>CM042696.1:32532945-37532945 GCA_023614405.1 Avena insularis | reverse complement strand
ATGTTTTATGAAATGATTTTAACTTGGTTTTACTTTTTGGCATGCATGCATACTGTTATGTTATGTTTTTCTTTGTATTGATTATAAAATTAATTTTTCCACGATAGATTATCCAGAGTATGATTCATGTGATTGCAACGAGTGTGTGAACGAGAATAGCAGTCAAGGCAAGTGTCAGTATCATAAACTTCCAAAATATTTTTCTATGACTATAGATGAATATTTTTAGTAGCTCTGCATGTGTAGGAAATGTTTTACTTTATATATTATGCTATGCTATGATGACCCAGTAGGATAGCCACCAGTTGAGTCCTTGATTGCCATTGTATTGTACATTGATTTTGTATTGTAGATTGCATAACTTTGCTATTAGTTGTGTAGATGGTTTTCATGACATGATATGTGAGTTGGAAATTATGTTTTGATGTTCTGAAAACCACTTAACCAATGAATGACCTGGGTGAAATGGATTGTTGGGTCATTAAGTGTGTTTTATGGTGGGAACGACCACCCAGGCTTAAAAGAGATAATAGATATTCATATTACATAGCTTTCATGTACAACCACATATCATATGCACTATGAATAAACCAATAAAGTTATGGGACCTTGTCCTACCATGACCAGCATATGTAGATGTGTAGGCGGTATGGGTTTGGGGATAGGCTCAAGATTTTCTTTCCTAAAGGTCTCCTCCTAATCTTCTCCTGATCATGTTACAATTGGGTTTCATAGTTGAGGGGTTGATTGGATCTTGTGGGAAAAGTGTACAAGCCTTCATAGAGGGTCAAAACTAAGTGCTTAGCCATGTCCCGGGTAATGAACAACAATGAGCAGCTTATCATGTTTTTGTCCAAATATTGCATCCATTCCAATTTATCTAATAAAATTTGATGGGTGAACTTATTGAGTTTTGGAGGACTTGAGTGAGTCAATGTGTCATTAGTTTAACTAGAGCACTTGAGTGAATCAGTATGTCCTTAGTTATTTTAAAGAACTAAAATTAATTTGAAAAAGTAGGAGAAAATATTGCTGTATGCAAATGAGTCTAAACTCCACTAGAAAAATAAGCATGTAATTGATAGATTGTCTTTTATATCCACAAACTAGTGACATCTTGCCGATTTCAAACACACTGAGCATATGTGGATGCAACGTCTCATGTTGCAGGTTTTTCTAAGGATGAGTGAGGTTCTTATTTAGGTCGCAAGTCTCCACTCAACTTGTCCCCTATAGCATGATGGAGATCTATTTTATTGGTACTTTGTTGAGATATTTTATTTGAGCTAGCCATGAGCTATGCGAGTTTGTAATAATTATACTCTTCGATCATACAATGTAATAATTTGACGCACTAATACTCTTTAATTCATTAAACTTTGTGTGCTAGCTAATAGATCATAGGACTAGCACTATAAGCACATGATTCAACCCTTTCAATGGGTTGGATCACTTCAATTAAATAGAGAGGTTATAACTTCATTACGAGGCATAGGGGTTTACCATGATGCTATTGATGACTGCGTGTTACATGCTTGATCAGTTGATGAAGAGGAGGATCTGGGGATCATGTTAATGCCCTATGGTTTCCAACGTCACTGACCTGGCACTGGTGATGTGTAGCCTGGCACTCCCGTTGTTGCTAAGCTCTCTAGATCGGTAAGGAGAGGGAATATAGGGGAGCAGGTGTAGCAGATCATGAACATGGTCAGTAGATCATTGCCAGGCTTCCCTCCCTTCTATATGGCGCAGACGGCAAGGGATCAAACCACCGAGTTGGTTTCAATGCCCCCGACCAGGGCACATTAGACACGTACGAGAAGGAGTTGAGCGTTGGTTCATGGGTTGCCTCTATAACTTAATATTTTCTTTTCTTTTAACTTTGTCTTTTATTTCTCAAACATGAAAGATCAACCAAAACACAATACCACCGACTGGTGTCTACGAAGTCATTGTGCGATAGCAGGTTAATGTGTGTATGTCGGAAATGGAGCTCTTATTCTCCTAGTTTTCTTCATATTTCTCCTTTTTGTTCCTCTTAATTCTTGTGATGCACTGTCATCCCTAGCAATGCAAGTTATGACAACAAAACAGTAGCAACAAACACCTCTGGTATATTTTTACAGTATGCGAGCTGGCTCTTTCCAAGGTGACCAGGGGCACATTTGTAGATAATTAGCAAGACAGAACCAATCGGTAATACCCGCGGGGTCCACATGGAAAACATGGGAGGAAAACATAACTGGCTAGGGCACCGACAAAGTAAGAAGGCGGGTTTTAGAGCTTGAGCGTGTTGTTTTAAGTATGGGTCCACCTGTGGGTATCATTAAGGAATGTGCTGGCCAATTGCCAAGGGCATGAACGAAAATAAAAGAAATCTTCCCCGATTCTTATGGTGTTGCTTGTTTCTCTCCGAGCTTTCAACCTAGTCCGATTTAGAGTCACATGTCAATGGCAATCATACCAGCGGCAATGGGATATTGCACAATCACACCAAAATAAATAGGACATTAGTTCAATTATTATAGATAATAGCTAAATAAAAAATGACTCAAGGTGGATGTTTTTATCTCAATTTAATTAGTAACCTCAGGAGAAGAGACTCTGGTGCTGAACCGTGCTCTCCACCGAGCCCAATTCACCATCCACGAACCCCTAGCTTGCACTAGATCAAACACCCTGCCTAGAACTAGGAACGTACCTTCATCTCACCCTCAAGAACGAGCCAAGAGGGAGGATATGGATCCGCTGCCGTCCATCGAAAAAACCCACCACCAGCGTCCACCACCCATCCCAATAGCCTCTAGGAGGTTCCAAACCCTAGCACCTAAGATCATAGATGCCACCCCGAGTCCGCTCGCATAGGCTAGCCCCTAATCGTCAACACAGGGTAAGACGAAGAGGGGCAGGCGAGATCGACCGATATTAGATCTTGAGCGAGAAGGGGCACAACATTGTCGACCGTAGGGCCATGCGAGCTGAAGTGACCGCCCTGGCGAGAAGAACCGTGTGGGAGGAGCACTCTCACCACCGTTGGCCGTGCGGGCTTCGCTTGACGGTGTCCTCCCACGCATGGTGACAAGGGGGAGCGAGGAGGGGTGCAGTGGCGGTAACTAGGGCTTGGGTCGTGACCCAAGTCATGAGCGATGCGGGGCTTTTTTATGGCACCACTTGGAATTAGACTATGGAGTACTAATGTGTGATATCCATTATATCATCATTAATAGACGGTCACTTTCCAGGTAAGATAGAGCATAGACAAGACAAGCTGGCCTTCATCTATGTGGATCAAAGCAAAGATATATTAAACTTTTACTATTTCTAAAAACAAAAATAAGTGCTTCTAGATTATAGATTTATCCACTTAGCCCAAGAGCCCACCAACTTATTCTGATTGGAAGATATAAGAAGATAGGAATGGAAAGTGCCTACTATGAGTTAGCTCCCCTCCTAAGATTAATATTAAGGTAAAGGTCCGCGGCGTAGTTTGGAAGGACCCGTTGACGTGTCGTTCATCATGGACACCTGTGCTTGCCGATGGCACACCTCTCCTAACTATTTTCCATTTATTTTCTAATAATTTTTTGAAGATGACATTTTATGAACTAAGAGAATTTGGACTACGAGGCACAAAGAATGTACGAAGGTAGTTCGGGTTCGTCTGGTTACTTGAAAGAAGAAGTTAGATACGTGCTTGCTATTAAGTAGCTATTTGCAAGATCTCAATTATTGGACAAATGGGCAAGTTTTCTGTTACTACTGATCAATAAGAATTCCCTTGCTTCAGGGCCTTTTGCTTGGCTTGGTCTACTCTTGATTGGCTTGCTTGCCTGCCATAAGTTCGGTATCCTCTGCATCAACATGAACCGACCCAGAGTCAAAACTAAAAAGAGAATGAAGTCTCAAAAACTCTGAATTAATAAATATCTGTGCGCCTACTTTGCTTATTAACCGCAATAATTTTTACCCCTGCCAATAGTTTATTTTTCTCTATTGCAAACTAATGAAAGAAGCTCGTATTTCGATCTCCATTTATGAGCCAGTTACTCCTTCCTCTTTGCAGCCATTAATACTTGGTCAAACTCAAGTTGACCAATGAGCCTAATAGAAAAATGGAATAAAAAATATTCAGAGATGACTATGAAAACATGTTTATGGATCCTCGAACTGAAAGAGTCACTTTTCCTTACGAATATATTTCTATTTCATGAAACCTATGATTCAAACTTGACTTTGCGGGAGTAATATTGTTGCCAAACCGTTGCCAAATCTGATCCCAGCATTCTCTCTCTATCAGGTCCTTCCCGAACAAGTGGAATTTCACTGCCGCGTGGACAAGAAGTCCTACTCCCTCTGTTTCTGCTTGCTCAAAAGACTTATATGAAATAATGGGAGTATATACTAAAGGCATCACCGTTAAGGTGCTCTTTTGATCTATGTGATTTTTCTTGCATTTCGTTTGTTGTTTTGCATGACATTTAGATATCTGTCATATTTTCCATTCTATATGTCCTATTCTGGGTCGTTGCGATTACGGGTTGGCTGTCTAAAACCTTATGGCTTGAATGATTCATACACCAAACAAAAATATCAAACGAGTGTTTCACCTATAGGAATTTTGCAACCTTATATATAGCAATAGTACTTCGGTCCAAAATTATTTTGGATTTGCTAGTTCTCAGGCGCCTGAGAACTTCTTAGTTCTCGGTCGCCTCTTTCACCATTCGATTTACCTCGTGATTCGTGTAAAGTGGAAGTTACACATGAGTTGCAACTAGGATCTAACTGAGAATTTAATGAGTTGCAACTAAGAATTAGTACAAATTCTCTTGAAAGCTGATATGACTAATGCAATCTCGTTGAAGCAAGTTCTTGATGACTATTGTGCAAATTTGGGACAGATGGTTAGTGTGGCCAAGTCTAGTATATTTTTTAGCCCTAATACAAATGTGGTTACTCGGGCTGATATATGTAATGTCCTCAACATAAATACTGAAGCCTTATCGGATAAATATCTGGGACTCCCAGCGTTGGTGGGAGCGGACCGTAGTGACTGCTTCCTCCATTTTGTTGAAAGAATCATGCAACGGATTAAAGGATGGATGGAAAAGTTACTCTCTATTGGTGGAAAAGAGATCCTCCTGAAAGCAGTGGCTCAATCAATTCCGGTTTATGCAATGTGGGTCTTTCTATTACCTAAAAATATATGCAAGAAGATCACAGATGTCATAGCCCAATATTGGTGGGGTGACGATGCTCAAGGGAAAAAATGCACTGGTACTCATGGTGGAAGCTTTGTGTTCCGAAAAGTGATGGAGGTATGGGCTTTCGTGATTTGCATTCTTTTAATCTAGCAATGTTAGCAAAGCAAGTCTGGAGGCTTATTGATACACCACACTCCCTATGTGCTCAAATTCTACGAGCAAAATACTATCCGGATGGTGACATTCTGAAAGCTAGACCTAAATCTGGCTCATCCTTCACCTGGCAGAGTTTATGTGCAGGTATCCAGACTTTTAAACGTGGCTATATTTGGAGAATTGGTAGTGGGGAATCTGTTGAAATATGGAAGGATCCGTGGATCCCTTCAAGCCCCGACCGAAGAGTAGTGTCTCCACGTGATGGATCTATCCTAACAAAGGTGTCCCAATTAATTGATCCAGTGACGGGGGTATGTGATGAAGACATGATTCGTTCAAATTTCCACCAGATTGATATTGAAAGAATTCTAGAAATACCTTTAAATCATCATGCTTTTGAAGATTTTATTGCTTGGCATCATACTAAAACTGGTATGTTCACAGTACGATCGGCTTACCACGTCGAATGGAAGCACCAATTCAATGGAGTGACTTGTAGATCTCTTATATCTGGGACCCCTCTCAATAATCCAATTTGGAAAATACTTTGGAAATTAGATGTACCAGCTAAGGTGAAAATCTTCTGTTGGAGGGTGTTGCATGGTGTGCTACCGTTAAAAGCAGTACTACTCAAGCGCCATATTGGTACTGATGATATCTGCCCTCTTTGCAACAATGAATCGGAGGACTTTATGCATATGATCTTCAAATGCGCACGAGCAGAGAAGATATGGAGAGGTCTGGGTATTCAGAAGACGATCAATTATAGAATGGCTCCTGGTATGTCGGGTCAAAAACTTTTTGAGGCCATTTTGAACTCTCAATCGACTACCTTACCTGGTTATGACACAATCAAGCTTCATGATGTAATGGCGGTGGCGGCATGGTACATCTGGTGGATGCGTTGGCAGCACACCCACGGTGAGCGTGTACCACCTATCTCAACTTGCTTGAATTCTATTAAATCTATCACGGCAAATTCTGCGAAAGCTAGTATGATTTCTTCTGATCATAGAAAGAAGTGGATAAAGCCCCTTGCACGGTCAGTTAAGGTGAATGTGGATGCGGCTTTTGACTCCAATAGCAGGTCTGGATCGACTGGTGTTGTTATTCGGAACTGCCAGGGCAAGTTTATGGCGGCTTCCTCTACGTTGATACCGCATGTGGCGTCGGCCGCTGCTGCTGAAGCAATGGCAATGTTACACGGACTCACATTGGCTAATGCGTTGGGCTATTCGGATGTTATTGCAGAGTCAGATTCAAGTTTCAACCGATGCGATCTATCCTGTGCTGCAGGCAGAGGATGCGAGAGAGGAGATCAACAGCTGGGTACACTCGGGGAGGCCACGAAGAAGCTCATCACCTCCGTCCTCCCGCCTGGCTCCGTGCACGAGAGCACCAGGCTAGTCCTCGCCAACGCCACATCTACTTCAAGGGCGAGTGGGAGGAGGCTTTCCGCCGGAGCCGCACCAAAGAGCACAGGTTCCACCGTCTCGACGGCAGCGCCGTCCGCGTGCCGTTCATGGCAGGAACCGGAGGCCGCGAGTACCTGGTGTCCTGCTACGACGGGTTCAAGGTGCTCAAGCTCCCTTACAAGCAGGCCACGAAGGGACTCGGCGGCGCGCGGTACTCCATGTGCGTCTTCCTCCCAACTGCGCGCGAGGGGCTGCGTAGCCTTGCCGACGAGATGGCGTCCGGCGGCCCGGGCTTCCTGTTCGACCACCTGCCCAGGTGGACAAGGACCGTGGCCAAGCTCTGGCTCCCCAAGTTCAAGCTGTCCTTCTTCTGCAGCATGAAGAAAGTTCTCCAGAGCATGGGGCTCCGTGCGGCGTTCAGAGGCGCCGAGGCCGATCTGTCGGACATGGTGGAGGCCGACTCCGGTGGCGACGAGCGGCTGTG
Organism: Avena insularis; assembly: GCA_023614405.1. Classification (NCBI taxonomy): domain Eukaryota; kingdom Viridiplantae; phylum Streptophyta; class Magnoliopsida; order Poales; family Poaceae; genus Avena; species Avena insularis. The sequence continues at coordinate 37,525,686 of CM042696.1, read as the reverse complement.
GGTGGAAGATGTGTTCCACAAGGCGGTCGTCGAAGTGAACGAGGAAGGCACCGAAGCGGCCGCCTCCACGGCCGTCATCATCGTCTTTGAGTGCGCCGAAGACCCTGTACCGCATGTGGATTTCGTGGCGGACCATCCGTTTGCGTTCTTCATAGTTGAGGAGGTGTCCCGTGCGGTGCACCGAGTAGTAATTAACAGGGTTTGTCTTGTGGACATGGAGCTACTGTCTTTTTAGGTTTACTTGATAAGATCGAGCCAGCTATTTGGGGTACTATTTATACTAGCACCATGCGTTGCTACGGTTAAAGGCAGAATAATTACTGAGATATACTCCCTCCCTTCATAAATATAAGACATTTTAGCTTCTGAACGGAGGGAGTGCTTTGTGGAATAAACAATGTGGAACTTAGCCGAAAACACTTTGATGTATCACTTTTGGAAATCCATGTCAAATTGTACTGCAATAATACGAACTTGCTTGTCAATTAAGTTGATTTCAGGTATCAGGTGTATCATTCTATTAAGTTGACATTGTTAGATCCCTTAGGATCAACTAGCTCAAGATTTGAGTCACAAAAGAAAGATTAGAGCTGTGCACCTTGATATGGACGTCCAGCCATGGTCTTCTCTTGATTCACTTGACCTAAATCTAATTGATATGTTTGTGAGTGGATCTTCCTATTTTAGGTGCCTGCTATTAGCATAGCTCTTGCCGTCGACTACTTTCCGGCGACACCGACGACGAAGTTCCGACGAGACGACACACACGTACCCGATAGCCTTGCCACGATATGCACGTACTGCTAGTTGATCGATTCTTTTGATCCAACTACTATACTCACGCACGCACACAAGAAATACTTGATAGCAATATGTGTGTATCGCACCTGATGTTTCTCTTTGTTTCTCAACTCATGGTCTGTTACAACACAGGGATTACATGCATATATAGGTAGCTAGCTAGCATAGCTGTACCGACTCGAATCGTGTAGAACGACTCGGTCACAACCTGACTTGTTACCAACTAGTAGTCCTATACGTACACGTATAGATACACAACTCAGCTCAGCACACGGCGCCGTCCCGACGCCAAACGTGCTTAAGGCTAACAATCACCCCCTCTAAGCATGATTTGAAGTTTACTTCGACCACCTCCTTTGTCATGACCTCCCGTTACTAGGAGATCCTCCACGAGGCTCTGATACCAATTGTTAGCACAGCCCCTGACGTCGGTGGTTGTTAGGGGCGAGTATTCCGGTGCGGCTAAAGGATTTGTCGTGCAGGTGTCGACGCAGTACCCGCGATACAGCCGCGACAACTTTACGGTGTGGGCGATCGAGATGGAGTGGGCATTAGAAGGCGCCAGACTCTGGGAGGCTGTCGATCCAGGCGGCGACGAGTTCATAAAGGGCGCGTCAAAGTACCACGTGGATCGATAGGCACTCACGGCCATCTGCTCGGTGATGCCGATAGATGTGAAGCAGCACCTGATCTCGAAGAAATCTGCAAAGGAGGTGTGGGATACGCTCAAGACGCTAAATCTTGGGCACGAGAGCGTCCGTGAGGCGAACCTACAAACCTTGCAGAAGAAGTACGAGAATCTGGAGATGGGAGGAGATGAGACGCTAGACACGTTTGCTTCAAGGGTCGCTACATTGGTCAATGGGATTCGCGGACTTGGCGAGAAGCTGGAGGAGATCTCTATCGTGAGGCGTTTCCTTCGCGTGGCGCCGCCGCGTTACTCGCCCGTTGTCTCGGCGATCGAGCAATGCGTTGATCTCAAGACTCTCACGATGGATGATCTAGTTGGACGGTTCAAGGCTCACGACGAGCGGATGAAGATCACCTATGGCGACGAGAAAGTGGATGAGCATCTCATGCTTATGGCTCGAGCATTGTATGCCAAGGAGAAGAAGGACGATGAAGCATCCGGTAGCAGGAGTGATAAAGAAGATACTCTCCCAGCAAAAAAGTATATCGCAAGGGAGGACAAGGACGAGGCTCCACCGCGGAGGAAGTTTGACATAAAGAAAGTAAGATTTCATAACTGCGGCGAGCTCGGTCACTTCAAGAAGGATTGCAAGAAATTGTCGAAGGAGAGGGCTCTCATTGCCTGGGAAGGAGATGATGGACCGATGATGCTGATGCTCGAAGTAACTGAGCTGAAGGATGAGGAGGATCCTCCATCACCGGGTATGGATATTCTGGTGCAAGAGGATCACGATCTACCGTGTGTGGATCACGAGGAACGGAGTGCCCCATTTCCATGTGAAGCCATGTTTGAGGCAAGTGAAGCCTCGGAACTTGTTCATGGTGATATATGTGTTGGAATTTCACCTACAACTCCGTCCGGCAATAAGTTCTTCATGCTTGTGGTGGATGATCATAGTAAATACATGTGGATTGTGTTGCTAAAAAGTAAGGGTCAAACTCAACAAGCATTCGAGAAGATCAAGGAAGCCGAAGAGTTCAAGGTGGAGGCGAAGATAAGAGCCCTACGCATTGATCAGGAGGGTGAGCTGCATCAAACTGTGTTGACCATGGCACGGAGCATGATGAAGAGCAAAGGCTTGCCAAGAAAATTCTGGGGTGAGGCAGTCAATACAGCTGTGTATTTGCTGAAAATCAAGCCAACTGAGCGTGGAGTTGGTATAACGCCATACGAAACATGGTACGGATGGAAACCCTCGGTTGATCATCTTCGCACTTTTGGGTGCGTGGCGCATGTCAAGACGGAGTCCGACCATAAGAGTAAATTGGTGGATCAGAGGATTCCAATGATCATGACGGGCTATGAAGGCTCAAAGACATACCATCTGTGCAATCCTTATACCAATAAGGTGGTTGTTAGGGGCGACGTAATCTTTGAGGAAGACGAGTCATGGAATTGGGGCTCCAATGATCCAGGATATCCAACTTTTCACGTCACGTGGGATCTTGAGTATGAAGAAAATATGGATTAATCAAGCTTATCCTTATCAGCAAGTTCGGGCCCAGAAGACGTTGAAGGCCTAGGGGGAGCTCCAAGCGTGGATACCAGGCCAGAAGCACTAGGGATTCTCCCAGAAGACAAAGAGTTTGAAGAAAAGGCTAGTCCATGGCCAGAAGATACGGAACTGGAAGGGCACGCAGATGCATGTGCAGCGATACCTGCACTTGTTTGCCCAGCAATTATAAGAGGAGGGGGAGCTGAAGCGATCCCAGCAAACAGGCCAGCAAGGCCAGAGGGCGATGGTCCAAGAGTGTGGACTGGTGGCCAGACAGATGGAGGAGACCCAACAATAGGGGTGCAGATCCATCAAGAGGCTTTTCACATGGTATAGAGAAGCTAGAGGGAAACATGCCAGAAAGAGATTTAAAAGGAAAATACGAATCACTATAGGTAGGAAACATGTGCATTTCTACTCTGGATGAGCCAGAAGACGGCGTTGGTCAGGAGCAGGTAGAAGTCAGAATTGCTAGTCACGAGCTAGCTTTGCTAGTCAACCAGCGTGAGCTAGCTCCTACATATTTGTTCTATTGCATCCAAGAGTACCGGCGAGTAGAATATCAAATATGTGAGGCATCGATGAGAAAGTACTTCATCGAACCAAGTATAATGTCTCAAGGCCCGGACAAAAAGGACAGTCAGCGTGAAGGCGTGGAGAAGGGCGCGGACAAAAAATATTGTTGGCGTGAAGCCATGGAGAAGCCGACAAAAGCAAAGTCGGTGACATAGGTGCTGAGAAAGAGAACGGCGAAAGGAATGCCGTGGATAACGCCCGCGAGGAGCTGCTGGATTATTTGGGACCCAGGTGGAAGGAAGCGCATGTCGTGCTTAGGGAGATTGTTGGAAATAAGCACGCCACGTTTCGGCACGGAGCCGTGCGCTTGGTCTGTCGTATACAGGTCGTATACGTACAGGTTCCGACTAGTACACGCTGGAGTTTCCGACCAAGACACGTATGTGTGTTTCCTGAGCTATGCATGCATGTATCGGGTTAGGATTAGAATCCGAGTTGTGTTGGTATAGCTGAGTCCTAGCATATATATACGTGTGTAAGCTAGGCTTGTAAACCATATCGTGTGAAGTTTGAATCAATGAAAAGCAACAGGTCCAACAAGGGCCTTTAGCCATCAAATTGTTTTGTGTACGACCGTGTAGCGCAAGTAGTACTAGCTGAAATTGATCGTACCGATCAGTCTAGCAGCTATACGTGAGCATCTCGGTGGATTGTTCCGGTACGTGCGTGTTGTCTCGCTGGAACTTTGTCGTTGGCGTCGTCGAAAAGTACTCGGCGCCAGGGGCTGTGCTAACACCTGCTTGATCAGTGAGGAGAAATGGGAGAGAGAGCATAGCCGTGAGAGTGAGATCCTCATCCACTTCCTTGTATAGTGGCACTTGCACAAGGGAACCAACACTCTTGATGGACGGCTAGGAGGCCCCTTATCAGGGCATCCAATGGTTGTAATTAACAACCCCTTAAAATGATCTAAAAGGTCATTAATTTGACTTATTTTGATCATAATTAACTGTAGATCACTTAATCTAACATTCTTCCCTTGATCGTAAGGATAGACTTATAAACCCATTTCTCAACAAAACAATATATGAGACAGCGGGATTACAACTGCTATTGAGTACCGCAGAACCCAGTTACTACAATACACCACTTTATCTTAAAACAAAGCTTCTTTAAGCTAGGAGCTCTGTAAACTTATACTTATTACAAACTTATGAGCTCAGATCTTGTTGAAACTTATATAGAGACAATAAATTGTAATGGTCAGTTAAGTACCATTAAACTAATTGACTATAGTACATCATTCCATCGAAGAGAATAACCCTTCTTAGGCTTACGGGGAGATGGTGTCATAATGGTCCCAATTCTAGGATCAAAAGTTTTCTGCCAATCCCATTGCTAGCAATGTGCTTTTTAAACACACTAGGTGGAAAGCCTTTCATAAGTGGATCCACTAACACTGTGTTAGTCCTTATCACTACGGGAAAAATGGCTTTGCCGTGTATCAAAGTCTTTGTCATGTGTCCAACGTCGCGGAACACGACAAAGGACCTCGTTTTCGTGTAGAAACTTGAAGACATGCGACAAAGAAAGAGAACACGACAAAATACAGTGGGACACTGGACAAAGCCGATGCACACGAAAAAATTGGCACAAAAACACATGGCGAAGATGAAAGACACAACAAAGGGACCAAGGACACACGACAAATCATAGGAAATGGCACATGAGTGGGCCACACTGCTCGTCGTGCACGGGCAGGACGGAGCTATTATAACGACAACCTTTGTCGAGTGTCCTGTGGTGGGTACGCACGACAAAGGGTGCCTTTGCCATGTGTTTTTGTCCTTGAAACACGACAAATGAGGCCTTTGCCGAGTGTTTTTGCCTTTGTTAACTTTATTTCATAGAAAAAAAATGATAAACTCCTTTCACGGTTCATTTTTCATCCTTCCTTTCTTGCCATATTACGTGTGTCCATAGCATATGTTAATAAGTGTGGTGTAAGGCCTATCTAGGCAATATCTAGCTCCCGGGTGAAAGTTTGTTCACATCCATGCGATAACACATGGAAATTTCCTGCACGTGTAGGAGGAAACTCCCACTGTGTATTAGACGGAGTGCAATCAGTGGAATCTTGGACTCAACCTTGGTTTTCCACGTTTCTTAGGCCAAAAACCTAAAGCAAAAATAAAAGTCCATTGTTCAACCCTCGCACGAAGAATGCTAGTGGGGTAGATCTGTGGGCCCCCTGGATTAGGGTTTCACTTAAAAGGCGCCATTGGAGCGCTAGAACCCCTCGAAAACTTACGTGTTACCATGGCATATGTTTACAAGTGTGGTGGAAGGCCTGGATTGGCAATATCTAGCTCTGGGGTGCGAGTTTGCTCACATTCATGCGATAACACTTGGAAATTTCCTGCACGTGTATGAGGAAACTCTGACTACGTGTCATATGGAGGGAAATTGGTGGAGTCTTGGGCTCAACCTTGGTTTCCCATGTTTATATGGCCAAAAGAAACCAGAGAAAAGATTAAAGTCCATTGATCAATGCTCGCACGGGGAACGCTAGTGGGGTAGATCCGCATAGCCCCCGGATTAGGGTTTCGCTGAAAAGGTGTCGCTGGAGCGCCAGAAACCCTCAAAAACTTGTGTGTCCATGAAATATGTTTACAAGTGTGGTAGAAGGCCTAGATAGGCAATATCTTGCTCCCGGTGCGAGCCTGTTCACATCCATGCGATAACACTTGGAAATTTCCTACACTTGTATGAGGAAACTCCCACTACGTGTTAGACGGAGGGCATCCGGTGGAATCTTGGGCTCAAACTTGGTTTCCCATGTTTGTATGGCCAAAATAAACTAGAGCAAAGAGAAAAGTATAGTGGTCAACCATCGCACGGAGAACGCTAGTGGGGTATATATGGGGGCCCTCGGATTAGGGTTTCACTAGCAAAGTGCCGCTTGAGCGCCAGAACCCCTAGAAAACTTGCGTGTGTCCATGGCATATGTTTACAAGTGTGGTGGAAGTCCTAGCAAGGAAATATCTAGCACCTGGGGGCAAGTCTGTTCACATCCATGCGGTAACACTTGGAAATTTCCTACACGTGTAGGAGGAAACTCCCACTACGTGTCAGACGGAGGACAACCAGTGGAATCTTCGGCTCAACCTTAGTTTCCCATGTTCCTATGGCTAAAAAAAACCATATCAAAGAGAAAATTCCATTGTTCAACCCTCACACGGAGAACGCTAGTGGGGTAGATATGAGGGGCCCCAGATTAGGGTTTTGCTAGAAAAGTTCCGCTGAAGCGCCGGAACCCTTCGAAAACTTTCTTGTGTCCATGGAATATGTTTACAAGTATGGTGGAAGTCCTAGATAGGAAATATCTATCTCCCGGGTGCGAGTTTGTTCATATCCATGCGGTAACACTTGGAAATTGCTTGCACGTGTATGAGGAAACTCCCACTACGTGTTTGACAGAGGGCAACTAGTGGAATCTTGAGATCAACCTCTTGGTTTCCGATGTTTCTATGGACAAAAGAAACCATAGAAAGTAGAAAAGTCCATTGGTCAACCCTCGCACGGAGAACGATCTGAGGGGCCCCTGAATTAGGGTTTCACTAGAAAAGTGTCGCTGGAGCGCTCGAACCCCTCGAAAACTTGCACGTGTCCATGGCATATGTTTACAAGTGTGGTGGAAGGTCAAGATAGGAAATAAATAGCTCTTGGGTGCGAGTCTATTCACATCCATGCGGTAACACTTAGAAATTTCATGAACGTGTATGTGGAAACTCCCACTACGTGTTAGACGGAGGGAAGCCAGTGGAATCTTGGGCTCAGCCTTGGTTTCCCATGTTTCTATGGCCAAAAGAAACCAGAGCAAAGATAAAAGTCCATTGGTCAACCCTCGCACGGAGAACGCTAGTGGGGTAGATCTCAGGATCCCTAGGATTAGGGTTTCACCGGAAAAACGCCATTGGACCGCTGGAACCCCTCGAAAAATTCCGTGTGTTCATGATATATGTTTGCAAGTATGGTGGAAGACCTATCTAGGCAATATCTAGTTCCCGGGTGCGATTCTATTCACATCCGTACGGTAACACTTGGAAATTTCATGACGTGTAGGAGGAAACTCCCACTACGTGTCAGACAGAGGGCAACCGGTGAAATCTTGGGCTCAACCTTGGTTTCCCATGTTTATATGGTCAATAGAAACCAGAGTAAATATAAAAGTCCATTGGCCAACCCTCGCACGGAGAACGTTAGTGGGGTAGATATAAGGGGCCCCCGATTAGGGTTTCGCTGGAAAAGTATCGCCGGTGCACCGAAACCCCTCGATAACTTGCGTGTGTCCATGGCATATGTTTAAAAGTGTGGTGGAAGGTCAATCTAGGGAATATTTAGCTCCCAGAACACACCCATATATATAATACAAAGTATTATAAAAAATAAATAAAGAAAATGGTGGGAAAAAATCTAAAGACTTCTTTTCCCCGTGTGTCACCTAAAACACACGACAAACTATCCTTTGCCTAGTTCCGGGTCTTGAAACACACGACAAAGATGAATTGTCGTATTTATGACCGGGAGATACATGGTAAATTGCATACACACGAAAAAGGCCAAGTCCTGGGCCGACCAAGTCGGACTCGTAGGCCCGTGTACATACCTACTTACCTTTATCCCCCAACCCCTCCTCATCTACCCTGACCCCTACCGCGTCGCCACCTCCCTGCATCCCCACCCATCTTCGACCGCCGCCGTTGCCGGCCCTGTCTCCAACTAGCCCTGCCCTCCACCCATGCAGGAGTTTTCGCCGCCGCCGCCATGGGTGCTTCCCGTTGTAAAATCCTAGCATTAGAGCTTAGATATAAGCTGAGATAAGGTGTGTGCATTGCATTCATGCATAGAAAATCTGGATAATTTTTGCGCAAACTAAAGAAGCTAAGGGATCGGGATCTCTCTTGTTCTGATGGAAACATCTGGGCGAGTGAGACAGATTCTGACATGACCTCTACTGTATATTTGTGTTTGAGGGGAATCATTTCCTATTCGAAATTACAAATCATCAAATTGAAAATCAAAAGAAATTTGAATGAGATTATAGTTAAAGAAATGAGTTATTGAATTCATTAATGTTATATAAATATTACCACGAATAAATAAAATGAATAATATATAAGACTTAGTAATGGGAAGGGTAATCTTTATTATTACATATACACATATAGTATTGTCGTTCTTTTACAATAGAATAATGAAAATAAAGTACTGGAAACAAATAAATAGAAACAGGAATTATAGAAATGAAATAACTAAAAGGATTCTTTATTACAAAACAATATATATTACAAGGTCTTTACAATATTCTTTACAAAAGAATAAGAAAAAGATTACAATATAAAAAAACCCTAGACTACTCATTTACTCCTATACTAAATCTTGTATATCCAGATCTTGGTTCCTGCAAAATAAAAACTAAAAGAGAAACAATATGTCCAATTGTTAGTTTTACTCTCGGTGGAGAACAGTGAAGTGCACTGTTCCTAGTTACATCATTGAGTAAATTAAAGGGGCCAATTTCACCAATGTATAATATCTGCTCTTTTAAGCAAATATGCTTCAGATCAACATCATCAGCACAAGAAAAGGGGAAAGTTTCACCATGCTGGTGACTAGTAAAAAGTTTAGGAGTGGAAATCAATTCACTTGATCTGATCCAAATAGGCCAAACAGTAAAGCAGCTTACTCTGCTAACTACATGCTATGTGTTGTCGACATAGCAGCAGCAGTCCAAGCAGTCAAAAGGGAACACTCTGTCGTAGCATAGCTGCTGGTTATCTCACTCCATCACCACATGTTCAAGCACACAACCAAGAACACCACTTATCTTGTCAAATCCCTAACAAATCCACCAGTCAATACACACAACAAACCACCAAATCACTCTCAGGATGGTGACATAAGGTGGAGGTGGTGTAGGAGGATAGTAAGGACTTTATCAGATCACAGGAGCTAGGAGGATCAGGACCAATACCAAGGGATGCAAAACAAGCTCCAGAGAGTGATCAAGCCACCAAGATCAAGCCAGTAAGATCAACTAGCAACAACACCAACAACACAACTGTTGCGGTGAGTAATATAAAACCCTCACATGATCTAACTATCTCATTTAGATAAAAAGTCATGTGTTGTTTTATACTTCATTTCTCAGAAATCACCCAAGTGGGGTGTATCCATGCCAGAAGTATTTAGATGAAAGCCAATGACCAATCTTTATAAACAAAGCCAGGATCTCAGCATATGCATCATAGATCTTGGATATAAACTTAAATCCCCACATTCCAATATAACAGCGTCCTTAGAACAAGATTTCTGGGCACATCTCTTAAGGAGTAACACCTCTGAAATCTAATGATCTATATTTAACAGTGAGGATGCCAATCATTTTCTTAAAGAATTCAAGAATCATTAGCTAATACCATGCATCAGAACACATCTATGAGGGACAACTAGCAACAAACTTAGTTTTACTTAGCTATGCCTCAGACCAGCATCATAGGCTAATAAACTTGTAGCATCTTAGGATAATAAATCCAGCAGAAGATTTCAATTCATTTAGCCAAGCCACACTTGGACACAAGTAGAATTTAGCCCAATAGTAGTATGGACACTTGTGTACCATTCTAAAGAAGGTGTCACAAGTATCACTCCTGAAACCAAGAAAATGCTATACTTAGATTTCACCAGTAAACTTGTAGTTAGCTAACTAATCATTTTCCTGGAATGGACACTCAGGAATCATAATCATGATTGCATATACACAATGAGAGAACCATATGAGTATCATATTAACTCCAATCTGAAATATCAACACAAACTAGTGCATAATAATAAAGTGAACAATTACTGACAATACCATTGTCAGTAACAAGATCATGAGAGAATAGTGAAATCCACATTAATAGAATAAGTGGACAAACATCCAGGACAGTTTAACCGCTATAATCAGTTCTAATAAAGTCATCATAATCAAATTAGAGGGATGAACCCTAATCAAACCATGAACCCCAATTAGGGATTGCTCACTGATGACCCACAAGTATAGGGGTGTATCACAGTATTTTCGATAAGTAAGAGTGTCGAACCCAATGAGGAGCAGAAGGTGATGGCTAGTGGTATGGATCAGAAATTCTCTGCAAATACTTAGCAAACGGATTTTTAGGGGTTTTTGATAAAGCAAGTAAACAAAGTACGAGTAAACAAAAGATAGTAAGAATAAATGCAGCAAGTGGCCCAATCCTTTATGCAGCAAAGGACAAGCCGGTTGTATTACTAAAGATGACCAAACGTTCTCGAGGACATATGGGAAGACTGTCAAGTGCTTTCGCTTCATATAGTTGATTAATCTTCTTTAGCTTGCTAAGTGTTGTGTGGGTGAACATGTGCTAATGTACCGACCTTCCTAGGACTAATACATACTTGTGATTATACCCCTTGCAAACATTCATAAGTATAAGAAAGTAATTAAGGTAGAAACCTAACCACAACTTTAAACTCTAAGTCCCTGACGTCCCTTGTGCAATGGTTTCCTAACGGGGGTTCAGGTTTTTATCACTCCGGCAACCCCTACGATTAGTAGCCAAATACACAATGCATTCCCCTAGGCCCATATAGGTGAAGTGTCATGTAGTCGACGTTCACATGACACCACTAGAAGAAGTACACCACAATTTAAATATCAAACTATTGAATCTTTCTCAACACAACTCCACTGTTAACAACATGACTTCTCCCAAGTACTCAAGAACAAAACGAACTACTCACAAGACATCATATGGATCATGATCAGAGATGGAATAATGATGTATAACAATCTGAACATAAACAATAATTTAATGGTTCACTCAATACCATCAACTACAAAGAGTAATCAACACCGGGAAAGTTTCCCCTAAAAACTATGCAAGATTCAACCCAATTGTTACAGCAATATGGAGATGGTGATGATGGTGCTGATGGTGATGATGATGATCTCGATGAAGTCTAGCTTGATGGTGGTGTTGATGGCGACGATCTCCCCTCTCCGGGAAGGAATTCCCCGTGAAATCATTCTGAGAGATCTTTCTCTCGGTCTTTTTCAGCCGCAGGCGGCAGAATCTTTCTATGGTTGCTCCCCGAGTCTTAGGGTTTCGGGAGGAATATATACGCTAGAGGGGAGAGCCAGAGGTGGGCCAGGGCGGCCACACCACCTGGTGGCGTGACCTAGGGTGGCCCGCGCAAGGGGGTGGTGAGGGCCCCCTGTGGCCCATCTCCACTCCTCCTTCTGGCTTCCTTCGTCTTCTGGAAAAATAGGATTTTCCGTCTATTTTCCCGGATTTTCTGATCTTCGCGAATTTTGCCTCCAAACAGCACCTTTTCCATCAGAATCCTGACTGCAGCGGTCCATGCTCTAAAAGTCATCAACCATGCAAAAACAGATGAAATAATATAAGTATCATCTCTTAATTTGAAATATATCAATGAATAACAGTAAATTATGATATAGAATAGTGATGCAAAATGGACATATCACTCACTAGAAGCACACAGAGGCTATCGAGCAAGGCAGAGGATAGAGAGCAAGAGGGGGAGAAAGAGAGCACTTGCCAATGGTCCTCGCTGTAGATTAGAAGAGGAGGCAGAGGGGCCGACGAGCGCACGGTGGCACGGGGAGCACCTGAAAGGCGCTGCAACCCGCGCCAGGCCATGACGGCGGCTACCACCACACCAGTGGTCAAACAACACCACACCACCACCATTAGCACAACACTTCACCACGGGAGCAGAGGAGCAGTCCATCACCGATGACCACCAACCCTAGGATTCGGGGTGGAGCTAGCCTGACCGAGAGAAGAATCTAGAGGCAAATCGAACAGGACTAGACGATGGAGCGACATCGACTACCTCACCATACACCCCAGCGATGGCTAGGGAGGCCCAGGGTGGCGTGAATCGAACGGCGACAATGTCGGCAGCCCAACGCCACCGCGGGGTCAAGAGAGAAGGGAGAACAAGCGAGAGAGAGAGAGAGAGAGAGGTGAACGAGTGCACTGGGCCGATTTGGGCTAGAACCACTCGTTACAAGTGGGTTGACCAGCCCAGGTGGGCTAGGTCAGGGCTGGATCAGCCAAATGGGCTTGGTCCAGATTTAAAAAAGAAAAGCTTAGATGATTTATTAAAAGACCAAAATACCCTTATAACTTAAAAGGTTCTAGGAAATAAAATAAAGAAAAATCCTAAAAATATAAATAAAATACAAATGAACTCCTCAGTTTATTCTTTATTCAAAATTAATAATAGAGAGAATTTTAGGTAGTTAATTTTTGAAATGGCTATTATATATGCTCCTTTTGGAATTTTATAAAAAAAATACAAAACACTTAAAATTGAATAAAATTCATTTTTAAGATCCTAAAGGGAAGTATTATTATAGAAAATACTAGTTTGTAAGTTTGGAAATGTAAATCAAGTGAGATAATAGTAAATTATTATTTCTTTAAAGGAATTTTAGTTAAATATTTAAAAGAGTTAAAAACTAAATAACTTCATTTTTTAAATTCTTAAAAAATAATACTAGTCACTATAAAGATACAAAATATACTGTTGATGAAAATGTTCACAAAAATGATATATGCCTAGGAAAAATATATCTTTACTTAATTAAGCCAAGTAAAATATGAGTAAGTATTAGCACCCTTAAATCTTTAATAAAATCTCATAAATTAAGGAAAATTTCTAAAAAAATGAATAAAACTCATTTTTACAAGTGAAAATAAATCAACATTTTACAAAAATACTAATTTGATTTTTACAAATAAATCTTAAAAAAATATCCAAAGACATTGAATCTTTTGTAGAATTTTATAAAAAAATTAATAAAACTTAAAAATAAATAAAAATCATCTTTAAGATCTTGAATAAATATAATTTACTATAAAAATACTAAATATATGGTTCCAAAGGTTTTTAAGGTTTATTAAAATCCTTAACTATTATATAAATACCTATTTTATAAATTCTTTAAAAACCTTTCTTAATAAGAAACAATCATAATTTTATATAGAACCATAAATCTTGTACATTGAAATACTATTTCTAAAAACCATAACTTAAGTCTATAATACTAATTAAAAGTAAACTATTAACATTTAGAAAACTCACTTAAACTAAAAGTAAATGATCCTACACCTTCAAAAATGCTTGTTATAAGATTTAAAGTTTATTAATACTTTTAAACACATCACACCCTAGATCTAATTATGTTTTATAGTTAACTTTTCTCTATTCCAAATTAAGTCACAAGGCATCTCAAATCCAAATTTATCAAACAAACGCAAATGACGTCGATCACATTTCACTAACCATAAAGATTGGTTAAACCTTATCAAAGAAACCTTCTCTTCAAAAGTTATTCGTTTTGCCACTTCAAACTATAATCTCATCAACTTTAAACATGGACTAACTTAATAAATACATAATATCAAAAAAGTCTAAGCGTGTGTTGTTATATTTTCTTTATATCATACATGTTAGTCTTAAGTTCCTTGTATAGGTATATTAACTTGTAAAAGTAAACTTATAGAGCAACTAAATCTTAAGGAAATCACTTAAAATTAACCCATTCATCATATTGGGGTATTACTTTGGGGTTTTCCAAACTGCATTGCATTACTTATGCATAACTGCAATCTGCTTCTTTAAACATTAGTCCTTACCGGACCAATGATGTGTTCATAGAATTTGGATCTTCTATTGTCTTGAAGACCGTGAGTGCATAATCTTGCAATCACAAAAGGCAAGTTCACAACTTGCTCATGTCTTTTGATTATTTACTATCAAATGCTTGTAACTCAAATGTTGTCATCACCTGCATTTTAAAAAGGTCAGAAAACACTATTTTCACAATAACATGGTTATGGATTATTTACCAAGAGGTAATAATCTTTTGATACAGTTTCGGTGGTAAAGGAACATAATATCTAGGACTTAACAACCAATATCGCCAGTGATTCTAGCGCTGTATATTACACGTTAACCATGAGATTTGGAATGGGATAGAAAAGTCAAATGTATCTTCTTCCTTTCATATGGAGGCAAGATGACCCTATCTTGACGTTGGGATTCCTGATATGGATCCAACATATGGGTGGGCACCCTTAGGCCCCACGATTTTGGTGTCTAGATTATTTATGAGTGGCTGTCGGAGGTATAGTCGGGCTTTTAATGGAGCTTGCCAGGGGCATCACCAACTCATAGAGTCTTCGGGAACTCACCAGGGTTATAGCTTGCCCTAGTTGGAGGCTTAACAGAGGTGTAGTCAGCCCTGGAGGATCATGCAGACATATGGGATTGCAGAGAGGGCAGTGATTGGCTTGGATCACCTACTGGGCCCCACATCAAGGAATTATGGACGGGAAAGATCACCCGGTTGTGCAACAAGGAGTTGGTCTCTCATGGGTAAAGCAACGCACCTCTGCAGAGTGTAAGAATTGTGACATGTTACTCCCTGTTCCGGGAAGGAGCTACGAACACGGCAAGAAAGGAACTCCATGAAGTTCTGGTCAACCTGTGAAGGCTGTCGGACATAGTTTTCAGAATAAAAGCAATCTTTGAAGAAATGTTTACGAAAATCTGCATTGCCTATGACCTATGGTCTGTGGCTGTAGAGATAGTGCATCATACACTCCTTTTTAGTGAACTTGCTGAGTACGCTCGTACTCAACCGTACCTTCTTAACCCTTGCTAGATTCTAATCTATTGAAGACGACATCAACAACAATTTCTGCTCAAGAAACCATCATCGACATCTCAAGTTCTTCAATAAAGTTAATGAAGTCAACATATACATCAGCTGAAGTGAAGATAAAGTGTCAGTTTAGATAGGAATAGATTCTCTAGCCATCAACCTACTTCTGTAGAGCATTGCAATAGTAGCAATGGCAAGCCAAATAGTTTATATATACTAGTCATAGTTACTAGATAGTTCTAAGTTATTACTTCTGGTTTTTCTTTGTAAAAAGTTTCTTTCTCTTTTTAACCTAGAGTGTTCTCTGGATCTTATGTAACGAGTCGAGTTGTAATCTGTAGTCATGTCTTGGACCTGCTGTGTTTCTGTTGTACCACTCTGAGGTATGTAATACTAGTGAATGGTGTTTCATTGGTGTTATGTCAACGACTATAGTGTACTACATCATGCAGTGGTATGTTGGGTCACCGCACCCGTGCACTAGGCTAGGCCGAAGTTTTGTCGGTAGGATCTCTGAGCGTGGATGTAGTCCGACCGCCTAGGGGCAGCTCTCCTGCTCCTTCCTCCTCCACCTCGAGCCGGCCCTGTCCCCACCTCGACCCTGCCTTCCATCGAGCGTGCCCACCCCCTCTCAGTAGGTTTTTTCTTTTTTTTATTAACTCGGTAGCTTTTCTAATTCACATATTATGTGTATATTAGCATGTATTTGTCCCACATATTTGTTACATATGGATATTAGTAATTTAGGAAATACGTGTGTACATTATTTTCGAGTATATTGTTACATATATGCATGTGTATATTAGTAATTTAGGAATTATATGTGTATATTATTTGCTTGTATATTGGAACATATATGCATGTGTATATTAGTAATTTAGGAAATACATGTGTATATTCTTTGCTTGTATATTGTCACATATATGCACATGTATATTAGTAATTTAGGGAATAGATGTCTATATTATTTGCTTGTATATTGTCACATATGCAATATATATATATGTGGATTCATAATATATTTATCGAACTAATAATGGATGTGTTTAATATCATGTTTAATTGAAAGAATTGTATATGTCTGATTGGTACTGATTAGAGGATGGAGAACCATGACGAGGCATTAAAAGGGGGCCTACATAGTTCTGTTGGCAGTATGGGACTGAGAGAGAAACGAAGAAGCTTCGTGACCAAACCAGAAAGAAATGTAAGATTGACGCATCCATAGTCGAGACAGTTCTTAACGAAGCGGTGGCAAACTCCCTGTGGGTAAGTTTGTCAATGGAGTGTTAATCTCTCCATCTTACTGTTTGGTGTCTTATTATCCAATGCTCGCAAATTTCCATGTTGTAGATGGGAACCACCATGCCAACTTCGGGTGGATTGGTCAATGCGCTAGGTGGGTCGACAGTACCCGGTGAGAACCAGATGACGCCTACTACGATGGGTCAGCAAAGCCTCACCAATCTTGACATCGTCTAGAGGCTCTGACTCCAGGTTAGTTCTCCTGCACTTGTAGAACTCCATGCCATTTCCGCTTGTGAATCAACTAGCTACATTGCCATTGCCAAGTTGTATGCCATTCCCATTGCCACTTGATCAATACTAGGTTTGTATGCCATTGCCAAATTGTAGGTTTGTATGACATTGCCATTGGAAAGTTGTAGGTTTGTATGCCACTAGTACACTTGTGATAATTTAGCCATAGAAATTGTTATGCTAATCTCACCATAGAACTTTTTATGCAAACCTCACCATGGAACTAGTAGACTTGTGAAAATTTAGCCATGCCATTGCCATTAGTACACATGTGAAAATTTATGTGAATCTCACTATTTTGCTTTCGATCGTGTAGGATGTGGATATATTGTGGCCATTGAGTGTATCAAGGATGTTGATCTTCACCATTATGGCCATCCTCTTCTCAAGTTTGTGATGATGCACTTGTATCGCATCATGTTTGATGTAATAATGTGGTTGGAGACCAAATTTGTGAAGTCGTTTGGATCATGTTGCATGTAATGATGAACCCATGAACTTATTCATGCCATTTCTTAGTCATTTGTTGTCATATGTTTGTGAATGATATATACTTTATGTCATATATATATATGAAATGCAGGGATCGAGGGAAAATAACAAAAAAAGAAAAATTATGGTCTTTGTCATGTGTATACACACGACAATGGGGGCCGTCCTGGGCAATATGGGCCTCTTTGCCGTGTTCCGGCGTGCGAGGCACACAAGGAGGGGTACGTGCCACACTTGGCAGCTAGACTTTGCCGTGTTCCAGCGCGAGAAGGCACATGACAAAGAGCTGGCCTTTGCCGTGTTCCAGTGCGAGCCAACACACGGCAAAGGTACTCCCATTTTCCATGTTCATAATGGTGCAACACACGGCAAAGCCGTGAGACACGACGACTTTACTTGACACATGGAAAAGGCAAGGGACACGGCAATGCCATTTTACACATGGCAAAGGTAGAGACACGACAAAATCTCGAGGCCATCATCTCCCGTCCAAATAGTCAAGTTACTTTTGTTTGCCGAGTTAGTGCATAAAACACACGACAAAGGCTTTGTCCTGTCTTTTCTGTTAGACACACGACAAAGGCTCTTTCCTTATGCCCGCGTTGCTATCTGCGTTTTGTCGTGTGTAGAGACACAACAAAGTATTTTCCATGCTCTGCAGCACCTTTGCCGTGTATTTTTCCCACACGACAAAGAGCTTTTCTCCTGTAGTGTTATATGCTTAATATTTATTGTATGATCCTGGATTCTATCTTTCACAACATGATACTTGATGTCAATGTGTTTGGTAGCACCACTTGACTTGTTGTTACTCGAGTAGATTACTGCGGGTTGATTATCACAGAAAAGAGTGAGTGGCTTAGATATACTATCAATCACCCTCAAACCTAGAGTGAGTGGCTTAGATGATGCAGTAACACTTTGCTTGGTGATTTTCCAAAAAATAGCTTCTTATGCTAGGGTGAATATATAACCCGATGTGGATTTCTTAGTGTCAACAAACCCTGCAAAATCAGCATTTGAAAAACCCTCCACCTCGAGGTTATCAATTATCTTATACGTGATCATGAGGCCTTCGGTTCCTTGCAAATAACGCAAGCCTTTTTTAGCAGGCTTGCAGTGATTGATACATTGCAAATGTATCTATAATTTTTGATGTTCCATGCTTGGTTTTATCCACTTTCTTGTGTTTTGTTCCAACTTTGGAGTACTTTTATTATGATTTCTTGGACTAACCTATTAACAAGAGCCACAGTGCCAGCTGCCTGTTTTCTGCTGTTTTTGGTTCCAGGAAAGTCAGAAACTGAATATCCTCGAAATTGGACGGGACAAAAGCCAAAGTGCCTATTTTTTCGGAAGGGATCAAGTGCTATAATACGAGACGGAGAAGGGCTGGGGGCCGGCCACACCACCTGGCCATGGCCAGGCGGCCGCAGGCCAGGTGGTCTGGCCGACCCCAGCACCCCCTCGGCCTCTCCTTCCGTCTATAAGTTGCCCTCGGGACAAAAACCCTAAGTACCCGATCAAAAATCCACGAAAGAGTCTGTAGCCTCCGTCATCTTCATCCCTAGATCGGGAGGGATCTGAAGCTCTTCCCAAAGACTGCCGAGAGGGAATTCACCACAGGCCTTCTTCATCACCATGCAAGCCTCCGTGTGATGCGTGTAGTTCATCCTTGGGCTACGGATCCATGTAGTAGCTAGATGGCTGGTTTCTCCTCCTTTGTGCTTTCATGTTTAGATCTTGTGAGCTCCGTTCATGATCAAGATCATCTATTTGTAATCCATACATGTTGTGTTTGCGGGGATCCGATGGATATTGAGATGCTATTTCAGATTGATTATTGATTCTATCATGTCTTTGTTATTTGAGATCTTGCATGCTTTCCGTTGTTAGTAGCTATCTTGGCCAAGTAGATGCTAGCAACTCCAAGAGTTAGTATTTATGCTCGATAGTGGGTTCATGCCTCTAGTAATCTAGGAAAGTGACAGAAATCTCTAAGGTACTAGATGTGATGTTGCTACTAGGGAGAAAACAACAATCCTTTGTTCATAGAACAATCGTATTGTTTACTTTACACGCAGTTCAGAAGCAATAACTGCTTGCAACTTAATACTAGAGGGGGTTCGGATGATAACCTGAAGGTGGATTATTATTCATAGATGCAGTTGGATGGCGGTCTATGTATTATGTTGTAATGCCGAATCAAGTCTCAAAGGAGTCAAGATGATTAGTATATGCATGTATTGCTTTCTCGGTGTTTGTCAATTGTCCCGCTGTAATTTGTTTACCCAGCATGTTATTTATCTAAGGAGAGCCACCTCTAGTGAACTATGGATCCCGGTCCTTTTTCTTTTATATACAATCTACAATCTTTTACTGCTTTGTGTTTACTTTCTGCAAACTTTTACTTCTTTCCATTCGATATGTTTAATCCTTTGTTTTCCGCAAAACACGGTGAGATTGACAACCTCATCGCAAGTTGGGGACAAAGTTCTGTGGTTGTGTTGTGCAGGTATCCACGTTGCTACTAGCACCGGTAGTGCGCCCTGCCAAAGCTCAGCTAGTAACACCTTTGGGGTGTTTCCTTGCTCCTACTGGTTCGATTAAACCTTGGTCTCATAACTGAGGGAAAACTTGCTGTTGTGCTCATCATACCTTCCTCTTGGGGTTCCCAACGAGCTCTACGCCGATCGTCGAGTGCATCAATGATCCAACCCTGGATTAGACTGATATCTACCAAGCATCCAGGTTATGAATTCTAAATCAGGGTGAGTGCACACTTGTGCATACATCATACTTCCAATGATTGAAGCAGAATGAACTTACTTCATCTCCGTAGAATCATAATCATTACTTGGGCACTAGAAAGTCCTAATCTTATCGCCCTTGACAATAGGAGCAGGCAAGGCTAAGCACTTATGCATATTGTACTTTTTGAGTACCTTCTCAATGTACTCTCTTTGTGATATCCCCAAGATTGTTCTAGATCTATCTCGGTGAATTTGAATGCCTAAGACATAAGCGACTTCACCGAGATCTTTCATATAAAACTTTGAATAGGTAAACCTTTTAGTCACCATTCAGAAATGTCATTTTGACATCCATCTAATGCATCTCTAGATCATAATGAGCCACAAGTGCCATAATAATTCTGAACGAGTCCTTAGAAGAGACAGTTGAAAAAGTCTCATTATAATCAATACCTTCTCTTTGAGTGAGGCTCTTAGCCACAAGCCTTGATTTGAACCTTTAAATATCACGTTTGGAGTCACGTTTGGTCTTATAGACACATCTACTGCCCATAGTTTTGGCTCCTTCAAGAATTTCTACTAAGTCTCATACATCATTAATGCTCACGGACTTCATTTCATCTTTCATAACATCAAGCCATTCGGATGAATGATCACTTTGTTTGTCTTCCTTGAACGATGCAGGATCATCATCCAACATCGACTCATTCATATCCTCACTCATATAAGTGACATAATCATCAGGAATAGCGGACCTTCTAGCCCGCTTTGATCTTCTAAGAGGTTCACTATTAGGTACATTAACCACCACAGGCTGCTGAGCATCTTCCATAGAAGTATCATTAGGTATGGACTCCGAAGGAGTCACAGGCATCTCAGGAGGTATAACATTAGCAATCCTCTCAACTAGAGGTGTAACATCAACATGAACAAGAAACACTGGCTCTTGGATCACATGTATCGGGACATATCTCCTTTTCTCCTCCAAGGTTATTTCCCTGGGATTCATGCTCCCCCTCACCATATCACTTTCCAAGAACACAACGTGTCTTGTTTTAATAAACTTAATGAATTGTTTTGGACAATAGAAATGATACGCCTTAGACTTGTCAAGATAACCAAGGAAATGGCAGCTAGCTATCTTGGGGTCTAACTTTCCCATAATTGTATTGAAAAATCTTGCCTTAGCAGGGCAACCCCACACATGCAAATAACTCATGGTAGGTTTTCTTCCAATCCATAATTCATACGGCATTCTCGGCACCGATTTGCTGGGAACCTTATTAAGAATATGTGAAGCTGTCTTTAGAGCTTCTATCCATAAACCAAGCGGTAAAGCGGAATGACTTAACATACTTCATACCATGTCCATAAGACTACGATTCTGCCTTTTAGCGGCTCCATTTTGCTGAGGTTCGCCCGATGTTGAATACTGGGCAACGAAACCATTTTCTTGTAGGAACTTAGCAAAAGGTCCAGGAATTTGGCCATAAGAAGTGTGTCTTATGTAGTACTCACCATTACGATCAGACCTTACAACTTTGATCTTTTGACCAGCTTGATTCTCAACTTTAGTTTTAAATATTTTGAACTTTTCTAATGCCTCAAATCTTTCTTTGATAGGATAGATGTTTCCATAGTGGGATAAGTCATCAATTAATGTTATGAAGGAATCAAAACCATCCACTGATTTCACATTAAATGGACCGCCGATATCCATATGAACAATTTCTAAAACTCTCGTGCTTCGATTCACACCTTTCTTGATTCTCTTTGCATATTTCCCTTTGATGCAATCAATACAATGAACTAGATATGCATCTAAGAAATCCAAAGGATGAAGGACTTGCTCTTTAATGATACGCTTGATTCCCCCCTCGAAATATATCCCAAACGATAGTGCCATAATTTCGAAGAAGTCTCATCATCATCGCGCTAACACTTGGTACTAACATTCACATTAGAAGAGGGATCAACTTCATTTATGGAATCACTTAAGGAAACAAGATAAAGTTTTTATTGTCGGAAGGCAATACCAACATCATTATTGTCAAACATAATTATACATCTCTTGTTTCCAAAGTCACAGTGAAAACCATCACCATCTAAGCATCATATGGACACAAGGTTTTGTCTCATAGAGGGTACATAAAGTACATTACATAAACGATGCATAAAACCTCTATGTAGTATAAGTGTGAACTCTCCAATAGCCTCGGCCGCAGCTTCAATACCATTAGCAACTCTAATGGTGCTTTCCTCATTTCTTAGGGTCCTCTTCGTATCGAATCCCTATAGGGAATTTGGAACATGAATCATTACACCTGAGTCAATCGGCCATGTATTGGTGGCCTAATTAACATAAATGGATTCATCAATAAAGGTTATAACATTAGTACCTTTCTTATTGAGCCATTTTATGAACCCAATACAATCCTCTGAAGGTTACTCGCTTTTTCCACAAAAGCGACATCCATTAGGATCTTTACCATCACCATTAGGGTGTGCATCTGCATTAGGAGCCCTGTTAGGATTATTTTGCTAAAAAGAACTTAGAAGATTACCCTTTATCTTTAAACTGAGCAGGCTTAGTCTTCATAAAGTTTTGATTTGTCTTCTTCTGGGAGTGCTTGAATTGATTGACATGGTCAACCCGTCCAGCTTTAAGCCTTTCCTCCTCTTGTATACATCTAGCCATCATTTCATCCATGCCCCATTTAGAATTCATCGCATTGTAATTGATGGTGAACGGAGAGAACTCCATGGTCAAGGATGACATAATAAAATGGACAAGGAAAACTTTAGAGATTTCCATTTCTATTGTCTTAAGTTTAGTGGCCATGTTAATTTTCCTCATGATATGCTCTCTCAGACTCCTAGTTGGATCATACCTTTCATCAATAAGGCTTCTAATGAGACTTGTTGCATAAATTTTGGATGATCCCTTAAACTGGTTCTCAATCTTTCCAAGGTAACCCTCTAGAGTCCGAGAGCCTGGAACAGCTCCCTCGTACTTTGAGTGATGGAGCCCTTAATGATAATGAGGCACTTACGATTTGAGTCCCCCACTTAGTTTTCTCATTATCATAAACCCTTTTCAGGGCCTCGTAATTTTCATCACCTTCAGCACTTGCTATAGGAGGACCCTTAAGGGGGGCATAATCAATATTCAGTCAAGCTAAAGTGATCTCAAGCTCCTCCATCCATGTACCAAAATTTCTACCAGTCAACTGTTTTATGCCATTAATAATACTAGCAATTTGAGAGGCATTAGATGCTACAAAAGAAAATAAATGCTTTGAGTAAGCATCATCATTTTAAACATCTTTCACTAATCTAGTCCACATCAGCTTTGGCCAGAAATAGACATGATCAATAAAAAATTGTGATCAAAACATCTTCCAATCAGCTTTGACCAGAATGACAGATATAAGCCACACTTAATTAAATTATCTCATATATGGAATTCTTTCATCAATCTGGTACACATTAGCTTTGGCCAGAAGTGAACCAGACCAATAAAATTTCATGCTCAAAATGTCCATCAATCAGCTTTGGCCAGAATGATAGACATAAGCCATTCTTAATTTGAGGATTTCCAAACTTTATTTTGCAGCAAAACATTATCATCATAATTTATTTGAAAAATATCATCAAAGAATCAACTAAGCATAGTAAAACACGTTATAACTTCTTAGATATGAAACATAATTGCATGAACAAAGAATAAAATGTCACACAACCATGTTAAATAATTGGCATAATAAAATATGCCAAAAATATTTAGCCCCAAAACTTATTTATATTAGCCCCAATTTACTTAAAACAATTATAAAAACTTAAACTTATTTATAATATAGGCTCAAAAGAATTTTGGCCCAGCTATAAAATTCCTTACTCAAATTTAATCCTAGACGAGCCAAAAACCAACCCAACCTGTCTCCCCTAGTTCCCTAGAGGAACCCACCCAGCCCATTAAGCAGCTGAGGCTACGGGCCATTGGATTGCGTAGGACGCACTCGGTCGGGAGCGAAGCCGACCCGCTGCGATGCCCCCGAGCCCTAGCCCCATTCCCCTACCTCTTCCTCCCGAGGCAACTAGAGCAATGTGAGCGACGCGGCCCGGCGGAGCCGCTGCAACAGAGGAAGGTGACGACGACTGTGTCGACCAGGCCCCCTCTCTGGAGCTGTGTGCGGCTTTGGCTAGCGTGCACCTCCGTCAAGCGGCTCTGGGTGACGCCCTTTGCAAGGAGACGGTGCGCCCATGTCCGGCACCGTGGAGAGCCCCGACGACGACAAGCGCTAGTAGGAGCACCACCATGGTCTAATGTGGTGGACGGCGAGATCTCACGGGCACAAGCCCGAGCGTATCTTTCAGCTTAAGGAGGTGGCTCCGGTGCCGTCGTGGCCAGCGATGACGACAAGGCCCATCAGGTACATATACCACCACATCTTGATCATTAACTTAGGGTTAGGGTTCCTTAATTTAGGAAGTAGGGTTAGGGTTCCTCCAATTTGGAAATTAGGGTTAGGGTTTGGCCGTAATTGGAGAATTTAGGGTTAGGGTTCTTTGATTCGATGAACTAGGGTTAGGGTTCCTCGGGAATTAGGAATTTTCGATTATGGTTTGCACCAAAACCTCAATCCTCACATCAGAAAAGCATAAACCCTAGCCCTGGTGTATCTCAGTTAGGGGGATAAAACATCAACTTTACTTAGTTATGAAACAAGAACTTGAACAAAACGTAGTTCCAGTAACAGAACCTTAAACATGAGCTTGAAATTGATCTCAATAAGAAGAACAACCATACTTAAACATGATAACTTAACATAGAGAGCTCAATCTTGAATCTAGGTGCTCTGATACCACTTTTAGATCCCTTAGGACCAACTAGCTCAAGATTTGAGCCACAAAAGAAAGATTAGATATGTGTACCTTGATCTAGAGGTCCAGCCATGGTCTCCCCTTGATTCACTTGACCTAAATCTAATTGATATGTTTGAGAGTGGATCTTCTTGGTGCTTTAGATGCCTGCTTGATCAGAGAGAGAGAGAGAGAGAGAGAGAGAGAGAGAGAGAGGGAGAGAGAGAGACGTGAGAGTGAGCTCCTCCTCCACTTCCTTCTTTTATAGTGACACTTGCACCAGGGGAACCAACACCCTTGATGGACAGCTAGGATGCCCCTAATTAGGGCATCCAATGACTGTAATCAATAGCCCTTAAAAATGACCTAAAAGGTCATTAATTTGACTTTGTTTGATCACAATTAACTATAGATCATTTATTCCAACACACATGTGATGGGTTTGGACTGTAATGCCCAAAACTGCTTCTCCGCTGCTAGAGAGTTCACTTCTACTTCATTTTCATGATAAAATATGGTAGCTAGGTTGTTCTCTTTATGATGTATCTTCTGTTTGGCTTCTGAGTATTTTTTGTAAATGAAATGCAACATTTGTGGTGTGTATAAGTTTATTTCTAATAGATTTCTATCTCAAACGATTAATTAGTAATAGATATGTAGTAATGTAGGTTTTATGATTATACTTATCCGCACAAAAACAAATAGGATGTTTGTGTTTCTTTTTATTTCCCATATAATTTTCCCACACAAATTTGAAAATATTTCTAGCAATATAGGTATAATCATTATTTAATTTTGCATATTTAGAAGGGAATTATTTTATTAGCAAATAAATACTAAGACACGCAGCCGCTAGGGAGAGAGCTAGCTAAAAACCCATCTATAGTTCCGCCCCCTTGCCAGCGATGTCACCGATCCGCTCTGCCTCCGATGGCCCTAGGGCCTTTGGAGATGTGGTAGACCACGGCCTCTCGCCGGCGGGAGATTTTTCATTCTTTGTTTAGCCTATTTTCGAGTGTCTTCTTTGGGATGTTGAGGCGATGGCTACATTCTAAAGTCAGAATAAAGTCCTCTCCGCTCTATCCTCGCTCTAGTGGTGCATCTAGCACCGATGGAGGATGCGTGGAGTCGTTTGTCTAGTGGATCTCTTGGGATCCGGTTTGTTTTCGTGTTCATTGGTTTGTTTTCAGGTCAGTCTCTTCCGATCTGGCAATTGCTGCTGCTCCGGTGCGTTGGTTCTTTGTGGCCTTAGCACGACGACTTCCCGTCTGTCTACTACAACAAGCTCTACTATGACAACTTTTGTCTGATTCCAGTAATGAAGGGACGAGGATAGCGGCACGCCTTCGGCTCGCGCTAGTGTGTGTAGTCGTCGCTAGGTGTTCCAATGACCTATTTCTAATTTTTATTACTTTTAGGACGATTGGTACTGCTGTTGATGATTATTAATAGATCGGTGGTATTTCGCAGAAAAACAATTAAATATTAAGACATATATAAGGTTGTATTGGTGATGCTTCATCCAAACCCCACTCTTTGGACATCTACAAACACCGAGTAGTACAAGTGGTTTTCTTTGCGAACTGGTAAGCCTCTCTCTCCCCACACTCGGGGGCGACGCTCCTCCTCGAAGGCCGATGCTAGCTTGCTTTGTGGCTCTGATTGCTAGAGCTTGCTTTGTACACGAATTTCTCAACCGTGACAAAAAGTATATCTTAGAGTAACTTTAGAACCCATGTGGACTGAGAAATAACCCCCTTTCTCGGTTTCGCGTAAAAAAATGATCAGAATAGACACCGAAAACACCGTCCGGGCTAAAAAAAAATCGGAGCCCCGAAAATCCCCCACGCTCCCATATCCCTAGTTTGCTTGGCTGACCTGAGGGTACCCCGTAGACGCGTAGGTGTTTGGCAGGAGAGACATTTCAGCGCCGCCGCTTCTCGCATCCCTATTCCGCCACCATATGTCCTCCTCCCCTACCGCCATCCAGACTCGTCGTGTCCAAATTCGGCCCCAATGGACCCTGCCGACCTCCCGCCGGTCACCGGTGATGCGGCGCCGGCCAAATTGACCCCCTCCGCCGCTGCCTCCGCCTGTGCGTGCACATATCATTGGGATCCCCAAGACGGACTCAATCGGCACGAAGCGCAAGCGCGCGGGCTAGCACGTCATCCCAGGAGGAGCGGCGACCTCACTGACCGCCTCCACGTCGGCGCAGAGCAGAGTCGCCCATGCTCCATGGAAGGTGAGGAAGCAATCGAGCGTGAAGCGCGTCCCCGTGCCAAAGAAGGCGGTCACCAGCCAACGCGCTCTTGCAATGCCTCTGTGTGCTCCTGTCGTGTTCCCCAATGACCCCACCACCCAAGATGTGTTTGTAGAAGCAACCGCAAGGTATGAAACTATTCCGCCACCGATGTGCTTTTCTTCAATAGCCAATTTTGATGTTACTTCTCGTTCTAGTAACGATTTGCATCCGTTTCGATCTCGTTCACAAATTTATTGAACGCAAATGCAGTTGATGCATCGGATATGCGACTTGGCGCATTGGATGGTGAGGATAAAGGAGGGCACGGTGAGGAGGGGGATGAGGGTGACTACGATGACTATGGTGATGATGAAGGTGAGGAGGTGGAGGAGATAGATGGCAAGGCCTTCGAAGAATCTCAAGGAAAGAAACCGAGACCGAGGACGATGAATTATACTGAGGTTGAGGACGTCACCTTGGTGTGGGCATGGGAGCTAGTGTCCCTTGATACTGTCTTCGGCAATGATCAAACCGAGAAGTGCTATTGGCAAATGATCGAGGTCAAGTTTTTACAACTCATGCCTCGACTTGCCAACCCAACTCCTCGCGCATATCGATCCCTCCAAGGCTGTTGGGATGCCATCAAAGCTTTTTGTCGCCCATCTAGTGGATATTTGGAGCAAGTGTGGAGTGCACCACCAAGTAGAGTTAACAGTAATGATTATGTGAGTTCTTTTTATTTTGTGCATCTCAACTAACCCCTAGTGATCATATTCGTCACATTCATTTTTCTGCACTGTTCTATGGCTTTAAGTGGTGTGCATGTAATTTTTTGGTGGCTAGATCGTTGCAAACGGTGATGTAAACTATGACTATGCCATCTTTTGTTTGCTCATGTTTCAAAAACTGTGTAATTGTGATTTTTGGTTCAATTTTCAGTTCAGTTGTGCGCTCTTGCGGAATGGTTTCCCAAGTGCGGTTGCGGGATCTGTTCCGTGCGAGCCAAAATCGGTCTAAAAGCAAGTTTTGTGTGGCCTATAAACGCAATTTTAGGGCCGCAAGTTTTCGGTGTCTGTTAGAGTTGCTCTTAGATTATAAGACATAATTATTTGTACAATATTATATTATATATACGTGATTATTTATGTGCATCTTATGCATGTTTTCACGTTTGACAATAAAATAAATTGAAGGGTTATAGCAACACATAGACATTCATCTAGTACTCCCTCTATTTTAAATTACTCTACCGGCACGTAGGTGGACCATTACTCTCTCATTTTTCATTTAAAAAAATCTTGAAATTTTTTAAATAGATAGTATGAAATGTGTACTACGTATACCGAAAATCTAAGGAATTTTTTGGATGAAAAATGAGAAAATACTAGGCCACCTAGATAAACGTGCACGCGGAGTAATTTGAAACAGATGGAGTATGTCATAATTTAGCAAAAGTTGTGTAGCGCCGGCCCCACACACCATGGAGAGTTACCGCTCATCATGCTTTTGAGCGTTAAGAAAAATAAACAAGATGAATGATTCATATCTTGTGTTCTAAAAGATCATCTTTTTAGCCAATCACTTATGGTCATTCATATATTGTGTTGTAATAAGGGGGCGCTAGCGCCGTGCTCGGGGTCATCCTCGCCATGGTTGGTGATGTCATACAGCTCACCGTCGCCCCACAACGCATACGCCTCCTCGCCGTGCACTGCGTCATCCCCCACCATGAGCTTCTCCTCCGATATTCGCAGTGGCACAATGAACCCTACCGCCACACAAATCAGCGACGTCACCACCATGTTCCACCCGATCACAAAGAGCGCCTCGACGATCTGCTTCCCAAGCTGTGCACCACCAGAGGTGCCACCATAGAATGCGCCATGCGAGTTGGTCACCGGGAGGAAGAGGTTGCAAAGGGTTGGCTCGGCGAAGAGGCCTGTAAGCACACCACCGAGGAGCCCCGCGACACCATGGGTGTGGATCACGCCTAGTGTGTCGTCGACTTGTTGTAGGATCTTCGAGCGCTTGTGGAGGATCATCATGGTGTACCATGGGATGCTGCCAGCCAGCATGCCCATCACCAGCGCTGCCCAACCCTGCACCACACCTGTAACGTGTCACAACCATACAAGGTAGAAATGTCAGACAACTTTCTTCTACTATCTTTTTTTTTTGAGAAACACGGTATAAACGCAGACGCTCACAATGTGTACATATACTCACCCCTATGAACACACGCACACACATCCTACCCCTATGAGCACCTCCGAGAGACTAAGCCGGGTCTTGAGATTGACGAAGTCACCGTAGGCGCCTCGCTATCGACGGGAACGTCGCCTCCCACTGAAAGAATATTCCGCCTTTATGAGACACCAAAGTGTCAAACCTGGGGTTTGAACTCTGGTGGGCTAGGGATACCACTGCCCTCCTAACCATCGAACCACGGGTTGGTTCTCTTCTATACCTTTTTTAGTAGAAAAAAATACTACTTTTGCTTTACACAATTGTTTTATGAGCGAACCAAAACTCAATAAGATTTTGTCTACGAGGAAATTGTGGAAAAGATAGAAAATGCACATATGTTCAGGAGACCTTGACTTGAGATGGTGATTACCACTGACGTGACTGGACATGACAAACTGGGACACTGGAGGTTTCTATGCTTTGTGATAAAATATGAATCATGGTTGGTTTTGAGTGAAATTTGAATGAATTTGAGAGTTTTTGGTTTAAAACTTCCTTGATCCCCTAGTATAACACATGTTGTTCTGGATCTGGGGATTCTTTTCAGTTTTATCATAGTTCCACATGTTTGTGATTGGACTGTTATCTCTGGCTACCGCCTATGCCAAAAATAATTACGGATGAAGTATAAATGATATTGATGTGAATGATACTGATGTGTTTTTCCTTTATGATACATGTTTGAATGATACTGTTGTGAACTGCTATGAATGTAATCAAGTTTTGTTCGTAGTGCTATGAAACTACAGTGATTTTTCATATATTTGTCAATCTTTTACGAAATAGAGCTATTTAGGTGAATCGTGTTGAATCCAGTGTGAAACATCAATGAAACTATGTACTGAAGTGAAGTCAAACTCTGGTTTTTTTTTAAAATGGGGGGATTGTCCACCCGGCCTCTGCATCAATTGATGCACCCAGCCTTTTATTAAAAGAGTATGGAACTAAAATTCATTATAGTGTGTTAACGAGATTGGAGAGAAAAGGAGACAAAACGTGTTAAAGCGTGACAAGCTTAGGGGTGTAATATAAAATGATTGGAGAAAGGGAGAAGGGTTGTAAGCGTGACAAGCTTAGAGATTCCCTCCCTCCTATAGTATCTGGTAGCCCAGACAATTTTAAACTTAAATTAAGGTCAACTTAGTACTACTCCCTCCGACCCATATTAGTTGACTTGGATTTATCTAAATTCGAATATATCTAGTACTAAAACATGTCTAGATACGTCCAAATCTAGACAAATTCGAGTCAACTAATATGAATCGGAGGGAGTACCTTGATAAATTTATTAAAACACGCGCGGCACGCATGCATGATTATAAGTTGTTACCAGCGCCTGGGGTGATGCAGACGAGTCCGGTGATGACCGCCTGTACGGCACCGATGACGGATGGCTTGTTGAAGAAGATGACGTCGAGGCAGGTCCAGACGACGAGGCTCGCCGCAGTGCAGATGTTGGTGTTGAGCACGGCCATGGACGCGTCGACGTTCGCCGCGTAGGGCCCGCCGCCGTTGAACCCCGCCCAGCCCATCCACAGCAGCCCGGTCCCGGTGAGCGTGAACATGATGTTGTTGGGCGGGAACCTCTCCCTGTCCTTCCTCGTCCTGGGCCCGACCCAGTATGCCGCGGTGAAGCCGGCGACGCCGGCGGGGATGTGGATGACGTAGCCGCCGCAGTAGTCGATCACTCCCCAGTGGAAGAGGAAGCCGCCGCCCCAGACGGAGAAGGCGCCGACGGTGTAGGAGAAGGTGAGCCAGAGCGGCACGAACAGCATCCAGGCCAGGAAGCTCATCCGCCCCAGCAGCGACCCGGCGATTAAAATCAGCGTGATGGCGGCGAAGACGCACTGGAAGTACACCACGGTGGCCATCGGGAAGAAGGGCTCGATCATGGCCGTCTCCAGGGTGGTGCCGTCGGCGTGGTAGTGCGCCGTGGCGGGCAGCGCGGCGCGGCCGATGAGGTAGGCCTGGTCCAGGGCGGGGCCCCCGCGGCCCCAGAACGGGAGGAGCTTCTCGCCGAAGGACATCTTGTAGGCCCAGCCGACCCAGCAGATCCAGACGGCGGCGAAGGCGTAGAGCGCCATGAAGGCGGAGTTGACCGCCCACTTCTTCTTCACCACGCCGCCGTAGAGGACGACGAGCCCCGGCACGCTCATGAGGCCCACCAGCGTGGACGCCGTCAGCTGCCATGCGTTGTCGCCCTTGTTCAGCCACTCCGCGATCGCCGCCGATGTGTTCCCCTGGTACGCCACCGGCACCGACATCTTGGCTAGCTAGCTAGAGCCTAGCTAGAGGGTGTTGTGCGTGTACGTAGCTATGGCCAGGTCGACTCTTTTCTCTCCGTCTATATACAGAGAGTGCGCATGCGTTTCGTACGCTGGCTTGAATATTCAGCGGAATCGGTTGGCCCGTGTTCTCGTAGGAGAATCCAATCTCAACAGCTGATTCTTTGCCGGTGGACAGCTGAAGAAATGCACCACCGCATAGATCCACGGTCAGCGGAAGAAATGCACCACCGCGAATGCGCATGATTCTCATGGCGGCTGTATACTAGTTTTGTTGGAACTAGGAGTATTTAAAAAAAAATCCCAAATTTGCTACAAACAACATGCACATGGATGAGAAGACGGCAAGGTGGACCGAGCTCAAGGCAATGGAGGAGGAGAAGTGGAAGAAGAAGATAGAGGCCAAGAAGAGGAGGGTGAAAATTGAGGAGGAGAGGATAACAAAAGAGAAGGACATCGATGAGCGTGCTATCATGTTCATGGACCCTAGCAATATGGATGCCACGGCTAGGATTGCGTGTGTTTATGAGCGTGCTATCATGTTTATGTAAACCGCAAAAGTGATGGATTGCGTGTGTTTGAATTCTCCGTATGTTTTTATTGTTTGTTTAAACTATATATAAGATGTGTGGATGCATATATGGAGTGGTGGAAAGAAATGGGGCAAAAAAAATTATCCTCTAAGTTTAGGGGATCGGTTTCGCGCCGCCAACCTTTAGAGGAGTAAATTTACTCCTCTAAATTTTAGGAGTCGGTTTACTCTAAAGTTTAGGGGATCGGTTACAGAAACCCTAAGAACCGTTCTAATTTTCTCCAGGATAGTTTTGTTTTTAGGGAAACTAGCATGGTGGCCCTCGCATCTGCGAGGGCATCTTCTTAAGCATTTTTATCCTACATTTTTTTTGCATCATGCGATGGAAATATTATGGCTATATAACTATCATATTCATCTATCCAAATATTACTTCTGTAGATATTTTAACTTTGCTAATGAATAGTTATTAATAATTATTTTCGGCCAGCACCATATTATTGCCCATAGATGTATCTTGTATGCATGATATTAGATCAAGGCTTTGACTTAATGTTCTGAGGCAAAGAATTATAGTGTGTTTTCTGGTACCAGTGGTATATTTAGGAAAAATCCTTATGTTGTGGTTCAAGTTATAAAAAGGGTTCAATCCCTTTGAAAAGTGGACAAGATTTGGAATGATCTTTCGAATGGTATAGAAAAGTAGATTCTCTTGACGAATTAAAATTAAATATATCTTATCCTCATTATTTACTGATGGGTATAAATACCAATGGATATATGAGGTATATGAGTAGGATTGAACCGTATGGCTATGATTTATTGGCCACGGGCAAATAATAGTATTAGCCATGTGTTGGATATGTGTATAATCTTGTGTGCATGGACTACCCAATTAATAGTTATAGAATTACATAAATAGTTCTTATTCTATAGGACATATGAGCCATCGCTTATACATAATATATGATTATAAATATTAATCCAGTATTCACTTAATTTTGTACATGGTTTACATTATTAATAGCCATATATTCAGTAGTTAATTCTTATTCCATATGACACATGAGCATTAGCAGCTATATACCATATGTAATTATAAACTCTAAATTTATTATTTTATTATTTTCTTGTTGTTCTAAAAGTAAATTGTTGAACTTACTTTTTGTATTATATATGGATATGATTAGTTTTTATTCTACATGGAACATATTATCGCCACATGCTTAGATGAACAATGGAATTGGGTAATAACCGAGTCATGGGCATGTGTGGGTGTTGGGTGCTCTCATGAATATGAGCATGCGTTTGACATTGTGTGAAGACGTGTAGAACTTGGCCTGTTATTTTGGTAAATTTACGATGAAGAAACATACCTTGTGTGTTTAGGTACAATATTGTAGATTTAGAGATTTTGATATGTTTGGTCACTATTATGTACTCTTTTTGTTTTTTCTTAATTATATACAGTTATCAGGATCTATTGGTTGTAGTCTATTAATTTTAAAAAGCTAGTAGGCTGGTGATCGAATGTTTTTCTAAAATTTTGAAAATATCTTTTTCTTCAGGTTGTGCTACCAGAATAGAGTGTCATCTAGTTTGTCTGATTGAAGTTACTATGAATAGTTATAATAATTTTTTCAAGAACGCATATGAAATCACTTGGTTGAGGTCTACTAATAAGAATAACATCCATTATATTGATAGCTAGTTGTATTGTTTTTCTTCAAAATTTCTACTATATCTCCTTTCGTTAGCCATAATTTATTTCTAATATATAATACATAGATGTGGGATATTCTAGATATTGGTCTTACTATCCCCGTCTAGGCCTGACGGTCACGGTCTACGCCATAGAGCTAGTGGTCCTCACATATAGTTTCAATCTTTTTCTCACCAATTTGGCAATGGATAGCGGTTTGTTAGCCTGTCGTGTTTGAGGTGTGCCGCATATCAAAGTTTCTTCAATGATCTTATGGTAAAAAACTTTGTATTGGTGTCATGTGGATCTATGAAACCCCGAAGTTATTCTTACTTTTGCCGTGTTTGTCTAGAAATGAAGAATCTATGAAGTTGACACTGCGGACTCTGATGGAGCTTGACTTTATTAAACATTCTTAGTTTTTCATGTTCTTTCCACTTCTCTTGATCAATTATACTTTAAAGAAGGAAAATTTCTTATTCAAAACGAAGAATGGCTTAACAAATATTTGAGGAAACTATTTCTTTACCTTCTCTTAAGAGTTGTAGCCTAGGTCTAACTGAGCTGTATTGGAATTGTTTGGTCATTTAGAGAACACATATTATCTCTAGAGTAAGAATTAACTTGTGATTAGTGGATTTCACAAACTTTTTTTTGCGAGAAGTGGATTTCAATCATTGTGTTGTAATACTTCGCTAACCTTGAAAAAACCTCGTAGTATTTGTTCCTAGATTAAAAAAATAATCTTACAACAATATTTGTGTTAGATCGATAGCTTCCGAACTAAGACATTTTTGGACAGCTGAGAATTAGCCAAACAGTTTAGCACATCATTTATTTCGTCTTTGGACTAATGTAAATTATAACTGGGCATATATCTTGAGCCCGTAGTAAACTTCTTGAGTGCTTAGCTAAACCATAGTTCTAAATTTATTCTAAACAACACATCCACGATATCATATTTTACTATCCTTTTTTCTTTTCTTTTTTGCATTTTCATGCACGTGCATTTCACGATCAAAAATGTGTGCAACATGGTCGTCATGGAGATAATATGATAATATGGCAATTTCTAGCAGAGCAAATTGCATACTGGTCCCGCGTCAATGAGACCGTATAATTAGGTTCATAAAAACTCTAGGTGGGTGCGGATTCCGTAAAAAAAAGATACCTGAAAATATGGTGCTTGTGATTTTTAAACAATCGTGCATATAAGTCTTTTTTAGGGAGAATCATGCAGATAAGTTGGTTGTACGTGAGTCATTCAACTTGGATTTTCTTTGAGCTCCCGTGCTCCAAAAGGACTCTCGGTGCATATCCTGTAAAAAAGATTACGTGGAATCTGTTTTTATAGGTTGCACGTGAATAGGAAGATAACAAAAAGGTAGATGGCACGTGAGGGAATAATTAAATCCTAACCACAAATTCTGGATCCAACTATCCAAAATAATTCGGATGATGTGGATCAACCTGGTGCCTCGAAAAACACACTCTCGGCATATCCTGTAAAAAAGATTACGTGGAATCTGTTTTTATAGGTTGCACGTGAATAGGAAGATAACAAAAGGTAGATGGCACGTGAGGGAATAATTAAATCCTAACCACAAATTCTGGATCCAACTATCCAAAATAATTCGGATGATGTGGATCCACCTGGTGCCTCGAAAAACACCCTTATATTACTTTTAGTATATAATAGATGGCCGGACTCCGTCATATTGCAAATCGTTATTTATCAAATAATAGATGTATCGTCAATCAAAAGGAAAACAATAAAACTCGGTGGATTATATAGTCAAACATTCGTGAGTGAATCCGTCTCTCTCAATAAACAATAAGTAACACAATTTACTTCCCTATTACTAAAACTAAAATCATACCTAGAGAAAGTTGAAGCTTGAACATAGATATCATCAAAACAACAGTTGACAGAAAATTTCCCCGTTTGAAGTGATTCGACGCCCCGTAGACAATGCGATTGAATTATAATCCAAGAGCACCCTACCTGATTTGCTAACGCAATACGTCTGGATATTGGTTGAGCTTTCAAGGTATTTGCATCGATTGCATACTACTGGACCTTCTTTCTTCTTCTTTTTTGGCGGGGAAAAGATCCGGATCTATTTTATGAGTTCATAAGTAGTACAAAACATATAATAAAAATTAAATCGAGATCTTTGGACCACCTAACGACTAATACTACCGTCAAGCGAGCCACCAATCTCATTACGTGCAACAACAAACCATCCCATCATCTCTGATTACCGCTCCCAAGCCACCCGAGAGTTTCACGGTCGAAACTAGCGTCCACATTAATTATCATATGTCCCTCCCTTGGTTTAGACCATGTACTATTTTTCTTTACTGAATTTTTCTTCAATGCTCTAATATTATTTGAAGTAATGACCTTGATCGACATTGCAGCAATATAATTTGTAGGGATACTCTCACCGTGTACCATGCCACTGTCATAATCAATTCTCGCATACCATCAACATGCTGATTAATTAAAGCTCCTCAAGCACCGCACTTTCCCGTTCTGTCCAAATCAAAGCCTCTTGTATTTTATCCACCAGTCTGAGTTGTGACAGGCCTAGCATGATCGCATGTGAATAAAGTATGTTTGATATCCATACAGTGATATTGCACGCGGAACATTGACTCAACACTAGTATATAACGGTTTATTGCCAAAACATTAACAGATCATCTTCTTATTATGCTTCTCTTGTTGGCTGGCGTACTTAATATTTAGCAGGACTTATCTGGGCCTGATTTTTACCACGGTTTTTGTGACCGTTAATGACGGTAACTGACCGTTAACAGCATTTTTCAGATGGCAGTTTGCATGATATCAGTAGTCAATAGGGCTGGCAAAACACATCTACCACGGCACGAATTTCCGTGTTAAAGGGTGCGATCCACCACGATCACGTAAAATTCGTGGTACAATCTTTGCTGACGTGGCTCTTACCACGGTACCCATCTGTCGTAAAAGTCTTTTTAACCACGAAAAATAGGCCTTTCAACCACAAAACCAGTCTTTGGTAAAAAAAACAAATAACTTTTCTTGTAGTGCTTAATATACCGACAATGCAACAGTTCCGCGTCAACTTTTCTTGTAGTGCTTAGTATACCGATAATGCAACAGTTTCGCGTTCACATTATGAACGTCGCTAGGTTCACCCATGTTACATGACCTGCACTAGTTTGAAGCCCATGTTATATGGTGCCTAACTTAGGGAGAACATTTTTAAACTCGATAATTTTAAGTGAGGGATCACCCTATTTATTACTCCCTCCTTTCCAAATTAAGATTGCCTATTAGTTTTGATCAAAGTCAACCTTTCTAAAATTTGACCAACTATATAAAAAATATAGTAACTGTTCTAATAACATTGAGTTTATGTTGTGGATGTTTATATTATTTCATATATACTTGGTCAAAGTTTATAAACTTTGACTTTGATAAAATCTAATAGGCATCCTAATTTGGGAAGGAGGGAGTACGACTACCACGCAACAAACAAAGTGGAATTTCGTAAAACTCTGCTACGACAAGCTTTGCCCGGCTCCGGTGATGGAGGGGCGAGAACGGCGGCGCGCCTTAGGCTCGTGCCAGTGTTTGTAGTCGTCGGTAGATGGTCCAATGACCTATTTGTAATTTTCATTACTTTTAGGATTCTTTGTATTGTTGTTGATGATTATTAATAGATGGGTAGAATTTTGCAAAAAAAGGGAGACCACGATGGAGCTTGAGGCCGTGGCCAGGGCAGCGTGGCGGGTGGGCGACTTTGGCTAGGGTTTGGGCCTGTAGATCAAAATTAAGCCGATAATATATATTTCCTCTATTTTAAAATATAAGATGTTTTACCTTTGTGAAAAGAGTGTATCTAAACCTCTTTTTATGCGTAGGTTCACGTAGGTTTGGAGTGAACCTACATACTAAAAGGAATCTAGATACACTCATTTCACAAAGCAAAATATTTTATATTTTAAAACCGAGGGAGTAAAACTTTAGAGTGCTACTCGATATACCATGATCGAGCTGCGTTGGGTGTTAGTTATATCAGTAGCCCTTCAAGGGGAGGAGACTTTAGATTGATCGGTTGTATAATGGAATCGTCTAGGAGACAAATAAAATAGGTCAACGTACACCCGATTCATATATATTTGAACCTATACCAAAACATTTTATGACAGATGACCACCGTAGCTGCATTTTGAGTAAACTTTTTATGACAGAATCGTCCGGAGGTTGTAACTATTGTTGTCCGGTGCATTGGTTTTTATTGACCATTTGTTAAGCTATTTAATTTATAAATTTACTACTGAAGAGAAGAAGATTATACAACACTTACTACAAGGCCACATGCTATATATCCATTTAGGATTCACCTCATGTACAAGGTACAAAGTGAAAAGAAAAAAAAAACGTTGATATCTACACAAGCGCCGTCCTCAATTATGTTTCCTCCGGAATTATAACTGTTAGATTGCATATATTGTATTTACAATAGGACTATATTGTAATTGTACCGGCCTCTGGCCTCCTATAAATATACATAGAACCCCACGGTTTACCTGTGTGGCTCCCCTTCCCCCCCTCCCCCCAACTCGTCTACATGGTATCAGCCTCCCCTCGATCCCTAACCTAGCCGCCGCCGCCACAAGCCCACCCAACCTTCCGTTGTGATGTCGTTCCCCACCGTCACCGATGGGACCAACGGCGCCCCTGCCGCCGCCGCCGGTCGAGGACCCGCTGGCGGCACTCCTCGCCATCCTTTGTCACCGGGAACTACACCAAGTGGTGTATCTACATGCACCCTTCCCTCGGTCGATCCGGCTACCTCGGCCACATCGACGACACCACGCCCGCCGCCCCGACCGACGCCGCCTGGTGCACCGCCGACTACACCGGCCTCAACCACCTCCACGCCGCCATCGATGAAGACGTCGCGGACATGATCCTCGCGGGGAATCAGATTGCGCATCAGTTGTGGCTGGCAGCTCGCGACCTCTTCACCGCGAATAAGGCGAACAAAGCCATCAACCTCGACAATGACTTTCGCCAGCTCATGCAAGGGGGCTTCTCCATCCACGAGTATTGTCGCCGTCAGAAGAACCTCGCCGACGTGCTCTCCAACAACGACTCCGCCGTGAGCGACCGCGTCCTCGTCCTCAACACCCTGCACGGTCTCGGCCCCCGCTTCACCTCCGCCGCCATGGTCATCTCCATGACCGACCTGTTGCCCACCTTCCTCCGCACTCGGGCGATGCTCCTAATGGAGGAGATACAGCAGGCCAACGCGGCAGCCAACTCCGCCTCCACCGCCCTGGTCGCTCAAGCCCGTGGCCCCGCCCCTCCATGCCCCGGCCCTGGCTGTCGTGGCAACGGCCCCGCCCCCGGCGCAGGTCCCGGGAAGGGCAAAGCGGCGACCAAGCCTAAGGGGCGCAACGACGGCCGCCAAGCTGGAGGTGCCACCCAGACAACCCACGCGCCCGCTGGCCCGTGGGTCTGCTTCTCCCTGGGGGCTGGCCAGTGGCGCGTCCCCTCCTCTGGACAGGGCATCCTCGGCCCCCGCCCCTAGGCATACACCGCCACCGCGTCGTCGACCTCGATGCCAACATGGGACAACTCGGCCCTCATCGCCGCCCTCAACAACCTCGCGGTTCAGCAAGGTAGTTGGGTCATGGACTTAGGCGCCTCCTCGCACATGACCAATGACGATGGTAACTTGACTCATTCCTCACCTCTTCGTACTCCCCACTTCTTCACCGTCGGTGACGGCACAACCATCCCTATTTCTTCTTCTGGTTTCATCTCCTTTCGCACACCTTCCGGTCACGTCTTTAGACTCAACCATGTTCTTCTAGTACCACACATTATTCACAATTTGCTTTATGTTCGCAAGTTTACCTGCTACGATCCGGCTCGTTCTTCATATTGCTGTCTCCAGCTCTTGGCCCATCCGATAGCTTGATGTCAAGAATGCGTTTCTTCATGGCTCCCTGGATGAGGTGGTCTACTGTCAGCAGCCTCCTGGTTTTGTTGACGAGTCTCGCCCGGATCATGTATGTCGCCTCCACAAGTCCTTATACGGCCTGAAGCAGGCTCCTCGTGCCTGGTACCACCGGTTCGCCTCGTACATCGCCACTCTGGGATTTGTTGCCTCAGCCACAGACACCTCCTTGTTTGTCCTCCGCTCTGGGGCAAACATGGCATACTTGCTGCTCTATGTGGATGACATCATTGTTACTTCTTCATCGATGATCTTTCTTCAGGGGCTCCTCACGCGTTTGCACAGCGATTTTGCTATGACTGATCTCGAGGATCTCCACTACTTCCTAGGCATTGCGGTCAGCCGCTCCTCTGCTGGTATGTTTCTGTCGTAGCGATAGTATGCCTTGGATGTTCTTCAGCGTGCTGGCATGACAGACTGTCACCCCTCGCCTACACCGGTTGACACGTCGCCGAAGCTCTCCACCTCCGATGCGAGCTACTCCCCGATGCCACCGACTATCGGAGTCTCGTCGGCGCCCTTTAGTATCTCACACTGGCGCGCCCCGACATCTCCTATGCGGTTCAGCAGATCTGCCTCCACATGTATGCTCCGCGCACGTCTCACTTGGCTCTCGTGAAACGTGTTCTTCGGTACGTCCTTGGTACACTGGAGTTTGGTCTACAACGCCATGCATCATCGTCGACCGCCCTGATGGCCTACTCGACGCTGACTGGGCCGGCTGCCCGGACTCGCGCCGCTCCACCTCTGGTTATTGCGTCTACTATGGTGATAGTCTCATCTCTTGGTCCTCCAAGCGCCAGACCACCGTGTCACGTTCCTCTGCCGAGGCTAAGTATCACGATGTTGCCCATGCCGTCGCTGAGTGTTGTTGGCTCCGCCAGCTGCTCCAAGAACTCCATCACCCAAGAAAGAAGGCTCGCGGCACGTCTTCCGACTCCACCAGCGGCCTGGCGGCGCTCGCGCTCCGCTTGGCCAACAAGTTCTCCGACGGCGAGGAGCACGAGGGCAAGAACATCATGTTCTCGCCGCTGTCCATCTACACCGCGTTGGGCCTACTGGCGACCGGCGCCCGGGGAACCACCCTGGACGAGGTCCTCGCCGTGCTCGGCGCTGCGTCGCGTGACGAGGTCGCGGGGACGGTGCGAGCGGTGGCGGAGCGCGCCCTCGGCGGCGCCGACGACCCGTCGGGGCCGCTGGTCGTTACGTCTGCATGCGGCGTGTGGTGCCAGAAGGATCTGTCGCTCAAGCCGGCCTACCGGCAGGCCGCCGTCGAGTCCTACAAGGCGGAAGCACGGGCCGTCGACTTCGTTACAAAGGTAGTCCGTCGGCGAACCCATGAACATCGACTAATCTAGATCTGTTTTCTTTTTCTTTTGCGAGAAGATTTATCTAGATCTAACATAGTATATATCTACTAACTATTTATGCCTTTCGATCATGTTCGATCGATCCGAACTCTCCTTTTCTTGCAGGCAGAGGATGCAAGAGAGGAGATCAACAGCTGGGTCGCGGAGGCCACGAAGAAGCTCATCACCTCCGTCCTCCCGCCTGGCTCCGTGCAAAGCGGCACCAGGCTCGTGCTCACCAACGCCATCTACTTCAAGGGCGAGTGGGAGGAGGCCTTCCGCCAGAGCCGCACCAAAGAGCACAGGTTCTACCTTCTCGACGGCAGCGCCGTCCGCGTGCCGTTCATGGCCGGAACCAGAGGCCGCGAGTACACGGTGTCCTCCTACGACGGGTTCAAGGTGCTCAAGCTCCCCTACAAGAACAACGGCGGCAGGGCGCGGTACTCGATGTGCGTCTTCCTCCCAACCGCGCGCGACGGGCTGCATAGCCTTGCCGACGAGATGGCGTCCGGCGGCCCAAGCTTCCTGTTCGACCACCTGCCCAGGTGGCCAAGTAGCGTGGCCAAGCTTCGGCTCCCCAAGTTCAAGCTGTCCTTCTTCTGCGGCATGAAGAAAGTTCTCGAGAGCTTGGGGCTCCGGGCGGCGTTCAGCGGCGAGGCGTGGAAGAAGTGTTCCATAAGGCGGTTGTCGAAGTGAACGAGGAAGGCACCGAGGCGGCCGCATCGACGGCCATCACCGTGACTATTGAGTGCATAAGATGGCCTACGGATTTCATCGCGAATCATCCGTTCGCGTTCTTCATAGTTGAGGAGGTGTCCCGTGCGGTGCTCTTCGCCGGTCACGTTCTTGACCCTTCTACGAACGCGGAGTAACCAGGAGGAGGTCCCGCGTTGTCCTGTGCCCGAGTAAACAGTGTCAAATTTAGACGAAAATATAGTGGGGACAGCACGGTCTTCAATCGGAACAATCGTGCTGCTGTTTTTTTAGTTTATTATACTTGTATAAGAGCCAGCTATTAGTATTACTTTTTTAAAACTCGTTATCCGATTGGTGGTATTATTACTACAAGTACGCGGTACCCTTTGCATTGCTTCGAGTAAAGACAAAACAGTTATTGAGATATACTCCAAACTAAGCTATTAGTAGAGTGATTTGTTAAGTAAACAATATCAAACTTAGACAAAAACACTTGATGCCATGCTAGCGCATTTGTAGTCTCACGTTGTTGGTGTTTCTAGCTAGAGAAATAGGGATGAGACTAAAGCGTCATATAATCTCATCTTGCTACATAAAACAGAAAACATTTTATCTGGTAAACCTTTCGTTAATATGTTACTTGATTTGTTGAGTTAACATAAGTCATATATATATAGATAATACATTGATGTATCTTCTCTTTGATGCAAGCAAATCAAAGTCTAAGCTGTCAGAGACATGCAGCAATGTACCCACCAAAGTCATATGCTCTTTTTGGCTTGCGAGGAAACTAGTTATATATGCAAAAGCGCCATTTATCAAAAAAAAAGTTATATATATGCAGTTGGGATTTGTCATCACCATGTCAGACTCACCCTACCATCTGAGTAGACACAAACCCACGACTTTTTTTTTTGAAATGAATATCACGATGATACCAATTACACCCAGCCTCTGCAACAACGCATGACCCTATTGGCATTACGGATACACACAGCCGAAAAAGAAGAAGAATTACAAAAAAGAAAAGTCACGCTACAGCGATAAGATCCTCAGTAGCAGCGGCACTAACCCCACCGGAACAACACTAGAAGTCCAACATCTCCAATAGTGATGCCTTCAAGAAGGCAGAGCACAAGCACCATCATCGGCCGATCAAAGATCATAAGTTTCCACCCTGAAGAAAGTTCTCGCTCACAAAACAATGTCTTCAACAAGATAATTGTTAGGCACAATCAATTAAGGCCAGACCTTAGATTTTCATCCTGGAAGGTAAGACTGTGAATTTCTCTTGTGCTGTCACCCCCACTTTTCGATGCCGCTGCTACAATTCACGAATCACCAAGCCAATTCCTCATCGCCACCAGGACTCGAGCCACCATAGCTAGTCCAGAAATCTTGGCTTCCATGACATTCTCGGCGCACTAACTTCACCATGAAACTAAAAATGTGTTCCACGATGGCAACAGACTGCAGAGCTTCGCCTCACTTCCTCTGAAACCAAACGGTCAGAAAAAATAACGGTTGCGCGCGACCGAATCCCATCCGTTCCAGCAATCTCCATGCATGAATCATCCATGGGAGTTTGCCAGCGGAGCCTTCCGGAACTTGATACTGCCACCAAATCTATGAAAACTGAAGGCAGATTTTCGTCTTGGCGTGAGAGAAACCCTAGGACTGCGCCCTTGCCAGCAAATGCAACCTGCGCCACCATCCGCCGAGAGAGAACCGTCATCAAAGCTCGAGGCCGCCGCCCCGGCTTCCAGACCCTGTCGCCATCAAATCGTCGTCAGGGCGACAACCTTCGAGCGCCCAAGGGGCTCCCTGTGGGAGAGAGGCCACCACGCGAGAAAGCAGGCCCGCCACCACCGAAAGCCCGGCCAGCATCCTCCGGTGACAGCAGTGGAGGAGAGGTCGGGGCGGCGGTGGCTTAGGGTACCCCCCGCCGGTAACAGCCAGTCAGGTTCACACAAAAAAAGTTAAGGGCTGGGCATGGCAGTTTCGACCACTTCTCGGCAGGTCCAATGTTTTCTGATTTGTAACGCACTATCCATCTCTTCACCGGTGTTCAAAAAATTCGGCCAATATGCCGGTTAATCGACCAGTTTATCGCTTCTCGAGGGTAAGCGGCGATTTTTGGCTTTATCGGCCGATACGCTGAAAAAACGACAAGTTACCAGCTAACAATATCCTCAACAATGCTCTTCACTGCAAGGATGATGCTACAGGAGTTAGATCAGCGGCTTCTAATCTAAAGTCAAAAAAGACATCCGACTTGTCACGGCAGCAGCAACGGCCAACAAAAAAACCCAACTGGGACTGCATCGCTACGATTCATCGTCGGAAAGGCACACAACTTCTGCGGTCGCCCCTGTAGCCACAGGGCTGCTGCCCAGCCCGAGCCTAGCTGGGAGATGCGCGTTCAGCGATGCCGACTCGGAGCCTCCGGCTATCTGGATTCCTGGTGCTGTGGTCAGGGGGGCTGCGGTGCTGTCCGAGGGCGATGCATAGCTTCCCATGATAACAGGGACATGCTGT
This sequence comes from Avena insularis, assembly GCA_023614405.1. Lineage (NCBI taxonomy): Eukaryota > Viridiplantae > Streptophyta > Magnoliopsida > Poales > Poaceae > Avena > Avena insularis. Next base: position 37,481,132 of record CM042696.1, on the reverse strand, counting down.
TCCAACGATGCGACCCCTGGACTAGCAGCAGGAATCTGCTGCTGCTGGTCTGCGCGAACGGCATATGGCCGTGGCATCCTAAGCTGCTGGAGAAGACGAGCAGATGGATGCAGATGTGCTCCTGCAGAACCGTCGCCGCCATGCGGTAGATGCGTCGAACGAACAGGTCTGTAGCTGCCACGTGGCGTAGGTGATGGAACAGGAGGTGATGATGTCGTTCCAGAGAGATTTCCAGGTAGGATTGACTGTGGTTGGGCATTCCATATCGATGATGGTTCAGCCGCTGAAGAAGACTCAGATCGCTGCTCCATTACAGGGCCCGTCCATCTCCCTACATTGCACAAGGAAAAAAGCAAACCATTACGACTAAGCAACGGATCCTGGATCTAAATTGCCCTTCAGCTTTTGAAGATCAATGTAATGCAGCCACCTAGCGTGGCATTCCTGGAAAAGAAGCCAGAAACAGCAGGAGAATGACACGGCTAACAGATCACAACTTAATCTATTAACCATACAAAACGACCGAATATACACAAGGCACCGGTATATGAATCATGCAAGAACAACATGCTACACCTTATAGGTTGATCAAACAAAAAAGGTGGATTGTTCAAAAAAAATGCATTAAACAAAAATATCACAGCGAGCAAAGCTATATGTTGAAAGACTAGTTATGACCAGAATATTATTTGGAAAACAACGAGATATGCCAGCAGCGGTTAGTTGGATACCTTGAGCTGCAGCTGACGGTGTCATCTCTTTTCGAAAATTCTCAGCTAGTGATGTGTGTACAACAACTTTCCTGTATATATCAGTAAGATCCCTCTCGGCCTGAAGATAAGTGGAATCTTCTTTTTGAAGTAATGAGGCATACTTTTTTTTTATCTTCTCTATTTCTTGGTTGCACTCTATTAGAAGTAGTGCTTTCTGTTGAAAAATAGGTGTGCAGACAAGGAAGAAATGAAAAGACTGACAACTAGCACAGACAATTTATAGCAAATAGATAACAGACAGAATAAAAAAGCAAACCTTATGTTCATGGTCTTTACTAAGCAAACTCTTGCAATGCATTATTGTGTGCAACTCATTTTTCAGCAGGCTGTCATTAAGTATTGGATTATTAACTAACATCGTGACTGGAGGGTGTTGTGTGGGCTGCTCAAGACCAGGTACCATATTTGGCTGAAAACCAATTTGCCTCCTTTCTTCAGGGCATATTCTTTCAAGTGGAACATGTTGAACTGCGGTTGATGATTCCAGTTCAGCCTGAAAATCCTGGGCTGCCGTGGAGCCTGACATGACTGTTCCTTCTGCTTCTCCAGGTCTATCCTGCATTGAGGCCGATGGTTGTGCTTCAGGTTGCAGAACATGAGCTGTCAGCGAGCCAAGTGCATGTGTTGATTCTGCTCTCGCATGTGGATCAAGTGAAGGTTCTACACTATGATGGACCGTAAGACTTTGTAGCACAGGCATGACAAACAGATGGGTTCTTTCAAAAGGAGCACTCTGCGTTGAGGTTGAAGGTTGTGTTTCAGGCTGCATATTCCGGGCAGCTATGGTGCCCAAGATACATGATTGTTCTTCTGCAGGTTGATCATGCACTTCGCCTAGCGAAGGCTGCAAATCGCAGGCTCGCTCTGTGTCCAGAATATCTGTCTGTCTGGCTTCTGCTGTTGAATGTTGTGAAGTTGCTAAACTTTGTTGGGCAAGCAGACTTGTATTTTGTTTCGCAGGCACTGGGTCTGATGGTAGTATTTCAGACTGGAAATCATGAGCTGTCACCATGCCCACTGGTTCTGCTCCTGCATGTGGATCCAGTGAAGGTTCTACACTTCGATGGATAGTTGGACTATGTAGCACAGACATGCCAGAAAGATAAGTTTGTTCAAACGAAACATCTTGCGTAGAGGTCGATGATTGCATTTCAGGCTGCAAAGCCTGAGCTGCTATGGCACCCAAGGTAGCTACTCGCTCTGCCTCTGCAGGTCCATCCACTGCATCCAGTTCATCCACTGTCTCAGGTTCATCATCTGCCTCTATAGGTTCATCCTGCATTGAGGTTGATGGTACTTCAGGCTGCAAATCGCTGGCTGCCTCTGTGCCTAGAATACTTTGTTGAGGAGGTGGACTTGTACTTTGTTTTGCAGGCATACTTGATTCGCAAGTCTGGGTTTCAACTTCCGTAGACACTTGTAGGGTAACTGGGCTACCCGCAGGGTAAGTTGGAGATTCTGACAGCACTGGATCCACAGCTACATTGCCATCACTTTTTCCCTGGCCTTGCATTCTGGCATCACCTGAACGAAGAGAAGTTTCCGCGGCTCCCTGCGGCAGTCTAGTTGCTGTATCTGGTTGAACCCTTGTTTGACTCCTCTCATCAGGCATCTTCTGAAGTGGAGCATCCGGAAAAAAGATTGATGGTTGCATTTCAGGCTGCAAATCCTGAACCACTTGTGTGCCCAAGTCCAACAAACATGTATGTTCTGGTTCGACAGGTGGACACTGTGAAGGTGCTACATTTTGTTGAGCAGAGAGATCTGTGCTTTCATGGGGAGTCATACATGGTAAAACAGACTGAGCTCCAACCAAGGATGTGAAGCTTTGTGAAGAAGCCAAAATTGGTGATTCCAAGTGGTTTCTATCTGTGTCAATAGTGTCATCATTGTTTGAATTAACTCCTCTAACAAGAGAAGTTGCACCTCCCAGCAACATACTTGGCTTCGCAATACTGTCTATCTTAATGTGTTCAGTATTTCTACACTCACTGGTTGAGGCTTCCTGGTATAAAATTAAAGGTATTTGTGATCAGTTCTCTGCCGTCACTGAAGTTTACATAGTGACAGTGAACACATAAACAATTCAAGTATAATAATATGAGGAAACACAAAATATGAAGCATGACACACTGGTCATATATACAAGAAATGAAAAAATGACCAGTATGTGCTAACTACCAAGTTCTGAAATCTACAAAATAGTATTAGCTGTGTCAACTGGTACAGATTGAAGTGTTTTCCACAAAACAAGAGAGCTAATTGTTCACAAGAACATATTCATATGAAGATAACACACATCACTCTCATTGTCGAGAATACAGCAGGCGATACAGGCTAGAAAAATGATGACAGACTGCATACACCTCAGTACACAATTTGGACAAGCTAAATGCATGGTGGTGTACAATCATTTCTGTTGTCAAATGCCATCCTAATTGCGTGTGAGACAAGTTGGTCTATTATTGTGTTCCTTTCCTCGGAGAGGAAACACACCAGACAGTTATAGCAGGTCGCATGGTTGAAACTGGTGGTGCCTAGGTGGGGATAGATAGGTAAATGAAGCTGAACAGCGAAGGAGGACAGGGGGAGATCAAAAGACTGCGGTGGAGGTGGGGGGAGGGAATTCTATTGTTTGCTTAATAAATGGGGGTCAGCCTAACAAACTTGGCTGCAGATAAAATACAAACAAAGAAACTAAGGCATCGTTCGGTTTACAGGGCTAGAAAAAAAAAGGAACACAAAGCTTCAAATGAATAGGGAAAGGTAGCCGCTGTAAACCGGAGGAATACAAAACAAAGGAAAGGATAGACGCATGGGCATTCGGAGCACTGCATAGCGATGGAATTTTCTATTATTTAAAATATGGTTCTATTGTGCTTGATTGCTCTCTCGCTGCGCACATGTAATAGAGGACCCACTCATTTAGTTGAATGGCAGAGTTTTGCCTCAGGCCTCCACTAAAACATGAGGTTCCGGTGGATGTTTTATTTCCTGTAAAAAGTACAGGATAGGAGAACTTTCCTCGGGAACCGCTAGGGCTATTTCCTTCAAAGCGAACACAGCCAAGGGAAATGTTTCCAAAGGAACAGAAACATGTGAAAATCCTTCAATTCTCCCATGAGCCAAACGGGGCCTAAAGGTAAGTTACCCAAATCCGACGATCCTATTTTCGCACCATAAGTTGATAGCATGCATAAGCCCAAAGGTGCAAAATATAGCAGCTCCAGGTTAACACTTTCGAAAGGCAGGATTAAAGCACAAGCAGGTTGCTATCAAGCACATAGTCCTCATGTACAGTATGTCTAGAACAAATAAGCTTATACACGCATATGATAAGCATAATACATTTTGAAAATGAGCAAAATAATACCTGACCAATGGAATCATCGTCTGAAGGAACAGTATTTGATGAACAGCCAGAACTGTGTACACCAATGCCATCAGAACTGCAGCTGACGATGTTTTCTGGAAAATCAACAGCTTCTGATGCTAGTCCTCCGCGAGAGCCCACAGAAGTCTCAACTGGCTCATTTTCCATTGCCTGGATAGATATGGACTCTGAAAGAACTTCATTTTGTACTAATGTAATTTCCATCAACAATACAGCATTTGATAACTGCTGACAATGTGACAGAGAACTTTCAACAATACGATACTCATCATTATGTTCCTTAAAATGGATGAATTCTTCCATAACAAAGTTTGAATCTGGTAGAGCAATTCGCTGATCAAAGTCTTGATCTAATTGGCCTGATTCTGCCACCTGGTGGAGATTTTCCATCAGTCGTAGCTCTGAAGACCATGTATCAGAATGCAGTCCCTCAAGCTTTTCACGTTGAAGCTTCATGTGCTCCAAAAATGCATACATGAGCATAGTGAACCACTGAGCAGTCAGCTTTATTTTTTCTCTCCTGGTCATTTCATCAATGTGACTTGTACGGATATGTTCCAGAACTAAAGTGCATACTTCTTTCAGTCTGATGACATTGTTCTGCCTGTGTGTCACTAAACCTGATATCTCAAGCTGTTGTTTGCAAAGGATATTCTTTTCTCTTAAGGAGAAAACATTGCTAATTAAATTTATACTTTTCTCCACAATCATGTTAGGAAGCTCATCATTTTGCACGTCACAATCTCTGTGAGTTTCTTGAACAGGTTCCTGCCTCTCCAAGATCATCTGCTCGGCAACAGTTGAGATCTCCTGAGATGCACCATTTATGAACTTACCATGAAGATCCATTTCCTTGTTTTGGAACATGTGGTCATTTTCCAAGTTAGTAGAGGTCTCTTGCAATGAAAGTCGGATGTCTTCTACTGACACTGGTTGCCTTGTTTCACCTGCTCTATACAGGATTTTTTCCTTTAGGGTCCTTAATTTTCTATACATCAATGCCACAAGGTCTTCATTGCATTCACAGTTCAAGTTTTTTTTAGCAAGGGCGAGCGACTCTCTGCGATCTACCTTACAATTAAGCAGAGAAGCAGCACGCCAACACTGGAGAAAATAATTAAAGAACATAAGCATATTTGATAGATATAACATAACAATTTTGTGCATGTGTCTCTCTTACCAATGCTATGTTGAACGCGTGCAATATGCTCACTGGCTCGGTGACAACTTGATGGTTATTCAAAACATATTCGAATAACTGATCGGCCATAAATCTTACATTATCCTGTGTTTGAATTTATAAAAATTGCATGTTAGATCGGGCAAGCACGGAGAAGCAGTGCAAGAGCAAAGCGGTAAAAAATGAATAATAAGAATTAGGCATATCAGATAAAATTGCAGTGACTGCAAAAAAGAGCATGTCTGAACTGCAGACAGTCAGATGCATTTAACAGCAATCTTCTACTTTAGGTTGCCTTTTCCCTAATCAGGTATATTTTAAAAGCTCTTGAAAACAAACCATAATTTGGCTGTCGATAATTAAAGCTCTCCTGCAATGAACTAGTGATTGTGGGAAACAGACAAAGCTTAAACATTGGCTCTTGTGTTGTGCTTGTTAAGACTTGAGGGTTAGTGTTTACTTGTAACCTGGCTGACAAATTAGATCCGGTTACTAGTTACTACTTACTCTATCTGTCCATGATAAATGCACATTCAAGATTTTGACATGCCTTTACTTCCATTATGTCAAACAGAGCCTCACTGGCTGTAGTTGTGGGCACTCACTACCAGCTAATCTAGGCAACTTTTATTGAGGTTCAAGGCAAGATTAAATTTATGGATATTTATTTTAACATGCAGGTAAGGATTTTGTGCACTTGGCGTAACATTCTGTACATTGCAGGAACATATCCTAAGCATAAATTAATGTCATTTTGATGCATTCTGTCAATAGCATGTCATGAGGAAAACAAAGAGAAAGTGGAAGAACTAAGAATATGCATACCGGCAGTTGTAGCACCTCAATTAGTTTTGACAGTTCTTGCTTAAGTTGGACATGAAGATTCTCGGGTGTGCTCATCGGTTTTTCCATCCCTTGAGAACAAAATTATATCAGAACAGTGTAATACGCATATCTGCAGCAGAATTTATTCTTTTCACAAACGTGATACCTTCTTTTTGTTGTGTGCCATTAAGTTGTTGAGGAGGGGGGCTCGATGTAGTACATGCTACTGAAAACATAGGTTCTTCCTGGTGCAGATTCAAAGGTTCATGAGATGAGAGCAGAATCAGATTACTATAAAAGCTAGCAAATAGCTATCTACGTTTCTCCAGAGATGTTTCTTTAATCAAATGTGAAGTACCAAATATCGCATAGCTTCACATAGCGTATCGATGTTGCTGTCTTCCACATGCCCGCTTGAAGTGTTTTCCTTGCCCACTATGTCAGGAGAAGCAACAACTACATCTGGAAAGTTAAGAGATAAGTTAGGTATGGTAGTATCCGGATGAATTGGTGCAGACTAAATGACCAACAGTAAACCTCATGGTTACAATTCAACTGGATAACAAAGCCCACAAAGGCCGTGAAGAACTAATTGTCTCACACAAGATGTGATTCTAAGAGGATAGATATAGTACCACAAGCACAGCATAAGGGGATATGATACCTGCGGCATTTGCCCCTCGGGCCATCCTAAATCTCTGAAAGTAGCTTCTGGCGCTCATTCTTTTTTGCTTCTTGTATCCTGATGAATTAGCGCAGGCTAAATGACCAACAGTACAACCTCATGGTTACAATTCAACTGGATAACAAAGCCCACATAAGCGTGAAGAACTAAGTGTCTCACACAGGATGGGACTCCAAGAGGATAGATATGCCACAAGTACAACATAAGAGGATATGATACCTTCCGCATTTGCCGCTCGGGCCATCCTGAATTTCTGAAAGTAGCTTCTGGCGCTCATTCTTTTTCGCTTCTTCGACGAACTGCTAGCACTCCCATTCTGCTGCCTGTCTGAATCTCTCGACAGAGAAATCGAAGCAGCGGCATTTGACGCTCCAAACCGTGCTTGCCTATTCTGCTGCCTGTCTGAATCTCTCGGCAAAGAAATCGAAGCAGCGACATTTGACGCTCCAAGCCGTGCTTCCCTGTTCTGCTGGCTGTCTGCCTGAATCTCTGAAAGTAGCTTGTGGCGCTGGGTCTTCTTCGCTTCCCCATTCTGCTGTCTGTCGGAAGATGGTCTCGTCACATTGACTGGTCCCGTGGAACCCCTCTCCTGGGTAGGAGCGGCCCCATTCCGACCTGAGCGCCTCGGGCCCGGCTCGTCTGGCCCGAGGCTGCTTCTCGCCGCCAGCGCCCGCATCGCATGACTCAGCGTGGCAGCACCAGCGTTCTCCGTCGCCGCGCTGCTGCTTCCTTCGGGTCCTCTGGGACGTTTGTTCCCCATTCCTCCTAGCATCAGCCACAGAAGAAAAAGTTCCCGTCAGTCTCAGAATTAGGGAACCAGAAACCCAAACCCCACCCCCGCGCTGAACGATTGCAAAAGAGAGAAATCCGAGCAGAGGAGGTGGCCCTGACAGTTCCCCTCCCCACGAACGCTCGGAAGGAAGCTCGCGGAAACGAGGCGCGCGAGAGGCGGAGGCGGTCGGTTAGTCGGAGCGGTAAAGCCGTACCTCTGCCGGGAGCTGGTGGGAGGGAGTGCGGCCCGACGGCGACGGCGGGGCTAGGGTTTTCGCTGTGGGGAGGCGGCATCACGCGACGAGGTCTTGAGCAGCAACCACCGGACGGAAAGGAGGAGGACGCCCCGCCGTGAAGACCACCCCCTCCCTTGCCGGCCTCGGTCCTCACGGCAGTAGCAGTGGCACGTGGTCTGCGTGAGCTCAGAGCTCAGCTGGCTGGCTCCCCGCGCGCATTATTGGACGGGCCGAGATCCAGTAACTTTACCAAGTGAACTCATGTGCACCAGCACCTCCACCATCCAGTCTACATCCAACCGTCCACATGACTCGAAGGCAAAAAAAAAAAGCTTTTTCGCAGCTCAGCAGCAACATCGCACTTCCAAGTTGGGTTCAGTTTGCCTGTCGGATTTAGTCAGGTGGCCATCTTCTATGTCTGCACCATTTTCTATCATATGAACATCAGTTTTAATAACCTGCCAACTTTACTGGATTCAGCTGGGTTCGAACAGACAAAAAATTCAAGAACTGATAGTACACATGCGCAGACTATACCAATAAAACTTGAACAGATTATACAGCAACATAGCAGTAGCATTTGACACTGGAATTCAGCATTTGACATTGAACTGCTTCAGCCGTAACATCCAAATTCTACAGCAAGATATGCCAATACTGAACAGCAAGATCAGGCCATTTCACTTGTACACTTAGGCCACAAAAGACTATAGTTAACCCCCAAAATAATGTAGTTATCCCTGTCCAAAATACTACTACTTCTAGATACTATAACAGATCATCATAAAAGACTACCACCATCAACGCGCGAAGCTGTCAAGAGCTCGGTAAAACTGACAACTGGATCATACTCTTGAAGCTTCTGATTTGCTCTCGTGGACTCCCTCCTTTGTTGGTGCCTCCATTCTCAACTTGCACTTGAGGCTGCACACCATCTTTTTTTTCTTTTGATACTAATGTCAATGAAAATCCAACTTGTTAGTTTAGGAAGACATACTACAACTTGTCAGCATGCTTTAGATCTACTAGTTCAGTTAGTATGCTAGAGATCTAGTTTTAGTTACATATGATTAACAGTAATCAGTTTCAGTTCAGCTAGTCATCTTTGAAAAAAAGTTCAGTTACTGATAATATCAAATGATTTAGACCTCCCATAATATGGAATAAGATCAAACATTTGGTTTGTCGTGTAGCGATCTATCATAGATCACGAGGCCGTACGAGTATGTGGATAGTTACTTCAAACAGTGGTACAGGTCTAATTTGTCCATACGGGCAACTCGAATTCGGTAAGTGTACTGAACCTGTACGCCCGGCCAGCGGAGATATGTAGAATACCTCGCCAGCATGACATAAGAGGAAATTTCTCTCCTTCCATGGCGGCAGCGATGGACCTTCACCTAGGCAGTGCGGTCCTGCGGTGGAGGCGTGGCCCTCCTCTCCTCCGAAGACAGCCGCCCATCCTCCCCTCAAGTGGCAGCGTGGCCCAACCCTCCTCCTCTCCTCCAGCGACGGCGCGGCCAGCTCTCCGTACTCCACATCCGCGCGGCTCCTCTTCTTCTTTGATGCGGCGGCATGCAGCGCGACGCTTCTTCTCCGATGCGGCGGCACGGTCCGCTTCCTCACCGACACGCCAGCGACGCGGGAGAGCTCCGGACGATAAGCAAAGCCCGCGAATCCCCAATTTTCCTGCCCGCCCTCGCCCAAAACTGCCAAGTACTGCAGGAGAACACAAAGTTGACAGAAGAAAATGAACTGAAAAAATGTGTGACACAAACACAATGGAGTTCTTCTAGGCAGGAAAAGTTTGATCTATCGGAGTAGAGAGAAAATATATCTCTGGGTCAGGATAGACTTACCCACCAAGCAGGTTTGGAAATCTGAACATTGCAAATTGGCCATGCCAGTACGAATCCATCTGTACTCCATTACAGCTTTATCGGTCAGTCAGTACGGTTTGTATGAAAACAAACCATTCAATAACAAGGTGAAAAAATGGCAAGAAGCATTCTCAAATAAAGCAAATAAGACTTCCATAGAAAATGATTGTCAAGAATAGCATGATTTTCCATAAATAGATAATTATGAGCATGGGCTGTCACTTGCAGGCGATTAAGTGAGCCAGAGCCAACTGTCGACCTCCGCAATGCTCTGTCAAACATCTGAGGGTGTCAACATTCTCAACCCTAGGCTGAACTGCTTCAAGGCAAACACCAGAGTAAGCAAAACTGAAATAAGTAGTAGACAGAAGTTGTTCTTTTGGTCAATATTCAGCTAACAGTGCCAATCCCTACAGATTGCATTATGGAATCACATTTGCAGCTTAACTGTACTAATACCAATTGGTAGTAAAATCTGAAGTTTGCGCGAAACGATAGTAGATGAAAATTAGCACTGGAAATATCAAAACAATAAGTGTACAACATGCAAATATATCTGTCTACAGGTGGTTGAAACATGCTAATGGTTTAGTTCAGCCTCCTGAGTTACACAACTTCGAGTACGAGCACTATAAGTAGTCAACAGCAAGCACATGTTTCTAACTTCAACCGTTTATAGTACTCCCTCCGTCTCGAAATAGATGTCAGAGATTTGTCTAAATTCGCATGTGTCTAGACGCGTTTTTGTGTATAGGTACATGCGAATCTAGACAGCCGACATCCATTTCGAGACAGAGGGACACATGAATGTTCAAGAATGATGAGCTGATACACTCAAAGAGCTCTTCAACCAGCTCTAGTACATTCAGTAATGATCAGCTGGTGCACTTGAAGAGCTCATATAATGTAAACTCTTTCAAAATTTATCCATTGCAATATGTACTCATAACTCATTTAAGGGACCAGAGGGAAAGAGGCCCTCGGATATTTTATACTGTAGAAGATTTAGTGAGTGCAACCTGGTGGTGCGAGCGCGGAGGCTCAAACTCAGGCGGGCGGGCATGCATCAATCCAGGCTACAGCACGGTTCTTACAATATGTAGGTTATAATATATCAATGATTTGCAGAAATTATAAGAGGACGTTCATGCCCTGATTTGATTTATATCCTTGCAACGACAAGTAAATTGTACTGAGGAATAGTCTCCTCAAAATGGGAACTGTGAAGCTTAGTAATGTCATTATCTTTTAACAATACATCATTTTTTTTGTTGAGAAAAACGCAAAGGACCTTTGCGTTTTATATCATTGATTGAATAGGTAGATTGTTTACATCCTCCTAGGAGGCAGTTACAGGGATTACAAGCATGCTAGTGAACATCCTAGGTGGTTGGGAGTACGGCGCGAAGACCTCTAGCGCCTGCTCGTGCCCAGAGCCTAGCTTCCTCTTTGATTGAATCTATGAGGGACTGCGCGGAGGGCTGTACTCCATCGAAGATAACCCTGTTTCTGTGCTTCCAGGTCATCCAAGGGATGAGGAGCGAGATGGAGGCGAGCCCTTTGCGCATCGGCTTGGGAGTGCAGGTCTTGGCCTGCTGCCACCATTCCGCGACCGAGGCCTCATTCTCGGGAGGGGTGGCGGTCATTCTGAACCAGGCGAGGGTCTCATGCCAAGCTTGGCGGGCGACCGGGCATTCCAGCAGAAGATGCCTGATGGTTTCCATGGCTTGGTCGCAGAGAGGGCCTGGGGTGATGCTGGAGACCATGCCGCGCCAGGTGCTCTGCTGTCCAGCAGCGGTCGAGATGAGCCAGCCAGATGAAGAATTTGACAAGATATTCCAGGAGAAACAAGATATTGCTCCTTGGAAGGCTGCGAGGTAGCACGAGCTCGCTGTGTAGATCCCATCTGTGGTCCATCTCCAGATCGCCCGGTCCTCTTCATTGTTCAGGGCTGTGTTCTGCAGGATTCTCCATAACTGTATGTATTGGCCTATCTCATGCAGCCCGATTGTACCATGGATGTCTCTTGCCCAGCTGTTGGCAAGCAAGCCTTGAGCCACCATTCTGATCTTGCGGCGCCGTTTAGGGATGCACTTGTATAGGTCAGGCGCGATGTCGCTAACCGCCTCGCCATTGATCCATCTATCCTCCCAGAAGAGCACCTTTTGACCATTGCCAACGGCCCAAGTGGTGGAGGCCACAATACATCATATTTGCAAGATTTTTTTTCGAGCAGCCATATTTGCACAGATTTGGACACAGAAATATCACACCTGGCCAAGTCAGATTGAATACTTTCCACTAACTTCTGTACACAGCAGGTAAATGACAATTTCATAATACTAACTGCAACTGAATTGGAGAGAGGGGGCAAAGTTAAAATGGAAACTGTTTTGTGCAAAGCTAGAAGGGTGAGGAAACACAATTAGTCAATAAAATGCATTGTATTTGAGCAGTATATGCTACTAAGAAAATCGATAAAAATATGGACCATGAAAAACACAGTTTGTCAGACAATGGCAGCTCAGAATTGAGAAGACAATCAGATTGGAAGAACATAATGAGCTCACCTCTGCTTGCCTCTGCGATGAACAAGCCATCAGCATTGATTGCAAATATTCCATGTGGATTTCTATAGGAGCACCATTAGCAGCGGTCTCAAATATACTTTTCCGGTGCAAATTCTAGCAGCCAAAGGCTATCGCGCCAGAGTGAGCATGGAATTAATATGGTGAACAGATTTTATTACCCTTTTGACAACTGGCTCAAATACATAATGATACATGCAAACTGTCATTTTACAGGATCAACGGATGGATTGCCAGCGAACACTAACAGCATAACGACAAACTATCCAAGCATACTAAAATCAGGAGCAGCTCCATCCTTTTCGAACTATTGGCCAAAGGCGGGAACAGCTTAGAGCTAAAACAGCTGCTCTAAGCTAACAAAGTATAACAATAACTGAACTGAAAAAACATTCTCGAAACTTATCCATAAGCATCTAGCTCAATGGTTTCACGGCTTGGAGCAGAGAGGACAAATTAATCTCATGGAAATTGTTCTGTGCGAAGCTAGAAGGGTGAGGGAGCATAATTACTCAATAAAAATGCATTGTATTTGAGCAGTATATGCTACTAAGCAAGTCAATAAAAAATGGACCTGAAGAACAGTTTCACAAGACAATGGCAGTTAAGAACTGAGAGCACAATCAGATTGGAAGAACATATTGAGCTCACCTTTTCTTGCCTCTGCGATGAACCAGCCATTGGCATTGATTGCGAACGTTCCATGTGGATTTCTATAGGAGCACCATCAGCAGCGGTATCACATATACTTTTCCGGTGCAAAATTCCAGCAGCCAAAGGCTATCGTGACGGAGTGAGCATGGAATTAATACGGCAAACAGATTTTATTTACCCTTTTGACAACTGGCTCAAATACATAACGATTCATGTATACTGTTATTTTACAGGATCAACAGATGGATTGCCGGCGAACACTAACAGCATAACGACAAACTATCAAAGCATACTAAATTCAGGAGTGAATACATTTCCTTTTAGAACTGTTGGCCAAAGGTCATGGCAAGCTAAAACAGGTGCTCTAAGCTAACAAAGTACAACAATAACTGAACTGAAAAAACATTCTCGAAACTTATCATATCTAGCTCAAATTTATCCATTGCAATATGTACTTATTAAAGAGACCAGAGGGGAACAGGCCCTCGGTTTATTTCTATAGAAGATTTAGTGAGTACAACCTGGCGTTGCGAGAGCGGAGGCTTGAACCCAGGCGGGCAGGCATGCATCAACCCATGCCTACCATCCATGCTATGCCACGGTTCTCACAATATGTATTTATAACATATCAATGATTTGCACAATCTATAAGAAGACGTGCATGCCCTGATCAGATTTATATCCTTGCAACTACAAATAAATTGTACCTGAGAAGCAAGGTTCAAAAAAGCGTTGAGCGCTGAGCGAGCGTTTTCCAGCCGCTTTATCACACAACGAAGGCTTAAGCGCTAAGCGGACGCTTAAAGAGCAATTAAACGCTTAAGCGGTCTGAGCGTTTGCCCTCCGCTTACGGCTAAAGTGAGCTTAAGCGCACGCTTAAAATAAGACTACTGAGAAGTAACCGTATTTGCACAAGATTTGGACACAGAAATATCACACCTGCCCATGTCAGATTGAATACTTTCCACTAACTTCTATACACAGCAGGTAAGTGACAATTTCATCATACTAACTGCAACTGAATTGGGGAGAGGGGGGCAAAATTAAAATGGAAATTGTTCTGTGCAAAGCTACAAGGGCGAGGGAACACAATTACTCAATAAAATGCATTGTATTTGAGCAGTATATGCTACTAAGAAAATTGATAAAAAATGGATCATGAAGAATACAGTTTGTCAGACAATGGCAGTTCAGAATTGAGAACACAATCAGATTGGAAGAACATATTGAGCTCACCTCTTCTTGCATCTGCGACTAACCAGCCATCGGCATTGATTGCAAATGTTCCATGTGGATTTCTACAGGAGCACCATCAGCAGCGGTAGCAAATGTACTTTTCCGGTGCAAATTCTAGCAGAGAAAGGCTATCGTGACGGAGTGAGCACGGAATTAATACGGCAAACAGATTTTATTGCCCTTTTGACAACTGGCTCAAATACACAACGATACATGTAAACTGTTATTTTACAGGATCAACAGATAGATTGCCAGCGAACACTAACAGCATAACAACAAACTATCAAAGCATACTAAATTCAGGAGCGACTCCATTTCGTTTTAGAACTATTGGCCAAAGGCCACGACAGCTTAGAGCTAAAACAGGTGCTCTAAGCTAACAAAGTACAACAATAACTGAACTGAAAAAACAGTCTCGAAACTTATCCATAAGCATATCTAGCTCAACGGTTTCATGGCCTGGAGCAGCGAGGACAAATTAATCTCATGCAGGCAAACCTGCGAGACGTAGGCCGTCGTTAGCCTCTTTTGTCGCGAGGTTGAGCCGGATGAGCCCAACTCTAATATACAAGACCACAGTGCCACTCCTGTGTCCGAACCCCTCGAACTGAAACGAGCTGTGCACACCCCAATCCTGCTTGTCTATAAGAACCTGCCGGCTCCACCTCGCCGGCAAGGTTGGCATGGACACAGAAATATCACACCTGCCCATGTCAGATTGAATACTTTCCATTAACTTCTATACACAGCAGGTAAATGACAATTTCATCATACTAACTGCAATTGAATTGGGGAGAGAGGGGCAAATTTAAAATGGAAATTGTTCTGTGCAAAGTTAGAAGGGTGAGGGAACACAATTACTCAACAAAATGCATTGTATTTGAGCAGTATATGCTACTAAGCAAGTCAACACAAAAATGGAGCATGAAGAACAATTTCAGACAATGGAAGTTAAGAATTGTGAGCACAATCAGATTGGAAGAACATATTGAGCTCACCTCTTTTTGCATCTGCGACGAATCAGCCATTGGCATTGATTGCAAATGTTCCATGTGGATTTCTACAGGAGCACCATCAGTGGCGGTAGCACACATACTTTTCCGGTGCAAATTCTAGCAGCCAAAGGCTACCGTGACGGAGTGAGCACAGAATTAATACAGCAAACAGATTTTATTACCCTTTTGACTACTGTCTCAAATACATAACGATACATGTAAACTGTTATTTTACAGGATCAACAGATGGATTGCCAGCAAACACTACTAACAGCATAACGACAAACTATCGAAGCATACTAAATTCAGTAGCGACTCCATTTCCTTTTAGAACTATTGGCCACGACACGACACGACAGCTTAGAGCTAAAACAGGTGCTCTAAGCTAACAAAGTACAACAATAATAACTGAACTGAAGAAACGTTCTCAAAACTTATCCATAAGCATATATCTAGCTCAACGGTTGCATGGCCTGGAGCAGAGAGGACAAATTAATCTCATGCAGGCAAATCTGCAAGAAGTAGGCGGTCTCGCTCCGGTAGAACACGACATTAGCCTCTTTTGTCGCGAGGTTGAGCCGGATGAGCCCAACTCTACCAATGTACAGGACCACGGTGCCACTCCTGTGTCCGAACCCCTCGAACTGAATGGAGCTGTGCACACCCCAATCCTGCTTGCCTATAAGAACCTGCCAGCTCCACCCCGCCAGCAAGGTTGGCATGGACACAGAAATATCACCCTGCCCATGTCAGATTGAAGACTAACTTCTATACACAGCAGGTAAATGACAATTTCATCATAGTAATTGCAACTTAATTGGGGAGAGGGGGGCAAAATTAAAATAGAAATTGTTCTGCGGGAAGCTAGAAGGGTGAGGGGACATGATTACTCAATAAAATGCATTGTATTTGAGCAGTATATGCTACTATGCAAGTCAACAAAAAATGGACCATGAAGAATAGTTTCACAGACGATGGCAGTTAAGAATTGAGAGCACAATCAGATTGGAAGAACATATTGAGCTCACCTCTTCTTGCCTCTGCGATGAACCAGCCATCGGCACTGATTGCAAATGTTCACCAGCAGCGGCGGGTAGCACATAAAATTTTCCAGTGCAAAATCTAGCAGCCAAAGGCTGTCGTGACAGAGTGAACACGGAATTAATACAGCAAACAGATTTTATTACCCTTTTGACAACTGGCTCAGATACACAATGATAGATGTAAACTGTTATTTTACAGGATCAACAGATGGATTGCCAGCAAACACTACTAACAGCATAGCGACAAACTATAAAAGCATACTAAGTTCAGGAGCGACTCCATTTCCTTTTAGAACTATTGGCCAAAGGCCGCGACACGACACGACAGCTTAGAGCTAAAACAGGTGCTCTAAGCTAACAAAGTACAACGATAATAACTGAACTGAAGAAACGTTCTCGAAACTTATCCATAAGCATATCTAGCTCAACGGTTTCATGGCCTGGAGCAGCGAGGACAAATTAATCTCATGCAGGCAAACCTGCGAGACGTAGGCGGTCTCGCTGCGGTAGAACACGACGTTAGCTTCTTTTGTCGCGAGGTTGAGCCGGATGAGCCCAACTCTGCCGATATACAGGACCACGGTGCCACTCCTGTGTCCGAACCCCTCGAACTGAACGGAGCTGTGCACACCCCAGTCCTGCTTGTCTATAAGCACCTGCCGGGTCCACCTCGGCGGCATGCTTGGCTCCCCCTCCGCAGGGTGTGCCTTGGTCCACATGGAGATCACTTGGGTCTCGGAGACGACAACTAGCAGCTTCCCGTCCACTGAGGCGGCGAGAAGGAGGCCCCGGTGGCTCATGGAGGCCGTCATTCTGCTAGTGCAGCCCCGTGGAAGATCGATGATGGTTGCCTGCAGTGTGTCGACATTCATGGCGACGATGTAGGGCTCTGGTCCAGACAGGTGCCGCCCCGGGGGCAGCGGCTCGGGGTTGCATAACCAGTGGACGGTTCGGCCGATGACCAAGGGGCAGGAGTCATGGAAGGGCCTGGACCCTCGCGGGAGGTTAGGCGCGCGGACGGGGCTCCAGGCGCCGTCCCGTGACGAGTAGATCTGGGTCCGCAGGCGCTCGTCCGCGACGAGCAGCTCGAAGGAGCGGCCGTTGTCCTCGACGTTGAGCAGGGCGTGCTTGCGGTAGTCCCTGATCGAGACGGATGGGAGGACGGAGACGTCGCCGGTGACGCTGTTGACGACGCGGAGGACGCTCCCGGGCGGGCCTTCCTCGAGGGACTGGCCGAAGAGGGGCCGCGGGCGGAGGCGTCGGAGGATGACGAGGCCGTCCCGCGACGCGACGGGCTCGAAGACGAGGCTCTCGTCGAAGCGGATGAGGCAGGGCTCGGTGGCGGGGATGCCCTGGACGACGCGCACGGGGCGCTCGGCCTGGCTGTCCTCGAGCCTGTAGGAGACCCCGCGGAGGAGCGCCGGGTCGAAGCCGGCCGTGGAGGCGGCGCGGAGGGAGAGGAGGCGGCGGAACCCGCTGTCGAGGATGGCGCGGCGGAGGGGCTTGGAGGTGGCCGCGCAGCGGACGACGCTGACGACGTCCGAGCGCGCGGCGATCTCGAGCAGCAGATCCACCGGGAGGGCCGACTCGTCGTCGGCGTCGGCGGCGGCCGGGGCCGGAGGTGGGGCGCCCTGGGAGGAGCCCGGAAGGGGAGGCGGTGGAGCGGGGTCGAGGTCCATGGGGGAGGAGGAGCGGGATTAGCGCAGTGAGTCTATTGACCTTTTGTGGGGGTGTGTGTGGGGGGGTGGGGGGGGATTTTGTTGGAGTCAGTGAGCGGCGGCGCGGGGTACAGCTGCTTCCCTCTTGGGACAAAAGGCGCTAGGTATGTCGTGGATTGCGGGCCAATTTAGGGCCGTGCAGGGCTAGGTCACCGGCCCTGCCACCTTTCGGTTTTTCCACAAGGAAGATAGGCTGACGTTCTCTTCTTTGCGAGGATATAGACACCAGGATGACGTCCAAGTTCCACTAAGCATCAAATCTACACAGAGCCTTGCAGAACCTTGTATTACTGCGGTGTCTGTCCCTTGCTGATTGTTCAGTGTATTTTTCAACGTATGTCGAGCAAGTGGTTGTAGTAGCGACGGGGAGTTTTCTTACCGGCAGAAGATACGGGCTGAACTGGAGGCACGGGGTTGGTCCATAATTTTTCAAGTGCCGTGATTATAGGGCCATGATCCTCTCCCTTAACTCCACGTAATCCCGTAGGCCTGATTTCCGTAAGTGGAGCCCGTAGATGTAGCATTATTGTTGTAGTAGTATAACTCACGATGTAATTTTATTTTTCGTGGGTTGTCTTGTGTCTTGTTGTCTGCTCAGATAGGCTCGCACCCGGCCCCGTCACCTGCCACCACTTACCATTCTCGCCGACGACAATCATGGAAGCATAGCTATGTCACGATGGAAACACATTTTGTTTTCCGTTAGAGGCAAATGTAGTTGATCGAAACATTTCTCTAGTAGCTCTCTCGAAGCAAAATTATCTTGTGGATGGAACCATCGTTTGTCGGATAGGAAGGAATCACGACGGTGATGGCAACATTATATGAGCCATTCTGTTGTAGATAAGATGCAAGCAAGATTTAGACAATTGGGAACAAAATTCACAATATCTTCTTTATGAGAACCAAAGCTTGTTAAACAAAAGGTCGCACTTGACTATTGTCCCCAACATCTCCTCTCTCCACCAACCAAGCGGAAAAAAAGGTAGGATGACCTAGTTCCTCCTTTATATTTTTTATGGGCAATCTTGTAAACCTATTTTCGATAAACCTATTTTCGATGATACATCCATCTCCCGCCAATTCTCCGTCTAATGCTCTTGCAGCGTGAGGTCGGGGACCTTGATTTTTATCGTCTAGCGTGTACTAGTTAGGGTGAGATTTTTGTGTCGTGGTGGGGCCGTTCGGATGGTGGTGATGACGCTACATGGAATAATGGTACCCCGGCTTCAACCCCATTTGTGTGGCGCGGTGGACAGCGTCGAGGGGCCAATGGATCTTGCGTAGCCGTCGGGCTTATGCTCCGGCTTTTGCAGTGTTGGTTTGGTGGTTGTCTGATTGCTCTTGTCGATGGTGACTTCGTCTTGTATGCTTTTCATCTTGCTCCTACCCTCAGGGGTGTACGTGGGTTGAGTCGTCGGCTCCCACCTATGATTCTATGTATGGATGTGTCATTTGTATCGTTTTACTTATATATAGTATAGACGCTAGGCGTAAAAGAACATCTTATACGATAGCATTGCGTGAAAATAAAACAAACAAGGAGTCTTTTGGTAGATTAGTTAGTTAAGAATAAACCGTAATTTACTTGTTTTCTTTCTAAAATATGATTTGCAATGGCAAGCCGTAAGTTCCTCAGATAAAATTTTGCTATTAATGAGATATGAACCCTTTCATGGTTTCTGAGAAAATGCTCAAAAAAGTGATGTTTCTCATTTCCTTGTCTTGTTTCAAAAAATCGTAAGGTTAGCGTGCACTAGGAGTACAATATGAACATGTATTGATAACATTACCAATATGAAGTTGTATTGATACTGACTATATGATGAACATTCGAGCCACTGTCGCCACCACAACATCCAAATCTAGAACTTGGAGGCCTCGACTTTGAGCGAGATGCACGGAGGAGGAGAAGGAGAGTCCGGTAGCACTCCACGGAGGAGAAGGACAGCCTCGTTGGCATCACCTACGACGGCCTGGATTTCATCCAAAGATGGGATGAGGTTCGAGCCGGCGAGCGACGATTTTGTCCAGGAACTGAAGTCGATGGTGGTCGACAACAAGCATTACGCAAAGATATGGGATCCTGCGACTAGCTCCCAGTACCTTGAGGATTCGACTTTCGGCTTCAAGGGATTCCTCGAGATGGTGCAGAAGATGCAAAAGTGACAGGAGACTATCATCTTCCACCACAAGATCTACGGCCGCGCCTACGTCGAATCGTCCCTCTATGCTCTACGATAAACGTGGGTGCTCATTTGTGGGTAAAATCACAGTTGTTATTATCTAAAAAATGAATCTCACCTGTTATGCTATTCTGCTATGCATATAAATATTTCTTGGGTGATATAACAGATGGATTTTTTGATAGTCTTGAGGATTAAGATTTTTCATATGGAACATGTGTTAAGGTTCGATATCAACTAGTACATTAGTTTGGACGTGTGTTGGATGGAAATAGTGATATACTCACTTCGATCCATAATAAGGTGTGTAACAAATCCCATTTGGACGTAGCAAACGTCGAAAAGAACCATAAATCATATGCAACATGGAAGCAAAGCTTTTAGCACCAATTACATTCTCCGTATATTTTTGTACATTGTTAAGAAAGACCAGGCTAACACCTTACACCTAACTCTACATGTCAATTCTACACAATTAATGCCCAGACATCTCGGAATAGTAGACTAGATAAGGGTTTTTTCTGGATAAAAGACTAGATAAGTGTTTTCTGAAAAATATATACTAGATAGTATCTAGCATATTAATTGTTGGTGATCCTTTCATGATTAGCTTCCTAAACATAGCTAGCTAAGTACATACCTAACTAGATAGTTACAAGGGGTGATGTCATTGCACTGCATTGTTGATCCTTTCATGATTAGTTTTCTATATTCATTTGTACCGTCTCACCAACGCGGAATCTGCGCCATTGGGCAAGTTCTATTTAAACAGAGAAACCAAAAAATCTTCTATCACCTTTATTTGTGATAAAAACAATAAAGATTTAGCCACTCTGTATGATTATGTCGGCCATACCTACGTATCCTCATCGACGCAAAATGTTGATCTTCTCCAAAAATTCACGTCTTACCAAATAAGAGATGTACGGTACAAGTTCTATTTAAATACTTGAATATGTACTAGCATACTAGCTATAGTCCTTTCTTGAACCTGTACTAACACCAAATTATATTTATTATTTATGTAAGAAAGTATTATATGAGTTCTTCTTCTCCAGCAAACATAAGATATTACTTATACTTTGCGTATGGTTTAATAGCTGATGGTTTAATTGTGCAAATTCACAACAAAGGTGTAATAAAGCATTGTTTTCCTACATCATATGCTCATCATGAGGGTGCTTCCTTAACTTCTCTAGATTCTGTTGAGTGGTATCCATATGTCACTATCTGTGTTGGTGTTGTTGGACATAATATTGTTACTGTGGCTATATCAAATCCGTGCTGCCTATATATTCTCAGGCTCAGATCATTATCTTCATTTAAGTTTGAGATATATGAAACACAACATGTCCAGTTGCAATATGAAGTATCTGAGATATCCATTGTATCGTCTGCAGTAGGTGGTGGCGATTTTAAGATGAGAAAAGGGAATAATCTTGCTGCTAAAGTTAATGTTCACATGTTTTCTGTCATTGGACCTTTCGTGGAAGTCATCTCGTTGAAACCTAAGAAGCATTTAGGCTACTCTTTGTTGGGTCTATAGTTGGGTCTATATCGATGAACAATACATTTGGTTCTCATATCATTGGTTGTATACATTAAAATATTTGGTTTGCAGCATCTAAATATGAATAGACCTAATGTATATTAATATCTTTTGAATTATTTACATGTATCTTTGTTTCTGTGGCAACGCACGGGCATTGTCTATAGACTTAAGTTTGGTAAAAAGAAGCATTCTCAAGCCATGTAGGAGTACGTGTCTATGGCTAGTGGGCCTAAAAAAAGATTAAACGGGATCAGCTTAAAGAAAATGAGTAATTAGTCAAGGCCTGCCTGCGGAAAAAACCAAACAAACGTAGTTAGAGCATCTTCAATTTGTTGGACGCACAAAAATTCGTTGGTGCAAGAAAAAGGCTATTATTGAGCACGCCGAGGCAAATTCGTGATCCAGCAGACGTTCAAAAATAGGTTGTGCACAAAACAATTTAGGGCACGCACACAAAAAGCCTAATCCTTTCGCTGCAAATTTGGTGTGTTGGCCCGCGCTGCCCAACCGCCAAACTGAAACTTCCACGTGCGACTTCCTTCATCCCGCCGCTAGCGAAATCCCGGCCATGGAGGGATATTCCGCCACTCCCCCAATCCCTTCTCCTCCGTCCCCACATCTGTCGATGCAACAGTTTCATCGCCGCTCGCAGCATCCCCCCATCGTCCCCGCTGCACCCAGACCTAACGCCAACATCATCTGCGGCTAGATGTTTGCGCCACCACGACCGACGAAACCACATGTTGTCATCCACCGCACGCCTTGAAGCCAAGGAATGTCGTGCCCAAGCGGATGACATCTATTGCAGTTCCTGGCCAGAAGAAGGGCAATATCGACGTGGATCCACACAACAAACCTGTAGCAGGGCATGCGGACGGCCAATTCCAGCCACCGCAACCTCTGAAGGGAATATGCCCGAGAGGCAATAATAAAGTGGTTATTATCTTATTCCATGTTTATGATAATTGTTTATTTTACATGCTAGAATTGTATACATGTTATGGTTGTATTCCTTGCTTGTTAAACAATGTGGTTCTTAGGTATTGGATACCGAATTGGTTGGTATGAAGTGTCATACAGGACAACGCAATTCATGAACTACAATGGCCTAAGTAACCAGCAAGAGAATGAGTGATGATGTTCATCGAAAACATATAAAGTGTTATTGTATTTTTCGTTGTGATCAAACCAAGCCTTCAAGATTTGTTTAAATAATTGTTATTTTGTTCCGGTATCATGAGAACAATGGTTGTTCAAATAATTACCGTATTCCATAAAGGATGGATGAACTTTTACAAGTCTAGTTGGAGAAATCACATTCATAAACACTATTGCTAAAATGTCACAAGACAAATGATTGAAAGATCACTTATGAAGTGACATCGTTGTTTAAATTATATTTGAAAGAAAACATGAAGAAACTCCATGTTGATAGATTTTTTGAGTCTTTGATTTTGATCAATTGACGCATGTGAGACTTTCCTCGAGATAATTGAAACTCTGTCCATAGGCCAGAGAGGAACGGATGACTAGCTTATTGGAAATTGTGCATGCTGATGTGCATAGTCCATTATGTGTAGCCATATGCGATTGACCTTTTTGCTTCATATGCTTTCTTCGAAAATTTGAGTGAATATATCTGTATATTTACTTAATAAGGAAGAAGCATGAAACATTTGAAAATTGTTCAAAGACTTTCAAGATGAAGTGGAAAATCATTGTAACAAGAAAATAAAGAGTTTATGATTCGATCATAAAGGAAGATATTTGAGTTACATATTTAGCAAAAACACCTAAGACTTGAGGAATTGTTCCATGATTTGTGTTTCCCGATAAACCATAGGAGTATGGCATATTCGAGAGATGAAATCAAACCATGTTTGACATGGTAAGATCAAAGGTGTCATTTATAAAACTGCCATTATGTTTTAATGATTGAAGCTTTAGATACTACCGCTTTTACACTGAAAAGAGCACCATCGTGATCCGTTGAAATGACACCATATGAGTTATGGTTTGGGATAAAACCCGAATTGTCTTTTCTTAAATTTTGGTATGCTATGCATAATTAAAATGTTTACAACCAAAGTCGGATAAGCACATCTTTGTAGGTTATCCCAAAGAATTTGTTGGGAATTTCTCCATAACACCGAGGACAAAAGAGTTTGTCGCTTGGAACGTCAACTTTCTTGAGAAGGAACTTTTCGTGAAAAGTTAAGTGGGAGGACAATAGAACTTTGATAAGGTTGTTGAACCTTAGCTATATGTGCTAAGTAGCGCAGCGCCAGAAAGTGTCCTGGTGGCGGCCACAATGCTCATGGCTCTCGTGATTACAAAAGGTGTGATCTCGGAGATTAAAGTTCCTATAGAACCGTGTGGGTCGGTAAGAATCAAATAGTAAGATTTGATAAGCAAGTCGTTATTGTTTTGACAATGATGAACCGACTACATGCAAACAAGCGATGATGGGCCCTGACTCCATAAAATGACTAGAAGTCATAGAATCCGTGATAGTATCCATACACGAGAAAACAAGTTTCTGAACTTGGAAGACCCTCCGGAAAGGCGTGAAGCCTATCGGTCGTGTTTGGATCTATAAAGAAATAAGACATGGATGTTTAACATCTATGAAATAGTCGACATGTCAGAAAGAAGTTTACGACAATGTTCAAGGAGTTGACTATGACAAGATTTGATCTTTCATAGCGATATATAGTCTTGACGGATTAATGTAGCAACCACTACATATAATTTGGTATATGGTAGTTGAATAAACAAAACAAGGTTCTTCTAATAGAGGTAACCTAGGACATGTACATGACATGGTCCGAAGGGTTTTGTTAATTCAAAGGGTGCTAAAGGGCATGTAAACTTCAATAGTTGAAGTAAGCATAGCGGAGTTGGAATCTTCACCATTATGAAACAATTAAAAGAGTTTAAATTCATCGGAGATGATGAAGATGCTTGCATTTGCAAGAAATTAAGTGGGAGCGCTGAGACATATTTCTAATACATTATGTAGAGGACATATTGTTGATTGGAAATGATGTACCTTGAATTGACACAAGTTAAGGATTTCATTAAAATAAGATTTCGATGAAAGACTTGGGCAAACCCAGAATATTAGGCATCAATATCTATATGGATAGATTAAGGCGCTAATATGGTTGTGCCAGACATACATATATAAGATATTGAAAGGGTTCAATATGAGATATTGAAAGGGTTCAATATGGAAACAACAAGAAAGGTTCTTGCTGCATGGAAAGGATTGTATCAAGATTCAAGTGTTTCAACACTTGGTGAGTAAAATCACATGAAGATTTTGATCGATTATACCATGATATGTATATATCCAGAATGTCCTATGCTCTAAATGTTATGAGCATATACCAGAATGATTCATAAGATGATCATTGGACAATAGTAAAGATATTCTTATGAGCTTTTGAAGAACTAAGAATATATAATGTATAAGTGACAAATAGTTAAAGGTAGTTCATTGTAAAGTGTTACATTGATACTAGTTTTGTCACAAGATACAAATTAAATTTATCTCATATCTGTGGCACAATATAATGGAAAGGATGTTCCATGATGGATTTGGATGAGTTCCAAAGTTGAGACATTGTGACGGATACTACAACAAAAAGGCTAAGTATATGACTTCTATAGTAGAAGCATAGGAGGGCATTTGTGTTAAGTAGTTTGTTATCAAACTAGGTGTGGTTCAAAGTAGGCTAATACTATGAAGATATATTGTGTGACAATAATATCAACATATTTTGAGCCGAACGAACTAAAGGTCTCACCAAAGGACCAAATTTATACAATGCCATCTCATTTGAGAATAAGTGATGCGTAGAGACGCAGAGACATGCAAATACACACGGACCAAAACGCCGATCCAGAGATTATGTTAACCACTAGCAATAGCGTATATGCAACACCAGAAAGCCATAGGTGTTCAATACGCAAAGTTTTTCAAACTAGATTATTGACTCTAGTGCAAGTGGGAGACTGAAGGGAATATGCCCGAGAGGCAATAATAAAGTGGTTATTATCTTATTCCATGTTTATGATAATTGTTTATTTTACATGCTAGAATTGTATTGATCGGAAACATCAATACATGTGTGTTTAATAAACAAAAAGGGTTCCTAGTTATGCCTCTCTTATAGACTAGCTTGTTGATTAACAAGATGATCAAGGTTTCCTGATCATGGACATTGGATGTTGTTAATAACAAGGTCATACAATTGGTGGAATGATGTGATGAACATTCATCCGAAGTATAGCATTACGATCAAAGTCATTATATTTATATTGCTATAACATCATACGAAGTAATCTTAGTCCTTAGACCATGAGATCATGTTAATTGCTAACACCGAAAGAGTATCTTGATAACATCAAACGTCACACCGTAAGAGGGTGACTATAAAGGTGGGTTCGGTGCTACGAAGGTGTTATGTTGAGGCTCATGGATCAAGAGTGGTATTTGCCCATCCCGATGACGAATTGATATACTCTGGGCCCTCTCGGTGATATCACATTGAAATAGCTTGCAAGCAAGTGATGTGATCACTAGAATGTTATATCACGGGAACGAGAAAAGAGTGCATGTCGGTAACGAGATCAAACTAGGTATGGAGATACCGATGATCGAATCTCGGACATGTAATATATCGCGAGACAAAGGGATTTAGTTACTAGCGTTAAAGGTTCTCACGATCACAGAAGTCATCGTTGAATGTGTAGGAGTCAATATGGATCTCTAGGTCCAGCTTCTGATTATTGATCTGAGAGGGGTCTCGATCATGTCTGCATTATTCGCGAACCGTAGGGTGACACACTTAAGGGATACCGACACCATTTGGAGCAAATATGTTTCAGATAAAGATTTAAGAAAGCGCTGGAATTATTTCAATAGACACCGAAACTGTTTCGGGTGAAATTGCTGAAATTGGTTCTGCATGTAAATATTGAAATGTTGCAGGGGGTTTTATGTGAATGTTTGTTAATTAAAGTAGTTAACAAAATTCTGAATAAAAATAATAAAAGATTTTTATTAAATGAGAGAGCATTAAATTTGGAGAAATTTAATGCATTTAAAGTGGAGACTTTAAAAGAGAATGTGAAGGGGCAAATTTATGTGGAGGGAGTTACCACCACATGAATGGAGGAGGTGAAGGGTCACCTCCTCCATGCGCCGGCCATGAAGGAGGGGCACCCCCCTCCTCCTATAAAAGGCCACCCCCTCCTCACTTCTCACCCACACCTCCGTGGGAAGGCTCTCACTCCCCTCTAGGATTAGTCCCCATGGTCTCGGATTAGCGAGATACATGTTCCCGGTGGCTTTATCTGGAAAGGAGTTGCTGCTTCCGCTGCTTTGCTGGAGCGAGGGACGGAGGTTGTCGGGGTACCGGACGTGTGTGCAATCACGGATGCACCGCTGCTTTGCGGTGCTGGACTTGGTGCTGCTGGAGCTAGATCGGATGGACGTGCTGGAGCCGGACCTGCTGGACTTCATCACGATCTTGAGATCGGCAAGTGTACGACTACATCAACCACGAGTTCCTACTCGTTAACAAAGCTTGTTGTCTACGAGGGTAAGTTCTCGTTGGATGTATGTCCACCCGTTGCTTTGTACCTAGTAGATAGATCTTGGCGTGTAGTTCACATCGTAGGAAATTTTTTGTTTTCTATGTTGTGGACCCAACAACCTCTCTTGAGCCACCCTAGCGAGCGATCATGAGGAGGTAGGTGATGGCTGTGTATGGCGCCCGAAAAGTGTCAAATGCGGTGTTGATGTAGAGCTTGTTGGGAACCCCAAGAGGAAGGTATGATGAGCACAGCAGTTAAGTTTCCCTCGGTTATGAAACCAAGGTTTAATCGAACCAAGAGAAGCAAGGAAACACCCCAAAGGTGTTACTAGTCGAGCTTTGGCAGTATGCACTATCGGTGCTAGTAGCAACGTGGAGACCTGCACAACACAACCACAGAACTTTGTCCCCAACTTGCGATGAGGTTGTCAATCTCACCGTGTTTTGCGGAAAACAAAGGATTAAACGTATCGAATGGAAAGAAGTAAAAGTTTGCAGAAAGTAAACACAAAGAAGAAACAGTTTATAGATTGTATATAAAAGACAAGGATCGGGATCCATAGTTCACTAGAGGTGGCTCTTCTTAGATAGATAACATGTTGGGTGAACAAATTACAGCGGGGCAATTGACAAATACCGAGAAAGCAATACATGCATATACTAATCATCTTGACTCCTTTGAGACTTGATTGGACAATACAACATAATACATAGACCGCCATCCAACTGCATCTATGACTAATAATCCACCTTCAGGTTATCAGCCGAACCCCCTCCAGTATTAAGTTGCAAACAACAGATTATTGCTTTATGAACTGCGTGTAAGGTAAAGAATACAATTGTTCTATGAACAAAAGATCGTTGTTTTCTCCCTAGTAGCAATAGCACATCTAGTACCTTAGAGATTTCTATCACTTCCCCAGATTACCAGAGGCATGAACCCACTATCGAGCATAAATACTAACTCTTGGAGTTGCTAGCATCTACTTGGCCAAGATAGCTACTAACAACGGAAAGCATGCAAGATCTCAAATAACAAAGACATGATAGAATCAATAATCAATCTGAAATAGCATCTCAATATCCATCGGATTCTCGCAAACACAACATGTATGAATTACAAATAGATGATCTTGATCATGAACGGAGCTCACAAGATCTAAACATGAAAGCACAAAGGAGGAGAAACCAGCCATCTAGCTACTACATGGATCCGTAGTCCAAGGATGAACTACTCACGCATCACACCGGAAGTAGGGCCTTTGTAAAAGGAAGTAGGGATTCAAGTCTCATAAAGAGCTTCCAAAAATTATGGTACTTATAGCTTGCAGCTCTCATTGCCCCTATCATAAGCATCTTGAAGGTGATTAAGGTTAAAGTGACACAACTAAGAGGATATGCTTGACAAGTTATAAACCGAAATCTCATGCCCCTTACTTACGAAGACTGATCCTCATGCTACTCAACTTCAGTCACGGGTAAGCTCTTGTCATTGTAAGTATATGTGTATCATTAAGAACCGCCAACGGGGTACCCCTTGCACATGATACGGGAGCTTCCCATAATCAAAATGACAAGGCAAGCAGACAATGAGCATCTCAGTGATCTTTTTATTTGCTATTTGCATAGGTTTTTATTGAGGATGCTTCATAGAGTGCTCATTATGGTGATGCTGCAAGTTTCCACCATGATTAGGCATGGATTAGGCTAGCGGCCCAGGCGTTTCTCTAACACACATACAAACTCCATGATCTTACAAGTTACACTTTTATTTCACATCGCTGGGATCCGTAAGCAAAAGAACATAATATCAACGTGGTACAAAGTACAAGTGCAATGTTGAAAGCGTTCCCCATGGTACATGGTTCTGCTAATTTCAACTTATAAAGCGCAAGCATATACGCAACAAAGAAGGACCCAAAGGTTCAAGTTTATTAGAGGCAATAAAGTAAAGTGTGACATCAAGTTCGTGAGAGCTTTAATCACTAGTTTTCTCATAACAAGTGGAAGGTAAACAAAAGCATGAATGTACTTGGAATAGCATAAGCTAGTAGGTAGGTATGGTGGACTCCTTGGAACAACTTGGTTTAGGGAGTTGGATGCATGAGTGGAACTCATACCTTGTTGTGGAGGCTAGCAAAAGAATGGGAGCGACAAACTAAGAGAGCAATAATGGCCATAATCATGCAGAGCGACAAAACATCATTGATCAAAGCATAAAGTGATACTACAAGTTGAAAACTAAAGGATCATAAAGGCTATGGTGACTTGTGAGAGTCATAACATGGTGTGAGCATGCGCCAAGTCAACCCAAATAAAGCATCAAAGGAGAATACCACTATACTATGCTTTAATATGCTAAAACAACGCATGATTCATCCAAGGCACATTAAGCAATCTCAATTGTTTATAACAAGTCATGCTACAACAAAGAATAATAAGCATAAAGCCAAAAAATATCAAGCATGGCATGACAAAGCATAGCCACAGTCAAAAACGAGCTCTTTTTACCACATAAGCATGAACTTTCCTACTCTTTTCCAAACCAAACCAAACTATTTGCAAACCAATGTATGAAAGAGGGGGTCCAACCAACTTATTCAGAAAACTAAGCAAACCAAGCAAACTAAAAACCAAAACAAAAACTAAAAAGAATACGCTCCAAGAAAAACACAACTGTACATGAAACAATAAAAATGAAGCGTTTGGAAGAAACCTAGAATTTTTATTGATGAAGAAGGGGATGCCTTGGGCATCCCCAAGCTTTGACGCTTGTAATTCTTGAATATTTCTTGGGGTGACACATCCCATACCCAAGCTTCATCTTTAGTCCATCCTTCATCTCATTACTCGTTCCTTCCATACACCTGAAAATTTTCCTTCATACAAAACTTCACACAATCTCATTAGCAACATTAGTGCACTTAAGATAAATAAGTCTCAAGGTTCAGTTCTAACACCAAATAAACTTCCATTAGAACACTAGATATTGTAGCACTTCTCTCAAAAAGATCAATTCCCCAAAAGAACTCAAAAAGGAATCCACAAGAAGCAAATGCAGAAAATGGCAGAAATCGGTCAAAACAGACCAGCAGGTAAAGACGAATTTTTTCGAAGACCTTCTGTTGCTCAAATCAAAAAGTGTTGAACTAACGAAAGTTATATAACAACCTGGGGCAGAAGCAAAAAAAAGTAAAGCTCAATCAGACATACAAAACTCTCTCAGGAATTTTTACGGTGAAGCACAGAAATCTGTTTCGGGACAGCAACTTTCCCAATCATTACTTCACTCTCATTAGAGGTTACTCTTGGCACAAAAAGCAAATAAAAAGTATAAGGAGAGGTTATTACAGAGGTAATAACATTCAAGACTCATCTAAAACTCTTGGGTTATCTCCCAACAAGTACTTTTCTTTAACGCCTTTAAGTTAGGCATAAGAAGCAAAGAAAGAATCAAGTGTTCTCAAATGAAGAAGCATTAAGATTAATACCAGAAATATTTTCAACAAGGCAAGGTATATCATCCAAATAAGTTTTATAGGATCCTCTCTCAATGCTCTTAGGTTCACTATTCTCATCAAAAGGGTTTGCAGGAACAATCCAGTCAAGATTCTTTTCTATGGCATCATGTATTGCTACTAGTTTAAAGGGTATTGGTATCTTAGGTTCCTCCCCATTAGGTTCGGTTTTGTTCATCTTTTCTCGTGTACCAACAACATCTACACATGAGCCTAGCATATTGAAACGTTCAAAAACTTTTCTAGCTTCCTTGGCAACATCATAGAACTCCTTAAACAAAGTTTCTAGAATAAAATCCCTCTTTTCAGGGTCCTCAAATTCTTTAAGCTTAAGAAACATTACTTGCATTAAGGGGTTGAGGTTAACAAACCTAGCTTCTAACATGTGAATTAAAGAAGCTACAGCAATCTCAAAATTTGGAGCAAGTTCTACAAGGGATCTAACCTCAGTATCTTCATGTTTGCTAACATGATTAAAGAATTCTTCAATATTATCTTTCCCAATTATAGAACCACTACCAATTGAAAGGTCTTTCAAGGTGAATGTAGGGATCAACATGGTGAGCTAAGGAAGAGGTGACAACTAAAGGAGACTTAATTTTTTTGTGTTTTCAAATAAGAAAGCAAAACGAGTAAAACTAATTTTTTTGTGTGTTTTTGAAGAACAAAACAAGCAAACAAAGCAAAAAGAAACTAAGCAAAACAAAAAACAACAAAGTAAAGAGATTGGTTATGAGGGACTCCCCTTGTGAAGATGTCCTTGACTCCCCGACAACGGCGCTAGAAAAATGCTTGATGGCTCTGTGTATGGCGCCCAGAAAAGTGTTGGTGCGGTGTTGATGTAGAGCTCGTTGGGAACCCCAAGAGGAAGGTATGATGAGCACAACAGCAAGTTTCCCTCAGTTATGAAACCAAGGTTTAATCGAACCAGTAGGAGCAAGGAAACACCCCAAAGGTGTTACTAGCCGAGCTTTGGCAGGGCGCACTACCGGTGCTAGTAGCAACGTGGAGACCTACACAACACAACCACAGAACTTTGTCCCCAACTTGCGATGAGGTTGTCAATCTCACCGTGTTTTGCGGAAAACAAAGGATTAAACGTATCGAATAGAAAGAAGTAAAAGTTTGCAGAAAGTGAACACAAAGAAGAAATAGTTTATAGATTGTATATAAAAGACAAGGACCAGGATCCATAGTTCACTAGAGGTGGCTCTCCTTAGATAGATAACATGCTGGGTGAACAAATTACAGCGGGGCAATTGATAAACACCGAGAAAGCAATACATGCATATACTAATCATCTTTACTCCTTTGAGACTTGATTGGGCAATACAACATAATACATAGACCGCCATCCAACTGCATCTATGACTAATAATCCACCTTCAGGTTATTATCTGAACCCCCTCCAGTATTAAGTTGCAAGCAACAAATTATTGCTTTACGAACTGCGTGTAAGGTAAACAATACAATTGTTCTATGAACAAAGGATCGTTGTTTTCTCCCTAGTAGCAACAACACATCTAGTACCTTAGAGATTTTTGTCACTTCCCCAGATTACCAGAGGCATGAACCCACTATCAAGCATAAATACTAACTCTTGGAGTTGCTAGCATCTACTTGGCCAAGATAGCTACTAACAACGGAAAGCATGCAAGATCTCAAATAACAAAGACATGATAGAATCAATAATCAATCTGAAATAGCATCTCAATATCCATCGGATCCCCGCAAACACAACATGTATGAATTACAAATAGATGATCTTGATCATGAATGGAGCTCACAAGATCTAAACATGAAAGCACAAAGGAGGAGAAACCAACCATCTAGCTACTACATGGATCCGTAGTCCAAGGATGAACTACTCACGCATCACACCGGAGGCTTGCATGGTGATGAAGAAGACCTCCAGGGTGAATTCCCCTCTCCGACAGGGTGCCGGGAAGAGCTTCAGATCCCTCCCGATCTAGGGATGGAGATGACGGCGGCTACAGACTCTTTCGTGGATTTTTGATCGGGTACTTAGGGTTTTCGTCCCGAGGGAAACTTATAGGCGGAAGGAGAGGCCGAGGGGGTGCCGGGAGCCACCACACCACCCCTTGGCGCGGGCCAGACCTGGCCGCTGCCAGTGGTGTGGCGCCCGCCCCTCTCCGCCTCAGATTCTGCACGATCCTTCCGAAAAATAGGCACTTTGGCTTTTGTCCCGTCAATTCGAGAATATTCATTTTCCGACTTTCCTGGAACCAAAAACAGCAAAAACAGGCACCGCAATCGTGGCTCTTGTTAATAGGTTAGTCCAAGAAATCATATGAAAAGTACTCCAAAGTTGGAACAAAACACAAGAAAGTGGATAAAACCAAGCATGGAACATCAAAAATTATAGATACATTTGCAATGTATCAGTAGCGTCGTCTGTTGCACCCAACATGTTTGACCCAATGACGACAAGGCACACAATTGCTTTTTTATTGTTTTGAATTATATAGATGAATATAAATGATCAAATTTAATGTAGCTTGATGTGTGTTAACTTTCATGCATTGTAATATGGATGATGAAACGTCTATGTCAACTATGAATGTTGGGTCATCACATTCACAAGAGTATTGGTATCAAGAATATGAAATTAAACAACATGGTGATGAAGTTGACATGGATAATGATGGTGAGGGTGAGGGTTTCGGTGATGCACTGAAGGGGCGGGCAGCCAACTACACCATGGAGTAAGGCATTTTACTATGCAACACATGGTGCAATGTGGGCATGGATTCGATCATAAGCACGGAGCAAACAAGAGACACTTATTGGGTTAGGATGAAGGAGTACTTCAGTACATACGACCAAAGTGGAATTGGGCGGACGGATATATATTTTCGTTCCTGTTGGTTTGCAGTTTCATCGAGTTGTCAAAGGTGGGCGGTGGACATTGGCAAATGTTGAATGAATGAACCCAAGTGGCACAAATGACAGAGATAGGGTATGTTGTATTCTTTTGTGACATTTTTTTATCTTCCATGTGGATACTTTGTTCAATTTATTGTTGTCCATGATTAATTTTCTCACTTTTGGTTCATGTAGCTCAATATTCCCCAAAATTTATTCAAAGGGTATCCAAAGAGAACCAAGAAGGGCAAGATGGTTCAAGGAAGGCCATTCATATTGGCCTATTATTATAAGGAGCTAGAGAATGAAGAGAAATGGAAGAATGTTATGTGTTGCAAGTGTCAAAGAGAGACAGAGTCAACTATGGAGGCAAGAATCATTGATGATGATGAATCATCAAGCAAGGATGGAAAGATAATCCATACCAAACTCGGTTGAAAAAACAAAAATAAGACCCACCGGAAGGAAACAAGCAAAATAAAAGGGGAAGAAGACTAGACATGGTGACATAAAGAAGTCATTGGACGCTATTGTGAGTGCAAGAAAGAAAGCTTTTGAGGAGAGGAAGTTTTCGAGGAACAAAGAAATACAGGATAGGTCGACGAGCGATGAGAGAAGGGATGTAGCCGAGGAGAGGAGGGCCTTCGTAGAGGAGAAGAAAGTTGCTATCGAAGAAACTATCTGTCTCATAGAGCATGAGAAAAGTATCTTCTTCATGGACACAACCAACCTCGATGAAAGGAAAAAAGGAATACATCAACCTTTGTCGTGATCAAGTCTTGGCTCAAAAAAGAAAGATGGGAAGTTACATGAATGGATACATGGGAGGTGCTAACATGGGAGGATACATGGGTGGCATGGGAGCGCCTAAGGGAGGCATGAGTGGAATGAGTGCACCTATAGGAGGCACTGGCGGCATGGGACCACCTACAAGTGGCATTAGAGGCATGGGTGGCATGGGTGTACCTATTTGGGAGGCATTGGTGGCATGGATGTACCTATAGAAGGCATTGGAGGCATGGATGCACCCATGGGAGCTACAATGGGTGGCATTGATGACATGGGAGCACCTTCGGGTGGCATTGGAGGCATGGGATCTACAATGGATGACATGGGAGCTAGAATGGGTGCATTCATGACTATCATGGTATATCACATGCCTCCCATGAGTGGTTGTTTTCGAGTTTACATGGGTGATGGCACGTGCTCCTAGAATACACCAACACCGTCCAAGTTTCCAATGATGATGAAGCACAAGATGGAGATGTCCATGAAAAGGATGAGGCATGATGGTCGTAGGCATTGATGTTAATGTTTTATGTGTTTATTTGAACTTCAATTGTGATGAACTTGGTTGTGTTGAATTATGCTATGATTTTGAACTATGCCATGAATTTAATCTATGTATGATGATCAAGTCATGTTCTTGAATTTGTATGTGTGTGTTGGGAATTAGATTTATATGTTCATCACTTTTGTTTGATCTTGGCAAGTTGAGATGCGTTTAATCTTGGCAAGTGGAAGCCAATCGTGGCTTATTTTAGTGCGGCTAGAAAACTGTTGCCTGCATAGCGTTGCATTTTAGTGCACCTGGAATTTTTGTAGCCCGCCGCACCCACTAAAACAGCCAAAATGGTGCCCAAAAACCAAAAAGTCATGCACTCTTTTAGTGCAAAATGTTGGATATGCTCTTAAGATTGGTAGTTGACGGACCTCTTGTAGGCGTTGAGTTCCCCTTCAGCAATCGCAATGGAATCGACCTAGGCGGTCACTATGATGTAGTTGATGATCTGGTGATATAAACGGAAGGATGTAGACACCTGAGTGCTAGGGGTCGCGCGGTCACCTCTATTGATGACACCTTCAAGCGCACCGCCGCGCGGAAGGTGGGAGAGAAGGTCTATCACGGGATCAAGTTGGAAACAATTTAAGTTCTTGTGCCAAAATCTAAAACGTTTTTTAAATTGTCCTTGTAGTTCTTGAAGTCTTAAAGACCTGAGCGGTTAAATCAACTGTCTCCTCGAGTAAGTTCCAACATGATATGCTTCCGCTGGTACCCAAAATAAATCATGTCTTCTATGTTGCACTGAACTCTAATAGTTTGACATCCATCAATAAATAATGGAGAGGTGTTAAATAAGTCGTACTTTATTCTCCACACGGCTAGCCAACCGTCTACGGTGAGAATCAGGAAGAGATCGAGAAGGCCCGACTGATAAAGACGTGATTGAGTGTCTCCATGGACAGTGACACTACAAACATATTCGTTCTAAGCGGTGTCACAATTAAAGCATCGGTTAGTGTGACACAACGGTTACACTGTGTGACAACACCATGAAGACGGCGCGGCGAAGCGCGCGTGTCCATCTAGTTTTACTAGTTTGTGATAAAAAACAATAAAGATTTGGCCGCTCCGTATGATTATGTCGGCCATACCTACATATCCTCATCGACGCAAAATGTTGATCTTCTCCAAAACTTCGCGTCTTACCAAATAAAGGTACAAAATTTAAGAAAAAATAGTTAGACAAAAAAAAACTTGAGTGCAAAAAACAACTTAGGAACAACATGTTGGATTATAACATATCATCCTATCTACAAAGTTCTCAAGAAGAACTATTACACCACGTAGAAGGTTCTGGATCTCCCCCTTAGGAGAGTAAAGTCAGGGTGCTGTACCACTTGAATGCACTCGTGGAGCCTCCTCTCACCATACTTTGTGCACACACGCACGATCCATTTGCTACATATAATCATAAATGTGTTGCATGTGCATTAAAGATAGAATATAGTAAACTTAAATAAACTCTAATACGATAAGTTGCATATTACACATGTGACATCGATCCTAAATTTAAAGTCTACTAATATGGGTAAGTGGCATAGAAAACATCATCATCATTATAAACTTAGTTCCTTAATCATCACTAAACATCCGGCTATGAAGCAAGCGCCTTCTAGTCGATGGTGTCTTCGAAGTCATTCTCTCAGAGTCGACGTCGTTGTCATCAAACCAATCCTACGCATGTCCATTCTCTGGCTTACGTCGGAGGGGTCGGCCTCCTGGTCATGTTGTTGGCTCGTGCTTGTGGGGCTCGCAACGGAGGAGCTCGTACCGAAAGACTCGAAGTAATGAATGGTGTACGGCAATGTATGGGATCCTTGGTGAACCGAAAGAACAAGGGATCCTCCTGGCGGTTGCGCACTAGCTGCCACTCGACCTGGCGATGCTCCCTCTCCTTCGCCTTCTTAGCGAACCATATATCCTTGGGCGCTTGTTGGTGCGCGGAGGCTCGATACTCATGGCAGTTAACTATCGCCCTCTTCTTGTAGTGCTTGATTGATATCCAGTCCTAGGCACGCGGCATTGTCTTTGGGTCCCTCCACGTGCCAAGATGGTACTCAAGCGACGATGATAGTTCGTTGCCCATGTGGGCACCTTCGTCGGCTTTCTGCGCACACCATGAAAACGCCTCTCATCTTCCACGAGTTAACAAATAACAAATGCAAATTAATTAGATTTTAAACAATAAAAGGTTGTGTGCATCTACTGATGAAGACGCCGAGCTATTCCCCATTTCGAAAAAACGATTTTTAACAATATTCTAAAATCATCTACCAAATAAATCATTTACGTTACACTACACTAAAATCATAAAATCATATACCAACTAAAATAACCTAAACAAAGTGCATATACTACACAAATTATCTAAACTAAATTGGCGTACAGATTCTACACAAAGTATCTAAAACTAAAACTAATTAATCTAAAAAGGGGGATGTGTGCTCAACGCGGAGGCGGTAGGGAACGCTAAGGCGGGCGGGGAGGCGGCGACGCTCGGAGACGCGGTCATAGAGGCAGAGGCAGGCGTTGTCGGGCACGCGGAGGCGACGGTTGGGGAAGCCATCGGGGACGCGGAGGCGACGACGCAGGAGATAGATAGCATGGCAGCGCGGGCCACAAGATAGCTAGGGTTAACAGATCAATACTGGTATCGTGTCCCTAGGCCACGCCACCAGTGTTGAGCGGTGCGTTTGGTACCTACAGACCCACTTAGCTATAGTGTGTCACACTACTCGGAACGCCACTGGTAAGGCCTTATTAGTGGTCCTCTATTTGGGATACACCAGTAATAGCAGCAGCGTGCCACGTGGCAGGCCCACCGCCAATACTAGGATCCCTATAAGGGTTTTCCTACTAGTGCTGCCTGGATGTATTTTGATGTTTTGTTCATCGATTTTTCTCTTCCGTGGGTGTTTCAATAATGGTTCATATGGTTTCTTTGTTGTCAGTCACTTCTGCCCTTCTGGCAATGGTGGTGACGATGCTTAATAAGGTCTTCAGCTTTAGCATACGATATCGGTTGGACATGTAGGTCTTTGATGTCAAATGCTTTGTACCTTCTAGCAATGGTGGTGGCTTGCTCAATAAGTTCTCAATCAGGGGTTGTCGTGGTGGTATCACGACAGATGCCTGGGGTAGGCTTATGTTGGGACCAATGGACACTGGACGATCCGCGGAGTGGGTGATGCAGCAAAGACCGCATATGGATGAACACACGATGTACCCAGGTTCAGGGCGCTCTCTTAGTGAGATAAAACCCCTACTCTTCCATGCTAGATGATATATCTTGGCCATTTACTGTAGCTACATTGGTGCTTCTTGAGTTGTATCCTGTATCCCTCTAATGGTCCTTCTCTGTATGTTTGATAGTTAGAGGAAGAAGATAGAGAGAGAGAGCAGGGAGAGCATGGAGGAAATGAGACCCCAAGGGGGTGTTCTGGGAACGATCCCTCTAGTGCTCCTTATAACGGGAAGCCTAGGGGACCAGGTACGCCCCACATGCACTATTCCTGAGTTGACTAATAGGGTCATGTGTACTGTTCACAATGTGACTACTAGGGTCATGTCAACTGACAAGGCATGGGCCTTGTCAGGTCTTGTCTGTCCTTTGCTTTGTATTCTAGTGCTTGTCCTTGGCATCTCCTAGTCATTGGTCTTATCCTCTCCTGAGAACCAGGGAGCATCTTGTACTTGACGATGGTGCATGTGTCTGAACCAGAGGCGTCCCAAGACTGACATATGATGGAAGGTGTTGTGGTATGTCGAAGTAGAGGTTGGCTTCGTAGTTGTTACAGTGCAGGAGGTCGAGGTAGTGTTTCCTGAGATGGTTGAAGTATGATCCAGGGAGAAGAGGCCCAACTGAGACGCTTTGCTCTAGCCCAGGCGGGGTCAGGGCAAAGCCGACCCAGGAAGGTGGCTGCAGAATCCGAGCTGGGATATGTTTATTCCGACCCAGGCTGGTGGCCAGGTGGGAGCCTGGACAGGATGGAGTAGGCGTTGAGTTTGGTGGGTCGGGATCAATTTGTGTCGGCCCAGACGGACAAGGAATAAAGTGGTGGCGGGGTCATCCCGGGGTGGGCCAAGATTGCCTGGTGTCGGCCCACCGGGGGTATATCTCCAGGCGCAGGTGGGGGAAATAAGGCGGCGGCGAAGCTATCTCACGATGGGCCAGGATTGCCTGAAGCTGGCCCACCAAGGGAGGGGAGATGGCGATTATCGCTGGGGAAGCCGAGGTTGCCCGATGTCGGTCGGCACGGACGCAGCTGGGACAAGGTGGCGGTGAAGTTGTCCTGTGGTGAGTCAGGATTACTGGTGCCATCCCACCCGAGTGTGGACTATACCAGCACAGTTGGGTTTTGGAGGAATCCCGGCCCAGTGGGTTTGGGGGAATCCCGGACCAACCAGGGGGTTTTCTGCCTTGTGGCTTTAAATCGGCCCGGGTGGTTCTAGGTCGGGCCAAAATTTGTGTATGTCGTCCCAGGTAAGCTCCCTTGCCTCTTTTTATTCATTCATCTCTATATTACTCTATTTTTTTGTCTTTTCTCTTCATATCTTCTTTACTATATCATCTAAATGACCAACTCTGGGGCAATGGTGGATGTTCGGCGTCTCTACCTGTGTCTGCCTTGGCGGTGCAGGAGTTGGGCGGCGTCCGCTAGCTATGGTGGTTGTGGGAAATTTTAGAGATTGTTTTGTATTTCTCGATTTATTAGAATTTTATCTGCATATTCAGGATAATCAGTTTATTCCGGTCTATCTTTTAGGTTCCACGTATGTTGCGTCATGTAACTTGATTTTCTATTATTGGAATACGTGTGTTGCTCTCAAAAAAACTCTAGGGTACCCGGGGTCATATCGCCGATAGGGGCGGAGTCAGACCTGGTACTACCAGTGTTGTAGAACCGGCCCGGCAGATACACTCAACGAGCACGCGTTAAATTTGAAGGCTACAGATGTGAAAGCCTAAGTAACTTGCACCACTAACTCAGAATTAGCATCTGACTTTGGTTGTTTCTGGCTCAACGCCTGGTCTCAACTAACTTTAACAGTTTGTGCACCATCAGGGCATTTACAATGATAGAGAAGGCATACTTTTCTTAGCCCTACATGTTATAAGAAAAAACAATAGATATAAGGTGTACAATACATTATCTCTTATTGTTATCCATAACAATTAATAAGTAATTAAATTTAGAAGGAAATTGTGTTGCTAAGGGAAGACATGTGGTACAATGGAGGGTGTTCTCTTATTTTCTAAGAGATCATCCTTTAACTAAGAGAAGACAATCTTTTCTCTTCTCCAAGTAGACAAAAGGTCCTACTTGACAGCTCTAAGGACATCTCCACCGGGTCGATACATTTCTGACATGGGAGGTGTCCTAATTGGTCCATTTGGGTTGGCCCGTGGACACGAAAATAGGTCATTTTGTCCTTTGTCCGTTTGGGTCAGGGGTGCCCCTAGCAGCGCAATCCCATTCTGGCTAGACACGGCCAGGTCTTGCCAGTTTTTGATAGATTTCAACAAATTTCCATAATAATTACATGAATTTAAATAGTTCACAACCAAATACATAACATAGTTCCGAAGCAAAAGTAGTTTAGGACCAAACATAGCAAACAACAAGAGGAAATATGAGGCCATGCATAGCGGTTGCTGATGTGCGTCCACATATGCTCAATTAAATCTGCTTGTAGTCGGTTGTGCATAGCACGATCACTCATCTTATGGTTCATATGGAGGAACTCGTCGAAGGTTCCTAGCCCTAGCGTTTCCTCAGGCTAGGTCACCCTCAAAATCCCATCCTTGGTCATAGAGTCCATCATCCTGCTCATCCTCAACGATCATGTGTTGAAGATCACACAAGAGGTCATCACCTCCCACATAGTCTCAGCGCTCCAAGTTAAAGCAGGA
This sequence comes from Avena insularis, assembly GCA_023614405.1. Lineage (NCBI taxonomy): Eukaryota > Viridiplantae > Streptophyta > Magnoliopsida > Poales > Poaceae > Avena > Avena insularis. Next base: position 37,440,147 of record CM042696.1, on the reverse strand, counting down.
TGTCGAACAATGGCATACCTAGACTAGAGTATACCAAATGTCCGCTCCACATCCTTCCTAGCAGCCTCTTGCTCCTTGGCAAACCTTGCACGTTTCTCATCATCATGCCCAGGAATGGTCTTCACAAGGGTTGCCTAATATGGATAGATGCCATCAGCAAGATAATACCCTTTATCATATGCATGACCCCTAATATCATAGTGAATATTTGGAGCATTGCCTTCCGCCAGCCTAGAGAATACCTGGGAGCATTGGAGCACATTGATGTCATTGTTAGAACCTGCCATACCAAAGAAAGATTGTCATATCCATAGATCTTGAGATGCAATTGCCTCAAGAATCACTATGCTTCCATCCACATGCCCACTATACTTCCCCTGTCAAACAAAAGAGCACTTCTTCCACTCCTAATGCATGCAATCTATGCTGCCCAACATCCCTGGAAATCCCCACTTCTTATTGATGGACAATAGATGGGCGGTCTCTTTGAGATTTGGTTCTCTCAGGTAAACTTCACCAAAAACCGCAATCACCGCTTTGCAGAACCTCTACATCGCCTAAGGCAGGTGCTCTTGCTCATGCGCATGTTGACGTCTGTAAAAATAGCCATCTTTATCCGCGTTTCAATCACATTTTTAGTCAAACAAATGATCAAGAATCACTCTAGCGTTGCTACTAAAATTATTGCAAAAAAGTGCAACCTTTCTTTTAAATTGTGTTGTGTAGGAAATCACACTTTTAAGGAAAAATCAGGATCTATTAATGAAGATTATGAGGATGTCTACACGACCAAGCAAGTCTAGGTCGAAACCCGGCCTCTAGAGGGTTTAACAACCAATGGTACGGGCAAGGTCCGCCCGTACCGCCCGCTTGTACCATGTGGCAGTGGCTCCGTCAAGTCAAATCCTACAACTTTCGTGAAGACACCTACATATTTTGAGGCTCCGGCCGTCGTGCAGAGGTCCGCCATTCTCAGATTGCATCGCAACACCATCGAAGGAGATCCACCACCATAGTTCATCCTCTCCATCCTTTCCATAGCCATAGCCATTAGCTTGTGTACTTGAGATCTCCTTGTAATCCGGTGACCATTGTAAGAATATTTGATTTCAGACTAAGTATTTTGCATAATATTTTCTATCCTTAATCTTATTGTTACGAATGAGTTGTCCTCACGGGCTGTGGGTTGAGGTGAAACCTCATAGCGATTATGTGCATCTAATTCATGGGAGTACCGTGTATTGATTGAATATAGATTTGTATCTTTGTTTCTTTGTCTCTTGTCTCGATCTATGGACTTGTAGGTATCTAAGACCCCAAAGATTGATAAATGTTTGAGCTGAGATGCTTGGTGAGCAGCGATCTAGTAGAAAATCCAGTGACAGAAATGGGAGCATGGTTTTCGTTTAGCGATCCATTTGGGAACAAAAGTAACATCACTTCTTAAGCCTTGATTTGTGTTTTTACTTAATAATTATTGTAGCCTAGTATTTCATGATATAGCGGTTGAATCAAAAGACTATTATGTGACCCACATAGGGTCTAGTATATTAGGATGTGCTACCCACAAATTTTATGTTTGTTAAATCATTACGAAACTCCAACGGCAGCAACATCGGTGTGCACAGGGTTTGATGGGAGGGAGGACTCACTATGGACTTGCCATATATTTATACTTATTATCAAAAGTTATTGTAATACTAGTGTAAGACTGGCTATACAGGGGAAGTTAAGTTGTTGCAACTAGCTGCGTCTATCCCAAAAGAAAAACCTAGTCACGTCAACATCATATATTTCTCGTTCCGAATTGCACTTTCTGCCTTTCCGAAAGGAAGAAAAGGTTAACTATCAAGGCAGTGAGCATGTGGCAACTTAGAGCAATTCCAACAGCTTACCCATATATAGGTAAGCAAAAGTTGTTTGGGTAAGAGGAGAGATAAGATATAGGTAAGCAACATCTCTTCCACTTTTTCAGCTTACCCAAAACAGATTACCTAAAACATGGAGGGACAAGTATTTACATATAAGGCCCACGTGTCAGTGGGTTAGTCTTTTTCTTCTCTTTTTATTCACTGCTTTCTTCTTCCCGTCCAAATCCTCCTACTCGATACATCCATCCCCCACCACTGGCGCACCTCATCGGAGAGCCCCGGTCGTTGCCGTCCCACACCAGAGAGGCCCTGGCCGCCGCCGCCACTCTCCTTCCCGGCCGCTGCCGCCTCGAAAGAAGCCGCCTTGCCCTCTCCTCCCCGTCCATGCCTCATGCACCTCTCCTCCCGTCCATGGCCCGCAGGCACCGCCTCTCTCCTTCCCGCAGGGTCAATTGGTCGGAATAGAAGTTTCCCTGGCCGGAATCGAGGTTCCTCGACCGGAATCGAGTTCCCTGTCTCAAAACGAGGAAGTCACGGGCGGGCTTCAATTTGGCTACTGCGACGGCTTGGAGTGCGGTAGCAGAGGGGGAATGGTTGGCTGGGGCTTGGGGAGGGTGAGGGAGGTTGGCTATGGTGCGGAAGCGGCCGGAGTGGCACCGGCAAGCGACGGCGCAACCATGTTGGCTCGGCCGGGACGAGCGGAATTATCCGCTCGGGCAGTTGGATTTTCTCCCGCATGTGTTTGTGCTGATGTGGCAACAAATGGGTAGGAGGTGTCTCTTACCCATATTTTGTGTTCATCTACCCATAAATGGGTAGGAGGGGACAAAAAATGGGTGATCACCCAAACTTTTTTAGTAGGGGACCACTTATGGGTAAGCTGTTGGAGCTGATTTTTTGCCTCTCTTACCTATATTTCATCTCTTACCCATTTATAGGTAAGCTGTTGGAGTTGCTCTTAGCACTACAAGGTATGTGCAGATAGGTAAAGTTCCAAAAACTCTCGTACTGTAACAAAGTTTGACTTCGGTTCATGTTTATCAGAAAATGTAGCTGAAATATACATGGAGCTCTGACTAAAACCGCTACTGTGAACAGTGACAGAAAATTTCACATGGCCGCGCATTGGTGATTATAGACCGCAATGGCCAAATAGTGTTGCACAGAAAAATGTCAGTATTTCAGAGCTTAACAAAAGCCCACAAAGAACTAGACAAAACAACCATTGCGTTTGCATCTAGCGCAAAAGGTTATTTACAGTGTCAAATAATAGATCATCAAAATTTGGTACATGTCTTTATTTCTACTGAAGGGTGACGCAGGACCAAAATATAACCATCAGAAGCTCTCAGTAAGTTAACAGGAGACAGGGAAAGTATATTGGCTATGGAGACGAAATTACAATTCCTAAGCTTTGGGAGAATTGTAGGTCCCTGACTTATTGCAACTCGGAAAACACCACACTGTAAGCTATACCCATCTCAAACAACCGAAGCGTTGGCAGCCACGTCCAGATTAGTAAACACGTGCTTTTGGCGGAAAAGACTGGACTTCGTCATCCAAGGTATTCATGTGAACTGGCCTGTAGTCTAGTCTAACCTTTTCGTCTTCCCAGTACCTATATGAAACATAGTGTCAGATTATGCATATATGAAATGATGCCGTCATTCAACAAAGGAGAACTAATAATAAAGAAAAGACACTAACCCTATCGTGTGCTTCATCCACTTCTCGTCATCTCTTGTCTGTGATGAAAAAAGGGAAATGAATGTTACAAAATTTGGTGCACACACAAGAGAGCACAAATAGTGAGAAGAACAGCAAACCTGGAAATCTTCGCGAGCATGAGCACCCCTACTTTCTTGGCGAGCCTCAGCTGAATACATGGTTATGCATGCATTTATTAGCAGATTTTCTAATTCTATGGTCTCTATCAAGTCCGAATTCCTGCAGAAACCAAATGAGAATGATGCCCAATTAGTCGAAACACAAAACAAGCTGCAGATAACATCTAATGAGAAAGAGACTTACCATATGAGACTTCTGTCACTGATCTTGACATCATGGAAGCTTTCCTGTGCTTTACTAATCAGCTCACAACCTAACAAGTTAAGGAACAATGAAAAGACATCATTATACAATCTTCCACACATTTTGGTACCATAGTATACATGTTTGCTTCATACTTCCAGGTGTCTCAAAATAAATTTGTGGAGAAACTATACATACTGAGTCTGCATACCTTCCTCGAGAGTTTCCTGAGTACGGAAGACAGCAGCATTACTTTGCATAATACGTTGCATGTTTAGGCGGATCTTCGAAGTAGGCAGTGATCCATTTGAATTCCTTAGCTTCTCTAACCAAGCAATAGTCTTCTCCCCCGCATCTTTTTCAAGAGGTTTCTGTGTCTCTCCTATAAAATATGGTGCACATTGGAAGAGAATAAGCTACGAAGAGTAAAACAACTAAAGAGATACATAGTCAACCAAGCATGAACTTGCCTGGCTTAGAAATCTCAGCAACCCTATTTGCACAGGCCCTCCCAAATACAACAATATCGAGAAGTGAATTTGCACCGAGACGGTTTGCACCATGGACAGATGCACAAGCTGCTTCCCCAGCAGCCAACAGACCAGGAATAACATTATCTGGGTTATCACCCTTGATATCCACCACCTAATGTCCAAACCAGAAGGACATTGGTTACAACATAGGCAGATAATAATAATACTCCCTCTCTTCACTAACGTAAAGACATTCTAGACTTTTTCTAAAACACATGTATGTAGACATGTTTTAGAGTGTAGGTTCACTCATTTTGGAGTGTATCTAGTCCACTTTGAAATACTCCCTCCGATCCAAATTAACGTCTTAGATTTTTCTAGATGCGGATGTATCTAGCACTAAAACATGACTAGATACATCCGAATCTAGACAATCCTGAGAACATTAATTTGGATCGAAAGGAGTATCTAAAAGGTCTTACATTAGTGAACGGAGGGAGTAATAATAATAATAATACTCCCTCCGTCTCAAAATAGATGTCGGAGATTTGCATGTAGCTACGTATAGGTACATGCAAATCTAGACAAATCTCCAACATCTATTTCGAGAAGGAGGGAGTAATAATAATGGAGCTACATAATAATGGCCATCCTGCGTACCTGCCCATGATAATTTGTCGGGATCCCTCCCATATTATAGTGCACAGTCGGCAACACAGGAATAGGCTCTTTGGTGACATCAACACCAGCAAAAATAGCAGCAGTTTCAGAGATACCAGGAAGCCTTTCCTTCAGGACTTCTGGAGGAAGATGATTAAGGTGCAGGTAGATATGGTCCTTCAGTGGTCCTGAGGTAAAAGGATAGAAATACTAAGTACTATGATAACAACCACATCAGGTGACCACCTAAAGCATAGAAAAAGAGAATGTACACATACCGACACCACGCCCATCTCTAATTTCCATTGTCATAGATCTTGAGACGACGTCACGAGATGCAAGATCTTTTGCGGTAGGGGCATACCGTTCCATGAACCTCTCACCTTCACTGTTCCTAAGAATACCACCTTCACCCCGGGAACCTGAAAAACAAATGATTGAAACAGTGCTTTAAGAAAATTTGGGTGCTTGCCTGATATTTCAATACAAGCTAAAGAAATATACCATGCACAAGCTAGAGTTAATAAACATGAATACAGTAGGATAAACAAGGTCCAGTATTTAAAACCTTCAGTTATGAGGCATCCAGCACCATAAATGCCTGTAGGATGGAACTGCACAAACTCAAGATCCTGCAAATTCAACAAACAGATATAAGTATATGACCATGTCATATGGTAAAGAAGCTAAATCCTGCAAATTTGGACTAAATGACTAACCTGAAGGGGTAACCCAGCACGTGCAACCATAGCATTGCCATCACCAGTACATGTGTGAGCTGAAGTGGCTGAGAAGTAAGCTCTGCCATAACCCTGTTGAGGTTTAAAGCAAGACATGGTTATATACTTGCATTAAATCGAAAACAAAATGTTACTACCTCCGTTCCACAATATAAGCCTTTTTAGCAAGCTAAAACAGCTTTCTAAAAAGGCTTATATTATGGAACGGAGGTAATAGTATTTAAGACAGGTTAGTAATTAAGAAGAAAGATTCTTACTCCTGTTGCTATAATAGTATTTGTTGAACGGAAACGGTGAATGGTACCATCCTCCATGTTTAGTGCAATTACCCCCTGGCAGGTGCCTGGAACATGAGTATTCATTAGGAAGCAGCGTCATAACATGCTATGCAGGACACAGGCATTAGTATGACTCATGAAGCAGTAAGAGAAAAGAAGATGTCAACAAGATGATAGACCTAATTATAGCCATTGAAAGAGTCCATTAGCAAAAGGCTAACTACCATGTAAGTATGTAACAGATTGTGCCAACATACAAAATAAAAGCTTAGCGGCTGACACTAAAAAAAGGCAGTGCATTAACGGCTCAACACTCGTAAAAAAAATATCTAGAGCAATTGAACAAGCATGAAAGTTAAACACAAGAAGATCAAACAAATATCAGCATCAAGTCTAACAAAGCAAAGTTAGTTAACACTAATGGGGCAATTGAAGGCCGTTCTCCACCATGTAAAAGTTATGCAAATCTACACCATGTAATACAGAAATGCATAATGATTCAAGAAAAAATAAGCATATTTTGTGCCTTGGATAGTACCAGGACATGACAGATAAATAATTACCTTCCTTATCCATGATGAGGTCCAACGCAAAATATTCAACAAAAAACTGAGTATTGTGCTTCATTGCTTGACCATAAAGTGTGTGTAGCATAGCATGCCCAGTTCTGTCAGCAGCACAAGCGCATCGATAGGCCTGGCCACCTGAAGATTAATTAGAAACAGAGAAAGAACAATAAGAAAATATGTTAACAGCTTCATACTTGCAACCTTAAAATGTTGATGGAAGACAAAATACCTTTTCCAAAATCTAAGCTTTGACCTCCAAAAGCACGTTGATAAATTTTCCCATCTTCAGTTCTGGAAAATGGTAATCCATAGTTCTCAAGCTCTATAACAGCTTTTGGTGCTTCTCTACACATATACTGGATAGCATCTTGGTCACCTGGAGATGATTAAGAATAGCATGTCAAAGCCTCAAAATCAAAGGAACCAAATAAAAAATAAGCTAAGCTCTTGAAACATTGTCATGCATTTCTTAAATTGTTTCTCCGTGTAAACGTACCAAGCCAATCACTTCCTTTGACCGTATCATACATATGCCACCTCCAGTCATCTTCACTCATGTTTCCAAGAGCGGCGTTTATACCTCCCTGCATTCTAAAGTGTTAATAGCAAACAGCAAAAATACATAGAGCATTCTCCAGCAGGCAGCAGCGCACAACAGAATATACAAATCATCATATAGAGATGTACAGCGAAACCTTGAATCGTATACCTCACTTGTAAGGCTAAATACAAATTTTCCCACATGCTCAGTGAGTTTATATTTTGATCCCTTGGGAGTGAGAATGACAGAACAATCAAAAGTATAGAGTATAAGACTATGTACAACTTTAACTTGCAATATGATAACAATTTTAGAAGATAAAATTAAACTACCGGAAAGGAAATATAAGAACACACAAATTTAGGAGATGATCATCGGACTTGAACCCTCGGTTACAAAATGAGAATAATCATGAAAATACCACAGTTGTCCAAGTCCCAATTTCTGAATCTACTTTAATACAAGTAACTGTGGACAGATTCATGACTTTATTCTTACAGGAACAGTCAATAAGCAAGTAAAAACATGATAATTCCAAACTGAATATGTTTGCATAATAGAGAGTAACAAGCTGAAAGTGGTAGAATTATGCACACAGCACACTTCAAGTCTTCAACGAAGTTCAAACTTTAATTGGTCACAACAATGCATCATGAAATCGTATCGAAGTTCAAAACTACTAGCCATGCAACTGTTGTTTCTAAATGGATTCCAGTTCCAAAACACACTTCCTCGTGCGAGAAGTTCTGAATGTAAAAGCTGATATCTCCATGCAAGTAGCACATACGCTATGCAACTTAAAGCTTAAGGTCGAGATACCTTCTATTCTTTTGATCATGACACTACACCATCTACAAGCCTGTGCATTGCAAAAACAGTATTTCATAGTACGGATGGAACTTCTAGTAAGACAATTGCTACATTCTGTTTCCCAAAATTCTTCGCGTAAACAAATCAAGTGGCGGCGGCAGCAGCAGATCAGATTGAAGCTCGACAGAAGCTAAGCAGGCAGTCTGATTAAAATAATCTTCTAGTTTGCTGCTTGCATTACACACAGAATACACCAACTGGCCTCATCAAGACAAACAGAAAAAGCAGGTGGTCCAATACCTGTGCTGCCACAGTATGTGACCGTGTGGGGAAGAGCTTGGTGATGCAGGCAGTGTTGAACCCATGCTCCGAGAGCCCAATCGCTGCCCTGAGCCCAGCACCTCCAGCTCCGACCACAACCGCATCGTAGGTGTGATCCACCACCGTGTAGGACTGCAATCACAATCACAAAGCCCAGTTCATCGTCACCGGAATCTCACCAGACAAAAAAATGTGAAATCGGTTGAAGCAAATCATGCAGCATCTGATCTGGGGAATTAATCCACAGGAATCACGTCAAATCCTACTCTATTGGTCCAACTAAACGACACTGCCACCAAAATTGTTCCCGGATATTCAATCTATTTTTATATAGATAAAAATACACTTCAAACACGACGAGGGTATCACCATCACCCATCGACCGGATCACGACCACGGATCAAGACATTACTTCAGCGAAAGGGACCAAAAAAAGCGAGTGTAGCCTAGATGCGAGGAATCGAGGGGAGCAGGCGGCGGAGGCGATGAGTTACCCCGGTAGTAGACGAGAAGCGCCTGGAGGCGGCGGCGGCGGCGGCCTTGGCCTCCCTGAGCCCCCGCGACACGCAGCTGCGCCACATCTCGCAGATCGGGGCGGCCCCTCGCGCACGCGGGCGTAGGGTTCGGCTGGGCGTGTGGGTGGGGTGGGGTGGGGTGGAGAGGAGGAGCACGGGGAGAGAATGGGGAAGGAAGGAAGGCGGCTCCGGCGTGGGGTGGTGAGGTGGGCCAAGTGGCCCTTTCTTTCTGTGCGTTTTTAGGGGTAGGCGGCTACCGGACGGGTTTGGCCTCAAGGTTGCCCCGCTTTTAACGATCGTGCCACTCTTGGTTTGGGTTTTCCTAAAAAAAAAGTCATTACATTTTCCTCTGCTCATTCACATTCGGAAAAACAAGCCATCCTCTTCCACGGCCTTGCCGTAATCCACGATCTTGATGACAACGGGAGGTCACAACGTGATCACGCAGCCCGCCGGTGGCCACACAGGCGCACTCGCTCCACGGTGACTACTGAGCATCTATCGGTGGACTGGCCGGAGCAGCTGCCCTGGAGTTGCTGCCATCACGGCTGACTCGTAGAGTGTGCGTGCTAGCTCAAGCCACAGCGCGAGCTCCGCCAGATCGGACTCTGTGATTGCGACCTGGACACCTCCTCCTTCTGCTCCGCCCTCGGCACTAGTGGTGGCCGTTCGGTCAGTATTTCGGTCTATTTTAAAATCAGTCTTTAAAAAATAAAGACCGAAATTTATTTATTATTTTTACTACCCGACAAATTCGGGTATCCGATAATTCGGTTCGGGTTCGGTCATAACCGAATTGTGTGGTAGATATTATAAATATAAAAGTTGGATAATATTTCATAAAAAAGGGTATAATTTCAGTTATAATTTAAAAATATAATGCACTTTGTCAATTCATATCAATTGGCGGGAATTAATAGTCAACAATACCATAGTTGGCTCACTCGGGAAAGATAAATTTATAGTGATGGGTAACTTAGGCTTTGAGACTAGGCCACTCTCACGTAACTTTCGGTCAGTTCGGTCCATTCGGTAGTGGGAACTAATGACCGAATTAATCAAACTAAATTCGGTCTTTAAAATTTGCTACCCAATTGTCTGATCGGTCTTTTTGGTCTTGGTCTATTCGGTTTCGGTTTCGCTCTTTTCGGGTTCGGTTTTCAGTTTTCGGTTTTTCTGCCCACGCCTACTCGGCACAGACATTAGTGGCGCGTCGTCATCTGTTTCCTGCTTGATGCGCACCGCCACCGCTCACGTATAGGCCGACTAGTAGGGCAACTTGTTGGTGGGCGACTGAATTTCCTCCTCTTCGGCGTCCCCCCCCTCTTGGCATCCTCCAACGGTGACAAGGTCGTGAAATAGGCACGTCAGCGGAGATCGTGTTCTGCCTCAAACCAATCGTCCGACATCGACGAGTCTTCATCGTAGGTCAGGCCGTACTACATATATGGCGGAGGAATACAAGGCGTTGAAGTATCTATTGGCGGCGCGGATCTCCGCTGACAGGCATGTGCGGCACCAAAATGCAGTTCCGGTTGAGGTGCCAACTCGTCGGGGGGTGCACGTCGTGCAACGGCAACGGATGGCCCATCCGCCAGAACATATATGTGACCTCGATCGACACATTGGCGTGGTCCCACATGTCGAGGCGCTGGCCAGAGAGCGACTTTTCCTCGTGGTCGTGGCGACCCTTCCACCATCCAGTCGTCATCTTCAATGACAGGGACTAGGGTTTGGCTGCTAGGGTTTTGGGCTTGAACTGGCAGTGGAGTGGGCATCGGTGGGATGGTGACGGGTGATCCCCATTAAAAGGACCGGGCAAGGGAGGCGAGGGGACGGTGGGTCACTCATACCTTCGATCCAGAGTACGGATATAGTATAGCTTGTGTTTTTCTAGTAGATCTATCGAATCCCTTTTGCTTGATGTAAAAGTTTACTTCAGAGAAGACATGAAAAACTCGTAGAATTCTTGTTTACCGCAGCAAAACGTTGTTGTTGTTGGGATTTGATCAATGGATGAAAATAGGCCATGGGCTAGAGTTTTCACCTACAGTTGTGCACACACATATGGTATACAAAGGATACAGATAAGCGTAAACTTATATTAGAACATAATCATAGATCAAATATGGAAGTGGATGATGTGTCCTGATAACACCATACTCTACTGCGCACCACTATGGATTCATTGTCCAACCACCTAGTCATTCAGGGCATTCAACTGTTATTAAGATAAATAGATCAACAAATTACGCTCTGTGATGACACATTATTCTCTAGAGAATCGTTGTCTCCGTTGTACTCCCCTTACTATCACCTGGTTTCACATCTAAAATCTACTCTACTCTTTATACCTTTATCGATCTTCAAGGTCTTCGGTGAAGGAGATATGACCTAGAGGCAAAATAATAAAGGTGTTTATTATCATATCTCATTAGTTTATAATAGTTTTATATCATGCTATAATTGTATCAAGCGAAAACATTGATACAGATGTCATATATAAGCAAACCAGGAGTCCCTAGTAGCATATATTTAACTAGTTCATTGGGCAACTGATGATCAAGGTTTCCTAATCACTACCAACTGACAATATAGTCATGTCATTTGAAAATGATGTGATGGACATTACGCACTGATGATTGTTGCAACACGATCAGGTCACAAAGTTCACAACTGTAATTATCAAAAACGAAGTGTCCTAATCCTTAGACCGTGAGATCATATTTAATCACTGTTATCCGAAGTTGCTTTGACTGCATCAACCCTCATGATTGTAACTAGGTGACCATAAAGGTGTATGTTGGGTATTCCAGAGGGCAGGTTGAGACATATGTATCAAGATCAGGATTTGTTCTCTTGTGTGACGGGAATATATACTGTGCCCACTCGGTGAATTACATAGCTGCAGAGTGTATGACTAGGTCATGAGGATGGAATTTCATGAGAAAGGGTAAAGCAGTACTTGTTAGAAACGAGATTGAACGAGGTATTATGATATCGATGATCAGATCTCGGATAAGTCAGGTATCGAAGTAACATGGGAATTAGATTCGACGTTTATGGTTCGACACGACGATGTTTCATGGAATACACATGGGTCATTATGGGCATCTCGGTCCCGCTATTGATCATTGATTCGAGATCATTTTGATCATGTATATGTCATTCCCGAACTATAGGGTAACACACTTAAGGGCATTACGACGCCTAGAGATCGTTCTGAAACTGATGGAATCATAAAAGAAAGAGAAGAAAAAATGGAAGTGTTCTGTGAGAGATCCGGAATAGTTCCGAAGAGAATCCAAAGTTGTTCGGAAGAAGAAAAAGACCGAAAGGTGTTTCGGATTAATAGAGATTTATAATATGCATTTATATATATGTTAATTGTGGATTAACATATATAGATTTAATAAATAAAATTAATATTAAAGGGTAAGTTTCTCTATTGGGTCAAAAACATTGAGGGAATCGGCCTAGAGAAAAGCCCACCCGGAGAGCAGCTCGAATCGTTGTTGCAGGTGGGCCCCAACCGACCCACGCGGGCAGGCTTGCGAACGCGGGCTGGTGCCGCGCAGGAGGTCGGATACTAGCCACCGCAAGCGGTCCACGGCCAGCCGGCCCACTCGGGCGCAGGCGTGCGCGTGGGCGGTAGCTGACAAGCCAGTGCATGGTGGGCGGCGCCAAGGCCCACCCGGTCGCTACTTTCCCACCGCAACTAATTTGGCACTGCTGGCGTGATCAGGCAGAAAGCGGCCACAGTGGGCCACCACCACCATAGCCCACATTTGCCCTCTCCTTTGCTTTTTCTTTAGTCCCACATAGGTATTTGACCTTTTAATTCTTTTTTATTTTATTAAATAATTATGAATAAATAATTAAATTAATATTTAACATTTACTCATATATTAATTAATCTCCATGGCTATGAAACTCCTTCCACCTTCACTTTGGACATCCTCCGGACTTGCCGAAACTCTTTCAGTTCTCTCTCTTTCTTTTTTTCAATGATTCTGCCGATACCAAAACACTCTCTGAGCATCATTAAGCCTTTAAGCGTGATACCCTACGGTTCGGGAACACTCCAGACATGGTCAAGATCTTCCCGTACCAATGATCATCAGCGAGACCTGGATGCCCATGATGACCCCTGTGCATTTCACGAATCTTTCGTCGCTGAACCATGAACATCGTGTCATATTCCTTTTGTCTCTCGATACTTGCACTATCCGAGATCTGATCAATGATATCACCATGTCGTGTTCGATCTCATTACCAACAAATGTTGTTTAACTCATTCTGACAAGTGATATCCCCATGATCAAATCACACGTTGTGCAGTTATTGGATATAACTTCTTTGAGTGGGTCCTCGAGTATCTTTTCAATCACGTGGATGGACAAATCCCGCTTTTGACGCATAATGCATTTACATGTCCCTCCGAATACCTGAACATACCTTTATGATCACCATGTCACCATGTGACATTTGATGATATCTAAGTATCCTCGGGTGATAGTGATTGATATGGTCTCACAGTCTAAGAAATAAAACACTAGGTCTTTCTAATCATCGTAACTTGAACTTCATGACATGATTGAGCCATGATGCTTAGGTTGGGTATATCTCATCATCTCATTCTCATAATGAGGTGACTCCATTGTCAACTAGCATAAATACCACATGATCAGGAAACCTTGATCATATGTTGACCAATGAACCAGTGACTAGAGATTCACCGGAAACTCCTAGTTGTTTATATATCACACGTGTATTGACGTTTCCTTTCAATATAGTTATAGCACGATATAAAACTTAATCATAAACTTTATAAAATATGATAATAATTCATATTATTATTTGTCTCTAGGGCATATTTCCAACATCTTTTGCATATGGTATGGCCAACATGTGTTCTTTAATGTCTGGATGTTGTTGTTGGGGGTAATATTGAGCTACTCTTGCAAGAATCTTGTTGCTGCAAAAGATTGAGTCCACTTGTCACAAGTGGATTTGACATTTAACTCCTATTTCTCGCGACATGCATTTATTCAAGGTGAATATTAAATGCTTGTGAAGGATAATTTTCACTATTGTTTTCAATGCCCCTTTATCACAAAAGAGATTTTACTCCATGTATTTTCTGTTTGTATTGTGCCATCCACTTTTTGGTGTCTTCTATTGTCAATCATGTCTTCATATACTGTCAAGTTAGTACAAAATCAACATGTCACTTTGTAGTTCTTTGTTGCTCAATAAGTTGTAACTATGCATATTCATACCATTACTGTAACATCATTAGAATAACATACACTAACACATGCATGAAACAAAATCCACATGAATAAAAATCGAATTATAGCCCTACCTTTATATGGGATTCTCCTGCATAGAACGAGTTGTTGGAGAATATTTAAAATAAGGCAAGTCTAGGACAACTAAAGTTATCCACTACTACTAAAGTTAACATCATAAATAAATAAATAAATAGATATTTCTAGATGATGGTGTAGAAGAAAATGTAAATAGTGAAGTTGTGCATTTTGTTCCAAAATATCAAGAAAGAACTATCTAGTACAAAATCTTCAAACATATAAAATTTATGAGTCTACTAACCAAATATTTCCCTCTTTTATGCATCACGTGCAACAATAGAAGGCATTTCAACTAGAATTAAATCTAAGGATGACCTTCTCGATTGAGTCCTTATATTACTAGTGCTCTTTGACTTGTTTTTCTACAATGGTCAAGTGGATATGTTTCAACAACCTAGCTTCCCAAGTGTTTTTCCTAAGATATATGGAGTGGGAGACATTGGGAACATGATTTCAACCTAAATCATTGTTAATACCACAGATATGTATCCTACGGCTTCGAGAAGTGAAACCAAACTGTGTTGCCAAGAATTTGGAAGAGTGACCTCATTATTAGTTTCAACGGTACACGTGAAAAAAGTGAGCCTAGTATCATCTTAAATCAAGCTTTCATCTGCCTATTGTCGAAGCAATGAAAGTTTCTATACTAGATTAGATTGAAAGACTACTTGTGCATATTACGATGCGGAGGCTCTTCCATTTGTATTAATAAAGACTTGACATTCAATAATCTTTCCATTTAAGAGGCGCACAATATGTGTTTGGAATTGTGCAAAAACTTTGAGAACTTCAAATTTGTGTTTCAAGAGATATAATCAAGTGAACTTGCTACAATCATCAATAAATCTTACATATAAGGAGTACCCCCCCCCCCCACACACACACACACAGCCCCCACACAAGGTTTGTGAGAGGGTCTCCATACATCAACAAATTAAGGGTGGTACAAGAGGACATGACAACACCAGTGCAAGAAAATGGTAATCAATGATTTTTTGGCTGTTAATAGGTATAATAACTTTCATTTTATTGAAAATGCTAACACAAAGAAGACTAAGAAGAACTTCCTGAGCCATATGGAGAGTTGGATGGGCCAACTAACAATGACATGTCTCTGTAGATAGCTTGGACATAACAACAAGAACATGATCTAAGATGACTAACGACTGGGTGATTAGATACGACAGTAGAGATTTCATTCACATGGCCCTTGAAGAAGAGCTCTTATCGTCCTTTGACCCTTGATAGAAACATATCGAAGATGCATTACAATAAAATTAGACGTTAGTCGATGAAGAGATTTTTTTAACAACTTTGGATACATGGAAAATATTTCTAAGATGTACACATGAGTAGGAGTACGGATTTCAGAATAATCAATATGAGTAATGTGCATACTTGATCGTAGATTGTTTGCACTTGATCATTTACCAGTACCGTTGACAAACCATAAGTCAACCAAGATCACTTGTGATGTGACCTGTGTCCCTGGTGGTATAGCAATTTAAGTAGATGTTGTAAGTTGATACATTGCAAATGTATCTATAATTTTTAATGTTCCATGCTAGGTTTTATCAACTTTATTGTGTTTTGTTCCAACTTTGGAGTACTTTTCATATGATTTCTTGGACTAACCTATTAACAAGATGCCACAGTTGCGCTCTTGTTTTACGCTGTTTTGGTTCTTGGAAAGTCAGAAAATGAATATTCTCAGAATTGGACGAGACAAAAGCCAAAGTTCATATTTTTTCGAAAGACTCACGGAGCCAGAAGACGATACGGAGGGGGGCCACAGGGTGGCCACACCACCCCTTGGCGCGGGCCAGTCCAGGCCGCGCCAGGGCATGGTGTGGGCCCCCTGCCGGCCACCGACCTTGCCTCTTTCGCCTATAAGATCCTCCCGAAGAGAAACCCTAAATAGTCAATCAAAAATTCACGAAAAGTTCCGCAGCGCCGCCGCCACCGAAGGGGAGATTCGGGGGATAGAAAGTCTCTGTTTCGGCATCCTGCCGGGACGGGGAAGTGCCCCGGAGCCATATTCATCGATCTCCACCGCCATCTCCATCATCATTGCTGATTCCCATGATGAGGAGGGAGTAGTTCTCTCTCGAGGCTAAGGGTTCTACCGGTAGCTATGTGTTCATCTCTCTCTATGCATGATCTTATTGAGATCATGAGCTTGTAATCTATAGATCTACCTTGCCACTCAAGTGCTTAATAGATCTCTGCTCTCCCCATGTGTGTGAAAGTGACAGCGTGTACACCATAGTGGTACTTAGGCTGGAGATTACAAATACTTGTTATGAGTTATATTTGGAGTTAGATGTCTTTATGAAATTGTGGTGTTTGTTGGACTCATCTAGTACTCAAGGTGACAGTGTAAGGTTTCTAGATGAGAAAGATGAACTTTGAGCTGTGATGTTATAGGCCTACCATCGATTAGAGTGTTCAACCGGAGACTAGTTAAGAGTAGTATCATAAAGAGAAGATATTTATATGAAAGTGTTCACTAGTGAAAGTATGATCCCTAGGCCTTGTTTCTTAGCATTAAAACACCGTTTGCTACTAGATCTGTTACATGTTTGCTTGCTTTCATCTTGATTTCAGTTTTCCTTTAGTCTTTTCCCACATCAACAACACGCCATCAAGTTATCTTCTATCACCGTTACCACTTATAATTATCTATATCACTTGTATTTCACTATCTCTTCGCCGAACTAGTGCACCTATACACCTGACAAGTGTATTGGGTGTGTCCGGGACACAAGAGACTTCTTGTATCTTGATTGCAGGATTGTTTGAGAGGAGATACCTTTGACCACTTTCTCCCTGAGTTCGATAAACCTTAGGTGATCCACTTAAGGAAAACTTGCTGTTGTTCTACAAACCTTTGCACTTGGAGACCCAACAACTGTCTACAAGAATAGAAGTGCGTAGACATTATAAGTTACTACAGAAATTGCGATAGATTCTATTTACCATGGGAATTAAGATATTTTCAACACTTGAGGATGACATGTCCTACTTTCTTGCAAGTTAGCACCTTAGAAGTTCTCCATTGTCATGGTTGACGTATTACGTGCAATTGTTGCCACCTAGTCCTCCTTGCTGAGGATCAAGGTTACTGCGGCGTTTTCCACAATTGCAACCTCATGGTGCAAAGTGGAAAGAGAGCTTGCCCTTGACGTAGAGTTTTCGCTAGTCTGATTTGATGGGAATACAACTCACGATGAAAACTCACTCGGATCCGGGTTATGTGGGTGACACAACTAGGTTGTAGTCTGATTAAAGACCATATATGAGATAAAATACCAGATCAGCTGGGATCTTGCCATGGCCATTGTGTGGACAAATTCTTTAGCTTTGTTCAAATTTTCAAACGCTCGGAGGTCACATACTTTCTCAGATCTCCAGTTGCATGCAAACCTTACGAATCTTTTTATTCATAGAACGCTAGAAAATTTTCCCCGCGGAACGAACACATTGCCAGTCGTCAGATTTTCAAGCGTATCTTTGCTGGCAACTTCTGTTCTTTTGTTTGTCATGTGGCAAAATTTCTATGGCCCACATGCAATTTTTCCTCGCAATTTTTCTAGAGTCGCGGGTCCGCTACTTGGAGCGAAAGTTCGCCATGGATTACTGTCCAACCTTAATCTGTGCTTCTTGGGATGAGTGGTAAATGTGCTTTCCAAAATACTCCTTCTGTTTTATAATATAATATATTTTAATTTTATTGAAACGACTAGCGCTTTTTAGTGTGTAAATTCAGTCCTAATCTATATACTAAAAGATATCTAGACATATTCATTTCACAAACATCTTATATTTTGAAACAGATATACTAGTCCATAGTTCAACCAGGGTGGCAACAGATGTAGTAGTCCATAGTTCAACCAAGGTGGCAATGGACGAGACGTGCAATATGGTATGATACTTCTGAATCTATCTCAATGTATCAACGATACGAGTGTTTCAGATACCTGGTCCGGAATTTAGTACTCCCTCAGATTCAAATTAGTTGACTTAAATTTGTCTAGATTCAAATGTATCTAGACTTATTTAAAGGCTAGATACCTCCGAATCTAGACAAAACCAAGTTAACTAATTTGAGTCGGAGGAGTACTACCAGTTTTTCATATATATTCATATTTTGAAATTGAATACTTTTTCCGTATTAAAATATAAAATGTTTTAATTTTGTGAAACTAATGTATCTAGAGAACTTTTAGTATACCCAAAACTAAGAAGAAAACGTGTCCTCCCTAGTCTCTCGGAGCACACACAAACATAAGTTAAGGTATATTGCATTTTTTTCAAAATAACACCGATCTATTAACAATTATCAACGACGGTACAAAGCGGCATTAAAGTAATAAATATTATAAATAGATCACTGGACCACGTAGCGACGACTACAAACACTAGCGCGAGCCGAAGACGCGCCGCTGTTATCGCCCTTCCATCACCGGAGTCATACAAAGCTTGTTGTAGTAGAGAGCCGGGAAGTCGTCGTGCTAAGGCCACAAATGACCAACGCATCAAAGCATCAACCATCACCAACGATGACAACCATAGATCGGAAGAGACTGGTCTGGAAACAAACCAACAAACACGAAAACAGACCGGATCCCAGGAGATCCACCGGACAAACGACTCCACGCGTCCCCATCGGTGCTAGATGCACCACCGGAATGAGGATAGAGCGGGGAAGATCTTATTTTGATTTCAGGACGTAGCCATCACAATATCCCAAAGAAGACACTCAAAATAGGCTAAAAAAGGAACGAAAAACCTTCCGCAGGCGAGAGACCGTGGCCCGCCACACCTTCAAGATCCTAGGGTCACCGGAGACTGAGCGGACCGGCAACATCGCCAGCGAGAGGATAGAACCCTTGATGGGTTTTTAGCTAACTCTCTCCCTGATGGCTGCTTACCCCTACGTACCCCTTCGATCGTTATCATTTTTTATTTTTTATAGCTTTCTCTAGGTTTTTTCTTGCATTTGTTGGATTTTCATCTTGTGGCCCGTGCAGCGTCGTATGTCCGCATCAGCGCGAAGAGTGAATCTACACACTAAAAAAAAATCTAGATATATTCATTTAAAAAAAAATATTTTCAAAAGGAGGGAGTAAATCACTGTAACTTTGCCACCCCTCCAATATCCAAACCTGGTATATTTTCCACCAAGTAACACGAGTACACGACCCAGCCAGAGGACCAGCAGATCTGCGGCCATACCCACGAGGCCACGATGCGGCGGCTGGCTCCTCACCGGACTCATCTCGTCGGAGAAGTGTGCCGCGCTGCCAACCGGCGTCGGCCGGCCTTACCCACCGCTCTGTATATGCTCCAGGCTGCCATGGCCACTCGCTTACTATGGTCCCGCCAAAGTCTCCTTCCTCTACCCTGACGACCCCGCCTCGCCGAACAGCACACTCTGCCCGGGCCGCACCCCCTCGTTCAGGTCCTCAAGCGACATGTCCCCCTCCAACGCCCTCACTATCTGCACCAGAGAAAACACCTTGGCCATTTGCCGTGAAAATCTGCACAAGACAGGGCACGCGTCGAGTGACACTGTACCTGGCTCATCTTGGGGCGCTTCTTGGCCGACTGTCTGACACAGGCCGCGGCGCTGGCGGCCACGCGCGCCATCTCCACCGGGTCGTAGTTGTCCTCCAGCCTCGGGTCGGTCACGGCGTCGTAGTCACCGCCGGCCAGCGCGCGGGATAGGGCCGGCCTCGCCCAGTCGACGAGGCCGTCTTCGTGGGTGGTGGCGTCGATGGGCCGCCGCCCCGTCAGGAGCTCCAGCAGCACCACGCCGTAGGAGAACACGTCCGACTTCTCCGTCAGCTTCCCGCTCGACGCGTACTCCGGCGCCAGGTACCCGAACGTCCCCATGACGCGGGTCGACACGCGCGTGCTGCTGTCGGACGTCAGCTTGGCTAGCCCGAAGTCGGCGACCATCGCCTCGAAGTTGCCGTCGAGGAGGATGTTGGCGGATTTGATGTCGCGGTGGATGATCCGGGGCTGGCCTTCATTGTTGCCACACGAACATGACGATTCAGGCGTCAGAATTCAGAAACACGGTTGCTGCTAGCAATGGAGATTTTAAGAGTAGCTACTCTAGCTAGCAAGCGATGTATGCTCACAGTCTTCGTGCAGGTAGCCGAGCCCCTTCGCCGACCCGAGCGCGACGCGCAGCCTCGTCGCCCATGCCATCGGTGGCAACCCTTTCCCTGCAGGCCAACAATAATGCTGTGTCTGTGTCAGGCTGTCAATTAACTTCTGAAAGCTGTGCACGCCTGCACGTCAACGGAGACAGAGCCACTGACCATGGAGGTGGAACTCGAGCGTCTTGTTGGGGATGAACTCGTAGACGAGCATGCGGCTGGCGCCGGCGATGCAGTAGCCTACGAGGGACACGAGGTGGCGGTGGTGCACCCGGCTGATGATGTCCACCTCGGCCTGGAACTCGCGCTCCCCCTGCCCGCCACCGGACTTGAGCTGCTTCACGGCTACGGCCCTACCATTGGGCAGCACCCCCTTGTGCACGTACCCGAACCCGCCCTGCCCGAGCAGGTTCGCCTGGGAGAAGTCGCCCGTCGCGGCCGCGAGATCCTCGTAGGTGAACGTGCCCTTGCCGAGCCCCAGGGCATCCTGCGGTGCCGGCGGTGGCATCGGCCGGCCGGACTGGATGCCGGAGGTCATGTCGGGCGGCCCGTTCCAGGCGCCCACCGGCGGGCCGGACGTGCTCGTCGACGGCCCGGCGCCAGTGTCGCTCTGCCATTTCGGCTGCGGCCCGCTGCTATAGTACGTGCTGTTGCCTGTGGTTGCCATGGCATGACATTGGTGGTTTTACTAGAGTGCATAAATCAAGAGGAAGCAGGAACACCACGTGTAGACAACGTTGATCGATGGCAACTTCGTGAGCATTACCTCTGTTCCGTGAGGTAGTAGTATCTGCGTAGAGATGCGTCGGGTTGCGAGGCTTCCGCCTCCTCCTGGGCGCCGTCCTCCTGGAGCAGCAGACGCAGGCGGCGATGAGGAGTGCAAGGAGGGCCGCCGCCCCGGCGGCAGCAAAAATGATCTCAGCCGCGCTGACACGGCGCACATAAGCCTGTGACGATCCGCTCGAGTCATCACCCGTGCCTCTGGAGGATTGGGCAGGTGGAGCGTGGGTCGCGGCCGGTGACAGCGGAGCGCCGTGGGACTTGGACGGCGCCGGCGGGGGCGAGGAGCCGGATGGCGCAGGAGAGGAGGAATTGGCCGTAGGTGGTGGAGAAGATGGTTCCTCCGGTGACGGCGGCGGAGCGGCTGAAGGTGGAGGGTTGATGCTCGATGGCGGCGACGGAGGTGCCGAGGAATTCGAGGAGGACATGCCTGCCGGCGAGACAAAGAAGGACTTGGTTCACCCGATCGATGAGGCCGGCGCGATCCCCTCTGTTCTCTGTTGCGGCGCGCGGTTTGGTTGCTGCGTGCGGCTAGCTGCGTCTCTGCCACCGGCGCCCGATCTTGGCGGTGTGGTTGGTGTTTGCCTCATCTGCAGCAGGCTGCAGGAAGGTCGTGGGGTGCGGGGCTGCGCTCTGGGGAATGCCACCGTGGAACCTCCAGGGCCAGCCAACGTGGACGGTGGACCACTTGCCAGTTGCCAGCCACGCTCCATCCCACTGTCAAGTCAGAGCAGAGTCTCGGTAGTCAAAAAAGTTCTCTGCCGCCTTGACCGTTTGAGCCGTTAGAAATTTCTAGCTAGCACGTCATCCTTCTCTTCCACTTCAGGCGTCACGTGCCAAACTGCTGCCGTGCTTGCCAACGAGCAGAAATGTGGTGAAGGACGAGAAAAAATTAAGGTACAGACGGTAAATTGTACAGTACGAAACATGATGAGATTTTCATGTTCAACTATTATGTTAGCTAGGCTGGCAATATTAAGACACACTTACTTCAAATCTCTCCATATGAATACTGAATAGCTCGAGGATTATCTTGTATGCGCTCACGCTCATAGTTAGCTAGAGAATTACTCATGATAAATCTCTTTAATCTAGGGTTTAGGTCGAATTTTCTTGTTTGATAAATATTAGAAAGAAATTCAACATTAATAAGAGTAGATTGGTAATAGTACTAGTCTATTACAGAATTTCCTTGCAAAATGCTCAAAAAAACATATCCTAGGGAACCCATCACATCGTCAACTTGGCTAGCCCCTACTTCAAATCTCCTCCATGAAGTTCATGTACATATCCTCATATCCTCGATATCACGCCGGTCACCAAGTACTACCCTTCCCCCATGCATGAAATTCTAGCAGTCGTAACTCGTGAGTTATGGAGCGCTAGTCGGCCTTGGACAAGCCAACACTCATTTCCAATTTTTTCTTCCACAAACGAATACGTTACGGCACGCCCTGTACGTCTCTCTCCTCCTTGTGAGAAAAAGAGAGGCGGCGGCTAGGGTAAAAACCCTAGCAGCCGCCATAATCTGCTTCGCTCTCGCCGTCTACTATCAAGAATCGACGGGTCCCCGCCTCCTCTGCTTGCTGCTCCGGCGGCCGTAGGGGGTGGAGACCTCGGACCTGCGCTCTTGGTGTAGAAGGGTCCCTAAAGTTAGAGTCTGGTCAAACGGCATCATCGTTATGGTGGCTATGGCGGCGTTGTGCGGGACAAGAATAAGGTATACCCATCTCCTCTTCCACCTCGTCGGCGACGATCCCACTGCTGCCGTTGAGGAGGGCGGAGATTCGTCCGGTCGCCGCTTTCATGGAGTGGTGGATCTCATCCAGTCTATGTGTTTTCTAGATCTCGTCCAGACTACTTGTGTTTTAGGTTTGGTGTTACAAGTTTCAGATTAATTCAAGGGTTCAATGGCGACAACTTCAGCTCTGGGGCGTTGGTCCTTAGGGGCACATGCACGAAGACTTCCCGACTATCATCAACAACGTCAAGCCGGCTCCGGTAAAGGAACAACGACAGCGGCGCGTCGGCGGCAGTAATGGTCGTTAGGTGCATGTTTGGGGTGTTTTGTACTTCTTATGAACTCATGAAATATCCGGATCTTTTCCCGCAAAAAAAACGATGCGAAACAAAGGCAGCAGAGCATGTATACAAATCGTTTTGCCCGGAATCAGGGTAGGGTGAGCGCCTGACCTCGCCCTACCGGAAGCTCCGCTAGTGTGATCGGTCGGTGTGAAAATAAACTTAGAAAACCAATGACATTGGTAGGCAAGTATATTTAGGGTCGGCCAGACGACGACGGAGGAGGAGGCATGCCAGGAAGGGAACCAATTCCTCTACATACATTAGGAAACTCACGATGCTATAGTGTTTGCCTAGTCCTGTAAAACCTAGAAGGTAAGTTAGGAAAAAGATTATGTATTGTAATTAATAGCTGGGTAATTATTTTAGATAGAAATAATTTAAGCTGAAAATTTGTTACATAAAAATTTGGTGTGTAAGTAATTATTGTAAATATACACTAGATTTGTAGTAGTATGCAATTAAGTTAAACTACTAGCCTTTATTATATGGCTTTGAAATGGCAAGTTAGAATACTATAACTTCTCTAACTTGGCTTTTTTTTACTTGTCCAACTTGGCTTTAGTACTAAAGTTCTATGCAAATTTATGAGTCTACCAAGGAATCTTTTCCTTATTATATACATCAATGTGCAACAATAGAGGGCACATGCTGACCTTGTCGGTTGAGTCTATATATATTACCAGTGCTAGCTTGTTGCTCCACAAGCCTACAAGTGGATTGGGGACAACCAGGGCTCCCGAAATTTAGCTTACACAGTGTTTTTCCCAAGGTATTTGGCATGGGAGGCATTAGGAACATGACTCCAATCTACATCATGTTTAAGACCATGCATGTGTAGCTCACGACTTGGAGAAGTGAAACCAAACTATGTTGATGAGAATGTGACAGGGTGGCCCCCTTATTTCTTGCAAGGGCACAAGTGACAAAGCTGAGCCTAATACCATCCAAAATAAGCGCGTAGAGTACTTGCTGTCAAAGGTATGGGAGTTGCTACACCAGATGAGATAGTAGCACCTCTTGTGCGCATTACGGTGCTGAATCTCCTCTATTTGTATTAATCGATCCTAGACATGCAAGAAACTATGAAATTTTGAATACCCTCCATCCAGATCGATGTGTATGGCAATAACCCCATATGTTCTGGACGACGAAGCTCTGTCGAATTGGCGAATCCTTACACGTGGATAATAGCAGAGGGATCGTCTATTTGATCCTCTAACGGGAAGAACATTATTACGATTAGTAGGTATAATCCTAGCTTCGGAATCTAATCCTAGCTTCGGAATCTGCATTGAGGTTCTTCACCAACATCTTCTCTGTGCTGCACGTGTTGGTAAAGATCAATATATATATTCCTATTTGCATCTTCATAGAGATCTTGGGCTTTGCACTAGGTCGTTTTTTTTATGTTTTCCATCTACGCCCCTTCAATTGTTTCGGTAAATTTTTGTTCGACTAAGATCTATCCACATTCTTTCAATTTTTGTTCAAGTTGAGATTTCCTCTTAGATTATTGAAAATTTATGACAGAATCACATCTCATCGACATATCACATACTACATATGCAATAACGAACGATGAAAAACGAGTTTATCTTCAGGAGGAAGATATATCATACACAAAATTCCCACACTAAAAGGATCCACTTGTCACATAATCTCCATGCATTGATAAATTAGGATTTGGAGGTTAATTATTAGTCCCCCATCCCTTATTTGATGTGTGCTAGGAATTGGTATGGTGGTTCTGATGGGAAATTATCCGTTCTTGGGTTAGGCACAAGAGAAAGATGCATCCTTGCACATGGGTAACTAACGCAGGGGTAATTTGAGCTCGAAATCTCATCCCCCTTCCGTTGAATTACCACACCCACCCCTAAGTCCTCGTTTGGTAGGCAAGTTTTGGTAGGTTTTATATAGTATTTTCCCAGCACAATCTAAAACACCCGCAAACACTCCATAGGCTGTTTGGTAGGCCGAGTTTAGAGGGACTGAAACTCAATAACCCCCGAAAAACTCGTCGGATTAAAGAGGATTTGCAACCTGTGGTTGATAAGGTTATTAAAAAGGCAGGAGGATGGAGGGGCAAGTTGCTGTCATACAAGGCTAAGATAATTCTTATTTAAACATGCCTAGCTAGTATTGCTACCTACTTGTTGAGTGTAATCAAGTTCCCAAAATGGGCCATAACCCTTATTAATTCTCAGCTGGCCCATTGTTTGTGGGAAAATTATGAGGGACATCATAAATATCATCTAGCTAATTGGGGTCTAGTTACCCAGAAGCTGGAGTTTGGGGGTTTGGGAATTCCTAATCTAGCTGAGATGAACTTATGCCTCTTAGCTTCCTGGATTAAAAGGTATCATTTAGATAACCATAAAATATGGAAACAAATTATTGATCATAAGTATAAAACAAACGAGCCTAATATTTTGCTTGTCCTGATGTTGGTCTTTTACCTTTTTGGAAAGGTGTTATGTGGGCTAGCAAAGCTGCTAAGATGGGTTATTTATGGAAAGTTGGGAATGGCAGAAAAACTAAGTTTTGGGAGGATCATTGGTTTGGTTCCTGTAGCCTGGCTATTCAATTCTGGGACTTGTATGTCCTGGTTAATGAACATGACTGCTCTATTGCTGATGTTTGGGATGGGGTTAATCTCAAGTTTACCTTTAGGAGGTGTGTTGACCAAAAATTGCTGCATAGGTGGTTTGATTTGGTTGGTATTGCTGAATCTTTACATTTAAATGATGATGAAGACTCACTTGTTTGGAAACTTGAATCTAAAGGTGTATATACTGTGAGTTCTCTTTATGCTGTGATAAACTGTAGGGGGATTACCCCCACATATCTACCTGCTGCCTGGAAAATTAAGGTTCCTCCTAGGTTACATGTGTTTTTATGGCTGTTGATGAACAATAAACTCTTGACCAGAGATAATCTGGGGAAGAGGCAGCACTTAGATGATGTTTCCTGCTTATTTTGTTCAGAACCCGAAAACACAACACATTTATTTTTTGATTATGTGGTTGCCAAGGAAATGTGGAGAAACATATATTCTCTTACAGGCCTGGTAACGCAGGCTAATCTGTTGAATATTGCTAGTCTATGGGTTGTTGAGAAAACACATGCTATCAATAATATTGTCCACACATTTGTATTGTGGTTGTTGTGGAAAACAAGAAACGACATGTGTTTTAACAGAACTCCATGGTCTGGTATGCAGGTGCTCTATCTGAAAGTTGCTTACACCCTCACTCTCTGGGTACCTCTGTGCCCCGGAGATCAAAAAGGAAAGCTAGAGGAGATTGTGAAGAACTTGCATCGGCTAGCTTGTCAGCCCCCCATGTTGATGTGGTTGGGACCTGGGTGAAAGAAGAAGGAGGTGAACTCTTCCAGATAAAAATCAAGAAGCTGGATGCTGAGTGGGGAGTGCCAATAGATCATTCCTTCATCTAGGCTGTGGTATTTGTTAATCTTTATGGTTATGTTTGTACGTTGGATTGTGTCACTAGGGCACTGGTGGCTTGAGGTGTTTGAACTAGTGGTGTTGAACTTTATGTGGTCATTTTGTGTGAGTGCCTGGGCATCTCAGTGATGTTTCCCACGCGTGATGTCATCTGCTGGATACTTTTTTGGTGGTTTCTTTAATGGAACCAGGACAAGGCCCGTTTACTCTAAAAAAACACTAGCTACCTCACGTTTTTGTTTCTCAACCCGGCAACGTGTCCCACAGTTCCAGCGGCTTAGCAGGAAAGGGAGCTCGGCAACCTTCCATGCAGATTTTTAGCTGTAGAACTATCCCTCCCTTGCAAACATATAAATTTACGATGAGTATTGAAAAGGAAGAGGATTTTGGTGTAAAATAAGTGTTTTGGGTGACAAAAGTGTTTTCACCCAGTCCACTTGAGAAAATACTAAAGAATACTCGGAGATACACTTGTACCAAACAAGGCTTAAGAGGTTAGATGTGACTTGTGAGGGAGCTTTTGTACGACTCTGATCTATCGTTAGTTGAGATCTCCTCTTGGTTCGTTCAAACTTTAAAGCATCTCTAGTGGATCGTCTATATGGACGTCTAAATGAATTTACACGATCGTGTGTCTAAAAAACGTTCCCAGCGGTCTATCAGGTCGTCTAAATTTAGACGTCGTGCACAATCTGCTACGCGTAGTCTATATTTGGACGATCCAACCACGACGTCTATCCACCAAAATCAACCAACCGACTCCCGCGAGCTCGCCGTCGCCGATTTTGGCCACAGCTGCGCCCCAATTAGCCAGATTCGTCGATTACCGCCGCCGCCGAGTCCCAAGTAGACGGATCCATCGATTCCTGGGGCAGACCTACCTTCACCGCCGCTCATGGGTGCTGGATGGAAGAGGCGGCGCATGTGGTAGAGGACGGCGGCGATGTTGGGCAGCTGCGCCTGTGCAGTCCCACAGGAGCTGCGACAGTTTGGCTCTAAGTAAAACGAGTTTCCGACCGGGTGCTCCTCCGTAATTAGTTCCGGTGGTGAGCCAAAGTACTCTGTGGATACCATGAGCATTTGTTTTTAGGCCAGCTGATTGATGCCTAGGTGTTAACAAGGTTTTGATGTATCTAAATAGCTAGTTTGTGCTCTTTTTTATGGATGATCAAATAATTTGCTCGAGGAGATGCAGATTCTAATATTGCTATTTATGTCAATATTTTGTACTGCTTTTCTGACTAGAGAGGATCGAGAGATAATTGAAGATTCCTGCTGATTATTGCTTGTTTTGGTACATGCTTCCAATTTTGTACTTGTTACTCACTTCGTCCAGAAACAAATGACTTGAGTTTGTCTATATTCAAATTCGTATATATACACGAAAACACGTTTAAATACATGCGAATCTAGACAAATGCAAGTCACTTGTTTTTGGATGGAGGGAGTACTTCATAATGCTAACTAAATATTGGTATTGGTGTCGATTATTGCCATTGAAAAATGTTGAACGGTAGTTATAAGATACTATTAAAATATAGAAGAGAAAATATACACGTCCTATATATAGACGTTCTCCGAAAAACCGAAGAGGTGTAAAAAAATATCTTTATACACAGCCATTTATATGATGATATAGACGCCCTAATTTAGACGTTTCACTAGAGATACTCTAAAGATCCGTGAATTTGCTCGGCATGACATCGTGGGCCATGTAGCAGATTGATAGGTTGTTCACAATTCAAGTATTCAACATCGTACTAGAGATATGGCTGACACGTGGCATCCTAGTTTTGCATTTTTAGAAAAACGGCGCGACTAGTTCCTAGGTGAACATTTTCCACGACGTGAAGCATGTTTTTTTCCTGTTGCAACCCACACTTGCCATTCGAAAAGAAAAATCTTAGTTACAAAACCACTTGTAACTCATTGGACACGCGAATCACAATACACATGTAGGCCCTGAAGTAAAAATATTGAGTAACATCTCATTAACTTTATGAAGATATATACCATCGTCAAAATTCCCACACTACCAAACCATGCACACAGCTGTTGCATAATATCTCTCTCGTGAATTGCTGCGGAATAAGAGGAAATACGAAGATTGCACAAGGAGATAGAAAGCGACGGTGCTGCGCATTCTCACATAACATTCATGGTCTGTAGCAAGGAGATCAAGTCTATCTCATGCAAGAACACGTGCGTGACCCTCACACTTCCCGGCCAAGTGAGCCTCCTCGAGACAATTGAATCCTTAGGGTGTGTTTGGTAGACTGTATCACTTCGAATTTACTCTCCCATTTAAGATATCTGACCTCGTACAAGCTGACCTGAGAATTTGTGGTGTGTTTGTTAGCCCGTATGTGTTAGAAGGAGCTGCAACTTGTACTTTGTTTGGTAGCCGTATGGGTTGAGATTAGCCTAAAACTAAAAAATCACAGAGTGGTCCAAACTATCGCACAAGGGCCCCTAGACAAAACAAAGAAAAATCAATCGGGTCCTGGGGCACCGGCGGTGGTTGCTGTGGGCCGTGGATGGCCATGGGGCACTAGCGATGGTTGCTGAGGGACGTCGCGAGCCGTGGGGCGCTGGCGGCGGCGGCAAGATTCTTGTTGGCGGCGGTTCTCGGCGGTGGGCGGAGGCGGAGGGGAGAGGAGGAGGGCGGGAGGAGGGCCAGAGCGGGAGAAGGGCTAGCGCGAGAGCCTCTCGTCGGCGGTGGCGGGGTCCGACGTCCCTTGGTCCTGCTCGGCCGGCGGGAGAGGAGGGCGGCCGACACGGGAGGAGGGTGGTCGACGTGGGAGAGGAGAGAGGAGAACGAGAGGAGGGCGGCCGAACGAGGGGAGAAGAGAGGAGGACAAGGTCACGAACGCGAGATTGGGGGTCACGGTGGGGCCAAAACAGTGTTCTGCGGGACGAGCTCAGCTCGGTTGACCTGAGAAGCTCGATTTGGGCTTCGCATCTCGGCATGGCTGAGGGCCCTTTTTTGCACGAGGTCGGCAGTGCTGAGTTGGCCCAAACCGGGCTAACAAACAACAAATACTGGGTTGAGATGGGAATATCTCAGTTGAACTGGGCTACCAAACACACCCTTAGATTCCAGGTCCAGCCGGAAGAGCTGACCTAAGCCCAGAAACAGGATCTTGCGGTGGTTTAATGGCGGGTGCACAGAATCGTCTCGTCGCTGCAATGACACCTGGCCCACGTAGAGAGTCGTCTCATTGTTGCAGTGACGCGTGGCTGACGTGGTCTTTAGTCACTTTGCCTTCTGCGGCGACATTAATGCAAGTCAGCGGCCGTGCTGCCTACTCTGGCATTTAAATACCCCTTAGGCGTCTCTTCTCCTCTTTCGTTCTCGCCCCAAGCTCTCCCATCGGCTAAGAGACATGCCTCGCCCTCTGCCTGCCTGCTGGGACAGGCCCCCCTGCCCGAGGCGCCACCGCGCTCCCCACTGCTGGAAGAAGCTCCACCGGACTCCTCAGATGATGATGACGACTTCGAGCAGTTCGACTTGTCCTCCTTGATGGACAGGGACCAGCATAGTGGGCCAGTGGTTGATCCGCTGCAGCGTGTCGTCCTCAACTTCTTCAGATTGAGTGGAAGAGAGCCAACAAGGTTCGGCTCCATGAGGGGGTCAACCGACACTTTCAAGAACGTGGCACATAGATCGCCCTATAGGGTGTCGGTGGAGGAGAATACCTGCATCCTCATGGAGAGGGAGCGGCAGGCCACTCTTCGCATCAACACTACGAATGAGGCCGCTGCCGCCGCTCGTGGGGAATCCCGGATTTGTTAGAATGAGTTCTACCAGCTATGAGCGAACACACGGAGGCGGGGCAGAACGTCCGCCCGACGCGCTGCAGCCTACCACCCAAAGGTGGCGGCGCGTCGCCTGATGGTGGAAGCACGAAAAACGAGGCGTGCCGAGAAGCAGGCCGAGAAGCGTCGCCATAACGACGACGAGGCCGGTCTGTCTAGCGGGGATGACTTCCCAATTTGTAAAATTATGTCGTACTTTCAATAAATTTCGTTTCGTTTGCGTCTAGGAACGACGTTGTTTGGGGCACACGACTGGGAACATGTGTGCCCTAAACACGGCACGGCGTAGCAACATTCCCATGTGATCGATCCAATGCTTTTTCCAGACGCCTTTTGGGGGCGACTGGAGATGCTCTTATATGCTAAATACATGTTACAAGATTGTAACATTTGAGGTTGATAATTTTCTGTCAAGAATAATTTCTCTTGAGATTTTTTCCTGAGAAACACAGTTCACAACACCTTTAGGAGCGAGAATAAGTAGTAGCACCGCTCAACCTTCGAACCACTTAGACCAGCCACAGTGTGCACGAGCCTTTGAACTGGTTGTATACAGTGCGGAGCGTCGGTTCAAGTTGTCAGACAAAAGAAGCGAAGCCCAAAGTTGATTCGGTTCCTAGCAATTAAGCTCCGAGGAGCACATAGTAAAAGAGGATGGTTGTGCTCGTGAGGTCAAAAGTCTTGCGCATGAGAGAGAGAGATTGGGTTGTTTACTATTCGTGGGCCCCTCTTTGATTTTTGAAGCGGTTCTATACACTACAACAAAGATGTAGTGATTCCTGTCTCCAAAATGAGTGTTTTCAACCATCTCTCTCACCTTCTTTCGCACGAATAGAGAGGCACCCCTTTCCCGTGTTTGGCCATTGACCGGAGGAGACCGCCCCGATCCCGACCCATCTCTGTCGGCTTTGCCGACCAGAGAAGGGGAGGGGGAGGTTCCGAAGTAGATACTAGGGTTAGATGTAGTTGGTTTGGCGAGATGCCGGTATATTGGAGTAGGGCATCGAGTGGTTGAGCCCGATCTCGATGCATCTGGTGGTGGTGGCGTGGCGGCGGCGAACTCCGGCGGTCGGAGGTGCTGGCGGACGGCGCAACTCCAGGGATCTCCGCTAATAATCCCCTGTGTCGTCCTCTCGTCTTCTTCTGCGGAGGCCCCCTTTGTCTTCCCACTCTGGCCGGCCGTGGTGGCGGGGGGAGTGAGGGGCTGCTGTGCCGCAGTGGTAGCTTGCCGAAGAATCTCGCCGTTGAGCTCTCAAGGTGGGAGGATGCGGTGGAGGTTCAGGACCCTCTCATAAGCGCCTTTGGTGTGCTTCGGCTATTTCTTGGGCGACTTCTTCTTCGCCCTTCCCTTGGCCGGCCGTGGTGGCGAGGGATGGGAGGGGGGAAAAGTTGCCGCCTAGGTGGTCGCTGAGGCTTCTGGAAGATGCACCCACAAGACCTTCTTCGCAGCGGTCCTTTGGCGGCGTGGCTGCCGGGCCGCTGCCCATTTTGGCCGAAGGGTGGCCAAGGGTTTCAACCTCCATCGGAGGCCCTTCTTCGAAGCACATCGTCGGTGCTCGACGCCTCGCCGTCAGCAAGTGGTACGTCCCCGCGGATTGCTTGGCGGCCGGCGGTGCTTCTTCTTCTCCGGTTAGTGGAGCGTCACGAGCAAGAGACTCACTCGATCTCGCCGTTGGCTGGAGGTCGTCGGAAACGGTGGTTCAGGCACTGGAGGACCTGATTGCTTTTTATGTTTTTGTCCTAGGATGCTTTTTGTAAGAGTGAGGCCCCTTTCTGTTTTTTCTAGTTTTACTAGGGTGCTTCATGCTGAGGGCCTTTCTGTAATATATACCTGCCACATGTGTTAATTCGCAGCTTTTCGGGTCCTCAGGACCTTTTCCCGTTCAAAAAAAAAAAAGATTTCTGTCTCCGACAACTTTTGCTTTGAACCGAACCAGAAGTGTGGCTGGTCTTATGAGCTTAAAAATCTCATGGCCGCCATCTAATTGCCACGGCAGACCGCTGCTCCATCCAACTAACAGATACTCTATCTGTTTCAAAATATAAGATGTTTTAGCTTTGTGAAGCAAATGTATCTAGACTTCTTTTACTATATAGGTTCACTAAGGTTTGGAGTGAGTCTACACACTAAAAAAAGTCTAGATACATTTCCTTCACAAACCTAAAACATCTTATATTTTAAAACGGAGGGGAGGAAGTAGGTGCCAAGGTAAAATCTTATGTAGAAACACAGGGACGACACGTCGCTCAATTCCACTGCATCCACCGCTTGATCGTGTATCCTTGGAGAGTCGGAGAGGCAGCAGACGATGGTGGAAGCACGAGAAAAAAAGGAGATTGTCCAACACCCTCGATTGGAATCGGGAGGAAATGATATAACGACTGACTAGGACCATCGGCAGATCATTCCGATGATCCAACATAGATCGTGTGAAACAGGGTTTCCTAACCACAAAATTAGTCGTATCAACTGGGTTCGAACAGATCGTGTCAAACAGGTTTAAGCTGTTATACAATTGTTAAAATCTTTAATCTTAACCACACATTTTAAATCTTTTTTTGCGAACTCACACATTTTAAATCTAACCATCAAAATAATATGAAGATGTGGATTAATGTGGTGTCTTCAAAATACCTCTTATATTGCTTTTAGTGTGTAAAGAGAAGATTAGCGGAGATAATCGCCAAGAGGACCGGGAAGCTGGCGATATGGTTATCATTATGCGCAGTGTTTTGTTTTGACAGTCTTTGTTGTATGACCTTTGTATTGAATTTTGCCAAACTTTTGTTGTTCGAATAATAAATAAAGGATGTGCATCGCTTGCTGCAGAGATCGAAGCTTCGCTTCCCATTTAAAAAAAAAGAGGACTGGGTGAAACCCCCACTTCACCCAAACCTCTCTAATCCCCGCAAAACCGCAACCTCCACCAATCTACTAGGTATGGACAGTGTACTAGATATTAAAAAAGATACGCTAGAACCTGGGGATAAACGGGGATTAAACTAGCTCAATACTTTAGAACTAAGGGGTTGTTTGGTTGCCAGTCATACTTTGCCAAGCCAAACTTTGGCTAACCACATTTTAATAGACATGTGTTTTGTCTGTGCCACACTTTGGCTTGCTATATTTTATTACCCCTGGCCCATTTGTCATAGAGTCATCATTTTTGCTAAAGTCTGGCTTCAAAATTTGCGGCTACATTTTTGTGGCTGCCACACTTTTATGGATTGGCAAAATGTGGCTAGGAACTAAACAAGCCCTAAACATGTTTTTCGCCATAGGTGAGGATCTCGTGTTTGCTGGCGATTATCCCCTCTAACCCCAATAAATACACTAGTACCAAATAAGGCCTAAATGATCTTTAGGTAAGTTCTAATTTTGATATTTAAAACATGAGCTGTTAGAGAACAACTTTATTCGAGCTCAGACTGAAAGTTGGAATATAATGGAACTAGTATCTTTTTGTAAGTAGTACTTATTTAGAATATCCTCTGAGATTAAACAAAAAAGGAGCCAAATAAACATGAGATTGAAAAAAGTGAGCGGGGGAAACAGGATTATGATAACGTGGAGGACAAACACCTTATAGGTAGTACTAAACACCAATACAGAGGTAGTACTAAACACCAATATCGACTCACACAAGACTGCAGACCTGTAGCATCAGATTGTAAAATATTTGGATAAATAAAACAGAAACAAAATGCAGGACCCTGTAAACACTAGTACTACATGGTATTATTAACTAGTAGTATAAAGTATCCCAAACTTAAACTTGAGCATCTCGAGATGTGGATTGTCCGCCACATGTTGTGTACGACCGTCATGATCAGCGGCGCGGTTGTGTACGGCTAATTAGTCGGCTCGGTTGCGGAAGTAGAGGTGGGGCGCACAGGGGGGCGGCGGCGACGCTGCCGTGGACGTGGAGGCCCCAGCTCGTCTGGGGATGAAGAGGGGCGCATTGGGGAAGAAGAGGTGGGGAGCAGTGGGGGGCAGCGACGACGCTTCCCTGGCGGCGGCTAGCCGTTGCAGCGCAGCAGCGATGTGTGAGTTCCTAGCGTCATTGCCGCCGCCGGTGGTGCCCGACGCGTCAGCGCACTCCGTGCTATCATCGCTGCAGTCGCTCTCCTCCTCATCAGAGCTCTCGGTGTCATCGTCGTCGTCGTCGCTCTCTTCCTCGTCGGAGCTCTCGGTGCAATCGTCGCTGCAGTCGCTCTCCTCCTCCGTGTCGGTGCTCTCGGTGCAATCGTCGCTGTAGTCGCTCTCCTCCTCCGCGTCAGAGCTCTCGGTGTCAATGTCATTGTAGCTGACAGCCTGTGCTGCGTCTTTCCTGGCGCGCGCAAGGTACTGCATCCTGATCATCGTTTCATTGCCGTAGATGAGTTCGTGTACCGCGTTCTCCATGTCAATGTCGTCGAGGAATCTGCCACGGGAGCACGACGCAGGTTGCTCCTTGTCAGAGGCAGCGGCAACGCCAGAGCTCTCGGTGTGGCCCAACTCCGAGTGCTCAGTGTCGTCGGCGTAGTCAGTCTCCTCCAGGTCAGAGCTTCCGGTGTCAATGTCGTTGTAGTTGACAACTTGTGCTGCGTCGTCAGAGCTCCGGTCGGTGTCAATGTTGGCGCAGTGGGCACATGCGCGCGGCTCTGGGTGCTCGATGCCGTCGCCGTCCTCGCCACAGAAGCTATCCATGTCAATGTCGTCGAGGTGTCTGCCGCCTTGGATCCCGGCGGTGTCGTCACATCCAACGCTGCCCATGCTGAGGATGCTAGCCGCCAGGTTGAGGTCGAAGCAGTCGTCAGAGGCGCCGAAGACGGCCTTGCTGCCCGCGAGGGCCGGGAGGTCCAGATCGAAGTAACCGTACTCCCCCTCCTCCTCGTTCTCGCCACCGGCGATGAGGTCGTCGACGGAGGAGTCCAGTGCGTCGGCGGCGCGGTGGTTTCCGCCGATCTGCACCGTGGTGAAGCTCATGTCGCTGCCCTTGTCGGAGACGGAGCCGTCGACGAACTGCACGGAGTCGGCGTCGCTGCCGCTCTCGCCGACAAGGACCCACTCCTCCATGGCCGCCGTTTCCGTTGGCTCTGATGATCGTTGCATTGCACGCACGCGCCGCAGTTCCGAAGCCGCGGATCGAAAGATCAACTCTTGGCTACCGCAACCTCCTCTCGATCGGGGTGTGGAACTCAAGATTGCTGGTGGGATTGCTTCTCTGGGAACGAGTCCCGGCCTGTATGTTTATAGGTGATGATGCAGGCCCGGCCGGGACTCGAACAGAGTCCGATCCTTGCAGGAGTAGGGCACGGAGAACGTACCATACCGTACACGAGTTCTATTCTAAGTACTCCACTATCGATGCTCACACACGCATACGGATCTGATACCGTTAGTCCGTTACCATCTCCAACACGTACGACAGGCCAAATTATTTTTCAGTCCTTATATTTTGATCTCCGCAATTAAAATTAAAATACCTAGAAATAAATCTGTAGTTTGTTATATATTTTTTATTTATTCTTCTGAAATCCATGTTTCGTGAATTATTTTTAATAGCTGTAAGCTTCTAGATCTTGGGCGGTGGATAATTTTTGCATTCTTAGACTATCATCAGTTGTCAAGAGCCTCTCAAGGTGAGAATACGCCATGAATCTATATATGCAATCATGTTATAGGGTGGGGCTAATTCGCGGCCATCCACGCATTAAGAAACTCATAGGTTCTGTATGGAAGTCAAAGTTGGGAGGCTTGGAATTGAAATGAGCAAGAATACCAAATCACCAAAGAATCTAAATCTTGTCTAAATTCAGATTCTGTTGTTTGTTGGTTCACTGAATTGGCTCATGGAATCCCAGCGAGGCACCAATGCCAAATGTTGTTTGGATGGTCAATTGTGGAATTAAAATGATATGACTGTAAGTGGAGCTTTTACATTGTTGTACTCCATATTTTAAATGAGATATTTCTAACATAGCCATATGTAAGAATTTGGGCCATCAAGGCAACATCAAGAGCCAATCTTTCCTAAATTCCACATGCAGCTCCATAAGGGCTTGGACAAGGCGTTCATTGACCGTCAGTTTAGCATAGGCTCGTAGTAGGTCATGGTGAGTCAAAGTTGGAATCAACTTAGGTGCATCAAGGATTTCTTTTTTTGAGAAACACAGTACAATCGTAGGCACTCACAACACGTACATGCACCCACCCTACCCCTATGAGCACCTCCGAGAGACTAAGCCGACAGATCGGGTCTTGAGATTGACGAAGACACCACAGACGCCTCGTTGTCGACGGGAACGTCGCCTCCCACTGAAAGAATATTTCGCCATTAATGCAACACACAGTGTCAAACCTGGGGTTTGAACTCTGGTGGGCTAGGGGTACAACCATCCTCCTAGCCATCCAACCACGGATTGGTTTGCGTGCATCAAGAATTTCAGAAGGAAGAGGTAGCCTTTGTCAATGGTATCGGATCGGTACTCTTCAAAGCATCTTGAAAAGAGGTTTATTGTCTCCAAGCATACATAAACTAGCTTCACCGGTCGAGCGCCATCCTCGGGCACCATTGGTTGACGTCATCACCGCGGATCTGGGGATGTCGATGAGCCATACGTACGCTGACTAAAAGAAAGCTGGAGTGACACACGAGAAAGATCATATTCTGAGACAACATAGAAAGAAGCAAAAATCTGCGAAGGAAGTCAAAACGAGATGTATAAAAAGGGACAAAAAATCTAGAAGACGGGTGGACCAACGATCAGACAAGTGTGGAGTTAGGTTAATAGCATAGAAGGGAGTGTTGCGATCTATGGTTGGTTTTAATCGTGAAGATCGGGGAATGCTTAGTGGAGATCTGGAACAGTTGGGAGTGGGGAGTGTGGGCGGCGTGAGGAATGTGGAGTGGAGAGCGGAGGCTAGTGTTCCATGTTTTATATAGAAAATTGCATGGTCCTTTGAGCAAGTGCGGTGCAGTTATATGGACCACAATTGCTCAAAGGGTCCTTATTAGTGGCTATTGGACACACGTGTGCCTGAAATGCTAATATCTATACTGTCAGTAATTTTGTGCTACTTATGAATATAATATGTTTTCAAGAAATGAACTAAACTACATCGACGATGGAGAGCAAATACAACTTGCAAACAAGTTAAAAAACAAAGCACACAAACATACATATTACATGCCAACACTTCATTAATTAATGATCAGCACTAGCAAAGTCATCGAGCGCTGTTCCCGAATCGGCTACAGCTCATCGACCAAAGATGAGCACTTTGATATAATCGCTACAACCTCTTATTTACTTATTTCCTTCATATGCTACTAGCCGACGTGGAAACAAGTCTCAGTCGCACAGGCGACACCACCTCTCATCGATGATGTTCTAGAAGTCGCTCTCCATCCATCCGGCACCTTGTTGTCTTGAGACCGTAAAACCTCAGCATAATCGTGGGATCGGAAAAGCAAATTTGAGAATAAAAATAAACCTTTCATGAAGATAACGTATAATGCCGCCGCTGCGCTCGCGTTCGTTATTGATCAGATCCATCATGGTGTGTCACCTACACTGCCGACCGCTGCCCAAGATTTGATAGTCGGGCGAGTGAGATATGATTGAGATAGGTTCGAAAGGATGAGTGGTGGGTGGATATCCGGGATAAGCATACTAAGGACGGTGTATAAATAGTTACCACTCAAATAGCTCACTGGTGGTGGAACATACATGTCTGCGAGACGTGGCTGCTGAACAGGCAGAGGGACCTTCTTGCCTATTCTATAGGGTTGGACCCACTTTTCACATCGTTTGTAGTTTGTAATGCACGACGCAATACGGAATGCCTCATTCGACAAAGCGTGGCTTTAGAACAACGCTCTTGTATATCACCTACCACGGCACCAAAATATGTCGGTATCAAATCTGGCATTGCGTATACATGTCCGCTGCAAAAGATTGGTGCCGTCGATGCTCATCCACCGGGTAAACAAATTTTGTAGCTACCTTTTGCTTGTGTCGTCCAAAAAAATTTGGCACGCACAGGGGTACTTTTATAGTGATGGTACAATAAAATGTGAATTTCTGAAAAATAAAGTTAGATACTTTTGCAATTAAAATATGTAAAATAAATATTTTACTAAAAGATATCATTTTCACATATATATACATGGTTAAAAAGATCTTTTTTGCACGCTTTAGTTCTAATGTTCAGGTGGCCTACAATTTCAAGTGTGCATACCTTTTCAATTTAAGAGGAACAAAAAAGAGAAGTTGCAACAAAGTGAGTTAGTGAGATAGCATGGATCTTGGTGCAACTATGAACAAGCAAGCACGGAGCCATGGAGTAGTAGTCTTTACTGTTAAATTGAAAGATGCGAATGCCTCGTATCACACTCTAAAAAATTACAAACAAAATGTCACCACAGACTCTCTCTCCTCATGCCCGAATAACACAACAACCTCAATCCTATCTCTCCTTTGCTAATAGGAGCGGTCACCACGGTGGAGTTATCCCACACTATTAGAAAACAAATCTGCATGTACGTGTATGCTTTTTATATATTTTGTACCACATATAATCTATTTTCCTACAACACCTACACCACTAACAAATCTGCGTGTGGAATTGACTGTCAAGTCGACTAGACCATGGAGCATAGTGCATGCTTCTTTTGTTCCTGTTTTCTAGCACTACAAATCTGGTTTTTCTATATTTGCTGACGAAACCATACCCTGATAAAAAAAACATCTCAGCATGCAGAACGGTCATCAAGTCCGACTCGGCCGAGACGACGCAACAGCGCAACGCAATGCAATCTCACATAATCGATAGGCAACCATACTCAAGAAAAAAAATGAATCAATCAGCAACAGCGTCGATCCATTTGGTGCATGCGCATGTGGTAGTCGCAAGTTCTCTACTCCTGCATGCGTATCAATGATCATTTTCTATCTCTAGGCTGGCTAGCTCTACATATTTACGTGAACCTAGCGATGAGAGCAAAACACATGCCGACTTCTTACACGCGCATATCAGGGTAGTCGTGTTGGTCCACATCTTTATTATCCTCTCTGTGCTAAAATAAGTGACTTAGATTTATCTAACTTTAATTGTATTTATACACATTTTAGTATGTAGTCAGGTACGTGCGAATCTAGATAGACCTAAGTCACTTGTTTTAGTACGGAGAGAGTATTAGGCCACACTAAATACTGGAGCAATCTTATAACCATCACACATCACAAAAAATTGCGAATGGGACTCTGTATTAGAAAAAACATCGAACAATACAAAATAGCTTAACAAAATGAAAATTATATTGAAATCCTTGAAAATCCCTTCATCTTCGACCTCTAGACCGTGTCTACAGCGCGCCGCTGCCACTCCTCCCTAAGACTGCCTGACATTGTTGGTTGCGGACGGGAAGTCGTTAAACGGGTCAAAAAGACCACATCCGTCCCGAAGACGAAGAAGAAGGATGAACTACAGATGAAGCTCCTTGACAATCTAAAGATCCCACAACCAAAAGAAGTCCACGAGGACCACACCATTCCTACAAGCCCCTCACATTACCGTCAAGATGGGCCTAAATATAGGGAGACCTTATTGAAAGAAACGCGTGTCGCCACCTGAGCATCGCTCCACCAAACGTGTACCCTAAAAATAGGAAAACAGGGCCCTCCCACCGGCAAGGGCCTAGATTCACCCCACCTCCATGGCCCGAAGGACACAGAAGCAAGGCAAATCAGTGGCGGCACCGAAGGGAGGCGACAAAAACCTGGCCGTCTTTGCAGGGAGGTGGGGAGGGAGGAAACAAAACAATACTTCATGGTCTTATAATGGTTGACACATCAAACATTGGAGAAATCTTGATCATCAAATCTCAGACGTCCCGCCTCCCCTTGCGTGTGGATTACATGGAAATTCACAATCATGAGATAACTTGGAAAGTCACAATAGAAGAATTATTGAGGTATTCATGTACAATCACGATTCCCTGTATCATTATTATTTTTATTTACTTGCCAAAACTATTCAGTCTCCTAATTACGCCATTATATATTGGTTTACTTTTTTGTGTGTGTGACAGGGCTAGGCGCTCGTTCTAATTACCCACACATGCCATTTATCTACTCCCAAAACGATTTGTTCCAATCCAAACCTTTCATGTTTAAGGTACGCACTATTAAATAATTCCTTCCATAGTCACGCTGCCCGGATGAAAATTGTAAGATGTGATCTCTTCCCCTTTGATTCGTCGCCACTGCCCGGGCTGCATTGTCGCTGTCGCTAGGGTAGCTGCACAGGGCTTTTGGGTCAGCTGACAAGTTTATTGCTATGCTAAAATGGGCCCCACAAATGGTTGGCAATGCAAAATTTGGGAATGTATACTTGGATTCTAAGATTGATCCTTTTGTGTTGTTTTTCTCGGTTTGTCGTTCTTGTATGTCATGATATATTATCACACAAAGGAGATTAGCATTGCTTAGGCTGGAGCATTAGTAGATGTCCTGATAAATTTCTACAAGCTACTAACCAACCTCGTTATTACATTTGAGAAGAAAAAAACAATCTTTGTTATGTACATGCAAAAATATGGATATCTTTTACAAACCATGTGTTTCTGTTTAGCGACATGATCTTCTAAAAGCTACCGTTTTCTTTATAAATAGAACGATATCTTTTATTTTCTACATACATGCAGAAAAAGGTATACACTTATCACATTTTTCTATTCAGAATGGCAAGGCTTGTTGGTTCTCACTTTTCACTTTTTAGTTTATCTTTTCCTTTTATATTTATATTAGATATTGTCTTGCAAGCAATTAATATCTTATTATGCAACAATTGAAGGGATGGTATTTTTTTCTTCATATCTATCAACTTTTTGTCCATACGTTCCGCCAGACTATTTTAATATGGAAGATCAAGACATTAATTCATTGCTACCTATCAATTTACACAATGCGTGGAAAGTGGTGGATAAAGGGAATGAGCATAAAGTGATTATTGTATGCATCTAGGGGCCCAGTTTCCTTTTTTGCTATACATTCAAAGTTCTTGGCTAATCAGTCAAATTATCCATATGTTGTTTATATAATCGTGCTCTTTAGCACATATGTTGTTGCAAACATTATATGTTTTTTGGAGGAAGTACTATAGCCATTTTGGGTTGGCGTTTCGGCATTTTCTTGCAGTTATGTCGTGAGCAATGTGGGCTCAAATGTATGGTCTTGGGTAAAATGGCAACCAACTCCTACCTGCATGCTATTGTCTAGCACAATTTCCTTTTGAGCCCTTATTTTGTAGGAGTATCTTGGTGGTTTGTTGAGTGTTGTTTTGTATATCTGAGGCTAAGTGGGATGAAGACCTTGATGGATGAGGAGCGAATTATGTCCAAGTATGGTTCATCCAAATGTGAAGAGATGAGATCCACCATCGAGTATCTTGGAATGGAGATGCGTGTGCGATGATGTAATATGATGGTGGTGGTGATGGCAGGGCTGGAATGAAGAAGGAGAAATGAAGTACAAAGAACTTCATATTCCACATTTGGAATAAGAAGAAAAGCTATTGGGAAAGGGATCCAATTGGTACACCATGACTGTTGTGACCTTTGTAGCCAGGGGAGAAGTGTGAGAAATATTTATCACATATCATTTGGTACACACTAGGGGAAATATCAATAACTAGCTATGTGTATCCACGGAAACGAAACAATCAGTACATTTTTCTTATTTCATGGTAACGAAAGGGTATTTCGCTATCTATACTGACGTGAAAAAAAACTATAAGCATGACTATGAGCTAGGAAAGTACACCGCTAAGGATGTTGGAGGAGAATGACAAGATTGAGGATGTTTCCATCATAATAGTTGAGTAAGCACGGACATAATAAATCTTTGGTCAATGTTGCCTTTGTTTCTTATGTTATTCTGCGGTAGTTCCAGAGTCATTGGTTGTGTGAATGACTGGTGATTTGTCTGAGTTGGAGAAAACACACATGCATAGGACAATTGTGATGCTAATGGAGAGGGGTGACTATGTAAAACAATGACTGTAACAATAAAAAAAAACTTTGACTAACCGTGACAATGCACGGACATTCAACTAGTAGTTACTCGCTCCGTTCAGAAATATAAGATGTTTTAGTTTTGTGAATCGGATGTATCTAGACATCTTTCAGTGTATAGGTTCGTAATACTACAAGGTGTCTAAATACATTCATTTCACAAAGTTAAAACCTCTTATATTTCTGAACGGAGGGAGTACTTATTTACGAGACAACATCGACACGTGATCCTTCACCACAATTTCTGTTGGATTAATAATGCAGATGAACGGAGAAAGGCATGAAGAAGTTCAGCAGTACAAGCAACCAAGGCTCAGAAAGATTTCATGGCTTGCAACAAAGAGATCAAATCTGTCTCGTGCAAGAACAAGCCCCTGAGACACGCACTTCCGGGGATCTTGATCATCCTAACCACGGATGCTTCTTCTTGGTTAGTTCCAAGGTCGAGCCGGAAGAGCTCGCCGCAGTCGAGGTGAAAGATGACGGTGCCGCTCCTCTCTCCAAACTCCTCGAGAATAACGGGCAGGCGGGTCGCGCGCACGAGGTCCCCGGCCTGCCTCTGGATTTCCTGCACGCCGATCACCAGCCGCTGGCTCCACGTCGCCGCCGAGCCGGAGGAGGCCGGAGTCATCGTCCAAATTGTTATACCATGCATGTCTGAGACGAGCACGCTCAGCCGGCCTCCCACCGAGACCACGCGGAGGCGCTTGTCCTTCGTGAGGCTAAACACCTTGCGGACGCAGGCTGCAGGCGGGAGCTTCATCATGGTCGCCTCCGCCGCGTCGACGTCCAGAGCGAAGATCCCGTCCCAGTAGGAGGAGCCGGTGGTGCAGTAGGACCAGTAGAGGGTGCGACCGATGACGGCGGGACGGGAGGTGCAGAGGTTGTGGCTAGGGTCGGCGTGGTCCGACGGGAGGGATGCTTGCCGGACGGCGCCCCATCTGCCTTCCTTGGCGGAAAAAGTATGGAACCGCATAGAATTCTCGATGACGAGCAGCTCG
Source organism: Avena insularis (assembly GCA_023614405.1). NCBI lineage: Eukaryota > Viridiplantae > Streptophyta > Magnoliopsida > Poales > Poaceae > Avena > Avena insularis. The sequence goes on along the minus strand of CM042696.1, from coordinate 37,396,580 downwards.
AAGGATGCCTCGGCGTCGCCGTCGCCGATAGAGAGGAAGACGTGCTGGAACGCGTAGGACAGGTAGTAGATGGGTGGTAGGTCGGTGACGTGGCCGGTGAGGACGTCGCAGACCCGCAGATCGAAGTAGGGACGTCGTGGCCGCGATAAGCATCCGTACCGCTCGAGAAGGACCAGGCGGTCGCGAGACGCCACAGGGCTGAACGAGTTGCGGAGGCTGCCGGCGTCAAGACGGACGCGGAGCTGGTCTGGTGCTGGTGTATGGATGATGCGGTAGCTGGTGTCTGACTCTGGTGGTGGTGTTTCTGTCGTACTTGTGGCAGGAGACGCCGAGGAGGAGGGCGGGGTCGAAGCCGAAGACGAAGCCGGATCCGTCGTCAGCCGCGAGTTGGATTGCAAGGCGGAAGAGCCTGCAGGTCGCCGCGCTACGGAGGATGCTGGTTGTAACGTCGGCGTGCCCGGCCATCTCGGGCAGGAGATCCACCGAAAAGTGGTGACTCTTTCGTACTCCCGGTAGGAGACGCCGAGGAGGAGGGCGGGGTCGAATCCGGTTCCGTCCTTGTCTGCCGCGAGGCGGCTGCGGGAGGCCGGGTCGAGGATGGCGCGGCGGAAGAGCCTGCAGGTGGCGGCGCTGCGGACGACGGTTGTAACGTCGGTGCGCGCGACGATCTCGAGCAGGAGATCCACCGGGAGGCCGGTCTCCCACGCCGACGGGGGCTCCATCCCGCGGATCGCGGGACCTACGAGCAAGCAAAGGGACGAATTGCGTACGAATCTACTACGGAGTACAACAAGATTTCCGATGGATGGAAGGTGATGGCGAAAACCGGGTCCGGTTAATCAGATCGCATTGCACGCAGCTAGCAAGTCTAGGGCACGTACGCGAGCGTTAAGTCAGAAGCGCCAGGATAGAAGTCTCAGCTGTTTTCTCCATATTTCCGGCCGTTAATTTGGAGACATGCAATCCCCCCCGTGTAGGTTGGACCCGGCACGTTACCATTGGTTTGTTAGATATTGATACGAGTTATTTTACAGTAAGATCTTTCCACATCAGTCTAGATTCATACGAGAGATTTGTTTAAATCTTGGCAGATAAATTGGAAAAAATAACCAAAATTAGGAAAAATAACCAAAATTAGAAAAAAAAAATACAAGTTTCTCTAGTAGAAAAATTAGAAAAATAACCAAAATTAACTAAACTAGATGGACAAGCGCGCTTCACCGCGCCGCCTGCATGGCGTTGTTAACCTTGATAGTCGGTGTCGAGGGACTGAGAAGGAAAGAAGTGGATTTGATATGAAGAGAGATGGAGACAAAGGAAGTGACATTCAACTAAACATTGATAAAATGATTGAGGATGTGGACGACGAATCAAGGTGGCAGGTTTCAGCGAGTTTGGAAGCGAAGCCGAGAAATATGACATGGTAGGGCAGGTTGGAAAGGGACACAAAAAGATAGTCTTGCACCAGTTCCAAAACTATTGTGTCGGCAAACAAAGGGATATTGTTCCAAGTAACCGAAATTAACAACTATCCGAAATTCCAGCATTCATATGAATAGAGGAGCCAGATTAATCAAAGTGAAGATGGAGCTCCTAGAAAAGCAAGAAAAATAGGCCCTAGGGAGAAGGTCATTCAGTGGGTTTACAGTTTTGAGAAAAATAAAATATCTTTTACCATGAAAATGTACCTTTACAAACAGAAAAGATTGCTTCTTGACCAACAGTCAGTCACCATATGTAGCGCTAACATAAGAAAACTCGTATTTTTATGGTTGATGTGATCCAGCAATAAGTATCATGAAAGATAAACATCCTTCTTGGGATACCAAAAGAAAGCAAAAGCATATCAGCATTACTTTTGAGGATGTCTATATTAATATGCATGTCACTTACTTCATGAACCTATGCATGTCCTATTCTTCATGAACCTGCACTAATGTGCATGTCTTATTGGGACGAAGGACTCTTTGTAGTATGCATTCCAAAAAAAAGAGTCCGGAAAATTTGGCCGGTGTGAACCGACCAACATCTTCAGTAGTAAAACAAAATTATCATCATATGTAGTCTCGGCCCGATGTTCTCCAAACAAATAATATTTTTACCACGATACCTCAAAAAGCTAATCAAATACTACTTCCGTTCCCAAATATAAGATGTTTTTTTTGGCTAAAATAGGCCACAAAAACATCTTACATTTATGGACATAGGTAGTATGTTGGTTTAGCAGTTTTCCATAAGTGCATTGAACAGAGTATCTCGACTCCACAAAAATTAATCATCATACTCCAATCCTCAAAACTCAAAAGGCTGATGGTAACGTCCATCTACACATGAACTCGTCATATGTCACGAACAACATGTGAAAAGGGGTACCACATGTCAAAAAACTCAAAGCTAAGCCTATCATAGGTTAGTTCCTTTACATCATATATCCTTTTATCACAATTATTGTAGTGCAGTATACTTTCTAGCTGTTACAAATGTAGTCATTGCAGCTAATTGTTTTCTAGGACCATGCTTTTATTCACATAATAATATGCACTTCAACATTCACATTTACAAACCATGAGATAATTCGATTCCATACTTCTCCAAGAAATGAATGCCACGAGACAGTACATACATTATGTGGTGTCCGAAGAATCAAATAAAAACTCATGCAGTGGAACTAAATGATTTATTTGGGTAACAAATGCTATTCATATTGAAGTACTCATCACACCTACTTTCGGTGCGATCTTAGAGTTTCCGAAGCACTTGGGAGTATCCACGTCACCCCCTGCAATGAGTCCAAGCAAACATAAGCAACATTTACCACTTCTAGCCACTCGATTCCATCGACACCCCAGCCTGATAAGAAATTTTGACGGCAATTCATAATCCAAATAGCACCCCATCACTATAGAGAAAAACCAAGTTGGAAATCCCATATATAATACCAAAAAATTGATCCCCTTTTGTGGCCCGACAAAGCCTGGAGGACCCAAGAAACTGCCAAACCACACGAGTACATGTAAAATCCATCAGAGCATAGCCTCAACAGATGGCCCTATTTTTCCCTACTCTCATGAGACGCACCCTGCAATGGGAGATCTTGAAGGTGAGAGGCTGCATGCTACTTCTCCCATATTCACTAAAGGAGATTCAAGAAAGAATGCCTTTGAGTTGGCTACGCATCCTCATATGGAAAAAATAAAACCCTATGGAAGTCCCCCGAGAAAGGGGATAGAAAGATAAATGCTAATGCCTTTTATGTAGCTAGAATGGGTGCAACAAGTGCAGGTCACTTGGCCTGGTTATTCATTACTACCAAGGTGATAATGTCTGCAGGACATCCTTTGATCAATGGCACTAGTAATGAAGAAGCAGAAGCTCCGGTGGTACTTCTTGACCTGCAATTTGGACAGAACTGTGTTCAATCAGAGTTCATGGTCGAGACAGATTGTGCTCAGTTGGTTAGTGAAATACACAAAACTGAGAGATGCATGTGAAGACACACGGGTATTTACAGAGAAATCAAGGCAAGACAAATACTAATGCCAAACAGGAGATGAGTAACATTAGAAGAGAGAAGAATAGGTTTGCTAATAAAATTGCAAGATATGTAAGAATTACAGGGTCCTACGAAATCTAGCTACCACATGTCCTACTGATTTGATACTAAGAATGAAATGCTCTTTTTGATCTAAAAAAGCACGTCATGAGGGGCGGGGTTTATGGCTTGATTTGTTATAAGCCTGATATTATATAAATTCAAAATAGCAATAGCTTTGACTAATATATTACTCCCTCTGACCCAAATTAGTTGACTGAAATTTGTCAAAATACGAATGAATCTAATACTAAATCATGTCTAGATACAATCGAATCTAGACAAATCTAAAACTAATTTGAGTCCGAGGAAGTAGTTTAATGATGCATTGATGCTCCCGTTTAAGACGTACATATCTTGCCGGCTCTTTAACATAGCAAGGACAAAAGCTATATTGTGATGGTCCCAACAATAAAAATAACTTACAGTTATTAAATTGATATACATTTATTGCTAACCGAAACACAAAAATAAAAAAAGGGCTGCTACTTTTACCGACCTTCTTCAGGGTAAGTTACATATCAACATTTTTAAGAACATTTTAGATTAATTCATAATGCTACAACCTACAGACCCATGTAAGTATCAATGCTATATATTCATAAAAACATGGATATTAACATCTATCTTCACAAAATTAGACATGTAGATAAATAACTTTCAGGCACTTTATTGGTACAATTTGTATATAGCAGAGAACATTTCTTGCTAGCTTTGCACAAATATCAACTTGCTTCCAATTTATTTATTTTGGTGGTACCTTGCTTGCTTACAATTTCATAACCCAGATGTTCACAATATGAAATAAAATAATAAACATCAACTAAGCAATACAGAACACAATCAGGTTCATACGATGCACTACTATATCTAGAACTAGGCAAAATCCACACGGTTAGAGCCTAGAAAGGTGAGCACCACAAGGGACCAAAACCAGAAGGAAAATGCGTACATATTGAAGATGGAGCAAATGAAAAAAGAGAAAGGAGGCAAACCATTGTGGAGGTGCATCGGACATGTGCAGCAAGGGACCAGTCAGACGACGATGGCAGGACCAACAGGAGAGGACGGACACAGGTGGAAGAGGAGCACGGCTGTGGACATCCCCATCGGCAGGGCCGGTCCATACATATTGAGGGCCCTGGGGCAAGACAACAAAAAGGGCCCTTATTCACAAACCCACATTTAAATTGTATTGTATTTCAAAAGCAATCTAGTAAGTACATATCATAGACTGATGGTCTTTGAATTATAAAACTTACACTAAAATTCTTTATTTGTAACGGTACAAGGAACTACATTATATTAGTAAGAAATAATATCGACAAAAGACTGATCTTCTAAGTGGCTCTTAAGTGGCAATGTGGCAAGTCAGAACTGATTGCTACGTAAAGCTTTTGTCCTACCATAAGATATATAATTAGTAAAGCAAACTTAGCACCTGTGTTTATACTATGATGATCAGATCTTGAAGAACTTACATTTTGAATTGTCGATGTTGGATCCTGTATATGGGAATATGGTTCGATTTTGAATTGTCGATGCTGGATCCTTGATCCGCTCAGCACCAAGATGATGAAAAATATAACTTGCTCATTCCACATCCAGCCCCCCCTTCTCTTGTCCTAATATGCTTAGGAATCAGATCCAATGGAGGCTTGAAGAACATACCGTAGAAAGAAGAGTAGAATTGGAGACGTGGAGCAGTCAGAGCCATGAAGTCCTGCAATTTAACAACGAATCAAGTGGAGGGAGGGGGACGTACCATCTCTGATGCGGTGATGCCTCCAAGGCTCAACGTCTAGTTCATGGGGAACGGCTATAACATTGAGGATGGAAAGAGAGAAGATTGGGGAGAAGAATAGCGCAATAGCTCTCCATTAATGACTGCGAAGATCTCGGAATTGGAAAAGCACGGGAGGCGACGGCGTTGTTCTCTGGGAGTGGAGAATTTGAGGAGAAGACGAGCCGGAGGAGTAAAGACAGAGGAGAGAGATGTACGTGTGGGTCGCAGGTTCACATAGATGGATCAATTTAATTCAATTTAGCACTACTGATCAATCCATGTTGGTCTGTGACTTGTAGCTACGTGGTGGGTTTGGGCCTTTTTTTGGATCTAATACAGAAATATGATTACTAGTATACTGGACAGCTACCTGGGCTAGGGCCCCTGCCTCCTTGGGCCCCTGGGCGGGCGCCCCGTTGCCCCCCCTTATGGGCCGGCCCTGCCCATCGGTACCACTGAAAGACTTAGCTATTCTCTCGGTCAATTTAGGGGACAGACTGTAGCCATGTCTAGGGGGTCTAAATTGAGCTGTTCGCTCAGATTCCATCGAACTTTGAAAGGACAGACGTCTCTGTTGCCCAACATGGACAAAGAGGATCCTCATGAGGAAGCCAAGCCAGGGAGGAGGCAAAAACAAGAGCTTATGCCAAGCGCAACCTCACAAATCTTAATCAAAATTAAGCAATTGCATCGCTGCCGCCTCTGCACGATGCTCCATCGTCGCGGCCTCCGTGTGATGCCCGACCGTCGCCGTCGCCGTCTGATGCCCAGCCGCCGCTGCCAGGAAGGTGAGAGACGGGAGGATAGAAGATAGGGTTCATGTCTTCATCAGGATAGAGAGAGGTGAGATACGGAGAGAGACTCGTATCATCGGCCTAGCAGTAACACTCCCCTACGAACTGACTCCACCACTGGGCCTGCAAACAACGACACGGACCAGTGGAGGCCCACAACCAGCGGCACCTGGACTCAGAGCGCACTGCAGATGGTCTCACCGCGTGCCGCAGTGACCATGCTTAAGCTTATAGGGAATTCGCTGATAAATTTAAGTGCTCATATTAGCGACTACAGGCTACCAACTATACAGTTGATGCTGATGTTATATAAGAACACCGGAAATAAATAATCAAATGACATCAGTTGATCTTACAGTATAGTTGTTGACGAATTGAGCCACCACCAGGTCCATCGGGCATGCATCCATTAGCTTGGCCTTCCAAGTCTGAACTGACACGGTAACATGCTGCAGCTGGCCACCATCAGGTCCATCAAGCACTCATTCAGTTTAGTGCAAAAGCTATCTCAAGCAAATAGCACTAATGCATTGTTCCTTGGTCACGCGAGATGGCTCCTTGACAAGGAAAATGTGCACCTACAATGCGTAAATATCCAGTTACATATTGAGTCGAACAATGAGGTATCAGCTAGAAGCCAGAAACTTGAACAAAATCAATCTTTATAGTAACATGCATACTCATTTTAGAAATAGTACATGTAAGAATACATTAGCAGAAATTCTAGCATTAAGATTAGTCTAGTGTTCCAATGGTCGATTTTATTTTCTTCAGTCTAAGGAAACAATTTCTTGCATTGAGGAAAATTCCACCGGTAAGCTTACTTAGCAAAAAACATCAAGTCTGACAGAAAACTGTCTAAGCTAGATATAACATCTTTGTTTCAGTTATAACGTAGAAATGTTTCCGTGTGAGGATGTTGTTTACCTGACCTTGATAGCTCACACTTTGACGCGATTGATCCGTGCGGAATGCAAGAGAAACCTGAAATTGACAGTTTTAGCTGTACATAAGAATAAACAACTGAAGGGCATCGAGGGGGCTTACACAAGGGCGAGGATTCGTGGTCGTAGTTAATATCGTCCATAGGGTGATTTTGTCCTCGCGTGGTGGAGGGCGTAGCAGTTGTACGCAGAACATTTGGTTCTCGTGACAGCACCATGCACTACACGTTGAACACAAAGAATAGGAACTGGCCGAAGAGGATTTAGGAGAGGAGCTTACCAAGATCATGCTGTCAGTATATGGGTACCTATGCAAAGCCTGCATGGAAACGGAGCAGCACGTTCGCCGACCACACATTCCGCCAGCCCATGGTCGCGCCGGTGCTCCGGAGCTCGCCACGGTTTTCTTCATCATCCTCGTGTCTGCAGATGCATGTATCTGTAGTGCTGGTTTGCAAAATAAAGAGGTGCGAGACCTACCTGGCGCCGCCAGCAAAAAGGAACTCTATAGGCTCACGCGCATCTCGCTGGCATCGGCGTCGATCGCCTAGCGCCTCACTGCACTGCGCCAGTAAACCTATGAAATAAGAAAGGGGAGGGGGCGAGACCTACCTGGCAGCGTCGGAGGAAAGGACTACAGGAGACGACGCGTCGGTGGTCGTCCAAGGTACTCGCGGCCAGCCAACGCTACATACCACGCTGGCGGCTGAGAGCGGAATGTGTTGAGCGCCCCGGTGATGTTGTCATCGACTGTTGCTAGTCGCCACTACGGGCCAGCCAGGACCTACCATGACACCAAGGTGCGGGGGAGCGAGGCTAGCCCAGGAGCTGACGACGGCAGTAGGCGACGGATTAGGGTTAGGGTTTTTGGGAGTGGCGGAGGAGGTCGCGTAAGGAGGGACGCGTGTGAAGCCACGGTCTGGCCAGGACCTACGACCACACCGAGGTGCGGGAGGCCGAGGCCAGCCAGGAGCTTAGTTACCTAAACTGAACTGAAGAAGTTTGTTGTATGAGACCCTAGTTACCTAAACTAAAGAAGTTTGTTGTATGAATAAAAGAAAAAAAAACTATCAACCTTACTGCCCTCACAAACAGTAATCACTCGTTTGGTGGCAGAAATATAAATAATGTTGTTCTACGACATCTGGTTCTGTCAAATGCGCATATTTTTTTAAAAAAAAAGCGAGCATGGATCATGGATCCTTTAAAGATGTTTGTTCTTATATATCTAAGAACGGAACCACAGAAACCGGTAAAAATGATTGGGTGTACCAAATTTATATCACAAATTGGTATGTAGCATCAAGTGATGTGTTATGTCGTAATAAAAGTAGTAATTGTCATTAGTAAGAGAGGTCCTGGTGGAACTCTCATCGAGCATTAAAAATTTGTTGATCTGCACTGCCCATTCACTTACTTTGTTTTTATGAAGTGTCTACCCGTTATCTAAGCATCAATTAGTAGAATATACTACTTGAACAAAGAAGCATCATACCAACTATATGGATGTGCCTGATTACATATAGACTTGTATGCACGCAAAAATCATGGTTTCACAAAAAAAAATGGATATCAAAAGAGTTCGGGTTCACTGAAATATATGGATAAAAACACACTTGAGTGCCATCTGAACTGCATAAGAATGTTGAGAAAAATAATATTAAATAAGCCGCCAATAAGTCAATTTAAGTATCAAAAACTCGGCATTGATGTCCCAAGTTCTAAGAGAAGGCAGAATGTTACCCTTTACTGACCGCATGAAGTACTTGATCTTAGTAGTTAATTAACCTTCAAAAAATTGCTTCCTGGTGGCAAAGAAGAGAGCAGGAGCTCAATAAACAAATAGAACAATCAAAAACTTTCTTTTGCAGGGGACAACGCTCTACAACAGTTAATTTAACTTGTGTAACAACTTGGTACCCTAAACAAAACAAACTATATTCTCCTTACGTACCACTCTCAGTGCGACAAAGATCTCAACATTTCAGATTCCATATTTAGATTCAAGATTCAGTTAATATTTGGAAATTACCAGAGAACACTTGGCCCGAACTTGTACACAACAAAGTAAAATCCATGATCAAAGTAGATAGGCCAAGATGGGAGGTTTCAGCATCGTGTGCATGTTCTCCTCCAGCAGCACGTAGATGACCATGTATGATTCGCTCTCTAATTTTGAAAAAATGTGTTCATCATCCTAGACTACAAATCAAGCTTAAAATGAAGTCGATCAGTGGTACCTCATATCAAGAACACACGAGATCTAAAAATAAGAATTGCAGTAAGATATAGTACTTGATATAATCAGCTCATGCAAAGATCCTTGTAGTGCATCAAAATTTCAGGACAGATGATTGAAACCAAAATAGCATTTCTAGAAGAACTTGAGTATCTCTGATCAGCAATAATATTGCATAAGACTTCGAATCATCTTGAATTGGTGGATCTTCCACAAACCCGTCCGCCAAAAGTAATATCTGCAAATGTCATATACAGGCCAGTCAGATGAAAGAACCAATCAATTGAGCTCGTAGGAAGTTACGTACTTTATTAAAAAAAAATGCTATTTTAGCCGAACTTACGAAATCAAATGGTTGTAAACTGAAGCTCTCCAAGTGACAACATTTCCTTCACGATGAACTAACATGATTTTTTCTAGACGACTGAAGTCCAAACCTTTTAATTATCTATCTCGGTCTATTTCCGGCACGTGATTGAACATCCACAACTCTAACCATGGGGCTAGGAAAGCATCCAGTACATGAATCTGTAAAATCAAGTTATGATATGCTGCTGACTTGTTCCAAGCCAAAATAAAATAACTATGCCTAGAACTGAGTTAAACAGAAGGTTTGTTGTGGCAGCAACCCGACGATTCCTCCTGCTTACTTGTTGGTTGCAGCTGCACTTCTTTATGGGTGTTAGATGGTCACCAGCTGCTGCCGCGGACTGTCCGACCTGACCAAGAGAACCAAAAAACCCAACAATTCAGGTTTTGATTCCAAGGATGTGGTAGTGGGCTAGTGGGTTAAGGCTCAAACAGACAGTAGAGTATTGAGGATGTCGTCATGCAGGAAACGACACCTTCGCCGGGATTGAAGAAGATTAAAACTTCAAACTGAAACATTCATATTCCGTGAAATTCAAATCAAACTGAAACTAATGTGGAAAGAGGAAGATTTTCTCCAGCCTGCATCTACACAACATCATCAGTTCATCTAACATGAGACAAATACTGAATATTGCTGTGCATGTGGATCCGTTTGCCATGGACAAGCAGACGGAAGGAGAAGGAAGAAGTCGTATACAGGCATGTCGGCGACTTCGAATGCTTCAGACCGCCACAATGGATCCTGCACCCACCACACGACACATATCCAGAACGGAAAGTTCAGCCGGTAGAGGTGTGGTTGACGGCGCAGCCTGCCGGCGACACCGACCAGAATCAGAAGAGGGGTGACCTCCTTTGTTGGTCGCCGGCCACTCTCCCACGCCTCCTTCTCCATCCGGGTGCATGCTTTTGGGGATCTTGGCAAAAATAGGGTTGGGCAAGTGAAGGTCGCCGTCGTGGCGAGGACGGCGAGTGACGGCAAGGATTTGACATGGGAGGATAGAGGAGAAGCCGGGAGGAGGCGGCAAGGGCGAGCACAAATGGGGCGAGGGCGAGGGCGAGCGGAGAAGATGAGGCGGGGGCGGGGGCGAGGGCGAGCGGAGAAGATGAGGCGGGGGCGGGGGCGAGGGCAGGTCGATTGAGCGTCTGTGCGGGGGTCACATCCAGCAAGAACAAAAATAAGGCCCACCGACAGAGACAAAGGATGGCATGGTGCGCCTCAGGAGGCCTGAGAAAGCTCGCTTTATCTCACGGTTAAGCCTTTAGATAATTTTGAAGATACATACAAATTTTAGCAGATCCAGTAAAAAACATACAAATTTCACTGGCAGGTGGAGCTTGGGTTGTTTTCAACTTTTTAGGCGGGTTTAAGTGCAAATGTGTGGCGGTCCTTGACTTTGTAAACTCTGCACAAATCTCCAACAATTGTGCGGCGCAGAAGATGTCGGGGGTCCGACCTACATGTGGGAAATCCGCACTCGTTAATTTGGCATCGCCGCAAATATTGGAGTCGACGCTTGAGAAACACATGCAAAATAGGGCCCTCTATCAACTACGGGAAAAAATGCTGCTGCCGTGTAGACACGGCTTTGCCGTGTGCCAAATGGACTAGAACACGACAAAGTTTGTCTTTGCCGTGTGCAACCTAGAAAGCACACTGCAAAGTACGCGAACACGGCAAATTTCTAAAAAGGAATATGACAAAGAAATATACACGGCAAAGACCCACAAAGGAACACGGCAAATAAAACACACTCGGCAAAGTCGATAGCGGCACACGGCATAGATGTCATCACGGCAACGAGGTGGGACCCATGACCCCACAGGTCCACTTGACGGGAATGAGCTAACGGCTGCAGACGATGGCCCCTTTGTAATGTGCCCTCGCCGGTCCTTTGCCGTGTGTTTTCCGCAGTATACACGACAAAGGGTCTTTGCCATGTGAATTCCGCAGTATACACGACAAAGTACAATTTTTTTCTTTTTTTTCTTTTATCACATTACTCTTAGGAAAATCATAAAAAATCATTCTAATTTAAAAAATAGAAATAATATATCAAAATTTGCAGAAAAATAAGATCTATCTATCTACACTCAAATATTAGATATTTATGTTGAATATGAATCTTCATGCTCGCCGTTTTAACCATAGTTTAAAACAAGCATAATTTTTTAAAAATGATCAAAAAAATGTGAAACCTTCGCGTGGAGTCATATTATATGACATAGTTGGAAGAAAAAATATCAAACTTGGTATATTGATTATGTCTAAAAAAAACCTTCACAAAATGACCTATCTCATTCGGGGATTCCTGGCTTTCGGTTCAAATGAGCAATGTTATGACTAGAATTGCGATATAGTTTGTGATAATATGCCCATATTGTGCATGCATGTGTATCATGGGATATAAAACAATGTTATAGGAGAAAGTTTTCCTTTTCGTCGTACGAAAAAACCATTTTCTATTTTCGGAACGCAAAAATTGGGGCGTTTTGTGAAGCAACACCAAATGTTCAATTCAAAAATGCTACGACCCCATTTTTCAAAAAGACTAGACCACCTTACAAGAATAATGTCCCAACCGGGGATTTTAAAACCTTTCCATCTACCCCTGGTGAAAAAGATAAATTTCTGCCGAATCGGTAGGAAGTGGGTCAGATATGAACTGCAGGTACTTGATCCGATGCTCATGACTTTTTACAAAAATCACTTTTAGGTTCACAATATGATATTTCTTTAGATATCCAATGAAAGTTTAGCGAGGCTTAGCCCCGAACTAAGAATCTTCATGCCCGTCGTTCGACTAGGGTTTGATAATAGATTCAAATGACCATAACTAAATAAAAGCAAATCGAAAAAATGCGGGACCTTCGCGTGGTGTCATATTATGTGACATAGTTGGAAGGAAAAATATCAAACTTGGTATATTGATTATGTCTCAAAAAAACCTTCAGAAAATGACCTATCTCATTCGATGTTTCCTGGCTTTCGGTTCAAATGACCAATATTATGGCCAAAATCATGACATAGTTTGTGATAATATGTCTATATTGTGCATGCATGTGCATCATGAGATGATAAACAATATTCGAGGAGGAAGTTTTCCTTTTTGTCACATGGAAAAGTCATTTCCTATTTTCGGAGCGCAAAAATCGGGATATTTTGTGAAGCAACACCAAATATTCAATTAAAAAATGCTACCACCCCATTTTAAAAAAAATACTAGACCACCTTACATTGACAATGTCCCAATCGGGTATTTGTAAACCTTTTCGTCCACTCCTGGTGAAAAAGACAAATTTCTGCCGAATCGGTAGGAAGTGAGTCAGATATGAACTGCAGGTACATAATCCGATGCTCATGATTTTTTACAAAAATTATTTTTAGGTTCACAATATGATGTTTCTTCCGAGATTCAATGCAAATTTAGCGAGGCTCAGCCCCGAGCTAAGAATCTTCATGCCCGCCATTTTGATCATAGTTTAAAAGAGACATAAGAAATTCAAAAACGATCAAAACAATGTGATAAGGTTCATCAATCATTTTTAGGTTCACGAGATTATATGGATGTCATATTTGGATTGCTCTCATTTTTCTAATCGATTTAGATATTTTATTTGTTGAATTCCGATTTACGATTTAAATATATAAATTATTCCATATTAAATAGGAAAAGGCAAAAAATAAAATCTTTTTCTTTTTTATTTGGATTCAAGATTATTATTACTTATTCATTGTTGTCTACTTAAATAATTGTTTGGAATCTAAACTGAGATGTGTGACATCATGATCCAAGAGTTAATAAGATTGATATGAAAGTATTATTGACAAGGTATGATTTTTTTCTCGGAAGCTCATTCGGAAGGAATGAAGAAGTTAAACGTGCTAGAGCTAGAGTAGTGTTAGGATGCGTGACTGAATGGGAAGTTTGATCATGCGTGCAATTTGACCTAATATTAAACATAGGTTAAAAGTATACTATATGAGATTAACAAGTAAAAAATAATCTAAAAAGTTTGAAAAAAACAATTGAATTTTTTTTCAATTTTTTTAAAAGGCAGCCTCTTTGCCATGTAGGATTTATGGGTGAAACACGGCAAAGACAGCCTTTGCCGTGTTAGATTTATAGACGACACAGGACAAATAATAGACACCGTCATTTTCAAAGGAACCGTCATCTCATTTTACTTTGTCTGTCTACGCGTAAGACACACGGCGAAGGCTTTGCCATGTCTTATTTAGAAAACACACGGCACAGGGCCTTTGTCGTGGTGAACGCGGCCGTGTGTATAAGCTTTTGTCATGGTTGGAAGGCTTTTGCCATGTCCTTTTGCCCACACGGCAAAGGGCCGATATGCCGTAGTGCTCGTCAGCCGCTAGTACATGTCGGGATTTATATTTTTATAGGGCTTAGAGCAACTCTAACAGACCCCACAAAACAGTCGAACCCACAAAATAACTTTTTTTGTGTGGTTTCCGGGCGGAAAAAACCGGCTAGACCAGATATTGCAAAAATGCCCAGCCCGTAAATATTTTTAGAGTCTCCCGCATATTCCGCCGCGTGAACCTCATATCTACAGTTTTGGGAACCGAATAGGCAGTGAACTACAAGCAGAAAAAAGTTGGCGGAAGGAAATATTCAAGTACACTGCCTCCCGTCCTCGCCACCGTCGGAGGAGATTCCGGCCGTCCCCGCCGCCACCGCTGCGCAAAGAGATTATCTAGCAGCTGCACTCTGATTACGACCAACTTCGGGCAAAATCATTGTAAAATTTCTGCTAATTTTGAGCTCCTGGACTGAGGACGGCCATTGCCGCACTTGAGCACCACCACTCGAGGTAGGAGGTCGCGGACCGCCAGAGCTGGGGGTGGTTCTCCGGCCGCCGGAGCTGGGGGAGGGTCATCGGCTGCCAAGCCTCACGGACCCGAGCACCCGAGCTGCACGGGAGCAGACGGAATGGGGTCGAGCTGCGGAGGGCGCGGCAGCGGGCGGGCAGGACGTGGCGGCCGGTGGTGAGCAGTGCAGGCCACGTGGGCGGCGGCAGACAGGCATGCAACGAAGCAGTGTTTGTTGCATGTGTGGGCATGTGTGCAGGGAAGAAGAAGAGGAGAAGAAAAGAAAAAAGAGAAAAAAGAATAAGCTGAGGAATATTCTCTTTTGTGGTTTTAGTGCAGTATCTAGTCCAAAAACTGGTCACATATGACTTTTACGGGTCAAAAATATGCAGTATCTGCTAGAGTTGCTCTTATAGCTCCCGTCTGCCACCTTTCCACGGAATTGGAAGACATCGTTTGCAAAATAGCTAGCATGCAATATTTCTGTCGATATAAATAACTCATGCACCACACTAGTCCTTAACCCCAAGAGAGAACTTAACAATTGGATTTATGTGAGTCGGGCGGGACCCACAAGTTTTCCACATCTGCGCTAGACCCACATGATCCTCTCAGCGCGAGACACACCTCATGTCCACCTCACGGTGTGGGACCCACAACTAATATGAGCTTCAAAATTTTCATGAAAAACCGCAACTATAGATTTAAGTTGGTGGTTCATCATGTTGTACATCTTACTCATAATGATTTTATCCAAGGAAGAAATATCCTTGATGGGTATTGATTCTACATGAAACTGTTCCCGAGTTGCATCTGAAAAATATGAACGGAGTAATTTTAAAGATTAACTTTGAAAAGGGCTTATGATAAAATCAAGTGGTCTTTACTATTAGAACGAACTATGGCGAGATCTAATCCATAATTTTTTCGAAGAAAGTGTAGCTATCAATGTCAATGGTGATATTAGTAGATACTTTCAAATAAAGAAAGGATTAAGACAAGTCGATCCATTATTACTAGTGATATTTAATATAGTGACGGATATGTTAGCAATAATCATAGAGCGAGAAAAAATAGAAGGTAAAATTGAGGGTGTAATCCCACGCCTGATGGATGGTGGACTATCTATTTTTCAATATACCGACGGTACCATTTTCTTTATGGAGCATGACCTTAAGAAAGTAATAAACCTGAAATTAATATTACCAATTTTCGATCAACTCCCGAGTCTTAAAATTAACTTCCAGAAACCTCAATTATTTTGCTTCGGTGAGGCTCAAGATGAGCCTAACCTTTATGCTAGTTATTTATCTACGGGCAAGCCTAGTTTCTAATTAGATATTTGGACATTCTGATTCATTACCGGAGGCTAATGAATGATGAATGGAAACACGTCGAGGAGAGGCTACAAAAGCGATTAAGTAGTTGGAATGGAAATCTTTTATCCCTGGGTGGTTGATTGTTTCTTGTTAATTTAGTCCTAAGGAATATGATATTGTATATGATTTCCTTATTTGAGTTATTCAAAGTTGTCTTACATAGATTGGATTATTTAAAATCAAGATTCTATTGGCAAGGAGATAATAAAAAAATATCGACTGGCTAGATAGAATGTAGTATGACGTCCTAAAGATTAAGGAGGTCTTGGGATGCATGACCCTGAGGTCAAGACTAGAGCTGTGGCATCCCGCTAAAACCACTACTAGAAAATCGCTGTGTTTTTGTGCATTGCATCATCATGACCGCATGCTCATGTCATCATGCCTCATTGCATTTGAGCATCGTCATCATCATGCATGTTTTGTCTAACACTATTTTCTAAAAGCCTAGTTTTGTCTTCTAAAATATCCCCCCGTCTTTATTCAAATCAAAACCCCGGTCTCTTCCGGATATTTTGTTTGTCTAAAAACTATTTACAAAAGTCTATTTTAAAATAAAATAAAACTTGTATTAGTTTTTGGGAGGCAGCCAGCTAGGCCCAAAAGCCCAGCCAGCCACCTCCAGATAAAAACCTAGCCTATCCTACCCTAAACCTAATCTCCCTCTACCCAGCCCGCCGCCACACGTACATCACGCACGCAACACACTCACGCGGCAAACACACGCTCCCACGCGCAGCACACCACCCTGCCACCTCACCCCCTCCACTCCCAGCCTGCCACATCACCCCGCTGGCCCCACCCACACACACACGCTGCCGCGGTGCACTACAGCACCTTGCACACGTGGCGTTGCACCCAACCCCCTCCACTGGTCCACCCGGCCCCACCCGTAGGCGTGCAGCGCGCACGTCCCATGCCGCCAGCTAGCCTCGGGATTCCTCCCGACCCGGTCCCACCTCCCTATCTCCCGCTCAATCTCCCTGGCCCCTGCTTCCACTGGTACTTCCCCACGTCGCTGGCCCGCCCCTAGGCCGCACGTCGCCACGCGACAAGCCCCACGCCCCAGCGCGTTCCCTACCAACCGCGCGACCTCGTCGCCTCCCTCTGGATCCCCGCCGCCAGGTGCTCCCCCAATCGATCCCGACGCTTGCCGGTCCCTCCTCTGTCCTGGCGCCGCCGCCCTGGTCCTTCTCCTCCGCTCGAGCCCGCCTCTCCGTCGAGCTGCGTCGCCGGACGCCACCACCTCGACCTCCTGCGTTGACTCGAGGAACCTCGCCTCCCCCCCGAGCGGAGCCCGCCGACACGGCCCTTCTCCGCCTCGGACCAGCGTCGTCGACCCCTGCGCGCTGCCTCGTCTCTGCTCCCCTACCCGCGAGCAGCAGCATCCATGGTCGCATCTCCCCACGACCGCGAGCCGTTCCTCCGCCACGGCCTCAGCCGCCCGCTAGCCCGCCTCTGCAGGTCGCCGTCGACGACCTCCCCTCCTCCCGCGCGGGCGCGACATGCCAGAGCCACACCGCCTCCTCCTCCATCGTCGCCCGCTGCCGCGTCGGTGCCTCACAGGAGCCCCGCCACTACACCAAGTCTGGCCACCCCAGCACCTGCTCGACCCCCTCGACGGCGCCGCCGTCCACAGCCTCATCCGCACCGCTCCGGCTCTGCCTCGCGGGCCTCCACCGCCACGGACGCCCTGCGTCCGGACCCGAGTGCCTCTGCCATCGGCGCCCTCCTCCCGAGCATCTCCGGCTCCCTTTCTCCGTCTGTCCACCGGTACGTGTAAACCAGGAGGTGCATGCCCGTGTCCGTGCATGTATGTGTTGGTGCTCGTGTGTTTGATTTCAAGGCAGTGACCTCGCTCCATATTCACAGTACCTGGATCTCTGCCTAGATCCCATCCACGCTATCAAGATCCCAACACCGTGTACGAGTGCATCTAAAGACCATGGTGCCGAACCAAGCCCGCCAATGATCATCGAGAAGGAACATCAGGACCTCCATCACGGATACGATGATTGAGCCCCCGGATGCCTAGATCGCCCACATGGAAACCAAAGGCCCTATTCCTGGAGTCTGAAGACCGAACCCTAGGCACGCCAAGATCTCCTCACGGATCCTGGATCCTTGTTCCCGGAGTCCGAAGACCGATCCCGGCGAGACCGAACCTGCACCACATCGAACCAAGGTTGCCAAACGCCAATGTGTGACCCCTTTATCCGAGCCCTATTTTATAAATTGACATCTATATAAATTGTTGCATATTAAAATGTTCATGCTCGCATCTCATCATGTGGTTTGGGGGCATTATGCCGATTCACCTCATAATTAAATATGGAGTCAATATGCGGGATACTTTTGTCTTATTCCGGAACTCCATTTAAATTGGTGTAGCAAACCGATGCCATGTTTCGCCCTGTTAATACAACATTTAAATTGCGGGGTAGTTAAATAACTCGAACCTATTAATTAATTGTCGGGACCCCGGTTCCGCTTAATACTGCCTAATTGCACCGCATCTGCATCATATCATAATCATGCCGGATCTTTCGCCGTAGTATTAAATAGTGCATCCGGTGTTTGTTCTAGTGTTTGCTTCTTCGCGGATTAGGCCGATGAGTTGATGCGAGTATCGACAAGTCTCCGGATATGATTCTTCGACAGTGTTTCCCAGGCGAGCATCTCTCCCCCTTCTACCTATTTTGCATTTATAGTCTTTATTTCCTCCTGTTGATCTATTGCTATCCGTGTCGCGATGCTTTAGTTTCCGTGCACCAGTTATATCCCGTGCAACCTTTATATTGCCATGGACACCTCCTAATACCTGTTGTTTGGTAGATAGCTGGCCTTGCGAGTCGTAGTTGCTTGCTTAGGTGCGATCTCGTGTTGTCGAGTACCACAGTTGTTGGAAATGCTGGCAGATGTTTATGGTGGAGATGCTTAATGGTGGAGATGATCATGTCTTTGAATACAACTATTAAATTGCTAGGATAACTAATAAAATAGGCACCGGTGGGCAATATATGCTATTTGGTTTTTATGTCCACTTGTGTCCCGTAGGCCCCGAGTACTTTATACCTGTTCCTTGACTATTCACACTATCCACATCCGGGAGACCCTATGGGATCCCCCTGAGCCATAGCTTGATTCATTTCTATTTCTTGGGGCCACAAACTAGTTTGGGGTTTTCTTACTATCCTGTACTTATGCCATGCTTTACTACTTTATTTACGATTGTGCGTGGAGCACCTGTACTGTTTAGGATGCGGAGTGTTTTCGTGGTATCGACAAGCCCAGTCACACTTTTGGGTTCCCAGTCGTTTATAGCCATTGGCGCAAACCTTGGGTCCGTCTCGGAGCCGGCCAACTTCGTTGCGGGTAGCTTAATGGGGTGGCCTCCTGAAATATTTATGAATCCTGTGATTGCTTTGTCGTGAAAGCCTCATTGGGTTTTGAGTTGGTTTTTCCGAGGTTGATCGAGTGTGTGTTGATATTTGTGCACCCCTGCAGGGTAAAACTTTCTGAAAGCCGTGTCCGCGGTTATGGACGACTTGGAGCATAGTATCTCGATCATAGACAAGCATAACTAAAGTAGTGTTATAAATTTGACTTAATATGTGACTAGTAATCAGATTCAAATACAGCAAAATAGATAATAAAAATGCCAAAAACTGGTGGATCTGTGGTGATCTGTGTCATACTATACCTGCCTAGTAAGTATTGCAACACCAATGGAATGTGATAAAAGTGCCAACAACTGCTGGGTTTTGGGATTCCTCAGGACAATTATATCTGACTAGTAAATGTTCCAACTACAATGGAATGTTAACTAAAACTGCCCACTACTTATGCTATCAGGATGACTCATGCTATATATCTGAGTAGTAAATGCCGCAACTATAACGGAATGAGAAAAATTGCCAACTGTGTGAGTTCCTTGGTCCGACTTCCTCGTTTGGTCTCGAGGGGGAAATACCAGGATGGGTATGTTTGGTGTTAGTATCAGGTTGGATCCAAATAGGTCTTTCTTATCCCTCTCTAATTGCCGCCAGTTTTACTGAGTCTCTATAGGTTGTTTAGTGCTGCCGCGCTGCCGCTTCGGTCCACCATACCTATGTAGGCGAGAGCCGCCGAATTCTAGCCTCGCCGTGTACTGGCCTCAGTACTGACGCTCCTCTTTTTCCCTTGCCCTTTGTCGGCACCCCTTTTGTTTTAGCAGGTTTGAGATCGACGTCGTTAGCAGGGTTACCCTTCCGGCTTGGCCTGGGCAGGGTTATGGACGCCATTGGTTATTCTTCAGGGCTCTTAGCCCCATTTGCATCTTGTCCGTACTCGGACGCTGTAACGTTTTCAAGGTGATTTGGATCTTTGTATTGTATATCTGTGTTCTTGACTCGTTGAGTCGCTGTTGTATATATATATATATCTGTTCTGTGGGTCCCATCGAGGACTGTTGTGTAATGGTATTACTTCGTTTTCCACCCGCACGAAAGTGCCTGGTGGGCGTCCTTGAATCGTTTCTATGCGGATTTAGCGGAAAGGGCTAAAACTTGCATAGGGCCGATTCGAGGGTGTTACAAGAGCCCTTCTAGGTAAATGGCTTTTCAAGCTTCTTACCAAAGTTGTGGTGTGGCAAACTCTTCTAAGGAGAAAATACATCGGCTCATGTGCATTGTCACAGGTTTATTGGGAACCGGGTGACTCACAGTTTTGGGTTGGCCTAATGGCGACAAATAAATTCTTCTTCACATACAGTTCGTTCTCTATTAACGATGGTTCGGAATAAAATTCTAGAAGGATAAATGGCTGGGTAATGCCACTCTCTGAGAACAATAACTGGCTTTGTACAATATTGTTCCTCACAAAGACGATACTCTCGCTAAGATGTTGGAAAATTCCCCACCAAATGTGATGTTCAGAAGAGATCTCGTTGGTCCAAGGTTAGCATCTTGAAATGAGTTGCTTCAGCATCTGGCTTTGATCCATTTGACGCTGGGGCCCAACGAGTTTCGATAGAATTTGAATGGAAGTAGTAAATTCTCTATGGATTCAATGTACAAAGCTTTAATCTAGCCAGAAGTTCTAGTGGATAATAACAAAAAAAAATGAAAGATGAAGATTTCGCTAAAAACTAAAGTTTTTGCGTCGTATCTTTGTCATCGTGTAATCCTCACTAAGGACAACCTTGCGAAACACAATTGGCATGAAAGTAAAAAAGTGTGTCTTTTGCCATCAGGACGAGATTGTCAAACTCTTATTCTTCAAGTGTACATTTGATAGATCTATATGGCGTGGATCATAGTTTAAATTACTTATTAGGGTGGGAGCACCTTGGCTATGGCTATGTAGAAATGATAAGCTTTTTAACGATAATTTTTTTTCTCTCATTCAGGTTATCTATCGATGCACAACTACTCTCCGTTCATGGTCATTCTACAGAGTGTGGAGAATCGCTACATGTTTATTGCCTACCCGGTTGGCGGTCACTGGGAGGGGTATTTGGTCCTCCATCATCTTAGGCGCCTTGCAGTTTCACTAATGATTATTTGTATATTGCGCCTTTGATGTTTTATCGTCGGTTGTAATAACGGGTGGATTTATGCGGCTGTGTGCATCCTATTTATGCATAGCCCGAATGTAATGCTTAAAAAATTAAGTAATAAAACGACAGTAATGCTACATCTACGGACATATATTACGGAAATCACTTACGGAATCAGCATGCAGCTGTGGGATTACAATCTGTGATCCCTTTTTTCAGCGAGGGGTCAAAACTTAACCAACCAATTGAGCACACGTCCGTCTGTAAGTCTTCCGTAGACAATTCAGTCCGTAAGTATAGGATTATTGATAAAGCGCCATTCCTATAAATACTTAGACGATATCAACTAATCTTTACCGGCCGTTTATAGAACCCATCAAGCAGGGATGCTTGGCGGACGGCGCCCCATATGCCTTCCATGGCCGAAAAGGTCTGGAACCGCACGTCACGGTCCATGACGAGCAGATCGAAGGATGCCCCGGCTTCGTCGCCGTCGCCGATGCAGAGGAAGACGTGCTGGAACGCGCCAGGCAGGTGGACGGGCGGGAGGTCGGTGACATGGCCGGTGAGGACGTCGCAGACGCGCAGATCGAAGTGGGGAGGGTGATGCTCTGGTGGAAGTCTGTACCGGCGGAGAAGGAGCAGGCGGCCGCGAGACGCCACCGGCCTGAACGAGTCCCGGAGGCTGCCGGCGTCGAGACGGGCGCGGAGCTGGTTTGGTGCCGGTGTATGGACGATGCCGTAGCTGGTGACCTCTCTGTCGTGGTACTCCTCGTAGGAGACGCCGAGGAGGAGGGCGGGGTCGAAGCCGGTACCGTCGCCGTGGGCGGCGAGTTGGAGCGCGAGGCGGCTGCGGGAGTCCGGGTTGAGGATGGCGCGGCGGAAGTACCTGCAGGCCGCGGCGCTGCGGACGACGGTCGTAACGTCGGTGCGCGCGACGATCTCGAGCAGGAGATCGACCGCGAGGCCGGTCTCCCACGCCGCCGCCGGCTCCATCCCGCGGGCACGTTGGCATCGTTTGGTCGACATCGTCGGATGAGGGATCGCGGGACTCTGAGTAATCTACAACTGCCAGCGATTTCCGATGGATGGAAGGTGATCGCGAAAACCGGGGCAGTTACAAGTTAATCAGATTGAAAACTGCACGCAGCTAGTAGAACTGTACCACAGACAGTACCAGCTGCCACGATTCAAAACTAGTGGGAAAAAAAGGCACGAATTGAGAACCTCGATCGTTTGTTCCTCGCCGGCTGGCAATGGAAGTCTGCAACGAAACAAGAGATTCGCTGTTTTTAAGCTTGCACCGGAGTGCTTCCTCTATCGAAAATATTCCTAACTAGCCTTTTAAGCTAGACGTGTTATTTCAAAGTTTCCATGGATAAGTGAAGAGATGATGTCCTCTTCTTCACCGTGAAAGTATTCAAAGTGGAACATGCAAAACTAAGCGATATACTATTTATAAAACAGAGCCAAAGTCTATTTTGAGAAAAGCAAGCGATATACAAGTCAGGGATCGAAGTAAATGAAAGATCATGTCTAAGAGAGTTGTTAGCGTAAAACTACCACTTTGGGACAAAATTTCAGAAATCTACGACTTTACGATATTGCTGCAAAAATTTACCAGATTTGGAGTCGGTTTTCTCAAATAGCACTAAACTTACCTTGACCGCGAATTGACACGAAAACTAACATGCTTGCCGCACCTGTAGCGCTAACGTGGCGACTCTAGATGGCGACCGACACGACCGCTTACTGCAGGTGCGAGACCCACCACTTGACGCCTGGATAAGCTACATTCCCATTGACCCCGCTCGTGTTTTCTTTCCCGCTCGACCATGCTCCGGCGACAGAGCGCCATCGCCGAGCACTGCCCCCTCCATTGTCGTCGTCGTCCCGTCTAGCGCAGCCGTCACCATGCCTAGCTGGCATGACGCTTCTAAGTCGAGCTAAAGGGGTTCCGTGGCAGAAAACAAAAAATTTCCTACTACGAGAATGCACCAAACCAAGATCTATCTATGGAGAAGTACACTAACGAGCGGGATACAATATTCATACCTTTGAAGATCGAGCGCAAGATTACGTTCCCGCACAAACATTGATGATGAAGCCGAGCATAGCAGACCTTGAGGTCTAGAAGGTTTCAAGCGTCCAACACCACTAATGAAAGTGCCTCGTGGAGTTTTACACGCGTCTGGTGTAAAAGATGTCTTCCAGGCTTCGGTCCAGCAAGGCAGCGAAAGAAGAAGATCTAGACCGATTCTAGCAGCACGACGGCTGCGCTGGGTGGAGAATTCTCTACCTCGTGGAGCACGTTCCTAACTTGGGAACATGCATGCGAGGGAGAGAGAGAGAATGGCAAAGGCCAATTGTGATATGAGATTTGTGGGAGAATGGCACCCTAATATATAAGAAAATCTAGGCACTCCCACCCTTCCAAGTCCTGGGATGGGACTAAACTTTGGGAGGAGGTGGGGAGGTTGGCTGCTGTGGCGCCCCGCAAAACCACTACTAGAAAATCGTGGTGTTTTTGTGCATTGCATCATCATGACCGCATGCTTATGTCATCATGCCACCTTGCATTTGAGCATCGTCATCATCATGCATGGTTTTTATCTAAACTATTTTCGAAAAGCCTATTTTTGTTTTCTAAATATCCCGTCTTTAATTTCAAATCAAAAACCTCGGGCCTCCAAATTATTTTGTTTTGTCTACAAAACTATTTACAAAAGTCTATTTTAAATTAAATTAAAAGTTTATATTATTTTTGGGAGGCAGCCAGCCTGCCCAAAAGCCCGGCCGGCCACCTCCAAACCCTAGTCTAAATATCTAGTCCTAATCCCTAATCTACCCAGCCCCCCTCCACCTCACCCCACCAAATCAGTGCACGCTACCTCCCCTCACACTCGCCACCTCACCCCTGGCCATGCCCCGTCCAAACCCAGCCACGCCACGCACCCCACACCTCCCGACACAGCCACGTCAGCCCCTTTGCCCCACACCCGGCACAGCCCGCCGCCAACCGCACCTGACACAGCCCCTGGCCCACCATCCCATCGCCCCGCGTCGTGTACGCGTTTCCCCTCCCCTGCCTCGCTTCCTCCCGCACGCAACCACTCCCACCACCGCTCGCTCGCGTGCAGACCCGCCGCCGCTACCTTCCTCCTCGCCCCGTGCTTCGCCAGGCCCCGCCGCTCACCTCTGCGACCCCCCATCCGCCGTAGCACCGTGCCTCCTCGTCGACGAGTGCCGGCCACCAACACGCTCCGCCGCCGCCGCTATAGTACCTCTCCCCACCAACCAGCGCCACCCGCCTCTGCCGGTGCCCAGCGTCGCCCTCACCTCTGCGGCGTCTCTCTCCCCGCCGTAGACCTCCCCAGGTCGCGTTGCCGCCCGAGGCCGCTCCTCTCTGCCTCAGTTGCCGGCCACCGTCTCCCTCAACTCCGGCCACCAACCCTCGCTCCATCCCCGCCGCCCCGCAAGCTCCATCAGCCCCGTCGCCGCCAGGATCCGCGACCGCGCGGCACGCCGCGCTCGGCCACTGCCCGTGCCGCTTCCCGCTGTCGAGCCGAGCTCGCCCGGCCGCCAGCGAGCCGCCATGCCGCCTCTCCAACCCCTGCTGCCGACCTCCTGCATGCACCGGCTCCATCCTCGGAGTCCTTCCCTCCTCGCCCGGCCCCAGCGCGCCTACTGCCTCGCCTTCGCCATTCGCTGCTGTGGCCTCCCCTCGCCCGCGCCGGCCAGGGTCTCCGCGACCCCGAGCCGCCTCCTTGCGTCCTCGGTCGCCTCACCCACAAGCCGCCGCCGGCTGCCTCTGCAGGTCACCGCTGCGCTTCACCCTCTCCGGCCGCCGCACCCTCATGGCCCCTCCTGCGAGTTCTGCATTGCCCGCAAGCGCCGTCTGTGCGCCAACCAGCACGGTTCGACCCGCGTGCAGCCAAGGCCTTCCATCGTCCGTGCCCGCTCCGTCGGTCAAAAATAGTGTCGGTGGTGTAAACGTGTTGGGGTTGCATTGTGTCCAGATTGCTGATGCTGTTGCTGTGAGAATGAGAGGTGATGCTAACTCGGTTGCTAGACCCTCGCAATGTACAAGATGGAGGGGCGTCCCGACAAGATCTACGATACCATGCGGGTGATCGAGACCGATGGTTGGAGCGAAGCCAAAGAACCGTGTCAAACCCGGATATCTCACCAAGACCGTCATCAAGGGCAAGACTGAACCCGGAGCCTGATCTAGAGGATCCGAAGTCCGAAACCTCGACACGCCAAGTTCTCCTCATGAGCCCCGAAGACCCGAACCCAAAGCTTGTCGCCACGGATCGACTAGGACTTCTACAAGGGTCGACAAGTACTTCGTCATGGATCCGATTGAAGCAACCCTGAAGACCACAGATGCGACAAGTACTTCTTCCCCGGACGCCAAGGTCGTCGACACGGATACGCCAAGTACTTCCTCGAGGACGCCAAGTTCTTCACCCCGAACGCCAAGACCGACCCGATACGCGGACCCGACAAGATCTTCGCAACGACAAGATCGACACCGACCAGGGCGAATCCGATGCGCCCCGATGCCAAACCAAGTCCTTCTTCCTGGATGTGACAAGATCTACTCCGTTGCCCGAGAACGTTTCTGCCGGGACCGATCCCCGTCAACCCTGAGACCAGATCCCGAACCCCCAAAACCCAAGACCTTCCGAACCCAGATGTGTGAACCATTTCCCGAGCCCTATTTTATAAATGCTATATATAAAACTTGTTGCATATTAAATTGTCATCTCACATGCATATTATGTGGGTTGGGGCATTATGCCGATTCACCGCATGATTGAATATGGAGTGTTTATGTGGGATATCTTTTTCTTATTCCGGACTCCATTTAAATTGGTGTAGCGAACTGATGCCATGTTTCACCCTGTTAATACAACATTTAAATTGAGGGGTAGCTAAATAACTTGAACCTTCTAATTAATTGTCGGGACCCCGGTTCCGCTTAATACTGCCTAATTGCACCGCACCTACATCATATCATAAGCATGCCGGATCTTCTGTTGTGGTATTAAATAGTGCATCCGGTGTTTGTTCTACTGTTTGCTTCTTCGCGGATTAGGACGATGAGTTGATGCGAGTATCGACAAGTTCTCCGGATATGATCCTTCGGCAGTGTTTCCCAGGCGAGCATCTCTCCCCCTTCTACCTATTTTGCATTTATAGTCTTTATTTCCTCCTGTTGATCTATTGCTATCCGTGTCGCGATGCTTTAGTTTCCGTGCACCAGTTATATCTCATGCAGCCTCTATATTGCCTTGGACACCTCCTATTACCTGTTTTTGGTAGATAGCGGGCCTTGCGAGTCGTAGTTGCTTGCTCAGGTGCGATCTCGTGTTGTCGAGTACCACAGTTGTTGGTATGCTGGCAGATGGTTATTGATGGAGCTGTTTAGTGGAGGAGATGATCATGACTTTAAATACAACTATTAAAAAGCTAGATATAACTAATGCAGAGGCATCGGTGGGCAATAGATGTTATTTGGTTCTTCTACGCTCACTTGTGTCCCGTAGGACCCCGAGTACTTGATACCTGTTCCTTGACTATTCGCACTATCCACATCCGGGAGGCCTTATGGACCCCCCTGACCCAGAGCTTGATTCATTTCTATTTCTTGGGGCCACAAACTAGTTTGGGGTTTTATTACTATCCTGTACTTATGCCATGTTACTGCTTTATTTACGATTGTGCGTGGAGCACCTGTACTATTTAGGATTGTGACACGTTTTTGCTGTATCGACAAGCCCAGTCACACTTTCGGGTTCCTAGTCGTTTACAGCCGTCCACACAAAACCACAGGTCCGTTCGAGCCGCCAACTTCATTATGGGGTAGCTTAGTGGGGTGGCCCCCTGAAATATTTCTGAATCCTGTGATCGCTTTGTCGTGAATGCCTCGTTGGGTTTTGAGTTGGTTTTTCCGAGGTTGATCGAGTGTGTGTTGCTATTTGTGCACCCCTGCAGGGTAAAACTTTCTGAAAGTCGTGTCCGCGGTTATGGACGACTTGGAGCACAGTATCTCGATCATAGACAAGCATAACTAAAGTAGTGCTATAAATTTGACTTAATGTGTGACTAGTAAACAGATGCAACTATAACGGAATGGATATTAAAAATGCCAACAACTGGTGGATCTGGGTTGTTTGTTATATATGCCTAGTAAGTATTGCAACTCTAATGGAATGTGATAAAAGTGTCAACAACTGCTGGGTTTTGGGATTCCTCAGGACAATTATATCTGACTAGTAACTGTTCGAACTACAACGGAATGTTAACTAAAACTTCCCACTACTTATGCTCTCAGGATGACGGAAGCTCTATATCTGATTAGTAATTGCTGCAACTACAATGGAATGAGTAAAATTGCCAACTGTGTGAGTTCCTTGGTCCGACTTCCTCGATTGGTCTCGAGGGGGAAATACCAGGATGTGTTTGTTTGGTGTTAGTTTCAGGTTGGATCCGAATAGGTCTTTCTTATCCCTCTCTGATAACCGCCAGTTGTTTCTAGTCTCTATAGGTTGTTTAGTGCCGCTGCGCTGCCGCTTCAGCCCACCATACCTATGTAGGCGAGAGCCGCCGAATTCTAGCCTCGCCATGTACTGGCCTCGATCTTGACTCCTCTTTTTCCTTTGCCCCTTTGTCGGCACCCCTTTTGTTTTAGCAGGTTTGAGATCGACGTCGTTAGCAGGGTTACCCTTCTGGCTTGGCCTGGGCAGGGTTATGGACGCCATTGGTTATTCTTCAGGGCTCTTAGCCCCATTTGCATCTTGTCCATACTCGGACGCTGTATCGTTTTCAAGGTGATTTGGATCTTTGTATTGTATATCTATATTCTTGACTCGCTGAGTCGCTGTTGTATATATATCTGTTCTGTGGGTCCCATCAAGGACTGTTGTGTAATGGTATTACTTTGTTTTCCACCCGCACGAAAGTGCCTAGTGAGCGTCCTTGAATCGTTTCTATGCGGGTTTGGCGGGAAGCGCTAAAACTTGCATAGGGCCGATTTGAGAGTGTTACAGAGTGGTATCAGAGCTCAGCAGTTGCGATACCCCACAAGTCCAGCCTGTAGGATAGTCTAGCTAACGGCCGAAGTAGAGTGTCAAAACTATTTTGCAAAATCGGTTTGATAGATCTTGTTAGGTCTGATTTTACTCCTTACCCCTCTGTTGTTCTCCTCTTACCTCTCCGTGTTTTGAATCTGCTCTCTTATCTTTTCTTCGAGTCCAGGAATTCTCGTGGGTGGGTTTTCGTCGTACCTTCAGGGTTTCGTTTCCTCCCTCTGATAACGGTGGAGCTACAATCATCAATCTGCATCTCGTTTGTTGTACCTTCATCCAATCTTTTGTCCTTGAACTCTTTATCCGTATGTGCCCCTTGACAGATATCTGTATCGTTGAAAAGCATATGAGAAGGATGAGCATTGGTGAAGTTGGAGTATACCTTGAGCATGTGTTGTTCATGCCAATGGAACCATCACAAAACCTGATCATTTTGTCTTTTCGTACGATGTTTCTTTGTATCGTCCGTTGGCCCAATGCGACGACATCAGCTATGCCAGATCTGATGCAGAGCCTGCATCACTCTTTTGTTTCCGAACCTCGCTTGTCGAGATCTTCCGTCTAAATCCCGAGAGTTAGTTGCACGATTCCGCGATTCGTTTACAGAAGGATGCTTTGAGTACGGGATGGACTGGTCACCTACCCGCCTCTCACTATGCACTTTTGTACATCGAATCGGTGGATCAAGCAATTTTGCTCCGTCCATGGAAGTTAAAGGTGGCCTTATCTCTTGATACCTTTACCTTCGCCTTTTGTTCCCGGAGTGTCCTCTCGACGATCGCGGACCACGACCTCTTGTTAGTGGTGTCGCGAGGATCTACATGAAGCGAGAAGATTCAGATCGTAAGCCTTCTTCCCGGTACCATGAGGCGGATCTCGAGGGCGAGATCCATTGTTAGTGGTGTCGAATTGTGGCGCCCCGCAAAACCACTACTAGAAAATCGCGGTGTTTTTGTGCATTGCATCATCATGACCGCATGCTCATGTCATCATGCCACCTTGCATTTGAGCATCGTCATCATCATGCATGGTTTTTGTCTCAACTATTTTCGAAAAGCCTATTTTTGTTTTGTAAATATCCCGTCTTTAATTTCAAATCAAAAACCCCGGGCCTCCGAATTATTTTGTTTTGTCTAAAAAACTATTTACAAAAGTCTATTTTCAATTAAAATAAAAGTTTATATTATTTTTGGGAGGCAGCCAGCCAGGCCCGAAAGCCCGGCCGGCCACCTCCAAACCCTAGTCTAAATATCTAGTCCTAATCCCTAATCTACCCAAACCTAATCTACCCAGCCCCCCTCCACCTCACCCCACCAAATCAGTGCACGCCACCTCCCCTCACACTCGCCACCTCACCCCTGGCCCTGCCCCGTCCAAACCCAGCCACGCCACGCACCCCACACCTCCCCACACGGCCACGTCAGCCCCCGCCTGCCCCACCTGCCGACAGCGCCGCGTCGCCGCCAACCGCACATAGCACGCGCGCGCACCCCCCTGGCCCACCATCCCATCGCCCCGCGTCGTGTACGCGTTTCCCCTCCCCTGCCTCGCTTCCTCCTGCACGCAACCACTCCCACCATCGCTCGCTCATGTGAGACCCGCCGCCGCTACCTTCCTCCTCGCCTCGTGCTTTGCCAGGCCCCGCCGCTCACCTCTGCGACCCCCCATCCGCCGTAGCGCCGTGCCTCCCCGTCGACGAGCGCTGGCCGCCAGCATGCTCCGCCGCCGCTGTCGCAATACCTCTCCCCACCAACCAGCGCCGCCCGCCTCTGCCGGTGCCCGGCGTCGCCCTCACCTCTGCGGCGTCTCTCTCCCCGCCGTCGACCTCCCCAAGTCACGTCATCGCCCGAGGCCGCTCCTCTCTGCCTCAGTCGCCGGCCACCGTCTCCCTCAACTCCGGCCACCAACCCTTGCTCCATCCCCGCCGCCCCGCAAGCTCCAACAGCCCCATCGCCGCCAGGATCTATGGCCGTGTGGCACGCCGCACCTCGCCGTTGCCCGTGCCGCTTCCTGCTGTCGGGCCGAGCTCGCCCGGCCGCCAGCGATCCGCCACGCCGCCTCTCCAACCCCTGCTGACCTCCTGCACGCACCATCTCCATCCTCGGAGTCCTCCCCGAGCTCGCCGGCCTGCGTCCCCGAGCGCAGCCCCTGCCTCGCTTGACGCTCCGCCTCTTCCTTCGCTGTTGTGGCCTCCCCTTGCCCGCGCCGGCCACGGTCTCCTCGATCCCGAGCCGCCTACTTGCGTCGCCGGTCGCCTCACCCGCAAGCCGCCGCCGGCCGCCTCTGCAGGTCGCTGTCAACGCCGCTGCGCTTCACCCTCTCCGGTCGCCGCGCCCTCATGGCCCCTCCTGCGGGTTCTGCATCGCCCGCAAGCGCCGTCTGTGCGCCAGCCAGCACGGTTCGACCCGCGTGTAGCCAAGGCCTCCCATCGTCCGTGCCCGCTCCGTCGGTGAAAAATAGTGTCGGTGGTGTAAACGTGTTGGGGTTACGTTGTGTCCAGATTGCTGATGATGTTGCTGTGAGAAGGAGAGGTGATGCTGACTCGGTTGCTAGACCCTCACAATGTAAAAGATGGAGGGGCATCCCGACAAGATCTACGATACCATGCGGGTGACCAAGACCGATGGTTGGAGCGAAGCCAAAGAACCGTGTCGAACCCGGATATCGTGCCAAGACCGTCATCAAGGGCAAGACCGAACCCGGAGCCTGGTCAAGAGGATCCGAAGTCCGAAACCTCAACACGCCAAGTTCTCCTCATGAGCCTCGAAGACCCGAACCCGAAGCTCGTCGCCACGGATCGACTAGGACTTCTACAAGGGTCGACAAGTACTTCGTCATGGATCTGATTGAAGCAAACCCGAAGACCACAGATGCGACAAGTACTTCTTCCCCGGATGCCAAGGTCATCGACACGGATACGCCAAGTACTTCCTCGAGGACGCCAAGTTCTTCACCCCGAACGCCAAGACCGACCCGATACGCGGACCCGACAAGATCTTCGCAACGACAAGATCGACACCGACCAGGGCGAATCCGATGCGCCCCGATGCCAAACCAAGTACTTCTTCCCGGATGTGACAAGGTCTACTCTGTTACTCGAGAACATTTCTGCCGAGATCGATCCCCGTCAACCCTGAGACCGGACCCCGAACCCCCGAAACCCAAGACCTTCCGAACCCAGATGTGTGAACCTTTTCCCAAGCCCTATTTTATAAATGCTATATATAAAACTTGTTGCATATTAAATTGTCATCTCGCATGCATATTATGTGGGTTGGGGCATTATGCCGATTCACCGCATGATTAAATATGGAGTGTTTATGCGGGATATCTTTGTCTTATTCCGGACTCCATTTAAATTGGTGTAGCGAACTGATGCCATGTTTCACCCTGTTAATACAACATTTAAATTGAGGGGTAGCTAAATAACTTGAACCTTCTAATTAATTGTCGGGACCCCGGTTCCGCTTAATACTGCCTAATTGCACCGCATCTGCATCATATCATAAGCATGCCAGATCTTCTGCTCTGGTATTAAATAGTGCATCCGGTGTTTGTTCTAGTGTTTGCTTCTTCGCGGATTAGGCCGATGAGTTGATGCGAGTATCGACAAGTTCTCCGGATATGATCCTTCGGCAGTGTTTCCAGGCGAGCATCTCTCCCCCTTCTACCTATTTTGCATTTATAGTCTTTATTTCCTCCTGTTGATCTATTGCTATCCGTGTCGTGATGCTTTAGTTTTCGTGCACCAATTATATCCTGTGCAACCTCTATATTGCCTTGGACACCTCCTATTACCTGTGTTTGGTAGATAGCGGGCCTTGCGAGTCGTAGTTGCTTGCTGAGGTGCGATCTCGTGTTGTCGAGTACCACAGTTGTTGGTATGCTGGCAGATGGTTATTGATGGAGCTATTTAGTGGTGGAGATGATCATGACTTTAAATACAACTATTAAAAAGCTAGATATAACTAATGCAGAGGCATCAGTGGGCAATAGATGTTATTTGGTTCTTCCACGCTCACTTGTGTCCCGTAGGACCCCGAGTACTTGATACCTGTTCCTTGACTATTCGCACTATCCACATCCGGGAGGCCTTATGGACCCCCCTGACCCAGAGCTTGATTCATTTCTATTTCTTGGGGCCACAAACTAGTTTGGGGTTTTATTACTATCCTGTACTTATGCCATGTTATCGCTTATTTATTTACGATTGTGTAGAGCACCTATCTTTTAGGATCGTGACATTTTTGTATGTCGACAAGCCCAATCACACTTTCGGGTTCCCGATCGTTTACAGCCGTCCACACAAACCACAGGTCCGTTCGAGCCACTTCGCTATGGGTAGCTTAGTGGGGTGGCCCCCTAAAATATTTCTGAATCCTGTGGTCGCTTTGTCGTGAATGCCTCGTTGGGTTTTGAGTTGGTTTTTCCGAGGTTGATCGAGTGTGTGTTGCTATTTGTGCACCCCTACAGGGTAAAACTTTCTGAAAGCCGTGTCCGCGGTTATGGATGACTTGGAGCACAATATCTCGATCATAGACAAGCATAACTAAAGTAGTGCTATAAATTTGACTTAATGTGTGACTAGTAAACAGATGCAACTATAATGGAATGGATATTTAAAATGCCAACAACTGGTGGATCTGGGTTGTTTGTTATATATGCCTAATAAGTATTGCAACTCCAATGGAATGTGATAAAAGTGTCAACAACTGCTGGGTTTTGGGATTTCTCAGGACAATTATATCTGACTAGTAACTGTTTGAACTACAACAGAATGTTAACTAAAACTGCCCACTACTTATGCTCTCAGGATGACGGAAGCTCTATATCTGATTAGTAATTGCTGCAACTACAATGGAATGAGTAAAATTGCCAACTGTGTGAGTTCCTTGGTCCGACTTCCTCGATTGGTCTCGAGGGGGAAATACCAGGATGGGTTTGTTTGGTGTTAGTTTCAGGTTGGATCCAAATAGGTCTTTCTTATCCCTCTCTGATAACCGCCAGTTGTTTCGAGTCTCTATAGGTTGTTTAGTGCCGCTGCGCTGTCGCTTTAGCCCACCATACCTATGTAGGCGAGAGCCGCCGAATTCTAGCCTCGCCATGTACTGGCCTCAGTACTGACGCTCCTCTTTTTTCCTTTGCCCTTTTGTCGGCACCCCTTTTGTTTTAGCAGGTTTGAGCTCGACGTCGTTAGCAGGGTTACCCTTCCGGCTTGGCCTGGGTAGGGTTATGGACGCCATTGGTTATTCTTCAGGGCTCTTAGCCCCATTTGCATCTTGTCCGTAGTCGGACACTCTATCATTTTCAAGGTGATTTGGATCTTTGTATTGTATATCTGTATTCTTGACTCATGGAGTCATTTATAAATCTGTCCGTGGGTCCTATCGAGGACTGTTGTGTAATGGTATTACTTTGTTTTCCACCCGCACGAAAGTGCCTGGTGGGCGTCCTTGAATCGTTTCTATGCGGGTTTGGTGGGAAGCGCTAAAACTTACATAGGGCCGATTTGAGGGTGTTACAGCTGCCTGTGGTGGGGTGGGCCTGACCCCCGTGCTAAGCCCACCAAAGCTAGCCAGCAGGGTGGGATCCCTCACCTTGGTGCCTTGGCCAACCTAGGCCTAGCCGCCTCCCCCTCTTGGGCCTTCTCCCTTCCGAGAGGGCCCATGTGGGGGGGGGTTCCTAGTTTCTTTTATTAAATAAATATATTAATAATATTAATTTATTAAACAAATATTAAATACACTTTATTTAATTCCTCTTATTCAAAACTCTTTTTGAATATCTTCCAAACACTTCGGTATCTCTCCGGAACACTTCTGGTTCTCTCTCTTCCTATTTCTCTTTCGATTTCAGATCAACTCGCAGCGTCTATTATCCTTAAGTGCAACACCCTTACGGTTCGAGAATGTTTAGACATGAATGAGACATTTCTCCGATCAATGACCAGCATCGGTATCTGGAAACACATGATGGCCCCTTCACATTCCACGATTTTGGTTGCTCGCCTGAACCTTCTAAACATCGAGTCTTATTCCTTTTGCACAATGATACCTGGTTTGTCCAAGACCTGATCTCATGTATCCATATACAGTTCGATCTTGTTACTGACAAACATGTTTACTCGTTCCCGTGATGTTACATCCCCGTGACTTAGCCACATGCTTGCAAGCTCATTGATGTAACCTCACAGAGTGGGCCCATAGTATCTATCTGTTATTCGGATAGGCAAATCCCGATATCGATATGACATAGGTATGCCCAATAGACAACCGACTATAACCTACCTGCTGCATCCCGATGGAAGGCCCACTCGAAGATATATCAAGATCCATGAAGCCCATATGGACACAGACTCAGAAACGCCCAAGATAAGGAAAGCTCAAGACTAGAGTTTGCATACAACTTGTAACCAACTCGTATTTTACCTGAGACCTAGCCACCCCATATATAAATGCTAGGAGGGTCCAACGGGAAGGTCACGCGACAATATACACAATAAACACAATACACATATCTACGATTTCTCACAATAGACAATAGATCTAGACAGATCGCCACGAACTCATACACCCCGCATACACCTCGCTAGATTGCATCTGCGCGTCATTGTAACCTTCAACTTCCTCATAATCAAGAGCAGACAAGCAGGAATAGGGTCCTCTAAGAGGCCTGAACCTAGGTAAAACCTCGTGTCACATGTGTGCTTGTTTGCTAGCCGATCGATGCCTCCAGTGCTCCCCATTTCCTCGAACCTAAGTGCATTAACAATAGGCATTGATGAGTTAACCCCTCGTTAATTGACGCTATATGTGGGAAAAGGGAGTGCTGATGTTGCGGCTTCCTCAACCCTATCATCAACAATCTACAACTCGCCGACATCGTCCGGGCGGATCCATCATCATCGACTGTGGCCGGATCACATCTGGCTACTTCATCTTCTTCGGCGTGTTCAACTTCTACAAAAAATTGATTTGCCTTAGTCTGCAAGCATAGTAACACGGCTGCAGGGCACCGCTAGTATAAAGGATCAGATGGCCAATTCTCTTTCCATAATCGAAGACCTCTCGTCACTAAATTTACTACCGAAATCATTGGAGCATAAGGTGTGCATATCAAGGCAAATACGCGTACAGACTAAGTTCAAACAAACACGGATGGCTACAAATCCAAGGAAAGATCACGTCTAGTACTCCTTCCAAGAAAACAAAAGGAAGCATGGATCATGGAAAATTAGTACACGGGATTAAATCCCTTGAAGAAAGGCCGAGCTAAGCTACTATTTGTTTTTTATGTGTCCGGCTGCTAAGTCCCGAAGCTTTTCTTAAAAAATATAGCAGTGAACCGATTCTCCAAAAACCTGACAGGATACATACACACGATCCTATTCTTTTAAATAAAGGAGGCAATGATACCTTCGATCCGGATTACGGATGTAGTATAGATTCTTTTTCCCTAGTAGACCTAGGTTATCGAATTCTCAGGAAGAGAATGCATAGTGAAGTTACTTTAACAGACCTTTGGAAGTTTTAGAATTACTTTTGTGTTTTTACCGGACCAAGTGTTTGCGTCTTTTTGTTGTTGTCGATGATGGAAAGAGAGGGCCTAGGGCGTTTGGTTTCACCTGTAGCTGTGCAAAACATCTGATGGGAATAAAAGATAGAAATAAAGTATGCATGTACTTGTTAGAGCAAGATAAATTATATGTGAGCAGTGCATCCATAATTTCTATTGCCTCCGCAACCGCTTATAGCAATAACATACTAGTCTTATCCATAGAAGAAAGAGAACTAATGATATGCATACTGATGTCATTGTTAATCCCAAGCAAATCCCTCACATACAGCCATACTACCCCTTCTGTCACTGGGGTTCCCATCCTGCAGATCAGTCATTACTCATACTCCCTATACCTGGCTCAACCTCGGGGTCTTGGGTACCTGACAAGTCCTTGGACCGAGGCAAGAGAGGATACAATAATCATCATGTCATACAAACTAATACACGATCCCATCTATGATAAATAACATGCACAAACGCTACATGGCTAGGCCGAAGCCCTTAGCCCAAGGAGAATTACTCACACATAGAGATGAGATCAGCAATCATAAGCATTGTAATGAAAATCAGAAGATTGATAGCAATAGTCTTACAATGTCGCCAGTCAGAGAAGAGATCTACTATTACAAGTGGTGGAATATGGCTATGGAGATGGAGAAGGTTTTTGAGATCTGGAGGCAGCTGGTGATCTGTGGCAGAGACTTTTTGGCGAGGTCTGGCTTATTTTCTCGTCGCCCGAGGCTTCTTTATATAGGGGTCCCTTCACGAAAGTTGTTCTGTTTGACCTAACGGTGGTGGCGCCAACTATATGACCGGAGCTATACGGCCGGAATTTTGCTCCGGTCGTATAGTTGGTCGTTAAAGCGCCTGCCTTCGTTTTACGGCTCCTGGTTTCTTCTAGTTGTTGGAAATCTTGTATCTTTGACTTTAATATAGTGATTTCCTCCTTTAAATGACATTATCTATGCAGGAAAAATATAAAAGAAAGGATTGCATACCCCTTTGAATATTAGGCATTAGTGGCAGGATTTAGAGAGATATTTCATCAAAATTATGAATAATATCCTGTTTAAATGTGGACGTGGATGGCTATATTTCAGATCCATCAACCTTCCCAAGCTTAAATTTGATCGTCCCTGAGCAAGAAAACCAAAATCAAAAAGGAACTCAGCATTTAAACTGAAGTAACGAGATGGTGATCTTACTCATGATTGGTAGTCTCATGTTTCCTCAACTTCATAAATCTGAAAAACTTCAGCATAGATATAGTAGGCAAGCATATCATACGGGTTTCATGCATCCTTATGCAAAAAAAATATTGTCAACATGGATGATTCAAATGAGTAAGCTTTATTCCATCTCAAGTAATCAACTCATAGGCTTGCCTTTGAATGATAAAATATAATCATGTAGCTTGAGAGTGTGAGAGTTGTCATGAGAAGCATATACACTAGAGTATATCAATTCTCCCACATCAATAAATCAAGACTTTTCAAGCACTACTTTTCTATTCATTGTCCTTCAAGAATTTCAGTTTTTGAGTAATTGAGAGCATGCCAATGATTTTTATTAGTTTATCGGTCTATGATGGACACTCGTGGCATCACTAAGGTTTTTTTCCTTTTGCATAATGATTTCTCATAACAGCCAGAGGAGTGATTCCATCATGATTACAGCTACCCGAGAGTGCCAAGAATCTTACCCACTATAGCATTGCCGCTACAAGTGTTTAATCAACTCATAGGAGTTTCCTCCATGAAGATCGTTCGTAGGCCAGCGGAGTTGTTGGCATCCCATGAAGTTTGACACGAATAAAGCTACATCATTCTTATGATTAACAAGTCAAACTTTGGCATCCTCACAAAAATCGCTATACATTAATTCAATCAAACAAGTCCTTTAAAGAGAGCTATTAAGTCAATCAACATTTTCAGTGGTGTTGAGTGTATCTACAAATAAACCTTCAAGACTAAGCACTACAACACCCAAGCCTTCAATTGTGAGACTTTTTCTTATTACAATTGTTTAGCAATTTTTAGGCAAGACTTGGTTAATTACGAGAGCTGGAACAAAATGTACCCAATTAAATACCCATGCAAACAAAAATCTTACTACAATACAAAGACTCACTCCACCAATATAATATCTCAACATTTACTACTAACTAGCATGGGTTTCTCAAACTTCAAAAGTGGGGAGTCATAAGGCATACCTCTCATGTTTGGTTCCACTTCTCTCTTCCTTTTTTATTTGTTTCTTGGAAACTCGAAGTCAATCACTCTCATGTAAATACATGAAGACCTCGAGACGGAAAGAAAAGAAATAAGGAAAATAAGGAAAAATGGAGAAATATTTTTGGGTTTTTTAAGAGAGGGAGTTTAAAGAAAAGAAAATTGGCGACAAAGCTCGGCTAGAAAATCTCGAAAGCAAATAGAAAGAACTAAAAATAAAGTGTTGGAGAAACCAACACGAGTGCTTATAAACTCAAATAAAAACACAACCTCGAAAAATAAAAGCAAATGAATGCCAAGTAAAGATACATGAGGAAACTTCCCCAAGCTTAGGCTTTTGCAAGCCCTTCAAATCATTGGGTGGCGGGGAAAAGTCGTTACTCCAGTTTGCAAATTGAGTTGAGAGGTTACTAGTTGATTCTCAGAGGTTCAAAGAGAGGCTATGCATCCTCTCCACAGTCCCTCCATGTCCTTGAAAATCTTGGTATGCAGCGAACTAGGTTTGTGGCTGCTCCTCTTGATAAGGAACTTCTTGCTCCTCCTCTTGGTCCTCATCCTCTTCCAGAATCTCCTCCTCGGGTTGGTGTTACTCAACCTGCAAGTCATATAGCAAACGTCCTTCCTCGATAGATAAAATACCATTAGGCATAGGAGCGGGGTAGAGACGCCCAGCTCCAGCAATATGATGATAATAAACACCACCTCTCCTAGTGAGCATTCCACAGGATCTCAAAGTGGAGAAACCAACACGTGTCTCACCTAGCACGTGTTGCAACTCACCTAGGTCGATGCCTAGTCCAGTGGCAAGCACGGTGATGACGCCTCCACCTGTGATTGGTCCTTCGCTTTGGGAGGCTTGGTGCTCCAAGTAGTGCACAAGGATGGCGCCCAAGTTGACTGACAAGCCGCAGTTGATGTAAGCAGCCTTTGCGAGGACTAGGATGTCCTCCTCGTTGAGTCTCGTGAACTCATTACATGCCTGCAAGGTGTTAGCAATAACATATAACAAATAGTGAATTGCACGATGTTGAATATTCTTCCCCTTGTTCACTCTACTAGTGAAACTCATTCCATTATAGTATTGTTCAGGGGAAGGTTCTAAGCCAGTAAAGGATGCGCGTAAGGCATGAACATAATTGTTTGGTAAATTAAAACATGCGCACCATTCATCTAATGTTAAAGTGTAGTTGTTGTTCATCAGTTGGAAAGAAATAGTGTCCTCTCCTTGCCATTGTTTAACGGTGTTTTGCAACAAACTTAGAAATTCAATGGTTAAGCGGTGATAAGTAGGCACATCATTATACACAAAGTTTTGTAGGCCAGCTCTATTGCAAAGTAAATTGAAGTCATCAGAAATACCGAGTTGGTTCAATATAATGGGGCAAGCCCATTGGTGGCCTTCACTTTGCGGTTCTTGATCCTATTGAAGCGATCACGTTGGGGCTCATCCCTGAACCGTATCCCCATGCGTTCTTGAGCTACAGCCCGAGAAGCGCTAGCGGTGGCACGAGTATGAGTTTGGCTCCTTGTGTCCATCATCTAGAACATTGAAGAAAGGCAAAAATAAAACTTTTTGATCCAACAATAGTAAGTACATAATATTTCTCATCATAGCACACTAAAGAATCTCCTCAAAATAATAATCTAGGCAAGAAAATCATGGAAATTGGTGCATAGTAGGTCTCACCCTAGATTGATAATGACAATAGATCAAAGATGAATTTGCAAAATGTAACTAGACGATCAGAGAACATACCATAGATCACTCATGTATGAGGAAATCAAAAGAAATTGAGCAGAGATGAAGATCTCTTGAGGTTTTGAGAGAGTTTGGAGGTAGAAGAGAGAAAAAGGATTAAAGTTTTGGAGTTGGAGGTACCTTTCCATGCGTTTTTATGGTCGGACAAAACTATACTAGCGCAACTATACGCCTAGAACAATGCGTTCCTGCCGTATAGTTGGCCTTCTGTCAAAATATTAGGGTTTCCTTCTGGCGGCGCAGCTATACGGGCGCAACTATACCTGGGAAACAAAATGTTCCCGCTGTATAGTTGGTCGTCAATTGTCTATCCCCGGAAAAGAAAATATACAAAGGCATCGATATTTATACGACCGGAACTATATGGCCGGAATTTTTATTCCCGCCGTATAGTTGGTCGTTAAACTCTCAGTACAATGGAAAATAATTTGTACGGAGGTACTGATATCTATACGACCGGAGCTATATGGTCGGAATTTTTATTCCCTCTATATAGTTGGTCATTAAACTCTTAGTATATTTTGAAGAAGAAATGTTGATAACAAAGATATCTATATGATCGGAAATATACAACCGGAATTTTTATTCCCGCCATATAGTTGGTCGTTAAACTCTCTGTGTGCATCAAAAAAATTCTGTTTCTTCGGAAACTATTTCTTTTCCTATAATTTAGTGATATACCTTATTTTTGACAAAAAATTTACAGTAAATATTTTCGACCAACAATAGCATGAATAAAGCAGAATTTTTAGTACTACCGAACTTCTTCTCCTCAATTGGAGTTTTCTAGCACTCTTTATTAAACATAAACTTAAACTAAAACTAAAAACCTTTACTCAAACCTTTATTTCTCATGGGTTGCCTCCCATGAAGCGCTCTTTTATGGTCAATAGCTTGACCTCAATGTTGCTTACTTAGGCCAGATGAGTGGAACACCCACTCCAAAGTAATTGGCCTTCAAAGTGATGGCCTCCTTTTCATCATGTCTGGCTTTCTTCTTCCTGGGGAAATGAATAACAAAAGGATCCCATGAAGGAAATTGGAGCTTCACGTTCCCTTCAGGTAGATTAATCAAAGCCTTAATAGTTCTTAAGAAAGGACGGCCTAATAGCATAGGAGCAGTAGCATCTTCAGGCATGTCAACAATAACAAAATAAATGAGATCAGTATAGCCTTTAATGTATACTAAAGTATTCTCCTTAATTCCTACAGCTTGTTTGTAGGTAGAATCTTCTAGATGCAATTTTAACTTAGTGATTTCAAAAGAGCCAAGATTTAGCTTGTTAAAAAGACTCTTTGGAATTGTTGAGACGCTTGCACCTAGATCACAAAGTGCAGCTATCTCATTGATTCCAATTTTAATCTTAATAGTAGGCTCAAATATGTCATCTAACTTCAAAGGTATTTTTTCAACAATTTACTTGTATTCTTCCTCAAGCTCATGTACCTTTATTGCTACTTGATTAACAAAGTTTTTGGTACATAGCTTCCTCACTACCTTCACTTATCGGAATCTTAACGTTGATCCTTTTTACCAGATCTTCAACGGTGTAGCTTGGTGAAGGAGTATTACTATAATCAAGTTCTTCAGGCTCCTCCCTTTGGACTCTC
This sequence comes from Avena insularis, assembly GCA_023614405.1. NCBI lineage: Eukaryota > Viridiplantae > Streptophyta > Magnoliopsida > Poales > Poaceae > Avena > Avena insularis. Next base: position 37,354,840 of record CM042696.1, on the reverse strand, counting down.
ATCATCTTGAGGTCTTCAACAGGATTGAGCTCAGCTTTACGTGTAAATTTAGCTAGAATGAGAGTTTGACTCTCGGTTATCTTACCTAGCTATGCCTCAATGATCCTCATTCTTTCTTAGAGGGCTTGCAAATCATTTTTCAAACTAACATCTTGGTTAGATAATTTACCAAGCATAGCATCATGGTTCTCTGTTATTTTAACAAGAATATTTTTTTGTTCATTTTGTGAGTCTATAAAATACTTTAGCGTTTCTTGGATACTACCATTACTAGTTCCCATATTATTATTAGAGTTACCTGCATGACTAGAATAATGTTTCTGAAAGTAGGGATTGTAACTCTTCTTCCAAGCAGGGTTATAATCATTACGAGCTACAAAATCTATTTCTTCAATATTTGTTTTAGGGGTGGCTCTTACCTGGGTTTCCTTACCTTTTATAGCTAGTATGAGCTCATCAAACTTGGCATTAAGTTCCTCATTTTCTTGTGGTGAAATGGAGTTCACCTTCTTCGTGTTTGATCTATCCACATGCTAATAGCTGTGAGATTCGACACATTTTTTATGGCTTTATTTGATGGTTTTCTCCCGGATTTGATCGTTTTTTGGCTTTACCTAACGCTAATACTTCGGTAGCGAAGAAAACTTGGTTTTTAATGTGTGTTTCAGGTTCTGAACGTCAACAGGAGGATTTAACTAGAGAAACACAATATTCTAGGGAAAACAAGCAAGTCTCACTTTGGAAGCATGCAAGAGGAGTCAACAGAAGCTTTAACGAGCAACTATACGACGAGAATATTTTTCCGGTCGTATAGTTCCCGCCACCTCTGTCTTGTCAAAAGGGACAACTTCTATGAAGGGACCAAGGACGAAAACACAACACAGCAGCCACCTCACCATTCAGAAGGGAGAAAGAAGAGATCCGGAGAAGAACGAGAAGACGTTCTTCATCTCGCTCCACGATCTTCGACCTCCAAGCCAATACACCCCATAGCCACTACTTGTACTTGAGAGAGAGAGAGGGAACTTCACCTTGCAAGCCTAGGGTTTGAGATTGTTTCTTCCCATCTTGAATTGTGTTGGATATTTTTCTATTCTTATTGTGGATCTCCATGGTAATACAAAGACGAATTCCCATTATTCATTTATATTGATGATCTGTTCTTCTCTCATGTGTGAGTAATTCCCTTGGGTGTGGGAGATGTAGGGGATTGGTGAGATGTGATGTGCCTTCATATATTTTCCGCTAGTTTGTGATTGATTCTAATTGATATATTATGTATGCTTGACTATCTGTGGGATGCCTAATGCGTGTTGTCCAATTAAGGGCCCAGACAACATGATACCTTGTTCTACACAGATAAGATCTTGCTCGCTAGTGGATCGGCGACCCTCGGGTGACACGGGGATATCAATGGAAAGCTAGTTGACTCGAGGATAACGAGTAACCACTGTGCTTATTGCATTAGTCCAATCCAAGGAGCTTAATCTCTAAGCAACCTGAAGGGTCTTAATCATCTAGTGTATGACCATGGTTTTGGTAGCAGGCTAGTAGGATTATTGTAGTTGGGATGAAATCTACCAAAAGGAGTTCCGGGTAATTATGGGTTGCTCGCCTACACATATATCTATAGGATTATTATTGTTACATTTGCCACTCGTCCACCTAGCACAGTCACTATCACCATGAACTGAATTTCCCCCCCGCCTTCTTTCGTCATTTGCAGGAAACAACAAACAAACAAAGTCATTCCTTACTTTTATGCTTTATATTTCTAAAGTTTACATTTTATTTTTATTTAAATCTATCGCATTTAATCAAAACCCCATTCTTATTTCAACACTTGCAGTCAATTCACTGGAAGACCTGTGACAACTTCGGGTGTGATAGAGACTTCATCTATAAACACTTACCTTTGGGCTCCATGTGGGATCGATATCTGAACTTCAAAAGTAGCTACAAACCATCTGTGCTCTTGCAGACATCAAGCTATTTTCTGGCGTCATTGTCGGGGATCTAAGCGCTAAGTGTTTGTCTTTTGACATTTCAGGTGTTGCTACTACAAAATGTTCTCCTTAGGAGACAAAGGGTCTACACGCTCTGGTACGACCTACCCGCCGGATAGAGTGCGTGCCTGCTCAGAGGCGCGAAGAAATTATTGAAAAACTTTTAAGATTAAATAATGTTGAAGTTGAAAACCTGAGTGATATTATGGAAATAATTGTTGGAATTATGCCCTAGAGGCAATAATAAAGATGTTATTATTATAATTCTTGTTCATGATAAAGTTTATATTCCATGCTAGAATTGTATTAAGCGGAAACATTAATACTTGTGTGGTTTGTGAACAACACCGTGTCCCTAGTACGCCTCTATGGACTAGCTCATTGATCAATGATGGTTAAGGTTTCCTAACCATAGACATGAGTTGTCAATTGATAATGAGATCATATCATTGGGAGAATGATATGGTGGACAGACCCAAACTAAGCGAAGCAATTAGATCGTGTCATCGTGTTCGTCTTTGCGAAGCTTTTCTTATGTCAAATATTGTATTCCTTAGACCATGAGATAATGCAACTCCCTGGTATCGGAAGAAACCTTTGAGGTCATCAAATGTCATCCTATGAGAGGGTGATCATAAAGGTGTCTCTCAGGTGATCGGAAAGTATCTGTTGGGTTGTATGTATCGAGATGGAATTTGTCCCTCCCAAGTCGGAGAGATATACTTCGGGCCCACTCGGTAATCGATATCAACACCGCTTGCAAGCATGTGGTTAAGGAGTTAATCAAAAAGTGATATCGGATTACGGAACGAGTAAAGTACTTGCTGTGAACGAGATTGAACTAGGTATGACGGCATCGACGATCGAATCTCTGCAAGTAAAATATCGCGAGACAGGGAATATATATATGGGATTGATTGAATCTGGCATCATGGTTCATCCGATATGATCATCGATGAATGTGGGAGTCAATATGGGTGCCCAGACCCGCTGTTGATTATTGATAGAAGATCATGTCTGCATATTCTCGAACTCAGGTCACACACTTAACGTGTCTCGACGCTAGGATAGATTGGATACTTGGTTTATGAATTTTTGTTCGGAGTCTCGGATGGGATCCGGGACATCACGAGAGGTTCCGGAGTGGTCCGGAGAATAAGATTCATATAAGGCGGCAGTTTTGGAGTTCGAATTGTTCCGGATTAATCGGTATTGTACCGGAAGCTTCTAGAACCTTCCGGAAGGGGGCCAACGTGGTCCCACCTTCCGGGAGGGGTCATGGGACTATGAGGGAGTGTCCTGGCCGCATTGGGCCAGGGGCACAAGGCCCCATAGGGCCCAGCCGATCCTAGATAAGTTTAAATCGTTTAAACTAGAGATAAGATAGGGTTTCTAGAAGGGAGAGTTTAAATCGTTTAAACTAGAGATAGGCTTGGAGGATGGGCAAGGGCTGGCCGCACCCCCCTCTATATATAGAGGGCTGGTGCGCCCCCTCCCACCATCCACACATCTCCCTCCAAGCCCTAGTAGCCCTGCTGCCTTCCTCTCTCCCTCCCGACTGTTTGTAGGCGAAGCCCTGCGGCAGAAATTCTCCACCATATACACCACGCCATCGTGTTGTAGATCCAATCCATCTCTCCACCATACTTGCTGGTCCGAGGAAGGAGGAGACGTCGAGGTGCTGCACGTGTGCATCTCACGGAGGCACCGCCACTTGTGGTGCTAGATCGGATCGGATCGCGAGGAGGAGAAGCGAGTACGACTACATCACCCACGTTCGGAGCGTTCATGTGCGAATCTTCAAGGGTATGAAGATCTAATCCAATCTCTCTCGTTGTTTGCATCTCCTAGATTAGATCTTGGCTTTCCCTCTGTTCGCTCCGTAGAAAATTTTGATTTACTATGCTGCGAAACCCTTCAATTATGTCTATTTACAGGACAACTCCTATGAAACCTGAGAAAACTCTAAGGGAATACAGTGCTCCAAGTTATGAATTTCTTAAACAACCAATAGAATTCCCTAATCCTAGAGTTAGAGAATATCGATTTGATGGTGGAATCATTAAAATTTTGTAGGAAAAAGCTTTCAGTGGAAGGGAAGATGAAGACCCAGGAAGACACATTAGAGAATTCGATGATGTGATAACATCGCTCAGACCAAAAGGTTTGCCCAAAGACTTCTCTCATCTTAAATTATTTCAATGGTCTCTTAAAGTAAAGCTCTAGACTGGTTGTACTCTCTCCCTCGCCATTACATTAAATGTTGGGAAGACTGCATTACTAAATTCATAAATAGGTTTATTCCTTTTAAAAAGTTAACTGAACTAAGAAAGACCATAGGAAATTTTAGTCAGAAGGTGGGAGAAAACTACCCAAAAGCCCAGGAAAGATTGTTTGGAATGATCAGTAGTATTCCTAATCATGGCTATTCTGAACTAACAATTTGCCATTTATTTTACCATGGTATCAATACTCAATGTAGAGAGTTGCTTGACTTCTCAGCAGGAGGATCAATAAATACTTTAACTATTAAAGAATGTTTGGAATTAATGTCTACTAGGGCTAAGAATGATCCTTTATATAATCCTGATTTTGGCACTAAACCCAAAAAAGGGATACTTTGAATAACTCCTGATCTTATGCCTGAGGTACGCAAAACTATGAAATAAAAATGTATACCTTCTGAACTTGCTAAGGAAAACAAAGTAGATTTGTTCCAAGTTTTAACTGAAGAACATGAAACTAGAAATGTCTTTCAACAATTAAAGCATCGACAAGTAAAATCTCATAATAACTTGCATAGGCATTTCCAAAAACATAAAAAGATTTTAGCAAAACTCATGGAAAATTATGATGAGATAGGCCAAGAAATAAAATTATTTAATAAGTATCTTAGTATGATTGAAACCCAGTGTGAGCAAATAGCATCTGGTTATCAAATTTTTCTTCGTGATGACAAAGATATTCCTGTTTCTGCTAATGTTGTCACAAGAAGGGGTGCAGTTGTTACAGGACCCTTAGGACCACCAGAATATGAAGCTGAAAAATAGTGCAAAGAAAAAGCCTTGCTCGAAGCAAGCCAAGAAGATGATACATTGGTGGATCCTCAAGATGAAACTGAGACGCAAGAGCAGACAAAGGGGGACCAAAATGATGCACAAGATGATCATTATGACTCTGATGCAGAGATGGTTGATCCAAGAGAAGATAAAGAAACAAGTAAGGAAGATGAAGTTGTTGTAGTAGAAAAGAAGAAAAGCAATAAGCAATAAGCAACAACAAAAGAAAGCAACAAAAGAGCCTGACACCCCCCAAAGGTAAAAAACAAGAGTAAGTCAAGTGAGAAAAGGCTTCCTTATCTAGATCGAAAAAAGAAAGAACCGGATGTGGTAATTTATAATTCTTTTACAAAGGAACTTAGTGACATTCGTTTGGAAATTCCATTTGCAGATGCAACCAAAGTTCCAACTTATGGTAAATTCCTTCGTGATATTCTTAGTAGAAAGAAAGAAATAACTGAAACTGTTGCCATGGTAACTAGCTATCCTGCTAATGGGAAGTTGTTGTCTAAGTCTGGAGATCCCGGAATACCAACTATTTTATGCTCAATAGGTAAAACAGGTATTCACAACGCATTGTGTGATCTAGGAGCAGGAGTTAGTGTAATGCCATACTCCCTCTATACAAGGTTAGGATTAGGGGAGTATTCTCCTACTACTATCACTTAATAGATGGCTGACAAGTCCACTAAACAACCTGTTGGTATGCTTGAGGATGTCTTAATTAGGTAAGATGAACATGTTATTCCCACTGATTTTATTATTCTTGAAATGACAGAAGATGAAAGATTATATATAATACATGGAAGACCCTTCCTTAGTTCTGTAGGTGCATCAGTAGATTGTGCAGAAGGGAAGATAATCTTTAATGTTTATGATGTTGAAATCATCCGGTATTTTCCAAAGAAGCTAGAAGGAGGAGAAAGATATGTTCCACCGGCAAAACGAGTTCACGTGGTAAGTGCCATTGATAAGGGGCAACCAAAGGTAAGAATTTGAGAAGAGAGAAGAGGTTGAGTTATTCAACCATTCTTAATAAATGCTTGATGGGAGTCAACCCATTTTCATCAATTTAGTATAATAAAGAATAAGAAGTTCATCATATTCCTACCACTTTTTCATAGACATTCTTGCGAAAGCGTGCCCGTGAAGATGCAGCTGTCAAAAAGTAGTAGAAACATTGATTGAATAAGTAGAGAATAATAATAAGAATAAAAGTTTGAGTTTTCTATTTACAGAAGCTAAATTTTTGCTTTTAATATGCTAATGTTGGTCAATAGTTTTTACTGTCATTTTTCTGTTAAAAACTAGATATTTTGCTAAGTTATGGGATAAGAAGGTATCCTCAAAGAAATAGAATTTTTTTGATGTTTACTGATGGTTTAACGACCAACTATACGGCGGGAATAAAAAATTCCGGCTATATAGCTCCGGTCGTATAGTTATCTTTGCCATCAATAAATTTTCTTCGAAGGCATAGAGAGTTTAACGACCAACTATATGGCGGGAATAAAAAATCCGTCCGTACAGCTCCGGTCGTACAGATATTGATGCCTCCGTACAAAAATTTATGAAAGATACTGAGAATTTAACGACCAAATATATGGCGGGAATAAAAATTCTGGCCATATAGCTGCGGTCATATAGATATCGATTCCTCCGTACAAAAATTTCTGAAAGGTACTGAGAGTTTAACGACCAACTATACGGCGGGAATAAAAATTCCGGCCGTATAGCTGCGGTCGTATAGATATCGATGCCTTCGTAGAATTTCATCCCAAAGGTACTGAGAGTTTAACGACCAACTATATGGCGGGAATAAAAATTCCGAGCATATAGTTCTGGTCATATAGATATCGATGCTAGTTTTAGAAATTTATCTCGAGATGCAGATGGTTTAACGACCAACTATACGGCAGGATCATGTTGATCCGGCCGTATAGTTGTGCCCGTATAGCTGTTTTTCGAATAAACAAACCCTAGTTGGCGGCGCCACCGCAACTATACAGGTGGAGCAACATCACCCGCCCGTATAGTTCCGGTCTTATAGCTCGGCGTGACCACTTAATCGCACCGGCGCGGCTAGGTCTTGCTCCTCTCCTCACTATTTCTCTCATATTCTCTCTCCAAACCTCTCAAAATCCTCCTAGAACTTTTGATTCTTCGTGGATTTTGTTCATTTGAGTGGGGGAATCAACATATCGTTATGTTTCTCTCCCTATCCATGCTTTATTTTAAGATTTCCATGGTTGAAACTCTAACATTGGTCTAGTGGATGAACTCAAGCTTATTTCGTTTTTCCTATTAATTTCTCACGTTAGGATTGAATTTTTCCATGTAGAATCGTTCATATATCATATAGAAACTATATGCCTAAGGTTTTATAATTTTTCAGTGCATCATGATGAACAAAATCGGTAACCTCTTTTGTTCGAGCAAGCGCCAACAGGGTGAGGGCTCAAGCTCAGGGTCCCGAGCTTTGTGCAACTCCAAGTTGGACATTATCTCAATGAGGAGGGTGTTGCCCACACGTTGGGCCAACCACAACTTTCTCACCGCGGCAGGGTTGAAGGAGGACTTCGACCTCATGTGCAGCATGTCAGGGTTGGCGGTGATCAGCTTCGCCAAGCCACGACACCTACGCTAAACTCACCCACGATTTCCTTGCCTCCTTCTACAACGACCACAAGGAGAAAGGTAACATGTGCACTATCAGCTTCACCATGAACCGGCAGCACTATGAAATAAATTTCAAACAATTTTGCAATGCTTTTAGCCTCCCCCATACTGGGGGAGCCCAATATTACTAACCTCTATAGCGTCACAAGTGGAATAACTTGGGAGGTTATTTCTGTTAATGGTGGCAGACACTTTTATCAGAGGAAGATGTCCACCATTTAGAACCCAACCATTTTCTACTATGCTTTGTTCCTCGCCAACACACTACTGGGGAGATGTGACACATGCTCCATGGCCAATGCGGACATGGCAATGATCACCAAGGCTCTCTTCCCTACTTCACCGAAGAGCCCCATTCCTGCAGCTCTACTCATCCAGCACTTCCGCCACCAAAGCAACAAGACCAAAGGTGATATTTGCATTGGTGGATTGGTAGCCCACCTTGCCTATGCATTGAATGTTGTACTACCTGTCATGGAACCTGTTGACGGCTCCAAACTTATGGACGTCAAATATTTGACTGCTTGTGGCTTCCTTAGTGTTTACCATGCTAACTAGAGGCTCCAAGCATATCAATTCGGTTATCTTGATGATGTACAAAGTGAGTAGGTTCAGTTGCCCTGCCCCTAGGCCTTCTCAATTATGGACAAGAACACTTGGATCCTCACTAAGGACCAAGTGACGGTGATCTTGGTCGAGCACCAGCCCGAGGAGGAAGAAGATGAAGGGCAGCAGGATGATGAGGAGCAGGAGCAGGAGCAGGAGGAAGAGCAGGGACACAACCATGCTTGGGAGGGACAACAACAGCAAGGAGGAGCATGGGACCCATGGCCCAACCAGCCACAACAGGGGTACAGCTATGTCCCCTACCATGAGTTCCAGCAGCTCAACCAGCGTGTTCGGGAGATCGACCATCCTCTTCAGGATGTGAACAAAGATGTGAACACATTGACTCACAACTTCAGTCACTTCATGACCCACTTCCCCGACTTCTACTAGCAGTATCCGCACCTGCCGCCAAATGACGGCAACAACTGAGCCTGGCAATTGCCTAAGCTTGGGGGAGGTTTGAAAACCTCCAAACTTTGCATTCATATTTTTATTTTCTTCTATTTATTTATTTTATTTACTTCAAATTTGCATGTTTACTTTCAGCTTTGCATGTCTAAACCAAAAATACAAAAAAAATAGTTGTAAGTTTATTTGCAAGTTTGTTTGTTTGTTTCTCTCGAAGATTGCTTAATTTCAGGTGACTTGGCAATAGGAAAGCATAAAGGGGTTTCGACTCAAATACAAGAACAGTTAGAAGAGGTATCACATTCCTTTCATCATCCTCTCTGGAACCTTAAATTGATCCTACAAATATTTACTCACTTGCACTGAGGATACTCCCCACTTAGCTTGTTATCCCATAAATTTTATTCCTTTGCTAGTGTCTCCTTTTTAGCATTGAAATAATGAGCAAAGAACTTGGTTTAAAATACTTCATACATTTTTACAACAAGAAAAAACATCTGAAAGATGACTTGAGTCCATGTTTAGGCTGAAGAATTTAATTCTGGAACCACTCCATCCCATCCAAGCTTAATAAAAATAGACTTGATAGTACCCTTGATTGAAATTATTTGGTGAAATAGATGCTTTGAAGTAGTAGAAATTATGCCACTACCTTTTCTAATAATTACTGTAATATATTGCTTTACGCGTATTATTACAACTTTGTCGTGCTCCATGGGGAACTATTAACTCCGCTGGCCAGCGAATGATCTAAATGTGGGAAACCACTTGATTTTGGCTATTGAGTTATGTAAACTTCTATAGCAGCAATGCGATGACGGGTAAAATTTTTAGTCTCATCATGGCTTCACGTTCCAAGTGAAGTTGTAGTACTCCTCTGGCCCATTATTGCTCAACAAATTATTTATTGGCATGGTCATGAGTGCACAACACAGCCCCAATTAAACATGATAAAAATAGTGGCATGATTTCTCTATGAAAGAGCTAAAGTTTTTGAAAGGTAAAAGAAAAGAAAAAGGTGCTTTGATAGTCTTGATATTTAGACATGGAATAGATGAGTTGTTCTTAAATTATATGCTTTGGTGCCTACTTGAGTACGCTTAATTTGGTAAACAAACAAGAACAAAAGGCTTTCATCTCTCTATAAAGAGAGTGACCAAAAGAATTTGTCTCACTTTCCTAGCTAAACTTTCGACACTTGCTTGGACATATGATTTATTTGCTAACAAGATACATGTGGTTAGGAAGTGGACTCAGTGCAATCTTGTGAATACTTGTATGACTATATTTAAGATTGCAGGGATTGTGAAGAAAAGAATTTGACACTAATTCAAACTTGTGAGTTCCTCTATTTTCAGTTTCGAATCTCCGCTATTCTTCTTTATTTCCTTTTCACTCGAGGGCGAGCAACATCTAAGCTTGGGGGAGTTGGTAGCTGTGAGATTCAACACATTTTTGATGGCTTTATTTGATGGTTTTCTCCTAGATTTGATCGTTTTCTGGCTTTACCTAACGCTAATACTTCGGTAGCAAAGAAAACTTGGTTTTTAATGTGTGTTTCAGGTTCTGAACGTCAACAAGAGGATTTAACTAGAGAAACATAATATTCTGGGGAAAACAAGCAAGTCTCACTTTGTAAGCACTTGATGGCTCAGTATTGATGTAGAGCTCGTTGGGAACCCCAAGAGGAAGGTATGATGAGCACAGCAGCAAGTTTCCCTCAGTTATGAAACCAAGGTTTAATCGAACCAGTAGGAGAAAGGAAACACCCCAAAGGTGTTGCTAGCTGAGTTTGGCGAGGCGCTACCGGCGCTAGTAGCAACATGGAGACCTGCACAACACAACCACAGAACTTTGTCCCCAACTTGCGATGAGGTTGTCAATCTCACCGGTTTTGCTGAAAACAAAGGATTAAACGTATCGAATGGAAGGAAGTAAAAGTTTGCAGAAAGTAAATACAAAGCAGTAAACAGTTTGTAGATTGTATGTAAAAGAAAGGACTGGGATCCATAGTTCACTAGAGGTAGCTCTCCTAAAGATAGATAACATGCTGGGTGAACAAATTACAGCGGGGCAATTGACAAACATCGAGAAAGCAATACATGCATATACTAATCATCTTGACTCCTTTGGAACTTGATTGGGCATTACAACATTATACATAGACTGCCATCCAACTACATATATGACTAATAATACACCTTCAGGTTATCATCCGAGCCCCCTCCAGTATTAAGTTGCAAGCAACAGATTATTGCTTTACAAATTGTGTGTAATGTAAACAATACGATTGTTCTATGAACAAAGGATTGTTGTTTTCTCCCTAGTAGCAACAACACATCTAGTACCTTAGAGATTTCTGTCACTTCCCCAGATTACCAGAGGCATGAACCCACTATCGAGCATAAATACTAACTCTTGGAGTTGCTAGCATCTGCTTGGCCAAGATAGCTACTAACAACGGAAAGCATGCAAGATCACAAATAACAAAGACATGATAGAATCAATAATCAATCTGAAATAGCATCTCAATATCCATCGGATTCCCGCAAACACAACATGCAGAATTACAAATAGATGATCTTGATCATGAACGGAGCTCACAAGATCTAAACATGAAAGCACAAAGGAGGAGAACCAGCCATCTAGCTACTACATGGATCCGTAGTCCAGAGATGAAGTACTCACGCATCACACCGGAGGCTTGCATGATGATGAAGGAGGCCTCCAGGGTGAATTCCCCTCTCCGGCAGGGTGCCGGGAAGAGTTTCAGATCCCACCCGATCTAGGGATGGAGATGATGGCGGCTACAGACTCTTTCGTGGATTTTTGATCGGGTATTTAGGGTTTTCGTCCCGGGGGCAATATATAGGCGGAAGGAGAGGCCGAGGGGGTGCTGGGGTCGGCCAGACCACCCCCTGGCATGGGCCAGGCCTGGCCGCGCGGCCAGGTGGTGTGGCCGGCCCCCAACCCTTCTCCGTCTCGTATTCTGGCATCTGATGACTTCCAGAAAAATAGGCACTTTGGCTTTTGTCCCGTCCAATTCCGAGAGTATTTATTTTCTGACTTTCTTGGAACCAAAAACAGCAGAAAATAGGCAGCTGGCACTGTGGCTCTTGTTAATAGATTAGTCCTAGAAATCATATAAAAAGCACTCCAAAGTGTGGACAAAACACAAGAAAGTGAATAAAACCAAGCATAGAACATCAAAAATTATAGATACATTTGCAATGTATCAGCACGCAAGAGGAGTCAACAGAAGCTTCAACGAGCAACTATGCGGCGGGAATATTTTTCGGTTGTATAGTTCTTGTCGTATAGTTGTCGCCGCCTCTATCTTGTCAAAGGGACAACTTTCATGAAGGGACGGAGGACGAAAACACAACGCAGAAGCCGCCACACCATCCATAAGGGAGAAAGAAGAGATCCGGAGAAGAAGGAGAAGACGTTCTTCATCTCGCTCCATGATCTTCGACCTCCAAGCCAATACACCCCATAGCCACTACTTGTACTTGAGAGAGAGAGGGATCTCCACCTTGCAAGACTAGGGTTTCAGATTGTTTCTTCCCATCTTAAATTGTGTTGGATATTTTTATATTCTTATTGTGGATCTCCATGGTAATACAAAGACGGATTCCCTTTATTCAATTATATTGATGATCTGTTCTTCTCTTATGTGTGAGTAATTCCCTTGGGCGTGGGAGATGTAGGGGATTGGTGAGATATGATGTGCCTTCATATATATTTCCGCTAGTTTGTAATTGATTCTAATTGCTATATTATGTGTGCTTGACTATCTGTGGGATGCCTGATGCTTGTTGTCCAATTAAGGGTCCAGACAACTTGATACCTTGTTCTACACAGATAAGATCTTGCTCGCTAGTGGACCGGCGACCCTCGGATGACACGGGAATTTCAATGGAAAGCTAGTTGACTCGAGGATAACAAGTAACCACTATGCTTATTGCATTAGTCCGATCCAAGGAGCTTAATCGCTAAGCAACCTGAAGAGTCTTAATCATCTAGTGTCTGACCAGAGCTACACGGTCGGTATTTTGCTCCGGTCGTATAGTTGGTCGTTAAAGCGTCTGCATCCGCTTTACAGCTCCTGGTTTCTTCTGGTTGTTAGAAATCTTGTATCTTTGACTTTAATGTAGTGATTCCCTCATTTAAACGACATTATCTGTGTAGGAAAAATATAAAAGAAAGGATTGCATACCTCTTTGAATATTAGGCATTAGTGGCAGGATTTAGAGAGATATTTTACCAAAATTATGGATAATATCCAATTTAAATGTGAACGTGGATGGCTATATTTCAGAGCCATCAGGCAGCCAAAGTAGGGCTGGTAGTCCAAGACCGGAAGAGATACGTACGGCTGCGTGGATTTTTCGGTTGGAGACGACTACATAGATTTCATGGCAAGACAAGGATGCTAGCTCACCGTCTGAATCGAGTATTTGTCATGTCACGTGAAGATATATAGAGCCGTCAAGTCTTCGTCATAACCGGCTTCACCTCCTTCGCAACGACCTTTCCCTGCGTACAGATTCATCGTTGCCTTGACGTTATTGATGGTTTTTCATCAACGTTACAGACTGCTTCGCAGCCTAAAATTCGGTGGCAACAACAATGACTCGCCGTGGTGTCGACTCCGTGTCTACCACATGACTCCATCGACCTTGACCACATGTCCATCCCGACGACTCCGTCGACCATGCTGACTCCATGCTCGGGGGCTGCGCCGACTATGCCATACGACCCTATGCGGTTTTCGCTTTCGGCGAACTGAGGGCGCCTTTAACTCCAGCAATCCGCTGAAACTTCGGCTGCATCAACTCGCTCTATAGTCTTCGACCGCTGCGGCCCACTAGAATATTCGGCTTGGCGCCGGCATGCTCGCCGGTTGCATCGGCTCCCACGACCACAACTTGTCGGTTGTATCGGCTCCGCGTCGACTTCGTCTAACTACGTCAACTCTACACCCGGGGGCTACACTGACTACGCCGCGTGACCAGATGACTCATTCGACTCCACCAACCCGCTATGGTCTTTGGATCTAGTGACTCGGGGGATCCCTCCTTGACATAGGTATGATTACTCGGATGATTATAATTCGCTACCCTATATTGGGTAAAAGGCTTACGGCCCATGAAGGCTTCAGATGATAGCCCAAGGAAGCAACCGACAAAGACTTTGATTATATTAGGAAAGTGACCATGAACCGACATTATGTTAGTATTGTAATTACGCGTATATGAAACCTATCCGCATACAACTTTGAGACCCAACCTATTATATATATAGGATGGGAGAAGCCCAAGCGAGGGTACCAAAATCTAGAGGACAACTTGTAATAGTGTGATTACTCAATATTCATGCAACTTTCATTCTATTGTTTCCCTGACATCTGACGAAATCCCCAACGTTCTCTTTTCCGTGAAACCCCAAGTCCATCACCATAGGCATTGTCGAGGTTACCCCTCTTCACTCCTCTATGGTGATCCGCTACGGTCTTCAGCTGCGCCGACTCGCCAAGCGACCCGCTATAGTCTTCCGTCCCGGACACCCGAGGCTCCTTCGACTCCGTCGTGCGACCCGTTGCGGTCTTCGGCTCCAGCAACTCGGGGTATCTTTCGGATCCGATGACCCATTGTGTCCTTCGACTCTAGTGATCCGCTTTTGGTCCTCGGCTCTGGCAACTCGGGGGCTCCTCAAGCTTTGGTTACCCACTAAGGTCTTTAGATCTGGTGACCCGATACGATCTTTGGCTGAGGCAATCCGCTGCCTCCCTCGGTTACACGACCCACTGTCGTCATCGACCTCATCCGCAGCCGCATCTATGATAGCTACCAATAAAGCTAAGTTTCCTCTACCATGAGTCAATAATTGTTTATTTTAACTCGCACTCGAAACACTCGGGGGTTGCGCCTTCTTCGAGTAACCTAATGTGCAATCGACTCCAAGCACTCGAGCACGTCATACGCGACAGCCCGAGTAGCTGATTCTGCCTGATCATCGAATCCTTGAACCTCAAGTACCTCGGCAAGGTACTGAAACTAAGGGTAATCAGGCTAATGAAAAGGCCTAGCATACAGTGCAAAAGTGTCAACTCGATTGGCACCAGAAAATATTATAACAAGATGAAAGGCAAATATTCTTTACAAGATATAAGTGCTTCATAATTCTTTGCATTTTCTGCAGCTTACAAGGACGTCGACAACGTCGAGCTATTCTATTGGGTCCTCCAATAGGAGTCAACAAAACAACTGGCTACGCCATAAATACTCAAGATCCGAGTCGAGTCCTTTCTTGGATGGTTGCATCGCTTGATGCTACAAATACACAATGTTGGTCGCGCACCCGGTAGAAGCAACTGCGTTGACTCCATCCACATCGTCGATTCACCCGGCTAAATGCTGCATGACTCCACTACGCCGACTCCAACTACATCGTCGATTCAAGCTCCTTATGCGTGTGACGCTGACTCAATGCATTTCTGGGTCAGTGGTTTCTCCTCGCATGATTTTCGACTACCACTACAAGATACAAGACTCGTGTCTCTGCTCGAGTCTACGACTCCGCCAGACACTCTGGGGCTACTCCCATAGGGAGCCCTAGAGGTCGCGCATTCGAAAAAGCGCTAGCGTTAATGGCATTCACAAGATCGTCTGAAGCACTTCCGGATCGTTGTGTCTACGCAACCGAAGACTACAAGTCTCCGCTCGAGTCTACGACTCGAACAGACACTCAGGGGCTACTCGCATAGGGAGCGCTGGTCACGCACCCTATAGAAAATAAAAGATTCACAACAGTCCATTGTGTCGACTGCGTTCACAATGTCAACTAGCTTACAACAACCGATCTCATTAGCAACTTCGCTCACTTACATTCCAATGTCAAGTTTAGAGACAACGTCTCCTTGGCCATCTGAATCACCTCCACGGTGACAAATGTTTGGATGTTACGTCTACGACGTAAAGATGATACCTACGGATACAATCTGATGGTCTGGCAACCGCATCCGTTGCGCTCTACTAGAAAAATACTGTGTCTAAGACATGAAGAAAATCCCGACGGACGCGTCGGGTACACATACTTATCAATTAGAGCTCGGCTCAGTAAGGCCTCCATGGCATGAGTCGAACTACGCCAACAATTTCTGAATTCGAGTCCAGAGATTTGAGTTTGAGTAGGTAGCGTTGTTTTTGCCCTAGAGCAATTAACTGGTCTCGATCCGTCGAGCACACCAGACACGTTTACCAACATACCTATGAACTACTATGAATCCGGCTTACCCGATGAACATCTGGGTGAAGTGCTTCGCACTCGAAACAATAGTCGACTGTGACTACGAAACGTGAAGCTTGGGACTTCTAAGTCTTCACCCGAATCTATGATTCGATTCAACACTCGGGGGCCACTGCCATAGGTATGCCCAATAGGCACCCGACTATAGCCTATCTGGTGCAGCCCGACGGAAGGCCCACTCGAAGATATATCAAGATCCATGAAGCCCATATGGATACAGACTCACAAACGCACAAGATAAGAAAAGCTCAATGTTGGAGATATGCCCAAGAGGCAATAATAAAGTGGTTATTATTATATCTTTATGTTTATGATAAATGTTTACATCCCATGCTATAATTGTATTAACAGGAAACATTAATACTTGTGTGTTTTGTAAACATAAAAGAGTCCCTAGTAAGCCTCTTGTTAAACTAGCTTGTTGATTAATGGATGATCATGGTTTCCTGATCATGGACATTGGATGTCGTTAATAACAAGATCATGTCATTAGGAGAATGATGTGATGGACACACACCCATAGTAAGCATAGCATAAGATTAAGTCATTAAGTTCGTTTTGCTACAGGCTTTTCAAATGCATAGTAACCTAATCCTTCGACCATGAGGTTATGTTAATCACCATCACCGGATGGGTACTTTGATGATATCAAACACCGCTTCGTAATTGAGTGGTTATAAAAGTGTCATTGGGTATTCTGAAAGTATGTGTTGAAGCGCATGGACCAAGATTGGGATTTGTCCATCCATATGATGGATAGATATGCTCTGGGCCCTCTCGGTGGAATGTCATCTAGTTAGCTTGCAAGCATGTGACTAGGTTACAAGGGATGACATAACATGGAACGAGTAAAGAGTACTTATCAATAACGAGGTAGAACTAGGTATGGAGATACCGACGATCAAACCTCGGATAAGTAGAGTATCGCGTGACAAAGGGAATTGGTTTCGTATGTTAAATGGTTCTATCGATCACAAAGTCATCGTTGAGTATGTGGGAGTTGTTATGGATCTCCAGATCCCGCTAATGGTTATTGATCGGAGATATGTCTCCATCATGTCTGCATATTCACGAACCGTAGGGTGACACACTTAAGGTTCGAAGTTGTTTTAAGTAGATATGGAATATGCGTTGGAGACCGAATGTTGTTCGGAGTCTCAGATTGGATCTGGGACATCACGAGGAGATCCGGAATTGTCCGGAGAATGAGATTCATATATTGGGGATCATTTTCTAAGTTAGGAAATGTTCTGGAGTGTTTGTATGGAGATTCTAGAAGGTTTCGGAATGTTCTAGAAGGTTCTAGAAGATTTCTTGGAGTTTGCTTGAAAACCAAGAAAGGATCAAGGAGTCTTTGTGGGGCAAGACACGGATTCGTGGGGGAGGAGGATTCCTCCCTCCCAATCACTGGCCAGGAGGGGAGTCCTACTAGGACTCCCCCTCCCATGGCGCCTCCCTCCTTTAAATAGAGGGGAGGGGGCGCCACCCCCTGTATCTCTCCCACTTCATACCCTGGCCGCCACCTCTCTCCTCCTCCTTCTCTCTGCTCAGGCTTAGGCGAAACCCTGCAGAATTCTCTACTCCACCACTACCACCACACCATCGTGCTGCTGGGATTCCGTGGAGAATATCTACTACCTCTGCTTTCACTGGACAGGAGAGGAAGGTCCGCCGACTCCGACCGTGTGACCGATTGTGGAAGCGCTGCTGAAGCGCCGAAGGATCGTCCACACGATCTTGAGATCGGCAAGTGATCGACTACATCAACCCCGAGATCTAATCTCGTAACGCTTTCGGTTCTACGAGGGTTAGTACAGATCTATCTCGTTGCACATGTCTAATAGATTAGATCTTGGCTTTTATCTAGATTAGATCTGGGTTTTGTTCGTTCTTGCGGTAGAATTTTTTTGTTTTCCATGCTACGAACCCATCACTCAAGACTAGAGTTTAAATACAACTTGTAACCAACTCGTATTGGTACATGAGACCTAGCCTCTCCATACATAAGGCCTAGGAGGGTCCAACGAGACGGGCACACGACAATAGACACAATACACCCAATACACAGATCTATGATCTCCCACAATAGACACTAGATCTAGACAGATCGCCATGAACTTATACACCGCGCATACACCTCGACAGATTGCATCTGCGCGTCATTGTAACCTTCGACTTCCTCATAATCAAGAGCAGACAAGCAGGAGTAGGATCCTCTACGAGGCCTGAACTTTGGTAAAACCTCGTGTCACCTGTGTGCTTGTTTGCTAGCCGATCGATGCCTCTAGTACTCCCCACTTCCTCGAACCTAAGTCCATTAACAATGGTCACTAATGAGTTAACCCCTCGTCACGATACATACGCCTCAACATTCCTCTGGAATACCTGATGCAAACCTTTATGGTCATCCAGTTATGGTCATGATGGTTTATGTGATCAAAGCAGCCGCGGGAGATAGTGATTAAACATGATATCACTGTCTAAGGATTAAGTTACTATGTTTTGCTAGATATCGCAACGTTGAACATTGTGAATGGATCACATTGCAATTTTATGGTCGGATGTGATCATCACTTCATTAAGTGATGTTGTTGTTAGTTGACATTTCAGTCAAGTCCATGATTAGGAAACCTGATCATCATGTGCGCAATAAACTAGTACGAGAGGATACTAGGGACCTGGTTGTTTATATACCACACCTGTATTAATATTTCCGCTTAGGGGTCCTCTATCTCCAAGAGTAACAAGATAGAAGAGAAGCTAACATGATGTTCAAAACTTGAAGTTGATTGTTTGAAAGAGAGAGTAAGCTTGGACCTTGAAGTGGTTAGATTTTCTCTCAGGCCTTGTTCGTTTAATCCCACACTGGTCCAGATCTGCATCCAATCCCCGTGGGTCGGCTGGGGATGGAATTGTTGGAGATATGCCCTAGAGGCAAATAATAATAGATGATTATTATTATCATATCTTATTAGTTTATAATAGATTTTATATCATGCTATAATTGTATCAATCGAAAAACATTGGTACACGTGTGCTACGTAAATAAACCAAGTACCTATTAGCCTCTATTCAACTAGTTTATTGGTCAAGTGATGGTCAAGATTTCTTGGTCATGGCATTTATGTCAACTGACAATGAGACCATATCATTAGTAAACGATATGATAGACATGCTTACGCAACATAAGTATTGCACTACGATCAAGTCACAAAGTTAGTCGTTTGCGATAATTAGAAGCGTAGTAACCTTCTCCCCAGACCGTAAGATCATATCTAATCCCTATCACCTGAGGCTGTCTTAATTGCATCAACCGTCATACCGTAACAGGGTGGTCATAAAAGTGTCTGTCAGGTAATCCAAAGAGATATGTTGAGGCGTATGAATCAAAATCGAGATTTGTTCTCCCGCGTGATGGGAAGATACACTAGAATCACTCAGTGAGATGTCCGTAACTACACAAGCACCAAAACTTCCTAGTCTCATCTTCTTTATAGCATGAACACTCTCATATGCAAAAAGAACGTTATCTGTAATAAGAAGCCCCGGGTCAAAAGCACTCTGACATAGGGGAAATTACATCAGGCAAAACTTTCTTAAGTCTCAAGGTTAGCATCTTGGAGATAATCTTGTAAATCACATTGCATAAACTTATAGGCCGAAATTAAGTGACAAGCTCGGGACACTCATTTTTTGGGATAAGAACAATTATTGTGTCGTTCCACCCTTCAGGAATAATTTCAGTATCCAAAGCCCGCAAGATTTCGGCGGTTATTTGTTCACCACACATATCCTAGAATTTCTTAGAAACTATAGCATGGAGACTACCAAGATCCGAGGCCTTAAAATTACCAATACTAGAAGCTGCTTTCTTTACTTCCCCAGCTGTGAATGGAATCATAAGCCTCTCTTTCATATTAATAGTCACCTTTGGGCTAATTTTGTCCAGCACATCCTGCTCAGTAGTCTGAACCTCAGAAGTAAATAGCTTAGAGAAATATTGTAAAATAATTGGCTTTAAAAATGATGTACTACCTTCTACACACTCAACATCCAACCCTTTAAGGCGTTTGATATAATTTCTCTTCCAACATGTCTGAGCAGATTGGCGAAAAAATGTGTTACGGCCAACCCGCATCAACCAATTAGCGCGGGGAATGTTGGAGCCAACGTAATTCTTCCTTCTCCAATAAAAGTTCAACGAGTTTAGCCAATTCTTTTGCAACCTTATTATTTTCGTCATTCATCGGCCCATTTAGTGCCTTGTCGAGCTTCTGTTGCGTTTGTCGGGGTCTCTTCTTGGACTTCTTTAGATAGGCAGCATCCCAAGCATGCAGGGAGCCATGTAGATGGGAAACACGCCCAACACTCCCCCGCCGGTGACTGTATCATTCGCCTTCGATCAAGCGTTCTCCACAATCTCTTTGAAATTAGTTTCCCGAAGCCATCTTGCTTCAAATATTCTAGCCGAACAACGTCGATGTTGGACAATAGGGACTTCCGTATCCAGGAGCAAAGGTCGGTGATCTAACCTCGCAAACTCCATGAGATGTAGGACTGCATAAGGATGCATTATGTACCACACATCATTCACCAATGCCCGATCTAATCTCTCCTGAATACGTTCTATTTTCCAGGTAAATTGGTCTTCAGTGAATCCAATATCAATGAGATTACAAATCAGACATAACATCTGGAAAGGCCTGCATGTACCCTTGTGGTCGGGTATTGCCCCTTCCTTCTCATGTGAATAAAAAAACTAAAATCACCAATGATTGCCCATGGTAAATTGTATTGACCATGGAGTTTTCTAATTTTATCCCAATTCAGGTGCTTATCCTACCATTTTGACTCCTCATAAATACCAGTTAGACGCCAAACTTTATCTTGCCTTTCCACCTCACGAACATCAACATATTTAGGAGCCGAATAAATCTGCACAATCTTTATTTCCTTCTTCCAAAGTAAAAGAACACCACCACTTTTACCGTTTACTCGGATTAACAATTTTGAAGTCCATCTGTAATCTTCTTCTCAAACAATGAGCTGGATATCTATCCAAGTGTGTCTCCGACAATAACAACATATCGGGGTTTTTTATGAACAAAAACACATCGGGGTTGCTTCTCCTTTGGACTTTCAAAAGCGATCGAATTGTCGGGTCATTCCCCAAACCGAGACAATTCATACCTAGGATCCTCATTGGTTGTCGTGACGTTCCTCACTAGAGCCCGCCAATTCAGTTTTTCCATTTGTGTTACCACCAATCTTTGTTCTCGGTCTCTTAGGGTCGCTTACCGGGTTAAGACTAGGGGGGCTACTGTCTATGTCTAGGGGGAGCTATTGGGTTTGTCTATGTCTCAGTCAATTGAGATTTTCTTTTAAGTCTCGATTACCTGAGAAAAATGCAACTGCAGTTAAAAGAAATGTGCAACTCGTTTCAGCTGTACTTTTCTGTAAGAAAAGTGCAAAAGTGCAACTAAAACCAGATGCACTTTTTGTAGGCGACGGAGAGTAGGAAATTCTCACCCGAATGAGAAATAGCAAAACTGATAAATTTTTGCAGCCTCAGCATCGACTTCATCAGGAAATTATCGTGTCGGGCTCTAACTGCTTGAACGAAATCTGAAAATTATCTTTTCTTTTGCGGGTGGAAATCTGAAAATTATCTTGTCCGGTCTAACTGATTGCATAAATTACGCGCCTTCCCCATGATCCGCCTAATCTTTTTCTATCTCCATCTATGTCACGATGGTAACACGTCAAAACAAAAGGAAAGTTGTTACCGATACTACACAATAACCGGAGTTGTTAATTTCTCACGTGAATGCATCCTCCTAGCATTTTTTTTCCTAGCACTGTGTACTCCAGTCCACGAGCTGTTCAAAAAAAAAAAAGCATTCTGTACTCCACGAAATCCGTTCAAGGAAATGCGACGCCCCCATGATCCGGCGACTCCACGAGCACCGGCTCGCCAGCGAGCACGGCGGGCGCGAGCAGCGCGAGCGTGTTGGTGTGGACAGCGTACTCGGCGCCGTCCCACTGTTTCTCCTTGTCTTCCTTTGGAGCCGGCACCCTGACCTCGCGCCGCCGCCGCGTCCTTGCGTCGAACGCCACCAGCCGCCTCCCGGCCAGCACCACCACCTCCAGCCCCGCTCCCTGGAACCCCAGAAGCTGCACGGCGTCGTCCAGCTGCACCACTTCCTTCTCCACGATGACGACAGGAGACGGCGCGGCGATTTCCTTCCCGTTCGCCTCGCCGTCGGCCTCGCCCTGTGTGTTTTCGTGCTGTGCCGGCTTTATCAGCTGACGTGGCAGCAGCTCCGCGACGGACACACACGCGGCCGCCTCCTCCCAGCTTCCGTGCTCGTCGAGCCGGAACACAGCGACGCCGTCGCCGTCGCGTACGGCGCAGTGTAGCCTTCCCCCGGCGGAGCCGATCTCCCACTTGGCGCTGTCTCCGGGGCAGAACACCACCTCCACTTGCCCCGTGGCCGGGCTGTACCCCACGGCCGTGCCGACGCTGGTGCGCCACCACGCCGTGCCGCCTACCGCCACGCCAGACGCAGCTACGAGCCCTTCCGCGGGCGCCACCGCGTCGGCTAACCGCCACGCGCCCGTCCCGGACGTGAACACCTGGAAGCAGAACGCGCCGGAGCCCGGCGCACACTCGGCGGCGCAGACGAGCGCGTAGTCGCCGCGGAAGTTGTAGGGCGTCGCGTCGAAGAGGACGACGACGGCCGGGCGCGGCCAGGCCCGGCACGGCGGGGACGGGACGGCGGACCAGGCCTCCGTGGCCGGGTTGCAGACGAAGAGCGCGTCGTCGGCGGGGGAGAAGCAGCAGGCGACCCCGTGCGAGGAGGAGAGGACGGTGACGACTTCCGAGGAGACCGGCGCGAAGGAGAGCGACGGGGACGGCACGGCGTCGTTGGCGCAGTCGAACGGGAGGAACCCGCCGGCCGAGGGGACGAAGAGCCCCGACATCCTGCGCGGGGCGGCCGCGTGCGCCACGGCGAAGAGCGGGGAGGAGATCGTCATCGCCCAGGAGGGGTGCACGAGGCGCAGGCACGCCGCGGCCGCGGGAGGGAGGTGCACCAGCGCGTGCTCCCGCAGCACGTCGGCCAGCGGCTGCGCACGGACGCGGACACGCAGCCGGCGCATCGGCGACGCTAGCCGGCACGCTCGCTGGTCGTCGCTGGTCGACGCGTGACCAGCGGACATGGCTGATCAGCTGATGGCGACGCCCCACTACCGTGCCTGCTGAGTCCGCCGCGGGTGCTAGCTAGGTGCGATATGATACGATCAGATCGCGACCGACCCGTGCTTCGTGGAAGTTCCTGTATCTTTGCGGCGAAGCTATCGTCTGGTGAAGAAATTGGTCGGAATCTCTCGGTGCGCGACTTGGAAGTCCACGTCCGTGTCGACGTGACCGACGATTCAATGCGCACGGAGTACTACTAGTTTATACGATATCTACGGTACAAAGCTAGTTTTTTTTAGGGGTCGGTAAAAAGCTAGTAGCTGGGATTTGGATCGGACTTGCCAGCCCGCGAGGAACAAGACGGGGAATTTTTTTAAACTCAACATGGAAACTGAACAATGCTACACTTACGGGCATTTTTTATGGGATATAGGTTACGCGCAGATCGTGAGGATCGGCTTTCAGTTCCTAAAATCACGGGAGACTGTACCACCCCGATCTGGTGTGATTGCCAGATGGGGATTGGATGATGTCGTGAGCGAGAAGAAAGGAACTCGAGAGAAAAGGGGTAGAGACAAATTCAATTTTCCTCATTTATTTTCAGCATGTCTTTTTCCGTTACAACTTCAGCCATTTAAAGGCCACCCACGATTACACCCATTGACTCAGCTGGAGACTGGGCCCAGGCTTACTCTCGTGCCACGGTACACTAAGACGTGTCGTCCGTGACAATACCTCCCGAGGAACACTCGCTTGCCCCCAAGTGAGTATGACTGCGAACCTAAGCTTCAGCACATCCCAATCCTCCCACGTTGCCGAGTCTTCTGACAGATTGTTCCACTTGATGCGCACTTGAGTGATCGCAGCTCCACCCTTCTTCACCAAGCGTCTTTCAAGAATCTTCTCCGGCACCGGGTCATCCACATCGAGGCTTGGTAGATCCGGAAGTATTGTAAACACTGGTGTGTGGTCCAAGCGATGTTCCTTGAGTTGAGAAACGTGGAACACATTGTGGATCTGACTGCTTTCTGGGAGCAACAGTTTATACGCCACCTTCCCCACTCGTGCCAGTATCTCAAACGGCCCGAAATACTTGTATGCTAGTTTAGGATATGGCCTACTAGCCACGGATTTCTGCACATATGGCTGCATCTTAAGAAGTACTTTGTCTCCCACCTGGAACTCCTTTTACATTACATTTGATGCGCTTTCAGTTTCATACGATTCTGAGCTGTCGCCAAATTTGTTTTCAAACGTTCCCAGAGACCAGCTCGATCAGCTAGCAGTGAAGACAGAGTAGCAGTTTCTTCGGACGTGACTGAAGGCATTGCCCCCAAATTTGGCTCATGACCGTACAGGGCTTGGAATGGTGACATTCCCGTAGCGCTGTGTACTGACGAGTTGTACCAAAGCTCCGCCAGAGACAGCCACTTCTTCCACTCCTTCGGATGCTCTTGCACGCTACACAGTAGATACATTTCCAGACTTTGATTTACCTTTTCCGTCTGACCGTCCATTTGAGGATGGTAAGCCGTTGTGAACTTCAATTTAATGGCCAGCTTCTCAAACAACTGTCTCCAGAAATTGCTGGTAAAAATGGCACCTCGATCTGACACAATTGAACATGGCATGCCATGTAATTTCACCACTGAATCCACGAATACCCGAGCAACTTGGGACGCTGAGAAAGGGTGCTTCATAGGCAGAAAATGAGCGAACTTTGTAAAGCGATCAACAACCACTAGAATGGTATTAGCCCCTTCAGACAGTGGCAGCCCCTCCACGAAGTCAATCGTAATATCCTGCCACGCACCTGCTGGAATTGGTAGTGGCTGTAGTAGCTCCAGTGGGTGTTGATTTGTGTGCTTGGCATGCTGACAGATATCGCATTGCTTCACGAAATCTGCCACTGCTGGCTTCATGCCTGTCCAGGCAAAGAGCCTTTTGAGTCGCCGATATGTAGCTTCAATTCCAGAGTGGCCGCCCACGGCACTAGCATGGAACGCACAGATCAGTTTGGTCTGAAGGGCGGAATTTGTCCTTAACCACACACGTCCTCTGTAGCGAATCAGGCCCTCATGTAGCTCGTAGTCGTGCTCATCTTGCCCCGTTACTGCCACTCGGTGAGACGACGTTGTGCATCTGCATCCGTGACATAGGAATTTACAACCTCTTGCATCCAGGCTGGTAGAACTTCCGAACAGGCTTGAATGGCCAGAAGATGTCCCACTCTGGACAGTGAATCCGCCGCGTGATTTTCGCTTCCTTTGCGGTAAGTAATCTTGAATTTCAGACCCATCAAACGGGCCATCGCTTTTCGCTGGAGCGGAGATTGCAGGGTCTGATCGTCCAAATAGCACAAACTGTGGTGATCAGTGCGAATTTCAAACTCACCGCGCTGAAGATATGGACGCCACCGCTCCACTGCCATGAGAAGCGCGAGAAATTCCTTCTCATAGATGGATAACTGCCGATGGGATTGGCCCAGCGGCTTGCTCAGGAATGCTAGTGGGTGATTCTCTTGCATGAGCACCGCGCCTGTGCCAGAATCGCAGGCATCAGTCTCGACGACGAACTTCTTGCTGAAATTTGGTAGTTGCAGCACTGGTGTCGATATCATAGCTGTCTTTAGCTCTTGAAACGCTTGCGTCGCTTCTTCCGTCCAGCAGAACGCCTTCTTCTTGAGAAGCAGAGTGAGTGGGCGAGCTATGACTGCATAGTTTCGGACAAATTTCCGATAGTAGCCTATCAAACCCAAAAAAAACCTCAGCTCTGTCACATTGGTTGGTTGCGGCCAATTTATCATTGCCTCAGTCTTCTTCGGATCAGTGGCCACACCATGCGCAGAGATGATATGTCCCAGGTATTCAAGACTCGTGCACGCAAAGGAACATTTGCTGGCTTTCACGAACAATTGATGTTGGCGCAGCAACAAAAACACCTCGCGTAGGTGCTGAAGATGAGCTTCTAATGAAGGGCTGTAAACCAAAATATCATCCATAAAGACCAAAATTGACCGGCGAAGACACGGACTGAGTACTTGATTCATGACACATTGGAATGTTGCAGGTGCGTTGCACAACCCAAAGGGCATCACCCTAAACTGGTAATGTCCCTAATGTGTTATAAACGTTGTTTTATGTTCATCTGCTGGCAGCATTTTGATTTGGTGATAGCCTGCACGCAAATCTAGTTTGGAAAATATTGAGGCTCCTGCCAATTCGTCCAGCAACTCATCAATCACCGGCATAGGGAACATATTTTTGACTGTCAGTTTGTTGAGCCGCCTGTAATCAACACAAAACCGCCAGCTCCCATCTTTCTTCTGCACTAGTAAAACTGGAGATGTGAAGGGTGACATACTGAGTATAATGATTCCTGCTGTCAGTATTTGCTTCACTTGTTGTTCTATCTCATCTTTGTGTGCCGGTGAGTAACGGTTAGGTCTTGCATTGAACGGTGTAGCATCTACCTGTAAAGGAATTGAATGATCATACTCCCTCTGTGGAGGCAATTGTTCTGGAGCAGCAAACACATCTTGAAATTCATCCAACATAGCTTGCACTTCTGGAGGAAGAGACAATCCAGCTTGGTCATCATCTGCTTTGACCACTGCCATAGCCCACACTTCATTTCCCTTATACCATTTAAGCAAATGCCGACGGTAATTCCTTTACAGAGGACTCAGTTGGAGCTAAAACCCCTTTTAATGTAATGAAGGAACCTTTGTATGAAAATGCCAGAGTGTGTTGCTTCCAATCTGTAACCATAGGACTATGTTTCTCTAGCCAATTCATTCCTAGAATAACATCGTAAGCTCCTAGCTCCAGAGCTGTGGTGAATGTCTGTCCCTGGCACCACCACTCAAGAGATGGTACCAACTTGTCATAGTTCATGAATGTACCATCCGCTATCTTGACTGGAATAGAAACAGTAGACTGAAATGAGCAGTGAATTCTGTCCACCATAGTAGCATTTATGAAGCTGTGACTACTCCCTGAGTCCACCAATACAAGCAGCACCTGATTGCCAATCAGAGCTCTGAGTCTAATCGTTTTGGCTCCTATAGTGCCAGCCATGGCATGAATGGACAGGCTAAGTTGTTCAGCATGAGCCATGTCATTCTGTTCTATCATGTTCAAAATTTCATCTGATAGAATTTCTGGATCCTCAGAGGTTTCTGCCATGTGTAACTCAGCGGTTGCCTTTGGTTTACATTGATGAGTAGGATCGAATTTGTCCCCACACTTAAAACAAAGCCCATTTGCTCTGCGGTAATCCACAGCTTTTGTCCTTCCATAGATCTCCACTGCCCAACTTAATGGTGGGTTTTGCTCCTTCAGCTTTTTGCAACATTGGCTCTCCTTTAGTGAAATTGGTCTGTCGAAACTTCCATTGCTTGTTGTCTGTCAGCACTTCCTGCTGAACAATGGCTAACAAAATAGCTCTCTCCACTGTCCCAGGTACCTGTGCTTCAACAGCAGCACGAATGTCCGACTTCAGCCCTTTAATAAACTGGGAAACAAAGAACTGCTCGTCGTAGTGTGGATTCTGCATGGATATCTGATAAGATAATTTCTCAAACTCCATTTGACATTCCTCCACTGATCCACGTTGTTTAAGTGCCAAAAATTGCTTCATAAACTTCCTGTGATCATTCCCTCCGAACTTTTCCTCTACCGCTATCATCATCGTCGGCCAGGAGGTGATTTCATGGCGGAGACGATACGCTTTGAGCCACAGTGCAGCATTCCCGTCCATGTGTAGTGTGGCAGAGACCAACCACAGAGAGGGATGAACATTGAAAAGGCGAAAATAATCCAAGCATTTGTCCTTCCATATGCGCGGCTGTTCACCATCAAACCGCGGAAAGGACATCTTGAGATTATGCTTTGCTGTAGGATCATTGATGGAGTGTGTCCTACCGTCGAGCACCCCGTTTCATGATCCCCCAGTTCGTCCACCACCGCCACCAGCACCTACTCCGCCTCCGAGATGATCCCCTCCTAGCACCTGATGAGATGCTGATGCTCCTGGTGTATCCCTGCTCCACGCTGTAGCAACCTGCTGAGTAGAACTCTTGCCGCCGCGCACAATTTCTTCAGGATCTGGATCATCCTCCTCTGGCGACGGCGACCTCGCGTGGAATCGATCCAGTCGCTCCACCGTTGCCGTGAGCTTGTCGTTGAGCGCCGCCAGATGCCGCGCTGTATCTGAGCCTTCGATCCAGCCGCCACCGCCTCCGAGATCAGCCCCATCTGCGCCACAAGTCCTTGTTGAGTGGAATCCATGACTGCAACACGGCCGTTGAGCAGATCCACCGCCTGACGACACTCGGTGAGAGAGGCCTCTACTGCCGTCGCCGCCTCCCCCATCGTCGTCAACACCAACAGCGTCTGCGGAGAGGGCTTGGAAGGCGCCGTGACTGTTCCTCGCTGGCCGTCGCCAACCGATTCACTCAAGAGCTGCTCGGGATTTTACGGCGTACATCACTGCGAATTGGGAGGTCGTCAGTCAGAGCGCCGCCGTAGAGATGAGGATCTTACCGGGTGAGCGATCCAAGGATGGCCACCTGCACCTGTCTCCCGCGAATCGCCCCCAGAGATCGGTGAGTCTGATACCAAGTGTACCACCCCGATCTGGTGTGATTGCCAGATGGGGATTGGATGCTGTCATGAGCGAGAAGAAAGGAACTCGAGAGAAAAGGGGTAGAGATGAATTCAATTTTCCTCATTCATTTTCAGCATGTCTTTTTTAGTTACAACTTCAGCCATTTAAAGGCCACCCACGATTACACCCTTTGACTCAGCTGGAGACTGGGCCCAGGCTTACTCTCGTGCCACGGTACACTAAGACGTGTCGTCCGTGACAGAGACACTACCCGCGGTGAATCTGGTTAACCGCCCCGATTTCAGCGATCGCTTTCCATCGCAATAATTTTTTTTTACATGGCTTTCCATCACAATTTGAAGAAAAGAAAAGAGTCCCAGTACCCCACGGTCTATTTTCCCGACGAGAACAGACATACTATAAGAGAAGCAATCTCTCTCGGGCTCGCCGCCGACAATATGAAGACCAAACTAGGCCTCTACCGGTCACGCGAGATTTTAGTTAGAGCTCAGTCGACTAAATAATTGTTGGATTTATATCGTGATCCGTGCTAGTATTGGACTTGCAAGTAGCTTGCAACTGAGAACAATTATAGGTCGGTTAAAATTGAGTTATTTTTCAGATGCATGTGAGTTACAACTTAGAAACAATATTCTGAGCCTTGATTTGTGTCGTGATGACTAGTTTATTTCGGTTGCAAGTACGTTGCAACCAAGAAATAAGATTCCTAACCATTAATTTATCTCTTTTATCATGCTTACGTGGGAGTTTAAAGTGTTTTGCAATTGAGATTTTTTTGTTGCAAGTGGATTGAAACAAAGTTTTTTCTAGTTACAGATAGGTTGGAATTGAAAAAATGTTTCTAGACGTTGAATTTGCGTCGTGATTCGGGAAAGCGTGGGAGTTGGAACTGAGATTTTTCAGTTGCAAGTGAGATGAAACTGACTTTTTTTCAGTTGCAAGTAGGTTGCAATTGAGAAAATATGTCCTTGGCCATCAAATTTTGATCGAGACTCACTCTAGTGTAGGAGTTATAAGTGGGTTACAACTGGAGTTTTTAGTTGTAAGTGAGTTGGGACTGAGTTTTTCTAGTTGCAAGTAGGTTGCAACTGACAAAATTGTTCCAAACCATTGGATTTGTGTTGTGATTGGTTCTATATGTGAGTTACAAGTACATTACAACTAAGATCTTTTAGTTACAACTGGGTTGTAACCGAGAGTTTTTCAAGTTGTAAATAGATCGCAACTGAGGGAAATGTTCCAGGTTTTTGGATTTTCTCCATGTTGCCCTCTTGAGTATTGATCATTTTCGCCAACTAAATCAAAACTTGTATTTGGATTTCCTGATTTATGTTATTTTTCTGTTCATTTTGTTTATAATTTATTTTTAAGATAAACAGAATTTTAAATACGCAATAATAATATTTTTATCCTAGAAACTTGTTTTATTTTGGCCCGGTTGCTTCTAATTGTGTCCATATGATCCATCGTTATTCTTCTAATTTAAACTAGGAGACATGCCCGTGCGTTGTAACGGGATAAAAAATAATTAAGTCTTGAATACAAGTAAAATATGCTAATCCAAATCTTGAATTCTGTAATGGAATCATGGAAAAGAACAAATATGCTAATCCAAATCTTACTGAGATTTTGCTTAAACATGCTCCCAAAAGCCTAACAAAAAAGGAGTACATGATAGGATTGTTCAATCGAGTTGATTCCTTTTCCATTAGAGAGGAATTAAATTAAAATGTCGTTAATCCAAACAAAAAAAACCAAAGTATACTAAATGCATGTTATCTTGGCCCATAGAACCATAGGCTTTAAATAGAAAATACCAACATAAACATTATACTGGACACTTAGGTCTTACAAATAAAGCATGATACCATATCAGATTACAAACAGTTATATCGGTTGGATTACTTCACATCATTGCTATGCACATTTAGATTGTCCACATAATCTGCTTGTTGTCACTAACTGACGTGGGCATATCCTACAGGTACTCGAGTTTGACATATACGGTCCAGATATTACAAAAGCCCACGGCGTTGGCAAGGTCCAATACAGGATTCGGGTGGCTCACGGAGACTCCGATTGCTTGCAACACAAGACGATGCTTAAGATAAAAAGTTTAAAGGGACAAACTCTAATCTGTAACCGACTCGACCTGCTATCCGAGACCTAGTCTATCTATATAAAGGTTAGGAGGAGCGGCGAAGAGGACAATCACAACCCTAGTTTCCACAACCTCGCCAGATTGTATCTACGCTCCCCTGTAACTTTCGACTCACTCGATAATTCCAAGAGCAGACAAGCAGTAGTAGGGACCTCTACGAGGCATGAACCTGGGTAAACCTTGCGTCCCTCTTTGCTTGTTTGCTAGCCGATTGATGCCTCCAGCGCTGCCTCCTTCTCCAAATCCCAAGTCCAGAACAATGGGCATTGATGAGTTTAACCCTCATCACTAACCAACCGGATACCACTGGTCTTCTGCATGGACTTGATCTAAAACTTTTCTAATCCGGCTATGTTTCCATGTGAAAGACCTGAACATAGAAACTGGGATCCAAAAGGCATAGCATGTTTTCACCATGCGACACGCCGACACCTCAGTAAACTCACTGGCATTATTCACGGTTTAGGTCGGTGAAAGTGACACCCTGGTGTTCAAATATGTGTATATTGAATAGATGAAACATGTCACATAAGAAACATGATTCGTGCGCTCGACCGCTCCATTCTTCCACCGCGTAACTTTGCTTCTCTCATTTTTTTCCAATTGCATCCTCAAACCACTAAATGCCAGACAAAATGTATCAAAATCTCAACGTCGCTAGATTTAGATCCCTCTATGGCAGTACATACGACGGCGGTGTCGATTAGTTGCCCATGATGCATCTCCAAGTTGGTGCATCTCCTCTCCTACGTGTTACATCGCCTCCCACAATGCTCTTCGGCGACCGTGTCCTCGTCACCTTCCTAGCAGCGGATGAGGTCCTCAGGTTGTACCTTCCCTGCCTAGACATCCTCTATTCGTGGATTAATGGCTGAGTGTTGAAAGGATTTCTTCATACTTTTGACTTGATTAACACCCCATGTATATCATGTCACTTCAAAAGTACAGTAAAAAGAACCCATGCCCGAACATGGTATTAGTATGAATAAGGGCGTACCACCATCGCAACAATGACCACCACAAGCTCTGAGGAAATAAAATTAGAATCTAGCCCGTAAAATGTTAGAAGTGCTCATTTGCATGTAAAAATATTTCTTACCAAGAAACCATCAGTGCACACTGCTAATAACCAAGACAGCATTAACAAAATATATACCTCAACATTTGAATTCCTACCATGAGATATATGTGCTAAATAAATTATAATAATTATCTAGATAAATACTGTATGGTGATAGGAACCTATGAGCATATAGCCAATCAACATACATTGGTCAAAGAGTCACAAATTACATTGCCCTCTTGACCAATGTCACTTCTATGTATTTTAAGAGGACAAACCTAATGACAAGTATCATATGACCGCTCTCTCTAACCTCGACAATGATTTGCCACTTCCTAGAAAACTGTTGCGACCGAAAAATAAACAGAATAATATACCTTAGTGGGCTAATGCTTTGTGAAGCCATTATTAATTGACAAAGACATGGGAAATTACAAATTGACAAATGCATAATAAAGAGTCTACAAACTAAGAAATAACAAAAACGAAATTTAATCTTGCATAGAATATTATGTGGAAGAACATGACGTGTTACCATCTACTATGATATATTTCATGTGCCCAGCAAAGCCTCTCATCTAAAGATCATATGTCAATAGGGGACCGATGAGCTCCTTGACTGCTACGTTGCCTTTGACTCCTGCACTCACTATTGATGAGATTAGTGAGCTGAGGATGGAAATATCAGCGGTACTTGTCAACATGAGGCAGCTAGATTGGACTGGATTATTTCACAGACTCGTGATCAATCCCTTGGAATCTTGCCTTCAGCTTGTTGGCCTCGGCAAAGATGTCCAGCGACACCACGGTGAAATATGGATCCTACGCTATGACCGCTTGGACATTAAGAACTCAAGCACCGCTAGATCTGACCACTCATGTCTCGACCATCCTAGATGAAATCAAATCGATCATAGATTCGTTGTGAGCATCAAGATTTCAAAGAATAGTAGTAGTGCTCCATCAAAATTGATCAGGGTAGACAGTGGAAACAAGAAGATCTAGAGAGGAATGAGAAACTTACGGGATGCATTTGATAGGCCATGTTCGGATTGTGTGGGTGATGCACGACTGAGATGTGACTGGTATACATGGATAACCCAACGTGGAATCTTGTGGTTATGGTCTTATAGCCTCGTAGCTCATCCAGTCCAATACGGAAAATTGCTAGTTCACGTGAGTGCAGATGTACAGACTAAGGAGTTTTGTCTAAAAAAAAGACTAAGGAGTTAAACCATCTGTACATAGACACAACTTAAGCCTATTTCTCGGTCGCGTGTGACGTAGGCGTTCCTTTTTTTTAAACTCAACCATGGAAACTACCCGCGGCGAATCTGGTTAATCCGTGACCGCCCCGATTTCAGCGATCGCTTTCCAAGTTTCCATCGCAATAATTTTTTTTTATATGGCTTTCCATCACAATTTGAAGAAAAGAAAAGAGTCCCAGTACCCCACGGTCTATGTTTCCCAACGAGAACAGTATAAGAGAAGCAATCTCTCTCTCTCGCTCGCCGCCGACGATATGATGTGGACCAAACGAGGCCTCTACATGCGCAACCGGCCTCGGCCGCCGGCGGCGCCGCCGCTGCCAGCGCCGGCGTGCGCGAGGGAACCCCTGCCGATGGATGTCCTGCTCGAGATCGTCGCGCGCTGTGACGTCGCCACAATCGTCCGCTGCGCCACGGCCACCAGATTCCTCCGCCGCGCCATCCTCGACCCGGCCTTCCGCCGCCGTCTCGCGCTCCAAGCGGCGGCCTCTGCTGGCGGCGCCTGCTTCGACTTCGACCCCGCGCTCCTCTTCGGCGTCTCCTACCTGACATTTGGCGCCCATCTGGTCCCCACCCACCACATCGTCCCCACGCCATCCTCGATCAAGCTCCACGCCAGCCTGCAAGCCAGGAGGCCCAAGACCCTGCACGAGTTGTTCCAGCCCGCGGCCTCCCGCGACCGCCTGCTCCTCCTCCGCCGGCATGGAGCTTTCCCCTTTCCTCCCAACGTTAACGTCGACTTCAAGGTCTGCGACACCACCACCGGCCTCGTAAACACGCTTCCTGCTACCGCCTTCTCCTACGCGCACGCCTTCCTCACCGTCAGCGACGCCGACGCCGACGCCGACGTCGGTTGCTCGTACGAGCTGCTTGTGACGGACAGGCACTTCAGGTTCCAGACCTACTCCTCGAAGCGCAAGCAGTGGGACGCCGTCCGCGAAGCATCGTCCGACACCGTGCCCCCGCACCGCGTCGACGCCTCCGCCCGCGTCATCGGCCGCACCGTCTACTGGCTCTGCCAGGCGAACGGCTCCGGGAGAGGAGACTGCTGGGACGGGATCCTCGCTCTAGACGCCGATGCCGCGGAGGCGACGACGTTGGACATCCCGCCAGCATTCTTCTCCGGAATGATGCCTTGCAAGCGAGAGAAGCACCTCCTCCTGGCTTCTGTACGTGGCCGGCTGAGCTTGCTCGTCGCGGGGACCTGTGGAATATGGATGTTGACGGCGTCGCCGGGCTGGTCGCCCCACTCGACGGAGGAGATGTGGAGTCGGAAGCTGGTGATCGGTGCGGAGGAGATCGTCAGGCCGATTGGGCAGGTCAGCTCGCCTTTGTCATTTGTTCTCGAAGGGTTCGGGGAGAGGAGCGGCGCGGTCATCGTCCGGGTGGACAGGAGGGAGCTCCTCCGGTTCGACCTAGGAACCAAGGTCGTCACCAGGCTGCATAACCCGGGAGGAGATACGTCGGTCTCGAGCTTGTTCATGCACGAGACTGACATGGCTTCTTTGCTCAACAAGTCTTTCTGATCTGGTAGTCATGCTTCATCGTTTCCTTTTACCGTAAGTAAATACTGACTTTGATTTGTGTAGATTCAATGAATCTAGCTAAGTCAGTTATTTCTAGATAGAGAGTATTATCTTTGCAAAAAAAGATAAGTGCAAAAATATTACACATGAGCCATTCAGGAGCCGTCATGCATTTTTTTTGCCAATATGAACTTACCAATTTTTGTGTCATCTTAGAAAGATAATTTGGCGACTCCAAGGCGATACCCTAGCTGCTTCGTGCCGCCCGAGGTTCGTGGGATCTCCCCATCCTCAACATCATCAATGGCAGGATGGTGGTGGGGCCTACTCGCTTGAGATCCTCCTCTCCTATTGCCTGAGCGCATGCCCCCGTCTCTCTCCCCACCGTCATCCTTGGCTTTTTCAGTAGGAATGGTGCAGGCGAAGTTCTTGTTCGCCAGATTTCTTCGCAGACGCGTCAAGCCGCCCCACGGACGTTGCCCCTGCTCGGGTGTGGGGAGGACTCTCCTAGGTCCTAGGGCTTGATCTGGTGGGCGTGTTGGTTTTGAGATCTGTGCTAGAGGGTTTGCTACACACAAAATGTACCCCCTCCATCCTATACAATGCAAGGCTTTTAGCAAACTTATATTGTGGGACGAGGAAGAATTTAGTTCCTCTGCCAAACTATAATGTTGATGTTAATTATAATCAGCCCGCAACAAAAGTATTATTCTATAGCTTAAGTTTGGTAGCATGCAATGATTGTGAGGGCACTTGTCGTGTGTGCTGCTGCTGCTTGTGGGCCTTTGTCCTGCAGGGGCATGTGCATGCCGTGGTCGTCCCACGAAGTCGGTTTGGTCAACACTCGGGGTGAGTTGGTTCTCCCGTGGGAGAAGGAAACATGTTGCCCCCTCCTTCGCAATCGTCCCCATCTCGCCTCCTCTCATGCCTTGCTGGCGATGACATTGGCTGCCAGCACCCTCTTGGAACTGTCGCCCCGTCCCCATCCTCCCCCTGCTATTCATCGCCCATCCCTTACTCCGGTGCCTTCCTCGGGGCAAAACGTCCGCGCCTCCCTTTCCTCTCTCCGTCACCGGTAGATGGGAGCAGCGATGACGCACCATGGGGGAGTAGACGGCACCCTCTTTGAATTGGACATGGAGGACCGATCCTGAGCTCTACCTCGCCTTCCCATCTCGCCTTCACCAAGTTCTCCTCCAGGACAATGTAGATGCACGCCGATGAGGCCTTCTTTAGCCGGATCTAGTGAAGCATGCCGGTGCAGCAGAAGGCAGAGGTTACCAGAGTCCGAGCTTCACCGACGGATTTACTGTGGATTCGTTCATCAGCCACCGATCCAACTTATGGTTGACCTCTGGGAAGGGATTATAGTATAGATAGATACCCGCGCAATGACAAGACGCAATGTAGGAGGACACGGCAAAGCGCGCCTTTCCATCTAGTACATACTTTGGTGCGTTGTGATTTCTAAACAAGCAGGAGTAGTTCACAACATTTCATAGCAGATCAACCATATCTCGGAATGCTTGCATGTAGGACCATGATGGCTCAATGCACGGCGCCCAGAAAAATGCTTGTTGGCGGTGTTGATGTAGAGCTTGTTGGGAACCCCAAGAGGAAGGTATGATGAGCACAGCAGCAAGTTTCCCTCAGTTATGAAACCAAGATTTAATCGAACCAGTAGGAGCAAGGAAACACCCCAAAGGTGTTACTAGCTTTGAGCGAGCGCACTACCGGTGCTAGTAGCAACATGGAGACCTGCACAACACAACCACAGAACTTTGTCCCCAACTTGTGATGAGGTTGTCAATCTCACCGTATTTTGCGGAAAACAAAGGATTAAACGTATCGAATGAAAAGAAGTAAAAGTTTGCAGAAAGTAAACACAAAGCAGAAAATAGTTGTAGATTGTATGTAAAGAAAAAGGACCGGGATCCATAGTTCACTAGAGGTGGCTCTCCTTAGATAGATAACATGCTGGGTGAATAAATTACAGTGGGGCAATTGACAAACACCGAGAAAGCAATACATGCATATACTAATCATCTTGACTCTTTTGAGACTTGATTGGGCATTACAACATAATACATAGACCGCCATCCAACTACATCTATGACTAATAATCCACCTTCAGGTTATCATCCGAACCCCCTCCAGTATTAAGTTGCAAGCAACAGATTTTTGCTTTACGAACTGCGTGTAAAGTAAACAATACGATTGTTCTATAAACAAAGGATTGTTGTTTTCTCCCTAATAGCAATAGCACATCTAGTACCTTAGAGATTTCTGTCACTTCCCCAGATTACCAGAGGCATGAACCCACTATCGAGCATAAATACTAACTCTTGGAGTTGCTAGCATCTACTTGGCCAAGATAGCTACTAACAATGGAAAGCATGCAAGATCTCAAATAATAAAGACATGATAGAATCAATAATCAATCTGAAATAGCATCTCAATATCCATCGGATCCCCGCAAACACAACATGTATGAATTACAAATAGATGATTTGATCATGAACGGAGCTCACAAGATCTAAACATGAAAGCACAAAGGAGGAGAAACCAGCCATCTAGCTACTACATGGATCTGTAGTCCAAGGATGAACTACTCACGCATCACACCGGAGGCTTGCATGGTGATGACGAAGGCCTCCAGGGTGAATTCCCCTCTCCGGCAGGGTGCCGGGAAGAGCTTCAGATCCCTCCCGATCTAGGGATGGAGATGACGGCGGCTACATACTCTTTCGTGGATTTTTGATCGGGTACTTAGGGTTTTCGTCCCGAGGGCATCTTATAGTCGGAAGGGGAGGCCGAGGGGGTGCCTGGGCTGGCCACACCACCCCTTGGCACGGGCCAGACCTGGCCGCACGGCCAAGTGGTGTGGCCACCCTCTGCCCTTCTCCGTCTCGTATTCTGGCACTTGATCCCTTCCGGAAAAATAGGCACTTTGGCTTTTGTCCCGTCCAATTTCGAGAATATTCATTTTTTTGACTTTCCTAGAACCAAAAACAACAGAAAACATGCAGCTGGCACTATGACTCTTGTTAATAGGTTAGTCCAAGAAATCATATGAAAAGTACTCCAAAGTTGGAACAAAATACAAGAAAGTGGATAAAACCAAGCATGGAACATCAAAAATTATAGATACATTTGCAATGTATCAGACCGTGGCAGGCCAAGCAGCACCGCCGTGCTGCCATCCTGTGTGTCGCGCGTAAACATGACCACCTCCCCGCGCGGCAGCTCCGCGGGGCTAGACTGCGTGGCCTCGCCCCACCCGAAATCCGCTGCGTGGGCGGTTCCATGTCGTGACCAGCATCGTCGCCGCCATCGACGGTGGCACGGCGCCCGCACCCGCGATGTGGTCGATGGCGGAGCGGACGAACGCGTCGTCCGTGCGCCCGATGACGTCCTAGATCGACCATGCCGCCTCGGACACCGGCCTGGCGAGGAGGTCGCCGGCGGTCGACACGCAGCAGGCAAAGACGATGGTGTTCCCGCAGAAGCCATGGGGCAGAGGCGGGTCGACGACAAACATCATCCTGCTCCTCTGCTCGGGTCGCATCCGCTTGGTGCGGGCCGTCGCGCGCCAGACGAATGCCATCAGCGTGAAGAAGGTGGAGCGCGTGGCGGTCTTTCGCTTCAGCCACACCAGCCTGGCAGCATCGATGGTGAAGGCCCGGTGCGCGCGCGGTTCGTCGCGGATGTCCGCGAGGCCTAACACGTCCTCCATCTCGGCGAACTCCTCGTGCGGGAAGGCGACCGTGGGGCTCGCCCTGGTGTTAGCTTTGCGACAATCAAATAACGAAGAACGAAATCACAGCAAGGGGACACAAATTTAACATGGAAAAACCTCTCCAACAAAGAGAGGAAAAAACCAAGGGCACCAGCCAGCAAAACTTCACTATAACGGGGAGTGTTTACACAACGTTGGAGATTTTCACAGATGCAACTTATCCCAACCGATGTCTTACAAGAGGTATATATAGCGGTGGTAACCTAGGTCATCAACAATCCGCTTCGGCCCAAGCCTCCCGGCGATGGGCCTCGCTCCACTCCGTCAGAAGTTAGCCTCTTTAATAGAATTTGGATCATACTTCAACAAACTCCACCTTGAGACAAATTTCTTCTTGTAGCATCAACAATAATCATCTCCCTGAACAAACAAAAAAAACACTTTCGGCGCCAACAGCCACTTGGGCTAAGCAGTTATACCAACTAAGCTTGAGCATAGCTCAAACTTAGCAACAGGAACAAGTTTTGTCATCATATCAGCAGGATTATCATGAGTGCTTATCTTGCATACCTTTAGTGTACCTTGTGCAACAACATCATGAACATAATGGTACTTGATATCAATGTGCTTTGTTCTCTCATGAAACATCTAATCCTTAGTAAGGTATATATCACTTTGACTGGCACAGAACATATTAATACAAGAATCATCCTGACAAAGCTCAGCATACAAACCTTTCAACCAAACAGACTCTTTGTAAGCTTCAGCAATAGCCATATATTCTACTTCAGTTGTAGACAGAGCAACAACTAGTTATAGCGTTGCCTACCGTGGACACATAACCTGTGAGGGACCTCCTCTTATCCAAGTCGGCAGTAAAATCTG
Source organism: Avena insularis (assembly GCA_023614405.1). Taxonomy (NCBI): domain Eukaryota; kingdom Viridiplantae; phylum Streptophyta; class Magnoliopsida; order Poales; family Poaceae; genus Avena; species Avena insularis. The sequence goes on along the minus strand of CM042696.1, from coordinate 37,315,294 downwards.
AATCCACATAGCCTGTGAGTCCCTCACCAGTCTTGCCAAACTTCAAGCAAGCATTGGATGTGCCACGGAGGTACCTGAAAATCCACTGAACAACTTTCCAATGTTTTTACCAGGATTAGTCATATAACGATTCACCAAACTCATAGTATATGATAAATCAGGGCGAGAACAAACCATGGCATATATCATGTAACCAACATCACTAGAATAAGAAACTCGTGGCATGTACTCAATATCTTCATCAGAACTAGGACATTGCAATGCTGACAATTTAAAGTGAGGAGCAACATGAGTACTAACAGACTTTGCATCATGCATATTAAAACATTGGAAAACTTTCTCAACATAACTTTGTTGACTAAGAAATAGCAACCTAGATTTTCTGTCCCTTTTAATTTTCATACCTAAAATTTTCTTAGCAGCACCAAGATCTTTCATCTCAAATTCACTACTTAGGTGTGCCTTCAAAGTAGTGATTTCTTTCATGCTCTTGGCAGCAATTAACATATCATCAACATATAACAGCAAGTAAATAGGTGATCCATTAACAAACTTTATATAAACATAGCTATCAAACTGAGACCTCTTAAAACCTTGTGAGATCATAAATGAATCAAACCTTTTGTACCACTGTCTTGGAGATTGCTTCAAACCATAAAGCGATCTTTTTAATTTGCACACAAAATCCTCTTTTCCAGGAACTATGAATCCTTCAGGTTGGTCCATGTAAATCTTCTCCTCCAGTTTACCATGCAGAAAAGCAGTCTTTACATCTAGCTGCTCAAGCTCAAGATCATGCATAGCAAGAATACCAAAGAAAGCACGAATAAAACTATGCTTCACAACTGAAAAAAAACATCATTATAGTCAATATCTGAAATCTGGATGAAACCTTTTGCTACTAACCTTGCCTTAAACCTTGGAGGCTCATTAGGAGACAAACCTTCCTTCTTCTTGTATATCCACTTTCAGCGGACATCTTTCTTTTGTTTATGCAAACGCACAACATCCCATGTGCCATTCTTTTCAACCCATTGCATCTCTTCTTGCATAGCAGAAATCCACTTCTCGCGGTCAACGGATGCAATAACTTCATTGTATGTAGCGATAGACTCTTGTGGTTGCTGTAAAACAGTAGGTGAGTGCTGAACAACGTGATCATCAACATTTTCCTCCCCGACGTTGTGTAAACGCTCCCTGTTATAGTGGCGCCCATGGTTTTTTCCTTTCTTTGTTGGAGAGGTTTTTCCACATTAAATCTGTGTCCCCTTGTTGTGATTTTGTTTTTCGTTCTTTGTTATTTGATTGTCGCAAAACTAACAAGAGGTATATATAGCGGTGGTAACCTAGGTTATCAACGATTCGCTCCGCTTCGGCCCAAGCCTCCCGGCAACAGGCTTCGCTCCACTCCGTCGGAAGTTAGCCTCCTTAATAGAATTTGGATCATACTTCAGCACCTGGCACGCAGCACGGTGCGGTCGAGGAATGGTGGCGCGGAGAGGGGCACGCCGCGGGCCGCCTCGGCCCAGGACGAAGCCGCCGCAGCTGAACCTGGTGAGCTGCACGTTCTCCTCCGAGTTAACTAGGGACGAACACGAGCTGCGCCTGAACCGCGGCGTCAGGCGCTGACACGACGTCCCCGATCTCCTTGAGCTCGCAGTCTGCGTCCGCCACCACGAAAGGCACGCTGTGGCGGTCGTTGCGCACGGAGAGTGTCGATGACCAGGCTGCCCTCGAACGGATGGTAGTTTCACGAGCACCCTGCCGAGGGCGCGGCCGCGTCGTCACCGGACGGATTGAAGACGTGCACGGTCTTCATGAATCATGAGTACGGCGACATTCTGGTCGAGGTTGGAGAGGTAGTAGTACTCGTCGTCGGCGGTGGCAGCAGCAGCAGCAGCAGCAGCGTGCACGAGCACCGGCTCCGACCTCCTCACACTCATGTTCTTTGTGATGTCAGTGAGGCTTGCTTACAATGCAAACTATATAATCGGAGTTCAAGACATATAGTATTTACGTACATACACACCGAGAAGAAAATTTTGAGGATTTGCTCACTGTTCGAAAAGGTGAAGGTCAGACAGTTACTAGTTTGGGAAATTAATTTCCTTGGTTATCTACCTTTACCACTTCTGACGACTGACTCCTGTAACCAAACTATTCCCCTTCAGACATAGGTTGCACACAAGAAGCTATTCATTCCACTCGGGCCACTCATTTTATTTTATTTTTGTGTACATTCTGTGACTGCAACAAAATCGGAAAGTTAAACATAAGAGGAGGCCAGAGTTAAACTTGGCCAGCTGAAGAAACAATTCCTACTGCTGCGAGCCCTGCACTTTCGCCTTGAGCGCCTCAATGACCGCGGAGAAGTCCTGGTCGGCGAGGCCGAGCGATTTCGCAACCTTGTACAGCTCGTTTGCTGCGGCAGCTGTAGGAATGGGCTGGGACACCGTTTCTGCCAGGGCCAACGCCAGCCTCAGATCCTGCGGACCTTTTTTCCTCAGTGCCAGAATCAGATGAGGTAGAACGAAATGGCAATGTCTACTTCAGTGCTGTATCTATACACGGACTGTGTGGATTACTTACCTTCTGCTGATGTTTCAGGGGAAATGCGGTAGGGTATGCAGCTTTAACCATGGAAGGGCCCTTCAGGGAGAACATGGGGGCATTGATAGCACCTTGAGAAATAACCTGTTGGGAGAACCAGAGCATTCTGGGTTAGAATCTTTCTTGTTATTAGGGTATTTCAGGAGGCTTTTTTGTTTCAGTGGAGCTACCTCGACGACAGTATTAGGGTCTAACCCGACCTTTTCACTGAGGAGTAGCCCTTCTGCAAAGGAGACCATCATGCTGCAGCAGTGATTCACACCACAAGGATCAGGTGAAAAAGAAGAAGCTCCAAAGTTTTCATATGACGCCAGCTAGCAAATATGATTTCAGATAAATGAGGTTCGATCTTACCTCCCCATGACCATATTAACCACGAGCTTCATTGTTGCGCCGTTCCCGACATCCCCAAGATAAAATCTTGACTGTTTTCAGAGTAAGGAAACATTAGCACATATATAGCCTCAGCAGCATCAAGTACCAATTCAAGTGCTTATTCCTGACAAGAGATGTTAACCTTGCCCATGACATCAAGTAGGGGTGCCACTCTCTTGTACAAGGATTCGTCACCTTGGTCAATCATATTGACAATTTTTCAGGTATCGGATCAAAAAGGTTGTTCCGACTACATTTTCTTAACTATCAAGCATGGTGACAGATATTTTTTACCTGCGGTAAGAAAGATCAGCAGTCCATCTTCCGCTGGTTTTTTCGAGCCTGAAACTGGAGCCTACTGAAAAGTCATCAAGTGAGCACATGACCAACAGTACAAGCACTGAAATTACTTTACTAGTGATACGTTCTGACAAGAAAATTAGCAATTCGATACAAAAAAAAAGCACAAGCAACGACAGAGGCCAAACACTACCTCAAGAAAAGATGCCCCAGTACTTGTAATATGTTTGCCGATCAACTTAGATGTTAAATCGTCGACCGTCGACACATCAACATACCTATGACAGACAATCAGGAGAAACTATGAGCAAAACATGGACATCAAGCCTATGATTTCAAGTTCTTCTACTTCTGCTGTTCTGCATATGCTCTCCTCCATTTTTCTTCAGCGCAATTGGTTACCACTTACCCTTTACCTGGGGCCATCCCTTCTGCGGCTCCATTGGCCCCGCATGCAACCTCAGCCTGTGGAAGAAACCGTTTATAGACATGATTAGGTCATTCATCATGCTGAGTCTTCATGAATAGAAGAAAGGCGACCAGAAGTCCGAATGGGAAAAGTTGTACCGCGCTTTCTGGATCAGCAAGCATTGCAAAGGTCACGTCGCAAGATGATGCAACTCTGGCAGGTGAAGATTCAAACCTGTAGGAAACCCCCTCTTGTATGAGCATCAAGCGGAATGTTGCACACGTCTACTGTCTCAACTTGGGTTGTAATAGACTAGTACAACTGACACCAAATTTCCCCAAAGTGTAAAGGCTTTTGTTTCTTTGAGTGCAACAGTTTTGAGAGGTAATTTAGGAAAACATAAACTTTTCATAAGAAAGTAGAGGATAGTAAGTAATCAGAGAGAAAATGTATATTGTGTTTCATAGTGAACATGTCATAGTTTAATAGCATGACTTCAACAATGAGGTACTGTGGTTTCGGCCGTTTCACAAGCTTCAAACTTGAGATTACTAAGAGTATAGATAAGGTAATAGCTCAGGCAGTTGCTTTGGAAGTGGCGCACATTTCACAAATAAAAGATGGTTATATTTGAGGTAGAGCATACTTGGCACCGAGGCTGAGAAGAGGATCACACTTGCTCTTTGTCCTGTTCCAAACTGTAACATCACAACTGCAAATCAACACGAAACAATTCAAACAGCAGTCATGGGCGATGGACACAGCACAATCATATAAGCTTAGAACCATACATTTGATTACCACGATATTCTAGAGAAACTACTAATCCATACCGATGAAAAAATGTATACAAATATCGTGTGCTCTCTGTCCCAGACCCAAGATAAAAGATAAGGTACTGAAGTATAACTGACTCCCAACAAGAGCAACACAAAAGAAAGAAAGATGAGAGACGGAATTAAAATTATCCGCACAAGGAAAAGCGGTATCACCCAGCCTTGATGAGGTTCGATGCCATGGGGGCGCCCATGATCCCGAGGCCCAAGAAGCCAACCCTTCCCTGGAATCCCACCCCTGCATCAGCATCTGCGAGGTACAAATAATCTGTTAACTGATTACATCGAATCTTTCAACCACGCCACACAACTGCGGTTCCTGTTGGGGGAAGGGCTCTGATGGAACCGAAGAACGAAGCCGACACCTGAGGAGGAGGCGGAGCAGGACACGAGGAGGCGGGATCCTCGGCGCAGGGGCAGCGCCAGCCTGGGGCAGAGGAGGAACGCAGCGGCCATGGATGCTTAAGCAGGATAAGATTTGAGCTAAACCAAAACCGCACAGTGTTCGACGTCTCTGTCTTATCACACCCCGTCCATCCCCACCATTTTCTCAGGAGATTCATGCAGATAGTTTTGTGAAGAGAAAACCACACCAGCGGTTCTAAATGTTTGCGAGTTACGTCAGTTTAGTCCTAAATTTTTGAAATGGAACACCTAGGTCTTAAATGTTTTACAAGTGAGACCCGCGGTGTGGCCACGTCGGCTGTAGGGCCCACGAGACTCAACCACTGGATGTGAAAAATGCATAAAGCCCTTCCTCTCTCGCACAGTCGACGTCCTCTCTCCTCATCCCTCTCCTTCTCTCCCGCGACGGTGGAGGTGACCTAGCCGCGACGGTGCTGCTCCGGTGATGACCAGAGGTGACGAACCGGCATGGCATAGTTGACCATTGTAGTGTGTGCAATGAACCTGGCCACAACAAAATAAAGTGCCTAACACTTGGTAGAGATGCAACAAGTAAAACACAACTAGCAGTAGATGCAGCAGCTACAGCACAACAAGCAGCACAGGAAGAACCCGAACCAATCCAAATTGTACTACCTGATGATGACCTTGAAGATCAAACACAACCTCCAAAGAAAATGACAGTCAAAAGAAATAATAGTCAAAAGAAAACCTTCCCAGGTGCTGACACTGCAACACGCCGACTCCACGCGGCAGCCACGTGAGCGGCACGCGACAGCCACGTCGGCTCGCCGGCCGGCGCTCTGGACGACGACGACGACGACGGAGGATAGCGAACAGGGTTGCGCTTGCATGCGCGTTCGAATCGCGCGAGCGAGGCGAAGCGAACCGTGCTTGTGCCGCTACTCTATGGTCACCGGAGCGGGCTACATGATGGTGGTCTGCGTGACGGCGGCGGCGCTAGAAGACAAAGCGATGCTAAGCTAGGAAGCAAGTTAGGGCAGAAGGCTCAACAAGGTCGTTTTAAGCGAGGCGAGAGGATGACCGGAGAGGGAGCTAGGAAGGCGGCGGGGCACGTCGGGGTCAAAGAAGAAAGTAGGCTTGCGGCCGATTACGCACGCCCGGGGACGATTCGATGAAGCTGGGGGCTGCTGGCATCACAACGGAGCTCGAGGCATCGTCAGCGGAGGCCGGAGAGGTCGGAAACGTCGGCTAGCCGGCGTCCATAGCAGCTAGGGTTTTGAGATCTAGCGGGGAGAGAGAGGGGTCGTGGGGGAGAGTGAGAGGGCGAGGGCAAGCTTTCCACGGCTCGAGGCGGTATTATCCTCCTCCATCAGCGGCGGGCGAGCGAGAGTCGCAGCGCAGAGCGTTGACGACGACGGCGGCGCCTTGCAGAAAACCCCTTGGTAAATGTGGAAACCAACCCGCGGTCCAAACTGCATTGACAGAACTAAAACTTTCAGAAAACCCCTAGGTTTAATTAGAACCCTGTTTTCTATTATAAAACTCATTTTAAAATGGTTTTTGAGCCATTTTAATTAGGGAAAAAGACAAGGGGGTTTCTGGTATTTTTCTAAAACTTTCCAACACTCAATTTTGAAAACTTTGGAACTCAAGAGAGGTTTTGAAGTGTTTTAGAGTTTAGCAATAGTGATTGTCTTGCAGATAGCAGTGTAGGTTTTTGTTTCTCTCTTTTCTTCAGAAACTCTGATGATTATGCATGTCATGCTCTTAAGTACTAAGTAAACTTTATTACAAACATGGGTTATTACACCGTGACACCGTAGGCAAGAGGGTTCGCGGCGTCTCTTTCGGGGCCGCCTTAGGCGGTGTATAAGAAAATCGTGCAGCACCTAGGGGGCTCTAGCTGGTTGGGGCTTGTGGGCCTTGGCCCAAGAATGGCCTGGAGAGGCCCGGCGGTCGCAACACTCCACGGTCCACGAAGGGCAAAAATTAAGAGACGGAGACAGAATTGGGCTCTCTCCCTCTTCCTACTCTGCCGTACGAAACTCCCACGAGAAATGCTTCTCCGGGCGGCGGCGGCGGCGGCGGCCGCCCACCGCCTCCTCGTCATCAACCCCGTTCGCCGCATAGCCTCCTTGAAGGTCCCGTGGCGCCGCGACGAAGCCCTCGACGCCTCCATCAACCGCGACCGACGCTTCCGCCTGGCGTCCCGCCTCGTCCGCGAGGTGCTCCTCTCCCCTGGCCGCCGCCTCCTCCTGCGGTACCTCGCCAAGCGCCGCGAGCGCATCCGCCTACCGGTCCACGTCCAAAACTTCCTCCGTAGGTACCCCACCCTCCTCTCCGTCTCCCCTCCTCCCAACCCCGTCGCCTCCCCGTCCCCCCAGCTCCTCTCCTTCCTCGAATTCGCATCCCGTCTCCAGGCCACGCACTCCCCGCTCCTCGCTTCCAGGCTCGCCAAGCTCCTCATGATCTCTTCCACGCGCGCCCTCCCGGTCGCGAAGATTGCCGCCGCCAAGCGCGACTTCGGCCTCCCCGACGACTTCCTGGTTTCCTTGGTCCCGAGGTACCCAAATCTCTTCCGCCTCGTTGGTGACCCAGGTCCCGACGCCTCCGGCAACGCTTTTCTGGAGCTTGCTTCTTGGGACGACCAGCTCGCGAAATCAGTGATTGAATTGAGGGCCGACAGGGAGGCCGATGTTGTTGGCATTCGGCCGAGACCCAACTTTACAGTGAAATTGCCCAAGGGGTTCTACCTCAAGAAGGAGATGAGGGATTGGGTAAGGGATTGGCTTGAGTTGCCGTATGTGTCACCGTATGCTGACACATTCGGGCTTCACCCGGCATTACCAGAGGCAGAGAAGAGGTTGGTTGGGGTTTTACATGAGGTGTTGTCATTGTCGGTAGAGAGGAGGATGGCGGTGCCGATTATAGGGAAATTTTGTGAGGAGTTTAGGCTCTCAAATGCGTTTTCTAATGCCTTCACAAGACACCCAGGAATATTCTATGTGTCATTGAAGGGTGGCATCAAGACGGTTGTATTGAGGGAGGCGTACGGTGAAAATGGGGAGCTTGTGGATAGGGATCCTATGATTGAGTTGAAGGAGAGGTTCAAGGCAATCATGGATGAGGGGCATAGGAGGTATTTGGAGGAATTGAGGAGGAAGAATGAGATGCTGCAGAAAGAGAGGGAAAATGCAACCCACAAGGGCACCAGTGTTGGTAAAAATATCGAGGAGGAAAATATGGAGGAATCAGAGGAGGATGAGGATGAAGAATATGATTATGCGCAAGTAGACTCAGAAGGAAAAGAGCTATAGTGAGTGGTGGTTGTGATTGTCAATATGCTTCTATGGTAGTGTGACCTGGAAAACAGTGGCCAATGATCAAACGATTTGTCATATTCTAGTGTGATGGTTTGTCAGCTAGTAAAGACGACCCTTATTTGGCAGCTAATAAATATATGATGGGTTAATCTTAAACCCCTTTGTTTCTCCAAATGAGTTTGAAATGTAGGTTCATGATGATCAGGATTTTCTATCAAGTCCTGTGGTGAGAGACTTCAATGACTTACCACTTAAGTTATTTCCTTCTAGTCAGTAGATTTCATGAGATCCATTTTTGTTGCCAGCTCTACTCATCTGGTGGATTGGGGAGCATTGCGATGTCTTCTGTTTTGGAACCGGTGCAGATTCAGATACAATATTCTGTGTAAGCTAAGAACTGAAAACTTTCCCCTTTACTGGATATCCGAATACGTTTTCATCATGCCATGCTCTAGATAGTTCCACAGATATAATAAAACATCTGGAAATTCTCATTAAGTTTGGATCATGCCATGCCCAGATGGCTTTTGAACTATCAAAAAGTGCTTACAGAGCAACTGTTTCCAGAAATCACATGGGAAGAGTCTGCCGGGTCTAAAACCAGAAGTATTTGCATGCACTCTTTGGACATACTCAATTTTGTGCGAAATCATGTTACTGCGATACAGCAAAACGGAATAGATCAAACAACAGTGCAAAACCGTGCATAACTGGCCGTGAAAACTGAAAAATGAATCTGAAGGAAAACTAGGTACAGATAATAAACTTAAACGGCAGGTTCTCCTATTCGCAAAGTAGATCCATCAAACCTGAAAGAGATCTGCACCATAAAAAACAGCTTCATTTCCTTGACCAGTACCATGGTGGTGAGAACCTCTTGCCCAATAAATTTTTACCGTACAACAATTTCTGGTATGCCGAAAAAACAATTTATTATGTATTTGTCAGATAACTCAGCAGTATCAGGCCCAAACAGAGGGAATACAGTCATTTCTTCCAGCAGCTACTGTTATTCCCTAAACAATGCTTAACTGACACTGATCTGATAGTGGCACCTAATGTGAAAGTTGTGTTTGTTTATCAAATCAAATAAAAGATGAAATGGTTCAGTTTTGATGTTTTTATGTGGCCTCTTATTGTGTCCATATCATATGCAAAAAAACTGCTTGATAAGCCAAGTAGAATACTACTAAAAGCTTCTTACAGTGTTTTTATTTTTTAGGTAAATCTCTGATGGATGTTTGATGGGTCAATAAAACCTGCTTGTGAGTCGTTAGGGCCGAGAGTACAATGGAACCCCAGAAGGAAATCATTTTCTTATTGGCAGTTCGACATTCTGTTGAGCAATTTGAGCTTGAGTTACTTCCGAGTTCTAGCTATCAGGCTCCACCACCACCTTAATCTTTGAATCACGCTTCTGCAGAATGGTCTAGACATGTATTGCTTGGGAAAGGGTACTTTGTGTTCTGAATTCTGATACTGTGAAAAAGTTCTGCGATCAGTCCATGAGGTATTGTAATGTTATTTGTTTTTCTAATAATAGCATAACAGTGAAGATTTTATTTGAATTGAAGTTACATTTTCTTATCTTCTGGTACACACTCGTAGTCTGATTAAAATTCTAAAGGACACCCCTTGCAGGAAAAGGAGATTCCAAAGGGCACACTTTGACTATTAATCAAGGTAATCTCAGCATTTTATGTCTAAATATTTTCTAACCTGTTATCTGCAGGAGTTCTGGTTCATTCTTGTCTGTTCTTCCATTGCACCTGAATTGCAAATAAGGACATTTTTTTGTTACCATTCAGCACTAGATATTGTAGCCAATACTAATTCTAACTAAAAGGTGTGCTAGTTGTATGTTGCATATCAGGTTATATAAAGTCATCACACCCTTCCAACTTCACCTTTTTCTCAGACAGACTTAGTGATGAAACAGACTATGTACAAGCTCTCTTTGACAGTGAGATGCATATTTCCCATTTCTAAAGCAGCACAAAGAATTAACATGTAATCTAAATTTTCTCCTGGTCTACTTGTTGTTTGTTCAGTGTGATTTTAGGATGCTTTATCAGAACCTTACATTTTGATTACCTCCCAACCCAATGTATCTTTCTGTTAGCTTCATTTTCAAAACCTTGAGAACCATGTGTGAGCACTCCTTTGATCCATCGTATTTTGCATCATAATGTATTTTCTTCCCTTTCAGTGCTATTAACATGGATTTATGCGTTGCTTCTGCAGGGTGAGATGTTGGATTGTATTCAAGACAGTAAGGTAGTCCTACCACCTAGAAATGTTTATTCAATCTATTCAATTGCTGTATTTACTCTTGAGGCGATGGAGTCCTGTATATGCATCACCCTCCATTAGTCAAGATCTAACAGATTTTTTCGCATTTGTAACAGGCCCTCCTAGTTTGGCCTTTTATGAGTTTACATGGATGAAAAGGTGATGTCCTCACACGTTCTCAAGGTTAACTGAAATGGAGCTGATAAAAACAAACATTGAGGTAAGTTCATTTTTGGACATTTAATAATATGTTCTGGATTGTGGTGCCAGTTGTGTAGGGAATAGTATGTATAGCACAATCTGTAGAGAAGTGCATACAACTGCAAGAGGTTGGGGGTTCTCATATGCCCATGTTGCTCTTTAAAACTGAAAATGTGCATCTCCTCCGCAACCTCAAACAAAGGAACACATGAAGAAGGGCAAAACGCTATGGTGCAAAAGATACCACATGAGAACATATTAGCATGCTTTACTGCAAAAACCCTATGGTGCTTTTACTGTTTCCAATGATATCGCCAAGCTATGTTATCTGGCGCTAAATTTTATGGAGATTACAAAATACTCCTAATTTGTTACTACTAAGGTATAATCCAAATAACACATTGGCATAATTTGGTGAAGATCTCAGAATGACGAACCTGGAGCGTGATGGGGCACAATCGAGTGTAACACGCTGCCGACGATGGTGGCCATGCTGCCGAGGAACGGGAGCAGCGACAATCAAGAAGCAATACATGATCCATGACCGCAGCAGGTGGTGAAATTGTCGTGATCTCTCAAACGGGAACAATGACCCGGAGTGCATGGCTGGTAGTTGCGCGGCGGACGATGATCTCAACAGGGCTTGGTCTTCAAACAGCTGAGCTCAAGGCTGAAATCGAGCTTAGAAGCATATGGGATAGCTCAACAGCGGCAAATTTGTCGAGCCAAACGCAATGCTGTTTTAACTTAATCTATTTCTCCTTATAAGCAAACATAATAGTATTTAACATCATACCATCACTCTCTATCAAAGCTGAGCTCACTATGCCTTTCTGTGTGCAAACACTAAATTTATGGTGTTCCTGAGCTTGATCGTTGGCGAGCTTTGTTGAGCTCAAATCCGCTCGTCAACAGCCGTAGCGTCACGCGTGCTCACTAGAGCTAGTGATCTCATGAACCTGTTTGTTTTTGTGGTAATGGGTTATATCCGGCAATCTTTTGTATCGAAGGTGATTGTTCTCTACAAAAACAGGGCATGTCCTTCATTGACGATCCAAGGCGGCGAGGGTTCCCAAATCTGAGACCTTCCCGGTTTAGTGTTCACCTTGAATTAGAATTCCGTGATCATCCTCCGAGTCCGACAAGGAGAGTCTCAGGCTCCCACCACGCAAGCGGCCCAGCCTCCCTTCATAAAAAGAGACCCACACGCTCAATTCCTTCTTCCACTTTTGCTACTGTAGTAGAACAGCCCGACGATGTCGACCAAACGACGCAAGGGCAGCAGGCCATCACGGGATCCCTGCTTGCCGGTGGATCTCCTGCTAGAGATCCTGGCGCGCGGCGACATCACAACCATCATCCGCTGCGCCGCGACTGGCAGGACCCTCCGCCGCGCCATCCTCGAACCGGCCTTCCGGCGCCGCCTCGCGGCCGACGACGACAGCTGCGACCCTGCCCTCCTCCATGCCGTCTCCTACCTGGAACACGATTTTCACAAAGTTGTCACGACCCAACGCGTCATCCAAACCCCGCCGGCGACAACCCAGCTCCGCGCCCGCCTAGACGCCGACAGCCTGCGGGCCCCATTCAAGCCCGTGGCGTCCCGCGACGGCCTGCTCGTCCTCCGCCGGCTCGGAGACCGTCACTCCGACAAGGTCGAGCTGCAGGCCCGCGACACATTCACCGGCCACGTCACCTCACTCCCGCCCACCACCTTGCCCCACGCCTTCCTCCACGTCATCCTCACCGTCGACCACCACGCCGAGCTCTCCTCCTTCGAGCTGCTCGTCGCCGATTGGAGGAACTTGTCATACAGAACATTCTCGTCGAAGAACCGCCAGTGGAGTGACATCCGCGAAGTCATCAATATCCCCCACCCAAACCAGGAATGCGACTCCTCCGGCCGCTCCGCCGTCATCGGCCGCACCGTCTACTGGCCCTGCCGTGTCGACGGCGTCCACTGGACCCATATCCTCGCTCTGCAGGTGGACGCGGGGGAGGCGACGATGACGGAGCTCCCGCTGGTCTCCCAAGATCCCTTGCTCGTGGCCCGGGTGCGCGGCCGGCTGTCCGTGCTCGCGGAGGAGAGCCTCGTCATAGCGATGTGGACTTTAACGTCGGCCGAGGCAGGTACGTGGAGCCGGCAGGTGGTGATCAGCAAGCTGGAGATCGCGAGGCAGGTGGGGCTCCCGTCTCCGACGTTTATCTTCGAGGGGTTCGGAGAGAGGAGCGGTGTCCTGATCCTGAATGTGTTCGACGATGGCTATCTTCTACGGCTCGATCTAGGGATAATAACGCAGGACGAAGCACCTGTCGTCACATGGCTCGCTCCGCCGGGAAATGTCGTGTGCGTCAAAGAATTGTTCTTGCACGAGATTGATCTGATCTCCGTGCTGCAAGCCATGAAATGTCTCTGAACACGTACTACTACACTGTTGCGCATGAAAAGGAAAGTTATTCAGCAATGCTGCAGTTCAACCTTTCAAAAACATTGATGAAATACACAGGGCGCTAGATTTCTGAATCGTATCAAATGTGTACGTATCAAATGAAATACACAGGGCGCTAGATCCGCGTGCCTCCGATCGTCTACCCCCCTAGACTTTCTTCTGACAGGGGTAGCCCGGTGTAGCCCTTATTTTTTTTAGGCTTAGTTAGGTCATGTGATGATGTAAAACCATGTTTGGGAACATGTTTTGACAAGATCTATCCCGATTTCACCGAAACGGGGAGTTTCCCCCTAATAGTCAGATTGCAGACACTTTGTTTTTAGGGGATATCGCATGTCTGCGAAGAGGGTCACACTTAGGAACCAGGTTTAGGAGTTCTGAGCATGCCACCACACTTCATTACACATGCTAGGGTCACATGCATGGTTTGGATGTGTTCCGATGCCCCGAAGCGCTTCTTCCTGTGGAACACCGATCCGTGGGCCTCGGATCGTCTACCCCCCTAGACTTTCTTCTAACAGGGGTAGCCCGGTGTAGCCCTCACTTGTTTTAGGCTTGGTTAGGTCATGTGATGATGTAAAACCATGTTTGGGAACATGTGACAAGATCCACCCCGGTTTCACCGAAACGGGGAGTTTCCCCCTAATAGTCAGATTGCAGACACTTTGTTTTTAGGGGACATCGCATGTCTGCGAAGGGGGTCACACTTGGGAACCAGGTTTAGGAGTTCTGAGCATGCCACCACACTTCATTACACATGCTAGGGTCACATGCATGGTTTGGATGTGTTCCGATGCCCCGAAGCGCTTCTTCCTGCGGAACCCTGATCCACGGGCCTCGGATCGTCTACCCCCCTAGACTTTCTTCTGACAGGGGTAGCCCGGTGTAGCCCTCACTTGTTTTAGGCTTGGTTAGGTCATGTGATGATGTAAAACCATGTTTGGGAACATGTTGTGACAATATCTACCCCGGTTTCACCGAAACGGGGAGTTTCCCCCTAATAGTCAGATTGCAGACACTTTGTTTTTAGGAGACATCGCATATCTGCGAAGGGGGTCACACTTGGGAACCAGGTTTAGGTGTTCTGAGCATGCCACCACACTTCATTACACATGCTAGGGTCACATGCATGGTTTGGATGTGTTCCCAGATGCGCTTCTTCTGCGGAACCACGATCCATGCCTCGGATGGTCTACCCCCTAGACTTTCTTCTGACAGGGGTAGCTCGGTGTAGCCCTCACTTGTTTTAGGCTTGGTTAGGTCATGTGATGATGTAAAACCATGTTTGGGAACATGTTGTGACAAGATCTACCCGGTTTCATCGAAGCGGGAGTTTCTAATAGTCAGGATTGAGACACTTTGTTTTAGGGGACATCGCATGTCTGCGAAGGGGGTCACACTTGGGAACCAGGTTTAGGTGTTCTGAGCATGCCACCACACTTCATTACACATGCTAGGGTCACATGCATGGTTTGGATGTGTTCCGATGCCCCGAAGCGCTTCTTCCTGCGGAACCCTGATCCGCGGGCCTCGGATCGTCTACCCCCCTAGACTTTCTTCTAACAGGGGTAGCCCGGTGTAGCCCTCACTTGTTTTAGGCTTGGTTAGGTCATGTGATGATGTAAAACCATGTTTTGGAACATGTTGTGACAAGATCTACCTCGGTTTCATCGAAACGGGGAGTTTCCCCCTAATAGTCAGATTGCAGACACTTTGTTTTTAGGGGACATCGCATGTCTGCGAAGGGGGTCACACTTGGGAACCAGGTTTAGGTGTTCTGAGCATGCCACCACACTTCATTACACATGCTAGGGTCACATGCATGGTTTGGATGTGTTCCGATGCCCCGAAGCGCTTCTTCCTGCGGAACCCTGATCCGCGGGCCTCGGATCGTCTACCCCCCTAGACTTTCTTCTAACAGGGGTAGTCCGGTGTAGCCCTCACTTGTTTTAGGCTTGGTTAGGTCATGTGATGATGTAAAACCATGTTTTGGAACATGTTGTGACAAGATCTACCTCGGTTTCATCGAAACGGGGAGTTTCCCCTAATAGTCAGATTGCAGACACTTTGTTTTTAGGGGACATCGCATGTCTGCGAAGGGGATCACACTTGGGAACCAGGTTTAGATGTTCTGAGCATGCCACCACACGTCATTACACATGCTAGGGTCACATGCATGGTTTGGATGTGTTTCGATGCCCAGCTTCTTCTGCGGAACCACGATCATGGGCCTCGGATCGTCTACCCCCTAGACTTTCTTCTGACAGGGGTAGTCCGGTGTAGCCCTCACTTGTTTTAGGCTTGGTTAGGTCATGTGATGATGTAAAACCATGTTTGGGAACATGTTGTGACAAGATCTACCCCGAAGCGTGGTTTCGTGCGGAACCCTAACATACGAGTGACCTTCGCTCCGAAACCCTGATATGTGGGGGGACATGGAGATTAGACATTGTAAACTAAAAATATTCAACAAATATTCAACAAAAAGTATGTGTATACACATTGTCACAACTAATACTAACAAATATTCAACAAAAAGTAAACTAAAAACTTAAAATAACTATAATCGAAAGAAAATAATAAAGTAGCCAAAACACACGGTAAAGGGAAAAACACACGGCAAAGACGGTTCTTTGCCGTGTGTTTTACAGATGTACACGGCACAGGGTCCTTTGCCGTGTGTACTTATAGAGTACACGGCAAAGATGCCTTTGCCGTGTGTTACACGAATACACACGGCAAAGGGTCCTTTGCCGTGTGTATCCCTAGGGTACACGGCAAAGATTCCTTTGCCGTGTGTATTCGTGTAACACACGGCAAAGACTCGGTATAGGGTTCGCTCGCGGGCCCACGCGAGCCCTATCCACTCGCGCGCTCTGCTGGCCGCTCCCTCGTTGCCCGCCGTCGCTCGACGCTGCGCCACCGCCACTTGCCACTTCACGCCGCCCGGCATCCCCTAGCTCACATGACCCTCTGGCCGTAGCCTCTCCTAGCTCACTTGAGCCCCTGCTCCCTCCATCTCGCCCGACGCCTTGAGGATGCTTCATCCTCGGTAGGACAGCCTTCCTCACCGAACCGCCCGGCCCCTCCTCCACCGAGCACGCCGGCCGCCTCTTGGTGAGTTTTTTCTTCTTTTTATTCAGTTAGTAATTAGTAATATATATTTAGGGGTAGTTTTAGTTAGTAATATATTAGATTTAGGTGTAGTTTTAGTCTTATATTGGATTTAGGGGTAGTCTAGTTAGTAATATTTTGGATTTAGGGGTAGTTTTAGTTAGTAATATATTGGATTTAGGGTTAGTTTTTGTTAGTCATATATTGGATTTACGGGTAGTTT
This sequence comes from Avena insularis, assembly GCA_023614405.1. Taxonomy (NCBI): domain Eukaryota; kingdom Viridiplantae; phylum Streptophyta; class Magnoliopsida; order Poales; family Poaceae; genus Avena; species Avena insularis. Next base: position 37,298,792 of record CM042696.1, on the reverse strand, counting down.
AGTTAGTAATATTTTGGATTTAGGGTTAGTTTTTGTTAGTCATATATTGGATTTAGGGTAGTTTGTAGCTAAGTTTGTCCAACAATGTTGCTATGCTAGGTTATTGGGTTTGTAGTAAATTAAAAGTAGGATCATTATCAAAGTACTAGGAATTGTATGTTAAATGGAACTATTCTCTTTCGTGCAGGAAATGCGTTGTGTTTGAGGGGGACCATCGGTCGGAGGGGATTTTGCCAAAGGGTCGTTGGTCTTCTTCGCGGGCCGTCGATCACGCTTCGAGGGTGAGAATCCGTTCACCTCTTTTGTAATTAGGTTTTTTTTTGTGTCTAGATCACCAAGTTTGTCGCGTTACCTAGGCGTCTCTTCCCGGCCGTAAGGTTCTGTTGATAAATATGCATTAGTGGTCTCGTATATTTTGAACCGTAACTCTTACGGTATTTATCGGGACAGCCGACGGATGCGTAGTTTGGGTACGTTTTCCTTGTTCTACTCCGTTCCGAGATAGGATTTCGGCAGCGCCTCTCTGTTGTTCTCCGGATGCACATCCCTCTCGGCTTTTTGTCGAGACGTGTATCGGGAGAGCGTGAGGTCTTGCCAATCTGTCTCGAATCGAAATAGATCGAGGAAACGTACTCAATCTGAGATCCGTGATTCTAGACCCTCTTTACCTATTAGAGGGATAAGTGTATATATGCATGCCGTAAAATCCATATTTACTAAAATTAACCGAACTAATAACGGATTTATTTAATGGTATGATTAATTGAAAGCATTGTATATGTCTGTTTTCGTACTGATTAGAGGATGGAGAATCGTGATTGGATGTATGAGGGCTATGTCAGTAAGTGGGACTTTACCATGGAATGGAAGGAAAAGGCCGAGGACTTCGTGAACCGGGCGTTTGCTGTCCCCACTAAACCCAGAAAAATTTTCTGCCCCTGTACAAGATGCAAGAACCTAAATACACATTCGAAGGATGATGTTAGTAGGCACCTAGTCAATTATGGGTTCACACCTTCCTACAAGACTTGGACTTTCCATGGTGAAAAGTTAGCGAAATGTGCTAGGAGGGAGTCACGACAGAGTCAACAGCAAAGTCAGCCAAGGGGGGAATTTGATGCTGGTTTTGATAGGTGCATAGAGAACTTTGTGAATGCTAATGCACCTGAAAGCCCTCATGTAGAGGCGAAGACACCTCAGGAGGCAGAGACAAGTGAGGAGCCGGAGGAAAACACGACAAAGTACTACGAGACTTTGTTTGCCTCGCAGAGACCCCTTCATGCACATACAGATGTTAGCCAACTGGACGCCATCACTCGCCTTTTGGCCTTCAAGAGCCACAGGAACTTGACCAGAGATGACTTCGATGATATGCTCGCCGTTGTTGGCAGCATTCTGCCGAAAGGGCACCTCTTGCCGGAGAACTTCTACTATTCAACCAAACTCCTCCGTGACCTTAAGATGTCATATGAGCCGATACATGCTTGTCCGAAGGGATGCATGCTATTCAGAAAGGAGCATGCTAAGACAAATTATTGTATCCACTGCAATCCTCTAGGTACTTTGAGGTCGATCCCAATGGTGATGGTCAGAAGAGGCAGACCGGGGTTGCCCAAAACATCCTCCGGTATCTTCCAGTGCTACCGAGGATCCAACGGTTCTTCATGACCGAGGATCTTGCCAGCAGAATCGATGGGCGATAGAAGGGAATAGATACATCGACAAGATGATAAATCCGTCGGATGGTAGTGCATGGAAGAACTTTGTCAAGAAATATCCTGAGAAAGCCGGTCACAAGAGGAGCGTAGCAGTTGCCATATCAATCGATGGGTTCAATCCATATGGTATGTCGGCTGCAGTATACAGTTGTTGGCCAGTGTTTGTTATTCCCCTGAACCTCCCCCCCTGGCGTCTGCATGAGATTAGAGAACATGTTTGTGTCGATGATAATCCCGGACGAAATACCTGTAAGAACATGAATGTGTATTTAGAACATTTGGTGGATGACTTGTTTTGTGGCTGGGAAGGTCGCGGGATCCGAACATATGACGCCGCAAACAAGGAGCACTTCGATATGTATGTCTGGTACCACACCTCCCTGCATGACCTACCAACACGTGCGTTGTTCTGCGGCTGGTGTACGCATGGGAAGTGGCCTTGCCCATTGTGCATGCAGGATCTGACTTTCTTCTGGCTGTCGAAGGGAGGCAAGTATTCCTGCTTTGATGAACATCGAAAGTTCCTTGAGCCGAATCATCCATACAGGAATGATAAAAAGAGGTTCAAGAAAGGTCGTGTTGTCCATGATCCAAAGACACGTCGAAGGCGGAAAGGAAATCAAGGCTGAGTTAGAAGCTCTCCAGCCTAAGCCTGATGGGAATGGTTTCGTGGGATATGGGGACACGCACCAGTGGACCCACATTCCATGCTTATGGAAGCTCCCTTACTTTGAGGATCTCGAGCTCCCGCATAACATTGATGTAATGCACACCGAAAAGAATATCGGCGAGGCCCTTTGGAGCACCATAATGCAAACTAAGAAGTCGAAGGATAACATCAAGGCTCGAACTGATCAAGAACAATGGTGCGATAGGCCAAAGTTGAAAATGCAGCCCCCAGAACCAACGACAGAAAAGGGTGGTCTAAGCCAAAGGCTCCGTTTTGCCCAACAAAGCCCCCAAAAAGGGAGATCTTCCAGTGGATCACGCAAAGTTTGTTTTTCCCTGATGGGTACGCAGCCAACTGGATGAGGGGTGCGAACATGCAAACGTTGCGAGTACAAGGGCTCAAGAGTCATGACTACCACGTATGGCTTGAGCGAATAATGCCGATGATGATTTGAGGCTATGTCGATGAGGAGACTTGGCGAGTGCTGTCGAGGTTGAGCTTTTTCTTCCACCAGATTTGTGCTAGGGAGTTAGACCGTAAAGTGGTTGAGAAGCTACATGAACAGGCACCCCAGTTGCTTTGTGATCTAGAGATGCTCCTTCCGCCAGGGTTCTTCAATCCGATGCAACATATGATCTTGCATCTCGCGGACGAGGCTTTGAAGGGGGGACCTGTGTGGGCCCGTTGGCAGTATCCACCGGAGAGAGTAACATAGAGGCTTCATACAAAAACATGCAATAAATGCAAGATTCAGGCATCCATAGCTGAGTCAGTCCTTAATGGGGAGGTTGCAAACTTCACCACCAAGCACTATGATGCCAACATTCCCACAAAGCACAACCCAGTCTCCCGTTACAATGCCGCCAACCCTGAGGATGTACCCAAGCTTAGCATCTTCAGAGGGCTTGGTGGCAAATCAAGTGGCACGAAGAAGTTCATAATGAAAAAACCTGAGCGGGAGTTGATCCAGTCGTATGTCTTGAACACCATGGATGAAGTGAAGCCGTACATCGAGTAAGTGCTCACCCTTTAGATTTTCGCAAACAGTTGCTCCTATGTTCGTGCCTAACTCTTCTTTTTAAATTGGTATAGACGGTTCAAGCGTGCATATTGGAAGAATCCAGTTAGGGATCCTAACCCGAAAGAGGAGCAGGGTCTATTCGATAAGGGTGGTGGTTTCGGTTTCATCAGCTGGTTCTGTGGTTTGGTACTATTCCATCCAACTTCTTGTGCTAAACTTCTCGTGCTAAACTTCTCGTTCTAACTTGTAGGCAAATACTAACAAAGATATGCAACCCGAGCTAAGAAATATTGCCAGGGGCTTTAATCATTCAGTCGACATGTTCAATGCTTATGACGTGAATGGGTATCGCTTCCATACCCACGAATACACAACTATCCGGCCCAACCGAAAGACAACAAATAGCGGGGTATTTTGTGAAGGCTCAGATGGCCTCCAGTATTATGGAAGAGTCGAGGGTATATATGAGTTGAATTACGGTTTTGGCAAAGGGCTAAATCTCGTTGTATTCAAATGCCATTGGTTTGACCCACATCAGGTGAAACAGGATCCTGAAATTGGACTGGTCGAAGTTAAGAGAAGTTCCGTTTATGCGGGAGATGATGTCTATATTTTGGCTAGTCAGGCCTTCCAAGTATTCTATCTTCCGTACCCATGCGAAAACCCTACAAAACGTCTAAAGGACTGGGATGTTGTGATGACGGTACCGACACGCAACAGGCCACCCTTGCCAAACAAGGATGATTACCGCCGACTAGACCCTTCAACAAATGATGGCGAGTTTTATCAGGAAGAAGGGCTCCCCGGGCAATTCACTATCAACTTGTCCGCCGATAGTGACATGGTCGTAGATGATGACCAAGAAGCCGAGGAGGAAAACACTGTGCAAGATGAAGTTGAGGAGGTTCACAACCAACAAGATGTGAGTTTGCTCGAGGCGTTCCGTGCAGGCCATGACGTCAACGCTCCACAGGGACCACCTCCAGGTTTCGTGGATGATTATTGGTGGCCCGAGAATGATAGCGATGATGAAACCTGTGTTCCAATTCGTAATCCTGACACAGGCTTCTGATGTATGTAGTAGTAATAATATGAGACTAATCTATGTAGTACTATTTGTCGTGTAGTAGTAATAATATGAGACTAATCTATGTAGTACTATTTGTCGGGCTGTTGTATTTGTAAGAACTCTATGCTATGTAATAAATTTTGTTGCTTTTACTAGTATCCATCGATTTTCATCGTTGTTGCTTTTACTAATATTCATCTATTTTCATCGGTGTTGCTTTTACTATTATTCATCTAATTATGTTCATTGTTGCTTTTCATTCTAATATTCATCTATTTTCATCGGTGTTGCTTTTACTATTATTCATCTAATTAATGTGTACTAATAAACTACTCTTTTTATTCTGTTTTGCAGGTGATTGAAAGATGCCGGGGGGAAAGGGCATTACAAAAAAGCTGAAAAGCTTGGTTGACCTTGTGAGTGGTGGTTCAAAAAAGGGTGGTTCGAAAGCTTCAACATCGGCTTCGAGAGAGCGTGCTAGTCCTCCACTGCGCACTTCACAGCACCGGGGGCGTGGGAGGCGTGGGAGGAATCCTAGTCCCCCCTCCCCCCGGCTGTGGTGGACCAGGACGAGGAGGAGGACCAGGAGGAGGAGGACCAGGACCAGGAGGAGGACCAGGAGGATGATGAGGCGCAGTCGCAGCAGTCGGAGGACGAGGGGTTGGGGTCTTTACCCTACGAGCTTGACATGACCTTGAGGTGGGATCCTCCGTAGGATGAGACGTCGTACCTTGAGGCATACGCGGTCATGGACCCGCGGCTCACGCCACAGAGAAAGGCTCCGTATCGGCGTGGGGTTGCGAGACTCCCCGATCTACCTTATGCCTATGCGGATAAGGTTCTCATACCCGCTGGGAAGAGGTACATTATTTGACCCGCTAACCATATATTGGAATTTTCATCACATACCGATTATGATTTTTCATTTTGCAGTTCCTTTATATATGAGGATGGAATGAAGCCGTATCGTGGCTACTCGAGCATCCTTGGAGCCCTGGTTCGAGCGTATTTTCCTAGGATTGTCACTCTCCCAAATGGTCAGGAGGATGTAGCTTGGACTTGGAAGCATTACCACTACGCCCCGGATCCGACTAAAAAGTACAACCACATGGCGGAGAAGATTCAAGTTCTGTTCTGGGTAAGTTTGTTTCACTTGTCATAATTAAATCATCGCGGCTTTGACTCGTGGCTTTGACTCCTCTTTTTCCTGTGTGCATACTTGTAGAATTACTTGACATGCACAGGAGAACTCAACGGAGTGCGTGGCGATCGTGAACGAGGCTTGCCAAGAGGAAGGTGCAAGACATGCACTACGAGGCACGCGCGTGAACTCTGTCATAACTGGTTTGGCGATCGTAAGATCTGGATGAACAAGAGTCAAGCCGGACATGCTCTTGAGCCATGGCAGTACTGCAGTAGTTGTGTTTCGCTTTTACTGATTTCTTGACCTTCATCTATTTCATGTTGTACTAATACCTGTTCCTTGTGGATGTAGAACCCTCCTCGGTTTGTCGGTAATGACGAGGTGCTACAGCGATGGTAGCGTGGTGGACACCGCCCGAGTACCTCAAGAGACACGAGGCTTCAAAGAGGCGGCGAGAGGAGATGAAGGGTGGATCACACCGCCAAGGCAGCATCCCCCTCGCCCTTGTCAGGAAAAAAGAGGTGAGAAAATGCTTTCTTTATTTTTGCTTCTCATGTTATTCTTTACTCCACAAGGGAGTCCCCCTTCACTTATCTTTGTCCTCTCATTTGCGTAAAAGTAAAGACAGGTGTGGAGCCGTCCATGTTTGCCATTTGGAAGAAGATGCGCACCTTGGGCGAGCACGTGAACGGCTTCCGTGGATCAATGAGGGAGCCAAGATCCGAATGCAAGTACCCGAGAAGTACAAGCAGGTGCATGGCGAAGATTCCAACCCCGACACGCCCCTTCGATCTGAGGTTGCCGTCTTTGGCGGGACAGGGCGGAAGGAATGGCCGCCTATGGATTCCGACGGGTCCGTCGACCCTAGGACCGTTCGGTCTATGCGCCCGATCCGCGTGGCGGGCGAGCTCCATACTGCCGTAGAGACCCGTCCCACGGCCTTGGTTATAGCTGTCGACCGATTCTGGTATGTTCTTCTTCCTCAGTCATCTTTGGTTTACTACATGTTTTACATTGCAATGTTCATGATATCGCGGCTACACAACGTAGGAGGAGATGGCCGCTGAGAGGGCAAGCAGAGAGGCAGTCGAGTAGCGGCAGCTACAGCTGGAGCAGCAGCTTAGGCAGTAGCAGGCGATGCTGGAGCAACAACGGCAGATGACGCAGTGGATGGCAAACCAAATGCTCATGACTGCTCCACCAGGGTCTCTTCCTACTCCTCCTTTCGCCTTCCCGTGGGTAAGTGATCACATGTCTTTATTGTCTAATGCTCGTAATTTTCAATATTTTCTTATTGTCTAATGCTCACAATTTCCCATCGTGTAGATGGCTAATTTGATGCAGTCTGGTGGGTCGAACAACGCGAGCCTTTCTTTGGGTCGACGGTGGATCCAACAACCAGTCACCTTTCACCGTCATCAATCCGTCGGTCGTCCGCAGGCTGGATCAGAGTCCTCCTGGTTAGTTCTCCTACACTTGACCTTGTGCATCACTCGATATCGGTACTCGATACACTTGGAAATCGATTGTGAGAGTCTCATGATTGTACTTTTGACCTTGTAGGAGGGCTTTGAGGTTGTGGCCATCATGTGTGCATCACGGTTAGTTCTCCTACACTTGTCAAATTTAGTCATGCCATCATACTTGTAGAAAATTTAGTCATGCCATCACACTTGTAGAAAATTTAGCCTTGCCATGACACTTGTAGATAATTATATGCCATTTTCAAATTGTACTTGTCATTTTCATCACCTTGCCATGAGACTTATAGAAAATTTAGCCTTGTCATGAATTTTACTTGCCATATTGACGTACTTTTCTTAAACTTGTAGGATATCACGATGGATTCGGAGCATGAGCTTGTGGAGCACTTGGCGGTGATGGTCTTGTGGGTGGGAAGAAGAATAAACTTGTAATACTTGTGAATGGCTTATGACTTGTTCTTGTGAAGTTTGCATTGTTGCTTGTGTGGTGATGATGATATGATTTTGGTAGTGTTTGTGATGATATATGATCATATTATTATTATTTTGGTGTTGGTGATGATCTTATGATCATATACATGTATTATGTGTTGGTGATGATCTATATGATCAAATATATATATTATGTGTTTCAAATACAGGAAATGAAAGAAAAACAGAGAAAAAGTGAAAAAACCTGGTCACCACACGGCAAAGGCAGACAGGTGGCAGCAGCCTGTGCAACAGGCGCTGGGCAGACAACACATTTGCTAGAAGAGGCACACGGCAAAGTGACAGTCTCTGCCGTGTGTTCTTCAGCGGTGGTACACGGCAAAGCGGGATTCTTTGCCGTGTGGTAACTCCCAGAGGACACACGACAAAGGCGCAAAACACGGCACAGAAGCGGCACACGGCAAAGGCAAAGTACACGGCAAAGGCCCAAAACACACGGCAAAGCGAGTACACGACAAAGTCCCTCTGGCTCCGTCAAACGGACGGAACCGTGAAGTTACTTTACTGTGCCGTGTACGCCTGCCAGACACACGGCAAAGGCTTTGCCGTGTTTTGCGCTGGAGACACACGACAAAGCCTCTTTGCCGCCGCAAACGCTGCCGTGTGACTTTTGCCGTGTGTATACACACGGCAAAAGCCTTTGCCGTGTTCCTTGTCTTCTTTGCCGTGTGGTTTTGCCACACGGCAAAGAAAGTTTTTCCCGGTAGTGCCAATTGCCTTGTCTAAGTAATAGAGACAGTGTCCCAGAATCTTACGCCCTTGTGCTTTCAAAAGAGAGAAAGTCAAGGATTTCACGGCCACCATCGGACGATGTCGACCACGAGGTGTGTTCCCAAGTGCACCGGGACGTCGGAGCCGGAGCTGTACCTGCCGATCGATCTCCTGCTCGAGATCGGGGCACGCTCCGACGTCACGACCGTGGTCCGATGTACCGCCGCCTCCAGAATCCTCCGCCGCGCCATCCTGGATCCGTCTTTCCGCCGCCGCCTTGCGGCCGACGGCGGTGACTTCGACCCGGCGCTCCTCTTAGGTGTCTCCTACCGATCGATGGTACTCAGTACCATGGTCCGCGCCCATCGTGTCATCCACACCCCATCCTCAAACCAGCCCCGCACCCGCCTGGACATGTACTCCTCCGGCCTAGAAGATCCGTTCGAGCCCGTGGCGTCCCGCGACGGCCTGCTCCTCATCCGCAGGTACAAGGACGCCCACGCCGAACTGTGGATCGTCAACAGCATCAGCGGTGACGTCACTACCATCCCTCGAGTCGCCATGTCCTACACCTTTGCGCATGTCTTCCTCGGTGTCGCCGACGGGGATGCCTCGTATGAGCTGGTGGTCACAGACGAGGAGTCGTATTTTGGCGTGCAATTCCAGACATTCTCCTCGAAGCATGACCAATGGGATGTTGTCCGCCAAGTCTCCATCATAGAGCACGAACCAGACCAGCGTTACCGGCTGGGCGACCCCCGTCCTGCCGTCGTCGGACGCACCGTCTACCTGCCCTGCGCCCTGTACAACAACTTGGCCTGCTGGGACCGGATCCTTGCTATGGACGTCGACACAGCAGAGGGGACTGTAATAGAGCTCCCTCCGGACATAGAGATGGCCACGAATAGAGACACACAACTCCTCCTGACCACCGTGCGTGGCTTTCCGAGCTTGCTCGTCGTGGAGAGCCATGGGATATCGATGTGGACATTGACTCCAGCAGCCTCGTCGCGGCCACGATACACGACAATGTGGAGCCGCCAGCTGGTAATCGATAATGTGGAGATTGAGAAGGTGGCAGGGCTGACGGACTATACATTGAACTTCACGGTTTCGGGGGGAGGAGTGGCGCCGTTATCATGCGGGTGGGAAATGCTGATATCCTCCAGGTCAACCTAGGAACCAAGGTTGTCAAGCGGCTCCGTAACGAGGGAGAGACGATGGTCACCTGCTTGTTCTTGCACGAGACACATCTGGTCTCTTTACTTCAGTCTATGAGATATTTCTAAACACTGTCTAAAGGAAAGGCTAATTTTACAGTACCTTTTACTACTAGGCATAAGATGACTAGTATAAACTAAATCTGGCCGCTGGTTTACAGGGTACTATAGACATTCATCTGTCGTTAGATTAAACGAATCGGCAGCAGAGATCTCTCCGTATCGCATGCCCTTGTATCGCGGCCTTCCGCCGGTCTTCCCCATGATCGACTTTCTCATTCTCGCCATCAGCCCTGAGCTCGTGCCAGCCAACCCGCTGTCCCTTGGCTCCGCTAGTGACCTTTTCCTCGCACCTTGCAGCGGCTGCCATCCTAATGGAGACGATTTCCTCTCCAACTATTATGGCACCTCACTCGCGGCGAATTTCTCCCCGTCTTCGATCCCTTCTACTACGTATAATTTTGTAGTGTCACATGACGCCAGCTGCATCGCCGATAAGCTATGATTTTCTCCATTTATGATGTTCTTTGTGGATTATTTGGATTTTTTTGATCAAGGAGAATTACCGAATCAGAATTGGTCTCTACTATCTGAGCAAGTTTTTGATCAGTCCACAAGATAGTAATAACATCATCACGTCATCAGTTCATTACGGTACTAAGAGAGCCTTGCTTACACGCTTTTGATTATCAGATCCTTGCTAGCTGCTAGCTGCTAGAGGAATTCGGACAACCATCCGTCGTAGCAACCTCGTGGCCAGACGCTGGAGTGCTGTAAACGCGTGAGTGCGGAAAGATTAGTAAGACGCCGGCGGCAGCACAAGCGAGGGCGGCGACTCCCGACGTTGCGGAGGACCATCGGAACGTGCGGCTAGGCAAGCGTCATGGGAGAGGATCGGGGGGAAATTGATCTTGCGGTTAGAACCGAGGGTGTACCTATTTTGCCCTTGCGGGGTTAACAGTACGAGTTATACTACTCATATTTCTAGCACTAGTATAAAATATTCTGGGCCTTTGGATGTCCGAAAATAGACGGCTCTTATTCACTTTAGGGTACCATAAAAGAACTCAAAAGGAAAAGTGCTTAAGCAATGTTACACCCGGCCCATTCACTAGCAGTCGGTGATGTTTGTGTTTTCCTTTACCGCCTAATACCTCTTTATTCATTTATGATCAAGATTCCAGCTTTGACTAAAAGAATTACATATCAAGGGAAGGATTACACTACAAGAATGGCGCGGTAGGCCGACGGCCAAAAACAGTCGGCGTAGCCTACACCGACGACGGCCCTCGGCGTAGCTCCATCGGCAAAGGTCCGTCTCCTCCTTTAGATCGCCGCACGCGCTCTGGCGTCACAAACCGGGGTTCGCTGCACCGCCGTCTCCAGTATCCTCCGTTGGGCCATCCTAGACCAACCTTCCACCGGTGGCTAGCTGCTTCAACGATAACATTTTTTTCATATTGTATGCATGTTAAATTATATAGATGGTAATATTTTTTCTACCTAGTTGATTAAACTTCACAAGTCTGACTTTGCTTAAGAAAAGAATGCATGGTAAATAAACAGAGTCAGTACGATTTTTCTTGACATGCAGAGTAAGAACTATCTACACCTCCCCTTTTAAAATATAAGATGTTTTAGCTTTGTAAGAAAAGTGTATCTAGAGTTTTAGACCCTTTTAGTATATAGGTTCACTCTAAACCTAGATAAACCTACATCTTAAAAAGAATATAGATAGACTCTTTTCACAAAGCTAAAATATCTCATATTTTAAAACAGAGGGAGTAGTTGCGTGTATTAGGAAAGGGAAGGCCACGTTTTCGCACTTGACCAACGAATTAGTAACCGCCCCAGACGAGGCGATCACCTTCCAAAAAAAATCATTTGTATTCTCTCCAGCATCGCATCCGGATCTTATCACGCCCTTGCGTTAAAAAGAAGAGGGGAAAGGATCCCAAGGCCACCATCCAACGACAATGTTGACCGCGAGATGTGTTCACAGATGCGGCGGGACGTCGGAGCGGAAACAGTACCTGCCGGTTGATCTCCTGCTCGAGATCATCGCGCGCTCCGGGGTCACGACCGTGGTCCGCTGCGCCGCCACCTCCCGGATCCTCCGTCGCGCTATCCTGGGCCCGGCCTTCCTCCGCCGCCTCACGGCCGACGGCGGCGGCTTCCACCCGACGCGTCTCTTCGGCGTCTCCTACCGGGCAACAAACATCCATGCCATGGACGTGCACCTCGCCCATCGCTTCATCCACACCTTACCCTCGGCCCAGCCCCGGGGCCGCCTGGACCCCTCTAGCGTACGAGGTTTGTTCGAGCCCGTGGCCTCCCGCGACGGCTTGCTGCTCCTCTCCCGCGGGCACATCCGCCACGTCGAGCTGCGTGTCTGCGACACATTGACCGGCCACGCCACTCCCCTCCCGCAAATCGACATGTCCTACACCTATGGGCACGTCTTCCTCAGTGTCGGCTACGCCGGCGAGTCCTATGAGCTGGTGGTGGCGGACCTACGCATGCGGTTCCAGACCTTCTCCTCGGAGCACGACCAATGGGGTCCTATCCGCCAAGTCTCAATCACAGGGCACGACGCAAACAGGTACCGGCCGGCCGCCCGCTGTCCCGCCGTCATCGGACGCACCGTCTACTGGCCCTACGGCCGGTACGGCTACGACAACTCGGTCTGCTGGGACCGGATCCTTGCTATGGACGTCGATGCAGCAGAGGGGACGATAATGGAGTTCCCTCCGGGCTGCTTGTCCAGGATGATGGCCACAAAAAAGAACACACACCTCCTCCTGGCCTCCGTGTGTGGCTCTCTCAGCTTGCTCGTCGTGGAGAGCGATGGGATATCCATGTGGAAATTGACGCCGGCCTCGCCGCCCCAGTCCACGGCGACGTGGAGCCGGCAGCTGCTGATCAGTACCGTGGAGATCGAGAAGGTGGTGCCGGGGCTGGTCGACTACACCATCAGGCCATTTGTTCTTGAGGGCTTTGGGGAGAGCAGCGGCGCCGTTATTGTGCGAGTAGGAAAAGGCGATCTTCTCCGGCTCGATCTAGGATCCAAGCTTGTCAAACGGCTCCGTAACGAGGGAGATGTGTCGATCACGGGCTTGTTCTTGCACGAGACAGCTGATTTGGTCTCTTTGCTTCAGGCCATGAAATATTTCTGACATCGATCGATCATGGTATTGCAGTACCTGCTTTATCATTTATATACTTTTTAACAAATTTATTTTTTGGAAATGGAAAGTTCTTAAGCAATGTTACACCCAAGAGCAACTATTGATGTTTGGTTTTTTCTGGGTGCCAAAACGTACCTTATCTATTTTGTTTGTGGATCCATGAGCTAATGATGTCTAATCTGAAGTGTATGTTAAAATTTTAAAGTAGATTGGTAGAATGCATGCAAGATTGGTAGAATTTGGGCATGTTTGGTGGAAGACAGATAATCATTGTTCAAACAAATCTTAGACCTAATTCAAAACCAATTTTGTGCTTATAATTTATAACCCACCGCTTCCTTGGGAAGAGGGTGAAGTGGGGGCATCTTAGATTATCTTAGTAAGCAAGGAAAAAAAATGAGTGAACCTACTTTTATAGTATTAACTCTCAACTTTTGTCAAGACCAGTTTGAACATAGTCAAACTTGCTTTATATTTGGATAATTTTAATTTTTGTGGAAACAAAAAGCTATATCAATAGAGGTCGGCTAACACTTTTCGCTCCCAGCAGCTTGATCACGCCAGGGCAAGGCACATCAGGAAGGAGAGAGAATATGGAGAGGACAACTACAATGACGACGAATAGAGGCCCAGTGGAAGGGCGGTAGAGGTATGGGGCGGTGCATGATGGAACGCAGTGGCGGCGGGAGGGACTACATCAGTGGAGCAGAGCAGGGAGCGGTAAAATATGTGAAATTGTACAATAATGAGGGCTCGGATACTCGAACTTGGGATGTGCGCCGTCGACACCAATGATGGTGAGGCCCACTCGTCAGAATAACGGTCAAATTAAGGACTGAGCCTGATGGGACCCATATGTAGAAAAACGAGTCAACATGAAAAGTTAGCTAGAGCAAACAACAACCGGTATCAAACATAAACATAACGAGTTCGTGAAGTCTGGTAGCATTTCTCCAAATGGATGATTCATAGTGGCATAGTCATAATTTATGTACCAACTGGAAATAGAGTCGTAATAAACCCTATCATTTATGGATCAGAAGAGTGCAGAAATAGTGAAAAATGGGCTAGTAGAATTCTACAGTTTTTTTTGGACTTGTATGCAGATCTAGAAGAAACTTCAGAACATGAGATATTAAACGTTTTCCAACGATATTCTCTATTTTCCATATACATACCTCCATGGAAATCAATGATCAAACCTATTTATGATCACTTTATAGCATAAATCATGTGGCAATTTTTATTCCACCAATTCGAGGAAGACTTCGCTGCCTTGGCTGGTATTTTGCATGGCTTTGGAGACATGATGGGTCTCGTCACCAATGTGCAGAAAAGTTTTGCAGCCCCGATTCGGTGTGCTAACGTCGAACTTGATGGCATTATGCACAATTTCCCGGTGCCTTTCTCTAACTTCCCCTTAAAGTACCTACTTGGTCTTCCCTCTCCACTCGGCGGATCAAGAGTGTCGACTTCCAACCTCTCACTGAAGGTTGTTGCAATATTGGTCCCATGGGATGGAAAGTAGATAGCAGCTGCCTGTAGGGGTACTCTTTTGAAGTTAGTTCTCCCTTCTCAGGTTATTTTTCATATCACGCCACTCATTGTCCCTCTAGGTATCCTCCAGCCATTCAAAAGTTGGAGAGGGCGTTTTTTGGGCGAAAAAAACAAGCATTCAAGGGGGAAATGCAAAGCTACTTGGAAGGAAGATGATGCGTAGAGCCAAGGAGAGGAGGGGAGGGGCTCGGTATCCTTGATCTTAAAAAGTTTGCAAGGGCTCTAAGGCTGCGGTTACCATGGTTTCAATGGAGAGATCTCTCCAAGGATTGGATTGGACGTGAAAACCCATGTGACAAGGCGGACATGGACTTATTCTACTATGCAAGAACAACCACTACCGGGGACGGGCGTATTGCAAATTTTGGCATGCGCCTTGGTTGCAAGGGCTAAAGCACTGACATTGCGCCATCCTTTTTTACCATCGCTCGTCGAAATTTTTTATACGTCAACCTGGCCATCACCAGAGAAGATCAAGCATCAACACTAGCTCTCTTATCATGCTTCAACACATTAGTGAGTTCGTAAACCTTTGTACAAGGGTTGACAAGGCACAACAAGCACAAGCCGCACAACTCATTGAAAGAAGGTTGGACGACATCATTTAGAAATTTACCGCCCCTGGAGCGTACTCGGCATATAATGCCCAATTTGAGGGCTTGATACTCTCCCACATGCCAGTGTTGGTTTGGAACAATTTGGCTCCCCCAAGTGTAATAAGTTGTTTTCTTGGAATATCGGGTATGAACCGCTGGTCATCTTCAACGTTGTGGTATCCTAATTGCAGTCTTTGCAAAGTTTGCAAATGAGAGCCTGAATCCACGGATCACCTTATTTTTAAGTGGCGTTACTCTCTTAGGATCTGGAATATGCGTATATGTTGGTTTGAGCTATTCTCATTGACACGACGCTATGTCCGGGCTTGCACTCGGTCTAGCAGTGATGGGAGTCCTTCACCATCATCGATCAATGGGACTAGAAAATCTTTGGCATCTCTCGTCATGCTCACCTCTTGGTAGATTTGGAATGAGTGGAATGCTGTTGACCATGCCAATCGTCGTTACCGTGAATATTAAAAGTCGAAGGCCCCTCTGTGGAGTAGAGCGTGGCCAAAACATTTTAGTTCTATAATATCATGAGAGTAGTCTATGCTGGCTTGTAATATTAACCAAACTGCTTCTTAATTAATGAGAGGAGGCAAAAAAATCCCTCTATTTTCAAAATAAAAATCAATCAGAAACTTTATAACCCAATGTATTTGGTTAGATTTTAGATCGTCTATAATCTATTGAATCAACATGTTTTCATTCGAAAGAGAAAACTCAGTTGTAGAATAAAAATCCTTCCAGAATTTGAGAACAAGAAGTTCATGTTTTTCTGGAAAAAACTTTTCATGTTCAGAATCCCGCATCTATAGAAAAAAAAATACATAGTATTTTCTTTCATTCTACGATATTAGGGGACAAACATATACTAACAGGTCACTTATATCTAACCCCAAAAAAAAATAGTATTATCCTACTAACAGGTCTCTTATATACTTGTATTTTCCTTACTTTCACTGCCGGTTCTCGTCCTATTGGCTATACCGAGGTGGGTTCAGCTGTGCTTGGTTACCAAAATTCCTCCTAGTCTCTCGGGATAGAAACAAGGTGCACATGTCCGGGTTCATGAAACAATAGCTGTCGTTGTATAAGACAACGACACCCCCGATATTTTAGTTCCGGTGTCTTTCTTAATGAGGGCCTCCTTCCTTAATTAGGGCCCCAATTGCTGTATGAGTCTTGCAAAAAGTGAGAGGCAGAGTATCTCACGCCTTGGAGGCATCACCTTGGAGGGTCTACAAGTGGATGTTTGCTTGCGTCTCCCTCATCGACTGTACGATGGATGTCGGGGAGGCGGCCCCGAGAGGTTATGTATGTATGCCAAGGTGGCGGCATTAGGAAAAACCATCACAGGTAATGGCCCTATGAGGTAGGTCAGCGACTCGTCATGGCTTGGGTGACAGTGTTGAGCCGCTTTGGCGGTGGCTTTGTCGGCCCGGTCGACGCATCCACGTGGGGGCGGTCGGACTTTTAGGCTGGGGCAGTGGCCCCGGATGAGTTGGTGTGATGACCGTGGTCTGCTGCCGGCTGACCTAAGTAGTGTTGCTACAGGTTGTCGGTTTGTGCGGCATCGCATCTTGGGATCGAGCGGCGGTATGTCAGAGCGGCTGCCCCGGAAGGAGGTGATCTTGGTTCGTGTGCTTGGCCCTGTTTGTATTGGGTTTTGTCGGTTTGTGCGGCATTGCATCTTGGGATCGAGCGGCGGTATGTCAGAGCGGCTGCCCCAGAAGGAGGTGATCTTGGTTCGTGTGCTTGGCTCTGTTTGTATTGGGTTTCGCATGTTTTTTCTCTAATTAACTGAGCTTTTTCTTCTTATTATTAATTAATGGATAAGGCAAATCTTTTACCTTCCTTAGAATAAATGAATCCTGCATCTCTAAGAAAAAAAAGAATACCACATATTTTCTTTCACTCATCGATTTTTGGGACTAAAGAATTCAGATATTCAATTCGGCTCGCACGTGCGAATACACCCATTATGAGAAAACATATTTTGAAATGTTAAAAAATTAAAAAAATTATACATATACATTCGAACATTTTATGTTGGTTCACACGTTTTCGAGATGAAAGTACATTTTATTTGTCGTATATAAAAAAGACAAAAAATATCACGTGAATTTCGTTCCGAAAATTTGTGAACCAGTATTAAATGTTCGAATGTATTTGTACAAAGTATTTGTACAAATTTCTTTTCAAACTTTTTAACATTTTAAAATATATTTTCTTATAATGGGTGTATTTGCAGCTATGAGCCAAATTTCCGCTTCCCTAAAGAACTACACTACTAACAGTTACCCTCCATGACACACTGACTAAATTTGAGAGGATGGGTTTACCTAGTACGGAGGTTCCTCCAAGCCCTCCTATGAAACGTGATCCAAAGAGAACCAAAACTAGTTTGGCTGGAGGTAGTTCAGGAGAGAAGAATAATGACACAATCAATACTGGATCGGCGGACTCCCAAGTGGAGTACCGCCGGGACCAATGAGTACCCTGGCCTTCAACTGTCGCGGAATCGGCAATGCCGCGACAGTTAATGAAGTTCACGATCTCGTGAAAAAGTTTGCCCCCTCCGTGCTCTTTCTGTCAGAAACACAAGTTGGTAAGAGGCGAGCAGAAAATCTGGCTCATACATTTGGCTTCGACAGTTCGTTTGGTGTATCTAGTGATGGGCGTAGTGGTGGTCTTGTGATGTACTGGAACAAATCAACATCGCTCGAACTGATTCATTTTTCCCAATATCACATAGACATGAAGGTTGTGGAACCAAACAAACAACCGTGGCGTGTTACGGGAGTCTATGGAGAAGCAAATAGGTCACAACGTCATAAAACATGGGAACTTCTACGTTTCCTAAAGACTGAATCGGACCTCCCATGGGTTTGCATTGGAGATTTTAATGAAGTCCTGAACCAGAGTGAACATTTTGGAGTTGCTGATCGAGATGAGCACCAAATGCGAGGATTCCATGAAGCAGTTGATGCGTGTGGCCTAGCTGACCTGGGCTATATAGGACTGGATTGGACATTCGAAAAGAAAGTTCGAGGAGGAATGTATACACGGGTGAGATTGGACCGTGCTCTTGCCAATCCGGACTGGTGGTGCCTGTTCCCTGAAGCTCAACTCAGACATTTAACGCTTGCAAAGTCTGACCACTGTCCAATTATTTTAACACTTTTTCCCCGGCCGCCCCCAGCAAATAAAAAAGCCCGTCAGCGTTCTTTTAAATATGAGGTCATGTGGGAATCTCATCCTGATTTTAATGTGTTCATTGATGATGTGTGGAAAGGCAATGGCCGTAGCAGTTCCATGGAGGAGATGCAAGGGAAATTAGAAGCAATGTCAACAGGGCTGACACGTTGGAACAATGATGTTTTTGGTGAGGTACGGAAAGAACTCAATGAACTGCGGGGTAAGCTTACAGATCTACGTGCTGATCCAGCTCGTTTGGGTCCGAGTTATGAAGAGATCAAAGTTTGTGATCGGATTGTCGAATTGAACCACCGTGAAGAGACGATGTGGAGGCAACGTTCGCGCATTCAATGGTTGGAGGAAGGGGACAGTAATACAAAATTCTTTCACCAACATGCATCTCAACGTCGCAATAGAAATCGCATAACCGAGCTTAGCCTGCCTGATGGCTCTATCACGGAAGATGCAGATGTTATGCATGCGATGACGCATGACTTTTATACACTCCTGTATACATCAGAGGGCACACAGGGAATGGACGCCGTTTTGCACACGGTCCCGGGACGTGTTACTCCGGAGATGAATGCATGTCTTACCGCTCAGTACACGGATGAGGAAGTAAAAAAGGCCCTGTTTCAAATGTATCCTACGAAAGCACCCGGTCCCGACGGATTTCCTGCACACTTCTTTCAACGCCATTGGGATATTTGCGGACCGGAGGTAACCAAGGCAGTTCTAAATATTTTAAATGGCATTGAATCTCCGGAATCTATTAATTCTACTTGTATAGTTTTAATTCCTAAAGTGCAGAGCCCCAAGCGTTTGTCTCAGTTTCGGCCAATTAGTTTGTGCAATGTAGTGCTGAAAATTGTAACAAAGGTTCAAGCAAATCGATTGAAAGAAATTTTGCCTGATATTATCTCAGAGGAGCAATCAGCTTTTGTCCCTGGAAGGCTCATAACAGACAACATCATTTCAGCTTATGAATGCTTGCACTTTATGAAGAAGAAAAGAGCTAGATCCAATCAGTATTGTGCTCTCAAACTAGACATGATGAAAGCATATGATAGAGTGGAATGGAGCTACTTGGAGGCCATCATGGTAAAGCTTGGAATTCATCCAACTTTTGTTGCATCCATTATGAGGATTGTCAAATCAGTGTCTTTTTCGGTCCTTGTTAATGGAGAGAGGACTGAAGTTTTTAGGCCATCGAGAGGGATTCGACAGGGAGATCCTATCTCACCGTATTTGTTCTTGTTAGCAGCTGAAGGTCTGTCTTGCCTATTGAGGAGCAGGGGGAATAAAAACCTATCGGGCATCGTTGTGGCGCCCTTAGCACCCCCGGTCAATCATCTTATTTTTGCAGACGATAGCTTGCTTTTCATCAAAGCAAACACAATGGGAGCCACGGAGATTTCTGAAGTTCTTGAATCGTATTGCCTTGCTTCAGGACAAAGGATAAATAAAGAGAAATCATCAATACATTTTAGTAAAGGGTGCCCCAATGTAGTCAGGGAAGAGATCAAGCATATTCTTGAAGTGCCAAATGAGTCGTTAACAGAAAAATATCTTGGCATGCCTACCGATGTAGGTAAGTGCAAGAATGGTTCCTTCAAATATCTACGAGATAGAATATGGAAATATATTCAAGGATGGATGGAGCAGATCCTCTCCTGGGGAGGTAAGGAAGTGCTTATCAAGGCAATTGTCCAAGCTATATCGACATTCTCTATGTCATGTTTTAAGCTCCCAAGAGGTTTATGTCAATACATGGATTCGGTTATACGAGGGTTCTGGTGGGGAGTAAGAATGGAAAACGTAAGGTTGCTTGGATTTCTTGGGACGTGTTGAGTATGCCTAAATACCAAGGAGGTATGGGATTTAAGGATATGGAACTTTTCAATCTCTCGCTGTTAGCTAAGCAGGCTTGGCGAATACTCCAATCACCTGATTTCCTGAGTGCTAGGATTTTACGTGCAGTATACTTTCAACATGGTGATTTTATGAGTGCAGAACTAGGGAGTAGGCCCTCACAAATATGGAGAGCTATTCTTGAGGGAAGGGATGCAATGAAGCTTGGCCTTATTCGCCGGATTGGGAATGGTCTCACCACGTCAATTTGGAACCAAAATTGGCTGCCTCGTAGTACACGTTTGCGTCCTATTGCGGCACAAACTGCACTGACCGATGTTCCCCCTATATTTGTGTCAGAACTAATAGATAATACCATTGCTGAATGGAGAGAAGATGTGCTGGAGAATCATTTTTTGCCTATGGATATTGACATCATCAAATCAATCCCATTGAGCACATGCAATCACGATGACACATGGGCTTGGCATTTTGAGAAATCTGGCTCCCTTACTGTTCGATCGGTTTATAGATTGCTAGTACCTACGAAGAAAGTTCGTGAAGATTGGCTAGAAGGCAGGCCAGCTAGCTCGGCGTCGAGCACTGAACATAAATTGTGGACTTCCATGTGGAAGACAAAAGTTCCCAGTAAGGTACGCGTTTTTCTATGGCGCTTGGCTCATCAGTCTTTGCCGACCGAGTTTGTACGTCATCACCGGAATATGGTGCAAACGCCTGGATGCCCTTTCTGTGCTGCTGTGAATGACGACTGACGTCACTCTCTTCTTGACTGCACTACCGCAAGGTGTGTGTGGGCTCTTATGGATGGGGATCTTACAGAGCATATCAGTATAAATCAGTGTGGTAATGCCAAAGATTGGATATTCTTCCTGATTGATACCTTGTCGCATGAACAATTGACCAAAGTTGTGGTCGCCCTATGGGCTATTTGGAGTGCACGACGAAAGGCAATTCACGAAGAAATATTTCAGAGTCCTTTGTCCATTTATGGGTTCATTACGAACTACTTATCAGAATTGGAGATTGCTCAAACCACAAATGTAACCAGACCGAAGATAACTCAGTCTACACCTGTAGCTATTTGGATAGCGCCCACAACTGGCCATATGAAAATCAATGTTGACGTTGTTGTGTCAAAGCATGGGAACCGGGGAGTTGTTGTAGCTGTTTGCAGGAACGACACATGCGTCTTTTTGGGTGCCTCGGTACTGGCGGTACCTGGTATATCTGAAGCAGCAACCTTAGAAGCTATTGCTTGTCGGGAGGGTTTATCGCTAGCTGCTGATCTTACTCTGCAACGCATTCAAGTGGCATCTGATTGTCTTGAAGTCATCAACTCCATCCGGGACTCGTCAATGAGCAGCTTCTATTCCATTGTTAGAGAAATTGATCATCGAAGGAACGAGTTCGAAATAGTTGGCTTTAGTCATGAGAGGAGAGCCTCTAATACTCATGCTCATAATTTAGCTCGTTCTTCCTTGTATCTAGAACATGGGCGCCAAGTGTGGCTGCTAGATTCCCCTGATACCAATATTGTACCTTTGAACATTGATTAATAAAAGATATTGGGAATGCTCAAAAGAAAAAAACAGTTACCCTCCAAAGTATTGCCTGCATCGGCGTGCATCGCAAATTTGCTGGCCGGTGAGCGTTTAAAGGTGTGTTTTTTTTGGAACTGTGTGCCACTACAGGAAACGGTGGAGGCGCCGACGGCCGGCTGCCGTCGGCACAGTCCAATATGGCCGTCGGCACAGGCTGTGCCGACGGTGGCCGTAGGCATAGCCCCTCGGCGTACCACCTAGTCGGCGTAGCGAAAATCCCGTCGGCGTAGCAGAACCCTCTCGGCACAATTCTTGCAGCGGGACCCACCTTGTCAGGCAACGGCCGTCTGCTAATGGCTCAGTCCTGAAGCTACGCCGATGGCCGAGCCGTCGGCACAGGTCCCGCCCAGGACGTAGGCAGAGCCCGCCGCGTGTCCCCCTACGCCGACAGCCCGGCCGTCGGCACAGGCCCAGCCTAGGGAGCCACGATGCCCATCTGTGCCGACGGTCAGGCCGTCGGCACAGGCCCATCTGCTACGCCGAGCGCCAGGCCGTCGGCACAGCCTGTGCCATATGGCACATAATAGGCTGGGTGGTAGCAAGCTATGCCGACGGCATTGCCGTCGGCATAGCTCCTAGCATTTTTTTTGATTATTTTCAATTTTAGATCCATTTTAGCGCCAGCAAAATAATTTCAAAATTCACAAATAAAATATTGAAGCAATCAACATGACATTGCAATATTCATCATCATGCAAACAACAACACAATCATCCACAAAACATATTCGTTATCCAAACAACATCATCACAAGTGCATACACAAGATCAAGATCTAGCTCTAGCTCTAACCATGTCCATGATCATGATCTCGAACTCGGTGTATGTGTCGGTGTGTCAAGGAGCCCGAGGCTTCCCGTCCCGAGCTCAGGAGACGACGCGTCAGGCCATCGGGAAGTAGAACCACTAGCTGAACCACCAGGCGCCATGAGACGAAGTTGTGCGCCATCGCGTGGCGGACTAGGCGAGAGCGGGGCACGACCAAAGGGTGATGTCCCGGAGCGTCCCGTGCCCTACATGTTTGAGCAAAACTTAGCAACTTGCGAGGCATATGAAAGCGGTAACAAGTGGTTTGTCAAAGAACTTACCGGGGTCCCTCCATAATATCTGGCAGCGAAATCTTCCATCGATATGCAGCGAGGCGGCATCCCAGGATCAGGTGGCTGATCACCTTCTACTGGAACCCGCTGTCCAGTGGTAAAGTAGTGATTCATCGCCTACATGATAGTTATATGTCAGTCGTTGCAGAAACAAAGACTCAAAGTAGAGGAAGTGGGACTTGTCATCATTTGCAAAAGTAAAGGTTAAAACTTACAGCCGTCACTTTCCTAGAGTACGCATCGCACTCTGCTCCCAGCTCAAGCCATGCATCATACTCCCTGTTATAATTTGCCTGGATGGCCTTGTAGGCATCCTGGAAATCATGCTACAATTTCAAAAATAAAGAATCTCGTCAGCTTAGCCATTTAGGATCAAATTGCGGAAAGACGGTGAAAATGAGAAACACTTACATCGACGGTGGAGGTAGTAGGCCGAGGACGAGGCGCGATAGAGGGGTGATCGGGGGTGAGGGTATCCTTGACTTGTGTGAGGGTCATGGTAGGCTGGACCACCGCATCAAGAATGTTGAAACGGCCATGCGGCTTGCCGTGGCTCGCCATGATCAATGCAGTCTCATCGACCTCAACATGCATGGGCTCATCCACCTCCGGATGCAAACCCTGGAGCTTCTCGCAGTAGATGTTGAGCTTCTCCTTGGCGTTGCCGTAGTACTGGGCAAGCTGGGGTTGAGGCTGCTGTAGGTCGGGCTTCTTCGTCTTCATCTTCTCCCACACGACTAGGTCGGTAATAGGGCTATCAACCTCCCCCTCCGTCTCCACCTGCATCGCCAAAGAAATGTTAATTATGTGTGTCAACTAATAACATGATAGGAAATAAATGCAGGTTGTTCCATGTATGTATATACCAAGTGCTTCTTGAAGAGACCATGGTTGCGGCTTCCCCCGCTGTGTGTTCCCATACTGCCACGGTTTTTCTTGTTCCGCTTGCTCATGACCTCGAAGTCAGGGTCTTCCCCGATCCACCTACCATCCAACACCTCAAAAGCGTCTTCTTTGTGTTCACACCACATTGGCATAACCTGAAACCACAACACTTATTTGAAGAACAGATAATGCAATGGGAACTTAGCATCTATGAAACTTCTCATTGATAATCTACTTACCGTCATGAAATCAGCCACCGTCATTTTTGGCTTCTGACCCTTGGCAATCTCATCCTTCCGTATCTTAAGGCCGTGCTCAGCTTGGAAGTGATTGATCAACGTATTCTTGGTGTTGTACCATTGCTGTGTTGTCAACTTCCGACAAGCTGCAAGCAAAGTCTTCTCCGCCGCCACCTGATGCTCAGGTCTCACCTGATAGAAGACCTTCAATCATGCAACCCAAAAGTTATGAGTTAGCACGATGGTGGGCAAAATAATTATGAAAGTAATGAGTTAGCATGATGGTGAGCAAAAGTATGCCTTACCCAAAAGCTTCTAATCACAGCATCAGCAGCACTCCCGAAGCCCGGGCAATCGGTGGAGGCCTCATAGTCCGCCCAAAACCAAGCTAGCTTCCTCTGGTCGTTGGGGACTGTAGTGTACAAGCCCGGCCAATACTTCCTAATCAAAGATCCAAGCAAGCTATTAGGGTGGCGGACCCCCTTAGGATGTGTCCAATTGCTGCACAATAAACAAACATTAGTACATGCCAAATTGTTATGACCAAAAGCATGAGTTAGCATGATGGTGAAAAAAAGAACGATGGTGATCAAATTAGTAAAGTCACTTACTATTTGCCATAGGGCTCAATCGTAGGTCTCTCCTCCGGGCGAGGCTCCCTTGTAGGGACACGCGCCTCCCCACGAGTCGGCAACTTCTTCGGCGGCGCCTCACCCTTCGCCTCCTCATCCGACATCCCCTCTAACTCCTCGTCTGAATCTGACTATGAAGCCACGGTGCCAGAAGCGGAGGGTAAGTCAGACAAACGAGCAACACGCCGCGGGGGAGACGAGTCTGGATCCTCTGAATCGAGTCTTGCACCTGCATTGAGAAAGAGTAAACAATTTAGCTTGAAGACATAAAAAATATAGACGTAATTCATAAATAATGGGGGAGATGAGTATGTACTCGAGGCTACACCTCCTCGTGATGCACCTCCTCGTCCTCGTCCTCCTATCGGGGGAGGTTCTCCCTGTGAGGGAGGTGGGTCCTCGGCTCTCGGGTAGCGCGGGTTGGGACGATGTACCCTTCCCCTTTGGGTAATCTTCTCTTGGTTCATCAACTTGAGAAGGGAGGCCATTGATTCCTTGCTCCCCCGAGGCATTGGTCAATCACCTGCATTGAGAAAGAGTAAACAATTAAGTATAAATAAAGACATAATGAAATTTAGAAGCATGTTGAGAAATAAATACTATGCATAAAGACATACAAGACCCTCACCTCTAATCATCACTATCATAAAGTACTTGGTTGTTCTCATTTTCACTATAAGTATCACTATCACATGAGTAGTAAGGCTGGTCGCACGGTGGAGGCTCATCAGTGTTGAAATTCGTCTGATGAAACTTGGTGAGCATATCAACATCCTTTAAATCCACCACTGTCTCACCACGAGTTTGTGCATCATTCTCGAGGCCCTCATGACCCACTTGTATGTCAAAACCCCCGAAGTTCTCTTCCTCTTGATAGAAAACTCCCTCGTATGTTACAGGGTCAATGTTGACGTAATCGTCGGCGTTGGGCCTGGGTAGCTTACCATGTGGCGATACCTGGAAGACGACTTCCCAACCCTGGAGTTCCTCTTTCTTGCATGGGTAGGGCAAATAATAAACTTGCTTGGCTTGGTGAGCCACTATATACACATCGGCTCCGCTATAGGTGGTTGAAGGCTTAACTTCAACTAACCCAATGGAAGGGGTACTTCTTTGTCCATCGATGGGGTCGAACCAGTGGCATTTGAACACAACGAGCTTGAGTTTTATGTTTGTCTCGAACGTCAGCTCGTATACGTCCTCTAATATCCCGTAGTAATCAACTTCATCGGTTCCTCCGGTGAAGACCCCGGTATTTATAGTTTTTGCATTAGGTCGATTTTCCTGGTAAAACTCTGTATGGAAGCGGTACCCATTAACATCGTACTTCTGATACCTCATGACTCTATGGCTACAACCCTGTGAAACACATCGAATCTCATTTGTCATCTCAACATTGCGATCAGCTCCCTACATGTCACGAATTGCAAGGTAAGAGGGATATGTGTAATAATAGGGACAAGTCACAGACTGCAAGGAAAGAGGGACAGGTTAGAAATTACTTTGGCCCTGAACCAAGCCACGAAATTTTTCTTTCTCGGGGCACCATCTTTTAGAAGAGTGTCCAGCTCCGCGACACTGGGATCCCTCATTTCCGACCATTGTTCATCCTTGAATTGGCTAAAAGGAGAAAACGCGTGTTGGACCGGAACCGAGTTACTAGTTGGAATAAGTAATTTGTTCATCAGTTTACCTCATAAAACTGATTAGTTCATGCTTCATGTTCATGAGAACATAGAACATTATGCCCTCCTTTTCGTTTGGCTTCAATAAGTACTCTTTTCCAGCACCGGACCTGCCACCGGGAGATTGAAAGAGTGGGATCTTGGGGTCTTCCTCCAACTCGTCGACATTGTACCGAGTGATCGGGTTATGCAGAGTGGGAACATCATCGGCATAGTACTTAGTCGTGATGTCTGCTATCTCCCCGATCAGAGTTGCCTCAGCTATGCATGCTTCAATCTTACTTTTGTTTCCACATTTCATCCGAATATACTTACTCTCTCTCAATACAGAACTGCCAACAAAACTGCACTGGTCCACCCAAGAGTACCTCGTTCGCGAGGTGCACAATGAGATGTGCCATCGGAGTAAAAAAGCCTAGCGGAAAGATCATCTCCAACTTGCATAGCAACTCTGGCACTAGTTCCTGCAGCCTCTCAATCAGCTCGGGAGATACCTGCTTAGCACAAAGAGTGCGAAAGAAATGGCTCAACTCATGAGCACGCCATACATGATCAGGGAGATACCCTCGAACCATCACTGGCATCAGCCGCTCAATCCATATATGATAGTCATGACTCTTTAGCCCGGTGACTTTACCTGTCGCAAGATTGACTCCCTTACTAATATTTGAACAATAACCATCAGGGAACATCACGACGTATTTGAGCCACTTGAATGCCTCCTTCTTTTGGTCACTATCAAGGCAGAAGATGGCATGTGGCTTGAACCAATTTCTTCGATTGCGGTCAGGAGGCTGCATGTGTTGTTTCTTCCTATCACATAGCTTCTCAACATCGACCCTAGCCTTGACATTATCCTTTGACTTCCCAGGAATGTTGCAAATTGTGTGAAAGAGGGACTCTCCTACATTCTTTTCAGTGTGCATCACATCGATGTTATGGGGAAGTTCGAGGTCCTTGTAATACTCGAGCTTCGTTATGGCTGCCTCGTGAGTCCAGTTGTGCGTTTTACCATATCCCTCAAATTGTGGGCCAAGAATCTCAGTACGCTTAAGAGAAAGTAGCTCGGCTTTAACAGCTGCACCATCAAACGTTGGTATTGCTTTTTCTTCATTCACAACTATGCCCTTCATGAAGTTATTTTTGTCTCGTCTGAATCGGTGCCCTCTTTTGAGGAAAGGACGATATTTGTCAAAGGCGACATACTTTCCACCCGCGGTTAGCCAAAAGAACTCAAGTTTGAGCATGCAAACTGGGCAAGGCCACTTACCGGATGTACACCATCCGCAAAATAGGGCGTAGCCGGGCATGTCGTGCATGGAATACTGGTACCAAACTCTCATGAGGAAGTTTGTCTTAGATGCTCGGTCATATGTCAATGTCCCGTGGTGCCAAGAGTGGTTCAAATCATCAATAAGCGGCTGCATGTAGACACTCAAATTCTTCCCCGGGTATTCAGGCCCTGGAATGACAAGTGATAGGAATATGGCATTCCTCTGCATTAGAACTCCGGGAGGGAGATTGAGCGGAATAACAAACATGGGCCAACAGCTGTAAGAGGCGGTCGACATACCATATGGATTGAATCCATCGGTTGCTATCGCAATTCTGACATTCCGAGCCTCACTTGCAAATGTCTCGTGTTTTGCATCGAAGTTCTTCCATGCCTTACCATCAGATGGATGTCCCATCATTTCATGTCCGTGCTCGTCATGTCATCTCTTCCCTATCTTGTGCCACTTCATCTGTGTGGCGGACTCCTCGGTCATGTAAAGCCGCTGGATTCTTTTTATGAATGGGAGATAACAAAGAATCTTCACGACGACATTTGTTTGTGTCATCTGACCATCACGTCCCTTTCTCTCATGATACCTAGAGGCCCCACACTTGTTGCAGTACTTGTCATCCTCAAACTGTTTCCAAAACAAAAGGCAGCATGATGGACAACAATCTATCTTTACATAATCCATGGTGAGTGCTTTCATCATTTTCCGGCATTCATACATGCTTTTAGGTAGACAATGCCCTTCGGGCAACATGTTACCATACGTAAACAAATTACGTTCAAAGCTTGCTCGGGTGGTGGTGTACTGGGACTTGTCGGCTAGTATTTGCGAGATGGCATCGAGTTGACACACTTTCGCACTCGGATATAGAGGCCTCTTAGCCGAGGCCATCATATCATAGAAGGCCTTCGCGGTTGCCTCCGGTTCCTCCGGTTGACCTGGTTCCTCTGGTTCCTCCGGTTCTGGCGGTTCCTCCTGTGGAGGTGGCGAATCTGGCATGTCGGCATCACGAAGATCCTCTAGCAAGTTTCTAATCCCATCATTCTCAATGCCATTGATCCGCTGTCGCATCACCTCGGCTCCATCACATTCGTACTGAGAAAAGTCGACTGAAGGCTCGTAGTCAAGCATATACCCATACTGCCATAGGTGTTTACTCATATCATCCTTTGTCTGACGACGAAGCCTCATGCAATGAGCACAAGGACACCTTGCACGAACTACCTTTGAACCACGCGCTAACTCCTTCACCAGAAAATTGGTCTTCCATACCCACTCCTCTGTTCTTTCAAGCGCATTAGTACGGCCACTGTACATCCAACCATTACCAGCCATCCTCTGTTCATCGGGAGCCACAATACAATTATAACATTTCATTTTAATTAATGACATCAAACTAAACACACAAATCTTGCGTTGTTATTCCATG
The DNA here is from genome assembly GCA_023614405.1 of Avena insularis. NCBI lineage: Eukaryota > Viridiplantae > Streptophyta > Magnoliopsida > Poales > Poaceae > Avena > Avena insularis. Next base: position 37,269,990 of record CM042696.1, on the reverse strand, counting down.
CATACACCTAACATGTCTAATAGGAAAAGATATGTCCTAATCCCACCCGAAGATGTGTAGATTGGATACGTTCTCCACGGTCTACCCCGAACTGAGACAAAATTTCGGCAGCACCTCCCCGCTGTTCTCCCGATACACGTCTCGACAAAAATGCCGAGAGGAATGTGCATCCGGAGAACAACATGGGGGTGCCGCCGAAATCCTGCCTCGTTTCGGGGTAGACCGTGGAGAACATATCCAATCTACACATCCTCCGGCTGTCCAAAAAATGTGGACAATCCAAAAGAGTTACAGTTTTAAATATGCGATCGAATGCATATTTATTCGTGTAACCCTTTCGAACGGGAGACGCCTAGGTTTTGCGACTGACTTGGTGATCTAGACACAAAAATAAAACCTAGGTACATTACAAGATGGGCGCAAGATTTATACCCGGAGCTCATTGTTGTAGGGAGTTGGCGGTGCAGGGGGCGTCCTCCTCACCCGGAGCTCCGGCGAGGTGGTGTTGCAGGGAGTTGGCGGTGCAGGGGGCCGTCCTCCTCACCCGGAGCTCGTTGTTGCAGGGAGGACGGGAGCAGCCGCACACCTCTGAGGAGGGTCGGGATGGGGAGCTGGCGCGAGAGTTCTTCTTGGCGGCGCTGGGGTTGGTCTTTGGCGGGCGCAAGGCCTTGAGGTTAGTCTTGGCATGGCGGCGCAGGGGGTTGCTAAGCGGTGGCGGCGCTGAGGTTGGGTGTGGCGCGGGATTGAGGATTGGAAAGTGTGGTGGAAGGTCCATGGATGTAATGTCTAGATCCCCGGTCTGACCTTCTTCACATGCGTGCGATAACACTAGTAGATTCCTGGACGTGTAGGGGTAACAGTCCCGTTGCGGGTATACCGGGGGGCTAGCATGTGCTATAAGGTCCCAACCTTTTTTTCCATGTACATATGACCTAAACAAAGCTAAACCAACAAAAGAGCGCGTTGTCTGAACCTTGTACTAAGAAAGCTACAGGGGTAGACCCGCGGGCCCCACCGACTAGGGTTTTGCTGGAAAAGGACCGCCGGAGCTCCGGAATCCTAGTGGAACTTGCACGTGGACCTAGTATATGTGTCCAAGTGTGGTGGAAGGTCCATGGATGCAATGTCTAGATCCCCGGTCTGACCTTCTTCACATGTGTGCGATAACACTTAGTAGATTCCTGGACGTGTAGGGGTAACAGTCCCGCTGCGGGTATACCGGGGGGCTAGCATGTGCTATAAGGTCCCAACCTTTGTTTTCCATGTACATATGACCTAAACAAAGCTAAACCAACAAAAAAGCGCGTTGTCTGAACCTCGTACTAAGAAAGCTACAGGGGTAGACCCGCGGGCCCCACCGACTAGGGCTTCGCTGGAAAAGGACCGCCGGAGCTCCGGAATCCCAGTGGAACTTGCACGAGGACCTAGTATATGTGTCCAAGTATGGTGGAAGGTCCATGGATGCAATGTCTAGATCCCCGGTCTGACCTTCTTCACATGCGTGCGATAACACTTAGTAGATTCCTAGACGTGTAGGGGTAAGTCCCAACAAGGGTATACCGGGGGATAGCATGTGCTATAAGGTCCCAACCTTTGTTTTCCATGTAGATATGACCTAAACAAAGCTAAACCAACAAAAAAATGCGTTGTCTGAACCTCGTACTAAGAAAGCTAAAGGGGTAGACCCGCGGGCCCCACCGACTAGGGTTTCGCTGGAAAAGGACCGCCGGAGCTCCGGAATCCCAGTGGAACTTGCACGTGGACCTAGTATATGTGTCCAAGTGTGGTGGAAGGTCCATGGATGCAATGTCTAGATCCTCGGTCTGACCTTCTTCACATGCGTGCGATAACACTTAGTAGATTCCTAGACGTGTAGGGGTAATAGTCCCGCTGCGGGTATACCGGGGGGCTAGCATGTGCTATAAGGTCCCAACCTTTGTTTTCCATGTATATATGACCTAAACAAAGCTAAACCAACAAAAAAGCGCGTTGTCTGAACCTCGTACTAAGAAAGCTACAGGGGTAGACCCGCGGGCCCCACCGACTAGGGTTTCGCTGGAAAAGGACCGCCGGAGCTCCGGAATCCCAGTGGAACTTGCACGTGGACCTAGTATATGTGTCCAAGTGTGGTGGAAGGTCCATGGATGCAATGTCTAGATCCCCGGTCTGACCTTCTTCACATGCGTGCGATAACACTTAGTAGATTCCTGGACGTGTAGGGGTAATCCCCGCTATGGTATACCGGGGGGCTAGCATGTGCTATAAGGTCCCAACCTTTTTTTCCATGTACATATGACCTAAACAAAGCTAAACCAACAAAAGAGCGCGTTGTCTGAACCTCGTACTAAGAAAGCTACAGGGGTAGACCCGCGGGCCCCACCGACTAGGGTTTCGCTGGAAAAGGGCCACCGGAGCTCCGGAATCCCACTGGAACTTGCACGTGGACCTAGTATATGTGTCCAAGTGTGGTGGAAGGTCCATGGATGCAAAGTCTAGATCCCCAGTCTGACCTTCTTCACATGCGTGCGATAACACTTAGTAGATTCCTGGACGTGTAGGGGTAACAGTCTCGCTGCGGGTATACCGGGGGACTAGCATGTGCTATAAGGTCCCAACCTTTGTTTTCCATGTACATATGACCTAAACAAAGCTAAACCAACAAAAAAGCGCGTTGTCTGAACCTCGTACTAAGAAAGCTACAGGGTAGCCCATGGCCCCACCGACTAGGGCTTATTTGGAAAAGGGACCGCCGGAATCCCACTGGAACTTGCACGTGGACCTAGTATATGTGTCCAAGTATGGTGGAAGGTCCATGGATGCAATGTCTAGATCCCCGGTCTGACCTTCTTCACATGCGTGCGATAACACTTAGTAGATTCCTAGACGTGTAGGGGTAACAGTCCCGCTGCGGGTATACCGGGGGGCTAGCATGTGCTATAAGGTCCCAACCTTTGTTTTCCATGTAGATATGACCTAAACAAAGCTAAACCAACAAAAAAGCGCGTTGTCTGAACCTCGTACTAAGAAAGCTATAGGGGTAGACCCGCGGGCCCCACCGACTAGGGTTTCGCTGGAAAAGGACCGCCGGAGCTCCGGAATCCCAGTGGAACTTGCACGTGGACCTAGTATATGTGTCCAAGTGTGGTGGAAGGTCCATGGATGCAATGTCTAGATCCTCGGTCTGACCTTCTACACATGCGTGCGATAACACTTAGTAGATTCCTGGACGAGTAGGGGTAATAGTCCCGCTGCGGGTATACCGGGGGGCTAGCATGTGCTATAAGGTCCCAACCTTTGTTTTCCATGTATATATGACCTAAACAAAGCTAAACCAACAAAAAAGCGCGTTGTCTGAACCTCGTACTAAGAAAGCTACAGGGGTAGACCCGCGGGCCCCATCGACTAAGGTTTCGCTGGAAAAGGACTGCCGGAGCTCCGGAATCCCAGTGGAACTTGCACGTGGACCTAGTATATATGTCGAAGTGTGGTGGAAGGTCCATGGATGTAATGTCTAGATCCTCGGTCTGACCTTCTTCACATGCGTGCGATAACACTTAGTAGATTCCTGGACGTGTAGGGGTAACATTCCCGGTGCGGGTATACCGGGGGGCTAGCATGTGCTATAAGGTCTCAACCTTTTTTTCCATGTACATATGACCTAAACAAAGCTAAACCAACAAAAAAGCGCGTTGTCTGAACCTCGTACTAAGAAAGCTACAGGGGTAGACCCGCGGGCCCCACCGACTAGGGTTTCGCTGGAAAAGGACCGCCGGAGCTCCGGAATCCATGTGGAACTTGCACGTGGACCTAGTATATGTGTCCAAGTGTGGTGGAAGGTCCATGGATGCAATGTCTAGATCCCCGGTCTGACCTTCTTCACATGCGTGCGATAACACTTAGTAGATTCCTGGACGTGTAGGGGTAACAGTCCCACTGCGGGTATACCGGGGGGCTAGCATGTGCTATAAGGTCCCAACCTTTGTTTTGCATGTACATATGACCTAAACAAAGCTAAACCAACAAAAAAGCGTGTTGTCTGAACCTCGTACTAAGAAAGCTACAGGGGTAGACACGCGGGCCCCACCGACTAGGATTTCGCTGGAAAAGGACCGCCGGAGCTCCAGAATCCCAGTGGAACTTGCACGTGGACCTAGTATATGTGTCCAAGTATGGTGGAAGGTCCATGGATGCAATGTCTAGATCCCCGGTCTGACCTTCTTCACATGCGTGCGATAACACTTAGTAGATTCCTAGACGTGTAGGGGTAACAGATCCCGGGTATCTTGGGGGCTAGCATGTGCTATAAGGTCCCAACCTTTGTTTTCCATGTATATATGACCTAAACAAAGCTAAACCAACAAAAAAGCGCGTTGTCTGAACCTCGTACTAAGAAAGCTATAGGGGTAGACCCGCGAGCCCCACCGACTAGGGTTTCGCTGGAAAAGGACCGCCGGAGCTCCGGAATCCCAGTGGAACTTGCACGTGGACCTAGTATATGTGTCCAAGTGTGGTGGAAGGTCCATGGATGCAATGTCTAGATCCCCGGTCTGACCTTCTTTACATGCATGCGATAACACTTAGTAGATTCCTGGACGTGTAGGGGTAACAGTCCCGCTGCGGGTATACCGGGGGCTAGCATGTGCTATAAGGTCCCAACCTTTGTTTTCCATGTAGATATGACCTAAACAAAGCTAAACCAACAAAAAAGCGCGTTGTCTGAACCTCGTACTAAGAAAGCTACAGGGGTAGACCCGCGGGCCCCACCGACTAGGGTTTCGCTGGAAAAGGACCGCCGGAGCTCCGGAATCCCACTGGAACTTGCACGTGGACCTAGTATATGTGTCCAAGTGTGGTGGAAGGTCCATGGATGCAATGTCTAGATCCCTGGTCTGACCTTCTTCACATGCGTGCGATAACACTTAGTAGATTCCTGGACGTGTAGGTGTAACAGTCCCGCTGCGGGTATACCGGGGGGCTAGCATGTGCTATAAGGTCCCAACGTTTGTTTTCCATGTAGATATGACCTAAACAAAGCTAAACCAATAAAAAAGCGCGTTGTCTGAACCTCGTACTAAGAAAGCTACAGGGGTAGACCTACGGGCCCCACCGACTAGGGTTTCGCTGGAAAAGGACCGCCGGAGCTCCGGAATCCCACTGGAACTTGCACCTGGACCTAGTATATGTGTCCAAGTGTGGTGGAAGGTCCATGAATGCAATGTCTAGATCCCCGGTCTGATTTTCTTCACATGCGTGCGATAACACTTAGTAGATTCCTGGACGTGTAGGGATAACAGTCCCGCTGCGGGTATACCGGGGGGCTAGCATGTGCTATAAGGTCCCAACCTTTGTTTTCCATGTAGATATGACCTAAACAAAGCTAAACAACAAAAAAGCGCGTTGTCTGAACCTCGTACTAAGAAATCTACAGGTGTCCGCCGTTCCCGCCGCCGTGTCCGAACTGGGGCTACACCGAGGGCTGGGAGTACGCCGCCGACAGCTCCTCTATGCCGAGGGTTCTTTGCCTACGCCGACGGCCGAGGCTCCGCCGACGGCCGTGGTGGGCAGCTGGCCGGGGCAGGCCTCTACACCGATGGCCCCGACAAATGGCCGTCGGCATAGTCCTCTGGCCATCGGCGGCTCTGGTTTCTCCTGTAGTGTGTGCAATTTGGTATTATATGTAATCCGAGTGGTAACCTTCCTGTTTTAGTGTTCACCTTCCTTCGATAGCTAGCCTTAATTACGGTTTCGAGTCTTACAAGAGAAGGAGTCCCCGGCCGGAATCATAGGAAAAGATCGCACGCCGAGTTACGGTCCTAGACAAGAAAACCACGACAATGTCGACCCAAAGACTTGTTCGCAGCGGGACAGCGCCGGCGCCGGCGCCCGCGCAGGAAGAAGCCCTCCCGGTGGATCTCCTGCTAGAGATCGTCGCGCTCGCTGACATTACAACAGTCGTCCGCTGCGCCGCAACTAGCAGGTTCCTCCGCCGTGCAATCCTCGACCCGGCCTTCCGGCGCCGCCTCATGCTCGCGGTGGAAGCAGACGGCTTCGACCCGGCCCTCCTCCTTGGCGTCTCCTACCGGGAACACGCATACAACAGCGTCAATGTCTCGACCCAGCGCGTCATCCACACCCAGGCGCCAATAATCCGTCTCCGTTTCTCCCTCCAAGAAGACTCGTTCAATACCGTGGCTTCCCGCGACGGCCTGCTCGTCCTCGGCCGACGCGGGCACCGGCACGGAGAGCGTCCCTATTACGACGACAAGGTCGTCGAGCTGCAGGGGTGCGACACACTCACCGGCAATGTCACCCCAATCCCACCTACCACCTTGCCCGAGGCTTGCTTCCATGTGGTGCTCAGCGTCGGCGTTGGCGACGGCCTGCGCCCCTTCGAGCTGCTCGTCGCAGACACGGAGAAACGGGTCTACCAGACATTCTCGTCCAGGGATAGCCAATGGAGCGGAATCCGCCAAGTCTCTGTCCCCTACACCAACTATAACTGCCAATCCTCCTACTGCTCCGCCGTCATCGGCCGCACCGTCTACTGGCCCTGCCGTGTCCACGCCTCCTTCCACCACTGGAAGCATATCCTCGCTCTCGATGTCGACTCGGGGGAGACCACAATGATGGAGCTCCCCGCGCGCTGCTTCTCCAGAATGATGGCTTCCAAGTATGATGTCTATCTCCTCCTGGCCTCCGTGCGCGGCCAGCTCTGCTTACTCGTGTCAGAGAGCCAGGGGATAGCGATGTGGACATTCACGTCGTCGTCCACGTGGAGCGGCCGGCAGGTTGTGATCAGCAGTGTGGAGATCGCGAGGCAGGCGGGGCTGGCGCTGTGGCATACGCTCTCGCCCATTATTTTCGAGGGCTTTGGGGAGAGGAGTGGCGCCGTCGTCTTGAAATTGGGCAGCTCTCGTGAAACTTTCATCCTGCGGCTCGACCTAGGAACCAAGGAGAAAGCAGCGGTGGTCACCAGGCTCACTACTAGCACGGGAAAGCAGCTTGCACGCTTCTTCCTGCATGAGATTGACTTGCTCTCTTTGCTGCACGCCATGAAATCTTTCTGAACATGCACACTAGTGCCCTCCACACAGCAGTTACAGAGACTGGGAATGCTCAATTACTAAATTTTTCTGCATATCTTAAACTTTGGTGACTATATATTCGTCTTGTCTTGATTATTACAGACTCTTCCTGTATTTTATATCTGCCAATGTAAGATCCTTCTATCCTGGACTGGTACTAGCTAGCGCGATGTGAAATTTTTATAGTACCAACATTATTCATGTTTTTACTGTTCCGATGTGCTCATTCCTAGCTAAAACATTGTATAAAGGTTCTTTTTAACATTTCGGCCACTATAACCGACCCAATACTCAGCTTTTTCATTTGACCATCGAGACTCCAATTTTATCACTACTCTGTTACACCCCTTCTCATTTTTGCCATTCCGTCATATATTTCCATCGTTAGTCTATAATTATTTTTTGTCATTCTAGTTTCTCCACCCTTTTCTATTTATTTTGTATCTCACAGATTAATTTTTTTATTCCGTCATCTCTCTTGGCATTGTTGGTCCGTATGGAGAATCTAAGCAGGTACTGCACCAAATCTAGCTCGAGTGACATCTCCGACCACGCCATCCGACTCGATGTGATACACACCGCTTGTATGCTACATCATGTCCTGCTGCACGCGCCGCGCCTAGACGTTTGAGGTAGGGCATGCCCGGAAGCAGTAGAATACCAATGACATGTAGGTGTATCGAATGGCCAGATCTAATCTTGTGCACATAGATGTGGGACATGCTAGTTATGAGCAGGTAGTTGATGACGTGCACGGTATACCTGATTACTTTGTTAGTGTTCGACATATATGCTGATGACAAACATCCTGCACATGCGACCCATGTAGGCGTCTTTGGGCGGCAGCTTCCCAGCGTAATAGATGACCTTGTCTTGGACATTGTCAAAGACGACGATGGCGGAGACCATGCATGGTGCTGGCTCGAACAAGTCCTAGCTGCAACTTATTCTAGAGCTGATTGAATTTATTAGCCTTCGCATATGGCGGTGATGGAACCACAAATACGATTCTTGAATGACACCGATGCGGATATGCCGATAGAATAGGTAAAAAACCTATCACAAGTTTCACTAAATGGGTAAATGAGAGTACTTTCTATTATGTAGGGTAAATATTGTCAGAAATGTAAAATTAGGGGGTCAAAATGGAATTAACTCTAAAAAGAAAGGGGTGGAAAACCTGAAATCGCAAAAGTGATTATAGACTATGGTGGAAAGACGACGGAATGGCAAAATCAAGAAGTGTTGTAACGGAGTAGTCGCAAAATTGGAATTTTGATCGGTCAAATGGCAAAACTGAGTATTGGGTCGGTCATAGTGGCAGAACTTATAAAAACCCTTTAATAAAACCTAGCTGAACTGAACCAAGTTTCAGGAGTCAACAAAAAAAAGATCAATCTGACAAAGATAAATTTGTAGCAAAGCAAAGTGACATTAAGTAAGCTAGTATTCTTACAAAATTTTGAAATGTACGTCAGTAAACTTTCCTTGAAATAGGCTTTCACCCCGCTATATTAATATAGCAATCATACAGATACATGAGTTGGAAACAAAATAAATGTTGGGGCAACAACACAAACATGCCCAAAAGAAAAGAAAAGAAAAGAATGCCGAATCGACGAAGCGTGATGACCCGCCACTGTTGCGCCCTCCGACTTTGGCCCACCATACTCCAAGCACCCTGAAGCACCGAATACCAAGTAGCACCTTCACAGGGAAGCACCGTTAACAGCGTTGCTACCCATACCATGGTCCTAAGGTTTCTCCCGGCAGTCAGAGTAAAGTGGAGATGGAGGATTCCCTCGATGTTCTCCAGGAAGGAATGGTGCCACTCAAAGGCTGCAGAACGTCAGGGTCAGACGAGGTGATAGGGATTTCTCCTGACCTCCGCTCACAAAAAAAACCTAGTGTAATAGACACCACCACCCAGCTTTGTCGCCCACCAGCATGCGCCAGCACGATGTTGAAGTCACCATCACGATCTCTCCATGTTCACTAGCGTGTAGTATGACCAGCGAGAGCACACAACATTGCCACAATGAGGGACAATAGCCTTTCAGCCTGCGGTAGGAGCCCACCTCCACCGTCGAGAGGCAGTCGTCGACCATACAGAGCAGCCAGGGCACACCAGGCCCAGATGGGCCCGGCTGGACCCAAACAGGCTCGTGAGTCCCTAGCCCCTCTACTGCAAATGGACAGGTCACAAGGCCGCCATCCCCAATCCTAGCCTAGTCGATGCCATCACCTGCACCACGTAGATGCATCACCCAGCCCACACAAGCCCATCTAGGACCTAGACGGCTAGATTCCGGTCGGGACGGCAGCCGGCGGTGCATCCCGTCCATGGTGCCTGCGAGCAAGCTCTGCACCACCGTCAGCTCCACCCGGTCACGTTGGACCAGGGGCTTTCAAGCCGCACCGCTGCCAAAGAGCCAGAGGGCCCCAACCTGCCCTCCATGGCACGGGGAGAGGAAGGCCACCACCGCCACGGCCGATGTCGCCCGGTCTTCGCACAAGGAACCCTGCCGGTGGTGGCGACGAAGGGAGAATGGTGGAGTGGGAAGGAGGTGGCCGGAGGAGGGATGGGCGAGAGGGGGCGAGGTCCGTAGTACAACTGAATTCTACTGCACAATAAGGACACCTACAAACTGCAAATGCATCAGTAAACTATGAACAACCTCGACATCTTGTTCCAGATTAATCATGAATATGTGTGCATTAACTTTCAGAGATCCACGCATGGCTGCAGCAGTCGGTACACATCAAATCGGAGGCATGGTCCTCATCGAATTTCTCGTCGAGTCTTGTCTCGATCCTCTCGAAGCATTGTCGACATGTTTCTTGTACTATCCAATGGCCATGTCGAGTCATACAAGGACCTTCTCCATCCTCCATATGCGCTTAACCATGTTGGGCCACGTAGAGATAAAACAAAAATTTGCTACGCGGTGATCCCAAGATCTAGCTGAGGTAGAAGGCCACGAGGATTACCACCAGACGCATGGTTGCGGATTACTGATGAAGCGTGTCACTTGATGCAGTGTAGTCCTCATGATCCAATCCACGGTTGTCGAAGTGTTGATCGTACAACACCTCTGCCATTATCCACACATACGAGGAGGAGCGTCGACGGTGGACTGCTAGGTCCAATACGGCGGCTGGACTGAAATGGAGCTAGGGTTTCTAACGCATGGAATGACCTGGCCGTGCCTCTTGGGAATCTGCGCTCCAGTATATATAGAGAGTGAAAGCGGGTTCCATTCACTTGAGGCCCATTTACTAAAGCATATATTAGTCACTGTGAGTCCAACTCATTGACTCGGTCTGTATCCAATTCAGATCCAACCTAAACATATTTTCGGTTCGGGTCCAACCCAAACTTTCTCCCACTCTTAAGTATATGACCCGACAGGCTCATGGTGACTCGAACACGATTTGAGTCTTACTCGTAATCGATCAGTCGACAGTGGATCCTAGTAGAACGTGTCGACTCCCAAGTACCAAAGAGTCATGACTGCATACCTTCCAATGCGACTTGCTTCTGAGTCCCTTTTGCCTCGCGATATACCTTCTCAAGCTATAGAAGAATAATCGTCATCCTTCAAATAGCTTAACTCTCTTTCTCAATCTGAGATAAGTGATTCATCTGACTAACTCTTAGTTGGACGCCTCGGTTAACACTTACTTGAGTCGCGCATGGCCATGTTTTCTGAATCATATCTTTTGAGAGGGCCCAAAGAATATCTCTCTAGTCGGAGGGGCAAAATCCCATCTTGGTCATCCACGTCACGCATCTTGATTCTCAGTTGGCCCGAACTCTGCCTTAATAACTGCCCTTTGATGAAACATCGTTTGATAGAACCTAAGTTGGTGATCCACAACTCGGATTGTGCAATAACCTCAAGTCTAAGGATTACATTAATTGAGACATACAAATGATGACTTATTCGTTGTATCTCAATATGGGCCAGTCCAACTCACTAAACTATTTTAGCCGAATCCGTGTAAGTCAGAATAGCATCTCCATGCCTATGACAAGTGGAACCGAGTCATCAGCCGACTTTCACATTAGTCTAAATTGTGTCCAGCACAATCTCAACGACCAAGGACATGTTGTATAAACAACATGAATATATAGTTCTACAACCGAATCACATACTCAATGATATATATAGTAGTTCATACAAGGATAATATAATAACTTTATGAATACATCAGGAATAACATCATACATGATTGCCTCTAGGGTATATTCCAAACACACCATTTCCTCGTTCTTATCCATGATTAATGATACCACAAGATGTGTACAGGAAAAGGTAACTTGGTGTTAGGGAAGGACGTCAAGCTTCACTTTAACTTGGAAGATAGTAGGATAAATGGCCACACAATGGAAAGCAATATAACTAGGTAAAGTGTAGTGTAGCGCAAACCTCACACACAAAGAAGTAAAACACTCTAGGATTTCTGGTGGATGGGTTAGAAAGGTCGAATACCAAACAAAACTATCAAAATACAAGGTTAATGTCAAAAGTGGAGAACATCCAAAGTTAAAGTGCCAAAATGTATGATCAAAAAATAAAGGAAACCTATAGCGAAACTCACATGTGGAGATAAAAAGGGTTAGCACGACTATGAAAAATGAGAAAAACAAAATGTCCCTAACAAAGGTTAAGCTCGTTATCGTGCCAACACAAGGAGAGACCGTAGCTTGTTTGCCAAATTTCGAGAAGCAACGAACTTTAACACTTTCCTTTCTCTCTCATGCTCTCTTTCTTATAATCTTTGAGACCCTACTTTGTATTGGTATCTCTTTTTTTTCTCTTTGCTTTTTTATATCTTTCCCTCTTCGAGTCAAGGATTCACTTTGTTGTTTCCTATGCACTATCACTATCAAGTACAAGTGTACAATTATCCGGCAAGCACAAAATGATCTACTCTTAATAGGTTAGGTAATACACAAAGGAAGAAATAAGGTTAACAAGGATGGTGCAAGTTATACCTTTGGTATGTGTTAATGACGGCTTGCAACAGTTGGTGGGGGTAATGTCTGAGTTCCATGGTGTCAAAAGAGCGCGAATGTGTTGCGGAAGACTTTGTTAGTGCCAAGACACGCGCACAAAACATGAACAACAAAGCAAAAAATGGTCAAAAAAGGATAGTAGAAAATTTTCGCCGGCCAACTCGGCGGTGCCAACCTGGTGCCAGTTTGCTCCAGCAATTTCAGTGGTGCATACAGCAGGCCAGTTTCGTCGCTGGTTTTAGCTCATGGAGAATTCCAAAACTGAAATCTCTTTATTCGAAGGGAATTTAACCAAACCGAGGCTTGGGAAAACAAGGAGACACATATCAGCACCTAAGTCACCAAATCCATGGACAAAAACCACTTAAAATGTACCAAATCAAGATATCGATCCGAGGTTAAAATTGGGACTATTTTTTTGGCACTTTAGAATTTATGGGTAAAGATCAAATCCATAAGAAATATATGGCAAACAAAGGCTGTTGATACCATTTGATGAGGATTGACCCCAAGGGTTGGACCGATCTTATGGATTCTCGAGGGATTCACGTGGGGGAAGAGGTAGAGATGTAGAAGCGAACACACACCACATGAAGAACTTGATGAACACACGCACACAACACGATAGGTCCAATATCTTTTAAACATAGAAGTATCGACTAACGCGTCCTTTGGATCCCAGTTAGAGGGAAGACACAATTAGGGAGGGCCTTGGATAACTTCAACTCATGACACACAAGATGAAGGCCTTGTACAACTAGGGATGCCACAATGACAAAATCCCTAGAGATTTGTGATGATAGATAGGGGCTCCCTTTCAAGGGAGATGAGACACATCTAGAAATATCCAATATAGGGTTTCTAGTCTATCATATATGTATGAGTCTTAAGAGCACATACAAAGGGGTATTTATAATACTTGGGGCAAAGTTATAGGTAAAGGGAATATTTTAGGACATCAAACATAGAACCGTACGCAGACGGGTGAACGTAGGTGGTAAAGTCGGCGGCACCGAGTCTGGCGCTGAGTTGGTTCGGCGGGCGCCGACTCGGTATACTAAGATTCATTTCGGTGGGGAGTCTGGCGTCCCGATTCTGGCGCCGATTTTCCCACACATGTGTCCTCGTCTCCATCTCGGTGTAGCGGTGGTCCAACTTGGCGTAGCTCTTCACGCTCATACCTGGCGATACACAACACATTGTTATGGAGTTAGCAATCTTTATAAGGTAGAACCGAAGTCACACATAGAGAGGAGTGAGTTCACCTGATCATTGAGCAGTTTGACTCGGGCAGGGTGATGAGACCACTTGGGAAACTTCACGGTGTCGATCTAGGGACAGCCGTAGGGAGGGCAGCATCACATGGTTCGCTCGAAGAATAAGTTCTTCAACTAATAAAACTTTGTATTCGGATTTAAATATTAAATGTTTCTAATTGATGTTCTATGGTTTTCACTAAAACACGATAAAAAGATAAGTCAATTAAAGAATCAATACCATTTGGTTTAATCCACATACAGATTTAATCATATGAAATGATATTCATGTGATTTGATGTGCCAGCGTAGCAACACACGTGTTTTGTGTGAATCAATCATAATAATATAGCGAGAGAATCTCTAGCCGTGCTACCTAAAGGGCTCCCTAAGAGGCTTTTTGGGTGCACAGAACATGTTCGCACGACCAGCCACTTCCACAGGGCTAGGTTCGGTCCACGGCGCCCACCCCATCCCCGTGCCACCGGGATCCTTCTGGTCTCCCCAGACACAGGGCGAGCGGCGTGTGCGTTAGTCCTAGCAGTGATAAAGTGCGTCTGGTCAACCGTGTTAAACTCTGTACCCATTTTTTATACGGGCCCAGTGATTCGTCCCGTCGCTCTGCGGCAGCGTAATGCGCACCACTCCCCCCTCGCCCACTTCGATTACAGCGGCTTCACCACCTTACAACGGCTTTACCACTCACCGACACATCGCTTTCCTCTCCTGTTTCTCTCATCCAACACAGGAACGTTCAATGCAGCCACAACCTTTCAGCCGCTTGAGTCCAAGCATCGCCAACATGCCTTGCTGCCTCTGAAGGGAATATGCATGAGAGGCAATAATAAAGTGGTTATTATATTATTCTATGTTTATGACAAATGTTTATTTCTCATGCTATAATTGTGTTAACCGAAAACGTTAATACGTGTGCATTTAATAAACAAAGAAAAAGTTCCTAGTAATGTCTCTCATTACACTAGCTTATTAATTAACAGATGATCAAGGTTTCCTGATCATGAACATTGGATGTTGTTAATAACAATGTCATGTTATTGGAGAATGATGTGATGAACATTCATCCACAGTAGGTATAGTAATACGATCATGTCTTCAAAGTTTATATTGCTATTTCACTCGAAGTAACAATGTCCTTAGACCATGAGATCACGTCAATCACTAACACTGGAAGAGTACTTTGATTCTAGCAAACATCACACCGTAACAAGGTGATTATAAAGATGTCGTTGGATACTTAGAAAGTGTTAGTTGAGACTCGTGGATCAAGAGTGTAATTTGTCCATCCCGATAACACAAACATATACTCTGGGCCCTCTCGGTGATATCACGTTGATAAAAGCTTGCAAGCAAGTGATTTGATCACAAGGAATGATATATCACGGAGCGAGTAAAAGAGTACTTGTTGATAATGAGACTGAACTAGGTATGGATGATACCAAAGGATCGGATCTCGGACAAGTAAAATATCACAAGACAAAAGGAATTGGTTACTACAGAAAAGGTTCATGCGATCACTAGTTCATCGTTTAGTAAGTGGGAGTCATTATGGATCTCCAGATCCTGCTAATGATTATTGATCGGAGAAAGTCTCGATCATGTCCACTTAGTTCACGAACCGTACGGTGATACAATTAAGGCTCGTCGACGTATTTGAGTGGATACGGAACGCAGAAGAAAATACTGGACGACGCAGAGATTGTTTTGATAAAGTACCAGATCGGTTTCGGGATATCAAAACAATGCAAGGGGCTAAGTGTTAATGTTTGTTGATTAAAAGAATCAACAAATATTAATTCTCAAATAAATGAATTAAATTTGTGTTATTCATTTATGGGAGAAAAACTCTTGGATTTATGAGTGGGAGTATCTACCCAATTAATGGGGAAGTTTCAAGTGAGTAAATAGAGTATTCACTCACATTGAAGAGGGGAGAGGAGGGGTTTCTCCTTTGGGATGCCACCCCTCTCCTATATAGAGGATGTGGCGACCTCTCACACACGCTCCATATGCTCTTTGGTTGGCATCTTCCTCCCCTTGCTGGCTAATCCAGTTTCACAAGTACGGTGCTTAGGCGAAGCCCTCCTCAAGATCTTCTCCACCACCACCACTACCATGTCATAGTGCTGCTGGAGTTTCCGAGGATCCGTTACTTCCACTGCCTAACTGGAGAAAGGTATGGACGTCGTCTTCACGCCGAACGTGTGATCGACTACGGATGCGCTGCCCGTTTGTGGTGCTGATCATCATCGCGTCCTTGAGGACGAACGCGTACATTCTACATCAACCACGTTTGTTTGCGGGAATGTTATCCCGCTTTCAGTCTTCGAGGGTGAGTCCTTATGAAACCGTTACAAGTATCGCCTAGATTCGATCTTGTCAGTTGCAATTGTAGGAAAAAATCTATGCAACAAACCCCATCAGCCTCCCCACGACATGTGCTAGGATTGCACTGGGCATCTTCCAGTCCCGATGATTCCTACCTTTGATGACGAAGTGGAGGAGGTCGCGGGGGCCGGTATCGAGGAGGCCGCCGCCACGGAGGAGGAGAGTGACAAGATGGAGGCCAACTTCTCCCAGGACCACGACTCCAATGACTCGACCGCCACCCTGAATTTTGACTCTGCCGACACCGAGGATGAGTCCTCCGCCGACAAGGTGCCGGAGGAACAATCGACAGATCGGGATCAGGAGGCCATCATCGCCTCCTTTGAGACGGAGCAGAGGATGTGCGAAGATGCCCGGAACCTCGAGGAGATCGGCCAATGTCTCGAGGTCCAGGGAACAAAGATCTCCCGCCGTAGAGCGCCGACGGAGTAGCGTGGCCACCTCTCATGAAGCAAGAGTGCCAGGGTATCATACGCATGAATGCAAATACCACCTTCATTCAGGAGGCTAGTCACCAGACCGTCCTAGACATGACCCGCCAGATGTGTGAAGCGACGGAAGAAAGGAGGAACCGGCGCGTGGTAGCGACAGCGGTGGCGGCGCATGCAGGGACTTAGGACGAGATGATAAGGCAGCAACGCAGCGCAACGCAGGCGAGGCAGCGCCATAGGCTCGAAGCCAGGGACACGGCGAGGCACATGAGGGTGAACGATGATGAGGCAGGTTCGTCTGGCGCTGTGCACATCCCGAGCGACGACGGCGAGGCTTAGTTTAGAGTATACTTAGGTTTATATTTCCCTAAATTCCATCCAAACCGTATAAAATATCTCCGTGTTTGAATAAAAATATAATTTTCTATAAATTTTGATGAAACGTCTTGGGGGACGCAGCTTGGGAGAGACACGCCCCAAAGGACGGCCACTTGTGCAGGCCCTCGGGGTGATCCCGCAGTGTTACCGTACGTTGATTGGGAAGCACAGTTGGAGACGCTCTAAGAGCAACTCTAGTAGGCCCCACATCTGCATAACTCAAGATGTGTGTTTGATGGGCACGCCAAACCCGCTATGCAGGCTGAAAACGCCTCGCGCGGACCAGATCCGGCAAAATGAAAAGGGCATAACAACATATTATATAATGTTATGACGTTTCCATTTTGCGAGATTTGGCGCAAAGCTACTGAATCCGCAAAACTGAACCGCAACATAGGGTTTTGCATAGTTTCATAAACTTGCGACAATATGCGACATAGGAGATAGTTTAAGCCGCCGATCTGATCGTCAAAGTACGCAATCATACAACAAATGTCACTATTGTAATCATGAAGCCAAAATAAGAATCACCGATGCAAAGATCAAGCCGAGACTTGGCTTGCCGGATCATCAACACGACTGCCACCGCCACCACTCGCGGTAGCCTCGCCACGACCAATTGTCAGAGCCGCACCACCACCACTCGCCGGAGCATCACACCTCACACAGGCAGCTTCCCTCCTCCGCTGCAAGATCTCCATCCTCACATCATCCCACCACTCTCGCAATGAACACGTCCATGTCGGTAGGATCCCTCATCATGATCTCGTTCTCTGACACAATGAGCTCGGCCATGGCACGCTTCTCATCGGCCTTTTCTCTCCTATCCTCCAATTCGGCCTTGCGCATAGAATATTCTTGAAGTATACTCTACCTCACTTGCTTGTCTAGGAGTTTCTTCTCCATCATCTCCATGTTTGCCTCCAAGGTCTTCATCGTCAATGCCTCTTTGGACTTCACCATCTCATCTATCTTGTCCCTCAAACTTGCTACATCGTCTTGCTTCTTGAGCTTGTCTTTTTTCCAACTTTGTACCATCCGGTATTCTCTTGTTCCTCTTGACCATGAGGTTGTCATCCTCATCATCGTCATCCAACTTGAAAATATGATGTCTTGATGGTGGAGCTTCTTGGTCTCTCAACTTCCATTTGTCAACGTGCTCAAGTATCTTTTAGAAATGTCCAAGTGTGAATGCCTTACCTTTGGAAGCTTCCATGTCCTTGTATCTATCTTGAGCAATGCGTTCCTACATGTTCAATAGAATGCAAACAATGTAAATTGAAAATGCAAGAACCATGACAAACAATGTACATTTGAACAATGCAAAGAACTCACCCCAATCATCTGCATTGGTGCCACTTGGTGGAGCATTCCTCACCGCCTCAATGCATCTGGACCATCGGCTACATGCATTTTGTGGTGTCCCAACGGCATTGGAGTGATCTATACGAGCAAGTTGGAGGCATTCGATGCGTTGCCAATATCGCTTGCTAGTTTGATCGATGCCGGTGATGGCATCGAGTGACACACTCTCCCATGCCTTGATCAATATGTCACTTCCAATCCGTGTAGCTACTTGTCCTCACCGACTTTCCCTTGGCCACCGCCCCGTCGAACACCTCTATCTCTTGCACCTCGCCATCATTGCCCACCTCACCATCGTCACCCACCTCAGCTTCTCCATCCTCTTCCTCCTCGCCACCATCCTCTATGGCCCCGTTTGCGTTCTCGTAGTCACCAAGGGGCGTAGTGTGAATATCGACAAAGGCATCATTGAGCAACCGCGTGAATGAACCCTCCTCGGCATCACTGCAGTCCGCACGCACCCATTTGACAAATCCATCTCATTCTCACACTTCATCACCAAAAGAGGGGAATTGTGTACCTTGCGAAGCCTACGTTGAATGCTTTGTGTGCATCTGCGCCTCTAGGGGCTGAAACCCCAATCGAAGAAGTAATGGCCACCAGCGATGCCTTCTTCGCCGGGTTCCTGCTGAGCGGCTTTTTGGGCGGAGGCGGGACGAGCTTCTTCTTCACGGGATCGTCCCGTCGGGAGCGCGCTCGCATCGGGAACGGTGTGTGTGCCATCCGCTTGCGCTTGCCGTTCGGAGGACCGCCAGCATGCTGGCCGGCGGGAGCTCCAGCTAGCTGGGTGCCGGTGAGGGCAGCGGCAGCGGATCGAGATACAGCAGCGGATCGCGGGGCCGATTCGACCAGCGGGACTTGGTCGGCACGAACCAGCGGGGTTGGAGCGGCCACGGCGAGGGCGGAGAGGACGGGGCCGGCGAAATCCGCGGTGGCGACAGCGGAGGCGAGGCGCGGGAACGGGAGCTAGCTGAAACTCTCTTTGTGCCACTGCCTTGCACACGATACAGACCAGCCCGGAAAAAAGCTCTGTATATGTGCGGGTTGGGAGGCGGAATTTGCTGAGGCTCCCAAAAAAAATTTATGGGTCAATGTTTATAGGGAGTGCCTAGATCTCAGGCGCCTGAGAACTTCTTATGTCTAAGTCGCTGATGTCATTCTAATATTTGTGCTATTTCTCAGTTGCAACTCATAAGATTTATATTAATTCTCAGTTGCAACCTAGTTGCAACTCATTAAATTCTCAGTTACACCTTAATTGCAACTCATGTGTAACTTAAACTTTGCACGAATCACGAGGTATATCGAACGGTGAAAGAGGCGACTGAGAACAGTTCTCATGCGCATGAGAACTAGCAAATCCGATGTTTATA
Organism: Avena insularis; assembly: GCA_023614405.1. Taxonomy (NCBI): domain Eukaryota; kingdom Viridiplantae; phylum Streptophyta; class Magnoliopsida; order Poales; family Poaceae; genus Avena; species Avena insularis. The sequence goes on along the minus strand of CM042696.1, from coordinate 37,250,673 downwards.
CGGTGTCTGGCCTGGCCTTTTTTCTGGGTCGAAACGCCAAAACAGCAGATATTATGCGGACACGGGGTCAACCTTCCATGTTCGTGTTCGCCTTGCATTAGAATCCGCTGGTGAGGTGTGGTTCTTCACTTGTCCGGCCAGTTCTCATCAATTGTGTCTCGATTGCTTTACGGTCCCGAGTCCCTAAAAGAAGGGAGCGCCCCACGATCTCGATCAGGCCTGCGTACGTACGTACAGAAAAAAAAATACCTCAAAGGTGAAAAACAGGGCAATGTCGACGACGGAGAGACGTGTTTGCGTGTGTAGCGGGACAGCGCCGGCGCCGCCGCAGGAAGCTCTTCCTGTCGATCTCCTGCTCGAGATCGTCGCGTTCGCTGACGTTGCAACCGTCGTCCGCTGTGCCGCGACTGGCAGGATCCTCCGACGCGCCATCCTCGACCCGGCTTTCCGGCGCCGCCCAGCGCTCGCCCATCTCCTGGCTGTCTCCTTCTACCGGGAAGAAGCATACTGCAGCAATGTCACGACCCACACCCACCGCCTGCTGGTCCACACCCCAGACCCAACCAAGCTCCGCCTGTGCAGCCGCCGGGAGTCGTTCAAGCCCGTGGCCTCCCGCGACGGCCTGCTCGTCCTCCGCCGGCACGGGGACGTAGAGCGTCGGCCGGCCAACAAGGTCGAGCTGTGGGCGCGAGACATATTCACTGGTCATGTCACCTCACTCCCACCCACCCCCTTGCCGTACGCAGACCTCCACGTCGTGCTCAGCGTCGGCGACGCCAGACGCTCCTTCGAGCTGCTTGTCGCACACATGAACGAACGGTTCTACCAGACATTCTCGTCCAAGGACAGCCAGTGGAGCGCCATCCGCCAAGTCTTTGTTCCCCACACGGGCCGTCCATGCTGGGACTCCGACTGCTCCGCCGTCATCGGCCGCACCGTCTACTTTCCCCGGCATGTCAACGCCTGCCACTGGGACCATATCCTCGCTCTCGACGTCGACTCAGGGCAGGCGACAATGATGGAGCTCCCTGCAGCCTGCTTCTCCAGGATGATGACGTCCAAGAGAGATCAGCATCTCCTCTTGGCCCCGGTGCGCGGCCGGCTGTGCGTGTTCGTCGCGGAGAGCGGCGGGTTAGCGATGTGGACGTTGACGTCGTCCTTGCCAGCGTCGTGGATCCGGCAGGTGGTGATCAGCAGTCTGGAGATCGCGAGGCAGGCGGCGCTGCCGGTGTCATTCACTCTCAAGCCTTTAAATCTCGTTGGGTTCGGGGAGGGGACCCGCGGCGTGATACTGTACTGGCAAACCATGGATGACATGCAATTCCTCCGGCTCGACCTAGGAACCAAGGAGGAAGCGGCACCCGTGGTCGTCTTCAAGCTCGGTAGCCCAGAAAATGGAGGTCCGCTTACGCGCTATTTTTTGCATGAGGTTGACTTGGTTTCTTTGCTGCAACCCATGAAATCTTTCTAAACATGTTGTACTTTCTTCTTTGTTCTACAAGCTGTGCGTATTTGGCCATATTACAATACTAGATGATACCCGCGCGTTGCGGTGGAATTTGTGGTATAAATATAAATATATTAGACTAAATATAAATATATTAGACTAATGTATAATAAGTTATTTGATTATCCATGGTAAGGTACCACAACCTCGGTCAGCAAAAATGTAAGCAATTTCATGAGATGGATAAATGCGAGATTGGAAGGAAATATAAGGCGTGTGCACTGGAGTAGAAATTTGAAAATATCAACAGTTGTTGCTGGTGTCCAAATTGGGTCGTTGCATATGAAAGGGATTTATGTGAGAAGTGAGAAAAGTGCCACTTTGCATATTGAACTGTTTCTAGTATAATGTTGATGATATATATGTTCAAGTCGATTTAATCCATCAAATGAGAGCTAAAGTCGAGCATTTCGGAGTTCAAGTCGATTTACTCCATCAAATGCGTGCGGCAAGGAATATATTCATATTATAGTCAAGCATTTTGGAGTTCAAGTCGATTTACTCCATCAAATGAGAGCTAAAAGCATCTAACATACTCTGCACAATGGAGAGTTGATGCCCTCACATTAGTTCATCTAGTGCAAAAGAAATTCATCTGATACAGACATATCAAGTATAGCTTGTATTAACAGTTTTTTCCCGGAAAACAATGCAAGTCTGAAAAGGATCGTGAAGATTGGAGTTAAATAAGATTTGCGAAGAGAATTGCACGGATGCAAGTGCTGCTGTCAACACTTATCCATGAATCATGCCAAACCGGTAAAAAAAGGGTAGACATTTAGTTTGGGCATTTTTCATCACTGCTATAAAACTCCACGACATTTGAGCTAACTGAAATATAGAAGTCAGTGACACAATAAGTTTCCATGCTTAAATAAATTAGTGATACAAATTGACTGAATAAAACATGGCAAATCAAAAGAGAGTTCACGGACATATTGATTGGTTCATGGTTTACAGAAAAACAACTCTGGTTAACGAATTGTTCATCACATTTCCTTATAAAAATATGCATGATTATATTAATAGCAGGTAACGCAGTATAAAATTTGAGATTTAGGAAAGTCAGGTTAGACATAGTCCCATAGACAATCATTTATACTGTTTCTTAGAACTACACTATGACAATGAATAATGATAAGTAAAGAGAATATTATTTTTAGTGAATAAATAAAGAAAATCTTAACAACTATGCAAAGCGAAGTATAATTAGATTAAAGATCTGGGACCGGAGCACTTCTAAATCAACCAAAGCTAAAAAAAAACTATAATAGTTACCTGAGGACCAGTTCTATACTCGGATCGGATGCATCTATCATTTGGATATTCTATATTTGAGTTGACAGTCATGGCAGAAAACAGACAAAAATATCCCAGTCCACTGTTTGATTGTTTGCAGCGAGGTAATAGCTATACTATATGACCACATGATATGCAGTTGTGCGCCTCTTTCTCTAGCTCTGCTGATCTGCTCACAAATGCAACACGAACATACAATAGTCAGCATATTTATAAAATCAAGCGTACAGAGGCAGAAGCACAACTCGGCCATGCCAGGGGAGAGAGGTAGGAAGCATGAATGAGAATCTGTACATGGTTGGAATAAATGTGTTTCCTCCGCTTCTTCGTCAATTGAATCCTGAAGTCCACAGCCTGGATCATAGACTCGCTGGTGCAGGACGCTTGAGGCACGGCGATGCAGGCAGTGCCAGTGCGGGCTGTTGAGTGGGGGTTGGGGAGCGACTAGGAATGCAAGTAGCACACAACAATGGGGAGGTCCGGCGACGGTGAGTTTGTGGGTGCAGATCGTAGCGTAGAATGGGAAGAGGCCAGCTGAAGGGGAGGGAAGAACGCTTTCGCTTGGTGGAGTAGGTATATGGGCATGAAGTTTGTGGACGGAGGAGCAGCCGCAGGAGTCGCCTGCTCGTCTGCCTCGTCTGTAACTGACTCGGGGTTGTCGCATTGGTAAGTGCAGTGGCTCTTAAGGAACTGTCTTTGCACTATTGGCGCTTCTTTTCCTCGTTTCCTAAGTGCATGTACAATGGTTGATAAGACAGTCTTATCTTATACATGCCACATCATTTGATATGATAATAAAATATGATATACAATGGGTTCTTTTTTTAGCTTATCTCTAGCACTAGACGTTCCTAAATATGTGGTGAGACATATTATTGCTAAGAGATGATCTCTTAACCAAGAAAAGGCAAACGTCTTTTTTTCGTTTCTCTTTCCTCCAGCTCAGCAATCATCCTATGTGGTATTGCTAAGATAAGACCATTGTACGTGTCCTAAGACCCGCACATAAATAGGTAAAGTTAACGTGTTGAACATAAGTGGTGATGTGGAAGAAGGAGAGAGCAGAGAAATAAGGAAGCGAGGGTCTCCTATTTAGATATAGAAGATAAGCCTTTTTAGAAAGTTGTTTTAACTTGCTAAAAATGTTTATATAGTGGAACGGAGGTAATATCATTTATTCGACCGAAAGAGATCTTTTGACAATTTGTGAGTTAGATCCCCCCCCCCCCCCCCCCCCGAGGTCAACGAGACACCGCCGCCCCCACCCCCCTTCACCTCCCTCTCCTCTTCGCTGCCACTGGCCTAGGTCGCAGGGAGAAGCCCTGCGCCGGCCACGGTAGACTGCCCTTCCCCGCGTCCTGGAGATTTGGGTCGGGGCCCAAAACTCGGCGGCGACCATGCTCTTCGGAAGTCCTGGGTCCGGCACAACCGGGTGTCCCTGGAGGTGGTGCTAGCTTCGGGTGGCAGGCGCCATGGTAGGGAGAGCCACCGATGGCCGTCTGGATCTGGGTGACTTGGCCCCAGATGGGCTTCGGCGGGCTGGGACTCTGCCACGATGGGCTATCTGGAGGCGGCGGTGATGGCTAGCTGAGCTTGGATGCGGCGATGCGGCTTGTCCATTGCAGCAGCGGCGGCTAGGGATTTATGGGCCCATTTGGGCCTAGACAGGCCTATCCGGGCCTGGTGTTCCCGGGCTACTCTGCCCGATCTATGACTGCCTCCCGACAGTGGAGGTGGGTTCCTCCCGCGGGTTGCAGGTTTCGGCGATGTCATGTGTCTCTGCCTTGCAGGCCACGTGCCAGTGTACACGAAGCGGCGGTGTTGGTGAGTATAAGGTCGTGGTGCCGCATGTTGGTTAGTGGTGTTTTGATGCGCTAGGGTTTTGTGTGGGCGCATGTTGGTTAGTGGTGCTAGCGTCTGCGGGTCATCATCATCTAGTCGATTCGCCCATGTCTTCATTTCTTTTCTTTTGGACATGTTTGTGCTGCTGCCTAACATTACCTTTGGTTCGAACTCGTGTATCGTTGTGGTTGCTATATTAATATAGCGGGACGAAAGCCTAAACCGTGCAATTTTTCTAGATTTGTATGCTGATGGAGAAGATATTTCAGAACATGGTGCTTTTTCCCCTATAGGGTACTTTTCTATTTGCAACATACATATGCCATGGAAATTAATGATGACCAAACGTATTTAAAATCAGTTCATAGCCAATCTATTCAGTTAGTTTAAGATTTTTTATATTCTATCAACTATTGAATCATCATCTTCACGTACGACAGAGAAGTCAGTGATAGATACCGAGCTTAGTAGTAATATTGGCTTCCGAAGAATAGATCAAGGCCTCTTCCCCTTTTCGGTTCATCCTTTATTTTCCTTCTATATATACCTGCAAGACATGCCACACTTGTATCTTCGGCAGCCCCCGCATGCTCACATGACTTTTTTTCGCGAAATTGCATTTTGATTTATTGATAAGAAAAAAGTTATGTACAATATATACACGGGCTCACCGAGAGCCAACACCCCATACAACTCTACCCACTAGACCTACGAGGCTGTGGAGATCAAGGCACGTAGGCTATTTGCTCCAGTAGCAGCCCAAGCCCTAGCCTCAGACTGAATTGTATCCAGAAGACCACTTATGCTAGGAGCCGCGTTGTCAAACACTACCATATTCCGCTGCTTCCAAATTCACCATGCCGTCAGCATGATGAGCGAGGAAGTCCCCTTGTGCGAAGAGCTCGGGGGGTAGATCTTGACGCCTGCAGCCACCAGTCCACGAAGTCGTCCTCAGCTCACATGACTCTTTTGTAGTATAAAATTATGAATTTCTCCTTGATTTCTCACCAAGCCCTCCTACTTGGGTACTATGTGGTTGTGGGCACATGTGCGTCAAGACAAGCAATCTAACATGGTTGTAGAGTATTGAGAGGCTTTATGGACGGTGGTTGGTGCTCTTTGTCATCTACTCAAGTAACATCACATATTGTCTCAAAAAAACATCAGCATGACCTCATGACCAAACTAGATGTCATCAACATATCCCTCGCAAACTAAAACAACCAATACTGATGATTCTAGAGTAGGAGACATGTCGAGTCGTGGAGATCTTGTCACTCGATGTCTGAGTGTCTCAAGCTCAGTCACTGGTCACGAATCTAGCGTGAACGAACTTGCACAAAAATGCTATTATGTCAGAACGATGTTGATGCAAGCTATATAGGGCCCTACACACGTACGCTTGCGTTGTTTAATCTGAAGGAGTTGGAGAGGAGCAGTACCATGGGGCAATAATGTGAGTTCCTCTTCCTCCGTCTCGACCTAGAAACTAAGGAGGAACCATCTGGATTATCGAGGCTCGTGCTTGTTCTTGGCTGAGATTGATTTGATCTCTTTTTCGTAAGCCATAAAATCTTTCTAAGAATGCCATATTTTCTTCTTCTGTATTCTTTGAAGAACGCCATACTTTCTTCTTTGGAACAATAACGGGGTAGTTTGGACAAACAATCCTATAGAAAAAATCATTTGCAAGCTACAAAATACTCATTAGGCTTTGCCAAATTAGAATGACAAGAGTTTTGGGGAGATCAAAACCCAAATTGTTCGGGCCAACACTTTGATTGGTCTCTTGGATGAGGAAAAAGACTTTAGAGTTTTATCTTTTCAGGAGAGGTGGCTTAGGAGGGAAATTAAGAAAAAAGCATGTGGGTATGTGCATAGTTGAGAGGACAATGACAAGGCAAACATCTATGTTAACATGGCTAAGCGCCGATGATGCCAACACAAGTTACTTTCATAACCATGCAAACCATAGACAGAGAAAAAATCATAGGCAGTTTATAGGATGATGATATGGTTGTATGCTCACATAAGGAGGTAGAAACATGTTTAATCATTACAAAAACAGATATGGCAGAACAAAGGTTCCGTTGAAGAGCTCATGGCAGATGAGTTGCAAAAGAAGCGTAGCTATGGAGGAAATGATAAGAAATTTGTCAAGCAGTTGGTTCAAATTGTAGTTTTTTATCTTTAGTGTTCTTATTTTGGACTTGTGAGGCCAAAACTGATGTAACCGTGGATGGGTACGTGCATTAAAAAATTGTCATGTCATCACGTATGTTTTTTATTTTAATGGATAACTGCTAGTTGATTATCATGTTGTCATTTCCTGTTCATGCTGTAATAGTTGTTTTGTTTTGCTAAATAAAAGTGTTATTTATGCTACATACATACTGCCAAAGTGATACAAGTGAAAAATGCTCCAAACATGCTATCAAATTTTAGTGTGTGCAAACATATGGGTTTTTGCAACATTTGTATACCAGAATTGCTACATGCAAGGACAACATATGCTACCCAACTGTCCAGGAATTGCTACATGCTTGATTCATAAAATATGATTTTCTTGGTGAAATTTTACTCCTACTACATATGAACAACATGTATGCTACCACATAAGATTTTGTATGCTCCAAATGCACAACACTGTTGCTACCATAAAAATATGATAATTTACAACCATGAACATAATACAATGTAAAATGCTAAATTTGTATACCAGAATTGCTACATGAAAGGATAACATATGCTACCTAAGTGTCCAAGAATTTCTACATATGAACATATGCTACATGCAAGGACAACATCAACTACTACATGCATCAACATCATTTGCTACATGCAAGGACAACATATGCTACCCAAGTGTCTAGGAATTGGTACATGCACTAAAAAACGGAGCTCGGGCCCTGGTGCATATAGACACCGAGGCACCGCCTTAGTTTCCGCACTCGCGCTGGCACTGGCGCGACAAAAAAAGTTGTCAGATATAACTACGTCGGGGATGGTGCAATGGTGACATATTTTTTGGCGCGGCACAACGTGATCCGCTGAACTAGCGCTTTTGTGGCACCATAGAGGATGCATCTCGGTACATTATAGAAGACAGTAGAATTATATTAACAATAATTGTTACCACGAATTATTTGCCATGTTACACCTTCCAGCATCACTGAAAGTTAATTTCATTAACAATAATTGATTTACGTGAAATTTCAGTTTATTGATATATACAATACTCATTATATTATACAGTGAATTTGAGCCCCTCTCTATTCAATTACATTATATTACACTGTAACCTCTTCTTGTGAGATTGACATTTAAATTTTTCGATCTCGTCTAAATTACAAAACTAGGAGGTGCTAATGTGAATTTTACAAAATAAAAATTTAATTAGCCCTATATTTCTTGAGCGCCTCTCTATTCGGCACCGCATCAACATCATGAGTATGATCTCCGAATCTTCTTACAGACGCCATGGCTAACGAACTCGCCATGAAACTAATCTGAAAGAAAATATAGGTGAACATTTTGGAGAAACATGAACAAGCATGTGGATCCGATAGAACAAAAAACGAGATGTGGAGAATGGATGGAGAGCAAACCTGCAGATCATGATTGAAATGGCTCGTAATATCCAGCGTGGATTGACCGGCGGGTCAAGATCGAGCGTGAAATTGACAGGCCGCTGAAGATCCTGCGCGGAATGACCGGTCATTAAAGATACTGCGCGGATTGAATGGCTGCTCAAGATCCGTCAAGATCCTGCACAGATTCAACGGCCGCACAAGCTCAAGCGTGGGATGAACTATCGTAAAGGGAGAGTAGTGTTCTGATCTAGGATTGCCTGTATGAGTTATGAGTGCGGCGGCGGTGGGGTTTGGTTCCTGTCTCATATAGAGAATGGTTTTTAGGGTTCGTTGTATGGACCCTTTGTGCAAGAGAGGCCTAGACCCAATATTGATTAATTAGATATAGCTGGGCCAGGATCAGCTGGGCAGCAGCGGGCCACACCTATCAGTGGGCAGTGATTGACCATTCTCCAGCGTACAATCAACAATTAATGATGTTTGAAATGGACAGCGGAACGTAGGAATGCCTCCATTGGCCAAGCGAGGCATTAATAACCGTCACCTTCCCCGGTCATGTACCACGACACCCAAATCCGCTGGCATCCAATTAGGCACGGCATATAAGTGGTTGCCATGATAAAATGGTGTCGTGAATGCTCATTCCCAGCGTAACCAACTTTTGCCGGCTCTTTTCGCTTATGTGGCCCAAAAAATCTGCCGAGTATGGGGTATTTTTATAGTGATGTTTGATTCAAAAAATATGATCTTCTTGGTGAAATTTTACTCTTGCTATATATGAACAACATTTATGCTACCACATAAGATTCTGTATGCTCCAAATGCTCAACACTCTTGCTACCATCAAAAATCTTTCTTATCAGAAACATATCCTAGGCTATTAAAACAATATTACTATTTTCGTATCTTTCTTGCATTAGGATGATGCTACATGTACACTGAATAGATGCTACACAATAACAATAGGACTAATACACCAACTACTACATGTAGCTACAAGCAATATTATAATTATATGATTACAGTATAGTAACGTATGTATGTAATGAATTATCTAGATTGTAATTATATGATTACATAGTACCACTACACCTGTAGCTGCATACCTAGAGTTTCAACTCAAGTTTCCATGTAAACACATTGTTTCACGGTGTGACCCTCTTTATGCTAGTAGGGGCATTTATACTTTCTTAGCTTCCTATTGGTTTTGGGCATTGCATATGCTTTCTTCTTCTTTGGCTTTTGAGATTTCTTTCTTCTCTTAGAATTTGTTTAATCATATAGGTCAACCAATGGTTTATTTCTCTTCGACTTCTCGGTTGGGCGCCCTTTTGGATTTACCTGGTAGGGTTCTTCAGCATGCTACTAGGAGAATCATTACCTTATTCTTCTTGTTATTGTTGGTTTACATCATGTTGCGGGAGGTAGATCTTGTTGAGGTGAAACATTTTCTCCTTCTTCCTGTGGAGCATTTTGTGTTTTCCTCATGGTAGAAACAAGCTTACTCACCTCATCAATCATCTTGGACAAAACAACATATGTTTCATTATTGAAGCAAGCATCTGAAGCCAGGTCATTCATATTTCTGCACAAGGAGTTGTACCTAAGAGTATTGGTCCCTGGAATCCCAAGTCTGATACTATTTGTCCCGGGATCAGGTGCAGGCGTTGAGGCTGCAGCAGACCACCTTCGAAGCATGTACCTATCTGCTATTTTATGCACATTCAAATTCAACATCACCCTAACAATATGCGGGCATATCAGCCCGCACATCTCAAATATGTTGCATGCACACTTGTAGTACTCATCATCAAGCACAACTTGAACCCGATAGGTTTTTACACCGTAACCAGGGTTTGGAAAGAGGTAAAAACATATGCCTTCACCCTCTACCTGGAGTGGATAAAACCTTGTTGACTTTTCAATCATCTTCTGGAACCTAGCAAAGATCTACCTAGTATAGAACTTAGGCCCTGTTTTAATGTTGTAACTACAAGAATTGATGTCGACGCAAGCACTATCAGAGTGATGCTACAACAGGTGTTATATTATGCTATGACAGTTGTAAACAAATTCTACAACAGTTGTAAACAAATGGTACAAGACATCAATATGTAAGGTAAAAAGACAAATTACGCACCTGCCCCAAAGTGGTTTGTTGTCGTATCCATTGTGAATCTTGCGTTGTCTTCATGTTCTAGCATCAAGTTTTGGCACAGTTAATATTGTTGCACAAAGTTTCCCACCGAGTCGCTTGGGCGAACTAGTGTTCTGAAGTAGGATTTGAGGCCTTCATATCTTCCCCTTGTGCCGGTAAAGGGCAAGAAAATGTGTCTGAAGTAGATAGGTGCCCATGTCTTTATGCTCTTCCACATATTTTGTAGATGTGTGTTCTGAGCCATCACAAAAGTTTCCAGCATATGCTGCCAGCAGATCTCAAATTCTACTATGTTGTCCATGTCGTATATGCATGAGTATGTCATAGAAAAAGGCCTACATTGTTCCAAGTGAGTACCAAGAATTGTTCTCACTAAGTGCAGCACATGGAAGATGCAACATCTAGGAATTGATTCAAGAAATATGTTTGAAATTTCCGTTTCGATCACTTGGTCTTGATTTGCCATGATATGGTCAGGAGCCAAATCATTCATTGTTGCCTTAATTTGCTTGAAACCCAATTGAATGTCTCAATTGTTTCATCTAGCAATAGAGCGCAGCCCAACACAATTGTCTGTGTGTGGGGTTATTGATACCCATGATACTAGCAAAGGGCATGTTGTACTTGTTTGTGCAAAATGTTGTGTCAAAAAATACCGAGTCCTTGTACTTGGGGTACAACGCCCTTGTCCTACCATCCACCCAAAAGACATGTCACACAACATTGTCTTTATCTACCTGCTTTGCAAGAAAGAATGGCAGGCTTTCAGCTTTCATCCTTTCAAAGTACACAACTGGCATGTTCATATATCATCGTGACACTTCCTCCCACATCATAGTTATTATGTTGGACACATCACGCTTCAAATAACAAAGACACCTTGGGTCGCCACCATGCACACTTCCGGGGCAGCCCATCATCTGAGCTATGGTTATGTTCTGGTTGTGCATTTTTTGGATGAACTAGAAGTCGTCCTTGGAAACCTTCTTATGAGAGCGGTAGTATCATCGCCTCCCAATTTTCTTCATCATTTCATGTGTGTGCTCTTTGTTGAAGACTACGACAGTACAAATCCCATTTCTCTTCCTGCCAAGCATTCTTTCTTTACAATCATGTTGCAACACCCTGTTCCATTGCCTCGTGTCGTTTACATCCATCTTAAGACCATCTTTCTTGCGGTGTTACTTTTGTGCACTGAAGCTTCTCATGTCAATGGTGCCATCTTCTCCCATTGCAGCAACACTAGAAATATCCTTGGAGCATGTTTTGCTTCATCAGCTGGTTTTCCAGCATGGACACACTCAAAGATCATGCTAAGAATTGTATCTGTTGACGCATCTCTTGTTGTGATATACTTGGTGCTTACAATGCGTGTGCCAAACCAAAGCTTGAAAGCATAGTCATTGTATACTTTCTTTGCTACTTCAAGATCATCAAATGTCATACCAACAAAAGGAACAAGAGGATGCGATCATATATCTTCACCAGCTTCTTCAGCACCAAAAGAAGCATTGTCACTTGTTGCACTTTCTAGCCCTGCTTCAAATTATGGTGTAGCATATCCTTCAAAAGCAAATTATGGTGTAGCATATCCTTCTGTGGCATATCTTTCATCATCGAATTGTGGTTCGGCATATCCTTCCGCACCAAATTGTGATGTAGCATATCCTTCAGTACCAAATTGTTGTGCACCATATCCTTCAGCAATAAAAGTATCCGGGGGTTGGTTCAGATCATATCCTCCGAGTATGCTATCGGTAACAAACCCCTGCAATTCAAATAGCAAAAGTTCAGGTTGAATTCTTTATCTTATTTGGGGAAAGTATGATGAAGCTTAAAGCCATAATTGTGTAACCTTTAAACATGAAAATGCTATAGTACACTACATACTCTTGCTACAGAATTTTACTCTGAAGCAATAATCCTAAGAACCCTAGTAATTGGCTTCTGTTTTTTTTTGCTACAACGTAACGTTTTCTGCTATCTAGTATCATCAAATGAAGCAACAACGGTGTGAAACTCTAACAGCAAAAAATTCAGTAAGGAGAGAGGGCTCACCAATGGAGCTAGCTCTTGAAGCTCTGGATTATGATGGAAAGACACATGGGGATTTGTGCGCCGGCCCTGAATCGGTTGCAACAACGGCCTCTCGACAACGACGCTCGATGCATTGGAGCCATGTCACCGCCGTTATGCAGGATTGGATCTACCGCTTTGATGCGAGGATTGGCGGCAGATTAAGGTGGTGAGGATGGCCAGAAGGTGGGTATAGTATGAAAGAGCGTAAGTGAGCCCTTTCCGGTGCCACGAGAGGAGATCGAAGCCGTGTCGCCCTTCGTCGTCCTCATGAGCGACGACTGCCGCGAGAGCCTCCCCGCGCTAGGCGTTGGATCCTGTTTGTTGATTTTTTGCTACAACAAAACGTTTTCTACTACGTCGTAGCAAAAGCGAGATAGTGCAGATTAGGACGGTGATCGGATGGTTCATGCTGATTTGATCGGCTCTAGACCAAAGGGATCGCGAGAATCTATCCCAGCAGACATGTAGCGGACACATAGCACGATCCATACAAATTTTGGATGACCTTCCAAATAATCTAGATAATCGTTTTTTTATCTTCTCGAAATAGTCTTTCGCCCCGCTATATTATATAGCAATCACACCGATACATGAGTTCAAACCAAAAGAAATGCTGGGGCAAGAACGCAAACATGCCCAAAAATTAAAAGTAATGGACATAGGGGCGAATTGACGAAGTGATGATGACCATATTAATTGTTCGAACCAAAAGAAATGTCTTTTTTATCTCCTCCTATCCATATTAATTGTTGCTGATTTAGTATAAGATTATGATAGATCAACGATAATTTAATTCTATTTTTAAGGAACAGCCACAATTCACATGAATGAATATAACAAATACGAATTCATGTAGAGCTCGCCGTGGGACCTGCTCCTTCCGTACCAAAAATAAGTGCTTATTTTGGGACGGAGGGAGTAATAAACAATCTTTGCTCTCGCGTTTTACTAGGTATGTGCAAAACCATGCAAACCATGGCTTAGGATAGAAATTAAGAAAAAGCATGTGGGTATGTGCATAGTTGAGAGGACAATGGCAAGGCAAAGATCTATGTTAACATGGCTAAGCATTGATGATGCCAACACAAGTTACTTTCATAACCATACAAACCATAGACGGAGAAAAAATCATAGGCAGTTTATAGGATGATGATATGGTTGTATGCTCACATAAGGAGGTACAAACATGTTTAATCATTACAAAAACAGATATGGCAGGACAAAGGTTCCGTTGAAGAGCTCATGGAAGATGAGTTGCAAAAGAAGCGTAGCTATGGAGGAAATGATAAGGAATTTGTCAAGCAGTTGGTTCAAATTGTAGTTTTTTTTATCTTTAGTGTTCTTATTTTGGACTTGTAAGGTCAAAACTGATGTAACCGTGGATGGATCCGTGCATTAAAAAATTGTCATGTCATCACGTATGTTTTTGATTTTAATGGATAACGGTTGGTTGATTATCATGTTGTCATTTCCTGTTCATGTTGGAATAGTGGTTTTGTTTTGCTAAATACAAGTGTTATTTGTGCTACATACATACTGCCAAAGTGATACAAGTGAAAAATGCTCCAAACATGCTATCAAATTTTAGCATGTGCAAACATATGGGTTTTTACAACATGTGTATACCAGAATTGCTACATACAAGGACAACATATGCTACCCAACTGTCCAGGAATTGCTACATGCTTGATTCACAAAATATGATTTTCTTGGTGAAACTTTACTCCTGCTACATATGAACAACATGTATGCTACCACATAAGATTTTGTATGCTCCAAATGCACAACACTGTTGCTACCATAAAAATATGACAATTTACAACCATAAACATAATACAATGTAAAATGCTAAATGTGTATACCAGAATTGCTATATGAAAGGATAACATATGCTACCTAAGTGTCCAAGAATTTCTACATTTGAACATATGCTACATGCAAGGACAACATCAACTACTACATGCATCAACATCATTTTCTACATGCAAGGACAACATATGCTACCCAAGTGTCTAGGAATTGGTACATGCACTAAAACACGGAGCTCGGGTCCTGGTGCTTATAGACACCGAGGCACCGCCTTAGTTTCCGCGCTTGCGCTGGCACTGACGCGACAAAAAAAGGCATCAAAGATAACTACGTCGGGGATGGTGCAATGGTGACGGATTTTTTGGCGCGGCACAACGTGATCCGCCGAACTAGCGTTTTCGTGGCACCATAGAGGATGCATCTCGGTACATTATGGAAGACATCGGAATTATAGTGCCATGTAACCACAAATTATTTGCCGTGTTACACCTTCCAGCATCACTGAAAGTTAATTTCATTAACAATAATTGTTTTACATTTCTAATCCCAATACCATTCGAAATTTCAGTTTATTGATATATACAATACTCACTACATCATACAGTGGATTTGAGCCCCTCTCTATTCAATTACATCATATTACACTGTAACCTCTTCTTATGAGATTGACATTTAAATTTGTCGATCTCGTCTAAATTATAGAACTAGGAGGTGCTAATGTGAATTTTACAAAATAAAAATCTAATTAGCCCTATATTTCTTGAGCGTCTTTCTATTCTGCACGGCATCAACATCATGAGTGTGATCTCCGAATCTTCTTACAGACGCCGTGGCTAATGAATTCGCCACGAAACTAATCTGAAAGGAAATATAGGTGAACATTTTGGAGAAACATGAACAAGCATGTGGATCCGATAGAACAAAAAACGAGATGTGGAGAATGGATGGAGAGCAAACCTGCAGATCAGGATTGAAATGGCTCGCAATATCCAGCGCGGATTGACCGGCGGGTCAAGATCGAGCGTGAAATTGGCAGGTCGTTGAAGATCCTGCGCGGAATGACCGGTCGTTGAAGATACTGCGCAGATTGAACGACCGCTCAAGATCCATCAAGATCTTGCACGGATTCAACGGCCGCTCAAGATCCTGCGCGGATTCAACGGCCGCACAAGCTCGGGCGTGGGATGAACTATCGTAAAGGGAGAGTAGTGTTATGATCTAGGGTTGCCTATATGAGTGCGGCGGCGGTGGGGTTTGGTTCCTGTCTCATATAGAGAATGGTTTTTAGGGTTAGTTGTATGGACCCTTTGTGCAAGAGAGGCCTAGACCCAATATTGATTAATTAGATATAGCTGGACCAGGATCAGCTGGGCAGCAGTGGGGCACACCTGGCAGCGGGCAATGATTGACCATTCTCCAGCGTACAATCAACAATTAATGATGTTTGAAATGGACGGCGAAACGTGGGAATGCGTCCATTGGCCAAGCGAGGCGTTAATAACCGCCGCCTTCCCCGGTCATGTACCACGGCACCCAAATCCGCTGGCATCCAGTTAGGCACGGCATATAAGTGGCTGCCACGATAAAATGATGTCACGAATGCTCATTCACAGCGTAACCAATATTTGCCAGTTCTTTTCGCTTATGTGGTCCCAAAAATCCGTCGGGTATGGGGGTATTTTTATAGTGATGCTTGATTAACAAAATGTGATCTTCTTGGTGAAATTTTACTCTTTCTGTATCTAAACAACATTTATGCTACCACATAAGATTCTATATGCTCCAAATGCTCAACACTCTTGCTACCATCGAAATTCTTTCGTATCAAAAACATATCCTAGGCTATTAAAACAATATAACTATTTTCGTATCTTTCTTGCATTAGGATGATGCTACATGTACACTGAATAGATGCTACACAATAACAATAGGATTGATACACCTACTACTACATGTAGCTACAAGCAATATTGTAATTATATGATTACAGTATAGTAACGTATGTATGTAATGAATTATCTAGATTGTAATTATATGATTACATAGTACCACTACACCTGCTACTACATGTAGCTGCATACCTAGAGTTTCAACTCAATTTTCCATGTAAACACATTGTTTCACGGTGTGACCCTCTTTATGCTAGTAGAGGCATTTATGCTTTCGTGGCTTCCTATTGGTTTTGGGCATTGCATATGCTTTTGATGACCCACAAGTATAGGGGGTGTATCGCAGTATTTTTGAGGGAAGTGAAACCCAATTTATTAATTTGACACAAGGGGAGCCAAAGAATACTTATCAGCCTTAACAACTGAGTTGTCAATTCAGCTGCACCTGGAAACAATCTTGTTCACAGCAGTTTATCAGTAGCAACAATTTTGTAGTAGGAATAGTAAAGCAGCAGTAGTAGTAAAGCAAAGACAGTAGTAACAAAAGCAGTAAACAGTGGGATTCGAGTGCGGTAGGCATAGGGATGGATGGACGGCATGTCAGAACATAGGGCAATTGCAGATAAATAAGATAAAGCATCCAAGTACTAGACAATCCTAGGCATGTGTTCCGTATATAGTCATACGTGCTCACAATGAGAACTTGCACAACATCTTTTGTCCTGCCAGCCTGTTTGCAGCGGGGCCTCTAGGGAACTACTGGCAATTAAGGTGCTCTTTTTAATAGAGCACCAGAGCAAAGCATTAACACTCCGTGAACACATGTGATCCTCACATCAAATCCTTTCTCTTCCGGTTATCCCGATTTCTGTCACTTCGGGGCCATAGGTTCTGGACAACAACGTGTGTATACAACTTGCAGATAAGACCAAAAACAATACTATCATAATGATTCAATAACATGTTCAGATCTAAAATCATGGCACTCGGGCCCTAGTGACAAGCATTAAGCACAACAAGTCACAACAAAGTCATAAAGCACTAATAAAAGATACTAGACACCATGCCCTAACAATCTGATGCCATTACATGAACAATCTCATCCAATCCCTACCATCCCCATAGCCTACAGCGGGGGATTACTCACTCATAGATGGAGGAAACATGGATGGTCGATGGATATGATGGTGGAGATCGATGGAGAAGGCTCTAGGGGCACTTCCCCGTCCCGGCAGGGTGCCGGAACAGAGACTTTCTGTCCCCCGAATCTTCCCTTCGGTGGCGGTGGCGCAGCGGAACTTTTCATGGAAAAACGACGAACCCCCCGAAGTTTTTAGGTCGGAAGGCTTCTTATAGGCGAAGAGGGAGACCGAGGGGGTGCCTGGGGCCACCACACCATTCCCTGGCGCGGCCAGGCCTAGCCCGCGCCTAGGGGTGGTGTGGCCAGCCCCTGGCCCTCCTCCGTCTCGTATTCTGGCTCCTAAAGTCTTCTGAAAAAATAGGCACTTTGGCTTTTGTCCCGTCCAATTCCAAGAATATTCATTTTCTGACTTTCCTAGAACCAAAAACAGCAGAGAACAGGCAGCTGGCACTGTGGCTCTTGTTAATAGGTTAGTCCAAGAAATCATATGAAAAGTACTCCAAAGTGTGGACAAAACACAAGAAAGTGGATAAAACCAAGCATGGAGCATCAAAAATTATAGATACATTTGCAATGTATCAACATCCCCAAGCTTAACTCCTGCTCGTCCTCGAGTAGGTAAGTGATAAAAAGAAAGAATAATTTTTGAGGTGACATGCACCATCAAAGACTTGATCAAAGTATTTGTAAAACATTCAAAGTTGGGATCATAGTACTTCAATCATAACATGAAAGACAAAGTTCTAACAATAAGACATAGCAACTATGCATGCAACATGAAAGGTCACAAACAAAAGATTCATGAATAACAATGCTTTGCAAGACGTTTGTTTGTTTCACATAAAGAAAACATAGCATAGTGGTATTCAGCTTGTCCCTCATAGAGTAGCAAATATAAATGCATAGGACACCTTCAAAGTTCATAAGAGTGACTAGATACAAATAGTTTAAAACAAGCAATATCAAGTTATGCATCAATCAACTAGTCTTGGGACAATGCACATAGAACTAAGAATGGCCACTATGCTCTCAAAGTAGGTGCATAAAGGTAGAAGGTGGAGACTCAATATGATGGTGGAAGAAAAGCCTTTTGTAAAAAAGGAAGTAGGGATTCAAGTCTCATAAAGAGCTTCCAAAAATTATGGTACTTATAGTTTTCAGCTCTCATGCCCCTATCATAAGCATCTTGAAGTGATTAAGGTTAAAGTGAACAAACTATGGTGTACATGCTTGACGAAGTATAAGTCAGAAATCTCATGTCCCTTGTATACGAGGGTCGCTCCTCATGCTACTCAAGTTTAGTCACCGGTAAGTTCTTGTCATCGTAAGTACATGTGTATCATTGAGAACCGCCAACGGGGTACCCCTTGCCCGATGATATGGAAGAATCCCCATATCAAAATGACAAGGCAAGCAGACAACGAGCATCTCAGCATTCTTCTTATTTACCATGGGAATATGGTGCTTTTTTCTCTCTTTCCTATTTTCATAGTATCTCTCTTTTTTCTCTTTTCTCTTTTTTCTCAATATAGGACTCTTTTTTTATAAGAAGAATGCTTCATAGACAGCTCATTACGGTTACGCTGCAGGTTTCCACCATGTCAGCATGGATTAGACCAATGCCGGGCATTTCTCTAACACATATACATAACTTCATGGACTTACAAGCTCCCCTTTCATTTCACACCGACGACATCCATATACAAAAGAGCATGATATCAACTAGGTACAAGTACCAAGTGCAATGTTGAAAGCGTTCCCCATGAAAGCATGGTTCTGCTAATTCCCAACAAATAAGTGCAAGCATATACAACATAGAAGACACAATGGTTCAAGTTTATTAAGGGCAAGTAAAGTAAAGTGTGCCTTCAAGTTCGTGAGAGCTTTAATCACTAGTTTTCTCATAACAAGTGGAAGATAAACAAAAGCATGAATATACTTGGAATAGCATAAGATAGTAGGTAGGTATGGTGGACTCTTTGGAATAACTTGGTTTAGGGAGTTGGATGCATGAGTGGAACTCATACTTTGTTGTGGAGGCTAGCAAAAGACTGGGAGCGACAAACTAAGAGAGCAATAATGGCCATAATCATGCAGAGCGACAAAACATCATTGATCAAAGCATAAAGTGATACTACAAGTTGAAAACTAAAGGATCATAAAGGCTATGGTGACTTGAGATAGTCATAACATGGTGTGAGCATGTGCCAAGTCAACCCAAATAAAGCATCAAAGGAGAATATCACTATACTATGCTTTAATATGCTAAAACAACGCATGATTCATCCAAGGCACATTAAGCAATCTCAGTTGTTTATAACAAGTCATGCTACAGCAAAGAATACTAAGCATAAAGCCAAAACAATATCAAGCATGGCATGACAAAGCATAGGCCACAGTCAAAAACAAGCTATCTTTACCACTTAAGCATGAGCTTTCCTACTCTTTTCCAAACCAAACCAAACTATTTGAACACCAATGTATGAAAGAGGGGGTCCAACCAATTTATTCAGAAAACTAAGCAAACCAAGCAAACTAAAACCAAAACAAAAACGAAAAATAAGACGCTCCAAGAAAAACACAATTGTGCATGAAACAATAAAAATGAAGCGTTTGGAAGAAACCTGGGATTTTTATTGATGAAGAAGGGGATGCCTTGGGCATCCCCAAGCTTTGACGCGTGTACTTCTTGGATATTTCTTGGGGTGACACACGTGGCATCCCCAAGCTTGAGCTTTAGTCCATCCTTCATCTCATTACTCATTCCTTCCATACACCTGAAAATTTTCTTTCATACAAAACTTCACACAATCTCATTAGCAACATTAGTGCACTTAAGATAAATAAGTCTCAAGGTTCAGTTCTAACACCAAATAAACTTCCATTAGAACACTAGCCACTGTAGCACTTCCCTCAAAAAGCTCAATTCCCCAAAAGAACTCAAGAAGGAACCAACAAGAAGCAAATGCAGAAAATGGCAGAAATCTATCAAAACAGACCAACAGGTAAAGACGAATTTTTTCGAAGACCTTCTGTTGCTCAAATCAAAAAGTGTTGAACTAACGAAAGTTAGATAACAACCTGGGGCAGAAGCACAAACAATTACAGCTCAATCCGACATACAGAGCTCTCCCAGGAATTTTTACGGTGAAGCACAAAAATCTGTTTCGGGACAGCAACTTTCCCAATCATTACTTCACTCTCATTAGAGGTTACTCTTGGCACAAAAAGCAAAAAAAGGTTAAGGAGCGGTTATTACTGAAGTAATAACTTCCAAGACTCAACTAAAACTCTTGGGTTATCTCCCAACAAGTACTTTTCTTTAACGCCTTTAAGTTAGGCAAAAGCAAAAACTAAAAATGGATAAAATAGAAGTAAGCGGAGATAATCATGGTGAAAACATTGTTTTGTTCAATGAAATCCTTTTGTTAACAAGGTTTATCAGGTCTTGTTACCAAAACAATTGCATATGATACAAAACTTTGTATCCCACTAATGATTATGTTACCTCAACCTTGATAGCAATGGTCCCAATCATAATAGTTTCAAAAATTTCTCTTCGTATGGGACAATATATTTCTCCAACTTGAATGCCCTCAACATGTTCAATTGAATTCAAACCATAAGTCCTTTCAATATTCTTGAGGAAATAGACAATGTGTTCATTGTAGGTCACCTTCCCTCGATTACAATTAATAACAGCTCCTGTAGTATTTAAGAAAAGGTCTCCCAAGAATAATAGACATATTATCATCTTCAGGCATAAAAGTTTGAGAGGATGCTCTCATAAGAAATATGAAGTGAAGTAAAAGAGAGCATCAAGAAGAAAATTCAAAATACATTTAAGTCTAACCCACTTCCTATGCATAGGAATCGTGTATGCAAATAAATTTACAAAGAACAAAGTGACAAGCATAGGAAGATAAAACAAGAGTAACTTCAAAACTTTCAACACATAGAGAGGTGTTTCAATACCATGAAAACTTTTACAACCATATTTTCCTCTCTCATAATAATTTTTAGCAGCCTCATGAATAAACTCAACAATATAACTATCACATAAAGCATGCTTTTCACGATCTACAAGCACTAGAGCTTTATTATAAATATTTTAAAAACAAACCTCAGGAACATAACATTAATCCTCCTTTAGTAAGCATGGAGGACAATCAAATAATGTAAGGGATAAAGAGTTACTCTCATTAGAAGGTAGGCATGGGTAGCTAATCCATTCTTCCTCATTTTGTTCATCACTCTCCTCCTCTTTTTCATCTAATGAGATTTCAAGTTCATCAATTTCTTCTTCCATAGGATCCTGCAAGGCATTAGTCTCTTCCATAGGGTCCTGCAAGGCATTAGTCTCTTCCATTTGTGGAAAGCATATATTAAAATATTCAAGGATATAGCTATTTTCATCCTTGTAATTATCAAAGTAAAATTTAAGTATACCATAAACCTCATACTTATAAGGTGAATCATTAATATTTTCAAGCAAACTAGCAAGTTCAAAAGCACCCTTCCAAGCAATAAATTCTTCAATTTGTTCCGCATCATAAAAGTCATAAATTCCTTTAGCATAGGAAGATATTGTATCATTATCACTATACTCACATTGAAAAGGGAGGTGTTTATACCTATTTCTGCAACAAGACTCATCACAGCAATAAGTAACATTATAAGCAAAGCACACGTTTCTAGCAATGGTATACAATCTATCAATTTGTTTCCATAAGTGTTTCCCTTTTTGTGACAAGCAGTGTTCCTTATAATAATATTTTTGATCTTCCGTGAACCCACCTTGCCAATAAGCTTCAGTTTCAAAGAAATCAACCATTGACAACAAACATGATAAAGCAAGACAATAACAGACCAGCGAAAATAACAACTAGAGTAGGAACTAAATTTTTTTATATTTTTGATAAAGAAACAATCAAACAAGGAGAAAATAAACTTAGCTTGAATAATAGTGAATCCAAGTGGACTTGATAAATAAAGCTATGCTTACCGGCAACGGCGCCAGAAAATAGTCTTGATGACCCACAAGTATAGGGGGTGTATCGCAGTATTTTCGAGGGAAGTGAAACCCAATTTATTGATTCGACACAAGGGGAGCCAAAAAATACTTATCAGCCTTAACAATTGAGTTGTCAAATCAGCTGCACCTGGAAACAATCTTGCTCGCAGCAGTTTATCAGTAGCAACAGTTTTGTAGTAGGAATAGTAAAAGCAAAGCGATAGTAAAGCAAAGCGGTAGTAACAAAAGCAAGAAAGTGGGATTCGAGTGCGGTAGGCATAGGGATGGATGGACGGGCGTTGCATGGACAAGACAATTCACATAGCAATCAGAACATAGGGCAATTGCAGATAAATAAGATAAAGCATCCAAGTACTAGACAATCCTAGGCATGTGTTCTGTATATAGTCATACGTGCTCGCAATGAGAACTTGCACAACATCTTTTGTCCTGCCAGCCCATTTGCAGCGGGACCTCTAGGGAACTACTGGCAATTAAGGTGCTCCTTTTAATAGAGCACCGGAGCAAAGCATTAACACTCTGTGAACACATGTGATCCTCACATCAAAGCCTTTCCCTTCCAGTTATCTCGATTTCTGTCACTTCGGGGCCATAGGTTCCGGACAACAACGTGTGTATACAACTTGCAGATAACCAAAAACAATACTATCATAATGAATCAATAACATGTCCAGATCTGAAATCATGGCACTCGGGCCCTAGTGACAAGCATTAAGCACAACAAGTCGCAACAAAGTCATAAAGCACTAATAAAAGATACTAGGCACCATGCCCTAACAATCTGATGCCATTACATGAACGATCTCATCCAATCCCTACCATCCCCATAGCCTACAGCGGGGGATTACTCACTCATAGATGGAGGAAACATGGATGGTCGATGGCGATGATGGTGGAGATCGATGGAGATGGCTCCGGGGGCACTTCCCCGTCCCGGCAGGGTGCCAGAACAGAGACTTTTTGTCCCCCGAATCTCCCCTTCGGTGGCGGTAGCACAGCGGAACTTTTCGTGGAAAAACGTCGAACCCCCCGAAGTTTTTAGGTCAGAAGGCTTCTTATAGGCGAAGAGGGAGACCGAGGGGGTGCCTGGGGCCACCACACCATGCCCTGGCGCGGCCAGGCCCAGCCTACTGGGGTGTGGCCAGCCCCTGACCCTCCTCCGTCTCGTATTCTGGCTCCTGGAGTCTTCTGGAAAAATAGGCACTTCGGCTTTTGTCCCGTCCAATTCCGTGAATATTCATTTTCTGACTTTCCTGGAACCAAAAACAGCAGAAAACAGGCAACTGGCATTGTGGCTCTTGTTAATAGGTTAGTCCAAGAAATCATATGAAAAGTAATCCAAAGTGTGGACAAAACACAAGAAAGTGGATAAAACCAAGCATGGAGCATCAAAAATTATAGATACATTTGCAATGTATCAGCTTTCTTCTTCTTTGGCTTTTGAGATTTCTTTCTTCTCTTGGAATTTGTTTAATCATGTAGCTCAACCAATGGTTTGTTTCTCTTCGACTTCTCGGTTTGTAGGGTTCTTCAGCATGCTACTAGGAGAATCATTACTTTATTCTTCTTGTTATTGTTGGTTTACATCATGTTGCGGAGGTAAATCTTGTTGTGGTGGAACATTTTCTCCTTCTTCCCGTGGAGCATTTTGTGTTTTCCTTATGGTAGCAACAAGCTTACTCGCCTCATTGATGACCCACAAATATAGGGGGTGTATCACAGTATTTTCGAGGGAAGTGAAACCCAATTTATTGATTCGACACAAGGGGAGCCAAAGAATATTTATAAGCCTTAACACTGAGTTGTCAATTCAGCTGCACCTGGAAACAATCTTGCTCACAGCAGTTTATCAGTAGCAACAGTTTTGTAGTAGGAATAGCAAAGTAGCAGGAGTAGTAAAGTAAAGACAGCAGTAACAATAGCAGTAAATAGTGAGATTTGAGTGCGGTAGGCATAGGGATGGATGGACGGGCGTTGCATGGACAAGACAATTCACATAGCAATCAGAACATAGGGCAATTGCAGATAAATAAGATAAAGCATCCAAGTACTAGACAATCCTAGGCATGTGTTCCGTATATAGTCATACGTGCTCGCAATGAGAACTTGCACAACATCTTTTGTCCTGCCAGCCCGTTTGCTGCGGGGCCTCAAGGGAACTACTGGCAATTAAGGTGCTCCTTTTAATAGAGCACCGGAGCAAAGCATTAACACTCCGTGAACACATGTGATCCTCACATCAAAGCCATTCCCTCGGGTTATCCCGATTTCCATCACTTCGGGCCATTGGTTCCGGACAACAACGTGTGTATACAACTTGTAGATAAGACCATAAACAATACTATCATAATGAATCAATAACATGTTCAGATCTAAAATCATGGCACTCAGGCCCTAGTGACAAGCATTAAGCACAACAAGTCGCAATAAAGTCATAAAGCACTAATAAAAGATACTAGGCACCATGCCCTAACAATCTGATGCCATTACATGAACGATCTCATCCAATTCCTACCATCCCCATAGCCTACAGCGGAGGATTACTCACTCATAGATGGGGGAAACATGGATGGTCGATGGAGAAGCGATGGTGATGATGATGGCAATGATCTCCTCCAATTCTCCGTCCCGGCAGGGTGCCAGAATGGAGTTTCTGGTGCTATTTCCTAGTATCTGATGGTGGCGGTGGAGCGGAACTCCTTCTAGAAAAACGTCGAACCCCCCGAAGTTTTTAGGTCAGAAGGCTCCTTATAGGCGAAGAGGGAGACCGAGGGGTTGGGGCCCACACACCACCGGCGCGCCTGGCTCGGCTCAAGGCCACAGTGGGTGTGGCCACCCCGGCTCTTCTCTCGCTCAGACTGCTCCTAGAGTCTTCGGGTGAAATAGGATTTTTGGCATATTTTCCGGGATTTTTCCTGATAGTTGATTTTCTGCACAAAAAGTAGACACCAAGGCAATTCTGCTGAAAACAGGGTCAGTCCGTGTTAGTTGCATCCAAATCACACAAGTTTAGAGGAGAAACAATAGCAAAAGTGTTCGGGAAAGTAGATACGTTTTGGACGTATCACTCATCAATCATCTTGGACACAACAACATATGTTTCATTATTGAAGCAAGCATCCGAAGCCAGGTCATTCATCTTTCTGCACAAGGAGTTGTACCTAAGAGTATTGGTCCCCGGAATCCCAAATCTGATACTATTTGTCCCGAGATCAGGTGCAGGCGTTGAGGCTGCAGCAGACCACCTTCGAAGCATGTACCTATCTGCTATTTTATGCACATTCAAATTCAACATCACCCTAACAATATGCGGGCATATCAGCCCACACATCTCAAATATGTTGCATGCACACTTGTAGCACTCATCATCAAGCACAACTTGAACCCGATAGGTTTTTACACCGTAACCGGGGTTTGGAAAGAGGTAAAAACATATGCCTTCACCCTCTACCTGGACCGGATAAAACCTTGTTGACTTTTGAATCATCTTCTGGAACCTGGCAAAGATCTCCCTAGTATAGAACTCTAGGCCCTTTTTTCAATGTTGTAACTGCAAGAATTGATGTTGACGCAAGCACTATCAGAGTGGTGCTACAATAGGTGTTATATTATGCTATGACAGTTGTAAACAAATGCTACAACAATTGTAAACAAATGGTACAAGACATCAATTTGTAAGATAAAAAGACAAATTATGCACCTGCCCCAAAGTGGTTTTGTTGTCATATCCATTGTGAATCTTGCATTGTCTTCACGTTCTAGCATCAAGTTTTGGCACAGTTAATATTGTTGCACAAAGTTCCACACCGAGTCGCTTGGGCGAACTAGTGTTCTGAAGTAGGAGTTGAGGCCTTCATATCTTCCCCTTGTGCCGGTAAAGGGAAAGAAACGGTGTCTGAAGTAGATAGGTGCCCATGTCTTTCTGCTCTTCCACATATTTTGTAGATGTGTGTTCTGAGCCATCACAAAAGTTTCTAGCATATGCTGCCAGAAGATCTCAAATTCTACTATGTTGTCCATGTCGTATATGCATGAGTATGTCATAGCAAAAGGCCTACATTGTTCCAAGTGAGTACCAAGAATTTTTCTCACTAAGTGCAGCACATGAAAGATGCAACATCTAGGAATTGATTCAGGAACTATGTTTGAAATTGTCGTTTCCATCAATTGATCTTGATTTGCCATGATATGGTCAGGAGCCAAATCATTCATTGTTGCCTTAATTTGCTTGAAACCCAACTGAATGTCTCAATTGTTTCATCTAGCAACAGAGCACACAATTGTCTCTGTGTGGGGTTGTTGATACCCACGATACTAGCAAAGGGCATGTTGTACTTGTTTGTGCAAAATGTTGTGTCGAAAAATACCGAGTCCTTGTACTTGGTACAACGCCCTTGTCCTGCCATCCACCCAAAAGAGATCTCACACAACATTGTCTTTATCTACCTGCTTTGCAAGAAAGAATGGCGGGCTTTCAGCTTGCATCCTTTCAAAGTACACAATTGTCATGCTCATATATCGCCGCGATACTTCCTCCCACATCATAGTTATTATGTTGGACACATCACGCTTCAAATAACAAAGACACCTTGGGTCGCCACCATGCACACTTCCGGGGCAGCCCATCATCTGAGCTAGGTTATGTTCTGGTTGTGCATTTTTTGGATGAATTAGAAGTCATCCTCAGAATCCTTCCTGTGAGAGCGGTAGTATTATCGCCTCCCAATTTTCTCCACCATTTCATGTGTGTGCTCTTTGTTGAATACTGTGATAGTCCAAATCCCATTCTTCTTCCTGCCAAGCATTCTTTCTTTACAATTATGCTGCAACACCCTATTCCATTGCCTCGTGTTGTTTACATCCATATTAAGACTATCTTGCTTGCGGCGTTACTTTTGTGCACTGAAGCTTCTCATATCAATGGTACCATCTTCTCCCATTGCAGCAACACTAGAAATATCCTTAGAGCATGTTTTGCTTCATCAACTGGTTTTCCGGCATAGACACACTCAAAGATCATGCTAAGAATTGTATCTTTTGACGCGTCTCTTGTTGTGCTATACTTGGTGCTTACAATTTGTGTGCCAAACCCTAAGCTTGAAAGCATAGTCATTGTATATTTGCTTTGCTACTTCAATGTCATCAAATGTCATACCAACAAAACGAACAAGAGATGCGAGCATATATCTTCACCAGCTTCTTCAGCACCAAAAGAAGCATTGTCACTTGTTGCACTTTTTGGCCCTGCGGACACATAGCACGATCCATAAATTTTTTGGATGACCTTCCAGATAATCGTCTTTTTTATTTTCTCGAAATAGTCTTTCGCCCCGCTATATTATATAGCAATCACATCGATACATGAGTTCAAACCAAAAAAAATGCTGGAACAACAACGCAAACATGCCCAAAAATTAAAAGTAATGGACACAACGGCGAATTGACGAAGCGATGATGACCATATTAATTGTTCGAACCAAAAGAAATGCCTTTTTTATCTCCTCTTATCCATATTAATTGTTGCTGATTTAGTATAAGATTATGATAGATCAACGACAATTTAATTCTGTTTTTAGGGAACAGCCACAATTCATATGAATGAACATAACAAATACGAATTCATGTAGAGCTCGCCGTGGGACCTGCTCCCTCCGTATCAAAATAAGTGCTCGTTTTAGGACGGGTGAGGGAGTAATAAACAATCTTTGCTCTCGCCTCTCGCGTTTTACTAGGGAAACACTTGCGCACATAACAGGCCAACCGTGGGGTACAACGCTTATGCGGGCTTGGCCGCACAAAAGGCCGTGGTACAATCGTGCGTTCCAGCCTTCTCCAGAAGCCTCGCGTTGCATCCGTATCGACCGCGGGAGGAAAGCAAATTCCGCCTCCGCATCTTCTTCTTCATCTTCTTCCCCAAGAAGAACCAGCAACCAACGGAAAAAAAAAAGGATAAAATCGAAACCGACCCCTCCTCCTCCTCGCCCCACTCGGTTTCTTTCTTGCTGCACAAGACCACGCGCTCGCCTTAATCCACAACCCCGCCCGCCGGTGAAGTCCCGCCGTCCAGCATCGCTCTCCGGTTCCGCCGCCGCCCTAGAGTTCCGGGAGTTCGTTCGTCGATCGGCAGATTTCCGTCCGGCCGCCTCGCAGCCGTTCCGCCCCACCGTGCCCAATGGTACGCTCTTTTCTCTCCGGTTCTGCAATCCCGTTCGCGCGATTGCTGTGCTAGATAAGATTCCGCCGCATCGCTGTCTGCTCTGCCGCCGTGTCTGTCACCGCACCTCCCGCCCCGCTAGATAGAGGAAGGGTGGTCACCCAATCCCAGCTCCTCGAGTACCAGCAATCCAATTAAGGTCCGAGCCGGCCCGTCTGGATGATGAAAGGTACAGTGCAGCAGCGACCATGTCTGGGAAATTTCGTGATGGTCCGACAGGGCCAATTCGGGAGGGGTTTCCTCCGACGGGGACAGGGCTGCTAGTAGCGCAAGTGGGATGGTCGGCTCTCGAGTCCCGGCGGCGGGTGTGGTGATGTGGCCCGGTGGTCCGGGGCTGCCTGCATCAACTGCAGCAGCAGCAGCAGCAGCCGTAATCCCCCTGTGCTACGCTGGTCCAAATACTAGACAACAATAGCAGTCATGGCTTGTTCATGTATCTCACATGGATTTAGGAGTTTGTGGCTGAAACCAAATCATTTGGTTGGGTGCAGATGCAATTACTATTCCAATATGGAATCTCTGTTTCCGTATACCTGTTGGGATGCACAACTGGACCTGCATATATACTAATAATAGTTCACAAACTTACTCTGTGTCATCGAAAATTTCATGTTTGAGTTATGGAATTTACTGTGTCTGTTGGGATACATAACTGAACCTGCACATCACTCGCAAGTGTATTCATGCAAAATGTCATGTTTGAACTATGATTCTGAATTTGGCACCGTGGCATCTAACTGGTGAACCGAAACTCTCTCTGATACCAACAGGCTACACCGCTGGTAGCTGGGCTGTCGGTCGCTGCCGCCGCACTGGGAAGCAGGTACATGATTCAGGCATGGCAAACCTTCCGGATCCGCGCCGCCATGCCACGGGTGCGACGCTTCTACCCTGGTGGATTCGAGAGAGAGATGAGCAGAAGAGAGGCAGCGTTGATCCTTGGCATAAGGTGATTTTTCTTCCCCTTCTTTATGTATGCCTGTTAACTGAATCACGGAAATCCTGTCAGCAGAAATGATGCACTGCTGTCATTGTTAACCAGAGGTTCCCACACTGTTGTTTCAGGGAGCGTGCCGCGCTGGACAAGATAAAGGAGGCCCACAAGAGGGTAATGGTGGCCAACCACCCTGATGGCGGCGGGAGCCATTACATCGCCTCCAAGATTAACGAGGCCAAGGACATGCTCATGGGGAAAGGGAAATCCGGGTCCATTTTTTAGCCTGTGCATAATGGGATATCAAGTTGTTTTGCATCCATCACGATGAGGTAGCGATTCGCTTTCCATCGACATTATTAACAGTGTTGTGCTGATTGTACCATACATCTGGACAATGATATGTTACACATAATAGAGCAACTCAATTATTCTGCCTGACCTATATTCCCAGAGCCCCCCCAATTGTTGTGCTACTCTGCACCTCTAACTTCCTTTGTGACCATTGGGATTTCTTACCTGAAATTATCGTATCTTTGGAGCATAAAATTATGGTAAGGAATGTTCATAGCGTCAGAAAATGTTTCGAGGTCGGTTTTAGCTCTATTAGAATAGTTCAGCCTTGCTTGTTCTAGAAAGCTCCTAATTCGCAAAAGCATCTAAGTTGATCCATTCAGGACCAGCAAGGTCCCCCAGATTACTGCAAAACGTCCAACTCAACATACAGTGATGATTTATGCTGTTGCAGTGTCAAAACTGCCTATTAATGTGGCATGTAGTCTGTAGAGGAGCAGTCGAAAATTCTGCACTGAATCTGCTTGCTGCGATCCACATCAAGCATTTAAGCTCCATTGAAGCTTCATGGAGATTGCAGTGTTCTGTGAAAGAATCAGTGAGATTGTAAGCCTCATTAACTATTTGACTTCCCATCTCCAGTTCATGCTAGATGTTGACCGAATGACTTTGATTTATCCCGGGTCAAATATCAATCGAAAACAATGACTAGGGACATTTCTGCTTTTTTAACTAATATCAAAATTATCTTACTAGCATAGATCTGTCAGCCCCTGCTTGTGCCAATTGATAATAACTGCCAAAAAATACAACTCTTGCCATCATCACGAAATTTCAGATAATAGTTCAGGAAAATCTTCTCGCATTCAACCGAAAGAATCCCTGCCATTCATGTTGTTTGCTCTTTTTTCGTTTGTGGGAACGCGGAAGAAGTATCCTATTCTAGAAGAACAATGATCCATTGGAAGCTCTTCAACAGTATCCCAGCCATTAGATCGTCGTGCCCCAGGTTTATGACTGCAGAAACGGTCCAAACCAATTTAAAATGAGCTGACATTGTTGAACCTATTACCAGTCATCACCAGACATTCTTCAAACAACCAAGGTTGCATTAACTCTGTTGAACTATTCTGTAAGAGCACGCTGGGAAAGAACCTAGAAAGACAGCAAACTGCCTAAATTCAACCTGTCATTGATAATTTACTAAATGTTACCTGATGTTCAGGGAGACATCCTAATTAAGCGGCAGTCCAAAATGCTAAGATAGCATTGTGTTGCCTTAACTCATTCTAACTTTTGGGTGATCGTTCTGTGATCAAAGAATTCTGAATCACGGCCGTGAAATTATCTCCTGTGAGTAAATCAGCATGTGATGAACATGCTGCCTGCTTATGTAATTAGCCCTCGTTAGTTCAAGTTGATGACCAGATCATGTAACTCACCAGACTGAATCTCTTGACCGAATCATAGATCTCTCCGAAGAAACTTTATGAAATTAATTTCAGTCACATTTCTGTCTCATGCCAAAAGGTCAATCCATGCATACTGTGACCCCATACCAGGTAGGAGTAGAATTTTCTCCTGTAAGTCCAAATTTGACAACACAAAGTCTCATGGCAAGTACAAAAATATTCAATCCACACCACCTGTCCAGTCAAAAGTAGGACTATTTAGTGGTCATCAGCATTTGCTGCTCCTGAATACTAGCCATCATCTTGTCCTTGGGACCTTCTAAAAGGATGGACCATCATTCTCGCTGCCACTGTACTTAAGGATCGGTTGGCGGCGAAGGCCTGACGGTAAACAATCGCAAGAAACAGGGAACATAACATGCATGCATAATGCGACTGATAGTGATGAGGGTTTAGCTTTGAGCTGACCTGAAAACAGTCATGTAGTTATCTCACAAATTCGCTT
Organism: Avena insularis; assembly: GCA_023614405.1. Taxonomy (NCBI): domain Eukaryota; kingdom Viridiplantae; phylum Streptophyta; class Magnoliopsida; order Poales; family Poaceae; genus Avena; species Avena insularis. The sequence goes on along the minus strand of CM042696.1, from coordinate 37,218,962 downwards.
GGCTCTGCTGTTGCAGGACACTGCTCATGGAAGGAAGGAACAATTCTGTCCCTGAAGCGCGAATGCGATGGTCGGAGTTGATCGTGGCTGCTTGACCTCACCGATCCTGTTCCACTGCTTGCTTCTTGGATATCTTTCCTCCCTGGACCTCTGCTTGTACAGATGTTAATTGGGTACATCTACTGTAAGCCACTATGTGCTAATGCTGTTGCTACTATCTTGCAGCAGTTATTCTTCTGACTTGATACTAGGAATTTGGCTGGCAAGAAGGAACAATCATAAATGTTTGAACCATTTCCATGTCATGTCAGTTGTGTAAGTCAGAGTTCACCCTGTGTAGGCCTGTTGCCACCTTGATACTGTCAGTTGCGTTGTTAAGACTGCATATGCAAGTGTCCAATCTCTAAAATGATGTTGCTAAGACTACAGTCCTCTACGAGTTATTTAGGCACAAAAGTACATTTTCGTCTTCTGGAGTTCTGATTCGACTTCTACTGATGTGTATGTGTGGTTCAGAGTGGAGGTAATATGCTCGTCCTTTCAACAAGATAGCTTACATAGAATTCGACAGGCATCACAACATTTACGAAATCTGGGATCATATCATAACTAAAAACCGGATCTAATTCATTCTTGATTTTACAATCACCCAGTATTCGTCTGAATAGTCATACTACGGGACTTCTATAACCGCGCCTGTCGTTTAGTCCTCACAGATCTTCTGGTACAGAAATCTCCAAATAAAAGATGAATTGCTAAGTTATTGCGAGAAAAATAATAAATTTCAAAGTGCACCCGACACCTGGGCCACGTGCTCAATAAAAAGAAATCCATGTCTCCAGGGATGATCACATGAAATTTTGTTCGGGTTTCAGTCTGAAGTCTACCATGAGAATTCCAGGACCTGGATATCACATTCAGAGAACGGCCGACCTTGTTTCCTTGTCGGTACTTGTTGATAGAAATAAAATTGAGTTCCGGTCTGAATTCTCCCATGAATATTGAGACCCACGGTCCAGAAGTAGCTCACACCTGTTCCTTTCTAGTAGTAGTCAGAATTTAGAAGGAAAACACCCTTCATCTAACTTATCCTGGCCCCCTTTTTTCTCCAATTGAAATCGAACTCTTATACGTCTTGAAGACATTAGCAAGGACTGATTAAGCTAACTTACAGTGTTAACACTGCATTTAGCTGCCAAGTTGGGCGATCCTGGAACGTCTTACTCAATTTGGTTAAAAATGCGATTCCATTAGTTACTACTCCCTCCACTCCAAATTAATTTACTTGAATTTTTCTAGATTCAGATGTATCCATATCTAGATACACCCGAATCTAGAGAAATTAGAGTCAATTAATTTGGATCAGAGGGAGTAGTTTTTTCTGAAAATTCCACCAACTTATTAATAATCATCAAAGTGGTATAAGAGTCTTAAAAGTAATAAAAATTATAAATAGATCATTGGACCACCTAGCAACCACTACAAACACTAGCACGAGCCGAAATCGTGCCTCGTCCTCACCGCTCCATCACTAGAGACAGACAAAGCTCGTCATAGTAGGACTTGTTGTAGCAGACAGACGAAAAGTCATCGTGTAAGGTCCCAAAGGATAAGCGCACCAGAGTAGCAACTGTCATCGAAGACGACAATCCAAGATCAGAAGAGACTGACCTCAAAGCACGCCAACGAATACGAAAAATGGCCGGATTCCAAGAGATCTGTCGGACACATGAAATCCTCCGTCGACGCACCACCCGGCGCTAGGATAGGGCATAAAGAACATTATTCTGATCTCAGGATGTAGCCGCTGTCTCAACATCTCCCAAAAAATACTAAAAACTGTCTAAAGAACATGAACCTTCTCTCAAGGTGGTCCGCCACACCTTCAAGACACCAAGGCCACCGGAGAAGGAACGGATAAAAACGACGTCGTGCCGAGAGGGACGAAACCTAGATGGATTTTAGAATCGCCCTAGATCGCCTTGCTCCTGTAGCCGCCCTTGCGTACCAGTTGATAGTATGTTTTGACTCATTAGTAAGTCATTTTGTCTCTAACCATGACTAGTAAGAGAGAAAGGTCACACTTATAGCTAGAGAAAACGAAGTGGGCAATAATATGCCGCTTCCAGTTCACAATTCACACTACACGTAGCTAGTTACTCGTCTCAAACATGACCTAATTAATCATAAACAAATCGCGCGCACTGACTTTGTTGGTTAATCGAGTAGATGTATATATATAAACTGAAACATGTGACTGATGTTCTAAAAAAAATCACCAAGGATACGTACGTGCTACCTTTTCAGCCGTGCCAATTTTTCTCTTTGGAAGTAGAACGCATCGACGTCCTTTCTTGACTAGAGCCGTTCAAAGGCGCCGTTTTTCTCTCTCGGAAGGTTCAGAAGGATGCTTGGGAGGCTTATTCTTTCTCGAGATGAAGGATGGGAGGCTTTGGTAAACAGAAAGGTGAAAGCTAGATCGGACGGACATGGAGCGATAGATCTTTCCCAATTTTGGTCTAGGAAGACTAGTATTCGTAGAGACTAGCTATGCCTGGTGATAATAAGGACATGTGGTCATGGACTCATGGGGACGGCAGATATTCCAAAGCTTCCAATCGGTTAGTCTCACCATCCATGAAGAAGCAAACTCGATAAGGCGGCCAGTCAGTCAATTCCTCTACTCCTTCCATCTCCAAATAGATGCCGCAAACTGTTCTAAATTTAGATAAATTTTTGACATCTATTTTGAGATGGAAGGAGTACTTTCTTTCAAGTTCTCTTCAAATTTACTATAAATCACCTGTGTCGCTCTTCGGGGATGGCTCGGACGGAACCCCAACACCCATCTCTCATCCACCCTATTATAAACACGACAAGCAAATAGCAAAAAACGAAAAACAAAATCACAGCAAGAAACACATAATTTAACGTGAAAAATCTCTCCAACAAAGAAAGTGCATAATTACGATCTACTTATAAGTCGTCTATTAGCATCATAGATTTGTACAATTATAGACAACTGCATTCTCTTTGTTTGTTCTTGTTCTTCCATCTCATAAAAACAATCTAACGTGAGAGCAGACGAGAATTACAGTGTGTCTCCCGGGTGCTACACACCCCCGTACCTGGAAAAAATTAAAAAATAATCAAAAAAGGCTTTAAAGAATCGAACTTTTTTTAAATAAAAAATGACCAGGTATTGTACTTGTATAAAAACATTTCCCTACGAAATTACTTTCATCGTATCCTAGGTAAAAAATAAACTCGAAAAGTCCCATGACCAGGTACTATTCACCTTTGATTCGTCATATTTTTGTTTTTTTGCCATGAAGACCATACGAATCATTTCCTTTTCAAATATTTTTTTACAAATACAACACCTGATCATCTTTGATTTTAAAAATGTTCAAAAAAAATTGACATTTATTTTTTTATTTTTCCAAGTATGGGTGTGCACCAAGAGCCAAAAGTCCGCGTGAGAGAGCAGACAGTTAAAAAATCTAATTTGTCACCACTTGTAGACAACTGACATCATAACGGCACATCTGTTTGGAGAATAACTAAAATTTTCTACCCATTTTTAAGAAAGTAAGATATATTTTCATTTGTTAAGATGATTTTGACTAAGTAATAGTTACTCTTTCAAAAGTCTTTTCATCTCTTATGATTTTTGGAGTGATCTTTCACTAAAAGCCAAAAAATGAAAGGCTCGTGCCGATGGCCTGTTTGGAGGGCCGGATCAAGTTGTGGGGGAACATTGGAAGATAAAATCAGTAGTGACGTACTCTCTCCGTTTTAAATTGTAAGATATTTCAGACTTTTTTCTAAAGAGTATATGTAGACATCTTTTAATATATAGGTTTGGAATAAAATGAGTGAATCTATATCTTTGACACGTGAACCTGCCAAATATGTTTTTTTAACAAGGGAGGGGTCTGAAAAGACCCCGAGCTGCAATCATTCCATTAAAGTGGTGGGTACAATTACATACAGGACCCTGAGGATGTAAGAAAATACAAAGCAGTCCTGAACAAGTGCACAAAGGACCTTGGGAAAATATCTGAAAAGGAAATCAAGTCCCTGGTCGTCTCCATCGAAGAAGGGCTTCGATGCCGGCCACCTTGCTCCGCTGGGAACGAATCACTTGGCGGCGAGAAGGGAGGAGCTCCAGCCTGAAGCACTGGGAGTGGCCTCCATCTTGGAGGTTGAACAGAGCGCCATCTTAGCGTCTCATAGGGCCGTCGTTTCGGCCGAAGAACGTGGAGGCAGACATGACCACCGCGTGATGTGATCGTCGTCGTTGCAGCAGAAGGTGGTCGCACCACCAAGATACTTATTGGAGGGATGCCCCTCGCAGGATCTCACCTCCTTCCTCCAGAGAAGCAGAGTAGAGATCCGCGTCGGCAGCCATGCGGTGCAGTATCGATGCACCAGCAAGGTATTCCATCCGGAGGTCTCCCCAAATCGTTGGACTGCAGATATTTCCCCCTTCCTTCCTCGCCTCCACATCCGACCGAGGAAAAGGGGAAAGCATGCAGAACACCGAGAAGGAAGAGAGCCAAGGAAAATGACCTTATTAACGGAGATCCCAACGCGTCGCCATGCCTCCGCCTCCTCCGACCACCAGAGCTCGACGGAGAAGGAGGGCTTGCGTCGGATGCACGAGATCGGATCAGGGGACCCCAGAGCCCTACTCTAGACTACTGACAAACAACCAAAAACCCTAGATCTACTAGCTACTACTACGGATCCGGCACCTCCCATCCGCCATCGTTGGCCGGAGAGGCTTCGGTTCGGCCCGTAGGAGACGAGGAGACTCTCAAAACACTGTACAACCTGCCAAATATGTTACTTTTGTCAATCACAATGTACGGGGAAATAGTGAAAACCTTGTGCACGGAGCAAGCGGTAACCATAATTAATTAGTTAGGCACGATAATTAATCAGTGAGTGGCAGTGGCATGAAGAAGTGCGTGTACATCAGTACATGGATGAAGATTAGCCCAAAATTTCTGCTTGTCGACAGCAGTAATCCTGTTTATCTTCAAGGATAGCTATATTGCTTGCTTAGTTGCGTGGGCAATTAGCATGCATGTGGATGCGATGGTTGACGTGGCTGCACGCACCACAAGGGTCAAAGGGTCCTCCGCGCGTGCATTGACAGCGGCTACTCGCGGTGGGGCCCACCTGCAGCAGGGAGAGTGGGGCAAGATAGAGCGGCGGCTGACCTGGTCCGGTGGGCCATGCATTGAAAACGATGACTAGCTGAGGTCCTTTTTGTTTGTTTCCGGGGAATGCGTGTTTTTTTTTTTTTTTTTGCGAGAAGCCCCTTGGTCCCTTTCAACGCACAACGAACGTGCTTTTCGTCGCTTCCTGTGGAAGAAAAAACATGCTTTTCGCTGCTGGTCGATCACTTGCAGGTGTCAGGGATTCTTCGTGTTATAATTGGTCACTTGCTCTGCAGTTGCATTGGGGAACATGCCTATCCCGTTTCTCTTAAATCGAAAATCACAATTCAGTGTTCTAGAAAAAAATCTAAAAACAAATCCGCATGTGATGTATACGACGAACGTGCTAACTACCAATTCAAAATAATGTGTATTCTGGGCTACACAACAACAATGACAAAGTTGTGGATCTAACTATCGTATTTTAAAATCTTCAAAAAAAAAATCTGGTTTTTCGTTTTTTTAGCTCGTAATAAAAGAAGAATTCCGCGTTGCGATTTTACATGCTCGTAAGATATATCATTGACAAAGTTCAGAATTGGGTTTAATTTTTTAAAACTTATAAATAAGATTTTTAATTTTTTTGATACAGAGGGATTACTAAACCTCATGTGCCAGAAGAACTTTTCGTATTTGATCTAAGTATGAACATTGAGTATATAGTGGAGCTTCAAACGGGAGAAACCATATGTTAACATTTGTTTTGCTCCTCAGCCTCAATTCAGATATATTCCTGCGGTGTGTCACCAAAGTAAAAGATTCATTAAGATACTTCGAGAACATTACCAAGACTCTTTTGAAAAATAATGTCTTGATCACGGCGCCACAATGTCTTAAAGGCTACCAATCGGCATAAGAGGGTATACGTAGTAGAAAATGAAGGGGGAGGAGAGGGGGGGGGGGGGGGGGGGCACATGGATACCGCCCGTCAACTCGGAAGTAAAAGGTGATTGAGATGTAAAAAAGATGTGAAGCTGCAAATAGATAACCAACGCCAATGAATACTTTTCTAAATTAATCACATGTTTTTCATAATTTTCTTTTAGAGAAACCTGTATGAGAACAATTGTATACTAAAAGACAATTGTAGTTATTACGTACACATGGGTCCGTTCCGCACCTAGCATCTGTTCATGTGTTCGGTTGGACGGAAGGAACGGAACTGAGCGGTTCCTCGAAACGGAATATACCCCGAAGATGCAGAACGCACCCGTCCGGCCGATTTGGTGGAATCTGGAGGAACGGGCAGGCTAATCACGCGCCGCCGCAGCTCCCTCCTATCCTTACCCCTGACCCTGAGCTAATCACGCGCACCGGTGGCGAGAGGACCGAAGAAGGGAAGGGCGGCGGCCAGCACGCTGGGGCGTGGCGGCCGGCACGCGACGACGGCTGCCATCGCTGGCGACAGCCGGGCACGCACGCGACGACGGCCAGCACGCTGGCGGCGACAATGCCAGTACGCTGGGCGGCGGCCGGGCACGCGACAAGACGAACGCGGGCGGGCGGCCGGCACGAGGCCTGGCGGCTGGCACGGCGACGACGCTGTGCACGCGGCGCGGCGGCTGGCACGCTGAAGACGACCGCACTGGGCGGCGGAACCAGCGCTGGCGGAAGGCACGCAGCAGCCGGCACGCTGGCGACGACGGCCAGTACGCGCGGCGGCAGCGGGCTGTGGCGGGCGGCACGCTGTGGCGGCGGCACGCAGCGAAGACCACTGGCACGCTGGCGGCGCAGGCACGCCTGGCGGCTGGGCACGCAGCAACAGCTGGCGAACGCCGCGACGACGGCCAGGCACGCGGCGGCGGCGGCCAGGCACGCGCGACGACGGCGGACGGGCACACGCTAGTTAATTATGATTTAGAAAGAATATTTGTTTAGGCTCAAATTAACAGAATATTTAGCGGTGTTTTGGTTCTACGTTCTTTTTCGATTCCTCCAACCGAACAGAAAACGGAACCATTCCGTTCCTCGATTTTTTCCGAACCGAGAACCGAACACAGGGTCGGAACCGTTCCATGTCGTCGGAACGGAACCATTCCGTTCTATCCCCTCTGGTTCTAGAACCGAACACACCCTTAGTCAAGAAGGATCATCTTATCTTTTTATAGTTACATGAGTCTCATTGCCTAATCAAATATTTTTCCTAATAGTTCTTTCTACCAAAGCCAAAAAAAGACAATTTTGAAGAAAAAAGAGCTTTCCTTTCTCATCGGAATTTAAAAGTAGGTAGATGATCAATTGCGGTTTATAAATACATATGCTAGCCAATAGGATATACTTATCCACAACGCACATTAAGCGCCTTCTGGAACATAACACATGCATGCATACGTGTTATACCAACATTTCTCACATTTGCTCCATTGTCAACGAAGACCGTACATCTTGCTTCTCCATCGTGGATGGAAGGTTCTTTTTAGCATGTGGCAAATGAAACGACTTTGTACAACATACTTTACTTGCTAATGCACCACATTGTTCCCCTGAAGATTTCTCATGCGCAAACTCCAAGTGTCCAAGTCAGAAACAGTACGGTCCGATTAGATGCGTCATTACAAAGAAAGAAGTCCTCCATCAAGATCTCTCAACTCGTCTCGAGATCACGGGACTAATGACAAACAAGGTTCAAGCCCTTGACACCCAAACCGTATACGTCCCCAAATATTCCTTTCTCTCTAATCCGGAACTCGGTCAAGGCTATATGAGCTCATGCCCTTTTGATTTTTTTAGACAAAAGGCTCATGGTCTTTTGATTTCTCTGCTAACTTTTTGCGGGGGGACTTGGCCTGTTCTTAGCGCCGAGTTGCATGATGTAATATATCTAGCTAGTAAGACTTTCCACACTGACGCTCCCAGAAAAGAAGCACACAAATAGCTGCCGCAGAGTAACACATCTCAAGCTGCTTGTGCTGCTGTGCAGGAAGATTCGTCAAGATGGACTGTGGCGAGCCACAATTCAAAGCCAGCGACTTGGACCAGAAATATGTGACACCTCGGCCGATCCTAGCTTCCTTCTTAGCCTTTCTCTTCCCCCATTTATATCCTCCTCCTTAACTCCAAGGCCATCCGGAGAGCATGCTAGCTATATATACTTCACATATGCGCAGCACAAGGAGATCGACCTACTGCATCCTCAAGAAGATCCATAGAACTACACACCGACGCAGCAGGCAGCACGCAAGACGTATAAACGAGAAGGCCACGAGAACAAAGGCAAAAGGTCACAGGAGGAGCTAGCTAGCTAGCTAGATATTTGATTGAGGATAGAGATCGAGATGGTGTCGATGGTGGCCAAGGAGGAGATCAGCGCCACTACTGAGAGAGTGAAGAACGACGGGGAGGTGCTCCTGGGCGGCGTGGCCGGAGACGAGGAGGACGACGTGATGCTGCCGGGGTACCGGTTCCACCCGACTGACGAGGAGCTCGTGACCTTCTACCTCCGGCGGAAAGTCGCGAGGAAGTCGCTCAGGATAGAGGTCATACGAGAGATAGACATCTACAAGCACGACCCCTGGGATCTCCCAAGTAAGCTTTTTTTCCCATCCATGCATCATATGCTCATGCCTATGCATCCTAACTCATCTTGTTCTTGCTCACTCACCATCATTCCAGTAGCTTTGATGCGTGAATTCATGGCTTCAGATACAGATTCATTTTTTGGAGCAAGAATTTTTAATTTATTTATCTGATGGAGTGCAATAATATTGGTTTGTGCAGAGGCGAGCACGGTAGGTGGCGAGAAAGAGTGGTACTTCTTCTGCCTGAGGGGGCGGAAGTACCGGAACAGCATCCGGCCCAACAGGGTCACCGGCTCCGGGTTCTGGAAGGCCACGGGCATCGACCGGCCGATCTACTCCGCCGCCGGCGGAAGCTCCGGCGGCCAGTCCATCGGGCTCAAGAAGTCCCTCGTCTACTACCGTGGCAGCGCCGGCAAGGGCACCAAGACCGACTGGATGATGCACGAGTTCCGCCTGCCCCCGGCCGCCGCCACGGCCACCAACGCCTCCCCGAGCATGCAGGAAGCTGTAAGTTGTCTACCCACGTTTTTTCATTTCCGTCTATAAATCCCACAAGTGTGGACGCGCCCAGTCGCAGATGTGTGGATCAGTGTGATCCTGCCACGGCGACCAGTCGTGTGTGGCCATGTCGTGTGTGGTTTGGTGTAGCATTGACCCTCTAACACGTGACCGGAAAAATGCAGGAGGTGTGGACCATCTGCAGGATCTTCAGGAGAACCATCACCTACCGCAAGCAGCAGCAGCAGCAGCAGCAACCGTGGAGGCCGACGCCCGTCGCCGAGTCGAGCTCAAACACCGGGAGCTTCGAGTCATCGGAAGGCGGCGACGAGTACATGAACTGCCTTGCTCCATGCATCCCACAGCAGCATCAGCAGCAGCAGCACGCCAGCCAGATGGGAACTGTGAACAACGCCAACTTCTTCTTCAGGGACGCCATGCAGACCCAGCAGTTTCAGGGGCACTGGGACACTCTACCTCCCGTGCCGGTGCCGGAGCAGAAACCACTGAATCCAATATCGATGACCGCCGCCTTCCATCAGAATGACCATAGCCTCGCCGCCGCCACCAACGATTACTACAAGGTCGACGGGTACTTGGAGGAGATCGCGCGGATGATGGAGGTCAACGATACAGCAGCATTCTACGACTGTAGATCATACGCTTGATCAGCAGGAAACTGAGAACTCCGCAACTTCTTCTTTGGAGTTCAGGATGCAGTAGATGCTAGACATACTGAAATTTGCCGACAAAGCTAGAACAGACACCGTCGAGTCAGAGACCGACATTCAGGGCCCGCACCGTGCAGCGCAGAGGCCTCAGTAGTCAGCAGGGCTTCATGGGCAGAGCTTTCTTTCGTTTGATCTAATGTGTAAACCATGTACCCTTCTGATACTTACTACTCCCTCCGTTCGGAAATATAAGACATTTTAGCTTTATGAAACGAATGAATCTAGACATCTTTTGGTTTATAGGTTCACTCCGAACCTCTACGAACCTATACACTAAAACACGTCTAGATCCATTCGATTCACAAAGCTAAAACGTCTTATATTTCCGAACGGAGGGAGTACTATGTATGGGTTATGAGTAGGAGTATATAAGATAGTAACAGTATAACACATAAGTATTTCCCTCAGGCGCCTAGTTCATGGTTAGCTCGCTAAGTCAATGTGTATTACACTCTTGTGACTTCTTCAGGTCACCCAAATAGACATCATGGCTATGTAATAGATTATCATCTACCTTAATATTGCAGTCCTGCTGCTCCATGCTTTACATTATAGAATATAAAAGGAGTGGTTTTTTCTCCAGAATTCTTGTCGCTTTCAGAGTTAAGTGAGCTAAGATAATCAGCCCAATGGACATTCATTTTGTCGCTCCTAGATAAGATTCGACCCCACAAGTCGTGCAAAGTTGCGTGCGCATCGTACACTAGATCACATAGACTTTCTCATTTCTGGACAACATGTATTATCTACGATGTTAGATTGCAAAAGAAATAATCGATGGGTCATTTTCAAGATTTCTTGTGCTGCCCCCCTGAATTGACTCTTTCCAGCACCCTACCAAATTTCTCCCAGGTTTGTGCTGTAATTTCAACTCTATTGAATCACTTGAAGCATGACAGTGAATTAAAATTTACATGTCAATCCATCTATCAAACTCGGAAGACATATTTGCCTAGGTCACTGCCATAAACAGTCAAAGAAAAGGATGTGCCGTTCTGGAGGCTGAATGCTTACTTTCTAAAATACGAAACCCTCATTTATAAAATCAAGTAACTGCAAGTCTGTAACATAGGTACCATACAGGCAGGAAACATCCAGCGAGATCAAACATTTTTCTCATGTAAACTACCCGTTTGGGTTGAAATATTCATTAGGGTGTTAGGATAATCGCACAAACAGACAAGATTTTGCGGCTTATCTGACCAAGGAGGCCATGAAGTTGCTGTTCAATGTTTAGAACGCAAAGCTATCAGAATGGCCAAGCTACTAGTGTTGGACTAGAAACATTCAAAATTAAAAGCTACAGAATGTATCACAGACAAGGATGTAAAGGAAAATTCTATCTCAACAAAGGCACCACTGAAATACAATGGAAATGTGAAGGGTAAGGAATTAAGTCTTAGATGATACGTCAGATATTATTTGCATCTTTTTTCAGGCAAACAGGAACAATTGATCATTTATCTATTGTTTTTTAGATGCATGATTTCTCTTTTGTGGCAGTTGCGCCTTACAAGATCACTAGTATTAAGAACTGAAAATGCACACCACAAAGTGAAAAAGAGGTACCACACAAAGAAGAGAATATAGCAGTCAGCAGCACGACTTGAGAATCTTGAAGCCAATTATATTTGAAATCAACAGTGTTGATTTGTCTTAGAACTTGGAACAACGGTCCTTTAATACAAAGCAATCTGACAGAAAGATCACTTCTAGAAGCTACCTACTGAACGATTGTAGAAGGAAACAAAACTGTGCAGAAGCCATCAATTAGGAGTGTGGCGACAGAGAATCATATTACTTGGGAGCTTCATTACTCTTTGCATATTAAGAAATCATGTAAAAGCAGCTGCACGTAGATGGTGAGATGCAGCGGTATCACTTTCCTCACCTTCTACACCTGAAAACTGAGATGCGGTTCCAGTGGAGCAATTCCTGCCAAAATTAGAAAAGAACATTACACCACAAAAAAAAGGGGAAGTTATGCCAGATAAAACTGTGATTTGATATGAAATGGAGGAAAATTATGAACCTCTGAGAAAGCAACTTCTCTTCAGATAAAGCCTTTTCAAGCCTCTCCTCGAATGACATCGCATGCCAACTAACCTTCTGATCCTGATCATGTAATGCATTATTCCTAGGTAAACCACATTTACGCAAGTAACAGAAAGTAATAGAAGCAGAAATAGGATTTACTTCTTTGTACTTATTTGTTGAGTTGGGAATGCCATTTCCATCCCACCATTGAGGAGTAGAATTCTCTGCCTCATCGTTTTTCCAGTGAGCTGCGACCATTCCAATAATAGGCCTATCTTCGTCAGAACTCTTAGCACTGTCACTTGTCCTGGAGTTTGGAGGCTTCAACCACTGGGACAAGCTTGGGAATTCCATGTCTGCACCATTGTTTGTAATCACTTTCTTTCTGCTCCCATGAGCTGTTACCTCAGTGGTCTGGCATTTCTCCTCAAAAGTTGTGCTCATGCTATCTCTTATCTTGTTACAAGATGATACGGAACCCTCAGAGTTCTGGAACAGGGAACATTCATCAGTCATTGAAAGTTCAATTGAAACCAGACTGCCATTCTTTGCGCACTTGAGATCCTTGTCTGATATGTTGAGCTGAAAGAAATCCTCGCTGGATACCTCACAATTTTGGAAATCCCCAGCTGGATTCATGGCTTCATTACTTCCCAACTCTTCCAAGTTAGGTGCATTGGTAGCTGGAGTATGTATCTCAGCATTCACCTTCGGGGGAGTTGAAAAGAGTGAAAGCTTGGACCCATCCAGATAGATATCATCATTATTGCTGGTGAAAGAGCATGAATCTAAGGTGGACAACTTTGTTTCACAGTCAATCGCAGACTCATTATTCACACCATTAGAATCTTCAGTTTTGCTCACAGCTTCAGAATCATGCAGGTTCGATGCATCACACCCTTTCCAAGAAGTGCTGTTATCAAGAAGTAGAAACATCATAAATGTTCAATCTAGTAGTCATTACAGTGAAGGTGAAGATCCCAGCCTCTTCAGAAGCAGGGAACAGAATACAGACATTAGCACGAGGTTGGCATACCTCGTAGCATCTGGTACACAGGAGCTCTGATGAGACCCTGGAGGAGTTTGGCAATCCTCATCAGCCTTCAGAACGTCTATGAAATTCAAGTTTTCAGACAAGGTTGGTAGAAGTACTGAATGCGTTGCGCTCTGGTAAACTGAATCCGTGCTTTCAGGCCCTTTTCTGATTTCATTTGGAGTTTCCAGTGCACCATCGTTTTTGAGGAAAGTGTCCTATAAATACCAGAAAAATGCAAGTGGATATAAGTAAATAACATATCGATTTTGCTACCAATGAAAGTCAGTCTGTTTGAGAACCAAGTGTTGGCTTGGTGGCAAGGCTAGCGAGTGCGCAGCCAGCCCACCCGGGTTCGAGTCCCCAAGGTGACCGAATTAAACGGGGTTTTATCCGAGCGCGTTTAATTCGCTGCTGGAGAGGTCTCATCTATCTAACAACGTACAGCCCGCGAGGGATCATTCCCCGGGGGTAAACGTTTTTAAAGTCAGTCTGTTACTTGAGATGACTGAACGTTTTTAAAGTCAGTCTGTTACTTGAGATGACTGATGTATGAGTCTGTTACTTGAGATGACTGATGTATGAGCAACAAATTCTCAAACTCATATACTGTATATAAGATTACCAGTTAGCTACAAACATCAATGCGGATCTAAGAGAAGAAAAGCCACCGGTTATCATTAAAAGAGAAGAAAAGCCACCGAATTTCACTATAAACAAAACTAAAAGTTTGGCTTTAATCATCGAACTCATATGTTCAGCGGAAGCAGAAAAAAAAAGAGCAATGTCCAGCTCACAAGTGCAATGCTAATTTTGGTTCAGGTAATGTCAGGTTGAATCAGCTAACACCACAGACATCATGAATCTAAATGCAGATCACTTTTTTTACTCAAAATGCCTGCATACGAGACTAAACTACGAAAAACAGAAGAAGAACAGAACAAGCTCCATGATTCACCAGTAAGGACATACTGCTACACATGCTGGTGCGTCACTAGTCAGACAAAACCCAGCTCAATTGGCAATAGATTAGCAAGGGAACAGATCTGGACTGGGCCAGATTCGCATAACCGATCGCCACAATTGACATACCTCGTGCGTGAGCTCCCGATCCACCCTGTTCCTCTCGGTGTCCTGGTTCGTCCCTGAGCTTGCGGCCTGCGATCCCTCATCTTCACGGACAATAACGTCAGCATCAGAGGCAACCACGAGGACTAATCAACGGAGAAACACAGGAGGGGGGGTGTAAAAATTGCAAACCTTCGCGCAGAAACACGGCGGAGAGCGCGTTCCTGGACGGCGGCGCCGCCCTCCTCTCGGCAACCTGATCGACACGAACGGAAAGACAGAATTAACCAATCGAGGGTGGAATTTGCACGCGCAGCTAGCTGATCCGTATCCCGGAGTCGACGCGCGGGTTCCGCTGAGGGGGTGACGGAAGAGAATACCTTGGCGTAAGCGGCGGGAATCACGGAGGAGGAGAGGAGCTGGGAACGGGCGCGCCCGCCGCGCGGCTCGCCGCCGGCCGCCCGGAAGCAGTCAAACAGGCACCCCATCCCCTCCTGCTCACCAGCTCACCCGCTCACCGCGTGCCCCTCCCCGAGCACCGAGTCTCCGAGCTGCGGGGCCGCGATATCATCCGCGTCGCGGAGCTGATGGCGTGCGGGCGTGCGCCCAGTGGCAGGCAGCCGGAGCGAGGTTTAAGGGGGAGGAGGGGGGGTTTCAAAATTTAAAATCGGAGCGGAGGAGGAGGAGGAGCAGGTAAAGGGAAAACGAAGGCGGAGTCAGCGAGCGAGCGGAAGGCCGGGCGCGGGGGCGGGTGGGCCCCACCTCCCCTGTCTTCCTCTGCTCCTGTGATGAAGCGTGCGTGGGTTGCGTGGCCTTTTTTGAGCTTCTCGAGGGCGCTTTCGCCTGCTTTCCTGTTTTGATTTGAAGAGAGCGGTTTTAGGGAGCTGTTACCTCAGATTATTGCTGGTAAAATATACGAGTATTTATTACGATTACGATTATCCATCCCAACATAATTACCGCAGATTTATTTATATTTCCACGTATCTAACATCAATACAGCGTGCGTATGTGGACAAATACGCGTCAATTAGTTTAGGACAATACTCCCTCGGGTGCATATTAATAGCCTCAATTTTGTCTAGATACATTTGTATCTAGTCTAAATACTTTTAAAAAAATACTTAACTAGATACATACGAACCTAGGTAAAGTTACGGCCATTAGTATAGACCGGATTGAGTATTGCATATCCTTAAAACACGAAAAAATCTTCTGCTAAAATATATGGAAATATTATAAAGTTCACGAGAAGCACAAAGCACTACGAACATGAAACAATAGATCACCGAACAACCACTAGAGCCGGCAAAATGAGCCGCAGAAGCACCGTTGTCGCGGCTCCCCTACCAGAGTGTGCCTGAGTTTGTTGATGATAGCCGTGAAACCTAGGTGCACGTGTCCTAAGGACTATCGCCACAGAGCTTAAGTCGTCATCGTTGAACCCTTGAATCGATAAATCTGGCCAACTTGCACGCCCTGACAGAAGACACCAACCTCCATGTGGCTCCTAGTGATGCCAAGGGCCACCGGAACGATGGTGATGAGAAGAGGACTTATTACATGCCAATGGTGATGCCACCGTCTCGTCACAACTTGAAAACAAACCCTAACGAGAAAAGATACTGATTTCCCAGTAGATAGTGGAAAAGGCGGGAGCCTCCCTACGCTCTCGCACCGACCAAGACATTGGAGAAGGCGGGAGCGACGCGACTCACCAATGGAAGAGGAGGGCTGGAAAGCGAAGACAAAGGAGGCGGCGACTATGGTTTTTTGAACATAAAAGTTGGTTTAAGCTAGAGCATATCCACTAGAGTATAAAAAACTCCACCCATATATGCAAGAATCCAAAGAATATAATAATTATTTTTAAAACTTAGCTTCGTCTCGGCAGATAATATTCCGAGACAGGTATCCTATGTTGTCTGGAAACAAATACAAGTAGTAATGAATACTCCGTCTCCGTCTTCGTCCCGTACAATATTATCTAGAGTTCACACATTTGTTTGACTAACACAAGATATTATCAATATCTTAACACATTATCTAATTTTTTTATTGTTAACTTGTTTATAATTTTCTCTCGTATCATCTACTAGTATTGTGTGAATTGTTTTGTTGGCTAAATTTTATATAAGTACATACAAAATAGACTTAAAAATAATTAAGAGGAACATTGTGTATTGTGCATTATTATGCATATAAATTCAGAGCACATAAAATACTTGTACAAATTACACATTAGTGTTTTGAATTATTTATGCTAATATTTACTATTATACAAAATTGACTTGGTGTTGGTCTATTCACCTCATAAGTTATTAGGAATTACCATACTTGCCATCCATCCTATGGAGGCCATATGACTGTTTTGATGTATATTTTGAGATGATAATTTTCGTTTTGCACAAACTCATGCATTATGGTGGCAAAAGAGTCTAAACAATGGATAATATATAACACAAATAAACTAGTGTATATGTTGGTATATAAGAGCAACATCGTTAAAATATCTCAATTGATGGTTCTAGAATTCCATGTATGTGATTTAGTTGAGGTGCATCTTTGTACGATTACATTGTCTAACTTATGTGTTGCTAGTCAGTGGTTCTAGGAGCACGTCATGGTAGCTAGCGATGGAAATATGTCCTATACGCAATAATAAATGTATGATTAATAATATTTTTGTTTCATAATTAAGTTTATTGTTCTATACTATAATTGTGTTAGTTACGGATAATGAGTATTTAGAGAAAAACCCTAATACATGTGTGAAATTATAAACACCAAATAAATATCTCTGGTGTAGCTTCTAAGACCAGTTCATGTGTCACTAATAGTTCTGGTTTCCTAACTATTGAGAAAAATGATAAAGTATTGTAGGGTTACCAGTGATATATGAGATAGAGTTGTTGGGAGAACAACAATGATGGATATACTCATAATGATATAACGTGAAACACATCGTCAATATTGCAATCGGTAGTTTCTCATAACTAGTGTTATTGTTACTTGTAAGATTGTTTGACCATAAGACATATATGGACTTTGTTATGATATGGATGTGGCGGGACTCTTCAAATGTTACACCATAATAGGGTAATTATAAAGTCAGGTCTTCTCTCTTACCGGATGGTACACCAATGTCTCATATGATGTAGTTATGGAAATTGCTACTTCTGACGATGGAGAGATACAGTTTGGGCCCACTCATGTGTTATGATGTTCGTTATCGTCTGGTTGAATGTGTGATGAAGTTGTTCACCACGGGGACATCGATAATATAGAATGAGTAAAGAGTGTGTGTCGGGTAACAAGGATGTTTCACCTCGGGAAATGTAAAGTATCGAGAAGCAATACGACAAGTATCGAGAAGTAATACGAGGTTCACATGATAAAGATCTTCGTGTTATATGTGGAGATCATTAAGTACATCAAGGTACCTATGTTGATCATTGTCGGTGGAGTTGGGGGCACAAGGCACAAACTTTATTGTATAGGTTTCTTGAGAGGAGAAGAAAAAGATACTCTTTGCCAATTCCCCGAGAGTTCGATATAAACCCTCGAGTCACCCTTGTGGGAAAAATATGCTTGCTACAACAACCTGCACTTGGAGTCCCAACAAATTGGTACACACGGAGTTGTTGCCATCAAGAACATTTTCTGGCGTCGTTGCCGGGTGAAAGAACATTTCATGGTTCCCTGTGTTTTGAGTGTTAGATAACAATACCGTGGAGTTTTCTCATGTGCGCTAAGTGTGCAGGGATTGTTCTGGTGTTTTGGGGGGCTGGCTTATCCGCCCCACCAAGGGCCGGATAATCCGGCCTAACTCATTGATCAAAGGCAGCCAAGGCGCAACGCTCGGAGTGGGTTCGGATTTTCTCCCAGAAAATCCGAACTGTGGCAGTTTTTCCTCCCCAGGCCGGATAATACGGCCTTCGCATGGGGCCGGATAATACGGCCCCCAGAAATCGATCAAAGGCAGCCAAGGCGCGACGCTCGGAGTGTGGTCAGATTTTCTTCCGGAAAATCCGAACTGGGGCGGTTTTTCCTCCCTTGGACGGATAATCCGGCCTTCGCATGGGGCCGGATAATCCGGCCCCCAGGAGGCGATCAAGGGCAGGCTCGGCGCGTCGCTCTAAGTAGGGCAGTTTACCTGCCGGATAATCCGAGTTTGGGGTGGAGTTTTTCCCCAGACCGGATAATCCGGCCCTCACTTGGGCCGGATAATCCGGCCCCAAATGGCTCCAACGACTCAGTGGATGCAGGGGGTATAAAAGACCCTTCATCCCCATCGTGCAGTCTTCTTGATTCATTCGAAAATTGTCAGACCCTTTGCAAGAACTCTCTCTCTCTAGATCTCCCATTTCAACCACCTGAAGGCTTCGATCTTTGGGGGAATTGAAGGAGCAGACTATCTTCATCACCATCACGAATCAAGCGCATCAACTCCTCTCCATTCATTTGGAGAAATCCCCGATCTAGTATTTACTAATATCTAGATCTTGTATTTTTATTGATAACTTGTTCTTGTGGTAGCTTGTTGTCATTACGGGAGCCTCCAATTTGGTTGTGGAGTTATGCCCTGCTAGTTGTGTAAAGGCGCCGGTACCCGCCTCGAAGGGTTCCTATAGTGGAAAGGTGGATCAGGCCTTTGGTGGTGGGATCCATCGGAGAACAGGGTGAGGCCTATTGTGGCGTGGTGGTCTTAGTATCGCCCACCCCTCCAATGTAGATGTACTTCCCTTAATAAGGAAGGAACCGCGGTAAAACAAATCATGTGTCTCCGCGTGCTTCACTGCGGTTCACTCGTTCCTCTTTCCACTCGCCTCTTACTCGCTAGTAGATAGGTTTGTATATAGGGAAATTCTTCTAAATAGTTATCTAGAGAATTTACCTTTTGTGTTAAGCCTAAAATTTAAAAAGCATTAAAATTTGAAGTAGCACCTATTCGCCCCCTCTAGGTGCCCATACGATCCATTTCAATTGGTATCAGAGCCCCGGCTCTTTATTCAGGCTTAACCGCCTAAGAGAAGTATGGGTACCAAGGAGAATGGGAATGAGGCTGTGGATAAGGTCACAATGGATGACCTCAAGACGTTGGAAACAACCTTGTTGAAATCCTTTGAGACCAAGATGGAGGAGATGCATCAAATGATTGCTCGCCTCACATCATCTGTAGCCCCATCTCCATCCTCCTCTGAGGCTACCACTCCCTCATCCAAGGATAAGGCCAACACCGCATCCAAAGAAGATGAAGTGGTAGGTGAAAAACATAATGGTTCCACCTCCAAGAAGGGAAGTGGTAAGGAGGAATATGGTGAGGTTCATCACTTATATTCCCCCGACCCACCTATCCCTCATCCTCATATAAACAATAGGGGTGATCCACCCAAGCTTACTGCATCTTCATTTAATCAATGGCAATTCTTAATGAAGTCTCATGTTTGCAACTCTTCTATTGAACTTTGGAGAATTATTGAAGAGGGTCTTCATATTGGAGATCACACCAACCTAACAAGAAGAGAAGTTGTGGATAGCCAACTGAATGCTACGGCCCTTCACATGATACAGCTCGGAGTGGGTCCCAAGGACATGCCCCACATTGAACATCTCAACACAGCTAAAGAAGCTTGGGATGCTCTCACCGATCTCTTTATTGGAAATGAAAGCATGAGAAGGAATAGGTATGATGCCCTTAGTAATGAAGCTGGAGGATTTTACATGTTGGATGGTGAAAACCATGAAGACATGTATAGAAGACTCAAGGGCATCACAACAACATTTAGAAAGCATGGAGCCACTCACATTGATGATGCTTGGATAAAAAGGAAATACGTGAGTGCTCTAATGCCTTTTGAGCCAACGGACTTGAAGAGCTTGCAAGGTAGACACAACTACCATCAAACGACGTCTAATGAAGTCATGCAAGAAATGGCATCATTCAAGGTTGCTGCAAAGAACGCGGAAGATGCCCGTGCCTGTGCCATTGGAATTTAAAAGGGGGTCAATGTTGCTCTAAAGGCTAATGTTGTTGAGCAATATGAGGATGAAAGAGCTTTCGAGAGTGCCTCCATGGACTGCCCCGATGAAGTCAAACATGCTCATGGTGAGTACATGGCGTTTTATGCAAGGAACTTTTGGAAGGATCCTGCCAAGGCCAAGTCGGAACTCGAGCGCAAGAATGGTTCAAGTGGAAGAAGAGAAAGTGGCCCAAAACTGAGAACTTGCTAGAATTGTGGAGATAGGCTGCACTTTGTGGCTGAGTGTCCATATCAAAATAGAGAAGACAATGGTGGCAGGCTCATCCTTAAAGAAAAATCCAAGGCACCTAAGAAGAAACCATTTATCAAAAAGAATGGCTCTTACAAGAAGTAGCCCAAGATTGTCTTGGTGGCACAAGAAGAATACTCCTCTGCAAGTGAAGATGAAGAGGATGAAGATATTTCTCGCGAGGTGGCTGCTATAGCTACCACATCGACTCCATCATCTCTCTTCGACTCGCCAAACAAAAACGTCATCAACAACAACGTCACGTGTCTTATGGCAAGAGGGTCCGAGGTATCAACTTCTAGTTCTTCATTCCCTAAGACTAACATAAATATGGATATGGATGATCATACTAGTCTTAAAATGAAAGAAGAAGTTATTGCTTTGGACAACTTTTTCACTAACTTGCAAGGTGAGCACAAACTTCATTTTGATGCTCTTATGAGTCAACTTGCCCATGCCGAAGATCTCCTTGAAGAAAAGGGCAGAATTGAAAGAGAAGATGCCTTGGAGATAGCCTCTTTGAAGAATGCCTTGGAAGAAGAAGAGGAAGCTCGAGTATCTTTGGAAGAGAGACTCGAATCCATTGAGGAGTCACATGAAGAAGTTATGGCTCAGCTCATCAAAGAACGTGACAACGCTCTTGCCAAGGTAAAGAAACTAAAGAAGGAAAAGATTGAATTTGGGGCTGCTCATGCCAGACTCTCGGAGAAGTTTGAGAAACTTGACATTGCTCACAAGGCATTGGAGAGTGAACACTCTACTCTAAATGAGTCTCACGACCAGCTCCAAACTCAACTAAGGAAGTATGATGTGCCCAACACCTCCACATCATCATATGAAAAAGAAGTACTTGCAAAAGGATCTCAACACAAAGGTAAAGAAGTTCTAGATGAGATACTTAGCAAGCAAAGAACAAACAATGGAAAAGAGGGTCTTGGTTATATTCCCAAGACAAAGAACAAGAAGAACAACAACAAGAAGAAGAGCAAGACTGCTCAACCAAAGACTAGCACCACCACCAATGACAAGTCTAATTATGATGGTTTTGCAGGGGCTAACAATCCTAACTTTGAGTTATATTGCGATCATTATGGTGATGTTTATGCTAGTTATGTAGGTCCTTATGATTGTTACATTCCTTGGTCTATTTGGGTCCCCAAGACCCTTGTCACTAACATGAGAGGACCCATTGAAAAATGGGTACCTAAAACCAAGAAGTAACTTTCTTGCAGGGCTATGCTTCTGGTGGGTCTAAATGGGTACTCGATAGAGGATGCACGAGTCACATGACCTGAAGCAAGGAGATTATCACGGAGATGCGGCCAAATCATGATCATATAATCGTCTCCTATGGTGAGTCTAAATCTGAGGTATTGGGTCTTGGCAAAGTTGTGGTGGCTCACGATATCTCTCTCGTGGACGTCATGCTTATGGAGACTCTCGGTTACAATTTACTTTCAGTTCGCGCCCTTGGTAAGATGGGCTTTGCAGTTTTTATTGATGCTGATTTGGTGGTACTCTTGTGGAGCAAGTCTCTAAAAGTCGCTTGCGTTGGATATGTAGAAAATGACCTGTACATGGTGGACTTTTCGGGGAAAACCATTACAGGCCCGATGTGTCTTTTCGGAAAGGCCGATGCGGGTTGGTTATGGCGTCACCGACTAGCCCACATCAATATGAGAACTTTGCAAAGTCTCCACAAGGGTGGCCACATCCTTGGACTAAAAGAAAATGTCTCATTTGCCAAAGATCGTGTTTGCAGGGCTTGTGTTGAAGGGAAAATACATGACTCTCTTCATCGAAGGAAGACTATTATTTCGTCAAAAAGGATCTTAGAGCTCCTTCATGTGGACCTCTTTGGACCTCCATCTCATGCAAGCCTCGGTGGGAAGAAGTAATGTCTTGTGATCGTTGATGATTACTCAAGATACACTTGGGTCTATTTCTTCAAGTTGAAGAGCGAGACTCAACAAACGGTCATCGACTTTGCCAACGAGGTTCAACATCAACACAATGTCCCTATTCTGGCAATAAGAAGTGATAATGGCTCCAAGTTCAAGAACTACACCTTAAATGAGTTCCTAAGTGAAGAGGGGATAAGACATCAATATTCCACTGCGTACACCCCTCAACAAAATGGTGTTTCCGAGAGGAAGAACCGGACTCTAATGGATATGGCAAGGTCCATGCTAGCCGAATTCA
This sequence comes from Avena insularis, assembly GCA_023614405.1. Taxonomy (NCBI): domain Eukaryota; kingdom Viridiplantae; phylum Streptophyta; class Magnoliopsida; order Poales; family Poaceae; genus Avena; species Avena insularis. The sequence goes on along the minus strand of CM042696.1, from coordinate 37,196,371 downwards.
AGTCTCCATATAACTTCTAGGCTGAAGCAATCTCTACCGCTTGTCATTCATCCAACCGGTTATACCTCCGTAAAATCTTGGACAAGGCTCCATATGAAATACTTACCGGTAACAAGCCAAACATCTCATACTTTCGGGTATTTGGGTGTAAGTGTTTCTTTCTCATTAAGGGAGTTTGTTTATCTAAATCTGAGTCTAAGGATTTAGAAGGTATTTTTGTTGGTTATGGTGCCGAATCCCACACTTATAGAGTCTACAATAAGCTCTCGGGAACTGTTGTAGAATCTTGTAGTGTGGTGTTCAAGGAAAATGACGACTCCTGTGCGGGGCAAGTTGATGTTTGTGATGCAGATGTTGAAATACCCCAAGTTGCCATAAGAAGAATGGGCGTGGGATTTTTCCGCCCCATTGAGGAACCCCTTGTGGCGGATCGGGAAGGACAATGCTCTACTCATGAAGAGCCCTCATCTGCACATACTCAACATGCTCCAACCACGGGAGTAACCTCTACACCAACTCCACCAATTGCTGAAGGTCAACATGCTCCTGGATGTCCCAGGCCGGATTATCCGGTCGACACCGGATTATCCGGCCACCACTCCCTTGATGACCAAACTATGCATCCCATCAAAGAAAGTGCTGCAAGCTCCAAGCCGGATTTTCCGGCTGACCCCGGATTATCCGGCCCCTCACCAATTCAAGCAAGTTCCAGGCAACCCGATGAAATTGCATCAAGTTCTCCTAGGCTGGATTATCCGGCCTCACCCTCGGCCGGATTATCCGGCCCTAAAACTCCTGTTGATCAGCAACCTCCTGTTACGGCTGCTGACCCACCTCGAGGGCATACTTCATCATCTCCTACTACTGATAATCAGACTTCTAATCAATGTCAAGCAAATGATTCCAGTGAAGACTCACATGATGAAACTATTCCACCAAGAGACAGCAAGCTTATTGAACTTCGTCGCAAGGCTCGTGTTGATCGGAACCTTGAGTTAAGGGGTCATACTCTTGACAAAGTTGTAGGTGATCTTCGACGAAGGGTTTCCACAAGAAGGGAATTGGCAAGTTTTGGTGAGCATCAAGCTCATATCTCTATGGTGGAACCTAAGAAGGTGTTTGAAGCTCTTGAAGATCCGGACTGGGTTGTTGCTATGCATGAAGAGTTGAATAACTTTGAGCGCAACAAGGTCTAGAAACTAGTGGAGAAGCCCAAGGATTGCCGCAATGTTATCGGCACTAAATGGATATTTAAAAACAAGCAAGATGAGAATGGCATTGTTGTATGGAACAAGGAGAGACTAGTGGCACAAGGCTATTCCCAAGTTGAGGGCATTGACTTCGGCGAGACCTATGCTCCTGTGGCTTGTCTTGAGTCCATCCGTATCCTTCTTGCTTATGCTGCCCATAATAATTTTAAATTGCAGCAAATGGACGTTAAGAGTGCTTTTCTTAATGGTCCTCTACATGACCTGGTATATGTAAAGAAACCCTCGGGATTTTAGGATCCTCACTTCCTAAACCATGTCTACAAACTCGATAAGGCACTCTATGGCCTTAAACAAGCCCCACGTGCGTGGTATGAGCACCTTAAAGAGCTTTTGTTAGACCGTGGCTTCGAAGTTGGGAAAATCGATCCCACTCTTTTTACTAAGAAGGTCAAGGGGGAGCTCTTCCTATGCCAACTATATGTAGATGACATTATCTTTGGTTCTACTAATAAAGCTTTTAATGATGAATTTTCAAAGCTTATGACTAATAGGTTTGAGATGTCTATGATGGGGGAGTTACGGTTCTTCCTTGGATTCGAGATCAAGCAACTTAGAGAAGGAACCTTCATCAATCAAGCTAAATACATCCAAGACATGCTCAAGAGATTCAAGATGATGGATCTTAATGGTGTTGCCACTCCGATGCAAACAAAATGTCACCTTGAACTTAACCCCCCGGTAAAGATGTGGACCAAAAGGTATACCGGTCCATGATCAGCTCTCTTCTTTACCTCTGCGCATCTAGACCCGATATTGTGTTGAGTGTGGGGATGTGTGCAAGGTATCAAGCAGCTCCTAAAGAAAGCCACTTAGTGGCGGTCAAGAGGATCTTCCGATATTTGGTTCATTCCCCTAACTTTGGTCTATGGTATCCCAAGGGCTCCAATTTCTCTCTATGTGGTTATACTGATTCAGATTGGGCCGATGATAAGGATGATCGGAAATCAACTTATGGTGCTTGTCAGTTTTTGGGAAGATCTCTAGTTTGCTGGTCTTCTAAAAAGCAAAATTGTATTTCTCTCTCCACCGCCGAAGCTGAATATGTTGTTGCTACTAGTGCTTGCACTCAGTTATTATGGATGAGACAAACTTTAAAGGAATACGGTGTCAATTGTGACAAAGTGCCTCTTTTATGCGATAATGAAAGTGCAATCAAAATTACGTACAATCCGGTACATCACACAAGGACAAAGCATATTGAGATTCGGAATCATTTTATTCGGGACCATGTTGCTCGAGGCGATATTGATCTATCTTTTGTGAGCACGAAGAACCAACTTGATGATATTTTCACGAAGCCACTTGATGAAGCAAGGTTTTGCTACTTGAGGAATGAGCTAAGTATCGTTGATTCAAGGAGCTTGACTTGATTACCCATGCACTCACTCGTACATCTCAGTCTTATTTGGTCTAGATGTGGGCATGGATATAGGGGGAGTGTGGTCCTAATTGATTGGGCTAACCCTCCCCCCATAATGCCAAAAGCAAGTCCAATCATTTCTCTTAATATCATTTTGTGATATGTGAGTTTATTGATGAGTATTGGTTATGAACCCAAGATACATCTTCGCGGTGTCATACCATACACTCCAACAAGGTGGCTTCGGCCACCGCCCTCTTCCTTGAGAAGAGTTGGATTTATTTGGATCTTCCTTGATCATTTTTAGCTCCTCTCTTGTTTTTATGGGAAGCACACTCACTTTTGGCTTTTAGTTGCTTTGATTCTTGCAAATTTAGGTGTGTAGTACCATCTCAGTTTGGCTCTCTTAATCCTAAGCCTTTCCCTACCCCTAAACCATCTATTCTTGCACACAAGTCCCTTGTACATCTTGTGGGGTGTTGTTTGGGGATGCGCGGGCCTGACTCTGTGTGTAACAGAAGTTTAGAGTTTAGGCCGGATAATCCGGCCCAAGTATTGGCCGGATAATCCGGCCCTGGCGGATTTCATCCTTAAGGGCAGGGGTTGGGGGAAGGGCTCATAACGAGCAGCACTTCTTCCCCAACCCTCTCCCTCTCCCTAGCCGCCGCCTTCCGCCCCCACCCTCCTCGGAGCCTCTCCGACCACCGGATTTTCTGGGCCTTCCCGGATCTTATTCTCCGCGCCTCCGGGTACCTTCTCCTCCGTGTTCTTCCTCCAATGAGTGAGGGTGGTTCCAGTGCTCCCAAGACTTTCAAGCACCGTCGTCGTGCTAAATACTTTCGGGACGACGAAAAGGGTAACTTAGTGGACGAGGTTGAGCTAAGGAGAAGAAAGAACGAAGAGAAGCGCATGGCTGAACAGGAAAGAGGGATAGAAAGGGTGTGTCCAAGAGGAAGGGCAAAGGGCCCAAGATTAACTATAAGAAGATGGACCCTGTTACCTTCTCCTCCATTCATCATCTGGATTTGCTTGATGAAGTACCGCATGATACGGAGATGGGTGACTCTCGCTTTTGGTGCGCTGAACAAAAGGGGGTCTATGAAGACGTGTATGCTCAGCTGAAGATTTGGCCTATGCATCCTCTGGTTCTTGCTGAGGCCTTGGAGAAGCCTCACCTTGTTGATGCCATGTATGTGGCTGAGCGGATGGGGCTGCACCATCTCACGGCCCTCCAATGCTCCTATGATTCTGAGATTGTGAAGCAGTTCTTCTCCACCTTGGTCATTTGCGGTGATGATGTAACACCCTCAGAATCGGCCCTATGCAAGTTTTAGCGAAACCCGCCAAACCCGCATAGAAACGATTCGAAGGTGCCCACCAGGCACTTTCGTGCGGGTGGAAAACGAAGTAATAACATTACACAACAGTCCTCGATGGGACCCACAGAACATATATATATACAACAGCGACTCAATGAGTCAAGAATACAGATATACAGAACCAAGATCCAAATCACCTTGAAAATGATAGAGCGTCCGACTACGGACAAGATGCAAATGGGGCTAAGAGCCCTGAAGAATAACCAATGGCGTCCATAACCACCTGAGCCAAGCCGGAAGGTAACCACGCTAACGACGTCGATCTCAAAACCTGCTTAAACAAAAGGGGTGCCGACAAAGGGCAAAGGAAAAAGAGGCGTCGATGAGAGGCGATGCAGCGAGACTAGAATTGGCCGGTCCTCGCCTACATAGGTATGGTGGATGGCGGCAAGGCAGCATGCACTAAACAACCTATAGAGACTCGATACAACTGGCGGCTATCAGAGAAGGGTGAGAAAGAGCTATCTGGATCCAACCTGAACCTTACTCCAAACAAACCCATCCTGGCGTTTCCCCCTCGAGACCAAACGAGGAAGTCAACGAGAACTCACACCGTTGGCGGTTTTATTTATTCAGTTTCGTTGCAGCAATTACTAGTCGGTATAGATAATCATCCGATAAAATAAGCGTGGGCACTTTTAGTTAATCATTCCGTTGTAGTTGTGACACTTACTAGTCAAATACAATTAGCATGAGAAACCCAAAACCCAAGTTGTTGGTACTTTTATTTAGCCATTCCGTTGTGGTGAATCGATTACTAGTCATATCGGATGCGAAACAATTTATAACAAGAACTTTAGTTATAGTTGTCTATGATCAACCTTTGTGCTCCAAGTCGTCCATAACCGGACACGGCTTCTAAAAGATTTAACCTGCGAGGGTGCACCAAAGTATCCACAAGCACTTGACCCTTTTTGCGGATCGGTTAACATACACCCATCGGTATGTCGACGGGGCCTAAGTCACGACGTTCGGACCCAAAGCAAGCGTGGGGGCCACCAAGTCGACACCGCAACGAAGTCGGCGGTCTCCGAGGCAGATGGGGTTTGGGCAACGGCTGTGAACGACAGCAAATCCCCAAGCGGGATGTCGACATCGCTAAACGTGGCCCGCTCTAAGATGCGATGTGCTATCCATCGCACAATTTAAATAAAGCAGTAAACATGGCATAAGTACAGGATAGTAAATAAAACCTCAAACTAGTTTGTGGCCCCCAGTACAATACTTTGAAATCAGGTAATAATCAATGGGGGCCCATATCTCCCCACTGTGGTTAGCGCTCGATCTGGAACAGTGTCAAGAACTGGGTCCTCACAGGGACACAAGTGGGCGATCGAAACCAAATCTTACCTATCACCCACCGATGCCTCTGCTTAATTCAATTTTAGTTGTTAAACAGTAATTAAAGTGAGCGATAAGTAAACCATGATCATCTCAACATTGGACATGCGGCACTTCTTCAACAAGCTGTGGTACGACACGCAATCAACACTTGAGCAGCGACTACGACAGCGGGTCCAACTATCTACCAAACAACAGGCAATAGGATGTGTCCAAGGCAATATAGAATGCACAGGATATCACGGGTACGGAACTAGAGCATCGCAACACAGATAGCAATAGATCAACAGGAGGAAATAAATACTATAAAAGTAAGATAGGTAGAAAGGGGGAGATGCTCGCCTGAAAACATTGTCGAAGGATTCAACCGAAGATCGGGGCGAAGCTCACATCAACTCATCGGCCTTATCCGCGAAGAAGCAAAACGCTAGAATAAACACCGGATGCAATATTTAATACAACGGCAGAAGATCGGCATGATGCATGTATGATGCGTGGCATGGCAAAGGTGCGATGCAATTAGGTCATATCAAGTGGAACCGGGGTCCCGACAATTAATTAATAGGTTTATGTTGTTTAGCTACCCCGCAATTAAATGTTGTCTCAACATGGCAAAAGATAGCACCGGTTTGCTACACAAATTAAATGGGACCAATATAAGACTAGATTTGCCCGCATATGGATCCCATATTTAATTATTAGGTGAATCGGCAAAATGCCCCCAAACCCACATGAATATGCATGCAAGCATGACGATTTAATATGCAACAAGTATATCATATATTATAAAAATATGAGGGGTCTCGGATAGGGGTCACACATTAGGGTTTCGGTGCACTTGGTTCAGGGGTTCGACGGGGATCGATCTCAGCGGGAATGTTCTCGGACACGGGGTAGATCTTGGCGTTCCGGGAAGAAGAACTTGGCACGCGCCGTCGTCGGCATCGGTGCGGGAAGGAGGTCTTGTCGTCTCCGGGGTCTCGGTATCCTCGGACCCGAGAGGAAGAACTTGGCGACTCCGAGGGTCTTGGTGTTCGACGGGGTTCAGGCGCTCGAGGTCTCGGCCTTCGGAAGATCTTGGCGGAAGCCGGGGTCTCGACGAACTTGGCCTCCATGGAGAAGATCTTGGATCGATTGTCGAGGGCAGGCTTGGTTCCGGCTCGGTCTTTAGTTGGCCTCCAGCAATCTTCACACGAACATCATATTCGCGTCGTGAGCAGGTCTTATAGCGGTACCACCATTCCTTCATCGGTAGAAGCACATCCGTAGTTTATATCGATCATTACAACTAGCAGCGTCAGGTAGCTAGCAGAACAGAGGTCTCGATACACGGATTGCTCGCAACCTGGCAGCACCAAGGGACAGCCACGAGGGATGGCAGCAGCAACAAGGAGAGGCGGTCGCAGGCTCGGGGCCGGGCTCTGACGGCGGGCGGCAAGGCGACCATGGCGCGCGGCTCGGTGGACGGCGACGGCAGAGGCTACACGGGCGAGGAAGCGGGCGCAGGCAGCAGCCGACTCCGGGCGCTTCATGGCGGCAAGCAGAGGAGGAAGGCTAAGCGGCGCGGCGTCCGGCAGCGGCAGTCGCGTGACCTGGCGGCAGCGACACGGCGGCAGCGAGAGACGGCGGTTCAGCCTTGAATGATAGGCGAGATGAGACGGAGGAGGAGGCCGCCACGGAGCTCATTGGCGAGTGGAGCGGTTAGCGGCGTGAGCGAGGCGAGGGCGGCGAAGCGGGCGAGTGAGTCGGGCAGGCGAGGGCGGGCAGCGGAGGCAAGGACGCGGGCAGGGGAAGTGAGGCCGGAGAGGGAGGAGAGGCGGTGGCCGAGGTCGGTGAAGCGGCGGACGAGAGAGGGTCACCGAAGGGAAGGAAGGAGAGAACGTAGCGGGGGCTGGTGGGGCGGGTCCATGAGGTGGGCCAGCGATCGAGGGTGGACTCGTCTGGTTGGGGCAGTGGTGTGGGTGGTTGCTGCGGGTGTGTGTTGTGGTGTGGGTCTAGGTGGCAGGATAGGATTGGGTGAGGGAGAGGGAGGGGCGAGGTGGCGCGACGGGGTTGGCCGGGGTGATGTGGCCAGAGGGATGGGTAGGTTAGGTGGGTGTAAAAAGGATTAAGGGTGGACCGTTTTGAACCGGGGTGGTCGTTGGTCTATCTGGCCCGTTCGACCGCCTGCTAAAAATAATAAAAAATTTTATTTGTTTTATTAACACCGTTTGCAAACCGATAGCACTCAAACAAAAATAATCCGAGACCGGCTTTGCATTTGAATTAAGATGGGGCGTTTGGAAAACAAATCGGGCTTTGCGAAAATAGTTTTAGACAAACAACATATGATGATGCCGATGCAATGCACAAATTCAACGCGATTTTCTAGTAGTGGTTTTTGCGGGATGCCACAATTCGACACCACTAACAAAGGATCTCGCCCTCGAGATCCGCCTCATGGTACCGGAAGGAAGGTCGGCGATCTGCGCCTTCTCGCTTCGTGTAGATCCTCGCGACACCACTAGCAATGATGCTTTCTTCGTCTTGAAATCGGCGACACCACCAACAAGGGTTCGTTGATCCTGTTCGTCAAGAGAACACTCCGGATAAACAACGGACGAAATTAAAGGTAAGGCCACCTCTAACTTCCATGGAAGGAGTAAAATTGCATCGATCCACTATTCAATATACCGAGCAAATGATAAGAGTAGTGGTATGACTCCATCCCGCACTCAAAGCATTACTCGTACGAATAGGCAGATTATGCAACCAACCCTCGATTCAGATCAAGATCTCGACAAGCGAGGTTCGGATCAAAGGAGTGATCTGAGACTGCGCCGATGGCGTAGATGACGTCGTCGCGTCGGAAAACACCGGAAGGCACAAACAAAGAACAAAGAGAAATCCATCAGACGAAGGATTCCTCGGATAGCATGAAGACCAGAGGTAGCAACACCGTTACCGAAGGAGGAAGCGAAACCCTGAAGGTACGACGGAAACCCAACCACGAGAAATCCTGGACTCGAAGAAAAGATAAGAGAGGAGATTCAAAACACGCAGAGGTGAGAGGAGAATAGCATAGGGGTAAGGAGTAAAATCAGACCTAATCAGAACTATCCAACCGATTTTGCAAACTAGTTTTGACACTCTACTTCGGCCGTTAGCTAGGGTATCCTACAGGCTGGACTTGTGGGGTATCGCATAGCTCTTGAGCTCGATACCACTGTAACACCCTCAGAATCGGCCCTATGCAAGTTTTAGCGAAACCCGCCAAACCCGCATAGAAGCGATTGAAGGTGCCCACCAGCACTTTAAATGCGGGTGGAAAACGAAGTAATAACATTACACAACAGTCCTCGATGGGACCCACAGAACATATATATATACAACAGCGACTCAATGAGTCAAGAATACAGATATACAGAACCAAGATCCAAATCACCTTGAAAATGATAGAGCGTCCGACTACGGACAAGATGCAAATGGGGCTAAGAGCCCTGAAGAATAACCAATGGCGTCCATAACCCTGCCCAGGCCAAGCCGGAAGGGTAACCCTGCTAACGACGTCGATCTCAAAACCTGCTTAAACAAAAGGGGTGCCGACAAAGGGCAAAGGAAAAAGAGGAGCGTCGATCGAGGCCAAGACAGCCGAGACTAGAATTCGGCGGTCCTCGCCTACATAGGTATGGTGGTGGCGTGGCGACATGCACTAAACAACCTATAGAGACTCGATACAACTGGCGGCTATCAGAGAAGGGTGAGAAAGAGCTATCTGGATCCAACCTGAACCTTACTCCAAACAAACCCATCCTGGCGTTTCCCCCTCGAGACCAAACGAGGAAGTCAACCGAGGAACTCACACCGTTGGCAGTTTTATTTATTCAGTTTTCGTTGCAGCAATTACTAGTCAGGTATAGATAATCATCCTGATAAAATAAACAGTGGGCACTTTTAGTTAATCATTCCGTTGTAGTTGTGACACTTACTAGTCAAATACAATTAGCATGAGAAAACCCAAAACCCAGCAGTTGTTGGTACTTTTATTTAGCCATTCCGTTGTGGTGAATCTGATTACTAGTCATATCGGATCGAAACAATTTATAACGATAAACTTTAGTTATAGTTGTCTATGATCAATTGCAACATGCTCCAAGTCGTCCATAACGCGGACACGGCTTCTCGAAAAGATTTAACCTGCGGGGTGCACCAAAGTATCCACAAGCACTTGACCCTTTTGCGGATCGGTTAACATACACCCATCGGTATGTCGGCGGGGCCTAAGTCACGGCGTTCCGGACAAAGCAAGTACGTGGGGCCACCCCACCAAGTCGACACCAACGAAGTCGGCCGGTCTCGAGGAATTTGGGGTTTGGGCAAGCGGCTGTGAACGACAAATCCCCAAGCAGGATCGTCGACACCGCCAAACGTGGCCCGCTCCTAATGATGCGTGTGCTATCCATCGCACAATTTAAATAAAGCGATAAACATGGCATAAGTACAGGATAGTAAATAAAACCTCAAACTAGTTTGTGGCCCCAAGACAATACTTTGAAATCAGGTAATAATCAATGGGGGCCCATATCTCCCCACCGTGGTTAGCGCGCTCGATCTGGAACAGTGTCAAGAACTCGGGTCCTACGGGACACAAGTGGGCGGTCGAAAACCAAATCTTACCTATCACCCACCGATGCCTCTGCTTAATTCAATTTTAGTTGTTAAACAGTAATTAAAGTGAACGATAAGTAAACCATGATCATCTCCAACATTGGACATGCGGCACTTCTTCAACAACTGTGGTACTTGACGACACGCAATCAACACTTGAGCAAGCGACTACGACGCGCGGGTCCAACTATCTACCAAACAACAGGCAATAGGATGTGTCCAAGGCAATATAGGGCTGCACAGGATATCACGGGTACGGAACTAGAGCATCGCAACACAGATAGCAATAGATCAACAGGAGGAAATAAATACTATAAAAGTAAGATAGGTAGAAAGGGGGAGATGCTGCTTTGAAAACATTGTCGAAGGATTCAACCAAGATCGGTGAAGCTCACATCAACTCATCGGCCTTATCCGCGAAGAAGCAAAACGCTAGAATAAACACCGGATGCAATATTTAATACAACGGCAGAAGATCGGCATGATGCATGTATGATGCGTGGCATGGCAAAGGTGCGATGCAATTAGGTCATATCAAGTGGAACCGGGGTCCCGACAATTAATTAATAGGTTTATGTTGTTTAGCTACCCCGCAATTAAATGTTGTCTCAACATGGCAAAAGATAGCACCGGTTTGCTACACAAATTAAATGGGACCAATATAAGACTAGATTTGCCCGCATATGGATCCCATATTTAATTATTAGGTGAATCGGCAAAATGCCCCCAAACCCACATGAATATGCATGCAAGCATGACGATTTAATATGCAACAAGTATATCATATATTATAAAAATATGAGGGGTCTCGGATAGGGGTCACACATTAGGGTTTCGGCGCACTTGGTTCAGGGGTTCGACGGGGATCGATCTCAGCGGGAATGTTCTCGGACACGGGGTAGATCTTGGCGTTCCGGGAAGAAGAACTTGGCGTGCGGCGTCGTCGGCATCGGTGCGGGAAGGAGGTCTTGTCGTCTCCGGGGTCTCGGTATCCTCGGACCCGAGAGGAAGAACTTGGCGACTCCGAGGGTCTTGGTGTTCGACGGGGTTCAGGCGCTCGAGGTCTCGGCCTTCGGAAGATCTTGGCGGAAGCCGGGGTCTCGACGAACTTGGCCTCCATGGAGAAGATCTTGGATCGATTGTCGAGGGCAGGCTTGGTTCCGGCTCGGTCTTTAGTTGGCCTCCAGCAATCTTCACACGAACATCATATTCGCGTCGTGAGCAGGTCTTATAGCGGTACCACCATTCCTTCATCGGTAGAAGCACATCCGTAGTTTATATCGATCATTACAACTAGCAGCGTCAGGTAGCTAGCAGAACAGAGGTCTCGATACACGGATTGCTCGCAACCTGGCAGCACCAAGGGACAGCCACGAGGGATGGCAGCAGCAACAAGGAGAGGCGGTCGCAGGCTCGGGGCCGGGCTCTGACGGCGGGCGGCAAGGCGACCATGGCGCGCGGCTCGGTGGACGGCGACGGCAGAGGCTACACGGGCGAGGAAGCGGCGGCAGCAGCGACTCGGCGCTCATGGCGGCCTTGAGCAGGAGGAGCTAAGCGGCGCAGGCGTGGCCGATCAGGCAGGGGTCGCGTGACTGGCGACAGCGGACCTGGCCAGCGAAATGAAGGAGACGGTTCCAAGCAGATGGCGAGGCGGGGATGACGGACGGAGGAGGAGGGGGGCCGCCATGGAGCTCGCTGGCGAGGTGGAGGCGGTTGGCGGCCAGCGGCGGGAGGGCGCCGGGTGGCAGGCGAGGTCGGTGAGGCGGAGGCGGCAGGCGAGGCGGGAGTGGCGGCAGACGGGGAAGGAGGGCGCCGGAGAGAGGGAGGAGGCGGGCGGTGGCCGAGGTGGGAGGCGGCGCGGACGAGAGGGGGGTCACCGGGGAAGGGAGAAGGAGAGAACGTGGGGCGCGGGGGCTGGTGGGGGGCGGGTCCCGCGGGGTGGGCCGCGTCCAGGGGTGGACTCGGTCTGGTTGGGGCCAGGTGGTGTGGGTGGTTGCTGCGGGTGTGTGTTGTGGTGTGGGTCTAGGTGGCAGGATAGGATTGGGTGAGGGAGAGGGAGGGGCGAGGTGGCGCGACGGGGTTGGCCGGGGTGATGTGGCCAGAGGGATGGGTAGGTTAGGTGGGTGTAAAAAGGATTAAGGGTGGACCGTTTTGAACCGGGGTGGTCGTTCGGGTCTATCTGGCCCGTTCGACTGCCCCGCTAAAAATAATAAAATTTTTATTTGTTTTATTAACACCGTTTGCAAACCGATAGCACTCAAACAAAAATAATCCGGAGACCGGGCTTTGCATTTGAATTAAGATGGGGCGTTTGGAAAACAAATCGGGCTTTGCGAAAATAGTTTTAGACAAACAACATATGATGATGCCGATGCAATGCACAAATTCAACGCGATTTTCTAGTAGTGGTTTTTGCGGGATGCCACAGATGAGCACCGCACCATGAAGTGGATGACTCGTGACAGGCCTATGCAAGCTGATTTCCGTGTTTTTGTTGAGGTGCTTGGCTATCCTTTCCGCCACAGAGACCGTGCTAGTGGCCACCGCATCATCACCCAACTCAAGCCCAACAAAGATGCTGCCCTCTCTTCGTGCACCGATGATAATGGTATTGTGGGCACCCTTGCTGGTCTTTCTCCCATCGATGCTAGCTTGGTGGGTCTCTTTCGTGATTCCATCACCCCAAGTGGAGGCAACAATGATAGTATCCGTGGTCACTTGGTTCAACTTCTAGCCTTCTCTCATGAGGTGGCATCCTGTGAGGATGAGTCCGTGTCATATCAGCTGGATGTGATGGACTTCATTTACCATGAGTTGATCAATGCCATGTTCAATAGGCTATCCATCCCATATGCTCCATACATCATGATGCTGATCAAGCACTTTCTCCCTACTGAAGAGTTCAATATTGATGATGTGCACAAGGCTAAGAAGATCTACACCAAGGTTAGGAAGACCTCTCACCCCTCCTCTGCCCCTAAGGGTCTCATGAGGGATGCTTGTGCTAGTGCCCGTAGGCCTCCAATGCCTCCCATTGCTCGTGAGATCAAGCAGCTGAACTGGTTTTAGAGGAACATTCTTTGCATGGGCGTGGACACACGCAAGGGTCAGTATGAGGCTTACAAGCAGCGCCATGAGTTGGCTCACTCTCACCAGCTCATCCTTCACCATGTGTCCGGTGCTTCTGGTGATCCCCCTGCTCCTACTCCTCCCACACCATATGCTCGGTGGAACTCCTCTTCTGGGCTTAACTATGGAGAGATGGAGCGTCACCTGTTTCCTTCCGCGGACACTGCTGATGATGAGGATGATGACACCGAGGAGCTTGAGGATGAGGGCGAGGATGGGAACAAGGACGAGGATGAGGACGAGGATGGGAACGAGGACGAGGATGAGGACTACGAGTGATACCTTGGGGCACTAGCATCGCTCTTATTCCTTTTTGGCGTCTCGATGCCAAAGGGGGAGAAGTAGTTATATTAGGTCTTCAAGGATTTGCATGGATCGGGCACAAGCATTTGCACTTTTCCTATTCGTCGATTTCTCGCTTGTGCCCATTTAGCGTTGAACTTTAACTTGTGGTTTGTATGAAACTTTGTGGCTGTGGTTTTGTGGATTATTCTTATGGAATCATCTATATTATTGGATATTCTTATGGCTATTGGATATCTATATCGAGGGAGGCGTGCTCTATGGCTATCATTGGATATTCTTATAATGTATTGAGGACGCTTCTATCTCCCTACCGGTGGTATGAGCTTTTCAGATTTGTTCCAATGATTTAGACTTTACCCTCTTGTGTGTATTTGTAATCAACTGCAATTTTTTGTATGCACACATTGAGGGTGAGTCTTTGTATTTCATTAAATCTTGTTGCCTTGAGAACTTTCCTGCAAATCTTATGTCTACGCACTTCTATTCTTATAGACAGTTGTTGGGCCTCCAAGTGTAGAGGTTTGTAGAACAGCAGCAAGTTTTCCCTTAAGTGGATCACCCAAGGTTTATCGAACTCAGGGAGGAAGTGGTCAAAGGTATCCCCTCTCAAGCAACCCTGCAATCAAGATACAAGAAGTCTCTTGTGTCCCCAACACACCCAATACACTTGTCAGGTGTATAGGTGCACTAGTTCGACGAAGAGATCGTGAAATACAAGTGGTATAGATAATTATAAGTGGTAACAGTGATAGAAAATAGCTTGATGGCATGGAAGAGACTAAAGGCAAACTGAAATAAAGATGGAAGCAAGCAAACATGTAACAGATCTAGTAGCAAACGGTGTATCAATGCTCAGAAACAAGGCCTAGGGATCATACTTTCACTAGTGAACACTCTCATATAAATATATATTCTTCTTTATGATACTACGCTGAACTACTCTCCGGTTGGACACTCTAATCGTTGGTAGGGCTATAATAGCACACCTCAAAGTTCAATTTCCGCATCTAGATAACCCCACACTGTCACCTTGAGCACTAGATGGTTCAAACAAACACCACAATTTCATAAGGACATCCAACTCCAAATATAACTCATAACAAGTATTTGTAATCTCTAGCCTAAGTGCCACCATGGTGTGCACACTGTCAACTTCACACACATGGGGAGAGCAGAGATCTATTAAAGCACTTGAGTAGCAAGGTAGATCTATAGATTACAAGCTCATGGTCTCAATAAGAACATGCATAGAGAGAGATGAACACATAGCTACCGGTAGAACCCTTAGCCTCGAGAGAGAACTACTCCCTCCTCATCATGGGAATCAGCAATGGTGATGGAGATGGTGGTGGAGATCGATGGAGATGGCTCTGGGGGCACTTCCTCGTCCCGGCAGGGTGCCGGAATAGAGACTTTCTGTCCCCCAAATCTCCCCTTCGGTGGCGGCAACGCTACGGAACTTTTCGTGGCTGGAGGCTTGACGATCTAGGGTTTCTGCCTCGAGAGGAATATATAGGTGAAGGAGGCAAGGTCGGTGGCTAGCCAGGGGGCCTACACCATGCCTCGGCTGCCTGGGGTACCCAAGCACTGGGGTGGCCAGGCCCTGGCCCTCCTCCGTCTCGTATTCTGGCTCCGTGAGTCTTTCAGTAAAATAGGAACTTTGGCTTTTGTCCCGTCCAATTCCGAGAATATTCATTTTCTGACTTTTTGGAACCAAAAATAGCAGAAAACAGGCAACTGGCACTGTGGCTCTTGTTAATAGGTTAGTCCAAGAAATCATATGAAAAGTACTCCAAAGTGTGGACAAAACACAAGAAAGTAGATAAAACCAAGCATGGAACATCAAAAATTATAGATACATTTGCAATGTATCAACATCCCCAAGCTTAACTCCTGCTCGTCCTCGAGTAGGTAAGTGATAAAAAGAAAGAATAATTTTTGAGGTGACATGCACCATCATAAACTTGATCAAAGTATTTGTAAAACATTGATAGCTGGGATCATAGTACTTCAACATAACATGAAAGACAAAGTTCTAGCAATAAGACAAATAAACTATGTTGCAACATGAAAAGGCACAAACAAAAGTTTCATGAATAACAATGCTTTGCAAGACGTTTGTTTGTTTCACATAAAGAAAACATAGTATAGTGGCATTCAGCTTGTCCCTCATAGAGTAGCAAACATAAATGCATAGGACACCTTCAAAGTTCATAAGAGTGACTAGATACAAATAGTTTAAAACAAGCAATATCAAAGCTATGCATCAATCAACAAGTCTTGGGACAATGCACATAGAACTAAGAATGGCCACTATGCTCTCAAAGTAGGTGCATAAAGATAGAAGGTGGATACTCAACATAAAAGTAAAAGAAAGGCCTTCATAGAAGGAAGTAGGGATTCAAGTCTCATAAAGAGCTTCCAAAAATTATGGTACTTATTAGCTTTCAGCTCTCATTGCCCCTATCATAAGCATCTTGAAGGTGATTAAGGTTAAAGTGACACAACTAAGAGGATATGCTTGACAAGTTATAAGCCAAAATCTCATGCCCCTTACTTACGAAGACCGAACCTCATGCTACTCAACTTTAGTCACGAGTAAGCTCTTGTCATTGTAAGTACATATGTATCATAAAGAACCGCCAACGGGGTACCCCTTGCACGTGATACATGAGCTATCCCATAATCAAAATGACAAGGCAAGTAGACAATGAGCATCTCAGCAATCTTTTTATTTGCTATTTGCATAGGTTTTTATTGAGGATGCTTCATAGAATGCTCATTATGGTGATGCTGCAAGTTTCCACCATGATTAGGCATGGCTTAGGCTAGCGACCTAGGCTTTTCTCTAACACACATACAAACTCTATGATCTTACAAGTTCCACTTTTATTTCACACCGCCGGGATCCATAAGCAAAAGAACATGATATCAACGGGGTACAAAGTACAAGTGCAATGTTGAAAGCGTTCCCCATGATACATGGTTCTGCTAATTTCAACTTATAAAGCGCAAGCATATACGCAACAAAGAAGGACCCAAAGGTTCAGGTTTATTAAGAGCAAGAAAAGTAAAGTTGGCCATCAAGTTCGTGAGAGCTTTAATCACTAGTTTTCTCATAACAAGTTTAATTTGGAAGGTAAACAAAAACATGAATATACTTGGAATAGCATTAAGCTAGTAGGTAGGTATGGTGGAATCTTTGAAATAACTTGGTTTAAGGAGTTGGATGCATGAGTGGAACTCATACTTGGTTGCGGAGGCTAGCAAAAGACTAGGAGCGACAAACTAAGAGAGCAATAATGGCCATAATCATGCAGAGCGACAAAACATCATTGATCAAAGCATAAAGTGATACTACAAGTTGAAAACTAAAGGATAATAAAGGCTATGGTGACTTGAGATAGTCATAACATGGTGTGAGCATGTGCCAAGTCAACCCAAATAAAGCATCAAAGGAGAATACCACAATACTATGCTTTAATATGCTAAAACAACGCATGATTCATCCAAGGCACATTAAGCAATCTCAATTGTTTATAACAAGTCATGATACAACAAAGAATACTAAGCATAAATCCAAAACAATATCAAGCATGGCATGACAAAGCATAGGCCACGGCCAAAAATGAACTCTCTTTACCACTTAAGCATGAACTTTCCTACTCTTTTCCAATCCAAACCAAACTATTTGAAAACCATTGTATGAAAGAGGGGGTCCAACCAATTTATTCAGCAAACCAAGCAAATGAAAAACCAAAACAAAAACAAAAAAGAAGATGATCCAAGAACAACACAACTGTGCATGAAACAATAAAAATGAAGCGTTTGGAAGAAACCTGGAATTTTTATTGATGAAGAGGGGGATGCCCAAGGCATCCCCAAGCTTCGAAGCTTGTACTTCTTGGATATTTCTTGGGATGACACGCATGACATCCCCAAGCTTGAGCTTTAGTCTATCCTTCATCTCATTACTCATTCCTTCCACACACCTGAATTTTTTTCCTTCATACAAAACTTCACACAATCTTTATTAGCAATATTAGTGCACTCAAGATAAATAAGTCTTAAGGTTCAGTTCTAACACCAATAAACTTCCATTAGAACACTAGCTACTGAATAACTTCCCTCAAAAAGCTCAATTCTCCAAAAGAACTCAAAAAGGAACCAACAAGAAGCAAATGCAAATAATGGCAGAAATCTGTCAAAACAGACCAGCAGGTAAAGACGAATTTTTTCGAAGACCTTCTGTTGCTCAAATCGAAAAGTGTTGAACTAACAAAAGTTAGATAACAACCTGGGGCAGAAGCACAAAAATTAAGGCCTCAAAAATACATTCAGAGATTTTACACGAATTTTTACGGTGAAGCACAGAAATCTGTTTTGGGACAACAACTTTCCCAATCATTACTTCTCTCTCATTAGAGGTTACTCTTGGCACAAAAAGCAAATAAAAAGGATAAGGAGCGGTTATTACTGAAGTAATAACTTCCAAGACTCATCTAAAACTTTTGGGTTATCTCCCAATAAGTACTTTTCTTTAACGCCTTTAAGTTAGGCATGATAGTTTGAGAAGATGCTCACATAAGAAATATGAATTGAAGTAAAAGAGAGCATCAAGAAGCAAATTCAAAGCACATTTAAGTCTAACCCACTTCCTATGCATAGGAATCTTGTAAAGTAACAAGTCATGAAAGCAAAAAGAAACAAGCATAAGAAAGCAAAACAAGTGCAACTTCAAGACTTTCAACATAAAGAGGGGAAACTTAATATTATTGAGATGCATAAAACCATGTTTTACTCTCTCATAATAACTTTCAGTAGCATCATGAATAAAATTAACAATATAACAATCACATAAAACATTCTTATCATGAGCCACATGCACAAAAGAATTAATACTCTCCACATAAACATAGTCATTCTTATTAATTGTAGTGGGAGCAAATTCAACAAAACAGCTATCATTATTATTCTCATCACCATAATCATCAAATATAGGAGGCATATTATAATCATAATTAATTTTATCCTCAAGAGTAGGTGGACTGAAAATATCATATTCATCATTGTAATCATCATATATTAGAGGTTTGGTATCATCATAAGCAATATAATAGCTATCTTCCAAAGCTAGGAAACTAAAAAGAACATTTTCATAAAAACTAGCTTCCCCAAGCTTAGGCTTTTCCATAGCATTAGCAATAATGGTGTCCAAAGAATTCATACTAACAACATTGCTATTAGCATGCAAATAAAGTTCCATAGGTTTTTAAATTTTCTCTTCAAACACTTCATGTCCTAACTCAAGATAAATACTATAAAGCTCTCTAATTTTTTTGTTGTTTTCCATTAAGCCTAACTAGTGAAAACAAAAAACAAAAAGACAAAATTGCAGAATCTAAAGGAAATAACTTCGAGCACTCACACCGGAGGATGTGAGTACCTTTTACCTTACCTTCCCGGCAACGACGCCAGAAAATAGGCGTTTGCCGTGGGAGGTTCTTCTTCTTTAATCCTCCGGTGTGAATACCTTTTACCTTACCTCCCTGGCAACGGCGCCAGAAAATAGCTTGATGTCTACGCACTTCTATTCTTGTAGACAGTTGTTGGGCCTCCAAGTGTAGAGGTTTGTAGAATAGCAGCAAGTTTTCCCTTAAGTGGATCACCCAAGGTTTATCGAACTCAGGGAGGAAGTGGTCAAAGGTATCCCCTCTCAAGCAACCCTGCAATCAAGATACAAGAAGTCTCTTTTGTCCCCAACACACCCAATACACTTGTCAGGTGTATAGGTGCACTAGTTCGGTGAAGAGATAGTGAAATACAAGTGGTATAGATAATTATAAGTGGTAACGGTGATAGAAAATAGCTTGATGGCGTGGAAGAGACTAAAGGCAAACTGAAATAAAGATGGAAGCAAGCATAACAGATCTAGTAGCAAGCGGCGTATCAATGCTTAGAAACAAGGCCCAGGGATCATACTTTCACTAGTGAACACTCTCATATAAATATATTCTTCTTTATGATACTACGCTGAACTACTCTCTGGTTGGACACTCTAATCGTTGGTAGGGCTATAACAACACACCTCAAAGTTTGCTTTCCACATCTAGATAACCCCACACTGTCACCTTAAGCACTAGATGGTTCAAACAAACACCACAATTTCATAAAGACATCCAACTCCAAATATAACTCATAACAAGTATTTGTAATCTCTAGCTAAGTGCCACCATGGTGTGCACACTGTCAACTTCACACACATGGGGAGAGCAGAGATCTATTAAAGCACTTGAGTAGCAAGGTAGATCTATAGATTACAAGCCCATGATCTCAATAAGATCATGCATAGAGAGAGATGAACACATAGCTACCGGTAGAACCCTTAGCCTCGAGAGAGAACTACTCACTCCTCATCATGGGAATCATCAATGGTGATGGAGATGGTGGTGGAGATCGATGGAGATGGCTCCGGGGGCACTTCCCCGTCTCGGTAGGGTGCCGGAACAGAGACTTTCTGTCCCCCGAATCTCCCCTTCAGTGGCGGCAGCGCTGTGGAACTTTTCGTGGCTAGAGGCTTGACGATCTAGGGTTTCTGCCTCGGGAGGAATATATAGGTGAAGGAGGCAAGGTCGGTGGCTAGCCAAGGGGCCACACCATGCCCTGGCGCGGCCTGGGGGTACCCGCGCCTGGGGGGTGTGGCCAGGCCCTGGCCCTCCTCCGTCTCGTATTCTGGCTCTGTGAGTCTTCCGGTAAAATAGGAACTTTGGCTTTTGTCCCGTCCAATTCCGAGAATATTCATTTTCTGACTTTCTGGAACCAAAAACAGCAGAAAACAGGCAACTGGCACTGTGGCTCTTGTTAATAGGTTAGTCCAAGAAATCATATGAAAAGTACTCCAAAGTGTGGACAAAACACAAGGAAGTAGATAAAACCAAGCATGGAACATCAAAAATTATAAATACATTTGCAATGTATCAAAATCCTAGTATTGTCATCTAACACCAAAAAGGGGGAGATTGAAAGAACATTTCATGGTTCCCTGTGTTTTGAGTGTTAGATAACAATACCGTGGAGTTTTCTCATGTGCGATAAGTGTGCAGGGATTGTTCTGGTGTTTTTGGGGAGCGGATTATCTGCCCCACCAAGGGCCGGATAATCCGGCCTAACTCATCGATCAAATGTAGCCAAGGCACGACGCTCGGAGTGGGTTCAGATTTTCTCCCGGAAAATCCGAACTGGGGCGGTTTTTCCTCCCTAGGCCGGATTAAGGCCGGATCATCCGGCCTTCGCATGGGGCTGGATAATCCGGCCCCCAGAAATCAATCAAAGGCAGCCAAGGCGCGACGCTCGGAGTGCGGTCGGATTTTCTTCCGGAAAATCCGAACAGGGGCGGTTTTTCCTTCCTTGGCCAAATAATCTGGCCTTCGCATGGGGCCGGATAATCTGGCCCCCAGGAGGCGATCAAGGGCAGGCTCGGCGCGTCGCTCTGAGTGGGGGCGGTTTATCTGCCGGATAATCCGAGTTTGGGGCGGAGTTTTTCCCTAGACCGGATAATCCGTCCCTCACTTGGGCCGGATAATCCGGCCCCAAATGGCTCCAACGGCTCAGTGGGTGCAGGGGGTATAAAAGCCCTTTCATCCCCATCATGTAGTCTTATTGATTCATTCGAAAATTGTTACACCCTTTGCAAGAACTCTCTCTCTAGATCTCCCACTTCAACCACCCGAAGGCTTCGATCTTTGGGGGAATTGAAGGAGGATATTATCTTCATCGCCATCACGAATCAAGCGCATCAACTCCTCTCCATTCATTTGGAGAAATCCCCGATCTAGTATTTACTAATATCTAGATCTTGTATTTTGTTATTGATAACTTGTTCGTGTTGCAGCTTGTTGTCATTACGGGAGCCTCCAATTTGGTTGTGGAGTTGTGCCCCGCTAGTTGTGTAAAGGTGTCGGTACCCGCCTCGAAGGGTTCCTATAGTGGAAAGGTGGATCAGGCCTTTGGTGGCGGGATCCATCGGAGAACAGGGTGAGGCCTATTGTGGTGTGGTGGTCTTAGTACCGTCCACCCCTCCAACGCAGATGTACTTCCCTTAACAAGGAAGGAACTGTGGTAAAACAAATCCTGTGTCTCCACGTGCTTCACTACGGTTCACTCGTTCCTCTTTCCACTCGCATCTTACTAGCTAGTAGATAGGTTTGCATATAGGGAAATTCTTCCAAATAGTTATCTAGAGAATTTACCTTTTGTGTTAAGCCTAAAATTGAAAAAAAAAGCATTAAAATTTTAAGTAGCACCTATTCACCCCCCCCTCTAGGTGCCCATACTATCCATTTCACCGGGGGAGTTGCAAGAGATCTTACAGTGGTTGCAGTGTGCTTAAATTCCCACGACAACTACTAGAGCATTTTTCGGCGCCATCTTCATCAACTTTGTGTAAACACCTAAGCTTGGGGAGGTTGCACCACTGTGAGCTTTTCCTTCTCTTTTTGATTTTCAAAGCAATTTTCTTTTGTCTTGTTTTAGTCTTTTATTTGTTTGTTAGTTTTCATTAAAACATAAAAACCATAAAAAATAATATAACTTCTGATTACAAACATGGGAGAAAGAAATAAAAACTTGGTGACTACACAAACACCCCTAATGATCAAATCATTGCTAGGCCCATTACAACTCCTAAAATAATAGCTGAAAGTTTTGAACTTAGTCCTGGGTTACTTAATATAATTGTTAAAGAACAATTTGGGGGAAGTGCTAGTGAATATTCATCTATGCACTTACATGACTTTTGTGAAATATGTGATATGCAAAAATTTAAAAATGTGGAAAATGATATTGTTAAACTCAAACTATTCTCATTTTCACTTAGAGGCAAAGCTAAAGAATGGCTATTATCACTACCAACTGCTAGCATAAACTCTTGGAATGATCTTAAAGAAGCTTTCATAAAGAAATATTACCCACCTATTAAAATCTTGCAGAATTGGAATATCATCCTATCTTTTAATAAAAATGATAATGAACATGTACAACAGCTTGGGAAAGAATTAAAATCATGCTAAGAACTTGCCCATCACATGGAGTAAATGAAGGGACTATTTTACACTCTTTCTATAATGAGTTAAACTATATGTCAATAAGCATGTTAGATTCTGTTCCGGGGGTACTTTCATGAGTAAAACTGTTCCAGAATCTAAAGCTATCTTAGAAAACATGTCGAATAACCATAGTCAATGGCATACTGAAAGAGAACCAAACTCATCATCTAGAAACATTAATTCTATTGAAGAATTAGATTCCTTATCTGGTAAAATGGATGCCATACTTTCCCATGATACGTTGCTAACGTATACATAATTTTTGATGTTCCATGCTTGGTTTTATCTACTTTCTTATGTTTTGTTCCAACTTTGGAGTACTTACTATACACTTTCTTGGACTAACCTACTAACAAGAGCCACAGTGCCAGCTGCCTGTTTTCTGCTGTTTTTGGTTCCAGGAAAGTCAGAAAATGAATATTTTCGGAATTGGACGGGACAAAAGCCAAAGTTAGTTTTTCACAGAGGGACACCGGAGCCAGAATACAAGACGGAGAGGGGCCAGAGGGTGTCCACACCACCTGGCCGCGCGGCCAGGCCTGGCCCGCGCCAGGGGGTGGTGTGGCTAGCCCAGGCACCCCCCGGCCTCTCCTTCTGCCTATAAGATACCTCCGATACAGAAATCCTAAGGACCCGATAAAAATTCCATGAAAGAGTCTGTAGCCGCTGTCATCTCCATCCCTAGATCGGGAGGGATTTGAAGCTCTTCCCGGCACCCAGTTGGAGAGGGGAATTCACCCTGGAGGCCTTCTTCATCATCATGCAAGCCTCCGGTGTGATGCGTGAGTAGTTCATCTTTGGACTACGGGTCCATGTAGTAGCTAGATGGCTGGTTCTCCTCCTTTGTGTTATCATGTTTAGATCTTGTGAGCTCCGTTCATGATCAAGATCATCTATTTGTAATTCCTACATGTTGTGTTTGCGGGGATCCGATGGATATTGAGATGCTATTTCAGATTGATTATTGATTCTATCATGTCTTTGGTATTTGTGATCTTGCATGCTTTCCGTTGTTAGTAGCTATCTTGGCCAAGTAGATGCTAGCAACTCCAAGAGTTAGTATTTATGCTCGATAGTGGGTTCATGCCTCTAGTAATCTGGGGAAGTGACAGAAATCTCTAAGGTACTAGA
This sequence comes from Avena insularis, assembly GCA_023614405.1. Classification (NCBI taxonomy): domain Eukaryota; kingdom Viridiplantae; phylum Streptophyta; class Magnoliopsida; order Poales; family Poaceae; genus Avena; species Avena insularis. The sequence continues at coordinate 37,172,703 of CM042696.1, read as the reverse complement.
TGTGTTGTTGCTACTAAGGAGAAAACAACAATCCTTTGTTCATACAACAATCGTATTGTTTACTTTACACGCAATGCGTAATGCAATTATCTGTTGCTTGCAACTTAATACTGGAGGGCGGTCGGATGATAACCTGAAGGTGGATTATTAGTCATAGATGCAATTGGATGGCGGTCTATGTATAATGTTGTAATGCCCAATCAAATCTCAAAGGAGTCAAGATGAGTAGTATATGCATATTGCTTTCTCAATGTTTGTCAATTGCCCCGCTATAATTTGTTCACCCAACATGTCATCTATCTTAAGGAGAGACACCACTAGTGAACTATGGACCCTGGTTCTTTCTTTTACCATCAATCTACAATCAACTATTTACTACTTTGTGTTTACTTTCTGCAAACTATTACTTTCTTCCACTCGATACGTTTAATCCTTTGTTTTCAGCAAAACCGATGAGATTGACAACCTCATCGCAAGTTGGGGGCAGAGTTATGTGGTTGTGTTGTGCAGGTCTCCATGTTGCTGCTGGCACCGGTAGTGCGCCCTGCCAAAGTTAAGCTAGCAACACCTTTGGGGTGTTTCCTTGCTCCTACTGGATTGATATCCTTGGTTTCATAACTGAGGGAAAACTTGCTGTCGTGCTCATCATACCTTCCTCTTGGGGTTCCCCAACGAGCTCGGTATATTTTGGGCCATCAGCCCACATATATAAACAAAATGTTGATAATGTTCCCCTACAAGATTTAGTTGGAAACAATAATGAAAATGTAGATGTAAACTACATAAGAAACTTTGGTAACAATGGGTATGGGAACAACTATAGCAATTCTTATGGTAGGCCACCTTATGTTCCAAATAAATATACTAGTAGTAATAATGCTTCCAATAATTTAGAGAATACTATTAGATCTTTCATATCAACACAAAAGGAATTAAACAAAGAATTTATAGCTAAGTTTGAAAGACAAGATGCTCTAAATGAAAAAGTGGATCACTTAACTCAAGAAGTAATAATATCCTTTAAAAACCTCATCCAAACTCAAAAGCATCATGAAGGAACTATTAAGTATGTGCAAGGCATAATAGATAGGTCTTGGGAGACCCTTAATATGATGGAACAAAGAGAAAAATAGTCACTCATTACTATAAATGAAAAGGAAGTAGAGGAAGTTAAAATTCTTAGTGAAACAAAAGAACTTATACATGATCTTGATAAATATAGCTTGCATGAACTCATTAATTTATTGCAAAAAAAATCTAATGATCCTTCCATTGATGGTCATCAAGCAGGCTTTGACTCATATATTGCAAACTATGTCATAAAAGAAAAGATAGAAAGATATAATAATGAAGCTATGATACCACCAAAGCTTGGGGATGCTTGGCTCCCCAATATATTAATCACTATTGGCAAAGAGACCCATCATGCTATAATAGATGTAGGATCTAGTGTCTCAGTTTTGTCAAAAGATTTATATGAATTGCTTAAACTTAAAACTATGGAAAAAATATATGATGATGTTCATTGAAAACAAATAAAGTGTTGTTATGTTTTCGTTAACGTTAAACCTAGCCTTCAATATTTGTTTTAATAAATGCTATTTTGTTTCGGTAATATGAGAACAATGGTTATTCAAATAATTACCGTATTTCATAGAAGGTGGATAAACTTTTACAAGTCTAATTGGAGAAATCACGTCCATAAAAACTAATGCTAAAATATTGCAAGACAAATGATTAAAATATCACTTACTAGTGACATCGTCATTTAAATTATATTGGAAACAAAACATGTAGAAACTCCATGTTGATGGAATTTTGGAGTCTTTAATTTTGATCAATTGACGCTTGTGAGACTTTCCTGGAGATAATTGAAACTCCGTTCATAGGCCAAAAAGGAACAAATAACTAACTTATTGAATATTGTGCATGTTGATCTATATAGTCCATTATGTGTAGCCATGTGCGGTGGATCTTTCAACTTCATATGCTTTCTCCGAAAATTTGAGTGGATATATGTGTATATTTACTTAATAAGTAAGAAGTATGAAACATTTGAAAAATGTTTAAAGACTTTCAGGATGAAGTGGAAAATCATTGTAACAAGAAAATAAAAAATTATGATTGGATCATAAAGGAAGATATTTGAGTTACAAGTGTAGAAAAACACCTAGATTTGAGGGATCATTCCATGGATTTGCATTTCCCAATAAACCATAGGAGTATGGAATGTTCGAGAGATGAAATAAAACCTTGTTTGACATGGTAAGATCAAAGGTTTCATTTAGAAAACGACCATTATGTTTTAAGGATTAATGTAGAGACCACCATTTTTATATTGAAAAGAGCACCATTGTGATCTGTTGAAATGACACCATATGGGTTATGGTTTGGGATAAAACTCGAGTTGTATTTTCTTAAATTTTGGTATGCTAGGCATAAGTGAAATGTTTACAACCAAAGTCGGATAACCATTTCTTCGTAGGTTATCCCAAAGAAATAGTTGGGTATTCCTCCATAACATCAAGTTTCTTAAGAAGGAATTTTTTGTAAAAGTTAAGTGGGAGGACAATAGAACTTTGATTAGGTTTATGAACCTAAGCAACAAGTGCTAAGTAGCGCAGTGCCAGAAAATGTCCCGGAGGCGGCCACAATACTCATGGCTCCCATGATTACAAAGGTTGTGATCTCGGAGATTAGAGCTCCTATTGAACCGTGTGGGTCGGGTAACAATCAAACAGTGAGATTTGATAAACAAGTCATTATTGTTTTGACAATGATAAACCGATTACATAAAATGACTAAAAGTCATAAAATCAGTGATAGTTTCCATACACGAGAAATCAAGTTTTTAAACCTGGAAGACCCCTCGAAAAGGCATGGAGCCTATTGGTTATATTTGGATCTATAAAAAATAGACATGGATGTTTCACATCTATGAAATAGTCGACATGTCGGCAAAGAGTTTACGAAAAATTTCAAGGAGTTGACTATGACAAGATTTGATATTTTGTAGCAATATTTAGTCTGGACAGATTAATATAGCAACCACTACATATGTCAATTTTGGTATATGACAGTTGAACAAAAAACAAAGTTTTTCTAATAGAATGATTACCTAAGACATGTACTTGACTAGTAGTTGTGAGATTCGACACATTTTTGATGGTTTTTGTTGATGGGTTTCTCCCGAATTTGATCATTTTCTAGCTTTACCTAACGCTAATACTTCGATAGTGAAGAAAACTTGGTTTTTAATGTGTGTTTTAGGTTCTGAACGTCAACAGAAGGTTTTAACTAGAGAAATACAATATTCAGGCGAAAACAAGCAAATCTCTCTTTGGAAGCAATCGAGGGAAGCGTACAGAGGCTTTAACGAGCAACTATACGGCGGGAGCAATTTTTCCGGCCGTATAGCTGCTGCCGCCTCTGTCTTGTCAAAAGGGACAACTTCCATGAAGAGGTCATACATGAAAAGACAACACAACAATCGCCATCCCATCCAGAAGGGAGAAAGAAGAGATCCGGAAAAGAAGGGGAAGATGTTCTTCATCTCGCTCCACGATCTTCGACCTCCTAGCCAATACACCCCCATAGCCATTACTTGTACTTGAGAGAGAGAGGGATCTTCACCTTGCAAGACTAGGGTTTGAGATTGTTTCTTCCTATCTTGAATTGTGTTGGATACTTTTCTATTCTTATTATGGATCTCCATGGTAATATCAAGAAGAATTCCCTTTATTTGATTATATCGATGATCCGTTCTTCTCTCATGTGTGAGTAAGTTCCTTGAGCGTGGGAGATGTAGGGGATTGGTGAGATGTGATGTGCCTTTATATATTTTCCATTAGCTTGTGATTGATTCTAATTATTATATTATGTGTACTTGACTATCTGTGGGATGCCTAATACTTGTTGTCCAATTAAGGGCCCAGACAACATGATACTTTGTTCTACATAGATAGGATCTTGTTCGCTAGCAGACCGGCGACCCCCCGAGTGATACGGGGATATCAGTGGAAAAGCTAGTAGACTCGAGGATAACGAGGAACCAATGTGCTTATTGCATTAATCCGATCCAAGGAGCTTAATCGCTAAGCGACCTAAAGGGTCTTAACCGTCTAGTGTCTGACCATGGTTTTGGTAACAGACTAGTAGGATTATTAAAGTTCGGATGAAATCTACAAAGAGGAGTTCCGGCTAATTACGGGTTGCTCATCTACACATATACTTATAAGATTATAATTGTTACATTTATCATTCGTCCACCTGGCACAGTCGCTATCACCATGAACTGAATCTCCCCGCGCCTTCTTTTACCATCTGCAGAAAACAACAAACAACCAAGTTGTTCTTTACTTTCATGCTTTATATTTCTAAAGTTTACATTTTCTTTTGCCATCTACAGAAAACAACAAACAACCAAGTCGTTGTTTGTACAATATCTTCTCAAAGGTACTGACAGTTTAACGATCAACTATATGGAGGGAATAAAAAATTCGGTCGTATAGTTCCGGTCATATAGATATCGCTGCCCGTTTTAGAATTTTGTCTCAAAGGTACTGATAGTTTAACGACCAACTATGCGGCAGGAATAAAAAATTCTGACCGTATACTTATGGTCATATAGATATCGATGTTGTTAGGGATCGCAGCAGAAAACAAAAAATTCCTACGATGGAACCCCAAAAACTGCCTAGGATCTATCTATGTAGTAATGCGGTAACGGCCGGAGCATAGAGAATACATACCCTTGTAGACCGTACGCGGTTAACATTCCGCGGGGAACGTGGTTGAAGTAGTCGTACTCGTAGCCGACCTCAAGGTCGCGAAGCTCCTCGCAGGTCACCCCTTGCTCCTTCTTCATCTTCATCGTGCAACAGCTCCAGCTCAAGACATTTAAGCACCCCAAGTGTTGCGCCTCGTGTCTTCGTACACATCCGGTGCACGATGAGACCTTTGGCTCCCCGATCCCGCCGGGAGTGCAGAAGTTGATATCCGGCTAGGAATCCCTGCAGCACAACAGTGTGCTGCAGGTGTGCCTTGATCGCACAACCCAAACTTGGGGCCATGGTCACAAGGGCTAGAGAGAGGGAAGGAGGAAGTAAACCAAAGGACTTCTCCAAAAATTGGGTGTGTTTTAGTCCTCCCATGGGCACCCCTTTATATAGGCTAAGGGGGTGTGCTTTTATCAAAGGCTAAGCCATGTGGGACTATTTTTCAAAGGAAAACTCCTAGGAAAAAGAAAACCAGTGGCGGGCGGCCCACGTGAGGCTATGCTGCCGGGTTGGCTGCCAGCCAAGGCAGGTGGAGAGGCGACCGGGTGGGCCGGCCTGTGGCGCACGGCGGCCCGACTTGCCCTACCCGGGTGGGCTGGCGGTCGTGGCCAGCGCGCCTAGCTCGCCAACGCAGCCTCAGCCGCTTCGCCTGCAAGCCGGTTATCATTACCACGGGCTGGCTGTTATACCTTTTTCCATTTCTTTTTCTGCAGTTTTATCTCTAGACCTTTTCCCTCCGGGATTTGGCCTAATATAAAAGTTGCCTTTATAAATCTTAATCTAAATATTATTTAGTATATATTAATTCATAATCAACATATAATAAATGTATATTTAAATTCCCATTTATCCGAAAACACTTTTCGGGGCTTTTCCTTTATTCTTTCTCCGAACAACTTCGAATCTCTCCGCGGAATGATTTCGGCTTTCTCTCTTTCTCTACTGTGATTCCGTCTTACGAATGATCGCTCTCATCGTACCCTTAAGTGTATCCTCTCATGGCTCGGGAATGCTCTAGACATGATCTGTATCAATGATCAACAGAGGGACCAGGGATATCCATGTGACCCCTATGCATTCCTGATGACACTGTCGTTTGAACCGCTAAATGTAGCATCATCTTCCTTTTGTTTCTCGATACAACTTGTCCGAGATCTGATCATTGGTATCCCATACCTTGTTCAATCTCGTTCATAACAAGTTCTGTTTTCTTGTTACCGTGATATTACATCCCCGTGACCTAGTCACATGTTGCATCATTTATGGATATAATCTCACTAAGCCGGCCGTATGTATCTTTACCCGTCATGTGGGTGAACAAATCCCGGTCTTGCAGTCACATGTCATCAACTGTTCCTTTGGAATACCCAACATACACCTTTATGGCCACCGTATTACCAGATGACGGTTGATGTAGTCAAAGCAGCCTCGGGAAACAGTGAGTAATATGAGTTCACGGTCTAAGGAGAAGGAGTCTAGGTATATCTATTGCAACAATGAACTATATGACTTGATCGTGTTGCAATCCTTCGAGGAATGTCCAATCACATCATTTTCCAATGATATGATCCCGTTGTTAGTCGGCATAAATGCCCATGATCTTGAAACCCGGATCATCTTCGTGACCAACGAACTAGTATAAATAGAGGCTACTAGGGACTTGGTTGTTTCATACCACACCTGTACCAATGTTTCTACTTGGCACAGTTATAGCACAATATGAAACTATTATAAACTAATTGAGATATGACAATAAAAACCTATTTATTATTTGCCTCTAGGGCATATCTCCTTCAGTCTCCCACTTGCACTAGAGTATAAATAACCCAGCTTACATTTTACTAATATAAACCATATACCATATGCGTTACAGATCATGCATGCTCATGGGAAACTTCATGTCCATGTTCTGTTTTACCAGATCATTATGTCTTTTGCAAATCGTTAATGTCTTCCTAATTTTGACATTCACACCATTATCTTATAATGGGTCAAAGTATTTGTTTGGCAACAAAGCGAGACTTTGTTTCTAGTGTTTATGATGACGGTCGTTTTCACCGTTGTCATATAAACTTCGAAACACATTTTGCTATCCTTTGTGTATATACTATAGTCATGGCAGTAGAACGAGGCCGGATTATAGGAGCTTACAGTGACTTTAGATCAACCTCGAGGACTTTCTCATGGGCACTGGGCCCTGGGACACATCATTCTATGTTAAAAGCAAACTAGCCCCGCCATAACATTATACATCACATCAGATGGAGCTTTTATACTTCTATATCTATGTAGATCCTAGTGCATGAAATGCAACTATGCCACTTACATTGCTTCTTGCCATTTATGTACAAACTTAATTCTGGTTTAGTGATCAACTCAGGAATCACTTAAAGACATGTTCTTACAGTTAAGAGCTAGTCCTTCCAACCAGAACCTTGGGTCACAATATGTCGAGTATACAACATGGCTATATGGAAGAACCTATGACTGAGGAATAGGAGATGCAATGCATCTCTTTCTTTCAACCATAGTTGCAATACTAACTCAATGCTTCATTCAGCAAGAACTTATTTCTTACCTTGTTCCATTCTGAACTTCTTCAGAATCTCATCTTTAGGGCATTCTGAACATCTTTCAGAATCAAGTCCAAGAAGCATTCAACATTCAGTGTTTATTAAACTCACCAATCTATCTCGATAGATCTCTTTGTTTAATAACTTTCAACTTCATCCTTATTTATCTAACTTAAATATTATTAGCACCAATCATATCATTCACATATGTCATCCACATATCACATAATGATTTCATGCTCCCACTCAAATATGACATTCATGTTTGAGATCCAGGGATTTCACTTAGCTCCCACTCAAAATATGTCAGCTACATATTATGAATTAGACAAGTTTGATTTGCTCCCACTCAAATCTAGGTACTCTCGATAATCTTGGACTTCCAAAATTCTTTGATCATCATCAAACTGATAATTCCACTAACGAGATTTCAATGACCATTCGTTTCTCGTACTTAGGTCCATCACGCTTCTTTGCATTTCGTAGGTATGTCTTGTTCAAAACATGACAAGTGAATCAACAATATTATTCCACAAACTTGTAAGAATATATAGTTGAATCCTACTTTCTTTAAGTAAAAGTATTTACTTGGAACTTTATGATCATTATCAATGGTTTCTCCTCTATTTGTAGAGTTTGGATTCACGAAACAAATTCCGCTGCGCCACTCAACAATCCAGAGGTAAGGTCAAATACCTTGTTTTGATCTTTTACTTTCTTCCACCTGTATCTTCATCAAGACACATCCACTTTGGACAACAACAGGTTTGCCACTTTTGTGGAAGATGCACTCATAGCTTCCTAAGAATGCTCTACAAAGACTTGTTTATTCGCCACAACTTTGACTTGTCGAAATCTCCAGAAACATGAACTTCCCATAACACTTATGGTGTTATTTCCACGAATCTTTTGGATGTTCCTTTGTATTTCAAGTGAGTGTTTGCTTATTTTGATCTCTAACTCTAAATGACAACTATAACCCCGATAAGAGATAATATGATATCATATGTATCTAATACAAAATGTTTACAATGTTTTAGACATTTCACCAAAGTTTGAATTCGTCCAATTATCATAATTTGTGAAACATATTTCACAAGTTCCTTTTATGCTAAACTTAACTTTAGTCGTGTCGATCAAATCGAAGAGACTTGTTAATTCAGTATCCTCTTTGTTGTGAACTCATTTGAACAATTCAAATCATTTCAAACTTCATGTTTCATTAAGTAAATACACTTATTCACTTAAGTCCATAATGATTTCCAATACTTGTTGAAAATATGATACATCACTATGTATAAGATTCAACATTTCTTCGCATATCACCGTTTTACCAGAATGTGGAGTTTTAGTCATTCTTCCCAAGAGGCATGGTTTTGCAAAGTCTCTAGATTAAGCATCTAGGACCCCGATCTTTCATAAAGAACCTGCAATAACCAAAATGACTTAAACTATAGTGTCATTTCATTATTAAACTTTGGATATCTTTTAGCATTCTAATCCTTTATAAATGTTTAAACCATTATCATTAACATAGTGATTAGGATAACTTATTTATAATCATAATGTGACCATAAGGTATTGTTCATAAGAATAGTACAAACTGGCTTGTAACTTGTTCATATGAATAATCGTCTTGCCAAAAGCAAGACACACAAACAGGGATTACGAAATTATATTCAAGTCCACTAATCCAAATGACAAACTTTAAGGGAAGAAGTGATGTCGGCCATCAACTGTTTTGCTTGTCGTCATCAAGTCACATTGCCTCAAAGACAACAATTCTCAAGCAGATCCTCCTGTTTTCACAAAGCAGGACAAGTATCAAATACTTTGCAAACGGCAACGAGTTTTGCAAGAATCACATTTATAATTTGTATATCTTACATATACCTTTTTCATCAATGACCTCCATTTCAATCAAGACCTTCTAAGAGTTCTCAACTCTAATGCAAGATCGCTAAGTGTTTTTCCAAACATTCTGGAGTCATCGAATTATCTCCTAATGGTTATTGTATCAAGAAGAGAAGATCACCTTTTACGAGGATATCCCTCAGGCGTGGGTATTAATCTATGAAGTTGGACCCTTTTGCTAAGTTTCACATTAAGCAATATATTCCCATGGTAGCAAAGGACCTCAATGGGATAGGCCATGATCTAATAAGATATTTGCAAATAGACATCTAGACTAAGTTTATAATAAGAGATCAATTTATAATTGGTCGCCACTAAAATTGTCATCCCCTGGACGATTTTAGTGATCACATGATCCCTATCCTCTGCACCTCCCCCGATCATCACGACCATCAGTGCATTATCAAAGGTAGACATTCACTAATGTCAATCACATCATCCATGTGACTCATGCTCGATCTTTCGATCTCTTGTGTTTCGAGGCCATGTCTGTACATGCTAGGCTCACCAAATCTAACTTGTGTGTATTCGCTGTGCAACATGGCTTACACCCACTATATGCGAACGTATATATGTCTGACCCCTACTCACTACAGGGCGCCTCATACCGAAGAACTTTCTTGGTGGTGCACACTCAAGGGGAACACGGAACATTGGAATTAAATAGGGATTATCTTATTTGCTACCGTTCAGTATCTTAATACTAGCACACAATAAGATGTAAAACAGGTATCAACATCATATGCATAATGTGATATGATATGGTCTTTCTTGCGCCTTGATCTTCATACAGCGCTCTGGCATGATCTCCATCCTGCCCTTGGTTTGACGCCAAGTCCACGACGCCTCCACCAGGTCATCCATCGGAACAATGACTATTACTATACTACTTAGTAGAGAAAAGTAAACTACTTTACCTTTGTAACGACCAATGCCATATCATAATCACATGCCCTCCTGCAAAATAAAGTTAGATGCCTCTACTTTATCTATTGCAAGTTTTACGTGGTTGTTAGGGCTTTCGCAATAGAACCGTTTCTAAACTACGAACTTTCCAACCACAACATGGATCTGACAGTTGTCTCTATTACACCCCTTTCGGGGCCCTCCGTTGTAAATGCTATATCAACTATCGAATGAGAGACATACACCCGCTAGCCACTTATACGATACAAGCCGTATGTTGAGCGTGGAACTAGTCTCGCGTACGAATACGCGTAAGGTCGGTCCGGGCCGCTTCATCAAACAATACCGCGATATAAGCAAGTACACGTTAGAGGGTAACAACTAAGGGATCAATGACCGCACAATACTTGTGCGTACTGGTCGTACAACACTCCTATGCATAGATCGGCTCTGATACCACTATTGGGGATCGCAGTAGAAAACAAAAAAATTCCTACGATGGAACCCTAAAAACTGCCTAGGATCTATCTATGTAGTAATGCGGTAACAGCCAGAGCATAGAGAATACATACCCTTATAGACCATACACGGTTAACGTTCCGCGGGGAACATGGTTGAAGTAGTCGTACTCGTAGCCGACCTCAAGGTCGCGAAGCTCCTCGTAGGTCACCTGTTGCTCCGTCTCCATCTTCATCGTGCAACAGCTCCGGCTCAAGACATTTAAGCGCCCCAAGTGTTGCGCCTCGTGTCTTCATACACATCCGGTGCATGATGAGACCTCCGGCTCCCCGATCCCGCCGGGAGTGCGGAAGTTGGTATCCGGCTAGGAATCCCTACAACGAAACGGCGTGCTGCAGGTGTGCCTTGATCACACAGCCCAAACTTGGGGCCATGGTCACAAGGGCTAGATAGAGAGAGGAAAGGAGGAAGTCAACCAAAGGAGTTCTCCAAAAATTGGGTGTGTTTTAGTCCTCCCATGGGCACCCCTTTATATAGGCTAAGGGGGGGGTGCTTTTATCAAAGGCTAAGCCATGTGGGACTATTTTTCAAAGGAAAACTCCCAGGAAAAAGAAAACCAGCCGGATGGGCTGGCTGGCCGCATTTGGCCTAGCAGCCAGTAGCACAGGCAGCCGAATCAGGCCAGCCTGGCTCGGCCCAGCTGACTAGCGATCAACTACCAGCGCAGCAGGTGGTGCCCCGGGTGGGCCGGCGCTGCCCACCCGGAGACCTTTATTCATAATTATTTAATAAAGAGAAAATCAATTAAAAGGTCAAAAGGCTTAATGGGCCAATTTCCGGAGGGAGAGGGCCCATTAGGTAAAGGAGAAAGGGGAGAGGGACCAAGGGGGAGGCCGGCTGGGCCTTGCCCCCCCGCGGGGCCCACTAGGGGCTGGCCGGCGGCCACCCCACCCCCTCCTCTCCTTTAGTCCCACCCCGGGACTTGAGGGGAGGTAGTACCTCCCCTCCCCCTATATAAAGTGGGGTATTTGGCCTAGAATATACACCCAACAATCAATAAAGGTCTCCCCACTTTTGGGAGGACCTCTAATTGATATTTTCTCTCTCCCCCTCTCTCTCTCGTGACCGTGGTCCCAAGTCTGGACTGCGCGAGCGAGAGACATCTTCACCCCGGAGCGCCATAGTGCTGCGGGATTCGGATCCGGGAGCTCTACTTCCGCAACTGCTGCTGGATCGGGGAAGCGGGAGTCATCGTCAGGAACCGGACGTGTGTAACTCCCACGAGGTGTCACACTTGAGGCACTCAAGTCGTTGGAGCCAGAAGGAGCGCCAGGACTTCATCACGACCTTGAGGTCGGCTTTGGCTCGTCTACATCAATCACGCTCTCCTGAGCGTTGACAACGCTTTTCGGTCTTCAAGGGTAAGTTCGCGAAAAGCCCCTCCCGTTACTATATTACTAATAGATAGGTCCTGGCAGCTTCAGGGGTTCAGGGGCGTAGAGTAAAATTTATTGTTTTTATGTGCGGAACCCCTACAGTGGTATCAGAGCTAGATCTATGCGTAGTAATGCTAGTACGGGTAGAACACACGAGATGTAGCGTGTGGGCGTTGATCTTTTAGTTGTTACCCTCCCACGCATACTTGTGTATACCGCAGTAATGCTTGATGAAGCGGACCCCAACCGACTTTACGCGTTCATTCGCGAGACTGGTCCACGCTTGACATACGGTTTGTACCGTATAAAGTGGCTTAGGGGGTGTCTGTCTCTCTCGCATTAGTTAGTATACCATTTGCAACGGAGGGCCCATAAAGGGGTGTAGTATAGACAACTACTTGATCAACGTTGTGCTGAAAGTTTGTAGGTAAGAACGGTTCTTGTGCGAAAGCCCATTCAGCCACGTAAAACGTGCAAAGATAAAGTAGAAGCGTCTAACTTTGTTTTGCAGGGGGCGTTGCTTTGTGATATGGTTGTGGCAAAGGTAAAGTAATTACTTTTTGTTACGTAGTAGTAGATATTCACGGAGGTGACGAACTACCACACCGGAATGACACCGGTACCCTGGTGTCTACGGCGCCGGTAGCCTGGCGTCGGAACCCGGTGACGACGGATGGAGATCACGACGTGAAGGACCATATCACATAGCATTTACATTCAATATTATTTGATTGTATGTCTTATTGTGTGCTAGTATTAGATACTCGACGGTAGCCTAATAAGATGATCCCTGTTAAAATAACCAATGATTGTGTTCCCCCTTAGTGTGCACCACCATGGAAGTTCTTTGGTATGAGGCAGGCCGTGATGATCGGGTGTCAGACATATCTACGTTCGCATACACTTGGTGCAAGCCATGTTGCACAGTGAAAACACTAAGGTTGAGTTGACGAGCCTAGCATGTACAGACATGGCCTCGGAACGTGGATGGTCGAAAGATCGAGCACGAGTCGCATGGATGATGTGACCGACGTTTAGCGTCCACCCTTGAACCCACATTGATGGCCATGATGATCGGGGGAGATGTGGCTGATAGGGGTCGTGTTATCACTAGGAACCCTCACTGGGGATAGGTGTTTCTGAGTGGAGTTATTATTAACTCATTTAATTATAAACTTAGTCTAAATTCCTTTTGCAATTATAAATGTAGATGGGCTCTTTCGTGTTGACAATTAAATGGTTAGAAGGAGAGAAGCTCAGATTAGATGGATCGAACTTCTCCATTTGGGTTGCCAGTCTCCATGTTCTCCTTAGCGAGAACGACATGGTCGACTACATACTCGACGGGATGGATCTGGATCCGTCCACAAACCTTGAGACCCTAGAGGAGCGGAAAGACCGATATCTCCGTCAGGAGATGGCCTCCTATATTTCAGTTGTGATGCATTTCGGAATGGTGGACGAGCTGTGGCCTTTCGTGGGTGATGTCAACCCTCGTTCGGTGATGCTACAGCTTAGGACACATTTCGTGGATCAGACACGCATTTGGGAGCATGAGTTGATGGGAGACTTCCTCTCCATTAAGATGGAGGAGAACTCGTCACTAGACAGCCACTTACAACACATGCATGATGTGTACATGAGGCCAACATACTTCCTAGATGTCTGGATTTCAGGCTCTTTCGCAAATGCTGCTGTGCTGCGGTCGCTGCACCAAGCTACCAAGTACAAGTCAGGACTTGCGTAATGAGGGGCGACACGGAAATGGAGTTCCACTGGTTCATGACACATCTCAGGAATGTGTTGGTTGAACCAGATGTCGCTCAGGTCGTCAACGACAAAGGTATATATTTGATATACAGTTTTATAAATGTTATAATCTTGCAAACACATTTGCAGTGTTAAGTATACCTGATACTTGTTCTGTTTTGGTGAAAACATGTCCTTCTGCATGAGAGGTGCTTGCTGGAGAGGAGGTGGCACTGCGTGTTGATGGCGAGCATGATGATGATGGCCAACGACACTCTCCCTCGACATTTATCACTTAGTTTGTGTTTTAGGATGATTAATGTAATCAAGAGATTTGAACTTCTTTAGTGTGTCTCACACTTCGTGAGAGGGTTATTCGTATCAGTTTGTAACAAACAGTTGTTCCACTTTTATGAATGATTTCTATTCGTGTTCATATCTTGTTTGATTATGTGTGAATTATCCTTATTGTTTGAAACTAATTGATAATATATGAGCATTTGTAGAACATTAAAATGCCTTGTTTAAAATACCCAATTTAATGATATGTTCATTAATGAATGAAACCATTGTTTAAATTCAAAGTTATGTGATAATATGTGAAAGTAATTCGATTTCTTTTCACATATAAATCATGCCTAAGTTCGGCATAATAACTTGAACACCGTGTATTACTTGAATACACAGTGTTTAATGAATTGTTAAAAGTGAATACATATTCGATGTATTGTGTTTTAACGAAAATGGTAATTATCATTAAATAATTGTTTAAATGTGTAAAGTAGTTTACCAAAGGAAACATGAATATGAAACTATTTTGATTTGATCAAAGTACTTCATCAATAAAAGGGTATAAGTATAAAAGAGAATCCAATTACTATAATTTGATCAATAGTAATGAAATTCAACTTTATAAGAATGGCATGAAATAAATTGTGAAATGCAAAGTGTTTTGAAACATCAAAATACAAAGCATCACAATGTGATATTAGATATCAAAGGGGTTGAATAGAAGGCACCAAATAAATTGTTATAGTGTATATGTAGAGACCATTAGTTTAGAAATAGTTAGCACTCAATTAGAATTAGTAAACCATTTGAATTCATGAAAGTTTTGGGGTTATTCAATATAACCAAAACAATAGCGAATAAGTCCTTGTAGTATATTCATTGGAAACTTTGAATACGAACCCATAGCTCAAACCAAAAGGAAAGCAAGATTCGTATTGCTGGGATTTTCGTGCATTCTTGAGAAAGCTCACCTTTAGTGAAGATTCTTAATTATGGAGCAAATGGAAAATAGTGTAAAACACGATGAGGATTCAAAACCCTGCATCAGAGTGTTGAGAAGCGCAACGGACAGCGTTCCTGAACGATTCCCGTCACAGAAGGAAAGAATCAATGATTTTGATCATTGTGTTTTTCCCTCCACTATTGTTTTTCACTATATAAAGTAGGATTCAAAATGTAAATCCATATCTTGTATGGAAACATTTGTGAATCATTTGTCATGATTTTTGGAACATGACATACCTATGAACTACAAAGGAAATAATGGCAAACTGGAATTATGAGAAATCCTAAAGACAAAATTCCCTTGAGACTAGAAAGCAATTCATTGCTGAATCTCATAAGTGAAAGGAGTTACTTGAATTTTTCCCAAATGACTGCAAAGCCATAGTAGTAAAACGGGGGTGAATGACAAAAGCACAATTTGTCAAGTATTGGACAAATTCAAATGAATTTGATTCATGTGTGCTAAATGTCTAGTGGATTTAAAACTAGTAATAGTGCTAGTATCTCATAATAAATCTCCAAGTTTGATAATTGATCAAAAGATTTTGAAGTTGTTCAAAGTAATAAGGAGATATGCAATTTGCATAAAATTGAGTGGGAGCTATGAAAGTCTTCCTAAAACAATATGTGATTGACATATTTTTAAGTGGGAGCAATGTAAGGCTCAAATTCAAATATGTAGGAACATATTTTGAGTGGGAGCTTATAAGAGTAATTCTTAAGTATGTTAAGGATGAAAGGCACAAATACTTATAAATAATGATTTATAAGATGTAGAAGTTGATAATAGGTGTATTATGAAATTATGTAGTATTCCTTAAGGGATTCTGAAAAGGGTTTCAGAATAGAAGTTAATTAAGGAACTTGTCCTTAATAACTCAAATTAGGAATAGCATTGAGTTTGAACATCAATGGTTGAAAGAAAGAAAAGGATGATCATCATCCACTATGTTGAGACATAGGTTCTATCTTAGAAGCCATGATGGTAACTTAGCATAATATGTAATCCAAATAAAGAACATTTGAAAGTGATTAAGTTCGAATCACAGAACGTTGAGCTAAGTTTGTCCGCAATGTCTAGTAGAGAACTGTGGATATATTTTCCAAATCCATAAAGGATAACATATCTTAAAACATAAAGGGTTATGTTATAAGGGAATATGTTGGAAACTCCTATAGATACCAATTAAAAGTCAAGTAGGAAGCGAGGTGAACAAAACATCGAAAGTTTCACAGAGTGCACGGGAGTTTCGATGAATACATTTATAATACTCCCTCCGTCCCAAAATAAGTGACTTGAGTTTGTCTAGATTTGAATGTACCTATATATTAAAACGTGTCTAGGTATGTCCGAATCTAGACAAATCCACGTCACTTATTTTGGGATGGAGGGAGTAATAGATAAGGGTACCATCTAAAGTGTTGTATAATGTTATGGCGGGGCTAGTTCTCTTTTAACATAGAAAGATGTGTCCCAGGGCACAGTGCCCATGAGAAAGCCCTCGAGGTTGATCTAACGTCACTGTAGGCTCCTGGAATCAGGCCTCGTTCTGCTGCCATAGCGATGATACATACACACAGATGCTATCATGTGATGATAGAGTATTGATGTTAATCAAGGTGACATTAGAAAGTTGCAAAGGATTTGGGACTATAAAGTACAGACCCAAGACTCAACCTCTTCCATGAGCAAGCATGTTCAGGGTACTAGATATATAGTGCCAATGATTGAGAACAAATGCAGCTAGTGTATTTGTACTCTAGTGCAAGTGGGAGACTGTTGAAAATATGCCCTAGAGACAAATAGTAGTAAGGACTATTATCATATTTCATATAGTTTATGATTAAGTTTTATATCATGCTATAACTGTATTGAGTGGAAACATCAATACACGTGTGATATACAAACAACTAGGGGTTCCTAGTGAAACTCTAGTCACTGGTTCATTGGTCAACAGATGATCATGTTTTCTGATCATGTGGCCTTTATGCCAGTTGGAAATGAGGTCATCTCATTCGGAGAATGAGATGATGAACCAATACCCAACCTAAACATCGTGACCCGATCATGTCACGAGGTTCAAGTTACAATGATTAGAAATGGATCCTCATAGACTATTCCTTAGACCGTGAGACTATATCAATCACTATCTCCCGAGAGTGCTTAGATAGCATCAAACGCCATGTGGTAAAACGGTGGTTATAAAGGTGTGTTCAGGTATTCGTAGGAAACCGTAGAGGCAATATATGTCAAGAGCGGGATTTGTCCGTCCATGTGACGGAAAGATACTCAAGGGCCCACTCGGAGAAGTTATATCCAATAGCTACACAGCGTGTGATTGGATCACGGGGATATCACTTGTCGGAACGAGTTAAGTAGCATTGTTCAGTAACGAGATTGAATCCGACATGGTGATGTCATTGATCAAATCTCGGGCAATGCAAGTATCAAATGACAAAGGGAATAAGACATGACTGTCCCGGTTCAAACGACGAAAGATCTTCGTGGAACGCACAAGGGTCACATGGCCATCCAGGTCCCTCTGTCGATCATTGATGCGGGAGTGTCCCGACCATGTCTGGAGTGTTCCCGAACCATAGAGTATCACGCTTAAGGGCTTGATGATGCTTAGAGAGTGTTTATAGGATCGGTAGAATCGCCGAAGAAAAGAAGGGAGAAAACCGGAAGGGTTTCGGTAAGTCCGGAGGATTTCCGGAGTGGAGGTGGAAGGTGTTCCATGGCCATAGAGATTGAATAATATGTGAATGAATGTTAAATGTTTATTTAATCATGTATTCATGATTATTTAATAAAGAGAAAATCAATTAAAAGGTCAAAAGGCTTAATGGGCCAATTTCCGGAGGGAGAGGGCCCATTAGGGAAAGGAGAAAGGGGAGAGGGACCAAGGGGGAGGCCTTGCCTGCCTTCTAGGCCCACTAGGGGCTGGCCGACGGCCACCCCACCCCCTCCTCTCCTTTAGTCCCACCTCGGGACTTGAGGGGAGGTAGTACCTCCCCTCCCCCTATATAAAGTTGGGTATTTGGCCTAGAATATACACCCAATAATCAATAAAGGTCTCCCAACTTTTGGTAGGACCTCTAATTGATATTTTCTCTCTCCCCCTCTCTCTCTCTCGTGACCGTGGTCCCAAGTATGGACTGCGCGAGCGAGAGACATCTTCACCACGGAGCGCCATCGCGCTGCGGGATTCGGATCCGGGAGCTCTACTTCCACAACAGCTGCTGGATCGGGGAAGCGGGAGTCATCGTCAGGTACCAGACGTGTGTAACTCCCACGAGGTGTCACACTTGAGGCACTCAAGTCGTTGGAGCCAGAAGGAGTGCAAGGACTTCATCACGACCTTGAGGTCGGCTTTGGCTCGTCTACATAAAAAAACCATGCTCTCCTGAGCGTTGACAACGCTTTTCGGTCTTCAAGGGTAAGTTCGTGAAAAGCCCCTCCCGTTACTGTATTACTAATAGATAGGTCCTAGCATCTTCAGGGGTTCAGGGGCGTAGAGTAAAATTTATTGTTTTTATGCGCGAAACCCCTACAGATAGAACCCTTAGCCTCGAGGAAGAACTACTCCCTCCTCATCATGGGAATCAGCAACGGCGATGGAGATGGTGGTGGAGATCGATGGAGGTGGTGGTGCAGATCGATGGAGATGGATCCAGGGGCACTTCCCCGTCCCGGCAGGGTGCCGGAATAGAGACTTTCTGTCCCCAGAATCTCCCCTTCGGTGGAGGCGGCGCTGCGGAACTTTTCGTGGATTTCTGATTAACGATTTAGGTTTTTTTTTGCATCGGGAGGCATCTTATAGGAGAAGAGGCAAGGTCGGTGGGCGGCGAGGGGGGCCCACACCACCTGGTGCCTTACTCCATCTCTGCTTCGTGTTTCCGTGCTTCTCCAGGAAAAATAGGCATATTGGCTTTTGTCCCATCCAATTCCGAGAATATTGATTTTCTGCCTTTTCTGGAACCAAAAACAGAAGAAAACAGGAAACTGTCACTGTGGCATCTTGTTAATAGTTTAGTCCCAAAAAACATATAAAAATACCTCAAAGTGTTGACAAAGCAAAGCAAAGTAGATACTAAACAAGCATGGAACATCAAAAATTATAGATACGTTTGCAACGGATCAACATCCCCACGCTTAACTCCCGCTCGTCCTCGAGTAGGTAAGTGATAAAAAGAAAGAATAATTTTTGAGGTGACATGCACCTTCATAAACTTGATCAAAGTATTTGTAAAACATTGATAACTGGGATCAAGGTACTCTAAACATGAACATGAAAGATAGAGTTCTAACAATAAGACATAGCAACTATGTTGTAACATGAAAAGGTACAAACAAAAGATCATGAATAAAAATGCTTTGCAAGACGTTTGTTTGTTTCACATAAAGAAAACATAGCATAGTGGCATTCAGCTCGTCCCTCATAGAGTAGCATGAAGGAAATATGCCCGGAGAGGCAATAATAAAGTTTTTATTATGTATTCCTCGTATATGATAGATGTTTATTTTGCATGCTATAATTGTATTGATCGGAAACGTCAATACATGTGTGTTTAATAAACAAAAAGGGTTCCTAGTTATGCCTCTCTTATAAACTAGCTTGTTGATTAACAAGATGATCAAGGTTTCCTGATCATGGACATTGGATGTTGTTAATAACAAGGTCACATCATTTGTGAAATGATGTGATGAACATTCATCCGAAGTATAGCATTATGATCAAGTCATTATGTTTATATTGCTATAACATCATATGAAGTAATCTTATCCTTAGACCATGAGATCATGTTAATTGCTAACACCAGAAGAGTATCTTGATAACATCAAACATCACACCGTAACAGGGTGACTATAAAGATGGGTTCAGTGCTACGAAGGTGTTATGTTGAGGCTCATGGATCAAGAGTGGAATTTGTCAATCCCGATGACGGATAGATATACTCTGGTCCCTCTTGGTGATATCACATTAAGATAGCTTGCAAGCAAGTGATGTGATCACTAGAATGTTATATCACGGGAACAAGAAAAGAGTGCATGTCGGTAACGAGATCAAACTAGGTATTTGGATACTGATGATCGAATCTCGGACATGTATTATATCATGAGACAAAAGGGATTAAGTTACTAGCGTTAAAGGTTCTCACGATCACAGAAGTCATCATTGAATATGCAGGAGTCGGTATGGATCTCCAGGTCCCGCTTCTGATTATTGATCTGAGAGGAGTCTCAATCATGTCTGCATTATTCGCGAACCGAAGGGTGACACACTTAAGAGTTACCGGACACCATTTTGGAGCACATATGTTTCAGACGAAAGGATTGCAAAGCGTATGATAGAAACCGGAATTGTTTCGGGTGAAATTGCAGAAAGTGGTTCTACATGTGATATTGAAATGTTGCAAGGGGTTTTATGTGAATGTTTGTTAATTAAAGTAATTAACAAAATTCTGAATAAATTTAATAAATATTTTATTAAATGAGAGAGCATTAAACTTAGAGAATTTTAATGCATTTAAAGTGGAGACTTTAAAACAGAATGTGAAGAGGCATTTTAATGCGGAGGGAGTTACCACCACATGAATGGATGAGGTGAGGGGTCACCTCCATGAGGCGCCGGCCATGGAGGGGGTACCCCCCTCCTCCTATAAAAGGCCCCCCTCTTCCTCCTTCTTCCTCACACCTCCTCATGAAGGATCTCTCTCTCCCCCTCTAGAATTATTCCCCCATGGTCTCGGATTAGCGAGATACATGTTCCCGGTGGCATTTCGTCTGGAAGGAGTTGCTGCTTCCGCTGCATCGCTGGAGCGAGGAGGTGGAGGTTGTCCGGTGGCTTGAACATGTGTGCGAGGACGGATGCGCTGTTGATTTGCGGCGCTCGGACTTCCACACGATTGATACATTGCAAATGTATCTATAATTTTTGATGTTCCATGCTTAGTTTTATCCACTTTCTTGTGTTTTGTTCCAACTTTGGAGTACTTTTATTATGATTTCTTGGACTAATCTATTAACAAGAGCCACAGTGCTAGCTGCCTGTTTTCTGTTGTTTTTGGTTCCAGAAAAGTCAAAAAATGAATACTCTCGAAATTGGACGAGACAAAAGCCAAAGTGCCTATTTTTCCGGAAGGGATCAAGTGCCAGAATAAGAGATGGAGAGGGGCCAGGGGCCGGGCACACCACCTGGTCACAGGCCAGGCTGGCCCAGCCAGGTGGTCCGCCGACCCTAGAACCCCTCGGCCTCTCCTTCCGCCTATAAGTTGCCCTCGGACGAAAACCCTAAGTACCCGATCAAAATCCACGAAGAGTCTCAGAGTCATCATCTGCATCCCTAGATCAAGGGATCCAAGCTCTTCCGCACCCCGCCGAGAGGGAATTCACCCTGGAGGCCTTCTTCATCACCATGCAAGCCTCTGGTGTGATGCGTGAGTAGTTCATACTTGGACTACGGATCCATGTAGTAGCTAGATGGCTGGTTTCTCCTCCTTTGTGCTTTCATGTTTAGATCTTCTGAGCTCCGTTCATGATCAAGATCATCTATTTGTAATCCATACATGTTGTGTTTGCGGGGATCTGATGGATATTGAGATGCTATTTCAGATTGATTTTTGATTCTATCATGTCTTTGTTATTTGAGATCTTGCATGCTTTCCGTTGTTAGTAGCTATCTTGGCCAAGTAGATGCTAGCAACTCGAAGAGTTAGTATTTATGCTAGATAGTGGGTTCATGCCTCTAGTAATCTGGGGAAGTGACGGAAATCTCTAAGGTACTAGATGTGCTGTTGCTACTAGGGAGAAAACAACGATCCTTTGTTCATAGAACAATTGTATTGTTTACTTTACACGCAGTTCATAAAGCAATAATCTGTTGCTTGCAACTTAATACTGGAGGGGGTTCGGATGATAACCTGAAGGTGGATTATTAGTCATAGATGCAGTTGGATGGCGGTCTATGTATTATGTTGTAATGCCCAATCAAGTCTCAAAGGAGTCAAGATGATTAGTATATGCATGTATTGCTTTCTCGGTGTTTGTTAATTGCCCCGCTGTAATTTGTTCACCCAGCATGTTATCTATCTAAGGAGAGCCACCTCTAGTGAACTATGGATCCCGGTCCTTTTCTTTATATACAATCTACAATCTTTTACTGTTTTGTGTTTACTTTCTGCAAACTTTTACTTCTTTCCATTCGATACGTTTAATCCTTTGTTTTCCGCAAAACATGGTGAGATTGACAACCTCATCGCAAGTTGGCGACAAAGTTCGGTGGTTGTGTTGTGCAAGTCTCCATGTTGCTACTAGCACAGGTAGTGCGCCCTGCCAAAGCTCAACTAGTAACACCTTTGAGGTGTTTCCTTGCTCCTACTGGTTCGATTAAAACTTGGTTTCATAGCTGAGGGAAACTTGCTGCTGTGCTCATCATATCTTCCTCTTGGGGTTCCCAACGAGCTCTACATCAACACCACGCACCAAGCACTTTTCTGGGCGCCGTGTATTGAGCCATCAAGCGATTTTCTGGCGCCGTTGCCGAGGAGTCAAGGACATCTTCACAAGGGGAGTCCCTCATAACGAATCTCTTTACTTTGTTGTTTTTTGTTTTGCTTAGTTTCTTTTTGCTTTGTTTGCTTGTTTTGTTCTTCAAAAAATCCAAAAAAAATAGTTTTACTTGTTTGCTTTCTTATTTGAAAAACACAAAAAAATAGTTCCTATCTTGAGTTGCCACTATGTCTAGCCTTGCTCCAATCACTATGTCACCCGAGGAAATGATTCTCACTTTTAAACAAGGAATTGAGGAAAGTTTTAAGGAAGCTTGGTCTAGAATCTCTGATCTACATGAAAAGACCGAGCCTAAAATGATTTAAGGCTTGTTCCTTAGCAGTTTTTATCTTGGGATTGCTCTTTGCTATAGATATGCTTTAGATGCTATTGCGGGAGGAGATTTCCTCCAAAGTAATGAGTATGATGCCATTAATGCTATAATGAAATTGATCCTCACTTACAACTTGCCTAGCCAAACTGATACTTCTTTCGCAAAAATATTTGCTAGGTTGGACACTCTTGAGGCTAGCACTACTAGATTAGAAGGGTGCTATAATACGCTTAGGGAGCATCACGATTATGTTCCAATAAACTCTGAACCATCAAAGTGGTTCCCTAAAGTAAAGATTGAGATAAACAATGAAACTTTTCAAGCCCGCTGTGACATCATGTCTGAATTTTGCCTTATGCCCAAAGATATTTATAAATCTCTGAATACTTGGGGGCTTATTGTAGGAGGAAAAGAAATATCTCTTACTAATAATACTACCATATTAACTCTTGGAATTGTTGAAGTAGTGTTTACAAAGATCCTTGGGAAAACGATTTCTATTGATTATCTTGTTATTGAATGTGCAGGAAAAGGACAAATTACACTTGGAAGGTCCCTATTAGAACTCCTTGGAGCAATAATAGATGTGGGAAAGGGGACCATGCACCTTTCTTCTCCACCAAAAAATCACATTTTCCCAAAGGTTAAGAATAAAAATAAGAGAGTTAAGGGCAAGAAAGTGGGTCTTAATGCTTCTTCATTTGAGAACACTTGATTCTTTCTTTGGTTCTTATGCCTAACTTAAAGGCGTTAAAGAAAAATACTTGTTGGGAGATAACCCAAGAGTTTTAGATGAGTCCTAGAAGTTATTACCTCTGTAATAACCTCTCCTTATCCTTTTTATTTGCTTTTTGTGCCAAGAGTAACCTCTAATGAGAGTGAAGTAATGATTGGGAACGTTGCTATCCCGAAACAGATTTCTGTGCTTCACAGTAAAAATTCCTGAGAGAGCTCTGTACGTCGGATTGATCTGTAATTTTTTGTGATTATGCCCCAGGTTGTTATCTAACTTTCGTTAGTTCAACACTTTTTTATTTGAGCAACAGAAGGTCTTCGAAATTTTTTGTCTTTACCTGCTGGTCTGTTTTGACAGATTTCTGCCATTTTCTGCATTTGCTTCTTGTTAGTTCCTTCTTGAGTTCCTTTGGGGAATTGAGCTTTCTGAGGGAAGTGCTACAGTAGATAGTGTTCTAATGGAAGTTTATTTGGTGTTAGAACTGAACCTTAAGACTTATTTATCTTAAGTGCACTAGTGTTGCTAATGAGATTGTGTGAAGTTTTGTATGAAGAAAAAAATTTAGGTGTATGGAAGGAATGAGTAATGAGATGAAGGATGGACTAAAGCTCAAGCTTGAGGATGCCACGCGTGTCACCCCAAGAAATATCCAAGAAGTACAAGCGTCAAAGCTTGGGGATGCCCAAGGCATCCCCTTCTTCATCAATAAAAATTCCAGGTTTCTTCCAAACGCTTCATTTTTATTGTTTCGTGCACAGTTGTATTTCTCTTGGAGCGTCTTCTTTTTCGTTTTTGTTTTGGTTTTTAGTTTGCTTGGTTTTCTTAGTTTTCTGAATAAGTTGGTTGGACCCCCTCTTTCACACTTTGGTTTGCAAATAGTTTGGTTTGGTTTGGAAAAGAGTAGGAAAGTTCATGCTTATGTGGTAAAAAGAGCTTGTTTTTGACTGTGGCTATGCTTTGTCATGCCATGCTTGATATCGTTTTGGCTTTATGCTTAGTATTCTTTGTTGTAGCATGACTTGTTATAAACAATTGAGATTGCTTAATGTGCCTTGGATGAATCATGCGTTGTTTTAGCATATTAAAGCATAGTATAGTGGTATTCTCCTTTGATGCTTTATTTGGGTTGACTTGGCACATGCTCACACCATGTTATGACTATCTCAAGTCACCATAGCCTTTATGATCCTTTATTTTTCAACTTGTAGTATCACTTTATGCTTTTATCAATGATGTTTTGTCGCTCTGCATGATTATGGCCATTATTGCTCTCTTAGTTTATCGCTCCCAGTCTTTTGCTAGCCTCCACAACCAAGTATGAGTTCCACTCATGCATCCAACTCCCTAAACCAAGTTATTCCAAAGAGTCCACCATACCTACCTACTAGTTTATGCTATTCCAAGTATATTCATGCTTTTGTTTACCTTCCACTTGTTATGAGAAAACTAGTAATTAAAGCTCTCACGAACTTGATGGCACACTTTACTTTATTGCCTCTAATAAACTTGAACCATTGTGTCGTCTATGTTGTATATGCTTGCACTTATTTGTTGGGAATTAGCAGAACCATGCTTTCATGGGGAACGCTTTCAACATTGCACTTGGTACTTGTACCTAGTTGATATCATGCTCTTTTGTATATGGATGTCGTCGTTGTGAAATGAAAGGGAGCTTGTAAGTCCATGGAGTTATGTATATGTGTTAGAGAAAGCACTTTGGGACGCTGGTCTAATCCATGCTGACATGGTGGAAACCTGCAGCGTAACCATAATGAGCTGTCTATGAAGCATTCTTCTTATAAAAAAAGAGTCCTATATTGAGAAAAAAGAGAAAAAAAAGATACTATGAAAAGAGGAAAGAGAGAAAAAAGCACCATATTCCCATGGTAAATAAGAAGAATGCTGAGATGCTCGTTGTCTACTTGCCTTGTCATTTTGATATGGGGATTCTTCCGTATCATCAGGCAAGGGGTACCCCGTTGGCGGTTCTCAATGATACACATGTACTTACAATGACAAGAACTTACCGGTGACTAAACTTGAGTAGCATGAGGAGCGGCCCTCGTATACAAGGGACATGAGATTTCTGACTTATACTTCGTCAAGCATGTACACCATAGTTTGTTCACTTTAACCTTAATCACTTCAAGATGCTTATGATAGGGGCAATGAGAGCTGAAAGTTATAAGTATCATAATTTTTGGAAGCTCTTTATGAGACTTGAATCCCTACTTCCTTTTTACAAAAGGCCTTTCTTCCACCATTATATTGAGTCTCCACCTTCTAACTTTATGCACGTACTTTGAGAGCATAGTGGCCATTCTTAGTTCTATGTGCATTGTCCCAAGACTAGTTGATTGATGCATAACTTGTTTTTGCTTGTTTGAAACTATTGTATCTAGTCACTATTATGAACTTTGAAGGTGTCCTATGCATTTATATTTGCTACTCTATTGAGGAACAAGCTAAATACTATTATGCTATTTTTCCTTATGTGAAACAAACAAACATCTTGCAAAGCATTGTTATTCATGAATCTTTTGTTTGTGCCTTTTCATGTTGCTTCATAGTTTCTTTGCTTATTGCTAGAACTTTGTCTTTCATGTTATATTATGTGAATGTTTTGCAAATACTTTGATCAAGTCTTTGATGGTGCATGTCACCTCAAAAATTCTTTCTTTTTATCACTTACCTACTCGAGGACGAGCAGGAGTTAAGCCTGGGGATGTTGATACATTGCAAATGTATCTATAATTTCTGATGTTCCATGCTTAGTTTTATCCACTTTCTTGTGTTTTGTTCCAACTTTGGAGTACTTTTATTATGATTTCTTGGACTAACCTATTAACAAGAGCCACAGTGCTAGCTGCCTGTTTTCTGTTGTTTTTGGTTCCAGAAAAGTCAGAAAATGAATACTCTCGGAATTGGACGGGACAAAAGCCAAAGTGCCTATTTTTCCGGAAGGGATCAAGTGCCAGAATACGAGACGGAGAGGGGCCAGGGGCCGGCCACACCACCTGGCCGCGTGGCTAGGCCTGGCCCGCGCCAGGGGGTGGTCTGGCCGACCCCAGCACCCCCTCGGCCTCTCCTTCCGCCTATAAGTTGCCCTCGGGACGAAAACCCTAAGTACCCGATCAAAAATCCACGAAAGAGTCTATATCCGCCGTCATCTCCATCCCTAGATCGGGGGGATCTGAAGCTCTTCCTGGCACCCTGCCGGAGAGGGGAATTCACCCTGGAGGCCTTCTTCATCACCATGCAAGCCTCCGGTGTGATGCGTGATTAGTTCATCCTTGGACTACGGATCCATGTAGTAGCTAGATGGCTGGTTTCTCCTCCTTTGTGCTTTCATCTTTAGATCTTGTGAGCTCCGTTCATGATCAAGATCATCTATTTGTAATCCATACATGTTGTGTTTGCGGGGATCCGATGGATATTGAGATGCTATTTCAGATTGATTATTGATTCTATCATGTCTTTGTTATTTGAGATCTTGCATGCTTTCCGTTGTTAGTAGCTATCTTGGCCAAGTAGATGCTAGCAACTCCAAGAGTTAGTATTTATGCTCGATAGTGGGTTCATGCCTCCGTAACTGGGAAGTGACAGAAATCTCTAAGGTACTAGATGTGATGTTGCTACTAGGGAGAAAACAACGATCCTTTGTTCATAGAACAATTGTATTGTTTACTTTACACGCAGTTCAGAAGCAATAATCATTGCTTGCAACTTATCTTGGAGGGGTTCGGATGATAACTCAAGGTGGATTATTAGTCATAGATGCAGTTGGATGGCGGTCTATGTATTATGTTGTAATGCCCAATCAAGTCTCAAAGGAGTCAAGATGATTAGTATATGCATGTATTGCTTTCTCGGTGTTTGTCAATTGCCCTGTAATTTGTTCACCCATGTTATCTATCTAAGGAGAGCCACCTCTAGTGAACTATGGATCCGGTCCTTTTCTTTACATATAATCTACAATCTTTTCTTGCTTTGTGTTTACTTTCGCAAACTTTTACTTCTTTCCATTCGATCGTTTAATCCTTTGTTTTCATAAAACACGGTGAGATTGACAACCTCATCGCAAGTTGGGGACAAAGTTACGTGGTTGTGTTGTGCAGGTCTCCACGTTGCTACTAGCACCGGTAGTGCATACCTTAAAGCTCAGCTAGTAACACCTTTGAGGTGTTTCCTTGCTCCTACTGGTTCGATTAAACCTTGGTTTCATAACTGAGGGAAACTTGCTGCTGTGCTCATCATACCCTCCTCTTGGGGTTCCCAACGAGCTCTACATCAACACCACACACTAGGCACTTTTCTGGGCGTCGTGTATTGAGCCATCAACGATCTTGAGATCGGCAAGTGTACGACTACATCAACCACGAGTTCCTACTCGTTAACAAAACTCGTTGTCTTCGAGGGTAAGTTCTCCATGGATGTATGTCCACCCGTTGCTCTGTATCTAGTAGATATATCTTGGCGTATAGTTCTCATCGTAGGAAAAAATTTGTTTTCTATGCTGCGGACCCAACAGTGGTATCTGAGCCTGATCTATGCGTAGGTGCTTTGCACGGGTAGTACACATATGTTTATATGTGGGCGATGATGATCATGTTATTGCATCTTCTATGTATTTTGGATATTGGTGGCATAGTGGGATGAAGCGGCCCGGACCAACCTTACATGTCAACGTACATGAGACCGGTTCCATGACGGACATGCAACTTGTTTTGCATAAGTGGCTGGCGGGTGTCTATCTCTCCTACTATAGTCAATATCTGATTTACAACGAGTTGCTAATAACTTGGTTATCCTCGTTGTGGTTCATCTTCGTAGGTAAGACCGGTTCTATCTCTAAAAGCCCTAAGTCACGTAAAACTTGCAATTGATAAATTAGAGGCGTCTAGTTTAGATCGTTGCTGGGCTAGTGTCTTGATATGGTATTGTTGTAAGTGGATGTATGATAGATACTCTTACAACACACTCAACGTGTAAGTTCCATAGACCTTGGCCTTACACACAAAGGAATGATAGAGATCATACCACGATGCAAATGATAGAGATCAAATGCATGGACCATATCATCTCACTTTACACATTAGATGTTAGCATCTTATACTGCTAGTTTGGCATTTTTTGTAGCATTGTAAGATGATCCCTCATTTAGATATCAAGATAAAATGTGTTCTTCCTTAAGTATGCACTGTTCTGTGGATCGTGTTTCGAGACATCACGTGATGATCGGGTGTACTCGACTCTACGCTTTCATATAATGGGTGTAAGACAGTTTTACACACGCGAAAACTAAGGTTGTTACTTGGAGAGCCTAGCATGTACAGACATGGCCTCGGAACACGGACCAAAAGGTTAAGCATGAGTCATATAGTTGATATGATGCCCATATAGATGCTCGCCTTTGAAGCTACACCGACTCACGTGATGATCGGACTTGGTGTAGTGGATTTGGTTCATGTAATCACCAAATAGACACGAGTGATGTCGTTTTTGAGTGGGAGTTCATTAGTAATTTGGATTAGTTGAACTCACTCTATCATAAACTTAGTCTAAATAAACTTTACAAATTCTGTTGTAGATGGCACCACCTACTTTTAATTTCAATGTGTTCATGGAGAAACAGAAACTTGCTGCGAATGGTAGCAACTTCACCAACTGGGCTATGAATTTGAGGATTCTCCTCACTGCTGCACAAAAGCAATATGTGCTAGAGGCGCCGCTAGGCCCCCCACCAGCTCCTGATGCCCCTGGCGAGGAAAAGAATGTCTATATAACTCGTCAGGAGGACCACAACTTAGTTCATTGCGGCATCTTGTATGGGCTAGAGCGAACGAAAGCGTTTCGAAAATGGCAATGCCTTTGATACCATGGGAGAATTGAAAATGATTTTCGATACCCATGCTGCCGTAGAGAGTTATAATGCTTCTGAAAAGTTCTTTAGCTGCATGATGGAGGAGAACAGCTCCGTTAGTGAGCACGTACTCAAAATGTCTGGGTACGCCAATAATCTTGTGTCCTTGGGAATAACGATTCCCATTGACTTAGGCATACATCGTGTTCTCCAATCTCTGCCACCTAGCTACAAGAGCTTCATGATGAATTATAACATGCAGGGCATGAAGAAGTCTCTTCCCGAGCTTCTGTCAATGCTTAAGACTGCAGAAGTGGAGATTAGGAAAGAACATCAAGTGTTGATGATCAATAAGACCACCGGTTTCAAGAAGGACAAGAAAGGCAAGCACAAGGGAAAGAAGGGTGGCAAATCTATTGTCGCACCTGAAAAGAAATCCCGAGCTGGCCCTAAGTCTGATAACGAGTGCTACTATTGCAAGGGGACTGGCCATTGGAAGCGCAATTGCCCCAAGTATTTGGCGGACAAGAAGGCCGGCAAGGCAAACAAAGGTATATGTGATATACATGTTATTGATGTGTACTTGACTAGTACTCGTAGTAGCACCTGGGTATTTGATACGGGATCGGTTGCTAATATATGTAACTCGGTTCAGGGGCTACGGAACAAGCGACAACTAGCAAGGGATGAGGTCATGATGTGGGTCGGCAATGGATCAAGAGTTGATGTGATCGCCGTCGGGACGCTACCTCTCCATATGCCATCGGGATTAGTTATGAATCTGAATACTTGTTATTTGGTGCCTGCACTGAGCATGAACATTGTATCCGGATTGTGTTTGATGCAAAGTGGTTCTTCCTTTAAATCTGAAAACAATGGTTGTTCGATTTATAAGAATGATATCTTTTATGGTCATGCACCTGTGTTGAATGGTTTATTTTTATTGGATCTCGATAATAGTATTACGCATATTCATAATGTTGATGCTAAAAGGATTAAACTTGATAATGATATATCTGCATATATGTGGCACTGCCGTCTAGGTCATATTAGCGTTAAACGCATGAAGAAACTCCATTCTGATGGACTTTTGGAATCACTTGATTTTGAATCATTTGATACATGTGAGCCATGCCTTATGGGCAAGATGACTAGAACGTCGTTTTCCGGTTCAATGGAACAGCGTGATTTATTGGAAATCATACATACTGATGTGTGTGGACCAATGAGTGTGTCGGCGCGAGGTGGATATCGTTATTTTGTTACTTTCACGGATGATTTGAGTAGATACGGGTATATCTATTTGATGAAACACAAGTCTGAAACCTTTGAAAAGTTTAAAGAATTTCAGAATGAAGTGGAAAATCATCCTAACAGAAAGATCAAATTTCTGCGGTTCGACCATGGAGGTGAGTATCTAAGTTACGAGTTTAGCACACACATGAAAGAGTGTGGAATAGTTTCACAACTTACGCCTGCCGGAACACCACAACGTAATGGTGTGTCGGAATGTCATAATCGTACTTTATTGGATATGGTTCGATCTATGATGTCTCTGATTGACTTTCCATTGTCATTTTGGGGTTATGCACTGGAAACCGCTGCATTCACTTTAAATCGGGCACCATCTAAATCCGTTGAAACGACACCGTATGAATTATGGTTTGGAAACAAACCTAAGCTATCATTTCTTAAAGTTTGGGGATGTGATGTTTATGTGAAGAAACTTCAGCCGGATAAACTCGAACCCAAAGCGGAAAAATGCATCTTCATAGGATACCCTAAGGAAATGATTGGGTATACCTTCTATCACAGATCCGAGGGCAAGGTTTTTGCTGCCAAGAATGGATCCTTTCTTAAGAAGGAGTTTCTCGCGAAAGGTGTGAGTAGTCGGAAGGTAGAACTCAAAGAGGTTATTGAACCTTCTCTTCATGAAATGGCGAGTAGCATAGCACCGGAAATTGTTTCGGAGTTGACTTCACCTAATGAAGAGAGAGCTACTGATATTGATCATGAAACTCCGAAAGAGGACACTACCAAACCTCGCAGGTCAAGTAGGACACGTGTAGCTCTTGAACTATACAACAATCCTGTTATGAATTTCAAGATTGATGAAATAGATGACCCTGCGACGTATGAAGAAGCGATGATGAGCCTGGATTCCAACAAATGGCTAGAAGCCATGAAATCCGAGATGGAATCCATGTACGAAAACCAGGTTTGGACCTTAGTAGACTTACCTCACGATCGAAAGGCCATTGAGAATAAATGGATTTTCAAAATAAAATTTGATGCTGATGGTAATGTGACCATCTATAAGGCTCGACTTTTCACAAAGGGGTTTCGACAAATTCAAGGAGTTGACTATGATGTGACATTCTCTCCCATAGCAATGCTAAAGTCGGTTAGGATTATGTTAGAAATTGCTGCATATTTCGATTATGAAATATGGCAGATGGATGTCAAAACTGTGTTCCTCAATGGTAATATTGAAGAAGAGTTGTATATGATACAACCTAAGGGTTTTGTCAATCCTAAGGATGCTGATAAGGTATGCAAACTTTAGCGATCCATCTATGGACTGAAGCAAGCATCCCGAAGTTGGAATCTCCGCTTTGATGAGGTGATCAAAGAGTTTGGATTTGTCCAAACTTATGGAGAGGCTTGTATTTACAAGAAAGTGAGTGGGAGCAATGCAGCATTTCTGATATTATATGTGGATGACATATTATTGATTGGAAATGATATAGATCTTTTAAACAGTGTTAAAAGTTATCTAAACAGCAAATTTTCGATGAAATACCTTGGTGAAGCGTCATATATATTAGGCATTAAAATCTATAGAGATAGATCAAGGCACCTAATTGGGCTATCGCAGAGTACATACCTTGATAAGATATTAAAGAAGTTTAATATGGACGGAAGTAAGAAGGGGTTCTTACCTATGTTGCAAGGCAAGACATTGAGCACGACTCAAAGTCCGGCTACGGCGGAAGAAAGAGAGATAATGGATAAGATCCCCTATGCCTCGGCCATAGGCTCTATAATGTATGCCATGCTATGTACAAGACCGGATGTGGCACATGCTATTAGTTTGACTAGTAGGTACCAATCTGATCCAGGTTCAGAACACTAGATATCGGTCAAGAATATCCTTAAGTACTTGAGAAGAACTAGGGATATGTTTCTTGTATACGGATGTGAAGAAGAGCTAGTCGCTAAGTGTTATGTCGATGCTAGATTTGACACCGATCCGGATGACTCTAAGTATCAATCCGGATACGTATTTCTCTTGAACGGAGCAGCAGTTAGTTGGAGGAGTTCCAAACAACCTGTGGTGGCTGGATCAACGACGGAGGCGGAATATGTTCTCGCTTGAGAAGCGGCAGAAGCGGTTTGGATGAAGGAGTTCATAACAGAACTAGGTGTGGTTCCTAGTGCATTGGACCCAATGGTGATCTATTGTGACAACAATGGAGCCATAATAGCATAAAGGAACCAAGGTCTCACAAGAATTCCAAGCATATTAAGCGCCGGTTTCACTACATCCGCGAGCATGTCAAGGATGGAGATATAAAGATTTGTAAAGTACACACAGACCTAAATGTAGCAGATCCGTTGACTAAAGTTCTCCCTAGGGAAAAACATGATCAACACCAGAACTCCATGGGTGTTAGATTTATCACTATGGGAACTAGATTATTGTCTCTAGTGCAAGTGGGAGACTGAAGGAAATATGCCCTGAGAGGCAATAATAAAGTTGTTATTATGTATTCCTCGTATATGATAGATGTTTATTTTGCATGCTATAATTGTATTGATCGGAAACGTCAATACATGTGTGTTTCATAAACAAAAAGGGTTCCTAGTTATGCCTCTCTTATAAACTAGCTTGTTGATTAACAAGATGATCAAGGTTTCCTGATCATGGACATTGGATGTTGTTAATAACAAGGTCACATCATTTGTGAAATGATGTGATGAACATTCATCCGAAGTATAGCATTACGATCAAGTCATTATGTTTATATTGCTATAACATCATACGAAGTAATCTTTATCCTTAGACCATGAGATCATGTTAATTACTAACACCAGAAGAGTATCTTGATAACATCAAACGTCACACCGTAACAAGGTGACTATAAAGATGGGTTCAGTGCTACGAAGGTGTTATGTTGAGGCTCATGGATCAAGAGTGGAATTTGTCAATCCCAATGACGGATAGATATACTCTAGGCCTTCTCGGTGATATCACATTAAGATAGCTTGCAAGCAAGTGATGTGATCACTATAATGTTATATCACGGGAACGAGAAAAGAGTGCATGTCGGTAACGAGATCATACTAGGTATTTGGATACCGATGATCGAATCTCGGACATGTATTATATCATGAGACAAAAGGGATTAAGTTACTAGCGTTAAAGGTTCTCACGATCACAGAAGTCATCGTTGAATCTGCAGGAGTCAGTATGGATCTCCAGGTCCCGCTTCTGATTATTGATCTGAGAGGAGTCTCAATCATGTCTGCATTATTCGTGAACCGTAGGGTGACACACTTAAGAGTTACCGGACACCATTTTGGAGCACATATGTTTCAGACGAAAGGATTGCAAAGCGCAGGAATTGTTTCGATAGAAACCGGAATTGTTTCTGGTGAATTGCAGAAAGTGGTTCTGCATGTGATATTGAAATGTTGCAAGGGGTTTTATGTGAATGTTTGTTAGTTAAAGTAATTAACAAAATTCTGAATAAATTTAATAAAAGAGTTTTATTAAATGAGAGAGCATTAAACTTAGAGAATTTTAATGCATTTAAAGTGGAGACTTTAAAAGAGAATGTGAAGAGGCATTTTAATGTGGAGGGAGTTACCACCACATGAATGGAGGAGGTGAGGGGTCACCTCCATGAGGCGCCGGCCATGGAGGGAGTACCCCCCTCCTCCTATAAAAGGCCCCCCTCTTCGTCCTTCTTCCTCACACCTCCTCGTGAAGGATCTCTCTCCCCCTCTAGAATTATTCCCCCATGGTCTCGGATTAGTGAGATACATGTTCCCGGTGGCATTTCGTCTAGAAGGAGTTGGTGCTTCCGCTGCATCGCTGGAGCGAGGAGGTGGAGGTTATCCGGTGGCTTGAACGTGTGTGCGAGGACGGATACGCTGCTGATTTGCAGCGCTTGGACTTCCACACGATCTTGAGATCGGCAAGTATATGACTACATCAACCACGAGTTCCTACTCGTTAACAAAACTCGTTGTCTTCGAGGGTAAGTTCTCCATGGATGTATGTCCACCCGTTGCTCTGTATCTAGTAGATAGATCTTGGTGTATAGTTCTCATCGTAGGAAATTTTTTGTTTTCTATGTTGCGGACCCAACATAGCAAACATAAATGCATAGGACACCTTCAAAGTTTATAAGGGTGACTAGATACAAATAGTTTAAGGACAAGCAATATAAAAATTATGCATCAATCAACAAGTCTTGGGACAATGCACAAAGAACTAAGAATGGCCACTATGCTCTCTCAGTAGGTGCATAAAGATAGAAGGTGGAGACTCAACATAAAAGTAAAAGAAAGGCCTTCATAGAAGGAAGTAGGGATTCAAGTCTCATAAAGAGCTTCCAAAAATTATGGTACTTATTAGCTTTAAGCTCTCATTGCCCCTATCATAAGCATCTTGAAGTGATTAAGGTTAAAGTGAACAAACTATGGAGTATATGCTTGACAAAGTATAAGTTGGAAATCTCATGTCCCTTGAATATGAGGGTTGCTCCTCATGCTTCTCCAGTTTAGTTACCGGTAAGTTCTTGTCATAGTAAGTACATGTGTATCATAGAGAACCCACAGGTACCCTTGCCCGATGATACGGAAGAATCCCCATATCAAAATGACAAGGCAAGCAGACAATAAGCATCTCAGCAATCTTCTTATTTACCATGGGAAAATGGTGCTTTTTTCTCTCTTTCCTCTTTTCTCGTCTCTTTTTTTCTCTTTTTTCAATCTCTATCTGTTTTTTTATAAGAAGAATGCTTCATAGATTGCTCATTATGGTTACGCTGCAGGTTTCCACCATGATTAGGCATGGATTAGACCAGCAGCCCAGGCGTTTCTCTAACACACATACATAACTCCATGGACTTACAAGCTCCAACGACATCCATAAACAAAAGAGCATGATATCAACTGGGTACAATGTACAAGTGCAATGTTGAAAGCGTTCCCCATGACAGCATGGTTCTGGTAATTCCCAATGTATAAGTGCAAGCATATACAACATAGATGACACAATGGTTCAAGTTTATTAGGAGCAAGAAAAGTAAAGTGTGCCATCAAGTTCGTGAGAGCTTTAATCACTAATTTTCACATAACAAGTTTAATTTGAAAGGTAGATAAAAACATGAATATGCTTGGAATAGCAAATGCTAATAAGTAGGTATGGTGGACTCCTTAGAATAACTTAGTTTTATTTGGAGTTGGATGAATGAGTGGAACTCATACTTGGTATGGAGGCTAGCAAAAGGCTAGGAGCGACCAACTAAGAGAGCAACAACGGCCATAATCATGCAAAGCGACAAAACATCATTAATTAACGCATAAAGTGATATTAAAAGTCGAAAACTAAATGATCATAGAGGCTATGGTGACTTGGTATAGTCATAGCATGGTGTGAGCATGCGCCAGGTCGACCCAAATAAAGCATTAAAGGAGAATGCCACAATACTATGCTTTAATATGCTAAAACAATGCATGATTCTTTCAAGGCACATTAAGCCTCAATTGTGTATAACAAGTCATGCTACAGCAAAAATCACTAAGCATAAAGCCAAAACAATATCAAGCATGACATGATAAAGTCTAAGTTACAATCAAAAACAAGCTCCTTTTATACCACTTATAAGCATGAACTTTCCTACTCTTTTCCAATCCAAACCAACTTATTTGAAAGAACTCACAAAGATAATAATAAATAAAGATCAATGAGCTTGTATCACAAATCCAAAAGGAAGAACTAAAAATTTCTAAGCTGAAAGCACAAGAAAACTAAGGCTAAACCCAGTGCTAGCAAAAGAGAACACTCACAGAACAATAAGAGCGAAAACTAGAGTGTTCTAGGCAATGAATAACGGGATGTGTCTCTCTCCAAAAGAAGTGTGTTGGGATCAAACCAACTTATTGCAGCAAAGAAAGAAAAAAGAAAACTAAAAGCAAAAACGAAGATGCTCCAAGAACAACACAATTGTGCATGAAACAATAAAAATGAAGTGTCTAGAAAGACCTGAGCTTTTTATTTATGAAGAAGGGGATGCCTTGGGCATCCCCGAGCTTTGACGCTTGTACTTCTTGTATTTATTGGGGTGACACGGGGTGGCATCCCCAAGCTTGATCTTTTGTCCATTCTTCATCTCATTACATCATTCTTTCCCTACACCTGAAAAATTCCTTCATACAAAACTTCACACAATCTTCATTAGCAACATTAGTGCATTCAACAGATAATAAACCTTTGGACTTTAGTTTTAAAACAGCAAAACTTTCATTAAAAACACAAGCTATTGTAGCACTTCCTTTAAAAAGTTCAAATGATCAAAGAGAACTCAAATAGAAAGAGATTAAGAGGCAAATGCAAATAATGGCAGAAATCTATCAAAACAGACCAGTAGGTAAAAACCGATTTTTCCGAAGACCTTCTGTTGCTCAAATCAAAAAGTGATAAACTAAATAAAGTTGGATAAAGACCTGGGGCAGAAGCACAAAAAATTACAGCTCAATCCTACGTACAGAGATTTTTCATGAATTTTTACAGTGAAGCATAAAAATCTGTTTCGGGACATCAACTTTCCCAAGTCTTACTTCCCTCTCATTAGAGGTTTATTCTTGGCACAAAACCACACAAAAAAGATAAGGAGAGGTTATTACAGAGGTAATAACTTCCAAGACTCAACAAAAGAAAAACTTACTGAATAGAAATTTGGGTTATCTCCCAATAGTGCTTTTCTTTAGCGCCTTTGAGCTAGGCATGATAATTTTGATGATGCTCACATAAGAAATATGAATTGAAGTAAAAGAGAGCATCAAGAAGCAAATATAAAACACATTTAAGTCTAACCCACTTCCTATGCATATGAATCTTGTAAATAAACAAGTCATGGAAGCACAAAGCAACAAGCATAGGAAAGCAAAACAAGTTCAACTTCAAGATTTTCAACATAAAGAGGGGAAACTTAATATTATTGAGATGCATAAAACCAT
Organism: Avena insularis; assembly: GCA_023614405.1. Taxonomy (NCBI): domain Eukaryota; kingdom Viridiplantae; phylum Streptophyta; class Magnoliopsida; order Poales; family Poaceae; genus Avena; species Avena insularis. The sequence continues at coordinate 37,134,854 of CM042696.1, read as the reverse complement.
GTATCCCTCTCTCATAATAACTTTCAGTAGCATCATGAATAAAATTAACAATATAACTATCGTATAAAACATTCTTATCAGGAACCACATGCATATAATAATTATTACTCTCCACATAAGCATAGTCATTCTTATTAATTATAGTGGGAGCAAATTCAACAAAATAGCTATCATTATTATTCTCATCACCATAATCATCAAATATAGGAGGCATATTGTAATCATAATTAATTTTCTCCTCAATAGTAGGTGGACTGAAAATATCATACTCATCATTGTAATCATCATATATTGGAGGCATAGTATCATCAAAGTAAATTTTCTCCTGCATGCTTAGGGGACTAAAAATATCATGCTCATCAAAACCAGCTTCCCCAAGCTTAGACTTTTCCATAGCATTAGCAATAATGGTGTTCAAATAATTCATACTAATAACATTGCTATTGGCATGCAAAGAAAGTTCCATGGATTTTTTAATTTTATTTTCAGACAATTCATGTGCTACCTTAGGAAAAATACTAAAAAGCTCTCTAATTTTGTTGTTGTTTTCCATTAAGCCTAACTAGTGAAAACAAGAAACAAAAAGACAAAATTGCAGAATCTAAAGGAAATAACTTCGAGCACTCACACCGGAGGATGTGAGTACCTTTTACCTTACCTCCCTAAGCAATGCCAGAAAATAGCTTGATGTCTACGCACTTCTATTCTTGTAGACAGTTGTTGGGCCTCCAAGTTTAGAGGTTTTTAGAACAGCAGCAAGTTTCCCTTAAGTGGATTACCCAAGGTTTATCGAACACATAGAGGAAGTGGTCAAAGGTATCTGATACGTCCATTTTGCATCACTATTCTATGTCTTAATTTACTATTATTCATTGATATATTTCGTATTGAGAGGTGATACTTATGTTATTTCATATGTTTTTGCATGGTTGATGACTTTTGGAGCATGGACCGCTGCAGTCAGGATTCTGGTGGAAAAAATGCTGTTTGGAGGCAAAATTTGCGAAGATCAGAAAATCCGGGAAAATATACGGAAAATTCTATTTTTCCAGAAGACTCAAGATGCCAGAAGTTGGTGTGGAGGTGGGCCAAGGGGGCGCACACCACCCCATGGCGCGGGCAAGCCCAGGCTACGCCAGGGAGTGGTGTGGCCACCCTAGCCCACTCCAGCCTCTCCCCTTTGGCGTATATCTTCCTCCCGAAACCCTAAGACTCAGAGAGCGACCAGAGAAAGATTCTGCCGCCTCTGCGGGGTGGAAAACACCGAGAGAGAAAGATCTCTCCGGCAGACAGATTTCTGCCGGGGGAATTCCTTCCCAGAGAGGGGAGATCGTCGCCATCAACACCACCATCAAGCTGGACTTCATCGGGATCATCATCATCATCATCACCACCATCATCACCATCAGCACCCTCATCACCATCTCCATATTGTTGTAACAATTGGTTGAATCTTGCTATAGTTCATAGGGGAAACTTTTCCGGTGTTGATTACTCTTTGTAGTTGATGCTATTGAGTGAACCATTGAATTATTGTTTATGTTCAGATTGTTACACATCATTATTCCATCTCTGATCATGATCCATATGATGTCTTGTGAGTAGTTCGTTTTGTTCTTGAGGACATGGGAGAAGTCTTATTGTTAGTAGTGGAGTTGCATTGAGAAAGATTCAATAGATTGTTATTTAAGTTGTGGTGTATTTCTTCTAGTGGTGTCATCTGAATGTCGACTACATGACACTTCACCTATATGGGCCTAGGGGAATGCATTGTGTATTTGGCTACTAATCGTAGGGGTTGCCGAAGTGATAGAAACCTGAACCCCCGTTAGGACACCATTGCACAAGGGACGTAAGGGTCTTAGAGTTTAAAGCTGTGGTTAGGTTTTACCTTAATTACTTTCTTGTACTTACGGATGTTTGCAAGGGGGTTTAATCACAAGTATGTATTAAGTCTTGTATGGGACGGTACATTAGCACAGGTTCACCCACACAACACTTAGCAAACTAGAGAAGATTAATCGACTATATGAAGCCAAAGCACTTGACAGTCTTCCCATGTGTCCTCGAGAACGTTTGGTCATCTATATAAATACAACCGGCTTGTCCTTTGCTGCATAAAGGATTGGGCCACTTGCTGCATTCATTCTTACTGTCTCTTGTTTACTCGTACTTTGTTTACTTGCTTTATCGAAAACCCCTAAAAATCCGTTTGCTAAGTATTTGCAGAGAATTCCTGATCCATACCACTAGCCAGCACCTTCTGCTCCTCGTTGGGTTCGACACTCTTACTTATCGAAAATACTGCGATACACCCCCTATACTTGTGGGTCATTAGTATCCCTCTCAAGCAACCTTGCAATCAAGATACAAGAAGTCTCTTGTGTCCCCAACACACCCAATACACTTGTCAGGTGTATAGGTGCACTAGTTTGGCGAAGAGATAGTAAAATACAAGTGATATGGATATAAGACAACGGTGCCAGAAAATATCTTGATGGCGTGGAAGAGACTATAGGCAATCTGAAATAAAGATGGAAGCAACCAAACATGTAACATATCTAGTTGCAAACGGTGTTTCAATTCTTAGAAACAAGGCCTAGGGATCATACTTTCACTAGTGAACACTCTCATATAAATATCATCTCTTTATGATACTACTCTGAACTACTCTCCGGTTGGACACTCTAATCCATGGTAGGGCTATAACAGCACACCTCAAAGTTCGCTTTCCTCACCTAGATAACCCCACACTGTCACCTTGAGCGCTAGATGGTTCCAACAAACACCACAATTTCATAGAGACAACCAACTCAAAATATAACTCATAACAAGTATTTGTAATCTCTAGCCTAAGTGCCACCATGGTGTGCACGCCATCACTTTCACACACATGGGGAGAGCAGAGATCTATTAAAGCACTTGAGTAGCAAGGTAGATCTACTTGATTACAAGCTCATGATCACAATATGATCATGCATAGAGAGAGAGATGAACACATAGCTACCAGTAGAACCCTTAGCCTCGAGGAAGAACTACTCCCTCCTCATCATGGGAATCAGCAACGGCGATGGAGATGGTGGTGGTGATCAATGGAGATGGCTTCGGGGGCACTTCCCCGTCCCGGCAGGGTGCCGGAACAGAGACTTTTTGTCCCCCGAATCTCCCCTTCGGTGGCGGCGGTGCTGCGAAACTTTTCGTGGATTTCTGATTGACGATTTAGGGTTTTTGCATCGGGAGACATCTTATAGGCGAAGAGGCAAGGTCGATGGGCGGCCAGGGGGCCCACACCACCTGGTGCCCTACTCCGTCTCTGCTTTGTGTTTCCATGTTGCTCCGGGAAAATAGGCATATTGGCTTTTGTCCCGTCCAATTCCGATAATATTGATTTTCTGCCTTTTCCGAACCAAAATGTAAGAAAACAGTAATGGCACTATGAAATCTTCTTAATAGGTTAGTCTCAGAAAACATATAAAAATACCTCAAAGTGTTGATAAAGCAAAGAAAAGTAGATACTAAACAAGCATGGAACATCAAAAATTATAGATATGTTTGCAACATATCAAACATCAAGTATTTAACTGCTTGTGGCTTCCTTGGTGTTTACCAAGCTAACCTACTTGTTGTACAATTAAGGGCCCAGAAAACATGATACTTTGTTCTACATAGATAGGATCTTGTTCGCTAGCAGACCGGCGACCCCTGAGTGATACGGGGATATCAGTGGAAAACTAGTAGACTCGAGGATAACGAGAAACCAATGTGCTTATTGTATTAATCCGATCCAAGGAGCTTAATCGCTAAGCGACCTAAAGGGTCTTAATCGTATAGTGTTTGACCATGGTTTTGGTAACAGACTAGTAGGATTATTAAAGTTGGGATGAAATTTGCAAAGAAGAGTTCCGGCTAATTATGGGTTGCTCGCCTACACATATACTTATAAGATTATAATTATTACATTTATCATTCATCCACCTAGCACAGTCACTATCACCATGAACTAAATCTCCTCGCGCCTTCTTTTGCCATCTGCAGAAAACAACAAACAACCAAGTTGTTCTGTACTTTCATGCTTTATATTTCCAAAGTTTACATTTTCTTTTGCCATCTACAGAAAACAACAAACAACCAAGTCGTTCTTTGTACAATATGTTCTTAAAGGTACTGACAGTTTAACGACCAACTATACGGCGGGAATAAAAAATTTGGCCGTATAGTTCCGGTCGTATAGATATCACTGCCAGTTTTAGAATTTTGACTCAAAGGTACTGATAGTTTAACGACCAACTATGCGGCAGGAATAAAAATTTCCGGCCGTATAGTTCTGGTCGTATAGATATCGATGCATGTTTTAGAAATATATCTCGAGAGTACAAACGATTTAATGACCAACTATACGGCGGGATCATTGTGATCCGGCCATATAGTTGCACCCGTATAGCTGTATTCTGCATAAAGAAACCCTAGTTGGTGGTGCCACCACAACTATACGGGTGGAACAACATATCTCGCCCGTATAGTTCCGACCGTATAGTTTGGTGCGACCACAAAATCGCACCGGGGTGGCTAGGTATCTTCCCCTTCTTATTATTTCTCTCATATTCTCTCTCCAAACCTCTCAAAATCCACCTAGAACTCTTGATTTTTCGCGGATTTCGTTCGTTTGAGTGGGGGAATCAACAGATCGGTATGTTTCTCTCCCTATCCATGCTTTATTTTAGATTTCCATGGTTGAAACTCTCGCATTGATCTAGTGGATAAACTCAAGCTTATTTTGTTTTTCCTATTGATTTCTCACGTTAGGATTGAATTTTTCCACGTAGGATCGTTCATATTTCATGTAGAAACTATATGCCTAAGGTTTTATGGTGAAATTTTTCAGTGCATCAAGATGAACAAAATTGATAACATCTTTCGCAAGAGCAAGCGCCAACGTGGTGAGGGCTCGGGCTCGGGGTCCCGAGCCAAGCGCAACCCCAAGTTGGCCATGGTTTCGTCGAGGAGGGTGCTTCCCACACGTTGGGCCGACCACAGATTTCTCACCGCGGCGGGGTTGAAGGCGGACTTCGACCTCATGTTTAACAAGGCGGGGCTGACAGTGCTTGGCTTCGCAAGCCACGACACCTACACCGAGCTTACCCATGAGTTCCTTGCCTCCTTCTACAACGACCATAGGGAGAAAGGTAATGCGTGCATGGTAAGCTTCACCATGAACCAGCAACACTATGAAATAAATTTTGAACAATTTTGCAATGCTTTCGGCTTCTATCACGTTGGGGAGTCAACTGTTACTAACCTCTATAGCATCACAAGTGGAGAAACTTGGAATGCTATTTCTGTTAATGGTGGCACCGAATTCTACCAGAAAAAGATGTCCACCATTCAGAACCCAACAATCCGCTACTACGCCTTGTTCCTTGCCAACACACTACTGGGAAGTGGTGACACCAGTTCCATGGCCAATGCGGACATGGCAATGATCACCAAGGCTCTCTTTCCCACTTTACCGCAAAGCCCCAATCCTGCAGCTCTACTCATCCAGCACCGTCGTCACCAAAGCAACAAGACTAAAGGTGATATTCGCATTGGTGGATTGGTAACCCACCTTGCCCATGCATTAAATATTACATTACCTGTTATATAATCTGTTGATGGTTCTAAGCTTATGGACGTCAAGTATTTAACTGCTTGTGGCTTCCTTGGTGTTTACCAAGCTAACTGGAGGCTCCGAGCCTATCAGTTTAGTTATCTTGATAATGCACAGGGTGAGCAGGTTCCATTTCCTTGTCCCCAAGCCTTCTCGATTGTGGAGAAGGACACTTGGATCCTCACCAAGGACCAAGTGATGGAGATCATGGCCGAAGTTCATCCCGATGAAGATGAAGATGAAGAAGGAGGGCAGCAGGATGAGGATGAGCAGAAGCATGAGGACGAGCATGGGCACAACCCTGCTTGGGAGGGACAACATCATCAACAAGGGGGAGTTTGGGACCCGTGGCCCAACCAGCTGCAACAGGGGTACATCTACGTCCCCTATCAAGAATTTCAGCAGCTCAACCAACGCGTTGGGGAGATCGACCACACTCTTCAAGGAGTGAATGAAGATGTGAGTGCCTTGACTCACAACTTCAGTCACTTTATGACCCACTTCCCCGACTACTACCAGCAGTATCCGCACTAGCTGCCGAATGACGGCAACAACTGAGCCTGGTAATAGCTTATGCTTGGAGGAGGTTTGAAAACCTCCAAACTTTGCATTCATGTTTTTATTTTCTTATTTTGATTTATTTTATTTCTTCAAATTTTCGTGTTTATTTTCAGTTTGCATTCCTAAACCAAAAATACAAAAAACAATTGTAACTTTATTTGCAAGTTCGTTTCTTTGTTTCTCTCAGAGATTGCTCAATTTTAGGTTACTTGGAAATATGGAAATACAGAGGGGGTTCGACTCAAATACAAGAATGAAGCAAGCAAGAGGAGGTATCCCATTTTTTTCATCATCCTTTCTACAACCTTGAATTGATCCTACAATTATTTACTCGCTTGCACTGAAGTCACTCCCCACTTAGCTTGTTATCCTATAAATTCTATTCCTTTGCTAGTGTCTCCTTTTTAGCTTTGAAACAATGAGCAATGAACTTGGTTAAAAATACTTCCTACATTTTTACAACAAGAAAAAGCATCTGAAAGATGACTTGGTTCCATGTTTAGGCCAAAGAATTTGATTTTAGAACTACTCCATCCCGTTTGAGCTTAATATAAATAGACTCGATAGTACCCTTGAATGAAATTGTTTGATAAAATGTCATTACAACACTGTCGTGCTCCATGGGGAACTATTAACTCCACTGGCCAACGAACAATCTAAATGTGGGAAACCACTTGATTTTGGCTATTGAGTTATGTAAACATCTGTAGCAGCAATGCTATGACGGGTAAAATTTTAGTCTCCTTGTCATTTCACGTTCCAAGTGAAGTTGTAGTACTCCTCTGACCCATTATTGCTCAACATTCATTGGCATGGTCACGAGTGCACAACACAGTCCCAATTAACATGTTAAAATAGTGGCATGATTTCTCTATGAAAGAGCTAAAGTTTTGAAAGACAAAGGAAGGGAAAAGGTGCTTTGAGAGTCTTGAAATTTTTACATGGGAATAGATGAGTTGTTCTTAAATTGAATGTTTTGGTGCCAACTTGAAAACTCTTAATTGATTAAAGAAACAAGAGCAAAAAGTTTTCATCTCTCAACAAAGAGAGATACCAAAATAATTTGTCTCACTTTCCTAGCTAAACTTTTGACACTTGCTCGGGCATATGATTTATTTGCTAGCAAGATATACATGGTTAGGAAGTGGACTCAGTGAAATCTTGTAAATACTTGTATGATCATGTTTAAGATTGCAGGGATCGTGAAGAAAAGAATTTGACACCAATCCAAGCTTGTAAGTTATTTTATTTCGGTCTCGAATCTCTGCTATTCTTATTTATTTCCTTGTCACTCGAGGGCGAGCAATATCTAAGCTTGGGGGAGTTGATAACTGTGAGATTCAACACATTTTGATGGTTTTCTCCCGGATTTGATCGTTTTCTAGCTTTACCTAACACTAATACTTCGGTAGCAATGAAAACTTGGTTTTTAATGTGTGTTTCAGGTTCTGAACATCAACCAAAGGTTTTAACTAGAGAAACACAATATTCAGGTGAAAACAAGCAAGTGTCTCTTTGTAAGTAATCAAGGGAAGCGTACAGAGGCTTTAACGAGCAACTATACGACGGGAGCAATTTTTTGGCTGTATAACTCTCGCCGTATAGCTGCCGTCGCCTCTGTCTTGTCAAAAGGGACAACTTCCGTGAAGAGGCCATACACGAAAACACAACACAGCAGCCGCCATCCCATCTAGAAGGGAGAAAGAAGAGATCCGGAGAAGAAGGGGAAGACGTTCTTCATATCGCTCCACGATCTTCGACCTCCTAGCCAATACACCCCCATTACTTGTACTTGAGAGAGAGAGAGAGGGATCTTCACCTTGCAAGACTAGGGTTTGAGATTGTTTCTTCCTATCTTGAATTGTGTTGGATACTTTTCTATTCTTATTGTGGATCTCCATGGTAATATCAAGAAGAATTCCCTTTATTTGATTATATAGATGATCCATTCTTCTCTCATGTGTGAGTAAGTTCCTTGGGTGTGGGAGATGTAGGGGATTGGTGAGATGTGATGTGCCTTCATATATTTTCCATTAGCTTGTGATTGATTCTAATTACTATATTATGTGTGCTTGACTATCTATGAGATGCCTAATGCTTGTTTACCAATTAAGGGCCTAGACAACATGATACTTTGTTCTACATAGATAGGATCTTGTTCGCTAGCAGACCGACGACCTCTAAGTGACACGGGGATATCAATGGAAAACTAGTAGACTCGAGGATAACGAGGAACCACTATGCTTATTGCATTAGTCAGATCCAATGAGCTTAATCGCTAAGTGACCTAAAGGGTCTTAATCGTCTAGTGTCTGACCATAGTTTTGGTAACAGACTAGTAAGCTTATTGAAGTTGGGATGAAATCTACCAAGAGGAGTTCCGATTAATTATGGGTTACTTGCCTACACATATACTTATAAGATTATAAATATTACATCTATCATTCGTCCACCTGGCACAATCACTATCACCATGAACCGAATCTCCTCGTGCCTTCTTTTGCCATATGCAGAAAACAACAAACAACCAAGTCGGTCTTTACTTTCATGCTTTATATTTCCGAAGTTTATATTTTAGTTCTATTTAAATACATTTAATTTAATCAAAACTCCATTCTTATTTCAAAACTTGCAGTCAATTCACTCGAAGACCTGTGACAACTTCGGGTGTGACATAGACTTCACTCATAAACACTTACCTTTGGGCTCCCTGTGGGATCGATATCTATACTTCGAAACTAGCTACAAACGATCTATGCACTTGCAGACAACAATGACATGGTCCGAAGAGTTTTGTTAATTCAAAGGATGCTAAAAGGGAATGCAAACTTCAATAGTTTAAGTAAGCATATCAGAGTTGGAATCTTCACCGTGATGAAACTATTAAAAGGTTTAATTTCACTAGAGGCGATAAAGATGCTTGCTTTTGCCAGAAATTAAGTGGGAACGCTGAGACCTATTTATAATACATTATGTATAAGATATGTTTTTGATTAGAAATAATGTATCTTTTATTGACACAGGTTCAGAACTTCATTAAAATCAAATGATGATGAAAGACTTGGGAAAAAACCCAGAATATTAGGCATCAATATCTATATGGATAGATTGATGCGCTAATATGGTTTTGCCAGACGTACATAGATGAGATATTGAATGAGTTCAATATGAAAACGACAAGAAAGGTTCTTGCCGCATGGAAAGGGTCGAATCAAGATTCAAGTGTATCGATACTTGACGAGTGAAACAAGATTCAAGTTTTTGACACTTGGTGAGTGAAATCGCATGAATAATTTGATCAATCATATATACCGTGATATGTACATATCCAGGTATGTCCTATGCTCTAAATGTTATGAGCATATACCAGAGTGACTCATAAGATGATCATTGAACGATAGTAAGGATATTCTTATGAGCATTGGAAGAATTAAGAATATGTTATGTATAGGTGACAAATAGTTACAAATAGTTCATTGTAAAATATTACATTGATACTAGTTTTGTCACAAGATACAAATTAAATTTATCTCAATTTAGACTATGGGTGGCACAATGTAATGAAAAGGAAGTTCCATGATGATTTGGATGAGTTCTAAAGTTAATACATTGTGATAGATACTACAACAAAGGCTGAGTATATGACTACTCTAATAGCAGCAAAGGGGGGCATTTTTGTAAAGTAGTTTGTTATCAAACTAGGTGAGGTTCACAGCGGGCTAGTATTATGAAGATATATGGTACGACAATAATATCGACATGTTTTAACCCTAAGGGACTAAGGTCTCACCAAAGGACTGAATTCATATGATGCTATCTCATTTGAGAATGAGTGATGCGTAGAGACACAAATACATGCAAATAGACACGGACCTGAAAGTGTCAGATCCGGAGATTAGGTTTACTACCATAAGAAAACGCGTATATACAACACCATAAAGCCATAGGTGATGAATGCACAAGTTTTCAAACTAGATTATTAACTCTAGTGCAAGTGGGAGACTAAAGAGAATATGCCCGATAGGCAATAATAAAGTAGTTATTATCTTATTTCATGTTTATGATAAATGTATTAATAGGAAATATTAATACATATGTGTTTAATAAACAAATTAGAGTTCTAGTTGTGCCTCTCATTCAAACTAGCTCATTGATTAACAAGATGATCAAGGTTTCCTGATCATGACTTCGGATGTTGTTAATAATGAGGTCAAAATATTTGGTGGAATGATGTGATAAACATTCATCTAAAGTATAGTAATACAATCAAAGTTATTATATTTACATTGCTATAACATCATGCGAAGTAATCTTAATCTTTAGAACATGAGATCATGTTAATTGCTAACACTGGAAGAGTACTTTAATAACATCAAACGTCACACCGTAACATAGTGATTATAAAGGTGAGTTTGGGTACTTTGAAAGTGTTATGTTGAGGCTCATGGATCAAGAGTGGGATTTTTCCATCTCGATGACGGAGAGATATACTCAGGGCCCCCACGGTGATATCACATTGACATAGCTTGCAAGCAAGTGATAAGATCACTAAGAATATTATATCACGGGAATGAGAATAGAGTACTTGTTTGTAACGAGATCAAACTAGGTATGGGGATACCGATGATTGAATCTCGGACATGTAATATATTGCTAGACAAAGAGATTTAGTTATAACGTCAAAGGTTCTCACGATCACTAGAGTCATCGTTGAATGTGTGGGAGTCAATACGGATCTCTAGGTCCCGTTGCTGATTATTGATTGAAGAGGGGTCTCGACCATGTCTATATTATTCGTGAACCATAAGGTGACACACTTAAGGTATATCGACCAAATGGAGCAGATATAATACCAGAGAAAGGATTTGAAAGCGTTGAGATTATTTCGATGGACACCAGAATTGTTTACGGTCAAATTGCTGAAAATGTTTTCAGATGTAATATCAAAGTTATGCAAGGGTTTTATGTAGATGTTTGTTAGTTGAAGTAATTAACAAAATTACGAATAAAATAAATATAAGTGTTTTATTTAAAGAGAAAAATGCATTTAAATTAATGGGTAATTATTGCAAAGTGAGTGGAGTTTGTGTTAATGGGAGTGGGCTTAGTGGAAGCTTCACTCAGCATTATGGAGGGAGAGGTGGGGGCACCACCATGGCTGGCGGCCATGCCCCTTGGGGCTGCCCCCTCCCCTATAAAAGAGGACCCCTCCTCTCCATTTGCACCACCTCCTCGTGAAGGTTCTCTTTTCCTTCTAGTAAATTCCCTATGTTTTCATATTAGCGAAGTACATATTCTCAGTGGTTTCTCTAAAAGGATCTGCTGCTTCCGCTGCTTTGCTGGAGCGAGAACTCGAAGGTTGTCGGGGTGCTGAACGTGTGTGGGATTACGGATGCACTGCTACTTTGCGGTGCTAGACTTCAACTAGATATTGAAATTTCATTAACAAAACTTTTCGATCTTTAAGCGTAGGATCTCTATGGATGTATATCCACCCGTTGCTTGTATTTAGATAAATAAATCTTGGTGCTTAGTTGTTGATATGATAGATTTTTTTGTTTTCTATGCTGCAAATCCAACACCTAGGACCGTCCCGGGAGAACGATAGTCTCCACGCGCATATAGACTGAGAGGCATATACACGTGCAAGCCTAAAAAACAGGCATAAGCTGGCATAGTGAATTTCCAGAAGCTCAAAATAAATTATATTACAAGTTTACAAATTTCTTTACATTTACACGAATAAAATTTTATTCTCTAATATGCTTCCATCTCACTCATCCAGCCCAATCTTGATTATATTAGTAGAAGTTTACAAATTTATTTATATTTACACGAATAAAATTTTATTCTCTAAGACGCTTCCCATCCCACGGATCAGCCTAATCTTCAAAATGAACGATGACCTCTCCATACGCGCTTACGCTGTCGAAGACTGTAAAAAGATATAGAAGCAAGGGTGAGTACGACAAGTCATACTCAACAAACTAATCTTACAAATATCCATATAAATTATAAAATAGACTTATTTTCGTAAAAACAGATGATTAGAATAATTAAGAAATTTAAAATGCACCAATGAAAGTAAACTTTCCCAAATCTCGGAGTCACATGTGTGAAATTCCACACTTTTGCGCTTTGCGGAGGTGTATTCTGACATTGACAACCCCGACTAGAACCGTAGGTGCTAGTCGAGCAATGTTTTTTTACCGACTAGAACTTGGACACCTGAATTTACTAACGTCGGTCGCTTCTACGGATCCATCACCGACACGTTCACTTCTACGGATCCATCACCGACACGTTCAGAAACAGGGCTGTTCCTAGAGGAGCACTAGTCAGTCACAAACCTGAACTATGTCCAGTACAATATTACGATTACATTCGTAGCACCAAGTTTTCTTAAAAAACAATTATTATTATTATTTCTCACATTGTCCACTTTCTCAATCCATATTCATACCAAATATCCGGCTCGTATTGGTGGCTCCGATAGATCCATCACCATATGGAGTATAACCCCACAAACACTTGAAGCCATATTCGCATATCTCATATATAGCACACAATTTTAGTAGCAACATATATTCAACGAAATATACGAGAAAGGCATGAATAGCTGCCTGAAAATAGATATTTGCTTTGGCATAAAAATCCAGATAAATATATTATATTCCAATAGAAAATCAGCAATCAAATAAACTCAGCGGTATTGGCGAGGGGTAACCTCGACAATATCCATGGATAAGGACTTAGGGTTTCGCGGAAAAGAGAACGCTGGAGATTTTGTCGGATGTCAGGAAAACAATGAAATCAAAGTCGCCTGAATATTTGGGAATCACACTATTACAAATTGCCTGGGGGTTTTCGGTACCCTCGCTTGTGCTTCTCCCGTCCTATATATAATAGGCCGGATCTCAAAGCTGTATGCGGATAGGTTTTATATATACATACAATACGAACACAATGTCGGTTCATAGTTTCTTTCCTAATACAATCAAAGCCTTCGTCGGTTGCTTCTTTGGGCTATTATCTGAGATCTTCATGGGACGGAAGCCTTTTATCCAGTATAGGGTAACAAATCATAAGCATCCGAGTAATCGTACCTATGTCAGGTATAATCTCCTAAAGTGTGTATCGCTCTCCTCTACAATGGATAGGCATCACCTTCCTCTACATACTCTTTTAGTGAACATGCACAAAGATTTCATTGGCACAAACTACGGTTCTCTCCGCTCTCTCTTTCACTCTGGATTAGGGATGACAATTTTATCCACGGATCCGGGTATCCACGGATATCCCACCAGGTGGGTAAGGGTATGGAGAGATAATTACGCCAACGGATTTCATGGGTCGGATATCCGCTAATTCATGGTGCGGGCATGAGTAGTGGTTTCGCTCCATGGATATCCAACGCATACCCAGCTGGCACGTGGGACTCACATGTTAGTGAGACTGTTATGAGATATCTACGTACTTTGTAGTTTTATTGTGTGATATTTGACAGATTTTAAGTACTATATGGTTAAAATATTGTTGCTTTGATATTTCTATGTATTATCCATGTAATATTTAGTGAAATGATGTCGAAATTTGCTATAATGTCGCAGTCATGCTGAATTTTCTTATGATTATGTATATGACGTGTAAACCAATGGATATCCATGGATACATGGATCTGGTGCAAAATCCATACATATGAATATCTTCGTGGACGGGCTAGAGTGAGGTTTATGGATTTAGATTTGGATTTAGGTTTTTTTATATCTGTCCAAACCCGTTCCATTGCCATCCTTACTCTGGATGGATGTTGTGCATGGAGGCAGAGAAAGCAGTGCCTTGACAATTTTTTCTGGTCAAGGAATCATTAGCCCATATTTTGCAAACAATTTGGCAAGAATCCGCGACTGGGAGAGGTGGGGCATCCATTGGCAGCCAAAATTTAATGGGCAGCCAATTTTTTTTTTGGGCAAGGCTACTCGGGGACACCCAAAATCTCCCCGGTCTAGCCAGACTCGAGAGCCAAACTCACCACCCTCTTCGCCGTGCCTTTCTTGAGTCTTACAGCTTCCCCCGTGCCGTACCTCCGCCGACCGCCGCCGTGTCGATCCCACAGAGTGCTCCCGCCTCCCACACGCATCGCCGCTGCCGCTGCCTTCGCTGTTCCCCTCCTTCCCCGGCGCCCGGAACATCGCGCGTGTTCGTGCTGCTCTCTCCGCCCCCCCCTCTCAAGTCCTTGGCCATTGGGCCTCCTTCCTTCCTCTGAGGTATGAGCTAGGCTGTTCGTTCTCACCCCGCATAGAGCGATTCTCTTTGCTAAATCAATCGGCACTAGGAGGGAGGGAGGGAGCTTCACAATTCCTGGCCACGCCATCTAGATCGGCCCCTGCTTGATGGAGCGGTGCAGGATCTGGTGGCCGCGCCAGCAGCGTCAGCCTGAACTGGACTCCGTGTCTGCCAGATATGTCCTGTTCGGATGGCTCTTCCCCCGCGCGGGCTCCGTGGACATCGTTGTCGCGGCGTTCGTCTCCGAGGGAGAGATCTTGCGGTCCTTCCCCAGCCTCGATGCCTTCCAGGTTAGTCATGGCAGCATTACAGTACTTGCAGAAATGGTGCTTTTAAGTTTACTTTGCTATTTATCCCGTTTATTGTTGGATTCTAGTAGGGTTTAGCTGGAGTCTGCGACAATGGCCAGTTTGGTTCATTTTTTTATGTTCCATAAAAGATGATTTTTTCTTTGTAATTTCAAGGTGAATTAACCTAATTTTACATATCACTTAAGAAGGCAAAACATATGCATTGTTTCCGCTCGTTTAGTGTAGTAGCATATAGACCACAATGCAGATAATTGTATGGCATGCAATAATCGAAAACGTTGGGTGGCCAGCCAAACTAGCCCTGATTTTTTTGTTTGTTTTATAATGCATTTATTGATTTTGTTAAATGCCTGACTTTTAGCTGCACTTACCGTACAGCCAGTGAGATACACAATAAATTAACCCCTGAATGAAAAAAAAACAGATTGACCTAATCCCTGAATTTCTATTAAAGAACGCATATTGTATACATGGATATAACAGCAGCGGCTTTGGGTTAGGGGCGCCTAGGCGTCGCCTAGGCGACGCTTAGGCGTCCAGGCGCCCCTCCTCCGCTTTGAAAAAATGTCCGCTTTAGGCGCCTAGGCGTCCAAAGCGCCTGCCTAGGCATCAGAGCGCCCCTAGATCGCCTTAGGTCGCCTTAACGCTTTAAAAATCATGCTTACGGAGTAAAATCCTAAGGAACCAAACGTTTTTTTTAAGGATGCTGGAGTCATCCAATCCTGCTGGTTTGTGTTTGGCTAGTTGAAGTGTGTCATCTAATCCAACAAGTTTGTGTTGTGTTAGCAGAAAGGAATGACACCATTCTATGATTAAATATTTCTGCATGAATCACAGGCAAGAAATTAGGGTAATTTATTGAATGGGGATATTTCACAAAGATTTCCTTGCAACCCTGTTCCACCCCTTGAAAACTATAGATGGTGCCATTAGCTTAATCTAGTATATGCGTGTTCCAGAAACTGAACAGCCCGTGAAGATCATGTACATGTTAATATAAGGCGGTTAAATGCAGTGGCGGTTCTACACATCACAGCTTTGCCATTAGACTTTTGAATTTTTAGACATAACTTTCTACATGTTTAAGCCATTATGAAGCATTGACACCACACCACTTGAGTCTTAGCACCACCACTCGTTGAATGGGTTTCTCGTAACTCTTCTGTTGTTTTGAATCAACTTACATCTGAAGGCTATGAATATTTTAATCATTTTATTATTCAATCAACTGACTTGGAAATGTTTGAGTATGATATCTTTCCCCTTTACAACTACTGATTAGCCTTTTTTGGTGGGCTGTATTTGTAACCCTCCAGCTTGTTTGTGTCGCATGTTTTGTTACCAGGACCGTTGCTTCATTAATGCAATCATCCATCCACATACTATAAAAATTGGAGACATGTATTACGGATAGGGGATATGTCATCATGTGAAGTCATCTTTTAGCTGCTAAATTTCATAATTCCTGATGCGAAACATCGGGTCAGTTTTTGCTGG
The DNA here is from genome assembly GCA_023614405.1 of Avena insularis. NCBI lineage: Eukaryota > Viridiplantae > Streptophyta > Magnoliopsida > Poales > Poaceae > Avena > Avena insularis. Next base: position 37,118,552 of record CM042696.1, on the reverse strand, counting down.
ATGGAAAATAAAAAGATGTGAGGATGGACAAATTTTTTTTTTTCTTCTTATTTCAATTTAATTTTGCAATATATATAGTTATAAGTGCATGGTAGAAGTTACTATATTTTTTCTAATGAACATCACATTCCATTTTCTGTTTTTAGTTGTTTAAGATTGCTACCTTGCTCATTGTTTTCTTTCTTGTTAGACTACCATCATTCTTTCCTCAAATAAAAGGATGCCAATAACGCTACAAGAATCTGCAGCATTTACCATTCTTGGGGATTGTGTTGTGCATCTTCCAAGAGATTTTGAAGCCTGCTGTGTTCAGCAAAAATATCAGCTGTTGCGGACTAAATGGGAATGTGATTGTAGCGTATTAGATGGTTTTCTAGATACTTGCAAGAAATCAGTAGTTAAAGGTGGCAACTGGGTGCACTTCTGCTGTAAGCCTGAAAAGAGCTTCAAATGTAATGTGAACCAAATTCCAATGCTTCATCATTTGTATCTTGATGACCAGAATGTTGAAATTAATCATTGCCACGTATGTAAGTCAACTCTCACTTCTTACATCTCTGTGATAATCATAGTTTGGGTAATTGCATATTATCTCATTTGGTACTGTTCAATTGCTTACTAAGACCAGTTTCTTTATTACTTTTCAATTTATCTAGGTGATACTTTATGATATTCCAATTGCTGGTAGAAATCATTTTTCTCTCGGTGATGATGCACCTCATAATTTGAAGTCTCCCCTCAAGAAGCCAAATTGGATATATAATCTGCAAAAGAAACCACCAGCTCTTGATTTGGTATGCTCCTTAATGCTTTTACATGTTCTTACAGTATAACCTAACCAGTTAGATAATGTGGTACATTTATATGTTTGAAGGATCCGATTGTTTTGGCGCTTAATTGTTCAAATGCAGCTAGATTACCAGTTGCTTGGAAAACTGCTAATAATAGTTCTGCAGCTCATTTCTTGCTTGCAACTGTGTAAGCATCATCCTTTGTCTACTCTTCTCTGACTGGCACGGTTTTCTTCTTCTCTAATCTGACTGCTGTTTGTTTATTAGGTTTGATGCCTTAGTTCAATTGGTACAACATTTTACCGGAATAGTTGTGGCTTCATTATCAACTGTTGTTTACATCTTCATTAAACTGTTCCGAAAATGTTTGAGCCATGTCTCTGTGTACTCCATGTTACAAAAGGTGTTCAGACACTCAGGGAAAAACATGCATCTCCGTTGTTGCCAAATTCTGTATTGGCCAGTTTCCCTTCAAGAAACCTCCGTAAGGTAACTTGGCATGCCTGTGATGTGGCTTGATTTTTCCATTATTACTTAATTAACAGGTAGCTAGTTATCTTGTCTAGTCATGTCAAATGTGGTCGCCAAACTCACCTGGTTTCTTTCCTTTATGATAGCTGACTACTGTATTTCATTCCATTTATGGTCCATGTTAACCTCAATGTAAGGAACCTTTGTGCTTCCCCAATATTAGAAGTTGAGATTACATATAGTTTAGCCGTTAGAGGTGATGATAGACTAGATTATTTTTAACACTAAGCTTCTCATTATCCTTGGTACCTTATGTGGGCATGTTACTTCTTATATCTGCAGCTCCTCTGTGAATGTCGAATATGCACACAAAGCTGCAATCAAGAAGCATGCGTTGTGGTCAAATATTATTATGGATCTTCTGATGGGTTTCATCCTCGGAATAACACTATTATTAAACTTGGAGACTATTTGCTCTTGGACCTTTTCTCTTCTCCACTACATGACAGATGCTGTCTTGAGATCTGGTTGTGTGTGGCTGATGGGTGTTCCAGCAGGCTTTAAGCTGAATACAGAGTTAGCAGAGCTTCTAGGCATGATTTCTCTAAATGCAATCCAAATTTATTCTACCCTTTGGTTCATCGTTGGAGGCTTCCTGAGGCATATTATTCAAGGCCTTGCATTTTCTGGAATCCTTTTAGGTTTCACAGTTCCTGTTTCATTCTTTATAGACATCATCCAGCTGGTGACATTGCATGTTACCATGCTTCAGTGGTTAATCTCCTTAATATATTCAACGCAGATTCAGACAGTGACATCGTTGTGGCGTCTTTTCAGGTAAACTGTTGGTACATTGATGGGTAAATGCACCTAAGATGAAATGAATGCTTTTGGATTCAGTTGCTTTAGAGTTAAAAAAATCTAAAAAAAAACATAGCACTAGAACTGTATGTGTTGTGCACGTAAAATTGATAAAAAATATGATCATATTGCAGCATACACAAGGATAACAAATTATAGTTATAGTACAAAAGATTAATCACACTTTTGTCTATTTTGTACAGTTCAGGTCATTGTATTGTTGTGCCAAATTTTACATGTATACATGCTTACCTTGTTCTGTTACAATGGATATGTTGCTATGTACTATCTCCGTGACGGGTTCATATTGGTATTGCCATAAGTGCACCAAGTCTGCTTCCTACTGTCACGAGGCATTTCTTAAGTGTAAAAGGATCTTACCGTAATGTAATCTTGTAGCCGAATGACTATCATCAGATTATTAGTTAACTAATGATCTCTAATTGCCATGTTTTGTCGTAAATTATTTCAGTACTTGGATTGTTGGATATCTAATGTTTAGGAAGCAAATCATGCAGCCAAATCCCATGTAAATGGAGAGCAGAAGCTAATAGCAAGTTGATTTTAGTCTTATGGTGAAAATCTTACATTTTGAAATCGGTTGTGGAGCCAACTTCTTTTAGAGAGTGAACAAAAATGCAAATTATTATTCGATAACATCTCAAGACGCTGTTTCTCATTCTCTGACTTAATTAGCGTCATTATTTTATGACTGTTTTAACCAGCTGTTTATTTGGTGTGATAATTTAATCAACTGTTGCAGTTATAAATGAACTTATAGCAACTTAAGTCTTAAAATGTTTTGTTTTTTCATTAGATTTCTTCTTTGTACATTTCTTGTTGACTTGCTGATACATGCTTTTATTATTATTAACAGAGGGCGCAAATGGAATCCTCTTAGGCAGAGATTAGACAGCTATGACTACACGGTTGAACAACATGTGGTTGGTTCACTGTTGTTTACACCAGTCTTGCTTCTTCTACCCACAGCTTCTATATTCTATATATTCTTCTCTATCTTGAGCATCACAATCATCTGTTTGTGCATAGTATTGGAAATTGCAATTTGTATAATCCACTGTACTCCTTATGCTGCATTAATTCTGTGGGTGACAAGGAGGCAGAGATTTCCTGCTGGATTATTGTTCCTCCCTGTGTCCTTGTCATCAGTATCTACTGATGAAGATGGTGCTCTACCAGTTGAACATTGTTCAACCAGTGGATCTGGTGAAAATAAAACAGAGGAACACATCCATGTACATTCAGTACCTCTAGTTTCAGAACTTAACTGTAACTATAACACCCTCGGTAAGCTGTTTCTCTATACTTTTGTCACACCTTATGCTCATACCACGTTTGTTTATCAGGTGTTGTTTTACTATAACAGTTATAGCAGTGTCTGCTCTGCTTTTTATTCAAGCACTCTCTATAATGATTTCCTTCTGAACACATGAGGGCACCAGGCCTGTTGTTTTGTCATTTTATTTTAACACTCATTTTCTAATCTGCCAGCTTAGATTTTTGTATCATATGGATGAATATAGAAAAATCATACTTTGAAGAATGAAATCATCTTTAGGATACAGTATCTCTTATGTAATTTCTTTCAGCTGAGATTTTGCTAACATAAATGAAGCTAAATGCAGCGCAAGTAATCGGACCACATTACGAAAAAGTTTTCAATGGCATTGCTCTCCCCTTCTGCAAACAACTGGCACACGGAATCCTTAGGGGTGCAAGGTCACTACTTATCTCGATGATTCAGTTGTTACCTTTTTTATGTCATTCCTGACACTTGCCTATTTGATGCCAGGATCCCTACAACACTGCATCTGCCGTCTTCTCCATACCCTTGGCTGCATATTGGCATCAGAGAATACTGGATGCTCTGTCGCGGTGCAACCAAACAGGGACGGAATTAAAGTTTTTCATGTGCTGTCTTTGCTTGTTGCCCTTGAATTTTACTGTAGCTTCCTAACACAGTAGTAACAAATGTTGTTAGATGCAAGATGTAACGATGTTCACCTTTTCGCGGTGGATCTTTTGCTTTAGACATTAGTCGCCTAACACAGTTAACCAATGTTTCTTTTTGTAATTCAGTAACAGATAATGTTAGTTGCAAAGTTTTAAGATGTTGACTGCTCTGTAGTCTGTAGTACAATGACTTGAAATACCATTTGAAGTTGAGGAATCGATGCTGTTGAGTTCTGCCTTACCAAATCTCCACCTTTTCTTTATTTGAACCTCCATGTTTGTTACAAGCATACACTTCCCCACATGAGCATAATGTGTTGTAACACCAATAGACACGTGCATGACAGGAAACTGAAGCTTGGTGATTTTTTTTTTTTGAAACGAACTGAAGCTTGTGTCACGCATGAGGGCACGCCTTAGATGACTGAAGACGCCACCGGTGCGTAACGAGGGCGAGTGGTGTGTGTCTGAGTGGGACCTGCGAGTGAGTAGGTATAAGTGTGACTTGCTGTAACAGATTGGGTACAAACTGAATTGGGGAATAGAACTCCAAATTCACCACCTACTTCTCTCTTATCTGCTGTTCTTCCTCCCCAAGACAGATTCGTCAATTCTGTAGCTGACGCTGGCAATCATACCAGCCAGGGGGTAGTACAGCTTGGTTTACTCTCTGTTTCCAGGTTGAAAACATGTTACAGTGGCGAAAACCTTGGATGTGGTATGTGGTGGATATATTTTGTCCTCCTTGAAAATAAACACTTGATAGATTGTTCGGATGCCTTCCAGCCCTGACTGTACTTCTCATTTCTCAAATGAACAAATCTACTCATCTTCCCTCCCAAACCTGTGTTGTCAACCGCAATTTGAAGCACTGTTCTATGCGTACAATATGTACACACCAGGCTATAGGGTATATGATCAAGTTAGAACCAAATCACGAACAAAGAAGTGAAGATGTGCTATAATATCCGTGAGAAGGGATGGTTGGTTATATAGTACGTGCACAATTTATTCAGCATTTAGCAAGTACCGCATAAAAGATAACTTGCATTGATGGACGATTGGTGACAAGCTCAAATTAATATATAGTTGTGAATTATCTTCTTGATATTATTTTGGTTGGCATCTAAGATTTCAAAATAAGAATATTGGCATCTCGTGAGCAACACGCTGGTGTCGCTACACTCGACTCTGTTTGTTAATTGACGTTGTTAACCTAGTCATACGGATATATGATCAAAGAGGGAAACAAAATAGCATGCCGTTTGGTATATCTGGCATATCGAGACACGTTTCGCTAATTTACTTATCATTTCCTTTCCTTCTAATGTCTGGTGGAAAGAAGATCGGCACATTACATTACATTCAAGTGTGAGATACTTTAAACTCTGAAGCCATGCTTTACTTTTGCAACAAACTTCTTAAGACATTTTCCTTCCGTCGGTAGCTCCGAAGGCATGTTAGTTTCGACAAAGAGAGTTCCACAACCAAAATAATTTCACATAAAATAGGTTATTGTTCGAATTGTGGAGCTCCCTGCTCTCAGTTTCATTCCATGGATACCATATATGCGGTACATAAATTCAATGCGCGATTACTAGTGTCTTCAATTCCTTCTTTGGAAACAAGGACTTGAGTTGTGATGTGTACACTAGCACATCTTGAGCACGATTGCTTTGGAGTGGAAATGAGGGAATGAGTTGTGATAGTGTATCAGCATCAACATCAGCTTGGTGCAGTAGATCGGCAACCACCTAACCAACAGGACGCACTAGGAACCAACGCAGAGCAAACAAGACGTCCCATGGCCAATCCAATCCCTGGATCAGAAGGAAAGTGACCCAACTTTATTTGCTACAGCCTCTTACTTCTTTTTCATGCCAAAGGTCCATATTTTCCCACCGGTTTCGTTTTGCTGTTCTTGGTAGATGCAACTGTGAAGTGCATCGTGTTACCTTGTAACTGGATATTACTAGTATCATGATAATATGGAGATATAAACGTGATACATATACCTCTTTGTGCAGAAAACCTTCCCAACAAATAATGTTCTCGCTGCTCCCGTTGCCTACCATTCCTAACGGTCTTTATCATTTTCATGTCAACATGCTCGAGTAATATAATGCTAGCGTACAATTTCAATTTCGGAGAGAGTGGTAGTACCAGAAAATTCTAATTATAAAAGAAATGAGATATGGTAGAGAGGTGTGAAGTGGTCTATATATGTAGGATGTTGAAGATGTGAGTTATCTATCATTTATTGTGGGCATGTTTGGTGAAGACTTGAATTCTCATGCTAATACAAAAAGGTATGGGTGATCGGACATGTGGATTCCATTTACACGGTCAGACACACGCAAGTCATGAGATTTCGAAAGCAGAGGCATGTCTACCCAAATGTAAAATACTATGCACATTTGCAATGGAAAGTGTCGATAGGGTTTAGAAAAGTCTTCAAGTCTCTCTCTCTTTTTCATTGATAGTCTCTTCATTAAAGATTTTTTTTATAGATAATATGTTAAGATAAATAAATACCAAGTACATTTGGGCCTCCACAATGATATAATGTCAAGAACTAGTATATACATTGAGGATGCACATAGCCAAAAGGCGAAGAAGAAAAGGAGAGGAAAAAAGAAGAACAAGCCCCTACCAAAGCGCCCAATGATTCGCAACAACATAAGACAACCACCACCATTGAAAACACTCGCCATGCGACAAAAGTTCTCTCCAACAACGACGTATCAAGGAAGGGAAAAATGCACAAGCGCCTTCGTCACCTGATCAAACCAGCAAAGTCAGATAATTGGTTTTCACCCCGAAGAAAAGGCTGAGCAACCTCCATACAATGCCTTCAACAAGGAACACAGTTAGAAAGCCGCCATTGCTAGATACAACCAATGAAGGCTAGACCTATGGTTTTCTCTTTAGAGATTGAGACTCATTGCTCGAAGAGAACCACCAAAGCAAAGTCACCCTGTGTTGTCGTCCCAGTTGCCGAGATCAGTGTTGCAATGCACCGATATCTAGGAGCATATATTCCATGCACATAGTTTTGATGTGGGCATGGCAAAGCAAACAAAACTGTGTTTGCACCAGAAACTGTGGAGCATCATGACGAAGGAAACTGAAGCTTGGTGATTTTTGTTTGAAACGAACTGAAGCTTGTGTCATGCATGAGGGCACACCTTAGATGACTGAAGACGCCACCGGTGCTTGAGGGCGCAAGTTGGTGGCACGAGGGCGAGTTGTGTGTGTGTGTGTGAGTGGGACCTGCGGGTAGGATGTCAAACGGCGGGCTGCTGACGCCGCATATCGTCACATAAGTTTGTTATAGGCTTATTTTTTTCTGGGTTAGTTTCAACAATCACAAACCTATACTGCGGTTCAGCGTGTGAGTAGGTATAAGTTTGACTTGCTGTAACAGATTGGGTACAAACTGAATTGAGGAATAGAACTCCAAATTCTCCTCCTACTTCTCTCTACTCTGCTGTTCTTCCTCCCCAAGACAGATCCATCAATTCTGTAGCTCACGCTGGCAATCATACCAGACAGAGGGTAGTACAGCTTGGTGATTGGACCTTTATTGGTTGGTTTGCTCTTTGTGTTCTAGGTTGAATGTATTGTTTAGACCCAACTCCAACATGTTCCGTGGCGAAAACCTTGGATGTGGCCTGTAATGAATATATTTTGTCCTTAAAAATAAACACTTGCTTGATAGATTGTTCCGATGCCTTCTAACCCTAACTTTATCTTCTCATTTCTGAAATGAACAAATCTACTTATCTTCCCTCCCTAGCCTGTTTTGTCCACCTTAATTTGAAGCACTGTTCTATGCTTACAATAGATACACACACGCACGCATGCACGCATGCACGCACTGGTATATGATCAAGTTAGAACCAAATCACAAACAAAGAAGTGAAGATGTGCTATAATATCAGTGAGAAGAGATGGTTGGTCAATACGTGCACAATTTATTCAACATTTAGCAAGTACTGTGTAAGAAATAACTTACACCGATGGATGATTGGTGACGAGCTCAAATTAATATGTATTTGTGAACATCTTTTTAACATTATTTTGGTTGGCATCTAAGATTTCAAAAGAAGAATATTGGCAGCTGCTGAGTCGTGAGCGATGCGCTGGTGTTGCTACACTCAACTCTCTTTCTTAATTAACCTTGTAAACTTAGTCATATGAATATATGATCGAAGAGGGAAACAAAATAGTATGCATGCCTGTCCAGCGCCCATGCCAGACCAGTGCAACTAGCTGTTTGGTATATCTGGCATATCGAGACACATTTCTCTAATTTACTTATTCTTTCCTTTCCTTCTGATGTCTGGTGGACTGGTGGTGGAAAGAAGACCGGCACATTACATTTCATTCAAGTGTGAGATACTTTAAACTCTGGAACCAAGTTTAATTTTGCAACAAATTTCTTAAGATATTTTCCTTCTGTCGGTAGCTCCAAAGGCATGTTAGTTTTTCACAAAGAGAGTTCCACAACCAAAAGAATTTCACATAAAACGGGTTATTGTTCGAATTGTGCTCTCAGTTTCATTTCCATGGATGTCATATATACACGGTAAATAAATTCAGTGCACTATTACTATTTACTAATAGTGTTTTCAATTCCTCCTTTGGAAACGAGGCCATGAGTTGTGATGTGTATAGCAACACATCATGAACACGATTGCTTTGTAGTAGAAACGAGGGGATGGGTTGTGATCGTTTATCAGCATCAGCATCAGCGTGGTGCAGCAGATCGGCAACCACCTAACCAACAGGATGCACTAGGAACCAGCGTAGAGCAAACAAGACGTCCCCAAGGCCAATCTAATCTCTGGATCAGAAGGATAGTGACCCAACTTTATTTGCTACAACCTCTTACTTCTTTTTCATGCCAAAGGTCCATAATTTTCCACTGGTTTTGTTTTACTGTTCTTGGTAGATGCAACTGTGAAGTGCATCGCGTTACCTTGTAACTGGATATTACTAGTATCATGATTATATGGAGATATAAACGTGATAAGTATACCTCTTTGCGCAAAAAACCTTCCCAACAAATAATGTTCCCGCTGGGCCCGTTGCCTACCATTCCTAACCGTCATTACCATTTTCATGAGAACACGCTCGACTAATATAATTCTAGCATACAATTACAATTTCTGAGAAAGTGGTAGCACCAGAAAATTCTAATGAAATGTGATATGGTAGAGAGGTGTGGAAGTGTCTATATATGTAGGATGTTGAAGATGTGAGTTATCTATCATTTATTGTGGGCATGTTTGGTGAAGACTTGAATTCTCCTGCTAATACAAAAAGGTATGGGTGATCGAACATGTGGATTCCATTTACACGGTCAGACACGCAAGTTGTAAGATTTTCGAAAGCAGAAGCATGTCTACCCAAATGTAAAATACTATGAACATTTGCAATGGAAAGTGTCGATAGGGTTTAGAAAAGTCTTCAAGTCTCTCTCTCTCTCTCTCTCTCTCTCTCTCTCTCTCTCTCTCTCTTTCATTGATAGTCTCTTCATTAAAGTAAAATTTTGATAGATAATATATGAAAATAAATAAATACCAATTACACTCGGCCTCCACAATGATATAATGTCAAGAACTAGCAGATATATTGAGGATGCACATAGCCAAAAGGCGAAGAAGAAAATGAGAGGAAAAAAGAAGAACAAGCCCCTACCAAAGCGCCCAATGATTCACAACAACATAAGACAAGTAGACAACCACCACCGTTGAAAACACTCGCCATGCGACATAAGTTCTCTCCAACAACGACGTATCAAGGAAGGAAAAAATACACAAGCACCTTCGTCACCTGTTCAAACCAGCAAAGTCAGATAATTGGTTTTCACCCTGGAGAAAAGGCTGAGCAAGCTCCATACAATGCCTTCAACAAGTAACACAACTAGAAAGCCGACATTGCCAAATACAACCAATGAAGGCCGTACCTATGGTTTTCTCTTTAGAGATCGAGACTCATTGCTCGAAGAGAACCACCGAAACAAAGTCACCCTGTGTTGTCATCCTAGTTGCCGAGATCACTATTGCAATGCACTGATATCTAGGAGCATAGATTCCATGCACATAGTTTTGATGTGGGCATGGCAAGGCAAACAAAACTGTGTTTGCACCAGAAACTGTGGAGCATCATGACGAAGGATAGTTTCCACGATCCATCCGCAGTCTCACTTTCGAGGAACGAAAGAGAGTTTATTTGTTCGTCGGATGGCTCGGGTCAACATGTTTGGATCTCAAAGATGAAGATAGGTGTATAATGGGAGGAATTCCTCAGACTTTATTCATAAGGTGATCGAGGTACAATGTGTCTACAAGATGACCTCAGTGGGTTTATAATGATACCCGACGAGAGAGAGAGATGAATCTAGGTCTATGACCAATGCTAATGACGAATACTTGACGATTATGGCGTGTCCTTCAGGGGTGAATGTCTACGGGTACTTATAGGCACCAATGGTGGCCGTGTCCTTCTTAGTCATGCCAGGTATTCATCTTGGCTTGCACGTAATTGTGATCCTCAATTTTCCTTGTACGTCTGGTCTTCAGGATCTCTAGAGAGCCGTCTTGTAGCCCCACAGGTCAGGTCTGTTAGGAGTAGGTTGGTTGAGAGCTTCTAAATGCAGGCCTCCAAGTTCTTGATCGTCAGAGGTTGTTGTGGGCAGGAATCGTGGGTTCAGGCCCATGTCAGGTATAGGCCTGAGTCCACCCATCACCGACAAGCCCCCGATCAGTACCTTTAATAAGGCGGCCATCCTTGTAGCTGAGTTGATGTAGCTCAGACTCAAACTCCACCTGGTGAGATCGATGACTTCTCCTTGGTCTTGAAGCGCGATGTCCTTGTGAATGCTCAAGGTCTTGGTGTAAGGTCTCTAGCATGTGTATGCTTCTTGATCGCACAGACCTTCCCGTATGCCCGTTCTCAGAGCAGGTCTGATGAGACCTCCCATCTCAGATATCCCAGGGTAATGGGCTTACGATGAGGTCCCGCAAAAGGGTTAATAACAAAAGGGAGGAGAACGATCCTTTTGTGTAGAGGTGTCAATACCTTTAATAACCATAGGAGGTCTTGTCGGAGAGGTCCCTTATGTGACGTGGAATACAGAACCGAGAGGTCAAGAAGGTATTCGTAACTCCATCTCTTATCATGTTGGAACCTTGCCAGTGCACCCATCTGACACAATGAGGCCATAGCAGGGTTTAGGTCTAGTCCAGGACGACGTAATCAATGACAATGTGTGCTACTTTAACTTCTTCCATGACCTGAGAAGGTCTGATGAGAGGATCTTTTCATGGCCATGAGGACCTGAATCTGAACTGATTGGAGAGGTATTCCAAATAACTGATGCTTCTCAAAGATCTTTTGCCGTGTAGGAATCTGTTCTATCTGGCAAAACTGAAGGTGGTAATCATAATGAGATTCCTGCCCACGAGGACATCTACCCCCACTGTAAACCATAGGGGTCACTTTCCTTCTCACCGCTTCTATCATAAAACCCATTCTTTTCTTCATGCCTGGGTAATTATTACTTTCTCTTTCTCAGAGCTCATCCATGGCCAGATCTCCCAACTCCACTGTAACCCTTTACTCCTCTCTATTTATAGGCCCTGGGTCCATGGAGGCTCTCCACAATCTCTTTGACCTTGAACTAGTGCCACCGTCAATGGATTCGCCTACTGTAGAGCTTGAGGAGAAGAGGTCCGAAAAGTGGTCAATGTGTGTCCACAACTCTGGCTAGTTTGAAGACCTCGTCCATGATGGGAGGCTACTGGAAAGCCACGGCCTGAGAACCACGACGGGGGCTCCCTCCCCCGTTCTGTAGGAGGGGGAGACGATGGTGCTGCTGGACCACCTTATCTGTTGGTGTCGTTCCCCCTTTCCTCCTTCATCCTAGAGGTTCTTGATCATTTCTAGATCCAGTTTCTCCACCTTACTCCTAATTCTATTACGATCCTTTCAATATTTTTGCATCTATGTCGATCTCTTCTTGAGATAGAGCCTCGACTTGATCTGCTCCTCCACTTTTACCACCTCAAATCCTACAATAACGCGGTGAGAAGGTTTCGTCCCATCGTCTAGTTCTGCATATGTCCTAGGCTCGCCGGCTCCTATATTACCATTGGCCCGAAGGAATCATGGACCAATATGGCAGCGAAGTGGCTGATTGGTGCCAGCGGGAAATCCTACCCACCGTTCATGGACACTCCTACGATGGCCTCCACCCGATGTACTATGTATCCAAGTTTCAGCGATGAAGTACTGGAGTTTGCTGAGAGGGTGAACTCCTTGAGGGACTAGGGGTGACAAGAGTCACAGTGGTTGCAGACTTCCTACGCCACCATAGGTTTCCTCTCAGCAACCAATCTCCCGATCCCGTGTCTGAGCCAGGTATGGGCCCTAGCGGATATTCCTCTTATCCATTTAATACATCCTTCTTATTCTTTTCTTCATATAATCTTGACTGACTCTTCCTTCTTCCTCACAGCTGATGAATCCCTAAGTGATGAGTGTGTCGACTCCCGAATCTTGCACTCTTTCAAAGGGCGGGATGGATCATCCAAAGTCCTGAGGGCGCAAGCCACCGTGAGATCTCCCTCGCCCCCCTTTATCAGAGGGGCATTAATGTCTGCTTCTCCCGTTTTCTTTATCTTAACAACCTTCTATTCTCCAGCCTGACTCAGGCGAGGCGGCCAATGATGATCTTTCTCGGAGGAGTTCTCCGATGTAGGAGGGGATGTCATCGAAGAAACGGGTCTGTGTCGCCATTACTAAGTCGGTGCTGATTGGACCCCTACCCGATGAAGTCCAGGGAATGTTGCAACCCATTATCGCATAGGCAAGGACAGTGACATCCGCCAAGACTACTTCCTGGGGAGCTACACTGCTTACTCACCCTCTTGTTCTTTTAATTTTCTGCTTGACGGGTCCTTTTGGTATAGACACCCGGTGGGAATCCTTCCCATGGGTCTAAACATCAGAGGAAAATCCAATCCTTTGTAACAGCGAATCCAGACACGACCAGGATGGCAGTGCCTCCGACCATGGAAAAGGTCATCATGGTGCCGTCCTCCACCCTCCACCCTCCTTGAGGATGCAACGAATCTGGGCTGAAGAATGAAGGTCTGTGCGGGGATGTCGATGCCTCTCCAATTTTCTCTGAATGACTTCATGCTGACAATTCTCATTCTTAACAACCCAGAAGGAAAAGTTGTCCCCCCCGAGCAGGTGAGCTCGTGTCGAGGAGGCAATCACGATCGAGCTTTGAGGCCTGGAGATCAAGATGTCAATCCTCCAGGAAGAGAGCTGGAGGGTCTAGGAGGCCTACACCGCCATTGTAGAGGAGAAGGGCAAACTAGAGGAAGAGTTCATGGCCATGATGGAACAACTTTCCCGGGCCCATGACGAGAACACCCGCGTGCTGAAGCTTCGAGAGGAGGCCATGGCTGAGTCGTGGGGCTTGAAGGAAGGTACCACCCTAGTCCAGGCCGCACTCATTAGGGTGCTCCGTGTTGGGGAATGCGCTATGCAAAACAAAATTTTCTAGCGCATAACCAGGATCATATGTAAGGGAGAGGCAACAGATCATACCCTCGAAGATCAAACTAGCGGAAGTTTGTCGATGATGAGGTTGGTCATGCGTCGATCCCGCAACAAGCCTTAGCGAGTCACAAGGAGATGTATTATCCCATGGACGTCTTTTATAAACATGCACCGATGAAGATGTCATTGTCGAAGTAGTCGGTACGTCGATTCCCGCAGCTAGTCGATTAGCCGCAAGAAGATTTATCCTTGTGAATATCCGCACGATCAAGTGCTCCAAGTGTCACACCTCCACCGGTATCCACATGTACAAGATCAACGGTACTGCATCGAGGTGTGATCAAGAACACACGGTCAAAGTGGGAACATGTCGATGAAGATCCGATAGTGCTTCCACAGTCCCGTCTAGATTAGATCCAAATGGAGGCAGAACTCGGACAGCGCTCCAGCATCATAGTAGAAGAAGACCTAGGGCATACCACCCTAGGCTTTAGCACCACACCAAGGTGATGGAGGATAGAGGCAGCAGTGGTGGATGAGGCGGCGGCACGGCGAGCGGCAGTGGTAGTGCGCATGTGGCGGCGGAGGGCGCCGCCCCGGCTAGTGTTTTGGCCGGGAGGAGGCGACGACAACTTGGGTGGCTAAGGGCACGACTTGAGTGACTCTTGGGGTGCACCTTGGTGCCCTTTTATAGGCAGCAAGGCCCCTTGGGTCGTCCTTGACCCAGCCCCAAAGTTTGGACGCGTTCCGGTAGGTGTAGGTCAATCCAAACCTAGTAACAAATGACTTCCTTTTGCAAGTCCGAATTTGACTAGTGTTTCTTTCCTTGCCCATTACGGCAACATGGATGCACCTATCATGGAACCTTCCGGACATTCTAAGATGACACAGGTCACCACGGTACCTTCCAGAACCTTCCGGTTCCTTCCGCTCCTTCCAAAACCTTCCATATATGTTCGGAACTATTCCGGACACTTCTGGGATCATCCGGGACCTCTCGGAACCATTCCAAGACCATCCGACACTCTCAGAACCCTTCTCTCATCTCATTAATGCTCAAAAATTATTTCGAACACTCTCGACAATATCTCGGACACCTCCGATATATTCCGAGACACTCCGAACACCTTCAGAATTACTTCTCTACTAAATCTCTATTCCCACTCATATTCTAAATGCCATTGAACTATTAAGTGTGTGACCCCATGGGTTTGGATATTTGTGGACATGTACGGAACTCATTCTGCGACAATGATTACTATTGGCGTCTTGATACACGTAGTAACCCCTGCAAATAACACAAAGATCTTTATCGTGTGAACCGATGTATTATGTCCGATACATATCGTATTGCTTTGTCGATACTTTACATTGCCTGAGATGAAACACTAGGTTATTCTCAGTACCCGACATGTACTCTTTACTCATACTGCACTATCGATGTTCATGTATTTAACAACTTGGTCACGTGTCTGCCTAGACGATGACGAACACCATAGTACATGAGTGGGCCTAGAGTGTATCTCTCCATCGCCAGGAGTAGCAATTACCACAAGCACATCATGTGAATAATTGGCGTACCATCCGGTAAGAGCAAGTATCAAATTCATGATTATTCCGTTAAAGAGAAACATTTGAAGAATCTTTCCACGTCCATATTGTATCCAAGTTCACATGTGTCTCGCGGTCAAACGATCTATAGTAAAGACAATACATTTTATATGAGAAACTACCGATAACAATATTGTTGATGTGTTTCACGGTAGATCATGTTGGGTCTATCCATCGTCGTTGTTATCCCAACAACCCCGATCTCATATATCACCGGCAACTCCACAACACATTGTCGTTTTTCCCATAGTCAGGAAACCGGGACTATCAATGATACATGAACTAGTCTTAGATACGAGACTAGGGATATCTAAATGGTGTTTATGATTCCACACATGTATTACGATTTCCTCCAAATACTCATTATCCGAAACTAATACAATTATAGCACGGAATAATAAACTTAATCATGAACATGAAATATAGAATAATACAATTTATTATTTCCTCTAGGGCATATTTCCATCACTCCGAGCTGCTGACCCCTTGATAGCCACACTCCATCCTTCCTTTCGATCCTAGGTACCGTTCTTCTCTGATAAGTGCGTTGAGGAGATTGTGTTTCCATATGAGAAGACGGTGTCATATATTTCCACAGTGGTCCTGGCCGGGGTACAACGAAGGAGCTAGCCGTGAAGGTCCTATGTAGTGCTCTGGCTAAGCTCACGGAGTCCGAAGGCCTTGAATCTGACTACCTGGAGCACCCAATTGCCTCGCCAATGCTAAGAGGCCTCGGACCTGGCGGGGAGGACCTCTGTCTTTGGTATGGAAGGATAAGGCCTCAGCCCTGTAGACAAGGAAGAATGGCGTGCCAACTGATGAAGGATAGTTTCCAAGATCCATCCGCAGTCTCACTTCCAAGGAACGAAAGAGAGTTTATTTGTTCGATGGATGGCTCAAGTCAGCATGTTTTGATCTCAAAGACGAAGATAGGTGTATGAGGAATTTCTGAAGACTTTATTCATAAGGTGATCGATAGATCATATAATATGTCTACAAGATGATCTCGATGGGTTTATAATAATACACAACGAGAGAGAGAGATGAATATGGAGCTATGACTAAGGATAATGGCGCAGACTTGGCGATTATGGCATGTCCTTCTGGGTAAATGTCTCTGGGTGCTTGTAGGCGTCTAAGGTGGCCGAGTCCTTCTTAGTCACGTCAGGTATTCATATTGTCTTGCACGTAATCGTGATCCTCGATCTCCCTTGTACGTTTGGTCTTCGGGATCTCCGAGAGCCATCTTGCAGCCCCACATGTATAGGTCGGTTGAGAGCTTCTAGATGCAGGCCTCCAGGTCCTTGATCGTTAGAGGTTGTCGTGGGTTCAGGTCCATGTCGGGTACAAGCCCGAGTGCACCCATCATAGACACATCATCTTAGAATGTAAAAGGAACTTGTCGTAATGTAAACCTAATCATGTAGACGAATCACTATCATCAAATTATTTGTTAACTACTCACCTCTAATTGCCATATTTTTTCGTAAATTATTACTCCCTCTGTTCTAAAAAGGATGTATTATATTTTTAAAAATTTGGATGTATCTACGCTCTAAAACATGTCTAGATTCATTTAAATTTAGACAAATTCGCGACATCCTTTTAGGACGGAGGGAGTAAAGTACTTGGATTGTTGGATATCTAATGTTGAGAAGGAAAATCATGGATCCAGATCGGATGTAGATGGAGAACAAAAGCTAACAGTGTTGGGATATGCATAATGAGTATCACCATAGCATAGCTCTATTCCGGCTAATCCGGATGGCCCACAGTTGGTAGCAAGGCCTATCGCCTGATGGGCGACACAGTTAGGTGGATCCAGAAGGGAGGCCCAGACCATGCCAGATAAAGAAAGGCTATGGTACCGACATAGCCGAAGCTAGAGCCTTGTAGTACAAGATACGAAGACTAGTTAGTATTAGTGTAGGACTCTGTAACCTGTCTGGTATGGACTCTTCCCTGTAACCCTAGGTTCTGGCGTATTTTTAAGCCAGACCTATGGGAGCCTTTAGGCCACACAAAATAACCTCGCACAACGAAACCACAATCTCTGTAACTCGGCGTATTGCCATTATAGTGATTCTGCCACCGTCAGGGGAACTGAACCTAGGAAGTTGTGTTATACCTCGTACCCGCCCACTCGCCGCCTTACCCCACCTCTCTCTACACGCTTTGTGAGGTACCCTCCATGGCGTACTCATTGACAATACCACGACAAACAACACGTTGATTTTAGTCTTATTGATAAAAGGAGCCAACCTCTTTTGGAGAGTAAACAAAAATGCTAATTAGTTTTCGATAACATCTCAAGCTGTTATTTCTCATACTCTTGCTTGATTGGCATTATTATTTTGATGAATGTTTTAACCAACCATTTATTTAGTTTCAAATTTTAATCAACTATTGTAGTTATACATGAACTTATAGCAACTTAAGTCTTAAAATGTTTTGTTTCCCTTCAATAGATTTCTTGTTTGTACATTTCTTGTTGATTTGCTGATACATGCTTTTATTATTAGCATAGGGCGGAAATAGAATCCTCTTAGGTAGAGATTAGACAACTATCACTACCTGGTTGGACAACATGTGGTTGTTTCACTGTTGTTTACACCAGTCTTGCTTCTTCTATCTAAAGATACTATATTCTATATACTCTTCTCCATCTTTGGCAGCACAATCAACTATTTCTACATAGCATTGGAAAGTGCAATTTGTATAATCCATTGTCTCCTGAGGTGACCGAGGCAAAGATTTCCTATTGGATTATTGTTCCTCCCTGTGTCATTGTCATTATTATATATTGATGAAGATGATGCTCTAGCAGTTGAGTATTGTTCAAACAATGGATATTGAAAATAAAATAGAGGATCACATCCATGTACATTCAGTACCGCTAGTTTCATGACTTAACTATAACTATAACACCCTTGGTAAGCTATTTCTTTTTAATTTTGTCACACCTTATGCTCATACCGTGCTTATTTATCAATGTAGTTTTACTATCAGTGTTTTCTCTACTTTTCATTCAAGCACTCTCCATAATTATTTCCTTCTGAACACATTAGGGTACCAGGGCTATTGTGTTGTCATTTTATTTTAACACTCATTTTCTAATCTGCCAGCTTAAATTTTTATATCATATGGAGAAAATCATACTTTAAAGAATGAAATCATCTTCAGGATACACACCTCCTATGTAATTTCTCTTTCGGCTTAGATTTTGTAACATAAATGAAGCTAAATGTAACACAATTAATCGGGCCATATTATGAAAAAAAATTCAATGGCATTGCTCCCCCTTCCGCAAACAACTGGCACATGAAATCCTTAGGGTTGAAAGTCACTACTTATCTCGATGATTCACTTTAAAACCTTTTATGTCATTCATGACACTTGTTCTATTTTTTGGAAAGGAGCATATATTAATATCATGAGGTACCAATTACATCCAACCTCTGCAACAACGCAATATCCTATTGGCATTACAGTTGCACACATCCAACAAAAGAAAGAAGAATTACAAAAAAAAGTCCCGCTATAGTGGTGAGATCCTTGAAACAGTGGGAAAAACACCACCAAAATAGGACCACAAATCCAACAACTCCAAAAGCGATGCCTCCAATAAGGGAACATTGCTCAAGCGCCGTCATCGCCCTGATCAAAGACCATAGGTTTTCACCTTGAAGAAAGTCCACACACACAAAACAATGCCTTCAACAAGGTCAGTGCCAGACACGCCAGACCTTGGTTTTCACCCTACAGGTTTAGACACTAAATTCCTCCCATGTTATCACCCCCGCTTGCAAAATCCGCTGCTCCAAATCACAAAACACCAAGCTAGAAACCCTACATCCCATGACTCAAACTTCCATTGCCAATCTTCAGTTTCCGACTTCCGTTCCATTCTACGTGTCCGACTTCACCGTGGAACCAAGTATGTCTCATAATGGCAACAGATCGCATAGCTTCACAATGCCACCTCTGAAACCAAATGGCCAGCAAAAAACATGGTTGCACGTGACCGAACCACCATCCATAGCGGCGAACTCCAGGCATGTCATCCATTTGGAATTCACTGGCGGAGTCTTCCGGAACTCGGTAGTCCACCCAAGATCAATGACGACTGACGACAGGTAGTTCTTCATCATGGTGAGAGGGAAGTCTTGATGCCAGGAAGCCTACAACATTGCATCTGTCATCTTCTCCATACCATTGGATGCATATTGGCATTAGAGAATACTAGATGCTTTGTTGCGACTCAACTGAATGAGGACGGAATTAAAGTTTTCATGTGATGTCTTTTTTTGTTGCCCTTGAATCTTGCTATAGCTTCCTAACAAAGTAGTAACAATTTTTTTGTGTTGCAAAATGTAATGATGTTCACCGTTTCATCTTGGATATTTTTCTTTAGATATTAGTTGCAACATAGTTAACACATGTTTCTTTTTGTAATTCAGTAAAAAATGTTGTTATTTAAAGTTTATGATGTTGACTACTGTGTATTCTGTAGTACGAATGAATGTAGAAATACCATTTGAAGTTGAGGAATCGATGCTGCTGAGTTCTACCTACATGAAGTCTCCACTTTTTTTACTGGAATATCGTATGTTTATTACAAGCATACTGTTTCCCACATGACCTTAATGTGTTGTAACAAAAATAGACACGTGCATGTTAGTAAACTGAAACTTGGTGATTTTTCTTGAAACGAACTAATGCTTTTGCTGGAACGTACCTACGGACTCGGTTTTGATAGGGATGCATGGAAATCAGCAATCCATGTGCCGGAACATTGATTTACTCTTTTTCTCTTTCTCTTTTACTTTCACTTTCCACATTGTTTGTTGTTTTGAGCTGGAACTTGGGGATTGGACCTTCATTGGTTGGTTTACTCGCTGTTTGCCAGTTGAATGCATTATTTAGAACTTGGTCCAACATGTTATGTGGCGAAAACCTTGGATGTGGCCTCTAGTGGATATATTTTGTATTTCCTGGAAATAAACACTTGCTTGATAGATAGTTCCGATGCCTTCCAACCCTAACTACGCATCTCCTGATTTCTGCAATGAACAAATCTACTCACCTTCCCTACCTAACATGTGTTGTCCAATCGCAGTTTGAAGCATTGTTCTATGCTTATAATATGTACACATTGGGCTATCGGTTATGTGATCAAGTTAGAACCAAATCACAACACTATAATATGCATGAGAAGAGATATAGTACGTGTGCAATTCAATATGTAACATTTAGCAAAATGAGTACTGCATAAGAAATAACTTACATTGATGGACGATTGGTGATGAGCTCATATTAACATGTAGCTATGAATTATATTTTTTAATATTATTTTGGTTGGCAGCTAAGATTTCAAAGACGAATATTGGCACCTCGCGAGCGAGACACAATGGCGTCGCCACACTCAATTCTCTTTGTTAACATTGTAAACTTAGTCATATGAATATATGATTAAAGAGGGAAACAAAATAGCATGCTTAGCAGTCCAGTGCCCAAGCAGACCAGTGTAGGGAGCCGTTTGGTATATCTGGCATATCATGAGACATTTTGCTAATTTACTATTTTTTTGCTTTCCTTCTCATGTCTGATGGACTTGTGAAGAAACAAGATCAGGCACATTATAGCTCATTTATGTGTGAGATACTTTAAGCTCTAAATCCATGTTTACTTTTACAACCGAATTCTTAGACATTTTTGTTCCATCAATATTTCCAAATGCATGTTAGTTTTCGCAAAGAGAGTCATGCGACCAAAAGAATTTCACATTGCAGGTTCTTCTTCGAATTGAAGAACTCGCTGCTCACCGTTTCATTTCCACAGATCCCATATACACGATAATAAAGTCAGTGCACGATTCTCCTTTGGAAACGAGGACATGAGTTGTGATGTGTACACAATTAGATTATGGGCACAATTGCTTGGAATGGAAAGGAGGACATCCCGGTGGCCAATCGAATGTCTGGAGGAAGAGGACAGTGACCCAGCTTTATTTGCTACAGCCACTTAGTTCTTTTGCCTGCCAAGGGTCCAGATTTTCCCACCGGTTTCGTCTTACTATTCTTGATAGATTCAGCTGTGAAGTGAATGGCGTGACCCTATAACACGATATTACTAGTATCATGATAACATGGACATATAAATGTGATAAGGCTACCACTTTGCACCAACAAACTTCCCAACAAATAATGTTACTGGTGCTCCTGTTGCCTACCATTCCCAACTTCACTATTTTCATGTCAACATGCTCGAGTAATATTATTCAAGAGAACAATTAAAATTTCCGAGAAAGTTGTAGCATAAAAAAATTCTAATTATAGAAGATATGTAACATTGTAGAAAAGTGTGAAAAGTTTATATTTGTAGGATGTTGAAGACCATAGTTATCTATCATTTATTGTGGGCATGTTTGGTTGAAGACTTGAATTCTATAGCTAATACAAAAGGTATGGGTGACCGGACTATGGATTCCATTTACACGGGTAGACACATAAGTCATGAGATTTCAAAAGAACAACAAATTCGATCCAATTGTACAATATTATGCACAATTGCAATGGAAATATTACCGATTGGGTTTAAAAAAGTCTTCGAGTGTGTCTCTCTTATTCATTGATATAGTCTCTTCACTAAACTAAATTTTCGATAGGGAGAATATATTAAAATCAATAAGATACGAAGTACATTCGGCTACAATGATATTGTGTCAAGACCTAGTCAATACGTTAAGAATGCATAGAGCCAAAAGGCAAAGAACAAAAGGAGAGGAAAAAAGTTTAACAAGCCCCTACCAAAGCGATCATTGATTCACAACACAATAAGACAACCACCAGCATTGAAAACACTCACTACGCATCATAAGTTCTCTCCAACAACGATGCCTCAGGGACACTACAGGAATGACACGCTACGCCGAGGGCCAAAAGCTGTCGGCGTAGCCCCGATCCCCGTTGGCGTAAGCTATGCCATCCTCGGCAAACACCTCCCTTGGCGGAGACACTCCTGGCCGTCGGCGTAGCTATAGCCATCGGCATAGGCTACACCGACGACTTTGCCCTCGACATAGCCTAACGGCAGGCTATAAAAACATTCAATTTTATTTTATTTTTTAGAAATTTTTTCTCAACTTTTTTAAATCTTTGAATTATTTGAATCATTAATCTTTCACTTGGAACATTTTTAACACTAATTAGACTTAATATTTGATCAAATTGCAGTCTTGGTCAAACTTCTCGGTCAGTCACCCATCCTCACACTACTCCACCTCCAGCACACTTAACTTCTCCGTTTCTTCCGAATCAGTTTCCGCGAAGAAATTTGTACATAGTTGTCAATACTATGATATCAATCCTATTAACTCTTATATCATTATATCATAGGTTTTTACTTTTTGAAATTATAAACAATTATTTAAGTAAAAAACAATGAATAAGTAAAAATATTATTGAATTCAAATAAAAATATAATGATTTTACTTTTTTGTATTTTTATTTAATATGGAATAATTAATATCTTTAAATCCGTAAATCGGAATTCGGTAAATAATATGTCTAAATTGATCAGAAAAATGAGAGGAATCTAAATATGATATCCATATCAACTTATCACAAACTATGTCATGATTCTATCCACTTTTTGCCATCCCACGATGCACATACATGCACAATATAGACACATTATCACAAACTATGTCTTGATTCTAGCCATAACATTTTGTTAAGGTTTTTTTGAGACATAATCAATATACCAAGTTTGATATTTTTCCTTCCAACTCTGTCACATAATATGACACCACACTAAGGTTTTACATTGTTTCGATCGTTTTTTAATTTCTTATGCTCATTTTAAACTATCGTCAAACTTTGTCGAACGGAGGGCATGAAAATTCTTAGCTCGGGGCTGAGCCCCGCTAAACTTGCATTGGATCTCTGATAAAATAGCATATTGTGAACATAAAAATGAATTTAAAAAAAATCATGAGCATCAGATCATGTACTTGTAATTCATATCTGACCCACTTCATACCGATTCGGTAGGAATATGTCTTTTTCACCAGGGTTGGACGAAAAGGTTTGAGACCCCCTGTTGGGACATTGTCCATATAAGGTGGTCTAGTATTTTTGAAAAATGGGGTGGTCGAATTTTGAATTATCCATTTGGTGGTTGCTTCACAAAACCCCCCATTTTTTGTACTTGGAAAATAGAAAATGGATTTTCAGTGCGATAAAAAGGAAAACTACCTCCTGCAACATTGTTCGCCATCCCATGATGCACATGCATGCACAATATGGACACATTATCACAAAACTGTTCCTTGATTCTAGCCATAACATTGGTCATTTGACCCGAATCCAGGAAACCTTGAATGAGATAGGTCATTTTGTGAAGGTTTTTTGAGACATAATCAATATACCAAGTTTAATATTTTTCCTTCCAACTATGTCACATAATATGACACCACACAAAGATTTTGCATTGTTTAGATCGTTTTTGAATTTCTTATGCCCGTTTTAAACTATCGTCAAATTTTGTCGAACGGCTGGCATGAAGATTTTTATCTCGGGGCTGTGCCTGGCTAAACTTGCATTATATCTCTGATAAAATAGCATATTGTGAACCTAAAAATGTTTTTTGTAAAAAATCATGAGCATCAGATCTTGTACCTGTAGTTCATATCTGACCTACTTCCAACCAATTCGGCGGAAATTTGTCTTTTTCACCAGGGGTGGACGGAAAGGTTTGAGATCCCCCTGTTGGGACACTGTCCATTTAGGATGGTCTAGTATTTAAAAAAAATGGGGTGGTATCATTTTGAATTAGCCATTTGGTGGTTGCTTCATAAAACCCACCATTTTTTGCCCTCGGAAAATAGGAAATGGCTTTTTGGTGTGACGAAAAGGAAACCTTACTACTCCAACATTTTTCTCAATCCCATGATGCACATGCATGCATAATATAGGCACATTATCATAAACTATGCCTTGATTATAGCCATAACATTAGTCATTTGATCCGAAAGCCATGAAACCTCGAATGAGATAGGTCAATTTGTGAAGTTGTTTTTGACACATAATCAATATACCAAGTTTGTTATTATTCCTTCCAACTATGTCACATAATATGACACCACGCGAAGGTTTCGCTTTGTTTGGATCGTTTTTGAATTTCTTATGCCCATTTTAAACTATCGTCAAACTTTTTCGAACGACTGACATGAAGATTCTTATCCCGGAGCCGAGCCTCGCTAAACTTGCATTAGATCTCTGATAAAATAGCATATTGTGAACCTAAAAATGATTTTTGTAAAAAATCATGAGCATCATATCATGTACCTGTAGTTCATTCTGACCCACTTCCTACCGATTCGGTAGGAATTTGTCTTTTTTATCAGGGGTGGACAAAAAGGTTTGAGATCCCCCTGTTGGGACATTGTCCATATAAGGTTGTCTAGTATTTTTGAGAAATTGGGTGGTAGTATTTTGAATTAGCCATTTGGTGGTTGCTTCACAAAACCCCTCATTTTAGCGCTCGGAAAATGGAAAATGGTTTTTTGGTGCAACGAAAAGGAAAATTTCCTCCTGCAATATTGTTCGCCATCCTATGATGCACATGCATGCACAATGTGAGTATATTATCACAAACTATGCCTTGATTCTATCCATAATATTGGCCATTTGACCTAAAATCCAGGAAACCTCGAATGAGATAGGTCATGTTGTGAAGGTTATTTTGACACATAATCAATATACCAAGTTTGATATTTTTCCTTCCAACTATGTCACATAATATGACACGACGCAAAGGTTTCACATTGTTTGTATCGTTTTTGAATTTCTTATACCCGTTTTAAACTATCGTCAAACTTTGTCGAACGACTGGCATGAAGATTCTTAGCTCGGGGCTGAGCCTGGCTAAACTTGCATTGTATCTCTGATAAAATAGCATATTGTGAATCTAATTTTTTTTAATAAAAATCATGAGCATCAGATCTTGTACCTGTAGTTCATATCCGACCCACTTCCAACTAATTCAGCAAGAATTTGTCTTTTTCACCAGGGGTGGATGGAAAGGTTTGAGATCCCTCTATTGGAACATTGTCCATTTAAGGTGGTCTAGTATTTTTAAAAAATGGGATGGTAGCATTTTGAATTAGTCATTTGGTGGTTGCTTCACAAAACCCCCCATTTTTTTGCGCTCGGAAAATGGAAAATGGCTTTTTGGTGCGATGAAAAGGAAAACTTCCTCCTCCAACATTGTTCTCAATCCCATGATGCACATGCATGCACAATATGTGCACATTATCATAAACTATGCCTTGATTGTAGCCATAATATTGGTCATTTGATCCGAAAGTCATGAAACCTCGTATGAGATAGGTCATTTTGTGAAGGGTTTTTTGACACATAATCAATATAACAAGTTTGTTACTTATCCTTCCAACTATGTCACATAATATGACACCAAGAGAATGTTGGGTCCGTAGCATAGAAAACAAAAAATTTCCTACGATGAGAACTACACGCCAAGATCTATCTACTAGGTACAGAGCAAACGGGTGGACATACATCCATGGAGAACTTACCCTCAAAGACAACGAGCTTTGTTAACGAGTAGGAACTCGTGGTTGATGTATTCGTACACTTGCCGATCTCAAGATCGTGAGGAAGTCCGAGCGCCGCAAATCAGCAGCGCATCCGCACTCGCACACACGTTCAAGCCACCGGACAACCTCCACCTCCTCGCTCCAGTGATCCAGCGGAAGCAGCAACTCCTTCCAGACGAAATGCCATCGAGAACATATATCTCGCTAATCCGAGACCATGGGGGAATAATTCTAGAGGGGGAGAGAGATCCTTCACAAGGAGGTGTAAGGATGAAGGAGGGAATGGGTGGCCTTTTATAGGAGGAGGGGGGTGCCCCCTCTCTCCATGGCCGGCGCATGGGGGGTGACCCTTCACCTCCCCCATTCATGTGGTGGTAACCCCCCACATTAAAATGCCTCTTCACATTCCCTTTTAAAGTCTCCACTTTAAATGCATTAAGTTTCTCCAAATTTAATGCTCTCTCATTTAATAAAACTCTTTTATTAAATTTATTCAGAATTTTGTTAATTACTTTAATTAACAAATATTCACATATATCCCCTTGCAATATTTCAATATCACATGCAGAACCACTTTCTGCAATTTCACCCGAAACAATTTCCGGTTTCTATTGAAACAATTCGTGCGCTTTGCAATTCTTTCGTCTGAAACATATGTGCTCCAAAATGGTGTCCGGTAACTCTTAAGTGTGCCACCCTACGGTTCGCGAATAATGCAGACATGATCGAGACCCTTCTCCGATCAATAATCAGCGGAGGACACGAGATCCATCTTGACTCCTACACATTCAACGATGACTCCTGTGATCGTGAGAACCTCTAACGCTTGTAACTAAATCCCTTTGTCTCTCGATATATTACATGTCCGAGATTTGATCATCGGTATCTCCATACCTAGTTTGATCTCGTTACCGACATGCACTCTTTTCTCGTTCCCGTGATATAACATTCTAGTGATCACATCACTTGCTTGCAAGCTATCCCAATGTGATATCATCGAGAGGGCCCAGAGTATATCTATCCGTCATCTGGATTGACAAATTCCACTCTTGATCCATGAGCCTCAACATAACACCTTCGTAATCGAA
Source organism: Avena insularis (assembly GCA_023614405.1). Taxonomy (NCBI): domain Eukaryota; kingdom Viridiplantae; phylum Streptophyta; class Magnoliopsida; order Poales; family Poaceae; genus Avena; species Avena insularis. Next base: position 37,091,553 of record CM042696.1, on the reverse strand, counting down.
CCCATCTTTATAGTCACCCTGTTACGGTGTGACGTTTGATGTTATCAAGATACTCTTCCGATGTTAGCAATTAACATGATCTCATGGTCTAAGGATAAAGATTACTTCGTATGATGTTATAGCAATATAGACACAATGACTTGATCGTAATGCTATACTTCGGATGAATGTTCATCACATCATTTCACAAATGCCGTGACCTTGTTATTAACAACATCCAATGTCCATGATCAGGAAACCTTGATCATCCTGTTAATCAACAAGCTAGTCTATAAGAGAGGAATGACTAGGAACCCTTTTTGTTTATTAAACACACATGTATTGATGTTTCCTATCAATACAATTATAGCATGCAAAATAAACATCTATCATATACAAGGAATACATAATAACAACTTTATTATTGCCTCTCGTGGCATATTTCCTTGATCTCCCACTTGCACTAGAGACAATAATCTAGTTTATATAGTGATAAATCTAACACCCATGGAGTTCTGGTGTTGATCATGTTTTTCCCTAGGGAGTACTTTTAGTCAACGGATCTGCTACATTCAGGTCCGTGTGCACTTTACAAATCTTTATATCTCCATCCTTGACATGCTCATGGATGGAGTGAAACCGCACTTAATATGCTTGGAATTTTTAGAGACCTTGGTTCCTTTATGCTATTATGGCTCCATTGTTGTCACAATAGATCACCATCGGGTCCAACGACCGGGAACCACACCCAGCCGTTATGAACTCCTTCATCCAAACCGCTTCCTCGCTACCGCTTCAAGCAAAGAACATATTCCTCCGTTGTTGATCCAGCTACCACAGTTGTTTGGAGCTCCTCCAACTAACTGCTGCTGCTCAAGAGAAATACGATCCGGATTGAGACTTAGAGTCATCCGGATAAGTGTCAAAGCTAGCATCGACATAACACTTAGCGACTCAGCTCTTCTTCATCTCCAGATATAAGAAACATATCCTTAGTTCTTCAAGTACTTAAGGATATTCTTGACCGCTATCCAAAGGTTCAACCTGGATCAGATTGGTACCTACTAGTCAAACTAATAGCATGTGCCACATCCGTCTTGTACATAGCATGGCATACATTATAGAGCCTATGGTCGAGCCATAGGGATCTTATCCATTATCTCTCTTTCTTCCGCCAGAGCGGACTTTGAGTCTTACTCAATGTCTTGTCTTGCAACATAGGTAAGAACCCCTTCTTACTTTCGTCCATATTAAACTTCTTTAATATCTTATCAAGGTATGTACTCTGCGATAGCCCAATTAGGCGTCTTGATCTATCGCTATAGATTTTAATGCCTAATATATATGAATCTTCACCAAGGTCTTTCATCGAAAATTTGCTGTTTAGATAACTTTTAACACTGTTTAAAAGATCTAAATCATTTCAAATCAATAATATGTCATCCACATATAATATCAGAAATGCCACATTGCTCCCACTCACTTTCTTGTAAATACAAGCCTCTCCATAAGTTTGGACAAATCCAAACTCTTTGATCACCTCATCAAAGCGGAAATTCCAACTTCGTGATGCTTGCTTCAGTCCATAGATGGATCGCTGAAGTTTGCACACCTTATTAGCATCCTTAGGATCGACAAAACCCTTAGGTTGTATGATATACAACTCTTCTTCAATATTACCATTGAGGAACGCAGTTTTGACATCCATCTGCCATATTTCATAATCGAAATATGCAGCAATTGCTAACATAATCCTAACCGACTTAAGCATCGCTACGGGAGAGAATGTCTCATCGTACTTAACTCCTTGAATTTGTCGAAACCCCTTTGCGACAAGTCGAGCCTTATAGATGGTTACTTTACCATCAGCATCAGTTTTTCTTTTGAAAATCCATTTATTCTCAACGGCCTTTCGACCGTGAGGTAAGTCCACCAAGGTCCAAACCTGGTTTTCGTACATGGATTCCATCTCGGATTTCATGGCTTCTAGCCATTTGTTGGAATCAGGGCTCATCATCGCTTCTTCATACGTCGCAGGGTCATCTATTTCATCAATCATGAAATTCATAACAGGATTGTCGTACAGTTCAGGAGCTGCACGTGTCCTGCTTGACCTGCGAGGTTCAGTAGTGTCCTCTTTCGAAGTTTCATGATCAATATCATTAGCTCTCTCTTCATTAGGTGAAGTCAACTCCGAAACAACTTCTGGAGCTGCGCTACTCGCCATTTCATGAAGAGAAGGTTCAACAACCTCTTCGAGTTCTACCTTCCGAATACTCACACCTTCGCGAGAAACTCCTTCTCAAGAAAGGATCCATTCTTGGCAACAAAGACCTTGCCCTCGGATCTGTGATAGAAGGTATACCCAATCGTTTCCTTAGGGTATCCTATGAAGACGCATTTTTCCGCTTTGGGTTCGAGTTTATCCGGTTGAAGTTTCTTCACATAAACATCGCATCCCCAAACTTTAAAAAATGACAGCTTAGGTTTGTTTCCAAACCATAATTCATACGATGTCGTTTCAACGGATTTAGATGGTGCCCTATTTAAAGTGAATGCAGCGGTTTCCAGTGCATAACCCCAAAATGACAGTGGCAAGTCAGTCAGAGACATCATAGATCGAACCATATCCAATAAGGTACGATTACGACGCTCTGACACACCATTACGTTGTGGTGTTCCGGCATGCGTGAGTTGTGAAACTATTCTACACTCTTTCATGTGTGTGCTAAACTCGTAACTTAGATACTCTCCTCCACGGTCAGACCGTAGAAATTTGATCTTTCTATTACGATGATTTTCCACTTCATTCTGAAATTCCTTAAACTTTTCAAAAGTTTCATACTTGTGTTTAATCAAATAGATATACCCATATCTACTCAAATCATCCGTGAAAGTAACAAAATAACGATATCCACCTCGCGTCGACATACTCATTGGTCCACACACATCAGTATGTATGATTTCCAATAAATCTGTCGCCCGTTCCATTGAACCAGAAAACGGTGTTCTAGTCATCTTGCCCATAAGGCATGGCTCACATGTATCAAATGATTCAAAATCAAGTGATTCCAAAAGTCCATCAGAATGGAGTTTCTTCATGCGTTTAACCCCAATATGACCTAGACGACAGTGCCACATATATGGAGATATATCATTATCAAGTTTAATTCTTTTAGCATCAACATTATGAATATGCGTAATACTACTATCGAGATCCAACAGAAATAAACCATTCAACATAGGTGCATGACCATAAAAGATATTATTCATATAAATCGAACAACCATTGTTTTCAGACTTAAATGAATAACCACTTTGCATCAAACACGATCCGGATACACTGTTCATGCTCTGTGCAGGCACCGAATAACAATTATTTAGGTTTATAACTAATCCCGATGGCATATGGAGAGGCAGCGTTCCGACGGTGATCACATCAACTCTTGATCCATTGCCGACCCGCATCGTGGCCTCATCCCTTGCTAGTTGTCGCTTGTTCCGCAGCCCCTGAACCGAGTTACATATTTTAGCAACCGATCCCGTATCAAATACCTAGGTGCTACTGCGAGTACTAGTCAAGTACACATCAATAACATGTATATCACATATACCTTTGTTTGCCTTGCCGGCCTTCTTGTCCGCCAAATACTTGGGGCAGCTTAAGCCCAATGGCTACCCCTTGCAATAGTAGCACTCGGTGTCGACTTAGGGCCAGCTCGGGTTTCTTTTCAGTGGCAACAGTTTTGCCGCCTTCTTTCCCTTCGCTTGCCTTTCTTGTCCTTCTTGAAACCGTGGTCTTATTAATCATGAACACTTGATGTTCTTTCCTAATCTCCACTTCGCAGTCTTAAGCATTGACAAAAGCTCGAAGAGACTTCTTCATGCCCCGCATATTATAGTTCATCACGAAGCTCTTGTAGCTAGGTGGCGAGATTGGAGAACACGATGTATGCCTAAGTCAATGGGAATTGTTATTCCCATGACGAAGCTTATCGGCGCACTGCACATTTTGAGTACGTGCTCACTAACGGAGCTGTTTTCTCCATCATGCAGCTAAAGAACTTTTCAGAGCATTATAATTCTCACGGCAACATGGGTATCAAAATCATTTTCAATTCTCCCATGGTATCAAAGGCATTGCCATTTTCAAACGCTTTCAAGTTCGCTCTAGCCCATACAAGATGCCGCAATGAACTAAGTTGTGGTCCTCCTAACGAGTTATATAGACGTTCTTTTCCTCGTCAGGCATCAGAGCTGGTGGGGGCCTAGCAAAGCGCATCTAGCACATATTGCTTTTGTGCAAAGAGGAGGAGAATCCTCAAATTCATAGCCAGGTTTGTGAAGTTGCTACCATTCGCAGCAAGTTTCTTTCTCCATGAACACATTGAAATTAAAAGCAGGTGGTGCCATCTACAAAAGAATTTGTAAAGTATATTTAGACTAAGTTTATGATAGATTGAGTTCAACTAATCCAAATTACTAATGAACTCCCACTCAAAAACGACATCCCTCGTGTCTTTTTGGTGATTACATGAACCAAATCCACTACACCAAGTCCGATCATCACGTGAGTCGGTGTAGCTTCAAAGGCGAGCATCTATATGGGCATCATATCAACTATATGACTCATGCTTAACCTTTCGGTCCGTGTTCCGAGGCCATGTCTGTACATGCTAGGCTCGTCAAGTAAGAACCTTAGTATTTGTGTGTCTAAAACTGTCTTACACCCGTTGTATGAAAGCGTAGAGTTGAGAACACCCGATCATCATGTGATGCCTCAAAACACGATCCACAAAACGGTGCATACTTAAGGAAGAACACATTTTATCTTGATATCTAAATGAGGGATCATCTTATAATGCTACCAAACACGCCAAACTAGCAATATAAGATGCTAACACATAATGTGTGAAGTGAGGTGATATGGTCCATGCATTTGATCTCTATCATTTGCATCGTGGTATGATCTCTATCATTCCTTTGTGTGTAAGGCCAAGGTCTATGGAACTTACACGTTAAGTGAGTTGTAAGAGTATCTATCATACATCTACTTACAACAATACCATATCAAAACACTAGCCCAACAACGATCTAAACTAGACGCCTCTAATTTATCAATTGCAAGTTTTACGTGGCTTAGGGCTTTCGGAGATAGAACCTGTCTAACCTACGAACATGAACCACAATGAGGATAACTAAGTTATTAGCAACTCGTTGTAAATCAGACATTGACTATAGTAGGAGAGACAGACACCCGCCAGCCACTTATGCAAAACAAGTTGCATGTCAGTCGTGGAACCGGTCTCATGTACGATGACATGTAAGGTTGGTTCGGGCCGCTTCATCCCACTATGCCACCAATATCCAAAGTACATAGAAGATGCAATAACATGATCATCATCGCCCACATATAAACATATGTGTACTACCCGTGCAAAGCACCTACGCATAAACCTGGCTCCGATACCACTGTTGGTTCCGCAGCATAGAAAACAAAAATTTTCCTACGATGAGAACTACACGCCAAGATCTATCTACTAGGTACAGAGCAAACAGGTGGACATACATCCATGGAGAACTTACCCTCAAAGACAACGAGCTTTGTTAACGAGTAGGAACTCGTGGTTGATGTATTCGTACAGTTGCCGATCTCAAGATCGTGAGGAAGTCCGAGCGCCGCAAATCAGCAGCGCATCCGCACTCGCACACACGTTCAAGCCACCGGACAACCTCCACCTCCTCGCTCCAGCGATCCAGCGGAAGCAGCAACTCCTTCCAGACGAAATGCCATCGGGAACATATATCTCGCTAATCCGAGACCATGGGGGAATAATTCTAGAGGGGGAGAGAGATCCTTCACAAGGAGGTGTAAGGATGAAGGAGGGAATGGGTGGACTTTTATAGGAGGAGGGGGGGTTCCCCCTCTCTCCATGGCCGGTGCATGGGGGGGTGACCCTTCACCTCCCCCATTCATGTGGTGGTAACCCCCCACATTAAAATGCCTCTTCACATTCCCTTTTAAAGTCTCCACTTTAAATGCATTAAGTTTCTCCAAATTTAATGCTCTCTCATTTAATAAAACTCTTTTATTAAATTTATTCTGAATTTTGTTAATTACTTTAATTAACAAACATTCACATATAGCCCCTTGCAATATTTCAATATCACATGCAGAACCACTTTCTGCAATTTCACCCGAAACAATTTTCGGTTTCTATTGAAACAATTCGTGCGCTTTGCAATTCTTTCGTCTGAAACATATGTGCTCCAAAATGGTGTCCGGTAACTCTTAAGTGTGCCACCCTACGGTTCGCGAATAATGCAGACATGATCGAGACCCTTCTCCGATCAATAATCAGCAGCAGACTGGAGATCCGTGATCGACTCCTACACATTCAACGATGACTCCTGTGATCGTGAGAACCTCTAACGCTTGTAACTAAATCCCTTTGTCTCTCGATATATTACATGTCCGAGATTTGATCATCAGTATCTACCTAGTTTGATCTCGTTACCGACATGCACTCTTTTCTCGTTCCCGTGATATAACATTCTAGTGATCACATCATTGCTTGCAAGCTATCCCAATGTGATATCATCGAGAGGGCCCAGAGTATATCTATCCGTCATCTGGATTGACAAATTCCACTCTTGATCCATGAGCCTCAACATAACACCTTCGTAGCACTGAACCCATCTTTATAGTCACCCTGTTACGGTGTGACGTTTGATGTTATCAAGATACTCTTCCGGTGTTAGCAATTAACATGATCTCATGGTCTAAGGATAAAGATTACTTCGTATGGTGTTATAGCAATATAAACACAATGACTTGATCGTAATGCTATACTTCGGATGAATGTTCATCACATCATTTCACAAATGCCGTGACCTTGTTATTAACAACATCCAATGTCCATGATCAGGAAACCTTGATCATCCTGTTAATCAACAAGCTAGTCTATAAGAGAGGCATGACTAGAAACCCTTTTTGTTTATTAAACACACATGTATTGATGTTTCCTATCAATACAATTATAGCATGCAAATTAAACATCTATCATATACAAGAAATACATAATAACAACTTTATTATTGCCTCTCAGGGCATATTTCCTTCAGAGAAGGTTTCACATTGTTTGGATTATTTTTGAATTTCTTATGCCCGTTTTAAACTATCGTCAAACTTTGTCGAATGACTGACATGAAGATTCTTAGCTCGGGGCTGAGCCTAGCATAACTTACATTGGATCTCTGGTAAAATAGCATATTGTGAACATAAAAAATGATTTTTTTTAAAAAATCATGAGCATCCGATCATGTACTTGTAATTCATATCTGACCCACTTCATACCGATTCATCAGAAATTTGTCTTTTTCACCAGGGTTGGACGAAAAGGTTTGAGATCCCCTGTTGGGATATTGTCCATATAAGGTGGTCTAGTATTTTTAAAAAATGGGTTGGTAGAATTTTGAATTATCCATTTGGTGGTTGCTTCACAAAACCCCTTTTTTTGCACTTGGAAAATGGAAAATGGCTTTTCAGTGCGATGAAAAGGAAAACTACCTCCTGCAACATTATTCGCCATCCCATGATGCACAATATGGACACATTATCACAAAACTGTGCCTTGATTCTATCCATAAGATTAGTCATTTGACCCGAATCCAGGAAACCTTGAATGAGATAGGTCATTTTGTGAAGGTTTTTTGAAACATAATAAATATACCAAGTTTAATATTTTTCCTTCCAACTATGTCACATAATATGACACCACATGAAGGTTTCACATTGTTTAGATCATTTTTGAATTTCTTATGCCCGTTTTAAACTATCATCAAACTTTGTCGAACGGCTGGCATGAAGATTCTTAGCTCGGGGCTGAGCCTGGCTAAACTTGCATTGGATCTCTGATAAAATAGCATATTGTGAACCTAAAAATGTTTTTTTATAAAAATCATAAGCATCAGATTTTGTACCTGTAGTTCATATCTGACCCACTTCCAACCAATTCGGCGAGAATTTGTCTTTTTTACCAGGGGTAGACGGAAAGGTTTGAGATCCCCCTGTTGGGATACTGTCCATTTAAGATGGTCTAGTATTTTAAAAAAATGGGGTGGTAGCATTTTGAACTAGCCATTTGGTGGTTGCTTCACAAAACCCACCATTTTTTGCGTTCGGAAAATGGAAAATGGCTTTTTGGTGCGACGAAAAGGAAAACTTCCTCCTCCAATATTTTTTTCAATCCCATGATGCACATGCATGCATAATATGGACACATTATCATAAACTATGCCTTGATTATAGCCATAACATTAGTCATTTGATCTGAAAGCCATGAAACCTCGAATGAGACAGGTCATTTTGTGAAGGTTTTTTTTGACACATAATCAATATACTAAGTTTGTTATTATTCCTTCCAACTATGTCACATGATATTACACTACGCGAAGGTTTCATTTTGTTTGGATCGTTTTTTAATTTCTTATGCCCATTTTAAACTATCGTCAAACTTTATCGAACGGCTGGCATGAAGATTCTTATCTCGGAGCCGAGCCTCGCTAAACGCTGAGGGCCAAATTTTCACCCCGGAGAAAGGCCGAGCAATCTCAATACAATGCCTTCAACGAGGAACACAACTAGAAAGTCGCCATTGCCAGATACAACCAATGAAGGCCGGACCTATGGTTTTCTCCCTAGAGACTGAGACTCATTGCTCGAAGAGAACTATCAAAACAAATTCACCATGTGTTTTCATCCCTGATGCCGAGTCATTGGTGCGATGCACCGATATCTAGGAGCATAGTTTCCATATACACGGTTTTGACGTGGGAATGATGACCACACAAACGAAATTGTGGAGCATCATCTTCGACCCTTTGTTTTTCAATTGCAAACACTTCATTGTCCATGACATTGAGCGGTATCAGACATGCCAGATCTGAAAGCAAGTCAATTGGTTCTTTGAAAAGTGAGTGCCGGAGGCTACTCATTGCTTGGTTTACGAAAGGGAAGGAAGGAATAGATACTGAAGAAGATTAAGTATAGAAAAGAAAAAATAATATCATTTATTCCAGCTTATTTGATACCCTCTTGCCTAAATTTTCTATCAAATCATGTAGTTTCCTCGAACATCAAACTTGTAGGAATTTCGGCACATGTCTTCGTAGATAACGAGCACCCAATGCCCCCACCGGAGATAATGCTGTTCCATGGGGACGTTGATATAGCTGTCCAATGGTCAGAAACTCAGAAGCAGCGCATCAGAATTGCCCATGCGATGCACTGGAACATGGGCGTAGTGACAAGCGCCCTAGATGCTGCTGGTTGGGCTGCGTCATGTAGGGAAGTTGGTCATGCACCGGTTCACAATGATCGATTCTATTGCCATGATGTGGCAGTCGTGATGTTGAGCAGGTCATCCACGTCGATCTTTCACGGCCTGACTGCCCCAACTCAAGGCTGCAGACGACTATGGAGCATCCACCCCAAACTGCGGGTGGCGCAGTGTTGAGGATGGGCATAACAAGTTAAATTAGGATTGGATTGGGTCCGGAGAAGGGAGTAGGATCGGGGAGAACAGAAGAATAGAGAACACTCAAGAATAGGTTTAGATAAATTCTCCATTTATCTTTGGGATAAGTGGAGAAGTGAACTATTTGTTAGTTTTACTTTTCTTTCCCTTCCTTTAGAGTTGCACGGGACTAAAAAATGTAATGAATAGAGATATGCTCAATCTCTGTAACGGAAACAAAATTATGTCTCAGTGTCATGAAAATTTCAATTTGAATGATATTAATAAGCTAATTAATTTATTATTGAACATAATTATTTTTTTGCCGCTAAAAGTACACTAGCCACGCACCTAGGCAATGTTGGCCTATCATGGGTCACGGCGTTAACGCCCTGCTGCCGCGGAAGCGTTAACTTGACGGATGATGATATGCCGAGGCAAAAAAAAGCGTTACCTATCAACTTTCCCCGACGCAGTTATGCCTAGCGCCTTTTTTTTTTGCTGTGCCAGCGTGAACACGATGATTAGGCGTATGCCAGGGCCCGACATCCGTGTTATAGTGAATGAGATGTCTATTACCTGGCGTGTTGTATCCAACCCCATCTGTTTTTGTTTATTCTAATTCCAATGTGTTTGACATTCCCGGTTTCCATGCTAGGTCCCGAGCCCTATCCAATATGATGAATTAACTAGGAACGACTGCAGAGCCTATCATCCTTTTTTCCTTATTTCGTACATCAGATCGATGAGGTTTTTTCCTGCTCAAGGCTTGGATGTGTAAGATCTGCATATCATTCCAGAAGGATCCATATCTACTCATTGATTTTGATTTCGCCATCGTATTCTTTCCTTCTACCACTGGATGTTTACCAGTAGCGTGATTACATGGTGATGTCACTGGGATATATATTATCAGTCCAACGCTTCGTGCAAACAATTCTTTCCTTCTACCACTGGATGTTTATCAGTCCAACGCTTCGTGCAAACAAGATCCCTTTCAACCTTTGTTGCCAGTGCTCCCGTTGCCTACCACTCCTAAGTCCTAACACCTGGAGATATATTATAGGAGTGTACAATTACAATTCATGAGAAAGAGGTGGTGCCAAAAAAACTTATATAAGGAGTGTGACATTGTTGGAGAAGAAGATTCTTTGTAAGCGTTGAACTCCTCCCATATTGCTACGGTGGTACATGCTATTATTTCATTTATTATTGCCATATTTGTTTGAAAATTTTAATTCTCATAAAAGGTATGTATGATAGTCTTGGAAGAAACATCAGATGTATTGATTCCGTTTACATCGATAGATAAGCACAACGTTTTTTTGCACGAGAAAGGCCATGAATGGCCTAGAAGCTCCGATAAACTTCAGGTGGGTACAAAATTACATCGAGATCCCTAAAAACACTTGCCCTACTAAACCTAAAATTTCAAGATAAGGCCTCAAAACATGCAAAAAACACCCTAGGACAAAATTTTAAAAAGCAATCCAGTCCTTGGTCTTCACCGCATGTGAGCCTCACCACTTGGTTGCGCAGAGATGGTGATTCCAGTGAGAAGCTCCGAGAAGGGCCTCCACCCTGGAGGTTGTGAAGATGACCACCTTTCCGGCTAAATATCGTGGAGGCCACCGTGGCCACCGCTTGGTCTGCTCGACGATGCAGCATCTCGAGGCATTGCCTAGGACCAACAGCTGAAGGGCCACCCCTCTCTCTTCCTCGCGGCCATGGCCGACCAAGAGAAAGGAGGAAGCATAGAAGCCACCAATAGGATGATGGTAGATCTTGAAGAAGGAGGATCTGGCCGGGTCGTCATCTACTTCCCCTTGCCTCCACAGTCGGTCGGAGGTGGACACAACGATGGTGGAGGCGAGGCAGGCCACCGCCCGACGCCGCGTGCACGAACCAGATGGAAACTACCCTACCGCCTCCAGATCCGAGTGTGACCAAGCTCTCCACCTTCTTCCCATCGCCACCGTGGCCGGTCAGAGGAAGATGGAGGAGCTCAGGAGCAGCCCATGCAGGTAGGCAACACACGACCCCAATTTATTGAAGGATACGATGGCCATCAACATCACCTGCCGCTCCAACCAGAGGAGCTTGAGATCTAGGAGGAGGAGCCCTAGAGCCCTAATCCGGTCGCCATGAATCGGAACTCCACATATAGGCACAAGGCCCACTACCGGCAAACAGCCGAAAATGCTAACCCTAGCTACTCCGCTACCTTTTTCCATATGTGGAGATACTCTAAACCCTGAAGCCTTCTTTTTCACACGTAATAAAATTTATTTTATCTGGCAAAGAACGCCAATTTTCACCAAATGAAACCTGTTATAAACGCGACAAGCAACAACGAAGAACGAAAAGAAAATCAGAGCAGGGGACACGGGATTTTAACGTGGAAACTTCTCCAACAAACAGAGAAAAAAATTACGGGTGTGAGCCAATGCAATTTCACTATACACAACGTTGGGGATTTCACAGATACAACTTATTCCAACCGGCGGCTCCGGCGACAGGTCTTGCTCTGCTCATCAGAAGTTATCCTCCTTAATGAATTTTGATCATACTTCAACAAAACCCACGGCCGCAAGAATATAGTACATAATGGCTTCTTTTTTTTATGGAATTGAGGAGCTCTCTGTTCTCAAATTTATTTCCATAAAACTATAGCACATTGGTATAAAGGGCTCAATTCCCACTTTTATAAACAAACCCACAACCACAAATGGCAAATATGCAAGTTGCAAAAAAAAGTGTGGCAAATGTGAAAATCTCCTAAAGAATTATAATACAAAATAGCTTCTTTTTTTTGGTCTGAGGAGCTCTATGCTACATAATTTTCTTTACACGAAACTGATACGTGTTGATACATAAACTCAGTTTGAGATTACTCGTATAAAAAGGTTTAATCCCTGCATTTGGAAATGAGGACGTGAACAGTAGTTTTTACGCCAACACATCCATCCAGAGCAAGATTGCTTCTACATTTACTTGTGGCACGCGCATTGCTTTAACACTAACCTAGTAACCTTGCTAATCACATGCCATGAGCTACTACGGCAGATGGGCGATTCCACGGCCAACCCTATCCAGCGTGATGAATTAGGAACGACTGCAGAGCCGTTCGTCTATTTTTCTTATTTCAGAGCCGATTAGTATTTTGCCTGCTCAAGGTCTTTAGGTGTCAAATCCTCACCTTTCTATGAGGTTTCAGATCTGCTCATGGGCTTTGACATGGCTCGTCACTGTCTCTAAATGTTACTAGTAGCGTGCTTACATGGAGATACAAGTACGACATGCAGAACACTTTGTGTGAACATTTTCCTTAGCAACGACTGTTGCCGGTGCTCCTGTTGCCTACCATTCCTAACACTCTGGACAGTTCTCCAAGCAACGGGCGGTCGAGCAGTATTATTAGTGTACCACTACAGTTCTTGAGAAGGTGGCACCAAAGTCCCTACTTATATTTTTTTGGAAGTGTGACATTGTGGAAATATATGAAGAGTCTACATAAAGACTGAAGTCTTCCCATGTTTCGAGAGTTGGCACATGCACTTATTTCATTTATTGTCAGCATATTTGTTTGGAAACTTAAATTCTCACATAAGGCATGTTTTGGAGTTCTGGAAGGAAGATCAGGTGTGTGGATCTCATCGACATAGTCAGAGAAACAAAACGTGAGATTGCAAAAGCACAAACACTGAAATGTCTATCACAATACCATGTTAAAATGGAAAAGTACTTGCATGGTTTGGAGAAGTCTACAGAATTCGGGAGTCTCTCTCCCTTTCTTTACCACTGTCTTCGGTACTTTGCTGAAATATCTTCTTCAGAAAATCTTTACTGCGCCATCTTTTTCTCTTTTCGTGTAGCTTGGTTTTCCATGCATCATTTTTGTAGCCCGTGCATTTAGTTGTATAAAACAATTTTGGTTTAGACGTGCAAAAATAAGAAATAGTTAAAGCAATGGAGTTGTCAGCCAGTAACTCCCAATCTACTTGCACGTGAAGTTACTATCTTAAGTTGTTAACCATCCCACCAAGTCTTATCGTGCCTCGTCCACACATCTGAGCAAAATAGCCAGCAGCTACAAACGCATTGCTTGCTCTGTGCACAAGATGGCACGTCTAAAGAACAGAAAGGAAGAGCCCTGCAGAGCGGGCTTGTCAAATCGGGAGTCTCTCTCGCTTTCATTACCACTGTCAAACCATGCCGTGGGTGTCCGTGTACTGACCAACTTGATTCAAACGAGGATTTAAACTAGATATAAACATGACTTAAACTAGGTTCAAACTACATTGCATGATTTAAACAAGGTTCGAACTAAACTAGAAATCGAAATCGGCGTCGCTGTCGGAGTTGATGCCGAAGTACTCATCTAAAATCCTCTCCTGTGAGGAGTCATTGTCTCCTATGAGATAGGTGGCTGAAGAAGACGACCCAGGTGGCGGAGCTCCTCCTCGCCTTGTACTCCTCGTACCTCGCCTTGTACGCCTCATACGCACGACGCTCCGCCTCGACGCGCTCTGGATTTTCGCGGCGGAACTCCTCCATGTACTCGTCGTGGGTGGGATCTGCCTCGAGGCGCTCGCCGGCCTCCCTGTCCTGCCGCTACTTGCGTGCGGACGCTGCACGACGGTCGGCAGGGCCAAGTCCAGCACGAGACACGGGCTGCCCAACGAGAAGTTGAGCATCCCCTCGTCCGAGCCGTGGAGGTGCACGTTCTCAATGTCCTACGCCCACGGTGCCCGTGTTCCTGATTGGTATGTGTCAATCCAAATCCTTTGGTGGATGTTGCGGTCGGTGATCTGCCCCACACACGTCCCTGATGCCGATTGACGCACTTCGGCGTTCGTGGTAGGGGCAGTTCGGGGAGGTGGGAGAAGGAACCACGCGGGCTCGAGGCTCCACTGCGCGGTGGCGGGAGGATCTGGTCATCTGCTCAAGGCAGTGGCGTCAGAGTACTGTTGTGTGGCTCGGGGGTAGATGTGGCCCAGTTTGTAAGGGGCGGTGCTGGAGTGGAATTTTACTCCTCCGGTCTTTGGCTAGTAAATATAAGCGGCTAGATGACTGATTCCTCTAAACCGGAATGACGTTCAGGTACGTGCAGTTTAGAAGGGTAAAATGAAACTTTACTCCAATAACCGATTTGAAGGAATGGCTAGAAATGCTCTTAGGGCATCTCCACCGGCACGACCTAAACCGTCCGTTGGCGTCCGAACCGGTCCACACGGACAGGCGGATAGATGCATGACGGCTCAACGGGGTGACCCATCCGAGCCGACTCACGCGGACTGACCCATCCAGACAGCGCGCTTGTGCTCCCGCGTCCTTGCCTAGTCCGCCCGGACCCTCCTGCCAGTGCCACATAGGTACTATCCTTCCCTGGGTCGTGCAGCTGGATGCGGATAGATGGGTCGTGCTACTGGGTGCGGCTGGCCGGATAGACCGGATCATAACCCAAAATGTTCGCGAACCGACCCATATGGACAGAATCGGACCGTTTGGTTTGTCCATTTGGGTCATGTGAAGATGCCCTTACTCTAAGAGCACCTCCACTCGTTGGGCATTTCCAGGCCAAAACCCAACGCTATTTAGCGCCGGATGGACGTAACGTTCGGCCTAGGAACGACCGATATCCCACTCGTGTTTCCAGGCGTAGTTTCCAAGCGACGCAAAAGTGGCGAGTTTTCGCCCTAATTCAGCTCAAATTCAAACAGAGTTCGGCGTAGTTCGGCATAAATATGAATACAGAGCACTATTCTACATAGTTTGGCATGAAATTAAATATAGTTCGACATAAACTGAAACACAACATACTTCGGCCTAGTTCGGCCAGATCATGCTCGGTATCTACGTGTTGCCCTTACGTATCCATATGTGCTCAACCAGATTATCCTGCAACAATTGATGCACTACCGGGTTTCGGATCTCCTGAGGCATGGCGATAAATGCAACCCACGATGGCGACACCTGGTGATTAGGCTCTGCAAGGGGTCTATGTCTGTAGTATGGCTCGTCCTGCTTAACCAAATCCACTGGGCCCTTTCTCTCATCCTCAATAATCATATTGTGCAAGGTCACACAATAGTTCATCACTTCCCACATCTGATCTTTCGACCAGGTCATAGCAGGAAACCGAATAACTGCAAACCTCTGTTGAAGTACACGAAATGACCGCTCCACGTTCTTCATGCAAGCTTCCTATTCATTGGCAAACTGAGAATGCTTGGAGAACGAGGCCGAGCTGCGGCGAATTTGGGATGGCGAAACAAGGCCTAGGCGGAGGGGAAAGGATGCGACGGAGGCGGCAGACCTATCTACAGGCGTGGTTTCGGCTTGGCGTATTGGGACCTCGTCGGCGACGACATGGCGACGATGAAAGCTCTCTGCCGCGGGAGAGCCGTGTCAGGATGGGGAATGGGATTGCGTTGCCGACAGGGTTGGCCCACCTGTTTTTCGCTGCGTTCGGCGTTCTCAGACGGTTCCCAGCACCCTGGGTTCGGCCTGAGAACACCGGATGAAAGTTGGACCAAATTTGGACCAATTCACCATCCGAGAACACGACTGAGCGAAATTTCGCCGTCCAAAAAAAATCGCCGTGGCCACGCCGCTGGCGAGAGCGAGCATAGTGCTCTTCTCCCGACAGAGCCATCTGCCGCGCGACACATGGGCCAAGGAATTCACGGTTGTTTTTTCCTGTCTCTAAAAAAAGTCTTTAACAGCTATTGGGATACATCATTCTCTTCTGATCGAAAGGAAAACACGACAATCCCGTGTCGATCCATCTTTCTCTATGTCCCTATTGCGCCAAGAATCTGGTCCTGCCAAAACATAAAGATTCTTAGAAAATTTCCTCTTCTGTGAAGCACCACCACCACAATTTTGGTATAGTACGGTACGTTGTCCAATTTTACTTCGGTGTACCCCCCTTACGTTGCATCGTTGAATCGGACGGTAGGGATCCTTCGTTGTCTGCCCGTTTATCAGCTACCGATGGCCCTTCAAGCCCACGATTATGTCTCGCGGGCTGGATCCACCCCGTATACTCCCGTTTGTACATCAGCATTTGTGTACGTATGCACGGGAGACGTGGGCGGTGCACAGACCCGTCGCATGTAAGCCACGTGCGTCCCGTCGCCTTCTAGGTTCCTCCTTTTTTCCCCATTTAGCTAAATACCAGGAACTGCCCACGTCTCCTTCTAGGCTCCTCCTTTTTTCCCCATCACCGCTCGAGCTCGTCCCGTCGCCTTCTAGGTCTGCGCGCATCACCGCTCGAGCTCGCACGCGGTTTCAGCGGTCGACGATGGATGGCGGCGGAGGAGAAGGTGGATCCGATGGTGGTGCGGATGCGGGAGTGGCCGCGTTTGTGACGACCGTGGAAGATCTGGAGGCGCAAAAGCTTGGGGTATGTTCGGCTGCCGGATCCGATGGTGTCGCGGCGGCGGAGGGTGTGGCCGAGATAGTCGCAGCCGTGTACGATGTGGTGCCGCAGGAAGGCGCAGTGGGGTCGGCCGTGACGGATCTGGAGGTGATGGTTGGTGTGGGCAAGGCGGACCACGCGGGGCGGACCTGAAGGAAATATGCCCGAGAGGCAATAATAAAGTGGTTATTATCTTATTCCATGTTTATGATAAATGTTTATTTTGCATGCTATAATTGTATTGATCGGAAACATCAATACATGTGTGTTTAATAAACAAAAAGGGTTCCTCGTTATGCCTCTCTTATAGACTAGCTCGTTGATTAACAAGATGATCAAGGTTTCCTGATCATAAACATTGGATGTTGTTAATAACAAGGTCACACCATTGGTGGAATGATGTGATGAACATTCATCCGAAGTATAGCATTACGATCAAGTCATTATGTTTATATTGCTATAACATCATACGAAGTAATCTTAGTCCTTAGACCATGAGATCATGTTAATTGCTAACACCGGAACAGTATCTTGATAATATCAAACGTCACACCGTAACAAGGTGACTATAAAGGTGGGTTCAGTGCTACGAAGGTGTTATGTTGAGGCTCATGGATCAAGAGTGGGATTTATCCATCCCGATGACGGATAGATATACTCTGGGCCCTCTCGGTGATATCACATTGAAATAGCTTGCAAGCAAGTGATGTGATCACTAGAATATTATATCACGGGAACGAGAAAAGAGTGCATGTCGGCAACGAGATCAAACTAGGTATGGAGATACCGATGATCGAATCTTGGACATGTAATATATCACGAGACAAAGGGATTTAGTTACTAGCGTTAAAGGTTCTCACGATCACAAAAGTCATCGTTGAATGTGTAGGAGTCAGTATGGATCCCCAGGTTCCGCTTCTGATTATTGATCTGAGAAGGGTCTCGATCATGTCTGCATTATTCGCGAACCGTAGGGTGACACACTTAAGGGATACCGACACCATTTGGAGCAAATATGTTTCAGATAAAGATTTAAGAAAGCACTGGAATTATTTCAATAGACACCGAAACTGTTTCAGGTGAAATTGCTGAAATTGGTTATGCATGTAATATTGAAATGTTGCAGGGGGTTTTATGTGAATGTTTGTTAATTAAAGTAATTAACAAAATTATGAATGAAAATAATAAAAGAGTTTTATTAAATGAGAGAACATTAAATTTGGAGAAATTTAATGCATTTAAAGTGGAGACTTTAAAAAGGGAATGTGAAGAGGCATTTTAATGTGGAGGGGTTACCACCACATGAATGGAGGAGGTGAAGAGACACCTCCTCCATGCGCCGGCCATGAAGGAGGGGCAGCCCCCTCCTCCTATAAAAGGCCACCCTCTCCTCACTTCTGACTTACACCTCCTTGTGAAGGATCTCTCTCCCCCTCTAATATTATTTCCCCATGGTCTCGGATTAGCGAGATATATGTTCCTGGTGGCTTTATCTGGAAAGGAGTTGTTGCTTCCGCTGCTTTGCTGGAGCGAGGGACGAAGGTTGTCGGGGTACCGGACATGTGTTCAATCACGGATGCACCGCTGCTTTGCGGTGCTAGACTTGGTGGTGCTGGAGCTGGATCTGAAGGACGTGTTGTTGGGTCCGCAGCATAGAAAACAAAAATTTTCCTACGATGAGAACTATACGCCAAGATCTATCTACTAGATACAGAGCAACGGGTGGACATACATCCATGGAGAACTTACCCTCGAAGACAACGAGTTTTGTTAACGAGTAGGAACTAGTGGTTGATGTAGTCGTACGCTTGCCGATCTCAAGATCGTGTGGAAGTCTGAGCGCCGCAAATCAGCAGCGCATCCGTCCTCGCACACACGTTCAAGCCACCGGACAACCTCCACCTCCTCGCTCCAGCGAATCAGCGGAAGCAGCAACTCCTTTCAGACGCAAGGCCACCGGGAACATGTATCTTGCTAATCCGAGACCATGGGAGAATATCTAGAGGGGGAGAGAGATCCTTCACGAGGAGGTGTAGTTTGTGAGAGGGGAGAGGGGGGCTTTATATAGGAGGGAGGGAGACCTCTCCCCTCCCATAGCTGGCGTATGAGGGGGGGGGACTCCTCCCCTCCTTCATTCATGTGGTGAACCTCCACTCACATAAACATGGCCTCCACCCAAAATCCCACTCACATGTATTTAATTTCCACCAAATTAAATGCAACTCTCAATTAATAAAACTCTTTTATTTATTTTATTCAGAATTTTGTTAATTATTTTAATTAACAAACATTCACATAAAACCCCTTGCAACATTTCAGTATCACATGCAGAACCACTTTCTTCAATTTCACCCGAAACAATTCCGGTTTCTATCGGAACATTTCCTGCGCTTTGCAAACCTTTTGTCTGGAACATATGTGCTCCTAAATGGTGTTCGGCAACCCTTAAGTGTGTCACCCTACGGTTCACGAATAATGCAGACATGATTGAGACTCCTCTCAGATCAATAATCAGAAGCGGACTCAAGATCCATACCGACTCGCATATTCAACGATGACTTCGTGATCGTGAGAACCTTTAACGCCGCAATTTAATCCTTTGTCTCATAATATAATACATGTCCGAGATTCGATCATCGGTATCCAAATACCTAGTTTGATCTCGCATCGACATGCACTCTTTTCTCGCTCCTGATATAACATTCTAGTGATCACATCACTTGCTTGCAAGCTATCTTAATATGATATCATCGAGGGCCCAGAGTATATCTATCCGCCATCGGGATTGACAAATTCCACTCTTGATCCATGAGCCTCAACATAACACCTTCAAGTAATCGAACCCATCTTTATAGTCACCACATTACGGTGTGACGTTTGATGTTATCAAGATACTCTTCCGATGTTAGCAATTAACATGATCTCATGGTCTAAGGATAAAGATTACTTCGTATGATGTTATAGCAATATAGACACAATGACTTGATCGTAATGCTATACTTCGGATGAATGTTCATCACATCATTTCACAAATGCCGTGACCTTGTTATTAACAACATCCAATGTCCATGATCAGGAAACCTTGATCATCCTGTTAATCAACAAGCTAGTCTATAAGAGAGGAATGACTAGGAACCCTTTTTGTTTATTAAACACACATGTATTGATGTTTCCTATCAATACAATTATAGCATGCAACATAAACATCTATCATATACAAGGAATACATAATAACAACTTTATTATTGCCTCTCAGGGCATATTTCCTTCAGTCTCCCACTTGCACTAGAGACAATAATCTAGTTTATATAGTGATAAATCTAACACCCATGGAGTTCTGGTGTTGATCATGTTTTTCCCTAGGGAGTACTTTAGTCAACGGATCTGCTACATTCAGGTCCGTGTGCACTTTACAAATCTTTATATCTCCATCGCGGATGGAGTGAAACCGGCGCTTAATATGCTTGGAATTCTTGTGAGACCTTGGTTCCTTGGCGTTGGCTATGGCTCCATTATTGTCACAATAGATCACCATCGGGTCCAACGCACTAGGAACCACACCTAGTTCCGTGATGAACTCTTTCATCCAAATCGCTTCTCGCGCTTCGCTCAAGCAAAGAACATATTCTGCCTCCGTCGTTGATCTAGCCACCATAGGTTGTTTGGAACTCCTCCAACTAACTGCTGCTCCGTTCAAGAGAAATACGTATCCGGATTGAGACTTAGAGTCATCCGGATCGATGTCAAAGCTAGGATCGACATAACACTTACCGACTAGCTCTTCTTCACCTCCGTATACAAGAAACATATCCTTAGTTCTTCTCAAGTACTTAAGGATATTCTTGACCGCTATCCAGTGTTCCGAACCTGGATCATATTGGTACCTACTAGTCAAACTAATAGCATGTGCCACATCCGGTCTTGTACATAGCATGGCATACATTATAGAGCCTATGGCTGAGGCATAGGGGATCTTATCCATTATCTCTCTTTCTTCCGCCGTAGCCGGACTTTGAGTCTTTCTCAATGTCTTGCCTTGCAACATAGGTAAGAACCCCTTCTTACTTTCGTTCATATTAAACTTCTTTAATATCTTATCAAGGTATGTACTCTGCGATATCCCAATTAGGCGTCTTGATCTATCTCTATAGATTTTAATGCCTAATATATATGAAGCTTCACCAAGGTCCTTCATCGAAAATTTGCTGTTTAGATAACTTTTAACACTGTTTAAAAGATCTATATCATTTCCAATCAATAATATGTCATCCACATATAATATCAGAAATGCCACATTGCTCCCACTCACTTTCTTGTAATTACAAGCCTCTCCATAAGTTTGGACAAATCCAAACTCTTTGATCATCTCATCAAAGTGGAGATTCCAACTCCGGGATGCTTGCTTCAGTCCATGGATGGATCCCTGAAGTTTACATACCTTATTAGCATCCTTAGGATCGACAAAACCCTTAGGTTGTATCATATACAACTCTTCTTCAATATTACCATTGAGGAACACAGTTTTGACATCCATCTGCCATATTTCATAATCGAAATATGCAGCAATTGCTAACATAATCCTAACCGACTTAAGCATCGCTACGGGAGAGAATATCTCATCGTAGTCAACTCCTTGAATTTGTAGAAACCCCTTTGCGACAAGTCGAGCCTTATAGATGGTTACATTACCATCATCATCAGTTTTTCTTTTGAAAATCCTTTTATTCTCAACGGCCTTTCGATCATGAGGTAAGTCCACCAAGGTCCAAACCTGGTTTTCGTACATGGATTCCATCTCGGATTTCATGGCTTCTAGCCATTTGTTGGAATCAGGGCCCATCATCGCTTCTTCATACGTCGCAGGGTCATCTATTTCATCAATCATGAAATTCATAACAGGATTGCCGTACAGCCTGTGAGTCGCACGTGTTCTGCTTGACCTGCGAGGTTCGGTAGTGTCCTCTTTCGGAGTTTCATGATCAATATCATTAACTCTCTCTTCATTAGGTGAAGTCAACTCCGAAACAACTTCCGGTGCTGCGCTACTCGCCATTTCATGAAGAGAAGGTTCGATAACCTCTTCGAGATCTACCTTCCGACTACTCACACCTTTCACGAGAAACTCCTTCTCAAGAAAGGATCCATTCTTGGCAACAAAGACCTTGCCCTCAGATCTATGATAGAAGGTATACCCAATCGTTTCCTTAGGGTATCCTATGAAGACGCATTTTTCCGCTTTGGGTTCGAGTTTATCCGGTTGAAGTTTCTTCACATAAACATCGCATCCCCAAACTTTAAGAAATGACAGCTTAGGTTTGTTTCCAAACCATAATTCATACGATGTCGTTTCAACGGATTTAGATGGTGCCCTATTTAAAGTGAATGCAGTGGTTTCCAGTGCATAACCCCAAAATGATAAGGCAAGTCACCGAGACATCATAGATCGAACCATATCCAATAAGGTACGACATTACGACGCTCTGACACACCATTACGTTGTGGTGTTCCGGCATGCGTGAGTTGTGAAACTATTCTACACTCTTTCATGTGTGTGCTAAACTCGTAACTTAGATACTCTCCTCCACGGTCAGACCGTAGAAATTTGATCTTTCTATTACGATGATTTTCCACTTCATTCTGAAATTCCTTGAACTTTTCAAAAGTTTCAGACTTGTGTTTAATCAAATAGATATACCCATATCTACTCAAATCATCCGTGAAAGTAACAAAATAACGATATCCACCTCGCGTCGACACACTCATTGGTCCACACACATCAGTATGTATGATTTCCAATAAATCACGCCTGCTCCATTGAACCAGAAAACGGTGTTCTAGTCATCTTGCCCATAAGGCATGGCTCACATGTATCAAATGATTCAAAATCAAGTGATTCCAAAAGTCCATCAGAATGGAGTTTCTTCATGCGTTTAACCCCAATATGACCTAGACGACAGTGCCACATATATGCAGATATATCATTATCAAGTTTAATTCTTTTAGCATCAACATTATGAATATGCGTAATACTACTATCGAGATCCAACAGAAATAAACCATTCAACACAGGTGCATGACCATAAAAGATATTATTCATATAAATCGAACAACCATTGTTTTCAGACTTAAATGAATAACCACTTTGCATCAAACACGATCCGGATACAATGTTCATGCTCAGTGCAGGCACCGAATAACAATTATTTAGGTTTATAACTAATCCCGATGGCATATGGAGAGGCAGCGTTCCGACGGTGATCACATCAACTCTTGATCCATTGCCGACCCGCATCGTGGCCTCATCCCTTGCTAGTTGTCGCTTGTTCCACAACCCCTGAACCGAGTTACATATATTAGCAACCGATCCCGTATCAAATACCCAAAGCATCGCGAGTACTAGTCAAGTACACATCAATAACATGTATATCACATATACCTTTGTTTGCCTTGCCGGCCTTCTTGTCCGCCAAATACTTGGGGCAGTTGCGCTTCCAATGGCCAGTCCCCTTGCAATAGTAGCACTCGGTGTCAGACTTAGGGCCAGCTCGGGGTTTCTTTTCAGGCGTGGCAACAGTTTTGCCGCCCTTCTTTCCCTTCTGCTTGCCTTTCTTGTCCTTCTTGAAACCGGTGGTCTTATTAATCATGAACACTTGATGTTCTTTCCTAATCTCCACTTCTGCAGTCTTAAGCATTGACAAAAGCTCGGGAAGAGACTTCTTCATGCCCTGCATATTATAGTTCATCACGAAGCTCTTGTAGCTAGGTGGCAGAGATTGGAGAACACGATGTATGCCTAAGTCAATGGGAATCGTTATTCCCAAGGACACAAGCTTATCGGCGTACCCAGACATTTTGAATACGTGCTCACTAACGGAGCTGTTCTCTTCCATCATGCAGCTAAAGAACTTTTCAGAAGCATTATAACTCTCTACGGCAGCATGAGTATCGAAAATCATTTTCAATTCTCCCATGGTATCAAAGGAATTGCCATTTTCGAAACATTTTCGAAGTTCTGGCTCTAGCCCATACATTATGCCGCAATGAACTAAGTTCTGGTCCTCCTGACGAGTTATATAGACGTTCTTTTCCTCGTCAGGGGCATCAGGAGCTGGTGGGGGGCCTAGCGGCGCATCTAGCACATATTGCTTTTGTGCAAAGAAAGGAGGAGAATCCTCAAATTCATAGCCCAGTTGGTGAAGTTGCTACCATTCACAGCAAGTTTCTCTTTCTCCATGAACACATTGAAATTAAAAGCAGGTGGTGCCATCTACAACAGAATTTGTAAAGTTTATTTAGACTAAGTTTATGATAGATTGAGTTCAACTAGTCCAAATTACTAATGAACTCCCACTCAAAAACGACATCCCTCGTGTCCTTTTGGTGATTACATGAACCAAATCCACTACACCAAGTCCGATCATCACGTGAGTCGGTGTAGCTTCAAAGACGAGCATCTATATGGGCATCATATCAACTATATGACTCATGCTTAACCTTTCGGTCCGTGTTCCGAGGCCATGTCTGTACATGCTAGGCTCGTCAAGTAAGAACCTTAGTATTCGCGTGTGTAAAACTGTCTTACACCCGTTGTATGAAAGCGTAGAGTCGAGAACACCCAATCATCACATGATGTCTCAAAACACGATCCACAAAATGGTGCATACTTAAGGAAGAACACATTTGATCTTGATATCTAAATGTGGGATCATCTTATAATGCTACCAAAAGCGCCAAACTAGCAATATAAGATGCTAACATCTAATGTGTGAAGTGAGGTGATATGGTCCATGCATTTGATCTCTATCATTTGCATCGTGGTATGATCTCTATCATTCCTTTGTGTGTAAGGCCAAGGTCTATGGAACTTACACGTTAAGTGAGTTGTAAGAGTATCTATCATACATCTACTTACAACAATACCATATCAAGACACTAGCCCAGCAACGATCTAAACTAGACGCCTCTAATCTATCAATTGCAAGTTTTACGTGGCTTAGGGATTTCGGAGATAGAACCGGTCTTACCTACGAACATGAACCACAACGAGGATAACCAAGTTATTAGCAACTCGTTGTAAATCAGATATTGACTATAGTAGGAGAGACAGACACCCGCTAGCCACTTATGCAAAACTAGTTGCATGTCAGTCGTGGAACCGGTCTCATGTACGATGACATGTAAGGTTGGTCCGGGACGCTTCATCCCACTATGCCACCAATATCCAAAGTACATAGAAGATGCAATAACATGATCATCATCGCCCACATATAAACATATGTGTACTACCCGTGCAAAGCACCTACGCATAGATCAGGCTCTGATACCACTGTTGGGTCCGCAGCATAGAAAACAAAATTTTCCTACGATGAGAACTATACGCCAAGATCTATCTACTAGATACAGAGCAACGGGTGGACATACATCCACGGAGAACTTACCCTCGAAGACAACGAGTTTTGTTAACGAGTAGGAACTCGTGGTTGATGTAGTCGTACAATTGCCGATCTCAAGATCGTGTGGAAGTCTGAGCGTCGCAAATCAGCAGCGCATCCGTCCTCGCACACACGTTCAAGCCACCGGACAACCTCCACCTCCTCGCTCCAGCGAATCAGCGAAGCAAGAACTCCTTCCTGCATTTAAGGCCACTGGGAACATGTATCTCGCTAATCCGAGACCATGGGGAATATCTAGAGGGGAGAGAGATCCTTCACGAGGAGGTGTGGTTTGTAAGAGGGAGAGGGGATTTATATAGGAGGAGGAGACCCTCCTCCCATAGCCGGGCGCATGAGGGGGACTCTCCTCCTTCATTCATGTGGTGAACCTCCACTCACATAAACATGGCCTCCACCCAAAATCCCACTCACATGTATTTAATTTCCACCAAATTAAATGCAACTCTCAATTAATAAAACTCTTTTATTTATTTTATTCAGAATTTTTTTAATTACTTTAATTAACAAACATTCACATAAAACCCCTTGCAACATTTCAATATCACATGCAGAACCACTTTCTGCAATTTCACCCGAAACAATTCCGATTTCTATCGAAACAATTCCTATTTCTATCGAAACATTTTCTGCGCTTTGCAAACCTTTTGTCTGGAACATATGTGCTCCTAAATAGTGTCCGGCAACCCTTAAGTGTGTCACCCTACGGTTCGCGAATAATGCAGACATGATTGAGACTCCTCTCAGATCAATAATCGAAGTTGGACTCGAGATCCATACTGACTCCTGCATATTCAACGATGACTTCTGTGATCGTGAGAAACTTTAACGTCAGCAATTTAATCCCTTTGTCTCATGATATAATACATGTCCGAGATTCGATCATCGGTATCCAAATACCTAGTTTGATCTTGTTACCGACATGCACTCTTTTCTCGTTCCCGTGATATAACATTCTGGTGATCACATCACTTGCTTGCAAGCTATCTTAATGTTATATCACCGAGAGGGTCCAGAGTATATCTATCCATCATCGGGATTGAAAAATTCCACTCTTGATCCATGAGCCTCAACATAACACCTTCATAGCACTGAACCCACCTTTATGGTCACCCTGTTACGGTGTGACGTTTGATGTTATCAAGATACTCTTCCGGTGTTAGCAATTAACATGATCTCATGGTCTAAGGACTAAGACTACGTTGTATGATGTTATAGCAATATAAACATAATGACTTGATCGTAATGCTATACTTCGGATGAATGTTCATCACATCATTTCACAAATGTTGTGGCCTTGTTATTAACAACATCCAATGTCCATGATCAGGAAATCTTGATCATCTTGTTAATCAACAAGCTAGTCTATAAGAGAGGCATAACTAGGAACCCTTTTGTTTATTAAACACACATGTATTAATGTTTCCTATCAATACAATTATAGCATGCAAAATAAACATCTATCATATACAAGGAATACATAATAACAACTTTATTATTGCCTCTCAGGGCATATTTCCTTCAGTCTCCCACTTGCACTAGAGACAATAATCTAGTTTATATAGTGATAAATCTAACACCCATAGAGTTCTGGTGTTGATCATGTTTTTCCCTAGGGAGTACTTTAGTCAACGGATCTGCTACATTCAGGTCCGTGTGCACTTTACAAATCTTTATATCTCCATCGCGGATGGAGTGAAACCGGCGTTTAATATGCTTGGAATTCTTGTGAGACCTTGGTTCCTTGGCGTTGGCTATGGCTCCATTATTGTCACAATAGATCACCATCGGGTCCAACGCACTAGGAACCACACCTAGTTCCGTGATGAACTCTTTCATCCAAACTGCTTCCTCTACCGCTCAAGCAAAGCATATTCAACATATTCGCCTGCCGTTGATCTAGCCACCATAGGTTGTTTGGAACTCCTCCAACTAATCGCTGTCTGCTCAAGAGAAATACGTATCCGGATTGAGACTTAGAGTCATCCGGATCGGTGTCAAAGCTAGCATCGACATAACACTTACCGACTAGCTCTTCTTCACCTCCGTATACAAGAAACATATCCTTAGTTCTTCTCAAGTACTTAAGGATATTCTTGACTGCTATCCGAAGGTTTGCAGTAGCATGGTCACCACCTAGCTCATATGCATACTAAGCCATGAACCTTCTACTCCGAAGGTGCTCTATGGGAGGAGATGGTTGAAATCTTTCATGTCACACATGTTTATTATTTTTCATGGCAAACAGGGAGCATACACAGGTGAGAGGCCAAGGTTTCACGATGTTTCGTTATTTTTTGAATTTTTGGTGGTCCGGTCAAATTTAGGTCAAAATCTCAAGGCCCGTAAGGCTGCATATTGGTTGGACCTTGATGATGTGAGGCTAGATCCATGTGAAAACATGGTGTCCTCTGTCTTAAAGTGATTTTAAAAAAAATGCATGAGCTCCATTTGTAGTGGGTGTAGTTCAAATTTACCCAAGTTTTGCCAATTTTGACCAAACTTTGACCGGTATCAAAACCACACCCAACTAGTATTCCACAACAAACCACCTGCTCATTTGGAAAAGCCTATTTCTTCCGAGCTTGAGAAAGTTTGCAAATATACGATTTTGTCAAGCTCATTAAAATTAATTCATAATTAAATAATAAAACGCAGATAATAAAACTTGGGCCATTTTATTTTTTGACAGTTAACATGTTGGGCCATTTTACTAGTGGACTAAACTGGGCCGAAGATCCTTCGTTATTAATGCGGTTGGCTGCGGCACGACGACCTTGGTCATGGTCTTCTCCCGTAGCTCCTCCCGTAATCGCTGCTCTCTCGGCGCCACCTCCCATCTCGGCATGCACCTTCTCCGCCGTCGCCGCTGTTCGGCCGTCAGATTCGCCTTCAACGACTGCGAGGTAACTATACCGAAGAGACTACCGCATCTGCCGTCATCGCATTAATCTGCATACTAGATCGGTTTGATTGTACTCCATTAATTTACTTGTGCACGTTTGGATGATCTAGGATTTATCCCAGCCAACGAGCCTCCATCGCGATCAGTTCTCCCCACCGTAGTTTTCTCGGGTAGAGCAATCCTATGGTGTATCGCATGGACGTATGGCACAGTACATGATACAAAAACCGGACTGGGAACACGTCATTATTGATTCTGACAAACTGGCCTTTTTTGTTTAGGGTGATTTGGTTGCTAGACCAAGATAGGCCAATAGCAGACAGCTGGCAAGATGGCTACCCAGTGAGTCCTAATCAAACATCGGTATTAGCATTATTGGAGTAGTAAAGATGAGCCGCAATTTTTTTTTACAAGGCCAGTTGATACATGATAATGTTCTAATCAAACATCGGTATTAGCATTATTGGAGTAGTAAAGATGAGCCGCAATTATTTTTTCCTACACACACATGCGATCACAGAAATGTGATCCCACACATGAAACTTGACTGAACTTAACTGTATTAATTGCTCTGGTAAATTACATGCGATCACAGACATGTGAACAGACTATTTTTTCCTGTCAATTATAATCTGCATTTGAATTGGACTATTTTTTTCTGAAAGTACTATTAATTATTCTTCTTTTCGTTGATTATGACAGCATGAACAACCTTGATGGTGATATTTGTTGCAACATTGAAAAATGGTGCAACCTATGTGATAGATTTTCAAGTGCGCAACGCGCTAAAATTGGAGAAACAAATTTCCGATGTATGTTGCAAATTCCCAAAATCAAGATGCGCATTGTCTTGCTGCAGTACATGCTAGATGTGTACGATATAGATACTGCGAAGTTTGTGATCCCAGATAATAAAGGTGAATTATCAGCTAGTGCAGTCGATGCCGAGTGCATTTATGGTTTACGTAACATTGGCTTGTCTGGAATGAGTATACTTGATGAGGAAGGGGATGACGCAAAGTCTCGTATTCCATCATATTTTCTCAGTGATATTACTGGCAACCTAGTCATTGAAGACTTAATTAAAAAGATTGTGACAGGTAAAGCCGCAGACGATGACTTTCTCCGTAGAGTTGGTCTACTTCTCCTTGGCACAGTGTTGGCGCCAAACAGTAAACTGATAGTAGTAAAAGATTACTGGGCACTAGTAGAGGACGTGAACAGAATGTCAAAGATTAATTGGACCGAGTTTACAGTAAATCATCTCATGACACATGTGAGGCTTGTGCTTAAATACAAAAAAATTAGACAGCGGCCTAAGGGAAACTTGTCATTGCTGCAGATATACTTTCTATTTAGAACCAATCTAATTTTGATCAAACGCTCAGATATTGCTTCATGTTATATATGTCATGAATTTCTTATTATTCTGTGTAGTATCTTTATTGGGAGAAGGTGAAGGCTATAGATCATCCTTGTAGGCTCAATCCAGAATTGTCCTTACGACCACTCATGCTAAATTGGACGGACAACGCTGCTACCTTAAGGGATGCGTATGACTGTTTAAATGGCCGAGGTGAAGGCGATATTGTGGTAATACATCTTCACTACTCATACATCTTGAAAGGGCTTATTGTACGTACGAATAGTTCATACTATGAGTAATCTTCATGAATTGTACTTTCTAACTTGCAGGTTAAAGATAATATTACATTGCAGGCTAGAAAAGACAATCTTAAAAGGGGTTTTAACATTCCGAAGCCGAAAGCAAAGTCGGCCAGAAAATATAACGTGGAAAACTCAAACAAAAAAAATGCAAAAATTGTGCAGGAAGTACTTCTTGAGTCAAGGATGGAGCGAGTGATTGAGCGGGTGATGCATAAGATGGAGTCAATGGTTGAGCGAATGATGAAGAAATCAATGGTCATTTGTGCACAGGTAACACACTATATGTACAATAATGCAAATTATGTTGTAAAGCTATTTGATGCTTTATGTTGATGTTGCTTTTTTCAGGAAGTTGTCGCTATGTTAAATAAGAACGGTGTAATGTACAAAAGCACAACAGCTTCCATTTCGAAAGAAGGTGAAGAGGGAGCAGAGAATGGGTCATTTATGAACGGTCCTGCAATTAAAAAGAAAGAACTTTGGTATGACAATGTCTCTGACGATGCTGAAGTAGATCAGGTTGTGAATGAAACTATTCAGTCGCTGAAGGAAGATGGGTTCGATGGGAATGTCACGCCAGAAGAGGGAAAAGTTAGGACTGAGCCTAAAGACCCAATGGGCAGCACTCCTAATAATCTATGGTTTAACGATCATATGGCACCATCTAAATCAGCGTCCTCAGAATTACCAATAGAAATATGCCAATCTTCCCAGGTAAATGGTAAAGAACAGGATGGAGCAACCTCATATGATGATTCGAAGAGCGCCGATAGCAAAATTGTTTCAACCGAGAAGGTACAACAAGTGACAGGGGAGCGGAAGAGGACAATTTCTACAAAATTCAATGATTATGTTGGGTATGAGCCCCAAAAACGTCGAGCTAAAAAAAGGTAAAACCAAATGGCTAGAAAACTCAATGATTATGTTTTCATATGTTATGTACGACTGAATATTAATACTATCATTATCTATATTTGGAATGCAGAAATGATTGATATAAAGATTGAGGATAAATCCAAATTGACTGCTCAGCAAATAGACGTAGCCATGCGTATGGTTCAAAAAGCAGCAGAGACAGAAGCAATTGGAAAAAAGCCTGTGTATAAACATGAAAACAAAAATACAGTGTCGTCGATTAAGCTGAAAGTAATTCTTGACCATCAGCGGCTTTCCGATCGAGTAAGTTGTAGCTAAATTGCATGTGTGGAAAGAATTTTAATGTACATAAATTTCTTATGAGATAGTAATATGAAATTTCTCTTCTTATAGGTCATTGACGCTTATATTGGAGACTTGTCACTTCGTGTTGGATATGATCGTTGCCTGTTTTCAGCAGTGATGACGACATACTTAATTAAACAAGCGACAAAATGGGCGGTAACCAAGCAGTCGAAGCATAACATGGACTTCGTTATATCTAAAAGTGGATCTATTGGTAGAGTTATAGACGAATACTTTTCGCCTTCCAAGGTAAGCACTATTTTATGTCAAGATCGCAAAGCGTCCGTAATTTAATTTATTTTCATTATTACATTTTGCAGACATATTTCCCGCTTAACATAGGAAATCAGCATTGGACTACAGTTTTCATGCACTAACCAACGCAGCAGTTCCAAATTCTTGACTCTTTGTATACTTTATCAGTCATGCGAAAGACTGTTGAAACATTGGTAATTCTTTCACACACTTGTTCAATTAACATACAGTCTAAATCAGGCAATTAGACTAAGTGTTTATTTTTGCAGAGATCCTAAATAGCTTTTGACATAAAACAAACTAACGAAAGTAAAAAAAAATTACCCTGACGTGTCAAAATGCCTATAGTACAATATGATATGGTTAAGCAGGATGATGGGTGAGTTTCTATTACATATTACATCTATTATTATTCCTTAGCCGTGAAACAATTCTGATGACCCATTTGTTTGTTTTAGCAATTCTTGTGGATTATTTGTACTGGAATGTATGGAACACTGGGATGGTGATCGTATGACTGCCGAAATTTTGCAGGTATGCTTACATATTATGCTCGCTCCATCTGCTACATCATACTATTTTCATAACCATTTGGAAAATATTGCAGGCCAAAGTGAATGCTAACAGAAGACTTAAAGTTGCACAAATAATTTTGTCTGCTTCAAACGTCCTCGACAATGTGATAAAAAAGGTTATCAAGGTCACGGATGTCATGACTAGTACTTAAATGTATCAGTGTTGATAGGTTGGTTTTTAGTCCCGGAGAAGGTTTTCCAACCAGTTTATGAAATGTATTTTAGATCTATCTGTAACAAACGAGATACGATGAATATTTTAATTTGTGTTTATTTTACCGTACAAAGTAATATTTCATCACATTATTACATGAACACAAACATTGGCCCGGTAGTCTATTATTTCATGCTCAATGTTATAGTATTCCATGTGCACGGTGTATCATTGCATGCGGACTTGAAGGTGCGTGCATGCAACAAGTTTGGGACGTAAAATTAACCAATCTAATAAATTGAGTAGAGGCCACACTACACCGGCACATGCTGTATGGTGTATCATTTCATGCTCTCGATCGTTCATAAATCTAAGAGCCATCCCGCCCCTGAAAATAACTGATGGAGGGAAGTTTCCCTCCCCCACGGGAGGCTTTGGTGTTGGCGGCGCTTTGGCTTCGGCAGCTCCCAGTTCGTGTGCTAGAGGCCTATCTTGGGGACAATGGGTGTGGCGGCAGGGCTCCGCGTGAAAACCCTAGACCGTTGGGTGGTGTGTCATTACCTTCTTCGGGGCGTCGCCGTGGAGCCCTGTCTCATCCCGGTCTCGACTCTTTTTTTTTGGTAGGCAAGTTTAGGTTTTGCATGGATTTATTCTAAAAAGTGGGAGAAGGACGCGCCTAGAGCGCCGTTAACGGGATCAGTTGGACCCACCTGGCGGTCTATGGGTCGAACTAAATGCACCGGCCCATTGACCGTGGTCTATGGGTCGAACTAAAAGCACCGGCCCATTGACCAGGCCGGGCACTTCGCACTCGCCCTTGCCTCGATCCCGCACAGTAGTGTCGCCCGCCTGGGAAATTGTCGCCGCCTCTGTTAGATCAACGCCGACGTCAAGCGCCGTCGCGCCTGCCCGCCCTCCTCGCCGGGATGCCTAGCTAGAACGACGGATCGAATTCTAGCCAATCCCTGCTCGGGGTAAGTTCCCCTGTTTTCTAGGGTTACAGTTCATACAGGAATTGAGAAATTTAGATGTTTTATCTCGAAATTGGGGGATTGAGCAGAGGTTTCTATTTGTTTAGGACTACCACTCGATAGATTATGCTCCAGATCGCTGCGATGACCCGGCATTTAATGGGATAGCCGTCGATTGTGGCGAATGTTGTCGAGGGCACAATTTGGAGCCACAAAAGTGTGTTGCCTTCGAAGGCAAGAACACAGGCCGAAGATTTTACATGTGCCCACTCCAAAATGTAAGGACAACCAAATCTAATAAATTTCGATTTTGTTCTGTCCATGCTATATTGTGTTCATGCTAAATTCCATTCCTTAGTACTATCCATAACATATCCAAGCATATATGTGTAGTATTGCATTGGTTTGTAGTGTCAAAATATTAATGCGCCATTTTAATTTACAGGAAATTGTTAACTGTGGATTTGTATCTTGGGTAGATGACAAGAGTGGCCAGAGACACTGCAGAATGCATTGTCCAGGCTATGGTGCATGTACAATGAGAGCAACAGAATTGATGAGAGGGTGGAGCATGGTAAGCTGCTAGCTATTGTAGCTGAGGAGAAGAACAAGGCCGAGAAGAAGTATGCAAGCCTCATGGATGATGTTGGCAATTTTCTAGATGATTCTCACAAGAAGGTGATGGACCAAAACATGGCCCTGCTGAATGGTAAAACTAAGTTTGAAATAGTAGAGATGGAGAAGGATAGGGATTCTCTGAGGATTGCAGTTGAGATGCTAAAGCAAGTGCAGAAAACACAAGCAGATATGATGAAGGCAAAGGAGAAGAAATGGGAGGAAGAAAGGTCTGCTCTGAAGGAGGAAAAGAAAAAAATATGAAATAATGCTATATGATCTATTGAAAGCTGGTGATGACAACAAGGAGAGGGTGAAAAAGATCAAGGCCATAGTTGATGAGTAATGACATTTAGATGAAATTTTAGATTGTATTAGGTAATGTTGGACAAGAAATGTTCTAGTACTTTGTCTTGTTATTTTATTATGTATCCAGTACTATTAGACTAGTATATATTGTTGCTTTGCTGAATCTACAAAAGTTGCGGTCCTTCGAAGTCATTAGCCCTAAAAGTAATAGTTTTTTAAGCAAACACCAAAAGTTATAGTTTTTGAAGCTCTAGCCTCAATTGTCGTAGATTCTTGCAATTTACTCATCTATCTTCTAGTCAGTGCTAAAAAAGTACAAGAAAAATATCAGAATTAAAACTTCATTCTACAACAAAGGCCAACATTTGCTCATCAGAAGAAGATAAATATCCGTGATTGACTCAACAAGCACAGTAAATAATTTCCGCCATTAACTAACTCAACACGCACAGTAAAAAAATATCCGTCGGTATTTAAATGCAAATACCTGCTTCAAAACTACAAGACATGGTGCAAACGGTTCCAGCTCTTCACTTCCATTGATCTACTGTAGCCAATATTTACTGTTCTTCCGTCCAGACCAACATTCTGCAATATGTCTGCACTTGACGAAAATAAAATTAAGTAACAACTAATTCATGACATGACACGAGGTAACGACATGCAAAGTGAATTACCTAGGATGGTGTTTGCATTTGACGCTTTTTTTTATTGTGACCTGGCAGTTTGCAAACGTTGCACCGATTTAACCTCCTTGTCTCGTCATACGCAAGTGGTCTTCCATTTTTTACTGATAAGAGCGTTCTTACGTTTCTTGTTTTCCTTACGTGAACCTTTTGTGTTAACTTTAACAGGATCACCAACTAATGGTGCTTTCGTAGAACTCACCCGTGCATCATAATCAACGGATTTTCTGGGACCACACGCTCTTGTATCATAAGACTGTCGCTTTGATGATATGTCCTGCAGGCTTGCCTTTAATTGATTGTACAAATCTGGGTCATTGCATGCGACATGTAAAGCTTCCGACGCTAGCACACTGAGCTCGGTATACCTTTTTCGCTCCTCTGCTCCAGAAAATCCCCGACCAAACAGATCGCTAGTACGCCTCGCCGGTAGCCCATGTCTCGCATCTTTTGAAAATCGTGGAAGAACTATGCACCTTGGCAGGTCAACCAATTTTAATTCCGTCAACACAAATAGTATATGCTTGCAAGGGATGTCCCTGCGGAGCATCCTTCGGCATGTGCATTCTATACTTTGCTCCGAGTTGCTTGGTGTATACTCGACAATAAATTGGTTGCGCCGGTTATTTCTCCATGCAACAAGGAACCTTGCTGATTCTTCACCCTCACTTTTTTCGACTAGCACCATACCGTCAATCTTACACAGCTCCTCTTGTACAATATAAAAATTTGCTGCTGTGAACGTGCTGGCCGCTCCACTCTCAATTTCCGGCCATTTAGTCACTGTCACCGGCATAGTCTGTGAAGACGTGCAATCATCTCGTGCCTCGTTCTCTCGCAAACGGACAATAGCATTCTCGTAGTGCACAATTAAATCCACAAGTGTCATCCCGTAATCAAGGTGAAGATGAAGGCACGAGTTCAGACTTTCACTCCGCTGGTTGCTTTTCATACCTAGCCTGAATCCATCTGCTAGGTATGCGGCCGCCCACATTCTCTTCTTCTTATACATTCTCCTTAGCCAAGTTTTTGTCTTATCCATCTGCCATTTCCTAACATATGCGTGCCATCCCACCTCAAATCTGGCCTCCGTAGTGGTGTAATATAATAGAGACCGAAACTCCGGCAATGATTTGGGACTTAGGTGCTTGCTCATGTTCTTTTCAATATGCCATGTATATATATGGTGCCACACATCTGGTAATACATTTCGGACCGCTCTTATCATCGCAGCATCTGCATCTGTGATTACAGACTTCGGCCTCTTCTGATACATTGCTCTCATAAATGTACGCAGTAACCAAGAATATGTATGTTCAGTCTCGTCTGATATGATGGCACAACCAAATACCGTAGTCTTTTGGTGATTGTTCAAGCCGACAAACGAACAAATGTCATGCCATATCGGTTCATCTTGTATGTGCTGTTAAACACCAAGACGTCACCATAATTCTTATAGTCCATACGCGACTGAGAATCGCACCCGAACAAACATTTCAAACGTCCCTTATCATCAAGTTCATGATAAAAAAAAGTCGGGGTCCTTCTCCTTCCTGCTCTCCATAATTCCAATGGTCGTGGCAGCATCACCACTTGAAAGAAGCTTCCTCTTCTCCCTTGCGCACAGGTTATACAAATCCTTCCTCGTAAATCCAACGAAACTATACCGACCATACTTGCTGATAAAGAACTCATGATCATGTGTTTTCTAATCCCAGAAGCTGCCATTGCTAATATCTCTGCTCTCTGGAAATCTTTGATCTTCCTGTGTGACCAAAGAAACGGCACCTCGTCTGGTCTAGCCAACAAATGATTGTGGCTGTCATCAAAATTTCTAACACGCCATACACCTGTAGATCTATCTAGCTTCACGGTCAGTTGCGTTGTGCATCTACATCGGGATTCTGCTCTTGGCCTATATTTTCGCCCTCCAAAGGCAAGTACTTCTTCAGCCGTTTCCCTTCCCTGGAACATACAAACGTCCTCCTCACTACATCTTGTGATGCACGTTTGCTGATCTTGGACCTGCTCTTCCTAATGCTGAAACCATGGTCTCTAGCATAGGAGTTGTAGAAAACATATGCCACAGCTTCAGACTGAAATATCATATCCTTTATCTTCCAATACTTCTCTCGCTCATCTCCGGGGTGACCAATATCCTTGTCACAGTCAACCTTATATTCTTTGTCTTTAGGATCATCTGATGTCACCTACAAATTCAGAACAACGACACATATAGTATGAGTACATTGCTCCTGTTGCTTATATCCCATGCTTATAAAATATAAATGACATACCTCACTTATATTTACCGAGCATAATCCTTCAACTATCTCCAAATCTGAGTCACCATAGTAGTCATACATATTATCGCTACCAATTATTAATTGAACAAATAAAATTTAAAGACAATAGTTAGTTACACTGTCATCGGTTCATTAAGTGCATACGCTAGCAATTTTCAATTGTTATCTACATATCTTGTCTATGTATTCACTGTCCAATACCTCAGACTCGATCTGCTCATCAGCATCAATCTCGATCTACACATATTAAAAACAACTATTGAAAAAAAATCTAGGGCGTCATAATAAAAATTGCATCGCATAAATTAGAGGTTCACTCACATTATCGTCCGAGGCATCATCACCATCATCATTTAAATTCATATGCCCGTCTTCAGGAGGTAACATCTCATGTTCCGAACTATCATAATCCTCATTGTTATCGTTCCCCGCATCTATCTCCATCCTACTGGAACCACTACTACTGTCCGACATATATCTACATCAGTACAAACCATCAACCGTAATCGAAACATTTTATACTACATGTGATCAACAATATGGGTGACGGAATTACCTCTCAAAGAACACCACGGAGATCACAGAGAAAGAACACACTAGAAACAGTTGGTTGAGGAGGGCTCGTCACAGACGACTCCAAACCCTAGCAGGCGGTTTGAGGCCACTTCCGATACGGGACGGATCGTCTTCGATCTAATGCGGAAGCTGCGACAGCGATATCGCGCCGGTCGTCGCAACCAACTTAGGGTTCCGGCTGTCGATGTGGATCGATGCACAGTCCAGCGCAATGGAGATCGCGGCAGCTATGCGATCGGATCAGATTAACGTGGACGGGATTAACAGAAGTGGGTCCAACACCTATTTTTTCTTCTATGCCTACGACCCGTACATACCTCCTCTGAATCGTATTCGAATACAGCTACATGCGGGGCAATACACGGGCTTGGATCTGACTAAGCCCCGCCCACTACCCACCCGTGAACCCAGTCGCCCACTTATCTCAAAGTTTCGGTCGAGGGGGGACACCGAAGCAAGCCTCTACGTTGTCGTCATAGACTATGTAAGCTAGCTGTGTGGCTTGAGCGATACGAGGCTGCTCTGCTTCACCACGATCTATGTACTGTAGAAGAGCCTAGGATCAGGTGCTGGCGCCAATTCTCAGCGTGGTCGAGACCACTCTCGTCGCGCCCTCGCCGAGTACTGGCGCCGCCCCGCCGGAGTCTTCCCTCCCGCTCACCTTCTTCAACGTCTTCTGGGTCAACTCCCCACCCGTCGAGCGGGTCTTCTACTACCGCCTCGCCGCCGACGCCAACATCGCCACCATCCTCTCCAACCTCAAGACCTCGCTGTCCCAGGCTCTCCACGCCTACTCTCCGCTCGCCGGCCGCCTACGACTCACGCCTGGGACGGCTGATCGCAACGATCTCTACTACCAGCCGGGCGACGGAGTCAACTTCATCGCCGAGTACTGCCGTGACGTCGACGTGGACGAGCTGGCCACCGACGAGCCGAAGAAGGTCGCCAAGATCGCCCCGCTCGCGCCGCCTCTGCCAGGGGCAGACGCGCTGCTCTCCCTGCAGGCAACTGTACTGCGCGGCGGCCTCGCCATCGGCATGACCGTGCGCCATGCCGCATGCGACGGGGCGTGCTCGACGCGCTTCCTGCACACCTGGGCAGCGGCCAGCACCGGCGCCCACCCACCTCCACCACCTGTCACTGACAGAACTCTCATAAACGACCCAAGGTGTCTCTACGACGTCTCGTCAATGCCTTGCCGACCGCCGACGAGATGGAGCTCGTCAGGATGTCCGACGACCAACTCTTCGCCACGTTCACGCTGTCCAAGGAAGACATACAGCGCCTCAAGCACGTGATCGCCGGCGAGGCGGGCCAGCGTGGCACGGCGCCGCCGCGATGCTCCTCGCTGGTAGCCACCTTCGCTTTCATATGGTCATGCTACCAGCAGCGACTGCGGCGACCCCACGTACTTGTGCTTCTCCGTCGACCACGGCTCGCGGATGAAGCCCAAGGACCAGCTCGCGGAAGCCGGCTCCGGTGGCCTCTTCGTGGCGTGCACGGCGATTTGCTGCCGCGATCGAAGAAGCGGTGCGCGGCATGGAGACAATGGAGCCGTGGATGGACCGGGTGAAGGAGGCTGTCACGGCCGGAATGTTGCCTGTGGCCGGGTCGCCGAGGTTCCATGCGTACGACGTGGACCTGGGGCTCGGGCCGCCAGCCAAGGTGGAGATACTGTCCGTGGCGAGAACCGGGGCGATGGCGGTGGCAGAGGGCCGCCGGAGCAGCAGCGGCGGCATGGAGGTGGGCATCTCTCTACCGGCTAGTGGCATGCAGAGGTTTCAAAAGTGCTACGAGGATGCCATTGCGTGGCTTCACCATTAATCAAGTGACATAAATTTGTCCACACACCATTACGCAGCTGGGTGTACGTCCATCCTCTCGGCCATCGCCGATGAAGAAAGCAGAGCTTGTGGAAATAGAGAAGCCCGACTCTGCGACGCTGGAGTGATCTTCTTCCAAAATGCAATACTCTACTTTTGGCTATAATCTTTAGCGACATTTATCACTGTCGAGACTAGCTTTGAAATTGGGGTCATTCAAAAAAGGATGACCTGACCTCCGACCTTTGCAAGAATGTCGATCCCTTTTTTCCCTCATAGAGCATATACACATTGATACATCAATTCAGTTTGCGATTACTCAATGTAGTAGGATTTAATTCAAGCTTTTGAAAACGAGGACAATTATCGTAATTTTTACACCAGCACATCATTAACTAGCTTGCTTTGCAATTGCTTCAGGCATCGGCCGGCTTAAACACTAACCTGCCAACCCTGCTGATCATATGCCATGTCAAGGCAGCAGATCGGCGGCCAACCCTGTCTAACCAACTGAACTAGGAAGGACTTCAGAGCAGTTAAACATTTTGGCATACTTTATACATCCGGTTAGATTTGCGCCTGCTGAAGGCTTTGATGTGCAAGATCAACTCGCCGTTCCATGAGGTCCAAGCTCCGCACATCGTGTTGGCCTTCCACATCATAGTTCTGCCTTCACTCTGGATGTTAATGGCAGCGTGATTACGTGGAGATACTTCCTTAACATGCACAGCACTTTGTGCAAACAACGTATCCTTCATAGCCTGCTACCGGTACTCCCATTGCCTACCAGTCCTAACACTCTGTACAATTTTCCAATCAACTTACTCGAGATATATTGTTAGTGCAATTCCTTAGAAAGGGTTAGCACCCAAAGACCTACTTATATAAGTGTGACATCGTGGAGTACAACACGAAGAGTCAGACATAAAGATTGAAACTCTTTCCATGTTCCAAGAGCTGACACATGCATTTATTTCGTGTATTGTGGGGGTCTTTTTGATAATCTTAATTCGCATGAAAAATATTATGTATGAAAGATTTGGAAGAAAAAATGAATGTATGGATATCACAAACTGAGATTGTCTATCAAAACACCATGCCAAGTTTATCCTTTTTTGGATTTGAGAAGCTGTAAAAAAAAGAGGAGTTGTACGTTCCGTTATTTCGATAAAGCATATACAGATTGATACTCCCTCCGGCCCGAATTAGTGTATGCGAACATACTTTTGCAAAACCGTCCACATTTTTTACCGACAAACCACTGGATCCCTCGCGTCGTGTCCATCCCCTTCTTCCTCCGTCTCGTCTCCTTCATCACCGGCGTTGCGCTCTCGTCGGCTTGCCTCTCCCTCGCCCGTGCCGCGACCTCGCCCCCGCTGCGACCTCCTGCTACGCCGCAACCTAGCCCGTGCCCCGCGCGCAGCAGGTCGCCCCTCCGTTCATGAACCCTAACAAGGGAGCAAAAATCAATTCTTGCTGTGATGTGGACACGGTTAGAGATTTGGAGATCCCGGTGAGGCAAATCGATGCGGCGGTGGCGGCTGAACCGATTTCAGCAAGCTTCAATCGATGCGGCGGTGCCTGGACCGGCGGTCCCCGGTGGTTGGTCTAATTCTGCGCGTCCTCGCTCACTACTACAGATTTGGCTATCCATGGATTGGTATCTAGTGGCGCATGAGAAGTGGGTGGGCCACAAGTAAACTCCCTGTGGCGCATGTGGTATAGATGCGCCATAGATAGGGAAAATATTCGTGGCGCATGGTAAATGGGTGTACCGCAGATAAGTCTGGTTAGCCCCACCTGCCACTTATGGATGGCCCCTGACATATCCGTGGCGTATGTAATGTCCGTGCGCCACGGATATTTGCATTACCTGTGGCGCGCCGAACTGGCATGCGCCACGGATATGTCAGGGGCCATGCATAAGTGGCAGATATGGATGGCCCCTGACATATCCGTGGCGCATTTTGTTCGATGCGCTACTGATGTGCCTGTTATCCGTGGCGCATTTCGCATACTTGTGCCACTGATATGGTGGGCATCATTTATACAGCTAGCTCACTCACATATCCGTGGTGTGAGTGGACTTTGATATGCACATATACATATCTTGTGCATCCTACATGTCTCACTCACCCCATTCCTATGATTTTCTATGCCCAACATAAATATAAGGTCCTAAAGTACTTGATGTTCATAGTTTTGGTTCTTATTTTTGTTGCAATGGCCGATGATTAAAATGCTAAAGCGCCACTATAGGTGTGCCTTGATTTCGGATGTGATCCTGGGGGTGGCTTCAGCGAGCTTTGTGATAAGCACATATACATATCTTGTGTATCCTACATGGCTCGCTAATGCCATCCCTGAGATTTTATGTGTCTAATGTAACTATGAGGCCCTATAGTACTTGATGTTCATAGTTTTTATTTTTATTTTTGTTGCAACGGCTGATGATTAAAATGCTAGGGTGCCACTACAGGTGTGCCTTAATTTCGGATGTGATCTTGG
This sequence comes from Avena insularis, assembly GCA_023614405.1. Classification (NCBI taxonomy): domain Eukaryota; kingdom Viridiplantae; phylum Streptophyta; class Magnoliopsida; order Poales; family Poaceae; genus Avena; species Avena insularis. The sequence goes on along the minus strand of CM042696.1, from coordinate 37,049,608 downwards.
GGGTGGTGTCAGTGAGCTTTGTGATATGCACATATACATATCTTGTGGATTCTTCATGGCTCACTGACACCATCCCTATGATCTTCGGTGTCCAACGTAATTATGTGACCCTGTAGTACTTGATGTTCATAGTTTTGGTTCTTATTTTTGTTGCAACGGCCGATGATTAAAATGCTAGGGCGTCACTACAGGTGTGCCTTGATTTCGGATGTGATCCTGGAGGTGGTGTGAGTGAGCTTTGTGATATGCACATATACACATCTTGTGCATCCCACATGGCTCGCTCACGCCGTCCCTATGGTTTTTTTATATCCACTATATGATGAGGCCCTAGTTCATATTTGTTGCAATGGCTCGATCTGCATGATGTTTATTTTTTTTTGTTTTGTAGTTCTTGTTAACATGCATCATGTCAATCATTAATTGGATTTTTGTTGCATAATATTCTATCTGCCTTGGTCGTGGTCTTGTCCTGCTCACCGTCGTTGCGGTTCTACTATATTTGATTGTAGTTTAATTTAGGTGAGCACTTGATATGTGATGTGATGACCAACTTGCTACTTGATCGGTCTTGGGACCTCAGCTTGTGCAATAATTAATCCGTTCCTTACTCGATCGGTCTTGGATTCTAATCAATGTTATTAAGTATTGTCGTTCTCATTGTGTGTACATATGCCTGTATAATACCTGTATAATACCTATACAAATACGAGGGCAACATATAAAATAAAATAAGCGAAAACATATCAGTGGCGCATCTTTGAGCAATCAGTGGCGCATGCTCAGAAGGTGCGCCACGGATAAATCCCAATATCTGCGGGATGTGAACTGTCTGTGGCGCATATTTGGGATGCACCACTGATATATGCACTATCCGTGGCGCATTTTAAAATGCGCCACTGATAATAAATACCAGTGGTGCACGGACCATGCGCCGCTGACCTTTAAATCTGTGCGCCACTGATAGTCCAATCTGTAGTAGTGGCCAGCTCGAAGGATGGTGGAGGCCGGTCCTAGCCCACGTCGTTGATGTCGCTCACCTCGTCTGCGCCGAGCTCACATTCGCTTGCTATGCAGGTGATGATCACCTTCTCCCTCACTGATTTCAGATTAGACCGTCAGATTCCAATTTATAATTTGATGTTCCTGTCTGCTAAGAATTGAAGATGTATGTTTCAATTTTATCAAAGTTTGTTTCTTTTCCTAGAAGGTTGTCTAGTGGTCTTCTGAATGCTCAATACCGTACTCCTCATGTTCCGTGTTTTGTTCCTCATGTTCTCCTCAATGCTCAGTATTGTAATATGAAATCTACATGTCCTCCTCATGTTCTGTGTTTTGTTTGCAGCATAGTTAATTTTTCTTGCAGCATAGTTAACTTAGAAGCTTGCAGCATAGTTAATTTTTCTTCATGAACCTTGTATCTGGTTAGGCTTAGAGACTAAGAAAATGCAGTGACATCCAAGTGAAGCTTTGGTCCAAGGCTGTCAGGGACCTGGCATACGACCTCGAAGGTAACATTGACAAGTTCATGGTGCGCATTGAAACTGATGTACAACCCTTCGCCTATCAACACTGTATAAGGTGATCTCCACTGTTGGATTTGGAGGTTTCGGCAAGACAACCCTTGCTAATACAGCGTATCAGAAGCTCAAAATGCAATTCGATAAGAACATTCCTTGCAGACAAGAGATATGTATGTATGTACTGCATCGTTGTTTGGTATATATGCAACTCATAGAGTATGTGTTTGCCTCCATCGTTGTTTGGTATATATGGGTATTACAAAGAAACTGCAATTTTGCATACTCTAAATATTTTCATTCCTCTTGACATTTAAGTTGTTGAACTTGATACTCCTTCGGTTAGCTGGCTGGGTGTTCATTTCCTAGAGAGTGAGAAAAACATGTCTGGCCCTATTCTTGTCATTTCCTAGAGAATTATGCATAGAAGTATTTGCTGTTATTTGGTGATGTGCAAATTGTCTAGTGAGACCAATCAAAGCATTTATTTTCCCTGATATGTATTAGACATAGAAAAGTACACTTAAGCTAAATACAAGTGACTTTGATAGTATCATTACCATACCACTGATCCCGACTAATTGATCGGGTCTCAACCCTCCCGTCCCGTCTCAACCCTCCCCTCCCGCGACGCACCCCAGGGCGCCGCCGGGGGGCTCCCCTCCTATCGCCTACCCCTCCCTCTCCTTGATCTTCCACCCCTCCACCGCTGCCGTCGGCGCCGACCGTGGTGGCGGCGGGCCCAGCACCGAAGGGCCCGGGGAGAGTAGATCACGATGGTTGTTTCGCCTGTGGAGGCTGGGTTCGGCGCTGGTTCTTCGGCTGCGCGCGGCGGCCAGGGCGGCGCCCCTGGTCGTGTGGCGGCGGTGGCTGCCCCCAAACGTGAGATCCGATCGTGGAGATCGGCTGTTTGCGGCGGCTGGGCCATGCCCTGATCTGTTGCGGCGACAGCTTTCCCATCGAGTATCGGCGCAAGGTGTGGCGCAAGGTGTGGCGGTTGTGGAACGTGGAGATACTTCCTTAACATGCACAACACTTTGTGCAAACAACGTATTCTGCATAGCCTGCTGCCGGTACTCTCATTGCCTACCAGTCCTAACACTCCGTACAATTTTACAATCAACTTACTTGAGATATATATTTTAGAGTGTACTATTGCAATTCCTTAGAAAGGGGTAGCACCAAAATACCTACTTATATAAGTGTGACATCGTGGAGTACAACACGAAGAGGCTAAATAAAGGTTGAAACTCTATCCATGTTCCAAGAGATGGCACATGCATTTATTTCGTGTATTGTGGGGGTCTTTCTGATAATCTTAATTCGCATAAAAAAATATTATGTATGAAAGTTTGGAAAGAAAAATCTTATTTAGTGTTGGTACTCTTGCTGATATTACTTGATTAGTCTAATAGTTGTGCGTGTGTACGTAGATTTGGCAATGCGGCTTAAGTTAAAATTATAGGAGAAAAAAATACAAGATTGTGTCATGTAAATAGAGTTTGCTAGTTCCTTTTAGACTTTATTTTGTAATTGTGAAGACAGGTAATGTATCTTTACCTTGTCCTATTTGCTACGATAAATATATATAGTATTAATTTTGAAAAAATTGCTCAGCACTCCTTGTGTCATGAGCTTAAACATTGCCCTTGCTGATCATATATCATGCTCGGCGGCCAACCGTATCCAACAAGATGAACCAGAAAATTTTGCAGAGCCGTTCAACGTTTTTTCTTATTTCAGACAAGCGGTTAGTTTTGTGCATGATCAAGGTCCAGATGCGCAAAATATGTGTGCCATTCGATGATGTTACAGATCTGTTCACTGATTTTGACTTCAACATTGTAATCCATCCTTCTTTCTAGTTGTTACTTTGTGCAAACAAAAGCTCAACCATCCGCTGTTGCCGGTGCTCCCGTTGCCTACCATTTCTATCACTGTAGAATTTAGCGGTCAACAAGATAGAGTATTACTGTTAGTGTACACTTACAATTCTTGTGGAAGATGGAGCACCAAAACACTTGCTTATATAAGAAGTGTGCCATCGTGGTCTCGTGGAGACGCATGTTCCGGGACCTGACACATGCATCTTTTTCATTTGTTTTGGGCATATTTGTCTGAAACTTAAATTAAGAAGGAATTTCCCTTACACCTACCAAGAAAGAAAGTAAAATAAAATTTGCAAGTTGCATCAACTCCTCCCGTCTTTTCTTCAGATCTTCTATAAGTTTTTCAGTCAAGCCATTCTCTGTCTCTTCACCTGGAACGCGACCACTAACCCTTCTTGATTGTTCGGCACAGTCTGAAAACATCAGAATCAATCGTGACTAGTTAAAGCAGTAACCTTACAATGGCAAAATATGGTATGTAAAGTAGTCTCGTGGATGCTTCATTTTTCATGTTTAATTACTTGGAATTTGTGCAAAGAAAATGAGTATGACTTCAGAGGTACAGCATATTCACGGGTATTATAGTGATATTGCATAGGATGACATCAGGGGTAAACATAACCATTTTCCATGTTGAATTGCAAGATACTTCAAAAGGTACCATTGTAAATAGGGAGGAAAAAACATAGGTTAATAGACATCAACTTTGAGTAGGACTAAGGACATGTGACAGTCATGACTAGTGCAAATATTAACATATGCTTTCTTCTATCATAAACACTAGATTTAGGGGTGTGCCTTGGCGCACGACCCCGTGGCTCTCGTATCGATTTATTTTGTGTATAACACTAATACAAAATAGCTGGAAATCAATAATATGATTATGAATTGCAGTTTTCTTTTACAAAATTAGTAATATCCCCGCCTTTCGCACAAAAAATCGGCTTATAAACACTATTATGAGTACTTGTCTGCTATGCAGATGCAAAGGAGATAGCTTATAATAATGATCATCTTGTTCTATACAAATCATATACACCTACATACACAAGGTATACATACAATTTTCTTTGTAGACTTCAATCAGAACTAAATTTTGGCACGATTTCATGCATGCGGTTTCTTGGATTGCTACATAGTTCTCGGCTAGTGAAATATATGGGTCAATTTTTTTATTAGAGTGCTAGGACTAACAATGCTAAGGTTCCTGGTGACTACCATGTTTATGTTTGGTTCAGAAGATGTTGAGCATGCCCTGAATGATTTTTAGATGAGATCCATAGTTTACATATGAAAGAGAGGAAGGTAAATGTGAAATTTTCCAAGAGAGGGTGAGTATGCAGACATCAACATAGAACCAAAATGAACACATAGCCTATAGAAGGACATAGTGAATAATTTAGATTAGGATGACGGGGAAGAAAGATGAAGTAAACAACTATGTGATAGACCAAGAAAGCACCTTCGGAGGAAACAAGAGAATTGTATTAATTTTCCTTCTTCGTAGGCATCGTCTTCTTGGGTGGACGACCGGCTCCAGAGGGTGGATCAGACACATTGGCCGACACGTTCTGTGAAAGTATAAGAAATACATCGTACTGTTAATCAAGATAGTAGCACATGTACACCATACTATAAAAAAATAACATGACAACAATGAGCTACCTCTTCTTAGCATCGTGGTTATTTGAGTCATCAACTTTTACCTCAGAATCCTGTAATAATATGGTACTCCTTAGATAATAGGTTCTGATAAATCTTAATGGTCAGGGTTGAGTAACACATAGTCAACAATATTTGTAGCACCTCTTTTTATTCTCCTACTTCAGCGAAAGGTAAAAAATAAGATCCCTAGTTTCTTTGTTTTTGTGAACGATAAAAAAAGAAGGAAACAGAAGAATATCGCATATCATATCGACAACTATAGGCATTAAAATGTTCATCATTACATGTAAATTGAATCCTAGGAATTAGAATTGTAGATCCTATTACTTGCAGTTGATATTCATGTTTCTATGTGAACTAAACAAGTTTAGCAAGAGAGCGGCACTAAAAGAAAGCAAAAAATACAAGTCCAGCAAGAGAGCAACACATATAGTTGTGGAGGGGGTCAGGCACACCGGTGGGCGCAGGGCAGTGCACTAAAAGAAATCCATGACCGAGGCACTGGCCAGAGGACCACCGCCAATCGAGCTCTAGAAGCCTCTTGCGAAGCTGCACTTGGAAAATAGATCGATTCAGAAGCCAGACCGGATATACCATAGCATAAAATAGAAAAAATAACTAATGTTTGAAGAGAAACGAGTCACGATTCAGTTGTGAGCTCTAAAGGAATTGTCAGAGAGACATTCTTAGCATTATTATCAAGAGCATTGTTAAGAATGGCATCGGCGGTATCACTAGCAAGATGTTTCTCACTGAGTAACAAAGGGAAATTCAGTCCATGAAGAAAAGGGTGGCAAACAGGAGTGGTCAAATTGCATTAAAACCAAGAAAGTGAATCTAAGAAATAATTTATTTATAGATTTATTATCTATTCACTATGTATGTCTATGTTCGGTTTGGAATACGGGGGCTAGGCAATGTCTATATATAAATGCACGATTTCTTTAAAGAATCAATAGAAACCCAAATGAAACAAAACTGATAGAACTAAAAGACTGTAAAAATTATGTTGATAATGGTTTAGCTATACAACGTATGTACCTAATATTACTTTTGCTTTCTCGCGACGAAAGGCATCACAGGGGCAGACATGGAAAGGGAAAACCTAATTTGGAAACAACATAGGCACTAGGTGGGAAGGCGTGCTTCGCTGCACCGCCTTTTGTGCGTTTTAGCACTCTGTGATTGATTATGCTGATGGTTGTAACCTGAAATTCAATCACCAAGAATACATCATGCAATATCTACCTCGACCCTTTTTAGACAAAATAGTAGTCAGGTGGTCTATTGCAAATCAAGAATAAGAATCATATGTTTACCAAAAAGAAAGAAAATACAGAGGCCATTCGCTTCTCCTTAAACTATACATACAGTCATATTAGGTAGGATTTTCAGCGAGCACCTTGTAAGCACAAATAAAAATGAATATGCATAAATAAATATGAGATTTAATTTCTAGGGGTCCTTCACATTTACCTCGGCCTTGAGAAGGCACATGTGTTCCTTTGAGAGAGAAGAAGCGCAATAGGGATGTACAGGTCGGGTGGAGCTCCACCAGCCGCTCCTCTAGAAGGACAACACGATGTGCGGCCTCCTACTCTCTACTACATCAGCCACCGGCCCATGGCGTCCGGCACCTCCACACGCTGCCTCCTCTTCTCACATGTCAACCACCCGCCCATGGCCGCTACTTTTGCTCGGTCAGTGAGCTAGCTGTTGCTGTGAGAATGACCTGTTGCTCCTACCAGTGAGGGAGGCATGGGGGAGGAGATGGTGGCTGAGCCGACCACGATGGAGAGAGAGAGGACTAGAACGAGGGGGAAGGTGAAGGGGCACAACGGGGAGGCAGGAGGCGAGGAGGGGCGAGCTAGACCTCGTGTAGGAGAGGATTGGGGCGCCGTTGGCGGAGCGTTGGGAGGAGGAGGAAGAGGGGAATACATGGGTGTGGATCGGTGAATCGGGATATTTTCTAACCGTGTAGAAATTTGACCAATGGACAACCAAACATATTTGTACCAGATTTTCTACCCTTTATAGTCATTTACAGGTGGACCACATAAATAGTAGTCGGAAAACAAAACCACATGGGGCTTTGACCAATGGGAAACATAACATACACCAGATTTTCTACCATTTATAGTCATTTACAGATGTGCCACATGAAGAAAACGAAACTGCGTGGGGCTTTGACCAATGGGCAACTGAACATATTTGCACAAGATTTTCTATCCTTTATAGTCATTTACAGGTGGGCCACATGAATAGTAGTCAGAAAACGAACGCTCGAGATCTGCTGACTAGCACGATCGGATGGCCGAAAATGCTTGATTTTTATGGTGAGTCCTGGTACCGTCACCAATTATATCTTTAGAGCATTAAAACCAAGAAAGTAAATCTAAGAAATAATTTATTTATAGATTTATTATCTATTCACTATGTATGTCTATGTTTGGTTTAGAATACGGGGGCTAGGCAATGTCTATATAAATGCACGATTTATTTGAAGAATCAATATAAACCCAAATGAAACACACTGATAGAACTAAAAGACTAGACTGTAAAAATTATGTTGATGATGGTTTAACTATACAACGTACGTATCTAATATTACTTTTGCTTTCTCGCGGTGAAAGGCATCACAGGGCAGACATGTAAAGGGCAAACCAAATTTGGAAACAACATAGACACTAGGTGGGAAGGCGTGTTTTGCTACACCGCCTTTTATGCGTTTTAGCACTCTGTGATTGATTATGCTGATGGTTTAACCTGAAACACCAAGAATACATCATGCAATATTTATCTGGACCCTTTTTTAGACAAAATAGTAGTAAGGTGGTCTATTGCAAATCAAGAATAAGAATTATATATTTACCAAAAAGAAAAAAAATAGAGAGGCCATTCGCTTCTCCTTAAACAATACATACAGTCATATTAGGTAGGATTTTCATCAAGAACCTTGTAAGCACAAATAAAAACGAATATGCATAAATAAATATGAGATTTAATTTCCAAAGGTCCTTCACATTTACCTCGGCCTTGAGAAGGCACATGTGTTCCTTTGAGAGAGAAGAAGCATAATAGATCCCTCTACTACACCAGCCGCTCCTCCAGGATTTATTTGAAGAGGGGAATACATGGGTGTGGATCGGCGAATCGGGATATTTTCCAACCGTGTGGAAATTTGACCAATGGACAACCAAACATATTTGTATCAGATTTTCTACCCTTTATAGTCATTTATAGGTGGGTCACATGAATAGTAGTCGGAAAACAAAACCGCGTGGGGCTTTGACCAATGGGCAACCGAATATATTTGCACCAGATTTTTTACCCTTTATAGTCATTTACAAGTGGGCCACATTAAGAAAACGAAACTGCATGGGGCTTTGACCAATGGGCAACCGAACAAATTTGCACATGATTTTCTACCCTTTATAGTCATTTACAGGTGGGCCACATGAATAGTAGTCCAAAAACGAACGCTCGAGATCTGCTGACTAGCACGATGGGATGGCCGAAAATGCTTGATTTTTTTGGTGAGTCCTAGTACCCTCACCAATTATATCTTTAGAGCATTAAAATCAAGAAAGTGAATCTAAGAAATAATTTATTTATAGATTTATTATCTATTCACTATGTATGTCTATGTTTGATTTGGAATACGGGGGCTAGGCAATGTCTATATAAATGCACGATTTTTTTGAAGAATCAATAGAAACCCAAATGAAACACAACTGATAGATCTAAAAGACTGTAAAACACATACGTTATGTTGATGATGGTTTAGCTATGCAACGTACGTACCTAATATTACTTTTGCTTTCTCACGGCGAAAGGCATCACAGGGACAGACATGAAAAGGACAAACCTAATTTGGAAACAACATAGGCACTAGGTAGGAAGATGTGCTTCACTGCACCGCCTTTTGTGCGTTTTAGCACTCTGTGATTGATTATGCTGATGGTTGTTACCTGAAATTCAATCACCAAGAATACATCATGCAATATTTATCTGGACCCTTTTTTAGACAAAATAGTAGTCAGGTGGTCTATTGCAAATCAAGAATAAGAATCATATGTTTACCAAAAAGAAACAAAATAGAGAGGCCATTCGGTTCTCCTTAAACAATACATACAGTCATATTAGGTAGGATTTTTATCGAGCACCTTGTAAACACAAATAAAAATGAATATGCATAAATAAAGATGAAATTTAATTTCTAGGGGTCCTTCACATTTACCTCGGCCTTAAGAAGGCACATGTGTTCCTTTGAGAGAGAAGAAGCGCAATAGGGATGTACAGGTGGGGTGGAGCTCCACCAGCCGCTCCTCCAGGAGGACAACACGATGTGCGGCCTCCTACTCTCTACTACGTCAGCCGCCGGCTCATGGCGTCTGGCACCTCCACGCGCCGCCTCCTCTTCTCACATGTCAACCACCCGCCCATGGCCGCTAGTTTTGCTCGGTAAGTGAGCCAGCTGCTGCTTGAGAACGACCTGCTGCTCCTGCCGGTGAGGGAGGCATGGCGGAGGAGATGGTGGCTGAGCCGACCACGATGGAGAGAGAGAGGAGTAGAACGAGGGGGAAGGTGAAGGGGCACAACGGGGAGGCTGGAGGCGGGGAGGGGTGAGCTAGACCTCGTGTAGGAGAGGATTGGGGCGCCGGTGGCGGAGCGTTGGAAGGAGGAGGAAGAGGGGAATACATGGTGTGGATCGGTGAATCGGGATATTTTCCAACCGTGTGAAAATTTGACCAATGGGCAACCAAACATATTTGTACCAGATTTTCTACCCTTTATAGTCATTTACAAGTGGGCCACATGAATAGTAGTCGGAAAACAAAACCGCGTGGGGCTTTGACCAATGGGCAACCGAACATATTTGCACAAGATTTTATACCCTTTATAGTCATTTACAGGTGGGCCATATTAAGAAAACAAAACTCGGGATGACCAAAAATGCTCGGGATCTGCTGACTAGCACGATCAGATGACCAAAAATGCTTGATTTTTGTGGTGAGTCCTAGTACCCTCACAAGTTATATCTTTAGATTTCATTTCCTAGGCAAGTATCATGAACCCCGAATTGTGCAAATAAATTAGTATGATTTCAGAGTTAGAGCCTATGTAACTTCTATTATACTGATACTGCATAGTATGACTTCAGACTTAAACATACCAATTTTCCATGTTTAGTTGTTTAAGACACTTCAAAAATGTTAAAATATATGTGGAGTGCACTAGCCCTTCCATTAGGTCGGACTATTAATTGTGTTGACTAGTGCATGAAACTTGTCCTGGTATCAGATACCAGGCTTTCCTTTCGCGATTTATTAAAAATTGTTGGTAACTCTCCTCTGTGTGAACATATAGACCTTTTTAGCCATACCTCTTAGACGATTCTGTGTTACACATGAGAGGGGGCATTACAGTATATATGGATTGCACAAACCTGATTTTTTTGGGTGGGGGTCATACAATGTGAATTTTTGCATGCCATTCCATCAAGATAGTCACTGCACAAACCCGAATTGAAGGACGCTATTAGCTAACTTGCTTATTTGCTCCTTATCATGGAAAGCCGTGGAAATGAGATTATTGTCCTCACATACACCTTTTCCACGCATGGAGATACTATAAACTCTGAAGCCATGTTCTTTCAACGCAACAAACTCCGAAGACATGTATTTTTTCCACCAGTAACACTAGAAGGGGCGTCCATTTTCACAAACACAAATCCACAATTTCAAGAATATCACACATAATGGCCTCTTCGTTTTGAAACTTATAGCTCTCTGCTTCCAAATTTTATTTCCTTGAAACACATATACACATTAATATATAAGTTCAGTTTGAGGATATGAATTGTCATTTTTACACCTACACAACATCAACAAGATTTCTTGCGCGTTGGTTGTGGCATGAGCTTAAACACTAAAAATAGCAACATTGCTGATCACATGACACGTTAGTGCAGCAGATTGGAGGCCAGCCTTATCCAACAGGATGAGCTAAGAAGACTGTAGGTAATTTAGCCTTGTTTGCTTATTTCATTTTCTAACGTATCCAGAGGGTGGCTGCGTATAAGCATCCTAATGCAACTCACCATTGAGGAAGGAATTTTGAACGTCAAGATGAGACACAATCCAGTGGTGAATAGTGTGAACATTAGTCATATGAGCCACATGAGCGAAAGTCTCATAATAGTCAGGACCCTACTTCTACTGAAAGCCACGAGCCACAATACACGCTTTGTAGCGCTCAAGGGAACCATCAAGGAGAGTCTTAACCTTATAGTCCCACTTGTTCTTGTGAGATGGACATGTGGAGGGGAGAAACCAGATCCGACATGTAAGTGCACTGAAGCGCAGCAATCTCCTCGGCCATGGAAAGCTGCAACTCGGGGTGAGCAACAACACCTTGGTAAGAAGTCGGCTCGAGGACAATAGAAATATCAAAACGATCACGAGAATAGCAGTCAGGTGGGGGCGAGGCCGAGCTCGAAGGTCATAATTAGGTTGAGATGACATACCAGAAGTAGATGGCACATTAGAAGAGTCATCCACAACACGAGGACGACGAGTGTAATAGAAAGGATAAATAGGACGCGGAGGAGTCTCCGGAGAAGGTGAAGATAGGGAAGCTACCGGAGATGAAGGTCGATATTCAAGCGACGAGGGATAAGATGACGAAGGAAGAGAATAAGTTGTCGGAGAAGATGGCATCATATCAGGAATAATAGGGCTTGGAGGAGGAGGAAGTCGAGGTGCAAAGAGAGGTGTATCGGGGAAAGCAAGGAATGAGATGTCCTCCGTAGAAAAAAACCGAGGAGGATGGATATAGACAGTATGGACGGGACTCATCAAAGCTCACATGTCGTGAAATGCACATATGATGAGCAACCAACAACACCGATAGCCCTTATGCTCATCAATATAGCCGAGAAAGTTACACTCAATAGACTGTGCAGTCAGTTTGGTACGTTCATGAGGAGCAAGGAGAACATAGCAAAAACAATCAAACAATTGAAGCGCCAAATAATCAAGAGAAAAATCAGAAATACGCTCCAGGGCAATACCACCCTACAAGGCAGCCGATAGCTAAATATTGATAAGATAGGTGGAGGTGGAAACCGTCTCAGCCCAGAAATTGGGCAGAAGAGAGGCAGTGCTGACTTGGCTCTGCTACCATGTTTTGAATTGGAGAACCAGCAACTTAGATTCACTATTGGGGCTACACGCAAATATAGATGTACATGCAGTATGCAAAGAGACCCTTATACAATGGGCAAAACTAAGACAATATAGAGTTATACATCTAGACATCTCTAACAGGAACCACCACAGAGCAGTACAGCTTTTTTACTTGTTTCATACAGTCCGTTAATTTCATGCCTGCAGGTTCGGATGTCTTCCATCGCCTCGCTATTCCACGAAGTCCCAGCTCAACTCACTCGTTTGTGCACATCACTTTGTGCAAACAAGCAGTCCGAGTAAAGCTACTGCCGGTGCTCCCATTGCCTAACATTCCTAAAACGCAATGTAAAATTTTCGAATCAAGTCACTCCGAGCAATATTGTTAGTGTACTGAGAAAGTGGTAGCACCACAGACCAACTTATATAACAAGTGTGACATCTTGTGTACATCACGAAGAGTTTACGTAAAGGTTGAAACTCTTCCCATGTTCCAAGACCTAGCACATGCAGTTATTTCATTTATTGTGAGCATACTCGTTCGAAAATTTTAATATCCTAATAAAAGTTATGTACTCCCTCCTCCGTCTCAAAATATATGTTGCAGATTTGTTAATATTTGGATGAATCTAGACTATTTAGTACATAGGTACATCCGTGAGTATAAAAGTTTTGGAATATTGGATGTATGGATTTCATTTAGAGGGACAGACTAGTAAGACATGAGATTTCAAAATGCACAAACACTTTGAGATTTCATTACAATACCTTGCATGCACGGTTCCAATGGAAAAGTATTGATAGAGTATGGCTAAATCTTGGAGAGTCTTTCTCCGTTTGTTTGATAGTTTCTCTGTTACTCACTGTTAGAGTATAATACGTACACGGTTATTATGGTAGTTTAGGATAGTTAGGATTCTAGCCTAACTCGTTTTGTACTCCAAGTTGATCCATGTACGTCTATATATATTCGCCCATGATGCTCAATAATATATCTATCATACTTCGCTAAACTTATACTCTTTCATGGTATCAGCCTAAATCGATCTCAAACCCTAGCTTCCGCCGTGCTGCCCCCGGGGAGATCGATCTCCATGATCTCCGCCTGGGGCTGCGCAACCCGTATGCAGGGTTCGTCCGCCGATCCGTGATCGGCTGTCCTGTAAGTCTTTTTCTCTGATCTCTTGATCGGCTTTCTTTTTGGTTTACCGGTCTTAGATCGGATTGAGTCGCCCACCGTCGTCGTCATCGCCGCGCCTCTACTCCGACCATCGGCATCGAGGATCTACATCGCGTCTGTGCGCTTGCCCCCTCCGCTGCTGCGCCTGCCTCGGCAGGCTGCCACGCACCGCGGACGGCTGCTACGCCTTCCTCAGAAGGATAACACGGCCGCCCCCCCTCGGATCCTCTTCGTCGTCATCGTCCGGGACTTCACCGACAACGTCGCCATCGAATCCGATCTATGCGTCGTCCACGCCATGGCGCATACGGTGCACCGTCGGTCTGATCAACCGATCCTGCTCCTGTCTACGCCAAGCACGTCCCCGAGCACGCGTCTACCACTGATCGAGCTACGGGTTGCTGTTGTCTCGCCCCGTCGGGCCGCAGCGTCGCCACCTTTGGTCCATGCTACTGGCTTCTAACACGTCTTCCTTGGCGTGTACGTCGCTGGTGGTCTCCCAGCCGCTGCACCGACTTGCGCCCTGCAGCTATGCCACCCCCTCGGGTCGTAGCGTGGCTACACGCAGTTTACTTCGCCGTCCTCGTGCATCGACGGCCTCAACTTTCACTGCGCCATCTCCTACGACAGGGATAGCCGCCGTCTGCACATGGTCTTCGTCACATCGCCGGGTCTTCCTTGCCTACTTCGAGCACCGCCCCTGTGCTTCACAAGGTAACCTGCAGGGCGCCCTCTCGCCATCGCAAGTCCCGTCGACTACCCCATCGCCACTCTACGCATCCAGCATGACTAACCCAGGTTGCCGCTGGTTTCGCCGCCTTCTACGTCTTCGTCCACTACAACTTTGCCGCCAGCGTCATGGCCTCATCCCCGACTACACCACCTGCTACTCTACTCTGACAACCGCGGACAGCGCCGACATCTCTCCCTTAGCCGCTCTACGCATCGCAACCACTCTGGAGGCTTCCTTTGCTAGTCTTTCTGACATGGCGACAAGTTCATGATGGTCCCTGCCCCCGCACGCCTGGTACTGGCAACACCGGGAGTGCCTTCGTCCCTGATATGTTGCAAACGTATCTATAATTTTTGATGTTCCATGCTTGTTTAGTATCTACTTTGCTTTGCTTTGTCAACACTTTGAGGTATTTTTATTTGTTTTGGGGGACTAACCTATTAACAAGAGCCACAATGCCAGCTGCCTGTTTTCTACTGTTTTTTGGTTCCAAGAAAGTCAGAAAATCAATATTCTCGAAATTGGACCGGACAAAAGCCAAAGTCGATATTTTACCGGAAGACTCGCGGAGCTAGAAGACGAGACGGAGAGGGGCCACAGGGTGGCCACACCATGTGGTGGCGCGGGCTAGCCCTGGCCGCGCCACCAGGTGGTGTGGGCCCCTGGCCGCCCACCGACCTTGCCTCTTCGCCTATAAGGTGCCTCCCGATGCAAAAACCCTAAATCGTCAAGCCTCCAGCCACGAAAAGTTCCACAGCCGCCAATCAAGGAGATTCGGGGGACAGAAAGTGTCTGTTCCGGCACCCTGCCGGGACGGGGAAGTGCCCCGGAGCCATCTCCATCGATCTCCACCACCATCTCCATCGTCGTTGCTGATTCCCATAATGATGAGGGAGTAGTTCTTCCTCGAGGCTATGGGTTCTACCGGTAGCTATATGTTCATCTCTCTCTATGCATGATCATATTGTGATCATGGGCTTTGTAATCAAGTAGATCTACTTTGCTACTCAAATACTTTATTAGATCTCTGCTCTCTCCATGTGTGTGAAAGTGACAGCATGCACACCATGGTGACACTTAGGCTAGAGATTATAAATACTTGTTATGAGTTATATTTGGAGTTGGGTGTCTTTATAAAATTATGGTGTTTATTGGAACCATCTAGTGCTCAAGGTGACAGTGTGGGGTTATCTAGATGGGAAAGGCTTACTTTAAAGTGTGCTGTTATAGCCCTACCATGGATTAGAGTGTTCAACCGAAGAGTAGTTAAGAGTAGTATCATAAAGAGAAGATATTTATATGAGACTGTTCACTAGTGAAAGTATGATCCCTAGGCCTTGTTTCTAAATATTGAAACTTCGTTTGCAACTAGATCTGTTACATGTTTACTGCTTTCATCTTTATTTCAGTTTGCCTTTAGTCTCTTCCACGCCATCAGGCTATTTTCTGGCACCGTTGTCTTATATTCATACCCTTTGTATTTCACTATCTCTTCGCCGAACTAGTGCACATATACATCTGACAAGTGTATTGGGTGTGTTGGGGACACAAGGGACTTCTTGTATCTTGATTGTAGGGTTGCTTGAGAGGGGATACCTTTGACCACTTATTCCCTGTGTTCGATAAACCTTAGGTGATCCACTTAAGGGAAAACTTGCGGTTGTTCTATAAACCTCTGCACTTAGAGGTCCAACAACGGTCTACAAGAATAGAAGTGCGTAGACATCAGTTCCCGACGCGTTCCCGAGTCTGGCAAACTCGGATCGGCGCCTTGTCTTCATCAGCTTTGACAACGTCTTCTTCGGCATCGACCCCTCTACAACTGCCTCGACCGTGTCACCGACGAGTTCTTCTTTGCATACTCGGTTCTGGCAAAACCGGAGTGTGCGTTCGTCCCCGACGTGCGCCTAGTTCTGGCAAAACTATGGCCACACCTCGTCCTCGACGGCTCGGACTGCATCGACTTCGGCACCGACACCCTCAACGACTGCCTCGACGCGTCTCCGGCATCCTCCTCGCGCACTATGTGCATGCGGCTTCACGTGCGTCTACCTCGACACAGGCATCCTCGACCACGGCGACCCATCGCACGGCTACCTCGACCATGGCACCGTCTCACGCTCTCTGCTCCCTCGACATCGGCACAAGGGCTACCACCTCACTTGAGCTTCACCAGCTTCCTCTACAGTTCAAGCTACCGCGACGCGACACCGTCCAAGACATTTCTGCTACGACTGCGGGGAAATGTCAGCCTACTGGATGCTACTTTGGTTTATATCTAGTCTGACCGTCCGCGACGTTCAGGTTGTTCATGACGCTACCGCTACGACTGCGTGGGGGATGTTAGAGTATGATACGTACTCGGTTATTGTGGTAGTTTAGGATAGTTAGGATTCTAGCCTAACTCGTCTTGTACTCCAAGTTGATCCTTGTACGCCTATATATACTCGTGAGGTTCAATAAATCATACTTCACCGAGTATGATATGTACACGATTATTGTGGTAGTTTATGATAGTTAGAATTCTAGCCTAACTCGTATTGTACTCCAAATTAATCCATGTACGTCTATATATACTCTCTCATGAGGCTCAATAATATATCCATCATATTCCGCCAAACTCATACTCTTTCACTCACTTCACTAAAATATCATCTCAACAAGTTTCTGTCACACGAATTTGGCAAAAAGGAATGTCACAACTCAAGAAACAACCAACCAACAAACAATTTGGTAGAAATAAGAGCAGTTCCTTCTTCATTACTATCATTCATAAACAACCAAAAGATTGATCCTCCCTTCTGAAGTTACAAGCGATGATAGTCATCATATGCCTATTTTAACTAACTTCCCATTTTAGCAAGTTCATATAGTTATAGTTGAAGATTACTTGGGAGCTCCTTGGCATGAGCTTAAACACTAACCTAGGAACCCTGCTGATCATATGACATCGTCTTAGTGCAGCACATCGGCGGCCAACCCTATCCAACATGATGAACTAGGAAGGACTCCAGCGCTGTTCATATTTCATACAGCCGGTTTGTTCTGTGCCAGCTCAAAGTTCAGATGTGCAAGACCACTCTTTCCTTCCCTGAGCTTGGAGAGCGGCACACCGACTTTGACTTCGCCATCATATTGCTTCGTTCTAGCTGGATGTTACCGGTAGCATGATTACATGGAGATAACACTCTGACATGCACGACACATTGTACAAACAACTTTTCTAGAAGACAATGTTGCCGGTGCTCCCATTGTCTACCATTTCTAATACTCTCTCCAATCAACGCACTCGAGCAGCATCATTAGAGTGTAGAATTACAATTCCTAAGAACGAGTAAGCACCGGAAGAACTGCATATATAAATGTGACATCGTGGAGAAGAATATGAAGTGTATATATATATATAACTAAAGGTCGAAACTCTTCCCATGTTCCGGTCACTGGCACGTGCATTTATTTTATTCACTGTGGGGATATGTTCTGAAATTAAATTCTCATAAAAGGAATGTCTGAAATTTTTGAAAGAAAGATCAAATGTATGGATTCCATTTAGATAGACATAAGAAAAACCTGACATTTTGATAGCACAAAACTGAGATGTCTATCATAATACAATGCACAGTTCATATAGAAAAGTACTGACAGAGTTTGATGAAGTTTTTAGGAATCTCTCCACCTTTCTTTGATAGTATCATCAGTAGTCACTTCACTAAAATATCATATCAAGTAAATATACTGCACTAACTTCTCCTTTCCAGTAGTATTACGAGAATTCGAAAAAAGGAATATTACAACTCATCAAAGAGACAGCAAGCTGGTAGATATAAGGGCAATTCCTTCTTAAATACTTCCTCTCTTCTAAGACCTTTTAGATATTTCAAAGTAGACTAGATACGGACCAAAATGAGTGAACCTATATACTACTACCTCCGTTCTAAAATGTAAGCATTTCTAGAAAGCTAAACTAGCTATCTAAAAAGGCTTATATTTTGGAACAGAGGTAGTAAAACATGTCTAGATACATGTATTTACGAAAAAAGCTAAAAGGTCTTACATTAGAGAACGGAGGGAGTACTATAATTCATAAACAACAAGAAACTGATAATCCCTTACGACTTACAGTGATGAAAGTCAATCTATGGCTATTTTAACATAATGGTCACAAGCCGGTACATTCTTATACTAAAAACCTGATATAAATTAACTATACACAAAGAAGCGCGTGATGGTTCAGAGTGAGACAGAGGTCACCAGAAGTGCAACCCTTTTCTTTCCTCTATCACTGAGCATGCTCCGTGGACGGGCATTTGTAGGAGATCTGTGTTGCTTAGCCTGCTGTATCCATCACCATACACCAATGTCCATTAGGCTTTATTCGGTTAATCCACCTCCCTAGTGGATTGAAGTGGAACGGAGAGGATTGACCGGGAATTTGGCTTACATGGGATTTAACCCCTTTCAATCCATATCAATCCCGTCCAATTCTAGACAAATCGAACAAGGCCTTAATGATTCTGGTGTGGTTTAACATCCCGGGTTTCCATCCTAGTTCTCGAGCACTTTCCTCCCACAAAGCGGTCAATTTCTTTTGAACAAGCAACGAGTCTACTGACTTTTCCCTAGCTTCTTCACATGTATTCATGCCCGAACTGCATTTGTCAGCCTCCTTTTGATACTGAGAAACTAGTTTTTTGGCCTCGAGCAATCTCACATCTGCTTCTTGCTGAGCTTCCGTTGCTTCCTCCTCCTCTCTGCTTCAGATCTTCTATCAGTTGCTCTGTGAAGCTCTTGTCTGTTTCTTCACTAAAAGAACGACCATTAATCCCTTTGAATTGTTTGGCGCAGTCTGAGAACATCGGAATCAAGTAACAAGTTAAAGAAGTCACCTTCAATTGCAAAATATGGTATGGAATATAGGCATGTGGATGCTTCATTGTCCATGTTCAAATTTCTTATGATACAGACATACATAAGAAAAAGTGCCTACGTTTATGAGGCCATATGTATCTATCGATACAGAGGCCGAGGCGCCTACGCTTACAGACAAGAAAATGCTTCTAAGATACTACTTCAGAGGTACCATAATGATACTGCACAATATGACTTGAGAGGTAGACACACCAACCAGTTACGTTTAATTGGTCATTAAGATACTACTTCAGAGGTACCATAAATAACAAAAACATTTACTATAAATAGGGAGAACAAAAAAAAGCTGAGCTTACTCGATAAACTATATGACGAGACAGAGTAGATGTCATGGATACAGACTTAAGAGTGCAGAGAACTACAAATATAAGAAATGATTTCTATGCACAGCAAGTAGACATCTTGAAGTAGATTATTAAGGGAATGTGACATTAATGGCTATAGCAAAATATTAACAGATGTCTTCATCTACAATAAGCATTTCATTTCCAAGTAAAGCTAATCGATCTAAAAGTAGTAATAACTTATCAACAAGCTACAAAGGCAGGAACAAAGGAAGCCATAGGAGGTCAAACTTGAGCATAAAACATACAGATCTTGCAATGCCCGGCCGTGATAGCACCAAGACAAGATAGGCATCAACCTTCCCTTCCAGTGTCATGTTATGTTACACATTCAATTCTATCTTGTTCATGACCATACATACTCCAAGTGCAAAGGTACAACCTGCGCCTATGTTCAGCTTATGACGAACCGAAAGTAGCTTTGTCCCCCTCTAAATTTCAAGTACACTTAAAAGTATTAATAATTGAGTCATGGCAAGCCCAGCTATAGAAAATTGGATGGATATGCGTTGAACAAATTGAGCAAGCTAATGTACGCATGCTTGTTAGGACATTCAAGCCGCAGATTAGAGCGCTCAAAGAAAATGGACAGATCTCGTAATCTGCATACCATGCTAAGTTCTTAGCTTATCCAGTGTTATTGTGTGTCATCTACGCAATATCAAACAGCTTATAAACGCATTCTACTGAAATTTACCTAGCTTCTTCACATGTATACATGCCAGAAATTCATTCTTTCATAGCTCTCGCGAGATTTTTTGCCAGTGCTTCCCCACCAACTGAGTCACTGAGATCATCTTTAGGTCTGAGTGGTCGTGGCTTTCTTGAGCCCGAGCAGATCGTACCATCCGCTCGAGCATGCAGCTGGACGGCTTTGGGCAGAACACTTGTTGGCTTGCCAAACCAGTCATGGATAGTGCCATGGAGTGGCTTCATCGTTCTGTGGGAGCATGTTGTTGGCCATGTCAGCTAGCAAACTACATGTCGCCAACGTAGTTTGGATTGTATGAGTTTACGGAAGCTAAGTTTAGGGTACCAAAATTACATTTGGGCGTTGATGTTCTAAATTGTTCTCTCGTGCCAATTTCATGTATCACGTATGTCGTTTACCGTAGAAAGAACTTGCCATGGGAAAACCGGTGATGGACAAAATTGTGTTTGTGAACTTTTATGGAGGAGGGGAGAAGGGGGTTGAAGTATTCTTATGGATTTTGGCCAATATCTGAGATATCCGAAATAAGGAACTAGGGCCGATGCAATGTTGCCGCTATGATCAATTCCTTTGTTAATCCTATGAAAGGGAACACAATAACAAAGCATGTCATTCTAGCACCCCCAATCAGATCACTGCAGCAAGATTTTTGGTCCATCTAGAATATTGAGCTAGACTATTCCCTAACTTGGTTATTTCTTCCTTCTCTTGACGGGTCGTGGAAAGGAGATCAGACACACTCACACTTTTTCCATGCATGGAGATACCGAAACAAGACATTTGTTTTTTCTGACGGTAACACCGGAGGAACGCCATTTTTTACGAACAGAGATCCAAAGCCACAAGAATGTTAATGTCAGACAAATGGTTTCTTATTTCCTTGATTTTTTATGGCCACGCAGCCTATACACATTGATACATAAGGTCAGTTTTTGATTACTCACATAAAAGAGTTTAATTCCCCTTATTTCTTGCGAGTAATTTCTGTTTTGGAAAACGACGACATGAATTGTATTTACACCGGCACGTCATAAACAACATTGCTAATAACATGTCACATAGTGCAGCAGAACGGAGGTAAGCCCTATCCAACAGGATGAACGAGGAGCAACTGCAGAGCCTTCCAACCTATTTTCTTTATTTCGTACATCAGATCGCTAAGTTAGTTCCTCCTGAAGGTTCACATGTGCAAGATCTCCATATTTTTCCAGGAGGACCCAGATCTACTCACTGATTTTGATTTTGCCATCGTATTCTTTCCTTCTAACGCTGGTTGTTTACCAGGGCGTGATTACATGAAGATATCACGGGGCAACAAGCTCCCGGTCAACCTTTGTTGCCGGTGCTCCCATTGCCTACCACTCCTAAGTACTAACACCTGTCCAATTTTCTTACCAATGCGCTCGAGAAATACCGAAGGAACGCCCATTTTTACAAAAAGAGAGATCGACAGCCACAAGAATGTGAATGTCGTACAAATGGTTTCTTCTTGCCTTGGAATTTTATTTCCATGCAACCTATACACATTGATACATAAGGTCAGTTTTTTGATTACTCACATACTAGTAAGTTTGCACGTGCAAGGCATGTCTCATAAATCAACTAATGTATTTTACATTCAGGTTAAATTGTATCCATCTGAAAACTCTGTCTTGATTTGTGAGTGTTTGCCATGTATCTTAAGTGTATCTTGGAAATAACAATTTCATGCTAAGCATAATCCTGCAGAATAACCCAATGTAAACCTTGAAAATACACTTACTGTCAAAATTCAGCAGATAGTTCTTTTGTCACCTAAAAGAGTTTAATTCCTGTTATTTTTTGCGAGTAGTTCCTGTTATGGAAAATGACGACATGGATTGTAGTATTTACACCAGCACGTCATGAACAACATTGCTAATAACATGTCACCTAGTGCAGCAGAAAGACGGCAAACCCTATCACTAGTGCACACACCCCCCCCCCCTCTAACACCGGTTTGGAGGGCCCTCTAACAGCGGTTGTAGAACCGCTGTTGAGGGTTCGGTGTTAGAGGGCCCCGAACCGGTGTTAAAGGGTGGCGCACGTGGGGCTGCCGCAGGGCTCAGGCCCCCTCCCCCACGAACCGGTGTTAAAGGTTCTGTGCCGCGGCAGGAAAAGGAGATAAATCTCTGTCGCGGCAGAGTTCTGCCGCGGCAGGAAAACGGTCTAAATCTCTGCCGCGGCAGAGTTCTGCCCCTACCCGTTCTGGGCGTATTTCTGCGGCGCGACGGGGACGGGAAGGGGGGAGGGGGAATCGATCGGGAGCGGTATACACATACATCGTCATCGGTACATACGAGTACATGAATAATTAAGCAACTATTATTATACACAACATCGTCATTTTGTGGTATTCTCCGTAAACGTTGAAGCATCAAGTACAAGACAAACACGTTTAAGCATATATACAACGTTCATTTTGGTGGATATCTAAAGAGTTCTCTGCCAGGCGTGACGACCTCATCAAGTATGAACCCCGCCAATTCCTCTTGAATGGCTCGTATGCGGTCAAATGGTAGGAGTTGGTCCCGCATCCGTTCGATCTGAATATATATGAAGAATAGGGTCAACATATGTATAAGAATAAAACTCAACACAATTGATGGTAATAAAATAATGTTGTGTACTTTGTTTACTTACTCTAAGTTGTTCTAGTGCGGCTTGGCCCGTCGCACATATCATGTTGCGAATGAACTCACAAACATAGAACCCACATAAGTTATTGCGGCGCCACTACCTAGGGGTCACCGGAGCGACGTTAACGACGACGGCCAGCGGCGGCGCTTGCAGAGCAGCGAGGTGACGACCCTAAACTAATACTAACTATAAAATACACTAAATAACTCTAAACTAAATACACTAAACTACACTAAATAAATAACCCTAAACTAAACTAATAACCCTAAACTAAATAAACCCTAAACTAATACTAACACTAAACTACTAATAATACACACTAAACTACACACTTATAAAATACTAATAACTAATTATATACATATATGCAACAATATATACAACATATATGCAACAATATATATATGCAATTACACACAAATAAAATTATTCATACACAAAAATATATATACATATATGCAACATTTATCCAATATACACACAAATAACATTTATCACCAATATCCAATATCTCCAAAACACAAACAGAGAGCTCTCACCCGCGGTGCGCGCAGCCTCCCTTGACGCATTCGTGGTGGCTGATGCGTGGCAATCGCGTCAGATCTGGTTGGCGCGGCGGCTCCGAGTTGGCGGAGGCTTCGGTGTTGGCGCGCGGCGGATCCGAGCGGCGGCGACGGGGGTGGCGGCTGACGCTGGGCGATGTGACGGTGCTGGCGCTGGGCGGGGCGCCGATCGCGACGGCGACGGCAAGCGAGGAGGGCGGCGACGGAGCTCACGCGGGATGGAGACGGCGAGGGCGGCGACGGCGGACGGCTCTCGCTTTTCTCTCTTGGCGTGCTTTCGATCTGGCTGGGGGGAAGAAGGAAGGGGAAGGCGCGTTTCTTTAACACCGGTTCGTGGCTGGAACCGGTGTTAAAGGGAATTGTTACCAGATTCTTTAACACCGGTTCCAGCCACGAACCGGTGTTAAAGGGGTGTATACAGGCGAATAAATATCATGCTTCTTTAACACCGGTTCGTGGCTGGAACCGGTGTTAAAGGGGGGGCATTTATTTCATGCATTAAAGGGGTGGGGGCATTTATAATTCAAAAAATAGGATATGAATTTAGAAAATTCATATCTTATTCATTTCAACTCAGAAAAATATGAATAATATATCATAATTTTCAGAAAAATAATATCTATCCATTCATGTAAAAACATTTTATATTTACTTTTAGATGAAAATTTTCAAAATGATTAAAACACTTACATATAAATTTTGATTATTCAATTCAAACAAAAATAAATTGTCAAATCCTAAAACTTTGAACATAAGAAATATTAAGCATCTAAAAAGGAATCTAACCCTATTTTATTAGAGCAAATCATATTTTATTTTGTATTAACATTTTTGAATTGATTGGATATTTAAATGCCGCATCTTTTGTATACACTTGAATCTGACAAAGCCTCGCTCAACTTGCATTGGATTTTTGATAAAATAGCATATTGTGAACCTAAAAATGATTTTTGTAAAAAATCATGAGCATCGTATCATGTACCTGTAGTTCATATCTGACCCACTTCCTACCGATTCGGCAGGAATTTGTCTTTTTCATCAGAGGTGGACGGAAAGGTTTCAGATCCCCCTGTTGGTACATTATCCATATAAGGTGGTCTAGTATTTTTGTAAAATATGGTGGTGGTTTTTTGAATTAGCCATTTGGTGGTTGCTTCACAAAACCGTCCATTTTTATGCTCGGAAAATGGAAAATGCCTTTTTGGTGCGATAAAAAGGAAAACTTCCTCTTGCAACATTGTTTGCCATGCCATGATGCACATGTATGCACAATATGGCCATATTATCACAAACTATGCCTTGATTCTAGCCATAACATTGGTCATTTGACCCGAAAGCTAAGAAACCTCGAATGAGATAGGTCATTTTGTGAAGGAGAAAGAACTGGAATTAAAATACAGAATGCAACTAATAGTAAGTTACATAAAGCACGACTAAAAATTAAGATACATAAAAGAACTAAAAATTAAGATACATGGCCAGATTAAGTAACAATCGGCCGAACTTGTTTCGAAATGTTGGAGTGATTCAGTCATGCTCCTGCCTACACCTGTAATACTCGCCATCAGTCGTTGTACTCGCCATGCCGCCGCCGTCATCGCTGGTCGCCGTAATTGAACCTTGAAGGCTGAGTACGCGTGGGCTGGACTTGAGGGTAGCGCAGACGGGGGTTAGAGTCGGCGGCAGTGTCATAGGCCATGACGCTCTGGAGAGTCCGACCGCGCCACCATAGCCGACGGCCGGCTTCGTTGAAGTTCGGAGGAGGTGGGCCGTCCTCCTCGTGCCTGGCGAGCGCCCTCTCACGCCGATCCACGAAGAAGGCTTCCAAAGTAGGGAAATAGTCGGGATGCCATCTAGGATTCCTCCGCTGCTCCGGCGTGAGCTCGAAGTAGTAGCGGTTCGTGATGGCCATACGGCGCGCCACACCTAGAGGGATAGGAGGAACCGGCACGCCTCCGGCGCTCACCATCCAGCCGACGGGGACACAGTAGCCCGGCGGGCAGGGGTAGTTCGAGGCGCAAAGCGCCTCCTCCTCCCTGGGGGTTAGTGCTACGGTGAAGGCCATGGGAAAGAGTGATGAGGTTGCAGATATAAGTCTAGAGATGTGCAATGACAATGGAGGCCAACCCTACATATATATATAGTGAAGAACTAGCGGGAAGAACTGGAGGGAAGAACTGGAGGGAAGAACTGGCGGGAAAAAATAGCGGGAAGAAAAATGGCGGGAAGAAAAATGGCGGGAAAAAATGGCGGGAAGAAATAGAAGAAAGAAAAATGGCTCATTTAATACATATACTGTTAATAGAAGAAATATGACATTGATTTCCATGTTGAGATACATATGTGTGCCAAAAATGGCTCAATTAATACATATACTTAATCTTATGATCGCGTCGGCCGTAACTATGGAGTATCAACACCGTTTAACAAGATGGTTGGGTCAGTCTTCACTCTGAAGGGCGGAATTTCATCAAACTTATTATAATCTTCTAACATGTCTGTCTTGTCCTCCACTTCCACGATGTTTTTTCCCTGAAAGAACTATGTGACGCTTTGGCTCATCGTGTGATGTATCTGTTTGCTTATTTTTTTTCTTTTTTTCGGTTTGGTAGACATGTCCTTCACATAGAAAACCTGAGCCACATCATTGGCTAAGACGAATGGTTCGTCTAAGTTCTTGTCTACCTTCATAAGATTGTTGAGATCCACCGTTGTCATTCCGTACTTCTTGTCTACCTCAATCCCCCCTCCTGTTAGCTTGACCCATTTGCATCGAAACAAGGGGACCTTAAAATTAGGTCCATGGTCAAGTTCCCATATCACCTCTATGAACCCATAATACGTGGTCTTTTGCCCATTGTCTTCTGCTGCATCGAAGCGGACACCACTATTTTGGTTGGTGCTCTTTTTATCTTGGCCTATCGTGTAAAATGTATTCCCATTTATCTCGTACCCTTGGAAAGTACATACAGTCGAAGATGGTGTCCTGGCCAACAAGTACAGTTGATCCCCAACAGTGGTGTTATTTGTGAGAAGTCTTTGCAGCCAACCGCCAAAACTCGACATGTGTTCACTTATAATCCATTCATCAGACTGTCCCGGGTGTTTGAGGCGTATTAAATTCTTGTGTTCATTGATATACGGGGCAACCAAGATAGATCTTTGTAAAACCGTGTAGTGTGCTTGATTGAGAGAATGTCTGTCCTACATATCATTGCTTTACATCCTAGGGTGCCTTTTCCATGCAGTCTCCCCTCATGTCGTGATTCTGGAACACCAATCGCCTTAAGGTCAGGAATAAAATCAACACAGAACTCAATGACCTCCTCTGTTACATAGCCCTTGGAGATGCTTCCTTCTGGCCTAGCACGGTTATGAACATATTTCTTTAAGACTCCCATGTACCTCTCAAAGGGGAACATATTGTGTAGAAATACAGGACCGAGAATGGCAATCTCTTCTACTAGGTGAACCAGGACATGCGTCATAATATTGAAGAAGGATGGTGGGAACACCAACTCAAAGCTGACAAGACATTGTGCCACATCTGTCTGTAACCCTGGTAGGCTTTCTGGATCGATTACCTTCTGAGATATTGCATTGAGGAATGCACATAGCTTCACAATGGGTACTCGGACATTTTCAGGTAGAAGCCCCCTCAATGCAATCGGAAGCAATTGTGTCATAATCACGTGGCAGTCATGAGACTTCAGGTTTTGGAATTTTTTCTCTGCCATATTTATTATTCCCTTTATATTCGACGAGAAGCCAGACGGGACCTTGATACCGCTGTGCATTCAAAAAAGATTTCCTTCTCTGCTTTGGTAAGAGCGTAGCTGGCAGGAGTTAAGTGGCATCGTTTACCCTTCTCGTTCTCAGGATGCATAGGCTCTTCAGGATCTTTCAGACGTTGCTGGTCATGTCGTGCTTCCGGTGTATCTTTTGTCTTCCCATACACTCCTAGGAAGCCTAGCAGGTTCACGCAAACATTCTTCGTCACGTGCATCACGTCGATTAAAGAGCGGACCTCTAAGACTTTCCAATAGGGTAGGTCCCAAAATATAGATTGCTTCTTCCACATGGGCGCGTGTCCGGCATCGTCATTCGGAACAAATAGACTGCCAGGACCTTTTCCAAAGATTACTTCTAGGTCCTTGACCATACCAAATACCTCCTCACCGGTACGGAGGACAGGCTTCCTCCGGGGTTCTGCCAGACGTTTGAAATGCTTGCCTTTCTTTCTTACTGGATGCAGGTTCGGAAGAAATCGACGATACCCTAGGTACACAACCTTCTTACATTTATCCAAATATACACTTTTAGTCTCATCTAAACAGTGTGTGTATGCATTGTATCCCTTGTTTGTCTGCCCTGAAATGTTACTAAGAGCAGGCCAATCATTGATGGTTACGAAAAGCAATGCTCGTAGGTCAAATGGCTCCCCTTTGTGCTCATCCCACATACGTACACCTGGTTTGGCCCACAGCTGTAAAAGTTTTTCAACTAATGGCCTTAGGTACACATCAATGTCGTTGCCGGGTTGCCTCGGGCCTTGGATGAGCACTGGCATCATAATGAACTTCCTCTTCATACACAACCAAGGAGGAAGGTTATAGATACATAGAGTCACAGGCCAGGTCTTTGTGCAGCTCTCACCAAAAGGATTCATGTCATCTGTACTTAGACCAAACCTTAAGTTCCTTGCATCACGTGTGAAGTCTGGGTACTCTCGCTCGACTTTTCTCCACTGTGACCCATCAGCGGGGTTTCTCAACATCACGTCTTTCTTACGGTCTTCCATGTGCCATCGCAACAACTTGGCATGCTCTTTATTTCTGAAGAGACGTTTTAACCGTGGTATTATAGGAGCATACCACATAACCTTGGCAGAAACCTTCTTCCTAGGGGCCTCGCCCTCAACATCGCCAGGATCGTCTCGTCTGATCTTATACCGCGGTGTAGTGCATACCGGGCATGCATCCAAATTCTTGTACTTCTCACCGCGGTAGAGGATGCAGTCATTAATGCAGGCATGTATCTTCTGCACGTCTAATCCTAGAGGGCAGACAACCTTCTTTGCTTGGTATGTACTGTCGGGCAACTCATTATTTCTTGGAAGAAGATTCTTCATTTTTACCAACAACTTTGAAAATCTTGTCGGTCACACCGTTCTCTGCCTTCCATTGCAGCAAATCCAGTGTGGTACCTAGCTTTTTGTGGCCATCTTCGCAAGTTGGGTACAACAATGTTTTGTGATCCTTTAACATCTGCTCCAGCTTCTCTTTCTCCTTTTCAGTTTCACATTCTTCCTTTGCATCAGTAATGGCCCGACCAAGATCGTCATCAGCGGGCCCATCTGCTGCCTCTTGATCTTCATTATCTACCCCCCTTGCAGTATCATCATATTCAGGATACATATTATGATAGTTGTCATCATCCTCTTCTTCTTCGTTGTCTTCCATCATAACCCTTTTTTCTCCGTGCTTGGTCCAACAATTATAGCTGGGCGTAAAACCGGATCGAAGCAGGTGGACGTGAATGGTTCTGGTATTTGAGTAGTCTTCTTGTTCTGACAGTGAACACACGGACAGCACATAAAACCATTGTGACCACGGTTTGCATTAGCCACAACGATGAAATTTTGGAGGCCCGTAATGTACTCGGAAGTGCGGCGGTCACCGTACATCCATTGCCGGTTCATCTGCATTAATATATAGTATATATCAAAAAATAATAGGGAGATGACCATCTATATATATAGTACATCAATGACACATGAAAGGATAGTTGCCGACCTCGACCGAGAAGGAAAGAGCAACGAGAAAACTTATTTTGAGCTCTCGGGCATTTCACCGAACACCTCTTGTGCATACGAAAAAAACACAAACTAGCACACTTCACACCCTCATGCTAGGCTCCAAAATAAGATAGTGAAAAAATGGAAGAGTGGGGTGTGGGCTGCGGTGTCTTATATAGCCCCCCCCCCCCACCCCTTAACACCGGTTCAAGCCACGAACCGGTGTTAAAGGGGGGGCTGCGCGGGCCACTGGTGCAGGGGCCTTTAACACCGGTTCGTGCGGGGCTCCTTTTTGCTGCACGGGTCACGCTGGTACAGGCCCCCCCCCTTTAACACCGGTTCGTAGAGCCCATTTTCAGGCTCAACCAAAGGCCTCGTTTCCACTAGTGTATCCAGCAGTATCAACGAGGCGTGACTGCAGAGCCTTTCAACCTATTTACCTTATTTCGTACATCAGGTCGCTAAGTTTGTTCCTCCTAAAGATTCACATGTGCAAGCTCTCCATATTATTCCAAGAGGACCCAGATCTACTCACTGATTTTGATTTTGCCATCGTATTCTTTCCTTCTACCGCTGGTTGTTTACCAGAGCGTGATTACATGCAGATATCACGGGGTAACAATACCTCTGTCAGCCTTTGTTGCCAGTGCTCCCATTGCCTACCACTCCTAAGTCCTAACACCTGTCCAATTTTCTTACCAATGCGCTCGAGAAATAATACTATAAGAGTGTACAATTACAATTTACGAGAAAGAGGTAGCACCAACAAAATAACTTATATAAGAAGTGTGACATCCTTGAAGAAGA
The DNA here is from genome assembly GCA_023614405.1 of Avena insularis. NCBI lineage: Eukaryota > Viridiplantae > Streptophyta > Magnoliopsida > Poales > Poaceae > Avena > Avena insularis. Next base: position 37,019,621 of record CM042696.1, on the reverse strand, counting down.
AGAAGATTCTGTGTAAACGTTGAACTCCTTCCATATTCCTACGGTGGTTCATGCAATTATTTCATTTATTGTTGGCACATTTGTTTGGAATTTTTAATGCTCATAAAAGGTATGTATGAAAGTTTTGGAAGAAATATCGGGTATATATATTCCATTTGCATAGAGAGATAAACATAACATGGAATTACGAAAGCACAAAGTGCATTGATTTTCACATTTCGATCTACCAACTTGTTGGCTGGATAGTTTCTCTCCCTTTGACAATGTCTGCAGTAGTTCACGTCACTAAAATATCATCTTCAGAAAATCTCTACGAAGCCATCTTCTTTTCTTTTCCCCTAATATCATGAGAATTTGGGGGAAATGGAATGCAACTCATCAAACAACTATCCAGTAAACAAGTTGGTAGACGTAAGGGCAATTCCTTCTTAATTACCATCATTCATAAACAACTACAAACTGATAATCCCTTCAAGACGTACTGGTAATGAATGTCATTATATGGCCATTTTAACACAATGGTCACAATCATCTATGGACGTATACTGCAAACCCGATACAAATTAATTATGGACAAGGAAGCTCAGTGATGGTGCAGAGTGAGACAAAGGTCACCAGAAGTGAAACCATTTTATTTCCCCTATCACCGAGGATGCTCTGTGGACGGGCATTTGTAGGAGAGATCTTTGTTGCTTGGCCTGCTGTATCCATAACCATACACCAATGTTCATTACCGATTCTGGTGTGGTTTGACATTCCCAGGTTTCCATCCTAGTTCCCGAGCCCTTTCCTCCCACAGAGCGGTCAGTTTCTTTTGACCGAGCAGTGAGTCTGCTGACTTTTCCCTAGCTTCTTCACATGTATTCATACCTGAACTGCATTTGTCAGCCTCCTTTTGATACTGAGAAGCTAGTTTTTTGGCCTCCAGCAATTTCACATCAGCTTCTTGCTGAGCTTCCGTTGCTTCCTCCTCTCTCTGCTTCAGTTCTTCTATCAGTTGCTCCGTGAAGCTCTTCTCTGTTTCTTCACCAGAAGAGCGACCACTAACCCCTTTGAATTGTTTGGCACAATCTGGTAACATCAGAAGCAATCATAACCAGTTAAAACGGTAGTCATAGTACTTCAACATATGGCTATGAAATAAAAATTCTTGTGAGTGCTTCATTTACCATGTTTAATCGTTTAAGACACGGACATTCATAGCAAAATGTCTTTGTTTAGAGACAAGACAATGCTTCTAACATACTACTTCAGAGGTATCGTAATGATACTGCATAGTATGTGCTTGAGGGTTAGACACAACAACCTGCTATGTTCAAATTTTGAACATACTACTGCAGAGGTACCATAATACCAAAAACATTTACCATAAATAGAGAGAACAAAAAAGCTGAGCATACTAGAAAAACTATATGACGAGAGGGTCTATCTCATGGATGCAAACTTAGGAGAACAATAAACAAAACAAAAGATTTTTATGGATATCAACTAGACATCGTTGAGTAGATTAAGGCATGTGGCGTTCATGGCTATGCAAAAACATTAGCAGATGCCCTCGTCTATCATGAGCATTCCATTTCCTAGGAAACGCAAGTCTATCTGAAAGTTGTATTGCTGTATGAAATTACAAGTGCGGGAACAGAGGAACAGGAAGCCATTGGAGGCCAAACTTCAGCTGTTCAGCATATAACAAACAGATCGAGATATGCATCAACGTTTCATTATCATGTCCTGTTATACACTCAACTCTACCTTGTTCTGTGACCATACACAGTTACCATAACTGAAAAACTGATGCATATGCGTTACACAAATTGGCCAAGCTACGATACGATCCTTTCTTGTTTGGGCATTCAAGAATCAAGACACAGTCTAGAGCCCCCAAAACAACCTACAGATCTCATAGTCTACATACCATGCTAAGTTGTTAGCTTATCCACAGTCCTATCGCGCCTCGTCCAGAGCAGAACGCAATAGCCAGCAGCTATAAACGCATTGCGCGCTCCGCAGACAAAATTGGACGGCGAAAGCAAAGAAAATAAGGGATCTGGGAGGGTAGGTAGGTCGAAGGGGGCACCGACAGCAGGGTACCTTCGGGGAGCGAGAGCAGAGGGAGCGCGTCGCAGTCGCAGACGCAGGCGGGGCAGGCCCCGGTCGAGCGGCCGAGCGCCTCGGCCACGTGCCAGTAGAGCGGCGGGCCGACGATGTAGCCGGCGAGGCCGAGCCCGAGCAGCGCCACCAGCGCCATCACCGCCGCGGGGCTCGGGGCCCACGACGACGACGATGAGAGAGACCCGCCCGCCATCGGCGCGTGAGCAGGTGCCTGGTTTGGCCGCGCTGAGGAAAGGGGCGGGGCGAGCTGAGGTGGCGGTGGGGTGAGGCGCGCCCTGTCGGCGGCTCGTCGCGGCGGTGCGTCGGTTAAAGAGGGGAGTGGGCGAGTGTCGAGTGGAGAGTGAGTGGGGACGGACCGGACACTCGGCAGTGGAGACGGGACAGAACCCGACCTGGAACGAGAGCGAAGTTTACCGGTGGGTTCGTTCGGCAGCACGACCGGACGTGAATTGGTAAGGCGAGCTCCAACCGCCCCCCAAAAAGGGCCATCCTCGACTGAATTTCATAACAGTTCTTCGTCGCATCTTTTTTTTCTTTGCACGAATGTTGATCTCTTCTATCTCAAGATGCTTTGACTAGATTTCATAATAGTTCTTCGTCGCATCTTCTTTCTATTTGCGTTTCCTCTCTTCCCTCTTGTCAATGGACACCTCTTTCTCGGCGATCATCTCTTTCAACGTCTCCTGGATGGCAACTGATGAAGCTTCACGCTTTAGCTCTAGCTTGGAGCTGTTCCTCCCTCTCGGCCTTTTCGTTGTCGGCCCTTCCTCGTCGATGATGATTCTAGCGCCTGAACCCTTTGCACTCCTCGTATAGAGCTCTTTTCACTTCTCGCAATCTTTGAGGATTGTCTAGCAATGGCCCATTTTAAAAGGTTTCTTCTCGTGGCAAGCCTTAAAGTGCTCCAATGCTTACGACACCTAAACCAACAAGCTCAAGTTCATGTGTGAATGTTATATAGAAATGTAAACCTCGCACAAATGAGAACATATAGATATGTAGCAATATACCATGTCTCCAACTCCAATGTCACTCACGGGCATTGACTTAACATGGTCCACTACTAGAAATAAGGGCTTCGGTGCGGATCCAATTCTGTCTCTAGTCCCGGGTGGGTTACAGGCCGGGACTAGTGTGGGGACTAGTCTCGGTTCATCCCGGCTCCAACGGCTAGGAGGCTGGGGCAGCTCCACTCCCAGGTTGTTTCGTACTTCTATGAAATTGTGGAATGCAAACCGTTTTGAAACGTCAAAATGCAAAGCATCACAATGTGATATTGGATATCAAATGGGTTGAATAGAAGGCACCAAATAAATCGTTGTAGTGTAGATATAGAGACCATTAGCTTAAAAATAGTTAGCACTCAATTAGAAGGCAGTGAACCATTTGAATTCGTGAAAGTTTTGAGGTTATTCGATATAACCAAAATAATAGCGAATAAGTCCTTGTACCGTATTCATTGAAAACTTTGAATACAAAACCCATAGCTGAAACCAAAAGGAAAAGCAAGATTTGCACTGCTTGGATTTTGGTGCATTATTGAGAAAACCCATTTCTAGTCATGTTTATCAATTATGGAGCAAATGGAAAAAAGTGTAAAACATGATGAGGGATTCAAAACACTGCATCGGAGTATTGAGAAGCGTAACGGACAGCGTTCCTGAACGATTCTCTTCACAGAAGGAAAGAATCAATAATATTGATCATTGTGTTTTCCCCACTAGTGTATTCGCTATATGAAGTAGGATTCAAAATGTAAATCCATATCTAGTATGGAGACATTTGTGAATCATTTGTCATGATTTTTGGAATGTGACATACCTACGAACTACAAAGGAAATAATGATAAACTAGAATTATGAGAAATCCTAAAAGCAAAATTCCCTTGAGATTAGAAAGCAATTCGTTGCTGAATCTCACAAGTAAAAGGGGTTACTTGAATTTTCCCAAAAGACTGCAAAGCCATAGTAGGAAAAAAGGGGTAAATGACAAAAGCACAATTTGTCAAGTATTGGACAAATTCAAATGAATTTGATTCATGTGTGCTAAATGTCTAGAGGATTTAAAACTAGTAATAGTACTAGCATCTCATAGTAAAACTTCAAATTTGATATTTGATCAAAGGATTTTGAAGTTATTCAAAATAGTGAGTGGAAATGCAATTTGCATAAAATTGAGTGGGAGCTATGAAAGTCTTTCTAAAACAATATGTGAATGACATATTTTTGAGTGGGAGCTTATGGGAGTAATCCTTAATTGTGTTAAGAATGAAAGCGCAAGTACTTATAAATAATAATTTATAAGATATAGAAGTTGATAATAGGTGTATTATGATATTATGTAGTATTCCTTAAGGCCTTGTTCGGTTGATCCCTACCCGGCCGGGATCGCAGTCCAAACCCCGTGGATTTTTCGGGCTGTGGTCGCCGGTATTTTATACCGGCACGTTCTGGAAGACGTCTTCGGTTAAACCCTGTCGGGATCCTACCCCAGCCAATTCCACTCCAAACCCGTTCATTTTGCAGGGATAAAAATCATCGAGTCTTGACCAGTGGAACATTTCTCCGAATTGGTTATGCCTTCTCTCTCTCCCCCCAACCCCTCTCTGTTTCTCCCATGAAGCTACCGCCGCCGTCTCCTCCCGCCCTCCGACGCCCCCATCGGCCTCATATCCTCCACCCATGAATCCGTTCCTGTCCTCCTCATCTCCTCCTCCACCTTCACCCCATCCAAATCGATCCTTCCAGTGAACATCCCTGACCCGGAGGCGATCCGAAGGCAAATCGTTAGCAGACGACCAGAGACGAATGGCGGCGGCACGAATCGGTGAACACGGCGCCACACCAACCGCTTCTCTGCCAGATACGGTCCAGCAGTAAGCCTATCCTGCTCCTCTTCATTTCCCTCTACCTCCCTGGTTAGGGCAGGCGATTCTTGGTACAGTACCATGGATTCTTGGAACATCGTTTTGCTGTGGGGCACGGGCGGGCGAGCGGCGGTTGTTCTCCTAGGTAGAAAGCGGCATGTGCCTTTTTTGGAGCCTTGCACTGCTGCATGGTTAGTACTAGTAAGCAATTAGGCGGTATTACTTTTAATTTATGTATAGGACATAGTAAGGCTCGGTACAGTTGGTGTTTGTTTTTCAAATTTGTTGGCTTACCATATGTCTATTGGTGTAAAAGAAATCCGGCTTTCTTGATTTCAAATTGTAGGTTTTTGTTATATTAAGCACCGTCTCAATGTTTTACAGAATGGTATTAAGACAAAGTGTTGGAGTTGTACCTTGTCTGGAGGGCCTATTCTTTTGTCCAATCTATTTCTAGGCAGTAGGAATAGTCCTGCTTCTCTGAACTGATAGGAAAGTTAATACGGTACCTGTCCACCGGTTCAATTTTGTATGCTAAGAATGATAATTCCGTATCGAATCACTGTTCTTTTTTGGACTGTGCCTATTGTTATGCATGATAAGCTCCAGCTGTGATGAGGATTAGTTGATGAAAATATTTTCTTTAACTAACTAACTGACACTAAACATAATCAGGAAACGTAGGTGTACATGTAATGGATAGCAGGCTTCAGTTTCGTATGTTGTTCATTTATGCTCTTGTAATATTCAGTCATCTGTGTATTTGTGCAATCTAAACAAGTCATCTAGCAGTTATGTCGGTCCTGAAGTATTTATAGGAAATGCAGTCTCAAATAGACCTTTATTCTTCTATTCACCGAAGACAAGTCACGTCTCTTAGCTAATGCCACCAGATTCATTCCGAGGAAGCACAAAAACTGCATCCAATAAAATTTTGTCTAAACCTGCGACAATTATATTGGGTGGGAGAGAGTAGTTAAATTAGCCTTTTTGGAATGGTTTGTCTAAACATGTGTAGATGACAAATATTTCTGTATTGTTGCTTAAAAAATATATGAAAACATTTCCTGCATGGCTGCATTGTTGCTTAAAAAATGCCCGTAGGATTTAGCAGTATAGTCCTTTGCATTATGTAATACTAGCCTCATAGTGTAAAAATATTGATCTAATAACTTTGCATTCCACCGTACTAGCTAATTATATATTCTAAATATGTGCATCAGCCAAGGACAAAATAAATATGTGCTCTAGAACACATAGCAAAGATTAGTAGTAGATTGCGGTGGTAATTTTGTTTGCTCCAAAGATGTCGTCTCTTTTTAGATAATATGCTCTATGCCAGTACAATGTTGTTGCCATCTTCAAATTTATGTGTGACTGTTAGAAAAAAAAACGAGCAGTAGATGTGCCCATTGGAATTAATAACTTAGACAGATGTTGTACCTCAGGACATAAGTTTTCTTTTGCCCAGAGCATCTACTGTCAACAAATATGAAGTTGCTCTACTGGACATTCTGAAAGGTTTGCCATTTCTGATCTTCTCAACAATAGTCTTTGTCCTATTCTGAACTGATAGAAAAGCTAAGAATGCCCACACTTGTGAAGCTAAATGACTAAATCCTTATGATGTTGCTAAACGAGGCCTCCATGGTTTCATTTTCTTATGCTAAGAATCCCCACACTTGTGAAGCTAAATGACTAAATCCTTGAACTGTCATGGAGGTCTTAGTTTCACATGCTTGCCTTCTCATGTATAATGGTTGTAAAGTCTTTGTAGGAATTTGATGCCTGAGGTGTAGCCTTGGTATGGTTAACTTATCTTGTTGTTCCCTGGTATGGTATCTAGTGCTGTTGGTTAAGGTCGTGTGTTGCGATTACAAGAGATTTTGAGGAATGTCACCTTTGTGCATCTTCTTTTCTTATGCATTCAGCTTCTGTTCGTGGGCTCCTTACGAGTCGCGACAACTGTCTGTCATCCTCTACGGACCTAGAAACTAAAAGTTTGTCATGTATATCCTTGCAGTTGGTTCTATTTGATAAGAACAAGTTCTTGTACTTGATACATTTTTGTTCCAGAGGTGGTGCAGATGATGAAGTGTAGGTTATAGTTCAAAGTTGATTGCTTGCGAGCAGATACACATATGTGGTAACTTTATGTTGTAATTTTATAGATGGATATTGATTTATACATATGATATGCCAAGAAAATGGTGTCTGATTGTGAACTTTTGAGAGGTTGATACAGTATTGGTATGCGTACCGCTCAAATATTCCTTTTGTCATCTTCCACTCTAGGGATTAACCGAACAAGACAAAGCCCCATGGGAATTGGTGGAATTAACGAGAGGGGGGTACTGGGGGTTTGGGTGACATGGGGGGATCACTCAATCCACGTGGGGACTGGTTCCCTGCAGGGAATGATACCCAGCAAACCGAACGAAGCCTAAGGGATTCTGAAAGGGGTTTCAGAATAGAAGTTAATTAAGGAACTGGTCCTTAATAACTCAAATTAGGAATAGTATTAAGTTTAACATCAATGGTTGAAAGAAAGAAAAAGGATGATCATCATCCACTATGTTGAGACATAGGTTCTGTCTTAGTAAACCATAATGATAACTTAGCATAATATGTGATCCAAATAAGAAACGTTTAAAAGTGATTAAATTTGAATCACAGAATGTTGAGCTAAGTTTGTCCGCAGTGTCTAATAGAGAACTGTAGACATGTTTTTCAAATCCATAAAGGATGACATATCTTAAAGCATAAAGGGTTATGTTATAAGGGAATATGTTGCAAACTCTTGTAGATGCCAATTAAAGTCAAGTAGGAAGCGAGGTGAACAAAACATCAAAAGTTGCACAAAGTGCTCTAGTGTTTCGATGAATACATTTATAATAATAGATAAGGGTACCATCTAAAGTGTTGTGTAATGTTATGGCGGGGCTAGTTCGCTTTTAACGTAGAATGATGTGTCCCAGGGCACAATGCCCATGAGAAAGCCCTCAAGGTTGATCTAACATCACTGTAGGCTCCGGGAATCAGGCCTTGTTTTGCTGCCATAGCGACGATGCATACACACAATATGCTATCATGTAATAATAGAGTATTAATGTCAATCCAGGTGACATTAGTAAGTTACAAAAGATTTGGGACTGTAAAGTACAGACCCAAGACTCAACCTCTTCCATGAGCAAGCATGTTCAGGGTACCGGGTATATGGTGCCAATGATTGAGAACAAATGCAGCTAGTGTATTTGTACTCTAGTGCAAGTGGGAGATTGTTGGAAATATGAGAAAATAGTCTTAATGACCCACAAGTATAGGGGGTGTATCGCAATATTTTCGAGGGAAGTGAAACCCAATTTATAAGGCTTAACAACTGAGTTGTCAATTCAGCTGCACCTGGAAACAATCTTGCTCATAGCAGTTTATCAGTAGCAACAGTTTTGTAGTAGGAATAGTAAACTAACAACAGTAGCAAAGCAAAGACAGTAGTAACAAAAGCAGTAAACAGTGGGATTCGAGTGCGGTAGGCATAGGGATGGATAGACGGGCGTTGCATGGATAAGACAATTCACATAGCAATCAGAACATAGGACAATTGCAGATAAATAAGATAAAGCACCCAAGTACTAGACAATCCTAGGCATGTGTTCCATATATAGTCATACGTGCTCGCAATGAGAACTTGCACAACATCTTTTGTCCTGCTAGCCCGTTTGCAGCGGGGCCTCTAGGGAACTACTGGCAATTAAGGTGCTCCTTTTAATAGAGCACCGGAGCAAAGCATTAACACTCCTTGAACACATGTGATCCTCACATCATAGCCTTTCCCTTCCGGCTACCCCGATTTCTGTCACTTCGGGACCATAGGTTTCGGACAACGACGTGTGTATACAACTTGTAGATAAGACCAGAAACAATACTATCATAATGAATCAATAATAAGTTCAGATCTGAAATCATGGCACTCGGGCCCTAGTGACAAGCATTAAGCACAACAAAGTTGCAACAAAGTCATAAAGCACTAATAGAGATACTAGGCACTATGCCCTAACAATCTGATGCCATTACATGAACGATCTCATCCAATCCCTACCATCCCCATAGCCTACAGCGGGGGATTACTCACTCATAGATGGAGGAAACATGGATGGTCGATGAAGATGATGGTGGAGATCGATGGAGATGGCTCCGGGGCACTTCCCCGTCCCGGCAGGGTGCCGGAACAGATACTTTCTATTCCTCGAATCTCCCCTTCGGTGGCGGCGGCATAGCGGAACTTTTCGTGGAAAAACATCGAACCCCCCGAAGTTTTTAGGTCAGAAGGCTTCTTATAGGCGAAGAGGGAGACCGAGGGGGTGCCTGGGGCCACCACACCAGGCCACAGCACGGGCCAGCCTAGCTCGCCTGGGGGTGTGGCTAGCCCCTGGCACTCCTCCGTCTCGTATTCTGGCTCCGTGAGTCTTCTGGAAAAATAGGCACTTTGGCTTTTTGTAGCATCCCATCTGTCTAACATCTGTAATGCTACATGGTCTAATAATAAAATGCTACTTCCTACATATAATTATTGCATTATAATTATAGCATGCTCATGTCATCATGCCACATTGCATTTGAGCATCATATAAAACCCCTTTTAATTGGTTATTCTTCATATGCAGTTGTATTCATATTAATTGTATTTGCCTCTTAATATATTGTATTTGTTTCTTAATTATTGTTACATGCCCAATATGAGTTGAGGGCATCTCTTTTAAAAATCCCTCCACCTACTATTTTGATAATGCCAACTTCCATTTTCTACGCAGCCTATGCCTTTAGATGCCGCGCCCGTTTTAGTACACGAAGTCGATCTTGGTGTAGTGGCTGAGCCCGTGCGTGGCGCCCAGGAGGTCATGGGATCGAATTCCTTTGGGGCAGGTTAGTCGAGCCGGTCACTGAAAATCACACCGGGCTGTCAATTTTTGATGCTGTGCAGTTTTCGTGAGTACCAGAACCATCTTTTGCTATTTACAAAAGATATGCGTTCCTTTTTAATTAGCAGCAGAGGTTCAGCCTAGTGGTTAGCCCAGTTTGATCTTCATCTAGGGGTCCAGGGTTCAATTCCTGTAGGCGCCCCTTTTATTTCTGTATTTTTTTTCCACAACCTCCTAGCTGCATATCCTGTACCTTAAGCCTCTGTTTAAAAGGAAAACCACCTGGGTTCTTGAGATAGTGTTCTTTACCAAACTCTTAAAAGCAAGTTATCTGAAGTTGTTTAAAATTTTCAAATACAAGTTTATTTTTGAATTTGGCTATTCCAAGTACTAAAAGTATTAAACTTACTCTGTAGTTTTCCAAGTAAGATGAAATCAATCTTCACTTAACTCCTATAATTCCAAATCATGCAAACAATATATGTTTTTGAATCAGAAAAACGTGAGAAATTCAAATCTGCCATCCAAAATAATGTTGGACTATTTTTAAATTTTCGAAAATGTTTAATTACAATAAAAATGCCTTTTCTCAATTATTTAATAACTTTAATTCTACAACTCCAAATTTGACAAATAATATGTCTAAATCGATCAGCGCGATGAGCCCGTTCTAACTATGCATTCCATGATATGAATTGCAGCATGCATCATATAAATATTAAGTGGACAGCAAGTTATATGGGAGCAAAACATGACTAAAACTTAATAAAATGCTTTATTCTTGTACCCCACATCTCACCCATGCCATGCTACATTATTGCCATGTAAATTGTGCATCATTCATCATGGCATGCTTGTTTGCTGGTCGCATTTTATTTATATGCTTGTGCACTTTATTTATGTTGGCCCTTGTTTGTTTGGTTCTTCTTTCGGATAGACGCCGAGCAATGGAAATATCAGGAATCCCAGGAGTACTACCCAGATCCGTCTCTCGCTTCAACTGAGCTGCCAGGAAAGCACTACCACATGCTTGCATACATATAGTACATATTGCCTCTATCTTAATCTTGCATCATTGAGTCGCGATTGCAATGAATCCCACGTACTGCATAGCCTTTACTTTTAAACCCCACCGAAGCTTGTTCCTCCATCCTATGAGCCATTACTACATGAGTTGTTTGAGCCATGCGAGTCATAGAACAACATGTGTAGGGTATGTGAGTGTCTGATAGATAACGAGGTACCTAAACAACTTCACCTGAGTAATGGGATAACTAATAAAAGAGGCACCGGTGAGCAATATCTGTTATTTGGTCTTTCATGCTCACTTGTGTCCCGTAGGACCCCGAGTACTTGATTCCTGTTCCTTGACTATTCGCACTATCCACATCCGGGAGGCCTTATGGACCTCCCTGAGCCAGAGCTTGATTCATTTCTATTTCTTGGGGCCACAAAGTAGTTTGGGGCTTTATTACTATCCTGTACTTATGCCATGTATTACTGCTTTATTTACGATTGTGCGTGGAGCACCTGTACTATTTAAGAATGTGGAATGTTTTCGCGGTATCGACAAGCCCAGTCACATTTTCGGGTTCCTAGTCGTTTGCAGCCATTGTCGCAAACCCTGGGTCCGTCTCGGAGCTGGCCAACTTCGTTGCGGGTAGCTTATTGGGGTCGCCCCTTGAAATATTTCTGAATCCTGTGATCGCTTTGTCGTGAATGCCTCGTTGGGTTTTGAGTTGGTTTTTTCGAGGTTGATCGAGTGTGTGTTGCTATTTGTGCACCCCTGCAGGGTAAATCTTTCTGAAAGCCGTGTCCGCGGTTATGGACGACTTGGAGCACAGTTTCTCGATCATAGACAAGTATAACTAAAGTACCGCTTTTAATTTGACTAAATACCTGACTAGTAAATAGTGCAATGCTCATGGAATGGTTAATAAAACTGCCAACGGATGGGCTGTTCGTCCGCTTTCTCGTTGGTAAGCGAGAAGGAGAATGGATCTGTTACTATATACTATTATAACTGTTGTTTCTAATTAACGGACATCCGTCTATCATTGGTTAGGCGGATGGTTAGCGTGTATCTATAGACTTGTTAGATATTCTCTTTTGCTGCAATTGCGTCACCCCAGGTATATGTCCCTTTTAGAGGCATAAAGACTTGCTGAGTACCCCTAGAGTCTCACACGATAAATTGTTTGATTCAGATGAACAGGTGTATTCGCAAGATAGATACTGGGTGGAGGAGATAGATGATGTTGACAATGATCACTCGGTGTAGAGATTCCGGGGATGGGGATCCGTGAGATCTGTGGGCGGGATGTGTTTATTTATGTGGCATCTTATGCCGATTTGCTTCTTATCCGTACTCGGATCTTGTTTTCCGCTTCCGCCTGATACTCTGATGATTGATGTATGAGGAACTATCCTACACTATTATCTCTATTTAGGATATTTGGATCTTGCCATATGGCGTTGCAATATTTCTATTTCTTTTAGATGGTATGGCTCTGAGAACTGTTGTAAGGTAGCTTGCATACATACTCACTTGTGTATGTATTTGATCTCTTCGCATGTTGCCTACGCCGCTCGCTCTTGCCCCGATGTTCTTGGAAGTGGTTAGGGCGGCCGACTTCTGCATGGGTGGCCACAGGCCCCATTGTACTTCTTTAACCACTTTTGGTTCATCCAGGCTTGAACTTAGAGCGTAGGGTCCGAGGTAGTTACACTTTTGTCCCGTCCAATTCCGAGAATATTCATTTTCTGACTTTCCTGGAACCAAAAACAGCAGAAAACAGTCAGGTGGCACTGTGGCTCTTGTTAATAGGTTAGTCCAAGAAATCATATGAAAAGTACTCCGAAGTGTGGACAAAACACAAGAAAGTGGATAAAACCAAGCATGGAGCATCAAAAATTATAGATACATTTGCAATGTATCAACATCCCCAAGCTTAACTCCTGCTCGTCCTCGAGTAGGTAAGTGATAAAAAGAAAGAATAATTTTTATGGTGACATGCACCATCAAAGACTTGACCAAAGTATTTGTAAACATTCAAAGCTGGGATCATAGTACTTCAAGCATAACATGATAGACAAGGTTCTAGCTATAAGTCAAAGAAACTAAGATGCAACATGAAAAGGCACAAATGAAAGATTCATGAATAACAATACCTTGCAAGACGTTTGTTTGTTTCACATAAAGAAAACATAGCATAGTGGCATTCAGCTTGTCCCTCAAAGAGTAGCAAACATAAATGCATAGGACACCTTCAAAGTTCACAAGAGTGACTAGATACAAATAGTTTAAAACAAGCAATATCAAGGTATGCATGAATCAACAAGTCTTGGGACAATGCACATAGAACTAAGAATGGCCACTATGCTCTCAAAGTAGGTGCATAAATATAGAAGGTGGAGACTCAATATAATGGTGGAAGAAAGGCCTTTGTAAAAGGAAGTAGGGATTCAAGTCTCATAAAGAGCTTCCAAAAATTATGGCACTTATAGCTTTCAGCTCTCATTGCCCCTATCATAAGCATCTTGAAGTGATTAAGGTTAAAGTGAACAAACTATGGTGTACATGCTTGACGAAGTATAAGTCAGAAATCTCATGTCCCTTGTATACGAGGGCTGCTCCTCATGCTACTCAAGTTTAGTCACCGGTAAGTTCTTGTCATTGTAAGTACATGTGTATCATTGAGAACCGCCAACGGGGTACCCCTTGCCCGATGATACGGAAGAATCCCCATATCAAAATGACAAGGCAAGCAGACAACGAGCATCTCAGCATTCTTCTTATTTACCATGAGAATATGGTGCTTTTTTCTCTCTTTCCTCTTTTCATAGTATCTCTTTTTTTCTTTTTTCTTTTTTCTCAATAGGACTCTTTTTTTATAAGAAGAATGCTTCATAGACAGCTCATTATGGTTACGCTACAGGTTTCCACCATGTCAGCATGGATTAGACCAGCGACCCAGGCGTTTCTCTAACACATATACATAACTCCATGGACTTACAAGCTCCCCTTTCATTTCACATCGACGACATCCATATACAAAAGAGCATGATATCAACTAGATACAAGTACCAAGTGCAATGTTGAAAGCGTTCCCCATGAAAGCATGGTTCTGCTAATTCCCAACAAATAAGTGCAAGCATATACAACATAGAAGACACAATGGTTCAAGTTTATTAGAGGCAATAAAGTAAAGTGTGCCATCAAGTTCGTGAGAGCTTTAATCACTAGTTTTCTCATAACAAGTGGAAGGTAAACAAAAGCATGAATATACTTGGAATAGCATAAGCTAGTAGGTAGGTATGGTGGACTCTTTGGAATAACCTGGTTTAGGGAGTTGGATGCATGAGTGGAACTCATACTTTGTTATGGAGGCTAGCAAAAGACTGGGAGCGACAAACTAAGAGAGCAATAATGGCCATAATCATGCAGAGCGACAAAACATCATTGATCAAAGCATAAAGTGATACTACAAGTTGAAAACTAAAGGATCATAAAGGCTATGGTGACTTGAGATAGTCATAACATGGCGTGAACATGTGCCAAGTCAACCCAAATAAAGCATCAAAGGAGAATACCACTATACTATGCTTTAATATGCTAAAACAACGCATGATTCATCCAAGGCACATTAAGAAATCTCAATTGTTTATAACAAGTCATGCTACAGCAAAGAATACTAAGAATAAAGCCAAAACAATATCAAGCATGGCATGACAAAGCATAGCCACAGTCAAAAACGAGCTCTTTTTACCACAAAAGCATAAACTTTCCTACTCTTTTCCAAACCAAACCAAACTATTTGCCAACCAAAGTGTGAAAGAGGGGGTCCAACCAACTTATTCAGAAAACTAAACAAACCAAGAAAACTAAAAACCAAAACGAAAACGAAAAATAAGACACTCCAAGAGAAATACAAGTGTGCACGAAACAATAAAAATGAAGCGTTTGGAGGAACCTGGAATTTTTATTGATGAAGAAGGGGATGCCTTGGGCATCCCCAACCTTTGACGCTTGTACTTCTTGGATATTTCTTGGGGTGAGACGCATGGCATCTCCAAGCTTGAGCTTTAGTCCATCCTTCATCTCATTACTCATTCCTTCCATACACCTGAATTTTTCCTTCATACAAAACTTCACACAATCTTTATTAGCAACATTAGTGCACTCAAGATAAATCAGTCTCAAGGTTCAGTTCTAATACCAAATAAACTTCCATTAGAACACTAGCTACTGTAGCACTTCCCTCAAAAAGATCAATTCCCCAAAAGAACTCAAAAAGGAACCAACAAGAAGCAAATGCAGAAAATGGCAGACATCTGTCAAAACAGACCAGTAGGTAAAGACGAATTTTTTCGAAGACCTTCTGTTGCTCAAATCAAAAAGTGTTGAACTAACGAAAGTTAGATAACAACCTGGGGAAGAAGCACAAAACATTACAGCTCAATCCGACATACAGAGATCTCTCACGAATATTTATAGTGAAGCATAGAAATCTGTTTCGGGACAGCAACTTTCCCAACCATTACTTCTCTCTCATTAGAGGTTACTCTTGGCACAAAAAGCAAATAAAAAGGATAAGGAGCGGTTATTACAGAGGTAATAACTTCCAAGACTCAACTAAAACTTTTGGGTTATCTCCCAATAAGTACTTTTCTTTAACGCCTTTAAGTTAGGCATAAGGAAAAACTAAAATGGATAGAATAGAAGTAAGCAGAGATAATCATAGTGAAAACATTGCTTTGTTCAATGCAATCCTTTTGTTAACAAGGTTGATCAGGTCTTGCTACCAAAACAATTTCATATGAGACAAAACTTTGTATTCCACTAATGATTATGTTACCTCAACCTTGATAGCAATGGTCCCAATCATAATAGTTTCGCATTTTTCTCTTTGTATGGGACAATATATTTCTCCAACTTGAATGCCCTCAACATGTTCAATTGAATTCAAACCATAAGTCCTTTCAATCTTCTTGAGGAAATAGACAATGTGTTCATTGAAGGTCACCTTCCCTTGATTACAATTAATAACAACTCCTGCAGTATTTAAGAAAAGGTCTTCCAAGAATAATAGACATATTATCATCTTCAGGCATAAAAGTTTGAGAGGATGCTCTCATAAGAAATAAGAGTTAAAGTAAAAGAGAGCATCAAGAAGCAAATTCAAAACACATTTAAGTCTAAACCACTTCCTATGCATAGGAATCATGTAAGCAAATAAATTTGAAAAGAACAAAGTGACAGGCATAGGAAGATAAAACAAGAGTAACTTCAAAACTTTCAGCACATAGAGAGGTGTTTCAATACCATGAAAACTCCTACCACCATATTTTCCTCTCTCAAAATAATTTTTAGTAGCCTCATAAATAAACTCAACAATATAACTATCACATAAAGCATGCTTTTCATGATCTACAAGCACTAGAGCCTTATCATAAACATTTTCAAAGGAAACCTCGGGAACATAACATTCATCCTCCTTTAGTAAGCATGGAGGACAATCAAATAATGTAAGGGATAAAGAGTTACTCTCATTAGAAGGTAGGCATGGGTAGCTAATCCATTCTTCCTCCTTTTGTTCATCACTCTCCTCCTCTTTTTCATCTAATGAGATTTCAGGTTCATCAATTTCTTCTTCCATAGGATCCTGCAAGGCATTAGTCCTTCCATTTGTGGAAAGCATCTATTAAAATATTCAAGGATATAGCTATTTTCATCCTTGTAATTATCAAAGCAAAATTTAAGTATACCATAAACCTCATATTTGTAAGGTGAATCATCAATATTTTCAAGCAAACTAGCAAGTTCAAAAGCACCCTTCCAAGCAATAAATTCTTCAATTTGTTCCGCATCATCAAAGTCATAAATTCCTTTAGCATAGGAAGATACGGTATCATTATCACTATACTCACATTGAAAAGGGAGGTGTTTATACCTCTTTCTGCAACAAGACTCGTCACAGCAATAAGTAACATTATAAGTAGAGCACACGTTTCTAGCAATGGTATACAATCTATCAATTTGTTCCCATAAGTGTTTCCCTTTTTGTGACAAGCGGTGTTCCTTATAATAATATTTTTGATCTTCCATGAACCCACCTTGCCAATAAGCTTCGGTTTCAAAGAAACCAACCATTGACAACAAGCATGACAAAGCAAGATAATAACAGACCAACGAAAATAACAAATAGAGTAGGAACTAATTTTTTTTGTATTTTTGAAAAAGATACTAGCAAACCAGGAGAAAGATAAACTTAGCTTGAACAATAGTGAATCCAAGTGAACTTGATAAATAAAGCTATGCTCCCCGGCAACGGCGCCAGAAAATAGTCTTGATGACCCACAAGTATAGGGGGTGTATCACAGTATTTTCGAGGGAAGTGAAACCCAATTTATTGATTCGACACAAGGGGAGCCAAAGAATATTTATAAGCCTTAACAACTGAGTTGTCAATTCAGCTGCACTGAAACAATCTTGCTCACAAAGTTTATCAAGAGTAACAGTTTTGTAGTAGGAATAGTAAAGACGGTAGCAAAGCAAAAGACGGTAGTAATAAAAGCAAGAACAAAGAGGATTCGAAAAGTGCGGTAGGCATAGGGATGGATGGACGGGCGTTGCATGGATAAGACAATTCACATAGCAATCAGAACATAGGGCAATTGCAGATAAATAAGATAAAGCACCCAAGTACTAGACAATCCTAGGCATGTGTTCCATATATAGTCATACGTGCTCGCAATGAGAACTTGCACAACATCTTTTGTCCTGCCAGCCGCTTTGCGGGGCCTCTAGGAACTATCGGCAATTAAGGTGCTCCTTTTAATAGAGCACCGGAGCAAAGCATTAACACTCCGTGAACACATGTGATCCTCACATCAAAGCCTTTCCCTTCCGGCTACCCCGATTTCTGTCACTTCGGGACCATAGGTTCTGGACAACGACGTGTGTATACAACTTGTAGATAAGACCAGAAACAATACTATCATAATGAATCAATAATAAGTTCAGATCTGAAATCATGGCACTCGGGCCCTAGTGACAAGCATTAAGCACAACAAAGTTGCAACAAAGTCATAAAGCACTAATAGAGATACTAGGCAATATGCCCTAACAATCTGATGCCATTACATGAACGATCTCATCCAATCCCTACCATCCCCATAGCCTACAGCAGGGGATTACTCACTCATAGATGGAGAAAACATGGATGGTCAATGAAGATGATGGCGGAGATCGATGGAGATGGCTCCGGGGGCACTTCCCCATCTCGGCAGGGTGCTGGAAGAGAGACTTTCTGTCCCCCGAATCTCCCCTTCGGTGGCGGCGGCGCAACGGAACTTTTCGTGGAAAAACGTCGAACCCCGAAAGTTTTTAGGTCGGAAGGCTTCATATAGGCGAAGAGGGAGACCGAGCTGGTGCCTGGGGCCACCACACCAGGCCCTGGCGCGGCCAGGCCTAGCCCGCGCCTGGGGGGTGTGTGGCCAGCCCCTGGCCCTCCTCCGTCTCGTATTCTGGCTCCGTGAGTCTTCTGGAAAAATAGGCACTTTGGCTTTTGTCCCGTCCAATTCCGAGAATATTCATTTTCTGACTTTCCTGGAACCAAAAACAGCAGAAAACGGGCAGCTGGCACTGTGGCTCTTGTTAATAGGTTAGTCTAAGAAATCATATGAAAAGTACTCCAAAGTGTGGGAAAAACACAAGAAATTGGATAAAACCAAGCATGGAGCATCAAAAATTATAGATACATTTGCAATGTATCAATATGCCCTAGAGACAAATAGTAGTAAGGACTATTGTCATATTTCATATAGTTTATGATTAAGTTTTATATCATGCTATAACTGTATTGAGTGGAAACATCAATACACGTGTGATATACAAACAACCAGGGGTTCCTAGTGAAACTCTAGTCACTGGTTCATTGGTCAACAGATGATCATGTTTCCCGATCATGTGGCATTTATGCCAGTTGGAAATGAGGTCATTTCATTCTGAGAATGAGATGATGAACCAATACCCAACCTAAACATCGTGACCCGATCATGTCACGAAGTTCAAGTTACGATGATTAGAAATGGATCCTCGTAGACTATTCCTTAGACCATGAGGATATATCAATCACTGTCTCCCGAGAGTGCTTAGATAGCATCAAACGCCATCTGGTAATACGGTGGTTATAAAGGTGTGTTCAGGTACTCGGATGAAACCGTAGAGGCAATATATGTCAAGAGCGGGATTTGTCCATCCATGTGACGGGAAGATACTCAAGGGCCCACTCGGAGAAGTTATATCCAATAGCTGCGCAGCGTGTGATTTGATCACCGGGATATCACTTGTCGGAACGAGTCAAGTAGCATTGTTCAGTAACGAGATTGAACACGACATGGTGATTTCATTGATCAGATCTCGGGCAATGCAAGTATCGAGTGACAAAGGGAATAAGACACGACTGTCCCGGTTCAAACGATGAAAGATCTTTGTGGAACGCATAGGGGTCACATGGCCATCCAGGTCCCTCTGTCGATCATTGGTGCGGGAGTGTCCCGGCCATGTCTGGAGTGTTCCTGAACCGTGGGGTGTCACGCTTAAGGGCTTGATGATGCTTAGAGAGTGTTTATAGGATCAGTGGAATCACCGAAGAAGAGTAGGGAGAAAATCGAAAGGGTTTCGGTAAGTCCGGAGGATGTCCGGAGTGGAGGTGGAAGGTGTTCCATAGCCACGGAGATTGAATAATATGTGAATGAATGTTAAATGTTGATTTAATCATTTATTCATAATTATTTAATAAAGAGAAAATCAATTTTAATGGTCAAAGGCTTAATGGGCCAATTCTGGAGGGAGAGGGCCCATTAGGGGAAAGGAGAGAGGGAGAGTGGCCAAAGGGGAGGCCGACTGTTCCTAGCCCCCCTCGCGCGGGGCCCACTAGGGTGGC
The DNA here is from genome assembly GCA_023614405.1 of Avena insularis. Classification (NCBI taxonomy): domain Eukaryota; kingdom Viridiplantae; phylum Streptophyta; class Magnoliopsida; order Poales; family Poaceae; genus Avena; species Avena insularis. The sequence continues at coordinate 36,999,774 of CM042696.1, read as the reverse complement.
CAGTAGCCACCCCTCCTCCCTCCTCTCCTTTAGTCCCACCTCGGGACTTTGAGGGAGGGTGTACCCCCTCCTCCCCCTATATATAGTGGGGTATTTGGCCAAGATAAATACACCAATAATCAATAAAGGTCTCCTCACTTTTGGGAGGACCTCTAATTGATATTTTCTCTCTCCCTCTCTCTTTCTCTCTCGTGACCGTGGTCCCAAGTCTGGACTGTGCGAGCGAGAGACATCTTCACCGCAGAGCGTCGTCGCGCTGCGGGATTCAGATCCGGGACCTCTACTTCTGCAACTGCTGCTGGATCGGGGAAGCGGGAGTCATCGTCAGGCACGAACATGTGTAACTCCCCGCAAGGTGTCGCACTTGAGGCACTCAAGTCGTTGGAGCCAAGGAGCGCAAGGACTTCATCACGACCTTGAGGTCGGCTTCGGCTCGTCTACATCAACCACGCTCTCCTGAGCGTTGACAACGCTTTTCGGTCTTCAAGGGTAAGTTCGCAAAAAGCCCCTCCCGTTACTGTATTACTAATAGATAGGTCCTGGCAGCTTCCGAGGTTCAGGGGCGTAGGGTAAAACTTTATTGTTTTCATACGCGGAATCCCTACAGGAAGCCAAAAAACTACCTAGGATCTGTCTATGTAGTAATGCAGTAACGGCCAATGCGTAGAGAATACATACCCTTGTAGACCATACGCGGTTAACGTTTCGTGGGGAACGTGGTTGAAGTAGTCGTACTTGTAGCCGACCTCAACATTGCGAAGCTCCTCGCAAGTCACCCCTTGCTTCTTCTTCATCGTGCAGCAACTCCGGCTCACGACATTTAATCGCCCCAAGTGTTGCGCCTCGTGTCTCCGTACACATCCGGTGCACGATGAGATCTCCGGCTCCCCGATCTCGCCGAGAGTGCGGAAATTGATATCCGACTAGAAATCCCTGCAGCGTAACAGCGTACTGCAGGTGTGCCTTGTTCGTACAGCCCGGACTTGGGGCCATGGTCACAACGTACAGAGAGAGAGAGGGAAGGAGGAAGTCAACCAAAGGACTTCTCCAAATATTGGTGTCTTTTAATCCCACCCATGGGCATCCCTTTATATAGACTAAGGGGTGTGCCTTTCTCAAAGCCTAAGCCATGTGGGACTATTTAACAATGGAAATAACAGGAATTTCGAGCTAATAGCCGGATGGGCCAAAACAAGCCCAATAGACAAAAGAGCAACAACAAACAACAGCCTGGGAAGGAGCCAGCCGGGTGGGCCGGCGTTGCCTCCCTGGTGGCCCACAACGCTGCAGCCCAGTGCAGAGGCTGTGGCTGGAGGCGATCTAGGCGGGGAAGCCCGGGTGGGCCGGCCTGGCACGCGACGGCCCAGGCAGCGCCCGCTGCCCAGGTCCTCACCCGGGTGGGCCTGGCTTGACTGTGGCCCGTGCGTCGCCTGGCACTCTACCGCCATGGGCGACGTGAAGTATTTGCCGCCCATCCGCCAGCGCAGCCTAGCTGCGCGTCGCCTAGTGCAGCGGGTATTATCCGCCACCCACGTGGGCCTGTGCTGTTTTTCCTTTTCTACAGCTTTTCTCCTAGGCCTTTTCCCTCCGGGGATTTGGCCTAATATAAAAGTTGCTCTTATAAATCTTAATCTAAATATTATTTAGTATATATTAATTCATAATTAATATATAATAAATGTATATTTAAATTCCTATTTTTATCCGAAAATACTTTTCCGATCTTTTCCTTTATTCTTTCTCCGAATAACTTCGGATCTCTCTGCGGAATGATTCCGCCTTTCTCTTTCTCTACTGTGATTCCGTCTTACGAATAATCGTTCTCATCGTACCCTTAAGTGTATCCTCTCACGGCTCGGAAATGCTCTAGACATGATCTGTATCAATGATCAATAGAGGGACCAGGGATATCCATGTGACCCCTATGCATTCCTGATGACAATGTCGTTTGAACCGCTAAATGTAGCATCCAATTCCTTTTGTTTCTCGATACGACTTGTCCGAGATCTGATCATTGGTATCACATACCTTGTTCAATCTCGTTCACAACAAGTTCTGTTTTCTTGTTATCGTGATATTACATCCCCGTGACCGAGTCACATGTTGCAACATTTATGGATGTAATCTCACTAAGCCGACCATATGTATCTTTACCTGTCATGTGGGTGGACAAATCCCGGTCTTGCAGACACATATTCCTTTGGAATACACAACGTACACCTTTATGGCCACCGTATTACTAGATGACGGTTGATGCAGTCTAAGCAGCACCGGAAAACAGTGAGTAATATGAGCTCATTGTCTAAGGGAAAGGAGTTTAGGTATAGCCGTTGCAACAATGAACTTATATGACTTGATCGTGTTGCAATCTTTCGAGGAATGTCCATCACATCATTTTTCAATGATATGACCCCGTTGTCAATTGGCATAAATGTCCATGATCTTGAAACCCAGATCATCCTTATGACCAACGAACTAGTATGAATAGAGGCTACTAGGGACTTGGTTGTTTCATACCACACCTGTACCAATGTTTCTACTTGGCACAGTTATAGCACAATATGAAACTATTATAAACTAATTGAGATATGACAATAAAAACTTATTTATTATTTGCCTCTAGGACATATCTCCTTCAACACCCGCCACTCGAGGCCAGCCAGACCACCATCACCATCCCACAGGTCCACCTTTGAAGCCATCGGACTGGGTAGCAGGACCCGGCCGCCTGCACACAGCCACACCTAGGCTCCCAGTCGCTGCGGCATAAGCCGCCGTACAGATCATCACCGCTGCCTGCGAGTTAGCTGCCGAAGCAACCAGAACAAACCCGGGCAGCTGTCGCCGCAGACAGGAACGAAGACCACAGCCACCACCATCCTCCACCTCGCACGCCGGCGGCTCCAAACGCCGCACAACAGCCACCACCACCATCATACCGACCGGAGAGCCCCACGACCACGGTCACCACCAACCGCACCACGTGGAGAAGAGAGGCCGGGCAGTACAGCCTGTCGCCGAAGACGCACCGTCGAAGAGCACCGTGAGCACTGCCGGAACGCCACAAAGAGGGGGGCGCCGACCGACACCAACACGGGGCTCGAGGACGAACGCCGATGGCCGCAGACGCGAGCTCCCAGGACCCGTCGCCGCGCCGCCCACACGGCACCGCAGCCGCCGCGCCGCCGAGGAAACCCGGGGCCGCCGCCCCAGTGCCCAAACTCCGCTGGAGACGCTGCACCGTCCAGGGCCACCGTGCCGCTCCGGCCAGAGCTCCCACCGCCCGATGGAAAGAGGCCCCCACCCAGATCCCGTCGTGCGAGAGGAGGGAGGCCAGCCGCCGCTGTCAGCCACGCGGCCTTCGTCTGGCGGCGGCGGGCGGAGGTAGAGGGGGAGGAGGGGTGGCGGCGGGATAGGAGCGGTCGCCCGAGCCGCCCCCCTGGGAGCGACTGCTAGCTATATTAATACAGCAGGGCGAAAGCCTGCTCGGAGAAGATTGTGACATGAATTTTTAGTACCAACTAGCTCCTCGTTTCTCTTAAATTCCGGTCACATTTTTAACCCAGTATCGTATTTTCCACCAGCCGCCATACATCATCTCCCACCGCCCATAGCCAATCCTAATTTTGCTCTCCATTTGTCAATTCCTTGCTCGGCGTCGCCGGAGAGATCCAGTTCAAACCACTAGAGGGTAGAGGGGAGGAGCCGGAGGAGGATGAAAAGCAAGCAGGCAGATGGTGCTCTAGCAAAGCGACAATTCCAAGGACTTTGTGAATAAATAAGTTTCTTGTGGGATACCCACACCCACCTAGGAAAACTCAGTAAAAATCGTGTTCCATGCAGGTTTTTTTCCTTGGTACTAATACTATATGGCACGACGACATAAATCAAACCGCCCGATCATACAAGATCCAAGAACTGAGAAGAAGAAACATAGTACACGGGAAAAAGACTGTCAGGCCGGCCTTGCACCAAGACACTTTACAAACCTGACGACGAGGATGACGACTTCGGAAGTTCGGGGTTGGAAAACCATTCCCACCACCGCCCGCCTCCCGCCTCTCAGCCCTCCGCTGCCGCCAGCGCCATGGGCGAAGGAACGCAGCAGCCTCAGCCCGTCATCCACTGCAACGTCGAGCCGGCGCCGCGAGCGTGGACTAGGATGCAGATGCTGGCCCTCGCCGCCATCCTCGTGCTTGGGGGCCTCAAGTACCTGCCGGCGGCCACCCACTTCTGCCACCACAACTGGATCCCCTCGCGTCACCCCGTTGTACGACTGTCCGCTCCATGCTGCCCGGACCCGGACTGTCCCATCGACCCCTCGCGTTTCCTCGTGGATGTGCCTGTCTTTGGTGTCTACTATCAAAATAACAAGCTCTATTGCTTTCCCTGCAGGATCTGTCGCACCAGGTTGGAGGTGTCGATTTTGTCGAAAAAGAGGTTGGAAGTGTCGACATCTTATCTTGGATAAGCTGTCTGGATCTTCGTGTGCTTGCCGTGCTAACAAACTCCACCCTGTCCAGCTCAAGGTTCTCTCTAAGCGTTTCATATATACGTGTTTCAGTAATTTTGCTCTCAGGAAATTGGCTCAATACCAGTGAACTTTAACTCCTCGAAACAGCCTTTCGCCCTGCTATATCAATATAGCAAACCACCGATACGAGAATTCACAAAGTGAATTTTAACTAACTACCAGATTTTCTGTAACTGGTATGTAAGAGTTTCACCCACATAGTGATAGCGGAACATATATAGTGATAAATACCTTTGGTATATTCCAGAGTTCTACTTACGCACTTCATTTCACTACAAGTTCCACAGAGTTGGTTGACAGAATTGTGGCTTCAAGTACTATTTAGCCAACATGTTTCTTTTTATTTGTTCGACAGTCAACCGCATGATGTATCCTTCAGTTTCTTGCTACCTGAAGGACAGAATGATCGATTGCCCTTCTACAAGTTAAAATCAGTACTACCTGATTCAAATATTACTGTTACTAGGTGAGAGCACACAAATTAAAAATCTCGTGTTTTCATTGGAATTCGTCTGTCCTCATACTTGTTTACCTCTTCAGTCAAAAGCATATCAAGGATAAGCTAAATGTTGCCACTCCGGAAGGGAACTTTCTTTGGTCATTCCGCAATGAACTTTCACCAATCATCTTTGCAACAACTCAATTCTCGCAAAATAAATATGTTTATATCTCAGCAGACTCAGTTGTAAAGGTACAATACATACACGCAATCTATTTACTCCAACCTATTACTGAACTTCTATAAAAACAATCATTGGTCGCATTAAGATTCTATTTTATTTGCCAAAAGATGGTTCTATTGTCGTACGTCATAAAGTTTGTGGATGATAATTTTTTAACCTGTGGTAGTGAGAAGTAGTGGATGATAATTTAACAATCGCGTATCATAAAGTTTCTCCAAGAAGTTTGTGTCTGCTATTTGCATCCGTATCATCAAATAATTGAAGAATTGCCAGTCTTTACTATGCATAAGACGAATTTAACTGAAAATGACCACCACCACCCCTTACCATTGTTTTGAATTAGTCAATCATGTCAAAGGGTTATACCAAAGTAAAGCATTTTTATAAGTATCGTTGGATTACCTTACGTGCAACATCACTCTCCTACCCAGGGAAAAGTTGAAGACCTTGTTCGCATCGATTTAGGGAGTTACGCCATCGGTGCTGCTGAAGATTGTAGCAAGCGCCTCGGCGATTACGCCAGCATGGATGTTCTGAATGTTGTTCAAAGAACACATAGAGGTTTGGTATATACCGAACCTTATGACAGGGATGCGTGCTTACTTGATTTTGATGTGCTTCTGGTGGAGCCACGTAATCTAAAGAGGAATCTGATTGACTCTATCAAGTTGTGGACAATGGCTGTCAACCTACGTAATTCAAGGTCAGTCACTTGGTTGTGTTCTGGGAAAGAATTTCAGCACCAGCATATATTAAATCTTAGTAATCCACCTACTGTATATTATAACACATCTTCGGTGCTACCGAACATCAATTTTCAGGGACGCCATTAGGGTGGCAATGACTCTGGCTTTCTATGACAATTATCTAAAGATCCCTACCAATTGGAAGCGTGCAAATGAAAACAGGTACATTCTGTACTACGATGGACCTAAGAATGTATGTTCTCAAGGTGGTCATAAGCATCAAGAAAAAGGCTCCGGTAAGGCTTGGCAACAGTACCTTAGTCAGAAGTCCGACGCTATACTGAGCACCTAAACGACGACATTTCATCCTATGTTCTCCATTGTGTGGGGTGGTGCGGCAGCCCATGACTGGACATATACCTGACGTGCGTGACTGTATTTGTAAGTCACAATTCATTATGACGAGCTGGCGTCAGATGATTTGATTTGCACAGTATATCAAAATTTCCCATCCTTAGGGATCACTACAAATTTGGAGATAGCGTGCTACTAGGGTGGCCACGAGCATTGTTCGTTGATCCATCTGAATCGTGTAAGGCGAGGTCCAGTTGTATTCTCAACAGAACGATATTCTTTCTTGAACACTGCATATGTATAACTCATAGAAGCAGGCACTCTTTGTTGTTGCCAATGATGACAACAGCTGCAAAATCGCAAGAACTCGACAGAGACAAAGGTTTTTGGCGCGGCGTTCAACTGACCACTTTTATGTCCCTTCTCCTTTTTATTCATTCTGTTACAACTGAACCTCTAAGATCGAGGATCAATGACCGAGCCTAGTTCATATTGTCATTCCACTACCTCTCGATGCCCATCACCCCTACGAAATCACCACGGTCATCTTTGCCTCGTGCCATTGCCATCCCACGAGAGATAAGCGCGGCAAGCTAGACTAGGTCTACCTGAAATTAAGCTGACAGTCCTGTTGTTTACACTTTACAAACGCACCAGTTTGCTGAGATCAAGATCAAAGGCAAAGGCTAAATCCAACCCACAGATCCTCCACGCCACGGGAACACACCAACTCAGCTAGGAATTGTGGTGACCGCGACCGAAACGAGTACGGCCAGCAGCAAGGGCGTGGCGGTGGCCAGCACGGTGGAGGCTACGGCCAGCACGCTGACTATGGCCAGAAGGATGGGTACAATCAACACGGCTACAATGGCGGCTACAACAGTTACAGTGGCGGCAGAGAAACGGTGGTGACCATGGCCGGAATGGCTATAGGCACGGTCGCAACGACAATGGTGGTCGTTGTGGTTACGACTGTAACCACTCCTACGGCGGCTACAAGAACTCTGGCTACGGCCAGAACAGTGGTAGGTATGGCTACCACAACCCCTACGGCGGCGCTCCCTATGGCCAGCAATAGCCTTGTTCTCATTGGGTGTAAGTGTCACCCAACGCGGTCGGCGTCATCGGCCCTCGCCCTGGCCTCCGATGGCCGGCATACCCTGTGATGTTCCCTGGACCTGTGATGTTCTCTCGACTACTCCACCATGTTTCAGATAGTGCCGAGCGACAACATTGCCTGCATTGTTTCCGGTGCTCCCGTTGCCTACCATTCCTAACCTATTTCCCTTTTTTACCCTCAATGCACTTGAGCACATCCGGGCGTAGAAGTACCATTCGTGAGAATGAGGTATAGCAACGGAACACGTCATATAAGAAGCGCGAAATGGTGGAGAACAGTAATGACTATGTAAGAGTTTGAACCGACCCACATTCGAGAGTCGGTGTGCACGGTGATGTCATTTATGGTGGGCATGATTAATGGAAGAATTAACATCTTAGTCTAGCCAGAAAGTCAGGATGGGAATGGGCCGGGTCGACCCGGCGGGTCGCTGACCCGACCAAAAATATTGAGGCCAATGGGTCAGCTGGGTCGGCCCTAAAAAAGATTTGGGCCAGTAGAGCCGGCATCAACTGACCCATTGGGTCAGCTGGGTCGACCCACTCGTAACTGAGCCGGTTCTATATCAGGCTTGTGTGTGCATATATGGACACGGTAGATAATGTTCGACGCTACTCCACATCTGCAACTGTCTGTAACAAATATTCGTTAAACTTAAGTGTTTACAACTGTTGTCTATCGAACAAGTTCATGTGCAGCGAATTAAAAAAATAATGTTAGAATGGGTCCGTTAACAAATTTACCTTTTCCCGTTACACAAGGCTGCTTGCACAAGTATATTCATAGGTGGCACATACTCAAACATTTATCAGAGATGCCGGTGGTCACGAATCATTTTAAACATACTGACATATATTTCCATACGCCTAACATATAGCTGAAATGGCCAATGTCTATATATAACGTTTACATTTGATGTCATTTTTTCTGTCAATCAAGAGCCATTTTGTTGTTTATTGTCAATCTGGTTGAATTAGTACTTCGTCACAATGTATTTTAAAATTTTCATCAGTGCAAAAACAGTTAAAAAAATGTATCAGAGTTAATTATCGGGTCGGCCCCGGGTATCCATTGGGCCAACGAGGCCACTTTCGTTTTTCAAAATGGGTAGGCCCGTGGCCTCTCAAATTGGCCTTGAGGCCACGGGGCCAGGGCCAAGGCCAGGTCCGGGTCGACCCGTTCCCATCCCGACCAGAAAGGTATAGTATATGAACATTCTTGAAGATATATCAAGTAAATTGATTCCACGTAAACTGTGAGATTTGCGAGCACAAGCATGTATGATATATCCATCAAAATAGAAATGGAAAATTACTGACAAGGTTTTGGAGAAGTCAACGGGAGTCTCCCTCCTTTCTTTGACTGTCTTTGTAGTCTCTTCAATGAAATATCATGTCAAGTAAATCTATGCTAGTACATGCTACAGTATCTTCCTCTTAAAGTAACATCAATAGTCCTTAGGTTGTTCCAGTGCCTTTCAACCTACTGAACATAAATCATCGCTATGTTGCCCGATCATGGTTTGAAGCATCGTTCAAGTTCTGGTAAAATATCTACAGGAGCGGTCGGTTATTAAAATGTGTCAGAATAGAAGATTATAAAGGAAGTAGATATCCACAATTTTTTTTATGATCCCAAATCTCGATGATCCACACTTTTTTTCTACTGCAAGGTTGGTTTTTATCCTTCTTAACGCTTCAGATATTCTCACAAATTAAGTCTTGCAACTCAGATAACAATTGATTTCGCCATGAAATTTACCTTCTAACTGAACGACCTGAAAAAATTGGGTCGCCCCTGCGTTGTCTCTCACAGGCGACACGGGACGGCTAGCTCCCCGGCCTCCAGCTTCTACTCCTCCACCCCGCCACCAGCGTTGGCAGGTCGGTAGACAACATTTTCGGCGAGGCACTTAGATTTGTCCCTAATAAAATCAACGGCGACACCTGCGTCCGCGCTCCTGGGGCTACCCAAGATTTGGCTGATTGTTCATGACTAAGGCCTCCATTCGGATTGGCGCCTCGCTGTTCCAGATAGGTTCCGGAGGTGCCATCTCGCATACTTGAGTCGAGTCAAGAAAAGTCCCAATGAGTACTCGCAACAGATTGGAAGAAGTGTGTGTGTCGAACGATCAGTATTTTGCAGCAGTGTTCTCAACAAGCGGGGTCAGTGACCTTGACAAACTTCATATCGTTTTGGAGAAGGTTTTTCGGAGTTGAGATGTCGTCATCGCTAGTGTGCTTTCGCTACTACGAGTATCTAATTGCTTCAAGGGGGTCTTTATTTTTGTTTTTATTCTTCTTTTATTTTCGGTTGTGTGCACCCTTGATGTCTAGACCTGCTCTATCCACTATGTTGTTATAGAGGCCGGTATAAATAATATCATCTTGGTATTAATAGAGCATCAGCTGTTCTGTTGTCTACCCCTTTCTTGTATATTATTTTATATCTTATTAAGCCCAAAAGCCTGAAGAACGCCTTCTGTTGCATATGGGTGTTTGCCGGATGTTCCCTCAATTGGACCAGACATTTCTGATCTGTGAATATGACGAACTCCCCACTCTGCAAATATGCTTTCGACTTGTCAATGGCCATTAATATTGCCAAGCATTCCTTGTCATAGGTTGACAAGGTTTCGTTCTTACTCCCCAATGCTTTGCTGAGAAATGCAATGGGGTGTCCTTGTTGCATCAGGACAGCCCCCACTCCTTCATCACAAGCATCAGTTTCGAGCTGGAAAGGCTTAAAGAAATCTGGCAATGCCAGCACTGGAGCCTCCATGAGAGCTTGCTTCAAGGCTTGAAATGACTCATGTTCATATTTTGTCCAAGCGAACACTGCCCCTTTTTTGAGCAGTTGAGTCAGAGGTCTGCTAATGGAACCAAAACTCCTAATGAAACGCCTGAAGTGACTGTTGCACAAACGAGCATTTATTGTGCTTCACCAACAGATGATTGTCGCGTAATGCCTGGAATACCAACTGCAGATGATCATAGTGCTCCTCCATGGTCCTGCTGTATGCCAGTATGTCGTCAACGAACACTAAAACAAATTTGCGCAAGAACGCCGCAAATACTGTGTTGATGGCTGATTGAAGAGTGGCCGGGGCATAAGTCAATCCAAATAGCATGACCCTAAATTCGAAGTGCCCATTGTGTGTCCTGAATGCTGTCTTCTGTTAATTAGTAGGCGCCATCCTAATTTGATGGTACCCCGAGCGCAGATCCAACTTGGTGAAGAACACGGCACCTACCAGTTCGTCGAGCAATTCCTCGACAATGGGCATGGGAAACCTGTCTTTGACATTGACTACATTCAAACTGGCGATAATCAACACAAAAGCGCCATGTATCGTCTTTCTTGCGTACCAGCAACACCGGCGAGGCAAAGGGACTGTTGCTCAACTTGATTATCCCTTGTGCGAGCATCTTGGACACCCGCCGTCCCAATTAATCCTTTTGCTGGGGAGAATAGCGATAGGGCTTGGCCCAGGGGAATGGTATGGTTGAATGCTCGTTCAGGAGGCAAGCCTTGCGGTTCAGCGAAGAAATCGGCAAAGGATTCTAGCACTGTGCCGACCGGCCCTGTTACTATTTCTTCCTCACCAACAACTGGTACTGAATTCAATTCAATTATTTGCGCTACATCTTCCTTAATCAACATATGCACTTGTTCAGCCGAAATTTCAGCACATTTGGACACATTGTCTCTGATCCCTTTGATTGTTACTCGTTTTCCTTCGTGTCGGAACCTGAACACTTTTTTGGTCCAGTCAATCCACATAGGCCCAAGGGACTGGAGCTAATCCATTCCCAAAATTATATCATAGGATCCCAGAGACAATACTCTCAAATTTGTGACAAATGTGTGTCCTTGACATTTCCAAGTTGCTTCAGGAACCATCGAAAAACGAGGCATGGTGCCTCCATTTGCAATTGTGACAGCTTCTGGAGCAATGGCCAGTGTTGCCAACTTCAACTTGGAAACCATCTTTTGACTGATGAAATTGCTAGAACTTCCAGAATCAACTAGTATCAACATATGTTGACCTTGTAATGTTGCTTGCAACCGCATTGTGTTTCGTTTTGTTGACCCAGCTGTAGCACATTTAGACAAGTGCATTAATCCTTCAGATCCACTCTTTGAACTTTCCTCTTCATCAGTGCCAGAGTCTGACTCAGCCTTGTATTCCAATAGCAGGAACAGATCTTCAATCAACTGCACCTGAGCTGAAGGAGTGCATTCCTGCCCTCTATGAAATTTTTCTCCACACTTGAAGCAGAGCCCTTTCTCTCTTCTCATTTTCTTCAATGCATCTAGCTTATGCTCCAATTTACTTTTCTCATCAACAGACGTCTTGTCTTCAAAAGGAACACTGCCCAGTAAGCTCTTGGCTTGCTGGAACTGATGTCTGCCACTGGACTTGTATGATTGCTTGTAATAAGCACCTGGAGAGTGCTTCAGTTCTTCTACCACGTCCTCCTGCGTTTGTGCAAGGACAAGAGCAGCATCAACAGTCCTAGGATGATGTAATCTGATAGCATGCTTAATATCTATTCTTAAACCTCCTACGAATTTGGTAACAAAGAATGCCTCGTTATAATTGTTATTGTAAACTAACACTTTGTGCATCAGCTCCTCGAATTTGCGATGATACTCATCTGTTGTACCCTGTTGTTTAATTCTTTCTAAAGGTTCTAAATGTTTATGATTTTTTTTTAGCAACCAGCAGGAGCACTGTCTTTTCTATTAGAAGAAGAGAATTGGCCGGTTTAGAAGGAAAACCGGCCAAAACCCGAAACAGACGTATAAACACACGGGTCCAGTTAAAAGGGGAACCAGACCAAAAAAAACCCAAACGGCACAGTTTTAAGGAAAAACTGGCAGAAACCACACGAGGCCGCACTACCTAGGTCGACTAGGCCTGGAGCACCGTCGAAACGATACGAACACAACGGCAACAGCGAGCGCTACGAAGAGCCTGGTCCATGTCCCCGGAGAGGAAGTCAGAGCCGAAGGAACGGCTAGGCCTCTCAGGCTTCATGGCGAGAGGCAGGCCGCAGGGGACTCGCCAGCGGTACTCGCATGCCGACAGGGCCCGAAGACATCGACTCAACCGACATCACTAGCACCCCAAGCAAAAGGCTCCACGCACTCCGAAAAATGACGCCTCCAAGGGGATAACGACGTCCATAAGACGCCGCCGTCATCCAATCCGGCAAGCCAGATTTGGGCTTTCACCCCGGAATGATGGACAGAGGGGCGTCGGGGCTCCACGACAACGCCCCCAAGAGGGGTAACGGCGCCCACAGGCGCCACCGCTGTCGGCACCGACCAAGTCGGGCTAGACTTTCGTCTGGAGACCACGACCACCACCTCCAAGGGACAGCCACTGAGGCAGTCCCTGCCGCCCGACGAGCTAGCTCACCGGCAAAAGAGACGACGTCAACGCCCGCGGAGCCAAACCCCGCCGCCCACGCGGCCGAGGCAGAGCATCACCACCATCTCGATCCGGAGCCGCCGCTCCGGCTTTCGCGCGCAGCACCACAGCACCCCATGCCGATTGCCACTGCCGCAGACAAAACAAGCCACCCCGCGGCGACCATCCGCAGCCACCAAGCCGCCCAAGCACCGCCGGAGGCCTCAACGAGACTACCACGCCGAGACACCCCCAGCCCGCCGTCCTCCACGCCTCCGAAGTGTCGAGGCAAACCTGTGGCCGCATCCCACCCGAAAGACGCCGCGTCCCCGGGGCCGCCGCTTCTCGCCCACTTGCACCACCGCGCCACGAGCGCCGCTTCGCCACCCGCAGCTGGGAGCAAGCGCACACCGCCGAGAACCGGGCCGCCGTCGGCTTCAAGGCCAGCCGCCGAGCAACAGCAGCGGGAGGCGCGGCCCGCCGAGCCCATCTGAGCCCAGATCGGGCCCTGGCCGCGCCCGGCAACCGCAGCAGCGCCTAGGCGACGCCCTTGCCGCCCTCCGCTCCGACGTCGTCCGCCGCCGCAGCCCGCAACCCACCGCGCCCCCACGTCGCTAAGCCGACGAGCTCGCCGGCGAGAACGAAACGCAACCGCCCGGCCCCCTTATCTCTACCGAATTTCTGTCTGTGTGACTGCAACTACTAGCTCTTCCCAACTATCAACATCATGCATAGCTCCGTATGTTTGCAACCAAAGCGCCGCATTGCCTCTAAAGTGTAAAGTGGCAAAACTAGCCCAAGTATCATGTGAAACATGGTACATGGCAAAATATTTTTCTGCTACCGCCCTCCACCATTGAGGCTTATCTCCATCAAATTTGGGGAAATCAGCTTTTGGCATCCGAGTGTTTGTGTATAGACAGGAATCGCTGGCATGTACCATGGCATCTGAAGACGGAAATATTTTTCCCCTGTCCAGCTCTCCGCAAAGAATCGCTGGCTCTAGACACCACATGTCACACACTGCATCTCGATTGGAGTATATAGACAGGAATTTAGATACAGCTACAGGGCGTCACGCCGGAGCTTGACGAGAGTTCAACTCAGGTCGAGGGAAGAAGACTTGGGAAGGAGTTTACAACAATTAGCTAGTACTGTACATAGTCTGTGCCTCTCCTCTGTCGTTGCCTTCCTTATATGGAGTCGAAGTCGGATATTACTTGCCCGTGCTCGTCATTGGGCCGTACTTGGTTTTTCTTGTGACTTGGCGGCCCAATGAGCTCTCGCCAGCCCTTTTCTTGTCCTTCTTGGCATGTCGCTGTGCTTCTGTCTTCAGAAGGGTCGTGACACAAGAACTGCTGATCTGTTTGCTAGTATGCCTGTCACATGTCTTCTAATCAGTATCATCATGCTACTCTTTTAGATGTTGATACCAGCTTGATTACATGGACACGAACTAATTTGCAAGAAACACAAACATCACCCATAGAAGATAATGTTGCTAGTTCTCTCATAGCCTGCCATTCCCAACACACATTAACATATTCCGGGCCAATGCGCTCGAGCAAAACTGCATCACGCGTTCAATTATGGTTCACGAGAAGTAGAACTAGTGACCAAAAACCTACGTACATACAAGAGCTGGTACATTGTAGGGAACAATATAAGGAGTGTAGTGTAGGAGGATGAACTTTATCCATGTTTCGTAGAGTTGGTGCGGTCAGTTATGCCATTTATAGTATGCAAGTTTGGTTGGTGATTTGAATTTTTAGTACCAACTATTCTAATTGCTCTTGGGTTCTCTTAAATTTTGGTCATTTTAGCCGTCTGGTCTTAATCCACCTCTCCTGGGTACCTCATTTTCCACCCACTCACCCTACATGATCTCCCATTGTCCGTGTTGTGTGTCTCCACCCGAATCCAAACCCAGTCCTAACCTCTCCCCAATTCTCCATATCCTTGCTCAACACCCCACCTCGCTTTTCAAAAAAAAAACCCACCTCACTCACTAGAGAGAGGCAGAAGAAGGAAAAGAATTGTGTTCTCTAGCAAAACCCCTATTCAAAAGACTTTGTCAAAAAGTTTCTTGTGGGAAATTTAAATTATATTACTCCGAACAAGACAAAATCACTATGAATATCTTATAAAAATCTCTATGTACCTCTTATTCCAAACAAGGCATAGCGCTGATACAGGCTATACTCATGAGGTGGCACAAGGCATTCATTCCAGTACAAGTCGACTCCTCAATAGGCGCGGTGGGAGCGATTTAGTAGGCGGAATGCAGTAGTATATTTGCACTAGCGGTTTGCTTGTTGAATCTCGACTCCCTAATTTTGCTGACAGCGGGAATCTCAACTTTGTAGATCTGGCACTAGGAAAGTTCAGTGTAGAGCTACATCATGAGGAGCTGCACTAAAGGTGTGACGGGGGTACGGGAGAGGCATATGGGCCCCTCCTACGGACGAAGAAAACTGGTTCACCACGATGGAAGACCTCGAGGAAACTCCTCTTGACGGCCATGTTGTGTGGGTTCAAGCTCGATTTTGGTTCTAGGGTTTTAGCTTCATTTCAATTTGGGAATAGATAGCAATGCTACATTATGTACACGATGCAGTTTTCTCAAAAAAGTTCAACTGAACATTACGAGGGGGTTCTCTACAAAAATAGCACCCCATAGCAGACCATCATGTGGTCACTTAATGGCTCTACCAGCATGCCCATCACTGAGTGACCAGTCTGCGCAGTTTTAGCAAGTTGGAGATTGCGCGTTGGCAATCTTCTACTTGGTGGCCAATGTGATCCTTTTCGGCAAGTTGGTATATTGCGGGTGTGTTTTTTGTTGGAATATTAGGCAATTATCCCATGAGATTAATTACCAAAATCAACATTATGTAAGCACTAGCAGATCTAAACACATGCAGCCAAACAACCACATCTAGTAGATCTGAAAATCTAGTAAGAACTAGTCCATACAAAGATAAGAATAACACGTACAGGTTGACCGGAAAGGTCGTCACCGCAGCAGCACCTTGGTCATTGTTGTTGTCGCCCATGGTGCTGATGAGGTCGTCGGTTACCAAAGAAGAACACGTGAACGGAGGCGAGCAGTCGCGCCGAGACGCTCCCCAAAAACCTTATCGCCCGTCTCCCGGTGCAGGATCTCAACAGACGGGGTTTCGGAGGCCTGCTCTCCTAGACAGCCGTGCAAGCAGCCGTCGGGATGGGGAAGCCTAGAGAGCAGCGCAGCAAGAGGAACACACATCGAGAGAGACTGAGAAAAGAACTGGATACATCTAGATCTGTTTGTCTCTCGCTATATAGCCTAGGAGGTGAGCCGACCGATTCGCCACGCGGTGGAAGACAAGGACACGCGTCAAACATGCACACGAATGTTGACACGTACCTAACAGCTAGTGCACCAAGCAAAAATTTAGTCTTCCACAAAACGAGTTTCTAACTCGAACATAATTCACGAAACGCGACGCGCGTGCGGACGAGGCGAGGCGGGCGGCGGAGGAGGAGGAGTGCGCGTGGACTCCTTCTCTTCTCGCTCACTTAGTGGGAGTGAAATAGCTCACCTTATAAGCTGGTCCAACTCTCTCCCAACTAGCAATGTGGGACTAAACTTTGTCTCCCACGGAGCTTCCAAGCTGCCATAGTAGATGGGCCTTGAGATTTCAGGATTTATTAGACTAGATGGGCTGCCTACATGGGCCGCAACCCATATAAATCTAACAATCCCCCACCAGATCTCAGAGGCACACTATATGACACATCAGTTCCAATTACTGTTTGATATACCTGTAGTTCAGTGGAGACTGTTAAGTTGAACTTCCACCTAGACAAAGAGATATGCTTACTACAACTGAACAATGGACTATGCCCAGTCTTGCGCAGCAAGTTTCACTCAATGCCGTTACCGGTACTTGGCTACCATAGGCTACCCCTCGGGTGGAGCTTATAAGTCACACTCCTCGGCCTTTCATGAGCTTCCTAGAGATTCACCCAAATCTCATACACCGTGACCAAAGAAGCTCATATAGGTGTGTTCTTTCAAGATCGCTCAGAGGATGTCAGTCTTTGCTCCCAAGGAGACAGTCAGAACACATTAAGATGTAATCAACCTTCCTTACAGAATACCATGAGAGAATTGCATCTGCAACGGAGTGGGAGTTTTGGAAGTTTCTCTCAACTCAGTTGTTTCGGTTTGTTTTCCCAGGTCCTAATTCACGGGATCTCCGATCACAGAGGTTGGGTTACCCCCTTGACAACTCACGTGGGTCTCAAACCCATCTCCCTTGATGCATTTTCTATCAAATTTCTTGATAGTCCTTTCGTAAAAGGATCTGCCAGATTCTTAGCCGTTTGGACATAATCTAATGCTATAACTCTGGATTTTCTCAACTTTCTGACAGACTTCAGTCTTCTCTTGACATGTCTTGAACTCTTCATATTGTCCTTAGAACTGTTCACTTTAACAATCACAGTTTGGTTGTCACAGTTCATAAGAATTGCTGGTATTGGTTTTTCAACCATAGGCAAATATATTAAGAGTTCACGAAGCCATTCTGCTTCGACAGTCGCAGTATCTAATGTTGTGAGTTCTGCTTCCATAGTTGACCTCGTTAAGATGGTCTGCTTGTAAGACTTCCATGAAACAGCGCCACCACTAAGAGTGAATATATATCCACTTGTGGCCTTTATCTCATCAGCATCTGATATCCAGTTTGAATCACTATACCCTTCAAGTACTCTTGGATACCCGGTATAATGAATTCCATAGCTCACGGTTCCCTTTAGATAGCGCATTACTCTCTCAAGAGCATGTCAGTGATCATCTCCCGGGTTGGCCACAAACCGGCTAAGTTTGCTCACGGCAAATGAGATGTCAGGCCTTGTAGCGCAAGCTAAATACATAGGTGAGCCAATAATCTGAGAGTATCTCAACTGATCTCTAGTTTCCTTTTGATTCTTTCGAAGCAAAACACTAGGATCATAAGGTGTAGGAGAAGATTTGCAATCATCATATCCAAATCTACTCAGCACCTTCTCTACATAATGTGATTACACGAGTGTAATCCCATTATTCTCATCTCTCAGTAGCTTGATGTTTAGGATAACATCAGCTTCTCCAAGATCCTTCATCTCAAAACATTGAGACAAGAAGGTTTTGACCTCATTAATTACTTTAAGACTTGTCCCAAAAATTAATATGTCATCAACATAGAGACATAGGACAACTCCCTCGCCCCCACCATGGCGGTAGTACACACATTTTTCGGCTTCATTTACAACAAAGCCCACAGATGTCAAAGTTCTTTCAAACTTATCATGCCATTGCTTGGGAGCTTGTTTGAGGCCATACAAAGATTTCTTCAATTTACAAACCTTTCTTTCTTGACCTTCTAGTACAAAACCATCAGGCTGTTCCATGTAAATTTCCTCATCCAACTCTCCATTTAGGAAAGTCGTCTTAACGTCCATTTTATGAACAAGAAGACTGTGCGAGGCAGCCAGTGATAGTAGTACTCGAATTGTGGTCAATCTAGCCACAGGTGAGTAAGTATCAAAGAAATCTTCACCTTCCTTTTGGGTATAGCCTTTAGCCACAAGCCGAGCTTTGTACTTTTCAATAGTACCATCAGCCCTAAGCTTCCTTTTAAATACCCATTTACATCCTATAGGTTTACACCCGTATAGACGTTCAGATATCTCCCACGTTCCATTAGCCAAGATGGAATCCATCTCGCTTTGAACCGCTTCCTTCTAGTAGTCTGCATCTAGAGATGCAAAAGCTTCTGAAATGGTAGTGGGAGTGTCATCCACTAGGTACACAATGAAATCATTACCAAAAGACCTTACGTTCCTTTGTCTCTTGCTCCTTGTGGGAGCTTCATTGTCACCCTCATCTGAATCTGAACTCTCATCATTTGATTGTTCATCAGTCTCTATGGGAGTTTCAGGTTCAGAAACTGGATCATATTCCTTATTAGATATGCTAGGCATATCTCTCATAGGAAATATATCCTCAAAGAATGTAGAATCTCTTGATTCAAAAATGGTACCGACACTCTGATACATTGCAAATGTATATATAATTTTTGATGTTCCATGCTTGGTTTTATCCACTTTCTTGTGTTTTGTTCCAACTTTGGAGTACTTTTCATATGATTTCTTGGACTAACCTATTAATAAGAGCCACAGTGCCAGCTGCCTATTTTCTGCTGTTTTTGGTTCCAGGAAAGTCAGAAAATGAATATTCTCGGAATTGGACGGGACAAAAGCCAAAGTGCCTATTTTTTCGGATGTCATCAAGTGCCAGAATACGAGACGGAGAGGGGCCAGGGGGCCACCACACCACCTGGCCATGCAGCCAGGCCTGGCCCGCGCCAGGGGGTGGTGTGGCCGCTCCCGACACCCCCTCGGCCTCTCCTTCCGCCTATATATTGCCCTCGGGATGAAAACCCTAAGAGCCCGATCAAAAATCCACGAAAGAGTCTATAGCCGCCGTCATCTCCATCCCTAGATCGGGAGGGATCTGAAGCTCTTCCCGGCACCCTTTCGGAGAGGGGAATTCACCCTGGAGGCCTGCTTCATCACCATGCAAGCCTCCGGTGTGATGCGTGAGTAGTTCATCCTTGGACTACAGATCCATGTAGTAGCTAGATGGCTGGTCCTCTTCCTTTGTGCTTTCATGTTTAGATCTTGTGAGCTCCGTTCATGATCAAGATCATCTATTTGTAATTCTGCATGTTGTGTTTATGGGATTCATGGATATTGAGATGTTATTTCAGATTGATTATTGATTCTATCATGTCTTTGTTATTTGTGATCTTGCATGCTTTCCGTTGTTAGTAGCTATCTTGGACAAGTAGATGCTAGCAACTCCAAGAGTTAGTATTTATGCTCGATAGTGGGTTCATGCCTCTGGTAATCTGGGATAGTGCTGTTGCTACTAGGGAGAAAACAACAATCCTTTATTCATATAACAATCGTATTGTTTACTTTACACGCAGTTCGTAAAGCAATAATTTGTTGCTTGCAACTTAATAATGGAGGGGGTTCGACGATAACTCAAGGTGGATTATTAGTCATAGATGCGCTTGGATGGCGGTCTATGTATTATGTTGTATTGCCCAATCAAGTCTCAAAGGAGTCAAGATGATTAGTATATGCATGTATTGCTTTCGGTGTTTTCAATTGCCCGCTGTAATTTGTTCACCCAGCATGTTATCTATCTAAGGAGAGCCACCTCTAGTGAACTATGGATCCCGGTCCTTTTTCTTTACATACAATCTACAACTGTTTACTTCTTTGTGTTTACTTTCTGCAAACTTTTACTTCTTTCCATTCGATACGTTTAATCCTTTGTTTTCCGCAAAACACGGTGAGATTGACAACCTCATCGCAAGTTGGGGAAAAATTGTGAGTTGTGTTGTGCAGGTCTCCACGTTGCTACTAGCACCGGTAGTGCGCCCTGCCAAAGCTCAGCTAGTAACACCTTTGGGGTGTTTCCTTGCTCCTACTGGTTCGATTAAACCTTGGTTTCATAACTGAGGGAAAACTTGCTGTTGTGCTCATCATACCTTCCTCTTGGGGTTCCCAACGAGCTCTACGTCGAACGACGAGCACATCAAGATCTTTTCTGGCGCCGTTGCCGGGGAGTCAAGGACATCTTCACAAGGGGAGTCCCTCATAACCAATCTCTTTACTTTGTTGTTTTTGTTTTGCTTAGTTTCTTTTTGCTTTGTTTGCTTGTTTTGTTATCAAAAACACAAAAAAATTAGTTTTACTTGTTTGCTTTCTTACTTCAAAAACACAAAAAAATTAAGTCTCCTTTAGTAGTCACCTCTCCCTTAGCTCATCATGTTGATCCCTACA
Source organism: Avena insularis (assembly GCA_023614405.1). NCBI lineage: Eukaryota > Viridiplantae > Streptophyta > Magnoliopsida > Poales > Poaceae > Avena > Avena insularis. The sequence goes on along the minus strand of CM042696.1, from coordinate 36,979,094 downwards.
TTCACCTTGAAAGACCTTTCAATTGGTAGTGGTTCTATAATTGGGAAAGACAATATTGAAGAATTCTTCAATCATGTTAGTAAGCATGAAGATACTGAGGATAGATCCCTTGTAGAACTTGCCCCAAACTATGAGATTGCTGCAGCTTCTTTAATTCACATGTTAGAAGCTAGGTTTGTTAACCTCAACCCTTTAATGCAAGTAATGATTCTTAAGCTTAAAGAAATTGAGGACCCTGAAAACAAGAATTTTATTCTAGAAACTTTGTTTAAGGAGTTCTATGATGTTGCCAAGGAACCTAGAAATGTGTTTGAACATTTCAATATGCTAGGCTCTTGTGTAGATGTTGTTGGTACACGAGAAAACATGAACAAAACCGAACCTAATGGGGAGAAACCTAAGATACCAATACAATTTAAACTAGTAGCAATACATGATGCCATAGAAAAGAATCTTGATTGGATTGTTCCTACAAACCCTTTTGATGAGAATAGTGAACCTAAGAGAATTGAGAGAGGATCCTCCAGAACTTATTTGGATGATATACCTTGCCTTGTTGAAAATATTTTTGTTATTGATCTTAATGCTTCTTAATTTGAGAACACTTGATTCTTTTTTTGCTTCTTATGCCTAACTTAAAGGCGTTAAAGAAAAGTACGTATTGGGAGATAACCCAAAAGTTTTAGATGAGTCTTGGAAGCTATTACCTCAGTAATAACCTCTCCTTATCCTTTTTATTTGCTTTTTGTGCCAAGAGTAACCTCTAATGAGAGTGAAGTAATGATTGGGAAAGTTGTTGTCCCGAAACAGATTTTTGTGCTTCACTGTAAAAATTCGTGAGAGGGCTCTTTACATCGGATTGAGCTGTAATTTTTTGTGCTTCTGCCCCAGGTTGTTATATAACTTTTTTTAGTTTAACACTTTTTGATTTGAGCAACAGAAGTTCTTCGAAAAAAATTCTCTTTACCTGCTGGTCTGTTTTGACAGATTTCTGCCATTTTCTGCATTTGCTTCTTGTTGGTTCCTTCTTGAGTTCTTTTGGGGAACTGAGCTTTTTGAGGGAAGTGCTACATTATATAGTGTTCTAATGGAAGTTTATTTGGTGTTATAACTGAACCTTAAGACTTATTTATCTTGAGTGCACTAATGTTGCTAATAAAGATTGTGTGAAGTTTCGTATGAAGGAAAATTTTCAGGTGTATGGAAGGAATGAGCAATGAGATGAAGGATGGACTAAAGCTCAAGCTTGGGGATGCCACTTGTGTCACCCCAATAAATACCCAAGAAGTACAAGCATCAAAGCTTGGGGATGCCCAAGGCATCCCCTTCTTCATCAATAAAAATCCCAGGTTTCTTCCAAACGCTTCATTTTTATTGTTTCATGCACAGTTGTGTTGTTCTTGGAGCGTCTTCTTTTTCATTTTCGTTTTAGTTTTTAGTTTGCTTGGTTTGCTTAGTTTTCTGAATAAATTGGTTGGACCCCCTCTTCCACACATTGGTTTGCAAATAGTTTGGTTTGGTTTGGAAAAGAGTAGGAAAGTTCATACTTATGTGGTAAAAAGAGCTCGTATTTGACTGTTGCCTATGCTTTGTCATGCCATGCTTGATATTGTTTTGTCTTTATGCTTAGTATTCTTTGTTGTAGCATGACTTGTTATAAACAATTGAGATTGCTTAATGTGCCTTGGATGAATCATGCGTTGTTTTAGCATATTAAAGCATAGTATAGTGGTATTCTCCTTTGATGCTTTATTTGGGTTGACTTGGTGCATGCTCACACCATGTTATGACTATCTCAAGTCACCATAGCCTTTATGATCCTTTAGTTTTCAACTTGTAGTATCACTTTATGCTTTGATCAATGATGTTTTGTCGCTCTGCATGATTATGGCCATTATTGCTCTCTTAGTTTGTCGCTCCCAGTCTTTTGCTAGCCTCCACAACCAAGTATGAGTTCCACTCATGCATCCAACTCCCTAAACCAAGTTATTCCAAAGAGTCCACCATACCTACCTACTAGCTTATGCTATTCCAAGTATATTCATGCTTTTGTTTACCTTCCAAATTAAACTTGTTATGAGAAAACTAGTGATTAAAGCTCTCACGAACTTGATGGCACATTTTACCCTTTTGCCTCAAATAAACTTGAACCATTGGGTCCTTCTTTGTTGCGTATATGCTTGCGCTTTATAAGTTGAAATTAGCAGAACCATGTTTCATGGGGAACGCTTTCAACATTGCACTTGTACTTTGTACCCCGTTGATATCATGTTCTTTTGCTTACGGATCCCAGCGGTGTGAAATAAAAGTGGAACTTGTAAGATCATGGAGTTTGTATGTGTGTTAGAGAAACGCCTGGGCCGCTAGCCTAAGCCATGCCTAATCATGGTGGAAACTTGCAGCATCACCATAATGAGCACTCTATGAAGCATCCTCAATAAAAACCTATGCAAATAGCAAATAAAAAGATCGTTGAGATGCTCATTGTCTGCTTGCCTTGTCATTTTGACTATGGGAAAGCTCCCGTATCATGTGCAAGGGGTACCCCATTGGTGGTTCTTAATGATACACATATACTTACAATGACAAGAGCTTGCTCGTGACTGAAGTTGAGTAGCATGAGGATCGGTCTTCGTAAGTAAGGGGCATGAGATTTTGGTTAATAACTTGTCAAGCATATCCTCTTAGTTGGGTCACTTTAACCTTAATCACCTTCAAGATGCTTATGATAGGGGCAATGAGAGCTGAAAGCTATAAGTACCATAATTTTTGGAAGCTCTTTATGAGACTTGAATCCATACTTCCTTTTACAAAGGCTTTTCTTCCACCATTATATTGAGTCTCCACCTTCTATCTTTATGCACTTACTTTGAGAGCATAGTGGCCATTCTTAGTTCTATGTGCATTGTCCCAAGACTAGTTGATTGATGCATAACTTGATATTGCTTGTTTTAAACTATTGTATCTAGTCACTCTTATGAACTTTGAAGGTGTCCTATGCATTTATATTTGCTACTCTATTGAGGGACAAGCTGAATACTATTATGCTATGTTTTCTTTATGTGAAACAACCAAACGTCTTGCAAAGCATTGTTATTCATGAATCTTTTGTTTGTGCCATTTCATGTTGCATCATAGTTTCTTTGCTTATTGCTAGAACTTTGTCTTTCATATTATGATTAAAGTACTATGATCCCAGCTTTGAATGTTTTGCAAATACCTTGATCAAGTCTTTGATGGTGCATGTCACCTCAAAATTATTCTTTCTTTTTATCACTTACCTACTCGAGGACGAGCAGGAGTTAAGCTTGGGGATGTTGATACATTGCAAATGTATCTATAATTTTTGATGTTCCATGCTTGGTTTTATCCACTTTCTTGTGTTTTGTTCCAACTTTGGAGTACTTTTCATATGATTTCTTGGACTAACCTATTAACAAGAGCCACAGTGCCAGCTGCCTGTTTTCTGCTGTTTTTGTTCTAGGAAAGTCAGAAAATGAATATTCTCGGAATTGGACGGGACAAAAGCCAAAGTTCCTATTTTTCTGAATGTCATCAAGTGCCAGAATACGAGACGGAGAGGGGCCAAGGGGCCACCACACCACCTGGCCGCGCGGCCAGGCCTGGCCCGCGTCAGGGGGTGGTGTGGCCGCTCTCGGCACCCCCTCAGCCTCTCCTTCCGCCTATATATTTCCCTCGGGACAAAAACCCTAAGTGCCCGATCAAAAATCCACGAAAGAGTCTATAGCCGCCGTCATCTCCATCCCTAGATCGGGAGGGATCTGAAGCTCTTCCCGGCACCCTTTCGGAGAGGGGAATTCACCCTGGAGGCCTGCTTCATCACCATGCAAGCCTCCGGTGTGATGCGTGAGTATTTCATCCTTGGACTACAGATCCATGTAGTAGCTAGATGGCTGGTCCTCTTCCTTTGTGCTTTCATGTTTAGATCTTGTGAGCTCCGTTTATGATCAAGATCATCTATTTGTAATTCTGCATGTTGTGTTTGCGGGGATCCGATGGATATTGAGATGCTATTTTAGATTGATTATTGATTCTATCATGTCTTTGTTATTTGTGATCTTGCATGCTTTCCGTTGTTAGTAGCTATCTTGGCCAAGTAGATGCTAGCAACTCCAAGAGTTAGTATTTATGCTCGATAGTGGGTTCATGCCGAAGTGACAGAAATCTCTAAGGTACTAGATGTGTTGTTGCTACTAGGAGAAAACAACAAAACTTTGTTCATAGAACAAACTAATTGTTTACTTAACACGCAGTTCAGAAGCAATAACTGTTGCTTGCAACTTAATCTTTGGAGGGGGTTCAGACGATAACCTGAAGGTGGATTATTAGTCATAGATGCAGTTGGATGGCGGTCTATGTATTATGTTGTATTGCCCAATCAAGTCTCAAAGGAGTCAAGATGATTAGTATATGCATGTATTGCTTTCTCGGTGTTTTTCAATTTCCCCGCTGTAATTTGTTCACCCAACATGTTATCTATCTAAGGAGAGCCACCTCTAGTGAACTATGGATCCCGGTCCTTTTTCTTTACATACAATCTACAATTGTTTACTTCTTTGTGTTTACTTTCTGCAAACTTTTACTTCTTTCCATTCGATGCGTTTAATCCTTTGTTTTCCGCAAAACACGATGATATTGACAACCTCATCGCAAGTTGGGGACAAAGTTCTATGGTTGTGTTGTGCAGGTCTCCACATTGCTACTAGCACCGGTAGTGCGCCCTGCCAAAGCTCAGCTAGTAACACCTTTGGGGTGTTTCCTTACTCCTACTGGTTCGATTAAACCTTGGTTTCATAAATGAGGGAAAACTTGCTGATGTGCTCATCATACATTTCTCTTGGGGTTCCCAACGAGCTCTACGTCGAACGACGAGCACATCAGTTGCGGCCCATGTAGGAAGCCATCTAGTCTAATAAATCCTGAAATCTCAAGGCCCATCTACTATGGCAGCTTAGGAGCTCTGTAGGAGACAAAGTTTAGCCACATTGCTAGTTGGGAGAGAGTTGGACCAGCTTATAAGGTGAGCTGTTTTACTCCCACTAAGTGAGCGAGAAGGGAAGGAGTCCACGTGCACTCCTCCTCCTCTGCCGCCCGCCTCGCCTCGCCCGCACGCGCGTCGCGTTTCGTGAATCGAGTTCGAGTTAGAAACTCATTTTGTGGAAGACTAAATTTTTGCTTGGTGCACTAGCTGTTAGGTACGTGTCAACATTCATGTGCATGTTTGACGCGTGTCCTTGTCTTCCACCGCGTGGCGACTCGGTCGGCTCACCTCCCAGGCTATATAGCGAGAGACAGACAGATCTAGATGTATCCAGTTCTTTTCTCAGTCTCTCTCGCTGTGTGTTCCTCTTGCTGCGCTGCTCTCTAGGCTTCTCCATCATGGAGGCTGCGTGCACGGCTGTCCGGGAGAGCAGGCCTCCGAAACCCTGTCCGTTGAGATGCTGCACCGGGAGACGGGCGATAAGGTTTTTGGGGAGCGTCTCGGCGCGACTGCTCGCCTCCATTCGCATGTTCTTCTTCAGCAACCGACGACCTCATCAGCACCATGGGCGACAACAACAATGACCAAGGTGCTGCTGTGGTGACGACCTTTCCAGTCAACCTGTACGTGCTATTCTTATCTTTGTATGCACTAGTTCTTGCTAGATTTTCAGATCTACTAGATGTGGTTGTTTGGCTGCATGTGTTTAGATCTGCTAGTGCTTACATAATGTTGATTTTGGTAATTAATCTCATGGGGTAATTGCCTAATATTCCAACAATCCAAAAACCTTATCTATTTAGGCAATTTTCGTCATCTGCCTTTGCTGCGTCGCTCAAACCGAGCCCGTTTACGGGTGCTAATTTTAAGAGATGGCAAGGGAAAACCCTCTTGTGGCTCACTGCTATGGGCATAGAAAAAGTTGCAGCTGGCACTCCCAGAGGTCCGCTTACTCTCGAGGAAGAGAGAGCGTTTAGGGAGGCCACTGTACTTTTTGTTGGCTCTGTACTCAGTGTGCTTGGAGACAAGTTGGTTGATGCATATTTGCATATCCCTGATGCCAAGGAACTATGGGATGCGCTGGACGCTAAGTTCGGTGCTGCCGATGCCGGTGGTGAACTGTATGCTATGGAGCAGTTCAATGACTACAAGATGGTTGAAAACCGATCTGTAGTAGAACAAGCTCATGAGCTACAGATCATGGTAAAGGAACTCGAACTCCTCAAGTGTGTGCTTCCGGACAAGTTTGTCGCGGGATGCATTGTCGCTAAGCTTCCCCCTTCATGGAGAAACTTTGCCACTTCTTTGAAACATCAGAGGCATGAGCTCTCTATTGAGTACCTTATTGGTTCTCTGGATGTTGAAGAGAAGGAGAGGGCAAAAGACAAACACACTAGTGGAACCGAGGGACATTCTGCTGCCAATATGGTGCAGAAAAATGCCCACAAGTCCAAGGGAAATAACAAAGTCTGCCAGACTACCAACTTCAAGAAGAAGAAGGGGCAGAACAAGGAAAAGAAAGAACCTTGCTGGGTGTGTGGCGAGATTGGCCATTGGTCTCATCGTTGTCCACAGAAGAAAGGCAAGAAGGGTCAGGCTGGACAGAGTTCTAAATATGTCAACATGGTCATTGGCAATACTGATGCAGGAACTTCAGGTTCTGGGTACGGTAATTTATTACCTATTGTTTTTTCAGTATTTCAACCCACAGAATGGTGGGTTGATACGGGTGCCAATGTCCATGTGTGTGCTAACATTTCCATGTTCACCTCTTATCAGGCTCGAGATTCCTCAGTCATGATGGGGAATGGGTTACATGCTACTGTTCTTGGTGCTGGCACGGTAGATCTGAAGTTTACTTCGGGCAAGATCGTGCAATTGAAGAACGTGCAGCATGTCCCTTCTATCAAGAAGAATCTCATTAGTGGTTCTCGTCTTCTGAAAGATGGGTTTAAGTTGGTATTTGAGTCCAATAAAGTTGTATTGTCTAAGTATGGAACCTTTGTTGGAAAAGGCTATGAATGCGGAGGCATGTTCTGTTTTTCATTGGTAGACTTATGTGATGATGTAGTGAACCATGTTTGCACTACTAGTAATGAAACTAATGTTTGGCATTCATGACTTTGTCATATTAATTTTGGTTGTATGTTGCGGCTTGCTGGTATGAGTTTAATTCCGAAATTTACTATTGTCAAAGGCTCTAAGTGCCATGCTTGTGTGCAAGCAAAGCAGCCTCGCAAGCCTCATAAGCCTACAGAGGAAAGAAACTTGGCACCTCTTGAGCTTATACATTCAGATCTATGTGAGATCAATGGTGTGTTGACAATTAGTGGAAAGAAATATTTCATGACTTTGATTGATGATTCTACTAGGTATTGTTATGTATATCTCTTGAAAACAAAAGATGAGGCCTTAGATTTCTTTAAAATCAGAAGGCGGTTGAAAATCAACTTGAGAGAAAGATCAAAAGAATTCGGTCTGATCGTGGTGGAGAGTACTTTTCTAATGAGTTCAATTTATTCTGTTTAGAACATGGTATTATACATGAGAGGACGCCTCCCAATTCCCCTCAATCCAATGGGATTGCTGAGAGGAAAAAACCGGACTCTAACAGATTTGGTTAACGCCATGTTAGACACTACCGGTTTATCCAAGGAATGGTGGGGGGAGGCTATATTGACTTCGTGTCATGTCCTAAACCGTGTTCCGACTAAGAATAAAGAGATTACTCCATTTGAATAATGGGAAAAGAAAAGGTTGACACTCTCATACTTACAAACTTGGGGTTGTTTGGCAAAGGTCAACGTGCCAATCAACAAGAAGCGTAAGCTTGGACCGAAAACTGTGGATTGTGTCTTTCTTGGCTATGCTTCTCATAGCATAGCTTACAGATTTCTTGTGGTGAAATCTGAAATGGATGACATGAGTGTGATGGCTCAATGCACGGGCCCAGAAAAGTGCTGGTGCGTGGTTGATGTAGAGCTCGTTGGGAACCCCAAGAGGAAGGTATAATGAGCACAGCAGCAAGTTTCCCTCATTTATGAAACCAATGTTTAATCGAACCAGTAGGAGCAAGGAAACACCCCAAAGGTGTTACTAGCTGAGCTTAAGGTATGCACTACCGGTGCTAGTAGCAACATGGAGACATGCACAACACAACCACAGAACTTTGTCCCCAACTTGCGATGAGGTTGTCAATCTCACCGTGTTTTGTGGAAAACAAAGGATTAAACGTATCGAATGGAAAGAAGTAAAAGTTTGCAGAAAGTAAACACAAAGCAGAAACAGTTTATAGATTGTATGTAAAAGACAAGGACCGGGATCCATAGTTCACTAGAGGTGGCTCTCCTTAGATAGATAACATGCTGGGTAAACAAATTACAGCGGGGCAATGGACAAACACCGAGAAAGCAATACATGCATATACTAATCATCTTGACTCCTTTGAGACTTGATTGGGCATTACAACATAATACATAGACCGCCATCCAACTGCATCTATGACTAATAATCCACCTTCAGGTTATCATCCGAACCCCCTCCAGTATTAAGTTGCGAGCAACAGATTATTGCTTTACGAACTGCGTGTAAAGTAAACAATACGATTGTTCTATGAACAAAGGATTGTTGTTTTCTCCCTAGTAGCAACATCACATCTAGTACCTTAGAGATTTCTATCACTTCCCCAGATTACGAGAGGCATGAACCCACTATCGAGCATAAATACTAACTCTTGGAGTTGCTAGCATTTACTTGGCCAAGATAGCTACTAACAACGGAAAGCATGCAAGATCACAAATAACAAAGACATGATAGAATCAATAATCAATCTGAAATAGCATCTCAATATCCGTCGGATCCCCGCAAACACAACATGTATGGATTACAAATAGATGATCTTGATCATGAACGGAGCTCACAAGATCTAAACATGAAAGCACAAAGGAGGAGAACCAGCCATCTAGCTACTACATGGATCCGTAGTCCAAGGATGAACTACTCACGCATCACACCGGAGGCTTGCATGGTGATGAAGAAGGCCTCCAGGGTGAATTCCCCTCTCCGGCAGGGTGCTGGGAAGAGATTTAGATCCCTTCCGATCTAGGGCTGGATATGATGGCGGCTACAGACTCTTTCGTGGATTTTTGATCAGGCACTTAGGGTTTTCGTACCGAGGGCAATATATAGGCGGAAGGAGAGGCTGAGGGGGTGCCGGGAGCGGCCACACCACCCCGTGGCGTGGGCCAGGCCTGGCCGCGTGGCCAGGTGGTGTGGTGGCTCCCTGGCCCTTATCCGTCTCGTATTCTGACACTTGATCCCTTCCGGAAAAATAGGCACTTTGGCTTTTGTCCCGTCCAATTCCGAGAATATTCATTTTCTGACTTTCCTGGAACCAAAAACAGCAGAAAAACAGTACCTGGCACTGTGGCTCTTGTTAATAGGTTAGTCCAAGAAATCATATGAAAAGTACTCCAAAGTTGGAACAAAACACAAGAAAGTGGATAAAACCAAGCATGGAACATCAAAAATTATAGATACATTTGCAATGTATCAACATCCCCAAGCTTAACTCCTGCTCGTCCTCGAGTAGGTAAGTGATAAAAAGAAATAATTTTTGAGGTGACATGCACCATCAAAGACTTATTTGCAAAACATTCAAAGCTGGGATCATAGTACTTCAATCATAACATGAAAGACAAAGTTCTAGCAATAAGCAAAGAAACTATGATGCAACATGAAAAGGCACAAACAAAAGAATCATGAATAACATGCTTTGCAAGACGTTTGTTTGTTTCACATAAAGAAAACATAGCATAAAAGTATTCAGCTGGTCCTTCATAGAGTAGCATATATAAATGCATAGGACACCTTCAAAGTTCATAAGAGTGACTAGATATAATAGTTTAAAAACAAGCAATATCAAAGTATGCATCAATCAACTAGTCTTGGGACAATGCACATAGAACTAAGAATGGCCACTATGCTCTCAAAGTAGGTGCATAAAGGTAGAAGGTGGAGACTCAATATAATGGTGGAAGAAAGGCCTTTTGTAAAAGGAAGTAGGGATTCAAGTCTCATAAAGAGCTTCCAAAAATTATGGTACTTATAGCTTTCAGCTCTCATTGCTCCTATCATAAGCATCTTGAAGTGATTAAGGTTAAAGTGAACAAACTATGGTGTACATGCTTGACGAAGTATAAGTCAGAAATCTCATGTCCCTTGTATACGAGGTCCGCTCCTCATGCTACTCAAGTTTAGTCACCGCTAAGTTTTTGTCCTTGTAAGTACATGTGTATCATTGAGAACCGCCAATGGGGTACCCCTTGCCCGATGATACGGAAGAATCCTCATATCAAAATGACAAGGCAAGGCATAACGAGCATCTCAAAGATTCTTCTTATTTACCATGGGAATATGGTGCTTTTTTCTCTCTTTCCTCTTTTCATAGTATCTCTCTTTTTTTCTTTCTTTTCTCTTTTTTTCTCAATATAGGACTCTTTTTTTTATACGAAGAATGCTTCATAGATAGCACATTATGGTTACGTTGCAGGTTTCCACCATGTCAGCATGGATTAGACCAGCGGCCCATGCGTTTCTCTAACACATATACATAACTCCATGGACTTACAAGCTCCCCTTTCATTTCACACCGACGACATCCATATACAAAAGAGCATGATATCAACTAGGTACAAGTACCAAGTGCAATGTTGAAAGCGTTCCCCATGAAAGCATGCTTCTGCTAATTCCCAACAAATAAGTGCAAGCATATACAACATAGAAGACACAATGGTTCAAGTTTATTAGAGGCAAAAAGTAAAGTGTGCCATCAAGTTCGTGAGAGCTTTAATCACTAGTTTTCTCATAACAAGTAGAAGGTAAACAAAAGCATGAATATACTTGGAATAGCATAAGCTAGTAGGTAGGTATGGTGGACTCTTTAGAATAACTTGGTTTAGGGAGTTGGATGCATGAGTGGAACTCATACTTTGTTGTGGAGGCTAGCAAAAGACTGGGAGCGGCAAACTAAGAGAGCAATAATGGCCATAATCATGCAGAGCGACAAAACATCATTGATCAAAGCATAAAGTGATACTACAAGTTGAAAACTAAAGGATCATAAAGGCTATGGTGACTTGAGATAGTCATAACATGGTGTGAGCATGTGCCAAGTCAACCCAAATAAAGCATCAAAGGAGAATACCACTATACTATGCTTTAATATGCTAAAACAACGCATGATTCATCCAAGACACATTAAGCAATCTCAATTGTTTATAACAAGTCATGCTACAACAAAGAATACTAAGCATAAAGCCAAAACAATATCAAGCATGGCATGACAAAGCATAGGCCACAGTCAAAAACGAGCTCTTTTTACCACATAAGCATGAACTTTCCTACTCTTTTCCAAACCAAACCAAACTATTTGCAAACCAATGTATGAAAGAGGGGGTCCAACCAATTTATTCAGAAAACTAAGCAAACCAAGCAAACGAAAAACCAAAACGAAAACCAAAAAGAAGACGCTCCAAGAAAAACACAATTGTGCATGAAACAATAAAAATGAAGCGTTTGGAAGAAACCTGGAATTTTTATTGATGAAGAAGGGGATGCCTTGGGCATCCCCAAGCTTTGACGCTTGTACTTATTGGATATTTCTTGGGGTGACACGCGTGAAATCCCTAAGCTTGAGCTTTAGTCAATCCTTCATCTCATTACTCATTCCTCCATACACCTGAAAATTTTCCTTCATACAAAACTTCACACAATCTCATTAGCAATATTAGTGCACTTAAGATAAATAAGTCTCAAGGTTCAGTTCTAACACCAAATAAACTTCCATTAGAACAACAGATACTGTAGCACTTCCCTCAGAAAGCTCAATTCCCCAAAAGAACTCAAGAAGGAACCAACAAGAAGCAAATGCAGAAAATGGCAGAAATCTGTCAAAACAGACCAGTAGGTAAAGATGAATTTTTTCGAAGACCTTCTGTTGCTCAAATCAAAAAGTGTTGAACTAACGGAAGTTAGATAACAACCTGGGGAAGAAGCACAAACAATTACAGCTCAATCCGACATACAGAGCTCTCTCAGGAATTTTTATGGTGAAGCACAAAAATCTGTTTCGGGACAGCAACTTTCTCAATCATTACTTCACTCTCATTAGAGGTTACTCTTGGCACAACAAGCAAATAAAAAGGATAAGGAGCGGTTATTACTGAAGTAATAACTTCTTGGGTTATCTCCCAACAAGTACTTTTCTTTAACGCCTTTAAGTTAGGCATAAGAAGCAAAGAAAGAATCAAGTGTTCTCAAATAAACAAGCATTAAGATCAATACCAGAAATATTTTCAACAAGGCAAGGTATATCATCCAAATAAGTTCGAGAGGATCCTCTCTCAATGCTCTTAGGTTCACAATTCTCATCAAAAGGGTTTGCAGGAACAATCCAATCAAGATTCTTTTCTATGGCATCATGTATTGCTACTAGTTTAAAGGGTATTGGTATCTTAGGTTCCTCCCCATTAGGTTCGGTTTTGTTCATATTTTCTCGTGTACCAACAACATCTACACATGAGACTAGCATATTGAAACGTTCAAAAACTTTTCTAGCTTCCTTGGCAACATCATAGAACTCCTTAAACAAAGTTTCTAGAATAAAATCCCTCTTTTCGGGGTCCTCAATTTCTTTAACCTTAAGAAACATTACTTGCATTAAGGGGTTGAGGTTAACAAACCTAGCTTCTAACATGTGAATTAAAGAAGCTGCAGCAATCTCAAAATTTGGAGCAAGTTCTACTAGGGATCTATCCTCAGTATCTTCATGTTTGCTAACATGATTAAAGAACTCTTCAATATTATCTTTCCCAATTATAGAATCACTACCAATTGAAAGGTATTTCAAGGTGAAAGTAGGGATCAACATGGTGAGCTAAGGAAGGGGTGACAACTAAACGAGACTTAATTTTTTGTGTGTTTTTGATAAAGAAAGCAAACTAGTAAAACTAATTTTTTTGTGTTTTTGAAGAACAAAACAAGCAAACAAAGCAAAAAGAAACTAAGCAAACAAAAACAACAAAGTAAAGAGATTGGTTATGAGGGACTCCCCTTGTGAAGATGTCCTTGACTCCCGACAACGGGCGCGAAAAAATGCTTGATGGCTCAATGCACGGCGCCCAGAAAAGTGCTGGTGCGTGGTTGATATAGAGCTCGTTGGGAACCCCAAGAGGAAGGTATGATGAGCACAACAGCAAGTTTCCCTCATTTATGAAACCAATGTTTAATCGAACCAGTAGGAGCAAGGAAACACCCCAAAGGTGTTACTAGCTGAGCTTTGGCAGGGCGCACTACCGGTGCTAGTAGCAACATGGAGACCTGCACAACACAACCACAGAACTTTGTCCCCAACTTGCGATGAGGTTGTCAATCTCACCGTGTTTTGCGGAAAACAAAGGATTAAACGTATCAAATGGAAAGAAGTAAAAGTTTGCATAAAGTAAACACAAAGCGTAAATGCTTTATAGATTGTATGTAAAAGACAAGGACCGGGATCCATAGTTCACTAGAGGTGGCTCTCCTTAGATAGATAACATGCTGGGTAAACAAATTACAGCGGGGCAATTGACAAACACCGAGAAAGCAATACATGCATATACTAATCATCTTGACTCCTTTGAGACTTGATTGGGCATTACAACATAATACATAGACCGCCATCCAACTGCATCTATGACTAATAATCCACCTTCAAATTATCATCCGAACCCCTCCAAGATTAAGTTGCGAGCAGCATTATTGCTTTACTGAACTGTGTGTAAAGTAAACAATATGATTGTTCTATGAACAAAGGATTGTTGTTTTCTCCTAGTAGCAACAAAGACATCTAGTACCTTAGAGATTTCTGTCACTTCCCCAGATTACCAGAGGCATGAACCCACTATCGAGCATAAATACTAACTCTTGGAGTTGCTAGCATCTACTTGGCCAAGATAGCTACTAACAACGGAAAGCATGCAAGATCACAAATAACAAAGACATGATAGAATCAATAATCAATCTGAAATAGCATCTCAATATCCATCGAATCCCCACAAACACAACATGCAGAATTACAAATAGATGATCTTGATCATGAACGGAGCTCACAAGATCTAAACATGAAAGCACAAAGGAGGAGAACCAGCCATCTAGCTACTACATGGATCCGTAGTCCAAGGATGAACTACTCACGCATCACACCGGAGGCTTGCATGGTGATGAAGAAGGCCTGTGGTGAATTCTCTCCCAGTGGTGCTGGAAGAGCTCAGATCCCTCCCGATCTAGGGCTGGAGATGACGGCTGCCATGCACTCTTTCGTGGATTTTTGATCGGGCACTTAGGGTTTTCGTCCCGAGGGCAATATATAGGCGGAAGGAGAGGCCGAGGGGGTGCCGGGAGCGGCCACACCACCCCCTGGCGCGGGCCAGGCCTGGCCGCGTGGCCAGGTGGTGTGGTGGCTCCCTGGCCCTTCTCCGTCTCGTATTCTGGCACTTGATCCCTTCCGAAAAAATAGGCACTTTGGCTTTTGTCCCGTCCAATTCCGAGAATATTCATTTTCTGACTTTCCTGGAACCAAAAACAGCAGAAAACAGGCAGCTGGCACTGTGGCTCTTGTTAATAGGTTAGTCCAAGAAATCATATGAAAAGTACTCCAAAGTTGGAACAAAACACAAGAAAGTGGATAAAACCAAGCATGGAACATCAAAAATTATAGATACATTTGCAATATATCAGCAGCCCATATAAATCTAACATTTTTCTCTATATAATTCGACATGCCCTTAGCTTTGATACTTGATTCGGGCTAGCGGCTCTGGCATCGTGGAGGACATGTTGAGTTCTCCATGACCGGCATGAATTGAAGGATGCTAAGTGCCATTGTGCTTGTTAATGAAGGATTGCATAACTCGATACAGATTACGCAAGATCTCCCATTGCCAATCATCCCTAACACGATTGACCTTTCTCTATCAGCGCGCTCCAGCAAAAGTATTCATGTTTACAATTGCAGTTCTTGAGGAAGTAGGAAAGGAAAACCTGCCTATATAAGAACTAGAACATGGTAGAGAACAATATAAAGAGTGTAGGTAAGAGGTTGAACTATATCCATGTTCCAAGAGTTAGCGCTGGCAGTTATGTCATTTATAGTGTGTTTCTGTTGGTTGAAGACTTGAATTTTTCACCATCAAAAACTACGGTAATGAAATTAATTTCAGTAAAAAAAATCTGTCAACTTGTTCAACCCACTAGATGTTAGTCCAACTTTCACACCGTCTCCTCCTCTTCTACCGTCTTTAAATCTGTGTTTTTATCATGCCCCTAGTCTTAACCCAAGCCCTAGCCTGTTCTCCGTTTGCCATCTCGTTCGTCGTCAGCGTCGACCGGCTTCACCTTGCGCCAGTAGAGGGGGAAACTGAGCTCTAGCGAAACAACAATTCAAAGGGTCGTGTCAAAAAGTGAGGGTCCATAATATTTTTTTGTGAATTTGCATGAAAGAAATTGCACTTATTGAGATAAGTCAAGAATGTTCCTAACCATTGTATTTTTTATATCAGTTGGTTCACTCAAGCTCACCATAGTGTTTGTAATGCCTCTCTCTTGGATGATACTTGGATGTTAGTGGTTCAAAGATAAGAACTAGTCATGATTAATCTAAGAGTGATAAATTTTTCTAGTGATGAATGTGGCATTGTAAAATTCATTTGCTACTGGCCTGCTATGCTTCTTGACACGAAAGCAGGGCAATGCTTCTTTCTTTATAATCCAGCTTCCCTTGGCTTTGGTACTGCACTCGGAGGAGCGGTTCGGCCATCGTCAAGGACATGCTGAGCTCTCCATTGTTGGCATGAATTGGAGGATGCTGAATGTTGGTAATGGAGGATTGGACAACTCAACACATATTACACAGGCTCTCCCGTTGCCTACCATCCCTAACACGCTTTACCCTTTCGTAAAATCGATGCATTCGAGCAATAGCATTCATTACTATGATCGTAGTTCTCGAGAAAAAGGTAGCAGCAATGGAGAACCTGCTTATGTAAGAACCGGAACATGGTAGAGAATAGTACAAAGAGTAGTTAAGATCTTGAAGGATATCCATGTTCCAAGAGTTGGCGATGGGCAGCTATATCATTTATTGAGTGTTTATTTTGCTTGAAGACTTGGAATTTTTACGGTCGATGGGCCTATTGGCTATGGTGATGATAAAACTAATTCCAGTTTTCTTAAAACTCCGGTCAATTTTTTTATAGGAGTATCTAGATCTCAGACGTCTGAGAATTTTTTATGTCTAAGTCGCTGATATTATCCTATTATTTGTGTTAATTCTTAGTTGCAACATATAAGATTTGTAATAATTCTTAGTTGCAACCAAGTTGCAACTTATTAAATTCTCAGTTACACCCTAGTTCCAACTCATGTGTAACTTCTACATTGCACGAATCACGAGGTAAATTGAATGGTAGAAGAGGTGGCTGATAACTAAGACGTCCGAGAACTAGCAAATCCGTTTTTTATAAGTCGCTAGATGCTCGTCCAACTTTCACACCACCCCTAGTCTTAACCCAAACCCTAACCTCTCCTCCATTTGGCATCTCCTTCGTCCTCGGCGGCGGCTAGCTCCACCTCACTCCACCGTAGGGGAAAAGGAAGAAGCAAGGGCAGATTGTGCTACTATATCAAAGCCATACACTTCGAAGGACATGGTCAAAACTTTTTGTGGAGAACCCATTTATGAAAAATCTTTTGTTCCAAACGAGGCATATGCATTCTCAACGCTGGTACAGCCTTTTTTTCCTTGGAATGGCACGACGACAAGCAAAACCAAGATCTTGTCACGAAAGCATAAATCGAACCGCCCGATCGTCACAAGATCCAAAAACCCAAAAGAAAAACAGAGAAAAAAAAACGGCCAGGCCGGCCTTGCGCCAAGAGCCCCCGACCCGTCTACAAACCCCTCGGCCACGACGACTTGGGAGTTCGAGCACCATTCCCACCACCGCGCGCCCGCCTCTCCCCTGCCGTCAATCCTCCCCGCCCCACCCATGGACGGCCTCCAGCGCCGGCCCGCGGCTGCCGCCGCCGCCAGCGCGAGGGGCGAGGGAGTGCAGCAGCCTCACGGCGTCATCCGCTGCGACGTGGAGCCGGCGCCGCGGGCGTGGCCGGGGATGCAGATGTTGGCCCTCGCAGCCATCCTCGTTCTCGGGGGCCTCCAGTTACTGCCGGCCACCCACTTCCGCCACCCCGCCGACCGCGGCCGCAACTGGATCCCCTTCGACCCCTCGCGCCATCCCCTGGTACTAACTACTACTACTGCCTGCTGTTCCTCGTGCCTGTCTCGATGTCTGTCTTCCGCGTGTCGTTTCCGTTGGCAGAGCTGTGTTCCCTCCCTATCGATTTCTGCACATTTCACCTCCGCGGCCCAGACCATGGCACCGCTAGCACGGGATTCATACTAGTGTGACCGCAATGCTTTTGACTGCTGTACTCTGGTGAAATGCACCTATTTCTCGGATGGGGAATTTTGGTGGATGCAATTTGGCTTCCGTTTCATGGATTCTTGGAATCAGGAAGGCCAAATTTGGAGTGAAAACATCAACTTCAGAGTAGGGCATTCATTACTAGTGTGGTAATAATAGTGTTGCCGAAGCGGCACCCGATCTGCCCTGCTTCCTAGGAAAATTTGTTAGTCTAGTTCAATTTTTTTCAACGAAATTTGTCTAGTTTAAACTAAATTTTGCTTTCGCGGGCTCTCGTGGGTTGCCGCTTGCAACCCTATGTGGTAGTGGTAAATGCGAACCTGTACCTACTACTATTTAACTGCACTTTCATAGGATGTTTCTGCAGATGTCGGATTGGTTTGCACCGATAGCAGTTTCATTCACAGATTACTCTTAAGTTACCAAAAAGAAGCCCTTCTCTTTTCCCTGCAGGAAGTTCGAGGTGTGGCGGTCTTCTCTTGGATAAGCTGTCTGGATTTTCGTCCTCTCGCTGTGCTCACAAACTCCACCCTATCCAGCTCAAGGTTCTCTCTAAGTGTTTCGTGTGTGTTGCAATGACTTTGCTTCGAGGAAATTGGCGCGATAACTAGCAAACATTTTTTGTAACTGGTATATAAGGCATCAATGGTGAATGTAGAACCTATAGTGATAAATCCCTTTGGTACTGTAGAGTCTTACTTATGTGTTCATTGCACTACTAATTGTATAGAGTTGATGGCATAATAGTGTTTTTAAGTAGTTTTTTTTACTGTATTTAGCCAGCATGTTTCTTTTTGTTTGTTTGGCAGTGATCCCCATGATGTATCCTTCCATTTCTTGACACCTGAAGGAGGCAATGATCAACTGCCCTTATACAAGATAAAATCAGTGCTACCTGATTCAAATATTACTGTTAATAGGTGAGAGCACACAAATTAAAATGCTCGTGTTGTCATTGGAATTAGTCTGTCCTCATACTCGTTTATCTCTTCAGTGAAAAAAAAATCAAGGATAAGCTAAATGTTGCCACTCCACAAGGGAACTACCTTTGGTCATTCCGCAATGAACTGTCACCAATTATCATTGCAGCAACTAAGTTCTCGCAAAGGAGATATGTTTATATCTCAGCAGACTCGGTTGTTAAGGTACTATACATACATGTAATTTATTTACTTGAACTTATTGCTGCACTTCTGGAAAAAGAATCATTGATCCCATTAATGTCTTTTTTTTTTGTCAAAAGATAATTCTGTCGTCATACAGTCTGTTTGCTCTCTCAATGTTTTAACATTAGTATTGTCAAATGGTTGAAGATTTGACAGTCTTTACTTTGCATGAGACAAATTTAACTGAAGATGACCGCCCCACCACCTTACCACTGTTTTGAACGAGTCATTCAACAAAGCAGACCTGCATATTCTAACAGGATCGGATTGCTAGGGTGATAGGTTCTTTGATGAATTAAGCATAGATCCTCAGAGCATGCAGATCTAATTCTGAACATAAAAGCATAACCATGTCACGTCTAAGTGTTTTACCAAAATAAGCATTTTCTCCTACCCAGGGAAAAATTGAAGACCTTGCGGGCATTGATTTAGGCAGTTTTGCCATCGGTGCTGCTGAAGATTGTAGCAAGCGCCTTGGTGATTACGTCAGTATGGATGTTCTGGCTACTGTTCAAAGAACACATAAAGGTGTGGTATATAGTGAACCTTTTGACAAGGACGCGTGCTTGCTTGATTTGGATGTGCTTATGGTGGAGCCACGTAACCTAAAGAGTAATATGATTGAAGCTATCAAGTTGTGGACAATGGCTGTCAACATACCTAATTCAAGGTCCGTGACTTGATTGTGTTCTGGCAAAAGTATTCATCTTCAGCATATATTAGAAAATCATATTGATTCACCTAGGGTAACCATTTATCGCCCTATCCAACATCCATTTTCAGGGACAGCATTTGGTTGGCAATGACTCTGGCCTTCTATAATAATTATCTTAAGCTCCCTACCAATTGGAAGCGTGCAAATGCTGACACGGACATTCTCTACTACGACGGACCAAAGAATGTTTGCTCGGAAGATGGTCGTCAGCATCAAGAAAAAGGCTCTGGCGAGGCCTGGAAGCAGTACCTTAGTGAGAAGTCAGATGCATTACTGAGCACCTGAACGATGGCACTTCATCCTATGTTCTACATTGTGCGATAGGTGAAGATCAGCATTTGATAGGGTTTTTGGCCTTTGAGGTGTAGCACAAGATATAAGATGTTGGTTACCTATTAACCTATCACACATACCTGTGAAAGATCGTATTTTTAACCAAATGTTCACTAGAATGTTGTACTCGGTAGACTGATTCCTTTCAGCAAAGTCAAAAGCATACTTTTTTGGGAGAATATTTGAGAAGCATAAGCATAGCTTTGGTCTGTGTTTATTTTGGTCTTGAAATGTTGAAACTAGTGTGCATTCCATGTGGACAATATCACATGAACCAGCTCATTTCCTCAATTCGTTTCTGAAATTAAATAGATTCTAGATTTGTCACAAGTCGAATTTTGAGTTTGACCACTCACAGAAAAAATATATCACAACACTGAATGCACAACATTATAAAAAAATATTTCATGATGAATCTAATGGAACTCATTTGGTGTTTGTAGATGTTGGTACATTTTTTCCATAGGCTTGACCAAACGTAAGCTGTTCAACTTGGGATGAAAAAAATTGAATCACTTGAGTTCTACTTCCTCCGTTTTAAAATAGTAATAAGTGTATCTAGACACCTACATGAACCTACTCACTAAAAGAGGTTTAGATACACTCTTTTTACAAAGCTAAAACATCTTATACTTAAAACGGAGGGAGTAATATTTTTCTGTGGCAAGTAGTAACTGCACTATTCATGGCTTTCAACACGCCAAAACTTTTCACCCATGGTACAAAGATTCATTCCAAGTTTAACCAACGCTCCACATTTTTCATTAATATAAACAAGGTGATCAACGTATGATAGCTCAGTTTCTACATTATTTCTCGTTACATAATTTACAGTTAGAATAGTTCAGTTTCTATATTCCGGCATAAACACATGCTACATCACAGGAAATCCCAGACTGGGATGGTGTACTGGCCTTGATCCGTCGTCTGGTGACCCAGCTGAGTGTTGCTGCTAAGAAACTGCAATGACTGGATATCTGGAGGGGGAGCCTGCATCAGAAGTTCAGAACACAGCGAAAGCGAGCTATTATCTTTTCGTCTTCTTAAGGAAATAGTCAGCAAAAAAGTTACGGAATGAGTTCACGCGATGTAATATTGATTAGAGTGACCTGACTGACTACAACGCCTACGTGAATATCTCCCATGAAGAGTAAATGCTTACTTAAAGTCCTACCCTAGCTACTGCTAAAGAAACATGTGGAGTAAAAAGAAGATCCCTCAGGAAGAAGAACATGGGTGTAAGCAAACATAGAGTAATGCATCGTTGTATAAATGTAGAATCACCTGGTGCATTTGAGGATCGCTATGAAAGGGTGGTTGTTGTAGATGAGGTTGGTGAAGATGAACATGTGATGGTTCCTGCATCTAAACATGCCAATTCACAGTGAGAGTGAAGTACAAAGTGTATATTTTCTTCATGAATAAAAAAATGTTTATTACCTGACCAAATGGTGACATGCCAGAAAATCCTTGAAGAGAATTAAGGCCGAACTGCTGTGTAACATAAGGTGCCTGTTTTGGCAAAGCTATAGTGCATCAGTACTTCAATGTAAATTAACTACAAACTACAGTAATCATCATCTTCACTCCTCTGTTCATGAAAACAGGGGTCTACAAAAAAGTAGAAGGGGGCATAAGAATTACCTGCATTATATGGCTTGGTTCAAGAAACTGGTTGGTAGGAGTCCTAATGTGATTTGCAATGTCATTCGATATTATGGGAGGAACAGCCCTAAGTGGGGGTTCAGCCTCCTCAGGCTCCACTAGACCTGCAACAGCTTAATCAGATCAAACAATGATCATGTTCTAACCAATATGGAGCAGCTTAGGTGATGAACAAACCTTGTCTACCCCTTTTCTTCTTACTTGATTCAAGAGGACTCTGCTGCCGGCGACGCATCTCGGCATTTTTATTTTTCTTATTACTTGCTCTGCGAGGTTCACTGTTGGTGGTATCGTTCTGAAGCACATTTTGCTGATGACTTTTAAGAATAGTGCTCAAGGAAGGTTTGTCATGCAGCTTTGCTTGCAAAAGAAGCTCAACTTGCTCCAGGAGCTGATCATATTGACTCTCCATAAATGTATGACCTTCAACATTTTCTGCAGCCTTTGCTGCAACTTTATATAAAGTTCGACACAGCGAGTTGTACCTTTTAGACACTGAGAACTTGGGATCTTCATCCACAACAGCAAAACCATAGTTCTCCTTTGCCGGTTCACTCTGAGCATCCTTTCGCCATCTTTTCAAAATATAGTGTGGTGGAATTTCTTTAATATTTCTGATCTCAAGAACTTTTAATACATGGCAACATTGGAGACCTACATTTTCAAACTTCTTGCAGCTACAAACAACCATATATTCTGATGAGTCAAATCTAACAAGATGAACCCCAGGCCTGTTTTTGATAGTTACCTCATACTCGGATATGGGTCCAATTTCACCACAGTTATAGACCATGCAATCCATGATCAGTTCAAATTCTAACCTGAACATCTCAAACAGTGTAGAAGTATAAGCATTAGCAGCTTGCCAAAGTAACCGCATAGGTGCTACCCTCTGTGTCATTTGAACTCCAAGGTAGTCAGCTTGTTGTTCAGCTAGACGTTTCTCCTCCAACAATTTATCGTATCTGTTAAAGAAGTGCGGAAGATCTATTTCTGTTTTAAGAATATCTGTCAGGATGGCATCCATGTTATCACTTTGAAGTGTGCTTGCAATATCTGCGCAGAATATATCACGCCCATAAGGTAAAGCCCATCTTTCTCTATCCTCGTACAATTTACTTAGCCACTCATTATCCTTCAAATTGTACTTCACCAAGAGGATTTCCCAGCTAGATAATAAGTCCACCTCCTCCTCATAGTCATACAAAGACCTACTAAAATCATGGGCAAAAGTTTCCGAACATTGGAATATATCCCTCAAAACCTTGGTAGCATTTTGATATAAATGCAACAGTGAAAAGCGGTGGACAGTCCCTGGCCAAGCAGAAGCAACTGCATCCCTTATTGATGTAGAGCGATCAGTCAAAACTGTTTTTGGCTGCTTTCCGCTCATGGCAGATTTGAATGTTTCAAACAACCACTTGAAGGATTCAACCGATTCATCATAAATAAATGCTGCACCAAATATGATTGGCTGCTTATGATGGTTAACTCCAATGAACAACAGTAGAGGCCTACCATAATCACTTGGTCTATACCTTGTGTCAACACAAACTACATCTCCGAAGTAGTTATAATCCATAATTGATTTAACATCTGCCCAGAATACATTTGTGAATTGGTCTTCTTCATCCACTTGCATGGAATAAAAGAAAGAAGGATTCTCGCCTTTCATCCTCTGTAAATATTCACAAATCGTCCGAGCATCGCCCGATTGCATATCCTTTGTGTGCCTTGTCCTTACGTAATTTCTATAATCATTTGGTATCAAAACAACTTTTGGTGGATCCGGCGGCTGCTGTAACTTTGCTAATAAATTTTGTGATCTCAGAATCTGAATGTCCACCAACGGAGCTTCAAGATCATGATTGTGATCAGCCACATACTCAGTCACTACATATTTGCCACTAGTGGTGATTTTAACAGTCATGTGTGCTTGGCAGCCAGTTCTCGTTTCTGGTCGCTGTTTCTTTGGTTCAGCAGTAACACTTTTAGGGCGGAATCCCTCTTTAGAACACACATAAACCCGAGATCTCCTAGCATTCTTCGATGTTTTCTCAGCGCATCCTTTTCGGACATTAAATCCTGCACTCCCCGCATAGCTGACATAGAACTCATAGGCCTTGTCTTCATTCAGGAAGACCATTCCAACTTTCGGCTCTCCTCCAGGACCAGAAACTACTTCTGTTTCTGGATCTGGTTCTGCTTCGATTATTTCATCTTCTTTACTCTCGGACTGGAACAAGGGGAAACAAGCATACATGTTAGTGAAGAGAAGAGTCAAACATAGTAATATGCAAGCGCAGCAGTTCACATGTAACGGTGCAAAAAACTGAGAGAAACCAATATATTCCCTTTTCGTGTTACGTAAAGATACAGGAAACTCAAACAATTATATACTATGCAATACTTGCAGAGAAAAGGCTAAACAGATCGTTACAATAAAAAATCATGTAAGCAAGCTTACCTTCTCTTCTTTTTTAGGATTCTGCTTCTCAAGACGTTTCGAACGTCTTTCTGAAGGTTGCCCTGAAGGCTGTTAAGAACAAGAATAGGAAAGCATAAGAACAATGAGATGTCACAGAAATGCTTCGCGTTTATTCTGATAAAAACTGATAGAACAGATCATTCAAATAATTTCCATATTCATTAGAGACCTCAATACAAAGACATGCCAGGTAAGAAAAGTGCAAACCGTGTGAGCATTCAAGAGTTGCAAAGTGGAGGTAAGTACAAACAACCCACAGCTCATATAAGAGTAGTTCAGAAAAGGCCAACAAGAAGACCTAAAGATAGTCTCTCTTGAATTCAGCCGCATAGAAGTTAGAGTCATACACCAACGACATGTCAAATACAAGTACATAGTAAACCATTTACTGTATGACTTCAACTTGAGTAGTGCAATGGAAAGTGGCTAAGCAAATGAAGTAACAGTACATATCTGTTATATGGGAGAGGGTGTATGACATAGCCTTAATCACAAGGACAAGCAGCCTACTGCTTGATTCTCACGATGGCCTAGGGAATCTCCATATCAATTAGTTTCCGAGTTTCTTAGTGCATGCCTTATGATTGAAGCTTTCGTTTTACCTCAACCCTCCATATAAGGAGAGGACTAGCCACATAATCACACCAGCTATCAATAAACAGAAAAAGATATTAGGCTCCAATCCTAAGCACGTGACAATATCAACCATATAACAGGTGCCAGTTTACATGCCAATATGCTTAAAGTTGCAGTGAGCTGTAAACTTGTATGTACTAACTCTGAGATAACAGTTACGACACCAACTGAGAGCTTTATTTTTCTTCCATTGGCTAAGCAACCACCCATTAATGGAAACAGCTAACATCTAGAGCACAATAATACAGGGCATTCACAAATACTTCTAGGTGATATGCAAGCAAAGTTACCTGCAGTCCTTCGCTTGCCAGAAATCTACCTCCATCACCACGCTGACGCCTTTCCGCTAAAGCTTGGCGTGAGACAATCTAAAAAGGAGAAGCATGCATACTTACCAAGTAAAACAATGTACAATGATACAATAGCAAGGATTAAGTGTCGCTCGACAAGCCTAGACTTGTCGCACGACAAGTCTACCTGTCGCAGTCCTGATGTCGACAAGGTGGAACGACAAGAAAAGTTTAACTTGTCGAGCGACAAGTTGACTTGTCGGCGACAAACCTAGACTTGTCTCTGTGAACTAGTCGATCGACAACTTAAAGAGCAGGGATATAAGTAGCCTCGCGTGAAACCCTACACTCGTGAGTCCCTCCCCTAGCCGCCTCTCCCCTTGTGCCCCTCCCCTGGCGCTGCCTCTTCTCTGGCCGCTACTGGCTCGCCGGCGCCGCCGCCTCCGCCTCTCCCCTGCTCTCCCACTCCAACCTGGGTCGTGAGCACCTCTGAAGGCTGCACTCCAGACTTGCAGTATACCAAAATTAATAGACTAGTTACTTGGTATTTTTTAGTAGTTCCTTGTCAACAGCACATCGACAAGTCTAGCACTTGTCTACTTGTCGGTACCCCAGCGACAACTTGCGACAGGTCGACATGTAAACCTTGTACAATAGTATATGCGCGCTTATTTTAGTTGCTATGGGGCCCATTACCCAGACACTTCCAACATTCTAACACATGTTAAAGTCCATAGTCCGGAAATATGCAACACATGTTGATAAGTTCCCACGTGGTTTGGAAGGGAAACATGAACGTGTGGTTCTTCTACTCTCATCTTAGACTGGCTCCTTACTTTGAAATGGCCGAAATAACATCCTCTACTTTTCATACTCCCTCCGATCCAAATTAATTGACTCAAGTTTGTCTAGATTCGGATGTATCTAGCACTAAAACATGTCTAGATACATCCGAATCTAGACAAATCTAAGTCAATTAATTTGGATCAGAGGGAGTACTAGGATCCACTTGGCTCTTCTGTTACGTTTCATAACAGACAATCCCGTGTTAGCCACATGGTTTATGGTATGCAGACATCATAAGTCCATCATGTACTTGATGGTTACATGCAATCAACCTTACAAACATCAGATGAGGACTATGATAGTTAGTGAGCTTGGGACATTTGTATCTGCTATCGCTACAATAGACAGCTTCGGAAATTTACAAGGAAACTAACTGAATCATTTTATGCATGGTTGAACAGTGATTTCTGACTTCCAGCTAAGAACTGGACCAAACTGGGCTTGAGCCAAAAGTAGAAGGGCAAGACTACACCCAAACTTGGAATCATTACCAAGTTCATATATTGCTAATCATCTAAAATGAGATTATCCAAGGAAGCTGCACACCTACACACGGATGTTTCATGTCATGAAAACGTGCAGCACAAATATTTCATAAATAAAAGTTGGTCCCATTCTCTTGTAGGAAGACACATAATAGACAGCACAAATATTGATGTGTCAAGTATATAATTTTTTTCTGAAATAAGTATGTATGTAAGCTCTGAATGTAGCAATGATGCCTAAATACAATTGTATTCTATGTGTCCCATTATAACAACAATATTAGAATGTACGATATATTCATCATCTCCGCCACAACTAACAGCAAGCTGTATGTGATTTACCTTGGCAGGCCTTCCTGAAACAGGTCTGCTCTGTCGCTTGGAGAGATACTTATCAAGTATCTTCTTCCTTTCGTCATTAGTGGACTGTGAAGCCATCGTCACGCGGTGGTCGCTCGATGCACATGCCTGCGGGGCACTGCCCTCTGTAACAGACTTTCTCGGCCTCCCTCTCCCTCTCTTCTCCTTCACCTCCACCCCCTTTTCCATTTGATCCTCACCAGCATCAGCATTATCACCACTGACCCCAGCAGCATCGTGGGCACCATCTTGTGCAACGTCCACCACGTCATGATTTTCTTCCTCGGCGTCCTTCTCTGCAGCATCCTTTTTGTCCCGACCTCTCCGCAAATCCCTCCTGCTAGGCACTGCCTGCCCATTCTCTGTGGATGCTGCTACCGCAACAGCCTTGGCCACCTTGATGGTGTTCTTCGTCCCAGGCTTGCGGCCCCTCTTCTTACAGGCACCGATCTCTTCCTCCCCCTTCTTCCCAGCAGCACCCTCCTCCACCTCCTTGGCAGCATCCAAATCCTTGGATTTGCCCCTCTTATAAACGTAGTTCCCCTTGCAGCAGAGGAACCGCTGCATGATCATGGTGCCGGTGCCGGCCGAGCGGCGGTTTGAGCCCGTGCGCGCCTTGAACCCGGCTGTCTCGCCGTACCCGTAGTAGAACACCTTGGCGTCGTGGACGGAGTCGAACTCCATCCCGAGCGCCGGCACGGTGGCGGCGGAGGCGGAGGCCTCCCCCGGCGACGTGGCCCCCAGCTGGTGGTTGTGCTCGACCACCAGCTTGGACACCTTCCATTTGTCCCCCGCATCGGCCCCGTCCTTCTTCACCACCTCCATCATCGCCCTGCACCTGCTGTCGTCGGGCGGCCCAGACGGTGCCGGCGAAGGCTCCTCCTCCTCGCTGGCGGCGCCGGCCTGGCGGAGGGAGAGGTATCCGCGGGAGAGCGGCTCGTCGGGCTCCGGTGGGGGTGGATCGGAGGAGGTCGCGGGCGGCGGGGGCGGAGCCGCGTCGGCCATGCTCGGGGTAGGGTTTTGGGCGGGATTTGAAATGGCGCGGCAAGCGGAGTGAGGAGGGGAGTGGGGAGGAGGCTTCTTGCCTTGGCTGCGGCGGCCGGAGAGAGTGGGAGGGAGACGGGTGGATGCGGAGGAGGGTGTGGGCGGACGCGGAGCCCAAAAGGTACCGTGTGGGTACGGGAGTCAACTCTCTGCCGCGTGGGCCTCCGGAGTGAAGTGGTCTACGTGTCACTGGGGATGAGCGCTGTCGAGAGCGTGACGCCAGGGAGGCACCGATGGGCCTCGGTGGCGGCGACCACACGACATCTCCCAACAGCCCGATCCATTCCGGACACCCAAATAACTGATTTGGTCCGTTCGGATCGCGGTTTATCAGATTATAGACCCCAGCAGCATGATCCATTTCATCTGTGCTGGCTAAATTTTGGCCCGCCACTCTGACCACCGGGGCCACCACATGCGTATCTCCAGCGAGGACCACGCGTCAACGTTTCGGAAGACGCAAAGGGAGACTTCACACCAATGAGACGATCAACATCCATGTATTGCATCTATGCCTAGTTTTTATATTTCAAAATCCTAGGTACATCCATGGATTGCACACATAGCTTGGGGACTAAAAATTAATAATGCAATGAAACTAAAATTAGTAAATACATAGTACGAGACCCTAGCGTCGTCTAGTCATCGAAGTCGGAGAGGTAGCGGCGGCGATA
Organism: Avena insularis; assembly: GCA_023614405.1. Taxonomy (NCBI): domain Eukaryota; kingdom Viridiplantae; phylum Streptophyta; class Magnoliopsida; order Poales; family Poaceae; genus Avena; species Avena insularis. The sequence continues at coordinate 36,950,869 of CM042696.1, read as the reverse complement.
CATGATCTCGTTGAAGATCTTGACAATGAGCATGTCGTAGACATTGTACTTGAAGACGAGGAAGTGCTTGGCTTCAATAGCATGCGCACATGTGAACTCCCTTCGGCCGTTGTGGAGGAATATCTGGCCGAAGCGGTCGAACAGCACCTTCACGGAACATAGGCCGATGGATTCGACAGGCGCCTGCAGAACGAGTTGGGGGCTCTTCACCATCGACCACCCACGCAAACTTGTGTGTCGGGGAGGATCCAATTGAGAGTGATGCCCACATTAATGGTGACACCGAATTTGAAGCCAGAGAGGTCGACGACGACGGGCTCGGGTGACGATGGTGGCGGCGTGGGCAGCGACAGGGACGGTGACAAAGCCATGCTTTGGCCTCGCCCCTCCTCTTCCTTGCCGACCTCGGCCACACACTCGGCCTGGTGGTCATCCTAGCCACCCTCCCCTCGATCCTACGTCACCGGCCATGGCTGATGCAATGTCTCTGGTGGTGGTGGGAATGGAAGAAGATGGGAGTATGGAAGAAAATGGTTACGGGTGGCTGTTATAAAGCCAAGGCATTAGATGCAGGCGCGGAGGCCGAAACATCGGCATTGATGAAGCCTAGCGGCTAGCGCATGCGTTGGGCGGCACAAGAGCACTGGAGCGCATGCATCAGGCAGCGCAGACAGCTTTGGAGTCAGCCAACCTCCATCGATAGCTAGAGGAAGAAGGATGTTGGGTCGCTGCTACGCGGGCCCTCGGCCCATGCGGGAATATAGCTAGAATTATAACTCAAAACTCGCGAGCCAAATGATTAGCTTGTGACTCAGTTCGACTCGGCTCGAACTCGGAGTCTAATGAGTCGAGTCGAGTTTCAGACTTGAGCTCTTTTTTTACACAAGCTAAACGAGCTCGTTTAGCTCGTTAAACTCGTTCAAATCGAAAGTATGAAAATTTTCATAAAGGAGTATAGATTGCTAGTGTTTCTTACACTTGTAATATTGTAGGGCTACTATATTTTCCATTGATAATGCCTTTGTAAAATTATTGAAGTACTATTATTGTTCTAGTTTTGAATTAGTAGGTGTAATGCCCGGTTGACATGTTCGCACTAAATAAAAAATGCAACTAGTTAGTATAAAAAATATGGAAAAATCTGACATGATCTTTGCTAATTTTCTTGATCTAGAAGTGCTCAATTTTTATCAAAATGAAAATGAATCAACATTTCGGTAAAAATAGGCAACTCATTTGAAATCCTACAGATAAATATGCAATCATAGGCACACGACAGAAACACCACCATATCTTTTTCTCGAGACCACCATGTCTCAGAAAGCCGACAATCAAACAACAATGAAAAGTAAACAGTAAAACTATAGTCAGTCAATAGAAGCACAACATCATTTAAGGAAATCATGTATAGATATGTATGCCAACACTCAACTGCATATTACACTACAACACGGAGCTCGGGCCTGGCTCTTATAGACCCCGAGGCACAAACTTAGTCGTTGCGCTAGCACTGGCGCGACAAACAACAAAGCCGCTAGGGATAACTACGTCAGGGATTGTGCAACGACGGCGAATTTTTTTGGCGCATCACAACGTGATCCGCCGAATTAGCGCTTCCGCGGCGAGACAGTGGATGCGCCCCGATACATTATGGAAGACGGCGAAATTATAATGCCATGTAACCGCGAATTATTTCCGTGTTACACCTTTCAGCATCACTAAAAATTAATTATATTAACAATAATTGATTTACGTTGCTAATCCCAATATGATTTGAAATTTCAGTTTATTGATAATATTCATTACATCATACGGTGGATTTGAGCCCCTCTCTATTTAATTGCATCATATTACACTAAACCTCTTCTTATGAGATCGACATTTAACTTTGTCAATCTCCTCTAAATTACAGAACTAGGAGGTGCTAATGTGAATTTTATAAAATAAAAAAATCTAATTAGCCTTATATTTTTTGAGTGCCCCTCTATTATGCACCGCATCAACGTCATGAGTGGATCTCCGAATCTTCTTACGCACGCCATGGCTAACAAACTCGCGACGGAACTAATCTAAAAAAGAAATATAGGTGAACATTCTGGAGAAAGACGAACAAGCATGAGAATCCGAAAGAACAAGAAATGAGGTGTGAAGAAAGGATGGAGAATAAACCTGCATATCATGATTGAAAGGGCTCGCAAGATCGAGCGCGGATTGATCGGCGGGTTAAGATCGAGTGCGGTATCGACCGGCCTCTCAAGATCTAGTGCGGAATGACCGGACACTGAAAATCCTACGTGGATTGACCGGCCGCTCAAGATCCAGCGCAGATTGAACGACCACTCAAGATCCTGCACAGGTTGGACGGCCGCTCAAGATCATGTGCGGATTAACCGCACAAGATCGTAAAGGGAGAGTAGTGATCTGATCTAGGGTTGGCTATATGAGTGCGGCGGTGGTGGGGGCTTGGTTCCTGTCTCATTTACAGAATGGTGTTCAGGGTTCGTTGTATGGAACCTTTGTGCAAGAGCAGCCCAGGCTCAAGATTGATTAATTAGATATAGTTTGACGAGGCTCAGCTGGGCAATAGTGAGCCACACCTGCCGGCGGGCAGTGATCGACCATTCTCCAGCGTACAATCAACAATTAATGGCGCTTAAAATGGACGGCGGAATGTGGAAATGCCTTCGTTGGCCAAGAGAGGTGTTAATAACCGCCGCCTTCCGCGGCCATGTACCACCACACCCAAATCCACCGGCATCTAGTTTAGCACGGCGTATAAGTGGCTGTCGCGACAAAATGGTGTGGTGAATGCTCATTCGCTGCGTAACCAACTTTTGTCGGTTCTTTCGTTGATGACGCCCCAAAAATCCGTCGGATATGAGGGTATTTTTGTAATGTTAGCAACAACCAAAGAACATAAAATAGGACCTTTATAACAACAAACTTCAAGGTCCTTTTAAATGTACAGATATGCTATGCCTTGACTGTCAGTTTAAGACAATAAGAACCCACAATACCATTACCCTGTCATCAACAACTTCTTCTAATGAGCCAACAATAGGCAAGGTATCACCTCACACAACACAACACAACACAAAAGTAGAGATTAAGGCATATGTTTAGTCACTTTCAACATATGAATTTAAGTGTAACAAATAATCAATAATGCAGTAAGATATTGTAGCTATATTACATGACATGCATCCATCAAGTACCTTTACATCATAGGAACAACAACATAAACAAGAACACAACAATCAGGGGTACTACTTGATGAGCTTCTAGCTGGGTACCAAATGCTCCATATAGATAGATCGGTATAAAACTATATCAACTCAAATCAAGTACGAACACAAGAAGTGAGTCTTGCTCAGTTGGTTAGGGAAGTGGATGTACAACCCAGACACCCAGGTTCAAGTCCTCGCGGACGAAGATTTGGGTTCTTATTATTTAAAAAAAAACTCTTTGTAGGGGCTTCCCCTACCCCATTCCTTTCAAAAAAAAAAAACAATTACGAACATTAGTTTGATCAGCAAGAACAATCAATTTCGGTATTTGTGTGGATTAAAAGTTAACGCGTGTCATGAAAACGAGCTTCTCATGTTTGCAAAACAAATTCTAAATCAGATAAATTATCCTAGAAGTTAGAAATTCTAAACGAGCTTCTCATGTTTCCATAAATTATTCATGTCTGCCGGGATTTTAACAAATCTATTTTGATGCTACAGTACGATTTCGACAAAAAATCTGAAGAAAAAAAGGGTAAGGAGCAACCGCTACCTACCTTGATGCTATTGTTGTGGTGCATGTGCGGTCTGGCATGGTCGGCGGCGGTGGCAGCACCTACGAGGTTCGGCGAGTAGGCGACGTGGCGTGCGGAGGATGAGGTGAGGACGAAACCATGAATGGCCTGACGGCGATGCGTTGCAGGGGAGCGGGCGCCGGGTGGATGGAGGGGAGAGGGTGCCATGATGGATAGAGGGGCGTCGGGGTCGATGGATGTGGCGTCGGGGTGGATGGGAGGGGAGCAGCGTGCTACATGGGAACTAATGTGTGGGGAGGTCAGTCGATTTAATTTGGAAGAGGAAGAATAGGTGTACCGGTGCTGGGTGGTTACTTACCTATGGTGTATTGTTGTGTGGCATATCCAGTGCTACCACCCCCTTAGGTGCTACCGTGCTCCCACTTTTCAAAATTTAAATTTTATGTTTTAAAAAAATTTGAAAAAAATTTGTGGATGTTCACAAGATCCGTGTCTTCAATCCCTAATAGTTGCATAACCAAATTCATGACACACACAGATACAAAAAAGACAAATCCAACATGACTAGTGGCACAAAAAGACAAAAACACAAAATGCCAGAGAATGACACTATTCACATAGCATTTTGTCTTTTTTATTTCTCTCTGTGTGTCATGAATTTGGTAATAGAACTATTAGGAATTGTAGACACGTATCTTGTGAACATCCACAAATTTTTTTAAACGTAAAATTTGAATTTTAAAAGTGGTAACATGTTACCACACAAAGGGGTGGTAGCACTAGATATTCTCTCATTGTGTGGTGTGCCACACATAACTTAGTCGTTGCACATCAGGGCTAGGTGCGCTATGCCTAAAAGAGTACTTATTCAGAAAGTGGCATCACGCTACTATGTCAATAATACTTGCTCAGCCCAGTGGCTGGCTCTATGGTCCGCGCTTGCGCCCGTATCCGCCCGAGTTCAAATCCCCTATTTTGATTAAATCCAAATAAAATAACATACTAAATCAATATAATCCAAATAAATGTGTTGATTAATTTAAATATCCTAGATAGTGCATGTATATATTACATCATCATCAGTTCATCGAATGCATGCACACACACAGTATATCATGATTCTTAGCTAGCGTTCACAATCTTTTTGCTCTTCTTTATCGCAGTTGAATAATTTAGTCTCGGAACCTCGTGACTTCTTCTTTTAAACGGATGACTTTTAGGTAGCATTGTCCTGCTTTTTCTTGTGGTGTAGGTTTGTATGCCTACCACATATCTTCTGATCAGTATCATGGTGCTACTCTCCTAGATGTTGCTACCAGCTTGATTACATGGAGACAAACTACTTCGCAAAAAAGGCGAACATCACCAATAGAAGACAATGTTGCTAGTTCTCCCGTAGCCTGCCATTCCCAACACACTTCACCATATTCCGGGCCAATGCGCTCGAGCAAAACTATATCACGCATTCAGTTACGATTCGTGAGATGTAGAACTAGCAACCAAAAACCCACATACATATAAGAGCTTGTACATTGTAGGGAACAATATAAATAGTGTAGTGTAACAGGTTGAACGTTATCCATGTTCCTAGAGTTGGTGCGGTAGTAATGCCATTTATAGTTTGCAGGTTTGATTGGAGTTTTGAATTTTTTTTTTAGTACCATCTATTCTATTCGCTCTTGATTTCTCTTAAATTTTGGTCATTTTAGCCACTCGGTTTTAATTCAATTCTCCTTACGTAGTACCTCATTTTCCACCCACCCGCCATACATTTTTCTCGAAATAGGCGCTTACCCCCGCTATATTAATATAACAACTACACGACATTAGGACAACTGTTGGGGCAAACAACACAATCCAACACCCCCCCTCCCAAAAAAAAAGAGAAACTAAAGCCAACAACGTTGGATCCACAAAGCGAGGATGATTCGCAACCACTGCGCCCTCCGAAGAAGTCTCACCACGCTCCTAGCCCTTTGAATCGCCGTGTACCAAGCAAAACCTTTAAAAGGAGTGCAACGACGACGACGTGATTGCCTGGATTGGACGTAGGGTTATCTCCGGTACGTAAAGGGGACGAGAAAGAGGTACATCTGACGTCCCTTATTCGTGGTGCATGTCTCAATGGTGCGCCATGAGCATTTGGATAGTCGTGGTGGACTACGCGCCTTGCGCCACGAATAAAGGGGACACCCGTGCTATACACAGGTGGCAAGTTACTCATGGCGCACCAGTGATGCGCATACTGGTGCACCACGAGTAACCTGGCAGCAGCAAACTCCACCTCTCCGTCGCCTTTTTAGTTTTAAAAAAATAAAAGAAAATGATAAGAATTTTAAATTTAAAAATCCTTTGAGATGTAGTTATGTTACGGGGTATAGTTGTAGGAAAATAAACAAGCATGAATTTTGACAAATTTTGCAACAAAGTTTGTCAAAAAATTCCAATCCAATTTCAAACACCTTTGGCTATTATCGATTTTTTTTAAAATCCTCAAATTCAAAAAGGAAAATAAGTTATATCAAAAATTAGATATTTCACTGGAAAAAACCGCTCACCACCTACCACCTCATCTTTTCGTTCTTCTCTCCTTCTCCTCTCTTGTGCTTTCTCTTTTTCCTCTCCTTCATCTCCCCTTCTCATTCTCCTTTCTTAATCCGCCAGCCACCACGCAGTCCTCCTGCTCTCCCCCGACCCCTATCGACGCCACACCATTGTTCCGCTCCAACCCGTGCTCCACCTTGTCGTCCTTGCCCCGAGCTCGTTGTCCTTGGCTCCAAGCGCCCTGGCCTCAAGCTCGTTGTCCTCGGTTCCAAGCGCCCCGACCTCGAGCTCGTCGTCCACGGCCCCGCGCCTACCATCGTTGCCGTTGTCCACCGGTAGGGGTCACCAGTGCGACCACGACCTCCCACACCTCCATGCGATGGTAGGTTGTGGTCGCGGCCGCGGCCTCCACGCCCGAGCTCCGACGAGGCGACGACGGCGATGGGAGAATCGATTGCTTTCGTTTTTTAAAATGAGTGTGTTTTTTGTATATGTAATTTTTTCCAAAAATCTTACACGTGGCGGCGCCGATTATCCCTATGTGTCCTATCCGTGGAGTGCGCCACTACGTAGTGCTCCATGAGTAAGAATTACTAGTGACGCCTCACTCGTGGTGCATGGGTGGTGCGTCACGAATAAGCAAAATAGGTACGCCATGAGTAAGGTTTTTTTCTAGTAGTGCGTGCACGCGTGTGTGTTCATGTGCTTCATGTGTGTTGTGGCTGACTAGTGGGCCCGAGTCTGACAGTCGTATAGGTTGTCTGTTGAACTGTAAAGTCAGTCCAAATTTAAAATAGAAATGTAGCAAAAGAACCAATCCGCGCCACACAGTCCATTTGCAGGGAACCGTTGGGCCTTGCCCTGTCCGTGAGGACAGTTTCGAATGGAGGTTGCATGACATCATTGGAGTTGCCCTAAGTTAAACAAAATAACTACTCAAATTTTATTGAAATATTACTACTCATGCACACATTTTGTTCAAATATTGCTACTCATGTAGTTTGGCTGATCGCTTCTTTTGAACACTCGGATTTTAGTTCGCTCTTACCATTTGTCAAGCTTTGTCCAAGGGACATCCAATCGATCGCACAACAAGAAATTGGTAGGGCTGCTACTTCGGTTATCCTCACACCCCTCGTTTCCAAACATGTGCATGCACCAATCCTTCAATCTTACTAAGTGCGGTATGGAAATTAGGATTTTCATAGAGGTGGAAGAAACCAAGTGGAAAGAGAGAAGTTGAACACATGAACTATATACTATAGTACTCCCTCCGTAGGAAATATAAAATATTTTTGGCTTTATAAATCAAATGTATCTAGAGATCTTTCATTGTATAGGTTTGTAGATGTTTGAAGTGAACCTATACACTAAAAAACGTCTAGATACATTCATTTCACAAAGATAAAATGTATTTCCGAACGAAGGGAATATAAATTATCTAGATACATATAACAATATTGTTACTGGTGTCATCCGTGTCATGAACTGGCTGCTACAAAGACAAATCGTTTTACCCCTAGCAGGAGCAAGAGAAGTGATGTGTGAAATGTCTACAGTTGAATGGACGCAGAAACATTGGAGCGATGAGGTTTGCTTCGGTGTCCCCCCCTCCACATACTTTGAAGGGGGTAAGATGATCTTTTACAATTAATTATGATTATTAGTTACTAAACTATACACGCATAGACATGATTTGTGATTGATAGAGGCGATTATAAAAGTCCATCAAAAATCACCACCTTGCTAGTCTAATATATTGTATTACCGTATACGTGCACGTGTTGCCGGAGTGGACGCGGCCACGGCTACTGGCGCCTGCGACCACGTACACTATGACGGCGACCGACATGGTTCGCGACGAGGACCTCTGCAACACTGCTTGCCCGCTTCACGCGGCGCGGTTTTTATGACGTTCACTGAATCAGATCGTGTGACGACTCGCCTCCATTGTGCTGGCTAACCCGTCAAAAGAGCGAGGAATATTTTTAGGCAGACGGTCTTAGTTGGTACACGTAAATACTGTGTATGGCCTTTGCGGAAGAACATAATCTAATTTGGTTTAGCAACTAATAATCAGCAAATAATGGTAAAAGACCACCTTACCCCTTCATAGTTCTGGGAGGGGGGGACACCGAAACAAAAGTGTGGAGCGATAGCCAGATAGAGCCCAGTATGATTTATAGTGCCTGACGTGATAGGTATTGAGAAGTGCATTTAACCACTTCAAATATCTGTCAAGGCACACTTTATTTTATCATATTTCACCATCGTCCCACCACATTGACTACCAAAATTAGAGGATGGTAAAGTCCTTTATAATCAAACCGTGAGAGCACAGCAAATTCGTTGGTATATATTTTTGAGGTGTGTTTCGGTATCCCTCTATTCCCCAAACTTATGAAATTTAAAACACAAACAAGGTCGACCGATACCCTTCATGTATTCCGAACCAAAGGGATATCTTGTGTCTTCCGTTTCATAAGTTTGGAGAAGAGGAAGAACACAGAAGCAAAAGTCTATATTTTTTCCTTATAAGATAATGTTAAGATAAAGGACAACTTCCCTGCAAAAAAAAAGAAAGATAAAGGACAACTTACTGGCTGGAATAGCAGCATCAAGGGATCATCTTGTTGAGTAACGGGACCCTTGTCACATGCAGCAAAACAACTTGCCAGATTACTGGCCGCAGAGATGAGCATTTGGATACAACTTCTTTGTATTGGAACAAGAGCAAGCTCGATCTAGACATCACGTACAGGTGCTGCGTTTGCTTGCATGAATATTTATTGGCACACGTTCTTCAGACGGCTGAATATTTTCGCAATTATAGGATGTTTTGATAGGCTAAAATAGCCTATTAAAACACGTCTTATAGCATTAGATTTCAAACTGATTCTCCGGATGCCATCAGATTAAATCCAAAAACACGATAAACTGAATCAGGTAGCCAACTGTTATTGGTGTTCGATCGAATCAGACGAGCTGGACCCAAGAACAAGCACATACACCTAGACTCACAGGTACCGCTATGTCTGCTGATGGCCGGCCACTTGGAGATGAAGAGCATGACCAAGGGGTGACGCTACATGATCTGGCAACGGGCGACCTCGGACGCCTTCTACAAGCACGGTGGCCGACAGCAGCATGGAAGGTTGGACCAGAGGTAGGAGAGCGCATGTCCACCCTTGCAGACTTAGCAGTGGCAAACTGACAAGTTTACAGTGCGACCCTGAACACAGGTAGACTTAGCAGTGGCTTTCATATTTATCAAGTGGAAGGTTGGTCGGTACAAAAATTACCTGATTGAGCATATGGGGTAAAAAGGTATCAGTATTAGTATATCGCTCACTGAAACTGTCCGTTTCCAGTATTTTCTGACGGTGAAACAACACAAGATGGTTGGTGGCAAACCGCATCTCGACTTCATCTTCGGGCAGTTGGAAGAAAGGGCATAACATGACACATGCATTGTTTCTGCAGAACACAATGATTTTTCGACAGCTTGATTCAATACAATGAACAGGGCTGGAATCCACACATTTTCTTGTCATAAGTTCATCAAACTGAATCTCCTTTCGATATGTATCGAGGTGGCAACTCAGGATAAGTTCACAATGCGTCCTTTGATACCAGCAGTGGGTTTCATATTATTAAGGAGAAGGTTTGTCAGTAGAAAGTAACTTGATTCAACATAAACACTTAAACAGGTATTAGTATCCGTGTATCTGCCATTGAAATTGTCTGTTTCTAGTAATTTCTGACAGTTAAAGACAATACCAAGATAATGGGTGGCAAACTACAGCTCCTCATGTTCAGATAGTTGGTAAGGACAGAACATCACACCCGCACTGTTTCTGCAGAACGCAAATATTATGGACGGCTTGATTCAGTGAAATGTGCACAGTGCTGCAACTAATAGACTTGCGGCGATATACAGCTACCCCTAAAATTGAAACTTAATCGTAATACGAACAATGTACATATAAGACATAAAGATGTTACACTTGCATCAAGATGTTCATAGGAAGATTCATCAGTTGCACTGGTCAGCAAAGGCCCTGACAAACTTGAGGGAGGTAAGGTCAAGCTTCAGAACATCGACACGAGCAGTTAGGTTTGCCTCTGATGCAGCCTCTGCGTTTCTCATGCGATGATGACATGACTTCTCTCAGGGCAAAGACTCTCAAGGTCTCTAGGCCCTGAGAGTCACTAGATCCTCCTGAAATTTAAGAATTCAACTGTAGGATATAACTTGTCCTGTGATAAGCTTAGACTAATGCATATAGAAGAGATAAAAATACCAAAAAAGTACGTACCTCAGTACCTCCATAGGCCTATTTTTTCTACACTACTACTTAAGACAATAAGCTGCAATGCCATATTTTTGTGATCATTATTGGTGACATATTTGCTGTATCTATCTAGTATTGGTTACCCACCAAAACGAAAAGCTTTGATCCATGCTGCAGTTTTACAGTGGAAACAAAATACTCATCTCAACTAAAGCAGGTATGGATTTGATTGGTTCGTGTAAAGAGGACTAACAGATAACGCCCAACTTATGTTCAGAATTGATTCAAGGCCACACAAAAACTTCAAAAGAGAAGACCCTGGATTGGAAATCAAAGCTCCAAAGTCTCTGTTCCACAATAAATGGGAGGAGTTATCCAACTTCCCCACATCAAAAAGTAAAAGAGGAAAAGCCAGTAGTTTTTTTAAGAAGAGATGAGAACCATCATAACAAGTAGTACTATGTTAGATAATGTTCAGTACAGAACATAGGATACAGGTCACCAAGAACTATTATACTCCTATAAGGACACCAGTAGCAGCAATAACCCATGTTTAGGAGTTAATTCAGTACAGAACAGCACAAGGAAGTGCGGCAGCATCAACGAAGTCAACTAGTTCGACGCCATCAGGCTCTCATGTGTTGAATCCTCAAACAACAAATCCAATACGTAAGCAGTATAGGCAGGGTAATTTGTTTTTCAAGAAGAGATGAGAATCATCATAAGAAGTACTGCAATGTCAGTTAAAGTTTTACATAGGATACATGTCAACAAGTACTAATACTTCTGTAATTATCCTAGTTGCAACGACCCATGTTTAGCAGTTAATTCAGTACATAAGAGAGCTTAATTTTCTAGCAGAATAGCATGTATATTTTCTTCACGTGTACTGCAGCAGTGGCCCTGTGTCGAGGACCATGACGATGTGATTTCTTTTGCATAATTAAGAGGCTTCGAAAGGTCAGACAATCAATACCAGTATTTCTTATCCTGATGCCAGCAGGGTGGGTGGTAGCCTGTAGATAAAGTTAAGTTAGGCCTTGTCATTTACAGAACCTACCAATTTATTTTCATCATTCAATATGGCATGGACTCAGCACTAAAGCTTGCCGCAAGCTAATACCTTCACAGAAAAGTAAAACTGTACCAAAAGCATAATCTCCACAACAGCACGACAATGAAGATGCAAAAGACCAATAAAACTTATTGCATTTAAATAAAAATGTGAATTGATGTGTCACAGAAAGATTAAGTACTACATGCAAACTGAAAATTGCCAAGGTAGGAAAACAAATTAAGAATTTTTACTGATATTGGGCATAAAGGAAAGTGGGCACTATCACAGATAGAGGTTAGCAATTGCAATTCAAAAGAACCAAGTGCCATTTCTCCTGCAATTATATGCAATAGGAATGGGCAACAACAGCTCAGCATTTCCCATGAAATAAATAGGTGGAGACAATAGCAAATCCTGTTGCACAAAATTCCAGAGTGGATGCTCTACTAAAGAAGCTAAAAAACGAGACCAAAAGAATTAAAGGCATATTTAATCTATATGCAGTGACTACCAACCTCTGGTTAACAGATAGAAGTTAGAGAAACACGATCATTTTACAACTCTTGCATCCTCCATGCTAAACAGATCGTGCATGAAGCTTGCGATGAGAATGTAGTACTATGGTTTTATCCTCACTTCCCATGATGTTTTCAAAATCTGAGTACTAGTCTGGCTGCTGTTTTTCCTTCTAGATACATCAGTTTGTTTCTACTCCCTCCATTTCAAAATGTAAGATATTTTATCCTAATTTCTCAAATGCATGTAGCTAGACGTCTTTTAGTGTGTAGGTTCGGAGCAAAATGAGTGAACCTACACACTAAAAGTCGTCTAGATACATGTGTCTCAGAAAAAAGCAAAAACATATATTATATTTTAGAATGGAGAGAGTATCATCTAACATCTGCTTATACAATTCCAAATATACCAGGACACATCCTGTCATGTGTTCATACATTCAGTTTGATAATTGATTGTGATACAAATTCAGGCAACAAAATAGCCACCTACATAATTAGTATTGCTCTCACCTTCCTCCAAGAAGAGCATACAAGTTCACAAGTCTGCCAAGATTAATAATAGGTATTGCAACCTATCTAGTACCTTAGCCAATCTTCCAATTTCAACTCCATAAGATTTTACTATTATTTTTCAGCGGTAAGATCACCGATGCAAATAAAATCCCCCAAAGGATTGACTATGATTATAAAATACACAGATTGACAAACTAACCAAGAAACCTCACGCATACAAGAGCCATCGTCTGGTATACTTGTACGCAGTTTGGTGAACTAACCAAAACGAACCTCTCAACAGAAAGTTCTTCCTTGATGATCAAACATTTCTCTAAATATATAGAATGATTGACTTTTCCTCTGTCTATTTGTCGATAACTTGAGATAAGTCTTGCGTAAGTTGCCAGCTTTCACCAAGGTCTTCTCTGCATTCTACCCAGTGCAATCAGCTGTGGTCATCATAACATTATCAGGGCATTATAATCAAGCTCAACCTTCAGCTAGATCTCTTTAGTTAAGCATCTCAATGAACAAGTGCATTTCACAATACCAGCCGCAATACATCCAGCATAAATTCCTAGAATCATGACCAACCGAATTCAGAATGGCTGCCAGTTGGTATTCTCAACAGAGCTAATGAAGTGATTCAACGGTCAACTTCATATGCTTCACGTCCTCCTCAGTCCTTTCATACTTGGCCGGCTTAAACAACTTCCACAGCCCCACCGGATGTCTCCGCCTCACCTCATTCTTCTTCTTCTCCCTGACCAGGCCCCCGAAAATCCTCTCGCACTCCGGGTATGGCTTCACAAACATATTGTAGAACCTGAGACGGCTTAATCTCACATAATGCTTCATCTCAATGGGGTCCCCGAGCCCGGCCACCGACGCCAAGTACTCCACCACATTGTGTCGCGGGATGATCCACCTGTCGAGATTTACCCCCAAATATTCCGGGTACTCCACCAGCCAACCAATCTCGAAACCCATCCTGCTCACCAAGAACTCCACCTTCCTCTCCACATCGTCTAGGCCATATAGAATCGCCCGAGGCTCCATGGAGAGCACCCTCAGCGCGTCCCGCCGGCTCAGCCCGCGCTTGTGCAGGAGCTCCGCCCGCCGCCTAGTGGCGATTGCGGCGCTGAGTACGCCGTCAGAGAGGAGCCGGTCCTTGACGGGCTCCCGGCAGCGGAGCTCGTCCAGGAGATCTACGAGGCGGGACGGCTCGCCGGGCTCCATGGAGAGGAGCCCGACGGGATCGGACTTGAGGACGCTCTTGATCTCGTCCGCCGGGAGGCGCAGGCCACGAAGTTCTTCGAGAAGGTGGCCCAAGCGGTGGGTGTTAGGGATGCCACGTAGGAGGGAGGTGGCGTCGGCGGCGGTGAGGCCGGCCGTGCGGTGGAGCAGATGGTGCAGGTGGGCGGCGGTGGCAGCTCGTGGGTGTTCTTGGGTTTGCGGGGGTTGGGTCGTTGTCGCGGGGTCACTGAGGATGCGTTGGATGCGATGGAGCTCGCGGAGATCGTGAGATGAGGCGGAGGTGGAGAGGGGATTGACGTAGTGGAGAGAGCGGCGGTGAGTGACCCGTAGAGCGAAAGCCATGGCGGCGGCGACGGAAGATAGGCAAGTGGCAACCCCTGTTCAGATTTCCAAGTGAAATGATCTCACATACAGCAAAAGGTGCATTGCACTGGAAGGAAAATCAATTCTTTTTATATTCAATAAAAGCTTTTATTATAGAGAATTTTCATTACTCGAAAATTAGTTTTTATTAACAAAGATAGAAATTTGTTCACATAGACTTTCTAGTATAACAAAGGTAAAAATTTATACGTGAGAAATTCGTGGAGCGTCTTGAGAAAAAATTCAGAGTACCGGACTTTTTATCAAGACGCCGGGTGGGAGTACTAGATATTCTCTCGATCTTTCTTTTTTTGCGAGAAAATTTTGGATCTATTCCATGAGTTTAAAAGAAGTACACAAGACATACCAAACATGATAAACATTACATTGAAGTACTTGAACCACCTAACGACCTCATCACCACAAGCGCGAAGCCGACACGCATGCAGTACCGCTCCCTTACCAGAGCCGGCTTTGTCGTTATTGATGACAATGGAAGTCTTCGCAGACGTGCCTCTAGGACCAAAGATCCTGAGTCAAGTCGTCGCCATTGAACCCTTGAATTGATCTGAATCTTCGAACACCAACCTAGGACACACGTAGACTGGACAAGATCGACCACTCCATGAAAGCAGTGACCAGACGAATCCCCGCCCTCCTCGGCACCACCGACGAGATCGCCGACAACGACGTGGAAGAGGAGGCGGGTATACATTAATCTTATCCCGCACAACGTCGCCATAGCCACCATAGCGTCGATGTCGGTTGCCCAAACTCTAACTTTAGGGGCCCTTCAACCGCGTCGAGCGCAGGTCCGAGGTCCCCATCCCCTCCGACCGCCGGAGCGACAACCGGAGGAGGCAGGGACCCGTCAATTTCCGATCGTAGACGGTGGAGACGAGGCACCGCCTCCTTTTCTCTGCGGGAGAGAGACACCCGTACGTGTTTCTGTTTATGTTATACTGTTTCTGTTATACTATTACACGAACTTAATTAGATATTCTCTCGATCTGATCACTAGGATATACTAGTAATAAGCTAGCTAATGTCAATGTTACAAAGTATGAGTATTTATGAGAAATATCTAGAGAAAATAAGTCTTAGGTACTAGTACGTTTTTTCCCTCTTGTTTAACATTTTTTCCGATTCACTCTCCTCTTCCCCGATCCTTTTTTTCTCCAGTACCGTGCGTTGTGTCACATCATGGGCAAATTTCTGTGAATGTACTGTATGAGTCACTTGGTAAAAACACCGAAAAGATTAGGTTCATTGACCATCTTCTCTCCTGTGTATCGAGCATTCGAGCATCGCCGGCTGAGAGGCCGCCTTTTGGGAGGTGGGCCGCGTCGAAGGGTGCTTGCCACGACCGCCAGGCCACATTGGATTGCGAGCCAAGGGTCAGTTGCGCCATTGATTGCGAGCCAAGTGTCGCGAACGTTGTGCACGGGCATGTGTGGGCCATTAGGGACAGAGAGAGCCAAGAGGAGGCGACGCCAATCATGCCGGCGGACGGCTAGGGCCGCGCGCGCCAGGAACGGGGAGGCTACGCCACCACACGCCGACGAGCGCCGAGGGCCGCGTGCGCCGGGAATGGGCACGGGCATCTTTTGGCGTGACCTCCAGCAGGGATTGAGAGAGCCGAGAGGAGGGCGACACGGCAGTGTCGAGGCGTCACAGGAGGAAGAAAAGAATTTCGACCATTTCCTTTTCCACTTTGTCAACTCTAGGGGTAAAACAATCTTTCACGTACGGACGAAACCGTATAAATGATCCTACTTTTATTATCAGGCAGTCCCTCCGATCCATAATAAATATCGATGATTTTATAATAGTTTACTACAAAGTTTGTATTTAGTTTCCGGCACTTATTTTGGATTCGGAGGGAGTAATACACTTCTGATTTTATACTAGCTAGTGCAACCCCATCTTGCTAGAATATAGCTAACATTGTTTACCTCTCTACTAGTATGCTTAAACTGACAAGCCCTGTGTAATCAGGCCAAAGCTGTAAAATGCAGTTTTTAGTTTACAACGAAAACTGGGCGCGCCTAGCTGATCATGTAAGAACACGCGACCCTTAAAAAGTTTTAAGAGGGGTGGAGAAATCCCTGCCCAACCCGTACATGTGAGAACTCCACAGCCGACCACGACCTATACTCAGTTTGGTAGGAGGGAAATTCCACGATGCTCCACTGTCCTTCCGTGTGGGACTCGTCGGATTTTTGTCGGAATCCGTCAAATTCGTCGCCTCCGGCTCTCTTCCGTTAGAAGCACCTCCATGACAAGCTCGAAGCGCACAATCGGGCGAGGCGCGGGGCCGACCTTTGGCAGCGCACTGCCGAGGCGGCAGCTTCCCTCGTGCCTCAACAACGAAGGTGGAGGCGGCCTACCATGGCCGGGGGGAGTGGAGCAGGGGCTGGCGCGGTGGGGCTCGCAACATGGTATGGGTGAGCCGCAGCCCTGGCGGCGGGCATCGGTGGCTGGATGGAGCATGGGGCCTACGAATGTGGTTATGATCCCTCCGTGAAACGAGAAGTCGTTTCGATATACGATTTCTAATATCTCGTAGATTATGATACACGAAAATAGGTAGAGGATAGTTATGTGCATTGCATCCATGAATATAAAATCGGGGAGAATAAAAAACTTTTTGATAGAACTTGTCAAAGTAATTGAAGTTTCACTTGAGCTGATGATTTAGGACTAGTTCATCATGGTGAGTGTTCCAACTTTAAAATAATATTTGGTAAACTTCTATCTTAGGAAGGGCGGAAGTAAGAGTCGCGAGTAAAAGTAAATCATTGCCTTGCTTCCCTTACTCAGAAGTCAGACGTCTAGCCTCATTGACTAGATGTCCATAATAAACTCAAACCAAATCATTATTGTATTTGTTGTTTGCCAAAAAAACAAGTTTACAACTTGTCATGCTGATCAAAGAGAGAGAATAAGTTCTTCGGATAACCCATCCATCACTTAACAAAATATCCATTGTTAGACCACATGGCATCTGCGGTGAGAAACCTAAACAAAACAACAAGTAAAAAAAGTCCATGATTAGAGGGCCGAATGTGAAAGGTGAGTTTGGAATCGGACATGCTTTTGGTCTTCGGTGCCCTACCACGGTGGTCTTTGGTGTCCTGAGGGCAACTCCAACGGCGTCTTCCATTTTGGACTTGAAAGTGTTCGATCTGAACTGTTTGCCGTTGACAGTAGACAGTTCGAAGGCCCATGTCCATCTAGGACATGTCAGTGCATCCAAAGGTGTATCTCATTTGTTCACGGATAGCAATCTTTACCACATAAATAGTCATCAGTGACCGGAACACACTAGCAAATTTAGTGAAAATGATAGCAACTGAAGTAACAATACAAGGTAGTTCATGAAACACATGAATTGAGGTAGCGTACCAACCCTAACCCTAATCCTAGATCGGCTCTACTAGTTCTACTAACCCTAACCCTAGATCGATGGCACTATTAATCATCGACGGAGTGCAAGCCCTCATATGCCGAGGTAGCGGAAGGCAACACTATTCATCGTCAACGGAATGCAATCCCTTAGATGCAGAGGGAGCAAAAGATAGCCTCGTTAAGCAGGTGTCATGGTCGAACAACGCCCCACTCCTCGAGATATCGGACGATCGCCTTCTGACGAGGTTTCAAATCGTCAATGCTCATTGTTATGGACTTGGGTTTTGGAGAAGATGGGGATGCTGGAGATCGTGGCACGGTTAACAGACAAGCAACCAGGGGACACGGGATTTACCCAGGTTCAGGCCCCCGGAGGGAAAACCCTACTCCCTTGTTCCGCTCTTTTATTGCGGTGAACCGAAGTTCTGGTACGCAGATTCGATCTGGCGTGGAGGTGTGTATGTCGTAATCGCAGGGTGTAATCGTTGTTGGGTGTCCTTGTCTATGTCCGTCCTCCTCGTTGGCCCCTCCTAGCCTTTATATATGGGGAGGCTAGGTCTCGGGTACCGATACGAGTAGGTTACAAGTTGTATCGAAACTCTAGTCTTGTTCTTCAAGGATCCGAAGGCATCATGGGCCTGGGCCACCCGAAAATCTTCATGGGCTGGCGTATATTTGCCGTGGGCCTTCCTTGGGCTGGACCAGGTATGCTGAAGTTACGTACCCGTAGGGTATAACCATGTCAGTAGCCCCCGAGTGTTCAGTCGAATCGTAGATTCGGCTGAGGACTGTTCAATCCTTCGGGTGTAACTCTGTCTTTTAAGAGAATGTGTAGGGATTGTTGATGCGTGTGCCTGACTCACCCGACGGATCAGGGTCAGTTAATCGTCTTAGGACAAAACAACACGATTTTCTTCAGGTGCGAGTCCCTCGACTCGAACCCGGAACATATGCTGGCGTAATTCGACTCAGGCCGCGTAGGACTTACAGGAGTGAAATTCCAGTGATTTTAAATGGTGTACCCAACGCGTCCGTCGGGATTTTTCATCGTACCTGCTGGTACGGATTCATACTAGCAGAGCGCAGTCAGGTGCGTTGCCAGGCCATTAGATGATATCTGTAGGTCTTATCTTTGCGTCGCAGACGCAGCATCCGAATGTTTATCACCGCGGAGGTGTTTCGGGTGGCCAAGGAGGATGTTACTCACTTGACGTTTTGTTGGGGCAGAGTTGCCGAAAAGTTTGTATGCAGATCCGAAGGATCGCAGTCGAATATTTCATAGGGTGCGCGACCAGCGCTCCCTATGGGAGTAGCCCCCGAGTGTCTGTTCGAGTCGTAGACTCGAGCGGAGACTTTTAGTGCAAGCATTGCTCAGCCGTTTACTCCGTAGGACTCGAAAATTTTCGGATGCTGAAATCCTTCCTCCCTATGGGAGTAGCCCCCGAGTCCGTAGTGGAGTCGTAGACTCGGCGTAGGACTCGAAGATCTTGTGTGTGTGCAACCAGCGCTCCAGTTTGGAGTAGCCCCCGAGTGTCTGGCGGAGTCGTAGACTCGGGCAGAGACTCGAGTCTTGTATCATGTAGTTGCATCCGAATATCTCGTGGGCGTACCGCTGACCCGGAAGTACATCGGGCGCGCGACCAGCGCTCCTGATAGGAGTAGCCCCCGAGTGTCTAGTCGAGTCGCAGACTCGAGTGGAGACTCATGCGAGGAGAAACCACTGACCCGGAAGTGCATCGAGTCAGCGTCTCATGTATAAGGAGCCAGGAGTCAACGTAGCGGAGTGATGCGGCATTTTAGCCGGAAGGACTCGACGTCGCGGATGAAGTCGACCCCGTTTCTTCTGTCGGGTGCACAACCACCGTCGTGTCTGTCGGGTGCATGGCCAACGTCGTGTCTTTGTAGCATCAAGACATGCAACCATCCGAGGAGTGACTCGACTCGGGTCTTGAGCTTATGGCGTAGCCAGTTGTTTTGTCGACTCCTGTTGGAGGACCCGATAGAATAGTTCGACGCAGTCGACGTCTTTGTAAGCTGCATAAAACATAAAGAATTATGAAGTACTTGTATCTTGTAAGAAATATTTGTCTATCGGCTTGTATAGTAAGATTCTGGTGCCGATCGAGTCGACACTTTTGCACTGTATGCTAGGCCTTTTCGTTAGCCTGATTACCCTTAGTCTCAGTACCTTGCCGAGGCACTCGGAGTTCAAGGATTCGACGATCAGGCAGAATCAGCTACTTGGGCTGTCGCGTTCGAGGTGCTCGAGTGCGTGGAGCCGATGGCACATTAGGTTACTCGAAGAGGGCGCAGCCCCCGAGTGTTTCGAGTGCGAGTTAAAAAAGGAAATCAACTCTAAATAGAGGAAAACTTAGCTTTGTTGGTTGTCATGGACAAGTTGACGCGGTAGCGGGTCACGCGGCGGACATAGTCGACGCGGCGAACCACAATCATAGCGGCGACGGGTTTCCGAAGTTGATGGTGGTAGCGAGCTCCGCATCCGAAGGATGTATCGGGTCATCGCAGCCGAAAGCCGCATTGGGTCGCCAATGTCGAGGGAGCCCCCGAGCCGTGGTCGCTGAAGCCGATGCGGCCAGTTGCGGCTATCGAAGATCGCGTCGGGTCGCCGCATCCGAAAGATGCGGCAGGTCACTACAGGCGAAGGCCATAGTGGGTCACCAGAGCGGAGGGAGCCCCCAAGACACAGACGGTTTGGATGATTGCGGCGCACAGATAGCGCCTACAGATTGGTTGGCTGCTGCCGCAGCTTTCGGATCCAGAACCGTAGGTCCCTCCATCCGAAGGTGGATCGCATAGATCGGAGTTGCAGCTGCTGCTGCTGTAGAACTCATCTGTTGATGGTGACGTGCGTAGCACGGGGTGTGGATCCCATGAAGCGGGCCTGATCGGCGGCACGGGCATCCGCTCGGGGAGGCGGAGGGTGCCAGCTTGTCCCACCTGGAAGCAGAAGCTCCCGAATAGAATTTTGAGTCTGTCGCCTACGGGCTCGAAATCCTTCATGGTGGCCGGCGAGTGGGCGGTGAAGTCGAAAGCGCCGAAGAGGAGGTGATTCTCCGTCGCCGAGGAGTTGTAGATCGATCGGGTCGGAACCGTCACGACCGCACAATCAGCAGCCCCAATTCCCACAGACGGCGCCAATTGACGAGGTTTCAACTCGTCAATGCCCATTGTTATGGACTTGGGTTTTGGAGAAGATGGGGATGCTGGAGATCGTGGCACGGTTAACAGACAAGCAACCAGGGGACACGGGATTTACCCAGGTTCAGGCCCCCGGAGGGAAAACCCTACTCCTGCTTGTCTGCTCTTTTATTGCGGCGGAACCGAAAGTTACAGGGTGCGCAGATTCGATCTGGCGTGGAGGTGTGTATGTCGTAATCGCAGGGTGTAATCGTTGTTGGGTGTCCTTGTCTATGTCCGTCCTCCTCGTTGGCCCCTCCTAGCCTTTATATATGGGGAGGCTAGGTCTCGGGTACCGATACGAGTAGGTTACAAGTTGTATCGAAACTCTAGTCTTGTTCTTCAAGGATCCGAAGGCGTCATGGGCCTGGGCCACCCGAAAATCTTCATGGGCTAGCGTATATTTGCCGTGGGCCTTCCTTGGGCTGGACCAGGTATGCTGAAGTTACGTACCCGTAGGGTATAACCATGTCACCTTCTGCCTGTTGTGCTCCTCCTGAGCTTCTTTGAGGTGGACTTGGGCAGACGCGTCATTCGGGTTCCCAGCACCTCGCGGAGGCGCTCCAAGTGAGCTTCGTCGAGGGCTAGTTGGCGATTCATCTGGCAGGAAGACTTCCCTGAGGACGTCCCATCCGAAGGGATGGCCGATGGTTTGGGAGACGGGTCCTAGCTACCGCTATCGTGTCGAGATGGTGTCCCCGCCTCTTTGTTGTGGGAGGGGCCATCACAGGCGCGGCACGCGTCAAGGTCGACGTCGAGCACATCAGGGGCAATGTGGACTCCATTGATCTAGGGCTTGGCGGCAGTGGGTGGCGGCTGGATGAGAGTGGGGTGAAAGAGTGTATGTCGTGGCTGGCTAGAGAACCCGAGCCGGACAAAAGGGAAGTGTGACGCGAACGTGCTGGCTATCAGCCGGACCGCGGACCAGTCCTTGCCGCGCGGTCAGTTTGCGGGGCACCGTTGAGTCTTGATCTCTGTCTGCGCGGACAGTTTTGGACGGCATCCGTCCGTTTGCGAGGCAGCATTGGGGCTGCCCTAAGGTAGACGAATCAACTACTCAAATTTTATTCAAATATAGCTACTCAGGTACACATTTTGTTCAAATGTGCGGTTTGTCTGATCGCCTCTTTTGAACATTCGGATTTTATTTCGCTCTTAGCATTTGTCAAGCTTTGTACAAGGGACATCACATCGATTGCACTTGCTTATTAGAGGGTTGGGAGGAATTTAATGGCCGAGTCTTCAACAAGAAACTGATAGGGCCACCCATGGAGTCTCTCGGTTCGCTGTCTTAACCGTGTTTCTAACACTAGGTCCCGCCTGCACGGTGTCGGAGAGACGGCACGCCGACATGACCGTTAACGGCATCATGCAGAAAAATCCATTTGAGCCCGCCCAACCGTAGACCTAGTCTCATTCTATCTCGTCCCCACGCGCGCTCGACCTTCCCGTCTGCCCTCGGTGCTGCGTCCGCGCCGCAGATCCTTCGCCGGCATCCGTGGGAGCCGCTACCAGGTTTCCCATCTTTGAAAGATGATAGATGAATCAACAACTCAAATTACGTTTAAATAATGCTAAACTTCTACTCATGTAGCGCGCGAGATTGGCTTGACCGCCCCTTTCGAACACTAAACTTTTATTTTGCTCTGAGCATTAGTAAAGTTTTGTCCAAGGATAATCGACCAACCAGTATTTGGAAAGGGACTCACACCGCGACAGCACTTGCTTGTTGGAGCCCAGGTTATTGAACAGCCGAGTCTTCAGCAAGAAATTGGAAGAGATTGATAGGGCCAGCCTTCGAGCGGCAGCCACAATCATATCCAGCAGCACGACTAACCAGTTCAATCCACATCAGTTAATTTAGTTATCCTGACACCTCTCATCTCCAAACATGTCCATGCATTGAACCTTCAATCTTGTCCCGTGGAGGCACACCATGAAATCTGTGGTTTCAAAAGTAAGGATCGATTTCCACAGAGGTGGAAGAAAAGTGGCGGCACACACGATCAAAAACCATATAACAAGATTGTTACTAGTGTCATAAACTCGTATTAATATTTCAGACAGTCTAACCATATTACCCTTAGCAAGTGGACGATCAGTCAGGTGAAATTTCTACGGGTGAATTAACACAGAAACGGTGTGGCATAAGTACTATAAGTGATAGCTAGATAGACCCCAATATGATTTTATAGTGCCTAAGGTGATAGATATTGAGAAGTGCATTTAACCTCTTGAAATGTCATCGAGGCACACTTTATTTTGTACCTATTTTTTCGCCAATCAAGCACATTGACTACCTAAACCGAGGATGGTAAACCCCTTAAATTCTACTCTGAAGGCTCCTTCTGGGACTTCTTTATCTTAGCCCTCTAGACTATCCCTGTGAATTATTGTGCACTACAAGTGAATATATTTTCCGCTTGTAAGATAGTTTTATGGTAGTAGATTGTAAATGTGCTCGCTGGAAGAGCAGCATCAAGATCATCTTGTTGACTAACGGGACCCTTATCACAAGCAGCAAAACAATTTGCCAGATCACTGGCCGCAGAGATGAGCATTTAGATACAACTCCTTTGCATTGGAACAAGAGCAAGCTCGATCTAGACAAACGACTGCATAATTTATTATATACTAAAAGTAATATAAGGATGTTTTTCGAGACACCATGTTGATCCACATCACCTGAATTATTTAAACTGTTAGATGTATAATTAATGGCTATGATTTAATTAGATGTGTATATTACGTAACAGATTAGACGTGACAGGACAGACACCGGCCGTGTAACCCGTCAAGTCCGTGTGAAGTTAATAAAGTGCCGTACTCAGGAAAAAAAAAACTTACGCAGAGGCACTGGTCGATCCGTATCCATCCGATCAGCGTATAACAAAAGGGCTAGCTAGCTATCTTTGTAACCACATCGATCAGCTGACTTACTACGCACATTGGCTTGCTAGCTTGGTATACTAGCTACGAGCAGAACTAGAAAGGAAACAGGATGCTGCTACAAAAACAATTGATCGAGTAGTTAGCTAGCTTGGTGGATCAGCTAGCTTAGCACCACCCCAGAATCGGTCAACTAGCTTAGTATCAAAGCATACTATGTCTTTTTCTCGCAAAAAAGGCATACTATATACTATATTTAGGAAAAGAGGTAATATGTGTAAAAAGCTAACTACAAAATCAATGGGAGATAAAAATAACTACAAATCAGACCGATACGATATGATATTGCTAAAAAACTAATGGCAGAGGAAAAATGAAAACTACAAAACCGTTTGATACGATCAGATATTGCCTACGACATACATGTTTCGACGAATACAAATAAATTTACAACATATTTTGTAGGAGTTTTGTTAACCGTGCATGTTGTGAAAATGCGTGTGACTTCAGAGAATAGGACCTAATTAAATCATCCCACGGTGATTCCAGAGACACAATTCTGGCAATAAGACAGATGGTTCAACCACTCTTCCGCGGGTCGACTGTAAAGTAAAACATACACTATTGTTATTGTATGCAAAATATTTGTTAAAACCTTAAAAGTAAAGTCATGTCAATTAATTTGATATAAAAATATGTCCTTATTTCTATAATAACATAATTAATGGTCCAATTATATACTTTAGACTCCCCATTTTAAGACTGCATGTATGCCAAATCAGCATCAGAATATCGTGTATTTTACGGTAAATGAAGGGACGAGAGGTAAAAGAATAGATAAAGGTAGAATTGAAAAGAATATGTTTAGTCCACCTATATTAAATGAGGATAAACTCTTTTTATGAAAAAGAAGGAACACAAAATTATTAGCCTTATTAACAGAAGTATATTTTGTGTTCCTTCAAAATGGTCTAAACATCATCAGATCATTTATCAAGTAAATCCTAATTATTTAAGAATGTGCATGTTAGCCCTGCATGCTAATCTAAGATCACATAAAAAAATACAAGCTATCTCATGATTTATGCCCAGTTAATCTCATGCATAAATTCACATATGTCCATTAGTTTGTTGAAACACCCTAATAGTCTTTCACCCAGAAACTAAATAAGATTAAAGATCTCTTCTACCCATGTGCTATCTATATATATATATATAGAGAGAGAGGACATATTCATACTACACCCGGGTGTAGTTACACCCACACGTGTTTCACACTATATAGGCAGTTTCTACCATACCGGAAGGTATGTACGCGTAGTATGAAGTATATAAAAATATTTGGGCAGTATATATACTATTATTTTGGTAGTATGTAATTTTTATTCACATACTCCTTTTATACATATAAATATGACGATATTTTATATATATAGTGTAAACTATGGATGCACTTGCAATTTTTTCACCTAACTTGCTTGTAAGTATTTTAGATATAGTATATGAATATACTCAAATAGATAAAGTATTACAAATACTTCTGTAAGGTAGTATATGACACCCGGGTGTAGTTACACCCGGGAGTAAGAAGTATTTTTCATATATATATATATATATATATATATATATACATATACAAAATGGTGGCTGCATAATATATTGCTTTGAGTTATATAATGTTATGAATTTATGAAGGTATTTTTAGAACAATTTTGACGCACTAAAGATGATGCTCTTCTATAAAAAACAAATAAAGGTGGTGCCATCGCATTTGCGAGGGCCACCGTGCTAGTTTCACATAAATAG
Source organism: Avena insularis (assembly GCA_023614405.1). Lineage (NCBI taxonomy): Eukaryota > Viridiplantae > Streptophyta > Magnoliopsida > Poales > Poaceae > Avena > Avena insularis. The sequence goes on along the minus strand of CM042696.1, from coordinate 36,925,273 downwards.
TACATCCTTAGTTCGAAATTATAAAATGTTTTGAACTTTTGATAGACTGAAATAGCCTATTAAGGTGTCTTATAATTTGGAACCGAGATAGCATTAAATTTCAAACAAATTCACTAGCTCCCTTCAAATTAAATCCAAAAACATAGTAAACCGAATCACATATCGAATCATACGAGCACGGACCAACAACAAGCACATAAACCTAGCCTCGCAGGTGCCACTATGTCTGTTGATGGCAAGTTAATTGAAAAAAAAACATCACATTTGGGGCAACTACTACAAAAGACCACCGGGATTTTTGTTTTATTATCAAGTCACCACCGTTCTAGGGGCGAACTGTTGCAAATAACGCTAACTCCCATGGTTCGTTGTCTTAACCGTGTGTCTGACCCTGGGTCCCGCCTGCACGGTGTCGGGGAGATGGCGCGCAAACACAGCTATTAAAGGCGTCGCGCGGACAAATCCATTTGATCCTTCCTAGCCATAGACCCTGGTCTCACTCGGTCTCGTACCCACGCTTGATCTTCTCCTCTGCCCCCGGTGCTACGCCGCGCCGCAGATCCATCACCGCCGTCCATGGGAGCCGCTACCGGTTTTCCCATCTTTGAAAGATGATAGACGAATCGGCTGCTCAATTTTTTTTCAAATAGTGCTACACTCCTACTCATGTAGTGCATGGTTGTCCTGACCGCCCCTTTCAAACATTCAACTTTTATTTTGCTCTTAGCATTCGCCAAGTTTTGTCGAGGGGTTATGGACCAACCAGTATTTGGAAAGGGACTCATACCGTGACGGCACTTGCCTGTTGGAGCTCCGAAAGGAATTGAACGGCCGAGTCTTCAACAAGAAATTGAAAGAGATTGATAGGGCCACCCATAGAGCGGCAGCCACAATCATGTCCAGCACGACTAACCAGTTCAATCCACAACTGTTAATTTAGTTATCCTGACACCTCTCATTCCCAAACATCTGCATGCATCAATCATTCAATCCCGCGGTGGCAAATGATTCAGCATGACAAATGTTTGTTTGGAAGTTGGAGGTGGAAGAAATAGTGTGGGAAGAGAGAGGTCGATCAAATGCACAAACTATCAAAAAACATATACCAAGATTGTAACTAGTGGCATACGTGTCATTGTCACGTCCCAAATTCTAGATTTGGCACTGCATTCATACATGTCATTGCATTCATGGTCATATTTGCAAAAATTTAGTTTTAAAGGCTTTTGGCAAAGCGCTACCTATTTGTCTTTCCATCTCTTATATGAGATTACTAGGATTTTTGCCTTGCATCTTTAAAAATGGCCCCTTTTAGACATTCCAGATGTATGGTTTCATAGAGCTCGTCTCTACGAACCCGTAGGACTTTGTTTCGTCCAAATCGGAGCCCGGGATCAAAAGTTATGGCCAAATTTCGGAAGTGCAAAAATTTTCATACTTTCACACAGTTCTGTCAGCTTCAGTTACTGTTAAAAAAAATTAAAAAAATAAACCGCGTCGGCCAGCCGGACCGCCAGCCCACAGCGGCCCACCCGGGGTTTGCCACCGCAGCGAGCGGCGCATAGCAGAAAACGCGCGCGCAGCGCGCAGCCCGCACCGCCCGGCCGACAGGCGGGCCCACCTGTCAGCCGTAGCGCATCGAGCAGACCGTGCTCGACACGAGCATGGACGCCGAAGCCACTGACCTTGCCGGAACTCCGATTTCTGCGGGAGTTCGTTCCGCCTCGTGTTTCTCTCCAGCCCCCCTTAAAGCCCTCGCCGACCCGATCATTTTCCCCTCTTTGTTTCCATCTACACCGCCGCCAGCCCCGCACAATTCTTCGCCGGAATTCACCGCCGCCACTGCCGCCATTGCTGCCGGTGAGCTCGCACCGCCGCCACAGAGCCCCCCCTCGCCTTGTCGCCTTGCCGCCTTGCCGCCGCCGTCTCACCTTTCTTTTCCCCGCCTGCAGGACGCCGGGGGACTGCCGCCGTCGCGGGAGCACCTCGCCGGAGCGCCACCAACGAACTGCCGTCGTCGCCGGTCGAAGGTGAGCCAGCCGGCCACGTCGGCCGTTGGATCGGACTTGGACGACCACGATCGGCCGCTGACCGCGGGCGCTGACCGCTGACCGGTCAACGCCGCGTCAGCCGGACCCGCGCGTCAGCGGAATATTCCCAGGGAATATTCCCTTTAGTTTTAAAATTGTTTTAATTGGCAGATAATGTTTTTAACTCGTAAAAATTGTAGGGAAAGATTTACTGGGCCAAATTTTGCAAATAATATGTCGTTGGATTCACAAAATTGTATAGAATTTGTTTATAAAATAATATTGCAGGTTTATTGTATGTTTTTCCCTGAGACTTTAAAAAGGCTTAAAACACTATAAGAATTATAGGAAAAGTTCTGTAGCGCCTTTTTCGTGATTCCAATTGCCCCTGGTCCTAAATCACGTTACCCACACAGTAGTTTTTTTGCCCAGGTCTTACAACCCCATTTACTGCAGAAGTTTAGTGCCTTGCCTAAAAGCTTATTAATTGGGTTCACAAATTGCATAGCCTTGTTTTCATTGCATTAAAGATTTTCCATGCATCATGTAGTAGTAGTAAACATCAGAGAACACCGAGAGGTTACTGAAAACCTTGTTGAGCTATCATGCATGCATTTGTGCACCTGTTTATGTTTGGTATGTTGTTTATGTGTTCTTTTGTATCGTGTAGATTGTGACGAGTGCAACGCTTGTTTCTGCGAAGATTGTACCCTCGACTCCTACCGCCAAGGCAAGTAGATGCTATTTTGTTCATACCATTGTCCTACTATTTTTATCTTATGCACGTGTAGTGTATTTCTGTAGCTAATGTGTAGAAACTACTATGCTATGCTATATCCTATATATTGTGGTAGGATTTTCCTTGTAGTTGAGCCCCGCTCCGTAGATATGCTTAGACTTGCTGTGAAGACGGGGGAAAGGGGATCACACTATGGTGGAGTTATGTTTGCTTCAAACTAAAACAACTTAATGTTAATGAACTACCTGGACGGAATGGTTGGATGGTCATCGGAGTGTGGTTAATGGTGGGGAATGCCGTCCAGGGTACTGAGAAGGATTGGTTCTCTTTGTTATGGTAGATTACGTGTGCAACCATGTGCCAGTAAGAATGGGTGGCTGGTTGGATTTAGTAGGTCGTGGTGATCCGAACCCAGCGTAGCCAGAGATGTAGTGAATGATAGGTTGGGATCGGTGCGCAGTGGGGTTTGGTGATCTACTTCCCGAAAGGTCCCATCTTGGACTTCTCCCTACCATCACACAATATGTGTGTGGTGGTACGAGCTGGGTTGGCCAGGTCACATGGGTAAAGTGTACAAACCCCTGCAGGGTGTAAAACTAAGTACTTAGCCGTGTCCCCGGTTACGGACGATTGAGTTGCTTAATCTTGAGACTATAACACATTCTCACTCATGCTTATTTCCTAATTACTAAAACTTTGATGGGCGAACTTAATGGGTTGCAGTGAATTAAATGGTTTACGAAAGTAGGATCAATGTGTTTGAAAAGTGCAAGCTAGCCAAAGCTCCACTAGCCAAATAATCATGTAGATGCTAGGTGCATTATCTCCTTTATCTTAGCGTTACTTGCCATATATTCCATGTATTGACCCTTCGGGGCTGCTACGTTTCATGTTGCAGGTTATACCGATTCCGAGTGATTCGATATAGGTCACGGTACTCCACTCGACACTTGTTCCCTCGTGGGCAATTTGAAGATGGAGTAGTATCTTTATTTGTGTTGCTACCTATTTTATGTGTGAGCTAGCCTTCGAGCTAAGCGACTTTTGTAATAAATGAATCTTCTGGATCTTCGTTATTTATGTTACACGGATTATTAATTTGTTATTTCATCTATGTTCTATGTAAGCCAATAAACCGATCCAGGGATTGGCATGTTGCATAGAAGCTACAGTCTTTTCAGTACTGTAGTGTTACAGATGGTATCAGATCCGTGTGTTGACTGTAGGACAGTGACCTAGGATTGGAATAGGAATCCTTATGTTTACTTAAGCCTATTTTAAATTTTGTCTTTAATCTTATGCCATTCACTCTAGTAAATTCTTTTCTTTTGCTGTTCTCACTATGTCCTTCCTTACAACTGATAGATGGGAGATGCCACCAGAGTTGAGTATGTTGAGCTCCAGTCGCCAAGACCCTTCGCAAGACAGTTGGCGGAGCTTTGCCAGTCACTGGGCATGCTAATGCCGATGTTCAAAGGGAGAAGGATGAACACCTATGTGCCTGTAGATCGCGTGTGGGAGATCACCGCGATTGTTCTTGCAGATCCCACTGTGCCTGGTATTGAGAACCTGAACCTCACCAAGAAGTACCTTACCTGGGATCAAGGAGTGGAGTCGGCCATGCATGAGACCCTATCACGCCTGTGCTATCTCCACCGACACCGACTACCAGCAGGTTCACCTTGCCTTACATTTGGAGGTCGGAATGAGCATGGGCTTGTGATGGTTACCACAGGTGATCGGAACAACATGCCACTCCAAGTGAAGCAGTTAGAAGACATGGAGATCAAAGCTTGGGAGAGGGAAGAGAAGCTGATGCAGCAAAAGGAGCAGCTAGATTATTTTCAGGGCACGGTGCACTTGCAAGGGTATGAGATGGAAACCTTGCACACTGCTGTGAATACAATGGAGCAAGCCCTCATTGGAAGAGATGCCACGATTGCAACGCTGAATCAAACCATTGTGCAAATGAATCAAGTTGTGGCTGAACGTGATCAAACCATTGTGGACATGACTGCCCAGATTGCTGCCCTTCAAGCACAGCAGAATCCTCCACCAAACAATGGCAACGGTGATGATGGGAACGATGATGATGATGATAGTGATGATGATGATGCGGATAATGGTGATGGAGGTAACAATGGTGGAGTAGGTAACAATGATGATGATGGAGGCAGTGATGATGGAGGAAGCGATGACGATGATGGAGGAGATGCAGCGGGCGCTTTTGTTGAAGGAAGTGATGAAGAGGACCCCGAAGAGGTGGAGTTCGAGGACTCAAGTGAAGAAGACTCGGGAGAGATGTACACACCACCACCGTGGCATGCCCGAGGATCAAAGCGTCAACGCATGGACTCCAGAACCTACTGCAACCTATTCATCAAATAGCTAGAGATGGTCCTCCAAAACTAGTCTTTGTTAGGGATATTCGTTAGTCTTAGACACCGATCAATTTAAACTTCTACACTATTAGCTTATTGTGTTTAGGTTGCTCAGTTAAGTACCTTGAAGTTCCAGGAATTTTCGTGAGATTTATTAAATGATTTTTTGAACAAGTTTGGGTAATTTTCGTGTTTTTACTGCTGCAGTTTTCTGCCTGACCAGTTTTACCGCGCGATTTTTAGTTCCTTACTGGTAACTCGGATTGCGCTCATATTTTAGGATCTGGAGCGTAATTACCTGTAGCATCTGCACAAAACTTGGCTAAAATTCCTGATGAGTTTAAGGTGCCCAGAAAAATTCGTGAACAGGACAGAACTGTTCTGCCAGATTTTCTGGTTTTGCTTATTTTGCTGTTTTGCTTGCCAAACGTTGTTACCAGCGTTTCTAAACTATTTTGTACTGTTAATGAAAACCTGGAACGATGTTTGTGTCTGTGTTTGATCATGTGGTAATTGCTTATGATTGTTCTGGCTTGAGCTTGTTGCATGGGCAGAGGGCTATTGCTTATCTGTAGTTGTTTCTTTCTAATCTTACCTGTGCTGAACCGCAGATGTCTCACCGCCGACCAGATGAGATGGCTCAGCTCATGGCCGCTCAAGCACATCTGACCCAAGTGATGACGCAGTTCATGGCAACTCAGAACAATAACAACAACAACAACAACAACAACAACAACAACAACAACAACAACAACAACAACAACAACAGGAACAATCAGCCGCAGGGGAATGCTCTCACTAGGTTCTTGAGGCTGAGGCCAGATAAGTTCTCCTCTGCACCTGAGCCCATGATTGCTCTTGACTGGCTTCATTCTGTGAACAAGGACCTGGTGACCGTTGGTTGCACTGATGCTGAGAAGGTGAGGTTTGCTGCTCACTTGCTAGAGGGATCAGCTGCCTCATGGTAGGATGCTTTCCAGATTACCCACCCGCTGGACACAGTTACCTGGGCTATGTTTGAGGAAGGATTCAGGACGAACCACGTATCTGCCGGGACCATGAGCCTGAAGAGGAAGGAGTTCCGCAACCTGCGCCAGACCAACCGCACTATGGCTGATTACATAGAGGAGTTCAACAATCTCTCTCGCTATGCCCGTGAGGATGTGGACACTGATGCCAAGAGGAGGGAGAGGTTCCTGGATGGTCTCAGTGATGAGCTCTCACTTCAGCTATCCGTGGTTTATTGCCCGACGTTGATGGATAAGGCCAGGATTCTGGAAGGAAAACAACAGCAGGTGGAGCGACGCAATAGGAAGAACAGCCATCACTCCTCAGGATCACACCACCGTGCACGCATCTCTTATGATGGACACTCTGGACATTCTAGGCATGGCGGAGATGAACGCAGCCACCGTGGAAGCAATGGACATCGCCACGATGGTCACAGGAGTGATAATCACCACCGTGGAGGAAATGACCGCCACCATAATGGTCACAGGAGCCACCACAGCAACTCTGGGAGGAACAATGGACATGACTATGTGAGCAAGAAGGATCTCAGCAATGTGGAGTGCTACAAATGCAAGAAGCTGGGTCACTCTGCTAGTACCTGCCCGGAGAAGAACACGGGAGTGGGACCCAAGCTTGGACCCAACCAGAAGGCGAATGTGAACCATGTGAATGTGGAGGAAATCCGTGATGAGCCGGATCTCGTGATTGGTAAGTTTCCAATCGATTCCCATATTGCACTTGTTCTATTTGATACTGGCGCATCGCATTCATTCATATCACGGGCATTTGTGGATAAACATAAGTTAGCCACTGAGTCACTAAAAGGGACCATTAGAGTGAGCTCACCAGGAGGAGAGATGCTAGCTAGTAAGGGATGCCGTGATCTTACCATAGGAATTGGAGCACCTGACTTCCCAAAGACATTTGGTAGTTTTGGAGTCGCAAGGACTAGATGTAATACTGGGCATGGATTGGTTGTCCGAGCATGATTGCCAGATAGATTGTGGACAACGTGCCATCTCTCTTAGGACACCACGAGGCATAAAGATTAAGTTCAAGTCAGCAGCACATTGATACATTGCAAATGTATCTATAATTTTTGATGTTCCATGCTTAGTTTTATCCACTTTCTTGTGTTTTGTTCCAACTTTGGAGTACTTTTATTATGATTTCTTGGACTAACCTATTAACAAGAGCCACGATTCACTGCTTTTTTTTCTGTTGTTTTTGGTTCCAGAAAAGTGAGAAAATGAATATTCTCGGAGTTGGACGGGACAAAAGCCAAAGTGCCTATTTTTCTGGAAGGGATCAAGTGCCAGAATACGAGACGGAGAAGGGCTAGGGCCGGCCACACCACCTGGTCGCGCGGCCAGGCCTGGCCTGCGCCAGGGGGTGGTCTGGCCGCCCCCGGCACCCCCTCGGCCTCTCCTTCCGCCTATAAGTTGCCCTCGGGACGAAAACCCTAGGTACCCGATCAAAAATCCACGAAAGAGTGCATGGCGCCATCATCTCCATCCCTAGATCGGGAGGATCTGAAGCTCTTCCGGCACCTGCCAAGAGGGAATTCACCGAGGCCTTCTTCATCACCATGCAAGCCTCCGGTGTGATGCGTGAGTAGTTCATCCTTGGACTACGGATCCATGTAGTAGCTAGATGGCTGGTTTCTCCTCCTTTGTGCTTTCATGTTTAGATCTTGTGAGCTCCGTTCATGATCAAGATCATCTATTTGTAATTCATACATGTTGTGTTTGCGGGGATCCGATGGATATTGAGATGCTATTTCAGATTGATTATTGATTCTATCATGTCTTTGTTATTTGAGATCTTGCATGCTTTCCGTTGTTAGTAGCTATCTTGGCCAAGTAGATGCTAGCAGCTCCAAGAGTTAGTATTTATGCTCGATAGTGGGTTCATGCCTCTGGTAATCTGGGGAAGTGATAGAAATCTCTAAGGTACTAGATGTGCTGTTGCTACTAGAGAGAAAACAACAATCCTTTGTTCATAGAGCAATCATATTGTTTACCTTACATGCAGTTCATAAAGCAATAATCAGTTGCTTGCAACTTAATACTGGAGGGGGTTCGGATGATAACCTGAATGTGGATTATTAGTCATAGATGCAGTTGGATGGCGGTCTATGTATTATATTGTATTGCCCAATCAAGTCTCAAAGGAGTCAAGATGATTAGTATATGCATGTATTGCTTTCTCCGTGTTTGTCAATTGCCCCGCTGTAATTTGTTCACCCAGCATGTTATCTATCTAAGGAGAGCCACCTCTAGTGAACTATGGATCCTGGTCCTTTACTTTACATATAATCTATAAACTGTTTCTGCTTTGTGTTTACTTTCTGCAAACTTTTACTTCTTTCCATTCGATACGTTTAATCCTTTGTTTTCCGCAAAACACGGTGAGATTGAAAACCTCATCGCAAGTTGGGGACAAAGTTCTGTGGTTGTGTTGTGCAGGTCTCCACGTTGCTACTAGCACCGGTAGTGCGCCCTGCCAAAGCTCAGCTAGTAACACCTTTGAGGTGTTTCCTTGCTTCTACTGGTTTGATTAAACCTTGGTTTCATAACTGAGGGAAACTTGCTGCTGTGCTCATCATACCTTCCTCTTGGGGTTCCCAACGAGCTCTACATCAACACCGCCATCGAGCATTTTTCTGGGCGTCGTGCATTGAGCCATCAAGCATTTATTTGGCGCCGTTGCCGGGGAGTCAAGGACATCTTCACAAGGAGTCCCTCATAACCAATCTCTTTACTTTGTAGTTTTTGTTTTGCTTAGTTTATTTTTTGCTTTGTTTGCTTGTTTTGTTCTTCAAAAAACACAAAACAATTAGTTTTACTTGTTTGCTTTCTTTATCAAAAACACAAAAAAATAAGTCTCCTTTAGTTGTCACCTTTTCCTTAGCTCACCATGTTGATCCCCAAGTTCACCCTAAAAGACCTTCCAATTGGTAGTGGTTCTATAATTGGGAAAGATAACATTGAAGAATTCTTTAATCATGTTAGCAAACATGAAGATACTGAGGATAGATCCCTTGTAGAACTTGCTCCAAATTATGAGATTGCTGCTGCTTCTTTAATTCACATGTTAGAAGCTAGGTTTGTTAACCTCAACCCCTTAATGCAAGTAATGTTTCTTAAGCTTAAAGATATTGAGGATCCTGAAAAGAGGGATTTTATTCTAAAAACTTTGTTTAAGGAGTTCTATGATGTTGCTAAGGAAGCTAGAAAAGTTTTGAACGTTTCAATATGCTAGGCTCATGTGTAGATGTTGTTGGTACACGAGAAAAGATGAACAAAACTGAACCTAATGGGGAGGAACCTAAGATATCAATACCCTTTAAACTAGTAGCAATACATGATGCCATAGAAAAGAATCTTGATTGGATTGTTTGTGCAAACCCTTTTGATGAGAATAGTGAACCTAAGAGCATTGAGAGAGGATCCTCTAGAACTTATTTGGATGAAATACCTTGCCTTGTTGAAAATATTTCTGGTATTGATCTTAATGCTTCTTCATTTGAGAACACTTGATTCTTTCTTTGCTTCTTATGCTTAACTTAAAGGCGTTAAAGAAAAGTACTTGTTGGGAGATAACCCAAGAGTTTTAGATGAGTCTTGGAAGTTATTACTTCAGTAATAACCGCTCCTTATCCTTTTTATTTGCTTTTTGTACCAAGAGTAACCTCTAATGAGAGTGAAGTAATGATTGGGAAAGTTGTTGTCCCGAAACAGATTTCTGTGCTTCACCGTAAAAATTCCTGAGAGAGCTTTGTACGTCGGATTGAGCTGTAATTTTTTGTGCTTCTGACCCAGGTTGTTATCTAACTTTCGTTAGTTCAACACTTTTTTATTTGAGCAACATAAGGTCTTTGAAAAAATTCGTTTTTACCTGCTGGTCTGTTTTGACAGATTTCTGCCATTTTCTGCATTTGCTTCTTGTTAGTTCCTTCTTGAGTTCCTTTGGGGAATTGAGCTTTTTGAGGGAAGTGCTACAGTATCTAGTGTTCTAATGGAAGTTTATTTGGTGTTATAACTGAACCTTGAGACTTATTTATCTAAAGTGCACTAATGTTGCTAATGAAATTGTGTGAAGTTTTGTATGAAGGAAAATTTTCAGGTGTATGGAAGGAAAGGGTAATGAGATGAAGGATGGACTAAAGCTTAAGCTGGGGGATGCCATGCGTGTCACCCCAAGAAATATCCAAGAAGTACAAGCGTCAAAGCTTGGGGATGCCCAAGGCATCCCCTTCTTCATCAATAAAAATTCCAGGTTTCTTCCAAACGCTTCATTTTTATTGTTTCATGCACAGTTGTGTTGTTCTTGGAGCGTCTTCCTTTTTGTTTTTGTTTTGGTTTTTAGTTTTCTTAGTTTTCTGAATAAGTTTCTTGGACCCCCTGTTTTCACACTTTGGTTTGCAAATAGTTTGGTTTGGTTTGGAAAAGAGTAGGAAAGTTCATACTTATGTGGTAAAAAGAGCTCGTTTTTTACGGTGGCTATGCTTGTCATGCCATGCTTGATATTGTTTTGGCTTTATGCTTAGTATTCTTTGCTGTGGCATGACTTTTTATAAACAATTGAGATTGCTTAATGTGCCTTGGATGAATCATGCGTTGTTTTAGCATATTAAAGCATAGTATAGTGGTATTATCCTTTGATGCTTTATTTGGGTTGACTTGGCGCATGCTCACACCATGTTATGACTGTCACAAGTCACCATAGCCTTTATGATCCTTTAGTTTTCAACTTGTAGTATCACTTTACGCTTTGATCAATGATGTTTTGTCTCTCTGCATGATTATGGCCATTATTGCTCTCTTAGTTTGTCGCTCCCAGTCTTTTGCTAGCCTCCACAACAAAGTATGAGTTCCACTCATGCATCCAACTCCCTAAACCAAGTTATTCCAAAGAGTCCACCATACCTACCTACTATCTTATGCTATTCCAAGTATATTCATGCTTTTGTTTACCTTCCACTTGTTATGAGAAAACTAGTGATTAAAGCTCTCACGAACTTGATGGCACACTTTACTTTATTGCCTCTAATAAACTTGAACCATTGGGTCCTTCTTTGTTATGATATGCTTGCGCTTTATAAGTTGAAATTAGCAGAACCATGTACCATGGGGAACGCTTTCAACATTGCACTTGTACTTTGTACCCCGTTGATATTATGTTCTTTTGCTTACGGATCCCGGCGGTGTGAAATAAAAGTGGAACTTGTAAGATCATGGAGTTTGTATGTGTGTTAGAGAAACGCCTGAGCCGCTAGCCTAAGCCATGCCTAATCATGGTGGAAACTTGTAGCATCACCATAATGAGCACTCTATGAAGCATCCTCAATAAAAACCTATGCAAATAGCAAATAAAAAGATCGCTGAGATGCTCATTGTCTGCTTGCCTTGTCATTTTGATTATGGGAAAGCTCCCATATCATGTGCAAGGGGTACCCCGTTGGCGGTTCTTAATGATACACATATACTTACAATGACAAGAGCTTACTCGTGACTGAAGTTGAGTAGCATGAGGATCTGTCTTTGTAAGTAAGGGGCATGAGTTTCGGTTTATAACTTGTCAAGCATATCCTCTTAGTTGTGTCACTTTAACCTTAACCACCTTCAAGATGCTTATGATAGGGGCAATGAGAGCTGAAAGGTATAAGTACCATAATTTTTGGAAGCTCTTTATGAGACTTGAATCCCTACTTCCTTTTACAAAAGGCCTTTCTTCCACCATTATATTGAGTCTCCACCTTCTATCTTTATGCACTACTTTGAGAGCATAGTGGCCATTCTTAGTTCTATGTGCATTGTCCCAAGACTAGTTGATTGATGCATAACTTGTTATTGCTTGTTTGAAACTATTGTATCTAGTCACTCTTATGAACTTTGAAGGTGTCCCATTCATTTATATTTGCTACTCTATTGAGGGACAAGCTGAATACTATTATGCTATGTTTTCTTTATGTGAAACAAACAAACGTCTTGCAAAGCATGTTATTCATGAATCTTTTGTTTGTGCCTTTTTATGTTGCATCTTAGTTTCTTTGCTTATTGCTAGAACTTTGTCTTTCATGTTATGATTGAAGTACTATGATCCCAGCCTTGAATGTTTTGCAAATACCTTGATCAAGTCTTTGATGGTGCATGTCACCTCAAAAATTATTCTTTCTTTTTATCACTTACCTACTCGAGGACGAGCAGGAGTTAAGCTTGGGGATGTTGATACATTGCAAATGTATCTATAATTTTTGATGTTCCATGCTTAGTTTTATCCACTTTCTTGTGTTTTGTTCCAACTTTGGAGTACTTTTATTATGATTTCTTGGACTAACCTATTAACAAGAGCCACAGTGCCTGCTGCCTGTTTTCTGTTGTTTTTGGTTCCAGAAAAGTGAGAAAATGAATATTCTCGAAATTGGACGGGACAAAAGCCAAAGTGCCTATTTTTCCGGAAGGGATCAAGTGCTAGAATACGAGACAGAGAAGGGCCTGGCCCGCGCCAGGGGGTGGTCTGGCCGCCCCTAGCACCCCCTCGGCCTCTCCTTCCGCCTATAAGTTGCCCTCGGGATGAAAACCCTAGGTACCCGATCAAAAATCCACGAAAGAGTCTGTAGCCGCCGTCATCTCCATCCCTAGATCGGGAGGGATCTGAAGATCTTCCCGGCACCCTGCCAGAGAGGGTAATTCACCCTAGAGGCCTTCTTCATCACCATGCAAGCCTCCGGTGTGATGCGTGAGTAGTTCATTCTTGGACTACGGATCCATGTAGTAGCTAGATGGCTGGTTTCTCCTCCTTTGTGCTTTCATGTTTAGATCTTGTGAGCTCCGTTCATGATCAAGATCATCTATTTGTAATTCATACATGTTGTGTTTGCGGGGATCCGATGGATATTGAGATGCTATTTCAGATTGATTATTGATTCTATCATGTCTTTATTATTTGTGATCTTGCATGCTTTCCGTTGTTAGTAGCTATCTTGGCCAAGTAGATGCTAGCAGCTCCAAGAGTTAGTATTTATGCTCGATAGTGGGTTCATGCCTCTGGTAATCTAGGGAAGTGACAGAAATCTCTAAGGTACTAGATGTGTTGTTGCTACTAGGGAGAAAACAACAATCCTTTGTTCATAGAGCAATCGTATTGTTTACCTTACATGCAGTTCAGAAGCAATAACTGTTGCTTGCAACTTAATAATCGGAGGGGTTCGGATGATAACCTGAAGGTGGATTATTAGTCATAGATGTAGTTGGATGGCGGTCTATGTATTATGTTGTATTGCCCAATCAAGTCTCAAAGGAGTCAAGATGATTAGTATATGCATGTATTGCTTTCTCAGTGTTTGTCAATTGCCCCGCTGTAATTTGTTCACCTAGCATGTTATCTATCTAAAGAGAGCCACCTCTAGTGAACTATGGATCCCGGTCCTTTACTTTACATACATCTATAAACTGTTTCTGCTTTGTGTTTACTTTCTGCAAACTTTTACTTCTTTCCATTCGATACGTTTAATCCTTTGTTTTCCGCAAAACACGGTGAGATTGACAACCTCATCGCAAGTTGGGGACAAAGTTCTGTGGTTGTGTTGTGCAGGTCTCCACGTTGCTACTAGCACCGGTAGGCGCTCGCCAAAGCTCAGCTAGTAACACCTTTGAGGTGTTTCCTTGCTCCTACTGGTTCGATTAAACCTTGGTTTCATAACTGAGGGAAACTTGCTGCTGTGCTCATCATACCTTCCTCTTGGGGTTCCCAACGAGCTCTACATCAACACCGCCATCAAGCATTTTTCTGGGCGTCGTGCATTGAGCCATCACACGTCTTGAGGGTACTAAGGTGAACTCTCTTAAGGGGGTTAGCATGGACACCGTACCCATAGTGAAGGAATACCCCGATGTGTTTCCGGAAGAACTACCAGGGATGCCACCTGACAGGGACGTGGAGTTTCTTATTGACTTGATGCCGGGAACAGGACCGATAGCCAAGAGGTCGTACAAGATGGATGTGGATGAGCTAAAGGAATTAAAGAAGCAACTTAGGGAACAGTTGGACAAGGGATCCATTCAACCAAGTTCTTCATCTTGGGGTGCACCTGTTCTATTTGTGGAGAAGAAGGATAGTAGTAAGAGGCTGGTGGTAGACTATCGCTCGCTCAATGAGGTTACCATCAAGAATAAATATCCCCTACCTAATATAAATGACCTATTCGATCAGTTGAAGGGAGCAAAGGTATTTTCCAAGATCGATCTAAGATCAGGATATTTCCAATTGAAGATCCGTGAGCAGGACATACCAAAGACCGCCTTCACCACTAGGTATGGTCTATATGAATATACGGTTATGTCTTTTGGACTAACAAATGCTTTGGCATATTTTATGACCATGATGAACAAGGTATTCATGGAGTACTTGGATAAATTTGTCGTGGTGTTCATCGATGACATATTGATATACTCCAAGGATGATGTTGAACATGAGAAACACCTGCGACTAATTATGGAAAAGCTGAGGGAGCATAAATTGTATGCCAAGTTTAGCAAGTGTGAATTCTGGTTGAACACTGTTGGATTTCTTGGACACGTGGTGTCAGGTGAAGGAGTCGCAGTTGATCCATGCAAGGTGGTGTCAGTTACAGAATGGGAGTCACCCAAGAATGTGGGAGATATTAGGAGTTTCTTGGGACTTGCTGGATATTACAGGAGGTTTATAGAAAACTTCTCCAAGGTTGTGAAGCCAATGACTGAGTTATTAAAGAAAGAGAAAAGGTTTGAGTGGACGGAAGAGTGTGAAGCTAGTTTCCAGGAACTGAAGCAACGCCTAGTGACCACAACTATCCTGTGTTTGCCAGATATACAGAAGGATTTCCAAGTGTATTGTGATGCCTCTCGTCAAGGACTGGGTAGTGTACTGATGCAGGATGAGAGAGTGGTATCCTATGCCTCGCACCAACTCAAACACCTTGAGAGGAACTATCCCACGCATGACTTGGAATTAGCGTCAGTTGTGCACGCGCTCAAGGTATGGAGGCACTATCTGATGGGTAAGCATTGTGATGTGTTTACAGATCACAAGAGCTTGAAATACATATTCACACAGAAGGAGCTGAATATGAGGCAAAGAAGATGGTTGGAGCTCACAAAGGACTATGACATGAGTCTGCAATATCATCCCGGAAAGGCTAATGTTGTAGCAGATGCGCTAAGCCGCAAGGTGTATGCTAATGGTTTGACCGTGGGAGAGTTACCCAAGAATTTGTGCGAGCAATTCAAGGATCTTATATTGGAGATAGTATCTGAGGGATATTTAGCAACAATGGAAATCAAACCAACACTTCAGGATAAGATTTGTGAAGCTCAGAAGGAGGATACTGAACTGAGGAGAGTGAAGGAAAACATAACCAAGGGAAAGGCGGAAGGATTTCACGAAGATGAACAAGGAGCACTATGGTATGGAGATCGTTTGTGCGTGCCCAACGATCAGGAGATTAGGAAGTTGATTCTCCAGGAGGCCCATGACTCGCCATACTCCATACATCTTGGTAACACAAAGATGTACATGGATTTGAAGGAAAGGTATTGGTGGGTTAATATGAAGGGAGATATCGCAGAGTATATTGCCTTAGGTGACGTGTGTAGTAGAGTAAAGGCTGAGCACCAGAAGCCAGCGGGGTTGCTACAACCATTACCGATACCTGATTGGAAGTGGGATAGAGTTGGAATGGACTTCATCACAGGACTGCCTAGGACGAGGTCAGGATACGACTCTATTTGGGTAGTGGTGGATCACTTAACCAAGGTAGCCCACTTTATACCCGTGAAGACCACTTACACTAGTGCAAAGTTAGCCAAGATCTACATGAACAGAATTGTGTGCCTGCATGGAGTTCCTAAGAGCATCATGTCAGATAGAGGCACCCAATTCACCTCTCACTTTTGGCGCCAGCTACATGAGTCGTTGGGAACGAGGTTGGAATTTAGCACGGCGTTTCACCCCCAAACGGATGGACAAACCGAGAGGGTGAATCAGATCTTGGAGGATATGTTGAGAGCTTGCGCTCTAGCTCATGGCTCTAGTTGGGATGAGAATCTGCCTTATGCTAAGTTTTCATACAACAACAGCTACCAGACTAGCATCAAGACTTCGCCGTTCGATGTATTATATGGTAAGAGGTGCAGGACACCATTGTTGTGGGATCGTGTAGGTGAACGTCAGTTGTTTGGACCTGATTTGATTAAGGATGCTGAGGAGAAGGTTAGTTTGATTCGAGATAGGCTGAAGGTAGCACACTCAAGGTAGAAGAGCTATGATGATGCTAAGCGCAAGGAGGTGGTGTACGAGATTGGAGATCGAGCCTACCTTAGAGTTTCGCCTCTGCGTGGAATTAAGCGATTTGGGATCAAGGGCAAGCTGGCTCCTCGGTTTATAGGGCCCTACAAGATCCTAGCGCGCAAAGGAGAGGTTGCGTACCAGCTGGAGATGCCGGAGGTTCTATCCGCTGTCCACGACGTATTCCATGTGTCTCAGCTGAAGAAGTGCCATCCGGAGATGATGGATACACCATTGAGAGACACCGTGTCGCTTGAAGAGGTCCAGCTGGAGAACGACTTGACCTATGAGGAGAAACCGGTCAAGATCTTGGAAACAGCGGAGAGATTTACACGCAGCAAGACGATCAAATTTTTGCAAGGTACAGTGGAGCCATCACACCAAAGAGGAAGCCACCTGGGAGCGAGAGGATGACCTTCGAGAGGACCACCCACACCTATTTGCTAGCCACGTCGAATCTCGAGGACGAGATTCATCTTAAGGGGGTTAGTATTGTCACATCCCAAATTCTAGATTTGGCACTGCATTCATACATGTCATTGCATTCATGGTCATATTTGCAAAAATTCAGTTTTAAAGGCTTTTGGCCAAAGCGCTACCTATTTGTCTTTCCATCTCTTATATGAGATTACTAGGGTTTTGCCTTGCATCTTTAAAAATGGCCCCTTTTGGACATTCCAGATGTATGGTTGCGTAGAGCTCGTCTCTACGAACCCGTAGGACTTTGTTTCGTCCAAATCGGAGCCCGTGATCAAAAGTTATGGCCAAATTTCGGAAGTGCAGAAATTTTCAGACTTTCACACAGTTCTGTCAGATTCAGTTATACTGTTAAAAAAAGGGAAACCGTGTCGGCCAGCCGGACCGCCATCCCACAGCGGCCCAGCGGCCCACCCGGGGTTCGCCACCGCAGCGGCCAGCAGAACGCTGGCGCAACGCAAAGCGGGCCACCACAAATCGGCCGTACCAGATGCCAGCGCACCGTGCTCGACACGAGCACGGACGCCGAAGCCACCGACCTTGCCGGAACTCCGATTTCTGTGGGAGTTCGTTCCTCCTCGTGTTTCTCTGCAGCCCCCCTTAAAGCCCTCGCCAACCCGATCATTTTCCCCTCTTTGTTTCCATCTACACCGCCGCCAGCCTCGCACAATTCTTCACCGGAATTCACCGCCGCCGCCGCCATTGCTGTCGGTGCGCTCGCACCGCCGCCACAGAGCCCCCCCTCGCCTTGTCGCCTTGCCGCCACCGCCTCACCTTTCTTTTCCCTTCGCAGACGCCGGGGATCGCTGCCGCGGGAGCACCTCACGGAGCGCCATCAAACCGCCGTCGCCGGTCGAAGGTGAGCCAGCCGGCCACGTTGGCCGTTGGATCGAACTTGGACGGCCACGATCGGCCGCTGACCGCGGGCGCTGACCGCTGACCGGTCAACCGCCGCGTCAGCCGGACCCGTGTGTCAGCGGAATATTCCCAGGAAATATTCCCTTTAGTTTTAAAATTGTTTTAATTGGCAGATAATGTTTTTAACTTGTAAAAATTGTAGGGAAAGATTTACTGGGCCAAATTTTGCAAATAATATGTCGTTGGATTCACAAAATTGTGTAGAATTTGTTTATAAAATAATATTGCAGGTTTACTGTATGTTTTTCCCCGAGACTTTAAAAAGGCTTAAAACACTATAAAAATTATAGAAAAAGTTCTGTAGCGCCTTTTTGTGTGATTTCAATTGCCCCTGGTCCTAAATCACGTTACCCACACAGTAGTTTTTTTGTCCAGGTCTTACAACCCTGTTTACTGCAGAAGTTTAGTGCCTTGCCTAAAAGCCTTGTTTTCATTGCATTAAAGATTTTCCATGCATCATGCAGTAGTAGTAAACATCAGAGAACACCGAGAGGTTACTAAAAACCTTGTTGAGATATCATGCATGCATTTGCGCACTTGCTTATGTTTGGTATGTTGTTTATGTGTTGTTTTGTATCGTGTAGATTGTGACGAGTGCAACACTTGTTTCTGCGAAGATTGTACCCTCGACTCCTACCGCCAAGGCAAGTAGATGCTATTTTGTTCATACCATTGTCCTACTATTTTTCTCTTATGCATGTGTAGTGTATTTCTGTAGCTAATGTGTAGGAACTACTATGCTATGCTATATCCTATATATTGTGGTAGGATTTTCCTTGTAGTTGAGCCCCGCTCCGTAGATGTGCTTAGACTTGCTGTGAAGACGGGGGAAAGGGGATCACACTATGGTGGAGTTGTGTTTGCTTCAAACTAAAACAACTTAATGTTAATAAACTACCTGGGCGGAATGGTTGGATGGTCATCGGAGTGTGGTTAATGGTGGGGAATGCCGTCTAGGGTACTGAGAAGGATTGGTTCTCTTTGTTATGGTAGCTTACGTGTGCAACCATGTGCCAGTAAGAATGGGTGGCTGGTTGGACTTAGTAGGTCGTGGTGATCCGAACCCAGCGTAGCCAGAGATGTAGTGAATGATAGGTTGGGACCAAAGCAGTGGGGTTTGGTGATCTACTTCCCGAAAGGTCCCATCTTGGACTTCTCCCTACCATCACACAATATGTGTGTGGTGGTACGAGCTGGGTTGGCCAGGTCAC
This sequence comes from Avena insularis, assembly GCA_023614405.1. Classification (NCBI taxonomy): domain Eukaryota; kingdom Viridiplantae; phylum Streptophyta; class Magnoliopsida; order Poales; family Poaceae; genus Avena; species Avena insularis. The sequence goes on along the minus strand of CM042696.1, from coordinate 36,906,177 downwards.
ATGGGTAAAGTGTACAAACCTCTGCAGGGTGTAAAACTAAGTACTTAGCCGTGTCCCCGGTTACGGACGATTGAGTTGCTTGATCTTGAGACTATGACACATTCTCACTCATCCTTATTTCCTAATTACTAAAACTTTGATGGGCGAACTTAATGGGTTGCAGTGAATTAAATGGTTTATGAAAGTAGGATCAATGTGTTTGAAAAGTGCAAGCTGGCCAAAGCTCCACTAGCCAAATAAGCATGTAGATGCTAGGTGCATTATCTCCTTTATCTTAGCACTACTTGCCATACATTTCATGTATTGACCCTTCGGGGCTGCTACGTTTCATGTTACAGGTTATACCGATTCCGAGTGATTCGATATAGGTCGCGGTACTCCACTCGACACTTGTTCCCTCGTGGGCAATTTGAAGATAGAGTGGTATCTTTATTTGTGTTGCTACCTATTTTATGTGTGAGCTAGCCTTCGAGCTAAGCGACTTTTGTAATAAATGAATCTTCTGGATCTTCGTTATTTATGTTACACGGATTATACTTTGTTATTTTATCTATGTTCTATGTAAGCCATTGAACCGATTCAGGGATTGGCATGTTGCATAGAAGCTACAATCTTTTTAGTACTGTAGTGTTACAGTCATAAACTCGTACTAATATTTCCATAAAGACGTCTGATCATGTTACCCTTAGCAAGTGCACGATCAGTGAGGTGAAATGCCTACAGGTGAATAGACGCAAAAACAGTGTGGAAATAAGTGATAGCTAGATAGACAAAACTTGGCGAATGCTAAGAGAAGTGCCTGAGGTGATAGATACCGAGAAGTGCTTTTACCCACTTGAACTGTCTATAGAAGCACAATTTATTTTTTGTAGCTATTTTTTTCACCAATCAACCACATTGACTACCAAAACCGAGGATGCTAAACCCCTTAAAATCTACTCCCTCCGTTTAGAAATGTAAGACATTTTAGCTTTGTAAAATGAATGTATCTAGACACTTTTTAGTGTATATATTCACTCCGAACCTCTACGAATCTATACACTAAAAGATGTCCAGATACATTCGATTGACAAAGCTAAAACGTCTTATATTTCTAAACGGAGGAACTACTCTGAAGTTCCCTTCTAGGAGTTCTTTATCTTAGCCCACTAGACTACCCTTATGAATTATTCTGCACTACAATTTAGTCGATACATAAGTGAATGTGTTTGCCGCTTGTAAGATGGTGTTATGGTAGATGGTGAACTTACTCGCTTGAAGAGCAGCACCAAGAGACCATCTTGTTGAGTAATGGGACCTTTATCACAAGCAGAAAGAGATCATTTGTCAAACTTACCTATGTGGCCGTTGTCGCAGCAAAAAGAGATCAATTTTGGTTGTGTACTTCAGGACTTTGCCTAGGATATGTCTAAGTTGTTATTTTGTGTTTCTCTTTCATTGATTTTATATTGTGTTTTCACTCATTCAAGAATAACATTTTTGTCGGACGATTTCTCTGTCAGACTGAGATATTTCACCAGGGCTGTTGTGGCTGTGACATACCATGAACGTGTATTGCAGACTGTCATGGGAAAACACCATTGGTCAAGAGAGATGGAATCGTTGTTAAGTGGGTGACCGACACGGTAGAATTGGCATCACTTCCTTCACAGGCCTCAAACCTTATCGGTTTAGGGGGAGGTCGACATATGGACAGTACGATCAAGAGACATGACTAAAAATAAAAACGCCTTCTTCTATTTGTGGAGTGAGCTTTTTGCAAGCAGGATCCGGAAAAGAGGACAATTGTCCCATAAATAAAACTAATAAATAGAAATGAGGCACGCTCTCTCCCGCACCCCAAGCTCGACAACAGGATTTTGCCATTCCCTCCGAATCCCCAAGACTGCAACACTAGAGCAGCATGCGAGGCATGGCAAAGTCCAGGAGACCACAGTCCTAGCATCAGTGCGCCAGGCCGGTACTGTAGTTCAAAGAGCCAACATTTAATCAAAGACACAAACTGTATATTAGTGTTCGTGGTGGTACAGTGTATATTGTGCTAGGACCTAGTCTTCAGGCTAGTTTTGTGTAAATCAGTTCAGCTCACGCGCACATCTATACTAGTTCATACTCATTCTTGCTCCACAGTTGGAGTGCATGAAAAAAATGAGCAATTTCCTTGCTGCTGATTCTCAATGTTCATAACATCTCACTGACCAAGGAAATGCAAACATCTAAACTACATACATTGGTTCTAAAACAACTATTAACCGAACAAGTATGTTAACCAGCAACAACAACCACAAGGCTTAGTTTTTTCCAATAGAGCAATCAACTGATTCATCGAGCGTTTCATGTTGGGTACACCTTTGATCAAGATAACAGATGCTCATGTTTGTCTCCTTAGGTTGAGAGGCGTCACCCTCCAAAATCCCAGGAAAACAGCAAGGGCAGTTCTCAGCTGACTGTCCCATTTGAAAATATGCATATACCTACAAACGGAAAATCACATACAAGTCAAATACAAGAGTCTCATTTCTAGCTTGTAAGAAGAATCACACTGAGATCATCATCCAGTAATGTATCCATAACCAAACCTGCACAGTAAGTAAGTTAGAATATAGAAGCAGAGGCAAGGGGAATGAACTGAAGAGGCTAACTTGAGCTGAGTAAAACTTTCTGTGCTCTCCTTCGACTAATACTGTGTCTACTTGTATGTGCGTGTACATTGCTTCTTCGGCTAGGCAGTACTGGGAAAACAAGGCAACGCCTATTACATGTAAGTCGACTAGTTTGGCCACAATGCACCAATCCTGTAGAGATAAACAACTTGGCCTAAATGAACTGCAATCCCCCCTATATAATTTGTCCTAGGTTTTTCCATTGAAGGTATAGAATACAGTTGAAATTTAACTGGTCACATGCTGAAAGTCTGAAACCAGTAGGGAAGTGGGAGAATTAGCTAAAAAAAGTCTATTACTAACTGCAAGAAAATAACTCATAAGAGGTTCCATAATTTCACCTTCTAAGTGAACTTGGTAATTATACACTAACCTGCTACATATGCAGAAGCATGTGGAATTAGATATTTAAACAGCCAATTGATCGATCAAACCAATGTGAAAAAAGGTAAGCAACACTTTACCTTCTCTGCTGGCAAGGCAACATTGGAAGCTCATACCATTAGCGGTCATTTTTGTTGTAAGAACTCACTCTTACTACATAAACCTGCAACATTTACATAAAATAAGTTCGACAGTTAAAGACAAATGGATTTTACCCATCACCGGGCCTTACAAGGATCCCTACTTTTCATGTACAATTAAAGCCAGGCTATTAGGAAAGCTAGTATCTGAACACCTTTTGCATCTGCTTGAAATATAAGAACTCTGTAGAACAATAGTACTCTATCATGCAAACTTCATGTAAAATTCTGGAAGTCCAAACAGGCCAGGTTTGTCATTCTTTAAATAACCAAAGACAGATTCAAGTTGCAATTTATAGATAATGGATATGACACTTCAACAAAATTTAAGTCTACAGCATGCAGAAAATAGATGTTTGTACACAATTAAATCTAGTTATTATATGGCCAGAAGGCGTTATTTCCCATATCTTACTGAATCAACTTCAAAGCATTGTTTGTAGGCGAGGATGGCTACAGAAACCTACCTAGCAAGTTTCAGGAATTGGCGCAATCATAAGGACACATTTGGAATCCAAAAAGTCCCGCAAAAATTCAATACAAATCAAGTTATCATCTCTATGATGGTAGCTTTCTGTAAATAAATATGTTCCAATCATGCTAGTGAACGCAACTTTTCCTTTGTCGAACACCCATCTAAAATCTTGTTTGCCAGGGACTTCGCCTCATTTTCGAAAAAAAAAAAGTAAAATCATGTGCGGGAACAGGTGAACCTCTCACCTTGAACTTTCTCCTCTCTATGAGCTGGAACACCAAGCAGTCACCACCAGCCAGCTTGTGCTCAGCAGCAAAGTGTCTCCAGCGGCTAAGATTAGGTCTCTGTTTGCGGCCGTTAGTTTTGCAGGAATAGAGCACGTCAAATTCGTTATTCATCTCATCCACCAAAACCACCGTGTCATCACGCACAGGGAGATACTGCCTGAAGTGCGTCGGGATGAGCTGCCAGATAGCCCAAGAAATTGCCAGTCAAGAATTGAAGTTCATTATGACAGACCAACAGCGAATGGTATTGCCGTACCAGATTGCCGTTTTTGGTGGCATAACTGTGGGACATGGGCTTGATGAAGGTGGGGTGGTCAGAGCCCAGCTGGTCCTTGAGCTCCTCGGCCTTGGTGGTCGCGTAGGCTCTCTCCTCGTCCGTGGCGTTGGCGTGCACTGGAACTGGATCATCGCGACGCGCTTTCGCAGGGCGGTAATCGGGCTGCTCCGTGAGGCTGGCGACGCGGCCGGACCGCCGGATCGGGGCATCCTGCCTCCGATTCCGCGGCACCCGCTGCTTGGCCTGCGGAAGCAACAAGCAAATCGGACGGGGTCAGCAACGAGATAACGGAGCAGAGAAGGACCTTTTGTTGCGGAGGAGAGTCGATCTGACCGGCATGGGCTTGGCGGCGGCCTGGCGAACGGCGGCGGAGAGCTTGTGCAGCCGCAGCTCGTCCAGCTTGCGCTTGTTCTCCTCCATCTGCCTCCTGCGCTGCTCCTCGTACGAGTTCGCCTCTGCCATTCCTGTTTGGAGGAGGATTTGGAGAATTTCGAGTCAGGTGGCGGCGTTCGAATTTGGAGAAGACAAGAGGAGCGAAGCTAAAGCCGCGAACCCAGGAGCTGGGCCTTCCTGAGTGCTAGTCTACTATCGCCCAGGGAGGCGGCCAGCAGGCCCATCCCTTTTCCTCGTGAACTATACTACGTATGAATGATAGCCCACTATGATTTCTAGTGCCTAAGTTTTGTTTTTGGAATTCTAGTGCCTAAGCTGATATTGTGAAGTGTTTCTTTTTACAAAATTCTGCAGATTTATTAATAATCATCAACAGCAGTAAAAAAATATGTAAGTAGACAAAGCATGTTTAAAATTAAAACATGGCTCCTCGCCTTGTCCAGTTTTGATGTTACATTTTGTATTTCTCACGCAAAATAGATTAGCTTATAAGAATAAAATCTAATTTAAATTGGTTAAATTAAAAAAATCAATCTGGGAACATGAGTAATGTTCACATCCAAGAATAAAATTGTTTGTTTAATATGATGAAGTAATACACACGCCATTTTCAAAATGACCACAGTCAAAAAAATCTCACCGGACTGAAAAAAAGATGTTCACGTAATTTTGAAAAATGTTCTAAGAATTATCACATGTCTGCAAAAAGATGTTCACGCAACTACAAAAAAAATCACGGGATTGAAAATTACCCTAAAATAATCATGGGTTTGAAAAAATGGCCATCCTCATGGGTCTGAAAAAAGATGTTACGTAGTTTCAAAATTGTTCATCAGTTTGAAATATATTCATCGGTCAAAAAAGTTTTAATTGGTCTAAGAAATGTTCATTGGTCTGAAAAAATTATCGTTTGAAAAATGTTCATACCATTCGTAAGACTAAAATACGTTCATGTATTTCACAAAAAATATTCATATATTTTTTTAATCAACAAAGAAATAAGAGTATAAAAGAAAATAATGAAAGGAGAAAAGGAAAAATAAAACATGAAAAAATATTTTAAAAATGAAGAATGAAAATAAAATAGAGTAAAAATTGTGGAAAATAAAATGAAAACTTTTGAAATTAAACTGTGACGAATTGAATAGGAAAGCTAGAGGAAAATTTTAAAATGAGAAGAAAAGAAAAAACAAAGATATAGTGAAAATAAAAGAAAGAAGAAAACATCCTAAAAAAATCATGTTTGTTCTCCTATATGTTCTCCTATATGCATCCTAAAAAAACACGAGTGTGCACGACCGAATCCCGTCTGATCCAGCAATATCTAGGCATAAGGAGCCCAAGGGAGGTCGTCGGCGGAGCCTTTCGGAATTCGACACTTTGGCCAGATCATCGTGGGCAGGTGAAAGTGCATATGTGGTTTTGGTAATTAATGACAATCTCTATGGACTAATGTTTGAATTGAGCTTCACTTGTAGGATTTATCCATTGGCATCGCTTGGGCCATGTGTTGACTTCAAGGTTAAAAGATGAATAATTGAAGAATAACAAAAGAAGAAGCATAAAGAAAAGAAGATCAAGAGTGTCTTGATGAATTCCTCATGTGTATCTTCAAGATATCATCCTTATGAAGAAAGAATAAATGAATAAGTGCAATTTCAAGATGCACTATCTCAAGAAGATCACATGCTTGAATCTTGCCAGCATCGGTGATCATGGATAGATAAAGATAAGTTCAAGGAAGAGATCTCCCTATGGTTTATGGGGGAGTAATTCGCAAGTATTCATCAAGCAAGAGCAATCAAGAAAGATGTTCCATCTTGAGGAGGTCAAGATCATCTACATCAAACTCAAGTGGAATTCTCAAGGTAAAGGGATGATCCTGATAGATTTTCTATTTTGTCGGTCTCTTGTAGTTTGTTGGGAGACTGGGTTTAGGATAGATAGCCGTACTATCAAGAGGGGCTCTCGCGTGAATAGCTCGATTGTTTTCTATTTCCATTCTTGCATCATATTTTTTGGTTGTTGTTTGGATCTTATCTATGTGAGGTTTTAGAGTTTGTGGTTATCTTTATAACAAGATCTAGTTCATCTAAAACGTATTTCCCTTGTATATCTTATTTTATCTTTGATCTTGCAGGTTTTTCGGCTCCACACTTTGGAAGATATATCGCATATATATATACTTGATATTTCTCCCTTGGTGGTGACAAAGGTATGAACAATGGCCACCCGACTCTAGCCTACCTGGTGCAGCTCAACGGAAGGCCCACTCAATAACCTGCCAAGGTCTATGACACCCATGACGGTTTGGCTGGTACAAATCCCATATGGAGACGGAATCCAAGCATGCAAGACAAGGAAAGCTGAAGACTAGAGTTTGAATCCAACTTGTAACCTACTTGTATCGGTACCTAAGACCTAGCCTCTCATATAAAGGCTAGGACGGTTCAATAAGGAAGAGATCGTTCTCTTCTAACTCCCACAATAGACAATAGATAGACATCAAAATCCTAGCATACACACTCCTGCCAGATCCAATCTGTGTGCCATCGCTATCAAGGCACTCTGTAACCTTCAGTTCTCCATCAATCAAGAGCAGACAAGCAGGAGTAGAGTTTTCCCACCAGGGGCCTGGACCTTGGTAAACCTTGTGTTCTCGTGTTGTTTGTCGGTTAGCTGATGAAGTTTCCAGTGTGTCGGTTCTTCCTCAAAACCCAAGTCCATAAACCATGGGCATTGACGTGTTAACCCCACATAAATTGGTGCCGTCTGTGGGAACCCGTGCGCTGATGTTGCAACTTTGGCGGTTCCATCATCAATAATCTACAACTCGAAGACCTTTGGAGATCGGATCCAATTCGGCTCCCTCATCATCAACGACGACTAGATCCCATCTGGTTGATTCGTTAGCGTCAACATGCTTAGCTTCTTCATCAAACAACTCTTTCGCGGCCCACTTCATATACACCATGGGCACGGGGGCTCGACTTGGTCCCCATCGCAGATGACATCGATCTCGCCGCAACCAAGTTGGCAAATCCAATCAGCATGCTCGTGGCAGTGTTGCAGATCATAGATGCGAGTGCAAAAAATAATCATGAAGGTCGGGAGGTCCGCGATAGTTTAGTCCATGTGTGCTATTGCAGATCACACCTGAGGACAATATACTCGCGTCTATGATGTCAAGGATTCATCGTTAAGAATTGTCGGGTCTGACTCGATCTACTATGTATCGCTCAAGTCACTATCTCCTGCCAATTTCATATTTTGTTGACCTCACGAGAGACTGGACTTAAAATCTATCAATTATCCAAGCTCAAGGATTGAGGAAATTAAAAGATGAGAAAATAAAGCTACGTCCTAGCAATAGTCCACAAACTCATTTTCTATTGGCCAAGGATGAGGATTGACATTACCAAATTCATCAAGGAGTGCCAAGTCTGTCAAATTAACAAACCATAACACACCAAGTATCCTGGTATGCTACAATCACTCCAGTTCTAGACATGTCTTGGACACATATCTCTATGGATTTTGTAGAGGGATTACCTACTTCTGAAAATAAAGATCTCATACTAGTGGTGGTTGACAGATTTACAAAATATCCACACTTCATCTCCATGAAGCATCATATTACAGTGAAGTCAGTAGCTAAATCTTTTGTGGACAACATATTCAAGTTACATAGCTTACCTACTGTAATTGTCACAGACAGAGACATAATCTTCACTGGCCACCTCTGGCAGGATCTCTTAAAGGCCTTGGGGATCAAGCTGCATATGAGCACATCTTACCACCCAGAGCCTGATGGCCAAACATAGAGACTAAACCAGTGCTTAGAAAACTACCTAAGGTGCATGTCCTTCTACCAACCCAAGAGGATCTCTTCAAGGCCCCGGGGATCAAGCTGCATATGAGCACATCTTACCACCCACAGTCTGATGGCCAAACATAGAGACTAAAACAGTGCTTAGAAAACTACCTAAGGTGCATGTTCTTCTACCAACCAAGAAATGGCATTCTTGGTTATCTTTGGCTGAATGGTGGTACAATACAATCTTGCATACCTCCTTGAAAATGACTCCCTTTCAAGCACTCTATGGGTTCCCCCACCCCAAGTTTCTTAAATGTTCCTAATAGAAGATCACATTGAGGATTCAACTACCATGTTACAAAGAAGACAGAAAGCTAATCAAGTAATTAAACAAAATCTGCAACAAACTCAAGAGAGAATGGTACACTATGCCAACAAGAACAGATCTGAAAGGCATCTTGAACTTGGAGATATGGCTTACTTAAAAGTATAGCCATACAGGCATTCCTCCCTTAGCATCCACAGATGCATCAAGCTCCATTCAAAGTTCTACGGCCCATTCAGAGTCTTGAAGAAAATTAGCAACACTGCTTACCAACTTCTATTGCCCAAGGGTTGCCTACTCCATCCAACTTTTCACATCAGTTAATTGAAGAAACATGTTGGACCAATAGCAATTCCAACACCTGCACTACCACTCATTGATGAACATGGGCACATTCAAGCTGTACCTAAGAAGATATTGGAAAGGAAACTCATTCCCAGAAGACAAGGGAATATCCAAATTCCAGTGGTACAATGGCTAATCAAATGGATCAATCTACCGAAGGAATCAACTACCTGGGAGGACTCCACATTTATCCAAAAGGTGTTCCCTCATTTTCAGCCTTGAGGACAAGACTGGACTCGAAGGAGAGGAGTTGTCAGGATCCACCTCCTTCTACCTGACGAAGCAAATCCCAGGCCATCTATTCTCCATCTAACGACCCAGAAACGACGCACCGCTTCATAGCTTTCCAAGACCAGTTCCTACCTCCTTTTTGCTTACTCTGCTTTTCACCTTCTCACACGATTGTCGCCTTCCGCTGGCTATATAGAATCGACTCTAGAACTTGTAAGACTTATCGATTTGTATCGGGTTGTAACACTAGCCGCCATGTTCTGGCTGGCTTAATTCCTCTCTGTAAGATCAAAACCCTAGCTCATGAATCCTTGCTCTAAAAGTAATAGAGATATATTTAAGAGTGGAGAAATTCTTAGTTTTGGCTTGTTGATTGTTGAATTATTCGGCTACAATCTAACATGGATCAAGGGCCCCACGGATGGCAAAAAATGATTTATTCTCTAATCTACAGGGTTAACTTTATAATGTGAGGTCCAACAGGAAATGAGGATATTTGGTGGCACTACATTGTGAAAAGATAGAACTCCCCTTTGGTGTCGATGACCACCTTCTAGCCTCGAGGACCGGCGCCGATGGGAAGACACTCGAGGACATGCAAGGACCAAAAAGCATGAGGCTGACCGAGATGGTGCAGTGGAAAACCAGTGGATTGTTCATGCGATCTCTCGAACTTACCTATCGCACGCAAATAGAGATCAATTTTGGTACTAGTGTAGCTTAGGACTTTTTCGTGGATACGTCTATGTTTTACTGTTATGTTATGCTTTTGTTTCTCTTTCATCCATCTCATAATGTATTTTGACTCATTGAAGAATGAGCTTTTTGCCAGACAAGCTCTCTAGCAGACTAAGATATTTCACCGGGGCTTTTGTGGCTATGATACATTGATTGTGTATTGCGGACTGTCTCTCCCACGCGGCCACACCCCAAGCTCAACAACGGGACATTGGCGTTCCCTCCCAATCCTTGAGACCGCAACACTAGAGTAGCATGCTAGGCACGACAAAGTGGAGGGGCCACGGTCCCAGCATCGGTGCGCCAAGCCAGCGGCCGTGTCACACGGTCAGGACACCAGTACTGTACTTCAAAGAGATACTTCCTATCTCGTGGTTATGCTCGGAAGGCTGTTGGTGATCTCTACTTCGCCATGTTCGCTAAGGAAGACGAACAGGGAGCTCCCGCTCCAAGATGGGGTGCAATTCCACCTCAAATTCTTCTTGCCATGAAAATGATGTTAGGGTTTGCATCTCTCCTAAACTCACGTAAACATCGTCAGGTCGATTCTACAAATTGGTCCCTGACCTCTACTACGGTTCTAGTCAGAAATTACTTTTTTAATGCGTAATAATGGCAGCAGGTGACCAACAATCATACTTGTCTTTCTTCAGTCCTTTTCACAAAGCTATGGTCATCTTCCAACAAAGTCTTGATTAGAATACTGCACAGCCAAACAGAGTCGTGGTGTTTGCAATACTGCAAAAACTGCAGTTTTCACAAACTGTGGTATCTAGTTGCCCAGCAGTCAAAAAGGAAGCCCTCGGTATCCTGATATTCCTCAACTCCACGAAGAACAATTCCATGAATATGGATAAGCAGAGCAATTAGTCTGAGACACGAACTGTATATTAGTGAACGTGTGTCATGTGTATATTAGTGTTCCTGGTGGTACAGTGTATAGGGTGTTAGGACCTAGTCTTCAGGCTAGTTATGTGTGAGTTAGTTCAGCTTGCGCATACATCTATACTAGTAGTTCATACTCATTCCTGCTCCATAGTTGGACTGCGTGCAAAACATGAGCAATTCCCTTGCTGCTGATTCTCAACGTTCGTAAAATCTCACTGCCCCCGCCCAAGGATATGCAAACATCTGAACTACAAACATCGGAACTAAAACAACTATTAACCGAACAAGTCTGTTAACCAACACCAGCAACCACAAGGCTAAGCTTTCCAACAGAGTAATCAACTGGTTCATCCAGCGTTTCATTTTGGGTACACCTTTGATCAAAATAACAGATGCTCATCTTCTTCTCCTTAGGTTGAGAGCCGTCACCCTCCCAAATCCAAAAAACAAATACAACAAGGGAAGTTCTCAGCTGATCATCCCAATTGAAAATATGCATACACCTACAAACAGAAAATCACATATGAGTAAAATAAACATGCCATTTCCAGCTCGTAGGAAGTGTCACACTGAGATCATCATCCACTAGTGTTGAGTCCACTCCGCAATACTGTGTAAACCCCGCACAGTAAGTTGGAATATAGAAGCAGCAGCAAGGGGAAAGAACTGAAGAGGCTAACTCGAGCAGAGTAAAACTTTGGGTGTGCTCCCCTTTGAATAATACTGTGTCTACTTGTATGTGTGCGTACATTGCTTATTTGGCTAGGCAGTACTGGGAAAAACAAGGCAATGCCTATTAGATGTTAGTCAACTAGTTTGGCCACAATGCACCAATCCTGGAGAGATAAACAACTTGGCCTAAATGAACTGCAATCCCCTATATAATATTTTCCTAGGTTTTTCCCATTGAAGGTATACAATAAAGTTGAAATTTAACTGGTCACATGCTGAAAGTCTGAAACCAGTAGGGAAGTGGGAGAATTAGCTAAAATAATGTCTATTACTAACTGCAAGATAAACAACTCATAAACGGTTCCCTAGTTTCATCTTCCAAGTGAACTTGGTAATTATGAACTGACCTGCTACACAAAGAAGAGCATCTGGAACTAAATTATTTGAACAGCCAATTGAACAGTCAAACCAATGCAAGAAAAAGTTAAGAAACACTTTACCTTCTCCGCTGGCAATATTGGAAGCTCATGCCATCAGTGGTCATTTGTGTTGTAAGAACTCGCTCTAACTACATAAACCTGCAGCATTTACATAAAAGAAGTTCCACAGTTAAAGACAAATGGATTTTACCCATCAATAGGCCTTACAAGGATCCCTAATTTTCATGTACAGTTAATGCAAGGCTATCTAGTATCTAAACGCCTTTTAGATCTGCTTGAAATCAAACAACTCTGTAGAACAATACTACTCTTTCTTCATGTAAAATTCTGGAAGTCCAAACAGGACAGATTGTCATTCTTTTAATAACTAGAGAGAGATTATAGTTGCAATTATGGATATGGATATAGCACTGCAACATTATTTAAGTCTACAACAAGCAGAAAATAGTTGTTTGTACACAATTAACAGAAGTTATTATATGGCCAGAAGGCGTTATTTCCCATATCTTACTAAAACATGCACTGAGAGCAACTTTTCTGTTGTCGAACACACACATCTAAAATTGTGTCTGACAGGGTCTTTGCCTCGTTTTCGAAATAAAAAAGATTGTAAAATCATGTGCGGGAACAGGCTGAACCTCACCTTGAACTTTCTCCTCTCTATTAGCTGGAACACCAAGCAGTCACCATCAGCCAGCTTGTGCTCAGCAGCAAACCCTCTCCACCTGCTAACCATAGGTCTCCGATGGGAGGCGTCAGGTTTGCAGGAATAGAGCACGTCGAACTGGTTGTTCATCTCATCCACCAAAACCATTATCTCATCATGCACTGGGAGATACTGGATGAAGTGCGTCGGGATGGACTGCCAGGTAGCCCAAGGAATTAGCAGCCAAGAATCAACTACAGTACATTATGACAGACCAGCAGAGGATGTTATTGCCGTACCATATGGTGTGTTTTGGTGGCATAACCGTGGGACAATGGCTTGATGAAGGCGGGGTGGTCAGAGCCCAGGCGGTCCTTTAGCTCTTGGGCCTTGGTGACTGCGTGTGCTCTCTCTTCGTCGGTGGCATACGCTGGAACCGGACTAGGCAATTCCGCCCTCTCATTGCGTTGCGCTTTGGCAGGGCGGTAATCGGGCTGCTCCGGGAGGCTGGCGATGCGGCCGGACCGCCGGGTCGGGGCGTCCAGCCTCGGGTTCCGCGGCAACAGAAGCTTGGCCTGCGGGCGGCAGCAAGCAAAACTAGACGGGATCAGTTAACGAGATGAAGGAGCGGAGAAAGGAAGGACCTTTCGTGACGGGGGAGAGTCGATCTGACCGGCGTGGGCTTGGCGGCGGCCTGGCGGACGGCGGCGGAGAGCTTGTGCAGCCGCAGCTCGTCCAGCTTGCGCTTGTTCTCCTCCATCTGCCTCCTGCGCTGCTCCTCGTACGAGTTCGTCTCAGCCATTCCGGCTCACCTCGCGTTCCCCCTGCTGATTTGGTTCTTGTTTGGACTGTTTGGAGGAGGAAAATGGAATGGGGATTTCGAGTCCGGCGGCGGCGTTCGAATTTGGAGAAGACGAGGGGAGAAAAGTAAAGCCGCGAAATCAGGAGTTGTTGGGCCCGTCTCCTTTTTCTTTTGTTATTGCAAGTAGCAGGCCCGTCTCCTTCCTCCTGAACAAATATGACGTCATGACGTCAGCGTACACTGTTCGCTAAAACACAAGTCACACATCGTGAATGGAGACGATCAGGGCATCTCCGCTAGTAACCGCTGTACAGGCTGCGACGCGGCCTGTTTTTTTTGCCCGTATAGGAGCCGCCGGCACGATGTTGCCAAACGGGGAGAGCCAAATGGGAAAAAGGCTTCCAGCCGATGCCTCCCTTAACAAAATTTAATTTTTTTAAATTTAGGAGACATTTGGACAAATAGTTCAAACTTTAAGAACAGTTTAAATTTAACAAAAATTTACAAAAAACAAAAAAACGCCATCTAATAGCGGCCACGGCCGATCCCGAGCCGACGATACATCGCCGCGGTGTAGTCGAAGGTCGTCCTCCTTGTCGTCGTCGCTGGATGGCTCGTCCTTCGCCGACGGCAGGCGGATGCACCCCTCGCCGCTGGTCCTGCGCGCCAGCCTCGTGGAAGGACCAGCCTCCCCCTTGTCGACGTCGACGTCGAACCGTGGCGCTGGCGGCGCTTCGGCTTGCCCGCCGGCAGTCTGCGCGGACCACCCGGCAAATGAACTTCCGGTGGCCGGCAGGACGGCATTGAAGGATGCCCGCTCCAGCATCCTCTGACCTGGAAATTCTTCTAGGTCCTCGCCGTCCGCCAGTTGGAGCGCTGGCACCTTGTACTTCGGCGATGGCGTCCACTCCTTCTTGGGCTCGGGCTTGGGCCTGCCCAAGCGGAGGCGGCGAGGCCGCGAGGGAGGCGCATGGCGCCTGCACGGTGGGCTCGCCTGCTCGTCCTTCACCGGCGCGAGCACCCCATGGTAGCGCGGTGACGACGTGGAGTACGACGAGTACCGCGCCGGGGACGCCGACGAGCGCGAGGAGGAGGAGGACGACGACGTCGACGGCGCGCGGCGGGGAACCTAGCGGTTGCGGGCGGCCTGCTGGCGATCGCGCGGGATACGCGGCGGCATCACCAATGGCGGGTTGTTGCTGTTGGCGATGTGGTCCAGGACCCAGGAGAGGGTGCGCCCTGGAGCGCTCCACCATCGCCGCCGGCCTTCGGTGTTGAAGTTCGTCGGCGGCGGGCCAATGCCGTCGTAGGCCTCGATGCGCTGCTACTTGCCGCACAAGAAGGACGCATACGCCGAAGTTGTCGGGATCCCGGTGGGTCGCGCGCTCGTCGGTGGCGACCCCAGAAGAGCCAGAGATGGCGGCGCGGCCGCGATGGATGGGATGGGCGGCACAGGAAGGCCGCCGCGGCTCACCGCCCACCCCGTCGGAAGCCAAAAAGCTGGCGGGACGGGGTAGCCGGCGCTCTATAGCGCCTGTGCCTCGTCGACGTGGAGCCATAGGCGGCCAAAGCCGTTGGCCGCCGCGCCGTTGTAGTCCGCCATCGACGAGGGAGAAGAAGACGAAGAGTTTGGGGGAGGTTGGGGGAGGAGATGGTGGAGCTCGCGTGTGCGGCAGCAATGGAACCTGCCGCGGGTTTTTATACTGGGGAGAAAGGGGAGGCGAGTGGTGGGGATTAACGTCGCCCGCACCCCATTGACGGGACGCGTAGGCTGCACCGCCCGCTGTCGTTCGCTGGAAAGGCTGCGGCGAGCAGCGACATTACTCGGCGCTGATGGCGAGGAAGAAGACCGGCTGTATGCGGCTGCCATGCGGGCCATGTTTGACCGGGGCGGTTCGGCACGCGCGCTACCGCCTTCTCTTCCCGCCACCCGCCCTGCCACGCGTCCATCTGGCGCCCCCGCTCGCCTCCCTGTACATTGGGTTTGGCCTGGGGCCGCCAGGTAAATAACTGGGCTGCGTCGGCGCCAAAAAAAAATTGGGACGCGCGGCAGGGCTCGATATTTCACGCCGACGCCCCCAAAACGCTAAGGGGGGCCTTTGAGGCCCTCGAGTGGAGATGCTCTCAACCTAGTTACACTATACCATACCCCACGCGTTGCGGCGGGACATCAGGACATCACATATTCATATTAAACTAAAAAAGTCATGTATGCCACCTTAATTAATTTGAAGTGTAAACCGTGTAAATAAAAAGGGTTAATAAGGTGAAAAAATCAATTAGCGTACATCGGTTGTGTAGAGAGAATCAATGGGGTGAACTATGCTAAATGCAAATATTATCCTTTTACAGAAAATGATACCCTGCACCTAGAGTAGATGATCCATCCTTTTACAAGAAATGGTACCCTGCACCCAGAGAGATGATCCATCTATTCAAGAAATATGACTAATCCACAATGCATCCATGCAATGTTTGGCAGTCTAATCACATGTGTGTCAGGGGATTACACTAGGTAGGCTCAGCCAGTTTTGTCATGGTGGTGTCACGGCAGATGCCATGAGATGGCTAAAGTTGGGGCCAGGTGAACGCTAGTAGAATTCGGGGAGGGATAGCGTGGTGGATACCGCACATAGAACACACACTGAACACACGATATACCCAGGTCCAGGGCTCTTCTATTGAAATAAACCCCCTACTCCTGCATGCTAGATCTTATAATATGATCAATGGACAAGTACAGTGGCTCCTTGAGCTGTATCAAGAGGAAGAAGAAGGAGCTCCTGGCTCTATGTCTACTCCTTACTATCCACTAGTACGCAAATGAACCAACCCCCTCTCTAGGAGGCCTTGGCGCACCTTATAAAGGGATGCCCAGGTTACACTTAGCTCTGAGGTGGCATGGTATATGCCCAGCATATTCTTGTACAGAAGTCGTTAGTTGGTCCTAGATACTCTTCCCATCGTGGGGTCGCCCCTGGATACCCTCGATGAGACTTGACGCACCCATCTCTTCAGACCATTGGCGGTTTGACACTGTCTCCTCCTAGAAACCCTCGACGTGACCTTGTTCCAGGATTTAGGGGCACGCTTGACTTGAGCATTCTTATCTCCTCCAGGAATCCCAGGAGAGACAAAGACGCCGACCTTGAGGCCCACATACACCCTTCTGGCATACGCCAGCCCCTATGTTGCCCCTAACCCATATGACTCAGGCCTAGAGGACCCTGCATAGAAGATACAACACATATGTTATGCCGACATACAAAGTATGTCGGCCAAGTCTTGTCGGGTTAACCCGGCTAAGGTATCTTGGCCTTAGTCGGTCGTCCCACATATGTCAACCTTAGTCTTGGTCAACCGAATCATTATACCATAGCTTGACCCTACCGGGGGTCAACCCCCCGATGTTAGTCCCCGAGGCTGTTGCGGTCTTAGCAGCGTTAGCTGGAAAGGCCAGAGCAGGTTCAACTTACTTGGAATCTGTTCATACCGCCGACACACACACACACACATATATGTATATATATATATATATATATGGACGCGGATTTGCTACACACAGGCATAGCTGTGCATAGGCTTAGGTCCGTTGGATATAGAGATCACATGCAATGCTCCTTTAGATGCTAGTGGCTGGCTCTTGGAAAGGGATAATGGTGTGTGTATCATTCCGTTTTTGTGCATGCATGCAATGGATAGGGTTTTGGACAAACCCTAACTTTTTAGCGTGTTGTTTGGCTAAGAAATTTTTAGCATCTAAAATGGGAAGGTAGTATGCATGCAAATGCTTCATACTAAGTGCTTGTGCTAGTATGCAAACCCTAACTTTCCAGTGGGAGAGTGTAGTGTCTTATTTTTTAGATGCTAAAAATTTCTACATGCACAAAACCCTAACTTACAATGAGCAAGGAAATTTGATGAAAGAATGAATAAGTGAGGCTATGGCCAGCAGCTCGTAAAACAAGAGATAAATGAAAAGAAGTTGTGGTCTACATGCAATAGTTAGTGCCCTCGTTTAGGGTTTTTGCTACTATACCTAAAGCAACAAAAACACATAGCATAATCTGAGAATCTTAGTTTTATTAGGGTTTTTGCATGTCTTTGTCTATGGTACATTGGGTTTTGCGTTACAAAAGGAATAAGCTTAGTTCAGTTAGGGTTTTGTGCATGTAGTACATTAGGGTTTGCACGTAGTTAAAGGAATGTAATCTAAGAAGCTTAGTTCGACTAGGGTTTTGTGCATGCCATGGTACGTAGGATATTAGGGTTTGCATTGAAAATGGCCAGCTAGTCAACTAGGGTTTCACTTCTCCATCAACTAACGGTGTTAATAGCCTCATATGGAGATCCACCGTTTTGGGTATGGAAATGTGTGCTCTCTATATCAAAAGGGAGAGAATCAACGGTGGATAGGCTATGCGCAGCTATGCCTGTGTGTAGCATCGTGGGCACAATTGATCCCACGACCCATGATGCACCATGCTATTAAATAGGGGAGCGGGGGAACCCTCGTTTCACTTCCCCCTCTCCCGTTCCCTCTTTGTCACCGTGCCGCCGCTATGCTCGCGCGCTGCTCACCTCTGCTGCTTTGGCCCGAGCGCCGCTTTCCATCGCCGCCACGGGACCGCCCAATCTAGGCTAGGCTCCACTGCAGATTTAGCTAGCGATGAAGACAATTCCGAGGATATGGACCCTCAAGATCTTGTTGTGACGGAGCAAGAAGAACGGGCGGGTCCGATGTGACGAACGAGGAGATTGACTGGCTTCGTCGGACTCGGTGAATCCCACTGGAGGTTGATTTCCGCCTTCCCGATGATGAACTCGCGCCCGAGGGTCTCCCTGGTGAGTTCGTCGTGTTCTTCTCTCATTTTTCTAGGTGTTTCGATCTTCCCATTAGTGATTTTACCAAGAAATTCCTCAAGACTTTCGGATTACAACCCCATCATCTCCCTACGAATGCCATTTCCTATCTTTCGGCCTTGATCTCTTGTTGCGAGGGATACCTTGGCCTCTGGCCCTGTGTAACCCTCTAGGCGAAGTATTTTGAACTTTGGTCCCAAGTAGTTCCTTCCCCGTGTGTTCCTTCCGGTGAAAAGCCTCTGACCCAATGCAGGGCTGCCTCTATCACGCCCTAGAAGAACTCCATCTTTCCTCGAATCCATGGTTTAGATTCATGCAATAAATGGCAGTGGTCATTCTTCTATGTGAAGAATAAGAGCAATGAAGACATGATCTGGCTTCCAACCTTTGCCATTGGTGTTCCCGCCAAAGACAACTAGGAGTTCAATCCGAAGAACAAGAATAAGTCTGTCAATGAGGTTCATTCTTATGTCGGTGAATTGAAGGCTTTGGGAATGTCGGCCGATGATATCCTGGCTACATTCATTAGTAGCTGAGTTTTCCCCTTTAACTCCGTAGTCATAAGATCTATCATATGAGTGGCCGACTCGACCCCAACCGGGTTTCCACCTCCGAGCTACCAATCCCAGGTTTGGAAATGGGTCAAGGACATCTTCAAGACTGATATGACCGAGGAGTGGGTGTGGGGCAAACCGCCCTATAGCCAAGATAACCCAGCACCACAGGTAAAAAACCAGATACCTTTGCCGTTATATCAATTATATCGGTATATTATTTCATTTGACCTTGGTTTGTTTCAATGTGTAGAAATTTCTTCGACAAGCTGCCGAGGATACTAAAAAAAACCGTAGCAGTTGGGGTAAGGATCATGAGACCTCGGATCCGTAAGATCCAAATTCTAAGGATTTCATGCCCATTCCTGATACCGGCTCCAGTCGACCCCATGGTAAGACTCCTGTCTTAGAACCATTAAGGGAATGGCCAGATGATGATGATGACAATGATGAGTGTCATATTCTAGAGGTACTTGACCCTATGCCACTTGCATTTACCTATCCACTTCATTCTACACCAGCTGACCTGGCTAGTCAGGTGCATGATGTGCCTCCTGTTGCTGTGGGAGGTCAAGGTGCGGTGAAGAAACGCGCCTTGTCCTTGGCCTCGCAGCCCGAGCCACCTAAGCCCTCGAAGAGGCACAAAGTGGGGTTCAAGAAACCTCGGAAGCAAAGAGAATGACCTGTTAGCTCCGGGTAAGCCTCCTCTTCCGGGATATCTCTATATTTCTTGTTACTGGCTTTCCTTTCTTTGACTCAATTTGATCTCTTGATATCATTCTGCAGGGCTGGTTTGGATGTATCCCAGAGTGGTTCCAGCATTGCCTCCCCGATCAACATGCCACCATCTCCTCCTCTGAAAGACACTTGAGTCCTTAGTCTGGTTCGGGTTAGCACTCCTCCAACACCAGATGCTAACCTTTCCCGGTCAGAGGGAGAGGGTCGCGATGGAGGGGGAGGTGGTTGATGACTGGGTTCCTGCACCAAAAACATGGTTATTGCAGTACTTGTAGCAGCAAACATTTAAAGATTTTGTCCCGATGGGAGCTCGGCAAACACGACCTCACAACCATAATGTCAATGCGACCACGTTCGCACCCAAACCATGGTTTGGAAATAGCCTATTCTATAAGTTGCTAGGATAAATGAATTTAAGATGTTTTGTAATAACTACTACTAGGACTGGAAGAAAACTAGAACAAAAGTAAAACTGAAAAAGGTGAATGTAATGAGATGAAATATTAATGCTATGATTCCTCAAGTAATATTGTGTATACCGGTGTGCATGATAAGTGCTTATGGAATAGCTGTTAACTATAATTGTGGCGGTCCCTCATATATCGTTGTCTCCCACCGTTGGTAACTGGCAATCAGACAACTCAATTGTCCACACCCTTTTCGGACATGGGTCTTCTCATAAGAGAATTGTGTATTAAGGTAACAAGACCAATCAAGGTAAAGCAGAGCAAAGGCATTAAGTTCTATGGACAATCGTACTCCCAAGCAAGTGTGCTAGTCACAAGATATCCCATCTGTCACTTTGGGGTCAAGCAATTCACAACACTATACCTATCTATATCATGAGTGATATTGAGGGAATTCTGGGCGGTGCATCCTAAGCTGCTATTGCCTCCGCAAATAACTTATAGCAAATAGCCTATTAGTTCTACCCATGGAAGAGCAGAGACTAATGATAAGTTTTGTGACACTCCGTGAATCCCTAGTAAATTCCTCAACAATGGATTGGACGTCTCCAATCACTAGAATAATATCATGAATAGAACAATGTAAAGAGAAAGCACAAACATATTAATTAATAGGAACACACCACACTTCAATTACTCAAATCATCATAACATTAATAAAAGGGGTTCAAACCATGTTACAACCCATCACAGAGATCATGATGGAGAAGGATGAAGGAGTAGCGGCGATGTAGATGGTGATGGTGGTGTCGGCGTGGTGATGGCGGCGTCCTCCTTATCCTACTCTTCTTGCTTGGATGTCTTTATGGTGTTGATGGAGATCTAGATCTTTTTGGAGTTGTATAGGCTATGGAGGCGGCACGGTGGCAGGGCGCCACCGTGGAGGCGGTAGATGGGATCTAGATCTTGTATATGGTGTATGGTGGATTCCTCCCTCTTCTTTGACTCCCCCTCCTTTATATAGGCCTTGGGGGTGCCCTAGGGTTCCCCCAATACCGTCATATGACTTAGGGAAGGTTCTGGAGCTTTCGGAGGGCGAAATCCCATCGTTTGCGACCTTTTTGGCAACTATACGGTGGGAGCTATACGACCGGAATTTTCACTCCCACCGTATAGTTGGTCATTAAACCTTCAGTACTCTTTAGTATTTTGGTTGCCCTTTTGATACGTTGCAAACGTATCCATAATTTTTGATGTTCCATGCTTTGTTTTATCTACTTTCTTGTGTTTTGTCCATACTTTGGAGTACTTTTCATATGATTTCTTGGACTAACCTATTAACAAGAGCCACATTGCCTACATTTTACATTGTTTTTGGTTCTAGGAAAGTCAGAAAATGAATATTCTCGGAATTGGACGGGACAAAAGCCAAAGCCAGTTTTTCACTGAGGGACACCTAGAGCCAGAATACAAGACGGAGAGGGGCTGGGGCCCGTCCACACCACCTGGCCACGGGGCCAGGCCTGGCCCATGCCAGGGGGTGGTCTGGCCGCCCCAGGCACCCCCTCGGCCTATCCTTCCGCCTATATATTGCTTCTGATATGGAAACCCTAAGTACCCAATCAAAATTCCACGAAAGAGTCTGTAGCCGCCGTCATCTCCATCCCTAGATCGGGAGGGATCTGAAGCTCTTCCCGGCACCCTGCTGGAGAGGGGAATTCACCCTCGAGGCCTTCTTCATCATCATGCAAGCCTCCAGTGTGATGCGTGAGTAGTTCATCTCTGGACTACGGGTCCATGTAGTAGCTAGATGGCTGGTTCTCCTCCTTTGTGCTATCATGTTTAGATCTTGTGAGATCCATTCATGACCAAGATCATCTATTTGTAATTCTACATGTTGTGTTTGCGGGGATCCGATGGATATTGAGATGCTTTTTCAGATTGATTATTGATTCTATCATGTCTTTGTTATTTGTGATCTTGCATGTTTTCCGTTGTTAGTAGCTATCTTGGCCAAGTAGATGCTAGCAACTCCAAGAGTTAGTATTTATGCTCGATAGTGGGTTCATGCCTCTGGTAATCTGGGGAAGTGACAAAAATCTCTAAGGTACTAGATGTGATGTTGCTACTAGGGATAAAACAATAATCCTTTGTTCATAGAACAATCGTATTGTTTACTTTACACGCAATTCGCAATGCAATTATCCGTTGCTTGCAACTTAATACTGGAGGGGGTTCGGATGATAACCTGAAGGTGGATTATTAGTCATAGATGTAGTTGGATGGCGGTCTATGTATAATGTTGTAATGCCCAATCGAATCTCAAAGGAGTCAAGATGAGTAGTATATGCTTGTATGCTTTCTCGATGTTTATCAATTGCCCCGCTGTAATTTGTTCACCCAACATGTTATCTATCTTAAGGAGAGCCACATCTAGTGAACTATGGACCCCGGTCCTTTCTTTTACTTTTAATCTACAATCAACTGTTTACTGCTTTGTGTTTACTTTCTGCAAACTATTACTTTCTTCCACTCGATACGTTTAATCCTTTGTTTTCATCCAAACCGGTGAGATTGACAACCTCATCATAAGTTGGGGACAGAGTTCTGTGGTTGTGTTGTGCAGGTCTCCATGTTGCCTGCTGGCACTGGTAGTGCGCCCTGCCAAAGTTCAGCTAGCTACACCTTTGGGGTGTTTCCTTGCTCCTACTGGATTGATAACCTTGGTTTCATAACTGAGGGAAACTTACTGCTGTGCTCATCATACCTTCCTCCTGGGGTTTCCCAACGAGCTCGTTAATACACGAGTCAGCACCTTTCTTCATACGAACTCTGTTTTGGGTGTTCTTAGGATCGTTGAATTCGTATCATCGAGGGCTACAACCCTGTGGTCTTGGATCTTTATTTTGAGAACTTGGAAAAATTCACTTTTCCAACACCTCAAATGGCTAAGTATGGTCACTGCAGCTCCTCCATACTATGCTCTCTTTATTCCTTTTGCCTTTGTTTTATCCATAAGCATCATCAACACCTACACACATGTCAAAGACAAGGAAGAGGGATAAAATTCTACCTAAACTACTAAATGTGCAAAGCTCATATTGAATTTAATAAAAACAAGTAATCATGCATATAAGGCATAGCAATAGTTAGATGGAGCATGATATGACAGGCAAATGACACAATTTATATTGCTAAGAAAGTGTTGTATTATCACAACCATCAACTTCCCCAAGCTAGATCTTGCTCGTCCTCGAGCAAAAAGGATCGATAACTTAATGGATGTGATCTTGCTTATCATTGGAAATCAATGCACTGTATCCTTGTTTTTCCTGCAAGCTCAAAGCAAGAGAGCGGATAATCATACAAGGCAATATAAGCTCAGATATATTATTCCAAACCACTAGGGATTAGTCAAAAACTTCTATGCCCCATGTCAAAGTTAAATCTAGCTTGTAAGTGAACTTGTGATCCTTCTATACGCACTTTATTGTATTTTTTTATTTGTATAAGGCAAAGCTGAACACGGTTAGTTGTCAATCATAAATAGAAATAGAGTTTTCCAATGCTACCCACTCATGCCATCTATTAAACTCTCTCAAGTGCAAACTTTGATTGTAGATCTCATAGAAAATATATTTCTTAGTAACGAGACCATGCCAAAAGAGTGGTATATGTTCAATCGAGACTGTGTAGGCTAGGAAGGACACTCGTGACCATTATCAAGGTTTCCCTTTTCGGTATAATGATTTCTTATAACGGTTAGAGGAGTATTCCGACTTTTTCTTTTAACGTAGGCCCATGAGAATACCAGTGCATACCCAAACATAGTATTTTTGCTACATATGTTGGGCAACTCATAGCCAAACTCCAAGAGTTTCCTCTTTTTGGATTGTCCAAAGGCTAGCGGAGTTGTTAGCATCCCATGTTGTGCGATGCGGCGCAAGACACGCATAAAGCAATATCTCACATTGATTTTCAAGACAAAAATTTGGCATATGTAATCTCGAAACTTTGAAACATCATTTCTTATTTGACAACTCACTCAGTAAGCATCTATTAAAACCATCATTTCCAACACTATGGGGTTGTGCTACTCCATAACCATTCACTTAAGACAATTCCAAACAGTGATAACTAGCAAGTTTCGAAGAACTTCTTTATTATATTTTTTTCTTTTCAAAATGTAGAGAACATGGCAATGTATATTTAGAGGATCACAATATTTTTCACAATCTAGATAAAAGTTGAACAAGGTGCATCAAAGCTATGGCTTGTCTCCTATGGGGCCTAACATGAGCAAGTATATCCCTTATATAAATATGAACAAAAACTCACCTAAGAAAGCATTCAAAAAACAAAGGGATACACAATAGCATGAACACTTTTTAAGATAAAGAACTTTGCGCAAGACTCTACGCATGCAAAATAACCTCCCCAAGCTAAGAATACCAACTTGAGAAGATCATGAAAACGAAAGAGAAAATGCAGTTATCAAAAGAGAGTATAAGAAGTGGTTACCTCCCCAATCTTAAGTTAAAGCAAGGGTGACACACTTTACCGTTGAGGTGCTTTTAACCTCTACTTTGATGGACAAAGAACGTTTGCTTCAATGAATGCTTCACAATCCGGTGTATGCCTTTCTTAAGAACCTAGTAGGAACAAGACTGAAAAGAAGACAAAATATTTTTGTGTTTTTGCAGACACGGGTTTGTCTCACAAGTGATAAAAATACAATTCCCACTGAGTCGGTTCATCAACCTAATCACCACGCTTAAGTCAACAAACTAGTTCTAGAAGTGGCCTCTCCTAGATTGTGATGAGGTGCAAGTGAAACAGGATATGGGACACGAGTGTGAAGCCCCTATGTGCTTATTTAAAAGAGGTTCGAGTTGGAAGGTTTTACCAAACACTGATTGTTGAAATGTTGAACTGAAGCAACCAAGTGGCTCATGCGAGTGTTTGCATGGTTGACACTACCATACACGTCGTCAGACAAGGTTCAAGTCCCTGCGAAAATAACACACAAAATAAAAGACAACGGTTTGGTGTATGAACGAAGTTCGTTCACCCAACTAATGAAATAAAACGAAAAGAAAACATGAATTATTAAACATAATTACAACTTAAGGAATTTCTGAGATAGAACTTTATTGTTTACATACGCTCGGCTTCTCTAAAACATGGGAGAAGCTCCCAGGTGGTGTTTCAAGGTTTTTAGAAGAAGAAGGAAGAAGAAGAAAGAATGAAATTTTGAGAAATGGTTACCTTCTAGTTGGCGTTTGAGGGGTTTTCCCAACTATACGGGCGCAACTATACGGCCGGACCAAAAAGGTCCCACCATATAGTTGGCCGTTAAACTTACAGTACCTTGAACATTGAAGGGTAGATGGCGTCGATATCTATATGGCTGCAACTATATGGCCAGACCAAAAAGGTCCCGCCATATAGTTGGTAGTTAAACTTGTAGTACCCTACAATAGAAATTCGGAGATGGGGGTAGATAACTATACGACCGCAACTATACGGCCGAAAAAAATTTCCTGCCGTATAGTTGGTCGTTAAACCTTCTGGAAATGCCAACCTTCATCTGTTTCTTCGAGGATTCGTTATTAACCTGAAACTTAATAAACACCATGTTTTGACGGTAAAATAACAATTTTAATTTTTGACCAACAAATACATATAATTGAAGGATTCACCTGAAACTGATTTTCTCTTCCTTTTTACCGAGTTTATGCAACACATAATATAGTGACAATAAATTCTATCTTTTGAAAATGACCACAAGATTACTCTAATAGCAATACATGCAAAGAATAAAAGTGCCAATGCAACATGAATGCAACTAGACTCGAGACACAAAACTAAGAAAGGCACCTAGTAACTTCCGGGTTGCCTCCTAGGAAGTGCTCTCTTTAAAGCCATAAAGCCAGGCTAGGATGCTCCATACATTTCCAACCTAGATCCCAAGGGATATCGACTCGAGGTGAGGTTGTACATACCAGCTTGGAGCATCTTGAAGTAGAGTTCGGTCGGAGTCGTACCTGCTTATGGTGCATCGGCATCATGTAGATGAACAAGTTCTCGCTTTCAAGCGAGTGTTGATGCACCAAGCTTGGTGAACATGCCTTCGTGTATAGCTGCAATGAGAGGATTTGAGATTCATATAAAATTCTTAAATCTTTACCTTGGTTACCTGTGTAGGGGAACACTTCATAGTATTATTCCTTCATAGCAGGGAGTTCAGACCCTGCATGTTAGTATAGCAAGGTTCTATCTCTAGTTCATTATTATTAATGCTATCCATATAAGTGTCTAGGCACAAGGCCTCCGCAGAACAATTATCAACAGTTTTAGCATCATAAAAATCACTACTAGAGTGAGAGGCATCACAAACAAAAGTTGTAGTGTGACTCTCTTTGTTAAACTCACCTTTTTGTCCCTCCTTTTCATCGACTAGTGTTTTAATAGCAATGATAGAATCAAAAGTAGGAGTCGAAGGTGTGAGCGGGTGATCAATCCATTCTTCCTCCTTGTGCTCCTTTTCCTCTTTGCTCTTTAGTGAGTCTTGCAAAAGGTTATCTTTCTCCATGGAGGTTTTAGACCGCTTCAAATAATATAATACCAATGCATTATTACTTAAATTATTGTTGCAAAAGAGGAATATGAGGTATACTAAATTAAAAACCCCATCAAGTGCTTCACTTTCAACATCAATACTTCCTAGTCTAGATACCATTTCAGATGCACCTTTGAAAAGAAAGTATTCTAGTACTTCCAAACTAGCATAGGATTTATCTCTATTATAATTTGCTAGAGTAGGATTGTTGGAACAATTACATTGAAAATTAAGGTGGCTGTCTGTTATACAAATTGTGCAATAAGATCCATCATTAGCACGCAACCATAATGAATGCCTTTCCAATTGGTCCAGCAATTTCTTTTTCAGCTCATGCCTAGCAACCAGGCTTGCTGAACTTGAATCCTTTATCTCCTCCAATGCTTTTATTATCTCTTGAACAAAATTTATCTCAGAATACATGATTAGTAGCAATAGTTTTATAAATTTTTGGTTTTGTAATTTTTTATTGTTTTTGAATATAAAAGAAAGCAGTAAGATAATAGCAAAAAACTGAAATAACTATGTGCGAGTAGATAACTAAATGCTTTGCTTCCCGACAACGGCGCCAATTTGATGACTGGGTTCCTGCACCAATAATAGGGTTATTGCAGTACTTGTAGCAACAAATATTTAAAGAGTTTGTCCTGATGGGAGCTCGACGAACACGACCCCGTAGCCATGTTGTCAATGCGACCATGTTCGCACCCAAACCGTGGTTTGGAAATAGCCTATTCTATAAGTTGCTAGGATAAATAAATTTAAGATGTTTTGTAATAACTACTACTAGGACTGGAAGAAAACTAGAACAAAAGTAAAACTGAAAAAAGGTGAATGCAATGAGATAAAATATTATTGCTATGATTCCTCAAGATAAGTGCTTATGGAATAGCTATTAACTATAATTGTGGCGGTCCCTCATATATCGTTGTCTCCCACCGTTGGTAACTGGCAACTAGATAACTCAGTTGTCCACACCCTCTTCGGACATGGGTCATATCGTAAGAGAATTGTGTATTAAGGTAACAAGACCAATCAAGATAAACCAGAGCAAAGGCACTAAGTTCAATGGACAACCATACTCCTAAGCAAGTGTGCTAGTCACAAGATATCCCATCTGTCACTTTGGGGTCAAGCAATTCGCAACACTATACCTATTTATATCATGAGTGATCTTGAGGGAATTCTGGGCGGTGCATCCTAAGCTGCTATTGCCTCCGCAAATCACTTATAGAAAATAGCCTGTTAGTTCTACCCATGGAAGAGCAGAGACTAATGATAAGTTTTGTGACACTCTGTGAATCCCTAGTAAAGTCCTCAACAATGGATTAGATGTCTCCAATCACTAGAATAATATCATGAATAGAACAATGTAAAGAGAAAGCACAAACATATTAATTAACAAGAACACACCACAATTCAATTACTCAAATCATCATAACATTAATAAAAGAGGGTTCAAGCCATGTTACAACCCATCACGGATATCATGATGGGGAAGGATTAAGGAGTAGAGGTGATGGAGATGGTGATGACGACGCCGTGATGGTGGCGTCGGCGTGGTGATGGCAGCGTCCTCCTTCTCCTCCTCTTCTTGCTTGGATGGCTTGATGGTGTTGATGAAGATCTGGATCTTGGTGGAGCTGTAGAGGCTATGGAGGCGACACAGTGGCAGGGCGCCGCCGTGGAGGTGGTAGATGGGATCTAGATCTTGTATATGGTGTATGGTGGCTTCCTCCCTCTTCTTTGACTCCTCCCTCCTTTATATAGGCCTTGGGGGTGTCCTAGGGTTCCCCCAATACCGTCATATGACTTAGGGAAGGTTCTAGAGCTTCTGTAGGGCGAAATCCTGTCATTTGCGACCTTTTTTGGCAACTATATGGTGGGAGCTATACGGCCGGAATTTTTTGCTCTCGCCATATTGGTCGTTAAACCTTCAGTACTCTTTAGTATTTTGGTCGCCATTTCTTGGTACGAACTCCGTTTTGGGTGTTCTTGGGCTCGTTGAATTTGTATCATCGAGGGATACAATCTTGTGGTCTTGAATCTTTATTTTGAGAAGTTGGAAAAATTCACTTTTCCAACACCTCAAATGGCTAAGTCTGGTCCCTGCAGCTCCTCCATACTATGCTCTCTTTGTTCCTTTGGCCTTTGTTTTATCCATAATAATCATCAACACCTACACACATGTCAAAGACAAGGAAGAGGGATAAAATTCTACCTAAACTACTAAATATGCAAAGCTCATATTGAATTTAATAAAAACAAGTTATCATGCATATCAAGCATAGCAATAGTTAGATGGAGCATGATATGATAGGAAAATGACACAATTTATATTGCTAAAAAAGTGTTGTATTATCACAACCATCAGTGGTGCCCCAGAATATCAAGACAACCAGATGAGAGAGACGATACCTCGGTCCCTGATAGAGAGATTGGAGATTTTGGTGCCAGCAATACAGGCACCGAGGTAGTTACAGTCGAGATTCCAGTTATCCTAGAGTCAACTCAACCCCAGGACTTTGAGGGAGGTAGTACCTCCCCTCCCCCTATATAAAGTGGGGTATTTGGCCTACAAAAATACACCCAATAATCAATAAAGGTCTCCCCACTTTTGGGAGGACCTCTAATTGATATTTTCTCTCTCCCCCTCTCTCTCTCGTGACCGTGGTCCCAAGTCTGGACTGCGCGAGCGAGAGACATCTTCACCACGGAGCACCGTCGTGCTGCGGGATTCGGATTTGGGAGCTCTACTTCCGCAACTGCTGCTAGATTGGGGAAGCGGGAGTCATCGTCAAGCATCAGACGTGTGTAACTCCCCACGAGGTGTCGCACTTGAGGCACTCGAGTCGTTGGAGTCAGAAGGAGCGCAAGGACTTCATCACGACCTTGAGGTCGGCTTCGGCTCGTCTACATCAACCACACTCTCCTGAGCGTTGACAACGCTTTTCGGTCTTCAAGGGTAAGTTCGCGAAAAGCCCCTCCTGTTACTGTATTACTAATAGATAGGTCCTGACAGTTTCAGGGGTTCAGGGGCGTAGAGTAAAATTTATTGTTTTTATGCGCGGAACCCCTACAGGGAAATGGTACCTAACGCTCTTCAGGAAGGGTGGCGACACCCGCAGGCTTCACCTCGTCAGTGCCGAGATGACATGGAATTCTCCCGACCCCCAAAAAGCCACCCCCCGGATGCTCCATCTCGTTCCACCGATCTTGCCGCCCACCAGCGCATGCCACCATGATCTTCCAGTAATCACTATCGTCTCACTAGGGGACAAGTTGGGAGGCCGGTAAAACCGAGCAAAAGGAACTCCGGTGAGGGAAGATTGTATAGTAGCTCATGGAAGGGAACTTCCTCCACCGCCGGAAGGTGGTAGCCGGTCGGATGCAGCAGCAGGTCAAACCAGACCCTTACCGGCCCAGCTGAGCCCAAAAGGACCTGTAAAGCCCCGCTTCCGCATTGTACAAGGGGTGCCACCAACACCACAAACCCCTACTGCTTGTCCACCGAGGGCGCCACGACATGCCTGGGCGGCCCGCCCAGGACCTGATGGGGCCCTTTTGGGCCTAGATCTGGGCAGAGAGGGCACTACCGGCCGCAACGCTTCTATGACACTTGTTTGTTGGATCTTTGGTATCAATTGAATGAGTCCTCAACAAGAAATTGATTGTGTCAACCATCCTTTTGGTAAAAGTGGAAATGAAAGGGAAGCTTTGCTTTGATCATTGACAAAGCAAACAACTCGTTAAGATATAGTATAAGTTTGGCAATCTTGAATATGTTGTTTGCCTAAGTTTCTCGGACAGCGAGAGACGTGCAAAAGTTGAATGACCAGCTTACAAGGAACCTTCTGGATATATCCACTGCCACAACTGCATACAACGCTTGGTCTCATAACAGATTGTTGAGTGATACATCGGTGACAGTCGGGATCATATCCAACATGACCAGCTCGAACAGTCTAGAGCTGCTACTTTAGTTATCCTGAAACCTCTCATTCTCAAATATGTGCATGCATCAATCCTTCAGTCTTGTCCCGTGGTGGCAAAGGATTCATCATGAAAAGTGTGGTTATGAAGTTAGGATTTCATTAGAGGTGGAAGAGACCAAGTGGGAAGAGAGAGGTCGATCAAATGGAGAAGTTATATATCAAGAAACATAGAGTAATAAGATTGTTACTAGTGTCATACGTGTCATCAAATCGTACTAATGTTTCTACAAAGACGTATGATCATGCTAATCCTAGCAGGTGCAAAGATCAGTGAATTGATTCAGAAACAATCTGGTCATAATATAAGCATATAAGTGCATGTGATAGGTAGATATATAGGCCCCAATATGATTTTATAGTGTCTGAGTTGACAGATACTGAGAAGTGCATTTAAACACTTGAAATATCTGTTGAGGAACGCTTTATTTTGTACTTACTTATTTTCTTCACCTATCAACCACATTGACTACCACCGAGGATGGTAAACACCTTAAAATCTACTATGAAGGCCCCTTCTAGTTCTTTATCTTAGAACTCTAACCTACCCTTGTGAATTACTGTGCACTAATTACGTTGATCCGTAGGCGAATGTTAATTTCCGCTTGTAAGAAGGTGTTATGGTATACATGGTAAACTTACTCGTTGGAGGAGCATCATGAAGAGATCATCTCGTACAACAATTGGATCCTCATTACTAGTGGCAAAACAAACTGCCTTTCTGAGTGTTAGCCTCCTTTTCTCAAAATGGGGAAGATCACCCCGGCCTCTACATCCAAAAGATGCACACAGTCTTTTTATTAGATTGTTCACAACATCTTACAAGAGAAATTATGAAGATCATATCTAAGCCATCAAACTAGCGACATCTCGCTAAACCTACACCACTGATGAAGGGAGTGTCCGTGGATGGGGCCAACACCTTGACATCATACCAACGCGCATCATCTAAAACCGAAGGCCTTGACAAGTCGCCCAACGACGCACAAGTGACACAACCGGTCTAGCAGACCCTTAGCACGTACCAGCATACAAGCTCCAGAAGTCCTTGCAGCCACCCTTCTTCCACATACTCATCTTCTGGAGAAATCAATGCAAATACCTTGCGAAGTCTGCCGTCAACGCCACCATGACGCCAGACAACGCCACCACCCTTCGTGCGTCCATCATCACAAGACCGCCCCTTCGAGACCCCGATGCGCCACGCTGCCGAGACCCGCCACCATCGACTCGGTAGATGCAACATCGCTCCACCTTGTTAACTGTGCAAGCTCCACCTTGTTAACTATGCAAGAGCACACGGAGACCGGCGTCCAGTCACCGAGCCATTCACTTGTCATCTAGCTGATATATGCCTCCAAAGAAGATTCCCTCACGGGGGTGACGGCATAGGAACATCGCCATCATCCGATCTGTAAAGCCCGAATCCGGGGTTCCCCCAGAGAACATATGGAATGATAAATGCCTCCAACGAGGTAAACGACACCCACGTACGCCATCGTTGACAGCAGATCCTCCCACCTATCACTGATGTTCCACCTTCTCCTCCTCGCTATTGCCGACCGCAATATCCCAAGGGTGCATTTGATCCGCCCAGGAGCCACCACGAGGACGACGCCATGACCCAACTCACGCCACCGTTGGGGTG
This sequence comes from Avena insularis, assembly GCA_023614405.1. Lineage (NCBI taxonomy): Eukaryota > Viridiplantae > Streptophyta > Magnoliopsida > Poales > Poaceae > Avena > Avena insularis. The sequence goes on along the minus strand of CM042696.1, from coordinate 36,873,830 downwards.
GATTGCCAAAAGAAGAGGAATCCACTTTGCTATGTGCCTAACGCAATTGCCACATATGCTACCGAGTAACCCCGCTACTGCCCTTCTAGGCTGTAGCTATTGATGCAAGATTCACATAGTGAACACAAAAGGAATTAGTCGAATTTCACTATAAAAATATCCCCATACCTGATGGATTTTTGGGTCGACACAAGCGAAAAGTACCTGCAAAAGTTGAATGCGCAGCAGATGGGCAATCGCGACAGCATTTCATCGTCGTCGTGTGATTTGCGGCGCTTGTATGCGCCACAATCCACATTTTCTGGGTCCCACGACCCATTTCCCTTTTCCCTCCACTCTTTCGCTTGTCTTGCTTAGATTGCAAATGGCCCCGCCTGAAATTAGACCATCACGACCCTCCTTAGGCAAATATTTCTTTTTCCCCTTTCCAAAATTCCCATTCCCCTCTACACACTAAACCCTCGACTTCGGAGACCTCCCATTGATTATGCCATCGAGGTCGGTCGACGGTGGCCTGAAGTGACTCCCTTCCTCTGCCCCTATCATCAGCGTCCGCCCCTCATCGTGCATCACTGACGTCACCTAGGTCATTGTGATAAGTCTTCCTTGCCTACTCTGCTTTGTTTCCACCTTCCCCCTTGTGGTTACTACCTCGATCAGTGCATTAGACATGACTCTATTCCATCGTTTTACCACCCGATAGATGGCACGATGAGGGAAGAGAAGGGATTCTTCGCAACAGAATATGAAAAGCGAAGATTGGAATCCATAGAAGCGAATAATGCAAGAATCAGGGAAATGAATTTTGCACATAAGCTCCTGAAAGACCATCCTCTCACGAAGATCTAATTGTTCCTGGACGGAACAATGTTATTGATGAGGTTTGTATACTGGCCTGGTTATAGTTCTACCATTACTAATTTACCCATAAATTTTACTTTAGACGCTTCTGATTACTCTTAAATTTCACTTACATCCTGCCGCACTAGATGAGTTGGGGTATGAATGGGAAGGTCCTTTGTTTCAAGAAGGCCAAGGAGTTGCAGAAGAGGACAAAGAGGCAGTGAAAGAAGAACAAGAGGGTATGACCGATGATGACAACAATGGAGATGAAAGTAGCACTAATAATGAGGAATATGAAGAGAAAGAGGCATGTGTAGACGAAGAGGATAACGAAGGTATATTGTGCAATCTTAATTTTAGTCCATAGTAGTGCTAACTGAATTTTAGTCATAGTGCTAGCTGAATTTTAGTCATCGTGCTAACTGAATTTTAGTCGTAATGCTAACTTAATTTTAGTCGTAATGCTAACTTAATTTTAGTAATAGTGCTAGCTGAATTTTAGTCATAGTGCTAGTTGAATTTTAGTGCATATAACATAGCTTCCTACCTTGATTTACATGCCTACATCAATGATACATGTAGTACGAGTGATAAATGGGAGAAACGTGACAGGTCCTACTAAGATGAGGTTAATAACAAGGAGTAATGAGAGGTTCAAAATTTTCGTTAAATTCAACAAACTAGGCCAGTCTTGTGGGCTTGCTACGGCTAACTTTGCTAACTATATTGCTTACCTAGAAAAAAAGGTGACATATCTTTTAGGTTTATAGATTGGAGGAAAGCTGATCAGAATCAGAAGTTGTAAGACGTACTGAACGTAATCACAACTTTTTCCTATTAGCCCTTCTTGCTATTTTACACCAGTCTTATTATCATGACACATGCTTCTCAAAATGTAGAAATATTTAGATATTGATCCTTTGTATATAGATTGGGTAATAATGAGGTCACCTAGAAAGAAATGGCATGATTTAAAAAGCATGCTGAAGAAGATGTATTATAACCTGCCTTGACTGTTGAGGAGAACGTTGCAAATGTTTGTGGAGATAGAATGTCACATACTGATTGGGCAACGCTGTGAATATTGGAGCTTGGATTTCACCAAGAAGAAAGATCGAAAGAATGTAGAATATCATGGCAATCAAACAAATGCCCTTCATACTTTTGGAGCAAGGAGTTCTGTCAGGGCGAGGTACATACGGTGAATATCATCTAAGTTTTCTACTTATACTTGGTGACATGGGTATACCCTATAGGTACTCGAGCTTGGTATATATGGCCTAAGTACGTATAGGTCCACGGTGTCGCCAAGGCCCAAATGAAGGACTTGAGTAACCTACAGACTCTCGATTGCTTGAAGAACAAGAAGAAGCTAAAGATAGAAAGTTTGAAGGGGAAAACCCTAATTTGTAACCGACTCGACCTGCTACCCGAGACCTAGCCTATCTATATAAGGGCTAGGAGGGGGTGGCGAGGAAGACACACGCAACCCTAGTTTCCACAACCCTCGCCAGATTGCATCTGCGCACCATTGTAACCTTCGGTTCCTTCGATAATTCCACGAGCAGACAAGCAGGAGTAGGGACCTCTACAAGGCCTGAACCTGGGTAAATCTTTGTCCCCTGTGTGCTTGTTTACTAGCCGATAGATGTCTCCAGCGCTCCCTCCTTCTCCAAAACCCAAGTCCATAACAATGGGCATTGATGAGTTAAACCCTCGTCAATTGGCGCCGTCCGTGGGAATTGGGAGTGCTGATTGATGGGTTTCGCAGCATAGTAAATCAAAATTTTCTACGGAAGCGAACAGAGGGAAAGCCAAGATCTAATCTAGGAGATGCAAACAACGAGAGAGATTGGATTAGATCTTCATACCCTTGAAGATTCACAGCGGTGAGCGTTAAATCGGAACGTGGGTGATGTAGTCGTACTCGCTTCTCCTCCTCGCGATCCGATCCGATCTAGCACCACAAGTGGCGGTGCCTCCGTGAGATGCACACGTGCAGCACCTCGACGTCTCCTCCTTCCTTGGACCAGCAAGTATGGTGGAGAGATGGATTGGATCTACAACACGACGGCGTGGTGTATTTGGTGGAGAATTTCTGCAGGGCTTCACTGCAAGCGATCGGGAGGGAGAGAGGAAGGCGGCAGGCTACTAGGGCTTGGAGGAGATGTGTGTGTGTGTGGGGAGGCGCACCAGCCCTCTATATATAGAGGGGAGGCGCCAGCCCTAGCCCCTCCTCCAAGCTTATCTCTAGTTTAAACGATTTAAACTCTCCCCTTATCTAGAAATTCTATCCCGAGATTTAAACGAGTTAATTCTCTCTAGAATCGGCTGGGCCCTATGGGGCCTTGTGCCCCTGGACCAATGCGGCCAGGACACTCCCTCATAGGCCCATGCCCCCTCCCGGAAGGTGGGACCACGTTGGCCCCCTTCCGGAAGGTTCTAGAAGCTTCCGGTACAATACCGATTAATCTAGAACAATTCCGAACTCCAAAAACTGCACTGCCTTATATGAATCTTATTCTCCGGACCATTACGGAACCTCTCGTGATGTCCCGGATCCCATCCGAGACTCCGAACAAAAATTCATAAACCAATTATCCAATCTATCCTAGCGTCGAGACACGTTAAGTGTGTGACCCTGCGGGTTCGAGAATATGCAGACATGATCTTCTATCAATAATCAACATCGGGGTCTGGGCACCCATATTGACTCCCACACATCCATCGATGATCATATCGGATGAACCACGATGCCAGGATTCAATCAATCCCATATATATATTCCCTTCGTCTCGCGATATTTTACTTGCCCGAGATTCGATCGTCGGTATCGTCATACCTAGTTCAATCTCGTTCACAGCAAGTACTTTACTCGTTCCGTAATCCGATATCACTTTGTGATTAACTCCTTAACCACATGCTTGCAAGCGGTGTTGATATCGATTACCGAGTGGGCCCGAAGTATATCTCTCCGACTTGGGAGGGACAAATCCCATCTCGATACATACAACCCAATATATACTTTCCGATTACCTGAGAGACACCTTTATGATCACCCTCTCATAGGATGACGTTTGATGACCTCAAAGCTTTCTTCCGATACCAGGGAGTTGTATTATCTCATGGTCTAAGGAATACAATATTTGACATAAGAAAAACTTCGCAAAGACGAACACGATGACACGATCTAATTGCTTCGCTTAGTTTGGGTCTATCCACCATATCATTCTCCAATGATATGATCTCATTATGAATTGACAACTCATGTCTATGGTTAGGAAACCTTAACCATCATTGATCAATGAGCTAGTCCATAGAGGCGTACTAGGGACATGGTGTTGTTCACAAACCACACAAGTATTAAAGTTTCCGCTTAATACAATTCTAGCATGGAATATAAACTTTATCATGAACAAGAATTATAATAATAACATCTTTATTATTGCCTCTAGGGCATAATTCCAACACTGATGTTGCGGCTTCTTCGGCCCCGTCAACCGCGATCTACAACTCCACAACAGCGGAGATTCGCCAGCTCTTCGCCAGCGAGGCACCCCTCTACCCTGTGGATCCCCACAAGAGCTGCTGATGGGCTATCACTGGCTCCTGAAGGAAGAATTCAAGTGCCAAGTACAAACAATCGGCAACTCGAGGCGCGCAAAAAGGCGGCAGACGAGTCGAGCCTTCGTCGTGTTGGGCTCTCCTCCTACGGAGGATCCTCCTCAAAGGGCAACGAGTACCTCGCCAAGAAGAGGCAATCTCGGATGACCCATCTCACCGAGCAGGAACGCATAGAGGCCGCAAAGGTCCTCGACTTCGGCTCTATGACAGTCGACACCAGGGGCAATGTGGTCCCCAAGACGCCGCAGGCTGTGGTGACAGCGGCCACCATGTACCTCCTGAACAACCAGCCACCAGCTGGGGACCCTCGAGCCGCCATGCACCGATCTACGATCGCGGGCTTGGGATTAATCGAGGCCGCCCTCGACAAGGAGCCGACACCGGAACCAAAGAAGGGCAAAGTGCTAGCAAAGCGTTACTCCTCGCCCTCATCCAGCGATGACAGTCACGACTTGTCTCGACGTCGCCGCTCACGACGACACGACCACGACTACGACGCACATGATGACATCATGCAGCACAAGATCGACAAATCAAGAGCACGACGTGCTCAGTCGACTGATTCAGAAGAGGAAGATGTGGAGCTCTGTGGCGCCAGATGCTTCAGCAGATCCATTAGGCAGAAACGAATGCCTAAAGGGTTTAAACTCCCGTCGGAGAACCCGAAGTTTGACGGTCTACAGGACCCGAAGATCTGGTTGGAGGACCACATCTCCTCCGTCAGGCTCCACGGAGCCAGTCGAAGCACGGCCATGCAATGCTTGCAACTATAGCTGCAGGGCGCCACCCGAGCATGGCTCAACAACCTCCCACGTGGATCCATTCACAGTTGGGACGAGCTGGTTTACAGCTTTGTGCGCAACTTTAAGGGCACATACAAGCGACCCACATCAATCAAAGAGTTGAGATGCTGCCAACAAAGATCTGGCGAATTGCTGCGCTCCTACATCCAAAGGTGGTCCATCATCAAGAACTCCGCAAAAAACATCTCGGAGGATCGCGCGATTGACGCATGCAACGGTGGCGTCCGCCGCTTAGAACTCAGAGAGGAGCTGGGCCGCTCAAAGCCCAAGACCATCGACCACCTAATGGAGATCGCGAATCGCTGGGCCGATGGAGAAGATTCAGTGAAGAATCGCGTTCACTCCGATGAGGAGGCGGAGCTCGAGCGCAGACGCGATCGTCGAGGCAAGCGTCGCATGCACATTTACGATGACCGCGACGACGTCAACATGGTCGCGGCTGGCTACGCCGAAAGACGCGATGACAACCGCAACAACGGATACCGTAGCGGCGGATACCGCGACTCTGGGAAAACGACGCAAGTGTGGCAACGCCTCACTCACGACGAGGCACCCGCGAGCTCCATTGAGGACAAACTGTCCGGGCCATCTACGGTGCACTTCTACATCGACAAGCATGATGGCAAGAAGAAGTCCAGCCACCTCCTCAAGGATTACCGCGAGTTCCTCAAGCTACACGAGGGACTGGTTCGGATGAACCGCAATGCAGTCGAAAGAGGCTACGGAGCCGCTCTAGGCACCGTGGCACATGGTGCTCCGCCACCTCCACCTGGGCCACCCCCGAATGCAGCCGCACCGGACCAACACCATGGAGGCGAACCGTACCCACGAGCCATGGGCACCATGATGATCCAAAAGGGACGCCCCTCCAATAGGGTGCAGAAGGCCATCACTTGCCAAGTCAACTTGGTCACACACTCGCTACCAACCACTACTGAGTACCTCAGCGGAAGCGAGTCCTGCATCACCTTCGACAAACGCGACCATCCGCCTCAGGTACCCCGTCCAGGCCATGGCCCCCTCGTACTCGAGGCGCAAATCGGAGGCTTCGACATGAGCCGCGTCTTCATGGATGGCGGAAGTGGCATCAACCTTATATTGGCGAGTACCTTGCGAGCAATGAGGATCCCCCTAACTTGCCTGGAGGCCTCGGACACAACGTTCCACGGCATCGTCCCAGGGAAAGGCGTATACCCCTTGGGCAAAATCAACCTCGACGTCATCTTCGATATGCCAAAGAACTTACGGCGCGAGCGTATCGACTTTGAGGTCGTCGACTGGCCCTCACAGTACCACTGCATCCTCGGGCGCGTCGCGTTCGCTAGGTTCATGGCAGTGCCCCACTACGTCTACCTGCAGATGAAAATGCCAGGTCCCAATGGCGTCATCACGATCAACGGGAGCTTCGAGCGATCTGACAGTTGCGACAGGGAATTCAATAGAATTTCCCAGTCCTTCGGCATGCAGGAGGAACATGCGAGACTAAAGGAGACGACTGTCATCGGTGCACACGAAGAAAGTGCAGGTCCACCCATCGGATCCCGCCAAGACGACCCTCATCGCCAACAACTTGAGTCCCGCATAGGAACTCGCGCTCGTCGAATTCCTCCGTGAGCACTGGGAAATTTTCACCTGGTGTCCTGCGGACATGCCAGGAGTTCCCAGGGAATTCGCCGAGCACGCACTCAACGTCAACCCTGACGCAAGGCCAATCAAGCAAACAATTCGGCGATTGTCTGAGCCACGAGCGCAGGCAGTTGGAATAGAGATCAACAGACTCCTTGAAGCTAAGTTCATACGCGAGATCAAGGAAAGCACTTGGCTCGCCAACACGGTGCTGGTACCAAAAAAGGACACGGATATCCTGCGGATGTGCGTGGACTTCACCTCTCTAAACAAGCACTACCCAAAGGATCACTTCCCGTTGCCGCGCATCGACCAAATCATCGACTCCACTGCGGGATGCGAGCGCCTCTGTTTCCTCGACGCCTACTCAGGCTACAATCAGATTCGAATGAAGGAGGAAGATCAAGAGAAAACATCATTTACAATGCCCTTCGGTACGTTCTGCTACAACACAATGCCCTTCGGGCTAAAGAACGTGGGAGCCACCTACCAGCGGTGCATGCAGGCTTTCCTCAAGGAACAACTAGGTCGCAACATTCAAGTCTATGTCGACGACATAGTAATCATGACCAAGGAGGAGGCCTCCCTAATCGACGATTTGCGCAAAACCTTCGCCAACCTCGACCGCTACCGGATCAAGCTCAATCCGGACAAATGCGCCTTCGGCGTACCATCTGGGCAGCTACTCAGGTATCTCATTTCCGCGAGGGGAATCGAGGCAAACCCAAAGAAAATAAAAGCCATACTGGCCATGGAGAAGCCGAAAAACATAAGGGGCGTCCAACAGCTGGCTGGGCGAATCGCGACCCTCAGCCGATTCATCAGCCGGATGGGTGAAAAAGCGTTGCCCTTCTACTAGCTCCTCCGCAAAGCTAAAAAATTCGAGTGGACCAACGAAGCGCAAGAAGCATTCGAAGATCTAAAGCGCCTGCTATCCACTTCGCTAGTGCTGGTGACCCCAAGAGAAAGGGAACCACTGTTGCTATATATTTCAGCCACCAACCAGGTGGTCAGCACAGTGCTCGTCGTCGAGCAAGCTGAGGAAAACAAGGTCCACGGCGTGCAACGCCCAGTATACTACCTCAGCGAGGTCCTCACGCCAACAAAACAGCAGTACCCGCACTACCATAAGCTGGCGTACGGTGTCTTCATGACCGCCCGGCGACTGCGCCATTACTTCCAGGAACACCCAATCATGATGGTCAACGATGCCCCGTTGGGGCATATCCTCAATAACCCCGACGCCACGGGGCGAGTCGCGCTTTGGGGAATAGAACTGTCTCCATGAGACATCACATACGAAAAGCGCGACACAATCAAGTCGCAAGTTCTCCCTGACTTCCTCGTGCACTGGATGGAGAACCAGCTCCCGGACAAACCAGACATGTCCTACCTGTGGACAATGCACTTCAACGGGTCCAAGAGAAAGGACATAGCAGGCGCAGGTGTCATACTGACATCACCTCAAGGGGACAAGCTGAAGTACATCCTGCGAATGCAGTTCACAGCCTCCAATAACGAGGCTGAATACGAGGCCCTGTTGCACGAGATGAGGATGGCAAAAGCCTGCGGTGCCAAGAGGCTCATCATATACGGCGACTCTAAGTTGTTCGTCAACCAAACGATGCATGAGTGCGACGCACTGAACGACAACATGATCGCGTACCGCGACCTCTACGACACACTCGAAGGAGACTTCGACGGTTGTGAGCTGTGACACATAGGTCGCGAAAGCAACGAAGAGGCGGACGCACTCGCCAACATAGGCTCTACCTGCCCCCCATACCACCTGGGGTATTTCTCGAGCGCATCTGCGAACGCTCCATCAAGCCAAAGGCCACAAAGAAGAAAACAAGTGCACCAACGAACTCGGGGGCTACGCCGCCCAATGAGCCAATGACACTCGATGACTTGGAGCTGGACATAGGACTCGAGGGACCAATGAGCGTCATGATGATTGAGCAATCCTGGACGCAACCGTACATCGCGTATCTCCTCAGCAAAAGGTTACCGGACGATCCGACTGATGCACGACACATCACGCGGCGATCCAAGGCATTTGCTGTTATCAACGGCGAACTGTATAAACAGAGCATCACAGGAGTACTACAACGATGCGTCTCCACGGCCGATAGAAGAGCTGTTCTCCTTGACATCCATGAAGGGACCTGCGGGCACCACGCCGGCAGTCACGCCCTCGTGGCCAAAGCTCTACGAGCTGGGTTCTACTGGCCTACGGCCATGCGCGACGCCAAGGACATCGTCCAGAAGTGCAACGCATGCCAACGATTCGCGGACAAGCCGCATGCACCTGGCACAGAACTCCGGCCAATTCCGTTGGCCTGGCCCTTCGCGCAATGGGGACTCGACATGGTCGGCAAACTCCCAAGGTCCTCACGTGGAGGCTACGTCTACCTCTTGGTCGCAGTCGACAAATTCACCAAGTGGATTGAGGCCATGCCAATGACCAACCAATCAGGACATAGCGCAGTCAAGTTCTTTGAGTCCATCGTCTACCGCTTCGGAGTGCCGCACAGCATCATCACCGACAACGGGACGAACTTCACATCTAAGGAATTCCAAGAATTCTGCGAGAACCTAGGGATCAACATCAGCTACGCCTCAGTAGCGCATCCACAGACCAACGGTCAGGTGGAAAAAGCAAATGGGCTCGTCTGCGGCGGCATCAAGAAGCGACTCCTCCGGCCACTCGAACAAGCCGCGGGTTGCTGGACGGATGAACTGCCATCCGTACTCTAGAGCCTACGCACAACTCCAAACAGCGCCACGGGCTACACGCCATTCTTCATGGTGCACGGAGCCGAAGCAGTGCTACCCGCCGAAGTACGGTACAAGGCACCGCGCGTGGTCGCTTACAGCGAGCAAGAGTCATCCCTCGCACTCGAAGACTCCGTCGACCTCCTTGACAAGGCAAGGGAAATCGCCACGGAAAGATCCACGATCTACCAGCAGAACCTACGCAACTACCACAGTAGGAGGCTTCGCCCCAGATCCTTTGTTGAAGGCGAACTGGTCCTGCGACTGAAGCAGCAGGGGCATCTCAAGCTCGAGTCCCCCTGGGAAGGGCCTTACGCGATTACAGAAGTAATCCCAGGTGGCGCCTATCGCCTTCAAGATTTAGAGACAGGAGTCGCATACTCCAACCCCTGGAACGTCGCACAACTGCGATGCTTCTACCCTTAGTCACTCTTTACTTTTTACATTGCAAATAAGGCTACTCAGCCAAGGCTACTTGGCCACACATTGTACCTTACACTATTCTTCGAATAAATAAAGCTAAGTGCCCCAAAACTCTATGTTTTTCTTTACTTTTCCAATTTATCTACTCGGGGGCTGCGCCACCCTATATACATCTGTTCTACGAACCAAAACGCGATATCCTGAGTAGCTGGTACATCAATCGAAACCCTTGACACAAACATCAACCCAGCTGCAACGCATCTAACAGGTTGACAAGGGACAGAGATAAAAGCATGACCAGGCTAACGAAAGGGACTCGCATAGTGCAACGCACTTCATGCTAACAAAGCTCTTTATACATATTCGACAATAAATTATACACAACATTTATACGAACTTTACAACACAAGTACACTTATGTGCATGATACAAACTAGGCTACTACTGCAGCAGGAGAACGTTGGTCTGTTCCTCGAAGAAGTTGACGATCTCTTCTGCTAGGCGATCCACCGCCTGGTAGTGCGGCACCATATTCCAGGCAGAACCTGCCAGTGGTGCAGGCGGCCCAGATCCAATCGCCACAACATCCACGTCAGGCCTGTGCAGTCGCACCATTGATAGAGCAACCTTGGCACCAGCCACCAACTGTTGCCTCACGCACTCGCGAACCGCGGTCAGGTCTTGAAACTTGGCAAGGAGGGCCAGCAAGCTTGATGGAGTATCATCCAGCGGAAACATCGCCCGATAAATGTCTTCAAGCATGACTGCGACTTCTTCAGAAAGTGCAGCACCCGATCTGTGGTCGCCAAGAAGTCAAGACGATCATGATCCACCTAGAAGTATCCACTCTCTTAAAGTTGTTCCTGGGTGAGATCATGCATGTGAATGGCAATTCTATCCTTCTCCTCCTGCGGATGACGCGTGCTGAAAACTACACGAAGCAGCAACAGCAGCATAAGTACAACGTACACTTGCGAGTGACAAGAAGAAGAAGATGAGAGCAGGCAAACTAACACTTGAATTGGTCGCCCAGCTGCGTCACCTCGCCAAGCAGATACTGCTCTCGAGCGGTGGATCTTTCCGCCTTCGACTTCCATACATCTGCGTTACCGCGGAGCACGGGCAACTCACGCTCCAGCTGCTTCACGCGGTCACGCAGTCGCGAAAGCAGCGACAACTCATCTACTCTAGAACACGGCGGTACCATAGTACTATCAAGAGTCGGCGAGTCCTGAAATTCCCTCAAAGGATCACTCGATGTACCCTACCACAAGTCAAGATAGAAGCAAATAAGACGACCAAGTCAACACAATGACAAAGGATTCAAATGCATTCAAGACCAACAAAAGTATCAGCAGATACACTCGCCAGCAGGCACGTTCTTAAACAAAAGGACATAAGCTAATTAACTATTACAAAAGCTAACTAAGGAGCAGCTGGCTTCTTCGACTTCGACGGCCTCGGGGGCTTCATCAGTGCGGTGGCGATGTCGAGATGCCACTGACTTTCCGCCAGCCCCTGATGCCGCCGCTTTCGTCGCCTTCTTGGCGTGATGCAGCTCCTCAGAATACTTTGCAACAATATTTATCAACTGAGGCCCATATTTGCCATAGGCAGTCGTGAAAGGAGCGAAGACTACCTGCTGGCCGTCCGCGCTAACAGGCATCACCTTCGACACCGTGGCAGGGTCAATCTTGACTCCGTGGGCCTGCACCATGGCAAGTGACATGGACGCGCCGGCTGAGCGGAGCGAGTTCTTGAAGCTGGCAGACACACCTCCAGCGAGTGACTCCACCAGCTCGTCTATATTCTCGACTAGCTCCGCCTTGGGCATCGGCTCCTCCCGAAGGCAACTGAGTATGCTTTTGGCCTTGGAGAGCGTGTCCTGCACGACGATGCTGTGGTCTTCGACTGCTGACAGTGCACCGGCCAGAGCGTCATCATGACGAAGGGCCTGCGGGTCAAAGCTCAAATCGCCAGCATCTGTACATAAATCCACACATGGACAAAAACATCAGCGCCACCGGCAAAAACATTCGAAGTAGAGAAGGATAACAACATCCACAAGCAAAGTACCTGAGAGGGCCTTGGCAATTGAGAGCAGTTGTTCCTCGAACAACTTCTCCTTGGCTGCGAAGGAGGCACGCAGATCCTCTTCATGCCTTTGCGCCTCGTCACGCGCCGCGATTGCTTCGTCGCGACCCTTCACAGCCGCGGCGAGGGTCTTTTCCATGGTGGCAGCATTGCGCAGGAGAGCGTTATGTTCGCCTACAAACAGAAAGGGATTGACTATCAGTTGACCATATTAAAAAGAAGACAAAGAAGAAGAAGTGCAAGACACCCACTTTCAACCACGCGATGACGCGTCTCCAGCATCGCATGCTGGCGACCCATCACAAGCACTTGCTTCGCCAAGTGCGCGGCTTCTTTCACAAGGAGCTATCGCACAAAAAGGAATCAGCAGAGGCAATAGATAACATCGACTGCAACACCAAAAAGGAGAAAAACTACACTTACATGGTCCTCCAATGACGCCGAAGATGTCTGCTGTACCGTCATTCGGGCAACCATTCGATGCTCCCCCGCATGAGAGAACTGGAAGAGTTGTGCCTGGAGTGGGCCGCCAATGGAGGGGAAGGAGCACGCTCGAACTCTTCCTTGGCCCTTGAGGTCGCGACTCCTGATTCCTTCAAAAACTGGACGTCGCCAGAAGATGACGATGCCTCTTGACTGCAAGACAAAAACCATATCAAGGTAGGGCAAACCCAGAGACAAGCCATCAAGAGCAAAAACAGAGAAGAGCAAATCGACTAGAAAACTTACCAATCAAACTTGTTAAAGTCAAAAGTGGCTCCCCCCGACTCTGACGAAGACTCCTTGGGCAATTGCATCTTCTTGCGAGAAGATGGTGCCACGGCGCTCACAGGAATGGCAGGAATTGGCGACTCCACACCAACACCCGTACCTTCCGGAGTCGAAGGAGACGACGCATCGGAATCCTTGCTGCGTGAACACTTGCGAGTATTTGGACTACCGGACTCGGGGGCTTCCTCCTCCGCATCAGAAGGGACGGCCGACTCCGACTCGTCCTCTTCCAAAGCTTCGCGAGGGATAATCCCCTCAGGTAGAGGGGGCATACAAGGTGACATCGCCCAATCCTGCACACAGACAACACATTCAACAAACAACAGAGAAGCAATCGACAAATTTAGCTACTGCGTAGCACAACTATACCTCAGGAGGAGGGTTCGAAGCATCAAATGGAGGAACAACTGGCTCACTGGGGAGCACATCCTTGACGGTGTACATGGCCAGTCGAATCCTCTTGTCCACCTCACTCGTGGACATGCCATCGGCAGACACGCGAGTGGCATCATCAGCGCCGGCCCATTGAAACATGGGGTGGACTCTGGCTTGCAGGGGCTGGACACGACGGCGCAACCAAGTGTGAATAAGGGCGCAGCCTCCCTCCTCTTTGCTAATACGACTCTCGAGGTCGCAGACGCGCTGGTACAACACATCTGTCTCCGCGGACTCGCCAGGCATGACTACATTCTTCCAGGAGCGCATCCTCCTGCACGGCGTCGCGGGATCGAAGGGCGCGAGTCCGAAGTGCTCACCGTTAGCCTTCTCATCGCGGATGTAGAACCATTTGTCCCTCCACCCTCGGACGGGCACCGTGAGCTTGATGTCGAAGTAGGTGGCGGATGGGTCGACGTGGATTCCGCAGCCACCTACATCATAGACTAAAGAGCCAGACGCAGATTGGCGCTTCAATTTGAAGAGGCGCTTGAAGAGGCCGAAGTGCGGCTCGATTCCGAGCCAGCACTCGCAGAGAGTGATGAAACAAGAGATATGGAGAATCGAATTCGGGGACAGCTGATGGAGCTGAAGCCCGTAGAAACAAAGGAGGCCCCTAAAGAAGGGGTGAAGAGGCAAGGAGAGACCACGAATGATGAATGCTAAAACATCACTCGAAAACCAGCGGGAGGAACATGAATTGTCTCACCGCCGGGGACGCGCGCGTCGGCGACTGCGCCGGATAACACTTCGTCTTGACGAAGAAGGCGAAGATCTGACGACTTGATGATGGAGGGGCGCCACGCACCATTCATGACGCGAGTGCCTGCGGCCTTCTTCTTCCTGCCGGCAGCGGTGCTGGTGCTCGCAGCGGCGGAGATGCCCTTCTTCTTCGCCACGGCAACGGTGGCCGTGGATTCAGCCGCAGTGCCTCCCTTCTTCTTCCCCATTGCACGGCGGTGATGCGAGCGAAGGAAGTAGCTCGGAAACGAGCGGAGCTGGTCCAGTGTCACGAAAGAAACGGGCGTAGAGAAAAGCAGAGGAGCATCAGCAATGGCGATGGAAGTGAAGGATGAACGAGAGCAGATGAGAAAATTACCGTCGCAGCGTCGCTACTTAACCCCTGGAAGATGCAATCCAACGGCTCAGAAAAACCCTACTGGATGCGTGGCAAACATCGTGTTGGACACGTGGAGAAGTGGAAGCACGAACCGTCCCTCCACTACTCACATTACGCGCGGAAATCGAGGAGACGCAGTTAAAATAAAAGATTACGCACGCCCAGTCAAATCAAAGTCAGAGAATGGGACCCACTGCTCGTCACGTCCCGTCAAACTTGCTCACGGGGGCAACCGAGGTCACGAAATCATCAGCACTGACGTCATCAAAGCTATGTAGCAGAGGGCTTCGACTACTTTAGTCCTTGCTCGAGTCTTCGACTCCACCAAGCACTCGGGGGCTAGTCCCATATAGAGCGCTGGTCGTGCACCCTATGATTTTTTTTCTTTTTGCAGGAACATGGACAGTCAAAGGTAAACCCAACAAATCGAATAACTGTTCGACTATGGACATGGGTTACTCCCATAGGGAGCGCCGGAAACAAATTCGACTGAAACAAGCAAGCAAAAGATGATAGCAGTCGCAAAAGTTCTTTAATCCCTGCCTGAGTCTTCGACTCAACCAGGCACTCGTGGGCTACTCCCATAGGGAGCGCTGGTCGCGCACCCTATGATTATTTGTACAAAAAACTGTGTGTTGATAACATCCACACTCGAAGCTCATGGTGACACCGCCTCATAATTTTCCCCTACAAAGAGACTACGTCTCCTGGGTCACCCGAATCGTCTCCACGATGATAAATTTCGGATGCCGCGCTTACAGCGTGAAGGTAAGACCTGAATAAGGCCTGGCAACGCATTAGCTGCGCACTACCAGAAATGTATCCGTGCCTACAGGTACGATGAACATGCCTTGACGGACGCGTCGAGTGCTCACACCCATATAACTGGAATTTGACTCCTGTAAGACCTTCGCGGCTTGAGTCGAATTACACTAGCACTTTTCCGGATTCGAGTCCGGGGACTCGGTTCGAGTAGATTGCGTTGTTTCACCCTAAGGTGGTTAACTGATACCGATACTTCGGTTATATCAGGCACGTACATCGACAATCCCTATGACACAAATAAAGCAGTCGAAATATACTCATTCATGCACTCGAAAGACTTTAAAAGTCCCCAGTCGAATCTGCGATTCCACTGGACACTCAGGGGCTATTGACATGGGTATACCCTATAGGTATATACGGCCTAAGTACGTACAGGCCCACGGTGTCGCCAAGACCCAAATAAAGGACTCGAGTAACCTACGGACTCTCGATTGCTTGAAGAACAAGAAGAAGCTAAAGATAGAAAGTTTGAAGGGGAAAACCCTAATTTGTAACCGACTCGACCTGCTACCCGAGACCTAGCCTATCTATATAAGGGCTAGGAGGGGGTGGCGAGGAAGACACACGCAACCCTAGTTTCCACAACCCTCGCCAGATTGCATCTGCGCACCATTGTAACCTTCGGTTCCTTCGATAATTCCACGAAAGGCACAAGCTAGAGTAGGGACCTCTACGAGGCCTGAACCTGGGTAAATCTTTGTCCCCTGTGTGCTTGTTTACTAGCCGATAGATGTCTCCAGCGCTCCCTCCTTCTCCAAAACCCAAGTCCATAACAATGGGCATTGATGAGTTAAACCATCGTCACTTGGTATTCATTTTCTGAATGTTTACATAGGTTTTTTTTTGCTTCAAATCTTATATCTGAATGTGTGCATCTTTGATTAGGAGAAAGCTCATAATCATCCAATTACAGGAGCTGAACTGTACAAGGCCACACACACACGATCAAAGACAACATACCTGTTGATGAAGTGGCTGAGAGAAATATTGTAAGATATTATTTACTATCTTCTGACATATGATGTATATACGTGATGGTTAATACAAGTGCTAATGCTAGAGCAAACAATATGTTAGGACAATATACAAAGAGAACTTCTACTTGATCCAGATGTTGAGTACAGAGATATTGAAGAAGGTGACCTTTATCCCCGTGCCTTTCCAAAATATACAAGAGGAAAAGTTCGTGGATTGGGGTTGTTACCTCATACCTACAAGGAGGTTGATATTGTAAGAACATCTGCGAGGTGTACAAAAATAATAGAGGAGAGCTGCAGGCTTAGGTCGACGAATCATGTCCTTATCACCAGGTTGGATGCTGACATGGGGTTACCACGTCAATGCCCATAGTTTATGGACTTGGGTTTTGAGGAAGAGGGGAGCGCTGAAGACTTTGTTCGGCTAACAGGCAAGCAACTCAGGGTCATGATATTTACCTAGGTTTAGGACCCTGAAGGGAAAACCCTACTTTTGCTTGTCTGCTCTTGATTAATGCTGAACCGAAGGTTATAGGGGATTCCTTGATGGCGATGGTGCGCAGATGTAATCTGACGGGTGTATGTGGTAGGGTTTTGTGATCTATTGTGGGGGGTGGATAGTTGTCTCAAGTTTCCTCCTTGTTGTCCCCTCCTAGCCTTTATATATAGGGAGGCTAGGTCTCGGGGTACCAATATGAGTAGGTTACAAGTTAGATTCAAACTCTAGTCTTCAGCATTCATTGTCTTGTACGGGCACCTGACTACATCCAGCTGGTGCAGCCCAACGGAAGGCTCACTCGACAATCTGCCAAGGTCCACGAAGCCCAAGACAGTTCAGCTGATGTGAAGCCCATATGGACACAGACTCCAAGCGTACTCCATATGGTGGTGTTGGTGCTGATGCTACTGCTGGTACACCTGCAGATGGTGGTGGTGCTGCTGGTACACCTCCAGATGGTGCTGATAGTGCTATAACTACCCCTACAGATGCTTCTATAACCACTCCTCTAGGTGTTTGATACGTCATAAATGTATCTATAATTTTTTGATGTTCCATGCTAGATTTATATCTACTTTCTTATGTTTTGCCCACACTTTGGAGTATTTTTACACATTTTCTGGAACTAACCTATTAACAAGATGCCATAGTGCTAGTTGCCTGTTTTCTGCTATTTTTGGTTTCAGAAAAGCTAGTAAGGAAATATTCTCGGAATTGGACCGGACAAAAGCCAAAGTCAATATTTTACCTGAAGCAACACGGAGTCCGGAGGGGAGACGAAGAGGGGCACCAGGGCGGCCACACCCTAGCGTGGCACGGCCAGCCCTAGGCACGCCGCCACTGGTGTGGCCCCCCTGGCGCTCCACCGACCATGCCCTTCCGCCTATAAAAGCCTCCCGGGACGAAAACCCTTAGGACCTGATCAAAAATCCACGAAAGAGTCTGTAGCCTCCGTCATCTCCATCCCTAGATCGGGAGGGATCTGAAGCTCTTCTCGGCACCCTGCCGGAGGGGAGAGTTCACCCTGGAGGCCTTCTTCATCACCATGCCTGCCTCTGGTGTGATGCGTGAGTAGTTCATCCCTAGACTACGGGTCCATGTAGTAGCTAGCTGGTTGGTTCTCCTCCTTTGTGCTACCATGTTTAGATCTTGTGAGCTTCGTTCATGATCAAGATCATCTATTTTCCTTGCTCCTACTGGTTGTGTTGTGCAGGATTCCAAGTTGGAGACAACACCTTGGGCTTGTTTTCTTGCTCCTACTGGTTCAAAATCTTGGTTTCATAACTGAGGGAAAACTTGATGCTGTGCTCCTCATACCTTCCTCTTGGGGTTCCGCAACGAGCTCATCGTATTTTGAGCCATCAAGCCTATTTTCTGGCGCCTTTTTTTGTTTTTTGTTTCACAAGGGAAGTCCTTCATAACCAATCTCTTTACTTTTTTTTTGTTTTGCTTAGTTTACTTTTGTTTTGTTTGCTTGTTTCTTTTATTAAAAACACAAAAAAAGTTGTACTTGTTTGCTTCCTTTATCAAAAACATAAAATAATGAATACTCCTGAAAACACTAAGCTATGTGATTTCACCAGCACCAACAACAATGATTTCATGTGCACACCTATTGCTCCACCTGTTCCTGAAGCTACTTTCTTTGAAATTAAACCTACTTTGCTTAATCTTGTTATGAAAGAACAATTTCCTGGTGTTGGTACTGAAGATGCTGCTGCTCACCTTAATAACTTTGTTGAACTTTGTGAGATGCAAAAACATAGGTATATAGATGGAGATATTATTAAGCTTAAATTGTTTCCTTTCTCTTTGAGAGGAAAAGCTAAAGAATGGCTGCTATCCCTAACTAGAAATAGTATTGATTCTTGGACTAAATGCAAAGATGCTTTCATTGGAAAATACTATCCTCCTGCTAAGATTATATCTATGAGAAGTGAAATAATGAAATTTAAACAGTTTGATAATGAACATGTTGCTCAAGCTTGGGAAAGAATGAAATCTTTGGTAAAGAATTGTCCCACTCATGGACTGACTGCTTGGATGATTATCAAAACCTTTTATACAGGACTGAATTATTCTTCAAGAAATCTGCTAGATTCTGCTGCTGGAGGTACCTTTATGACCATTACTTGGGGTGTTGCAACAAAGCTCCTTGATAATATGATGGTTAACTATTCTGAATGGCACACTAAGAGAGCTCCACAAGGTAAGAAGGTAAATTCTATTGAAGAAACCTCCTCCTTGAATGATAAAATTGATGTTATTATGTCTATGCTTGTTAATGGGAAAGCTCATATTGATCCAAATCATGTTCCCTTAGCCTCTTTCGTTGCTCAAGAAGAGCAAGTTGATGTGAACTTTATTAGAAATAATAATTTTAGCAACAATGTCTACAAGAATAATTTTGGTAATAACAATTATAGGCCATATCCTCCCAATAATGGTAATGCTTATGGAAATTCCTATAACAACAACAGGAGTGCACCCTCTGAACTTGAAGTCATGCTTAAGATTTTATTAGTAAACAAACTGCTTTCAATAAAACTATTGAGGAAAAATTCTCTATTGCTGAAAGAAATATAACATCTTTGTCTGAAGCATAATCCTCTTTTAATAAAATGGTTGCTAAACCTGAAACTATTGAAAATCCCTTTGCTGCTACTAATGCCATACGAGTTAGAATTGATGAAAATGTTAGACTGTTAGCTGAATTGCATGCTAAGTGGGAAAGAGAAGATGAAATTGCTAGAAATAGTAGTATTTGTACTGTCACCACCACTAATGTTGATGTTAGCAAACCACATGAAGTCCCCATTCCTATTGCAACAACTCCTAAAACCAATGGAACCTTTTCCAATAAAAATGCTGAAATTCTTCGAAATATGGGAAACAATAGCTCTACTACCTTAGATGGTAATTATGATTTTGATCTTGATGGTTGCAATATCTCTGAAGTAATTATGTTGCTACAAAAGCTTGCTAAAAGTCCTAATGCTAGTGCTATGAATATGGCCTTTACAGAACACATTACTGATGCTCTCATAAAAGTTAAAGAATAAAAGATGAAACATAAAGCTTCTATTCCTATGAAATTAGAAGATGGTTGGGAAACCATCATTAATATGAAAGTGAATGATTTTGATCTCAAAGCTTTATGTGATCTTGATAGTAGTGTTTCTATTATGCCTAGAAAGATTTCTGAAATGCTTGATTTGCCACCTTTAGGAGATTGTTATTTAGATGTCCAACTTGATGATAATGCTAAAAAGAAACTCATGGGGAGTATTAATGATGTTTTTATTATGGTTAACAATACCTATGTCCCCGTTGATTTCTATGTTTTGGATGTTGAATGCTTCATAGAGTGCTCATTATGGTGATCCTACAAGTTTCCACCATGATTAGGCATGGCTTAGGCTAGCGGCCCAGGCGTTTCTCTAACACACATACAAACTCCATGATCTTACAAGTTCCACTTTTATTTCACACCGCCGGGATCCATAAGCAAAAGATCATGATATCAACGGGGTACAAAGTGCAGGTGCAATGTTGAAAGCGTTCCCCATGATACATGGTTCTGCTAATTTCGACTTATAAAGCGCAAGCATATATGCAACAAAGATGGACCCACTGGTTCAAGTTTATTAAATGCAAGAAAAGTAAAGTGTGCCATCAAGTTCGTGAGAGCTTTAATCACTAATTTACACATAACAAGTTTAATTTGGAAGGTAGATAAAAACATGAATATACTTGTAATAGAAATTGCTAATAGGTAGGTATGGTGGACTCTTTGGAATAACTTGGTTTAAGGAGTTGGATGCATGAGTGTAACTCATACTTGGTTACGGAGGCTAGCAAAAGACTGGGAGCGACAAACTAAGAGAGCAATAATGGCCATAATCATGCAGAGCGACAAAACATCATTGATCAAAGCATAAAGTGATATTACAAGTTGAAAACTAAAGGATCATCAAGTCTATGGTGACTTGGGATAGTCATAACATGGTGTGAGCATGTGCCAAGTCAACCCAAATAAAGCATCAAAGGAGAATACCACAATACTATGCTTTAATATGCTAAAACAACGCATGATCCTTCCAAGGCACACTAAGCAATCTCAATTGTTTATAACATGTCATGCTACAGCAAAGAATACTAAGCATAAAGCCAAAACAATATCAAGCATGGAATGACAAAGCATAGGCCACAGTCAAAAACAAGCTCTCTTTACCACTTAAGCATGAACTTTCCTACTCTTTTCCAATCCAAACCAAACTATTTGAAAACCAATGTATGAAAGAGGGGGTCTAACCAATTTATTCAGCAAACTAAGCAAACCAAACAAACGAAAATGAAAAATAAGACGCTCCAAGAACAACACAACTATGCATGAAACAATAAAAATAAAATGTTTGGAAGAAACCTGAGATTTTTATTGATGAAGAAGGGGATGCCTTGGGCATACCCAAGCTTTGACGCTTGTACTTCTTGGATACTTATTGGGGTGACACGCATGGCATCCCCAAGCTTGAGCTTTAGTCCATTCTTCATCTCATTACTTATTCCTTCCATACACCTGAAAATTTTCCTTCATACAAAACTTCACACAATCTTTATTAGCAACATTAGTGCACTCAAGATAATAAGTCGTTGGGTTTAGTTTAAACACCAATAAAACTTCCAATAAAACACAAGCTACTGTAGTAATTCCCTCCAACAGCTCAATTCCCCAAAAGAACTCAAAAAGGAAACCAACAAGAAGCAAATGCAAATAATGGCAGAAATCTGTCAAAACAGACCAGCAGGTAAGGACGAATTTTTTCGAAGACCTTATGTTGCTCAAATCAAAAAGTGTTGAACTAACGAAAGTTAGATAACAACCTGGGTCAGGATCACAAAAATTCACGCCTCAAAAGGATGTACAGAGATTTTACATGAATTTTTACGGTGGAGCACAGAAATCTGTTTCGGGACAGCAACTTTCCCAATCATTACTTCTCTCTCATTAGAGGTTACTCTTGGCACAAAAAGCAAATAAAAAGGATAATGAGCGGTTATTACAGAGGTAATAACTTCCAAGACTCATCTAAAACTTTTGGGTTATCTCCCAATAAGTACTTTTCTTTAACACCTTTATGTTAGGCATAAGAATTTCGATGATGCTCACATAAGAAATATGAATTGAAGTAAAAGAGAGCATTAAGAAGAAAATTCAAGACACATTTAAGTCTAACCCACTTCCTATGCATAGGAATCTTATACGCAAATAAATTCACAAAGAACCAAGTGACAGGCATAGGAAGATAAAACAAGAGTAACTTCAAAACTTTCAGCAAATAGAGAGGTGTTCCAGTGCCATGAGAACTTTTACCACCATATTTTCCTCTCTCATAATAATTTTTAGTAGCCTCATGAATAAACTCAACAATATAACTATCACATAAAGCATGCTTTTCATGATCTACAAACACATAATTTTTATCAAGCTCAAAAATAGTAGGATTAAAACCTTCATACCTACTTTTAACAATTTTATAACAAGATGACTGATCAATCTCATTTTCAATAGTAGTACAATTAATATTATCAACCAATATAGGACCATCATCTAGAGCTTTATTATAAACATTTTCAAAAGAATCCACATGAACATAACATTCATCCTCCTTTGGTAAGCATGGGGGACAATCAAATAATGTAAGGGGTAAAGAGTTACTCTCATTAGAAGGTAGCCATGGGTAGATCCATTATTACTCCTTTTGTTCATCACTCTCCTCCTCCTTTTCATCTAATGAGCTTTCAAGTTCAGCAATTTCTTCTTCCATAGGCTCCTGCAAGGTATTAGTCTCTTCTATTGGTGGAGAGTATCTATTAAGATATTCAAGAATATAGCCATTTTCTTTCTTGTAATTATCAAAGCAAAATTTAAGTATATCATAAACCTCATATTTATAAGGTGCGTCATCAGTATTTTCAAGCAAATAAGCAAGTTCGAATGCCCCCTTCCAAGCAATAAATTCTTCAATTTGTTCCACATCATAAAAGTCATAATTTCCCTTAACATAAGAAGATATAGTAACATCATCATTATACTCACGTTGAAAAAAGGGAGGTGTTTATACCTCTTACAGCAACAAGATTTATCAAAGCAGTAAGTAACATTATAAGTAGAGCACACGTTACTAGCAATGATATACAATTTACTAATTTGTTCCCATAAGTGTTTCCCTTTTTGTGACAAGCGGTGTTCCTTATAATAATATTTTTGTTCTTCCGTGAACCCACCTTGCCAATAAGATTCAGTTTCAAAGAAACCAACCATTGATAGAAAGCATGATAAAGCAATACAATAACAGACCGACAAAAATAACAACTATAGTAGGAACTATTTTTTTTGTATTTTTGGTAAAGAAACAAGCAAACAAAGCAGAAAATAAACTAAGCAAAACAAAAACAACAAAGTAAAGAGATTGGTTATGAGGGACTCCCCTTGTGAAGATGTCCTTAACTCCCCGGCAACGGCGCCAGAAAATCACTTGCTGACTCATATACTAACGAGCTCGTTGGGAACCCCAAGAGGAAGGTATGATGAGCACAGCAGTCAGTTTCCCTCAATTATGAAACCAAGGTTATCAATCCAGTAGGAGCAAGGAAACACCTCAAAGGTGTTGCTAGCTGAACTTTGGCAGGGTGCACTACCAGCGTCAGCAGCAACATGGAGACCTGCACAACACAACCATAGAACTTTGCCCCCAACTTATGATCAGGTTGTTAATCTCACCGGTTTTGCTGAAAACAAAGGATTAAACATATCGAGTGGAAGAAAGTAATAGTTTGCAGAAAGTAAACACAAAACAGTAAACAGTTGTAGATTGATTGTAAAAGAAAGGATCGGGGTCCATAGTTCACTAGTGGGTGAACAAATTACAGCGGGGCAATTGAAACATCGAGAAAGCAATATGCATATACTACTCATCTTGACTCCTTTGAGACTTGATTGGGCATTACAACATTATACATAGACTGCCATCCAACTGCATCTATGACTAATAATCCACCTTCATGTTATCATCCGAACCCCCTCCAGTATTAAGTTGCAAGCAACAGATAATTGTATTACGCATTGCATGTAAAGTAAACAATACGATTGTTCTATGAACAAAGGATTGTTGTTTTCTCCCTAGTAGCAACATCACATCTAGTACCTTAGAGATTTCTGTCACTTCCCTAGATTACTAGAGGCATGAACCCACTATCGAGCATAAATACTAACTCTTGGAGTTGCTAGCATCTACTTGGCCAAGATAGCTACTAACAACGGAAAGCATGCAAGATCACAAATAACAAAGACATGATGGAATCAATAATCAATCTGAAATAGCATCTCAATATCCATCGAATCCCCGCAAACACAACATGTAGAATTACAAATAGATGATCTTGATCATGAACGGAGCTCACAAGATCTAAACATGAAAGCACAAAGGAGGAGAACCATCCATCTAGCTACTACATGGACCCGTAGTCTAGAGATGAACTACTCACGCATCACATCGGAGGCTTGCATGATGATGAAGAAGGCCTCCAAGGTGAATTCCCCTCTCCAGCAGGGTGCTGAGAAGAGCTTCAGATCCCTCCCGATCTAGGGATGGAGACGACGGTGGCTACAGACTCTTTCGTGGAATTTTGATCGGGTACTTAGGGTTTTTGTATCGGAGGCATCTTTTAGTCGGAAGGGGAGGCCGAGGGGGTGCCTAGGCTAGCCACACCACCCCCTGGCACGGACAGGCCTAGCCCGCGCGGCCAGGTGGTGTGGCCGCCCTCTGTAACACCCTCAAATCGGCCCTATGCAAGTTTTAGCGCTTCCCGCTAAACCCGCATAGAAACGATTCAAGGACGCCCACCACGCACTTTCGTGCGGATGGAAAACGAAGTAATACCATTACACATCAGTCCTCGATGGGACCCACAGACAGATTTATATACATCAACGACTCCATGTGTCAAGATTACAGATATACAATACAAAGATCCAAATCACCTTGAAAACGATAGAGCGTCCTACTACGGACAAGATGCAAATGGGGCTAAGATCCCTGAAGAATAACCAATGGCATCCATAACCCTGCCCAGGCCAAGCTAATGACGTCGATCTCAAACCTGCTAAAACAAAAGGGGTGCCGACAACGGGCAAACGAAAAAGAGGAGCGTCAGTACTGAGGCCAGTACATGGCGAGGCTAGAATTCGGCGGCTCTCGCCTACATAGGTATGGTGGGCTAAAGCGGCAGCGCAACGGCACTAAACAACCTATAGAGACTCGCTACAACTAGCGGTTATCAGAGGGGGATAAGAAAGACCTATTCGGATCCAACCTGAAGCTAGCACCAAACAAACCCATCCTGGTATTTCCCCCTCGAGACCAAACGAGGAAGTCAGACCAAGGAACTCACACAGTTGGCAATTCTACTCATTCCATTATAGTTGCAGCAATTACTAATCAGATATAGATAGCATGAGTCATCCTGAAGCATAAGTAGTGGGCAGTTTTAATCACCATTCTGTTATAGTTGGAACATTTACTAGTCAGATATAATTGTCCTGAGGAATCCCAAAACCCAGCAGTTGTTGGCACTTTTATCACATTCCATTGGAGTTGCAATACTTACTAGGCAGATATAACAAAACAACCCAGGTCCACCAGTGGTTGGCATTTTTAATATCCATTCCATTATAGTGAAGCTGATTACTAGTCAGATATATTAAGTCAAATTTATAGCACTACTTTAGTTATGCTTGTCTATGACCGAGATACTGTGCTCCAAGTCGTCCATAACCGCGGACACGGCTTTTAGAAAGTTTTACCCTGCAGGGGTGCACAAATAGCAACACACACTCGATCAACCTCAGAAAAACCAACTCAAAACCCAACGAGGCATTCACGACAAAGCGATCACAGGATTCAGAAATATTTCAGGGGGCCACCCCACTAAGCTACCCAAGAACGGTTGGCCGGCTCCGCACGGACCTGTGGTTTGTGTGGACGGTCAGAACGATCGGGAACCCGAAAGTGTGACTGGGCTTGTCGATACAACGAAAACGTGTCACGATCCTAAACAGTACAGGTGCTCCACGCACAATCATAAATAAAGCAGTAACATGGCATAAGTACAGGATAGTAATAAAACCCCAAACTAGTTTGTGGCCCCAAGAAATAGAAATGAATCAAGCTCTGGCTCAGGGGGGTCCATAAGGCCTCCCGGATGTGGATAGTGTGAAAAATCAAGGAACATGTATCAAGTACTCGGGGTCCTACGAGACACAAGTGAGCGTGGAACAACCAAATAACATCTATTGCCCACCGATGCCTCTGCATTAGTTATATCTAGCATTTTAATAGTTGTATTTAAAGTCATGATCATCTCCACCATAAACATCTGCCAGCATTCCAACAACTGAGGTACTCGACAACACAAGATCGCACCTGAGCAAGAAACTACGACTCGCAAGGCCAGCTATCTACCAAACAACAGGTAATAGGAGGTGTCCATGGCAATATAGAGGCTGCACGGGATATAACTGGTGCACGGAAAACTAAAGCATCGCGACAAGGATAGCAATAGATCAACAGGAGGAAATAAAGACTATAAACGCAAAATAGGTAGAAGGAGGAGAGATGCTCGCCTGGGAAACACTGTCGACGGTTCATATCCGGAGAACTTGTCGATACTCGCATCAACTCATCGGCCTAATCCGCGAAGAAGCAAAGCACTAAAAGAAACACCAGATGCAATATTTAATACTACGGCAGAAGATCCGGCATGCTCATGATATACATGCGAGATGATCAATTTATGCAACAGGTTTTATATATAGCATTTATAAAATAGGGGCTCGGGAAAAGGTTCACACATCTGGGTTCGGACGATCTTGGTTCCGGGGTTCGGGGTTCGGATCGACGGGATCGTTCTCGGACAACGGAAGGAGAGCTTGGCGTTCCGGAAAGAAGGACTTGGTTTGGCGTCCGGGGGCGCATCGGATTCACCCTGGTCAGTGTCGATCTTGTCATCGCGAAGATCTTGTCGGGTCCGCGTATCAGGTCGGTCTTGGCATCCGGGGTGAAGAACTTGGCGTTCCGCGTGGGCGACCTTGGCGTCCGGTCCTCGGGTCAAAGAACTTGGCGCGCCAGGGTTCGGTCTTCGGATCTTGGTCGGGTCGCCGGTATATCTTGGTGTTCCGGGAAGGAGATCTTGGAGTTCCGTCTTTATTGGTCGATGACATACTAGGGTTGTGGCGCTCGGTCTCCGGGGTCGATCTTTGGTTCCTTGAAATCTACCTTGGGGTTCCATCTTCGATGTTGATGGCGAGCTTGGATCCGCGACGGAGGTCTCGTTGTTCCGAGAAGAAGGTCATGGCGTCCGGAAGGCGATCTTGGGGTTTCGTGAAGGAGAGCTCGGGTCAACGAGTTCGGCGCTGGGTCTTCGAATAATCGGGCCCATATAGGAGAACTTAAAGTCCAAGAAGTAGATGTTCATCAATGCACCATCCTCATCTGGTGTTTTGTCGGTATCAACACGTGACAGCCTTGGCCGATTCGGTACCAAAATCCAAAGAGCAAGGGACAACCGCAGAACAAGGGTTACTGTGTAGAACAGAGGCAGCCTTGGGCGTGCGCAAGCAGAGGGTCACGGCAGGCGCTCGGCGGCGGGGAGAGGCGAGGTGGCTGGGGCCGGAGCGGATGAAGGGTGACGCGAGACCACGCGAGCCGAAGCGGACGCATCCGCTACAGGACGTGGCGGGCGGTTGGCGAGGAGTGGCCTGGGGCACCAACGGCGGACGACAACCGCGGAGGGCGCGATGGTGGCAGACTCCATCGAGGAGGCAGGGATGGTGGCAGAAACGAGGGAGGAGGACGGTGGCCGGCGAGAGGCGCTGGCGGGGTCGGGCTCGGGCCGGCGGACGCGGGGAGAGAGGAGGCGGCGCACGGGTCCGGCGGTCCGGCGCCTGGAAGGGGAACGCGGGCGCGGGGAGCGACGATGGAGAGCTTGGCGGCGCGGGGTGCGGCTCCGCGGCGGGGACCGAGGAGAGGCGAGCGGGGTTGGTAGGGAAAGGAGGGCGCGTGCGGGAGAGAGATGGGGTTGGTGGCGACGCGTTCGGTCGGCCCTGGCGGGACAGGGTGGTGGGCGGTGGGAGTGGGGCGACGTGGGGATGTGGGCAGGGGAAAGGCGCCTGGGGAGGTTGTCGGGCGGCAGGTGGCGTGGGGATATGGGGAAGCGCGCACAGGGGGTTTGTCCGCTGCGGCGGTGTGGGGGTGATGTGTTGCTCAGGGAGTGGAGGGGAGAGGTGGTTGTGTGAGGTGGAGGAAGGGGATTGGATGGGGTGAGGTGGAGGAAGGGTGGGTAGGCTAGGTTTAGATAGAAAAGGGTTTGGGGGAAAACTGGTGTAGGTAGGATTTTTATCTGGAGGTGGCCGGCTGGGCTTTCGGGCCTGGCTGGCTGCCTCCCAAAAAATAATTTAAATATTTCATTTATTAAAACGAGGCTTTTGCAAACCGTTGGTAGAGGAAACAAAATATTCCGGAGACCCGGGTTTTGTATTTGAATAAAGACGGGGCTTAATTAGAAAAACAAAATAGGTTTTCGAAAATAGTTTCAGACAAACAGATGCATGGTGATGACGATGCTCAAATGCAAGGTGGCATGATGACATGAGCATGCGGTCATGATGATGCATTGCACAAAAACAACGCGATTTTCTAGTAGTGGTTTTTGCGGGGCGCCACACCCTCTGGCCCCTCTTCGTCTAGTATTCTGGCTCCGTGTGTCCCTCGGTGAAAAACTGACTTTGGCTTTTGTCCCGTCCAATTCCGAGAATATTCATTTTCTGACTTCCTGGAACCAAAAACAGCAGAAAACAGGCAGCTGACACTGTGGCATCTTGTTAATAGGTTAGTCCAAGAAAGTGTATGAAAAATACTCCAAAGTTGGAACAAAACATAAGAAAGTAGATAAAACCAAGCATGGAACATCAAAAATTATGGATACGTTAGCAACATATCAGACCCCCCGCATTCGTACATTAGTTTTAAAATAAGTTGATTTGGATTGGAAAAGAGTAGGAAAGTTCATGCTTATAAGTGGTACAAAAGGAGTTTTTTTACTGTGACTTAGACTTTATCATGTCATGCTTGATGTTGTTTCGACTTTATGCTTAGTGATTATTGCGGTGGCATGACTTGTTACAAACAATTGAGATTTCTTAATGTGCCTTGAAAGAATCATGCGTTGTTTTAGCATACAAAAAAACATAATATTATGGTATTCTCCTTTGATGCTTTATTTGGGTTGACATGGCGCATGCTTACACCATGTTAAGACTATACCAAGTCACCCTAGCCTCTATGATCATTTAGTTTTCGACTTGTAATATCACTTGATGCTTTAATTAATAATGTTTAGTTGCTTTGCATGATTATGGCCATTATTGCTCTCTTAGTTGGTCGCTCCCATTCTTTTGATAGCCTCCACATGTACCAAGTATGAGTTCCACTCATGCATCCAACTCCAAATAAAACCAACTTATTCCAAAGAGTCCACCATACCTACCTATTAGCATTATTGCTATTCCAAGTATATTCATGTTTTATCTACCTTTTGAATTAAACTTGTTATGTGAAAATTAGTGATTAAAGCTCTCACAAACTTGATGGCACACTTTATTTTTCTTGCACTTAATAAACTTGAACCATTGTGCCCATCTATGTTGTGTATATGCTTGCGCTTTATAAGTTGTGAATTAGCAGAACAATATTACCATGGGGAACGCTTTCAACATTGCACTTTATTTGGTTGATATCATGTTCTTTTGCTTATGGATCCCGGCGGTGTGAAATAAAAGGGGAGCTTGTAAGCTCATGGAGTTTGTATATGTGTTAGAGAAATGCCTAGGCCGCTAGCCTAAGCCATGCCTAATCATGGTGGAAACTTGCAGCATAACCATAGTGAGCAATCTGTGAAGCATCCTCAATAAAAACCTATGCAAATAGCAAATAAAAAGATCGATGAGATGCTCATTGTCTGCTTGCCTTGTCATTTTGATATGGGAAAGCTCTTGTATCATGGGGCAAGGGGTACCCCATTGGCGGTTCTCTATGATACACATGTACTTACAATGATAAGAACTTACTCGTGACTAAAGTTGAGTAGCATGAGGTTCGGGCCTCGTAAGTAAGGGGCATGCGATTTCAACTTATAACTTGTCAAGCATATCCTCATATTTGTTCACTTGAACCTTAAGCACCTAAAGATGCTTATGATAAGGAAAATGAGAGCTGAAAGCTAATAAGTACCATAATTGAAGCTCTTTATGAGACTTGAATCCCTGTTTCCTTCTATGAAGGGCCTTTATTTTTACTTTTATGTTGAGTCTCCATCTTCTATCTTTATGCACTTATTGAGAGAGCATAGTGGCCATTCTTAGTTTAATGTGCATTGTCCCAAAACTTGTTGATTGATTCATAACTTTGATATTACTTGTTCTTAAACTATTTGTATCTAGTCACCCTTATGAACTTTGAAGGTGTCCTATGCATTTATGTTTTGCTACTCCATGAGGGACAAGCTGAATACCATTCTCATTATGTTTTCTATATGTGAAACAAACAAACGTCTTTCAAAGCATTGTTATTCATGAATCTTTTGTTTGTACCTTTTCATGTTACAACATAGTTGCTATGTCTTATTGTTAGAACTATATCTTTCATGCTATGTTAAAGTACTATGATCCCAACTATCAATGTTTTACAAATACCTTGATCAAGATTGTGATAGTGCATGTCACCTCAAAAATTATTTCTTTTTTTTCACTTACCTACTCGAGGACGAGCATGAATTAAGCTTGGGATGTTGATACGTCATAAACGTATCTATAAATTTTTGATGTTCCATGCTTGATTTATATCTATTTTCTTATGTTTTGCCCACACTTTGGATTATTTTTACACATTTTCTGGAACTAACCTATTAACAAGATGTCACAGTGCTAGTTGCCTGTTTTCTGTTGTTTTTGATTTCAGAAAAGCTAGTAAGGAAATATTCTCGGAATTGGACCGGACAAAAGCCAAAGTCAATATTTTACCCGAAGCAACACAGAGTTCAGAGGGGACACAAAGAGGGGCACCAGGGCGTCCACACCCTAGGGTGGCGCAACCAGCCCTAGGCGTGCCGCCACCTGGTGTGGGGCCCCTGGCGCTCCACCGACCTTTGCCCTTCCGCATATAAAAGCCTCCTGGGACGAAAACCCTTAGGACCTGATCAAAAATCCACGAAAGAGTCTGTAGCCGCCATCATCTCCATCCCTAGATCGGGAGGGATCTGAAGCTCTTCTCGACACCCTGCCAGAGGGGAGAGTTCACCCTGGATGCCTTCTTCATCACCATGCCTGCCTCCGGTGTGATGCGTGAGTAGTTCATCCCTGGACTACGGGTCCATGTAGTAGCTAGCTGGTTGGTTCTCCTCCTTTGTGCTACCATGGTTAGATCTTGTGAGATCCGTTCATGATCAAGATCATCTATTTGTAATCTTACATGTTGTGTTTGTGGGGATCCGATGGATATTGAGATGCTATTTCAGATTGATTATTGATTCCATCATGTCTATGTTATTTTTGATCTTGCATGCTTTCCATTGTTATTAGCTATCTTGGCCAAGTAGATGCTAGCAACTCCAAGAGGGAGTATTTATGCTCGATAGTGGGTTCATGCCTCTAGTAATCTGGGGAAGTGACAGTAATCTCTAAGGTACTAGATGTGCTGTTGCTACTAGGGAGAAAACATCAATCCTTTGTCCATAGGGTAATCATATTGTTTACTTTACACACTTTGCTTAATGCAATTATCTATTGCTTGCAACTTAATACTTGAGGGGGTTCGGATGATAACCTAGAGGTGGATTATTAGTCATAGATGCAGTTGGATTACGGTCTATGTATACTGTTGTAATGCCCAATCAGATCTCATAGGAGACAAGATGATTAGTATATGCATGTATGCTTTCTCGGTGTTTGTCAATTGCCCCGCTGTAATTTGTTCACTCAACATGTCATCTATCTTAAGGAGAATCACCTCTAGTGAACTATGGGCCCCGATCCATTCTTTTATCATCAATCTACCATCTACTATTTACCGTTTACTTTTTGCAAGAAATTACTATCTTCCACACAATATGTTTAATCCTTTTTTCAGCAAAGCCGGTGAGATTGACAACCTCATTGTAATTTGGGGGCAAAGTTTTGTGGTTGTGTTGTGCAGGATTCCAAGTTGGAGACAACACCTTGGGGTTGTTTCCTTGCTCCTACTAGTTCGATAACCTTGGTTTCATAACTAAGGGAAAACTTGCTGTTGTGCTCATCATACCTTTCTCTTGGGGTTCCCCAACGAGCTCATCATATTTTGAGCCATCAGTGTTGCTGAGGCTAACCCCCACACTACTATTGTTGCTTCAAATGGAGCTACAGGTTTATCTGTTGGTGGAAATAGTTCCAAGAATAAGAAATCAGGAGGTGGTCATTCTAGGCCTCCAGTTTTCATTCCCTTGTCGCAGGTGATCATTGCACAATTCAGTACTTACTTCTTCCTATTACTATGTTATGCATTTCAATTTTGACCTCTGCACTTTTATAGTTCGAGGACCACCATGAGGAGGATATTCTCAAGTCTTAGAGTTCGAGTAACTGCACAACTCAGGTATATGTCTTCTATACGTATGTTAGCTGTCAAGAATGCATATGGTGTTGATGCTATATTAACTTCCTATAGATTGAATCAAGAGTGGGTCTGCGATCCATGACAAGTGATATGACAATTGCATTTGGGATGTTAACATGCACAGACATGCATGCATTGTGGGATGATGGACAACCGTTAGGGGATTACTTCACGATCCTGATTGATGTTGTAGTGGAAAAGCATCTACCACTGCCAAGGACACTCGGAAAGGTTAAGAAGTTAGGCCAAGCTCTTAACATCAACATTGCTTGGCCATTTGCAAATGTATGTGAATACTGACTCCCAACTGCCAGATTTATCAAATGCGCATATCCTGACAATTGTGTATCTACTGACTTCGTAGTTCACGAACAAAGAAGGATCTCCTAGGTCAAACAGTAGACCTATTTCTATTCTTGGATAAAAAAATGTATGTCCAGTCTTTTAGCTAGTATATATATGCTACTATACATATTTTCTTGTTTGCAGCAAAGTGATTTATAGTTCTTTTTATTCATTGTTCATCAGGAGTTTGTCGCAGATTCAACTGAAGACCAAGCGATCAACACTTCCTCGTAACACTTGTTACCCTGGACGAGATGGATTCCCTACTGGTCGAAGATTGAGTTAATCTGTGTGAAGTCGATTACACTTAAACTTCTCTTCAAAACTTATGTGATGGATGTGTCAAAACTAATTATCATACCTTTTGTAGTGCTATGATGTATGTGTTGAATACTCTGTTATGCTATATATTCGAATTTGTGTTGTGATATTTGAAAGCATCATATGTGATTTGGTGTAAATTAGGGGAACCCTAAATATAGAAACCGCTGGCTAAATTGCTGTGCCTAAAAGGCACTAAAAATTATACCATGCACGGGTTACCTAGGGCGGCACCATATTGTGTCGTTGTCTCACAATTGTCGCGACATGTACATAGTGTCGCCCCACATGGGTCGCGGTGTAAACGCCTTGCTGCTGCGGACGCGCTAGGTCGGTGGATCACGTTGTGGCGAGCTAAAGTATCCACCGTTATTGCAGAATCCCCGATGCAGTTATCCGTGGCGGATTTTTTTGCCACACAAGCGCGAGCACGACGAATAAGGCTGTGCCTCGGCCTTTATAAGTGCCAACGTCCGAGCTCCCTAATGTAGTGTTTAGCTACTTGCAAAGATGAGATTTATTGAAGATTCATGTATGATTACAATAGATACAGACCTCTACAGGAGGCGACTAGGGTTTAGACCCAACAATAATGGAGATGCCTCGATGAGCTCTAGATCTCCAGCTATATAGTTCCAAAAGTTACAGATAAAGCTACTGCTAGTAAAGTAAAAGAAGACACCTAAGCTAGCGGTAAAGCTATCCCAGAAAGGTAACTAAACACAACCGTAGGATGCTGCATCAGGGGTTGAGAGGTATCTGAGGCATTTTAAGGGATAGGGTGGAGGAGAGGTATCTGAGGCGTTTTAAGGGATAAGGTGGAGTCGACGATGAGTCCTTGATGTTGGAAGTTGTGCCTGGTAATTCCCTAGGATGACAATAAGCTTGTCCTCAAGGCACAAAGGTTGGAAATACTTTTTGGATAAATGTCACTATAACACGGACGGACCCTGGAGCTTATAGACACTGAATCACACACCTCATTTCCACGCTTGCACTCGCGCGGCAAATAAAAGCTGCTAGGATAACTATGTTGGGGAAAGTGCATTGGCAGCATTTTTTTAGCTCGGCACAACATCATTCGTCAACCTAGCGCTTCTGCGGAACCACAAAGGATGTGCCTCATTACATTAATGAAGGCAGCAGAACTTTATTGTCGTGTAAGGTGAGGTGCGGTGAATTTTACTACCACGTTTGGTACACATTTCAGCGGCACAACAGTTAATCATGTTTAGTGATTACAAATCCTTTTCTAATATAACCATATTAGAATGTACAGTTGTTTAAGATATAAAATTCCATTTTATTACCAAACGTAAAACTCATTACATTATATTTTGATCATTATTCCACTCTTTTAATGGTTCGATTTTTAAATCGTGAACGATTAGAAAAGGGTAATAATTATAAGAGGGGTTTGAACCCCTCTTCGTTTAGCTAACATAACCGTCTAACCTAATTACACTATTTTTTGCCCTTTGCTCTATTGACAATGGTAGAGCTTTCGAGCATCTCTTCGTTCTACAAAGGCACCAATGATGATCTCCAAGCACTGGCAACCATCTTCCCCATGGTGGATCTGCAAGACCCTAGCCACCATCTTCCACGTGGTGGATTTACAAGGCCCTAGTCACCATCTTCCCCGCAATGGATCTTAACAATCCTGACCACTATCTTCTGCGTGGTGGATCTGCATGGCCTTGGCCACCACGCCGCGGATCTAAAGGCACATATACGTGATTAAAAAAGAGAAGAAGAAAAGGCGATTTGTAGATTGGCTGAAGCCTTACACGTGGGTGGAGCGAGAAAGTTCAAACCATATCGATGGAGTGGGGAAATTTTTGATTGAGATAGTGAGGATGCCGGTTGTGTAGTAGGGAGTGGGGAAAGGATTTGTTATATTATATAGGAACTGTGATTGGGGTATGGGGATTAGGGTTTCCGATGGGCCTTTAGTACGTGTGACACACCATTATGGGCCGCAGTTGCTCGAGGCTCCATAGTAGGCTAATCCGCTGGTTATTTGTTAGTTATACACACTAGTCAGTGAGAGAACTAGAGTGTGCTTGTTAAGTAATTTTAATTTCTGCAAGCGGCTGAATTGTGTAAAATCGACCTTGAAAAAATGAACAGGAACGACAAAATTTTTCTTGCCGAAAATATACATATGTGTTTTACATATTGCTGCCTAAATTGAAAAGGCTTATTACTCATAACTAAGCTGATATAGAATTTTCGCAAGCGGCTCCAACGCATCGGCCAAAGCCTCGCACGTCACCTTAATCGCGCTTATCGTAAGAGCCACCTCTTCTTCCGATTCCTTCTTCACTTCCTTTACCGTTTCCTCGTAGTCTGAGTCGGAAAATTCGTAGAAGTCATGGACGATGTCCTTCCACAAGTCCACCATCACACGTTGCAATATCAACATAAAAGATGAAGTCACAATTCATTTGCTCGTGGTGACATCCAAGGGCCTTGCGACCAATGTTCACGCTCTCGTATGCGACGAGGCAACGTGGCTGCAGGCCACACTTGCAAAGTAGATCGAAGTTCGATTTGAAGATGTTGGTCCACCCATCTACTTTCAAATCAATCCACCTCGGTACCATGCCTGATCGAGAAAAACCCAAATTAGTGTTTTAGATAGGAGATAAAATAAATACGAAATTACATAAGGACGGACTTTGTCGTCTTCCCTAGGAACATGCCCATGATGCAACATCTCGATGCCTCCTTCGCGCTCAACACCTTGAGAATTCTGCATCTTGATGTTGCCACGGCATCCACCTCTATAATATCCTCCGTTGTGTTAGTGAGAGATGTAGGAAGAGGGTGTGGATGCAGAAAAGAGATATATAAATAATAGAAACAAAGTGGCTTGGTGGTAGTGGGTCACACTAGTCAGTGAGACTGGCTTGACCAGTCAAAGGGTGCTGGTTGACCAGTCGGCAGCGTGGGACACACTATAAGGGTCGCGCACAATGCACAACGCACTAATATATTCCTTCGTCCATCTATTGTGGAATTACAATGCATCAGCCTACCACGGTACCAAAATCCGCCGGTACCGTGTCTACAACGACGCATAAGTGCCGCCACCAGGTAACCAATTTTTGCAGGCACTTTTCGATTGTGCCACCCCAAAAATGTGTCGGTTATAGGTGAGTATTTTTGTAGTGTGTAGAATCCTCCCAAGTAGCAGACCCCCCTGGTAAATTGATCCACTTGATGAGCCACTTTACCATTGGTACACTGATGTCCCCTTGTTTCCTGGTTATCAGTCTTCTATCCAGAACAGATTCAGGTCCAATTTGAATATTCCCATTATCATCAATTAAAGGCAATGATGGCTCTAGCACATCTACATTTCCCCGCTGCTTCTTGAGTTGACTAACATGGAATGTGGTATGAAGTTTGGAACCCTCTTGTTGCAGTAGAAATGAACCATAAATTTTGGATTGTAGTTTGATGAATCTATGGATGTTGAATGAAGTGTGTTTGTAGGGCTGTACTTTTAAGTACACCATGTCACCCACAACCAATTCCCTCTCAGATCTGTGCTTGTTAGCAAATGTTTTCATCCTTTCTTGAGCTTGTAGCAGATTATCTCTGATCACTTCATTAGCTTGTTGTCTTCTTTGCAACGTAACTTGTGGATCGTCCACATTGTCTTCAATTAAGAACATCTCAGCTACTTGTGGTGGCTTGAACCCCTATAATGCTTGAAATGGGGTCACTTTTAAGGATGTATGAAAAATAGTGTTGTACCACCATTCAGCAAGGGATAACCAAGAATGCCACTTTTTTGGTTGTGAGAAATCTATGCATCTCAAGTAGTTTTCCAAGCATTGAGTAACCCTTTATGTCTGTCTATCAGTTTGTGGATGATAGGAAAGTACATATATGTAATTTTACTCCCAGAGCCTTAAATAAATCTCGCCAAAGGTGGCTAGTGAATATCCTGCCCCTAGGACCCTATCAATAACAATCACAATTGGTAGGCTATGTAGTTTTAAAATATTGTCTACAAAGGCCTTAGAGCATCTCCACTCGCGTTCCCAGGAAGGCGTTCCCAGCGCCTATTTTTTGTCGGGACAGCGAAATTTCGCCTAGTCGCGTTCCAGGACGCCGGTTTCATCCGGATTTGTCCCAAAATTGATCCGGCGTTCCCAGGCCGAACCCGAGGCGCCGGGAACGGCCTGGGAATGCCGGATGGAGAGAAAACGAGGGTGGACCACCCCTGTCGGCGAGAGGAGGCCGAGTTCCCTCCCTTTTCTTCTTCCCCTAGCGCCTTCCCTCCATAATCCCCCACATCTCCCGCCAGTTCGCCGAGCTCCCGCCCGCCATGCCGCCCAAGGCTTTCGCCAAACCCCGATCCGCCCCCGGCGAACCAAGCGAGAAAAAGGCGAGGAAGCCGAGAGCGCCCGCGCCGAAACCTCAAGGCATGAGCGCCCCCGCCTGGTTGGCTCTGTCCATGAAGAGAAAGTTCAATACAGACAGTCGTAGGGACAGGAAGGCGAGGGCCAAGCAGGCGCAGGAGCTCGCCGAAGCTCAGGCTATGAGGGGAGCGGCGGCCGAGGCCCAGGCAATGAGGGAAGCGGCGGCCAAGGCGCAGGCGATGAGGGAGGCGGCGGCAGCGGCGTTGTCGCGCGCGTAGTACAGCAGAGGTACTACTCCTCCCCCGAGTTCGACGGCAGATTCAATCCGAACACCGTCTTCCCCTGCCCCGCACCACGTCCTCCTTTGGCCTTCAGCATCGACATCAACGCCCCGTACTCCTCCTCTCCGGCATACGACGCCTCCTCCACGGCGTGCCGCGGCCCTCTGCCATTCGCCGGGAGCTCGTCATATGGTGAGACCGACGCCCAGAACATGTTCGGCGGAATGTCCGGTGAAGCCTAAATGCAGGGCATGATCGCCGAAGGGTCGTAGCCATTGCGACCGACAATGCGAGCTTCTTCACTCAAGAACAGTCCCGGGCTGACGCCGAACTCGGCATCTCAGGATTTCGCCGAGCAGACCCAGGCCGAGGAGGAAGAGAGGGTGCTAGCCTGGCTCCGACGAAGGGCAAAAGCAATAAGAAGGCGGGCACCTCGGCGACGGAGGCCCGGATCAAATGGATGGCGCTTGAGGACCTTTGCCTCGCCGACGCCTAGAAATCGGTGAGCATGGATCCCATCACTGGCGCCAACCAAAATTGGGACAACTAATGGAAGCGCGTGAAGCTAGCGTTCGACCAACGCAAACTTTGCGACCCGAAGTACAACAAAATTCACATGGAGCGCGGCGAGAAAGCCATGACCAACCACTGGGGGCTCATCCAGCAGGCGTGCAGCAAGTGGCACAGCCTTCTCGAGGAGGTCGAATGCACACCCGTCAGCGGCGAGAGCATGGATGCCAAGGTAATTCGTCGAACACTAGCCGAAGGTACTTGGTAATGCCTATCCTGACACACTTTGCCTTGCCTTTGCAGCTTCTCCGCGTACTTGGCATGTACCGGAATGACACCGGGACGGAGTTCAAGTTCTATCACGTGTTTCCTTCGATTGAGAAATGCCAGAAATGGGTGGATACTCGGCTGACACTCGCCAAGACGAAGGACGGCGTGTACAACCCGGCAGCACCTCCACCTGCTGTCGGCGAAGGAAGGCCAGAGCTCGGCCAGAAGAAGGCGATGATGCTCAAAGCCGCAGGACCTCCCACCGAGCGCCTCCAGGAATCCATCGAGAGGTGCATCGCCGATACGAAGGCCCATACCAAGAAGAGGGAGGAGAAGACCGAGCAGAGATGGGCGTAGCTGCTACAGAACCAAGACCGTAAGCTCGATATCCTTAAAGCGAACTTTGCCGCCAAGAAGAGGAATACGGATCTGCAGTTTCTCATGGGCAGTGAAGACACCTCAGCGATGAGCTCGCCGGTCAAGGCCTGGTACATCGCGTGCCGCAACGCCATCCTCCAGGAGGACACCGCCGAGAGCGCGCCAAGCTCTGCCCCGAACACCTCCGCCGCCGTGACCTCGCCGAGCTCCGCTTCGACCTCCTCCAACTAGTCGGCCGGCAGGAACGCCGATGAACCCATCCCCGTCGCACCGGACACGCCGGAGGAGATCACCCCCATCGACGATTGATCGCCGACCCATTTTATCTTGTTCTGTAATAATTTGATGGCCGAACTATTTTGGACGTACTTCTACCGAACACCCTATGGCCAAGATTTCGCCGCGGAAACGAGAAAATTTGAAAATATCATCGTTTTTTGTTTCGTCTGGGAATTCGGCCTGGAAACACGAGTGGGAAATCGGCTATTCCCAGGCCGAAACCTTCGTCCGTCCGGCGCTATTTAGGTACGGATTTCGGCCTGGTAACGGCCAACGAGTGGAGATGCTCTTAGCAACCTGTTTCATAGTGATTGGATGTTTCATTGAGCATACTTAGTGACCCGCCTGGGTAAGTACGAAAGAAACCTAGATCCTGTGAGGAATCAGACGATTGGGGAGCACCTCTCCGTTGGCATGCCTCATGGGGCCTCGCCTTGGTTGCTGCCACCACATGGAGGGACCTGTGTGTCAATGAGAGGATAGTGGTGGTCGAGACCACAACAAGTGCAAGGCAACCTTGAGGGTCGTCTCTACTCATGCCATGCGTGGTTGGCCGTGTCGCCTCTGTTGAACACTCTCGCTTCAACGTCGGTTCTGGCACTGTTCTGACACACGTATTTCTCTTGCGAGAAGGGACAACTACTCCACACCAAAAGACACAGCTGCATCTTCTTAATATTCTGATGGTATAGAGGAAAGCTTATGCATTTACAAAGTCCCAGCTATAATATAGGCTAGTGGAGAAAAGTCGCTTGGCTCGAAACCGTGTTCAACTTTCAAGGAAGAAGCGCGTACCACCCGAGAATCAAAGGCCGGCCGATCGATCTGTTGGTGAAATTTGAGGCTCTTGCTGCGTAATCCCATCGATCGAGATGCAGCCCCAAATACCCAGAAACTCCCCGGAAAAACCTAAGGAAAATGGATGGAAAAGTAACAGAAATTCCCCTCCCAGTCCCACGCGGCGCGGTCTATCTAGTCTTCCCCTCCCCGTCCCCTACTACGCGGCTCGCTCTAATCTCCCCGAAATCTTTTTTACGAAATTTCCTCCCCCGATTCCTCGCACTCGCGCGCTGGCGGCGCCCCAGCGTCTTGATCGGACAGACGACTCGCTCGCACCATACATACGGCGGCCTGCGCGCTACCTTATATATATACAACGAACTCCCGCGCCATTTCATGTTCGCGTGCGCTGCAGCCTGCAGCCCCTCTCGCTCGCCTCTGCCACCATTAGTGTTCGTTTCGGGAGGGATCAGTCTTGAGTTCTCGATCATCGTTTTCGGCAGGCCGTACATTTTGGTAGTTTGCTGTATGCATTTCGTATTTCTTGCTAGCTAATGAGCTCTGCATTTTCTGGACGCAGGAGCAGTGGGCGGCTAATCATGGCACTCGCCAAGAAGAAGACGACCAGCTAGCCAGATGGCAGTCCATCCAATCCAACGGAAATGGGCAGCCGATGCAATCAGAGCGCTTCACAGAGATTAATTATATGTTCCACCAAAGAGGGTTCGGTGTGTTTGTAAGTGCTCAAAGTTGAGCAGGATCATCAAGGATGGAGAAATAAGAGAACGACCTGGCACGGCGAGGGTACATATGAAACAAAACGGGAAGAGAGATACGTATACTACAAACCATTGAGCTCGATCTGTAGGTGCAATATAGTCGTCAAACTCACAACTGCTCTAGTATTAATTTGGGTCCTCAAACTTCCTATGCGGGTCCTCGCACTATGTTAAAATGCAGTGCATGGTACTTTGGTCAAAATCAAACTTTACAAAATTTGTATAGCAAAGGTAGAGTGAAAGGTGAAGAGGTTGACGGTTGTGTCGACGAGCTCACTGTGTTGCGGTGCATCA
Organism: Avena insularis; assembly: GCA_023614405.1. Lineage (NCBI taxonomy): Eukaryota > Viridiplantae > Streptophyta > Magnoliopsida > Poales > Poaceae > Avena > Avena insularis. Next base: position 36,832,632 of record CM042696.1, on the reverse strand, counting down.
AGGTAAAACGGAACATTGAGGATGGGAGACACACCTTTAGTACCAGTCAGAAGCGGTTAAAGGATCTTATGCCACACTTGACCAAGTGGGATAGTGGAACGTATGCCACCATACTACTGTGTGTACAAGAAAACAAAGAAATCACAATATGCAGATCCCTTTGGCAAGTTTGGTGATGCATTTGATTCAAATGTAATGGCGAACTAATAGTGGAATAGCTGTCAACACGATTTTAGTTAGATCGGGGTGAACTGTATTTTGAAGTGGTAAGAGGTCATGGGACCATTACACATGTTATGGGTTTAGATCCCGGTAATTTGAAACATGTTGGGATCCGGGAGGTACATCAAGTGATTCTGTTAGTTTTTAGGGTACATGTGTGGCATATGACTACGCATAGTCCACAATTTAAGAAAATGTTGTCCAGCATATATCGAGTTTCGATTTTACCAGATGGTTTACTTGGACTTTTTGTTGGATTTGCTATTCCGTTTCATGGGCTTTTCTAGATTGACGACATGCCTCCTCTGTTTATTTTACTTTAGAGTGAATTCCATTTTTTACCCCCCTAATATTAACTTTGTGACACATTTTACTCAATTTAACCGAAGTTGCACAAGATTACCCCATTTAACATATTTTCTTCCACTTTTTACCCCGTATATAATTTTGGCATCCTGAGAATGAGCTCTAGGTCATGGCGTGCTGGAGTGACCGGCCGCTATCGCCGGGCGGCTATGGCCGGGAAAAACGTTGTTCACTGGTAAGTTGTTACATCATCGCTAGGTGGCGGAGGCTTCCGTTTGTTAAGTTTCGGTAGTAACATGGCCTGCAGACTCCATGTCTTACGATCGTGCAGGGAGAGTGCCATAGCAGGCTAGCAGCCTCGAGTTTGCCCCATTTCTCCAGACACCAGTATACTTACTCTATATGTACAAACGATTAAGATACAGAGCGAAACACTGGTACATATTAGCACATTGAGAAAGCAACCCCCAGTGCATCCACGATACATGAGTACATTCACCGATTGTTCTTTTTTATAGGGAACCAACAGTCGTTAAAGGACCATCAAAAGTCAGGAAAACGCTCTCTGCGGTACATGTGATCGCCGCCGCTTGGCGCTAGTGTTCGCCTGGAACAGGGATGCCACTCCTACGTCTATGTCCGCCAAGAACATGACCCGAGTTCAGTGACCGCCCCTAGATAAACTGGCTTGGATACCTCTCTACGTTGACTAGGACATGCTCAGAGAAAACCCACATCCTTTTTGGCATCGCCACATCGGACTAGCGCTAGTACCCAACAGTAAGAACTCTAGAAATATACATAAGGGGTAAAAAGTGGAACAAAGTATGTTAAATGGGATAATATTGAGGAATTTCTGCTAAATTGGGTAAAATGTGTCACAAAGTTGATCTTAGGGGGTAAAAACTGGAATTCGCTCCTTTACTTTATTAGTGGTCCTACCATCCGCTTGGCCCCTTTAAGACCAATGGTCGGCCGTAGCTTTCAAGACAATATCATTTGGATGGTGGTGATATAGGTACTCCTTCCGATTCATATTAGTTGACTTAAATTACCTCAATTCGCACGATGGCTGTTTCGAAGAAAACCAAATGTTTTCTCGAGACTAGTGTACAGTTGTTCTCTCCCTGATGTACACATGCCATAGATGGTGAAATTGTAATTTTCATTTTTATTTTACTAGTACCTTTAAACGATGTACGTAATGGGGTTTCATTCGTCGGTAAAACCTCCTGGTTGCCAATTGGGTTTTGCTTGAAAAAATTATGATTCTTCGTATTGTACGCCACTGGAAACTCTGTATCTTAGAGATTTATTTATAAAGAAACATGCAACTGCATTCGCCTCCCTAATTCATACTAGAAGGGTGATGCTTCAGCATGTTCTTGGACAAACTTTGAGGACATTTTCATATCTTCTGAACTTAGAAAACCATGTATTTGTAGTATAATAATGTCGAGAAGTTTTTTTTTTGGGTGATATTAATTTCTCTGAAAACTAGCCAAAAAGAAAACCAATTTGCAAACACAAAACACACGAAAGGAAACTAGAGCTCGATGTCAACCATCCATGTTGGGATAAATGTCGTTGTCAGTTATTATACATAAATAAATTGAAAAAACACCGCATCGGCCGGCCGGAAGATGCGTTCCGAGCCTTTTTTCCTAGAATCAACCAGCGCTGGTGAGTGGTGCACTGGTGATCCTCCCGGAATCCCCAGCGCCATGGAGGGGGCCGACCCCGGCCGTGCCGCAAAGCCAAAGTCCCCCGCGCGCGGGCCAGGGCCCGGGGGCCACCACCACCACCCCGAGCAGAGTCCCAACCTCGCACGCCACGCGGTCCGGTCTCGGAAGAAGCCGCGGGTGGCGACATGGCCGAGCTCCCGCCTTTCCGCTCCACTCTCTGGACTGCCACTGCTCACCCTCCCCCGCCCCGCCCGAAAACGCGTCATGTCGCGCAAACGGCCGCTCGACGCCATCGCGCCGGAGCAGCTGCAGGAGGCGGCGCGGTCGCCGAGGAAGCGGCTCCGGCGGACGGTGCTCGTCATGATGTGCCTGTGAGTAGTACCCTCCTCTGCCTAGCCCTAGTTGGTTAACCATTTATACCGTTCGTGTCCTCGAATCCTCGGTCCTCCTCAACTTGAAACTCACGGGTCGCGGCATGTTTCTCGCGGATCTGCAACCCCGGTCGTCGCCGCAGGGAGAGGATTAGGAGGGCCCGACGAGCGGTCACCCTCAAGCAGGTGAGAGATCTTTTTCTTCTTACTAGGAAATATGCCCGTACGTTGCAATGGGAGAACAAATTTATATAGGCATCTGAGAAGTCAGTCAGCTTCAACGCAAATTTATGCATGCGTCAGAGAAGTCAGTCAGCTTCACATGGCGCGCTCAGGCACATTGCCACTGCATGCTACTTGATAGGCCACTCGGTAAACATGTGTAGCCATGCGCCGCCACCGCGAGCTCACCCCAATCCGTAAAGGCCTTCACCAACTTGAGGAAAGGAAAGAAAAACAGATATGTTGTTGTTGTGGGAGGGGGTTAATGTTGACTGAAACAACCAAAATTGCTAGGGTAATTCGATTCTTGTGTTCAGCTTCGATCAATGATTAGGAGGAGCAACACATTTGGCGGTGGAAACTACGAGAGGAGAGGAACATGGGAAAATACTACTCCACAGCCAGTTGGACGTCCCTTAGCTATCCCGACTGTCAATTTTTCAAGATTCCTCATTATGCAGTCTTGTTCGTTCTGTACGTAACACCTTTATTTTGTATCAGAACACGATCCTTTATATACGTTTCAGATTGGTTCATGAATAATGCTATACAAATTTGTGTGCATTTTCATGAAACCTTGTTTTATTATTGAATCGTACATTTTAAACATGTTTCGGTTCACGAGATTGAAAATTAGTGTTATATCACTACTGTTGGATCATGCATCTGCATGAATGAATCGGGTAAGGTTAGAACCAATTTCATGAATGGGACCAAATATAATATCCATACATAACTTTACTTTCTGAACCAAAGAAAAGTCTGCACCCATTTTAGAAAGTCTGGATACTGAACTAAGAACAAAGAAAACAAATTACCAAAAAAATCCAACTTTAACACTGAAATCAAACCTTTTTTAGCAACGTTGGGAGGAGTCCCCTAATTTTTTAATTAAAAAGGGACCACGCCAACCTGGTCAGATTATAGAGCTAGAAAAAAAAAGACAAGGGATAGCAAGAGTTCCTGGCATTTGCTCAACAAAAAAGGGACTGACTTGCTGCCTCCAGTTCATGCTTCTTGACTTGCTGCTTACAGTTCATGCTTCTTGGCTCTGCGCCTCCCAACCTGACCATCTTGATGAATTGTCATGCCACCATTTGAAATGAACCGGTAATCCCATGAAAAAATCTATTTCGCAACGGCCATATACTCCAGAAGGTCGCAATGATCATCAGGGTCCAATCCTCTTTTCTGTTTTATAAGCTTCTTGGAATATCTAGTTGATATCATTCAGAGTTGGTATAGGTTCTTCGCCAAGAAACGCCACCAACCCCTCTTGTCGATGCTTGATGAATCCAAATTACAGCTATCTCGGAAGGTCATTAATGCTCCAAGCTCTCTGGTGTTCTCACACAAGTATCTTTGCTTTTGAACATCACTACCAGGAGCAAATCTGTAGTAATATTTATTGATTTAAGACAGATATCAATCCGAGTGGTGGAGAATAAGCTGGTACAAATATACAGGAAGAGTAGTGGAGAGGTGCGTCCATGCAGAGGTGTCACAAGGTAATTTTGAACTATAGGAAAACCCCAGTTTGACCAATATCAGCTATGCACACGTTCTATTAGAATAATATGGAGACGATGTATCATTTTGTAACCTGGAAGGGCATTCTAGCTTGTATACTATATGAATATAGTCGGTTGTACTTTTTAGGCCAAAGCTTGTTTACCAAAAATATGAAGATGGCTCTGGTTGGTGAAATCCATTGTCTAAATCGTTGATAAGAAAGGGAATGATACGACCACAAGAACATTGCACGGATGAAGACAAGAAAATTCAGCACATAAAAGCATTGGGAAGTCAATAAAGTTGATTTAGCGCATGGACAACTATGATTTTCTTCAGATGCGAACAACTATGGATGAAGCCAATAAATCCTTCGGGTTCATAACAGAACAGCTGCAGTACCTCCAATTTTCAGAGCAATGGAAGAAAATAACAGTAAACTATTCAGTAATGTATCAATCCTCAACGTAACATAGGACAATGATGACTCATAAACATCACTCATAAATAGATTGAGCACAACCAGGGGGGAGATTAGGGATTTGGCCATGTGCAGAGGTGTCACAACATAATTTTTAAATACAGGAACCCGTCAGCTTGATCAATATGAGTGACAATATGCTGAATCTAGAGCAACTATGCACATGTTCTATGCAGGACTCCATAAGAGTTATTAATCTAGCATCGAAGGATGTCTAATTCTTACAAAATGCAGAGAAAACCAAGATGGTTTACGACAGCTTGAACCTAACGGATCTCCACTATCTTGGAGTGGCAACCTAATCTAGGGTAGATCAACTCCACTATTTTCAGTGCTCAATCTAATCAGAGTGGCAACCTAAGATTTATTAACCTGCAAATCTAACAATATCTATCACGATTAACAATAGATGACAATATCATCAGAAAATAAGTATCAACATTTAGTTAGCTAAATATTTATAATGTAGTTGAATTATAAAAACCAAAAGAGATATAGATGGCACTTATCATCAGAAAGATAATTTTATTTCATGACGACCATATACTCTAGAAGGTCGCAATGATCACCAGGGTCCAATCCTCTTTTCTGTTTTACAAGCTTCTTGGAATATCTAGTTGATATCATTCAGAGTTGGTATAGGTTCTTCGCCAAGAAACACCACCAACCCCTCTTGTCAATGCTTGATGAATCCAAATTACAGTTATCTTGGAAGGTCATTAATGCTCCAAGCTCTTTGGTGGCCCTCTCTGATGTTATATGACGCATAGGCACCACCCAGCCAATCTCAGTTCTACAATTTGCCATTGTAATATTCAGCCTTTGAGCATGAGAGTACATTGCAATATGACGCATAGGCAAAACCAAGCCGATCTCAATTCTGCATTACGCCACTCTAATATTCAGTCTTAATTACGCCACTCTAATATTCAGTCTTAGAGCATGAAGTAGATTGTAGGGAATTGAATGTAGAGGCCAGCTATTGTCCAATTATCCATCCAAAAAGGAAGTGCTTAAACCATTACCAAGTTTGTACTACTGTAGCCTCTTTGTAAAGTTGATCAGCCTGTCAATTTGAGTCCAAGATCAGTGTGGCAGCCTGGATATATAGCCAGGTTTCTGTTTTTCAGATGCGCATTCACTGTCCATTCAGCCCAGCATGTGTTTCCAAAAAAGAGCTTCACAATTGAAACTTTTGGATCCAGAGCAGAGAATAGGAACGTATCTATAACCTGTGCAATGAACAACGATTTTATGGAGTTCAAACTCAGAAATTGTAACCAAAACCAGATAACAATAAGGAACTATCCGCATCATGCAAAGTATTGGATCTGGAGGCAAAGGGAAATAGTTTAGACCAAGAAAAGAAAGTGAGAGAACCAAAATAACTGGATCAGCAGGAGAATTTTGGTCCTTCACAAAGGAGAATTGACATTGCTAGCCAGGGGAACCAGACCTTTTAAAACTTGGCACACCACCTGCATATAGTAGAAGCAACATGAGGGTGTAATTTTTATACAAAAATCTCGCTGAATATAAAAACAACAAAGATTCGAAAAGTACAACACATGAAGATGTCCTCTAAAGTGAATGACACAACCATCCAATTTATAAATGTGATTGAACTTTAGTACCAGAGAACAGTTAAATAGTATATAGTACAACATATAATTTTGCGCAAGGAATCATGCACAACTTCCTTCCCCTTGCTACAATATGAAGCCTGGTCTGAATCTATTGTGTTTACGATTCGATTTCCAGGAACAATGATACATAAATTCACCTCTGTGGAGTAAGCATCATTTTATCTGCTATTCTTAATCCAACAAGACATGTTAGGTCTTAACCTTTGAAAGATAAGCTCTGTAATATGTTAAGCATAAAGTATCAGCTTTGATTTCATAAGAAGACAATGGACAGCTAAACATGTGCAGCAAATGAAGTTTCATTATCCAGGCCTATCAAAAAAAGGTACATCAATGGACATTGTAGAGAGCCCAAGCCACAAGAATCAACGCTGAAACTGAGTCAACTACACACCTCCAAATGAATAGGATATTTGAATCCTTACCATGTTAGTGTTGAATGCACCTTGAGATCGAGTGACCTGCATACTTGGCTTAAACACCCGTAGTCAGACTACTATGCTAGATAAAAATGGAGGAGGTCTGCATATGCAAAGAGTTTTTACCTCACATCAGGCGTTCAAGAAAATTCAGTGTCAAATCAAAACTAAAATATATATTTGCATCCACAGCGGAAAGTGAAGACCAACTCACTGATCCTCCAACGTACACACAATTAGCATAGGACAAATTAACTTCCAGGTTTGGAATATCCATGATTAATCCAAGACGCACAAAATGAAACACAATCACTGAATAGTATTAGTACACTTGAAGAATAGCATGTCTCAGACAGAAACTAATGCAAACATGATACTCCTGCTCCGAACAACAATGTTCGGACTAATATTCAAAACATGATACGCCTACCTCCCGAACGAGACCTCAATTATCTGGCTGTTCCTATGTTCCAGAATATCTCAGTGAGGAATCATCGCAATATGTTAGAAGAGGCTAGGTGAAGTATGTATATGCCCTGAACCCGAATAAGACCATGATGTATCCAACAGAGAGTCATGAAATTAAAATGCTACTTGGTGTAGCCTTTGTGCCCAGATCTTAATGGATTCAAACGAAACTTGGTGTAGAACAAACAAATCAAAAAGAAGTCACAAAAAAATGAAGATCAAGCGGGAGTTAGGATCCGGGCCTCTATGCCCAGATCTATTACATCCAGTCATGCCTTTGTGCTGCTACGCTTCCTCTCGATCTGGGGATGGCGTCGGTGGAGGACAAGGACAATCGAGGTGGAGGCGGTGATGGCCGAATACGCCCTGTGGATGCGATGATGGCCGAGGAGGAGGCAGCCGTCCTTGTCTGACGACCTGTGTGAGAAGGACGTGGAGGCCTGGAGGGGGAGGAGAGAGCGGAGGCTCTGCGTGCGAGATGAGGGGCGCTGGTGTCGGAGCAGAGAGCGGAGGCTCTGCGTGCGAGGTGAGAGGAGGATAGACATGGGCTCTCAATTAGTTGCGGGGACGGAGCGGGCGCGACGAAGGAGGAAACGTTCGCGAGAGAGAGAGCGCGACGAAAGAAGCGACGTAGTGCTGAGGCGGCAGAAAATGGAACGCGTTCGTCTTTTTTAGATAGTACAGATACAGATACAGATTATCAAGTGGTGCTTCCTGTGGTGACAGATAGTACTAGCTGAGCATATATATACACATGTTCTCAAGCTTATCCGTGGCATGCATGCATGTTCCCTTTTAGAAATTATTAATTCCTAGCCACAATATAGGAAAAGCACATTTCAGGAAAGTGAATGATTCAAGTGCTTGCTGGCTTGCTTGTGGGAACTGACAGTTTTTGTCCTCTGAAAACTACATACATAGCCATCATATCATACTATTTAAAAAGGAAACTTTACAATTGTCATTACTATTTGAAGTTTAGATTATCAAGTTAAAATTCATAGAGCGAATAAACCAAGGATTTGCTCTTCCTTCGGTAACCCACAACTGTCTAAAATATCAGGAAATGGTCCCCGTGCCGTCACTCTATGCATTGAGTATTCGACTTTGAATGTTGTGCACCTGGTTCATATATAAATTCTCCCTTTTGTTTATGATAAAGTTGCCGTCAGCAACATACAATCTCATATTTACAAAGGAAACTTTACAACTATAGGAGTAGTACTATCTCAAGTTCAGATTATCAATTTATGTTTATACTAGTTTATAAACCAAGGAATTGAGAGAACGAGGCAATAGCCTAGTAGTTCGGTTGCGCCAACGACTGCAGTTTGATCCCTGTCAAGGATGAATTTTCGGAATTTTCACGCTAACCCACTTCTACTATATTAAAAAAGTGTCTAGTTCCTCCTAGCACTGTTTTATCTTTTTTTATAAACCAAGGAATTGCTCTTCTTCCAGTAACCACAACCGTGTAAAATATCAGGAAATGGTCCCCATGGGTCTATGCATTCAGTACTCAACTTTTACTATTGTGGATATGATGGATAGATTCCCCTTTGATTAACTAATTAATTTTATCTCTTGTTGTCTGGTATCATTCCAAAAAAAAAGCTCTATTGTGGGAACCATACAAGATATAATTCGGTCGGTTCTCCGGACTGAGGTTAGTACTTTGGATCTTTACTATCCATGTACAATGTTTTATCTTTCTCTACCCGCACCCTATCTTAACCCCTTTCCCCTATGTCATGCAACAGATTGAGGAACGACAACCAGCTTCCCTTCCTAATGGTGTTTGTGAGACTTCAAGGTATCTGCCATTTTATTTTTCAACAATCCCCTCCTTCTACAGCCGTGAAAACTAATACTCCCTTAAAGGTTGAGCATGGAACATGCATATGCATACTTCATTTTGGAAATACTCTTTACCAAAGTTTCCCGGTTCATGTTATGATACCAAAGCCTATCAACACAAGTATTTGCTTTCTACATAATATGAGGATTTTTCCTGTTACCACTTTCTCATTCTCATCCTACTTCAAAATTATAGGCAGTCAAAAGGTCTTATTGAAACTGGAGGCATCTCTGGAGTATTCAAGCTACGGTTTGTTGGTGCTGCAAGACCAAAAGATACACTTTTCACTGGTTATCCGGTACAATGGCAGGACGGAGAAAATCCTAAGGTGGCAATATTTCGGAATGAGAAGCAAATTATGAACGGTGATCTTTCTAAATTGAAAATTGAGATTTTACCAGTTCATGCTGATTTCTTTACTGAGCAAGGGCAAGAGAATTTCACCAAAGAGGAATTCGACAAGCAGATATATTCTCATAAAGGGAAAGAATCAGTCTTGACTACTGTAAACCTAGCAAATGGCGAGGCTTGTCTTGGTTCCTTCTTTAGAGAGAGCTCCTATGGGAAAAAGTTAAGATTGACAGCAAGAGTGAAAAGGCAGGATCCTGCGGTCAGAGTTCAAGAAGCAATCACTGATCCTTTTGTTGTCAAAGACCGTCGAAGTGTATGTGAGTACATCCAAGACATCAATATTTTTTAACACCACTGAATGAGAAATTTTCGTGCACTGTAACTTGCTCATTTCTTTGAAGATGTATTGTTTGCTGTAGCTTATTTCAGTAAAACAAAATGTTAAGCACATATCATATCTTTCAAAGAACTGTTTATGGCCTTCAACACGCAAATGTCATTATGTTACTTGAAAAATATGAAGTCTTGGCACTAAATGGCTAGTTGTGTCACAAAACAGTATCAGTATCGCTAGTTGGGTTTTTGGACTGCATTGTTTTCTCAATACAGCTTTTAGGTTGACCTGTACATTTCCTGGGTAATGGAGAAAAAGGGTGGGCACCGTTTTTATTTTCCAGTGTTGCTTATAAGGTGGTAAATAAATAATATTCACATACACGGTAAATCGGTTGTAACTTAACATCTATACTAATCCTCTGATAAAGACTATTCAATCAGATGCAGAGATAGCCAAAACGAACCAATTTCATATTAGCAATCTGTTCTTAACACACAAAACCTTTTTTTCTATTTCAGCAAATGCAAAGAGTCAGTTTCCATCTAAGGAAGATGAGGTACATCGATTGAAGAAAATTTCACCAAAAGGAAAACGTTGTGATGCCCTTGTGGGGAAAAAGATCACTAAGGTGAAGCACTTGATGCGTCAATTTCACAAAGACAAATCTGGTCTCCAAAAGGTAAATATGCAGTTATAATAGTATTTCTGCAGTCTCCAGTATTTCAAATTACCTGCAGTAGGTATTAGTTGATCATTATCCTGGATTGAGTAAGATATCCAGCACCTCTCTAGGACTTATTTGTACCGCATATAATGCTAAATGTTAATGTGCACTATAATATCAGCTAGCATTTCATTAATTGCTAAGAAAACTCTTATTTCTGGCAATTAGCTTACTGGCATGAAGAAGGAGGATTGGCATACCATGATTAAACATGCGACCTTGTGTGATCCTGGGGATGAGATATACTCTTATAGAGTTGCAGAGAAAAATTATGAACTTTTATTCAATGATTTCTTTGATCTTGTTGGTATGATGATCAATGGAGACTATGTTCCCGTCAGTGACCTTGATCAGTTTCAGCAGGTATACATTTGACACATCCACTTTCATTGGAATTAGGCTTTTGATATTCTCTAAAATAATAGTGTGCTGACAATTACCTTGCAAATGTTGTCACACCTATACGGTATATAGCAAGATTTACTTATTCAAATTTGAATACTTCAGCGTCATAGAGATCAGCTATTGGATAACCTATCTTTGTGTGGAGGACAATTCAACCACCTAGGTTCAAGTCCTTGTCAATATGAATTTGGGCTCCTCTTACACCGTCAAGCCTCCCTTGACGGTTTTACTTCCAAAATAAATGATGCTATTTCCGTATAGTTAGGACCAATGCATGAATTCAGAACGATTTATTTTAGCTAAATGGTGCCTCTGCTTCTACCGTGGACTTTATTTTGCCTAAGCATAATCCTCTCATGATTAAAAATATGTTGTTGCTTAATTAATATCCTTTTTCGTTTGCAATATCTAGAAACCTGGAATGTATATAACAATTGGATTTTTTTTTTGATTAATAACAATTGGATTCCATCTTGCGGTTTTCCCTTTTTAGCACTGTTTAAGCCCCTTCAAGCACAGTATAATTCAACAAAGGGAGGGCCAACGCCAACCCTTGTTCACCTAATGAAAATCCATAAATATACAAATTATCATAGAAATACCAAAATATGAACATCTTTAGCACCAAGAGATTGCTAGCCCACTAAAAAATTCCTGTCGATGATTTAGAAGGTTTTATAAAGGTCTGGCCATTTGATGCTTGCTGTATTGTACATTGTGCTGGCGAATGAGATAAAGTTAACATTCTGTTACAGCTGAACAAGTGGAAAATATCTGCATACAAAAGATTTGAGGAGCGAGAGAACTCAGGGGATCTTATCCCTGATTATTGGAGGAGCAATGGCCTCCCTGTCCATGCAGTGCCTCTGAATAATGATGCAGGTCCTTCTGTACAAGCTAGAATGCCATGCCAATATCTTAATGACATGGGTGCAGAACATGGTGAATTTTAATATTGTCTTCAATTGCTGATCTTGGTTGTTGCATGTTTCTCAAATTTCAAGTTATTGCAGAATTATGTGAGCAACATCCATTCGGGCAGCAGAATGTGTTTTGCCAGCAGAAGTCCTGTCAAACAATGACTCAAGTTCTTCAAAGCAAGAGGCGCCACTGTTTTCACAGCACACCCCGCATCAAGGTCAATATTAATAACCTTCATTATTTTGTATCACACTTCTTCCATACCGTTATTGCTGCTTCATCGCATGAAAATTAATGTTATTGCTGCTGATAGTTTTGGTAATCAACTTTACCCTAGACCTTGGTCAGCACGGTCCTTCTATGCCACAGAATGGAACTCCTTACTACCCGGCCCAGGGAAATATCTTAAATAGTCAGCGATCATTCTCAGGACAGCCAACTATTCCGCCCCACATTGTTTTGACAGTAAGTAAAGTTACCTACGACACAATCAACAATTCTTTCCCGGAAATTTTCATTGACAACCTGAAATGTTTCCTGGATGGTAGGTTCCAAAGGATGACTTTATCGGGGGTGGAAGTCTAACTGGCCAACAGAATGGATACTTAAGCTCCTTGATGACTGATGCTCCTGGTACTTCTTGTCTCGTAACAGGTGTGCTTCTTGCTACATTCCAGTACACTTCCAATTTCACAGTATATGCAGTGCCTTCTTGGGTGCTGATATGTTGGTCTTGTTACTTCCTCAGATGGAGTTAGTCAAGGGACCACTTCACTTAACCATGACGAGGCCGACAACTTCAATGAGTTAATTGAAGTAGGTGTTACTCTTTAGAACAGATCAATTATCTTTCCACAGATCGAAGTATATAAGTCTTTCGCAGTCACATAGCTTCAGATTTTCCCCCTTTGTTATATCCTGATAATGTTTGTTCCTGCGGTTGCAGGCATTGCTTGGAGAAGAAGCACCTGGGGCTGACCAGGACTTCATACCAGCTAACAACGGTATTGCTATTTTTGACCTATGACGATAGCTTCTGCTGATATAAGCTCAGCTACCAAACCATGGAGCTTGTGTTAGCATGTTCCAAACATCCTTTCCCATCAGAACTTTTTCGATTTCCAAACTTAGATTATGTAAAAAATCGATGTTTACTTTCATAATAACTAGAGCGGAATGGTGGATATGCTTTGAGTGATCATTACAGAACTGATGAAAATTAAACCATGGCTGCTTAGAAGTTAAATTAGGTAGTATGAATTTAAAATTTTCCTTTTGCTCCGTGCCCTTATGGTTTGCTCCTTTTATTTCAGCACAACTGCCGAATTCCGACAACCAATTTCACGGTTATGAACATGATGATGGCAACTGGTGATTGAACGTGAAACAACTTCTACAGGCTTTCCTCTGCTAGAGTACAGCATTCAGAGTGATTGAGCATTTAGTTTGTAAATATAGTGTTGTCAGTAGCAACACAGATTTTTCACGTCGCTCTAAATTTGCCACTGGTTGGACTAGGCATTTGACTTGTATTCTTGCAAAATCTTTAAGACGAACATTTGGATTGTATAGAAAGCTGAGAGCAAATATTCATATTGCAGAACTTTGTGTAGTCCAATTAATCATTTTCTGTAAGTTGAGATACCCGTTAATCGACCGGCCGCCCGCCGGCTACTCTTGCTTAACCACCAGGAGGTGGTGGTTGACGCGCGGCCGCTGTGCCGTGGCGAGTGTTAGATAAAAATGTCTTATCCTTTATAACGTACGACTTATGGAGTAGTACTCCAAAGTTTTTACGATAGAGATAGAATTCTAGAGATAGAAAGATAGGATTCTAGAGATCCATCGTATCCCCTATTGTAGCGATCGATCTCCCCTCCTGTACCGGCCACCGCAAAGGTCTCTTTTTACTTGCCATATAAACACGTACCCGGCGACTCTAACGAGTACGTCCGTTCCTGCCTAAAACCATCGCAGCCAATATGGTATCAGAGCCTGCTCTTCCATGACCTAGCTGCCATACATCGATCTCAAGAAAAAAGCCACGACCCAAGACTGCTGCCACCGCAATTCCTTTGCCGTCGCTGCTCTCCCACAAACCAAAAACCAAGCCAAGATCAAACACATCCAAGACACAATCCCCCTGGTGGCCATGGCGACTCCTGGATCATCGTCGTCATCCATGCTCTCCACCACGCTGGGATCGCCCCCCTCCCAAAAACTGACTCGGGCCAATTTTCTCTTTTGGAAGACCCTTGTCCTACCTCCCCTTCGTGGTGCTCAGGTCCTCGGCTTGCTCGATGGAACCGACGCCGCGCCGGTGAAGACCTTGGAGGTTGAAGACGCCAACAAGACCAAGACCATCATCCCCAATCCTGCCTACACGGCATGGTTGTCTCGGGATCAAACGGTGCTCGGGTTCCTCGTGAACTCCCTGTCCCCGGCAGTCATACCTCACGTCGTCGGGCTCGACACTGCTGCTCAGGTGTGGTCTACCCTCACCGGGATGTTCTCCACCCACTCTCGCGCGAAGATCAATCATCTGCGGGGGTCGCTGAACGGCACCAAGAAGCACGACATGTCCGCAACACAGTTCTTTGCAAAGATGAAGAGCCTTGGTTCTGGACTTGCTACTGCGGGCAAACCCATTGAAGAAGATGAGATGGTGGGATACATCCTCAACGGCCTCGACGCCAGCTACAACGACCTCGTCTCCTCCGTCAACGCCAATCCCGGTACTACCCTTGATGATCTCTATTGTCAACTTTGTGCTCACGATCTTCGGCAAGACATGCTAGCAGAATCTGGACAGGACGCCGGCTTCACCTCCTCCACCAACCTTGCTGCACGGCCTACGCGTGACACCCGCCCCCGTGGAGATCGTGGCAGGTCACCAGACCACGGTGACCGTGGCTACCGTGGTGACCATGGTGGAGGCGAGCGCCGCTACGATGGAGGCTACCACGGCGACCGTGGTGGAGGCGAGCGTCGCGATGATGGAGGACGCCGTCGTGATGACGGCACACGTGATGGAGGCCGCTGTGACGGGCGGCGTGACTATGGACGCGATGGCTGTCGCGATGATGGTGGCCGTCGTCGCGACGACGGTGGCCGGCGCTGTGATGATGGGGGGCGCCGCCATGGCCGTGCCCCTACCCCCTTCGTCCACGTCACATGTCAAATCTGCAAGATCCATGACCACCCCACCAACGAGTGCTGGTGGCATTATCAAGACCGCAATGACTCTAATGGGGATGGTGAGGAGAAGGGTGCTCATGTGGCATCCTATGGCATCGACACCAACTGGTACCCTGATTCTGGTGCTACTCATCATGTCACCTCTGAGTTGAACAAACTCACCACTCATGACAAGTACAACGGGCGTGATCATGTCCACACGGCCAACGGCAACGGTATGCAAATAAGTCATATTGGTCATTCAACTTTATGCACCCCATGTAGCACGTTACAACTCAAAATATTCTTCATGTTCCAAGTGCATCTAAAAATCTTCTATCTGTCCATAAACTTACTCTTGATAATAATGTGTTTCTTGAGTTTCACCCATATTTATTTTTGATTAAGGATCAGGCCACAAGGAGAACTCTGTTTAAGGGACCATGCTATGATGGTCTCTACCCGCTTGTTCCTTCATCTACCAGGTCTTCCAAGCAAGATTTTATCACAATAAAGCCATCGTCTTCTACGTGGCATCGCTGTTTAGGACATCCTTCTTCTTTTGTGGTTCAACAAGTACTTAGGAAAACAATATCTCTTATACGCCTGAAATAAATCCATACATTTGTGATCCTTGTAAACTAGCTAAGAGTCATCAATTGCCTTATCCTGTCTCTACTAGTGTATCTACTGTTCCACTAGAGCAAGTATTCTCTGATGTATGGGGTCCATCTCCTACCTCTGCTGGCAAACATTCATATTATGTGAGCTTTATCGAAGATTTTAGTAAATTTAGTTGGATTTATTTGCTCAAGAAGCGCTCTGATGTTTATCAAGTCTTTCTTAATTTCCAGCAACTTGTGGAACGAAAATTTGCTAGGAAAATAATCACTATGCAAACTGATTGGGGAGGTGAGTATGAAAAACTCAATAGCTTTTTCCAAAAGATTGGCATCACTCATCATGTCTCATGCCCACATGCTCATCAACAAAATGGTTCTGCTGAACGAAAACATCGTCATATTGTTGAAGTTGGCCTTGCTTTACTTGCTAACTCATCTATGCCTCTTAAGTTTTGGGATGATGCTTTTCTCACTGCCACCTTTCTGATAAATCTCCTCCCAAGCAAAGTTATAAATCATGATACTCCTGTAGAACGCCTCCTCCATACAAAACCCAACTAAGAATCTCTTAGAGTCTTTGGCTGTGCTTGCTGGCCAAATCTTCGTCCCTATAATAAAAGAAAGGTTTCTTTTCGTTCTACACGGTGTGTGTTCCTAGGCTATAGTCCTCGACACAAAGGCGTTAAGTGTCTAGACATTTCCACTGGTCGTGTTTATATCTCCAGAGGTGTTGTTTTTGATGAAAACATATTTCCCTTTGCTGAGTTGCATCCTAATGTTGGCTCACGTCTTCGCAATGATATACTCCTTTTACCACAAGATACATCAAATAATGGGGTTGCAACTGTTGATGATTTTATGCCTTTGCCCGTTGTGCCTATTGTTACTAATGAGCATCAAGATGTTGCAGACAGTACTGTTCATAATCATGCAGCAACTACAGAAAATTCTACTCCAAATGTTGAAGAAACAATGGAGAAAACAGACCCAGAAAACTCCAACCCGGATAGCAATCTCGGAGAAGATACTGCTATCTCTGATACCTCGGATCGCGCAGAACTTGATCCCGAGGATGATTCCTCCGTACGCCAGGCCCGCCAGCTGGTGCCTCCTGGGTGGATCGTGTCTCCGCCTCGTGACGAGCCGTCCTCGTCACGGTCTCCCTCGCTCGCGCGTCAAGGATGATCACGGGATCGCTCCATGTCACCCCGGGGACCGCCTCGCGCCGAGCCGTCCCCATCACGGTCTCCCTCGCCCGCACGTCGCGGTCGATCGCGGGACCGCTCCATGACACCCCGGGGCCGTTTCCCGCTCGCGCGTGCACATGCACCGTATCGACCGGGCCTGCGGTAGCTGTCACCTGGGTGGACCGCGTCACGCCCACGATCGCGTCGCTGCACACGCACACGGTCTCCCGCTCGCAATCTGCATCGCCACGATTCGGCATCGCCCTCGTCGCGCAGACCCAGTGCGTTGTCCCCTGCCTCGTCGCGCGGACCTGGGACACTGTCTCCTGCCTCGCCACCTGACGCCAGGGCAACAACATCTGATGTTACTACTCCACCACCTGATCATGATGGAAACGTCGCCAGCAGTGGGGGATCCTCTGTGGCTCGCTCTCCTACATCACAGCCTTCACCATTGAGTCCTCCTCCACCTCCTGAGCCTCGCACGAGACTTTAAAAAGGTATACGTAATCCAAAGCAATATACTAATGGAACTGTCCGCTATGGTTTGTTCACATCTACAGGTGAATCTCAAACAATTTCGGAGGCTCTTGGGGACAATCGTTGGCGAAAGGCAATGGAGGAAGAATATGATGCACTAATAAAAATAAAACCTGGCACCTTGTTCCTCCTCATTTCACAAAGAATCTTATTGATTGTAAATGGGTATATCGTGTCAAGAAACATGCAAATAGCACAATTGACAGGTACAAGGCACGCTTGGTAGCAAAAGGATTCAAGCAAAGGTATGGAATTGATTATGAAGACACCTTCAGTCCTGTTGTCAAGGCAGCAACTATCAGACTTGTACTGGCAGTGACTGTTTCTAGAGGCTGGAGTCTACAACAGCTAGATGTTAATAACGCGTTTTTACATGGCGTTCTGGAAGAGGAGGTTTATATGAGACAACCCCTAGGTTTTGAATCTTCCGCTACTCCAAACTATATCTACAAACTTGATAAAGCTCGTTATGGTCTTAAGCAAGCTCCTCGTGCATGGTATTCCAGACTCAGCACCAAGTTGCAACAACTTGGTTTTGTCCCTTCAAAAGCAGACACTTCACTATTCCTTTATAATAAAGCTAATGTTATGATATTTGTTCTAATCTATGTTGATGATATCATAGTCACTAGTTCATCAAATCAAGCTATTAATGCTCTTCTTCATGATCTCAACAGTGATTTTGCACACAAGGATTTGGGAGACTTACACTTCTTGGGTATTGAGGTAAAGAAAACTCAGACTGGCTTACTCCTCACTTAGGAAAAATATGCTGCTGATTTGCTAGCTAAAGTTGGTATGACAAAGTGCACAATATCCCTTACACCTTTATCATCTACTGAAAAATTATCTTTGACTGAAGGAATAGCTCTTGGTCCTGATGATAGTACACAATATCGAAGTATTGTAGGTGCTTTACAATATTTGACACTGACAAGGCCTGATATTTCCTTCTCGGTAAATAAAGTGTGTCAGTACTTACATGCTCCAACTACTGCTCATTGGACAGTTGTCAAAAGAATCTTGAGATATGTTTAGGGGACTATACATGTTGGATTAACCTTTCAGCAGTCTTCATCTAGTTTGCTTAGTGCTTTCTTAGATGCAGATTGGGCAGGTTGTCTGGATGATAGAAGATTTACAGGAGGCTTTGCTATATTTCTTGGACCAAACTTAGTCTCATGGAGTGCAAGAAAACAGGCTACAGTTTCAAGGTCTAGCACTGAAGCTGAATACAAAGCTTTAGCAAATGCTACAGCTGAATTGATATGGGTCGAAGCCTTGCTTGGTGAACTTGGTGTTCGACTAAAGCAAAAGCCTTGTTTGTGGTGTGATAATTTGGGTGCTACTTATTTGTCTGCAAATCCTATTTTTCATGCCAGGACAAAACACATTGAGACAGATTATCATTTTGTTCGAGAAAGAGTTACAAATAAGATGCTTGACATCAGGTTCATATCAAGAAAAGATCAAGTCGCAGATGGCTTCACAAAGGCTTTAGCAGTTAAAGATCTAAATGAGTTTAAGCGTAATCTCAACCTTTCAGAAGGTTGTGATTAAGGGAGGTTGTTAGATAAAAATGTCTTATCCTTTGTAACGTACGACTTATGGAGTAGTACTCCAAAGTTTTTATGATAAAGATAAAATTCTAGAGATAGAAAGATAGGATTCTAGAGATCGATCGTATCCCCTATTGTAGCGATCGACCTCCCCTCTTGTACCGGCCACCGCAAGGGTCTCTTTTTACTTGCCATATAAACACGTACCCGGCGACTCTAACGAGTACGTCCGTTCCTGCCTAAAACCATCGCAGCCAATAGCGAGTTCGTGCGGGTGGGGGGTGTGCTTCTCCTGCCAGCACACCGCGTCCGCATCGGCACCGCCAGTCACCAGCGGCAGACGCCCTGCCCTCTGCCGCCTCCTCCCTACCGGGATCCTTGGAGCCCCCTGCAGCAGGCCAACGCTACGGCGCCGGTGGAGCCGCTCCCGTCGCCAGCAGAGGTGGCGGAGCTCGCGGACCTGCAAGGACGCAGGTGGGCCGACGTCGAGGACGTGGAACCCGGTGAGCTCCAGGTGGAGGCGCTAGGATGCCACACAGATTCGATGGCGATGGGCTCCGAGTCAGGGACTTGCTTAGATGGGGCGAGATGGGAGTGGAGACGGCCAGGGATTCCTCCGCGCTGAAGTGTCGCATGCTAGGGGAATATCACCTCCTAGCGTGGCCTGACCGGCGGCAGAGGCACCTCGGCCGACCCGACTGTCCATCATCTGCCCCTCCTTGCTTGCAAGCCGACGGTGCTCCTAAGGGTTCCTCGAACCCGCAAGCCCTGGCCACGACACAGCAGCGGCAACAGTCCACGACCCTCGTCGACGCTCCAGTGGCGATGGGGAACGGTGGAGGGTGCAAGCTTCCGGCGGCGGCGGCGCGAGCAAGATGCACTGAGGCGTGGGGCTGGCGTGCAGTGGGCCGTCTCCCACTTGGGTCGGCCCAGTCGGGTTCCGCAAAGGCCTGGAACGGGCGGGCAGTGTAGGGGATGGTGGGGCGGGCCTCTAACAGGCTGTTGCTGGCAAGCGCGTCCCAGGTAGCCCACACAGCTATAGTGAGCTCCTATCCCACCCCGGTCAACAGGCAGAATCAATCGTTCCCCACCCCGTCCCTAACCCTAACCCACCGCCGCCGCCCCCGCTGCCAAGCTTGCTAACGTTCCCCTGCCAATTGCCCCATCCCCGACGTGCTCCTACAAGGACGTGCTAATGGCGCTGAAGCAGCCCCACAGCTCGCCAGCTCCTAGAGAGGCCTCCCCGCGCCGCAACCACTCCACTAGAGAGCAGCCGACGAGCCGCCACACGGGTTCGCCGTGGAGCCAGGCCCCCGCCCATGGCCACCATGTCTCGTCCAGGTTCCCGGTGCACCGCTCCTCGTCGCCACCTCGCGCGTACGCCTAGCGTCGGTCCTCTCGGTCCCCGCCCTGCCGACAAAGGCGGGAGGAGGGCCCTGTGAAGCGCTCCCCACCCCGACCTGCTTCTCCTGAGGCCCGGCGTAGCAGGGAGAGGTTGTGGCAGGTCGGCTATCCTCTCGGACGTCGCGTCCTAGCGCGATGGCGTTGGACTGAGGTTGTGGCTGGGTGCATGCAGGCGCTCAAAAGAAGAAGAATAAGTCCAAGAAGAAGAAGAAAGCCACGCTTGGGTAGCCCGCTTTCGCAAATGGGACCACGACGGTCATCCCTGCCTCCTCTAGGGGTCTGCCTTCGCCCCCGGTGCCTCGCCACGAACGAGAGTGCTTCGAGTACTACGGTCTCACGGTGGATGGAGGTTTTTACTATGTTGATATGGGAGGAGTTCCAATGACTGATCCAGAGACTAGCGATCGTGACCTTTCTAGCTCAGGATCAGCCTCTTCAGATCGAGGTCACAGAGGAGTTTATGCACGAGGAGCTATGCGAGGTGCTCCCGGGCCATGAGTGGCTGGTGCGGCGGGTTTCGGCCACAAAGTTCGCAGTGTCATTCCCCTTGGTGGCGATCCTGCGCATGTGTTCCTACGGCTCCTCATTCACGCTCCTGACCCACTAGCTAAAGGTCTCGACCATGTCGTCTTTGTTGGAACAGGAGTCCACTGCCATGCTCTCGGAGGTTTGGGTCCACCTCCTCGGGGTCCTGTTTGAGGCCAAGAGGAAGGAGAAATAAGCAGCGCCTGGTGAAGTACGAGGTGACGATGCGCGTCGACAATGGCAACAGAGTTGAAGTCCTTGTCGTCGGTAACCTCCTTCTGTGTCTCCCTTCAGGATTAGTTTTGAATTTGAATAACTGTTACTATGTACCGACCTTGAGCATGAATATTATCAGTAGGTCTTACTTTTTGCAAGACCATTATTCATTTAAATCGGAGACAAGTGTTCTAAAGGTTTGGGGATTTCAGGCTTACATTAAGAGACTACATCCGGACAAACTCGAACCGAAAGTGGAAAAATGCATCTTTGTAGGATATCCAAAGAAAACTATTGGATATACCTTCTACAACCAAGCCGAGGGCAAAACTTTTGTCGCAAAGAATGGTACCTTCCTCGAGAAAGAGTTTCTCGTGAAAGGTGTAAGTGGAAGGAAGATAGAACTCGATGAGATTATTGACCCGGATCTTCAAATACAGAGTGTCGCAACGGAAGATGTTCTGGATCCACCCTCATTAATTGAAGTGGGAGAAAATGATTATGATCATGAACCTCATGAGGAAATAGCTATCGAACCTAGCAGGTCGACAAAAAAATGTGCTACCCTGATTGGTATAGTTGTCTTGTGAACACAGTCATGTTGGTTGAACATGACAAACCTGCAACCTACATGGAAACAATGGAAGGCCCTGAACCCGAGAAATGGCAAGAAGCCATGGAATGCGAAATAAAGTCCATGTATGACAACTAGGTATGGACCTTGGTAGATATTCCCGAAGGCCGAAAGGTTGTCCAGAATAAATGAATCTTCAAGAAGAAGACGGACGTTGACGGAAACATCAGTGTCTAGAAAGCTCGACTTGTCACAAAAGGTTTTTGAAAAATTCAAGAAATTGACTACGAAGAGATATTTTCTTCTATAGCGAAGCTAAAGTCTATTAGGACTCTACTAGCAGTTGCTGCACATTTCGATTATGAAACATTGAGGAAGAGTTGTATACGATGAAACCGGAGGGTTTTATTAATCCAGAGGATGATGGTAAAGTATGAAAGCTTCAGAGGTCCATTTATGGACTGAAGCAAGCATATTGGAGCTAGAATCTTTGATTTGATAAAGTCATCAAAGG
Organism: Avena insularis; assembly: GCA_023614405.1. Classification (NCBI taxonomy): domain Eukaryota; kingdom Viridiplantae; phylum Streptophyta; class Magnoliopsida; order Poales; family Poaceae; genus Avena; species Avena insularis. The sequence goes on along the minus strand of CM042696.1, from coordinate 36,810,385 downwards.
TTTTGGATCTGTCCAAAATGTAGAAGAAGCCTGCATATATAAGAAAGTGAATGGGAGTTTACTGGCATTCCTAGTACTATATATGGACGACATATTGTTAATAGGGAATGACGTGAATCTTCTGAAAAGCGTGAAAGATTATTTAAATAGTAAATTCTCTATGAAATACATGGATGAAGCTGCCTACATACTAGGCATCGGGATCTATAGAGATAGATCAAAGCGTATGTTGGCACTTGGTCAAAGAACTTACCTAGAAAAGATTATGATACGATTCAGAATGGATCAGACAAAGAAGGGTTCATTACCGACCGTAATAGGTAATTAGTTGAGTGTGGCTCAATGCCTAGTAACAAATTGTGATAGAGAAGCAATGAGAGACATTCCTTATGCCTCGACCATTAGCTCCATCATGTATGCCATGTTGAGCACTAGACCATATGTTGCCTTGGCCCTTAGCTTGACGAGTCGTTTCCAAAGCAACCCTAGGTCGGTTCATTGGAATGTAGTTAAAATATCCTCAAGTATCTGAAAAGAATTAATGATGTGCTTCTAGTCTATGGAGGACGTGAAGAAGAGCTTTCTGTAACAGGTTATGTGGATGCAAACTTCCACACTAATCCAGATAACTCAAAGTCTCAAATAAGATATGTGTTGTTGGTGAATGGTGGCATGGTGAGCTCAAGAAGCGGGAAACAAATCCCGGTGGCTCAATCTACAATGGAGTCGGAGTACATGGCTACCATAGAAGCAGATAATGAAGCTGTTTGGATGAGGTAGTTAATTACTGAACTTGGAGTGTTCCCAAGTGTGCATGACCCTGTGTGCATCTACTGTGATAACATGGGGGCCATTGTGAATGTCAAGGGCCAGAGGTTCCACTCCATGGCCAAGCACATACACCGACGTTACCATGTAATAAGAGATTACGTAGAAAACTGTGACATTAGGGTTTACAAAGTACATACAAATATGAATATAGCTGATCCATTCAAAAAACCTCTTCTATAGGAAAAGCACGATCAACACCATGATGCTATTGGTGTTAGATTATTGCCTGATGTAAAACTAGTGTAATTGTACTCTAGTGCAAGTGGGAGACTAAAGGAGATATGCTCTAGATGCCAATAAATAAAGTTGTTTGATTGATATATCTCTAAAGTTCATAATAGTTTATCATGCTATAACTGTATTGAGCAAAAATATTAATACAAGTGTGGTATATAAACAAACAGGTCCCTAGTATCCTCTAGTACTAGTTCACTGGGAAGATGATGATCGAGGTTTCCTGATCATGATTTGACTAAAATGTCAACTGACAACGAGCTCACTTATGAACTGATGGACACACCCGACCATAGAATTTCAGTGTTATCCAATCACAAAGTTCAACATTGTGATATCTAGTAAAGCATAGTGACTTAATCCTTCGACCGTGAGATCATGCTTAATCACTATCTCCCGTAGTTGCTTTGATCATTTCAACCACCATGACCGTAACTGGGTAGCTATAAAGGTTTGTGACGAGGGGTAACCTCGGCAATGTCCATGGTTATGGACTTATAGTTTCGAGGAAAAGAGAACACTGGGGATTTCGTCGGATGTTAGGCAAACAAGGGAGTCGAAGTCACCCGATTATTGATGAACTAAACTATTACAGTGTTGGGGTTCCGCGTATGAAAACAATAAATTTTACCCTACGCCCCTGAACCCCTGAAGCTGCCAGGACCTATCTATTAGTAATACAGTAACGGGAGGGGCTTTTCGTGAACTTACCCTTGAAGACCGAAAAGCGTTGTCAATGCTCAGGAGAGTGTGGTTGATGTATACGAGCCGAAGCCGACCTCAAGGTCGTGATGAAGTCCTCGCGCTCCTCTGGCTCCAACGACTTGAGTGCCTCAAGTGCGACACCTCATGAGTAGTTACATGTACATTGCTGACGATGACTCCGCTTCCCGATCCAGCAGCGATTCTATGAGTAGAGCTCGAATCCGAATCCATGGTAGCGGCGCTCCGCGATGAAGATGTCTCTCGTTTGCGCAGTCCAGACTTGGGACCATGATCACGAGAGAGAGGGGGAGAGAGAAAATATCAACAGGAGGTCCTCCCAAAAGTGAGAAGACCTTTATTGATTATTGGTGTATTTAATTTGGCCAAATACCCCCACTATATATAGGGGGAGGGGAGGTACTACCTCCCTCAAAGTCCCGGGGTGGGACTAAAGGAGAGGAGGGGAGGGGAGGCCGCCGGCCAGCCCCTAGTGGGCCCTGCACGGGGGGCTAGGCCCAGTCGGCCATCCCCTATGCCCCTTCTCCCTCTCTCCTTTCCCCTAATGGGCACTCTCCCTCCGGAAATTGGTCCATTAAGCCTTTGACCATTTTAATTGATTTTCTATTTATTAAATAATTATGAATAAATGATTAAATCAACATTTAACATTCATTCACACATTATTCAATCTCCGTGGCTATGGAACACCTTCCACCTCCACTCCGGACAACCTTCAAACTTACAGAAACCCTTCCGGTTTTCTCTCTACTATTCTTCGGCGATTCTACCAATCCTATAAACACTCTCTAAGCATCATCAAGCCCTTAAGCGTGATACCCCACGGTTCGGTAACACTCCAGACATGGTCGAGACACTCCCGCACCAATGATCGACATAGGGACCTGGATGGCCATGTGACCCCTGTGTGTTCCACGAAGATCTTTTGTCGTTTTAACCGAGACAGTCGTGTCTTATTCCCTTTGTCACTCGATACTTGCATTGCCCGAGATCTGATCAATGACATCACTATTGTCGTGTTCAATCTTGTTATTGAACAATGCTACTTGACTTGTTCCGACAAGTGATATCCTTGTGATCAAATCACACGCTGCGCAGCTATTGGATACAACTTCTCCGAGTGGGCCCTTTGAGTATATTCCCGTCACATGGACGGACAAATCCCGCTCTTGACATATATTGCCTCTACGGTTTCCTCCGAGTACCTGAACACACCTTTATAACCACTGTATTACCGAGTGGTGTTTGATGCTATCTAAGCACTCTCGGGAGACAGTGATTGATATAGCCTCACGGTCTAAGGAATAGTCTACGAGGATCCATTTCTAATCATCGTAACTTGAACTTCGTGACATGATCGGGTCACGATGTTTAGGTTGGGTATTGGTTCATCATCTCATTCTCAGAATGAGATGACCTCATTTCCAACTGGTATAAATGTCACATGATCAGGAAACATGATCATATGTTGACCAATGAACCAGTGACTAGAGTTTCACTGGGAACCCCTGGTTGTTTATATATCACACGTGTATTGATGTTTCCACTCAATACAGTTATAGCATGATATAAAACTTAATCATAAACCATATGAAATATGATAATAGTCCTTACTACTATTTGTCTCTAGGACATATTTCCATCAGTCTCCCACTTGCACTAGAGTACAAATACACTAGCTGCATTTATTCTCAACCATTGGCACCATATATCCGATACCCTGAACATGGTTTCTCATGGAAGAGGTTGTGTCTTGGGTCTGTAATTTATAGTCCCAAATCCTTTGCAACTTATGAATGTCACCTTGATTGACATTAATACTTTATCATCACATGATAGCATCTTTGTGTATGCATCGTCGTTATGGCAGCAGAACGAGGCCTGATTCCAGGAGCCTACAATGACGTTAGATCAACCTCGAGGGCTTTCTCATGGGCACTGTGCCCTAGGACACATCATTCTACGTTAAAAGCGAACTATCCCCGCCATAACATTATACAACACTTTAGATGGTACCCTTATCTATTATTATAAATGTATTCATCGAAACATCAGTGCACTCTGTGCAACTTTTGATGTTTTGTTCACCTCGCTTCCTACTTGACTTTAATCGGTATTTACGGGAGTTTCCAACATATGCCCTTATAACATAACTCTTTATGTTTTCAGATATGTCATCCTTTATGGATTTGAAAATATATCCACAGTTCTCTACTAGACACTGCGGACAAACTCAGTTCAACGTTCTGTGATTCGGACTTAATCACTTTCAAACGTTCCTTATTTGGATCACATATTATGCTAAGTTATCATCATGGTTTTCTAATATAGAACCTATGTCTCAACATAGTGGATGATGACCATCCTTTTCTTTCTTTCAACCATTGATGTTAAACTTAATATTATTCCTAATTCGAGTTATTAAGGACTAGTTCCTTAATTAACTTCTATTCTGAAACCCCTTTCAGAATCCCTTAAGGAATACTACATAATATCATAATACACTTATTATCAACTTCAACATCTTATAAATAATTATTTATAAGTATTTGCGCTTTCATTCTTAACACAATTAAGAATTACTCTTATAAGCTCCCACTCAAAAATATGTCATTCACATATTGTTTTGGGAAGACATTCATAAATTTATGCAAATTGCATATCCACTCATTATTTTTAATAACTTCAAAATCCTTTGATCAAATATCAAACTTGGAGTTTTACTATGAGATACCAGTACTATTACTAGTTTTAAATCCTCTAGACATTCAACACACTTGAATCAAATTCATTTGAATTCGTCCAATACTTGACAAATTGTGCTTTTGTCATTCACCCCCTTTTTCCACTATGGCTTTGCAGTCATTTGGGAAAATTCAAGTAACCCCTTTTACTTGTGATATTCAACAACTAATTGCTTTCTAATCCCAAGGGAATTTCGCTATTAGGATTTCTCATAATTTTAGTTTACCATTATTTCCTTAGTAGTTCATAGGTATGTCATATTCCAAGAATCACGACAAATGATTCACAAACGTCTCCATACTAGATATGGATTACATTTTGAATCCTACTTCATGTAGTGAAAACACTAGTGGGGAAAACACAATGATCAATATCATTGATTCTTCCCTTTCTGTGAAGAGAATCGTTCAGGAACGTTGTCCGTTGCGCTTCTCAACACTCTGATGTAGGGTTTTGAATCCTCATCATGTTTTACACTATTTTCCATTTGCTCCATAATTGAGAATCATCACTAAAAGTGAGCTTTCTCAAGAATGCACCAAAATCCAAGCAGTACGAATCTTGCTTTCCTTTTGGTTTTAGCTATGGATTTCGTATTCAAAGTTTCCAATGAATATTCTATAAGGATTTATTCGCTATTGTTTTGGTTATATCGAATAACCCCAAAACTTTCACGAATGCTAATGGTTTCCTATATATTGTAATTGAGTGCTAGCTATTTCTAACTAATGGTCTCTATATCTACAATACACTGATTTATTTGGTGCCTTCTATTCACCCACTTTGATATCTAATATCACATTGTGATGCTTTGCATTTTGACGTTTCAAAACACTTTGCATTCCACAATTTCTTTTATGCCATTCTTATAAATTCGAAGTTCATTACTATTGATCAAATCATAGTAATTAGATTCTCTTTTTTCTTTATACCCATTGTTGGTGAAACACTTTGATCAAATCAAATAGTTTCATATTCATGTTTCCTTTGGTAAACTACTTTACACATTTAAACAAGCAATTAATGGTAATTACCATTTTCGTCAAAACACAATACATCGAATATGTATTCTATTTAACAATTCATCAAACACTTTGTATTCAAGTAATACACGATGTTCAAGTTAATTTGCCGAACTTAGGCATGATTTGTATGTGATAAGAAATCGAATGACTTTCACATATTATCATTATAACTTTGAATTTAAACAATGGTTTTCATTCATTAATGAAATATCATTTAAGTCAGGTATTTTAAACAAGGCATTTTAATGTTTTACAAATGTTCATGCATTATGAATTAGTTTCAAACAACAAGGATAATTCACACATAATCAAACAAGATATGAACACGAATAGAAATCATTCATAAAAGTAGAACAACGGTTTGTTACAAACTCATATGAATAACCGTCTCACGAAGTGTGAGACACTCTAAAGAAGTTTACAATCTCTTGATTACAATAATCATCCTAAAACATAAACTAAATGATAAATGTCGAGGGAGAGTGTCGTCGGCCGTCATCATCATGCTCGCCATCAACACGCAACGTCACCTCCTCTCCAGCAAGCACCTCTCATGCAGAAGGACCTGTTTTCAGCAAAACAGAACAAGTATCAGATATACTTAACACTGCAAATGTGTTTGCAAGATTATAACATTTATAAAATTGTATATCAAATATATACCTTTGTCATTGATGACCTGAGTGACATCTGGTTCAACCAACACATTCCTGAGATGTGTCATGAACCGGTGTAACTCCATTGATTCCGTGTCACCCCTCATTATGCAAGTCCTGACTTGTGCTTGGTAGCTTGGTGGCAGCGACCATAGCATAACACTGTTTGTGAAAGAGCCCGTCATCCAGCTATCCAGGAAGTATGTAGGCCTCATGTACACATCATGCATAAGTTCTCCTCCATCTTAATGGAGAGGAAGTCTCCCATCAGCTCATGCTCCCATATGCGTACTTGTTCCACGAAATGTGTCCTAAGCTGTAGCATCACTGAACGAGGGTCGACATCACCCACAAAAGGCCACAGCTCATCCACCATTCCGAAACGCATGGTAACTGAAATGAAGGAGGCCATCTCACGATGGAGATAGCGGTCTTTCCGCTCCTATGGGGTCTCAAGGTCAGTGGGCTAATCAAAATCCATCCCGTCGAGTATGTAGTCGACCACATCGTTCTCGTTAAGGAGAACGTGGAGACGTGCAACCCATATGGAGAAGTTTGATCCATCTAATCTGAGCTTCTCTCCTTCTAACCAATCAATCATCAATAGGAAAGGTGCCATCTACATTTATAATTGCAAAAGGTATTTAGACTAAGTTAATAGTAACTCCACTTAGAAACACCTATCCCCACAAGGGTTCCTAGTGATAACACGACCCCTATCAGCCACATCTCCCCCGATTGAACACGGCCATCGATGTGGGTTCAAAGGTGGACGCTAAACGTCGGTCACATCATTCATACGACTCGTGCTCGATCTTTCGACCATCCGTGTTCCGAGGCCACACTTCTATGGCGTGCTAGGCTCGCCAACTCAACCTTAGTGTATTCGCTGTGCAACATGGCTTATGAAGGGAATATGCCCGAGAGGCAATAATAAAGTGGTTATTATCTTATTCCACGTTTATGATATATGTTTATTTTGCATGCTATAATTGTATTAATTGGAAACGTTAATACATGTGTGTTTAATAAACAAAATATAAAGTTCCTAGTAATGCCTCTCATATAAACTAGTTCATTGATTAACAAGATGATCATGGACATTGGATGTTGTTGGTAACGAGGTCACAACATTGGTGGAATGATGTGATGAACATTCATCTGAAGTATAGCATTACGATTAGAGTCATTATGTTTATATTGCTATAACATCATACGAAGTAATCTTAGTCCTTAGACCATGATATCATGTTAATTGCTAACACCGAAAGAGTATCTTGATAACATCAAACGTCACACCGTAACAGGGTGACTATAAAGGTGGGTTCAGTGCTACAAAAGTGTTATGTTGAGGCTCATGGATCAAGAGTGGGATTTGTCCATCCCGATGACAGATAGATATACTCTGGGCCCTCTCGGTGATATCACATTCAAATAGCTTGCAAGCAAGTGATGTGATCACTAGAATGTTATATCACGGGAACGAGAAAAGAGTGCATGTCGGCAACGAGATCAAACTAGGTATGGAGATACCGATGATCGAATCTCGGACACGTAACATATCGCGAGACAAAGGGATTTAGTTACTAGCGTTAAAGGTTCTCATGATCACAGAAGTCATCGTTGAATGTGTAGGAGTCAGTATGGATCTCCAGGTCCTGCTTCTGATTATTAATCTGAGAGGGGTCTCGATCATGTCTGCATTATTCGCGAACCGTAGGGTGACACACTTAAGGGATACCGACAACATTTGGAGCAAATATGTTTCAGATAAAGGTTTAAGAAAGCGCTAGAATTATTTCAATAGACACCAAAACTGTTTCGGGTGAAATTGCTGAAATTGGTTCTGCATGTAATATTGAAATGTTGCAGGGGGTTTTATGTGAATGTTTGTTAATCTGAGAGGGGTCTCGATCACTTTAAAAGAGAATGTGAAGGGGCATTTTAATGTGGAGGGGGTTACCACCACATGAATGGGGGAGGTGAAGGGACACCCTCCCCTCCTCCTATAAAAGTCCCCCCTCTCACACCTTCACACTCACACCTCCTCGTGAAGGATCTCTCCCCCCTCTAGTATTATTCCCCCATGGTCTCGGATTAGCGAGATACATGTTCCCGGTGGCTTTATCTGGAAAGGATTTGCTGCTTCCGCTACTTTGCTGGAGCGAGGGATGGAGGTTGTCGGGGTACCGGACGTGTGTGCGATCACGGATGCACCGCTGCTTTGCGGTGCTGGACTTGGTGGTGCTGGACTTGCTGGAGCTGGATCTGATGGACGTGCTGGAGCCGGACCTGCTAGAGCCGGACCTGCTGGACTTCATCACGATCTTGAGATCGGCAAGTGTACGACTACATCATCCACGAGTTCCATCTTGTTAACAAAGCCTTGTATTCTTTGAGGGTAAGTTCTCCATGGATGTATATCCACCCGTTGCTTGTATCTAGTAGATAGATCTTGGCGTATAGTTCCCATCATAGGAATTTTTTTGTTTTCTATGCTGCGAACCCCAACTGTGGTATCAGAGCCTGATCTATGCGTAGGTGCTTTGCACGGGTTGTACACATATGTTTATATGTGGGCGATGATGATCATGTTATTGCATCTTCTATGTATTTTGGATATTGGTGGCATAGTGGGATGAAGCGGCCCGGACCAACCTTACATGTCATCGCACATGAGACCGGTTCCACGACTGACATGCAACTAGTTTTGCATAAGTGGCTGGAGGGTGTCTGTCTCTCCTACTATAGTCAATATCTGATTTACAACGAGTTGCTAATAACTTAATTATCATTGTTGTGGTTCCATGTTCGTAGGTAAGAACGGTTCTATCTTCGAAAGCCCTAAGCCACGTAAAACTTGCAATTGATAAATTAGAGGCGTCTAGTTTAGATCGTTGCTAGGCTAGTGTCATGATATGGTAATGTTGTAAGTTGATGTATAGTTGATACTCTTACAACACACTTAACGTGTAAGTTCCATAGACCTTGGCCTTACACACAAAGGAATGATAAAGATCATACCACGATGCATGTGATAGAGATCAAATGCATGGACCATATCATCCCACTTTACACATTAGATGTTCGCATCTTATATTGCTAGTTTGGCGTTTTAGTAGCATTTGTAAGATGATCCCTCATTTAGATATCAAGATAAAAATGTGTTCTTCCTTAAGTATGCACCGTTCTATGGATCGTGTTTTGAGACATTACGTGATGATCGGGTGTACTCGACTCTGCGCTTTCATACAACGGGTGTAAGACAATTTTATACACGCGCGTACTAAGGTTCTTACTTTGCGAGCCTAGCATGTACAGACATGGCCTCGGAACACGGACCGAAAGGTTAAGCATGAGTCATATAGTTGATATGATGCCCATATTGATGCTTGCCTTTGAAGCTACACCGACTCACGTGATGATCGGACTTGGTGTAGTGGATTTGGTTCATGTAATCACCAAAAAGGCACGAGGGATGTTGTTTTTGAGTGGGAGTTCATTTCTAATTTGGATTAGTCGGACTCAATTTTTCATAAACTAAATCAAGGTGAATTTGCATAATTTATTGTAGTCATTGGCATCTGTTCACTACCTTATGCTTAGTTTTAGTTGAGATAATAGAACTATAGAATTCTGGATATTTACTTTACGAACTGGTATCGTATTGTTCTGAATGTCAATTTAAAGTTTAAAAGTCCTATTGCAAACTTTCAGCAAACTCTATTTACTCCATGAAGTTTAATAAGTAGTATTAAATCAAGAGTAAGAATTCCAATGTTAGTATCTAAAGTATCATGTTTGCCTCCATGATTATTGATATTCAAAAGTTTTAATATTAAGATTATCTAGGAGCTGAAAAATTGTTTCAGAAATCATCATGTGTGGAAGATATTGTGATATCTGAAACAATGTTTTTGGTTGCATTATGATAGAGTATAATTTAGCAAAATACATGTTCTCATATTGTATGAGAATTTGTGAAGGATGGAGATGCTAAGCATCCGGATCTCCCAAAAAGGTTTTGGGAACTAACGTTATACTCGCGATTCTTCCTTACAGGCTATAGTAGCTTGATCATGAAAGTTGTCATGATAAGGATGAATAGAAGATGTAAGCAAAATGTTTACTACACCGATAGATTACTAAAGAATGGATTTTTGAAAGAACACCAAACATTTGATGATGGTGATCCACTTCAAAGTGCAAGTCCAAAGGTATTAGTATTTGACTATACACACTTTGTACTATGTGTCATGTGAATGACACCACTATTGATGTTGATAGATTCTTTTAAATGAAAAGGAATTGTTGAAAGAGAATCTATAAAATATTTGGCAGAAAAGAGAAGGTTGGAGATGTCCAACTTAGGTATATAGAAGATATACATGTTATGGCTATATTCCTTGCTTGTTAAACAATGTGGTTCTGAGGTATTGGATACCGAATTGGTTGGTATGAAGTGTCATACAGGACAATGCAATTCATGAACTGCAATGGCCTAAGTAACTAGCAAGAGAATAAGTGATGATGATCATCAAAAACAAATAAAGTGTTATTGTGCTTTTCATTGACGTCAAACCTAGTCTTCAAGATTTGTTTTAATAATTGTTATTTTGTTCCGGTATTACAAGAACAATGGTTGTTCACCTAATTACCGTATTCCATAAAGGATGGATGAACTTTTACAAGTCTAGTTGGAGAAATTACATCCATAAACATTATTTCTAAAATATCGCAAGACAAATGATTGAAAGATCACTTATGAAGTGACATCGCTTTTTAAATTATATTGGAAAGAAAACATGAAGAAAATCCATGTTGATGGATTTTTGGAGTCTTTGATTTTGATCAATTGACGCTTGTGAGACTTTCCTCGAGATAATTGAAACTCCGTTCATAGGCCAAAGAGGAACGGATGACTAGCTTATTGGAAATTGTACATGCTGATGTGCATAGTCCATTATGTGTAGCCATATGCGATGGATCTTTTTGCTTCATATGCTTTCTCTAGAAATTTGAGTGAATATATTTATATATTTACTTAATAAGGAAGAAGTATGAAACATTTGAAAATTGTTCAAAGACTTTCAAGATGAAGTGAAAAATCATTGTAATAAGAAAATAAAGAGTTTATGATTCGATCATAAAGGAAGATATTTGAGTTACATGTTTAGCAAAACACCTAAGATTTGAGGAATTGTTCCATGATTTGTGTTTCCCGATAAACCATAGTAGTATGGCATATTCAAGAGATGAAATCAAACCATGTTTGACATGGTAAGATCAAAGGTGTCATTTATAAAACTGCCATTATGTTTTAAGGATTAAAGCTTTAGAGACTACCGCTTTTACACTGAAAAGAGCACCATCATGATCCGTTGAAATGACACCATATGAGTTATGGTTTGGGATAAAACCCGAATTGTCTTTTCTTAAATTTTGGTATGCTATGCATAAGTAAAATGTTTACAACCAAATTCGGATAAGCACGTCTTTGTAGGTTATCCCAAATAATTTGTTGGGAATTTCTCCATAACACCGAGGACAAAAGAGTTTGTCGCTTGGAACGTCAAGTTTCTTGAGAAGGAATTTTTCGTGAAAAGTTAAGTGGGAGGACAATAGAACTTTGATAAGATTGTTGAACCTTAGCTATATGTGCTAAGTAGCGCAGCGCCGGAAAGTGTCCTGGTGGTGGCCACAATGCTCATGGCTCCCGTGATTACAAAGGTTGTGATCTCGGAGATTAGATTTCCTATTGAACCACGTGGGTCGGTAAGAATCAAATAGTGTGATTTGATAAGCAAGTCGTTATTGTTTTGATAATGATGAACCGACTACATGCAAAGAAGCGATGATGGGCCCTGACTCCATAAAATGACTAGAAGTCATAGAATCCGTGATAGTATCCATACACGAGAAATCAAGTTTCTAAACTTGGAAGACCCTCCGGAAAGGCGTGAAGCCTATCAGTCATGTTTGGATCTATAAAGAAATAGACATGGATGTTTAACATCTATGAAATAGTCGACATGTCGGAAAGAAGTTTACGATGTTCAAGGAGTTGACTATGACAAGATTTGATCTTTCATAGCGATATTTAGTCTTGACGGATTAATGTAGCAACCACTAAATATCATTTGATGTATGGTAGTTGAACAAACAAAACAATATTCTTCTAATAGAATGGTTACCTAGGACGTGTACAAGACACGGTCCGAAGGGTTTTGTTAATTCAAAGGGTGCTAAAAGGGCATGCAAACTTCAATAGTTGAAGTAAGCATAGCGGAGTTGGAATCTTCACCATGATGAAACTGGTAAAAGACTTTAAATTCATCGGAGATGATGAATATGCTTGCATTTGCAAGAAATTAAGTGGGAGCGCTAAGACATATTTCTAATACATATTGGCTATTGGAAATGATGTATCTTGTATTGACACAAGTTAAGAATTTCATTAAAATAAGATTTCTATGAAAGACTTGGGCAAAACCGGAATATTAGGCATCAATATCTATATGGATAGATTGAGGCGCTAATATGGTTGTGCCAGACATACATATATGAGATATTGAAAGGGTTCAATATGGAAACAACAAGAAAGGTTCTTGCTGCATGGAAAGGATTGTATCAAGATTCAAGTGTTTCAACACTTGGTGAGTAAAATCACATGAAGATTTTGATCGATTATACCGTGATATGTATATATCCAGATATGTCCTATGCTCTAAATGTTATGGGCACATACCAGAATGATTCATAAGATGATCATTGGACGATAGTAAAGATATTCTTATGAGCTTTGGAAGAACTAAGAATATATCATGTATAAGTGACAAATAGTTAAAAGGAGTTCATTGTAAAGTGTTACATTGATACTAGTTTTGTCACAAGATACAAAATTAAATTTTTTATCTCAATTTAGACTATGGGTGGCACAATGTAATGGAAAGGATGTTCCATGATGGATTTGGATGAGTTCTAAAGTTGAAACATTGTGACGGATACTACAACAAAAGGGGTAAGTATATGACTGCTATAGTAGCAGCAAAGGAGGGCATTTGTGTTATGTAGTTTGTTATCAAACTAGGTGTTGTTAAAGTGGGCTAATACTATGAAGATATATTGTATGAAAATAATATCAACATATTTTAACCATCACATTTGAGAATGAGTGATGCGTAGAGACGCAAAGACATGCAAATACACACGGACCTGAAAGTGCTAGATCCGAAAATTATGTTAACCACTAGCAAACACGTATATTCAACACCTAGGTGTTGTATATACAAGTTTACAAACTAGATTATTGACTCTAGTGCAAGTGGGAGACTGAAGGGAATATGCCCGAGAGGCAATAATAAAGTGGTTATTATCTTATTCCATGTTTATGATAAATGTTTATTTTGCATGCTATAATTGTATTAATTGGAAACGCTAATACATGTGTGTTTAATAAACAAAATGTAAAGTTCCTAGTAATGCCTCTCATATAAACTAGCTCGTTGATTAACAAGATGATCAAGGTTTCTTGATCATGGACATTGGATGTTGTTGATAACGAGGTCACAACATTGGTGGAATGATGTGATGAACATTCATTCGAAGTATAGCATTACGATCAGAGTCATTATGTTTATATTGCTATAACATCATACAAAGTAATCTTAGTCCTTAGACCATGAGATCATGTTAATTGCTAACACCGGAAGAGTATCTTGATAACATCAAACATCACACCGTAACAGGGTGACTATAAAGGTGGGTTTAGTGCTACGAACGTGTTATGTTGAGGCTCATGGATCAAGAGTGGGATTTGTCCATCCCGATGACGGATATATATACTCTGGGCCCTCTCGGTGATATCACATTCAAATAGCTTGCAAGCAAGTGATGTGATCACTAGAATGTTATATCACGGGAACAAGAAAAGAGTGCATGTCGGCAACGAGATCAAACTAGGTATGGAGATACCGATGATCGAATCTCGGACATGTAATATATCGCGAGACAAATGGATTTAGTTACTAGCGTTAAAGGTTCTCATGATCACAGAAGTCATCATTGAATGTGTAGGAGTCAGTATGGATCTCCAGGTCCCGCTTCTGATTATTGATCTGTGAGGGGTCTCGATCATGTCTGCATTATTCGTGAACCGTAGGGTGACACACTTAAGGGATACCGACACCATTTGGAGCAAATATGTTTCAGATAAAGATTTAAGAAAGCACTGGAATTATTTCAATAGACACCAAAACTATTACGGGTGAAATTGCTGAAATTGGTTCTGCATGTAATATTGAAATGTTGCAAGGGTTTTATGTAAATGTTTGTTAAATAAAGTAATTAACAAAATTCTGAATAAAAATAATAAAAGAGTTTTATTAAATGAGAGAGCATTAAATTTGGAGAAATTTAATGCATTTAAAGTGGAGACTTTAAAAGAGAATGTGAAGGGGCATTTTAATGTGGAGGGGGTTACCACCACATGAATGGGGGAGGTGAAGGGACACCCTCCCCTCCTCCTATAAAAGGCCCCCCTCTCACACCTTCACACTCACACCTCCTCGTGAAGGATCTCTCTCCCCCTCTAGTATTATTCCCCCATGGTCTCGGATTAGCGAGATACATGTTCCCGGTGGCTTTATCTGGAAAGGAGTTGGTGCTTCCGCTGCTTTGCTTGAGCGAGGGGCGGAGGTTGTCGGGGTACCAGACGTGTGTGCGAGCACGGATGCACCGCTGGACTTAGTAGTCTTTGGACTTGCTAGAGTTGGATCGATGGGACGTCTTTGGGCCGGACCTGCTGGACTTCATCACGATCTTGAGATCGGCAAGTGTACGACTACATCATCCACGAGTTCCATCTCGTTAACAAAGCCTTGTTGTCTTTGAGGGTAGGTTCTCCATGGATGTATATCCACCCATTGCTTGTATCTAGTAGATAGATCTTGGCGTATAGTTCCCATCGCAGGATTTTTTTTATTTTTCTATGCTACGAACCCCAATAGCTTACACCCACTGTATGCGAACATAGATATGTCTGACACCCAGGCTTGTACCCTGGATCGCCTCATACCGAAGAACTTTCTTGGTGGTGCACACTAAGGGGGAACACAATCGTTGGTAATTTTAACAGGGATCATCTTATTAGGCTACCATCAAGAATCTAATACTAGCACACAATAAGACATACAAACAATAACATTGAATGTAAATGCTATGTGATATGGTCCTTCACGTCGTGATCTCCATCCGTCGTCACCGGGTTCCGGCGCCAGTGTTCCGGCGCCGTAGACACCAAGGTACCGGTGTCATTCCGGCGTGGTAGTCCGTCACCTTCGTGACTATCTACTACTATGTAACATAATGTAATCACTTTACCTTTGCCACAACCATATCACAAAGCAACGCCCCCCTGCAAAACAAAGTTAGACGCCTCTACTTTATCTTTGCATGTTTTACGTGGCTGAATGGGCTTTCGCACAAGAACCGTTCTTACCTACAAACTTTCAGCACAACGCTGATCAAGTAGTTGTCTCTACTACACCCCTTTTGGGGCCCTCCGTTGCAAATGGTATACCAACTAATGTGAGAGAGACAAACACCCTCCTAAGCCACTTTATATGGTACAATCCATATGTCAAGCGTGGGCCAGTCTCGCGAATGAACGCGTAAAGTCGGTTGGGGCCGCTTCATCAAGCATTACTGCGGTATACACAAGTACATGTGGGAGGGTAACAACTAAAAGATCAACGCCCACACGCTACATCTCGTGTGTTCTACCCGTACTAGCATTACTACGCATAGATCTAGCTCTGATACCACTGTTGGGGTCCCGCGTATGAAAACAATAAATTTTACCCTACGCCCCTGAACCCCTGAAGCTGCCATGACCTATCTATTAGTAATACAGTAACATGAGGGGATTTTCACGAACTTACCCTTGAAGACCGAAAAGTGTTGTCAACGCTCAGGAGAGTGTGGTTAATGTAGACGAGCCGAAGCCGACCTCAAGGTCGTGATGAAGTCCTCGCGCTCCTCTGGCTCCAACGACTTGAGTGCATCAAGTGCGACACCTCGTGGGGAGTTAAACACGTCCGGTGGCTGACGATGACTCCCACTTCCCCGATCCAGCAGCAGTTGCGGAAGTAGAGCTCCCGAATCTGAATCCCGCAGCGCGACGGCGCTCCGCGATGAAGATGTCTCTCGTTCGCGTAGTCTAGACTTGGGACCACAATCACGGGAGAGAGAGGGGGAGAGAGAAAATACCAACTGGAGGTCCTCCCAAAAGTGAGAAGACCTTTATTGATTATTGGTGTATTTAATTTGGCCAAATACCCCCACTATATATAGGGGGAGGGGAGGTACTACCTCCCTCAAAGTCCCGGGGTGGGACTAAAGGAGAGGAGGGGGAGGGGAGGCCGTCGGCCAGCCCCTAGTGGGCCCCGTGCGGGGGGCTAGGCCCAGCCTGCTAGCCCCCTTTCCATTCTCCCTCTCTCCTTTCCCCTAATGGGCACTCTCCCTCCGGAAGTTGGCCCATTAAGCCTTTGACCCTTTTAATTGATTTTCTCTTTATTAAATAATTATGAATAAATGATTAAATCAACATTTAACATTCATTCACACATTATTCAATCTCCGTGGCTATGGAACACCTTCCACCTCCACTCCGGACAACCTCTGGACTTACCGAAACCCTTCCGGTTTTGTCTCTACTATTCTTCGGCGATTCTACCGATCCTATAAACACTCTCTAAGCATCATCAAGCCCTTAAGCGTGATACCCCATGGTTCGGGAACACTCCATACATGGTCGGGACACTCCCACAGCAATGATCGATAGAGGGACCTGGATGGCCATGTGACCCCTGTGCGTTCCACGAAGATCTTTTGTCATTTGAACCGGGATAGTCGTGTCTTATTCCCTTTGTCACTCGATACTTGCATTGCCCGAGATCTGATCAATGACATCACTATGTCGTGTTCAATCTCGTTACTGAATAATGCTACTTGACTCGTTCTGACAAGTGATAGCCTTGTGATCAAATCACACGCTGCGCAGCTATTGGATACAACTTCTCCGAGTGGGCCCTTTGAGTATCTTCCCGTCACATGGACGGACAAATCCTGCTCTTGACATATATTGCCTCTACGGTTTCCTCCGAGTACCTGAACACACCTTTATAACCACTATATTACCGAGTGGCATTTGATGCTATCTAAGCACTCTCGGGAGACAGTGATTGATATAGCCTCACAGTCTAGGAATAGTCTACGAGGATCCATTTCTAATCATCGTAACTTGAACTTCGTGACATGATCGGGTCACCATGTTTAGGTTGGGTATTGGTTCATCATCTCATTCTCAGAATGAGATGACCTCATTTCCAACTGGCATAAATGTCACATGGTCAGGAAACATGATCATCTGTTGACCAATGAACCAGTGACTAGAGTTTCACTGGGAACCCCTGGTTGTTTATATATCACACGTGTATTGATGTTTCCACTCAATACAGTTATAGCATGATATAAAACTTAATCATAAACTATATGAAATATGATAATAGTCCTTACTACTATTTGTCTCTAGGGCATATTTCCAACATACAGATCGCTTGGGGTTTTGGGTACCTCCTCATAGGCTTCTCCCGTCCTATATATAATAGGCTGGGGCTCAAAGCCGTATACGGATAGGTTACATATGTATGATTACAACACCAACATAACGTCGGCTCATATTTCCTTATCTAATACAACTAAGCCTTCCATCGGATGCTTCTTGGACCATCACCTTGAATCTTCATAGGTTTTGAGCCTTTATATAGCCAGGGTTGCAAACCATAGGCACCCGAGTAATCATACTGATGTCAGTAGCCCCCGAGACTTTACCTGAATCATAGATTCTGGTTGAGTCTCAAAGATATTTTTTAATTTTCCATATTTTTCTATCTTTATAGGGATTTAGTACAACATGCCTGATGCATCCGGCGTAATTCAGTTTGAGCTGTTGAGGTCTTACCAAATACTGAATTCCAGTTCTATTTTATTGGGTACCCAACGCATCCGTTGGGATTTTTCATCATATCATTGATACGGATATTTTACTGGCAGAGCGCATTCTTGTGCGATTACCAGGCCACACAGGACGAATCTCAGGGGGTCTTATCTTCATGTTGTGGATACGACATTCGGAGTTTTTGTTGTGTCGGGCGCAATCCAAGATTTTTGTATATATTTCATCGACTGCCTTGTTTGGCTGTTGGAATTGCTGAAGTTTACCGGTTTTTGTAGACGCTCCTAATATGAGTAATTATTTCAGGACACAAATACTTATTGATTTCAACACACAAGGATAATTTTATCTTCGGGTATTGTCTTGGAACAAATGAACTTTCTTCGTCAGGTGCACGACAGCGCTCTTGATAGGAGTAGCCCCCGAGGCTATGTTCGGATGTTTTCATCGGGACGTAGGCTAAAAAACTTATGTTGTAACTACTCTGACAATATCATCTTGTGTTTTGTCGGGTGCGTGGCCAGCCCTCCCGAGAGGACTAGCCCCCGAGGCTACAGTCGGGGTATTTGTATTCGATTGTAGGCTCAAAGTCTCTCTTACTAAGGAATTTACTTCAACTCAATTTTTATAATGCTTTTCTTCAGGTTCTTGTCCTTTTTATAGAGCCAAAGTTTTTTTGTGACTTGCATGGTGTGACGTAACTGATGAAGAAATTGCACCGTGGTTTCTCAGTGACATGTCTCGATGGGACGTTTCGATTGTGGGACCATGCTGCAGTAATGATGACGCGTGGGTGGCGTCTCAACGGAGTTTTTTGACTACACGTCCCCTTTTTCTGCGCGAAGATCGAGGCGTCGTGTGGGGTTTCTCCGATTTTACCGTAGTAATGATTGCTCAAGATTTTTTCATTTTGTAATCTTCTGACACTCTTCACCATCTTATGTGTTTCCGACTGTTCGATTTTACATCGAATGGCTGAGATGCGTGCTTTGTCTCCTAATAAATGAAGGGAGACTTGCTTTACTGCTTTTACTTCCTCTTCGCTGGCTTCATCTTCTTCTTTGCGCCCTTCTATCTTTGCCTCTATCGCCTACTCCTCTTTTCCTCCGCGTGCTAGTGCTGCTCCTCAATCACCATGGGCAAGAGCAGGGTGGGGACTTTCGCTACGGCCACCAAGGCCATAAGGAAGAGGGCTATCGGATGGGCCCCGTCGAAGTGCTCCGCGTGAGATTTGCACGAGGCACGGAACTCCGATCATCTTGAGGAGGGCACCTTCAAGCTTCTAGGGGATGAAGCTCCTCCCATCCCTGAATCTGGCTAGAGGGTAATGTTTCTCTCCTTTTTAATCTGTGGCCTTTCTCTCCCTGTCCATGAATTTATTCGAGGTCTCCTCTTTGTCTATGGCGTGCAACTGTATCAGCTCATGCCCAACTCTATCCTTCATGTTGCTTTCTTTGTTACCCTTTGTGAATGCTTCCTCAGGATGCATCCCCATTGGGGCCTGTGGAAGTATTTCTTCTATGTTCATCGGAATGCCACCGACACCATTGTTCATGATGTTGGTGGCGCCATTTTCTCTGTTCGCTCTGAAGTTGACTATTTTGACTTCAAGATTACTGATTCCATCAAAGGGTGGAAAACCAAATGGTTTTACATCAAGGATCGAAAAGTCCCTTTTGACCCCAAGAAAACTTGTCAAAAACTCGATTCTTGGGATCAACGTCCAACTCCTGAAGAAATGATAGAGATTGAACCCCTTCTTACCTGCATTGACAAACTGTGTCATGAGGTTGGGAAGGAATTGCCGGGATTTCAAATCATGGCATATTTTTTGTGGATCCATGTGCAGTCTCTTCAGGCGAGGCTTTTTGGTATGTGGGCATACACTGGCAAGAAAGACCTGATGAGGATTTCACCAGATGATTTTACCCTCAAGGTCTATAAAAAAAGGGTTCGGAACTTCATGATACGTTGCTAACGTATCCATAATTTTTGATGTTCCATGCTTGGTTTTATCTATTTTCTTATGTTTTGTTCCAACTTTGGAGTACTTTTCATACACTTTCTTGGACTAACCTATTAACAAGATTCCATAGTACCAGCTGCCTGTTTTCTGCTATTTTTGGTTACAGGAAGTCAGAAAATGAATATTCTCAGAATTGGACGGGACAAAAGCCAAAGTCAATTTTTCACCGAGGGGGACACGGAGCCAGAATACGAGACGGAGAGGGGCCAGGGGGCGGCCACACCACCTGGCCGCGCGGCCAGGCCTGGCCTGCGCCAGGGGGTGGTGCGGCCACCCAGGGCACCCCCTCGGCCTCCCCTTTCGCCTATAAGATGCCTTCGATACAACAACCCTAAGTACCCGATCAAAATTCCACGAAAGAGTCTGTAGCTGCCGTCATCTCCATCCCTAGATCGAGAGGGATCTGAAGCTCTTCCTGGCACCCTGCCGGAGAGGGGAATTCACCCTGGAGGCCTTCTTCATCACCATGCAAGACTCCGGTGTGATGCGCGAGTAGTTCATCCTTGGACTACGGGTCCATGTAGTAGCTATATGGTTGGCTCTTCTCCTTTGTGCTATCATGTTTAGATCTTGTGAGCTTCGTTCATGATCAAGATCATCTATTTGTAATCCTACATGTTGTGTTTGCGGGGATCTGATGGATATTGAGATGCTATTTCAGATTGATTATTAATTCTATAATGTCTTTGTTATTTGTGATCTTGCATGCTTACCGTTGTTAGTAGATATCTTGGCCAAGTAGATGCTGGCAACTCCAAGAGTTAGTATTTATGCTCGATAGTGGGTTCATGCCTCTAGTAATCTGGGGAAATGACAGAAATCTCTAAGGTACTAGATGTGCTGTTGCTACTAGGGAGAAAACATCAATCCTTTGTTCATAGAACAATTGTATTGTTTACTTTACACGCAATGCGTAATGCAATTATCTGTTGCTTGCAACTTAATACTGGAGGGGGTTCGAATGATAACCTGAAGGTGGATTATTAGTCATAGATGTAGTTGGATTACGGTATATGTATAATGTTGTAATGCCCAATCAAATCTCAATGGAGTCAAGATGATTAGTATATGCATGTATGCTTTCTTGATGTTTGTCAATTGCCCCGCTGTAATTTGTTCACCCAACATGTCAACTATCTTAAGGAGAATCACCTCTAGTGAACTATGGACCCTGGTCCTTTCTTTTACCATCAATCTACAACTGTTTACTGTTTTTCTGTTTACTTTCTGCAAGCTTTTACTTTCTTACACACGATACGTTTAATCCTTTGTTTTCAGCAAAACCGGTGAGATTGACAACCTAACTGTAAGTTGGGGGCAAAGTTCTGTGGTTGTGTTGTGCATGATTCCAAGTTGGCAACAACACCTTGGAGGTGTTTCCTTGCTCCTACTGGTTTGATAACCTTGGTTTCATAACTGAGGGAAAACTTGCTGTTGTGCTCATCATACCTTCCTCTTGGGGTTCCCCAACGAGCTCGATATATTTTTGGCCATCAAGCATATTTTTTGCCGAGGAGTCAAGGACATCTACACAAGGGGAGTCCCTCATAACCAATCTCTTTAATTTGTTGTTTTTGTTTTGCTTAGTTTATTTTCTGCTTTGTTTGCTTGTTTCTTTTTATCAAAAATACAAAAAATAGTTCCTACTATAGTTTTTATTTTCGTTGGTCTATTATTGTCTTGCTTTATCATGCTTTCTATCAATGGTTGGTTTCTTTGAACCTGAATCTAATTGGCAAGGTGGGTTCATGGAAGAACAAAAATATTATTACAAAGAACACCGCTTGTACAAAAAGGGAAACTCTTATGGGAAAAAATTGATAAATTGAATACCATTGCTAGAAACGTGTGCTCTACTTATAATGTTACTTATTGTGTTGATAAATCTTGTTGCTATAGGAGGTATAAACACCTCCCTTTTCAATGTGAGTATAATGATAATGTTCCCATATCTTCTTATGTTAAAGGAAATTATGACTTTTATGATGTGGAACAAATTGAAGAATTTATTGCTTGGAAGGGTGCATTTCAACTTGCTAGTTTGCTTGAAAATATTGATGATTCACCTTATAAATATGAGGTTTATGATATACTTAAATTTTGCTTTGATAATTACAAGGAAGAAAATGGCTATATTCTTGAATATATTAATAGATGCTTTCCACAAACGGAAGAAACTAATGCCTTGCAGGAGCTTATGGAAGAAGACATTGCTGAAACGGGAAGCTCATTAGATGAAAAAGAGGATGAGAGTGATGAACAAAAGGAGGAAGAATGGATTAGCTACCCATGCCTACCTTATAATGAGAGTAACTCTTTATCCCTTAC
This sequence comes from Avena insularis, assembly GCA_023614405.1. Taxonomy (NCBI): domain Eukaryota; kingdom Viridiplantae; phylum Streptophyta; class Magnoliopsida; order Poales; family Poaceae; genus Avena; species Avena insularis. Next base: position 36,787,801 of record CM042696.1, on the reverse strand, counting down.
ATTATTTGATTGTCCCCCATGCTTACCAAAGGAGGATGAATGTTATGCTCATGTCATCTGTGATGATCCTTTATTTGTGCCTAACTTAGAAATGCATTGTACTAAAGAGTTTTGCATAGAAAATATTTATGATAAAGCTCTAGACGATGGTCCCATATTGATTGATCAGTCATCTTGTTATAAGATTGTTAAAAGTGGGTTTGATGGTTTTAATCCCACTATTTTTGAGATTGATAAAAAATTATGTGTTTGTAGATCATGAAAATCATGCTTTATGTGATAGTTATATTGTTGAGTTTATCCATGAGGCTACTGAAAATTATTATGGGAGAGGAAAATATGGTTATAAAAGTTTTCATGGTACTGAAACACCTCTCTATTTGCTGAAAGTTTTGAAGTTACTCTCGTTTTATCTTCCTATGCCTGTCACTTTGTTCTTTGTGAATTTATTTGCGTATAAGATTCTTATGCATAGGAAGTGGGTTAGACTTAAATGTGTTTTGAATTTGTTTCTTGATGCTCTCTTTTACTTCAATTTATATTTCTTATGTGAGCATCATCGAAATTATTATGCCTAACTTAAAGGCGTTAAAGAAAAATACTTATTGGGAGATAACCCAAAAGTTTTAGATGAGTCTTGGAAGTTATTACCTCTGTAATAACCGCTCCTTATCCTTTTTATTTGCTTTTTGTGCCAAGAGTAACCTCTAATGAGAGAGAAGTAATGCTTGGGAAAGTTGCTGTCCCGAAACAGATTTTTGTTCTTCACCGTAAAAATTCGTGTAAAATCTCTGTACGTCGGTTTGAGGCACCAATTTTTGTGCTTCTGCCCCAGGTTTTTATCTAACTTTCTTTAGTTCAACACTTTTTGATTTGAGCAACATAAGGTCTTCGAAAAAATTCGTCTTTACCTGCTGGTCTGTTTTGACAGATTTCTGCCATTATTTGCATTTTCTTCTTGTTGGTTCCCTTTTGAGTTCTTTTGGGGAATTGAGATTTTTGAGGGAAGTGCTAAAATATCTTGTGTTTAATGGAAGTTTTATTGGTGTTGAAAGTGAATCCAAAGACTTATTATCTTGAGTGCACTAATGTTGCTAATAAAGATTGTGTGAAGTTTTGTATGAAGGAAAAATTTCAGGTGTATGGAAGGAATGAGTAATGAGATGAAGAATGGACTAAAGCTCAAGCTTGGGGATGCTACGCGTGTCACCCCAAGAAATATCCAAGAAGTACAAGCGTCAAAGATTGTGGATGCCCAAGGCATCCCCTTCTTCATTAATAAAAATCCCAGGTTTCTTCCAAACACTTCATTTTTATTGTTTCATGCACAGTCGTGTTGTTCTTGGAGCGTCTTCTTTTTTGTTTTTGTTTTAGTTTTTGTTTGCTTGGTTTTCTTAGTTTGCTGAATAAATTGGTTGGACCCCCTCTTTCATACATTGGTTTTCAAATAGTTCGGTTTGGATTGGAAAAGAGTAGGAAAGTTCATGCTTAAGTGGTAAAAGGAGCTTGTTTTTTACGGTGGCCTATGCTTTGTCATGCCATGCTTGATATTTTTTTGGCTTTATGCTTAGTGATTATTGTTGTAGCATGAATTGTTATAAACAATTGAGATTGCTTAATGTGCCTTGGAAGGATTATGCATTGTTTTAGCATATTAAAGCATAGTATTGTGGTATTCTCCTTTGATGCTTTATTTGGGTTGACTTGGTGCATCGTCACACCATGTTATGACTATCCCAAGTCACCATAGCCTTTATGATCCTTTAGTATTCGGCTTGTAATATCACTTTATGCTTTAATCAATTATGTTTTGTCGCTCTACATGATTATGGCCATTATTGCTCTCTTAGTTGATCGCTCCTAGTCTTTTGCTATCCTCCGTAATCAAGTATGAGTTCCACTCATGCATCCAACTCCTAAAACCAAGTTATTCCAAAGAGTCCACCATACCTACCTATTAGCAATTGCTATTCCAAGTATATTCATGTTTTTATCTACCTTCCGAATTAAACTTGATATGCGAAAATTAGTGATTAAAGCTCTCACGAACTTGATGGCACACTTTACTTTCTTGCATTTAATAAACCTGAACCATTGTGTCCATGTTTGTTGCGTATATGCTTGCGCTTTATAAGTGAAATTAGCAGAACCATGTATCATGGGGAACTCTTTCCACATTGCACTTGTACATTGTACCCCGTTGATATCATGTTCTTTTGCTTATGCATCCCGGCGGTGTGAAATAAAAGTGGAACTTGTAAGATCATGGAGTTTGTATGTGTGTTAGAGAAACGTCTGGGTCGCTAGCCTAAGCCATGCCTAATCATGGTGGAAACTTGCAGCATCACCATAATGTGCACTCTATGAAGCATCCTCAATAAAAACCTATGGAAATAGCAATACAAAGATCGCTGCGATGCTTATTGTCTGCTTGCCTTGTCATTTTGATTATGGGATAACTCCTGTATCATGTGCAAGGGGTACCCCGTTGGCAGTTCTCTATGATACATATGTACTTACAATGACAAGAGCTTACTTGTGAGTAAAGTTGAGTAGCATGAGGTTTGGTCTTCGTAAGTAAGGGGCATGAGATTTCGGCTTATAACTTGTCAAGCATATCCTCTTAGTTGTGTCACTTTAACCTTAATCACTTAAGCATACTTATGATAGGGGCAATTAGAGGTGAAAGCTAACAAGTACCATAATTTTTGGAAGCTCTTTATGAAACTTGAATCTCTACTTCCTTCTATTGAGGCCTTTCTTTTACTTTTATGTTGAGTCTCCACCTTCTACCTTTATACACCTACTTTGAGAGCATAGTGGCCATTTTTAGTTCTATGTGCATTGTCTCAAGCCTTGTTGATTAATGCATAACTTGATATTGCTTGTTCTTAAACTACTTGTATCTAGTCACTCTTATAAACTTTGAAGGTGTCCTATGCATTTATATTTGCTACTCTATGAGGGACACGCTGAATGCCACTATGCTATGTTTTCTTTATGTGAAACAAACAAACGTCTTGCAAAGCATTGTTATTCATAAATCTTTTGTTTGTGCCTTTTTCATATTACAACAAAGTTGCTATGTCTTATTTTTAGAACTTTATCTTTCATGCTATGTTGAAGTACTATGATCCCAGCTATCAATGTTTTACAAATACTTTGATCAACTTTATGATGGTGCATGTCACCTCAAAAATTATTCTTTCTTTTTATCACTTACCTACTCGAGGACGAGCAGGGGTTAAGCTTGGGGATGTTGATACGTTGCTAACGTATCTATAATTTTTGATGTTCTATGCTTAGTTTTTATCTACTTTCTTATGTTTTATCATCGCTGGTCATCATCGCCGACAACAGTCTACACCAATAACTCCACCGCATGTACCGCATCACCGCCGCAACCACCAATCAAGGTCTCCATCAATGCCAACAGGTTCTGCGTCGCCGCGCTCGTACATGTAGATGAATAAGACGGGTTTTATCCCAACATCTACAACTTCTCCTTCAACAAATACGAAAGACCCCCCTGCATGTGGATGAATAAAACGGGTCCGATTCCCGACATCTACTACAACTACAGTTCAATCGCTATCGATAAGCACCTCGCCGTCTTCGTCCACCACAACCTCGCCGCTAGAGTTCTTGTCTAATTTTTTAATTTGCGCCGTTTGTGCTCAATTTTCTTCTTGCAACCACTTCACCTACTCCGTCGCATGTGGAGCGCAACCGACTGTACACGAAGGTCTTCTCTACTGCTCCCTTCGACTCTAGATCGCATGATTCGTGATGGTCTTTGTCTTTGCACGTCTGGTATTGGCAAAACCGAGGCATGCCTTTGTCCTCGGCTCGCTCCTAGGTTTGGCAAGCTCGGCACGACGTGTCGCCTATCTCTACTACCACAGCTCCAACTACGTCTACCTCGAGTTGACTACCGCTGCAACTGCATTTTACTATTTATTACTCTGGCAACTTGCCCCGGGCTCAACGACGACATCGACCACAACTACATCAACCTCAAAGACTCATCAACGGTGACTATATCACCAACACTCCAACAATACCATCGACCACGACTACGGCTATGAATCCCTCTCTCGTCTACATTGACATCGGCATCAAGTCTATCATCCACCAGCATCCTCTCTAGTCGGCACCTTTGGCTTATGCTCCAGTATTAGAGTAGATCACATATTGCTATATTTTGTAATTTAGGATTCTATCTCTAGTAGGCTTCTTAGTCCCCAACTCTTCTAGTACTATATAAATAACCCAAGGGCTCTCAATGTAATTACGCAGTGCAATATGAATCTAGAAATACAATCATCTATTATTGTCCTTAAACATGAATCACCGAATCCCATTTTCTTTAAATGTCACTAGTGGTTTCCATGTATCCCGCTAACTCGGAAAAAAATCCTATGAGACTCGGTCTATATTCCCTGTAGGATAGACCCACCTCGATGCATAACTACTAGAAAAAGGCTAATTAACAGATGAAAAAAAGTCTAGAAAACTGAAAGGACCACCAGGTGTCAGGCATAGGAGAGGGTCTATCAATAGACCCAGTCTCATAATATTTATTTCCCACTATCTCGAGCATTAATTCCACCGCTAGCATCTCCTTATGCATTGTCCACGAGTAGTAGAAATCGTGGTGCGACACAACACGGTCTTCCGGAAGGAACTTACATTGGTCACACTAGTATGCTTGAGATTTGGAAGGGATGGAACACACGAGTTGTGAATACTAGTTTATTAGCACCTCTCAAGAGCTCTATTTATTTAATAAGCATAAAAGAATCGATCCACTATAAGAAAACCTGGATAAAAATATAAATCGACTAACTAATATGGAAACCGTCTGAAAGGGCATGTGTGCCCCATGTGTGGTTTTGGTAATTAATGACAATCCCTATGGACTAATGTGCAAATTGAGTTTCACTTGTACCATGTGTTGGTTTCAAGGATGAAAAAGAAGAAGCATCGTCCAAGGGCTTTGTGCCTATTGGAATCAAGTAGAAGAAGAAGAATATCAAGTTCCTCATGGCTATCTTCAAGACATCATCAAGAATTGAAGTGCAAGCTCAAGATGCGTCATATCTAGAAGATCTCATGCTTGGAGCTTGCCATCCTCGGCGTTCATGGAATGATGAAGACAAGTTCGAAGAAGAGGCTTCCCCATGGAGTATGGGGGAGCATGTCTCAAGACTTCATCCATCAAGTGCAATCAAGAAAGGTGTTCCATCTTGAAGGTGACAAGATCGTCTACATCAAGCTCAAGTGGGATGCTCAAGGAAAAGGTATGATCTTGATAGGGTTTCTACTTTACTGGTCTCTTGTAGTGTTGGGAGACCGGGTTTAGGATAGATAGCCGTACTATCAAGAGGGGCTCTCGAGTGGGTGACTCGTTGTATCTTCGAGAGAGCTCAAACCTTTGCATACATAGCATCATCTTTCTTGGTTGTTGTTTGGTTCTTGTCCATGTGAGGATCTAGAGCTTGTGGTTATCTTCATAACAAGCTCTAGTTCATCAAAAAGGATTTCCCGTGCATATCTTATTGCGTTTTTGATCTTGCGGGTTTTCCAGCTCCACACCTTGGGAGGTATCTCACATATATATTCATGGTATTTTCTCCCTTGGTGATATCCAATATTTCTACACGTCGTTATCTTTCCAATAAAATTGGTTTCATCTCGTTTGGAGTTCGGATGCAAAAGTTGTGGCATTTCTGGTTCTGAAGTTTCTTTGACCGGAAGTACCGGCCAGACGCCGGAAGTACCGCTCGGGCAGAAATCTTGCACGGTGTTAATACCGGCCCAACTTTCGGTGAACCCATTTTTGGTTCAGTATGCTCTCTGCCTGGTCTGTGCTATTTGACGGAACTTCGGTCGGAATCTTGGGCGGTTGTACCGGCCTAGGCGGTAGTACCGGTGACCCACCGGTAGTACCGGCCGACCTCGTTTTTGGGTTCGTTTGCACCGTGTTTTTGGACCGTTGGCTGAGTGCCACCGGTAGTACCGGCCACCCACCGGTACTACCGGCCGTGCGCGATTCTGTGGGTAACGGGCAGATCGGGGAGCCCTTTAAAAGGAGCTCCCCTTTCCCCTTCGGCCTACACTGGTTCTTCTCGGTTTTGGCTTTCTCTCTCCTCCATTGTTGACCTTGAAGAGCTTGCTCTCTCCCCTTCCCCCTCCTATGATTCTTGCATCTTTTTGAGGGATTTGAGAGAGGAGATCTAGATCTACAAGCCCCACCAAGCCAAATCCCTTCTTTATGAAGGAATCCTTGGGATCTAGATCTTGGAGAGTTTTGTGTTCTCCTCTTGTGTTCTTCCTCCCTTATTCCCCCAATAGCTTTTGTAGCTTTGGTGGAATTTGAGAGTGAAGGACTTGCCTTTTGCATTTGGTGCATAGGTTTGAGTTCTCCTCGGAGATTCGGTGAGTTCAATCCCTTGGGATTGTTTCTCTTGGGTTCTTGGAACCCTAGACGGTTGTGTGGTTGGATAGTTGACATTTTGTGGTCTTGTAGCCTTTTGTGGCCTTGTTGCCTTTTGTGGCTTTGTAGCCTTTGTGGCATTGTTCTTGGGGCTCCAATTGAGTTGTGGAGGTTCCCCAAGTTTGTTGGCCTATTGTGGCATTGTGGAGCCTTTGTGGCGTTTCTTGGGAGCCCTCCAATTGAGTTGTGGAGATTGCCCCAAGCCTTATACGGTTCGGTGACCGCCCTCAAGTCCCATAGTGGAACGTGAGTAGGCCTTTGTGGCGAGCTCACGGGAGAATAGGGTGAGACTTTTGTGGCGTCGGTGAGTTGCGTGGCTTCGTATCCTTGGTGAGGCCTTGTGTGGCGTTGGGTGAGCATCGAGCCACCACACCTCGAGGTGAGCCATTTGTGGCGTTCGAAGTACATTGCGCCCCCGCACCTCTCCAACGGAGACATAGCTTCGTGCTTGAAGTACTATATCTTGCTATCACCTTGTTGCTTGTCTTGCTTAGCATAGGTTGTTGGTGCACTTAGTGAAACTAGTGGACATAGGTTTTGGCTTGATAAATTAAACGTTAAGTTTTATTTCGTATTTATTAGAGCCTAAACCGTAATAATTTTAAAACGCCTATTCACCCCCCCCCTCTAGGCGACGCCCATTTCCCTTTCACCGTCTAAACCCATAAGGCAGGTAGCAGTGGCGAAGGACAAACAAAATTCGAGGTAGGGCGAAATCTATAATTTTGACGCAAAGATGAAAATATCCCAGAACATTAATACTTTATATGATTTTATTATAGTCACATAGTAATAGTACTATAACCTAAAAAGATACTCATAAAGAAATTTTGATGATGTATAGAGGTCATAGACAATGGCAAAGCTCTACATTTTTTTGAAAATCGTCCATAATTTTATCGATCAGGATCTCTGAATATCCCTCGCTCCATTTAGCACATCATCAAGTCCTCAATAAGGCATTACACAACTCAGCCTTGATGCATGATTTTTTGTCGCTGAACAACCTTTTCAACTGTTGTCGTCACCACCATAGAACCAATGTCAACTCAATGAGGCGATAAACCGTAGGAAATGCGACATGTCTTTCAAATATCAAGAAAACCTCTAAAGTCTTTATTTCTTAGCATATGAATAGTGAATAGCTTCATCATGTTCATAATAAGAGAAATCTCCATGATATGGTTGCGTAAGACGAGCAACCTTATTCACGTGAAACCTAAAAATGAGTCTCTTGGGTCAAGATAAGAAATTATTGAAACGGTTCTAAAGATAGCTCATCAAATAAATGATCAAAATCAATGGTAATAGAGTGTATGGAAACGTAGGAAGGGTCCACGTCATAAAAATAATCAATAATGATATATTATATTTCCCATTCACTTGAATACTATGTTGTCTTATTATTTTATCCGTACTTAGAATGGTGATGTTATTTTGTGTGCAAATTGACGTTTTTCAAGTGAGGATTTCAACCATCAATTATTCAATTGAACAAGCACGTACTCACATCCTTAAGGGGAGACATTGACTGATAAAAGTAGAATTAGAATTTTTAATCACTAATATATATAAAACCAAAGTAATACCTTAAAACACAATCCATCACATACCTATGTTTGGTTCAGCCACACACTCCCAACTAAAATACACTTAAGTCCTGTTTGAATACCCCCATGACAATGTTTAAAGTTCGGTTCTATTAAATTGAGAATTAACTATTGCAAATAGAAAGAATTGGTTCCGGACGATACTAGATCAAGCCCTTGTTTACGTTTCAGAATCGGTTTTGCATAATTTTCACTAAAACATCAATAACTTTCTCATATGGAGTCCGTTTTTGATGTATGACCACTCAGAATGTTCAAATTAAACATGAGCATATGAAATGTTTCGCTAAAAATCAACGTAGGACAGCTGCCCTACCATGCCCTACTGGGAGCTTAACGATAGGTACGACAATAGACACGCCTATATAAAATACACCTAGAGTGCAACAAGTTTTCTAGGGCCACTGTTCCAGCTTCCAAATACACCACACCACACTACGCAGCGCACTGACACCACCTTTCTAGGTGACCAACCCAACATTCAGCACACAATTGTAAGCCACCATGCAAGAGACTATCTCAATACCATGTAACTCTTGTGGCATCAATCCTTTTGTTGCATGCATATAGTAATGAGAGAGTTATGGAGTATCTTGGTATTAGCAACTTGGCTCTTAGGACTAATAATTCTAAACAGAGGTACACAAATAAATATAAGAAAGTACCGTTATTGTCAAAGTAAATAAATAAATAAGAGAAAGTGATTCTCAATAAAGACTGCATACGTGATTATTGGTACTAGCCCGTATCAACCCAGGCTAGGCTGGCAGATGCAAGGGGCGGTTGTTTTGGTTACATGTATGCACCCATGACATGTAAGTAGTGGTTGTTTGATTAATTTCTAGGACGGCAGCACAAGCGGTATTGACGAAGTGAACATGAACACTAAAACACTATCAGCCCCATACAACAAATATAGGGCAATCGACGACTCGTGAAATTTCAATATCATCGAGACTTAATTTACAGACATACCCTTTACAATAATGTGGTTTACGATAAGATCTTCTCTTGAACTCTCACCTCGACATCAGTTCTAGTAGCGAGGAGGGACAACTACTCCACACATCAGCTGCATCTTGTTAAAATTTTGATGGTGTAAATAAAGAAGTTCATGCATTTTACAATCTCCCAGCTATCAGGCAAATGCAGAAAATATGCAGGTGCACAAACGCTTGAAACCGCGTTCAGTTTCCAGGAAGAACACGCAGCCGAAAAGGTCCGACCGATCTGTTCGAGAAATTGGTCACCTCTAGCTAGGTAATCTTAGGACTTTATAAAAGATCCGGCCGATCTGTTTGAGAAATTGGGGACCTGTAGCTAGGTAATCCCGACGAGATTCAACCCCATGAAAGCAGTCCAAATTCACAGAAACTCACCGGAAAAACTAAGGAAAAAGGATGGAGAAGAACAAAAATATACCGTACTGTCCAGCGTGGTCTAGTCTTCCCCTCTCCGCCCCTACCCTGTTCGTTTTAATCTCTCTGAATTTTGGAGATAAATTTCAAACTTTGGATCATCGTCTTTAGTAGGTAGCACCGTCTATGAATTATGCATTTCGTATTCCTTGCTATAGTTAATGATCTTTGCATTTTTCATCGACAAGCACCTTGCCGTCTTCGTCCACCATAACCTCGTGACCAGAGTTGCAGTCTAATTTTTATTTGCACTTGTGCTAAAATTTTTTTTGCTACCACTTCGTCTACTCCGGTGCATACGACGTGCAACCGACCATACACGGAGGTCTTCTCTGATGTTCCCTCCGACTCTGGCTCGCATGGTTCGTGATGGTCTCTGTCTTCGTCCAGTATTGGCAACACTGACACATGCCATCGTCCTCGGCGTGCTCCCGAGTTTGGAAAGATCGGCACAACGTGTCGCCTACCTCTACTACCACAACTCCAGCTACGTCTACCTCGAGTTGACTACCGCCGCAACATCCTTTACTATTTTATTACTCTGGCGATTTTCCCAGGGCTCAACGATGACACCGACGACAACTACATCGACCTCAACGACTTCATCAACGACGACTACATCACCAACACTACAATAACACCATCGACCACGACTACGACGCCCTAACTCTCGGCAACATTGACATCCACATCGACATCAAGAGCTATCGTCCACCAGCATCCTCTCTAGTCGGCACCTTCAGCTTATGCTATAGTCGGACCATCCACGATCCTCCTGTTGTTCGCGCACTACCGATCCGACTGCGGGGGAGAGGGGAGTGTTAGAGTATAACACAGTTTTGTATTAGAGTAGGTCGCGGTTGTTATATTTGGTAGTTCTCTACTAGTGTTCTTGGCTCTCAAGTCTTATACTCCTATGTAAACAACCAAAGGGCTCACGATGTAACAACGCAATACACAATAGCAATCCATCAACACAATTAACTATTATTATCTTCATTACTCGCAAAGGATTATAAATTCTCTCCTTTAAAAAAGAACATAATTATGACATGGAAAAATACACAAACAAAATGCACTTGCCCTAACAAAAATATGTGCTTTACGGCATGAGGAATCCATTGTAGACGAATACACATATGTGAGAGATTGATTGAATAGGTGATAAATTCAAGTATTAAACGCTATGTGTACCATAAAACAGACCATACCAGAAACTGGAAATCAACAATCATGTTTAATAGTGTCCACTTGATTGCAGAAGTTGCATACTAGTTTACTACTACTAGTAAAGTTTCAATTGGATCTAGCTAAATTATCTTTTATTCAGTGAGGAGCCAAAGGCCGAGTCGAGGAATATGTAATAATAAATAAAAACCCCAAGAATAGTTGAAGAGTAGCAGGGGATTTCAACCTGGGGGAGGCTAATCCCCAACAACCGAAGAGTGCCTTACAGGTGTAATAGCCGAATTGCCTACTAAATTTTTTTGGAATCCTGAACATGTTATCGGTGGTTGAACAAAAGAAAATCTAGCTGCACCACTCTACACCATCTAACAGGTAACAAGTTTCTCGATGCCGCACATTCTGAGGAACCAAATCAAAACATATTTCCGCCACAACTTGGGCATCTGAGGCAAATCATGCGCGCTTGCCAAGAGTATCAAGCTTGTGTGTGCATGAGAACAATAATAATGGAAGCATGTATAATGTTTGATGGAGATATATAGCTCCATAATAGCAGGCCAGGACGAACCTCGAGAGCAGTATATATTTAGGAGTTTAGATGGGAAAATAAATATAAGAAAGTACTGTTATTGTCGAAGTAAATCAATAAATAAGAGAAAGTGATGCTCGATAAAGATTTCATACGTGATTATTCGTACTAGCCCGTATCAACCCTGGCTAGGCCGGCAGATGCGAGCGGCGCGGCGGTTGTTTTGGTTACATGTATGCACCAATGACATGTAAATAGTGGTTGTTTAATTAATTTCCAGGACGGCAGCACAAGCAGTCTTGACGAATTGAACACGAACACTAAAACAATATCAGCCCCGTACAATAAATACAGGATAATCAAGGACTCGTGAATTTTCAGTATCGTTGAGACTTAATTTACAAACATACCTTTTACAATGTGGCTTACGATCCAAATAAGATCATCTCTTGAATCCTCACCTCGACATTGGTTCCGGCGAGGAGGGACAACTACTCCACACATCAGCTGCGTCTTCTTAAAAGTTTGATGGTAAATAAAGAAGCCCATGCATTTTAGAATCTCCCATCTATCAGGCTAATGCAGAAAAGTCGCAGGTGTAAAGGCGCTCCAAACCGTGTTCGGTTTCCAGGAGGAACGCCTAGCCGGCCGATCTGTTCGAGAAATTGGTGACGTCCAGCTAGGTAATCCTAGGACTTTATAAAAGGTCCGGCCAATCTGTTTGAGAAATTGGGTACCTGTAGCTAGGTAATGCCGACGAGATGCACCCCCATGAAAGCAGTCCAAATTCGCAGAAACTCCCCGGAAAAACTAAGGAAAAAGGATGGAGAAGGAACAGAAATACACCTACTGTCAGCGGGGTCTAGTCTTCTCCCCTCTCCGTCCCTACCATGTTCTCTTTAATCTCTCTAAATTTTGGAGATCAATTTCTAACTTTGGATCATCGTGTTTGGTGAGAGGTGGCACCGTCTACGAATTATGCATTTCTTATTTCTTGCTATAGTTAATGATCTATGCATTTTCTCCAGGGCAGGAGCAGTGGGTTACGACATGAAGATGACAAGCCAGCCATGCAACTGCAGTGTACCATCCGAAGTTGGATGCTTAATTGCGTCCAATCTAAGAGTTATCTGTGTTAGTACGTGCTCTGAGTTGAGCAAGAGAATTGCCTCATCACAGCGGGCGTAAGGCTAAGTTAACCAAACTGTCAAAATATGAAAAAAGAAAGTCGACCTGGCACGACTATGAACAGAGAAGTGTAGTTATCCAGCTCTTCTCTTTAATCACCTCATAGGCATACTTATCTCTGCATCTAGTTTGTACGTATCTATACCAACAACTCCTCGAATTTGGCCTCACAATTTATATGTGTCATTGATATTCTGACAAGGCTACCGTGTAACCCATGCTTCACAACACTACCATGGACACCTTAACAAGGCTACCATGCACAGAGACAGCACCTAAACAATTCTACGACCCTCTCTTTCCTCGCCTATGTATTTCCTGGTTTTCGGTGAACCACATTTTCTGGCCACGGAATTTACTCTCTTGGACACTGTGACGGTTAGCAAGTTTCACGATGCCGCTCATTCCAAGGAAGCATAGCATAGCATAGCAAAGCAAACAAAATCTTTTGTCCCCTTGGGCTTCTGAGGAATTTGTGCGCTCTCACCAAGGAGGTCAAGTTTGTGTGTAACATGAGAAAATAAATAAACCAAGCATGTACGTATAGCTGCAGAATATAAGGGAAGGAGTCACCAGAGGCAGAGATATTTAATGGCATACGTGCACATCAACTAGGGGAAGTACCTCTACTATCAAATAAATAAATAAATAAGAGGAAGTAATGCAAAAAATAGGATACCGTCATAAATAAGAGGAAGTAATTTAATGGAAAAAAATCGGGCTAGAGATTTCGGGCGTGATTGGTAGCAGCGTGCATCAACCGCGATGAGGTCACCCTTGTCCACATCGTGTGGCGAGAGATTGTTTTGCGGAAGATAGTGGAGGTAGCGACATCTGGAGCGAGTGCGTGGGGGCCATTTCATAGATATGCTGAGCGGATCTGGGCTCCTCGCTTGCATGAGGCAGTTGGATGTTTGCTAGGTCTTGTCAGGGAGCTGTCGATACGGTTATCGTTATGCTCGGTGTTTTGTTCTGGCGGTTTTCAGTGTATGATCTTTGTAATGGCTTTCGCCAGCCTTTGTTGTTCTAATAATGAATAAAGACTGTGTGCATCGCTTGATGTAGAGGTTGGGACTTCGCTCCCCATTTCGAAAAATGACACATATAGTGATAATTGAGGACTCTTGCACTTTGTGTATTGCCTAGAGTTTACATCGATGACATGCTGCCCGCCGAGGAGGAGTTCGCCAAGTTGTGGTCCACACAGGACAACGGCAACATCATCTATGTTGATGCCAGACCAATGGGGCAGGTGGGAGGACATCGGCGCTGGTGGGGGAGAGGATGACGACGACCAGGAAAGCAGCAACGGCTGGGACCTTAGCGATTTCGACTTGTGCGGGGCTTCCATACAAGTATCTATTGTCATAGTTGGACAACTGTATCAATTGAGACTATGTTGTAGGCTATAGTGTTATCAGGATGCATCGCCCACTCATATCACTGAATCATTATTTACATTTTTAGAGAACATCTCTATTTGGGAGCCCAAAGGGCCAAGGGCTCGTTAGGGCTGCACAACGAAAACAGTGTCTAGTCATGATCCCCGAACGATAATTGCATCAAAAATCTTGTCAGGCATACCTAAACCACGCCCAATACACATGCACTAAATCGGGAGCGCTAGACACTCGATTTACGCCGGGCCACACTCCCACGGACCCACGTGCATGCAAAAGATTCCCCTTTTCTCTCCCCTGCGTTTCTCTCTCCCACCGCTTGTCTGATTGTCTCTCTCCTCTCTCCCCTCTTTTCTCTCTCCATGACCGTTGCAAGCCTTGTTTGTGTCCCTGACTTGGGGGCAGTGTTTGTTTTGTCCGAAACTCTTGAATGTCTAGGGCTCTCTAAAAGTTTGCTCAAAGGGCCATGGCAGACGTGATTTGGAGCTCCAGACTGGTGATTCTCTAATAGTGCTTCATCTTATCTTTGCGGGTGGGCGGTTGTTAGTAACACAATGCCCGGTGAAAACTTGGCCTTAATCATTGGCCGGGACGGACGTTGTTGACATCCTTGGGCGTCATGCCCTTCTTGAAGGCGTCCCGAGGCGGTGTGTAGGCTCCTTCGCCATGGTCGACTAAGACCTTAGATCGTGCAAGGGATCGGACAATGTCAACGCCTTTGCATCACATGGTTCCTAGGCCCTCCCTTGGTTGTTTCCAATGAATGGAGGGGCCCATGGACATGAGATATTGGTGGCCGGAGGCGGCAAGTGCAAGAAAAGCTTCAACGACTTTAGCGGATAGGTGCACATAATTTTACGTTTGGTGAACTCTAGGTGAAATCTTTGCACCGACCTAGGTTGATGCATGTGATATGCGATGCTCCTAGATGCTCCCCTTCTAGGGGCATTATAGAGGAGCTTGTTCACCAGCCTCGTTGGTTATGCTTTTTTTTCTGGTGTTGGCTCTGCATCGCCTTGCTGTTCTGTCGTCGGGTAGGATGGTGTGCCACCCTAGGGCGGCATGGAAGTTGGAGCAGCAACTCCAAAATATCTCCTTTATTGTGTATTGATGTATAGAGTGTCGTCTCTGTTAGAGATATATTTGTATATTATAGTTTTTCTGTTAGTTAGAGGATTTTCCTGCATATTTCACACATGTACATGTACTATATATTGTGGCCTTTGGCCTCTGGAATACAAGTTGTTATTCCTTCAACATGGTATCAGAGCTCAGATTAGGGTTTTTTTTGGACTAAAGTTCGCCCGACCGCCGCCCGTTGCCGCATCTCTCTGGCCGCCCGTCCGCCCACCCGTCCGCCGCCAGTCGCCACATCTCTCCGGCCGCCGCCCGGCCTCGCGTGCGTGCTTGCTCCTGGTTCGCTGCTCCACAGGTCGCGCGTGCGCGCTTGCTTGTAGCTCGCAGTTTGTTAGCTCGCTAATTGCTCCAGATCGATCTAATCCTCCGGCTCGCACGCGCATGTCGCGAGTCTCTGGCTGCTGCTTCTGATCCTGATCTAGTTTCTCTCTCCGGAATAAAAAAACAAAAAAAAAAGTCAAAAAAGAAAGGAAATGTCTTCGTCTTTTGACCGTGCTCCTTGCACTGGTCCTGCCCTTGTGCACCCATGCCTTTCCTCGGTATTTGGTGCTTGTTTGCCGACTTCGTCTACGTCGGCTCGCCGCTTTACGTCGACTCCCGCGGCCTCTCCACTAGGTTATGGCCGCCTTTCTCCGACTCCGTCTACGTCAGCTCGCCGCTCTTTGTCGACTTTCACGGCCTCTTCACGCGGTTATGGCTGCCCTTCGCCGCCTCCGTCTACGTCGGCTCGCCGCTCTACATCGACTCTCGCGGCTTCTTCAGGCGGTTGTGGTTGCCTTTCGCCGACTCCGCCTTTATTGGCGCGTTGCTCTACATCGCCACCTTTGGCGGCCTCTGTGCGTGTTGATGACCGCTCTTTGTCGGCCCGTGATTCTTCCTCGACCTTCTCAACTGTGTCCCTGACTGCGCATGAGATAACGCAGCTTCGATGCCTGCTTGATGCTTGGGATTCTTCACCGACAGGTTCTGCTAGTTCTACGACTGACTATTCTGGCATCGAGAGACCACCTTCTCCTCATCCAGGTACATCCTCATGGATTCTTAATACTGGAGCCTCTTTTCATATGACTTATGATTCTTCCTCTTTTCTTCCGTTCAACCTGTCGAGTCTCCTATTCATGTTCTTACTATTGATGGTACCCCCTCCTAGTCGTTAGTCGAGGCATTCTTAGTACTTCCTCTTTTCATGTTCCTTCTGTTGTGCATGTTCCTCAATTTAACATGCAACTCTTTTTTGGTAGTCAGATCGTTGACTCTTGTTGTAGCGTCACTCTCGACTTTGATTCCTATTCGGGGCGAGGGTAGAAGGGACGCGACTCTTCAAAAGTAACATCACGAGAAATGCGCATCCAACATCCAACAGGGTCCCAACACCGATATCCCTTATGCTCATCACTGTATCCAAGAAAGACACACTCAACAGACTGAGCGGTCAGTTTGGTGCGTTCACGAGGGGCAAGAAGAACATAGCAAACACAATCAAACAAACGAAGCGTCGAGTAATCAGGAGAACGACCAGAGAGACACTCGAGAGAAATACCACCCTACAGAGCAGCAGAGGGTTGAATATTGACGAGATATGTGGCAGTGGAAACAGCCTCGGCCCAAAAGTGAGGCGGAAGAGAAGCGACAATCATCAAGGCACGGTCCGTCTCAAGAAGGTGACGATGCTTATGCTCAGCCACGCCATTCTGAGCATGAGCACCCGGACAAGAGAACTGAGCAAGAGTACCCTCCTCACCACCTAGTTATAATCATTCCTCTTCTGACCCTCCACTCACCTCATCGTTGTCTCCTTTGCCCTTCCATTATTCTCGTCGTTCTCATGTTCCGGATGCTTCCTCTGATGCTTCTTCTTCTTCCTCTGATGAGCAGCCTCCTCCTCTTCCCGCTCGTCATCATCGTCCACTTGATCGCTACTCTCCTAGTCACTATGGTCTTTCTGTTGCCCTTGAGCCGACTTCTTATCAGGATGTTGAGCGTCATCCAGAATGGCAACTTGCCATGGCCGAGGAGATTGCTGCGCTTGAGCGCACTCGCACCTGGGATCTTGTCTCTCCTCCTCCTGGTGTTCGTCCCATCACATGCAAGTGGGTCTACAAGATTAAGACCCGCTCTGATGGATCTCTTGAGCGCTACAAAGCGCGTCTTGTGGCTCGTGGCTTCCAGCAGGAGTAGAGTCGTGACTATGATGAGACTTTTGCCCCTGTGGCCCATATGACCACCGTACGCACTCTTCTTGCTATGGCCTCTGTTCGCCACTGGTCTGTGTCTCAGCTTGATGTTCAGAATGCATTTCTCAATGGTGAGTTCCATGAGGAGGTTTACATGCAGCCTCCTCCAGGGTACTCTGTCCTAGATGGCATGGTTTGTCGTCTTCGGCGCTCTTTATGGCCTGAAATAGGCCCCTCGTTCCTGGTTTGAGCGCTTCACCTCTCTGGTGACTGCTGTTGGTTTCTCCCCTAGCGCTCATGATCCCGCACTGTTTGTTCACACTTCTCCTCGCGGACGCACTCTTCTCCTCCTCTATGTTGATGACATGATCATCACCGGCGATGACTCTGAGTATATTGCCTTTGTTAAGGCCCGTCTTCTTGAGCATTTTCTTATGACTGATCTTGGTCCTCTTCGCTACTTCCTTGGGATTGAGGTTTCCTCCACTTCTGATGGATTTTATATCTCCCAGGAAAAGTATATTCAGGATCTCCTTGATCGTGCTGCTCTTGGGGATGAGCGCACTGTTGAGACTCCTATGGAGCTTAATGTCCAGCTTCGCGCTTCTGATGGCGATCCTCTCCCTGATCCGACACGCTATCGTCATCTTGTTGGGAGCCTTGTCTATCTTGCTGTCATTCGCCCCGATATATCCTATCCTGTCCATATTCTTAGCTAGTTTGTCTCTGCTCCCACCTCGGTTCACTATAGTCATCTCCTTCGTGTTCTTCGTTATCTCCGTGGCACGAGCACTCGTCGTCTATTCTTCCCTCGTTCCAGCTCCTTCCAGCTCCAGGCCTACTCTGATGCTACGTGGGCCAGTGATCCTGCGGATCGCTGCTCACTTTATGCCTACTGTGTGTTTCTTGGTGGTTCTCTCATTGCATGGAAGACGAAGAAACAAACCGCGGTTTCCCGTTCGAGTGCAGAGGCTGAGTTGCGAGCTATGGCTCTTTTGACTGCTGAGGTGACTTGGTTGAGGTGGTTACTTACAGATTTTGGTGTCTCCATTACGACACCTACCACTCTCTTGTCTGACAGTACAGGTGCTATCAGTATTGCACGTGACCCGGTAAAGCATGAGCTTACCAAGCATATTGGTGTTGATGCTTCTTTTGTCCGTGCTAGTGTGCATGATCATGTTATTACACTCCAGCATGTGCCTTCAGAGTTACAGTTGACGGATTTCTTTACGAAGGTCTAGGCTAGAGCACATCATAGTTTCTTTCTCTCCAAACTCAGTATTATGGATCCACCATGAGTTTGAGGGGGGGGGGGGTAGAGATATATTTGTATATTGTAGTTTCCCTACTAGTTAGGGGGTTTTCCTGCATATTTCACACCTGTACATGTACTATATATTGTGGCCTTTGGCCCCCTTGGAATACAAGTTGCTATTCCTCCAACAGTCTCTAGTCGCTTGGTTGGAAGAGTTGTGGGCTTGTGTGGTGCATGACCTCTCAGGTCTGACATGTGGTGTTGTGTCGTTTTAGCAAGTTTTCTGCCAATCCTTGTTATCTTTTTTTGACAAAGAGAATATATTAGTATCATGAAGATACCAATTGCACAGTGTCTATACAAACAAGAAGTCCAAAGACATTAGGGATGCACATAGGCAAGAACAAAATAAAAAAAGAGA
Source organism: Avena insularis (assembly GCA_023614405.1). Taxonomy (NCBI): domain Eukaryota; kingdom Viridiplantae; phylum Streptophyta; class Magnoliopsida; order Poales; family Poaceae; genus Avena; species Avena insularis. Next base: position 36,768,979 of record CM042696.1, on the reverse strand, counting down.
AAAGAAAGCAAAGACCTCGTCTCCGTGTTAGAATCACTCGCAGCAGAAGCACTCTAACCATCACCGAATACAACACCAGTACTACAAACGAGGATATGTAAAAGCAATGCTTTCAAGAAGGAAACAATGCACAAACATTGTCGTCACCCGATCGAAGATCTTGGATTTTCACCCCAGAGAAAGCCCGAGTTGTGAAAAATAAGTGTCAAATGAGGATCTATCTCTGCCCCTTTTCTTCTTTTTAATGTTAAATACACCCTACCTATGGAAAGAAAGTAGGACAAAAGATGTGGAGTACAATGCACAAACGTTGTCAATCAGTGTAAGAACAGAAAACCCCTTTGGGTCATATTAAATCTTGTTTTGGGTAATTAACCAATGTACAGTCAACTTTGGATAAAATTATCTATGGCCAGTGAACTTTTGGGTAAATAACCAATTTTCCCTTTGTTGGAAAAGGAAGCTCATGGATTTTACAGTCTCCCAACTATATCAGGCTAATGCAGAAAAGTCGCGAGCGTAATAAAAAAAAATATGGTGGAAACCGTATTCAACTTTCTAGGAAGAACGCGTACCCGAAAAAGGGGCCGCGGCCGATCTGTTTGAGAAACTGGGGAGTCTAGCTAGCTAGGTAATCATTTTATCAATCCCGTGGAGATGCAGCCCAAAATACGCAGAAACTCCCGGAAAAACCTAGGGAAAATGGATGGAAAAGGAAGCAGAAATTCCCCTCCCACGCGGCATGCATGGTCAAGTCTTCTTCCCCTCCCCTTCCACTACGCGGTTCGCTTCAATCTCTCTGAAAACCTTTTTTATTGCGGTCTGTCTCACGGAGGCATCGCAGAAATTTCTTCGTCCGCTCGTCGCACGCGCGCGCTGGCGGCGCAGCGTCTAGATGACTAAATCGATCAAAGCAGCAGGCTCGTTCACATCTTCCGGCGACTTGATGCGGTGATCATCATCATATATATGCGCCCCAAAGCCTCAATGCTCGAATGCCATCTCCTGTTCTCCATGCTCGCGCGCGTGCGCTGCCAACACACCGTACGCCTCTCGCTCGCTTCTGCAACGGCTGTTGTTTGTTTATAGATCGAGAAGCTTGATGCAGCAAAGCTAGCTGGGATACCAGCGTCGATCATCGTATTTTCCTAGGTTGCACCGTTCCCGAATTATGCATTTCGATTGTATTTCCTCCTAGGTAATTAATGATCTCTGCATTTTCAGCGCAGGAAGCAGTGTGGGTTTCGAAGAACACTGACCAGCCATCCGTCTTGCAGTGTATACTTCCCAAATGGGCCATCGAAGTTATGGGGGAGATTGTATAGGATTGATCAGAGCAAGTTGGATGCGTAATTCTGTCCAACCTAAGCGAAAGAGGGTTCCTTGTTCGTATCATGGGGGGGAAATAGCATGCTGTTTCGGTGCCAATAGCGCTCTATTTTTAGCTTTGTTTCGTACTTGGTCTTGTTTGAACAATAGAATTAGTGGATTGCCTTCTCAAAGAGAGGCCAAAGGATGAATTTGTTAAGAGAATAGCAGCCTTGAGGCAAAAGCCATCATAGTAGTATAGTACATGTGGGAGGCCAAAATACCAATACGCAGGAGGCCAAAGGCCTAAGCTCTGATACAATGTTAAGAGAATAGCAACCTTATATTATCAGGAGGCAAAACTCATCATATATAGTACATGTGGGAGGCCAAAACACCAATATGTAGGAGGCCAAAGAGGGCCATCATAAATATAACTCTAACAGAATTGACAAAAGTGTCAAAAAAGAGAACAAGCTGACCGTCATCCTCACCCACTGTAACGCTCTTTTACGCAGGACGAAGGGGGACAACGAGGTGGTGAAGAAATAGAGTTCGAATAGTTCTATAAAAAAATCTAACAAGCGGATCAGTGCTATTTTTTAGATAAAAGACAACAACTACCGCCCGACTTTAACTTAATAAAGCCACAAGGTTTTACAAATACACAGATCAAACCAGCGCGAAGGCCACATAGTTTCAGCTCCAACATGGAGGCTACACACACTAGCCAAAGAGATAACATCAACCAAAGTTGTCAACATATAAACTGGAAGCACTTGCCAAACTTCAGACACAACCAGAACGAACAACCTGGGCAGGGACCATAGCTACTGCTTGGCAGCTGGTGGCAAGTAGGTTTCAGCGTGCATCTTTCTAACGCCCTCCAACAACACGTCCATCCTGGCGAGATCATCCTTCCTTGAATAGCGGCCTCCACAGTTGTTTGAAGAGGCAATTAGCAGGTTGCTTAAGAATTTGTGTTCAATGGTGAATTTATTTCTGATATTCCAAATAGCCCAACACAGGGCAACAAACAGAATCCACATAGAACGCTTAGCTTTAGAAGAGAGTGTGACAAAAGTATTAAGGAAATCATCAAAAGAGGATGGATTCTAAGAGACATTCAGTAAAGATCGAACAACACTCCAACAAAACTTCGCGAGCACACATTGGAAAAAGGTATGAGCAACCGTTTCCAGCTCCCCACATAGGAAGCACTTGCCCTCTATAGGACCATGACATTCGTGGATTTGTTCATTCACTGGCAGGCATCCCTTCACCAATTGCCAAGTGAAGATTTTAATTTCGGTTGGGATCCTAGCACTCCAGATAAGGTCATTGAAAGGACATTTACTGTCATGATCACTTTTGGTGTTCGTTAACAACTAGTAGACCTTTTTACAGTTTGCTATTGTCTACAGGTTGATATTTTATAAAGTGAAAAGGACCATTGGCCTGCGGAACATTCCCTGCATTGTTACTTGTCTCTTGGGAATTCCAGACCGGAGTCTCGAGTCTGGAATGACCGGAGTCTCCGGTGTGGTCCGGAGTTTCCCCAGGAGTCTGCGGAGGGGGCTTCTGTTTTCCTGCCTGGGTCAGCCAGAGAGGTGGTTCGGAGCTTGGTCCGGAGTCTCCGGTCCGTGCCTCAGGCCGGAGTCTCCGGTGTAGAGGGACCGGAGTCTCCGGTCCACTTGGCTCCCAAGTGGGCTGGGTCATTCTGTTTGACGGTCCGGAGGCTGGTCCGGAGATTGTCCGGAGTCTCCGGTGTAGACCGGAGTCTCCGGTGTGCAAACCAGAGTCTCCGGTCTGTCTCTTCTCCAACGGTCAGAAAACAGTTCACTGGTGCGAAGGGCTATAAATAGAGGACCTTATCCCCTTCCTCTAGCTGCTCGTCCACCTCAAGAACACCATGTCCATTTGAGCCACCAAATCAACAATATCTCTTCATCCAACCATCCAAAGTCATTGATCTTTGGAGAATCGAAGGAGGAGGCCTTGATCTACATCTTCACCAAGAGAGATCTTCATTTCCCCCTCATTCACTTGAGAGCCCCCATGCTCTAGTGTTTCTTTGGAAACCCTAGGTTTTGATTTGGTTCTTACAAGCTTGTCTTTGATTGTTTTATAGCTTGCTTGTATTTGGGAGCCTCCGATTAAGTTGTGGATGTGTGCCCCGAACTTGTTGTAAAGGTGTCGGCTACCACCTTGAAGGTTGCCGTATAGTGGAAGAAGTGAATCGAACCCCTTGGGGTGAGGTTCATCGGAGAACAAGGGAGGCCTCTCGTGGCGTTGGTGGTTTGATACCACCCCCTCTCCAAACATAGACGTACTTCCCTTCAAAAGGAAGGAACTACGGGAAACAATTCCTTGTGTCTCCGAGCGCTCCACTTTGGTTACCTCTATCCTTTACCGCACTTTACTTATCTAGTTCTTGCTTAGTTCTTGTGCTAGGTTGACATATAGGTAAATTCACCTTAATTCCATAATCTAGAGAATTTACCTTTTGTGTTAAACCCTAAATTGAAAAAGAGTAAAAATTCGAGTAGCACCTATTCACCCCCCTCTAGGTGCCCATACGACCCTTTCAATTGGTATCAGAGCCTTGGCTCTTTATTCAGGCTTAACCACCTAAGAAATTATGGCCACCACCGGGGAGGGAGAAAGTGAGGCTATCCATTCGGTGACCATGGTAGATCTCAAGAAGTTGGAAACAAGATTGAGCTCTACCTTGGGAAATGAAATCCAATAGTTGCGCCAACTCGTTGAGCAACTTGTTAGGGATAAGCAAACCTCACCTCCTTCCTCTCCAGAGGAAACACCACCTAACCCAAAGGCTAAGCCTTTGGAGGAAGTGGCGGGGGATGAACATAATTCCACTAACTCCACCACCAAAAAGGGTGATGGGAAGGAAGAGTTCCATGCGGTTCCCGGATGGTACTCTCCTGACCCTCCTATCCCTCATCCACATATAAATAATAGAGGAGACCCACCTAAGTTAGCTACACATACTTTTGATCAATGGCAAGTTTTAATGAAATCTCATGTGCACAGCTCTTGCATTGATTTGTGGAATATTATCGAAGGACTCAAAATTGAGGATCCAACCAACTTGACTAGAAGAGAAGTGGTCAATAGCCAACTCAATGCGACTGCCTTGCACATTATCCAACTTGGAGTGGGGCCAAAGGATTTCCCCACATTGATCACTACAACACCGCGAAGGAAGCTTGGGATGCTCTCATTGACTTGTTTGTTGGCAATGAGAGTATGAGAAGAAATAGATATGATGCCTTAAGAAATGAGGTTGAAGGTTTCTTCATGAAGGATGGTGAGGATCATGAAGACATGTATCGAAGACTCAAATCCACAGCCATCGCCTTCAGGAATGTTGGTGCCTCTCACATTGATGATGCGTAGATCAAGAGGAAGTATGTGAGTGCACTCATGCCTTTCGAGCCTACTGACTTGAAGAGTCTCCAAGGAAGACATAACTACCATCTCATGACCTCCAATGAAGTGATGCAAGAGATGGCCGCCTTCAAGGTTGCTACCAAGAATGCCAAAGACGCCTGCGCTCATGCCATTGGAATGAGTAGTGGTGTCAATCTTGCCTTAAAGGCCAAGGTTGTGGAGTATGATGAAGATGAAGGAAGCGATGAGGGACTCTCAATGAGTCACCCCGAAGATGTTAAGGTTGCTCATGGTGAATACATGGCCTTCTATGCAAGAAACTTTTGGAAAGATCCCGCCAAGGCCAAGATGGAAATGCAACGAAGAAACAACCCCAATGGGAGAAGAGATAATGCGTCCAAGTTGGGAACCTGTTTCAACTGTGGTGACCGCTATCACTTCATCGCAGCTTGTCCCTATGAGGAAAGAGAAGATCATGGTGGTAAACTTGTGTTGAAGAAGACCTCCAAAGCTCCCTACAAGAAACCGTTCATCAAAAGGAACTCAACCAACAAGAAGCCGGGAGAAATTGTCTTGATCACACATGAAGAGTACTCCTCCGATGATGATGATGAGGAAGAAGAAGAGGATACATAAAGTGGTGTGGCAGCTCTTGCCACTACCTCTACTCCTTCATTCTCACTCTTCGACTCTCCAAATGAGAATATCTCCAACAAGAACGTCACTTGCCTTATGGCAAGAAAAACGGAGGTATTATCATCATCATACTCCACCTCATTAATCAATGATGATTTTGATGATGAGTTATCTCTTGAGGTCAAAAAGGAATTAGTTGCTTTTATGTGTTCATAAATAACTTGCAAGGGGAACACAAGGAACATGCTGTGGACCTCTTAAATCAACTTTCACACACACAAGAACTTCTAGATGAGAGATGCCAATTAGGAAGAGAGCACATGATTGAGGTAGAAGCTCTTAATAATGCTCTAGAAGAAGAACAAGAAACTAGAATATCTCTTGAAACTAAACTAGAGGGTCTTGATGAAGCTAATGATCTCATTATTAATAAATTCATCAAGGAACGTGATCATGCTATTGGTAAATACAAAAAGGCTAAAAAGGACAAGATTGAGTTTGATGTTGTTCATGAAAAACTTGCCGAGGACTTTAGGACACTTGACAAGGCTCACAAGGCCTTGGAAAGTGAACTCTTGTCACTCACAAAGTCTCGTGAAAAGCTTCAAACTCAATTGATCAATACTCCCTCACCTAGTATGTTCATTCCTTCTAGTTGTACAAATACTCTTGAAGAACATGCTAGGTTGAAGGGGGAGCTAGCTAAGACCTCCTTTCCCAAAGAAAACAAGTCTATTGATGACCTCTTAAACAAGCAAAGGTCAAATGGTGAAAACGGGGGCATTGGCTTTGTCTCTAAAGCCAAGAAGAAAAAGAACAACAAGAAGAAGAAGGCCAAGCCCGCCCAAGAAAAGAACAAGGTCATTGTGGGAAGTAAGACCACAAGTGGCAAAACTATGTCTCATGATGATTTTGTGGGTTGTGTTAACCCTCACTATGTCTTAATGCATGATTATTATGGTGATGTGTATGCACAATATGTTGGCCCATTTTATGGTTATATTGCATGGTCTATTTGGGTTCCCAAGACCCTTGTTGCTAACAAAAGAGGACCCGTTGAAAAATGGGTACCTAAAAACTAGTTTGATCTTTTGTAGACCTATGCTTCCGGAGGGTCAAAATGGGTGCTTGATAGTGGATGCACAAGGCATATGACCGGAAGCACGTCTAGTGTCAGGGAGTTGAGACCAAATGTTGATCAAATATCTGTGACATATGCCGACAAATCAAAGTCTAAGGTAATGGGTTTCGGCAAAGTTGTGGTTGCACACGATATCACTCTCGTGGACGTCATGCTTGTTGAGACCCTTGGCTATAATTTACTTTCAGTCCGTGCTCTAGGAAAGATGGGTTTTGCCGTCTTTATTGATGTTGATATTGTGATCCTCCTGTGGAGCAAGTCTCTAAAGGTTGCTTTCGTTGGGTACGTCGAAGATGACTTGTGTGTGGTGGACTTCTCGGGGAAAACCACTACAAGTCCGATGTGCTTAATCGGAAAGGCCGACGTGGGTTGGCTATGGCGTCGCCGCCTAGCCCATGTCAACATGAGAACTTTGCAAAGCCTCCACAAGGATGGTCATATTGTTGGACTAAAAGAAAATATTTGCTTTGACAAAGATCGTGTTTGCAGGGCATGTGTTGAAGGAAAGATGCATGATTCTCCCCACAAGCCAAAGAACTACATCAAGTCCAAGAGGATCTTGGAGCTCCTTCATGTGGATCTCTTTGGTCCCCCATCTCATGGAAGCCTTGGTGGGAAGAAATATTGTCTGGTGATTGTTGATGACTTCTCAAGATACACTTAGGTATATTTCTTCAAGATAAAAAGTGAGACCCAAGAGAACTTCATTGACTTCATCAACATGGCTCAACGCCAACACAATGTCCCGGTATTAACAATACGAAGTGACAACGGTACCGAATTCAAGAACTACACATTGAATGGACTTCTTAGTGATGAGGGAATAAAACATCAATATTCCGCTGCATATACCCCTCAACAAAATGGTGTAGCTGAGAGGAAGAACCAGACTCTTATTGATATGGCAAGGATCATGTTAGCGGAGTTTAAATCTCCATACAATTTTTGGGCTGAAGCAATCTCCACCGCATGCCATGCATCAAACCGTCTCTACCTCCGCAAAGAGTTGGTCAAGACTCCATATGAAATCCTTACCGGTAACAAGCCCAATGTTTCATACTTCTGGGTGTTCGGTTGTAAGTGTTTCTATCGCATTAAGGGTATTCGTTTGTCCAAGTTTGATTCCAAAGCATTAGAGGGTATTTTTGTTGGTTATGGTCTCGAATCCCATACTTATAGAATCTATGACAAGCTCTCTAGAGTTGTCATAGAATCTTGTAGTGTGGTTTTTGAAGAATATGATGGTCCCCAAGCGGGGCGTGTTGATGTTTGTGATGTAGATGATGAAATGCCTCAGGAAGCCATAGGAAGAATGGGTGTAGGCTTCATCCGCCCTACTGAGGAACCCCTTATGGCGGATTGATGACCCACAAGTATAGGGGGTGTATCGCAGTATTTTCGAAGGAAGTGAAACCCAATTTATTGATTCGACACAAGGGGAGCCAAAGAATATTTATAAGCCTTAACAACTGAGTTGTCAATTCAGCTACACCTGGAAACAATCTTGCTCACAGCAGTTTATCAGTAGCAACAGTTTTGTAGTAAGGATAGCAAAGTAATAGTAGTAGTAAAGTAAAGACAGCAGTAACAATAGCAGTAAACAGTAGGATTTGAGTGCGGTAGGCATAGGGATGGATGGACGGGCGTTGCATGGACAAGACAATTCACATAGCAATCAGAACATAGGGCAATTACAGATAAATAAGATAAAACATCCAAGTACTAGATAATCCTAGGCATGTGTTCCATATATAGTCATAGGTGCTCGCAATGAGAACTTGCACAACATCTTTTGTCCTGCCAGCTCGTTTGCAGCGGGGCCTCAAGGGAACTACTGGCAATTAAGGTGCTCCTTTTAATAGAGCACCGAAGCAAAGCATTAACACTCCGTGAACACATGTGATCCTCACATCAAAGCCATTCCCTCCAGTTATCCCGATTTCTGTCACTTCGGGGCCATTGGTTTCGGATAACAACGTGTGTATACAACTTGCAGATAAGACCATAAACAATACTATCATAATGAATCAATAACATGTTCAGATCTGAAATCATGGCACTCGGGCCCTAATGACAAGCATTAAGCACAACAAGTCGCAACAAAGTCATAAAGCACTAATAAAAGATACTAGGCACCATGCCCTAACAATCTGATGCCATTACATGGACGATCTCATCCAATCCCTACCATCCCCATAGCCTACAGCGGGGTATTACTCACTCATAGATGGGGGAAACATGGATGGTCAATGGAGAAGCGATGGTGATGATGATGGCGATGATCTCCTCCAATTCCCGTCCGGCAGGTGCCGTAACGAGTTTCGGTGCTGTTTCATGGAATCTGGTGGTGGCGTGAGCGGAACTCCTTCTAGAAAACGTCGAACCCCGGAGTTTTAGGTCGATGGCTTCTTATAGGCGAAGAGGAGACCGAGGGTGCTGGGGCCCACACCACCCCCTGGCGCGGCCTGGCCTGGCCCGCGCCACCAGGTGGTTTGGCCACCCCTGGCTCTTCTCCGTCTTGTATTCTGGCTCCTGGAGTCTTCGGGTGAAATAGGATTTTTGGCATATTTTCCGGGATTTTTTCCGGATAGTTGATTTTCTGCACAAAAAGTAGACACCAAGGCAATTCTGCTGAAAATAGCGTCAGTCCGCTTTAGTTGCATCCAAATCACACAAGTTTAGAGGAGAGACAATAGCAAAAGTGTTCGGGAAAGTAGATACGTTTTGGACGTATCAACTCCCCCCAAGCTTAGCTTATTGCTTGTCCTCAAGCAATTCAGTTGAAAACTGAGTGCAATAAAAGAACTTTCACAAACATATTTGCTTCATATGATGTAAATATTCTCAGCATGTGATCAACTACTTAGACAATTCATAATAAGGAGTATGCAACTAAGTTTACTTAATAGGCATTGCAAGCTATGAAGAGATTCCAACTCAAAAATAATAAGTAGCATGAAGCATAAACATAAGCAACATTACAATGCTCATAAAAAGGTATGATAGAGTGGTATCTCGCTTGCCTTTGATTATGAATGTCAAGGCACCTCTGAAGTTCAAGTGATGACTAGAAGTAAAGATATCAAAGATACAAGCATCAAAGTCATAACACAAATAATCAAGTAATGGGACAAGCACAAAGAATGACAACTATGCTCTCAAGAAGGTGCTCGGAGAATGCGTGGAGACTCAACAAGTAAAACAAAAGGTTTTGAATAATTTGAAAGGCTTCCAAATGCTAAAAGTATGGTACTTGTTAGCTTTGAGCTCTCATTGCCCCTATCATAAGCATCTTTAAATGGTTAAGGTTAAAGTGACACAACTAAGAGGACATGCTTAACAAGTTATAAATCGAAGCCTCATGCCCCTTACTTACGAAGACCGATCCTCATGCTACTCAACTTCAGTCACAAGTAAGCTCTTGTCATTGTAAGTATATACATATCATAGAGTACCGCCAACGGGTACCCCTTGCACATGACACGGGAGCTGTCCCATAATCAAAATAACAAGGCAAGCAGACAATGAGCATCTTAGCGATCTTTTTATTTACTATGTGCATAAATTTTTATTGAGGATGCTTCATAGAATGCTCATTACGTTTATGCTGCAAGTTTCCACCATGATTAGGAATGGCTTAGGCTAGCGGCCTAGGCGTTTCTCTAACATACATACAAACTCCATGATCTTATAAGTTCCACTTTTATTTCACACCACCGAGATCCATAAGTAAAAGAACATGATATCAACGAGGTACTAAGTACCAACGAAATGTTGAAAACGTTCCCCATGAAACATGGTTGTGCTAACTTCAACTTATAAAGTGCAAGCATATACGCAAAGAAGGACGCAATGGTTCAGGTTTATTAAGTGCAAGAAAATAAAGTGTGCCATCAAGTTCATGAGAGCTTTACTAACTAACTTTCTCATAACAAGCAAACATTTTATTCGGAAGAGAACAAGGCATAATGAATATGCACAGAAGTAGCAAATGATGCTAATAGGTAGGTATGGTGGACACTTTGGAAATATTTGGTTTAGGGAGTTGGAAACTTGAGTAAAACATACTCAGTGTAAGTGAAGGCTAGCAATAGTAAGGGAGCGACAAACGAGAGAGCAATAGCTGTCATAATCACGCTTGCAACAGAACATGAATAATCATGGCGTGAAAGTGATTCAAGATCCTCAAGGCAAAATAATTCATCAAGGCTTAACTGATTATTATAGTCATGTGCATGCGTGAGCATGTGCTAAGTCAATTCAAATGAAACATTCAGAGGAGGATACCACGGTGTCATACCAAGTTATGAATAGAATAATGTAAGCAAACATTCATAAAACATGCTACAAAATATTAGCGAGATGGAGCTAATCATAAGAAAGCAAGAACTACTAAGCATCCAAAGATAACATACACCCTACAAGAACAGGCTAAGCAAGCCCACAATGATGAGTATATGTACAAAAATGAAAACAAATAGAGTTCGTTACCAGCCTCTTACCACGCCTCAAGTTGTCATTAATCCTCATTATTGCTCTTCACTTGTGTGGCTTGAATAATAATATGAAACCAAATCCCACTAAGGACTGCTGAACCCTGCAACAAACTCACAAAGCCAAAGAAGAACGACAAATATTTTTGTTGTTTTCGATTTTTAAAAACAAGAACCAAAGAGGAAAATAAGCAAAGCAAAATCTTTTTGGGTTTTTCGAATAGTTCAAACAAAGCACAAGGGAAAAACAAACCAAGGCAAAAAGAAAAAGAAGCAAACCAAAGAGAAACAACAGGAATATTTTTGGTCTTTTTGTGTTTTAGAAAGCAAAAGCAAAGAAAAACGAAAACTAAAAAGAGAACGAAACATGGATATACAAAGTACCAACGCAACATGATATGGAGATGAGTGCGGTGTCGCGTACCTCCCCCCAAGCTTAGGCTTTTGGCCTAAGTGGGTATCAATCCATGTATGAATAAGGGTTCCAAGCAGGCGGATCATGATAAGAATGGTCGTAGTTGGGCCCATGGGAAGAAGAAGCTCCCCAATCATAAGTAGGTTGCTGATATGAAGACTCTCCCTCATTTGAGGGCTGGACCGAATCATCCGTGACCTCCCTTCTAGTGTCCTGCTCCTGTTGGGAGAGCTCTCCCAAGTATGTGTCAAGCTCCTCCTCAGTGAGGGACCATCCTTCCCTGTTATCAAGGTTAAACAAAACAGGTGCAGGCAAAAGAACAACACGCTCGGACTTGCTCTTTCTCCAACCACCTTTGAGAAATGTTATTTCATAAGATAACTCACTCATACTAGCCCACGAGGAAACAAATTTATGTTGTATCATGGAATTAAGATCAAGCCTCTCTATGGGAAACTGTAGGTCTAGATGATGAGGCACTAAACCATGCAATTCTAGTAAACGAGAAGCAATGAGGCCTCCACAAATTCCACCTTTCTCACGGTTAGCAGCAAGACGGAAAGCTATCAATGCCCCTAAGTTGTAAGACCTATCTCGTTTAAGAGCAGCAGAGATAAATGCAGATCAAATGAAGATAACTTATTGGCAGTTTTCCTAGCAAGAACACACTTGGCAACAAAGTAGGCAAAGTAACGAATGGAGGGAAGATGAATGTTACGTATTTTTCCATTCTCCTTCGAGAAGCTGCTCCCTTGGCAAATTTCTGCGTATAAATCCATGAGTGGTTCAGGTCGCTCCTTAATCCTTCTACATGATCCCCATTGAGGTACCTTAATAGCTGCACAAAAATCATCAAGAGAAAGGTCGACAGCAATATTGTAAATTTTGTAATGGACCATGGGGTTAGGCAAAGAGTGACTAAATTGGAATTCCTGCACCACAGACATGGTTAGCTTCACAAATTGACAAGGTTCATCTTCCAAAAAGTGCTCTAACCATGCATTAGAAACCAAAGTGTGGAAATCTTGGAGAATTCCCGCAGCTCTCATGAACTCAGAACATGGATAAATGGAGGGAAAAACTTCCTCCTCCCGGTGGACCTTCATGATCTCAGGCACCCATAATTCATGTTGGTTTAGGTGGTGCTCACTCATCTTCTATTATGAAATTTAAACACCTATTAAACAAGTGATTGCAAAGTGAATATAATGAAGGATTCTACTCATAGGGAATTGTAAGAGGCCTAAACATGCATCAAAACTATATCTCTAAGCATCAAACAAGTTTACAAGCTCTCATAACCTGTCACCTACAGCAGCAAAATACTCAAGATATAATCCACCAAACACAAATCTACTTGGACAAGGGGAGGAGTCACATACCAGGGAACAAATGCTCAAAATTTTAGCAAGAAAGATGGGCTGAGCAAGGAGATCGAAAAAATCGAGAGCAAGCGCAGCAAGAACACGATTTTGAGCAATGAACTGGAGCTTACTCGGGAGAGAGAAGAAAGTGGCAAGTGAGAGAGTTAGTGGGGGGGCAGGGGTGGCCCACACCAGGGCATGGCGCCACCCAGGGCAGGCCGCGCCACCAGGTGGTGTGGTGCCCTGGTGGATCCTGGGTACTCCTCTGCCCCTTTTTTCACGTAAAAATTTAATATGAATTTTTTGAAATTTTTCGAGACACTTTATTTTTGGGCATTTTCAGGCATAGAAGAATGACTTTCTGACAGACAGATTTTTTTAAACATGATGCAAGGACAAAACAAAGCTAGAACTACAGAAGTTCTAAGACACTCTAACATGCAAGCAACTAACAACAAAGAAAACTAAACGAAAGCAAAAACTAAAATGGATAGGATAGAAGTAAACGGAGATAATCATAGTGAAAACATTGTTTTGTTCAACGAAATCCTTTTGTTAACAAGGTTGATCAGGTCTTGCTACCAAAACAATTCCATATGAGACAAAACTTTGTATTCCACTAATGATTATGTTACCTCAACCTTGATAGCAATAGTCCCAATCATAATAGTTTCGAATTTTTCTCTTGGTATGGGACAATATATTTCTCCAACTTGAATGCCCTCAACATGTTCAATTGAATTCTAACCATAAGTCCTTTCAATCTTCTTGGGGAAATAGACAGTATGTTCCTTGTCATTCACATTGAAAGTCATCTTTCCTTGATTACAATTGATAACAGCTCCTACAGTATTAAGAAAAGGTCTCCCAAGAATAATAGACATATTATCATCTTCAGGCATTTCAAGCACAACAAAATCAGTTAATATCAAGCAATTATGAGCCACTTGAACAGGTACATCCTCACATATACCCACAGGAATAGTGGTAGATTTATCAGCCATTTGCAAAGATATATCAGTTGGTATTAATTTTTCTAGTTGAAGCCTCTTATAGAGAGAGAAAGGCATAACACTAACTCCAGCTCCCAAATCACACAAAGCAGTTCTAACATAACTGTTCTTAATAGAGCAAGGGATAGTTGGAGTCCCTAGGTCTCCAAGTTTCTTAGGAACCTTACCATTGAAGGAATAATTAGCAAGTAAAGTAGAAATTTCTTCATTAGGGATCTTCCTTTTATTCGAGACAATATCCTTCATATACTTTGAGTAAGGAGGCAATTTAATAGCATCAGTCAAAGGAATTTGCAAGAATAAAGGTTTCATCCACTCACAAAACTTATTATAATGTTCATCCTCCTTTGACTTGTGTTTCTTATCAGGGAAAGGCATATGTTTTTGGACCCAAGGTTCTCTTTCACTACCATCTTTCTTAGCAATAAAATCTTCTTTGGTGTATTTAGTATTCTTAGTGTGGTTTTTAGGTTGTTCCTCAACTTTCTCTTCATTAGGAGCTTCATTTTCTTCATTACCACTTTTAGTTTCAGCATCAGAGATAGATATACTATTAGGATCTATAGCAGGTTCAGAGGGTTCTACAATAGTTTTATGTTTCTTTTTTCCTTTTCTTACGAGTAGAGCCACTATTTTCAGCTTGTTGAGAATCCTGCTCAATTCTTTTGGGATGCCTCTCGGGATATAGAGGATCCTGGGTAGCAGCACCACTTCTAGTTCTAATTTCATAAGCATGTTTTTCTTTAACAGCATTGTGGCATCCCGCAAAACCACTACTAGAAAATCGTGGTGTTTTTGTGCATTGCATCATCATGACCGCATACTCATGTCATCATGCCACATTGCCTTTGAGCATCGTCATCATCTTGCATGGATTTGTCTAAAACTATTTTCGAAATGCCTAGTTTTGTTTTCTAAATATTCCCGTCTTAATTCAAATAAAAACCCGGGTCTCCGGAATATTTTTGTTTCGTCTACCAACGGATTTCAAAAGCCCCGTTTTAAATAAACAAAATTTATATTATTTTTATAGGAGGCAGCCAGCCAGGCCCGAAAGCCTAGCCGGCCACCTCCAAATTAAAACCCTAATTTGTCTAACCCCAAACCCTTTTCTACCCAATCCTAGTCTACCCAGCCCCCTCCACCTCACCCCATCCAATCCCCTCCCTCCACCTCACTCCCTCCATTCACCTCCTGCCACCTTACCCACGCGGGCCCCACCTTCCCCGGTGGACAGCCACCCCGCCGCCACCCACACCGCACGCACGCAGCCTCACACCACCTGGTCCGCCCGCCCGCTTCCGCCTGGACCCACCCCACACGCCACCAACCCCCTGCCCAGATCCCAACTCCACACCCCACCCCACCGACAGTTCTCCCGCCCACCTGCCTCGCTCGACCCGTGGACACGCGCATCGTGCATGCCACCCGGCCCCACCACCTCGCCCTTACCCACCTACCGCAACCCCTCCTTCCCGCACCGCCTCTGCCGACACCGGCCCGCAGCCGTCTCCCCCGCCTCACCCTCTGCTTCCCTCCCGGTCGCCATTGACCTCGGCCACGCCCCTGCGACCCCGGCCTCGCCTCCGCCGACTCCGGCGTTCGGCCTCCCTTCTCCTCTGCATCTCCGGCCGTGCCTCTGCCTCCGCCCTCCCCGCGTCACCCCGACGCTGGCCGGCGTCCGTGCTCGCCGTTGGCGTTTTTCCCGACCCGTCGCCTTCCGAGCACCACCGCAGGAGCCCCGCCGTTGGCCGCCGCCTGAGTCGCGCTCGCCACCGCCATGGACGCAGCCTCCCCAAGCTTCCTCTCGGCCTCTGGTTCCCCTCCGCCACTCGCAGGTGCTCCGTGGCAACGGCACTAGAAAATAAAGCTATGCTCCCCGGCAACGGCACCAGAAAATAGTCTTGATGACCCACAAGTATAGGGGGTGTATCGCAGTATTTTCGAGGGAAGTGAAACCCAATTTATTGATTCGAGACAAGGGGAGCCAAAGAATATTTATAAGCCTTAACAACTGAGTTGTCAATTCAGCTGCACCTGGAAACAATCTTGCTCACAGCAGTTTATCAGTAGCAATAGTTTTGTAGTAAGGATAACAAAGTAATAGCAGTAGTAAAGTAAAGACAGCAGTAACAATAGCAGTAAACAGTAGGATTAGAGTGCGGTAGGCATAGGGATGGATGGACGGGCGTTGCATGGACAAGACAATTCACATAGCAATCAGAACATAGGGCAATTACAGATAAATAAGATAAATCATCCAAGTACTAGATAATCCTAGGCATGTGTTCCATATATAGTCATACGTGCTCGCAATGAGAACTTGCACAACATCTTTTGTCCTGCCAGCCCGTTTGCAGCGGGGCCTGAAGAGAACTACTGGCAATTAAGGTGCTCCTTTTAATAGAGCACCAGAGCAAAGCATTAACACTTCATGAACACATGTGATCCTCACATGAAAGCCATTCCCTCCGATTATCTCAATTTCTGTCACTTCGGGGCCATTGGTCCCGGACAACAACGTGTGTATACAACTTGCAGATAAGACCATAAACAATACTATCATAATGAATCAATAACATGTTCAAATCTGAAATCATGGCACTCGGGCCCTAGTGACAAGCATTAAGCACAACAAGTCGCAACAAAGTCATAAAGCACTAATAAAAGATACTAGGCACCATGCCCTAACAATCTGATGCCATTACATGAACGATCTCATCCAATCCCTACCATCCCCATAGCCTACAGCGGGAGATTACTCACTCATAGATGGGGGAAACATGGATGGTCAATGGAGAAGCGATGGTGATGATGATGGCGATGATCTCCTCCAATTCCCCATCCCGGCAGGGTGCCAGAACGGAGTTTCTGGTGTTGTTTCGTGGAATCTGGTGGTGGCGGCGAAGCGGAACTCCTTCTAGAAAAACGTCGAACCCCCCGGAGTTTTTAGGTCAGAAGGCTTCTTATAGGCAAAGAGGGAGACCGAGGGGGTGCCTGGGGGGCCCACACCACCCCCTGGCGCGGCCTGGCCTGGCCCGTGCCACCAGGTGGTGTGGCCACCCCCTGGCTCTTCTCCGTCTCGTATTCTGGCTCCTGGAGTCTTCGGATGAAATAGGGATTTTTTCATATTTTCCAGGATTTTTTCTGATAGTTGATTTTCTGCACAAAAAGTAGACACCGAGGCAATTCTGCTGAAAACAGCGTCAGTCCGCGTTAGTTGCATCCAAATCACACAAGTTTAGAGGAGAAACAATAGCAAAAGTGTTCGAGAAAGTAGATACGTTTTGTACGTATCACGGATCGAGAAGAACTATACTCTACTCAAGTGGAGCCCTCATCTTCACAACAGCAACAAGCTCCTATCGAGGGGGACAATGACCCATGCCAAGGTCAAGTTGTGGACCCTCAACCTACTGATCAAGAAGATGCCTCCAGCCAAGAGGTGATTGAGTCTCCGTTTGCCAGGATGTCCAGTGGTGCTAAGGCCATTACACAAGCAAGATCTGTACAAACTGCCATACGTACAGCTGAATACCTGGCCAGTTGTGGGCTTGATCAAGATCAAGGTCAATCTTTGCCTCCTATAGAAGAGAATATTTCCAATGATGATCAAGGTCAAGTTAATGGTCATGACGGGGACCAAAATGATGAAGTGATTTCCCCAAGAAACAACAAGGAAATCGAAACTCGTCGCCAAGCTAGAATGGATAGAATTTTGGAATTAAGGGACCACACTCTTGAGAATGTGGTAGGAGATCTACGAAGAGGGATATCTACTCGAGCTCAATTAAAGAACTTTGGTGAGCACCAAGCACACATTTCCATGGTGGAACCAAAGAAAGTATGGGAAGCTCTTGAAGATTCGGATTGGTTGGATGCAATGCACAAAGAGCTCAACAACTTTGAGAGAAACAAAGTATGGAAGTTAGTGGAAAAGCCAAAAGATTGCCGCAATGTTATAGGGACCAAGTGGATTTTCAAGAACAAGCAAGATGAGCATTGAATTGTGATAAGGAACTAGGCAAGATTGGTTGCATAAGGGTTCTCTCAAATTGAAGGCATTGATGGAGATACTTATGCACCCGTGGCTCGCCTTGAGTCCATCTGTATCCTTCTTGCTTATGCGGCACATCATAAATTTAAGCTACAACAAATGGATGTAGAAAGTGCATTTCTTAATGGTCCATTGCATGAGTTGGTATATGTGAAACAACCCCCGGGGTTTGAGGATCCCAACTTTCCAAACCACGTCTACAAACTCGATAAGGCACTCTATGGGCTCAAGCAAGCCCCACGCACGTGGTATGAGCACCTTAGAGAGTTGTTGTTAGATCGTGGGTTTGAGGTTGGGAAAATCGAACCCACTCTTTTTACTAAGAAGGTCAATGGGGAACTTTTTGTATGCCAAATTTATGTAGATGATATTATCTTTGGCTCATCTAACAAAGCTTTTAATGATGAATTCTCAAAACTTATGACTAACAGGTTCAGGATGTCTATGATGGGAGAATTGAGAGTATTTCTTGGTTTTGAGATCAAGCAAGTGAGAGGAGGTACATTTTTCAACCAAGCCAAGTATACTCAAGATATGCTCAAAAGATTCAACATGAAAGACCTAAATGGAGCTCCCACTCCCATGGAAACAAAGACTCATCTTGAACTAAACCCAAATGGTAAAGATGTGGATTAAAAGGTATACCGGTCCATGATTGTCTCTTTGCTTTACCTTTGTGCATCTAGACTCGATATTGTGTTGAGTGTAGGAGTGTGTGCAAGATATCAAGCGGCTCCTAAAGAAAGCCATTTGATGGCAGTCAAGAGAATCTTTCGATATTTGGTTCATACCCCAAACTATGGTATTTGGTATCCTAGGGGCTCAACTTTATTTCTTTGTGGGTACATGGATTCGGATTGGGATGGTGACAAGGATGATAGAAAATCAACCTCTGGGGCTTGCCAATTCCTTGGGAGGTCCTTGGTGTGTTGGTCTTCTAAGAAGCAAAATTGTATATCTCTTTCCACCGCCGAAGCTGAGTATGTGGCAGCTGCTAGTGCTTGTACACAATTGCTATGGATGAAGCAAACTTTAAAGGAATACGGTGTCCATTGTGACAAAGTGCCTCTTCTATGTTACAATTAAAGTGCTACCAAGATTGCATATAACCCAGTGGACCATACAAGAACAAAGCATATTGAGATTCATCATCACTTCATTAGAGATCATGTTGCCCGAGGTGATATTGAGCTATCATATGTGTCAACCAAAGACCAACTTGCCGACACTTTCACGAAGCCACTTGATGAAGCAAGGTTTTGTTATTTGAGGAATGAACTAAATATCGTGGATTCTAGGAGCTTGACTTGATTACCTTGCATACTCACCTATGTCTTGACCCATATTTGGTGTAGATGCAGGAATGGAGATAGGGGGAGTGTGGTTCTAATTCATTGGACTATCCCTCCCCCCATAATGCCAACATTAAGAAATTCAATTCTCTTAGTATCATTTAGTGATATGTGAGCGCCATTGATGAGTAGTGGCCATGAACCCAAGGATAATTCTTCGCGGTGTCATGCCACAAACTCCTACATGGTGGCTTCGGCCACCACCCTCTTCTCAGTTGAAGAGTTGGTTCTTAATTCGAATTTATTTGGCGCATTGATGAACATTTGAATAGATTTATGTGGTTTTCTTGACTTCTCATAGTATGTCATCTTAACCCAAGCCCTCTCTCTGTCCTAAAAACTCTCTCTATCTAATATATGTCCCCATACACATACCTTGGAGTATTTGGTCGAGGAGGACCGGAGTATCCGGTGTGTTCACACTGGAGTCTCCGGTGTAGACCGGAGTCTCCGGTCCGGATGGTTTCTGTCCACTTAAAGGGAGGACGGGGTGAACTGAAACAGCAGTTTCATTCATCCAGCATCGTCCTCCCCTCTCTACCCCATCGCCTCCTCTCCCAAATCTCCTCCCCGGAGGTCAAGAAGCCCCCGGGATCCGTCGTGCCACCGGCCAATCATCTCCTTTCCACCATTGGGTGATTCCCACCGGTGGAATCAATCCCATGGACAGATCTGGTACCTCTCCTCCTCTTTTCTCACCTAGGGTTCTTCTCCTGTTTTGTTTTTGAGGATTGATACTAGTTTTTGGCCACGGGAATCCCTAGTTTGCGTGCACTTGAGTACTTTACCCTTGTTACCCTGCCCGATCTGTTGGATTCAACACCATTGGAGCCTTCCTGATCTTCCCCCGAGTCTCCTGACCGGAGACTCCGATCCCTTGGACCGGAGACTCCGGTTTGAGCCAGAGACTCCGGTGTGGACCACGGAGACTCCGGTGTGGTTTGAATCTGACATATCTTGCAAGGTCTCAAGGGTCATGTGCTGCCTCCATGGGACATATATAATTACCTCCGTGCTATCTCCCTCACTGCTTTTCACAGGTTCTGGCTCCCATCGTCCTCCTCGCACCAAGGTCAAGATGAAGAGAGGGGATCCTCGCTATGATGAGTCGGAGGGTCAGTACGTTGTGCCCCCATCCAATCGTAGACAACAAGCACGTGATGCAGCCTATATGCGGAAGGAGCAGGAAAGGGTTAAGGAAGAGAACCGTGCCAAGAGGGAAAAATATGACAACCTTCAGTCTTTGGCCCGCATGTCTAAGCAGGAGTAGCATGAGTTGTAGAAGACTAATTTCTATGACTTGTCTCGCACCAGTGATGACCCATGCTATTGGAGGAAGGAGCAAGTTATCTTCATGAAAGACATTTATAGCGTGATCAAGAGATCCCCGTGTGCCCCCAGAAGTACTTGAGTGTTGAGCAGATGAGGAAGAGCCCCTACTTCTCTGATGCACTATGGATTAGTGAGAAGTTGGGGCTGTTCAACTTGATGGAGCTCCAGGAAGACTACAACATCACCCTTGTGCAACAGTTCTATGCCACAGTTGTGTCTGGGACTGACCAAGCCAGGACTATGACTTGGATGATTGGCAACCACCGCTATTCTACAACTTTCTATGACTTTGCTGAGGCCATCTTCGAGACATTCCAGGGGGTATCTACTCATGTTGGAGTTTGCATGCACTCAGCAGCTCTTGGGGTGAACAAGAACAAGCTTGCCCTTTTATATGGTAGTGAGGGTGTTGTGGGAGGGTCCAAGGGACTCAAGCCTCTCTACAATCTGATGTTGAGGATCTTCCGCCAGACCATTTCCCCTAGTGCTAGGAATGATGATGCCATCAGATGTGGTTTGGTCAACTTGATGTATCATACCCACAAGATTTACATGGCTGTCCCCAATGCAGATGTTGATCCTATTGATGTGATGGATTACATATTTGAGGAGATGTACCATTCCATCTTATACAAGAAGGCCCCACCATATGCACCACTAGTCATGAGACTCATCAACACTCAGGAACATGGTTCTCCGCTTGCTCTGCCTCCCAACCTTACCGAGCACACTCTCGTATCTCTGCAGCAAAAATGGGAAATGAAGGCTCCTCCTAGACGCTCCCATGCACATGTGGAGGAGGAGATCTCAGAGACCGAGAGGGCCCCCTCTCCTCCTAGGGCCTGGAGGAAGAATGCTTCAAATGCACCTCTTCCCCCCCCCCTGACACATAAATATGTACATGAGAAGGTCAAGAAGGCCTCATTCTGGGAGAGGACCATGTGTTGCATGAATGTGGACATCCGTAAGCAACAGCATGCTTCCTACAAGAGCAACCGTCGCATCGAGAAACTACTCAAGGAGATCAAGGCTCAGGGTGAAGCGTATGATGCAGACGGTGAGGATGAGTACACCAATGAGCATGGCGCTCAGCCATTAACTGAGTCAGATCACACTCTTTCGTTTGGGGCATGGAATGCCCAACAGGACTGCTTGGTGGATTGGAAGACCTTTTCTGATGTTACTTCTGGATTTGGGTACCAAGGTACATCCTCGTCTCGCCCTCACGGCAAAGGAACTGCAGCTCCAGATGGTGATGAGGACTATGATGATGATGATGAGGAGGATCAGGATATGGATGAGGAGGACAAGGAGGACGATGACAAGGACTACTGATCCGTTGGGACGCTAGCTTAGGTCTTTTCCCTTTTTCGGTGTTTCGATGCCAAAGGGGGAGAAGACATTGTCATCGGGATTTGCATGGGCTTGGGCTACTTGATTCTTATTTGCTATCTCGACTTTCGTATCTATTTGCCTTATGTTATTACGAGACACTTTTTGATATTTGTGTGTGACTCTGTGGGTGCTCCTACATTATTGTAACTCGTGTGAGAACTATGTGTTTTATCCATGTTCGACCTACCATGCTTGTTTTACATGTTTATCTTTGTGCACATAGGCAGGGGGAGCATGTCCATACTCTGTCAGAAGTCATTGCAAACTATGTTTCATGCAAAATCACTAGTTGTCATCGAACACCAAAAAGGGGGGATTGAAAGGACATTTACTATCATAATCACTTTTTGTGTTCGTTACCAACTAGTAGACCTTTTTACAGTTTGCTATTGTCTACAGGTTGATATTTTACAAAGTGAAAAGGACCATTGACCTGCGGAACATTACCTGCATTGTTACGTGTCTCCTGGGAATTCCAGACCGGAGTCTCCGGTGTACCAAGACCAGAGTCTCCGGTGTGGTCCAGAGTTTCCCCAGGAGTCTCCGGAGGGGTCTTCTGTTTTCCTGCCTAAGTCAGCCAGAGAGGTGGTCCGGAGCTTGGTCCGGATTCTCCGGTCTGTGCCTCAGGCCAGAGTCTCCGGTGTAGAGGGACCGGAGTCTCCGGTCCACTTGGCTCCCAAGTGGGCTGGGTCATTCTGTTTGACGGTCCGGAGGCTGGTCCGGAGTCTCCGGTCTGTGTCTTCTCCAACGGTCAGAAAACAGTTCACTGGTGCGAAGGGCTATAAATAGAGGACCTTATCCCCTTCCTCTAGCTGCTCGTCCACCTCAAGAACACCATGTCCATTTGAGCTACCAAATCAACAAGATCTCTTCATCCAACCATCCAAAGTCATTGATCTTTGGAGAATCGAAGGAGGAGGCCTTGATCTACATCTTCACCAAGAGAGATCTTCATTTCCCCCTCATTCACTTGAGTCCCCCATGCTCTAGTGTTTCTTTGGAAACCCTAGGTTTTTATTTGGTTCTTACAAGCTTGTCTTTGATTGTTTGACAGCTTGCTTGTATTTGGGAGCCTCTGATTAAGTTGTGGATGTGTGCCCCGAACTTTTTGTAAAGGTGCCGGCTACCACCTTGAAGGTTGCCGTATAGTGGAAGAAGTGAATCGAACCCCTTGGGGTGAGGTTTATCGGAGAACAAGGGAGGCCTCTCGTGGCGTTGGTGGTTTGATACCACCCTTTCTCCAAACGTAGACGTACTTCCCTTCAAAAGGAAGGAACTAGGGAAACAAATCCTTGTGTCTCCGAGCGCTCCACTTTGGTTACCTCTATCCTTTACCGCACTTTACTTATCTAGTTCTTGCTTAGTTCTTGTGCTAGGTTGACATATAGGTAAATTCACATTAATTGCATAATCTAGAGAATTTACCTTTTGTGTCAAACCCTAAATTGAAAAAGAGTAAAATTTGGAGTAACACCTATTCACCCCCCCCCCCCTCTAGGTGCCCATACGATCCTTTTAGTCATAAATCGGCGCATTGACACCCGCAACCAGCTTTCTATACATGGACGAAACCGAAGGTATGTCTAAAGGTCAGGTTCCATCTATTATTTACATTTGCTCGAGCCACAGTCAAGTCAGGGCAGAACAAATGTGAAACAGTCTATGGAACGTAGAGGCTAATGGCGTTTCCTCAAGCCACCAATCCGTCCATAAGCACACTCTATACCAGTTCCCTACCTTAAATTTGGCACCTAAACGACACAGATGTTTGATTCTGTTTAGACTCCGCCAGAATTGTGAGCCACCCTAGCCATTGAGGTTGAGAAGATTTGAAGCGTTGATATATTTAGCGAAGAGGAGCCTATGCCAAAGATTATTACTTTCTCCTGGACTGAAGAGCCTCCATAACCATTTGAGCATAAGCGCGACGTTAAGGAATCTAGATTTCAAAACTCCTAACCCTCCTAGATCCTTGGGCCAGCAAACATCTTGCCAATTACCTAGTGATACTTTCTTGTATCAGTCACTCCCTCCTAGAAGAATCTGGCAATGTGTTTGTCGAAAGCAGCATACATCCCATCCACCAAAATAAACAGGGAAGAATCGACAAGAGTCAGTCTCGCGGCAGAAGACATCAAACGTCCCTACCATGGGTCTACCCTCCGGCCCACAACCGGTACCAGGCTTTCCCAATCAGACATACAAAGGGCCTTGTCCCCATGGGCAGGCCTAGGTAAGTGAAGGGTAAAACCCATTCTTTACAGTTAAGTAAGCTAGATACCCTAGCCCGCTCGACCTCGTCCACCCCCAAGACAAAGGTCTCACTCTTGATGAAGTTAATCTTTAAACCTGAAGCAATTCAAAACAGATAAGGAGCAATTTTAAGTTGACTAAATACTGGTCGTTTAGCTCCACCAAGAGGATAGTATCGTCAGTGTATTGTAAGTGGAAAACCCCTCCAAGGATTAGATGGTGTACTACACCCTGAGTATGGCATGTAGCCACTGTTGAGTCCAAAATGGCAGCCAACGCATCAGCCATAAAGTACAACAGAAGAGGGGATATGGGGTCACCCTGGCGCACTCCTCTCTTGTTTCTAAAGTAGGGGCCTACTACCCCATTGATACTAATCGCGGTTTGTTCCCTAGACACAAGCTGCATTAATCTATGGGTGATCCTAGAATTAAAACCCTTTCGATTCAGGACCACACGAAGAAATGACCAACTAACCCGATCGTAGGCTTTCTTGAAATCAAGCTTTAGTATGACATCTTTCGTTTTCTTGGACACAAGGTCATGGATGATTTCATGCAAAGCTAAGGCACCATCGTGGATGTATCTGCAACTCGTGTCCCATATGCTCACGTCCGTGTCGTGCACAAATATTAGATCCATCAACTAAATTGACGCGTCGGACTAAATGTTCAACCCAACTTATATTGTACTAACGGGTACACGTGTTTTATACGTAAATTTGATGGATTTTAATTAAAATCTTAGCCACACATTTTAGATCTAACCACCAGAATAATTTAGATGATGTGACTCAACCTGATGGCTCTATTAGACATTCTTATATTGCTTTTAGTATATAATAGATAAATAGATAGTCAATATGACCATATGTAAATTGTTATCAACAATACTCGTAATGTGCATCCAAACTATATATTCATACAATTTAGACATATTATCTCAGTTTTTCTTCAAACGTCATGATAGCCTCAATGATGATCTCAACCAATAGTTGTTCTCTTTGTGATTCTATCGCATCAATTCAGCAGTCAGCTTCTTATTATCACCTCCGGATGTACACTTTCTAGTAGATATGAACACATTTAAATTTATATAAACAATTATTAGTCAAAAAACGAACACAGGATATGAAGATTTCATACATAACCTAGTAATATCTCATCAAATATCATGTCTATATCATAGTTTCCAAATCCCAATAATTTATATATATATATGTCCACCTCTCTGCCCCGTCCGGCTAGCCCACGATGGTGATTTTGTCGCTGCTGCACCTACCGTGTACTTCTGCGGTGGAGGTTGCCAATATCTCCTTCATCGCTGGTGGGCGGCGGATGACGGCGTGGGGGTCTGCTCGTCTACAGTTAAGAATAAAGGTGGTCTGACCTGCAGTTTTTCGAGCACCATGGAGTTGAACTGCTTCAGGTTGGCCTTCTAGACCTAGCTACCGACGAGTTCCGCTCTTTTCTCGGAGTTTTCCACAGTTTGGCGCATGATGCTACTCGATTGCTAGAGCGGAATTGATGTGGTCGTGCGTGCTCATTCACTTGGACGAGGCGCAAAGCTTCGCCTTCTGGTCGGTCCCATGGGACATGTCTTAATATATATTTCCATGGAACTGGCGGAAGCGGATAAAGTTATGGTGGTTACGATCGGAGGTTGGCAATGGCGAAGAGGGTACTGGTTGTGAGGAAGACATTGCGGCACAACTTCTCCCTATGGGTCGGGTGTTCGGCGACTTGCAACAACAGACTTGGCGGGCGGGGGTGGCAACATAGTTGGACTGCATTTTTGATGGTGTTCCTTGAGTATCGAGCCTCAATTTTCAAGGTGAAAACCCAAGTTATGGCCTTCATTGGTTGTGCTTGGCAACGGCCTTGCTGAAGGCATTGTTTTGGAAACTCGGACATTCTCCGGGGTGAAAACCCTAGATCTTCGATCGAACGACGACAACGCTTATGCGTTGTTTTCTTCTTGGAAGCTTTGGTTTTGAAGAGCTTCGTTTATAGTACACGGGTGTTGTATTCGGTGGTGGTTAGAGTGCTTCTAATGCGAATGGTTGTACACCCTGGCGGGGTCTTTGTAGAAATGTTTTAACGTTTTATTGCAACATAATCAAACAATATGTAATACATATTCCTGTCTGTTTCAAATGTTTTATCTATTCCTACGTTCTGAAAATTCTGCTATGCAAAAAAAACACATTGAGATTCCTGGCGAATAAACTATACGATGCACCACACTCTCCTCGTCTAAGCATTTCTTGGTTTTTGGTGTACCATATGATTTTCTCTCTTAGTAAACTCCATAGTACAATGTCACGATTAATATGCTTCTCGATGTATCTCATTCCGAGTAAGTAAAGCAAAGCAAACTTCTACCTCCGCTTGAACATCTAAGGCAATTGTGGTCTCTCGTCAAGAGGATCGAGCTTGTGTGTGACATTATAAAGATAAATAAGCAAAGCATGTATGCTCATTTGTATACCTTCAACACCTCAAGGAGAGTCACGAGGGTCATAGATACTTATGATCATAGGTGCACATCAATACGAGAAATCACTGCTACTACAAAAAAAGATAAAGTACTGCTCAACAAAGACTTCGCGGTAGACTTTGAGCATGACTAATAGTAGCCAGCACCAACCCATACGAGGTCCACTAGATGAAGGTGGCACAACTGTTTGGTTGCCTATATGCAGCCACCATATGTAGCGAAATAAGGCCAACAAACACCTTAAATGGGTCTCGGCAATCTACAATAGATATAGAATTGAGGAATGATAATCTTTTCATTATTTAATTTTAACGTACAAATAAACTGTCATACAATGAGGTTTGTGGTGCAAAATAGATTGCATACCTTCAGTTTTGCCAAAGAGGAATGGCCTGGCAAGCTAAAACAAGATGGATTGCCTCACTAGCAGTTATGCCAACTTTTCAAGATTAAACACGAATCATGAGTCCCATTTTATTTAAATGTCACTAATCATGTCACCAGTGGTTGCCGTCTATCCCTCTATCCCGAACATTAATTCCACTCCTAACATCCCCTTATGCATTTTCCGCAAGTAGTAGAAATCGTGGTGCGACACGACACGGTCTTGCGGAAGGAAATTACATTGGTCACACTAGTATGCTTGAGCTTTGGAAGGGATGGAACACCCGAGTTGTGAATACTGGTTTATTAGCAACTCTCAAGACCTCTATTTATTCAATACGCATAAAAGAATCGATCCACTATAAGAAAACCCGGATAAAAATATAACTCGACTGACTAATATGGAAACCGTCTAAACCCATGATAGGTAAAACAATAGACACACCTATAAAAAATACACCTAGAGTGCAACAAGTTTTCTACGGCCACTGCTCCAGCTTCCTAATACACCACATCACACTACGCAGCCCATTGACACCACTTTTCTAGGCGGCCAACCCGACATTCACAAACACAACCGTGAGCCTCCACACCCGAGACTATCGCAATACCATGTAACACTTGTTGCACCAATCCTTTTTGATGAATTTGGGAGGAAAGTATTGATTTTGATTACCACTGAGAAAACGAAGTTGACTCAAATATATCTTGCTATTTTACATTTTTTTCTATAGCGATACACTTTATTCGTTTGTTTCCTTAATAGTAGGATGATTTTTTTCTGAAAATAATATGTTTTTTTTGTATTTTTTTACTAAATAGGTGAAGAAAAATCTCCAGGTTTATATATTTGAAAGTGTGTGCAACCCATTTCTAAAATAATTAAGATTTTTGTAATAATATAAAAAATTATCTAAAGCGCGAAATCACCGCCCATGTTGGGACATAAATACCCTTATACCTTTATCTAGTCATGAGTACTCTCACAAGAAGTGCTCCTAGCGCTCCAACGCTCGAACATGAACCAAGACCACAACAAGTCAACAACCTACGAATGCCTGAAAAAAATACATAATAAATTATCTCCTTTAAAAAAAGAATGTAATTATGACATGGGAAAATACATAAACAAAATGCACTCACCTGAACAAAAATATGTGCTTTACTGCATGAGGAATCCATTGTAGCCGAATACACATATGTGAGAGACTGATTGAAGAGGAGATACATTCAAGTGTAACACATTGTGTGTACCATAAAGCAAGCCATACCAGAAAGTAGAAATCAACGGTCATGTTTAATAGTGTTCACTTGATTGCAGAAGTCGCACAATTTACTAGTACCATTTCAATTGGATCTAGCTAAATTATCCTTTTTTCAGTGAGGGGCCAAAGGCTGAGTTGAGAAAAATGTAAAAAATAAAAACCCCAATAATAGTTGAAGAGTAGCAGGGTATATTTTCACCTAGGGAAGCTAATCCCAGCAACCGAACAGAGCCTTACACGCACGTAATTGGAATCCTGAACAGATTAGGGCATGTACAATGCTGGAGAAGGCATGCCTTTCCTTAACCCTCCACATCATCGGCCTTCCGCGTTAACCCGTGCGAAAACCTAGCCGCCGCCGCCCTCGTCCCGCGTCGCCTCCCGCGCAGCCGACGGGGACGACCTCCAATCGCCGCCACCGGCCAGCCCCAACCCCTCCCCCTCCTCCTCCCCGCCGCTGCCGATGGCGTCGCTGAGCAAAGCACGGCGCTGGCGGGGCGGGCTTCTCGCTCATGGGCGCGGCGGGCCGGGTGACCATGGCGGGCGGCTTGCTCGGTGAGGGGCACGTCGGCGCGGCTCCTGCTGCGCGGAGACCTTGCGCCGGAGTGTGGACGGCGGTTGCCCCCGATTGCGGTGGTGACGGTCTGAGCTCTGCTATTGTGTTGGGAGACGTCCTCGGGATGGCGGAGGCGACGTCACGTCAGAATAAGGGTGTCGGAGCTCGGTCCCCATCTCGGCAAGGCCACTTGTGGTGGCGCCGTTGAGCTGCTGGACTGGTATCCTCTCAGATCTACGGATCTAGGGAGGGTGGTCTCTCCGGGCGCGGTCGTTTTTTGACTCTGCCGTGGAGCTTCGGGAGTCGGAGGGCTGTTGTTGTTGTTGTCTTCCCCTCGGCCGGCCGTGGTGGCGAGGGAGTGGAAGGGGATAGTACAAACGCCTTCCTTGTTAGGGTTTTGTATGGTCTTTTTTTGAGATACGACTGTCGCGTCTTGAATCTTCTTCTGGACGGCCATGGTGGCAAAGGGAGGAGGAGACTCGACGTGGCGTTGATGGTTGGGACCTTCTGCTCGGGGATCTTGGATTGGAGGTATTGCCTGGTCTTCACCATCTCCTGCCTGCCCGATGGTCTAGAAAAGTCTCTTAGCTCTCACCCCTCGAGGTGAGCACTCCTGCGGTGTTCAAAGCCCAATGTGGCGAAGGTGGCGGCGGTGATTCGATGGTGGCGGAAGATGTGTTGCTTCTGGTTCTGATCCCGGTACTTGGGTGGTGACAATGAGGACGATGGGCTTGATCGCGATTTGGAAGTACGGTGTGTGGTCTTCTGGGTCCATGTTGTATTTTCCTTTTTTTTGGAGTCGTTTGTAATCGGTTTCGTCATTGCTGAAATTCCATCAGTTGTTATCTCAAAAAAAAAAACCTCCACATCATCTAGAGAAGACACTATATACAAGTTGTACAATGCATTCTCTCTTATTGCCATCTCTAGTAATTAATGAGAACTAACTATTTTTAGTAAGAAATTGTTCTCTAAGGAAGACACGTGGTATAATGGAGAAAATAACCTTCTCTTATTTCTAAGAGATCATCCCTTAGCTAAGGGAGGACAATTTTCTCCTTCTTATTTCTCCCATCTTCAACTAAGCAAAAATTCAATGTGGCAACCATAAGGGAAGGCTGACATCACCGGCTTCACCGCATTGTACGTGCCGTTTAACAAAACAAAATCTAGCTACACTGTTTCACATGATCGGATGGCTAAGAAGTTTCTCGACGTCACACATTGTGAGGAACCAAATCAAAACATATTTTTGTCACAGCTTGGGCATTGAGGCAAATTATGTGCGCTTGCCAAAAGGATCAAGCTTGTGCGTACATGAGAAAAATAATAATGGAACCATTTACTAGTATAATGTATGATGGATATATATAGCTCCAGAATAGCAGGCCAGGACGAACCGCGAGAGCAGTATATACTACTCCATCCATCCCAAAATACAAGACGCCTGGATTAGTCAAAAATCAATATGCTTTAAGTTTGACCAAGTTTATAGTAAAAAATATGAATATTTACATTACCAAATCAATATCAATAGATTTATCATAAAGTATATTTTACTAATGTGTTTATTTAATGTTATAGATGTTTTTATAACTTTGACTTTTCACTAATCCTTAGACGTCTTATATTTTAGGATGGAGGGAGTACTATTTAAGAGTTTAGGTGTACAAATAAATATAAGAATGTACCATTATTGTCGAAACTAGCATGACGGCCCTCGCAAATGCGAGGGCATGATCTTTCATGGGTCAAAATTGTTCGATAGATGTCACATTATTTCCCATTATATATTTCTTCCTCTCATTCACCTAGTTCATGTCCAAACTGTCTATGTTTTATAAACATGAACAGTGTCTTCACGATGAAACTTTCACGATTATTTGATATATTAATATGCCTGTAAAAATAAATTATTTCTTTTCTGTGTAATCATTAACATGTTTATACATTGGTAATCTAAGTTGGAGAAGTATGAATCTAAATTTTATAAAACACCCTCTATTGGCATATCATGTTTGTTGTTTAAATCTGTTTTTATGTAATTTTGGTGCTCAATCCACTGGTTCAACACATTTGGTCACATGTATTTTTATGCCATGCAACATGACTACGCGCCTTGCACAACATAGTTCAAGTCTCTTAACCAGTTTTTAATTTTATTGTGTGCAATAATATTGGAAGGACAAGTGCTCTTATTTGGCTGTTTTTACATCACCGGAAGACACATAAAATAGTCCGAGATATCTATCATTCAAAAGAACATATCTGCTAGAACAATTCCTAAGAATTAAGATTGTATGCTTTTCAGATCCTCTGAATCAAAATATGATTGCCATGATGTGTCAATACTAATGATGAAACATATGAATGAATTCAACAAACAAACAATACTAACATACATAGCCATAGAGAACAGTCTAGCATTCCGATCATATTCTCAATCTATATTTGTGTACTTTTTATTACATGCATATGGAAATTGGGCCATGTTTCAAGGTCTTACTATCACGACACTAAGATGTGCATCAATGACCAAAGTGTTCAATAATTCGAAATGGTTGCATCTTTCCTTTTACACTCTGTACTCAATACATAAATATAGTAGTTGTCCTTAGAACCAACTTGTGATTGGATGGTTAGTAGGGTGGTCGTAGTTGCAATTCATCGATGATGAGAACGTTGTTTTTTTGTCATGTGCCTCATTAAATGGGTATAATCTTTTAGTGGAGGGACATTATCATCGTTCGCGAGAATATGTGGCGATTTAGCCCCTCGTGTATCACTAAGAGGAAATATATTTTAGTGTGAGGGACATTCTCGTTGATAGTGTGACTAATGTGATTACTTCATTAACCTTAAAGTTCAGTAACTCTAAACTTCCATAGGAGTTTTCTAAATTTGTGGGTCTGACGGTACTCAAATACACTTGACATGTTTGTGTAGAATGCCATCGATTGTTATATAATATCCCTTTTCTCAATTCTCTATTTTTTCATACTGGTCTTCAATCTATTGGTTCTAAATATTCGGTTACATGTAGTCGACCCTATCGTGGTGGAGGCATCTAGTGCGGTGGTTTCCAGCCCGGTTCATCTTCTCGCTGCAGCGGCGATCCAACACCAAATGGTGCCTACGGTGCTACAGGACTGGATCCAGCGGCTGTAGTCCAGAGCTGCTCAGTGCCACAGCCTGGCCGTGACATGCATTGTGCTATACTTGGCTGCCTCATACTAACGGCTTCGACAACGTACGGTCATCACGCTCTCGCAGCAATGATCGTCAGGCGAGTCTTGCTTTGAGGGTAATCGTGAGGCTGAGGCTTGTGCAACTAGCAGGTGGCTCACACCGAATCTGAGCCTCGGCGCTCAATTCTTGTTGTGACGCAGATCATCTTCGGGCGTGTGGGATAAGGGGCAGTGTTATATGTTTTTATCCAAATTTTACAAAGTAAAGGCCAACTTCTGACGAAGCGGAGCGAGGCCCGTCGCCGGAGGCTTGGGCCGATGCGGTACGGATTGTTGATGACCTAGGTTATCACCGTTATATATACCTCTTGTAAGCCGCCGGTTGGAATAAGTTGCATCTGTGAAATCCCCGGCGTTGTGTAAACACTCCCCATTATAGTGAAGTTTCGCTGGCTGGCGTCCGTGGTTTTTCCCTCTCTTTGTTGGAGAGGGTTTTCCACATTAAATCTGTGTCCCCCTTGCTGCGATTTTATTTTTATTCTTTGTTATTTACTTGTCACAAAGCTAACAAGCAGCATATGTGTCAGGTACTGGTGGTGGTGTCAGGATGGTCTTTAGACACAGGCGGTTGTCCTCGACGAACACTCGGTGAAAACGTGACCATCATTGCTCAACGGGGCTGACGACGTCGACGGTCTCGAGTGTCGTGTTAGTGGATAATACACTCATCTTTATCTTCGTTTAAAACTGACATTTTCGATATTTTGATCGGATTATTTCTCTAAACATGTCACTAATCACTAATTATTCTATATATGTGCAATTCTCTTGGTCTATTTATTTCTATGCAGAAATAAGCACAATAATGATGAAATATGGACAAATCAATGAAGAATTACGAGCTGAAAAATCAACTGGATCGTGAAATCAAGCAGATTAAAGTTAGCAAACACTGGTATAGCGACGCTTGCCCCTATGCCACCGATGTAGTGTGTGGCTATGGGTTTTGCCTCATCAAATAGAACAACATTTATAAAGGGGATCGAGGCATATTTGCGGATGCTCCAAAAAAAATATCTAATTTCATCACCGTCGTCGCCACAGGAGAGCCATCCACTATACCTCATCAAAAAAGCTTCACTGCCACCACATCCATTCTCCCTCCATTCTCCATAGCCATACTAATGTAATCATAATTCCACACGATTGACGACATGTAAGACTATTTGTTATTCATCTATTAAGGATTTTCAATATAATATTTATAATTGTTGATCTAATCATGTATGAGTAGTCCTCACAGGATAAGAAGTGAGGCTTAGCCTCACAAATATGCACCTAACTATTTGTTATTCATCTATTAGCAACTCCGTAATATCTCCTTCTGTGTCTGTCATGTAGAGTGCCGGCTCTAGTCGCTTGGCTAGAAGAGTTGCCGGCTCGTGTGGTGCACGGTCTCTCAGCCTGGCGTCTGGTGTTGTGTCGTTGTAGCAGTGTCCTGCCAATTATCCATGTTACCAGGTCAGCTCTTTCTTTCGGAGCTTTGCCTTGTTTATTTTTAAAAAATTCCACCCATTGACATGGGCATGACTGGTCGGGTTCTTGTGATTGGTATACCTGGTACAGATCTAAGGTAATGCCCATAAGATACTGAGGGTCCTGGAAGCATCCAAAGCCCAGAAATCAGACATGATGATCAAGACAGAAGCCCAAGGTGTAACCGACATAGTCATAGAGTTACCTTTCAAACTGTAAACCGACCCGTACTGGACTTCAAGACCCGGATTCTTATATAAAGGCTAGGAGGATCCAATAGGGAGGGCACCGTAACATTGTCATGGAAATCCGTTGTAAGTTAGATCGCATCTAGCAGTCCGGCGACTTTGTATTCTCCATCAATAATAATTAGACAAGCAGGAGTATGATTTTCTCTACAAGGATCTGAACCTAGGTAAATATCGTCTTCCTTGTTTGTCTGATAAGCCGATAAAATCACCAGCGCACCCATTTTTCCTAAAACCCAAGTCCATGAGTACGGAGATTGCCGAGATTACCCCTCGTCACTCGTGTTATAGCGAGGTTGGCCGATCATCCTCCTTTTTTGAGAAGCACAATACAATCGTAGACACTCACAACACGTACATACACCCACCCCTATGAACACACACATACACCCTACCCCTATGAGCATCTCCGAGAGACTGAGCTGACGGATCGGGTTTTGAGATTGACGAAGTCATCACGGACACCTCGTTGTTGAAGGGAACATCGCCTCCCACGAAAAGAATTTTCTGCCTTTTATTCATCAAGTTCAGTTTTCCTTTGGCTTTCTCAAAGAAAAACTTTAGTGCGACGGATGGATCTTATAGTCTGGCTTCGCCAGCTCTACCATAGGTAAATGAAAGAAGAAATTGCTTGTGCCAATGACTCATTTCAAAGGAAATTACATTTAGCTCGGTTAAGAGAGAATAGGATTCAGTGTCACTGTACACTCTCACTTCAACATCGGTTCTCGCATGGCACCGTTTTGAAACACATGTTTTTTTCTTCTAGAAGGGACAACTACTCCACAGTTGCATCTTCTTAATATTTTTGATTGTAAAATAAAGGAGGCTCATGCATTTTACAATCACCCAACTCAATAATGCAGACTTATTAAAAAAATCAGGATAATGCGGAAAAGTCGCAAAGTGTAAAAAAAAAAAAGTTCGAAACCGTGTTCAACTCGCCAGGAAGAACGCGTGGGGCCGGCCGATCTTTTCGAGAAATTGGAGACTCTAGCTAGCTTAGGTAATTCCGTTGAGGTCAGCCCAAAATACCCAGAAACTCCCCGGAAAAACTAAGGAAAATGGCTGGAAAAGGAACAGAAATTCCCCTCCCATCCCACGCGGCGGGGTCTATCTAGTAGTCTTCCCCTCCCCCTCCCCCTCCACTACGCGGCTCGCTTTAATCTCTCCGAAATCATTTTAATCGCGGTCTGTGCATCCCAGAAATTTCCTCGTACGAGCGCAGGCGGCGCGGCGTCTCGATCGATCAAACGACCTGTTCACACCATACGGCGACTTGGGGTAGCCTTTATATATGCCCTCCCTTCTGTTCTTCATTTCCGCGTACGCTGCTTAGACGCGGCAGGCCGTGGTTCTGCTTCTGCCACCATTGTTGTTCATCTCGGGAGGGGCCTGCCTGATGATGCACCAAGCTGGCTGGCATCAGTTTCGAATTGTCGATCGTCGTCTCTGGTAGGTGGCGCCCGTTCGCGAATTATGCATCTTGGTACTGATTGGCGCTTGCTTGTTAATGATCGATCTCTGTGCATCTTATCCAGGGTACGAACAGACGAACAGTGGGTCAGATCACGACGATGATGACCACTTGGATGCTTAATTCCGTCCATGCTATGATGGCTCTGTGTTAACAGATGCTCTCAATTGAGCAAGATATAGAATTACATTATCACGGAGAGCCAAATGCCGAGTTCACAAAAAAAAAAAAAAAAAAACTGGCAAGACGACGAACTAAGAAGCGTGCTTCTCTGGTCCGGGTTCAAGTGGGACACTGTTATATTCCACTTCCATGTCATCTGAAAATTTAAAACAGAAATCTTTAGATGTGAGACATAGGTGGGATCCTACTTGACACGGAGATCCGGGTTGCATACATCTACTTGACACGGCAGTTCTGATGAAAATTTCTGATGTAAATGTGGACTCTATACAGGAAATGCCTTCATGTTGTGTGACACCCCGGACCGGAAGATCGAGACGCCTTACATTCTCTGTCATAGAAACGCGACGAATGTAGCAACTCAGCAAACAAAGACAAGAGCAATATTTATTAAGGTAGCAGAATCCAACAGGTTCAAATATTACAACAGTGGTGAGGCTTAGTTCATCGTGCCCATGTGCACACAACAGTTTGTATATTATTTATTTCACATTAGGACCTTGATCAGATCTTATGACAACGATGACGTAGACACGAAAGGCTTTAGACACAGGGTTCTGTTTAGGATACCGATTCAGCAAAGAGGGCAGCAGAATCTGAAATGTTGAAAGCCAGCTTGTGTATGTTGAATATACTCGCAAGACATTAAGAAAAGGCAAGCAAATACGAGCTATATGGCATGGCATAGGTTCTGAAAGGTAACAGCGCATAGGTACAGAATTAAAATGTGAGTCCAAACTAAACGATTGGACTTAACTTACCAACTTACCTTTAGAGGGGAGTTCATACGGTCAAAACGAGTATTTATGTTCCCACGATAGTGGTCAAATGGCGGAACGAATACCCTCATTTCACCATACAATCGTATCTTAACCATGCTAGGCTCACCGGCCTCTAACCACAGAGGCGGGTAATAACATTATCATGCTCAACTTTAGTGATTTTTTTCCGAACTCGACACGATTAAACTCAAAGTGTGACTAGATTCAAACATGTTGCATGACCTCAGAACATGGCTAGACTAGATTTAACCAACTGCAGCGGCTGCTAAAACCATTCACCAAAATACTCTCCACTTGGTCGTCTCTTTAGGAGCAACTCTGAAGTCGTACCAAACCAAGATATATTATCATGACTGTTCATGCTACCGAGGCACTCTCTAGAGCTACCGACTCTTCCTACGGATACATTCCTATGACGAAGTGAATCTGGCACACACTTTTCTAGGTAAAGTATGCCTAACTCCGGAACCTTCACAAGATATAGCCCTGGCCGTACAAAAGCAGTGACCGACTAATCTTGCCACGTTATGTGGCATCAAGAGGGGCTCTAATAGGTTAAATAGGCTAAGATCCTCCCAAATGAACAACGATGGAAAAGCGGGGTTGTCTAGGAAGTGGCACTAAGTAACTCAACCAAGTTGACGGAGATGATTAACTTATTAGTCACAATTGATGCAGCTCCGTTGATCATGAATTCAACATGGTAAGTCATAAGGATAAAATACATAGCAAGGTAAAACTAGCGATTCCTCCATTGCGAGAAAAATAACTATCATGGCATCTACGGGGGTATGTATGAGTCTGTAATCGAGAGTGACTAGTTCGCACAGTTGTTAGTGGATTTATTGATGTGAGTCTCGTTCCCTCATGCACATGTCTGCGGTGGCACCTATATCTAGCCTTTGACAAGGAAGTGGAGAGTAAGAGCATCTTAGTCTCCAATACACCGATAAATACCATCATAGAGAGAGCAAGCCTCATTGGGTAAAAGTATTTGCCAGAATAGCACAAAATAAAGACAAATGGTTCCTAGGCTCCATGAGGAGGGGCAAATAAGAAGCGAATAACTCTTTTGGCAAATAACCCCAACCTCGAGGGTCGTCGGCCGACATTCGTCCGCACCTATCCTCGACAAATAATAAGAAGCAAACAAAACGAATGCATTCGAGTGATATAGCGAGACCATTTGAACATATCCTCCATTCCAAGGCGGTTCCCCAGCCAAAGTATTGCGGGAATGGGGAGTGGACAAATGCGATTCTTTTGTCACTCGTAGGGGAAAAGCCAAACAATCATAGGGACCTTGGTTAGTACAAGGCATAGTTAGCTCACTCAATGTGCTAGCCACCATGCATATGACATGTGGATATGCACAAAACAAAGAGGCTTAACAACATTTTCCCATTCTTATACAAGGCATTACTATTATTTGCAAAATAGTACTTAGATCTCACATAGCATAAATACTTAACTAAAAGGTTGCAAAAATTCAGAAAGGGTTTGATGGCTTGCCTTCAGCGGTAGGATAGGTCTCAAGTTCAACTTCAGGGGCTAGTTAGAGATTTAGATATATTTAAGAAATTTTAGAGAGTTAGAAACCGTTTTAAGCCATTGAATAACTAAGATATCATATAGTGTCCAAAAATAGCAAAAGTAGTGCCATTGGATAGATAATTTTAATTAGAAGCCAATGCAAAAACAATCAACTCAATTGGATCATTTTCAGAAAGTTATGACCTTTCAAACACAAGAGGTTTTCTGCACAAACCAACAAAACTATAAAATAGAAATTCATTTGGAAAAGATTAAAAACCTGACAGGTGGAGCCTACAACTTAAAACAGCGACCTAGGTTTCTATTTGCAAAACCAAAAAAACACCCACTTAAACTTTACCCCCCCCCCACACACACAAATTACTGAAAGTGACGATTTGGTTCAACAATTCAAAGTTTGACCATATTGGAATCTTCAAGGTTGTATGCATAGATTTTGTAGACAATCCTATGTGTGATATTTTTATTGATGACATGTTCTAATGACATTGTTGTTTATCACACCCGATGCCATTTACCGTGTAAGCTTAAGAATGAGAGCGCAATTAGCTACCATGTGATCTATGTTAACAACGATACTTAGCATCATCAAGATGGTCCCTAACTAGTATATAGGACCGGGGCCAAAAAAGGCATGATCAAATAGGGTATGTAACCCAGTCCCTAAAATAGGGAGGCCCTATAATTTCCAGTGGAGACTCTTCTCCTAGAGGTGGAGTGGGGTGTTGCTTACTCATCGTTGGTGTGGTGTGGCATTACTATTATTCATACCACCTCTCCTTTTTAGTCACCTCCACTTCTTTGTTCTCTTCTATGGCTAGTGTCGTTCTTCCACCCCATGGCCTACCATTGGCGGCTTGCAACTCCCAATGGAAAAACAATTACAGAAGCATGACATGGCACGAAACACCGACTGAGCGAAGGGACAACCTTCCCTATGAAGGCTTCTCGATGCATTGCCATGGTACCCCTCCTTGTGGACTAGCACCTCAGGCCATTCATCCCGCTCCACCTCGTGGCTAGCACCATATAAATTCTCCCACATGAGTGCTCCTCCTGCTCCACCACACCCAATGGATGGATGTTGTGCTTATCCGCATTATTATTTTAGGGGTAAGAAGTTGGGATCAACCTTTTCTTTTACAAAAATTCTATCGATCTATTAATAATCCTCAACAACAGTATAAATAGACCTGAAAGTAATTAAAAAAATACAAATAGATTCATGGACCACCTAACGACGACTACAAAAACTAGCGCGAGCTGAAGGCGTGCCATCGTACTTGCCCCTCCATTACTAGAGTGGGGCAAAACTTGTCGTAGTAAAGTTTGTTATAGTAGACAGATGAAAAATCATCGGGCTAAGATCCAAAAGAACCAGGACACCATAGCAGGAACTATCGCCAATGATGACAAACATAGATCGGGAGAGACTGACCTGAAAGCACACCAATATATAGAAAATCGACCAGATCACAGGAGATTCGTCGGACACACGACTCCGACGGTGAGGACCGTGGTCCGCCACACTTCTAAGGCCTAAGGCCACCGGAGGATGCTGGCGGCGTCACCAGCGGGGAGAAAGGGAACCCTGTATGGTTTTTTACATCCGCCGCCTCCTGACTCTGCTGACGTACCGGTTGACTCTTAAGTTGAGTTGGGGTCACGCAACTCATGGTCCTGTTTTGTGGCTATCGCTGGAGGGCAAGGAGATGCTCTCCGTAGGTATCGTTCAATTGGAAACGCGACGTCAGCCATTCCGTACTTGTGTTAGCAGAGTCAAAAAGGAGGAGCATCCAAGGGGTGAATGTCGTTGTCAGTTAAATTCAAAGCCACCATGAGCCAAAAAGATACTATACATCCAAACCTTTTCGTCGAAGCAGCGGTGGCGATCCCCAATTGGGCAGCGGAGGCAACCGGCAGTGCCGCAAACCCCAAAAGCCCCCCGCAGCCGCGCTGCCCCGGCCCGCGGGACCACCACCACCACCACCACCCTGGGGAGGAGGAGAGTCCCGCGCCCTCAAGCCACGCGGTATGGTCCCCGAACCCAGCCGCGTGCGGCCGGCCGAGAGGCCCGCCCGAGCGAGTTCTCCCTCTCCCTCTCCGTTTCGTTCCACCCCTTCTCCCCTCTTCCCTCCATTTTATATACAAGTGGCCAAGCAAGCTTCCAAAGCCCCAAACACAACACAGTCCCCCACCACCACCACCAGGCCCCCTCAGCTGAGCACCACCTCGGCCACCGCCATTTCCCTCTCTCTACCGCGACTCCTCCAAAGCCGCTCACCGCGCCCCACCCGGCCCAACGCTCGCGATGTCGCACAAGCGGCCGCTGGACGCCGTCGTGCCGGAGCAGGAGGCGCCGCGGTCGCCGAGGAAGCGGCTCCGGCGGACGGTGCTCGTCATGATGTGGCTGTGAGTACCCGACCCTCCCCTGCCTAGCCGTTGCTTAACAACTTACCGTTTGTGCCTTCGAATCTTGCTCAACTTGAAACTCACCGTTCGCGGATCTGCGCCCCCGGTCGCCGCAGGGAGAGGAGGAGGAGGAGGGCGAGAGCGCTCACGCTCGAGCAGATGGTTCGCCAGGTCAGTGAGCGGGGATTCGCAGCTCCCTGTTCCTCTCAGCATTTCGATATTTTTTTTTTATCAAGTGGCGCTTTGTGTGGCGACAGATAGCTGACAAGTTTTTTCTGGGTTTTGGTTTTGTTCTTTTGGGCTTTATTATTTAGGCGCAGCTCGACATGGCAAAACTCTTCTTTTTCCTGATGGTGATTGTCGGGCGGCTAAGCTCAATGGAGACGCTGCTCCTCCAGCTCCCCAACATGCTACAGGGATTGTTGGCGCAGCAGTTTGCTACTGTTCACAGGTACACCGACATGTTCTCAAGCATAGTATATATGTGACATGTCCCCTTTCAGAGATTAATTCCTAGCCGTAATAGGAAAAGCACATTTCAGGAAATAAATCATTCAACTGCTGACTCCCCTTCTCGGAATTGCCACTTTTATACTCTGATGAAAAGTACAGAGGCATCTACGATAAGATTGCTGACACTGACATACAAGTTTTTTCTTTTTCTGAAACGCAAAAGCTTTGTGCCTAAAAAAAGGATGATACAATCGCCACACAAAACAAGACTTCGACTACCTCCAAAGTAAAAATGGCTTAGAAGCAAACCACAAAAAACACAGGGTCGCCATAACCCAACAAAGTCTATGAGGGGAAGGGGACACCAATTCTGCAAAGAAGGCAGGCAAACCCTTGCTTCAGAGAGTCGCAGATGTCGTGGACTTCAGGTCCCATCTCAATCCGCCAACCGCCAATGACGCCCACGAATGTGGGACCAACCTAAGATGCCGCAACCCCTGTCCATCACCACATGTGTTTATTATCGCCAGCCAAAATCCGTCGAGTTTTTTCATGCGTCCAATTTGCCGCCGCACGAGACCCTTTGTCGTCCACTTCCCATGCCACCCCAAGAAACCATGCTCGCACGACACCGAAAAACGCGAAAACTCGGGAACTTCATTAGCCCGCCATCCTGCCAATAGAGGCCACCGCTAGCCGCCCATCGACAGCATGCGAGTGATGACTGAAATGCACACCCTAGAAAGGGGCTAGCCCATGGTCAAATGGCATGTGCATCGAGCAACCTGGATCTGTAGCGAGAAAGCTCAGAACCACCATGCCCTCGGAGCACACAACGACGATTCGAGGAGAGAGGCGATAAGACACCTCCTAAACCAAAGGATGCCTCCAGATGGGAACCAAGGGCCGTGTCCACAGGATGCAACACGTGTCAGCTACGCCATCAGGACAAATGTCACCGCCCGCCTCCTGCAAAACGCTGACCACCCAGGCACGACCGACCAAGTTGGTCACCACACATCAAGCACACCTCCCGAAGAACCTACGGCCTCCATTCTTTCCGGATGCCGCACAAACGTTGTTATACAACTACACCGTGCACCGCGGGACTGGTCGCTGACACATTGGAGCTAGGCCGCTGTCTAGGACAGTGCCACGCTAGCGCGCTGGCCCGCGCTAGACCGAAAAGCCACGACTTCAGCGGGAGCAGCATATTGAAAATCCATGCGGGCATCTTGATTTTCCATCCTAGCATTCCAGAAACTTATATACCGCCGTCATCTTTGCCGGAGCCGTACCGTACGGCCCAGTTGGGGAGGATGTGAGAGGGAGAGAAGGAGGCGGTGGCTGAAACACCGGGGAGGGGTGGTGGACCACACTGGCAAGGGCCCAGATCTGGGCCTGCTCACCCGCGCCGCAATAGAGGCCCCTGACCCGCGCCAACTATGGCCGCCCAGCACCGCCCACCTTGAGCCAGTGTCGTCCCCGCAACACCCAGGCGTCGTCGCATCCCAGCGCCACCAAGCGCACCGTGTCACATCTCGGCCTACCCGCAGCGCCACCACGCGAACTCGCCGTGCTGCCGCGCCAGGATCCAGCGTGTTGGGCACCCGAACTTGAGCCCCACCCCCGCCGTCCTCCGGTGAGGGCTTTGCCCGCTGGTATCCTCCGGTGACGGAGAGGGGAGGAGGGAGAGGGGTTGTCCTGGGAGGGTCTAGGGTTTCCTCCGCGCGTGTCGCCCCTGGGAGCGAAGCGGGAGAGGAGCCCAAGTGGAACAACGGTTGAAGAGACACCAACAACATATACAAAGCCCATATTTAGAAAGGAAACTTTACAACTATAGCACTGTTTGAAGTTCAGATTATCAAGTTATTTTTATAGAGTGAATAAACCAAGAATTTACTCTTCTTTCAGTAACCACAACTGTTTAAAATATCAGGAAATATTCTCCATGAGTACATGCATTGAGACATTGAGTATCCAACTTTGAATCCTGTGGAGCTGATGGATAGTTTCTCCCTTTGTGATATACTAATTAATTTCATCTCTTGTTGTGTGGTATCATGTCAAAAGTTCTATTATGGGATCCATACAAGATACGATTCGGTCAGTTCTCCGGACAGAGGTTAGCATTTTGGTTCTTTATTATCCATGTAAAACGTTTTATCTTTCTGTAACCCCACTGTATCTTAACGGCTTTCCCCTATGTCATGCAATAGATTCAGGAACGACGAGCAGCTTTGCTTCCTAATGGTGTTTATGAGCCTTCAAGGTATCTATTATTTTTATTTTTCTTGTATGTGTTGTGAATGCTAATTTTCCATTAGAAGATGTGACTCGGTCATGATCCATATTTCCTTGTGAAGATCACTCTTTATAAGTTTTTGGTTTCATGTTATGATACTAAAACATATGAAACCTTTCTACATAATCTTGGGGTTTTATTCTTGTTACTTTCTCACTCTCAGCCTGCTTGAAATTTTAGGGAGATATCAGAAGGTCTTCCTGAAAATGGAAGCATCTCTGGACTATTCAAGCTCCAGTTTGTTGATGCTCAAAGACCAAATGATCCTCTTTACACTGGTTCTCCAGTAAAATGGCAGGATGGAGAAAACGCCAAGGTAGCAATATTTCGAAATGGGAAGCAAATCATGGACGGTGATCTTTCTAAATTGCAAATTGAGATTTTACCAGTTCCTGCTGATTTCTTTACTGAGCAAGGACAATCAGAATTCCCCAAAGAGGAATTCAATAAGAAGATATATTCGTATAAAGGGAAAGAATCAGTCTTGACAACTGTTAATCTAAAGAATGGCGAAGCCTATCTTGGTTCCTTCTTCTTTACGGAGAGCTCCTATGGGAAAAAGTTAAGATTGATAGCAAGAGTGAAAAGGCATCTTCGTACAGTCAGAGTTCAAGAAGCAATCACCGATCCCTTTGTTGTCAAAGACCGCCGAAGTGAATGTGAGTATATTCATTTACATAGAAACTTTCTAAGCATACTGAATTGGATTTTGATACATTGCAATTTTCTCAAACAGTATTATATCTGCGATAGTCAGCTGTAGAACAGGCTCCTCTTTTAAGTGGCTGCCAAGCTGATTTTAGGAAAAAGATTGCAGCACATATTATATGTTTCATAAACTGTTATGGCCTTATACATGCAGTGTCATTAATTTCTCTTGAAAAATTAAGTCTTAAAAGTAAATATTCTTATTTTAGAAGGGAAAGACTAGCTCTCTCACAAAACAGTGTGCAGAGCTGGAACTTGGAATTGCACATTTCTTTCCACAATATGGACTTTTGGTTGACTTGTTCATTTTCTCGGTAGTACAGAGGGTGGGAAACGTTGTAATTTTGTTGTATATTATGTGGTAGTTTAATAATATCCA
Organism: Avena insularis; assembly: GCA_023614405.1. Lineage (NCBI taxonomy): Eukaryota > Viridiplantae > Streptophyta > Magnoliopsida > Poales > Poaceae > Avena > Avena insularis. The sequence continues at coordinate 36,724,877 of CM042696.1, read as the reverse complement.
TGGTAAATTGATTACAATGTATTTACTGTAAATAACACTACCATCAGATGCAAAGATAGCCAGAATGAACCGATTTCATATTAGCAACATTGTCTTAAAGCACCCAACTTTTTTGTATATTTCAGCAAACGAAAAGAGTAATCTTCCATCTAAGGGAGATGCAGTACATCAACTGAAGAAAATTTCCCAAAAGGGAAAACGTTGCATTGCCCTTACAGGGGAAAAGATCACTACAGTGAAGCACTTGTTGCGTCAGTATCACAAAGATAAAGCTGGTCTACAAAAGGTAAATATGCAGTTGTAATGATATTTTTCAGTCTTCATTGTTCCAAATTACCTGCAATAGATATTAGTTGATCATTTTCCTGGATCGAAGTATGACATCCAGCACCTCTTATAAATTATTTGGACTGCAAGTGGTGCTAAATGTTCATATGCACTATAATATCTGCTACCATTTCATTAGTTGCTAAGAAAACTCTTATTTTCTGGCAATCAGCTTACTGGCATGAAGAAGGAGGATTGGGGCAGGATGATTAATCATGCCACCACGTGTGATCCTGGAAATGAGACATATTCTTATAGAGTCGCAGAGGGTGAACTCTTATTCAATGATTTCTATAATCTTGTTGGTATGATGATCAATGGATTGTATATTCCTGTCAGAGACCTTGATCAGTTTCAGCAGGTATAAATTTGATATTGTTTCAGTAGCATCGTAGTTAGGCTGTTATTATTTACAAAATAGTATTCGGGCAATTACATTCAAATGTTGTCACACTTACAAGGTATATGTCAGTATTTACTTTTGGAAATTTGGATGCTTCACATTGTCATAGTGAACAGCTACTGGCTAACCTATCTCTAGCATTGCTAAGCAAAATCAAGGTAAAATGTTGTTAGAGAATTGACTGTATTACAATCTCACCACCCGGCGGTCCAAGTCCCTGTGGGCATGGATGTGGGTTCTTATTTATACCGTCGGGGTTTTCCCTTGCAGTTTTCCTTTCCCAAAAAGGTAAAATGATGTTATTTTCCGTTTAGTTATGGATGAACTCAGAATGAACTCTTGCACTAAGTTTAGCCTCTGCCTGTACTGCTGACTTAATTTTCCCCATAGGCTTATGCCCTCATGATTAAAATTGTGTTGTTGTTACCCGCAAAAAAAATTGTGTTGTTGTTTAGTTAATATTCCTTTTTATTTGCAAGATCTAGAAACCTAGAATGTGTAGAACGATTAGATTCCAACCTTGTGGTGTTCCTATGTTCGCACCATATAAGTTCTTTCAAGGACAGTGGAATTCAACAAAATGAGGAGCTAAAGACAATACTAGCGCACCTAATGCAAACCCCTAAACAGACAAGTTCATTATAAAAATATCAGAGAAAATGTATTATTTTAGCACCAATTGATTGCTATCGCACTAAAGTATTCCTTTTCAATGATTTAGAAGGTTTTGTAAAGGACATTGCTGTATCGAAAATTAAGTAAACATGTACTTGCACATTGTGATGGTAATTACATAAATGAAACTTTCTGTTACAGCTTAAACTGAACAACTGGAAAATGTCCGCGTACAAGAAATTTGACGAGCGAGAGAACTCAGGAGGTCTTGTCCCTGATTATTTGATGAGAAATGGCTACCCTGTCCATGCAGTGCCTCTGAACAATGAAGCAGGTCCTTCTGTACAAGGTAGAATGACATGGCAATATCCTAATCACATGGTTGCACAACAAAGTAAATTTTAATGTTGTGTTCCACATCTGATATTGGTTTTACATACTTCTAAAAATTTACATTAAGATGATTTGATCATAGGTGCAAGTCTAATTGGCCAACAGAATGGATACTTAAGCTCCTTGACAGCTGATGCTTTTGGTACATCTTGTCCTGTAACAGGTGTGCTTTCTACATCCTCCATACTGTTGTTACTGCTTCATCTCAAAGAATATTATTATTATTATTATTATTATTATTATTATTATTATTGCTTCTAATACTTTTGAAATCAACTAGTTGTAGAACTTGGTCAGCACAATCCTTCTATGCCACAGAATGGAATTCCTTACTATCTGGCCGAGGGAAATAACTTAAATGGTCAGGTATCATTCTCAGGACAGACAACTATTCCATCCATTCTGTCGCCAGTAAGTAAAGTTACCTTTGGCATAATCAAAAAATCTGTTCCGCAAATTTTCATTAAAACCTGAAATGTTTCCTGGATGGTAGGTTCTAGAGGATGACTTGATCACAGGTGCAAGTCTAACTGACCAACAGAACGGATACTTAAGCTCCTTGATGACTGATGCTCCTAGTACTTCTTGTTCTGTAACAGGTGTGCTTGCTGCATCTCAGTTTTTTGATTTTGACAGTTTATACACCATGCAGTGTTCTAGACCATCAATACTAAAATCACTTCTCCATTATGCACTGTTGGGTGCTGAAAATGTTGTCATTGGGACTTTTCAGATGGAGTCAATCAGGGAATCTCTTCGCTTAACCATGTTCCAGCTGACATCTTGAGTGCGTTACCTCCAATTGAAGTATGTGTTTTCATTTGAACTTGCTATGGGAATTAAGAATTTTTTCTCAATCTGAACCACTGAAGCATATCAGTCAATAGCAGTCACTTGCTTTCATTTTTTCCCTTTCTTTTATGTCATGACAACATTTGTTCTTGCAGTTGCAGTTGCAGGAATTGCTAGAATTACAAGCACATCTAGAATACCAGGGATTTATACAAGCTAACAACGGTATGCAATTTTCTATACTCATGATAACATAGCATTTTGTTGATATGCATGTTAAGCTGGTGTTACTAGAAACGTCCTTTCCAATGAGAACTCTTTCGACTTCCTAATAAAGATGGTAACAAATTAATGTTTACCTTCAGAATAACTAGAACCGGTATGCTTAACTGATGAGTACCAAATTATTGAAATGCCGGCTTTTTATAAGTTAGTATTAGGGGCGAACATAAGATCTCTCTTTCTGTGGCCTGATGGTGTTTTTCTTTCGTTCCAGAAGGACTACAGAATTCCAACAACCAATTTGATGATAATGAACATGATGGTGGCAACCGGTGATCAAACTTGACACTACTGCAACACACTTTCCTCTACTAGACTAAAGCATTCAGTGTGACTAAACATTCATAGTTTGTAAATATTAATAGTGTTGTCAGTAGCAGCACAGATTCTTTATGTCGCTCATTGTATACGCTATATTCCTTATTGGTTGCAGTAGACATTGGATTTGTACTTTGAAAAAATATCTGTCAGAAAAAAAGAAAAACATTTGCCTCGTAGTGAATACCAAGAGGAAATATGCATATTGCTGAAGTTTCTCTAATCCTGTTAATCCATCTTTGTCTAAGCTGAGTTTGCTGGTCATGTTGCTCCAGATAATGCTAAGTTTGCTACTGGTTTGCACTAGACATTTGGCTTGTAGTATTTTAAAACAAGATCTTTCGGAAAAAGAAAACATCTGGCTTGTATAGAAGGCTGACAGCAAATATTTGTGCTGTTGAACGTTGTCTAATCCTGTTAATCCATCGATTTCTAAGTTGAGTTTCCTAGTCATGTTTTCGCATTCTGCACTCATAGTATGCTCTGCATCAATGAAATCGTTCTGAATAGTCTGAACATGGTAAAAATACACACAAGAGAGGTACAGGTATACAAGGTCTGAGTTTCTTAAGTAGAAGAGAGCTTCCATTTCTCCATGATCCTATCAGCTCCTACACCAAGCCCACACGGAGAGACACCACAGGTCCTCATCCTCCACTGTCCATCTACCAAAGCAAATCATTAATCTTCAACCATTAATTAACAAACATGGAAGCAGAGCACATGGATGCAGAGTTTTAACTCATGGCTTTATCGACGACATTTGTGCAAATCTCCTCCCGTGTGTGCTCGGCTGGACATAACCTAGACGATTTAAGTTTTACTTGTGTTTTACCTGATATAGTTAGTGGATCCTTCTATTTGGTATTTATCATGTTTAATAGTACGTATCTTTTAGTTGGATAAAAATATTTAGCACCACCCAGATGTGCAATTTTTTTGAAGGACAATGTAAGGAGTATGCATGGGGGGAGTGGAGGCCTGACCTCCTCTTCCATCCACAGTTCGAGCGAAGCAACCCGAAGGAAAATCTAAATTAAGGGCATCTCCACCGGGCCGACCCATCCGGCCGATCCAAACGGTCCATTTCTATCTGTTTGGGTCGGTCCACAGTGGCTTTTGGGTCGGGGTCCGGCCTGTCCGGCTGACCGCGTCCAGCGGTGCGATCCATTTGTCCGCGCTTGGCCATCACCAACACCGGCGTAAATTCCAGTGTCTTCCCTCTGCCACACCGTCTCCCGCCTTTCTTTTCCGCGACTTCTAGGAGTCTCCCGCCGCGTCCATGCGCCGCCATAAAAAGGGGAGGGCGCCGAGATATGTTCGACCATACCCGCACCACCAAAGCACAAAACCACACCATGGCTGGCTGCCGTCGTCGTCCCGACGAGCTCCGTGGCAACCCCAACGCCGACAGAGAAGAGGTGCCCGAGCGCCCGCCGCTCTCGTGGTAGCCGAACCGGCCGGAATCTCCGATTTCAGAGCGCCCGCAGATTTACACGCTGCACCCCGGGCCGCGTCACCCTATCTACAACTGTCACGTGACCACCGGCGAGCCTTTCACGATGGAGGTGGCGGAACGCGTCTTCCTACCGGAATACCGGCGATGGGACCAGCTCGCATTGGTGCGTGGAGACCTCCGAGAAGCGGTGCAGGCCAATCCCGATGACGCTTCCCTGCGTGCCCGTCTTGACCGAGCTGAAGAGGAGGTGCAGGCGCAGCGGGTGATCATCGTATCTCTCAATGATGAATGGTGTATCTGACCTGTCGCAGCCCCCGCCCCAGCACCGGCGGCGGCGCGTAGTTTTATGTATGTGTGTGGTGTGCTTGTAACAAATCTTCTGGTCTTGAATAAAGATTTTCATTGCAAATGTCCAATGCCTACATTGATACATCGTACATGGCGCCCGCACGCCTAGCCTACTCGTAAGAGTCGGAGGTCGAGCGGTAGCATCTTCGGCACATGCTGTCGTCAAAGTCACTAACGCCGAGCCTTCCTTCCCCGTCGTACTTGAAGACGAGGATATTGCCCGCTTCGATCTGGTGCGTGCGGGCGAAGCACTCCAAGCCGTTGCCGAGGTACAACTGGCCGAGGTGGCCGAACTGCAGATCAACCGGGGTACCTGGTGGTCATGAAACCGGTCGCCCGCAGGATGACAAGCGGGGGCGGTGCGTCGCCGACCAGGGTCACGAATCTGCGGGGCAGGAGCAGCCTGTTACTCGGCATGCCGACGTGGATGGCCACGACAAACTGGATGCCTGGGTCGACCTCATCGGGCGACGACGACGATGATGGAGAGCGTGGTGGCGCGCTGATTTGGCGGCGTCCTCCGCGCCTCCCTCGACGTCCACGGCTAGCACGCCCTCCCCTCGATCCTTCACCGCTGGCCATGGCTAGCTATAGGTATTGGAGAACAGAAAGGAGGAGAAGAGAATGGTGTGGTGTAGGAGAAAATGGCCGCGGGCGGCCAGTTAAAAAGGCCCAGCATCGGATGCAGGCGTGGAGGCCGAAGAGACGACATTTAAGTGTCCAATCAGGAGACCAGGCGTCGGGCGGCGCCTGCAGCGGCAGTGGAGAGCATGGCACCAGTCATTCAGTGTGTCGTCTCGTCACCATTGATGGCGCAGGCTGCCGCCGGTCAGCCTTCTGCCAGCGACTCTGAATCGCTACCGCGGTTGGGTCTGAACCGGTGCCGCTGCGCGTGTCTGAATCAACGCCGCGGTGGTTGATGGGTGGGCCAGAGACACCAATAGGCAGGACACGACTTCTGTCCACGCGCGTCCGGGCCGATGCAACCGTTTCCCATATTTGGTGCACGGATGGATCGGTCCGCGCGAGCGTCTGTCCGGTTGGGTCGTGCCGCTAGGACGCCGCGCACGTCCGCAGGGACGAGTTTGATCGTGCTCGAACGGGTTAGGTAGACCCGGTGGAGATGTCCTAAGGGTTGGAATCAGATAGAAGAGCGGGGAAAAGCGACAGCAAGCTGCAAATTAAAAGTTTTTCTTTTTGTTGAGAAAGGACACTGGGGGATCTTATATACAACCAAAAAAAACTCAGTACAACAAAGAGAAAATAATGCCCAGTTGTTTTGGCTGCTTCTCCGAGAAGCTGTCCTACCTCGAAGCCGAGAAAGAACTGGAAAAAGAAATAGTGAGCTTTACTCTAATGTGTATTTTAACAAGTCAGTGAAATTGACACCAAATTCAACAAAGAAAAAGAATTCGATTCTTTTCTTCGAACTAGCGGTGGCCGATGGTGATGTACGGTGGCATGGCGCCGCGGCCCAACACGCTCCAGCCCCACCCGCGCACGCGACGCGCTACGGCTCCGCAGCCGAGCCGCTAGAGGCGCGAGGGCGCCACGGCAGGAAGACGACAAACGGACAAAAGACTCTGGCCCGGGTTGACTGATCTCCTCTCCTTTCCCTCCACTTCTCTGTTTTATAAACTCAGCTGCTGCACATGACTGACGCCACCGCCACCCCCGTCGCCATTGAAACACAGTTAGTTCCCCTCCGCTACTCCGCTACTCCCACTTCTCAGTCCAACCAAAACCGCGTGACGGGATGCCGCACAAGCGGCCGCTGGACGCCGTCGACCCGCCGGAGCAGGAGGTGGCGCGGTTCCCGAGGAAGCGGCTGCGGCGGACGGGGCTCGTCATGATGTGGCTGTGAGTGCCTCCCCTTACCTACCTACTTACCTAGCCGTTGGTTTCGTCCTTCTCTTTGCTTCCGTGGTTCCCAACTCATCGCTCGCGGTTGCTTCCTGTCATGCCGGATCTGCGCTTCCGCGGCCGCCGCAGGGAGAGGAGGAGGGCCAGGGCGGTCACCGTCGAGCAGATGGTTCGCCAGGTCAGGGCCCAGGCCAGGGGATTCGCGGCTTCCCATTCCTCTTCTTTCAGCATTTCGGCTAATTCTTTTGTAGTCTCCTCCCGGCCGTCAGTTTGTTAACTGACAAGTTGCCGGTGGGTTTTGTTTGTCTTCCTGCCACAGGCGCAACTCGATACGGCCAAGCTGATCATACTTCTCATGGTGCTCGTCGCGCGGCTCGGGTCCGTGGAGGGGCTGCTCCTCCAGCTCCCCAACTTGCTGCAGAGATTGTGGGCGGAGCAGTTTGTCACTTTTCAGAGGTATATAAACATGTTCTCAAGCACACATGTCTATGTGAGAATTGAGATATTGTACTGTACTTACAATTTTGGATCGGCATAATCGACAGTTTTTTTTCACCCTTCAGAAACTAAATTATAGTGAAAGCGATCATAGGAAAAGCATATTTCAGGAGGGAAAGTAATGATTCAAGTGTTGACTTGCCTGACGGAATTGCCACTTTTATCCTCTGATGAAAAGTACATAGCCATTTATGATAAGGATGCTGTCAGTGTCAGCAACATACAAGCTCATCTTTTATAGGAATATAGTAGTACTGTTTGAAGTTCAGATTATCAAGTTATACTTATATAGTGAACAAACCAAGGATTTGCTCTTCTTTCAGTAACCATAATAACTGTGTAAAATATCAGGAAATAGTCTCCATGAGTTATGCATTGAGTATTCACCTTTGACTGTTACGGATGTGATGGATATATTCTCCCTCTGTTTAACTAATTAATTCCATCTCTTGTTGTGCGGTATCATTCCAAAAGTTCAGATTATCAAGTTGTATTTATAGAGCGAATAGACCAAGGATTGCTCTTCTTTCAGTAACCATAACTGTGTAAATATATAAGGCAATGGTCTCCCCATGAGTCTATGTTCTGAGTATTCAACTTTGCATGTGATGGATGCGATGGATAGATTCTCCCTTTGTTTAACTGATTAATTTTATCTGGTGTTGCATGTTATTGTTCCAAAAGTTCTGTTATGGGATCCATACAAGATACGATTCGATCGGTTCTCCGGGCAGAGGTTAGTCCTTTGGATCTTTTTTATCCATGTAAAATGTTTTATCTTTCTGTACCCGCACGGTATCTGAACCCCTTTCCTCAATGTCATGCAACAGATTCAGGAACGACAGCCAGTTTTGCTTCCTAATGTTGTTTATGAGCGTTCAAGGTATCTTCCATTTCCTTTTTCCTTTATGTACTCCTTCTACTGCTGTGAATACAAATGCTCCATTAAAATTTGGGCGTGGAGCATGCGTATGCATAGTTCCTATGGAAATACTGTTTAGAACTTCTCCGGTTCATGTTATGATACTAAAACCTGTCAGAGCAAGTATTTGTTTTCTATAAAGTTACTTTCTCACTCTCATCCTACTTTAAATTTTTAGGCAGATGCCGGAGTGCCTTCCTGAAACTGGACGCAGCTCTGGAGTACTCAAGCTACGGTTTGTTGATGCTGACAGGCCAAAAGATCCAATTTACACTGGTTCTCCAGTACAATGGCAGAATGGACAAAACACTAAGGTAGCAATATTTCGAGATGGGAATCAAATCATGGGCGGTGATCTTTCTAAATTGCAAATTGAGATTTTACCTGCCCATGCTGATTTATTTACTGAGCGAGGAGAAGATGATTTTAACGAAGAGGAATTCAGCAAGCAGATACATATGTGTAAAGGGAAAGAGTCAGTCTTGACAACTGTTAGTCTAAGAAATGGTGAGGCCGATCTTGGTTCCATCATCTTTAGAGAGTGTTCCTATCGGAAAAAGTTAAGATTGATAGCAAGAGTCAAAAGGCAGGATCTTAGGGCAAGAGTTCAAAAAGCAATCACTGATCCTTTTGTTGTCAAAGACCGCCGAAGTGAATGTGAGTATATTCAGTTATCCATTGTGAACATCAAAACATTTTACGCAGACTGAATTTGATTTTGATACATTGTGATTTGCTCAGACGGTATTATCTGTTGGTAGGCAGCTTAAGAACATTCTCCTCTTTTAAGTGCCTGCCAAGCTGATTTAAGAAAAAAATATGTTACAGCACGAGGCCTTATACATGCAATGCATTATTTTCCCTAAAACTATGAAGTCTTAGAACTAAATGTTCTGCTATTAGAAGGGAATGGCAAGCTCTGTCACAAAACAGTATGCATAGTTGGGATTGCGAATTGCACTTTCTTTCCTCAGTGCCAACTTGAGGTTTGACTTGTTTATTCATTTACTCAGCAGAGGGTGGATAACAAAGTATTCCTCTATTTGGCAAACCAATTTGGTTTACCAAAATGTTTTATAATATGAAACCGATTGAGTAATTTTCTAGTTCTGTCAATTATGTGATAATTTAATAGTATGCATGCTACATTGATTACAATGTAGATTTGTGGTAAATACCATTACCTTTTTGTCTACTTCAGTAAATGAATCAATTTCATATTAGCAAGTCTTAACATACCCAACCTTTTTGTCTATTTCAGTTAATGCAAAGAGTTGTCTTCCATCTAAGGGAGATGCGGTACATCGACTGAAGAAAATTTCCCAAAAGGGCAAACGTTGCAGTGTCCTTGCAGCCAAAAATATCACTACGGTGAAGCACTTGATGCGACAGTATCACGAAGATAAATCTGGTCTCCAAAAGGTAAATATTCAGTTGTGATGATACTTCTGCATGTCTTCAGTGTTTCCAAATTATCTGCAATAGATATTAGTTGATCAATGTGCTTGACTGAAGTAAGATAGCCAACACCTCCTAGGGCTTATTTGGACTGCATGTAGTGCTAAATGTTCATTTACACTATAATATCTGCTAGAATTTCATCAATTGCTAATAAAAATCTTAATTTCTTGCAATTAGCTTACTGGCATGAAGAGAGATAATTGGAGTACAATGATTGAACATGCCTCCACATGTGATCCTGGGAATGAGATCTATTCTTATAGAGTTGCAGAGGAAAATTGTGAACTCGTATTCAATGATTTCTATGATCTTGTCGGTATGATAATCAATGGACAGTATGTTCCTGTCCGAAATCTTGATCAATTTCAGCAGGTATACATTTGATAATGTTCCACTTCCATCTCAATTAGGCAGTTGATATTCACTAAAATAGTAATGTGCTGGCAATTACCTTGCTAATGTTGTCACACTTACTAAGGCATGTACCAATATTTACTTTTGGGAATTTTAAAAACTTTCCAGTATCGTACTGAAGCTATTGGCTAACCTATCTCCAACATTGCTGAAAAAGAAACAAGGCAAAATGAAGTCAGACAAGTCAGTTTAGCTTACTTGATTGTGCAAGTGGAGTACAACAACACCACGTGGGTTCAAGTCCTCGTGGGCATGAATCTGGTTTCCTATTTATACAAGGGGGCTCCCTTTACAGTTTTCCTTCCAAAAAAAGAAGGTAGAATTGTGTTATTTTCTGTATAGTTAGGACCGATTCATGGATTTAAAACACTTATCACTAAATCGAGCCCCTGCTCCACTGTGATGTTAATTTTGCCTATAAGAATACGCTTCATGATTAAAAATGTGTTGCTGTTCAATGATAATTCCCTTTTGTTTACAACATCTAGAATCCTAGAATGAATATAAAATTGGATTCCCTCCTTGCAATGTTCCTGTGCCGGCACTGTGTTCATGAGCTTGAATTACACTGCAAGGTGAGAATACAATTTTTTATACATTCTAGGTTTGTAGATCTTGCAAAAAGGGATTTTAATCGAACAACAACATATTTTAGAATGTCTAGAAAATTGGATATCCACCTTCAAGCACAATGGGATTCAACAAAGGCAGGAGCTAATGACAACCGTAGTGTACCCAATGCAAATCCATAAAAGAACAAATTCATTATAAAAATACCAGCGAGAATATAAACATTTTTTAGCGCCGAGAGATTGCTATCCCACTAAGTAATTCTTTTCGATGAATAGAAGGTTTCATAAAGGTATGATCTTTAGATTGTTTGCTGTATCCAAAATTACAAGCAAGAATCTATTTGTACATTGTGATGGCGATGACATAAATGGAAGATTCTGTTACAGCGTAAAGTGAACAACTGGAAAAAGTCCGCATACAAGAAATTTGAGGATCGAGAGAACTCAGGAGGACTTATCCCTGATTATTTGATGAGCAATGGCCACCCTGCCCGTGCAGCATCTCTGAACAATGAAGCAGGTCCTTCTGTACAAGCTAGACCGACATGGCAATATCCTAATAGCATGGCTGCACAACAAGGTGAATTTTAATATTGTGTTCCATCGCTGATCTTGGTTGTTACATGTTTCTCAAAATTCAAGTTATTTCAGAATTTGGTGAGCAACATCTATCGAGGCAGCATAATGGGTTCTCACCGGCCGAAGCCATGTCAAATAATGATGCTGGTCCTTCAAAACAAGAAGCACCAATGTTTTCACAGCACACTGTGCATCAAGGTCAATATTAAACACCTGCATAATTCTGTATTACACATCTTCCATACTCTTATTGCTGCTTCATCGCATACAACTTTTTGTCATTATTGCTTCTGATAGTTCTGGTAATCAACTTGCTGTAGACCTTGGTCAGCACGGTCCTTCTATGCCACAGAATGGAACTCTTTACTGTCATAACCTGGGAAATATCTTAAATGGCCAGGGGTCATTATCAGCCCAGCCAACTATTCCATCCTACAATCTTCCGCCAGTAAGTAGAGATACCTACTGCACAATCGACTATTCAATCCCAAAGTTTTTTTTACTGACAACCTGAAATGTTTCCTGGATGGTAGGTTCAAGAGGATGACTTCGTTACAGCTGCATGTGTAACTGCCCAACGCAATTTATACTCAAGCTCCTCGACACCTGATGCTCCTGGTACTTCTGTTCCTGTAGCAGGTGTGTTGGCCATACCAAGGTTATCTGATTATAGAGTATATGCATTTTTTAAAGAAAAAAACTTAAATCAATTCCCCATTGTACATTTGTTGGGTGCTGAAATATTGATGTAACTTCCTCAGATGGAGTTAGTCTGCGAACGTCTTCACTTGACAATGTGGACGCTGACGACTTAAGTTGGTTATCTCGTATCGAAGTACGTATTTTCTTCTCAATACGCATGATATGTTACAATTGCTCTTCGAAACAGAACATATATCTAGGCCCAAGCTGGAATGCATCACTATTGCAGTCAGCCAGTCACACGGCTTTGTACTTTTTTCCTCTGTACTGTCATAATCACGTTTATTCTTGCGATTCCAGGAATGGCTTGAATCAGAACCACATATCGCAGACCATGGCTTTATACCAGCTACCAACGGTACGCAATTTTGATACCATGATAGCCATAACATTAACTTCTTTTGATATATAATCTCAGCTACTAAATCATGGAGCTTGTGTTACTATGTTCCAATTGTCCTTTCCAATAAAAACTCTTTCGACTTTCCAACTAAGATGATAGCAAATAATGTACCTTCAGAATAACTAGAGCCGGTAACCTTTAATAAAAGGCTATGTGCATCAACCGATGCAGAGGCCGGTTTGCATTCCCCTTTTCGAAAAAAAAAGAATAACTAGAGCTGGTATGCTTAGCTGATGAGTACCAAGCTATGGAAATGCCGGCTTCATCGAAATTAAACTAATAGGTGTTTTTCTTCTGAGAATAAAGTTAAACTAGGGGTGAATCTAAGGTCTTATTTTCGCTCTACGCCCTGATGATGTGTTTTTCATTCCAGCAGAGCCGCCGAATTCCAACTACCAGTTTGATGATAATGAACATGATGGTGGCAACCGGTGATCAAACTTGACACTACTGCAACACGCAGGCTTTCCTCTACTAGACTAATGTATTCAGTGTGACTAAACATTTAGTTTGTAAATATCGATAGTGTTGTCAGTAGCAGCACCGATTTTTTTTATGTCTCTCAATTTGCTATTGGTTGCAGCAGACATTTGGCTTGTATTTTAAAACAAGATCTTTCAGAAAAAGAAAATATTTTGCTTGTGCATAGAATACTGTGAGCTATATTCGTACTGCTGAACTTTGCCTAATCCTATCAATCAGTCTTTTGTCTCGGTTGTTTCCTCTAGTTATATATGTTCTCACATTCTGCACTATAGTATGCTCTGCAACAATGGAATCGTTCTGAATAATCTGAACATTGTAAAAAATACACACAAGAGAGAGGTACAGTTATACAAGGTTTGAGTTTCTTAAGTACAAGAGAGCTTCCATTTCTCCATGATCCTCCTATCAGCTCCTACACCAAATACCCAGAGGCTCTCATCCTCCGCCGCCCATCTGCGGAATCAATCAAGAATGTAAGATACATTAATCTTCAACCGTTGATCAACGGAGCCATGAGACAGTAACAGGAAGGATGCAGAGCAGAGTAGGCATGGATGCAGAGTTTTCACCTGACTTGGGACCGACTAGCCAATCATGCATGCAGGCACGCAAGATTAGTATCCGATGTCTGCGTCGTCGACGACGAGGTCGCCGTTGATCCACTCGCGGTATGCCGCAACTGGCCAGATGAACCCCCTGGGGATGATCTTGGAGGCGAGCTCGACGTCGATGATGATCTCCCTCATGGCGGGCTTCTTCTCGCCGCTGACGGCGATGAGGTAGCTCCTTCCGACCCACCCGATCCAGCCGGCGATGTAGAGGAAGAGGACGCCGGGGGTGATGAACTCGCCCCAGTGCCGCTGGTCGCCGCTGACGATGAGGTGGGGCAGGCCGTCGGAGCCGCAGAGGAGGCCGAACTTGCCGTAGTTGTCGAAGCGGCGCTTGGTCTTGTCGATGGTGGCCTGGATGGCGAGCGCGGGGGCCGAGTCGGGCGCGTACTTCTTGAGCGAGGAGGTGAGCTTCTTGACGGACTGCTTCTCGCGCTTGGCGAATGCCTTGGAGTCCTTGCAGGGGGTGAGGCCCGCGATGTCGGCGGCGGCGGGGGGTGGGGAGGTGGCCGCGGAGGAGAGGAGGACTGAGGAGAGCGCCAGGGCCGCGGAGAAGGTCTTGATTGAGGCGGAGAGGGAGGGGGTGGTGTCGTTGGAGGCGGAGCAGGAGACGGAGAGGCGCGCGGGGGAGCGCTGGGCCTGGCGCGGCTTGGCGGCGAAGGCCGTGGATGTGGCGATGGAGGCGGTGAGGGCGGCCATTGCTGCTGCTGCTGCGTCCGTGGCGCGCGCGGGCGGGCGGCAGGGCGTGTGGGCAGAGAGAGAGGAGTTTGGTTTTCGATCGATCGATCGATGGAGGGTGGGCGAGTGGTTTGTGTAAGAGGAGATGAGGGAGGAGGATAAGGGGCGTGGCGCGAGTGGGTGAGGCGGGGATAAGAGGAAATGAGGTGGGCGCCGGCGATTGGCACGGGGGAATCCGGCGTGGCCGGGTGGGCGCGCCGCGGCAGATTTTGTGGGGGCGTCCGTGGTTGTGGCTGCGGTGCGCCGGGCACGATTCTGGACGCCCGGGCCGTGTGCTCGCCATATGCATCGAGTCTTTTTTTTTTCTCGAGAAACACAGTACAAAAAACGATTACGCTCACAATGTGTACATACACTCATCCCTATGAACACAGTGCAAACGCAGACGCTCACAATGCATACATACACTCACCCCTATGAACACACGCACGCATATTCTATCCCTATGAGCACTTCCGAGAGACTGAACCGGCATGTCTTAAAATTGACGAAGTCACCACAGACATCTCGCTATCGGCGGAAACGTCGCCTCCCATTGAAAGAATATAATTTGGTTTGCACTTTCCATTACTACCACTTCTAAAATAATTTATAAATTCGATTCTGCCTTTATGCCGCCTTATGACACCAAAGCGTCAAACATGGGGTTTGAACTCTACCACTGCCTCCTAACCATCCAACCACGGATTGGTTCTCCATATGCATCAAGTCTGCTACTCGCTTGTTGTCATTCTACTCTTACCATTTTTTTTGACGAATTACAGTAGCCTTGTGTTACTAGCCTATTTTTATGTATTTTGGGTTTAAGATAAACAGATTTACAGGAAAGAATCTATCCAGGAGGGGAAAGAGGCATAGGATTTTCTCTTAGCTCTGAATTTGATCCACTTCAATTCATCTTTGAAAGAATGCTTTGGCGCGGTAGAGGCTAGGCATAACATCCCGAAAGATAAATGCGTTCCTTTGTGTGCCAAATGGCCCCAGGCCGTTAGAATAGCAATTTTCCATGAAGAAAGGCTGCTGAAGATGTTGCTCCTTGAACGTGTTTTTAAGACATTGAAGATGCGTGCTTGTATTGGAAAAGGTCCCATTAGGGAAGACATATTCCCATCAAGATTGTGCAAATTTGCAGTGGAAAAACAGGTGATCTCTTGTTTCCATTATTACTTGGTCATTTAACATGGAAACTTAAGGGTCCGAAAATCGATACACATCTCAGTCGATTGCTGTGTTTTTTTATAAGGTTTTGCTATTTCTAAGTCACCTCTCTCGCAGTTAGATTTGCGTCGTGATTCATGCTACCATGAGAGTTAAAAGTGGGTTGCAACTAAGATTTTTCTAGTTGCAAGTGGGTTTCAAATGTTCTTTTTCATGTAGGTTACAACTAAAATTTTCATTTGCAAGTGGGTTATAACTGAGTTTATTACACGTGACGCGAGGCGATCGAAAATATTATTTCTTAGGTGGCTGAGACATAGACGTGCCATTTTTTTTATAAAAAAAGGATCATTTGCAGTCACCCTAGTCGGAATAACATGGAAATATAAAATAAATGCTCTTCTAATAAAAATACACCTTGAGACGTGGTTTCTCAGATTCCTCTACAGCCTGGACGATGAAGGCTTCAAGATTCAGACCGTTCTATATGTTGGATTATTCATTTTACATCACGCTACTCGACATCTAATGACACAAACGCTATTCTACAGGAGGTCCTCGCACATGTACATCTGCATCCTGTTCTTCGAGCTTTCCTTTACCCTTTTTTTTTACTTTTTTCTTTTGACCAGGACTACGGTGGGCGTACGCCAGCCTGAACTTTTATATCGTCAAGCCTCACGAGGCAGTGGATCCATTAATTGCAAAGTTTTCGAGGGGCGAGAGGATACATTATTTTTCCAATTTGAACTTCATCTTATTTTCCGAAAAGGGGAACATACCCCGACCACGATTGATGCACACAATCTTCTTCAGTCCAACTATCAACGTATTTCTGGATACCGCTCATTCCAACATGAAAACAAATTTCTGCCTCCGACATTGGCATCTTAGACAATTCTGTGCTCTCGCCAAGAGATCCGAGCTAACAGATGAGGAGAAAATAAAGGAAATCATGCGCGTCTGTGTATATGAGGTGTTGGATATATCGAAAGGAGAAGCCTGTGGGAGGCAGAGGTACTTAAGAGTGTAGGTGCACATAAATGAGAGAAAATGATTAGTAAGTACAAAGTTTTTATGTCACTCTAACAGCCATGGGTTTTGGCTTCTGGGCGCATACTATCAAAGTCAAATTATGAGTGTAACACCCTGGACTCTCCGTTTCTAGGCTATCATTCCTAGCAGCTTACTAGAATTTTTAGACTGGTCCCATAGATCAGCACTAGTCTTTTCTACATATTTTGTTCTCACTCATGCGCACCCAGAACACACTTCCTGATCAGTCATCCATCCTCAAATTTCTCTAAGCCAAGCACACTTAACCTTGGAGTTCTTTTCATATGAGCTTCCGAAAAAGAAGTTGTAACTTGTTGTTATAGGTATCCTGTCAATCTTATTAAACCATGTGCCAGTGATGAGGGGATATCTCGGCAATGTTCATGAAGAAGGACTTGGGGTTTTGCGGAAAAGAGAACGCTCGAGATTTTGTCGGAAGTCAGGAAACAATAGAATCAAAGTCGCTTGAATATTGAGAGGAATTTCTCTGTTACAAATTGCTTGGGGATTGTTCGGTGCCCTGTCTAGGCTTCTCCCGTCCTATATATAATAGGTCGGGTCTCAAAGCTGTATACGGATATGTTACATGATTATAACACCAACTCGATATCTGTGTTTTTATTCCTCTTTCCTAATACAACTATAATCTTTGTCAATTGCTCTTTTGGACCTTCATCTTGTCTCTTTATGGGACGCAATCCTGTTTGCAGGCTTGGGTAGCAAATCATATAGACCCGAATAATCATACCTATGTTAGTAACCCCCGAAACTCTACCTGAACCGTAGATTCGGGTTGAGTCTCAAAAATATGTTTGGCTCCTTTTCTTTGTTTCTACTAAGTTTTATAGGGATTTGGTACAATGAGCCTGATGCATCCGACGGATCGGGAATCAGTTAATTGCTCCTGGGCAAAAACAAGATTGTCCTACATCAAATTCAAGTCCCCAGGCCTGAACTCGGAATTTATTACTGGTGTAACTCAGTAGCCGCTGAGGTCTTACCAATCAGTGAGTTCCAGTTTTATTTTATCAGGTACCCAATGCGTCCGTCGGGATTTTTCATCGTATCGTAGATACGGATATAATACTGGAAGAGCACATTCTTGTGCGATTACCAGGCCACACAGGATGAATCCCGGGGTCTTACCTTCATGTTTCTGAACACGGCATTCAGAGTTTTGTAGAATTTAGCTGCGATCCGAGATTCATATATTTTATCGGCTGCCCTGCTGGGCTGCTAATATTTCTGAATTTTGCAATATATTTTGATACTTTATAAACACTCCATATGGGAGTAACCTTTGGAGGATACATAAATGTAAAACTCACAAGTACTGTAGGCGATGATTGTCTTTTACTTGGCCTGCATAATTTTTCTATCGGGTGCGCATCAGCGCTCCCGATGGGAGTAGCCCCTAAGGCTATGTTTGGATGCCTGTATCTAGACATAGGCTCATAACTGATGTTAAATCAAGCAAACATACAAATCATCCTTTTGAGTTTATATGAACGGAAATTTGAAGGTATGAAGAACTTATCTTTATACATATATGGCGTAACCGTGGGTACATTATTTTGGCGGATTGCCGTCTGGCCGTAAGCCGAAGTATTCTTGGCTTTAAAAGCCAGGCCATAGGCCTTATTGAATTTATAAGTAAGCAGAAGATTTCTTAAGCATAAAAGCATCATAGATATGCTACGTTCCATGGATTGAAATACTGGACTCTTGTCTTCTTGTCCCGTAGACAATACGCTTCTCCAGGAATAACTTCTGTGACGATGTAGGGTCCTTCCCAAGGTGATTCCAGTTTTTGGTGGCCATCTTGCTTGAGTCGAAGAACTAGGTCCCCTACTACGAAGGACCTAGGTCGTAATCATCGACTGTGATAGTTGCGCAAGTTGTGCTGATATATGGTGGCTCTCTGTAGGGCTCCATCTCGAGCTTCATCGAGTGCATCAACTTCATCTTTAAGTGCTTCTCTTGATTTGCCTTCATCATATGCAACTACTTTTGGAGATTCATGTGAAACTTCAAATGGAAGGACGACTTTAGCACCGTGGACCAGAAAGAAAGGTGTTTCTTGTGTCGAATTATTTGGAGTAGTTCGTAAACTCCACAAAACAGATGGCAACTCATCAACCCATGCTCCTTTTGCTCTGTCGAGTGGTTTTAGCAACCTTTTCTTGAGGCCAGCAGTTACTAGACTATTGCCTTTTTCTACCTGCCCATTGGTTAGCGGGTGAGCTACTGAGGCGTAGCTTACCTTGATGCCCATCTCTTGATAATATTCTTTGAACTCATTGGAGATAAAATTGGTTTCATTGTCCGTGATGATGCAGTTTGGCACACCGAACCGAAATACTATGGATTTTATGAAATTTACAGCCGAAATTCCATCTTGAGTGGTGATTGGGCCGAACCGAAATACTATGGATTTTATGAAATTTACAGCCGAAGTTCCATCTTGAGTGGTGACTGGCATTACTTCAATCCATTTAGTAAATTTGTCGACTGCTACAAGCAGAAAGACGTGTCCTCCTGGAGATGACTTGTGAAGTTTCCCCACCATATCAAGCCCCCATTGAGCGAAAGGCCAAGATAAAGGTATAGGGTTTAATTCAACTGCTAGTGCTCCTGATTTTGCTACGAATTGTTGACACGCTTCACATGTTTTTACTATATCCTTTGCATCTTGAACTGCTGTAAACCAATAAAATCCTGTCCTAAATGCTTTGGCGGCAATTGCCCGGTTGCTGGCATGATGACCACAAACTCCTTCATGTATATCCTTGAGTATGGCCTTTCCTTCTTCGGGTGTGACACATTGCTGTAACAGACACAAAATGCTTCTCTTATATAATTCCTCTTTGATTATTCTAAAGACTTTCGATCATCGAGTGACTCGCCGGGATTCCTCTATATCCTCGAGTAATTCTCCCCAAATCATATAGGCTATGTATGGCTGCATCCATGTAGACTCTATTAGTCTATTATCATAACTTCATCAATTTCTAGTTCTTCTCAGATGGCCTCTTCTACACTTGTACTAGTTGATGGAGCCCCCGGATCTTTTCGCGGCTTACTCTTTTTCCCTGTCTTAGGTGCTATGACCTCAGAAACTCTTTTTGCTTTTATGGAACGTCCAGATATTTTTTCTCAAAAAACCCTGGGTGGCATTGGTAAGCACATGGACCCGATGTTTGTCAAATTATTGGCTCATTTGTTGCTTCCTCTTCCTATGTGTGATACTTCACATCCGTCAAATTGAGCTTCTATGATGCTGTACAGGTCGCGGTAAGAAACCATATTGTCGCTGATAGCATCACACTTGTTGATTGTTTGCTGTGCTACGAGGTTGGAGTCACCGAAGATTTTTAGACGAGTTGCACCGCAAGCTTTGGCCATCCGCGTGCCGTGCAACAAGGCCTCTCATTCGGCTTCATTATTGGATGCGTTCACAAAGCTCATCCGATGTATATATCACATCTTGTCACCTTGCGGTGATATTAATATGACCCCCGCTCCTGCTCCTTCTGTTCTTTTTGATCCATAAAAGTACATTGTCCAGGCACTTGAAATATCGGGTGGACCCGCACATTGTAACTCAGTCCATTCTGTGATGAAATCGGGCAAAACTTACGATTTGATTGCTTTTTGCTTCTCATGCGTGATGTCCCGAGGGGACAATTCGATGCCCCATAGGGAGACACGCCCAGTTGCTTCTGGATTATTAAGGATGTTCGACAGAGGTGTCTAATTGACCACTATGATCGGATGTTCCGAAAAACAATGGCGTAATTTTCATGTTGTCATAAATACTCCATATGCTAACTTTTGGTAATGTGGGTACCTTTGCTTGGATGGCGAGAGGACCTCACTCAAAAAATAAACTGGCCTTTGAACACCATGGGTTTTTCCTTCTTCGGGTCGCTCCACCACTAGGACCGTGCTGACCACCTGATTTGTAGTGGCTATGTAAAAAAGTAGTGGCTCTTTTTCTCGTGGAGACAAAACAACGAGGGGCATCGAAAGCGTCTTCTTGAGGTCTTCAAAGGTGTGTTAAGATTTTTCGGTCCATTCAAACTTGTCTGATTTAATCATAAGGGCGTAGAACATTAGTGCTTTTCTCCTAATCGAGAAATAAAACGGCTAAACGCTGCCACTCGCCCAGCCAACTTCTATACTCCTCACAAATTTGTTGGTTTTTTCATTGTTAAAATTGCTTGTATTTTCTTAGGGTTGGCTTCGATTCCTCTTGCTGACACCAGGTATCCGAGGATTTTCCCTGCTGGGACTCCAAAGGAACACTTCGTCGGTTTAATTTGATACAGAACTTGTTGAGGTTGTTGAATGTTTCTTCGAGATCCTTGATAAGTAATGAGCTTTGCTTTGATGTAACTATGACATTATCAATATATACTTGTACATTTGTACCAATCTTCCCAAGCAACTCTGCATCATCCGTTGATATGTTGCCCCGGCATTTTTGATGCCAAAAGGTATTGTTGTGTAACAAAATACACCATAAGGTGTGATGAACGTTGTTTTCTCCTGGTCCTCCTCCTTCATCCGAATCTGGTGATATCCTGAATATGCATCCAAAAATGAAAGACGTTCACATCCTGCAGTTGCATCGATTATTTGGTCGATTCACGGCAGTAGAAAGTGATCCTTTGGACAATGTTTGTTTAATGCGGTAAAGTCGATGCACA
The DNA here is from genome assembly GCA_023614405.1 of Avena insularis. Taxonomy (NCBI): domain Eukaryota; kingdom Viridiplantae; phylum Streptophyta; class Magnoliopsida; order Poales; family Poaceae; genus Avena; species Avena insularis. The sequence continues at coordinate 36,703,768 of CM042696.1, read as the reverse complement.
TCCGTAGCTCTTTGGTATTCTTCTTTGGGACACATAAGGATTTGCGACCCACTATGCTTTCCTCAGTTCCTTTATAAAATTAGCGTCAGTGAGGCGATGTAGCTCTTTTCCGATAGCTTTGCGCTTTGGTTCTTCCAAACGACGAAGCGACTGCTTTACTGGTTTTGCTTTTGGATCCAAATTTATTACGTGCTCAGCGAGTTCCCTAGGAATTCCCGGTATGTCAGATGGTAGCCATGCAAAGAATTCCCAGTGCTCACGGAGGAACTCGATGAGAGCACCGAGGAGAGCGCCAGGGCCACGGAGAAGGTCTTGATTGAGGCGGAGAGGGAGGGGGTGGTGTCGTTGGAGGCGGAGCAGGAGATGGTGAGGCGCGCGGGGGAGCGTTGGGCCTGGCGCGGCTTGGCGGCGAAGGCCGTGGAGGTGGCGATGGAGGCGGTGAGGGCGGCCATTGCTGCTGCTGCGTCCGTGGCGCGTGATACGTCCATTTTGCATCACTATTCTATGTCTTAATTCACTATTATTCATTGATATATTTCATATTGAGGGGTGATACTTATGTTATTTCACCTGTTTTTGCATGGTTGATGACTTTTGGAGCATGGACCGCTGCAGTCAGGATTCTGATGGAAAAGGTGCTGTTTGGAGGCAAAATTCGTGAAGATCAGAAAATCCGGGAAAATATAAGGAAAATCCTATTTTTCCAGAAGACTCAGGATGCCATAAGATGGAGTGGAGGTGGGCCACAGGGGGCCCACACCACCCCATGGCGCGGGCAGGCCTAGGCCGGCCAGGGAGTGGTGTGGCCACCCTGGCCCACTCCAGGCTCTCCCCTCTGGCGTATATCATCCCCACGAAACCCTAAGACTTGGAGAGCGACCACAGAAAAATTCCACCACCTGTGCGGGGCGGAAAACACCAAGAGAGAAAGATCTCTCCGGCAGACAGATTTCTGCCAGGGGGATTCCTTCCTGGAGAGGGGAGATCGTCGCTATCAACACCACCATCAAGCTGGACTTCATCGGGATCATCATCATCATCACCACCACCATCATCACCATCAGCACCCTCATCACCATCTCCAAATTGCTGTAACAATTGAGTTGAATCTTGCATAGTTCATAGGGAAAACTTTCCCCGTGTTGATTACTCCTTGTAGTTGATGCTATTGAGTGAACCATTGAATTATTGTTTATGTTCAGATTATTATACATCATTATTCCATCTCTGATCATGATCCATATGATGTCTTGTGAGTAGTTCGTTTTGTTCTTGAGGACATGGGAGAAGTCTTGTTGTTAGTACTGGAGTTGCGTTGAGAAAGATTCAATAGATTGTTATTTAAGTTGTGGTGTACTTCTTCTAGTGGTGTCATGTGAACATCGACTACATGACACTTCACCTATATGGGCCTAGGGGAATGCATTGTGTATTTGGCTACTAATCGTAGGGGTTGCCGGAGTGACAGAAACCTGAACCCCCGTTAGGAAACCATTGCACAAGGGACGTAAGGGTCTTAGAGTTTAAAGTTGTGGTTAGGTTTCTACCTTAAATACTTTCTTGTACTTACGGATGTTTGCAAGGGGTATATCACAAGTATGTATTAGTCTTGGATGGGGCGGTACATTAGCATAGGTTCACCCACACAACACTTAGCAAGCTAAAGAAGATTAATCAACTATATGAAGCGAAAGCACTTGACAGTCTTCCCATGTGTCCTCGAGAACGTTTGGTCATCTATAGATATACAACCGGCTTGTCCTTTGCTGCATAAAGGACTAGGCCACTTGCTGCATTTATTCTCACTGTCTTTTATTTACTCGTACTTTGTTTACTTGCTTTATCGAAAACCCCTAAAAATCCATTTGCTAAGTATTTGCAGAGAATTCCTGATCCATACCACTAGCCAACACCTTCTGCTCCTCGTTGGGTTCGACACTCTTACTTATCGAAAATACTGCGATACACCCCCTATACTTGTGGGTCATCAAGACTATTTTCTGGCGCTGTCGGGAGTGAAGCGCTATTGGAGAGTGGAACTGGTAAAGGAAACTTCTACTGTGAGTATTGTTTACTACTATTAGTTGCTTTATTTTTGTTATGGATAATTCGCTGAGTTTTTTATTTGGTAATGCTACTACTACTGCTAAGGTAGTAGATAATCCACCACCTGCTGAGAAAAATGTTTTCAAAATACCTACAAGAATTATTGATCGTGTTATGGATAACTACTATGTTGGGGATGGAACTGTCCATCCCGGTGATCATTTACTCTTTATACACGAATTATGCGGGTTGTTCAAGTGTGCAGGTATTACTACAGATCAAGTTAAGAAGAAGTTATTCTCATTATCACTGAAAGGAAGAGCTGAGGAATGGTATAAGCTGTTGAAGAATGGTCAAGCTCTAGAATGGGAGGAAATAGTGCCTCTCTTTTATTCAAAGTTTTATCCTCCTAGTGAGATTCATAAAGATCGGAATCAAATATACAACTTTTGGCCTCTTGATGGAGAGAGTACATCTCAAGCTTGGGGGAGATTGAAGTTACTAATGCTCAAATGTCCCATTCATGAGCTCGCCAACAATATTATTATCAATAACTTTTATGCAAGGCTCCCTCTACATGATAAGGATTTATTGGATGCTTCTTGTGCTGGATCATTCACCGGCATGGAAGAAGAAGTTAAATGGGACCTTCTAGATCGTATTCAAGACAATGGTGAAGCTTGGGAGAATGACAAAGGTAGAAAGTCAGGTATAAATTATGATTATGAATGCATTGAATCTTTTATGGGAACTGACAACTTTCAAAATATTAAAAATGCTTATGGTCTAGACTCTCAAGCTATTGCTTCTTATTTTAAGGCCTTTTCTTCCTATATTGAAGTGCCTAAAAAGAAGTGGAATAAGTATCATGAACCTTATAAAGATATTGCTAAGAGTGTTCCTTCAAGAAATACTGAACTTTATACTGCTAATCATGTTTTACCTAAACCTTATATTGAGAAAATGCCTTTCCTAGTTAAGGTAAAGGAACATTCTATGATGGCTAGTATGGTAGATGAAAGTATGAATAAGGTTGTTGAACCTGATAAACAAATGGTTGATGAACCTATTGTAGAAAATGTGAAAGACTTTGTTGCTAAATATGAAAAAGAGGGACACACTATCCTTTGTAAGAATACCTCTAATATTGTTTCACAAAGTAGTGTTATGAGAGCTAGTATTCCTGTGTTTTCTGTTAGAATAAGTGATCATTGCTATGATGGCCCTGGTGATATCTATATTGTTAAGTTTATGCATGATACTGAAAGTTATTATGAGAGAGGGAAAAGTGTTCTTATGCATCTCAATAATATCAAGTTTCCCCGTTTTATGCTGAAAGTTTTTATGTTGCACTTCTTTTGCCTTCTTATGCAAGTTGCCTTTGGTTTCAATAAATTATTTGTTTACAAAATCCCCTTGCATAGGAAATGGGTTAGACTTAAATGTGTGTGTGTTTTTGCTTCTTAATGCTCTCTTTCACTTCAAATCATATCCCTATGAGAGCTTCTTCAAAATTATCATGCCCATCTTAATGGCTATAAAGAAAGAGCTTTATGGGAGACAACCCAATTTGTTTTTGCTTTCAGTTTGTTTTTGTTTATTTGAGTTTTGGAAGTAATTACCTCGGTAATACCGCTCCTTATCAGTTTTGTTTGGTTTTTGTGTCAAGATCAACCTCTAATGAGAGAGAAGTAATATTTGGGGAAGTTGCTGTCACGAAACAGATTTTTTGTGCTTCACCGTAAAAATTCGTGAGAGACCTCTGTCTGTAGGATTGAGCTGTAATGTTTTGTGCTTCTGCCCCAGGTTGTTATTTAACTTTTGTTAGTTTTGCACTTTTTGATTTGAGCAACAGAAGATTTACGAAAAAATTGATCTTTACCTGCTGGTCTGTTTTGACAGATTTAGCCACTCTTGCATTTGCTTCTTTATTCGATTTCCTTTTTTTGTTTTCTTGTTGGGTTTTTGGAAGGAGTTGCTATAATAGCTTTTGTTTTGATGGTTTTCAGTTGAAGTTGGACTTAAAAGGTTTTATCACTTCTTATATACTAATGTTGCTAATGAGAATTGTGTGGAGTTTTGTGTGAAACAAATTTCCAGGAAGTGGAGACAATGGTGTAATAAGGAAGAGAAGGGTTTTATGACTCAAGTAATAAGTATATGAAGATGAAGATATCGATGATATTCAAGTGATGACTCCGAAAGGATCCACTAAATACCAAATTCAGAGACATGCAGAGTCCGTTTCCAACTAGGTAACAGTTCTGGTAAGAAAAGTTCCGTGAAAATACAATCCAACTATATTTTTTGCAGTTTTCAGTCAATAAGGAAAGATACGAAGCAAAAAAGGGATGGAAACAGAGCCAGGGTGGCCCACACCACCCCATGGCGCGGGCCCACCCCTGGCTGCGCCACCAGGTGGTGAGGCCACCCAGGACTCCGCCTCCGACTCGTTTTCTCCCAGTATATTCCTTTTGATATGAAACTTCGTAATATATAACCCCCCGGATCCCCCGAGGTCCATATATCGTGTTTTCGTCATGTTTTTGTTTCGATCTGTTTCTGCCAGGACATACTCTTTGAAGGCTTAGAAGCACAATGGCGTCCGCCAAGGAGAAAGGGAAGGAGCCTATGGAGGAAGACCTCCGAGACCCCAAGCAAGTGCTGGTACCTTCAGTCACTTGCCCTGCATCAACGGAAGCCCTATGAGTCACTAAAGAATTCTGCGATAAGTACCGAGACTTGAAGAGGAAGGTGGACATGCTTCAATGGGAGAATGATAGGCTTCGTAAGATGCTGGAAGATTTCCTCACGTCAACTAAGAGCATGATACCACCACCACCGAAGGAGTAATTCGTCATCATGTTTGGCATCCCCTTGGTTTGTTCCAAGCTTGGGGGAGTGCCGCGGTATCATATCACTATCTTCTATCTTTTTACTTTATTAGTAGAGTCATATCATGAATAGAGGAGTCATTTTGTAATATGGTTTGCATTATGGAAGTGTCCCCTCTCTCGTTAGATATGTATCCCTTGGTGTGAGTTGCCGTTATAGATTATTAATGAGAAGTTCTATCATTCACTCTTTTGCATAGCTTATATTAGTTTTCAATTCGTGATTATATGATTGATCTTGTTGTTAGTATTGGTAGCACTTTGGGATCATTGAGTTAATTTAGTTGGTTTTGGCAAACCTGGCTCGGTTAGTAGCAACACTATTTTTGAGAGTTGAAAGAAAAAGATAGAAGTACTCTAAAGAAAAATAATTTCATCATCTTTCTTTCTTGATTTGCTCATAAGTCTAGTATTCTCTAGTTAAGATCTTTTGTGCTTCCAAGGAAGATTGCATGTTTGTCTTTATCATTTGTATGTTTGTTTGTTTCCTTCAACTCTTGTACTTGCTACCTAGCCTTGCTATCCAAAAACCTGTACTGAGAGGGAATTCTTCTCGTGCATCCACCTCCTTTAAACCAAAACCTTTGCCATTTGTGTCCACCATACCTACCTAGTAGCATTATTGCTATTCCAAGTAAATTCCTGTTTTGTCTACCTCCCAAATTAAACTTGTTATGTGAAAATTAGTGATTAAAGCTCTGACAAACTTGATGGCACACCTTACTTTCTTACACTTAATAAACCTGAACCATTGTGAACTCTCAATGAAAGTTATATGCTTGCAAATTATAGGTTGGGGATTAGCAGAACCGTGCTGTCACGGGGAACGCTTTCAACACTTGTAAATATATACCCAGTTGATACCTTGCTCTTTTGTTTGCGGATGTCGTCGGTGTAAAATAAAAGGGGAGCTTGTAAGTCCATGGAGTTATGTATGTGTGTTAAAGAAACGCCTGGGCCGCTGGTCTAATCCATGCTAACATGGTGGAAACCTGCAACGTAACCATAATGATATCTATGAAGCATTCTTCTTATAAAAAAAGAGAGAGATGGCTATTGAGAAAAAGAAAAGAAAAAAAGAGATACTATGAAAAGAGGAAAGAGAGAAAAAGCACCATATTCCCATGGTAAATAAGAAGATTGCTGAGATACTCGTTGTCTGCTTGCCTTGTTATTTTGATATGGGGATTCTTCCGTATCATCGGGCAAGGGGTACCCCATTGACGGTTCTCAATGATACGCACATGCTTACGATGACAAGAACTTACCGGTAACTAAAGTTGAGTAGCATGAGGAGCGGCCCTCGTACTCAAGGGACTTGGGATTTTCAATTTATAGTCTGTCAAGCATATAACTCAGATTGAACCTCACTTTCACCTTAATCACCTAAAGATGCCTATGATAGGGGCAATGAGAGCTGAAAGCTAGTAAGTATCATAATTTTTGGGAGCTCTTTATGAGACTTGCAATCCCTACTTCCCTCTTTGAACGATCCTTTCTTTTACTTTGTAGTTGAGTCAGTAAACCTATTTCCTTCTATCTCAGCAAGTATTTTGAGTTGATGTGTTTCATTCATTCATATGATGATTTATGCAATCATGTCTTATGTTCCTTGTTTTGCACATTGCTCTTATCTTGATGTTTACTACTTTGAAAGCTATCATTGAAAAACCAGTTATTTATGAACTCCAGCAAATTATCAACTATTCTTCGACCAAGAGCTAAGTTTGCCATTACCAATTATGATTCACTCTATGTATCTTTATTGTGTTTCCTTTACTTATAACAAGTTTAGTTATATAATAGTGAGTTGTCTTCTATTATGATCTATGCTTTTGATGAATGTGATGCTTCTTATCCGTATTCTTTTATCGACTCTTCACTCCATAAACCTGAGGTCATGTTTATTGAGCTCAGTTTCGCTTGGGGACAAGCGAAGTCTAAGCTTGCGGGGAGTTGATACGTCCATTTTGCATCACTATTCTATGTCTTAATTCACTATTATTCATTGATATATTTCATATTGAGAGGTGATACTTATGTTATTTCACCTATTTTTGCATGATTGATGACTTTTGGAGCATGGACCGCTGCAGTCAGGATTTTGATGGAAAAGGTGCTGTTTGGAGGCAAAATTCGCGAAGATCAGAAAATTCGGGAAAATATACGGAAAATCCTATTTTTTCAGAAGACTCAGGATGCCAGAAGATGGAGTGGAGGTGGGCCACAGGGGGCCCACCCCACCCCATGGCGCGGGCAGGCCTAGGCCGCGCCAGGGAGTGGTGTGGCCACCCTGGCCCACTCCAGCCTCTCCACTCTGGCGTATATCATCCCCACGAAACCCTAACACTTGGGGAGCGACCATAGAAAAATTCCGCCGCCTCTACGGGGCGAAAAACACCGAGAGAGAAAGATCTCTCCGGCAGACAGATTTCTGCCGGGGGAATTCCTTCCCGAAGAGGGGAGATCGTCGCCATCAACACCACCATCAAGCTGTACTTCATCGGGATCATCATCACCACCACCATCATCACCATCAGCACCCTCATCACCATCTCCATATTGCTGTAACAATTGAGTTGAATCTTGCATAGTTCATAGGGGAAACTTTCCTGGTGTTTATTACTCCTTGTAGTTGATGCTATTGAGTGAACCATTGAATTATTGTTTATGTTTAGATTGTTATACATCATTATTCCATCTCTGATCATGATCCATATGATGTCTTGTGAGTAGTTCGTTTTATTCTTGAGGACATGGGAGAAGTCTTGTTGTTAGTACTGGAGTTGCGTTGAGAAAGATTCAATAGATTGTTATTTAAGTTGTGGTGTACTTCTTCTAGTGGTGTCATGTGAACGTCGACTACATGACACTTCACCTATATGGGCCTAGGGAAATGTATTGTGTATTTGGGTACTAATCGTAGGGGTTGCCGGAGTGACAGAAACCTGAACCCCCGTTAGGAAACCATTGCACAAGGGACGTAAGGGTCTTAGAGTTTAAAGTTGTGGTTAGGTTTCTACCTTAAATACTTTCTTGTACTTACGGATGTTTGCAAGGGGTATAATCACAAGTATGTATTAGTCTTGGATGGGGCGGTACATTAGCACAGGTTCACCCATACAACACTTAGCAAGCTAAAGAAGATTAATCAACTATATGAAGCGAAAGCACTTGACAGTCTTCCCATGTGTCCTCGAGAACGTTTGGTCATCTATAGAAATACAATCGGCTTGTCCTTTGCTGCATAAAGGACTGGGCCACTTGCTGCATTTTTTCTTACTATCTTTTGTTTACTCGTACTTTGTTTACTTGCTTTATCGAAAACCCCTAAAAATCCGTTTGCTAAGTATTTGCAGAATTCCTGATCCATACCACTAGCCAACACCTTCTGCTCCTCGTTGGGTTCGACAATCTTACTTATCGAAAATACTGTGATACACCCCCTATACTTGTGGGTCATCAGCGCGCGCGCGGGCGGGCGGCAGGGCGTGTGGGAAGAGAGAGAGGAGTTTGGTTTTCGCTCGATCGATGGATGGAGGGTGAGCGACTGATTTGTGTAAGATGAGAGGAGGGAGGGGGATAAGGGGCGTGGCGCGAGTGGGTGAGGCCGGGATAAGAGAAAGTGAGGTGGGTGCCGGCGATTGGCCAGGGGGAATCCGGCGTGGCCGAGTGGGCGCGCGGCGGCAGATTTTGTGGGGGCACCCGGGCTATGGCTGCGGTGCTCCGGGGCCTGATTCTGGACGCCCGGCCGTGTGCTCGCCATATGCTGCATCCAAAGTACTCCTCGAAAGAGACGCACGTCCAGCTATATTAATATATCAACCACAATTGAGACTGTTGTTGGGCCAGACAACACAATACCCAAAGACAAACAAAAAAGAATAGAAGAAGAAAAAGAAGAGAAAAACAAAGCCGACAATAGTGGCTCGACGAAAACAGGGACGACCCGCGATCATTGCGCCCTCCAGCTATGTACCACCACATGCCTAGCACTCCGAAGCGACGCGCACCAAGCAACACCTCCAAGAAGGAAGGCGACGATGACAACGCTACTGCCTGGACTAGTCATATGGTTTCCCCCGGTGCGCTCCAAGAGGTGGGGAAGAGGTACACCCGACGCCCTTCAGGAAGGACGATGGCACCCGTAGGTGTCACCGCGTCGTTGTCAAGAAGACAAGGATTTCTCCCGACCCCTCAAAAAACACACTCTCGGATGCTTCGCAGTGCTCCACCATGCTCGCCGCCCGCCAACGCACGCCACCACGATCTTGCTGCCGCCTCACCGCTTTGTGATTTTATTTTTTATTAAAAGGAAGTCTCTAAGTCACAGTCGACTATAATTTAAGACAAGGTGAGCGTGCGAGATTTGCCTCGCCGCCTATATCGCGAGCGAGCACGTGAGTTTTTAGTCACGTCCTTATTTCTCTTTTATGTCCAGCTCTTTTAATACACTAACAATGCGTACACGATTAATTGGGTGGAGTGTTGTTCGCACTTGAACCCAATCATATTATTAGAATATTAATGGACATTTCCAGGTTAAAAATAAATAAATATTTATTTCCTTTCTCTAACCAATAAATTAACACATGAAGGATAGTGATACAAAATTCAGAAACAATTATGCGTATCTATAGTAAATTTTGCAAATTGAGAAGAAGAACAAAAAAGAGAGTTGGCGAGAAGGAAATGATCGCTCAACCCGGGGGTGGATTCAACACTCACCATATTCACAACGATGCCTACTCAGGACGTCTCCTTGTTGCTCTAAACTTGAAGGAGAAGAGAGAGAGCTGAGAGTGGTAGACAGGAGCAGATGAGAGGGGACAGCCTAAGGAGGAAGCGCGTTTTCTCGCCTCTAGGCAAAGACGGGCGGGAAGGTTTAGGCGGAGTGACCCGGCCAGACGCCTCCCTCCCCCACGCGGTGCTACCCCAGAGTCGACGTCCCCACGCCTCCTCTGTAGGCTCAACTCCACGCCAAAGACCCTGCCTTGAGATGTGTCTCGAAGCCCCCACCTGATCAGTGCCTCCTGCAGCGCCTCATCATCTCCAACTCGTCCTCCTGTGTGACATCGCGCCTAGAGCAACGATTTCATGCACCCCTCCTCGCACATGGCCGCACGGTGGTCGAGATGAGGCCGGGGGAGGCAGCCTAAAGGAGTTGCGACTGAGCGGGCTTAGTGTGGTAGTAGTCAGAGAATTGTAGGAAGCAACCGAAAACCTTAGCCCAGAGCTCTCGAGGAAGACGAATAGAGAGGGTCAACTCCACGGAATATCACTTTAGAGCACGGGTTCCATGGAGCCCATTTTTGATTTTTTATATTCATCAAATATTTTAAAAAAATACATGCGTGTAGCCAACAGTATGAAATACACGTCTGCAAAAGTTCAATGGAAAATACCTTATATTTCGGGCAGAATAAAAGAGACAAATAACAAATTTTGGAAAAATGGAGGCCCATTCAAAATTGCACTTATATGAATTTATTTATTTTTTAGAGACCAGAATATAATATAAGATTTTGTACGCGTGTATTATAAATTATTATTTGTATCCTGATATTTTACTGAAACTTTTTAAATTTTGAATTTGAATTTTTCAAAATAAAACTCTCCATGGAGCTTGTCTGGGCCCACACTCCATAGACACAAGATGTGAAAGTGCTCTCATTGCTCATGCATGTCACCAAGGTTAAGCTATAGTATAACTCATTATCTGTATCCTGATATTTTACTGAAACTTTTTAAATTTTAAATTTGAATTTTCCAAAATAAAACTCTCCATGGAGCTTGTCTGGGCCCACACTCCATAGACACAAGATGTGCAAATGCCCTCTTGCTCATGCATGTCACCAAGGTTAAGCTATAGTATAATACGTCATAGTCAAGTGATGTCATTCTTGTGGCTTATAGCCTATTTGGCTACTTAATGTCCTGTTTCTTTTTGAATCGATCTAATCGCTCAGCTAACTGGAATTAGCTACGTAATTCCCCCATGCTGCGTTGATACTGCTCTACTGCGCTGCTGATTTCCGCTATTGCCGTGCTCTACGTGCGTGGTCGGATCCATGTACAGCCGCTGATGCATCGCTCCACGTGGTTGGTAGAGCGTGGTTGATAGCTGGCTTGCACTCCTGCATGTGGAATTTCACCTTTCACCAACAATTAATTTTCTATTCCGATGCAATCATTAGGTACATGTCAGCTTTAGCTAGCAAAAATTATACTACGATGCACCGATCCTAAATGTAAGATGTTTGGTAGCAAAATAGTAGCCAAAGAAAACCTTAGTTGCAATCTCGTTTGCAACTAAAAATACAGCTCAGATATAACTTTATTTAAGACATCTAAGTTATAACCTCGTTTGTAACTGAAAAACTGAATTGGACTCCACTTGTAACTAAAAAATAACACAGGTGCAACCATCTTTGCAACTGAAAAGACAACTCAGTTGCAAGCTCATTTGTAACTAAGAAAAAAACACAGTTACAACTTTACTTGTAACTGAGAAAAAACACGGTCGCAACGATATTTTGCAACTGAAAAGACAACTCAGTTGTAATTGAAAAAACTCAGTTACGGCTCTATTTGTAACTAAAAAAATAACATAGTTGCTATTGAAAAAACTCCGTTGCAAAAATAAAAGTTTAGTCATAACGATAGAACCAATAGCTAAAAAAACCACTAAAAGAAAAATAGGAACAACGTGGGCAGCAAACACCGTGGTCCAAAACACCAAACAAAGCCTACCAAAACACAACAAAACACCGGCTAAAAGCATTTCGGACCAGTCAACTCGGGCCAAACAACACAACTTGACAAACAAAAGCGAACAACAAAAAACAGCACCAACAACATCAGTCGCGCAGCTAGCTGTGGCATAAGTGACGTCACAACTAGTCGTGCTTTAGCAAAATCATTATTAAAAAGGGTAATTTGCAGCCACCCTAGTTTTTTTGAAGGGCAAGCATCAAGCTTTATTACGAAATTTGGGGCATATTGCCCACACAACGGAGGCAACATGAACATGGAAACGGAAAACAAAGACACTTAAATGAGAAATACACTTTGAGGTTCCTAGCGTCCTCTACAACCTGGCCGATAACCGCTTCAAGATTTCGACCGTTCTATGCGGAGGATGATTCATTTTAGAGAACACTATTCGACATTTAAAGACACCAACGCTATTCTACAGAAGGCCAACGGACGTCTGTGTGATGCTCTTCGTGCTTTCCTTTACGCCATTTTTCCTATTTCAACTTCGGCTTATTTTCCGAGAGGGGAATCATGCCCCACCTTATGAATCAGTTGATGCACACGATGATAACCTCTTCCTGTATGAACACATTTCTGGATGCCTCTCATTTCGAGATGATGCGTTGTACAATAAATGTGTGCCTCCAATAAATGTGTGCCTCCGACAATGGCGATCTAAGGCAACTCAGCGCTCTCGCCAAGAGAATCAAACTTCTACATGAGGAGAAAAAGGGGAAGCCTGAGTGTATATATGAGCTGTAGCATATATCGAGAGGAAGAGTTGCGGGAGGCAGAGGTACTTAAGCGTGTAGGTGCACATAAATGAGAGGAAATGATTAGTAGGTATACAATGGTTTTATGTCACTCTAAGCGGGGATGGAGTCGTGGCTTCGGGGAGCATATGCTACTGAATGAACAATAAATATAAAATAAATAGAAACTAAATTCTTAAATTCTAATGTATTTTCTATTATTATTATGGTCCACGTTCATGTATTCGCGTGCAAGAAATAACATGTATGATTCTTCAATGAAAATACAACGCTCCACTTCTCTAAATAAGTAAAAAAAACGGCAACGCAGGTCATTATATTTGTGTTTTTTCCATAAAAATTTGCAGAACCAAAGGATAGGCAGATGTACATATCAAAATTTTCTTGTGTTTTCTATTATTCGTAAAATAGTTTCCGGATGCAAAAGATCATACTCTTGGAAGCCAAGTTGTATATTTGACTCATGACAAACCAAAATAAAATCTCTGTGAAGATATGTTTCTACTATTTATCCCGTCATGCGTGGTGGAGAATAACATGGAAATGGAAAATAAACACTCTTAAACAAGAAATGCACCTTGAGACATGATTCTTATAATCCTCTATTTCTTGATCCTGACCGTTCTGTATGGAGGATTATTCATTTTAGAGTATACATTTGGCATATAAAGACACAAACACTATCATACAGGAGACCACACCGCACACCTCCATGATTTCCTTTAAACCATTTTTTCATTTGGACTTTAGTTTTAAAGTAAAACAATTTCTGACTCCGACATGGCCTCTAAGGCAATTATGTGCTCTCGTTGAGAGAATCAAACTTATGCATGAGGAGAAAAGAAAGGCCTATGGGGTTTAGCATATAATGAAAGCAAGGATAGTGGGAGGCAGAGGTGCTTATGAGTGTATGTGCACATGAGAAGAAATGATTAATAAGTACACAACGGTTTTATGTCACTCTAAACAGGCATGGAGTTGTAGCTTTCGTAGAGCATTTGCTACCGAATGAACAGTAAATCTAAATTAAACAGGTAAGTCTGAAATTTTGTTTACTTGTTTTGTTACCATGTCCGTGTTTTCGTGTTCGTGCAAATTTGCACAAGAAAAATAACACATAGTGTTTGTTAATGAAAATACAATATTCGGTGCTCGAAACAAGCAGCAAATATTAGCGCCTAGCTAATCATTCAACACTTGTCACACTATTTTTGTTTACTCCATCAAATTTGTAGACAACCAGAGTTTTATATCCGGCTCTTAACAAAATAAACTCTCTAAACATGTTTCTACTCTCTCAGATCCAAATTAATGGTGTCCAGATTCAAATGTATGTAGCGCTAAAACATAATTAGATATATCCGAATCTAGATAAATTTGAGTCCATTAATTTAGATCGGAGAGAATATTATTTATCCCGGCGCGGGTGTGGATGCTTTGACTGTGCAAATTTTGATTATGCTTCGTCCTTGTGGCTGCGGTGCACCGAGGCTTGATTCCGGTTGCTGGCCCGTGTGCTCGCCGTACGACGCACATCTTGACACATGTTCTTAGCTGCAATCTGGCCGAGCAATGCTTTAAGATTGAGGCCTGTCTATACACAGGAGTATTACCCATCCATAAAAGCCAATTACTTTGGCTGAGGGAAGGACACCATTCAATCTTCTGCAGGCCACATCGCTTCACTGTGTTCCTCTTTATGCTACGCTGGGCGCCACGTGCTTTTCACTTATTTGGACTGCCCAGGCGTCTTGAGATATTAACATACTTCCAGATGCCGCTCGTTCCGAGATGAAACAAAGGAAAAAAAATCTGCCTCCCACAAGGGCGTCATCTAAGGCAATTCAACGCTACCCAAGAGAATCGAGCTTGTACAGTACATGAGAACAAAAGAAAGGTAACGTGCGTCTATATATGAGGAGTAGCACACATTGCAAGGAAGAGTCATGAGAGCCATGTGTATTTAATATAGTGCAAGTGCACATAAATAAGAGGAAGTGATGAGTACATTCACACAAATTTTATGTCACAAGTGAAAAGAAAAGAAGTCCTGCAACATCCATTTCTAGTATTTATTCAGTGAAACAAAACGGACTCTATTGTGGGCTTTATTATCAAATTATGGACACATCGTCAATTAGCAGAGAAGCTATACAATCTAGCGGTTCATATAGCCAAACACACGGTAGTGAAGCAATCTCTCGCTCTTTCTCTCTGTCAAGCAACTAGAAACACAATTTGCTTCTCTATTACGTAGAAGCTTGACCGTAATACAACACTGCTGTCGAAGGAAAGCATCCTGATTGAAGCGTTTCAATGGACATCGTACAACCTATTATTAATAATCCGAGCATGCCCAATCTCCCTAGTGTTATTGTTTTATAAGATGGAAATGGAAAATAAAACAAGCGTCACAGTAGCCCAAAGGGCAAAGACGTAGGGTGAGTGTTGAAAAAAATGTCTAACCCTTTCCATCAGTTCAGACTGTTGGTTGCGTTGGCTAGTGCATGCAATTCAATAAAGATTGGTGAATGTCAACTCAACAATGCATCTAACACGATGGCAAAGAATACATGTCTTGTAGGCTTTTTTCCTTTTTGCGGAAGCGGCTCCTCTGACAGACTGAGAGCCATACCAAACATTGGCGTTCAATTGCATCGATCGATGAACATAGTACTTGGACTCAACACTAGTGGGTAGACACAAAATGCAGGAGCTACCTGATTCCCATGATTCGCGACGTCATTTCGAAGGAAGGGCCCATACATGCGCATATGTAGCTGCAGTCACGCATCAAGGAATCCATGTCAGGAACTTTGTTAACAGTGCATTTCCATGAGATTCTAAGATTTATGCTTAGAACATATTTGGTTCCAAGATCAAGCGCGAATGTAACACACTTTAATTTTTGCTGCAAATAAAACAGGCAACAATATTTTTTTTGGTTGGTCACATAATTAATCAATACCGGAGTTTTTTGTTTTCGAAGGGTTTTAGACGAAAGTCTCAAGATGAGCTACATGTTCATTCGTAACAGAAGGAAATAGCAGTATAAACATGTCCACAGCCAAACCGAAGACACTAGATAGGCACGTGCATTGGAACTTTGCACGCCCCCAGCCCCCCTCCACCACCGGTCTACGTTGACATCGCTGATAGCTGAGTGCGGTAAGCAGTACTTATAAAGGACATTGGAAACTAATGGTGTGTGTGCAATAAGTAGTGTCATACGAGTGCAGGTGTATGTAAAGATCACATATGACCAGTAAATTAGAACCCAGATGCATCCTACATGTCAAGCATTTACATCCATTTATGCCCAACTTTTCTACCTGCCGATATGTATCGTAGTACCTTAAAATTACAACTCTACAACTAATAACACATATATCATGATGGGATCTTACTTTGGTAGTATCATACATGTATCCCAAGAAGTATCGGCATATCTCTGTTTATCCCGGTACAAATTTGATTCCATACAATCCCAGGCTTTAGCTAAAAAGGTAAGGCACATCCCATATACTAAAACTAGCACATAATACCTTAAGTTTTGTGACATGAGGATATAAAAGGGAAGTTTGCATGCGAAATAAAGCAGTCAACGAATGATGACGTTTAGAGCTCACACTACTTGTAGCCTGTTTTTTTAACCATTCACAAATGACACTTTGAAATTTCAAAAAAAAAAAACCGACAAAAATTCTAGATGTAGAAAATAATATACTCTACCAACTTGAGAAACTCTCCCCTCGAAATACCCAGTATTCTGGGGTAAAGAAAAATGATAAAAATCTGACATATAAAGTAGTTAACAATGCACAAATTCAATCCTCTAAACGGCTTGTGTGTTTTTCGATTTTATAAAGTACATCACTATCTTCATCTAGAACTTTTTCTATAATTTTTTTTGAAACTTTGAAGTATTGTTTTCAAAATTCCAAAAAACTAAGTTCCATGCATCTCAAGCTCTAAAAGGGGTTTTTGGGCAGTCAACTAGCTCGGGAAATATATATGTGCTTGTACACATGGGTACAAGGTCTATCTTTTCCACACAATAGGTAAAAGGTGGTTTTATATCCGCAAAAAGTAATTGCGAGAGAAACCAAACTTGCGTCATATCTACAACTTATTTTTTTCTATTTGAAATCACCTGTGTTCTGAAGCATTTTCTCTATGTAATGAAACCCTGAAGATGTGACTATCTTCTCCACACAACAAGGTCCTTTGAAATGTGAAAAAAGTATTTTAGAGAGAAACCAAACTTGCTGCATATATACTTCTTTAAGGTGATAAAAGCATTGAATATGTGACTATCCATTTTATTTTCTCTCCTCTCTTTTGTTCTAGATGGAAGCATGCGTTGTTATCTTTCTCCCGATAAACTAACTTAACCTCCATTAATGTAGTGACATTGGCCATTGTATTTCAGTAACAACATTTCAATTTATGATGTATTTTGAAGATGTGATTCAAATTTGGCTGGTCAAACCAATATCCTAGATGGTGTGTGATGTTTCGAGGTATGTGAATATTGGAGTAAACAAAATATTTTTCACTATGTGGAAATATATAGTTATATATTCCGTGTTTTACTTACTCGCTTATTTGTTTGGCATTTTTTCTTGAGGTTCCTCTCGCATTTGTGCAGGAAGTACAAGGTCTAACCATGTTTAAGACCACTTCCAATGATTTTATTTTCATTATCATTTTAATTATTGTATTTATGTCCAAATTCAAGGACTTGGGTCGATTCTGATTAAGTAATTTATGCTAAAAAGGTGAATACACGTGGTTTGTCGCTTGTAAAATCTGGCACTATGATAATGGATGAAGCATACTATGGTTAAACTATTTATATATTTTATTGTAAGACATTATAATCTATGAGAATGACTAAGGTTGTCATATATACTCTTATGATATTCATTACAAAAAGATATGTCATGTGGTATTTATGATGAATCTAAATGCCAAAACATGCATTGCACGCCAGTAGGCGTTTTTGGCTCCCGGGAGCATATGGTCCCGATTTTTGAATTGAATTTTAAACACAAGTTAAAATGTTAAATAATTCAACAAAAAATTTAGCATGTACATCTTGACATTCTATGTGCTCACAAAGCCGTTCACAGAAATCTGATATGTTTTGTGTCGTGTGTAAAAAAGACAAAATTTAGCTCTTAAAAAATGTTGGTAACAATACATTTCTTTGTCTTTTTCATATAGGACACAAAACATATCGGTTTTTCCATAAACGAATTTGTGAGCACATAGAATGTCAAGATGTACACGTCCAATTGTTTTCTGAATTTTCTGACAATTTCTTTTTACAAAAAATCAGTTAGCAGGAGCATGTGCACCCGAGACCAAAAGTGCATTTCGGCATTGCACGTGCATATTCACTAGTCCGAAAAATAAAACAAATGCCACACTGTTTAGATTGGACATAAAGTTTCCAGAGACACATTGTTCATATGGGATATAAAGTTTCCAGACACACAATGCGCAAGATTCTAGGTGCGTGTATGGTAGCCTTTCTTGCTATCGAAGTAGTGCGACACAAACTGTATTCTAGTACCCACACCGACCTATTTTGTCTTCTCCATAATCTTCTTCCCCTCCCAAGGTTCGCCTACCCACCCACTTTTGGCCCAAGAGGAAGGGTAGGAAGTCAGGGTGCATGTGGGACTGTCCGCGGGAGGCCCGCATACGCCCGCATAGTCCCACACAATTTAAGTGGGTGTCCCACGGGAGCCCGTGCCTTATGCGGGTGCTCATTATCTCACGTATACCCACATATACCCGCAAATATGTTACTGCAATTGTTACTTGTATAATGTACATAAAAATATTTTAGTACATAATACGATCAACATTTAGCACTTAAATGTATCAATTGTGTTTTCCACTCTCTGAGTGACTCGTCATTTTTTCTACTAGACATTTATTTTCTTGATTGGGAAATTCCTACTCCTTCCGATCCAAATTAATGTTCTCATATTTGGCTAGATTCAGATGTATCTAGTACTAAATATGACTAGATATATTTGATTCTAGACAAATGTGAAAATATTAATTTGGATTAAAGTAATTTTTTTAATGTTCGCTCGACCGTGGGCTTCCTACGGAAACCCACCATTTTTTCTTGTTTACCCGCGGGTATCCCGCATAACCTTTTATGTGGGCTTGGGTAGTGGGCTCCGTGGGCATCCCACTCACACCTGCACCCTGAGTAGGAAGGCTCCTGCGCCAGCGAGGAGCAACACTCACAATGGCCATATGCATGTGCCCTTCCCGTTCATTTTCTCGTAGAATCATCAGGATAATGGTGGAGGTGATCCTAATGAGCCTCTTGAACTTGCGCGTGCTTGATCAGGACGACCATGTTCTTGCCGGTGAACCGCGCGCAGCTGGCCCAGCACACGCCGCACCCTTGGCTCCTCGCCAGCCAGCTGCGATGCTTCATCAGGGCCACTTACACTCATGTTCTTCACGGCTGCAACAAGAAGTATATTGTAGTATTTTTTAAATAAAATACTCATAGTATCATGATACTCCCTCTGATCCATAATAAGTGTCGTTCATCTAGTATAAAGTTTATACTAGTTTAGTATAAAATGAGCGACACTTATTATGGATCAAAGGTAGTACTACATATGACTCTTCGATTTGATACTACCAACAAGAAATCAGTGCTCAGTACCATCCTAATGCCTAAAAATATTGCATATGCCTACATGTCCCCCCCCCCTCTCTCTCAATCAATCAAGTCAATATAATATTACACAATTTTCATTTGTTATTTATTTTGTGGAATCAACTAAGTCATTCCCTCTGGTCTATATTAATGACCTCAATTTTATCTAGATACGAATGCATCCTGTCTAAATATTTAACTAGATATATACGAATATAGATAAAATTGAGGCCTTAATATAGATCAGAGGAAGAAGTTGTTTTATATGGAGCATAGACGAAGTGTGTTGAAGCTACCTGCTGCACATGTTTCCCAATTCAAGGCATACCAAAGTGCACAAATAGGCCAGCCCATGCTAGCTGGACTAATTACACATGTACTACATGGCTCATGAGATTAACCGAGTACAAATATAAATGCCCACTAAGCTCCAACTCTTGCGCCAATATGCAGGTCGTGTTATATAGTGGCTGTCCCATGCCCTGTGTGCCCGACTATGGTGGTCCGGCTTACATGCTTCCTGGTGCCCTCATTCCAAGAACGTCGTGGACTCAACCATCGATACAGATTTGAAGATACACACGAGTAATGCTTCGTTGTCATACAACTTTGACGTGCAAATTAACTTGCCGAAATTTTGAGATAGCTACGGAGGAATACAGCCGCTAGCCGTTGAGG
Organism: Avena insularis; assembly: GCA_023614405.1. Lineage (NCBI taxonomy): Eukaryota > Viridiplantae > Streptophyta > Magnoliopsida > Poales > Poaceae > Avena > Avena insularis. The sequence goes on along the minus strand of CM042696.1, from coordinate 36,683,918 downwards.
TCACACACCGGTCGCGATAAGCCACTCAGATGTGATATAGTATCCGCTGAGGTGGAGGATTATTACGCAGCTTAGTTTTTACTGCTGCTAGAAGAAATAAGGGTAAGAGAGAATGAAGGCTCCTGTGTGTATATATATACACACACGTTGATGAGTTAATGTGGGAACCAGATGGCAACGCCAACTTATATATAAATGTTAAGGGGCTGACTGGAATGGATGTATAATTAGTGTGGCCACATGTATTGAGCTCAAAATTGAACTGAATACCCGACACTAATTTTAGACCTATTCCAAGTGGGGCCTAAGGAGAAAGGAAGCGGCAAGAAGATGAAAATAAATTGTATGATAAGAATATAGTTATGATGGACACCAGGTTAATAGTCCACTATTTCAAACTCTACTGATTCTTATCAACCCGATCATCCACTAAGGTCTCGACTGTAGTTTAGGTTCTGTTGCATGGTGTGACCAAGGAAGTTTCTCCATGGAGCCAATTCATATCTCTCCTTGTGTTTTTGTTTTTTGTCCTCGGTAGTTCAAGGATTATTGAATATTAATTTAGGGTAGCCAGTAAATTTATGTGTCAATATAATATTCTACTAAACTTTTTGATGCTAAGATATATGATCATGGAAGTTAGTTTGTGCATTTCTTAATATCTATGATGATTAGCCTTATAAAATTGTCTGTCATCTTGCTGGAATATATGTTTTTAATGGTGGGTTGTAATTATTTTGTAGATCATTGTTCGTTTCTGGCTTTTTTGGAGGTTTAATCTCTGTTGCGATATTTGGTAAACCATCCGAATTTCTAATACACTTCCAACAAACTAACGAACCATTACTCTAAAGTAAACGTGCAGGTTTTCCTTTGGCTGATGACTTGAAGGTACGCTAAACATTAGTTATACCGTTACTTGCGCAATGCTTACTATCAATCTATGTAGACATGAGCACATTGTTTTGAATACAATTAGTTTAACACTAAGTAGATGCCATGTAAACACTTTGCAAGATGTAATTTTTTGGAAGATCATTCTAGGTTAATTGGATCATCATGAAATTTTAGGAGGTTTAACCTTTTCTCAGACATTTTGTACTACACTTTTTCGAGAAACCAACTGGATCATTGAAAAATAAATGTGGAGATTTTCTATGGCGGGTGACGTGATGCCATCCGATCCCATTAGCTATTGCTTTGTCCGGACGACACATATGCTACCAGTTTATCTAGACTCGACCACTTTCTACTTTTAGTTTCTAGATGCTTAACACCAAGCGCTTGTCACATAAAACTTCGGAGTATACATTTAAGTGTTAGTTATGGACAGGATTTGCTTGTTTCTATTTGTTTAACAACAAGTGCTTGACGCCTTCAAATTTTGAAGCATATATTTTAGTGTTACTTCTTTACGGACGAACTTTTGCACCTTTAGATGTTGCTCTAGACTTAGGGCTAGCTCGTATTATATGAATACGTATTGTTATACCCTCTCCGATTCATATTAATGGCCTCAACTTTATCTAGATTCGTATATATCTAGTTAAGCATTCAGGCAAGATACATTCGTATTGAGACAAAGTTGAGACCATTAATATGGATTGGAGAGAGTATAGGAATTTAATTCAGGCATTGCATGAAATCATGCATGCACGTGCTTGATTAGTAGTCATGCCTATCGGCCGGAGAAATGGCAATGAAACCCTTCAAGTCAAGGGTCAAAGCCAGGACACATGAATCTTCCCTCTACGCATCCCACTGCATCTAGCTTTGATGACTTCGTCCACGAACTCTGCTATTTTCTCGGCTATTGTTTTTACTGAGGATGAAAGTCAGTTGCACCTAAAAACATTATATTTTCTTTACGGCTCAGTTGTGTGTAAAAAGTGAAACCGCTCAAACCGTCCAAATCGGCCAAAAATTATCTAGTTCAATGTCATTCACAAATCCAAACTAAACTTTGGATCTAGTGCAAAATTTTGAACTAGCCCAAACTGATCAAACCGGCCAAACCCTGTTTGCACAGCCTTAGCTGAGTGAGTGGAGTGTTAGTCTCCTACATTCCCAACAGTGTGAAACAGCTAGCTGGCCGTGATTACGGACTTGTTGATATGTTGCTGTCAGGGGCAGCATCTTCCCGGGTTTTTTACAGCACTGCTCATCAAGGACCTCAAGAACAGAAGTCATCGCTACCGGAGGATCTTGTGTCACTAGTGTTTTGTGTACCCAATGTTATCCCCGACCACTAGACACTTGCCACCCCAGGCTCAGTTGTCGCACAAAGATGAAGCCAAACTCAACATATTTCTGCGATGCCGCTCATCCCTAGCAATTGAATTAAAGATGGTTTCATGTCCAAATAGCAAACCTTGACTCATTGAAAGTGTCAAGTTTTAAACAATTACTTATTGGCTTGTAACTGAAGGTATCAACTGAGAGCATGGTGTTGGGTGAAGTCTTGGTTATCAGCATTGGGTTGCAATTTGCAATGGGAACAAATACACAAGTGCCAACAGGGAAGGACATTATATGGACGAACTAGGAGATGTAGGTATTTATGGGAGGAGAGAATTAGGGAATGGGTTGGCGATCTTATATTACTATTTAGACTACCCACAATGGGTATCATAGGCGGTATTGTGCATTACATATGACACTGCAATTAATGACGAGAGAGAGATGTATATACTCTTCTTAATACATTGAGATTCTACCAATTGCTAAGTGTTAGTACATATTAAAAGGTAATCATGTTAAGTTACATTTCATGGGTTCTACCAATCAAAGGTACGATCAATTAGCTCGTTTCTCGGTGGCATTTAGATTGCATATAGACTCAACGTGTAGTACTAGCTAGTAAGGTAAATCAATGTTTTTAATTTCATCAAGGCAGTGGGCATATTGCTCCGTATCTGGGCTTATAGGTATAGGTCGCTGGCACATGTTGGTCCATTATGTCCGTTCCTTTTACAATTGTTAAAATATAATCTAGTGCTTCTGAGCATAATATTTCCACAAACTACATCACTGCATAGTGCGCTGGGAAAGTCAGAACAAAAAAATTATGTTGAGGAATGACTTAATTAGTCGTACAATCATTTTTTCCGAAATGGGGGGTAAACCCCGGTCTCTGCATCAATTGATGCACACCGCCTTTTTATTGCAAAGTTATCAAATCTCCCAAGTACAGAGTGCAGAAAATCAAATTACAAGAATCATGGATCACTCAAATTGGCTACAAAGATGAGCCACCTGAACCAAACAACTAGAACTCGCTTAAACAACATTTATCCTCTTAGTATGCTGCCACCCAGGTTGGTTGTAGATAGCATGTGCGACCAATTCCAAACGGCTGCACCCAATATCCATATACACCCGCTGGTCCTCCTGGAGAAGATATGACCACATATGGATCCAGTATGTAGCTCTATGGATAACCTGCAAGTAGTTAATAGTTCTAGATCTGTTAAAAACCAAGTCATTTCTCGAACACTCCTAAAATGAATACCTTAGAATTTTACAAGAATCTACTGAAAGATATACAATGATTTCGAAATACAAATTTAAACCGGCGCTCACAATATGCACCTTTCTTCGCATGTAGCACTGTTCTTAGCTACACACGTAGTAACTGTTTTCGCACAAACACAGACGACCATGCAACTGTACGAGCACCAAGCTGATGCTTGGCGCACAGGACCATGTCCCAGATTTTTTTAAACAGGGGCTGGAACCTGCTCCCTCCGTTTCAAACTATATGATGTTTTAGCTTTATGAAAGGACTGTATCTAGATCCCTTTTAGTGTGTAGGTATGGTTCATTAAGCTTTAAAGTGAAACTACACAGTAAAATGAGTCTACATACACTCCTTTTACAAAGCTAAAACGTGTTATATTTTAAAACGGAGGGAGTACAAGCTTTCATTAAGCGGTGGGGCAAACTTTACAAGAAGGACTACAGGAAAAAAGAAAATTATAGTCAAGTTCAAACCTTTTGCACCTAGGACACTAGAAGTAAAACTGAGAAAGCAATCGCGGGTCCATCTCCAGCGCCACGGTGTCTTCGCATCGCAGCATAGTCGAACACCTCGCCGTCTCGGACAAGACCACTTCGGGAGCTAACTGAGATGGTGTTGTGAGGCCTCCTTGTTGGCACTTCAGCCTGGAGCTTGATTTCGCCCATTAGTCATCTGTCGGGAAGATCTGATGCTAACGAGGAAGGATTGAGTGGCCGACTTCCGGCCTTCTTGAATGGAGGCAGCTCAAGGTCACCATGGATGAACCATCGTGTGGACACTATCGCCTGCTCACCTTGTTAGTCCATGTACATGCAAGATGGTTAGGTAAGTGCTTAGAAAAAAACCAAGTTTTTTCAAAAGTACCTGTGCTTATTTGTACAGGAGAGACACCTAGTTAGACATCTAAGTAGTATAAGTGAGCATCAATGCTTAACCTAAACCGGTTTATTTCTATAGGAAGCTCTCTAAGCATCTTTCCATTCTACATGTCCTTAGCTGTCCAAGTTATGTTCCCAAGCAACAACCAGAGAAGGAAGAAAACCTTTCCTTCCGTCCTAATTTCTTTGATTTTTTCTAGGATAGACTGACATATTGTCCCGGTAAGTAAATCACGATCTGGCCGAGTTCTGTAATTATATTCTATGGGATCGCATAAGGGTGTAATCATGATACACATGCTGACGTCAGGTCGTGTCAACGTCAAATATTAAAGGGCACCAACAATGCTTAGATAATTGTTGTTATCTTCATCTTAAAGAGGAGATCCATCGATTAATGACAACTTATGTATGGTGGAGAAGGGTGTAGGAGTGGATGTACATCGAGTCATACTGACCTAGGCCAATAAATCAGCAACATATATTTTTGGAGTGAGTACAAGACCATCAACACTCTACTTGACTTCAATGCACAAGAAATAATGTAAATCTTCCATATCCTTTGTAGAAACACTCTCACCCAATTACCGAAGCAACACATAAATAGTTTGTTCTAATGAGTAGCCGGTTTGGTACTTTTGCCAGTTGGGTGTAACTAGAGGTTATTTCCTCATTGTTTCACTACCTTGTTCATTTTTCACGAACTGTTGTTTGTTACAAGGTTGGTAAAAGACAAAGTTTCAACTTGAACTACTGAGGGCTATGTGAATGCAAGCTTTTTGTGAAGGGTGGCGATACACTGGTCGGTCTAACACCTTCAAAATTAACACGAACACTGAGTATGCAAACAATTCCAAACTAAGCACACCATTTAAAGTGAAACACAATAGTTTGCTTTTGTACATTATTTAAAGCTTCCTAGGGCAGGAGCTTCACTGGATATTAAGTGATGGCCAACAATAGTGTATTGATTCACCATATAAAAAATATGGAGTAGTCGTCACAAATGTGTACAACAAATATACTTTACATAAATAACCGCCAACTCCATGAAATAAACTAAACATAATTGATATCCGGTTGTTCCCAAGTAAAGACATTCATCACTCGGAGAGCCTAAGACTTCACCATCCAGATCCAGTGATTAATACTAGTGCACAAGAGCTAGTCAGTTCTGGACCAAGTTGGGAGTGCTGAATATTATCGAGGTTGCTATTTGAACAGATCGATCTGGATAAATGAGTATGGAAAATATTCTCTTAAATATGGGACCGTGTGATTTCATGGGAGTAATAGAGTACTGATGACCCACAAGTATAGGGGGTGTATCGCAGTATTTTCGAGGGAAGTGAAACCCAATTTATTGATTCGACACAAGGGGAGCCAAAGAATATTTATAAGCCTTAACAACTGAGTTGTCAATTCAGCTGCACCTGGAAACAATCTTGCTCACAGCAGTTTATCAGTAGCAACAGTTTTGTAGTAGGAATAGTAAAGTAACAGCAGTAGTAAAACAAAGACAGTAGTAACAAAAGCAAGCGATGGCAGATGGGATTGATGCGGTAGACATAGGGATGGATGGATGGGCGTTGCATGGACAAGACAATTCAAATAGCAATCAGAACATAGGGCAATTGTAGATAAATAAGATAAAGCATCCAAGTACTAGACAATCCTAGGCATATGTTCCATATATAGTCATACGTGCTCGCAATAAGAACTTGCACAACATATTTTGTCCTGCCAGGCCGTTTGCAGCGGGGCCTCTAGGGAACTACTGGCAATTAAGGTGCTCCTTTTAATAGAGCACCGAAGCAAAGCATTAACACTCCGTGAACACATGTGATCCTCACATCAAAGCCATTCCCTCCGGGTATCCCGATTTCTGTCACTTCGGGGCCATTGGTTCCGGACAACAACGTGTGTATACAACTTGTAGATAAGACCAAAAACAATACTATCATAATGAATCAATAACATGTTCAGATCTGAAATCATGGCACTCGGGCCCTAGTGATAAGCATTAAGCACAACAAGTCACAACAAAGTCATAAAGCACTAATAAAAGATACTAGGCACCATGCCCTAACAATCTGATGCCATTACATGAACGATCTCATCCAATCCCTACCATCTCCATAGCCTACAGCGGGGAATTACTCACTCATAGATGGGGGAAACATGGATGGTCGATGGAAAAGCGATGGTGATGGTGATGGCGATGATCTCCTCCAATTCCCCGTCCGTGAGAATGCGGAGTTTACGGTGCTATTTCGTGGAATCTGGTGGTGACGGCGAAACTCATACGGAAAAACGTCTAACCCCGAAGTTTTTAGGTCAGAAGGATCCTTATAAGCGAAGAGGCCGAGGGTGCACAGGGGCCCACCACCACCTGGCGGCCTGGCCTGGCCCGCGCCAGCAGGTGGTGTGGCCACCTCCTGGCTCTTCTCCGTCTCGTATTCTGGCTCCTGGAGTCTTCGGGTGAAATAGGATTTTTGGCATATTTTCCGGGATTTTTCCTGATAGTTGATTTTCTGCACAAAAATTAGACACCAAGGTAATTCTGCTGAAAACAGCGTCAGTCCGCATTAGTTGAATCCCAATCACACAAGTATAGAGGAGAAAGAATAGCAAAAGTGTTCGGGAAAGTAGATACGTTTTGGACGTATCAACTCCCCCCAAGCTTAGCTTATTCCTTGTCCTCAAGCAATTCAGTTGAAAACTGAGTGCGATAAAAGAACTTTCACGAACACATTTGCTTCATAAGATGTAAATATTCTCAACAATGCGATCAACTACTTAAACAGTTCATAATAAAGAGTATGCAACTGAGTCTACTTAATAGTCATTGCAAGCTATGAAGAGATTCCAACTCAAGAATAATAAGTAGCATGAGGCACAAACATAAGCAACATTATAATGCTCATAGAAAGGTATGATAGAGTGGTATCTCGCTTGCCTTTGATTATGAATATCAAGGCACCTCTGAAGTTCAAGTGATGACTAGAAGTAAAGATATCAAGGATACAAGCATCAAAGTCATAACACAAATAATCAAGTAGTGGAACAAACACAAAGAATGACAACTATGCTCTCAAGAAGGTGCTCAAAGAATAAATGGAGACTCAATGAGTAAAGAAAAAGGTTTTGAATAATTTTGAAAAGCTTCAAATGCTGAAAGTATGGTACTCATTAGCTTTGAGCTCTCATTGCCTCTATCATAAGCATCTTTAAATGGTTAAGGTTAAAGTGACACAACTAAGAGGATATGCTTGACAAGTTATAAATCGAAGTCTCATGCCCCTTACTTACGAAGACCGATCCTCATGCTACTCAACTTCAGTCACAAGTAAGCTCTTGTCATTGTAAGTATATACGTATCATAGAGAACCGCCAACGGGGTACCCCTTGTACATGACACGGGAGCTATCCCATAATCAAAATAACAAGGCAAGTAGACAATGAGCATCTCGGCCATCTTTTTATTTACTATGTGCATAGATTTTTATGGAGGATGCTTCATAGAATGCTCATTATGGTTATGCTACAAGTTTCCACCATGATTAGGCATGGCTTAGGCTAGTGGCACATGCGTTTCTCTAACATACATACAAACTACATGATCTTACAAGTTCCACTTTTATTTCACACCGCCGGGATCCATAAGCAAAATAACATGATATCAACTAGGTACAAAGTACCTATGAAGCGTTGAAAGCGGTCCCATGATACATGGTTCTGCTAACTTCAACTCATAAAGCGCAAGCATATGCGCAACAAAGAAGGACGCAATGGTTCAGCTTTATTAAGTGCAAGAAAATAAAGTGTGCCATCAAGTTCGTGAGGGCTTTACTAACTAACTTTCTCATAACAAGCAAACATTTTATTCGGAAGAAAACAAAGCATATTGAATATGCACGAAAGTAGAAAATGATGCTAATGGGTAGGTATGGTAGACACTTTGGAAATATTTGGTTTAGGGAGTTGGGAACTTGAGTAAAACATACTCAGTGAAAGTGAAGGCTAGCAATAGTAAGGGAGCGACAAACGAGAGAGCAATAGCTGCCATTATCATGCTTGCAACAAAATAGGACTACTCATGGCATGAAAGTGATTCAAGATCCTCAAGGCAAAATAATTCATCAAGGCTTAACTGATTATCACAATCATGTGCATGCGTGAGCATGTGCCAAGTCAATTCAAATGAAACATTCAGAGGAGGATACCGCGGTGTCATACCAATTTATGAATAGAGCAATGCAAGCAAACATTCATAAGACATGCTACAAACTATTAGCGAGCTGGAGCTAATCATAAGAAAGCAAGAACTACTAAGCATCCAAAGATAACATACACCCTAATTGAACGGACTAGGCAAGTGATGGCTCAATGCACGACGCCTAGAAATATGCTTGATGGCGGTGTTGATGTAGAGCTCGTTGGGAACCCCAAGAGGAAGGTATGATGAGCACAACAGCAGGTTTCCCTCAGTTATGAAACCAAGGTTTAATCAAACCAGTAGGAGCAAGGAAACACCCCAAAGGTGTTACTAGCTGAGCTTTGGCAGGGCGCACTACCGGTGCTAGTAGCAACGTGGAGACCTGCACAACACAACTACAGAACTTTGTCCCCAACTTGCGATGAGGTTGTCAATCTCATCGTGTTTTGCAAAAAACACAGGATTAAACGTATCGAATGGAAAGAAGTAAAAGTTTGCAGAAAGTAAACACAAAGAAGTAAACAGTTTATAGATTGTATGTAAAGAAAGAGGACCCGGATCCACAGTTCACTAGAGGTGGCTCTCCTTAGATAGATAACATGCTGGGTGAACAAATTACAGCGAGGCAACTGACAAACACCGAGAAAGCAATATATGCATATACTAATCATCTTGACTCCTTTGAGACTTGATTGGGCATTACAACATTATACATAGACCGCCATCCAACTGCATCTATCACTAATAATCCACCTTCAGGTTATCATCGAACCCCTCGGTATTAAGTTGCAAGCAGCAGTTATTGCTTTATGAACTGCGTGTAAAGTAAACAATACGATTGTTCTATGAACAAAGGATTGTTGTTTTCTCCCTAGTAACAACACATCTAGTACCTTAGAGATTTCATCACTTCCCAGTTACGGAGGCATGAACCCACTATCGAGCATAAATACTAACTCTTGGAGTTTCTAGCATCTACTCGGCCAATTTAGCTACTAACAACGGAAAGCATGCAAGATCACAAATAACAAAGACATGATAGAATCAATAATTAATCTGAAATAGCATCTCAATATCCATCAGTTCCATAAACACAACATGCGAATTACAAATAGATGATCTTGATCATGAGCAGAGCTCACAAGATCTAAACATGAAAGCACAAAGGAGGAGAACCAACCATCTAGCTACTACATGGATCCGTAGTCAAGGATGAACTACTCACGCATCACACGAGGCTTGCATGGTGATGAAGAAGGCCTCGGGTGAATTCCCTCTCCGTGAGTCGGAAGAGCTTCAGATCCCTCCCGATCTAGGGATGGAGATGGCATGACTCTGAACTCTTTCGTGTATTTTTGATCGGGCACTTAGGGTTTTCGTCCCGAGGGCAATATATAGGCGGAAGGAGAGGCCGAGGGGGTGCCAGGAGCGGCCACACCACCCCTGGCGCGGGCTAGGCTTGGCCGCGCGGCCAGGTGGTGTGGTGGCTCCCGGGCCCTTCTCCGTCTCGTATTCTGGCACTTGATCACTTCCGGAAAAATAGGCACTTTGGCTTTTGTCCCGTCCAATTCCGAGAATATTCATTTTCTGACTTTCCTGGAACCAAAAACAACAGAAAACAGGCAGGTTTGTGGCTCTTGTTAATAGGTTAGTCCAAGAAATCATATGAAAAGTACTCCAAAGTTGGAAAAAAACACAAGAAAGTGGATAAAACCAAGCATGGAACATCAAAAATTATAGATACATTTGCAATGTATCAGCAAGCTCACAATTATGAGTATATGTACAAAATGAAAACAAATAGAGTTTGTTACCAGGCTCTTACCACGCCTCAAGTTATCATTGATCCTCATTATTGCTCTTCACTTGTGTGGCTTGAATAATAATATGAAACCAATATCCACTGAGGACTGCTGAACCCTGTAGCAAACTCACAAAACCAAAGAAGAACGACAAATATTTTTGGTGTTTTCGATTTTTAAACAAGAGCCAAAAGGGAAAAACAAGCAAAGCAAAATCTTTTTGGGTTTTTCGAATAGTTCAAACAAAGCAAAAAGGGAAAAGCAAACCAAGGCAAAAAGAAGAAGCAAACCAAAGAGAAACAACAGAAATATTTTTGGTCTTTTTGTGTTTTTAGAAAGCAAAAGCAAAGAAGAACGAAAACTAAAAAGAGAACGAAAACATGAATATACAAAGTACTGACGCAACATGATATGGAGATGAGTGCGGTGTCGGCGTACCTCCCCCCAAGCTTAGGCTTTTGGCCTAAGTGGGTATCAATCCATGTACAGATAGGAGTTCCAAGCGGGCGGATCTTGGTAAGAATGGTCGTAGCTGGGCCCATGAGAAGAAGAAGCTCCCCAATCATAAGCGAGCTGCTGATATGAAGACTCTCCCTCATTCGAGGGCTGGACCGAATCATCCGTAACCTCCCTTCTTGTGTCCTGCTCCTATTGGGAGAGCTCTCCAAAGTACGTGTCAAGCTCCTCCTCAGTGAGGGACCATCCTTCCCTGTTATCAAGGTGAAACAAAACAGGTGCAGGCAAAAGAACAACACGCTCGGACTTGCTCTTTCTCCAACCAGCTTTGAGAAAGGTTATTTCATAAGATAACTCACTCATACTAGCCCACGAGGAAACAAATTTATGTTGTATCATGGAATTAAGATCAAGCCTTTCTATGGGAAACTGTAGGTCTAGATGATGAGGCACTAAACCATGCAATGCTAGTAAACGAGAAGCAATGAGGCCTCCACAAATTCCACCTTTCTCACGGTTAGCAGCAAGACGGAAATCTATCAAAGCACCTAAGTTGTAAGACCTATCTCGTTTAAGAGCAGCAGAGATGAATGCTAGATCAAACGAAGATGACTTATTAGCGTTTTCCTAGCAAGAACACACTTGGCAATAAAGTAGGCAAAGTAGCGAATGGAGGGAAAATGAATGTTACAGATTTTTCCACTCTCCTTCGAGAAGCTACTCCCTTGGCAAATTTCTGCGTATAAATCCATGAGTGGTTCAGGTCTCTCCTTAATCTTTCTACATGATCCCCATTGAGGTACCTTAATAGCTGCACAAAAATCATCAAGAGAAAGGTCGATAGCTATATTGTAAATTTTGTAATGGACCATGGGGTTAGGCAAAGAGTGACTAAATTGGAAGTCCTGCACCACAGACATGGTTAGCTTCACAAATTGACAAGGTTCATCTTCCAAAAAGTGCTCTAACCCTGCATTAGAAACCAAAGTGTGGAAATCTTGTAGAATTCCTACAGCTCTCATGAACTCAGAGCATGGATAAATGGAAGGAAAAACTTCCTCCTCCCGGTGGACCTTCATGACCTCAGGCACCCAAAGCTCACGTTGGTTTAGGTGGTGTTCACTCATCTTCTATTCTGAAATTTAAACACCTATTAAACAAGTAATTGCAAAGTAAATATAATGAAGGATTCTACTCATAGGGACTTGCAAGAGGCAAAAACATGCATCAAAACTATATCTCTAAGCATCAAACAAGCTTACAAGCTCTCATAACAAGTCACCTACCAGGGAATTCACTAAACACAAATCCACTAAACATGCAGCAAAATACTCAATATATAATCCACTAAACACAAATCTACTTGGACAAAGGGAGGAGTCACATACCAGGGAACAAATGCTCCAAATTTCAGCAAGAAAGATGGGCTGAGCAAGGAGATCGAAAAATTTGAGAGCAAGCACAGCAAGAACGTGATTTTGAGCTATGAACTGGAGCTTACTCGGGAGAGAGAAGAAAGTGGCAGGTGAGAGAGTTAGTGGGGGGCTAGGGGTGGCCCACACCAGGGCATGGCGCCACCCAAGGCTGGCCACGCCACCATGTGGTGTGCCTGCCTGGTGGCCCCCCTGGTACCTCCTAGGTACACCTCTGCACCTTTTTTCACGTAAAAAATTAATATGAATTTTCTGGAATTTTTCGAGACACTTTAATTTTGGGCATTTTCCAGAAATAGAAGAATGATTTTTCTGACAGACAGATTTTTTTCTTCTTTTGGAAACATGATGCAAAAACAAGGCTAGAACTACAGAAGTTCTAACATGCAAGCAACTAACAACACAAAGAAAAATAAACGAAAGCAAAAACTAAAATGCAAAGGATAGAAATAAACAGAGATAATCATAATGAAAACATTGTTTTGTTCAATGGAGTCCTTTTGTTAACAAGGTTGATCAAGTCTTGCTACCAAAACAATTGCATATGAGACAAAACTTTGTACTCCACTAATGATTATGTTACCTCAACCTTGATAGCAATGGTCCCAATCATAATAGTTTCAAATTTTTCTCTTGGTATGGGACAATATATTTCTCCAACGTGAATGCCTTCAACATGTTCAATTGAATTCAAACCATAAGTCCTTTCAATCTTCTTGGGGAAATAGACAGTATGTTCCTTGTCATTAACATTGAAGGTCACCTTTCCTTGATTACAATTAATAACAGCTCCTGCAGTATTAAGAAAAGGTCTCCCAAGAATAATAGACATATTATCATCTTCGGGCATTTCAAGCACAACAAAATCAGTTAATATCAAGCAATTGTGAGCCACCTGAATAGGTACATCCTCACATATACCCACAGGAATAGTGGTAGATTTATCAGCCATTTGCAAAGATATATCAGTTGGTATTAATTTTTCAAGTTGAAGCCTCTTATAGAGAGAGAAATATATAACACTAACTCCATCTCCCAAATCACACAAAGCAGTTATAACATAACTGTTCTTAATAGAGCAAGGGATAGATGGAATCCCCGGGTCTCCAAGTTTCTTAGGAACCTTACCATTGAAGGAATAATTAGCAAGCAAAGTAGAAATTTCTTCATTAGGGATCTTTCTTTTATTCGAGACAATGTCCTTCATATACTTTGAGTAAGGAGGCAATTTAATAGCATCAGTCAAAGGAATTTGCAAGAATAAAGGCTTCATTCACTCACAAAACTTATTATAGTGTTCATCTTCCTTTGACTTGTGTTTCTTATCAGGGAAAGACATAGGTTTTTGGACCCACGGTTCTCTTTCACTACCATGTTTCTTAGCAATAAAATCTTCTTTGGTGTATTTAGTATTCTTAGTGTGGTTTTCAGGTTCTTCTTCAACTTTTTCTTCATTACGAACAACATTTTCTTCATTACCACTTTCAGTTTCAGCATCAGAGATAGATATACTATTAGGATCTATAACAGGTTCAGAGGGTTCTACAATAGTTTTATGTTTCTTTTTCCTTTTCTTACGAGTAGAACCACTATTTTTAGCTTGTTGAGAATCCTGCTCAGTTCTTTTGGGATGCCCCTCAGGATATAGAGGATCCTGGGTAGCAGCACCACTTCTAGTTCTAATTTCATAAGCATGTTTTTCTTTAGCAGCATTAACTAGCAAGTCGTTTTGCACTTTAACGAGTTGATCTATTTGAGTTTGAACCATTTGAAAGTGTTTAACAATCATTTTAACATCATTAGAGGTTCTTTCCACAATATCTTTCAACTCAACAATAGCTCTAGTGTTTTCCATTAGATGATTCTGCACCCTTTTATTAAAGTTATCTTGCTTAACAATAAAGATATCGAATTCTTCTAAGCATTGATCAGGACATTTAGAATAAGGGATATCACCTTCATCAAAGTGTTGGAGAGAGTGTACCTCAATAGTGGATGAGTAGGGAATAGGCTTACATAGTTATTCTATAGGAGGTAAATTCTTGACATCTACAGCTTTAATTCCCTTCTCCTTAAGACATTTCTTAGCTTCCTTCATCACTTCATCATTTAATTCAATAACTCCCCTCTTCTTTGATGTTGGAATAGGCACCGGAATAGATGGTTCAGGTACAATTACTTCAGGTATAGCTTGTTTAGGAGGAGTCCAATCTTCATAATTCTTGCTTATTTTAGCCATTAATTCCTCAGCTTCCTTAGGAGTCCTATTCCTGAAAACACAATCATCACAACTATCTAGGTATGTCCTAGATTCCTCTGTTAGTCCATTATAAAATATATCAAGAAGCTCATTCTTAGGTAATGGACTTCCAGCCTGTGCATGAATCAAAGCACAAAACCTTGCCCAAGGTTCAGGCAATACCTCTTTTTCTCCCTGTTTAAAATCAAAAAGTTCCTGCAAAATAGCATGTCTAGCACTAGGAGGAAAATATTTCTGCAGGAAAGTACTAATCAAGCACTCAGGGCTATCAATAGATCCAGGAGGTAAATTACTAAACCAAGTTTTAGCTTGTCCTTTTAGTGAAAAGGGAAAAATCTTAGCAACAAAGTAAGTACGCATCTTAATATCATCAGAAAACAAGCCACTGATGGTAGAAAGTTCATTCATATGTGCTACCGCACTTTCATTCTTAGTCCCACAAAAAGGTTCTTTCTCGACAATAGCTATGTAAGATAGATCGTGAGAGAAATCATAATCTTCATCTATAATGTTTATGGGAGAAGCAGCAAACTTAGCAGTAGGAGATAATTTGGGTCTAATAGTACGCCTCTGAAGGAGACTCTTAGCAGCGCTCCTATCATGGGTGTTCTTACATTCTTTAATAAATTCATCGGTCATCTCAACATAACCATCTTCAATATCATAACACTCACTAGACTCAGGTGAGCTAACAGGTGTGGTAGTGTCTTCATTAGGAGTTTCGGTATTTCCAGCTATAGTTCTACCAATCGTAGCATCTAGGAAAGGACCTAATGAACCACTCTTATCAAGCACAGTAGAAGCAGCATCATAAGCATCAGAAGTTTCAGATTCAGCAGTAGTAGCAGTGTGTGTAGCATGTGTATGTGGTGGTGTAAGGAACTTACTCATAACAGACGGTGAATCAAGAAGCGGAGAGGTGTTCAGAACCGTACCTCTTCTTGTAGTGGATGGTAAAATAGGAACCTTGCCATCACGAGACTTACCCATGATGGATGGATAACAACAAACAATAGAGAATCCAAGTGAACTTGATAAATAAAGCTATGCTCCCCGGCAACGGCGCCAGAAAATTGTCTTAATGACCCACAAGTATAGGGGGTGTATCGCAGTATTTTCGAGGGAAGTGAAACCCAATTTATTGATTCGACACAAGGGGAGACAAAGAATATTTATAAGCCTTAACAACTGAGTTGTCAATTCAACTGCACCTGGAAACAATCTTGCTCACAGCAGTTTATCAGTAGCAACAGTTTTGTAGTAGGAATAGTAAAGTAACAGAAGTAGTAAAGCAAAGACAGTAGTAACAAAAGCAGTAAACAGTGGGATTCGAGTGCGGTAGGCATAGGGATGGATGGACGGGTGTTGCATAGACAAGACACTTCAAATAGCAATTAGAACATAGGGCAATTGCAGATAAATAAGATAAAGTATCCAAGTACTAGACAATCCTAGGCATGTGTTCCATATATAGTCATACGTGCTCGCAATGAGAACTTGCACAACATCTTTTGTCCTGCCAGCCCATTTGCAACGGGGCCTCTAGGGAACTACTGGCAATTAAGGTGCTTGATGACCCACAAGTATAGGGTGTGTATCGCAGTATTTTCGATAAGTAAGAGTGTCGAAACCAACGAGGAGCAGAAGGTGCTGGCTAGTGGTATGGATCAGGAATTCTCTGCAAATACTTAGAAAATGGATTTTTAGGGGTTTTCGATAAAGCAAGTAAACAAAGTACGAGTAAATGAAAGACAGTAAGAATGAATGCAGCACGTGGCCCAATACTTTATGCAGCAAAGGACAAGCCGGTTGTATTTCTATAGATGACCAAACGTTCTCGAGGACACATGGGAAGACTGTCAACTCCACTACTAACAACAAGACTTCTCCCATGTCCTCAAGAACAAAACGAACTACTCACAAGACATCATATGGATCATGATCAGAGATGGAATAATGATGTATAACAATCTGAACATAAACAATAATTCAATGGTTCACTCAATAGCATCAACTACAAGGAGTAATCAACACCGGAAAAGTTTCCCCTATGAACTATGCAAGATTCAACGCAATTGTTACAGTAATATGGAGATGGTGATGAGGGTGCTGATGGTGATGATGGTGGTGATGATGATGATGATCCCGATGAAGTCCAGCTTGATGGTGCTGTTGATGGCGACGATCTTCCCTCTGGGAAGAATTCCCCAGAGAATTTATGCGGAGAGATCTTTCTCTCTCGGTGTTTTCTGCCCCGCAGAAGCAGCGGAATCTTTCTATGGTCGCTCCCCGAGTCTTACGGTTTCGGGAGGAAGATATACGCCAGAGGGGAGAGGCTGGAGTGGGCCAGGGTGGCCACACCACTCCCTGGCGCGACCTGGGCCTGCCCGCGCCATGGGGCGGTGTGGGCCCCCTGTGGCCCACCTCCACTCCATCTTCTGGCATCCTGAGTCTTCTAGAAAAAAAGGATTTTCCGTATATTTTCCCGGATTTTCTGATCTTCGCGAATTTTGCCTCCAAACAGCACCTTTTCCATCAGAATCCTGACTGCAGCGGTCCATGCTCCAAAAGTCATCAACCATGCAAAAATAGATGAAATAACATAAGTATCACCTCTCAATACGAAATATATCAATGAATAATAGTGAACTAAGACATAGAATAGTGATGCAAAATGGATGTATTAGTGCTCCTTTTAATAGAGCACCGGAGCAAAGCATTAAGACTCCGTGAACACATGTGATCCTCACATCAAAGCAATTCCCTCCGGTTATCCTGATTTCTGTCACTTCGGGGCCATTGGTTCCGGACAACAATGTGTGTATACAACTTGTATATAAGACCAAAAACAATACTATCATAATGAATCAATAACATGTTCAGATCTGAAATCATGGCACTCAAGCCCTAGTGACAAGCATTAAGCAAAACAAGTCGCAACAAAGTCATAAAGCACTAATAAAATATACTAGGCACCATGCCCTAACAATCTGATGCCATTACATGAACGATCTCATCCAATCCCTACCATCCCCATAGCCTACAGCGGGGATTACTCACTCATAGATGGGGGAAACATGGATGGTCGATGGGGAAGTGATGGTGATGATGATGGCGATGATCTCCTCCAATTCCCCGTCCCGGTAGGGTGCCAGAACAGAGTTTGTGGTGCTGTTTCGTGGAATCTGGTGGTGGCGGCGGAGCGGAACTCCTTCTAGAAAAACGTCGAACCCCCCGAAGTTTTTAGGTCAGAAGGCTCCTTATAGGCGAAGAGAGAGGCCGAGGGTGCACTGGGGGCCCACACCCCGGGCGGCTGGCCTGGCTGGCCGCCCAGTGGTGTGGCCACCCAGCTCTTCTCCGTCTCGTATACGGCTCTGAGTCTTCGGGTGAAATAGGATTTTTGGCATATTTTCCGGGATTTTTCCTGATAGTTGATTTTCTGCACAAAAAGTAGACACCAAGGCAATTCTGCTGAAAACAGCGTCAGTCCGCATCAGTTGTATCCAAATCACACAAGTATAGAGGAGAAACAATAGCAAAAGTGTTCGGGAAATTAGATATGTTTTGGACGTATCAAGTACCCAGAGGTTATACTTACAAGACCCTGATATATTTGGTGGGAGAGACAACAAAGTACCCATGGAGAAAATCTTCAAACGCCCTATATAAGTTCTATGTCTATAGGTGTGGTTGTTACAAATTATTGGAGAGGAAGAAAGCAACCAACATAGAGGTAGGTTGAATCATGGGGTCGGCCACATGAACGAGTTATAAAAATCAATGTTGATGCAGCTGATACATTGCAAATGTATCTATAATTTTTGATGTCCCATGCTTGGTTTTATCCACTTTCTTGTGTTCTGTCCACACTTTGAAGTACTTTTCATATGATTTCTTGGATTAACCTATTAACAAGAGCCACAGTGCCAGCTGCCCGTTTTCTGCTATTTTTGGTTCCAGGAAAGTCAGAAAATGAATATTCTCGGAATTGGATGGGACAAAAGCCAAAGTGCCTATTTTTCCGGAAGTCATCAGATGCCAGAATACGAGACGGAGAGGGGCCAGAGGGCGGCCACACCACCTGGCCGCGCGGCCAGGCTTGGCCCACGCCAGGGGGTAGTGTGGCTAGCCTAGGCACCCCCTCGGCCTCCCCTTCTGCCTACAAGATGCCCTCGGGACGAAAACCCTAAGTACCCGATCAAAAATCCACGAAAGAGTCTGTAGCCGCCGTCATCTCCATCCCTAGATCGGGAGGATCAGCTCTTCCGACACCACCCGAAGAGGGAATTCATCACAGGCCTTCTTCATCACCATGCAAGCCTCCGGTGTGATGCGTGAGTAGTTCATCCTTGGACTACGGATCCATGTAGTAGCTAGATGGCTGGTTCTCCCCTCCTTTGTGCTTTCATGTTTAGATCTTGTGAGCTCCGTTCATGATCAAGATCATCTATTTGTAATCATACATGTTGTGTTTGTGGGGATCCAATGGATATTGAGATGCTATTTCAGATTGATTATTGATTCTATCATGTCTTTGTTATTTGTGATCTTGCATGCTTTCCGTTGTTAGTAGTTATCTTGGCCAAGTAGATGCTAGCAACTCCAAGAGTTAGTATTTATGCTCGATAGTGGGTTCATGCCTCCGTAATCTGGGGAAGTAATGAAATCTCTAAGGTACTAGATGTCTGTTGCTACTAGGGAGAAAACAACAATCCTTTGTTCATAGAACAATTGTATTATTTACTTTACATAATTTGTAAAGCAATAATCATTGCTTGCAACTTAATCTTTGGAGGGGTTCGGATGATAACCTAAAGGTGGATTATTAGTCATAGATGCAGTTGGATGGCGGTCTATGTATAATGTTGTAATGCCCAATCAAGTCTCAAAGGAGTCAAGATGATTAGTATATGCATGTATTGCTTTCTCGATGTTTGTCAATTGCCCCGCTGTAATTTGTTCACCCAGCATGTTATCTATCTTAAGGAGAGCCACCTCTAGTGAACTATGGATCCCGGTCCTTTTCTTTACATACAATCTATAAACTGTGTACTGCTTTGTGTTTACTTTCTACAAACTATTACTTCTTTCCATTCGATACGTTTAATCCTTTGTTCTTCGCAAAACACGGTGAGATTGACAACCTCATCGCAAGTTGGGGACAAAGTTTTGTGGTTGTGTTATGCAGGTCTCCACGTTGCTACTAGCACCGGTAGTGCGCCCTGCCAAGGCTTAGCTAGCAACACCTTTGGGGTGTTTCCTTGCTCCTACTGGTTCGATTAAACCTTGGTTTCATAACTGAGGGAAACTTGCTGCTGTGCTCATCATACCTTCCTCTTGGGGTTCCCAACGAGCTCTACATCAACATCGCACCAATATTTTTCTGGCGCCGACACTGAGCCATCAAGCATTTTTCTGGCGCCGTTGCCGGGGAGTCAAGGACATCTTCACAAGGGGAGTACCTCATAACCAATCTCTTTGCTTTGTTGTTTTTGTTTTGCTTAGTTTCTTTTTGCTTTATTTGCTTGTTTCTTTATCAAAAACACAAAAAAATTAGTATTACAAGTTTGCTTTCTTATTCAAAAACACACAAAAATGACTACTCTTGAAAACACTAAGCTGTGTGACTTCACTAGCACCAACAACAATGATTTTATGAGCACACCTATTGCTCCACCTGTGCCTGAAGATACTTTCTTTGAGACAAAACCTGCTTTACTCAATCTTGTTATGAGAGAACAATTTTCTGGTATTGGTAATGAAGATGCTGCTGCCCATCTAAATAACTTTGTTGAACTTTGTGAGATGCAAAAGCATAGGGATGTAGATGGTGATATTATTAAGCTGAAATTGTTTCCTTTCTCTTTGAGAGGAAAATCTAAAGAATGGTTGAATTCCTTAATTAGGAATAGTATTGATTCTTGGACTAAATGCAAAGATGCTTTTATTGGAAAATACTATCCTCCTGCTAAGATTATATCCATGAGAAGTGAAATAATGAAGTTTAAACAATCTGATAATGAGCATGTTGCTCAAGCCTGGGAAAGAATGAAATCTTTGGTAAAGAATTGTCCCACTCATGTTCTGCCTGCTTGGATGACCATCTAAACTTTTTATGCAGGATTGAACTATTCTTCGAGGAACCTATTGGACTCTGCTGCTGGAGGTACCTTTATGACCATCACTTTGGGTGCTGCAACAAAACTTCTGGACAATATGATGGTTAATTATTCTGAATGGCATACTGAGAGAGCTCCACAAGGTAGGAAGGTAAATTCTATTGAGGAAACTTTCTCCTTGAGTGATCAGA
Organism: Avena insularis; assembly: GCA_023614405.1. NCBI lineage: Eukaryota > Viridiplantae > Streptophyta > Magnoliopsida > Poales > Poaceae > Avena > Avena insularis. The sequence goes on along the minus strand of CM042696.1, from coordinate 36,663,040 downwards.
TTGATATTATTATGTCTATGCTTGTTAATGGGAAAGCCCATATTGATCCAAATAATGTTCCTTTAGCCTCTTTGTTTGCTCAAGAAGAGCAAGTTGATCTGAACTTCATAAGAAATAATAATTTTGGCAATAATGCTTATAGGAGTAATTTTGGTAACAACAATTATAAGCCATATCCTCCCAACAATGGTAATGCTTATGGAAGTTCCTACAACAATAATAGGAGTGCTCCCTCTGAACTTGAAGTTATGCTTAAATACTTTATTAGTAAACAAACTGCTTTCAATAAAACTATTGAGGAAAAACTCTCTAATGCTGAAAGAAATATAGAATCTTTGGCTGAAGCTCAATCTTCTTTGAATAAAATGGCTGCTAAACCTGAAACTAATGATAATCCCTTTGCAGCCACTAATGCCATACAAGTAAGGATTGATGAAAATGTTAAGACTATTAGCCGAATTACATGCTAAGTGGGAAAGAGAAGATGAAATTCCTAGAAACATTAGTGTTTCTACTATCACCACCACTAGTGTTGAGGCTAGTAATAGTTCTACTACTCTAGGTGATAAATTTGATTTTGATCTTGACGGTTGCAATATCTCTGAAGTTATTAAGTTCATATAAAAGCTTGCTAAAAGTCCTAATGCTAGTGCTATGAACATGTCCTTTACAAAACACATTACTGATGCTCTCATAAAGATTAAAGAAGAAAAAATGAAACATAAAGCTTCTATTCCTATAAAACAAGAAGATGGTTGGGAACCCATCATTAATATGAAAGTGAATGACTTTGATTTCAAAGCTTTATGTGATCTTGATAGTAGTGTTTCTATTATGCCTAGAAGGATTTATTATATGCTTGATTTGCCTCCTCTTGAAGATTGTTATTTGAATGTCCCACTTGATGATAATGCTAAAAAGAAACTCATGGGGAGTCTTAATGATGTTCTTATTATGGTTAACAATGCCTATGTTCCCGTTGATTTCTATGTTTTGGATGTTGAATACAATGCTTCTTGTCCTATTACTTTGGGAAGACCTTTTCTTAGAACTGTTGGTGCCATTATTGATATGAAAGAAGGCACCATTAAATATCAACTCCCACTCAAGAAAGTTATCAAACACTTCCCTAAGAAAAGAGAGAAGATTTATTTTGTTTCTCCAATGAAAACAAAATTTGGTCTTAATGCTTCTTCATTTGAGAACACTTGATTCTTTCTTTGCTTCTTATGCCTAACTTAAAGGCGTTAAAGAAAAGTACTTATTGGGAGATAACCCAAAAGTTTTAGATGAGTCTGGAAGTTATTACTTCAGTAATAACCGCTCCTTATCCTTTTTATTTTATTTTTTTTTATTTTTTTTGCCAAGAGTAACCTCTAATGAGAGAGAAGTAATGATTGGGAAAGTTGCTATCCCGAAACAGATTTCTGTGCTTCACCGTAAATATTCGTGTAAAATTTCTGAACATCTTTTTGAGGCGTGATTTTTTTTGCTTCTGCCCCAGTTTGTTATCTAACTTTCGTTAGTTCAACACTTTTTGATTTGAGCAACAGAAGGTCTTCGAAAAAATTCGTCTTTACCTGCTGGTCTGTTTTGACAGATTTCTGCCATTTTCTGCATTTGCTTCTTGTTGGTTCCTTTTTTAGTTCTTTTGGGGAATTGAGATTTTTGAGGGAAGTGCTACAGTAGCTAGTGTTATAATGGAAGTTTATTTGGTGTTAGAACTGAACCTTAAGACTTATTTATCTTGAGTGCACTAATGTTGCTAATAAAGATTGTGTGAAGTTTTGTATGAAGGAAAAATTTCAGGTGTATGGAAGGAATGAGTAATGAGATGAAGGATGGACTAAATCTCAAGCTTGGGGATGCCACGCGTGTCACCCCAATAAATATCCAAGAAGTACAAGCATCAAAGCTTGGGGATGCCCAAGGCATCCCCCTCTTCATCAATAAAAATCCCAGGTTTCTTCCAAACGCTTCATTTTTATTGTTTCATGCACATTTGTGTTGTTCTTGGAGCGTCTTCTTTTTCGTTTTCGTTTGTTTTGGTTTTCTTAGTTTGCTAAATAAATTGGTTGTGCCCCCTCTTTCATACATTGGTTTGCAAATAGTTTGGTTTGGTTTGGAAAAGAGTAGGAAAGTTCATGCTTATGTGGTAAAAAGAGCTCATTTTTATTGTGGCCTATGCTCTGTCATGCCATGCTTGATATTGTTTTGGCTTTATTCTTAGTATTCTTTGCTGTAGCATGAATTGTTAGAAATAATTGAGATTGCTTAATGTGCCTTGGATGAATCATGCGTTGTTTTAGCATATTAAAACATAGTATAGTGGTATTCTCCTTTGATGCTTTATTTGGGTTGACTTGGCGCATACTCACACCATGTTATGACTATCTCAAGTCACCATAGCCTTTATGATCCTTTAGTTTTCAACTTGTAGTATCACTTTATGCTTTGATCAATGATGTTTTGTCTCTCTACATGATTATGTCCATTATTGCTCTCTTAGTTGGTCGCTCCCAGTCTTTTGCTAGCCTCCACAACGAAGTATGAGTTCCACTCATGTATCCAACTCCCTAAACCAAGTTATTACAAAGAGTTCACCATACCTACCTACTAGCTTATGCTATTCCAAGTATATTCATGCTTTTTTTACCTTCCAAATTAAACTTGTTATGAGAAAACTAGTGATTAAAGCTCTCACGAACATGATGGCACACTTTACCTTTTTGCATCTAATAAACTTGAACCATTGGGTCCTTCTTTGTTGTGTATATGCTTGCGCTTTATAAGTTGAAATTAGCATAACCATGTTTCACGGGGAACGCTTTCAACATTGCACTTGTACTTTGTACCCCATTGATATCATGTTCTTTTGCTTACGGATCCCAGCGGCGTGAAATAAAAGTGGCACTTGTAAGATCATGGAGTTTGTATGTGTGTTAGAGAAACGCCTGGGCCGCTAGCCTAAGCCATGCCTAATCATGGTGGAAACTTGTAGCATCACCATAATGAGCACTCTATGAAGCATCCTCAATAAAACCTATGCAAATAGCAAATAAAAAGATCGTTGAGATGCTCATTGTCTGCTTGCCTTGTCATTTTGATTATGGGAAAGCTCCCGTATCATGTGCAAGGGGTACCCCATTTGCGGTTCTTTATGATACACATATACTTACAATGACAAGAGCTTACTCGTGACTAAATTTGAGTAGCATGAGGTTCGGTCTTCGTAAGTAAGGGGCATGAGATTTCGGTTTATAACTTGTCAAGTATATCCTCTTAGTTGTGTCACTTTAACCTTAATCACCTTCAAGATGCTTATGATAGGGGCAATGAGAGCTGAAAGCTATAAGTACCATAATTTTTGGAAGCTCTTTATGAGACTTGAATCTCTACTTCCTTCTACGAAGGCCTTTCTTCCACCATTATATTGAGTCTCCACCTTCTACCTTTATGCACCTACTTTGAGAGCATAGTGGCCATTCTTAGTTCTATGTGCATTGTCCCAAGACTAGTTGATTGATGCATAACTTGATATTGCTTGTTTTAAACTATTTGTATCTAGTCACTCTTATGAACTTTGAAGGTGTCCTATGCATTTATGTTTTGCTACTCTATGAGGGACAAGCTGAATACTATTATGCTATCTTTTCTTAATGTGAAACAAACAAACGTCTTGCAAAGCATTGCTATTCATGAATCTTTTGTTTGTGCCTTTTCATGTTGCATCATAGTTTCTTTGTCTTATTGCTAGAACTTTGTCTTTCATGTTATGATTGAAGTACTATGATCTCAGCTTTGAATGTTTTACAAATACTTTGATCAAGTCTTTGATGGGGCATGTCACCTCAAAAATTATTCTTTCTTTTTATCACTTACCTACTCGAGGACGAGCTGGAGTTAAGCTTGGGGATGTTGATACATTGCAAATGTATCTATAATTTTTGATGTTCCATGCTTGGTTTTATCCACTTTCTTGTGTTTTGTCCACACTTTGGAGTACTTTTCATATGATTTCTTGGACTAACCTATTAACAAGAGCCATAGTGCCACTGCTTTTACGCTGTTTTGGTTCCAGGAAAGTCAGAAAATGAATATTCTCGGAATTGGACAGGACAAAAGCCAAAGTGCCTATTTTTCCGGAAGTCATCAGATGCCAGAATACGAGACGGAGAGGGGCCAGAGGGCGGCCACACCACCTGGCCACGCGACCAGGCTTGGCCCGCGCCAGGGGGTGATGTGGCCAGCCCAGGCACCCCCTCGGCCTCCCCTTCCACCTATAAGATGCCCTCGGGATGAAAACCCTAAGTACCCAATCAAAAATCCACGAAAGAGTCTGCAACGACCATCATCTCCATCCCTAGATCGGGAGGGATCTGAAGCTCTTCCCGGCACCCTGCCGGAGAGGGGAATTCATCCTGGAGGCCTTCTTCATCACCATCCAAGCCTCCGGTGTGATGCGTGAGTAGTTCATCCTTGGACTACAGATCCATGTAGTAGCTAGATGGCTGGTTCTCCTCCGTTGTGTTTTCATGTTTAGATCCTGTGAGCTCTGTTCATGATCAAGATCATCTATTTGTAATCATACATGTTGTGTTTGCGGGGATCCGATGGATATTGAGATGCTATTTCAGATTGATTATTGATTCTATCATGTCTTTGTTATTTGTGATCTTGCATGCTTTCCGTTGTTAGTAGCTATCTTGGCAAAGTAGATGCTAGCAACTCCAAGAGTTAGTATTTATGCTCGATAGTGGGTTCATGCCTCTGGTAATCTGGGGAAGTGATAGAAATCTCTAAGGTACTAGATGTGTTGTTGCTACTAGGGAGAAAACAACAATCCTTTGTTCATAGAACAATCATATTATTTACTTTACGCGCAATTCGTAAAGCAATAATCTGTTGCTTGCAATTTAATACTGGAGGGGGTTCGGATGATAACCTGAAGGTGGATTATTAGTCATAGATGCAGTTAGATGGCGGTCTATGTATAATGTTGTAATGCCCAATCAAGTCTCAAAGGAGTCAAGATGATTAGTGTATGCATGTATTGCTTTCTCGAGGTTTGTCAATTGCCCCGCTGTAATTTGTTCACCCAGCATGTTATCTATCTTAAGGAGAGCCACCTCTAGTAAACTATGTATCCCGGTCCTTTTCTTTACATACAATCTATAAGCTGTTTACTGCTTTGTGTTTACTTTCGGCAAACTATTACTTCTTTCCATTCGATACGTTTAATCCTCTGTTCTTCGCAAAACACGATGAGATTGATAACCTCATCGCAAGTTGGGGACAAAGTTTTGTGGTTGTGTTGTGCAGGTCTCCACGTTCCTACTAGCACCGGTAGTGCGCCCTGCCAAGGCTTAGTTAGTAACACCTTTGGGGTGTTTCCTTGCTCCTACTGGTTCGATTAAACCTTGGTTTCATAACTGAGAGAAACTTGCTGCTGTGCTCATCATACCTTCCTCTTGGGGTTCCCAACGAGCTCTATATCAACATCGCACCAACATTTTTCTGGCGCCGACACTGAGCCATCAGCAGCGTATTACACGGTTCGAAGGACGGGTGGCATGTCAGTAATTGCAAGAGACAAAGCTGGAAAATTTGTTGTTGTGACTTGCAAAAGAACTTCACCTTGTTACATAAGCAATGATGGCTTAGCACAACATCTTCGATGTAACAAAGTTATTATTGAGTCAAACAATGTGCAGGTCATCGACATAATGTAACATGGAGGTTTATCTCCTACATCATCAACGACCATCTTGATGCTTGCAGAATTCCGGCTTTAGGATATGGGAAGATGACCATCGAGCATCGCCAAAGGAAGCTAATGAGGTGGCTCACGAGCAGGCTGAGTTTTTCTTTTGAATCATATCAAATGTAATTGAGAATTAGGAGGATGATCCGAATAGTTATCTATTTCTGAAACTCAAACCATGTATGTTTACTTAAAGATCAATAAAGCTTGCTGATATAGTTGAGAAAAAAAGAGAACTTGTGGCGATGGAAAATCACAAATGAGAAGAAACAGTGGCCAAGTCGCGTGCATAATTAGGAACTGCTACTATAGCTACATGCACTTTCACATGGATGACACGATGTTTTCTCGCTTCAGTAAGAAAATATCTTAATGGAGTGGAAAAACATGAGAAAGTACAAAAATACGAGTGGGTGTTTGTGCTTTACTCTGGACTATATGGCATGTCAGGAATGATTGTGTTTTTAACAGGTCTTCGAAATCTTATTTTATGCAGGCTATTCCATTAACCACCCACTGGATCCTTACGTTGTCCTTTCTCTAGCTCGTGGAGCACATACTGACAATGGCTATTGGGTGCACCCGTTTGGAAACGGTTGACCGGCATTTTGATAACATAATAGTATGTTGGGGCGACCGAGTTTCCTACTTGCTTTTTCTAGATAGCCGATACACATTTCAACTCTTTGTGACCCATGAGCTGGGACTTTTGTATGCGACCCTTGTAATAAATTAAATAATCTAATAAAGGCTATATGCACCAGTCGATGCAGAGGCCAGCGGTTTATCCCCTTTCGAAAAAAACTAAGACAGTATCTACGGTAAAATAAAGAATGTGAGTTCGATATACAGGTATGCATCAGGTGCATGAGTTGCACTGAATACCAGTACACCTGTGGTGCAACCATAATTTAAGAAGAGCCGATCGGACAAATATTCTTCTACTCCCTCCTGTCCATATTAATGGTATCAACTTTGTTTAGATTCGAATACAGCTAATTTAAATACTTAACTGGATACATACGAATCTAGATAAAGTTGATAGCCGGGTGAAGTATTTTTTATCCATTTCCTTTTGTCTCTACATCAGAAGTGTTATACGTCATTAAGCCTAGCGTTAGAAGTTTTAGACACTAAGTAAAACTTTCTTGGATCTAAAGAAAATTTATTATTCTAATTTTAAATGTTGGTTCAGATTTTTGTGGAAAGTTCATCTGGATGGGGCTAATTACTAAGATCACAAGTTGATGGTGCTAGGCGCACTAAACTCAATCAGCAATATCATGTTTAATAAACATAACTCAAATCTAGGCATGCCTAGCGGCCGAAAAGATTACCCAAGTCCAGGCCAGCCTGGAGACATGCTTGCATGTCCTGATTCAGACCAGGAGGACATGTGCGGCAGTTTCTTCTCTGCTGGCCCCGCTGCATTTTCTTTGACTTCGTTCGTCGCCACCGTGGCTATTTTCTCTGCCTTTTCCAATTAACGAGGTTCAGTGTCAACAGCGCCTCGACCACTCCAATCTGACGACGAGTAGTCGGAGTGGGTTGTGTCCCAGGAGGACAATCCTATTTCTCTACCCTAAGAAATGTCGCCCTGAATCCTGATGTTGTACATGCTGATCTGTTTCGGTCTGGGCCTGTATCTACTCCTGTTCTCGACAGCACGGCTCATTAAAAGTCTCAACACTAGACAGTTGACGCTCCAGGCAGAGTGGTCGCACAGAGAGATTACCAAGCTCGACATATTTCTGTGATGCCACTCATTCCTGGCAGGTGAACGTATTCGGCCATGGCAGTGTTGCATTATATGAGCCAGGTGCACACAACAAAAGTTAATTCATTGGAAATTTCATCAATGACATAATGGCGTGTAACCAAAGGTATCAATTGACAAGCGTTGGGTTGCAATTTGCAATGCGAGCCAGAAGAAACTGAGGGAGAAGGCATTACGTATATACGAGCCTCTTATACATGTTGGAGAAGCGGATGCGTGAATGGGTCAGCTAAATTAAATGATTCAGGCCTCCTTTGGAACGGTGATATATGTACGACCAATATATGTCTGATATTGGTAGGACAAGCCAAGAGAACCATTCATCACAGACTCTGGACGGAGCACGGCCTCCTTAGATCCAAAAATCGCATCACCATTCACTTTTGATTTACTATAGCTAGATAAGGCATACCGTAAAACAGTTTGCACATTAGCTCTCCATAACAAGATGCATACAATCCGAAACAACAAGAATAAAATGTTCAAACAAAGTTTTAATTCATGCAATGAATAGAGAAAAATAATAATGTGGGATGACCAGTCATAGTTTATTCGCGCATTTTTGGGGAACAAACATATTATGACATCATCCATGCTTGATGAAAGCCTCCTTTTCCACCTCCTTAACTTGGATGCGTGCCACTATGAAAAGCTCTGGCCTCCTCGGTTGCCTCTAGTGGACACCCACAATCGCCACCAAAAATATCCCAATCTCAGACGCCCCTAGAACCTCATTGCCCCTGGTGTATCCCAGTCGACGGCAGGGTGTACCCAATAATGTTTTCTTTTTTCTCAGGCCGTAGAGGTATTTCCCCGTCCACCTTGACCATCTGCTGATTCCTGTCGTCCTTGATGGAGCCGCTACTGGTAGACCCTGACCTGGCCCAAGACCACCGTCTTAGATCTTGCTGTCACTGATTGGTATGTCAACTAAATGTTGGCGACTCCTATGTGCTTGTACCTCCACATCCAAGTCTGTGGGTGCATCTAGGGGAGACGAGCCTCTTCTACCAGCCCAAGGTTCAGACTTTTCCGCCAATGAACATTGGCATCTTTGGCACGATTGCCATGGTGAAACACATAAAGGGAATGTCTAGGCGGTTGAGATTGGAAGGCCAGAAGGTCTTAATGTCTCATTTCGAGTTCCAGAGCTAAGTAATGATGGTGGTTGGATATTAGATCTGATCAAGACGATGTTTCTAAGGCCATTGTGCGAGTATGGTTTGTTAGCGGGGCCATGTCCACGTCAAAATTATTATCCGGGATTCTCATGAACCTGATGATTGGTTATTTGGAGTAGAGTTTTCGACATGTGTGGGCGGCAGAACTAAGTGACTTTATTTTTGGTGGTGCTCTTCAGTACCGAGTCTCATTTTAGGGTGAAACCCTAGCTCTGACCTTCACTGATTGTACCTAACAATGATGAACTTTGTACCGTCTTCTTGAAAGCATTGACTATAGAGATTGGACTTTCTGTAGAGTGAAACCCCATTATCTAACTTTGGTTGGATTGGCAAATGATGGTGTGCAAACTTTGGAAGAACCACTTTTGCAGTTCGGGTGTTGCCATTGGTTGTGGTTTGAGTCCAACTAATGCGAGTGGTTGATCATTGTGACTGGTCTTTTTGTTCTTTTTTGTCCTTTACGATGTCTGGATATTGGATGTCTTGACATGTTTGATATTATTTTGGTGTAGAGGTCATATGTAATGTGTATCTCCTTGTTATTAATATATTCGTTTTTGCCTAAATAATGAAAAGCTCTTTGTGATCGATCACTACATATGGGACCATGTATGAAGCCATTGCGTGGATGAGAATATCACATGTATTGTAGAGATTCTTCGTTTTGTCAAACACTCCATGATTTTCAAAGCCACTAAGTCCAACAGAGCACTGCCACTCCAGCAAATGATTTTTTTAAATTTCGTGGAAATACCTTGTAGTCAGTTACCAAACATATTTGTAACACCCTAGTTGTCAACGTCATGAAATGTGGCATTCAAGTACAACTTAGGACCATCTTTGTTTCACACACCAAGGCAAAGTTTTTGTCCAATGCCAAGGTTGATGGCATCAACATAGACCATTTTAACGCGGTGTAGAATGTCGGTGATCAAAACGAACTAATTTTGTTACCATTTTGGCTGAACGTTCTTAATTAGTGATGTTAGATTTTTCAACAATAATAGCCATCTATATTTGACTTCCTCGGCTATGAACTCAGTAATGAATTCACCATATAAAGAATAGTTGCCATAAACTCTGCAAAAGATATACTTGACATATATCTCCACTAGCTGTGTAAAAAAACTAATCACAGGTCAAGACGGAGACATCTTCTAGATCTGACGATTAACAGTAATATGCACAACAAAAAAGTTGGCAACCGAGGGTGAAGGTAAACCGAGACTGCGCCATTGTATTGCATCGATGACCCGGTAGTGTGAGTTGTGTCCCAGGGAGTACATTCCCAACCCCGAGAAATGTTTTCCTAGATGATTGTGATGATGTACATGCGGATCTATTGGAGCCATTTTTCCCAGCCCCAAGAAACGCAACTCCTAGTTCTTTTGCAGGGAGGCTCATCCAAAGCTCCACAGTACACAACTGCCGAATCATTGTGTCAGCTGTGTTTTATGTTTACCAAAGATTGTTCCTGACCTCATATTAGTTTACTCTTCAGTCTAACATGTTGCTCAAAAAAAGGGCCAAGATCAATATATTTCTGGGATGCCGCTCATTCCAAGCACTTGAACAGATTCGACCATGACGGTATTGCACTATATTGGCCAGGTGGTTCCTTCTGCAAAGCGCAAAAGTTATTCCATTGAAAACTGCAATCATTCAACAATGACTTGATGGCTTGGAACCAATGGTATCAATCGCAGAGCGGGGTGTCGGTAGAAGTCTTGGGGATGAGTCTTGGGTTGCAATTTTTTAATGGGATAGATACAAAAGAAACCAAAGGAGAAGGCATTATATATGAGGCTCATATAATTGAGAGGATAAGACATGTGAATGCGTTGGCTACATTAAATGAAGACTACTTCTTCGGTGTCCCCCTCTTGAATAAAAAGTCTGAAAGAAGAGCAAGTTTTCATTAATTTCTTTGCACATGTACTGGTTAGATAAGGCATATAATACTCCCTCTGTTCGTCCAACACTTTTTTAGACCCGTTGTGCCCTCTTATCAGATCACATAGTACAATGAAATTGGCACTCTGGTTTCCTCATCAAGTAGCATCCACCCCTCGATCTCCCGCGAGCGACGCGGATTACCTCCCCCGGTGGGAGCAATGGAACCACCCGACACCGATGCCCATACTCTAATCTACGTGCCTTACCTCAGTCGATTCCCCATCTCCAAAGCCTCTCAATTTGTTGACCAGACACCAATGCCGTCGTGTGCTTCCTCGATGATATCGTAGGAGTAGTTGAAGATGTCGGTTGACATAGTAATGAAGGCATTAAGGAAGCTTGTGCACGCGGGGATTCTGAATCTGCACAACGCTTATCTTGAGTGAGACGCGACTGAGCGGCCGTTGCCATATTTGTGCAGTGTACATAGGGTGGCATGGTGAAACCCAAGACTAGCGGAGGGTCGACGGCGACACTATAATGCACGGTTGCATGTGCGGCCAAGGAAGTCGAGGTGGCGGTTGGGCAGCCATTGGGAACTGGGGAGCAAGGGGACGGTGGTAGCGCTAGAGACCCTCTCCGCTACTGGTACCAGAGTATATTGACCATCGAAGACCCCAATGGTTATTTGAAAGGAACTATGGTGCAGCCAAGGCTACGAAAATGACATAATGGTGCATCTTATAACTATTATCTTTGCAATGTAACATCAGTGAAGAAAGAAATTAGCATGGCCAATACGTGCATCTCTGTCTGTGCAGACTCGCACGAGTCGAATCCATGACCGAAACATAATTTACCGTGCTTACCATGAGATGTGCAAGACATAGTTACGTTGTGAAGCAAAGGGTTTTTTCTCTCTATCATTTCTTACCCAAGGGCACTCATGGATCCGCTAAATACCCTAAAATCCTAAATATTATGTTCCCAATTAATTCTAAGGAATTTTGAATGCAATTTTTTTGAACTCAGAACTATATTTCAGCTACCCTAGTATGAAACACCGGTAAGTGTGTCTCAATTTCTTTACTAGGCTCAGGTTTCATATGAAGAAATAGTAAAAGGAGCAATACCGGCTAGCAAGATAGCTTCCCATGACCACACATTCCAACAACACCATCAATGTAAGCATCATTCCAAAACAAGATAAAGATCCAGGGTCCGCATCCTTCAAACATCCTACGACTATATATGATGAGCTAACTAGTCAATGAAAAGTTTCAAACCATGGTCAATTCCTTTTGCATTAATTTATGTTTCCTAGTTTGATGTACCTTTTTGTGTTTTTGATCTTGCCATGTGGTGTGGTGAGTTTTGGTTTGTTTGTTTTGGTCGTTCTAGTTGTTTAAGATGTATGTTCTTTTTTCCACTTTGTGGGTATTTCTTCTAAATATATACATGCAGTTCTCCTGCATGGTTTGGAAAAAAGTTTCAAATGGCTATACGAGTATATAGATGCTACCTTGCACGCCATTAGTGTTGTTACATGGGTCACATTGGATAACCGTTGACTAGAGGAGGAGTAACTGTGCACAACTAATGGTGGCATGTAGATAGCATTGAATGGATTTTACTTATAATGGATAGAGGAGCCCAAACTAATGGTGTACATATGTAAAAGTTGTATGCTAGATACTAAACTAATGGTATACACATGTGTTACTAAGATCTCATCGAAGTTTGCACATAGAGATTTGCGTTGTGCACTATTTTTGGCAAGGATTATTGCTATCAAATCTAGAATATTTTCCGTCACTGACAACATCTGTTGTTGCAATGTGAAAATTAATATACACTCCACGGTATCTCTTTACCGTACATGTTGTCAGTTGTTGTTGGCTAGGCACTTTAGGTCTCTCATATTGCATAATATCATGATCTAGTATCAGAGTGTGCATGATACTAATTTAGATATTGCAGTCACTCATATTATCCAACACTGTTACCATTTTATTAATTATTCTATTCATTTGGAGAAAACAATATGAACTTGTGTATAAGATCTACTTATTAATTTTCTTGTTTGAGGCCCTATGATATTTTTTTAAACATAACATGAATAATAGAATCATCTCTCTAATCCTTAATTTCAATATACATCCTTTTTTTAGGTGGCACGATACTCTAATTGCAATGGGAGAGGCCGTGTGATAATGTATCAAAAAATGATGCTAGAACCGTCTCTCATCCTTAATTTCAATATACATCATCTTTTTTTAGAAAACACTATTTACTTTACATATATGTTCTTCCAATCTTAAAAAATATGCACAGGTCTCGAGTCACCTTTGAAATCTATGAAGTACATAAGATACTTAATTCTTCAGCCATATGACCAATCGTATTTGCATCATTTCCCACTGAATTACTACAATTTTATTTAAAACACATCGATGGCTGTGTTTTATCATTCAGAAGGAAAAGTCGAATTTGTGTTGTTCGTGTACTGCGTGTGCGTACACATCAAGATGTATACCAGTATTTGGAAGTAGAAGCTTTATGTACAACATAGAACTAACTATCTTCGAGCTAGAGAAAAACCATTACTATGTTTCTAAATGGTGGTACGGTCCACAGTTTTGTCAAACTTTCATTTGGCTTAGGTGCAGTGACTCAAATCCCAATCATGGTAAAAAAAACTCAAACTCAATCATGCATATCGGCTGGAAATATTGAAATGCAAATCAAGGCTTAAATCTAGAATACGAGTAGCTTCCTCTTCTTATCCCGCTGCAGCTAGCTTACATGACTTCATCCAGGCGTCCTAGCCCGGTAGTTGCAAGCCAGCTGCGCCTGCGCCTTAACCATTCCCTTCTGACACGTCCACGCGCACTAGTTCGCAGCGTGGTGGCTCGGCAGAGTGTGTTGAGTCACGGCGTCCTAGGGGGTACATTCTCAACCTTGTGAAACTGCCCGCTGACCATGAATATGCCCATGCTGATCTGTTGTAGTCAAGGACAGCATCTCGTGATGCAGAGGACAAGGCAGTGTTCCCCATTTCGGAAAAAAAAATGACAGCATCTCCCCGGCTTTTTACAGCACGGGCTAGTAAAATATCTCATCAAGACAATTCCTCCCTACAGGTGGACCTTTTGCCTCTAGTGTTATGTGTACCGAAGGTTATACCTGACCACTCGACACTTGCCACTCCAGGTCGACTTGTCGTATGAAGAGATCGCGAAGCTCAACATATTTCCCTGATGCCGCTCATTCCTAGCAATTGAACGAGTTTGACTATGACGTATATGGGCAGGTGGTTTCATGTCCAAATAGCAAAACTTGATTCGTTGAAAATATCAAGTTTTAAACAATGATGTGATGGATGGTAAGCAAAGGTATCGACTGAGAGCGTGGTGTCGGGGAAGGTCTAAGTGATCAACGCTGGGTTCTGTGCAATGGACAATGGGAGCAATACAGAAGTGCCAAGGTGGGAGCGCATTATATGGACGAACTAGGAGCTGTAGGTATTTATGGGAGTAGAGAATGAGGTAATGGGGTAGCTAGCTTGGTAGTTTTGTCGGATGGGTGTAACCAGACGTAATTCTCTCCTTGTTTCCCGACCTTGTTAAGTGGATGTAACCAAAGGCATTCATCTCTAGGAAAGCTCGGAGTCATCTAGATCCGATGATTAACACTAATGTGATGTGCACGACAAAAACCATGGATGTGATGAAAAATAACAAAGTACTCCCTCCGTTTAGAAATATAAGGCGTTTTAGATTTGTGAGTCGAATGCATCTAGACGTCTTTTAATATATAGATTCGTAAAGGTTCAGAGTGAACCTATACATTAAAAAGCGTCTAGATACATTTATTTCATAAAGCTAAAATGTCTTATATTTCTGAACAGAGGGAGTAGAAGAAAGAGTGGACAAGTTGCATGTAAAATTGACTGACTAGTAATCTACCTACATTCCCTTTCATATGGATGGAGAGCCTTGCTTCGGTAAACCCTCCACCCCCCCCCCCCCCCAAGGGATGCCCACCGTATTGCCCACTTGTGTTGTTGACGTGTTTGTGGATGGGTTGTGGGTGGGCCCAAGACTTCCGTATTGTACCAGGACTCTCGTGAAAAAAAAGGACCAGTCCGATCGATCGATTTGCTTGTCGTATTGTACCAGGACTCTCGTGAAAAAAAAGACCAGTCCGATCGATCGATTCCTCGTGTCGTAAGGGACGTGAGTGCGGACGACCGGGACCTGCCATCAACGTAGGTACCTGATACCGCATGTCGCACGTACGGGACGACTCGGCGACTCGGACGACGCCGGAACTGATCGACAGCGTGAACCCATCTACTCGGCGACTCGGACGCGTAAGATGAACAAACGGGTATACGGGCTAGATCAGGGCCGAGCGGGAAAGGAAGTGGCCCATCGCTAGCTGATAAACGGGCAGATAAGGAACGATCCGGACCATCCGATGCATCGATGCCAACGTAGGGGGGGGTGGGTACCGAAGCAGAAGTGATGGATGACATCATGTTTTCTCTCTTACGACCTTTTCAGTAACTATGGTGAAATCAATGTTGCGACTATCAAAAGATCCTGAAACAAAAAAGAAAAATTGGAGCGTGATATAGAAAGAAGTCCAAATAACCCCCTAAGTATCTAGTTTGGGTCACTAACCCCCTATGTTTACTTTGGACCAATTAACCCCCCCCCCCCCTATGTTTGTAAAACCGGACAGAGAGCCCCCCTGCCTGTGTAGGCTGTTTTGGTCCATGGTTTTGGGCATGTGGAAACTAGGCAGATGCCACGGTGACAAAGTGAGCCCGGCTAGGTCCAAATAACCCCCACGAGAGAGACCTTCTTAGACCGAACCAGAACCAGATCTTCACTTCTTCCTCGCCGTCCCTGCCCTCCATTGTAGCCGCGGCGACGATTCGTCTTGGCGGTGGTGGACGATCGGCAACGTGGTCTGTTGATTGGAGTGCGGCACCGACGAGCAGGTCAGCTCCCCGAACACAAGTTCTGCAGCTGAATCATGCTGCTGGGTACCTTGTACTGTCAAAGAGAGGTTTTTTAGAATTCAGAAAAAACAGTTAGCTCTGGATCATCTCTCGATCTCGTGTTAGGAGCCATGGATGGGTGTAGCAGAAGCGCAGTCTGCAAAGCATGGCCTCGTGTCAAAGAGAGGATACTGAGGAAATGCATGGGTCAATTTCGAGGACTTGACAATACAAGCCCAACTCTGCAAGTCTGAATACCAAGGAGGACAGTTCATTGTTTTATTTTAATGTCTATAGAAAATCGGCCCTTTTCTTGCGCAGCTGCGAGTCCAGGGGCACACAGCGGCGGCGACCAACAAGGGCATGAGGCAGTGGGAGCGCGAGCTACGCCGAGGCTGCTCCAGTGACAAGGAGGCGAGGGCGGACAGGACCGACAACGTCGGCCGACAGAGAGAGCGCATGGCGAGGGGCAGGCAAGGGCGTGTGGGGGCGCCGGCGTCCGTCGACCACCGCGTCGGCCGGCAGTGGGATCTAGCGGCGAGGGGCTGGGGCTGGCGGGAGTATTCGGACCGGGCCAGCGAAGAGGCGCGGGTGGCGGCACCCGTCGACCACGATTGCGAGTGAGAGAAGTACAGTGGGGATTTTGTCTGACCACTGTCCACCGTGCCCTTATTTAGCAACTTCTCCACCGTGTCCTAAACCAGACTCCACGTGCGCAAAACCACCAATTAAAACAACCTACACGTGTTTGAGGGGGCAATTTGTCCGGTTTTGGATAGTTAGGGGGGTATTTGACCTAGATTAAACATAAGGGGCTTAGCATCCCAAATCCAATAAATAGGGGGTTATTTGGACTTATTTCTTTGATATATAGAAATGCATCAGACTGAGAGAGATACACTGAATATAGAAAAAGGACAATGTGCCCTCCCCCGTCATGACTGGGTGCGTGTCCACGTCGAAGCCAACCATGGCCCCGCTAGTCTAGAGTTCTGCCGGTTTTGGCTGGGGCGGAGGAGGAGACGGAGGTTCTGGTGGGTGCTCGGTAAGCGGCACGCCGGCGAGAGATGTACAGGAGGTCGTCGGCCCTTGGTGGGAGATGTGAGGCGGCGACGATGGGGAGGAAAAAAGAGAGGGAGTTGGGGGTGCGTCGGTCGATGGGTGGGGATCGTGGACACCGCCGCTTTGACCACCACCTTGACCTGAAAAAATCACGCGGGAAAACCCACCGTGGAAAAATGCCAGCGGGAAATAACTGGGTACCGTAGATAGGCCTGTCTACAGTGAATTGAACAAACGTGGATAGCTTTATGTAGACAGCGGGAAAAATGCCAGCGGAAAATACCGAAGATAGGCCTGTACACATCAAGATGTATAACAGTGTTTGGAAGTAGACGCTTTATGTAGAACTCAGAACTATCTTCGAGCTAGAGATAAACTATTACTATGGTTATAAATGGTGGTCCAAAATTTTGTCAAACTTTCATTTTATATTGGGATAATTGAGACCACAAGGCATTTGTCTTAGGTGCAGTAACTCAAATCCCAATCATGGTAAAAAAAACTCAAACTCAATCATGCATATCGACTGGAAAGATTGCAATGAAACCCTGCAAATCAAGGCTTAAATCTAGCATACGCGTAGCTTCCTCTTCTCATTACATGACTTCATCTAGGCGTGCTAGCCAGCTGCGCCTGCGACTTAACTGTTAGTTTGATCTCCACGGTCGTCCCAACGGGCGACCGACTCGGTCTCGCGTCCTAATCGGGGGCGCCCAACGTTACCGTCGTTGGTGGGCCCCCGTCGCGCAGCGCACATAAAAGAGGTGGGGTCCGGGGGGCACGGACGCCAAGGTTCGTCGTGCCCACTCACCCCACCGAACACCCTAAACCCTAGAGCCTCCGATTGGGCTAGCGCTGTAGCGGCGGGAATAACCCACTTCACCGCCGCCACCACTCCGTCGAGCTCCATGACGAGCTCGTCGTCAACCTCGAAGGCCGACGGTACGATTTCACTAAAACCCTATTCTCTCTAGATCGACGACTAGTGATCCAATTTAGCAAACAATGGTATCAGAGCCGCTAGTCCTAGTTGATCTAGTAGAGAAAGTGGTAGATCCGAGGAAGAAAAGCAAAAGGCTAGGGTTTTCAGAAGCGCCGCCTCAAGGCCGCGCCGTTCCTCTCGATCCCGACGCATCGGCAAGCCGAGGTCGGGAAGAAGAACATAACCCCTCTGGGGTGAAGAAAATCGAACCCCAAAGCCACAGATCCCCTTCTCCTGGGATCAAATCGATCTAAAAAAATCGAACAGAAAAGGAAAGCCCCGTATTTTCTTTAGTTTTCCCCATCCCCGAACCCTAGATGCAAGAGAACATCCTCTGTTTCCCCTCCCGAATCCGAATCAAACAAGAACAAAAAAAATGGGGGAGTGGAACCGGCCGCCGCTATGCACCGTCTGGCGCGGCGCGCACCGCTGCTGCCGGCGCCACCCTGTGGTGGGCCTTACGATCGGCAAAGGCGAGGGGCGCCAATCGCCGTTCTCGTCCTTCTCGTTGCGGGGTGGGGTGTGGACGGGACAAAAGGAGGGGAGGGGCTGACGCGGCCTCGCGGCCGGCGGAGCCACTCCTCACCGGCGCTCGTTCGAGCGCAGCAGAGGAGCAGCGCCGCTAGAGAGCGGGCTCTCGCGGGGAGACAACTGCGGGGTGGGGGAGTGAAGTGAGCTAGGGTTGAAAGGGGGGCGGTCGCTGGCGGGCCTTATATGCGGCCGAGTAGTGCGCTCGTCCGTCCAATGGCGACGGACGACTGAGATCGAGCGGCGGCCGCTGGCTCCTGCGTGCGTGGGCCGTGGGCGACCTGTGTCTGAAAGAAGCGTGAGCAACCCTGCTTGGCAGATAAGCAACGCTGGCGCAAGCTGGCTGGGCATGACGGTAAAAGGCCCAAGAGGGCATAACAGAATAGTCCACCCAGTTTTTATTTACAGAAGCCTTTTTGCCAGTTTTAATCATCTGTTTTTGATGTTTTTTACACAGTTTTTTCTATAGCAAAATTACCCAACGAAATTTTGTGTAGAAAAATATTTAAGTAACAATAAAGTTTCTGTAAATTGTAAAGTTGATGAATTTTGTTCATAGTTTTTCCGCTGCAAATAGTTAAATGTTTTTGCTTAATTGCAATAAAGTGAGGATTTTATTTGATGACCAACGTTGTTAGTAAGATTTTCACTATGGATAGTAAGTTTTATCACTATTAGTTCTATTTCTGCCCAACGATGATGTAGAATTAATATTGAGAAGTTTCATGTTTTAATTTGACCAACGTTGAATTAACTCATTTTGGTGATATTTTCAGGCAATCCTATGAGTTTCATCTCGGTTATTGAGCCCCTCAATGGAGGGAACTACGGCTCATGGCGAGAGAAGGTTGAGATGGGGCTTGCTTTGCTTGACCTCGACTTGGCACTGATTGAGACATGTCCCAAAGAACCTGATGACCCCGTGAGGGGCGAAAAAGAAAGTGAAGATGACTTAAACAAAAGGGTCCATGACCATGGACCAATAAGAATAAAGTACAACCTTGATCGTGCAAAGTGGGACTCGTCCAACAGAAAGTACTTGATGGTCATTAAGAATTCCATTACGGAAGCAATAAGGGGAGCAATCCCAGAGTGTAGCATTGCCAGTGAGTACCTAAAGAAGGTAGAGAGTCAGTTTACTGGGTCTTCAAAGGCCTATGCGAGCTCTCATTAAGAAACTTGTTACTACAAGATACACTGGTGATGGAGTAAGGGACCACATATTGCAAATGAGCAACATGTCTTCCAAGCTTAAGCCCATGGGCATGGAGCTCCCAGTCGAGTTCATCATTCACCTGATCTTTGCCTCACTACCAAACCAATTTGAGACTTTTGCTGTGAACTACAACGCACAGCCAGAAAAGTGGGGCATTGAGAAAATGATGGCCATGTGCGTGCAAGAAGAAGAGAGGCTCAAGGGGCAATCTGGTGATTCTGTGAACTACCTGAGCCCAACCAAGAAGAGGAACTTTCAGGGTTCCAGGACACAAGGGAGGCCACAAGGGAAACCTCAGGGGCATCCCCCTCCTTCTAAGCCACATGGAAAGGATGATGATCACCGACAACAGGAGGTGGACAAGGACACCTGCAGGTGGTGCAAGGAAAAGGGCCACTACATGAGTGACTGTGTGAGCTTCCTAAAGCATATGTGCAAGAAAGGTGAGGATTTAATTACTTTTGTTGATGAATTACTATTTTTAAGTTATGCAAATCTACTTGGTGGATTGACTCAGGTGCAACTGTCCACGTTGCAAATTCATTACAGGGATTCCGTATGAGAAGGACCCTGCAAAGAGGAGAAAGAAGAATTAATGTGGCAAATGGCGTCCAAGCTGAAGTCAAAGCTATTGGAGATCTCCCATTAGAATTATCAAATGGCTTTGTACTTTTACTAGTAGATGTATTTTATGTACCCTCTTTGCATCAAAACTTAATAAGTGTATCGCGCTTAGATGATGATGGTTTTGCTTGCCATTTTGGTGATGGACAATGTAAAATCAAGCATAATAATGAGATTGTTGGTCTTGCCTTCAGACAAGACAAGCTTTATTTGTTATCACTTTGTGAGAATGTGTATGCATTAAGCGTTGAGAATGAGAGTGCCTCCTCATCCCTGAATGGAAAGAATAAAAGGAAAAGAATTGATGATGTCTCTTCGAAATTATGGCACTGTCGTTTAGGCCATATTTCGAGGGGGAGAATAGAACGCTTAGTAAAAGAATCAATTCTACCGCCTTTAGAATTTTCAAATTTAGAGCAATGCATCGATTGCATCAAAGGAAAGTTCGTAAAGAACATTAAAAAGGGCGCCAAAAGAAGCACATGCGTCTTAGAAATAATCCATACGGATATATGCGGTCCGTTTCCTGTGACATCTATGGATGGATATGATTCTTTCATAACATTCACGGATGATTATTCGCGTTATGGTTACATTTATCCAATTAGAGAGTGTTCTGAAGCATTGGATAAATTTAAGATATTTAAGGCTGAAGTTGAAAATCAGCATAGTTTAAAAATTAAAGTAGTAAGGTCCGATCATGGAGGCGAATACTACAGTCGGCACACCCCATATGGCCAGGTTCCTGGACCCTTTGCAAGGTTTCTACAGGAACATGGTATAGTAGCCAAAGATATTCAACGCAAGCAGCCTCGAGAATGGAGTAGCTGAAAGACGTAACCGTACCTTGATGGATATGGTAAGAAGCATGTTAAGTTACTCCACCTTACCGGTTGTCTTGTGGATGGAGGCGTTAAAAGCCGCCATTCACATACTTAATCGAGTTCCTAGTAAGTCGGTGTCTAAAACACCATATGAGTTATGGACTAGTCGCGAACCTTCAATTAATTATTTGTGAGTGTGGGGCTGTCCAGCTGAGGCTAAGCTCTTCAACCCAAACCTTGGGAAGTTAGATCCTAAAACAGTAAGTTGCCATTTCATTGGCTATCCAGACAAGTCAAAAGGTTAACGTTTCTATTGTCCAGACAGATTTATTAAGTTTGTGAAAACGAGACACGCTGTGTTTCTGGAGGATCAGATGATCAGGGGGAGCACGGTATCGCGAGAAATCAACCTTGAGGAGAAGCGGGTGCATGCACCCACTCCGATGATTCAGGAACCGTTTTTCTCGATACCTGCTGCTGCACCGACAAAGGAAAATCTCGATATGATACCTGTTGTTAGTTCTCCTGTGGCAACAATGAATGAAAATGAAGACCCTGTTGTCACACAAGAGGGAGAGCTGCGACAGCCCCAATACACAGAATGTGCCAGAAGGCGAGACCCTTAGAAGGTCTCAAAGAACTAGAAAGCCAGCTATTCCCAACGATTTTGAAGTCTATGTTAGTGAAGAAGTTCAAATGGAGGGTGATCCCACCACATTTGAAGAAGCCATCAAAGGTGCTCACTCATCAAAGTGGCTTGAAGCCATGGAAGATGAAATGAGATCCATGAGTAGTAACAAAGTCTGGGATTTAGAAGAAATTCCTAAAGGAGCCAAAACAGTAGGCTATAAATGGGTCTACAAAACAAAATGTGACTCTAGAGGGAATATTGAAAGATATAAAGAACGACTTATTGCTAAAGGCTTCACCCAAAGAGAGGGAATAGATTACAATGAGACATTTTCTCCAGTCTCAAGTAAGGATTCTTTTAAAATCGTAATGGCTTTAGTGGCACACTATGATTTAGAATTGCATCAGATGGATGTGAAGACGACTTTCCTAAATGGATACCTAGAAGAAAAGGTTTACATGGCACAACCCAAGGGTTTCGTTGTGGAAGGAAAAGAACGTATGGGATGTCGTCTGAAGAAATCCATTTATGGATTAAAACAGGCCTCCAGACAATGGTACTTAAAGTTCCATGAAACAATAAGAAAGTTTGGGTTCGATGAGAATGAAGAGGACAATTGCGTATATACAAAGTTCAAGAATGGGAAATTCATTTTCCTTATCTTATATGTGGATGACATTCTACTTTCCAGTAGTGATGTTAGTCTACTATTGGAAACAAAGAAGTTTTTATCCTCGAACTTTGATATGAAAGATCCCGGTGAAGCTTCATTCGTTCTAGGAATTGAGATTCTCCGAGATAGAGAAAAGGGGGTCTTAGGGCTATCGCAGAAGGCATACTTAGAGAAGATTCTGAAGAAGTATAGTATGCATGCGAGTAATCCTACGCCTGCTCCTATAGTCAAGGGCGATATATTTGGGAATTTTCAATGTCCCAGGAACCAATATGAGATCGATCAAATGAAAGCGGTTCCATATGCTTTTGCTATCGGAAGTTTGATGTATGCTCAAGTATGTACACGCCCTGACTTAGCTTTTGTTAGCGGGGTACTTGGCAGATTTCAGAGTAATCCAGGAATAGACCATTGGAAAATGGTAAAGAAGGCATTGCGTTATGCAAAAGGCACAAAAGGCCTCATGTTAACATACAGAAGATCTGATTCCCTTGAGATAGAAGGGTATTCAGATGCAGACTATGCGAGAGATATAGATGAAAGAAAATCCACGTCAGGATACATATTTACTCTCGCAGGTGGAGCTATATCGTGGAAAAGATCCAAGCAAACCATCACGGCATCGTCCACGATGGTAGCTGAGTATGTAGCATGTTATGAGGCCACGGGGCAGGCAAACTGGTTAAAGAAGTCTGTAACCGGGTTAAGAGTGGTGGACAGCATTCAAAGACCACTCAGAATGTACTGCGACAATGAGCCAGCAGTATTCTATGTTCACAACAATAAGTCAAGTGTTGCTGCCAAACACATTAACATTAAGTTTTATGTTGTGAAAGAAAGAATCCAGGATCATACCATAAGTTTGGAGCATATAAGTACAAAAGAAATGCTCGCTGATCCGCTCATAAAAGTCTTACCACCCAGTGTGTTCAGAGAACACTTAGCCGGCATGGGTTTAAGGAAAAGCCTATGATACCTGGATATTAAGGGCCTAAGAACGAGTCTGTTTCAAATAGAGAGGTGTATAGTGGCTGTTGAATCTATGGTGCGTAACTGACCATTATGATGAGACATGCTCTGTATGCTGATATGTGATGAAATGGGTACAAAAGTATAAGTTGAATGGAAGATGAGATCAAGGGGGAGAATGTTAGTTTGATCTCCACGGTCGTCCCAACGGACGACCGACTCAGTCTCGCGCCCTAATCGGGGGCGCCCAACGTTACCGTCGTTGGTGGGCCCCCGTCGCGCAACGCACATAAAAGAGGTGGGGGCCGGGGGGCACGAACGCCAAGGTTCGTCGTGCCCACTCACCCCACCGAATACCCTAAACCCTAGAGCCTCCGATTGGGCTAGCGCTGTAGCGGCGGGAATAACCCACTTCACCGCCGCCACCACTCCGTCGAGCTCCATGACGAGCTCGTCGTCAACCTCAAAGGCTGACGGTACGTTTTCTCTAAAACCCTATTCTCTCTAGATCGATGACTAGTGATCCAATTTAGCAAACATTAACCATTCCCTTCTGACACGTCCACGCGCACCAGTCCGCAGCGTGGTAGCTCGGCAGAGTGAGTTGAGTACAGGCGTCCCAGGGGGTACATTCTCAACCTTACGAAACTGCTCGCTGACCATGATTATGCCCATGCCGATCTGTTGTAGTCAAGGCCAGCATCTCCCCGGCTTTTTACAGCACGGGCTGGTAAAAAATCTCATCAAGACAATTCATCCCTGCAAATGGATCTTCAGCTTCTAGTGTCATGTGTACCAAAGGTCATACCTGACCACTTGACACTTACCACACCAGGTCGAGTTGTCGTATGAAGATATCGCGAAGCTCAACATATTTCTCTGATGCCGCTCATTCCCAGCAATTGAACGAGTTTGACTATGACCGTGTTACATTATATGGGCAGGTGGTCTCATGTCCAAATAGCAAAACTGATTCGATGAAAATATCAAGGTTTAAAAAATGATGTGATGGATGCTAAACAAAGGTATGGACTGAGAGCATGGTGTCGGGGAAGGTGTAAGTGATCAACGCTGGGGTCCGTGCAATCGACAAGGGTAACAATACCAAAGTGCCAAGGTGGGATTGAATTATATGGACAAACTAGGAGATATAGGTATTTATGGGAGGAGAGAATAAGGTAATGGGGTAGCTGGCTTGGTAGTTTTGTCAGATGGGTGCAAGCACAGGTAAATCTCTCCTTGTTTCCCTATCTTGTTCATTTTATCACGAACCATTGTTTGTTACAAGGTTAATACGGAACAAAGTGGCTCTCCTTGAACAACCGAGGAAAATGTGGATGCAAGCTTTGGTTGGAGGGTGGCGATACACTCATCTCGGGTGGGCGCCTCCCCCTGGCTGCCCTGCGGCCGGGGTACTGGATCTGGGCTGGGCGGGCCTAGATCTGGTACTCGTCTGAAAATCATGATCGGGGGCCCTGCAGGCGGCACGGAGGCGCTGTGCTTGCCAGGATCATCCCTTTGCACCCTTGCGGGTCCAGGTGGATTTTCTCAGACCGATGATGGGCTGGTTCTCCCGGGTGAACATGGAGGTGGTGGTGCGGCTACTTGGCGGCAGGGATGGCCAGTCGGTTGATCCCCTGGTGGACGGAGAAGTAGGGGCTAGTGTAAGGGTTGCTTTGGACGACGGTTCCCCTGCTGCAGTGTGGCGGCGGAGCTTCGCGGACCCTTGGGGGTTCGGCCGGGCCAGGAGGGCCTGGTTTGCCTTTGTGTCCGTCCTTCTGGTGGTGGAGGCTGTTCCCTCCCGCGCGCCGTTGTTCCGGCAACCCCGACCGAAGTTCCTTTTCTCTATCTTATTGGCCCTGCTTCGGGTTTCATGGTGAGACAGCGGTGGTGGCTACAAGACTGTGGTGGCGTGCGTTGGCGGGCGACGAGCATGGTGGAGCACTTCGCAGCGTCCGAGAGTGTGTTTTTTTGAGTGGTCGGGAGAAATCCCTGTCTTCATGACACCGACGCGGTGACACCTGCAGGTGCCATCGTCCTTCCTGAAGGGCGTCGGGTGTACCTCTTCCCCACCTCTCGGAGCGCACCGGGGGAAACCCTAGGACTACTCCGGGCACCAGTGTCGTCATCGTCGTCCCCTTCTTGGAGGTGTTGCTTGGTGTACGGCGCTTCGGAGTGCTAGGCTTGTGGTAGTACTTAGCTGGGGGGCGCAACGATCGCGGGTCATCCTCGTTTTTGTCGAGCCACTGTTGGCATTGTTTTCTCTTTTTATTCTTCTCCTTTTGTGTTTTTTTTTTCTTTGGGCGTTGTGCTGTCTGGCCCAGCAGCGGTCTCACCTGTGGTTGCTATATTTATATAGCTGGACGTATGCTTGTTTCGAGCTAGAGAAAAATCATTTTTATGGTGGTTCAAAATTCTGTCGAAAGTTCATTTTACAGTGGACTAATTAAGAACACAAGTCATCTCTCTTAGATGCGGTAACTCAAATCCCAATGATGTCAAAATAAAATTAAAGCCGATCATGCCTAGTGGCCGGAAAGATGGTAATGGAACCTTTATGAATGGCTTAAAGGCGGGAAACGTGCAGCTTCCTCTGCTCATCCCGGTGCAAGGGGTAGTTTGGATGACTTCTTCCACATGAACTAGCCCGGTGAATGAAATCCAGCTGCGCCTCAACCATTCCCTTCTCCTGGTGGCTCAGCGGAGTGAGTTCAGTCCCGGCATCCCAGGTGTACATTCTAAAGCTTGCAGAAAAGCCTGACCATGATTATGGACATAATGATCTGTTGAAGGGCAACATCTCCCCGGCTTTTTAAAAGCACTGGCTCAGAAAAAACATCAGCGAGTCAATTCGTCCCTACTACCCTGCCGCGGGATTTCCTGTCCCTAGTGTTATGTGTACCAAAGGTAATTCCTGACCACTTCACGCAAATCAAGACCAAATTGAGCACAAAGAGATTGCCATGCTCAACATATTTCTCTGGATGCCGCCTATTCCTAGAAATTAAACAAATTCGACCATGTCGTTGTTGCATTATATGGGCAGGTCGTTTCATGTCCAAACAACAAAACTTGATTCGTTGAATCGTCAAGTTTTAAAAAATGACACAATGGCTGGTATAACAAAAGGTATCAGCTATTCGCATGCGATCGACAATGAGAACAATACAGAAGTGCCAATTGGGGAACACATTATATGGACGAACTAGGAGATGTAGGTATTTATGGGAGGAGAAAATATTTAGACCTAGTTATAGTCGGAAGGGACACAGAAGACTAAACTAGCATTAATTGCTATTCACATGTACTAACTAGGCTTCTATGAATAAGACTAGTAACGTGAAGATGTTGCTACTACCTTCATTGTAGGTAACGTGAAGATGATGCTGATCGCTTTGACCGAAGCTGGTTCTACCTCAACAACAGGACCCGCAAATGAATTTTCAACTAACAAGCTACTACTATAAATAGTCTTTATAGATGATTTCAAGAAGATATAGACAATCTATTTTCCGAGAAACTTGCAAGAGCTCGGATAATATGAAAAAAATATTAAAAAATGATACATAGGCGACACACATAAAATAGCCAGAGGCTGCGTACTAAAATGAGCCAACGGGCTGCCATCCATGCATGCGACCAGAGGAGACACCCTATAGAAAAACTACTAGGGTGTCAGGTGGGATCCCACTTCGACTTTATTTGTTAAGTTTTAATGTAAATTTTAAGAAAACATTTGAACTAAATTTTAGCAAATGAACTAGAATAGGGATTTGACAAAATTATTAGGCGTCGAACAGTGCATGGCCTAGCACTGGTTTCGTGTTTATATATGACCTGGGCAGATCGGATCGGTGCAAGAGTTGTAGTATTGTACAATTGGAGTACTACTCCATATTAGTACAATACAAAGAGTAAATGTAGAAAAAGGAATCTACTAACTATGTTTAACAGCCTCCCTTAATCACAACCTTGTCTCGTTTGAATTCATCAAGATCCCTCACAGAGAGTGCCTTTGTAAATCCATCTGCCACTTGATCCTTAGTAGAAATAAATCTGATATCTAACAACTTGTTTGCAACTCTTTCTCTAACAAAGTGAAAATCAATCTCAATGTGTTTAGTCCGTGCATGAAAGATAGGATTAGCTGACAGATAAGTGGCTCCCAAATTGTCACACCACAAAACAAGGCCTTTCTCTAAGAGAAACTCCCAGTTCCCTAAGAAGAGCTTCAACCCAAATTAGTTCAGGTGTGGCATTAGCTAATGCCTTATACTTAGCCTCAGTACTTAATCTTGACACTGTGGCTTGTTTTCTAGCACTCCAAGATATCCAATTTGGTCCAAAAAATATAGCAAAACCTCATGTGGACCTTCTATCATCAAGACAGCCAGACCAATCTGCATCAAAAAAGCACTGAGCATACTTGATGAGGACTGCTGAAAAGCAAGACCAACTTTCAGTGTCCCCTGAATATATCTCAATATTGTCTTTGCAGTTGTCCAATGAGAGGTTGTTGGAGCATGTAAGAATTGACAGACCTTATTAACTGAGAATGAAATATCAGGTCATGTCAATGTCAGATATTGCAAGGCACCTACAATACTTCTCATGACCAAGAAAAGTACCCTCATGAAGTACCCTCATCAGGACCAAGAAAAGTACCCTCATGAAGTGACGATTTCTCAATAGAAGATAGAGGTGTGAAGCATGGTGTACACCGTTTCATACCAACTCTTGCAATTAAATCAGTAGCATATTTATCCTAAGTGAGCAGTAATCCATCATTCGTTTTCTTTACCTCAATACCCAAGAAGAAAGGAAGATCTCCCAAGTCCTTGAGAGCAAAGTCATCTTTCAAATCACGTAGCAACACAAAGATGGCTTTTTGATCTGATGAACTGGTGACAATTATATCATCAACATAGATCAACACAAATATCATGACACCAGACTTCTTATAGAGGAATAATGAAGTATCTACTATAGAGGGAACAAAACCAAGAGTTTGTAACTTTGTACTTAGCATGGAGTACCATGCTCGAGGTGCTTGCTTGAGTCCATAGTCTTTGTCAAGGTTGCATATGTAATGTGGAGTTTGTGAATCTTCAAAACCTGGAAGTTGTTTCATATAGACTTCCTCTTCCAGAACACCATGAAGCAATGCGTTATTGATATCTAGCTGCCTCAAACTCCATCCTCAAGAAACAACAACTGATAGAACGAGTCTGATAGTAGCCGCCTTCACAACAGGACTGAAGGTATCTTCATAGTCAATACCATACCTTTGCTTGAACCCTTTTGCAATAAGACGGGCCTTATACCTGTCAATTGTACCATATGCATTTCTTTTCACACGGTACACCCATTTGCAATCAATCAGATTCTTTGTTGAATTTCGAGGAACAAGTCTCCAAGTTTTATTTGCCAACAGAGCATCATATTCCTCTTGCATAGCTTGAATCCAATGATCATGAGAGAGGGCACATTCTCAACCTTGCAAAACTGCCCGCTGACCATGATTATGTACATGTTGATATGTTGTAGTCAAGGACAACATCTCCACGGCTTTTTACAGCACGGGCTAGTAAAATATCTCATCAAGACAATTCCTCCCTACAGGACGATCTTTTGCCTCTAGTGTTATGTGTACCAAAGGTTATACCTGACCACTCGACACTTGCCACTCCAGGTCGAGTTGTCATATGAAGAGATCGCGAAGCTCAACATATTTCTCTGATGCCGCTCATTCTTAGCAATTGAACGAGTTTGACTATGACGTATATGGGCAGGTGGTTTCATGTCCAAATAGCAAAACTTTATTCGTTGAAAATATCAAGTTTTAAACAATGATGTGATGGTTGGTTAACAAAGGTATCGACTGAGAGCGTGTGGTGTTGGGGAAGGTCTAAGTGATCAACGCTGGATTGTGTGCAATCGGCAATGGGAGCAATACGGAAGTGCCAAGGTGGGAGCGCATTATATGGACAAGCTAGGATCTGTAGGTATTTATGGGAGGAGAGAATAAAGTAATGGGGTAGCTGGCTTGGTAGTTTTGTCAGATGAGTGTAACCAGACGTAATTCTATCCTTGTTTCCCGACCCTGGCAGATGGATGTAACCAAAGGCATTCATTTCTAGGGAAACTCGGAGTCTTCATCATCCAGATCCCATGATTAACACTAATGTGCATGACAAAAAACTTGGATGTGATGACAAAGGATAAGAAAGAGTGGCCAAGTTGCGTGTCATATTGACTGACTAGTAATCTACCTACATGCACTTTTATATGGATGAGATCATGTTTTCTCTCTTACAACCTTTTAGGTAACTATGGTAAAATCAATGTTGCGTCAAGCAAAAGATCCTGAGACGAAAAATTGGAGTTTGATTTATAGAAGTGCACCAGACTGAGAGAGATACACTGTATATCAATACTCATATGGTGTAGCTATAACTTAGGCAGAGCGGTATATGCATATCATTGTATTCATTTTCAGTTTTTTCGGTCTCTCTTAAACATTCTAGCCAGAGATCTAAGTCATTAGGCTTGGGATTGCTACTAATGTGGACGCAGAAGTTTTATGTACAACGGAGAACTATCTTCGAGGTAGAGAAAAATCATTACTATGGTTTCAAATGGTGGTTCAAAATTTTGTCGAAAGTCCATTTCACATTGGACTAATCGAGAACGCAAGTCACCTGTCTTAGGTGCAATATCTCAAATCCCAATAATGTCAAAAAATAAATATATCAAAGCTGATCATGCCAAGCGACCGGAAAGATGGCAATGAAACATTTATGTCATGGCTTAAAGCCAGGAAAGGTGCAGGTTCCTCTACTCATCCCGCTGCAGGTAGCTAGGATGATATTTCACCCCGGTGAATGAAGCCAGCTGCCCCTCAACCATTCCCTTCTCCTGATGGCTCAGCGGAGTGAGTCGAGTCCCGGCCTCCCAGGTGTACATTCTCAACCTTGCGAAAAAGCCCGTCAACCATGATTATGGACATGCTGATCTGTTGCAGTCACGACATCTCCCCGGTTTTTTTACAGCACCGGCTCCTAAAAAGCCTCACCAGTCAATTCGTCCTTGCTGTCGCTGCGGCGGGATTTTCTGTCCCTAGTGTTATGTGTACCAAAGGTAATTCATGATCACTTGACACTTGCAACTCAAGACCAAATTGTCGCACAAAGAGATTACCATGCTCAGCATATTTCTCTGATGCCGCTCATTCCTAGAAATTGAACTGAATTCGACCATGCATGTCGCTGTTGCATTATATGGACCAAAGGTAATTCTTGATCACTTGACACTTGCAACTCAAGACCAAATTGTCGCACAAAGAGATTACCCTGCTCAGCATATTTCTCTGATGCCGCTCATTCCTAGAAATTCAACTGAATTCGACCATGCATTTCGTTGTTGCATTAAATGGGCAGGTAGTTTCATGTCCAAATAGTAAAACTTGATTCGTTGATACCTCAAGTTTTAAACAATCACACGATGGCTTGTATTGACTTAGAGCGTGGTGCTGGGGAATGTCTGAGTGTGCAACGTTGGGTTGCATGCAAATTGACAATGGGAACAATGCAGAAGTGCCAAAGGTGGACCGCACTATATGGACAAACTACAAGCTGTAGGTATTTATGGGACGAGAGAACAATGAAATGAGTTGGCGATCTGAACTTATTTAGGCCTATTTATTTACTCGGAAGGGCCAGAGAAGTGTCAACTAGCACTAATGACTTTTCACGTGTACTAACTCAGTTTCTACGAATAATAAGACTAGCCATAGAGGGAATATCATAGACTAGTAATGTGTATATGTTACTAGTCTAAATTACTACATCGGTTTTAAAGCTTAAGGCTTATATTGTTTTCCAAAAGTCAAACTATGTAAAATTTGCCCATTTTTTTAGATGAAAAAAATTAATGTTTACAATATAAAATCCAGACCCTTTTATACATCATGAAACATATTTTCACATGATATCTATATAATATCTTAGTTCTTGATAGTTTTTTTGAAATGTTTGGTTAAACTTTCCGTAGTTTGACCTTTTTTAAAAAAGCCTTTAGCTTTGAAACGGAGGTAGTAATAGCTAGTGTCATAGGTGTAAGCAACATAAAAACCCTCATTTTTCATTGTTAAGTGTGATATTATTACGGTTGTCACGCATTGTAATTTTCCTTCTTGACATTAAATACTTGCTAAATCATCCCTTTTTCCTAGTTGCCATAGGAAGACCTAGAATTTTACCAAAGGGTATATGGTATACCATACCGAATTTTAGGCACACATTTCGGTAATTGAAGCTAATACTTGTACATGCATGACTCGACAGAAAAACAACGGTACCCCAAGATGTGACTGCGAATTCTGAAGCTTTGAGTATATAAAGTTGTGCACATCCATATTAACGAGTATATAAAGTTTCTGTAACAAAAAATAGACTCAAATAAAGAAAAATAACTAATTGGTGACATACCGATGTGTAGATTATACCACCATCCATGCCTGGTTAAAATACCTCTCTAGTGGCACACTCACTTGGATATATGCCGCAATGAAAAGGTCGTTGTGTGTTGGCTGTTGAAGATCTGGCCAGTTAATTATAGGAAATATTTTAGTCAAAATACATTTTGTGAACGTATAAACTAGGTTTCGATACAAACTCTAAAATCGTGGTAGTAAACTTAGTCTTAAAAAACAAAGAGGATACCAAGTTTGCAACAAAGGGAAATATTTTAGTCAAAATCTTAGTCAGTCATGTAACTTGGAACAGAGGCAATAGTTATATTTTGAGAATCACTAGTGTTTCCTCCATATACGTGCAACTAAATGTTTCATATAAGACCTCACAACGACATCGTCTATTCTCTACATATTTTTTATGGTATTTATTTTTCTCTTGGTCATAAGTATATTATTTTCTTATTACGTTTATTTCACATAACATAAAAATACAAAAATATAGGAAGTCTTTTAGTTAAAATATATTTTGTTAAAGCTTAAAACCAGTTTTGATATCAACTTGTCATTGGTGAGAGTAAAATTTGTATTATACAATTCAGAACAAAAATACTCATATGTGTAAATATTATTCTTTTTAACCCTATCATCATGTATATTAGTCACACAAAAATAATCCTATCCATTAAATGAACATGGTGGACCCCTTTCGGCATATCTTTCTCCTAATAGTTTTATCTCTCTCTCACCCCTCTCTTCTTTAGTTGACAACATAGAAATCGATGTTGGTATTCTTTCAAAAACTCTTTTTTGAGAGTTGCATTTGTCAAGTTTAGCAAACAGTAGACATTAGCTAAAAACGAGTTTGTGAATAATGAGTTTGTGAATAATACAGCTCTAAATAGTTTCCATTTCAAAGTGAAAAAAGTAGTTTCCCTTAAAAAACAACTCTTCGACTAAAAATCAAATCTATCAAATGTTGGGTAGAGGTAGTGGTGCTTTGATCTACAGTCTTGGGGTCCAACCTGCATAGTGTAAGGTACCAACCCCAACCAATCTATCTACCGTTGTCTTCCTCTGCGTTGAACTCAACACGACCCCCAAAAGCCGAGACCGTTTACCACCATCCCCAGCATGTCGATGCTGCAAAACTCGTCGGTGTCGCCGGTACTTCAAGTGCTACTCCGGCTTATACCTCGGGTTGCTTCTTAAGGAAATTCTTCTCTCCTCGTGGCTGACTGGCAATTTTGTACACTTTATCCGCATAACTTAGTTGATTCCACCATCCATAACACTTAAGTGTGAAATGGATGGGAGAAAAACTGAGACATGACCTTTTAGAAATATAGTCACAAAATCCATATGGCAAACCCATACAACCTAAACAAATTTACAAATGCTCCTAACTAAGACATGACCTTTTAGAAATGTAGTCACAAAATCCATATGACATACCCATACAACCTAAACAAATTTACATATGCTCATCACGTCATGTCGGGTTCCTATAACTTACTCTATCAAATAAAGAACCCATATAACATGCGGCTTCACATGGAAGCTACTAGCTAGACAAGAAACATGTCCAAGCTCTTTGGTCCTGAGTGCTTTCTATGGGTACGCATATGACAAGAGAAAGCGGTAGAGATGGCCTCATAGAGATGGTAGTGCAACAATAAAGATGGCCCCGTAGAGAGATGGTCTGGACGTTGACACTCATCATCCAAAAATAATAATTGACATGCATTCAACTAGGTGATTCATTAAATTAGTTTATTTTGATCATAGAAAAACCTAGTTTTCAACAATTACATAAACCTAGCATGAATTCCCTCTAACGTATCTAATAGCATAGCTAACAAAACAAAGAGAGCATTGGCTACATAGGACATCAAGGCATGCTACCTAGATTTCATAAAACAACATAATACAATAAGTGTACGTACACATGCATTCTACTAAAACAACTAAATGAATAGGATAATGTTTGAGAACATGATCAAAGTAAATATGCCTTTGTTGTTTGATAAACAACTACAAAACGAACAAATTCGAGAACTCCAATAAGTTCTAACACAACATACAAACATCATGCACACATACATTCTACGGATGACCAATATTCAAATCAAGTGAAAGAAGTGCAATTTATGATAACTTAGTTTTATAGAGGTTATAGCTTGCATCATGTATAAGTTATACTCAGATCAAGTGCAACAATTCTGAGGGCAACATCTCCACAGTTCCTTTACATCACGAGCCTTAAAAATCTAAAGAAGACAATTGTTCGTTATAGCTAGATCTTCTGCGCCATGTGTCAAAGAATGCTCCTACCCACTATATAGCTGAGTCTCCAGGCTGATTTGACCGTGAAGCTCAACATATGTTTCTGATTCCCCTCATTCCAATAAGTTAAACAAGATCGAAAATAACGGTGTGGGCTATAAACATTTGTACGGGGACATATGTTAAGTTTGTATGATTGACTAGATTACCATGGGTATGCACAAGGAGGATACATATAAAATATGGTTTAGCTAGTTCTTGGTCGATTGAGAATTAGTTTAGAGGTCATTCACCTCATGAACCACTAGATTTGCATCGTGATTTGTGCGTCAAGTGAGTTGCCACTGAGTTTTTCCCGTTGCAAGTGGGTTGCAATTAAGTTTTTACCATTTGCAAGTGGGATGCAACCGGAAAAATTGTCCATAACCGTTTGATTTGCCTCATGAGTCATTTTAATTGGGGGTTGCAAGTAGGTTTAAATTGACTGAGAAGTAAGTTAATTCTCGGTTGACCGAGAACTAGTCGCTCCCTAGAATAACCCGTTGCCTTCAATATTATGCATGTAACAGGAGAAAAACTATTAATGCAATGATAGTTCGACATTTCCATCCAATGAAAGATCCTTGGGAAGAAAATAAACATGATGTGTTTAATTTTTGGAAGCCAATCGTGCGACTCAATACCAGAAGTTTCCAAGTTAAATTTGTTGTAGGCCCTGGCATTTTCCACTTGGCATTTTTCTCAAAATTCCATCACACGCTTTGTTGGAAATCCTACTTATATCGCTCCATCGCACACAAAAACGATCCCGAGCATGTTTGCCCCACATTATTATGTATGTTTTTCTTCTTTAGTATCACTTTCAAACTTTTTGTTATCCTTTGATTTTTCATGTTTGTTCGTGGCACTTTACGACATCACCATTCCCCTGCTCTTCTTGTTAAGTTGGATATTGCGAAAGATTTTATATGATTAGATGAGACAAGTGAAACTAGTATCTATAATTCAGTTCAGTCATGTAATACAGTACCCTACAGTGTATTCAATCTGATTGAGTCAGATCTCACAACATATTTAAAATGAAAATGCAGGACAATAAATCAATCTTTTCCCATCGTTCGTGAAGCTCCGCCTTCTCTACTATTTCTAGTTTACAAGCATGCATCTTTTGTTAGCATTCTCAAACCCAACTCAGCATATCAGCTTGTTGCCATTTCACAAATGGAAGTCCCTATGTTCGTTCCATTCAGTGCTTGGTGTGAAGATGACAAATGCTTTGATCGTGCTGAAGGCACCCAATTATTCCTACCATCTAGTCGACACCCTTCCTGGTCACTACAACAAAAATCTACCATAGAGGCATTCTTCTTGAGACACTTCTTATTTTGTCTCTTTAAAACTCACGTAGAGACATTCTACATCTTGTAGAGATAATTTGTGAGACACTTAAGGATGTGTCTTAAATATAGAGCCATCAGTTAAGCATTTTTCTGAAGGAATAGGATTTTCATTATAGAGACAAATTTTGAGGCATTCTAAATTGTCACAAAAAGTTATATACAAGCAATCATTGAGACACATTGTAATATGTCTTTACATTTTATGTAAAGACACAATTTGAGGCATTTTGCTTGTTGTCTAGAGACATTTGTTTTATGTTTTAGTCCTAATGTGTTGTACTCAAAATAAATTCATCCTTGATGTAAACAAGATCTTGTGTAAGGTTGAGATGGTTAGAGTAATATGTCTTTATCATCAAGGTCGAGAGTTCAAGGATTGCTTTTGACATATTTTTCATGGTATTTTTTACTCGACGTGTAGAGACATAATATAATGCTTCTTTGTTGTGTCTTATAAGAAGTATAGACATTATTACTAGTGTCCTTATCCCATAGGGACACTGCCCATAGCGACACTTTTGAGACAATGTGTAAAATGCCTCTACAAGTATGTAAAGACAATAAAAATGTTTCTACAGGACCAAAATAGTGCCTCTATGGGCCAGATCTCTTGTAATGGTGCAACGCATTCTGACATAGATATTCGAGCCAAAATACGCGGTGCAACAGGGTACCTTTGAGTGACCAAATTAAATGTACTTACTCCGTCCCAAAATAAGTGATGCAACTCTTTCTAGATATGCATGTATCAACATACTAAAACCAAAGTTTTAAATAGCCTGGCTATAGCTATAGCCTTTTGAGAAACCTCCCACTAAGGCTATACCCTTCATAGGCTAAATGGAGAATAGTCGCTAATAGCCATGTATAGGCTGATTTAGCCCTAAATTAGCCTCTAATTTAGCCGCTAAATTTCTGCTCTTTGATTTTTTTTCCCTTTTTTTCCCTTTTTTGAATTTATATTGAGTCTGATTCAATAAAACTTGTAAGTTAATTGGTTGAATACTTATCTGTGTTGAATAGTTGCATGACTTGTAGCTCGAATCTTGTTTTAATCATAGTTTTTCCCATCTTTTTAAAAGATTCGACAGAAATTTGCTCTATTTTTAAAAATACGCTAAAACGGAATAGCCGACTATAGCTGCGCTATAGCCTTTCGTAGCCTCTGAAAAAACCGTGACTAAATGAAATAGCCGGCTATTTAAAACTTTGACTAAAACTCGTTTAGATACATGTATATCAAGGCTA
This sequence comes from Avena insularis, assembly GCA_023614405.1. Classification (NCBI taxonomy): domain Eukaryota; kingdom Viridiplantae; phylum Streptophyta; class Magnoliopsida; order Poales; family Poaceae; genus Avena; species Avena insularis. The sequence goes on along the minus strand of CM042696.1, from coordinate 36,626,492 downwards.
AACAAAATACCGAAGTATATATGATGAGAAAATAAAGTAGGATAATATGGAAATATATGCATTTTGGGCATTTATAGGATGAACAAACAAATTATTTTGGCTCACAACCCACAGAAATATTATGTCCAAGCGTTGATTAAGACGATAGAAAATCTACCGGATTCAGTTGTGGAGCAGCATTAAGGCCAGGCTGGATAAAATGTATATATACTAAGGTGAGCCGATCGTGGTGATACAACGTGGTCTACTTTCGTCTTCCTATTTCTCTGTCTATGTCGCATGATGCATGGAACTCTCCACGCGCTATTTAGCTGCCAGGTTTGGCCGAGTGTCCCATGGAGAGTTCCCCTTGGGTATGATCCAGCAGCAATCACCCACGCGACTTGTGCTGCTTAATCTTTTTTGTCATGCATCCGGCTTGGCTAGTCTGGATCACATCTTTCTGATGCCTCTCATTCCAAGAATGCCGTCGACCAAAGCATCACTCCACTTAAAGATGCACATGCAGTATGCTTTTTTTGTCATATACAACCATGACGTGCTAACTCGTACTAGGATATTTTGAATGGATACGGAAGAGATAAAACTGCTAGCTCAGAGGCCGCTTGTGTAATTATGTTACGTGGGTCAGATAGGATTAATTACCAGCGAGGAGGAACAATACACTATGATAGCTAGCAGAAGTAAGAAAACAGAGAACGAGGAGACGAGTGACATGGCTGGATGGGAAGTTGGGAACACATATATGAAGTACTAAGCGGAACTGAAACCGGCAATAGATGAAATTGAATGGATAGAACTACTACTCGCAAAGGACAATGGAGCCCAAAAACTAATGGCACGACCAAAAGCAAAATGTTTAGTGTACCACTAGGAATCGACGCCCGATTTGTAGGCTTCCATTATTGGACTAGTATTTTTCCGTAGGATGCTGGTTACTTCAACCGTCCTATTGGTCAAGTGGAATGCCTGGCTAGTGCTAATTTCCTAATTAATTGCTTCCACTAATTATTCTTTTGATTTTAAATTATTCTTCCAAGAGCTATTCCGTATCTCAAGAGAACTAAAAAATTTAACAAGTCCCTTATGGCTGTGGTAGCTTCATAATTCTTCCACTATCCTTTTTCCTAAATACATTGCTTCCTTACTAACCAAATTTTGTTTCTAATGCTATTTTAATTTGCTTCTTAAAAAAATCAAATTTTTCTTCATCCGAAAACAAATTGGTATCCATCAAAGATTTTACCTAGACGGCCATAGAAATTTTCTGAGGGCATGTACGATGGTAGAGAAGACGGGTCTTCTCCTGGCCCTCCACACAATCTAGAGAAGGTAATAGAACACTAGTAGAAACAAGGGCTCTAGTCCCGGTCTGTAGCAGACACTAGTCCCGGTTTCACACCCGGGACTAGAGACCCCTATCTCTAGTACGGACCGGGACTAGAGGCCACCACGTGGCAGCAGCAATGCGGCTGGGCTAGAGGATCTCTAACACGACCCGGAACTAAAGAGTTCCTGCCGCGGCAGAGAATCGTGTGTTTTCTCTGCCACGGCACGATTTTGTGTTGTCCTTTTCATTTTGTTTTTTCCATTTCATTCCTTTTTTAATTTGTGTTTCATTATAATTTTAAACGTGTTTCCGTACACATATTCTATGCTACTATATACATAGTATACGTTGATGCATATATAATTAATATTTGATCTCTTGCGAGCTGTCATCGCAATCAAAACTCGTTGAAGCTTCATTTTTTTTGTTCTATCTCCATTATTTCACCGGACTCATTCAAAAACTGTGAGCCATCTTCAGCTCCATCATCTCCACCATGATATGCTCCACCGTCTTCTGCTTCACCAAGTGGATTCTGTATTACGTATCCTCCTCACATTCTCTGCCGTTGAAGTCCATAGATTCACTAATATAGAAAATAAAAACAGTACTAATGAAATAATAAGTAAAGTTATTACATCTCGAATAATCCAATTAATGCAATAATAATATCAGATCCTTGAAAAACAATAAGTAAATTAATACATCTCGAATAAGACATCACTAATACATATCTATCTCAATCAAACTGGACGTCAATTTCTGCGGGCGGTGAACACCCAAAAAGAAGGAACCATCACAAGAGTATAGCTCGTGTGAGACCACTGAAAAATATGTCAGGTATTGGAGACCCTGATGTCCAAGGCATTTATATAGCGACGTACATGCTCATCCTCCTCCCTGACACAACGTTGTATCACCTCCTCGGAGACCGGCTCCCTTTGCACCACTAGTGGACAATGCGACCACCACCAAAGATGCTCCGGGTCGACGACGGGACCCGAATTCCTCACCAAGTTACACATCCCGAAAGGTAGCACCTCCCAGACCTAGCCCAGCGGAGCCCATTCTAGGACATGCCTGTTGGAGCTCAGTACTCCGTCATTGCCGCCGAGTCGACGACGAGGATGCGAGATGGGCATCACCGCCGACACTACTAGGAAACAGCTTATCTGTGGCGCATGGAAATGCATCTTCTGTGGCGCATATCCTAGTCGCCACTGATATTTGCTTCCTGTGGCGCATATAGATATGCGCTCAGACTTCTATGGTGCATTTCTTCATATGCGCCAAAGGAATATTTTCAGTGCCGCATTTCTTCATATGCGCTACAGAAAGCATATGCGCCACAGACATATTTTATATATGCTCCACTGACTATATAACACGTATTCAAAGTAAAATACATTCCTGGTGTAGAATCATGTATTTATACAGTATTTATCTATATGGGTATAAACAGTACATTGCACAAGTAGTAGATGCATGAAAACCGATATATAATACAAACACTTAGAGCCTGATCGAGATACATATATAGTGTCAAGTGCTGAATTTTTACACAAGTGCCGAATACAAAGTTCATATCATCTCACATTACAAATATAAAGTGGTAACCGCCGCCTACACTAGGATCAAATAGAATACAGCTGTCATGATGGTTAGTAAGAGCATGAGCCCGACCAATATCTTCATCCAGTTCTTCTTCCACAGGTGGTTTCTCCACTTGGCTACCGCCTCCTCTCTAGTCACGTATCCTTTGTAGATTTTGCCGCTGAACCTGTACACTTGTTTGTGACAATCCTCCCACTCCTCGTAGACTCCTGGAACCCTACTCATGTACACCACATACCACCTCGTCGCCATAACTATAGATGACAAGGCATATTAGTAAAAATACAACGAAAAGAATTAATAAAGGGTTCACATCCATATATATATATATATGTTCACAAAATATAAAACAAAGGATCCATAAACCTAAAAGATAGCATCTCACGATCATCATAGAAGTAATAAGTTCAACAACAACACGACCACAAGATAGTTTAAGTCTAACAACAACGACCATTTCGACCACAAGATAGTAAAGTTTATGACACACACACTACAACAGGCGTCCATCGAGAATATACACACACTGGATGATGCTAGAGGCACACGTCGATCATGAAGACTTCTTCTTCTTGCTCGGCTTCGAGAACGGTAGATAGCCCTCTTTCATCATCCACGTCCTTGTGTCACCCTGCTTACGGAGGCGTTCTTCGATCTCCCTCTTACTCAACCCTTTGGCTTGTTGTAGGCCCCCCCTTGTGTTGATATCTTGAATGATGATTTGCGACAACTTCTGCTGAATGCGATGGAAGTCTTCTCTAAGATCATCATCATCCCTTCGCGCCAAAGTTTCGGCCCATCCTCGGAAACTAGATGGCAGCGTTACGTTCTGGCAATCCAAACATAGCCTTTAAGGTGATGGAGGACGTAGAAGGCCTCCTTGGCGCCACCAGTAGTCGGCTGCTTGACGCAGGGGAACTCGAGAACATGCTTGAACACGTGTTTGCCATCCTTGATACATTCCCCTTTATCTACGAAGGTGCATCCCTTCTCGGCATAGCCCTTGAGAGCCTCATTGAGAACACCCCTTATTCTGGTGTAGTCTTTCTTCTTCGTCAAACTCCCCGAGTCGAAATACGTGGCTAGCGAATACCTCGGGGCAAGGACGATGAGTGTGCAGTATTTGGCTCTGCGCAACACAATTGGAACAGAATGTTGGAAAAAGAGCAAAGGAAGAAATCTATAAGAAATGCATAAGTTATGGCGGCGATGAGTGAGTGTGTACTTACTCGGGAAAGAAAGGCAAAAGAAGTGTGTCCTTCCTCTTGTTGTCCACCATCAACTTCTCGAGGTACGCTGTCGCCTTGGTTCGTGTCTCTGATCCTTCGACCAACTAGTTGTCCCGCATGTAGTAGGGATCCACTATCGTGATTTCCGGGTACTCTCTCTATTGATCTTGATTGCCAGATTGAGCGCGTATAGGCGGACCAAGTTATAGTCCAGCCGTTTTGTGAGAAATAGCTTGAATATGTCCTCGTACGCTATGAAGAATATATCCGTGAGGGGTTCATCGACGAAGCCCACGTCCAATGGCACCTTGGCCATGAAAACCGGGTAATTTGGATCTTTGTCTTTAAGAAGGATGCCCTCTAGTGTCTTGACACCCTCGTGCAAAGATAACATGGGTCCAATTGCGATGTGGAGCATATCTGGAGTCAATATCGGATCACCAGCTACATGCACTCGGGGCAAGACATATTGTGTGGATGGTATGACGACGGCGTCCTAAGCCCGGATCCTCTTCGGAAGAGGCTGGCTCGCACCCTTATTATTATTATTATTATTATTACCTCTCTTCTGTGCTTCTTCACAACAGTGTCCTCCACTGCCATCTACTCATAGGCCGCCTTTCGAAGTGTGTTGGGGCTGAAAACCAATCCCGGTTTCTCCTGTGGTGGATCGGCGGCCGGAGGCGTCTCTTGAGAAATACCATGGAAGAACAGGCGTTGCGTGCATTATTGGGCCAAACAAGCTTGATGGTCGCGAGCTGTGAAGGGTTCTTCATCCACAGAAGGTATATACAATCCTTTGTCGGTGCCAGTGTTGATGAAGTCGTCAATGTTGACCAATTCATCATCATCTTCATGGGTGCCATCATGTGGTGGTGGTAGTGGGGGCGACGGCGGATGCGGCACAACGTATTTGCCATGGGGCGGTACACACGCTGCCAAGAGTTGTTGGTGACGGCTGGTGGTGCCGACAACGGCGGCTGCTGGCTTCCAAGGTGGTGGCCGGACGATCAATCGAGAGGTGGCGCCGGTGCTCCCCTCCTCCCCCCCGCAAGTCGAATCTGGGTCTTCGGCCATGTCAAGGGCCAGTTGTAGCATTCTCCAAGGGTCTTGTGTTCGTCAGCTCCCTGAGGTTGAAAGGGGGGCCCATGTCGCCGCACCCTGGCAACTCCCAAACCAACCTGACCCTCATCACGTCATCATCCATTGGATTGTTGTGCATCGTGCGGCTCGTCGGTTGTATGAGACTGCCCTTGGCAACATCCTTCAACTCACCGCCGACATCTTTAAGAAGGAGTACACAAGAAGTGTCCTGAGGCAAAACATATTGTTGGGCATCATGAGATGGCAGCAGTCATGCATCAAAGGCATAAAGGAGATCAGGTGCACTAACTAATTAGTTACCTTGGTGATGGCGTGGAGCTCGAGTAATGTAGAGACTTGGCCGATGTCGGCGGCCGCCCTATCATCATCTGCATTCTACCGCTTGGGTGCCTCATGAAGCACCATCGCCGTTGGCTGCGCCTTATTGGTATCTTTGGCGGGAGGGGGCATCGATGTGACCAAAACGAGCGGCTGCGTCCCGGCATTGACGGTCGGCGGGGTCACCAGGTCCGGGGACACGTTAACATTGATGCCCGAGTTGCTGCCTGCTTGATGGCCCAAAATATATCAAGCTCGTTGGGGAACCCCAAGAGGAAGGTATGATGAGCACAGTAGTAAGTTTTCCCTCACTTATGAAACCAAGGTTATCGAACCAGTAGGAGCAAGGAAACACCTCCAAGGTGTTGTTTCCAACTTGGAATCCTGCACAACACAACCACAGAACTTTGCCCCAACTTACAGTGAGGTTGTCAATCTCACCGGTTTTGCTGAAAACAAAGGATTAAATGTATTGTGTGGAACAAAGTAAAAGCTTGCAGAAAGTAAACAGAAAGCAGTAAAAAGTTATAGATTGATGGTAAAAGAAAGGACCATGGTCCATAGTTCACTAGTGGTGGTTCTCCTTAAGATAGCTGACATGTTCGGTGAACAAATTATAGCGGGGAAATTGACAAAAATCGAGAAAGCATACATGTATATACTAATCATCTTGACTCCTATGAGATTTGTTTGGGCATTAGAACATTATACATAGACCGTAATCCAACTGCATCTATGACTAATAATCCACCTAGTTTATGAATCTGAACCCCCTCCAGTATTAAGTTGCAAGCAATAGATAATTGCATTACGCATTGCGTGTAAAGTAAACAATACGATTGTTATATGAACAAAGGATTGTTGTTTTCTCCCTAGTAGCAACAACACATCTAGTACCTTAGAGATTTCTGTCACTTCCCCAGATTACTAGAGGCATGAACCCACTATCGAGCATAAATAGTCCCTCTTGGAGTTGCTAGCATCTACTCGGCCAAGATATCTACTAACAACGGATAGCATGCAAGATCACAAATAACAAATACATGATAGAATCAATAATCAATCTGAAATAGCATCTCAATATCCATCGGATCCCCACAAACACAACATGTATGATTACAAATAGATGATCTTGATCATCAACGGAGCTCACAAGATCTAAACATGATACCACAAAGGAGAAGAACCAACCATCTAGCTACTACATGGACCCGTAGTCAGGGGATGAACTACTCACGCATCACACCGGAGGCTTGCATGGTGATGAAGAAGGCCTCCAAGATAAATTCTCCCCTCCGGAAGGGTGCAGGGAAGAGCTTCAGATCCCTCCCGATCTAGGGATGGACATGACGGCGGCTACAGACTCTTTCATGGAATTTTGATCGTGGACTTAGGGTTTCTGTATCGGAGGCATCTTATAGGTGAAATGGGAGGCCGAGGGGTTGCCCTAGGCGGCCACACCACCCCCTAGTGCGGGCCAGGCCTGGCCACGCGGCCAGGTTATGTGGGCGGCCTCTGGTCCCTCTCCGTCTCGTATTCTGGCTCCATGTCCCCCTCGGTGAAATATTGACTTTGGCTTTTGTCCCGTCCAATTCCGAGAATATTCATTTTTTGACTTTCCTGGAACCAAAAACAGCAGAAAACAGGCAGCTGGCACTATGGCATCTTGTTAATAGGTTAGTCCAAGAAAGTGTATAAAAAGTACTCCAAAGTGTGGACAAAACATAAGAAAGTAGATATAAACCAAACATGGAACATCAAAATTTTTAGATACGTTTGCAACGTATCAACATCCCCAAGCTTAACTCCTTCTCGTCCTCGAGTAGTAAGTGATAAAAAGAAAGAATAATTTTTGAGGTGACAAGCACCATCATAAACTTGATCAAAGTATTTGTAAAACATTGATATCTAGGATCATAGTACTTCAAAATAGCATGAAAGATAAAGTTCTAACAATAAGACATAGCAACTATGTTGTAACATAAAAAGGCACAAAAAAAAGATTCATGAATAATAATGATTTGCAAGACGTTTGTTTGTTTCACATAAAGAAAACATAGCATTGTGGCATTCAGCTTGTCCCTCATAGAGTAGCAAACATAAATTAATAGGACACCTTCAAAGTTTATAAGGGTGACTAGAGACAAATAGTTTAAGAACAAGCAATATCAAAGTTATGCATCAATCAACAAGTCTTGGGACAATGCACATAGAACTAAGAATGGCCACTATGCTCTCTCAATAGGTGCATAAAGATAGAAGGTGGAGACTCAATATAGAAGTGGAAGAAAGGCCTTCATAGAAGGAAGCAGGGATTCAAGTTTCATAAAAAGCTTCCTAAAATTATGGTACTTATTAGTTTTCAGCTCTCATTGCCCCTATCATAAGCATCTTGAAGTGATTAAGGTTAAAGTGAACAAACTATGGAGTATATGCTTGACAAAGTATAAGTTGGTAATCTCATGTCCCTTGAATACGAGGGCCTCTCGTCATGCTACTCAAGTTTAGTTACCGGTAAGTTCTTGTCATAGTAAGTACATGTGTATCATAGAGAACCGCCAATGGGGTACCCCTTGCCCGATGATACGGAAGAATCCCCATATCAAAATGACAAGGTAAGCAGACAACGAGCATCTCAGTAATCTTCTTATTTACCATGGGAAAATAGTGCTTTTTTCTCTCTTTCCTCTTTTCTCATATCTCTTTTTTTTCTTTTTCTCCTTTTCTTAATATCTATCTCTTTTTTATAAGAAGAATGCTTCATAGATTTCTCATTATGGTTACCCTGCAGGTTTCCACCATGATTAGGCATGGATTAGACCGGTGGTCCAGGCGTTTTTCTAACACGCATACATAAATCCATGGACTTACAAGCTCCCCTTTCATTTCACACCGACGACATCCATAGACAAAAGAGCATGATATCAACTAGGTACAAAGTACAAGTGCAATGTTGAAAGCGTTCCCCATGACAACATGGTTCTGCTAATCCCCAACATATAAGTGCAAGCATATACAACATAGACGGCACAATAGTTCAAGTTTATTAAGGGCAAGAAAAGTAAAGTGTGCCATCAAGTTCGTGAGAGCTTTAATCACTAGTTTTCTCATAACAAGTTTAATTCAGAAGGTAGATAAAAACATGAATATACTTGGAATAGCAAATGCTAATAGGTAGGTATGGTGGACTCTTTGGAATAACTTGGTTTTATTTGGAGTTGGATGCATGAGTGGAACTCATACTTGGTTATGGAGGCTAGCAAAAGACTGGGAGCGACCAACTAAGAGAGCAATAATGGCCATAATCATGCAAAGCGATACAACGTCATTAACTAAAGCATAAAGTGATATTACAAGTCGAAAACCAAAGGATCATAAAGGCTATGGTATGGTGACTTGGGATAGTCTTAACATGGTGTGAGCATGCGCCAAGTCAACCCAAATAAAGCATCAAAGGAGAATACCACAATACTATGCTTTAATATGCTAAAACAACGCATGATTCTTTCAAGGCACATTAAGCAATCTCAATTGTTTATAACATGTCATGCTAAAGCAAAGATCACTACGCATAAAGCCAAAACAATATCAAGCATGACATGACAAAGCATAGGCCACAGTCAAAAACAAGCTCCTTTTTACCACTTAAGCATGAACTTTTCCTACTCTTTTCCAAACCAAACCCCAAACTATTTGAAAACTAATGTATGAATGAGGGGGTCCAACCAATTTATTCAAGCAAACTAAGAAAATCAAGCTAACAAAAATGAAAAACAAAAACAAAGACGCTCTAAGAACAACACAACTCTGCATGAAACAATAAAAATGAAGTGTTTGGAAGAACCTGAGATTTTTTATTGATGAAGAAGGGGATGCCTTGGGCATCCCCAAGCTTTGACGCTTGTACTTCTTGGATATTTCTTGGGGTGACACGCGTGGCATCCCCAATCTTGAGCTTTAGTCCATTCTTCATCTCATTACATCATTCTTACCTTACACCTAAAATTTTTCCTTCATACAAAACTTTACACAATCTTTATTAGCAACATTAGTGCACTCAAGATAATAAGTCTTTGGGTTCAGTTTCAACACCAATAAAACTTCCATTAAAACACAAGGTACTGTAGCACTTCCCTTGAAAAGCTCAATTCCCCAAAGAGAACCCAAAAAGGAACCAACAAGAAGCAAATGCAAATAATGGCAGAAATCTGGCAAAATAGACCATAAGGTAAAACAAAATTTTTAGAAGATGTTCTGTTGCTGAAATCGAAAAGTGTTGAACTAACGAAAGTTGGATAACAACCTGGGGCAGAAGCACAAAAATTCATGCCTCAAAACGACGTACAGAGATTTTACACGAATTTTTAGAGTGAAGCACCAAAATCTGTTTCGAGACAACAACTTTTCCAATCATTACTTCTTTCTCATTAGAGGTTACTCTTGGCACAAAAAGCAAATAAAAAGGATAAGGAGCAGTTATTACAAAGGTAATAGCTTCCAAGACTCATCTAAAACTTTTGGGTTATCTCCCAATAAGTACTTTTCTTTAACGCCTTTAAGTTAGGCATAAGAAGCAAGAAAATAATCAAGTGTTCTCAAATGAAGAAGCATTAAGATTGATATCAGAAATATCTTCAACAAGGCAACATATCTCATCCAAATAAGTTCTAGAGGATCCTTTCTCAATGCTTTTGGGTTCACTACTTTCATCAGACGGGTTTTCAGGAACAATCCAATCAAGATTCTTTTTTATGGCTTCATGCATTGCTACAAGTTTGAAAGGTATTGGTATCTTAATTTCCTCCCCATTAGGTTCGGTTTTGTTCATCTTTTATCGTGTACCAATAACATCTACACATGAGCCTATCATATTAAAACGTTCAAAGACTTTTCTAGCTTCCTTGGCAACATCATAGAATTCCTTAAGCAAAATTTCCAGAATAAAGTCTCTCTTTTCAGGGTCCTCAATTTCCTTAAGTTTAAGAAACATTACTTGCATTAAGGGGTTAAGGTTAACAAACCTAGCTTCCAACATGTGAACTAAAGAAGCTGCAGCAATTTCATAATTTGGAGCAAGTTCAACAAGGGATATATCCTCAATATCCTCATGCTTACTAACATGATTAAAAAATTCTTCAATATTATCTTTTCCAATTATAGAGCCACTACCTATTGAAAGGTCTTTCAGGGTGAATTTAGGGATCAACATGGTGAGTTAAGAAAGAGGTAACAACAATGGAAAGACTTAATTTTTTGTGTGTTTTTAATAAAGAAAGCAAACTAGTACAACTATTTTTTTGTGTTTTTGATAAAGAAACAAGCAAACAAAGCAAAAATAAACTAAGCAAAACAAAAATAACAAAGTAAAGAGACTGGTTATGAGCGACTACCCTTGTGAAGATGTCCTTGACTCCCCGGCAACGGTGCCAAAAAAGTTTCTTGATGGCCAGAAATATATCGAGATCGTTGGGGAACCCCAAGAGGAAGGTATGATGAGAACAACAACAAGTTTTCCCTCAGTTATGAAACCAAGGTTATCGAACCAGTAGGAGCAAGGAAACACCTCCAAGGTGTTGTTTCCAACTTGGAATCCTGCACAACACAACCACCGAACTTTGCCCCCAACTTACAGTGAAGTTGTCAATCTCATCGGTTTTGCTGAAAACAAAGGATTAAACGTATTGTGTGGAAGAAAGTAAAAGCTTACAGAAAGTAAGCAGAAAGCAATAAACAGTTAGAGATTGATGGTAAAATAAAGGACCGGGGTCCATAGTTAACTAGTGGTGGTTCTCCTTAAGATAGATGACATGTTGGGTGAACAAATTACAATGGGGCAATTGACAAACATCGAGAAAGCATACATGCATATACTAATCATCTTGACTCCTATGAGATTTGATTGGGCATTACAACATTATACATAGAAGGTAATCCAACTGCATCTATGACTAATAATCCACCTTCGGGTTATCAATCTGAACCCCATCTAGTATTAAGTTGCAAGCAACAGATAATTGCATTACGCATTATGTGTAAAGTAAATAATACGATTGTTCTATGAACAAAGGATTGCTGTTTGCTCCCTAGTAGAAACAGCACATCTAGTACCTTAGAGATTTCTGTCACTTCCCCAGATTACTAGAGGCTTGAACCCACTATCGAGCATAAATACTCCCTCTTGGAGTTGCTAGCATCTACTCCGCCAAGATATCTACTAACAACGGACAGCATGCAAGATCACAAATAACAAAGACATGATATAATCAATAGTCAATCTGAAATAGTATCTCAGTATCCATCGGATCCCTGCAAACACAACATGTATGATTAAAAATTGATGATCTTGATCATGAACGGATCTCACAAGATCTAAACATGATAGCACAAAGGAGAAGAACCAACCATCTAGCTACTACATGGACCCGTAGTCTAGGGATGAACTACTCACGCATCACACTGGAGGCTTGCATGGTGATGAAGAAGGCCTCCAGGGTGAATTCTCCCCTCTGGCAGGGTGCCGGGAAGATCTTCAGATCCCTCCCCATCTAGGGATGGAGATGACGGCGACTATAGACTCTTTCATGGAATTTTGATCGGGTACTTAAGGTTTCTGTATCGGAGGCATCTTAGGGTTTCTGTATCAGAACACCACCCCCTGGCGCAGGCCAGGCCTGGCCGTGCGGCCAGGTGTTGTGGGCGGCTCCTGGCCCTGCTCCGTCTCGTATTCTAGCTCCGTGCCCCCTCGGTGAAATATTGACTTTGGCTTTTGTCCCATCCAATTCCATGTATATTCATTTTCTGACTTTCCTGGGACCAAAAATAGCAGAAAACAGGCAGCTGGCACTATGGCATCTTGTTAATAGGTTAGTACAAGAAAGTGTATAAAAAGTACTCTAAAGTGTGGACAAAATATAAGAATGTAGATATAAACCAAGGATGGAACATCAAAAATTATAGATACGTTTGCAATGTATCACTGCCGCTTAAGCTGGGCTGATGTATCGGCCCCTATCGACCTCCCGCATTCCAAGTAGTAAGCCCCTCGAAAAACTCAGGGGGGATCATCACGCGGAGCTTCTCTTCCACTAACTTGTTAACTGTTTTCTCGTCCACTGCCTTCTCCTATAGTGTCTGCACCTTCATCTTCAGCTCTTCAATAGCGGCTTTATCCTTAGCCGCCGACTGGTTCTTCCTCTCCCTTCTTTTCTTGGCGTCCTCTTTGTAGTACTATTTGAACTTCATGCTCGTACCGAAGATGGACACACGGCCAGCTAAGGACGGCGGCAAATGCTTGTCCCTCTTCTTGTAAGCATTCGTCGCCCTGTTGAAAACCGTGTCCCACGGCTCCGTCGAATCCTGGGACGACTCTTTGGCAGGAGCGTTTAGTTCATCCTCCTATAGTGACACAGAAAGGTGAACCCATTTAGATTCTTGGCTTCATTATTTTAATTAGAATGCAATAGACTTGAGATCGGTGATAAATTCCTTACCAGCTTCTTCTCGAATTCCTCCACCTCCGGATCGTCGGTGATGAACTCCCTTGTTCCATTGTCCAAGTAGTAGCGAGCCGAGACAAATTTCCTAAGCTGCAAGTCCGTGATTTTAAGCTAAGTGTTGTACTTACCAAGGAGTTCAAGCTCGGCGTCCTCCTTGTCCCAAATGGTCTGTTTCCCCCTGTAACCACCGCTTCCAAGGTGGTGGTTACCTATGTTCTGTTCCCGCATAGTCCTGCCCTAGTTAGTCCAATGTATAGCGTCAGCAGTTGCTATATCCGCTTTGAATATCTTAAACTCCTCTTCGTCGAGCATCGGATTTTTCTTACTAATAACCTCCCAGTTTTCACCTTTGTCAATGCTATTCTTTACCCGGGTTTTCCAGCTGCTCAATGCGTTGCTCATCTTCGTGAGGGCTAGTTTGTTCACCAGGTTCTTTCTCTCCAGGTTTCTAAACCTCTCTGGGAATCTGTATCGCTTGTGAAGCTTCTTAAGGAGGTTATCGACCTAAGCTACATTGTCAGCATGTCGGATGTACTTCGTGTTGATCGACATGCTTTCCCGAACGATGCACCCAAGTTGCAGGTCGTACCCTTTGGCAAACGCCTCTGGCGCAATGGGTTGGCCACTTTTTGTGACTTTAGTGAACTCATCGCAATGGGTTGGCCACTTTTCCTTCTTCTTCTTCTTCTGAGAAGCGGCCGGGTTGCCGCTACCGCCATCCGTGCGCTCGCCGCCATCGGTGCGGGCACTGCCATCGATGGTGTCAACCTCTTCGCCGCCGCCTTCACTAGTTCCATCGTAGTCTTCTTCATCCCCCTCGTAATCAGGATCTCCTCCCTCATTGCCCCCAGCAGCACTGGCGACAGTCGTCTCCTCCTCCAGTGGTGGTGTCATCCTCATCTCCTCCTCCTCCTCCGGTTGGGACCCCCGCCAGAATGACTCATTGGCCTGTCTAGCTTGTTCTTCGACACTCATGTTCTTAGAAGGGACGACCTCGTTGTTGCCCGACATGTTTGCACTACTCTATTAAAAAGAGGCAAAAAGTTAGCACAAATCTCGGGGATTGTTGGTTTGCGGCCCAAAAGTTCCTGGGCGAGTTCATGGTCGTATCCAAGTTCCCTGTAATTGCCGCGTTTTGTAAAGTTGGGCTGCGAACTACTGAGAGGGGCCATTTCGAGGCAAACTCATCTCACCCCTGCCAAATTCAAACATTCCGTTAAACTACTCCGTGAAGTAGATGGTCGGGACCCACATGTCGGTCATCTGTCCGTGACGCGAGCGCCATCGCGGCAACCTCTTAGGCAAATCAAGGAACTAAGTGGATTAGATGCATTGACCAATTTCACAAATCCATTCCCTCCTTTCCCCTAGCACCGGCGGCGTCAAAATCCACCCTCCATGCAGAACGATCCCTTCGGACATTTAACTTCTGGCGCCAAGTTGTTGCGCCCAGTTGCTGCACCCGTTCGCTGATCTTGAGCTCCAATGGCGCAAGCGGTAACCGCCGTTGCAAGGCTCTAGCCCGCCTCCGCCGCCGACGAGCCGAGCAGCTTGGAGGATGGCAGATCCTACTACCAAGGAAGAAGAAGTTATGGCTACATGCGGGTGAGCTACCCTTCTCTTTTCTATTCGCACTAATTATAACTGCTAGCTGGCTACTGAACCTAAAATTGTTTGTTAGCCCAATGTTGACAAACATATTTTGTCCATAGTTTTCTGTCAAGTGGGATCTCCACGGATCACCCTTACCTGGTTACGGTAGTCCTCTTCAGGTATGACTCTAAATCAGCAAGGATGAAGGGAAAGTGGTATGGACACCATTGTATCACGATGGAAGAAGCGCCTGCGCAGATCTGCACTAAATCTAGTATGGTTGCTGCTTTGCGTAATCATGATGAAATATGGCTGAAGCAGACTGCAAAGTTCAGCTTCATGGATGAACGTGGCATCATGATTCCTCTAACATCTGAAAGTCAGCTAATTGGGTTGATGAAAAGGTATGCTTAGGCTTGCATGTTTGAGCTGAATGATGATGTACTAGATGTGGAAGCTACTGCAACTGGGAGTCGCCCTTCTATTCTTGGACATGGTGGCCGCTTGAACCCAATTAGCTCCTGGTAAGCAAAAGTCTTTTGGGGTTCGCATGTTTGTCCTGAATTGTAATTTTTGTTTTATTTTCTTTGTAGATATTGGGGCAGTTATGCAATAGTCCTGTTTCTTTGACAGGAAGCGCCGCAAGGTTAGAAACATGACTGTCGGGTCAGTCATTTTGCTGCCCGAAGAAGGTAAAAACGAGTGGAAAGATGATGCTGGACACGATTCTGGTGCTGATTGTCCTGGCGATGCAGAGTACGTGAAGGTAAGAAAATTGCCACCGAGGAAGAGGAAGAAGGCAGGAAATGAAGAAGCCAGTGGACGTGAAGGCTTGGCACCCAGGCTGCAGAAGAAGGCTGCTGGCAATGAAGATGCATAGTAACGTGTTGAACTTGAACCTATATATGTAATTCGGTTAAATTCTGGAGCTCTATGTGTGGAACTTTGCTGGGCAAAACAATCTACCCACGTTCTCTAAGTAAAATGTACCGCGACTTAGAGTCAGTAGTTGAATCCGAAATTGTGATTGTGCCACTACTATCTGAAAACGCGTAGCACCGGTTCCATGATTGCTGAGGGGCAGGATGTCTCCAAATTCGATGGAATGTAACTGGCACGGAAATAAATTATTTAAGCTGCTACACTCCACAAAGCAGCAACTTATTTCAGCTGCTGCACAATGACATGGCAACATAAACATCAATGGCAACCGATAATGCCCAGATGAGGAGGAAATCGGTTCCACTTTCTGGCCTAATCTTGAGCCCGTCTATCTCACAGCCTCCCTGCTCCTGCATGCCCTGCATCTGGCGAAGCTCCCGGATCTCCAGTAACCGGTTGTACGTGCTTCCACTTTTTAAATTGTGGTTGTGCCATTTGCATGCGGCACAATCCACATAGATTACATTTAAACAAACCACCAATGTCCGAATACCACCATGATCAGACAAAAGGAAGTAATGCAGGGTTAAGAGAGATTAATAGGTGACCAATTTTTTTCCTCCTAGGACTCCAGGACCACTAGTTCAGACTTCTAGGTCAACAAGTACTACTATTACAACTTAAAAAGGCACAAATCTCAAGCTAAATAGAACTAGTTATCACACATCTCCTTGATCTTCCTAATCTTAGCCTGATGCACATCTTCCTACGAGAGCAAGGATTGAATTGTCTATTCCTTCCTTTTAGCATCTTCCTTGCATAGCTTGAATTATGTCTCTGCATTGTTCCTCATGCACTTGTCAATACTCGTAGCTGTGAACTGCAGGACTTTGGCCTGCTGAAGATCATTCCTTGCTTGAGTCAGTTCTTGCTCTGCTTTAGCCTTCATGGACAACGCCACGTCCCTATCCTTCTCGACTTTGCTAACCTTGTCTTGCACCCTCCTGAGATCTCGGTTAAGCTTGGTCATGTCATCTGGTTCCCATAGCTTCATCTCAACACTGTCAAGAAGTGAGCTGAATCTGGATTCTTTCAACTCAACAGTCATTTCCGATAGTTTGTCCACCGTTTCTGCATCGATTTGGGCCACTCCGGATCTACCATTTGACAACACCGCAACTTCCGCCTTGCATCATTGCATGATGTCCTTGACACTGTAAAAACCTCCTACCTGTGTTTCATCCTTCAAACGCTACAAATTTAGCAGGCACATATCCATGTTTACATAGCAGAGGATTGTATTCATCCGCTAAACCGTGATAGTCGAAGTCATACAACATCTGGTTGGCCTAACACATCATACACGTATGAGTAAACAGAGGAGATCTAGCTCAAAATAGATTACTGGCCATAGATGATAGAGATAGAGATGAGACGACTCACATCGAAATCACCATCCCTATCGTCACGACACGTTTCGTCACTGTATCCCCTTGAACCCATGGCGAGAGAGAGGGAGAGGGGAGGGGGTGGCTATCGGAGAGATAGCTGGAGGCGCCGTCGGCTTGTGGCTATGGCAGGATGGGAGAGAAGTAGGGAAAGTGTCTTCGAGGGGAAGGAAGAGAAGTAACGGGGACATGACACTGGCATATGGGCCACTGAACTCGTGAGTCGTGACACTCGCAAAAGGGGAGTGCCCGGTGTTGCCAGTTTGTCCAGAGCAAGCGGGAAGCAAGCGTGGCCAATCATGTCGCATAATAGCCTACTCGCGGATCAGTCTCACGATGACCATCCCAATCGTCCAAGCGCCCCGATCGAACGATATGTAATAATCATCATGCAGAACAACTTTGTTAGGGTGTGCCTTCTAGAAGACTCGGTCTAACAACCACCATTGGGGGGCTAAGGTTAGGGCTCTCCTAAGGTTAGGATCCATGTGTGGTTTATGAGAAGAACACACATGCAATGACACTGGTGATATGTGGTTTGTGAAAAGAACACACATGCAATGACTCTAACTATGGATTATGAAAAGAACAAGCAATACAATCACTCTCGTGGATCCATGTGTGTGTTTTGAAAGAACAGACATTCACTAACTATAGTTGTGGTTAATGAAAAGAACACACATGCAATGACTCTAGCTGTGGTTTGTGAGAAGAACACACATGCAATCACACTGGTGGATCCATACGTGGTTTGTGAAAAGAACATACATGCAATGAACTCTGGTGGATCCATATGTGGTTTGTGAGAAGAACACACATGCAATTACACTGGTCGATCCATATGTGGTTTGTGAAAAGAACAGACATCCATGAAGGGAATATGCTCGAGAGGCAATAATAAAGTGGTTATTATCTTATTCCATGTTTATGATAAATGTTTATTTTGCATGCTATAATTGTATTAATTGGAAACGTTAATACTTGTGTGTATAATAAACAAAATACAAAGTTCCTAGTAATGCCTCTCATATAAACTAGCTTGTTGATTAACAAGATGATCAAGGTTTGCTGATCATGGACATTGGATGTTGTTAATAACGAGATCACAACATTGGTGGAATGATGTGATGAGCATTCATCCGAAGTATAGCATTATGATCAAAGTCATTATGTTTATATTGATATAACATCATACGAAGTAATCTTAGTCCTTAGACCATGAGATCATGTTAATTGCTAACACCAGATGAGTATCTTGATAACACCAAACGTCACACCGTAACAGGGTGACTATAAAGGTGGGTTCAGTACTACGAAGGTGTTATGTTGAGGCTCATGGATCAAGATTGGAATTTTTCAATCCCGATGACGCTTATGTGGTATGTGAAAAGAACACACATGCAATGACTCTGGTGGATCCACATGTGGTTTGTGAAAAGAACACACATGCAATGACACTGGGTGGATCAGTGTGGTTTGTGAAAATAACAGACATCCAATGAACACTGGTGGATCCATATGTGGTTTGTGAGAAGAACACACATGCAATGACATTGGGTGTGGTTCATGAAAAGAACACACATGCAATCACACTAGTGGATCCATATGTGGTTTGTGAAAACAACACACATCCAATGAACTCTGGTGGATCCATATGTGTTTTGTGACAAGAACACACATGCAATGACTCTAGCTGTGGTTTGTGAAAAGAACACACATGAAATCACACTGGTGGATCCACATGTGGTTTGTGAGAAGAACACACATCCAATGACACTGGTGGATCCATGTGTAGTTTCTGAGAAGAACACACATGCAAAACACACATGCAATGACACTAGTGGATCCATATGTGGTCTATGGAAAGAACATACATGCAATGACTCTAATGGATTCATATGTGGTTTGTGAGAAGAACACACATGCAATGCCACTTGTTCTGGTTCATGAAAAGAACACACATCCAATGACACTGGTGGATCCTTATGTGGTTTGTGAAAAGACCACACAGGCAATGACTCTGGTGGATCCACATGTGGTTTGTGAAAGAACACACATGCAATGACACTCGGAGGATCAATGTGGTTTGTGAAAATAACAGACATGCAATGAACTCTGGTGGATCCATATGTGGTTTGTGAGAAGAACACACATACAATGACACTGGGTGTGGTTCATGAAAAGAACACACATCCAATGACACTGGTGGATCCTTATGTGGTTTGTGAAAAGAACACACATGCAATGACTCTAGATGTGGTTTGTGAGAAGAACACACATGCAATCACATTGGTGGATCCATATGTGGTTTGTCAGAAGAACACACATCCAATGATTTTGGTGGATCCACATGTGGTTTGTGAAAAGAACATACATGCAATGACATTGGGTGGACCAATGTGGTTCGTGAAAATAACAGACATGCAATGACCTCTGGTGGATCCATATGTGGTTTGTGAGAAGAACACACATGCAATGACACTGGGTGTAGTTCATGAAAAGAACACACATCGAATGACACTAGTGGATCCTTATGAGGTTTCTGAAAAAGAACACACATGCAATGACTCTAGATGTGGTTTGTGAGAAGAACACACATGCAATGACACTGGTGGATCCATATATGGTTTTTGAAAAGAACAGACATGCAATGACTCTGATGGATCCATATGTGGTTTGTGAGAAGAACACACATGCAATGACACTGGTTGTGGTTCATGGAAAGAACACACATCCAATGACACTGGTGGATCCTTATGTGGATTGTGAAAAGAACACACATGCAATGACTCTGGTGGATCCACATTTGGTTTGTGAAAATAATAGACATGCAATGAACTCTGGTGGATCCATATGTGGTTTGTGAGAATAACAAACATGCAATGACACTTGGTGTGGTTCATGAAAAGAACACACATCCAATGACACTGGTGGATCCTTATGTGGTTTGTGAAAAGAACACACATGCAATTACTCTAGATGTGGTTTGTGAGAAGAACACACATCCAATGACACTGGTGGATCCATATGTGGTTTATGAGAAGAACACACATCCAATGACACTGGGTGTGGTTCTTGAAAAGAACACACATCCAATTACATTGGTGGATACTTATGTGGTTTGTTAAAAGAACACACATGCAATGACTCTAGATGTGGTTTGTGAGAAGGACACACATGCAATGACACTGGTAGATCCATATGTGGTTCGTGAGAAGAACACACATCCAATGACACTAGTGGATCCATATGTGGTTTGTGAGAAGAACACACATGCAATGACACTGGGTGTGGTTCATGAAAAGAATACACATCCAATGAACTCTAGTGGATCCATATGTGGTTTGTGAGAAGAACACTAATGCAATGACTCTAGCTGTGGGTCATGAAAAGAACACACATCCAATGACACTGGTGGATCCTTATGTGGTTTGTGAAAAGAACACACATGTAATGACTCTGGTGGATCCACATGTGGTTTATGAAAATAACACACATGCAAAACACACATGCAATGACAGTGGTGGATGCATATGTGGTATGTGGAAAGAACAGACATACAATGACACTAGTTGTGGTAAATGAAAAGAACACGCATGCAATGAAACTAGTGGATCCATATGTGGTCTGTGGAAAGAACAGACATGCAATGACACTAGTTGTGGTTAATGAAAAGAACAGACATGCAATGACACTGGTGAATCCATATGTGGTTTGTGAAAAGAAAAGACATGCAATGACTCTAGCTGTGGTTAATGAAAAGAACACATATCCAATGACACTAGTGGATCAATGTTGTTTGTGAAAATAACAGACATGCAATGAACTCTGGTGGATCCATATGTGGTTTGTGAGAACAACACACATGCAATGACACTGGTTGTGGTTTATGAAAAGAACACACATCCAATGACACTAGTGTATCCTTATGTGGTACGTGAAAAGAACACACATGCAATGACTCTGGTGTATCCACATATGGCTTGTGAAAAGAACACACATGCAATGACACTGGGTGGATCAGTGTGGTTTGTGAAAATAACAGACATGCAATGAACTCTAGTGGATCCATATGTGGTTTGTGATAAGAACACACATGCAATGACATTGGGTGTTGTTCATGAAAAGAACACATATGCAATCACACTAGTGGATCCATATGTGGTTTGTGAAAAGAACACACATCCAATGAACTCTAGTGGATCCATATGTGGTTTGTGAGAAGAACACACATGCAATGACTCTAGCTGTGGTTTGTGAAAAGAACACACATGCAATCACACTGGTGGAGGCACATGTGGTTTGTGAGAAGAACACACATCCAATGACACTGGTGGATCCATGTGTGGTTTTGAGAAGAACACACATGCAAAACACACATGCAATGACACCGATGGATCCATATGTGGTCTGTGGAAAGAACAGACATGCAATGACACTAGAAGTGGTTAATGACAAGAACAGACATGCAATGAATCTAATGAATCCATATGTGGTTTGTGAGAAGAACACACATGCAATGACACTTGTTGTGGTTCATTAAAAGAACACACATCCAATGACACTGGTGGATCATTATGTGGTTTGTGAAAAGACCACACATGCCATGACTCTGGTGGATCCACATGTGGTTTGTGAAAAGAACACACATGCAATGACACTGGGTGGATCAATGTGGTTTGTGAAAATAACAGACATGCAATGAACTCTGGTGGATCCATATGTGGTTTGTGAGAAGAACACACATGCAATGACTCTAGATGTGGATCATGAAAAGAACACACATGTAATCACACTGGTGGATCCATATGTGGTTTGTGAAAAGAACACACATGCAATAACTCTAGATGTGGTTTGTGAAAAGAACACACATGCAATCACACTAGTGGATCCATATGTGGTTTGTGAGAAGAACACACATCCAATGACACTGGTGGATCCATATGTGGTTTGTGAGAAGAGCACACATGAAATGACATTGGGTGTGGTTCATGAAAAGAACACACATCTAACGAATCTGCTGGATGCTTATGTGGTTTGTGAAAAGAACGCACATGCGATGACTCTGGAAGTGGTTTGTGAGAAGAACACACATGCAATGACACCGGTGGATCCATTTGTGGTTTGTGAGAAGAACACACATCCAATGACACTGATGGATCCATATGTGGTTTGTGAGAAGAACACACATGCAATCACACTAGGTGTGGTTCATGAAAAGAACACACATTCAATGAACTCTGGTGGATCCATATGTTGTTTGTGAGAAGAACACACATGCAATGACTGTAGCTGTGGTTTGTGAAAATAACACACCTGCAATCACACTGGTGGATCCATATGTCGTTTGTGAGAAGAACACACATCCAATGACACTAGTGGATCCATTAGTGGTTTGTGAGAAGAACGCACATGCAATGACACTGGGTGTGGTTCATGAAAAGAACACACATCCAATGAACTCTGGTGGATCCATATGGGGTTTGTGAGAAGAACACACATGCAATGACTCTAGCTGTGGTTTGTGAAAAGAACACACATGCAATCACACTAGTGGATCAATATGTGGTTTGTGAGAAGAACACACATCAAATGACACCGGTGGATCAATGTGTGGTTTATGAGAAGAACACACATGCAAAACACACATTCAATGACACTGGTGGGTCCATATGTGGTTTGTAGAAAGAAGAGACATGCAATGACACTAGTTGTGGTTAATGAAAAGAACACACATGCAATGACTCTAATGGATCCATATGTGGTTTGTGAAAAGAACACACATTCAATGACTCTAGTTGTGGTTAATGAAAAGAACACACATGCAATGACACTGGTGGATCCATGTGTGGTTTGTGAAAAGAACAAACATGCAATGAACTCTGGTGGATCCATATGTGGATTGTGAGAAGAACACACATGAATTGACACTGGTTGTGGTTCATGAAAAGAACACACATCCAATGACACTGGTGGATCCTTATGTGGTTTTTGGAAATAACACACATGCAATGACTCTCGTGGATCCACATGTGGTCTGTGAAAAGAACACACATGCAATGATGATACATTGAAAATGTATCTATAATTTTTGATGTTCCATGCTTGGTTTTATCCACTTTCTTGTGTTTTGTTCCAACTTTGGAGTACTTTTCATATGATTTCTTGGACTAACCTATTAACAAGATCCACAGTGCCAGCTGCCTGTTTTCTGCTGTTTTTGGTTCTAGGAAAGTCAGAAATGAATATTCTCGGAATTGGACGGGACAAAAGCCAAAGTGCCTATTTTTCCGGAAGGGATCAAGTGCCAGAATACGAGACGGAGAGGGACCAGGGGGCCACCACACCACCTGGCTGCGTGGCCCAGCCTGGACCGCGCCAGGGGGTGGTGAGGCCAGCCCTGGCACCCCCTCGGCCTCTCCTTCCGCCTATATATTGCCCTCGGGACGAAAACCCTAAGTACCCGATCAAAAATCCACGAAAGAGTCTGTAGCCACCGTCATCTCCATCCCTAGATCGGGAGGGATCTGAAGCTCTTCCCGGCACCCTGCCAGAGAGGGGAATTCACCCTGGAGGCCTTCTTCATCACCATGCAAGCCTCCGGTGTGATGCATGAGTAGTTCATCCTTGGACTACGGATCCATGTAGTAGCTAGATGGCTGGTTTCTCCTCCTTTGTGCTTTCATGTTTAGATCTTGTGAGCTCCGTTCATGATCAAGATCATCTATTTGTAATCCATACATGTTGTGTTTGCGGGGATCCGATGGATATTGAGATGCTATTTCAGATTGATTATTGATTCTATCATGTCTTTGTTATTTGAGATCTTGCATGCTTTCCGTTGTTAGTAGCTATCTTGGCCAAGTAGATGCTAGCAACTCCAAGAGTTAGTATTTATGCTCGATAGTGGTTTCATGCCTCTGGTAATCTGGGGAAGTGACAGAAATCTCTAAGATACTAGATGTGTTGTTGCTACTAGGGAGAAAACAACAATTCTTTGTTCATAGAACAATCGTATTGTTTACCTTACACGCAGTTCGTAAAGCAATAATCTATTGCTTGCAACTTAATACTGGAGGGGGTTCGGATGATAACCTGAAGGTGGATTATTAGTCATAGATGCAGTTGGATGGCGGTCTATGTATTATGTTGTAATGCCCAATCAAGTCTCAAAGGAGTCAAGATGATTAGTATATGCATGTATTGCTTTCTCGATGTTTGTCAATTGCCCTGCCAAAGGATAGCTAGTAACACCTTTGGGGTGTTTCCTTGCTCCTACTGGTTCGATTAAACCTTGGTTTCATAACTGAGGGAAACTTGTTGCGGTGCTCATCATACTTTCCTCTTGGGGTTCCCAACGAGCTCTACATCAACCACGAGCCATCAACACTTTTCTGGGCGTCGTGCATTGAGCCATCAAGCGATTTTCTGGCGCCGTTGACGGGGAGTCAAGGACATCTTCACAAGGGGAGTCCCTCATAACCAATCTCTTTACTTTGTTGTTTTTGTTTTGCTTAGTTTCTTTTTGCTTTGTTTGCTTGTTTTGTTCTTCAAAAACACAAAAAAATTAGTTTTACCAGTTTGCTTTCTTATTTGAAAACCCAAAAAAATGACTAATCTTGAGAACACTAAGTTGTGTGAATTCACTAGAACCAACAACAATGATTTTATGAGCACACCTATTGCTCCACCTGTGGCTGAAAATACTTTCTTTGAGATAAAACCTGCTTTGCTCAATCTTGTTATGAGAGAACAATTTTCTGGTATTGGTAATGAAGATGCTGCTTCCCATCTAAATAACTTTGTTGAACTTTGTGAGATGCAAAAGCATAGGGATATAGATTGTGATATTATTAAACTGAAATTGTTTCCTTTCTCTTTGAGAGGAAAAGCTAAAGAATGGTTGAATTCCTTAACTAGGAATAGTATTGATTCTTGGACTAAGTGCAAAGATGCTTTTATTGGAAAATACTATCCTCCTGCTAAGATTATATCCATGAGAAGTGAAATAATGAAGTTTAAACAACTTGATAATGAGCATGTTGCTCAAGCTTGGGAAAGAATGAAGTCTTTGGTTAAGAATTGTCCCAATCATGGACTGACTGCTTGGATGATCATCCAAACTTTTTATGCAGGATTAAACTATTCTTCAAGGAACCTATTGGATTCAGCTGCTGGAGGTACCTTTATGACCATCACTTTGGGTGCTGCAACAAAACTTTTGGACAATATGATGGTTAATTATTCTGAATGGCATACTGAGAGAGCTCCACAAGGTAAGAAGGTAAATTCTGTTAAAGAAACCTCCTCCTTGAGTGATAAGATTGATATGATTATGTCTATGCTAGTTAATGGGAAAACCCATATTGATCCAAATAATGTTCCTTTGGCCTCTTTGGTTGCTCAAGAAGAGCAAGTTGATATGAACTTCATAAGAAATAACAAATTTGGTAACAATGCTTATGGTAATAATGCTTATAGGAACAATTTGGGTAACAACAATTATAGGGCCTACCCTCCTAGTAATACTTAGTGAAGGAAGAATTTTAGAAGTTGAAAAAGCCACTAAAAACTTCATGCAAATGCAATATGATCAAAATAAACTATTTACTAAAACTATGGAGGAACAATCTATCATTTTGAAGAACATTAGCCATCAACTTGAGAGTCTAAATAGGGAAATTCCTGGTTTACAATTGAAACTCTCTAATGCTGAAAGAAATATATCATCTTTGTCTGAAGCTCAATCTTCATTGATTAATAAAATGGCTGCTAAACCTGAAACTAATGACAATCCCTTTGCAGCTACTAATGCCATACAAGTAAGAATTGATGAAAATGTTAGACTATTAGCTGAATTACATGCTAAGTGGGAAAGAGAAGATGAAATTGCTAGAAACATTAGTGTTTCTACTATTACCACCACTAGTGTTGAGGCTACTAATAGTTCTACTACTTTAGATGATAAAGTTGATTTTGATCTTGATGGTTGCAACATCTCTGAAGTTATTAAGTTCCTACAAAAGCTTGCTAAAAGTCCTAATGCTAGTGCCATGAATATGGCCTTTACAAAAAACATTACCGATGCTCTCATAAAAAGTAAAGAAGAAAAGATGAAACATAAAGCTTCTATTCCTATAAAGCAATAAGATGGTTGGGAACCCATCATTAATATGAAAGTGAATGACTTTGATTTCAAAGCTTTATGTCATCTTGATAGTAGTGTGTCTATTATGCCTAGAAGGATTTATGATATGCTTGATTTACCTCCTCTTGAAGATTGTTATTTGAATGTCCCACTTGATGCTAATGCTAAAAAGAAACTCATGGGGAGTCTTTATGATGTTCTTATTATGGTTAACGATTCCTATGTCCATGTTGATTTCTATGTTTTGGATGTTGAATACAATGCTTCTTGTCCTATTACTTTGGGAAGACCTTTTCTTAGAACTGTTGATGCCATCATTGATATGAAAGAAGGCACCATTAAATATGAACTCCCACTCAAGAAATGTATAGAACACTTCCCTAAAAAGAGAGAAAAGATTTATTTTGCTTCTCCTATGAAAACAAAATTTGGTCTTAATGCTTCTTCATTTGAGAACACTTGATTCTTTCTTTGCTTCTTATGCCTAACTTAATGGTGTTAAAGAAAAGTACTTTTTGGGAGATAACCCAAGAGTTTTAGATGAGTCTTGGAAGTTATTACCTCTGTAATAACCGCTCCTTATCCTTTTTATTTGCTTTTTGTGCCAATAGTAACCTCTAATGAGAGTGAAGTAATGATTGGGAAAGTTGCTGTCCCAAAAAGATTTTTGTGCTTCACCGTAAAAATTCCTGAGAGAGCTCTGTACGTAGGATTGAGCTGTAAATATTTGTGCTTCTGACCCAGGTTGTTATCTAACTTTCTTTAGTTTAACACTTTTTGATTTGAGCAATAGAAGGTCTTCGAAAAAATTCTTCTTTACCTGCTGGTCTGTTTTGACAGATTTCTGCCATTTTCTGCATTTGCTTCTTGTTAGTTCCTTCTTGAGTTCTTTTGGGGAATTGAGATTTTTGAGGGAAGTTCTATAGTAGATAGTGTTATAATGTAAGTTTATTTGGTGTTATAACTGAACCTTGAGACTTATTTATCTTAAGTGCACTAATGTTGCTAATGAGATTGTGTGAAGTTTTGTATGAAGGAAAATTTTCAGGTGTATGGAAGGAATGAGTAATGAGATGAAGGATGGACTAAAGCTCAAGCTTGGGGATGCCACGCGTGTCACCCCAAGAAATATCCAAGAAGTACAACCGTCAAAGCTTGGGGATGCCCAAGGCATCCCCTTCTTCATCAATAAAAATCCCAGGTTTCTTCCAAACACTTCATTTTTATTGTTTCATGCACAGTTGTGTTTTTCTTGGAGCGTCTTCTTTTTATTTTTTGCTTTGGTTTTTAGTTTGCTTGGTTTGCTTAGTTTTCTGAATAAGTTGGTTGGACCCCCTCTTTCACACTTTGGTTTGCAATTAGTTTGGTTTTGTTTGGAAAAGAGTAGGAAAGTTCATACTTTTGTGGTAAAAAGAGCTCGTTTTTGACTGTGGCCTATGCTTTGTCATGCCATGCTTGATATTGTTTTGGCTTTATTCTTAGTATTCTTTTCTGTCGCATGACTTGTTATAAAAAATTGAGATTGCTTAATGTGCCTTGGATGAATCATGCGTTGTTTTAGCATATTAAAGCATAGTATGGTGGTATTCTCCTTTGATGCTTTATTTGGGTTGACTTGGCACATGCTCACACCATGTTATGACTATCACAAGTCACCATAATCCTTTATGATCCTTTAGTTTTCAACTTGTAGTATCACTTTATGCTTTGATCAATGATGTTTTGTCGCTCTGCATGATTATGGCCATTACTGCTCTCTTAGTTTGTCGCTCCCAGTCTTTTGCTAGCCTCCACAACCAAGTATGAGTTCCACTCATGCATCCAACTCCCTAAACCAAGTTATTCCAAAGAGTCCACCATACCTACCTACTAGCTTATGCTATTCCAAGTATATTCATGCTTTTGTTTACCTTCCACTTGTTATGAGAAAACTAGTGATTAAAGCTCTCACGAACTTGATGGCACACTTTACTTTACTTGCCCTTAATAAACTTGAACCATTATGTCGTCTATGTTGTATATGCTTGCACTTATTTGTTGGGAATTAGCAGAACCATGCTTTCATGGGGAACGCTTTCAACATTGCACTTGGTACTTGTACCTAGTTGATATCATGCTCTTTTGTATATGGATGTTGTCGGTGTGAAATGAAAGGGGAGCTTGTAAGTCCATGGAGTTATGTATATGTGTTAGAGAAATGCCTGGGCCGCTGGTCTAATCCATGCTGACATGGTGGAAACCCACAGCGTAACCATAATGAGTTGTCTATGAAGCATTCTTCTTATAAAATAAAGAGTCCTATATTGAGAAAAAGAGAAAAAGAAAAAAAAAAGATACTATGAAAAGAGGAAGGAGAGAAAAAAGCACCATATTCCCATGGTAAATAAGAAGAATGCTGAGATGCTCATTGTCTGCTTGCCTTGTCATTTTGATATGGGGATTCTTCCGTATCATCGGGCAAGGGGTACCCTGTTGGTGGTTCACAATGATACACATGTACTTACAATGACAAGAACTTACCGGTGACTAAACTTGATTAGCATGAGGAGCGGCCCTCGTATGCAAGGGACATGAGATTTCTGACTTATACTTCGGCAAGCATGTACACCATAGTTTGTTCACTTTAACCTTAATCACTTCAAGATGCTTATGATAGGGGCAATGAGAGCTGAAAGCTGAAGTACCATAATTTTTGGAAGCTCTTTATGAGACTTGAATCCCTACTTCCTTTTACAAAAGGCTTTTTTCCACCATTATATTGAGTCTCCACTTTCTATCTTTATGCACCTACTTTGAGAGCATAGTGACCATTTTTAGTTCTATGTGCATTGTCCCAAGACTAGTTGATTGATGCTTAACTTGTTATTGCTTGTTTCAAACTATTGTATCTAGTCACTCTTATGAACTTTTAAGGTGTCCTATGCATTTATATTTGCTACTCTATTGAGGGACAAGCTGAATACTATTATGCTATGTTTTCTTTATGGGAAACAAACAAACGTCTTGCAAAGCATTGTTATTCATGAATCTTTTGTTTGTGACTTTTCATGTTGCATCATAGTTCCTTTGTCTTATTGCTAGAACTTTGTCTTTCATGTTATGATTGAAGTACTATGATCCCAGCCTTGAATGTTTTGCAAATACTTTGATCAAGTCTTTGATGGTGCATGTCACCTCAAAAATTCTTTCTTTTTATCACTTACCTACTCGAGGACGAGCATGAGTTAAGCTTGGGGATGTTGATACATTGCAAATGTATCTAAATTTTTTGATGTTCCATGCTTGGTTTTATCCACTTTCTTGTGTTTTGTTCCAACTTTGGAGTACTTTTCATATGATTTCTTGGACTAACCTATTAACAAGAGCCACAGTGCCAGCTGCCTGTTTTCTGCTGTTTTTGGTTCGGAAAGTCGAAAATGAATATTCTCGAATTGGACGGGACAAAAGCCAAAGTGCCTATTTTTCGGAAGGATCAAGTGCGAATCTGAGAAGGAGAGGGACGGGGCCACACCACACTGGTCACGCGGCCTGCTGGCCCGCGCCAGTGGGTGGTGAGGCCAGCCCTGGCACCCCCTCGGCTTCTCCTTCCGCCTATATATTGCCCTCGGGACGAAAACCCTAAGTACCCGATGAAAAATCCACGAAAGAGTCTGTAGCCGCCGTCATCTCCATCCCTAGATCGGGAGGGATCTAAATCTCTTCCCGGCACCCTGCCGGAGAGGGGAATTCACCCTGGTGGCCTTCTTCATCACCATGCAAGCCTCCGGTGTGATGCGTGATTAGTTCATCCTTGGACTACGGATCCATGTAGTAGCTAGATGGCTGGTTTCTCCTCCTTTGTGCTTTCATGTTTAGATCTTGTGAGCTCCGTTCATGATCAAGATCATCTATTTTTAATCCATACATGTTGTGTTTGTGGGGATCCGATGGATATTGAGATGCTATTTTAGATTGATTATTGATTCTATCATGTCTTTGTTAGTTGAGATGTTGCATGCTTTCCGTTGTTAGTAGCTATATTGGCCAAGTAGATGCTAGCAACTCCAAGAGTTAGTATTTATGCTCGATAGTGGGTTCATGCCTCTGGTAATCTGGGGAAGTGACAGAAATCTCTAAGATACTAGATGTGTTGTTGCTACTAGGCAGAAAACAACAATCCTTTGTTCATAGAACAATCGTATTGTTTCCCTTACACGTAGTTCGTAAAGCAATAATCTGTTGCTTGCAACTTAATACTAGAGGGGGTTCGGATGATAACCTGAAGGTGGATTATTAGTCATAGATGCATTTGGATGGCGGTCTATGTATTATGTTGTAATGCCCAATCAAGTATCAAAGGAGTCAAGATGATTAGTATATGCATGTATTGCTTTCTCGGTGTTTGTCAATTGCCCCGCTGTAATTTGTTCACCCGGCATGTTATCTATCTTAAGGAGAGCCACCTCTAGTGAACTATGGATCCCGGTCCTTGTCTTTTACATACAATCTACAATCTTTTACTGCTTTGTGTTTACTTTCTGCAAACTTTTACTTCTTTCCATTCGATACGTTTAATCCTTTGTTTTCCGCAAAACACGGTGAGATTGACAACCTCATCGCAAGTTGGGGACAAAGTTCTGTGGTCGTGTTGTGTAGGTCTCCACGTTGCTACTAGCACCGGTAGTGCGCCCTGCTAAAGATCAGCTAGTAACACCTTTGGGGTGTTTCCTTGCTCCTACTGGTTCGATTAAACCTTGGTTTCATAACTAAGGGAAACTTGCTGTTGTGCTCATCATACCTTCCTCTTGGGGTT
Organism: Avena insularis; assembly: GCA_023614405.1. Taxonomy (NCBI): domain Eukaryota; kingdom Viridiplantae; phylum Streptophyta; class Magnoliopsida; order Poales; family Poaceae; genus Avena; species Avena insularis. The sequence goes on along the minus strand of CM042696.1, from coordinate 36,595,538 downwards.
CCCAACGAGCTCTACATCAACCACGAGCCATCAACACTTTTCTGGGCGCCGTGCATTGAGCCATTAAATGACACTGGTGGATCAATGTGCTTTGTGAAAAGAATAGACATGCCATGAACTCTGGTGAATCCATATATGGTTTGTGAGAAGAACACACATGCAATGACTCTAGATGTGGTTCATGAAAAGAACACACATGCAATCACACTAGTGGATCCATATGTGGTTTGTGAAAAGGACACACATGCAATGACTCTAGATGTGGTTTGTGAAAAGAACACACATGCAATCACACTGTGTATCCATATGTGGTTTGTGAGAAGAACACACATCCAATGAAACTGGTGGATCCATATGTGGTTTGTGAGAAGAACACACATGCAATGACACTGGGTGTGGTTCATGAAAAGAACACACATCCAATGACACTGGTGGATCCTTATGTGGTTTGTGAAAATAACACACATGTAATGACTCTAGATGTGGCTTATGAAAAGAACACACATGTAATGACTCTAGATGTGGCTTGTGAGAAGAACACACATGCAATGATACTGGTGATCCATATGTGGTTTGTGAGAAGAACATAGATGCAATGACTCTGGTGGATTGGTACGTTGCTAACGTATCCATAATTTTTGATGTTCCATGCTTGGTTTATATCTACTTTCTTATGTTTTGTCCACACTTTGTAGTACCTTTTATACACTTCCTTGGACTAACCTATTAACAAGATGCCACGGTGCGAGTTGCCTGTTTTCTATTGTTTTTGGTTCCAGAAAGTCAGAAATGAATATTCTCGGAATTGGACGGGACAAAAGCCAAAGTGAATATTTCACCGAGGGGAACACGGAGCCATAGGATGAGACAGAGAGGGGCCAGGGGTCGTCCACACCATAGGGTGGCGTGGGTCCCCCTGGCCACGCCACTAGGTGGTGTGGGCCCCTCCGGCCTCCACCGACCTTGCTCTTTCGCCTATAAGAAGCCTCCAATGCAGAAACCCTAGATTGTCAGCCTCCAGCCACGAAAAGTTCCGCAGTGCCGCCGCCACCGAAGGGGAGATTTGGGGGACAGAAAGTCTCTGTTCCGGCACCCTTCCGGGACGGGGAAGTGCCCCCGGAGCCATCTCCATCGATCTCCACCGCCATCTCCATCGTCGTTGCTGATTCCCATGATGATGAGGGAGTAGTTCTCTCTCGAGGCTAAGGGTTCTACCGGTAGCTATGTGTTCATCTCTCTCTCTATGTGTGTGATCTTATTGAGATCATGAGCTTTGTAATCAAGTAGATCTACCTTGCTACTCAAGTTCTTTAATAGATCTCTGCTCTCCCCATGTGTGTGAAAGTGACAGCGTGCACACCATGGTGGCACTTAGGCTAGAGATTACAAATACCTGTTATGAGTTATATTTGGAGTTGGATGTTTCTATGAAATTGTGGTGTTTGTTGGAACCATCTAGAGATCAAGGTGATAGTGTGGGGTTATCTAAATGGAGAAAGGGAACTTTGAGGAGTGCTGTTATAGCCCTACCATGGATTAGAGTGTCCAACCAGAGAGTAGTTCAGAGTAGTATCATGAAGAGAAGATATTTATATGAGAGTGTTCACTAGTGAAAGTATGATCCCTAGGCCTTGTTTCTAAGCATTGAAACACCGTTTGCAACTAGATATGTTACATGTTTTCTTTCTTCCTTCTTTATTTCAGTTTGCCTTTAGTCTCTTCCACGCCATCAAGCTATTTTCTAGCACCGTTCTCTTATATCCATACCACTTGTATTTTACTATCTCTTCGCTGAACTGGTGCACCTATACACCTGACAAGTGTATTGGGTGTGTTGGGGACACAAGAGACTTCTTGTATCTTGATTGCAGGGTTGCTGGAGAGGGATAGCTTTGACCACTTCCTCCCTGAGTTCGATAAACCTTGGGTAATCCACTTAAGGGAAACTTACTACTATTCTACAAACCTGTGCACTTGGAGGCCAAACAACTGTCTACAAGAATAGAAGTGCGTAGACATCATGGATCCACATGTGGTTTGTGAAAAGAAAACACATGCAATGACACTGGTGGATCCATATGTGGTCTATGGAAAGAACAGACATGCAATGACACTAGTTGTGGTTAATGAAAAGAACACACATGCAATGACTCTAATGGATCCATATATGGTTTGTGAAGAGAACACACATGCAATGACACTAGTTGTGGTTAATGAAAAGAACACACATGCAATGACACTAGTGGATCCATATGTGGTTTGTGAAAAGAATAGACATGCAATCAACTCTGGTGGATCCATATGTGGTTTGTGAGAAGAACACACATGCAATGACACTGGTTGTGGTTCATGAAAAGAACACACAGCCAATGACACTTGTGGATCCGTATGTGGTTTGTGAAAAGAACACACATGCAATGCCTCTAGTGGATCCACATGTGGTTTGTGAAAAGAACACACATGCAATGACACTAGTGGATCAATGTGGTTTGTGAAAAGAACAAACATGCAATGAACTTTGGTGGATCCATATGTGGTTTGTGAGAAGAACACACATGCAATGACTCTAGATGTGGTTCATCAAAAGAACACACATGCAATCACACTGGTGGATCCATATGTGGTTTGTGAAAAGACCACACATGCAATTACTCTAGATGTGGTTTGTGAAAAGAACACACATTCAATAACTCTAGATGTGGTTTGTGAAAAGAACACACATGCAATCACACTGGTGGATCCATATGTGGTTTGTGAGAAGGAAACACATCCAATGACACTAGTGGATCCATATGTAGTTTGTGAGAAGAACACACATGCAATGACACTGGGTGTGGTTCATGAAAAGAACACACATCCAATGACACTGGTGGATCCTTATATGGTTTGTGAAAAGAACACACATGTAATGACTCTAGATGTGGCTTGTGAGACGAAAACACATGCAATTACACTGGTGGATCCATATGTGGTTTGCGAGAAGAACACACATGCAATGACTCTGGTGGATCCACATGTGGTTTGTGAAAAGAACACACATGCAATGACACTAGTGGATCCATATGTGGTTTGTGGAAAGAACAGACATGCAATCACACTAGCAATGGTTAATGAAATAAACACACATGCAATGACACAGGTGGATCCATATGTGGTCTATGGAAAGAACAAACATGCAATGACACTAGTTGTGGCTAATGAAAAGAACACACATGCAATGACTCTGGTGGATCCATGTGTTTTGTGAAAAGAACATACATGCAATGACTCTAGATATGGTTAATGAAAAGAACACACATGCAATGACACTGGTGGATCCATATGTGGTTTGTGAAAAGAACAGACATGCGATGACTCTTATGGATCCATATGTGGTTTGTGAGAAGAACACACATACAATGACACTAATTGTGGTTCATGAAAAGAACACACATCCAATGACACTGGTGTATCCTTATGTGGTTTGTGAAAAGAACACACATGCAATGACTCTAGATGTGGTTTGTGAGAAGAACACACATGCAATGACACTAGTGGATCCATATGTGGTTTGTGAGAAGAACACACATCCAATGACACTGGTGGATCCATATGTGGTTTGTGAGAAGAACACACATGCAATGACACTGGGTGTGGTTCATGAAAAGAACACACATCCGATGACACTGGTGGATCCTTATGTGGTTTGTGAAAAGACCACACATGCAATGACTCTAGTTGTGGTTTTTGAGAAGAACACACATGCAATGACACTGGGTGTGGTTCATGAAAAGAACACACATCCGATGACACTAGTGGATCCTTATGTGATTTGTGAAAAGACCACACATGCAATGACTCTAGTTGTGGTTTTTGAGAAGAACACACATGCAATGACACTGGTGGAGCCATATGTGGTTTGTGAGAAGAACACACATTCAATCACACTGGTGGATCCATATGTGGTTTGTGAGAAGAACACACATGCAATGACACTGGGTGTGGTTCATGAAAAGAACACACATCCAATGAACTCTAGTGGATCCATATGTGGTTTGTGAGAAGAACACACATGCAATGACACTAGGTGTGGTTCATGAAAAGAACACACATCCAATGACACTAGTGGATCCTTATGTGGTTTGTGAAAAGAACACACATGCAATGACTCTGGTGGATCCATGTGGTTTGTGAAAAGAACATACATGCAATGACTCTAGCTATGGTTAATGAAAAGAACACACATGCAATGACACTGGTGGATCCATATGTGGTTTGTGAAAAGAACAGACATGCGATGAATCTGATGGATCCATATGTGGTTTGTGAGAAGAACACACATACAATGACACTGGTTGTGGTTCATGAAAAGAACACACATCCAATGACACTGGTGTATCCTTATGTGGTTTGTGAAAAGAACACACATGCAATGACTCTAGATGTGGTTTGTGAGAAGAACACACATGCAATGACACTAGTGGATCCATATGTGGTTTGTGACAAGAACACACATCCAATGACACTGGTGGATCCATATGTGATTTGTGAGAAGATCATGTTGGAGATATGCGCAAGAGGCAATAATAAAAGTGGTTATTATTATATCTTTGTGTTTATGATGAATGTTTACATCCCACGCTATAATTATATTATTAGGAAACACTAATACTTGTGAGTTTTGTAAACGTAAAAGAGTCCCTAGTAAGCCTCTTGTTGAACTAGCTTGTTGATTACTAGATGATCATGGTTTCCTGATCATGGACATTGGATGTCATTAATAACAAGGTTATATCATTAGGAGAATGATGTGATGGACACACACCCATAGTAAGTGTAGCATAAGATCAAGTCATTAAGTTCGTATTGCTACAAGCTTTCAAATGCATAGTAATCTAATCCTTCGACCATGAGGTTATGTTAATCACCATCACCAGATGGGTACTTTGATGACATCAAACACCGCTTCGTAACTGGGTGGTTATAAAGGTGTCATTAGGTATTCTGAAAGTATGTGTTGAAGCGCATGGACCAAGATTGGGATTTGTCCATCCATATGACAGATAGATATGCTCTGGGCCCTCTCGGTGGAATGTCATCTAGTTAGCTTGTAAGCATGTGACTAGGTCACAAGGGATGACATATCATGGAACGAGTAAAGAGTACTTATCAGTAATGAGGTAGAACTAGGTATGGAGATACCGACGATCAAACTTCGGATAAGTAGAGTATCACGTGACAAAGGGAATTGGTTTTCGTATGTAAATGGTTCTATCGATCATGAAGTCATCCTTGAGTATGTGGGATCCGTGATGGATCTCCAGATCCCGCTGATGGTTATTGATCGGAGACGTGTCTTCATCATGTCTGCATATTCACGAAACGTAGGGTGACACACTTAAGGTTCGATGTTGTTTATGTAGATATGGAATGTGCGTTGGAGACCGAATGTTGTTCAGAGTCTCAGATTGGATCTAGGACATCACGAGGAGATCCGAAATTGTCCAGAGAATAAGATTCATATAATGGAGATCATTTTCTAGGTTCAGAAATGTTCCGGAGTGTTTATATGGGGATTCTAGAAGGTTTCGGAATGTTCCGAAAGGTTCTAGAAAATTCTATGGAGTTTACTTGAAAACCAAGAAAGGAGAAGGGGAAACTTGGGGGGAAGGAAACTCCCCCCAAGCCCCTCTTGTGCGCCGGCCCTAGAGGTGGCCCTAGGGGTGGGAACCCTAGGCGCCACCCCTCCCTCTATAAATAGAGGGGTGGAGGCGCCCCCCCAGGCCCCTTCCATTCCTTGCCCTAGCCGCCTCTCTCCTCCTCCTCTGCTCTGCTCTGGCTTAGGCGAAGCCCTGTAGAATTCTCTACTCCACTACCACCACCACGCTGTCGTGCTGCTGGGATTCCGTGGAGAGATCTACTACCTCTGCTCACATTGAACAGGGGAGAGGAAGGTCTGCATCGACTCAGACGCAGGACCGATTATGAGAAGCGCCGAACGACCCGGAAAGGCTCGTCCACTCGATCTTGAGATCGGCAAGTGATCTACTACATCAACCACGAGATCCGATCTCGCACAAGGCTTTCGGATCTACAAGGGTTAGTACAGATCTATCTCGTTGCACATGTCTAATAGATTAGATCTTGGCTTTTATCTAGATTAGATCTGGGTTTTGTTCGTTCTTGCAGTAGAATTTTTTTGTTTTCCATGCTATGAACCCATCAGTGGTATCAGAGCCGTGTCTATGCGTAGATCTGTTGCACGAGTAGAACACAATGGTTTTGTGGGCGTTGGTGCTCGTGCCGTATTTTGCTTTGTGTACTTTGCATCTTGCGGTATGGTGGGATGAAGCGGCTCGGGCTAACCTTACATGTCATCGCACATGAGACTTTCTCCACGCTTGAAGTGTAACTTGCTTTGCACAAGTGGATTTGCGGGTGTCTGTCTCTCCCACCATAGTATAGATCCAATTTACACTTTGCACTTGATAGCACTTGTATCAACGTTGTGGTTCAGTTTTGTAGGTAAGATCCGTTCTGATTCGAAAGCCCCAAACCACGTAAAACATGCAAAGAAAATTAGAGGCGTCTAACTTGTTTTTGTAGGGGTTTTGTGATGTGATATGGCCATCATGTGATTATGATTATATTTGATGTATGCAATGATCCTTGTTGTAATATGGCAACCGACAGGAGCCTAATGGTTGTCTTTAATTCTGTTAAGACCTACATGTCTATTCATCTTGTAATAGCTTTATTCCAAGTAGTTGTAATAGTTGCTAGTGATGATGGACAACCATGAAGCGGCGCCACTGACCTTGACACAATGCTGGTGATGATGGAGATCATGTTCGTGCTTTGGAGATGGAGATCAAAGGCATAAGAAGAAAGGGCCATATCATATCACACTAATTATGAATTGCCTGTGATATTAATCCTTTATGCATCTTGTATTGCTTAGATCGCGACGATAGCATTATAAGATGATCCCTCTCACTAAATATCAAGTAATAAAGTGTTCGTCCTTAGTTGGCACCGTTGCTAAGACTCGTCGTTTCGAAGCATCTCGTGATGATCGGATGTGCTAGATTCTACGTGTACATACAACGGGTGCAACCCAGTTTTGCACATGCGGAAACTAAGGTTAATCTTGACGAGCCTAGCATGTACAGACATGGTCTCGGAACACGGAATACCGAAAGTTAGAGCATGAGTCATATAAATGATATGATGAACATGAAGATTGTTCGCCGTTGAAACTACATCTTCTCTTGTGAAGATCGGACTTGGTGTAGTGGATTTGGTTCGTGTAATCACTAAGACAACGTGAGGGATGTTGTTTTGAGTGGGAGTTCACCTAGTTAATTTAAGAATTAATATTGAACTCAATTTATCATAAACTTAGTCTAAACTACTTGCAAATTTGTTGTAGATTATGGCGAACCTCTCCATCAATTTTAATGCGTTCCTAGAGAAAGAAAAGCTTAAGAACAATGGAAGCAACTTCACGTACTGGCTCCGTGGACTGAAGATTGTCCTCAGGGCTGGTCAGTTGACCTATGTGCCCGAAGCACCGCTAGGTGACCCACCTGCAGACGATGCCACCGATGACGTAAAGAATGTTTACGCCACTCGGAAAAAATCAATACTCCACAGTTCAGTGTGCCATCCTGTACGGTTTAGAAACGGAGCTTTAGAAGCGCTTTGAGCACCACGACCCGTTTGATATCATCAAAGAGCTCAAGCTGATTTTTGAGACTCATGCGGCCGTGGAGAGCTATGAGGCCTCCGATAAGTTCTTTAACTATAAGATGGAAGAGGGAAGCTCCGTTAGCGAGCACGTGCTCACCATGTCTGGGCACGCAAACAAGCTCCAAGAGTTGGGGATAACGATTCCTAATGAGTTAGGGTTCACCGTGTCCTCCAATCACTGCCACCGAGTTATAAGAACTTTGTGATGAACTACAATATGCACTGCATGAACAAGACGTTGCCTGAACTATCGTCCATGCTGAAAACTGCTGAAGTGGAGATCAAGAAGGAGCACCAAGTGTTGATGGTCAATAAGACCACCAATTTCAAGAAATAGGGCAAGCCTAAGAACAAGGGCAACTTCAAGAAGGACGGCAAGAAAGCTGCCGCGCCTGCTAAGAAGCCCAAGGCTGGTCCTAAGCCTGAAACTGAATGCTGTTGGAGATATGCCCAAGAGGCAATAATAAAGTGGTTATTATTATACCTTTATGTTTATGATAAATGTTTACATCCCATGCTATAATTGTATTAACCGGAAACATTAATACTTGTGTGTTTTGTAAACATAAAAGAGTCCCTAGTAAGCCTCTTGTTAAACTAGCTTATTGATTAATGGATGATCATGGTTTCCTGATCATGGACATTGGATGTCGTTAATAACAAGATCATATCATTAAGAGAATGATGTAATGGACACACACCCATAGTAAGCATAGCATAAGATCAAGTCATTAAGTTCGTTTTGCTACAAGCTTTTCAAATGCATAGTAACCTAATCCTTCGACCATGAGGTTATGTTAATCACCATCACCGGATGGGTACTTTGATGACATCAAACACTGCTTCGTAACTGGGTGGTTATAAAGGTGTCATTGGGTATTCTAAAAGTATGTATTGAAGCGCATGGACCAAGATTGGGATTTGTCCAACCATATGACGGATAGATATGCTCTGGGCCCTCTCGGTGGAATGTCATCTAGTTAGCTTGCAAGCATGTGACTAGGTCACAAGGGATGACATATCATGGAACGAGTAAAGAGTACTTATCAGTAACGAGGTAGAACTAGGTATAGCAATACCGACGATCAAACCTCGGATAAGTAGAGTATCGTGTGACAAAGGGAATTGGTTTTGTATGTTAATGGTTCTATCGATCACAAAGTCATCGTTGAGTATGTGGGAGCTGTTATGGATCTCCAGATCCCGCTAATGGTTATTGATCGGAGATGTGTCTCCCTCATGTCTGCATATTCACGAACCGTAGGGTGACACACTTAAGGTTCGAAGTTGTTTTAAGTAGATATGGAATGTGCGTTGGAGACCGAATGTTGTTCGGAGTCTCGGATTGGATCCGGGACATCACGAGGAGATCCGGAATTGTCCGAAGAATAAGATTCATATATTGGGGATCATTTTCTAAATTAGGAAATGTTCCGGAGTATTTGTATGGGGATTCTAGAAGGTTTCAGAATGTTCCGGAAGGTTCTAGGAGATTTCTTGGAGTTTGCTTGAAAACCAAGAAAGGATCAAGGAAGTCCAAGTGGGGCAAGACACGGATTCGTGGGGGAGGAGGACTCCTCCCCCTCCCAATCCGCCGGCCAAGGAGGGAGGGGAGTCCTACTAGGACTCCCCCTCCCATGGCGCCTCCCTCCTTTAAATAGAAGGGAGGGGGCGCCACCCCCTACCCCTCTCTCATAACAAACCCTAGCCGCCGCCTCTCTCCTCCTCCTTCCCTCTGCTCCGGCTTAGGCGAAGCCCTGCAGAATTCTCTACTCCACCACCACCACACCGTCGTGCTGCTGGGATTCCGTGGAGAAGATCTACTACCTCCGCTTTCGCTGAACGGGAGAGGAAGGTCTGCTCGACCAAGACGTGTGACCGATCATGAAGCGCTGCCGGAAGGATCGTCCACACGATCTTGAGATCGGCAAGTGATCGACTACATCAACCCCGAGATCTAATCTCGTAACGCTTTTGGTTCTACGAGGGTTAGTACAGATCTATCTCGTTGCACATATCTAATAGATTAGATCTTGGTTTTATCTAGATTAGATCTGGGTTTTGTTCGTTCTTGCGATAGAATTTTTTTGTTTTCCATGCTACGAACCCATCAAATGCTTCTACTGCAAGGGTGCTGGTCACTGGAAGCGTAACTGCCCCAAGTACCTGGCGGATCTAAAGAACGGCAACATCAAAAAGAAAGGTATATTTGATATACATGTTATTGATGTGTATCTTACTAGTAATCGTAGTAGTGCCTGGGTATTTGATACTGGTTCGGTTGCTCATATTTGTAACTCAAACAGAATCATGGAATAAGTGAAGACTGGCGAGAGACGAGGTGACGATGCGCGTTGGAAATGGCTCCAAGGTTGATGTGATCGCCATCGGCACGCTCCCTCTACATCTACCATCAGGATTAGTTTTAAATTTAAATAATTGTTATTTGGTGCCTGCGTTAAGCATGAACATTATATCTGGATCTTGTTTATTGTGAGGCGGTTACTCTTTTAAGTCTTTGAATAAAGGTTGTTCGATTTATATGAGTAATATATTTTATGGTAATGCACTTGAGATGAATGGTTTATTCTTACTGAATCTCGGTAGTAGTGATACACATGTTCACAACATAGATGCTAAACGAATAAAATTGAATGATGATTCTACATACATGTGGCACTATCGTCTTGGTCACATTGGACTAAAGCGTATGAAGAAACTCCATTCTGATGGACTTCTTGAATCACTTGATTTTGAATCACTTGAAAGATGCGAAGCATATCTGATGGGAAAAATGACTAAGACTCCATTCTCTGGAATAATGGAGCGAGCTACGGACTTATTGGAAATAATATATACCGATGTATGCGGCCCAATGAGTGTAGCATCGTGTGGTGGATATCGTTATGTTCTCACTTTCATGGATGACTTAAGTAGATATGGGTATGTCTACTTTATGAAACATAAATCCGGAACTTTCGAGAAGTTTAAGGAATTTCAAAGTTAAGTGGAAAATCATCGTAACAAGAAGATTAAATTTCTGCGTTCTGACCGCGGAGGTGAATATCTAAGTTATGAGTTTGGCATGCATTTAAAGAAGTGTGGAATACTTTCGCAATTGACACCGTCGGGAACACCACAGCGTATTGGTGTGTCCGAACGTCGTAACCAAACTCTCTTAGATATGGTTCGGTCTAAAATGTCTCTTACAGATTTACCGCTATCGTTTTGGGGCTATGCATTAGAGATAGCCACATTCACTTTAAATAGGGCACCATCTAAATCTATCGAAACGACACCGTACGAATTGTGGTTTGGAAAGAAACCTAAGTTGTCGTTCCTTAAAGTTTGGAGTTGTGAAGCGTATGTAAATAAGTTACAACCTGATAAGCTTGAACCCAAAGCGGAGAAATGCGTCTTCATAGGATACCCTAAAGAAACAATTGGGTATACTTTCTATCATAGATCCGAAGGCAAAGTTTTCGTTGCCAAGAATGGATCCTTTCTTGAGAAGGAGTTTCTCTCAAAGGAAGTGACTGGAAGGAAAGTAGAACTCGACGAGGTTATTGAACCTTCTCTCGGAATTGAGAGTAGCGCAACACCAGAAGATGTTTTTGTGCCGCCTGCACCATTTGGAGAGGAAGCTAATGATGGTGATCATGAAACTTCGAACGAAGTTGCTGCTGAACCTCGCAGGTCAATGAGGGTTCGTACCACTCCTGATTGGTATGACCCTTCCTTGAACGTCATGTTGGTGGACAACATTGATGACCCTGCGACGTATGAAGAAGCTATGGTGAGCCCAGATTTGGACAAATGGCTAGAAGCCATGAAATCCGAAATGGGATCCATGTAAGAAAACCAAGTGTGGACTTTGGTGGACTTACCGGATGGCCGTAAGGCTGTCGAGAACAAATGGATTTTCAAAAGAAAAACAGATGCTGATGGTAATGTTACCGTCTATAAAGCTTGACTTGTCGCGAAAGGGTTCTGACAAATTCAAGGAGTTAACTACGATGAGACATTCTCACCAGTAGCGAAGCTAAAGTCTGTGAGGATTTTGTTAGCAATTGCTGCATATTTCGATTATGAGATTTGGCAGATGGATGTCAAAACAGCGTTCCTTAATGGAGACATTGAGGAAGAGTTGTATATGGTACAACCCAAGGGTTTTGTCGATCCTAAAGAAGCTAACAAGGTATGCAAACTTCAGCGCTCCATTTATGGACCAAAGCAAGCATCCCGGAGTTGGAATCAACGTTTTGATAAAGTAATCAAAAACTTTGGATTTATACAAACTTATGGAGAAGCTTGTATTTACAAGAAAGTGAGTGGGAGCTCTATAGCATTCCTAGTACTATATGTAGATGACATATTGTTGATTGGGAATGATATAGAACTTCTTAATAGTGTCAAAACCTATTTGAATAATAGTTTTTCAATGAAGGATCTTGGCAAAGCGGCATATATTCTAGGCATCAAGATTTATAGAGATAGATTAAGATGCCTAATAGCGCTTTCACAAAGTACATACTTGGACAAAGTTCTAAAGAGGTTTAGAATGGAAGAGAGCAAGAAAGGGTTCTCGCCCATGTTGCCAGGTAAGACCTTAGTAAGACTCAAAGTCCAGCTACAGCAGAAGATAGAGAGAAAATGAGTAATGTTCCCTATGCCTCGGCCATAGGTTCTATCATGTATGCCATGCTGTGTACAAGACCAGATATAGCACATGCTGTTAGTTTGACTAGCAGATATCAAAATGATCCTGGAATGGAGCACAGACAGCGGTCAAGAATATCCTAAAGTACCTAAACAGGACTAAGGATATGGTTCTTTCTTATGGAGGTGATGAACAAGTTGTTGTAAACAGTTACACTAATGCTAGTTGGAACACCGATCCAGATGACTCGAAATCACAGTCTGGATACGTATTTATTTTGAATGGTGCTGCAGTGAGCTGGAGGAGTGCCAAGCAAAGCGTTGTGGCGAAATCTTCAACTGAATCGGAATACATAGCTGCTTCAGAGGCTGCACAAGAAGCCATATGGATGAATGAGTTCATTACCGAACTTGGCGTGGTTCCTAGTGCGTTGGACCCGATGGCCATCTATTATGACAACACAAGTGCCATAGCTAATGCAAAGGAGCCAAGGTCACATAGCAAGCTGAAGCACATCAAGCTACATTTCCATGTTATTCACGAGTATGTCCAAGATGGTGACATAAAGATTTGCAAAGTACACACTAATCTGAATGTGGCGGATCCGTTGACTAAACCTCTCCCTAGAGCAAAGCATGACCCACACCAGAACACCATGGGTGTTAGGTATATTACCATGTAATCTAGATTATTGAGTCTAGTGCAAGTGGGAGACTGTTGGAGATATGCCCAAGAGGCAATAATAAAAGTGGTTATTATTATATCTTTGTGTTTATGATGAATCTTTACATCCCATGCTATAATTGTATTATTAGGAAACACTAATACTTGTGTGTTTTGTAAACGTAAAAGAGTCCCTAGTAAGCCTCTTGAACTAGCTTGTTGATTAATAGATGATCATGGTTTCCTGATCATGGACATTGGATGTCATTAATAACAAGGTTATATCATTAGGAGAATGATGTGATGGACACACACCCATAGTAAGTGTAGCATAAGATCAAGTCATTAAGTTCGTATTGCTACAAGCTTTCAAATGCATAGTAACCTAATCCTTCGACCATGAGGTTATGTTAATCACCATCACCGGATGGGTACTTTGATGACATCAAACACCGCTTCATAACTAGGTGGTTATAAAGGTGTCATTAGGTATTCTGAAAGTATGTGTTGAAGCGCATGGACCAAGATTGGGATTTGTCCATCCATATGATGGACAGATATGCTCTGGGCCCTCTCGGTGGAATGTCATCTAGTTAGATTGTAAGCATGTGACTAGGTCACAAGGGATGACATATCATGGAACGAGTAAAGAGTACTTATCAGTAACGAGGCAGAACTAGGTATGGAGATACCGACGACCAAACCTCGGATAAGTAGAGTATCGCGTGACAAAGGGAATTGGTTTTCATATGTAAATGGTTATATCGATCGCGAAGTCATTGTTAAGTATGTGGGAGCCGTTATGGATCTCCAGATCCCGCTGATGGTTATTGATCGGAGAGGTGTCTTCATCATGTCTGCATATTCACGAACCGTAGGGTGACACACTTAAGGTTCGATGCTATTTAGGTAGATATGAAATGTGCGTTGGAGACCGAATGTTGTTCAGAGTCTCAGATTGGATCTAGGACATCACGAGGAGATCTAGAATTGTCCGGAGAATAAGATTCATATAATGGAGATCATTTTCTAGGTTCGGAAATGTTCCGGAGTGTTTATATGGGGATTCTAGAAGGTTTCGGAATGTTCCGGAAGGTTCTAGAAAATTCTGTGGAGTTTACTTGAAAACCAAGAAAGGAAAAGGGGAAACTTGGGGGGGAAGGAAACTCCCCCCAGGCCCCCCTTGTGCGCCGGTGCTAGAGGTGGCCCTAGGGGTGGGAACCCTAGGCGCCACCCCTCCCTCTATAAATAGAGGGGTGGAGGAGCCCCCCCAGGCCCCTTCCACTCCTTGCCCTAGCCGCCTCTCTCCTCCTCCTTCGCTCTGCTCTGGATTAGACGAAGCCCTGCAGAATTCTCTACTCCACTACCACCACCACGCCGTCGTGCTTTTGGGATTCCGTGGAGAGATCTACTACCTCCGCTGCTCGCTGGAACGGGGAGAGGAAGGTCCGCATCGACTCTGCACGTGTGACCGATTACGGAAGCGCTGCCGGAATGCGGCGCCGGAAGGCTCGTCCACTCGATCTTGAGATCGGCAAGTGATCGTCTACATCAACCACGAGATCCGATCTCGCACAAGGCTTTCGGATCTATAAGGGTTAGTACAGATCTATCTCGTTGCACATGTCTAATAGATTAGATCTTGGCTTTTATCTAGATTAGATCTGGGTTTTGTTCGTTCTTGCGGTAGAAAGTTTTTGTTTTCCATGCTACGAACCCATCAAAACACACATGCAATGACACTGGGTATGGTTCATGAAAAGAACACACATCCAATGACACTGGTGGATCCTTATGTGGTTTGTGAAAAGAACACACATCCAATCACACTGGTGGATCCATATGTGGTTTGTGAGAAGAACACAAATGCAATGACACTGGGTGTGGTTCATGAAAAGAACACACATCCAATGAACTCTAGTGGATCCATATGTGGTTTGTGAGAAGAACACACATGCAATGACACTAGGTGTCGTTCATGAAAAGAACACATATCCAATGACACTAGTGGATCCTTATGTGGTTTGTGAAAAGAACACACATGCAATGACTCTAACGGATCCACATGTGGTTTGTGAAAAGAACACACATGCGAAACACACATGCAATGACACTGGTGGATCCATATGTGGTCTATGGAAAGAACAGGCATGCAATGACACTAGCTGTGGTTAATGAAAAGAACACACATGCAATGACACTGGTGGATCCATATATGGTCTATGGAAAGAACAGACATGCAATGACACTAGTTGTGGTTTATGAAAAGAACACACATGCAATGACTCTAGTGGATCCATGTGGTTTGTGAAGAGAACATACATGCACTGAATCTAGCTATGGTTAATGAAAATAACACACATGCAATGACACTGGTGGATCCATATGTGGTTTGTGAAAAGAACAGACGCGCTATGACTCTGATGGATCCATATGTGGTTTGTGAGAAGAACACACATGCAATGACAGTAGTTGTGGTTCATGAAAAGAACACACATCCAATGAAACTGGTGGATCCTTATGTGGTTTGTGAAAAGAACACACATCCAATGACTCTGGTGGATCCACATGTGGTTTGTGAAAAGAACATACATGCAATGATACTGGGTGGATCAATGTATTGTGAAAATAATAGACATGCAATGAACTCTGGTGGATCCATATGTGGTTTGTGAGAAGAACACACATGCAATGACACTGGGTGTGGTTCATGAAAAGAACACACATCCAATAAAACTGGTGGATCCTTATGTGGTTTGTGAAAAGAACACACATGCATTGACTCTAGATGTGTTTTGTGAGAAGAACACACATGCAATCACACTGGTGGATCCATATGTGGTTTGTGAGAAGAACACACATCCAATGACACTGGTGGATCCATATGTGGTTTGTGAGAAGAACACACATGCAATGACACTAGGTTTGGTTCATGAAAAGAACACACATCCAATGACACTAGTGGATCCTTATGTGGTTTGTGAAAAGAACACACATGCAATGACTCTATATGTGGTTTATGAGAAGAACACACATCCAATGACACTGGGTGTGGTTCATGAAAAGAACACACATCCAATGACACTGGTGGATCCTTATGTGGTTTGTGAAAAGAACACGCATGCAACGACTCTAGCCGTGGTTTGTGAAAGGAACACTCATGCAATGACACCAGTTGATTAATGTGGTTTGCGAAAATAACAGACATGCAATGAACTCTGGTGGATCCATATGTGGTTTGTGAGAAGAACACACATGCAATGACACTGGGTGTGGTTCATGAAAAGAACACACATCCAATGATACTGGGTGTGGTTCATGAAAAGAACACACATCCAATGACACTAGTGGATCCTTATATGGTTTGTGAAAAGAACACACATGCAATGACACTGGTGGATCCACATGTGGTTTGTGAAAATAACACACATTTCAATGACACTGGTGGATCCATATGTGGTTTGTGAAAAGAACACACATTTCAATGACTCTGGTGGATCCATATGTGGTTTGTGAGAAGAACACACATGCAATGACTCTAGCTATGGTTAATGAAAAGAACAGAGATGTAATGACTCTAGCGGTGGTTTATTGAAAGAACACACATGCAATGACTCTAGTGCATCCATATCTAGTTTGTGAAAAGAACACACATCCAATGACACTGGTGGATCCCTATGTGGTTTATGAATAGAACACACATGCAATGACACTGGTGGATCAACATGTGCTTTATGAATAGAACACACATGCAATGACACTGGAGGATCTATGTGGTTTATGAGAATAACATACATGCAATGAACCCTAGTATATCCATGTGGTTTATGAGAAGAACACACATCCAATGAACTCTAGTTGATCTATCTTGGCATAATTTGATGTATGCCATGATGTATTTAATTGTACAAGACACTCACTTTCCATTTTTATTCTACTCAGTTTTGCCCTTGGTTTTTTTGATACTACTCAGTTTTCCCCCTCTCTCTCTTCCCTTCGTAGAAGCCCAAACATGTGCTCACTCTGTCTGCTACACCCGAATTGGTTGTCACAGTTGTCACGTGGATCGTGCAGGAGATAGAACTGCGCAAAAGGTGCTACAATCAGGTTTCTACTGGCCTACCCTTTTTATAGATGCAAGAAAATTTGTTTTATCTTGTGATGAGTGTCAGCCTATTGGTAATATTTCTAGACGCAATGAAATGCCTATGAACTACTCTCTAGTGATTGAACCCTTTGATTGTTGGGGATTTGACTTTATGGGTCATTTTCCTCCCTCAAAAGGTTATACCCATATTATTGTTGTCGTTGATTATGTCACTAAGTGGGTAGAAGCCATACATACGAAGAGTGCTGATGGGAGACCTCTCTAAAATGCTTAAGGATGTTATCTTTCCTAGGGTTGGAGTTCCTAGGTATCTTATGACTGATGGGGGTTCTCATTTCATTCATGGTGGTTTTAGAAAGTCCCTTGCTAAATATGATGTTAATCATAGAATCGCTTTAGCTTATCATCCCCAAACTAGTGGACAAGTAGAGTTATCAAATAGAGAAATTAAATCCATCTTGCAAAACGGCTGTTAATAGATCTAGAAAATTGGCCTAAAAAGTTGAACGATGCTTTATGGGCTTATAGGACTACCTATAAAAACCCTATGGGGATGTCTCCTTATAAAATGGTTTATGGGAAAGCTTGTCACCTGGCTTTAGAATTAGAGCACAAAGCTTATTGGGTAGTTAAAGAACTTAATAGAGATTGTAAGCTTGCTGGCGAAAAAAGATTATTTGACTTAAGTTCGTTGGATGAATGGAGGAGTGAAGCATATGAGAATGCTAGACTCTTTAAGGAGAAAGTTAAAAGATGGCATGACAAGTAAATACTTAAGAGAGAATTCCATGTTGGTGAGAAAGTTCTATTGTATAGGCCTCATCTCAGATTTTTTGTTGGGAAACTATTGTCAAAATGGGAAGGACCTTTTGTTATTGAAGAAGTGTACCGTTCAGGAGCAATAAAAATTTCTTCTTTAAAAGACAACACTATACAAGTGGTGAATGGGCAGCGACTCAAGCACTATATGGTTGGATATTCTTACAATAAAGATGTTGATGCTTTTCAAGTTATAACTTCGGAAAAATTTATCAGAGACCAAATTCAAAGACCTGCAGAGTCCGTTTTCGAATAGGTAATAGTTCTGATTTGGAGCCACAATGTCTTCCTCTGGATTAGCCAAGGAAGATTCCTCAGCGGATATCATCAACCCATACATGCCAGAGTTGAAGATTCATACCAAGGAGTTGTTGCTTGAAGATGGGGAGGTACGGATAAAAGAGGTTCAAGGCCCTAAAGGTGAAGGAAGTCTGGAGGACAGGATGGAAGCACTGGAGCAAGAAGTCTTTAGGTACAAGAAGATGGCGGAACGTGAAGTGGATATCATCCACAAGATTTGTTCCGAACTCATCACCGAGCACCAAAAGGAGACTGCTGAACTCAAGGATGAAATTCTCTCACTCCATCAAACAACCAACCAACTGCAAGCATAGCACTACGACGTTCAAAATCAAAACTATGAGTACGAGGTTAGGTTTAAACGCATAAGTGCTGCTGCAAGTTTCAGGATGCTGGAGACCACGATGTTCATTGTTGATGGGGAGCCCTTACCTTGGAAGTCGGACGATGATGAGAGAATACCACCAACACCAAAGGAGTAATTCGTCATCAGGTTTTGGCACCCCGTTGGTTTGTTCCAAGCTTGGGGGAGTGGCGCGGTATCACATCACTATCTTTTATCTTTTTACCTTTTTAGTAGAGTCATATCATGAATAGAGAAGTTATCATGTAGGATGGTTTCATTACGGAAGTGTCCCCTCTCTCGTTAGATATGTATCCCTTGGTGTGAGTTGTCGTTATGGAATATTAATGAGAAGTTCTATCATTTACTCTTTTGCATATCTTATATTAGTGTTCAATTCATGGTTATATGATTGATCTTGTCGTTGGTATTGGTATCACTTTGGGATCATTGAGTTAATTTAGTTGGTTTTGGCAAACCTGGCTCGGTCAGTAGCAACACTATTTTGAGAAATGAAAAAGATAAAAGTACTCTAAAGAAATATAATTTCATCATCTTTCTTTCTTGGTTTGCTCATAAGTTTAGTATTCTCTAGTTAAGATCTTTTGTGCTTCCAAGGAAGATTGCATGTTTGTTTTTGTCACTTGTATGTTTGTTTGTTTCCTTCAACTCTTATGCTTGCTACCCAGCCTTGCTAGCCAAAAACGTGTACTGAGAGGAAATAATTCTCGTGCATCCAATCCTTAAACCAAAACCTATGCCATTTGTGTCCACCATACCTACCTATTAGCATTATTACTATTCCAAGTAAATTCATGTTTTTATCTACCTTCCAAATTAAACTTGTTATGTGAAAATTAGCGATTAAAGCTCTCACGAACTTGATGGCACACTTTAATTTCTTGCACTTAATAAACTTGAACCACTGTGTCCATCTTTGTTGCGTATATGCTTGCGCTTTATAAGTTAAAGTTAGCAGAACCATGTATCATGGGGAACGCTTTCGACATTGCACTTATATTCCGTTGATATCATGATTCTTTTGCTTATGGATCCCAGCGGTGTGAAATAAAAGGGGAACTTGTAAGATCATGGAGTTTATATGTGTGTTAGAGAAACGCCTGGGCCGCTAGCCTAAGCCATGCCTAATCATGGTGGAAACTTGCAGCATAACCATAATGAGCATTCTATGAAGCATCCTCAATAAAAACCTATGCAAATAGCAAATAAAAAGATCGCCGAGATGCTCATTGTCTATTGCCTTGTCATTTTGATATGGGATAGCTCATGTGTCATGGGGAAAGGGGTACTCCATTGGGGGTTCTCTATGATACATATGTATTTACAATGACAAGAGCTTACTTGTGACTGAAGTTGAGTAGCATGAGGTTCGGTACTCGTAAGTAAGGGGCATGAGATTTCAACTTATAACTTGTCAAGCATATCCTCTTAGTTGTGTCACTTAACCTTAATCACCTAAAGATGCCTATGATAGGAGAAATGAGAGCTGAAAGCTAATAAGTACCATAATTTTTGGATGCTCTTTATGAAACTTGAAATCCCTGCTTCCCTCTACGAAGGGCCTTTCTTTTACTTTTTAGTTGAGTCAGTAAACCTATTCCCATCTACCTCAACAAGTATTTTGAGTTGGTGTGTTTCATTCATTCATATGATGATTTATTCAATCATGTTTCTTATGTTCCTTGTTTTGCACATTGCTCTTATCTTGGTGTTTACTACTTTGAAAGCTATCATTGAAAATCAGTTATTTGTGAACTCCAGCAAATTGTCCACTATTCTTTGACCAAGAGCTAAGTTTGCCATTACCAATTATATTTACTTTATGTATCTTTATTGTGTTTCCTTTACTTATTGCAAGTTAAGTTATATAATAGTGAGTTGTCTTTTATTATGATTTATTATTGATGAATGTGATGCTTCTTGTCTGTTTTCTTTTATCGACTCTTCACTCCATAAACCTGAGGTCATGTTTATTGAGTTCAGTTTTGCTTGGGGACAAGCGAAGTCTAAGCTTGGGGGGAGTTGATACGTCCATTTTGCATCACTATTCTATATCATAATTTACTGTTATTCATTGATATATTTCATATTAAGAGACGATACTTATGTTATTTCATCTATTTTTGCATGGTTGATGACTTTTGGAGCATAGACCGCTGCATCAGGATTCTGATGGAAAAGGTGCTGTTTGGAGGCAAAATTCGCGAAGATCAGAAAATACATGGAAAATCCTATTTTTCTAGAAGACGAAGAAAGCCATAAGGGGAAGTGGAAATTGTCCACAGGGGCCCCACACCACCCCCTGGCGCGGGCCACCCTAGGCCACGCCACTAGATGGTGTGGCTTCCCTGGTCCACTCTAGCCTCTCCCCTCTGGCGTATATTATCCTCCCGAAACCCTAAGACTCGAGGAGCGACCACAAAAAGATGCCGTCACCTCTGCGGGGCGGAAAACATCGAGAGAGAAAGATCTCTCCGGCAAACAGAATTCTGCCAGGGGAATTCCTTCCCGGAGAGGGGAGATCGTCGCCATCAACACCACCATCAAGCTGGACTTCATCGGGATCATCATCATCATCACCACCACCACCATCATCTCCATCAGCACCATCATCATCTCCATACCGCTGTAATAATTGGGTTGAGACTTGCATAGTTCTTAGGGAAACTTTTCCGGTGTTGATTACTCCTTGTAGTTGATGCTATTGAGTGAAGCATTGAATTATTGACTATGTTCAGATTGTTACACGTCATTATTTCATCTTTGATCATGATCCGTATGATGTCTTGTGAGTAGTTCGTTTTATTCTTGAGAACATGGGAGAAGTCATGTTGTTAGTAGTGGAATTGAGTTGAGAAAGATTCAATGGTTTGATATTCAAGTTGTGGTGTACTTCTTCTAGTGGTGTCATGTGAACGTCGACTACATGACACTTCACCTATATGGGCCTAGGGGAATGCATTGTGTATTTGGCTACTAATCGTAGGAGTTGCTGGAGTGACAGAAACCTGAACCCCCGTTAGGAAACCATTGCATAAGGGACGTCAGGGTCTTAGAGTTTAAATCTATGGTTAGGTTTCTACCTTAATTACTTTCTTGTACTTGCGGATGCTTGCAAGGGGTATAATCGCAAGTATGTATTAGTCCTAGGAAGGTCGGTACATTAGCACAGGTTCACCCACACAACACTTAGTAAACTAAAGAAGATTAATTAACTATATGAAGCGAAAGCACTTGACGATATTCCCGTGTGTCCTCGAGAACGTTTGGTCATCTTAAGTAATACAACCGGCTTGTCCTTTCTGAAGAAAGGATTGGTCCACTTGTTGCATTTATTCTTATTGTCTTTTATTTACTCGTAATATATTTACCTGTATTATCAAAACCCCCTAAAAATCCGTTTGCTAAGTATTTACAGAGAATTCCTGCTCCAAGCCACTAGCCAGCACCTTCTGCTCCTCGTTGGGTTCGACACTCTTACTTATCGAAAATACTGCGATACACACCCTATACTTGTGGGTCATCAGTATTTGGCACGCCAACTGTAGTCATCGCGGCTGATTACAGGCAACTTGGGTACCGCGTTGCCTGGGCGCCCCAACTTTCGGGCCGCAAAATGATATTCTCCAAATCTCGGCCAAAAAATTCGGCATAACCTTTGCTAATTTTTTGACCTAGGAGTGTCTATTTCTCAACCGAAACGGAATTGAATCGACACTTTGGGAGAAATGGGCAACTCAATTGAAGAAATATATCCCTACAAGACAAAACACCCCATCCCCATATTGACATCCCCATGCATTGCCCCAGTATCCATCATCCATCATCCATAGTACATTCAGTATATATATAACAGTAGGTACCATCAGCTACATGTATAACAACTGGTATACAGATATACACTTCAGGTACATTTAGTATATAAGAAGAAATTTAAAAACTTAAAAAGGTACAAGGTACAACAAACTTAAAAACTTAAAAAGGTACAACAAGTATTGGGACTGCTACTAATGGTATTGGTACAACAAACTTAAAAGCTTAAATAGGTCTAGTGGTACACAACCAGAAAACACAATAAATAGGTCTAGTGGTACAAAAGGCTGGCCACTCTCAATCTCAAGCCCATAGTGTGAAATCAGCCCAACCAAAATAGCTACAATAGTGTGGGATAATTTGAGCTGGGAGTCGGTCTTTGTTTCAGTTTCAATAATAATAAGAATTATGGAATAGAGGAGTAGTTAATAGTAGGTGAAGTCAATCGTAACAAGATAACGAAAACATATAACTCACACTTCAGATTAGAAGTAGACCACATTGCTTCGATCATAAACAAAACGATTTTACTCCACCTGATACAGCTACTTTGGTTTAAAAAATGTGCAACCCTTTGCAAGCCAGGCATACCAAACCGTATTTGTTCAGTCTAGACTCCATCATAAAACAACTGTTGTGTACCCTACGAGCTGAACTTTGCGAGTGCCAGGACGTAACGAGTTGTTCGATGGCAAAAGTATATATCCCTTCCCTAGTTTATGGACTTAGATATACAAAAGTGCCCATGTGCTGAAGCAATTCTAAAAGAAAAGTATAGTTAGCAGGTGAGGTCAATTCTGTGCCAAGATAACGAAAACATATAACTCGCACTTGAGATAATCAGATTAGAGATAGACCACTTTGCTTCAACCATAAACCAAATGGGTACTCCACCTGACACATATAACTACCTTGCTTTAAAAGCAACCTTTTCTAAAACAGGCCTACCAAATACTAGTGGAGTATGTGTTCTTCAGTCTACTAGACTCCAGAAAGAACACAAATTGTGTGATACTACTCACTAGCTAGGCTTAGAGTGAAGCCCCCGGCAAGAAGCACCCTAAAAGATATGCCCTGCTGTTAGCTTAATCTAATCTAAGAACCTTGTCACGACCGGATCAAGAAAAGTACATGGACACATAGCGTAAAATATTGGCCAAGCAGAATCTCTGCACGGAGAATCAGCAGCGGACGCAGCAGGCTCGCTGGCTCTACCCATCTCCTCCCGTATACACCTTGATATGGCCAATGATTTACACTTGAAGCTACCCATCCTGCTCTCCCCATGGGCCATAAGAGAATGTAAAATCAAATCAGAGCACCAAGAATTAGCAACTATCATTGTCAATTTTAGCTTTTTTTCTAGAAAGGGGAGTGAGACCACGGGCTCTGTTCTGTATCAATTGATGCATACTCATCATGATGGTGGAGAGGTTCATGGGGGAGATGTAGTGGCTCAGGAGGATGGCGGACGGTGAGGTGGCTGCTCCTCCACGGGCTCCGGCGAGGTGGCTGCGGACGGGCTCCTCCTCCTGCGCGCTGCGGATGGGCTCCTCCCTCCAGGGGCTCCAGCGATGGGGGCGGCTCTCCTCCACGGGCGGTGTATCTTGAATTAGTATTGCATGGTGGAAAAATATCAACTGGTTGCCCATGGCTCTCACAGGCGCAGCTCATCGCTGGCTCATGCCTAGGCTACCGGAGGAATCTATCCCTTCGTGAAAGGATGTGAGCGAGAAGATCATCATCAACTTGGGCAACCAGCAGCCGATTCCGTGAGCAAACATCAGCTAGGAGGGCCTCCCCGAGGAGAACGACGCCGTCCCCGAGCAAAACCCGCAAAACCACCAAGATCTACGTATGGGCCAGCAAGGTGGCAGATCTGAAGGGCGGAGGAGGTCATTACATTGATGAGAGGAAGATGGCGAGATCACGTGGCAGTCGTGGCTGAAGGCTCTCATACCAAGTCAGATAACAAGATTTAGGGTTTTCGGTGTGGTCAAAGTATTCACCGTGTGGTCACTTATACCGTGTATACTAGTAGGACACCGTAACCGATTCTAATTCTAAAATATTTGATACATTTATATATCTATTATATGACTGAAAATGTGTACCAGTTTAGGTCTAGAAAGCAACCTGGTTACTTTTCATATTTCTTCTAAGCCCTGCAATAAGCGTTTTTGGGATACATGTTAGTAAACACTTGAATTGAGTTTCAGAAATATGCGCAACGAGAAATGCGTCTTTATACACACAGAACATTATGGGATATATAATTGTGTTGCTCTACTGTTGTACATAAGATTGTTGAAAGATATAATAATTATGCCTATATATATGGCACGATGATTCTTGAGCTGCCAATTGTTGAAGAGAAGAGTAGACAATGGCCGTAATCAGAAGAATTACATAAGATTGATGAATTCTGGACCACGATTCTTGAGCCGCCAAATCTGACATCATTACTAGTAGAAATTAGAGGAAGCATTTGATCTGCATTTGATCTGTTGAGTGTATGTCTTGTCCGGGCATTTGATCTGTTGCTCCACCAGTTGCAGTTGCAGATGTTGATGAATGGTGATCTGCGCTCGTGTCCGTGCCAACTCGCAGTGCACAGCGCGGAACTCGTCGTGGAGGCGGCTGATGACGCCGGCGCAGCCGTATACCGGGTCCTGAAGCCGCAGTCGCGCCTCCACCACCATGGCGTCCGCTGCTTGGCCGCGTGTCTGCAACGGGAGTTCCTGCAATGGCCGGTGATGGATCTGTAATTCTCCACCTTGACATGGATCTGTAATTCCATGGATCATCCTCACCTTGAAGGAAGGAAGGAAGGAAGGAAGGAAGGAACTCACCTGGATCATCCTGGCGGCGTTGAGGGCACCGAAGCAGCGGTGCACGCAGGCATATCGCTGGGGATCAGACGCAGGAAAGTAGGGCGCCAGGACGCACTCGTCGGAGCACCGCCTCCGCACGTACCTGCACGCCGCACAGCCTCTCTCGCCGCCGCCGTCCTTGTCCATGTCCGTGCTGGTCGACATGATCGATCTGGTAACCGAGGGGGGCGGCTCAATGGAAGGAAGATCTCGCCTAACAAATGTGATCTGTTCTACGAAAGGGCGTGCGTGCAAATCCCGTGCGATTTATCGAATGTAAGGTTCCTGAAAAGTAGGATCACGTTAGTTTTTTTTTTGACAAATAGCTTTTTGCTTCACCATGAATATTTCTGCAAATCAATGGTATAAATTATATACAACTATTTTTTTTTGCGGTATAACTAATAACTTAATTAATATGGTAAAACATGAATAACTGTCCAGGAATTTTTCCACCATGCAATACTAATTCAAGATACACGGCGCGATACGGCAGAGAGTTAAACTAATGTTTTTCATGTCTTCCTTCGTGTCTTTCTTGTATCTAGTAATTCGACCTTCGCTCATCGTGAGGACAAGGTTGCCTGAGCGGTCATAACAGAGAGTATAGGTTAGAACCACGCCATATGCACACACACATACATGAATGCTAGCCGGAAAAATTCGGCATGACCTTTCCTAAAATTAGGACATATGGGCAGTGCAAAAAATTACCGAAACAGAAATGAATCTAACATTTCGGCAAACATCTATGCACCACTCCGACCGGGACAATAACAAGCAAGCAAAAAAAAACTTCCTTCCAATGCAAACATTCATGCACCACACAAGCATCGTCTCGCCATGCATTGCACACACACCACCCGCGCGACAATATTCACCTACATGTTCATGGCCAAGTACTCACCTAGTAGTCTTAATAATAGCGAGACGAGACCGCGCGATGAGAGAGTATGAACAAATAGATCTACAAGTTGGTGGAGAGAAAATTAGTAAACAAATAGAGATGTGAGAGACAAAAGTAAATAACTTTTAGATCTACAAGTTGGAGAAAGGCTTCCACTTACCAATCTATAAACTAAAGTAGGTTTAGTTACAAAAAAATTGAGAAACTATAGGCAAAATGGGGTGGGAGAGAGAAGGAAGACGAGCTGGGAGGAGACAGAAAGGAACAAAAGATATGAAATTGGTGGTGGTGGATAGATAGGGTGGGAGCTTGCCACCTTTTTCACATGGATCTGGACGCCCTCATTTGTGGCGCATATGGCAGAATTGCGCTACATATGTTCAAACTTTTGTGGAGCATATAGCTATATGCGCCATAGAACAAGGTGGTGCAGGTTAAAGTAGTGGGACCCAGATTAGGCTTCTGTGGCGCATGTGTGGATATGCGCCAAAGAAAGTGGGTCAAATAGATTCCGTGATGGGGCCCGCCTCCATGTTCTGTGACGCATAAGGAAATATGCGCCACAGATCTAGTCTCTTCTGTGGCGCATATGTAATTATGCGCCACAGAAGTGGATCGCCCCACCCCGGCTGGCGGGTCCCACCTCACTTCTGTGGCGCATGTTCTATGAAATGCGCCACAGATATTTTTAATATCTGTGGCGCATTTTTCCTAGTGCGCCACTGATACTTATCTGTGGCACATTGTTTTGTATATGCGCCACAGAATATCTTGTCTATCTATAGCTGTTTTCCTAGTAGTGCGATAACAAATTTCTATCAAATATGTTCAAATTTACACTAAATAATCCATAAAGTAAAGTAACTAAGTAAACGATGAAAATAACTTATCCATACCTTCTTACGTATACATACATTTTTTTATATATTTACACTTTCTTATGTATACACACACTACAATACATATAATTTATAATAATAATTTTATTTTGTTCATACACAAAAATATATACATACACATTTTTATAATTATTTCTTTTGTTAAATCAATAAATATGCCTAGCCACTATGTACCACTACTAATACTCTACTACTTATAAAGGTGCATACAAGAACTTCTCTAAGCGTACCCAGCAAATCATACATGGAAGATTAAACACAAACGATCAGGCCCACTAATCAGATCTTCTTGTGCATTTAGCAATTTAGGGAAGACGGACGGAATACTTATCCCGTAGAGGCAAAATATGGAACCGTGCCCCGTGTCCTCGACCCTGATCGCGCGAGAAAGGAGTACCAATTTGGCTGATTTCACGCCTCTACAACCTATCGCTTCTAAAAATCAGGATCACTAACGATCCCGCGCCTCACCTCACCAAATCAGGGAGATCGGAGCGACTGAACCGCGACCGGAATTGCCACCATGCACAGGGGATCGGCTTGACCAATTCGTTGTTGGTTGTACGTTATTCATCGTGTGCTCCACAGCCGCCTTCTTCTCCGGCGATCCACTGCCTACCTCCTCGACTGGTGCAACCGCAGACGTGTCGGGAGACACCGTCTTTATCCTCAAGTGAGCCTCTGAACCTTCCACACCTGATCCTCGCATGAGCCGTCACCTCCTCTGCCATGCTATTGGATACTCTAGCGTCTTTATAAGTTGATCTCCCCATCCATGCTTTCTTTTGATATTTACCTTGAGCTTTATCCATTCACTTCTCTGTTTTGTTGTTCTGCAGGGGCTAGACTAATACAAAATCAGATGGTTATTTTCACACTTACAAGATAATTAACATAGCACAGATTCTTTTTCCTGATTTGGCATGATTCTGTGTTTCAAATTCTTCCTGCATGTTTAGGAAAAAATAAAAATAGTTTTTTGTATGCAATGCAACTTAAACATTACTATGTCTTTGTTTGATGTTAAGCTACAAGTCAATCTTCAAAATATTTTTTTTTGTTGCTGCCACAAGAGGGAATGGTTTGCTCCGCTCGAAACAAAGTACCCTTGGATGATAGATCATGTGTTGTGGGTCAACCCATTTTACGCTAACATTTCATAATATGATGTCTGACCTAATTTCTCAGTCTCCACATAGAACCATCAATGTAAGGAGTGGCATGTAAATTTAATGTACTATCTGTTTTGCTGGTTATATAGCCTAAAAGCTAGCACGTTGATTTCTAGCAGATGTCTAAACTGGATAGTAGTACTTCTGACTACGTGTGTTTCCATGTGTCTCCTTGGATAGAGGGTGGATTTCCGAGCATATGTGTAAACTGGAATATCACGGGAACGAGTTAAGTAGCCCTTGTCGGTAACGAGATTTAACTAGGTATGAGATATTAACAATTAAATCTCGAACAACTCAAGTATCAAAGTAACAAAGGTAGTAGGATTCGACGTTTATGGTTCAACGACATATATTCGTGGCATCCGTATGGGTCATTATGGCTATCCAGGTCCTGCTAATGATCATTGGTTGGAGAAGTCTATTGATCATGTCTGCCATGTTCCTGAATCGTAGGGCAACACACTAAAGGGTTCACCGACGCGTTAGAGATAGTTTTGGAATCATCGGGATCACCGGACAAAAGAGAAGAGAGAACCGGAAATGTTTTGTGAGAATCTGAAAGGTGTTCAGAGTGATTTTGGGTTTTCGTTTTTCTCTCTTTTTTTCTTTCAAATGTGTGCATCAATGATGTCTTTGGATATTTTATTGGTGTAGAGGCTGGGTGTAATTGGTATCTTCGCGATTTAATATATTCCCTTTATCAACAAAAACACCGCAGGTTTGCCTAGTGCCCCAATAAACTTCACTTGGCAAGCAAAATGCCTTCGGCATATATCTTATTCTGGTAGTCTCTGTCTTGTAGAGATGCAAGTAGGTCACCATTGGGGAACTATTTACCTCTTTACTTGAAAAATCGAAACCAAAAAATTGAGGTCGTCATAAAATTTAGTTCATTTTGTTGAACTAACATTATAAAAATACCCCCGTACGCATTAGATTTTTGGGGCGGCATAAGCGAAACGAACATGGAAAAAGTTGGTTACGCATAGGATGAGCATCCGAGGAACCATTTTGTCGCGGAGGCCACTTATATGCCGTGCTAAACTGGATGGCAGCGGATTTGGGTGTCGTGGTACATGACCGGGAAAGGCGGCGGTTATTAACACCTCGCTTGGCCAACGAAGGCATTCCCATGTTCCTCCATCCAATTCAGGCGCCATTAATTGTTGATTATGCGCTGGAGAATGGTTGATCACTGCCCGCTGATAGGTGTGGCCACTGCTGCCAGCTGAGCTTGGTCGAATTGTATCTAATTAATAAATCTTAGGCCGCTCATGCACAAAGGGTACATACAACGAACCCTGAGTCCGTATATGAGAAATGAACCAAGCCCCCGCCGCCGCCGCACTCATAGAACCAACCCTAGCTTAGAACACTACTCTTCTTTTGTGGCAGTTCATCTCGTGGTCGATCTTATGCGGCCGTTCAATCCGTGCGGGATCTTGAGCAGCTGTTCAATCCGCGCACAATCTTGAGGGATCTTGAGTTTCCGTTCAATCCATGTAGGATCTTGAGCGGCCGTTCAATCCTCTCAAGATCTTGAGTGGCTATGCATTCCACGTTGGATCCTGAGCGGACGGTCAATCCGTCCAGGATCTTCAGCGACCGTTCATTCCGCACCGGATCTTGAGAGGCTGGTCAATTATGCGCTCGATTTTGACCCGCAGGTCAATCCGTTCTGGATCTTGAGAGCCCTTTCAATCCTGATCTGCATGGTTGTCCTCCATCCCTTCTCAACTTCTCGTTTTTTGTACTTTCGGATCCACATGCTTGTTCGTCTTTCTCCAAAATATTCAACTATATTTCTTTTCTAGATTAGTTATGTGGCGAGTTCATTAGGCATGGGGTCTGTAAGATGTTTCAAAGATCACACTTATGATGTTGATGCGGTGCAGAATAGAGAGGCTCTCAAGAAATATAGGGCTAATTAGATTTTTATTTTGTAAAATTCACATTAGCACCTCCTACTTCTGTAATTTAAATGAGACCGACAAAGTTAAATGTCGATCTCATAAGAAGAGGTTGCATTTTAATATGATGTAATTGAATAGAGAGGGGCTCAAATTCACTGCACGATGTAATGAATATTATATATATATCAATAAACTGAAATCGTATCGGGATAGCAACGTAAATCAATTATTGTTAATGTAATTAACTTTCAGTGATGCTGGAAGGTATAACATGGCAAATAATTTACTGTTACATGGCACTATAATTCCGCCATCTACCATAATGTATCGAGGCGCATCCTCTGTCGCACCGCGGAAGCGCTAGCTCGGCGGATCACGTTGTGGGGCACCAAAAAATCTGTCACCATTACACAATCCCTGACGCAGTTATCCCTGTCAGTTGTTTTTGCCATGCCAGCGTGAGTGCGGCGACCAAGGCTGTGAATCGACGTCTATAAGCGCCAAGGCCCGAGCTCTGTGTTGTAGTGTAAAAAGTATACCTGTCACATCCTAAAATTTTCCAAATTTTGAAATGTGAAATTTTTTAAACAAAATGAAGAACCAAGTTCTTCATAATTCAGAAGGAACAAAAACTTTTGGAACATTTAAAAATAATGCCTCCAAAACCCAAGCCAAATAAAATGATTTCTGTTTGTGAAGTGGTGTGCATGTTTTAAAATCCCAAATCATGAAGCATGCATGAGCATCTTGACTTGGTTGCATTTTAAAAACCCAAGAGAAGTGAAAAATATCTCAAACCCTAAAACTCTAATTATTTGTTAACACTAAGAACAACACAATACTTTGGATATACTCCATATTTATATTAAACAAAAGAATCCTATGAGGGCTAAAAAGATAAAGGACAATAATAAAACAACAGAGATTGGTTTCATCCAATTTGGATCCATGGATAAAAAGATATGAATTATTTTGAGAATATAATTAAGAAAGGCAATATTAACTATTAAAGCCAAAGTGAATAAATTTGGTTAGAAATTTTTTGAGTTGGAAAGTAAATGTGTTCTATAATGCCCTAAAAACCTTGAGTTTTACAAATTTTTAGAAATTTGTTTGATTCAAATTGGATCATTAATCCAAAAGTTATTTAAGAAAACAGAAAAAGAAAAACTGAGGAGAAAAAAAACAGCAACAGCAGTCGGCCCACAACCCTAGCCCACTAAGCCCACCCGGCACTCCCCCTTCCCCCTCTCTTTCTTTCTCACTGACCCCTCCTCACACCCCCCCCGCTGACGGCTCGACCCCACCTCCACGTCACCCGCCACCTCAGCTTCTTCCACCGCGACGAACAACACCTCTCCCTCCCTTTGCCGTTTCCAAATCGGCTCGAATTCGTGCGTTTACGCAATTAATCTCCACTCCGACCCCTGCCCTCTTAACCGCCACCCCCTCCTCTCAGTTTTCCCTCAAGCCCCACAACCCCGGAGCCACTAGGCTGCCTGGAATCGAGCTCGAACCACCGCGGCCACCGACGAGCTCCGGCGAGGATTCCGGCGAGAACCGACAACCCCACGCCCTCCTCTCTGTCCTATAAGCTTCGCCATGCTCTGGCGCACCTACTGACACTTTCCCGTGCTTTTTCTGTGCCTAGGTCATCGCCACGGTCACCACCGACGTCACCCTCTGCCGTCGCCGTTCACCGGCGATTTCCGGTGAGTCGCAGGTTCCCGTCGCCCTACTTTGGCCACCGCAAGCTTCTACACGACCAGGCACACCTTACTGACCTTATATTTTGTCTGCTCGAGCCCCAGGGCAACTCCACCGTCTCAGAGATGCGAGCACCACCGTCGGTAGGTACTCCGGTGAGGAATTCCCGGCGAATCTGAGCGCCCCTTCATCGACCGCGAGCATCCCCGAGACCACCTCGACCGCGGCGATCGCTGGTAATAGTCCACGGTCTCCCTGCCCCTCTAGAGTCACCGGAGTGCCACCCACCTGACGCACCGCCGCCGTGTGCCGTCGCCAGCGCCGCCAGTCCATGGTCGACGCGCTGAGCGTCGTCCGATCCGTCACCAGCGGTTGAGATTAGACCAGTTACCGAAGCGGTATGGGCTAATCTGGATCGCCCGTTGCCACTTAAAATCCAACGGCCCACGTTGCCGATCCGTCCGAACCGGTACGAGCCAATAAGAACATGTCACGTAGGCCTGAGCGTCTGTTTAAATTAGAAAATAGGCAGAATTTATATTAAACTTAGAAATTCAATAACTTTTGATCCACAAATCAGAAAAATGCAAATTTGGTGTCTATGGACTCAGAAAAATAAGAGCTTCACGGCTGAGGCCTTATTTCACCCTTTAGCTTCTGTAAAATAGAAGATTTAGGCCGAACCTTTTTAGGAGTATTTTAACCATACAAATTGTTTTGTAAATATTTTTGGGTGAATCTTTTTGCTATGGATTGCAAATTGAACCCTCTATCTAGTAAGACCAAAGTATAGATTTGGTTGGCTATGCCTAATAGCATGGAAATTATTTAGTGAGTTTGGCCTTTCTAAATACTAGAAATTATTGCTAATTGTTACAATTGCACAAATGGTTGCATTTGTAATCTTGCAATTAAAATGTTCATAAAACACTTAGTAATGTTCAAAACCTTGTTATAACAATTTATACAATAAAAATTGCCATCTTGCATGCTTGCATATTTTGCATGATTTTTGTATTGCCATTAGTGTTGATCTTGTGCATGTTTTGTCTTGGTTGTTTTGTTTGATAGATTGTGTGGATTGCCAAGTGTGTTACTGCAAAAAGTGCACCAACACCACCAACTACTAAGGCAAGTGATACTATCATCCATGTCCTACTATTTTCATTACACTTAGTGTATTTTTGTAGTATGTATGATAGGATTACTATGATACTATGCTATGCTAAATCCTATTAGGATATCCTTTATATCTTCCTTAGTGGAAATACTGTAGTTGTAGTATGCTTAGCCCTGCTATAGATTCAGGGTGGAATATACCATATTGTGATTATATGAAGTGTTGGAAAATATATGTTTTATATAATAAAACAAGGACTCCATGAATCACCTGGGTGGAGTGTGGATACTCAGTTGAGAATAAGGTGGCAACGAAGGGAACCATGTCTATGGCTATCTCTTTCGTGTGTGCACTAGGATAATACCACCCAGGGACTTAGAGATTGAACATGTTTCTCGTACAGTGGCTTTCGTGTACAGCCACATGCCAAATGGGCTCTGGCCTAGTCAATTACATAGTGGGAGACCCATGCATTGGTACCTCTTCAGGTTAACTGGAATTATGCATTGGAGGTTTATCCTTGCATTGGTGCCTGGTAGACGTGCTGGCATTATGTATTGGGAGGACTTCTATGGAAAGACTTTGTCACATTCTCGATCTGCCGGTACTCCATCTTGGTGAGTACTAATCCAGCGGCCACTGGTGGCGTCAAGACGAGATTGTGTCTTGTGGGTAAAGTATACAACTTCTGCAGAAGATTAAATTCTAAGTACTTAACCGTGTCCCCGGTTATGGACAACTCTGAGCAACTAAGGCCTGAAGCTATGAAAGATCTCGACATTCCAATTTCTCAAAGTAAAACTTGATGGTGACAACAAGAGAGTATAAGCACTTGGAGTTTGCCAAGGAGTTCAGAAAGTTGTTGAAAGATCAAAACTATTTTGCAAAGATAGGATAAAACCATGTTGCTTTCTGCAAATGAACCTAAGATCTACTTAGCCAAATATGCATGTAGTGCTAGTCCAACTTATATTCACCAACTTGTGACACTTGCCAATACATTCAAAGTATTGACCCTTTTGTGGCTGCAACCTATCATGTTGCAGGTTATTCCATTGATGAGTGTAGATTGATGATAGGGGTTATGAGTCTACACCCAACATGTTTGCCTGTGGCACATGAAGATGAAGGACTCCATGCTTTACTTGTATTCTGCTGCTTTGTAATAAGATAGCCTATGGCTGTGAGTATGTAATAAAGTATTTATATTCTGGATCATGCGATGTAATATGACCTTTGTATCTTGATATTACATCTTAAACTGTGGGTGCTAGCTATTCGATCCAGGGACTAGCACTGTAATCACAGGGATTCAAGCCAAGCCAGGTTTGGGCCTTTACAGATGGTATCAGAGCATTGTGTTGCCTGTAGGTTCGTAACCCTAGGAATTGGACAAACCCCTTTTTAAGAATGAACTTATATTTTTATACTTATTAGATTTTCTCGTATACCTTGATCATTCTTTACTGAATCTCTTCTCCTTCAAACCTGTAGAGGACCAGCCTTTGCTTTCTCCAAGGACCTTGAGGATGGATCATGCCAACAAGGAGATCAAGATACAAGTTGTGACAAGTCCTCGAGCTTGCAAAATATGTGGAGAAGTATGCCACACCTCTAAGGAACATCAAGATCAATGTCCCTTTTGTGATCACAACCATCCAGTTGGAGGATGCCCCACATCTCAAGTCACTTGTTACCTATGTGAAGGAACCAACCACATTCCTGCCAAGTGCCATCTCGACTTCATAGTGCAACAAGTGAAAGAACAAGTCAAGGATGGAATGTATCAAGCTCTTGGGAAGAAAGAAGAAAACCTTAGCCATATCACCTGCTCCAAATGCAAGAAAGAAGGACACAATATCAATGAATGCACAGAGAAGGAAGTTCAAGAAAACCACAACAACACTTCAAGAAAAAGTACTCAAGACATGACAAAAGTGTTTTGCCATCGCTGCCGGAAGATAGGACACTTCACCGATGATTGCCCAACTCGAAAGAGAGCTCCCACTGATGTTATCATAGTGCGACCCATGAGACATTAGATTGCCTACCAATTATCATGTTTAAGTTATCGATATCGTGTTAGCGTATGGATCATGCCGACCTATGTTGTATGACTATACTAGGTTGCTTGTTTCAAGAAAACTTGTTGTTTTCTTCTATAATGAGTTAAAGTCAGAAGTTGCTAAGTGATTGGTTGCTTGATGAATGTTTGATTGAACTGGTTTGTTTTGGGTTGAGTGTGTTAGAACTCCCTTAGACCTATTTGTCTATCTATCATTACTTATCCCTATTAAACCAACAGATGCCTCCAAGACGCGCCAACGACCATGATAACAATGGAGACAACAACAACAATGAAAATGAGATGCAACAGATGAAGACTGCACAGACTCAGCTAATGCAGATGATGACACAATTCATGGCAACCATCAACAATCAGAATCAGAACAACAACAATAACAACAACAATCCACCACCTCTGCATATGCTCACTAGATTTCTGAGGTTGAGACCTGCAAAGTTCTCTGGTACTTCTGATCCAATGGTAGCTGATGACTGGTTACGTTCGGTAAACAGGGATCTAGTGACCGTTGGATGCTCGGATGCTGAGAAAGTGAGATTTGCAGCACACTTGCTTGAAGGCCCTGCAGCTACATGGTGGGACAACTTTCAAGTCACTCACCCCATTGAAGAAGTGACTTGGGAAATATTTGAAGATGGTTTTCGCACTAATCATATCTCTTCAGGCGTGATGAGTCTGAAGAAGAAGGAGTTTCACAACCTTAAACAACATCACCGCAGTGTTGCTGAATATATTGAGGAATTCAACAATCTATCACGTTATGCTCCAGATGATACTGATACTGATGTTAAGAGGAAGGAAAAGTTCCTAGATGGACTGGATGATGAACTTTCCATGCAATTATCAGTTGCTTATGTTCCAACTTATCAATCACTGTGTGACAAAGCTAGAATTTTAGAGAGTAAGAAGGATAAAGTTGAGAACAGGAAGAGGAAGCATAGCTTTGACAAATATCACTCAGGATCATCACAGAAGATGCATTCAATCAGAAAGGACAATGGAGATTCTGGATCACATCAGCATGAAGGAAATGGACAGAATCACCATCACCACAAGAATCACCACATCAACAATGGAAGTGGTAGTAACAATGTGAATGGTACTAACAATGGAGATAACCTTGGTCAGAACCAACATAATGATCCCAAGAAAGACATTAGCCAGTTGCAGTGTTACAATTGTAAGCAACTTGGACACTTTGCAGCAGACTGTCCTGAGAAGAAGAATAATAAGAATATTGGAGACTCTAATGGAAGCAACTCCAATGTGACCCAGAAAGGACATGTGAACCACATCAACATGTATGGAACCCTTGAAGAACTAGATGATGTGGATGGTAAGCCTAATCTAACTCAATTCAGTGGTATAAGAATCTCAAGATGGAGAAATGTTAACAACCTTTGGATGTCAATCATTGGACCCTTAGCCAAGTGAATCATCAAATGCAACCCAACGAAGTTTCCTTTTAAGGGTGGTAGCACCCAAGTTATCCTAAAACCCAACCTATTCTTTCTAGCCTTCTCGAGTCTCGGGACGAGATTCCTTTTAAGGGACCATGTGAAATTTTTTAAACAAAATGAAGAACCAAGTTCTTAATAATTCAGAAGGAACAAAAACTTTTGGAACATTTAAATATAATGCCTCCAAAACCCAAGCCAAATAAAATGATTTCTGTTTGTGAAGTGGTGTGCATGTTTTAAAATCCCAAATCATGAAGCATGCATGAGCATCTTGACTTGGTTGCATTTTAAAAACCCAAGAGAAGTGAAAAATATCTCAAACCCTAAAACTCTAATTATTTGTTAACACTAAGAACAACACAATACTTTGGATATACTCCATATTTATATTAAACAAAAGAATCCTATGAGGGCTAAAACGATAAAGGACAATAATAAAACAACAGAGATTGGTTTCATCCAATTTGGATCCATGGATAAAAAGATATGAATTATTTTGAGAATATAATTAAGAAAGGCAATATTAACTATTAAAGCCAAAGTGAATAAATTTGGTTAGAAAATTTTTGAGTTGGAAAGTAAATGTGTTCTATAATGCCCCAAAAACCTAATTTGAGTTTTACAAATTTTTAGAAATTTGTTTGATTCAAATTGGATCATTAATGCAAAAGTTATTTAAGAAAACAGAAAAAGAAAAAGAAAAACCGAGGGAAAAAAACAGCAACAGCAGTCGGCCCACAACCCTAGCCCACTAAGCCCACCCGGCACTCCCCCTTCCCCCTCTCTTTCTTTCTCAACGACCCCTCCTTACACCCCCCGCTGACGGCTCGACCCCACCTCCACGTCACCCGCCACCTCAGCTTCTTCCACCGCGACGAACAACCCCTCTCCCTCCCTCTGCCATTTCCAAATCGGCTCGAATTCGTGCGTTTGCGCAATTAATCTCCACTCCGACCCCTGCCCTCTTAACCGCCACCCCCTCCTCTCCGTTTTCCCTCAAGCCCCACAACCCCAGAGCCACTAGGGTGCTCGGAATCGAGCTCGAACCACCGCGGCCACCGATGAGCTTCGGCGAGGATTCCGGCGAGAATCAACAACCCCACGCCCTCCTCTCTGTCCTATTAGCTTCGCCATGCTCTGGCGCACCTACTGACACTTTCCCATGCTTTTTCTGTGCCTAGGTCGTCGCCACGGTCACCACCGGCATCACCCTCTGCCGCCACCGTTCAACGGCGATTTCCGGTGAGTCACAGGTTTCCACCGCCCTACTTTGGCCACCGCAAGCTTTCTACACGACTAGGCACACCTTACTGACCTTCTATTTTGTCTGCTCGAGCCCCAGGGCAACTCCACCGTCTCAGAGGTGCGAGCTCCACCGACGGTAGGTACTCCGGCGAGGAATTCTCGGCGAATCTGAGCGCCCCTTCATCGACCGCGAGCATCCCCGAGACCACCTCGACCACGGCGATCGCTGGTAATAGTCCACCGTCTCCCTGCCACTCTAGAGTCACCGGAGCGCCACCCACCTGACGCACCGCCGCCGCGCGCCGTCACCAGCGCCGCTAGTCCATGGTCGACGCGCTGAGCGTCGTCCGATCCGTCACCAGCGGTTGAGCTTAGACCACTTACTGAAGCGGTACGGTCTAATCTGGATCGCCCGTTGCCACTTAAAATCCAACGGCCCACGTTGCCGGTCCGCCCGAACCGGTACGAGCCAATAAGAACATGCCACGTAGGCCTGAGCGTCTGTTTAAATTAGAAAATAGGCAGAATTTGT
This sequence comes from Avena insularis, assembly GCA_023614405.1. Classification (NCBI taxonomy): domain Eukaryota; kingdom Viridiplantae; phylum Streptophyta; class Magnoliopsida; order Poales; family Poaceae; genus Avena; species Avena insularis. The sequence continues at coordinate 36,557,163 of CM042696.1, read as the reverse complement.
ATTAAACTTAGAAATTCAATAACTTTTGATCCACAAATCAGGAAAATGCAAATTTGGTGTCTATGGATTCAGAAAAATGAGCGCTTCACTTCTGAGGCCTTATTTCACCCTTTAGCTTCTGTAAAATAGAAGATTTAGGCCGAACCTTTTTAGGAGTATTTTAACCATACAAATTGTTTTGTAAATTATTTTTGGGTGAATCTTTTTGCTATGGATTGCAAATTGAACCCTCTGTCCAGTAAGACCAAAGTATAGATTTGGTTGGCTATGCCTAATAGCATGGAAATTATTTAGTGAGTTTGGCCTTTCTAAATACTAGAAATTATTGCTAATTGTTACAATTGCACAAATGGTTGCATTTGTAATCTTGCAATTAAAATGTTCATAAAACACTTAGTAATGTTCAAAACCTTGTTATAACAATTTGTACAATAAAAATTGCCATCTTGCATGCTTGCATATTTTGCATGATTTTTGTATTGCCATTAGTGTTGATCTTGTGCATGTTTTGTCTTGGTTGTTTTGTTTGATAGATTGTGTGGATTGCCAAGTGTGTTACTGCAAAGAGTGCACCAACACCACCAACTACTAAGGCAAGTGACACTATCATCCATGTCCTACTATTTTCATTACACTTAGTGGATTTTTGTAGTATGTATGATAGGATTACTATGATACTATGCTATGCTAAATCCTATTAGGATATCCTTTATATCTTCCTTAGTGGAAATACTGTAGTTGTACTATGCTTAGCCCTGCTATAGATTCAGGGTGGAATATACCATATTGTGATTATATGAAGTGTTGGAAAATATATGTTTTATATAATAAAACAAGGACTCAATGAATCACCTGGGTGGAGTGTGGATACTCAGTTGAGAATAAGGTGGCAACGAAGGGAACCATGTCTATGGCTATCTCTTTCGTGTGTGCACTAGGAGAATACCACCCAGGGACTTAGAGATTGAACATGTTTCTCGTACAATGGCTTTCGTGTACAGCCACATGCCAAATGGGCTCTGGCCTAGTCAATTACATAGTGGGAGACCCATGCATTGGTACCTCTTCAGGTTAACTGGAATTATGCATTGGAGGTTTGTCCTTGCATTGGTGCCTGGTAGACGTGCTGGAATTATGTATTGGGAGGACTTCTATGGAAAGACATTGTCACATTCTCGATCTGCCGGTACTCCATCTTGGTGAGTACTAATCCAGCGGCCACTGGTGGCGTCAAGACGAGATTGTGTCTTGTATGTAAAGTGTACAACTTCTGCAGAAGATTAAATTCTAAGTACTTAGCCGTGTCCCCGGTTATGGATAACTCTGAGCAACTAAGGCTTGAAGCTATGAAAGATCTCGACATTCCAATTTCTCAAAGTAAAACTTGATGGTGACAACAAGAGAGTAGAAGCACTTGTTGAAAGATCAAGGAGTTCAGAAAGTTGTTGAAAGATCAAAACTATTTTGCAAAGATAGGATAAAACCATGTTGCTTTCTGCAAATGAACCTAAGATCTACTTAGCCAAATATGCATGTAGTGCTAGTCCAACTTATATTCATCAACTTGTGATACTTGCCAATACATTCAAAGTATTGACCCTTTTGTGGCTGCAACCTATCATGTTGCAGGTTATTCCATTGATGAGTGTGGATTGATGATAGGGGTTATGAGTCTACACCCAACATGTTTGCCTGTGGCACATGAAGATAAAGGACTCCATGCTTTACTTGTATTCTGCTGCTTTGTAATAAGATAGCCTATGGTTGTGAGTATGTAATAAAGTATTTATATTCTGGATCATGCGATGTAATATGACCTTTGTATCTTGATATTACATCTTAAACTGTGGGTGCTAGCTATTCGATCCAGGGACTAGCACTGTAATCACAGGGATTCAAGCCAAGCCAAGTTTGGGTCTTTACAGTACCTTAATATGATACACTTGCAGATCTACCGCATTCAATATTTTGTTGTTACTGAACACTATGAACTCACTTGCGAAGATAGAAAATTGTACAATACGCAATTCGTTCTTCTCATAAGGTATATTAGTTTTTATAAGTCAATTTTAGTTCTTCTCATAATCACCATATAATGTTTCTTATTGAAATATTTGTACATGTTTTTGGTTGACGGGTATGTGTGCCCTCCGATTTCTCCACCCGGCGTGGATGCTGAAGCGCCTTCCCTTAGAGCAAGACCCAACATAGCGTTCAAACTCATCGATGCACCGACTGGTATAAGGAGGCCTAAAGGACTGCCCTCGAGCATGTGGCTTCTGTTCGTGTTTATTCAACTTGCATACTTCCCCATGCCACTCATTCCAACAACGCCTATCGGTCAAAGGTAAAGATCCAAGCTTAGCATGGTTAGTTATCCAGGCTTCTGAAAAATTTAGAATGGGAACAACTAAAATATAACCGCTCTAGCTGGCATGCCCGTAGTGCTTCTAAGTGGGAAAGGTAGGATAACCTGACGAGGAACAACTAAGCGGAACTAAAGGCGGCATGTAGATGACATATATAGTAGATTGTACAAATAAAGGGCGGGGGGGACTAATGGCATGCATGTGCAAAAATTAGTGTCCAGGGAGTGCAAATGTTCCTAAACATCTCATCAAACTAAAAAGCTTGTGGTAGTGTACTATTTTGAGGTGACTATTGGTAGGAAATGGTAGAATCCTTTAGGTCTCGACATCTCGTCACTGATACATTGCAAATGTATCTATAATTTTTGATGTTCCATGCTTAGTTTTATCCACTTTCTTGTGTTTTGTTCCAACTTTGGAGTACTTTTATTATGATTTCTTGGACTAACCTATTAACAAGAGCCACAATGCCAGCTGCCTATTTTTGGTTCCAGGAAAGTCAGAAAATGAATATTCTCGGCCACACCATCTGGCCGCGCGGCCAAGCCTGGCCTGCGCCAGGGGGTGGTCTGGCCGACCCCAGCACCCCCTCGGCCTCTCCTTCCGCCTATAAGTTGCCCTCGGGACGAAAACCCTAAGTACCCGATCAAAAATCCACGAAAGAGTCTATAGCCGCCGTCATCTCCATCCCTAGATCGGGAGGGATCTGAAGCTCTTCCGGCACCACGGAGGGGAATTCACCCTGGATGCCTTCTTCATCACCATGCAAGCCTCCGGTGTGATGTGTGAGTAGTTCATCCTTGGACTACGGATCCATGTAGTAGCTAGATGGCTGGTTTCTCCTCCTTTGTGCTTTCACGTTTAGATCTTGTGAGCTCCGTTCATGATCAAGATCATCTATTTTTAATTCATACATGTTGTGTTTGCGGGGATCCGATGGATATTGAGAGGCTATTTCAGATTGATTATTGATTCTATCATGTCTTTGTTATTTGAGATCTTGCATGCTTTCCGTTGTTAGTAGCTATCTTGGCCAAGTAGATGCTAGCAACTTCAAGAGTTAGTATTTATGCTCGATAGTGGGTTCATGCCTCTGGTAATCTAGGGAAGTGACAGAAATCTCTAAGTTACTAGATGTGTTGTTGCTACTAGGGAGAAAACAACGATCCTTTGTTCATAGAACAATTGTATTGTTTACCTTACACGCAGTTCGTAAAGAAATAATTTGTTGCTTGTAACTTAATACTGGTGGGGGTTCGGATGATAATCTGAAGGTGGATTATTAGTCATAGATGCAGTTGGATGGCGGTCTATGTATTATGTTGTAATGCCCAATCAAGTTTCAAAGGAGTCAAGATGATTAGTATATGCATGTATTGCTTCCTTGGTGTTTGCCAATTGCCCCGCTGTAATTTGTTCACCCAGCATGTTATTTATCTAAGGAGAGCCACCTCTAGTGAACTATGGATCCCGACCCTTCTTCTTTACATACAATCTACAACTGTTTACTGCTTTGTGTGTACTTTCTGCAAACTTTTACTTCTTTCCATTCGATACGTTTAATCCTTTGTTTTCCGCAAAACACGGTGAGATTGACAACCTCATCGCAAGTTGGGGACAAAGTTCTGTGGTTGTGTTGTGCAGGTCTCCACGTTGCTACTAGCACCGGTAGTGCGCCCTGCCAAACCTCGGCTAGTAACACCTTTGGGGTGTTTCCTTGCTCCTACTGGTTCGATTAAACCTTGGTTTCATAACTGAGGGAAACTTGCTGTTGTGCTCATTATACCTTCCTCTTGGGGTTCCCAACGAGCTCTATGTCGATCGTCGAGCGCATCAGTCATGACGAGAAAATTAAAAAAATGTTCGGTTTTTCTTATCATACATATTTCCAGTTTTTCACAACCTCAACACTATAGGTTTCTCATATTGTATAATATCATTTATCTAATATCATTGTGGGCATTATACTAGTTTAGCTATTACAGTCACTCATAGTATCATACATTGTTACCATATTAACAATTACTAGAATCACAATACGAACTTACGATCTATTTATTAGATTTTCCTTTTTAGATGGTCTGTCATACTAATTTGATAGTAGAATCCTATCTCTTATCCTTAATTTTGATACAACACATGTTTTTGTTTAGGCGGTTCATAGTCGATTAAATGCAGGAACTGAAGCAGGTGAAAACTTGACTCAGACTGAACAAGGTCGGTGCTTCCAAAGCGGTTCGTTGTGAATGGCCTATTCAGAAATGTGTTCAGAATTAGGTTACATTTCAAATCAACTCTGGCATAAATAATGTTGGATTCAACTTTAATATAAACCTATCTGAGGGGTTGAGTTTCTGAGTTGGTTCTGAATACTGTAGAAGTACTTGTTATTAGCAACTATTGCTTTGAGTTATTTATGAAACCCGACTGGGCTCCGTGTAGTGTGGAACCGACTCTAATACCCCATTTTATTCTAGTGCTACTAACCTTGAACACTTTCCCTACTACACAGCTCTAGCTGTTTTCTTGGAGAACAGTCGTCAGTCGTATAACATCCGTTTGTGGTTATTTTGACTTGCATGCTTCCCATTGCCGCTCATTTCAACAACACAAACTATGCAAACATCAGTCTAAGGCTAGATAATGAACTGGGCCAGCATCCTTCATCATCATGTGACTATATATGACAATCTACCTAGTCGATCGATTAAAACTTTCCAATGGCTACACGGGTATATAGATGCTACCTTGCACACCCTTAGTGTCGTTATCTGGGTCAGATTCGATAACCGGTAATGGAGGAGGAGCAACTATGCAAACTTAGGGTAGCATGCAGATAGTATGGAAAGGAATGTACTTATACTGGATAAAGGAGACCAGACTAATGGCGTGCATGTGTATCAAGTAGTGCGTTGCAATACACATGTGCTATCAAGATCTCATCAAAGTTCGCACATAGAGGTTTGCGCAGTGCACCATTTTAGGCAAGGACTTTTGGTATCAAATCTAGAATCTTTTTGGTCTCTCACAACATCTATCGCTGCAATGTGAAACTTCATACACAATCCACGGTACCTCCTTACCGTACATTGACGGTTGTTCTTGGCCTAGGCACTTTAGGTCTCTCATATTGCATTGTGTGCATGCTACTAATTATATATGCCGGTCACTCATATTATGATACACTCTTACCATGCTATCAACTAATGTATTCATTTGTAGAATCAAAAGAGGAACTTGTGGATAAGATTTACTTATTAAAATTTCTTGTTTGAGGCCTAAGATATTTTGTAAATTAATATGAATAATGTAATCATCTCTCTCTTCCTTAATTTCAAGGTACATCAAGTTTTTATTTAGTGACACGATACTCTATTTGCAATAGAAGATGCCCTATAATAATGTATAATAATATGATACTAGAATCTTCTCTCATCCTTAATTTACATACATCATCCTTTTTGTTTGCGAAACACTATTTACTTTACCTATATGTTCTTCCAATCTTAAAAATAGTTGCACAAGTCTCAAGGCACATTTCTAATCTATGAAGGATAGTATATTAGATCCTTCATTTGACAACAAGCATATGACCAATAACATTAGCATGATTTCCAACTGAACTACAATTTAATTTAGAACACATCAATGGTTGCGCTTTATCGGTTAGGAGGAAAGTCGAATTTGAAACATGAGTTCAAAGTTGCCAGTATTTGGTAATTGGCGTACTGCGTACACATCAAGATGTCGGTGTTCCCATTCTTGCAATCGAAATCTCATATTTATCAAACACAACTACCAATCCAACTCATCTAAGGTCTATCAGTGAAACTTAGATATGAGTGTACTACGGGTTGGATTTTATAAAATACAAATATGAAAAATAGATTGAAACCTGTATGTGTGAACCTGATAGATTCAGATTTTATGTTTAGACGGGGTGGGCTTAGAAAACTCAGACTATCCATTGTGACAATCTAGTAGATGGATTGGTACTTTGTGACTTGGTTGTAACTAGAAGTAATTTGTTCCCTGTTTCCTTACCTTGTTCACTTCTCACAAACCGCAATTTTATACAAGGTTGGTAGAAGACAAAGTGGCTGCTTGAACAACCGACGGCTATGCGGATGCATGTTTCTTTGTGAAGGGTGGCGATACTGTTAGAGAACGTGACAATCCGTACTGTCACACTAGTGCACACGGCCCCCTCTAACACCGGTTTGGAGGGCCCTCTAACAGCGGTTGTAGAACCGCTGTTGAGGGTTCGGTGTTAGAGGCCCCCCCCTTTAACACCGGTTCTTATACGAACCGGTGTTAATGGGTGGCGCACGTGGGGCTGCCGCAGGGCTCAGCCCCCTCCCAACACGAACCGGTGTTAAAGGTTTTGTGCCGCGGCAGGAAAAGGAGATAAATCTCTGCCGCGGCAGGAAAACAGCCTAAATCTCTGTCGCCAGGCGTGACGACCTCATCAAGTATGAACCCCGCCAATTCCTCTTGAATGGCTCGTATGCGGTCAAATGGTAGGAGTTGGTCCCGCATCCGTTCGATCTGAATATATATGAAGAATGGGGTCAATATAAGAATAAAACTCAACACAATTGATGGTAATAAAATAATGTTGTGTACTTTGTTTACTTACTCTAAGTTGTTCTAGTGCAGCTTGGCCCGTCGCACATATCGTGTTGCGAATGAACTCGCAAACATAGTACCCACATAAGTTATTGTCGTGTCCCTGATGCGCGCACTTTACGAGAATAGAGAGTTCAATCAAAATAATAATCAATAAAGCATGATATAATGGAATTGGAAGCAGAATCAAAGAGATACGCAGACCTAGCTAGCTAGTATTACTTACATTTTGGTCTACAAATTTTAGTTTTTCTGACCATTCACCCACGGCCCTGCCCGTGAACCTTTTCCAAACCCTGTCCGGCGAAGAAAATGGATAAAGGAGTAATTAATTACTTGTTGTCACGAAAGTTGCCGATCTAGTGCGATAATATGATTAAAATTACCTCTGGAGCATCTCTCTAAAGTCTGCCCATTGCTCTTTTTCTTTTCGTAACGAGTCCATGACAAGGACTTTTCTTGAGTCAGGTTGAATGACTAGCAGAATAAAGTGGAACGTACGCACGCATAACTCATCATCAGTTACACTTAACATCGAGTAAGCCGAAACAGAATGTGTACAAGAGAGGGTAACAGTACTCATGAGAAGTTGTAAGGCAATAGTATTTCCCTTTTGGTTTGTTGTCTCAGGAAAGACCTTAGCAATAAATCTTCTGTTTGCCCGGGTTTGGTTCTTACCACTTCTTCATGAACTCTATTTGGGTCAACGAACCCAACGTCAAAAGGTCCTCCTTTCATGCATTCCATAACCTTTTTCCTACATAATAGTATATACATATATGGTGAGCATATATATATATACATGCAATTAATAAAGTGAATGAGATGAGATAGAAAATACAGAAATAGTACTTACACACAATAAAGGCTGATGGCAGCTTTATCGAGTTCCTTCTAATTGAATAGAAAATGCAAGTCTTCAATGTTTAAGTCGATCTCGTCGTCTCCGCACAAGAAAATCTCATCTCTTATATGCGCCGTGATCCATTCTTCCTTTCTCGTCTTGCAGAAATCAAGGTACCACTTGTGCAATCTTCGCGTCTTTGTTGGTAGATTCTTGAGCTCCTCTTTCTTGACGAGATTCTTCCCATACTTCCATGGCTATATGGGGTTGGCATCGCATTTGGGCAAGTTGTCTCCCATGATGTTCCAGTATGCAATGTAAGTCATCCCCATCTCATTGGCCTTTCTTTGTAGCTCTGCCTCATAATCATTTACGGGAGGAGCGTCCCGTGTGTCGAACACTTGGAGCGGGGCGCATGATTGGTTTTCCTGCTCTCCGAGCATGGGAACTATTTTCTGGGGTGCCGCACGACTGCTACTTTCAGTCTCCCTACGGCGCCCTGCATTCGCCTTCAAAATCTGGCGCTCGTAGTCCGGCACAAGTGGGGTTTCAGGTTTCAAAAGATTTTTGTAAAACTTCTCCACCACCGCCGGATCTATTTTCTCCTTTGGCTCGGCCCGTCTAGGTGCAAAGAATTTCTTGACCTCTTCTTCCGAGATCCTATTGGTCTCCTCGTCGCTGCGATTCCACGGTAAAACCGGCAATAGCTTGGCGGAAGGCTGCGGGACATAGTTTTTTGAACTCTTTCTGGCAGTGCTAGTGATGCTCTTCGTGGTAGTGCTCTTCCGATTACGCTGAGGAGATGGATGAAGCGCCGGAGATGGCTGATGGGCAGGAGATGGCTGGCGCGCCGGAGATGGCTGCCGCGCAGGAGATGGCTGCCGCGCAGGAGATGGCTGGCGCGCCGGAGATGGCTGCCGCGCAGGAGATGGCTGAAGCGCCGGAGATGGCTGTCGCGCAGGAGATGGCTGAAGCGGCTCAGACTGCTGACGCTGCGGAGACGGCGGGGGTGCCAGTGGCCTCCAATTTAGAAGCACGATGTGTTCCTTCTTCCAAAGAATGGTTGTTTTCACTGCAAATTTGAGTTGAGTTTCCCCTTCACCTGTAGCATGGTCAAGCTGTGCTTCCTCATATTCCTTCACAACCTCATCCACCCCGACAATAGCATAGCCATCTGGAATCGATCGGCAGTGGTAAGTTCCACCAGCTACAGGAGGTAAGGCATAGCCGACAGCCACCTTAATGGATAAGCCCATTAATCTCACATGCAGCTCAGCATGTTCGCTCTCCGTGATCTCATCCACGGGGTATCGAGGACCCGCCATTTCAAGCGTGGGCTGCACGTTCTCCGTGGAAGCCACGCTGCTTTTCCGCGCAGAGTCCAGGCAGCTTCCAATGCAGGCTCTTCGTGCGCTGAGATGGGCGGTAGCTTGATGGTTCTGTTGTGCATTCACTTGCGCCTTCAGCGCCACAAGTGCATGTTCTATCTGTGTCATCCGCTCAGACGCTCTTTTTTCTTTTCTGCCGCGCCATCTCTAAGAGTCGCTCCACTCGGCAAACCCATCCTTCCACGTCATACCCCCTGTGCCTCGTGCATGTCCAGGGTGTTCTTTTTTACCGATGGCGCGCGTGAGCTGGTCATTCTCTCTGTCGGGATGGAAGGTCCTGGCGGCTGTTTCCTCATATGCCGTGATGAGTTCAGTGACGGGTTTGGAAAGGAGGCGGGTTGGGAAGATACACAATTCTGTTTCTGGGTCCAACCTTGCCCCGATTCCGTAGAACCAAGTCTTTGCACGTAGGTCCCACCCATGTGTCTGGGGTGTGATCCCTCTGTCGCGCAGGGCCTTCTCAGCTTCCTCCCACTTAGGCCTCTGAGATATGTAGCCACCTGACCCTGCCCTCTGGTGATATTCCTTCTTCTGGGCATTTAGCGTATTGGTTTCTGACCTCTTTTTAGCTATAGCACCTTCCTTGTATGCCACAAATTCACGCCAGTGAGGTCTTATCTTCGCATAATATGCGTCTTTGAAATCTAGAGTCTTGCGAGCTTTGACAAATTTGTTCAATTTTGTCTTCCAGTTGCGGAAAGCGTCATCCATCTTCTTTAGAGTCCACTCTTTGACCTTTTCCTTTATAACCGGTTTGTTTTCATCCTCCTCTGGTGGAAGGGTGAAATTTACCAACAGCGAATTCCAAAGCGTTTCTTTAGATCTTTCATCGACAAAGGTACCGTCGCCATTCTTTGGCTTATTCCAATATTCAATTGTGATTGGGATTTGGTCCCTAACAACAACTCCAGCCTGACGTACAAATTTGTCTGCGGCATTCTTGGGCTCCATCGGCCTGCCATCAACACGACCGCTTGATCGTGAACTTTGCACGATCTTTCAACCGATGGCTCGCGCCTCGCTTGCTCTTTTTCGTAGAAGAAGATGGTTGCTAGCTGGTCGATCCAGAGGGCTAAAAGAAGAAAGAAGCGTTAATTAATACATGTAGAAGAAGATTGTTGGTGGAAGTCAGCAGAGGCTTAATCAATGCATATACCTCGCCGGACTTTGTAATCACTAAATTGCGTTCATCAGAGTCTTCATCTTCTCCATGACTACTTGAGTTGTCATCATGTCCCTCCAAGTCTAGATATTGTGAGGTGTCCTCATCGATAATGTTCTCCATTATTTCTTCTTCTTTAAGGTTTCTACTAAGTGGATCCATAGTTTCTAAAACAATAATATTATCTAGAGTAAGAGAGTAAACATTTAAGTGGACTTGGATTCATACACAAATATACATATTATTCATACAAAAATACACAAATAGGATAAAGTACATAAGATAAAGTACATTATTAATACATCACCGGAGAATAGCTCGGGTGCATTATAGGATAAAGTATAAGATAAAGTACATTATTAATACATCACCGGAGAATAGCTCGGGTGCATTATAGGATAAAGTATAATATAAAGTGCATTATTAATACATCACCGGAGAATAGCTCGGGTGCATTATAGGATAAAGTATAAGATAAAGTACATTATTAAGATAAACTAGCGAACGCGGCTGCCGCGTTCTATGCTACGGGAGCTCTGCAGCCACAGAAGAGGAACCATCACCGGAGAATATCTCGGATGAGATCCGTGAAGCTGCCAGATATTGGAGAACCTAGTCTCCAATAGATACATGTATCGCCGTACATGCTCGTCCTCCTCCCTAATACGATGACGTACCACCTCCTCAGGGGCTGGCTCCCTCGGCACCGCTCCTGGACCTTGTGGACGCCACCAAAGAAGCTCCGGGTCGACGATGATACCCGGATTCCTCACCAAGGTACGAGTCCTGACAGGTAGCACCTCCCAGTGCCAACCCGGCGGAGCCCAGACTCGGACATCCCGAGAGTCCAAGAGGCTCGGACGAGATGGACGCGGCATAACTAAATAATAGCAATAAACAATCATAAAACATAAACAGTAACTAAATCACTAAGTATATATTGCCCTAATAACAATAACCCTAAACCTATCACTAATAACAATAACGCGGTATTTACCTAACTAATACTAATACTAACAACTAATATTAATTCTAATTCTAACTCTAAATTAGCCTAATAATACTAATACTAATTCTAACCCTAATACATAACCAATACCCCTAATACTTAACCAATCATATGCCTAATACTTAACCAACACCCCTAATACTTAACCAATACCCCTAATTCTAACTCTAAATTAGCCTAATAATTAATACTAATACTAATTCTAACCCTAATACTTAACCTATACACTAATTCTAATTCTAACCCTAATACTTAACCTAATACTAATACTAGCTAATTAACCTAATACTAGTACTAGCTAATTAACCTATATACTAAATGTAATTCTAACCCTAATTAACCTAATACTAATAATATAGCTAATTAACCTATACTAACTAATTGACCTCACCTGCAGGAAGACGTACAACGGCGGCGGGCGGGCGGGTGGCAACGGCGGGGGCGAGCTCTCCACGGGCGCGGCGGGTGGCAACGGCGGCGAAGCTCTCCTGTGTGGCGCGGCAAGGTCGTGGGCGGCGAGATCTCCACGCTGTGGTGGCAACGGCGGCGAGCCTCCCCACGGGCGCGGCGGGCGGCAACGGCGGCGGCGGCGAGCCTCTCCGCGGGCGCGGCGGGCGGCAACGATCTGTGGCGGCGGTTGGGGGCGGTGGCGCGGGGCACACGCACGTACGGGGATCGATCTGTGGCTGGGGGAAGAAGGGAAGGGGGTGGCGCGCGCGTTATAACCCCCCCTTTAACACCGGTTCGTGGCTGGAACCGGTGTTAAAGCGGGGGGGGCATTTATTTCATGCATTAAAGGGGTGGCGGCATTTATAATTCAAAAAATAGGATATGAATTTAGAAAATTCATATCTTATTCATTCCAACTCAGAAAAATATGAATAATATATCATAATTTTTAGAAAAATAATATCTATCCATTCATATAAAAACATTTTATATTTACTTTAGATGAAAATTTTCAAAATGATTAAAACACTTACATATAAATTTTGATTATTCAATTCAAACAAAAAAATTTGTCAAATCCTAAAACTTTGAACATAAGAAATATTAAGCATCTAAAAAGGAATCTAACCCTATTTTATTAGAGCAAATCATATTTTATTTTGTATTAACATTTTTGAATTGATTGGATATTTAAATGCCGCATCTTTTGTATACACTTGAATCTGACAAAGCCTCGCTCAACTTGCATTGGAGTTTTGATAAAATAGCATATTGTGAACCTAAAATGATTTTTGTAAAAAATCATGAGCATCGTATCATGTACCTGTAGTTCATATCTGACCCAGTTCCTGCCGATTCGGCAGGAATTTGTCTTTTTCACCAGAGATGGACGGAAAGGTTTCAGATCCCCCTGTTGGTACATTGTCCATATAAGGTGGTCTAGTATTTTTGTAAAATGTGGTGGTGGTTTTTTGAATTAGCCGTTTGGTGGTTGCTTCACAAAACCGTCCGTTTTTTATGCTCGGAAAATGGAAAATGCCTTTTTGGTGCGATAAAAAGGAAAACTTCCTCTTGCACAATTGTTTGCCATGCATGATGCACATGTATGCACAATATGGCCTTATTATCACAAACTATGCCTTGATTCTAGCCATAACATTGGTCATTTGACCCGAAAGCCAAGAAACCTCGAATGAGATAGGTCATTTTGTGAAGGAGATAGAACTAGAATTAAAATACAGAATGCAACTAATAGTAAGTTAAATAAAGCACGACTAAAAATTGAGATACATAAAAGAACTGAAAATTAAGATACATGGCCAGATTACGTAACAATCGGCCGAACTTGTTTCGGAATGTTGGAGTGATTCAGTCATGCTCCTGCCTACACCTGTAATACTCGCCACTATAGTCGTCAGATTACTCATTGCCGCCGTCGGGTCGCCGTAATTGAACCTTGAAGGCTGAGTACGCGTGGGCTGGACTTGAGGGTAGCGCAGACGGGGGTTAGAGTCGGCGGCAGTGTCATAGGCCATGACGCTCTGGAGAGTCCGACCACGCCACCATAGCCGACGGCCGGCCTCGTTGAAGTTCGGAGGAGGTGGGCCGTCCTCCTCGTGCCTGGCGAGCTCCCTCTCACGCCGATCCACGAAGAAGGCTTCCCAAGTAGGGAAATAGTCGGGATGCCATCTGGGATTCCTCCGCTGCTCCGGCGTGAGCTCGAAGTAGTAGTGGTTCGTGATGGCCATCCGGCGCGCCACACCTAGAGGGACAGGAGGAACCGGCACGCCTCCGACGCTCAGCATCCAGCCGACGGGGACACAGTAGCCCGGCGGGCAGGGGTAGTTCGAGGCGCAAAGCGCCTCCGCCTCCCTGGGGGTTAGTGCTACGGTGGAAGCCATGGGAAAGAGTGATGAGGTTGCAGATATGAGTCTAGAGATGTGCAATGACAATGGAGGCCAACCCTACATATATATATAGTGAAGAACTGGCGGGAAGAACTGGCGGGAAGAACTTGCGGGAAAAAATGGCGGGAAAAAATGGCGGGAAGAAAAATGGAGGGAAGAAATAGAAGGAAGAAAAATGGCTCATTTAATACATATACTGTTAACAGAAGAAGACTTATATCTGCCTCCTCTCTCCACTCTATCCTATGGCTTTCACCATACCTCTAACTCCAGGGAGGCGGAGATGGAGTCTTTCATGGGCTAGCAGGAAAATATTTTCCGAGGCAGAACTTCCAAAGATGCCATAGGGCGTGTGCACCAAGGGCATCTTCGAGAAATTCCGCCACGGGAGATTTCCAAACCATTTCCTCCATCCATGGGGATGAAACTCTCCATCCATGTTGGCTTGGTCGTTGCCATAACACATCTACACTCATATCTGCCGCCTCTCTCCACTCTATCCCATGGCTTCCACCATACCTCTAACCCTAGGGAGGCGGAGATGTAGTCTTTCACGGGCTAGCAGGAAAATATTTTCTGAGGCGGAACTTCTCGAAGATGCCCTTGGTGCACACGCCCTATGGAATCTTCGAGAAGTTCCACCACGGGAGATTTCCCAACCCTTTCCTCCATCCATGGGGATGAAACTCTCCATCCATGTTGGCTTGTTGAGTTGCTTGCATTGGCGTATCGATGCTCCTTTTATAGGCACGGCGCCGCTTCTACTTTGTCTTCTTCCTCCGACAGGGCGTCGTGCGCTACATCGAGCAGTTAGTCCACCCACGCGTCCTTATCCTACCGACAGCTTTAGTCCCGGTTTGAGACCCCACCCGGTACTAAAGGTTACCCACGCGTCCTTATCCCACCGACAGTTTTGTTAGATGACACAAAAACCACCTTTAGTCCCGGTTGCACCCACCAACCGGTACTAAAGGTTAGCCACCCCCTAGATAAGGCCCTCCCAGATAAGCCTCCCCAGATAAGGCCCCCCCATCTTTTGGCCCACAATGTCGTTGCCGGGTTGCTTCGGGCCTTGGATGAGCACTGGCATCATAATGAACTTCCGCTTCATGCACAACCAAGGAGGAAGGTTGTAGATACATAGAGTCACGGGACAGGTGCTGTGACTGTAGTTCTTCTCCCCAAAAGGATTCATGCCATCGGTACTTAGACCAAACCATAAGTTCCTTACGTCACCAGCAAAGTCCGGGAAGTCTCTCTCGATTTTTCTCCACTGCCGACCATCAGTAGGGTGCCTCAACATCCCGTCTTTCTTACGGTCTTCCATGTGCCATCGCAACAACTTGACATGCTCTTTATTTCTGAACAAATGTTTCAACCGTGGTATTATAGGAGCATACCACATCACCTTGGCAGGAACCCTCTTCCTGAGTCTTAAACAAAAATGGCGGGAAAAAATGGCGGGAAGAAAAATGGCGGGAAAAAATGGCGGGAAGAAAAATAGAGGGAAGAAATAGAAGGAAGAAAAATGGCTCATTTAATACATATACTGTTAATAGAAGAAATATGACATTGATTTCCATGTTGAGATACATATGTGTGCTAAAAATGGCTCAATTAATACATATAGTCAATCTTATGATCGCCGGGTCAGTAACCATGGAGTATCAACACCGTTTAACAGGATGGTTGGGTCATCTTCACTCTGAAGGCGGAATTTCATCAAACTTATTATAATCTTCTGACATGTCTGTCTTGTCCTCCACTCCCACGATGTTTCTTTTCCCTGAAAGAACTATGTGAGGCTTTGGCTCATCGTGTGATGTATCTGTTTGCTTATTTTTTCTTTTTTTCGGTTTGGTAGACATGTCCTTCACATAGAAAACCTGAGCCACATCATTGGCTAAGACGAATGGTTCGTCTAAGTTCTTGTCTACCTTCATAAGATTGTTGAGATCCACCGTTGTCATTCCGTACTTCTTTTCTACCTCAACCCCCCCTCCTGTTAGCTTGACCCATTTGCATCGAAACAAGGGGACCTTAAAATTAGGTCCATAGTCAAGTTCCCATATCTCCTCTATGAACCCATAATACGTGGTCTTTTGCTCATTGTCTTCTGCTGCATCGAAGCGGACACCACTATTTTGGTTGGTGCTCTTTTTATCTTGTCCTATCGTGTAAAATGTATTCCCATTTATCTCGTACCCTTGGAAAGTACATACAGTCGAAGATGGTGTCCTGGCCAACAAGTACAGCTGATCCCCAATAGTGGTGTTATTCCTGAGAAGTCTTTGCAGCCAGCCGCCAAAACTCGCCATGTGTTCACTTATAATCCATTCATCAGACTGCCCCGGGTGTTTGAGGCGTATTAAATTCTTGTGTTCATTGATATACAGGGCAACCAAGATAGATCTTTGTAAAACCGTGTAGTGTGCTTGATTGAGAGGATGCCCGTCCCTACATATCATTGCTTTACATCCTATGGTGCCTTTTCCATGCAGTCTCCCCTCATGTCGTGATTCTGGAACACCAATCGCCTTAAGGTTAGGAATAAAATCAACACAGAACTCAATGACCTCCTCTGTTACATAGCCCTTAGAGATGCTTCCTTCTGGGCTAGCACGGTTGTGAACATATTTCTTTAAGACTCCCATGTACCTCTCAAAGGGGAACATATTGTGTAGAAATACAGGACCGAGAATGGCAATCTCTTCTACTAGGTGAACCAGGAGATGCGTCATAATATTGACGAAGGATGGTGGGAACACCAACTCAAAGCTGACAAGACATTGGGCCACATCTGTCTGTAACCCTGGTAAGCTTTCTGGATCGATTACCTTCTGAGATATTGCATTAAGGAATGCACATAGCTTCACAATGGGTACTTGAACATTTTCAGGTAGAAGCCCCCTCAATGCAATCGGAAGCAATTGTGTCATAATCACGTCGCAGTCATGAGACTTTAGCTTTTGGAATTTTTTCTCTGCCATATTTATTATTCCCTTTATATTCGACGAGAAGCCAGACGGGACCTTGATACTGCTCAGGCATTCAAAAAAGATTTCCTTCTCTGCTTTAGTAAGAGCGTAGCTGGCAGGAGTTAAGTGGCATCGTTTATCCTTCTCGTTCTCAGGATGCATAGGCTCTTCAAGGTCTTTCAGACGTTGCTGGTCCGGCCGTGCTTCCGGTGTATCTTTTGTCTTCCCATACACTCCTAGGAAGCCTAGCAGGTTCACGCAAACATTCTTCGTCACGTGCATCACGTTGATTGAAGAGCGGACCTCTAAGACTTTCCAATAGGGTAGGTCCCAAAATATAGATTGCTTCTTCCACATGGGCGCGTGTCCGGCATCGTCATTCGGAACAGATAGACTGCCATGACCTTTTTCAAAGATTACTTCTAGGTCCTTGACCATACCAAATACCTCCTCACCGGTACGGAGGACAGGCTTCCTCCGGGGTTCTGCCAGACGTTTGAAATGCTTGCCTTTCTTTCTTACTGGATGCAGGTTCGGAAGAAATCGACGATACCCTAGGTACACAACCTTCTTACATTTATCCAAATATACACTTTCAGTCTCATCTAAACAGTGTGTGCATGCATTGTATCCCTTGTTTGTCTGCCCTGAAATGTTACTAAGAGCAGGCCAATCATTGATGGTTACGAAAAGCAATGCTCGTAGGTCAAATGGCTCCCCTTTGTGCTCATCCCACATACGTACACCTGGTTTGGCCCACAGCTGTAAAAGTTCTTCAACTAATGGCCTTAGGTACACATCAATGTCGTTGCGGGTTGCCTCGGGCCTTGGATGAGCACTGGCATCATAATGAACTTCCTCTTCATACACAACCAAGGAGGAAGGTTATAGATACATAGAGTCACAGGCCAGGTGCTGTGACTGCAGCTCTGCTCACCAAAAGGATTCATGCCATCTGTACTTAGACCAAACCTTAAGTTCCTTGCGTCATGTGCGAAGTCCGGGTACTCTCGCTCGACTTTTCTCCACTGTGACCCATCAGCGGGGTGTCTCAACATCGCGTCTTTCTTACGGTCTTCCATGTGCCATCGCAACAACTTGGCATGCTCTTTATTTCTGAAGAGACGTTTTAACCGTGGTATTATAGGAGCATACCACATAACCTTGGCAGGAACCTTCTTCCTAGGGGCCTCGCCCTCAACATCGCCAGGATCGTCTCGTCTGATCTTATACCGCAGTGCAGTGCATACCGGGCATGCATCCAAATTCTCGTACTTCTCACCATGGTAGAGGATGCAGTCATTAATGCAGGCATGTATCTTCTGCACGTCTAATCCTAGAAGGCAGACAACCTTCTTTGCTTGGTATGTACTGTCGGGCAACTCATTATTTCTTGGAAGAAGATTCTTCATTGTTACCAACAACTTTGAAAATGCGTCGGTCCACACCGTTCTCTGCCTTCCATTGCAGCAAATCCAGTGTGGTACCTAGCTTTTTGTGGCCATCTTCGCAAGTTGGGTACAACAATGTTTTGTGATCCTTTAACATCTGCTCCAGCTTCTCCTTCTCCTTTTCAGTTTCACATTCTTCCTTTGCATCAGTAATGGCCCGACCAAGATCGTCATCAGCGGCCCATCTGCTGCCTCTTGATCTTCATTATCTACCCCGTTAAGTATCATCATATTCAGGATACATATTATGATAGTTGTCATCATCCTCTTCTTCTTCGTTGTCTTCCATCACAATCCTTTTTCTCCGTGCTTGGTCCAACAATTATAGCCGGGCATGAAACCGGATCGAAGCGGTGGGCGTGAATGGTTCGGTATTTGAGTAGTCTTTCTTGTTCGACGGTGAACACACGGACAACACATAAAACCATTGTGACCACGGTTTGCATTAGCCATAACGATGAAATTTTGGAGGCCCGTAATGTACTCGGAAGTGCGGCGGTCACCGTACATCCATTGCCGGTTCATCTGCATTAATATATAGTATATATCAAAAAATAATAGGGAGATGACCATTTATATATATAGTACATCAATGACACATGAAAGGATAGTTGCCGACCTCGACCGAGAAGGAAAGAGCAATGAGAAAACTTATTTTGAGCTCTCGGGCATTTCACCGAACACCTCTTGTGCATACGAAAAAAACACAAACTAGCACACTTCACACCCTCTTGCTAGGCTCCAAAATGAGATAGTGAAAAAATGGAAGAGTGGGGTGTAGGCTGCGGTGTCTTATATAGGCCCCCCCTTTAACACCGGTTCAAGCCACGAACCGGTGTTAAAGGGGGGCTGCGCGGGCCACTGGTGCAGGGGCCTTTAACACCGGTTCATGCCACGAACTGGTGTTAAAGGGGGGCTCCTTTTTGCTGCACGGGCCACGCTGGTACAGGCCCCCCCTTTAACACCGGTTTATAGAAGAACCGGTGTTAAAGCCCATTTCCAGGATCAACCAAAGGCCTCGTTTCCACTAGTGTCATGACAGGTGGCAAGTTGTAGGTGTCAATTTGTACGTATCTAATGTGTAAACATGTGCGTGTGTGATAGAAAGATACGACTAGAGCGTGTGTGATAGAAAGATACGACTAGAGTCTGTTAGATCAGGTCGATGTCCCCCTTAATCTCTCCATCGCTTGTAACTTCCTCCGATGTATTCTACCCATGGCCTATATTAACACATAGACGAGTACAAGACAGAGTGCATTGTTCAACCAAAACCATCACAAATACACTAGTCTGTCTAACACCTTCAATTTCGGGGACACGGAGCATCCAAACAATTTCAATCTAAGTGCACCATTTAAACTGGAACTCAGTAGTTGGTTTTGGTAGCTATAGAGAATTTGTGATGATACTCTTCCTAGAGCCAGAGATTGACTGGATATTAAGCGGTCGCCAACTAACCATAGTGGATTAATTCACCATTTAAAAACAGTAGTGATAAATCTCTATATCATATATGCTTGACATAAATCTTCACCACCTCCATGGAATGAACTAGACATGACTAATCTCCAAATGTGATTCATTCCAAGTAAAAGGCATTCATTACTGGGAAAGCCCGGAGTCTTCATCATATAGATCCACAGATTAACATTAATGTGCACGACAAAGAACTTGGATGTGATTACAAATAACAAAGGAGATACCCTGATCCCCAAGGTAGTGGGGGCCACGGATATTTGCCAATTCCGACCAATCACAGTGATCAACGTCATTCAGCGCATTTTGGCCAAGGTCTGCGCTATTAGGCTGGCTCTGGTCATGGAACGCTTGACCCACCCGCTTCAGTTTGCCTTCCTGAAGGGGTGCCTGATTCATGATGGAGTGCTCGCGCTTCATGAGATTATTCATGAGGTGAAGGTGCACCATCAGAAAGGGGTTTTCCTTAAGCTAGACTTTCAGAAGGCTTATGATAGGTTGAATTGGGCCTTCCTTCGTCAAGTCCTCAAGCATCGAGGACTTGAGGACATGGTTATTTGCTGGATTATGCAGTTTTTCATGAGTGGTAGCACTACTATCAATGTCAATGCGGATGTGGGTCCTTATTTCTGACCCTCCTATGGAGTTAGACAAGGGGACCCGTTACCGCCCCTTCTCTTCAACTCCGTGGTGGATGCCCTGGCAGAGATCTTGGACAAAGCCAAGATCGCTAGTCACATCTTGGGTGTGGTAGGGCATCTGATCCCTGGAGGTGGGATTACCCACCTCTAGTATGCAGATGACACTATGATCATGATCCAGGGGTCGGATCTTGACATTATTAACCTCAAGTTCCTGCTCTTGTGCTTTGAATCCTTGTCGGGCTTCAAGATTAACTTCGACAAAAGCGAGGTCATGGTCCTAGGCTTTCCTGATGAGGAGAGGTGTAACATAGCAGACCGCCTGAACTGTCGCCTGGCAGAATTCCCTATCACCTACCTAGGAATGCCCATGAGAGACTCGCAAGTTTTGATCAGAGATCTATCCCCCATGGTCGCAAAGGTTCGGGCTAAGGCCGAACCATGGCGTGCGCGCCTCACGTCCAAGGGGAGCTAGACCATCCTGATCAACTCCAGCCTATCCAGCCTCACCATGTATCAGATGGGCCTGTACATGTTACCCGAAGGAACCCACGCTGACTTTGCTAAAGAGTTGTATATGTTCTTTTGGGTTGCCAGAGATGGGCACCATAAATACCATATGGTGAAGTGGGCGGATATTTGTTCCCCCAAAATCCTTGGGGGCCTAGGAGTCCTCAACTCACGTCGGTTTAATGTTGCCCTTATGCTTAAGTGTGTTTGGCGGATCCTCCAAGATGATGGAGGCCTTTGGCTGCAACTCATCAAGGCCAAGTACCTCAGGGGCCGCCCCCTGATGGCGTGCAAACGTCGGGAAGGGTCCCAGTTCTGGCGGGCCATCCAAGACATTAAACATTGCATTCGCCAGGGCTCCTTCTTCGTCGTAGGGAATGGCCGGGATGTCCTGTTCTGGCAAGACCCCTAGATACAGGGGTCCCCCTTTGCCAAGAATTCCCTGCCCTATTCGCCATCTGCGCAGCACCTATGATGTTACTGGCCGAGGCCGCTCGACGAGGCCTCTAGAACATCCCATTCCGGAGGACCTTCAATGATGCTGAGGCCGCTGATTTCCTGAGGCTATGCCGATCCCTGCCCTTGTCCCTCTCAACGGAGAGGGATAAGGTGTCTTGGGGTCAGTCTCCCTCGGGAGCCTTTTCTGTTAGCTCGGCATATAGAACCCTCTTCCAAGGACCCAAGCTACCTTAGACGACTCACCTTTGGAAGTCCCCCCCAGCCCTTGAGCCTTCGTATCTTCTTGTGGCAACTTCTTAGGGATCGTCTCCCTTCGGGGGTAGAGGTGTCGAAACGCAATGGCCCGGGCAATAGCCTGTGTCCTCTTTGTGGGACACCGGAGATGTGCACCCACATTATGTTCACATCCCCTGCTGCTCAGTTTTTATGGAACTTTGTCTGGGAGGCACTGGGGCCTGCCTGGCAGGCCCAAGACCTCGGCGAATTCCTAGAGACCGAGGCAAACCGTATCGGGAGGAGGCGTCACCTCTTCTGGTTGGTGTTTGCGGTCATTACGTGGACCCTATGGAATGTTCGAAATAAAATGGTGATAGAGCGGATCTTCCCTCGCCGTGCTTCTGACTCTGTTTTTTCTTTGCTTGCCTATCTTCAGCAGTGGTACCCGCTGTCTAGACAGAGGGACTGGGAGAGCGTGGATGGCATCTTGCAGGCTCTCAAAGCTCCTCCTTCCCCTGCAGCGTCCTAGAGGGTCCTCCTAGCCAGCTCGCTTTTTATTCTCTTTTTGATTATCTTTTGGCGTGATGTGCTATGGCCCCAGCGGACTTTATTTTATTTTCTCTTTGACGCCTGGGCGGCGGTGACATGCCGGTACTTTGTATGGTTTTGGCTTTATCTATAACTAGCACAGTGGCCCTCGCAAATGCGAGGGCATCACCTTTGTTTACTTGAAAGTATTCAAAACATAAATTTATAGTTTCATAGATATTCATGTCATGATACTGGAAGTTAATAGTTCAATTTCAGAATTTTGTAAGCATGGATAGATATTTAATTTTTGGGTTAGTGGTTGTTATGTCATCTGCGAAATTACAATTTCAATGATTTACTTATGATTATTTACACATGGAACTACATAAAATAAAAGGTAAAAATGTTATAGAATTTTGATCCTTATATACAATGCATCTCACTGATTGGAAGAGATTAAATTCCTCACATTAGGTGCCACCAGATTCAAAATGGAAATCACAAATGTTAGTCTAAAAATGATCCAAGGATCCCAGTTTCTCAAATCACTATCCATGAGTGATCTTTCTATTTTGGGCCTCAATATTTTAAGCCTCTGAAAGTTATTTTAAAACTACCTTGAAATTTTGAGTTATTAGAATAAGTTACATTCTTACTCTAGCGGAAGGGGCTAAATCTCCAACATGTTCAACCATTCTGTCTCCTGGCTCTTGTCTATTAGTACTTCCTATGTTTGCAAAGACTAAGTAGGCATTGTTGTTTGGATATATAAATGATCCGTTCTTACACATGACCACACTCTTTAACAAAATTTACCCTACTCTCAAATTCGAAATATTGACGAGAAATATCGAATATTTGGGCGTCTACTTCCTTCACTACCATATATAAAGGAATGTAACACGATGATGTTCTCCCTAATTTGTAGAAAATTGACACGCAAATATGCGTGTGCAACGTCTTTTGAGTGACCTACTTATTCTGAATTGAATTTCTAGTGACATGCAATATTTGTTTTCTAGTCCTTCTATTTAAAATACTTCCAAGTTTATTATGTTCTTTCAGTTTTGAGATTGGGTCGCTATATTTATAGTTAGACAATCCAACTATAAGAACTTTGGTTTTGAATAAAAATGCAACGGCATATTATTTTGTGTATTATAAACCTCATACTTTTATTTGACTAATTATTGAGAAGAAAAGTACACTTCAAATTTTGAAAGGGAGCGTTTACTTGTAAGCAACATGCCTATTTTTCTTAACTATACATACGTTATATTTATCTTGTAACTTATAATTTTCATATACAATAGAAGGACATATTTAAGTTTTGATAGCCATACTTATCCATCACATCATTCTTTCATCCCAACCTAGTAAAACATCGGCCATGGAATCTACAACTCGTAGAAAATTAGATTGAAGAGACATCCATATACAAATATGCAAAATATGGCGGTATCTATAGGTTGAAAAATAGCCTACCCCGAATTGGGTACCTTTTTACCGTCGAGTAGGAAGCATTAGAAACCATTTGTCCTCTTCTCTATAATCCTCATTTCTTGTCGTTGAATCTCTCTACTCCACTCACATATGATGCTTGTGATCTTATTTTCTTAAATCGATGACTTGCAAAATATTTTGGCATGATATCTAAAGTTGCACTTCTCTTTCAAATCAACATATCAAATTTTAAGAATTTCTTGGAGAAATACCTAAGCAAGATCTAGTAGTTTGTAGTTTGTCCCAGTTCACCTCCTACTATTCCATGAATATAGTCTTATAAAAGGATGGTCCAAGTACCATGTTGTTCTTTAGTTCCATGAGTTTGAACAAAATAACGGATGCGAGAATATAAATTTATATCATATTATATCCCCATCGTTCCCTTATTTTCTTCAATTTTTATTTCTTCCAACACACATTGTTCTACTTGCACTCCTTTGTAAAGCTAATATTGATCTCTACCCCGTCCTTTCATGGGAGAAGTAACAAAATAATGTACTCCCTCGATCCATAATAAGTGTCGTTGATTAGTATAAAGTTATACTAAATCAACGATAGTTATTATGGATCGGATGAGAGTGCTAATAATGACTACACATGAATATTGCGAAATAATTTGTGACGTCAAGTGGATAAGCATGCCTAATGTCCAAATGAAAAACTACCATGGATTGATTAGGCAAATTGCAAGCTTATATTAAATGAACAACATAGGGATACATTACTCCATGATTGACTCACCTTTTCCATCACTTGATATGAAGTATTAACCCTAATTTAGCACATAAGTAGTACATGTTGCTTGCTTTACCTGCTAATTACCATGATGAATCTTCCCACTAAAGTTTCATTGAGAACTTGGTGTGCCTGGCTATCCGTGATCTCATGCTGAATTACCACGATGAATCTTCCCACTGAAGTTTCATCGAGCACTTGGTGTGCCTGGCTATCCGCGACCTCGACTGGTTTCACCGGTCTCCTCCTCGATAGACGTCGGTAGGCTGGACTACAACGATCTCTTGGATGTATAGTTGACGTAGCCGTATCCATCATACACATGTACACTCTTTTGTAGATGAACATACTTTACCGATAGTTGCAAGGATTCTACATGATCACCAGAAAGTATCGGAAGTGATACACCTACAATTGGAATGACATGCTCTAGAAAATTCCATCGGTAGGAGATATGGACTCTGCTTCAATTAAACTTGAACCACAAGCTGCTGAGATATTTCCATGTCAAACGGGAAATGAGGTAATATTTTGTTGAAACATTGCTGTCATCTATAAATCTAACTGCCTGAATAGTAAATATGATATGGGTTACTTTGGTGCGTCTGAAAAATCATGTATAATCGATTTGCTTCATACAACTCGTTGACTACACAACGTCTAGCTAGCTTCATAAAAAGAACATGTTTGGTTTGTTATAGCCCAGAGTTTCTATCGGTGCTAGGTCCTAGTGCACTTATGCCTATATCTTAACAGACACCTCCCTGCAGTTAACGGAAGTTTTTTTTTAGGGATGCCCAAAGAAATTTGACTACCTATGAAACTGGGATTTCAAAGACTACAGTTACTTGAGACAGACTCTGTCCAAAAACGATGTGTTCGATGTAGTCCCTATGGAGCCGCGTCTTTTTTTTTAGTATATGGAGCCGCGTCTTTGATCTGGAGGATTCGAACCCCATCCAACTTAGAAGAGACGAACGTGTTCCTTAAAAGCTAACGTGACAATGGGCTTTTTTGGTACACGTTTAGTTTTACGTAACACTACTCATCTTTTAATTTCAGACTACATCTCCACCCTTAATTATAGATCTAATAGCTCGAATAATTTGGGTGACGTGGATTAACCTGGTGCCTCAAAAAATACCCTTATATTGCTTTTAGTATATAATAGAAGTGGGGCGTAATGCCTGTTTCGAGGAGGGGGAGGAGGAAACAGGGCCTAAGTCGCATGTCACTGGTAATCTAGCTGGCTACAGGCACATTCAGATGGATGACACCGTACCATGTTTTCTCTCTTAAATATGACGTTTTCAGTAACTATGGTAAAACTAATGTTGAGTCTAGAAAAAGATCCAGAAACACAAAAGTGGAGTTCGATAAATAGGAATGCATGAGACGGGAGAATGATACTCCTACGGTGTATCTATAACTTAGTAGGGATATTGTGTCCATATCCTTCTATCCATTTTTTAGTCTCTCTTAAAAACATTTAGCTAGAGATATAAGTCATTACTATGGTGACAATGGGGAAGTAGAAGCTCTCTATGTACAATGTAGAACTATCTTCGAACTAGAGAAAAATCATTACTATGGTTTTAACTGATGGTTCAAAATCTATCTATTATATACTAAAACCAATATAAGAGTGTTTTTTGAGGCACGAGGTTGATCCACGTTACCTAAATTATATTGACCGTTGGATCTATAACTTAAAGTCTTGATTTAATTACCGAATTAGTACGTCACACGTAAAGGAGGTTCTACCATGTTATGTGTCCATCTCATATACGATTCGTTTTTTCGCATACCCCTTCACCAGCGATCTAGCTAACCAAACGAAAAAAAAGAAGTATACAACCGACTCGCCTTGCATGTCCTCAAAGGCTCAAAGCACACCGTCGTGGACGGCACATTTGATGAGTTAAGTTGGTTCCCGGCTGCCAAACCATGATGAATCCGGTGCATGCACCCCCGTCTGACTGCGCACCGCCCGTTGTCGAGTTGACGTCGGCTCCGTCGATCGGCTGATTGATGAAGAACTTGTCAGATTGGGCATCGGATTTTAGATTCGTAACATGCATGTAGCCTTGTAGCAAGAATCTAGATACGAGATCCATTGATTGAAGACTTTCCATGAATTCAGTACCTACCAGATTGATCTGGGACTTTGGCTCACGTAGTCACGTACGAGCAGATCCCAGAGCTTGCCATATGCATGCATTATATGCCCATGGTCCATTTTTGTTGAATACCATATAGCCTAGTGGTTGGGTCGCAGTTGGTGCATCCTAGCGACCGGAGTTTGATCCCTGTTAGGAACGAATTTTCGGAATTCTCATGCCGACCCGCTTCTACTACATAAAAAAAGTGTCTATTTCCTCCTAGCACTGTTTTATTTTTTTTTCATTTTTTGCGGGAAATCCTTAGTCCATTGTTGATGCTGGTAAAATTATAGAGATTCCAGGATATATTATACAGAATATTATGGCAATATCCAAGAAAGATATGACGCGTGGAACATATAGACTTTGGGCGTTTTCATGACGTGGTTCCGTAGCACATAATTGTAGATTATAATGTCATATTTGTTTCTCAACAAAGAAGACAATGAGAAAGGACATATGATGTGCGCTACCGAAGAGGAGGAAACACGAGTGTAGCATAAGTTATGAAATTTACAAGAACCAACTTCTATGCTCGATCAGACCAATGAATATTTATAGATAGGATTACTTTAGTTCTATATAAAACGCTGGGGTATATCTTTTGGCACTCCCTAGCGATTATGTGTTTATCCTTCAAATAGGGATATGAATCTGGGCTATTGTTTTCAAAAATAGATATTTCCGTGTGAGGTCGAAGCATCGGTTTACAAGAAACTTGCAAAAAACAAAAGGGTATACTCGAAATTCAAATCAAGCAACATTTGTGTAGACAAAATACTTGATTTTTCTCTAGAACTTTGGTATACCTTATGGCATTATCTTCCTATTATAATACAAAATTCCACTATTCAAAAAATCGTCCGATATGCTTATTTATCGGTCGATTTATCGCTTATCACTAGATGACCGATAAGTCGATTAATCAATTTATCGCCCGATAAATCGGCCGATACACCCAAAAATCGCTAATTTTGGGCTGACCGAGAAGTTAATGATAAACGATATCCTCAACATTGCAAAATTCACATCCATTAATGCGCGTATAAAAATCTTTATATTTTCACTATCATTTCATGTATATCCAAAGGATAAGACACAATAGCAAAAAAAAATTTGTCAACCTATATATCTATACTAAGAAAGCAAAACTTTGCTTACCCGCTTGCTTATCGATAGTGTACCATTTGTCAGTCATGTTAAGTTCTTCACTGAGACGACGATCCAATGTTTTATATTTTAATGTTGTACCATATACACTCAGATAAGTATATTTCTTTATGTTTACAGAAGGAATTACTTGCCAGAGAGACATATGAATTAATTGGAGGAGATTGTTTGTATATCAAAATTCACAAGAACTCCTCATATATTCGATATTCCCTTGAACAAATATATACGTGGAAAGCATAACTTAATCTTGCTCCTGAATACATATATATCTTTTAGCAATTGCAGTTTGTATCCTTTGAGATGAACACATATATATCTTTTAGCAATTGCAGTTTGTATCATTCGAGAAGTCGTATAAATGCGTATGACAATTGATCTACAAGGTGTGGGGATTAATGCTTTGTTTCATTGGTGTCTTCGCACCTCTTGGTTTGAATGTATAAAGATCTATTGGGAAACATTTAATCAATATTGTTGATTTTTTAATAATAAAATATTTCATATTTTTCTAATTATTTCCAAGGTACGTAATCATATATTTATAGATACAAGATAAAGTTCATAGTTCATCTTTATGAATATATCCATGTCTTAGACGTCGTGTAGTTTGCAACGAAACAATGTAAATGGGATAAAAAATATAGGCATCAGATAAAAATAAATACTTAATTCTTTGGACACACCAAACAATATGGGTCTTACATTTGAGAGAGCCTAGCACGCTATTTCAACATACTAAATATGATGCCCTCGCATTTGCGAGGAACACCCTGCTAGTTATATACTAAAAGCAATATAAGAGTGTTTTTTGAGGCATCGGGTTGATCCACATCATCTCAATTATTTTAACTGTTTGATTTAAATTAGTGGCTATGATTTAATGAAAGAGTATTAATTATGTAGCCGTGCATTTCCGTTTGACACGCTTCATATATAAAGAAGATGTGTCCGTCCTTTTCGTATTAATTACGTAGCCGTGCATTTCCGTTTGACACGCTTCATATATAGAGAAGATGTGTCCGTCCTTTTCCTTTTAAACAAGATGGACTCTCTAATTATGATCTATATGGAGAAGTCGTGTCCTGGACTCTCTAATTCGGACCTGGAGTATGACACGGCAAGAATACGTGTACCTATTAATATGGTCTGTGTGTAAATTAGCTGAATTATAACCATATATAATACGTACCTTTTTGTTTCACGTGCATACATACCTGCACAAAAAAGAATTACGGTGCTACACGCATGCATGGTTGGGCTGAACAATTAGTCCGTGTTTACAGTTCTGTGCAACTAGCACAGCGGCCCTCGCAAATGCGAGGGCATCAGCTTCACTACATTGAATGTTCTTGAATGGAATTTATGGTTTCATATATACTTACGCTACCGGCTGACATTAACACCTTTTGTTGGATCCGATATTAACACTCTTGATTCTATAACCATTGTATATTCTATGTTGAATATAATATCATAAGTAAGGAACATAAATTTATGGACTAATGATTGTTTTGTCATTTATAAACTCAGGATATATATCATTGAGTTGTTGTATGCTCATTATCATATGGTATTAGTAACTCAAATAATACACTTCGGTCTCTCGAGTTAGCTAGTCTATAAGTAGCATTATATCTATGCGTAGAGATAAAATTAGAATTTGGTGTAGTGAAATAAAATGTATTGCCATATGTGTCTATATACAACAATGAAGATCGATCAACCATAGTCAACTAAAAATAAGGTTGCTAGGTCTAGTGTTTTAATGTATATGGGTTTGCTCTACTATAGAATTTCCAAGCATCATTAACTATTCTCCCTTCTACTATTGAGTAAGCACTATGTGTTATGAACATATCATGAAACTTCACAAATATATATCGGTTGTATATTAAATAGTTTTGGTTATTCTAAGAGCGCCTAGCTCACTTTTTTATGTGAGTTGATCAATAACACAACCACCTATGTTCAAGTCTTCATGGTTGCTAATGACGGTTCCCATAGTTTGGAAAATAAATATTGTAGGGATCCTCTTTCCTAAAGCCCATTTCAATTTTGGATGATCTATATAGTAAAGTTAATACATCAAAAATATTTTTCTTCCATTGAATTTTTTTTTCAATCTGAAACTTCTTTCTATCATTTCCTAACTTTTTTTTAGAAATACACGAGGTTGTAAACATATATACACTCTACAAGATACAAGTTATATTTTTCCTATACCAATATGTTTCTAAAGATTGAATATTTTTAGAAAAATTGATGATATATTATTTTTAATATTTTATATCTATATTTTCAAAGTAGAAAGTGTTGATCACAGATATTTTAGAGTGTCCTGTAATTTATGATTGATTCTACATGTATTCTTTTAATTTAAACCCACCCTTAAATCTATACGTGCTACTTTTGGCACAAATATATTTGTTGTGTCCAGTGATAGGACTACACTCGCTTGGGCAACAAAGGTCTGACCATTACATCATTTATTAATTATTCAAGAACTTATTCATAGGTTATCATAAACCCACAAAATAGTCGACCTAAAAACACATAATATATATGCACCATAGATTTGTTCTAAATGATGGCCAAATGTTCAGGTATAGTCTCCAATGATGACCATGCTTGGAAGGATACATTCCGAGTGTGAAGAAACTTTAAAAAATGGATTATCTCCATCCCATCATTACTTGTAGGAATTTATGGAGCGCGCATGTTCCCACACTGATGCAATGGCGTGATGCAACTCCACCTATTCGAATTTGCATTGACGGCTAGATGGCAATTTCGAACTTTAGCCATGCCACATGGCAATTTACCATTACATCGCACTCTGGTTAGAGAGTCCTATTGGAATCCTTAATTATTCATGTTTATTTCTCTTTGGTTCCATACATTTCTCATCCCATGGATAGACTATCGATTTTTTTTAGAATATTATTTGCTAGCAAGGTGATTACATGTGAAGGCGCAAGGTCATTTTTTATTACTTAGCTCGCATGCCTGGACAATGGAGGCTATGTCCTCAGAAAAATTGGAGCATGGCTACTCTAGCTAGAAGCACCTAATATATATGGATCGTGGATTTCTTCTCAATTCTGGCCAAGTTCCCAAGTATAGTTGCGCTGATGAGTATCTAATATATATGGATCATGGATTTCTTCTCAATTCTATCTAATTGTTCAAGTATAGTCACCGATGATGACCATGCTTGGAAGCATACATTTCGAATGTTAATAAACTTTCAAAGGAAAATATATTATCTTGATTCCATCATTATTTATCGAAATTTATAGAGCGTATACGTTTCGATGCAGGTGCTACAACATAACAGAACTCCACATGTTCGGTTTTTTTGACTGACGCCCGGATGGCACTTTAACGTTTTGGACATGCTATGTGGCGCGTCTGGATCGAAGTGGTCTATTGGGATCTTTAATTATTGGTGCATAATTCTCTTGGGTTTCTAACAGTTCTATTGACGATTTTTGTTTTTGACAACAGGATTGCTGGACGACTTGCTAGCAAGATGACTTTTTATTACTTATTTCCAGTTGTGCATGGCCCAAGCCTTTAGCATGCTGAATAATCAGATGCAGGCTGCCGGTTAATGAGGCGATGCCTTGCACTTTTTTTAACACATGTAAACCATGCTGCAGCATATGTTGTAACAAATCTGGACTCTGGACTCAGTTTCCTTACTACTCACATGGCATGTCAGTTTTAATTTATAGTCGGTATGTCTACGTGATTTTTTTGTTGACATGGCATATTGGCTACAGATAAAAAGGAAAGGTTTTCTAGAGTCCTATGGAGATACCTCTTCACGACCTTGTCAGTTTTGTTTATTCACGTTTTATTATCTGGTACAACCATAGAGCGTGTCAAACATGTGTCAAATCGGACTATGTACGCAGTTACATGACTATTAACCTCTGATAAATCCTAGCCTCACATTATAGATCCAACTATCAAAATAAATGAGGGTGATGTGGGTTAACGTGGTGCCTCGAAAAACACCCTTATATTGCTTTTAATATATAATAGATAATGAAATATTATACTCTTTCAATAATAAAGAAAAACTACGTATACATACACCTAATGGACATCGGTTTTATTTGTTTGGTTTAGAGATCTGATCCATTTGGTTAGATCTCCGCACATCGGTTTTCTTTAAAAAGGACTAGACATTACCACATCAATGTACGCTGCTCCCCCAAGAAATTATCCACATGATTTATCCTACAATATAATCGTTATAAGACTAGAAACAAGAGATATACTATAAATTTGTACGAAACATCAAATCACACCAGTTGCTAATATGATGAATCCTCATTTTTTTATATAATATATATTTCTAAGTATCATAAGCAACATGCCATCACAATTATACCTAAAAACATTAAAAGTCCTAGAATGATTAAACAATTCGGATTATTCTCTTTTTTGTCTTTTCTATGATGTAGTGAAGTCAACATCAGAGCAAGAAATCATCACAATCACTCAATAAAATCAAGCATTGTGTATAAACAATGAATTGTATTCAATATAACATGCAAAGTTTTTAAAACATTGATAGAAAAACACTATATCAAAATAAATGGTATTATACAAAATTTGCTGTTGTACTTTTCTAGCTTTGATTACCAACATAAACATGTTAATTGATATTCTGAAAATTAAACAGTATTACTTAGATAGTGTTATTATTTATTTATCTTAATTCAGGTATCATATTAGTATACAAAATAATGGTCAAAGTTTCTGCATGGAGACAATTCAAGTCTAAAATGGTTCACATTTTCAAACTGCATAAGTAATTGTGGAAGATATGCATACGGAGGTAACAATTTTAACACTTCAAATTCGGTCAAGCTATTAACAATGATGAATTATTTCCCTTTCAGTTCATTAAGAAGCTTATCAATGTAAATTAAGCTTGCCTACTGATCTTATGTCACCATAATTCTATTCTTGAGCTAACATTACTTAAAAACACCACTTGTGGGTGTTTTAATAGATGAGGCAATAATCATGAGCACACAAATTTAGCTTTGTTAAAGTTGTTACTGTAATATGTGATACGTACATTATTTTCCACAACATTTCTATCATATTAGAACCAAATTGAGACTTAATAAAGATGACACCCTCGCATTTGTAAGGGCCACCATGCTAGTTATATCAAACGTTGATTTAACATTTGGCTAATTAAGACCACAAGTCATTTGTCTTAGGTGCAGTAACTCAAGTCCAATAATGTTAAAGAAATTCAAACCGAATCATGCCTAGCGGCCGAAAAGTCCAAGCTTAATGCCAGGAGACGTGCAGCTTCGTCTGCTCATCCCACTGCAGCTAGCGCTTGGGTGTCTTCCTCCGCGCGAATAAGCCTGGCGAATGTATAAGCCAGCTGGGCCTCAACCCATCCCTTCTCAACATTGCCAAACAGCCCGCTGTCTGTGATTATGCACATGCTGATCTGTTACAGTGTGGCTCATAAAACAACTCAACAAGACAATTATATTCGTCCCAGCCACGAAATTTTCTACCACTGGTTTTATGTGTACCAAAGGTTATTCCTCGCCACTTGGCACTTGCTACTGCAGACCGAGCTGTCGCACAAACAGATGGCAAAGCTCAGTATATTTCTCTGATGCAGCTCATTCCTAGCAATTGAACGAGTTCGACCGTACGTTGCTGCATTATATGAGCGGGTGTGGTTTCATTTCCAAACAGCAAAACTAGATTCACTGAAAATGTGAAGTTTTAAACAACGACATAATGCCTAGTATCCAAAGGTATCAACCTAGAGCGTGGTGCTGGGAGATGTCTAGATGATCAACGTTGGGTTGCATGCAATTTACGATGGGAACAATGCAGAGAAGTGCCAAGGGGGGGAGCGCAATATATATATAGCTGTACGTATTTATGGGAGGAGAGAACAAGGAAATGGTTGGCGATCTGAACTTACTTAGACATATTTACTCGGAAGGGCCACGAGAAGAGAAAACTAATAGCATTAATGACTTTTTTGAGTGTACTACCTCCATTCTTATGAATAACAAGACTTATTATAGTGAGGAGTAGTAACGTGCATATGTTAGTATTCTAATTTACTACCTGCATAGTAGGTCTTCTGCTGATGTGTCTTTGACCGATAGAGTATATGCTATTGGTTACAAGCTGCTGCTATAAATAGTCTTTCTGGATGATTTCAAGGCGATATAGACAATCTACTTTTCCGAAAAACTAGCAATAGCTCATATAATAAGAAAATTTATACATAGGCGACGCACATACAATAACAAGAGGCTGTGTACCAAATGAGCCCACGGGCTTGCCATCTATGCATGTGACCAGGGGAAGAACCAATGCCAATGCGTAGATTATACCCCTAGACGCGACTTCGATTTCAGAACCTTTGAACACACACTCACCGACTACAAACCTGCACAAATACATACTAACGAGGATACAAAGTTTCTGTGACCACAATAAACTCAAATAAAAAGAAATAACCTAATAGGAAGAACCGATGATACCTCTCTTGTTGCAGGCTGCACTTGGATATATGCAGCAGTGAAAAACTCATTGTGTGTCGTCCGTTGAAGATGTGACCATTTAATTATAGGAATACTTTAGTCAAAATACATTTTGGGAAAGTCTAAACTCGGTTTGGATAAAAACTCCTCATTCGTGGTAGTAAACTTAGTTTTAAAAAGAGGATAGCAAGTTTGGAACAGGGGAAAGTATTTTACCCAACATCTTAATATAATGAGTCATATAATCTGTAACATAGGCAGTAGTTATTATACTTTAAGAACCAGTTCTGGCTTCTTGCACATATGTGCTACTAGATGTTTCATATAAGACCTTACAACCACATTGTTTATTTTCTACAGATTTTTTATGGTATTCATTTATCTCTTGGTCATAATTAGATTATTTTTTTATTACGTCTATTTGACATAGCATAAAAATGATAAAAATATAGGAAGTCTTTTAGTTAAACTACATTTGTTAATGTTTAAAACTAGTTTTGATGTCAACTTGTAATTGGTGTTAGTAAACTTTGTATTATGCAAATCAGAATAAAAATACTCATATGTGTAAGTATTATTCTTTTTAACCCCTGTCTTCATGTAATATTAGTCACAGAAAAATATTCTATCTATTTAAGAACATGGTGGAACCCTTTCCTTGTCATATCTTTCTCCTAATAGTTTTATCTCCTTCACCCCTCTCTACTTTAGTTGACAACTTAGAAATCAATGTCTGTATTCGTTCAAAACCTCCTTTTTGAAAGTTGCATTTGTCAATATTAGAAAGCGGTGGACATTAGGCAAAAATGAGTTTCTGAATAATATAGCTCTAAACAGTTTCCACTTCCAAGTAAAAAATGTAGTTTCCCTTAACAATAATTCTTTTACAGGAATAGAACTGTAGCAAAAGTTTGACTATGGCAGTTGAGGTTTGATCAATAATCTTGGGTTCTGGCCCATGTAGCGTAAGCTACCAAGCCCAACCAATCTACCGGTCGTTGTCTTCATCCATGATGAACTCAACCGACCCTGAAAGGCCCGGACCGTTGACCACAGTCCCCAGCCCGTCGATGCTGCAAAACTCGTTGGTGCCGCCGGCACTTGGACTGCTACTCATCTTCTACCTTGGGTCGCCTCTTAAGGCAATGCCACACACATGATCTCATGGCTGACTGACAAGTTTGTACACTCTACCCACGTTATTTAGTTAACGCCACCATCCATAAACACCAAAGTGTGAAATGGATGGGAGAAAACTGAGACATGACCTTTCAGAAATAGTCTGACAGGCCCATACAACCTACACAAATTTACTTTCTGTATAAAGAAAGAACACATATGACATATGGTTCACGATGAAGCTACTTGACAAGAAACAATGACAAAAATATAATTGTCATAGAGATGGTCCCGACGTTGCCGCTCATCATCCAAAAAATATAATTGCCATAGAGGTGGTCCTGACATTGCCGCTCATCTTCCAAAAAATATAATTGCCATGCATTCACCTAGGTGATTCGCTAAATTAATTTACTTTCATCATAGAAAGACATAGTTTTCAACTATTACATAAACCTAGCATGAATTTTCTCCCACTCGTCTAATAGCATGGCTAAGCAAACAAAAAGTGCATTGGCTACATAGGACATCAGCGCATGCTACCTGGATTCCATAGAACAACATAAGGGGAGTAGAAGCTCTAGGCTAATTATCTTGAACCCAGATCAAATTTATAAGTACGGTTTCCATTGTTGATTCAAAGTTTTGTCAAAAGTTCATATTACATTAGGCTAATTAAGACCAGAAGTCAGTGGTCCTAAGTGCAGTAAACTCATATCTTAATCATGGTACAAAAGTCCAGTGCAGCCAGAAAGCATGTTTCCACCGTTTCCTCTTCAGGTCCAAAGTTCAGGCCAGGAGAAGGGGCACGCAGCTTCTCTCCTCAACCCGCTGCACCCACTTTGACCCCGTCGTCGTGACCGTGGCTACTTTCTCTACTCCAGTTGTTCCCGAGGCTGAAGGTAAACTGTGCCTCGTCTCGGCAGAGTGGTTTGTGACTCACGACTACATTCCCAATCTTGAGAACTGCCACGCTGATCAAGATTATGTGCATGCTGATCTGTTGAGGTCAGGGCGAACATCTCAAAGTTCTTTTGACAGCACGGCTCATCCAAAGCTCAACGGTAGAATGATACGTTGCCCGAGCATCTTGTATGCCATGTGTTATGTGTACCAAAGATGGACCCTTGTGACATCGTAGTTGACTCTCTGTGCTGAAGTATCGCATGAAGTGAGTGGGAACGTCAACATATTTCTCTGATGCCGCTCATTCCAAGTAGTTGAACAAATTCAACCATGACGGTGTTACATTACTTGATCAATTGAAAAATTTATGTTTTCAACAATGACATCATGGCTTGTAAGTTGTAACCAAAGGTGTCAACCGATAGGACCACTAGTAGAAAGAGGGCCTTTGGTCCGGCGCCCAAATTCCATTGGTCCCGGTTCGTTTCCGTAATCGGGACCAATACCAGGCACCGGCCCCGGTTCATGCCGCCAGGGCATTGGTCCCGGTTCATCTGTAAGCATTGGTCCCGGTTTGTGGCACGAACCGGAACCAATGACCCCGCGACGCACACATGGCTCTCTGCGAGGCATTGGTCCCGGTTCATGCCAAGAACCGGGCCCAAAAACCCCGCGACGGTCAGCAGTCTAGGATTTAATGTAAATTTTTTTTGCGGGTAAGGAATTAATGTAAATTAATTCGGCGTAGAAATTAATTGGAGGTAGAAATTGAATTGATCACTATTTTTGAACAAATCTTTCACGAATTAATGGAGGCAAAGGTCTAAATTGAGACATTTTATTATTCGACCAAAAAAATTTCCATACAAATAAAGATGCGACTTTATAAATTTCTAGTCGACAACACTTCCGCTGCCGCTGTCCTTCGAGCCGTTGTCCTCCGTGCCGCCGGCTTCCTCGTCGTCGTCGGACGAAATCTCCACGATTTCGGCGTTGTTCGGGAGACGGAGCTCGTCTGCGCGCATAGTGGCGTCGATGGCGGTGTAGATGGTCCGTCCAGGGACGGACCAGAACAACTCCCGCCCTTCTTGGTTGCGGCGATCCGGGTGCACCAGGCGCCCGTCCACTAAACGGTGACCAAGCTTGGCCTTCCGCTCCTTCTTAAACAGCCGGGGCCAATACTCGCTGCCCGCCGCATACCGGGGCAACGCCCTAATACATGGGGGCAGTTGGCGGCGACGCTTCGCGATGGCGTACTCCATCTCGTATCCGCGGGGGTTGAGGAGCGGAGCCACCGGCACACCCCCCTCGCTGATGCGAAATCCGGCAGGAAGTGTCGCGCGCAGCGGCGCGAGGATGCCGTAGATCGCAAACTGCGCCGCCTCGTAGTGGTTGAGCGTGGGCACCTCCATGACGACGCGGTGGAGATTGGAGAGGGAGGGGAGGCGAAATGACGGCGTGGTGGAGAGGCAAGTGGTGGGGTGTGGAGAGGGACTTCAGAGAGGCAGGCGATGGCGAAAGCGAGGGCTGTGGCCTCATATTTATGCGCGGGGACGATGAAGCGACGGAGGCATTGGTCCCGGTTATTGCCACGACCAGACGCGCCTCTGGCGACGTGGCGGCTTAGCAGCGCTTCATCGAAGTCATTGGTCCCGGGTCGTACCATCAACCGGGACCAATGGCCTGGTTGGGGTGCGAGCTGCTGGGCCGCCACGTGTCGCGTGGGAGGGGCTTTGGTCCCGGATCGTGGCAATAACCGGGACCAAAAACCCTCCCCTGGCTATACATAAGCCTAGCCCTTTGCCCACCAAATTTTGCTGGATTGTGTGTGAGGAGTGGGTGCTAGCTTTTTTTTCTTTGATTGCACACAAGGTGTTCGACGAAATGTCCGAGCCATACTTTAGTTCGCACAACACGGTATCCTCGGCTGAGGTTAGCAACCTTATCTTCTTTATCTATAACTGATACAAAAATATTGCATTTGTCCATGTAGGGTGGTCATTTTACTATTCACGATGTTATTGTAATGGTTAATTATTATGACGCAGATCGATGCACGGATGCGATGGATGTATGGCGACCGACGCCATTTCGATTTTATTGCAGGCCTCCATAAATTTATCGATTTGGCTAAGGCAAACAAACTGGATAATTTTATGCCTTGTCCTTGCGTCGACTGTCGGAACGTGGCGGAGCACTCTGCCCCGAGAATCCTTCAAAGCCATCTGCTTCGGAGAGGTTTCATGCCCGGATATTATTGTTGGGCCATGCACGGAGAAAGAGGGGTTAGGCTGGAAGAAAATGAAGAAGAGGAGGAGGATGAAAGTTATCCTATGTCCCCTGAAGAATGCGGTGATACTTCAATGGAAGACAATGAAGAAGAGGGAGGCGGCAATGAAGAAGAACAACGGGCATCAGATGAGCCCGCTGATGGTCTTGGTCGGGTCATTTCTGATGCAAAGCAACAATGTGATACAGAAAGGGAGAAGCTTAAGTTGGAGGCCATGCAAAAGGATCACAAAAAGTTGTTGTGCCCAAATTGCGAAGATGGAAGCACAAAGATTGGTACCACACTTGAACTGCTGAAATGGAAGGCAGTGACTGGCTTATCTGACAAGGGATTTGAGAAGTTACTAAAAATAATGAAGCCGAAGCTTCCAAAGGATAACGAGCTGCCCGAGACAACATACGAAGCAACGAAGACTATCTGCCCTCTAGGATTAGATGTGGAGAAGATACATGCATGCATTAATGATCGCATGCATCAGCGGTGAGAAGTACGAGAATGTGGATAAATGCCCGGTATGCAATGCATGTCGATACAAGATCAGACAAGATGAACCTGGTGATGTTGAGGGCGATGACGAGCCCTCCAGGAAGAGGGTTCCTGCTAAGGTTATGTGGTATGCTCCTATAATACCACGGTTGAAACGTCTGTTCAGAAATAAAGAGCATGCTAGGTTGTTGCAGTGGCACAAAGAAGAGCGTAAGAAAGACTGGAAACTGAGACACCCTGCCGATGGGTCGCAGTGGAGAAACATCGAGAGAAAGTACTCGAACTTTGCAGGTGACGCGAGGAACTTATGGTTTGGTCTAAGTACAGACGGCATGAATCCTTTTGGGGAGCAGAGGTGTAGTCACAGCACCTGGCTAGTGACTCTATGTATCTACAACCTTCCTCCTTGGTTGTGCATGAAGCGGAAGTTCATTATGATGCCAGTGCTCATCCAAGGACCGAAGCAACCCGGCAACGACATTGATGTGTACCTAAGGCCATTAGTCGATGAACTTTTGCAGTTGTGGGCAGAACCAGGTGTAAAGGTGTGGGATGAGCACAAACAGGAGCCATTTGACCTACGAGCGTTGTTGTTCGTAACCATCAATGATTGGCCTGCTCCTAGTAACATTTCAGGACAGTCAAACAAGGGATACAATGCATGCACGCACTGTTTAGATAATACTAAAGGTACATATTTGGATAAATGTAAGAAGGTTGTGTACTTGGGGTGTCGTAAATTTCTTCCGACCAATCATCAAGTAAGAAAGAAAGGCAAGAATTTCAACGGTGAGGCAGATTATCGGAAGAAGCCTAAGCTCCCTAAAGGTGCTGATGTAT
This sequence comes from Avena insularis, assembly GCA_023614405.1. Classification (NCBI taxonomy): domain Eukaryota; kingdom Viridiplantae; phylum Streptophyta; class Magnoliopsida; order Poales; family Poaceae; genus Avena; species Avena insularis. Next base: position 36,517,372 of record CM042696.1, on the reverse strand, counting down.
TTGGTATGGTGAAGGACCTAGAAGTAATTTTTGGAAAGGGTCCTGGCGGTCAATCTGTTCCGAAAGACCCCATTACCAGACACACGGCCATGTGGAAAAAGAAATCTATATTTTGGGAGCTTGAGTATTGGAAAGACCTAGAGGTCTGTTCTTCAATCGACGTGATGCACGTGACACAGAATCTTTGCATGAACCTGCTAGGCTTCCTGGGCGTGTATGGGAAGACAAAAGATACACCAGAAGCACGGGAGGACCAGCAACGTATCAAAGACCCACACAACAAGCATACTGATAAGGACGTAAATACTTAAGTAGCTACGCTCTTCCAAAGAAGAGAAGGAAATATTTTTTGAAGTCCTTTACAGTATCAAGGTCCCGGCTGGCTTCTCGTCAAATATAAAGGGAATAATAAATATGGCAGAGAAAAAATTTCAGAACCTGAAGTCTCATGATTGCCACGTGATTATGACACAGTTGCTTCCGGTTGCATTAAGAGGGCTTCTACCAGAAAATGTTCGATTAGCCATTGTGAAGCTATGTGCATTTCTCAATGCAATATCTCGGAAGGTAATCGATCGAGAAAGTCTTGAAAGGCTACAGAAGGATGTGGTCCAATGTCTTGTCAGTTTGAGTTGGTGTTCCCCCTGTCCTTCTTCAATATTATGACGCATCTCTTAGTTCACCTAGTCAATGAGATTTACATTCTCGGTCCTGTATTTCTACACAATATGTTCCCCTTTGAGAGGTTCATGGGAGTCTTAAAGGAATATGTTTGTAACCGTGCTAGGCCAGAAGGAAGCATCTCCAAGGGCTATGGAACAGAGGAGGTCATTGGGTTCTGTGTAGACTTTCTTCCTGACCTTGAGCCGATTGGTGTTCCTGAATCACGGTATGATGGGAGACTGAGTGGAAAAGGCACGCTAGGAAAGAAAGCAATGATATTTAGGAACGAACATTCTTTGAATCAAGCACACTACATAGTTCTCTAAAGTTCTACCTTCGTGGCTCCGTATATCGAGGAACACATGAATGTTGTACGCTCCAAGTTCCCGGGGAAGGATGACTACTGGATTAAAAAAATCACATGGAGACTTTCGGCACTTGGTTGCAATTACATCTCATGAATGACACCACTATTGGAGATCAGCTCTACTTGTTGGGCACGACACCATCTGCGACTGTATTGACTTTCCAAGGGTACGAGATAAATGGGAATACATTTTACACGATTGCCCAAGATAAAAAGAGCACCAACCAAAACAGTGGTGTCTGCTTTGATACAACATGCAAGAATGGGAAAAAGGACACATACTATGGTTACATAGAGGAGATATGGGAACTTGACTATGGACCTACTTTTAAGGTCCCATTGTTTCGGTGCAGTTGGGTCAACATGAATGGAGAAGGGGTAAAGGTAGACCAGCTGTACGGAATGACAACAGTGGATCTCAAGAATCTTGGTTACAGAGACGAACCATTCGTCCTAGACAATGATGTGGCTCGGATTTTTTATGTGAACAACATGTCCTCTAGACCGCAAAAAAGAAAAAATAAGGAAACGAATACATCAGACGATGAGCCCCGGCGTCACATAGTTCTTTCAGGGAAAAGAAACATCACGGGAGTCGAGGACAAGATAGACATGTCAGCAGATTATGATAAGTTTGATGAAATTCCGGCCTTCACCGTGAAAACTGACCCAAGCATCCCGTTAAGCAAAGAAGATGCTCCATGGTTACGGCCTAAGAAGCGATCATAGGCAAGGGATCGACATACGCAACGAAGGATTCATATCCTAAACCCTAAACCCTATGTAAATCTATGTAATGTATGGAAACTTTATGTGATGTATGGAAACTTTATGTGATGTATCGAAACTTTATGTAATGGAGTCTTTCACGGGCTTGTAGGGAAATTTTTCTGAGGCGGAGCTTCTAAAGATGTCGTAGGGCGTGTGCACCAACGACATCTTCGAGAAGCTCCGCCACGGGAGATTTCTCAACCCTTTCCCCAACACTGTTAGAGGAGATGGAGTCTTTCACGGGCTTGCAGGGAAATTTTTCCGGTGAGCTTCGAAGATGTCAGGGCGTGTGCACCAACGACATCTTCGAGAAGCTCCGCCACGGGAGATTTCCCAACCCTTTCCCCAACACTGTTAGAGGAGATGGAGTCTTTCACGGGCTTGCAGGGAAATTTTTCCGAGGTGGGGCTTCTGAAGATGCCGTAGGGCGTGTGCACCAACGACATCTTCGAGAAGCTCCGCCACGGGAGATTTCCCAACCCTCCATCCATGGGGATGAAACTCTCTCTACCTATGTTGGCTTGTTGAGCTGCTTGCCATGGCGTATCGATGGTCCTTTTATAGGCACGGCACCGCTTCTACTTTGTCTTGTTCCTCCGCCAGGGCGTCGTGTGCTACATGCTTTATCTCATCGAGCAGTGCGTCCACCCACACGTCCTTATCCCGCCGACAGCTTTAGCCTCGGTTGCACCCACCAGCCGGGACTAAAGGTTACCCACGTGTCCTTATCCCACCGACAGCTTTAGTCTCGGTTGCACCCACCAGCCGGGACTAAAGGTTACCCACGCGTCCTTATCCCACCGGCATCTTTAGTCTCGGTTGCACCCACCAGCCGGGACTAAAGGTTACCCACGCGTCCTTATCCCACCGGCATCTTTAGTCTCGGTTGCACCCACCAGCCGAGACTAAAGGTTACCCATGCGTCCTTATCCCACCGGCATCTTTAGTCTCGGTTGCACCCACCAGCCGGGACTAAAGGTTACCCACGCGTCCTTATCCCACCGGCATCTTTAGTCTCGGTTGCACCCACCCATTTCCAACTATATTCAAAACGACGGGCATGAAGCTTCTTAGCCTGAAGTGGATCTCTGATGAAATAGCATGTTGCGAACCTAAAAATCATTTTTAAAAAAATTCACAAGCATTATATCATGTACTTGTAGTTCAAATCTTGGCAACCTCCTACCGATTCGACATGAATTTGTCTTTTTCATGAGGGATGGACAGAAAGGTTCCAGATACACTGGTTGGGAAATTGTCCATATAAGTTGGTATAGTATTTTGGAAAAATGGTTTGGTACCAATGCCAAACTTTAATTTGGTGGTTGCTTCACAGAACACCCCGATTTCGGCACCTCAAAAATGGAAATTGGCTTTTTCGTGTGTCGAAAGGGAAAACTTCCTCCTGCAACATCGTAAGCCATCCCAAGATGCACATGTGTTCACAATATGGGCACATTATCACAAACTATGCCCTGATTCTAGCCATAACATTGGTGGTTTGACCTAAATGCCATGAAACCTCGAACATGATAGGTCATTTTGTGAAGGATTTTTTATGATGTTTGCAATTTTTCAAGTACAATATTTTTCCTTGCAACTGTGACACATAATATGACACCAAGCGAAGGTTTCACATTGTTTGGATCAATTTTTAATTTCTTATGCCCGTTTCAAACTATATTCAGAACGGCGGGCATGAAGCTTCTTAGCCCGGGGCTGAGCCTCGCTGAAATTGAAGTGGATCTCTGATGAAATAGCATGTTGTGAACCTAAAAATGATTTTTTTAAAATTCACAAGCATTATATCATGTACTTGTAGTTCAAATCTTGGCAACCTCCTACCGATTCGGCAGGAATTTGTCTTTTTCATGAGGGATGGACAGAAAGGTTCCAGATACACCGGTTGGGAAATTGTCCATATAAGGTGGTATAGTATTTTTGAAAAATGGTTTGGTACCAATGCCAAACTTTAATTTGGTGGTTGCTTCACAGAACACCCCGATTTCGGCACCTCAAAAATGGAAATTGGCTTTTTCGTTTGTCGAAAGGGAAAACTTCCTCCTGCAACATCGTAAGCCATCCCAAGATGCACATGTGTGCACAATATGGGCACATTATCACAAACTATGCCCTGATTCTATCCATAACATTGGTGGTTTGACCTAAATGCCATGAAACCTCGAACATGATAGGTCATTTTGTGAAGGATTTTTTATGATGTTTGCAATTTTTCAAGTTCAATATGTTTCCTTGCAATTGTGACACATAATATGACACCACGTGAAGGTTTCGCATTGTTTGGATCATTTTTGAATTTCTTATGCCCGTTTCAAACTATATTCAAAACGGCGGGCATGAAGCTTCTTAGCCCGAGGTTGAGCCTCGCTGAACTTGAAGTGGATCTCTGATGAAATAGCATGTTGTGAACCTAAAAATGATTTTTTAAAAAATTTACAAGCATTATATCATGTACTTGTAGTTCAAATCTTGGCAACCTCTTACCGATTCGGCAGGAATTTGTCTTTTTTATGAGGGATGGACAGAAAGGTTCCAGATGCACCGGTTGGGAAATTGTCCATATAAGGTGGTATAGTATTTTTGAAAAATGGTTTGGTACCAATGCCAAACTTTAATTTGGTGGTTGCTTCACAGAACACCTCGATTTCGGCACCTCAAAAATGGAAATTGGCTTTTTCGTGTGTTGAAAGGGAAAACTTCCTCCTGCAACATCGTAAGCCATCCCAAGATGCACATGTGTGCACAATATGGGCACATTATCACAAACTATGCCTTGATTCTAGCCATAACATTGGTGGTTTGACCTAAATGCCATGAAAGCTCGAACATGATAGGTCATTTTGTGAAGGATTTTTTATGATGTTTGCAACTTTTCAAGTTCAATATTTTTCCTTGCAACTGTGACACATAATATGACACCACGCGAAGGTTTCACATTGTTTCGATCATTTTTTAATTTCTTATGCCCGTTTCAAACTATATTCAAAACGGCGGGCATGAAGCTTCTTAGCCCGGGGTTGAGCCTCGCTGAACTTGAAGTGGATATCTGATGAAATAGCATGTTGTGGACCTATAAATGATTTGTTTTAAAATTCACAAGTATTATATCATGTACTTGTAGTTCAAATCTTGGCAACCTCCTACCGATTCAACAGGAATTTGTCTTTTTCATGAGGGATGGACAGAAAGGTTCCAAATACACCGGTTGGGAAATTGTCCATATAAGGTGGTATAGTATTTTTGAAAAATGGTTTGGTACCAATGCCAAACTTTAATTTAGTGGTTGCTTCACAGAACACCCCGATTTCGGCACCTCAAAAATGGAAATTGGCTTTTTCGTGTGTCAAAAGGGAAAACTTCCTCCTGCAACATCGTAAGCCATCCCAAGATGCACATGTGTGCACAATATGGGCACATTATCATAAACTATGCCCTGATTCTAGACATAACATTGGTGGTTTGACCTAAATGCCATGAAACCTCGAACATGATAGGTCATTTTGTGAAGGATTTTTTATGATGTTTGCAATTTTTCTAGTACAATATTTTTCCTTGCAACTGTGACACATAATATGACACCACGCGAAGGTTTCACATTGTTTGTATCATTTTTGAATTTCTTATGTCCGTTTCAAACTATATTCAAAACGGCGGGCATGAAGCTTCTTAGCCCGGGGCTGAGCTTCGCTGAACTTGAAGTGGATCTCTGATGAAATAGCATGTTGTGAACCTAAAAATGATTTTTTTAAAAATTCACAAGCATTATATCATGTACTTGTAGTTCAAATCTTGGCAACCTCCTACCGATTTGGCAGGAATTTTTCTTTTTCATGAGGGATGGACAGAAAGGTTCCAGATACACCGGTTGGGAAATTGTCCATATAAGGTGGTATAGTATTTTTGAAAAATGGTTTGGTACCAATGCCAAACTTTAATTTGGTGGTTGCTTCACAGAACACCCCGATTTCGGCACCTCAAAAATGGAAATTGGCTTTTTCGTATGTCGAAAGGGAAACCTTCCTCCTGCAACATCGTAAGCCATCCCAAGATGCACATGTGTGCATAATATGGGCACATTATCACAAACTATTCCCTGATTCTAGCTATAACATTGGTGGTTTGACCTAAATGCCATGAAACCTCAAACATGATAGGTCATTTTGTGAAGGATTTTTTATGATGTTTGCAACTTTTCAAGTTTAATATTTTTCCTTACAACTGTGACACATAATATGACACCACGCGAAGGTTTCACATTGTTTGGATCATTTTTGAATTTCTTATGCCCGTTTCAAACTATATTCAAAACGGCAGCATGAAGCTTCTTAGCCCGGGGCTGAGCCTCGCTGAACTTGAAGTGGATCTCTGATGAAATAGCATGTTGTGAACCTAAAAATGATTTTTTTAAAAATTCACAAGCATTATATCATGTACTTGTAGTTCAAATCTTGGCAACCTCCTACCGATTCGGTAGGAATTTGTCTTTTTCATGAGGGATGGACAGAAAGGTTCTAGATACATCGGTTGGGAAATTGTCCATATAAGGTGGTATGGTATTTTTGAAAAATGGTTTGGTACCAATGCCAAACTTTAATTTGGTGGTTGCTTCACAGAACACCCTGATTTCAGCACCTCAAAAATGGAAATTGGCTTTTTCGTGTGTCGAAAGGGAAAACTTCCTCCTGCAACATCGTAAGCCATCCCAAGATGCACATGTGTGCACAATATGGGCACATTATCACAAACTATGTCTTGATTCTAGCCATAACATTGGTGGTTTGACCTAAATGCCATGAAACCTCAAACATGATAGGTCATTTTGTGAAGGATTTTTTATGATGTTTGCAATTTTTCAAGTTCAATATTTTTCCTTGCAACTGTGACACATAATATGCCACCACGTGAAGGTTTCACATTGTTTGGATCATTTTTGAATTTCTTATGCCCGTTTCAAACTATATTCAAAACGGCGGGCATGAAGCTTCTTAGCCCGAGGTTGAGCCTCGCTGAACTTGAAGTGGATCTCTGATGAAATAGCATGTTGTGAACCTATAAATGATTTTTTTTAAAATTCACAAGCATTATATCATGTACTTGTAGTTCAAATCTTGGCAACCTCCTACCGATTCGGCAGGAATTTGTCTTTTTCATGAGGGATGGACAAAAAGGTTCCAGATACACCGGTTGGGAAATTGTCCATATAAGGTGGTATAGTATTTTTGAAAAATGGTTTGGTACCAATGCCAAACTTTAATTTGGTGGTTGCTTCATAGAACACCTCGATTTCGGCACCTCAAAAATGGAAATTAGCTTTTTCGTGTGTCGAAAGGGAAAACTTCCTCCTGCAACATCGTAAGCCATCCCAAGATGCACATGTGTGCACAATATGGGCACATTATCACAAACTATGCCTTGATTCTAGCCATAATATTGGTGGTTTGACCTAAATGCCATGAAACCTCGAACATGACAGGTCATTTTGTGAAGGATTTTTTATGATGTTTGCAATTTTTCAAGTTCAATATTTTTCCTTGCAACTGTGACACATAATATGACACCACGCGAAGGTTTCACATTGTTTGGATCATTTTTGAATTTCTTATCCCGTTTCAAACTATATTCAAAACGGTGGGCATGAAGCTTCTTAGCCCGGGGCTGAGCCTCGCTGAACTTGAAGTAGATCTCTGATGAAATAGCATGTTGTGAACCTATAAATGATTTTTAGAAAATTCACAAGCATTATATCATGTACTTGTAGTACAAATTATGCAATAAATATTTTGTTAATGCAATTTTAATTGTAAATAGTACAATTGTATAGTTCAAATAAAAGTATTTGAAAACAGAAAATGATTTTTGATTAGCTATTTAAATTGAAGCACTTTTCCTGTTAAAAGTTTTTTAAAATTCCAAATTATGCAATAAATATTTTGTTAATGCAATTTTATTTGTAAATAGTACAATTGTATAGTTCAAATAAAAATATTTGAAAGAAAATGGTTTTGATTAGTTATTTAAATTGAAGCACTTTTCCTGTTAAAAGTTTTTTAAAATTCCAAATTATGCAATAAATATTTTGTTAATGCAATTTTAATTGTAAATAGTACAATTGTATAGTTCAAATAAAAATATTTGAAAACAGAAAATGGTTTTTGATTAGTTATTTAAATTGAAGCACTTTTCCTGTTAAAAGTTTTTTAAAATTCCAAATTATGCAATAAATATTTTGTTAATGCAATTTTAATTGTAAATAGTACAATTGTATAGTTCAAATAAAAATATTTGAAAACGGAATTTTTTTTTGATTAGTTATTTAAATTGAAGCACTTTTCCTGTTAAAAGTTTTTTAAAATTCCAAATTATGCAATAAATATTTTGTTAATGCAATTTTAATTGTAAATAGTACAATTGTATAGTTTAAATAAAAATATTTGAAAACAGAAAATGGTTTTTGATTAGTTATTTAAATTGAAGCACTTTTCCTGTTAAAAGTTTTTTAAAATTCCAAATAAATAATCATCTTAAATTGAAACATCTTATTAATTAAAGAAGAAACAAATTTGAAAATGGCGGGATGCACTTTTCCTGTTTTTTCAGATTTTGGCAAACCTTTTGGTCTTCCCGCCATTTTCAAATTTGTTTCTTCTTTAATTAATAAGATGTTTCAATTTAAGATGATTATTTATTTGGAATTTTAAAAAACTTTTAACAGGAAAAATGCTTCAATTTAAATAACTAATCAAAAACCATTTTCTGTTTTCAAATATTTTTATTTAAACTATAACCGGGACTAATGATCCCTGGATGCGCGCGCTGCCATTAATACGCCTTTGGTCCCGGTTGTTGGCACGAACCGGGACCGTTGATCCTTTGGTCCCGGGTGGTAGGACTAACCGGGACGGCACGTGGCAGACAAAGAACGCTCGTGCCCCAGACCTTTGGTCCCGGTTGGTGGCACGAACCGGGACCGTTGGTCCTTTGGTCCCGGTTATTGGGATGACCCAGGACCAATGGTCTGTACAGTTAACAGCCCCGGCCTTCCTCCTCCCCAACTCCCCCAATTCACAGAGCACATCGACGCGCGGCTAAGGAAAATTTGCGGCGGAGCAAAATCACGCCGGCAGGCTGCCCAAATCCAGAGCGGCCGCTTCACGCCGTCGACGCCCGCCGCCGCCGCCGCGCCACCACCGTCTGAGGAATCGACCACGCACGCTGGAAATCGACGCCACGGTCACCGTCTGCTCCGACTCCGGCCGTCGCGGTTGCCGCTACTTCCGAGCTCCTCCGGCCTCGTCGACCCGTCCATCGTCTTCGTGGTGAGCCGCTGGTCCTCCAGGACCTCTCCTTTCTCTCTCTCTCGCTCCACCACCGTCGCACAGCGCCATCGTCGCTTGCCGCCGCGCCGCGCAGACGCTCTGATGGCCAATAAGGGGCGGCGCGACCACCGTTAGCTTCCTCGTGACGCGCTCGTTCGAACCCGACCTTCTGCGCGTTCCAGCAAGCACTCTACTGCCGCTAACCACCGCCGGCCGACGTGCCCTCCGGCGAGCCCATGTGGCGCCAAGGTGGCGCTCATGTGGCGCCCTGACGTGGGCGTCGAGTAAGCTCTGCCAGCGTGGCAGCCCGACGTGGCCCTGGCCCCACTAGTCAGTCACTGTGGATAGGCAATGCATCTGTGAGAAAAGGTTCCCGGCCTTAGGTGACATCAGTCTTTACCTATGCTGACGCAATAAAAGTTTAATAAATGTTTAACTAATTTCAGAAAAGAGTTTAATCTTATAAATTCAAGAACTAATTATTTCTAAGTCAGAAAAATATGTATAATATATGAAAATATTCAGAAAAATGAGATCTACACAATAGACTCATAATCATGCATTGTTCAACAACTTTAATTACAAGTTTAATAAGAGAATGAAATCAACCCCTCGTAGGTGATTTCGGGGTCTCTCCTGTACTAGGGTTTGGACCCTTCGGATCTCACTTAAATTGCCAAGCATGCCTTAGGGTTAAATTTCAACTATGTTTAAATTGTCATATCATTATCGATGCCATGTGTTGATTGTTTAACTTGCAGATACTATGGATCCAACACATCAGGAAAACATCCTCCAAGGGATGATCTGCGAAAATGAAGATATCGATATCGATGTCACGAGTGAGTTTCTGAACGATTCCGGTCAGGGAGATGGGTCTCTCAACCGAGGAGACGGCTCCGGTGAGGTAGAAGTCGAAGCCTGGGACAGGGGAGAAGCCGATAAGGAAGAAGGCGACGGCTCCGGCGGAACCTTAAATCTCGCAAACACCGGCGAGGTGTATATATGTATTTTTGTAATTAAAATGCTGCTGTCTATATATACATGCATATATTAACACTCTTTCTTCTTTTAGCCCTCCGGGTCGAGAACTTCTTCTGTAAGAACGAAACGAGGCCCAACAAAAAAGTTGGATGACACTGTGAGGTATAGGATCGACGTGGTCGGTGTAGATGGCGAACCGCAAGCTCCCGTCGATGTCGCAAGAAAATTTGTCAAGCAATGCCAAGTTCTTGTGAGGGACTACATCCTGATCACCGTTCAAGAATGGGATCGGCCAAGCGGCGGTGGAGTCTCGTATGTCGGTGACAACGCCAAAGATAAGCTTTTTGACAAGCTCATGACTAATTTCCTCCTGCCGGAACCAGATGTGACTCCAGATGAGGAGGAGAGAGCAATAAGGGAGCTTGTGCAAAGAGTCAAGAAGTTTGCTCTCAGCAAGATGGCCGATGCATTCAAGAACTGGAAGAAGAAACTGTACCATAACTTTGTCAAGGTAGAGAAGACTCCGAATTTCGATGAAGCCGGCTATGCTAACTTAAGACACCAGTGGGAGGATTTTGTGAACTACAAGACATCGGAGAAAGCTAAGGAAAGTTCTAGGATAAATACGGAGAACGCTGCTAAGAAACTATACCATCATAACATGGGGCCTACTGGCTACGCCGGTTGCATGCCTAAGTGGGATGCACTTGAGGTCAATTACATAGCTGCCGGAATCAGACCAGAGCCCACAACATGGACACCACGGGCGAGAAACTGGTTTTATGGCCATGGGGGCACGTTGGACAAAGAAGGGAGGGCAATATATAATCAGAAACACAAAGATGATCCCCTACTGCCCATCGACGATATTAGAAATGCAGTAGATGATGTTGCAGCGGGACGGTTCGTTCTCGATAGAGAGAACGACGAGCTCACATGGGCCCTTAAAAATCCTGAACACGACGGACGAGCACGAGGCACACTAGGCTCCAAGCCATGGAAGGTTGCCTTCCCCCCAGAAATGAAGAGATATCCCGATAAAAGCCATCAGAGGAGAAAGGAAAGGGAGGCAGCTGAGAAAGCGGCCGCTGCGTAATGTAGAAGAAGCATTAAAGCGGCACCAGGATCAACTCGACATACTTAGCCAGCAAGGTACTAGTGGCCAATCTCAGCGGCACGTGGTAGAAGCCGCATTCGAGGGTACCGGCGCCCCATCGAATAAGAAAAGCAGCATCGGTTCCACGCAGCTCCATGATGTTGATGATGATGCACCGACGACATCTCCTCCTAAACGCTACCCAGTGGATGATATCACGGAGACAATAGCTTGTGAGCTAAAGGTGTAGGTTATGAACTTAAGGGTGACGGCGGCGATCGGCATGGAGATACCAATTGGGCCTAACCCAACTTGGCATTGCAGACCAGTTCCAAAAGGGTACGCTGTCATCATGGTGGATGAGGTGAAGGAAGATTTTGAGGAGCTGAAGCTAGACCACCCTGCAGGGGAAGATATGGAGCTGACTCAACTAGGAGAAGCCAAAGGGGGACTATTCTATGGCTAAAGGAGCGCATCATGCTTCCAAATTATGTGCCGCCAAGGCCACCCACTCCTCAGAGCAGCAATCCACCTTCGCTGCCACCTCACCATTCTCCAGCGCAACCGTCGCCTTCACCACCTCATCGCTCAGCGCAACCATCTCCATCCCCGCCTCAGCCGTCTCCACCGCCACGTCAGCCGTCTCTGTACCCTGAGCCTCAGAGACAAAAGCGGAAGTATACTAAGGGGGCAGCACCACCAGCAACAGCAAGAGCACGTTCTGATCACCGAAACGTAAGCAATCGCCCCTCCCAAGAGTACCTCATCAGAATATGAAGAAGCTACCTTGCGAGAAGACAGATGAGAAAACTGATGCGGCCGCAGCTGCCCATTATGAAAAGTGGAAGATTGACATGGCTAACAAGAAAAAGCCGATAGAGGCATTTTTCCCGGTCACCGCAGAAGATAAAGCCAAAGCAGCCGTGCTTAAGATTCAGCTTCACCAACCCATAGCGCTCACATCAGACTATGATCGCTCTATTACCAAGTCGGCTGAGGAAAAAGAGCGGAGAGTCGGAAAAGAATTTGCCCAGCTCGGACAACAGAAAAATCAATCGATCGAACCGCTCAAAGTGTACGATACCAATGAGTGGATGATCCAGGAGCGGCATGATCCGGACATTGATCTGGAGTTTGTTCGACTGTACGGAGAAAAAGCCCAATTATATGGACTGTCTATTACTGAGTACATGAGCCGTATGCATGAGTTCGAGGGGTACCAAGAAACAGCATACGTGTACCAGTACGGGGCTGCTCTCGTCAAACCCGAGTTAGTCAAAGATCTACCAACAAAAATGCGAAGATTGCATAAATAGTACATCCAAGCCTGTGCTGATTCCAAAAACTGGATCTATGCTGCATATAAACACCACCATTACGGTCATGGAGATGGCTTCATACTGATTGAATTTCAGAATTATTTCAGTTTTACCAACAAGACGCCCTCGACAAAGCTATCGTCAGTGCCTATTGTTTATAAGTATTATTAATTTATGTAATTAAGTCTTTCTAGCTCATCTCATTCGTTGTTTGTATAATCTTACTAATCACTATACTAATTATATATGCAGAATAAAGATTCAAGAATGCAACAAAGGACAAATCTTTGACCTTGGGTTTGTTGACTGTAATTTCGTTCATGAAGTTACTCTAAAAACAAATCCCAAAGAGATAGAGGATAACTTGTTCAAAGCATTGAAGTATTTCAGCAATAGAAGGGAAATACTATTTCCTTACAACGCTGCGTGAGTGTTACTGTCTTGTACACATTCTATTTTCGATTACTCGATGTTAAGCGTATAATTGACTCGTGTTATATTTTGTTAGTGTATCAAGCTTCCACTATATTCTCTTAATCATTTCTGTTGACACCGGAGTAGTAAAAGTCCTGGACTCGAAAAGCACACCATTAGAAAAGTGGGCGGACATGCAGGAATGCCTTCAGAGGGCTTGGAAACGGTTCACCGCCAAAACTAGGGGTGTTTGGAAGCCATTGACTGTAAGTACTACTTGCTAGATCCACGCATCTCTTTGATTCTAGTTTCAATACCACCATTATCATGCTTGATTATTATTTTGATTGAACTCCGTTCTCGTAAAGTGCTTGAGGCAGGAAGCCGGGAATAACTTATGTGGATACTATGTCTGCGAGTTCATTCGCCAGACGACCAAAGAGAAGGGGGCAGACCGGAACATCAAAAAAATTGAAGTACGATAAACAATAATCACAACTTTATTTTATTACCACCAATTGTGTTTAGTTTCATTCATATATATTGATCCCCTTCTTTATATTAGATCGAACGGATGCGGGACGGTCTTCTATCACAAGAACGCGTGCAAGCAATTCAAGAGGAAGTTGCCGGATTCTTGTTAGAACAAGTCATAGATCCGAAAGGAGAATACTATTATCCACTTCATTTGGAAGGATGAAGTGTATAAAAGAAGTGTAAATTATATCAAATTCGTGTGAGAGTATCGTTTGTAATTATAATATATATGTTTCGACCAAGAAGACGGATAAGACGGTGTATATATTTGTGATCATGCATGATGTGTAATATATATATCGTGGTTTCATTATTGCTGTATATATGTAGTACCATTAAATTTATAAAAAAAAACCCTGCCGTGACAGAAAAATAGCCCGAAATCCTGCCGCGGCAGACCAACGATCTCGGTTCGTGCTAAGAACCGGAACCAATGATCCACCTCCGACCGTCTCTGGTGCTGTCACGTGGGGACCCACTGGTCCCGGTTTTTCCCACGAACCGGGACCAATGATCCACCCCCCTCGTAGCTCGCCCGCCCACGTGGAGACCCATTGGTCCCGGTTCGTGCGCGAACCGGGACTAACATTAGTCCCGAGTGATTGGTCCCGGTTCACGCCGGTTCTGGGACCGTGAACCGGGACTAGAGACCATTTTTCCACCAGTCGACGGTGTTTGGGGGATGTCTAGTTGCAGAGGTAACCAAGGCAACGGAGCATTATATCCATGAGAATGAGATACGCATGGTAGTAGGTATTCATAGGCTGAGAAAATAAGCCTATGGGTTGGCCTAATAAATTTATTAGACCTTTTTACGTGGAAGGGTGGGAGAAGAGCAAGATGTCATTAATGACTTTGTACATGTACGAGTTAGAGAAGGCATAACAAGCGACCTTGGCCATCTTTCGATTCCATCAATATAAACCATCTATATTTGCGAGAAAGTAGCGGAAGCTCTCTCTATTCATATTGAAGAAACAAAAATGATCAAATAATAAGAAAAATTGTATGGAAACCAATACATCCGCCACGCACACAAACCACTCCTGATGCTGCTTACCAATCCAATCGAGACAACGTCTTGCAACCCATGTGAAATGAGGGTGCACCCAACAACACAACGACGATATCCTGAGACGTAGTTCCATTTCCAAACCTCTTAATGCACACTCACCGACCACGAAGCTGCACATATCCATACCAACTCCAATGACAAAGGAAGTAAAACAACCTACGATGATAGAGGATCGACACGTAGATTACGCTGGTATTTCTTCGTAAAAAATACATCTATGGTTTCCCTTTGAAAACATCATTTTCCATGCCATACAGTACATTGTTTTATTTTTCCTGTTTGCCGAGTGTTTTTTCAAAAACACTAGGCAAAGCTGATCCCCCCTCAGTGTGCCGTTTGCTGCGTTAAAATGGATACATTTCCACTATATATGCCGAGAGTGTTATTTACCGGATGTTTACACACGGCGAACCACGAATACATCAAGTATGGTGTTTAAACAAGTGTTTTTTTATGGCACTCGGCTACATCGCAGGTTTGTCTAGTGCCCTGATAAATTTCACTCGTCAAACAAAATGCACTTGGCGTATATCTTAATTCTGGTTGTGTCCGTCATGTGGAGACGCAGGTAGGTCACCATTAGGGTACCCTTTACCCTCTTTATTTAAAAAATAAACTAAAAATGATGATGTCATCATAGAAGTTAATTTATTTTGTTGAACTAAAGACGGTACCCTAATATTGATACAAGTGCATCTCTACCGCCCTGCATATTTTTCTGTTATTGAACACTATGAATTCACTTGCAAAGATAGAAAATTGCAAATTTACTCAATTGGTTTTTATCATAAGGTATATTATACTTATAAGTCAAGTTTAGTTCTTCTCATAATCACCAAATAATGTTTTTATTGAAATCTTTTTACATGTTTTTGGTTTGACGGCTATGTGTGCACTCCAGTTTCTCTACCAGACGTGGATGCTGAAGCGCAAACCGGCAGAGCAAGACCCAACATTAGCGTTCAAACTCATGGATGCACCGAATGGAATAATGAGGACTCACTGGTTCGTAGACACAACATGTTGAAACTAGATACTGCCTCCCCATTGATGGAAATACATGCAGAAACTTGTTCCAGCAACCAACACGGTGACACTCCAACTAGTTTAATTACCTTTTGATCTCTACCAGCATAAAAGGTACATGAAAACTAAGCAAAGTACGCTGGTGCTACTACGTAGTGCGTGCGCTGTCACAGAACTTTCGTCTGGCGTGTGACATCTGTTTGTGTTTATTCAGCTCGCATGCTTCCTGGTGCCACTCATTGTAACAATGACGCCTTCGATGCAAGTATCGGTCAAAGGTAAAGATCTAGGATCAGAATGCTTTGCTATCATATGCTTCCGAAAAATTTAGAACGGCGACCACAACTGAAATATAACCGCTAGCTAGCACACCACTAGTGCTCCTAAGTGGATAAGATTCGATAACCTGACAAGGAGGAACAACTAAGTGGAAATAAAGGAAGCATGTATATGACATGGAATAGATTGTACATATAAAGTGTTAGACTGTATAAGCTTCTGTATATGTGTACGTGTTTGTACCTATTGTAACACATCCATTATATATATGTGATAGGCCACCCCATTGAGGGTTGAGCCGGTTCCCCCAATTCTATTGTCTAACATGGTATCAGACTTGGTCACGACCCCCGCTTCCGCCTCCAAACCCTAGCCGCGCCGCCGCCGCCGATCGCCATCGCCGCCTCCGCCCGTCCTCCGATCGCCGATGCCGTTGTCATATCGTGCGCCGCTGCCTCCAGCTCCACCAACGCGGGCTATCTGCCCGCCTCCCTCGCCGCCCTCCTCTCCCGGCCCCTCGACGCTGCCGCCATCCGGCCGCCCCCGATCGGGACGAGGAGCGTCGGCTCCTTCTTCTCCAACCATCCCCCGGTCCCTTCGTCGCCGGGGCAATCGCTGACGATCCACACGTCCAGCGACTCCTCGCCCGCCTCCACGGCCGCTGCCGTCTCACCGCTCGCCTTCGCGCCCGCGGCCTCCTCGGCGGCCTGGACCGCTGGTTCCTCGGCGTCCGCGCCGATGCACCCTGCCCTCACGGCGCAAGCGCCTCCGGCAGGATCAACCCCAACCGCGTCGCCCGCCTCTGTCCCGATGGCGTATCCGCCTCCGGCAGTCTTTTCGATGGGCTCGCTGCCTCCGCCGTTCCACTTTGGCAATCTCATCACTGTCAAGCTCTCGCCGGATAATTATATTTTCTGGCGCGCGCAGGTTCATCCGCTCCTTGGGAGTCATTACCTGCTCGGCTATGTCGACGGCTCCTTTCCCTGCCCCCCCCCCCCCCCGCGCTGGTGGACAGCGTCAACAGCCCGGTCTACAATCCGGCGCACCGTGTGTGGACGGGGCAGGATCAGGCGAACCTGTCTTCCATCCAGGGGTCGCTCACCCCGGCTGTTGCCGGGCTCATTGTCTTTGCCAAGACGTCTCATGAGGCATGGACAATCCTCGAGCGCTCCTTCGCGTCGCAGTCGCAAGCTCGTGCCAGCTCACTTCGTCGCGAGCTCGGCGAGTGTGAGAAGCTCGACACCACCGCCACGGAGTTTTACAACAAGGTCAAGGCCCTTGCTGACACGCTGGCATCCATCGGACAGCCGCTCACCGACTCCGAGTTCAACTCCTTCATCGTCAACGGCCTCGATGAGGAGTACGATGGTTTGGTCGAGATCATCAACGAGCGGGGAAACATGACGCCCATGATGGCGCATGAGGTCTACTCCCGCCTTCTCCTCACCGAGCAGCGCGTCGAGGCGCGTCGCGCCAATCGCAGCCGAGGTGGGGGCTCCTCCGCGAACGCCGCCTACAGGAGCGGCCGCTCCTCCTCGGTTGCCCCGTCGTCCGCCTCGGGAAAGGGGCCCGCGCCGTCGCCCTCGCCTTTGTCTAGCCCCTCATCATCGCTGCCTTCTAGCGGGGGGCGGAGGTGTCAGCTGTGTGGACTTGATGGGAACTGGGCCTCCAAGTGCCACCATCGTTTTCAAAAGAGCTTCCTCGGCCTCGGCAACGACGGCAAGGATGTGCACAACACTCGGCGCCAGGCGGCTATGGCTGATAAACCGGCGCCGCCACCGAAGCCCCAGGCGAACCTTGGACAGACTCAGTCCTACCCCATAGATCCATATTGGCACATGAACTCTGGGGCGACGGAGCACTTTACCAATGAGATGGGGAAGCTTCATATTCATGAGCCATATCACGGCACCGACAAGGTTCACACCGCCAATGGAGCAGGTATGCGCATCTCTCATATTGGTCAAGCATCTCTTCTTACTAGTCATGCCGATAGGAGTCTCCAACTTCGTAATATCCTTCGAGTACCATATGTGACACGAATCTCCTTTCCGTTCCTAAACTCACCTATGATAATAACGTGTTTTGTGAATTTCACCCGTTTCATGTTTTTATTAAGGATCGGGACACGAGGGACGTGCTCCTTAGTGGACGCCTTTGCCATGGTCTCTATCGTCTGGAGCATCCTGGAGTTTCTCGTGTTTTCAGTGGAGTTCGTGTTTCGTCGTCACAGTGGCATGCTCGTCTTGGCCATCCTGCCACTTCTATTGTTCGCCATGTTTTGCATCGTCATGAGCTTCCTATCATGCCTAGTAATAAAGATGTAGCAGTGTGTGATGCTTGTCAGCAGGGAAAGAGTCATCAACTTCCTTTTTCGGAGTCTAGTCGTGGGTGAAACATCCTCTAGAACTTGTTTTTTATGTATGGGGCCCTTCCCAAACCTCTGTTAGTGGTCATAATTATTATATCAGTTTCGTTGATGCTTACAGTCGCTTTACTTGGCTTTATCTTATTAAGCGTAAATCTGATGTGTTTGATATCTTTGTTCAGTTCCAAAAACATGTTGAATGTCTTCTCAAGCATAAAATTGTTCATGTTCAATCGGATTGGGGTGGTGAATATCGCAATCTCAACTCGTTTTTCCAGTCGCTTGGGATCGCTCATCGTTTAGCATGTCCACATACACATCAGCAAAATGGCTCCGTAGAACATAAGCATCGTCATATTGTTGAAACTGGTTTAACTCTTTTGGCCCATGCATTGGTTCCGTTTCGTTTTGGAGTGATGCCTTCACTACTACATGTTTCCTCATTAATCGTACTCCCACACGTGTTCTAAACATGGAAACTCCTGTTAAACTTCTTCTCAATGAACAACCTGACTACACATTTTTTAAAGTGTTTGGGTATGCTTGCTGGCCGCACCTTCGCCCATACAATAAACGCAAACTAGAATTTCGATCTAAAAAGTGTGTCTTTCTTGGCTATAGTTCTCTTCATAAAGGATATAAATGTCTTCATGTTCCCACTAATCGTGTCTATATATCTCGGGATGTCGTGTTTGATGAGCGTGTTTTTCCCTTTGCCAAACTCCCTGTGTCCACCACTGAACCTCCATCCATGCATTCATCTTCCATTGCCTCTGACCAATTTGATGATGTTGCATACTCTCCTGTATTGTTGCCTAACCATGGTGCAGGAACTGGACGTGGGGCTCGTTTGGAAATTCTAGAGGCTTCTGAACCTCCATCACTGGCGCCATCCGACGTTCACATCGATCCGCCTGTGCACCTGCATGGCCTCGGGCACCGTGCCCATGCACGCCCGCTGTCATCTCCTGCCGCTGGGCTGCCCTCGCCGAGCCCCCGGCCATCTTCGCCCTCCTCCCCTATGTCGCCTCCGTCTGGGTTGTCTCCCTCGCCGAGCAGCCCAGCCCCTGCGACTCCCTCGGCGGGATCTAGCTCGGCTTCTCCCACGTCAAGTGCGTCGCCGGCCTCTTCGACGTCAAGTGCGTCGCCTCGCAGTCTATCGCCCAGCCCCTCGCCGGCTGGGTCGTCGTTGTCACCATCGCCCAGCCCCTTGCCGACTGGGCCCTCGCCGTCACCATCGTCGAGTCCTTCGCTGCCCTGCTTCGCGTCCCCATACGCAGCGATGAGTGGCATTCATCGCCCCAAGGAGCGCACTGACGGCACGGTGGCTTGGCATGCTTCATGTATGAATGTTGCTATTGCGGATCCATCCTCCGAGCCCCGCACGTACCAGGCTGCTATGAGTATTCCTCATTGGAGAGAGGCTATGGAACAGGAGTATCATGCTCTTCTTCGCAATGAGACATGGACTCTCGTTCCTCCACCACCACGAGTTAATGTGATTGATTCTAAGTAGGTCTTCAAAGTGAAGAAGCATTCTGATGGGTTTATTGAGCGCTATAAAGCGCGTCTTGTTGCTAGAGGATTTCGGCAACGCTATGGTCTAGACTATGAAGATACCTTCAGTCCAGTGGTCAAGCCTACTACCATCAGGCTTCTTCTCTCTATTGCCGTTACTCGAGGTTGGTCTCTTCGTCAGCTTGATGTGCAGAATGCTTTCCTTCATGGTGTATTGGAGGAGGAAGTTTATATGCGACAGCCGCCTGGATTCTCTGATCCTGATCGTCCTGATCATATTTGTCGTCTTACCAAAGCACTCTATGGTTTGAAGCAATCTCCTCGTGCCTGGCATGCTCATCTTGCGACTGCCCTTCGTGCTCATGGTTTTGCACCTTCTACGACTGATTCATCACTGTTTCTTCTACAGAAGCCCGATGTCACTATGTACTTGCTGGTTTATGTGGATGATATTATTTTGGTCAGCTCCTCACAGTCAGCTGCCGATGCTCTTGTCCGCTCTCTTGGTACTGATTTTGCTGTCAAGGATCTTGGGAAGCTTCATTACTTTCTTGGTGTGGAGGTTGCTTCTCGTGCTGATGGCCTTATCTTGACACAAAAGAAGTATTCACTGGACTTGTTGCAGCGGCCTGGGATGCTCAAGTGCAAGACGACGACTACGCCTATGTCTAGCACTGACAAGATCACAGCTGTTGGTGGAGAGCTTCTGTCTTCTGCTGATGCTACGGAGTACAGGAGTATTGTTGGTGGTCTCCAGTATTTGACGATCACGAGACCAGATATATCTTATGTTGTCAATAGAGTTTGTCAGTATCTTCAGACGCCCCGCGACACTCATTGGTCAGCTGTTAAGCGTATATTACGCTATGTCCGCCTGACCATGTCCCATGGGCTGCATATACGACCGAACCCCTCCAGGGTCCTTTCGGCGTACTCTGATGCGGTCTGGGCTGGCAGTCCTGATGACAGGCGATCCACGGGGGGCTATGATGTGTTCTTTGGCTCTAGCTTGATCGCCTGGAGTGCTCGGCCCTTGTCACGGAGCAAGATCACGAAGCCGAGTACAAGGCTGTGCCTGATGCTACTACAGAGATTATTCGGGTACAGTCTTTGCTTCAGGAGTTGGGTATATCTCAATCACAGCCTCCTATTCTTTGGTGTGATAACATCGGTGCTACATACCTTTCTGCAAATCCGGTATTTCATGCCCGAATGAAACGCATCGAAGTTGATCATCACTTTGTATGGGAACGTGTGTCACAGAAGCGACTACAGATCAAATTCATCTCTTCTAAGGATCAACTTGCAGACATCTTCACCAAGCCGTTACCTCTACCACAGTTTGAGGCCTGTAGGCGCAATCTTACCCTTCTAGATTCTTTAGGAAGTGGCTAAGATTGAGGGAGGGTGTTAGACTGTATATAGCTTCTGTATATGTGTACGTGTTTGTACCTATTGTAACACACCCATTATATATATGTGATAGGCCACCCCATTGAGGGTTGAGCCGGTTCCCCCAATTCTATTGTAACATAAAGGGCGGAGGGGCAAACTAACGGCGTGCATGTGTAAAAAGTAGTGTCCAATGAGGGCACATGTCTCTGAAGATCGCAGCAAACTAAGAGGTTTTGGTAGTGCATGTAAGGACTGTTGGTAGAAAATTTAGGAATCTTTTTGGTATCAACATCTCTTCTTCGATGAGAAATTTAAGAAAAAATATTCAGTTTTCCTTATCGTACATATTTCCAGTAGTTCTTGGCATGGCCTCAACACTTTAGGTCTCTCATATTGCATATTTGCATATTGTCATTGATCTAGTATCATTGTGTGCATGATACTAATATAGTTAGTACAGTCACTCATATTATCATAAACTGTTACCATACTATCACTTGTTGGTAGAATCACAATACGAACATGGGGATAAGATCTATTTATAAGATTTTCCTATTAGATGCCCTATAATATTGTATCATAATATGATACTATATTCTTCTCTCTAATCCTTAATTTTGATATACATTATCTTTTGTTTGGGTGGGACTGCACGATACTCTTAGGCTGCTCATAGTCGATAAAATGCATGAACCCACTATGGTGAAAACTGGACCATGCTTGAACAGTCTCGGTGCCTCCAAGGCAGTTTGATGTGGATGGACGATTCAGACATGATTTAGAGTTGGGCCATATTTAAAATCAACTCTACCATAGATATTGTTGGAGTCGTCTTCAATATAAACCATCCGACGTTGGAAATTCCGGTTGGCTCGCATACTTCCCAGTACCACTCATTCCGTTTCCAACAACTCCGTCTATGGAAGCATCAGTCCAAGACAAGATAAATATCCACACTTGGCATCCCTACAACTATATATGACAAGCTAACTAGTCACAGAAAACTTTCAAACGGCTATAGGGGTATATAGATGCTACCTTGCATGCCCTTATAGCAGGTACTAGGGTCAGATTCGATAACCGGTGACGAGAGGAGAGCAACTGTGTCGAATTGAGGGCAGCATGCAGACGTCATGGAATGGATTGTACTTATAATTGATAGAGGAGCCCAAACTAATGGCATGAAAGTGTAGAAAGGTAGTCTGATGCATGTGTACATGTGTTATGAAGATCTCATCAAAGTTCACACACAGAAGTTTACACAGTACTAACGAGTATATAAAGTTTATATAACAAAAACAAAGTCAAATAAGAAGAAAACAACCTAATTTGTGGAGGACATATGTGTAGATTACACCACCACCCATGCTCGCTAAAAAACCTCTCTAGTTGCACGTCCCACTTGGATATATGCCACAATGAAAACTCATTGTGTGTCTTCCGTTCAATATGCACTAGTGGAAAACGGGCCTCCAGTCCCGGCCCGTAAGGGGCTTTAGTCCCGGTCTTGATAACCGGGACTGGAGGGGCGGGACTAAAGACCCACCCATTAGTCCCGGCCCTCTTACCAGCCGGGACCAATGGGTATCCACGTGGCTGTCTCTGCAGGCGCTGGGTGCCCCCCATTAGTCCCGGTTCGTATTACGAACCAGGACAAATGGTTCTTCGCAGCAGCATTTAGACACTTTCTGCCATGCGCAGAATTTAATTTGTATTCTTTTTTTCATTTCAAAATAGTTTTCTACGCTACCACATACCATACATGTTCGTGCATACATAAGATAACTTCTCTTAAGATCGAGCATACAAATATATACATGATAGTTACACATGGAGATCACAATTATCGGGACTAGAGCCCGTCTATTTAATTACACGGTCGGGGATCATCGGCGCCTATTCACACTAAATTCTCAGGCGTCATCTATCATCTCGTTCATCAAGAATCCTGCCAGTTCTTCAGCAATTGCTACTACGCGTTGCTGTGGTAGGAGATGATCCCGCATTTTCTCGAACTATATAAGAAAAGGAGATCAATATGAATATCAATCATGATAACAAAAAGTGACGGTAATAAAAATAATGTTATGAATGTATTGCTTACATCGACTCTATAATCATTCAGCTCACTAGTAAATGTGCGAATGAACTCGCAAACGTAGAATCCACATAGATTCGTCCCCTGCGGCTGCCTCGCGCACTTTACGAGAATAGAATTCAATCAAAATAATATTCATGCATCATAATTGTATTGAAACTAGAAGTAAAGAGATGCGCCTACTATTTACCGAGACCGGCTTAAACGTCAGCTTCTCAGTAAAGTCACCCGTAACCGCACTCTTGAACTGGTTCCAAACCCTACCCGGTAAAGAAAATGAATGAGTTATTTATTACGTGATATCTCAGGAAATCAACGAAAGAGACCGCTGTAGCGCAAAAATTACCTCTGGAGCATGTCCTTCATGTCACTAAACTGTTCCAGGGGTCTCTTTAATGGGTCCATGACTTCAACTCTTCCCTTATCAAGTTGAATGTCCATGAGAATCCAGTGAAAACTGTACACGTTTATATATACATCAGTAACTCATCAATTACATTTAACATCGAGTAAGCAAAAGAGAATGTGTACAATAGAGTAAGACACTCACGCGAAATTGTAAGGAAACAGTATGTGGTCACAGAAATTTTGCTCCGTTAGAAACCTTAGAAGGTTTTCCTGTGTTTCCTCGGGTTTTTCCTTTAGCGTCCGACAATGTATTTTATCTGGGTCAATGAACCCAACACTGAAGATTGACCTTCTTTTACATTCCATGATCTTCATTCTGCATAATAATAGAGTACAAAAGGATATAATTAGGATAATTACATGCAATGAACTGAACAACTGAAAAAAATGAACAGCTTATATATAGACAATGAATTCAACAACTTACAGACAATAGCAACTCATGAGACTTTTGTCGATGGAGTCGAAAGTGTATAACTGGAAGAGTTCTGGAAACTCAACATGGACCTCTTCTTCTCGGAAGTAGTAGTCATGTGGGACTTTCGCCACGATCATTATTCTCTCCTCCTTTACGGCTTTCAAGTACCATTTATGTAAACTCCGCATTTGTGTTGGTAGTTGTTGGAACTGCTCAAAGCGGACCAGAGGCTTCCCTGGGACATATGTAGGGACTACCTGAGCCTTGGGTAACTTGTCGTCCTGGGAACCTAGCAATTCCTCAACAGTCACATTCATAGCGGCCGCAAGCTTCTTAGCCTCTTCCATATCCTGTTGGGGAGTGTCATAGGATACCACCTCGAGGGGTGGGGTCAATTTTTTGGCTTGTTCCCCAAGCTGGGGGACGTCCTTTCTTTTTCCGGTTGCACTTTGACTTGATGATTTGCTCCCGCTTGCACTTCTACTTGATTTGCTCTTCTGCACTTCCTTCTGAAGTGTGCGTCGATAGTCATCTGGCTTATGGTGCAAGTCATATTGCGATTTTGTGTTCGGAAAAAAGTGCATACGCTTTTTGCTTCTCGGTGTATACCGGGGTGGGCTCAGGTTTCTTCTTTTGAAGCTGCGCAACACATTCGGCCTTTACGATCATGTCGGTTTCCTCGTCAGTACGATCGTAAGGTCTGATAGAAAGATTCTTATGAGGTACTCTTGGAAGGGGTGACATTTGTCGTTTTGGGCTCCTGCGTCGTTTAGTACTAATCGGAGGCTGCGGCGGAGATTGAGATGGACTCGGGTTGTGGTGGTCGTAGTCATGGGGTGGGCTTCTTGGAGGTGATGGAGGTGAAGGTGACATGCGACCACTCGGAGGCAGTACTGGCTTTGGCGTCCAGCCTGGAAGCTTGATGTTGTTCTTGTCCCATAGAATGATACCACCCAGTACTTCTCCAAGTGTCCTATCACCTTCAGGTCCAGGGATGTCAAGATCCATTGAGTCCCACCCCATTGCGATTTCATCCACACCAACTTTAGCATAGCCAGCTGGAATCTCACGGCCATGCCAGCGTGCGCCAGGTGGACAAGGTAAAGCACATCCGACCGCCACCTTTATGGATAGGTTCTTCACCTTCTGATGGAGCTCACAAGATTCCTGCTCCATGATTCCATCCACGGGGTAGCTGGGACCGCCATCTACCATACGTGCATCGTCAGAAGGGACCTCCGATTCAGCCACGCTGCTTTTCCGCTGAGACGGGACGGCGGTAATATTGAGTACAGGATCTTGCAGGCGTGCTGCTCCTCGAAGTTCGTCAATCTGTTGCTGATGCACTCGAAGTGTTCCTATCAACTCGGTAAACTTGTCTCCCTCCTCCTCCTGTTGTCGCCTCTTTGCTCTCTCTCGGCTCCTATAAGTATCTCTGTCTTTGGGAAACCCCATCTCCCACGTATAACTAGGGCCAAGGCCTCGTACACGTCCTCCGCGTTCGTCATTCCCGAGGACCTTTGTCCAAAGTCTTTCTCTCTATCGGGACGGAACTTTGTTGTCCCCGCTTTAATCTCCTTCACCACTTTCGCCATGTATCCCGGGGTATCCTAATCCCGTCATCGCAAATAAGGTCCCTCAGACTTGGCCATACTCACTCCCATGCCCAAGGAACCAATTCCTTGCCCTCGATCCCATTCTTCGTATTGGTTCGAGTGATCCCTTTAGCAAGCAGCTCATTCTCTTTAGCATCCCACTTTGGCATGGCAGCACAGAGCCTCGGCCCTGTGTGATGGTGATATTTCTTCATCGCGCATTTTTCTTGTTTTTTCCGACATTTCCATAGCAGGTTGTGACTCCTTGTACTTCACAAATGCATCCCGCTTAGCCTCGCTTCGTTAGATAGCATTCAAATTTAGGAGTCTTCTTAGGTCCGATACTTTTGCCATAATGCTTTCTTCCAGTTCTTGAATAGTTCGGCCATCTTCGTAAGAGTCCACTGCTTGACTTTCTTCCTCAATGCAGTTGTGTCGGCATCATCCTCACAATCTGGCAGGGTGAAATGTGTCATGAGGTCATTCCAAAGACCCTCTTTGCACCTGTCGGAGACATACTCACCCTCTTTCGCCCCTTTGGTCTTATTCCACTCTCGAACGGTGATCGGGATGTGATCCCTAACCATAACTCCGCATTGTTGTTTAAATACAGGTTTAGCCTTTTCGGGTTCCACCGGTTCACCCCGTGGTGATACCCGCGTAATTGTATAACGCGTAGATGCGTCCAACTTTTTGGCCGGGCCTCGTTTGAAATATTTTTTGCTCGATGTGGAGGCCTAAGAGAAGAAACATTCATCAATTTATATATATACAACTCAGTTAATGCATCTACTGATCACCAGACTTCATATATATACCTCGCCATCGGCTTCTCCACCACCGGAGCCGTCGGCTTCTCCTTGATCATTTCGGTCGACCTCCTCTCCCTCACCGGAGGGGTTCAGATAAATCGACGGAGATTCAGGTGGATAAACATGGGGGGTGTCGTTGATCATATCCTCGAGAATTTCTTCCTGGGCTAGGTCTCTCTGGATTGGATCTATAGTTTTCTACAAAATGCACACAATAACATTTTTCATTCAATATTGCTGCATAAAATAACACTAAACAATAATATGAACACGCAATTTGCTACAATAATACTAAACAATAGCAAAATTCTAGTGATGCCCTAACCCTAACCCTAAGTCCGGGCGGCCCGCAAGCACCACCACCCTAACCCTATCTCCGGGGGCCCACGAGCACCACCACTCTAACCCTAAGTCCGGGGGCCCGCAAGCACCACCACCCTAACCCTATCTCCGGGCGGCCCGCGAGCACTACCACCCTAACCCTAAGTCCGGGGGCCCGTGAGCATCACCACCCTAACCCTATCTCAAGGCTACCATGAGCACTACCACCCTAACCCTAAGTCCGGGGGCCCGCGAGCACTACCACATTAACCCTAAGTCCGGGTGCCCGCGAGCACTACCACCCTAACCCTAAGTCCGGGCGGCCCGCGAGGACCAACACCCTAACCCTAAGTCCGGGGGCCCACAAGCACTACCGGACATAGGGTAGTTATTTCTTTAGCTTATCTTTATTTAGCACTGATGCTTGTCTGTCTCAATCGAAACTATAATACTACATACTATATAATATACTACTATATATATTATTACTAGTAATAAATATATATACACAAACATATATATATATACACAAACATATATATATATACTATATATTTATATACTAGTACTAAATATTACAATATAGAAAAGATACAAGAAATAAAAAACATACACTAGAAATTAATATATACTATACTAGAAATATATACTATACTAGAAATTAATATATACTATACTAGAAATTAATAAAAAAACATACACTAGAAATATAAAAAAGATACAAAAAATACTAGTAATAATTCTATCTATCTATTACAAAAAACATACTAGTAATACAAGTAATAATTCTATCTATCTATTACAAAAAAGATACTAGTAATTCAAAAAAACATACACTAGAAATACTAGTAATACAAAAAATATAAAAAAACAAAAAATAGCCGGGCTGCACTGGCTCGCTGCTGCCGCCGCTGGCTCATTGGGGGATGGAGGCGTGCCGGTCATGGGCGCCTGCTGGGCTCATCTCTGATGCTGCTGCCGCCTGTCACAGAGCTGGACGAGGGAGCGGGAGGAGGCGCACTGGGTAGGGCGCGGCAGCTGGAGTGGCGGTGGCGGTTGGGGGCGGTGGCGGTGGCGGCGGCGGTTAGGGTGGTGGCGGCCGGAGAATCGGGCAGCCTGCCGACGTCAGGTCGTCCTTCGTGCGTGGGGGGGGTGCTCTGCGTGGGGAGAAGAAGGGGCGCGCGGGGAGAAGAAGGCGCGTCAAATGTATAGTGAGGACCTTTAGTCCCGGTCCGTATAATGAACCGGGACTAAAGAGTCTTTAGTCCCGGTGCGTGTCACCCACCGGGACTAAAGGGTTTTCGGCCCAGCCCAACAGGCGCACGCCAACGCCACACCTTTAGTCCCGGTAAGACGACCGGGACTAAAGGTCCTTTAAAAAAAATCACCCCTCTTGCTGCTTAAAAAAAATTCAATTAGCATATTATTTAAACATTTGAATTTTATAGTTTTTGCATACATATGAATTTGAGAAAAATTTCAGCATGAAAAGTTCTTGAATTTGAATAACTAATCCAAATCTATTTTCTGTTTTATAAAATAATTATTCTAACTAGTGAAACTAATAACCATTTTGCCATTTTCAATTTAAAAATGCATTAAATATTATATTTTGCATATTTTTAAATAAGTGATTCAAATCAATTTTCTGTTTTATAAAATAATTATTCTAACTAGTCAAACTATTAACCATTTTGCCATTTTTATGTAATTCTGACGCTCCGGTGGTCTTCCTCCGGCGAAACCCTAGACCGGATCGTCTACCCCGCCTTATTTTTTCCCGCCCGTTCTCTTCCGGATCGTAGCCCCTTTAGGGTTTAGGATTTTTGGTTTAGGGTTTAGGGTTTAGGGTTTTTGGTTTAGGGTTTTTAGTTTAGGGTTTAGGGTTTAGGGTTTTTAGTTTAGGGTTTAGGGTTCCCTCCTCTGACTTAGGGTTTAGGGTTCTCTTTTCTGACTTAGGGTTTAGGGTTTAGCCTTTAGACTCATATCTGTCGCCTCTCTCCACTCTATCCCATGGCTTCCACCATACCTCTAACCCCAGGGAGGCGGAGATGCCATAGGGCGTGTGCACTAAGGGCATCTTCGAGAAGTTCCACCACGGGAGATTTCCCAACCCTTTCCTCCATCCATGGGGATGAAACTCTCCATCCATGTTGTCTTGGTCGTTGCCATAGCACATCTAGACTCATATCTGCCGCCTCTCTCCACTATATCCCATGGCTTCCACCATACCTCTAACCACAGGGAGGCGGAGATGGAGTCTTTCACGGGCTAGCAGGAAAATATTTTCCGAGGCGGAACTTCCGAAGATGCCATAGGGCGTGTGCACCAAGGGCATCTTCGAGAAGTTCCGCCACGGGAGATTTCCCAACCCTTTCCTCCATCCATGGGGATGAAACTCTCCATCCATGTTGGCTTGGTCGTTGCCATAGCACATCTAGACTCATATCTGCCGCCTCTCTCCACTCTATCCCATGGCTTCCACCATACCTCTAACCGCAGGGAGGCGGAGATGGAGTCTTTCACGGGCTAGCAGGAAAATATTTTCCGAGGCGAAACTTCCGAAGATGCCATAGGGCGTGTGCACCAAGGGCATCTTCGAGAAGTTCCGCCACGGGATATTTCCCAACCCTTTCCTCCATCCATGGGGATGAAACTCTCCATCCATGTTGGTTTGTTGAGTTGCTTGCCATGGCGTATCGATGCTCCTTTTATAGGCACGGCGCCGCTTCTACTTTGTCTTTTTCCTCCGACAGGGCGTCGTGCGCTACATGCTTTATCTCATCGAGCAATGCGTCCACCCACACGTCCTTATCCTACCGACAGCTTTAGTCCCGGTTTGAGCCCCCACCCGGTACTAAAGGTTACCCACGCGTCCTTATCCCACCGACAGTTTTGTTAGATGACACAGAAACCACCTTTAGTCCCGGTTGCACCCACCAGCCGGTACTAAAGGTTAGCCACCCCCCAGATAAGGCCCTCCCAGATAAGCCTCCCCCAGATAAGGCCCCCCCATCTTTTGTCCCGGTTTGAGCCCCCACCCGGGATGAAAGTTTCCCACGCCAATGCGTTCCCGCGCTTTCCACCGGTTCCCACCTATGTCTTCCCGCCATTTTTTCAGTATATATATCTACGCTTGGCCTCCATTTACATATCACATCTAGACTAATCATTCTCTTCCCATGGCTTCCATCGTATCTCTAACCACTCGGGAGGCGGAGGCGCTTTGCGCCTCGAACTACCCCTGCCCACCGGGCTACCGCGTCCCCACCGGCTGGATGCTGAGCGTCGGAGGCGTGCCGGTCCCTCCTGTCCCTCTAGGCGTGGAGCATCGGATGGCCATCACGAACCACTACTACCTCGAGCTCACACCAGAGCAACGGAGGAATCCCAACTGGCATCCCGACTATTTCCCGACTTGGGAAGCCTTCTTCATCAATGGGCGTGAGAGGGCGCTCGCCAGGCATGAGGAGGACGGCCCACCTCCTTCGAACTTCAACAAGGCCGGATGTCGGCTGTGGTGGCGCGGCCGGACTCTCCAAAGTGTCATGGCCTACAACACGACCGGCAATAACCCCCGCCTGCGGTACCCTCAAATCCAGCCCACGCGATCCCAACCTTCAAGGTTCGACTACGGCGACCCTGATGACAACAACGACGATGGCGCCGGCGACTACGACGACTACAGTGGCGCGTATTACAGGGCTAGGCGGGAGCATGACTGAATCACTCCAACCATTAGGCATGTTTCTTAATTTTCAGTTGTGCTATGTATCCTTAGTGTTTGTGGGTTCCTTCTCTTGTGATGGTTCCTTCTCTTTGTGTGATCACCTACCGCGGCTCAGAACGTCTATTTTGATTGAGCAAGATGTATTACATGAAAGGGGACCTTTATGTCTCAAATAAAAGGTTTAATACATTACATAGATTTATGTCTCAAATAAAAGGTTTAATTACATAGATTTATGTCTCAAATAAAAGGTTTAATACATTATTACACATCACCAACATCTAGTGTTGTGGTTTTCTTCTGCACCGTAGCCATGGAGAATCTTCATCATTTAACAGGATGCTTGGGTCAGTTTTCACTTTGAAGGGCAGAATTTCATGAAACTTATTGTAATCTTCTGACATGTCTGTCTTGTCATCCACTCCCACGATGTTTCTTTTCCCTGAAAGAACTATGTGGCGCTTTGGCTCATCGTATTCTGTACTCTTTTGCTTATGTTTCCTTTTTCTCGGTTTGGTAGACATGTCCTTCACATAAAAAACCTGAGCCACATCGTTGGCTAGGACGAATGGTTCATCCATGTACGCAAGATTGTTGAGATCCATTGTTGTCATGCCGTACTTTTTGTCTACATGTACCCTACCTCCTGTCAGCTTGACCCATTTGCACCGAAACAAAGGGACCTTAAAAGTAGGTCCATAGTCAAGTTCCCATATCTCCTCTATGTACCCATAATATGTGTCAATCTGCCCATTGTCATCTGTTGCATCAAAGCGGACACCACTGTTTTGGTTGGTGCTCTTTTTATCTTGGGCGATCGTGTAAAATGTATTCCCATTTATCTCGTACCCTTGGAAAGTACATATAGTCGAAGATGGTAACCTGGCCAACGAGTACAACTCATCTCCAACAGTGATGTTATTCATGAGATGTGTCTGCAACCAATTGCCAAAATTCTTCTCGTGTTCCCCTTTAATCAAGGTTTCAGGCTTCCCCGGGTTTTCGGAGCGTAGAATATTCTTGTGTTTCTCGATATATGGAGCCACCACGGTGGAATTGTGTAGAACTGTGTAGTGTGCTTGAGTGAAGGAATGCCCGTCCCTACATACCATTGATTTCCTTCCTAGTGTGCCTTTTCCAGTCATCCTCCCCTCATACCGAGATTCAGGAACACCAATCGGCTTAAGGTCAGGAAGAAAGTCAACACAAAACTCAATGACCTCCTCTGTTCCATAGCCCTTGGAGATGCTTCCTTCTGGCCTAGCACGGTTATGAACATATTTCTTTAAGACTCCCATGAACCTCTCGAAGGGGAACATATTGTGTAGAAACACAGGACCGAGAATTCTAATCCCTTCGACTAGGTGAACTAGGAGGTGCGTCATAATATTGAAGAAGGATGGCGGGAACAACAACTCGAAGCTGACCAGACATTGGACCACATCAATTTGTAACCTTGATAGACTTTCTCGATCGATTACCTTCTGAGAAATTGCATTGAGGAATGCACATACCTTCACAATGGCTAGACGAACATTTTCTGGTAGAATTCCCATCAATGCAACCGGAAGCAATTGCGTCATAAGCACATGGCAGTCATGAGACTTTAGGTTTTGAAATTTTTTCTCTTTCATATTTACTATTCCCTTTATATTCGAGAAGCCGACGGGACCTTGATACTGAAAAGGACTTCAAAAAGATTTCCTTCTCTTCTTTGGTAAGAGCGTGGGCAAGCCCTTGAAACGCCTCGGATGCTTGCCGTCTCGTCCTTTATGATGTTGCTGGTCCTCCCGTGCTGCCGGGGTATCTTTTGACTTCCCATACAAGCCCAGGAAGTCTAGAATATTCACGCAAAGATTCTTCGTCAGGTGCATCACGTCGATTGCAGAGCGGACCTCATGCACTTTCTAATAGGGTAGCTCCCAAAATATAGATTTCTTCTTCCACATGGGTGCGTGTCCGGTAATGGGGTCTTTCGGAACAGGTTGTCCTCTAGGACCCTTTCCAAAGATTACATCCAAATCCTTGACCATACCAAATACCTCAACACCACTAGGGGACAAAGCCGTCCGGTTTCGCCTTGCCATTGAAATGCTTGCCTTTCTTCTTTAAGGGATGATCAAAAGAAAGCAGCGATTGTGCGGGTACACATTCTTTCTACATTTATCCAGATATATACTTTCAGTCTCATCTAAACAGTGTGTGCATGCATTGTATCCTTTGTTAAATGTCTGAAATGTTACTAAGAGCAGGCCAATCATTGATGGTTACGAACAGCAACGCTTGTAGGTCAAATTCCTGCTGTTTGTGCTCATCCCACACACGTACACCTGGTTTGGCCCACAATTGTAGAAGTTCATCAACTAATGGCCTTAGGTACACATCAATGTCGTTGCCAGGTTGCTTCGGGCCTTGGATGAGCATTGGCATCATAATGAACTTCCGCTTCATGCACAACCACGGAGGAAGGTTGTAGATACATAGAGTCACGGGCCAGGTGCTGTGACTGCAGTTCTGCTCCCCAAAAGGATTCATGCCATTGGTACTTAGACCAAACCATAAGTTCCTTGCGTCACCAGCAAAGTCTGGGAAGTCTCTCTCGATTTTTCTCCACTGCCGACCATCAGCAGGGTGCCTCAACATCCTGTCTTTCTTACGGTCTTCCATGTGTCATCGCAACAACTTGGCATGCTCTTTATTTCTGAACAAACGTTTCAACTGTGGTATTATAGGAGCATACCACATCACCTTGGCAGGAACCCTCTTCCTGGGTTGCTCGCCCTCAACATCACTAGGGTCATCTTTTCTGATCTTATACCGCAATGCAGTGCATACCGGGCATTTATCCATATTCTCGTACTTCTCACCGCGGTAGAGGATGCAGTCATTAGGGCATGCCTGTATCTTCTGCACGTCTAATCCTAGAGGGCAGACAAGTTCCTTTGCTTCGTACATACTGGAGGGCAATTGGTTATTTCTTGGAAGCAGCTTCTTCATTATTACCAGCAACTTTTCAAATCCCGAGTCAGTCATACCGGTCTCTGCCTTCCACTTCAACAATTCCAGTATGCTATCCAGCTTCTTCTGGCCATCTTCACAAGTTGGATACAGCAATGTGTTGTGGTCCTGTAACATCTGCTCGAACTGCAACCTCTCCTTTTCTGTGTCGCAGTCTCGCCTTGCATCACTAATGACCCGACCAAAATCATCAATGGGCTCATCTGGTTCCCGTTCTTCACCCCCTTCTTTTTCATTATCTTCAACTGCGGTATCATCGTATTCAGGGAACATAGATCGGTAGTTGTCATCATCGTTCTCTTCTTCATTGTCGTCTTCCATCATAACCCCTCTTTCTCCGTGCTTGGTCCAAACATTATAGCCGAACATGAAACCGGACCGAAGCAGGTGGCTCTGAATGACTCTTGAGGAAGTGTGAGCCTGCTCATTCCGACATTCAACACATGGACAACACATAAAACCATCCCGCCGCTTGTTCGCCTCGGCCACAAGGTGAAAAGAACGCACTCCTTCTCTGAAAGCGTCAGAGCGTCGGTCACCGTACATCCATGGGTGGCTCATCTGCATCATACAACCATGCATATATATCAAACGCAATCACGATGCTTAAATTAGTACCGCACAGTCAAAACAAGAAAATAATTGCTAACCTTTTAGGACACTTCAAAACAAAGAGGAGAAACCTTAAGTGTCGCTTTGACACCTCATATCATATTTTGTCTTGTGTGAACTCAAGTGGCATCGCTCTAATAGGCATTTCACTGAACACCTCTAGTGCATATGAAGAAAAAAAGTTAGCACAAAGTTATACCCACCTCTCACATAGGAAAAAAACAGGAGAGAGTGGAGGGTTGGGTGCATATATATACGGCGAGGCCATTAGTCCCGGTTTCAGGACTAAAGGTTCTGCCAGGAGCTCGCGCGCCGGCCTAGACCCATTTGTCCTGATTTGTATCTCAAACCGGGACTAATGGTTCCTTACGGACCAGGACATAATGCCTCGGCCTCCTCGGGCCGTCTGGTTCGGACCATTAGTCCCAGCCCCAGCCACGGCCGGGACTAATGGCCCGAACCAAAGGCCCATTTTCTACTAGTGATGGAAGCGGGTAAGGATGGGGAAAATGGGTGACGAGCAGGGGCTAGTGTTGCGAAACAAGCTATGCAAAAGTAAGAAAATCCTAGCACATACATGACCAAATTATGCGAGAGTGAGGAAATAGATCATACCATCATAGATCAGTCTGGCGGAAGTTGTCGATGATGAGGTTGATGAAGACGAGCGTCAATCCCCGCAACTAGACTTGTCAAGTCATAAGAAGATGTATTATTCCACGAACGGATCGATCAAATGCTCAAAGCGTCACACCTCCAACGGTATCAACATGTACGAGATCAACAACACTGCATCGACGTCCGATCAGGCACACAGTCGAAGCGGGATTGTGTCAATGATACTCTAGCAGCGCTTCCGTAGTCTAAATAGATTAGATCTAGGCCGAAGTAGTGCTCGGGCAGCTCCCCATGATAATTACAATGAAGTAGATCTCCAACATCCATCGATGGCATCAACACATAGAGGATGAGATGGTGTAGCTCGGTGTCACGACATCGGAGCGGTGGCAGCGTGTTACGACGACAACGGCAAGGAGGGGCGGTGACAACTAGGGTTCACCTTGTGAGCCTCCCTTCCTCCTTTAAAGATGGGTGCTCGGTGGCCACCCCCCACCACCTCAATGGTTGGGGGGTCGATTCCATGTAGCACTCACCAACCCGACTTGGACAAATGGAAAGGGAGGGAGGAGTCCAACCCCCCCCCCCCCAAATCGGAGTTGGGGAGGCACTCGGCCTCCCCTCCTCCCACCGATAGCCACCAAGGGGAGGGCCCTTGCCGAGTCATCTAGGGTTTCCTCCCCTTCTTACGCTTGCGACTTAGTGGGACCATATGGCCCTCCGGCCCATGTTTCCCACTAGGGTTTATCCATTTTATGATTTTACCGAACCTAGAGATAATTACAGACACCTCCAGAATATTTCAAATTAAAAAATTTCTAAATCATTCTGATACTTTCCATACTATGATTGGAACCATTCCGTTCACTCTCGATGATATTCCGGACATCTCCACCATATATCGTGACTCTCCGAACAACCTTTGGAATTAGTTCATTCATATATCTTCATATAAATCACAATCTAAATGTTAATGGACTCTTAAGAGTGTGACCCTATGGGATATTCATGGACTTGTATGGAACTCATTCCGCGACAATGGTCAACATAGGTATGTTGATGCACTTAATGATCTCCACACATAACACGAAGATCTTTATTGTGTGAAGGTTTTGTATTACTTCCGATGCTCCTCGAATTGCTTCTTGGTACTTTCCATGACCCGAGGTGAAACAGTAGGTTATCCTCATTACCCGGCATGTACTATTTTACTTATCCCATATTATCGATGTTCCTGTCATCAACACTTTGATCCCGTGTCCGGCCAGACGACATTGAACATCATAATACATGAGTGGTCCCATAGTGTATCTCTCCATCGTTATGAGTAGCAACTCCCTCAAATAAACTATACATAACCATGGCATACTATCTGACGAGTGCGAAGACCAGCTTTATAATTACCCACTCACAAAGTAACGTTTGAAGCCCCCCCCCCCCCCCACATCCATATAATATCCAAGTATGTGTCTCATAGTCCAACGATCTTTCAGTAGAGCTAATACACTAGTAAAAAAAACTTATAGCAGTCCATTTGCTAGTGGTGCGCAAAATTAAATAGACGCCACTACTAATAGGAAAAATAGTAACGGCATTAAGAAATACACGAACGCCACTAGAAAAACCTACTTGTGGTTTTCTGAGAAAGTTAAACGCCAGCCACAGTAAAGGTGACCCACATGTTCATCCGGGGAAATTTATTGGTGGCATTCACCGTTTATGAACACCACCACTAGAGTGGTACTGGTGGCACTTCACAAAGTAAACGATGCCATAGTTTATATATTAATTAGATCCAAACTTTCACCAACGAGCAGCCCCCGCCCGCCCCCACACTCACCCCGTCCAGTCGGGCTCTGCACTGTGTCGCACCCTCGATCCACCAGAGCTGCTGCCGTCGCTGCCTCGATCCACCGGAGGTGCCGCCTCTGCCACCCCACTATCCACCGGAGTTGCCGCCGAACGCCCTGTCCCCGAGCCTGACGCCCTGTCCCCAAGTAGCCGCCCTGTTGCCAACCGTCGGTGAGCCATATCCGCGCAGTCGTTTTCATTTTTATATGTATTCTAGGTGGATTTAGATGTATAAGTAGATGATTTAGATGTGTAGTTGTCAGTACAAGTAGATGATTTTAAATGTATAAGTAGATGGTTTAGATGTGTAGTTGGTAGTATAAGTAGATGATATTACATGTATAAGTAGATGATTTAGATGTGTAGTTGTTAGTATAAGGAGATTATTTTAGTTGTATACGTAGATGATTTAGATATGTAGTTGTCAGTATATGTAGATTATTTTAGATGTATAAGTATATGATTTAGATGTGTAGTTGTTAGTATAAGTAGATGATTTTTAGATGTATAAATAGATGGTTTAGATGTGTAGTTATTAGTATAAGTAGATGTTGATTTGGATTATTTATATCTAATATGTAGCAAATGGATCGCGTGTGTGCTAAGTGTGGCCACACGAGGATCCATGGGTGCATTCAAGTGGTTAATCATCATGGATTTACGATGGTGAGGGGAGATCTAGACTCTGCTACCTTGTTCTTCCAGCGAACTTTCTAGGTAGCATGGTATGTATAATCAAACATGTTGCTGGTAATTTGTACATTTGTATTATCACAGTAAATTAGTTTTTTAACTATTGTTATTATATTTTGCACAATACATACCATGTGCATTCGGGCATGAAGTTTTGGAGAAGATCAACGTAGGCGAAAATAAGGATGTCGTACGTATGGTAGACATGGTAATAGAGAGTGGCCAGGTCCTCACTATTGTTATCACAAATGAAGGCGGTAGAACCTTTGATTGCCTTGCTTGGACAGAACTAGCCCAAGTGTGCAGGTTTCATGTTGGTGGGAAGGTCTGGATGTGTCTTTGTGAAGCTAATCATGGAAAAATCATAGTAATGTACAACACCAATAATGGAAAGAAGTTTTTTTTTTAAAAAAATCTTCGTTTATGTACCGATTGACCCGCAAGTGAGGCTCATAGAGCCCATAAAACTAACCATATCGACATGCACCAAGCCTGTCCTATATAATTGAGGACCACATCCACTTCATCCACGCCGCTGCACTCCACTTCTAACAATAGATCTCAACATCTCCCTCTTTCCCCTCCGTAAAATGCATCTCATCTAGTCTCCTTCTTTCCACTCTGACCTCTAGATCTTATCAGGGATTTCCTTTATGTCCACTCTGAACACAGATGTCCACGTCCATGTTCGTTATCCCTTTTTCAAAGTGTGTTTTGCTGATTTCTTCATTCCTCTTTTGCTAATCTATCATTTGTTTCTGTTTCAGATCTGCGACCAGAAGGATGGCCAGGACAGACTCACCAAGCCTGGAGCATTGATTGTTGGCGAGGTCATTAGCGCCTGCGACGATGATAACCAGATCGTCGGCGTGGTCAGCAGCACATGGCTCGTAGATGATGGTGGTCAAAACCACATCACGGAGACGGACGGGCGCCTCGTCATGGAATCCAGTAAAGCACGGCTGTTGTATAACCATCCATCCCTAAGAGGTGGATGGGATTAGATCTGTAGGAAAGGAGATTGTGAAATCTCATAATTAGATGTTGTATTTTAATTAATGTAATACAATTTATCAATGAATTTGATACCTTAATATAATCCCAACATTTGATTCGAATCACCACGCCTCCAGATGATTTCGTTTGTACTAATTGTAATTAACAGTAGTGCCGCTGAAAAGTGTACCTGAAGGGGTTTCGTGGCAGAAAACAAAAATTTCCTACGGATGAACGCCCTGACACCTAGAATCTATCTATGTAATAATGCAGTAATGATCGGAGGTTTCGGAAACATACCCTTGTAGTCCTATCTTCGAGCTAGAGAAAAATCATTAATATGGTTTTAACTGATGGTTCAAAATAATGTCAAACTTTCATTTTACATTTGGCTAATTAAGACACAAGTCATTTGTCTTAGGTGTAGTAACTCAAGTCCAATCATGTTAAACAAATGCAAACCCAATCATGCCTAGCGGCCGGAAAGTTCAGGCTTAAAGCCAGGAGACGTGCAGCTTCCTCTGCTCATCCCACTGCAGCTAGCGCTTGTGGTGTCTTCCTCCATGCGAACAAGCCCGACGAATGTATAAGCCAGCTGCGCCTCAACTAATCATTTCTCTTGATGGCCTCCTCCCAGATCAGCGGAGTGAGCTGAATCCCGGACTCCCAGGGGTTCATTCTAAACCTTGCGAAACAGCCCGCTGTCTGTGATTATGCACATGCTGATCTGTTGCAGTTAGGGCCAGCATCTCCCTGGCTTTTTTTACAGCGTGCCTCATAAAAATATCAACAAGACAATTCGTCCCTGCCACGAAATTTTCTATCACTGTTTTATGTGTACCAAATGTTATTCCTCGCCACTTGACACTTGCTACTGCAGACCGAGCTGTCGCAGAAACAGATGGCAAAGCTCAGTATATTTCTCTGATGCCGCTCATTCCTAGCAATTGAACGAGTTCGACCATGCGTTGCTGCATTATATGAGCGGGTGTGGTTTCATGTCCAACAGCAAAACTTGATTCATTGAAAATGTCAAGTTTTAAACAACGACATAATGGCTGGTATCCAAAGGTATCAACCTAGAGCGTGCTGCTGGGAGATGATTAACGTTGGGTTGCATGCAATTTACAATGGGAACAATGCAAAAGTGCCAAGGGGGCGGGCAATATATAGCTGTAGGTATTTATTGGAGGAGAGAACAAGGAAATGGTTGGCGATCTGAACTTACTTAGACATATTTACTCGGAAAACTACTACTAGCATTAATGACTTTTTTTTAGTGTACTAACCTCCGTTTCTATGAATAACGGATGATTTCAAGGCGATATAGACAATCTATTTTTCCGGAAACCTAGCAAGAGCTCGTATAATCAGAACATCGATACATAGCCGACGCACGTACAATACCCAGAGGCTGTGCACCAAATGAGCCCACGGGCTGCCATCTATGCATGTGACTAGAGGAAGAACCAATGCCAATGTAGATTATACCCCTAGACACGACTTCGGTTTCAGAACCTTTGAAGAACGCATACTCACCGACTACAAACCTGCGCACAAACATACTAACAAGGATACAAAGTTTCTGTAAAAAAAAATCAAACAAAAATAAATAACCTAATAGGAAGAACCGATGCGTAGATTATACCACCACACCATGCTCGGTTAATTAAAATACCTCTCTGGTTGCAGGCTGCACTAGGATATATGCAGCAATGAAAAGCTCATTGTGTGTCGTCCGTTGAAGATGTGACCTTTTAATTATAGGAATACTTTAGACAACATACATTTTTGGAAAGTCTAAACTAGGTTTCGATACAAAATCCTCTACCAGGTTTGAAACAGAGGAAAGTATTTTAGCCAACATCTTAATCAGTCATGTAATTTGGAATGGAGGCGGTAGTTATTATATTTTAAGAACTAATAGTGTTTCTTGCACATATGTGCAACTAGATGTTTCATATAAGACCTTACAACGACATTCTTTAATTTCTACAGATTTTTTATGGTAATTATTTATCTCTTGGTCATAAGTAGATTATTTTCTTATTACATCTATTTGACATAGCATAAAAAATGATAAAACTATAGGAAGTCTTTTAGTAAAAATACATCTTGTTAAAGTTTAAAACCCGTTTTGATGTCAACTTGCCATTGGTGGTACTCCCTCCGACCCAAATTAGTTGACTTGGATTTGTCTAGATTCGCATGTATCTAGACTTGGTTTAGTGCTAGATACATCTGAATCTAGACAAAATCAAGTCAATTAATTTGGATCGGAGGGAGTAGTAAATTTTGTATTATACAATTCACAATAAAAATACTCATATGTGTAAGTATTATTATTTTTTACCATGTCGTTATGTATATCAGTCACACAAAAATATTATATCCATTTAATGAACATGATGGACCCCTTTCCTCATCCCCTTCTCCTAATAGTTTTATCTCTTTCATCCCTCTCTATTTCAGTTGATAACTTAGAAATCGATGCATGTATTCGTTCAAAAACTCTTTTTTGAAAGTTGCATTTGTCAAGCTTAGCAAACGGTGGACATTAGCTAAAAACGAGTTTCTGAATAATACAACTCTAAATAGTTTCCATCTCAAAGTGAAAAAAGTAGTTTCCCTTTAAAAAAAGTACTCTTTGATAGAAATACAACTATAGCAAAAGTTAGGACGTGGTAATTGATCTTTGATCTATAGTCTTAGGGTCTAACCCTTGTAGTGTAAGCTACCAAGCCCAACAAATCTATCAGTCATTGTCTTGCTCCGCGAGGAACTCAAG
Source organism: Avena insularis (assembly GCA_023614405.1). Classification (NCBI taxonomy): domain Eukaryota; kingdom Viridiplantae; phylum Streptophyta; class Magnoliopsida; order Poales; family Poaceae; genus Avena; species Avena insularis. Next base: position 36,476,265 of record CM042696.1, on the reverse strand, counting down.
TGACCCCCAAAGGACCAAAAGTTGACCACCGTCCCCATCATGTCGATGTTGCAAAACTCGTTGGTGTCACCGGTGCATGGAGTGCTACTCCAGCTTGTACCTTGGGTCGCCTCTTAAGGCATCTCCGCACGCAAAACCTCGTGGCCGACTGACAAGTTTGTACACTTTACCCACATACATTAGTCAACACCACCATTAATAACCGTCGATTGTGAAACTGATGGGAGAACTGAGACGTGACCTTTCGAAATAGTCCAAATGCCACATGATGGACCCATACAAGTTACACAAATTTTCATCTACTCATCACGTTGTGTCGGGTTCCTTTAACTTACTCTTTCTTAACTTACTCTATCAAGAAAGAGCACATATGATATGTGGCTTCACATGGAATCTACGAGACAAGGAACAATGAGAAAAATATAATTTCCATAGAGATGGTCTCGATGTTGCGCACTCATCATCCAAAAAATATAATGACATGCATTCACCTAGGTGATTCATTAAATTAGTTCATTTTCATCATAGAAAACATAGTTTTCAACTATTACATAAATCTAGCATGAATTCTCTCACACGTACCTAATTAATAGCATAGCTAAGCAAACAAAGAGCGCATTGGATACATAACACATCAAGGCATGCTACCTCGATTCCATAGAACAACTAATACAATAAGTAGACCTACACATGCATTATACCAAAACATCTAAATGCACAGGATAATATTTGAGAACACGATCAAAGTAAATTTTCTTTTATTGTCAGATAAAATACCGTCACACGAATAGAAACAACACCTCGGATAATATACACATTGGAGAACTCCAATAAATACTAATGAAACATAGAAACTTCATGCACATATATTGTATGCATGATCAATATTCCAATCAATATTCCAATCAATCAAGTGCAAAGAGTGTCATTTATGATTTTCTATTTTGTTAAACTTATATGCTACATCATGTAAAAGTTATATTCAAACAAGTGCAACAAGTTCCACAGCCAGCATCTCCACAGTTCCTTTACATCATGAGCCATAAAAGTTGCAAGAAGACAATTTTTGTTACCGCCAGATATTCAATGTCTTGTGTCACCTGTATCAAAGATTCCTCCTGCCCACTCGATAGTTGAGTCTCCAAGCGAATGTGACCGTTGATGTGACTATGAAGCTCAACATATTTTTCTGATGCCACTCATTACAAGCAGCTAAACTAATTTGACAACGATGGTGTTGCACTATAAGAGCCAGGTGATTCCATGTCCAAGTAGCAAAGTTAAGTCGTTGATAGTTTCAAGTTTTAAACAACAATAAAAATGACTTGTAGACAAAGGTATCAAACCAGAGCTTGATGCGGGAGAAGTCTAGGTGATCAACATTGGTTTCGAATATGAAATGGGAGCAACCGAGCGCGATACGCAAGGGGGCATTATATGCAAGAAATAGGCACGACATAGCATATATATGGGCATAGAAATTAAGCCAATGGGTTGTGCCATGATGAGTTTATTAGTCCTACACTGAAAATCACAAAAGTGAAGTGACATTAATAACTTTGCACATGTAGTACGTCTTAGAGAAGGCATAGATACTGCTACATAGACTAGCTTTCTAGAGTGATTCCAGGGCGACATTAACCGCATGTTTTTATCGATAAACTAGTAGCTAGGAGCTATGGATTTTCATTAATAATACACAAAATTGATCAAATAATAAGAAATTTTGGTCGAAAACCGATACAACGGCGACATGCATATACTAGCTCGAAGCTGTGTACCAAACGAGCCAACGACTTGCAACCGATGGGACCAGAGGCAAAACCCTACAACACAACGTAAACATCCTGATCCGATTTCAAAACCTCATAATGCGCCCCCACCATACAGAAGTTGCGCACATCCATACCAACAAGTATAGAATGTCTTCTAAACAAAACGAACTCCCAAGTACAAAAAGAAGAAAAAGAAACTAAGGTGATGAACAATGTGTAGATTACGCTGCCGTCCATCCTCGGTAAAAATTCCTCTATGGATGTTCTCTCCACTTAGGTGCATGCTGCAATGGAAAGGTCATTTCTTGTCACCCATCAAATATGGGAGTAGGGAGAGAAATAGACAATGATCTTAGCAATACATCTTGTATTCTCTAATGACTTTTATGGTTGTTAATTTCCTATTTTTCATAATAGATTGTAGTTTTATTACATCTATTTGATCTAGCACTAAAAATAATAATATAGTATTTGTGATTATTATAGGTTTTTTCTTCATTATTATAGTATTTGTGATTACAAGCATTCAGTTTATATGGCATTTTTTATCGCCAATGGGTTTAAGCTTATATACAACTCGAAACTGGAATTAGAAATAGATGAGAGAGCAGTCCGAGAATAAGAATCATCGTATGCTATTCATAATGTGTCAGGATAATCTACATAGCTCAAGAGCACTTTGTAGTCTTGCTCTCTGTTCTCAGGTAGTACTTGCATAAATATCTACCTTTCTGCGTTTCTTCTTATTTTTTATTCGGATTATAGATTCTTCATATGATGCATCAGGGTCATGTATGCTTTGTATAGCTGTTTGATGGGATTAAAAACTCTTATGGTTCATGTAAGATGCACTTATTCTTTCATTACCATTTTTATGCACATTATCTGATCTCTCAAGATGCACTAACCCACAAACTAAAGGTTGACATCGCGTACTCATCTAACATAAGACCTATGGAAAAATCGCGTCGAAATTGTAATTCTGTGTAGTCGTGTATTACCATATACAAAAAACACACATCATGAATAGTACCATGTCTTTACAAATGACATAATGGTCAAACACTCTCTATATAAAATATATGATAATTGTTTTTTACAGGAATATCACAGGAAATCCCCTATAGAGAGATGATATAAATGTTCCATTCACATGTGGCATATATTAAGAAGCATTTTATGATTATGAATTGGTATTATTTTATAATGTGAATATTATATCTCAATCACTTTCGACACAACTAAGGCAATGCCCTCGCATTTGCGTGGGCCATCATGCTAGTTTAATGAAAATCTAGACCGTTTTTCTTCACGTATTTCTTCATATCCCTTTTATTGCCCTCTATTTTCGATGATAATAACATAGAAATCGATGATTGTATTCATTCGTAAATCATTTTTTGATTGTTGTTTGTCAATCTTAGCAAACGGTGGACATTTAGCAAATAAAGATAAGATTTTCTTAATAATATAGCTCTAAATAGTTTCTCTTCTCAAGTTTTTTTTTCAAAAAACTCTTCTAAATTAGGAAAAGTTGGATTTCTAGTCTGGGAGTCTGACCCACGCACTGTAAGCTACCAAGCCCAACCAAGCAATCAGTCATTGTCTTCTTCCGCGATGAACTCAACTAACCCCCAATGGCCCAGACCATCGAGCACTGACCCCCGCCTATCGATGTCGTGTACCTTATTGGCGCCGCCGGCTCTTGGAGTGCTACTCCAGCTTCTACCTCCAGCCGCCTCTTAAGCCTACGCCGCAGGAGCTCGCGGCTGACTGACCAGCAGTTAGCGTTAGCCGATTGCTAAAAAAGGAAAACACAAAACCCTAAACCCTAAAACCCATCTCCTGCCGCGGCAGCTGATTGCTCCAAAATGTTGCCGTCGTAGAACACCTTTAGTCAACAACCAGGACTAAACGTCCTCCGGCCCAGCGCACCACGTGGAGCCACGTGGATGGCTTTTTGTCCCGGTTTGTAAGCCAATCGGGACTAACGGGTAGGGCCTTTAATCCCGATCCTGCAGTCCTGGTTGGGCAACCGGGACTAAAGGTCCTCCCAAACCGGGACTAAAGGCTCGTTTTCCACCAGTGTGTTCCCCTTATAGAGGCGCCCCCTTCCGAGGAGAAACCCACTCCCACACCCATATCCGTTCTCACTGCAATAACTGCTCGATCCCCCCCCACACACACCCTCGCTCCTCCTTCCATCTCTCGTGACCTAAGGCAATGGACGCCATCGCCAGAGAGGAACAGAGGTCTGCACAGGCATGTCCCGAGAACATGATCAAAGTAAATTTGGTTTTGTTGTTAGATAAACAACTATCACACGAATTGGGAAAATACTTTGGACAATCTACAAATTGGAGAACTCCAATAAATACTAACACAACATACAAACATCATGCATACACATTGTATGCATGATCAATATTCAAATCAAGTGCAACAAGTGTCATTTATGGTTTTCTGTTTTGTAAAATTTATTGGTTCCATCATGTTAAAGTTGTATTAAAATCATGTGCAACAATTTTCATGGCCAGCATCTCCAGGTTCCTTTACATTGCAAAGCCAAAATCTCGCAACAAGTGTCATTTATGGTTTTCTGTTTTGTAAAATTTATTGGTTCCTTTCCTAAATTTTTTTTATTGGTTTCATCGTGTTAAAGTTGTATTCAAATCATGTGCAACAATTTTCATGGCCAGCATCTCAAGGTTCCTTTATATTGCGAGCCAAAATCTCACAAAGACAATTGTCTATTAGTGCATGATCTGTTGTGCCCTGTGTCACATGTATAAAGATTTCTCCATCCCACTAAATAGTTGAGTCTCTTTTAATGAGTCTCCAGGCTGATGTAACTGTAAAGCTCATCATATTTTTTTGATGCCGCTCATTCCAAGCAGTTAAACAAATTCGACAGTAACAAAATTTCGAGTCTTGAACAAAGAAAAATGGATTGTACACAAATGTATCAACCGAGAGCTTGATGTGGGAGAAGCCTAGATGGTTAGCATTTGATTGCAATATAATTTGTAATGGGAGCAACCGAGCGCGTTATGGAGGAGGGCATTATATGCATGAAATAGGCGTATATAAGGTATTTGTGGGTGGGAAAATTAAGTGAATGGGTTGCCATTATGAATTTATTCGGCATGTTTACACGGAAGGTCACAAAAGTGCAGTACCATTAGTGACTTTGCACATGTAGTACATGTTAGAGAATATTCACCCGGAGCTTCGAAAATCGGTTCGCTAATTGCGCCTACCAGCGGTTTGGGGAGGCCGGCCCAAACTGTCAGCAGTTTGGGGTGACATCCCCACACTGATAGCCCCCAAAATGGGTGAGAGAACTAGAAAGAGAGGAGAGAGGGGGTAGATGGACATGTGAGTGGATGGATGGTCCTCTGCCTATGTGGAGTTTTGCTGCCACCGTTGCCGGAACTCCCACAAGAGCCCCTAGTTGTCAGGGTGAAGCGGGACGCTGGATAATGTTTGTGGTAACTTTTTTGTCGGCAGTGTTTGGGCGATCCGGGTATGTGCATTTTTTGCCTGCCACCAAAACACTTTTGAAATCCGGATTGGGGCCGCCGATGGAGATGCTCTTAGACAATGGTCTTAGCAAGACATCTTGTACGGAGTATTATCTATTGATCTTTTATGGTTGTTATTTCCCTCTTGCTCATAATATATTATAGTTTGACGTAGTACAAAAAATATTAATTATAGGAAAACATTTACTCAAAATACATCTTGTGGAAGTCTAAACCATGTTTGAATATGAACATTTCTCTCGTAGTAGAATTATTAATCATCAAAATTGATGCTTGTATTCATTCATAACCATTTTTGAAAAATTGTATTTGTCAAGCTTAGCAAACGGTTGATATTTAGCAAATACAGAAAAGAGTTTCTGAATAATACAGCTCTAAATATTTCCTTTTTAAAGTTTTTGAAAAAAAAAAACTTTGACAGGAATACAGCTGCAAAGTGCTTAAATAGTTGGGCCGCGGCAGTTTTTACCTCTTGTCTGGTGTCTGACCCACGTAATGTAAGCTAGTTAGCCCAACCAAGCAATCGGTCGTTGTCTTCTTCCGCGATGAACTCAACTGACCCCCAAGGCCCAGACCGTCGACCACCGTCCCCCGCCTGTCGATGCCGCGAACCTCGTCGGCGCCGCCGGCTTTGGAGTGCTACTCCAGCTTCTACCTCCAGCCGCCTCTTAAGCCGGCGCAGCAGGAGTTTGCGGATGACTGACCGGAGAAGCCGGAGCAGGCACAATAACTTCTCAATTCCCCACACACACCCCTCGCTCCTCCTTCCATATCCCAGAGCCCCAGTGAGCTACGGCAATGGACGTCTTCGCCGGAGAGGAACAGAGGTCTGCGCACGCATGTCCCGAGTAATTCCATCGCCTCTACCCTCCCTTCTTCGTTTTTCTCATTCCGTGTCGCCGTAGGTCGGGACTGCCCGCGGAAGATCCCATGGAGGCTGTAAGGAGAGCTTTCGTTGGTCAAGATTTCGCCATTGATGTGGTGAGCCGAGCTTTCGGTCGACCGGATCCGCCGGCGGAGCGCAGCCAGCAGCAGGATTCCTCTGCGTGCGGTCCCCATGGACGCCAGGACCCAGCGAATCAAGCCACAACCATTGAGCCGAGACCTGAAGCAGCACCAGTTACCCCAGAGAACGCTGGGAACAGCTGCGCGCCACAGGGTGCCTCTACCAGCGGTATCCGTATGGCCTGTACCTCTGAAAATCGTGTGAATTCAGAGGCGGCCAATAACAACAGGGGCACCCAACCCACGCCTGCAGATGCAGGCAATGGAGCTATTGCTGGCTGGAATCGCAGGTATGCCGTGGTTGACCTTCAGCATGCTACTGATTTCAGAAATTGTTCACTGCTACTGATTTCACAACATGTGATGCAATGTCATTTCTGTATTCATTAGGCTTGTTTAAACCTTAAGTAATTATGCTAGTTGATGGGCATAGACCTCTCATGATTTATCCGAATTGCTCATGCACAGTTCCACCACTTAAAATGGAAATAACATTATTCTACCGTTGGTCTAGGATTCTGTCCCGTTGCAAAGACCAACTGCTTAATACTATAACTAATTCTTGCTGGATGCAGGGTGAGGCTTGGTCGTGTCCCAGATGAACGGGAGACGCCGGCTGATCATGTCAGCGCGTTAGAAAAGGCGTTGACTGGCTTCGCAGAGAGGCAAACTGATGCTGTTGTTTATCCAGCAGTTGGGACCAGCTTCGATTCGCTCGTGGAGGCGTATGATTTTTATAACCTCCATTCCTGGGAAATGGGTTTTGGTGTTAGGTATGGCAAGAGCAGGTTGAATGCGATGAGAAGTAAATGTATGCAGGAAATTGTTTGCGGCCGTTCGGTAAGAAAAACCTCCCCTCCCCAGTACAGACATGCCGAGGTCAGCTTTCTGTGCAGGTCAGCCCTGAAAATTTATGCGGTAATTGTGTTTACTTGCAGGGTAAACCAACGTTTGACAAGCAAAATAAGACCAAATCGGCCAGGTGCAATTGCACAGCACAAATTAGGCTACTGAGATCTGCTGACAAGGGATGGTATGTGGCACACCACAGGGAAACACATACTCATGCTCTTTCCAAGGCATGTTCAGACAAGTTGAGTTGGTCATCCCATAAGCATATAGATAAGTACACCAGGGACTTGGTTCGCAAGTTGAGGAATAACAATGTTGATTTGGGTGTGTACAACACAATTGCTGCATTTTTTGGAAGAAAGGAGAATGGGCCCGTTACGAAGGGCTCGATCAGGACACTATGCGCAAAAATTAATCAGGAGCAAGCTGATGATGCTGTTAGAAAGAACGCGGAGATAACAACTACACTTGGAGAAAACGATCCAGAAAATCATGCTACAGAGGAAGCACCATTAAACTGTTTTGACGAAACCTCAAGCTCTCCTGATTGCATCGAAATGCCAGTCAATCTTCTCAGGCAACTTGATCAGGATGACACAGAGAGGAACCCTGATGCTGAGAGGGTAGCTGATCTGATGTTAACTTTTGGGGATTGTGACCTCGTACTTAAAAGCTGCAGTTATGATGATCTCATCAACTCCAACAGCACCATGGACGATCTGGAGAAGGCGATGAATGCTGTGAAGCCCCACCTTCAGCAGGGTATCTTTGGTGACCTGTGGTCCAGGGCTCACAATTCTGGAGGTGTCATGTCGGCTCAGGTGCTGACCCTCAAGGACCTGTTCAGGTTCGAGCGGTGGCTCTCAACCACCACGGGCAAACATAATCTGCAGTCTGTCCAACAACACATCAAGCTGGTCAAATCCGGGAAGGGTGTCTTCGAGCCCGAGCAGACGGCCCTCCTCCGCCTGTTCCAAGCTGAGAATGATGAACACTCGCGCGAGATTAGCAAGCTGCAGGGTGAAAGGGATGCTAAGATTGCCCATTATCAAGCGATGATCGATGAGGCTCGTTCATCCTTCGAGGCCAGCGTGGAAGCTTCAAAGGTGGGTTACCCTGTGTCCGCCTCCTATGTCCCCCTGAGTACCCATGAGCTTCGTGGGCAGTGCTGGAGTGCCTATCTTGCCTACTGTCAGAAGGAGTCAAAGTATATGAACCGGGGGGCCTCAAACATTGTCGAGAGGTTTGGGCCAGAAATACAACAGCGTCACCTCTTTGAGTTCTGCAGCCAGCAGGCCAACCGTCAGTCTCTGCTCAAGTATGGCCAGACCAAAGTCGAGAAGCTGAAGGAGGCAGGAGTCACCCATGGAGAAACTACTTTTCGTGGCTACATGACACTCCTGGATATTGAACAGGCTTACGCGTTACTCGCTGCTGAAGCACAAGTCGCTGAAGATCCAGGTACCAGTGGGGGTGGTCAAGACGAGGATCACAGCGACAGAGAAAATGGTGTTCCGAGAGATGAGAGTGCCAGAGGCAATGGAGAAGAAAATGGTGGCGAGGATGCGTCTGAAGCCCCTCAGCAAAAGCGTTTAAGGCACAGCCAGTGCCATGATTTTTGGTGACTCCAAAAGGTGGTGATTCCTAATCCTCTCGGTGTTTACGGCCAGTCAATAGATTGCTGTGCACGTTGCTGCAGGTTGAAGGTTCAGATGTCAGGTTCTGGAAATGGCACGATTCATGGATTCTTAACCAACCTCATTGTTAGGTGTATTCAAATCTGTACGATGTTTCTAGTACGTACTATGAAGCTTGAACTTCCATATTGCTGAACGTTTTCAGAAGGAACGGTTGGCCTAGTTCTAGATCTAGATTGATTCTTAAGGATATAGGCTATACATGCCCGGAGAAACATTCAGCTGATATTTCCGTAGATTTATTAGTCTAATTGTGATGATTACAATCTGCTGCGTGCTGTCCAAATCAAGGCAACAATATTTCAGCTGTTTATATTGAGGTTTGTCTGTCAGGTTTGATCGGGTGAATCTGCATCTAATTTCCACCGTTTGGTTGTCCTTCGCAAAATGTATTCTCATGAATGGGAGCTCTATCATGTTACGGTTAGACAATTGCCACCATTCATTTCAAGTTCTCCACAATTCCAACCTGATTATTTCAACATCAACATTATGTGTAACAAAACTGTGTGGAAACTAGTAACCATCTTTTATCTTGATGCTCTTCTGCAGTAGCTTGTCCAAACTATCTTGCCCAGCTTGGACTAGGGGTGGAATGGAGCCGAGCCGGCTCGGCTCGGTCAGGCTTGTTAAAAATCGAGCCTAGCCTGGCTTTGCTTGTGTCTCATCTACTCCTTGATGTAGTCGGTGATTGTGAGTTTTATTCGGAGATGTATTCAGGCCCTGGATGTATTTGTACCATGAGAGTAGAAAGTTCAGACGAGAATCAGAACAGACCTGGACAATATGTTTTGCAGCGTGCCTATTGCAGGCTTGGGAGGGCCAGAAACAACTGGTCTTTGCGAATACAGCACAACAGAGTCATCGTCTGTTTTTGCTCCTGTTATTTTTCCAGTTGTGCAGAATATACACGCATCTACTAGACTACTTTATATGCAAAGTTGCAAATCGCCATTGACCTGGACGGTGTATATAGTATACTAATGGATATGGCCTGCAAGCTTTTACGATTTTGCACAGGGACGTGATACTGTTGCTTAACCTGATACTCTAATTTTTCTATTACAGAATGAGTGCAACATTGCATTATATGAATTTGGAAGAACCAAGTGTGTGTGTTTGTGATGTACGACACTCTTGTTGGACTAATTAAGTGCATGCATTTGTGTTGCGAACTTGTGATGTATACCACCATTATGCTTTATTGTTACTTTGTGACACTTGTTAGACTATGTTATGGGTCCATATCATGCTCAGTTGTCGATTATAACTATGAATTGTTACATTTTAGCAAAGGTCATGTCAATATATTTTTTGGCATCGAGCCTTCGTGTTGGCTTGCGAGCTTCACCTGGCTTGTCGAGCCTTGAGCCTGAGTAGCAAGGTTTAGACTTGACTTGGCGACCTTCGAGCCAAGCTGAGCCCGAGCCAAGCCTCTAGCCACGATCTTTGTGTTCACCCCTAGCTTGGACCTGATTCAGCTCATGTTCAAGGTCGTATTGCCATCTGGCAGCAAGTCGTGGACTCTTGCAGCAAGGTCTGGCGATGTTGTTGTTCAGAAGACCACTTCCTTGTTGTTCGGCTCACATTTCCGGTGCCGCCCATTCCGACAGGAAACTCAGCCGCTAGCTGGAACTCAGATTCACCCAAGAAAAAATAAGTCCTACAGCCCAGATCGCATAACAAGCATTTTCCTAGTCCCTTAAAGGAGGAACAGTATGTGTGGCCGTCCGAAGCCCCTACACTGTTATTTGTCTTCTATTCTTTCCACCGTAGCCTTTCAAATGGATATACCATGGTTTCCTTGCATAGCTTGCACTGCTGCTAGCAGAAGTAGGAGAATATATAAAGGAACTGAGGCTGAAAGTAGGTGACAATTGACATGCATGGAACGAATTATACAGGACAGTGGAGCCCCCATGTGTATGTATAAATAGTAGCATCCTGAGAGTGAATATGTGATGTAAAAATCATACTGAAGTTTGCCACAAAGAGGTATGGGTAGTATGTGCACCATTTGAAGGCAAAGAAGTACTGTTGGTTGAAAATTTGTAGAAAGCTTTTCCCCGAACCACACTGTAGCTGCATTGAGAAAATGAAGTGCCATTCTGAATGTTACGCTTATCACGCCACAAATATTTTTGTTTGTTAGAAACACTTACAACATCTCCAACAGATGATATATTTTAGGGCACAAGAAACTCTGATGGGTACCACTTTTGCAGTTTTAGGGTATGAAATATAGGGCGCATGACGTAATCGGCGTGCCTGAAGGTCCTTGCGGAGATTCACAGCAGGCGGCATGCTTCAACTGCGAGTGTGGGAGGTGGAGTAGTGGGGCATCTCCCAGCCACCAGATCGAAGACGAGGGGCAGCAATGGAGACGGAATCGACCATCGGATACTTGGCCCCGACCCGGAATCGACCAACGGAGGTTGGGCTACGGAGGTCGATTCAACGCGGCGGTGGGGCTAGGCCGGCCATGGCTAGCGGCAAACCTATTGGTGACCGTTTGGTCGTCGATGACAGTCGGGGAGGAGGGCTGCTAGCGGCGGGGCTACACGCATTTAGTTTCAGCGATGCGAACGAGCCATATTTTACATCATTTATTGGAGATAGTCTTATGCCTAATCTTATTGGGCTTGAGTTGATCATGTGGTTGATAGATGTTTGTGCATCTTGTTGCAAATTGAAGGTTCATATATCTTTTTTTCCGGAAAGGGGAATGGAGCCCGCCCTCTGCATCGAGTGATGCATACAACCTTTATTCATTATTAAGCAACAAAGGCTAGCAAAATCCATACAAAGATTGTACAAGCCAAAGCCGCCAACCCAACACCACCAAGCACAACGATAGAAGTTCACCGCCAGATCCGCATCGAGATCTGGAAACCACCCAACTGCCTAGGAAAGACGGGAGCCCATATCCCCCCAACATATCCTCATAGCTGCGCCAATACGGTCACTCCGGATGTCACTACCTCTGTTATCTTCCGCCGACCTATGTTCAGGGTGTAGATCGATGCGAAGACTCTCGCCACACCAGCCACCGACACCACCACGGTATCATGTAGCAGCACGTCCTAGCACGCAATCACCTAAGCATGTCGTGGTTATCAATGATACACCGCAACACCACGCCGCCAAGTACCACCGGCCGACAAGTCTCTAGAGGATTTTTCATGCGTAGCACCTGCCGAATAGGCATGACTTAGCGTAGCACATGTCGGCTAGGCATGGCTGACATCTCCGCTGAAACTCCGTGCAAAAACGAAGCCGCTCCACCTCCCGCCTCTTCCATCTTGCACTGCCCCCACAAACGATGAGAGAGAGAGAGAGATCAAATTCTCCACAGTTCCAACCTGATTATTTTTCATCATTATGTGCGACAAAGCTGTTAGTCTCTCGAGGTGCTTATAGGGGTAGGATGTGCGTGTGTGTGTGTGTTCATAGGGGTAGATGCATGTACGTGCTGTGAGTGCCTACAATTGTACTATGTTTCTCAAAAAAATCTGTCTCCGAAACTAAAAACCATCTTGTATCTCAATGCCCTTTTGCAGTAGCTTGTTTAACTTATCTTGCCCAGCTTGGACCTAAGTCAGCTCATGTTCGTCCAGATCCATCATTGTCGTTCAAATCGCATGGATTTACGTACTTCACATACATGATGATGCGTAGACACCAAATGTTGAATCACGCAGTTCTGCGCGCTTCTGGGTGTTGCTGAGTGTGAACTGTGCCTACTGGTCTATCCATGCATCTACAGTTTTATCTCATTAAGTCGTGCACTCTTGCTGCGAGGTCAGACGCTGTTGTTGTGCAGCTGATCAGATTCGTGTGCGAGCTAAGTCTTGTTCCCCACACATTCCCGGTGCCACCCATTCCGAGAACATCCAACACCGATGCAACGCACATGCTTTGTGGTTCTACGACTATGGTTTCAAGAGTGCTCGGGACGCATTTTCTACCATAGCCTTTCAAATAGATATACCTTTGGTCGCCTTGCTTAGCCCCACTGATGTCAGAAGAAGTAGGAGAATATATAATGAGGAAGAGAGCAAGCCTATATATCCTTAAGGACCAGTCTAAACCTAGAACTATGCAAACCTTTTTAAAAACGTTCATCAACGGAGAAGTTCATGCTCCACAGTACTACAACAACTAATGGTCTTCCGATTGGTATAAGTGTTGCTGGCAACCATATTTGTTTTTCCGAACCATGCAGGAGAACTGCATGTGCTATATTAAAGACAAACAACACGGGCAAAGTCCATATAACAGTTGCAGCGACCCAATAAACAACCAGAGAAACAACAACAGAAAAATGGTACGGCCGCTGCTCTAGTGTTTCAGAAATAGCCCACGACATGAGTCTCGACGACCAAAGGGAAACTTCCTAGCCGCGAAAAACATAGAAAGTCAAACTAAAAATAGACTGGAGGACATACGACAAAGACAGAATGAAGTAAGTTTGAGCTCAACACTGGTCAGATTTGTCGTTCCAAACGACCGCTGCTCCCCAAGTTTCATTGTTTAGCGTCGGCTTTGATCTGCTCCACGATTTGATCCCAAAAAGGCGCAGACTTTTTAAAAATTTAGTTTGACCAAGTAGATGGTCACTAAAACATATGTCATGTCCTACAAAATTATAATATTTGAAACCTTCGGCGAAAATAAATCTGTAGCTAAGGGTCAATTCTTGATCAAATTTTAATTTTAGAAAGTGTGCTAGCCTTCTTTTCGGTAAGGGAGGGGGTATTAGTACCCGCGAGCATAGTTTAAAAAACCGGACCAGTAAGTGAACCGGCGAGGTCACTGGTTCCCGATTCACCGCTTGGACAGTTGGTTCGCTTGGTTCGATTGCCAGTTCAATAGCTAGCAAACAATATTTTATATGGTAATATGGTAGGTAAAAACAGGTCAAATAGATATATTTCCGTAGAATGGACACCAAATTCATCCTGGGGATGTGGTTACTCGGCAAACTCTATTGTCACCGTCCCTCCAACTCAATGATCTGAGTTCGTGTTTATTTTTTCTCAAACAGCGCTAGCTGTGAGGTCAGCTGGCTTGACCGCCAGGTTCATTCCCCGATTTATTACTCGTTTGATCGAAAAACTGCCCGGTTCAGCCGGTTTATCCTGGTCTAGTGGCAGGGTGGCCCGGTCCGGTTTTTTAAACTATGCCCGTGATGTCTAAATGATTGTTTCTGACCTCAGGCTTTGGCATGGCATGGCAGATGTGAGAGCGGCGACCCACAACTTGCAGCTGATGACATTAAAGGTTTTCCCAAAAGTTTGCGATCGGTGAGTTCGAATGTGCTCTCAACCCTATTCATCCAACTAGGATTCAGCGAGCTCACCACTGAGTCGCACGTGCAGTTATGGGAAAGTTAAAGGAGAATATACCGTGTAGGAGAGATGTTTTGAGATTGGTGAAAGTCATGTGGCATCTTGCAGAATGGGACTAGCGTGCCGAAGTATGTGCTTCCATAGAATCGTTATTCCGGACCAACCATTGGGGTTCAATAGCATAGATGTACCAAGATTTTGAGTATTGAACCTAACCGCTCTACATGCTTCTGGGTGCCAGCCTGTGCAATCTCATACATCACGTCTATGCACGCATGTCTTGTTGTCCCTAATCAAGTCGTGGGCTCTTGCAAAAATGTCTGTTGATGTTGGTCTACTCCTCCTTGTAGTTTGGATAACATTCCTGGTGCATCTCATTCCGAAAAACATGCGGGTTAACACAACCATCAGTTCGTGTTAAAGGTTATGGTGTGCTAACTACTTGCTCAATATTTCAAGAGGATGGGGAGGAAACTTAACCGCCCGCACGCTGCTGGTGTTATGTACTTATGTTGCTCAATCTAAACTGTAAAATGTGCTAGGCGTGTCAAAATGGATAACAAGGTCGGATGAGGAACAATACTCCTACACTACTTGTCTTCCTTTTCTTTCTCACATGATGCATGGCCCCTTGGCCTGGTTGCTTTGTTTCTACTGATGCTAGAAGAGGTCAAAGAAATAGACGAGAGGAAGTGAGGGAAACATAAAGACTATAATGAATGAGTTTTACTTATGACTGGACAATGGATCCACAACTAACGGAATGGTTGAAAACAGTGTTTAAAGTGAACATGTGTTACAATTTTCAAATAAATGTTAAGCACCAGGGTGCTGCGGGAGTAGTGAGTGCACCATTTGCAGCCACCGTCTAATAGTAGAGAATTCTAGAAGGCGCTGAGTAAATTATTGCCAATGTTTTGTTCTCACACCGCGACATATTTCTCGTTGCTCTTGGTCTAAACACATAAACCACTCGTGAATACATTTTAGTTTGTCGATACATTCTTTCACGTTTTAAATACTAGATGCATAAATCTCAATGCATCTCCAAAATAAACATATTGCATGGACACCATGGAGGCTTGACGGCGGCTCAATGCATCGGAGTAGCTCAATGCAATGAATGATCGGCAGGTTCATTGAAGAGAAAATGGGCTGAAGATTATTATCTTAAATCCATCCATGACGAGGAATATATCGTAGCTTCATTTCTTTTATTTCTTCCTAGCTTCTTATGTTGGAGAACTATTAGCATGACAATTCAGATGTCCACAGGGCCTATTATTTCAATCAGATTTTTTGGTGGGTGGCTAATGTAATCCCATTATGGGGCTAATTTTCACGTGATAATGGTGGTTCACTTATTTTAGGAAATTTGGAAAGGAAAACTAGCTTCCGTCGACGAGAAGATACATAAGTCTGCATCCCAAAATGAGTAGGAATATAGGGATGGAATGCGCGGTGCAACTTTATAGGATGGCACTAAGGAGCCTTGCCATGCCTGCTGGGGTGTTAACACGTCCCATTTGGATTACTAATGCAAATGATATAGTTGACATGGAGGAATGAGGCAATGCTTATCATCCGAGCGACTAAAAAAGATCTGGCATGTCCCTCTATGACCTTGTAATGCATAGCATCATTCTTGTATTTCTAGGTTACATTTTCAGGATTGTAGGTTTTCTTCCGGGATTTCTTTTGGGCAATGGGTGTTGCTCATCCACTATTTCGAGTAATGCGGATGCTTTTTGTGTTATTGATTGATAATGGAGCCCCAATTTTGAGCGAGGGATAAATCTGGAGAAAAGTTGTTGCACATGGATGCTAGTTGTAACGTGAGCCTTTGGCAAGTCCTGCGGATCTAAGCACCGAAAGTGACTAGGTGAGCTCGTCATTTATGTGTCTATATCTACTAGAACATGGAATCCTGTTAATGGCGTGAGTACTGGATTTATTTCCCGCACAAGTATATACTCACACCATGGTTACTAAAGAATAGAACCATTGAGTTTCATGATTGACAAATTAATTATCACCACATCTGACTCGCTACCAATAGTAACATCAAATCTAAATTAGAATTTTTTTTCATGATTAGATACATATATAAATGAGTAAGACTTGGAGATTTCCCATGGGAATTAATGGGTAGCATATCCACTACTCTATATCTTGCATTAACCGTGTTGACAATTAGGCATCAGAGGAAGAAAGAAATATGTTGGCTAGCTGTGTGTGAAACAATCGGGAAGACTAAGAAGTCGATAGATGACCAACTGAATTATTCAAGAGAGGTAGGCGTCATGCAGGACAGTCTGCAGGCATTGTGCATTTTCTAGTGGTTCTCCGGCTGACATGCTTCCCGCTGCCACGCATTCCGATGCAAGAAATTGGTCTAGGTTAACCACCTGCGGCATGCTTAATCGTCCCAGTTAGGATTGGTGTGCTACCTATTATGCCGTTAGACTATTTAAACAAACGCCACTATTTATCTTTGTAACATGTGTAAGCTGCCTATGGACTCTACTACTGCTAGCAGAAATAAGGCTGTCGTGAACTCGTTGGACAGGAATGCATAAACGAAGAGGAAGCGAGGGCAGCAAGTAACATGAAATGGTTTTTTACTTATAAAGACAAAAGGTACACTTGGATCCTAAAATGTTGGCACGTGATAAAAGCAATTGCATTGCAAGTACATATGGGGCGTAACAATCAAATTAAAGTTTGGCACCAAGAGGGTTGTGGCAATGAATTATTAGCAAAGGTTTAAATAGTGGACTAAAACTGTTTTGAGTTGGTCGATGCAATGACTAACAATTTTAGCGCTAACCAAGCTTAGCCGCTATTAGGTAGCTACATGCCACTAAATCGTTAAAAGATGGATCTTTTAGCGGCGCTAAAACATGAACCATATCCTGGCCCAGATGATATGGGATTTTAGAAATGTCGGCCTTAATTTCCATCACCTTATGTGTTCCCTATAATCTTAAGTAATCGTCTGTCAACTCCTGGAGCCTTGCAGCATCTGTTCGTTGTTTTCACTCTTTTGTTGCAAAACTGCTAAATTCCCTTTTTATTGCGAATTCGGAGAACTTCATTAATCACTCGACAAGATTACAATCACTCAATAAAGTGTGTCTAAGATATCTCGGGTTATAAATTAATCCACATGTATATCTCCTCCTATTGGTACTAGATTGTTTAGCACATACGTGGGTTACATTATTAGCTTCACGCCCTACAAAAGAAATGCTAGAACTAGTAAAAGCTCTCATAAGTCATAATGTCCCTAATCTCTTGACTGATAGCCATGAACTCAAATCTTCCATTACTTTCATTACAAAGGCCTACTACCTCCTTCATATCACTCTCCGTGATGACAATGGCAACCCATTTCAGCCGCTATAGCCTCAAATCATCCCTGATGCCATATGCTTCAGTGGTTTCGATACTTGCAACTTATCGTATCGAAGCGCATATGCTCGTAATAATACTCCCTAACTGCCCCTCCCAACTAGGGCATGTGCTATAATACTTGGAAAAAGAGTTAAATTCCTTAGCACCGCAATAGTTGCACTATATCTTTTGCAGAAGGTGAAAACAGATGCCAGTAAATAGCTAAACCCGCTATTTAAAAGTTCAATAAATAGTAGGCAAGAGCTGTTGGTAGTAATTCTATCATGGTTACCACTATTGATGTGAGCCTAACTAAAGGCGCAAGCTTATTATGCTTTCTTCTCAACTCTCACACCATACATATTCCAGGTTGATCTTAGAAGAACTATCGGCAATGTGACGGTACTTTGCTCCATAGCGTTCAGGCAGAGAGGAGCGTTGCACCCTTATAGCCCAGAACCCACAATCCTAAAAAGAGCTATCATCAGGGCGTAGATCTGCACTGTCCTTGCCAGACCTAAAATTGATGCTACTAAAGCCTCAAAGAGCGCTCTAACCCTGCACGAGTCCATCACGTCACGTTAGTTACTGAGATTCCGCTACACCACGTGGCCGAGATCCATCGTCATTGATGCGGTACAGGCAACACCGCTCCACCTTTGGCCACCATCATCCAATAGTTGCTCCAAAAAATGATGCCCTCAAGAGGGAGAGTGACACCATAGCTGATGTCATCATCCGATCTGGAATACCAAGATATACGGTTTCCGGAGAGCAGCCAAAGTGAGTAGGAGATGGCTACACCAATGATGCTTCCAACAAGGTAACAACGCAAGTACGACGCCCATCTCCTGCCACAACAAGAGTCATAGCTCAGTTTTCATCAGCTGCCGCACCTCCCGAGCTCTAGGACCAGATGTAGGATCCCGACATCCGCCACAACTAGCCGCCAACCTGTTGACGAGCTCTAGCAAGAAGGAGCCTATAACCGCCATGTCCGGGGCCACTGCCCGGGAGTCCTCTTACTACGGGACAAGCCACATGACCAAGGTCATCTCAGTGTACCGTTGTCGAAGGTTGAAGTGGCATGAGCGACTATGCCAAACATGGCCCGCTCGGCCCAAGTGGGTTCAAATCGGGCCAGCCAGCCAGCCACCACCATCCATGCCACCTGCACGACCATGCCATGGCCGTCTCCCTAGCACCATCTGCACCACCTATATGACCACACTGCATGGGCTTTGTGAGGCGACCTTCCCGGCTCCCACGGTAGAAGACCGTTGAGGGGCGCCCTAGTGCGGCCACTGCACGCAGCCGCACGGGAGCAAAGGGAATACTCATTGTACTCAATTAACTCACCATTTGAAAGATCTCGAAATAAATCTAATGATATTGATATTGTGTAACATAGATGATATGTTATTGGGCCAATGCTGGACCAATTTAAAATTTTCAAAGCGTGCATGCCTTCGTTTTTGGAAACGGGGGAGAGTATTAGCACTCGTGATGTCAAAATGGTTCTTGTTCCTGAGGCTTCAGGATGGTGGAGGTGAGCGCGACAACTCAAAACGAGCATTAGAGATTCACCTGATGCAACAACAATCAGCAAGCACACGAGAACTAATAACATTATTGGTTTGACTGCAAGTCTTAGACGGATAGATTCAGATCTTCTTTCTACCTATTTTTCCTACTATGTCTCCTCAAGCTCGCCACCGAGCCACGCTTGCAGGGCTCGGCTCCTCTACAGTTTAGTTGTTACAGCACGCGTGCTGTAGCTATTAGAATCAGCCCTCCATTCTAATCGGATGGCTCCCTTTTTTCCCGTTAATTATTGTTGTTAACTAATAAAAACTACTAGTACGATGGAGGGAAAAATCTCCTATCCCCTGGACTTGGCGCCAAATTGACTCTCCCGCTCGACTCTCCCGCTCGTTCTTCTGCCGCTCCTCCCGAGATGCAGATCATCTCTCTTCTTGATTCCATCTTCTAGAAATAAAAAAAGAAGAAGAAATCAATCTCAAGGTATGTGCCCGATTAAATTCACTGTTCTCACGGCTGTAAAAGAACTCTGTGGACTGAATTTGATCTGTTATCAGCGATCACGAAAGATAGGAGAAGATTTTCAGCGATCACGAATGATAGGAGAAGAGTAAAATCTAATGCCTACTGGGACTGAGGCCATGGATGAGGTCATGGACAAAGATCCAAACATGTGCAGTCAATTTGATCAATTCTCAATCTATATCATCAATTTTGATTAATTCTTAGTCTGTCTCATCCTAACTTTTATAGGGAAAAACTGATTTGTTCAATTCTCAATATATATCATCAATTTTGGTCAATTCTTAGTCTATCTCATCCTAACTTTTACAGGGAAAAACGGATTCCTTCTTGGACACCTCAGATTGACATGAAATTTAATTCTACAAAGGAGGCATGGAACTTTTGGACAGTTTATGGAGGTCATATTGGTTTTGACGTAAGGGTAAACTATGAAAACAAGAGCAAAATTGATGGAGTAATCACTTCTGCAAGATATGTTTGTTCCAATGAGGGCTACAGAGCAAAAGATAAAAGAGATCATAAAACAAGGCGTCCACGTGCAGAAACAAGAACTGGATGCAAAGTTTGGATGGGAATCACTATAGATAGAGAAATAGGAAATTATGAACTGCATGAGTTACATGTTGAACACAACCATGTGCTGCAATTACCTGGAACATGCCACTTGATGCCGTCACAACGAAAGATTTCGACTTTGCAAGCTTTTGAGATTGAAACAGCAGATGATTCAGGAATTGTACCAAAAGCAGCTCATGAGTTGGCAAGTCGGCAAGTCGGTGGGCCAACAAATCTTGGATAACACGTCGTGATCACAAGAACTATTTGCGAACAAAGCGTCAAAGGGAGTTGATATATGGTGAAGCTAGAACTATGCTCAAGTACTTTCAAGATAAGAAATCAGAGAACTCTGCATTTGAGTATGATGTACAAATAGATTGTGATGAAAAAATTGCAAATATATTCTGGGCTGATGCTAGGATGATCATTGACTATGCTCATTTTGGTGATGTTGTTACATTCGACACGACATTTGGGACAAACAAAGAATACAGACCCTTTGGTGTATTTGTTGGCTTCAACCATTTTCGAGAAACGGTAATTTTGGGGGCTGCACTTTTATATGATGAAACATTTGATTCATTTAAATGGTTGTTCAACACCTTCTTATCTGTGCATAACAAAAGGCAGCCTAGAACTATCTTTACTGATCAAGATACTGCAATTGGCAAGGCAATTAATGCGGTATTTATAGAAGCATGGCATGGATTATGCAATTTTCACATAATGCAAAATGCCATGAAACACTTACCTCAAAAAAATAAGGATGAGGATGGCCCAAATGTTCTAGCTGAATTCAGTGCTTGCATGTACAAGTATGAGAATGAGGAAGCCTTTGAAGCAGCTTTCATTGCCTTAAGAAGCAAGGTGGATACACAAACTTGGTTGGATAGTATATACAAAGTTAAAGAGAAATGGGCAAGATGTTTCATGAGGAATGCTTACACTCTAGGGATGAGAAGTACCCAATTAAGTGAGAGCTTGAATAGTGACTTGAAAAACCATCCGAAATATGATCTTGACATTCTTCGTTTTTTCAAGCATCTAGAAAGGGTTGTGCAAGGAAAGAGAGACAATGAGCTAAATGAGGAATATGAGTCTAGAAAAAAGGTAGCTAGAGTTAGAATAAGGACTCCTGCAATAATACAAGTAAGCAAGGTTTACACACGACGCATATTTGAAGATTTTCAGGATGAATATGAAAGATCCATCTCGGCATATATTAAGCCATCAGAAGAACACAACATATATAATGTTGCCATTGCTAGTCTTGATCCAGAAAGCACATATGAAGAAGAGAGCAGAGTTCTAGTTGATCATGAAGAGCAACAAGTTAGCTGCAGTTGTGGACAATTTGAGCGACTTGGTATATTGTGATGTCATGCTTTGAAAGCCCTTGATGTCATGAATATTAAGTATCTTCCGAGCCACTATATTTTGAAGCGGTGGACTCGAGAAGCAAGAAGCGGCACTATTCAGGACAGCCATGGAAATATTATTCTGTAAGACCCAAGAGTGGGAGATAGATTGTGTTTGAAGTTTTTCATTCATAAGTTCCATGGCATAGCTTCCAAAGCACTCGTATCTGAAGAATGCAGCAAACTAGTAGATGATGCCTTGGAGAGCCTTAGCAAGAAAGTAGAAGAAAAAGCTTCTAGTACTATATGCAGAAATGAAGCTACATGTGAAGAACCAGATGGTAGTTTACAGACTGCGTGCCTAAAGAAAAAGGAAATTCAAAAGAAAAACTCAAGAAGAACTAAGTCATGGATCGAGAAGCAGCGTCCTAATAAGAAGAAAAAGAAGACAACTAAACTAGTACCTGAAAATCAATCTTGTGATGTAAATCTCTTACACCTACGTGAACACACTACAAATTTACTAATGCAAATATAGACTAATATGTTTTCTTAATTTTCTTCTTAGAGAGGAGAGAAGGACATGCCGGCGACACAACACCAAGCAACTACAGAGCAACCGGCTAGAATAAATGAGAATGGTCTGCAAGAATATGGGTGGATGACTCGTTTACTAATGGTATTTCACTTAGCATGTCTAAAATTCACTATTTAGCCATTTGAGTCTTGTTGTGTAATCAGTTCTATCTCCCTTAATATGCAGGGCCAAATTGATGACAATTTGGACTTGCAGAACTGTATGAATTTTCCCGGGATGTGACATAGGCAATAGAAAATGAGATGACAATTATGCATCTTATAAGCGTTTTTTCTTGGTAGACCGAAGTTTTGGGAAGCTTCAGACAGACTATATATGTTGTTCGTTTTGTTTTCGTGAAACATTACCTATTAGGTAGACTGAAAGTGAGAACTTATATATTCAGTGCGTGACTTTCTGCTATGGAAATATCTAATGTGCTCTATACTAATTCGGAAGATATAAATGCTTATTTCGTACTCACAAGTACAGGGCAGACTGCCGGTCGACCTCGTCGACGACAGCGGCCGCGGTGCCGGCCTTGTACGTTCAGCAATCAACATGCTATGCAAATTGACTAGAAACTAAAATTCTAGTTTCCTGCTCTCACGTCTCACGATGCTAGTTTATGCTTAGATAAACCATACAACATCAAGATCAGAAACTATACAATACCAAATACAGAACCGGAGACACACACACCTTGGGAAAATAAAGATGCTCACGAGAGCAACAAAGTAAGACAGAAATTCACCAGTGTCCTGTCTCATGTAGAAGTTGCAGTCCGTCGGCGAAGCGGCTCCCTTGCAGTTGGACGGGGGGCACCACGCCTACAGCCTCCCGGTCAGCCGCCCTCGAGCCGGTAGAAGTGGCTGCGCCACCGCGGGATCTGCTGCCTCCAGGTACGCGCTACCAGCCAGTACACACAGCTACACCACCGGGAACCTCCTCCAGCCGGTCGAAGTAGCTACGCTGCTCCGGGATCCATGGCTCTAGGTCCGGCTTGCCACGCTCGAGCTGGTGGATAGCTTCACGTCCTGCGATGGAAGAAGCGACCAACGGGGGAGAGCGATTTGATCGAGAGAGAGGAAGAGTGTTGGGAGGAATCGTGGGAGAGGCGGAGGGCATCCAAGCAATTTTATCCCCTCCACATTGCTTTTTCTCACAGCTCTGAACACAAGCGACTAGATGCTTCGATGCCCAAAAGAGAAAAGCCGAGCGTTTTGTTTTTTTAATTTTTTTAATTTTGCCAGGAAATGCCGCGAGCAAACGATGGAAGGAAACCTTCGATTCAATTGTATGGCAGATTCTAATAGCTACAGCACGCGTGCTGTAACAACTAAACTATAGAGAAGCCGAGCCCACGCTTGCAGTCATGGAAAACATCAAAGAGAGGAACACGGCGATTTCACCCACTGTCGGACATCTCCGGCTTATCCTCACCGTTCGCAGGTCGTTGGAGATTCGGGCTATCCTTTTGACGAAAACAACCTGTACAAGTTCAACTTCGCACTCCTATAGGCACCGAAGTGGACAAGTTCATCTCGCATATTCTCTCTCCTCCCCTGTGTCTCCTTATCCAGACAACCACACCGCCGTCCTCCATCCACACGATCACACCGCCGTCTTCCACCCTCCAATGGGCAGAGCCAGGGGCCTCCGCCGCCGGGATCCTCCATGCTATCACCAACGGGCGAAGCAGGAGACTGCGGCAGCGCGTGAAGGGAGCTCGAGCGCGTGGACACTCAGATGCGCCGCCAGCGAGGAGGCGAGAGCCGCACGTCGTCGCCATTGATCCCTACCTCCCAGCGAGCCTCCACCGATACATGAAAAGGCGTCGACCTCGAGCGCTGCCTGGCCGACGTCGCCGACGGCATCAGGCCAGCGCGTGCAGCTTCTAGGCATACGTGCCTCTACACAGGCTGCTGACCAACCGCTGAACTCCAACATGATGTAGATCCGTTCTTACAAGTAATTTTTTTTTCTTGGAGCCTCCTCATATACTGGCATATCCATTAATTTCTCCTACGTTTTTCTAATTTTTTTGATCTTGATGAATTTTGGTTATCGGTTCTGTGATACAAATTGGAGCTTTCAGGTTGAAGGGAGTTCAGATCTTCCATTATTTGCACGCTCTCTTGTTTTTTATCTACGTTGGCCAGTTGATCCAAGACGAGCATAGTGCATAGAAGAAAAAGTCCGAAATTCGTGTGCGATATGTTCTAGATTGCTGAGAAATTTCTGATCCATTATTGATCTGTTGTAGTTCCTTTCATTCTTCAAAATTCTACCATTCCATTATATAGAGATTTTCAGATAAACATTGCTACATTATTTTTGAAAAAATTATCCAGATCGGTCGACGAGTGTAGTTTTTTTTATTCACGAGTCATAGTTTTGTGCAAAGATTGATCAAAGAAGGAGATAATGAAAAAGTGCAAGGTAGCTAACATAAAAGGGAAAGGACCTGGTGATGTGACCTGGATTTTGTCAGAGGGTCTCCGTTGTAAAATAGTGGCACCAATCTTGAAGTAAAAAGTGAAAATGAAAGGTCTCTGATAAGACCAGGACGTCTATAGCTGGGTGGAATTGCTTTTCCGTCAAAGAGAGTGTTTTGGGAAGGATGGAAGCTTTGAGATTGGTGAAAGACAGATGGCATCTTACACAGGACATTTGTTTCTGTGCCAAACTATGTCAAAATTTATATTCCAGACCGACCACTGGGGTTCAATCTCACGGATGAACCGTGACCTGAAGTCTTGACCCCAACTACTCTGCATGCTAGCTTCTGGTTGCCGCTCACTGCAATGTGACATTGCACGTGTATGCATGCATGTCTTGTTGTCTCTCAACAAGTCGTAAGGTCTTGCAAAAACGTCACATCATGTTGCCCTTCTAATCGTTGCCGTTTGGATCACATTCCTGGTGCATCTCATTCCCAAAAACATGCAGATTGATGCAATCACCAGTTTGTCTTAAAGATCTATGCACGCATGCTCGCCGTTCTACCACCATGCACTACAAGAAAATAGTCACGTAGAGACGTTATTTATTAGACGTTTTTTTATCATCGTCTCTACCTAAATAGTGAACACTGTGTTAAGACGTATTATGAGACGCTGCCCATGTCGTCCCAAAATACAAGCTCATTTGGATTCCACCAATACCATCCACGATAGCCATCAGATCGATCAGTTATTTTTCTCCCCGTGACTTGGAAAAAACCGTAGAAACCTAGAACCGCCGCCACAGGTCTCGTTCCTCCTAATCTCCCCTATGGCGTGACGGCGGGCACGCGCTTCACACGCTCTTCCTCCCTCCAGTCTATATCTCCTCCACCTCCCCGATGGCGATACTATGCCACCCCGCTGCTCGCAGGTGGTGCCTCCTCGACGGCCTTGGTGGACGCTCCGCCGCGAAATTTTCCTCGTCGGGGCGGAGGTTTTCTCGATCAAGTGCCCGAGGGGATCCTGCCATTCCCAGCAATGAGATCTGCATTAGCCACCTCTCGTCGGCCAGCTAGCGGTGCCCGCCCGTTGTCGTCCTCCAGACAACCCCGCCCTTCTGCGTGCGATGCAAGCTCCGGGCCGCCCAGATGCGCCTCGGATTTGCTCGTTCACACAGGGGCAAATCATCAGGTTTGATTATGATTGCCTTCTATCCTATGTCTAACATGCAGATAAGATGTTTGATAGATTTACCAGTAGAAACTTTCACTGTATAACCTTGCACATCTGGTGTGCAGAAACTGACTTGTATCAATTGATAGCTGTTAGGATTTTGTTGGTACGAAGTTCTGTTGCCATGTGGTGGCACTTAGTACCAAACCTCCTCCGGACTCTCACATAAACACAGAATCTACTACATGCATTACTGGCACTGATGCCATGGTTTTTGTAGTTCTGCTTGATTAGATGATGATGAAATGGACCAATTCTCGTCAATATTAATTTGTAGGTATGTTGTCCAATGGAGGTGCTATTCGGTATAGATGTATATGCTTCAGATGCTAAATTTCTTGCATTGTCAAATGTTCTGCCACGGCCTCCTTATATTATGCGGAGATCTTTACTTGTTGGCACTAATTTCTAGAGCATGCCAGTATTTTTTGGTAGGTATGCGGAGAAGAAGCTGGAATATGAAATTGATGAATTGGTGCTCTACTACATTTGATGGTCAAACACTCGTGATATTTATGTATTTCAGTTGTGCTGGATGTTGATGGTTTAAGGACTTCTGGACCTTAAAATTCCTCTCTATTCGATGACAACATAAATGGATGGAAGGTTGCAGAATAAATTTCTATACAAATATGGAAATGGTGTTCAGTTCACACAAGTCACGAGTGTAATAATGAGATTTTCTGTGATGTGATATTATGCATGTTAAACACACTATTTGCTAAAGGTGAAACCTCTGACTCCCTCTGTTCCAAAATACTTGTCGTGGTTTTAGTTTAGTTGAACTAAAAACACATAAAGTATTTTGAAGGGAGGGAGTACTATTCAAGTTTTTTCTGGTTAATCTATTGATGTTATTTATATTTCATTTGAATTTGTCTACAGGCTAGCTGTTATCGAGGATTCTTGATGTGACAAAACAAAATGCCAATGATTTACAAAGTGGTTCTATGGCGGCCAGCCAGTTCGTGCGGCATTATCTTCATGCAAGAAGCTTATATATATATAGGGTTTAGCTAGTCAGAACAAAATATATAGGATTTTTGAAATCCTATCCGGTCCATTTTTTTTGACTTTTGTTGTAATATATCTGCAGCTTGATTGTAAATGATTGTAAACTATTGTTGTTGTGAATAAATAATGTAGTTTTTTTCCAGTAATACTAGAGTATTGTTTATTTTTGTGTTGTTCGTAACATTAATATACTCATGTCTTAATATAAATTCGTAATTATCGGCTGTGGCAACTAAAAAGAAATCATATTTACTGCAAAATGAAAAATGTTTCACACTTACTTTGGATGCAAAAAATCGACTCAACTGCAATTAGAGACGTTATCCCAGAGCACCTTGCAAAGCGTCTATACAACAAATAGACATGCTTTCTGAACGTCTCAATTCTGCCTAAACACGCTCACTTTACGTCTCTACAGATTCTGAGACGGTGCATAAGGAGACGCTCCTAGGACGCTTTATGTAGCGACTATACATTGGCTTAGAGATGATTTTTCGTGTCTTTAGTACATAAATCGGGCGTCTTTACATGACTTCTATGTTGTAGTGATGGTGTGCTAACCACTCTCTCTAATAATAAATAAAGGATGTGCGCATGAGGACGGGGCTTCGCTCCCTATTTCGAAAAAAACACTACGTCTCTCCGTTTTAAAATATAAGATGGATGCATTCCTTTTACAAAGCTAAAACATCTTATATTTTAAAATGAAGGGAGTATTTGCTGAATATTTCAAGAGGATGGGTAGGAAACTCAAGCGCTCACAGGCTGTTGGTGTGCCTACGTGGCTCAATCAAACAATTTAAAAGGGCTAAGGCAGCTCACAATGGATAACAAGTACGGACGAGGAAGAATCCTCCTACACTAATTTCCTTCCTTTCCATCTTGCACTCTTCTCGACGGATGACCCCTAGGCCTGGTTGCTTTGATTCTACTCATCCTAGAAATGAGCAAAACGGACGGGAACAATGCGCATATAAACGAAGAGGAAGTGAAGGCAGCATGCAGATGACAATGAATCAAATGGTTTAAGAATAGTGTCTGCGAGTGCACTCGTGTACTTGTGATGACAGACAATGGAGTCACAACTAATGGAATGATTTAAAAATAGTGTTTACGGGTGCACATGTGTTACAAATATCACATGAAAGTTTGGCACAAAGAGTGCTTCAGCAGTAGTGCGTGCATCATTTTCAGTGCAATGGATGACAGTAGGTTCACTGGAGAGAAAATGGGTCGAGGATTGTTGTTGTATATTCTTCCATAACAAGTAATCTATCTTCAACAAGCCATTTCACAACAAGTAATCTATCTGATCACCCTTTCCTGTATTGCTCTCCTCCTTCTTATTTTTCCAGCAATTTTAGCAATACACTTGAGACGTCCATGAGGCCTAGTTATTTTGATTATTAATTGCTCCGTCCTAAAAAAAATACTTCTACATACATACTATAAGTTTAGAAAAATCTTCGACATCGTTTTTAGGACGGAGGGAGTAGTCATTTTGGTTTGTGGCCAATGTAATCCCGACAGGGGCTAATTTTCTTATGATAGTGGTGGTTCCCCTTATTCCACGCAATTTGGAAGTAGAGAAATCTAGCTTGCTCCGGCGATAAGCTAGTTAAGTCCACCTTAGAGATATTTTGATACGTGTGCACCTTCTTGTGTTTTTGGTAAAGATTGAAGACTATGATGAAAAGGAAGAAATGGATGGAGATGAAGGTGCGGTGCAGCTTTATATGGCGGTAATGGGGATTCCTGCAGTGCCTAGTGCGGCACATACCATTTGTATTACAGATGCATATAATGCACTTGACATGGAGGAACGAGGAATTGGTAATCATCGGAGTAATTAAAAGGGATTTAAACCCCTGGGAAGGAAACTTTGATCATTTTCCAAGTGGAAAATGAATGTCTGTCTATCACCTTGTAATGCATACAACAATCGTTCGAGTTTCTAGCAGGTCTAGTGGCATCAGGCTTGCGGCTTGTTTTCGGCTCAAGTGATTAAAAGGAAAACCACGAAAAGCAGCAGAGCAGTATGCTGGACAAATTCTCATGTCTCTCCCGTTTTTCTTTCGAAAATTTCAAATTTAAAGATACAAAAAAGTCCAAAAAACACCGTGAAGTAGATAATAATTTATAATATGCACGTGAAGAAGATCGTGTCAAAATTCCTTGTATTTTAACCTCAGCAAAAAAGAGAAAAATGCAGATCTAGCTATGAACAGTGTAATTTTGAATGGACCTCCGTATTTTCCTAATTTATTAAATTTGTCTTGGTTACTGTGCCCGAAATAAAATGTATTGCACACTTGTATTTCCTATTGTTAGCTACACGTAAGTATTTTTTTCAGAATTCTTTAATGCCTTTTAACAATTTCAAAAACATGCTCAGTTGAGCATGTGCTCCAAAACCATTTTCCGCTCTTAGTACTATGTTTTGACTCTGAAAGGGGGTGATGAACATTTATTCGGATCTGATGAATTTTTTTTAAAATTCCCTGAACAATTCGTGCAAGCCTGGTCTTTTTTTCGCTATGAATGAACAAATTGAAACATGAACACTTTTTTTCTTGCAGTTAAAAAACTCGGAATCGGACCATCTATGTAGTGAGCCAAAGCCGTGATGGCGTCCATTGGAGCGACTCGCTCCATAGATGGTGCATTTCGAGTTGTATACACAAAATGTTGAAGCTACCCAGTCCGCATGTTTCCTAGGGAGCTAATTGCAAGAATGGTAAGCCTTTGCCCTTGCCAGTTTGGTGTACATTCCCGGTGTCGCTCGTTCCAAGAACATCCAACATGGATGCAAGCATCATATGTGTTAGATATCTAACCATGCATGCTATATTGCTATGACGTTCATGTCTATCTATGGCGTGCTAACTGGTCGCTGAAAATTTTAAGAGCACGGGGAGGAAACTCAATCGCTAAATTTTAACTGAGGCTCGCTGTTGCGCGAAGCACCTACTATTTCAACACTACCTGTCTTTTCTCTCTTCTATTCTTCTGAATGAATGGAACCTAGGCCTCTTTGCTTTGTTTGTACCGCTGCTAGAAGTAGATAGGGAAGACATGAGCAAACTGGACGCATATATAAACTTATCTGAAGTGAAGACACGAAGCATATTGCTTTTAACCAGTTGTACTTCTGAAGTATACAATGCAGCCCCAACTAATGGAGTGTTTAAAATGTAGTGTCCATGAGTGCACATGTGCTGTAAGTTTCACGTGAAAATTTGGCACTTCAAGTTTGTGGCTGTAGAACATGCACCTGTCCGTCTCTGTGCTGTAATGTTTGCTTATCATACCATGCATCTACCGGTTGCTATAAAGCTTCAGAGAATAGTTCCGGTTGCTATAAACCAATTTCTAAGTCCATGTAATTTGCTGGTAGATTATTCTTTCATACTTTAAAAATGAGATGCAAAAATATCGATGAACCAATTTCTAAGTCCATGCACCGTGGGAAAAAAATGTTTCATTCTACCCTCTTCTCTCATAATCGCACTGTTTCTGATGCCGCTCAATGCAAAGCAATCTGGCGGGTCCATGCATGGATAAGATGAACAACAGAAAATGGGTATAATATTATTCTTGTAGATTCTTCCATCAGGCTTATACTAGACAATCTGTAACAAGAAGAATCAGTCTTGCTTCAAGTGGATGCTAAATAAGTCCACAGTGGAGCTAGCTTTTTAATATATATGCACGTCTTCGTCTTCTTATTTTTTATAAGGTTTGCAGATTAAGACAAATAGGAGGAAATTGGTAGGAGGAACTTGATAGCCTGGTACAAAGTGGAAACGGCATGTCCTCTATGACCTTGTAAATTGTACATAGGAGTTGTTCGAGTTTCTGCACTTCCGAGGGCATTAGGCCACCGTTGTTAGTTTTGTCTTTTCGAGCTGTAGTATCCAGGCGGTAGTTATCTTAGTCTTTCTCTTTCTCACATGGACTTTGTACAACCCATCTTTTGGGCTGTCGGGATGTTTTTTGCTTCGTTGCTTGACAAGGAACCCGACATCTGGGAGGAATGAATTTGAAACAAAAACTATCGTGGTTGCACATATTTGCTAGTTGTGATGTTAGCCCTTGGACGAGTTTATTGGGTCTAGGTGACCATAGTGACTACATGAGTGAGTGGTCTATGTGTGCAAGTATTCACCGTAGTAGGTAATGGTGTTAAAGTCGCCGGTAATAAGTGGCCCCACACATATATGCTCACACACTTTTCTACTCTCTCTGTTCAGAAATATAAGACGTTTTAGATTTGTGGATCGAATGTATCTAGACGTCTTTAGTGTATAGATTCATAGAGGTTCAGAGTGAACCTATACATAAAAAATATCTAGATATATTTATTTCACAAAGCTAAAATGTCTTATATTTCTAAACGGAGGGAGTACCTAAGTGTAGAATCATCGAGTTTCATGGTACACAAATTAGATCTCATTGACACATGACTCACAGTCCACTCTCACATCACCTCCAACTGAAAAATGATTCGTGTCGATTAGATATAGGCATGTCAAACATTGTGTTTTTTAATTGGTGTTAGTGGCTTGCACGACCGCAATATCTATGATACTCGTGTAATTAGTACAACGAATAGAAGATGTTGGTTAGTTGTGTGAGACGGTGAGTCACAATTAACAATATCGATGTTTAATACACCTAGCAGTTGCTTGTGTTGTGTGAAACAGTAGGGAGCACAGGAACTAGCTAGGTGTCCAACTCAATTTAGAGAGGCAAGGGAACTGAGTGCAGTGTTCCAATAACTAGCACAAGAAAACAGAGGTGTTGGGTGCCAGGTTGCCGCTTTCTGTCTCACTTGTTCCCCGATGCCTATCATGCCCAAAATGCCAACTAGCGAGGCAACCAATTTGTCTTCATTAACCACCCACGACATGCTTCATTGTCCTAGTGCTGATGTGCCTTTCTAACTCCGACCGTACCATTTCTCTCCGTTTCTTCAACCTGACAATGCATGGTAACTAGCCCTCCTTGCTCAATCTCTACTACAGCTTGCAGAAATAAGGGAAGTGTTAAGTCTGTGGTGAACTCATAAGACGTGAACGCGTCTATAAATAAAGGAAAATCGAGGGAAGCAAGAAGGTGAAATGGATTGTAATTACAAAAGAACAAAGGTACTGTTGGGGCCTACACTAATGATATGTGAAAAAATCTAGTGCGGTACTCCTAACATGGGTTGTAATAACCACATGGCAATTTGGCACCAAGCAGGCCAAAGGACTGTTGGTAACTAATTCTATATGCTGATGTGGTACATCAATTAATGAAGAGAGGTGTCGGTGGTAACAATATGACACAGTTTCATAGCGCATGTAACAAGAAAAATTGAATGCTAGATACATCTTGTACATAGAATTGTATTGAGATTCTACAAATAATTAAATATCATAAGACTATGATATGGCTACATGATACTTAGCATTATAAGGATAGTATCATAAACTAATATCATATGCATGATACTCGTATATGGTACTTCCTACTATGACAACACTTTTGCTCTCGACCCCATTTATCGACGTGATGTGGAGATAATAAAGGCACAGTCCTCGGTGCTACGCGGATCTTGAGCACGGCATCATCCCGCATCGACTGGCACTGCAGAGGATCCTGATGGTCACTGGAACAAGCGGCGTTGACCACCCGAGGCAGCGGATCTTGGGGCGCATGGAGGCGATGGCACATGAGCGTGAGGCAACAAGCGCCCCTCCCCCGGACCCTATCCTCTGCCTTGCATGTGCCTCCTTCATCTCAGCATCTCACTCACCGATAGCACACCACATGCGACCAGCCGCTCCGCTCGAGCTCTGCGAGTACCCGACGCAACGACCTCCAAAATCTGCCGTCGCACAAGATCACCTGCACAGCACCAAGTTCCGTCGACGCCCGAACCTCACCAATCCTCTTCCCTTCATCCAGAACTGCTAGGCCTCCTGTCTCTCCATTCCGGCGAGTTGCACCTCCAAGATTCACTGCCTCTTTCCCCTCCTCTATTGAGTGGAAAAACTAAGAAATAGAGTTTCTAGGGGGTAAATCACAAAAAACAGACTACAGTCAGTAAAACTAATGGATTCCTTCATAGAGAGACTAAAACGCTCGTCCGCGGCAAGTTCATAGACCATTTTTGTGCTTTTCTCTTTCCGATTGATGTTTGTCGAAAAGAACATAAAAATAATGTCAAAACAATTGGTCGAAAGAGTTACTTTTATCATTTAAATAAGGGAATTAATTTTAACATGCCAAATTTCATATTCAGGATGTCATTCATATGCATCATGCTTTTCTTGTAGTTTGTTAAAATTCAAAGTTTTACATTTGATAAAACACTAAGACCATATTTGAGTTTGGAAATCATTCGTGTAGCCTATAAGCTAAGAGCATGAAAAACTAATTTTATATTTTGGTCTGGACTAGAAGAGTGTTCCATAATGTCCTAAAAGCATGATTTGAATTTTATGAATATTTCTAAAGTTGTTTGACTCAATTTGGAGTCCTAAATAAAAAGCCTAGACACAAAATAGAACTAGAAAAAATAAAAAATAGAAAGAGAGGCTGCTTGGTTGGGCCATCTATGAACCAGGGCCGTAGTCCCAGTCTGATCACATACTGCTAGCGTCAGAGATATAAACCCGTCGCCGCGCCGTTCTGCACATACGATGAAGCCTAACGCATAGCCGCCAGCCCAAGCTGCCACAACCAGAAACAGAACTAGGGCATATGCTGGGGACATGCCCCCCATCATGGTGAAAACAATTTTGAAAACACCCAAGTTAATATGTAGATTTGTCATCCAAATCTATCTATTATATACTAAAAGAAATATAAGAATGTTTTTCGAGGCACCACGTTAACCCACATCATCCAAATTTATTTTGATAGTTGGATCTATAATATGGGGCTAGGGTTTATCAAAGACAAATAGTTGCCTGATGCGTATATAGTCCGGTTTGACACCAATCTGACACGCTCAATGGTTGTACCAGATTAAACATGAAAAAAAACTAACAAGGTCTATGGTAATTAAAGACACGTATCTCCATATAGGACTCGAGACAACCTGTACTTTTTACGGCAGCCAATCTACAACGTCTTGGTACGCCGAACTAGCAGATCAGCCTGCCGAACTGATTTTTTTAAAGCCGAACTGGCAGATCTAAACTTGATCAGTGTAGTCGTATATATTTACGGTAGCCAATCTACAATATCAGTCTGCCTAACTGCCAAATCTTTTTTCCTTTGCGAAAAACTGAACTGCCAGATCTAGATTTCAGTAGGCATAGATTTTAAAGCAAACGTGTGTTTCTCAACCACTCTTCGTGTCAAAAGTATTTTCAGTAAATCTCTCAAGTCTCCACGGACTGAATGTGTCTCTGCACGGAGTACAAATTTTCAATGGACGGACATATGCCTCCGTTCTCACATATGTGTCCTGAAGAAAATAGATTTTTAAAATAATCTTCAATGCTCAGATGTGTGTCGCTTCGTGGGGCATGCAATGTTCGAGCCATATGAAACTAAAATGAAGAAGTGACAAAGAAGTTGTATATAGATGGAGGGAAAAATTACACATGTTTGCTGTATGTTTGCTGAATCAGGCCACGCATGGATGCATTTGATTAACCCGAGTGCATGCTCAACTATGCACATGCATGCATTTGATTTAACCATGCATCAAGATGATACTCCATGCACTTGATTGATTAACAATAACTACAAAAATTAAGATGGGGAGCACAGAGGAAATGTAAACATAGATTTCATATATACTCCATCCATTTGAGTTCATATACAAGTCCTCGAGTTTAGAGTCAAACACTGACCATTATTTTAAATAATACCATACCAATTCGGTCAAACATTAACTATTATTTCAAATAATACAATACCATTTGGGTTAAAAGTAGGAATGCATGCGTGTGCATTATCTCATGTGTTCTACAATTGTATGAACAAGGCCATCTTTTAGAACATCATGCCTACTTTTAGACCCTAGAAGAGAGCTTTTATTCCTATAGTAACCTACATGTGCAAAAGGTGAAGGAACAACATTCTAAGCTTCTAAAAGATAGATTGACACAAGGATGTAATTTTTATTTTTAAGTAATTTGTATAGTTTAGTTAGCTTATTAATAAATAAAATACCATGGAGTTCTTGTCCTACAATCTTCTATTATTATATACTAAAAGCAAGCAATATAAGGGTGTTTTTCGAGGCATCTGGTTGATCCACATCCCCTTAATTATGTAGACAGATAGATTTGGAATTAACGGCAGGATCTAGAGATAGATAGGTTGTCACGTACACGCACACATTGTTACACAATTGATAGACCCGATAAAAAAATCACGAGAAGGAAACCCAGATCCCTGCACAAATTCAATGCCCTAGCGCCTCCCGACCATCTCTGCCGCGATCCCCTCTGCCCGATCATCTCCGTCAGGTTCCCCCTCTAATCTTTCCGTTTCTCTTTCCGCGATGGAAAGGAAGTATCCGAATAGGCAGCGCTAGCAAGCGCGAGATCGAGCAAGGCAGGTGCTTGATCGATTATTCGTCAGCTAGCTTCTCCTTGCATGTAGACGTATTTTTAATTCTTCTCCTTGCATGTTTGGGTACGGGCACAGATTCGAATTGAGTGATCAGCCTATCTCCTCTGTCACATGGTACAGGGAAGCGATCATGCATGGATGGCGAATATACAGGAGAAAAATATTTGGTTCCTGGCTTGATTATTTAGGTACTTGCTTAAATTTTATTAACTTCTTAGAATTCTACCGGCCATCACCTTGAATCTTGGCCGGTATGCCGTTGCCATTGCTCATTGAAACCAAGTACAAGAACGAACGCCACAAATTCCATGCTTAATGCCTTTTCTACCGGCCATCACGTTGAGTCCCGGTGTGCCTTTGTCATTGCTCAATGAAATCAAATACAAGAACCAACCCCACCAATTCAACCTTAATCTGCGCGGGAACCTAGGGTGTCGGGATGAGATTGACATGGTGTTAGCTCTGTGTAATATAACATCTGTGTCGATGTCTCAGATAGGAAAATCCATGGCCGAGTAGGCGGCGCAGAAGACTGAGTTGCATGCATGACCGGCCGCTGTGTGTTCCGCCCTGCAAACGCTCTGTTAATCGGTCGACAGTTGGCGAATCGACCACGACTAGGCTTGAATAAACACATACAACTATTGTGTGTCTCCTTGCCATACACAAAGTCAAGCAACCGATTTCAGGTGCGTCGTATGTACATGTTGCAATGTAATTATATATTACTACCTTTGTTCCATGATGTATCACAAAGTCAAACTACCTTTTTTTTTTGACAAAAGGCCCATAATTGAAAGATGGAAAGCAATCTTCTATCAAAAAATGAGATGGTTACAATTCAGAATCAAACAAAAATACAAGGAGAAATTCAGAGCCTGGCTTAACCAACAATTAGATCAGGGATAGGGTGGATTTTACCCATCTTAGAATGATTTACTTTACTGTTTTGATCTACCTTAGATCATTTTTTTCATTGTAACATACTCATATCTTATAATAAAAATTGCAGTGGTGATTTTTCCCTACTGTTTCACCTCAAAAAAAAAAAGTAGAACATTTTGGCAAACTAGATTAGTTAGCTAAAACATTCTAGATTATGGAACATATTTAGTAAATGCTAATATAAGTGTCTGCATATAGCTGAGTACATTACTCTGCAAGATTTGGCTAATCTCGTGCTGAGAGTATCATGTTGAGGGAGACTTGGATCAACCCTAGGTGGAAAAAGGGTTCATGCGAACATGCACATGGTGGAAGCATCTGTTGGCTGATGAAGCTAAATGCATCGCTTACATACATGCTTACTATATTACTCAAGTACTCATGAAACAAGATGTACAATCTATAAGATCATCCAGAACGTGTTCTACTGTCTATATGGAAGAAAATAACTATTGATTACTTGTAGATCAGCCAAAGGTATGTTTGACATTTTTGGAAATACAGAGTAATAAATAGGTAAGATACACAAATTTCAAATACAAATTTATATATCTTATATATAAATATTAGTCGGCAATAACAGTTTTTGACATTACTCAAAGAGAAGTTCTTACTATTTAGATAAAATTACTTGATCTCTTGGTACCAAAATATGCACATGCATTTTAATATTTATGATTGTAAAAATATTAGCTGTTAACCTATGTGTATTACTCTGTACGAAATATTTTTAACACGTTCTAATGTTTCCTATTTTGGTTGTAATTCGTAATGTTCTAAAAAGTTCTTAGTCAAAGATAAATCTTAGGAAAAACTTCTTCTTTGTATGATTGGCTTAACCTGAGGTTATACACAACATACATAGTGAATATTTCTTTGTCAAACTCATTCCTCACAAATTTAAGATGCTTTCCACACACACATGATATTTTAGTAAGCAAACATAGGGGTTGCCCTCAGCATTTGCGAGGGCCACCTTGCTAGTTTTTCCTAAATTTGTCAACAAGCCCCCTCCAAGTTATTTTACATGCAATTCCGTCGCCCTCGTCTAACTTGTCTCGCTCTGTCCCTAGCCAGAACACATTGCTTGGTGCTCAATCTGCGTAGGGCACGAGATCCAGAAGCGCCCACACCCCCACACAACCGAGCCCGTCATTGTCACTCCCAAGAGTTGTCCAGCCAGCGTGCTTAGTAGGTGAGATACACTGACACATGAGTCAGTTCCAAACCAATAGGAACCAGCGCATGATGACACACCGAGTGTATGTTTAACGTATTATCCCGAAACCACTTAATCCAAATAGCTCCCGAACAACAAAAACTATCTGTGATGATGATTTGAACTACATACTGGAAAAAGTGAGGGCACTACACGGACAAGTTGAGATGCACTGTGTTGAGAGTAGTGATAAGATTGAGCAGGGCATGTTGGATTGCAAACGGCAATAGGAACAGGCAAGGAAGTGAGGGAGACGAAGGTGTTAGACCCCTAGGTATATGTAGGCAATGTTCAGCAGTAACCTATAAGGTGGTAGGTATAGGTGAACGAGCTATCCAGATGAAATTATTTAGACCAATTTATAGGAAGGGGCAAAAGTAGTACCAAAAGAGTCGTCTTTTCGGGAGGGGGTTGATTGTTCGAGATTTAAAAAATGGTGATATAGAAAAGGTATACACATATTTTGTTCAATTTAAAATAGGCTCTGATCCAGTACTACCCCTCCCGCTAAACTCGTATAATGTCAAACACAAGGACGACTCAGATTGCTTGAGACCCCTTCGTAATTACTATATACATGTATATGCAACCTTGTACAAATCCTAGCATGCGTGACCTGCAAACACAAGGAGGTGTATGTTCTTGGTTCATGGGAAGACGCGTGTTCTTGGTTGTGTGTCCTAGCATGCGTGACCTGCAAAACTACATGTTTTCATGGTAAATACCACACTCGTGGATAGGCTTATGTGTGTGGATGGGTCACACCTTTGAAAAGAACTCACGTGTGTGGATGACACACGTCATTTATTTCTGAAATCAACAACATACTCTCGATACAACGTCCGTTAGGTACTCTAATGGGTTTATATCATATCCGTTAATCGGACTGTCCTCTCGTCTTTTAATCCTACGGTCTTGCGGGCATGCACAACTAGCCGGGTGAGTAGCCCACTATTGTGTTTCTAATGAATATGAACATAATTATTAATATACAAAACATAAATTTCTGAATGTGAGAAGATAAAAATATGTGGGGTGCAAATTAATTATTCTGCACCCTGAGTGCTGAATAGGGTTTCTAATTAATTTGTGCCCCACATATTTTTATCTTCTCACATTCAGAAATTTATGTTTTGTATGCTATCTAATTAATTTGCACCCCACATATTTTTATCTTCTCACATTCAGAAATTTATGTTTTGTATACTAATAATTATGTTCATATTTATTAGAAATGCAAAAAAAATCGACATAAAAATACAAATTTTGAGTCATTATAGTATAAAATACATAGAAAATATGCATTTTATGTCGTATTTTTATACGGTATGTAAACAATTTTTTTTACGACATGTCTAAATTTTCTTATGTTCTTCTTGACTTCTGAGGTAAGAAAAAATTTACGTGACGTAAAAAACATGTACGGTTTGAAAGATAGAGGGTGGGTGAAGAATAACTATTCTACACCCTGGGTGTGACATAGCTTACCTCAGAGTCGGCTGACATCAGCGCCCTTTGATTTAGCCTGTCGCACTCCTCTCCTAGGTTTGTTCTTGTTGGAGCTTTCCGTTGTCTTATTAGGCTTTTCTTGTCCTTCGGTTGTTGTTGTCTTGTTGGGCTGGACTTTTTTTAGTATTTGTTCAACCGATGATTCGGAAAAAGTGTTTAGAAGAGAGAATATTGGGTAGGGAAAAGTGATGCAGGAAATCACACTGGCCAGCGCGTGTGTCTGTATTTTCCAATTCACGGAGTGAAGGGATTGTAATATAAAAGACTCGGGTGGCCCACTTGACATTAATTTTTCTACACAATGGTGGCTATGGACACAGCTCCAAGTTATTTTGTTGTCTCTATAAAAAGTCACTTTATTAGGGTGTGTTCAATTCAGAAACGAAGTGGAATGAAATATCATGGTTCCATTCCACTGAAATTGGTTGGTTTCGTTCTTGTGTTTGGTTAGGATAAAAAAATGTGTAATGGAATGGTTCCATCCTATGTTCGGTTGGGCCAAAAAAGTGGAATAAAATAGTTCCGTTCTATGTTTGGGTGCATTTAGCAAGAAAGATAGCAAGAGAATAGAGAGAGCCATAACGTTTGGGTGGCTTTAGCATAGAGGAATGGGGAGATTCCACCAATTTGGTGGAATGGGTGCATTCTAGATCTATAGAGAATATTCTCTTTTGAGGAACCACCTTGTTCCATTATATTTCTTAACTAAACACTAGAATGGCTCTCAGGTGTGGAACCATTCCATTCCATTCCACTTCGTGACACCAACTGAGCACACCCTTAGTTAATTGGGTGTGCAAACTAAAAACTATTACTCTCCATCTTAAAAAGGATGTCGCAAGTTTATTTAAATTTAGATGTATCTATATGCTAAATAGTATCAAGATATATATCTAAATTTAGACAATTTGTGATATCCTTTTCAAGACAGAGAGAGTAGTACAAATGCGAAGGACATATACAAACAATACGAACAATGAAAATCCTAGTTGCATGTCGACATGCAAGTCACCCCTCCAAGAAAAGCCAGTTTCAAGTCCACATGCAAGTCATATTTATAAAAATCAAAAAAGTCCTAGTTTCACGTCAACATGCAAGTCACCCTCCTCTTCTCCAATCAAAAAGGAAAAAAGCCAGTTTCAAGTCCACATGCAACACATATTTGAAAATTCAAAAATTCCTAGATGCATGAACCCCAAGGACGCCTTCGGCGTCCCACGGTCACAGACCGACCATAGACCCTGTATAATAAGTGGAACACATTAGCCATCTGCTCTCCAGTCGACATGCAAGTCACCTCCTCTTGTCCACACAAAACAAGAAGAAGCTAGTTTCAAGTATATTTGAAAATTGAAAAAATCCTAGTTGCATGTTGACATGCAAGTCACCCGCATCTTTTCCACAAACAAAAAAACAAAAATCCAGTTTCAAGTCCACATGCAACTGATATTTTAAAAATTCAAAAAATCCTAGTTGCATGACGACATGCAACTCACCCACATCTTTTCCAAAAAAAAACCATTTTCAAGTCCACATACAACTGAAAAATCCTAGTTGCATGTCGACATGGCAGTCACCCACCTTTGCAAAATGAAAAAAAATGAAAAAAGTCAGTTTTAAGTCCACATGCAACTCATATTTGAAAATTCAAAAAATCCTAGTTGCATGTCGACATGCAAGTCGCCCTCCTCTTCTCCAAAACAAAAAAAACAATATCAAGTTCACATGCAACTCATATTTGAAAAAAATCAAAAAAGTCCTAGTTTTATATCAACATGCAAGTCACCCCCTTTTCTCCACACAAAAAAGAAAAACTAGTTTCAAGTCCACATGCAACTCATATTCAAAAATTCAAAAATCCTAGTTGCATATCGATATGCAAGTCACCCCCTCTTCACCAAAACAAAAAAGACAAAGCCAGTTTCAAGTCCACATGCAACTCATATTTGTAAATTTAAAAAAGTCCTAGTTGCATGTCGACATGCAAGTCACTCGAAAACAAAAAACAAAATCCCAGTTTCAAGTCCACATGCAACTCATATTTCAAAAAAAATCAAAACGTCATAGTTTCATGTCAACATGCAAATCACCCTCTGCTCAGATCCAAATAAAAAAGAAAAACTAGTTTTAAGTCCACATGCAACTTATATTCGAAAAATCAAAAGTTGTAGTTGCATGTCGACATGTAAGTCACCCCTCTTCTCCAAAAAGAAAAAAGACAAAGCTAGTTTTAAGTCCATATACAACTCATATTTGAAAATTCAAAAAATCCTAGTTGTACGTCAACATGCAACTCACCCCTCCCCTTCTCCACATAAAACAAGAAAAGGCTAGTTTCAAGTCCACGTGCAACTCATATTTGAAAATTCAAAAAAATCATAGTTGCATGTCGACATGCAAGTGACCCCCTCTTCTCCACACAAAATAAGAAG
The DNA here is from genome assembly GCA_023614405.1 of Avena insularis. Classification (NCBI taxonomy): domain Eukaryota; kingdom Viridiplantae; phylum Streptophyta; class Magnoliopsida; order Poales; family Poaceae; genus Avena; species Avena insularis. Next base: position 36,434,702 of record CM042696.1, on the reverse strand, counting down.
AAGCTAGTTTCAAGTATATTTGAAAATTCAAAAAATCCTAGTTGCATGCCAACATGCAAGTCACCTGCATCTTTTCCAAAAACAAAAAAAAAACAAAAACCCAGTTTCAAGTCCACATGCAACCGATATTTGAAAAATTCAAAAAATCCTAGTTGCATGTCGACATGTAAGTCACCCACATATTTTCCAAAAAAAACCGGTTTCAAGTCCACATGCAACTGATATTTGAAGAATTCAAAAAATCCTAGTTGCATGTCGACATGCAAGTCACCACTTACTATAAAAAAGCAGTTTCAAGTCCACATGCAACTTATTTTTGAAAATTCAAAAAATCCCAGTGGCATGTTGATATGCAAGTCACCCCCTTATCTCCAAAACAAAAAAGAAAAAACCCAGTTTCAAGTCCACATGCGACTCATATTTGAAAAAAAATCATAAAAGTCCTAGTTCCAAACAAAAAAGAAAAAACAGTTTTAAGTCCACATGTAACTCATATTTGAAAATTCAAAAATCGTAGTTGCATGTCGACATGCAAGTCACCCCCTCTTCTCCAAAAGAAAAACAAAAAAGACAAAGCCAGTTTCAAATATACATGCAACTTATATTTGAAAATTCAAAAAATCCTAGTTGCACGTCAACATGCAACTCACCTCCTTCTCCACATAAAAAAGAAAAAGGCAGTTTCAAGTCCACATGCAACTCATAATTTAAAATTCAAAAAATCCTAGCTATGTCGACATGTAAGTCACTCCCTCTTCTCTAAAACAAACAAAAAACAAAAAAATACAGTTTCAAGTCCACATGAAACTTATATTTGAAAAATTCATGAAATCCTAGTTGCATGTCGACATGGAAGTCACCCCCTCTTCTCCAAACAAAAATAGAAGAAGAAGCCAATTTCAAGTCCATATGCAAGTCATATTTGAAAAAAAATCACAAAAGTCCTAGTTTCATGTCAACATGCAAATCACCCTCCCCTGTGATCCAAACAAAAAAGGAAAGTCAGTTTCAAGTTCACATGCAACTCATATTTAAAAATTTAAAAATCCTAGTTGCATGTTGACATGCAAGTCACCCCCTCTTCTAAAAAAAGACAAAGCCAGTTTCAAATCGACATGCAACTCATATTAAAATTTCAAAAAATCAGAGGGAGCTTCTGAATACATCAAGTATGAGGAATCCGTCTTTTAAACTGGATTACACAGAAAAGAAATAAATTCTTATTATAAAATAAACAAAAAAGGAGACATTACACATAAAAAAGCAAACCTACGTCATAAAATTACATCTTCTTTCTTCACCAGTACTAAAATTGTGTTCAAATCTCGTTCGTTCTTGTATACATCAAGTACGAGGAATTCTTCTTTTACATCAACAATTACATGCATCAGATCATTTTCTTTTAATTTTGTAATACTAATAAAATCTCCAACACTCTTGTATGATCCACTGATAGCTCTGTAACACCTCTTTCTGGCATTTCATTTGTAGTAGGGAACACCTCAATTGGTAGTTCCTATAAAAAATGAATATAAAAAATAAATTATTCTTACAATATAATATTTCAAGATAATATACAAAAATAAATAAAATAAAAATAACTAACCAAACGATACATGTTGTCGGTATAAAAGCTTGTACACATAAAACTTAGGAGTAAAATCATCATCCCCAGATCGGATAATAGAGCACACTAAACCATGGTGTTTCAACGAACTAAACGAAAAAAAATCATGCACGCGATAACCGAACAATCCAGCGTAGCCCAAACAAGAAAAAAATCCCAGCAACACAACCATACACGGCAGCAAACTGGGCCGACCCTAGGTGCAACAACGGAGCAAGTTGTAGTCGACGGAGGAACGACGCGAATAAAACAACAACACAGATCCGACAGCAGACAACCTAGTTGCGACATAACTTCCGTCACAGCTAGCTGTGACATAACAATTCTGATATATATATATATATATATATATATATATATATATATATATATATATATATATTCGGGTGGTTGCCTCGGTGGAATCTTGCAGATTCACTGGTTTCCTAGATCAACTCAGCAGACCCCAAAAGCAACCATACATTAAGTTTACTTGAGAAAAAAAATATTTCGAATAGAGATCATGCAGAATATTGCTGATTTTGATTGATGTTGTTGCTTTTTTGAAGAAGGGAGGAAAACCCCGGCCACGCATTAATAGATGTACATGGCCCATTTATTGCATCGGTCAGTCTTACAATCATGGATAACATAGGGTTGATACATGTATCGACCATCTAAAAAATGAAAAGCAAAAAATAGCTATTCATTCCGAAGTCTGGTAGCGTGTCGCCAGCATGTAGCCTCGAAAAAAGTCATGTGCACAGTCAGGAGTTGGTTGCAGAAAATATGTCTTCCCGCTGCTCCACCACTGGGACGAGTAAACATCATAGTTGAATCCAGTGCACCGCCACGAGTCGAATAACCTGCAAGAAGTTAGTATCCGATTGTTTCTTAAACACCATTTTATTTTTGGACACGCAAATGGACCAACATAAAGCCGAAACCCCAATACGTATTCTGAATTTAGTGATTATCAATCCCATTAAACCAATTAACAAACATATTAGTGATATTGGATGCTAGGGGATGTTATAAGCAAAGTAAACCATGCGCCAAATAACACGTGCAAACTGACATGAAAAAAAAGATGTTCTATGGACTTTGCAGAATCACATAAAACACATTTTACACAGCTGTTAGAATACAACTCTTGTTAGATTTAAGAGTCCTAGTCGGTTTGTTATAGGGCTAGGCCGATGCACCTAGACCCTCATATATACCTCTTGTAATTGCCACAATATTGTCATCAATTATTATGCTATACAATTCTACAACAACAATGCCAATTCCATTTGTCCAAGTTATCGTTTGTTAATATAACATTATTTTTAAGAAACCATATGAATATCTTAATCTTAAGTGGGACTTTCAATTTCCATAGGTACTTATATAGAAACCTTGTATGGCCAACCATTTGGTCTATATACAAAGATTTAACGGTGATTATACCTGTGTTGGTGAGTTTCCAAATAAATTCATCAGGCGTATCATTAAGATGGACCATCATTAGACGTCGACACAAATGTAACCAGCGTGTCCATTTATTGCCTGTCAAACTTCTTCTGAATCCAATATTCAGTGGAATTTGCGCTAAAACATCAGCAACCAATACATTTTCCAGTTAAAAATATTGTATAAGTATGGATACTAAGGTGCTAATGATGTTTTACCTAACCAAACATATTCCCAAAAGCGAACACTTTCGCCATGTCCTATTTTGAAAAAGCCCTTGTGGAAAATGTATCTTTCACTCGCATACGACCCATCCAAAAAGGGGAATTTATAAGTTTCGCCGATCCCTCCCTGATCTTTAGGGCGGCACATGATATTCCACTTAGATAACCTATACTTCTTCTTGTTATCATCACTCTGCCAAAAGAATCAGGATCAAAATAAATCCAATTTCTTTCTATCCCCTTTACGAATCTCTAAGAAAGATAACATGAACATGGGTAAACTAGTCAAAACTGAATTGATTAAGACAAGCCGATCTCCGTAGGATAACAGTTTGCCTTGCTAGCAACCCATAATGGGTAGGCATTCCAAGATACCGAAAAGGGAGGGAACCAGATTCACAGCCAAAAATATTCTTGTACTCATGTTCCATTTCCTTTGCTTTAATAAAACAGAAAATTCTACTCTTATGAAAGTTTATCTTTAAGCCTGACAATTGTTTAAAAATACAAAGTATTAGTTACATATTAACAATCTTATATGGATCATGCTCCATAAACAGTATGGTATCATCTGCATACTCAAAAATGGAGACGACTCCCTCTTCCAATGAGCCACTAGGCCTCCTACATAGCCATCTGCCTTTGCACGGGCAATTAGAACAGCCAGCATATCAGCAACAATGTTGAAAAGCATTGCGGACAAGGGATCTCCTTGCCTCAACCCTTTTCTGGTTTGGAAAAAGTGACCAATGTCATCATTGTCTCTTATTCCAACACTGCCACCTTGCAAAAAACGTTGATCCACTGACACCCACTACAAAAATACCCCCCCCCCCAAAACATACCTGCAATAGTTAGATGCGCGACATATGAGGATTCACGGCGGCTATTGAGGGCCGCACAAATATTTACCCCGTGGTATTACCGATACCGGCACTAAATTGTGTCGCGGTTGGTGGTAGGCAAGTGTGGCGCTGTTTATTGTCATGGTTGACTAGGCGCAGTCACATTCGCGGATGCCGTGGATTATACGCGACCTGCACAGTGGACCGTCTGGGCTGGCAGGTTAACTTCGTCCCTCAAGGGGAACCGCAGCAGAAAACAAAAAAATTCCTACGATAGAACCCCAAAACTGCCTAGGATCTATCTATGTAGTAATACGGTAACGGCCAATGCGTATAGAATACATAACCTTGTATACCGTACGCGGTTAACGTTCCACGGGGAACATGGTTGATGTAGTCGTACTCGTAGCCGACCTCAAGGTCGCGAAGCTCCTCGCAGGTCACCCCTTGCTCCTTCTTCATCTTCATCGTGCAACAGCTCCGGCTCACGACACTTAAGTGCCCCAAGTGTTGTGCCTCGTGTCTTCGTACATATCTGGTGCGCGATGAGACCTCCGGCTCCCCGATCCCGTCGGGAGTGCGGAAGTTGATATCCGGCTAGAAATCCCTGCAGCGCAACGGCGTACTGCAAGTATGCCTTGTTCGCACAGCCCAAACTTGGGGCCATGGTCACAAGGGCTAGAGAGAGAGGGAAGGAGGAAGTCAACCAAAGGACTTCTCCAATTGTTGGTGTGTTTATTCCCACCTATGGGCACCCCTTTATATAGGGGGAGGGGGTGTGCCCTCCCCTTTGGGTTTCCCATGTGGGACTAATCAAGGGAGAGGGGGAAGGCGCATGGGCCTCATGGGCCAGCCGGCCAGGGGTGGGCCCCACCCCGCGCACAGCCCTAGGCTGGCCGGGTGGGCCCCCTTAAGGCGCCTGGGCCTTGGCCCTTTGGCCCCTGGCCCTTCCCTCCGTCGGATTTCCCTCATGGGCCTTTATTCATTAGGAAGTTTGGCCCATTAGTAGAATAACCCTTCAAATTAGATTTTAATATTAATTACATTAATTAATATGTAAATACATATTACAAAATCCATCTTGACCTGAAACACCTTTCGGTCCCCTTTCGATTTCCTCCGAACAACTTTGGATCTTTCCCGGAATGATTCCGGTCCTTTATTCTTTCTCCGAACAACTTCGAATCTCTCTGCGGAATGATTCCGGCTTTCTCTTTCTCTACTCTGATTTCTTCTTACGAATGATCAATCTCATTGTACCCTTAACTGTATCCTCTCACGGCTCGGGAATGCTCTAGACATGATCTGTATCAATGATCAACAGAGGGACCAGGGATATCCATGTGACCCCTATGTATTCCTGATGACAATATCGTTTGAACCGCTAAATGTAGCATCCTATTCCTTTTGTTTCTCGATACGACTTGTCCGAGATCCAATCATTGGTATCCCATACCTTGTTCAATCTCGTTCACAACAAGTTCTGTTTTCTTGTTACCGTGATATTACATCCCCGTGACCGAGTCACATGTTGCAACATTTATGGATGTAATCTCACCAAGCCGGCCGTATGTATCTTTACCCGTCATGTGGATGAACAAATCCCGGTCTTGCAGTCACATGTCATCTACTGTTCCTTTGGAATACCCAATGTACACCTTTATAACCATAGTATTACCAAGTGACGCTTGAGGCAGTCTAAGCAGCCTCGGGAAACAGTGAGTAATATGAGCTCACGGTCTAAGAAAAAGGAGTCTAGGTATAGATGTTGCAACAATGAACTATATGACTTGATCGTGTTTCAATTCTTCGAGGAATGTCCAATCACATCATTCTCCAATTATATGATCCTGTTGTCAATTGGCATAAATGCCCATGATCTTGAAACCCAGATCATCCTCATGACCAACGAACTAGTATGAATAGAGGCTACTAGGGACTTGGTTGTTTCATACCACACCTGTACCAGTGTTTCTACTTGGCACAGTTATAGCACAATACGAAACTATTATAAACTAATTGAGATATGACAATAAAAACTATTTATTATTTGCCTCTAGGGCATATCTCCTTCAGCTCCCACTTGCACTAGAGTACAAATAATCCAGCTCGCATTTTACTCATATAAACCATATACCATATGCGTTTACAGATCATGCATGCTAATGGGAAACGTCACGTCCATGTTCTGTTTTACCAGATCATTATGTCTTCTGCAAATCATTAATGTCTTCCTAATTCTGACATTCACACCATTATCATATAATGGGTCAAAGTATTTGTTTGGCAACAAAGTGAGACTTTGTTTTAGTGTTTATGATGACGGTCGTTTTCACCGTCGTCATCTAAACTTCGAAACACACTTGGCTATCCTTTGTGTATATACTATAGTCATGGCAGCAGAAAGAGACCGGATTCCAGGAGCTTATAGTGACTTTATATCAACCTCGAGGGCTTTCTCATGGGCCCTGGGCCCTGGGACACATCATTCTACGTTAAAAGCGAACTAGCCCCACCATAACATTATACATCACATCAGATGTAGCCTTTATACTTCTATATCTATGTAGATCCTAGTGCATAAAATGCAACTATGCTACTTACATTGCTTTTTTCCATTTATGTACAAACTTAATTCTGGTTCAGTGATCAACTCAGGAATCACTTAAAGACATGTTCTTATGGTTAATACTTTGTCCTACTAACCAGAACCTTGGGTCACTTTATGTCGAGTATACAACATGGTTATATGGAAGACCCTATGACTGAGGCATAGGAGATGCAACGCATCTCTTTCTTTCAACCATAGTTGCAATACTAACTCAATGCTTCATACAGCAAGAACTTCTTTCTTACATTGTTCCATTCTGAGCTTCTTCAGAATCTCGTCTTAGGACATTCTGAACATCTTTCAGAATCAAGTCCTGGAAGCATTTGACATTTAGTGTTTATTAACCAATCTATCTCGATAGATTTTCTTGTTTAATAACTTCAACTTCATTCTTATTTATCTAACTCAAATATTATTAACACCAATCACATCATTCACATATGTTGTTCACATATCCCAGAATGATTTCACGCTCCCACTCAAATATGACATTCATGTTTGAGATCCAGGGATTTCACTTAGCTCCCACTCAAATATGACATTCATTTTTGAGATCTAGAGATTTCACTTAGCTCCCACTCAAAATGTGTCAGCTACATATTATGAATTAGCCAAGCTGATTTGCTCCCACTCAAATCTAGGTCCTCTCGATAATCTTGGACATTCCAAAATTATTTGATGATCATCAATTTGAGAATTCCAATTACGAGACTTCAATATCCATATATATTTCTAGTGTAAATCAAAAAGACTTAAGCATCACTACTGTTGTAGTCAACTCCTTGAATTTGTCCAAACTTGTGACAAATCGAGCTTTTTGTTATTCATTAAGTTTCATTTCCTTCTTATGACTTTGCAGTCATTCAAAAATATCAAGTAAACTTCTTTACTTTAATAAGATCAAGTAACATGTTACTTTGCAATCTTAAATGTAACTTAATATAGGATTTTATGACTCCTAGTCATTTCTCGCACTCAGGTCCATCACGCTTCTTTGTAATTCGTAGGTATGTCTTGTTCAAAACATGACAAGTGAATCAATAATATAATTCTACAAACTTGTAGAATATACAGTTGAATCCTACTTTCTTTAGTAAACGTATTCACTGATACTTTATGATCATTATCATTGGTTTCTCCTCTGTTGTAGAGTTTAGATTCATGAAACAAATTCCACTACGCCACTCTACAATCCAGAGGTAAGGTCAAATACCTTGTTTTGCACTTTTACTTTTTTCCACCTGTGTCTTCATCAAGACACATCAACTTTGGACAACAACAGGTTTGCCCCTTTGTGGAAGATCCATTCATAGCTTCCTAAGAATGCTCTACAAAGACTTGTTTTATTCGCCACGACTTTGATTTATCAAAATCTCTAGAAACTCGAACATGCCATAACACTTATGGTGTTGTTTCCACGAATCTTTAGATGTTTCTTTGTATTTCAAATGGGTGTTTGCTTATTTCGATCTCTAACTCTAAACGACAACTATAACCCCGATAAGAGATAATATTATACCATATGTATCCAATACATAATGATTATGATGTTTAGATGTTTCAACAAAGTTTAAATTCATCCAGTTATCATAATTTGTGAAATATCTTTCACAAGTTCCTTCTATGCTAAACTTAACTTGAATATATTAGTCATGTCGATCAAATCGAAGAGACTTGTTAATTCAGTTAATTCAATATCCCATTTTGTTGTGAACTCATTTGAAAAATTCAAATTGTTCCAAACTTCATGTTTCATTAAGTAAATACGCTTATTCACTTAAGTCCACAATAAATGATTTCCACTACTTGTTGAAAATACGATACATAACTATGTATAAGATTCAACATTTCTTCGCATATCACCGTTTTACCAGAATGCGGATTTTTAGTCATTCTGCCCAAGAGACATGGTTTTGCAAAGTCTCTAGATTAAGCATCTAGGACCCCGATCATCATTAAGAACATGCAATAACCAAAATGACTTAAACTATAGTGTCATCTCATTATTAAACTTTGGATATCTTTTAGCATTCTAATCCTCTATAAATGTTTAAACCATTATCATTAACATAGTGATGAGAATAACGTATTTATAATCATAATCTGACCATAAGGTATTGTTCTTAAGAATAGTACAAACTGGCTTGTAACTTGTTCATATGAATAATCATCTCGCCAAAAGCAAGACACACAAACAGGGATTATAAATTTATATTCAAGTCCACTAATCCAAATGATAAACTTTGAGAGAAGAGGTGATGTCGGCCATCAACTGTTTTGCTTGCCGTCATCATGTTGCCTCAAAACCAGCAATTCTCAAGCAGATCCTCCTATTTTCACAAAACAGGACAAGTATCAAATACTTTGCAAACTGCAACGAGTTTTGCAAGAACCACATTTATAATTTGTATATCTTACATATACCTTTTCATCCATGACCTCCATTATAATCAAGCCCTTCCAAGAGTTCTCAACTCTAATGCAAGATCGCTAAGTGTTTTCTCCAAACATTCTCTTTTCATCCATGATGGAGGAAAAACCATCCAATGGCTCGTACTCTATGTGCCTTATTCTGTAGAATACAAAATGTATCCCAACTCTCCATCGAATGGAGAATGGCTTATTGGATGATTGTGGAGAAAACACAAACATTTCGAAGTCATCGAATTATCTCGTAATGGTTATTGTATCAAGAAGAGAAGATCACCTTTTACGAGGATATCCCTCAGGCGTGGGTATTAATCTATGAAGTTGGACCCTTTTGGTAAGTTCCAAATTAAGCAATATATTCCCAAGGTTGCAAAGGACCTCAATGGGCTAGGCTAAGATCTACTAAGATATTTGCAAACAGACATCTAGACTAAGTTTATAATAAGACATCAATTTATAATTGGTCTCCACTAAAATTGTCATCCCCTGCACGATTTTAGTGATCACATGATCTCTATCCTATGCACCTCCGCCGATCATCACGGCCATCAGTGCAGCCTCAAAGGTAGACATTCAATAATGCCAATCACATCATCCATGTGACTCATGCTCGATCTTTCGATCACTTGTGTTCCGAGGCCATGTCTGTACATGCTAGGCTCGCCAAATCTAACTTGTATGTATTCGTTGTGCAACATGGCTTACACCCACTGTATGCGAACATAGATATGTCTGACCCCCGATTATCACGGCCGGCCTCATAACAAAGAACTTTCTTGGTGGTGCACACACAAGGGGAACACGGAACATTGGAATTCAATAGGGATTATCTTATTTGCTACCGTTGAGTATCTAAATACTAGCACACAAAAAGATGTAAAATAGGTATCAAGATCATATGTATAATGTGATATGATATGGTCCTTCTTGCGCCTTGATCTCCATCCTGCCATCGGTTTGATGCCAAGTCCACGACGCCTCCACCAGGTCGTCCATCGGAACGATGACTATTACTATACTACTTAGTAACAGAAAAGTAAACTACTTTACCTTTGTAACGACCACTGCCATATCATAATCACATGCCCCCTGCAAAATAAAGTTATAAGCCTCTACTTTATCTATTTGCAAGTTTTACGTGGTTGTTAGGGCTTTCGCAATAGAACCATTTCTAATCTACGAACTTTCAGACCACAACATGGACCCGACAGTTGTCTCTACTACACCCCTTTCGGGGCCCTCCGTTGTAAATGCTATATCAACTATCGAATGAGAGTTAGACACCCGCTAGCCACTTATACGGTACAAGCCGTATGTTGAGCGTGGAACCAGTCTCACATACGAATATGCGTAAGGTCGGTCCGGGCCGCTTCATCAAACAATACCGTGATATAAACAAGTACACGTTAGAGGGTAACAACTAAGGGATCAATGCCCTCACAATAATGTGCGGGTACTGGCCGTACATCACTCCTACGCATAGATCGGCTCTGATACCACTGAAGGGGAACCGCAGCAGAAAACAAAAAAATTCCTACGATGGAACCCCGAAACTGCCTAGGATCTATCTATGTAGTAATGCGGTAACGGCCAATGCATATAGAATACATACCCTTGTAGACCATACACGGTTAACGTTCCACGGGGAATATGGTTGATATAGTCGTACTCGTAGCCGACCTCAAGGTCGTGAAGCTCCTCATAGGTCACCCCTTGCTCCTTCTTCATCTTCATCATGCAATAGCTCCGGCTCACGACATTTAAGTGCCACAAGTGTTGCGCCTCGTGTCTTCGTACACATCTGGTGCACGATGAGACCTCCGTCTCCCCGATCCCACCGGGAGTGCAGAAGTTGATATCCGGCTAGGAATCCCTGCAGCGCAACGGCGTATTGCAGGTGTGCCTTGTTTGCACAGCCCAAACTTGGGGCCATGGTCATAAGGGCTAGAGAGAGGGAAGGAGGAAGGCAACCAAAGAACTTCTCCAATTGTTGGTGTGTTTATTCCCACCTATGGGCACCCCTTTATATAAGGGGAGGGGGTGTGCCCTCCCCTTTGGGTTTCCCATGTGGGACTAATCAAGGGAGAGGGGGAGGCGCATGGGCCTCATGAGCCAGCCGGCTGATACATTGCAAATGTATCTATAATTTTTGATGTTCCATGCTTGGTTTTATCTACTTTCTTGTGTTTTGTCCACACTTTGGAGTACTTTTCATATGATTTCTTGGACTAACCTATTAACAAGAGCCATAGTGCCAACTGCCTGTTTTCTGCTGTTTTTGGTTCCAGGAAGTCAGAAAATGAATATTCTCAGAATTGGACGGGACAAAAGCCAAAGTTATTATTTACCGGGGGACACTTGGATCCAGAATACGAGATGGTGAAGGGCCAGAGGGCGACCACAGCACCTGGCCGCGCGTCCAGGCTTGGCCCACGCTAGAGGGTGGTGTGGCCAGCCCAGGCAACCCCTCGGCCTCTCCTTCCGCCTATATATTGCCTCTGATACTGAACTCCTAAGTACCCAATCAAAAATCCACGAAAGAGTCTATAGCTGCCGTCATCTCCATCCCTAGATCGGGAGGGATCTGAAGCTCTTTCTGGCACCCTGCCAGAGAGGGGAATTCACCCTAGAGGCCTTCTTCATCATCATGCAAGCCTCCGGTGTGATGCGTGAGTAGTTCATCTCTAGACTACAGGTCCATGTAGTAGCTAGATGGCTGGTTCTCCTCCTTTGTGCTTTCATGTTTAGATCTTGTGAGCTCCATTCATGATCAAGATCATCTATTTGTAATTCTGCATGTTGTGTTTGCGGGGATCCGATGGATATTGAGATGCTATTTCAGATTGATTATTGATTCTATCATGTCTTTGTTATTTGTGATCTTGCATGCTTTCCGTTGTTAGTAGCTATCTTGGCCAAGTAGATGCTAGCAACTCCAAGTGTTAGTATTTATGCTTGATAGTGGGTTTATGCCTCTAGTAATCTGGGGAAGTGACAGAAATCTCTAAGGTACTAGATGTGCTGTTGCTACTAGGGAGAAAACAACAATCCTTTGTTCATAGAACAATCATATTGTTTACTTTACACGCAATTTGTAATGCAATAATCTGTTGCTTGAAACTTAATACTAGAGGGGCTTAGGATGATAACCTGAAGGTGGATTATTAGTCATAGATGCAGTTGGATGGCGGTCTATGTATAATGTTGTAATGCCCAATCGAATCTCAAAGGAGTCAAGATGATTTGTATATGCTTGTATGTTTTCTCGATGTTTGTCAATTGCGCCGCTGTAATTTGTTCACCCAGCATGTTATCTATCTTAAGGAGAGCCACCTCTAGTGAACTATGGATCCCGGTGTTTTCTTTTACATTCAATCTACAATCAAACTGTTTACTGCTTTGTGTTTACTTTCTGCAAACTACTACTTCCTTCCATTCAATACGTTTAATCCTTTGTTTTTAGAAAAACCGGTGAGATTGACAACCTCATCGCAAGTTGGGGGCAAAGTTCTATGGTTGTGTTGTGTAGGTCTCCATGTTGTTGCTGGCACCGGTTGTGCGCCCTGCCAACATTCAGCTAGCTACACCTTTGGGGTGTTTCCTTGCTCCTACTGGATTGATAACCTTGGTTTCGTACTGAGGGAAAACTTGCTACTATGCTCATCATACCTTCCTCTTGGGATTCCCCAACAAGCTCGATATATTTTGGGCCATCAGCGGCCAGGGGTGGGCCCCACCCCACGCACGGCCCTAGGCTGGCCAGGTGGGCCCCCTTAAGGCGCTTGGGCTTTGGCCCTTTCCTCCTTCGGTTTTCCCTCATGGGCATATATTCACTAGGAAGTTTGGCTCATTAGTAGAATAACCCTTCAAATTAGATTTTAACATTATATTTAATATTAATTACATTAATTAATATGTAAATACATGATACATTGCAAATGTATCTATAATTTTTGATGTTCCATGCATGGTTTTATCTACTTTCTTGTGTTTTGTCCACACTTTGGAGTACTTTTCATATGATTTCTTGGACTAACCTATTAACAAGAGTCACAGTGCCAGCTGCCTGTTTTCTGCTATTTTTGGTTCCAGGATGTCAGAAAATGAATATTCTCGGAATTGGACGGGACAAAAGCCAAAGTTGATATTTTACCGGAAGACTCACGGAGCTGGAAGACGAGACGGAGAGGGGCCAGGGGCCAGCCACACCATAGGGTGGCGCGGGTCCCCCTGGCCGCGCCACCAGGTGGTGTGGGCCCCTCTAGCCTCCACCGACCTTGGCCTTTCGCCTATAAGTAGCCCCCGATGCAAAAACCCTAAATAGTCAATCAGAAATCCACGAAAAGTTCCGCTGCGCCGCCGCCCCCGAAGGGGAGATTCGGGGGACAAAAAGTCTCTGTTCTGGCACCCTGCCGGGACGGGGAAGTGCCCCCGGAGCCATCTCCATCGATCTCCACCGCCATCTCCATCACCGTTGCTGATTCCCATGATGAGAAGGGAGTAGTTCTTCCTCGAGGCTAAGGGTTCTACCGGTAGCTATGTGTTCATCTCTCTCTCTATGCATGATCTTATTGAGATCATGAGCTTGTAATCTATAGATCTACCTTGCTACTCAAGTGCTTTAATAGATCTCTGCTCTCCCCATGTGTGTGAAAGTGACAGCGTGCACACCATGGTGGCACTTAGGCTAGAGATTACAAATACTTGTTATGAGTTATATTTTGGAGTTGGATGTCTTTATAAAATTGTGATGTTTGTTGGAACCATCTAGTGCTCAAGGTGACAGTGTGGGGTTTTCTAGATGGGAAAGATGAACTTTGAGGAGTGCTGTTATAGCCCTACCAACGATTAGAGTGTCCAACCGGGGAGTAGTTCAGCGTAGTATCATAAAGAAGAATATATTTATATGAGAGTGTTCACTAGTGAAAGTATGATCCCTAGGACTTGTTTCTAAGCATTGGAACACCATTTGCATTTAGATATGTTACATGTTTGCTTGTTGCCATATTTATTTCAGTTTGCCTTTAGTCTCTTCCACGCCATCAAGCTATTTTCGGGCACCATTGTCTTATATCCATACCACTTGTATTTTACTATCTCTTCGTCGAACTAGTGCACCTATACACCTAACAAGTGTATTGGGTGTGTTGGGGACACACGAGACTTCTTGTATCTTGATTGTAGGGTTGCTTGAGAGGGGATACCTTTGACCACTTCCTCCATGAGTTCGATAAACCTTGGGTGATCCACTTAAGGGAAAACTTGCTGCTGTTCTACAAACCTCTGCACTTGGAGGCCCAACAATTGTCTACAAGAATAGAACTGCGTAGACATCAAGCTATTTTCTGGCGCCATTGCCGGGGAGGTAAGGTAAAAGGTACTCACATCCTCTAGTGTGAGTGCTCGAAGTTATTTCCTTTAGATTCTACAATTTTGTATTTTTGTTTCTTGTTTTCACTAGTTATGCTTAATGGAAAACAACAAAAAAATTAGAGAGCTTTTTAGTATTTTTCCTAATATAGAACATGAATTGTCTGAAAAGAAAATTAAAAAACCCATGGAACTTTCTTTGCATGCTAATAGCAATGTTATTAGTATGAATCTTTTGAACACCTTTGCTACTAATTCTGTGAAACGTCTAAGCTTGGGGAAGTTGGTTTTTATGAAAATGATCTTTTTAGTTCCCTAGCTTTAAAGAAGAAAATTTGCTCTGATGATACTTTATCTCCCATATGTGGTAATTCTAATGATACTTGTGATATTTTAAATCCACATACTGAAAGCATCCCTTTTAAACTACCTATAAAAATTGTTGAACATGTTATGAATAACTACTATTTTGGAGATGGAACTGTCCATCCTGGTGATCATTTACTCTTTATACATGAATTATGCGAGTTGTTCAAGTGTGCAGGTATTTCAATGAACCAAGTTAAGAGGAAGCTATTCCCTATTTCACTTAAGGGAAAAGCAAGGGAGTGGTATGAGCTACTAGATAATCTTCATCATTTGGAGTGGAAGGAACTTGAATCTCTCTTTTACTCTAAATTTTATCCTCCTCATGAAATTCATAAAGATAGAAATTACATTTATAATTTTCATCCACATGATGGAGAAAGTATTGCCCAAGCATGGGGGAGATTGAAGTCACTAATTCTCAAATGTCCCATTCATGAGCTCCCCAATAATATTGTTATTAATAATTTTTATGCAAGGCTTTCAGGACATTACAAGGACTATCTAGATACTTGATTAGAGGGATCCTTCACAAGTAAGGAGGTCAAAGCTAAGTGGGATCTTCTTGAAACAATTCAAAGCAATACCGAAGATTGGGATAACAACAAAGGTAAAGAACCAGGTATAAACTATGAGTATGATTGCATTAAGTATTTCGCTGAAACTGCTGATTTTCAAGAACTTAGTGCTAAATATGGTCTTGATCCTCAAATTCATGTTGATTGTTATAGAACCTTTGCTTCTCATATTATTGCTCCTAAATAAAAATGGGACATGTATCATGAGCCTTATAAAGACACTTGCATGGAAAATGAAATTGTTATTAATGATAGCAATAAACATGCTCAAACCTCTGAAAGTACTATTTCTTATAAGCATGTTAATTTTTGTGGAATACATAGACCTTGTGAGAATAATCAAATTGAGGAAGGATATTGTATCACCCACGGGAATGCAAAAACTAGAACGTGGTATAGGGCTCTAAATGATCTTGGTAAAAAAGTTTGTGCCCTCTATCCTTTTATTTGTGAACTTTGCTTTGAAGTGGGTCATTTCAATTTTCAATGCTTAGGCCATAATAATAGCCCTTCTAATCCAATGAGTACTGCAAGTTTGTATTGTGATGACATGATCACTCCTAATCAGCAT
Organism: Avena insularis; assembly: GCA_023614405.1. NCBI lineage: Eukaryota > Viridiplantae > Streptophyta > Magnoliopsida > Poales > Poaceae > Avena > Avena insularis. Next base: position 36,418,646 of record CM042696.1, on the reverse strand, counting down.
GATGAACTTACATTATTTTTAGGGTGTGAAGAGTTATCAAGAAAAACTTCTTTGGTAGATATGAGTGCTTTTGGTATGAATAGCATCATGCATGGTTGTCATATTTATTGTGTTGATAATTGCCACACAAATACTTACATACAAATTATTATAAAAGATGAGATCTTACCAAAATATCACATGACTAATATGTGTTTTGGTCTTATTAATGAAAAGGAGGAATCCTCCAAAGTTTCTTATATTGTCTCTAACAATGAACCAGGGTATATGGAGAAGCTTCCTTTCAAGCCTCTCCCTCCTAAAGAGAAGAAGAAAAAGAAGAAAAGGAGGAGTAAACGGAGAGAGGAAACGGTATTTTCCCCTAAGCATGTTGCTCCTATTATAGTTTTTGATGAGTCTGAACTCGATGATGTTCCTATGCCTGTTACCTATAGTAGTGATCATGATTGGGAAAAGCACACCACTTTTGATATTGAAAATCTCTTCGGTACCAATTCTGAAAATGATGATATTGATAATTGCTATACTATTAGTGCTATCCATGATCCTTCCAATGATGATATGTTTACAAATGAACACACTTTGGAAGATAACTATTCTATTGCTTATGATGATACTATACCTCCAATATATGATGATTGCAATGATGATTATGATATTTTCAGTTCACATACTATTGAGGAGGAAATTAATTATGATTACAATATGCCTCCTATATTTGATGATTATAGTGATGAAAATAATAATGATAGCTATTTTGTTGAATTTGCCCCCACTACAATCAATAAGAATGACTATATTTATGTGGGGAGTATTATGTGGCTCATGATAAGAATGTTTTATGTGATATTTATATTGTTAATTTTATTCATGATGCTACTGAAATTTATTATGAGAGAGGGAAACATGGTTTTATGTATCTCAACAATATTAAGTTTCCCCTCTTTATGTTGAAAATTTTGAAGTTGCACTTGTTTTGCTTTCCTATGCTTGTTACTTTGTTATTTCATGACTTGTTTATTTACAAGATTCCTATGCATAGGAAGTGGGTTAGACTTAAATGTGCTTTGAATTTTCTTCTTGGTGCTCTCTTTTACTTCAATTCATATTTCCTTGTGAGCATCTTCTCAAACTATCATGCCTAACTTAAAGGCGTTAAAGAAAAGTACTTATTGGGAGATAACCCAAAAGCTTTAGTTGAGTCTTGGAAGTTATTACCTTTGTAATAACCTCTCCTTATCAATTTTGTGTGGTTTTTGTGCCAAGAGTAACCTCTAATGAGAGAGAAGTAATGCTTGGAAAAGTTGTTGTCCCGAAACAGATTTCTGTGCTTCACCGTAAAAATTCGTGTCAAATCTCTGTACGTTCTTTTGAGGCGTGAATTTTTTTGCTTCTGCCCCAGGTTGTTATCTAACTTTCATTAGTTCAACACTTTTCGATTTGAGCAACATAAGGTCTTCGAAAAAATTCGTCTTTACCTGTTGGTCTGTTTTGACAAATTTCTGCCATTTTCTGCATTTGCTTCTTGTTGGTTCATTTTTGAGTTCTCTTGGAGAATTGAGATTTTTGAGGGAAGTGCTACAGTAGCTTGTGTTTTAATGGATGTTTTATTGGTGTTAGAACTGAATCTAAAGACTTATTATCTTGAATGCACTAATGTTGCTAATAAAGATTGTGTGAAGTTTTGTATGAAGGAAAAATTACAGGTGTATGGAAAGAATGATTAATGAGATGAAGGATGTACTAAAGCTCAAGCTTGGGGATGCCACGCATGTCACCCCAAGAAATATCATGAAGTACAAGCATCAAAGCCTGGGGATGCCCAAGGCATCCCGTTCTTCATCAATAAAAATTACAGGTTTCTTCCAAATGCTTTATTTTTATTGTTTCATGCACAGTTGGGTTGTTCTTGGAGCGTCTTCTTTTTCGTTTTCATTTTGGTTTTTCGTTTGCTTTGTTTGCTTTGTTTGCTGAATAAATTGGTTGGACCTCCTCTTTCATACATTGGTTTTCAAATAGTTTGGTTTGGTTGGGAAAAGAGTAGGAAAGCTCATGCTTAAGTGGTAAAAAGAGCTTGTTTTTGACTGTGGCCTATGCTTTGTCATGACATGCTTGATATTGTATTGGCTTTATGCTTAGTATTCTTTGATGTAGCATGACTTGTTATAAACGATTGAGATTGCTTAATGTGCCTTGGATGAATCATGCGTTGTTTTAGCATATTAAAGCATAGTATAGTGGTATTCTCCTTTGATGCTTTATTTGGGTTGACTTGGCGCATGCTCACACCATGTTATGACTATCCAAAGTCACCATATCCTTTATGATCCTTTAGTTTTCAACTTTTAGTATCACTTTATGCTTTGATCAATGATGTTTTGTCGCTCTACATGATTATGGCCATTATTGCTCTCTTAGTTTGTCGCTCCCAGTCTTTTGCTAGCCTCCGTAACCAAGTATGAGTTCCACTCATGCATCCAACTCCTTAAACCAAGTTATTCCAAAGAGTCCACCATACCTACCTACTAGCATATGCTATTCCAAGTATATTCATGCTTTTGTTTACCTTTCAAATTAAACTTGTTATGAGAAAATTAGTGATTAAAGCTCTCACGAACTTGATGGCACAGTTTACTTTCTGCATTTAATAAACTTGAACCATTGGGTCCTTCTTTGTTGCGTATATGCTTGCGCTTTATAAGTTGAAGTTAGCAGAACCATGTATCATGGGGAACTCTTTCAACATTGCACTTGTACTTTGTACCCTGTTGATATCATGTTCTTTTGCTTATGGATCCCGGCAGTGTGAAATAAAAGTGGAACTTGTAAGATCAAGGAGTTTGTATGTGTGTTAGAGAAACGTCTGGGCCGCTAGCCTAAGTCATACCTAATCATGGTGGAAACTTGCAGCATCACCATAATGATCACTCTATGAAGCATCCTCAATAAAAACCTATGCAAATAGCAAATAAAAAGATTGCTGAGATGCTCATTGTAAGGGGTACCCCGTTGGCGGTTCTCTATGATACATATGTACTTACAATGACAGGAGCTTACTTATGACTAAAGTTGAGTAGCATGAGGTTCGGTCTTCGTAAGTAAGGGGCATGAGATTTCGGTTTATAACTTGTCAAACGTATCCTCTTAGTTGTGTCACTTTAACCTTAATCACCTTCAAGATGCTTATGATAGGGGCAATGAGAGCTGAAAGATAACAAGTACCATAATTTTTGGAAGCTCTTTATGAGACTTGAATCCTTACTTCCTTCTATTGAGGCCTTTCTTTTACTTTTATGTTGAGTCTCCACCTTCTATCTTTATGCATCTACTTTGAGAGCATAGTGACCATTCTTAGTTCTATATGCATTGTCCCAAGACTAGTTGATTGATGCATAACTTGATATTGCTTGTTTTAAACTATTTGTATCTAGTCACCCTTATGAACTTTGAAGGTGTCCTATGCATTTATATTTGCTACTCTATGAGGGACAAGCTAAATACTATTATGCTATGTTTTGTTTATGTGAAACAAACAAACGTCTTGCAAAGCATTGTTATTCATGAATCTTTTGTTTGTGCCTTTTCATGTTGCGTCATAGTTTCTTTGTCTTATTGTTAGAACCGCGGGCCTAGCGGTCACGGCGCCGCTGCCGTCAAGCACGGCGGCTTCATGCTCTGGACGATGGCCCCCGGCATGTGGTACGTAGAGCTCGCCGTCGGTGGTAGCAAGGTCCACGCCGGCTGCAACGGTCGCCTCGTCTGGCACCACACCCCTGGCTCGGCGCCCACACCGCCAAAGGCCACGTTTGCCTCCTCCTCCGCGTGCTCCAGGTTCTGGACATTGCCACCTCCTCTAGCTTCTTCTCTCGGAAATATCTCTGACTCAGATGAGCAAATCCCCTTACCGACCACAATCTTGCCAATGCAGGGTCTCGACCCGCTCACCACGGCCAGTCTGTTCGCGGAGGCGCGGTGCATGGGCGAGAAGAAAGTGAACGGTGAGGACTGATTCATCCTGAAGCTGTCGGCCGACCCGCAGACGCCGAAGCTGCACAGCGAGGGCCCGATGGAGATCATCTGGCACGTCCAGTTCGGCTACTTCATCCAGCAGGGGCCTCATCATGCATATCGAGGACTCGCACCTAATCCGCATCCAGCCGCACTCGGGCGGGGACACCGTCTACTAGGAGACCACCATCAGTCCCTCGAGGACTACCGCACCGTCGAGGGCATCATGATCGCGCACGCCGGTTGCTTCGCCGTGACACTGTTCCGGTTCAGCGAGGCGGCCATGAGCTACACCAAGAGTCTAAGACGCTGATGGAAGAAGCCTGGAGCATCGAGGAGGTGGCGTTCCACGTCCTGGGGCTACCGGTGGACTGCTTCATCCCGCCTGCTGACATCCGGTCCGGCTCCGTCGGCGAGGCCTGCGAGCTGCCGCCACGGCGACCATGCCAAGTCCGGCGCCATTCATCCTGCTCGCGTCGCTGCCGTAGAGCAGGGCGCCCACAGCCATAGTGCTGCTAGCATGAGCATGAACATCAGCGGCGCGGGAGGCCGCAGCGGCGAGAAGATCATGTGGAGAGTGGAAGTATAATAAGAAGCACAACCGTGAAGAATTAGTTGTTCAGTTGCTAGAGAGAATTGAGCCAGCCCAATCTGTCCATACCAGAGTTTGATTTTCCATCTGCCTAGCTAGTGATCAATCAGATACTAACATAGTTGATTCGACTGCTTCATCTTCTCTGTAAATAGAAGCATAAAATGTTCTCGTCAGGCCGCTCGTGTTACTACCTGGCCTGGATGAATCTTTATCCTATGAATGCAGAAATTTTAGTGCAACCTTTTCCCCCTGCATCTGCATCCCCCGAGACTTGTAGAAGCCATCCAGAGTTGTACTGCTAAATCGTGGCCAATCTTTGGTGTTACCGCTGCCATTTGTTGGTAGTTCCACTTGACAGATGATACTCGATACCTAGTAATGGTGCTTATTTTGAGCTTGGTGCCTCTGCTTACCTCTTCGAGAAGGAGGGGGACAGCTGCTGAAAACATGCATGTTTATCACGTCAAAAATAAACTCCAGAGTTTTTCTTAACACTGTACTCTGTCCAGATCAATGTGCACATGACTCACTCCATCTGAAAGCTACAAGTTGCTCTAGTACCATCAGTACAGATCTTGCTTATAAACAAGTTAACCAAGTTGTAGTACTGGTATATTGGCACTGTCTAGTCCTGGAACAAACGAGAACGACAGCGGAGTGCATCGGATGCTGATATCTGACGGAGTGCCACGGCTGCCACTCATCAGCAGCGCTTTATTTTCTTATCTTTATTGACCATGGACCTGACCTGAGATGAGCGCATGCAGTGCAAGCCAAAGCCTTGCCTCCGCGTGATGGGTGTGCCTGCGATCATGAAAATGTTTTTTTATATGTCCCCATCACTGCATCCGCACATTGCTCGTGGATAATACTCTAGTTGCTGCCCAGGCTATGTGTACAGGCGCAAGCTCTCACTTTCCCGGATAGCACGGGTAGGTCTGTTGCTTTCTGACAACCTTTTCCTGGATTTGCTCGAAAATACATATTTAGAAAATGGACACAAAAGGAGCTCTGGGTAGCAACTTTTTCCGGATCTCAAAGCAACATACAACATATGAACCGTCAGATAGGTCACGTACCCATTTGTACAAGTAGAAATGCATTTCCTTTCTTTTTATCACTTACCTACTCGAGGAAGAGCAGGAGTTAAGCTTGGGGATGTTGATACATTGTAAATTTATCTATAATTTTTGATGTTCCATGCTTGGTTTTATTTACTTTTTTGTGTTTTGTCCACACTTTGGAGTACTTTTCATATGATTTCTTAGACTAACCTATTAACAAGAGCCACAGTGCCAGCTGCCTGTTTTCTGCTATTTTTGGTTCCAAGAAGTCAGAAAATGAATATTCTCGGAATTGGACGGGACAAAAGCCAAAGTTGATATTTTATCGGAAGACTCATAGAGCCAGAAGACGAGACGGAGAGGGGCCAGGTGCCAGCCACACCATAGGGTGGCGCGGGTCCCCCTGACCGTGCCACCAGGTGGTGTGGGCCCCTCCGGCCTCCACCGACCTTGCCCCTTTCTCCTATAAGAAGCCCCCGATGCAAAAACCCTAAATAGTCAATCAGAAATCCACGAAAAGTTCCGCTGTGCCACCGCCACCAAAGGGGAGATTCGGGGGACAAAAAGTCTCTGTTCCGGCACCCTGCCGGGACGGGGAAGTGCCCCCGGAGCCATCTCCATCGATCTTCACCGCCATGTCCATCACCGTTGCTGATTCCCATGATGAGGAGGGAGTAGTTCTTCCTCAAGGCTAAGGGTTCTACCGGTAGCTATGTGTTCATCTCTCTCTATGTATGATCTTATTGAGATCATGAGCTTGTAATCTATAGATCTACCTTGCTACTCAAGTGCTTTAATAGGTCTTTGCTCTCCCCATGTGTGTGAAAGTTACAGCGTGCACACCATGGTGGCACTTAGACTAGAGATTACAAATACTTGTTATGAGTTATATTTGGAGTTGGATGTCTTTATAAAATTGTGGTGTTTGTTGGAACCATCTAGTGCTCAAGGTGACAGTGTGGGGGTTTCTAGATGGGAAAGATGAACTTTGAGGAGTGATGTTATATCCCTACCAACGATTAGAGTGTGCAACCAGAGAGTAGTTCAGCGTAGTATCATAAAGAAGAATATATTTATATGAGAGTGTTCACTAGTGAAAGTATGATCCCTAGGCCTTGTTTCTAAGCATTGGAACACCGTTTGCATTTAGATCTGTTACATGTTTGCTTGTTGCCATCTTTATTTCAGTTTGCCTTTAGTCTCTTCCACTCCATCAAGCTATTTTCTGGCACCGTTGTCTTATATCCATACCACTTGTATTTTACTATCTCTTCGCCGAACTAGTGCACCTATACACCTGACAAGTGTATTGGGTGTGTTGGGGACACAAGAGACTTCTTGTATCTTGATTGCAGGGTTGCTTGAGAGGGGGTACCTTTGACCACTTCCTCCCTGAGTTCGATAAACCTTGGGTGATCCACTTAAGGGAAAACTTGCTGCTGTTCTATAAACCTCTGCACTTGGAGGCCCAATAACTGTCTACAAGAATAGAAGTGCGTAGACATCAATACATATTACAAAATCCTTCTTGACCCGAAACACCTTTCGATTCCCTTTCGATTTCCTCCGAACGACTTCGGATCTTTCCCGGAATGATTCCGGTCCTTTATTCTTTCTCCGAACAACTTCGGATCTCTCTGCGAAACGATTCCGGCTTTCTCTTTCTATACTGTGATTCCGTATTACGAATGATCACTCTCATCGTACCCTTAAGTGTATCCTCTCACGGCTCAAGAATGCTCTAGACATGATCTATATCAATGATCAACAGAGGGACCAGGGATATCCATGTGACCCCTATGCATTCCTGATGACAATGTCGTTTGAACAGCTAAATGTAGCATCCTCTTCCTTTTGTTTCTCGATACGACTTGTCCGAGATCCGATCATTGGTAACCCATACCTTGTTCAATCTCGTTCACAACAAGTTCTGTTTTCTTGTTACCGTGATATTACATCCCCGTGACCGAGTCACATGTTGCAACATTTATTGATATAATCTCACCAAGCCGGCCGGATGTATCTTTACCCGTCATGTGGGTGAACAAATCCCGGTCTTGCAGTCACATGTCATCTATTGTTCTTCGGAATACCCAACGTACACCATTATAACCACTGTATTACCAAGTGGCGCTTGATGCAGTCTAAGCAGCCTCGGGAAACAGTGAGTAATATGAGCTCACGGTCTAAGGAAAAGGAGTCTAGGTATAGCTGTTGCAACAATAAACTATATGACTTGATTGTGTTGCAATCCTTCGAGCAATGTCCAATCACATCATTCTCCAATTATATGATCACGTTGTCAATCGGCATAAATGCCCATGATCTTGAAACCCAGATCATCTTCATGACCAACGAACTAGTATGAATAGAGGCTACTAGGGACTTGGTTGTTTCATACCACACCTGTACAAATGTTTCTACTTGGCACAGTTATAGCACAATATGAAACTATTATAAACTAATTGAGATATGACAATAAAAACCTATTTATTATTTTCCTCTAGGGCATATATCCTTCAGTCCCACCGACCGCTGAGCCCCACCACGGGAGGCAAGAGTCTACCAGGTGGTTATAAAGTATATCTTCCGTACTCTTCATTGTTTCCCCACTCTGATCCCCAATTATTTTCACCCTCTCTCTGCATGAAAGCTTCAGCCGGCACAGAGCGAATCCGACGAGAGCTAGGCGACGAGTTATAGAGATCGACTGCGGGATGGACGTAAGCCTTTTTTTCTGGATTTTAATTTTGATTTAGGCGGATATTTGGGGTTTCATGATCGAGATCGATCTATATTTTCATATTTGGAGGGAAATCTTGTTTCTTCACATTTCATTACCCATCCCGCATATTCTTTCTGGGTTACCTTCGGATGCTATTAATGACGACCTGCAATATAATGGTGTTGAGATGGCTACACAACTTTTTTGCGTGTGCAGTCTTCCACTGCGTCATAGAGTTATGTATGACCATCGATGGACCCATGCCACCGGCCACATGTTCCTTGGATGCGATCAGGAAGTTCCTAACTCCACTGCCATTGTATGGACTGGTCTAGAGCATAAGTCTATGCACCTTCGGTGGAGGTTGTGCTGTCTCTAAAATCGATTTAAACATAAGGAAGAGATGTGCGAGCAATGGAAGGTGTTCCATATTGAGGAAATGACCACCATAGCTCAACAAGAGGCGGCCAAGTTTCTCCGTGGGCAGAAGGAGGAGTGCCATGAGCTCTCCTACGAGATGCTCGACATTTTAACTAGAATGAGATAGATAGTTCAAACTGATGATGTGGAGGACCTGCTGGATTATGACATAGACTCTATTACCTCCGTTGAGTCTATTGAGGAGGATTGGTTTGAATATGTTTTCTATAATTGAGTAGTAATTCGTGTGTTAACTTTCGGATATGTATTGTACGATTATTATCTAAGTATAGGTACTTTATTTTCTTTTGTTATTAGTGTCTCCCTATCATGTTTAATGGGCCAGAACGACTAAGCCCACCAATGTTTAGATCTCAACCTTATATTAAAGAAATCGCCCAGCTTCAAATCCCACTATCACTCCCCACCTCTAGATCTTAGTTTCACCCATCACCTCTTCAGCGACCTCGACTGCGGCTGCACGAACCTCTCCGACGCCCCCCCTGTCCCCCCCCCCCCCCCGTTTGATCTGAATGGTATCGATATGTTAGGAATTTGTGTTCTAAGAGAATTAGATAGTGTTGTTGGAATATGTAGGTTAGGAATGTCTATTATCGAGAACAACCCTAACAAGGTACCTAGCTCTTGTCAGGTCGTGCCCTCTACCATGCGAGGTATAGTGGTGAGACTTGATCAATAACATGCATATATGTATGTGCGTGAAATAATGCAAGTTCATTTGAAGATTAGATACCCGAGTTGTAGATAAGTAAGTCCTTCGCTATAGGTTTTGCAATGTTGTCTACATGACTAGATTTAGAAGAAAAAACCTGAAGAGGATAGTCAGAAGATACACGCTAACAATCCCTTACTACATTTGCACCATGAACAAGAACAACATCTCCAAAGGAAATACGGTAGTTTTCTGCATTTGTTTGTAGTCATTTTTGTCACAAGTACCGTTATCTGAGATATTTACCTGAAGAAGGAGGCATTTGATCCAATTAAAAGGTTCTATAGAAATGTACACAAGCAAAGTGGACCAAAACGAACTGAATAAGACGATCGCTTTTTACGGTACATTTTAATGCTATTTTGATACATGTAGCATCAACAACATTTGAACATGTCTTTAGATGGGTATAACAAACCTTTTAGGTAGTAAATCAGGAGTAAATAATTGCGCTATATTGTTTCGGCTGAAACTACTATCCATGTCGTCCCGCTTCTTTTCGGTCTTGTGATGGACGCCGAGGAGGACACACGGCGAAGTCCAACAAAGCCCTGCTATACCGTGAGGCGGGTCCCATTGCGGGACAGGGCGAAAGGTTCCTTACCACGGATGGGTGTACCACGCGCCATCGTACCCCGCGTTGCAGACCACTTGGCCGCGCATGTGAACTGGGTCCGCTATCAGCGTACGAGAGTTCCACCGTGAGGCGACACGCCTCCGCACCCACTGGGTCTCGTCGGTCTTGTAAGAGTCCACGGACATCACGATGTTCCCGCCGAGCCGGAACTGCGGCGCCACCTTGCGGAACCTGATCAGGTGGAGGAAGTCGTTGACGCGGATCTAGATCAACCCGACGTACATGGAACCACCCGCTCCAAATTAAGAGGATTGACCAAAGAGGGCGACCTGCCTTACTAATAAAATAAACTCTAACAAATACTGTAGATTAAGAGATTGTGGCCCAGGTGAATAACAAATTTGGGATTTGCGCTAGATTTTTGTGCTAATAGAAGCGGATGATAGTTACACTCCACGCGAGGGATTTCATGAAGGAGTAGGTAGATATTTAAACGGATTAGATAATTGTTTTGAAGTTCTGTTTATCGCCACGCTTGTAGGAGGTAGATGAGGGCGGTGGCATTTTGTTAGTTGAGATGAGGTGTGGAGTGGCATATTGATTGTAATTTTTTGAAGTGTGACACCGGACACCGCATTCCTTGATTTAATAGTAAAGAAAAGTACTCGCCTGCGGGTGTGCATTTAATTTGGGTAAAAATCTACTTTAAGTTTTTGCTATCTATGAGGAAGGAACTCAACCATTTCATGTAAATCTTAGCCAACAAAACAACAAAGCAAACGTTCGAACCTAGCAAAACCGTACTTCCTTGTACTAAATCAGTGACACTTATTATAGATCAGATGGAGTATTTATATCATTGTCTCCATCGCCAAAAACATTCCGCACACCAATAACCGGAACTTTCGATGCCCCCTAGGATAATGAAGCAGTGGTGTGGCTGAAAATTTTGGTGGTTGCCGGAAGCTTTTCTATCCTTGCGGGGACAATACTATTGGACTGGAGGATGTACACGCACACTTGCCACGGATCCATACGCTTTCTTTAGTTCTCGAGGTGAGTAATTTGAGGATGATTTCCACTCTAAGTCTGTCATGACCGATCTGTCACCCTCGTGTGGAGCCTTCAGTTGCTAACAAAGGATCTTCGTGGACCCAAGATTTCTGGGACAATACACACCAGAGCAGCAACCATCGCCAATGATGAGAATTGTAAATTGGAAGAGCTAGACTTGAAACCAGCAACAAACACGAAAACAGACTGAATGCTATGAGATCTGCCAAACACGAAACACCATGCGCCCTCTGTGGGTTGTAGGCTCACTACCGGCGCGAGGATATGGTAGGGAGGGTATTATTGCTACTTCAGCATGTCGGCTCCAACGCCATAAGGGCTACTGGGAAAAAATAAAAAAACAATGTAGCCCTCCCGCTAGTGAGGAGTTGTGGTTCATCATACCTCCAAGGTCCTAATGGAAACTAGTGGCGAAACGGACGTGCGACATCGCTGGCGAGGGGAACAAAAGATATGTCGGTTTTTTATTTCCTGATCACCTCTTCCCCATAGCAGTACTGGTTCAAAATGATATCATCCTTCACCCACAACATGTAACCCTTCTAATGGTGGTAATTTTCCGATGATAGTTAGGTCTACTAAAAATGATGTAAAATGTTGCTTTCTTGTTAGATTTTCGAACACAGCTATCTTTTTCCCATTTAACATGACATGGGCTTTAACAATTACTCATTTTGTTTATAATATATTACCCTAATTTTATAAAGTTTTACCAATATATATAAAAACATGTTACGTTGTACAATACAAAAAATCTTAATATAGTCTTTACAAATAAATTTTCATACAAAATATATTTGAGATTAAACAAACTAATTTTTCTAATATTCTTGATCAAATTTATTAAGTCTAGCTTTTGACTAAATCTAGAACGCATATAATAAAGAGGGAAAGTAATAGAAATATAAACTGATGGTATTCACATGTGGATAACACACAAAAAACATAAAAGTTGTGTTATACATGCTTCCCACAATATCTTCTGCTTCCTCGTGTTGTTGTGTATACAATGATATCACTAACTGCATTGTAGTGTATTCCACTATGAGCTAACCACTTGGAGGAACTAACAAGTTGACGATGGAACGAATGAAGAGCAACAACATCCGGTCTCGTTGCAATATTCAAGCTTGCTTTTATAGGTTTCCTAATGCCACTCATGCCAAATAATGTGTTCTCTTTGCAAATCGTGTGCCATGGCTTATCTTATGATTCAAGCTTCCACATATAGACAGTTGCTAGCATATAACTGGAATGAAGAAACGAGAAACTTTAGGGAACCTTTCTACTAGTATACAAAGTGTGTGAGTGTGGACGGATGGTATAAATCAAGTCCAAGCGTGAGATAACATTGAACAAGTTGAGTCGTTGGTTGTTGATGTAAATTAACTCCATGAGGGCTTGTCAACATTCAACAAAGTGGTCCATCGAAGTTATGGAATGCAGGAGAAATGGACCATAGCGATGATTAAATGTTGCATGGAACTAATCTTTGCTTGTATGTGCGAGGATTAAGAAGTATCATATTCTCATTATCACACTAATCGTTATGCCGGATCTTCCTGTGCAATATTTGGGTCGTAAATGTGCAAACAGTCTGGTCGTATAGACAGGGGTTGTTGTACCACTGCATGCCTGGTCGCAAAGACACGCACGCACACCTAACAAACACGTGGTGTGTAAGGTTGCCACGTGGCTTTTGCAACGTGAGCAGCAAAGCATCTTTCATCTTGTACACAGCCCAGGTGGATCGAGCACCCATAGACATGGCCCTTTGAACCCCATCTGATCAAAGTACAACATGCACGAATGTGCATCACGATAATAGACCTGGAAAGACTCCTTTTAGGTGAAGGCGTGCGTACATGCTTGCAAATGTTCTCGTTAGACCAGCATTATGTATCTCTTCATCGAGGTTGTATGGTTGTGCAATCCTCGCCATAAACTTCCGAGTAGGCATGGTATCGAAGTAACAAGGGATGGAGGTTATGTGGACATGTGGGGTGAGTTTGTTTGCGACTTGACCTAGACTTGGGCTGATCCTTGAAAGTTGTGGGCTCATAAGTACTCCCTCTATTTTAAAATATAAGATATTTCAGCTTTTGTAAAACGAATGTATCTAAACCATTTTTAGTGCGTACGTTCAGTGTGTAGGTTGGTGAACCTACACACTAAAAAGGTCTAGATATATTTGTTTTACAAAAGCTAAAACATCTTACATTTTGAAACGGAGGGAGTACCAAACAACCACATCAGAGCCAATAAACAAAGTTATTAAGGTATCTTGTTATTAGAATATATTGCCAATAAACAAGGCGGTGGTGCTGGACTTTGGACGGCCAGGCGGCTCCCTGTCGCACTTTTTCGTGGTCGGAGGTGGTAGGAAATCCTGGGCCCTCTAGGCCTGCAGGACGCGCTCAATCCGGCTTTGAGTGGTTTGTGGGCGGGGCGGCGCTGGATCTTTTCATGCGCTCAAGAACACCATTCTGCTAGGGAGTGTATGGGATGGTGTAGTGCTTGATTATGCCATCGTCTATGCAGTAATCCTCAAAAATATTTGAAAACTATTCCATACCATCGTCCATATGTAATACTTTTACCTTCCTCCCAGTTTGCTTTTCTACCATGTTCTTAATAAAAGTATAAAAACATCAGATTTATGTTTTAGAACATAAGTTCACACTTTCTCTAGCAATCATAAATGATTGTAAGCATATATTTAGCACCACTTTTTATGAGTTTCCTTTGATGCTCGCGAAGCTCTCCGTGTGGGTGGGAGGGGGGCTCGGGTAGAAGCCATCCCCCATCATCTCTGCTCTAGTCTCCTCCGCTACCCCCGAAGGACATCGGCGGTCAAAGGCCTTGGATCGATGACTATGGGAGGGAGGTCTCCTCGCGTGGAAGCCCTTCCGTCGCACTGGTACATCACCTCGGACAGCGCACTCATGCCGGCTAAGGATGGAAACATATGAATAATTGGAATTTGCTCACTAGAAGTATCGGAACAGTCGCGTGTATTTTGAGGGTGAACCCGTGTGCTTGATCTTCAAATAATGCTTCAGCAGGAGCAGAAACAGTCGCGAGTAGGAGGTAAACTACTTATAATATACCCGCAAAAAAAACTACTAATAATATGTACCGTATTGTTATTGTAACTGCATCATTATATTTTGGAATGAAGAAATTATGTCTGGATTTAAATCAGTAAGGTCCCAATGGCCAAAAATGAACAAGGTGGTGAGGAAATCCCCTTAATTTTGCTCGGACTCCTCGTTCACCGAATCCATCCCTAACCCCCATTATGATATTGATTGCCAAATTGATCCCATGAACCTGGAGTTGATATATCTACGCATTGGTACTTGAAACGCATCACTGGATGACAAGGATGACCTGACTTTCTCCCGTAAGGCCATGTAACAGTTCTGCATACAACACTTGTTCTATGTAAGGTGGCAGGGGTAAGAAGGTTATTAAAAAATACATTATTTCTTATCCGAAACATTTTTCATAAGACCCATAAATATTGGTTTACACATCTGAACATTTTATATGACATCAAGAATATTCTTCCATATTCAGTGAAACATTATTATTTTTTAAAATTGTGTGGAACACCTCCGAAGATACATATGAATACTACATATTTTGCTTACAAAATACATTTTGAGAGAATACATTTATTTTCTGAATGCTCTCTTTTATTAATCGGTACGCATGCAGACACAGAGGTGCGACGTCCAAGCACAACTATGTTGTGTACACTGCAATCGCCGCGGGAAAAGTAGCATTCAGAGGTTCAATATGCCGATCAATTGTAGTGATTGGGTTAAGCATAGCCGCATAACCCAGATTGGTTCCTGCATGTGTTTGCCACACTGGATGAGCTGAGACGGGCAGAAATTCTTATGCTCTTATGGCGCGTCTGGCATAATCACAATGAGCTCACTCATGAAAAAATTCCGGCGCCGGTGGACTGCTCAAAGCGGTTTTTGGTCAGCTATTTGGAGTCGCTGCTACTGATAAAACAGCACCCCATTGTTGATGTTACCAAAGGAAAACTGGTTGTTTCGTGTGTGCAGGGATTCCATGAGAAGAAGCATCAGGAGGTGATTGTTGCGGCCTGCCGGAAGCTGAGGACATGCACTGGAGTCGTCGAAGCTGAGCTCGCAGCTATAGAGGGACTAGTGCTAGCTCTGAACTGGACAGAGATGCCCATAACTATCGAGACGGACTGCGCTGAAGCGATCATGCTACTGAAGGAAAGCTCTGCAAACATGTCCCGTCATGCCATGCTAGTAAGCTCGATACGAGAGTGAGTGAAGGAAAGGGAAATCTATCTATTATATACTAAAAGTAATATAAGAGTGTTTTTTCGAGGCACCAGGTTGATCCACATCACCTAAATTATATTAACCATTAGATCTATAATTCAAGGTTAGGATTTAGCGAGCAATTATGTAACGTAACAAATATGAGACGTGATATAAGTCCGGCTCAACAGGTACGTAGTCTAACTATATGGATCTAATAGTTGTGTCCAAGGATGTGACGTTCCGTTTGGCTGTTATTTTTTTTACAGGACATATATAGATTGGATCGTAAAAACAAATAGACTAGATGTGGAAAATAAGTAGCTTATATGTACACGTCTCTATCTATAGAGTCCGGTCACAATATGATCCCGTAGCTGCTAGCTAGGCCTTCACACCACTTCATATAAGATCGAACGTTTAAAGAAATTATCATAGATTTACATGTCTCTCTTTGTAGAATAGCAGTCCGTTTAAAATGATGTGTACGACTGCCTGGTTAGCTAGATAGAACGTCATGCTTTTATATAGGAAGATGTGCTAAAATATAAGGTATCAACTGATAAACATGTGTATGTAGTTTAGTATATTGATCTATATATGCGGATAGTTGAGTACACAAAAATCATCGCCAAGACCACTAATGTTTGCATTATTTAAAAACATCCGCGTGGTGAACCTAAAAGTTAGTACACTATTAAAGTAGTGTGTATTCAATAAACCTAGCAGAAAGAAGGCTCAAGCAATTTATCTAGACATAGGGAGACAACATGGCTGTTATGATTTAAATAAAGATGAGGGGACAACATGTAATTGCCCGACTCCATCGGTAGAGCTTAGGTCCAACAAGGCTCGTGCTATTAACCTTAACTAGCAAGGGGGCCCTCGCAAATGCGAGGGCATTATCTTTAGCATATTGAACATGTCAATGAAATTCATTTATGGTTTGAGAGATACCAAAAATATGGAATCCTAAATTATATAGTTTTATGACCACTAAACTTGTTATATTTAGTAAAATAATACCTATTTGAATTTTTTAGAACAATTTTATTTTGTTGCCTCATATTAACTGTGATATTTGCAAAACCGTCATGTCACCATTTTGTAACGTAGAGCGGTGGTTCTTTGATTTATTTATACCCTTCAATCCAGGTGATCTATAACCTTACTCACATATGTATGTTGTGTGCAATCATATGACTACGCCAACTCAGATTGGCCATAGTTAAAAATATATTTTCTCAGCAATTACTATGCTGTGATGTCCGCCACGATCTTCTCCTTGGAACCATTGATTCTCTTGGATCATGTTTTTGTGTTTTTTTGTGTCGTCTCAAAGATCTTAGGGTCCCTTTTTTAGGTGGGTGTCTCCAAAGGCTTCGAAGACTCACAAGGTTACTCTAAATCTCGGAGATTTGATTTTGTTGTATTCGTCACCGGTGAAATAGAAGAACATAGGATGCGGAGAAATAATAGTTGATTTCAGGGGACCATTATAGAGCTTTAATATTTAATGGAATCTCTTTTTTACTTTATTTTTGGTATTTTATCTATAAAATAAGATTTACCCTATTGTCATGTGGCCATGGACATTCCGCGCTCAAAGATCTTATTGTTCTCTGTCTACGTGGGTCGTATCTCTGACAGATTTGAAAACTCACAAGGATAGTCTAATTATAACTTTTTTAGAACAATTTTATTTTGTTGCCTCATATTAACTGTGATATTTGCAAAACCGTCATGTCACCATTTTGTAACGTAGAGCGGTGGTTCTTTGATTTATTTATACCCTTCAATCCAGGTGATCTATAACCTTACTCACATATGTATGTTGTGTGCAATCATATGACTACGCCAACTCAGATTGGCCATAGTTAAAAATATATTTTCTCAGCAATTTACTATGCTGTGATGTCCGCCACGATCTTCTCCTTGGAACCATTGATTCTCTTGGATCATGTTTTTGTGTTTTTTTGTGTCGTCTCAAAGATCTTAGGGTCCCTTTTTTAGGTGGGTGTCTCCAAAGGCTTCGAAGACTCACAAGGTTACTCTAAATCTCGGAGATTTGATTTTGTTGTATTCGTCACCGGTGAAATAGAAGAACATAGGATGCGGAGGAATAATAGTTGATTTCAGGGGACCATTATAGAGCTTTAATATTTAATGGGAATCTCTTTTTTACTTTATTTTTGGTATTTTATCTATAAAATAAGATTTACCCTATTGTCATGTGGCCATGGACATTCCGCGCTCAAAGATCTTATTGTTCTCTGTGTACGTGGGTCGTATCTCTGACAGATTTGAAAACTCACAAGGATAGTCTAATTATAACTTGGAGATTTGATTTCGCGTGTTTTCGTCACTGATGAAATGGAAGAATATAGGATACGAGGAAAGAATCATTAATTTTGAGGGACCATGAGGCAACTTTAATCTTTACTCGGAATTTTTTTGTTCGTCTTCATTTTGATTTTAATCTATAAAAAAAATGGATTAAAAATTTAGATTATTGTTAATAAATAAGATGTGCATGCACACTTGAAGAGTGTTATATGTTGATCCAAATTCTACAAAATATAGGCCAACTTCTGACGAGTGGAGCGAGGCCCGTCGCCGGAGGCTTGGGCCGAGTGTAAACCCCTTGTAAGCCGCCGGTACGGATCGTCGAAGACCTAGGTTTCCACCGATATATAAACCCCTTGTAAGCCGCCGGTTGGGATGAGTTGCATCTGTGAAATTCCCGGCGTTTGTAAACACTCCTCGATATAGTGAAGTTTTGTTGGCTGGCGCCCGTGGTTTTTTCCTCTCTTTGTTGGAGAGGTTTTTCCACGTTAAATCTGTGTCCCCTTGCTGTGTTTTTCGTTTTCGTTCTTCGTTATCTTCTTGTCGCAATTGTAACAAAGAGAGCAATTTAGAAATAAAAAATTCTAGAAATGATTTATCTGAGTCACTCATGTAGTCTAGAAAATAATATAGTTTATCCTTGATTTATTTCCTATACTGTCACATTCGCTGTACACCATTTTGAGTTTGTAATTAGCATGGATGTGCTTCCCCAGCTATGCGTGCCTCTTTTCGAAAATCCAAGTGTAATTCTTTTTGAAGAAGTCAGGTGTAACAAACGTGCTAGAAAGAATTAACACATCTCCTGTACCGGTATAATTTCAAGATGTTTTCAGGGGAACACACGTATATGGCTAGGAGTCCTTTGTTAACATGAGTTTAGCACATATGACGTGTGGACGTACAGCTAATTTGTGCCTTTTTTCTCTGTCTAAATTACAGCCCAGTAGATCAATTGAGCCCGTTCATTTAAAAGAAAGAAAAACAACCACGACCGAGAGGAGCTATCTGATCGCTTGATTACCGAGTCAAGTTCGAGACTCAACCTAAATCGCGTCGGACTGGTTACGTTACATAGTTTCTTTTTTGGTAAATCCAAGCCGTTCATAGTTTTTTTTTTGGTAAATCCAAGCCGTTCATTATAGATCTAACTATCATGATAATTTCGATGATGTGGATAAACGTGGTGCCTCGAAAAATACCCTTATATTACTTTTAGTATATAATAGAAGATTAGGTCGATCCGTGCAAACTCAAATAAATCATCAGTGTAAAGATATTCACAATTCAACAATCATATGTACAAAGCCATGAAATACTCGTAGTTGTTGCGGCTAGCCGGGTTTGACAGATGATTGCATGGGTATAGACAATCAAGAGTAGTGTTTCCATGCATTGTCGTTGTTTTGTAGGCTCAAAATGCACTAGCACATAGTACGCTAGGTGTGAGTGCCATAGAACCTGGCAATACATGTTAGAGCACAAAATATAAAATAATTATACATGTTTTCTTTACCTGAAAAAATAGGATGGTACATCATCGATGATTATGAAAATAATAAACATGATTAAATATTTTGATAAACTATTATTTCATAAAACACTGATCTCAAGTTTAAATTATAGTTCTTCTAATTAAAAGTTCCTTTGTTATTATTTATTTAAAAATAATAATTGATAGAATTAACTCAAAAAAATACCAACAACAAAAAGTTGTATCAATGTCCCACCAAATTGTTGTTTCTAGATCCTTTTTACAATCTTGAAAAACCTTGATGTCTACACTAAGGAAACCACGGTGAAAACCTGCAAAAGCTGGACTAACTATAGTCTTTTAAAAAGACGCATGAGCCATCCATCGCAGTGGAATTCTGAAATTGTAAAACACACTTAGATCGGAGAAACAACTCTTGATAGGCAGTATGTGAAATTGATTTATATGCAAGCAAATTCTTGAAAAAAAATATGCAAGCACGCGGTTGATTTTTGTAAATGATTTTCTTGCACCTAAGCATTATCGGATAATGGCCATGACTGAAATAGGCGATAACTGAAACACATGAATATCCATACTAATTAGAGAGAGGGGAAGAGTAAATCACAGGACGACTTGGTTTATATCATGATACCACGTCACAAAATTCTGACCAGTGCATGTAACTATTTTGTATATAGTGTAGTAATGAAGATGAGGCAAACAAGTAAGCAACATCAACTTTTCTTTGAATGAAGATTTTTAGGCCCAAATTTACGGAACATCACTATTGTGCACAAATTTATGGCAATATATTTACAACAGACGACAACATACTAAGGTAATTTATGAGATTAATTCAGCATATAGATTTATGTCTCTATAAATGGTTGGATAGTATTATTAGATAAACAACAAAGAAAAAGTAGACATGATAAAAAATAGATATACATATATGCAAAATATAATTTAGAATGCAAAAGGATATAGTGAGATGCTTAAAATTTTAACACAAGAGTTTGAGGAATTTAGACAGTAGACCATGATTGCCAAAATTGCAAAAAAAAGTGGAAAATAGTACTGCTCACGCTTATTGCCTAATATAGATATATAGATTAATACTGGATAAAATGAGAAAATATCTATATTCATGTTAAATACATTCTCTGTTTTAATGAAGCTTTCACCACCATGTATGGCTAAAATAATTGTCGAAGTTTCACCTTTCGAAATATTCATATGCGTCAGAATTGAAAAACAAAAATGCCAAGGAGAATGCCCCATATCTACAAAAAATGAAATAAATACAATAATAAGTTATAAGCAAAGTAAACAAAATTACTATATATAGTTGGACTACTTTTTAATGAGGATTTTTCTATTATTTAACTTCTATCCGAACATTTTGATATACTATTCATGAGATCACATTAAATTATCATGTAATTTCTCAAATGTGCTCTAACCATTGATTCGGTAATCAATATTTTTTGATGTTAGAACGTATGTGTATTAACATTTAGTATCATATAAAATTACAGTTAAGGTCATTTATGCATGTGCTTTATTGTGGAAATTAAATATGATGCCCTCGCATTTGCGAGGGCCACATGGCTAGTTGTAATAAAGAAGATTAGTCGCGAGGCTAATGGTGTGAGTCATGCGCTCGCCCAGCTAGGAAGAGTACAGGGTAGAACAGCCGTTTGGCTGCGAGGATACCCAGTAGAAATCGCCTCGGCGATGAACCTTGATTGTATTCAACCAGCTGCTTAAATAAAACTCCTTTTCTTGGAAAAAAAAAAAGCATAGCCGCATTGTTGTGGTTGCCCTTTACGGTGTCCCTCATTCCTAGACAAACACACGGATGGTGATTGCATCTTCCGCTGGATAGATCGATGTGTTCATTTAAGGATCTCAGACTGCGCCTCCTCGCGTCGCCCCTCTAGGCGACCCGGGGGCAAAACCCTAAACTCCCTGCCGCCACCCCCACCTCCCTTGCTCCCTCCCCTCGTCGCCCCCCGAGGCCAACGCTGGACAAAGCCGGGCGCTGCCGGGGAAGGGGGCGGCGAGGATTTAGCGCCACTCGGCTCCCACGCGGTGGTATGGAGGAAGGCCACCGGGTTGGGGACCGTAGGCTGTAGCCGGTGGTGTTGGAGCCCGCTCCCTGCCCCGTGGCGGCGCCGGCCTGCTCCTCCCTCACGATTCCGCGCCAAGACCCTGCCGTCGCCATTTCCTCGTTGCTAGGCTGGTTCGCCACCGTGTTGTGGCCGTCGGATCTCCGGCGTGCGGCGGCGTGTGGGTGAGGCGGCGATGCGGCGGAAGGCATGGTGTACGGGCTGGCGGTGGCCGATCCAAGAGGATGGCGGCGCTGGTCGGATCAGCGTTGGGCGCGCAGATCATCTGGAGTGGTGGAGTCGCGGCCTGGTGGTGACGATCTGGTTCAGATCGGTCCTGTCCGACGGCGGGACGGTCTGCGAAGGGAGGCGGTGGAGCGGCGGTGGTACTTCTCAGCAGTGGTGCGGCGCCGCGACAGTGTGTTTTCTACGGGGCTTGGTGGTGGTTTGGATGGCGGCGTTCCTCGGGTTTATCCCGAGGACGGACGACATTTGTTGATCTAAACAACGAGTTTCTGGAGATGTGATTGCCGGTGAAAACCGCGCCGACTTCGGTAATGGCGGACGATGGCGGTGTTTTCGACACCGTAACCTTGTTGAAGGCATCATCATTGCATCTCTAGTCGTCTAACTCGGGCTGCTCTAGGGGAAACCCTAGATCTGGGTATCCCAGATCGGATGATGACGACGCTCGACGCCGTTTTCCCTCTTGGAGGCATCGTTTTTGGAGCAGTTATTGATCGAAGGGGAAGGTGGAGCAGCTTCATCTTGCATGGAAACGCCGGTGGATTTGTCAAGTCATGCATAACCGCTAGGTGCTACACTCTGTCATGACTGGTTCGGTAGGTACTACGCAAGATGGATCTTCCGGAGGTTTCTAGCTGCGTCGGTTGACGGGACTCGGCGGCATGGTGACGAGGGGTCTCGGCGGCGACCGCGCGTGCATCTGATGGACGCGTGCGGGGTGGTGGCGATGTTTGGCGTCTTGGTGGCGTTGACGCCAGGTCTGATAAGGGAATTATTTTGATCCTTCTGAAGATGGGTTGGCGCAAAATGGCGGCAGCAGAAGATTGAGCGTGCACGATGGTGTGTGTTACAGATCAGCTGGACCGGTTTGTGCTCTTGATCCGCCGTGGGGCGTTTTTGGGACCTCCGTTATGTTGATGATGTGCGTTGGTGTGCGGTTAGAGTGTTCTGACATGGCCACCCCCTTCATCAAGTTGTTTTAGAGAGGTGGCTTCAATTGATCTTTGTATTCTTTTTGTAAGGTTTCGTTGAATAATAAATAAAACAGACTGTGTGCATCTTTTTGATACAGAGGCCAGGGGTAACACCTCCATTTCGAAAAATTTAAGGATCTCAATATAGCTTTCGAGGAAACGAGTAGCTGACAAACAACATGGACGGGGTGTTGATTGAGCTAGATTGGTGTGTCACAAGGTCGGGTGTAGTCGTGTATATAAAGAGCGCATGAAAAGTGAAAAGAAGAGGTCAGGCGTTCAGGAGGTGAATATGAGTAGGAAGAGAAAATTAATTTCATCAACCAACTAACAGTCGCTATGTTCCAATTAAGAGCCACTCCCTTCCATATCTCGGTTGCTTCGTTGCCTTGTTGTTCCGCATGTCTTACAATGCCACCCACCAACACCGCAAGAACAACAAGAACCATATATGTCTAATCACAATGAAAACAAAAAATGTTACGGAGAGCTCTTAGTCCTATAGTCCCAGGCCTGACTACAGTCTCCAAACATTCAACGAATGAGGTATTCATTGGTTAAAAAGAGACCGCTGAGAAATGGGAACGGAAGTTCTCAAGAAAACGAATCAATGGGTCGCTGTGTTTTTTGCTTGCGCATCTCCAAGAACAAGCTCCTTTAATTTCTGGAAAAACCCAGCCGCCAATTGTGTCACACACTCTAAGTAGAATCCGAGTTATTGTTGGACGACAACAACAATGATTTGTGGCTTCTCACCAGGGCTGAGATGAGGAAACTGACTGCTCTTTAACGTAGAGTTTGGGGACGTATTATGCTGGAGGGATGAAGGATTCTGATTTATATAGCTAGCTATTATTTTATATTCTACTGGAAGCTTATTATCCCCAGCTTCTGAAAGACTGAATCAATATGTATATAGTATCGCCACAAACTATTACAACCGTCTGTTACAAACTCGTAGAATATGTAGCTTAACCAGCCTCTGTAACATTCAGTAAAAGGAAACCGTTGTGGGTTAAAATAATGTACATACGGTTTCACAGGAAAAATCTCTGAGCAAGCAACTGTAGCTCCGTACACGGTAGCGAATTAGACAGAACAGATCGGTAGTAAACATGCTGCCATGTTTAAGCAATAGTTTTTGAGAGAATTGGGGTATATGCGCTAGTTGCTTATAGGATAAGTAGCTGCCAAGTGCCAATCTAGTGGACAATTAACACATCTTCTACAAAAATAGTAGAAGAATCTCCACGATGACACCCTACTTCGGCAGTTCAGCAGCATAACCACATTCCACGACAATACAAGGCACCGATAACGTTTAAATATGTCTTAGATGCAAAGTGTACATGGAACTTCGCTTTTTTTTCATCTGTACCACACCATGTCTCTACCACAACAACTCATAAATCACTACAATTGATGGGGCAAATGTAGCATTCAGAGGTTCAGTATGCTGATCAATTGTAGTAATTGGGATAACCATAGCCGCATCGCTATGGTTTCATTTTCTGGCATCACTCATTCCTGGACAAGCATAAAGATGATGATTGCATGTTCGGCTGGATAGACCTATGTGCTCATTTAAGGATGTCAGTATAGCTTTCGAGGAAACGAGAAGCGGAAAAACAAGATGGACCAGGTGCTCATCGAGCTAGATAGGTGTAGGTTCACAAGGTCGGGTTGTACTGGAGTAGTATATAAACAGCTAGATAGGTGTGACTTCCCAAGATCTAAAAGAACTGGTCCCATTTTCACATGGTGAATATGAGTAGGAATAGAATATAAATTTCAATCAACCACAGTCACTTTGTTCCAATTAAGACCCCTTCTCCCATATATATCTTGTTCGCATTGCTTTGTTGTTCCGCGTGTCTTACAGTTTACATGCTCACAATGCCACACCAACACCGCAAAAACAGCAAGAATATATATTACTACAATAACATTGAAAACACAGAAAGGGCTTGACTACAGTTTTCAAGTAGTGAATGAATGAGATATTCATTTATTAAGCGGAGACCGCTGAGAAATTGGAATGGAAGATGTCAAGAGAATGAATCCAAGTGTCGCGGTGTTTTTTACATCAACTTCGGCAGTACCAACCTCCAGTAGTTCCTGGAAGAACTCGGATGCGAAATCCAAATGTGTTACACGCTCCGACTAGCATCCGAGTTATTGTCGGACGACAACAACCATGATATCTGGCGCCTCTATGGGGCTAGCATTAGGAAACGATAACTCTTTGCCGTGGAGATTGGGGCTGTGTTATGCAGCTGGGATGAAGGATTTTCCTAGCTGTTACTTTATTCTAATGAAATCTTTTTATCCTCAGCTTCCGAAAGGCTGGGGCTGGTGTTATGTCCGAGGGATGAAGGATTTAGCTAGCTGGTACATTATTCCTAATGGTGCAGCTGCAGTAGGCATGCACCATATAATACTATACTGAAATGTGGTACACATTTGGATTATGAGTATGAACATAGCTGCAAGCCTGCAAAGCTTAAGGTCTCGCTTCTGATATTTGACTAAGTCTCTACTTATTGGACTAAGGTGTCTATAGCTTTCTCGACAAAACAAATATATTAATATCGTGGAGATATTAATTACACTCAGCCTCTGCAAGAATGAAATGTCCTAAAGACATTACGGATGCACACAGCCCTACAACAAAAACAAAAGAAGAAAATAAAAGATCCCGCTACAGTGATCAATTCATTGTAACTGTAACACAAACCACCGACAAGACAACACTCGGAGTCCAAATTCTCCAAAAGCAACGCCTCTAATAAGGAAATAGTGCACAAGCATCGTCGCTGCCAGATCAAATACCTTAGGTTTTCAACCTAAAGAAAGTCAATCTGCACTCTCAAAAAATGCGCTCAACAAGCTAGGTATAACCATTCAAGGTCAGACCTTGGATTTTCACCTTCAAAGATAAGAATATGTACTCCTCTTGTGATGTTTCCCCTGCTTCCGGTGCCACTACTACAAGTCAAGAAACACCAAAAGAAGTTATCATAGCCTCGAAGACCCAGTCTACCATTACTAGTCCTCAGACCTCAGTTGCTATGACATTCTCCGCCACTATCTTTGCCATGGAAAAGACAACACCGACATGTCCCAAAATATAAACATACAACAAAGCTTCACGTCAGGCCCTCCTGAAACCGCATATACTGAAATAGGGGTGCAAATGAACAAATCATATCCGATCCAACAATCTTTATCAAGCGCCCAACGAAAATCTGCGATACAGCCTTCTAGAACTCATCAACAGACAGATCAATGAGGACATGCATCAAGCAGAACACCGTCTTGGCACGACAACAACCCTAGGACCGCCTACTTTTTCGAGCACACCGAAAATCCCCCATACCGCCGGTAGGAGCAGCAAAGGAGAAGGTATCTACAACGCATCCACACCTGCAATCCGACCATGGTAGATAGCCGTTGGGCACTAAGACCCTGACCCGACATGTCGTTGTGCTGCCATAGTTTCATGTCTTAATTGCATGCCGCTCGCCGCCATCTCGTTGCTCTGGCTTCAGGCCCCGGCACCAAGGTCGTGCCGCCTTCTATCGCCACTACCACCCTACCACCGCCCGTGGAGTCGCCGCCGTGGTACACTCTCCTCCATCGGTCCTTTGACGAGAAGGGCGCCGCTACCACCACCGACGTCGGCTGCCGTGCTAGCTATGATAAGATGGAGGGGAGGGCCAGCGGCGAGATTGATACCCTCCTCTAGAGTTGCTCGAGCGGAGAGCTATCCGGGATGTTTTTTCGTGTGGGGCCTCAAGGTGTACATAACTAGCAATACTAGTAAATATCGGGCCATTGCAGATGGCTGAAACAACCCATACCACCCGATTTAAGGAACTATGTACCCGATGGTGGGTGATGGACTGGACCATCACACATGATTAGAAAACTGTATGCCAAGCTAGAAGCACCATCCTAGTTTCGATAGCAACCCATGATTCGACATTTCATCTGAAACAGTAGCAATTTCACTCACAATTCAACACTTCAATTGTATTTGATTGCACATGTATACATTCATTGAAACATAAATTCAATAAACCAAGTTACACAAATGATAAGATACACATAGAAGATATATTTTCTTGTTTCTCCGTGTTAAGATAGAAAGGATTAATCTACAACATTCTTCCAAGATTCAGCAAGTTGCCCTTCTGGTTCTTTGTTCGGAGCTATCGGTTAAGTCTTTTCATCACCCTTGTGCTAATTTGGTAACATTGATAGCAGATTTTTAACTAAAAGTAGATTGATGCAATGCATCAAAATATCACAATAGCGACAGGTTGGAGGGAGCTGGGATGATGGAGAAGGTATAGACCGTGAATTGCATCGTGTTTCACATGTTTACATAGAGATAAGAAAGTGAATCGGATATATGATTCAATTGAATAGAGCAATTATGTGTCCACATAATAGGTACTTACTCTTTCATGACAATACTCGTGGGAAAGGAAGACATTTGAGCCTCTATTTCTACATGAACTCGGCATAGTTGTTGACCTTCTCTTCAGGGAATACATGCACTGGGGTGACCTTGTTGGCTCATAACCTTGCAATGTGTATGCTATTATCCACGAAAGGGTTCTAGAAAGAGGTACACAAGCAAAGTGGAGCAAAGCGAACTCAAGAAGTCTCTTTTATGGCACATTTTACTGCTAGTGAGAGACATGTAGCATAAACAACAAACCTATATTTAGATGGGTATAACAAAACCTTTTGGGTATTAAATAAATATTATGTCGCTTAAATATCATATTAATGTGATGTCCCGGTCTCTACATTGAAATGCTGCATGCAGACTTTGTTAATAATTTATTTAACACAAGCCTGGGAAAAGGATACATCAAAAAAACCTTAATCCCCTAAGCCATACCTCTAAAACCAATAACGGGGGAGATCATGCCATCCCGACCTTATGTCGTGGACTCACAACAACGCCCCGCCAACACATTTGGTACAACAGACTCTCAGTGTGTGGCGCATGCACGCGCTCCTGGAGCCACTACCATCGTGGTACCGTCGACCCATCCTTAGCGTAAAGATATGCACATCCCACGACATGCCTGTCGTTGGTGCTTCCATGACACCAAACAACAACAACACCCTGCGCGATCATCTTCACGTTTTACGCGACAAAAATCACGCCGCCATACCTCACTACCCTTCCAACCAGCTCCATACACAATGCTCATAGGATGGAGAATGGCGTTGCACGCCGCCATAATCCCAGGATGAGTGGAACTGGGGTTTCTTCCCCAAAGAAGTCTGTCGACAAGACAAGAGCTATATCATGAGTGGCTTCGACAAGGTAACAACACATAGACGCCACAATCGTCTGCCATGAATGAAGTCAGCGAGATTTTAAATGGCATCTACGCCTTCCCAAACCCAACCCTGGCTTGATATATACCAACCGTCATAGTGGTGCCGCCATCATCTCTGATCCATAGACCCCGTAGGCATTGGTTCTATCAACGTCGAAGATAGCTCAGTTTGTCACGCACCTCGTAAAATGATCTGAGACTCGGGATCCCGTGATTTGCTGCCCCTAGGTGCCACCATTATACCCGCAAAAAAAAGGTGCCGCCATTGTGGAAGATGCTTCTGTCTGTAGCGTTTCGAGCGCGATGTTGATTTTATGCTCGATTAGTACTACTCACGTTTTGAGCAGTAGTGTGGATTTAACTACTCACGTTTACAACACTAGTATAGATTAACCTTGTCCACTTCATTCACAAAACTATATCGCGCATATATATTAATTTAAGAGCAGCTTAAAAGACCTCGCTCATACGATTTAACTATATTAATTGCATGCTTTTTAAGTTGGGCAATGCGAAATCCAAAGCTGAACCAGCACCGATGGCAGTTGTGTATGTAACTGAGACCATCCTAGCAGGGCACCAAGAACAACCCTACAACAAAAATGATTGGCAGACGGAGAAGGGAGTCCTGAGCCTTTTCTTTGTTGGAATTTGGGTGTGGGCCTTGGCCCATAGCCTAATACAAATTCTGAAATTCTCTTGGCCCATTCATGCCTAGCAAGGGGTGGCACCAAAGTTTAGTCCCACCTTGCTAGTTTAGAGGAAGTTGGACCAATATATATAGTGGAGTGTTTCACTACCTCCTAAAGAGAGTGAAGAGGAGTGACATACACGCGCGCTCCTCCTCCGTCGCCCGCCTCGCCTGGTCACGGCGCGCGTCGCGGTTTGCGGAATTGTGCCTCGGTGCTTTATTCGGACGTGGGTTACTCCCCACGTCTTACCCGACCGGCGCCTATATATAAACGGCCTTAGGCAAAAACCCTAATACGAGAAAATACACATCATCTATCTGCCTCCAGAACCTTGCGCCGCCGCTACACCTTTTCCATCCCCTCTTCCGGCGTGCACCGGACGACGGGACAGTAGGCCTCCGGAACCACCGCCTCTCGTGATCCTGTACGGGTGAGGGGCGATCAGGTTTTTGGGGAGCGCGTCTGCGACCATCGACGGCATCACGTCGACCGACCACTCCTTCCCCGACGAGGACTTCTTCCCGGACATCAGCAGCCTCTACATCGACGCCATGGCTGACGACACTGGTGTCAACGCGCACCTCAACCCCAACCTGAACGCGAACCCGATTCCTCCTCCAGCACCGTACGTAATCTGTTCCTATCTAGTTCAGTTTCTGTTGCAGTTTCTTGTACTAGTTCTTGGAATAGATGTAATCTGTTTATTCTGGTTGAATATGATCTGTTTGTCTATTTTGCTAGTATACATAATTAGATTAATTCCAGCACTTATAGTCATGATTTATTATTACTTATTTCGGATTAAATATTATGGTAATTTGCTTATATTTTCAACAATCCAAAAACCTGATTATAGGCAACTGAATTCAACTGGTTTAGCCGCGGCTACAAGGCCGCCTCCTTTTGACGGTGTCAATTATAAGAGATGGCGCACGAGAGCAGTTCTATGGTTGAAAAACCTAGGCTGCTATAGCGCCACTCTTGGCAAACCTGAGGGAGACCTTTCTCCTGTTCAGGAGGAAGCGTTTCAGAAAGTCGACACAATGTTTATGGGGGCTTTGTTCAATATTCTTGGTGACAACATTGTTGACACCTATATGTCATTTGATAATGGCAAGGATGCGTGGGATGCACTGGACGCCAAGTTTGGTGTTTCGGATGCTGGCACTGAACTGTATATCATGGAGCAATTCTATGACTACAAGATGACTGATGACCGTCCCATCGTGGATCAGGCTCATGAGATATAGTCCCTTGCCAAAGAACTCGAGCAGTTCAAGTGTAACTTACCGGACAAGTTCGTGGCCGGAGGCATTATTGCTAAGCTTCCTCCTTCTTGGAGGAATTTTGCTACCTCTCTGAAACATAAGAGACAGGAGTTTTCTGTTTCGGATCTCATCGGATCTCTTCATGTTGAAGAAAAGGCGAGAGCAAAAGATACACGTCCTCGAGGCTTTGATGGAAGTTCTAGCGCACATGTAGTGCAGAAAAACAACTTCCAGTCCCACAAGTTCAAGAATAAGAACAGGTCTGATGGCAAAGGAAAGTTTGATGGCAAAAACAAGGACGCACAGACTACCAACTTCAAGAAGAAGACTGAGTATAAGAAGAAAGGATCCTGCCATGTCTGTGGTGATCCTAATCATTGGGCTCCTAGCTGCCCCAATCGCTTTGACAAGCGTCCACATGGAAATAGTGGCAAGTCCGCTAATGTTGTTCTTGGTGATATTGAGATGAAGGATGCTGGGTACGGTATATTTCCCACTGTTCTTTCAGTTTGTAATTCACCTGATTGGTGGATAGACACTGGTGCAAATATACATGTATGTGCTGATATTTCCATGTTCTCTTCTTATCAGGTCGAACGGGCTGGCTCCGTGCTGATGGGAAACGGCTCACGTGCTTCTGTTCAAGGTGTTGGTACGGTGGATCTGAAGTTTACTTCGGGGAAGATCGTACAGCTGA
Source organism: Avena insularis (assembly GCA_023614405.1). Lineage (NCBI taxonomy): Eukaryota > Viridiplantae > Streptophyta > Magnoliopsida > Poales > Poaceae > Avena > Avena insularis. Next base: position 36,387,960 of record CM042696.1, on the reverse strand, counting down.
AGAATGTGCAGCACGTTCCCTCAATCAATAAGAATCTCGTCAGCGGATCTCTTCTGTGTCGAGATGGTTTTAAGTTAGTCTTTGAGTCCAATAAAGTTGTAATTTCTAAGTGTGGACAATTTGTTGGAAAGGGTTATGAGTGCGGAGGCTTGTTCCGCTTATCTTTGTCAGACTTATGTACTCAAGTTATTAATCATGTTTGCAATGATAGTGAATCCAATATTTGGCATTCACGACTTTGTCATATTAATTTTGGGTGCATGACGTGGCTTGCCGATATGAATTTAATTCCGAAATTTACTACTGTCAAAAGTTCCAAGTGTCAAGTATGTGTGCAAGCTAAGCAACCTCGCAAGTCTCACAAGACTGCCGAGGTACGAGATTTGGCACCACTGGAACTAATACATTCAGATCTTTGTGAGATGAATGGTGAGTTGACAAAAGGTGGAAAGCGATATTTCATGACTTTAATTGATGATTCCACTCGATACTGTTATGTGTATCTTCTGAAATCTAAAGATGAAGCTTTTAATCACTTCAAAATCTATAAAGCTGAATCAGAAAACCAACTTGATCGAAAGATTAAGCGACTTCGGTCTGATCGTGGTGGAGAGTATTTTTCCAACGAATTTGATTCTTTTTGTGCGGAGCATGGTATTATCCATGAGAGGACGCCTCCCTACTCACCTCAGTCAAATGGGGTGGCCGAAAGAAAGAACCGTACTCTAACTGATTTGGTTAACGCCATGTTAGATACATCGGGTCTATCCAAGGAATGGTGGGGGGAGGCGATAAAGACTGCGTGTCATGTCCTAAACCGTGTTCCCAAAAAGAACAAAACCATTACTCCATTTGAGGAATGGGAAAGGAAAAGGCTGAAACTCTCCTACTTACGAACTTGGGGTTGTTTGACGAAAGTGAATGTGCCGATACCCAAGAAGCGCAAGCTTGGACCAAAAACCGTGGATTGTGTCTTTCTGGGATATGCATTTCATAGCATTGGCTATAGATTTTTGATAGTGAAATCTCAGGTATCTGACATGCATGTTGGTACAATCATGGAGTCGAATGATGCGACTTTCTTTGAAGACATCTTTCCCATGAAAGATTCGTCTAGTTCATCAAATCAGGAGATGCCTAGTTTATCTAGTCAAGAATTAATCACAATTCCTGAACCCACCATTTCGATAGAACACCCTGATAATCCTGTGGAGGATAACAGTGAAGCTCCTACCAGAAGTAAGAGACAAAGGACTGCGAAGTCCTTTGGTGATGATTTCATTGTATACCTCGTGGATGATACTCCCACTTCTATTTCAGAAGCTTATGCATCTCAAGATGCTGACTACTGGAAAGAAGCCGTTCGCAGTGAGATGGATTCCATCATAGCAAACGGAACTTGGGAAATTACTGATCGTCCTTATGGGTGCAAACCTGTAGGATGTAAGTGGGTGTTTAAGAAGAAGCTTAGACCTGATGGTACTATTGAGAAGTATAAGGCACGCCTTGTTGCCAAGGGTTATACCCAGAAAGAAGGCGAAGACTTCTTTGATACTTATTCACCTGTGGCTAGATTGACCACCATTCGAGTACTGCTATCCTTGGTTGGCTCGCATGATCTTCTCGTTCACCAAATGGACGTTAAGACGGCTTTCCTAAATGGAGAGTTAGATGAGGAAATTTATATGGATCAGCCGGATGGATTCGTGATAGATGGTCAACAAGGCAAGGTGTGCAAGTTACTGAAGTCTCTGTATGGTCTTAAGCAAGCACCTAAGCAGTGGCATGAGAAGTTTGAAAGGACTTTAACTGATGAAGGCTTTATTGTAAACGAAGCTGACAAGTGTGTGTACTATCGCCATGGTGGGGGAAAGGGAGTCATCTTATGTCTGTATGTTGATGATATACTGATATTCGGGACCAATCTTAATGTTATCAATGAGGTCAAAGACTTTCTATCTCGTTGTTTTGAGATGAAAGATCTAGGAGTGGCTGATGTGATATTGAACATCAAGCTGCTGAAAGATGATGATGATGGGATAACACTGCTTCAGTCTCACTATGTGGAAAAGATCTTGAGTCGTTTTGGGTATAGCGAATGTAGATCTTCTCCTACACCATATGATCCTAGCGTGTTGGTTCGAAAGAATCAGGGAGATCCTAAGGATGCTAAAGATCAGCTGAGATATTCTCAGATTATTGGCTCGCTTATGTATTTAGCCAGCGCTACGAGGCCTGACATCTCCTTTGCTATAAGCAAGTTAAGTCGATTTGTCTCAAATCCTGGAGATGTTCATTGGCAGGCCCTTGAAAGGGTTTTGCGTTACTTGAAAGGCACCGCGAGCTATGGGATTCACTACTCCGGGTATCCAAGGGTACTTGAAGGGTATAGTGACTCAAACTGGATTTCTGATGCTGATGAGACTAAGGCCACGAGTGGTTATGTGTTTACACTTGGTGGTGGCGCTGTTTCTTGGAAGTCTTGCAAGCAGACCATCTTAACGAGGTCAACTATGGAAGCAGAACTCACAGCATTAGACACAGCCACTGTTGAAGCAGAGTGGCTTCGTGAACTCTTGATGAACTTACCTGTGGTTGAAACCAAACTGTGATCATAAAAATAAACAGTTCTAAGGACAATATGAAGTCATCAAGACATGTGAAGAGGAGATTGAAATCTGTCAGGAAAATGAGAAACTCCGGAGTTATTGCATTGGATTATATCCAAACATCTAAAAATCTGGCAGATCCCTTCACAAAGGATCTATCACGTAATGTGATAGATAATGCATCGAGGGAGATGGGTTTGAGACCCACTTTTTGAGTTGCTCACAGTGGTAACCCGCTCTATGTGATCGGAGATCCCGTGAAGTAGAGTTGGGAGACAAGCTGTTGGTCAACTGGGAGGAGAGTATCCTTATAGCATACTACCACTCCGTATAGATGCAATACTCTCCTATTCTGCATGGCAGGTTGGTATTTACCTTAATGTGTTCTGAGTGGCTTGTTTAAGCAAAGATGTTGTCCTGCAGAACATCTTTTGAAGAACACACCTATATGAGTCTGACTGTCAAACGTCGCAGTCCGTGAGAGTTGGGTGCTCTCTAATAAACTCATGAAAGGCCATGGAGTATGACGCATAAGCTCCAAACCGCGGAGAAGCTTCGCGGCAGCCCTGTATCGGTCTAGACCTTATGTGAAACTAGTGCGCACCAAACTTGTAGTTCAAGGCATAGTCCACTATTCAAGTTGCAATCTAGTGTAGCATGAAGTTCTAAGTGGAAGTTCAACTTAACAGTCTCCACCTCGCACCGGTATATAAACAATGCTCTGGAACTGATTGATGTGATGTGATGATATGTGCCTATGAGAATTTGTGGGGATTGTTGGAATTTGGGTGTGGGCCTTGGCCCATAGCCTAATACAAATTCTGAAATTCTCTTGGCCCATTCATGCCTAGCAAGGGGTGGCACCAAAGTTTAGTCCCACCTTGCTAGTTTAGAGGGAGTTGGACCAATATATATAGTGGAGTGTTTCACTACCTCCTAAAGAGAGTGAAGAGGAGTGGCATACACGCGCGCTCCTCCTCCTCCGCCGCCCGCCTCGCCTCGTCATGGCACAGCGTTTCTTGAATTGTGCCTCGGTGCCGATCTTATCTTTTTGCTGCTCGGGAAAATTTATTGTGCGAGTTATTTTACATCGGCTTCGGTCTTTCCGGAAACGTGGGCTGTTACTACTCGGACGTGGGTTACGCCCCACGTCTTACCCGACCGGCGCCTATATATAAACGGCCTTAGGCAAAAACCCTAATACGAGAAAATACACATCATCTCTCTGCCTCCAGAACCTTGTGCCGCCGCTACACCTTTTCCATCCCCTCTTCCGGCGTGCACCGGACGACGGGACAGTAGGCCTCCGGAACCACCGCCTCTCGTGATCCTGTACGGGTGAGGGCGTCACGACGCGCGCGCGCCGCGGTTTGCGGAATTGTGCCTCGGTGCCGATCTTATCTTTTTGCTGCTCGGGAAAATTATTGTGCGAGTTATTTTTCTGTCAGCCGTTTCCGGTCTTTCCGGAAACGTGGGCTGTTACTACTCGGACGTGGGCTACGCCCCACGTCTTACCCGACCGGCGCCTATATATAAACGGCCTTAGGCAAAAACCCTAATACGAGAAAATACACATCATCTCTCTGTCTCCAGAACCTTGCGCCGCCGCTACACCTTTTCCATCCCCTCTTCCGGCGTGCACCGGACGACGGGACAGTAGGCCTCCGGAACCACCGCCTCTCGTGATCCTGTACGGGTGAGGGGCGATCAGGTTTTTGGGGAGCGCGTCTGCGCGACTACTGACGGCATCACGTCGACCGACCACTCCTTCCCCGACGAGGACTTCTTCCCGGACATCAGCAGCCTCTACATCGACGCCATGGCTGACGACACTGGTGTCAACGCGAACCTCAACCCCAACCTGAACGCGAACCCGATTCCTCCTCCAGCACCGTACGTAATCTGTTCCTATCTAGTTCAGTTTCTGTTGCAGTTTCTTGTACTAGTTCTTGGAATAGATGTGATCTGTTTATTCTGGTTGAATATGATCTGTTCGTCTATTTTGCTAGTATACATAATTAGATTAATTCCAGCACTTATAGTCATGATTTATTATTACTTATTTCGGATTAAATATTATGGTAATTTGCTTATATTTTCAACATTCTTACGGGCGGAAATGGGATGATCATTCGCCATCTAAGGGGCGCGCGGACTCGAGGCTTCTAGCATAGGCACATGACTCGTAGAAGTAGCACGCCCATGGCATTCTGTCCACGGTCGTTGTTTTCCCCTTCCTGATGCCACTTATTCCAAAGCTCCTACGTCAGCGCATGTTCAAGTATTGTGCCCAGGTTTGCTCCAGACACTGACTTATTTATATCTTGTCGTTGGCAACAAAATAGAGCTACTCCAATGGGGCGAGCGACCACCGTGTATATATAGTGTAGACGAGTTTTATAGACGCTGTATAAGAAAGTACTGGCTGTACTTGGCCAGCCAGACGAGCAAAAAATGTACATGATAGAGACGCTAACTGGTTTGTTCCGTCCTCACCTTAACTCCTCGAAACAGGCTTTCGCCCCGCTTTATAGACGCTGGTAGTTTAACTCCAGCAAAAAGGTACTTTCAGAACATTCTCTTTGTCGACAAAACATTTTGTAGACCAGTAAGGCGAACTTTCGGTGCCCCCTAGTAAATGCAGCAGTGGTGTGGCTGAAAAGCGTGGTGATTGCCCGGACGCTGTTCTCTCTGTCGGATCAGCGGAACCTATCTGGTCAGGAAGATGTCCACACGCTTGCCTGAGGTTCGGGCGCCGGCTTCAGTTCTCAAGCTACTCGAAGTCCACACGTTTTAGGATGATTTCCACTCGAAGTCTTTCATGACTGCTCTGCCATCGTTGCGCGTGGATCCTATGGTTTCTGACAAAGGATCTTCATGGACGCTAACTGGTTTGTTCGGTTGTCACCTTAACTGTGCCCGGCACTAATCTTCTCCTTAACCTCTTTGCGTCATCTCATGCATGTGAGGAGAACGGAGAGGTGGCCTAGTGGTTGGGTTGTAGTTGGTGTATCCTAGCGACCGGAGTTCGACTAGCATCTACTATATAAAAAAAGTGGCTACTTCCTCCTAGCACTGTTTTATTATTTTATCATGCATATGAGAAATGCGGGCTTACTAAGAACCTCTTCCTTGATTGTTCCTTGGATGCGATGGTTTGGAAGATACTCGGTGTTGCATCTCTAACAGAATCTTTGGTTTGGGACATAGGTTCTTGGCACCATACACTCGTATGGGCTATGGCAGCATCATTCTCTTTTTTTGCCACCTAGCATCAACTATAGACACATTGACACGAGCCATGGCGAGCCGTTGTCCTCGCCCCTCCGTCACTCAAGTCGGGCAAACTTTGTCAGAGTTGACCTTGTAGTAGTAGATAAATGGGAAGCCGTTGTGCTAAGTCTCCAAATGACCAACGCACTAGATCAACAACAATCTCGATAGTCAACGATGAGAACCGTAAATTGGAAGAGCCACACGTCAAACCACCAACAAACACAAAAACAGACTGAATTTCAGTAGATCCACCAAACACAAAACACCACGTGCCCTCTGTCGGGTTAGACACACGACCGGTGCGAGGATATGGTGGGGAGGATATTATTTTGACTTCAGGATGTCTCCTCTGCCTCACCATCCCAAACAAGATACTAGAAAAAACCTCAACAAACAACGACGGCCTCCCGCCAGTGAGATGCGATGGTTTGTCGCACCTCCAAGACCCTAAGGGACACCATAGGCGAAACAGACTGATCGCCTCGTTCCTTAGCAGTAGCGGTTCGAATTTATATCATTCATCCTCAACCCCACGACATTGACCCTTCCAATGGTGGTAATTTACCGAGTAAACATATGTGCAGTAAAACAATGGCCAGATATAAAATATTATTTTCTTGTTAGATGTTCTCACACACATCTATCATTTTCCCGGTTAGCATGACATGCGCTTTTCTAATTACTGGCTGTTGCGTATAATTACCTAATTTTGTAAAGTTTGACCAAATTAAGAAACAGTATAACTCACCTAACTAGAGCCCCTCACAGCGCTCTGACATTTTATACCGTCCGATCAGCTTGTTTAGCGGTCCAGATTTCTCTATGGTCCAATTGTGACATTTCCCGCGTCAGCCCTCCTGTTTTGGCCAGGCTAAATGTGGCAAGGGCTGCTGCTCCATAGACCTAGCTGGGAGCCCTGTGGCGAATCGGGCCGAGAAGAATAACCGCAGGACGGGCCAGTTAATATCTCTCGTGTAGCTTCTATGTCAATCTCCGCCCTAGCCCAGCGTTTACCTCTTTCTAGCTTCTCTGTCCATGGGGAAGCAACATTGGCTAAGGCCCAGCGACCACCGAACCAAGGCGATGAAGCTGGGGCGTTCATCCTTTCCGTTACTATCTTATCTTATTGCTGGCGTGTTGTGGGCGGCGGAGGAATCATGGCGAGCGAGGTAGCTCTATCGTCTCCCTTCCATTGCCATTGCAATAGTAACGGAATCCCGCTAGCTTTCCCTCCTCCGTTTCTGAGATCCTCTATATAGGGTGTGTCTTTGGGTTTGTTTGTCTTCCATCTAGCTAGCATTCTCTACTACACCACCGTTCGGCGGCCATAGTTCTGGTTTCTAGCCTAGCATTGATTTTACAGATGACCAGCTCCTCCAATTGGTCAGCGTGTTGTTATCAGCGCCTGTGGAGCCTGTATAAGCCAAGCAACTTTCTTGTTCTTGTTTCAGGCACACTAATCGGAACTGCTCTGTTGTGGCAGAACACATGGTTGTCCTTGACCTTCATTTGTTGCATTGGAATGGCTTCTGGCCAGGTAAACTTGCCCCTCTTTGCTTTTAAATCTCTTGATCTATCAAATATTTCCTTATTTTGTCCCATGGCAATATTTGTTCAGAGGTGATTTCATTCCCGGACATATTCTCTACAAGATTTTTTGTCGATTTGCCCATTCCTGTTTGCTTGAGATTATCGGGTCATTTGTTTTTGCAGTGTTATCCTCTATGTCCATTCCTTATGTGTGTAGCAGGTTAGTCTAAATTTTGCATGCAACGTTCTTTGGCAGCGCATGGTGATTAAGGAGAGAAGTGGGCTGTGGCTGTGGTGATTATTAGCGGAAAAGAGGCCACAGTCGGTGGTGATGGTCGATGAGAGGTAGTGAGGGACATGTGTGACTTCAAGAAGCCTTCTGCTCACCAAAGAGGCTATTCATTCCCTCAACAGCTCTGGTGCCTTCACACGGGCCCTCTAAACTGGCGGATGCGGGCATGCGGCGTGTAGAAAATGTCAAACCACTTACTTTAGGATCTGCTTCACTGTATTTATTATTTTCAGTTGTACATTCGGTTGTAAAATTCACTTTAAACTAGATGTTTTATATTCTAGCTTCCGGTATCCTCTAAGCTAAATGGATTCGTGGGTGGTGTTGGATGGAGGAGTGGCTTATGACTTCTACGTCAGTAATCTCTTTGATCTTACTACACGTTTCTCAAAACATTACGCCCACATAGATGGTAGAGGTAGATTGCTTCAGCTGAACTACATTGTTGACCATTGGGCCAAACTTAGATTTCAGTGACACGCCATGAACTGCTCTCTAGCTAGCTATGTTTAAATGGACACTTAACTATGATGTATTTATATATTTCATATTTGCATTAGGTTATGAAAATTACGGGGTCTAATTATTTGTATAGAATTTCAAATGTGAGGCCTTGTGCCTCAGTTTCCTTACTTCCTTGGCACCTTGGCAATAAAAGTGAACATGTCCTCCTGCACCTCTCCATCAATTTCGTTTTTGTGTGCACAGCTCAAATCTTTATTCATAATTTCAAGTGTCATGAGTTTGTATATCTTTATGTTTATTTTCTCAACATGGACGGGCGCGGCAACGCGCGCATTTATGATCTAGTATATATGAAAACACGTTAACTTCTACAATACAAAAAAAATTATAATATTTATAAATAATTTTCATAAGGTATAATTTTGGCATTAAATATATTGATTTTTTTTCTTATATTATGGGAACAAACTTTAATAAGGCTAGCTTTTGACTAAACCTAGAATGCATATAAACAAAAATAGAATGAGTAATACAAAGGTAATTTCTTTTGATGGAATGAATGAAGAACAACAATAGCGGGACATTATTTCTTATCCGAAACATTTATCATAAGTCCCATAAATATCGGTTTACACATCTGAACATCTATCTATTATATACTAAAAGCAATATAAGGTTTTTTTCGAGGCACCAGGTTGATCCACATCACCTAAATTATTCTTGATAGTTAGATCTAAAATCTGAGGCTAGGATTTAACTAAATATTAATAGTTACATAATTTGGTAACCGTGTATTTTGTTGACACGGTGCAATCCGGTCTGTCACGTTTTATTGTGGGCCTCTATGATGCACGTTTCCAAGCAACAAGCAGCAGCCCGTGCAGTTCCGAAGAAAAAAACAAGTCGGTCTCAAATACAAATCGGTAACCCACCGGCAGTTGATCTCTAGATAAAAAAAGACATGCACGTGTCAAATCAACAAGTCATGTATTCAAGTAAAAAAAACAAGTCGTGTATTATCTGTCACTATGAATATATGTGGTATTGATTGTCAAAAAGAAATCATATACCATCTATTTTCTAAACAGTAGATGGAGCCGGCGACTGATCTAAAAAAAAAATAGTCGGGTCAGGATGTCATGTATGGGCTGAACTCATCTAGAAGGTCAAATAATAAATACAATGAAAATTAATTTTATTGATTTTACATCCTTATTTTATTTGTAAATTAACCAAATCATATCTCCATTCTAACTGACTCTATCGTGCTAAATGCAATGATGAACTTGGTACACTATTTGATGAATCTCCTCAAGTAACATTAGGTAGTTACACCTTTCACGCCATTTTCTGAGAAAAAGGGTAATCGTTTTAAAGGACTCAATAGGCAAAAAACAATGATGAACTTCAAATGAAGACATAGAAGGGTGATATAAACAATTATTTTGGAATACAAAATTAAACTATTTACGCAGTAAACCTAAATTAATTGTAAAAACTAATCAGCTAAATTCACATAGAGCATTAAACCTTGGTCCAAGAGGTGTAATAGGAGGAGAGTAATCTAATTTCAAATCCATGAAATTTAATGTGTATTTATTCATAAGCAACAACAATGTAACATGCCAAGATGTATCAACGTGTGAATCGGCTCATTGGCAGAGAAAAAAGGCACAATTAGAAAGTAAGCAAGTGGTGCCACAATTAGAAAGGCCCGGTTAGAGTTTATGACTATCAAAGCAACAAACGTGATTATTCCAACAATGAAGTGTCTATAAGAATCTATCATCTATGCCAATGCATTATGTGTGGAAGTACAGGTTAATATGTGTGATGTGACATGGCAATACATAGGCATAAAGCATGGTACAATTTAAATTTATTAAAAAATAACCTTGCCACCCGTATGTGACTAATATATATACAATCATATGGAAGTTTTATTTGCCAAAACCTTCCTGTCATAAGTGCAGATCTTATTCTCACCGGAGAAAAAGCTTAAATTTGCATATTTTTATGCAATAAGTTGATAATCATAATCTCTAACATATATTAGTATGTTCAGATCAATTATGCTGATCTATGGGAGTGGATATACATTTTTGAAAAAAAATATATGATCATTTAAATACAATATGTGTGCTCTCCATGTTGTAATCATTTTTTGGTGCAATCTATGTTGTGCTCTACCGATAAAAGGAGGGTACGTCGGATTGTTGCTGGATATTTCACCTTTTAATGCGATTTTTAAGCATATCTCTCTTTTTCATCAGAACTAGATGGAAAATATATAAGAATACCCGAGCGATTACAACCCGGTTACATTGCAGTTTGTAGAGATTCTAATTATATTATTGCATTAGTGTGCAAGTTCCAAGAGCTTTCTTCTTAAAATAAAGCATGCAAATATGATACGAAAACTTTGGCTGCATGGAGTAAATCCCTATATGGTTGTACCAGTACCGTAAAGAGATGACATTATTGGTGTCACTCGGAGAATGAATCTTCCTAATAAAGATGAAATCTAAACTACATATAGGAGGTTATTTCATGGTTACACTTCATCCCCACACCTTGGTGGATTATCAAGGTGATGCAAGCCGGGGACGTTGGAAAGGTGGCTGTTGAACCGGTGTATGCCTTACTTTTATGAGTTACAGAGTTAAAATATTCCACACTCAATCAAGCATGTTAAAATATTTACAATTTCAATCTTAGTGAAGTAAACATTGCACTATCTTTTTAAATAGATCAAGAGTTCTATCCGGATGGAAATATGCTTAACACATTTGCAAATTGTAAGACAAAATATAAATAAATTACAAGTCGAACTATACCATGAAGTTCTCATATCTATCAATCTATTTGTGTGGACTACAGAACTGAATTGATTTGAAGGTTATTTAAAAAATATAAAGATGATTCCCTCGCATATGCGAGGGCCACCCTGCTAGTTATATACTAAAAGCAATATAAGGTTTTTTTCGAGGCACCAGGTTGATCCACATCACCTAAATTATTCTTGATAGTTAGATCTAAAATCTGAGGCTAGGATTTAACTAAATATTAATAGTTACATAATTTGGTAACCGTGTATTTTGTTGACACGGTGCAATCCGGTCTGTCACGTTTTATTGTGGGCCTCTATGATGCACGTTTCCAAGCAACAAGCAGCAGCCCGTGCAGTTCCGAAGAAAAAAACAAGTCGGTCTCAAATACAAATCGGTAACCCACCGGCAGTTGATCTCTAGATAAAAAAAGACATGCACGTGTCAAATCAACAAGTCATGTATTCAAGTAAAAAAAACAAGTCGTGTATTATCTGTCACTATGAATATATGTGGTATTGATTGTCAAAAAGAAATCATATACCATCTATTTTCTAAACAGTAGATGGAGCCGGCGACTGATCTAAAAAAAAAAATAGTCGGGTCAGGATGTCATGTATGGGCTGAACTCATCTAGAAGGTCAAATAATAAATACAATGAAAATTAATTTTATTGATTTTACATCCTTATTTTATTTGTAAATTAACCAAATCATATCTCCATTCTAACTGACTCTATCGTGCTAAATGCAATGATGAACTTGGTACACTATTTGATGAATCTCCTCAAGTAACATTAGGTAGTTACACCTTTCACGCCATTTTCTGAGAAAAAGGGTAATCGTTTTAAAGGACTCAATAGGCAAAAAACAATGATGAACTTCAAATGAAGACATAGAAGGGTGATATAAACAATTATTTTGGAATACAAAATTAAACTATTTACGCAGTAAACCTAAATTAATTGTAAAAAACTAATCAGCGCTAAATTCACATAGAGCATTAAACCTTGGTCCAAGAGGTGTAATAGGAGGAGAGTAATCTAATTTCAAATCCATGAAATTTAATGTGTATTTATTCATAAGCAACAACAATGTAACATGCCAAGATGTATCAACGTGTGAATCGGCTCATTGGCAGAGAAAAAAGGCACAATTAGAAAGTAAGCAAGTGGTGCCACAATTAGAAAGGCCCGGTTAGAGTTTATGACTATCAAAGCAACAAACGTGATTATTCCAACAATGAAGTGTCTATAAGAATCTATCATCTATGCCAATGCATTATGTGTGGAAGTACAGGTTAATATGTGTGATGTGACATGGCAATACATAGGCATAAAGCATGGTACAATTTAAATTTATTAAAAAATAACCTTGCCACCCGTATGTGACTAATATATATACAATCATATGGAAGTTTTATTTGCCAAAACCTTCCTGTCATAAGTGCAGATCTTATTCTCACCGGAGAAAAAGCTTAAATTTGCATATTTTTATGCAATAAGTTGATAATCATAATCTCTAACATATATTAGTATGTTCAGATCAATTATGCTGATCTATGGGAGTGGATATACATTTTTGAAAAAAAATATATGATCATTTAAATACAATATGTGTGCTCTCCATGTTGTAATCATTTTTTGGTGCAATCTATGTTGTGCTCTACCGATAAAAGGAGGGTACGTCGGATTGTTGCTGGATATTTCACCTTTTAATGCGATTTTTAAGCATATCTCTCTTTTTCATCAGAACTAGATGGAAAATATATAAGAATACCCGAGCGATTACAACCCGGTTACATTGCAGTTTGTAGAGATTCTAATTATATTATTGCATTAGTGTGCAAGTTCCAAGAGCTTTCTTCTTAAAATAAAGCATGCAAATATGATACGAAAACTTTGGCTGCATGGAGTAAATCCCTATATGGTTGTACCAGTACCGTAAAGAGATGACATTATTGGTGTCACTCGGAGAATGAATCTTCCTAATAAAGATGAAATCTAAACTACATATAGGAGGTTATTTCATGGTTACACTTCATCCCCACACCTTGGTGGATTATCAAGGTGATGCAAGCCGGGGACGTTGGAAAGGTGGCTGTTGAACCGGTGTATGCCTTACTTTTATGAGTTACAGAGTTAAAATATTCCACACTCAATCAAGCATGTTAAAATATTTACAATTTCAATCTTAGTGAAGTAAACATTGCACTATCTTTTTAAATAGATCAAGAGTTCTATCCGGATGGAAATATGCTTAACACATTTGCAAATTGTAAGACAAAATATAAATAAATTACAAGTCGAACTATACCATGAAGTTCTCATATCTATCAATCTATTTGTGTGGACTACAGAACTGAATTGATTTGAAGGTTATTTAAAAAATATAAAGATGATTCCCTCGCATATGCGAGGGCCACCCTGCTAGTTTTATATAACATCAAGAATATTCCTCAATGTTCAGTGAAACATTATCATTTTTCGAAATTGGATGGAACACCTTCCGGAGATACATATAAGCACGTCATATGTTGTTTACAAAATACATTTTCTGAGAATACTTCGGAATGCTCACTTTTATTAATCGGTACGCATGCAGACACAGAGGTGTAAAGTCCAAGCACAAGTATGTTGTGTACAATGCAAGAGGTGCGCCGGAAGTGGCATTCAGAGGTTCAATATGCTGATCAATTGTAGTGATTGGGATAAGCATAGCCACATTGCTCCAGTTTTCTTTTCTGGTGCCGCTCATTCCTATACAATCACACTGATGGTGTCTGCATCTTCCGCTGGATAGATCGATGTGTTCATTTAAGGATGTCAATACAACTTTCGAGGAAACGAGTAGCTGAAAAAACAACATGGAGCAGGTGCTCATTGAGCTAGATAGGTGTAGGTCCACAAGGTCGGGTGTAGTGGTGTATAAAAAGAGCGCAAGAGGACTGAAGAAGAAGTGGCCAGGCGTTCATGAGGTGAATATGAGTAGCAAGAGAAATTTAATTTTATGAACCAACTATTTTTTTGTTTTGTTGGAAGGGGCATACATTAATATCACCCCAATTACACCCATCCACTGCAACAACGTATTGCCCTAGCGGCCATACAGATACACACAACCAAAAAAAGAAAGAATAATTACAAAATAAAAGTCCCGCTACAGTGACTCATTCGTTCAAATAACAACACTACCACCACCAAGACAGCATCAAAAGTCCATCTTCTCCAAAAACGACGCCTCCAAAAAGAGAACAGTACACAAACACCGTCATTACCCGATCATAGATTTTAGGTTTTCACCATGAAGAAAATCCATGCTCTCAAAACAATACATTCAACAAGGCTATTGTCAGGCATAACCAATTAAGGCTAGACCCTAGATCCTCACCTTGAAAGGTAGGACTGTGAATCTCTCATGTGCAGTCGCCCCCATTTGCATGTCACTGCTCCAAGTCACGAGTCACCAAGCCAATTCCTCATCACCACCCAGACTCGAACCACCATTGTCAGTCCTCGGATCTCGGACTCCATGAAATTCTCCGTCGACACCATGGAACGAGAACATGCCCCATGATATTAACATCCAACAGAGCTTCGAAGCGTACTCTCTAACCCAAACGGCCAGAAAACATGGGTACGCACAACCGAATACCTTCTGGTCCAGCAATCTGCATACATGATGCGTCCATGGGAGATCGCTGACGTAGCCTTCCGGAACTCATCACTCCGACCAGATCAATGAGGGCAGACATCAAACAGATCTTCGTCCTGGCGCGGGAGGAACCCTAGGACCACCACCATTATTCACAAGACTCACAGGCCCCCACGCCATTAGTCAAAATCCAGCAGGAAAGCAACAGAAAAAGACAGCACGAAGGCACATTTGCAAAAGCACGAAACCCCCGCAGCAATAGCCCAATCCAGAGGTCCAAATAGAGGCCCAGGAGGACAAGATCGTGGCCCAACCGGAGGTCCAGATCGCAGCCCAGATGGGTAGATCGTGTCCAAACCGGAATCCAGATCACATGTTGAAAGGTCGATGGCCTCGACGGTGGTGCGCCACCGTCCCTTCTTTGCCGCACCGCCCGAGTACTCAGGCCCCAGCCGCTCGGCTGTGCCGCCCTATGCCATCCATCGCCGCCGCACCACCCCCATGAGACGCATTTGTTTGCACCTCTCCTGCCCTCCATCGGTTTGATGGCGAGGCCGCCGCCACCGCTGCCGGCGACCGCGGAGGCCGGGGATCATAGATCGAGGGCCTTTTTAGGGTTGAGTGACCCGGTTGTACTCGGATTTGAGCGATATGTGACACGGTCATGAACCAACTAATAGTCACTATGTTCCAATTAAGAGCCCTCATCCCTTCTATATCTTGTTGGCTTCGTCGCCTTATTGTTCCACGTGTCTTACAATGCCACCCACCAACACGGCAAGAACAACAAGCACCATATATGTCTATAATCACAATGAAAACACAAAATGTTTATGAGAGTTCTTAGTCCTATAGTCCTAGGCCTGACTACAGTCTTCAAGCATTCGGCGAAGGAGATATTCATTGGTTAAACAGAGACCGCTGATAAATGGGAACGGAAGGTGTCAAGAAAATGAATCGATGTGCTGCTGTGTTGTCACCTATGCATCTCCAACAACAAGCTCCTGCAATTTCTGGAAGAACCCAGCCACCAAATGTGTCCCACACCCTAACTCGCATCCGAGTTACTGTTGGACGACAACAACCATGATTTGTGCAGGAAACGGCGACTCTTTTACGTTTAGTTTGTGGACGTGTTATGGCGGAGCGATGAAGGATTTAGCTAGATATTATTTTATTCTACTTAAAGCTTATTATCCTCAGCTTCTGAAAGACTAAATCAATATGTATACAGTACCACCACAAACTATTACTCCCTCTGTTCCAAAATAAGTGACTTGAATTTGTCTTAATTCGCATGTACCTACTCCCTCCGTTTAAAATATAAGATGGTTTAGATTTGTGAAAGGAGTGAATCTAAA
The DNA here is from genome assembly GCA_023614405.1 of Avena insularis. Classification (NCBI taxonomy): domain Eukaryota; kingdom Viridiplantae; phylum Streptophyta; class Magnoliopsida; order Poales; family Poaceae; genus Avena; species Avena insularis. The sequence goes on along the minus strand of CM042696.1, from coordinate 36,371,946 downwards.
TCTCTTTAGTGTATAGGTTCATCTAGATTTGGAGTGAACCTACACATTAAAAAAAGTTTAGATACACTTTTTTATAAATCTAAAACATCTTATATTTTGAAAACGGAGGGAGTATATACTAAAACGTGTCTAGATACATCCGAATCTAGACAAACCCACGTCACTTATTTTAGGACCGAGGGAGTACAACAGTTGGTTACACACTCGAGGAACATGTAGCTTAACTAACCTCGGTGACGTTCAATAAAAGGATAGCGTTACGGGTTTCCGCAATAAAAGAAAAACTTTGTACGTACGGTTTCACAGGAAAAATCCCGTGCGCGGTAGCGAATTAGACAGAGAACAGATCGGTAAAGTTTAACCAACAGTTTTTCAGAGAATTGAGGTATACAATATATGCCAAGTTAGTGAGCAATTAGCACAACTTCCAGAAAATATTAAAGCAATCTCCGTGATGACACCCTATTTCGGCAGTTCAGCAGCATAACCACAATCCGCAGCAATACAACTATACAAGGCACCTATAACGTTTAAATATGTTCTAGATACAAAGTGTACATGGAACTTCGCTCTTTTGCCCTGCACATAAAATATTCCTGGAGAACCTCTTACTTAGCAGGGCTTGAATGAACGAAGAAAATAAAAAAGGCCAAGACTTGCCACCGAAGACAACGAAACAAGCTCAAGGATGATTGGAGCTCCACAACTACACCCACAAGAGGGTATCAACATATCTACCTCCGTCGTCGATACCGCAAGGTCAAGGGGTTTCACCAGGAGCCCTAGCGCGGCGAAGATAATCATGGCGGTGCCCCCAAGAGGGTTACGACACCATCGGTCATCACCATCATTGGCTTTGAGACGCTGAGCTTTCGTCCGGAAAAACTTCCGCCCACACCTGAAACCTCGACACGCCCAATGTCCCCGAGCCCAACCTCCATCTCACGATCTGGGAGAAGACGATAAGGGCGCCAACTCCAAGCTTTCTGGCAGCGATGAGGGAGGAGAAGGGGGTGAGGAGGGGCCCGGTGGCGAAGGATTTAGGATTCCACTCTGTCGCACGCGGGGGCGACGAGGGCGGATAGAGCCGAATCGCTCACGGGAGACCATGTAAAAAATACTCCTTTAGCTCCAAATTATACACTCGCTGGGTAGATAATTTATTAAAGGGCCAATAAATAAGTTGCACCCACCGATAGTACGGAATATTATCCGACGCACATATAAGGCTCGGCCCGCCTTGGTTGTTCCCTCGCACTTGGTTACATTAGTTGTTGAGACGTGGAAACCAAACAAGTACTCCATGCAGACTGGGAGACTCCTACGCGTCCATAAACTGTTTTGACACTATAGGAATCCGCCAATTTTCCTTAGGTGACATATGTCATTTCTATATTATTAATGCATGAGATATTCATGGTTGAGCCAACTTGCTCGGAATGATCGGCGTCAGAAAAATATAGCTGTCCACACTGTGAAGAGTCACTTTCTGATAAAATACCCGATCAAGTGCACCCTGATAGTACGGGAACAATGAAAACATGTAGCAGCCGTCTCAGGGGACTCGCTCTACCTAAGATCCAGTAGCTTTTTGGCCAAAATTGCTAATAAGAAAGCCAACTCGCTGTGAGACCTCCACCATATACTTTGGCTGCTGATAAGTGGGATCATGCTGGTCTACCTAAGTGTGAAGAAGTCGTGCACTCACTGGACATTGCTGAAATTTTGTATCTTTTGCGTGGAAAAAACGTTTTCTTGATTATCAAGCAAATTACACTCCATCTCTATTGGATGGCTTCTTGTGTTTTTCTACAAACTACAGTAACCTTGATACTGCATATATTTTTGTATAGAAAAATCTCCCAAAGTAAGACTCTCCATAAAGAATGGTTGATACAAGCCTAGCAAAAGAATCTAGACCAGAAGCACCATGCAATATGTCCCAGTCCCAGCCAGGTCACAAGTATTGCAAACACGTCTTTCCAAATTTGCACTGAGAAAGGACTGAATCATTGCACTAGGACAAGTGTAGTCTGGAATAATCGCAACCAGACCAGGGTTCTGTTGTACATTCTCCCAAATTAAAGGCGGCTAATTCATGTCCAGATTTATTTGGCAACCTTGCTACTTTTGACCACCGAAAGTCTGAATCTCCGTGGAGTAAAATCCTACTTCATTGACAATAATTGTATTTATGTACCATATCTCCTACCTCTGAATAGAATATATGATGTGTACACAATGAGATTCCAGCATGATCAGCTAGCACGTTCGTACGGAAAACAGAATCCCTTCTCTACGTGCCTCCGATTCAGCTGTTAAGAGTAATGATAAGCCTCAAAAAATTCAGCTATATGAAGGGGCTTTCACGGTGGAAGAGGGATCGGTATGTAACCTAGTTTGTTATGTACAAACTAGGTTCCTGATTTTGAAAGAGAAATGCATTTCTGGTTTTGCAAATAGCCCAATTTCCCATACTAAGACTCTCCATAAAAAGTGGTTGATGCAAGACTAGCAAAAGAATCTAGATGAGAAGCACTATGCAGACAGTCCCAGCTGCTGTACCATTTCTGCATTTGTTCTGCACAGAACAACCCCTGTAATGGTGAATTTCAACCAAATTCAGTAGTGTTACAAGCACTCTCAGCTGCGATATTCACGTGCGGCAAGGTGGCATTTGTTCCAATTACAGGTACGCAAGCAAAACGAACTTAAGATGACGATCCATTTTTTACGGTACATTTCACGCTGCACCTAGACTGCATGCAGTTGTGTATGTAAGTGAAACCAACCTAACCGGGCACGAAGAAGGGAGAAGGGAGCGACTGCTCCCGAGCCTTTTTCTTATGGTTGGAAACGGGTGGTCACTGCAACAATCTTCACCAAATACCACACGACTGCACCTAGACTGGTAGTATAGTCCGTACAGGCCTAGAGCAGAAGACAACTTTAGAAATGGCACGCCCATGGCATTCTGTCCACCCTCGTTGTTTTGCCCATCCTGATGCCACTCATTCCAAAGCTCTGCGTACACCCAATGGTTTGCTCTAGACTTGGCGCAACCATATATTATATATTGTTGGCAGCAAAATAGAACTACTCCATTCCATTGGGGGGGCGAGAGCCATGGTGTATATATAGTGTAGAAGAGTTCCAGATTCGATACTGACTAATAAAAGGTTTTGGCCGCCGGTGCGTAGTTAATTCGGGTCAAAAGCTAGTTTTATATATGATGTGGAACGAGCTCATCCATTCCGTTCCAATCTTATCCGACTAAGTCAAAACAAGAGTTAGGGACCCAGCAAATAAAACTGTATTTATATAGTTTTTCTTTATCACCTAAAAGGCTGGTAACCAAAACTTCCATTGCCCACTGAGAACCAGTGTTGGCTATAGTGAGCCCGCGGGCGCGTACGTAGTTAATTCGCGTCCAAAGCTTGGCGGCAGCGGTTGGACAGTCCGGCAGAATGTCCATAATTGTACTTGCTATAAAAATGTAATTTCTAGAAATAGCTATGGATTGTGAAAGATTCAAACAAAACAAGCGGAATGCCCATAATTGTACTTGCTCTATGACTGGCGGAGGCGTCTATACACAGTTTTAAGAGAGGGTATATAATCCAGGTGTCTACCGGCTACCGCAACGTTTATTGTGTGATCCACATCTTCGTTCCACCTGCATGTCTTGGCAAGTTCAGCAAAGCCTTTACCACGAGATCCTACATTGCATTGCCTGCATGTCGGCCAGTGTGTGTTATCGAGGAAGATGTTTCCATCCATAGTCTTTTGAACACGATGTCGATTTTATCCTCGACGGATAAGTACTGCTCATGGTTTTAGTAATAGTATCGATTTATGTCCCCACTTTCTAAGAGCAGCTCTAACGGAGCCTGTAAAAATACGAAGTGTAAATCTTGTTTACATGGCATGGTAAATGACATTTACAGTTTGAGAACAGGCGGCGCATAACGGAGCCCGTAAAACTAGAAACGTAAAATAGTACATTCCTTTTTATCAAATGTTCCTCCTTCTTCCCCGGTTGTGAGAAATGTTAGATTTATATGGGTTGCGGCCATGTAGGAAGTCCATCTACTCTAATAAATCCTGAAATCTCAAGTCCCATCTACTATAGCAGTTTGGGAGCTCTATGGAAGATAAAGTTTAGTCCCATATTGCTAGTTGTCAGAGAGTTGGACCAGCTTATAAGGTGAGCTGTTTCACTCCCACTAAGTGAGTGAGAAGAGAAGGAGTCCACACGCACTCCTCCTCCTCCGGCGCCCGCCTCGCGTCGCGTTTCGTGAATCGAGTTCGAGTTAGAAACTCGTTTTGTGGAAGACTAAATTTTTGCTTGGTGCACCAGCTATTGGGTACGCGTCATCATTCGTGTGCATGTTTGATGCGTGTCATTGTCTTCCACCGCGTGGCGACTCGGTCGGCCCACCTCCCAGGCTATAGAGCGAGAGACAGACAGATCTAGATGCATCTAGTTCTTTCTCAATCTCTCTCGCTGTGTGTTTCTCTTGATGCGCTGCTTTCTAGGCTTCCCCATCCCGGCGACAGCGTGCACTGTTATCCGGGAGAGCAGGCCTCCGAAACCCCGTTCGTTGAGATCCTGCACCGGGAGACGGGCGATAAGGTTTTTGGGGTGCGTCTCGGCGCGACTGCTTGTCTCCGTTCGTGTGTTCTTCTTCAGCAACCGACGACCTCATCAGCACCAACAACAATGACCAAGGTGCTGTTACGGTGACGACCTTCCCGGTTAACATGTACGTGTTATTCTTCTCTTTGTATGCACTAGTTCTTGCTAGAGTTTTAGATCTACTAAATGTGGTTGTTTGGCTGCATGTGTTTAGATCTGCTAGTGCTTACATAATGTTGATTTCGGTAATTAATCTAATGGGGAAATTGCCTAATATTCCAACAATCCAAAAATCTTATTTATTTAGGCAATTTTTGTCATCTGCCTTGCTGCTTCGCTGAAATCGAGCCCTTTTATGGGTGGTAATTTTAAGAGATGGCAAGGGAAAACCCTCTTGTGGCTCACTGCTTTGGGCATAGAAAAAGTTGCAGATGGCACTCCCAGATGTCCGCTTACTCTCGAGGAAGAGAGGCATTCAGGGAGACCACTGTACTTTTTGTGGGCTCTGTACTCAGTGTACTTGGAAACAAGTTGGTTGATGCATATTTGCATATCCGTGATGCCAAGGAACTGTAGGATGCGTTGGACGCTAAGTTCGGTGCTGCCGATGCCGGTGGTGAACTGTATGCTATGGAGAAGTTCAATGAGTATAAGATGGTTAAAAACCGATATGTAGTAGAATAAGCTCATGAGCTACAGATCATGGCAAAGAAACTCGAACTCCTCAAGTGTGTGCTTCCGGACAAGTTTGTCGCGGGGTGCATTGTCGCTAAGCTTCCCCCTTCATGGAGGAACTTTGCCACTTCTCTGAAACATCAGAGGCATGAGCTCTCCGTTGAGTACCTAATTGGTTCTCTGGATGTTGAAGAGAAGGCGAGGGCAAAAGACAAACACACTAGTGGAACCGAGGGACATTCTGCTGCCAATATGGTACAGAAAAATGCCCACAGGTCCAAAGGAAATAACAAAGTCTGCCAGACTACCAACTTCAAGAAGAAGAAGGGGCAGAACAAGGAAAAGAAAGAACCTTGCTGGGTGTGTGGCGAGATTGGCCATTGGGCTCATCGTTGTCCACAGAAGAAAGGCAAGAAGGGTCAGGCTGGACAGAGTTCTAAATCTGTCAACATGGTCATTGGCAATACTGATGCAGGAACTTCAGGTTCTGGGTACGGTAATTTATTACCTACTGTTTTTTTAGTATTTCAACCCACAGAATAGTGGGTTGATTCGGGTGCCAATGTTCATGTGTGTGCTGACATTTCCATGTTCACCTCTTATCAGGCTCGAGATTCCTCAGTCATGATGGGGAATGGGTTACATGCTACTGTTCTTGGTGCTGGCACGGTAGATCTGAAGTTTACTTTGGGCAAGATCATGCAATTGAAGAACGTGCAGCATGTCCCTTCTATAAAGAAGAATCTCGTTAGTGGATCCCATCTTCTGAAAGATGGGTTTAAGTTGGTATTTGAGTCCAATAAAGTTGTACTTATGGAACCTTTGTTGGAAAAGGCTATGAATGCGGAGGCATGTTCCTTTTTCATTGGTAGTCTTTTGTAATAATATAGTGAACCATGTTTGCGCTACTAGTAATGAAACTAATGTTTGGCATTCACGACTTTGTCATATTAATTTCGGTTGTATGTCGCGGCTCGCTGGTATGAGTTTAATTCCGAAATTTACTATTGTCAAAGGCTCTAAGTGCCATGCTTGTGTGCAAGCAAAGCAGCCTCGCAAACCTCACAAGCCTGTAGAGGAGAGAAACTTGGCACATCTAGAGCTCATACATTCAGATCTATGTGAGATGAATGGTGTGTTGACAATTAGTGAAAATAAATATTTTATGTCTTTGATTGATGATTCTACTAGGTATTGTTATGTATATCTCTTGAAAACTAAAGACGAGGCCTTAGATTTCTTTAAAATCTATAAGGCAGAAGTTGAAAATCAACTTGAGAGAAAGATTAAGAGAATTCGGTCTGATCGTGGTGGAGAGTACTTTTCTAATGAGTTCAATTTATTCTGTTCGGAGCATGCTATTATACATGAGAGGACGCCTCCCAATTCCCCTCAATCCAATGAGATTGCTGAGAGAAAAAACCGGACTCTAACAGATTTGGTTAATGCCATGTTAGACACTGCCGGTTTATCCAAGGAATGGTGAGGGAGGCTATATTGACTTCGTGTCATGTCCTAAACCGTGTTCCAACTAAGAATAAAGAGATTACTCCATTTTAAGAATGGGAAAAGAAAAGGTTGTCACTCTCCTACTTACGTACTTGGGGTTGTTTGGCAAATGTCAACATGTCAATCAACAAGAAGCGTAAGCTTGGACCGAAAACTGTGGATTGTGTCTTTCTTGGCTATGCTTCTCACAGCATTGCTTATAGATTTCTTGTGGTGAAATATGAAATGGACAACATGAGTGTCGGTACCATTCTTGGATCAATAGATGCTACATTCTTTAAGGATATATTTCCTATGAGAGATATGCCTAGCATATCTAATAAGGAATATGATCCAGTTTCTGAACCTGAAACTCCCATAGAGACTGATGAACAATCAGATGATGTGAGTTCAGATTCAGATGAGGATGACAATGAAGCTCTCACAAGAAGTAAGAGACAAATGATCGCAAGATCTTTTGGTAATGATTTCATTGTGTACCTAGTGGATGACACTCCCACTACCATTTCAGAAGCTTTTGCATCTCTAGATGCGGACTACTGGAAGGAAGCGGTTCAAAGCGAGATGGATTCCATCTTGGCTAATGGAATGTGGGAGATATTTGAACGTCCGTATGGGTGTAAACCTGTTGGATGTAAATGGGTATTTAAAAAGAAGCTTAGGGATGATGGTACTATTGAAAAGTACAAAGCTCGGCTTGTGGCTAAAGGCTATACCCAAAAGGAAGGCGAAGATTTCTTTGATACTTACTCACCTGTGGCTAGATTGATCACAATTCGAGTACTACTATCACTGGCTGCCTCTCACGGTCTTCTCGTTCATCAAATGGACGTTAAGATGGCTTTCCTAAATAGAGAGTTGGATGAGGAAATTTACATGCAACAGCCTGATGGTTTTGTCCTAGAAGGTCAAGAGAGAAAGGTGTGTAAATTGAAGAAATCTTTGAATGGCCTCAAACAAGCTCCCAAGCAATGGCATGAGAAGTTTGAAATAACTTTGACATCTGTGGGTTTTGTTGTAAATGAAGCCGACAAATGTGTGTACTACCGCCATGGTGGGGGTGAGGGAGTTGTCCCATGTCTCTATGTTGATGACATATTAATTTTTGGGACAAGTCTTAAAGTAATTAATATGGTCAAAACCTTCTTGTCTCAATGTTTTGAGATGAAGGATCTTGGAGAAGCTGATGATATCCTAAACATCAAGCTACTGAGAGATGAGAATAATAGGATTACACTTGTGCAATCACATTATGTAGAGAAGGTGTTGAGTAGATTTGGATATGATGATTGCAAATTCTCTCCTACACCTTATGATCCTAGTGTTTTGCTTCGAAAGAATCAAAAGGAAGCGAGAGATCAATTGAGATACTCTCATATTATTGGCTCACTTATGTATTTAGCTTGCGCTACGAGGCCTAACATCTCGTTTGCTGTGAGCAAACTTAGCCGGTTTGTGGCCAACCCGGGAGATGATCATTGGCATGCTCTTGAGAGAGTAATGCGCTATCTAAAGGGAACCGTGAGCTATGGAATTCAGTATACCGGGTATCCAAGAGTACTTGAAGGGTATAGTGATTCAAACTGGATATCAGATGCTGATGAGATAAAGGCCACAAGTGGATATATATTCACTCTTCGTGGTGGTGTTGTTTCATGGAAGTTTTGCAAGCAGACCATCTTAACGAGGTCAACTATGGAAGCAGACCATCTTGTTTTATGAGTCATGAGATCATTTTCTTACAAATGGGATGTCACTACAACAATCATTCGCGAACTCAGGTAGCGGCCTGGACATCCGATGCTCAGGAAAATACCACTCGTTGCACCCGAACTGCTACGACGTGTACAGGAGTAGAGGAAAGCTGAACCTCAGAATTTGCACGCTCAAGGCATTCCATCCACGGTAATTGTTTTCCCCTTCCTGACGCCGCTCATTCCACAGCTCTGCCTCAGAATGTTAAAGTAGTATTACAATGAAGTTTTCCCTAGATCGAATTGACGAAATGATACAGTATATTGTTGTTGGGAACAAAATAGAACTACTCCACTGGGCGAGAGACCACGGTGTATATATAGCGCAGACGAGTTTTAGAGTTGCAACTGATTATTTTAACTTTCTTAGTCCTTGCTATAAAAAGTACTCGGTGTAGTTGGCCAAGGGCGCCTAGTTAATTCGGAAAAGATACTTCCAGTCAAAACAACGAACTCAATAAACAAACCAAGAGTTAGGACCCAGCAAAATTGTATTTATATACATCATCCGTTCCAAAATTATTTGCTTTGTTTTAATTTTAAGTTAAACAAAAACAACAACAACAATTATGGAATGGAGGGAGTAATTGTCTCATCGTCTAATACATATTGCACGCCAGTAACCAGAACTTCCGTTATCCCCAAGAACTAGTGCAACCAGTCAAAGAAATACTCAAAAAAATATGAATTTAAACTGCCAAAACAAGTTACAAATAGCACGTAGATACCATCACTAACATTAATTAAGCAATGGTGTGGCCAAAAGAGCTATATATAGCCTGCTTAATGTCGCTGGATTGATCTCTGCTCTCGTCACTTGTATGTTTGGGGTCCTAAGTGTTGAGTCCTAGCAACCCGTGGTTGGATGGTTAGGAGGGCAGTGGTACCCCAGCCTACCAGAGTTCAAACTCCAGGTTTGACGCTTTGGTGTCTCATAAACCCCAGGTTTGACGCTTTGGTGTCTCATAAAGGCGGAATATTCTTTCAGTGGGAGGCGACGTTCCCGTCGATAGCGAGGCGCCTGTGGTGACTTCGTCAATTTCAAGACCCGCCGGCTCAGTCTCTCGGAGGTGCTCATAGGGGTAGGGTGTGCGTGCGTGTGTTCATAGGGGTGAGTGTATGTACGCATTGTGAGCGTCTGCGTTTGTACTGTGTTTCTCAAAAAAAAATGTAATTGGATTCCAAGCTGGCTGGAGGACTTTATTTAAAAAAAAAAAAGTTTCAAAGAGTTCTAAAAATATATCTACACGAAGGCAAATATGTATATTTCATAAAGTACAAAGTCTCAACCTGTAATATGTTGTATTATCTCTGCTACATAAAAATTAGAAAATATGACAAGATTTGAATCTTGCTTTCCGCTCGAGGTCTGCTTGACCGTTTCGGTTGACGATGAAGATCAAGATATCTGCGTACCTTGCCAATGTTCACACGCTTCACGCTAATCTCTTAACCTTAAGTGTTGTGTGCAATCTCATACATGCGAGCATTGCGTGCTTACTGAGACCGGTTGGCGCTTGTTCTTTGAATGTTATGTGCATGTGCAGGTTTGGCAAATATTGGGTATTGCATTCCCTAGTTCCTACAGAGTGTTCGGTTTGTGAAAGACTTATCCGGCATCGTACGCTGTGGCCTGTGGGCATCTGGTTTGATGGCATGGTTGCGGTCCCCTGGCACCTATTGAAGCCCAGAAAGGGCTCCATCTTCAACTCCACGAATGGCTACCCTGCTGATGGTTGTTATTTACCACCTATTGTTAGGTCCACTTAAATTATGGTCAGGTGCAAGATGTTGGTGTTATATTTTCTAATAAATTCTCCCATTTTGAAAGAAAATAGAGCTACCATTTTCTAGTTAGCATGACAGGTGCTTTTAACAACCAGTATAAGATGTAGTATTTACGTTAGATGATATCGAAAAAAGGTAAACGCTATGTTATACATGCTTCCCAAATTACACTCCATCTCTATTGGATGGATTCTTGTGTTTTTCTACAAACTACAGCAACCTTGCTACTGCCTATATTTTTGTATAGAAAAATCTCCCAAAGTAAGACTCTCCATAAAGAATGGTTGATGCGAGCCTAGCAAAAGAATCTAGACCAGAAGCGCCATGCAGTATGTCCCAGCCAGGTCACAAGTATTGCAAACACGTCTTTCCAAATTTGCACTGAAAAAAGACTGAATCATTGCACTAGGACAAGGGTAGTCTGGAATAAGCGCAACCAGACCAGGGTTCTGTTGTACATTCTCCCAAATTAAAGGCGGCTAATTCATGTCCAGATTTATTTGGCAACCTTGCTACTTTTGACCACTGAAAGTAATCTCCGTGGAGTAAAATCCTACTTCATTGACAATAATTGTATATATGTACCATATCTCCTACCTCTGAATAGAATATATGATGTGTACACAATGAGATTCCAGCATGATGATCAGCTAGCACGTTCGTATGGAAAACAGAATCCCTTCTCTACGTGCCTCCAATTCAGCTGTTAAGAGTAATGATAAGCCTCAAAAAATTCAGCTATATGAAGGGGCTGTCACGGTGGAAGAGGGATTATATGTAACCTAGTTTGTTATGTACAAACTAGGTTCCTGATTTTGAAAGATAAATGCATTTCTGGTTTTGCAAATAGCCCAATTTCCCATACTAAGACTCTCCATAAAAAGTGGTTGATGCAAGACTAGCAAAAGAATCTAGATGAGAAGCACTATGCAGACAGTCCCAGCTGCTGTACCATTTCTGCATTTGTTCTGCACAGAACAACCCCTGTAATGGTGAATTTCAACCAAATTCAGTAGTGTTACAAGCACTCTCAGCTGCGATATTCACGTGCGGCAAGGTGACATTTGTTCCAATTACAGGTACGCAAGCAAAACGAACTTAAGATGACGATCCATTTTTTAGGTACATTTCACTTTGTAAGAGACTTGTAGCATAAGCAACATCTGAACCTATATTTAGATGGGTATAACCAACCTTATAGGTAGAAAATAAATATTATCTGATGCTTAAATATCATAGTAATTAACCTGCAATTAACTCGGTCTCTGCATGCAAATGATGCATGTGAACTTTGTTAATAATTTATTTAACACGGGTCTAGGAGCATCAAAGAACCCTGAAGCCACAAAGCCATACCTACGAACCTGACAAGGGAAGAGATCATGCCATCAAGGCCTTATGTCATACCCTTGCAACAATGTCTCGACTGCATAACGGAGTCACCTTATGGCGAACCGAGAGCACACAACTGGTCCAACAGACCCTTAGGATGCGCTCCTGAGGCCGCATCGATGTCGTATCGTCGCCCCATCCTTAGGGTAAAGATCGGCACATCCCTCGCCAAGCCACGTATTGGCGCTGCCACAACACCAAACAACAACGCCACCATACGCTTTCATCATCAATTTTGACGCGAAAGAAATCACACTATTACACCTTAGGACTCTTCCGGCCAGCACCTGCTCCATAAATGATGCCCGCTGGAGGGAGAACGGCGCTACAACAAGGATGCTTTCGACAAGATAATGACACAAAGATTCCGCAATCTCGCCCCCCAAGGGCGACGAGCGCGGTCCTCCCCGTCCTCGGCCAGTGACCTCATCCCTCCTCCTCCTCCTCCGCTGCCGGCGGCAAGGGTCGTTGGGCTAAGCCGGGCGGCATCGGCAGTGGCGGTTCTCCTTTCCCCGTGTCGCTGGGGGCGGTCGGGGCCGGCTCCCCTCCGGCGGCTGTGCAGCTTGGGACGGCACGGACTGGCGCTTGCGGTGGTGCCAGGGGCTTGTGGGCGGCAGTGCCGGCGCCGGCGTGCGCGTGGCGGGGCCCTGCGGTGGTGCGGGCAGGCTGCTCCCACCGGCTCAGATCCGGCCGCTTTTGGCCCGATCTGGGCTTGGGAGGGCCGACCCCTCTGCTGATGAGGTCCTACCTGCTCGACGGTGGCGACGACGGATCCGGCAGGGGAGAGCGGCGCAGTGGTAGGCCCGTTGCAGCAGAGATGGCGAGAGCTTTACGGGTCCCCCGGGGCCCGGCCGGGCCTGCCCGGGCTTGGTGTTCTCTTGCTGCCTATGTCCGGTCGACAACCGCCTCATGGTGGTGGAGGTGGGCTCCTCTCGCTAGCGGTTGTGCTTCTTTCGTCGCTAGAACTTTGTCGTGTCCCTACGTCACTGCGGGCTGCTTGCATGTGAGCTTGACGAGACGAAGACGCGGGTGTATACAAGATCGTGGTAGCACGTGCTGGTGGGCGGCGAGTATCGTGGAGAGGCTCCGAAGCGTCCGGGGATTTTTTTTTTGTGGGTGGGGATAGGGAGAAATCCTTGTCAGTTCGACCCTGATGCGGTGCCGCCTTCGGGTGGTGCCATTCCTTCCTTAAGGGCGTCGCGGATAGCCCCAATCCACTATACCTTGAGTGTCGGGGGAAACCCTAGGTCCAATGCTTTGGCCTGGGCAATAGCGCCGTCTTAGCGGTGTGTCCCTTCTTGAAGGTGTTGTTTGGTGTTAAGCGTTTTGGAGTTCTAGAAGCGTGGTGAGACTATTTCGGAGGGCACAACGGTGGCGGATCACCAGCGTTTAGTAGAGTCACCGTGTCTTTCATTTCTTTTTTCTTGGGCATGTTTTTTGTTGTTGCCCCAGCATTTTCGTTGTATCAGTCCTTTTGGGCGTTGTGTTTTCTGTCCCAGCAACGATCTCACTTGTGGTTACTATATTAATATAGCGGGGCGTATGACTATTTCGAGGAAGAAAGCCGACGTGGTTTTCATAGGCATCCGCATCTTCCAAAACCTGCCACGGGCCAGACATCCACCAACCGCGATCTCCGATCCACAGACCTCAGAGGGCTTGGGTTCTACCACATATGGTGCTTTCAACGACCGAGATAGCTCAGGCCACAACTGGCCTCCTGCGACGATCCTAGGCTCGGTATCCCGTGATCTGTTGCCCCAGGCTCCTCCATTGTGGAAGATATTTTCCGTCCATAGTGTTTTGAGCGCGATGTCGATTCTATGCTCGATTAGTACTACTCACGTTTTGAGCAATAGTATAGGCTGAAGTCGTTAAGTTTGTTGCACTAATATGGATTGATATTGTCCACTAGATCCCGAAAACTGTATGGCCCATATTAATTTAAGGGCACCCGTAAAAGATCTCAGCCGCTTTGATTATAATAATTGCATGCTTTCTAAGAACAAGGATAATAGTATAACCAGCTGCTGGCTATAAGCCAAGTGCCATGTCATATATAGCTAACTTAGAACTAGCATATACAATAGTGAGCTACAAAATATAGTATTTTAGCACTATATAGCCCACTTTTCACACTCAAAGTGCCTAGGAGCACGTGCTAAAGCTGGCTCTTGCATGAGAGCCCATTTTTTTCTCTCCACTTCTCTCTTCCAACAAGACAAGAAAATAATATTTTAACCCTTATAGTCAGCTGACTAGGACTTATTGTACTTGCTCTAAGGCCTTTGACAATAGGTGGTTCTTAGCGCTGTATCCTAGGCACTTTGTCTATGTGGCACTATAGTTAATGAGAAAAGAGATTGAGATTGTATCTTAACTGGAGTAAGAAACACCTCATGCACGAAATCATAGGCAAAAAGTATTGTTAGATCAATCAAATGCATGCATGTCATCTAAATCATTAGATATAGAGACACTACTTAAGAAACAATGCATTGGAGAAGTTATCTCTTAACAATTTATTTTTCTTAGGATAATATGCTAAGATACACTCTATTGTCAAAGTCCTTACAGGCCTAGAGCAGACTGGTACTCCCTCCGTTTCAAAATACCACACACCGCACCTAGACTGGTACTCCCAGTACAGGCCTAGAGCAGAAGAGAACTTTAGAAATGGCACGCCCAAGGGATTGTCTCCACCCTCGTTGTTTTCCCCATCCTGATGCCACTCGTTCCAAAGCTCTGCGTACACCCCGGTTTGCTCTAGACTTGACGCAACCATATATTATTGTTGGCACCAGAATAGAACTACTCCATTTTGGGCGAGAGCCATGGTGTATATATAGTGTAGAAGAGTTCCAGATTCGATAATGACTAATAAAAGTTTTGGTCGCCGGTGCGTAGTTAATTCGGGTCAAAAGCTACTTTCTTTTTAAAATATTTAAAATGTTTTAGCTTTAGGAAGCTACTAAGAGGGGTCTAGATAAATTAGTTTCACAAAGCTAAAACATCTTATATTTTAAGACAAAGGGAGTATATACAAGGAAGGAGCTCATCCATTCCATTCCATTCCATTCCAATCTTAGCTGACTAATTCAAAACAAGAGTTAGGGACCCAGCAAATAAAACTGTATTTATATATATTTTTCTTCATCCCCTAAAACATCTGGCAGGCTGGTAAACAAAACTTCCGTTGCCCACCGAGAACCAGTGTTACAGTTCCCACAACCAAAGAGACTTGGACATGTCTCTCTACATTTGGCCCAGCGTTCCATATTCAATAGCTCGTCGGTGGTGATCATCTTGAATATTTTGCACATCTAAAGCTATAACATTGCAGATTACAAACAAATAACCCTTAGCTGCTATTATTGGGCAGTTACCGGTTTTTGAAATCACCAAAGATTAAAAATGTAATTTCTAGAGGCAGCGATAGATGTGAAAGATTCAAACAAAACAAGCAGAATATATACCCCTAATTGCACTTGCTCTATGTTTGGAGGCGTCTATAAATAGTTTTAAGAGAGGAAATAATTCAGGTGTCTGCCGGCTACCGGAGCGTTTATCGTGTAATTCAGATCTTCAGTTGATTCGCCTGTCTTGGCAACTTCAGCGAAGCCTTTACAACAAGTTCCTACATGGCATTGTCTGCATGTCGGCCACTGTGTTATGGAGAAAGATGTTTCCATCACTACAACAATCATTCGCGAACTCAGGCGCACCGCCTGAACAGCTGGTACTCAGGAAAATACCACTCGTTGCACCCGAACTGCTACGACATGTACAGCAGTAGATGAAAACTGAACTTCAGAAGACGCACGCTCAAGGCATTCCATCCACGGTAATTATTTTCCCCTTCCTGATGCCACTCATTCCAAAGCTCTGCATCAGAATGTTAAAGTATTTCAATGAAGTCTGACATAGATCGAATTGACGCAATGATATATAGTTGTTGGGAACAAAATATAACTAAGAGACCACGGTTTATATATCATGTAGAGTGTAGACGAGTTTCAGAATTCAGAGTCGCTACTCATTATAATGTAGAGTGTCGACGAGTTTCATAATTCAGAGTCGCTAATGATATATCCTGAAGGGAATATGCCCGAGAGGCAATAATAAAGTGGTTATTATCTTATTCCATGTTTATGATAAATGTTTATTTTACATGCTAGAATTGTATTGATTCGGAAACATCAATACATGTGTGTTTAATAAACAAAAAGGGTTCCTAGTCATGCCTCTCTTATAGACTAGCTTGTTGATTAACAAGATGATCAAGGTTTCCTGATCATGGATATTGGATGTTGTTAATAACAAGGTCACACCATTGGTGGAATGATGTGATGAACATTCATCCGAAGTATAGCATTACGATCAAGTCGTTATGTTTATATTGCTATAACATCATAATAAGTAATCTTTATCCTTAGACCATGAAATCATATTAATTGCTAACATCGAAGAGTATCTTGATAACATCAAACGTCACACCGTAACGGGGTGACTATAAAGATGGGTTCAGTACTACGAAGGTGTTATGTTGAGGCTCATGGATCAAGAGTGGAATTTGTCAATCCAGATGACGGATAGATATTCTCTGGGTCCTCTCGGTGATATCACATTGAAATAGCTTGCAAGCAAGTGATATGATCACTAGAATGTTATATCACGGAACGAGAAAAGAGTACATGCTCAGAATTGAGATCAAACTAGGTATGGAGATACCGATGATCGAATCTCAGACATGTAATATATCAAGGGACAAAGGGATTTAGTTACAAGCGTTAAAGGTTCTCACGATCACAGAAGTCATCGTTGAATGTGTAGGAGTCAGTATGGATCTCCAGGTCCCGCTTCTGATTATTGATCTGAGAGGGGTCTCGATCATGTCTGCATTATTCGCGAACCGTAGGGTGACATACTTAAGGGATACCGACACCATTTGGAGCAAATATGTTTCAGATAAAGATTTAAAAAAGCGCTGGAATTATTTCAATAGACACCGAAACTGTTTCGGGTGAAATTGCTGAAATTGGTTCTCGTGTAATATTGAAATGTTGTGGGGGTTTTATGTGAATGTTTGTTAATTAAAGTAATTAATAAAATTCTGAATAAAAATAATAAAAGAATTTTATTAATGAGAGAGCATTAAATTTGGAGAAATTTAATGCATTTAAAGTGGAGACTTTAAAAGAGAATGTGAAGGGGCAAATTTATATGGAGGGAGTTACCACCACATGAATGGAGGAGGTGAAGGGTCACCTCCTCCATGCTCCGGCCATGAAGGAGGGGCATCCCCCTCCTCCTATAAAAGGCCATCCCTTCCTCACTTCTCAAACACACCTCCTTGTGAAGGATCTCTCTCCCCCTCTAGTATTATTCCCCATGGTCTCGGATTAGCGAGATACATGTTCTCGGTGGCTTTATCTGGAAAGGAATTGCTGCTTCCGCTGCTTTGCTGGAGCGAGGGACGGAGGTTGTCGGGGTACCGGACGTGTGTGCGATCACGGATGCACCGCTGCTTTGCGGTGCTGGACTTGGTGGTGCTGGAGCTGGATCTGATGGACGTGCTGGAGCCGGACCTGCTGGGCTTCATCACGATCTTGAGATCGGCAAGTGTACGACTACATCAACCACGAGTTCCTACTCGTTAACAAAGCTCGTTGTCTACGAGGGTATGTTCTTGTTGGATGTATGTCCACCCGTTGCTTTGTACCTAGTAGATAGATCTCGGCGTGTAGTTCACATCGTAGGAAAATTTTTGTTTTCTATGCTGTGGACCCAACAGTGGTATCAGAGCCTGATCTATGCATAGGTGCTTAGCACGGGTAGTACACATATGTTGATATGTGGGAGATGATGATCATGTTATTGCATCTTCTATGTATTTTGGATATTGGTGGCATAGTGGGATGAAGCGCCTGCACTAACCTTACATGTCATCGACATGAGACCGGTTCCACGACCGACATGCAACTTTTTTGCATAAGTGGCTGGCGGGTGTCCTCTCCTACTATAGTCAATATCTGATTTACAACGAGTTGCTAATAACTTAGTTATCCTCGCTAGGTTCATGTTTGTAGATAAGAATGGTTCTATCTCCGAAAGCCCTACGCCACGTAAAACTTGCAATTGATAAATTAGAGGCGTCTAGTTTAGATCGTTGTTGGGCTAGTGTATTGATATGGTATTGTTGTAAGTAGATGTATGATAGATACTCTTACAACACACTCAACGTGTAAGTTTCATAGACCTTGGCCTTACACACAAAGGAATGATAGAGATCATACCACGATGCAAGTGATAGAGATCAAATACATGGACCATATCATCTCACTTTACACATTAGATGTTAGCATCTTATACTGCTAGTTTGGCGCTTTCAGAGCATTGTAAGATGATCCTCTTTAGATATCAAGATAAAAATATGTTTTTCCTTAAGTATGCACCGTTTGGTGGATCGTATTTCGAGACATCACGTGATGATCGGGTGTACTCGACTCTACACTTTCATACAAACGGGTGTAAGACAGTTTTACACATGCGAGTACTAAGGTTCTTACTTAGCGAGCCTAGCATGTACAGACATGGCCTCGGAACATGGACCGAAAGGTTAAGCATGAGTCATATAGTTGATATGATGCCCATATAGATGCTCGCCTTTGAAGCTACATCAACTCATGTGATGATCGGACTTGGTGTAGTGGATTTGGTTCATGTAATCACCAAAAAGGCACGAGGGATGTCGTTTTTGAGTGGGAGTTCATTTCTAATTTGGATTAGTCGAACCAAAATTTGTCATAAATTAAATCAAAGTGAATTTGCATAGTTTGTTGTAGTCATTGGCATTTGTTTTCTACCTTATGCTTAGTTTTTATTTGAGATAATAGAACTATAGAATTCTGGATATTTACTTTACGAACTGGTATCGTATTGTTTTGAATGTCAATTTAAAGTTTATAAGTCCTATTGCAAACTTTCAGCAAACTCTATTTACTCCATGAAGTTTAATAAGTAGTATTAAATCAAGAGTAAGAATTCCAATGTTAGTATCTAAAGTATCATGTTTGCCTCCATGATTATTGATATTCAAAAAGTTGTTTTAATATCAAGATTATATTGGAGCTGGAAATTGTTTTAGAAACCATCATGTGTGAAAGATATTGTGATATCTGAAACAATGTTTTTGGTTGCATTATGATACAGTATAATTTAGCAAAATACATGTTCTTATATTGTATGAGAATTTGTGAAGGATGGAGATGCTAGGCATCCGAATCTACCAAAAAGGTTTTGGGAACTGATATTATACTAGATTCTTCCTTATAGGCTATAGTAGCTTGATCATGAAAGTTGTCATGATAAGGATGAATAGAAGATGTAAGTAAAATGTTTACTACACTAATAGATTACTAAAGAATGGATTTTTGAAAGAACACCAAACATTTGATGATGGTGATCCACTTTAAAGTGCAAGTCCAAAGGTATTAGTATTTGACTATATACACTTTGTACCATGTGTCATGTTGATGACACCACTATTGATGTTGATAGATTCTTTTAAAAGAAAAGGAATTACTGAAAGAGAATCTATAAAATATTTGGCAGAAAATAAAAGGTTGGAGATGTCCAACTTAGGTATATAGAAGATATACATGTTATGGCTATATTCCTTGCTTGTTAAACAATGTGGTTCTTAGGTATTGGATACCGGTATTGGATACCGAATTGGTTGGTATGAAGTGTCATACAGGACAACGCAATTCATGAACTACAATGGCCTAACCAGCAAGAGAATGAGTGATGATGTTCATCGAAAACAAATAAAATGTTATTGTGTTTTCGCTGTCATCAAACCAAGCCTTCAAGATTTGTTTAAATAATTGTTATTTTGTTCCTATCATGAGAACAATGGCTGTTCAAATAATTACCGTATTCCATAAAGGATGGATGAACTTTACAAGTCTAGTTGGAGAAATCACATCCATAAACACTATTGCTAAAATGTCGCAAGACAAATGATTGAAAGATCACTTATGAAGTGACATCGCTGTTTAAATTATATTTGAAAGAAAACATGAAGAAACTCCATGTTGATGGATTTTTGGAGTCTTTTATTTTGATCAATTGACGCATGTGAGACTTTCCTCGAGATAATTGAAACTCCGCCCATAGGCCGTAGAGGAACGGATGACTAGCTTATTGGAAATTATGCATGCTGATGTGCATAGTCCATTATGTGTAGCCATATGGCGATGGATCTTTTGTTTCATATGCTTTCTCCAAAATTTGAGTGAATATATCTGTATATTTACTTAATAAGGAAGAAGTATGAAACATTTGAAAGTTGTTCAAAGACTTTCAAGATGAAGTGGAAAATCATTGTAACAAGAAAATAAAGAGTTTATGATTCGATCATAAAGGAAGATATTTGAGTTACATGTTTAGCAAAACACCTAAGATTTGAGGAATTGTTCCATGAATTTGGATTTCCCGATAAACCACAGGAGTATGGTATGTTCGAGAGATGAAATCAAACCATGTTTGACATGGTAAGATCAAAGGTGTCATTTATAAAACTGCCATTATGTTTTAAAGATTGAAGCTTTAGAGACTACCGCTTTTAATCGAAAAGAGCACCATCGTGATCCATTGAAATGACACCATATGAGTTATGGTTTGGGATAAAACCCAATTGTCTTTTCTTAAATTTTGGTATGCTATGCATAAGTAAAATGTTTACAACCAAAGTCGGATAAGCACGTCTTTGTAGGTTATCCCAAAGAATTTGTTGGGAATTTCTCCATAACACCGAGGATAAAAGAGTTTGTTACTTGCAACGTCAAGTTTCTTGAGAAGGAATTTTTCGTGAAAAGTTAAGTGGGAGGACAATAGAACTTTGATAAGGTTGTTGAACCTTAGCTATATGTGCTAAGTAGCGAGCAATCGAAAGTGTCCCGTGGCGTACAATGCTCATGGCTCTCGTGATTACAAAAGGTGTGATCTCGAAGATTAGAGTTCCTATAGAACCGTGTGGGTCGGTAAGAATCAAATAGTAAGATTTGATAAGCAAGTTGTTATTGTTTTGACAATGATGAACCGACTACATGCAAAGAAGCGATGATGGGCCTGACTCCATAAAATGACTAGAAGTCATAGAATCCGTGATAGTATCCATACACGAAATCAAGTTTCGAACTTGGAAGACTCTCCGGAAAGGCGTGAAGCCTATCGGTCGTGTTTGGATCTATAAAGAAATAGACATGGATGTTTGACATCTATGAAATAGTCGACATGTCGGAAAGAAGTTTAAGGCAATGTTCAAGGAGTTGACTATGACAAGATATGATCTTTCATAGCGATATATAGTCTTGACGGATTAATGTAGCAACCACTACATATAATTTGGTATATGGTAGTTGAATAAACAAAACAAGGTTCTTCTAATAGAACGGTAACCTAGGATATGTACATGACATGGTCCGAAGGGTTTTGTTAATTCAAAGGGTGCTAAAAGGGCATGTAAACTTCAATAGTTGAAGTAAGCATAGCGGAGTTGGAATCTTCACCATGATGAAACTGTTAAAAGAGTTTAAATTTATCGGAGATGATGAAGATGCTTGCATTTGCAAGAAATTAAGTGGGAGCACTGAGACATATTTCTAATACATTATGTAGAGGACATATTGTTGATTGGAAATGATGTATCTTGAATTGACACAAGTTAAGGATTTCATTAAAATAAGATTTCGATGAAAGACTTGGGCAAACCTAGAATATTAGGCATCAATATCTATATGGATAGATTAAGGCGCTAATATGGTTGTGCTGCATACATATATAAGATATTGAAAGGGTTCAATATGAGATATTGAAAGGGTTCAATATGGAAACAGCAAGAAAGGTTCTTGCTGCATGGAAAGAATTGTATTCAGATTCAAGTGTTTCAAAACTTGGTGAGTAAAATCACATGAAGATTCTGATCGATTATACCATGATATGTATATATCCAGAATGTCCTATGCTCTAAATGTTATGAGCATATACCAGAATAATTCATAAGATGATCATTGGACAATAGTAAAGATATTCTTATGAGCTTTGGAAGAACTAAGAATATATCATGTATAAGTGACAAATAGTTAAAGGTAGTTCATTGTAAAGTGTTACATTGATACTAGTTTTGTCACAAGATACAAATTAAATTTATCTCAATTTAGACTATGGGTGGCACAATATAATGGAAAGGATGTTCCATGATGGATTTGGATGAGTTCCAAAGTTAAGATATTGTGACGGATACTACAACAAAAGGCTAAGTATATAATCGCTATAGTAGCAGCATATGAGGGCATTTGTGTTAAGTAGTTTGTCATCAAACTAGGTGTGGTTCAAAGTGGGCTAATACTATGAAGATATATTGTGTGACAATAATATCAACATATTTTGAGCCGAACGAACTAAAGGTCTCACCAGAGGACCAAATTTATACAATGCCATATCATTTGAGAATGAGTGATGCGTAGAGACGCAAAGACATGCAAATACACACGGATCTGAAACTGTCACATTCGGAGATTATGTTAACCACTAGCAAAAGCATATATGCAACACCAGAAAGCCATAGGTGTTCAATGCGCAAAGTTTTTCAAACTAGATTATTGACTCTAGTGCAAGTGGGAGACTGAAGGAAATATGCCCGAGAGGCAATAATAAAGTGGTTATTATCTTATTTCATGTTTATGATAAATGTTTATTTTACATGCTAGAATTGTATTGATTCGGAAACATCAATACATGTGTGTTTAATAAACAAAAAGGGTTCCTAGTCATGCCTCTCTTATAGACTAGCTTGTTGATTAACAAGATGATCAAGGCTTCCTGATCATGGACATTGGATGTTGTTAATAACAAGGTCACACCATTGGTGGAATAATATGATGAACATTCATCCGAAGTATAGCATTACGATCAAGTCATTATGTTTATATTGCTATAACATCATACGAAGTAATCTTTATCCTTAGACCATGAGATCATGTTAATTGCTAACACCGGAAGAGTATCTTGATAACATCAAACGTCACACCGTAACAGGGTGACTATAAAGATGGGTTCAGTACTACGAAGGTGTTATGTTGAGGCTCATGGATCAAGAGTGGAATTTGTGAATCCAGATGACGGATAGATATTCTCTTGGCCCTCTCGGTGATATCATATTGAAATAGCTTGCAAGCAAGTGATGTGATCACTAGAATGTTATATCACGGGAACGAGAAAAGAGTACATATCGGTAACGAGATCAAACTAGGTATGGAGATACCGATGATCGAATCTCGGACATGTAATATATCGAGGGACAAAGGGATTTAGTTGCAAGCGTTAAAGGTTCTCACGATCACAGAAGTCATCGTTGAATGTGTAGGAGTCAGTATGGATCTCCAGGTCCCGCTTCTGATTATTGATCTGAGAGGGGTCTCGATTATGTCTGCATTATTCGCGAACCATAGGGTGACACACTTAAGGGATACCGACACCATTTGGAGCAAATATGTTTCAGATAAAGATTTAAGAAAGCGCTGGAATTATTTCAATAGACACCGAAACTGTTTCGGGTGAAATTGCTAAAATTGGTTCTGCATGTAATATTGAAATGTTGCAGGGGGTTTTATGTGAATATTTGTTAATTAAAGTAATTAACAAGATTTTGAATAAAAATAATAAAAGAGTTTTATTAAATGAGAGAGCATTAAATTTGGAGAAATTTAATGCATTTAAAGTGGAGACTTTAAAAGAGAATGTGAAGGGGCAAATTTATATGGAGGGAGTTACCACCACATGAATGGAGGAGGTGAAGGGTCACCTCCTCCATGCGTCGGCCATGAAGGAGGGGAACCCCCCTCCTCCTATAAAAGGCCACCCCTTCCTCACTTCTCAAACACACCTCCTTGTGAAGGATCTCTCTCCCCCTCTAGTATTATTCCCCATGGTCTCGGATTAGCGAGATACATATTCCCGGTGGCTTTATCTGGAAAGAAGTTGCTGCTTCTGCTGCTTTGCTGGAGCGAGGGACGGAGGTTGTCGGGGTACCGGACGTGTGTGCGATCACGAATGCACCGCTGCTTTGCGGTGCTGGACTTGGTGGTGCTGGAGCTGGATCTGATGGACGTGCTGGAGCCGGACCTGCTGGACTTCATCACGATCTTGAGATCGGCAAGTGTACGACTACATCAACCACGAGTTCCTACCATTAACAAAGCTCGCTGTCTATGAGGGTAAGTTCTCGCTGGATGTATGTC
Source organism: Avena insularis (assembly GCA_023614405.1). Classification (NCBI taxonomy): domain Eukaryota; kingdom Viridiplantae; phylum Streptophyta; class Magnoliopsida; order Poales; family Poaceae; genus Avena; species Avena insularis. Next base: position 36,347,884 of record CM042696.1, on the reverse strand, counting down.
CACCCGCTTTTGTACCTAGTAGATAGATGTTGGCGGTAGTTCACACCGTAGGAAAATTTTGTTGTCTATGCTGCGGACCCAACATATCCTTCTAACTATGTCACATAATATGACACCACACAAAGGTTTCGCATTGTTTGGATGCTTTTGAATTTTTATGCCTGTTTTAAACTAACGCCAAACTTTGTTTAACAGCGGTATGAAGATTCTTAGCTCGCGGCTGAGACTCGCTAAACTTGAAGTGGATCTAATGAAACAGCATATTGTGAACCTAAAAATTATTTTTGTAAAAAATCATGAGCATCCGATCATGTACCTGTAGTTCATATCTGACCCACTTTCTACCGATTCGGTAGGAATTTGTCTTTTTTACCAGGGATAGACGGAAAGTTTTGAGATCCCCTTGTTAGGTCATTGTCCATGTAAGGTGGTCTATTATTTTTGAAAAATATGGTAATGCCATTTTGAATTATCCATTTGGTGGTTGCTTCACAAAACCGCCCGTTTTTTGCACTCAGAAAATGGAAAATGGCTTTTTGGTGCATTTAAAAGGAAAACTTCCTCCTGAAACATTGTTTGCATCCCATGATGCACATGTATGCATACTATGGATATATTATCACAAACTATGCCTTCATTCTAGCCATAACATTGGTCATTTGAACCTAAAGCTGTGAAAGCCTCGAACTAGATAGGTCATTTTGTGAAGGTTTTTTGAAACATAATCAATATACTAAGTTTGATATTTTTCCTTCTAACTATTTCACATAATATGACACCACGCGCAGGTTTCGTATTGTTTGGATCATTTTTGAATTTCTTATGCATGTTTTAAATTATATATAATGTTTATGTTTCACTTACTTTTTACTTATAAATGTGTAATATTTGAGTGTAGATAGATAGATCTTATTTTTCTGCAAATTTTGATATATTATTTGTATTTTCTGAATTAGAATGTTTTAGTTATGATTTTCAAAAATTAATGAGGTAAAAGAAAAAATAGCTATGGCTAAACTTAAATGAAAAAAATCTGGAGGCCTACGCCGACGGACCAACCAATTTCTCCCAAAGAGCTACGTCGATGGTTAGGTCGTCGGCATAGCTTGGCTACCTAACGCGGTTTCGGTCGCCATGTCTGAACTGGGACTACACCGAGAGCGGTACGACACCGAGGGCCACCGTCGGCACAACCTCTCTGCTACGCCAACGGCCGCCACGCCGAGGGCTACCGGCACTTTTATTCACGCCGACGGCCGTCCCACGCCGACAGCCGGGCTGGGCGGTTGCCGGGAGGCCGCCACGCTGCTGGTCTCTAATATTTGGCCGTCGGCGTAGCCGGCCGGCCGTCGGCGCCTCGAATCTTTCTTGTAGTGAAGTGCTACCAGGCCAAGAAATACTAAAAACATATGAATTTAAACTTCCAAAACAAGTTCAAATAGCTTGTAGATAGCATCACTAACTTAAATTAAGAAATGGTGTGGCCTAAAGCGCTATATAGCTTGCTTCATGTCGCTGGATTGATCTCAGCTCTCATCACTTGTATTTTTTGGGTCCTAACGGTTGAGTCCTGGTGAAAATGCAATTGGATTCCAAGCTAACTGGAGCACTTTTTTTTTTGAGAAACACAATACAAACGCGGACGCTCACAATAAGTACTTACACTCACTCCTATGAACACACGCACGGACAGCCTACCCCTATGAACACCTCCGAGAGATTGAGCCATGGTCTTGAGATTGATTTAAGTCACGGCAGGCGCCTCGCTATCGACGGAACGCCGCCTCCACTAAAAAAAATATTCCTCCTTTATGAGACACCAAAACGCCAAGTCTGGGGTTTGAACTGGTGGACTGGGGTACCACTGCCTCCTAACCATCCAACCACGGGTGATTCTTTGGAGCACTTTATTTTTTAAAATAGAATGAAATTTTGAAGTTTCAAAATTTCTAAAAAATCTATTATATACTAAAAGCAATATAACAATGTTTTTTGAGGCATCACGTTAATCCACATCATCAAAATTACCGTAGTTGTTAGATCTAAAATATACAGATAGGATCTATTAGTTACATAACCTGTTTAACATGACATATATATGTTACAAGGTCAGTGTCGTGGTGTCACGTGTGGACTCCCGTAATTAAGAAATCTGAGTTCAAAACGCATTAAACTAACCGTGTCATACCTACCTCAAAAAAAAAGACCAATCCTGTGGCTTGGATCATGGTTGTTTTGAAAAAAAAAATGAAACGTGGTTGCTTGAACGAAATAGGCAAACCAGGCTGGAACGTCCAGGCCATTAAGGTCTTTCCCGTTCTGCACCCATCTGAGATGACACGTTGGGCAGCGAAAATAAAAGAAGTATAACAAGATAATTCTATTTTACCAGTTTTTGAGTCAAGCGGACTCTGCAAAATAGGAATAGAAACATGTGCAATGAACCTCCCACATTTGGTACACGTGTAGGGATGTAAGTGGCACACCATTTAATCCCACGTAATATCGTTTATTAATACTCTAGTTCAATAAATTTTGTTTTTCTAAAATAAAGAACTAAGATTTTGAATAAACGGTACTCGCGGATGCCATTTAAGTGCCATTTACATCCCTGCACACGTGCAATGAAACTGCAAATTTGATGTACCGGATGACACATATACCCAAGGCACTACACCAGGACGTTTCACAAGTTTCTGAAATGTTAATGAATAAGCGAATCAATATTTTTCTACTTCAATGAATAAACTACTCTCTTCATTTAGAAATAAGTGTCGCAGATTTGTCCAAATATACATGTATTTACAAACTAAAATGCATATAGATACATATATATTTAGAACAAACCTTCGACACTATGTACATGTATGCATGTATGAGTGAGTATATTTTTTAAAGGATATATAGTTTATGATAAAAATACAAAATTGGAACTAAATCTCTTAGATTTTGGAGCCGAATATGCAATCCATTTTAAAGAGTTTTCCAGGGATTCACACTTTGCAAACTGAATGGAAACCCGCCGCACAACTGACGAATAGACAACAAAGCTCAAGGTGAGTGTTTATATTCCGTATCAGCAACACCTTTCTCCACTGTATAAAAACTATCAACGGATTTTATAGAATTACAGTTCTTAGAAAATATTGATGCCTTTTTTATTTGCATGCTCATAAGTCATAGTATTTTTCAGACCAATAAATTTGAATTGAATTTTCTAAGTTAGGTCGAGGAATGACTCTAAAAAATTGAGGTGGTGTGATGATTATACAAAATAGTGTTGACAACCAACTCAAGCATATAACGGTGGTTTCATGGAATTGGAAAATATTATGCGGTGAAGAAACACGAAAATAAGTGACGGTGAAAGATGTCTACACTATAGCAATCATGTTCTATAGCAAAAACAAATAACCATGAGCAAGAGAATAGAAGGACTCGATTGAAGAGTAGAGTATGTCGAGGACAAGATAATAGACGACATGTGTCCAAATAGGTGAATAGACTATGGAAATGGGACAGTATAATAACACATAGAAACTATGCAACAAAAAACTATTCTATTTTTAAATAAATATATTCATGCAAGTGCAATGGTTAGAGTTTCATGTTGGAGACTACACCCCTACCGTAAAAAAAAATTGGTTTGGAGGGGTAGTACCAAGATTGCAAAGAACAACATGAATATTAGAGGAAGATATAACTGAGAAGGGAAAAGCAAAAGTAATAAATATTAACTTGGTGTTGCCTATCTACGAGGATAATTTTTTATATTTATATGTCCACTAAGTAGTTAGAATATTGTTATTCCATCCAGAGTACGGTCTTAAATTTCAGGACATATTATAAGCACTTCAACAAGTATTAGTTTATCACGTTATTTTTGACTATTAGTGTCTCCATCCAAAAATGTATGTCCACCAAAATAAATTCATACTGAATCATATTAACTTTCTATCAAAATCACAAATTGTCGACAAGAAAGAAGTATATATTGAGCTAAAAAGTCAAAAAGTTGAATAAACATGGTATTTACTCGAGTGATATCTTATTTAACATTGCATTTTAGTGGCTATACGGTTTCTCTTATCGAATTAACAGTTTCTGTTAAACATAAATTTAATTCTTATATAATTTTAGTAACCAACTGATGTTGCCCTCGCAGATTGTATAGATGTTCCCCTCGCATTACGAGGGCCACGATGCTAGTTGTACAAAAAGGCAAATATATATACTTTATAGTTTAGTGCACCGTAAACAAAATCACCGATCTTTTTTTATCTGATTGCACGACTAGATTGGTTCAAGTGAACTCGATATTTTATGGTCCTTTATAACACTGTTTTCATTGCTTGTGAGCTGCGACACACTTTTGTTACAAGAGGCTTGCTTTCTTTTTCCCTTTTGGTTTTGTGTCTAACGATACAACCTGTTTTTAGAAGAAGAAAAAAAACAACTTCTAATGTGTATCTTTTGAGAATATCCTCCGCCTTAAAATAGATGTAGATTTGTCAAAATTTTGATAAATATAGACACCATTTAGTATATATATGCATCCATATTTTGACAAATTCCCGACGTCTATTTTGAGACGGAGGGAGTAAATGTTTGCTTTTCAATTCATTGACTGAAGGAAGAGTTAGACTTTTTTTAGTTGAAGAAGAGTTAGATACAAGCCCAGCAAGGACACGCCCACGGAATACAACTCCAAACCCCATGAGTTAAGCTCTGTGGAGAAGTGACAGAAGGCCCTATGCTCCTGCTATCGCCCACATACCGTTTCCTCCTCGATCGTGCAGAGCTGGCTCAATATGGGGCCTTAGTCTGAAAAACATGATATTGTTATGCCTCTTTCAGATTCACCAGGCTATGTGCATCACTGCCAAAGAAGTACCACTAAGAGATCTATAGTTGGGATGCAATATTGACGGCTAGAATATATACCTGGCCAACGAAAGAACTTTGCATGGGCTGGTGAATCATGTGAAGTAGTGCATCGCTCAGGGAAAGTACTAAACCACATGAGCTCCTTAATATGCTTCCTCCCAGTGCCTCTCATTCTGATCTAGTGATCACACGAATTGTTCCCAGTGCATGAATAGGAATTATTATGAACAAGAAAGAAGCAAGAAACCAGATATAGATGTATCATTCCGAGAGTTGGCTGCTATATAGAGAGGATGTGTAGTGACTGAATGTTAAGAGATGGTGAAAGAGATAAAACATTAGGTGTTATTGGGAGAGCAACCCCCATGCCTATGCTACACGATCTAATGAACTATCTCTACATACACTACAAAAAAAACGTGTGTGAAGCTAGCAGCTCGACACCAGGTTTGACAACAAAGCACAATTCATCATTTAATCTGAAAACAGTAGCAAAATTTCACTAATGATCGAGCACTTCAATTGTATCTGATTGTACATGAATACATTCATTGACATAAATTCAATCACACGTTACACAAATAGAAATGATACACATAGAAATTTTGGTTCGTTACATTGGTATCTCCATGATAAGTTCCGAGGAATAAATTTACCACGGTCTTCGCAAGACTTAGGAAGTTTCCCTTGTAGTTCTTTGTTCAGAACCATCAGTTAAGTCTTTTCGTCACCTTTGTGCTATTTTGGTAACACTGTGTAAGACACTTTTAACTAAACAAGTGACTCATGCAGTGAAGCCAAACATGACAATAGTGACGGGGTGGAGGATGTTTGGAAGTTGCGGATGGTATGGGCGATGTCGATTTTACGCTCGATTAGTAGTACTCACGTTTTGAGCAATAGTATAGGCTGAAGTCGTTAAGTTTGCTGCACTAATATGGATTGATATTGCCCACTAGATCCCCAAAACTATATGGCCCGTATTAATTTAAGGGCACCCATAAAAGATCTCAGCCGAATTGATTATAATAATTGCATGCTTTCTAAGTTGGGCAGTGCGAAATCCAAAGCCGTACCAGCACCGACTGCAGTTGTGTATGTAAGTGAAACCAACCTAACCGGGCACGAAGAAGGGAGAAGGGAGCGACTGCTCCCGAGCCTTTTTCTTATGGTTGGAAACGGGTGGTCACTGCAACAATCTTCACCAAATACCACACGACTGCACCTAGACTGGTAGTATAGTCCGTACAGGCCTAGAGCAGAAGACAACTTTAGAAATGGCACGCCCATGGCATTCTGTCCACCCTCGTTGTTTTGCCCATCCTGATGCCACTCATTCCAAAGCTCTGCGTACACCCAATGGTTTGCTCTAGACTTGGCGCAACCATATATTATATATTGTTGGCAGCAAAATAGAACTACTCCATTCCATTGGGGGGGCGAGAGCCATGGTGTATATATAGTGTAGAAGAGTTCCAGATTCGATACTGACTAATAAAAGGTTTTGGCCGCCGGTGCGTAGTTAATTCGGGTCAAAAGCTAGTTTTATATATGATGTGGAACGAGCTCATCCATTCCGTTCCAATCTTATCCGACTAAGTCAAAACAAGAGTTAGGGACCCAGCAAATAAAACTGTATTTATATAGTTTTTCTTTATCACCTAAAAGGCTGGTAACCAAAACTTCCATTGCCCACTGAGAACCAGTGTTGGCTATAGTGAGCCATGGGCGCGTACGTAGTTAATTCGCGTCCAAAGCTTGGCGGCAGCGGTTGGACAGTCCGGCAGAATGTCCATAATTGTACTTGCTATAAAAATGTAATTTCTAGAAATAGCTATGGATTGTGAAAGATTCAAACAAAACAAGCGGAATGCCCATAATTGTACTTGCTCTATGACTCATGGAGGCGTCTATACACAGTTTTAAGAGAGGGTATATAATCCAGGTGTCTACCGGCTACCGCAACGTTTATTGTGTGATCCACATCTTCGTTCCACCTGCATGTCTTGGCAAGTTCAGCAAAGCCTTTACCACGAGATCCTACATTGCATTGCCTGCATGTCGGCCAGTGTGTGTTATCGAGGAAGATGTTTCCATCCATAGTCTTTTGAACACGATGTCGATTTTATCCTCGACGGATAAGTACTGCTCATGGTTTTAGTAATAGTATCGATTTATGTCCCCACTTTCTAAGAGCAGCTCTAACGGAGCCTGTAAAAATACGAAGTGTAAATCTTGTTTACATGGCATGGTAAATGACATTTACAGTTTGAGAACAGGCGGCGCATAACGGAGCCCGTAAAACTAGAAACGTAAAATAGTACATTCCTTTTTATCAAATGTTCCTCCTTCTTCCCCGGTTGTGAGAAATGTTAGATTTATATGGGTTGCGGCCATGTAGGAAGTCCATCTACTCTAATAAATCCTGAAATCTCAAGTCCCATCTACTATAGCAGTTTGGGAGCTCTATGGAAGATAAAGTTTAGTCCCATATTGCTAGTTGTCAGAGAGTTGGACCAGCTTATAAGGTGAGCTGTTTCACTCCCACTAAGTGAGTGAGAAGAGAAGGAGTCCACACGCACTCCTCCTCCTCCGGCGCCCGCCTCAAGGCCGCGTTCGTGAATCGAGTTCGAGTTAGAAACTCGTTTTGTGGAAGACTAAATTTTTGCTTGGTGCACCAGCTATTGGGTACGCGTCATCATTCGTGTGCATGTTTGATGCGTGTCATTGTCTTCCACGTATGCACTCGGTCGGCCCACCTCCCAGGCTATAGAGCGAGAGACAGACAGATCTAGATGCATCTAGTTCTTTCTCAATCTCTCTCGCTGTGTGTTTCTCTTGATGCGCTGCTTTCTAGGCTTCCCCATCCCGGCGACAGCGTGCACTGTTATCCGGGAGAGCAGGCCTCCGAAACCCCGTTCGTTGAGATCCTGCACCGGGAGACGGGCGATAAGGTTTTTGGGGTGCGTCTCGGCGCGACTGCTTGTCTCCGTTCGTGTGTTCTTCTTCAGCAACCGACGACCTCATCAGCACCAACAACAATGACCAAGGTGCTGTTACGGTGACGACCTTCCCGGTTAACATGTACGTGTTATTCTTCTCTTTGTATGCACTAGTTCTTGCTAGAGTTTTAGATCTACTAAATGTGGTTGTTTGGCTGCATGTGTTTAGATCTGCTAGTGCTTACATAATGTTGATTTCGGTAATTAATCTAATGGGGAAATTGCCTAATATTCCAACAATCCAAAAATCTTATTTATTTAGGCAATTTTTGTCATCTGCCTTGCTGCTTCGCTGAAATCGAGCCCTTTTATGGGTGGTAATTTTAAGAGATGGCAAGGGAAAACCCTCTTGTGGCTCACTGCTTTGGGCATAGAAAAAGTTGCAGATGGCACTCCCAGATGTCCGCTTACTCTCGAGGAAGAGAGGCATTCAGGGAGACCACTGTACTTTTTGTGGGCTCTGTACTCAGTGTACTTGGAAACAAGTTGGTTGATGCATATTTGCATATCCGTGATGCCAAGGAACTGTAGGATGCGTTGGACGCTAAGTTCGGTGCTGCCGATGCCGGTGGTGAACTGTATGCTATGGAGAAGTTCAATGAGTATAAGATGGTTAAAAACCGATATGTAGTAGAATAAGCTCATGAGCTACAGATCATGGCAAAGAAACTCGAACTCCTCAAGTGTGTGCTTCCGGACAAGTTTGTCGCGGGGTGCATTGTCGCTAAGCTTCCCCCTTCATGGAGGAACTTTGCCACTTCTCTGAAACATCAGAGGCATGAGCTCTCCGTTGAGTACCTAATTGGTTCTCTGGATGTTGAAGAGAAGGCGAGGGCAAAAGACAAACACACTAGTGGGACCGAGGGACATTCTGCTGCCAATATGGTACAGAAAAATGCCCACAAGTCCAAAGAAAATAACAAAGTCTGCCAGACTACCAACTTCAAGAAGAAGAAGGGGCAGAACAAGGAAAAGAAAGAACCTTGCTGGGTGTGTGGCGAGATTGGCCATTGGGCTCATCGTTGTCCACAGAAGAAAGGCAAGAAGGGTCAGGCTGGACAGAGTTCTAAATCTGTCAACATGGTCATTGGCAATACTGATGCAGGAACTTCAGGTTCTGGGTACGGTAATTTATTACCTACTGTTTTTTTAGTATTTCAACCCACAGAATAGTGGGTTGATTCGGGTGCCAATGTTCATGTGTGTGCTGACATTTCCATGTTCACCTCTTATCAGGCTCGAGATTCCTCAGTCGTGATGGGGAATGGGTTACATGCTACTGTTCTTGGTGCTGGCACGGTAGATCTGAAGTTTACTTTGGGCAAGATCATGCAATTGAAGAACGTGCAGCATGTCCCTTCTATAAAGAAGAATCTCGTTAGTGGATCCCATCTTCTGAAAGATGGGTTTAAGTTGGTATTTGAGTCCAATAAAGTTGTACTTATGGAACCTTTGTTGAAAAGGCTATGAATGCGGAGGCATGTTCCTTTTCATTGGTAGTCTTTGTAATAATATAGTGAACCATGTTTGCGCTTACTAGTAATGAAACTAATGTTTGGCATTCATTTTGTCATATTAATTTCGGTTGTATGTCGCGGCTCGCTGGTATGAGTTTAATTCCGAAATTTACTATTGTCAAAGGCTCTAAGTGCCATGCTTGTGTGCAAGCAAAGCAGCCTCGCAAACCTCACAAGCCTGTAGAGGAGAGAAACTTGGCACATCTAGAGCTCATACATTCAGATCTATGTGAGATGAATGGTGTGTTGACAATTAGTGAAAATAAATATTTTATGTCTTTGATTGATGATTCTACTAGGTATTGTTATGTATATCTCTTGAAAACTAAAGACGAGGCCTTAGATTTCTTTAAAATCTATAAGGCAGAAGTTGAAAATCAACTTGAGAGAAAGATTAAGAGAATTCGGTCTGATCGTGGTGGAGAGTACTTTTCTAATGAGTTCAATTTATTCTGTTCGGAGCATGCTATTATACATGAGAGGACGCCTCCCAATTCCCCTCAATCCAATGAGATTGCTGAGAGAAAAAACCGGACTCTAACAGATTTGGTTAATGCCATGTTAGACACTGCCGGTTTATCCAAGGAATGGTGAGGGAGGCTATATTGACTTCGTGTCATGTCCTAAACCGTGTTCCAACTAAGAATAAAGAGATTACTCCATTTTAAGAATGGGAAAAGAAAAGGTTGTCACTCTCCTACTTACGTACTTGGGGTTGTTTGGCAAATGTCAACATGTCAATCAACAAGAAGCGTAAGCTTGGACCGAAAACTGTGGATTGTGTCTTTCTTGGCTATGCTTCTCACAGCATTGCTTATAGATTTCTTGTGGTGAAATATGAAATGGACAACATGAGTGTCGGTACCATTCTTGGATCAATAGATGCTACATTCTTTAAGGATATATTTCCTATGAGAGATATGCCTAGCATATCTAATAAGGAATATGATCCAGTTTCTGAACCTGAAACTCCCATAGAGACTGATGAACAATCAGATGATGTGAGTTCAGATTCAGATGAGGATGACAATGAAGCTCTCACAAGGAGTAAGAGACAAATGATCGCAAGATCTTTTGGTAATGATTTCATTGTGTACCTAGTGGATGACACTCCCACTACCATTTCAGAAGCTTTTGCATCTCTAGATGCGGACTACTGGAAGGAAGCGGTTCAAAGCGAGATGGATTCCATCTTGGCTAATGGAATGTGGGAGATATTTGAACGTCCGTATGGGTGTAAACCTGTTGGATGTAAATGGGTATTTAAAAAGAAGCTTAGGGATGATGGTACTATTGAAAAGTACAAAGCTCGGCTTGTGGCTAAAGGCTATACCCAAAAGGAAGGCGAAGATTTCTTTGATACTTACTCACCTGTGGCTAGATTGATCACAATTCGAGTACTACTATCACTGGCTGCCTCTCACGGTCTTCTCGTTCATCAAATGGACGTTAAGATGGCTTTCCTAAATAGAGAGTTGGATGAGGAAATTTACATGCAACAGCCTGATGGTTTTGTCCTAGAAGGTCAAGAGAGAAAGGTGTGTAAATTGAAGAAATCTTTGAATGGCCTCAAACAAGCTCCCAAGCAATGGCATGAGAAGTTTGAAATAACTTTGACATCTGTGGGTTTTGTTGTAAATGAAGCCGACAAATGTGTGTACTACCGCCATGGTGGGGGTGAGGGAGTTGTCCCATGTCTCTATGTTGATGACATATTAATTTTTGGGACAAGTCTTAAAGTAATTAATATGGTCAAAACCTTCTTGTCTCAATGTTTTGAGATGAAGGATCTTGGAGAAGCTGATGATATCCTAAACATCAAGCTACTGAGAGATGAGAATAATAGGATTACACTTGTGCAATCACATTATGTAGAGAAGGTGTTGAGTAGATTTGGATATGATGATTGCAAATTCTCTCCTACACCTTATGATCCTAGTGTTTTGCTTCGAAAGAATCAAAAGGAAGCGAGAGATCAATTGAGATACTCTCATATTATTGGCTCACTTATGTATTTAGCTTGCGCTACGAGGCCTAACATCTCGTTTGCTGTGAGCAAACTTAGCCGGTTTGTGGCCAACCCGGGAGATGATCATTGGCATGCTCTTGAGAGAGTAATGCGCTATCTAAAGGGAACCGTGAGCTATGGAATTCAGTATACCGGGTATCCAAGAGTACTTGAAGGGTATAGTGATTCAAACTGGATATCAGATGCTGATGAGATAAAGGCCACAAGTGGATATATATTCACTCTTCGTGGTGGTGTTGTTTCATGGAAGTTTTGCAAGCAGACCATCTTAACGAGGTCAACTATGGAAGCAGACCATCTTGTTTTATGAGTCATGAGATCATTTTCTTACAAATGGGATGTCACTACAACAATCATTCGCGAACTCAGGCGCGCGGCCTGGACATCCGATGCTCAGGAAAATACCACTCGCAATTCAACTGCTACGACGTGTACAGGAGTAGAGGAAAGCTGAACCTCAGAATTTGCACGCTCAAGGCATTCCATCCACGGTAATTGTTTTCCCCTTCCTGACGCCGCTCATTCCACAGCTCTGCCTCAGAATGTTAAAGTAGTATTACAATGAAGTTTTCCCTAGATCGAATTGACGAAATGATACAGTATATTGTTGTTGGGAACAAAATAGAACTACTCCACTGGGCGAGAGACCACGGTGTATATATAGCGCAGACGAGTTTTAGAGTTGCAACTGATTATTTTAACTTTCTTAGTCCTTGCTATAAAAAGTACTCGGTGTAGTTGGCCAAGGGCGCCTAGTTAATTCGGAAAAGATACTTCCAGTCAAAACAACGAACTCAATAAACAAACCAAGAGTTAGGACCCAGCAAAATTGTATTTATATACATCATCCGTTCCAAAATTATTTGCTTTGTTTTAATTTTAAGTTAAACAAAAACAACAACAACAATTATGGAATGGAGGGAGTAATTGTCTCATCGTCTAATACATATTGCACGCCAGTAACCAGAACTTCCGTTATCCCCAAGAACTAGTGCAACCAGTCAAAGAAATACTCAAAAAAATATGAATTTAAACTGCCAAAACAAGTTACAAATAGCACGTAGATACCATCACTAACATTAATTAAGCAATGGTGTGGCCAAAAGAGCTATATATAGCCTGCTTAATGTCGCTGGATTGATCTCTGCTCTCGTCACTTGTATGTTTGGGGTCCTAAGTGTTGAGTCCTAGCAACCCGTGGTTGGATGGTTAGGAGGGCAGTGGTACCCCAGCCTACCAGAGTTCAAACTCCAGGTTTGACGCTTTGGTGTCTCATAAACCCCAGGTTTGACGCTTTGGTGTCTCATAAAGGCGGAATATTCTTTCAGTGGGAGGCGACGTTCCCGTCGATAGCGAGGCGTTTGTGGTGACTTCGTTAATTTCAAGACCCGCCGGCTCAGTCTCTCGGAGGTGCTCATAGGGGTAGGGTGTGCGTGCGTGTGTTCATAGGGGTGAGTGTATGTACGCATTGTGAGCGTCTGCGTTTGTACTGTGTTTCTCAAAAAAAAATGTAATTGGATTCCAAGCTGGCTGGAGGACTTTATTTAAAAAAAAAAAAGTTTCAAAGAGTTCTAAAAATATATCTACACGAAGGCAAATATGTATATTTCATAAAGTACAAAGTCTCAACCTGTAATATGTTGTATTATCTCTGCTACATAAAAATTAGAAAATATGACAAGATTTGAATCTTGCTTTCCGCTCGAGGTCTGCTTGACCGTTTCGGTTGACGATGAAGATCAAGATATCTGCGTACCTTGCCAATGTTCACACGCTTCACGCTAATCTCTTAACCTTAAGTGTTGTGTGCAATCTCATACATGCGAGCATTGCGTGCTTACTGAGACCGGTTGGCGCTTGTTCTTTGAATGTTATGTGCATGTGCAGGTTTGGCAAATATTGGGTATTGCATTCCCTAGTTCCTACAGAGTGTTCGGTTTGTGAAAGACTTATCCGGCATCGTACGCTGTGGCCTGTGGGCATCTGGTTTGATGGCATGGTTGCGGTCCCCTGGCACCTATTGAAGCCCAGAAAGGGCTCCATCTTCAACTCCACGAATGGCTACCCTGCTGATGGTTGTTATTTACCACCTATTGTTAGGTCCACTTAAATTATGGTCAGGTGCAAGATGTTGGTGTTATATTTTCTAATAAATTCTCCCATTTTGAAAGAAAATAGAGCTACCATTTTCTAGTTAGCATGACAGGTGCTTTTAACAACCAGTATAAGATGTAGTATTTACGTTAGATGATATCGAAAAAAGGTAAACGCTATGTTATACATGCTTCCCAAATTACACTCCATCTCTATTGGATGGATTCTTGTGTTTTTCTACAAACTACAGCAACCTTGCTACTGCCTATATTTTTGTATAGAAAAATCTCCCAAAGTAAGACTCTCCATAAAGAATGGTTGATGCGAGCCTAGCAAAAGAATCTAGACCAGAAGCGCCATGCAGTATGTCCCAGCCAGGTCACAAGTATTGCAAACACGTCTTTCCAAATTTGCACTGAAAAAAGACTGAATCATTGCACTAGGACAAGGGTAGTCTGGAATAAGCGCAACCAGACCAGGGTTCTGTTGTACATTCTCCCAAATTAAAGGCGGCTAATTCATGTCCAGATTTATTTGGCAACCTTGCTACTTTTGACCACTGAAAGTAATCTCCGTGGAGTAAAATCCTACTTCATTGACAATAATTGTATATATGTACCATATCTCCTACCTCTGAATAGAATATATGATGTGTACACAATGAGATTCCAGCATGATGATCAGCTAGCACGTTCGTATGGAAAACAGAATCCCTTCTCTACGTGCCTCCAATTCAGCTGTTAAGAGTAATGATAAGCCTCAAAAAATTCAGCTATATGAAGGGGCTGTCACGGTGGAAGAGGGATCGGTATGTAACCTAGTTTGTTATGTACAAACTAGGTTCCTGATTTTGAAAGATAAATGCATTTCTGGTTTTGCAAATAGCCCAATTTCCCATACTAAGACTCTCCATAAAAAGTGGTTGATGCAAGACTAGCAAAAGAATCTAGATGAGAAGCACTATGCAGACAGTCCCAGCTGCTGTACCATTTCTGCATTTGTTCTGCACAGAACAACCCCTGTAATGGTGAATTTCAACCAAATTCAGTAGTGTTACAAGCACTCTCAGCTGCGATATTCACGTGCGGCAAGGTGACATTTGTTCCAATTACAGGTACGCAAGCAAAACGAACTTAAGATGACGATCCATTTTTTAGGTACATTTCACTTTGTAAGAGACTTGTAGCATAAGCAACATCTGAACCTATATTTAGATGGGTATAACCAACCTTATAGGTAGAAAATAAATATTATCTGATGCTTAAATATCATAGTAATTAACCTGCAATTAACTCGGTCTCTGCATGCAAATGATGCATGTGAACTTTGTTAATAATTTATTTAACACGGGTCTAGGAGCATCAAAGAACCCTGAAGCCACAAAGCCATACCTACGAACCTGACAAGGAAGAGATCATGCCATCAAGGCCTTATGTCATACCCTTGCAACAATGTCTCGACTGCATAACGGAGTCACCTTATGGCGAACCGAGAGCACACAACTGGTCCAACAGACCCTTAGGATGCGCCCCGAGGCCGCATCGATGTCGATCGTCGCCCCATCCTTAGGGTAAAGATCGGCACATCCTCGCCAAGCCACATTGGCGCTGCCACAACACCAAACAACAACGCCACCATACGCTTTCATCATCAATTTTGACGCGAAAGAAATCACACTATTACACCTTAGGACTCTTCCGGCCAGCACCTGCTCCATAAATGATGCCCGCTGGAGGGAGAACGGCGCTACAACAAGGATGCTTTCGACAAGATAATGACACAAAGATTCCATAATCTCGCTTCAAGGGCGACGAGCCTGGTCCTCCTGCCCTCGGCCAGTGACCTCATCCTCCTCCTCCTCTGCTGCCGGGCAAGGGCTAAGCCGGGCGGCATCGGCAGTGGCGGTTCTCCTTTCCCCGTGTCGCTGGGGGCGGTCGGGGCCGGCTCCCCTCCGGCGGCTGTGCAGCTTGGGACGGCACGGACTGGCGCTTGCGGTGGTGCCAGGGGCTTGTGGGCGGCAGTGCCGGCGCCGGCGTGCGCGTGGCGGGGCCCTGCGGTGGTGCGGGCAGGCTGCTCCCACCGGCTCAGATCCGGCCCTTTGGGCCCGATCTGGGCTAGGGAGGGTCGACCCCTCTGCTGCTGAGGCCCTATCTGCTCGAAGGTGGAGACGACAGATCCGGCAGGGGAGAGCGGCGCAGTTGTAGGCCCGTTGCAGCAGGGATGGCGAGAGCTTTACGGGCCCCCTGGGGCCCGGCCGGGCTTGCCCGGGCCTGGTGTGCTCTTGCTTCCTATGTCCGGTCGACGACTGCCTCATGGTGGTGGAGGTGGGCTCCTCCCGCTAGCCGTTGTGCTTCTTTCGTCGCTAGAACTTTGTCGTGTCCCTACGTCACTGCGGGCTGCTTGCATGTGAGCTTGACGAGACGAAGACGCGGGTGTATACAAGATCGTGGTAGCACGTGCTGGTGGGCGGCGAGTATCGTGGAGAGGCTCCGAAGCGTCCGGGGATTTTTTTTTTGTGGGTGGGGATAGGGAGAAACTTTGTCGATTCGACCCTGATGCGGTGCCGCCTTCGGGTGGTGCCATTCCTTCCTTAAGGGCGTCGCGGATAGCCCCAATCCACTATACCTTGAGTGTCGGGGGAAACCCTAGGTCCAATGCTTTGGCCTGGGCAATAGCGCCGTCTTAGCGGTGTGTCCCTTCTTGAAGGTGTTGTTTGGTGTTAAGCGTTTTGGAGTTCTAGAAGCGTGCAGGAGACTATTTCGGAGGGCACAACGGTGGCGGATCACCAGCGTTTAGTAGAGTCACCGTGTCTTTCATTTCTTTTTTCTTGGGCATGTTTTTTGTTGTTGCCCCAGCATTTTCGTTGTATCAGTCCTTTTGGGCGTTGTGTTTTCTGTCCCAGCAACGATCTCACTTGTGGTTACTATATTAATATAGCGGGGCGTATGACTATTTCGAGGAAGAAAGCCGACGTGGTTTTCATAGGCATCCGCATCTTCCAAAACCTGCCACGGGCCAGACATCCACCAACCGCGATCTCCGATCCACAGACCTCAGAGGGCTTGGGTTCTACCACATATGGTGCTTTCAACGACCGAGATAGCTCAGGCCACAACTGGCCTCCTGCGACGATCCTAGGCTCGGTATCCCGTGATCTGTTGCCCCAGGCTCCTCCATTGTGGAAGATATTTTCCGTCCATAGTGTTTTGAGCGCGATGTCGATTCTATGCTCGATTAGTACTACTCACGTTTTGAGCAATAGTATAGGCTGAAGTCGTTAAGTTTGTTGCACTAATATGGATTGATATTGTCCACTAGATCCCGAAAACTGTATGGCCCATATTAATTTAAGGGCACCCGTAAAAGATCTCAGCCGCTTTGATTATAATAATTGCATGCTTTCTAAGAACAAGGATAATAGTATAACCAGCTGCTGGCTATAAGCCAAGTGCCATGTCATATATAGCTAACTTAGAACTAGCATATACAATAGTGAGCTACAAAAATATAGTATTTTAGCACTATATAGCCCACTTTTCACACTCTCAAAGTGCCTAGGAGCACGTGCTAAAGCTGGCTCTTGCATGAGAGCCCATTTTTTTTCTCTCTCCACTTCTCTCTCTTCCAACAAGACAAGAAAATAATATTTTAACCCTTATAGTCAGCTGACTAGGACTTATTGTACTTGCTCTAAGGCCTTTGACAATAGGTGGTTCTTAGCGCTGTATCCTAGGCACTTTGTCTATGTGGCACTATAGTTAATGAGAAAAGAGATTGAGATTGTATCTTAACTGGAGTAAGAAACACCTCATGCACGAAATCATAGGCAAAAAGTATTGTTAGATCAATCAAATGCATGCATGTCATCTAAATCATTAGATATAGAGACACTACTTAAGAAACAATGCATTGGAGAAGTTATCTCTTAACAATTTATTTTTCTTAGGATAATATGCTAAGATACACTCTATTGTCAAAGTCCTTACAGGCCTAGAGCAGACTGGTACTCCCTCCGTTTCAAAATACCACACACCGCACCTAGACTGGTACTCCCAGTACAGGCCTAGAGCAGAAGAGAACTTTAGAAATGGCACGCCCAAGGGATTGTCTCCACCCTCGTTGTTTTCCCCATCCTGATGCCACTCGTTCCAAAGCTCTGCGTACACCCCGGTTTGCTCTAGACTTGACGCAACCATATATTATTGTTGGCACCAGAATAGAACTACTCCATTTTGGGCGAGAGCCATGGTGTATATATAGTGTAGAAGAGTTCCAGATTCGATAATGACTAATAAAAGTTTTGGTCGCCGGTGCGTAGTTAATTCGGGTCAAAAGCTACTTTCTTTTTAAAATATTTAAAATGTTTTAGCTTTAGGAAGCTACTAAGAGGGGTCTAGATAAATTAGTTTCACAAAGCTAAAACATCTTATATTTTAAGACAAAGGGAGTATATACAAGGAAGGAGCTCATCCATTCCATTCCATTCCATTCCAATCTTAGCTGACTAATTCAAAACAAGAGTTAGGGACCCAGCAAATAAAACTGTATTTATATATATTTTTCTTCATCCCCTAAAACATCTGGCAGGCTGGTAAACAAAACTTCCGTTGCCCACCGAGAACCAGTGTTACAGTTCCCACAACCAAAGAGACTTGGACATGTCTCTCTACATTTGGCCCAGCGTTCCATATTCAATAGCTCGTCGGTGGTGATCATCTTGAATATTTTGCACATCTAAAGCTATAACATTGCAGATTACAAACAAATAACCCTTAGCTGCTATTATTGGGCAGTTACCGGTTTTTGAAATCACCAAAGATTAAAAATGTAATTTCTAGAGGCAGCGATAGATGTGAAAGATTCAAACAAAACAAGCAGAATATATACCCCTAATTGCACTTGCTCTATGTTTGGAGGCGTCTATAAATAGTTTTAAGAGAGGAAATAATTCAGGTGTCTGCCGGCTACCGGAGCGTTTATCGTGTAATTCAGATCTTCAGTTGATTCGCCTGTCTTGGCAACTTCAGCGAAGCCTTTACAACAAGTTCCTACATGGCATTGTCTGCATGTCGGCCACTGTGTTATGGAGAAAGATGTTTCCATCACTACAACAATCATTCGCGAACTCAGGCGCACCGCCTGAACAGCTGGTACTCAGGAAAATACCACTCGTTGCACCCGAACTGCTACGACATGTACAGCAGTAGATGAAAACTGAACTTCAGAAGACGCACGCTCAAGGCATTCCATCCACGGTAATTATTTTCCCCTTCCTGATGCCACTCATTCCAAAGCTCTGCATCAGAATGTTAAAGTATTTCAATGAAGTCTGACATAGATCGAATTGACGCAATGATATATAGTTGTTGGGAACAAAATATAACTAAGAGACCACGGTTTATATATCATGTAGAGTGTAGACGAGTTTCAGAATTCAGAGTCGCTACTCATTATAATGTAGAGTGTCGACGAGTTTCATAATTCAGAGTCGCTAATGATATATCCTGAAGGGAATATGCCCGAGAGGCAATAATAAAGTGGTTATTATCTTATTCCATGTTTATGATAAATGTTTATTTTACATGCTAGAATTGTATTGATTCGGAAACATCAATACATGTGTGTTTAATAAACAAAAAGGGTTCCTAGTCATGCCTCTCTTATAGACTAGCTTGTTGATTAACAAGATGATCAAGGTTTCCTGATCATGGATATTGGATGTTGTTAATAACAAGGTCACACCATTGGTGGAATGATGTGATGAACATTCATCCGAAGTATAGCATTACGATCAAGTCGTTATGTTTATATTGCTATAACATCATACGAAGTAATCTTTATCCTTAGACCATGAAATCATATTAATTGCTAACATCGGAAGAGTATCTTGATAACATCAAACGTCACACCGTAACGGGGTGACTATAAAGATGGGTTCAGTACTACGAAGGTGTTATGTTGAGGCTCATGGATCAAGAGTGGAATTTGTCAATCCAGATGACGGATAGATATTCTCTGGGTCCTCTCGGTGATATCACATTGAAATAGCTTGCAAGCAAGTGATATGATCACTAGAATGTTATATCACGGGAACGAGAAAAAGAGTACATGTCGGTAACGAGATCAAACTAGGTATGGAGATACCGATGATCGAATCTCGGACATGTAATATATCGAGGGACAAAGGGATTTAGTTACAAGCGTTAAAGGTTCTCACGATCACAGAAGTCATCGTTGAATGTGTAGGAGTCAGTATGGATCTCCAGGTCCCGCTTCTGATTATTGATCTGAGAGGGGTCTCGATCATGTCTGCATTATTCGCGAACCGTAGGGTGACATACTTAAGGGATACCGACACCATTTGGAGCAAATATGTTTCAGATAAAGATTTAAAAAAGCGCTGGAATTATTTCAATAGACACCGAAACTGTTTCGGGTGAAATTGCTGAAATTGGTTCTGCGTGTAATATTGAAATGTTGCAGGGGGTTTTATGTGAATGTTTGTTAATTAAAGTAATTAATAAAATTCTGAATAAAAATAATAAAAGAATTTTATTAAATGAGAGAGCATTAAATTTGGAGAAATTTAATGCATTTAAAGTGGAGACTTTAAAAGAGAATGTGAAGGGGCAAATTTATATGGAGGGAGTTACCACCACATGAATGGAGGAGGTGAAGGGTCACCTCCTCCATGCTCCGGCCATGAAGGAGGGGCATCCCCCTCCTCCTATAAAAGGCCATCCCTTCCTCACTTCTCAAACACACCTCCTTGTGAAGGATCTCTCTCCCCCTCTAGTATTATTCCCCATGGTCTCGGATTAGCGAGATACATGTTCTCGGTGGCTTTATCTGGAAAGGAATTGCTGCTTCCGCTGCTTTGCTGGAGCGAGGGACGGAGGTTGTCGGGGTACCGGACGTGTGTGCGATCACGGATGCACCGCTGCTTTGCGGTGCTGGACTTGGTGGTGCTGGAGCTGGATCTGATGGACGTGCTGGAGCCGGACCTGCTGGGCTTCATCACGATCTTGAGATCGGCAAGTGTACGACTACATCAACCACGAGTTCCTACTCGTTAACAAAGCTCGTTGTCTACGAGGGTATGTTCTTGTTGGATGTATGTCCACCCGTTGCTTTGTACCTAGTAGATAGATCTCGGCGTGTAGTTCACATCGTAGGAAAATTTTTGTTTTCTATGCTGTGGACCCAACAGTGGTATCAGAGCCTGATCTATGCATAGGTGCTTAGCACGGGTAGTACACATATGTTGATATGTGGGAGATGATGATCATGTTATTGCATCTTCTATGTATTTTGGATATTGGTGGCATAGTGGGATGAAGCGGCCCAGACCAACCTTACATGTCATCGTACATGAGACCGGTTCCACGACTGACATGCAACTTTTTTTGCATAAGTGGCTGGCGGGTGTCTGTCTCTCCTACTATAGTCAATATCTGATTTACAACGAGTTGCTAATAACTTAGTTATCCTCGTTGTGGTTCATGTTTGTAGATAAGAATGGTTCTATCTCCGAAAGCCCTACGCCACGTAAAACTTGCAATTGATAAATTAGAGGCGTCTAGTTTAGATCGTTGTTGGGCTAGTGTATTGATATGGTATTGTTGTAAGTAGATGTATGATAGATACTCTTACAACACACTCAACGTGTAAGTTTCATAGACCTTGGCCTTACACACAAAGGAATGATAGAGATCATACCACGATGCAAGTGATAGAGATCAAATACATGGACCATATCATCTCACTTTACACATTAGATGTTAGCATCTTATCTTTGCTAGTTTACGTAGCATTGTAAGATGATCCCTCTTTAGATATCAAGATAAAAATATGTTTTTCCTTAAGTATGCACCGCTTGGTGGATCGTATTGAGACATCACGTGATGATCGGGTGTACTCGACTCTACACTTTCATACAAACGGGTGTAAGACAGTTTTACACATGCGAGTACTAAGGTTCTTACTTAGCGAGCCTAGCATGTACAGACATGGCCTCGGAACATGGACCGAAAGGTTAAGCATGAGTCATATAGTTGATATGATGCCCATATAGATGCTCGCCTTTGAAGCTACATCAACTCATGTGATGATCGGACTTGGTGTAGTGGATTTGGTTCATGTAATCACCAAAAAGGCACGAGGGATGTCGTTTTTGAGTGGGAGTTCATTTCTAATTTGGATTAGTCGAACCAAAATTTGTCATAAATTAAATCAAAGTGAATTTGCATAGTTTGTTGTAGTCATTGGCATTTGTTTTCTACCTTATGCTTAGTTTTTATTTGAGATAATAGAACTATAGAATTCTGGATATTTACTTTACGAACTGGTATCGTATTGTTTTGAATGTCAATTTAAAGTTTATAAGTCCTATTGCAAACTTTCAGCAAACTCTATTTACTCCATGAAGTTTAATAAGTAGTATTAAATCAAGAGTAAGAATTCCAATGTTAGTATCTAAAGTATCATGTTTGCCTCCATGATTATTGATATTCAAAAAGTTGTTTTAATATCAAGATTATATTGGAGCTGGAAATTGTTTTAGAAACCATCATGTGTGAAAGATATTGTGATATCTGAAACAATGTTTTTGGTTGCATTATGATACAGTATAATTTAGCAAAATACATGTTCTTATATTGTATGAGAATTTGTGAAGGATGGAGATGCTAGGCATCCGAATCTACCAAAAAGGTTTTGGGAACTGATATTATACTCGAGATTCTTCCTTATAGGCTATAGTAGCTTGATCATGAAAGTTGTCATGATAAGGATGAATAGAAGATGTAAGTAAAATGTTTACTACACTAATAGATTACTAAAGAATGGATTTTTGAAAGAACACCAAACATTTGATGATGGTGATCCACTTTAAAGTGCAA
This sequence comes from Avena insularis, assembly GCA_023614405.1. NCBI lineage: Eukaryota > Viridiplantae > Streptophyta > Magnoliopsida > Poales > Poaceae > Avena > Avena insularis. Next base: position 36,325,455 of record CM042696.1, on the reverse strand, counting down.
GTCCAAAGGTATTAGTATTTGACTATATACACTTTGTACCATGTGTCATGTTGATGACACCACTATTGATGTTGATAGATTCTTTTAAAAGAAAAGGAATTACTGAAAGAGAATCTATAAAATATTTGGCAGAAAATAAAAGGTTGGAGATGTCCAACTTAGGTATATAGAAGATATACATGTTATGGCTATATTCCTTGCTTGTTAAACAATGTGGTTCTTAGGTATTGGATACCGGTATTGGATACCGAATTGGTTGGTATGAAGTGTCATACAGGACAACGCAATTCATGAACTACAATGGCCTAACCAGCAAGAGAATGAGTGATGATGTTCATCGAAAACAAATAAAATGTTATTGTGTTTTTCGTTGTCATCAAACCAAGCCTTCAAGATTTGTTTAAATAATTGTTATTTTGTTCCGGTATCATGAGAACAATGGCTGTTCAAATAATTACCGTATTCCATAAAGGATGGATGAACTTTTACAAGTCTAGTTGGAGAAATCACATCCATAAACACTATTGCTAAAATGTCGCAAGACAAATGATTGAAAGATCACTTATGAAGTGACATCGCTGTTTAAATTATATTTGAAAGAAAACATGAAGAAACTCCATGTTGATGGATTTTTGGAGTCTTTTATTTTGATCAATTGACGCATGTGAGACTTTCCTCGAGATAATTGAAACTCCGTCCATAGGCCAGAGAGGAACGGATGACTAGCTTATTGGAAATTATGCATGCTGATGTGCATAGTCCATTATGTGTAGCCATATGCGATGGATCTTTTTGCTTCATATGCTTTCTCCGAAAATTTGAGTGAATATATCTGTATATTTACTTAATAAGGAAGAAGTATGAAACATTTGAAAGTTGTTCAAAGACTTTCAAGATGAAGTGGAAAATCATTGTAACAAGAAAATAAAGAGTTTATGATTCGATCATAAAGGAAGATATTTGAGTTACATGTTTAGCAAAACACCTAAGATTTGAGGAATTGTTCCATGAATTTGGATTTCCCGATAAACCACAGGAGTATGGTATGTTCGAGAGATGAAATCAAACCATGTTTGACATGGTAAGATCAAAGGTGTCATTTATAAAACTGCCATTATGTTTTAAAGATTGAAGCTTTAGAGACTACCGCTTTTACACTGAAAAGAGCACCATCGTGATCCATTGAAATGACACCATATGAGTTATGGTTTGGGATAAAACCCGAATTGTCTTTTCTTAAATTTTGGTATGCTATGCATAAGTAAAATGTTTACAACCAAAGTCGGATAAGCACGTCTTTGTAGGTTATCCCAAAGAATTTGTTGGGAATTTCTCCATAACACCGAGGACAAAAGAGTTTGTTACTTGGAACGTCAAGTTTCTTGAGAAGGAATTTTTTGTGAAAAGTTAAGTGGGAGGACAATAGAACTTTGATAAGGTTGTTGAACCTTAGCTATATGTGCTAAGTAGCGCAGCGCCGGAAAGTGTCCTGGTGGCGGCCACAATGCTCATGGCTCTCGTGATTACAAAAGGTGTGATCTCGAAGATTAGAGTTCCTATAGAACCGTGTGGGTCGGTAAGAATCAAATAGTAAGATTTGATAAGCAAGTTGTTATTGTTTTGACAATGATGAACCGACTACATGCAAAGAAGCGATGATGGGCCTGACTCCATAAAATGACTAGAAGTCATAGAATCCGTGATAGTATCCATACACGAGAAATCAAGTTTCTGAACTTGGAAGACTCTCCGGAAAGGCGTGAAGCCTATCGGTCGTGTTTGGATCTATAAAGAAATAGACATGGATGTTTGACATCTATGAAATAGTCGACATGTCGGAAAGAAGTTTACGGCAATGTTCAAGGAGTTGACTATGACAAGATATGATCTTTCATAGCGATATATAGTCTTGACGGATTAATGTAGCAACCACTACATATAATTTGGTATATGGTAGTTGAATAAACAAAACAAGGTTCTTCTAATAGAACGGTAACCTAGGATATGTACATGACATGGTCCGAAGGGTTTTGTTAATTCAAAGGGTGCTAAAAGGGCATGTAAACTTCAATAGTTGAAGTAAGCATAGCGGAGTTGGAATCTTCACCATGATGAAACTGTTAAAAGAGTTTAAATTTATCGGAGATGATGAAGATGCTTGCATTTGCAAGAAATTAAGTAGAACACTGAGACATATTTCTAATACATTATGTAGAGGACATATTGTTGATTGGAAATGATGTATCTTGAATTGACACAAGTTAAGGATTTCATTAAAATAAGATTTCGATGAAAGACTTGGGCAAACCAGAATATTAGGCATCAATATCTATATGGATAGATTAAGGCGCTAATATGGTTGTGCCAGACATACATATATAAGATATTGAAAGGGTTCAATATGAGATATTGAAAGGGTTCAATATGGAAACAGCAAGAAAGGTTCTTGCTGCATGGAAAGAATTGTATTCAGATTCAAGTGTTTCAAAACTTGGTGAGTAAAATCACATGAAGATTCTGATCGATTATACCATGATATGTATATATCCAGAATGTCCTATGCTCTAAATGTTATGAGCATATACCAGAATAATTCATAAGATGATCATTGGACAATAGTAAAGATATTCTTATGAGCTTTGGAAGAACTAAGAATATATCATGTATAAGTGACAAATAGTTAAAGGTAGTTCATTGTAAAGTGTTACATTGATACTAGTTTTGTCACAAGATACAAATTAAATTTATCTCAATTTAGACTATGGGTGGCACAATATAATGGAAAGGATGTTCCATGATGGATTTGGATGAGTTCCAAAGTTAAGATATTGTGACGGATACTACAACAAAAGGCTAAGTATATAAGCGCTATAGTAGCAGCAAAGGAGGGCATTTGTGTTAAGTAGTTTGTCATCAAACTAGGTGTGGTTCAAAGTGGGCTAATACTATGAAGATATATTGTGTGACAATAATATCAACATATTTTGAGCCGAACGAACTAAAGGTCTCACCAGAGGACCAAATTTATACAATGCCATATCATTTGAGAATGAGTGATGCGTAGAGACGCAAAGACATGCAAATACACACGGATCTGAAACTGTCACATTCGGAGATTATGTTAACCACTAGCAAAAGCATATATGCAACACCAGAAAGCCATAGGTGTTCAATGCGCAAAGTTTTTCAAACTAGATTATTGACTCTAGTGCAAGTGGGAGTGAAGGAAATATGCGAGAGGCAATAATAAAGTGGTTATTATCTTATTTCATGTTTATGATAAATGTTTATTTTACATGCTAGAATTGTATTGATTCGGAAACATCAATACATGTGTGTTTAATAAACAAAAAGGGTTCCTAGTCATGCCTCTCTTATAGACTAGCTTGTTGATTAACAAGATGATCAAGGCTTCCTGATCATGGACATTGGATGTTGTTAATAACAAGGTCACACCATTGGTGGAATAATATGATGAACATTCATCCGAAGTATAGCATTACGATCAAGTCATTATGTTTATATTGCTATAACATCATACGAAGTAATCTTTATCCTTAGACCATGAGATCATGTTAATTGCTAACAGGAAGAGTATCTTGATAACATCAAACGTCACACCGTAACAGGTGACTATAAAGATGGGTTCGATTACTACGAAGGTGTTATGTTGAGCTCATGGATCAAGAGTGGAATTTGTGAATCCGGATGACGGATAGATATTCTCTTGGCCCTCTCGGTGATATCATATTGAAATAGCTTGCAAGCAAGTGATGTGATCACTAGAATGTTATATCACGGGAACGAGAAAAGAGTACATATCGGTAACGAGATCAAACTAGGTATGGAGATACCGATGATCGAATCTCGGACATGTAATATATCGAGGGACAAAGGGATTTAGTTGCAAGCGTTAAAGGTTCTCACGATCACAGAAGTCATCGTTGAATGTGTAGGAGTCAGTATGGATCTCCAGGTCCCGCTTCTGATTATTGATCTGAGAGGGGTCTCGATTATGTCTGCATTATTCGCGAACCATAGGGTGACACACTTAAGGGATACCGACACCATTTGGAGCAAATATGTTTCAGATAAAGATTTAAGAAAGCGCTGGAATTATTTCAATAGACACCGAAACTATTTGTGAAATTGCTAAAATTGGTTCTGCATGTAATATTGAAATGTTGCAGGGGGTTTTATGTGAATATTTGTTAATTAAAGTAATTAACAAGATTTTGAATAAAAATAATAAAAGAGTTTTATTAAATGAGAGAGCATTAAATTTGGAGAAATTTAATGCATTTAAAGTGGAGACTTTAAAAGAGAATGTGAAGGGGCAAATTTATATGGAGGGAGTTACCACCACATGAATGGAGGAGGTGAAGGGTCACCTCCTCCATGCGTCGGCCATGAAGGAGGGGAACCCCCCTCCTCCTATAAAAGGCCACCCCTTCCTCACTTCTCAAACACACCTCCTTGTGAAGGATCTCTCTCCCCCTCTAGTATTATTCCCCATGGTCTCGGATTAGCGAGATACATATTCCCGGTGGCTTTATCTGGAAAGAAGTTGCTGCTTCTGCTGCTTTGCTGGAGCGAGGGACGGAGGTTGTCGGGGTACCGGACGTGTGTGCGATCACGAATGCACCGCTGCTTTGCGGTGCTGGACTTGGTGGTGCTGGAGCTGGATCTGATGGACGTGCTGGAGCCGGACCTGCTGGACTTCATCACGATCTTGAGATCGGCAAGTGTACGACTACATCAACCACGAGTTCCTACTCATTAACAAAGCTCGTTGTCTATGAGGGTAAGTTCTCGTTGGATGTATGTCCACCCGTTGCTTTGTACCTAGTAGATAGATGTTGGCGTGTAGTTCACACCGTAGGAAAAATTTTGTTGTCTATGCTGCGGACCCAACATATCCTTCTAACTATGTCACATAATATGACACCACACAAAGGTTTCGCATTGTTTGGATCGTTTTTGAATTTTTTATGCCTGTTTTAAACTAACGTCAAACTTTGTCGAACAGCGGGTATGAAGATTCTTAGCTCGCGGCTGAGACTCGCTAAACTTGAAGTGGATCTAATGAAACAGCATATTGTGAACCTAAAAATTATTTTTGTAAAAAATCATGAGCATCCGATCATGTACCTGTAGTTCATATCTGACCCACTTTCTACCGATTCGGTAGGAATTTGTCTTTTTTACCAGGGATAGACGGAAAGTTTTGAGATCCCCTTGTTAGGTCATTGTCCATGTAAGGTGGTCTATTATTTTTGAAAAATATGGTAATGCCATTTTGAATTATCCATTTGGTGGTTGCTTCACAAAACCGCCCGTTTTTTGCACTCAGAAAATGGAAAATGGCTTTTTGGTGCGACGAAAAGGAAAACTTCCTCCTGAAACATTGTTTGCATCCCATGATGCACATGTATGCATACTATGGATATATTATCACAAACTATGCCTTCATTCTAGCCATAACATTGGTCATTTGAACGAAAGCCGGAAAGCCTCGAGCGAGATAGGTCATTTTGTGAAGGTTTTTGAAACATAATCAATATACTAAGTTTGATATTTTCCTTCTAACTATTTCACATAATATGACACCACGCGCAGGTTTCGTATTGTTTGGATCATTTTTGAATTTCTTATGCATGTTTTAAATTATATATAATGTTTATGTTTCACTTACTTTTTACTTATAAATGTGTAATATTTGAGTGTAGATAGATAGATCTTATTTTTCTGAAAATTTTGATATATTATTTGTATTTTTCTGAATTAGAATGTTTTAGTTATGATTTTTCAAAAATTAATGAGGTAAAAGAAAAAATAGCTATGGCTAAACTTAAATGAAAAAATCTGGAGGCCTCACGACGGACCAACCAATTTCTCCCAAGAGCTACGTCGATGGTTAGGTCGTCGGCATAGCTTGGCTACCTAACGCGGTTTCGTCGCCATGTCTGAACTGGGACTACACCGAGCGTGCACGACACCGAGGGCCACCGTCGGCACAACCTCTCTGCTACGCCAGCGCTACGTCGAGGCTACCTCGGCACCTTTATCTCGCCGACGGCCGTCCCTCGCCGACAGCCGGGCTGGGCGGCTGGCGAGGAGGCCGCCACGCCGTTGGCCCCAATATTTGGCCGTCGGCGTGGCAGCTTGACCGTCGGCCTCTCGAATCTTTCTTGTAGTGAAGTGCTACCAGGCCAAGAAATACTAAAAACATATGAATTTAAACTTCCAAAACAAGTTCAAATAGCTTGTAGATAGCATCACTAACTTAAATTAAGAAATGGTGTGGCCTAAAGCGCTATATAGCTTGCTTCATGTCGCTGGATTGATCTCAGCTCTCATCACTTGTATTTTTTGGGTCCTAACGGTTGAGTCCTGGTGAAAAATGCAATTGGATTCCAAGCTAACTGGAGCACTTTTTTTTTTGAGAAACACAATACAAACGCGGACGCTCACAATAAGTAATTACACTCACTCCTATGAAAACACGCATACGGACAGCCTACCCTATGAACACCTCCGAGAGATTGAGCAGTGGTCTTGAGATTGACGAAGTCACTGCATGTGCCTCGCTATCGACGGGAACGTCGCCTCCCACTGAAAGAATATTCCTCCTTTATGAGACACCAAAGCATCAAAACTGGGGTTTGAACTCTGGTGGACTGGGGGTACCACTGCCCTAACCATCCAACCACGGGTGATTCTTTGGAGCACTTTATTTTTTTAAAAAATAGAATGAAATTTTGAAGTTTCAAAATTTCTAAAAAAAATCTATTATATACTAAAAGCAATATAACAATGTTTTTTGAGGCATCACGTTAATCCACATCATCAAAATTACCGTAGTTGTTAGATCTAAAATATACAGATAGGATCTATTAGTTACATAACCTGTTTAACATGACATATATATGTTACAAGGTCAGTGTCGTGGTGTCACGTGTGGACTCCCGTAATTAAGAAATCTGAGTTCAAAACGCATTAAACTAACCGTGTCATACCTACCTCAAAAAAAAAGACCAATCCTGTGGCTTGGATCATGGTTGTTTTGAAAAAAAAAATGAAACGTGGTTGCTTGTGAACGAAATAGGCAAGCAAACCAGGCTGGAACGTCCAGGCCATTAAGGTCTTTCCCGTTCTGCACCCATCTGAGATGACACGTTGGGCAGCGAAAATAAAAGAAGTATAACAAGATAATTCTATTTTACCAGTTTTTGAGTCAAGCGGACTCTGCAAAATAGGAATAGAAACATGTGCAATGAACCTCCCACATTTGGTACACGTGTAGGGATGTAAGTGGCACACCATTTAATCCCACGTAATATCGTTTATTAATACTCTAGTTCAATAAATTTTGTTTTTCTAAAATAAAGAACTAAGATTTTGAATAAACGGTACTCGCGGATGCCATTTAAGTGCCATTTACATCCCTGCACACGTGCAATGAAACTGCAAATTTGATGTACCGGATGACACATATACCCAAGGCACTACACCAGGACGTTTCACAAGTTTCTGAAATGTTAATGAATAAGCGAATCAATATTTTTCTACTTCAATGAATACACTACTCTCTTCATTTAGAAATAAGTGTCGCAGATTTGTCCAAATATACATGTATTTACAAACTAAAATGCATATAGATACATATATATTTAGAACAAACCTTGACACTATGTACATGTATGCATGTATGAGTGAGTATATTTTTAAAGGATATATAGTTTATGATAAAATACAAAATTGGAACTAAATCTCTTAGATTTTGGAGCGAATATGCAATCCATTTTAAAGAGTTTTCCAGGGATTCACACTTTGCAAACTGAATGGAAACCCGCCGCACAACTGACGAATAGACAACAAAGCTCAAGGTGAGTGTTTATATTCCGTATCAGCAACACCTTTCTCCACTGTATAAAAACTATCAACGGATTTTATAGAATTACAGTTCTTAGAAAATATTGATGCCTTTTTTATTTGCATGCTCATAAGTCATAGTATTTTTCAGACCAATAAATTTGAATTGAATTTTCTAAGTTAGGTCGAGGAATGACTCTAAAAAATTGAGGTGGTGTGATGATTATACAAAATAGTGTTGACAACCAACTCAAGCATATAACGGTGGTTTCATGGAATTGGAAAATATTATGCGGGTGAAGAAACACGAGAAAATAAGTGACGGTGAAAGATGTCTACACTATAGCAATCATGTTCTATAGCAAAAACAAATAACCATGAGCAAGAGAATAGAAGGACTCGATTGAAGAGTAGAGTATGTCGAGGACAAGATAATAGACGACATGTGTCCAAATAGGTGAATAGACTATGGAAATGGGACAGTATAATAACACATAGAAACTATGCAACAAAAAACTATTCTATTTTTAAATAAATATATTCATGCAAGTGCAATGGTTAGAGTTTCATGTTGGAGACTACACCCCTACCGTAAAAAAAAATTGGTTTGGAGGGGTAGTACCAAGATTGCAAAGAACAACATGAATATTAGAGGAAGATATAACTGAGAAGGGAAAAGCAAAAGTAATAAATATTAACTTGGTGTTGCCTATCTACGAGGATAATTTTTTATATTTATATGTCCACTAAGTAGTTAGAATATTGTTATTCCATCCAGAGTACAGTCTTAAATTTCAGGACATATTATAAGCACTTCAACAAGTATTAGTTTATCACGTTATTTTTGACTATTAGTGTCTCCATCCAAAAATGTATGTCCACCAAAATAAATTCATACTGAATCATATTAACTTTCTATCAAAATCACAAATTGTCGACAAGAAAGAAGTATATATTGAGCTAAAAAGTCAAAAAGTTGAATAAACATGGTATTTACTCGAGTGATATCTTATTTAACATTGCATTTTAGTGGCTATACGGTTTCTCTTATCGAATTAACAGTTTCTGTTAAACATAAATTTAATTCTTATATAATTTTAGTAACCAACTGATGTTGCCCTCGCAGATTGTATAGATGTTCCCCTCGCATTACGAGGGCCACGATGCTAGTTGTACAAAAAGGCAAATATATATACTTTATAGTTTAGTGCACCGTAAACAAAATCACCGATCTTTTTTTATCTGATTGCACGACTAGATTGGTTCAAGTGAACTCGATATTTTATGGTCCTTTATAACACTGTTTTCATTGCTTGTGAGCTGCGACACACTTTTGTTACAAGAGGCTTTCTTTTTCCCTTTTGGTTTTGTGTCTAACGATACAACCTGTTTTTAGAAGAAGAAAAAAAACAACTTCTAATGTGTATCTTTTTGAGAAAATGTATCCCTCCGTCTTAAAATAGATGTCGCAGATTTGTCAAAATTTTGATAAATATAGACACCATTTAGTATATATATGCATCCATATTTTGACAAATTCCCGACGTCTATTTTGAGACGGAGGGAGTAAATGTTTGCTTTTCAATTCATTGACTGAAGGAAGAGTTAGACTTTTTTAGTTGAAGAAGAGTTAGATACAAGCCCAGCAAGGACCCCACGGAATACAACTCCAAACCCCATGAGTTAAGCTCTGTGGAGAAGTGACAGAAGGCCCTATGCTCCTGCTATCGCCCACATACCGGTTTCCTCCTCGATCGTGCAGAGCTGGCTCAATATGGGGCCTTAGCTCCGTAAAAACATGATATTGTTATGCCTCTTTCAGATTCACCAGGCTATGTGCATCACTGCCAAAGAAGTACCACTGCGAGATCTATAGTTGGGATGCAATATTGACGGCTAGAATATATACCTGGCCAACGAAAGAACTTTGCATGGGCTGGTGAATCATGTGAAGTAGTGCATCGCTCAGGGAAAGTACTAAACCACATGAGCTCCTTAATATGCTTCCTCCCAGTGCCTCTCATTCTGATCTAGTGATCACACGAATTGTTCCCAGTGCATGAATAGGAATTATTATGAACAAGAAAGAAGCAAGAAACCAGATATAGATGTATCATTCCGAGAGTTGGCTGCTATATAGAGAGGATGTGTAGTGACTGAATGTTAAGAGATGGTGAAAGAGATAAAACATTAGGTGTTATTGGGAGAGCAACCCCCATGCCTATGCTACACGATCTAATGAACTATCTCTACATACACTACAAAAAAAACGTGTGTGAAGCTAGCAGCTCGACACCAGGTTTGACAACAAAGCACAATTCATCATTTAATCTGAAAACAGTAGCAAAATTTCACTAATGATCGAGCACTTCAATTGTATCTGATTGTACATGAATACATTCATTGCGACATAAATTCAATCACACGTTACACAAATAGAAATGATACACATAGAAATTTTGGTTCGTTACATTGGTATCTCCATGATAAGTTCCGAGGAATAAATTTACCACGGTCTTCGCAAGACTTAGGAAGTTTCCCTTGTAGTTCTTTGTTCAGAACCATCAGTTAAGTCTTTTCGTCACCTTTGTGCTATTTTGGTAACACTGTGTAAGACACTTTTAACTAAACAAGTGACTCATGCAGTGCAGCCAAACATGACAATAGTGACGGGTTGGAGGATGTTGGGAAGTTGCGGATGGTATGGGCGATGTCGATTTTACGCTCGATTAGTAGTACTCACGTTTTGAGCAATAGTATAGGCTGAAGTCGTTAAGTTTGCTGCACTAATATGGATTGATATTGCCCACTAGATCCCCAAAACTATATGGCCCGTATTAATTTAAGGGCACCCATAAAAGATCTCAGCCGAATTGATTATAATAATTGCATGCTTTCTAAGTTGGGCAGTGCGAAATCCAAAGCCGTACCAGCACCGACTGCAGTTGTGTATGTAAGTGAAACCAACCTAACCGGGCACGAAGAAGGGAGAAGGGAGCGACTGCTCCCGAGCCTTTTTCTTATGGTTGGAAACGGGTGGTCACTGCAACAATCTTCACCAAATACCACACGACTGCACCTAGACTGGTAGTATAGTCCGTACAGGCCTAGAGCAGAAGACAACTTTAGAAATGGCACGCCCATGGCATTCTGTCCACCCTCGTTGTTTTGCCCATCCTGATGCCACTCATTCCAAAGCTCTGCGTACACCCAATGGTTTGCTCTAGACTTGGCGCAACCATATATTATATATTGTTGGCAGCAAAATAGAACTACTCCATTCCATTGGGGGGGCGAGAGCCATGGTGTATATATAGTGTAGAAGAGTTCCAGATTCGATACTGACTAATAAAAGGTTTTGGCCGCCGGTGCGTAGTTAATTCGGGTCAAAAGCTAGTTTTATATATGATGTGGAACGAGCTCATCCATTCCGTTCCAATCTTATCCGACTAAGTCAAAACAAGAGTTAGGGACCCAGCAAATAAAACTGTATTTATATAGTTTTTCTTTATCACCTAAAAGGCTGGTAACCAAAACTTCCATTGCCCACTGAGAACCAGTGTTGGCTATAGTGAGCCCGCGGGCGTACGTAGTTAATTCGCGTCCAAAGCTTGGCGGCAGCGGTTGGACAGTCCGGCAGAATGTCCATAATTGTACTTGCTATAAAAATGTAATTTCTAGAAATAGCTATGGATTGTGAAAGATTCAAACAAAACAAGCGGAATGCCCATAATTGTACTTGCTCTATGACTGGCGGAGGCGTCTATACACAGTTTTAAGAGAGGGTATATAATCCAGGTGTCTACCGGCTACCGCAACGTTTATTGTGTGATCCACATCTTCGTTCCACCTGCATGTCTTGGCAAGTTCAGCAAAGCCTTTACCACGAGATCCTACATTGCATTGCCTGCATGTCGGCCAGTGTGTGTTATCGAGGAAGATGTTTCCATCCATAGTCTTTTGAACACGATGTCGATTTTATCCTCGACGGATAAGTACTGCTCATGGTTTTAGTAATAGTATCGATTTATGTCCCCACTTTCTAAGAGCAGCTCTAACGGAGCCTGTAAAAATACGAAGTGTAAATCTTGTTTACATGGCATGGTAAATGACATTTACAGTTTGAGAACAGGCGGCGCATAACGGAGCCCGTAAAACTAGAAACGTAAAATAGTACATTCCTTTTTATCAAATGTTCCTCCTTCTTCCCCGGTTGTGAGAAATGTTAGATTTATATGGGTTGCGGCCATGTAGGAAGTCCATCTACTCTAATAAATCCTGAAATCTCAAGTCCCATCTACTATAGCAGTTTGGGAGCTCTATGGAAGATAAAGTTTAGTCCCATATTGCTAGTTGTCAGAGAGTTGGACCAGCTTATAAGGTGAGCTGTTTCACTCCCACTAAGTGAGTGAGAAGAGAAGGAGTCCACACGCACTCCTCCTCCTCCGGCGCCCGCCTCGCGTCGCGTTTCGTGAATCGAGTTCGAGTTAGAAACTCGTTTTGTGGAAGACTAAATTTTTGCTTGGTGCACCAGCTATTGGGTACGCGTCATCATTCGTGTGCATGTTTGATGCGTGTCATTGTCTTCCACCGCGTGGCGACTCGGTCGGCCCACCTCCCAGGCTATAGAGCGAGAGACAGACAGATCTAGATGCATCTAGTTCTTTCTCAATCTCTCTCGCTGTGTGTTTCTCTTGATGCGCTGCTTTCTAGGCTTCCCCATCCCGGCGACAGCGTGCACTGTTATCCGGGAGAGCAGGCCTCCGAAACCCCGTTCGTTGAGATCCTGCACCGGGAGACGGGCGATAAGGTTTTTGGGGTGCGTCTCGGCGCGACTGCTTGTCTCCGTTCGTGTGTTCTTCTTCAGCAACCGACGACCTCATCAGCACCAACAACAATGACCAAGGTGCTGTTACGGTGACGACCTTCGGTTAACATGTACGTGTTATTCTTCTCTTTGTATGCACTAGTTCTTGCTAGAGTTTTAGATCTACTAAATGTGGTTGTTTGGCTGCATGTGTTTAGATCTGCTAGTGCTTACATAATGTTGATTTCGGTAATTAATCTAATGGGGAAATTGCCTAATATTCCAACAATCCAAAAATCTTATTTATTTAGGCAATTTTTGTCATCTGCCTTGCTTCGCTGAAATCGAGCCCTTTTATGGGTGGTAATTTTAAGAGATGGCAAGGGAAAACCCTCTTGTGGCTCACTGCTTTGGGCATAGAAAAAGTTGCAGATGGCACTCCCAGATGTCCGCTTACTCTCGAGGAAGAGAGGCATTCAGGGAGACCACTGTACTTTTTGTGGGCTCTGTACTCAGTGTACTTGGAAACAAGTTGGTTGATGCATATTTGCATATCCGTGATGCCAAGGAACTGTAGGATGCGTTGGGCTAAGTTGTGCTGCCGATGCCGGTGGTGAACTGTATGCTATGGAGAAGTTCAATGAGTATAAGATGGTTAAAAACCGATATGTAGTAGAATAAGCTCATGAGCTACAGATCATGGCAAAGAAACTCGAACTCCTCAAGTGTGTGCTTCCGGACAAGTTTGTCGCGGGGTGCATTGTCGCTAAGCTTCCCCCTTCATGGAGGAACTTTGCCACTTCTCTGAAACATCAGAGGCATGAGCTCTCCGTTGAGTACCTAATTGGTTCTCTGGATGTTGAAGAGAAGGCGAGGGCAAAAGACAAACACACTAGTGGGACCGAGGGACATTCTGCTGCCAATATGGTACAGAAAAATGCCCACAAGTCCAAAGAAAATAACAAAGTCTGCCAGACTACCAACTTCAAGAAGAAGAAGGGGCAGAACAAGGAAAAGAAAGAACCTTGCTGGGTGTGTGGCGAGATTGGCCATTGGGCTCATCGTTGTCCACAGAAGAAAGGCAAGAAGGGTCAGGCTGGACAGAGTTCTAAATCTGTCAACATGGTCATGCAATCTTGATCACGGGAACTTCAGGTTAGATGCGGTAATTTATTACCTACTGTTTTTTTAGTATTTCAACCCACAGAATAGTGGGTTGATTCGGGTGCCAATGTTCATGTGTGTGCTGACATTTCCATGTTCACCTCTTATCAGGCTCGAGATTCCTCAGTCGTGATGGGGAATGGGTTACATGCTACTGTTCTTGGTGCTGGCACGGTAGATCTGAAGTTTACTTTGGGCAAGATCATGCAATTGAAGAACGTGCAGCATGTCCCTTCTATAAAGAAGAATCTCGTTAGTGGATCCCATCTTCTGAAAGATGGGTTTAAGTTGGTATTTGAGTCCAATAAAGTTGTACTTATGGAACCTTTGTTGGAAAAGGCTATGAATGCGGAGGCATGTTCCTTTTTCATTGGTAGTCTTTTGTAATAATATAGTGAACCATGTTTGCGCTACTAGTAATGAAACTAATGTTTGGCATTCACGACTTTGTCATATTAATTTCGGTTGTATGTCGCGGCTCGCTGGTATGAGTTTAATTCCGAAATTTACTATTGTCAAAGGCTCTAAGTGCCATGCTTGTGTGCAAGCAAAGCAGCCTCGCAAACCTCACAAGCCTGTAGAGGAGAGAAACTTGGCACATCTAGAGCTCATACATTCAGATCTATGTGAGATGAATGGTGTGTTGACAATTAGTGAAAATAAATATTTTATGTCTTTGATTGATGATTCTACTAGGTATTGTTATGTATATCTCTTGAAAACTAAAGACGAGGCCTTAGATTTCTTTAAAATCTATAAGGCAGAAGTTGAAAATCAACTTGAGAGAAAGATTAAGAGAATTGGTGCGATCGTGGTGGAAGTACTTTTCTAATGAGTTCAATTTATTCTGTTCGGAGCATGCTATTATACATGAGAGGACGCCTCCCAATTCCCCTCAATCCAATGAGATTGCTGAGAGAAAAAACCGGACTCTAACAGATTTGGTTAATGCCATGTTAGAACACGCCGGTTTATCCAAGGAATGGTGAGGGAGGCTATATTGACTTCGTGTCATGTCCTAAACCGTGTTCCAACTAAGAATAAAGAGATTACTCCATTTTAAGAATGGGAAAAGAAAAGGTTGTCACTCTCCTACTTACGTACTTGGGGTTGTTTGGCAAATGTCAACATGTCAATCAACAAGAAGCGTAAGCTTGGACCGAAAACTGTGGATTGTGTCTTTCTTGGCTATGCTTCTCACAGCATTGCTTATAGATTTCTTGTGGTGAAATATGAAATGGACAACATGAGTGTCGGTACCATTCTTGGATCAATAGATGCTACATTCTTTAAGGATATATTTCCTATGAGAGATATGCCTAGCATATCTAATAAGGAATATGATCCAGTTTCTGAACCTGAAACTCCCATAGAGACTGATGAACAATCAGATGATGTGAGTTCAGATTCAGATGAGGATGACAATGAAGCTCTCACAAGGAGTAAGAGACAAATGATCGCAAGATCTTTTGGTAATGATTTCATTGTGTACCTAGTGGATGACACTCCCACTACCATTTCAGAAGCTTTTGCATCTCTAGATGCGGACTACTGGAAGGAAGCGGTTCAAAGCGAGATGGATTCCATCTTGGCTAATGGAATGTGGGAGATATTTGAACGTCCGTATGGGTGTAAACCTGTTGGATGTAAATGGGTATTTAAAAAGAAGCTTAGGGATGATGGTACTATTGAAAAGTACAAAGCTCGGCTTGTGGCTAAAGGCTATACCCAAAAGGAAGGCGAAGATTTCTTTGATACTTACTCACCTGTGGCTAGATTGATCACAATTCGAGTACTACTATCACTGGCTGCCTCTCACGGTCTTCTCGTTCATCAAATGGACGTTAAGATGGCTTTCCTAAATAGAGAGTTGGATGAGGAAATTTACATGCAACAGCCTGATGGTTTTGTCCTAGAAGGTCAAGAGAGAAAGGTGTGTAAATTGAAGAAATCTTTGAATGGCCTCAAACAAGCTCCCAAGCAATGGCATGAGAAGTTTGAAATAACTTTGACATCTGTGGGTTTTGTTGTAAATGAAGCCGACAAATGTGTGTACTACCGCCATGGTGGGGGTGAGGGAGTTGTCCCATGTCTCTATGTTGATGACATATTAATTTTTGGGACAAGTCTTAAAGTAATTAATATGGTCAAAACCTTCTTGTCTCAATGTTTTGAGATGAAGGATCTTGGAGAAGCTGATGATATCCTAAACATCAAGCTACTGAGAGATGAGAATAATAGGATTACACTTGTGCAATCACATTATGTAGAGAAGGTGTTGAGTAGATTTGGATATGATGATTGCAAATTCTCTCCTACACCTTATGATCCTAGTGTTTTGCTTCGAAAGAATCAAAAGGAAGCGAGAGATCAATTGAGATACTCTCATATTATTGGCTCACTTATGTATTTAGCTTGCGCTACGAGGCCTAACATCTCGTTTGCTGTGAGCAAACTTAGCCGGTTTGTGGCCAACCCGGGAGATGATCATTGGCATGCTCTTGAGAGATGTCGCTATCTAAAGGGAACCGTGAGCTATGGAATTCAGTATACCGGGTATCCAAGAGTACTTGAAGGGTATAGTGATTCAAACTGGATATCAGATGCTGATGAGATAAAGGCCACAAGTGGATATATATTCACTCTTCGTGGTGGTGTTGTTTCATGGAAGTTTTGCAAGCAGACCATCTTAACGAGGTCAACTATGGAAGCAGACCATCTTGTTTTATGAGTCATGAGATCATTTTCTTACAAATGGGATGTCACTACAACAATCATTCGCGAACTCAGGCGCGCGGCCTGGACATCCGATGCTCAGGAAAATACCACTCGTTGCACCCGAACTGCTACGACGTGTACAGGAGTAGAGGAAAGCTGAACCTCAGAATTTGCACGCTCAAGGCATTCCATCCACGGTAATTGTTTTCCCCTTCCTGACGCCGCTCATTCCACAGCTCTGCCTCAGAATGTTAAAGTAGTATTACAATGAAGTTTTCCCTAGATCGAATTGACGAAATGATACAGTATATTGTTGTTGGGAACAAAATAGAACTACTCCACTGGGCGAGAGACCACGGTGTATATATAGCGCAGACGAGTTTTAGAGTTGCAACTGATTATTTTAACTTTCTTAGTCCTTGCTATAAAAAGTACTCGGTGTAGTTGGCCAAGGGCGCCTAGTTAATTCGGAAAAGATACTTCCAGTCAAAACAACGAACTCAATAAACAAACCAAGAGTTAGGACCCAGCAAAATTGTATTTATATACATCATCCGTTCCAAAATTATTTGCTTTGTTTTAATTTTAAGTTAAACAAAAACAACAACAACAATTATGGAATGGAGGGAGTAATTGTCTCATCGTCTAATACATATTGCACGCCAGTAACCAGAACTTCCGTTATCCCCAAGAACTAGTGCAACCAGTCAAAGAAATACTCAAAAAAATATGAATTTAAACTGCCAAAACAAGTTACAAATAGCACGTAGATACCATCACTAACATTAATTAAGCAATGGTGTGGCCAAAAGAGCTATATATAGCCTGCTTAATGTCGCTGGATTGATCTCTGCTCTCGTCACTTGTATGTTTGGGGTCCTAAGTGTTGAGTCCTAGCAACCCGTGGTTGGATGGTTAGGAGGGCAGTGGTACCCCAGCCTACCAGAGTTCAAACTCCAGGTTTGACGCTTTGGTGTCTCATAAACCCCAGGTTTGGCCTTTGGTGTCTCATAAAGGCGGAATATTCTTTCAGTGGGAGGCGGCGTTCCGTCGATAGCGAAGCGTTGTGGTGACCGTTAATTTCAAGACCCGGCTCTCAGTCTCGGAGGTGCTCATAGGGGTAGGGTGTGCGTGCGTGTGTTCATAGGGGTGAGTGTATGTACGCATTGTGAGCGTCTGCGTTTGTACTGTGTTTCTCAAAAAAAAATGTAATTGGATTCCAAGCTGGCTGGAGGACTTTATTTAAAAAAAAAAAAGTTTCAAAGAGTTCTAAAAATATATCTACACGAAGGCAAATATGTATATTTCATAAAGTACAAAGTCTCAACCTGTAATATGTTGTATTATCTCTGCTACATAAAAATTAGAAAATATGACAAGATTTGAATCTTGCTTTCCGCTCGAGGTCTGCTTGACCGTTTCGGTTGACGATGAAGATCAAGATATCTGCGTACCTTGCCAATGTTCACACGCTTCACGCTAATCTCTTAACCTTAAGTGTTGTGTGCAATCTCATACATGCGAGCATTGCGTGCTTACTGAGACCGGTTGGCGCTTGTTCTTTGAATGTTATGTGCATGTGCAGGTTTGGCAAATATTGGGTATTGCATTCCCTAGTTCCTACAGAGTGTTCGGTTTGTGAAAGACTTATCCGGCATCGTACGCTGTGGCCTGTGGGCATCTGGTTTGATGGCATGGTTGCGGTCCCCTGGCACCTATTGAAGCCCAGAAAGGGCTCCATCTTCAACTCCACGAATGGCTACCCTGCTGATGGTTGTTATTTACCACCTATTGTTAGGTCCACTTAAATTATGGTCAGGTGCAAGATGTTGGTGTTATATTTTCTAATAAATTCTCCCATTTTGAAAGAAAATAGAGCTACCATTTTCTAGTTAGCATGACAGGTGCTTTTAACAACCAGTATAAGATGTAGTATTTACGTTAGATGATATCGAAAAAAGGTAAACGCTATGTTATACATGCTTCCCAAATTACACTCCATCTCTATTGGATGGATTCTTGTGTTTTTCTACAAACTACAGCAACCTTGCTACTGCCTATATTTTTGTATAGAAAAATCTCCCAAAGTAAGACTCTCCATAAAGAATGGTTGATGCGAGCCTAGCAAAAGAATCTAGACCAGAAGCGCCATGCAGTATGTCCCAGCCAGGTCACAAGTATTGCAAACACGTCTTTCCAAATTTGCACTGAAAAAAGACTGAATCATTGCACTAGGACAAGGGTAGTCTGGAATAAGCGCAACCAGACCAGGGTTCTGTTGTACATTCTCCCAAATTAAAGGCGGCTAATTCATGTCCAGATTTATTTGGCAACCTTGCTACTTTTGACCACTGAAAGTAATCTCCGTGGAGTAAAATCCTACTTCATTGACAATAATTGTATATATGTACCATATCTCCTACCTCTGAATAGAATATATGATGTGTACACAATGAGATTCCAGCATGATGATCAGCTAGCACGTTCGTATGGAAAACAGAATCCCTTCTCTACGTGCCTCCAATTCAGCTGTTAAGAGTAATGATAAGCCTCAAAAAATTCAGCTATATGAAGGGGCTGTCACGGTGGAAGAGGGATCGGTATGTAACCTAGTTTGTTATGTACAAACTAGGTTCCTGATTTTGAAAGATAAATGCATTTCTGGTTTTGCAAATAGCCCAATTTCCCATACTAAGACTCTCCATAAAAAGTGGTTGATGCAAGACTAGCAAAAGAATCTAGATGAGAAGCACTATGCAGACAGTCCCAGCTGCTGTACCATTTCTGCATTTGTTCTGCACAGAACAACCCCTGTAATGGTGAATTTCAACCAAATTCAGTAGTGTTACAAGCACTCTCAGCTGCGATATTCACGTGCGGCAAGGTGACATTTGTTCCAATTACAGGTACGCAAGCAAAACGAACTTAAGATGACGATCCATTTTTTAGGTACATTTCACTTTGTAAGAGACTTGTAGCATAAGCAACATCTGAACCTATATTTAGATGGGTATAACCAACCTTATAGGTAGAAAATAAATATTATCTGATGCTTAAATATCATAGTAATTAACCTGCAATTAACTCGGTCTCTGCATGCAAATGATGCATGTGAACTTTGTTAATAATTTATTTAACACGGGTCTAGGAGCATCAAAGAACCCTGAAGCCACAAAGCCATACCTACGAACCTGACAAGGGAAGAGATCATGCCATCAAGGCCTTATGTCATACCCTTGCAACAATGTCTCGACTGCATAACGGAGTCACCTTATGGCGAACCGAGAGCACACAACTGGTCCAACAGACCCTTAGGATGCGCTCCTGAGGCCGCATCGATGTCGTATCGTCGCCCCATCCTTAGGGTAAAGATCGGCACATCCCTCGCCAAGCCACGTATTGGCGCTGCCACAACACCAAACAACAACGCCACCATACGCTTTCATCATCAATTTTGACGCGAAAGAAATCACACTATTACACCTTAGGACTCTTCCGGCCAGCACCTGCTCCATAAATGATGCCCGCTGGAGGGAGAACGGCGCTACAACAAGGATGCTTTCGACAAGATAATGACACAAAGATTCCGCAATCTCGCCCCCAAGAGGCGGTGATCCTGATCCTCCCGTCCTCGGCCAGTGACCTCATCCCTCCTCCTCCTCCTCCGCTGCCGGCGGCAAGGGTCGTTGGGCTAAGCCGGGCGGCATCGGCAGTGGCGGTTCTCCTTTCCCCGTGTCGCTGGGGGCGGTCGGGGCCGGCTCCCCTCCGGCGGCTGTGCAGCTTGGGACGGCACGGACTGGCGCTTGCGGTGGTGCCAGGGGCTTGTGGGCGGCAGTGCCGGCGCCGGCGTGCGCGTGGCGGGGCCCTGCGGTGGTGCGGGCAGGCTGCTCCCACCGGCTCAGATCCGGCCGCTTTTGGCCCGATCTGGGCTTGGGAGGGCCGACCCCTCTGCTGATGAGGTCCTACCTGCTCGACGGTGGCGACGACGGATCCGGCAGGGGAGAGCGGCGCAGTGGTAGGCCCGTTGCAGCAGAGATGGCGAGAGCTTTACGGGTCCCCCGGGGCCCGGCCGGGCCTGCCCGGGCTTGGTGTTCTCTTGCTGCCTATGTCCGGTCGACAACCGCCTCATGGTGGTGGAGGTGGGCTCCTCTCGCTAGCGGTTGTGCTTCTTTCGTCGCTAGAACTTTGTCGTGTCCCTACGTCACTGCGGGCTGCTTGCATGTGAGCTTGACGAGACGAAGACGCGGGTGTATACAAGATCGTGGTAGCACGTGCTGGTGGGCGGCGAGTATCGTGGAGAGGCTCCGAAGCGTCCGGGGATTTTTTTTTTGTGGGTGGGGATAGGGAGAAATCCTTGTCAGTTCGACCCTGATGCGGTGCCGCCTTCGGGTGGTGCCATTCCTTCCTTAAGGGCGTCGCGGATAGCCCCAATCCACTATACCTTGAGTGTCGGGGGAAACCCTAGGTCCAATGCTTTGGCCTGGGCAATAGCGCCGTCTTAGCGGTGTGTCCCTTCTTGAAGGTGTTGTTTGGTGTTAAGCGTTTTGGAGTTCTAGAAGCGTGGTGAGACTATTTCGGAGGGCACAACGGTGGCGGATCACCAGCGTTTAGTAGAGTCACCGTGTCTTTCATTTCTTTTTTCTTGGGCATGTTTTTTGTTGTTGCCCCAGCATTTTCGTTGTATCAGTCCTTTTGGGCGTTGTGTTTTCTGTCCCAGCAACGATCTCACTTGTGGTTACTATATTAATATAGCGGGGCGTATGACTATTTCGAGGAAGAAAGCCGACGTGGTTTTCATAGGCATCCGCATCTTCCAAAACCTGCCACGGGCCAGACATCCACCAACCGCGATCTCCGATCCACAGACCTCAGAGGGCTTGGGTTCTACCACATATGGTGCTTTCAACGACCGAGATAGCTCAGGCCACAACTGGCCTCCTGCGACGATCCTAGGCTCGGTATCCCGTGATCTGTTGCCCCAGGCTCCTCCATTGTGGAAGATATTTTCCGTCCATAGTGTTTTGAGCGCGATGTCGATTCTATGCTCGATTAGTACTACTCACGTTTTGAGCAATAGTATAGGCTGAAGTCGTTAAGTTTGTTGCACTAATATGGATTGATATTGTCCACTAGATCCCGAAAACTGTATGGCCCATATTAATTTAAGGGCACCCGTAAAAGATCTCAGCCGCTTTGATTATAATAATTGCATGCTTTCTAAGAACAAGGATAATAGTATAACCAGCTGCTGGCTATAAGCCAAGTGCCATGTCATATATAGCTAACTTAGAACTAGCATATACAATAGTGAGCTACAAAAATATAGTATTTTAGCACTATATAGCCCACTTTTCACACTCTCAAAGTGCCTAGGAGCACGTGCTAAAGCTGGCTCTTGCATGAGAGCCCATTTTTTTTCTCTCTCCACTTCTCTCTCTTCCAACAAGACAAGAAAATAATATTTTAACCCTTATAGTCAGCTGACTAGGACTTATTGTACTTGCTCTAAGGCCTTTGACAATAGGTGGTTCTTAGCGCTGTATCCTAGGCACTTTGTCTATGTGGCACTATAGTTAATGAGAAAAGAGATTGAGATTGTATCTTAACTGGAGTAAGAAACACCTCATGCACGAAATCATAGGCAAAAAGTATTGTTAGATCAATCAAATGCATGCATGTCATCTAAATCATTAGATATAGAGACACTACTTAAGAAACAATGCATTGGAGAAGTTATCTCTTAACAATTTATTTTTCTTAGGATAATATGCTAAGATACACTCTATTGTCAAAGTCCTTACAGGCCTAGAGCAGACTGGTACTCCCTCCGTTTCAAAATACCACACACCGCACCTAGACTGGTACTCCCAGTACAGGCCTAGAGCAGAAGAGAACTTTAGAAATGGCACGCCCAAGGGATTGTCTCCACCCTCGTTGTTTTCCCCATCCTGATGCCACTCGTTCCAAAGCTCTGCGTACACCCAGTTTGCTCTAGACTTGACGCAACCATATATTATTGTTGGCACCAGAATAGAACTACTCCATTTTGGGCGAGAGCCATGGTGTATATCGAGTGGAGAAGAGTTCCAGATTCGATAATGACTAATAAAAGTTTTGGTCGCCGGTGCGTAGTTAATTCGGGTCAAAAGCTACTTTCTTTTTAAAATATTTAAAATGTTTTAGCTTTAGGAAGCTACTAAGAGGGGTCTAGATAAATTAGTTTCACAAAGCTAAAACATCTTATATTTTAAGACAAAGGGAGTATATACAAGGAAGGAGCTCATCCATTCCATTCCATTCCATTCCAATCTTAGCTGACTAATTCAAAACAAGAGTTAGGGACCCAGCAAATAAAACTGTATTTATATATATTTTTCTTCATCCCCTAAAACATCTGGCAGGCTGGTAAACAAAACTTCCGTTGCCCACCGAGAACCAGTGTTACAGTTCCCACAACCAAAGAGACTTGGACATGTCTCTCTACATTTGGCCCAGCGTTCCATATTCAATAGCTCGTCGGTGGTGATCATCTTGAATATTTTGCACATCTAAAGCTATAACATTGCAGATTACAAACAAATAACCCTTAGCTGCTATTATTGGGCAGTTACCGGTTTTTGAAATCACCAAAGATTAAAAATGTAATTTCTAGAGGCAGCGATAGATGTGAAAGATTCAAACAAAACAAGCAGAATATATACCCCTAATTGCACTTGCTCTATGTTTGGAGGCGTCTATAAATAGTTTTAAGAGAGGAAATAATTCAGGTGTCTGCGGCTACGGAGCGTTTATCGTGTAATTCAGATCTTCAGTTGATTCGCCTGTCTTGGCAACTTCAGCGAAGCCTTTACAACAAGTTCCTACATGGCATTGTCTGCATGTCGGCCACTGTGTTATGGAGAAAGATGTTTCCATCACTACAACAATCATTCGCGAACTCAGGCGCACCGCCTGAACAGCTGGTACTCAGGAAAATACCACTCGTTGCACCCGAACTGCTACGACATGTACAGCAGTAGATGAAAACTGAACTTCAGAAGACGCACGCTCAAGGCATTCCATCCACGGTAATTATTTTCCCCTTCCTGATGCCACTCATTCCAAAGCTCTGCATCAGAATGTTAAAGTATTTCAATGAAGTCTGACATAGATCGAATTGACGCAATGATATATAGTTGTTGGGAACAAAATATAACTAAGAGACCACGGTTTATATATCATGTAGAGTGTAGACGAGTTTCAGAATTCAGAGTCGCTACTCATTATAATGTAGAGTGTCGACGAGTTTCATAATTCAGAGTCGCTAATGATATATCCTGAAGGGAATATGCCCGAGAGGCAATAATAAAGTGGTTATTATCTTATTCCATGTTTATGATAAATGTTTATTTTACATGCTAGAATTGTATTGATTCGGAAACATCAATACATGTGTGTTTAATAAACAAAAAGGGTTCCTAGTCATGCCTCTCTTATAGACTAGCTTGTTGATTAACAAGATGATCAAGGTTTCCTGATCATGGATATTGGATGTTGTTAATAACAAGGTCACACCATTGGTGGAATGATGTGATGAACATTCATCCGAAGTATAGCATTACGATCAAGTCGTTATGTTTATATTGCTATAACATCATACGAAGTAATCTTTATCCTTAGACCATGAAATCATATTAATTGCTAACATCGGAAGAGTATCTTGATAACATCAAACGTCACACCGTAACGGGGTGACTATAAAGATGGGTTCAGTACTACGAAGGTGTTATGTTGAGGCTCATGGATCAAGAGTGGAATTTGTCAATCCAGATGACGGATAGATATTCTCTGGGTCCTCTCGGTGATATCACATTGAAATAGCTTGCAAGCAAGTGATATGATCACTAGAATGTTATATCACGGGAACGAGAAAAAGAGTACATGTCGAGATCAAACTAGGTATGGAGATACCGATGATCGAATCTCGGACATGTAATATATCGAGGGACAAAGGGATTTAGTTACAAGCGTTAAAGGTTCTCACGATCACAGAAGTCATCGTTGAATGTGTAGGAGTCAGTATGGATCTCGGGTCCGCTTCGATTATTGATCGAGAGGGTCTCGATCATGTCTGCATTATTCATGAACCGTAGGGTGACATACTTAAGGGATACCGACACCATTTGGAGCAAATATGTTTCAGATAAAGATTTAAAAAGCGCTGGAATTATTTCAATAGACAGAAACTGTTTGGTGAAATTGCTGAAATTGGTTCTGTGTAATATTGAAATGTTGCAGGGGGTTTTATGTGAATGTTTGTTAATTAAAGTAATTAATAAAATTCTGAATAAAAATAATAAAAGAATTTTATTAAATGAGAGAGCATTAAATTTGGAGAAATTTAATGCATTTAAAGTGGAGACTTTAAAAGAGAATGTGAAGGGCAAATTTATATGGAGGGTTACCACCACATGAATGGAGGAGGTGAAGGTCACCTCCTCCATGCTCGACCATGAAGGAGGGCATCCTCCTCCTATAAAAGGCCATCCCTTCCTCACTTCTCAAACACACCTCCTTGTGAAGGATCTCTCTCCCCCTCTAGTATTATTCCCCATGGTCTCGGATTAGCGAGATACATGTTCTCGGTGGCTTTATCTGGAAAGGAATTGCTGCTTCCGCTGCTTTGCTGGAGCGAGGGACGGAGGTTGTCGGGTGCGGGCGTGTGTGCGATCACGGATGCACCGCTGCTGCGGTGCTGGACTTGGTGGTGCTGGAGCTGGATCGATGGGCGTCTTTGGGCCGGACCTGCTGGGCTTCATCACGATCTTGAGATCGGCAAGTGTCGACTACATCAACCACGAGTTCCTACTCGTTAACAAAGCTCGTTGTCTACGAGGGTATGTTCTTGTTGGATGTATGTCCACCCGTTGCTTTGTACCTAGTAGATAGATCTCGGCGTGTAGTTCACATCGTAGGAAAATTTTTGTTTTCTATGCTGTGGACCCAACAGTGGTATCAGAGCCTGATCTATGCATAGGTGCTTAGCACGGGTAGTACACATATGTTGATATGTGGGAGATGATGATCATGTTATTGCATCTTCTATGTATTTTGGATATTGGTGGCATAGTGGGATGAAGCGGCCCAGACCAACCTTACATGTCATCGTACATGAGACCGGTTCCACGACTGACATGCAACTTTTTTTGCATAAGTGGCTGGCGGGTGTCTGTCTCTCCTACTATAGTCAATATCTGATTTACAACGAGTTGCTAATAACTTAGTTATCCTCGTTGTGGTTCATGTTTGTAGATAAGAATGGTTCTATCTCCGAAAGCCCTACGCCACGTAAAACTTGCAATTGATAAATTAGAGGCGTCTAGTTTAGATCGTTGTTGGGCTAGTGTATTGATATGGTATTGTTGTAAGTAGATGTATGATAGATACTCTTACAACACACTCAACGTGTAAGTTTCATAGACCTTGGCCTTACACACAAAGGAATGATAGAGATCATACCACGATGCAAGTGATAGAGATCAAATACATGGACCATATCATCTCACTTTACACATTAGATGTTAGCATCTTATACTGCTAGTTTGGCGCTTTCTGTAGCATTGTAAGATGATCCCTCTTTTAGATATCAAGATAAAAATATGTTTTTCCTTAAGTATGCACCGTTTGGTGGATCGTATTTCGAGACATCACGTGATGATCGGGTGTACTCGACTCTACACTTTCATACAAACGGGTGTAAGACAGTTTTACACATGCGAGTACTAAGGTTCTTACTTAGCGAGCCTAGCATGTACAGACATGGCCTCGGAACATGGACCGAAAGGTTAAGCATGAGTCATATAGTTGATATGATGCCCATATAGATGCTCGCCTTTGAAGCTACATCAACTCATGTGATGATCGGACTTGGTGTAGTGGATTTGGTTCATGTAATCACCAAAAAGGCACGAGGGATGTCGTTTTTGAGTGGGAGTTCATTTCTAATTTGGATTAGTCGAACCAAAATTTGTCATAAATTAAATCAAAGTGAATTTGCATAGTTTGTTGTAGTCATTGGCATTTGTTTTCTACCTTATGCTTAGTTTTTATTTGAGATAATAGAACTATAGAATTCTGGATATTTACTTTACGAACTGGTATCGTATTGTTTTGAATGTCAATTTAAAGTTTATAAGTCCTATTGCAAACTTTCAGCAAACTCTATTTACTCCATGAAGTTTAATAAGTAGTATTAAATCAAGAGTAAGAATTCCAATGTTAGTATCTAAAGTATCATGTTTGCCTCCATGATTATTGATATTCAAAAAGTTGTTTTAATATCAAGATTATATTGGAGCTGGAAATTGTTTTAGAAACCATCATGTGTGAAAGATATTGTGATATCTGAAACAATGTTTTTGGTTGCATTATGATACAGTATAATTTAGCAAAATACATGTTCTTATATTGTATGAGAATTTGTGAAGGATGGAGATGCTAGGCATCCGAATCTACCAAAAAGGTTTTGGGAACTGATATTATACTCGAGATTCTTCCTTATAGGCTATAGTAGCTTGATCATGAAAGTTGTCATGATAAGGATGAATAGAAGATGTAAGTAAAATGTTTACTACACTAATAGATTACTAAAGAATGGATTTTTGAAAGAACACCAAACATTTGATGATGGTGATCCACTTTAAAGTGCAAGTCCAAAGGTATTAGTATTTGACTATATACACTTTGTACCATGTGTCATGTTGATGACACCACTATTGATGTTGATAGATTCTTTTAAAAGAAAAGGAATTACTGAAAGAGAATCTATAAAATATTTGGCAGAAAATAAAAGGTTGGAGATGTCCAACTTAGGTATATAGAAGATATACATGTTATGGCTATATTCCTTGTTAAACAATGTGGTTCTTAGGTATTGGATACCGGTATTGGATACCGAATTGGTTGGTATGAAGTGTCATACAGGACAACGCAATTCATGAACTACAATGGCCTAACCAGCAAGAGAATGAGTGATGATGTTCATCGAAAACAAATAAAATGTTATTGTGTTTTTCGTTCATCAAACCAAGCCTTCAAGATTTGTTTAAATAATTGTTATTTTGTTCGGTATCATGAGAACAATGGCTGTTCAAATAATTACCGTATTCCATAAAGGATGGATGAACTTTTACAAGTCTAGTTGGAGAAATCACATCCATAAACACTATTGCTAAAATGTCAAGACAAATGATTGAAAGATCACTTATGAAGTGACATTTGTTTAAATTATATTTGAAAGAAAACATGAAGAAACTCCATGTTGATGGATTTTGGAGTCTTTTATTTTGATCAATTGGCGCATGTGAGACTTTCCTCGAGATAATTGAAACTCCGTCCATAGGCCGAGAGAACGGATGACTAGCTTATTGGAAATTATGCATGCTGATGTGCATAGTCCATTATGTGTAGCCATATCACGATGGATCTTTTGCTTCATATGCTTTCTCCGAAAATTTGAGTGAATATATCTGTATATTTACTTAATAAGGAAGAAGTATGAAACATTTGAAAGTTGTTCAAAGACTTTCAAGATGAAGTGGAAAATCATTGTAACAAGAAAATAAAGAGTTTATGATTCGATCATAAAGGAAGATATTTGAGTTACATGTTTAGCAAAACACCTAAGATTTGAGGAATTGTTCCATGAATTTGGATTTCCCGATAAACCACAGGAGTATGGTATGTTCGAGAGATGAAATCAAACCATGTTTGACATGGTAAGATCAAAGGTGTCATTTATAAAACTGCCATTATGTTTTAAAGATTGAAGCTTTAGAGACTACCGCTTTTACACTGAAAAGAGCACCATCGTGATCCATTGAAATGACACCATATGAGTTATGGTTTGGGATAAAACCCGAATTGTCTTTTCTTAAATTTTGGTATGCTATGCATAAGTAAAATGTTTACAACCAAAGTCGGATAAGCACGTCTTTGTAGGTTATCCCAAAGAATTTGTTGGGAATTTCTCCATAACACCGAGGATAAAAGAGTTTGTTACTTGCAACGTCAAGTTTCTTGAGAAGGAATTTTTCGTGAAAAGTTAAGTGGGAGGACAATAGAACTTTGATAAGGTTGTTGAACCTTAGCTATATGTGCTAAGTAGCGCAGCACCGGAAAGTGTCCTGGTGGCGGCCACAATGCTCATGGCTCTCGTGATTACAAAAGGTGTGATCTCGAAGATTAGAGTTCCTATAGAACCGTGTGGGTCGGTAAGAATCAAATAGTAAGATTTGATAAGCAAGTTGTTATTGTTTTGACAATGATGAACCGACTACATGCAAAGAAGCGATGATGGGCCTGACTCCATAAAATGACTAGAAGTCATAGAATCCGTGATAGTATCCATACACGAGAAATCAAGTTTCTGAACTTGGAAGACTCTCCGGAAAGGCGTGAAGCCTATCGGTCGTGTTTGGATCTATAAAGAAATAGACATGGATGTTTGACATCTATGAAATAGTCGACATGTCGGAAAGAAGTTTAAGGCAATGTTCAAGGAGTTGACTATGACAAGATATGATCTTTCATAGCGATATATAGTCTTGACGGATTAATGTAGCAACCACTACATATAATTTGGTATATGGTAGTTGAATAAACAAAACAAGGTTCTTCTAATAGAACGGTAACCTAGGATATGTACATGACATGGTCCGAAGGGTTTTGTTAATTCAAAGGGTGCTAAAAGGGCATGTAAACTTCAATAGTTGAAGTAAGCATAGCGGAGTTGGAATCTTCACCATGATGAAACTGTTAAAAGAGTTTAAATTTATCGGAGATGATGAAGATGCTTGCATTTGCAAGAAATTAAGTGGGAGCACTGAGACATATTTCTAATACATTATGTAGAGGACATATTGTTGATTGGAAATGATGTATCTTGAATTGACACAAGTTAAGGATTTCATTAAAATAAGATTTCGATGAAAGACTTGGGCAAACCCAGAATATTAGGCATCAATATCTATATGGATAGATTAAGGCGCTAATATGGTTGTGCCAGACATACATATATAAGATATTGAAAGGGTTCAATATGAGATATTGAAAGGGTTCAATATGGAAACAGCAAGAAAGGTTCTTGCTGCATGGAAAGAATTGTATTCAGATTCAAGTGTTTCAAAACTTGGTGAGTAAAATCACATGAAGATTCTGATCGATTATACCATGATATGTATATATCCAGAATGTCCTATGCTCTAAATGTTATGAGCATATACCAGAATAATTCATAAGATGATCATTGGACAATAGTAAAGATATTCTTATGAGCTTTGGAAGAACTAAGAATATATCATGTATAAGTGACAAATAGTTAAAGGTAGTTCATTGTAAAGTGTTACATTGATACTAGTTTTGTCACAAGATACAAATTAAATTTATCTCAATTTAGACTATGGGTGGCACAATATAATGGAAAGGATGTTCCATGATGGATTTGGATGAGTTCCAAAGTTAAGATATTGTGACGGATACTACAACAAAAGGCTAAGTATATAACTGCTATAGTAGCAGCAAAGGAGGGCATTTGTGTTAAGTAGTTTGTCATCAAACTAGGTGTGGTTCAAAGTGGGCTAATACTATGAAGATATATTGTGTGACAATAATATCAACATATTTTGAGCCGAACGAACTAAAGGTCTCACCAGAGGACCAAATTTATACAATGCCATATCATTTGAGAATGAGTGATGCGTAGAGACGCAAAGACATGCAAATACACACGGATCTGAAACTGTCACATTCGGAGATTATGTTAACCACTAGCAAAAGCATATATGCAACACCAGAAAGCCATAGGTGTTCAATGCGCAAAGTTTTTCAAACTAGATTATTGACTCTAGTGCAAGTGGGAGACTGAAGGAAATATGCCCGAGAGGCAATAATAAAGTGGTTATTATCTTATTTCATGTTTATGATAAATGTTTATTTTACATGCTAGAATTGTATTGATTCGGAAACATCAATACATGTGTGTTTAATAAACAAAAAGGGTTCCTAGTCATGCCTCTCTTATAGACTAGCTTGTTGATTAACAAGATGATCAAGGCTTCCTGATCATGGACATTGGATGTTGTTAATAACAAGGTCACACCATTGGTGGAATAATATGATGAACATTCATCCGAAGTATAGCATTACGATCAAGTCATTATGTTTATATTGCTATAACATCATACGAAGTAATCTTTATCCTTAGACCATGAGATCATGTTAATTGCTAACACCGGAAGAGTATCTTGATAACATCAAACGTCACACGTAACAGGTGACTATAAAGATGGGTTCAGTACTACGAAGGTGTTATGTTGAGGCTCATGGATCAAGAGTGGAATTTGTGAATCCAGATGACGGATAGATATTCTCTTGGCCCTCTCGGTGATATCATATTGAAATAGCTTGCAAGCAAGTGATGTGATCACTAGAATGTTATATCACGGGAACGAGAAAAGTACATATCGGTAAAGAGATCAAACTTGTTATGGAGATACCGATGATCGAATCTCGGACATGTAATATATCGAGGGACAAAGGGATTTAGTTGCAAGCGTTAAAGGTTCTCACGATCACAGAAGTCATCGTTGAATGTGTAGGAGTCAGTATGGATCTCCAGGTCCCGCTTCTGATTATTGATCTGAGAGGGGTCTCGATTATGTCTGCATTATTCGCGAACCATAGGGTGACACACTTAAGGGATACCGACACCATTTGGAGCAAATATGTTTGAGATAAAGATTTAAGAAAGCTGGAATTATTTCAATAGACACGAAACTGTTTGGGTGAAATTGCTAAAATTGGTTCTGCATGTAATATTGAAATGTTGCAGGGGGTTTTATGTGAATATTTGTTAATTAAAGTAATTAACAAGATTTTGAATAAAAATAATAAAAGAGTTTTATTAAATGAGAGAGCATTAAATTTGGAGAAATTTAATGCATTTAAAGTGGAGACTTTAAAAGAGAATGTGAAGGGGCAAATTTATATGGAGGGAGTTACCACCACATGAATGGAGGAGGTGAAGGTCACCTCCTCCATGCGTCGGCCATGAAGGAGGGGAACCCCCCTCCTCCTATAAAAGGCCACCCCTTCCTCACTTCTCAAACACACCTCCTTGTGAAGGATCTCTCTCCCCCTCTAGTATTATTCCCCATGGTCTCGGATTAGCGAGATACATATTCCCGGTGGCTTTATCTGGAAAGAAGTTGCTTACGCTGCTTTGCTTTGGAGCGGGCGGAGGTTGTCGGGTACCGGACGTGTGTGCGATCACGAAATGCACCGCTGCTGCGGTGCTGGACTTGGTGGTGCTGGAGCTGGATCGATGGGCGTCTTTGGGCGGACCTGCTGGACTTCATCACGATCTTGAGATCGGCAAGTGTACGACTACATCAACCACGAGTTCCTACTCATTAACAAAGCTCGTTGTCTATGAGGGTAAGTTCTCGTTGGATGTATGTCCACCCGTTGCTTTGTACCTAGTAGATAGATGTTGGCGTGTAGTTCACACCGTAGGAAAAATTTTGTTGTCTATGCTGCGGACCCAACATATCCTTCTAACTATGTCACATAATATGACACCACACAAAGGTTTCGCATTGTTTGGATCGTTTTTGAATTTTTTATGCCTGTTTTAAACTAACGTCAAACTTTGTCGAACAGCGGGTATGAAGATTCTTAGCTCGCGGCTGAGACTCGCTAAACTTGAAGTGGATCTAATGAAACAGCATATTGTGAACCTAAAAATTATTTTTGTAAAAAATCATGAGCATCCGATCATGTACCTGTAGTTCATATCTGACCCACTTTCTACCGATTCGGTAGGAATTTGTCTTTTTTACCAGGGATAGACGGAAAGTTTTGAGATCCCCTTGTTAGGTCATTGTCCATGTAAGGTGGTCTATTATTTTTGAAAAATATGGTAATGCCATTTTGAATTATCCATTTGGTGGTTGCTTCACAAAACCGCCCGTTTTTTGCACTCAGAAAATGGAAAATGGCTTTTTGGTGCGACGAAAAGGAAAACTTCCTCCTGAAACATTGTTTGCATCCCATGATGCACATGTATGCATACTATGGATATATTATCACAAACTATGCCTTCATTCTAGCCATAACATTGGTCATTTGAACCGAAAGCCAGGAAAGCCTCGAACGAGATAGGTCATTTTGTGAAGGTTTTTTGAAACATAATCAATATACTAAGTTTGATATTTTTCCTTCTAACTATTTCACATAATATGACACCACGCGCAGGTTTCGTATTGTTTGGATCATTTTTGAATTTCTTATGCATGTTTTAAATTATATATAATGTTTATGTTTCACTTACTTTTTACTTATAAATGTGTAATATTTGAGTGTAGATAGATAGATCTTATTTTTCTGCAAATTTTGATATATTATTTGTATTTTTCTGAATTAGAATGTTTTAGTTATGATTTTTCAAAAATTAATGAGGTAAAAGAAAAAATAGCTATGGCTAAACTTAAATGAAAAAAATCTGGAGGCCTACGCCGACGGACCAACCAATTTCTCCCAAAGAGCTACGTCGATGGTTAGGTCGTCGGCATAGCTTGGCTACCTAACGCGGTTTCGGTCGCCATGTCTGAACTGGGACTACACCGAGAGCGGTACGTACACCGAGGGCCACCGTCGGCACAACCCTCTCTGCTACGCCAACGGCCGCGCTACGTCGAGGGCTACCCTCGGCACCTTTATCTACGCCGACGGCCGTCCCTACGCCGACAGCCGGGCTGGGCGGCTGGCCGGGGGAGGCCGCTACGCCGTTGGCCCCAATATTTGGCCGTCGGCGTAGCCGGCCGGCCGTCGGCGCCTCGAATCTTTCTTGTAGTGAAGTGCTACCAGGCCAAGAAATACTAAAAACATATGAATTTAAACTTCCAAAACAAGTTCAAATAGCTTGTAGATAGCATCACTAACTTAAATTAAGAAATGGTGTGGCCTAAAGCGCTATATAGCTTGCTTCATGTCGCTGGATTGATCTCAGCTCTCATCACTTGTATTTTTTGGGTCCTAACGGTTGAGTCCTGGTGAAAAATGCAATTGGATTCCAAGCTAACTGGAGCACTTTTTTTTTTGAGAAACACAATACAAACGCGGACGCTCACAATAAGTACTTACACTCACTCCTATGAACACACGCACGGACAGCCTACCCCTATGAACACCTCCGAGAGATTGAGCCGGCGGGTCTTGAGATTGACGAAGTCACGGCAGGCGCCTCGCTATCGACGGGAACGTCGCCTCCCACTAAAAAAATATTCCTCCTTTATGAGACACCAAAACGTCAAGTCTGGGGTTTGAACTCTGGTGGACTGGGGGTACCACTGCCCTCCTAACCATCCAACCACGGGTGATTCTTTGGAGCACTTTATTTTTTTAAAAAATAGAATGAAATTTTGAAGTTTCAAAATTTCTAAAAAAAATCTATTATATACTAAAAGCAATATAACAATGTTTTTTGAGGCATCACGTTAATCCACATCATCAAAATTACCGTAGTTGTTAGATCTAAAATATACAGATAGGATCTATTAGTTACATAACCTGTTTAACATGACATATATATGTTACAAGGTCAGTGTCGTGGTGTCACGTGTGGACTCCCGTAATTAAGAAATCTGAGTTCAAAACGCATTAAACTAACCGTGTCATACCTACCTCAAAAAAAAAGACCAATCCTGTGGCTTGGATCATGGTTGTTTTGAAAAAAAAAATGAAACGTGGTTGCTTGTGAACGAAATAGGCAAGCAAACCAGGCTGGAACGTCCAGGCCATTAAGGTCTTTCCCGTTCTGCACCCATCTGAGATGACACGTTGGGCAGCGAAAATAAAAGAAGTATAACAAGATAATTCTATTTTACCAGTTTTTGAGTCAAGCGGACTCTGCAAAATAGGAATAGAAACATGTGCAATGAACCTCCCACATTTGGTACACGTGTAGGGATGTAAGTGGCACACCATTTAATCCCACGTAATATCGTTTATTAATACTCTAGTTCAATAAATTTTGTTTTTCTAAAATAAAGAACTAAGATTTTGAATAAACGGTACTCGCGGATGCCATTTAAGTGCCATTTACATCCCTGCACACGTGCAATGAAACTGCAAATTTGATGTACCGGATGACACATATACCCAAGGCACTACACCAGGACGTTTCACAAGTTTCTGAAATGTTAATGAATAAGCGAATCAATATTTTTCTACTTCAATGAATAAACTACTCTCTTCATTTAGAAATAAGTGTCGCAGATTTGTCCAAATATACATGTATTTACAAACTAAAATGCATATAGATACATATATATTTAGAACAAACCTTCGACACTATGTACATGTATGCATGTATGAGTGAGTATATTTTTTAAAGGATATATAGTTTATGATAAAAATACAAAATTGGAACTAAATCTCTTAGATTTTGGAGCCGAATATGCAATCCATTTTAAAGAGTTTTCCAGGGATTCACACTTTGCAAACTGAATGGAAACCCGCCGCACAACTGACGAATAGACAACAAAGCTCAAGGTGAGTGTTTATATTCCGTATCAGCAACACCTTTCTCCACTGTATAAAAACTATCAACGGATTTTATAGAATTACAGTTCTTAGAAAATATTGATGCCTTTTTTATTTGCATGCTCATAAGTCATAGTATTTTTCAGACCAATAAATTTGAATTGAATTTTCTAAGTTAGGTCGAGGAATGACTCTAAAAAATTGAGGTGGTGTGATGATTATACAAAATAGTGTTGACAACCAACTCAAGCATATAACGGTGGTTTCATGGAATTGGAAAATATTATGCGGGTGAAGAAACACGAGAAAATAAGTGACGGTGAAAGATGTCTACACTATAGCAATCATGTTCTATAGCAAAAACAAATAACCATGAGCAAGAGAATAGAAGGACTCGATTGAAGAGTAGAGTATGTCGAGGACAAGATAATAGACGACATGTGTCCAAATAGGTGAATAGACTATGGAAATGGGACAGTATAATAACACATAGAAACTATGCAACAAAAACTATTCTATTTTAAATAAATATATTCATGCAAGTGCAATGGTTAGAGTTTCATGTTGGAGACTACACCTACCGTAAAAAAAATTGGTTTGGAGGTAGTACCAAGATTGCAAGAACAACATGAATATTAGAGGAAGATATAACTGAGAAGGGAAAAGCAAAAGTAATAAATATTAACTTGGTGTTGCCTATCTACGAGGATAATTTTTTATATTTATATGTCCACTAAGTAGTTAGAATATTGTTATTCCATCCAGAGTACAGTCTTAAATTTCAGGACATATTATAAGCACTTCAACAAGTATTAGTTTATCACGTTATTTTTGACTATTAGTGTCTCCATCCAAAAATGTATGTCCACCAAAATAAATTCATACTGAATCATATTAACTTTCTATCAAAATCACAAATTGTCGACAAGAAAGAAGTATATATTGAGCTAAAAAGTCAAAAAGTTGAATAAACATGGTATTTACTCGAGTGATATCTTATTTAACATTGCATTTTAGTGGCTATACGGTTTCTCTTATCGAATTAACAGTTTCTGTTAAACATAAATTTAATTCTTATATAATTTTAGTAACCAACTGATGTTGCCCTCGCAGATTGTATAGATGTTCCCCTCGCATTACGAGGGCCACGATGCTAGTTGTACAAAAAGGCAAATATATATACTTTATAGTTTAGTGCACCGTAAACAAAATCACCGATCTTTTTTTATCTGATTGCACGACTAGATTGGTTCAAGTGAACTCGATATTTTATGGTCCTTTATAACACTGTTTTCATTGCTTGTGAGCTGCGACACACTTTTGTTACAAGAGGCTTGCTTTCTTTTTCCCTTTTGGTTTTGTGTCTAACGATACAACCTGTTTTTAGAAGAAGAAAAAAAACAACTTCTAATGTGTATCTTTTTGAGAAAATGTATCCCTCCGTCTTAAAATAGATGTCGCAGATTTGTCAAAATTTTGATAAATATAGACACCATTTAGTATATATATGCATCCATATTTTGACAAATTCCCGACGTCTATTTTGAGACGGAGGGAGTAAATGTTTGCTTTTCAATTCATTGACTGAAGGAAGAGTTAGACTTTTTTTAGTTGAAGAAGAGTTAGATACAAGCCCAGCAAGGACACGCCCACGGAATACAACTCCAAACCCCCATGAGTTAAGCTCTGTGGAGAAGTGACAGAAGGCCCTATGCTCCTGCTATCGCCCACATACCGGTTTCCTCCTCGATCGTGCAGAGCTGGCTCAATATGGGGCCTTAGCTCCGTAAAAACATGATATTGTTATGCCTCTTTCAGATTCACCAGGCTATGTGCATCACTGCCAAAGAAGTACCACTGCGAGATCTATAGTTGGGATGCAATATTGACGGCTAGAATATATACCTGGCCAACGAAAGAACTTTGCATGGGCTGGTGAATCATGTGAAGTAGTGCATCGCTCAGGGAAAGTACTAAACCACATGAGCTCCTTAATATGCTTCCTCCCAGTGCCTCTCATTCTGATCTAGTGATCACACGAATTGTTCCCAGTGCATGAATAGGAATTATTATGAACAAGAAAGAAGCAAGAAACCAGATATAGATGTATCATTCCGAGAGTTGGCTGCTATATAGAGAGGATGTGTAGTGACTGAATGTTAAGAGATGGTGAAAGAGATAAAACATTAGGTGTTATTGGGAGAGCAACCCCCATGCCTATGCTACACGATCTAATGAACTATCTCTACATACACTACAAAAAAAACGTGTGTGAAGCTAGCAGCTCGACACCAGGTTTGACAACAAAGCACAATTCATCATTTAATCTGAAAACAGTAGCAAAATTTCACTAATGATCGAGCACTTCAATTGTATCTGATTGTACATGAATACATTCATTGCGACATAAATTCAATCACACGTTACACAAATAGAAATGATACACATAGAAATTTTGGTTCGTTACATTGGTATCTCCATGATAAGTTCCGAGGAATAAATTTACCACGGTCTTCGCAAGACTTAGGAAGTTTCCCTTGTAGTTCTTTGTTCAGAACCATCAGTTAAGTCTTTTCGTCACCTTTGTGCTATTTTGGTAACACTGTGTAAGACACTTTTAACTAAACAAGTGACTCATGCAGTGCAGCCAAACATGACAATAGTGACGGGTTGGAGGATGTTGGGAAGTTGCGGATGGTATGGGCGATGTCGATTTTACGCTCGATTAGTAGTACTCACGTTTTGAGCAATAGTATAGGCTGAAGTCGTTAAGTTTGCTGCACTAATATGGATTGATATTGCCCACTAGATCCCCAAAACTATATGGCCCGTATTAATTTAAGGGCACCCATAAAAGATCTCAGCCGAATTGATTATAATAATTGCATGCTTTCTAAGTTGGGCAGTGCGAAATCCAAAGCCGTACCAGCACCGACTGCAGTTGTGTATGTAAGTGAAACCAACCTAACCGGGCACGAAGAAGGGAGAAGGGAGCGACTGCTCCCGAGCCTTTTTCTTATGGTTGGAAACGGGTGGTCACTGCAACAATCTTCACCAAATACCACACGACTGCACCTAGACTGGTAGTATAGTCCGTACAGGCCTAGAGCAGAAGACAACTTTAGAAATGGCACGCCCATGGCATTCTGTCCACCCTCGTTGTTTTGCCCATCCTGATGCCACTCATTCCAAAGCTCTGCGTACACCCAATGGTTTGCTCTAGACTTGGCGCAACCATATACTATATATTGTTGGCAATAGAACTACTCCATTCCATTGGGGGGCGAGAGCCATGGTGTATATATAGTGTAGAAGAGTTCCAGATTCGATACTGACTAATAAAAAGTTTTGGCCGCCGGTGCCTAGTTAATTCAGGTCAAAAGCTACTTTCTTTTTAAAATATATAAAATGTTTTAGCTTTAGGAAGCTACTAAAAGGGGTCTAGATAAATTAGTTTCACAAAGCTAAAACATCTTATATTTTGAGACAAAGGGAGTATATACGAGGAAGGAGCTCATCCATTCCATTCCAATCTTAGCTGACTAATTCAAAACAAGAGTTAGGGACCCAGCAAATAAAACTGTATTTATATATATTTTTCTTCATCCCCTAAAACATCTGGCAGGCGGGTAACCAAAACTTCCGTTGCCCACTGAGAACCAGTGTTACAGTTCCCACAACCAAAGAGACTTGGACATGTCTCTCTACATTTGGCCCAGCGTTCCATATTGAATAGCTCGTCGGTGGTGATCATCTTGAATATTTTGCACATCTAAAGCTATAACATTGCAGATTACAAACAAATAACCCTTACCTGCTATTATTGTGCAGTTACCGGTTTTTGAAATCACCAAAGCTTAAAAATGTAATTTCTAGAGGCAGCTATAGATGTGAAAGATTCAAGCAAAACAAGCAGAATATATACCCCTAATTGCACTTGCTCTATGTCTGGAGGCGTCTATAGATAGTTTTAAGAGAGGAAATAATTCAGGTGTGTGCCGGCTACCTCAAAGTTTATCGTGTGATCCACATCTTCGGTTGATTCGCCTTGGCAACTTCAGCGAAGCCTTTACAACAAGTTCCTACATGGCATTGCCTGCATGTCGGCCAGTGTGCTGTCGAGAAAGATGTTTCCATCACTACAACAATCATTCGCGAACTCATGCATACCACCTGGACAGCTGGTATTCAGGAAAATACCACTTGTTGCACCCGAACTGCTACGACATGTACAGGAGTAGAGGAAAAGTGAACCTCAGAAGACGCACGCTCAAGGCATTCCATCCACGGTAATTGTTTTCCCCTTCCTGACGCCACTCATTCCAAAGCTCTGCGTCAGAATGTTAAAGTATTTCAATAAAGTCTGACATAGATCGAATTGACGCAATGATATATTGTTGTTGGGAACAAAATATAACTAAGAGACCACGGTTCATATATAATGTAGAGTGTAGACGAGTTTCAGAGTCGCTACTCATTATTTTAACTTTCTTAGTTCTTGCTATAAAAAGTACAGGGTGAAGTTGGCCAGTAGAGCACCTAGTTAATACAGAAAAGCTACTTCCATTCAAAACAACGAAGTAAAAAAACAAAGCAAGGGTTAGGACCTTGCAAAATTGTATTTATATACATCATCTGTTTGAAAATTATTTTCGTGGTTTTATTTCAAAGTTAAACAAAAACAACAAGAATTATGGAACAGAGGGAGTATTTGCCTAATTGTCTAACACATATTGCACACCGGTAACTAGAACTTCTTTTATCCCCGAGAACAAGTGCTACCAGGCCAAGAAATACTAAAAAAAATATGAATTTAAACTTCCAAAACAAGTTCAAATAGCTTGTAGATAGCATCACTAACTTAAATTAAGAAATGGTGTGGCCGAAAGCGCTATATAGCTTGCTTCATGTTGTTGGATTGATCTCTGCTCTCATCACTTGTATTTTTTGGGTCCTAACGGTTGAGTCCTGGTGAAAAATGCAATTGGATTCCAAGCTAACTCGAGAATTTTATTTTTTTTAAAATAGAATGAAATTTTGAAGCTTCAAAAAATTCTAAAAACAATATGTACAAAAAGGCAAATATATATACTTCATAGTTTAATGCACTGTAAACAAAATCCCCAATCTTATTTTTGATCTGATTGCACGAGACTAGATTGGTTCAAGTGAACTCAATATTTTATGGGCCTTTATAACACTGTTTTTTTATTGCTTGTGAGCTACGACACACTTTTGTTACAAGAGGCTTGCTTTCCTTTTTCCCTTTTGGTTTTGTGTCTAACGATCCAACCTGTTTTTAGATTAAGAAGAAACAACTTCTAATGTGTATGTTTTTGAGAAAATTTATCCCTCCGTCTTAAAATAGATATCGCAGATTTGTCAATATATATATATTTTTTGACAAATTCTCGACATCTATTTTGAGACAGAGGGAGTAAATGTGTGCTTTTCAATTCATTGACTGAAGGAAGAAGAGTTAGAAATTTTTTAGTGGAAGAAGAGTTAGATACAAGCCCGACAAGGACACGCCCACGGAATACAACTCCAAACCCCCATGAGCTAGGCTCCATGGAGAAGTGACACAAGGCCCTATGCTCCTGCTACCGCCCACATACCGGTTTCCTCCTCGTTCGTGCAGAGCTGGCTAGCAATATGGGGCCTTAGCTCCGTAAAAACATGATTTTGTTATGCCACTTTCAGATTGACCAGGCTGTGTGCATCACCGCCAAAGAAATTACCCATGCGAGATCTAGTTGGGATAGAGCTTTGACTACTGGAATATATACCTGGCCAACTAAAGAACATTGCACCTACAAGTGAATCTTGTGAAGTAGTGCATCGGTCAGGGAAAGTACTAAACCATATAAACTCCTTAATATGCTTCCTCCCGGTGCCTCTCATTCGGATCTAGTGATCACACGAATTGTTCCTGGTGCATGAATAGGAATTATTATGAACGAGAAAGAAGCAAGAAACCTGATATAGATGTATCATTCCGAGAGTTGGCTGCTATATATAGAGGATGTGTAGTGGAGTGAAAACTGAATGTTAAGAGATGGTGAAAGAGATAAAATATTAGGTGTTATTGGGAGACCAACCCCATGCCTATGCTACACGATCTAATGAACTATCTGTACCTAGGGGCGGGGCGGGGGAATGGGGTGGGGGCTAGACCATCATACACGACAAAAAACCGTGTGTGAAGCTTGCAGCTCCACACCAGGTTTGACAACAAACCACAATTCATCATTTAATCTAAAAACAGTAGCAAAATTTCACTCATGATTGAACACTTCAATTGTATCTGATTGTACATGAATACATTCATTGCAACATAAATTCGATCACACGTTACACAAATAGAAATGATACACATAGAATTTCTTTTGTTACATTGGTATCTCCACGATAAGTTCCGAGGAATAAATTTACCACAATCTTCGCAAGACTTAGGAAGTTTTCCTTGTAGTTCTTTGTTCAGAACCATCAATTAAGTCCTTTTGTCACCTTTGTGATATTTTGGTAACACAATGTAAGACACTTTTAACTAAACAAGTGACTCATGTAGTGCAACCAAACATGACAATAGCAACGGGTTGGAGGATGTTGGGAAGTTGCGGATGGCATGACCCATGAATTACATTGTGTGTCACCTTTTTACGTAAAAATAAGAAAGTGAATTAGCTATGTCATTATAGAAAATCAATTAATTATTTGGCCACATCATAGGTATTTACTCCGCAAGGGAGTCCCCTTTCACTTATCTTCATGCTCTCTTTTGCAGAAAGTAAAGACAAGTGTGAAGCCGTCCGTGTTTACCATTTGTAAGAAGACACAGGCCTTGGACGAGCCTATGAACGGGTCCACGTGGATCAATGAGGGAGCCAAGCTCCGGACTATGAAGTACGAGGAGAAGTAGAAGCAGGTGCAGAGTGAAGGTTCCAACCCTGACACCTTCGCCTTCGACCCGAGGTTGTCGTGCTGGCAGGAGAAGGCCAGAGGCATGGACGCTTATGGATTGGTGACGGGTCCGTCGATCCTAAGACCATTCCGTCTCTACGCTAGATCCGGCGTGGCAGGACGAGCTCCGGCCAAGCAAACGGGAAGTTCTTCCATTGCCAATGCATGTAGTTGATACTTACAAGTATCCCATGAAATTCTCTTACTTCATTGATTGCTGAATTCGCGCAGTGTCTTCGGCTGTTGGTGATCTCAAGTATAATGGTCCAAACACTGCAATCACTAACCTATAGAACCTGTAGAAACAATCAATGACGGTGGACTCGGCCGTGCATAGATATTCAACTTGTGTATCACTGGGAGCTCCATATTCGAGCATCCTCATAGCCACCGTGCATTTCTAGAGCGAGGAAAATCCCACAATGCCGGAATCATCCTTCTTGCATCTGAAGTAGGTGTCGAAGTCCCGGAGAGCGTACACAATATTGAGTAAGAGCCTTTGGCCCATTATGAAACGGCGCTGAAACACCGCCTCACCGTGCAATGGATCGTTGGCGAAGTAGTTGGCATACATCATGGAATAGCCCTCCATCTGCTGCCTTGACTTGCCTTTCCGGCATCCTCGTCCATGGCCTCCACGCCGTGGTTGTGCGTCTCGCGCGTATAGGCCAACCAGGCAACGAGGATCATCATGAGGTCTTCATCATCGGAGGTTGCGGCCTTTTCTTCCTCCATTAGCGCAGCGAACATCTGCGCATCGTCGTTGGAGTCCATGGCCAAGTAGGCAAAACACCGAACACCTGGTGGGCATGTTGGACGCGCAGCTGGCCGGAGCTGCCGGCAACGCCGAACCTCGGCTCGAAAGCGCGTTGTGTAGGGGAAATGGAGGGTGGTTCTTTTTCTGGAGGCATGGTGCGGCGGAGCAGAGAGGGGTGGTGCCGGCGGAAAAAAGGCAGCGAGGAGGGAGAAGGGGCTGGGCCCGCTAGAGGGCGAATCTTTGCTTCTATCGCCGACACTGCTGGCCCACTCGCCTTTCCTCTTTGTCCGGTGCCCCTAGGTGAACTCCGGTGCGCTGGGTTCGGCCTGTGTTTGCTAGATGTATTTTCAGTGCAATCCGGCGAAAAATGGGCTCCTAGGGGCGTGACCGGGGGAATTTCATCCATCCGGCGGCCAAAAAGGCCCCTGGGTGTTCCTAGGGATCCGAGTGGAGATGCTCTTAGTCCGTGTGGCTTTGGTACAATGGCCGGTATGCTAAAAAAAACATCAACTGGGCTTTCAAAGCACCGAGCGGTTCATTATTACTTATCAGCCCGATTAATCATACAACGCCCAGCTCAATATTCAGAGTAGTGGGCAGTGGCCCTTTAACGGCTGGCACGGCCAGGAACGTGCCTGTAATTGACCGAAAGAGCGGTCTAAAGCGTTCAGTAAGCCTATCGGATGGCTTGAAACGCCAAATCACTTGGAGAGAGAGGGCGTAGGTATAGTTCAACTTTACTATTTCTCGGAGTAGGCGGCCTTTTAACGGTTGGCACGGCTCAAAACGCCAAATCATTGAGAGAGGACGTAGGTAGTTCTGCTTTATTGTTTCTTAATAATAATTGGTGTAAAACTAAGAGCATTTATCGGCTATCTGGTATTGATATATATTAAATAAGTATTTTGTTTTGTTCCACGCAACGGAATGCATTATGCATGTACAAATCTGGGAAATATGCAGCAATCGAGTATGTACAAGTACAACCCTGAACATCTCTCGGTTCAGTGTGCTTGGCGTTCCAGGAATAGGAAGAGTGGGGTGGTCACTAAAATCCGGTCCCGAAGTTTGTCCTCTTCATCATCTTGATGAACTCCTCCATGTCGATCTCACCGTCACCTGCTGCATCATCCGAGCTTATAGATTGAAGAGATGAACGAAAACAGCATGGACGAAAGTTATTTAGCTAGGGGAACAGAGTGACAGAGAGGGTCACCGTTTTCGTCGGCGGCGTCGATCATCTCCCTGACCTCGTCGAGCGTGAAGTGCTCGCCGGCCTCGATGGCCAGCCGCTGGATGTCCACGTCGGATATCTTCCCCTGCGGCACGCACGGGTGAGCGAGACGTTGAACAAGATGACCATGGTTTCTTTCTTGGGTGGTGATGAGATGAGTGATGAGCAGCTAGGTAGCGTACGTTGGCGTCCTGGTCGATGATCCGGAAGGCCTTTTGGAGCTCTTCCCTGGCGTCCCTCTCGCCCATCTTGCCCGTCATCATGTGCACGAACTCCTCCAGGTCGATCGTCCCGCTGCCGTCCTTGTCCACCTCCGCGATCATCTGCTTGATTTCCTGCACACAGAAAAAATGAATAATAAAATATGCTCCAAGAACAATCTCCATTACTGCAGCTCCATGCCATGTCATCTCCTGATTTGATTGCTACTACCTCACCTCAGGGGTCATCTCGAACCCCAAAGCTCTGCGAATGAAGATACCAACATATATGAATTAGACAACAGACGACTGTGATTCAGTAGACTGTAATTTACTGAATCGTACTCATCCGAAATCAAACGCACCTCATCGCAACGTTGAGCTCCTTGGGATCAATGGTGCCTGCAGCATC
This sequence comes from Avena insularis, assembly GCA_023614405.1. NCBI lineage: Eukaryota > Viridiplantae > Streptophyta > Magnoliopsida > Poales > Poaceae > Avena > Avena insularis. The sequence goes on along the minus strand of CM042696.1, from coordinate 36,280,743 downwards.
ATCAAGGAGATAATGATAAGAGAAATGGGATTCCCATGGACGAATTGGGCGAGAAGAATGAATGGATACCGGAGCCATCGGTGTCGAAGAGATCGAATGCTTCTTTGATCTCCTTCCTCTTGTGCGCCGTGAGACGCTTGCGGCCGCCTCCTCTGTCTTTCCTGTAACCGCCAGCGGAAGCCTCCTGCCCTCTGTAATAGCTCGCCTACATACAACATGCCAAAACTCAGAGCAGAGCTCAGCTCAGCAGGTGGATATTCAAGGGGGGGAATTTCCTCTGCTGCCACAAAGTCTACTTCAAGGAAGAAGTACAGAAACAGAACATGAAAAACAAACGGGAATTCATCGACAATCCATGCAATTAAATTTCCTATCTGCACAGCGGAGGAATCTCACGTACCATTTGAAGTCCAAGTGCAGCAGAGGTTTTCTCCTCCCACGCAATTAGCCGGCCAAACTTCACTTTCTTTCTTTCTTGGGGAAAGTGGGAGAATGATTGCGGTCCTCTTCGCGAGCGAGACAGAGGAGAGCAGAGTAAAGAGGAAACTGTCTAGTGCGGAAACACGTGGCGTCACTCATCGCAGAATCATGTTCCCTCGTGTCCAAAACTAATTTAGCTGGTGACACTGACGTTGATGCCTTTCATATTTCAGTCGCTGTTCCGTGTAGCTAGCAGCAAACGGACACCTCCGTCTCTTGTGTCGCTTTTCCGGCTTGGACACGGAACACACTACTCCTGCCTGCTCATGCGGCCCTGTGCGATGAGCAGCTCAAAGCGTTCTCCACTTCTTTTGTTGCTTCTTCGCCGTCCCTTTTTTTCCCATCTTTTTCTTTATCATCGTCTAAAAACTCCCCCGTGTCGCCTCCCCGAGCAAGGTGGCCCGGGCGGCTCCCCTGCTCGGCCTGTTGTGTCCCTGCTGTCGTGTCCAATGGCGGTGGAGGACGCTCTCCATGTGGTTGTGTTGTTGCCGTCCTCCGGCTCCAATGTTGTCTTGGTGTGCTCTTGCTATTGCATTCGGACGATTACCGCCCATGACGGTGGGAGGTTGTTCCCTCATGCGTGGTTGTGGAGCTACCGCCCCTTGTCTACGGTTGTTTCCTCTCGGTTCGGCCGGTCTCGCAGTGTCCGCCATGGTGAGGCGATGATGGTGACTTTAAAACCGTGGTGACACACGTTGGTGGGTGGCAAGTTTGGTGGAGTGATGCGGATTGTCCGGGGTTATGGTTTTTTGGAGGTCGGGAGAAATCCATGTCGGTTTGGCAGGCACCGACGCGGCCCGCGGGTGCCGCCCTTCCTTCTTGAAGGTGTTTGCAGCAGTATCATCGTCGTTGCATCCCTTCTTGAAGGTGCTGCTTGGTATGCGGCGATTCAAAGGCATATGAATATGGTGGGACTTCTCTAGAGGGTGCAGCGGTTGCGGGTATTCATTGCTTTTGTCGATCCGGCGTTGTCGGCATTACTTTCTCTTTATTTTCTCTAGTTTTTTGGGGGGGCGTGATTGTGCTATTTGCCCTAGCAGTAGACTTGAAGTCGTACCATGTGGTTGCTATATTAATATAGCGGTGCGAAAGCCTATTTCAAGGCTAAGAACATCTTCAGTCACGTATCTCAAAGGATACCCTAAACACCAATGGAGCACGCCGGGCAAAAAAAACGCACATCGGCGTGCCCTAAAGCATTTGTGCGGTGTTTGGTGCGTTCATGACATCCCCGCACCACAGGGGACATACTCGGCGCCCCGGACGCAACGCACGAGTGGCGGGCCAGCCCTATAAATTGGCACATCTCTTGACACCGTCCATCATTGCAGTCTCTCCTCACTACTACAGAATCGGGCTTGTAGCATCCACCTGTAGTGTGTTTTTGCCTAAAAAATTCGAACCACCTCCTAAACCCATTTATGCAAGTGGTTTTTTGTGAAAAATCCGCCGCCAATAATTCATTTGCCTCCAATAATACTTTTTCAGAGGTGATTTGAACAAATACGCTACTCTGATAATTGGGGAGCCGGGAAAAAAAACCCGGCCACCCCCGAAAAATCGTCTTATTGGCAGCGGTTCAAATTATGAGCCGTCTGTAAGCATCACGGCGAAGACCCAAATATTAGATCACCTCTAATAATGTATTTTTGGAGGTAGTTTGATAAACAAGCCGTGTGCGGAAGTTTTGAAACAAAATTCGCACACCCTGACTCGTCTCCATGTGTTGTTCATAATATATTTTACTCAAGTTTGATCACAAAGTGAGGCATAGCCCAGTGGTGGAGAAGGGTGTTCCAACCTACCCTAAATCTAGGCATAGCAGAGGATGCCCATAGTGACTTGTTACATCAGTTAAATCATGTGATCATGTCAATTAAGTTTTTTATATACGATCGCAGGTAACTTTTTCTTACTAGTTTAGATTTATCAATAATTTCCCCTCTAGTTTAGATGTTATATATTTAAAGTGTCATACATGCATCTAAAATAACTTTTCTCTAATAAAGCTTACAACGAAATGTAAAAACTCCACAGCATTTTTATGCATTCTTGATAAATAATTTTCCAATAGGAGGGATTGATGTTATTTGAAGTGCAATAAATGCATTTACAATAATTCATAGATAGTAAAATCACATATACAGCCGAACAATCCATAACTGAGGAACCAATTCAGTGAAGCAATCGGAGGGCAATCAGAAGCCGGGATAATATCCTTGAAACCATAAACGACAGCAATGTTCAGCGCCACGAATAGTCATCGCCTCGGCCACGTCAGGTGAAGAAATACCAAGCCAGACAACTTAAAAGCACCAGTATGATCCCGTATAACTAGCCCATCCGATTAGAATTTGGGAATAAGGATGCGTAAACATTCAAATAGACCAGACCAGCCTTTGGTGGAATCCAACGAGAAACAGATGAACAATCATGACTGACTCTAACAGTGTAGCACAATGTTTTTTTTTTGAATTCAATATAAGAGCAAGCAAGCCGCCTCATTAAAAACCTTCCAGTCCCCTTAGGTACCCTGGTAAGGAAAAGAGTGCGTCAGAAACTTGCTGCGGCGATTTTACATGAACGATTACAACATCTCAACTGAGATCAGCTCCCTCACACAGTCTGGAGCATCAATGCTAAGAGACCCATTAAACCCAGCTTTACCTAACTGTGCTAGCACATGCGCTACACCATTACACACGCGATCCACTCTTGAGACGGCAATATCGCAGAAGACCTTGAGCAATTCTCTAGCTTCTAAGATGAGAGCCCAGCTGGGTGATTGTTCTTCAGAATCAGACGCAAATGAATTGACAGCACGCAAGCAATCTGACTCCAAGATTGCCGGCCAATGTCGGAGATGCACCAGGTGCCGTAGCCCATCAAGACATGCAAGTATTTCCGCTTCCTCTGCGCTACCACAGTAGGGAATACATTTCCACTCTGTCAAAAGTACCTTTCCGCTATGATCTCGAATGACGATTCCTATGCCTCCTTGCTTCGAAACGGCATCCCACCCGGCGTCAACGTTTGCTTTGATTTGCCCCTCACTCGGCGGCTTCCAGGAGGAGACTTGCAGAAGCTTTTCATCGCCTCCCGGAGACACCGCTGCAAAGGACGACTGATAGTTCACCAAAAATTGGACTGATGCTGTAATAGACGCCTTCCCGTCTCCATGGATGACATTGTTCCGGTGATGCCATGCCCGCCAGAATAAGAAGATGATCCTTGCACGTACATCAGCCACTGAATTACTTAACAAATGGAACAGCCAATCACGACCAGCCTGCAAGAAGGTTGTCTCTGGCGGCAAAGTCCAGTGGATCCGAAGTTCATCACGAAGAGCTCTGGCAAGGGTACATCGGACCAGAGCATGGTGCGTGTCCTCCACTTCGCGCCCACAGATGGAACAAGTAGGATTTATAGTGTTAATTCTCCGGTGTAGACCCTCAAGAACTCCCAAGGATTCTGTCGCAGCACGCCAGCCAAACACACGCAACTTCTGAGGTACTGTGGCCTTCCAAATTAGCTGCCATATTTTTCGATCCCCGTTCGGTTCAGCGCTGGATTGTCCAGAACTAAGCTGCTGCAAAGAATCCTGCATACCGATCCGATAAGCTGAGCGCACACTGAAAATTCCATTGCTTTCTCCACTCCAAGCGACAAAGTCTTCCGCAGCACGAGCAGGTAATTTGATATTCAGAATAGTGTTCGCATCATGTGGCCAACAACAATCACGCACTACCGCTTCATCCCATGTTCTAGTGGCAGGATTAATCAACTCAGAAACCCATTTTCTTCTCGAGGAACCACGCTTTCCATCAACTTTAAGTGACCCTGGCCGAGGCAGCCAATTGTCCCTAAAAATTTTAACCTTGGAACCGTCTCCAATTCTCCACACAATTCCTTTTTTTAGAAGATCTAACCCATGCACAATGCCCTTCCAAGTCTTGAGATTGATTTTGTATAAAAGTTGTATCAATTAGACTACACGACGGATAATACCGAGCCTTCAACAACCGAGTGCATAGGCTATCTGGATAGTGAAGCAAGCGCCATGATTGGCGAGCTAGAAGAGCTTGATTAAAAACTCTAAGATCACGAAACCCTATTCCTCCCTGAGACTTTGGCCTAGTAACATTGTCCCAAGATAACAAGTGCATCTTCCTTTTGTTGTGCTCATCGCCCCACCAGAAATTACGGATGATTCGTTCCAAGTCATCAACCAAACCCAAAGGAAATTTAAAAACCCCCATTGCATATGTGGAAATAGCTTGGAGGACTGACTTAATAAGAATTTCTTTTGCCCCCGAGGACATATATTTCTCACTCCAATCGCTAGCATGCTTTGAAAATTTTCCTTTTGTTTTAACAAATTTGCCTTTCTTCAATCTGCCTTCAGGAACGGGCAATCCCAAATACTTTTCTTCAAAACAGGTAGTGTCATATTGCAGAATATGCTTAAGCTCGGTTTGCACCTCAGTTGTGCACTGGTCTCCAAACATAATAGAGCACTTCCCCAAGCTAACACGTTAGCCCGTACCTTTTTCATACCGGTCCAGAATGGACTTAATTATTGTAGCTTGGTTTAACGAGGCCTCAAAGAATAACAAGCTATCATCCGCAAATAACAAGTGGGAAATTCCAGGAGCACTCCGACAAATGTGAAACTCCCGTAGCGAGTTATTCTCGATCTCCTTACGAATGAGACAAGAAAGACCATCAGCGACAAATAAGAAAAGGTACGGCGAAAGAGGATCACCTTGGCGGATTCCGCGAGTTGGGGTGAAGGAGTCCAACATTTGACCATTAAAGCGAATTGTATATCGTACGGTGGTTACACACTCCATTACCCACCGTATTCACTTGCTGTGAAAGCCCAATTTCGCTAAAACTCCTTCCAAGAACCTCCAGTCCACGCGATCATACGCCTTGGCCATATCCAATTTGTACGCACAAAAATTCCTACGAGACACTGATCCCGTCTGTATCGAGTGGATGCACTCAAACGCCATCAATGCGTTATCCGTAATTAAGCGCCCAGGAATAAAGGCACTCTGAGTCGGTGATATAATATCCTGCAACAACGGCCTAAGACGATTAACAAGACACTTCGACACCACCTTGAAGATAACATTGCACAGGCTGATAGGTCTGAAATCTTTTAAAGCCTCCGGGTCATTATTCTTCGGGATTAAAACAATAACTGTGTCATTCACCCCTTCCGGCATAACCCCTATGTCAAAGAAATGTTGCACGGCTTGTATCACCTCCCCCTTCAACAAGTCCCAATTCTGCTGCAGAAAACGCGCCGGGAAGCCATCCGGCCCAGGAGCCTTAAGAGGGCCAATTTGAAACAAGGCATCACTGATTTCTTTCTCCAAGAAGGGAGCACACAGCCTAGCGTTCATGTCCCCATCAACACATGGGTGCATGCAATCTGTAATGATAGCCGGATAAATGATCTCCTCCTTTGTAAATAGAGATTGAAAAAATCCCGACGCCAAGTCCCCCATCTCGCATCGGCTTGTCCATGTGCCATCATCACGCTTTAACCGCCGCACCCAATTCTTTCGTCGACGCCAAGACGCACGGCGATGAAAAAACTTCGTATTGCGATCTCCTTCGCGCAACCATGCAACTCTCGAACGTTGCATCCACATAATTTCCTCCCTATAGAGTAGTTCATCCATCTCCTTTTCCAGACCCACTCGAGCCGCAGTACTCGCCTCATCACTGAGGTTACGTAGGTTCTCAAGTTCAGCTCGTTTCCTCTCTATTTCTTTTGGCACAGATTTAAAATTAGACTTTCTCCACTTTTGTAGATTGTCCATCACAGACCGAAGCGAGAAGGCCACATCCCCAAGGTCTCGTCCCGGAAGTCTGCGAGACCATGCTTCCTCAACAGCAGCTGGAAGAGAAGGCTCACGCTCCCATACAACCTCGTAACGTCGGATAGGCGCAGTAGGGCGGCAATTTGAAACGTCGTCAGCTGACAGCAATATAGGACAATGATCTGAACGGGAAGAAGCAATGTGCCGCAGTCTATGCTCTGGAAACAAGGCTGACCAAGCTGGAGAAGCAACTGCACGATCCAACCGAACCTTGACATTGCGATCCCCCTTACGTTTATTATCGTAAGTCCAAGGAGCGCCAATAAAACCAATATCATGCAAATCACAGTGAGAGAGTACTTCTCTAAAATCCATCATAAGCCGCTCTGAGCGGGCAGTTTTTGAGAAGTGTTCTTCCTGCCACATTGCCTCATTAAAATCTCCCATTAAGAGCCAAGGCCTATCAGAGCGATCCTTTATTTCGCGAAGCTTTGTCCACATGAGATGACGATCAGTCGGTTTTGGCTCGCCGTAAATAAAAGTTCCCCTCCACATATGATCATAGGGCCCTCCACTTATATGGACATCAATATGATGATAACTAAACGAGAGTAGATCAATAATCACATCCTCCGACCAGTAGAGGGCCAAACCACCTCCTTTACCATCACCTGCTCTGGATGGTGTAGGAGCCCTTTGTCATTCTTGGCGTCGTTCCGAGCTTTCCAGATATGTCAGCTTGTCGTTGCCAAGACAGTGGCCTGAATGTCAGTTGGCTTGCCTTTCCCAGGGACTCAAACAGCCACTGCTTCAGGTTCAGCAAAGATTTCCTACAGAGCTTGACAGGGAAATGATCTTTGACTGAAGCCCACACCGATCGAGCAAAGGGGCAGAATAAGAACTCCACCCTCCCTGATCTCCCAGAGAACACACTCTCATCCTTCGCTGGAATATGACGTTGTTGCTTCTGGGCACCCGTTGATACAGTCATGAGCCATTCTCCACAAAAACAATATTTCAGGCACTGAATCGACCAAAGGGATCTACACTCCTTCGTCTGTGCAACTTCGTCTGAGTTACTACCCTGCCCAGTTGTGCCACGGGAGAGTGTAGAAACTCTTAGATCTTGACAGATGCTAAACTAAGCCAAACTCTGCATATGGCCATGAAACAAAGTCTTTCCCACCGTGGCAACTAATCTGTATCTCTGTAAAAAAATGTTGGAACCGTGTCATTTGCTATGGAGGGTGCTTCCAACGGCATTGGGAGATGCTATACTAGCTACGACGCGTACTGCGAGCCAGCGGCTATAGTGCTACCATGGACGGACGGTGATGCTACCATGGGGCAGAGCCCGGGCTGATTTTCCTGCATTTTTTTGCTACATCGATATTTCCAAAATGTGGAATACTTTTTTGTGCGAGTTTAACCCACCAGGGAAAAAGCAGCTGGAAGATGGTACAATAGCACAAAAATGTTACTGTGAACAGTCTATTTTTTGCTTCATAGAAGCATTTGTAGGATGTGGGAGGGAACTAGACTTGCTCCAATAGCATAATTATTTTCCTCGAGCAGATTTTTTTTTTTTGCTTCATACAAGCATTTGTGGTGTTTACAGACACGTGTTAGCTTCTAGAAGAGGGAGATAAGGGGGGATTATCCAAGAGGATTCACACCAAAGAAAGGCAAACTGTCTTGAGCATTTCCATGTTGATGGAGTGGTTAAAGTATACACGGCCAGTTTCTCATGCAGGCCTTCATAGAAAAAACGTTGCTATTCACAACGTTGGTGTGAAGGGGCTGGTGGCCATTATAAAAGGAAGAGGTAGTCTGAGGCTGGGTTCTCAAATCTGGGTTAGATAGGCTAGTTGTGGCTCAAGAAGAAGTAGTACTAGTTCATTTCCTAGGTGATCGTGTAGATGCCAGATGAGATATTAGAAGAAATACTGAGTAATGGCAAGGTAGGTCGGGTAGGACGCTGGAGAGGAGGCAGAAGTGGAGAGTGCTTGTCGCTATGACTGGTGCGTGTGGTGTGGAGCAGAGGAGTGAAGCAGAGGAGGCGGCGCCTAAGCAGGGGAGAAGCCTAAACAAGCCGCCCCCTGGCGTGTACCACCCCCGACGCTGGTTGCACAAGCCGACGGCCTCCAGCTGAGCTCGAAGCCAGCGTTCAGCGCCAGGACGGCGGCGTCGAGAAGATTCACAGCTCGGGCATTCTAACAATCTGTTGGCACACCCGGCTTGGTCGTGGGAGAAGTTCGATGTGCCTGAGAGTGCTGTCCAATGAGAGCTAAACTGTTCTTGCATTATTTTGATGGAGGGTTGTATGCTAATTTGTTCAAATTCTTTTTTTATCTTTAATTTGTTTGTATTGCACGCCTGTATCAATTCCGCGAACATTTTGGGTTATACATCCAAAAAAAATTAGAGAAAGTGTGGATGGCTTAATTCGGAATCTCATCGATCACGTGATAATTCCCATTCCGATTCCGTCCTGCTAGGTTTGCGGTGCAAAGCAAGGGCCTACAGTAGGCTACCGCGGTCAGAAATAAGGTAAAGCTGCCTCGACACATCGATCGGTCAGTGCCACAACAAGTTCTGAAGAGTATCTTCAGCATCCAAATCCGCCTTGCCTTAAATGGCGGAAAGTTCTCTGATTGTAAGCCATTCAGAGACAGTTTTATCTTATCCGTCGCATAGGAATTGGAATGTATATGTCAATCTGTTAAAAAGAGTAATTTCAGTCAAGTTTGTTTCTGAAGTAGACAAATATGTACTCTCTTTCTCTAGTGAACAATCTCGTCACTCCGTTTCTGGTGGATATGGTGAGAAGCCACTGGTTCATTTATAAGGTCGTAAATTCTAGTACTAGGTAATTAAGTCTGCAGGCACATAAGGACGTGTAATAATTCCGGTCGAACTCAATTATAGTGTACCTGTTCCTCAGTAGTAGGAGTGATTTGTAATGCCTGCGATCGGCTAGCTTGCTGATCCAAGAGGTTCTTCGGCAACAACGCTCAAGTATGCCATAGTTCGTTCAATTTCAGAAGCACCACAAAGTCAATATGGGAAGTAGCACATGTGACATTCCAGCGCCCGGTCGCCCTCACCTTCCTCACATGCAAATATACTGATACAGAGTTTTATTTAACTTGCTCCAAATCTGGACTGCAACAGCGCCACTTCCTCTCACTCGCCGGTCATACGTCGCCACAATCTCTCTTCTGGCGAGTAGCAAGCATTGGAGTAAAACGCGTCGGATATTTTCTGGTGGAGAAAAAAACACAGCGCCTCTGGAAACAGCAATATCGGGCGCGGGGAGAACCAACCCGTGGTTGGATGGTTAGGATGGCAGTGGTACCCCCAGCCACCAGAATTCAAACCCCAGGTTTGACGCTTTGGTGTCTTATAAAGGCGGAATATTCTTTCAGTGGGAGGCGACGTTCTCGTCGATAGCGAGGCGCCTATGGTGACTTCGTCAATTTCAAGACCCGCCGGCTCAGTCTCTCGAAGGTGCTCATAGGGGTAGGGTGTGCGTGCGTGTGTTCATAGCGGGTGAGTGTATGTACGCATTGTGAGCGTCTGCGTTTGTACTGTATTTCTCAAAAAAAGCAATATCGGACGTGGGGAAACGATGTTGAAACTGAATAGCAGCTTTCGACTTGGGGTTTCAGAATCAAGTGTTTTTGCACTTTCTGCTGAAACAGAAGTACTACCTCCGTTCCATAAGCCTTTCTAACAGTTCAATTTTGAAACAGAGCTAGTACATATATGTCTGCCGCGGTGCAGATCCACTGGTGCAAATTACATATGAATCAGATTGATTTGCAGATCGGTGAGAAAAAGATCATGAAGAGAATGGGTCATCAAGTTTTGGAAGGAAGAGGAGGCGGTGTCAAAGGTTATAAAGGGACAAAGGAATATGGAGCCATGTCCCATGTATTTCCTTCACTAGGGAAGAGAATCAAGTTGGCCCTTGCAAATAACTTGATGCACTATCTCTCTTCAATATTTTGAACAAAATGTAGCAGAATGAAGGAAAATCCATGAACCAAGCTCATTGTCTAGGCCCCGTAGGAACTACGAGATCACCTAGGATGCCTTCGGCATCTAGGGGTCACGGACAAATTCTTGGCATTCACAGGGAGATCCTCCAAAAGTCGTGAAGGTACCAGGAAGCAACCCAAGAATCTCCATCCCCTACTCCCCAGTAAACCTTTCATCACCAGCTCACCCCCCAAAAAAAAATAAGCCACCAAATAATAATCAACAAAAAACATTAGCTGAAGACACCGGACTCAACAAGATGAGTTAACAGCCCATGGTAGTTATGCAGATAACCATGTGCACGAGAGACTTTTCCTTCAAAACCAGCAGTGCAAGCAATGGTATTGCTGAACATTACATCCAAATTTGACCATGCGTTTCAAAATCATCAAAACAATAAAGGGGATGCTGCACAACCACATGTCATTAGTGCTATGGTTGTTAACACCAGGGCTCCTCAGTGTTTTTTTAATCAGATTCCACTTGCTCCCAGTATTATATGCTAGTCAGCACCTCACCGGCAGTTGCAGATAACTCCAGGATCAGAAAATTTTGAGGACATCAATTTGACAGGAGCCATATGAGATGAAAACCTCACGTACGAATCTTAAATGTAAGAACAAACCAATTTTGCAGAAGAATAAAAGAAGCAGCATATGAGAAGACAGGGATTATCAAATTAACTTGCATTCCACAATTCAGACTCAGAGAACCAAGGTTTAGCCGAACATGAAATAGGAATACAGTATTTAAACCACAGAACCAGATCATTGCTTGCACGTTTCAACAGTCTCCAGCAACAAGAGCAATGCGCATGAACAGAACTTAAATCTAAAACTTCAGCTAGATATCACACAAACTGAACAACTCATTTCTTCTTGGCAGCAGCCTTGGTAACCTTGGCACCGGTGGGGTCCTTCTTCTCCACGCCCTTGATGACACCAACAGCGACCGTTTGTCTCATGTCACGCACGGCGAAACGACCAAGAGGAGGGTAGGTAGAGAAGGTCTCCACAACCATGGGCTTGGTGGGAATCATCTTCACTATACCAGCATCACCATTCTTCAGGAACTTGGGCTCCTTCTCAATCTCCTTGCCAGATCGTCTGTCAATCTTGGTCACCAGCTCAGCGAACTTCACAGCAATGTGAGACGTGTGGCAGTCCAGCACTGGGGCGTAGCCGTTGCCGATCTGACCAGGGTGGTTCATGATGATGACCTGGGAGGTGAAGTTGGCCGCCTCCTTGGCTGGGTCATCCTTGGAGTTGGATGCCACAAACCCACGCTTGAGATCCTTCACGGCGACATTCTTGACGTTGAAGCCAACATTGTCACCAGGGAGAGCCTCCAGGAGAGACTCATGGTGCATCTCAACAGATTTTACTTCAGTGGTCAGGCCAGTGGGACCAAAAGTCACAACCATACCAGGCTTGATGACACCTGTCTCAACACGGCCAACAGGCACAGTTCCAATGCCACCAATCTTGTAAACATCCTGGAGGGGAAGACGCAGGGGCTTGTCTGAGGGTCTCTTGGGCTCATTGATCTGGTCAAGCGCCTCAAGCAGGGTTGGGCCCTTGTACCAGTCAAGGTTGGTGGACCTCTCAATCATGTTATCACCCTCAAAACCAGAGATGGGGACAAACGGCACCTTGTCAGGGTTGTACCCGACCTTCTTGAGGTATGAAGAAACCTCCTTAACAATTTCCTCATAACGGCCCTTTGAGTACTTGGGAGTGGTGGCATCCATCTGCAAAAGATCAAAAGAGCATCGCAATCAGATAAATGCATAAGCAAGATTCCAAGTACTATTAATAAAATCAATAGCATTCAATTAGTGCATTAAAATTTCAGAAATAACTATGGCAGTCATAGAGTAAGTAGAATAAATCAAATTCAGCAACATATACAGCAAAAACATTCATGGCATGACTATGAGGTGTATTACATGAAACCACTAAAGATTCAGAGTACTATGAATGGTACTGAAATTTCAGTGTTCCATTGATCCTAAGCATGAAATTGATGTTTCATAGCGTATAGATGATGCATAACATAAAATGCAGAAGAAAACTAGCACTTACTAATTAATTGAATTAATATTATTTAACTTCATTGCAGCAATCAAATGAGAAACATAACAAAAACTACAGGAAGATACAGCAACATATAAAACAACATTAAGGAAACATTAACTATTCAGTGAAGTGGGTCATATGAAAACAAACCAAGATTCATTACAATATATCAATTGTTGAGTATTTACAGGGTCCTACTGATACTGAACATTTAATGCAAGCAATTCTGAAGATTGATATCAAGTGTATAGCAAATTAGTACATGCAACTGAATTTTAATCAAAAGTAAATAGCATAGAGCTGAATAGCATTTATACCTTGTTGCAGCAGCAGATCATCTGCTTTACTCCAAGAGTGAAAGCAAGGAGAGCATGCTCACGGGTCTGGCCATCCTTGGAGATACCAGCCTCAAAACCACCAGTGGTGGAGTCAATGATGAGCACAGCACAGTCAGCCTGCGAGGTACCAGTAATCATGTTCTTGATGAAGTCACGGTGTCCAGGGGCATCAATGACCGTGCAGTAGTATTTGGTGGTCTCGAACTTCCAGAGGGCAATATCGATGGTGATACCCCTCTCACGCTCCGCCTTGAGCTTGTCAAGCACCCACGCGTACTTGAATGACCTCTTGTTCATCTCAGCGGCTTCCTTCTCGAACCTCTCGATCACACGCTTGTCAATACCTCCAAGCTTGTAGATCAGATGGCCAGTGGTGGTCGACTTGCCAGAGTCGACATGGCCAATGACCACAATGTTGATGTGAGTCTTCTCCTTGCCCATGGTTGATCTCTTTACCTAGCAAACTGCAGGATCAAAGTGAACAATTGTAAGCAACAACAGTAGTGAACAAGTGACTTAGAATAGTAATTATCTTAGCTATTTGTGATAATAGCAATCAGACAAGAGTTACACTAGGCAACAAGAATGCAGTTATTTATTATATGTGTAAAACACCACAAGATAAACTACAGCCCATAATACTGTAGAAACAAGTCAATAATCACTAGGGACAGTAACAACAAACAATTGTAGTCAATTCAAGTACATAACAAGGTACATGCTGTCAATCTTACTAGAGAACCCACATATCCGAGAGAACCCAACAAAGTAATATAGGAATCAACGAAACGATAATAAGGAGATAATCGTGTGACAACAAATAATGCAAAGAAACCGTAGAAACATCCAGACCGAAGCTACCGCATCGGCATACAGGCAGTTCTCAAAATTACAGACGAAACAACATTCATCCGCTCATAAAAGATCATGCAACTACATCTACCCGCGAATTTGTAGCTGCTAAACAGAGCCTTCCGCGCATGTATATCCACATACTATCGTAGAGAAACTCGTTCAAACAAACGACGAAGACAGCATGCTAAACAGAAGCATGGACGTAGATCTGACATTAATCGAGGGGACGAACAACGCATCTAAGCAGAGACGGGGTGCGGATCGGGATGCTCACCTCGGTGGAAGGATACGGCGGCGGCGCGGAGGGGGGCTGAAAGGAGGGGCTCGGGCTAGAGGAACAGGTCAATATATGAGCAGCGATGGGTGTTAGGGTTTCATCTTCGCCGTTCGATCTGGATCTGATGGCTGTCGTCGTGGGAAATGGTAACGGAAGATTTGTTCCCTTTCCTCGCTAGTAACGTGCAATGCACGTTTTCTTTCTTTCTTTCTTTCTGAAATATTCAATGGCTGTCAGTCGTGGGAAATAGTTACGGAGTATTTATCATGCTCGCAGCTATTGTGTATCTGTGCTCTCGTACAAAAACCAAATGCGTAGCTTTTTTTCCTTTGAACTGGGTTGGGGTCTAAACTGATCGGATCAGATCGGATTTTGATCATACTATATCCTTTTCCATATTCGTTTCTCGGATTTGGATCGGAGCGGATAATGACCGGTTGCGGATTCGAATGCGGATTTACTGGACCGCAGATTCGAATCGGAAACGGGGCAGACTCGGGCCGGAAATAGAAGTAGTCGGATAAATACTCTCATAGATAGATAATTATATTTCTAGCAAAGTTTTGAGAGAGAATTAATATTTTGGCCTTGCATGAATCAAGTAGATAAGATAATAGAGAATATGGTGTTAAAAGACAGAGTTAGACATGTTCGCCTAATGAACTCGGTAACTAAATAAGTAGTAGCTTTGCGATATTGTCCTTGACTTTTGACTCTAAAATCGGATTATCCGGTTTGAAATACTCGAATAATCCTAATTAATTTTCGGATAATCCATATTCGCATGCTATTTTCCATATCATATCCTACACCATATCCGGGACATCATGTCGGAATCGGATATCCTTATCCGCCGGATTCTATAAGATCAGATATGGATACCTTAAAACGGTTTCGAAACCGATTTCGGTGCGAAAATTATCCTATCCGTTTACATCAGGTGAGCTTTATTACTTAGAGCACCTGCACTCGTTGCAGCTCACAGCAAAACCAGCTGGATGAAGATTTTGGCTTTGGTCTAAAACTTCCCGAGTCTATTGACACCGGTGATCGTATTTGAATTCGTGGAATTTAAATCAAAATTAGACGAAATACAAGCAAATTTGGATGAAATTCGTACTAATCCGGGATATATATCTTATAGGCGAAATCAGTTCATTACATAGGCTATTATGCTAAAAATTAAACTAAAAATAGGATAAAATAAACTAAAACACAGCTGGCGCCGGGAGAGACCCATTTCATGCCGAGGCTCCGGTAAAACTAGGTGACGTAGTCGCCATCGTCGTCGCAGCGAGCAGCGGTTGCTAGTCACCAACTCGTGCATGCCAGTTGCTCGGGACTAGAGGTCATGAACTAGTCCTGGTTTGTAACACCAACCGGGACTAACGTTTTTTCTATTTATACACTGTTGCTTCGTCTATATCCGAGCCCATGGTCATTTTGCTTCAAGCTAGCTCAAGTTTATCCCTATTTTTAGTTCAAAATTTGTCAAGATTTGGTGACACCCATCAATCCAAGGTTTTAAAAGGTTAGCAACTTTATTCTTCATCTCTCATTGTTAGTTTAGCTCAATGCTCTAAAAGTAGAGAGAGATTTCATGCTTTAGAAGTAGAGAAAATTTTAAATGTGTAATTTTAGGCAAAATTTTAGTTATACAAAAAATTATTGAAAGTTGAGATGTGTAATTTTAGAGTTTCGGATCTCAGAATTGAATGAGGTTTTCTCTGCTAGATCAATAATTAAAAATTCAACATTTTTATGTTAACAGTTTTGTCCAATATATACTTAATTAATTACATAATGTAGATTTGGCTAAACTCCTTCCCGAGCTCGAGTTCAACCCCTTTTTTTCACACGATTTATCAAGATTTGGCGGTGCCCTATCTATTCAATGTTCTAAAAGGTTAGTAACTCCATCCTTATATATGTACCATAGTAAACAATAATAATCACAAAATTGTAACAAAAATATGATTAAAATATAAAAAACTCCGAACGCTAGCTCAATATATCTTCCAGAAATTCCTCGAGATCAATATATGGGAGTGCCTCTATGACGAGCTCCTCGAAGATGTCCGAGGATGGGATCCTAAGACATCGTAGTGGTGCCCATGTCGCACCATCTTGCAGTTTATAACTTCTCTAGGTAGATCAATACGCCTGGTAGCTAACAAATTTCACATATATGGGAGTGCCTCTATGGCGAGCTCCTCGAAGATGTTTGAGGATGAGATCGTCCTAAGACATATTCGAGAATCTCCACTATAGTGGTGTTCCTCTCGCACCATATCTTGCAGTTTATTATTTCACAAGGATGCATCTTGCCTATTTATAGATTAAGCGTCACAACATAGTGTCGACACTCACCCATGACATAGTGTCGCTACCCACTGGATAGTGTCGACACTCACCCATGACATAGTGTCGCCACCCACGTTTAAATAATGAAATCTAAACGTTTAGTCTCGGTTGGTGTCTCCATCCGGGACTAAATGTCCATCTTTAGTGTTGACACTCATGGCCTAGTGCCGCCACTCACGGCTTAGTGTCGACACTCACCCATGACATAGTGTCGCCACCCACGATTAAATAAATCTAAACGTTTAGTTCCGGTTGACGTCTCTAACCGGGACTAAAGGTCCATCTTTAGTACCGGTTGGAAACACCATCCGGGACTAAACGGGCTCGTGCCGGTCCCAGCCTGTAGCAACCCCTTAAGTCCCGGTTGGTGTCTCCAACCGAGACTAAAGATCCACCAACCCGGACTAAAGTTGGAGTTGGAAGTTTTTAAATTAGTGCATAGTTTTTACAGATAGAGTAGAAAATTTAGAACGGTAATAATTTTAGCATCATGATTGTGTTTGACGTACTTATATAATGCAGATGAGCCGGCCATGGATGTACGGTGCTCCCCGAATGTATGACGCGTTCATTAAAGGCGTGCATTCTTTTCTCGATGTGGCCGAGGCAAACAAGTGGAATGGTTTTATGTGTTGTTCGTGTCGTGTCTGTCGGAATGATAAGGATTACTCTTCCTCAAGAATCATTCATATCTTCTCAGTCCAGTTTCATGTCCGACTATAATTGTTGGACAAAGCATAGAGAAAGAGGAGTTATGATAGAAGACAATGAAGAAGAAGAGAACAATGACAACTATCCAATGTTCCTTGAATACGGTGGTACTGCAATGGATGACAATGAACAAGACAAAGGTGAAGAACGGGCATCATATGAGACCGCTGATGATCTTCGTCGGTCCACTCTTAATGCACAGAGAGAATGTGAAAATGAAAATGAGAAGAAGAAGTTGGAGCGCATGTTAGAGGATCACAAAAAATTGTTCTACCCAAATTGCGAAGATGGCAACGCAAAGCTCGGTAGCACACTGGAATTGCTGCAATGGAAGGCAGTGAATGGTATATCTGACAAGGGATTTGAGAAACTACTTAAAATAATGAAGAAGAAGCTTCCAAAGGCTAATGAATTGTCTGCTAGTACATACGAGGCAAAGAAGCTTGTCTGCCCTCTAGGATTAGAGGTGCAGAAGATACATGCATGCATTAATGACTGTATCCTCTACCACGGTGAGGAGTACGAGAATTTGGATGCATGCCAAGTATATAGTGCATTGCGGTATAAGATCGGCCGAGATGACCCTGGTGATGTTGAGGGCGAGGAGCGCCTTAGGAAGTGGGTTCCTGCAAAGGAGATGTGGTATGCTCCTATGATACCACAGTTGAAACGTTTGTTCAGAAACAAAGAGCATACCAAGTTGTTACGATGTAACAAAAAAGACCGCAAGAAAGACAAGAAGTTGAGACACCCTGCTGATGGGAAGCAGTGGAAAAAACCGATAGAGAGTACCCGGACTTTGCAGATGACACAAGGAACTTAAGGTTTGGTCTAACTATAGATGGCATGAATCCTTTTGGGGAGCAGAGCATCAATCATAGCACCTGGCATGCGACTCTGTGTATCCATAACCTTCCTCCTTGGTTGTGCATGAAGCGGAAGTCCATTATGATGTTAGTGCTTATCCAAGGCCCGAAGCAATCCAGCAACGACATTGATGTGTACCTAAAGCCATTAGTTGAAGAACTTCTACGGTTGTGGCGCGACGAAGGTGTACGTATCTGGGATGAGCACAAACAGGAGCCATTTGACCTATGAGTGTTGTTGTTCGTAACCATCAATGATTGGCCTGCTCTTAGTAACCTTTCAGGACAGTCAAACAAGGGATACAATGCATGCACACATTATTTAGATGATACTGAAAGTATATATTTGAATAAATATAGGAATATTGTATACCCGGGGCATCATCGATTTCTTGCGCCCGGGCATCCCGCAAGAAAGAAAGGAAAGAATTTCAAAGGTGAGGGAGATCACCGGAAGAAGCCTATCCGCCATATTGGTGATGATGTATTTGATATGGTCAAGGATTTGGATGTCACAGTAACCTTTGGAAAAGGCCTTGGCAGTCAATCTGTTCCGAATGACGCTAACAAGCACACACTCATGTGGAACAATATATATATTGGGAGCTACGCTATTGGAAAGTTCTAGAGGTCAGCTACTCAGCTCTACCATCGACGTGATGCACGTGACGAAGAATCTTTGCGCTGCTAGGCTTCATGGGCATGTATGGGAAAACTAAAGATACGCCGAAGCATGGCAGGACAAGCAAGGTATGAAAGACCGAGACGGCCTGCATCCAATGAAGACGGATAAAGGACATCTAAGTCCTGCCAGCTACGCTCTTACCAAAAAAGAGAAGGAAATATTTTTTGAAGTCCTGAGAAGTATGAAGATCCCATCTGGCTTCTTGGCGAATATAAAAAGAATAATAAATATGGCAGAGAAAAAAATTCCAGAATCTAAAGTCTCATGACTTCCATGTGCTTATGACGCAATTGATTTCGGTTGCATTGAGGGGGATTCTACCGAAAAATGTTTGACTACCTATTGTGAAGCTATGTGCATTCCTCAATGCTATTTCTCAGAAGGTAATCAATCTAGAAATTCTACCAAGGTTATAGAATGATGTGGTCTAATGTCTCGTTAGTTTTGAGTTGGTGTTCCCACCATCCTTATTTAATATTATGACGCATCTCCTAATACACCAAGTCAACGAGATTAACATTTTGGGTCCTGTATTTCTACACAATATGTTCCCATTTGAGAGGTTTATAGGAGTCTTGAAGAAACATGTTCATAACCATGCTAGGCCAGAGGGAAGCATCTCGAAGGGTTATGGAACAAAGAAGGTCACTGATTTTTGTGTTGACTTTATTCCTGAGCCGATTGGTGTTCCTAAATCGCGGCATGAGGGTAGACTGAGTGGAAAAGGAATGCTAGGAAGGAAATCAATAATATGTAGGGACATGCATTCTTTCACTAAAGCACACTACATAGTTCTATAGAATTCCACCTTGGCAGCTCCGTATATCAAGGAACACAAGAATATTTTACGCTCCAACAACCCGGGGAAACCCGACTCCTGGATTAGAGATGAACACATGACGACTTTCAGTAGTTGGTTGCAAACACATCTCATGAATAACAACACTATTGGAGATCAGTTGTACTTGTTTGCCAGCTCACCATCTAAAATGGATCGTATGGGCACCTAGAGGGGGGGTGAATAGGTGCTACACCAATTTTTAATTCTTTTTCAATTTTAGGCTTAGCACAAAGGTAAATTCTCTAGATAAACTAATGAGTGGAATTTCCCTAAATGCAAACCTATCTACTAGCTAGTAAAGAGCGAGTGGAAGAGGAACGAATGAACCGAAGTGAAGCACGCGGAGACACAGGATTTGTTTGACCGCAGTTCCTTCCTTGTTAAGGGAAGTAAGTCTGCGTTGGAGGGGTGGGCGGTACTAAGACCACCACGCCATAAAAGGCCTCACCCTGTTCTCCGATGGATCCCGCCACAACAGGCCTGATCCACCTTCCACTATAGGTATCCTTCGAGGCGGGCACCGGCGCCTTTACACAACTAGCGGGGCAACAACTCCACAACAACTTGGAGGCTCCCGAAATGACAACAAGCTGCCACAAGAACAAAGTTGTCAAACACAATAACAAGATCTAGGTATTGACAAGAACACTAGATCAGGGATTTCTCCAAGTGAATGGAGAGGAGTTGAAGCGCTTGATCCTTGATGTTGATGATGAACTTCTCCTCCTTCAATTCCACCAAAGATCAAGACCTTCGGGTGGTTGAAGTGGGAGATCGAGAATGAGAGCTCTTGCACAAGGTCTGGTCCATTTCGAATGAATCAAGGATTCTGAACATTGGGGAAGAAGGGGTACTTATACCCCCTTCCAAAAACCAGCCATTGCACACTTTGGGGGCCGGATTATCCGGCCCAAGTGAGGGCCAGATTATCTGGCCTGGGAAAACACCGCCCCAGACTCGAAATATCTGGCAGAAAATCTGCCCCCTCACAAAGCGTCGCGTCAAGCTTGCCCTTGATCAACTTCTGGGGGCCGGATTATCCGGTCCTATGCGAAGGCCGGATTATCCAGCCTGGGGAAGAAAAACCGCCCCAGTTCGGATTTTCCGGGAGAAAATCCAACCGGATACCGAGCGACGCGCCTTGGCTCCTTTTGCTCGAAAACTGGGGGCCGGATTATCTGGCCCTTGCGAAACCCGGATTATCCAGCCTAGGGAGGAAAAACCTCCCTAGTTCGGATTTTCCGGGAGAAAATCCAACTGGACACAGAGCGACACGCCTTGGCTTCCTTGAGAGATGAGGTAGGCCGGATTATCCGGCCCTTGGAGGGGCGGATTATCCAGCCCCCCTCAAAACTTCCTGCACACTTAGCACACATGAAAAGTCTCCATAGTATTGTTATGTAACACGCAAAACATAGGAAAACATGAAATGTTCTTTCAGTCTCCCCCTTTTTGGTGTTAGATGACAATACCAGGATTTGCAGGAGAAAGACACAAGATAAACAGAGATAACTATGAAAGGGACTCCCCCTCAATGTGTGCATAATAGATTTTTACATTGGAATACAAATGCACACAAATAGGTGAATCTATTTCATAGACATAAGGGCAAAAACACATACCACCGAAGTAGTGAATAGGCATCCTTGACATAAATCACAATTATTATTGGATAACCATTATGAGCGCGCGCCTTCCGTGATAAACCTCCAACAATCGGATATGAATAGATATAACCATGAGCATAATCCATGATATGAAGTCCATAGGTATCATCCAAACAACCACATAAAGTCTCAACCACAAATCACAAACCACGAATTTAAAAGTTCAACGCTAAATGGGCATAAGCAAAAAAATAACGAATAGAAAAGTGCAAGCGCTTATGCCCGACCCATGCAAATCCACGGACAACCTAATAGAACTACTTCTCCCCCTTTGGCATCGAGACACCAAAAAGGGAGAAGAGCGATGCTAGCGCCCCATGGGATCACTCATCGTAGTCCTCGTCCTCGTCCTCGTCCTCTTCTTCATTCTCTTCCTCATCCTCATCTTCAAGCTCCTCAGTGTCACCTTCCTCATCTTCATCAGCAGCAGGCGCAGAGGGGAACATGTGACGCTCCAGCCCACCATAGTTCAGCCCGGAGGAAGAGTTTCACCGAGCATATGGAGTGGGAGGTGTAGGAGCCGGAGGAGCACCCGAAGCGCCGGACACGTGGTGGAGAATGAGCTGCTGGGAGTGAGCCAACTCATGGCGCTGCCTGTAAGCCTCGTACTGACCCTTGCGTGTGTCCATGCCCATGCAGAGAATGTGACGCTAGAACCAGTTCAGCTGCTCGATCTCACGGGCTACGGGAGGTACAGGCGGCCTGCGAGCATCCCTCATGAGGCCCTCAGGAGCAGAGGAGGGGTGAGAGGTCTTCCGAACCTTGTTGTATATCTTCTTGGCCTTGTGCACCGAGTCAATGTGGAACTCCTCAGCAGGAAGCAGGTGGCGGATGAGCAGCATAATATAGGGCGCATAAGGAATGGACAGACGGTTGAACATAGCATCACACAGCTCATGGTAGATGAAGTCCATGACATCCAGCTTATCTTTGTGACTCGTCCTCGCAGGAGGCAACCTCATGAGAAAATTGAAGTAGCTGAACAAGGTGACCACGGATGTTGTCATTGTTGCCCCCACTCGGTGTAATAGAGTCATGGAAGAGACCCACCAATGCTGCATAGATGGGAGCAAGACCAGCCACAGTACCCATAATGCCATTGTTCACAGTGCAAGGAGAGAGAGCAACTTCCTTGTTGGGCTTCAGCTGAGTGATGATCACGGCACTTGGGCTCTATCCTGTTGCGGAAGGAGTACCCCTCAAACCTCAGAAACACGTGAAAATCAGCAGACATGGGCTTGTCATGAGTCATCCACTTCATAGCGGCGCTCATCCCCACAAACCACGTAGTGGAGAAGAACGCTTCACCACTTGAGTCAAAAACCTTTGGAGAGACATGAGATGGTGCAGCACCATCCTCTCAGCCACATACATCGCATCCACAAGATGCGCCTTCTCCAAAGCCTCAGCAAGTACCAGTGGGTGCATAGGCCTAATGTTCAGCCTAGCATAGATGTCTTCATAAATCCCCTTCTGTTCTGCACACCAAAACCGGGTATCCCCCAGCTCATCATCACGAGGCAGCTCAGCAAACAAGTCACGGTGACAGATGGCGGAATAGGAGACCGCATCCAAAGTCTGGTAGTTGATCTTGGGCTCATTGCCCTTCCTCTTGGACACCCCTTTCCTAGTCCTCTTAGATTGTTCAGCCATGCGCCTCTCTTCGTTCTTCCTTCTCCTCAATTCAACTTCGTCCACTAAGTGACCCTGTCTGTCGTCCCGAAAGTACTTGGCGCGAGGACGGCGCTTGTAGGTCTTGTTGACATCGGAACCACATCTGAGGAGAATAAGGGCGATAGCATGGGGATAAGCATACACACAAGTCCAGGAGAGAGCATGGAAAAAGTAGTCAAAAAGTTCATAGGACAAACTACTCAATGCATACACCATAGTGAAACTGAAGCAGACTTGAATCTGTCAGGCCGGATTATCCGGCCTAGCCAGGGGCGGATGATGACCCACAAGTATAGGGGGTGTATCGCAGTATTTTCGAGGGAAGTGAAACCCAATTTATTGATTCGACACAAGGGGAGCCAAAGAATACTTATCAGCCTTAACAACTGAGTTGTCAATTCAGCAGCACCTGGAAACAATCTTGGTCATAGCAGTTTATCAGTAGCAACAGTTTTGTAGTAGGAATAGCAAAGTAACAGCAGTACTAAAGCAAAGACAGTAGTAACAAAAGCGAAACAAGTGGATTCGAAAAGGTAGGTATAGGGATGGATGGACGGGCGTTGCATGGACAAGAATATTCACATAGCAATCAGAACATAGGGCAATTGCAGATAAATAAGATAAAGCACCCAAGTACTAGACAATCCTAGGCATGTATTCCATATATAGTCATACGTGCTCGCAATGAGAACTTGCACAACATCTTTTGTCCTGCCAGCCCGTTTGTAGCGGGGCCTCTAGGGAACTACTGGCAATTAAGGTGCTCCTTTTAATAAAGCACCAGAGCAAAGCATTAACACTCCATGAACACACGTGATCCTCACATCAAAGCCTTTCCCTTCCGGCTACCCCGATTTCGTCGCCGGGACCATAGGTTCCGGACAACGACGTGTGTATACAACTTGTAGATAAGACCCAAAACAATACTATCATGATGAATCAATAATAAGTTCAGATCTGAAATCATGGCACTCGGGCCCTAGTGACAAGCATTAAGCACAACAAGGTTGCAACAAAGTCATAAAGCACTAATAGAGATACTAGGCACTATGCCCTAACAATCTGATGCCATTACATGAACGATCTCATCCAATCCCTACCATCCCCATAGCCTACAGCGGGGGATTACTCACTCATAGATGGGGGAAACATGGATGGTCGATGGAGAAGCGATGGTGATGATGATGGCGATGATCTCCTCCAATTCCACGTCCCGGCAGGGTGCCAGAACGGAGTTTCTGGTGCTGTTTCGTGGAATCTGGTGGTGGCGGCGGAGCGGAACTCCTTCTAGAAAAACGTCGAACCCCCCGAAGTTTTTAGGTCAGAAGGCTCCTTATAGGCGAAGAGAGAGGCCGAGGGGGTGCCTGGGGGCCCACACCACCCCCTGGCGCGGCCTGGCCTGGCCCGCACCACCAGGTGGTGTGGCCACCCCAGGGCTCCTCTCCGTCTCGTATTCTGGCTCCTGGAGTCTTCGGGTGAAATAGGATTTTTGGCATATTTTCCGGGATTTTTCCTGATAGTTGATTTTCTGCACAAAAAGTAGACACCGAGGCAATCCTGCTGAAAACAGCGTTAGTTCGCATTAGTTGCATCCAAATCACACAAGTATAGAGGAGAAACAACAACAAAAGTGTTCAGGAAAGTAGATACGTTTTGGACGTATCAACTCCCCCCAAGCTTAGCTTATTGCTTGTCCTCAAGCAATTCAGTTGAAAACTGAGTGCGATAAAAGAACTTTCACGGACACATTTGCTTCATATGATGTAAATAATCTCAGCAATGTGATCAACTACTTAGACAATTCATAATAAAGAGTATGCAACTGAGTCTACTTAATAGTCATTGCAAGCTATGAAGAGATTCCAACTCAAGAATAATAAGTAGCATGAAGCACAAACATAAGCAACATTACAATGCTCATAGAAAGGTATGATAGAGTGGTATCTCGCTTGCCTTGGATTATGAATGTCAAGGCACCTCTGAAGTTCAAGTGATGACTAGAATAAAGATATCAAAGATACAAGCATCAAAGTCATAACACAAATAATCAAGTAATGAAACAAACACAAAAAATGACAACTAATGCTCTCAAGAATGTGCTCAAAGAATATGTGGAGACTCAACAAATAGATGAAAAAGGTTTTGAATAATTTTGAAAGGCTTCCAAATACTGAAAGTATGGTACTTGTTAACTTTGAGCTCTCATTGCCCCTATCATAAGCATCTTTAATGTGGTTAAGGTGAAAGTGACACAACTAAGAGGATATGCTTGACAAGTTATAAATTGAAGTGTCATGCCCCTTACTTACGAAGACCGATCGTCATGCTACTCAACTTCAGTCACAAGTAAGCTCCTGTCATTGTAAGTATGTACGTATCATAGAGAACCGCCAACGGGGTACCCCTTGCACATGACACAGGAGCTATCCCATAATCAAAATACAAGGCAAGCAGACAATGAGCATCTCAGCGATCTTTTTATTTACTATGTGCATAGATTTTTATTGAGGATGCTTCATAGAATGCTCATTATGGTTATGCTGCAAGTTTCCACCATGATTAGGCATGGCTTAGGCTAGTGGCCCAGACGTTTCTCTAACATACATACAAACTCCATGATCTTACAAGTTCCACTTTTATTTCACACCACCGGGATCCATAAGCAAAAGAACATGATATCAACTAAGTACAAAGTACCTATGAAGCGCTGAAAGCGGTCCCCATGATACATGGTTCTGCTAACTTCAACTCATAAAGCGCAAGCATATGCGCAACAAAGAAGGACGCAATGGTTTGGGTTTATTAAGTGCAAGAAAATAAAGCGTGCCATCAAGTTCGTGAGAGCTTTACTAACTAACTTTCTCATAACAAGCAAACATTTTATTCGGAAGAAAACAAGGCATATTTAATATGCACGGAAGTAGCAAGTGATGCTAATGGCTAGGTATGGTCGACACTTTGGAAATATTTGGCTTAGGGAATTGGAAACATGAGTAGGACACTCAGTGAAAGTGAAGGCTAGCAAAAGTAAGGGAGCGACAAACGAGAGAGCAACAGCTGTCATTATCATGCTTACAAAAAAACAATACTACTCATGGCATGAAAATGATTCAAGATCTTCAAGGCAAAATAATTCGTCAAGGCTTAACTGATTATTATAGTCATGTGCATGCGTGAGCATGTGCCAAGTTGATCAAATGAAACATTCAGAGGAGGATACCACAGTGTCATACCAATTTATGAATAGAGTAATGCAAGCAAACATTCATGAGACATGCTACAAACTATTAGCGAGCTGGAGCTAATCACAAGAAAGCAAGAACTACTAAGCATCCAAAGAAAACATACACTCTACATGAACGGACTAAGCAAGCTCACAATGATGAGTATATGTACAAAAATGAAGACAAATAGAGTTCGTTACCAGCCTCTTACCACGCCTCAAGTTGTCATTGATCCTCATTATTGCTCTTCACTTGTGTGGCTTGAATAATAATATGAAACCAATAATCCAACGAGAACCGCCGAACCTCAGTAGCCAACTCGCAAAAACCAAAGAAGAACGACAAATATTTTTGGTGTTTTCGATTTTTAAACAAAAACCAAAAGAGAAAAACAAGCAAAGCAAAATCTTTTTGGGTTTTTCGAATAGTTCAAACAAAGCAAAGAGGAACAAGGAAACCAAAGAAAAAAGAAGAAGCAAACCAAAGAGAAACAACAAAAATATTTTTGGTCTTTTTGTGTTTTAGAAAGCAAAAGCAAAGAAGAACGAATACTAAAAAGAGAACGAAAGCATGAATATACAAAGAACCGACGCAACATGATATGGAGATGAGTGCGGTGTCGTCGTACCTCCCCCAAGATTAGGCTTTTGGCCTAAGTGGGTATTAATCCCAGGCTGGCCAATATGAAGTGTCACCAGGGTACGACGAGGAGGTACCCTCGTCCTGGTGCGAGCCAGAGTACATCCCTCTGTAATGTGCGGAATAATCATAGGAGGGCACATCCTCCTAGTGCTGCTCGTGGAAACCCAACAAGCGAAGCTTCTCGTCCACCTCCTCCTTGGAGCGCGACCACGGTCGCCTGTCAACACTGAACAAAGCAGGCTGGGGCAAAAGGATCTCCCTTTCATCCCCGTCAGTGAAAAGCATCCTATATACTAGATTGTTCAAATCAGAGGTAGCAGTGACAAAGTGATGAGTTTTCATGGCAACAAGGTTGAGCCTCTGTGGTGCTAGCATAACATCATCAGAAGCCACCGAAAGATCTAATGCATCGACCACATGCGAGGCAATGATGCCCCCATAGATAGGCCCCCTAGCAGCTAGGCGGCGAGCAATAAGAGAGCCAAGATTGTACCGAGTATCATTGTTGAGCGCAGCAGCAAGGAAAGCTAAGTGATAGTTGGAGATATTACTAGTGTTCTCCCTACCCAATACATTAGTGGCAAGATAGTAAGAAAAGTATCTAAGAGTAGGGAGTTGGATATTTCTTATCTTTCCGCGCTGCGCCACGCGGTCATCATCATTGGTCACCCCTCGGTAAAGCTCCAACAAATCAGCGGGTCGTCCTTGAATTTTCCTCACAGTCCCTGCCATACGCACACCTACAATACTGCAAAATCTCTCCAAAGGCATGGTGAAGGGCATATCATAGATCTTAAATGAGACAGTAGAATGATAGGATGTGTTAGAAAATGAGAAGCTCTCAACAAAAGTTTTGGTGAGCATAGCGTATTGTGCACTCTCATCTTGCATATAAGAGGTCAAGCCAACCCTCTCAATCAGTAGCAAGAAATCATCAAGAATACCTGCAGCTTGCAAGAAAGTAAAACAAGGAAAAGAGGATGGGTGAGCATCCCCATCATCTCTTTCACTGCCAATACGTGATGCAATGAGGTCTTCATTATATGATGGCCTAGCTTGAGAGGCTGTTCTTGAGGGCCTTGACCTCCTAGGTGCATCACTCTCAAATATCTCTCCAAAAGTGTGGTTGTTCATGCTTGGTAATCTGAAATTTAAACACCTATTAAACAAGTGATTGCAAAGTAAATATAATGAAGGATTCTACTCACAGGGACTAGCAAGAGGCCTAAACATGCATCAAAACTATAACTCTAAGCATCAAACAAGTTTACAAGCCCTCAAAACCAGTCACCTACAGCAGCAAAATACTCAACATACAATCCACTAAACACAAATCTACTTGGACAAGGGGAGGAGTCACATACCAAGGAACAATTGCTCCAAATTTCAGCAAGAAAGATGGGCTGAGCAAAGAGATCGAAGAAACGAGGGCAAGCACAGAGAGAACGCGATTTCGAGCTATGAACTGGAGCTTACTCAGGAGAGAGAAGAAAGTGGCAGGAGAGAGAGGTAGTGGGGGGCCAGGGGTGGCCCACACCAGGGCATGGCGCCACCCAGGTCTGGCCACGCCACCATGTGGTGTGCCTGCCTGGTGGGCCCCCCTGGTACCCACCAGGTACTCCTCTGCCCCTTTTTTCACGTAAAAATTTAATATGAATTTTTTGGAATTTTTCGAGACACTTTATTTTTGGGTATTTTTCAGAAATAGAAGAATGATTTTTCTAACAGACGGATTTTTTTCTTTTTGGAAACATGATACAAGGACAAAACAAGGCTAGAACTACAGAAGTTATAGCATGTAAGCAAACTAACAACACAAAGAAAACTAAACGAAAGCAAACACTAAAAATGCAAAGGATAGAAATAAACGGAGATAATCATAATGAAAACATTGTTTTGTTCAATGGAATCCTTTTGTTAGCAAGGTGGATCAAGTCTTGCTACCAAAACAATTGCATATGAGACAAAACTTTGTATTCCACTAATGATTATGTTACCTCAACCTTGATAGCAATGGTCCCAATCATAATAGTTTCAAATTTTTCTTTTGGTATGGGACAATATATTTCTCAAACTTGAATGCCTTCAACATGTTCAATTGAATTTAAACCATAAGTCGTTTCAATCTTCTTGGGGAAATAGACAGTATGTTCCTTGTCATTAACATTGAAGGTCACCTTTCCTTGATTACAATTAATAACAGCTCCTGCAGTATTAAGAAAAGGTCTCCCAAGAATAATAGACATATTATCATCTTCAGGCATTTCAAGCACAACAAAATCAGTTAATATCAAGAAATTATGAGCCAACTGGACAGGTACATCCTCACATATACCCACAAGAATAGTGGTAGACTTATCAGCCATTTGCAAAGATATATCAGTTGGTATCAATTTTTCAAGCTAAAGCCTCTTATAGAGAGAGAGAAAGGCATAACACTAACTCCAGCTCCCAAATCACACAAAGCAGTTCTAACATAACTATTCTTAATAGAGCAAGGGATAGTTGGAATCCCTGGGTCTCCAAGTTTCTTAGGAACCTTACCATTGAAGGAATAATTAGCAAGCAAAGTAGAGATTTCTTCATTAGGGATCTTCCTTTTATTCGAGACAATATCCTTCATATACTTTGAGTAAGGAGGCAATTTAATAGCATCAGTCAAAGGAATTTGCAAGAATAAAGGCTTCATCCACTCACAAAACTTATTGTAGTGTTCATCTTCCTTTGACTTGTGTTTCTTATCAGGGAGAGGCATAGGTTTTTGGACCCAAGGTTCTCTTTCACTACCATGTTTCTTAGCAATAAAATCTTCTTTAGTGTATTTAGTATTCTTAGTGTGGTTTTCAGGTTCTTCTTCAACTTTTTCTTCATTAGGCACTTCATTTTCTTCATTACCACTTTCAGTTTTAGCATCAGAGATAGATATACTATTAGGATCTATAATAGGTTCAGAGGGTTCTACAACAGTTTTATGTTTCTTTTTCTTTTTCTTACGAGTAGAACCACTATTTTCAGCTTGTTGAGAATCCTTCTCAATTCTTTTGGGATGCCCCTCAGGATATAGAGGATCCTAGGTAGCAGCACCACTTCTAGTTCTAATTTCATAAACATGTTTTTCTTTAGCAGCATTAACTAGCAAGTCATTTTGCACTTTAACAAGTTGATCTATTTGAGTTTGAACCATTTGAAAGTGTTTAACAATCATTTTAACATCATTAGAGGTTCTTTCCACAATATCTTTCAACTCAACAATAGCTCTAGTGTTTTCCATTAGATGATTTTGCACCCTTTTATTAAAGTTATCTTGCTTAACAATAAAGATATCAAATTCTTCTAAGCATTGATGAGGAGGTTTAGAGTAAGGGATATCACCTTCATCAAAGTGTTGGAGAGAGTGTACCTCAATAGTGGGTGAGTAGGGAATAGGCTTACATAATTCTTCTATAGGAGGTAAATTCTTGACATCTGCAGCTTTAATTCCCTTCTCCTTAAGACATTTTTTAGCTTCCTTCATCACTTCATCATTTAATTCAATAACTCCCCTCTTCTTTGATGTTGGAATAGGCACAAGAATAGATGGTTCATGTACAATTACTTCAGGTATAGCTTGTTTAGGAGGAGTCCAATCTTCATAATTCTTGCTTATTTTAGCCATTAATTCCTCAGCTTCCTTGGGAGTCCTATTCCTGAAAACACAATCAGCACAACTATCTAGGTATGTCCTAGATTCTTCGGTTAGTCCATTATAAAATATATCAAGTAGTTCATTCTTAGGTAATGGACTTCCAGCCTGTGCATGAATCAAAGCACAACACCTTGCCCAAGATTCGGGCAATACCTCTTTTTCTCCCTGTTTGAAATCAAAAAGTTCCTGCAAAACAACATGTCTAGCACTAGGAGGAAAATATTTCTGCAGGAAAGTACTAATCAAGCACTCATGGCTATCAATAGATCCAGGAGGTAAATTACCAAACCAAGTTTTAGCTTCTCCTTTTAGTGAAAAAGGGAAAATCTTAGCAACAAAGTAAGTACGCATTTTAATATCATCAGAAAACAAGCCACTCATGGTAGAAAGTTCATTCATATGTGCTACCGCACTTTCATTCTTAGTCCTGCCAAAAGGTTCTTTCTCGACAATAGCTATGTAAGATAGATCAAGAGAGAAATCATAATCTTCATCTATAATGTTTATGGGAGAAGCAGCAAACTTAGCATCAAGAGACAATTTGGGTTTAATAGTACGCCTCTCAAGGAGATTCTTAGCGGCTCTCCTATCATGGGTGTTCCTACATTCTTCAATAAACTCATCAGTCATCTCAACATAATCTTCTTCAGCATCATAACTCTCACTAGACTCAGGTGAGCTAACAGGTGTGGCAGTGTCTTCATTAGGAGTTTCGGTATTTCCAACTATAGTTCTAGCAATCGTAGCATCTAGGAAATGACCTAATGAACCACTCTTAGCAAGCACAGTAGGAGCAGCATCATAAGCATCAGAAGTTTCAGATTAAGCAGTAGTAGTAGTGTGTGTAGCATGTGTATGTGGTGCTGTAAGGAACTTACCGTAATGCATTTGATGAATCAAGAGCAGAGGTGTTCGTAACTGCACTCTTCTTGTAGTGGATGGTAAAATAGGAACCTTGCCATCACGAGACTTACCCATGATGGATGGAAAGCAGCGAACAATAGAGAATCCAAGTGAACTTGATAAATAAAGCTATGCTCCCCGGCAACGGCGCCAGAAACTAGTCTTGATGACCCACAAGTATAGGGGGTGTATCGCAGTATTTTCGGGGGAAGTGAACCCCAATTTATTGATTCGACATAAGGGGAGCCAAAGAATACTTATCAGCCTTAACAACTGAGTTATCAATTCAGCTGCACCTGGAAACAATCTTGCTCACAGCAGTTTATCAGTAGCAACAGTTTTGTAGTATGAATAGCAAAGTAACAACAGTAGTAAAGCAAAGATGAGTAACAAAAGCAAAAGTGGGATTCGAGTGCGGTAGGCATATGGATGGATGAACGGGCGTTGCATGGACAAGACAGTTCACATAGCAATCAGAACATAGGGCAATTGCAGATAAATAAGATAAAGCACCCAAGTACTAGACAATCCTAGGCATGTGTTCCATATATAGTCATATGTGCTCGCAATGAGAACTTGCACAACATCTTTTGTCCTGCCATCCCGTTTGCAGCGGGGCCTCTAGGGAACTACTGGCAATTAAGGTGCTCCTTTTAATAAAGCACCGGAGCAAAGCATTAACACTCCATGAACACACATGATCCTCACATCAAAGCCTTTCCCTTCCGGCTACCCTGATTTACATCGCCGGGACCATAGGTTCCGGACAACGACGTGTGTATACAACTTGTAGATAAGACCCAAAACAATACTATCATGATGAATCAATAATAAGTTCAGATCTGAAATCATGGCACTCGGGCCCTAGTGACAAGCATTAAGCACAACAAGTCACAACAAAGTCATAAAGCACTAATAAAAGATACTAGGCACTATGCCCTAACAATCTGATGCCATTACATGAACGATCTCATCCAATCCGGAGGCGCGGAGAAGAAGATCCGGGGAGGCCCGGAAAATCCGGTGGCCAGGGAGGGTGAGGGGCGGCAGGCGGCGGCTGGGGAGGAGGAGAGGGCTGGGGGAGAAGTGCTACTCATTATGAGCCCTTCCCCCCGAGCCCTGCCCTTTAAGATCAAATCTGCAAGGGCCGGATTATCCGGCCAACATTTGGGCCGGATTATCCGGCCTAAATTCTAGGATTCTGTTATACACAGAACCAGGCCCGCACGTCCCCAAACAACACCCCCACAAGGTGTACAAGGGACTTGTGTGCAAGAATAGATGGCTTAGGGGTAGGGAAGGCTTAGGATTAAGAGAGCCAAACTGAGATGGTACTAGACACTCAAAATTGCAAAAACCAAATCAAATAAAAGCCAAGATTGGGTGTGATTCCCATAAGAACATGAGAGAGCAAATAACATCCAAAATGATCCAATTCTCCACAAGGGAGAGGGCGGTGGCCGAAGTCACCTTGTTGGAGTGTATGGTGTGACACCGTGAAGATATATCTTGGGTTCACAACCAATACTCATCAATAAGCTCCCATATCACAACATGATATTAAGAGAATGATATATCTTGCTATTGGCATTATGGGGGGGTTAGCCCAATGAGTTAGGACCACACTCCCCCTATATCCATGCCCACACCTAGACCAAACAAGTATTGAGATGTACGAGTGGGTGCATGGGTAATCAAGACAAGCTCCCGGAATCAATGATATTTAGCTCATTCCTCAAATAGCAGAATCTTGCTTCATCAAGTGGCTTTGTAAAAAATCCGCCAGTTGGTTCTTCGTGCTCACAAAAGATAGATCAATATCGCCTCGAGCAACATGGTCACGAATAAAATGATTCCGAATCTCAATATGCTTTGTCCTTGTGTGCTGAACTGGATTGTATGCAATTTTGATAGCACTTTCATTATCACATAAAAGAGGCACTTTGTCACAATTGACACCGTATTCCTTTAAAGTTTGCCTCATCCACAATAATTGGGTACAAGCGCTGGCAGCAGCAACATATTCAGCTTCGGTGGTGGAGAGAGATATACAATTCTGCTTCTTGGAGGACCAACAAACAAGAGACCTTCCCAAGAATTGACAAGCTCTAGAAGTGGACTTCCGATCATCCTTATCACCAGCCCAATCTGAGTCAGTGTAACCACATAAAGAGAAATTGGAGCCCTTGGGATACCAGAGACCAAAGTTGGGGGAATGAACCAAATATCGAAAGATCCTCTTGACTGCCACTAAGTGGCTTTCTTTAGGAGCTGCTTGATACCTTACACACACTCCCACACTCAACACAATATCGGGTCTAGATGCGCAGAGGTAAAGAAGAGAGCCGATCATGGACCAGTATACCTTTTGGTCCACATCTTTACCATGAGGGTTGAGTTCAAGATGACACTTTGTTTACATCGGAGTGGCGACACCATTTAGATCCGACATCTTGAATCTCTTGAGCATGTCTTGGATGTACTTTGCTTGATTAATAAAGGTTCCTTCTCTAAGTTGCTTGATCTCGAATCCAAGAAAGAACCGTAATTCCCCCATCATAGACATCTCAAACCTGTCAGTCATAAGCTTTGAAAATTCATCGTTAAAAGCTTTGTTAGTAGAACCAAAAATTATATCGTCTACATATAGTTGGCATACAAAGAGCTCCCCATTAACCTTCTTAGTAAAAAGAGTGGGGTCGATTTGCCCAACTTCGAAGCCACGATCTAACAAAAGCTCTTTAAGGTGCCCATACCACGCACGTGGGGCTTGTTTAAGGCCATAGAGTGCCTTATCGAGTTTGTAGACATGGTTCGGGAAGTTAGGATCCTCAAACCCCGGGGGTTGCTTTACGTATACCAACTCATGTAGAGGACCATTAAGGAAGGCACTCTTAACGTCTATTTGCTGCAACTTAAAATTGTTATGAGCAGCAAAAGCAAGTAGGATACAGATGGACTCAAGGCGAGCCACATGAGCATAGGTCTCGCCGAAGTCGATGCCCTCAACTTGGGAGTACCCTTGTGCCACAAGTCTTGCCTTGTTCCTCACAACAATGCCATTCTCATCTTGCTTGTTCTTGAAAATCCACTTGGTGCCGATAACATTGCGGCACTCTTTGGGTTTCTCCACTAGTTTCCAGACTTTGTTGCGCTCGAAATTATTCAATTCTTCATGCATAGCAACAACCCAGTCTGGGTCTTCAAGAGCTTCAAAGACCTTCTTAGGTTCCACCATGGAGATATGAGCTTGATGCTCACCAAAACTGGCCAATTCTCTTCTTGTAGAAACCCTTCGTCGAAGATCACCAACAACCTTGTCGAGAGTGTGACCCCTCCACTCAAGGTTACGATTAGCCCGAGCGTTGCGATGAAGTTCAATAAGTTTGTTGTCTCTTGGTGGAGGAGATTCATCACATGAGTCTTCATTGGAAGCATTTTCTCCGCCTTGATCAAGAATCGAACATCGATGGTGGTGGTGGAGATGCATGCCCTTGAGGTGAATCCATAGACATAACAGGAGGTTGCGGAACTGGAGAGTCAGGGCCGGATAATCCTGTCGATGAAGAGGCCAGAAAATCTGGCCTGGGAGTACTTGCAGCAACTTCATCAGGAAGCCTAGGACTTGCTTGAACTGGCGAGGAGCCGGATAATCCGGGTCAGCCGGAAAATCCGGCCTGGAGCTTGCGTTGATATCTTCACCACCAGGAGCAGCATGGTCAGTTGGAGCGGGGTGGCCAGATAATCCGGTGTCAACCGGAAAATGCGGCCTGGAGTTTTCTGGAGCATCTTGACCTTTAGCAGTTGATGGAGATGGTGTAGAAGTTGCCCCCATGGTTGGAGCATGTTGCGAATGTGTAGATGAGGGCTCTATATGAGTAGAGCATTGTCCTTCCCGGTCCACCACAAGGGGTTCCTCAATGGGGCGGAAGAATCCCACACCCATTCTTCTTATGGCATCTTGGGGTATTTCAACATCTGCATCACAAACACCAACTTGCTCCGCACGGGAACCGTCATTTTCCTCGAACACTAGACTACAAGATTCTACAACAGTTTCGAAGAGCTTATTGTAGACTCTATAAGTGTGGGATTCGGCACCATAACCAACAAAAATACCTTCTAGAGCCTTAGATACAAACTTAGATAAACGAACTCCTTTAATAAGAAAGAAACACTTACACCCGAATACCCGAAAGTATGAGATGTTTGGCTTGTTACCAGTAAGTATTTCATACGGAGTCTTGTCCAAGATCTTGCGGAGGTATAAACGGTTGGATGAATGACAAGCAGTAGAGATTGCTTCCGCCCAGAAGTTATATGGAGATTTGAATTCGGCTAGCATTGATCTTGCGATGTCCATTAGAGTTCGATTCTTCCTCTCGGCTACACCATTTTGTTGAAGGGTGTACACAACGGAATATTGATGTCTTATCCCCTCTTCACTTAGGAACTCATTTAAGGTGTAGTTCTTGAACTCCGAGCCATTATCACTCCTTATAGCCAAAATGGGGACGTTGTGTTGACGTTGAACCTCGTTGGCGAAGTCGATGACAGTTTGTTGAGTTTCACTCTTCAACTTGAAGAAATAAACCCAAGTGTATCTCGAGTAATCATCAGCAATCACTAGACAATACTTCTTCCCACCGAGGCTTGCATGAGATGGAGGACCGAAGAGGTCCACATGAAGGAGCTCCAAAATCCTTTTTGAAGAGATAATGGTTTTCCTTCGATGAGGTGAATCATGCATTTTCCCTTCAACACACGCCCTGCAAACACGATATTTGGAAAAAGAGACATTTACTTTTAGTCCAAGAATGTGGCCACCCTTGTGGAGACTTTGCAAAGTTCTCATATTGACGTGGGCTAGTCGGCGATGCCATAGCCAGCCCGCGTCAGCCTTTCCGAAGAGACACATCGGGCCTGTAGTGGTTTTCCCCGAAAAGTCCACCACGTACAGGTCGTTTTCGACATATCCCACGAAAGCGACTTTAAGAGACTTGCTCCACAAGAGCACCACTAAATTAGCATCAATGTAAACTGCAAAGCCCATCTTACCAAGGGCACGAACTGAAAGTAAGTTATACCCGAGAGTCTCAACAAGCATGACGTCCACGAGAGAGATATCGTGAGCCACCACAACTTTGCCGAGACCCAATACCTCAGATTTTGACTTGTCACCATAGGAGACGGTAATATGATCAAGGTTTGGCCGCATCTCCGTGATGATCTCCTTGCTTCCGGTCATATGACTCGTGCAACCGCTATCGAGTACCCATTTAGAACCACCGGAAGCATAACCCTGCAAGAAAATTACTTCTTGGTTTTAGGTACCCATTTTTCAATGGGTCCTCTCATGTTAGTAACAAGGGTCTTGGGAACCCAAATAGACCAAGGAATGTAACAATCATAAGGCCCTACATAACTAGCATAAACATCACCATAAAAATCACAATATAGTTCAAAGTTAGGATTATTGATCCCTGCAAAACCATCATAATTAGTCTTGTGATTGGTAATGTTGCTAGTCTTTGATTGAGCAATCTTGTTCTTCTTCTTCTTCTTCTTCTTCTTTTTCTTGCTCTTTATCTTGGGTATGTAACCAAGACCTTCTTTACTGTTGTTTGTCCTTTGCCTTCTCAGTATCTCATCAATAACCCCTTTACCTTTGGGTTGAGAACTTCTTCCAAGATCTTCTTTTCCAAAGGATGAAGTGGAGGTACTTGGCACATCATACCGTTTCAATTGAGTTTGGAGCTGGTCATGAGACTCATTTAGAGTAGAATGATCACTCTTCAATGCCTTGTGAGCACTTTCAAGATCATCAAACTTCTCCAAAAGTCTAGCATGAACAGCCCCAAAATCAATCTTTTCTTTCTTTAGTTTCTTTACCTTGGCAAGAGCATGGTCACATTCTTTAATGATCTGAGCTACAGCTTCTTCTTGTGACTCCTCTAGGGATTTGAGTCTTTCTTCCAAAGAAACTCGAGCTTCCTCTTCCTCTTCCAAGGCATTCTTCAAAGAAGCTATCTCTAAGGCATCTTCTCTTTCAATTCTGCCCTTTTCTTCAAGGAGATCTTCGGCTTGAGCAAGTTGACTCATAAGAGTATCAAAATGGAGTTTGTGCTCACCTTGTAGGTTAGTGAAAAAAGTATCCAAGGTAATAACTTCTTCTTTCATTTCAAGACTGTCATGATCATCCATATCCAAAATTATGTTAGTCTTAGAAAATGAAGAGTTAGAAGTTGATACCTCGGATCCTCTTGCTATTAGACAAGTGGCGTTGTTGTTGATGGTGTTCTCGTTCATCGAGTCAAAGAGATTGGAGGGAGTCGATGTGGTGGCTATAGTAGCCACTTCGCGGGAACTATCATCATCCTCTTGATCTTCACTTGCGGAGGAGTATTCCTCTTGAGCTACAAGGACCATCTTGGGTTGCTTCTTGAAAGGGCCATTCTTCTTAGTAAACGGCTTCTTATTAGGAGCTTTGGATTTCTCTTTAAGAATGAGCCTGCCACCATTATCTTCTCTATTTTGATAAGGACACTCGGCTACAAAGTGCAGTCTATCTCCACAGTTGAAACAAGTTCTCAATCTTGGGCCACTTTCTCTTCTTCCATTTGACCCGTTCTTGCGCTCAAGTTCAGAGTTGGCTTTGGCAGGGTCCTTCCAAAAATTCCTTGCATAGAATGCCATGTACTCACCATGAGCACGTTTGACCTCATCGGGGCAGTCCATGGATACCCCCTCAAAAGCTCCTTCATCGTCTTCTTGCTCAACAACATTGGCTTTGAGAGCCACATTGACACCCTTTTGCATTCCAATGGCCCGAGCACAGGCATCTTCAGCATTCTTTGCCGCCACTTTGAATGACGCCATTTCTTGCATGACTTCGTTGGATGTCATTTGATGATAGTTGTGTCTACCTTGCAAGCTCTTCAAATCCGTTGGTTCAAAAGGCATTAGGGCACTCACATACTTTCTTTCTATCCATGCATCATCAATGTGAGTTGCCCCATGCTTCCGAAATGTTGTTGCGGTGCCCTTAAGTCTTCTATACATGTCCTCATGGTTTTCACCATCCAACATGTAGAATCCCTCAGTTTCATTACTAAGGGCATCATACCTATTTCTTCTCATGCTTTCATTTCCAACGAAAGGGTCTGTAAGAGCATCCCACGCCTCTTTACCTGTGTTGAGATGTTCAATGTGTGGCATGTCCTTGGGACCCACACCCAGCTGTATCATGTGGAGAGCGGTGGCATTCAACTGGCTATCCACAACTTCCCTTCTCGTTAGATTGGTTTGATCTCCAATATGAAGACCTTCTTCAATAATCCTCCACAATTCAATAGAGGAGCTGCAAACATGAGATTTCATTAGAAATTGCCACTGGTTAAAAGAGGATGCAGTGAGCTTGGGTGGATCACCCCTATTGTTTATATGAGGATGAGGGATAGGTGGGTCGGGGCAATATACGTGGTGAACCTCACTATATTCCTCCTTACCACTTCCCTTTTTGGAGGTGGAGCCATTTAGTTTTTCACCTTCCACATCATCATCCTTGGATCCAGTGTTACCCTTTTCCTTAGATGATGGTGTGGGAGCCTCAGAGGAGGATGGAGATGGGGCTATGGATGATGTAAGGCGAGCAATCATTTGATTCATCTCCTCCATCTTGGCCTCAAAGGATTTCAACAAGGTTGTTTCCAACGACTTGAGGTCATCCATTGTGACCTTATCCACAGCCTCATTTCCATCATCCTTGGTACCCATACTACTCTTAGGCGGTTAAGCCCGAATTAAGAGCCGGGGCTCTGATACCAATTGAAATGGATTGTATGGGCACCTATAGGGGGGGTGAATAGGTGCTACACCAATTTTTAATTCTTTTTCAATTTTAGGCTTACCACAAAGGTAAATTCTCTAGATAAACTAATGAGTGGAATTTCCCTAAATGCAAACCTATCTACTAGCGAGTAAAGAGCGAGTGGAAGAGGAACGAGTGAACCGAAGTGAAGCACGCGGAGACACATGATTTGTTTGACCACAGTTCCTTCCTTGTTAAGGGAAGTACGTCTGCGTTGGAGGGGTGGGCGGTACTAAGACCACCACACCACAAAAGGCCTCACCCTGTTCTCCGATGGATCCCGCGACAATAGGCCTGATCCACCTTCCACTATAGGTACCCTTCGAGGAGGGCACCGACGCCTTTACACAACTAGTGGGGCAACAACTCCACAACAACTTGGAGGCTCCCGAAATGACAACAAGCTGCCAGAAGAACAAAGTTGTCAAACACAATAACAAGATCTAGGTATTGCCAAGAACACTAGATCAGGGATTTCTCCAAGTGAATGGAGAGGAGGAAGCGCTTGATTCTTGATGTTGATGATGAACTTCTCCTCCTTCAATTCCACCAAAGATCAAGACCTTCGGGTGGTTGAAGTGGGAGATCGAGAATGAGAGCTGTTGCACAAGGTCTGGTCAATTTCGAATGAATCAAGGATTCTGAACGTTGGGGAAGAAGGGGTACTTATACCCCCTTACAAAAACCAGCCGTTGCACACTTTGGGGGCCGGATTATCCGGCCCAAGTGAGGGCCGGACTATCCGGCCTGGGGAAAACACCGCCCCAGACTCGGAATATCCGGAAAAATCCGCCTCACAGGCGAGCTTGCCCTTGATCAACTTCGGGGCCGGATTATCCGGTCCTATGCGGGCCGGATTATCCGGCCTGGGAAGAAACCGCCCGATTCGGATTTTCCGGAGAAAATCCGACGGATACCAAGCGACGCCTTGGCTCCTTTGCTTTCGGCGGGGCCGGATTATCCGCCTGCGAAACCCGGGATTATCCGCACTGGGAGGAAATTGCCAGATTCGGATTTTCTGGGAGAAAATCCGACTGGACACAGAGCGATGCGCCTTGGCTTCCTTGAGAGATGAGGTAGGCTGGATTATCCGCCCCTTGGAGGGGCGGATTATCCGCCCCCCCTCAAAACTTCCTGCACACTTAGCACACATGAAAAGTCTCCATAGTATTGTTATCTAACACGCAAAACATAGGAAAACATGAAATGTTCTTTCACCATCTTCGACTATTTGGACTTTCCAAGGGTACGGTATAAATTTACACAATCGCCCAAGATAAAAAGAGCACCAACCAAAACAGTGGTGTCTGCTTTGATGCAACAGACGACAATGGGTCAAAGGACACATATTATGGTTACATAGAGGAGATATGGGAACTTGACTATGGACCTACTTTTAAGATCCCTCTGTTTCGGTGCAAATGGGTCAAGCTGACAGGAGGCGGGGTTCGAGTAGACAAGAAGTACAGAATGACAACACAGTGGATCTCAACAATCTTAGGTAAAAAGATGAACCATTCGTCCTAGCCAATGACGTGGCTCAGGTTTTCTATGTGAAGGACATGTCTACCAAACAGAGAAAAATAAAAGATAAGCAAATGAATACATCATACGATAAGCCAAAGCGCCACATAGTTCCTTTAGGGAAAAGAAACATCGTGGGAGTGGAGGACAAGACAAACATGTCAGAAGATTATGATAAGTTTCATTAAATTCCGTCCTTCGTAGTGAAGGATGATCCAAGTCTCCTGTTAATTGATGAAAATGCTCCATGGTTACGGCACAGAAGAAAACTCAAACACTAGATGGGGATGCTGGTGATGTGTAATAATGTATTAAACCTTTATTTTCGATGATCTGCTTATATGGATATGAACTGACACTCAATAGGTAGTATTGCAACTTCCTCTGGCCAACACCCAAGACATTTATTAATATAAAAAAAGCACTTGAGCACTTGATCGAACTCACAAGAATAGAACAACATCTTCATAATTTGGGAGGGTTGTAGAGAGACCAACACACATGACATGTATTAATATTAAAAAAAATTCATAATCATGCCTAGCCCTTGATGTCCACGCACTTCTATTCTTGTAGACAGTTGTTGGGCCTCCAAGTGTAGAGGTTTGTAGAACAGTAGCAAGTTTTCCCTTAAGTGGATCACCCAAGGTTTATCGAACTCAAGGAGGAAGTGGTCAAAGGTATCCCCTCTCAAGCAACCCTGCAATCAAGATACAAGAAGTCTCATGTGTCCCCAACACACTCAATACACTTGTCAGGTGTATAGGTGCACTAGTTCGGCGAAGAGATAGTGAAATACAAGTGGTATGGATAAAAGACAACGATGCTAGAAAATAGCTTGATGGCGTGGAAGAGACTAAAGGCAAACTGAAATAAAGATGGAAGCAAGCAAACATGTAACAGATCTAATTGCAAACGGTGTTTCAATGTTTAGAAACAAGGCCTAGGGAGCATACTTTCACTAGTGGACACTCTCATATAAATATCTTCTCTTTATGATACTACTCTGAACTACTCTCCGGTCGAACACTCTAATCCATGGTAGGGATATAAAAGCACACCTCAAAGTTTGCTTTCTGCATCTAGATAACCCCGCTGTCGTGGTGCTGTCATGGCAGATGCCATGGATAGGATAAAGGTGGGGACTAATACACGCTAGGGGAATCCAGGGAGGGATAGTGGAGTGATTCTCCACGCAGAAGTTCGTATTTCCTTCCTTTCAAGATTACAAGTGCTCCTAGAGCTATTTTGGTGAGAGGAGGAAGAAGGAGCTCTCTTACTCTCACCCGCAGTTCTCCCCTAGAACCTTAACCAAAACCCTATGGAATAAAAACCCAACCCCCTACTAAAACCCTAGCCCCCATTATATAGAGGGGGCTTGGTCTCTGCCTAGGGCATACGTGGAGGCATATTCCTAAGAATATGCCTCCTCTCAAAGTGGTAACCCGACAGGGGTGCTTTTCCCCCGCCTCATACATGCTTTAGCTACGTAAGCCTCTGCGGCGCCTGCGTCAGCCGACATAGGCGTCGTCACCCTTGTCGGCCATGACCCAGTGGTCCTGCCCT
Organism: Avena insularis; assembly: GCA_023614405.1. NCBI lineage: Eukaryota > Viridiplantae > Streptophyta > Magnoliopsida > Poales > Poaceae > Avena > Avena insularis. The sequence goes on along the minus strand of CM042696.1, from coordinate 36,238,612 downwards.
TGCTTGCTTCGCTCATGCAGTGCGTACCGGACCTTCTTTTTGACCAGAGAGATTCCTTCCTTCTCCCAGAATCTAATCGGGGACCCGGATCATAGCAGATCCAGCTATACCTATTCCTGCATACAAGTTAGACGGGCACTTCCGACTTACTCCTTAAGTCGGCTGAGACAATGTTAGGCGACCCCCTCCTGGTCCGGGTTACCCCGTGATCCGGCCTGCCTGGAGTTGACCCGGCCAGCATCCGATTTGGCCTTGCCGAACCTCGGCTAACTCGGCCTCTATACCCCGGAGTGACCCTACCTGGGGTTATCCCCCCAACATTAGTCCCCGAAGATGGTGCGGTCTTAGCTGCCTTGGCCGCTAAGGCCACATCAGGTTCATTTATGTCCGAGTCAGCTCTTTATATCGGATTATATGGATTTACGTTCCCTTCACATGTTCTAAGTTTTCACTTGCCGGCCGGGTTACCACTTTGGCTCGGATCCCATGGTTACCATGGTTTGATCCGGGCCTCGTTTCCTTCTTTCATATGCCAACCCACGTGGAGGCTAATCATTACGTTGTCTTATTTTAAGGGCCTACGAGGGCCGCGCAGAATTGTCGGTTATCACCGCGGCGTGGGTCACGCCACGCCGCTTCTCGCTTACGCATCGTAGGCGTCACGTCACGGGATTGCCCCGCTCTGTGGCCCTCTGTGTGGCTCTTCTCCGATTGGCTAATGCAGGTAATACACGGCCACGCCATGTGGCTCGTTGGTACAGCGCGATCCCACTCACCCTCTCAGGGGGTGGTTAAGTAGCGGAGGGGCGCACCCCTTAGCATTTTTCCCACTTCCGCGCCCCTCTGCTCATTGCTCTTCTCCTTCGTCTTCCTAGCGACCGCGCCGCCACCAGTGCTTCTAGCAGCAGCGCCGTCGCCGCACTTTCCCCGTGCTTCTGCATCGCAGCCACCACTGCGCAACTTCTTCGCCATGGGTCCTTGCCAATCCAGGCCTCAGATTCCCGCCGCCGCCAGCGCCAGCGAGGGTAGCGAGCACGAGATGACGGAGGAGGAGCTCGCCGTCGCCGAGCAAGAAATGGAGGAGGACGTCGCCGCGGCGGACCGTGGCGCGTGGGCCGGATCATGGGTCTGTCAAGATGACCTTGACTGGCTCTACCGGACCAGACGCATTCCTGCCGGGCCGCCGTCGCCTCCCTCCGCCGACCGCCCCTCACCCAATCCGGGTGAGTTTGTCGTGTTCCTGTCCCACTTCCAACGGGGATTTGGTCTGCCGGTGAGCGATTTCTTCTGGGATTGGCTTAGCACCTACCACTTGCAGCCGCACCATCTCCCAGCCAATGCTATCACCTCTCTCTCTGCTTTTGCCTCTATGATCGAAGGCTACACCGGACTATGGCCCACGAAGGAGCTGTGGATCCGGTTTTTCGGCCTTCGTCGCAACGTCATCCCCAACATCCAAGTAGAGTCAGAGGATAAGCAGCTCACCCAATTCGGAGCTGCCTCCATCTCACCCCGGAGACTTTCCGTTTTCCCCCAAGTCACCAGGCTTGACTCCTGCAAAGGATGGGCCCGGACCTTCTTCTATGTCCAGAATGCGGGCACTGAAGATTTGATTCGGTTGCTGCCCTACGCTCCGGGTCCACCTGACCCGGAATTCTGGGAGGAGGTCTCCAAGAAGCCTACAGCTCTAGCCAACCAAGTTAACAAGAGGTTTGCGGAGCTGAAGAAACTCGGATTGCGCAACGAGGATGCTATGATCACGTTTGTGCGCAACCAAATCTCTCCCCTCCAGAAGCGCACCCACAAGGTGTGCCACATGAGTTTCAGCCGCGACCCCAACCGAACCTCCTCCTTCAAGTTGAGCAACACGGAGATTTTTCGCCGGGTTAAGGCTCTCTTCACCACCCACAAGAATTTCTCCGCCGAATGGACGTGGGGAATTGAGCACTTCTGTCGTGACAGGCTCCCTCCCGCGGTAAGCTTCGCGGGGCAAACCTATTTCGGATCAAACCTATGTCGGTTCTTGTTGTATTTTTGACATTGTTCTTCATTCTATTTCTCAGCTATTCCTCCAACAAACCCTTGAGGATGGCACGGATCCGACCCTCAAGTGGGGGCCAGACCGAGAAATCCCGGATGAGGAGGAGCCGGACCAGGAGATGTTTCTCCCTATGACCGACGCTACAAAACGACCCAGCGGTAAATTCTCTTCTCTCAGAGACTGGCCCGATGATGAGGATGATGAGGATGTCGACGTGATTGAACCTGTTGAGGCTGTCCCTCTTTCTTTTGCCTTTCCGGCATCAGCTAGCCACGGTGGGCATATCCACGAGGATCCTCCACTTGCTACGGGCGAGCCGGTTCCGGTGGCGTCGAAGAAGAAGCGCGGAGCCGCATCAAGTTCTTCTTCCGAACCTTCTTAGCCCACAAAAAGGCGAAAGAAGGCCGGAGACAAGACTGCCTCCAAGCCGGCAGGCAAAGCCCCGACACGAAGGGCCTGGAAACCTAAAGAGGCCGAAACCTCGGACGCGTAAGTCATTTTTCATTGCGTAACTCACTTCTCCTTGCATCGTGGTAATTTCTCTTCTGACATTATTCTCTTCTTTAGGGCTCCGGTGGAGGTCCCTCGGAGCGGATCAAGCATCTCTTCACCACTTCGATCTGGCCCTTCTCCTCCTCGTGACGACGAGTCACGTCCGCTGAGCCCTATTCTCGAGGGTTCTGCGGCTGCTCCGGGTTCCGCACTACCTCGTCGAGAGGAACGCGACCTCGGAGCCAGAGGGGTCGGTCCAGCCGAGGCGACGGCGTCCACCACCTCGGCATCGCCACAACCAGCAGCCACCGAGTCTATCTCAACACCATCACCAGCAGCAGTTCCAGTACCAGTGACCGAACCAGCTCCAGCACCTGTTCCGGCACCAAGAAAACCAATAACAGCTCCAAGTCCAGCTACAAGAGCTCCAGTGCCAAGTTCTTCCGCCTCGTCCGAGTCATCTCAACCTCGGCGAGGAACTACTCCAACAGCTTTTAAGGGGAAATCCACTGCAGTTACTTCTTCCCAGCAAGCTAAGGGCAAAAAGGCTCCGGATACTACCAAGTCAGCATCCGTCGAGGCTGGGCAGCGAACCCTATCGTCGATGCTTCCCAAGAAAGCTCCAGCAGCGAAGGATGTTCCTGCCGAGCCAACTGATGCGCAGCAGATGGTTCTGCATACCAGCCCAGCCCTTGCCTTGGTTGAGAGGAAAGAAGCGCACATGAAGGGCTTGGTGGCACCCCATATGCCCACCGGTGAGCGGTATCCTCCGAGCCTTATTGAGTTCGTCATGAACTGGAACAAGGCGGAGTTCATCCACAACGACGATCTCCCGGAAAAGTTCGGCCCCGCAGAATTTTCCGCCCAAATGAATACCACTGCTAAGGCAATTAACCTCGCGGGGTGAATGATGGAGGTATGTCATTTCTCCTTTACATGCTGTAGATAATAACCATTAGTCCCCGAGCCTCCGGTGGAGTAGCTTGTTACTCGGCCGGATGCTCATTAGAAAACTAACGTAGCTCCATGTGAACTTCGAATATGCACACACCTAGAGCCGGGTTAAGTTCCACTTGGCCCGGATCTTGTACACTTCAAATATGCGCACACCTAGAGCCAGGTTAAGTTCCACTTGGCCCGGATTTTGTACACTTCGAATATGCACACACCTAGAGCCAGGTTAAGTTCCACTTGGCCCGGATCTTGTACACTTCGAATATGCACACACCTAGAGCCAGGTTAAGTTCCACTTGGCCCGGATCTTGTACACTTCGAATATGCACACACCTAGAGCCGGGTTAAGTTCCACTTGGCCCGGATCTTGTACACTTCGAATATGCACACACCTAGAGCCGGGTTAAGTTTCACTTGGCCCGGATCTTGTAAACTTCGAATATGCACACACCTAGAGCCGGGTTAAATTCCACTTGGCCCGGATCTTGTACACTTAGAATATGCACCAAGCTAATTTTATGCTACTGTACTTTTTTCAGGTAACTACCAATCGCCGGAGTGCTGAATTCCAACGTCTGCTGGATACCCACAAGATGCTACACGCAAAGCACGTTGCACTTATTGCAGAACATGAAAAGAGGGGTAAGTTTCTCCCTTGGCACTTCTCCGTTTTTCTTCACCTTCTTCTACCGAACTAATCTCCTCATTCGGTTTCTGCAGCTGGGGTGGAGGCTGAGAACAAGATCATGCGGAAGAACTTGGAGGAAATCAGGGGTATGTCCTCTTTTGTTCGACCTCGTAGTGTTTTCCATTTCCTCTTCTCCTTGGCTCGGCAAACATTCACTCCTCGGCTCTGCCGGGTCAACGTACTATTTCAGCATCGCTTGAGGATAGTGTGCCCGTGCCTGATATGATGCTGCATTTTCTCGAACAAGCAGGGCAGCATCAAGCCGAGCTGAAGAAGAAAGATGACGAGCTTGCTCTCCTCCGGATTAAGGACAACGAGATTGCTAGGCTCAAGGCTGAGATGGAGAAGATGAAGGCCCAACACCAAACCGAGCTCCAAAAGGTCGGCCAAAACTTCATAGAAGAGTGTGAGCGCCTTACTCTCCAGATCTCCAAGGACCAGGATCTACTCAAAGAATCCGACATCCAGCTTGGGTCGGTGATCGCTGAGCTTGAACAACTTCGCAAGAGACGCAACGATTGCATCAAGGAGTTGACCCGGATACACAACCATATTTCACGTAAGTTCCTTTCCCTTATCCGACATAATTCTCCGGGTTAGTTCATATGTCTTTGCTTCAGCTTCTTCCTTTGCCTTGTTTCCAGGCCACTTTCCAGAGGGTACTCCTATGGCGAGCGCTGCTGTTGCCAATTTCCGCCGCGAGAGGGGTACTCCCGTCGCTCTTGACGGTGAGAGCATTCCCTTAGACATGGAGGACCTATTGGTCAGCATGTCATCTCGCGTGGAAATCATCAAGAACTACGGCAAAGATCTCCTCGATGTTTCCGTCTGGATTTTCAACACGTTCTGGCCCAGTGAGAGCGCTCCGAAGAGGATCACACTTCTTGCTAAAAAGTTGTCGGATATCGAGACCCAGCTTGACCTCTGGAGGGAGTCCGCTGGGCGTGCCGCAACTGATACTATCCTTCACCATATTCTCACATGGTACGAGAAGATCGACCTCAGCCTCCTTACACGCCGGTGCACCGGATCCAGATGGACTGATGACCCAGAGTGGGTAGCTCAGCGCCAGGCTTGCGCCTATAGCCTCGTCGAATATTCTCCTATCCATGACTGGGTTGAAGGACCGAGCTTCCTGGAATCCGCTCGGGACGAGCACGTTGAGAATGTTGAAGATGGGTCGGATGAGGACGGAGAAGGTGATGCCTCAGATATTGAAGACAGCGACAACGACGCCGAACTTGCTCCTCCTGCTGCTCCTTAGGTAAAAAAACTTGAAAATTTATCAGATCCCCGGTATGCCGGGTGCAACTGTATGCTGTATATGTGATATTTTGCTACAACGTTTCTATGCCGGATTAACTTGGGCGTAGTCCCCGAGTTTCATTTTCTTGTTCGTCAATCCTGCTCCGGTCCGTGTCTACCTTGATTCGGTTTTACGACTTACGAATCCGAGCTTCAAAAATTGTTTTAACAATACTTAGAAACTTTTAGGCTTAGCTCAAAATAATTCAGCATAATAACTTGAAAATAAATACACGGTTAGTCCGAAAAACAAACGTTAGCTCGAATAAATTTGTTTCCTTAGTCGTTTTTCATGTGCTACGCAATTCCAAACTTGTTCTCTTGCTTGCCATGAAGCCAATTCTTGTTGGACAGCAGCAAGTCGAAGAGTTGGTTTTTTGGTGCTCACACATTACTAATCCGGGTTAAGTAGAACAACTTATTCCAGCTAACGTACGAGAGATAACAACAATAATTATTAAGGCAGTCCCCGAGTTACTGCTCAAGGCGCCGCTATTTCATTGATAAGCTCATTGCCGATATACATACCGACATATGAGACGACTCGGATACATACACTTCTTAACTAAGTGTAGAAGGGACGAAGTAGTGCTACATTCCACGGTCACTTAGATTCCTCTCCGGACCTGTCCGCCTTGTTCTTTTCCTGTGGCTTTGCATCTATAAGATAGTAAGAATCATTGTGCAATGCTTTGCTCACAATGAATGGCCCTTCCCATGGGGGGGATAATTTATGCATGCCAGTAGTACGTTGTACCAACCGGAGCACCAGATCGCCTTTCCAAAAGACTCGGGGGCACACTTTCTGGCTATGATAGCGTCGGAGATTTTGCTGATATATGGCGGATCTGGACAATGCCAGTTCTCTCGCTTCTTCCAGCAGATCAACATCATTTTGCCGGGCTTCTTGCACTTCGGCTTCTGTGTATTGGGTGACCCTAGGCGAATCATGCTCTATGTCGGCTGGTAATACAGCTTCTGCCCCATATACCAGAAAAAACGGCGTATAGCCTGTTGATCGATTCAGAGTTGTTCTTAAACTCCACAGTACCACTGGTAGTTCTTCTATCCAGCACCCCGCTGAGCTTTGCAGCGGCTCAATGAGCCGGGGTTTTATCCCGGATAATACTAATCCGTTGGATCTTTCCACTTGTCCGTTCGATGCGGGGTGGGCTACCGAGGCTACGTCCAGCCGGATCTTCTTATCTCGGCAGAATCACGCAAACGCTCCTTCCGCAAAATTTGTGCCATTATCAGTTATGATATTGTGGGGATAACCGTATCTCAAGATAATGTCTTTGAGAAATGTTATGGCTGTAGCTCCATCATATTTTCTTATAGGCTTCACTTCAATCCATTTTGTAAACTTATCCACCATGACCAAAATGTGTGTCATGTTTCCCTTTGCCGGTTTGGACGGGCCAACCATATCCAAGCACCATACGGCAAATGGCCACGTAATTGGTATGGTCTTGAGTTTCGACATAGGCATATGTGTCTTGGTAGCGTACCTCTGACAACCATTGCATTTTCTCACCAGATTTTCTGCTTGTTCTAAGGCACTTGGCCAGTAGAATCCATGCCAGAACGCTTTTGCCACCAAGGCTCTGGATGAGGCATGATGCCCGCATTCCCCTTGGTGTATATCTCGGAGGATGTCAAGCCCTTCTTCCGGGTCAACACATCACTGGAGGACGTTGGTTACACTCTGTTTGTACAGCTCGGAATTGATAATTGTGTATGCTTTTGCTCTCCTCTGAGTTTGCCTGGCTAACACCTCCTCAGTGGGTAACGTTCCGTCTTTCAGGAATTGGAATATAGGCAGTGCCCAAGTTGGTATCGCTCGTGCAGGGAACACGTCCTCATCAATTTCCATCTGATCTACCAGCATAACTTCAGCCGGATCACGCTGAGCAGTCCCCGGGTCTAGCGAGGTAGTCCTCGGGTTTGCTGATGCAGTCCCCGGGTCTCGCGTACTACCTCCCGTGTCAATGTCCATGGGCTCAGCTCCGGATTCCGTATCTTCCGGGACATAGATCGAGTCGGTTCCTGGGGACGGCCTGATAGATGGTTTTCTGAGGTGTTCCAATGCTACACCCGGTGGAATTGCCTGTCGGGTCGATCCGAGCTTCGACAGCATGTCGGCAGCTTCGTTTTCCACTCTGGGTACATGGTGAAATTCACACCCCTCAAAGTAACCAGATATCTTCTACACATGAAACTTGTACAGTGCCATGTTTGGATCCAGGGCGTCCCACACTCCGGACACTTGTTGCACCACCAAATACGAGTCGCCAAAGCATATTATCTGACGTATGCCAATCTCTTTTGCCACTTTGAGCCCATGCACAAGAGCCTCGTACTCGGCGACATTGTTTGATGCCGCAAAATGGATCTGCAATATGTATCTTAGCTGGTCCTTCTTTGGCGAGGTCAGCACAACCCCGACGCCTAATCCGGTTTTGGTTTTCGACCCGTCAAAGTGCATCCTCCAGTAGTTCGGATCTGGTGGCGGTGGTTCGTATTGTACCTCGGCCCAATCTACAAAAAAGTCCGCCACAGCCTGAGATTTGATCGCTTCTCTTACATCATATTAGCGCATAAGGGGCTAGCTCAATTGCCCATTTTGCAATTCTGCCACTCGCATCCTTGTTACCCATTATCTCGAATATGGGAGCTTCACATATCACTTTGATGGGGTGCTCCTCAAAGTAATGCTTTAACTTCTTTGCCGCCATATAGACACCATATGCCACCTTTTGAAAGTGCGGGTAGTTCTGTTTTGAGGCGCATAATACCTCGCTCAAGTAATATCTTGGCCTGCACCGACTTACCTCTTCATTGCGCTCTACAATCACTGCACTTACAACTCGGTTGGTTGCGGCTATGTAGAGCAACATTGGCTCCTTTGATAGTGGAGAGGCTAACACCGTGCAAAGGGCCAACATCTTTTTAAGTGGGCAAAGGCTTCATCGGCTGTGGCGTCCAAACGAACTTATCCGACTTTTTCATGAGTTGGTAGAGGCGCGTTTTTTCTCCCAACCGACATACAAACCGACTCAATGATGCCAGGCACCCAGTGAACTTCTGGACATCGTTAAGACACTTCGGTAGCTCCATTCGTTCGATGGCTCGGATCTTAGTTGGATTAACTTCGATACCTCGGCTGGAGACAAGAAATCCGAGTAATTTTCTAGCCGAGACATCGAAGGTACATTTTTCCAGGTTAAGCTTCATCCGGAACCTTCTCAAGTTCGCGAATGTTTGCCTTATGTCGTCAAGGAGCGTTTCGCTTTCCTTGGTCTTGATAACCACATCATCCATGTATACTTGTACGTTTTGACCTATTTGGTCGTGCAAACATTTTTGCATACATCTTTGGTACGTTGCACCTGCATTACGTAAACCGAACGGCATAGTGCAATAGCAGTAAGCCCTGTACGGGGTAATAAACGCAGTCTTTATTTGATCATCCGGGTTCAGAGGTATCTGGTGGAAGCCAGAGTATGCATCAATGAATGACAACCATTCACATCCTGCGGTCGAGTCTATGACCTGATCTATCCTCGGCAGTGGAAATGGATCTTTTGGACACGCCTTGTTCAGGTTCGTGTAATCGATACACATACGCCAAACCACTGCCACGTTCGGATCGTCCTTCTTCTTTTCTACCAGCACCGGATTAGAGAGCCAATCCGGATACAGCACCTCCATGATAAATCCTGCTGCTAGTAACCGAGCTATCTCGTCTCTAATGACTTTTCTCCTATCCTCGGCGAAGCGGCGGAGAGGTTGCTTCACCGGCCTTGCTCCGGGTCTTACGTTCAAAGAGTGCTCGGCCAACTCCCTCGGAACACCTTGCAAATCCTGTGTGCACCAAGCAAAAATGTCCCGATTCTCACGGAGGAAGTTGACGAGCTCGCTTTCCTATTTGTCAGTTAACCCGGCACCAATTGTTACGGTGCGCTCCGGGAACATGTCATCAACTGGAACCTTCTTGGTGTCCTTTGCGGATTGAAATGAAATGCTGCCATGTGGGTTACTCAACGCCGGCATATACTGCTGCGCGGACTGAGCTAAAGCCGCCACCTCTTGGATTTTTCTTTTCTCTTGCGCAATCACGAGTGACTCGGCTAGGTTAGACCCGGCTGAGGCACACTCAATGGAACGTTTGAAGTCTCCAGCAATGGTAATCACTCCATTTGGCCTGGGCAACTTCATCTTCAGATAACTGATGTGGCAGCTTGCCATGAACTTGTTCAATGCTGGTCTTCCGAGTAACGCGTGATATGCACTTTTCAAGTTCACCACCTCAAACTACAGATTCTCAGTTCAGCAGTTATCCCTTGTACCGAATAGCACGTCGACCTGGACTTTACCTATGGGCTCACAAGAAATGCCTGGTACAATGCCATGGAAAGTTGTTCTCGTAGCCTGGAGCATGTTCTCCGAGATGCCCAACTTGCGCATCGTATCCGCATACATTATGTTAATGCTACTGCCATTATCAATTAGTACCTTGGAGAACCTCACATTGATGTTTGGTCCAATGAATGTCGGATCTAGCACTAGCGCATATGAACCTGGACTCAGCATAAGCTTAGGGTGATCTTTGATCTTCTAGGTGATTTCCTGGTCCGACCAAGGCATATATCTCGTCACTTCCGGCATTACTGCATTGACCTCCATATGTCGGTGCTGCAAGCTCTTTCTATCTGTTTCCTCAGTTGTGAACACACAATAACTCTGGTGATGTTATCTGTACTCATTCCTTCCCTCGTTTCCGGGGTACCTCTGATCCGGCGGTTGCTGATTTTCCACCTGATGCACTGCATCCCTTCTCTCATTGTTGTCATACCTCGGCGGAGGGAGAGGCAACATTAGCTGTTGCATGTTCGCCCTAGAGAGCAATTGCTGCCGAGGTAACTCCTGCCGAGGTTGTTCATTCCGGGGTGCCTGAGCATTCCCCGAAACCACCTTGTTCTATATTACGCATCCACTCACATTGCCTCGTTGTGTGACCCGCCAGGCTATTCAGATTTGGCGTGTGAAACTTACACGGCTGGTCCAACATCGACTCATAGGTATACCTCGGACGGTCGTACTTTTCTTGCCACTGTTTCTTTTGCTCCGAAGTCCATGTTTTCTTGCCATCGTTTCTTGGAGTCCATTGCCCTCCCGTTCTCTGGCGTTGGTTGCTCCCTGCCCCGGGTTGATCTTGATTCACAGCTGCAACTTGTTGGGAACCGTAGCGATGATCCGGTCTATCATCTCTTCTTTTTCCTCTGTAGTCGTTCCTCTGAGAAGACCCGGCTACATCCCTCTGATAGTATTCCTCGTTCGACTCGTTTGACGTGATCCTAGGTTGAGTCGGATCACCCAAAGCATACGAATCTGCAATCCAGATCATCTCTGCCAACGTAATTGGCATTTTACTTTGCAACTTCATCCACAACTCGCTGCCATATCTGCACCCTTGTGCAAACCATGCTATGGCCTGTGACTCTATGACACCCTCACACGAGTTTCTCATGGTCCGTCTCGTTAGGTCTTTGCTTGCACATTGCTAGGGTCTACGGTCTATTCGGCCTCTGATATGTACTTGAGAAGTTGCTGATAAACATTTCTTCAAAACCTATCCAACAGTTGATGCTTCCGGGTGGTAAATTATTCAGCCATACTCTGGCCAGACCTTCCAACATCTGGGGTACGTATCGTACAACCCATCTCAAGTTGCCAGTGGCAATTTTCACAGCCGTAGCATAGTTTATCAGCCAATCCTCCGGCTTGGTACTGCCGTCATACGTCTTCGTGCCTCTAGGCAGCTGGAAGTTGGGTACCGGTGGCTCTTTCATGATCCAGGGTCCGAAGCACGCTGGACCCGGGGGACCTTGACATTCGATCTGTTTCGACCTATACAGGCGGTCCAGCTTCAACCTGGCGTCATCCGGCATTAAATCTCTGCTTCCCAATCTTGACCCTATCACATGATAGTCCGGTCTCGGGTACCCCGCATTCACCGTCTCCAAATCACCGTCATTGTATCGGTTTTGCACTTGGGGTGCACCTTTCTGTTGCATACCTCGGCCGGCGCTTTGCTCTTGCCTTGGTATATTCCGCTGCTACGGTTGTCCTGCTCCTGTGGAGTTTCGCTGTCCGGCATTGCCGTTGGCAGCGTTCCCTTGACCGGCATTGCCTTGGTCGTGGTTACCTCGGCCATCTTCACCTCGGCTCACACTCCGTCGATCATCATTTTTCCGCGTTTCTTTTTCTTTTCCCGCACGTGTCGGGTCGTACGGAACGATCTGTTTGTTCCGTCTGGCCGAGGTTACTACCTCTTCTCTCCTTGGACCACCATGAGGTGATGATGCGGCTCCAGCGGATTTCTCCGGGTTACCCATCACTGAATGGACGATTTTGGAAGCTCCAGCTCTCTCCGGGTTAGCTCTAAGTAGCTCTTTGTTCTGTCTGTTCGCAATCCGAACTAACTCGTTAACCCTATCTTGCTTTCTTTGACGGGCCTCACCCGTCAGACCCTCTAACTCGGACGCAGCCGCATCTGCTGCTCTGAGGTTCTTCGCCGGGGTACTATACCTCGGCAACCCCACGGACAAATAGTTTTCCGACCCCTCGGCTCCATCATCACCTTCTCTGTTCATCTCGCTCATGAGATTTCTCCCTTTTACTTTTACCGTATCAACTTTGTTTGCCTTTGCATACTCACGCAGCGTCATGTTCAATGTTGGCTGAGCCGCGGCTATTTTCTTTGCGCCCTCTAGTATCTTTTGCCTAGTTTCCTCTAGCTCGGCCTGTGCCTGAGCCGGATCTACCACTGGTGCTACCGGGTTAGCCAAGCTATCCATAGCTTCTCTCAGTACGTTCTCAGGCCTCTCTAGTGGAGGCCCTCTACCTTTCCTCGGTGCCTTAGGTGTTACCTCCGGGTCCGGTGCTAGATCCTTGCTCGCGCCTGCCCCCGGCATAGCCATCATCACTTCAGCACGGTTTGGGGAGCAAGTGTTACGCGCCCCGTGAACCACGCTAAGGGGTGGTTCCCCTGCCTCGACGACGCGCTGCGGGTGAACGCATGATACGTCCACCGCAACATAGACCTTGTGTGCACCAACTTGACGAAGAGGCTGTTGCGTGGAAATGGGCGCGTGCCGAAGCAGCCAGCGTTGTCGCTGACGAAGTCCAACGCTCCAAAGCGCTGAACGAGCCCGGAGACGATGCGTTCGCCGGTGCCAATGAGGTTTCCCGTCCGGATCTTCACCCCTGCTAGCGCCGCTAGCCCCACGGTGGGCGCCAACTGTCGTGGTGGTGTCACGGCAGATGCCATGGATAGGCTAAAGGTGGGGACTAATACGCGCTAGGGGAATCCAGGGAGGGATAGTGGAGTGATTCTCCACGCAGAAGTTCGTATTTCCTTCCTTTCAAGATTACAAGTGCTCCTAGAGCTGTTTTGGCGAGAGGAGGAAGAAGGAGCTCTCTTACTCTCACCCGCAGTTCTCCCCTAGAACCTTAACCAAAACCCTATGGAATAAAAACCCAACTCCCTACTGAAACCCTAGCCCCCCATATATAGAGGGGGCTCGGTCTCTGCCTAGGGCATACGTGGAGGCATATTCCTAAGAATATGCCTCCTCTCAAAGTGGTAACCCGACCAGGGTGCTTTTCCCCCGCGTCATACATGCTTTAGCTACGTAAGCCTCTGCGGCGCCTGCGTAAGCCAACATAGGCGTTGTCACCCTTGTCGGCCATGACCCGGTGGTCCTGCCCTTGCTTTCTTCGCTCATGCAGTGCGTACCGGACCTTCTTTTTGACCAGAGAGATTCCTTCCTTTTGCCAGAAGCTAATCGGGGACCCGGATCATAGCAGATCCGGCTATACCTGTTCCTGCATACAAGTTAGACGGGCACTTCCGACTTACTCCTTAAGTCGGCTGAGACAATGTTAGGCGACCCCCTCCTGGTCCGGGTTACCCCGTGATCCGGCCTGCCTGGAGTTGACCCGGCCAGCATCCGCTTTGGCCTTACCGAACCTCGGCTAACTCGGCCTCTATACCCCGGAGTGACCCTACCCGGGGTTATCCCCCCAACACCCGCACTATCACCTTGAGCTCTAGATGGTTCCAACAAACACCACAATTTCATAGAAACATCCAACTCCAAATATAACTCATAACAAGTATTTGTAATCTCTAGCCTAAGTGCCACCATGGTGTGCACGCTGTCACTTTCACACACATGGGGAGAGCAGAGATCTATTAAAGCACTTGAGTAGCAAAGTAGATCTACTTGATTACAAAGCTTATGATCTCATAAGATCACGCATAGAGAGAGAGATGAACACATTGCTACCGGTAGAACCCTTAGCCTCGAGAGAGAACTACTCCCTCCTCATCATGGGAATCAGCAACGACGATGGAGATGGTGGTGGAGATCGATGGAGATGGCTCTGGGGGCACTTCCCTATCTCGGCAGGGTGCCGAAATAGAGACTTTCTGTCCCCCGAATCTCCCCTTCGGTGGCGGCGGCGCTGTAGAACTTTTCGTGGCTAGAGGCTTGATGATTTAGGGTTTTTGCATCGGGAGGATTTTATAGGCGAAGGAGAAAGGTCGGTGGCCGGCCAGGGGGCCCACACCATGCCCTGGCGCGGCTAGGCGGGACCCGCGCCAAGGGGTGGTGTGTGGCCCCCCTTCGTCTCTCCTTCTGGCTCCGTGAGTCTTCCGGAAAAATAACGACTTTGGCTTTTGTCCGGTCCAATTCCGAGAATATTGATTTTCTGACTTTTCTGGAACCAAAAACAGCAGAAAACAGGCAACTGGCACTGTGGCATCTTGTTAATAGGTTAGTCCAAGAAAGTGTATAAAAAGTACTCCAAAGTGTGGACAAGACATAAGAAAATAGATAAAACCAAACATGGAACATCAAAAATTATGGATACGTTAGCAACGTATCAACATCCCCAAGCTTAACTCCTGCTCGTCCTCGAGTAGGTAAGTGATAAAAAGAAAGAATAATTTTTGAGGTGACATGCACCATCACAATCTTGATCATCATTATTGTAAAAACATTGATAGCTGGGATCATAGTACTTTAGCATAGCATGAAAGATATAGTTCTAACAATAATACATAGCAACTATGCATGCAACATGAAAGGATACAAACAAAAGATTCATGAATAACAATGCTTTGAAAGACGTTTGTTTGTTTCACATAAATAAAACATAATGAGAATGGTATTCAGCTTGTCCCTCATAGTGTAGCAAAACATAAATGCATAAGACACCTTCAAAGTTCATAAGGGTTACTAGATACGAATAGTTTAAGAACAAGCAATATCAACATTATGAATTAATCAACAAGTCTTGGGACAATGCACACAGAACTAAGAATGGCCACTATGCTCTCTCAATAGGTGCATAAAGATAGAAGATGGCGACTCAACATAAAAGTAAAAGAAAGGCCTTCAATAAGGAAGTAGAGATTCAAGTTTCATAAAGAGCTTCCAAATATTATGGTACTTGTTAGCTTTCAGCTCTCATTGCCCCTATCATAAGCATCTTTAGGTGATTAAGGTTAAAGTGACACAACTAAGAGGATATGCTTGACAAGTGATAAGCTGAAATCTCATGCCCCTTACTTACGAAGACCGAACCTCATGCTACTCAACTTTAGTCACAAGTAAGCTCTTGTCATTGTAAGTACATATGTATCATAAAGAACCGCAATGGGGTACCCCTTGCACATGATACAGGATCTATCCCATAATCAAAATGACAAGGCAAGCAGACAATGAGCATCTCAGCGATCTTTTTATTTGCTATTTGCATAGGTTTTTATTGAGGATGCTTCATAGAGTGCTCATTATGGTTATGCTGCAAGTTTCCACCATGATTAGGCATGGCTTAGGCTAGCAGCCCAGGCATTTCTCTAACACACATACAAACTCCATGATCTTACAAGTTCCACTTTTATTTCACACCGCCGGGATCCATAAGCAAAAGAACATGATATCAACGAGGTACAAAGTACAAGTGCAATGTTGAAAGCGTTCCCCATGATACATGGTTATGCTAATTTTAACTTATAAAGTGCAAGCATATACGTAACAAATATGGACACAGTGTGTATAGTTTATTAATTGCAAGAAAGTAAAGTGTGCCATCAAGTTCGTGAGAGCTTTAATCACTAATTTTCACATAACAAGTTTAATTCGGAAGGTAGATAAAAACATCAATATACTTGGAATAGCAAATGCTAGTAGGTAGGTATGGTGGCCTCTTTGGAATAACTTGGTTTTAGGAGTTGGATGCATGAGTGGAACTCATACTTGGTTATGGAGGCTAGCAAAAGACTGGGAGCGACCAACTAAGAGAGCAATAATGGCCATAATCATGCAAAGCAACAAAACATCATTAATTAAAGCATAAAGTGATATTACAAGTCAAAAACTAAAGGATCATAAAGGCTATGGTGACTTGGGATAGTCATAACATGGTGTGATCATGTGCCAAGTCAACCCAAATAAAGCATCAAAGGAGAATACCACAATACTATGCTTTAATATGCTAAAACAACGCATGATTCTTTCAAGGCACATTAAGCAATCTCAATTGTTTATAACATGTCATGCTACAACAAAAATCACTAAGCATAAAGCCAAAACAGTATCAAGCATGGCATGGTAAAGTCTAAGTCATAGTCAAAAACAAGCTCCTTTTTACCACTTAAGCATGAACTTTTCCAATCCAAACCAACTTATATGAAAACTAATGAATGAGGGGGGTCCAACCAATTTATTAAAGCAAGCTAAGCAAAGTAAGCAAACTAAAACCAAAAACAAAAACGAAGACACTCCAAGAACAACACAACTGTGTATGAAACAATAAAAATGAAGTGTTTGGAAGAAACCTAAGATTTTTATTGATGAAGAAGGGGATGCCTTGGGCATCCCCAAGCTTTGACGCTTGTACTTATTGGATATTTCTTGGGGTGACACGCGTGGCATCCCCAAGCTTGAGCTTTAGTCCATTCTTCATCTCATTACATCATTCTCTCCATACACCTGGAATTTTTCCTTCATACAAAACTTCACACAATCTTTATTAGCAACATTAGTGCACTTAAGATAATAAGTCTTTAGGTTCAGTTTCAACACCAATAAAACTTCCATTAAAACACAAGGTACTGTAGCACTTCCCTCAAAAATCTCAATTCCCCAAAGAGAATCCAAAAAGGAATCAACAAGAAGCAAATGCAAATAATGGCAGAAATCTATCAAAATAGACCAGCAGGTAAAACCCAATTTTTTCGAAGACCTTCTGTTGCTCAAATCAAAAAGTGTTGAACTGACAAAAGTTAGATAACAACCTGGGGCAGAAGAAAAAAAATTCACGCCTCAAAATGACGTACAGAGATTTTACACGAATTTTTACGGTGAAGCACAAAAATCTGTTTCGGGATAGCAACTTTCTCATTACTTCTCTCTCATTAGAGGTTACTCTTGGCACAAAAGGCAAATAAAAAGGATAAGGAGAGGTTATTACTGAAGCAATAACTTCCAAGACTCAACTAAAACTTTTGGGTTATCTCCCAATAAGTACTTTTTTCTTTAACACCTTTAAGTTAGGCTTGATAGTTTGAGAAGATGCTCATATAAGAAATATGAATTGAAGTAAAAGAGAGCATCAGGAAGCAAATCCAAAACACATTTAAGTCTAACCCACTTCCTATGCATAGGAATCTTGTAAAGAAACAAGTCATGAAAGCACAAAGCAACAAGCATAGGAAAGTAAAACAAGTGCAACTTCAAAACTTTCAACATAAAGAGGGCAAACTTAATATTGTTGAGACACATAAAACCATGTTTCCCTCTCTCATAATAACTTTCAGTAGCATCATGAATAAAATTAACAATATAAATATCACATAAAACATTCTTATCATGAGCCACATGCATATAATAATTATTACTCTCCACATAAGCATAGTCATTCTTATTAATTGTGGTGGGAGAAAATTCAACAAAATAGCTATTATTATTATTCTCATCACCATAATCATCAAATATATGAGGCATATTGTAATCATTAATTTTCTCCTCAATAGTAGGTGGATTAAAAATAACATATTCATCATTGTAATCATCATATATTGGTGGTTTGATATCATCATAAGCAATAGAATAGCTATCTTCCAAAGCTGGAAAACTAAAAAGATCATTTTCATAAAAACTAGCTTCCCCAAGCTTAGACTTTTCCATAGCATTAGCAATAATGGTGTCCAAAGAATTCATACTAACAACATTACTATTAGCATGCAAATAAAGTTCCATAGGTTTTTAAATTTTCTCTTCAAACACTTCATGTCCTAACTCAAGATAAATCCTATAAAGCTCTCTAATTTTTTTGTTGTTTTCCATTAATCCTAACTAGTCAAAACAAGAAACAAAAAGACAAAATTGTAGAATCTAAAGGAAATAACTTCGAGCACTCACACCCGAGGATGTGAGTACCTTTTACCTTACCTCCCGGCAACGGCGCCAGAAAATAGCTTGATGTCTACGCACTTCTATTCTTGTAGACAGTTGTTGGGCCTCCAAGTGAAGAGGTTTGTAGAACAGCAGCAAGTTTTCCCTTAAGTGGATCACCCTAAGTTTATCGAACTCAGGGAGGAAGTGGTCAAAGGTATCCCCTCTCAAGCAACCCTGCAATCAAGATACAAGAAGTCTCTTGTGTCCCCAACACACCTAATACACTTGTCAGGTGTATAGGTGTACTAGTTCGGTGAAGAGATAGTGAAATACAATTGGTATGGATAAAAGACAACTGTGCTAGAAAATAGCTTGATGGCGTGGAAGATACTAAAGGCAAACTAAAATAAAGATGGAAGCAAGCAAACATGTAACAGATCTAATTGCAAACAGTGTTTCAATGTTTAGAAACAAGGCCTAGGGATCATACTTTCACTAGTGAACACTCTCATATAAATATCTTCTCTTTATGATACTACTCTCCGATCGGACACTCTAATCCATGGTAGGGCTATAATAGCACACCTCAAAGTTTGCTTTCTGCATCTAGATAACCCCACACTGTCACCTTGAGCTCTAGATGGTTCCAACAAACACCACAATTTCATAAAAACATCCAACTCTAAATTAAACTCATAACAAGTATTTGTAATCTCTAGCCTAAGTGCCACCATGGTGTGCACGCTGTCACTTTCACACACATGGGGAGAGCAGAGATCTATTAAAGCACTTGAGTAGCAAAGTAGATTGATGACCCACAAGTATAGGGGGTGTATCGTGGTATTTTCGAGGGAAGTGAAACCCAATTTATTGATTCGACACAAGGGGAGCCAAAGAATATTTATCAGCCTTAACAACTGAGTTGTCAATTCAGCTGCACCTGGAAACAATCTTGCTGACAGCAGTTTATCAGTAGCAACAGTTTTGTAGTAGGAATAGTAAAGCAACAGCAGTAGTAAACCAAAGACAGCAGTAACAAAAGAAGTAAACAGTGGGATTCAAGTGTGGTAGGCATAGGGATGGATGGATGGGCGTTGCATGGACAAGACAATCCACATAGCAATCCGAACATAGGGCAATTGCAGATAAATAAGATAAAGCATCCAAGTACTAGACAGTCCTAGGCATGTGTTCCATATATAGTCATACGTGCTCGCAATGAGAACTTGCACAACATCTTTTGTCCTGCCAGCCCGTTTGCAGCAGGGCCTCTAGGGAACTACTGGAAATTAAGGTGCTCCTTTTAATAGAGCACCGGAGCAAAGCATTAACACTCCATGAACACATGTGATCCTCACATCAAAGCCTTTCCCTTCCGGTTATCTCGATTTCAGTCACTTCAGGGCCATAGGTTCCGGACAACAACGTGTGTATACAACTTGTAGATAAGACCAGAAACAATACTATCATAATGAATCAATAATACGTTCAGATCTGAAATCATGGCACTCGGGCCCTAGTGACAAGCATTAAGCACAACAAGTCACAACAAAGTCATAAAGCACTAATAAAAGATACTAGGCACCATGCCCTAACAATCTGATGCCATTACATGAACGATCTCATCCAATCCCTACCATCCCCATAGCCTACAGCGGGGGATTACTCACTCATAGATGGGGGAAATAAGGATGGTCGATGGAGAAGCGAGGGTGATGATGGCGATGATCTCCAATTCCCCCCGGGCAGGTGCCGAACGGAGTTTCGGTGCTGTCGTGGAATCTGGTGGTGGTGGCGAGCGAACTCCTTCGAAAAACGCCGAACCCCGAAGTTTTTAGGTTAGAAGGCTCCTTATAGGCGAAGAGAGGCCGAGGTGCCTGGGGCCCACACCACCTCGGGCGCGACTGCCCGGGTTTGACGCCACCAGGTGGTGTGGCCACCCCCTGGCTCTTCTCCGTCTCGTATTCTGGCTCCTGGAGTCTTCGGGTGAAATAGGATTTTTGGCACATTTTCCTGGATTTTTCGTGATAGTTGATTTTCTGCACAAAAAGTAGACACCAAGGAAATTCTGCTGAAAACAGCGTCAGTTCGCATTAGTTGCATCCAAATCACACAAGTATAGAGGAGAAACAATAGCAAAAGTGTTCGGGAAAGTAGATACGTTTTGGACGTATCAACTTCCACCAAGCTTAGCTTATTGCTTGTTCTCAAGCAATTAAGTTGTAAACTGAGCGCGATAAATGAACTTTCACGAACACATTTGCTTCATATGATGTAAATATTCTCAGCAATGTGATCAACTACTTAGACAGTTCATAATAAAGAGTATGTAACTGAATCTACTTAATAGTCATTGCAAGCTATGAAGAGATTCCAACTCAAGAATAATAAGTAGCATGAAGCACCAACATAAGCAACATTACAATGCTCAAAAAAAAAGGTATGATAGAGTGGTATCTCGCTTGCCTTTGATTATGAATGTCAAGGCACCTCTGAAGTTCAAGTGATGACTAGAAGTAAAGATATCAAGGATACAAGCATCAAAGTCATAACACAAATAATCAAGTAATGGAACAAACACAAAGAATGACAACTATGCTCTCAAGAAGGTGCTCAAAGAATATATGGAGACTCAACAAGTAGAAGAAAAAGGTTTTGAATAATTTTGAAAGGCTTCCAAATGCTGAAAGTATGGTACCCATTAGCTTTGATCTCTCATTGCCCCTAGCATAAGCATATTGAATGTGGTTAAGGTGAAAGTGACACAACTAAGAGGATATGCTTGACAAGTTATAAATCAAAGTCTCATGCCCCTTACTTACGAAGACCGATCCTCATGCTACTCAACTTCAGTCACAAGTAAGCTCTTGTCATTGTAAGTACATACGTATCATAGAGAACCGCCAACGGGTACCCCTTGCACATGCCACGGGAGCTATCCCATGATCAAAATACAAGGCAAGCAGACAATGAGCATCTCGGCGATATTTTTATTTACTATGTGCATAGATTTTTATTGAGGATGCTTCATAGAATGCTCATTATGGTTATGCTGCAAGTTTCCACCATGATTAGGCATGGCTTAGGCTAGCGCAGCTTTCTAACATACATACAAACTCCATGATCTTACAAGTTCCACTTTTATTTCACACCGTCGGGATCCATAAGCAAAAGAACATGATATCAACTAGATACAGAGTACCTATGAAGCAGTTGAAAGCGGTCCCCGTGATACATGGTTCTGCTAACTTCAACTCATAAAGCGCAAGCATATGCACAACAAAGAAGGACGCAAAGGTTCAGGTTTATTAAGTGCAAGAAAATAAAGTGTGCCATCAAGTTCGTGAGAGCTTTACTAACTAACTTTCTCATAACAAGCAAACATTTTATTCAGAAGAAAACAAAGCATATTGAATATGCACGAAGGTAGCAAATGATGCTAATGGGTAGGTATGGTGGACACTTTGGAAATATTTGGTTTAGCGAGTTGGAAACTTGAGTAAAACACTCAGTGGAAGTGAAGGCTAGCAATAGTAAGGGAGCGACAAACGAGAGAGCAATAGCTGTCATTATCATGCTTGCAAAAAAATAGGACTACTCATGGCATGAAAGTAATTCAAGATCCTCAAGGAAAAATAATTCATCGAGGCTTAACTGATTATTACAGTCATGTGCATGCGTGAGCATGTGCCAAGTCAATTCAAATGAAACATTCAGAGTAGGATACCACGGTGTCATACCAATTTATGAATAGAGTAATGCAAGCAAACATTCATGAGACTTGCTACAAACTATTAGCAAGCTGGAGCTAATCATTAGAAAGCAAGAACTATTAAGCATCCAAAGAAAACATACACTCTACATGAGCGGACTAAGCAAGCTCACAATGATGAGTATATGTACAAAAATGAAGACAAATAGAGTTCGTTACCAGCTTCTTACCACGCCTCAAGTTGTCATTAATCCTCATTATTGCTCTTCACTTGTGTGGCTTGAATAATAATATGAAACCAATAATCCACTAAGAACTGCCGAACCCTGTAGCAAACTCGCAAAAACCAAAGAAGAACGACAAATATTTTTGGTGTTTTCGATTTTTAAACAAGAACCAAAAGAGAAAAACAAGCAAAGCAAAATATTTTTGGGTTTTTCGAATAGTTAAACAAAGCAAAAAGGGAAAAGCAAACCAAGGCAAAAATAAGAAGCAAACCAAAGAGAAACAACAAAAATATTTTTGGTCTTTTTGTGTTTTTAGAAAGCAAAAGCAAAGAAGAACGAAAACTAAAAAGAGAACGAAAACATGAATATACAAAGTACCGACGCAACATGATATGGAGATGAGTGCGGTGTCGGCGTACCTCCCCCCAAGCTTAGGCTTTTGGCCTAAGTGGGAATCAATCCCAAGCTGGCCAGGATGAAGTGTCACCGTGGTACGACGAGGAGGTACCCTCGTCCTGGTGTGAGCTTGAGTACGTCCCTCCGTAATGTGCGGAGTAATCATAGGAGAGCACATCCTCCTGGTGCTGCTCGTGGAAACCCAGCAAGCGCAGCTGCTCGTCCACCTCCTCCTTGGATCGTGACCACGGTCTCCTATCAACACTAAACAAAGCAGGCTGTGGCAAAAGGATCTCCCTTTCATCCCCGTCAGTGAAAAGCATCCTATATACTAGATTGTTCAAATCAGAGGTAGTAGTGACAAAGTGATGAGTTTTCATGGCAACAAGGTCAAGCCTCTGTGGTGCTAGCATAACATCATCGGGATCCACTAAAAGACCTAATGCATTGACTACACGCGAGGCAATGATGCCCCCATAGATAGGCCCGCTAGCAGCTAGGCGGCGAGCAATAAGAGAGCCAAGATTGTACCGAGTATCATTGTTGAGCGCAGCAGCAAGGAAAGCTAAGTGATAGTTGGAGATATTACTAGTGTTCTCCCTACCCAATACACTAGTGGCAAGATAGTATGCAAAGTATCTAAGAGCAGGGAGTTGGATATTTCTTATCTTTCTGCGCTGCGCCATGCGGTTATCATCATTGGTCACACCTCGGTAAAGCTCCAGCAAATCAGCGGGTCGCCCTTCAATTTTCTTCACGGTCCCCGTCATACGCACACCTACAATACTGCAAAATCTCTGCAAAGGCATGGTGAAGGGCATATCATAGATTTTAAAAGAGACGGTAGATTGATAGGGTGTGTTAGTAAATGAGAAGCTCTCAACAAAAGTTTTGGTGAGCATAGCGTATTGTGCACTCTCATCTTGCATATAAGAGGTCAAGCCAACCCTCTCAATCAGTAGCAAGAAATCATCAAGAATACCTGCAGCTTGCAAGAAAGTAAAACAAGGAACAAAGGATGGGTGAGCGTCTCCATCATCCCTTTCACTGCCAATACGTGGTGCAATGAGGTCTTCATTGTATGAAGGCCTAGCTTGAGAGGCTGTTCTTGAGGGCCTCGACCTTCTAGGTGCATCACTCTCAAATATCTCTCCAAAAGTATGGTTGTTCATGCTTGGTATTCTGAAATTTAAACACCTATTAAACAAGTGATTGCAAAGTAAATATAATGAATGATTCTACTCATAGGGACTTGCAAGAGGCCTAACACATGTATGAAAACTATATCTCTAAGCATCAAACGAGCTTACAAGCTCCCATAACCAGTCACCTACAGCAGCAAAATACTCAACATATAATCCACTAAACACAAATCTACTTAGACAAGGGGAGGAGTCACATACCAACGAACAAATGCTCCAAATTTCAGCAAGAAAGATGGGCTAAGCAAGGAGATCGAAGAAATCGAGAGCAAGCACAGAAAGAACACGATTTTGAGCTATGAACTGGAGCTTACTCGGGAGAGAGAAGAAAGTGGCAGGCGAGAGAAGTAGTGGGGGGCCAGGGGTGGCCCACACCAGGGCATGGCGCCACCCAGGGCTGGCCGCGCCACCACATGGTGTGCCTGCCTGGTGGGCCCCCCTGGTACCTACCAGGTACTCCTCTGCCCCTTTTTTCACGTAAAAATTTAATATGAATTTTCTGGAATTTTTCGAGACACTTTATTTTTGGGCAAATTTCAGAAATAGAAGAATGATTTTTCTGACAGACAGATTTTTTTTGGAAACAAGATGCAAAGACAAAACAAGGCTAGAACTATAGAAGTTCTAGCATGCAAGCAAACTAACAACAAAAGGAAAACTAAACGAAAGCAAAAACTAAAATGCAAAGGATAGAAATAAAAGGAGATAATCATAATGAAAACATTGTTTTGTTCAATGGAATCCTTTTGTTAGCAAGGTTGATCAAGTCTTGCTACCAAAACAATTGCATATGAGACAAAACTTTGTACTCTACTAATGATTATGTTACCTTAACCTTGATAGCAATGGTCCCAATCATAATAGTTTCAAATTTTTCTCTTGGTATGGGACAATATATTTCTCCAACTTGAATGCCTTCAACATGTTCAATTGAATTCAAACCATAAGTCCTTTCAATCTTCTTGGGGAAATAGACAGTATGTTCCTTGTCATTAACATTGAAGGTCACCTTTCCTTGATTACAATTAATAATAGCTCCTGCAGTATTAAGAAAAGGTCTCCCAAGAATAATAGACATATTATCATCTTCAGGCATTTCAAGCACAACAAAATCAGTTAGTATAAAGCAATTGTGAGCCACTTGAACAGGTACATCCTCACATATACCCACAGGGATAGTGGTAGATTTATCAGCCATTTGCAAAGATATATCAGTCGGTATTAATTTTTCAAGTTGAAGCCTCTTATAGAGAGAGAAAGGCATACCACTAACTCCAGCTCCCAAATCACACAAAGCAGTTCTAACATAACTGTTCTTAATAGAGCAAGGGATAGTTGGAATCCCTGGGTCTCCAAGTTTCTTAGGAACCTTACCATTGAAGGAATAATTAGCAAGCAAAGTAGAAATTTCTTCATTAGGGATCTTCCTTTTATTCGAGACAATATCCTTCATATACTTTGAGTAAGGAGGCAATTTAATAGCATCAGTCAAAGGAATTTGCAAGAATAAAGGCTTCATCCACTCACAAAACTTATTGTAGTGTTCATCTTCCTTTGACTTGTGTTTCTTATCAGGGAGAGGCATAGGTTTTTGGACCCAAGGTTCTCTTTCACTACCATGTTTCTTAGCAATAAAATCTTCTTTAGTGTATTTAGTATTCTTAGTGTGGTTTTCAGGTTCTTCTTCAACTTTTTCTTCATTAGGCACTTCATTTTCTTCATTACCACTTTCAGTTTTAGCATCAGAGATAGATATACTATTAGGATCTATAATAGGTTCAGAGGGTTCTACAACAGTTTTATGTTTCTTTTTCTTTTTCTTACGAGTAGAACCACTATTTTCAGCTTGTTGAGAATCCTTCTCAATTCTTTTGGGATGCCCCTCAGGATATAGAGGATCCTAGGTAGAAGCACCACTTCTAGTTCTAATTTCATAAACATGTTTTTCTTTAGCAGCATTAACTAGCAAGTCATTTTGCACTTTAATGAGTTGATCTATTTGAGTTTGAACCATTTGAAAGTGTTTAACAATCATTTTAACATCATTAGAGGTTCTTTCCACAATATCTTTCAACTCAAAAATAGCTCTAGTGTTTTTCATTAGATGATTTTGCACCCTTTTATTAAAGTTATCCTGCTTAACAATAAAGATATCAAATTCTTCTAAGCATTGATCAGGAGGTTTAGAGTAAGGGATATCACCTTCATCAAATTGTTGGAGAGAGTGTAGCTCAATAGTGGATGAGTAGGGAATAGGCTTACATAATTCTTGTATAGGAGGTAAATTCTTGACATCTGCAGCTTTAATTCCCTTCTCCTTAATACATTTCTTAGCTTCCTTCATCACTTCATCATTTAATTCAATAACTCCCCTCTTCTTTGATGTTGGAATAGGCATAGGAATAGATGGTTCAGGTATAATTACTTCAGGTATAGCTTGTTTAGGAGGAGTCCAATCTTCATAATTCTTGCTTATTTTAGCCATTAATTCCTCAGCTTCCTTAGGAGTCCTATTCCTGAAAACACAATCAGCACAACTATCCAGGTATGTCCTAGATTCTTCGGTTAGTACATTATAAAATATATCAAGAAGCTCATTCTTAGGTAATGGACTACCAGCCTGTGCATGATCCAGAGCACAAAACCTCGCCCAAGATTTGGGCAATACCTCTTTTTCTCCCTGTTTGAAATCAAAAAGTTCCTGCAAACTAGCATGTCTAGCACTAGGAGGAAAATATTTCTGCAGGAAAGTACTAATCAAGCACTCAGGGCTATCAATAGATCTAGGAGGTAAATTACTAAACCAAGTTTTAGCTTCTCCTTGCAGTGAAAAGGGAAAAATCTTAGCAACAAAGTAAGTACGCATCTTAATATCATCAGAAAACAAGCCACTCATGGTAGAAAGTTCATTCATATGTGCTACCGCACTTTCATTCTTAATCCCACAAAAAGGTTCTTTCTCGACAATAGCTATGTAGGATAGATCGAGAGAGAAATCATAATCTTCATCTATAATGTTTATGGGAGAAGCAACAAACTTAGCATCAGGAGACAATTTGGGTCTAATAGTACGCCTCTCAAGGAGACTCTTAGCAGCGCTCCTATCATGGGTGTTCTTACATTCTTTAATAAACTCATCGGTCATCTCAACATAATCTTCTTCAATATCGTAACTCTCACTAGACTCAGGTGAGCTAACAGGTGTGGTAGTGTCTTCATTAGGAGTTTCGGTATTTCCAGCTATAGTTCTAGCAATCGTAGCATCTAGGAAAGGACCTAATGAACCACTCTTATCAAGCACAGTAGAAGCAGCATCATAAGCATCAGAAGTTTCAGATTCAGCAGTAGTAGCAGTGTGTGTAGGATGTGTATGTGGTGGTGTAACGAGCTTACTTATAACAGACGGTGAATCAAGAGCAACAGACGTGTTCAGAACCGTACCTCTTCTTGTAGTGGATGGTAAAATAGGAACCTTGCCATCACGAGACTTACCCATGATGGATGGATAGCAGTGAACAATAGAGAATCCAAGTGAACTTGATAAATAAAGCTATGCTCCCCGGCAACAGCGCCAGAAAATAGTCTTGATGACCCACAAGTATAGGGGGTGTATCGCAGTATTTTCGAGGGAAGTGAAACCCAATTTATTGATTCGACACAAGGGGAGCCAAAGAATACTTATCAGCCTTATCAACTGAGTTGTCAATTCAGCTGCACCTGGAAACAATCTTGTGTATAGGTATAGGTGGCGTTTTGATGCAAGAGGGTCGGCCTATAGCTTATTTTTCTGAGAAATTGACTGATGCTCGTTTGAATTATTCTATCTATGATAAAGAATTGTATGCACTTGTTAGAGTACTTGAGGTTTGGCAACATTATTTGTGGCCAAAAGAATTTATCATACATTCTGATCATGAAGCATTGAAATACTTGAAAGCTCAATCAAACTTGCATAGAAGATTAGCTAAATGGGTTGAGTTCATTGAGTCTTTTCCTTACATCATTAACTATAAGAAGGGAAAAGAGAACGTTGTTGCTGATGCTTTATCTAGGAAGAACATGCTATTAACCAATCTTGATGTTAAAATTCCTGGATTAGAAGCTATTTGTGCACTTTATGCAACTGACCATGATTTTGCTGAACCATATCGTTTGTGTTCTCTTAGACACGCATGGGATAAGTATCATATACATCATGGATATTTGTTTCGATCTAACAAACTATGTATTCCAGAATCGTCGTTGCGTTTGTTCTTAGTGCAGGAATCACATGCTGGAGGTTTGATGGGTCACTTGGGGCGTGAGAAGACGTTGTTCATGCTTGCTGATCACTTTTATTGGCCCAAGATGAGGCGTGATGTGTACAAATTTGTGAGCCGATGTATTACATGCCACAAGTCGAAATCTAAGCTGAAGCCTCACGGTTTGTATACACCTCTCTCTGCACCGACTACTCCATGGGAAGACATTAGTATGGATTTTGTGCTAGGTCTACCTAAAACTCAGAGAGGTCATGATTCTATATTTTTGGTAGTGGATAGGTTCTCTAAGATGGCTCATTTTATTGCCTGCCACAAAAGCGATGATGCGTCGCATGTTGCTAACCTGTTTTTCAGGGACATCGTGAGATTACATGGAGTACCAAAGACGATTGTTTCTGACCGTGATGTGAAGTTCATGAGCTACTTTTGGAAGACCTTATGGGGAAAGCTAGGAACGAAGTTGCTGTTCAGTACTACATGTCATCCCCAAACAGATGGTCAAACGGAGGTGGTGAATCGAACATTGTCACAGCTGCTAAGGACCATGATTAAAAAGAATCATGGAGTGGTAAGAGTGTTTGCCACATGTTGAGTTTGCTTACAGTGGCTGTGCATTCAACTACTCAGCTTTGTCCTTTTGAGGTGGTGTATGGTTTCAAGCCATTGACGCCACTTGATATGTTGCCTCTGCCATTACATGAGAGAGTTGATATGGAGGCATCAAAACATGCTGATTATGTGAAGAAAATACATGAGAAGACTCGAGAGGCTATTGAGAAGAAAGGCAAGAACATTGTTGCTGCAAGGAATCAAGCAAGGAAAGAAGTGTTGTTCAAGCCTGGAGATACGGTTTGGGTGCATCTACGCAAGGATAGGTTCCCATTACTTCGAAAATCAAAATTGAAGCCACGTGGTGCTGGTCCTTACAAGGTATTAGCCAAGATTAATGATAATGCCTACTCGGTTGATATACCTATTGAGGAGTTTGGTGGAGTTAGCAATAGCTTCAACGTTGCTGATTTGTCACCATATGCTGGAGAAGACCTTGGAGCGTCGAGGTCGACGCCTTTTGAAGGGGGGGGAGATGATGAGGACATCCCTACAATTACACCTACCCCAATGACTACTGAAGATGCTACAACTGTTGCAAGAAAGAATCAGTCCAATGAGATTAGAATTGGACCTATTACAAGAGCTCGTGCTAAGCTACTGGAACAACAGATGAATTTACTCCTAAACGAATCTGGTACTTTGATTGATGAGAACTTTATACTGCCTAAGTCTATGCATTTATGTATGATCAGGTTCGTTGGAGGAGAAGGGCTAGAAGAGAAGCCCAACATGATGATCGCCCAAGGATGCGCGAGGGAGGAGCGGGAGGAAGGCGCAAGAGAAGATCATCAAGACGAAGGCAAAAAGATCTGCCACGACCGGAGTGTCCGGCCAGATCCACCCGACCGTCCGCCTGGTCGAGAGGCAACCGGGCGTGGACATTCAAGATGCCGGTTCAGATACTACCGGACACCACCCGAAACTTCAGAGTTTCCGCATCGACTGTCCGGCACACTTCACCCGGAGTGTACGGCCTGACCGGACTGTCCGGCCGATTTCGACCGGAGTGTCCGCCCGCCGACCGAATCTGGTCCGAGTCGGTTTGTATCAGTTTGAGTCGTTTGCGTTTAGTTTCGGTTTCTGGTCGCTCTAGCCGCCCTTATAAGCTATGGGACGACCTCTAGTTAGGGTGCAGACCACGTTAAAATATTTTGGAGTTGTTTCTTTCATAGAACCTCTGGAATTACCCTATGTTCGAATCTACCAACTATAATTGAGTGTGATCTGTTGTTCCATTGGAAATTAGTAGATTGCATACTACGGTTCGTGGTCATGGCTGCGTGCGCAAGAGCGTGGTGTTGTGAATATCCTACAAGGTTCGAGAGCTGTTGCATTGGCATCAGGGATCAAGCGGGAGAGTTCATAACTACAGGCTAGTTATCTATCATCCACCATTATCATTGCCATCCGCTTACTGAGAAGATCGGGCCACCCCATATCAGTAGGAATTTTAGAACCGTAATAATTTTAGCATCATGATTGCGTTTGACGTACTTATAAGGTAGTAGGGTGAATAAGACCCCGTCGCCTCCTCCCAAGTTGTCTTATGAAATGACTACTGAGGAAACCAAAGGGACCAGCAATGCCGAAGTGAAAGCCTTTTTTGCACCGAAAAAGCCCGAGCCAAAGCAGATATTTGATCCAAAAGTCAAAAAGTGGGCTAAGAGTTTTATTGAGCAATCATCGCAATATGAGATAAATAAGACAGATGACTACACATTCTGTCTGATGAGAGTTAGTAGGAAGAAGACAAGAAGTAGTAGTGCAAGCGGCAAAAGAGACGTTGCCCAACTCGGAGAACAGGCAAAACAATCGATCTCCCCGCTTAAGGTGTTACCCAGTGTTGATCAGGGTATTAGTATTGATCAAGCAGTGGATTTTGCTAGAGATGCTGGTATTAGTGTTTATCAAGCTCTAGACGCACATGTCCCCACGCAAACGGAAATAGCATGGAAATATGAATACAGAAAGTCTCTGATCAGACCTGATGAGGTCGAGATTCTACCAACACAAATGCAAAGAGTGCATGAGTGGTACTTAAAAGTCACAAAGGAAAAAAGAGCGATCATCAATGTTGCTTGTGAGAGTTATAAATGAGCATTTCAATGGCGAAGACGATATCCAAATTTATTTTGAGGATTCTATATGTTATACAAACAAGACGCCCTCGACTTGAGTCTCGTCGGTTCCTACTGTCTGTAAGTGATTCATTTATTTCTATGATATCTAATTCAGCTCGTCCATTGCCTGTAATTGTCCTCACTATGTTATTATGCAGAATGAAGAGCGAGAAATGTGATCGAAAGAAAATCTTTGACACTGGGTTCATCGACCCACGTCGAGTTAATGAATGATTGCTACGGTATTTCTCCAAGGAGATGGAGCGTAACTTGCTAAGGTTCATACAGAGACAATATTACAAAAATAGAATAATATTTTCTTACAATTTCAGGTGAGAGTGGTACTGTCTTGTACATATTAACTTTTGTTTACTCGATGTTAAGTGTAACTGATAAGTTACTTACGTATCTAAATATGGACAGCTTCCATTACATTTTGCTAATCATTGAAGTTGACGCTGGAAGTGTTGAAATCAAGGACCCACTAAAGAAAGACGAAGAGGAGTACAAAAGCATTAAAGAGGTGCTCCAGAGATAATTTCAGTCATTATCGCACTATATCGGTCTCTTTCATTCATTTCCTGAGACATCAAGTAACTAATAAATCATTTTTTTTTGCTAGGCAGGGTTTGACAACAATTCACCAAGAGTACGGTAGGTAATTTAATATGACCTTAGTTTTCAGCCGGTCGAGGTAAGTAGTACGAGCTAGGTTTGCACATCTCTTTCATTCTAGTTTCAATCCATTATATCATGCTTAATTAGTATTTTATTGAATTCTATTCTCATAAATTACAAGAGGCAGCCACCAGAGACTAATTTGTATGGATACTTCATTTGTGAATTCATTCGCTCGAAGGTCAGTGAGTAGGACAGAGCGACATTAATAGCATACGTGAATAATATATTCACAATTTGATTTTATTACCATCAATTGTGTTGAGTGTTATTCATAATATTTGTTATGACTTTTGATATTCATATTGATCTCCTTCTTTTATATATAGTTGGAAAGAATACGGGAGAAACTCCAACCGAAGGAGCGCCTTAGCAATTCAATAGGTATTGACAGAATTTTTGGTTGACCATGTCATAGACCTACTAACGAGAAAATTCCATGTCCTGGGATTCTAGTGATTTAAGATCTCCATGTAATCGAATAGACAAGCTTTAGTGCTGGTTGTGATCAACATGTAACCAAATTATATACATATGTATGCTCGTAAGACAAGCTCTATTATATATACATCAACAAGTTATATTATATTTTATATTATATATGCATCAAAATGCCGGGATTCTAGTGATTTAATGATCTTTATCCACCAAATTATATGTAAAAATGAAAAAGAATTAAAAATAAAAAACCCCTTAAAAACCCTAAATCTAGCGCCCCGTCTAGTCCCGGGACTAGATCCCGTCTCGAACCGGAACTAGAGGCCCTTCTCCACTAGCGCGACTGGCGATCGAATTCTATGTTTGAGCATCCGCACGACCCCCTCAGTTTCCATCATGGACTCCGAGTCGGGCCAGGGCTTGGCACGCTACCGTCATGCATATTAATTCATACTCGATCTCGTAACCGATCCGCTCATAAAACAAACACTACTGTGCACAAAAGAGGGCAAGCAAAGATTTCGCAAGATCGATCGATCATGAACGGCTTGAGGAGCTCCCGCTCCCAAATCCTCCGTCGCTACCACCACCGACCAACCTCGATCAGTTCCCTCCCCCGCGTCAGGCCTGCTGTCGTCCGTCGTCCATCGTCGACGGTGCCGCCGCTACATGGGCAGTACAGCACCACGTCCCGGCGGAGCTTCGTCCTACGGTGGTACCGCGATCCTCGGAAGGTCGCTGCGGCCACGGCAATCGCCCTGAGCGCCACGGCCATGGCAGTATGCAGCCGCTACGACCGGGAGATCGTGCCCTGCACCAACCGCTCGCACATGGTCGTCTACTCCAATCAGGAACTGCGCGACATTGGCGACTCTGAATTCGCTCAGGAGAAGAACAGCTTCGAGATCCTAGACCCAAGCGATCCCCAAACCATCCGTGCCCGTCTCGTCGCCGAGAGAATCGTCCACGCCGCCCACCGTGGCCTCGGCATCTACGACGGCAACGATGCCCCAATGCTCCGCGTAACCCGAAAATGGGGAACGGCATCGTCGTCGGCACCGCAGCCGCACACGGGTCACCTCCGTGCGCTCAGCTGGGAGGTGTTCGTTGCCATTAATGACACCCCTGACATACTAGCGGTGCCCAGTGGCAAGATCATGGTCTCCACTGGATTTCTCGACCTCTTCACCGATGAGGAGATTGCTGCTGCTCTTGCGCATGAGGTAGCAGCCAGCTATATATGGTCTCCACATCCACTCGGTTCGCTGTCGGCCGGCAGACTCAATCTGACAGTGCTCTTGTTTTTTGCTACTATAGGTTGGACACATCATTGCAAGGCACAGCGCGGATATCAGCATCTGCTTCCCACTGCCTCTCAAGAGAATCATGTCACGCAGGTTGGTTATTTGTTCCTGGTGATTTATGTTACGACCTGTGGATTAAGAAATAAGCGGCGCGCCATTACCCTTCTACACAATGAAACCTGCTGAGTTTTTCTAAATTTTAGTTACCGTTCAACTTCCACCCTGCTTTATTTGTGGGAGCCCTTTTCCTGTATTAGCTTCTGTGCTTTCTATACTTTTTTAGCATCAAACCTGTGCAGCTACTTTCCTTGCATAATACTCCTACTCTTATAAGATATTATCATTGCTTGCAAAAACATCTCTTATATTACGGGCGAAAATGGGATTCTGTTAGTTACTGACTTTTCTGACAATGTTGCCCATGTACGTATGTAGGATGGAGATAGAGGCGGATTATATTGGAATCTTGTTACTGGCTGCTGCTGGTATCCATCCACAATGGGCCCTCCTGGCATTGGCCAAGGGAGAAAGTGTTTCAAGACGACCTGTATGGGAAAAAACCATCATTTCCTTTCATCCTAAGACCCAGAAAAGATTGCAGCTTCTATCACAAGGCAAGGCTATGAAGGAAGCGTTGGAATTGTACAGAGAAGTTACTGCCATGGATAAAATAACCCGCCGGTATTTCCCAGACCATGTAAAGATGTAGCGTCTCGATCACAAAACGCAAAGCCTTCCATTCATTGAAAAGGAGTTTGATTTATAAGCCAAAGAAAACACCCATATTTACATGCATAAGAAAGGCCCACACACCCACCACTCACACAAGACTACGGTTGAGTGGCCGAAATCCATCGAGTGCTTCTCTAAAACGCCACGGAGTGAGCTCCTCCGCTAAACTGAACTCTTGCTAATGATCACATTGTCGATATTACGAAGAAACTATCAGCCGCAACCAAGAAATATTCCGCCAGAATCCCGCGAGCCAACAAAGGCTCAGCTGGGGCATTGTTGCTCCGGCCTTAGTACAAATCCGGGGTACATCGTCGGCGCAACAGCCACCTCCCAGCACCTTCAATAGACATAAGTGTGTAGTCTTCGCCAGCCCACCATCAAGCATAGAGGCCAACCCAACATCACACATCCGGAGGTTTGATCGCACCGTCTGAGGAAGATCCTCGTCCCGCAAACCACCGCGATACCACTCGAGAGGCTGGCACGCCAACACCACAAGACACCTTATGTGTGTCCAACACTGGGATTCATGAAAAAGAAGCATGGCCCGAACCAGAGTCAAGTCCCCAAGACGACGCCTCCATGGAGGGGACGACATCGAAGACACCATCGTCGCTCAATCTGGCAAGCCAAATCTGAGGTTTTCACCAGGAACATGAGACCTGGGCGAGGGAGGTGCCAAAACTCCTTGATGATGCCTCAGAAGGGAACGACGCCCTTAGGTGTCGCCATCACTGGCCTCGAAAGGTAGGGATTTCGCCTAGAGCATGGTACCTCAACATCACAACCGAACACCATCCGTTCCTTGCCTAGAGCTCCCGTGTTGGCCCCTCCCACCCCGTCGGTAGCTCGCCTAGCACACCAGATCGAGGGCAGCCATGCCCAGAAGGGCACAAGACGCCTCTGTGGGGCACCACTGAGCCGCAAGCTGAATAGGTGTCGTCATGGGAGGATTCACCGGTGTAGAGATGCATCGCTGGCCACCCAACACCGCCCACCGCGCCATCAACGCTACATGGACGTCTCGAGCCACCACACTAAGATGGTGTTGGGCTTAACTCAACCTGACCATAGTAGCATCAACAACGTTGTGTTCGGAGCTGAGGAAGAAGGATGAGGGGGTGAGGTAGCCGCACCCAGGCGCCTGGGGCCAGACTGGCCAGTGCCTGCCCAGCCTAGTTTAGGCTCAAAGGGCCCAAATCTGGGCTAGTAGACCCGTGTTGCCAGGGCCTACTCCAACTCCAGCTGCCAGAGCTGACATTGTTGCTAGAGTCATCGTGAAACACCTATATCTGCGCGGTGGAGCAACCCCTGCTCCTCGCACACACATCGCTGCTTATCTGCATCGTAACCATCGTAGGAGGATGCCAGCATGCGCCTAGGTCCCTTGCCATCACCGTGCGACGGCCCAGGCCTCGCTCACGAGCTTGCCTCTATCCTTCTCGGCGTGCTCCACCGTGCACCACCACACCTCTCGCCGCCGGGTGCAAGTCCCTCCAGCCCCCCTAGTCTAGGACGCGATACGCTGAATCCCCACCGCCCCTTGCACCGACGACGCATGTGGATTTACGGTGGCCGCCTCCAGGCCCAGGGATGGTGACGGTAGGGGCGGTGGGTGGGGGTGGCGGCGGCAGGCTAGGGTTTTGCTCCCCTTGTCGCCCTAGAGGAGGCAATGTGAGGGAGCGGTTAGTCTATTGGAATGACTCAAATAAGAGTTAAACTAAACATTCCGCGGTGGAAGAACAATATTATTCATGTCCCATTCGTACATTATTGGAACCCAAATTCTATTTCTTGCGTGGGTACGCACTGGTCTTACGTGGCGCTCACGCCTTGTGCACGTCCGATCGTGATCCAGCGGCTCGGACGAAACGGCACAATGTCCAAAACTAAGTCAACACATCCCCGTCCTGACTGATCAACCTGGTGTGACGAGCTCATCCCCTTTCCCCTCTTGTTTCTCCTTGTGTCCTCCATCAGTCAAATCTCCCTCGTCGGCGACGAGCAGCCTGCCAGGAGACGCATCTAGGCGGCGAGGTTGGTGTACTGGGTCATGGGAGAAGCGGTGGAGTTTCTATGGGAGGGGCGTACGGATCGACGTGTCTAAGGGCAGTGGCCGTGGTGAGATGGGTGGGCGGACGAGCAGGGGTTGCTCGCGCATCGACGCGTCCGAGGTTTGAGGGAGTGGCCGTGGTGAGAGGAGACGGCGGAGGACCATCTTCAGCGGGATTCTCGTCGATCTCAACGCAGATTTTGACATGGTGAGTGCTGCACGATCCATCACAATCTTGCTTGTTCCCTTTGACCATGGCGCGCTGACGTTTTGCTTGGCGTATTTGCCACATATTTTTGGCTATGGTAGAGCTGCTAGGTTCAAGGATTTTATACAGTAGTATTGTTTTCTGCTTTGATTTTGTATTTCATAGATTGTGACATTGCTAGGCGTGGTTCACTGACTCCCCTGCTAGGTGGTAACTGTAATGCTGCTAGGATCGAAGGATTCACTAGTACCGCTGTTCTTCAGCAATGATTTTCACAACTCGTAGGTTATACACGTAAACTGCACGTCATTCAACTGCATGTCATGTCTGATTTGAAGAATAATTTGTGTTTTGTTACATACAAGTGGTAATTATAATGTATTGCTAGCTCTGTTTTTTACATAAATGTGTGGCATACCATAGTATGCATGTTTGTTCTGTGCTCAGTATGTTTACAGTAGGTTATGTGAATTTTTTGGTTCAACAGTTCATGTATCTTATATTCATTTTTTTGCAAGGAACCATGCATATGAATGTATTTGTATATATCTAGAGGATGAAGTATTCGACTTGTGCTGGTAATTGCAGCAAAAGGGGTGTACTTTTTTGGGGCTTTTTTTTTGCTAGAATTCAACCTACACAAAATAGGATGTAATATTATTAGTTTTTTTACATGCTAGCATGGTAGTTTCTTATCTTCTCTAATATAGGATGTAAATTTTTTAATTCATTGCTGAATTTATTACATGCCAGTATGTTACATCTCCTTAGTTTTTTTATCTTCAGTTCGACTTGTGCTAGTAATTTCAGCATTGGGATGTACTTTTTTGGGCTTTTTGCTGGATTTCGACCTACAAAATAGTAGGATGTAATATTTGTTATTTTTTTCATGCTAGCATGGTAGTATGTTTTATATCCTCTAATATAGGATGTAAAATTCTTAATTCATTGCTGAATTTCTTACATGCCAGTATGTTGGCATGTCCTTGGGTGTTTTTCATCTGACAGTATGTTTTTCCCATAAGAAAATACATATAGGATGTAAAATAGAACCATAAATCATTAGTATTACATGTATTATTCTATAAGTACTGCATTTTTTACACATAGAAATTTCTGATCAATTTTTATGCAGAGGGTTGTTACTGAATAACTTAAGATGTAAAATCTGTACAATAAATACATCCTATATATTCAAAACTGTGACATTGTCATTCTACTCGTTTGGACAATAATATTTTTCTTCTTACAAGGTACGAGTGTGGTTACTTCGTGCTAAAGTTTATCGAATCATGGAACAGGAGGAGGATGCGGACTTTCAACCCCTCGAGTATGCTGATACTTAGGAAGCTATACTTGAAGAAATGAATGGACCGTGAGGAGAACCAGATCAAGTGGCAGGAACTTCTGTTCGACATGATCAATTTTTCATGTTATGACAAAGGTATACTATGGTTTGCATACACATAACATTTTTCTTCTAGGCCACGTTCAAGTTTGAGAAGTTGCAAGTTTGGTTCATTTTCCTGCAAACAATCTTTTTGTGATGGAATTACTATTTCTGTTTGTGTTTCCCTATTGCATGTCGTAGCCATTTAAAGTAACAACTTTTTCTATTGTGTTACCCACTAAATACTGAACACTCTTAACGTGCTTAGCATATCTGTTGTAGTGCATCTTGGCATCCTCCCTCTTTTCAAAGATCATTCCTGGGTAAGGTTTCTACATGTTATCTTTTTGCTAGTTGTAGATTGAACTTCATCTGCACCCCCCGAATCATCACTTCACAATGTTAGGCCTGTTTCAAATCCAGGTTCAGCGGAGGCCCTGCGTCATCCACGGAAACATGCTCGCCATGCACAGTTGCATCCTCTAGAACTGTAGCATTTAGGTCAGGGCCACCAAGCGGGTATTTTCTGTCCATATCTGCAAGCAAATACAACAATTTCTTCTCCACCTCGGCTTCGCCGGCATGCAAGATGTTCGGCCATTTGACCAAGTTATCGAGAACTCCAAGATGATCAAACTAAGCACATGCGGGTCGCAAAGAAAATCAACGTGTTGTTGCGGACGATTTCTAATAAAATATGGGCACAATAGCTCCAAGATGATCAAAATGTTTTTTAACTTGTCAAAATGTTTATGTGTCGTAAAGAAAATCATCACGATTCATCGACAACTTATTTTAGGGGAAATAGCTGCGTCATTTATTCATGCCCATCGAAGTCCTAGGCTAAAACATCCACAATACAACTAGGAGAACATGTAAACCAAGTTTTGCATAATTCACTACGACAGCCTTCCTTAGCTAATCGATGAGCAACTCCGTTCACCGAGCACCGTGCCCATCTGACCACAAGGTCGTCGATCCCTTGAAGTTTCCTTTTGATTGCTTCCAAGATGGCCATGCATAGATCGATCCACTTCACCAGAATTCAATTTTGCCACGGTCCCTTCATTATCCAGCTCAAATACCGCCTTAGTCAGCCAAAGTTCCGCGACACATTTGCAGGCTTGGAGTTCCACCGCTTCAGGGTCTGGTAGGGAGGGGAAAATGGCAGGTTCCCGCGAGGAAACGTCCATCATGGTCACGCACGACCACACCTCCGCCGCCTTTGCCCGTGTGCTTGTCCCAGGCTCCATCCACATTAACCTTTGTCCAACCCGACTCCGCTTTGCGCCATTTCTCATTAACTATCTTCGGAACCTTGTCTAGGAGGGGGATACCACGTGCCATTCCTCCAGGAGGTGGATGGCGCGTGCCGCAACTGCAGTCGGTGCCTCGATCAACCCTTTCTCCCTGGCTTCATTACGCGACAGCCACAAATGATACACGGTCATCGCCATGCAGTCCAATTCAGAATTTCTGACCCTAGCAATCTATTCTAGTAGCCACTGTGTGAGATCCCTGTGGTGGCGACACTCTGGTGGAGGACCTTGGATTGAGAGCCCCAAACACCGGTTCACCTCCTCCTAGACCTCCTGAGTATGATAGCAATACCAGAATCGATGAGAAGCCGTCTCCTCATGATTGCACACTATGCATCGCACCCCTGCCTTTATCTTTCGCCGATGCAGTTCATCGCCCACTGCTAATCCATTACGTAACAATCTCCAGACATGGATTTTAACTTTACGAGGGACATTCGCATTCTAGAGAGTTAGCCATCCCTTGTGAGCTCGGACTGAGCCAGAAGAACCACCACCACCCTGCCTCTCTTGTCGGTGCTGCATTTGTAGATGATACGAAGAGCGCACCGAGAAGATATCATTTTTAGTATAGTTCTAGGCAGCACGATCTTTAGAGCCCCGCCCTCCAATCGGCGTGGCCACAATGTCTTTGACATCAAACTCGTAGAAGAAGTGGTTTAGTTTCTTGAAATTCACCCCGGAGGCATCCTCATTTAGCAGCTCTGCCACCTTCCTAACATTCTCGATCGGGGCATCAGGCCGTCGACCCAGTGGTCTTTGGAGGCCAGCCCTGCGTATGCAATTGTGGTTCGACACGTCCATAGAAGTTCCATCTCCAACACTCCATATGAGACCCAATTTTAGCAGGTCGCGCCCAAAGAGAATACTCCTCCACGAAAAGGAGCCACCTCCTGGGCAGTCAGCATGTAGAAAATCTGAATTTTTGAAGTATCTGGCTTTAAGGACCCGTGCACACAGAGAATGTGGAACCGTTAAAATTCTCCACGCTTGCTTAGCGAGAAGCGCCTGGTTAAAGACCTCAAAATTTCTAAAGCCTGATTCATCGACAACTATGATCAAACTGAGACAAAATACGGGCACGCAGAGATGTTTTCCGATAAATAATAAGTTTTTTTGCCTCGGTAAAGAAGACAAAAAAGTCCATATTTGCAACTCTGAAAATTTGTCATTTTTGCTGAGCATATATACGTGAAATTTCCTTCACTAATTTTTGTGTCACGTGCATGTTTTGCATAGATGTACGCGTGAAATTTTATTTTGGAATTTTTTAACTGTCACGAACGTGTTTAAATTTCATTTTCTGAGAACGGGGCTAGATACCCTTAGGTGCAACCGCCCCCTTCGGTCTAGACAGAAATAACGGGGCGTCGTTGTTGAGATGCTCCAAGATACCATGTTTCGTATAACTGTTTTTGTGGGAGGGTCGTGTATATTCATTCTTTTTGCGACTGTTTATTTTTAACTTTGTAATTTTATATCATGTCTTCTTTCTGCACTCGACGAGCAAGTTATTTAGTTGACTTGTCAATCCACATTTAGATATACCTTCTTAGATTCTAATAAATACATGTTATTTGTGACATTCAAATAAGAGGACAGTACAAAAATAAAGATGTGGTATACTTAACCGTGGAAAAAATTGTTTCCCGTTTCTTAGTGAACGTGAAGAACCTATTTAAACAAATAAATCTGAAAAGTTATAAAATTATGGTCACATTTATTTATATCAAACTAACTTTTGTTTTATTTTTACTATTGGTTATCTCTTTGAATTATAAGAGAATGCCTAACTTTCGAGAGCTCAACGAGAGCTTTAATCAAGGTTTCTTTTCTCAAAAAAAATGTTAGGGAGGAGGACCCAAAGCGACTCCCCTCCCCCTCCCTACTACAGTTCTTGAGAGAAGCTCGGAGAGAATCGGGCCTCTCCCATGGCGCCCTCGCCAGATTAGCTGGTGAGTGCTGTCCGGGGGATGTCGCCGGAGTAGGATTAGGGTTCTTTAGGTGTCGTAGGGGTAGGTTTTGGCTGCTTGCTGTAGGTTGGCGTCTTGCCGCGGAGAAGTATCGAGATCTCTTCGGCTAGATCTTGATATGCTCATTCTTCTCCTCCTTCGCGGTGGTGCTCCGGTGGTCGGAGCTAGATGCGGCGGAGGTGGAGGTGAAGAGCTTCTCCTGTAATAAAGCCGTTTTGGACCACCGTTGTGGTGGAGGTGCAGTTGCGGCGGTGCTCCTTGAAGGGTTCCGCATCAGAAAACAAAAAGTTTCCTACATTGGAACCGCCTAATACTGCCAAGATCTATCTATGTAGTAATGCGGTAACTGCTGAGCGTATAGAATACATACCCTTGTAGACCATATGCGGTTAACGTTCTGAGGGGAATGTGGTTAAAGTAGTCGAACTCGTAGCCG
The DNA here is from genome assembly GCA_023614405.1 of Avena insularis. Lineage (NCBI taxonomy): Eukaryota > Viridiplantae > Streptophyta > Magnoliopsida > Poales > Poaceae > Avena > Avena insularis. The sequence goes on along the minus strand of CM042696.1, from coordinate 36,197,591 downwards.
ACCTCAAGGTCGCGAAGCTCCTCGCAGGTCACCCCTTGCTCCTTCTTCATTGTGCAGCAGCTCCGGCTCACGACATCCAAGGTGCCTCAAGTGAGGCCCCTCGTGGTTTCGTATACATACGATGTACGATGACGATCTCCGACTCCTTGATCCCTGTCGGGAGTGCGGAAGTAGATCTCCGGCTTGGAATCCTTGCAGCGCAACGGCGTGTTGCAGGTGCGGTGTCTCTTGCATGGACAATCCTTACTTGGGACCGTGCCAACGCATGGAGACGAGAGAGAGAGGGAAGGAGAAAGTCAACCAAAGGACTTCTCCAAATATTTGTGTGTCTTTTCCCACCCATGGGCACCCCTTTATATAGGGGGAGGGGGTGTGCCCTCCCCTTTGGGTTTCCCATGTGAAACTAATCAAGGGAGAGAGGGGGGAGGCGCCATGGGCCCTAAGGCTCCATGGGCCGGCCAGGGGTGGGCCCCACCCCGCGCACATCCCTAGGTTGGCCGGGTGGGCCCCCTTGAGGCGGCTAGGACTTGGTCCTTTAGACCTTGGCCCTTCCCTCCTTTGGTTTTCCCTCATGGACCCTTTTTCCCTAGGAAGTTTGGCCCATTAGTGGAATACCCATTCAAATTAGATTTTAATATTATATTTAATATTAATTACATTAATTAATATATAAATACATATTACAAAATCTGATTTGACCCGAAACACCTTTCGGTTCCCTTTCGATTTCCTCCGAACGACTTCGGATCTTTCCCGGAATGATTCCGGTTCTCTCACGGAACTTTTCGGGTTTCCTTTTCTCTTTCATATGGTGATTCCAACTTACAGAGGATCTCTAGCTCGTCGTACCCTTAAGTGTATTTCCCCATGATGACCCACAAGTATAGGGGGTGTATCGCAGTATTTTCGAGAGAAGTGAAAACCAATTTATTGATTCGACACAAGGGGAGCCAAAGAATATCTATAAGCCTTAACAACTGAGTTATCAATTCAGCTACACCTAGAAACAATCTTGCTCACAGCAGTTTATCAGTAGCAACAGTTTTATAGTAGGAATAGTAAAGTAGCAGCAGTAGTAAAGTAAAGACAGCAATAACTAAAGCAGTAAACAGTGGAATTCGAGTGTGGTAGGCATAGGGATGGATGGACGGGTGTTGCATGGACAAGATAATTCACATAGCAATCAGAACATAGGGAAATTGTAGATAAATAAGATAAAGCATCTAAGTACTAGATAATCCTAGGCATGTGTTCCATATATAGTCATACGTGCTCGCAATGAGAACTTGCACAACATCTTTTGTCCTGCCAGCCCGTTTACAGCGGGACCTCAAGGGAACTACTGGCAATTAAGGTGCTCCTTTTAATAGAGCACCGGAGCAAAGAATTAACACTCCGTGAACACATGTGATCCTCACATCAAAGCCATTCCCTCCGGTTATCCCGATTTCTGTCATTTCGGGGCCATTGGTTCCGGACAACAACGTGTGTATACAACTTGTAGATAAAACCATAAACAATACTATCATAATGAATCAATAACATGTTCAGATCTGAAATCATGGCACTCGGACCCTAGTGACAAGCATTAAGCACAACAAGTCGCAACAAAGTCATAAAGCACTAATAAAAGATACTAGGCACCATGTTCTAACAATCTGATGCCATTACATGAATGATCTCATCCAATCCCTACCATCCCCATAGCCTACAGCAGGGGATTACTCACTCATAGATGGGGAAACATGGATGGTCGATGGAGAAGCAATGGTGATGATGATGGCGATGATCTCCTCCAATTCCCCGTCTCGGCAGGGTGCCAGAACGGAGTTTCTGGTGCTGTTTCGTGGAATCTGGTGGTGGCAGCGGAGCAGAACTCCTTCTGGAAAAACGTCGAACCCCCCGAATTTTTTAGGTCAGAAGGCTCCTTATAGGCGAAGAGAGAGGCCGAGGGGGTTCCTAGGGGGCCCACACCACCCCCTAGCGCGGCCTAGCCTGGCCCGCGCCACCAGGTGGTGTGGCCACCCCCTGGCTCTTCTCCGTCTCGTAGTCTGGCTCCTGGAGTCTTCGGGTGAAATAGGATTTTTGGCATATTTTCCGGGATTTTTCCTGATAGTTGATTTTCTGCACAAAAAGTAGACACCAAGGCAATTCTGCTAAAAATAGCGTCAGTCCGCATTAGTTGTATCCAAATCACAAAAGTATAGAGGAGAAACAATAACAAAAGTGTTCGGGAAAGTAGATACATTTTGGACGTATCAGCTCCCCCCAAGCTTAGCTTATTGCTTGTCCTCAAGCAATTCAGTTGAAAACTGAGTGAGATAAAAGAACTTTCACGAACACATTTGCTTCATAAGATGTAAATATTTTTAGCAATGTGATCAACTACTTAGACAGTTCATAATAAAGAGTATGCAACTGAGTCTACTTACTAGTCAATGCAAGCTATGAATAGATTCCAACTCAAAAATAATAAGTAGCATGAATCATAAACATAAGCAACATTACAATGCTCATAAAAAGGTATGATAGAGTGGTATCTCGCTTGCCTTTGATTATGAATGTCAAGGCACCTCTGAAGTTCAAGTGATGACTAGAAGTACAGATATCAAGGATACAAGCATCAAAGTCATAACACAAATAATCAAGTAATGGAACAAACACAAAGAATGACAACTATGCTCTCAAGAAGGTGCTCAAATAATAAGTGGAGACTCAACAAGTAGAAGAAAAGGTTTTGAATAATTTGAAAGGTTTCCAAATGCTGAAAGTATGGTACTCATTAGCCTTGAGCTCTCATTGCCCCTATCATAAGAATATTTAATGTGGTTAAGGTGAAAGTGAGGTCCAATATGAGTTATATGCTTGACAGACTATAAACTGAAAATCCCAAGTCCCTTGAGTACGAGGGCTGCTCCTCATGCTACTCAACTTTAGTTACCGGTAAGTTCTTGTCATCGTAAATATGTGCGTATCATAGAGAACCGCCAACGGGGTACCCCTTGCCCTAATACGGAAGAATCCCCATATCAAAATGACAAGGCAAGCAGACAATGAGTATCTCAGCAATCTTCTTATTTACCATGGGAAAATGGTGCTTTTCTCTCTCTTTCCTCTTTTCATAAATCTCTTTTTTTCTTTTTCTCAATAGCTATCTCTCTCTTTTTTTTATAAGAAGAATGCTTCACAGATATCATTATGGTTACGCTGCAAGTTTCCACCATGTCAGCATGGATTAGACCAGCGGCCCATGCGTTTCTCTAACACACATACATAACTCCATGGACCTTACAAGCTCCCTTTTTATTTCACACCGACGACATCCGCAAACAAAAGAGCAAGGTATCAACTGGGTATATATTTACAAGTGTTGAAAGCGTTCCCCATGACAGCACGGTTCTGCTAATCTCCAGCCTATAATTTACAAGCATATAACTTTCATGGAGAGTTCACAATGGTTCAGGTTTATTAAGTGCAGGAAATAAAGTGTGTCGTCAAGTTCGTGAGAGCTTTACTAACTAATTTTCTCATAACAAGCAAACATTTTATTCGGAAGAAAACAAAGCATATTGAATATGCACGGAAGTAGCAAATGATGCTAATAGGTAGGTATGGTGGACACTTTGGAAATATTTGGTTTAGGGAGTTAGAAACTTGAGTAAAACACTCAGTGGAAGTGAAGGCTAGCAATAGTAAGGGAGCGACAAACGAGAGAGCAATAGCTGTCATTATCATGCTTGCAACAAAACAGGACTACTCATGGCATGAAAGTGATTCAAGATCCTCAATGCAAAATAATTCATCGAGGCTCAACTGATTATTACAGTCATGTGCATGCGTGAGCATGTGCCAAGTCAATTCAAATGAAACATTCAGAGGAGGATACCACGGTGTCATACCAATTTATGAATAGAGCAATGCAAGCAAACATTCATAAGACATGCTACAAACTATTAGCGAGCTGGAGCTAATCATGAGAAAGCAAGAACTACTAAGCATCCAAAGATAACATACACCCTACATGAACAGACTAAGAATGCTCACTGTGATGAGTATATGTACAAAAATGAAAACAAATAGAGTTCGTTACCAGCCTCTTATCACGACTCAAGTTGTCATTAATCCTCATTATTGCTCTTCACTTGTGTGGCTTGAATAATAATATGAGACCAATATTCCACTGAGGACTGCTGAACCCTGTAGCAAACTCACAAAACCAAAGAAGAACGACAAATATTTTTGGTGTTTTCGAATTTTAAACAAGAACCAAAAGGGAAAAACAAGAAAAGCAAAATCTTTTTGGGTTTTTCGAATAGTTTAAACAAAGCAAAAAGGGAAAAACAGACCAAGGCAAAAAGAAGAAGCAAACCAAAGAGAAACAACAGAAATATTTTTGGTCTTTTTGTGTTTTAGAAAGCAAAATCAAAAGAAAAACGAAAACTTAAAAGAGAACGAAAACATGAATATACAAAGTACCGACGCAACATGATATGAAGATGAGTGTGGTGTCGGTGTACCTCCCCCCAAGCTTAGGCTTTTGGCCTAAGTGAGTATCAATCCCAAGCTGGCCAGGATGAAGTGTCACCGTGGTATGACGAAGAGGTTCCCTCGTCCTGGTGCGAGCTTGAGTACGTCCCTCCGTAATGTGCGGAGTAATCATAGGAGGGCACATCCTCCTGGTGCTTCTCGTGGAAACCCAGCAAGCGAAGCTGCTCGTCCACCTCCTCCTTGGAGTGCGACCACGGTCTCCTGTGAACACTAAACAAAGAAGGCTGTGGCAAAAGGATCTCCCTTTCATCCCCGTCAGTGAAAAGCATCCTATATACTAGACTGTCCAAATCAGAAGTAACAGTGAAAAAGTGATGAGCTTTCATAGCAACAAGGTCAAGCCTCTGTGGTGCCAGCATAGCATCATAGGGATCCACTGAAAGACCTAATGCATTGACTATACGCGAGGCAATGATGCCCCCATAGATAGGCCCCCTAGCAGCTAGGCGGCGAGCAATAAGCGAGCTAAGATTGTACTGAGTATCATTGTTAAGCGCAGCAGCAAGGAATGCTAAATGATAGTTGGAGATAGTACTTGTGTTCTCCCTACCAAGTACACTAGTAGCAAGATAATATGCAAAGTATCTAAGAGCAGGGAGTTGGATATTTCTTATCTTTCCGCGCTGCGCCACGCGGTCATCATCATTGGTCACCCCTCGGTAAAGCTCCAAAAAATCAGCGGGTCGCCCTTGGATTTTCTTCACGGTCCCTGTCATGCGTACACCTACAATACTACGAAATCTCTCCAAAGGCAAGGTGAAGGGCAGATTATAGATTTTAAAAGAGACAGTCGACTAATAGGATGTGTTAGTAAACGTGAAGCTCTCAACAAAAGTTTTGGTGAGCATAGCGTATTGTGCACTCTCATCTTGCATATATGAGGTCAAACCAACCCTCTCAATCAGTAGCAAGAAATCATCAAGAACACCTGCAGCTTGTAAGAAAGTAAAACAAGGAAAAGAAGATGGGTGAGCATCCCCATCATCCCTTTCACTACCAATACGAGTTGCAATGAGATCTTCGTTGTATGATGGCCTAGCTTGAGAGGTTGTTCTTGAGGGCCTTGGCCTCCTAGGTGCATCACTCTCAAATATCTCTCCAAAAGTATGGTTGTTCATGCTTGGTATTCTGAAATTTAAACACCTATTAAACAAGTGATTGCAAAGTAAATATAATGAAGGATTCTACTCATAGGGACTTGCAAGAGGCCTAAACATGCATCAAAACTATATCTCTAAGCATCAAACAATCTTACAAGCTCTTATAACCAGTCACCTATAGCAGCAAAATACTCAATATATAATCCACTAAACACAAATCTACTTGGACAAGGGGAGGAGTCACATACCAGGGAACAAATGCTCCAAATTTCAGCAAGAAAGATGGGCTGAGCAAGGAGATCGAAAAAATCGAGAGCAAGCACAGCAAGAACGCGATTTTGAGCAATGAACTGGAGCTTACTCGGGAGAGAGAAGAAAGTGGCAGGTGAGAGAGTTAGTGGGGGGCCAGGGGTGGCCCACACCAGGGCATGGCGCCACCCAAGGCTGGCCGCGCCACCATGTGGTGTGCCTGCCTGGTGGGCCCCCCTGGTACCTCCCAGGTACTCCTCTGCCCCTTTTTCCTCGTAAAAATTTAATATGAATTTTTCGGAATTTTTCGAGACACTTTATTTTTGGGCATTTTTCAGAAATAGAAGAATGATTTTTCTGACAGACAGATTTTTTTCTTTTGGAAACATGATGCAAGGACAAAACAAGGCTAGAACTACCGAAGTTCTAAGACACTCTAACATGCAAGCAACTAACAACAAAAAGAAAACTAAATGCAAGCAAAAACTAAAATGCAAAGGGTAGAAATAAACGGAGATAATCATAATGAAAACATTGTTTTGTTCAATGGAATCCTTTTGTTAACAAGGTTGATCAAGTCTTGCTACCAAAACAATTGCATATGAGACAAAACTTTGTATTCCACTAATGATTATGTTACCTCAACCTTGATAGCAATGGTTCCAATCATAATGGTTTCAAATTTTTCTCTTGGTATGGGACAATATATTTCTCCAACTTGAATGCCCTCAACATGTTCAATTGATATCAAACCATAAGTCCTTTCAATCTTCTTGGGGAAATAGACATGTTCCTTGTCATTAACATTGAAAGTCACCTTTCCTTGATTACAATTAATAACAGCTCCTTCAGTATTAAGAAAAGGTCTCCCAAGAATAATAGACATATTATCATCTTCAGGCATTTCAAGCACAACAAAATCAGTTAATATCAACAAATTATGAGCCACTTGAACGGGTACGTCCTCACATATACCCACAGGAATAGTGGTCGATTTATCAGCCATTTGCAAAGATATATCAGTTGGTATCAATTTTTCAAGCTGAAGCCTCTTATAGAGAGAGAAAGGCATAACACTAACTCTAGCTCCGAAATCACACAAAGCAGTTCTAACATAACTGTTCTTAATAGAGCAAGGGATAGTTGGAATCCCTGGGTCTCCAAGTTTCTTAGGAACCTTACCATTAAAGGAATAATTAGCAAGCAAAGTAGAAATTTCTTCATTAGGGATCTTCCTTTTACTCGAGACAATATCCTTCATATACTTTGAGTAAGGAGGCAATTTAATAGCATCAGTCAAGGGAATTTGCAAGAATAAAGGTTTCATCCACTCACAAAACTTATTATAGTGTTCATCTTCCTTTGACTTGTGTTTCTTATCAGGGAAAGGCATAGGTTTTTGGACCCAAGGCTCTCTTTCACTACCATGTTTCTTAGCAATAAAATCTTCTTTGGTGTATTTAGTATTCTTAGTGTGGTTTTTAGGTTCTTCTTCAACTTTTTCTTCATTAGGAACTTCATTTTCTTCATTACCACTTTCAGTTTCAGCATCAGAGATATATATACTATTAGGATCTATAGCAGGTTCAGAGGGTTCTACAATAGTTTTATGTTTCTTCTTCCTTTTCTTATGAGTAGAACCACTATTTTCAGCTTGTTGAGAATCCTGCTCAATTCTTTTGGGATGCCCCTCAGGATATAGAGGATCCTGGGTAGCAGCTCCACTTCTAGTTCTAATTTCATAAGCATGTTTTTCTTTAGCGGCATTAACTAGCAAGTCGTTTTGCACTTTAACGAGTTGATCTATTTGAGTTTGAACCATTTGAAAGTGTTTGACAATCATTTTAACATCATTAGAGGTTCTTTCCACAATATCTTTTAACTCAACAATAGCTCTAGTGTTTTCCATTAGATGATTTTGCACCCTTTTATTAAATTTATCTTGCTTAACAATAAAGATATCGAATTCTTCAAAGCATTGATCAGGAGGTTTAGAGTAAGGGATATCACCTTCATCAAAGTGTTGGAGAGAGTGTACCTCGATAGTGGATGAGTAGGGGATAGGCTTACATAATTCTTCTATAGGAGGTAAATTCTTGACATCTGCAGCTTTAATTCCCTTCTCCTTAAGATATTTCTTAGCTTCCTTCATCACTTCATCATTTAATTCAATAACTCCCCTCTTCTTTGATGTTGGAATAGGCACCGAAATAGATGGTTCGGGTACAATTACTTCAGGTATAGCTTGTTTAGGAGGAGTCCAATATTCATAGTTCTTACTTATTTTAGCCATTAATTCCTCAGCTTCCTTAGGAGTCCTATTCCTGAAAACACAATCAGCACAACTATCTAGGTATGTCCTAGATTCCTTAGTTAGTCCATTATAAAATATATCAAGAAGCTCATTCTTAGGTAATGGACTTCCAGCTTGTGCATGAATCAAAGCACAAAACCTTGCCCAAGATTCGGGCAATACCTCTTTTTCTCCATGTTTAAAATCAAAAAGTTCCTGCAAAATAGCATGTCTAGCAAAGGAAAATATGTCTGCAGGAAAGTACTAATCAAGCACTCAGGGCTATCGATAGATCCAGGAGGTAAATTACTAAACCAAGTTTTAACTTCTCCTTTCAGCAAAAAGGGGAAAATCTTAGCAACAAAGTAAGTACGCATCTTAATATCATTAGAAGACAAGCCACTCATGGTAGAAAGTTCATTCATATGTGCTACCGCACTTTAATTCTTAGTCCCACAAAAAGGTTCTTTCTCGACAATAGCTATGTAAGATAGATCGAGAGAGAAATCATAATCTTTATCTGTAATGTTTATGGGAGAAGCAGCAAACTTAGCAATAGGAGACAATTTGGGTCTAATAGTACGCCTCTCAAGGAGACTCTTAGCAGCGCTCCTATCATGGGTGTTCTTACATTCTTTAATAAATTCATCGGTCATCTCAACATAACCATCTTTAATATCATAACTTTCACTAGACCCAGGCGAACTAATAGGTGTGGTAGTGTCTTCATTAGGAGTTTCAGTATTTCCAGCTATAGTTCTAGCAATCGTAGCATCTAGGAAAGGACCTAATGAACCACTCTTATCAAGCACAATAGAAGCAGCATCATAAGCATCAAAAGTTTCAGATTCAGCAGTAGTAGCAGTGTGTGTAGCATGTGTATGTGGTGGTGTAAGGAACTTACTCAGAATAGGCGGTGAATCAAGAGCAGCAGAGGTGTTTAGAATCGTACCTCTTCTTGTAGTGGATGGTAAAATAGGAACCTTGCCATCACTAGAATTACCCATGATGGATGGATAATAGCGAACAATAGAGAATCGAAGTGAACTTTATAAATAAAGCTATGCTCCCTGGCAACGGCGCCAGAAAATAGTCTTGATGACCCACAAGTATAGGGGGTGTATCGATTTACTTTTGAGGGAAGTGAAACCCAATTTATTGATTCAACACAAGGGGAGCCAAAGAATATCTATAAGCCTTAACAACTGAGTTGTCAATTCAGCTGCACCTGGAAACAATCTTGCTCGCATCAGTTTATCAATAGCAAATGTTTTGTAGTAGGAATAGTAAAGTAGCAGCAGTAGTAAAGTAAAGACAGCAGTAACTAAAGCAGTAAATAGTGGAATTCGAGTACGATAGGCATAGGGATGGATGGACGGGCGTTGCATGGACAAGACAATTCACATAGCAATCATAACATAGGGCAATTGCAGATGAATAAGATAAAGCATCAAAGTACTAGATAATCCTAGGCATGTGTTCCATATATAGTCATACGTGCTCGCAATGAGAACTTGCACAACATCTTTTGTCCTACCAGCCTGTTTGCAGCAGGGCCTCAAGGGAACTACTGGCAATTAAGGTGCTCCTTTTAATAGAGCACCGGAGCAAAGCATTAACACTCTGTGAACACATGTGATCCTCACATCAAAGCCATTCCCTCCGGTTATCCCAATTTCTGTCACTTCGGGGCCATTGGTTCCGGACAACAACGTGTGTATACAACTTGTAGATAAGACCATAAACAATACTATCATAATGAATCAATAACATGTTCAGATCTGAAATCATTGCACTCGGGCCCTAGTGACAAGCATTAAGCACAACAAGTCGCAACAAAGTCATAAAGCACTAATAAAAGATACTAGGCACCATGCCCTAACAATCTGATGCCATTTCATGAACGATCTCATCCAATCCCTACCATCCCCATAGCCTACAACGGGGGATTACTCACTCATAGATGGGGGAAACATGGATGGTCGATGGAGAAGCAATGTTGATGATGATGGCGATGATCTCCTCCAATTCCTTGTCCCGGCAGGGTGCCAGAACGGAGTTTCTGGTGCTGTTTCGTGGAATCTGGTGGTGGTGGCGGAGCAGAACTCCTTCTATAAAAACATCGACCCCCCCCCGAAGTTTTTAGGTCAGAAGGCTCCTTATAGGCGAAGAGAGAGGCCGAGGGGGTGCCTGGGGGGCCCACACCACCCCCTGGCGCGGCCTGGCCTGGCCCGCGCCACTAGGAGGTGTGGCCACCCCCTGGCTCTTCTTCGTCTCGTATTCTGGCTTCTGGAGTCTTCGGGTGAAATAGGATTTTTGGCATATTTTCCGGGATTTTTCCTGATAGTTGATTTTCTGCACAAAAAGTAGACACCAAGGCAATTCTGCTGAAAACAGCGTCAGTCCGCATTAGTTGTATCCAAATCACACAAGTATAGAGGAGAAACAATAGCAAAAGTGTTCGAGAAAGTAGATACGTTTTGGACGTATCACCCCACGGCTCGGGAATGGCACAAACATGATCTCCATCAATGATCAATAGCGGGCCCGGGATGCCCATAATGACCCTTGTGCATTCCATGATGACAATGTTGTTTGAACCGTAAACAGTCGTTTCCCATTCCCTTTGCCACTTGGTACCTAGTTCACCCGAGATTTGATCTACGGTATCTCCATACCTTCGTTCGATCTTGATACATTGTAAACGTATCTACAATTTTTGATGCTACATGCTTGTTTTATATCAACTTTCTTATGTTTTGTTCACACTTTGAGGTATTTTAATACATTTTCTGGAACTAACCTATTAACAAGATGCCATAGTGCTAGTTGCCTGTTTTCTGCTGTTTTTGGTTTCAGAAAAGCTAGTAAGGAAATATTCTCGGAATTGGATGGGACAAAAGCCAAAGTCAATATTTTACCAGACGGAACACGGAGTCCGGAGGGGAGACGAAGTGGCGCACCAGGGCAACCACACCTGGTGGCAACGCGGCCAGGGGGCGCGCCACCAGGTGGTGTGTGCCCCCTGGAGCTCCACCGACCTTGCCCCTTTGCCTATAAAAGTGTCCCGAGACGAAAACCCTAAGTACCCGATCAGAAATCCACGAAAGAGTCTATAGCCGTCGCCATCTCCAACCCTAGATCAGGGGGATCCGAAGCTCTTCCCGACACCCTGCTGGAGGGGAGAGATCATCTTGGAGGCGTCCTTCATCACCATGCCTGCCTCTGGTGTGATGCGTGAGTAGTTCATCCTTGGACTATGGGTCCATGTAGTAGCTAGATGGTTGGTTCTCCTCCTTTGTGCTATCATGTTTAGATCTTGTGAGCTCTGTTCATGATCAAGATCATCTATTTGTAATCCTTTATATTGTTTTTGCGGGGATCCGATGGATATTGAGATGCTATTTTAGATTCATTATTGATTCTATCATGTCTATGTTATTTGTGATCTTGCATTCTCTCCGTTGTTAGTAAGTATCTTGGCCAAGTAGATGCTTGCAACTCCAAGAGGGAGTATTTATGCTCAATATTGGGTTCATGCCTCTAGTAATCTGGGGAAGTGACAGAAATCTCTAAGGTTGTAGATGAGTTGTTGCTACTAGCGAGAAAACAACAATCCTTTGTCCATGGGGCAATTGTATTGTTTACTTTACACACTTTGCTTAATGCAATTATCTGTTGCTTGCAACTGAATACTGGGAGGGGTTTGAACGATAACCTGAAGGTGGATTATTAGTCATAGATGCAGTTGGATTATGGTCTATGTATTATGTTGTAATGCCCAATCAAATCTCATAGGAGTCAATATGTCCAGTATATGCATTGTATGCTTTTTCAAATCTGTCAATTGCCCTGATGTAATTTGTTCACCCAACATGCTATTTATCTTCAGGAGAATCACCTCTAGTGAACTATGGACCCCAGTCCATTCCTTTACCATTGATATACCATCTACTGTTTACCGTTTACTATTTACTTTCTGCAAGAAATTACTATCTTCCACACTATACGTTTAATCCTTTGTTTTCAGAAAAACCAGTGAGATTGACAACCTCACTATAAGTTGGGGCAAAGTTCTATGGTTGTGTTGTGCAGGATTCCAAGTTGTTAGCAACACCTTGGAGTTGTTTCCTTGCTCCTACTGGTTCGATAACCTTGGTTTCATAACTGAGGGAAAACTTTCTACTGTGCTCATCATACCTTCCTCTTGGGGTTCCCAACGAGCTCTACATTTTAAGCCATCAAGCACTTTTTCTGGTGCCGTTGCCGGGAGTTAAAGACAACTTCAATATCTTCCTCCTCTCAAGGAGAAAGAAGATTCTTGCAAGGGGAGTCCCTCACAACCAATCTCTTTACTTTGTTTTTTGTTTTTCTTAGTTTATTTTACCTTTGTTTGCTTGTTTCTTTTTATCAAAAACACACAAAAATTAGTTGTATTGGTTTGCTTTTCTTTATTAAAAACACACAAAAAAATAGTTCTTTCTATAGTTGTCACCTCGTTCTTAGCTCACCATGTTGATTCCTAAGTTCACCCTGAAAGACCTTTCAATAGGTAGTGGTTCTATAATTGGAAAAGATAATATTGAAGAATTCTTTAGTTATGTTAGCAAGCATGAGGATAAATTCTTAGCAGAACTTGCTCGAAATTATGAAATTGTTGCAGCTTATCTAGTTCACATGTTGGAGGCTAGGTTTGTTAACCTTAACCCCATGATGCAAATAATGTTTCTTAAACTTAAAGATATTGAGGATACTGAAAAAAGAGATTTTATTCTAGAAAATTTGCTCAAAGAATTCAATGATGTTGCTAAGGAAGCTAGAAAGGTCTTTGATTGTTTTAACATGCTAGGCCCATGTGTAGATGTTATTGGTACACTAGAAAAGTTGGACAAAACCAAACCCAAAAATGGAGAGGAAATTAAAATATCAATACCTTTTAAACTTCTAGGAATGCATGAAGCCTTAGAAAAGAATTTTGATTGGATTGTTCCTGAAAACCTGTTTGATGAAAATAGTGAACCTAAGAGTATTGAGAGAGGATCCTCTAGAACTTATTTGGATGAGATACCTTGCCTCGTTGAAGATATCTCTAGTATTGAACTTAATGTTTCGTCATTCGAAAATACTTGAATCTTGCTTCCTATGCCTAGCTGAAAGGCGTTAAAGAAAAACACTATTGGGAGATAACCCAAATTATTTTTACTTTTAGTAAGGTTTTCTTTTGTTGAGTCTTGGAAGTTATTGCCTCAGTAATAACCTCTCCTTATATTTTTTGTGTGGTTTTTGTGCCAAGAATAACCTCTAATGAGAGAGAAGTAAGACTTGGGAAAGTTGCTGTCCCGAAACAGATTTTTGTGCTTCATTGTAAAAAATCATGAAAAATCCCTGTACATCAGATTGAGCTATAATATTTTGTGCTTATGCTCCAGGTTATTATCTAACTTTCTTTAGTTTATCACTTTTCGATTTGAGCAATAGAAGGTCTTCGAAAAAAATCGGTTTTTACCTGCTAGTCTATTTTGACAGATTTGTGCCATTATTTGCATTTGCCTCTTAATGTCTTTCTCTTTGAGTTCTCTTTGATCACTTGAGCTTTTAGAAGGAATTGCTACAGTAGCTTGTGTTTTAATGGAAGATTTACTTATGATGAAACTAAACCCAATGACTTATTATCTTGAATACACTAATGTTGCTAACAAAGATTGTGTGAAGTTTTGTATGAAGAAAATTTTCAAGTGTAGGGAAGAATAATATGATGAGATGAAGAATGGACAAAAGCTCAAGCTTGGGGATTCCACCCGTCTCACCCCAAGAAATATTCAAGAAGTACAAGCTTCAAAGCTTGGGGATGCCTAAGGCATCCCCTTCTTGATCAATAAAATCTCAGGTTTTCTTCCAAAACACTTCATTTTTATTGTTTCATGCACAATTGTGTTGTTCTTTGAGCATCTTCATTTTTGTTTTTAGTTTTATTTTGTTTGGTTTGCTTAAATAAATTAGTTGGACCCCCGCAATCATACATTGTTTCAAATAAGTTGATTGATGTTGGAAAAGAGTAGGAAGCTTCATGCTTATAAGTGGTACAAAAGGAGCTTGTATTTGACTGTGGCCTAGACTTTATCATGTCATGCTTGATATTGCTTTGACTTTATGCTTAGTGATTATTGTTGTAGCATGACTTGTGATAAACAGTTGAGATTGCTTAATGTGCCTTGAAAGAATCATGCGTTGTTTTAGCATATAAAAGCATAATATTGTGGTATTCTTCTTTAATGCTTTATCTGGTTTGACTTGGCGCATGCTCACACCATGTTAAGACTACACCAAGTCACCATAGCCTTTATGATCCTTTAGTTTTCGACTTGTAATATCACTTTATGCTTTAATTAATGATGTTTTGTCGCTTTGCATGATTATGGCCATTATTGCTCTCTTAGTTGGTCGCTCCCAGTCTTTTGCTAGCCTCCATAACTAAGTATGAGTTCCACTCATGCATCCAACTCCAAATAAAACCAAGTTATTCCAAAGAGTCCACCATACATACCTATTAGCATTTGTTATTCCAAGTATATTCATGATTTTATCTACCTTCCAAATTAAACTTGTTATGTGAAAATTAGTGATTAAAGCTCTCACGAACTTGATGGCACACTTTACTTTCTTGCACTTAATAATCTTGAAACATTGTGTCCATCTTTGTTGCGTATATGCTTGCGCTTTATAAGTTCAAGTTAGCAGAACCATGTATCATGGGGAATGCTTTCAACATTGCACTCAGTATTCAATTGATATCATGATTCTTTTGCTTATGGATCCCATCGGTGTGAAATAAAAGGGGAACTTGTAAGATCATGGAGTTTGTATGTGTGTTAGAGAAACGCCTGGGCCGCTAGCCTAAGCCATGCCTAATCATGGTGGAAACTTGCAGCATAACCATAATGAGCACTCTATGAAGCATCCTCAATAAAAACCTATGCAAATAGCAAATAAAAAGATCGCTGAGATGCTTATTGTCTGCTTGCCTTGTCATTTTGATTATGTGATAGCTCCTGTATCATGTGCAAGGGGTACCCCGTTGGCGGTTCTCTATGATACATATGTACTTACAATGACAAGAGCTTACTTGTGACTGAAGTTGAGTAGCATGAGGTTCGGTACTCGTAAGTAAGGGGCATGAGATTTCAACTGATAACTTGTCAAGCATATCCTCTTAGTTGTGTCACTTTAACCTTAATCACCAAAAGATGCTTATGATAGGGGCAATGAGAGCTGAAAGCTAATAAGAACCATAATTTTTGGAATCTCTTTATGATACTTGAATCCGTGCTTCCTTCTATGAAAGCCTTTCTTCCACTTTTATATTGAGTCTCCACCTTCTATCCTTAGGCACCAACTAAGAGAGCATAGTTGTCATTCTTAGTTCTATGTGCATTGTCCCAAAACTTATTGATTGATTCATAATGTTGATATTGCTTGTTCTTGAACTATTTGTATCTAGCCACCCTTATGAACTTTGAAGGTGTCCTATGCATTTATGTTTTGCTACTCCATGAGGGACAAGCTGAATGCCACTATGCTATGTTTTCTATATGTGAAACAAACAAACCTCTTTCAATGCATTGTTATTCATGATCTTTGTTTGTATCCTTTCATGTTGCATGCATAGTTACTATGTCTTATTGTTAGAACTTCATCTTTCATGCTCATATTTAGAGTACTTTGATCCTAGCTTTCAATTCTTGCAAATGGTTTGATCTTGATTATGATGGTGCATGTCACCTCAAAAATTATTCTTTTCTTTTTATCACTTACCTACTCGAGGACGAGCAGGAGTTAAGCTTGGGGATGTTGATATGTTGCAAATGTATCTATAATTTTTGATGTTCCATGCTTGTTTTATATCTACTTTCTTATGTTTTGTCCATACTTTGGAGTATTTTTATACACTTTCTGGGACTAACCTATTAACAAGATGCCATAGTGCCAGTTGTCTGTTTTCTACTGTTTTTGGTTCTAGGAAAGTCAGAAAATGAATATTCTCGGAATTGGACCAGACAAAAGCCAAAGTCGATATTTTACCAGAAGACTCATGGAGCCAGAAGACGAGACGGAGAGGGGCCACAGGGCGACCCCCCCCTTGGCACATGCAGCCCTAGGCCGCGCCAGGGCATGGTGTGGGCCCCTGGCCGCCCACCGACCTTGCCTCTTCGCCTATAAGAAGCCTCCCGATGCATAAACCCTAAATCGAACAGCCTCCACCACAAAAAGTTCCGCAGTGTCGCCGCCATCGAAGGGGAGATTCGGGGGACAGAAAGTCTCTGTTCCGGCACCCTGCTAGGACGAGGAAGTGCCCCCGGAGCCATCTCCATCGATCTCCACCACCATCTCCATTGCCGTTGCTGATTCCCATGATGATGAGGGAGTCGTTCTTCCTCAAGGCTAAGGGTTCTACCGGTAGCTATGCGTTCATCTCTCTCTCTATGCATGATCATATTGTGATCATGAGCGTAATCAAGTAGATATACCTTGCTACTTAAGTGCTTTAATAGATCTCTTCTCTCCCCATGTGTGTGAAAGTGACAGCGTGCACACCATGGTGGCACTTAGGCTAGAGATTATAAATACTTGTTATGAGTTATATTTGGAGTTGGATGTTTCTATGAAATTGTGGTGTTTGTTGGAACCATCTAGAGCTCAAGGTGACAGTGTGGGGTTATCTAGATGGGGAAAGCGGACTTTGAGGTGTGCTGTTATAGCCCTACCATGGATTAGAGTGTCCAATCAGAGAGTAGTTCAGAGTAGTATCATCAAGAGAAGATATTTATATGAGAGTGTTCACTAGCGAAAGTATGATCCCTAGGCCTTGTTTCTAAGCATTGAAACACCGTTTGCAATTAGATCTGTTACATGTTTGCTTGCTTCCATCTTTATTTCAGATTGCCTTTAGTCTCTTCCCACGTCATCCACACGCCATCAAAGCTATTTTCTGGCACCGTTACGACTTATAGTTATCCATATCACTTGTATTTCACTATCTCTTCGCCGAACTAGTGCACCTATACACCTGACAAGTGTATTGGGTGTGTTGGAGACACAAGAGACTTCTTGTATCTTGATTGCAGGGTTGCTTAAGAAGGATACCTTTGACCACTTCCTCCCTGAGTTCAATAAACCTTGGGTAATCCACTTAAGGGAAACTTGTTGCTGTTCTACAAACCTCTGCACTTGGAGGCCCAACAACTGTCTACAAGAATAGAAGTGCTAGACATCAATTATCCAAACCTTTTATGCAGGACTGAATTATTCTTCAAGAAATCTACTGGATTCTGCTGCTGGAGGTACCTTTATGACCATTACTTTGGGTGCTGCAACAAAGCTTCTGGATAATATGATGGTTAACTATTCTGAATGGCACACTGAGAGAGCTCCACAAGGTAAGAAGGTAAATTATGTTGAAGAAACCTCCTCCTTGAGTGATAAAATTGATGTTATTATGTCTATGCTTGTTAATGGGAAAGCTCATATTGATCCAAATCATGTTCCTTTAGCTTCTTTGGTTGCTCAAGAAGAGCAAGTTGATGTGAACTTTATAAGAAATAATAATTTTAGGAATAATGCCTACAGGAATAATTTTGGTAATAATAATTATAGGCCATATCCTCCCAATCATGGTAATGCTTATGGCAATTCCTACAACAATAATAGGAGTGCACCCTCTGAACTTGAAGTCATGCTTAAAGATTTTATGAGTAAACAAACTGCTTTCAATAAAAATATTGAGGACAAACTCTCTAATGCTGAAAGAAATATAGCGTCATTGTCGGAAGCACAATCTTCTTTGAATAAAATGGTTGCCAAACCTGAAACTATTGAAAATCCCTTTGCTGCAACTTCATATGTCCAAAACGTATCTACTTTCCCAAACTCTTTTGCTATTGTTTTTCCTCTAAACTTGTGTGATTTGGATACAACTAACACGGACTGACACTATTTTCAGCAGAATTACCTTGGTGTCTAGTTTTTGTGCAGAAAATCAACTATAGGGAAAAATCCTGGAAAATATGCCAAAAATCCTATTTCACCAGAAGACTCACGGACCCAGAAGACGAGACGGAGGAGGGCCACGAGGGGCCCACACCACCTGGTTGAGCGAGCCAGGCCAGGGCGCGCCTGGGGGTGGTGTGGCCGCCTCGGTCACCCCCTCAGCCTCCCTCTTCACCTATAAGTTGCCTCTTGACCTAAAAACCAAAGGGGGTTTCGACGTTTTTCCAGAAAGAGTTCTGTTGCGCCGCCACCACCAGATTCCGCGATTCGGAACCAGAAACTCCGTTCTGGCACCCTGCCGGGACAGGGTTTTGGAGGAGATCATCGCCATCATCATCACCATCGCTTCTCCATCGACCATCCATGTTTCCTCCATCTATGAGTGAGTAATCCCCCGCTGTAGGCTATGGGGATGGTAGGGATTGGATGAGATCGTTCATGTAATGGCATCATATTGTTAGGGCATGATGCCTAGTATCTATTGTTAGTGCTTTTTGACTTTGTTGCAACTTGTTATGCTTAATGCTTGTCACTAGGGCCAGAGTGCCATGATTTCAGATCTGAACATGTTATTGATTCATTATGATAGTATTCTTTATGGTCTTACCTACAAGTTATATACACATATTGTTGTCCGGAACCAAAGGCCTCGAAGTGACAACAATCGGGATAACCGGAGGGAATGGCTTTGATGTGAGGATCACATGTGTTCATGGAGTGTTAATGCTTTTCTCCGGTGCTGTATTAAAAGGAGCACCTTAATTTCCAGTAGTTCCCTTGAGGCCCCGCTGCAAACGGGCTGGCAGGACAAAAGATGTTGTGCAAGTTCTCATTGCGAGCATGTATAACTATATATGGAACACATGCCTATAATTATTTAGTACTTGGATGCTTTATCTTATTTATCTGCAAATGCCCTAGGTCTTGATTGCCATATGAATTGTCTTGTCCATGCAACGCCCGTCCATCCATCCCTATGCCTACCGCGCTTTAATCCTATTGTTACTACTATTTTTACTTTTACTACTGCTATTACTTAACTATTGCTACTACAAAACTGTTGCTACTAATAAACTGTTGTGAGCAAGATTGTTTCTAGGTGCAGCTGAATTGACAACTCAGTTGTTAAGGCTTATAAATATTCTTTGGATCCCCTTGTGTCAAATCAATAAATTGGGTTTCACTTCCCTCGAAAATACTGCGATACACCCCCTATACTTGTGGGTCATCAAGACTATTTTATAGCACCGTTGCCGGGGAGCATAGCTCTATTTATCAAGTTCAGTTGGAATCACTATTGTTTGCTGCCATCCATCCATCATGGGTAAGTCTCGTGATGGCAAGGTTCCTATTTTACCATCCACTACAAGGAGAGGTACGGTTCTGAACACCTCCGTTGCTCTTGATTCACCATCTGTTATGAGTAAGTTCCTTACACCACCACATACACATGCTACACACACTTCTACTACTGCTGAATCTGAAACTTCTGATACTTATGATGCTGCTTCTACTGTGCTTGATAAGAGTGGTTCATTAGGTCCTTTCCTAGATGCTACGATTGCTAGAACTATAGCTGGCTGAAACTCCTAATGAAGACACTACTACACCTGTCAGTTCACCTGAGTCTAGAGAGAGCTATGATATTGAGGACGATTATATAGAGATGACCGAGGAATTTATTAAAGAATGTCAAAACACCCATGATAGGAGTGCTATTAAGAATCTCCTTGAGAGGCGTGCTATAAAACCCAAATTGTCTCCTAATGCTAAGTTTGTTGCATCTCCCATAAACATTAAAGATAAGGATTATGATTTCTCTCTTGATTTATCTTACATTACTATTGTTGAGAAAGAACCTTTTGTGGGACTAATAATGAAAGTGTTGTGGCACATATGACTGAGCTTTCTACCATGAGTGGCCTGTTTTCTGATGATATTAAGATGCGCACCTACTTTGTTGCTAAATTTTTCCCATTTTCACTAAAAGGAGAAGCTAAAACTTGGTTTAATAATTTACCTCCTGGATCTATTGATAGCCCTGATTGCTTGATTAGTACCTTCCTTCAGAAATATTTTCCTCCTAGTGCTAGACATGCTATTTTGTAGGAACTTTTTGACTTTAAACAGGGAGAGAAAGAGATATTGCCTGAATCATGGGCAAGGTTTTGTGCTTTGATTCATGCACAGGTTGGATGTCCATTACCTAAAAATGAGCTTCTTAATATATATTATAATGGACTAACTGAAGAATCTAGGACATACCTGGATAGTTTTGCTGATTGTGTTTTCAGGAATAGAACTCCCAAAGAAGCTGAGGAATTAATGGCTAAAATAAGCAAGAATTATGATGAGTGGACTCCACTTGAGCCAATTACACCTGAGACGGCTACACCTGAGTTAACCGTGCCAGAGCCAACACCAACATCAAATAAGAGGGAATTATTGAACTAAATGATGAAGTGATGAAGGAAGCTAAGAAATGTCTTAAGGAGAAGGGTATTGAAGCCAAAGACGTGAAGAATTTACCTCCTATAGAAGAACTATGTAAGCCAATCTCCCACTCATCCACTATTGAGATACACTCTTGATGGCGTGTAGTTGACGTGGGAGTTTCTTCTTATTCTTCGATCCCCGGCAAAGGCGCCAGAAAATATCTTGATGTGCTCGTCGTTCAACGTAGAGCTCGTTGGGAACCCCAAGAGGAAGGTATGATGAGCACAGCAACAAGTTTTCCCTCAGTTATGAAACCAAGGTTTAATCGAACCAGTAGGAGCAAGGAAACACCCCAAAGGTGTTACTAGCTGAGCTTTGGCAGGGCGCACTATCGGTGCTAGTAGCAACGTGGAGACCTGCACAACACAACCACAGAACTTTGTCCCCAACTTGCGATGAGGTTGTCAATCTGACCGTGTTTTGCGGAAAACAAAGGATTAAATGTATCGAATGGAAAGAAGTAAAAGTTTGCAAAAAGTAAACACAAAGCAGTAAAAGATTGTAGATTGTATGTAAAGAAAAAGGATTGGGATCCATAGTTCACTAGAGGTGGCTCTCCTTAGATAGATAACATGTTGGGTGAACAAATTACAGCGGGGCAATTGACAAACACCGAGAAAGCAATACATGCATATACTAATCATCTTGACTCCTTTGAGACTTGATTGTGCATTACAACATAATACATAGACCGCCATCCAACTGCATCTATGACTAATAATCCACCTTCAGGTTATCATCCGAACCCCCTCCAGTATTAAGTTGCAAGCAACAAATTATTGCTTCTTAATCTCAAGGTAAAGTAAACAATACAATTGTTCTATGAACAAAGGATTGTTGTTTTCTCCCTAGTAGCAACAACACATCTAGTACCTTAGAGATTTCATCACTTCCCAGATTACGGAGGCATGAACCCACTATCGAGCATAAATACTAACTCTTGGAGTTGTTAGCATCTACTTGGCCAAGATAGCTACTAACAACGAAAAGCATGCAAGATCACAAATAACAAAGACATGATAGAATCAATAATCAATCTGAAATAGCATCTCGATATCCATCGGATCCCTACAAACACAACATGTATGAATTACAAATAGATGATCTTGATCATGAACGGAGCTCACAAGATCTAAACGTGAAAGCACAAAGGAGGAGAACTAGCCATCTAGCTACTACATGGATCCGTAGTCCAAGGATGAACTACTCACGCATCACACTGGAGTCTTGCATGGTGATGAATAAGGCCTCCAGGGTGAATTCCCCTCTCCGGCAGGGTGCCGAGAAGAGCTTCAGATCCCTCCCGATCTAGGGATGGAGATGACGGCAGCTACAGACTCTTTCGTGGATTTTTTGATCGGGTACTTAGGGTTTTTGTCCTGAGGGTAATATATAGGCGGGAGGAGAGGCCGAGGGGGTGCCAGGGGCCACCACACCACCCCCTGGCGCGGTCCCAGCCTAGCCGCGCGGCCAGGTTGTGTGGCTGGCCTCTGGCCCTTCTCCGTCTCGTATTCTGGCACTTGATCCCTTCCGGAAAAATAGGCACTTTGGCTTTTGTCCCGTCCAATTCCGAGAATATTCATTTTCTGACTTTCATGGAACCAAAAATAGCAGAAAACAGGCAGCTAGCATTGTGGCTCTTGTTAATAGGTTAGTCCAAGAAATCATATGAAAAGTACTCCAACGTTGGAACAAAACATAAGAAAGTGGATAAAACCAAGCATGGAACATCAAAAATTATAGATACATTTGCAATGTATCAACATCCCCAAGCTTAACTCCTGCTCGTCCTCGAGTAGGTAAGTGATAAAAAGAAAGAATAATTTTTGAGGTGACATGCACCATCAAAGACTTGATCAAAGTATTTGTAAAACATTCAAAGCTGGGATCATAGTACTTCAATCATAACATGAAAGACAGTTCTAGCAATAAGCAAAGAAACTATGATGCAACATGAAAAGGCACAAACAAAATATTCATGAATAACATGCTTTGCAAGACGTTTGTTTGTTTCACATAAAGAAAGCATGGCATAATAGTATTCAGCTTGTCCCTCAATAGAGTAGCAAGTATAAATGCTTAGGACACCTTCAAAGTTCATAAGAGTGACTAGATACAATAGTTTAAAACAAGCAATATCAAGTTATGCATCAATCAACTAGTCTTGGGACAATGCACATAGATCTAAGAATGGCCACTATGCTCTCAAAGTAAGTGCATAAAGATAGAAGGTGGAGACTCAATATTATGGTCGAAGAAAGGCCTTTGTAAAAGGAAGTAGGGATTGAAGTCTCATAAAGAGCTTCCAAAAATTATGGTACTTATAGCTTTCAGCTCTCATTGCCCCTATCATAAGCATCTTGAAGGTGATTAAGATTAAAGTGACAAAACTAAGAGGATATGCTTGACAAGTTATAAACCGAAATCTCATGCCCCTTACTTACGAAGACCGATCCTCATGCTACTCAACTTCAATCACGAGTAAGCTCTTGTCATTGTAAGTATATGTGTATCATTAAGAACCACCAACAGGGTACCCCTTGCACATGATACGGGAGCTTTCCCATAATCAAAATGACAAGGCAAGCAGACAATGAGCATCTCAGCGATCTTTTTATTTGTTATTTGCATAGGTTTTTATTGAGGATGCTTCATAGAGTGCTCATTATGGTGATGCTGCAAGTTTCCACCATGATTAGGCATGGCTTAGGCTAGCGGCCTAGGCGTTTCTCTAACACACATACAAACTCCATGATCTTACAAGTTCCACTTTTATTTCACACCGCCGGGATCCGTAAGCAAAAGAACATGATATCAACGGGGTACAAAGTACAAGTGCAATGTTGAAAGCGTTCCCCATGAAACATGGTTCTGCTAATTTCAACTTATGAAGCGCAAGCATATACGCAACAAAGAAGGACCCAATGGTTCAAGTTTATTAGAGGCAAAAAGTAAAGTGTGCCATCAAGGTCGTGAGAGCTTTAATCACTAGTTTTCTCATAACAAGTTTAATTTGGAAGATAAACAAAAGCATGAATATACTTGGAATAGCATAAGATAGTAGTTAGGTATGGTTGAATCTTTGGAATAACTTGGTTTAGGGAGTTGGATGCATGAGTGGAACTCATACTTGGTTGTGGAGGCTAGCAAAAGACTAGGAGCGAAAAACTAAGAGAGCAATAATGGCCATAATCATGCAGAGCGACAAAACATCATTGATCAAAGCATAAAGTGATACTACAAGTTGAAAACTAAAGGATCATAAAGGCTATGGTGACTTGATACAGTCATAACATGGTGTGAGCATACGCCAAGTCAACCCTAAAGCATCAAAGGAGAATACCACTATACTATGCTTTAATATGCTAAAACAACGCATGATTCATCCAAGGCACATTAAGCAATCTCAATTGTTTATAACAAGTCATGCTACAACAAAGAATAGTAAGCATAAAGCCAAAACAATATCAAGCATGGCATGACAAAGCATAGGCCACAGTCAAAAACAAGCTCATTTTACCACATAAGTATGAACTTTCCTACTCTTTTCCAAACCAAACCAAACCATTTGCAAACCAATGTATGAAAGAGGGGGTCCAAACAATTTATTCAGAAAACTAAGCAAACCAAGCAAAATAAAAACCAAAACGAAAACGAAAAGAAGATGCTCCAAGAACAACACAACTGTGCATGAAACAATAAAAATGAAGCGTTTGAAAGAAACCTGGGATTTTTATTGATGAAGAAGGGGATGCCCAAGGCATCCCCAAGCTTTGACGCTTGTACTTCTTGGATATTTCTTGGGGTGACACGCGTGGCATCCCCAAGCTTGAGATTTAGTCCATCCTTCATCTCATTACTCATTCCTTCCATACACCTGAAAAGTTCCCTTCATACAAAACTTCACACAATCTTTATTAGCAACTTTAGTGCACTCAAGATAAATAAGTCTTAAGGTTAAGTTCTAACACAAAATAAACTTCCATTAGAAGACTAGCTACTGTAGAACTTTCTTCAAAAAGCTCAATTCCCCAAAATAACTCAAAAAGGAACCCACAAGAAGCAAATGCAGAAAATGGCAGAAATCTGTCCAAACAGACCAGCAGGTAAAGATGATTTTTTTCGAAGACCTTATGTTGCTCAACTCAAAAAGTGTTGAACTAAAGAAAGTTAGATAACAACCTGGGGCAGAAGCACAAAACATTACAGCTCAATCCGACATACAGAGCTCTCTCACGAATGTTTACGGTGAAGCACAAAAATCTGTTTCGGGACAGCAACTTTCCCAATCATTACTTCACTCTCATTAGAGGTTACTCTTGGCACAAAAAGCAAATAAAAAGGATATGGAGAGGTTATTACTGAAGTAATAACTTCCAAGACTCATCTAAAACTTTTGGGTTATCTCCCAATAAGCACTTTTCTTTAACGCCTTTAAGTTAGGCATAAGAAGCAAAGAAAGAATCAAGTGTTCTCAAATGAAGAAGCATTAAGACCAAATTTTGTTTTCATAGGAGAAGCAAAAGAAATATTTTATCTATTTTTAGGGAAGTGTTCTATACCTTTATTGAGTGGGAGTTTATATTTAATGGTGCCTTCTTTCATATCAATGATGGCACCAACAGTTCTAAGAAAAGGTCTTCCCAAAGTAATATGACAAGAAGCATTGTATTCAACATCGAAAACATAGAAATCAACAGGGACATAGGCATCGTTAACAATAATAAGAACATCATTAAGACTCCCCATGAGTTTCTTTTTAGCATTATCATCAAGTGGGACATTCAAATAACAATCTTCAAGAGGAGGCAAATCAAGCATATCATAAATCCTTCTAGGCATAATAGAAACACTACTATCAAGATCACATAAAGCTTTGAAATCAAAGTCATTCACTTTCATATTAATGATGGGTTCCCAACCATCCTCTTGTTTTATAGGAATATAAGCTTTATGTTTCATCTTTTCTTCTTTAATCTTTATGAGAGCATCAGTAATGTGTTTTGTAAAGGCCATATTCATAGCACTAGCATTAGATATTTTAGCAAGCTTTTGTAGGAACTTAATAACTTCAGAGATATTGCAACCATCAAGATCAAAGTCAAATTTCTCATCTAAAGTAGTAGAACTATTACTAGCCTCAACACTAGTGGTGGTAATAGTAGTAACACTAATGTTTCTAGCAATTTCATCTTCTCTTTCCCACTTAGCATGTAATTCAGCTAATAGTCTAGCATTTTCATCAATTCTTACTTGTATGGCATTAGTAGCTGCAAAGGGATTCTCATTAGTTTCAGGTTTAGCAGCCATTTTATTCAAAGTAGATTGAGCTTCAGCTAAAGATGCTATATTTCTTTCAGCATTAGAGAGTTTTTCCTCAATAGTTTTATTGAAAGCAGTTTGTTTACTAATAAACTCTTTAAGCATAACTTCAAGTTAAGAGGGAGAACTCTTATTATTGTTGTAAGAATTTATATAAGCATTACCATTGTTGGGAGGATATGGCTTATAATTGTTGCTACCAAAATTGTTCCTATAAGCATTATTACCATAAGCATTGTTGCCAAAATTGTTATTTCTTATGAAGTTCACATCAACTTGTTCTTCTTGAGCAACCAAAGAGGCTAAAGGAACATTATTTTTGGATCAATATGGGCTTTCCCATTAACAAGCATAGACATAATAATATCAATTTTATCACTCAAGGACGAGGTTTCCTCAACATAATTTACCTTCTTACCTTGTGGAGCTCTCTCAGTATGCCATTCAGAATAATTAACCATCATATTTTCCAAAAGTTTTGTTGCAACACCCAAAGTGATGGTCATAAAGGTACCTCCAGCAGCATAATCCAATAGGTTCCTTGAAGAATAGTTCAATCCTGCATAAAAAGTTTGGATGATCATCCAAGCAAATACCCATGAGTGGGACAATTATTTACCAAAGATTTCATTCTTTCCCAAGCTTGAGCAACATGCTCATTATCAAGTTGTTTAAACTTCATTATTTCACTTCTCATAGATATAATCTTAGCAGGAGGATAGTATTTTCCAATAAAAGCATCTTTGCACTTAGTCCAAGAATCAATACTATTCCTAGTTAAGGAATTCAACCACTCTTTAGCTTTTCCTCTCAAAGAGAAAGGAAACAATTTTAGCTTAATAATATCACCATCTATATCCCTATGCTTTTGCATCTCACAAAGTTCAACAAAGTTATTTATATGGGAAGCAACATCTTTATTACCAATACCAGAAAATTGTTCTCTCATAACAAGATTGAGCAAAGCAGGTTTTATCTCAAAGAAAGTATTTTCAGCCACAGGTGGAGCAATAGGTGTGCTCATAAAATCATTGTTGTTGGTGCTAGTGAAGTCAAACAACTTAGTGTTTTCAAGAGTAGTCATTTTTTTGGGTTTTCAAATAAGAAAGCAAACTTGTAAAACTAATTTTTTTGTGTTTTCGATAAAGAAACAAGCAAACAAAACAAAAAGAAACTAAGCAAAACAAAAACAACAAAGTAAAGAGATTGGTTATGAGGGACTCCCCTTGTGAAGATGTCCTTGACTCCCCGGCAACAGCGCCAGAAAAGTTTCTTTTGATGGCGTGTAGTTGACGTGGGAGTTTCTTCTTCTTCGATCCCCGGCAACGGCGCCAGAAAATATCTTGATGTGCTCGTCGTTCGACGTAGAGCTCGTTGGGAACCCCAAGAGGAAGGTATGATGAGCAAAATAGCAAGTTTTCCCTCAGTTATGAAACCAAGGTTTAATAGAACCTGTAGGAGCAAGGAAACACCCCAAAGGTGTTACTAGCTGAGCTTTGGCAGGGCGCACTACCGGTGCTAGTAGCAACGTGGAGACCTGCACAACACAACCATAGAACTTTGTCCCCAACTTGAGGTTGTCAATCTGACCGTGTTTTGCGGAAAACAAAGGATTAAACGTATCGAATGGAAAGAAGTAAAAGTTTGCAGAAAGTAAACACAAAGCAGTAAAAGATTGTAGATTGTATGTAAAGAAAAAGGACCGGGATCCATAGTTCACTAGACGTGGCTCTCCTTAGATAGATAACATGCTGGGTGAACAAATTACAGCGGGGCAATTGACAAACACCAAGAAAGCAATACATGCATATACTAATCATCTTGACTCCTTTGAGACTTGATTGGGCATTACAACATAATACATAGACCGCCATCCAACTGCATCTATGACTAATAATCCACCTTCAGGTTATCATCCGAACCCCCTCCAGTATTAAGTTGCAAGCAACAGATTATTGCTTTACAAACTGTGTGTAAAGTAAACAATACGATTGTTCTATGAACGATGGATTGTTGTTTTCTCCCTAGTAGCAACAACACATCTAGTACCTTAGAGATTTCTATCACTTCGCCACATTACCAGAGGCATGAACCCACTATCGAGCATAAATACTAACTCTTGGAGTTGCTAGCATCTACTTGGCCAAGATAGCTACTAACAACAGAAAGCATGCAAGATCACAAATAACAAAGACATGATAGAATCAATAATCAATCTGAAATAGCATCTCAATATCCATCGGATCCCATAAACACAACATGTATGAATTACAAATAGATGATCTTGATCATGAACGGAGCTCACAAGATCTAAACATGAAAGCACAAAGGAGGAGAACCAGCCATCTAGATACTACATGGATCCGTAGTCCAAGGATGAACTACTCACGCATCACACCGGAGGCTTGCATGGTGATGAAGAAGGCCTCTGTGGTGAATTCCCTCTCGTGGTGCCGGAAGAGCTTCAGATCCCTCCCGATCTAGGGATGGAGATGACGGCGGCTACAGACTCTTTCGTGGATTTTTTGATCGGGTACTTAGGGTTTTCGTCCCGAGGGTAATATATAGGCGGAAGGAGAGGCTGAGGGGGTGCCAGGGGACACCACACCACCCCCTGGTGGTGTGGCTGGCCTCTGGCCCTTCTCCGTCTCATATTCTGGCACTTGATCCCTTCCGGAAAAATAGGCACTTTGGTTTTGTCCCGTCCAATTCCGAGAATATTCATTTTCTGACTTTCCTGGAACCAAAAACAGCAGAAAACAGGCAGCTGGCACTGTGGCTCTTGTTAATAGGTTAGTCCAAGAAATCATATGAAAAGTACTCCAAAGTTGGAACAAAACACAAGAAAGTGGATAAAACCAAGCATGGAACATAAAAAATTATAGATACATTTGCAATGTATCAAATCTCTCCAACATTTTGATGAAGGTGATATTCCTTACTCTAAACCTCCTGATCAATGCTTAGAAGAATTTGATGTTTTTATTGTTAAGCAAGATAATTTTAATAAAAGAGTGAAAAATCATTTAATGGAAAACTCTAGAGCTATTGTTGAGTTGAAGGATATTATGGAAAGAACCTCTAATTATGTTAAAATGCTTGTTAAACATTTCCAAATGGTTCAAACTCAAATTGATCAGCTTATTAAGGTACAAAAAGATTTGCTAGTTAACGCTTCTAAAGAAAAACATGCTTATGAAATTAGAACTAGAAGGGGTGCTGCCACCCAGGATCTTCTATATCCTGAGGGGCATCCTAAAAGAATTGAGCAGGATTCTCAACAAACTGAAAATAGTGGTACTACTCCTAAGAAAAGAAAAAAGAAACATAATACTATTGTAGAATCCTTTGAACCTGCTAAAGATCCTAATAGTATACTTGTCTCTGATGCTGAAACTAAAAGTGGTAATGAAGAAAATGATGCTCCTGATAAAGAAAAAGTTGAAGAAGAACCTGAAAGGCACACTAAGAATACTAAATACACTAAAGAAGATTTTGTTGCTAAGAAACATGGTAGTGAAAGAGATCCTTGGGTCCAAAAACCTATGTCTTTCCCTGATAAGAAACACAAGTCAAAGGACGATGAACACTATAACAAGTTTTGTGAGTGGATGAAACATTTATTCTTGCAAATTCCTTTGACTGATGCTATTAAATTGCCTCCTTATTCAAAGTATATGAAGGATATTGTCTCGAATAAAAGAAAGATCCCTAATGAAGAAATTTTCTTGGTAATTATTCCTTTAATGGTAAGGTTCCAAAGAAACTTGGAGACCCAGGGATTCCAACTATTCCTTGCTCTATTAAAAATAGTTATGTTAGAACTGCTTTGTGTGATTTGGGAGCAGGAGTTAGTGTTATGCCTTTTTCTCTCTATAAGAGACTTCAACTAGAAAAATTAATACCAACTGAT
This sequence comes from Avena insularis, assembly GCA_023614405.1. Classification (NCBI taxonomy): domain Eukaryota; kingdom Viridiplantae; phylum Streptophyta; class Magnoliopsida; order Poales; family Poaceae; genus Avena; species Avena insularis. The sequence goes on along the minus strand of CM042696.1, from coordinate 36,167,626 downwards.
ATACCTTTGCAAATGGCTGATAAATCTACTACTATCCCTGTTGGTATATGTGAGGATGTACCTGTTCAAGTGGCTCATAATTGCTTGATATTAACTGATTTTGTTATGCTTGAAATGCCTGAAGATGACAATATGTCTATTATTCTTAGGAGACCTTTTCTTAATACTGCAGGAGCTATTATTAATTGTAATCAAGGAAAGCTGACTTTTAATGTTAATGACAAGGAGCATAATGTCTATTTCCCCAAGAAGATTGATAGGACTTATGGCTTAAATTCAATTTAACATGTTGAGGGCATCCAAGTTGGAGAAATATATTGTTCCATACCACGATAAAAATATGAAACTATTATGATTGGGACCATTGCTATCAAGGTTGAGGTAACATAATCATTAGTGGAATACAAAGTTTTATTTCATATAAAATTGTTTTGGCAACAAGACCTGATCAACCTTGTTAACAAAGGGATTTTAAATGAACAGAACAATGTTTTCACCATGATTATCTTTGCTTACTTTTATTTTATTCATTTTAGTTTTTGTTTTCGCTTAGTTTACTTTTCTGTTGTTAGTTGCTTGCATTTTAGAGTGTCTTAGAACTTCTGAAGTTTTAGCTTTGTTTTGTCATTGCATCATTCCAACAAGATCTTTTTATCAGAAAATCATTCATCAATACCTGAAAATTGCTCAAAAATAAAGTGTCTCGAAAAATTCCAGAAAATTCATATTAAATTTTTACGTGAAAAAAGGGGCAGAGAAGTGCCTGGAGAGTACTAGGGGGCCCACCAGGCAGGCACACCACCTGATGGCACGGCCAGCGTAGGGGCGCGCCTGGCCATGGTGTGGGCCACCCGTGGCCCTCCACTCACTCTCTCACTTCCCACTGCCTTCTCTCTCCCGAGAAAACACCAGCCCTTTGCTTGAAATCGTGTTCTTGCTGTTCTTGTCCATGATTTTTTGATCTCCTTGCTCAACCCATCTTTGCTGCTGAAATTTGGAGCATTTGTTCTCCGATATGTGACTCCTCCGCTTGTCCAAGTAGATTTGTGTTTAGTGGTTTATATCTTGAGTATTTTGCTGCTGTAGGTGATAGGTTATGAGAGCTTGTAAGCTTGTTCATTGCTTAGAATATGGTTTTGATGCATGTTTAGGCCTCTTACAAGTCCCTATGAGTAGTTCCCTTCATTATGTATTCACTTTGCAATCACTTGTATAATGGATGTTTAAATTTCAGAATAGAAGATGAATGAACACCAACTAAACCAACATGAACTGAGGGTGCCTGAGGTTATGAAGGTTCACCGTGAGGAAGAAGTTTTTTCCTTCCATCTATCCATGCCCCGAATTCATGAGGGCTGCAGGGATTTCTCAGGACTTCCATACTTTAGTTGCTAATGCAGGATTGGAGCATTTTGTGGGAGATGAACCTTACCAATTTGTGAAACTAACTATGTCTGTGGTGTAGGACTTTCGATTTAGGTGCTCTTTGCCTAACCCCATGGTTCACTACAAAATTTACAATATAGCTGTCAACCTTCCTCTTGATGACTTTTGTGCAGCTATTAAGGTACCTCAATGGGGATCGTGTGGAAGGATTAAAGAGCGACCTGCACCACTCATGGACTTGTATGCGGAGATTTGCCAAGGGAGCAGCTTCTCAAAGGAGAGTGGGAAAATTTGTAACATTCACCTCCTGTATATTCGCTACTTTGCTTACTTTATTGCCAAGTGTGTTCTTGCTAGGAAAACTGCTAATAAGTTATCCTCATATGATCTAGCATTCATCTCAGCTGCTTTAAAATGAGATAAGACTTATAACTTGGGTGCCTTGATAGCTTTCCGTTTTGCCGCTAACCACGAGAAAGGTGGAATTTGTGGAGGCCTCATCGCCTCTTGTTTATTAGCTTTGCATGGTGTAGCGCCTCATCATCTAGACCTACAGTTTCCCATAGAAAGGCTTGACCTTAATTCCATGATACAGCATAAATTTGTTTCTTCTTGGGAAAATTTGAGTGATTTGTCTTATGAAATAATCTTTCTCAAGGCTGGTTGGAGAAGGAGTAAGTCCGAGCGAGTTGTTCTTTTGCTTCACCTGTTTTGTTTAACCTTGATACCAGGGTAGGATGGTCACTCACCGAGGAAGAACTCGATGCATACCTGGGGGAGCTCTCTCAACAGGAGCAGGATACTGGAAGGGAGGTTATAGATGATTCGGTCCAGCCCTCGAATGAGGGGGAGTCTTCATATCAGCAGCCTACCTATGATTGGGGAGCTTCTTCTTCTTCCCAAGGGCCTAACCACGATCATTCTTACAATGACCAGCCTGCTTGGAACCCTTACCCGCGTTGGGGTTGATACCCACTTAGGCCAAAAGCCTAAGCTTGGGGGGAGGTACACCGACATCACACTCATCTACATATCATGTTTAGTCGGTACTTTGTATATCCATGCTTCGTTCTTTTTTTTAGTTTTCGTTCTTTCTTTACTTTTGCTTTCTAAAACACAAAAATACCAAAAATATTTTTGTTGTTTCTCTTTATTTGCTTCTTTTTGCCTTGGTTTGCTTTTTCCTTTTTGCTTTGTTTGAACTATTCGAAAACCCAAAAAGATTTTGCTTTGCTTGTTTTCCTTTTTGTTCTTGCCTTTAAAAATCAAAAACACCAAAAATATTTGTTGTTCTTCTTTGGTTTTGTGAAATTCATTGCAGGGTTCAGCAGTCCTCATTGGAGTTTGGTTTCATGTTATTATTCAAGCCACACAAGTGAAGGATCAATAATGAGGATTAATGACAACTTGAGGTATGGTAAGAGGCTGGTAACGAACTCTATTTGTTTTCATTTTTGTACATATACTCATCATTGTGGGCATGCTTAGTCTGTTCATGTAGGGTGTATGTTATTTATGGATGCTTAGTAGTTCTCGCTTTCTTATGATTAGCTCCAGCTCGCTAATAGTTTGTAGCATGTCTTATAAATGTTTTCTTGCATTGTTCTATTCATAACTTGGTATGACACTGTGGTATCCTCCTATGAATGTTTCACTTGAATTGACTTGGCACATGCTCACACATGCATATGACTGAAACAATAATCAGTTAAGCCTCGATGAATTATTTTACCTCAGGGGTCTTGAATCACTTTCATGCCATGATTAGTCATGTTTTGTTGCAAGCATGATTATGACAGTTATTTCTCTCTCGTTTGTCACTCCCTTACTTTTGCTAGCCTTCACTTGCACTGAGTATGAGCTCTACTCATGTTTCCAACTCCCCAAAACCAATATTGCCAAAAGTGTCCACCATACCTACCTATTAGCATCATTTGCTAGTTCGTGCATATTCAGTATGCCTTGTTTTCTTCTGAATAAAATGTTTGCTTGTTATGAGAAAGTTAGTTAGTAAATGTCTCACGAACTTGATGGCACACTTTACTTTCTTGCACTTAATAATCTTAAACCATTGCATCCATCTTTGTTGCGTATATGCATGCGCTTTATAAGTTGAAATTAGCAGAACTATGTATCATGGGGAACGCTTTCAACATTGCACTTATTATTCCGTTGATATAATGATTCTTTCGCTTATGGATCCCGCTGGTGTGAAATAAAAGGGAACCTTGTAGGATCATGGAGTTTGTATGTGTGTTAGAGAAACGCCTGGGCCGCTAGCCTAAGCCATGCCTAATCATGGTGGAAACTTGCAGCATAACCATAATGAGCATTTTATGAAGCATCCTCAATAAAAACCTATGCAAATAGCAAATAAAAAGATTGTTGTGATGCTCATTGTCTGCTTGCCTTGTCATTTTGATTATGGGATAGCTCATGTATCATGTGCAAGGGGTACCTCGTTGGCGGTTCTCTATGATACATATGTACTTACAATGACAAGAGCTTACTTGTGACCGAAGTTGAGTAGCATGAGGTTCGGTACTCGTAAGCAAGGGGCATGAGATTTCAACTTATAACTTGTCAAGCATATCCTCTTAGTTGTGTCACTTTAACCTTAACCATTTAAAGATGCTTATGATAGGGGCGATGAGAGCTCAAAGCTAATGAGTACCTTACTTTCAGCATTTGGAAGCCTTTCAAACTTTTCAAAACCTTTTCATTTCCTTGTTGAGTCTCCACATATTCTATGAGCACTTTCTTGAGAGCATAGTTGTCATTCTTAGTGTAATGTGCTTGTCTCAAAACTTGATTAATTATGTCATGACTTTGATGCTTGTATCTCTAATATCTTTACTTCTAGTCTTCACTTGAACTTCAGAGGTGCCTTGGCATTTATGTTTGCTCTACAATCAAAGGCAAGCGAGATACCACTCTATCATACATTTTTATGAGCATTGTAATGTTGCTTATGTTTATGTTTCAAGCTACTTATTATTTTTGAGTTAGAAGCTCTTCATATCTTGCAATGACTATTGAGTAACCTTATCTACATACTCCTTATTATGAATTGACCAAGTACTTGATCATATGCTGAGAATATATAGATCTTATGAAGAAAATGTGTTCGTGAAAGTTTCTTTTATCGCACTCAGTTTTCAACTGAATTGCTTGAGGACAAGCAATACGCTAAGCTTGGGGGGAGTTGATACATCCAAAACGTATCTACTTTCCCGAACACTTTTGTTATTGTTTTTCCTCTAAACTTGTGTGATTTGGATACAACTAACACGGACTGACGTTGTTTTCAGCAGAATTACCTTGGTGTCTAGTTTCTGTGCAGAAAATCAACTATCAGGAAAATTCCCGGAAAATATGCCAAAAATCCTATTTCACCAGAAGATTCACGAAGCCAGAAGACGAGATGGAGGAGGGCCACGAGGGGCCCACACCACCTGGCCGCACGGGCCAGGACAGGCCGCGCCTAGGGGTGGTGTGGCCACCTCGGTCACCCCCTCGGCCTCCCTCTTCGCCTATAAGTTGCCTCTTGACCAAAAAACTAAAGGGGGTTTCGACGTTTTTCCAGAAAGAGTTCTGATGCGCCGCCACCACCAGATTCCGCGATTCGGAACCAGAAACTCCGTTCTGGCACCCTGCCGGGACAGGGTTTTGGAGGATATCATCGCCATCATCATCACCATCGCTTCTCCATTGACCATCCATGTTCCCCCATCTATGAGTGAGTAATCCCCCACTGTAGGCTATGGGGATGGTAGGGATTGGATGAGATCGTTCAAGTAATGGCATCAGATTGTTAGGGCATGGTGCCTAGTATCTATTATTAGTGCTTTTTGACTTTGTCGCAACTTGTTATGCTTAATGCTTGTCACTAGGGCCCGAGTGCCATGATTTCAGATCTGAACATGTTATTGATTCATTATGATTGTATTGTTTATGGTCTTACCTGCAAGTTTTATACACATATTGTTGTCCGGAACCAAAGGCCCTGAAGTGACAGCAATCGGGATAACCGGAGGGAATGGCTTTGATGTGAGGATCACATGTGTTCATGGAGTGTTAATGCTTTGCTCTGGTGCTCTATTAAAAGGAGCACCTTAATTGCCAGTAGTTCCCTTGAGGCCCCGCTGCAAACGAGCTGGCAGGACAAAAGATGTTGTGCAAGTTCTCATTGCGAGCATGTATAACTATATATGGAACACATGCCTATAATTATTTAGTACTTGGATGCTTTATCTTATTTATCTGTAAATGCCCTAGGTCTTGATTGCCATATGAATTTTCTTGTCCATGCAACGCCCGTCTATCCATCCCTATGCCTATAGCGCTTTAATCCTATTGTTACTACTATCTTTACTTTTACTACTGCTATTACTTAACTATTGCTACTACAAAACTGTTGCTACTAATAAACTGTTGTGAGCAAGATTGTTTCCAGGTGCAGCTGAATTGACAACTCAGTTGTTAAGGCTTATAAATACTCTTTGGATAACCTTGTGTCGTATCAATAAATTGGGTTTCACTTCCCTCAAAAATACTGCGACACACCCCTATACTTGTGGTTCATCACTACTAATGCCATACAAGTTAGAATTGATGAAAATGTTAGATTATTAGTTGAATTGCATGCTAAGTGGGAAAGAGAAGATGAAATTGCTAGAAACATTAGTATTTCTACTATCACTACCACTAATGTTGAAGCTAGTAAACCCAATGGAATCTTTTCTAATAAAAATGCTGAAATTCTTCGAAATATGGGAAACAATAGCTCTACTACTTTAGATGATAATTATGATTTTGATCTTGATGGTTGCAATATCTTTGAAGTAATTATGTTCCTACAAAAGCTTGCTAAAAGTCCTAATGCTAGTGCTATGAATATGACCTTTACAAAACACATTACTGATGCTCTCATAAAAATTAAAGAAGAAAAGATGAAACATAAAGCTTCTATTCCTATGAAATTAGAAGATGGTTGGGAACCCATAATTAATATGGAAGTGAATGATTTTGATCTCAAAGCTTCATGTAACCTTGATAGTAGTGTATCTATTATGCCTAGAAAGATTTATGAAATGCTTGATTTGCCACCATTAGAAGATTGTTATTTAAATGTCCCTCTTGATGATAATGCTAAAAAGAAACTCATGGGGAGTATTAATAATTTCTATGGTTAACAATACCTATGTCCGTGTTGATTTCTATGTTTTGGATGTTGAATGCAATACTTCTTGTCCTATTACTTTGGGAAGACCTTTTCTTAGAACTGTTGGTGCCATTATTGATATGAAAGAGGCACCATTAAATATCAATTTCCACTCAAAAAATGTATAGAACACTTCTCTAAGAAGAGAGAGAAGATTCCTTTTGCCTCTCCTAATAAAACAAATTTTGCTCTTAATGCTTCTTCATTTGAGAATACTTGATTCTTTTCTTGCTTCTTATCTCTAACTTAAAGGTGTTAAAGAAAAGTACTTATTGGGAGATAACCCAAAAGTTTTAGTTGAGTCTTGGAAGTTATTGCTTCAGTAATAACCTCTCCTTATCATTTTTGTGTGGTTTTTGTGCCAAGAGTAACCTCTCATGAGAGAGAACTAATGCTTTGCTGTAAAAATTCGTGAAAATCTCTGTACGTCGGTTTGAGCTATACTGTTTTGTGCTTCTGCCCCAGGTTGTTACCCAACTTTCGTTAGTTCAACACTTTTCGATTTGAGCAACATAAGATCTTTGAAAAAATTGGTTTTTACCTGCTGGTCTGTTTTGACAGATTTCTGCCATTATTTGCATTTGCCTCTTAATCTCTTTCTCTTTGAGTTCACTTTGATCATTTGAACTTTTTAAAGGAAGTGTCGCAGTAGCTTTTGTTTTAATGGACGTTTTACTTGTGTTGAAACTGAACCAAAAGACTTATTATCTTGAGTACACTAATGTTGCTAATGAAGATTGTGTGAAGTTTTGTATGAAGGAAATTTTAAAGTGTAGGGAAGAGTAATGGAATAAGATGTAAAATAGAAAAAAGCTCAAACTTGGGGATGCCACTCGTGTCACTCCAAGAAATATCCAAGAAGTACAAGCGTCAAAGCTTGGGGATGCCCAAGGCATCCCCTTCTTCATCAATAAAAATCTCAGGTTTCTTCCAAACACTTCATTTTTATTGTTTCATGCACAATTGTGTTGTTCTTGGAGCGTCTTCGTTTTTGTTTTTGGTTTTCGTTTGCTTAGTTTGCTTAGTTCGCTTGAATAAATTGGTTGGACCCCCTCATTCATACATTAGTTTTCAAATAAGTTGGTTTGGATTGGAAAAGAGTAGGAAAAGTTCATGCTTAAGTAGTAAAAAGGAGCTTGTTTTTGACGGTGGCCTATGCTTTGTCATGTCATGCTTGATATTGTTTTGGCTTTATGCTTAGTGATTTTTGCTGTAGCATGACATATTATAAACAATTTATATTGCTTAATGTGCCTTGAAATAATCATGCATTGTTTTAGCATATTAAAGCATAATATTGTGGTATTCTCCTTTGATACTTTATTTGGGTTGACTTGGCGCATACTCACACCATGTTAAGACTATCCCAAGTCACCATAGCCTCTATGATCCTTTATTTTTCGACTTGTAATATTACTTTATGCTTTAATTAATGATGTTTTGTTGCTTTGTATGATTATGGATATTATTGCTCTCTTAGTTGGTCACTCCCAGTCTTTTGCTAGCCTCCATAACCAAGTATGAGTTCCACTCATGCATCCAACTCCAAATAAAACCAAGTTATTCCAAAGAGTCCACCATACCTACCTATTAGCATTTGCTATTCCAAGTATATTCATGTTTTTATCTACCTTCCGAATTAAACTTGTTATGTGAAAATTAGTGATTAAAGCTCTCACGAACTTGCTGGCACACTTTACTTCTTGCCCCTAATAAACTTGAACCATTGTGTCATCTATGTTGTATATGCTTGCACTTATACGTTGGGGATTAGCAGAACCATGTTGTCATGGGGAACGCTTTCAACATTGCACTTGTACATTGTACCCAGTTAATATCATGCTCGTTTGTGTATGGATGTCGTCGGTGTGAAATGAAAGGGGAGATTGTAAGTCCATGGAGTTATGTATGTGTGTTAGAGAAACGCATGGGCGGCTGGTCTAATCCATACCCAATCATAGTGGAAACCTGCAGCGTAACCATGACTAATGAATCCTCATCATACCTTCCTCTTGGGGTTCCCCAACAAGCTTGAATATATTTTGAGCCATGAATCCTCATGACTAATGAACTAGTTCACTAGAGGTAAATAGAAACTTGGTTTGTTTGCATACCACACATGTATTAACGTTTGTATTAATATAGTTATAGCACAGTATGAAACTATTACGAACTAATTGAGATATGATAATAAAAACCTATTTATTATTTGCCTCTAGGGCATATCTTCTTCACTCCTTGCCGGCCATGGTGGCGAGGAGGGTTAGCGCGGCGGTCTGCTGGAGGGTATGCCCATTTCTCCCTTGGCTGGCCTTGGATACGAGCGAGGGCAAAGCGGTGCGACACGTTCCCCTTCTATTGTTCGGTGGTTGTTGCCTCTCCTTTGGGGGAGGGTTTTTGTTCGGTGCAGCGTTGTAGATCGATGGCTTCCTCACTGTCTCGTCAAAGCTACCATGGTGGTGGCAGCAAGACGAAGGTGAGGCTGCAATGGCATGCTTCTGAAGCACTGATGGTTGCGTCTGGTGTTTGCTCGCAGCGGTCCAATGATGGAGGCATTCCACTGGACCTCTGCCCTTTCTGGTCGAATGGCGACCTTCTTCCTCCACTGTGGTGCAGCTTCCAACCCTGCGCCGAAGCTCGGCATGTCGTCGTCAACAAGTGGTTCGTCCCAGAGACTTTGGGATGACCTGAGGCAGTGGTTCATCGCCGACAGCGAGCGTTCGAGCATCTCTCCCTCCGTTCTCGGTGTGCTCCACACCTTGAGGACACCGGCGATCATCGGCGGAGGCACTCGGTTGCTTTCTACTTTTAGTGCTAGGGTGTTTTCTGTAAATTATAGGGCCCTTATCTTCAAATTCTAAGTTCTTAGTGCGAGTGTTGCTAGGGTCTGTTGTGCAAAATTGTACTCGCCACGTGTTGTGATGATAATATAGCACCTTCGGGGTCCTTCGTAACCCCTTCCTCGTTAAAAAAAAAAGATAAAATGTCGGGTTTCTGCTAACCGATCAAAAACTGAAAATACTATCCGTGACCCCTTCCCTGTCAATTTTTTTGATACCGGTCAAAAAGAACTTGACAAGTTTAAATGTAACCGTTTTAACAAGGAATAATCGTTCGAGATCATATGGGTGAGATCGTGTTATCCTCGTGTTGCCAAATCTTTAATTATAGAGATGTGTTGGAGGCTAAACTTTATGCAGCGAAGAAAGGCTTGTCATTGGCTCTGAATTGGTGCACCCAACCGCTAATTCTTAAGATAGTCTGTTTGGAGATGATCAAGTTGCTTCAGAATCAAAACTTGGATCGTTCAGTTTACACGATCATGGTTGAAGAGATTAAGGGCTTGTTTGATTCATAGGATAGGAAAAGTACAGGAATAGAAAAAACATAGGATTGAGATGTCATGCAAATTTGAATCCTACAGGAAGAGAAATTCTGTTTGATGTTGCAAAGAAATTTTTCTATAAGGTATGATGTAATGTTTCTTTCCTATAGGAATTGCACTACAAGATTCCTATAGGATGTGTTCCTATGAATCAAACAATAACATAGGAAAAATTCTCATAGTTCAAATCCTACACAATTTCTATGCAATTCGTATGAATCAAACAAGCCCTAAAGGCTTGCTCAAGGATCGTCATTCATGCATTGCTCATGTTAAGGGAGCTCAGAATATTAGTAGTCATTATATAGCAAACTATGCTAGATTAAATGGTCGAGAGGGCTTAGGAGACACTTGCCACGATTTTGTAATTCGTGATGTTTTTCTGAGTAGTGCAAGTTTTATCCGCGAAAAAAAAATTTGTACGAGTAATTATACACTCCGTGAGCCGGTAATGCTAAGCAAACACATTGACCGCAATGCACTGGATTGATCGTGTCAATTTTAGGTTATCCAGGTAATAATTTGAGAGGTGAAAATTTTGAATTCATAATTCATTTGAATTAATTCTGGCCGTAAAATTACAAAATCTTTCATATTTACTGGCAACTGGTTATATCGTTTACCCCTGAGAAAATTCGGTGGTCTAGAAAAAAAAACGGCCATAAGGAAAACAATTTGGTCGGGTGCCACCGTGTGATCGCTCTACAGGCTAACCGGTCCGGTGCGACCGTGTGATCGTGCACCTAGGGCACCGACGCCGCCGGCCGGCGGCCGCCGCCACCCTCTTGCCGGTAATGCTCCATGCCGCCCCACGCACGGAGCACCTCCCCAGCGCCGCGCCACCAACGCCCACGCCCACGGCGGCACGCCGGCACGCCGCCAACCCCAGGACGCCATGTCGCCGCGCGCGCACGCCGCCAAGGCCACGAGGGCACGCCGCCAAGCACCGCAGGGGCCCTCCTGTCGGGCCACCCGCTCCTCCGAATCCGTCCCATGGCTTCATCTCGGTGGGCCGCTCTGTGCTGCCACCGCCGCCGCTGCCAGGGAAGACGGCGAGAGCCGGCTTGGCTTGTAGCGGTTCGGGCTTGGTCGGGCCGAGCTTCGGGCCAGACGGGCTGGGCTCGGCCCGCAAACAGGCCGCATCCAGCTCAGCTCGCGTCCAGGGCCCACCGTCAGGGAGAAAGGTACGACGGTGCCCACGGCTACGACTATAATTCTAATTCAAAATAACGCTTCTCTCTTCTCTTCTTCGTCCTCCTCCATTCCCTCCTCCTCCTCCTCCTCCTCTGCTTCCTCCCTCATCCAATGGCGTCGCCAGAGCATGTCCTTCTCCCCCGCCCACCTCCATCCCCTCTGTTCCTAGCGGCCAACCTCCCAGTCCGCTCGCCGAACTCCACATCCTACACCACCGTTTCCAACCTCATCGGAGCCTTCATCTCATCATCCCCTGCCTCTCGTCAGTTCGTAATCGACCTCTTCAAACAACTTTGGAGTGACCCTAAGCGAGCTTGGAGTGTTATCACAAGATGGCTGGGAAGGGAGAGTCGCAGGTCGCGCCTCCGCCTACTTCCCATCCCGAGGGAGGTCGCGTTTCCGAGCATCGACAGGATCCTGGCGGCGCTGGTTCGAGCAGCTACGCCTCAGGCGATCGTGGTGGCTTTCTCCACCCTCATGGCCATCCACGTCTTCCGCGCACCCGCCCTCGCCGAGCAGCACGAGGAGGAGGACGCCGAGGACGAGCAAGCCGAGGACGCCGAGGAGGAGGACGTCGAGGACGCCAAGGAGGAGGACGTCGAGGACGCCGAGGACGAGCAAGCCGAGGACGCCGAGGAGGAGGACGTCGAGGACGAGCAAGCCGAGGACGCCGAGGAGGAGCAAGCCGAGGAGGAGCAAGCCGAGGAGGAGGAGGACGCCGAGGAGCCACGCGGTCCAGTGCCAGCCCTTCGCTGGCCGCCTCGCACATGGACGACTGACGCCCTCCAGGAGCTCCGGTTCGACAAGTGGTGCACGAACATGATGGACGGCTCCGGCCGCGACCTCCACAGGTACCTCGCATCGCCTCCCCTCCCTCTCCTTCCTCCCCGCTACTCCATGTTCTGCCCTCGTCCCGTCCGCGACCTGGGTGGGTCAGATGGAACTCCCTTCTCTGTCTGCTCCTTCCTCCTCTCTGTCTCCCGTGGATCTCCACTCTCGCCCACCAATTGCGTGTCAGATTTTCCTCTGGTTAACTGATGGTTCGACAATGATTTTCCTCTGGTTATCAGGGAAACGAAGATCAATGAAGGGTTGAAAAGGACAGAGCAGCACATCTCAAGGTGATCCCGAGCTCCATGTAAACCTCGCTGTAGGCTGCTGTAGCTACTGTTAGAACTAGTTCCGCGGACTGAATATATATACATGCAGGAACTCACATTTTCCCTGGTAAAAGTCACACTAGTAGGACTGTGTGCCATGCTGTGAAAATGGTTCTATATATACAACCACTTAGCTTCGATGTTCAGTAGCATGATAATGTCCTATATATGCCCCTTCCTGTCTCCAGAAGGTCCCACGCTGTAGTGATTGTCTATTGCATTTTCTGCAGAGCTGTTACTGACATTACATTACTAATAGTAGCTAACACAGTATGTTCATAACTTCCAGTTTTGAAGCTGATACCAATAGCAAGTTTGTACCTACCCATGACAAGTTCTGCAAAAACAAAGCTGCACAAGTAGAGAATTTCAAAGGTCAGCCAAAAGAGCGCCTTCTACCACAGTTTCTCAAGTATATATGGCATATGTACTCATCAATTGCGTGAAAAAGCGTTTGTTATCTGTTTGCTCATTTCATTCCTGGCAGTTTTAGCAGAGTTATATTGTTGAACCTGTGTCTTCCTTAACCCTTAAACCTATGCTTTGTTTCAGCTGGTAGTTGAAGGAGTTTCCTGATTTCTCAGTTTTTCGCAACAAAGCTGCATGATAAGTTATGTTTGTGTTGTGATCATTTTTCTGGGTACAATAATATTCTGTTGAAGATCTAGTTAATTTTCCCTTTGACGAATTTAACTTGCATCCCCTATGCAAGTACACTGTCGTCTATTTCTGTGGCTATAATCATGTTCTTCAGATTGCTCTATTCATGCATTGGAAATATTTTGGCAACATGCTTCATCAAGAACTCTCTCTTATCATCGATATGCTATCCCATATATAGTTATGCATGTTAACTCTTATCATTGATATGCTATCCCATAGTTAGCTATGGACTGAGCTATGAACTAGTATCATATACTCCGTATTATATTAACTCTTTTTACTTACAATGTTTGTGCTGGAAGATCATTTCTCTGAGTGAAATGTCATTTACACAGGAAAACAGGAGAATGCTGGTGTATCTAGGGAAGAGAGCAAAGTGTTACTATCTCTGAAGACGATTAAGGTATGTTGAGAACTGAATTGTTCTCATGTCACAGTAGTGCAGCTTCAGTTCAACCAAGTGTTTTATAAAGTTTATTACTAGTAGATACTATAACGTGATTCCCGCTTAATCTGCTAACTCTGTTTGTGGTTGTGTTGAGCAGGGTGTCCAGTTCTACAACCAGTCAGACGCTACACATGCCAAGTTACTGCTGTGTCTTGCAGCACTTCCGAGGAAGGAGAAGGTGAACATGACGCAGGTCAGATTTTGCACAACATTCGATATTAAATGGCATGTAGTTGAACTCTGTCTTTCAGAGCAGTCAAATTGTTTGCTACATTATTGCTTTTAAGAATTACTACTACTAGCATATTCGAGGCAAGCCTCTACTACTTGTTTAATTCCAGTTATAGTTAGTTAATTAGCTTAAAGATGAAGATGATTTATCCAACCCTGACAAATGGAACAATATGATCCTGCTCTACTTGGTAGCTAGAAGCGCCATTTATGTTTTGCTCTTGTCACTTAAACAGAGTTGAGTTTGTTCCGATATCACGTACTTACGTGATTTCTCTTAGACAAGTACTACTAGTAAGTAACTCTCTGTTGGTGTTTCGCAGTGTGACAGCTCCGTCAGCATGCTCCGCAAGTCCTCTGCACCGTATCCGGGCCGCCCTGACAAGGATTGATGCTGATCATGCATGAGATGCTCTAGATGGTTTTCTTCAAGATCGATCGACGTGTGGATACTGCTGGTTCGACGTGTGGATACTGCTGGGTAGTAGTAGATGGTTCTTCCTTTAGGAACGAATTCGAATGCACGCGGCTGATGCTACTTTGGTGTTGCTGGTCGTGAAGGTTCAACGCAAACTTTCCTGTTCTTAGATAGAAGAAGTGTATACAGCCTAGCTATTCTCGCTCGCTCTGGGTTGCCTTCTCACTCAGACAGCAGCCACCAGACACTAGTACTACTACACTAGCTTGCGTGCTGAACTTGTGGGCCGTGTTACGCACCCCTGATTGGGTTCAGACTAGTTGAGTATGTGAGTGCTTGTTTCTGCCTGTGGTCTGGGCGTCTGGCAACATGCATGTAAATTCTCTAGCAACCTTACCTTACCCTGGATGATCAATATGTACTGGATCGGAGTATTCAGTGAGCTGAGAAGGAAGTAGTAGTGTGCTACATACATCATGAATAACAAGTTATATAATCTTCACATGTACTTACTCTATGTTTGAACATTGTTACATGTATGTATCTGGTGCAGGCTTGAATGAATGCGTGATGAGAAAAATGGCATCCTTCCCTGGAGAGTGGAGAGAAAGCCAAGGAAGAATCTGAAGACGCCGTCGTCGGAACGGAGGCAATTCTTCCCATGGATGGAGCGAGGTCCCCATGATGAGCCTGTGGACGCGAACTGCGTGTTGCCGCGTAGGCACGGGAACGTCCTTGTGCTTCCTCTGCTGCGGCAGGCAGCGGCGTCTTGGTGGGCACCGGAGGGAGCGCACTAATCCGCAGGTCAGCTCGCCGTCTTGCAGTGGTCGCAGCGGACGCGGACGAGCATCGCGGCGCCGGATCATGGCGGCGGTGCGGGCGGGCGGGTGGCTTTGCCTGTGTCGGTCGGTGGCGTAGGGGCTCTGGGCGGCGAGGCGAGGGAGGATAGGGGCGTCGTCCGCGTTGCAGGCCTTGCCGAGGGCGCTGCGTGCTAGTTGTGGACAGTGACCGCGTTGGCCATGCCGGTGAGTGACAGGAACAGGACGCTGGGCATTCCCACGATTGCCGGTGAAGAAGTGCTCCTCCTGCAGGCCCTCTCGGCCGGCGTCGTCCCTGTGTGCACGCGTACCTATACGTCCGTGCGCGCTCGCTCGATCGGAGGGAGGGAGAGCCTCGTGGAGTCGGTCGGGAGGGGCAATGCAATGCAATGGCGCGGTGCGTACCAGAATGCTTATGTCTGTATGATGGTGCGCGCGACCGAGACGATCTGACGGAGACGTGCACGACGACACGACGTACGTACGTGCCGGCCGATCGTATTCTCTTCTGATCGTAAACTCTCAAGGCCAAATGGGAGCCTGCCAACTCGATCGATCGTAAACTCTCATTTTTCTGGGTGTGATGATGATGAGGTGGCCAAGTGGGCCGGGGGGAAGTCCACGCGCACGTGTATGTTTGTTTTGACTCTTTCTTATGTTAATTTGTGTACAAGCTTTACGTGCTAAATTACATCCTTGCCCTCGGAAAAGAAAAGAAAAACAGAAGCTATCTATCTCACGACGACATAGCATACTGGTTAGATGCTAGCCATTGCCTAAACGAGCCACCAGTTCTCGCAAAGGAGTAGCCACGTACGCCGCGGCCTGGGCTGGGTATTAAAATTAATATTACTCTATTATTAGAATCATCATTAGAAATTATATATTTTCGTACTGAAAAAACCAACATCTACAGTATAAAATCAATATTATCTGGATTGTTGTAAACAATTTCACTAGTAGAAAATGGGCCTTTGGTTCGGGCCATTAGTCCCGGCCGTGGCTGGGGCCGGGACTAATGGTCCGAACCAGACGGCCCGAGGAGGCCGAGGCACTTTGTCCCGGTCCGTAAGGAACCATTAGTCCCGGTTTAAGATACAAACCGGGACAAATGGGTCTGGACCGGCGCGCGTGCTCCTGGCAGAACCTTTAGTCCCGGTTTGTATCTCAAACCGGAACTAATGGCCTCGCCCTATATATATGCACCCAGCCCTCCACTCTCTCCTGTTTTTTTTACTATGTGAGAGGTGGGTATAACTTTGTGCTAACTTTTTTTCTTCATATGCACTAGTGGTGTTCGGTGAAATGTCTATTAGAGCGATGCTACTTGAGTTCACACAAAACAAAATATGATATGAGGTGTCAGAGCGACACTTAAGGTTTCTCCTCTTTGTTTTGAAGTGTCCTAAAAGGTTAGCAACTATTTTCTCGTTTTGACTGCGCGGTACTAATTTAAGCATCATGATTGCGTTTGATATATATGCATGGTTGTATGATGCAGATGAGCCACCCATGGATGTACGGTGACCGACGCCCTGACGCTTACAGAGAAGGCATGCGTTCTTTTCGCCTTGTGGCCGAGGCGAACAAGCGGCGGGATGGTTTTATGTGTTGTCCATGTGTTGAATGTCGGAATGAGCAGGCTCACACTTCCTCAAGAGTCATTCAGAGTCACCTGCTTTGGTCCGGTTTCATGTCCGGCTATAATGTTTGGACCAAGCACGGAGAAAGAGGGGTTATGATGGAAGACGGCGATGAAGAAGAGAACGATGATGACAACTACCGATCTATGTTCCCTGAATACGATGATACCGCAGTTGAAGATAATGAAAAAGAAGGGGGTGAAGAACGGGAACCAGATGAGCCCATTGATGATTTTGGTCGGGTCATTAGTGATGCAAGACGAGACTGCGACACAGAAAAGGAGAGGTTGCAGTTCGAGCAAATGTTACAGGACCACAACACATTGTTGTATCCAACTTGTGAAGATGGCTAGAAGAAGCTGGGTAGCACACTGGAATTGTTGAAGTGGAAGGCAGAGACCGGTATGACTGACTCGGGATTTGAAAAGTTGTTGGTAATAATGAAGAAGCTGCTTCCAAGAAATAACCAATTGCCCTCTAGTACGTACGAAGCAAAGAAACTTGTCTGTCCTCTAGGATTAGACGTGCAGAAGATACATGCATGCCCTAATGACTACATCCTCTACCGCGGTGAGAAGTACGAGAATATGGATAAATGCCCGGTATGCACTGCATTGCGGTATCAGATCAGAAAAGATGACCCTGGTGATGTTGAGGGCGAGCAACCCAGGAAGAGGGTTCCTGCCAAGGTGATGCGGTATGCTCCTATAATACCACGGTTGAAATGTTTGTTCAGAAATAAAGAGCATGCCAAGTTGTTGCGATGGCACATGGAAGACCGTAAGAAAGACGAGATGTTGAGGCACCCTGCTGATGGTCGGCAGTGGAGAAAAATCGAGAGAGACTTTCCGGACTTTGCTGGTGACGCAAGGAACTTATGGTTTGGTCTAAGTACCGATGGCATGAATCCTTTTGGGGAGCAGAACTGCAGTCACAGCACCTGGCCCGTGACTCTATGTATCTACAACCTTTCTCCTTGGTTGTGCATGAAGCAGAAGTTCATTATGATGCCAGTGCTCATCCAAGGCCCGAAGCAACCCGGCAACGACATTGATGTGTACCTAAGGCCATTAGTTGATGAACTTCTACAGTTGTGGGCCAAACCAGGTGTACGTGTGTGGGATGAGCACAAACAGCGAGGAATTTGACCTACAAGCGTTCTCGTTAAGAACCATCAATGATTCGCTGCTCTTAGTAACATTTCGGAGACGAATTTAACAAAGGATACAATGCATGCACGCACTGTTTAGATGAGACTGAAAGTATATATCTGGATAAATGTAGAAAGAATGTACCGTACAATCGCCGTTTCTTCCGATCATCCCTTAAAGAAGAAAGGCAAGCATTTCAATGGCAAGGCGTAACCGGACGAAGCCTCCCCGTAGTGGTCTTGATGTATTTAGTATGGTCAAGGATTTGGATGTAATCTTTGGAAAGGGTCCGGAGGACAACCTGTTCGAAAGACCCCATTACGGACACGCACCCATGTGGAAGAAGAAATCTATATTTTGGGAGCTACCCTATTGGAAAGTGCATGAGGTCCGCTCTGCAATCGACGTGATGCACTGACGAAGAATCTTTGTGTGAATATTCTAGGCTTCGGGCTTGTATGGGAAGTCAAAAGATACCCGCAAAGACGGGAGGACCAGCAACATCATAAAGGACGAGAGGCGCAAGCATCCGGGACAGTTTCAAGGGCTTGCCCTACGCTCTTACCAAAGAAGAGAAGGAAATCTTTTTGAAGTCCTTTTCAGTATCAAGGTCCCGTCGGCTTCTCGAATATAAAGGGAATAGTAAATATGAAAGAAAAAATTTCAAAACCTAAAGTCGCATGATCGCCATGTGCTTATGACGCAATTGCTTCGGTTGCATTAAGGGAATTCTACCGTAAAATGTTCGACTAGCCATTGTGAAGGTATGTGCATTCCTCAATGCAATTTATCGAAGGTAATCGATCGAGAAAGTCTATCGTGGTTCTGATTGATGTGGTCCAATGTCCGTCAGCTTGAGTTGTTGTTCCGCCATCCTTCTTCAATATTATGACGCACCTCCTAGTTCACCTAGTCGAAGAGATTAGAATTCTCGGTCCTGTGTTTCTACACAATATGTTCCCCTTCGAGAGGTTCATGGGAGTCTTAAAGAAATATGTTCATAACCATGCTAGGCCAGAAGGAAGCATCTCCAAGGGCTATGGAACAGAGGAGGTCATTGAGTTTTGTGTTGACTTTCTTCCTGATCTTAAGCCGATTGGTGTTCCTGAATGTCGGTATGAGGGGAGGATGACTGGAAAAGGCACACTAGGAAGGAAATCAATGGTATGTAGGGACGGGCATTCTTTCACTCAAGCACACTACACAGTTCTACACAATTCCACCGTGGTGGCTCCGTATATCGAGAAACATAAGAATATTCTACGCTCCGAAAACCCGGGGAAGCCTGAAACCTTGATTAAAGGGGAACACGAGAAGAATTTTGGCAATTGGTTGCACACACATCTCATGAATAACACCACTGTTGGAGATGAGTTATACTCGTTGGCCAGGTTACCATCTTCGACTATATGTACTTTCCAAGGGTACGAGATAAATGGGAACACATTTTACACGATCGCCCAAGATAAAAAGAGCACCAACCAAAACAGTGGTGTCCGCTTTGATGCAACAAATGACAATGGGCAGATTGACACATATTATGGGTACATAGAGGAGATATGGGAACTTGACTATGGACCTACTTTTAAGGTCCCTTTGTTTCGGTGCAAATGGGTCAAGCTAACAGGAGGCAGGGTACATGTAGAGGAAAAGTACGGCATGACAACTGTGGATCTCAACAATCTTGCGTACATGGATGAACCATTCGTCCTAGCCAACGATGTGGCTCAGGTTTTCTATGTGAAGGACATGTCTACCAAACCGAGAAAAAGGAAAGATAAGCAAAAGAGTACATAATACGATGAGCCAAAGCGCCACATAGTTCTTTCAGGGAAAAGAAACATCGTGGGAGTGGATGACAAGACAGACATGTCAGAAGATTACAATAAGTTTCATGAAATTCCGCCCTTCAAAGTGAAAACTGACCCAAGCATCCTGTTAAATGATGAAGATTCTCCATGGCTACGTGAAGAAAACCACAACACTAGATGTTGGTGATGTGTAATAATGTATTAAACCTTTTATTTGAGACATAAATCTATGTAATTAAACCTTTTATTTGAGACATAAATCTATGTAATGTATTAAACCTTTTATTTGAGACATAAAGGTCCCCTTTCATGTAATACATCTTGCTCAATCAAACTAGACGTTCTGAGCCGCGGTAGGTGATCACACAAAGAGAAGGAACCATCACAAGAGAAGGAACCCACAAACACTAAGGATACATAGCACAACTGAAAATTAAGAAACATGCGTTGGCCCGCGCCTATTGGGCTGGGCCGAAAACCCTTTAGTCCCGGTGGGTGGCACGCACCGGGACTAAAGGGGGGACCTTTAGTCCCGGTCCGTATAACGCACCGGGACTAAAGACTTTATACGGACCGGGACTAAAGGTCCCCCACTATACATTTGGCGCGCCTTCTTCTCCCCGCGTGCCCCTTCTTCTCCCCATGCAGAGCACCCCCCCACACACACACGAAAGAAGACCTGACGCCGACAGGCTGCCCGATTCTCTGGCCGCCACCACCCCAACCGCCGCCGCCCGCTTCCGCCGCTTGTGCCCGCCTTGATCGACGGGCGTGCCGCAAGAGCTACTCACTTTCGGTGACCGGCCTGCTTAGGCGCCCAGATTGACAAGCCCCATGGGCTTATTGGCCCAGCCATTGTTGGGTGTGTGTTGTGTGGTGGTTGGCTTTTTTTGTAGTATTTAGTAGTTGTAATATTTAGTTGTAATAGTATTTTGTATTAGTGTAATATTATTTTTGTAGTATTTTGTATTAGTGTAATAGTATTTCTGTAGTATTAGTAGTTGTAATATTTAGTTGTAATAGTATTTTTGTAGTATATAGTTAATTTTATTTTGTAGTGTAATATTATTTAATTTTGTGTGTTATTTAGTATAGTGTAATAGTAGTGTATAATTGTAACATTATTTAGTAGTTGTAATATTATTTAGTAGCTAGTGTAATAGTGGTGTATATATTAGGGTGGTAGTGGCCGCGGGCCTCCGGACTTAGGGTTAGAGTGGTGGTGGTCGCGGGCCCCCGGACTTATGGTTAGGGTGGTAGTGCTCGCGGGCAGCCGGACTTAGGGTTAGGGTGGTGGTGCTCGCGGGCCACCGGACTTAGGGTTAGGGTGGTAGTGCTCGCGGGCAACCGGACTTGGGGTTAGGGTGGTGGTGCTCGCGAGCCACCGGACTTAGGGTTAATGTGGTAGTGCTCGTGGGCCCCCGGACTTAGGGTTAATGTGGTAGTGCTCGCGGGCCCCGGACTTAGGGTTAGGGTGGTAGTGCTCGCGGGCCTCCGGACTTAGGGTTAATGTGGTAGTGCTCGCGGGCCCCCGGACTTAGGGTTAGGGTTAGGGCATCACTAGAATTTTGCTATTGTTTAGTATTATTGTAGCAAATTGCGTGTTCATATTATTGTTTAGTATTATTTTATACAGCAATATTGAATGAAAAATATTATTGTGTGCATTTTGTAGAAAACTATGGATCCAATCCAGAGAGACCTAGCACAGGAAAAAATTCTCGAGGATATGATCAACGACACCCCCCATGTTGATCCACCCGAATCTCCGTCGATTTATCTGAACCCCTCCGGTGAGGGAGAGGAGGTCGACCGAAATGATCAAGGAGAAGCCGATGGCTCCGGTGGTGGAGAAGCCGACGCCGAGGTATATATATGAAGTCTGGTGATCAGTAGATGCATTAACTGAGTTGTATATATATATAAATTGACGAATGTTTCTTCTCTTAGGCCTCCACATCGAGCAAAAAATATTCCAAACGAGGTCCGGCCAAAAAGTTGGACAAATCTACGCGTTATACAATTACGCGGGTATCACCACGGGGTGAACCGGTGGAACCCGAAAAGGCTAAAACTGTATTTAAACAACAATGCGGAGTTATGGTTAGGGATCGCATCCTGATCACCGTTCGAGAGTGGAATAAGACCAAAGGGGCGAAACAGGGTGAGTATGTCTCCGACAGGTGCAAAGAGGGTCTTTGAAATGACCTCATGACACATTTCACCCTGCCAAAATGTGAGGATGATGCCGACACAGCTGCATTGAGGAAGAAAGTCAAGCAGTGGACTCTTACAAAGATGGCCGAACTATTCAAGAACTGGAATAAAGCATTATGGCAAAAGTATCAGAAGACGAAGAAGACTCCTAAATTTGAATGCTATCTAACGAAGCAGCAGGCTAACTGGGATGCATTTGTGAAGTACAAGGAGTCACAGCCTGCTATGGAAATGTCGGAAAAAACAAGAAAAATGCCGCGATGAAGAAATATCACCATCACCTGGGGCCAGGGGACTACGCAGCTGCCATGCCAAAGTGGGATGCTAAAGAGAATGGGCTGCTTGCTAAAGGGATCACTCCAGAACCAATACACGAAGAATGGGATCTGAGGGCAAGGAATTGGTGAGATTCCAGCTGGCGCAGGCTGGCATGGCCGTGAGATTCCAGCTGGCTATGCTAAAGTTGGTGTGGCTGAAATCGCAATGGGGTGGGACTCAATGGAGCTTGACATCCCTAGACCTGAAGGTGAGAGGACACTCGAATCTTGGGTGGTATCATTCTATGGGACAAGAACAACATCAAGCTTCCAGGCTGGACGCCAAAGCCAACACCGCCTCCGAGTGGTCGCATGTCACCTTCACCTCCATCACCTCCAAGAAACCCACCCCATGACTACGACCACCACAGCCCGAGTCCATCTCGATCTCTGCCGCAGCCTCCGATTAGTACTAAACGACGCAGGAGCCCAAAACAACAAATGTCGCCCCTCCCAAGAGTACCTCATAAGAATCTTCCTATCAGACCTTACGATCGTACTGACGAGGAAACCGACATGATCGTAAAGGCCGAATGTGTTGTGCAGCTTCAAAAGAAGAAACCCGAGCCCGCCTCGGTATACACCGAGAAGCAAAAAGCGTACGCACTTTCTTTTCTGAACACAAAATCGTAATATGACTTGCACCATAAGCCAGATGACTATCGACGCACACTTCAGAAGGAAGTGAAGAAGAGCAAATCAAGTCAAAGTGCAACCAGGAAAAGAAAGGACGTCCCCCAGCTCGGGAAACAAGCCAAAAAATTGAACCCACCCCTCAAGGTGGTATCCTATGACACTCCCTAGTAGGATATGGAAGAAGCTAAGAAGCTTGCGGCCACTATGAATGTGACTGTTGAGGAATTGCTAGGTTCCCAGGACGACAAGTTACCCAAGGCTCAGGTAGTCCCTACATATGTCCCAGGGAAGCCTCTGGTCAGCTTTGAGCAGTTCCAACAACTGCCAACACAAATGCGGAGTTTACGTAAATGGTACTTGAAAGCCGTAAAGGAGGAGAGAATAATGATCGTAGCGAAAGTCCCACATGACTACTACTTCCGAGAAGAAGAGGTCCATGTTGAGTTTCTAGAACTCTTCCAGTTATACACTTTCGACGCCCTCGACAAAAGTCTCATGAGTTGCTATTGTCTGTAAGTTGTTGAATTCATTGTCTATATATAAGTTGTTCATTTTTTTCAGTTGTTCAGTTCATTGCATGTAATTATCCTAATTATATCCTTTTGTACTCTATTATTATGCAGAATGAAGATCATAAAATGTAAAAGAAGGTCAATCTTCAGTGTTGGATTCACTGACCCAGATAAAATACATTGTCGGATGCTAAAGGATAAACCCGAGGACACACAGGAAAACCTTCTAAGGTTTCTAACGGAGCAAAATTTCTGTGACCACATACCGTTTCCTTACAATTTCGCGTGAGTGTCTTACTCTATTATACACATTCTCTTTTGCTTACTCGATGTTAAGTGTAATTGATGAGTTACTGATGTATATATAAACGTGTACAGTTTCCACTAGATTCTCATGGAAATTCAACTTGATAAGGGAAGAGTTGAAGTCATGGACCCATTAAAGAGACCCCTGGAACAATTTAGTGGCATGCAAGACATGCTCCAGAGGTAATTTTCGCGCTACAACGGTCTCTTTCGTTGATTTCCTGAGATATCACATAATAAATAACTCATTCATTTTCTTTACCGGGTAGGGTTTGGAACCAGTTCAAGAGTGCGGTTACGGGTGACTTTACTGAGAAGCTGACGTTTAAGCCGGTCTCGGTAAGTAGTAGTAGGCATCTCTTTTCTTCTAGTTTCAATACAATTATGATGCTGGATTATTATTTTGATTGAATTCTATTCTCGTAAAGTGCGCGAGGCAGCCACAGGGGACGAATCTATGTGGATTCTATGTTTGCGAGTTCATTCGCACGTTTACCAGTGAGCTGAATGATTAGAGCCGATGTAAGCAATACATTCATAACATTATTTTTATTACCGTGACTTTTTGTTATCATGATTGATATTCATATTGATCTCCTTTTCTTATATAGTTCGAGAAAATGCGGGATCAGCTCCTACCACAGCAACGCGTAGTAGCAATTGCTGAAGAACCCAGGATTCTTGATGAGCGAGATGATAGATGGCGGAGAATTTAGTGTGAATAGGCGATGATCTAACCGTAATTGAATAGACGGGCTCTAGTCCCGATAATTGTGATCTCCATGTGTAACTATCATGTATATATTTGTATGCTCGATCTTAAGAGAAGTTATCTTATGTATGCATGAACATGTACGGTATGTGATAGCGTAGAAAACTATTTTGAAATGAAAAAAAAGAATACAAATTAAATTCTACGCATGGCGAGAGAAAGTGCCTAAAATTCTCGTGGCGAGAGAACCATTTGTCGGTTAAATGTCTGAACCGGGACTAATGGGGGCACCCAGCATCCGAGAGACAACCACGTGGATGCCCATTGGTCCCGGGTAAGAGGCGGGACTAGTGGGTGAGCCTTTAGTCCGCCCCTCGATCCGATTAGGACCGGGACTAAAGCCCCTTACGTGCCAGGACTGGAGGCCCATTTTCCACTAGTGTTTCTATATTGTAGTATTCAGTTAGTATATATTATTACAGATGTTATTAGTACTCTTTCTATATACTTTATATCAAATTAACGTTTATTTTGCACCGGAGAATACTAATAAGATTAGCTTCCTCTGGCTAGAAGTGATGTGGATGACTTTGCTTCTTGGCCAAGCAACAGCGAGGAGCGGCGCCTGGTGCCAAAATCTAGGATGGGAGAGGAGGGGCCAGCACTACTTCATTGCTTGGGTGGGCTGCCCTCCTTGGAGACCTTAACGTCGCACTACCTCCGGGACAAAGCTTGCATGGGCGTTGGGTTAACACTTTAGCACTCTCTTCATTAAGTCTTGCTAAGTAGTGAAGATTATAGAATATATGGAGTAGATAACATAAATTCCAACCCCATTGAGATTTTCATCTAGTTGTCCCTGGACATTTTGCTTGGTTGAATTTGTATCCTAGGCCCCCTTCCTAGGTCCTGCAGGGGAGGGAAGGGTGGATCTCATTCGCCGTCTCTCTAGCCACCACATGGAAAGAGAGCAGAAGGGTCAGGCTGCAAGGTCAGGGCAGAGGTTGATCGTGTGCGGCAGGAGAAGTGATTGATGTGACCGGGTGGGGGTTATCCTCTCTAGGATGCATTGCGGGTTAATTTCAAAGATTTACATAGTTGAAAATGCAAAATGCAAACACAAATCATGGGGTTATTGAGAGCCCTTGGATAGTTTAGGAACATCAACTTACTCTCTCTCTGTTTCCTAATATAAGAAGTTTTAGCAAACCAATTTACTAGTTTGTTAAAACGTCTTATATTAGGGAACCTAGGAAGTACATGTGAAATATCATTATTACTAAACCTGCTTTGACAAGGTTTTCGAGGATAAGATGAGCAGCAGCCACCGGCGCATCCAAAGCCGGTTATAGAGAGCAAGTGAGGAAAACAATCGTTGTTGTTCTACTTGCACTCACACCGAGCTCAGTCTCACAAGGTATGCCTTGGTTTGCTACGTTTTTTCTCGTGTCTGCCACGTGAGACTTATTCGTAGACGTATGTTCCTTCCAGTGCGTCCGCTACGTGTGCTACATAGTGTGTTCATTTTTTTTGCATGTAAGCTAGAAAGGTACTACTACTTGTATCGTCCATCTACATTGGAATTCAAGGGTTTAAGCGTCGGTGGAGGCTCTACGTGCATGCATGGTACATTTAATAATATCCGCCAAACGAATTTAATAATGATGATTCAGGCCGTGCACTTGTCTGAAACGTTAAGAGCATGCATGTGGGCCTATGCCCGCTGGTAGGTGGGCCGTGGGCCGTGGCCCGTGGGAGGCAACAGAATGACTGTTGTGCGACTGTATAATCTGTGTACTACCAAATTTTAGCATCCCTGGAATAAAAACAGTCGAGTTGTATCTAATCTGTGAAACCTTTTTTTAGGTGTTGGTCAATAAGAGCGTGTAGAAATGGTGCTATCTCAGAACATGTCACATAGAATAATTGCTAAGCTAGAGAAGAGAGAAACACACATGAATTTCTTTTGTCTTCTCTCGTAATTGGCCAATTTGTTCAACGTTATTGTGTTCCATCTAAAGAACAATTTTTCAAATCATAACTTCATTAGTAATAATGAATATGAAAACTTGACCAAACATAGGTTTTGTGTTGCTTGGCTTTTATTAGATTTTATTGTCTTCATTTTGATAGTAAGTATTGTACTACTAGCTACTTGTCTTTGCAGATATTGAGAGTTCAACACTAAAGAGACAATTATTCCTTTCCCCCCCAAAACGGAGACCATTATTCCAGCAAAAAGCTACTCAAAAACAAAACCTTAATTAAAATAATATTTTGCAAGAAACTACAAAATCCATGTAAATAACTTAATAAATATTTTCAAACCAATAAATTCATTAAAATGTTAATTATGTATTAATTTAAAATCTGCCACTTCAAAAATAATTTTAAAAAATAAGCATTATGTTTTATCCGGTTCCATATCAATAAAGATAGAAATATCTGTATGATCTTTTTAACTAAAAATCATAAAAAGTCACTCAAGCTATAAAAATCATAAAAAGTAACTAAAAATCATAATAATGACCTCTCTTAGTGAAAATCGGACCCTCCTCCACCCCCCGTTCAACATTTTCAAACTCATCAATGGTTTGAGTTCTGAGCAAAATAAAAATATAAATTTTCTCTAGGAAATTAATCCATAAATAATGGAAACATTCGTGGAGATGCTCATCTTTCACCCTTCTATCTGCTTGACATCTTTCCTGGCTCATGTTCACCACACAGTAAGAAAATTTCTTCTGGACGTCATCATTTCATATGAGGCCATAATGTGCATTACACATACTAAGTAGTTTTACAGCTACCATGCATAATATCTCCCTCGCACACACATTCCTCTCTCAATACTAGTGGCCCAGAGACCTACCTCGTATCCCATGTCCTTCGTCCTCCTCTGCACTGATGTCGCACTTGGCATTTCTATAGTGCTCAATAGCGCACCATGTGTGCCAAACATGACCCTCATCGCCAATAGCCATCATCGACCAGCGACTTGTTTTGCATTGCTCCATGACATCATAGGCGACAACATTGACCTTGAAGGTGTGCTCCCCTTCTTCTCTTATGTTCTAACCACGTGTGCACATTGTTGCCTGCATTGACCAATGTGTGATGCATTTTCCAATGGATTGTTTTCGCTTCCAGGTGTCCCTAGAGCTTGCCATTTTCATTGGGTACCCTCTTCCTTCCCTTCTAAGGCAGCATATGCACCTTCTTCCGTCCCTAGACTTAGAAGGGAAGGAAGAGGGTACTGCCTTAGAAGGGAAGGAAGAGGATACCCAATGACTGAATCTTCATCCTCGCTCTGCTCCGAGTGTTCAAGAAAGCTACATTCGCTCCTTGCTTCAAGGCAGCATTTGCACCTTCTTTGCTTCAACCGGTATTATTTTCAACATTTTTCAACAACGAGTCTTCTTCTGCAATGATTCTTCATGTGTGCATGCATGAAGAATACGCTACAACTAGGGCCGCCCCAGGTGGCAGTGGGGAATGTGTCTCCACGTCCGTGATCGTGGTTGGCCGAGGAGGATGCGTTGTCCTTGCTTCCACCAACGCTACATGGGTTCACCATTGCAGAGAATGGGAGCGATCTAGGCTGAGCTAGCTAGCTAGTGAAGCGTGTGGAGATGGGAGTGTGCGGCTAGGTTTGGGAGAGAGTGAGACTAATAACGACTGAAGTGGGGGGGGGTTATAAGTGCCACCTGATGGACTTATGGTGCTAAACTAGCAAAGGGAGATATGCCAATTTCTTTTTGCAGTGAGTTCATATCGGCGTTGGAGTCTCTAGCAACTGTTGCGAAATTCATTGCAACGGGCCTTGTTCATCACCGTTGCCAGTGTAATTACCCCATCGACGGCCTAGACCTGTTAGCCCCCTATGGCCACATGCAATTTTTTTAACCGGTGACTATATATCCTCATTGTCGTTGCCATAGGGGTGTCATTAGAGTCGCTCTGTACTAGTGAAAAGAGTAGAACCAAAGGTGTGCTGAGTTTAGAGCACATAGTGAGGAGGAACACTTTGGCTCTTTCTTCGTTGCAAATGTGCGGGGGAACTAACCGAACAGGTACATACAGCCCCTGTCGACAAGAGAGGTAATCGGGAGGACGAGAAAACCCATCTAGGGTTCTACACTCCTCGCCGGCGATGTCGCCGGTCCGCTTCGCCTCCGGTGGTCCTAGGGCCTTGGAGGTGTGGTGGATCACGGCTTCTCGCCGGCGGGAGATTTTCCGTTCTTTGTTAAGCCTGTTTTTAGTGTCTCTTCGGGATGTTGAGGCTATGGCTACATCCTAAAGTCAGAATAAGATCCTTTCCACTCTAACCTCGCTCTGCTGGTGCATTTAGCGCCTACGAAGGGTCCGTGGAGTCGTTTGTCAGGCGGATCTCTTGTGATTCTATCCATTTTCGTCTTCATTGGTTTGTGTTCATGTCAGTCTCTTCCGATCTACGGCTGTCATCATTGGCGATGGTTGCTGCTCTAGTGC
Source organism: Avena insularis (assembly GCA_023614405.1). NCBI lineage: Eukaryota > Viridiplantae > Streptophyta > Magnoliopsida > Poales > Poaceae > Avena > Avena insularis. The sequence goes on along the minus strand of CM042696.1, from coordinate 36,138,903 downwards.
GCTGGTTCTTTGTGGTCTTAGCACGACGACTCGATATGTCTACTACAACAAGCTCTATTACGACAAGTTTTGTCCGGCTTAGGTGATAGAGGGGCGAGAACAACGGCGTGCCTTCGGCTCGCTCTAGTATTTGTAGTCGTCGCTAGGTGATCCAATGATCTATTTGTAATTTTTATTACTTTTGGGCATCTATATGGTGTTGTTGATGATTATTAATAGATCAGTGGAATTTGATGAAAAAAAAAGTGCAGAGGAACTACAATGTTCTCGGATGTGTCTGCCTCCATGCCAACTAGTGTGTGACATCCACTAATCACCAGGAATTGACACAATGGGTCGACGGTGAAGTAGAAATTGACCATGCGGAAAACTCGGCCAGTGTAGTTTGGTCGAGTTGTTGGTAACCTCACCATCCTAAATACTACACGTGTATGTCTGGACGCAGCCTGTCCAAGTTCGATTTCTTGAGTGCCTAAAGAAATGGATTTATGCCTGTATATCTGAATTCAATTGAGTAGATGAATCTCAATGACAAGTGGTTGTCCAAGTGCTTTGCACCGCCATTTTCTTGGCCTCCCGGGAGTTGTCGCGATCATCAGTAGTAGTAGCTCTTAAGTTGTGGTTTCTAAGGCGCTCGGAACCATAGGCAAACCTGGCCAACGGGCCGGCCCAGGCCCGGCACGCGCTAAACGGGCCTGGCCCAGCACGGCCCGTCGCAGCCCGCCTAGCTCACGTGCCGGGCCAGGCCGGCACAGGGGCCTGCCTTTGAGGCCCGGGCACGACACCGGAGCTAGACAGGCCGGCCCGCGGCACGTCAGGCACGCGGGCCTGTCCTCCTTTTTTGCTGGTCCGTCCAATAAATATACAAAAAGGGCCGAGTCAGACTTATAACAGCAAAGTTTTCTTGTCCTGGTGGTTCGGGTGGCTGGTTTCGTCGGCGGCGGAAGACTTTTTGCCACTATATTTCATAAAAATCGACGCATGCGAGCTTGACGGACCGTGCCGGGCCACGGGCCGGCACCGGCCCTTCTGCCACGTGCCGTGTCAGGCTTCTAGCGGGCTTAAGCCCGCGTGCCACGGGCCGGCACGCCTAGGCACGGCCCGATGGCCAGGTTTGACGATAGGTACACATGGACTCTAGGAAGAATATCTAATGGCCAAACTCTAGGAACTAGTTGAATTGTCATCGGGAATTTTGAACGCATGCTTCAGGATCTTTGGCTTCGAGGCATCTAGCCACATTCCAGCGTTGTCAACAATCTGAGAAGGCTGGAGGCCTGGGAGCAGACAAGATTTGTCTTCCCCAGTGTTCGATCTTTGAAGATCAGCCTCCATCTCTTCACTGAGTTCGGGATCAGTCTCCAAAGCTAGCTGATGAATGTTAATCTAAGATCAAGTCATTTCTAACTTCTCATATGCTCCATAAAACAGCAGCACAAACAGAATTAAGCACCATAAAACAGCAGCACAAACAGAATTAAGCACTGCATGATTTTTGTTAGCTACCTAGAATTTAGCAATGAAAATATATTCAGAACTAAGATTAGTGACAAAGAAACTAGATTTTTTTTCCAAATCTATTTAGCTACAGTGCAATTAGAAAACAGAAGATGAATGGATTCATTCTCTAAACAAAAAATACAGTATTCTGGTTTGTTAAGCTGTGCATTCTAAGGTTATCTATAGTCATCATTTTGTTATGCGCTAGGAGCCATAGGAAAACATGGAGTCTTGGAAGAATATATGTAATTGCCAAACTACCGGAATGAACACAGGTGTAACTCGTCCAAAATTAATTATGACATAAAGGGAGGAAGTGGAGTATTTTCGTATTCCTAGAGCTAAGGCGTCAGTTTCTGCCCAGAAGGATATGCAAGCAGCAACTCCTTCCAGCTCATACTACTGTTGCCGAGGGGTGGAGAAAAATTTCTCCTCAAAGTTAGTTTCAAAATATTTCCATCTCAAATTTGTTGGGCAGTATTACCTTGTTCATTGCATAAAATGTAAAGATCAAACAATTGGACAGAAAGGGGAGGTATCCTCCCAAAAATCTCACTTTCTGCTATGCAGAATTTCATGCCATGCTAGTGTGTGTACTACGTGAAGAGCGTGACCGGTCAAGAGTCCAAGCAATATATTTGTAGGATTGAACATGGGTTGGCCGATCAGATCAATAAACCCAAGGGTTTTTGTGACAATTTTCAAATGAGGAACATAACCAAAAGTCTTGTACCAATTTTTGCCTCTGCTTATAAGGATGTTAAAGGCATAAATGGGAAAGGAGCACAGTGATATTCTAATGACAATCAAACCAAACAAAAAGGGAGTGCATTTTTTAACTGAAATAAAACAAAACTACCATAGACATCACTCGTGGATCGTAAAAACCAAAGCCACCATCAGTTCCAAGATGGAACAAGATCAAGCGGAAGTGGCACTGACTACTTTTTGCTGCACTCTGACTATTTTAGTTGCTTCGATGGTAAGTAGCTGAAGAAATGGCCATCGCAACTTAGCACAAAATTTAACAGTCTTTTACAGTATGAATTTGTGCACACCATTTATTTAACACTCACCAGAAACGATTTGAAAAGAGAGCCATGTGAAACTAACAACAATATCTCAAAAGGCTGAACAGTTGAAAAAAGAAAAGAGGCATTGCAGAGTCATTGGAAAAAAGAGAACCATCTGATGCAACCCTAACATTCTATTGCACTCCACCAAAGAAGCCACAAATCAGACACATATTACAAGTTCTGCAGAATAATAACAACCAGGATCTTGCAGAGTCTCAAGCAATAAGAGTAACACAACCAAGATCAAAACATAGGATATACTAAGATTCACCAAAGAATGATTTGAACTAAAACTGCTGCTAGGCGTCAGACAATGAGCCACTCATTTCTTCTTGGCAGCAGCCTTGGTAACCTTGGCACCGGTGGGGTCCTTCTTCTCCACGCCCTTGATGACACCAACAGCAACCGTTTGTCTCATGTCACGCACGGCGAACCGACCAAGAGGAGGGTAGGTAGAGAAGGTCTCCACAACCATGGGCTTGGTGGGAATCATCTTCACTATACCAGCATCACCATTCTTCAGGAACTTGGGCTCCTTCTCAATCTCCTTGCCAGATCGTCTGTCGATCTTGGTCACCAGCTCAGCAAACTTCACAGCAATGTGAGACGTGTGGCAGTCCAGCACTGGGGCATAGCCGTTGCCGATCTGACCAGGGTGGTTCATGATGATGACCTGGGAGGTGAAGTTGGCCGCCTCCTTGGCAGGGTCATCCTTGGAGTTGGATGCCACGAACCCACGCTTGAGATCCTTTACGGCAACATTCTTGACGTTGAAGCCAACATTGTCACCAGGGAGCGCCTCCAGGAGAGACTCATGGTGCATCTCAACAGACTTTACCTCAGTGGTGAGACCAGTGGGGCCAAAGGTCACAACCATACCAGGCTTGATGACACCTGTCTCAACACGGCCAACAGGCACAGTTCCAATGCCACCAATCTTGTAAACATCCTGGAGGGGAAGACGCAGGGGCTTGTCTGAGGGTCTCTTGGGCTCATTGATCTGGTCAAGCGCCTCGAGCAGGGTAGGGCCCTTGTACCAGTCAAGGTTGGTGGACCTCTCAATCATGTTATCACCCTCAAAACCAGAGATGGGGACAAATGGCACCTTGTCAGGGTTGTAACCGACCTTCTTGAGGTATGAAGAGACCTCCTTAACAATTTCCTCATAACGGCCCTTTGAGTACTTGGGAGTGGTGGCGTCCATCTGCAAAAGATCAAAAGAGCATTGCAATCAGATAAATGCATAAGCAGGATTCCAAGTGCTATCGATAAAAACAATAGCATTCCATTAGTGCACTAAAATTTCAGAAATAACTTTGGCAGTCATAGAGTAAGTAGAATAAATCAAATTCAGCAACATATACAGCAAAAACATTCATGGCATGACTATGGAGTATTACATGAAACCACCAAGGATTCAGAGTACTATAAATGCAAGCAATTCTGAATAAATCAATTTATGAGGATTTACAGGGTCCTACTGTTACTGAACATTTAATGCAAGCAATTCTGAAGATTCATATCAACTGTATAGCAAATTAGTACATGCAACTGAATTGTTAATCAAAAGTAAATAGCATAGAGCTGAATAGCATTTATACCTTGTTACAGCAGCAGATCATCTGCTTCACTCCAAGAGTGAACGCAAGGAGTGCATGCTCACGGGTCTGGCCATCCTTGGAGATACCAGCCTCAAAACCACCAGTGGTGGAGTCAATGATGAGCACAGCGCAGTCAGCCTGCGAGGTACCAGTAATCATGTTCTTGATGAAGTCACGGTGCCCAGGGGCATCAATGACGGTGCAGTAGTATTTGGTGGTCTCGAACTTCCAGAGGGCAATATCGATGGTGATACCCCTCTCACGCTCAGCCTTGAGCTTGTCAAGCACCCACGCATACTTGAATGACCTCTTGTTCATCTCAGCGGCTTCCTTCTCAAACCTCTCGATGACACGCTTGTCAATGCCTCCAAGCTTGTAGATGAGATGGCCAGTGGTGGTCGACTTGCCAGAGTCGACATGGCCAATGACCACAATGTTGATGTGAGTCTTCTCCTTACCCATGGCTGAACTGCAAGATTAAAGTTAACGGTGTGTTAGATACAACAGACAAACAGACTCACAAATGTACACCTTAGCTGTTTGTCAAACTTAATCACTATATTACTGTGCAGATAAGAATTTAATGTTTTTGAAAGGATGGAATGTCAATTGAGCCAAACAGAATGCAAGAACTACTTAGATATACAAATGCTGTACTGCTTGTTATATATGCATAAGACTGCATGTTTCAGGACTAAATTCACCTACATAGCAGAATGAAAATTTGATACGAATTCTAGTTGACGGGACACAAATCCCGTAGAACCTTACAAGTAACACACAATTCAGTGCAACTATAGATCGAAAAGCGCAAGGTCGATTGGTAACAGATCTTGCGCCAACAAGAATACAGCCACCGTTGAAGACTTTCATATAAAGGCTACTGTAGGACCTTGAAGCAAGCCCCCGAAGTATAGACAAAAATACATGCATCCGCGTATATAAAACAACATAAAACTAGTCCAAATCGCAGAGCTGCAGCTGCTAAGCAGAGCAATCGCGCTAAGAAGAGCCCAATATTTAGCCTCGCGGTCTAACCAAGGACGAGACATGAATCATCAGCGCTTAAAAAAAGGTTGTATACGCGATCTAGTCAGATTATACAGCTACTAGGGAGACGAATGCCAAAATCCTTTGCAGTAAGGACGAGAAGAACATGCATCAGCGCAACCACATAGCCTACAACTCGATCTTCTCGCCGATTACAACTACAAAACAGGAGCACCAACGCATCCAAGCAGGGAAATCTTGGCAGGGAAGGGGGGATCGGCATGCTCACCTCGACGGAAGGAGAAGGAAACCGAGGGGAGGTGGCGGCGGCGGCGGGGAAGGGGAACTGAGAGGATGCGCTCGGGCGCGACGAAGGGCCCTATATATCGGAAGGGACAAGTGCTAGGGTTTCTTCTGGACCGTCTGATCCGGGTCGGTGCCGCCGTGGGGGATCAGATCCGTTGGATTTGCATCGTGCGAACTGCATGTTTCTGGACGTTTCGCGGGCCGCAAGTCCCGCGTCCTGGATCCCTTGGGCACGGCAGGGCCTACCGGTTTCACTTTTCGAAGTGGGTTAGCTCAACTCCCTTTTAAAAAGATTATCTTCATTCCCGTTTCAGTAAAATAATGTCCATCTCTCCTCCACTAATCCACATTGAGATCGTGCAACAGTGTGCTTGGGAGCTATTCGTGCACTTTTTTTAAAAATTCCATCGATTCATTAATAATCATCAACCGAGCAAAGAGTGTAATAATCATCACAAAGCAAAGAGTGCAAAAAGTAATAAAGGTTACAAATAGGTAGTATTTAGACCACCTTGAGTGACGAGTACAAACACTAGCGCGACACGAAGGCACGCCGTCGTCCTCGCCCTTCAATCATGGGAGCCAGACACAACTTGTCATAGTAAAACTTGTTGTAGTAGACAGACGCGTATCTTAAAAAATTCTAGATGTTTGCTACAAGTTGTATGTTTTCTTGGATTTTTTGACCGTGATATTATTGTGCTTTTTATAATGTTGCAGATACATGTTTTCTGTGGCAGCCATTGTGATTTTTGTTGGCATAGATAGCAATTTTTGTTACAAATGAATCCGAAGAAATAAATATTACGTGATCACTTTTTCATTGCTCCAAGCACATGAAATTTTGTTGTAGTCGTTTGTGATTGCTGGTGATTTTTGTTGTCAGTCAATTTGCAGCGAAAAATTAGTTTAACGACTTCTTATAGCATTACCTTTTGTAATTTTGATATGACGATTTGTTGCAATAGGATATTTTTTTGTATGTGGGTGATAGATTTTTGCTGCAACACTTCTAGGTGCAAATCAGTGGGTGGCATATTTGTTGTAAATAACAAGAAGGTCAGGGCCATAGCGATATACTGTTTAAAGTGAAAAAGCCAAGACCGTAGGTTGATTTCGTAGAAACTAAGGGACAAAAATGCAACAAAAAATCATTGTTGGTATGTTTGGACGTTCGATGACAATCTGACAACATGGACAACGACCAATTTCGACAACTACGTCACGCACCAACGTCTAGCATTCTCCTTTAAAACGTGCTACATGAATTCATTAGATTTCACGTAAACGTTAGCATTTGGGAAGTAAATGCTTCATTGCCCATCATAGGAATTATACGAGGAATTAGACCACGGGGGGCCCTACTTTATTTCATGGAAAGTAGAGATTCAACTAGGACACAAATCCTAGATATCATTAAGGTTCATATAAATTAAGAAAGAGAAAAAAGAGAAGAGTGGTCAATTCCAGTTGACTGAGAACTAAGTTAATTGTTAGCTACATGACATTATTCAATCTTAGTTACAATCTATGTGCAGCTCGCCAAGTCAGTACGAATAGCAAGCGGTCATAGCAGCCAAAAATGAGGGGTTATCTGACTTAGTGAGGCACTTGGTCAGGCTATACATCTCGCCGAAAGTGAATGCTCCTTCCATCGTCCAAATAATATGGAAGACCACCCCTCGTAATCCACTTCATATAAAGGCCTTTGTGAATTTGGGAAGCTCCACCATGGCAGATTGGACAAAGGAATCCCGAGTTCTTGCTACACACATGTGGGTTATGAGAAATGGAGGAAGAGCTTGTAATAGACGTTTTTCTGATGCCACACATTCCAAATAAGGTGTGTACGGACATAAGAATCTAGGTCACTTATTTTGAAACTTATTTTGAAACGAAGAGAGTATACTAGTATAGCTAATAGGTATGTGGTGCATCCTTATCTATGGCTCGGTCATCAAGAATTCTACGGACTAGGTGAAACAAATTACGTTTGATTAGTGAGCATATCCACCGGTGGACAAGCACATAGTTGATCGATTACACATTGGAGTGGCACATATGTAGAGATAGATGGAGTGGCAGATGACATAGTAATTAATAGGAGTGACATAATTAATAGGAGTTGAAAGTAATAAAGCGCTCATTTCTAAAAAAATAATTAATAGGAGTGGCTCGATGAATTTATATGATTTCTCGTACTAAGAGCAAGTTTAATAGTATAGCCGGTTGTTGGTTGCCATGTCATCTATAGCGAGCTATATACTCCCTCCGTTCAGGTTTATAGGGCTAAATTACCGAAACGCCAAGATCTAGGTGGTTCTCCATTGGCTATGAAAAAGAGTGAAACACACTAATTTAGTCTTGATGGATGCGTACAATTAAGAGACTACACGACCATGCAACAAGTTCACAGCGCATGCGAAGGAAAGTCCACCATTTTCACAGCGCATGCATACATGGAAAACCAAACCGGAGGGGAAAATGGATTGTTGGAGTAATTGTAGAGAAGTAAATTAGGGCAATAAATGCATAAGTTAGCCTAATTTCTAGGAATTTCTCAAAAAATGCTATTAGCCCTATAAACCCGAACGGAGGGAGTAGTTAACATGTACTAATAGTTAGATATAGAGATACAATATTTTTGTTGATACACATGGACGGAGCCAGAAAATGGAGATAGGGGGACTGGGATTAGAAGTTTCAAAAATCAGACAAAAAATTATCACATAGTAACACATTAAATATTATAAGGTATAGTAGCAAATATATGCACGTTTTTGCAATATGAATAAATTTACATATTTGACAGTTTGAACTCAACTTTACGAGTCAGGGCTTGGCGGTGGAGGAGCGGTCGCTCGCGACCATTATGGAGGTTTCATAGCTGGGGCTCGCCATTTTTTCCCTCATATTGTTGACCCTGAGGAAGCCAAACTACGCGCATGTCTGGCGAAGGAACTGAACGTGGAGCAGGTTGTTTTGGAGACGGATAGTATGAACGTGGTCATTAAATTGCAGAGCGCGGCTATAGATAGATCACTTCATGGACAGCTGGTGGAGGAGATTAAGGGTGAACTCCCATCCTTTTGATGACCATCCGATCAAGTGGGTGTGACGTTCGGCTAATGACATGGCTCATTCTTTAGCTTCAGAAGGCTGCAATTCTAAAATGTGTAAGACTTGGTTATCTGTACTCCTAGGTGTATTGCGAACCTCTTGAACTCGGATGCTTCCGGAGTTTGAATGAATGAAATGCAGCTTATTCTCAAAAAAAGAATTTTTTTTCTGCTATTTCCCCTTGTATGTAGACTATCACACAATCCTGAAGAAAAAAATTTGGTAATTCCAGGTCTCATTTCTCTGAATTTCCTAACTAATTTATAAGGCACAAAGACAAACGATAATCTAGGGTTGACTGTTGAGAGATGGTCTAAAAAATAACTAAGATATGATCAAATTAGCAGTTTTGTAATCGAAAAGGCCTGATCGGAATAATCTTTTTTTTCCTTCTGGTAATCCCTCATGGTGGCACTGTGGCTGGCCGGCTTGTCGCGCCCCTTCAATCGGTGGCGGCCGGCAACAGACGCAGGCATAGTCGTGTGGAACGTAGGCGCAGCCAGACATCTGATCGACTGATTCGATCGTGCGTGCGTGCGAGCTGAATCCTCGAACTGTCTCTCGAACGGGTTTCTGGGGACAAAGTGCCTACGAGCACGCGTTAGAGCTGGCTGTTAACTTACAGCCGGCTGATCTTCTCTCTCTCCTTCAACTCAACACAAATATACTATTTTAACTCTTATAGCTAGCTAACATGCTCTATTGTACCTGCTCTAAACTCATTTGAAAAACACATGCTTCTGCTGTTCGAATAATTAATGTACGTGGTCTCTACTATGAACTAAACTAGGCTTATATTTTTTTTCTTTAAAAGTCAAGCTACGAAAAGTTTGACTAAACTTTTAGAAAAAACTATCAAAAAATATGATATTATATAGATACCATATGAAAATATGTTTAGTCAAACATATTTCTAAAAACTTGGTCAAACTTTACTTAGTTTAACTTTTAAAACAAAATATAAGCCTTAAGATTTAAAACGGATGTAGTATATATATATACATATCTTAAACCTGGAGTCTTCTCGTTTTTGTGAGAATTTTGACCATCCTTTTTTGATTTTGTGGAGCCGACATGTGATCGTTTGGATGGTTTGCATCCTGGTGTTACATTCTTATGTGCGTTCTTGGTGTCCGGTAGTATTTTCTTGTGGTGTTTCGATCGTACGTCAGTGGTGCTGACGTGGACGTGGGTTCCATATGTCATCTTCTTGTTATTTTTCTTGGTGTGACCGTAGCAATGAGGGTCTGCCTCCTGTCACATGTTGATAGCTATGCCGGTTAGAGGAGTGCTATATCCACACACTAACAGTGACACGCGTTGGTTGTCTTGGGATATATGTTGACACGTTGATCGGCCACCGCTTTGCCTCCCTTTCTGGAAATGTGCCCGTGCCCTCTTGTCTCTCAGTTTATCTCCCCCTCCAGTGGCATCTTTCTCGAAATGTCCAGAAATCCCGTGTCCCATGTTCTCTCGAGATCCTCCCCTCTCCCCTTTCATTTATCTCCCCCACCGTCCCTACCGGATCCCCTATGCCTCTAGCTGCCTGCCCCCGTTGGAGCTCCTCCTTGCGCAATCCCCCACTCCTCCAGCGGCACCCACTGCCCCGGCTTCCCCCACACCAGTGCGACGCTGTTGTGCCGCCTCTGCTCCTCGCCACTGGCTCGAGGCACCATCACAACCCCTGCAACTCCCCATCGAAGCAAGACCACAGAGAGGGTCTTGGCTCCTCGTCTCCTACCCATCTGGCCCACTCGCCGCCCCGTACGTGTTTCCTCCTCGGCTGTTGTTTCCTTTGTTCTCGATAGTGTGGAGCTCTCGATGTCGCCCTGTTGTTCATGCAGCCGTTAGCGGTTATTTCTTCTTATCTCCCATTTTGGAATGTTAGTGCTGCTGCATGATTATGGTTGACCATCACTCCTGTGGTGGCCTCTGGCGTGGATCAGCGTTGGTTTATTTGAGGCTGATTGTTCTGATACACGCGCCTATGATGGACGGGCGATTGGTCCGCGATGGCGCGGTGTTTCTTCAGTCCTCTATGGTCATGAAGACAGAAGAGCTTGCCATGTTCTTCTAGCTCTGCGCGGATCTCGCCATGTTGTTGCAGCGCAGTTGGGGTCGTCTTCTGTGTTCCTAAATTTTTTCTGTCTGCTCATGCAACACGTTTGGCAGGGAACTATATTGGATAATGTATAACACTCATTTATTTTTGCTTGCAGGAGAAAGAACAGGGCAATGGAGTAACCCTTCTGAAAGATGTATGTCGCTGGTTGTACTGCTGAAATTATTTGTTTAGCTCACCAGGATCGGGGAATTCAGAAGCGCAGAGACAGTTGCATTGCATAAGCTCAGTTTTGTTGCGGTGGATCATCATTGAAACATTGCACTGCTGCCATGGAATTAGGCCGCCTGGTGTATTCTCTATTATGAAGTTAGAGGTATAAAAAAACAGTCATGTATGTAGTTAGCCTATTTTCCCGGTATGGTTGCCCTACTATTGACGTCCACTTAATTTTTTTTCATGACCAACATGTCTTTAATCACATGAGAAGAAAGCTTTGTACAAGCATTGATAACTTGTTATGCTGCTCTAATATCCCAACGCATGACAAAGTACTAAGAGCAGGCCACAAAACCTTTTTAAGATAGCTATAAGCACAATTTGAACATGCCTGATAATAATCAGATCTTGCTGAGCTTTAGTGCCGCATATCAGAAGGGCTCTACTAAAGCAAAGGAGTTTATTTCAGTATCAAGTGAGTGCTACATACTTAAGGTATTTGTGGGTATATTCAGAGTTATCTGGAGAACAGAGGGCGTACTAAACATTACTCCTTTTAGTATGTGTTTCCACTGCTACAAGATCTTTGTTTTCGTGATCTTCAGACTTATGTTGGTTTAAACTATTACTGATATGAAAAAAAATATTAGAACAATATTTATGTTACTAGGATGTTTCTTGTTGCCGCAAATTTGCAATATGGAGGGTTAAAACAAGTAATACTTGAATGTTTCTTGATCTTTTCAGTTTTCCATATTTGGTCTACTAAATAAAATATGTGTTCGGTCTTGGAATTTTGGTGTCAAAACAAATTGTCAATTTCTGTTCTATGCATAGTAGTAGTATTATGTCAGTTGTGGGAGTCGATGAAGGAAAGGTATACAAAAATGCTTCATTGCTTAGTTACCTTTCTGCTACCATATGCTATCCAGTTTTATGTACTGTCTTTCCTATTGTTGCTAATTTATGTACGGTTAACATCCTCTACTATTTTTTGGCCTGCAATTCATATAACTCTATCTAAGAGAACATCTATACAAGCATGGTTGATCCAATCCCCTTACATATTTCATGAGATGAATTATGTTATATAACAACTAAAGGGGAAAATGAGTTCTTAGAATATCTTTGTTTGATTTTTACCCTATAAATTTTTAGTTGAGACCTTACATGAACAAGTTAACTAATTTTTCTTTAGACCATCTGTTCAGTTTTGGAATATTATGTTACTATAACTACTTGATATTTAGATGTTAATTTAGTGGGTTCCACGTGTTCCTTCGCTCTACCCGGGTAGAGCTCACTCTAAAGCATACTTCAATTGTTTAGTGGACGACTTAGGGGACTCTTTGCATCAAGATTCGTTGAAACGTACCACATGGAAGGTTCTTGAACCCTACTGCTGTGGTTGAAGGTTACAAGAAAGTCACCTTCTGGATTACAGATGATCTCAATGCTGATTGTGCTAAATGCTTTCCTCCGCGAGCCACCCTTTCGCGAGATAGACGCGGTGCACCTGATTTTATAGGCATCGGATGTAGTTTTTTTGTAGATTGTTCTTTTCTCTTTCTTCTCGGTACGAATGAAGTTGGAGATACATTATAAGCCTACTAATTTGGCTGTGCTTAAAGTTATTTTTTTCTATTCTTGATTTTTAGTTTGTACCCCTTTTCTTATTCTTTTTTTCCATAAAGGACGTCAAGGTAGTCATCTTATTGAGAAATCATGGAGACGTTAACAACTGATATCCTATATCTTACACATTTGACTACCGTTGAGAAAAAACGTAGAAATACATAGGTTATATTATCATGATATTCAGGTTGGTGCACAGTTATTTTCATGGTATAAATTTCCTCTTCCGTTTTCTAAGTTACTATTGTTTCATTCAAAATGAACTCAGGCACTTTTAGGCGGTAGGAAATAGACCATTTTTTATAGAAAATCCAATGCTGATTTACTACCTGATGTGTAAATTGGTAAAGGTGTAGTGTATATTGTGCATTTTTTTATCTAAGCTGCTCACTATGGTTACTGCTAAGAGATTATGTTGCCAAAAAATATCCTCTGCTATGTGAATCTCATGTTCCCAAAAAGCATGTTGCACATGTTATTAGTATTTCTGAATAGGAGGATTGGTGCCAGTTATGAGGCACGACCACTTTGTGGTTGAGTAATAAAAAAAAGTTGGAACATTAGTCTGGTCTCTGTTGTTGTATGTTGTCATTGTGGAAATTTAGAAATGTTGGCATTTTGGAGCTCATGCCTGGACATGGGTGCAGGTGTTACGGGAAACTGCATCGGTTTCTGGAGGGATGGTGGATACTACACATGTGATGGGACGATTGTTGTTGAACTAGGAAGACAAGATGATGGAGCGGTATGCACTTGCTTCCATCACCGACTTCCTTAATTTGTTGTCCACCCCATGCACTCTTTTAATAGAGAGAACATCATTGTAGTCTGCTTCGAAGTTACAAGGCTAGCAAACATAGAATTTGAAGCATTGTTGTTGGCATTGAAAATATTAAGTTTGCTTCGAACTTAAAAGGCTAGCTAATTTTATCGATGTATCTTCTATTCATTGCCTTTACAACTGCACTATGAATTTGATTCTAATTTTTTGAAAAAATGTTCTGAATTATTCACACAAGCTTTTGATTTCTTTGTTTGGTAATGATGGATCTGTCATCTTTCCATGACCTTGATTCATTAACACTTTATATATCCATTCTTTCACTTGGCAAGCAAAACAAAGTAGCAAAGGTCCTACCTATTAGGATTTGTCCTTCGTCCTGGCACTACACTATCGTCTGCAGTTCTAAGTGGTTTATAATTGATTTATCTTTCATATTGTAGGTATTTTTTGTGGAAAACAAATGTACAACAACCAAGGAAGAGGAGCAACAACACATCAAGTGCCATCTAAGAATCCTTTAGGTCTACCTGTGCTAGGGGAAGCGGCCCAAGCCCCTACATTGCCGACCATGAGAGACCATTGACTCGCTCCTCGGCTAGAAAGACATCAACATATCCAGGTGATGAAGCCGTGGAGCCCTCCACCAAGAGAACAGGAGGCACCCCAGTCCCTAACAATGAAAAGACTGCCAACGTTGATGCCCTAGGATGCATAGTAGCTTAGTGTTCTTACCTTAGCTTACTTTTATGTTGTTCATTTGAACTTCAGTGACCAGATATGTATCGTGACCCTTTTGATCAGTAGTCTAGTCCTTCACTAGGCTTTTTTCTGCTTAGTGGATAGCAAAGTTCGTGTTTCATTTGCTTCAGATAAAGAAAATGATACCGATTCAAGACATAAAACATGCAATGCACTACATCCTATAGCGACGCACGAGCGCGGCGTGCCGCCACGCCGATACCAGCTAGTGAAATAAAAGGCTGCATGCATCAATTGATGTATAGAAAAAATAACGTTCAAGAGTAGCAATATCCCAAGCAAGGGCGACTAGCCAGAAGTCAATCCTAAATTAACTATAGTAGAATTAAGCAATCAGATAAGTAAGACATAGATTCCATTTCTGCATCTTGGAAATTTTGGTACTTTCTCCGATCCATATTAATTATCGCGGAAATAGATGTATCTAGACATGTTTTAGCCATATTAATTGTTGCGGAAATAATGTATCTAGACATGTTTTAGTGTACATCTATTTCTACGACAAGTAATATGAATCAGATGGAGTAACTAAAACTAGACATAGTGGGAGTAACATAAATTTACTAGATAAATTAATGCAAATACATCAAATCCACTCATCTCTGTATCTTGTAAATTAATGCACCATGTCATATCATGAGGAACTAGATAAATTAATGCAAATACATCTGATCCACTCAATTGCATTGAGATTCTACAACTAATTAAATATGTTGATATTATGATAGTACTAGATGGTACTGGCCATTATGAAGGTAGTATCATACACTAGTATCATGCACATGATACTACTGTATGATATTTTGTACTATGAACACCCTAAGCTAATTAATATAGTCACCTATGACACTACCTGTTGGTTACTATGCACTATGAAGGTGATAACTTATACTATCATCCGATTGTTGGGAATTGCAGGGGATTGATGGAGATTTAGTTCCTTGTAACTCAAATCCCCTCCTATCATCTCTAATCCACCTAGGGAGGGGATTAACCTAACATAGACTTACTCACATATAAATAAAACTTCTATTTCCAAGAGATGTTACACTTCCAAAGGTTCATCATCCAAGTGTCCCAAACACATGATAAGAGGATAAGATCAGAGAGTGATTTAGAGCTCATATCCTCACTCGTTAGCAAAGGACAGAATGCTCTACCAGTCTCCAAACTAATCCTAACATACTGCAAGCATCATGTTAAGCCATTCTACCCTTTTTATCACCAAACACATGTCTAAAGGAAAGCCCACATTTGTTCCGAAACATCTCGACGACCCTTGAATCATGTGAAGAACAGCCGAAAACAGGGGATATCTTACTTAGAGAGGCACTCTG
Organism: Avena insularis; assembly: GCA_023614405.1. Lineage (NCBI taxonomy): Eukaryota > Viridiplantae > Streptophyta > Magnoliopsida > Poales > Poaceae > Avena > Avena insularis. The sequence continues at coordinate 36,123,514 of CM042696.1, read as the reverse complement.
TCGAGCCACACATCTCGCCAAAAGTAAATACTCCTACATCACCAAGCCTTTGCAAAACTAAGAAGCCCCACTATTACTGATTGGAAGAAGCCAGCCTAAGCAAAATAATACAACTCACAAGATACCTCCTGATCTAGATACACACATGTGAGTTATATATGCTCGCGCAACTGAAAGACCATGCTATAGTTGTTATCTGATGCCGCTCATTACAAATAAGGTGTGTGCACGTACTAAAAATCATATGGTATGGTGTGCATGCTTATCTATAGTTCGGCCCGAGTCCGTCAAGAATTTCAGTAGCAAGTACATTCGATGAGTGAGCATAGCTAGTGGCAGAGAAGCACATAGTTGATCAATCATATATTGGAGTTGGGTATCTATAATATTGGCTGTCCATAATACTAGAGTAGATCTAGTGGGTATCTATAAGAATTAAATAGAAGCAACTCACTAAAGATATTTCTCTCAAAATGCAACCATGCCACATCACTTCTATCAGTTTCAATTCCATGTTAATCCGTTTCTAGCAGTCGGCCACCTCGGCATCTAATCGCTAAATCTGCTTTCCCGGATGCCTTAAAGGCGTACCCCTTTCCGAAAACTGCTAGATGCTCCTAGGCGCAACAGTCTTTTTTTTTGAAAACTCGAAATCGGTATTTCCACTTCTCTAAAAACCGTAAAGTAAATATATATACAATTATATGTACACATCCTACATATACACATCCAGTAGGTACACCCGAAGTGCGCCAAAAATATGTTGGACATAGATATGCAACACTGTTCACTTTTTTTTATGGAAACAACATGACTCTGCCACTGTTCGCTTATTGATTCATCCCATGTGTGGCGCTTCATGGTAGGGAAAAAACCGTATTTATTTATTGACGATGATCCAATCAAACGTCTTAAGCATTTTAATCTTTTTCGAGTATACTATACTTTCACGAGATCCTTTCTATAAGATAAACTATAACACAGATTATATACAGATTATATAATTTCCCGATTAATTAAGACTTCTTTTTTAAGGTTTGCACTTCAAGGATATGTTGAAGTTCGAGCCACGTCATGCACATCATGCACTGGATGTGTCACACATGTCAGCTCGTACCACAAGAAAAGTGCCGGTAGATGGCTTAGTCGGTGATGATGATTTCTCTCCGATGTCCGTCATTCTTGAGTTGCGAGTACCTAAATCTCTCGACATACAATGAGTTTCCTCCACACATCCAAGTTCATCTCAGGGTGGGCACACACAACCATTAGGTTTCGTTGCTTTATGCTATCATAACCATAAAAGTTGGAGGTGACACAAAGTGAACTTGGTATGTATATCAAGGTGGCAAGTTGGTAGGTAATAAAACAAAAAATAGCTTTACAAAAGGTGGATCCACAACTAGCATGTGGCAAAGTTCTTCTTCAAGGAACACCTATTATAAAGTAGATGTACACAGAAGCACAGTACCACACATGCGCTCGCTTACACAATATGTAGTTGCTCGATGGTAATCAATATATGGATACGGTGAGCCATTTAATATATATGTATATGTCAGCATAATAGAATTTTGAGCTAAAGTATCTTCAAGTATTGATAACACAGATGCCAAGCTTACCTATCGGGCAAATGAAATACTACAAAACTAGTCTACGTAATTTGTTTGTCATGAAAATAACAAAGGGAACCTAGTATATATGTATCACCTATATTAATGAAATTAGTATTATCTCCATGATATGCAAAATTTATCTGAGAAGTTTACCCTACATTACCCACTGTGTGGGCACATCACAAGCTAGTGTAAAATTGGATGGCACCTGAAAACGTCACTCTGTTTACAAGATGAAGTTGGACCCGCCCATTACTGCTCCGCACAACACCAGCAACCCACAGTGACTGAAAGATTGAAAAGATAAAGATTCAAATACTTGATACAAGGAACTTGCAATGGTTGGAGCCAGCTATATATATACTCTAGCTTAAAAAAAGAAGCCACATAGTAGACAACTCAATAAGTAGAACTTGACCCGCGGGATTGGAAAGAGAACCTCCTCTGAATAATTAACAGCAAAGTTGACACACTGCTCATTCTTTGTTTAACATGATGTTGACTCCTAAATGCAAACAAGTTCGTACTCCACCAGTGAGACATTATTGTCCTCCTTTACATCGAAGCTTGCCGGTTCAGTCAGTTCGACAAGGCCCCTTCTGTCAACAAGAAGCTTCATTATCCCTTTGGACATGTCAAGCTTTGCATCACGAAGAACAACAGTGTTTCCAGCCTTCAACATGTCAACTGTCAACAGGTATAGTTCGTTAGATATCTCCCAAACCGAAAGATTGCATGCAGCAGTTATACGCCAAATAGTTGATTACATATATGGAATAGCGAAATTGAGTGGGATCAGATCGTACCCTCGTCGCTGGGTGCGATGAAGATGATGCAGCCCGTGTCGTCGCCGATGAGGCACTCGATCCTGGTCCGCCTCGCCGCCGGGACAGCACGGCCCTTACGGCGGACGGTCTTGGAGGATATCACCTTGGCGAGGAGCGTGTGGCCTCCGGTCGTGCTGGGACTGAGCTGGTCCACCTTCACGAACACTGGCGACGTCGCCATGGAGACTAATCGAGAAATTAGACAAGGACAGACGAGAGCTGGGAGTTGTATTACGAGGATTTACCTCGGCGGTGGATTTTATATAGGAAGTTTGGGAGTTACAGTTCGTGATCTAGGAGGACACGAAAGCGATACGGAATAGGATTGCTGTCGGTTTTGCCTGCTTCCAAGATTTGATTAGCCAAGTCGATCACATGAGCATGGGGGAAGAAGCACCAGGCCGCCCTCGCCACGGCGAGAGACCAATGCCTGTGTACAGAAGCTGAACAAGGAGATGGGTCTCGCCCGTAAGGTGTAAAGAACAAAGAGACGCGGGAGATCAGTAGAAATATCCTACTGTCCTATAATGGCTTCGCATACTTATATAAAAATAAATCAACAAATAGGTTTCGGCGCTGTTAATCTGAAATAAACACAGCCCTCTATATACGTACGCCTAGTCAAACTCAGTCTTGTACTTACATTATCAGTTACCCGTACGAGGATTTGCACACTTTCTCTCTAGACATTCCTTTTATGCACAAAAAGCACCACGAGGGAGCGAAGTACAGATCGATACTAACTCCAAGGAGCTCTGATATAGTGTCCAGCTTCCTTGTACATACGAAGCACTTGAATATGGTTTGCTGATGCTACTCATTCCCAAATCCCAACACGTGTTCGTATGTTACCACAACTACACCGTCGCGCGCCCTGCGCCGTCGTGGACTGCTTCATGGTGTATGGTTTAGGCGAGGTCTACTGACAGTTACTAAAAGGAAGGTGTAACAAATTAGACCGGAAGAGCTATCATGGCTTGTGTTTTTTTCCTTTTGGCAGGTCAGCTAATATGGCTTGTGTTATGGTAGGCTTTGCCAACCAAGTATATATAGACCAGGAAAAATATGAGTTGGTAGAGGAAATAAAGTATATCTATAGCCAGCGCGGTGTAGTGAATATACAGAACTTATTTATATACTCTTTCGTTTTTCACTAACATGCATGGCAGGACTTCAACCTACTAGGCACTTAGGCAGTCTAAAACATTGTCTCACGACAGACAAGAAAAGAAATAATACTATTTTTCGCACAAAACATCACCAATATTTTTTTCTTATGTCTGCTTCTTGAAACGCAAGATGCCGAAACAAACCCACCTTGAAAACAGATAGTTAAAAGAACTAACGATAAGCTTTGTACTCCCTCCGTTCCAAAATAAAAGATGTTTTAGCTTTGTGAAAGAAGTGTAACTAGTCCTCTTTTAGTGTGTAGGTTCACTCTAAACTTGGATGAATCTACACACTAAAAGGGGTCTAGATACACTTCATTCACAAAGCTAAAACATCTTATATTTTGGAACGAAGGGAGTAACATATACACATTAGGTTTATTTGAGATGTCAAAATTATTCTTAGAGGTAGACTACAATACTACATAGAATCATCTTCTACTTCGAGTCTCTAGTATTCTTGTAAGGCTACAGTATAGGAACAAATCAGTTTCTCATATTCATCTCTTTTTTCTGATAAGGCACCACACCACCCCTTATACTTCTCAGCAAAATGGCGTGGATGAACGCACGAACAAAACCATCATCTCGAGGGCCCGACGTATATTATCCAATGCAGGTATGCTTGTCGTTTCTGAGATGAAGCAGCCAACACCGCGTCCTACCTCATCAATAGGTCACCTTCTGTTACAGCTGAGAAAAAACTCCCATTAAATGTGGTCTGGTTGGTCTGATGATTATTCATAGTTGAGAGTTTTGGTTGCACTGCATATGCTTATGTTGATAATGGAAAGCTGGAGCCAAGGGCTGTCAAGTGGATATTTCTTAGTTATGGTTCAGTAGTTAAAACATATAAATTATAGAATCTAAAACTAAAGACATTTTATTGAGTAGAAATATTGTTTTCAATGAATCAATTATGTATCAAGACAACTTGCCTTCAGATCCCTCTCATGTTGTTGTTGAAGAGGATAAAGTTTGTGTGCTGGTGAAGCCACCTGCATGAAACTGTTGAAACTGATGATGTTGTACAAGATACTCATGAGAAAATATTGATGATTATGTTGTTCGGCGCTCACCTACTATCTTGCAGTAGCCACATGAGTCTATTACTACTGATAGACCAAGGCATAACAAAGATCCAGGTCCTCCCTTTATTAAAGAGTGTAATTTTGTTCATTATGCCTTGAGTTGTGCTGAACAGGTGGAGAACGATTCTGAACCTGCTACACATAATGAAGTTGTTCCATCCGTTGACCGTGATAAGTGGGTTACTTGTTTGCAAGAAGAGATGCAAGCATTTGAGAACAATGGCACATGGGATGTTGTGCATTTGCCTAAACAAAAGAAGGAGGTTTTTTGCAAGTGGATCTTGAAGAGAAATGAAGAATTGTGTCCTAGGTAGCCTTCAAGGTATAAGGTAAGGTTAGTAGCAAAAGGTTTCAGCCAAGTTATAGGTGTTGATTATAAAGATGGGGTTTTCCCAATTGTAGAGCATAGTTCCATTCGTACATTCTTAGTATTGTGGCTATGCATGATCTTGATCTTGATCAGTTATGTGTAAAGACTACTTTCTGCATGGAGAGCTTGATGAGGAAATATACATGGACCAACCAGAAGGGCTCAAAGTGCTAGGTAAATATGATTTTGTGTGCAAGTTAAAAAAGTCGCTTTATGGTTTAAAGCAATCTCTAACACAGTGGTATGAAAGGTTTGATTAGTTTATGATCTCGCATGGTTTTGAGAGGTCTCAATATGATAGTTGTGTTTACATTAAATTTTTTGATGGATCTCCTATATACTTGTTGTTCTATGTTGATGATATATTAATCACTGCCAAAAGCATGAATGAAATCACTACTTTGAAGGCACACCTAAGTAGTGAGTTTGAGATGAAGGGTTTTGTGCTGCTAAAAAGATCTTAGGTATGGAGATTACCCGATACAGAAAATCTGGATTGTTATTTCTTAGTCAGCAAAGATATATTGAAAAATATCTTCCTCGTTTTAATATGCATGATGCAAAGTCAGTTAGTACTCTTATTCCCCTCATTTTAAGTTATAAGTTTCTCAATGTCATACTATGGATGAAGAGTTTGAGTACATTTTAAACATGCCATATTCTAGTGTTGTTGGTTTCTTGATGTATAACATGGTTTGTTCTTGTCTTGATTTATCATATGTTATGAGTTTGATAAGTAGATACATGGCTAATCTTTGTAAATAACCTCAGAAGGTTGTTTAGTGGGTTTTCATGTACTTTCATGGAACTTATAATGCTTGCTTGAAGTTTGGCAGAACTTGTGAGGGAATCGTTGGCTATGTGGATTCAGATTTTGCTGCCAATTTGGATAAGATAAGATCCCTCACATATTATGTGTTTAATGTTGGTGGTTGTTCTGTTAGCTGAAAGGCAGCATTGTAGGCTATCCTTGCCCAATCTACCGCTAAAGCTAAATACATCGCAATTGTTGAAGCTTGTGGAGAATCTGTTTGGTTGAAAGGTTTGTTTGTTGAGCTTTGTGGAGATGATTCTTTCATTAATTTGTTTTGTGATAGTAAAAGTGTCATATACCTTACAAAAGATCAGATGTTCCATGAGAGAACATAGTATATTGATGTCAGGTAACATTTTACTAGAGACATTGTTGCTCAAGGTAAAATAAAGGTATGCAAGATCAGCAATCATGATAATCCTCCTGATAGGACGAATAAGACTGTTCCTATTGCTAAGTTTGAGATATGCTTGAACTTAGTTGGTTTCACTAATTAACCCAAGTGGTTATTGGAGCCGAAAGTATTTTCTTTGTTGTTTAGGGAGATCTTGTTGATGCTACAAGAAGGAATTTGTCTTAATGTGGAGTTTATTGAAGTATGATCCAAATTTATTATCTACCATATGCCAAGCGGAGCGAGGACTCTTTCCCGTGGCTTGGGCCGAGTTGTACATGTCGTTGATGATCTAGGTTCCAATCATTTTATATACCTTTTGTAAGCCACCGACTGGGAGAAATCGCACCTGAGATAATCTCTGGCGTTGTGTAAACACTCCTCATATAGTGAAATTTCGGTGGCTCGCGCCAGTAGTCTTTTCCATCTCTTTGTTGGATAGGTTTTCCATGTTAAAATATGGTGTCCCCTTCTATGATTTCCTTTTTGTTCTTTGTTATTTCCTTGTCACGTTTATAACACTGGATCACTGATCCAGCAGGACAATGTCATCCTAGAGCTGCACGATAGAGATGAAATGTGTCCAAGAGCATGGGTTTAACATAGTACAAGTGCACATCCCTCCCATTGTGAGAAATAAAGCCAGTTTTGCTTCACCACTGGACAACAACAAAAGATGTGAAGACAAGTCTCTAGTTATCACTTGCACTGTTGTTGGTGGGTTTACGAGGCACATCACCCCATTATTCTCTCTGCTACCAACATGCTTAGCCGCAGGAATCGGACACAGGAGTCTCGTGATAACCCAATCTTTCCATAGCGCATGATGCTAGCTGTGTTTGGGTTGGATTGGTAGGTTGCATGGTCTAAAATCAGACCGTGAAAAGACGCGAAGTGCATGTCCTAGGACTTATGCACTACTTGCACTCGATGTTTTTCCAACGCCCCCCAATCCAAATTTACTCATGAGTTCTGGCTAAATTGAGTCCATTGGCATCATGTGTCTCCTCGCCTACGGACAATATGGGAACTTCAATGATACTTGAAGCATCAATGAGACTGTGTGGCATACCTACGAGCTTGCATCTAAGTGGGAATGGTTGGGTCCTAGGATTTTCTAGCACGGTTTCAAAGATGAGTGAGTAGAAAAGGAGAGAGCATATATATGGAAGTCACCGAAGTGATATGATCCTGGAGCTACTCAGCTAGGGGTGCGTCTGGTGAGTGTATACATCAAGGTGGATATTTAGCTCGGAGTTGGTAGATGATATCAGTTGGCTTCATAAAAAGTGGATCCCATCATGTACATGTGAAAAAGTAAATATTGATATCATATGGAGTTCAACCGACATTTGAACGTGATATTTACACGCCATAATTTCGTAATGACAAAAGATATCAACATTTTCCTTTCCGCCGTTGTGGTATAAACTGGGATTCTGCCAGCTCTTGCTGTTGGATCTCTGCATTTCTCTTATGTCATTTCTCAATCCCATTCTTCTTCGACATCGACTACAATGCCTATCACCTTGCTTGAAGAAATTTTACGGCTTCTAATCCAGTCAAAGCGTTTATGTCAAAGCTCTTTGGTGCAATTATCACGTCTCTTCCGGAGCTTCTCAAGTTCAGCGTTAGCCGAGCCAAGCTTGAGGTCGGACTCCTTCAGCAACTCTTGATCCTTTGCAAGTTGGAGGTTAAGACGTTCTCGCTCCTCAGTGAAGTCCTAGCCAGCCTTGTCCATTTCAATCTTGTGGAGCTCTTTGAGCTTTGTCATTTCCGCCTTGAGCTTGGCAACTTCATCGTCCTTGGCTCGGAGTTTGGCAAGTTCGTCATCCTTCTTCTTGAGCTCGGCCTGATGTTGCCCTGCTTATTCGAGAAAATGCAGCATCATATCAGGCACGGGCACACTATCTTCAAGGGATGCTGCAATGGTTTGTTGACCCGGCAGAGCCGAGGTATGAATATCTGCCGAGCTCAAGAGAAAGGAGAGAGAGCACATAAATTGGGTAGTCAGACCGAATTACCTTTTATCTCGGCCAAGTTTTTCCTCATAATGGTATTTTCGGCTTCAACTCCGGCTGTGCAATCCGAATGACAGATTAGTTCGGCGGGAAAAGACAAAGAAAGATGGAAAAAAGCCAAAGAGAAAACTTACCCCTTTTCTCAAACTTAGCAAGAAGCGCAGTATGTTTCGAGCGCATCACCTTGTGTGTGTCCATGAGGCGCTGAAACTCAGCACTCCGACGATTGGTGGTGACCTGAAAAAAGCAAGGTTGGCTTAGTTATGTGCATATTCGAAGTGTACAAGATCCGGGCCAAGTGGAACTTAACCCGGCTCTAGGTGTGTGCATATTCGAAGTGTACAAGATCCGGGCCAAGTGGAACTTAACCCGGCTCTAGGTGTGTGCATATTCGAAGTGTACAAGATCCGGGCCAAGTGGAACTTAACCCGGCTCTAGGTGTGTGCATATTCAAAGCTACTAAGGAGCTATGCTAGTTCTCTAAGGAGCATCTGGCTGAGTAACAAGTTACTCCCCCGGAGACTCGGGGACTAATGGATATATCTCTAAGCACTTGGGCATGTTAAAGAAAAGACAAAGTATCGTACCTCTATCATCCGGCCAGCAAGATTGATAGCCTTGGCTGTTGTGTTCATTTGTGCGCTAAATTCGACGGGCCCAAACTTCTCCGGGAGATCGTCATTGGGATTGACGAACTCCGCTCTGTTCCAGTTATTGACATATTCGATCAGAGCCGGAGGATAACTCTCGCCACTAAGCATGTGTGGCGCAACCAAGCCCTTGGCGTGGGCCTCCTTCCTCGCAACTTGGGCGGCAACATGGCTAGTGTGCAATGCAAGTTGCTTGCCAGCTGACCCAGAGGGGGCATCTTTCTTCGGCAGCATGGACGCGAGCGTGCGCTATCCAGCCTTGATGGATGCTGCCTTGGTGGCGCCAGAGCCTTTCTTTGCCTTGGTTTGCTGCTGGGAGGCTAAGGTCTAAGCTGCAGATTTGGACTTGGGTGCAGCCTTGGTGCTAGCTGGGTCTTCTCGCAGAGTCTTGGAAGACTCGGATGAGGCAGAAGGAGTTGGTGTTTGTGCTGGTGCTGGTGCTGCTGTTGGTGTTGGCGCTGGTGCTTGTGCTGGTGCTGGTCTTGGCGGTGGTGCTGCTGCTGTTGGAACCTCAGAGGTGACGGGTTGCGGCTGAGCCGATGAGGAGCTGGGAGCATCCGCTACCTCGGCCATGCCACTTCCCCCTGCTCCGAGGTTGACCTCCTCTGGACGAGGTGGGCTAGAACCCGGAGCAGCCACTGAACCCTCCTGAATTAGGCTCAGTGGGCGTGTATCGTCGCCACGAGGGGGAGAAGGGGTGCGCCGGAAAGACGAGGAGATGCTGGAGCCACTCTGGGGAACCTCCACCGCAGCCCTGCCGAATCAAAAGATGAATAACAAGTTATAACAAAAGAAAGGCACATAGATAGAGAAGCATGAAGCAGAGGATTGGACAAAGGGAAAGGTGACTTACTCGTCAGAAGTCAAACGCTCCCTGGGCTTTCGAGGTCTCCGGACTATGGCCTTAGTCGGAGGCTTGGTGGCGGTCTTGTCAGCGGACTTCTTTCGCCTCTTGGTTGTTTTAGGAGGTCCGGAAGAAGCAGCGGAAGTGGCAGCCCATTTCTTGGACGCGGTTGGGGCCGACTCACCCGTAGCAAGAGGGGGGTCTTCATGTATCTGCCCAGCTAGGTTAGCTGAAGTCGGAAATGCGTAAGAAATGGGTACAGCTTCAAATACCTCAACCACCTCAACGTCGGAATCATCTTCATCGTCGGGCCAATTCCTTAAGGAAGAGAAGTTACCAGTGGGTCGCTTGGTTGTGTCCGGGGTAGGCAGGAACATTTCCTGGTCCATCACCTCCTTGTCCGAGACAAGTCGATCCTTCCCCCATTTGAGCGAAGGTTCGGTGCCATCTTCAAGGGTCTGCTGAAGAAACAACTAAAAGGAAAATGCAGAGGGATCAAATAAATAACATGCTCCGATATAAGATATGACTCGGAAAAGGATTAGGAAACGAGAATTACCCCAGGAGGAGGCTTATCCTGGTAGTAATGCTCCAACCCCCACTCCCAATCAGCAGAGAAGTATTTGTCGTTCGTGAAGAGGGCCTTGACCCGGCGAAATATCTCGGTGTTGTTTAACTCGAAGGAGGAGGTCCGGTTGGGGTCAAGTCGCCAGCTCATATGGCAAAGTTTGTGCGTGCGCTTCTGTAGGGGGGAAATCCGGCTGCGGACGAATGTGATCATCACATCCTCGTTGCGCAGCCCCAGATCCTTCAGTTCCTGGAACCGCTTGTTGACCTGATTCGCCAAGACAGTTGGATTCTTGGGAACCCGGTCCCACAGATCCGGATTAGGAGGACCAATCACAAAGGGGCGTAGCCGGATCAGATCCTCATACGTGCTATTCCTCACATAAAAGAAGGTCCGGGCCCAGCCCTTGCAAGAGTCAAGCCCCGTGACTCGGGGAAAGACAGATTGCTTCCGGGGAGAGATGGAGGCGGCACCGAATTGGGTCAGATGCTTGTCCTCCGGGGCATGCAGCTTATCCGGGACCACGTTCCTTCACAGACCGAAGAACCGGATCTAGAGCTCTTTGGTGGGCCACAAGCCGACGTATCCTTCTACGGCGGAGGCGAAGGAAGAAAGGGATGTAATGGCATTCGCCGGAAGGTGGTGAGGTTGGAGTTCGTAGATGTTGAGGAAATCGTGGAAGAAGTCACTCACAGGCAGGCCGAAGCTGCGCTGGAAGTGACAAACTCACCCGGATTGGGTGAGGGTACAAGCTCCTCGGAGGGGAGGCGTGAAATTACGCCTTCGGGGATGCGACGGGTGCGATAGAGCCAATCCAGGTCATCCTGGCACACCCAGGAACCGGCCCAAGCACCGCACTCCATGGTTTTACCCCCTCCTCCATCTCTTCTTCAACGACGACGAGCTCCTCTTCGGTTATCTCCAGGTCACTGCCCTCACTGGCCCTATCGGAGGTGGGGGGCAGGGGCTTGGATTGGCGTGGACCCGTGGCGTTGAAGCAGTGCGGGAGCGGCAGCGAGGCTAGTGCGAAAGAGCACGGTGCGGCGGCGGCGCTGTCGCAAGGAAGAAGAAGAGGCAGATGGGCAGAGGGGCGCGAGAAGTGGGAAAACCACCAAGGGACGCGCCCCCTCCCCTATTTAACCACACCCCAGCAGTGGGTAGTGGGATCGTGTTATGCGTCGAGGCCACACGGTGTGGCCGTGTATCTGCCGGATCAGCCAATCACAGGCAAGCCACAGGAAGGGCCACAGGAAACAGGGGATCCCATGACGCGATGTGGTGATCTGATTAACGAGGAGGCGATTGACGCGGACGTGCGCTGCAAACAACGACAATAAGTGCGATGGCGGTGCATGCCCTTAAAATGAGGCAAGATAATGATTACCCTCCACGTAGGACGTGGGGAAGTATACGAGAGAATGAAGGATAACCCGGAAAACTTAAGGGTGATACGGCCAACGAGTGTTAACTCGAAATGTGCCAAAGGAAAGCTAGCCACGAAATCCGAGCTACAAACTAACTCGGAAAGGGGAGCAAAAGGCTCGGTAGATTGAACCTGCCGTGGCCTTAGCAGCTGAAGTTGCTAAGACCGCACCAGCTTCGGGGACTAATGATGGGGGGATACCCCCGGGTAGGGTCACACCGGGGTATAGAGGCCGAGTTAGCGAATGCGGCAAGATCAGCGATATCTTGGCGAGTCACCTCAAGGCAGGCCGACTTACGGAGTAACTCGGACCGGAGGATGTCCACCTAACTGTGTCTCGGCCGACGTATGTCGTATGCCGGCAGGTATTTTGTAACTTGAATGCAGGTACCCGCGAGGCCGGATTAACCAGGCATGATCCGGGTTATATCAGGCTTGCAAGAGAAGGAAGGTATCTCGCTGGTGAAAAGGTGGTCACTGTACGCTGGAGCGTGAGCAAAGCGGACAGAGAGAAGGACCACCGAGGCATGGCCGACAAGGGTGACGCAGCCTGTGTCGAATGACGCTGGAGCCGCAGAGGCTTACGTAGCCTCTGCATGGCTTACGATGGCGTGACCCGGTCGGTTTGAATATGCCTCCACGTATGCCCTAGCTAGTAACCTGGCCTCCCCTTTATAAGGAGCGCCAGGACCTCAGTAGAAGGGGATGGCGAGTTGTTTTGCCCTACGCGTGAGTAGTTGGTAGTGGTGAGAGTAAGAGAGCTCCTTTTTCCTCCTCTCCCTAATACAACTTTAGGAGCATCTGTAAACTCATCAAGCTTGGATAATATAAAGCATTTGTGTGTGGAATCACCACACTATCCCTTCCTGGATTCCTCTAGTGCACATTGGCCCCACCTTTAGCCTATCCATGGCATCTGCCGTGACACCACCACGACAGGCCTACATACTTCCTGGACGTCTGGATTACGGGCTCTTTTGCAAACGCCGCTGTGCTACGGTCGCTGCCACCAAGCTACCAAGAACAAGTTAGGACTTGCGTAATGAGGGGCGACGCGGAAACAATGGAGTTCCACCGGTTCATGACACATCTCAGGAATGTGTTGGTTGAACCAGATGTCGCTCAAGTCGTCAACGACAAAGGTATATATTTGATATACAGTTTTATAAATGTTATAATCTTGCAAACACATTTGAAGTGTTAAGTATATCTGATACTTGTCCTGTTTTGCTGAAAACAAGTCCTTCTGCATGAGAGGTGTTTGCTGTAGAGGAGGTGACGTTGCGTGTTGATGGCGAGCATGATGATGACGGCCGACGACACTCTCCCTCGACATTTATCATTTAGTTTATGTTTTAGGATGATTATTGTAATCAAGAGATTGTGAACTTCTTTAGTGTGTCTCACACTTCGTGAGACGATTATTCATATGAGTTTGTAACAAACAGTTGTTCCACTTTTATGAATGATTTCTATTCGTGTTCATATCTTGTTTGATTATGTGTGAATTATCCTTGTTGTTTGAAACTAATTGATAATGCATGAACATTTGTAAAACATTAAAATGCCTTGTTTAAAATGCCCAACTTAATGATATGTTCATTAATGAATGAAAACCATTGTTTAAATTCAAAGTTATGTGATAATATGTGAAAGTCATTCGATTGTTTACCACATATAAATCATGCCTAAGTTCGGCAAATTAACTTGAACATCGTGTATTACTTGAATACAAAGTGTTTAAAGAATTGTTAAAAGTAAAAACATATTCGATGTATTGGGTTTTAACGAAAATGGTAATTATCATTATATGATTGTTTAAATGAGTAAAGAAGTTTACCAAAGGAAACATAAGTATGAAACTATTTGATTTGATCAAAGTGTTTCATCGATAAAAGGGGTATAAAGATAAAAGAGAATCTAATTACTATGATTTGATCAATAGTAATGAAATTCAACTTTATAAGAATGGCATAAAAGAAATTGTGGAATGCAAAGTGTTTTGAAACGTCAAAATACAAAGCGTCACAATGTGATATTAGATATCAAAGGGGTTGACTAGAAAGACACCAAATAAATCGTTGTAGTGTAGATGTAGAGACCATTAGTTAGAAATAGTTAGCACTCAATTAGAATGTAGTGAACCATTTGAATTCGTGAAAGTTTTGGGGTTATTCGATATAACCAAAACAATAGCGAATAAGTCCTTGTAGAGTATTCATTGGAAACTTTGAATACAAAACCCATAGCTGAAACCAAAAGGAAAGCAAGATTCGTATTGCTTGGATTTTGGTACATTTTTTAGAAAGCTCACTTCTAGTGATGTTTCTCAATTATGGAGAAAATGGAAAATAGTGTAAAACACGATGAGGATTCAAAACCCTGCATCAGAGTGTTGAGAAGCGCAATGGACAACGTTCCTAAATGATTCTCTTCACAGAAGGAAAGAGTCAATGATATTGATCATTGTGTTTTCCCCACTAGAGTTATCACTACATAAAGTAGGATTCAAAATGCAATCCGTATCTTGTATGGAGACATTTGAGAATCATTTGTCATGATTATTGGAATATGACATATCTACAAACTACTAAGGAAATAATGGTAAACTAAATTATGAGAAATCCTAGAAGCAAACTTCCCTTGAAATTAGAAAGCAATTCGTTGCTGAATCTCGCAAGTAAAAGGAGTTACTTGAATTTTCCCAAATGACTGCAAAGCTATAATGGAAAGAGGGGGTGAATGACAAAACACACAATTTGTCAAGTATTGGACAGATTCAGGTGAATTTGATTCATGTGTGCTGAATGTCTGAGGATTTAAAACTAGTAAGAGTATTAGTATCTCATAGTAAATCTCCAAGTTTGATATTTGATCAAAGGATTTTGAAATTGTTCAAAATAGTGGGAGGATATGCAATTTGCATAAAATTGAGTGGGAGCTATGAAAGCCTTCTATGAAACAATATGTGATTGACATATTTTTAAGTGGGAGCAATGTAAGTCTCAAATTCAAATATGTAGGAACATATTTTGAGTGGGAGATTATAGGAGTAATTCTTAAGTATGTTAATAATCAAAGCGCAAACACTTATAAATCAGGTGTATTATGATATTATGTAACATTTCCTAAGGGATTCTGAAAGGGGTTTCAGAATAGAAGTTAATTAAGGAACTGATCCTTAATAACTCAAATTAGGAATAGCATTAAGTTTAACATCAATGGTTGAAAGAAAGGAAAGGATGATCGCCATCCACTATGTTGAGACATAGGTTCTATCTTAGTAAACCATGATATAACTTAGCATAATATGTGATCCAAGTAAGGAACGTTTGAAAGTGATTAAGTTCGAATCACAAAACGTTGAGCTGATTTTGTCCGTAGTATCTAGTAAAGAACTGTAGACATGTTTTTCAAATCCATAAAGGATGACATATCTTAAAGCATAAAGGGTTATGTTATAAGGGAATATGTTGGAAACTCCTGTAATACCGATTAAAGTCAAGTAGGAAGCGAGGTGAACAAAACACCGAAAGTTGCATAGAGTGCACTAGTGTTTCGATGAACACATTTATAATAATAGATAAGGGTACCATCTAAAGTGTTGTATAATGTTATGGCAGGGCTAGTTCGCTTTTAACATAGAATGATGTGTCCCAGGGCACAGTGCCCATGAGAAAGCCCTCGAGGTTGATCTAACATCACTATAGGCTCCTGGAATCAGGCCTTGTTCTGCTGCCACAGCGACGATGCATACACACAGATGCTATCATGTGATGATAAAGTATTAATGTCAATCAAGGTGACATTAGTAAGTTGCAAAGGATTTGGGACTGTAAAGTACAGACCCAAGACTCAACCTCTTCCACGAGCAAGCATGTTCAGGGTACCGGGTATATGGTGCCAATGATTGAGAACAAATGCAGCTAGTGTATTTGTACTCTAGTGCAAGTAGGAGACTGTTGGAAATATGCCCTAGAGTCAAATAGTAATAAGGACTATTATCATATTTCATATAGTTTATGATTAAGTTTTATATCATGATATAACTGTATTGAGTGGAAACATCAATACATGTGTGATATACAAACAACTAGGGGTTCCTAGTGAAACTCTAGTCACTGGTTCATTTGTCAACAGATGATCAAGTTTCCTGATCATGTGGCATTTATGCCAGTTGGAAATCGAGTCATCTCATTCTGAGAATGAGATGATGAACCAATACCCAAGCTAAACATCGTGACCTGATCATGTCACGAAGTTCAAGTTATGATGATTAGAAATGGATCCTCATAGACTATTCCTTAGACCGTGTGGCTATATCAATCACTGTCTCCTGAGAGTACTTAGATAACATCAAACGCCATCTGGTAAAACAGTGGTTATAAAGGTGTGTTCAGGTATTTGGAGGAAACCGTAGAGGCAATATATGTCAAGAGCGAGTTTTGTCTGTCCAAGTGACGGGAAGATACTCAAGGGCCCACTCGGAGAAGTTATATCCAATAGCTGCGCAGCGTGTGATTTGATCACGGGGATATCACTTGCCGGAACGAGTCAAGTAGCATTGTTCAGTAACGAGATTGAACATGACATGGTGATGTCATTGATCAGATCTCGGGCAATGCAAGTATCGAGAGACAAAGGGAATAAGACACGACTGTCCCGGTTCAAACAACGAAAGATCTTCGTGGAACGCACAGGGGTCACATGGCCATCCAGGTCCCTCTGTCGATCATTGGTGCGGGAGTGTCCCGACCATGTCTGGAGTGTTCCCGAACCGGGGGTATCACGCTTAAGGGCTTGATGATGCTTAGAGAGTGTTTATAGGATCGGTAGAATCGCCGAAGAATAATAGGGAGAAAACCGGAAGGGTTTCGGTAAGTCCGGAGTATGTCCGGAGTGGAGGTGGAAGGTGTTCCATGGCCACGGTGGTTGAATAATATGTGAATGAATGTTAAATATTGATTTAATCATTTAATCATAATTATTTAATAAAGAGAAAAATCAATTTTAATGGTCAAAGGCTTAATGGGCCAATTCCGGAGGGAGAGGGCCCATTAGGGGAAAAGAGAGAGGGAGAAGGGGCAAGGGGGCTGGCCGGCTGGGCCTAGCCCCCCGCGTGGGGCCCACTAGGGGCTGGCCGGCGGCCTCCCCACCCTCTCCTCTCCTTTAGTCCCACCCCAGGACTTTGAGGGAGGTAGTACCTCCCCTCCCGCTATATATAGTGGGGTATTTGGCCAAGATAAATACACCAATAATCAATAAAGGTATCCCCACTTTTGGGAGGACCTCTAATTGATATTTTCTCTCTCCCTCCTCTCTCGTGACTGTGGTCCCAAGTCTGGACTGCACAAGCGAGAGACATCTTCACCGCGGAGTGCCGTCGCGCTGCGGGATTTGGGTCCGGGAGCTCTACTTCCGTAACTGCTGCTGGATCGGGGAAGCGGGAGTCATCGTCAGGAACCGGACGTGTGTAACTCCCCGCGAGGTGTCGCACTTGAGGCACTCAAGTCGTTGGAGCCAAGGAGCGCAAGGACTTCATCACGACCTTGAGGTCAGCTTCGGCTCGTCTACATCAACCACTCTCCTGAGCGTTGACAATGCTTTTCGGTCTTCAAGGGTAAGTTCGTGAAAAGCCCCTCCCGTTACTGTATTACTAATAGATAGGTCCTGGCAGCTTCAGGGGTTCAGGGGCGTAGGGTAAAATTTTATTGTTTTCATACGCGGAACCCCTACACTAGGTTGTGTTCCTCCCTGCGTGGTGGATATGCTTATGCAAGATTGTAAGTGCAACTTTTCTGTGATCAATTAATGAAATGCCCCAAGTTCAAAAAAGATTGCATTTTCTTGATTTTACTTATTATAGAGAACATAACCACTAATCATCACATTTTACTTCATCTTCGTCTTTCTTACACTTCAGCAGACCCCCTTGGGTAGGCACCTGAAAATAGAAGGAAGGGGAGGGCAGGGTTGTGCTGGCGAGCAGGTACTGGGTAGCGCCGATGGAAAGTGGAGGGCTGGAGGCGACACACGGGTGCATAGAAGGGGTGGTGTGCCGTGGAAGTGCACACCACCCGGGATTGATTACCTGCATCTTTACATTGAGATATGTAATCTATTTCAGTTTACTGATAGTCATAATAGTACTTCCTTCAATTATTCATAGGTGTTGATAAGCAAATACTGGAAACTATGTGTATTCAATGCGATCTTGATTATGCTTTTAATAGCATATTTTCAAGCTTTTAGGCATGTAGTATTGTCACTTATTAAACTGTTTTGATGCCCACTTTGAATCATAAATACTCTCAACAAAGAAATATATTAACTAAGTGAATATCATGAATAATTGTCTTGAAGCACATACTGGAGACTAAGTGAATGTCATGAAAACCTGTCAATATGTCGTATATGTAAAGCGAATAATGTTAATCTATAATTTTATTGCCCATTTTTATTGAGATATGTTATTTTCCTGCTTCATTTACTACTTATGACTAAAAAAATATTTTATCTTCGATATCATTGTTCTTTTGTGTACTTTTCCTCGAGGCAGCCGGATATATGTGGCAAACCTTGTGTAAGCATTGTTCAATGCTGATTTTCTTAAATTCTCTCCCTGTGCAACACAGGCACGTTTCCAAGTAAAGTAAATATTAATGCCATAAGGAGTTTCAACCATGTGAACATATCATTTCAACATGAAATTTATGCATCATAATATATCACTTTTCTTTCTTGTGCTTAGTTGTGCATGTGTATCAAGGTGGAACAACCATTATCCTCAGTGTCATCTTTTCATTTCTTATGTCCAGTACCGTCTGGCCTTCCGAACCTTGAATTAGGAAATTCTTGTGCATGGTCTAGGGGTGCCCCAGGGTGTAGATTCCTTAGCGAGATTAACCAGCTCTCGAAGGAAACTAACTTTATGATCATTATGGAAAGCATCATAAAAGTACACTACTTAAGCTCCACATAAAATTATAAACCTAATTAGGGGTCGTGCTCATGGTTATGTTTCTATCTGGTGCATCCCTGAGTGTCCAATCTCGAGATACCTTTGTCATACATGACCTCCTCAGTCCCACACCATCTTGAAACAACATCTACCCCCATCGCATATCTAAACATACAGTCGCCATCACTTGCAACTTCTTGACAGAAGGACAATGTCGCATCTTGGAACACAGATAGGAGTGGAAAATACCACCAGTGGTGGTGTTCCGACCGACATAATTGCATCACGTGACTTTAGTCGATGTGTTGAACCATGCATCCAACGATAATGGTGCTTGACCCGGTGCCTCCGTTCTAGTCCAGGAGGCTTGCCCTCCCTGCCTCGTGAAGAAGACCCCACCATATGATTTGATATGAAAGTGCAGGTGTAAGTTCGCACTTAATGCCTTACTAGGAGGAAACCATGTACTAGAGGCATTGCCAAATAAGCCATTAGTGACGTATTTTTGGCACCCTACTGATCTTACCCCACTAGTATTTGTTACTAGTGGCGTGTACTTGACATGTTGGTGGCATGCAGAGGAACATGCCACACTTATTTGTTACTGTTGGCGTGTCCATGAGACGCCACTATTGATCTACTCATATTCTTCCAAAGCAGCTCTTGAGAATGGGGTTGTGCACCATTGCAGCCAACATGGACACATCATGTGTGTAGTCCTTTTCGCCTCTTCTTCACATTATGGTGACTTTTCGTTCCCTCCTTCCCATAGCCCTTCTTCGTTATTGTTGCCCATGTCCTCATTAGTTGCCACTTCAACGTTGGCAAAATTATTGTCCTCTTCACTTATACACCGTGTATAACCATTCGTGCAGCCAGGTCAGAGCAAGTGAGACTTCACACTTGCATTGAAGGGGTCGATCAAAACCCGACTTTTGCATTTACCACGAACATAATATCTCATCACGACCATTTCTAAGCATATCCTCTATGGTTTCACTAATAAATTTAGACACCTTGCGCATAATATCTGGATTGATGGGAAATAGTTAGATAAAAAGATGCCTACAAGTTATAAACACAAGATAATTAGAATTAGCATAACGAGTTCATAGAATTTTTTGGCATTATCTTTGCTAAATAGGACATATTGAGTGTTAGAAATTTGATGAAACAAAAGTAAATCAACGTTTCGCCAAAACATTGGCAACTTATCATTCTCTGAAAAAATAAACACATGCCTAGAATGGTTCACCCACAACACAATGCCTGGCTCAGTGTCCAGGCTAGAGTTATACAATGCCTACTCACTATGCCAGGCCATCAATACGATTAATATCTATTTCATCAATAATGATCACTCATATGCATGTAACACATTAATTTTTTTACATATCTAGAGAAACCATAAGAAGACCGAGACGTCGATCGAGCGTGGTACGTGGGTGATTGGGGAGAGAATAATATGCTAATTAAGATTTTTTTAATGGGGATAGCCTCGGTCTCTGCCTGAATATATGCACACAATCTTTTATTACTTTGTTCAACAATATGTGTTGCTGGTTGTTGTCTCGAGTAGTTCTCTATGCTACCTTTGTCGATCGCCATCTTCGGTGATAGAGAGGGGTCCGGTGGAGTCGGCATCAAGCCTAACTCGAAATGCGGAATAGTTCCTGTGACGTCAACGATGCCAACAACTCGCTATGGCTGAGTTGGTGACACTGATAGGAAAGGTACGTTCTGGTTCTATTCTTGTTCTTGGATCGCTTTTGCTGAAAGGATCAAGATCAAGGCTAAGTCGAGCACCAGTCATGGAGGCCTCGTTCTTTGCACTTGAGGATAATGATACGAGTGAGGTTGGGCGGTTGTTCATTGTCGCTGACGATGATCACCTAAATTTTGAGCAAACAGTGTTAGCACTAGCTATCGATCCACAATCAGCGGGGAATTCAAATCATATGTTGATGGGCCCGGGTCAAAGAGAGTCACGATAGTTGTGTCGCTTGCATGGCCATAAGGGCCCGATGACCACTGGGTCATTGGCATGAGCGACATGTACATCGGATAGATGCACAACCCAACTCCAAATAAGTCGATGGATCATATAACCGAACACTAACTTGGTCGCTGGTCATGTGTGGAGGCATCTGCTAGGGATTACCTGGGAGAAAAACACCAAAACCTTTGTCAACAACAACACTCAGCAGCTGTGTTCTCTTAGTATGACTCATGGAGGTGGCCCGAGTGGTTTTGATCTAGGCCACAAAGGGATTGGCACGTGGCATGGTTGTCTGGGTGGAGGAGGATGCCCTAGATGCGGCGTTGGTGCAAGTTAGGGCCGGGCACCAAAGCAGGGATCCTTCAACATGAACGAATACCTTGCTAGGGAATCAAGTGGATCAACTAATAGAAGAAATGATGGCTGTCAAGGTAATGCCTTTTATGATGATGGTAGACGTGCAGAGTTTTGAAATTTTAACAAGGGTCGGGTTACAATAGTAACTTCGGTAGAAATTTGAACAATGAAGGCAACCCTACTTATCAGATGGGCGCAATGACAACAATTTTGGTGGAAGGGGTTTCCAATCAAATTACGAGGATGTTACAATGGGAACACTAGGTACAATCGAAATGTTGACAATGGGGAAATACAAAATTGACCACTCTGAATCATTCTATTATAAATGAGGCAGTGGGAGCAGCAATTGCGGCATTGGCTCCAACAGCTCCTAAGCAAGTCGAGGTCACTGGGATAGTGGTCCAAACAAAGCAGCATGTACAAGGAGCGTCACAACATCCAAATGTGTCTGTTTAGCAGCCCACCATATTGGTACCTACGACGGTGGCATAGCATGTTCGGCAGCCCGCATAAACACCTATTGTACCCAATGTGGTGACCACAAATACTGCCAAAGATGATGCAAAAGCACCAGACAAAAAGTTGAAAAGAGGGAGAATTTTTTTTAAGTGTAAGCATCCAGGACATCTTATTGACGATTTCCCTTTAACCATTTGTGTTTATTGTGAGTCACCACACCATGTTTTAGGTGCTTGAAATTTACTCAATGCTCCTAAACCCTCTATTTCAGTTTATAGATATGCTAATGAGGGACTCATGTTTTATGAGATGCCAACTACATGAATCTATCATCCAAAGGTGGAGAATACCAAGTTGGTAAAGGTAACCGTAGAGGGGGATGCAATGACAATTCCCTAGATTATTGAGCAACTCACAAACATTGTGCCATTAGATAACTTGTTGTGGAGGCTTTCCATTACCATAATAATGTATATAGAGTGAAGTTCCCAAGCAAGCTTGATGTTCAGAGGGAAATCAACTATGGAGTGTATCAAGTACCCAACAAGGGTACTAATTGAAATTTTAAGGCATGGAAAAATTGCTGAAGAACCTTTGTATATGTTCCCTGAGGTTTGGTTATAGATTTCAGGGGTTCCATCAGATGTGAGGGTTGATTTTGCACTTTGGGGGCTGGGAACCTTTTTAAAAAAAACACTTGAGGTGGACGTGGAATATACTAGAAAAGGGAAGACTGTGAGGATGAGGGTTGGTTGTGTGAACCATACTCTAATTCCAGACTCTTTGGAATTGCTCATCAAAAGAGGTTTTTTAAAGATAAATTTCCGGGTAGAACCGGCGGTCATTACACAAGATGTTCTGATGCTAGATGCTCAGGGAGGTGGCAACTGAGAAGGAAATACTGATGGGAAAAATGCAGAAAATGGCAATGATATGGACATGGATAAGTCACTGCTAGTAAAAATAATCAAACAAACACTAGTGCTCAGAATACTTCGGCTTCATCAGGTGGGCGGGAGAAGAATGCTGGAAATAGCCAAACATCCCTAGCTTATATTCAAGTTGGGGCCTTTTTGTGTATTTCACCGACTAAAGGTACAAATAGTTATTCTGATGCAACAAGTAGGAATTGTCCTAATTTGCATTTTTATGAATCTACAAAAAACTTGGCTATTTTTTATGCATCCGGTACTGTTTTGGATTCAAGAAATGAAGTTCAAGTCGAGCCACTAGCAGACGGAATTGGCGCAAGAACCCAAGTTGATTCTGCGTCAGGATCAACGCTGATTGTGGAAGATTCGACTGCAGCAGAGCAGCTTCGGGATCTGCACCTACCGTACCTTTCGCGGTCTCCGGCCTGCGTGAGTGTGGGCGTCATCCCATGGTAATGGCGACGTCCCTTGCCCCATGCGAAAGGTCGCTGCCGGGGGACGATCGAGCACACTGAGTTTGCCACGTCGAGCGTTGGGGCCGCGCACTACTGACACGCCTTCTGGTTCGGGTACACTGACACCCACTGGGTCGGCTGTTTAGCATAAATCTGCAACTACTGGTATGGCGTCGCTTGCATCAAATTTAAGCAGTGCTTCAACAAATTTTCTTGCTTCGTCCGATATGAATTTGAATCCAATTTCTACTGGAGTTCTGCCTACGGGTCCAGGTGTTTTGATTGGGAACTCTTTGATATGATCGAGCATTGATAGGGGGCGGATGGAGAGAATAAATTTGGTGCTTTGCCGATGAGGGCATCTGCTAAAAGTTTTACGCCAATCAAAACCCCATGGGTCATGACCCTTACCGATGCTTGTTTCAGGAAACCCACCATTGAGGACATGGTGGCTTTTGGAGGGATTCCAAGTCCTTTTTTTTGGTAAGATCAAGTGATCAGATTTGCCGGCAGGGGCCATAGGGCGTTGCCCGGGCGGAACCGGCGGCGGCAGGTGGACTTTCCCCGTGCGCAGGGTAGCTAGGGTTGGCGTCCTCTCTCTCCGGCGGCGGTGGTCCAACCTAGGCTGGGTCAAGTCGGTGCGGTGGCGGGCGGCAGGGCAGCGCGGCGCTGCTGCGGCAGTAGGAGCTCGGGGCTGGTTGCGCCTGGCGGCCCAGATCGGGCCCCTTTGGGCCAGGATCTAGGTTAGGCCGGCCGGCCAGTTCTGCTTGGTCTGCTCTGTAGATCTAGGCGGTTAGGATGGATGGGATCCACGGTGTCCTCGGCCAGCTTGTTGCAGCGTGGTTGCAAACTTTACGGGCCCGTCGGGGCCCGGCCGAACCGTCATGAGACTGGTATGCCTCCGTGGAGGCTTTACGAGCCCGCTGGGCCAGGTTGTACCTATGGGGGACTGGTGTTTCTGTGGCCGCGTCCAGTCGACTACCGCCTTCGGCGGTGGAGGATGTTCCCTCTCGCGCAGTCGCGGTACTGTGGACTCTATTTCATTTCTACCTGTGCCTCGATGCTGCAGACCTCGCGATGGCTTGCTCGGTGAGACGATGATGGCAGATTCGGGATCGGAGTGGCGCATGCTCATTGGCGGAAAATTTGCTGGTGGCGAGGTCTCGCCCTCGTGGGTCTCCTGTGCAACGGATCGTCTGGGGTTGTGGATAGGGTCTTCGGAAGAAATCCTTGTCGGCTTGACCGACACCGACGCGGTGCCGCCCGCGGTGGCATCTTTCCTTCCTGGAGGGCGTCGTGGCTACCCTTCATCCACTCCCCTCTATGTGCCGGGGAAAACCCTAGGGCCAGTCTCTAGTCCGGGTAGCAGCGGTCGTTTTCCCTCTTGAGGGTGTTGCTTGGCGCTTGATGAGTCGGGGCTAGGAGCGGGGTGGGAATTCTTCAGCGGGCGCAGCGGTTGCGGTCTTCCTTGTTTAGTCGATCCGCCTCCATCTCCATTCCTTTTTGTTTTTTCTTGTTTTCTTTCGTGCGTGTGTGTGTTGCTACCCCAGCATCTTGTTTCGTGGGTGTATCTTCCTTTGGGCATTGTGCTGTCTGGCTCAGTAGCGGTTTCACCTGGTTGCTATTAATATAGCTGGGTGTATGCCTGTTTCGAGAGAGAGCTGATAGATTAGGAGTATCTTTGGGTACAAATAAAAGTAGGTTGTAGCTTCAGTGAATGTTATTAAAGATGTTGAGTTAGAGAGACCTATGACTATATTAAAAAAGAATGTGGACAAGCAAACAGAAAAGAACATTGATCCCTCAAATTTGCTAACCTCAAAAGTATGAAGTCTTGCTGAAGAATTGGTAGATGAGGAGCACGAGGAAGCAAAATATCATGTGGATCTCTTAATGCCAATTGCAAATTTAAAAAGGTCAAGAAAGAAGAAATAATTTGATCATTCACAATTCCGGAAGAGTTCTAGATTTAAAATACAAATGAGATGCTATTATTGAATAGTCTAAGAGGATTGAGTTGGAATAGAGGGGGGTTTCGAGAATCCGGAAAACATTTGTTTGTATGAGAATCAATAAAGGAATATGAATTAGATTTCATCGCCTTACTAGAGACGGTACAATTCGTGTTTTGAACACTTGGCAAATGGGATAGATTTTTTCTGGTTGTCTCCCACCTCATGGAAGGTCTGGAGGCATTTTGGTAAGTAGTAGTAATAATAACACTCTTCAAGTTAAAAAGGTGAAAACTGGTGATTTCTATGTGATACTTGAAGTTAGAAGTAAAATTTATGGTTTCAAATGGGTCCTAGTCCCAATATATGGTGCTACCCAGGATGACCATAAAGCATAATTTCTTGCAGAATTAGTCTGAATGTGTGATTGGGAATCCCTTCATATGTTGGTAGGAGGGGATTTCAATATTCTTAGACAGAAAGAGGATAAGAGTGGTGACATGTTTAATGCAAACTAGGCAATACACTTGGGCTAGTCGAAGAGAACATCCAACTTTTCAGAACTTAGATCGTATTTTAGCGAGTGTGGAGTGGGAATATAAGTTCCCCTTAGTAGCAGTGAGATTGCTGACAAGGAAAGGGTCTATTCATACACCATTACTAATTAATTCTGGTAAACACGCTCATCTTGGTAATAAATAACAATTCTCGTTTGAACTATCTTGGTTGTTTCAAGATAATTTTTATGAGATGGTAAAAGAAGAATGGGAGGCGGTGACTTATGGTGTTTGACACTATTGAGACATGATAAAACAAGATAAGACATATTTGTCGTTTTTAAAAGGATGGGACAAGATAAGGAAGGTTTCTTAGCCGTTATTGACACTGCAGACCTAAAGGCCAGAACCTTTCCACTTAGTCCAGCCGAAAGGGATGCCTTATGGTTATAGGTGGCTAATAAAAGCATTACAAAACTCAGAAGATATGTATTCCTGCTGATCCTCGGGGAGCATGAAGCGCCATAACTTTGTGAACAGTCATATGAATAACCTGCAAAAAGTTGATAGAATCTTTCTTGTTGAAAAGAATGTTATTTCTACAATTCCACATTGACCAAACTAAAGCGGAAAACCCAAAGTGAATCATACCTTTAGTATGTTGGTCAATCCCATTCAAACATTTCTCAACCATATTTTTTATATTTATTTTTGGTGGCATGTTATGGAAAAACTAGCCTCCAAATTAACCTGGCGAAAGGATAAGAGAGTAATAGATGTTCAATTGTTTCCTCCGTGGAAAAAACATTTCTTACTCCCATTCTAGTTTCTCTTGGCTAGATTATCTCGAGTTAATAAATATTCTTTACTTATTAATAAATATTCTTTACTAAAACATAAGGTAACCACGCATTCCACTCGTTACCAGCCAGTGACCTCGTAAAACATGAGTTTAAAAGAGTCTTTGACATAAGATTTTCAACGGTAACATGTTTCATTGCACAATTTTTTGTTTTCCTCTTTTACCCCTGCTTCATATGCCATATTACCCCCGCTGCCACGGCGAAGTGACCTATCCTTTTTCTTCCACACCGGCCATCCGCACCGAGGCACCGACCCCCTCTCAGATCCCAGCCTCCTCCCCATAGCCATCCTTCCTCTGCCCGCGTCTCTTCCTAGCTCCGGCGCTGGGATCCCCTCAAGAGCACGGCTCCACTCTAATAGTGAATCGATTTAGTGCAGAAGCCACACGCGTTATCAGAGAAAAAGAGAGGGAGTGGGAGGCGAGAGGAATCGGGGAGCTGGAGCTGCCAACGGGGATGACTGTTCGGGGCCGGGAGGACGCTGGCCGGTGGGAGACATCAATCCAGCGGAGCTCCATCTGCGGCGTTGCAAGACCAAGAGGCAGGATTAATCTATTGACTCTCCGCTCGTCTGTCCGTCGCTTTCACTTCTCTGAGTTCTGCCTCTGGCTCACGAGATAAGGCAAGCAGAGTAGCAGGCACGAAGTAGAAGATAAGGCAAAGCACCCATGTAATCGGTGGTCCACCGTCCACGTCATTCATGTACTAATCTGTGCCAGCCCGGACAGCTACAGAGCTAGATAAGTAAACAAAAAACTAATTGCTCCCGAGCTGCAAAGCTAACCTTAATCACCTAGGTAATGAATGGGTTAGCTGATTAATGTACTAGAACATACTTTTTCTTTTTAAATTGGTCTCGACAAATGCACTAGAATATATGTATACAATAGAGAGTTGTTGAATAGATTTTTTCCGAAATGACGGGGTCGGGGAGATGTGCTTCACTTTTGTCAAACCGGAGCAGCAGGTTAGGTGATGCACTCTGCCTGATCAAGGCCATTTTTTTCAAGCCTAGCATGCTGATATGGAAGAGGCAGCTGACGTTCTGCATATTTGTATCATGCGAACACTATGTCCATCAGATGCTCCAAGGTTTGTATGATGCCATACAAGAGTAGTACCGATTAAGATTAATGAAAACATTGAGTTGTCTTATGTATGTCCCTAGATTTAGATGTGAAAAGGTACAAAACAAGCAGCACAAAACAAGGACAAATAATCCAGATTTGGATGTATATATCCAGATTTAGATGCATATAAAAATATACATATTCTTGCATTGTATTTGCAATTTTTTTGGAAATTATACCGACTTTAATCAGGAAGGATATTTAGACATGTTTAGTCAGGTTCCAAATATCGATTGCCCATGACAAGAAGGATTGCCCTTTGCTCCTTCTACCACAGCCTATGGTGGTTACTTATGGTTTGTGTCGACCAGAACTGATCTTCCATGAGATTCAAGGATCTGATGAAATTCGATTCAAGCACGGCAGCGCAGACTCAATAGTAACAGGAGTACACCAGAGGTGGAGGTGAGGGAGCTCTACCGAGAATGATCTGTTGGAGGTTTGAATTTTGAATCCTGCTCGCCGCGGCGGCGAACCGCCGGCCGCCATGACCCCCCTCGCGGGCTCCTTCCCCCTCCCCTCACCCCTACGCTGGGTTGCCTCCGCGTCTTCGCGCTTCGCCGGATGCCGGCAAGGGTGGTGCCCCGCCGTCGTCGTGCTCCGGCCGGAGGACCGCCGGCTCGTTCTCCTCTCGGCGGCGGGTGTTGTCATCGATGCTCGCGACCGTGGCCTTGAATTCGTCCGCATGGCATGCTGGTGTTCCCCGCTCACATCGTCAAGGTCGGTGCGGCGCACGGCCGGGCGCCTCCCTCCCTCCGCCTGCGTGCCGTGGTCGAGACCCCTCGGCCGTTGTCGCTGGCAGCGGCCTGGCGGACCTCCATGGTCTGGCTTGGGGTGATGTGGAGGAGGAGGAGCCGGGCCAGCTGCCGTGAGCTTGGGCCCTTGTCGAGGAGGGGGCGCCGGCCGACGGGGAGGTGGGGGTGCCGACGGGGAGGTGGGGGTGCCGACGGCGCACTGCCCGTCTCGCCTCTGCCACCCGCTGCTGGCTGATTTCCTGCCAGCTGGCTCGACCGACGGGGGAGGAGGCCGGCCGGCTGCCGACGCCCAGAGGGGTGGGAGGTTGGGGACAGGCGCCAGGTGGTCTGGGAGAGGCTGGGCGGCTGGCCGGGCTGTGCCAGGCCGAGACCACTGGCAGCCTGGTCAACCGACCCCTCTCCGGCCCATCTGGCCCGTCCGGCCCTTGGCCCGCCCAGCCATGAGGCAGGGGGTTAGGTCGCGTCGCCTCAACTGCCTCGCTTCCGCTTCTCCTCTTCCCGCTGCCACCTCGGCCTCGACCCGTGCCGCCGCCGCCCTCGCCGCCTCCTCCCCGCTTACAGGCGTTGCCATGGTCCCACGCAGCCCTCCTCCTTGTGAGGCTCCGCCGCCGCCGCCCCGTCACATGCCCGCCTCCCTGCGCCGCTCCCCCTCCCCTCGTCGGGCCTCTCCGCCAGCGAGGCGACGCCTCTCGCCCCGCTGCTCCCCGCCTGCCCGTGGGGCCCCTCCTCCCCGTGGGACCGGCGCCACCTTCCTGCCCGCGACCACGCTGGGGCCTATCGGCACCCTGGTTGGCGAGGTACCCCGCAGCAGCCTCGCCACCCCTCCCGCTCGCCCCCTCGGGATCGCCGGAGGCTGGAGGACCCCCCCCCCCCGCTCGCCTTCCCCGCGGCCTGACTTGGCTCGGGAGGAGCACCTCAGAGCAGCGACGCTCCACTCCAGGGATGTGGCCCTCCTGCCGAGGCCAGGCGGGAGTCGGGCGGACGCGCCGTCTTGGCGGGACGGCCGAGCCCCTGGCCTGCCTACTGTGGGCGCGGTGGGTCGCCGAGACGGGGATATTGCCGAGTCATCGGCGCCCAAGAAGAAGAAGCGTAAATCCAAGAAGAAGAAGAAGGTGGTGTCGGCGCAGTCGGCTGATCCCTCGGCGGTGGTCACCGCTGCCCCTGGCGTTCTAGGGCCGCGACTGCGGGACGCCCCGATGTGCTGCCCGCGGCTGCTATTCCCAGGCGCAGGGAGACCCTGGAGTACTATGGCCATGGGGTGGATGGTGGGTTCTACGTCATTGACCTAGGCGGCGTGCAGATGACGGTGTCAGAGACCCTGGCCATGGTATCGATCCTCCCTGACCAGGCCCTCCCCCCGGGGCTGGTAGTCACGGAGGATCTGATCCAGGAGGAGGCTGCAGCAGTCTGCCTGGCCACCCCTGGCCAATTCATCGGGTCTCGGCGTCTGAGTTCGCGGTCCACTTCCCCTCAGTGGCAATCCTCCGCATGTGCGCCTGTGGCTCGTCCTTCACTCTGCCGCTTCACCGGCTGCGTGTGTCCATCCAGCCCTCCTCCGCCGCGCAGGACACCGTGGCTACTCTCTCGGAGGTCTGGGTGCGGCTGTCGAAGCTCCCTCACGAGGCCAGGCGGCCTGAGGTGGTGGCCCTGGTGTCTCAGGCGGTGGGCAAACTCACGGAGTTCGACATGAGCTCCCTCCCGGGCCTAGGGCCGATCCGCCTCTGTTTGCTCTATCCGGCGATCTCCGTGTTCCCGGTCTCTCTCCCTCGCGTGTTCTTCGACCGGGTGGGTCGGGACCTCCTGGTGGAGCTCGACAAGGAGGTGCTGGGCCTTGGAGGAGCTCCCTCCTCCCCTCTGTCCCCGGCCCCCGACGCCGATGATGGGCACAGGGATGAGAGTCGGGGTGGGGGCTCGGAGGACAGCGACTCTGGATCCGACCCCGCGTCTCCCCTGACCACCGACGCCTCGCCTCAAGGCTGCTCCCGCCGCAGAAGGACGCCGCCGGGGGTCCCGTCGCCCTCCTCCATGCTGCTTCTCCCCCGGGGCTCCCCCCACTCTCGCTGAGCACCCCGGCCAAGCTGGCCCAGGTTGATGTTCCCCGCGGCTTCTGTTCCGACCCGTCGCTTTCCGTCGACCTCGCCATCTCCCAGTACGGCTCCAACCTTGGCGCGGGTGTGGGCCTGACCCCGGTCGCCCCTCCTGCGGCACGGCTGTCCTCGGATGAGGACTCGTCGGGGAGTGTGGGGCTGGTGGTCTGCTCTCCCCAGTCCCCTCGCTCCCCGGGGATGGTCTGCTACTCCCTCGCGCCGGATACTCCGGACCCCGCGGCGATGGCCCCTGGAGACGTGGGCCTGCGCTCCCCGGGGGTGGGTCTGAAGCCCCGTCAGGCCAAGACTCCCAGGCCTCCTCCGCCGCCGCCGTCCCGCCACAGTGTCCGCCTCGCAGGGGCGCGAGCTGGTTTCTCTGGCCCGGAGCCGATGGTGGCCGAGCGGGCCGCCCTTCGTGTCGCGGCACGGGATGAGATCTCATGTACTCCATCTTCCTCCTCTGCCCGCCCCCTGATCCTGGACCGTCTGGTACTCCTGGCTCTTCTTATTTCTGTGTCTTGTCTGAGGTGTCGCTTGCCCACCTGGGCGAGGTGGCTGATGATTGTGGTATCGTATTTCGCGGTGAGAAGGGTCCACGGGCTGAGCAGCTAGCTGCCATTAAGGCGCGGGAGAGGTACGCGGGTGCGATCGCTGCGGCCCGAGCTCGCGATGCTCGGGAGCGTGAACGCACCCTGATCCTGGCCGAGGCTAGACCCTCTGGTCCTGGCCCCGGCAGGGATCCCCCTCCCGCCCCTGATGAGATGGAGGTGGCCCTGGAGCGTGCCCCTAGGGATAGGCCTCGGGGCAGACCTCCCAAGGCTGCCGCTCCCCGTCCCCGGAGCGGTCGTGCTCTGTCGGCCCCCGCCAAGGGGGCCCCCGAGGCGTGAGGTCCCATATGGACCTCATCCGGGCCTTCCGGGCGTTCATCTGGAACATCCGGGGGTTCGGCACAAGGTCGCCACGGCATCAAGGAGTATATTCGCTTGGAATCGCCGGATATTGTCGGCCTCCAGGAGACGATCCGCCAGGACTTCTCCATTGCTGAGCTTGATGGTCTCTCTCGTCACAAGTTCTGCTGGACCTGGCTCCCAGCTCATGGCCACTCGGGAGGCATCCTCCTTGGGGTCAAGGAGGATACCTTTGAGGTGGATGATATGGACCGCGGGGACTTCTTTGTGAGCATGTCTCTCACCCATAGACAAACCCGTTTCAAATGGGAAATGGTCATTGTCTATGGCCCCGCGGACCATCGGAGATCCGCGGAGTTTCTGCTCGAGCTGAAGCTGAAAGTGGAGCGGGCTGCGATCCCGGTGGTCGTGGCCGGGGATTTCAACCTCATCCGCACGGCCGAGGACAAGAGCTCGGCGAATGTGGATCTCCCTAGGATGCGGATGTTTAACGACTGCATCGCGGACCTTGCTCTCCGTGAGATCGCGAGGGTGGGTGCTAGGTTCACGTAGACCAATAAGCAGCTTGCCCCGATTCGTTGCGTCCTCGACCGTGCCTTTGTCTCCGTGGACTGGGAGGTGATGTTCCCGCTATGCTTGCTGAGGGCTGTCACGCGGATTGGCTCCGACCATACCCCCTCCTCCTCTCCTCGGGAGGGGGCAGCCCTCCTAGACCGAACCGCTTCCACTTTGAGTCCTTCTAGCTCCAGAAGCAGGGATTCGTGGAGGCAGTTCGGGCCAGGTGGCTGATGGCGGCCTCCTCCCCACCCCGGGCTCACTCGGCGGTGGATATTTGGCATCACTGCACTAAGGTGGCCCGCCAGTTCATGCGCGGGTGGGGCGCCAACTTAGGGGCGGAACTTCGTTCCCAAAAGGACTCTATTCTGCGGGAGATTCAGGACTTAGACCGGGAGGCTGACCTGGTTGGCCTGTCAGCTGAGTCCTGGGCCCATAGATACTCCCTGTAGACCTCCATTATGGAGATCTACAGGGAGAGGAGGCGTTCTGGCGTCAACGGAGTCGCCAGAACTGGATGGTCCAGGGGAATCGAACATGGCCTACTTCCATGCCATCGCAAATGGACGGAGGAGGAAGTGCTCGATCCCCTGCCTCTGGGAGGGGGGGGGGTCCTGTTGGAATCCCCGCAGGCGCTCTCCTCTCATATTTATTCCTTCTACAAAGCCCTCTTCGCTACGTCCGTACCCTCGGGCATCTCCCTGGCGCCTGACTTCTGGACAGATGGGGCGCTGGTCACTCCGGCTGAGAATGCGGACCTGACTCGACCGTTTCTCGCTGAGGAGGTATCGGCGGCCCTAAAGTCTATGAAGACGGGTTCGGCCCCCGGCCCCGACGGCCTGCCGGTTAGCTTCCTGCAGGCGTTCTGGGACCAGGCCCAGCCGGTGATCTTGCGCATGTTCCAGGAGTTCTACACAGGGACCCTGGTGATGTCGTGTCTGAACTTTGGGGTGGTCACGCTGATCCCCAAGGTTGTTGGGGCCACTGATATCCACCAATTCCGCCCCATCACCGTGATCAATGTCATCCAGCGCCTCTTTGCGAAGGTCTGCGCTCTCCGGCTAGCTCCTGTGCTGGAGAGGCTCACCCACCCCCTCCAGTTCGCCTTCTTGAAAGGACGCCTCATTCACGATGACGTCCTTGCCCTTCATGAGATTATCCATGAGGTCAAGTCACGTCATCAGAAAGCGGTGTTTCTCAAGTTGGACTTCCAGAAAGCCTACGATAGGTTGGACTGGAGGTTTCTGCGCCTTGTCCTGGAAAGGAGGGGTTTTGATGACCGTATGGTCTGCTGGATCATGCAGTTTGTGATGAGTGGGAGGACAGTGATCAACATCAATCGGGAGATTGGCACCTACTTTACCCCGTCCTGTGGGGTGAGGCAAGGGGACCCGATTTCCCCCCTCCTCTTTAACGCCGCGGTGGATGCCCTAGCAGAGATTTTGGATAGAGCCAAAGCCGCTGGCCACATCACGAGTGTGGTAGGGCATCTGATCCCGGGAGGGGGTATTTCGCGTCTGCAGTACGCGGATGATACCTTGATCATGGTCCAGGGCTCAGACCTCGACATTCGGAATCTGAAGTTCCTGCTGCTATGCTTCGAGGCCATGTCGGGTCTCTCGATCAACTTCGATAAGAGCGAGGTCATGGTGCTAGGTTTTGACGACATCGAGCGACAACGGATTGCTGACAACTTCAACTGCTGCCTGGCGGAGTTCCCCATTACCTACTTGGGGTTCCCCATGCGAGAGTCCAGGGTGTTGATCAAGGACCTCGCTCCCTTGGTTACGCGGGTACGCTCCAGAGCGGAGCCGTGGCACGCGCGTCTCACCTCGAAGGGGAGCAAAACGGTCCTAATCAATTCCTGCCTCTCGAGTCTTCCCATGTATCAGATGGGACTGCACTCACGCCCGAGGGAGTCCATGCCGACTTTGCTAAGGAGTTGTCGCGATTCTTTTGGGCAGCGCGGGACGGTCACCAGAGATACCATATGGTGAAGTGGGCGGACGTTTGCGCCCCCAAATGTTTTGGGGGCATAGGTATCCTGGACTCCCGTCGCTTCAATGTGGCCCTGATGTTGAAATGGGTATGGCGCATCTTGAGGGACGACGGGGGCTTGTGGCTTCAGCTGATCAAGGCCAAATACCTCCGGGGTCGGCCTCTCTTGGCTTATGGCGAGGGGGGGGGTGCGATTCGAGATCCATCTAGGACATTAAGCACTGCATCGGCCGTGGGATCTCCTTCGTGGCTGGGGACGGTCAGGGGACCCGTTTCTGGCTCGACCCTTGGTTGTTCCCGGTACCACTAGGGATCCAGTTCCCCGCCCTCTTTGCGATCGTGGCTTCCCCGGCGTCGCTTGTCGCGGAGAACTTCCGGGATGGATCCTGGAACCTCTTATTCCGCCGCGTCTTCAACGTGGTGGAGACGAGCGAGTTCCAGAGCCTGTTGGGGTCCCTGCCCGACTCCCTCTCTGAGGATAAGGATGCGGCCACTTGGATGCTCCTTCCCTCTGGGGAGTTTTCGGTGAGCTCGGCCTATAAGGCCCTCTTTCCGGGACCGGAGAGGTCGTGGATGGCCCCCCTTTGGAAAGCCCCCGTGCCACTTAGCATTCATATCTTTGTCTGGGAACTTCTCCGGGACCGCTTGCCCTCGGGGGTGGAAGTCCTCAAGCGTAACGGTCCAGCTGCCCCCTATGTGGGACACCGGAGACGTGTGCCCATATTATGTTCTCGTGCTCCGCGGCGCAGTTCCTTTGGAGTTTTGTTCGCGAGGCTCTGGGCCCGGCTTGGCAGGCGCAGGATCTGGGAGAGTTCCTGCAGGCCCAGGCTAACCGCCCGGAGGAGGGCGCCGCCTCTTCTGGCTCCTCTTCGCTGCCCTAGCTTGGACCCTGTGGAATGTGCGCAACAAGATGGTGATCGAACGGATTTTCCCCACCCGGGCGTCTGACTCTGTTTTTACTTTGCTTGCCTTTCTCCAGCAGTGGTCCCCCCTGGTGCGCCCGCGTGACCGCGCCGGGTTCGAATCTTCTCTTCAGGCGTTACGTACGGCGGCCCTCCCCCTCGCGGCTCCGTCGGCAGCAGCCCTCGCTCCTCCCCGCCTCCTTCGCCATGATGGCCGCCACGCCGCCGCCGTCCTTGGCCCCCCCCTCCTTTTTTGGCCTTTTCGTCTTGGGCTGTGTTGTGTTGTGGCCCCAGCGTTATTGTGACTTGTTTCTGTTTTTTCCTTTGGCTTCGGCCGGGTGGGTGGTTTGTCCGGATATGTACTTGGATTTTGCTTTATATATAAAGCGGGGCGTGAGCCTGATTCGAGGTTCCAAATATCCCATAGCATCTGACTATCCAAGATATAGCAGCATCGGGAATGACAGCATAAGCACCAAAAGACATTTAAGTTCAACCGCCCAACACTCTTAAGATTTCAGATAGAACAACAAGGATACGGCGATGAAGTTTAGGCTTGCCAAAGTTTTTTTTTTGTCGAGGGGGACTAGATAGTGCAAATCTATATTAAAATTCTAACTATCACTACATCAACCATTACTTCAGCGTTCTGACTACGGCGAGCTGGCCATTAGCTTGCCAGCGAGACAGTAAATAAGAAGACTATAAAGGTTAGGGAGGTCCACAGTAAGCAGACGAGCGCTGAAACAGTGTCAGGGGTCACGGTACCAAGGAACTACATTGAGGGGGGTGTCATCCAATACTCGTATTTAGATGTACAAAACATTGTGTAACTAAATCATGCAATGTGAAAATTTAAAATTTATATAGAATTAGTATTGCCGTGGCAACGCACGGGCATTCAGCTAGTATTATATAATAAGGGATACTGCGGTGTTGAGCCTAACCATATATCTTCTTAAAATCTACCTTTGGTATAGTCACCAATTTTAAAAATTCCCCTGCTGTCGGGGGTGTACCCCCGGGTACCCCAAAGTTGGTGAATTAAATAAGTCAATAAGATACGTATGTAGGAAAATGATATTAAATATGAGTACAAAGGATAAACAGAAAAAGATAAAGGGAAAAAGCTGAACTGGGCCGAATCTTATATATCTCGGCCCAGTTTAATACTTCCCTGGCCGGATTCACCTTTTCCTGGGCAAATTAAGAAAAGGACTTGTCGGGCCGAATCAGTATATGTCGGCCCACTGGGACCAGCCGCCGAATTAACCTCGTCGCTGGTGTCCCGCCTCGCCCCCGACGTTCCGGTTCTGCCGACCTCGCGCCCCGAGCGACATCATCTCCATCGCCACCTGACCAACGTCGCCCGGGTGGGCCGAAGAACTAGGCCCACCACGGGATGCCTTACTCACCACCTCGGCGGTACGCAGCATCAGCCCCTGCTCCCACCGGATCCTTCGTCGACATCCCCGGGTGGGCCGAATAGCGAGCATTCCGGCCCACCGTGGGCAGAGTCACCACAACGCTGCGTCAACCCCCTGGGTGGGCCGACATATGATAGCTCGGCCCATCGCGGGCAAGGAGCACCGAGCCAGCTCCCCTGGGCTGCACCTGGAGACCCAGCTGGGCCGACTGACGCGCCTAACCCGGCCTGGTCGACCCTGAAGGTGTGGCTGAGGGAAGGAGTGACTCGGCTGGGCCTCTTTCGGCCCAGGCCGAGTTAGATGTGATGAAGGCCGAATTTCCACGTTGCTCAGGGCGAACGGGCCGAATTATAAAGCTCCAGATACCCTCTTATTTATTCCAGAATGCAGTTTCAACAACTACGTCAACATACGATCAAGTAAAGTCAAGATCTTCGTGTCAGGAGCCAGTCTTGGGACCCATCGCTCAGATTAGCACATGGGCACAGGTAATATTCCCTTAGCATCAAGAAGATGCTAAGGAATATGCCATAGCATCTCCAAAGATGCCAAGGCATATGCTGAGCATCTGAGAAGATGTCGGGAATATGCTACGAAGATGCCAAACGTATGGAACAAGCCTTGTCCCCTGGGCTCCCCTTTATAAGGAGCACCAGGGGGATCATTCACGGGGGATGGGAGAAGGGCTCCTCCCCTCCCTGCTCACTAGGAGCCCTCCTTCTTCCTCTTCCTCTACTCTCACAGAGAGATCTAGATAGAAGCATAGGAGATACAGCTCAAGGAGCATGATTGTAGCCACAAGTATGGCAAGATTATAAGAGAATATATGTATAGAGTGAGGTGTTATCTCCACTTGAGAGCTTCAATCCAATATACATTGCTTTTCTCTTTGTTCATACGAGTGCGGTCTTCACTGCATCATCCCTCCCCGGATTCCTCCACGTCCATCGGCCCCAACTTTAGCCTACTCGTGGCATATGCCGTGATACCACCACGACATTTGGCGCCCACCGTGGGGCCTTCTAGTGGCGTTGGTTGGGTTTCCATCCGGACGGGAACATCTTCATCAATTTCTTCCTCATAGGGCTCATTCAGCTTCATCAAGTCAACAGAGAACAAAGAGGTAAGCGCAAAGGGTCTCCAAGTCTGAGTCAACAAAACAGATAAGACTCAGCACGAACGACTCAAGCACTACTCCAAGCCTACTGTAAGTACCAAATAACTCAGCAAGGCACATATGACTTAGCAAGACTCACTCAAACACTTCCCCCAGGCATACTGTAAGTGCCAGATAATTTAGTCACCTACGCTCAAACCTTCACCCCGGGGAGAAAAGAACTTAACCCGGGGACTAGCCGACTTATCCTTAGTGTCACCTTTGGATAAAGAGAATATCATGTTGATTTAGATATGTACACCAGCCAGCTTATTTATTAACTCGGCCATAAGTTGAATCAGCTTATTTGTGATTCAGGTAGAATTTGAGTCAGTTTATTTATGCTTTGGATTGTCCTTTAACTCAGCTTATCGGCCATCTTATTGTTGATTCGGATATAACTTGAAGTCAATTTGTTTATGCTTTGAATTAACCTTTAACTCAGCTCAGTAGATTGTCTCTGATTCGGACTAACATTTGATTCAGCTTGCCAGGGTATATTATAATTCGGATTGGTATTCAGACTCGGAGTACTAATCATATCTCTGATTCAGGCCGAAGCTTTATTCAGTTCACCAGATTGCCAGGTTATGTTATGACTCGGATTGATATCTCACCATATTGCCAGGTTATCCCATATCTCGGACGACTATTGGCTATCTTATCATATCTCGAATCTATATCTCATATCTACATCTCGAATCGGATCTCTCAGCGGTTATCCCTATTATCATATCCCAAAGCTTAATCTTGGATCTATATCTCGGATCCATATCAAAGGCAAATTATCATCATCACGCCAAATCAAGTTATATCGTGGAAAATATATGATTCGGATTTGAGTTGATTTAGCTCGGATTTGAATCATATAACTCGGATTGGAGCCAGATGACTCATCCTTAAGACATAAAGTCAATTTTGAGTAAAGTAACTCGGATTTGAGTTGAGTTAACTCGGATTTGAATCATATAACTCGGATTGGAGCCAGATGACTCATCCTTAAGACATAAAGTCAATTTTGAGTAAAGTAACTCGGATTTGAGTTGAGTTAACTCGGATTTAAATCATATAACTCGGATTGGAGCCAGAAGACTCATCTCTAAGACATAAAGTCAATTTTGAGTAAAGTAACTCGGATTTGAGTTGAGTTAACTCGGATTTGAATCATATAACTCGGATTGGAGCCAGATGACTCATCTCTAAGACATAAAGTCAATTTTGAGTAAAGTAACTCGGATTTGAGTTGAGTTAAGTCGGATTTGAATCATATAACTCGGATTGGAGCCAGATGACTCATCCTTAAGACATAAAGTCAATTTTGAGTAAAGTAACTCGGATTTGAGTTGAGTTAACTCGGATTTGAATCATATAACTCGAATTGGAGCCAGATGACTCGTCCCTAAGGCATAAAGTCAATTTTGAGTAAAGTAAATCGGATTTGGGTTGAGTTAACTCAGATTTGAATCATATAACTTGGATTGGAGCCAGATGACTCATCCTTAAGACATAAAGTCACTTTTGAGTAAAGTAACTCGGATTAGAGATGAGTTGACTCGAATTTGAATCATATAGCTCGGATTTGAGTCAGATGACTCAGACTTAAGACATAAGTCAATTTTGAGTAAAATAACTCGGATTTGGAAACAGATGACTCGGATCTTAACTTACCCAATGGGGTTAAAAGAGCAATGCCAAAGAAGGCAAGATCTCATATCTTACCCAATGAGGCTAAAAGAGCAATGCCAAAGAAGGCAAGAACTCGTAACTTACCCAATGAGGCTAAAAGAGCAGTGCCCAAGAAGGCCAGAACTCACAACTTACCCAATGAGGTTAAAAGAGCAATGCCAAAGAAGGCAAGAGCTCATATCTTACCCAATGGGGTTAAAAGAGCAATGCCCAAGAAGGCATGAGCTCATAAACTTACCCAATGAGGTTAAAAGAGCAATGCCCAAGAAGGCAAGAGCTCATAAACTTACCCAATGAGGTTAAAAGAGCAATGCCCAAGAAGGCAGGAACTCGTAGCTTACCCAATGAGGTTAAAAGAGCAAAGAAGGCAGGAACTCGTAGCTTACCCAATGAGGTTAAAAGAGCAATGTCAAAGAAGGCAAGAACTCATAACTTACCTAATGAGGTTAAAAGAGCAGTGCCCGATAAGGCCAGTATTCATTACTTACCCAAAGGGATTATGACCAGTGCCCATGATGGCCAGAGGTCCAGAAACTTACCCAAAGGGGTTATGACCAGTGCCCATGATGGCCAAAAGTCCAGAAACTTACCCAAAGGTATTATCACCAGAACCCAAGAAGGCCT
The DNA here is from genome assembly GCA_023614405.1 of Avena insularis. Taxonomy (NCBI): domain Eukaryota; kingdom Viridiplantae; phylum Streptophyta; class Magnoliopsida; order Poales; family Poaceae; genus Avena; species Avena insularis. Next base: position 36,084,021 of record CM042696.1, on the reverse strand, counting down.
GAAGTCGAAAAACTTGCCCAGAAAGGTTATGAGCAGTGCCCAAGAAGGACAAAGTCACAAACTTGGCCGAAAGGATTATGCGACCAAGAAATATATGACAAGGAAGTTGTACGTCATAAAACAACTCTGGGAATATTTAATATGAAGCCTATGCACGACTCTACGAGTCCCACATAGCCTCGGGGACTAATGTCGGGGGTGTACCGCACCCCTTGAGTTGGTGAATTAAATAAGTCAATAAGATACGTATGTAGGAAAATGATATTAAATATGAGTACAAAGGATAAACAGAAAAAGATAAAGGGAAAAAGCTGAACTGGGCCGAATCTTATATATCTCGGCCCAGTTTAATACTTCCCTGGCCGGATTCACCTTTTCCTGGGCAAATTAAGAAAAGGACTTGTCGGGTCAATCAAGATATGTCGGCCCATCGGGACCAGCCGAATTAACCTCGTCGCCGGTGTCCCGCCTCGCCCCCGACGTTCCGGTTCTGCCGACCTCGCGCCCCGAGCGACATCATCTCCATCGCCACCTGACCAACGTCGCCCGGGTGGGCCGAAGAACTAGGCCCACCACGGGATGCCTTACTCACCACCTCGGCAGACGCAAAGACGCCTCGCCCCACCGGATCCTTCGTCGACATCCCCGGGTGGGCCGAATAGCGAGCATTCCGGCCCACCGTGGGCAGAGTCACCGCAACGCTGCGTCAACCCCCTGGGTGGGCCGACATATGATAGCTCGGCCCATCGCGGGCAAGGAGCACCGAGCCAGCTCCCTCGGCCGACTGACGCGCCTAACCCGGCTTGGTCGACCCTGAAGGTGTGGTGAGGAAGGAGTGACTGGTCAGGCCTCTTCGCCCAGCCGAGTTAGATGATGAAGGTCAATTTCCACGTTGCTCGTATTAACGGGCCGAATTATAAAGCTCCAGATACCCTCTTATTTATTCCAGAATGCAGTTTCAACTACTACGTCAACATACGATCAAGTAAAGTCAAGATCTTCGTGTCAGGAGCCAGTCTTGGGACCCATCGCTCAGATTAGCACATGGGCACAGGTAATATTCCCTTAGCATCAAGAAGATGCTAAGGAATATGCCATAGCATCTCCAAAGATGCCAAGGCATATGCTGAGCATCTGAGAAGATGTCGGGAATATGCTACGAAGATGCCAAACGTATGGAACAAGCCTTGTCCCCTGGGCTCCCCTTTATAAGGAGCACCAGGGGGATCGTTCACGGGGGATGGGAGAAGGGCTCCTCCCCTCCCTGCTCACTAGGAGCCCTCCTTCTTCCTCTTCCTCTACTCTCACAGAGAGATCTAGATAGAAGCATAGGAGATACAGCTCAAGGAGCATGATTGTAGCCACAAGTATGGCAAGATTATAAGAGAATATATGTATAGAGTGAGGTGTTATCTCCACTTGAGAGCTTCAATCCAATATACATTGCTTTTCTCTTTGTTCATACGAGTGCGGTCTTCACTGCATCATCCCTCCCCGGATTCCTCCACGTCCATCGGCCCCAACTTTAGCCTACCCGTGGCATATGCCGTGATACCACCACGACACCTGCTAAATAAATCGTCTTTAACTCTCATTAGTCCTTTTCAAATGGTGAATCCATCGTTTTACTCATCACTTGAGCTAAAGTTTTTTGAGATATATACTTGTTATCTAGAAGCTCATGCCACACACCCTCTTCGTTGAGTAGTAGACATTTGTTTTTAATCTCTAGAACTTCAATTCCCAGTACCCCTAATCTTTTGGTCTACAAATCATATCACGTTTAGTTAATTGATATTTTCTTCTATTGTCTTTACTATTATAGCAAAAAACATGATTTGCAAAAGTCCAGACGCTTTTCTATCCCTATAGGAACTTGCAAGAAAGACAACATAAACATCGATAAACTCCCCAACACTGAATTAATGAGCACATGACGACCTCCAAATGATAACATCTTTCCTGCCCAGTCGGTGAGTGCAGGCAACAGCTGTATGCGGCCGAGGTGTCAGATTCGAGAAAGGATGCGGCGGCGACAACGAGATGGAGAACGGAGGTAGCGGCAGTGGGATGGATAACGAATGTGGTGGTGACGAGATGGAGAACTGATGTGGTGGACTAAGTGAACGGGGCCGGTGACCGTGGCTGGCGTGGAAGATGGCGGAGACCGTGTTGTGCACTGGACCGAGATGGAATTGATTTGGGAATGAGGGTTGTTTCTTCTTTGTGAGAGAAGGGAACGAGTGCTTCTAGTCTCTTCCTTTCTACTAGGCTTTATTCTTGTGGGCCCAAACTCACAGGTAAACAGAAAAAATGTGGGCTTCTCTACCCAGTGCACGCACAACGGAATAGATGGTGGGATGCAGCATGTCTCTAGCGCAAAGAAGGGCTAAACAGTATCTCTGTGGGCCATCGACCCATAGGAATATAGGCTCAGGCCTGTGAGTTCTTTTGCAGCACACACGAATACACATATTTTCATGTGAGCTGTTGCGGGGCTGACTGGAAAATTAGACAGATCATAGGGCTAGTCACGTGTTTCTGGTAGTCAGTAGCCAATAGCCCCAAGCCTTGTTGGATTAGTAACCTTATTTCATTGGGAGTTGTTATCCTAACTATGATGTGCTTTATTTCTAAGATGCAGTCTCTAACTATGATGTGCTTTTATATACCGACATGTGTCCAAAATATGAAACAACTACTTGTGGTTGTTATCCTTACCATTGCATTTGCTGTTCCACGTAGAATGCCTAGTACCGAAGTTTTCTCGTTAATCGTAGTAATTGAAGAATCGTGAACATTTAGCTTCGCCCCTAAAAATCGCTGGTTTATGACATCAACCTTTCTATTACGCTTTATTTATTGCTTCGTATGCAAATTATTAATTGAACTATGTGCGCCAAAAAGTCGGTGAGGTATGTCTTTCCGTAAAATCGTAGATCTGCCACTGCCGAGCTATTAGAACTGGAGGAAACATTTAGATGATGTAAAACTTGAAACACTAGTACAAGTTCAGCGTAAATCATTGGCACGGAAAATTAAATGGCAGTAAAAACCATCACAAAATTACACATAGAAAGATAAAATATGTAATTCACTCATGTTTTAATTGACCTAAAACGGATGCGTTTCTCTCTGGCGTTCACCCTCTGTCGTTGTTTTTCCTCGCTGTACGTATTCGTCTGTCAAGACCATACAGTGGCTGTGACGCTGGATGATCTTGTTGCCGTCATGGTGGGCTAGGAGGATCATGGTGCACATCATTCTGCGGATGTTCTTTCTGCTGACAGCTGCTTAACCACACGAGTTGGATCGTACATACTTGTGCTAACCCAACCGATCCACACCGCGGCGTCCGGTTCGTTTGGATTTGCGGATTGCATGACTTGAATCCATACCGGGAAAGACCTGAACATCCCAACTGCCCAGCACTGACATATTACCTGGTAATAGATGATGCTTTTCCGATGCCGCTCAATCAGAAGCCATGAGTTCTCAAAATTCACTCTGATCCCTGTCAGATCATGTGCTATTCCTGGTTCAAAGAACATCCGCAGAAAGTATGCATTTATGAGTCATTATAGTGTAAAAAAATCGACATAAAAAATATGATTTATGAGTCATTATAATGTAAAAAACATAGAAAATACGCATTTTACGTCGTATTTTTATACGGCATGTAAACGATTTTTTTTACGACATGTCTAAGTTTTCTTATGTTCTTCTCGACTTCCGAGATAAAAGAAAATTTACGTGACATAAAAATAATATACGGTTTAGAAGATAGAGGGTGGGTGTAGAATAACTATTCTACACCTTATTCTACACTCTGAATATATATATATATATATATATATATATATATATATATATATGACATATTCATACTACACCCAGGTGTAGTTACACCCATACGTGTTTCACACTATCTAGGCAGTATCTAACATACCGGAAGGTATGTACGCGTAGTATGAAGTATATAAGAATATTTGAGCAGTATATATACTATTTTTTTGGTAGTATGTAATTTTTATTCACATACTTCTTTTGTACGTACAAATATGACGGTATTTTATATATATACTGCAAACTATGAGTGCACTTGCATTTTTTTCACCTAATTTGCTTGTAAGTATCTTAGATATAGTATATAAACATACTCAAATAGATAAAGTATTATAAATACTTCTGTAAGGTAGTATATGAGATGTGGGTGTAGTTACACCCGGGAGTAAGAAGTATTTTAATATATATATATATTAAAATCTATTAATAACCTCACAAATTAGTGATCCTGAAAAGGAGTATAATTTTCGTGGCCGTCTTGATCGGTATACTGCTCTCCTCTGTACAATTAATAGGACCTTTATACTTCAAACGAATTGTTAAGAGGGTTTGGGCAATTGGAACATGTGATGTCAAGAGTTTTTAGATAATGTGGAGTCTAGAGTATAGTTGATTCCACTTCTTTGCCACTTCACACATCTTATTTAGTAAAATTAAAAACTATAAAGATAATAATGATGTTTAGTGAAGGGAACAAACCCCTATATGTGAAAATGGAGCGAAAGCATACGGAAATGGGTGTTGGGTGCTGCCAGATTAGTTTTCAAAATTTTGACGAAAGTGGAATGGAATACACAAACCACATAAATGAATATGAAAGCTATTTCTAAGTCTCCAAAAAGATCTCATTTTACGACATTTCCACATCTTTACGTGCATGCCATTTTCCCTGCTAGTTGAGTTCGTCCTCTACTAGATCCAGTAACCAGCTCATGAGAAGCTGCCAATCCCTTCGGTACAACTTTTGTCAGACAAGACTCTATGCGTGTAGGCGGAAATACATAGCGCCTAACGGAGGTCAGGAGAGATGAGATAGAGCACACCATGACATGAGCTTGCTACTTCCTCGACGGTGTACGAGGGGTGGGCTCCTCGATCGAAAAAATTGGTGGCATGATGCAAGTAGAGATAGGTGTCAAATCTGCACGCATGGGAGAAAATTGCAAAGAGAGCACCTAGTAGAACAGTCCTGACAAACAAGATCAACATGGTGTATAAGATAATACTACCCATCAGATCAGTTTTGAATCTGTGGCCCTCTACTCGCCCGAATTGTTGGCCGAGAAGCCAGGGCAGACCCAATAGAAGTTTCAATAGAATATGTTCATTTTTAGTAGAAAAATGATCAAAATATGTGAACTTGTACGAGAAATGCCCCGAGTCAGATTGTTTGTCCCCTCTCAATCAAATTATTTTCTAGGTGCGCCCCATTCGTGGAGAACCATTTACGAAGACGAAAGGCTATCATGTGCCAGCTTAATGAGATAATTTTTGCTAAAAACTTGGGCGTACTTTCTCCCAGAAGCTGAACCTTTTGAGAAATTTGGACAATTTAAATTTCTCTGTCACTAGGTACCCAGTTCGCCCGGGCAGCAAGTGTGAACTCTTACAACATTAGTTCCCTTATACTGTAGGCGGTTTGAATTAGTTTGCCAACCTAAGACGTCTGACCGCATGAAACAACAGGGTTTCACGGTTAGGGGATGGTTACCGCGTAAATGTCAGGTAGGAGTACATGCTTTCATCTTCAGTCGGTTCATACCCAACAGAGAATAGTAAAATTAATTAATAGATTAATGGAACGTTGCACAAGCATCTCCCTGTCAACGTTACTAACACGGTAATGTCTATACTGCCAACAGTTCACACCTTGCCTAGCACACAAACTTGGAACCTCAGACAAGAACACCCAACGGCCAACACACGCACACGAGAGGCTCTGGCTCTCTGCCCAAGTATGTTATACACGAAAAACTAACTAGCGACTCTAAGCACTAATCGAACTCTGCCCAGTGGCAAATCCAAGATAAAAATATAGGGTGGGCTTAAAATACCGAGAACATAGTTCCAGAAGACAATACAATTCAACCTACAACGGATTTTGAAAACTAAGATGCATAATAAGCCATGCACCTACAACACAAGGCTTACGTTGTAAATATATTCAGTTTAGCTCCATTCTAACACCTTTTTGCTGCCTTCACTACTAATTTTTTTAACCTTTTATCATCAACCATGGTTAAGACATTCATATTTGATAGTTTCTTGCTACAAGCGGAGGGTAGGCTCGAGCCTAACGAAGCATGGCTGGTAAATTCGCCCCTAACTCTGCCAACGAACATAACTTGGACTGGCTGCATTGACACACGTCTGAACTATTAGATGTAATGTGTACGTGTACAAGATGGAGTAGTACTCCACTCGTACATGACCCAAACTGTGTAACACGCCACGGTAGGGGCTCTTCCTACCTCGATATAACACGGAACCGAACCCTCCAACGAGGGTATCGTTCCAGCACCAAAATTAACATGGTATCAGGCCCCCTCCCTTCCCTCTCCTAGTTGCCACCGCCGCCGGTCCTCTCCACCGCTGCCGCCAGGCTCTCCCCTACGATATTCCTCCTACAAAAATACCAGAAGCTAGCCCTCCCTCCCCTCTACCAATTCCCGATCATCTTGATCCCAAATAAACACCCTCAAGCTCTCCCCGCTTTCTTTTCCCAAGACGCCAATTTCGGCTTCAAAACCCTAGATCGCCTCTTCAGGACCCATGACGACTCCATCTTTGTCCTCCACCATAGTGGGCGCCGTTGGCACCCCTCCGGCAATGAAGCTCACCAGTGAAAATTTTCTCTCATGGCAGACCCAAGCACTACCTACCCTTCATGGTGCTCGTTTGATGGTATTCCTTGAAGGTACCGAGAAGGCCCCCCCCTCCCCCCCCGAGTCTCTCAATGTGGAGGATGAGAACAAGAAGAAGATCACAATGTCAAATCCGGCCTTCGACGCGTGGATCACGTGTGATCAGCAGGTTGTCAGCTTCCTTGTGAACTCCTTGTCGGAAGATGTTCTTCCACATGTTTTTGGTCTACACCATGCCGCAGATGTGTGGGCTGCTCTATTTTCTTTATATTCCTCGTAGTCCAAATCCAAGGTCTCTAGTCTGCGTGGGGCTCTCACCAACACCAAGAAAATCGATCTCACCGCTCAGCAGTACATCCCCAAGATGAAGGGATTTGCTTCTTAGCTTGCTGCTGCTGGAAAGCCTATGGATGATGATGAACTCAAGGACTACATCCTCAACGGATTAGATGGCTCCTTCAACCATCTAGTTTCGGCCATCAACGCCGTTCCTTCGACGACTCTCCAGGACATGTGTTCTCAGCTCCTAGCTTGTGAAAACCGTGACAACATGCTTCTCTCTTCTGGATAGGCCCCGGGTTCTTTTCAATCCTCGGTGAACGATGCCGCTCGTCCCCATATGATCCTCCTGTCCGTTTCCCACCACCGCCTCCACCCACGCCATATACCTATGCTCCGCCACAGCCAACCTACAACCCTTACCAGCCCCCATACCAACCCTATCAGCCGCCATACAACCCCTATCAACCTCCTGCCATGCCATACCAACCACCACTATTACCCTTCCCAACCCCTTCCCAACAATACATTCAGCCAACACAACAGTTCTACCGCCCACCTCCACCTCCACCAGCGCGCCCACCACCTCAACCGGCGCGTCAGGACAATCCTCGCCCCAACACTCAGGGGCGTCGCAAAGGGGGGCGCAAGGACCGTGGCCGTATCGCCACGCCATGGCAGGACAGAGTGATCTGTCAAATTTGCAAAAAGGAAGGACATGCGGCTGGGGATTGTTGGTGGCGCTTTGGTGATGATGATGACGACGACACTCCTAAGGACATCAAGGGTGCTTATGGCGTGGGCTCCAATTGGGTGATTGACACAGGAGCCACAAACCACACCACGGGACAACTCAACAAGCTTCAAATTCATGAAACCTATCATGGGCGTGATCAGGTTAACAATTCTAGTGGACAAGGTATGGACATTGCTAATATTGGTCATTGCACACCCCACAATGTTCTCTACAAATTAAAAATATTCTGCATGTTCCTGATGCAACCATGAGCTTGCTTTCTGCACATAAAATTACCCTAGACAACAATGCCTATATTGAAATTCACCCTTTATTTTTCTTGATTAAGGACAAGGCCATGCAACAAATTCTGTTTAGAGGTCCATGTGAAGGTGGTCTCTATCCCCTAGTTCCAGTCTCCATGGTGTCATCTTCCAAGCATGCACTTGTCACCATCAAGCCTTCATCCTCTACATGGCATCGTCGTCTAGGGCATCCGTCATTTTTTATTGTCCAGCAAGTTCTTAGGAAGAATAATTTGTCATATACTCCAGAAATAAATTCTTATATATGTGATCCATGCCAACAGGCTAAGAGTCATAAGCTTCCCTATCCTATTTCTACTAGTGTTTCTAAAGCTCCTTTGGAACAAGTATTCTCTGATGTATGGGGTCCTGCTCCTCTTTTCATAGGCAAACATGCATATTATGTAAGCTTCATTGATTATTTTAGCAAATATACTTGGATTTATTTGCTTAAGAACCGTTCTGATGTGTATCAAGTTTTTCTTGATTTCCAACAATATGTTGAACGCCAGTTTAGTACAAAAATTCTCACCATGCAAACTGATTGGGGTGGTGAATATGAAAAGTTGAACAAGTTTTTCCAACAAGTAGGCATTGTTCATCATGTCTCTTGTCCCCATGCTCATCAACAAAACGGTTATGCTGAACGCAAACACCGTCACATTGTCGAAGTTGGGCTTGCTTTACTTGCCAACGCTTCCATTCCTCTTAAGCATCGGGATGATGCTTTTATCATAGCTACTTTTCTTATAAATTTGTTACCTACCAAGGTTCTTAATATCGAGTCTCCTACAGAAAAGCTTCTTCATGTCAGCCCAAACTATGAGTCTCTTCGCGTCTTTGGATGTGCATGTTGGCCCAATCTTCGTCCATATAACAAACACAAGCTTTCTTTTCGATCCAAAAGATGTGTGTTCATTGGCTATAGCTTTCGACATAAGGGTGTAAAATGCCTAGATACTACCACTGGTCGTGTCTATATCTCTCGAGATGTTGTTTTTGATGAGAACATATTTCCCTTTGCTGAGTTACACCCTAATGCTGGACGTCGTCTCCGTGAAGAAATTCTTCTACTTCCTTCAAACGTTTCCACCTCGGTATCTCAAGATGGGGCGTGCATTCTAATGATCAATACTTGCAACATGTTCCTGTTATTCCTATTTTCCAGGTCCCTACAACAGTGGAGCCAAGTATGCCACAAAATCAAGTACTAAATTCTGCTCAAAATAGTGCAGCTAGCACATCAAATGATGAAGCAGAAGAAGACACAGGAAGAGGGGCCGGTTGGGGCGATCCCAAGGCTGATTCTCGTCAGGAATCTGCCTCGGATCAGCCGCCAGATATGCCTGCCACGGATGTTTCCGTTCCCTCCCCGCCTTCCGCGCCGCACACGCGTGAGCCCCACTCCGTGTCTGCCAGGTCCACGCGGGAGCCGACCGCGTGGGACCTTGTCTCCGACTCTCCTCCTCCACACGCGCACGCGCGTGAGTCCGCGCCGGACACGTCGCCAGGGAGAGATTCCTCCCGATCGGATCGGGCCCGCTCGCCTCCTCCGCGCCAACAGCAACCGGCCACGTCACCCCCGCCCGTGTCCTCACCTTCCCGTGACACAGACAGCGCCAGGAGCAATGATGGCACTCATGATGGCGCCAATAATGGCGAAGATTGTCCCGCCCAAGTGCAGGCGCAGCCTGGATCTTCTGCGCCACATGCTTCTACACCGCCTCCTGCCATCGGTGTTCAGGCACGTCTGCAAAAAGGTACTAGATAACCGAAAAATACACTGATGGTACTGTCAGGTATGCTATGTTGACGACTACAGGAGAACCACAAAATTTAAAAGATGCTCTTTCTGATATAAACTGGAAGAGAGCGATGCAAGAGGAATATGATGCTCTTATTGAAAATCATACTTGGCATCTTGTCCCACCGAGCTCCACGAAGAATGTGATTGACTGTAAGTGGGTTTACCATATTAAAAGGTGTGCTGATGGCAGTATTGGCAGGTATAAGGTAAGACTAGTTGCAAAAGGTTTCAAACAACATTATGGTATTGACTATAAAGACACCTTTAGTCCTGTTGTTAAAGTTGCAACTATCAGACTTGTTCTCTCTGTAGTAGTGTCAAAAGGATGGAGTTTAAGGCAGCTAGATGTAAAGAACGCGTTCTTACATGGTGTTCTAGAAGAGGTGGTTTATATGAAACAACCACCAGGGTTCCAATCTTCCGCTACTCGAAATTACATATGTAAACTTGACAAGGCTCTCTATGGTTTGAAACAGGCGCCAAGAGCATGGTACTCTCGTCTTAGTTCCAAGCTTCATACTATGGGTTTCTCTCCATCAAAGGCTGACACATCCTTGTTTCTGTTCAGAAAGGAAGTTATTACTATGTTTCTTCTCATATATGTTGATGATATTATTGTGGCAAGTTCCTCTGATTCTGCCATATCAGCTTTACTATGCACTCTTAGTACATAATTTGCTCTCAAAGATCTTGAAAACTTGCATTATTTCCTTGGTCTTGAGGTTCATAAGCACTCCAATGGGATCTTGTTAAATTAGGAAAAATATGCCAATGACATAATTCAGCATGTATGTATGCAACATTGCTCGCCATGCCCTACACCTCTTGCAGCAAATGAAAAATTATCCTTAAATGAGGGTACTCTCCTTGGTCCTGAAGATAGCACTCAATACAGACGTGTTGTTGGAGCTCTTCAGTATCTTACTTTGACAAGGCCAGACTTATGTTTCTCTATCAATAAAGTCTCTCAATACCTTCATGCTCTTACTACTGCTCACTTGGCTGCTGTAAAAAGGATATTACGGTACATAAATGGCTCTAAACAAGTTGGAATGACTTTTCAGCCATCCTATTCCACTCTTCTCAGTGCATACTCTGATGCTGATTGGGCAGGTGATCTTGATGATAGACGATCTACAGGTGGTTTTGTTATATTTTTTGGTCCTAATCTTATATCTTGGAGTGCTAGGAAACATGCAACCATCTCTCTCTCCAGTACAGAAGCTGAAAATAAAGCCATAGCTAATGCTACTGTAGAACTTATATGGGTTGAGGCTCTTGCTCGTGAGCTTGGAATCTCACTAAAGAAAAAACCATGTCTATGGTGTGACAATCTTGGTGCTACTTTTCTGTCTGCTAATCCAGTTTTTCATGCTCGAACCAAGCATATTGAGATTGACTTCTTTTTTGTTCGAGAAAGGGTTGCTGCTAGACAACTTGATGTCAGGTTCATCTCTAGCAAGGATCAGATTGCAGATGGTTTCACCAAGACTTTATGTAATAAGAAACTAGATGAGTTTAAACGTAATCTCAACCTCTCCTAGGTTTCGGTTAAGGGGAGTATTAGATGTAATGTGTACGTGTACGAGATGGAGTAACGAGATGGAGTAGTACTCCACTCATACACAACCCAAACTGTGTAACACGCCACGGTAGGGGCTCTTCCTACCTTGATATAACACGTAACCGAACCCTCCAACGAGGGTATCGTTCCCAACACCAAAATTAACATGAACTACTCACATTCTTGTTTGTGTTCCCGACCTTCATTCGATGATATGTTCCTAATCAGCCCAGTTTTGACGGATTAGGCGCGTGCTAACCCTACCTTTCCACTGATCATGATGCCGGTTTTGTTTGTGTTGGATCAATGGGTTGCATGGTTTGAAACCAGACCGTTAAAAGTCCAGATGTACATACCGTAGCAGAGACACCAACATGGTACTATATGTTTTCCTGTTGCCGCTCAATCCGAAGATACTCATGAGTTACCACAGAGACACTGATTCCATTGAAATTATGTGTCTTCTCGCCACACTTGTTTATATACTTGCAAGGACTCCAAAGATCAATGCAACTCTGCGCGCGAACGGAACATGGACTCAATGCCACTGAATTCTTAACAACACATAATTTAAGAGGCTTGCTTCGTGCTCCTCCCTTCCCCAAACTTAAAACGGAAATCTGGTATTTTAGCACTAATTAATCTCTAATATTTTTTTAATTATATTGGTTGCCTAGATCTAAAATTAAACCCGTATTACCCATGTATATATCCACGTATCCTATATGGAGATCGATCTAACTACCCGTTGTTCTTGACATAAGTACTCCGATAGACACAGGTGAGGACGAGAACATGGCCACCGCAAGACGAGAAGGCAGAGGTTCAATTTCCTCTACACTCGTCTCTTCCCTTCCACCTTGCACATAATTCATAGGACCGAATTTGCGTTGATCGATACCTCTGATGACAAGGACGCTCGGTACATATAGGAGGCAACTGCTGCTCGCCGCTGGCAGTACCGAGGGTGTGCCATTGCTCGAAACCAGTGAGGACAGAGGAACCATGAATCGTGAGCGACGGGGACACCACGATACACTCCTTACATGCGTTAAGAACCATCATGTCCTTAGTTATATAGGGGTATGGAGCGATCTCAGCCATTGTTGTGTTTACAATTTGGATAGGGAGGAGCACTGCTGCAGAAATGATAATTTAATTCGTGTTCAGGCTTCGGACGAGCACACGCATTAAATATGATAACCATGGACAGCTTTGTCGCTAGCATGGCCAGTCGGCAGGATCACCAGGCACATCATCCCGTTGATGCTCTCTCTTCTACCTGGTGCCTAGCTGCCCGAGTTGGCAGCCCGTGCTAAACTAATCTGTCTACAGACTATGACGCTAGTTTGGCTTGGGTTGGATGCTTTAAAACCAGACCATGAAAATACCTGAAGTGCTTAATGGTTCAATTTTTTTTACACTTGGAAAATACCTCATCTTGAAAAGGTTATCAATTTTTTTTTCTGTCTGTTGCTGATTTGTCCATGATGATAGGTATAGCCAGGTTTCCACCTCCGCCTGCACGTGGACCTGTGCATGCAGGTGTCTTCATGTTTTTCTCTTATTTTCTCTTCTTTAAAAAAAAACTTCAACACCTGTTTAGTACTGAGAAAATGCACCTGGGTGAAAAAGTGCAATTCATTTTTTACTAAGTTGAACATTTGATTTCCTGAAATAAAACAGGTCAAAGAAATTCTCAGTCGACCGGTATGTAGGCTTGTTTCTTGTGTAACCTCAACGCGTGGATATTAAGCAATGGAGGCCGCAGAGCTCTCTAGCATGCATGCTCCCTGCGCGACACGCGCTCGAGCTCTCTAGCATGCATGCTCCTATGTTCCATCTTTCCCACTGGGAGGTTGCGGATATGAATTCAGGGAGGTCAATCTGACGAAGGCACCAGATTCATCACATGATATGGTTGCCGTTACGTCATGGTAGCGGCAAAGCGCTGCAATGGACATGCGCTGAGACGTTGGAAGATGGCGATGGCAGCCTATGCCGCATGGGCGTGTAGCGGGTATTCGGCCGCGCTGGCTTGCCTGATCCGACAAAAGACAAAAGACAAAAGGTTGGACAAGCATAAGACAAGCTCTAACGGAGCCCGTAAAATCGCGAACTGTAAATCGCGTTTACAGGTGACAAAAATTCACTTTTATCGTCCGAAAACAACCGTCACAGAATGGAACCCACAAACTAGACCCATAATACGGACGGCAAAAGCCAGGATCTCAATATTTTCACATGTCCGAGTTTATGCAAATTGATTCAATCAGAAGATGCAATAAATAGTTGAAATCAAATGATCATCCGCATTATTCAGATCAAATTACAACAATCAAATTCACCCAAATAGTTTCAATCAAATCATACAACAACAATGTTTAATGGTACACAAACCCAATGTAGATCATTGGCGGCCATGCCTCTCCCAGTGGTGCTTGATGAGATCCTTTTGGAGCTGCGCATGGGTTCCCTTGTGCTCAATTTGCTTGTACGAATCAAGAAAAGCTTGAAGGGGATCGGGGTTCCTTTGTAGTTTCACTCGGTTCGCAACATTGTCATAGAAATACTCCAAGTCTATCTCTCTCACCCGCGATGATCATGTTGTGAAGAATGACCGCATGTCATCATGTTCTTGAGGGTTGGCATGTCGCAAAAATGAGCAGGACCTCGTAAAATAGAAAATCTTGCTTGCAAAACTTCAAAAGTTCTCTCAATATCCTTTCAGGATGCCTCTTGTGCCTTGGCAAATCCAGCTTCTTCCCTTGTTTCTGGATCATGAATAGTCTTCACTAGAGTTACGCAGTCAGGATATATGCCATCGGCTAGATAGTAGCCCATTTTGTAAGTGGTGAAACCGAATAATGGCGGTTAATTTACAGTTTGCACGACTTTACGGGCTTCGTTGGAGCTTCTCTAAGTGGGGAGACAAGGACGACAAGCCACTTCTAGAGTCTTCTCCATGATCCCAGTTAGCGGAAAAGTCGTCACCAGATAGTGAAGTGATCATCCCAAACACTATTTTATAGAGGATTGAAATTAGAAACGTATACAAAGTGATTTGATTTGACAAGTAAATTACAGCTGTAAGTTGTTCGCTAGTGAATTTTGACATATTTCCTAGATGGAGCCTATGTGAAAAATAAATAAAGGAGACATATTGAACTTCGTTCCAATGTACATGCTTTCAAAATGACTTCGGTAGAATTTAGGAACTTCTCTATGCGTCCCTCCTCCTTCGTTCGAAATTCAAGGTATCAATTGTCAATTTGGCTCCGCAAGGCAGGTAAGAGGTGCCACGACCTACTCAGTCTGAGTAACCCCGCGGGACATGCTTTCCCGATGTCACTCATTTCAAATGAGATATATATATGTCTCCTCGTGCCAAGATGCGGTGCTTCTTTCTGTGTTGCCATCCAAGTCCATCAACATTCTCGTTAACAAAAACTAAGCAACCCATATGTGTAATTAGCCAGCATGGCTTTGTCAGCGATACTACGTAGCAGCTAGCTTCTATTGGAGAACTAGCAGCTGTGTGTAGCCGGACTGCTTATCCTTGCAGGGAGTTGTACATGCCCTTTTATATAACACTACAAACATACTATTGCCTGCACAGAACGTGCACTACTAGTTACTACTAGCTACCGCAAACTAGAAACCAGCAACACATATTATTCATCTCATTAATTATCTGCTTACCCTAATAGGTATAACATATTTACTGCCGGTTACTTCTATATGGAAGTCATGCCGACATGCTAGAATTTTCATTGTCGTAGGTATTTTGTACTTCCATGGGTTTCTGCATGGCCAGCAAGCATACATAAAGTATCAACTTAGTTAAGTGAGACACAACAAGTTATTTATCAATAGACTTTGTGGCCTGGTATTCTCTTCTAGCCGAGATAGTTTTATGGGCACGTGACAGAAAATTCACAGGGCGGTGGTCATATACTAGGTGCATATCTGGAATTCCGTATACAAACATCTATCTATCTATCTATCTATCTGTCATATACTAAAAACAATATACAGGATGTCTAATAGAGACATAAGGTTTATCCACATAGCCTCAAAATAAATGCTCTGTTAATTTTAATTTAAACGGCTGAGGTTAAAAAAATTAAGACCTTACGACAATCAAGTATTATCTTACAGTACAACAACTAAGTAGGATCTTACACTAGGTGTAACAACAACAACAACAACAACAACAAATAATTCAGCTCCAACTTTTATTTTTAGTTTCCAAACCCCGCGGAAAGGGCAAAAAGAAGAAGAATGAGGAAGAGTTTAAGGATTCAGATAATATGGATAAAGACGTGGAACCCAAACCCGCCGACAACAACGATGACAAGGGTAAAAATATCTTTGAGAAGAATGCTCCAGTCTACCACAACTTGCTTGGCACCCCTACTGTCTGAGCCCAGAAAATCTCTTGGAGGATACTGATGGCCATTCTCCCCCCGTTCCCCAGTTCGTGAAGTGATCAGGGATTACCATTACTTGGGATAGGCAGAATCACCCAAAGCTCATTCCGACAGAGAATTAGTACGCCATGGTCATCAACCCTCTTATTGACGGCAGCAAGTTCACCAAGTGCCACAGTTCACTCGAGCACAGCCGAAAAAATCTATGCACAACTAGCGAAAAGTTATCACCATCAGAAAGTAAATTGATCGTCCCAAATACTATTCTATAGAGGATTGCAATTAGAACCGTATGCAAAGTGATTTGTTGTGACAAGTAAATTACAGCTATAAGTTGTTCGCCAGTGAATTTTGACATAATTCCCAGATGGAGCCTGTGTGAAAATAAAAATAAAGGACACATATGGAACTTCATTCCAATATATATGCTTTCAAAATGATTGCGCCGGGATTTAGGGAACTTGCTCTATGCGTCACTCCTCCTTCGTTCGAAATTCAAGGTATCAAGGGTCAATTTGGCTCATCCCGCAAAAAAAAGGGATCAATTTGGCTCCGCAAGGCAGGTAAGAGCATCTCTAGCAGATACTGCATAACCGCGTACCGCAAAAGTCGACCAGTTTTGCAGTACCAAAATTCGCAGCGCGGAACAGATACGCAAAACAGAACTGCATATTTGAAAATTATCACTAGTTGGCGCTAGATTCATACATAGTGGATGGTTTTGATCATCGGGGAGGCCTACCAAAATTTACAAAAAAAACTGGATGCCGTGCCCTACATCCAGAACCCTAGCTACCGCCGGTGGTACCTACTCACCGGACCTTTAACGGCGGCGTCGAAGCTCGCCTACTCGTCGTCCGAGTCGGTGGTGTCTTCGGAGTAGTCGACGACGAAGATTCCGAGCCGGGCGGCGTGCTCGCGGGCGGAGTGGCGGCAGAACTCGTGCTACTCGCGCACGCGCTCGTCGCAGCGGCGCTTCGCTCGCTCCCATACATCGGAGACGAGGCTGCCGAGGGAGTTGAACTTCGCCTCGTGGACCGCCTCGTCCTCCTACGAGCCGAAACCGTCCTCCTCCCCCGAGTTGCCGGAGTAGTCGATGTGGCCCCAACGAGCGGGGGCCGGAGCGGGAGCGGGCATCGGAGTTGGAGGCGGCACACGAACCACCGGGGCAGGCGCTCGGAGTTGCGGGCCAGAGCTTGCGGCCGCGCGGGAGCTTCCCGCCTCGGCATGGTCATCAATCCTCTTATTGGCGGCAGCAAGTTCACCAAGGGCCATAGTTCACTCGAGCACAGCCGAAAAAATCTATCCCGACGTGAAACGGAAGCGGTAGGAATACCTAAAAGGATGCAAACAAATATCAGTAAAAACATGAAAAACGAAAGAAATCAAAAGAAGAGCAGAACACATACCATAAACCGACGAAGAAGCGAACCGTAAACGTGGAAGACCGACACGCGCTGACAATCTCGTAAGAAGACGTGTTCCACTATTTCCAAGACGAGCGGTACGAACTGAGACACACTTTACGACCTCACTCCGAGAAACCGCGCACCTACACGACGCGGAAACTCCAAGACGAGCGGTCTTACGCGGATAGATAATGATGGCCGTCGGCCGTCTATAGCCAGTGATGACGACCCTCTCTAGACTACCGCTAGGTCGTCTATCCACCACGAGAACCCTCATCCGACCATACGTTCCGACGGCGCCTGCCCTTGGAGGGTCTACGTAGCCACATCAACTATTGGTGGGCCCGCGCACGCGAAAGCACGCGCACACCTAGGGTTCACAACGGTAGACCGCCAAGTCAGCTTTCTAAGGGTCCCGCGTACGCCAAAATACACGTCCACGTAGGTTCTAAGACGCCATGTCGACTCTCTGCGGGTCCCACTACCGCCACAATCCGGGCCTAGCATGGGCTCACACTAGTGGAGAACGGACCTCCAGTCCCGGCCCGTAAGGGGCTTTAGTCCCGGTACTGGTAACCGGGACTAGAGGGGCGGGACTAAAGGCCCACCCACTAGTCCCGGCCCTCTTACCAGCCGGGACCAATGGGCATCCACGTGGCCGTCTTCGGCGCTGGTGCCCCATTAGTCCCGTTCAATTACGAACCGACAATGGTTCTCTGCCATGCAGAATTTAGGCACTTTCTCTGCCACGTCAGAGAATTCAATTTGTATCTTTTTTTTCATTTCAAAATAGTTTTCTACGCTACCATATACCGTACATGTTCGTGCATACATAAGATAACCTTTCTTAAGATCGAGCATACAAATATATACATGATAGTTACACATGGAGATCACAATTATCGGGACTAGAGCCAGTCTATTCAATTACACGGTCGGGGATCATCGGTGCCTATTCACACTAAATTCTCTGGCGTCATCTATCATCTCGTTCATCAAGAATCCTGCCAGTTCTTCAACAATTGCTACTACGCTATATAAGAAAAGGAGATCAATATGAATATCAATCATGATAACAAAAAGTGACGGTAATAAAATAATGTTATGAATGTATTGCTTACATCGACTCTATAATCATTCAGCTTACTGGTAAACATGCGAATGAACTCGCAAACGTAGAATCCACATAGATTCGTCTTCGGTGGCTGCCTCGCGCACTTTACGAGAATAGAATTCAACAAAAATAATAATCCAGCATCATAATTGTATTGAAACTAGAAGTAAAGAGATGCGCGTACTACTTACCGAGACCGGCTTAAACGTCAGCTTCTCACTAAAGTCACCCGTAACCGCACTTTTGAACTGGTTCCAAACCCTACCCGGTAAAGAAAATGAATGAGTTATTTATTACGTGATATCTCAGGAAATCAACGAAAGAGACCGATGTAGCGCGAAAATTACCTCTGGAGCATGTCCTGCATGTCCCTAAACATTTTCAGGGGTCTCTTTAATGGGTCCATGACTTCAACTCTTCCCTTATCAAGTTGAATGTCTAGCAGAATCCAGTGGAAACTGTACACGTTTATATATACATCAGTAACTCATCAATTACACTTAACATCGAGTAAGCAAAAGAGAATGTGTACAATAGAGTAAGACCCTCACGCGAAATTGTAAGAAAACAGTATGTGGTCACAGAAATTTTGCTCCGTTAGAAACCTTAGAAGGTTTTCCTGCGTCTCCTCGGGTTTTGTCGTTAGCGTATTTACATGTATTTTATCTGGGTCAATGAACCCAACACTAAAGATTGACCTTCTTTTACAATCCATGATCTTCATTCTGCATAATAATAGAGTACAAAAGGATATAATTAGGATAATTACATGCAATGAACTGAACAACTGAAAAAATGAACAACTTATATATAGACAATGAATTCAACAACTTACAAACAATAGCAACTCATGAGACTTTTGTCGAGGGCGTCGAAAATGTATAACTGGAAGAGTTCTGAAAACTCAACATGGACCTCTTCTTCTCGGAAGTAGTAGTCATGTGGGACTTCGCCACGATCATTATTCTCTCCTCGCTACGGCTTTCAAGTACCATTTATGTAAAGTCCGCATTTGTGTTGGCAGTTTGAACTCAAAGTCGACTGAGGCTTCCTAGGACATATGTAGGGACTACCCAAGCCTTGGGTAACTTGTCGCCTGGAACCAAGCAATTCCTCAACAAATACATTCATAGAGGCCGCAAGCTTCGCAGCTTCTTCCATATTCTCTGGGAATATCATGGGATACCACCTTGAGGGGTGGGATCGATTTTTTGGCCTGTTCCCCGAGCTGGGGGACGTCCTTTCTTTCCCGGTTGCACTTTGACTTGATGATTTGCTCCCGCTTGCACTTCTACTTGATTTGCTCTTCTTCACTTCCTTCTGAAGTGTGCGTCGATAGTCATCTGGCTTATGGTGCAAGTCATATTGCGATTTTGTGTTCAGAAAAGAAAGTGCATACGCTTTTTTGCTTCTCGGTGTATACCGGGGCGGGCTCGGTTTCTTCTTTTGAAGCTGCGCAACACATTCGGCCTTTATGATCATGTCGGTTTCCTCGTCAGTACGATCATAAGGTCTGATAGGAAGATTCTTATGAGGTACTCTTGGGAGGGGCGACATTTGTCGTTTTGGGCTCATGCGTCGTTTAGTACTAATCGAAGGCTGCGGCGGAGATCGAGATGGACTCGGGCTGTGGTGGTCGTAGTCATGGGGTGGGCTTCTTGGAGGTGATGGAGGTGAAGGTGACATGCGACCACTCGGAGGCGGTGTTGGCTTTGGCGTCTAGCCTGGAAGCTTGATGTTGTTCTTGTCCCATAGAATGATACCACCCAGTACTTCTCCCAGTGTCCTCTCACCTTCAGGTCCAGGGATGTCAAGCTCCATTGAGTCCCACCCCATTGCGATTTCATCCACAAAGAACTTTAGCATAGCTACTGAATCGCACGGCCATGCCAAAGGCGCTGTGGACAAGGTAAAGCACATCCGACCGCCACCTTGATGGATGGGTTCTTCACCTTCGATGGAGCTCACAAGATGCCTCCTTGATTCCATCCACGGGTAGCCGGGACCGCCATCTACCATACGTGCATCGTCAGAAGGGACCTCCGATTCAGCCACGCTGCTTCTCCGCTGAGATGGGACGGCGGTAATATCGAGTACAGGATCTTGCAGGCGCGCTTCTCCTCGATGTTCGTCAATCTGTTGCTGATGCATTCGAAGTGTTCCTAGCAACTCGGTGAACCTGTCTCCCTCCTCCTCCTGCCGTCACCTCTTTGCTCTCTCTCGGCTCCTATAAGTATCTCTGCCTTTGGGAAACCCCATCTCCCACGATAACTAGGGCCAAGGCCTCGTAGACACGCCCTCCAGGCTCGTCATTCCCGAGGACCTTGTCGCAAGTCTTTCTCTCTATCGGACGGAACTTTGTTGTCCCCGCTTTAATCTCCTTCACCACTTTCTCGCCATGTATCCCGGGTATCCTAATCCCACATCGCAAATAAGGTCCTCAGATTGGCCATACTCACTCCCATGCCCAAGGAACCAATTCCTTGCCCTCGATCCCATTCTTCGTATTGGTTATGGAGTGATCCCTTTAGCAAGCACTCATTCTCTTTAGCATCCCACTTTGGCATGGCAGCCAGAGCCCCTCGCCCTGTGATGGTGATATTTCTTCATCGCGACATTTTTCTTGTTTTTTTCTGACATTTCCATAGCAGGTTATGACTCCTTGTACTTCACAAATGCATCCCAGTTAGCCTGCTACTTCGTTAGATAGCATTCAAATTTAGGAGGAGTCTTCATCTTCTGATACTTTTGCCATAATGCTTTCTTCCAGTTCTTGAATAGTTCGGCCATCTTCGTAAGAGTCCACTGCTTGACTTTTTTCCTCAATGCAGCTGTCAAAGATCATCCTCACATTCTGGCAGGGTGAAATGTGTCATGAGGTCATTCCAAAGACCCTCTTTGCACCTGTCGGCGACATACTCACCCTCTTTCGCCCCTTTGGTCTTATTCCACTCTCGAACGGTGATCGGGATGCGATCCCTAACCATAACTCTGCATTGTTGTTTAAATACAGTTTTAGCCTTTTCGGGTTCCAACGGTTCACCCCGTGGTGATACCCGCGTAATTGTATAACGCGTAGATGCGTCCAACTTTTTGGCCGGGCCTCGTTTGGAATAGTTTTTGCTTGATGTGGAGGCCTAAGAGAAGAAACATTCGTCAATTTATATATATATATATAACTCAGTTAATGCATCTACTGATCACCAAACTTCATATATATACCTCGCCGTCGGTTTCTCCACCACCGGAGCCGTCGGCTTCTCCACCACCGGAGCCGTCGGCTTCTCCTTGATCATTTCGGTCGACCTCCTCTCCCTCACCGGAGGGGTTCAGATAAATCGACGGAGATTAGGGTGGATCAACATGGGGGGTGTCGTTGATCATATCCTCGAGAATTTCTTCCTATGCTAGGTCTCTCTGGATTGGATCCATAGTTTTCTACAAAATGCACACAATAACATTTTTCATTCAATATTGCTGCATAAAATAATACTAAACAATAATATGAACACGCAATTTGCTACAATAATACTAAACAATAGCAAAATTCTAGTGATGCCCTAACCCTAACCCTAAGTCCGGGGGCCCGCGAGCACCACCACCCTAACCCTAAGTCCGGGGGGCCGTGAGCACTACCACATTAACCCTAAGTCCGGGGGCCCGCGAGTACCACCACCCTAACCCTAAGTTCGGGGGCCCGCGATCACTACCACATTAACCCTAATCCGGGGGCCTGCGAGCACTACCACCCTAAGCCTAAGTCCGGGGGCCCGTGACCACTACCACATTAACCCTAAGTCCGGGTGCCCGCGAGCACTACCACCCTAACCCTAAGTCCGGGGGCCTGCGAGCACTACCACATTAACCCTAAGTCCGGGTGCCCGCGAGCACTACCACCCTAACCCTAAGTCCAGGGGCCCGCGAGCACTACCACATTAACCCTAAGTCCGGGTGCCCGCGAGCACTACCACCCTAACCCTAAGTCTGGGGGCCCGCGAGCACTATCACATTAACCCTAATTTCGGGGGCCCGCGAGCACTACCACCCTAACCCTAAGTCCGGTGGCCCGCGAGCACCACCACCCTAACCCTAAGTCCGGGGGCCCGCGAGCACTACCACATTAAACCTAAGTCCGGGGGCCCGTGAGCACCACCACCCTAACCCTAAGTCCGGGGGCCCGCGAGCACTACCACATTAACCCTAAGTCCGGGTGCCCGCGAGCACTACCACCCTAACCCTATGTCCGGGGGCCCGCGAGCACCACCACCCTAACCCTAAGTTCGGGGGCTCGCGAGCACTACCACATTAACCTAAGTCTAGGGGCCCGCGAGCACTAGCACCCTAACCCTAAGTCCGGGGGCCCGCGAGCACTACCACATTAACCCTAAGTCCGGGTGCCCGCGAGCACTACCACCCTAACCCTAAGTCCGGGGGCCCACGAGCACTACCACATTAACCCTAAGTCCGGGTGCCCGCGAGCACTACCACCCTAACCCTAAGTCCGGGGGCCCGCGAGCACTATCACATTAACCCTAAGTCCGGGGGCCCGCGAGCACTACCACCCTAACCCTAAGTCCGCTGGCCCTCGAGCACCACCACCCTTACCCTAAGTCCGGGGGCCCGCGAGCACTACCACATTAAACCTAAGTCCGGGGGCCCGCGAGCACCACCACCCCAACCCTAAGTCCGGGGGCCCACGACCACTACCACATTAACCCTAAGTCCGGGTGCCCGCGAGCACTACCACCCTAACCCTAAGTCTGGGGGCCCGCGAGCACCACCACCCTAACCCTAAGTCCGGGGGCCCGCGAGCACCACCACCCTAACCCTAAGTCCGGGGGCCCGCGAGCACTACCGGACTTAGGGTAGTTATTTCTTTAGCTTATCTTTATTTAGCACTAATGCTTGTCTGTCTCAATCGACACTATAATACTACATACTATATAATATACTACTATATATATTATTACTAGTAATAAATATATATACACAAACATATATATATAAACTATATTTATATACTAGTAATAAATATTACAATATAAAAAAGATACAAGAAATAAAAAAACATACACTACAAATTAATATATACTATACTAGAAATTAATATATACTATACTAGAAATTAATAAAAAAACATACACTAGAAAAAAAAAGATACACTAGAAATTAATATATACTATACTAGTAATACTAGTAATAATTCTATCTATTACTAGTAATAATTCTTAATTAATATACAAAAAATACAAGAAATTAATATATATATACTATATCTATATATATTACTAATAATTATTAACATATAGTACTAATAATTATTAAAAAAGTGGCCGATGGGTGTGGTGCTTGCCTGGCCGCTGGGCGCCGCCTGGCTTAGGAGGAGGAGGATTGAGGCGGCATGTGGCGCCTGCTCGGCCGGGGCCAGGGACAGAGAGGAGGCAGAGGGCTACTGGGGAGGTTACCTCCCAGCAGCTGGGCGACGTGCTGCCTCGAGAGGCGTCTCGAGGCGGGCGTGGCAACACGACGGGGTGGCTACGCGGACGAGCGGAGAGGCGGCGAGGTAGCGGTAAATTTCGGCAGCCTGGCGGCGTAGTGCTACTCCTCGCTCCGGTCGATGGATTCGACCGGGGAAGAAGGCGGCACAATAAATACCCCCCACCCTTTAGTCCCGGAGCGTGGCATAAACCAGGACTAAAGGGGCGGTCTTTAGTCCCGGTTCCATCCACGTACCAGGACTAAAGGCTTTGGGTGCCTTTTCGCCTGCAGAGCCTTTAGTCCCGGATGGTGTTCTGGGCCGGGACTAAAGGCCCAAATTTGCGCGCGCTGGGCCTAAGTTGGCGCATGTTTTTTTAAATATTACAATTTGTAGCTATTAGATTTTTTAAACATTTGAATTATACAGTTTTTGCATACTTATGAATTTGAGAAAATTTTCAACATGAAAAGTTTTTGAATTTGAATAAGTAATCCAAATCTATTTTATGTTTTATAAAATAATTATTCTAACTAGTGAAACTAATAACCATTTTGCCATTTCCAATTTAAAAATGCATTAACTATTATATTTTGCATATTTTTGAATCTCACTAAATTTTTAACATAAAAAGTGCTTGAATTTGAATAAGAGATTCAAATGCATTTTCTGTTTTATAAAATAATTATTCTAACTAGTCAAACTATTAACCATTTTGCCATTTTCATGTGATTTCGACGCTCCGGTGGTCTTCCTCCGGCGAAACCCTAGACCGCGGTCCCCGGATCGTCTACCCCTATAGCTTTCTCCGTACGAGGGTAGCCCCTTTAGGGTTTAGGGTTTATGGTTTAGGGTTTAGGGTTTAGGGTTTAGGCTTCCCTCCTCTGACTTCCCGCCATTTCTCACTATATATATGTAGGCTTGGTCATTGCCACAGCACATCTAGACTCATATCTGTCGCCTCTCTCCACTCTATCCCATGGCTTCCACCATACCTCTAACCCCAGGGAGGCGGAGATGGAGTCTTTCACGGGCTAGCAGGAAAATATTTTCCGAGGGAACTCCAAGATGCCATAGGGCGTGTGCACCAAGGGCATCTTCGAGAAGTTCCGCCACGGGAGATTTCCCAACCCTTTCCTCCATCCATGGGGATGAAACTCTCCATCCATGTTGGCTTGTTGAGTTACTTGCCATGGTGTATCGATGCTCCTTTTATAGGCATGACACACTTCTACTTTGTCTTCTTCCTCCGACAGGGCGTCGTGTGCTACATGCTTTATCTCATCGAGTAGTGCGTCCACCCACGCGTCCTTATCCTACCGACAACTTTAGTCCCGGTTTGAGCCCCCACCCGGTACTAAAGGTTACCCACATGTCCTTATCCCACCGACAGTTTTGTTAGATAACACAAAAACCACCTTTAGTCCCGGTTGCACCCACCAGCCGGTACTAAAGGTTAGCCACCCCCCAGATAAGGCCCTCCCAAATAAGCCTCCCCCAGATAACGCCCCCCATCTTTTGTCCCGGTTTGAGCCCCCACCCGGGATGAAAGTTTCCCACGCCACTGCGTTCCCGCGCTTTCCACCGGTTCCCACCTCTGTCTTCCCGCCATTTTTTCAGTATATATATGTACGCTTGGCCTCCATTTACATATCACATCTAGACTCATCATTCTCTTCCCATGGCTTCCATCGTATCTCTAACCACCCGGGAGGCGGAGGCGCTGGCGCCGAACTACCCTCGCCCACCGCTACCGCATCCCGACCGCCGGATGTCGAGCACCGAGGCGTGCGTCCTCCTCGTCCCTCTACGTGTGGAGCGCCGATGGCCATCACGAACCACTACTACCTTGAGCTCACGCCAGAGCAGCGAGGAATCCCAACCGCATCCCGACTATTTCCGACTTGGGAAGCCTTCTTCATCAATCGACGTGAGAGAGGGCGCCGCCGCACGAGGAGGACGGCGACCACCTCCTTCAACTTCAACGAGGCCGTCGGCTGTGGTGGCGCGGCCGGACTCTGCAGAGTGTCATGGCCTACAACACGACCGGCAATAACCCCCGCCTGCGGTACCCTCAAATCCAGCCCACGCGTGCCCAACCTTCAAGGTTCGACTACGACGACCCCGACGATGACAGCGATGACGGCGCCGGCGACTACGACGACAAAGTATGCCAGACATGTGGCTAGGCAGGAGCATGACTGAATCACTCCAACATTAGGCATGTTACTTAATTTTTAGTTGTGCTATTTATCTTAATTTTCAGTTGTGCTATGTATCCTTAGTGTTTGTGGGTTCCTTCTCTTGTGATGGTTCCTTCTCTTTGGGTGATCACCTCCCGCGGCTCAGAACCCGATCGTCAACGTCTAGTTTGATTGAGCAAGATGTATTACATGAAAGGGGACCTTTATGTATCAAATAAAAGGTTTAATACATTACATAGATTTATGTCTCAAATAAAAGGTTTAATACATTATTACACATCACCAACATCTAGTGTTGTGGTTTTCTTCTGCACCGTAGCCATGGAGAATCTTCATCATTTAACAGGATGCTTGGGTCAGTTTTCACTTTGAAGGGCGGAATTTCATGAAACTTATTGTAATCTTCTGACATGTCTGTCTTGTCATCCACTCCCACGATGTTTCTTTTCCCTGAAAGAACTATGTGGCGCTTTGGCTCATCGTATTCTGTACTATTTTGCTTATCTTTCCTTTTTCTCGGTTTGGTAGACATGTCCTTCACATAGAAAACCTGAGCCACATCGTTGGCTAGGATGAATGGTTCATCCATGTACGCAAGATTGTTGAGATCCACTGTTGTCATGCCGTACTTTTGGTCTACATGTACCCTGCCTCCTATCAGCTTGACCCATTTGCACCGAAACAAAGGGACCTTAAAAGTAGGTCCATAGTCAAGTTCCCATATCTCCTCTATGTACCCATAATATGTGTCCTTCTGGCCATTGTCATCTGTTGCATCAAAGCGGACACCACTGTTTTGGTTGGTGCTCTTTTTATCTTGGGCGATCGTGTAAAATGTATTCCCATTTATCTCGTACGCTTGGAAAGTACATATAGTCGAAGATGGTAACCTGGCCAACGAGTACAACTCATCTCCAAAAGTGGTGTTATTCATGAGATGTGTCTACAACCAATTGCCAAAATTCTTCTCGTGTTCCCCTTTAATCAAGGTTTCAGGCTTCCCCGGGTTTTCGGAGCGTAGAATATTCTTGTGTTTCTCAATATACGGAGCCACCACAGTGGAATTGTGTAGAACTATGTAGTGTGCTTGAGTGAAAGAATTCCCATCCCTACATACCATTGATTTCCTTCCTAGTGTGCCTTTTCGAGTCATCCTCCCCTCATACCGAGATTCAGGAACACCAATCGGCTTAAGGTCAGGAACAAAGTCAACACAAAACTCAATGACCTCCTCTGTTCCATAGCCCTTGGAGATGCTTCCTTTTGGCCTAGCACGGTTATGAACATATTTCTTTAAGACTCCCATGAACCTCTCAAAGGGGAACATATTGTGTAAAAACACAGGACCGAGAATTCTAATCTCTTCGACTAGGTGAACTAGGAGGTGCGTCATAATATTGAAGAAGGATGGCGGGAACAACAACTCGAAGGTGACCAGACATTGGACCACACCAATCTGTAACCCTGATAGACTTTCTCGATCGATTACCTTCTGAGAAATTGCATTTAGGAATGCACATACCTTCACAATGGCTAGTCGAACATTTTCTGGTAGAATTCCCCTCAATGCAACCGGAAGCAATTGCGTCATAAGCACATGGCAGTCATGAGACTTTAGGTTTTGAAATTTTTTATCTTTCATATTTACTATTCCCTTTATATTCGACGAGAAGCCAGACGGGACCTTGATACTGAAAAGGACTTCAAAAAAGATTTCCTTCTCTTCTTTGGTAAGAGCGTAGCTGGCAAGCCCTTGAAACTGCCCTGGATGCTTGCCGTCTCATCCTTTATGTTGTTGCTGGTCCTCCCGTGCTACCGGGGTATCTTTTGACTTCCCATACAAGCCCAGGAAGCCTAGAATATTCACGCAAAGATTCTTCGTCAGGTGCATCACGTCGATTACAGAGCAGACCTCATGCACTTTCCAATAGGGTAGCTCCCAAAATATAGATTTCTTCTTCCACATGGGTGCGTGTCCGGTTTCGGAACAGGTTGTCCTCCAGGACCCTTTCCAAAGATTACATCCAAATCCTTGACCATACCAAATACATCGGCACCACTACGGGGGACAGGCTTCGTCCGGGTTTCTGCCTTGCCATTGAAATGCTTGCCTTTCTTCTTTAAGGGATGACTGGGCGGAAGAAAACAACGATTGTACGGGTACACATTCTTTCTACATTTATCCAGATATATACTTTCAGTCTCATCTAAATAGTGCGTGAATGCATTGTATCCTTTGTTCGTCTGTCCTGAAATGTTACTAAGAGCAGGCCAATCATTGATGGTTACGAACAACAACGCTTGTAGGTCAAATTCCTGATGTTTGTGCTCATCCCACACACGTACACCTGGTTTGGCCCACAACTGTAGAAGTTCATCAACTAATGGCCTTAGGTACACATCAATGTCGTTGCCGGGTTGCTTCGGGCCTTGGATGAGCACTGGCATCATAATGAACTTCCGCTTCATGCACAACCAAGGAGGAAGGTTGTAGATACATAGAGTCACGGGCCAGGTGTTGTGACTGCAGTTCTGCTCCCCAAAAGGATTCATGCCATCGGTACTTAGACCAAACCATAAGTTCCTTGTGTCACCAACAAAGTCCGGGAAGTCTCTCTCGATTTTTCTCCATCGCCGACCATCAACAGGGTGCCTCAACATCCCGTCTTTCTTACGGTCTTCCATGTGCCATCGCAACAACTTGGCATGTTCTTTATTTCTGAACAAACGTTTCAACCGTGGAATTATAGGAGCATACCACATCACCTTGGCATGAACCCTCTTCCTGGGTGGCTCGCCCTCAACATCACCAGGGTCATCTTTTCTGATCACCTCTCACATAGGAAAAAAACAGGAGAGAGTGGAGGGCTGGGTGCATATATATAGGGCCCGGCCATTAGTCCCGGTTTGAGATACAAACCGGGACTAAAGGTTCTGCCAGGAGCACGCGCGCGTGCCCAGACCCGTTTGTCCCGGTTTGTATCTCAAACCGGGACTGTTGGGGGGATACCCCCGGGTAGGGTCGCGCCGGGTATAAAGGCCGAGTTAGCCGAGGGTCGGCAAGGCTAAAGCGGATGCTGGCCGGGTCACCTCAAGGTAGGCCGAATCACGGGGTAACCCGGACCAGGGGGCGTCCACCTAACTAGGTCTCAACCGACTTAAGCCTTAAGTCGGAATGGCGTATTTAACTTGTATGCAGGAACGAGTGTGGCCGGATCAATTATGATCCGGGTCATATCTAGCTTCTAGGAGAAGGAAGGAATCTCGCTGGTCAAAAGAAGCCCCGGTACGCACTGCGTGAGCAAAGCAAAAGAGGGAAGGACCACCGAGGCGTGGCCGAAAGAGGTGACGACGCCCGTGTCGGCTGACGCAGGCGCCGCAGAGGCTCACGTAGCCTCTGCATGGGTGACGCGAGGGAAAAGTACCCCGGTCGGTTTCCTATTTTAGGAGGAGGCATATTCCCTGGAATATGCCTCCACGTATGCCCTAAATGGAGACCTAGCCACTCCTATATAAGGAGGGCTAGGGCCTCTGTAGAAGGGGTTCCTCTATTCAAAAAGGTTCTAGGTTCTAAGGGTCTTGTACGGGTTAACTGTGGGTGAGAGTAAGAGAGCTCCTTCTTCCTCCTCTCGCCAATACAGCTCTAGGAGCACTTGTAATCTGTGAACTGAATCGAATACAAAGCTTCTGTGTGGGGAATCACCTCACTATCCCTCCCTGGATTCCCCTAGTGCTATTAGTCCCCACCTTTAGCCTATCCATGACATCTGCCGTGACACCACCACAACAGTTGGCGCCCACCGTGGGGCTAGCGGTGCTAGCAGGGGTGAAGATCCGGATGGGAAACCTCATCGGCACCGGCGAACGCATCGTCTCCGGGCTCGTTCAGCGCTTTGGAGCGTTGGACTTCGTCAGCAACAATGCTAGCTGCTTCGGCACGCGCCCACTTCCGAGCAACGGCCTCTTCGTCAAGTTGGGTGCGCACAAGGTCTACGTTGCTGTGGACGTATCATGCGTTCATCAGTGGCACGTCGTCGAGGCAGGGGAGCCACCCCTTAGCGTGGTTCACGGGGTGCGTATCACTCGCTCCCCGGACCGTGCTGAGGTGATGATGACTGCGCCAGATGCAGGCGCAAGCAAGGATCCAGCACCGGATCCAGAGGTAACACCTAAGGCACCGAGGAAAGGTAGAGGACCTCCACTAGAGAGGCCTGAGAATGTACTGAGAGAAGCTATGGATAGCTTGGCAAACCCGGTAGCAGCAGTGGTAGATCCGGCTCAGCCACAGGCCGAGCTAGAGGAAACTAGGCAGAAAATTCTAGAGGGAGCAAAAAAGATTGCTGCAGCTCAACAGTCATTGAACATGACGCTGCGTGAGTACGCAAAGGCAAATAAAGTAGATGCGGTAAAAGTGAAGGGGAGAAATCTCATGAGTGAAATGAACAAAGAAGGTGATACTCGGATTGAGGAGTCAGAAAACTGTTTGTCCGTGGGGCTGCCGAAGTACAGTACCCCGGCGAAAAACCTCAGAGCAGCGGATGCGGTTGCATCCGAGCTGGAGGGTCTGATGGGTGAAGCCCGTCAGAGACAGCAAGATCGAGTCAATGAGTTGGTTCGGATCGCGAACAGGCAAAATGAGGAACTACTCAGGACAAACCCGGAGAGAGCTGGGGCCTCCAAGATCGTTCATTCCACAGAAGGTAACCCAGAGAAATCTGCTGGATCCGCATCGTCTCCTCATGGTGGTCCTACGAGAGAGGAGGTAGTAACCTCAGCCAGGAGAAACAAGCAGATTGTTCCGTATGACCCGACAAGGGCAGGAAAAGCAAAAGAGGTACAAAGAAATGACGATCGATGGAGTGTCAGCCGAGGTGAAGCTGGCCGAGGTAACCGTGACCAAGGCAATGCCGGTCAAGGAAACACTGTTAACGGCAATGCCGGACAGCGCAACTCTGCAGGACAACCGCATCAGCGGAATATACCAAGGCAAGAGCAAAGTGTCGGCCGAGGTATGCAACAGAGAGATGCGCCACGAGAGCGAGACCGGTATAACGATGGAGATTCGGAAATGGTGAATACAGGATACCCAAGGCCGGACTATCATGTCATAGGGTCGAGATTGGGAAGTAGGGATTTGATGCCGGATGATCCCAGGTTGAAATTCGATCGACTGGATAGGTCGGAGCAGATTGAAAGTCAAGGTCCTCCGGGTCCTGCGTGTTTTGGACCCCGGATCATGAAAGAGCCACCGGTACCTAACTTCCACTTACCCAGAGGCACGGAGACGTATGACGGCAGCACTAAGCCGGAAGATTGGTTGATAAATTATGCTACGGCTGTGAAAATTGCCACAGGTAACTTGCGATGGGCTGTGAGATATGTACCCCAGATGTTGGAGGGGCCAGCAAGGGTATGGTTGAACAATTTGCCGCCCGGAAGTATTAACTGCTGGATCGATTTTGAGGAAATGTTCATCAGCAATTTCTCGAGTACGTATCAGAGGCCAAATAGACCACAGACCCTAGCTATGTGCAAGCAAAGACCGAATGAGACGGACCGGGAGTTTTTGACCCGGTGGTGTGCCATGAGAAACTCGTGTGAGGGCGTGATAGAGTCACAGGCCATAGCGTGGTTTGCGCAAGGATGCAGATATGCAAGCGAGCTGTGGCAAAAGTTGCAAAGGAAAATGCCAACTACGTTGGCAGAGATGATCCGGATTGCTGATTCGTATGCTTTGGGTGATCCGACTCAACCTAGGCTCGTGTCCAACGAGTCGAATGAGGAGTACTACCACAGAGATGGAGCCGGATCATCCCGGAGGAATGGTTACAGAGGTAAAAGGAGAGATGATAAACCGGATCACCGGTACAGTTCACAACAAGTTGCATCTGTGAGTCAAGATCAGCCAGGAACAGGGAGCAATCAGCGTCAGAAAACTGGAGGGCAACAATGGACACCAAGGAATGATGGCAAGAAAACTTGGGCCGTAATGAAGAAAAGCGATGGCAAGAAAAGAAGGACCGTCCGAGGTATACTTACGAGTCGATGTTGGATCAGCCGTGTAAGTTTCACACGCCAAATCCGAGTAACCCAGCGGGTCATACAACGAGGCAATGTGAGTGGATACGTAAGATAAAACAAGGTGGTTCGGGGAATGCGCAAGCACCCCAGAATGATCAACCTCGGTAGGAGTTACCCTGACAGCAATTGCTTTCCAGAGCGAACACGCAACAGCTAATGTTGCCTCCCCCTCTACCGAGGCATGATAACCATGAGAGAAGGGATGCAGTGCATCAAGTAGAAAACCAGCATCAGTCGGATCAGAGGTACCCCGGAAATGAGGGGAGGAATGAGTATAGGGAGCATCATCAGAGTTAATGTGTATTTACCACCGAGGAAACAGATAGGAAGAGCTTGCAGCGCCGACATATGGAGGTCAATGCGGTCATGCCAGCGGTGACGAGGTATATGCCTTGGTCGGACCAAGAAATTACTTGGAACATCAAAGATCATCCCAAGCATATGCTGAGTCCTGGATCGTATGCATTAGTGCTGGACCCGACATTCATTGGGCCTAACATCAATCTGAGGTTCTTCAAGGTACTGATTGACAATGGCAGTAGCATTAACATCATGTATGCGGATACAATGCGCAAGTTGGGTATCTCGGAGAACATGCTCCAGGTTACAAGGACAACTTTCCATGGTATTGTACCAGGCATTTCTTGTGAGCCCATAGGCAAAGTCCGGGTTGACGTGTTATTCGGCACGAGAGATAATTGCCGAACTGAGAATCTGGAGTTCGAAGTGGTGAACTTGGAAAGTGCATATCACGCGTTACTCGGAAGACCAGCATTGAACAAGTTCATGGCAAGCTGCCACATCAGTTATCTGAAGATGAAGTTGCCCGGGCCAAACGGAGTGATTACCATTGCTGGAGATTTCTGACGTTCCATTGAGTGTGCCTCAGCCGGGTCTAACCTAGCCGAGTCACTCGTGATTGCGCAAGAGAAAAGAAAAATCCAAGAGGTGGCAGCATTAGCTCAGTCCGCGCAGCAGTATATGCCGGCGTTGAGTAACCCGCATGGTAGCGTTTCCTTCCAAGCCGCAAAGGATACTAAGAAAGTGCCTGTTGATGATAGGTTCCTAGAGCGCACCGTAACAATTGGTGCCGGGTTGAATGATAAATAGGAAAGCGAGCTCGTCAACTTCCTCCGGTGAGAATCGGGATATTTTTGCTTGGTCTACACAGGACTTGCAAGGTGTTCCGAGGGAGTTGGCCGAGCACTCTTTGAACATGAGACCAGGAGAAAGGTCGGTGAAGCAACCTCTCCACCGCTTCGCCGAGGATAGGAGAAAAGTCATTGGAGACGAGATAGCCCGGTTGCTAGTAGCAGGATTTATCATGGAAGTACTCTATCCGGATTGGCTCTCTAATCCAGTGCTGGTGGAGAATAAGAAGGATGACCCGAACGTGGCAGTGGTTTGGCGTATGTGTATCGATTACACGAACCTGAACAAGGCGTGTCCAAAAGATCCATTTCCACTGCCGAGGATAGATCAGGTCATAGACTCAACCGCGGGATGTGAACTGTTGTCATTCATTGATGCATATTCTGGTTTCCACCAGATACCTCTAAATCCAGATGATCAAATAAAGACCGCATTTATCACCCCGTATGGGGCTTATTGCTATCGCACCATGCCGTTTGGTTTACGTAATGCAGGTGCAACGTACCAAAGATGTATGCAAAAATGTTTGCATGACCAAATAGGTCAAAATGTACAAGTGTATGTGGATGATGTGGTTATCAAGACCAAGGAAAGCAAAACGCTCCTTGACGACATCAGGCAGACATTCGTGAACTTAAGAAGGTTCCGGATGAAGCTTAACCCGGAAAAATGTACCTTCGGTGTCCCGGCTGGAAAATTACTCGGATTTCTCGTCTCCAGCCGAGGTATCGAAGTTAATCCAACTAAGATCCAGGCCATTGAACGAATGGAGCTGCCGAAGTGTCTTAACGATGTCCGGAAGTTCACTGGGTGCCTAGCATCGTTAAGTCGGTTTGTATGTTGGTTGGGAGAAAAGTCATTGCCTCTCTACCAACTCATGAAAAAGTCGGATAAGTTCGTTTGGACACCACAGGCCGATGAAGCCTTTGCCCACTTAAAGAAGATGTTAGCCCTTTGCACGGTGTTAGCCTCTCCACTATCAAAGGAGCCAATGTTGCTCTACATAGCCGCAACCAACCGAGTTGTAAGTGCAGTGATTGTGGTAGAGCGCGACAAGAGGGTAAGTTGGTGCAGAGGCCAGTGTATTACTTGAGCGAGGTATTATCTGCCTCAAAGCAGAACTACCCACACTTTCAAAAGGTGGCGTATGGTGTCTATATGGCAGCTAAGAAGTTAAAGCATTACTTTGAGGAGCACCCCATCAAAGTAATATGTGAAGCTCCCATATCCGAGATAATGAGTAACAAGGATGCAAGTGGTTGAATCACAAAATGGGCAATCGAACTAGCTCCTTATGCGCCACAATATGACAGAAGAGAAGCAATCAAGTCTCAAGCTGTAGCGGACTTTTTTGTGGATTGGGTCGAGGTACAGTACGAACCACCGCCACCAGATCCGAACTACTGGAGGATGCATTTTGATGGGTCAAAAACAAAAACCGGGCTAGGCGCCGGAGTTGTGCTTACCTCGCCAAAAAGGACCAGCTGAAATATGTGCTGCAAATCCATTTCGCGGCATCGAACAATGTCGCTGAGTACGAAGCACTTGTGCATGGGCTCAAAGTGGCAAAAGAGATTGGGATACGTCGGATACTATGCTTTGGCGACTCGGATTTGGTAATACAGCAAGTGTCGGGGTTGTGGGATGCCCTGGATCCAAACATGGCTCTGTACAGATTTCATGTGCAGAAGATATCTGGTTACTTTGAGGGGTGTGAATTTCACCATGTACCCCGGGTGGAAAATGAGGCTGCTGACATGCTGTCGAAGCTCGGATCAACCTGACAAGCAATTCCACCGGGTGTAGCATTGGAACACCTCAGAAAACCATCTATCAGGCCATCCCCAGGAACCGACTCAATCTATGTCCCGGAAGATACAGAATCCGGAGCTGAGCCCATGGACATTGACATGGGAGGTGGTGCGTGAAACCTGGGGACTGCATCAGCAAACCCGGGGACTGCCTCAGCGAACCTGGGGACTGCCTCGCAGGACCCGGGGACTGCTCAGCGTGATTCGGTTGAAGTTATGTCGGTGGATCAGATGGAAATTGATGAGGATGTGTTCCCTGTGCGAGCAATACCATCTTGGGCATTGCCTATATTTCAATTCCTGAAAGATGGAACGTTACCCACTGAGGAGGTGTTATCCAGGCAAAGTCAGAGGAGAGCAAAGGCATACACCATTATCAATTTCGATCTGTACAAACGGAGTGTGATGAATGTCCTCCAGCGATGCATTGACCCGGAAGAAGGGCTTCACATCCTCCGAGATATACATCAAGGGGAGTGCGGGCATCATGCCTCGTCCCGAGCCCTGGTGGCAAAAGCGTTTTGGCATGGATTCTACTGGCCAAGTGCCTTAGAACAAGCAGAAGATCTGGTGAGAAAATGCAATGGTTGTCAGAGGTATGCTACCAAGACGCATATGCCAATGTCGGAACTCAAGACCATACCAATTACATGGCCATTTGCCATATGGTGCTTGGATATGGTTGGCCCGTTTAAACCAGCAAGGGGAAATATGACTCACATTTTGGTCATGGTGGATAAATTTACAAAATGGATTGAAGTGAAGCCTATAAGAAAGTGTGATGGAGCTACGGCCGTAACATTTCTCAAGGACATTATCTTGAGATACGGTTATCCTCACAGTATCATAACTGATAATGGCACAAATTTTGCTGAAGGAGCATTCGCGCGATTCTGCCGGGATAAGAAGATCCGGCTGGACGTTGCCTCGGTAGCCCACCCCGCATCGAACGGACAAGTAGAAAGATCCAACGGATTAGTATTATGGGGGATAAAACCCTGGCTCATTGAGCCGCTGCAAAGATCAGCGGGGTGCTGGATAGAAGAACTACCAGCGGTACTGTGGAGTTTAAGAACAACTCCGAATCGATCAACAGGCTATACGCCGTTTTTTCTGGTATATCGGACAGAAGCTGTATTACCAGCCGACATAGCGCATGATTCGCCTAGGGTCACCCAATACACAGAAGCCGAAGTGCAAAAAGCCCGGCAAAATGATGTTGATCTGTTGGAAGAAGCGAGAGAATTGGCATTGTCGAGATTCACCATATATCAGCAAAATGTTCGACGCTATCATAGCCGGAAAGTAAGCCCCCGAGTCTTTCAGGAAGGCGATCTGGTGCTCTGGTTGGTACAACGTACTGCTGGCATGCATAAATTATCCCCCCATGGGAAGGGCCATTCATTGTGAGCAAAGCATTGCACAATGATTCTTATTATCTTATCGATGCAAAGCCACAGGAAAAGAACAAGGCGGACAGGTCCTACGAGGAATCCAAGCGTCCATGGAATGTAGCTCTACTTCGTCCTTTCTACACTTAGCAGAGAAGTGTATGTATCCGAGTCTTCTCATATGTCGGTATGTATGCCGGCAATGAGCTTATCAATGAAATGTTGGCACCTCGGGCAGTAACTCGGGGACTGCCTTAATAATATTTGTTGTCTTTTATTATTTATACGTCAGCTAGAGTAAGTTGTTCTACTTAACTCGGATTAGTAATGTATGAGCACCAAAAACCCAACTCTTCGACTTACTGCTGTCCAACAAGAATTGGCTTCATGGCAAGCAAGAGAATAAGTTTGGAATTGCGTAGCACATGAAAAACGACTAAGGAAAAGAACTTAATCGAGCTGACGTTTGTTTTTTGGACTAACCTTGTATTTACTTTCAAATTATTATGCTGAATTATTTTGAGCTAAGCCTAAAAGTTTCTAAGTACTGCTAAAATAATTTTTGAAGCTCGGATTCGTAAGTCGTAAAACCAAATCAAGGTAGATACGAACCGAGCCAGAAGATTGGACGAATAAGAAAATGAAACTCGGGGACTACTCCCAAGTTAATCCGGCATACAAACTTAGTAGCAAAATATCACATGAGTACGGGATACAATTCCACCCGGCATACTGGGGATCTGATAAGTTTTCAAGTGTTTTTACTTAAGGAGCAGTGGGAGGAGGAAGTTCAGCGTCATCTTCGCCTTCTTCGATATCCGAGGCATCGTCCTCTCCATCCTCGTCCAAACCATCTTCAACATTCTTGACCTCTTCGCCGCCAGCGGCTTCCAGGAAGCTCGGACCCTCAGTCGATTCGTGAATGGGAGCATATTCAATGAGGCTATGGGCGCAAGCCTGGCGCCGAGCTACCCATTCCAGGTCATTGGTCCACTTGGATCCGGTGCACAGGCGCGTCAGGAGGCTGAGATCGATCTTCTCATACCA
Source organism: Avena insularis (assembly GCA_023614405.1). Classification (NCBI taxonomy): domain Eukaryota; kingdom Viridiplantae; phylum Streptophyta; class Magnoliopsida; order Poales; family Poaceae; genus Avena; species Avena insularis. Next base: position 36,046,502 of record CM042696.1, on the reverse strand, counting down.
CGTGAGTATGTGGTGAAGAACGGTCTTAGCTGCAGCACGTCCAGCGGACTCCCTCCAAAAGTCGAGCTAGGTCTCGATCTCCGTCAGCTTTTCAGCAAGGATTGCGATTCTCTCCGGAGTGTCCTCGCCAGGCCAGAACATGTTGAAGACTCGGACTGAAAAGTCGAGGAGATCCTTGCCGTAGTTCTTGATGATTTCCACGCGAGATGACAGGCTGACCAACAGGTCCTCCATGTCATAGGGAATGTCCTCACCGTCAGGAGCGACGGGAGTACCCCTCTCTCAGCGGAAATTGGCAACAGCGGCGCTCGCAATGGGAGTACCCTCTGGAAATTTGCCTACAAACGGGACAAGAGAAGCAAGTAATGAAAAGACATGTGAGATAACCCAGAGAAATATGCTGGAGAAGGAAAAGAAACTTACGTAAAATGTGGCTATGGATCCGGGTCAACTCATTGATGCAATTATCGCGTCTTTGGTAGAGCTGCACCAGTTCAGCGTTCGCCGACTCGAGTTTGACGTCGGCCTCCTGGAGAAGTTCGTGGTCCTTAGCAATTCGGAGATTGAGGCGCTCGCGCTCTTCGGTGTAGTCCTGTCCAGCCTTTTCAAACTCAGTTTGGTGTTGCGCCTTCATCTTCTTCATTTCTTCCTTTAACTTGGCAATCTCGTCATTCTTGGTTCGGAGGAGGGCAAACTCATCTTCTTTGTTTTTGAGCTCGGCCTGATGCTGCCCTGCTTGTTCGAGAAAATGCAGCATCATGTCAGGCACGGGCACACTATCTTCAAGAGATGCTGAAATAGCGCGTTGACCCGGCAGAGCCGAGGTATGAATGTTTGCAGATCCAAGAATCAAAGGAGATGGAAAGCAAAGCAGGGTCAGACAAAAGTAGCTTACCCTTAATCTGATCCAGATTCTTCCTCATGAGCTTGTTCTCAGCCTCCACCCCAGCTGCGAAAACCGAATGACGGGTTAGTTCTGCAAAAAAAGATGAAGGAAAACAAAAAAATGTGAAGAAGAGAACTTACCCCTTTTCTCATGCTCAGCGAGATGTGCATTGTGCTTTGCGAGCAGCATCTTGTGGGTATCCAGGAGACGCTGGAACTCAGCGCTCCGGCGGTTGGTGGTCACCTGAAAAGAGTACAAAAACTTGGCTTAAGCCTGGTGCATCTTCGAAGTGTACAAGATCCGGGCCAAGTGGAACTTAACCCGGCTCTAGGTGTGTGCATATTCGAAGTGTACAAGATCCGGGCCAAGTGGAACTTAACCCGGCTCTAGGTGTGTGCATATTCGAAGTGTACAAGATCCGGGCCAAGTGGAACTTAACCCGGCTCTAGGTGTGCATATTGAAGTGTAAAGATCCGGGCCAAGTGGAACTTAACCCGGCTCTAGGTGTGTGCATATTCGAAGTGTGCAAGATCCGTGCCAAGTGGAACTTAACCCGGCTCTAGGTGTGTGCATATTCGAAGTGTGCGAGATCCGGGCCAAGTGGAACTTAACCCGACTCTAGGTGTGTGCATATTCGAAGTGAGCAAGATCCGGGCCAAGTGGAACTTAACCCGGCTCTAGGTGTGTGCATATTCGGAGTGTGCAAGATACAGGCCAAGTGGAACTTAACCCGGCTCTAGGTGTGTGCATATTCGAAGTGTACAAGATCCGGGCCAAGTGGAACTTAACCCGGCTCTAGGTGTGTGCATATTCGAAGTGTGCAAGATCCGGGCCAAGTGGAACTTAACCCGGCTCTAGGTGTGTGCATATTTGAAGTTGTCAGGGAGCTACGTTAGTTTTCTAAGGAGCATCCGGCCGAGTAACAAGTTACTCCCCCGGAGGCTCGGGGACTAATGGTTATATCGCTAGTGCATGTTAAGAAAAAGGTGAAGTAACGTACCTCCATCATCCGGCCCACGAGGTTAATCGCCTTAGAGGCTGTGTTCATCTGAGCAGCGAACTCGGCGGGACCGAACTTCTCCGGGAGATCGTTGTTATAGACGAACTCCGTCTTGTTCCAGTTGTTCATAAACTCGATCAAGGTCGGAGGATATCGCTCACCGCCGAGCATGTGGGGCGCCACCAAGCCCTTCGCATGTGCCTCTCTCCTCTCAACCTGAGCAAGGGTCGGACTGGTGTGCAGAACAAGTTGTTGCGCACTAGTTGGCTCAGCAGGGGCTTCCTTCGGTGCTGGAGCCTTCTGGGCAAGCATGGACGCGAGGGTGCGCTGTCCAGACCAGTGGGCGCTGCCACAGTGACGTCAGGGGCTTTCTTGCCTTTGGCTTGCTGAGAGGAGGAAGTGGTTGCGGCAGATTTCCCCTTAGGAGCTGCCTAAGTACTTCCTCGCCGAGACTGAGAAGACTCGGACAAGGCGGAGGAGCTTGGTGCTGGTGCCCTTGTTGCTGGAGCTGGTGCTGCTGCTGAAGTCCTTGCTGCCGGAATTGGTGCTGGTGCTGGTGCTCGTGCAGAGGTAGTCTCGGTAGTTGCTGGTTGTGGCGGAGTCTAAGTGGTGGATGCCACTGCCTCGGCTGGGTCTGTCTCCCCCGCTCCGGGGTTGCCCCCCTCTTGACGAGGTGGGCTGGAACCCGGAGCAGCCGCAGAACCCTCTGGAATAGGGCTCAACGGGCGTGACTCGTCGTCACGAGGGGGAGAAGGGCTAGGTCGGAGCGGTGAAGAGATGCTAGATCCACTCTGGGGAACATCCTCCGTAGCACTACCAAATCAAATAATGTCAGAAGAGAGACTAAAACAATGCAAAGAAGAATAAGTTGCAGAAGGAAAAGAGGCTTACGCATCCGAGGTCAGGGGCTCCTTGGGTTTCCGAGCCCTTCGTGCTGGGGCCTTGCCTGTAGGCTTGGAAGCAGTTTTGTCTCCGGACTTCTTTCACCTTTTAGAGGGCTGAGAAGGTCCGGAGGAGGAACTTGATGCAGCTCCATGCCTTTTCTTCGGCGCTGCCGGAACAGGTTCACCCGTGGCAAGGGGAGGGTCCTCGTGGATCTGCCTACCGGGGTTAGCTGATGCCGGAAAAGCATAAGAAAGGGGGACAGCGTCAACAGCTTCCATCACCTCAATATCCGAGTCATCCTCATCGTCGGGCCAATCTCTAATAGAAGAGAGTTTACCGGTGGGTCGCTTGGTCACGTCGGACATTGGGAGGAACATCTCCTGGTCCGGTTCTTCCTCGTCCGAGCTCTCCTGGTCAGGCGCGCATTTGAGGGTAGGGTCGGGGCCATCCTCAATTGTCTGCTGAAGGAATTGCTAAAGGAGAAAAAAGACAACATAGTTAAAAATAAGACGGCAACCGACATAAGATCTAATCCGGAGAAAGCTGGTGGCACGAAGCTTACCACGGGAGGAAGCCTATCCCGGCAATAATTCTCAATTCCCCACGTCCACTCAGAGGAGAAGTCCTTGTAGGTGGTGAAGAGCGCCTTGACCCAGCGGTAGATTTCGGTGTTGCTAAGCTCGAAGGACGAGGTCCGGTTGGGGTCGTGACCCCAGCTCATGTGGCACACCTTGTGAGTGCGCTTCTGGAGAGGGGAGATCCGGTTGCGGACAAATGTGATCATGGCGTCCTCGTTGCGCAATCCGAGATGCTTCAGCTCCTTGAACCTTTTGTTGACCTGGTTGGCCAATACTGTAGGCTTCTTAGGGACAACGTCCCACAACTTCGGGTTAGGTGGACCCGGAGCATAGGGAAGCAGCCGGATCAAGTCTTCAGTGCCCTCGTTCCGGACATAAAAGAAAGTCCGGGCCCATCCTTTGCAGGAGTCCCGCCCGGTGACTCGGGGGAAAACGGATAGCCTCCAGGGTGAGATGGATGCAGCTCCGAATTGAGTGAGCTGCTTGTCCTCCGGATCGAGTTGAATATTCGGAATGACATTACGACGAAGGCCGAAAAACTGGATCCACAGCTCCTTCGTGGGCCATAATCTGGCGTAGCCCTGGATCGTAGAGGCAAAAGCAGAAAGAGAAATGATTGCGTTGGCAGGAAGGTGGTGCGGCTGGAGTTCGTATGTGCTTAACCAATCATGGAAGAAATCGCTGACCGGCAAACCAAACCCCTGTTGGAAGTGCGACAAGAACACAACATACTCACCCGGATTGGGTGAGGGGGCGAGTTCGGCGGAGGCGAGGCGCGCGATGACTCCGGCGGGAATGCGTCTGGTGCGGTAGAGCCAGTCCAGGTCGTCCTGGTAGACCCAGGATCCGGCCCACGCACTGCGGTCCGCCGTGGCGGTGTCTTCCTCCATCTCTTGCTCGGCGACGGCGAGCTCCTCCTCTGTCATCTCTAGCTCGTTGCCCTCAATGTCGCTAGCCGCGGTGGGGGGAAGCGGCCTAGATTGGCAACAACCCGTGGCGGAGGAGGCGCGTAGCGGTGGCGGGATGCAGAGGCGTGGGGAAGCAGTGCGGCAGCGGTGCAGCTACTTGGAAGAAGTGGCGGCGGCGCTGTCGCGGGGAAGACGAAGAAGAAGAAGTGCTAGAGGCAGAGGGGCGCGGAAAGGGGAAAAGACCTAAGGGTGCGCCCCTCCCCTATTTGACCACTCCCTCGAGGGGGTAGTGGGATCGTGTCAAACGGGTACGCCGCACGGTGTGGCCGTGTATTGCCCGCGTCGACCAATCAGCAACAAGCCACATAGAGGGCCACAGGGTGTAACAGATCCCGTGACATGACGCACTGATGCGGTTAACGAGGAGGCAGGCCAGACGTGACGTGTGCTACAGTGATAAATGACAAATTACTGCAGCAGTTACTGTGGCTGGCCCTTAAAATGAGGCAATCTAATGATTAGCCTCCACGTGGGCTAGCGTACGAGGGAAGGAAAGAAGACCCGGATGAGACCGTGGTAACCCGGCCAGCAAGTGAAAACTTGGAATGTGCCACGGGAAAGTAAAACCATGAGGTCCGAGTTAGGGTGGTAACCCGGCCAGCAAGTGAGAGCTTGGAACGTGCCAAGGGAAAGGAAATCCAGAGAATCCGAGACAAGGAAGAAACCCGGAGAAGGAGCACAAAGCTCGGTGGAATTGAACCTGCTGTGGCCTTAGCGGCTAAGACAGCTAAGACCGCACCAGCTTCGGGGACTAATGTTGGAGGGATACCCCCGGGTAGGGTCGCGCCGGGGTATAAAGGCCGAGTTAGCCGAGGGTCGGCAAGGCTAAAGCAGATGCTGGCCGGGTCACCTCAAGGCAGGCCGAATCACGGGGTAACCCGGACCAGGGGACGTCCACTTAACTAGGTCTCAACCGACTTAAGCTGTAAGTCGGAATGGCGTATTTAACTTGTATGCAGGAACGAGTGTGGCCGGATCAATTATGATCAGGGTCATATCAAGCTTCTAGGAGAAGGAAGGAATCTCGCTGGTCAAAAGAAGCCCCTGTACGCACTGCGTGAGCGAAGCAAAAGAGGGCAGGACCACCGAGGCATGGCCGACAGAGGTGACGACGCCCGTGTCGGCTGGCCGAGGCGCCCTTGAGAGGCTCACGTAGCCTCTGCATGGGTGTGTGGGGAAAAGTACCCCGGTCGGTTTGCTATTTTGGGAGGAGGCATATTCCCTGGAATATGCCTCCACGTATGCCCTAAGTGAAGACCTAGCCACTCCTATATAAGGAGGGCTAGGGCCTCTGTAGAAGGGGTTCCTCTATTTAAAAAGGTTCTAGGTTCTAAGGGTTTTGTACGGGTTAACTGTGGGTGAGAGTAAGAGAGCTCCTTCTTCCTCCTCTCGCTAATACAGCTCTAGGAGCACTTGTAATCTGTGAACTGAATCGAATACAAAGCTTCTGTGTGGGGAATCACCTCGCTATCCCTCCCTGGATTCCCCTAGTGCTATTAGTCCCCACCTTTAGCCTATCCATGGCATCTGCCATGACATCACCACGACAGGGACTAATGGTTCCTTACGGACTGGGACAAAGTACCTCGGCCTCCTCGGGCCGTCTAGTTCGGACCATTAGTCCCGGCCCTAGCCACGGCCGGGACTAGTGGCCCGAACCAAAGGCCCATTTTCTACTAGTGTCACGTCGCCACGTCGTCTCTGGTCGGGCCCCACATCCACGAGGAAACACGACGTTCTAGTGTCTACCACGCCACGTCGGGTCATAGCGGCCCCCACGACCGCAATAAACCGCGCCCGGCACAGGCTCACGACGCCATGTCGGCTTTTGGCGGGCCACACAACCCGGCGGGTGCGGAGCGTTCTCGCGTAGAGAACGCCTCTCACCTCGGACGCTCCAGCCCGCACACGCTGATGGTAGGCCCATGTCGCCCGTACGGCCCACCGTCCAGCGACGTGGGATACGACGGGGCACGGTACACCCTTTCGCGGTATGAAATCTTTCGCCCTGACCCACAGCGGGGCCCGCCTCACGGGATAGCAGGTTTACGTTGTGATCCAATCCCAAAAACAATCGAGACAACGTGGATAGCCAAAAGAATCTAGACCTATTATTTACTTGTGATTTATCTAGACCTATTAGTTACTCCTGATTTATCTAAAGACCACCGTCGGATACATCTGAATATCCTAAACGCCCCTCGAAGTCAACCTGTGTGTCTTGTCTTAGTTTCTTACGGCCCGGCGGCAAATAGAGATGGCTGGGCTAATCGTAGGACAACTAGAAGTTATCATATTATCCTCTATATATGTGAATACTCAGATACATCTGGAAATACTAAATACCACTCAAAGTCAACCTGTTTGTCCTGACTTGTGGCCCGGCGGCAAATAGAGATGGCTGTATATCTACTCTAATTTTGATTATGAATAAAGCATTGCCTCGGTTCTCGAAAACATTATTTGTGTCTTGTCTACTCTAAATTTGAGGATTCCTTTTGGACTGTGGTGGAGCCGAGCGACGCGAGAGGGCAAGATTCCATCGCTCGTAAGGTTATACTGTAACTACTACTCCGAATCAGAATATACAGGTCATCACCACTCATCAGCTTAGATTACTCATCAGCCATCAGGCTGCTTCTCTCATAATCTAAGAAGGAATATATAGGACACAATCTCAGTAGGAGATCGTACAATTTTCTTTGTCAAAATAAACTCTGTTTCTTAATCAGCTCATGTTGCCCAGATAATTAATTGCCAACCAGCCTTGATAAAGAAAAGCAATCATTGTTTCACATATTGCTGAACTTTTGCATACAGGTGGCTTGATTATTCGACGACCGTACAGTAAACAACCATGTTGAACATAACAAGACACCCATGATGGAGACAGCAGTGTGAATGAAATGTGTAAAGAAAATGTGCTTCTGTGTTCTCATTCCTCCAAACTCACTATGCTAAAGGACCGTCAGGATTAACCGATACCCCTTTGGTTTCGGAGGGCATGAATAGGTATCGGCCAATCTTGACGATCTTTGTGTTTTCGGTTTACGTAAGTTTGAAGGAAGGGGATACACTGATTAAGGAACGATCTTGTAGGCCTTCATCTTGTAGATCCAACTGTCAAAAGACTTGACCGTGTTCCGGAAGCCGAGGAAGCCATGCTCCTTGCTCTTGTTCATGCTGTCCAAGAGCAGCCAATCGGAACCAAAGACGAGATCGAAGATGGCAGCGTACACGCAGAGGTTCCTAATGTTGTTGACGAAGCTCCGCGGGGAGACGCCGTTGATGATGCTGGGCCGGTGCACGGACCAGCTGACGTCGGTGCCGCCGGGACACCTCGTCGAAGAGGATGTCCTCCTGGTCGTAGTAGAAGTTGGGGCAGCTCCGGCGCGGCGACCTCGCCGACGGCGTCGAAGGGCCGCATGTAGTGCTTGGTCCCGGTCTGGAGGAAGACGTGGGCGAGTTTAGGGCCGACGGCGGAGAGCACGTTGCGGAGCATGCCGGAGTTGGTTTCCCGGTTGTCCGCCTCCGTGGCGCGCGGGGACCAGGTGGTGTAGAAGACGTGGGTGATGTCGGCGAGTGGTGCGAGGGCCTCGGCGACGGCGGCGGGGTCGGTGAGGTCGACGAGGACGCGGGTCACCCAGGAGGATGGTGGTGGAAACCACGGCGTTGGCGGGCTGCGGGAGAGCGCGTAGACCTTCCATGGGCCGCCGGGTGTGTCCAGCCGCGGGAAGATGTCCACGAGGGATCTTCCCACCATTCCGGTGGCGCCGACGATAAGCGCCACGCTCTGCTTACTGGAGCCGACATCATCGTCCTGGGACTTCCTCATGTTCGTCGCCCTGTCCCTTGCCAAATGGCACAGAAATTAATTTAGTATGGTTTAATGCATGGGCCGTTCTTGAGCCCTGGAGTATGTCAGAAGCTGAGATATATATATAGCGAAAACTCTTTTCTATAGGCGTCGGTATGTGCCGTCGTTCGACCCACCGCACCGGCAGTTGGAGATTCGTGCTGCCGTTTCGTGGTCTTTTTCCGTCTAACTGCCTTTCCGTCTCGTAAAGGCCCCACGCCCCTGCAAATATCCGCCCACCCACCGACGCGTGACAGACATGGGGTTCTCTCTTCCCCTTCCACAGAGCGGCGGCGAGCTCGCGAGCGAACACGAGAGGAAGCCCCGACGAGGCGGAGCGCGACATGGCGTTCTGAGCACGACCAACCTTCGCGCGAGCGGCCGGTCCGCAGCGGCGTGGTGGTGGCCGGAGCGCTGGCGGCGCCAGCGCGGGCGTCGAGCTCTAGAGGGCGGCACGAGCGGCGGCCGGAGCACGACCAGTGGACGGCGCGAGCACGGGCGAGCGCTAGAAGGAGAGGTTGTTCTGGCCGAGCGCGGCGTCCGCGGCGACCGAGGTAAGTAGGCGGCAGAGGCACGTCGAGGAGGCCGCGATGGCGCGCTCGCCGTCCACTCCGGCAGGCCTTCCTCGCCCGCGACGGCGTGCCCGCCGTCCTCGGGCGGTGGCTGGAGCACGGGCGGCGCAAGCGGCCGCGAGCAGCATGTCGGCGGCGGCTGGAGCGCGACCGGGCGGGGACAACATGTGGACGTCGCGGTGGCGGACGGAGACTGGACGGTCGGCGAGCTAGCTCCCGACCTGGCAAGCTCTACCCCAATCTTGCATGGCGTGGAGGATTTGGACAGGAATGTCCCGGTTCTGATGACCCTATCTTTTTTTCGTTTTTTAAAACTTTTTTTTTAATCTGTAACAAATATATTCCATTAAAACGGCTCAGTGGACTCACTGGCCACCAAAACCTTAACACGATCTGGTACCTCACCGTGCCAGAACACACAAAGTTCTTCCTGTGCATGGCCTACCTCAGCGAGAGTATGAGCAACTTTATTACATCCCCTTGGGGCAAATTGAACAACTGCTTGTGGAAAATTTAACCGGATAAACAGTCTAGTGTCTCTAATAAGGATACCTTCCGGCGCCAAATCAAAGTCCGAGCTGGTAAGGCCATGCACCAGATTGAGCGCGTCCGTCTCCAACTGGACCTGATCCATGCCCCATGCCGATGCTGCATGCAATGCCTCATACATGGCTTTCACTTCCGCCTGCAAGGGACTCACCACACGATCAAGCCGGCCAGCCCCTGCGCCAATGACAGCACCATTCTCATCTCGTGCAACGAAGCCCCAACCTCCTTTCTTTGTGTCGGCATGGAAAGAGCCATCACAATTTATCTTAATGGTAGAACCCGACGGTGGCAGCCACTTCTCCTCCTCCCTATGAACGCCAGCAGTTTGGTTTTGACAGTAATACTGTAGTGACTCCCCCGTCCAATACCTAATATGTCCGATGAGTTCCGTATCCGATAGACTTTTTCCTTCAGCATTTAATTTGTTTCTTCGAAGCCAGACACGCCATAGAAGAGAACAAACCAGGATCACCTTCTCCTTCGGTTGTTTGAGTATCTCCTGCACCACAGAAGCTGCATTTTGGAACTTCGACATCTGAACACGCAAAGCTTCTAATCCCAGCTTCTCCCATATCTTTTGAATTCCTTTGCATTTCATAAATAGATGAGCACCGTCTTCATCTAATCTGTTGCAACACACACATAGAGTATCACACTCAATCCCTCTTCTATTTATATTTATTTTCATCGGTAGACTGTTGTGGGCTAGCCTTCACATGAACTGCTTCACCTTTGGAACACATGGCATAGCCCACAGATTCTTCCAAAAAGTACTCTCCTCTTCACAACCAGAGCTACCACCCACACCACCATCTCTCAGCCTAATACACAACTTATAAGCAGATTTCAGCGAGAACTGGCCCTTGGTATCAAAATGCCAAGCAGGACAATCCTCATAGTCCGTTTTAACCGGTGTTGCCAAGATGACCTCCGCATCCATGACCCAAAAATTGTCACGCACCAACAGTTCATCCCAAGTTCCTAAGTACGGATCAATAAGGTCTGTAACCTTTGATAAGATACTTGTACCCCTTGGCGTTATCGGTTGCCTACAGCCCTCTCGGTTCAGCCACGGGTACGACCAAATATTAACATCAATTCCACTTCCAATCCGCCAGATCAGCCCATGCTTCATAAGTTCAACCCCTTTTAGAATACTTCTCCACGAATAAGAAATACCCGGACTGGCTTCCGCATCGATAATTGACGTCGAAGGGTAGTAGCGCGCCTTCAAAACTTGAGCACACAGCGAGTCCGGGTTAGAGAGCATTCTCCACGCTTGCTTTGCTAGCATCGCCATGTTAAAAGCATGAAGATCTATAAATCCCAGCCCCCCTTCCTTCTTTGGTTTCGTTAGCAGCTCCCAACTCAGCCAATGCATCTTATTCTTCTCCTAATGTGACCACCAAAACCGGCAAATCATGGCACTAATTTCGTCACACAAAGTTTTGGTTAAATCAAAACACGACATCGCAAATGTGGGGATAGCTTGAGCACAAGCTTTGATCAAAATGTCCTTCCCAGCCTTTGATAACATTCTCTCAACCCACCCCTGGATTCTCTTCCAAACTTTATCCTTCAAATACGCAAACGTTTTTGATCTCGATCTGCCCATATACACAGGTAGGCCTAGGTATTTCTCAGTTTTTGCTTCAGATCCAATATGCAAAGTAGACAAGACACTCTCTCTTGACTCATCACTCGTATTTGTACTAAACATCACCGATGATTTGTCAAAGTTAATAGTTTGGCCCGAGCAATCCTCATAAAGTTGTAGCAAATTCTGCAGAGACCTGGCACTCTCACTTGTAGCTTTAACAAGTACCAGTGAGTCGTCTGCAAACAAAAGATGATTGAATCTCGGAGCCCCATTACATATTTGGATACCTCTCAAAAAACCCTCTCTCTCAGCCTTATTCAGAAGTGAAGAGAAGCCTTCAGCCACGATCAAGAAAAGATACGGCGAGAGAGGGTCTCCCTGTCTTAAACCCCTTTGCGGTTTAAAAGATTCAGAGTACGAACCATTAACCTTCACTCTATAATTCACCGACGAGATGCATAACATCACCAGCTCGACCCACTTCTCCGCGAAACCCAACTTCCTCAACATCCTTTCCACAAAGGCCCACTCAACTCTATCATAAGCCTTACTCATGTCTAGTTTCACCGCAGCGTACCCCTCTTTCCCGGCAGTCTTCCCCTTCATAAAATGTGTGCATTCATATGCTAGAAGTATATTATCCGTGATCAGCCTTCCCGGTACAAAGGCGCTCTGATTTAAAGAAATGATATCATTTAGAATAAGCTTCAACCTATTAGACAGAATCTTCGAGATTAACTTGTACACAACGTTGCACAAACTAATGGGACGCAAATCCTTCATGCACTCCGGTTTGTTCACTTTGGGAATAAGCACAATACATGTATCATTCCAGTCCTCCGGCATCGGACCTCCATTAAGCACCGCCAACACTTCCTCTGTCACTTTCACTCCTACCATGTGCCAAAACTTTTTGTAGAAGACCGAGTGCATACCATCAGGTCTAGCGGATTTCAAATCCCCTATAGAATCCAACGCATGAACCACTTCTTCAGATGTGAACTGGCGGCATAACATTTCATTCATTTCCGGTGTCACACGAGTATCAATATGATTCATCATTTCATCCATCCGGGTGCCTGCAGTAGAAGTAAGGAGGTTTTTAAAATAGTTAGTTGCCACATCTTTCTTGGCCTCCTCCGCCTCCACCACACCGCCATCCTCCATCTTCAATTTTTCAATATAATTCGCCTTCTTCTTCTCCGAAGCATACGAATGGAAGAACTTTGTATTTCTGTCTCCCCTTCATCCAGTTTGCATGAGCACGTTGCTTCCAATACATCTCTTTTTGGTCTTCTAGTCTACTCAACTTAAAACGTAGCACTTCCTCCTTGTGTACTTGAATTACACTAATCTCCTTTCTCCTCCACACCTCCAATTCATTTTTTAGCCGGCAAATCCTCTTCTCCAAATCTCCCAAAATATTCCTATCCCAATGAACCAAATCTCCCAACACTCACTTCACCCCACTCGCCACATTCTTTCCACTCCCCTCCACTTCTCTGGCCCGTGCATTTTCTACTAGCTTCTTACAGTCTTCTTCTTCCAACCATCTTGCTTCGAACCTCGGAAATAGGCCACGAGCAGGGCCTGACCTTCTACATACACCACCGTGCGTGTCCACCATCACCGGGCGGTGGTCAGAATGACGCGGGTCCCCGTGCACCACTTTAAAAGCAGGATTTGGATCTGAGTTCTAATCGGTAACTCAGATCCAAATCCTGCTAACAAAGGTTCTAAAAACTTGGTCTTGTGGTTCCGTCCCTCGCGGTACTTTTTATCACCGGTTCTTTTTATGTGGTGGTTTCAATTGTTTTAAAGATGTATTAGTGGTTTCAAATGTTTCAAACATATTTTAGTGGTTTCAGATGATTGAAGTGGTGGCTTCAATTGTTTCAACCATGGTTTTGTGGTTTCAATTAAATGAAACTTGGTCTTATGATTCTAGTTCGTATTAAGTGTTGGTTTCAATTGTTTCTAACATGTATTACTGGTTTCAAATGTTTTAAACAAGTTTTAGTGGATTCAAATGTTAGAAGTGGTGGTTTCAATTGTTTCAAACATGATTTTATGGTTACAATTAAATAAAACTTGGTCTTGTGGTTCCGGTTCTTCTTATGTTATGATTTTAATTGTTTCAAACAAGTATTTGTGGTTTTAATTGTTTAAACAAGTTTTATTGGTTTCAAATGCTTGAATTAGTGGTTTCAACTGTTTCGATGATGCTTATGTGGTTTCAAATAAATGCAACTTGGTCTTGTGGTTCCTATTCTTATTATGAAGCCGTTTATTCAGTTCGGACTGCTGCAGTTTTAGCACAAAGCAGTTTTGGTAGGCGAATAGTTTGGGCACGAAAACGGTGTCCGATTGACCTGAAATTTTGTGTGTATGTTGGGTACTCGTATGTCAGCTTGTCTACCAAGTTTGGTGCTGATTGGATCTGCGGTTTAAGAGCAGTTTGCTGATTACCGAAAGAGACATAAACTGAGATACTCTGCTTTGCTGTAATCTTTCTCTCAAGTGGTTGTTGTTGTTGTTGCCGCCGGTTGGCAACATGCTAAGTGTATTGTACATCTCTAGATGTTATAGAGAAGACTATGTATCCAGATTGCTCATAGTGAAGCTCGCGTGGACCGGTTGGTCTGCACCCGTCGTTTTTTCCTCCTCACCTTGAGGAGGTTTTTCCACATTAATCTTTGTGTCACCTGTGCATGTGTTTGTTGTTTTATTTCCGCTGCATATCGATTGATTGAAACTATCCTCGAAGGTTCACCACATGTAGGAGCGGGGAGGTTGTGTGCCTTCTCCTTCCCCCCAACAAAGTGGTATCAGACTGATGTTATCTCTTCTACCAGATACTAATCCGCATGGTTTTGCGGTTTAGGTCCATGCTAAACCCACCTTTATTTTCACTGATCGTGACGCGTATTTGGTTTGGGTTGGATCAACGGGTTGCATGGTTTCACACTAGACGCTTAAAAGTCCAGAGGTAAATACCGTAGCTGGTGAAAAAAACATTGTACCATATGTTTCCCAGTTGCCGCTTAATCCGAAGCTACACTACACATGCTTGAGTTCCCATAGCGAAACTGAATTTATTGAGAACTCCAGCCACACATATTCTGGCCAGATTTTTTAGACTACATATGAGCATGTAAGTGGAAATGGGTGTGTCCTAGGATACTCTAGCAAGGTCACAAAGTTCGTGAGGAACTACCAAAAGGGATGAGTATATATATGTCATCGAAGTGGCTGCCTCTTGGCTCTAGTCAGCTCGAGCTGCGTCAAGTGAGCTTATTTATTATGATGAAAATTTAGCTTGGAGTTGGTGGATGATATAAGTTAGCTCTATACATAGTAGATCATTATCATTTACATGTGGATAATCAATACCATAAATAGTTCAACCCTGCATTTTTTGTTTCCTAGTTGACACCATGACGATGCAACCCGGGCAACCAGCAGAGCCTGCAAGTAGACCCGTGCATTAATTTGTCTTGATGACATTTTTCATTTTCTCTATCCTATTCTGAAAAGTGCAACTTTTGTTTATAGTTTTCAAATGTAACTAGGTAAATAAGTGCAAGTTACATTTCCTACAAAGTTGATGTTTTGCTTTTCAAAATTAACTAAAGAAAATCTTACTCAATTGACTAAGATATATACTTTTTATTTCTTGCTCGTTCTCAAACCGATGCACCGACACTAGACATGTTGTTACTTCCAAGTGGCACATCAAATGAGAGTAGTAAGATGTTCTCTTTTGTATTAATATTTGGTGTTCATCTTCGCTATTTTCTCTCTCTAATTATTCTCCCCTTCCTGGTCCGTCTCCATCATGGCCATCCGGTGTCGCTTATGCCGCAAGGCACTGTGTGGACATGTTGGGTTTTCCTTGTATTAGGAGTGTACCCTGTAAACATTAACATATATGTCCTGCCTACTATCCCGCATGTACGGATTACCATTGTACATCCGTTGTACTTGTATGGATAATCAGCACACGCATCTCCCCGTCGATGTGACCAACACAGTAAAGCTCCATAGTGTTGCACAAGTATTAAGCGCACACACATACACACACACGATTAATATTTGGCACTGAGCTGCCAATTAGGTAGATCTTTCCTGTTCCCTTATTGCTTTCGGTGATCAAATTATATACACGATTAATATATGTGTATGGACTCCAATAAGTCATGTAACTCTGCACGCACGAAGAGACATGGACTCACTTCCAATGAAATCTGAACTACTCATATTTTTATTAGTGTTCCTAGACTCATCCATCTCGAATTTTCTCTCTGCTCTCTTCCTTCTCTAATGTCTCCGTGGTGCCCTGCGACGATGGACAACACTGTCCCTGATGTGGCCGGCCGGTGGGGTCATGCTGCACATCAAGTCGTTGATGTTCTCTCTCCTACAAGTATATCCACCCACACGGAAGGCCTTGATTATTGCCCATTTTGTCCATAGAGCATGACACTAGTTTTGTTGGGGATGGATTGGCGGGATCTGTGGTTTGAAACCAGAACGTGAAAAGACCTGAAGTACATCTCCAAATACAATTGAGAAGGTTGCATTTGATGTTTTCCCGACGTCGCTCAGTCCAAATCTCGCCATAAGTTTCCAAAGTGACATCCTACTCCATTGACATCATGTGTATCCTCGTGCCTAAAGACGTTTTGGGAACTTAAGCGACCCTCAAAATATATATTGGAATATGTTTCCTAGGATTTTCTTTCACGGTTTCAAAGTGAATGAGATCTAAAAGGGTAGAGAACGAATATATAGACCTGGTCGAAGGGTAGAGAATATATAGAACAGGTCGAACTGGTCAGCTAGTCGTGCATCAAGTGAGCTTATCAAGGTCGATATTTAGCATGGAGTTGGTAGATGATATAAGTTATCTTTGTCGAGTGGGCAAGTAAATATTCATACACAAGGACTTCAATTATTTCGGCTTGAGATTTATGCGCCATAAATTTGTAATGAAAAAGGCATGTGCCTTGGTATGACTTCCTATTATTTCTGCCGAGTTGTCCATGGGATGTGACCTAAGAACTTCCGCCACTGCCGAGGATATGTGCATGTGCCCTGGTGTCACTTCCTATTTTCTCTGTCCTTTTGCCTCACAAGTGCAATCTTCGTTTATTAGTCTTAAAACATATGAGGGGTGAGCAAGTCCAAGTTATGCATTTTACTGAGATAAGAAAATCTTAATCGATTGAAGTATACTTGTTTCTTGTCGCATCTCAAAGTCATACACTAGTGCTAGATGATTACTTCCAAGTGGCGCATCTTATGTACTTTTGCAATCACGATGAGACAATCAAACATTTGTTCTTCCAACGCACTTTTTCCGTTTTATATGGTCAATCATTCAAATAGCTTCAAACTTGTACCACCTTGTAGTATTGTCAATATTTTTGAGAATTGGATTAAATGTTTTGAATTTTTCTTAGGATGGGAGCGTTTGCCATTATTTGGTCGTTTTGCCTACATAGAAAAGACAAAGTGTTTAATGATAAAAATTCTACTCTCGTGCAGGTTATTCACATATGTACCTATGTTCATGGTCATCTCTACAGTATGTAGAGTTTCAAGACTTTTTTATGGATGTGTATAAACGACTGGAGGATACAGAGTGATTTTTTTGGGACCTGTGTCACCTCTGTGCATCCTAGTATGCAGAGGCCCGGTGTAATATTTTAAACATATTTATGTAATAAAGCACCCTTTATCAAAAAAAGTGGCACGTCCCATGTGTAGAGTGACATGCTATATATTTATCAATGATATCAACATAGTCGATCACCACCGCAAGGTCTGTGCAGCGGGCGGTCACAGTAGCATGCAGCGCATTCATCAATGGCATCAACATAGTCAACCACAACCACAAGAATTGTTTCATCATGTTCATCCATCGCCGTCGGCCGTGGCAGCATCCAGGTGTGCCGCTACACAACGCAAGTGCGGATATGGCGGCTAAAGGTGCACGCAGACAAGCTGGACATTAACTTCCATATTCCAGTAGCCTGGAAAACGTCCATCATCAAGCCTGGAAAAATAAACCATCTACTGCATCTCTGGCAACGTTGGCTTGCTCGACTACATGAAACCGAGCTCTCTGAATAAGGAGAGCACAAATGTGCTATGGGCTTGGGTCTGGGCCGAGAACCCAAGCCATCACCCTATTGTCAAGAGGGCCACGCTACCGGCTCGCAATGAGGTAGCCAGTGGCGGCCGGGAACGGGGCATCGTGGTTTTTCCCCATCGTGTGTTCATCCACCTTGCCATTGTGGAAGACTTTTTTACTTCGTGGATGCCAATACCACCCCCTATGAGTAGTCATGGAAGTGGGGTGTGGTGGACGGAGCCAGCAGGATGGGCAGGCGCAAAGACTCACCGTGCCGCAACGACAACCGCCTTTCTGGAGGCCACGCGTGCAGCCATTATGTCGGTCATTTTTGGGATTTTTTTAATGTGCGCACTTCCAACAAAAGCTCGACCCCCGTGTCATTGGTTACCTTTTCAAAAATACAAAATTGCTGATTTATTTCAACCAAATATTTACTTTGCTGAATTGTTAACATATGAACACTCTTAACTGATTTGTCATGCCTTTATTTTTTTCAATTAATTTACTCTCATCGATATCAGCCAAAGACACTAGCACCGTGTTTCAAGTGTCAATGCCGATAAGATCAGTTATATTCCTGCTTTTATTATTAGTCTAGTTCCAGACCTGAACATAGCTGTTTTGTTTTATTGCCTCTGTCTTTCGCCTCTCTCCCCTGATCTAAGGCTCCGTTTGTTTCAGCTTCGGCTTTAGCTTTTGGCGCTTTTGAGGTCTGGAATCTGTACGCTAAACAAACGTCTAAATTTTCGACAGCGCTGCAGAGAATCGGGCTGAGAATTACACTACGCGCGCGCGGTCGGCCGAAGCGGGGCGAGAGGCGCTTCCCCAGCTTCCCGAGTTGCAGCGGACGGAATTGCCCTCTAGAGTTCGAGATATTTACGTGATACCTGCCACCGAGACCAAACCGACCACACACTCCCACCCGTTCGTCCTTGATACATTGCAAATGTATCTATAAGTTTTGATGTTCCGTGCTTGGTTTTATCCACTTTCTTGTGTTTTGTTCTAACTTTGGAGTTCTTTTATTATGATTTCTTGGACTAACCTATTAACAAGAGCCACAGTGCCAGCTGCCTGTTTTCTGCTGTTTTTGGTTCCAGGAAAGTCAGAAAATGAATATTCTCGGAATTGGACAGGACAAAAGCCAAAGTGCCTATTTTTCCGGAAGGGATCAAGTGCCAGAATACGAGACGGAGAAGGGCTGGGGGTCGGCCACACCACCTGGCCGCGCGGCCAGGCCTGGCCCGCGCCAGGTGGTCCGGCCGACCCCAAGACCCTCGGCCTCTCCTTCCGCCTATAAGTTGCCCTCGGGACGAAAACCCTAAGTACCCGATCAAAAATCCACGAAAGAGTTTGTAGCCACCGTCATCTCCATCCCTAGATCAGGAGGGATCTGAAGCTCTTCCCGGCACCCTGCCGGAGAGGGGAATTCACCCTGGAGGCCTTCTTCATCACCATGCAAGCCTTCGGTGTGATGCGTGAGTAGTTCATCCTTGGACTACGGATATATGTAGTAGCTAGATGGCTGGTTTCTCCTCCTTTGTGCTTTCATGTTTAGATCTTGTGAGCTCTATTCATGATCAAGATCATCTATTTGTAATTCATACATGTTGTATTTGCGGGGATCCGATGGATATTGAGATGCTATTTCAGATTGATTATTGATTCTATCATGTCTTTGTTATTTGATATCTTGCATGCTTTTCGTTGTTAGTAGCTATCTTGGCCAAGTAGATGCTAGCAACTCCAAGAGTTAGTATTTATGCTCGATAGTGGGTTCATGCCTCTGGTAATCTGGGGAAGTGACAGAAATCTCTAAGGTACTAGATTTGATGTTGCTACTAGGGAGAAAACAACGATCTTTTGTTCATAGAACAATTGTATTGTTTACCTTACACGTAGTTCGTAAAACAATAATCTGTTGCTTGCAACTTAATACTGGAGGGGGTTCGGATGATAAACTGAAGGTGGATTATTAGTCATAGATGCAGTTGGATGGCGGTCCCCGGTCCTTCTTCTTTACATACAATCTATAACTGTTTACTGCTTTGTGTTTACTTTCTGCAAACTTTTACTTCTTTCCATTCGATACGTTTAATCCTTTGTTTTCCGCAAAACACGGTGAGATTGACAACCTCATCGCAAGTTGGGGACAAAGTTCTGTGGTTGTGTTGTGCAGGTCTCCACGTTGCTACTAGCACCGGTAGTGCGCCCTGCCAAAGCTCAGCTAGTAACACCTTTGGGGTGTTTCCTTGCTCCTACTGGTTCGATTAAACCTTGGTTTCATAACTGAGGGAAACTTGCTGCTGTGCTCATCATATCTTCCTCTTGTGGTTCCCAACGAGCTCTACGTTGATCGCCGAGCGCATCAAGCTATTTTCTGGCGCCGTTGCCGGGGAGTCAAGGACATCTTCCCAAGGGGAGTCCCTCATAACCAATCTCTTTACTTTGTTGTTTTTGTTTTGCTTAGTTTCTTTTTGCTTTGTTTGCTTATTTTGTTCTTTCAAAAACACAAAAAAATTAGTTCCTTTCTTAAGTTGCCTTTATGACTAGCTCTGCTCCAATCACTATTTCATTATGGATAGCTCACTCAGTTTCCTATTTGGGAACAATATTATGACTGCCAAGGTAATAGATGAACCACCGCCTGCTAGAACCTCCATGTAAGAAGAAATTGTTGGACCTGAAAGCTCATTAGATGAAAAAGAGGAGGAGAGTGATGGACAAAAGTAGGAAGAATGGATCTACCCATGCCTACCTTCTAATGAGAGTAACTCTTTATCCCTTATATTATTTGATTGTCCCCCATGCTTATCAAAGGAGGGTGAATGTTATGTCCCCGAGGATTCTTTTGAAAATGTTTATAATAAAGCTCTAGTGCTTGTAGATCATGAAAAGCATGCCTTATGTGATAGTTATATTGTTGAGTTTATTCATGAGGCTACTGAAAATTATTATGAGAGAGGAAAATATGGTTGTAGAAGTTTTTATGGTAATGAAACACCTCTCTATGTGTTGAAAGTTTTAAAGTTACTTTTGTTTTATCTTCCTATGCCTGTCACTTTGTTCTTTGTGCATTTATTTGCATATAAGATTCCTATGCATAGGAAGTGGGTTAGACTTAAATGTGTTTTGAATTTGCTTCTTGATGCTCTCTTTTACTTGAATTCATATTTCCTATGAGATCATCTTCTCAAATTTTCATGCCTAACTTAAAGGCGTTAAAGAAAAATACTTGTTGGGAGATAACCCAAGAGTTTTAGATAAGTCTTGGAAGTTATTACCTCTGTAATAACCTCTCCTTATCCTTTTTATTTGATTTTTGTGCCAAGAGTAACCTCTAATGAGAGTGAAGTAATGATTGGGAAAGTTGCTGTCCCGAAACAGATTTCTGTGCTTCACCGTAAAATTTCCTTAGAGAGATCTGTACGTAGGATTGAGCTGTAAGTTTTTGTACTTCTGCCCCAGGTTGTTATCTAACTTTCGTTAGTTCAACACTTTTTGATTTGAGAAACAGAAGGTCTTCGAAAAAATTCGTCTTTACCTGCTGGTCTGTTTTGACAGATTTCTGCCATTTTCTGCATTTGCTTCTTGTTGGTTCCTTCTTGAGTTCTTTTGGGGAATTGAGCTTTTTGAGGGAAGTGCTACAGTAGCTAGTGTTCTAGTGGAAGTTTATTTGGTGTTAGAACTAAACCTTGAGACTTGTTTATCTTAAGTGCGCTAATGTTGCTAATGAGATTGTGTGAAGTTTTATATGAAGGAAAATTTTCAGGTATATGAAAGAAATGAGTAACGAGATGAAGGATGGACTAAAGCTCAAGCTTGGGGATGCCACGCGTGTCACCCCAAGAAATATCCAAGAAGTACAAGCGTCAAAGCTTGGGGATGCCCAAGGCATTCCCTTCTTCATCAATAAAAATTCTAGGTTTCTTCCAAACGCTTCATTTTTATTGTTTCATGCACAATTGTGTTTTTCTTGGAGTGTCTTCTTTTTCATTTTCGTTTTGGTTTTTAGTTTGATTGGTTTGTTTAGTTTTCTGAATAATTTGGTTGGACCCCCTCTTTCATACTTTGGTTTGCAAATAGTTTGGTTTGGTTTGGAAAAGAGTAGGAAAGTGCATACTTTTGTGGTAAAAAGAGCTCGTTTTTGACTATAGCCTGTGCTTTGTCATGACATGCTTAATATTGTTTTGGCTTTATGCTTAGTATTCTTTGTTGTAGAATGACTTGTTATAAACAATTGAGATTGCTTAATGTGCCTTGGATGAATCATGCGTTGTTTTAGCATATTAAAGCATAGTATAGTGGTATTCTCCTTTGATGCTTTATTTGGGTTGACTTGGCACATGCTCACACCATGTTATGACTGTCACAAGTCACCATAGCCTTTATGATCCTTTAGTTTTCAACTTGTAGTATCACTTTATGCTTTGATCAATGATGTTTTGTCGCTCTGCATGATTATGGCCATTATTGCTCTCTTAGTTTGTCGCTCCCAGTCTTTTGCTAGCCTCCACAACCAAGTATGAGTTCCACTCATGCATCCAACTCCCTAAACCAAGTTATTCCAAAGAGTCCACCATACCTACCTACTAGCTTATGCTATTCCAAGTATATTCATGCTTTTTTTTACCTTCCACTTGTTATGAAAAAACTAGTGATTAAAGCTCTCACGAACTTGATGACACACTTTACTTTATTGCCTCTAATAAACTTGAACTATTGGGTCCTTCTTTGTTGCGTATATGCTTGCGCTTTATAAGTTGAAATTAGCAGAACCATGTACCATGGGGAACGCTTTCAACATTGCACTTGTACTTTGTACCCCGTTGATATCATGTTCTTTTGCTTACGGATCCCGGCGGTGTGAAATAAAAGTGGAACTTGTAAGATCATGGAGTTTGTATGTGTGTTAGAGAAACGCCTGGGCCGCTAGCCTAAGTCATGCCTAATCATGGTGGAAACTTGCAGCATCACCATAATGAGCACTCTATGAAGCATCCTCAATAAAAACCTATGCAAATAGCAAATAAAAAGATCGCTGAGATGCTCATTGTCTGCTTGTCATTTTGATTATGGGAAAGCTCCGTATCATGTGCAAGGGTACCTGCATGTTCTTAATGATACACATATACTTACAATGACAAAAGCTTACTCGTGACTGAAGTTGAGTAGCATGAGGATCGGTCTTCGTAAGTAAGGGGCATGAGATTTCGGTTTATAAGTTGTCAAGCATATCCTCTTAGTTGTGTCACTTTAACCTTAATCACCTTCAAGATGCTTATGATAGGGGCAATGAGAGCTGAAAACTACAAGTACCATAATTTTTGGAATCTCTTTATGAGACTTGAATCCCTACTTCCTTTTACAAATGGCCTTTCTTCCACCATTAGATTGAGTCTCCACCTTCTATCTTTATGCACTACTTTGAGAGCATAGTGGCTATTCTTAGTTCTATGTGCATTGTCCCAAGACTAGTTGATTGATGCATAACTTGTTATTGCTTGTTTGAAACTATTGTATCTAGTCACTCTTATGAACTTTGAAGGTGTCCCATGCATTTATATTTGCTACTCTATTGAGGGACAAGCTGAATACTTTTATGCTATGTTTTCTTTATGTGAAACAAACAAACGTCTTGCAAAGCATGTTATTCATGAATCTTTTGTTTGTGCCTTTTCATGTTACATCATAGTCTCTTTGCTTATTGCTAGAACTTTGTCTTTCATGTTATGATTGAAGTACTTTGATCCCAGCCTTGAATGTTTTGCAAATACTTTGATCAAGTCTTTGATGGTGCATGTCACCTCAAAAATTATTCTTTTTATCACTTACCTACTCGAGGAGGAGCAGGAGTTAAGCTTGGGGTTGTTGATACATTGCAAATGTATCTATAATTTTTGATGTTCCATGCTTGGTTTTATCCACTTTTTTGTGTTTTGTTCCAACTTTGGAATTCTTTTATTATGATTTATTGGACTAACCTATTAACAAGAGCCACACTGCCAGCTGCCTGTTTTCTGCTGTTTTTGGTTCCAGGAAAGTCAGAAAATGAATATTCTCGAAATTGGGCGGGACAAAAGCCAAAGTGCCTATTTTTCCGGAAGGGATCAAGTGCCGAATCTGAGGCGGAGAAAGGGCTGGGGCCGCCACACCACCTGGTCACAGCCAGGCCTGGCCAGCGCCAGGTGGTCTGGCCGACCCAGACCCTCGACGAAAACCCTAAGCACCGATCAAAAATCCACGAAGAGTGCAGAGTCGTCATCTCCATCCCTAGATCGGGAGGGATCTTAAGCTCTTCTCGGGACCCTGCCAGAGAGGGGAATTCACGCCAGAGGCCTTCTTCATCACCATGCAAGCCTCTGGTGTGATGCGTGAGTAGTTCATCCTTGGACCGCGGATCCATGTAGTAGCTAGATGGCTGGTTTCTCCTCCTTTGTGCTTTCATATTTAGATCTTGTGAGCTCCGTTCATGATCAAGATCATCTATTTGTAATTCATACATGTTGTGTTTATGGGATCCGATGGATATTGAGATGCTATTTCAGATTGATTATTGATTCTATCATGTCTTTGTTATTTGAGATCTTGCATGCTTTCCGTTGTTAGTAGCTATCTTGGTCAAGTAGATGCTAGCAACTCCAAGAGTTAGTATTTATGCTCGATAGTGGGTTCATGCATCTGATAACTGGGAAGTGATGAAATCTCTAAGGTACTAGATGTGTCAGTGTCTAATAGGAGAAAACAACGATCCTTTGTTCATAGAACAATTGTATTGTTTACCTTACACGCAGTTCAGTAAAGCAATAATCTGTTGCTTGCAACTTAATCGGAGGGGTTCCGATGATAACCTGAAGGTGGATTATTAGTCATAGATGCAGTTGGATGGCGGTCTATGTATTATGTTGTATTGCCCAATCAAGTCTCAAAGGAGTCAAGATGATTAGTATATGCATGTATTGCTTTCTCGGTGTTTGTCAATTGCCCCGCTGTAATTTGTTCACCCAGCATGTTATTTATCTAAGGAGAGTCATCTCTAGTGAACTATGGATCCCGGTCCTTCTTCTTTACATACAATCTACAACTGTTTACTGCTTTGTGTTTACTTTCTGCAAACTTTTACTTCTTTCCATTCGATACGTTTAATCCTTTGTTTTTCGCAAAACACGGTGAGATTGACAACCTCATCGCAAGTTGGGGACAAAGTTCTGTGATTGTGTTGTGCAGGTCTCCACGTTGCTAGTAGCACCGGTAGTGCGCCCTGCCAAAGCTCAGCTAGTAACACCTTTGGGGTGTTTCCTTGCTCCTACTGGTTCGATTAAACCTTGGTTTCATAACTGAGGGAAACTTGCTGCTGTGCTCATCATACCTTCCACTTGGGGTTCCCAACGAGCTCTACGTCGATCGTCGAGCGCATCAGTCCTCGACCATATCCTCTCCCGCCGCCTCCCTTCACGTCGTCTAGTCGCCGTCCCCGCAGCCGGCCGATATCCCCGATATCCAAGATCTCCTCCACCGTGCGAGCTCCCTGTCGCCTTCGTTTGCATCGTCGTTGCCGCCCGCTGGCGCGTGGGCTCGCCGGCCGACCGTAGATGTGCGCGGACGCGCGGGCTCGCCGGCCATCCCCTGGCGCGCGCGGAGGCCCGGGCTCACAGGCCGACCGTGTCCAGCATCCATGAGCGACGAACCTTCCTGTCCGGGCTCGGCGGCGCTTGGGCGTGAGGGCGGCGGCGCCTTCGAGGACGGTGCGTCGGGGGCGTGGGGCGGCGGTGCCTGGGCATGTGGGCGGCGGCGCCTTCGAGGACGGTGCGGCGCGAAGGCGGTGCGGCGGCGTGAGGGCGGCGCGGCGGCGAGGACGGTGCTTGTCAGGCGTTGAAGCGGCGGTGCCTGGGCGTGAGGGCGGCGGCGCCTTCGAGGACGGTGCGTCAGGGGCATGGGGGCGGCGGTGCCTGGACGTGAGGGCGGCGGCGCCTTCGATTTGTTCCTCCCAATGCCTCCTTTCTCTTACAGATACAATGTAAAAAAAGGACTTTTGTGTATCCAATTTGCAATGGTTTGTTAAAAGATACTATTTTGTGTATCCAATTTGCAATTGTCTTTTATTTAAAAATATGTTTATAATTATTTTAGCACCAAGAATAGACAATTTGAAATTGACACTTGTACAATCGCTAAGGGGTATTTCGGACATTTTAGTGCCAAAACCAGCAAAAGCATCCATCAAAAGCACTACTGCCAAACACCAAATCTCTACTCTACCAGCTGCTTCCTACCGCTGATTTTCCACATCTGATTTTCAACAGCTGTAGCCCAAACAAACACTGCCTAAGTCTTTCACACGCTTTTCCTCCAGCTTGGACCCTAGAGGATACGGCGCAGCAACTCGTTGAGCATTGATGTTGTCTATATAGTTAGGTGCTAACCCAACCTATCCACATATTGTTAGGTTTGGTTTGGCTACGATTGGTAGGTTGCTCTCTTTGAAAGCAAATTGTAGAACAGCTAAAACAAACACATGTCCATGCTTTGCAGGTAGATGATGTGTTTCCGATGCCACTCAATCCGAAGTCGTGAGTATCCACAGCCATATTCTATTTGCATCAGGTGGGTTGGGAATGCCACTTGTGAAATTTCTTTGCCTTATCTGAGATCTAACCTCCTCATATATAAAGGCTAGGAGAGTTTAATGAGGAGGACATCGATACAATAGACACCCGACAATAGATCTAGACAATAGACACACAAACCTCTCTCTCTCGGCGAGATCGCATTTAGTCGACTCATCGAGTTTGTACTCTCCAATGATAATACGAGAAGTCGGGTTTCCTCTATGAGGGCCTGAACCTGGGTAAATCGTCTTTCTTGTTTGTCTGTTAAACCGACGAAATTTCTAGCGCTCTCTCTTCCACGAAACACAAAGTCTATAACTATGGGCATTGCCAAAATCACCCCTCGTCAATTAGCGTCGTCAGTGGGAAATCTGAGCGCTGGAGCCATGGATTCGGCGGTTTCCTCTTCACCAAGCAACAACCCGACAATCAAGGTCGGCAAGATCCGCAGCAATCTCGGCGACCATCAAATCAGCACCATGGATATCTGCAAAAGATCCCACGTCTGGTCTTGTTACTCTGTGAAGCTCAAGTAAAAAAAAAGAGAAAGCGATCTGCAGCGGCACATAGAGAAAGTACTACTCCATGAGATTTTCTGATTTTCTTGGAAAAAGTTGCAGCAGGAGAAAAGGGTCTCTGCGGTGCTCGGTTCAGCGATTCAACGAGGACTCGCACGGGTCAGCGATTCATAGATTTGTTGGTTTCTCTTGTACGAGCAGTCGAGCACGTAGTCAATCCGGAGTCAATATGTGTTGTTGATTCCAAGGACTCTTGGCATACCCCACGATCAGGCCCGTGGACCTCAAGCACGCTGCACTCTCAAGCCCCACGTCAAGTCTGTAAGGCTCAATGGGTTGGTAAGGCTCAAGGACAAGGAAAAAAGCCTACGTTCGCGCGTCAGGCCTGAAAATTCAGCTCAACGACAAGGGAAAAAAGATTACGTCGCATGAAATCAGCGTTCATGACATGATCCATGGATTTTTTACTATTTAACCTCTTAAGTATTGATGAATCTCTGTCAATTATTTTATCTAACCTAATTCTTTATACGATTTGCTTCGTAAATACATGCACCACACGAGAACTGGAAGGAAGATGAGATTAAGGCGTCGACGCCTTGTGGATTGGCGATTGTGCATCCGAGTCTTTTCCCGGCCCGCTACGTCAACTCTGTCCGCCACCTCGACTACCTATTCACCGCGCAACGCCATCAGATGCGTCTACATGTCCACCTCGACTACCTATTCACCGCGCAACACCATGAGATACCTCCTTCGGCTCTGGCGACTCGGGGGCTTCTTCGGCTCCAACCCGAGGGCTACGCCGGCTCCGCCGCGTGACCCACCGAAATCTTCAGCTACGATAACCTACTACAATCTTCTGATGCGGCGACCGCCAAAACATTCGGCTCCAGCGACCCGCTACGTACCTCGGCTCTACGCTCGGGGGCTCCTTCGACTCTAGTAACCCGCTAAAATCTTCGGTTGCTGCAATCTGGTACAATTTTTTGTTGCGGTGACCCGCCAAAAAATTTCGGCTCTGTTATAAATCTTCAGTTGCGGCAACCCGCTGTCGTCATCAGCTCCAGCTCCTCCGGCCACATCAACCTCGTCGACTACCAACAAAACTAAGTTCTCTATTTTGAGTTGATTTTTTTCTTACTTTAATCACACTCGACACTCGGCGGATGCACCCTCTTCGATTAACCTAAGTGTGATCGACTTCATGCACTCAAGCATCTCATACGTGATTTCCCGAATAGCTGACTCTGCCTGAGCGTCAAATCCTTGAACTCCGACCCAGTTGCAGCCCAACTGACAGGTCGGCAAGGTACTGAGACTAAGGGCGTGAGGATAACGAAAAGGTCATGCTTTATGGTGCAAAGTGTCGGGTCCCATGGCACCTGAAAATGTTATGATAAATTAAAAAACAATATTCTTTACAAGATGCAAGTACTTCACAATTATCTATGTTTTTTGCAAGGAAGTCATCTACATCGAGCTATTCTATCGAATAACTTGTCGGATAAAGAAGAATTCTCAGCTTATGCTCATCCGATAAAAATCAAGACCCGAGTCGAGAAATTCCTCGGATGAACATCATCTTCACGCACTCGATATCAATAAAGCTAAGTTCTCTTAACTGAGTCCACTTTTCATTACTCTATTACACCCGATACTCAGGGGCTCAGTCTGAAAAAAATTATTACATAATCATACTCCGATACTCGGAGGCTTCGCTAGTCAGCGCAAACTTAAAAATTCTTCGACTCCGCCATGAAATACATGAAAAACACGCTTTGACCCGAGTAGCTGATCTAGCCCAATGGGCATCAGGCTAACGAAAAGGTCTCACGAGTGGCGAAACCTCAATAGCCATGGGCAAAAAATAACAAGTTCCAAATTACAACGAGCTATACTTTCAGCTGATACATACATAAACTTTACACAATCTACATGTCTTTTTCCTGGATCCTTATTTTATCTTCATGGAGAAGATCTCTGAGCATATGCTCCGGTGCAAGCATCTGAACATAGCCTCGGGGGCTACTCCCATCAGGAGCACTGGCCACGCACCCGATAAGGAAATATATCCTCCAATGGAGTAAACGAAAACAACTTACACCTATACAAGCAAGGCCCGAGTAGTGAACCTCCTCAGATGAAGATCATCTTCACTCACCCGATAGAAAAAGTAAATCCTCCTATAGAGTCGATAAAAATTTCAAAAATCCTCAGACTGCATCCGCCGCGATAATATGTCTGAATGTCGTGTCCACGACATGAAGGTAAGACCCCAGAATCTGTGCTATGCGGCCTAGTAACCGCACATGAATGCGCTCTGCTAGTAGATTATCCGTATCCACGATACGATAAAAAATCCCGATAGACGTCCATCTTTCTTTTTTATTCACCGAACGTTAGCGGCTTAAGCTAAGCTTATCACGAGCTGCGTTGCTGCTTGATCCGCAGCAGCGGGGGCAAATGATCAAGCGCTTTGACTTTGCTTTGTCCCCTGGGAGCTATTACGCACTCTTTAAAGGGTGGTTGCTTCTAGGAAAACCTCCTAGGCTATTAAGTAACTCTAAATGAATTGTGGATACATCTGTATTGTATCCTTAACATACTGAAAGGATTTCCATTATTCGTATCAAACCAATAGCGATTCATACACGCGAAATCTTCTAATCAATGGTGGGCCAATAATGAATTTTTTTGCCCATAAAACATGAGCCTGAAATTCAATACTCGATAAGACCTCTATGGCCCGAGCTGAATTACGTTAGTATATACCGAAGTCGATTCTGGGGACTCGAGTTTGAAGAAGGTTCACCATGTCTTTGCCTAAGAGAAATTAACTGGTTCCCGATCCGTCGGATGGACCAGACTCGTTATACCAAAATCCCTAGGACAAACTTATTGAACTTCCAGTTCGCCTATTCGATAGAAATATTCCTCCTACAGAGTCGACATAAAAGCAAAGCTACAACACCTGAGTCAAGAAATTTCTCGGATGATGAAGACTTGAGCCTATACTCGAACGCACTTGTTCGAACATAGCCTCGGGGGCTACTCCCATCGGGAGCGCTCACCGCGCACCCGATAGAAAAAATAGAAATCCTCCAAATAGGAGTCGACGGAAGAATATCTACAATGATAAAGCATAACTTTGAGTCTACCCTAGGGTAGGCTCAAAGGTTACTCCCTTCGGGAGAACCCGATGAAAATGCTGACATCACTTCAAGAACAAGACAATGTCATCCACTGCATCAGCCAAACAAGACATCAACAAGTTAACGAATCCGAGGAAATCTTCTAGTTCACATTCCTCGCATATTAAAAAGGACTTTGAGCCTATGCTCGGACACAAGCATCCGAACATAGCCTCGGGGGCTACTGACATGGGCATAACCCTTCGGGTGGCTATTATTGCTATATATGGTGCGGCCCAACGAAAGCCTCACCCGAAGATATGCCAAGATCCATCAAGACCATGATGGTTTGGCTAATACGAAGCCTACAAGGACACAGACTCTTGGTGTAACAAGACAAAAAAAGTACAAGACTAGATACGAACTCTAACTTGTAAACCAACTCGTATTGGCACTTGAGACCTAGCCTCCCCATATATAAAGGCTAGGAGGGTTCAATGAGGAGGACATTGATACAATAGACACCTGACAATAGATCTAGACAATAGACACACACACACCTCTCTCTCTCGGCGAGATCGCATCTAGTCGACTCATCGAGTCCGACGAAATTCCTAGTGCTTTCTCTTCCACGAAACACAAAGTCCATAACCATGGGCATTTCCAAGATCACCCCTCGTCAGTCGGCAATAAGCCATGTTTGAGGAAGAATATAACGGTCTCATCGAAAGACTGGGTAGCGAGTTGGTGTTTCATCTTGGATCACCCGGTTCTCATTTGACACCGCTCCCTCTATTCAAGGTGTCATCGAGTGCCAACCATATGTCCGAATTTATAATGCCTAGTCCTTTCTTGGTCAGATGAAGACTAAAGTGGTGCCAACCATAGGTGCCAAGGAGAAATCTTTCAACTAAAGTGGTGTCAACGTCCGAATGATCCAAATATAATGTTATAATGTTTCCACCGTTCAAGATAACCAAGCTCCCACATTGGTGGCTACCAGCGGGCTCCAAGGTTTGGCTTGGGACAAGAAGATCTTTCTCATGCCCCACTGCTTGAAGGATAGGCGGACGTCGTGGGCTTCAATCTGGCTAGCCACACTAAGGCATGAAGATCCTAGCACCTGCACGGCAATGCCAGGTTATGATGCCGAGAGCAAAAGCTTTGTGCCCACTATGTTGGCACCAATGACAACACTCGTAAGCGTCGTGTTACCCATTGGAGGTGTCTTCGTGGAGATCCCACACTCGACTATCCTTATTGTACTCTAGCCAAAAGACATTGATCTTTTTTAGATTGGACGAGGCGACATTTTTATGTCACTACCTCCTTAGAGGCACCGTCTTGGAGCTACCTCAACCTTTTTATTTGTTTCTTGTCTTTGTCAAAGAGTTGAAGGCCACTATGAGTTCTAAGGAATGGTTTGTGGTGGAGGTTGGAGGTGGTACTCCATGACGAGGTGTTCTTTTGTGTCGCCAATAATCTATGTTTGAGGAAGAATACAACACTCTCATCGAAAGACGGGCTAGCGAGTTGGTGTTCCATCTCGGATCACCCGGTTCTCATTTGACACCCCTCCCTCTATTCAAGGTGTCATCGAGTGCCAACAATATGTCCGAGTTTATAATTCCTAGTCCTTGCTTGGTCAGATGAAGACAAAATTCAAGATCCCCCTTTGTGTTCATTGTGTCGTGCAGATCTTTGTTTGATGCCATGTTTTTTTTGGTTCGTGCAAGGTTTAGTTGTTGTGGTGCTAATATTAGTGTAGTGTTGCTACTATATTTGTTGTTGATGTTAGTGTAGTGTTGTTGATGTTGTCATTCTTTTGTGTTTCGGCTCGAGGCCTTGTCCTGGCGTTACTAGATGTTGTATGATTTTTCGGCATGGTTAGTCTGATGAACAGAGCCGCCTTTTTCTTCTATCAATAAATGAATAGGAGTGTGACTCCTTTTCGTCAAAAAACTGGTGGGTTTATTATACGTAGCCGTGACTGGCTATGGCATTAGCCCTAATCCACCAATCCACGAAGAACCAAGTCGGTCATGGAAGAATGGGTGGATGTTCCATACCAAGATTTGTACACATTGTTTTTTGAATTCTTTATGCCCAAAGCGGCACAATCTGGCTATAGCATTTGACATGAGCCATGTAGCTCTCGTTGACTCCAAGCAGGTGATAAATATTATCTGCAATGATTGGAAGGAGCCGAGTATGGTTTGCTGATGCACCTCATTCTGAACTCAAAACAAGTGTCCGCACGTTATCACAAGTATGCAGTAGCACCTTGCCCGTCGAATCTCACTTGCAACACACTTTGCAACTCATAGCTAGCACCAATCACGGAAAATCGAACATAGTAAGTTTGGGGCATTTTTCTCAGTTTGCCACCCAAGATACAAATCATGACTTGAATAAAGTACGAAGAAATGTTCATTTTTCCTAATTGCAATCAATATTTAAATAGGGTAATTTTAATAGTATAATCCCAGCTGTAACCCATGTACAAATGGGAAAATCTCAGCGTAATCGAACCGTTTAGAAGTCGACTGAGAATTGCTAATTCTCCGTCCAAAGAGAATTAGCAAAAATATTATTTGTGTACACTTTCAAGTGTTCGATCTTTTCACTTACACAACAAGGTTTCCACTTACTAGGAAGTATAAAACATCATCTTGCACATCTTACTAGAAAGACGCAACATCATTTTTAAACGAAAGAGCAAAAATATTTTTGTACATCTACTTCGTGAAATGCAAAGTAGTGTTTCGCAAAGGAGGTTAATACCCCTGCCTGTGCATCTAATAGCTGCATACCACCACTCGATGCCTACAAACCTGAGTATGGGGATAATCATGCCATCAAGGCTTTGTGCCGAGACTCACAACCATCTAGATCCAGGGTCATCATCAATCACCATATGGCGAAACAGGAGCACATAACCGGTCCAACAGACCAAAAACGCACACTGCAATGCATGCACCCACTTTAGAAGCCACCACCATCGTCATACCGTCGACCCATCTTTAGGGAAGAAATTCGACAAACCTTTCTAGGCCTGCCATTGATGACGACACGAAGCCGGACAAAGCCACCACCCTATACACAACCATGATCACGCGTCCACCACTGAGACCCCTGTTGCACAATGCAGCCTAGACCCGGTGTTATAGATGCACTAGAAACCACTCCAGCCGATACATGCTCTAAAAATGATTTCCCAGGAGGAAGAACCACACCAGAAACCGCTATCTCTGATCTGGGATACCCAGATCTAGGATTTCCCCAGAACAGTTCAAGTGAAGCGACGAGACCTGCAATGTTGTTGTCTTCAACAATGTAACGACTCTAAGAGACACCGCTGGAAGCTGGGTTTTCAATGACAGCCGTGCCTCCCCAAAACATATAGCTGGCTGGACCACCATGTCCCCACCGAGGTGGCTCATCGTGGGATTCATTAGAACAGCCAACTCTGCCGCCAACCGGCCGACAACCTCCTAAGATCTTGTTTACTTCTCTCGTATTTTTATCCACTGAAGTTGTGGGAATATACGGGGATTTGGTGTTCACCCAATACTCTCCAATCCCCGCAAATGCTCTTTCCCAAAAATACTCAACCATATAGGAGAGTTTTTAATCTAAACAAAAATAAGAAGGATTTGCAGGGATATCCCGGCCAAACCCGGAGTAGTAAACAGACTACAGAGATTTTGCGGGAATTAGAATAATCTCCTCCATTCCCCGCAAATACACTAGTGAATACGAGAGAAGTAAACAAAGCCTAAGGATATAGGCCAGTTAGCTAATCGCACTATGTGCATTTAAATGATAATATGAATGGCTTGCCCATGTTTTCCATGGTGGAATCCTTCCATCAGTGTTAGACTCTAGTCCTTATTTTTTACCTTGACAGTTAAACCCATCCAAATCAAGCAACAGAAAATATAGCCAAAGATAATGTTTTTCTAAGTGGACTGATAAATAACTGATCCATGTTATGAAGTATTCTGATAAAACCATTCTTATTTGTGCAATTTTAAAAGTGATAATAAGAGCTTAGTCAGGTTGCTATAAATGTGGAGTTGAAGTAACTATATCTAAGCCGTCAGATATATAGCCACCCACCTTGAAACCAATCTTTGTGAGCATACCATCAAACACCTATCACCGCCTTACACTACGGGAGAAACCAAAAACGCAGACGGCCTAATCCTACGCCGACGGCAAAAGGTCGGGGCCGTCGGTGAAGGTTCCCGGGCTCGTCAGCCAGGCAAAAAGGCCGTCGGCGTAGCGACCCCATCGGCATAGAGCCAAATCCCTTGACGGTCGGCGTCCGCGTAAACATGTCGTCGGCGTATGCCTAGTCTAGCCCGACGGCTGCCCTCGGCCCCAGATATACCGTCGGCACAACATGCCACTTAACGGCCCAC
Source organism: Avena insularis (assembly GCA_023614405.1). Taxonomy (NCBI): domain Eukaryota; kingdom Viridiplantae; phylum Streptophyta; class Magnoliopsida; order Poales; family Poaceae; genus Avena; species Avena insularis. Next base: position 36,012,778 of record CM042696.1, on the reverse strand, counting down.
CTGACGGGGCAGTCCGCGGCATTAGGCGCATAGCCAAGCTGACGGCCAGGCCGTCGGCCTATCGAGGCTACCACCTATACGCCGACAGGAGCGCCGTCGGCGTAGGTGTTTTATTTTTATCTTTTGGTTATAGCTGGTTTATTTTTTTCCCACTAAAATTTTAACGTATATGTAATTTATAAATAAATTTGTGATTGTAAAAACCACGCGAATCTTCGGCATCCTGCCACACTGATACGTTGCAAACGTATCCATAATTTTTGATGTTCCATGCTTGGTTTATCTACTTTCTTATGTTTTGTCCACACTTTGGAGTACTTTCTATACACTTTTTTGGACTAACCTATTAACAAGAGCCATAGTGCCAGCTGCCTATTTTCTGCTGTTTTTGGTTCCAGGAAAGTCAGAAAATTAATATTCTCGGAATTGGACGGGACAAAAGCCAAAGTCAGTTTTTCACCGAGGGGACACGAAGCCAGAGTACGAGACGGAGAGGGGCCAGGGGGCCGCCACACCACCTAGCCGCGCGGCCAAGCCTGGCTCGCGCCAGGGGGTGGTCTGGCCGCCTCGGGCACCCCCTCGGCCTCCCCTTTCGCCTATAAGATGCCTCCGATACAGAAACCCTAAGTACCTGATAAAAAAATCCACGAATGAGTCTGTGGCCGCCGTCATTTCCATCCCTATATCGGGAGAGATCTGAAGCTCTTCCCGGCACCCTGCCGGAGGGGAGAATTCACCTTGGAGGCCTTCTTCATCACCATGCAAACCTCCGGTGTGATGCGTGAGTAGTTCATCCTTAGACTACGGGTCCATATAGTAGCTAGATGGCTGGTTCTTCTCCTTTGTGCTATCATGTTTAGATCTTGTGAGCTCCGTTCATGATCAAGATCATCTATTTGTAATTCTACATGTTGTGTTTGCGGGGATCCGATGGATATTGAGATGCTATTTCAGATTGATTATTGATTCTATCATGTCTTTGTTATTTGTGATCTTGCATGCTTTCCGTTGTCAGTAGCTATCTTGGCTAAGTAGATGCTAGCAACTCGAACAAGTAGTATTTATGCTCGATAGTGGGTTCATGCCTCTAGTAATCTGGGGAAGTGACAGAAATCTCTAAGGTACTAGATGTGCTATTGCTACTAGGTAGAAAACAACAATCCTTTGTTTATAGAACAATCATATTATTTACTTTACATGCAATGCGTAATGCAATTATCTGTTGCTTGCAACTTAATACTAGAGGGGGTTCGGATGTTAACCTGAAGGTGGATTATTAGTCATAGATGCAGTTGGATTATGGTCTATGTATAATGTTGTAATGCCCAATCAAATCTCATAGGAGTCAAGATGAGTAGTATATGCATGCATTGCTTTCTCGATGTTTGTCAATTGCCCCGCTGTAATTTGTTCACCCAACATGTCATCTATCTTAAGGAGAGCCACCATTAGTGAACTATGGACCCCGGTCCTTTCTTTTACCATCAATCTACAAATGTTTACTACATTCTGTTTACTTTCTGCAAATATTACTTTCCTCCACACAATACATTTAATCTTTTGTTTTCAGCAAAACCGGTGAGATTGACAACCTCACTGTAAGTTGGGGGCAAAGTTCTGTGGTTGTGTTGTGCAGGTTTCCATGTTGCTGCTGGCACCGGTAGTGCGCCCTGCCAAAGTCTAGCTAACAACACCTTGGAGGTGTTTCCTTACTCCTACTGTATTGATAACCTTGGTTTTATAACTGAGGGAAAACTTACTGCTATGCTCATCATACCTTCCTCTTGGGGTTCCCCAACGAGCTTGATATATTTTGGGCCATCAAGGACTTTTTCTGGCGCCGTTGCCAGGGAGTCAAGGACATCTTCACAAGGGGAATCTCTCATAACCAATCTCTTTACTTTGTTGTTTTTGTTTTGCTTAGTTTATTTTTGCTTTGTTTGCTTGTTTCTTTATCAAAAACACACAAAAAATAGTTTTACTAGTTTGCTTTCTTTATTAAAAACACAAAAAATTAAGTCTTTCTATAGTTGTTACCTCTTCCTTAGCTCACCATGTTGATCCCTAAATTCACTCCGAAAGACCTTTCAATAGGTAGTGGCTCTATAATTGGAAAATATAATATTGAAGAATTTTTTAATCATGCTAGTAAGCATGAGGATATTGAGGATAGATCCCTTGCAGAACTTGCTCCAAATTATGAAATTGCTGCATCTTCTTTGGTTCACATGTTGGAAGTTAGGTTTGTTAACCTTAACCCCTTAATGCAAGTAATGTTTCTTAAACTTAAAGAAATTGATGACCCTGAGAAGAAAGATTTTATTCTGGAAACTTTGCTTAAGGAATTCTATGATGTTGCCATGGAAGCTAGAAAAGTCTTTGAACGCTTTCATATGCTAGGCTCATGTGTAGATGTTGTTGGTACAGGAGAAAAGATGAACAAAACCAAACCTAATGGGGAGGAAATTAAGATACCAATACCTTTGAAACTTGTAGCAATGCATGAAGCCATTGAAAAGAATCTTGATTGGATCGTTCCCGAAAACCCGTTTGATGAAAATAGTGAACCCAAGAGCGTTGAGAAAGGATACTCTAGAACTTATTTGGATGAGATACCTTGCCTTGTTGAAGATATTTCTTGTATTAATCTTAATGCATCTTCATTTGAGAACACTTGATTCTTTTTCCTGCTTCTTATGCCTAACTTAAAGGCGTTAAAGAAAAATACTTATTAGGAGATAACCCAAAAGTTTTAGATGAGTCTTGGAAGTTATTACCTCTGTAATAACCGCTCCTTATCCTTTTTATTTGCCTTTTGTGCCAAGAGTAACCTCTAATGAGAGAGAAGTAATGATGGGGAAAGTTGCTGTCCTGAAACAGATTTCTGTGCTTCACCGTACAAATTCGTGTAAAATCTCTGTACGTTGTTTTGAGGCGTGAATTTTTTTCTTATGCCCCAGGTTGTTATCTAACTTTCGTTAGTTCAACGTTTTTTGATTTGAGCAACAGAAGGTCTTCGAAAAAATTGGTTTTTACCTCCTGGTCTGTTTTGACAGATTGTTCCATTATTTGCATTTGCTTCTTGTTGGTTCCTTTTTGAGTTCTTTTGGGGAATTGAGCTTTTTTAGGGAAGTGCTACAGTAGCTTGTGCTTTAATGGAAGTTTTATTGGTGTTGAAACTGAACCTAAAGACTTATTATCTTGAGTGCACTAATGTGGGTAATAAAGATTGTGAAGAGTCTTGTATGAAGGAAAAATTTCAGGTGTATGAAAAGAATGATGTAATGAGATGAAGAATGGACTAAAGCTCAAGCTTGGGGATGCTATCCCATGTCACCCCAAGAATTATCCAAGAGGTACAAGCGTCAAAGCTTGGGGATGCCCAAGGCATCCCCTTCTAAAGGAAATATGCCCTGACAGGCATTAATAAAGTTGTTATTATGTATTCCTTATATATGATAGATGTTTATTTTGCATGCTAGAATTGTATTGATCGGAAACATCAATACATGTGTGTTTAATAAACAAAAAGGGTTCTTAGTTATGCCTCTCTTATAGACTAGCTTGTTGATTAACAAGATGATCAAGGTTTCCTGATCATGGACATTGGATGTTGTTAATAACAAGGTCACAGCATTTGTGAAATGATGTGATGAACATTCATCCGAAGTATAGCATTACGATCAAGTCATTATGTTTATATTGCTATAACATCATACGAAGTAATCTTTATCCTTACACCATGAGATCATGTTAATTGCTAACACCTGAAGAGTATCTTGATAACATCAAACGTCACACCGTAACAGGGTGACTATAAATAGGGATTCAGTGCTACGAAGGTGTTATTGTTGAGGCTCATGGATCAAGAGTGGAATTTGTCAATCCCGATGACGGGTGAAATTGCAGAAAGTGGTTCTGCATGTGATATTGAAATATTGCAAGGGGTTATATGTGAATGTTTGTTAATTAAAGTAATTAACAAAATTCTGAATAAATTTAATAAAAGAGTTTTATTAAATGAGAGAGCATTAAACTTAGAGAATTTTAATGCATTTTAAGTGGGGACTTTAAAAGGGAATGTGAAGAGGCATTTTAATGTGGAGGGGTTACCACCACATGAATGGGGGAGGTGAGGAGTCACCCCCCCATGCGCCGGCCATGGAGAGGAGGGGCACCCCCCTCCTCCTATAAAAGGCCACCCTCTCCCTCCTTCTTCCACACACCTCCTTGTGAAGGATCTCTCTCCCCCACTAGAATTATTCCCCCATGGTCTCAGATTAGCGAGATACATGTTCCCGATGGAATTTCGTATGGAAGGAGTTGTTGCTTCCGCTGGATCGCTGGAGCAAGGAGGTGGAGGTTGCCGGTGGCTTGAACGTGTGTGCGAGTACGATGCGCTGCTGAGTTGCGGCGCTCGGACTTCCACACGATCTTGAGATCGGCAAGTGTACGACTACATCAACCACGAGTTCCTACTCGTTAACAAAACTCGTTGTCTTCCAGGGTAAGTTCTCGTTGGATGTATGTCCACCCGTTGCTATGTACCTAGTAGATAGATCTTGGCGTGTAGTTCTCATCGTAGGAAATTTTTTGTTTTCTATGCTGCAGACCCAACAGTGGTATCAGAGCCTGATCTATGTGTAGGTGCTTTACACGGGTAGTACACATATGTTTATATGTGGGCAATGATGATCATGTTATTGCATCTTCTATGTATTTTGGATATTGGTGGGATAGTGGGATGAAGCGGCCTAGACCAACCTTACATGTCATCGTACATGAGACCGGTTCCAAGACTGACATGCAACTTGTTTTGCATAAGTGGCTGGCGGGTGTCTGTCTCTCCTACTATAGTCAATATCTGATTACAACGAGTTGCTAATAACTTGGTTATCCTCGTTGTGGTTCATGTTCGTAGGTGAGAACGGTTCTATCTCCAAAAGCCCTAAGCCACATAAAACTTTCAATTGATAAATTAGAGGCATCTAGTTTAGATCGTTGCTAGGCTAGTGTATTGATATGGTATTGTTGTAAGTAGATGTATGATAGATACTCTTACAACACATTCAACGTGTAAGTTCCATAGACCTTGGCCTTACACACAAAGGAATGATAGAGATCATACCACGATGCAAATGATAGAGATCAAATGCATGGACCATATCATCTCACTTTACACATTAGATGTTAGCATCTTATACTGCTAGTTTGGCGCTTTTGTAGCATTGTAAGATGATCCCTCATTTAGATATCAAGATAAAAATGTGTTCTTCCTTAAGTATGCACCGTTCGGTGGATCATGTTTCGAGACATCACGTGATGATCGGGTGTACTCGAATCTACGCTTTCATAGGAACGGGTGTAAGACAGTTTTACACACGTGAATACTAAGGTTCTTACTTGGTGAGCCTAGCATGTATAGACATGGCCTCGGAACACGGACCGAAAGGTTAAGCATGAGTCATATAGTTGATATGATGCCCATATAGATGCTTGCCTTTGAAGCTACATCAACTCACGTGATGATCGGACTTGGTGTAGTGGATTTGGTTCATGTAATCACCAAAAGGACACGAGGGATGTCATTTTTGAGTGGGAGTTCATTAGTGATTTGGATTAGTTGAACTCACTCTATCATAAACTTAGTCTAAATAAACTTTACAAATTCTGTTGTAGATGGCACCACCTACTTTTAATTTCAATGTGTTCATGGAGAAAGAGAAACTTGTTGCGAATGGTAGCAACTTCACCAACTGGGCTATGAATTTGAGGATTCTCCTCACTGCTGCACAAAAACAATATGTGCTAGATGCGCCGCTAGGACCCCCACCAGCTCCTGATGCCCCTGACAAGGAAAAGAATGTCTATATGACTCGTCAGGAGGACCACAACTTAGTTCATTGCGGCATACTGTATGGGCTAGAGCCAGAACTTCGAAAGCGTTTCGAAAACGACAATGCCTTTGATACCATGGGAGAATTGAAAATGATTTTCGATACCCATGCTACCGTAGAAAGTTATAATGCTACTGAAAAGTTCTTTAGCTGCATGATGGAGGAGAACAGCTCCGTTAGTGAGCACGTACTCAAAATGTCTGGGTACACCGATAAGCTTGTGTCCTTGGGAATAACGATTCCCATTGACTTAGGCATACATCGTATTCTCCAATCTCTGCCACCTAGCTACAAGAGCTTCGTGATGAACTATAATATGCAGGGCATGAAGAAGTCTCTTCCCGAGCTTCTATCAATGCTTAAGACTGCAGAAGTGGAGATTAGGAAAGAACAACAAGTGTTGATGATCAATAGGACCACCGGTTTCAAGAAGGACAACAAAGGCAAGCACAAGGGAAAGAAGGGTGGAAAATCTGTTGCCACACCTGAAAAGAAACCCCGAGCTGGCCCTAAGTCTGACATCGAGTGTTACTATTGCAAGGGGACTGGCCATTGGAAGCGCAATTGCCCCAAGTATTTGGCGAACAAGAAGTCCAGCAAGGCAAACAAAGGTATATGTGATATACATGTTATTGATGTGTACTTGACTAGTACTCGTAGTAGCACCTGGGTATTTGATACGGGATCGGTTGCTAATATATGTAACTCGATTCAGGGGCTGCGGAACAAGCGACAAATAGCAAGGGATGAGGTCAGGATGCGGGTCGGCAATGGATCAAGAGTTGATGTGATCGCCGTCGGGACGCTACCTCTCCATATGCCATCGGGATTAGTTATAAACCTAAATAATTGTTATTTGGTGCCTGCACTGAGCATGAACATTGTATCCGGATCGTGTTTGATGCAAAGTGGTTATTCCTTTAAATCTGAAAACAATGGTTGTTCTATTTATAAGAATGATATCTTTTATGGTCATGCACCTTTGTTGAATGGTTTATTTCTGTTGGATCTCAATAGTAATATTACGCATATTCATAATGTTAATGCTAAAAAGATTAAACTTGATAATGATACATCTGCATATATGTGGCACTGCCATCTAGGTCATATTGGTGTTAAACGCATGAAGAACCTCCATTCTAATGGACGTTTGGAATCACTTGATTTTGAATCATCTGATACATGTGAGCCATGCCTTATGGGCAAGATGACTAGAACGCCGTTTTCCGGTTCAATGGAACGGGCGACAGATTTATTGGAAATCATACATACTGATGTGTGTGGACCAATGAGTGAATCGGCGCGAGGTGGATATCATTATTTTGTTACTTTCACAGATGATTTGAGTAGATACGGGTATATCTATTTGATGAAACACAAGTCTGAAACCTTTGAAAAGTTCAAAAAATTTCAGAATGAAGTGGAAAATCATCATAATAGAAAGATCAAATTTCTTCGGTCTGACCGTGGAGATGAGTATCTAAGTTACGAGTTTAGCACACACATGAAAGAGTGTGGAATAGTTTCACAACTCACGCCTGCCGGAACACCACAACGTAGTGGTGTGTCAGAACGTCGTAATCGTACTTTATTGGATATGGTTCGATCTATGATGTCTCTGACTGACTTGCCACTGTCATTTTGGGGTTATGCACTAGAAACAGCTGCATTCACTTTAAATCGGGCACCATCTAAATCCGTTGAAACGACACCGTATGAATTATGGTTTGGAAACAAACCTAAGTTGTCATTTCTAAGTTTGGGGATGCGATGTTTATGTGAAGAAACTTCAGTCGGATAAACTCGAACCCAAAGCGGAAAAACGCGTCTTCATAGGATACCCTAAGGAAACGATTGGGTATCCCTTCTATCATAGATCTGAGGGCAAGGTTTTTTGTTGCCAAGAATGGATCCTTTCTTGAGAAGGAGTTTCTCGCGAAAGGTGTGAGTAGTCGGAAGGTAGAACTCGAAGAGGTTATTGAACCTTCTCTTCATGAAATGGCGAGTAGCGTAGCACAGGAAGTTGTTTCGGAGTTGACTTCACCTAATGAAAAGAGAGCTAATGATATTGATCATGAAACTCCGAAAGAGGACACTACCAAACCTCGCAGGTCAAGCAGGACACGTGTAGCTCCTGAACTGTACGGTAATCCTGTTGTGAATTTCATGGTTGATGAAATGGATGACCCTGTGACGTATGAAGAAGCGATGATGAGCCCGGATTCCAACAAATGGCTATAAGCCATGAAATCTGAGATGGAATTCATGTACGAGAACCAAGTTTGGACCTTGGTGGACTTACCTCACGATCGAAAGGCCGTTGAGAATAAATGGATTTTCAAAAGAAAAACTGATGCTGATGGTAATGTGACCATCTATAAGGCTCGACTTGTCGCAAAGGGTTTTCGACAAATTCAAGGAGTTGACTACGATGAGACATTCTCTCTCGTAACGATGCTTAAGTCGGTTAGGATTATGTTAGCAATTGCTGCATATTTCGATTATGAAATATGGCAGATGGATGTCAAAACTGCGTTCCTCAATGGTAATATTGAAGAAGAGTTGTATATGATACAACCTAAGGTTTTTGTCAATCCTAAGGATGCTAATAAGGTATGCAAACTTCAGCGATCCATCTATGGACTGAAGCAAGCATCCCGGAGTTGGAATCTCCGCTTTGATGAGGTGATCAAAGAGTTTGGATTTGTCCAAACTTATGGAGAGGCTTGTATTTACAAGAAAGTGAGTGGGAGCAATGTGTCATTTATGATATTATATGTGGATGACATATGATTGATTGGAAATGATATAGATCTTTTAAACAGTGTTAAAAGTTATCTAAACAACAAATTTTCGATGAAAGACCTTGGTGAAGCATCATATAGATTAGGCATTAAAATCTATAGAGATAGATCAAGGCGCCTAATTGGGCTATCACAGAGTACATACCTTGATAAGATATTAAAGAAGTTTAATATGGACGGAAGTAAGAAGGTGTTCTTACCTATGTTGCAAGTAAGACATTGAGCAAGACTCAAAGTCCGGCTACGGCGGAAGAAAGAGAGATGATGGATAAGATCCCCTATGCCTCAGCCATAGGCTCTATTATGTATGCCATGCTATGTACAAGACCGAATGTGGCACATGCTATTAGTTTGACTAGTAGGTACCAATCTGATCTAGGTTCGGAACACTGGATAGCGGTCAAGAACTTCCTCAAGTACTTGAGAAGAACTAGGGATATGTTTCTTATATACGGAGGTGAAGAAGAGCTAGTCGCTAGGTGTTATGTCGATGCTAGCTTTGACACCGATCCGGATGACTCTAAGTCTCAATCCGGATACGTATTTCTCTTGAACGGAGTAGCAGTTAGTTGGAGGAGTTCCAATCTGTCATGGTGGTGTCACGGCAAATGCCATGGATAGGCTAAAGGTGGGGACTAATTGCACTAGGGGAATCTAGGGAGGGATAGCGTGGTGATTCCACACGTAGAAGTTTTGTATTCGATTCACTTCCAAGGTTACAAGTGCTCCTCGAGCTGTATTGGAGAGAGGAGGAAGAAGGAACTCTCTTACTCTCACCGGTAGCTAGCCCTCAGGAACCAAGTAAAATCTAGCCAATAGAGATCAACCCTTCCTAGACCAACCTAGTAAAACTCAACCCTTTCTACAGAGGCCCTAGCCCTCCTTATATAGGGGTGGCTAGGTCTCCACTTAGGGCATACGTGGAATATGCCTCCTCCCAAAATAGTAAGCCGACCGGGTCACTTTTCCCCCGCGTCATCCATGCAGAGGCTACGTGAGCCTCTGCGGCGCCTGCGTCAGCCGACATTGGCGTCGTCAACTTTGTCGGCCATGCCTCGGTGGTCCTGCCCCTGTCCGCTTCGCTCATGCTATGCGTACCGGGGTTACTTTTGACCAGCGAGATACCTTCCTTCTCCGAGAAGCTTTCTATGACCCGGATCGTAGTTGATCCGGCCACACCTGTTCCTGCATACAAGTTAGATTCATCTATCCGACTTACGACTTAAGTCGGATGAGACTCAGTTAGGTGGACATCCACTGGTCCGGGTTACCTCGAGATTCGGCTTGCCTTGAGGTAACTCGGCCAGCATTCACTTTGACCTTGCCGTACCTCGGCTAACTCGGCCTTTATACCCCGGCGTGACCCTACCCGGTGGTATCCCCCCAACATTAGTCCCCAAAGCTGGTGCGGTCTTAGCGCTAAGGCCACAGCAGGTTCAATTTCACCAAGCTTTGTGCTCCTTCTCCGAGTTACCTCTTATCTCGGATCTCATGGGTTTACTTTCCCTTGGCACATTCCAAGTTTTCACTTGCTGGCCGGGTTACCACAATCTCATCCGGGTCATCTTTCCTTCTCTCGTACGCTTCCCCACATGGAGGCTAATCATTAGGTTGCCTCATTTTAAGGGCCAGCCACAGTAACTGCCGTAGTAATTGGCATTTATCACTATAGCGCATGTCACGTCTGGCCTGCCTCCTTATTAACTGCATCAATGCGTCGCGTCATGGGATCTGCTACACCCTGTGGTCCTCCGTGTGGCTCTTCGCTGATTGGTCCATCTGGTTTGTACATGGCAACACCGTGTGGCATATGCGCATAACGTCATCCCACTTCCCCCTCGAGGGAGTGGTTAAATAGGGGAGGGGCGTGCCCCTTGGGTCTTTTCCCACTTCCGCGCCCCTCTGCCTCTAGTTCTTCTTCTTCGTCTTCTCCCGCGACAGCGCCGCCGCCACCGCGTCTGAGTAGCTGCGCCGTCGCCGCACTGCTTCCACACGCATATGCGTCGCCACCGCCGCAGCGCACCTCCTCCGCCACGGGTCGCTGTCAGTCTAGGCCGCTGCCCCCCACTGCCGCTAGCGCCAGTGAGGGCAACGAACTCGAGATGATAGAAGAAGAGCTCATCCTCGCCGAGCAGGAGATGGAGGAAGACGCCGCGACGGCGGACCGCGGTGCGTGGGCTGGATCTTGGGTCTGCTAGGATGACCTGGACTGGCTCTACCGCACCAGGCGCATCCCCGCAGGCATCACTGCACGCCTCGCCTCCGCCGAACTTGCCCCCTCACCCAATCCGGGTGAGTATGTGGTGTTCCTGTCACATTTCCAGCTGGGATTCGGTTTACCAGTTAGCGATTTTTTCCAAGACTGGTTGAACACCTACGAACTCCAGCCGCACCACCTTCCTGCCAATGCCATCACATCTCTCTCTGCTTTCGCCTCCATGATCGAAGGCTATGCCGGATTATGGCCCACAAAGGAGCTATGGATCCGGTTCTTTGGCCTTCGTCGGAACGTAATTCCAAACATCCAGCTTGATCCAGAGGACAAACAGCTTATGCAGTTCGGCGCTGCATCCATTTCTCCCCGGAGGTTATAAGTCTTTCCCCGGGTTACCGGGCTAGACTCCTGCAAGGGATGGGCCCGAACTTTCTTTTATGTTCGGAATGAAGGAACCGAAGACCTGATCCGGCTTCGCCCCTATGCTCCAGGTCGTCCTAACCCAGAGTTGTGGGACGTTGTCCCCAAGAAGCCCACAGTCTTGGCCAACAAGGTCAATAAAAGGTTCATGGAGCTGAAGGAGCTCGGGTTGCGCAACGAGGACGCCATGATCACATTCGTCCGCAACCGGATCTCCCCCTCCAGAAACGCACTCACAAAGTGTGCCATATGAGCTGGGGCCGCGACCCCAACCGGACCTCGTCTTTCGAGTTGAGCAACACAGAGATCTATCGCCGGGTCAAGGCCCTCTTCACCACCCACAAGGACTTCTCCTCTGAGTGAACATGGGTAATTGAGCACTATTGCCGGGATAGGCTTCCTCCCGTGGTAAGCTTCGTGCTTCAAACTTTCTCCGAATTAAATCTTATGTCGGTCGCTGTTGTATTTTTAACTCGGTCATCTTTTCTCTCCTTTAGCAATTCCTTCAGCAAACTATCGAGGATGGCACCGATCCCACTCTCAAATGTGCGCCTGACCGGGAGACCTCGAACGATGAAGAATCGGATCAGGAGATGTTCCTCCCAATGGCCGACGCGACCAAGCGACCCACCGGTAAACTCTCTTCCATTAGAGATTGGCCCGACGACGAAGATGACTCGGATGTTGAGGTGATGGAAGCATTTGACGCTGTCCCCCTTTCTTATGCTTTTCCGGCATCATCTAACCCCGGTGGGCAGATCCATGAGGACCCTCCCCTTGCCATGGGTGATCCTGTTCCGGTTGCGCCAAAGAAGAAAAGGGAATCCGCATCCACTTCATCCTCCGGACCTTCTCAGCTAGCCAAAAGGCGAAAGAAGTCTGGAGACAAGACCGCCTCCAAGCCCGCGACCAAGGCCCCAGCACAAAGGGCTCGGAAGCCCAAGGAGCCCCTGACCTCGGATGCGTAAGTCTCTTTTTCCCTCTGCCATTTACTTGTTCTTGCATTATTATAGTTTCTCATCCGACACTATTTGATTCGGCAGGGCCACGGTGGAGGTCCCCCAGAGTGGATCTAGCATCGCTTCGCCGCTCCGACTCAGCCCTTCTCCCCCTCGTGGTGACGATTCACACCCGCTGAGCCCAATTCCGGAGGGTTCAGTGGCTGCTCCGGGTTCCACTCCACCTCTTCAAGAGGGGGGCAAGCTTGGAGCGGGGGAGACTGGCCCAGCCGAGGCAGTGGCATCCACCACTTCGGCTCCACCGCAACCAACTACTACCGAGTCTACTTCAGCACCTCCTCCGAAGAAGAAAACAACTCCAGCACCAGCACCAACTTCAGCACCAGCACCAGCACCAACTCCAACAGCAAGAGCAACAGCAGCAACACCAAGCCCCTCCGCCTTGTCCGAGTCATCTCAGTCTCGGCGAGAAAGTACCCAGGCAGCTCCCAAGGGTAAATCTGCTGCAACCACTTCCTCCTCTCAGCAGCCCAAGGGAAAAAAGGTCCCTGACGCCACCAGGGCAGTGTCCGTCGAGGCTGGACAGCGCACTCTCGCATCCATGCTTTCCAAGAAGCCTCCAGCACCGAAGGACACCCCTGCCGAACCAGCTGATGTGCAACAACTTGTTTTGCACACCAGCCTGACCCTTGCCCTGGTTGAGAGGAGGGAGGCGCATGCGAACGGTTTGGTGGCTCCCCACATGCTCAGCGGCGAGCGATACCCTCCGACCTTGATCGAGTTCATGAACAACTGGAACAAGGCGGAGTTCGTCCACAATGACGATCTCCCGGAGAAGTTCGGTCCCGCCGAGTTTTCTGCTCAAATGAACACAACCACTAAGGCGATTAAACTTGCGGGTCGGATGATGGAGGTGTGTGACTTCACCTTTTCCTTAGCATGCTGTATATATTAGTGATATAACCATTAGTCCGCGAGCCTCCGGGGGAGTAACTTGTTACTCGGCCGGATGCTCCTTAGAAAACTAACGTAGCTCTAATAACTTCAAATATGCACACACCTAGAGCCGAGTTAAGTTCCACTTGGCCCGGATCTTGTACACTTCGAATATGCACACACCTAGAGCCGGGTTAAGTTCCACTTGGCCCGGATCTTTACTCGAATATGCACACACCTAGAGCGGGTTAAGTTCCACTTGGCGAATCTTGTACACTTGAATATGCACACACCTAGAGCGGGTTAAGTTCCACTTGGCCGGATCTTGTACACTTCGAATATGCACACACCTAGAGCCGAGTTAAGTTCCACTTGGCCCGAATCTTGTACACTTCGAATATGCACACACCTAGAGCCGGGTTAAGTTCCACTTGGCCCGGATCTTGTACACTTCGAAAGTGCACACACCTAGAGCCGGGTTAAGTTCCACTTGGCCCGGATCTTGTACACTTCGAATATGCACACACCTAGAGCCGGGTTAAGTTCCACTTGGCCCGGATCTTGTACACTTCGAATATGCACACACCTAGAGCCGGGTTAAGTTCCACTTGGCCCGGATCTTGTATACTTCGAATATGCACACACCTAGAGCCGGGTTAAGTTCCACTTGGCCCGGATCTTGTACACTTCGAATATGCACAAGGCTTTAAGCTATATTTTTGTACTCTTTTCAGGTGACCACCAACCGCCGGAGCGCTGAGTTTCAGCGTCTCCTGGACACTCACAAAATGCTGCTCACAAAGCCTAATGCACATCTCGCTGAGCACGAGAAAAGAGGTAAGTTCTCTTCTTCACATTTTTCTGTTTTCCTTCATCTTTTTCTGCTGAACTAACCCATCATTCAGTTTTCGCAGCTGGGGTGGAAGATGAGAATACCATAATGAGGAAGAAGCTGGACCAGATCAAGGGTAAGTTACTTTTGTGTGACCTTGCTCTGCTTTCTATCTCCTTTTCTCCTTGGCTCGGCAAACATTCATACCTCGGCTTTGCCGGGTTAACAAACTATTTCAGTATCGCTGGAAGATAGTGTGCCCGTGCCTGACATGATGCTGCATTTTCTCGAACAAGCAAGGCAGCATCAGGACAAGCTCAAGAAGAAAGACGATGAGCTTGCGCTCCTCCGAACCAAGGATGATGAGATTGCCAAGCTAAAGGCATAAATGAAGAAGCTGAAAGCACAACACCAATCCGAGCTTGAAAAGGCTGGCCAGGACTATACTGAAGAGCGCGAGCGCCTCAATCTCCAAATTGCCAAGGACCGAGAACTTCTCTAGGAGGCCGACGTCAAGCTTGAGTCGGCGAACACTGAACTTGTGCAACTCCACAAAAGACATGATGACTGTACCAAGGAATTGACCTGGATCCACAGCCATATTTTATGTAAGTTCCTTTCCCTTATCCGGCATATTTCTCCGGGTTACTTCACATGTCTTTTCTTTACCTGCTTCTCTTGTCTCGTTTTTAGGCAAATTTCCAGAGGGCACTGCCATTGCGAGCGTCGTTGTTGCTAATTTCCGCCGAGAGAGGGATACTCCCGTTGCTCCTGATGGTGAAGAGATTCCCTATGACATGGAGGACCTGTTGGTTAGCCTGTCATCTCGCTTGGAAATCATCAAGAACTATGGCAAGGATATCCTTGACGTTGCAGTACGAATCTTCAACACGTTTTGGCCTGTGGAAGACACTCCGGAGGGGACCGCAGTTCTTGCTAAAAAGTTGATGGAAATCGAGACCCAGCTCGACCTTTGGAGGGAATCCGCTGGACGCGCCGCAGCTGAGACTGTTCTCCACTACGTACTTACGTGGTACGAGAAGATCGACCTCAACCTCTTAGCACGCATGCGCACCGGATCCAAATGGACTAGTGACCCGGAGTGGGTAGCTCGACGCCAGGCTTGCGCCCATAGCTTCATCGAATATGCTCCCATTCATGAATGGACTGAGGGACCGAGCTTCCTGGAAGCCGCCGGTGACGAAAATGCTAAAAACGTTGAAGATGGCTCGGATGAGGACGAGGTGGGCGACACCTCGGACATTGAAGACAGCGAAGATGATGCCGAACTTCCTCCTCCTGCTGCTCCTTAAGTGAAAAAACTATAAAGTTTATCAGATCCCCGGTATGCCGGGTGGAATTGTATCCAGTACACATGTGATATTTTGCTACTAAGTTTTTATGCCGGATTAACTTGGGCGTAGTCCCCGAGTTTTATTTTCTTGTTCATCCAAACTTCTGGCTCGGCTCGTGTCTACCTTGATTCGGTTTTACGACTTACGAATCCGAGCTTCAAAAATTGTCTTAACAATACTTGGAAACTTTTAGGCTTAGCTCAAAATAACTCAGCATAATAATTTGAAAGTAGACACAAGGTTAGTTCGAAAAACCAATGTCAGATCAATTAAGTTCTTTTCCTTAGTCGTTTTTCATGTGCTACGCAATTCCAAACTTGTTCTCTTGCTTGCCATGAAGCCAATTCTTGTTGGACAACAGCAAGTTGAAGAGTTGGGTTTTTGGTGCTCACACACTACTAATCCGACTTAAGTAGAACAACTTACTCTAGATGACGTATAAATAATAAAAGACAACAAATATTATTAAGGCAGTCCCCGAGTTACTGCTCGAGGTGCCAACATTTCATTGATAGGCTCATTGTCGGCATACATACCGACATATGAGAAGACTCGGATACATACACTTCTCTCCTAAGTGTAGAAAGGACGAAGTAGAGCTACATTCCATGGACGCTTAGATTCCTCGCCGGACCTGTCCGCCTTGTTCTTTTCCTGTGGCTTTGCATCGATAAGATAATAAGAATCATTGTGCAATGCTTTGCTCACAATGAATGGCCCTTCCCATGGGGGGGATAACTTATGCATGCCAGCAGTACGTTGTACCAACCGGAGTACCAGATCGCCTTCCCGAAAAACTCGAGGGCTTAGTTTCCGGCTATGATAGCGTCGGAGATTTTGCTGATATATGGCGGATCTGGACAATGCCAATTCTCTCGCTTCTTCTAGCAGATCAACATCATTTTGCCGGGCTTCTTGCACTTCGGCTTCTGTGTATTGGGTGACCCTAGGCGAATCATGCTCTATGTCGGCTGGTAATACAGCTTCTGCCCCATATACCAGAAAAAATGGCGTATAGCCTGTTGATCGATTCGGAGTTGTTCTTAAACTCCATAGTACCGCTGGTAATTCTTCTATCCAGCACCCCGCTGATCTTTGCAGCGGCTTAATGAGCCGGGGTTTTATCCCGGACAGTACTAATCCATTGGATCTTTCCACTTGTCCGTTCGATGCAGGATGAGCTACCGAGGCAACGTCCAGCCGGATCTTCTTATCCCGGCAGAATCGTGCAAATGCTCCTTTAGCAAAATTTGTGCCATTATCAGTTATGATACTGTGAGGATAACCGTATCTCAAGATGATGGCTTTTAGAAATTTCACGGCCGTAGCTCCATCACATTTTCTTATTGGCTTCACTTCGATCCATTTTGTAAACTTATCCACCATGACCAAAATGTGAGTCATATTCCCCCTTGCTGGTTTGAATGGGCCAACCATATCCAAACACCATACGGCAAATGGCCATGTGATTGGTATGGTCTTGAGTTCCGACATAGGCATATGTGTCTTGGTAGCATACCTCTGACAACCATTGCATTTTCTCACTAGGTCTTCTGCTTGTTCTAAGGCACTTGGCCAGTAGAATCCATGTCGGAAAGCTTTTGCCACCATGGCCTGGGACGAGGCATGATGCCCGCACTCCCCTTGATGTATATCCCGGAGGATGTCAAGCCCTTCTTCCGGGTCAACGCATCGCTGTAGGACATTGGTCACACTCCTTTTGTATAGCTCAGAATTGATGATTGTGTATGCCTTTGCTCTCCTCTGAGTTTGCCTGGATAGCACCTCCTCAGTGGGTAACGTTCTATTTTTCAGGAATTGAAATATAGGTAGTGCCCAAGCTGGTATTGCTCACACAAGGAACACATCCTCATCAATTTCCATCTGATCCACCGGCATAACTTCAACCGGATCACGCTGAGCAGTCCCCGGGTTCGCTGAGGCAGTCCCCAGGTTTGCTGATGCAGTCCCCGGGTTTCGCGCACCACCTCCCATGTCAAAGTCCATGGGCACAACTCCGGATTCTGTATCCTCCGGGACGTAGATTGAGTCGGTTTCTGGGGATGGTCTGATAGATGGTTTTCTGAGGTGCTCTAATGCTACACCCGGTGGAATTGCTTGTCGGGTTGATCCGAGCTTCGACAACATGTCGCCAGCCTCATTCTCCACCCGGAGTACATGGCGAAATTCGCATCCCTCAAAATAACCAGATATTTTCTGCACATGGAATCTGTATAATGCCATGTTTTGATCAAGAGCGTCCCACATCCCCGACACTTGCTGAACTACCAAATCCGAGTCGCCAAAGCATTGGATCCGACGTATCCCAATTTCTTTTTCCACTTTAAGCCCATGCACAAGTGCTTCATATTCAGCGACATTGTTCGACGCTGCGAAATGGATCTGTAGCACATACTTCAACTGGTCATTCTTTGGCGAGGTAAGCACAACTCCGGCGCCTAACCCGGTTTTTGTTTTTGACCCGTCAAAGTGCATTCTCCATTAGTTCGGATCTGGTAGCGGTGGTTCGTATTGTACCTCGGCCCAGTCCACAAAAAAGTCGGCTACAGCCTGAGACTTGATTGCTTCTCTTCTGTCATATTGTGGTGCATAGGGAGCTAGTTCAATTGCCCATTTTGCAATCCTGCCACTTGCATCCTTATTACTCATTATCTCGGATATGGGAGCTTCACATATTACTTTGATGGGGTGCTCCTCAAAATAGTGTTTTAGCTTCTTTGCCGACATATACACACCATACGCCACTTTCTGATAGTGCGGATAATTTTGCTTCGATGCTGACAATACTTCGCTCAGATAATACACTGGCCTTTGCACTGACTTACCTTCTTCGTCGTGCTCTACCACAATTACTACACTTACAACTCGGTTGGTTGCGGCTATATAGAGCAACATTGGCTCCTTTGATAGTGGAGAGGCTAACACTGGTGTAGTGGCTAACATTTTCTTTAATAGTATAAAGGCTTCATTGGCCTGCGGCATCCAAATGAACTTGTCCGACTTTTTCATGAGTTGATAGAGAGGCAATGCCTTCTCTCCCAACCGACATACAAACCGACTTAATGATGCCAGGCAACCAGTGAACTTCTGAACATCGTTAAGACACTTCGGCAGTTCCATTCGTTCAATGGCCCGGATTTTAGTTGGATTAACTTCGATACCTCGGCTGGAGACAAGGAATCCGAGTAATTTCCCAGCCGGGACACCGAAGGTACATTTTTCTGGGTTAAGCTTCATCCGGAACTGTCTTAGGTTCGCGAACGTCTGCCTGATATCGTCAAGGAGCATTTTGCTTTCCTTGGTGTTGATAACCACATCATCCACATACACCTGTACATTTTGACCAATTTGGTCGTGCAAACATTTCTGCATACATCTTTGGTACGTTGCCCCTGCATTACGTAAACCAAACGGCATGGTGCGATAGCAATAAGCCCATAGGGGGTGATAAATGCAGTCTTTATTTGATCATCCGGATCCAGAGGTATCTGGTGGAAACCAGAATATGCATCAATGAATGACAACAGTTCACATCCAGCAGTTGAGTCTATGACCTGATCTATCCTTGGCAGTGGAAATGGATCTTTTGGACACGCCTTGTTCAGGTTCGTGTAATCGATACACATACGCCAAACCACTTCCACATTTGGATCATCCTTCTTCTTCTCCACCAGCACCGGATTAGATAGCCAATCCGGGTAAAGCACTTCCATGATAAATCCTGCTGCCAGTAACCGAGCTATCTCATCTCCAATGACTTTTCTCCTATCCTCGGCGAAGCGGCGGAGAGGTTGCTTCACCGGCCTTGCTTCGGGTCTCACGTTCAAAGAGTGCTCGGCCAACTCCCTCGGAACACCTTGCAAGTCCTGTGTGGACCAAGCAAAAATATCCCGATTCTCACGGAGGAAGTTGACGAGCTCGCTTTCCTATTTATCATTTAACCCGGCACCAATTGTTACGGTGCACTCTGGGAACATATCATCAACAGGAACTTTCTTGGTATCCTTTGTGGCTTGGAACGAAACGCTACCATGCGGATTACTCAACGTCGGCATATATTGCTGCGCAGACTGAGCCTGCATCGCCACCTCCTGGATCTTTATTTTCTCTTGCGCAATCACGAGTGACTTGGCTAGGTTAGACCCGGCTGACGCACACTCAATGGATCGTCGGAAATCTCCAGCAATGGTAATCACTCCATTTGGCCTGGGCAACTTCATCTTCAGATAACTGATGTGGCAGCTTGCCATGAACTTGTTCAGTGCTGGTCTTCCGAGTAACGCGTGATACGCACTTTCCAAGTTCACCACTTCAAACTCCAAATTCTCAGTTCGGCAGTTATCTCTCGTGCCGAACAACACGTCAACCCGGACCTTGCCTATGGGCTCGCAAGAAATGCCTGGCACAATACCATGGAATGTTGTCCTCGTAGCTTGGAGCATGTTCTCCGAGATGCCCAACTTGTGCATTGTATCCGCATACATGATGTTAATGCTACTGCCATTGTCAATCAGTACCTTGGAGAACCTCAGATTGATGTTTGGCCCAATGAATGTCGGATCTAGCACTAACGCATACGAACTAGGACTCGGCATAAGCTTGGGATGATCCTTGATGTTCCAGGTAATTTCCTGGTCCGACCAAGGCATATACCTCGTCACTGCTGGCATTACCGCATTGACCTCCATATGTCGGCGTTGCAAGCTCTTTCTATCTGTTTCCTCAGTGGTAAACACACAGTAACTCTGATGGTTCTCTCTGTACTCATTCCTCCCCTCATTTTCGGGGTACCTCTGATACGGCTGATGCTAGTTTTCTACTTGATGCACTGCATCCCTTCTCTCATGGTTTTCATACCTCGGCGGAGGGGGAGGCAACATTAGCTGTTGCGTGTTCGCTCCGGAGAGCAATTGCTACCTGGGTAACTCTTGCCGAGGTTGATCATTCCGGGGTGCCTGAGCACTCCCCGAGCCACCTTGTTCTATTTTACGCATCCACTCACATTGCCTCATTGTATGACCCGCTAGGTTACTTGGATTTGGCGTGTGAAATTTACACGGCTGATCCAACATTGACTCATAAGTATACCTCGGACGATCCTTCTTTTCTTGCCACTGTTTCTTTTGCTCTGGCGTCCAAGTTTTCTTGCCATCATTTCTCGGTGTCCACTGCTGCCCTCCAGTTTTCTGACGTTGATTGCTCCTTGCTCCGGGCTGATCTTGATTCACAGCCGCAACTTGTTGCGAACTGTACCGAATCGATGCATCATCTCTTCTCTTACCTCTATAGTCATTCCTCCGGGATGATCCGGCTCCATCTCTCTGGTAGTACTCCTCATTTGAATCGTTTGACACGAGCCTGGGTTGAGTCGGATCACCCAAAGCATACAAATCAGCAATCCGGATCATCTCTGCCAATGTGGTTGGCATTTTCCTTTGCAACTTCTGCCACAGCTCGCTTGCATACCTGCACCCCTGCGCAAACCATGCTATGGCCTATGACTCTATCTCACCCTCACACGAGTTTCTCACGGTACACCACCGGGTTAAAAACTCCCGGTCCGTCTAGTTCGGTCTCTGCTTACACATAGCTAGGGTCTGTGGCCTATTTGGCCTATGATACGTACTTGAGAAATTGCTGATAAACATTTCCTCAAAATCGATCCAGCAGTTAATACTTCCGGGTGGCAATTTTTTTAACCATACCCTTGCTGGCCCCTCCAACATCTGGGGTACGTATCTCACAGCCCATCTCAAGTTGCCTGTCGCAATCTTCATAGCTGTAGCATAGTTTATCAACCAATCCTTCGGCTTAGTACTGCCGTCATACGTCTTTGTGCCTCTGGGTAACTGGAAGTTAGGTACCAGTAGCTCCTTCATGATC
Source organism: Avena insularis (assembly GCA_023614405.1). NCBI lineage: Eukaryota > Viridiplantae > Streptophyta > Magnoliopsida > Poales > Poaceae > Avena > Avena insularis. Next base: position 35,991,456 of record CM042696.1, on the reverse strand, counting down.
CGGGGTCCAAAACACGCAGGACCCGGAGGACCCTGACTTTCAATCTGCTCCGACCTATACAGCCAATCCAGTTTCAACCTGGCATCATCAGGCATCAGATCCCTGCTTCCCAATCTCGACCCTATCACATGATAGTCCGGCCTTGGGTATCCTGCGTTCACCATTTTCGAATCTCCATCGTTATACCGGTCTTGCTCTCGTGGAGCACCTCTCTGTTGCATACCTCGGCCGACACTTTGCTCTTGCCTTGGTATATTCCGCTGCTGCGGTTGTCCTGCCGAGTTGCGCTGTCCGGCATTGCCATTTATAGCGTTTCCTTGATCGGCATTGCCATGGTCGCGGTTACCTCGGCCAGCTTCACCTCGGCTCACACTTCGTCGATCATCGTTTCTCTGTACTTATTTTGCTTTTCCTGCCCTTGTCGGGTCATACGGGACGATCTGTTTGTTTCTCCTGGCTGAGGTTACTACCTCTTCTCTCCTAGGACCGCCATGAGGAGACGATGCGGCTCCAGCGGATATCTCCAGGTTACCCACCGCCGAATGAATGATCTTGGAGGCCCCATCTCTCTTCGGGTTAGCCTTGAGCAATTCCTCGTTTTGCCTGTTCGTGATCTGAACCAACTCATTGACCCTATCTTGTTGTCTCTGACGGGCTTCACCCGTTAGACCCTCTAACTCGGACGCAGCTGCATCCGCTCCTCTGAGGTTTTTTGCCGGGGTACTATACTTCAGCAGCCCCACGGTTAAACAGTTCTCTGACTCCTCAATCCTAGTATCACCCTCTTTGTTCATTTCACTCATGAGATTTCTCCCCTTCACTTTTACAGCATCTACTTTATTTGCCTTTGCATACTCACACAGCGTCATGTTCAACGACTGCTGAGCCGCAGCTATCTTTTCGCTCCCTCTAGAATTTTTTGCCTAGTTTCCTCTAGCTCGGCCTGTGCCTGAGCCGGATCTACCACTGTTGCTACCGGGTTTGCCAAGCTATCCATAGCTTCTCTCAGTACATTCTTAGGCCTCTCTAGTGGAGGACCTCTACCTTTCCTCGGTGCCTTAGGTGTTACCTCCGGATCTGGTGCCGGATCCTTGCTTGCACCCTCGCCTGGAGCAGTCATCATCACCTCAGCATGGTCCGGGGAGCGAGTGATACGCGCCCTGTGAACCACGCTAAGGGGTGGCTCCCCTGCCTCGACGACGTGCCGCGGATGAACGCACGACACATCGACAGCAATGTAGACCTTGTGTGCACCGAGCTTGACGAAGAGGCTGTTGCGCGGAAGTGGGCGTGTGCCGAAGCAGCCAGCGTTGTCGCTGACAAAGTCCAGAGCTCCAAAGCGCTGAATGAGCCCGGAGACGACGCGTTTGCCGGTGCCGATGAGGTTTCCCGTCCGGATCTTGACCCCTGCTAGCGCCTCTAGCCCCACGGTGGGCGCCAACTGTCGTGGTGGTGTCACGACAGATGCCATGGATAGGCTAAAGGTGGGGACTAATTGCACTAGGGGAATCCAGGGAGGGATAGCATGGTGATTCCACACGCAGAAGTTTTGTATTCGATTCACTTCCAAGGTTACAAGTGCTCCTCGAGCTGTATTGGAGAGAGAAGGAAGAAGGAACTCTCTTACTCTCACCGCTAGCTAGCCCTCAGGAACCAAGTAAAATCTAGCCAATAGAGATCAACCCTTCCTAGACCAACCTAGTAAAACTCAACCCTTTCTACAGAGGCCCTAGCCCTCCTTATATAGGGGTGGCTAGGTCTCCACTTAGGGCATACGTGGAGGCATATTCCTGGGAATATGCCTCCTCCCAAAATAGTAAGCCTACCAGGTCGCTTTTCCCCCGCGTCATCCATGCAGAGGCTAGGTGAGCCTCTACGGCGCCTGCGTCAGCCGACATCGGCGTTGTCACCTTTGTCGGCCACGCCTCGGTGGTCCTGCCCCCGTCCGCTTCGCTCATGCTGTGCGTACCGGGGTTACTTTTGACCAGCGAGATACCTTCCTTCTCCTAGAAGCTTGCTATGACCCGGATCATAGTTGATCCGGCCACACCATTTCCTGCATACAAGTTAGATTCATCTATCCGACTTACGGCTTAAGTCGGATGAGACTCAGTTAGGTGGACATCCCCTGGTCCGGGTTACCCCGAGATTCAGCCTGCCTTGAGGTAACTCGGCCAGCATTCGCTTTGACCTTGCCGTACCTCGGCTAACTCGGCCTTTATACCCCGGCGTGACCCTACCCGGGGGTATCCCCCAACACAAACAACCTGTGGTGGCTGGATCAACGATGGAGGCGGAATATGTTGTTGCTTCAGAAGCGACGCAGGAAGCGGTTTGGATGAAAGAGTTCATTACGGAACTAGGTGTGGTTCCTAGTGTATTGGACCCATTGGTGATCTATTGTGACAACAATGGAGCCATAGCCAACGCAAAGGTACCGAGGTCTCACAAGAATTCCAAACATATTAAGCGCCGGTTTCACTCCATCCGCGAGCATGTCAAGGATGGAGATATAAAGATTTGTAAAGTACACACGGACCTAAATGTAGCAGATCCGTTGACTAAAGCTCTCCCTAGGGCAAAACATGGTCAACACCAGAACTCCATGGGTGTTAGATTTATCACTATGTGAACTAGATTATTGTCTCTAGTGCAAGTGGGACAAGGAAATATGCCCTGAGAGGCAATAATAAAGTTGTTATTATGTATTCCTTATATATGATAGATGTTTATTTTGCATGCTAGAATTGTATTGATCGGAAACATCAATACATGTGTGTTTAATAAACAAAAAGGGTTCCTAGTTATGCCTCTCTTATAGACTAACTTGTTGATTAACAAGATGATCAAGGTTTCCTGATCATGGACATTGGATGTTGTTAATAACAAGGTCACATCATTTGTGAAATGATGTGATGAACATTCATCCGAAGTATAGCATTACGATCAAGTCATTATGTTTATATTGCTATAACATCATACGAAGTAATCTTTATCCTTAGACCATGAGATCATGTTAATTGCTAACACACAAGAGTATCTTGATAACATCAAGCGTCACCTAATGTGGTGACTATAAAGATGGGTTCGATGCTACGAAGGTGTTATGTTGAGGCTCATGGATCAAGAGTGGAATTTGTCAATCCCGATGACAGATAGATATACTCTGGGCCCTCTCGGTGATATCACATTGAGATAGCTTGCAAGCGAGTGATGTGATCACTAGAATGTTATATCACGGGAACGAGAAAAGAGTGCATGTCGGTAACGAGATCAAACTAGGAATTTGGATACAGATGATCGAATCTCATACATGTATTATATCATGAGACAAAGGGATTAAATTACAAGCATTAAAAGTTCTCATGATCATAGAAGTCATCGTTGAATATGTGGGAGTCAGTATGGATCTCTAGGTCCCGCTTCTGATTATTGATCTGAGGGGAGTCTCAATCATGTCTGCATTATTCGTGAACCGTAGGGTGACACACTTAAGAGTTACCGGACACCATTTTGGAGCACATATGTTTCAGACGAAAGAATTGCAAAGCGTAGGAATTGTTTCGATAAAAACCGGAAATTGTTTCAGGTGAAATTGCAGAAAGTGGTTTTGCATGTGATATTGAAATATTGCAAGGGGTTATATGTGAATGTTTGTTAATTAAAGTAATTAACAAAATTCGGACTAAATTTAATAAAAGAGTTTGATTAAATGAGAGAGCATTAAACTTAGAGAATTTTAATACATTTAAAGTGGGGACTTTAAAAGGGAATGTGAAGAGGCATTTAATGTGGAGGGGTTACCACCACATGAATGGGGGAGGTGAGGAGTCACCCCCCATGCGCCGGCCATGGAAAGGAGGGGCACCCCCTCCTCCTATAAAAGGCCACCCTCTCCCTCCTTCTTCCACACACCTCCTTGTGAAGGATCTCTCTCCCCCTCTAGAATTATTCCCCCATGGTCTCGGATTAGCGAGATACATGTTCCCGGTGGCATTTCATCTGGAAGGAGTTTCTACTTCCGCTAGATCGCTAGAGCAAGGAGGTGGAGGTTTTCCGGTGGCTTAAACGTGTGTGCGAGTACGGATGCGCTGCTGAGTTGCAGCGCTCGGACTTCCACACGATCTTGAGATCGGCAAGTGTACGACTACATCAACCACGAGTTCCTACTTGTTAACAAAACTCGTTGTCTTCGGGGGTAAGTTCTCGTTGGATGTATGTCCATCCGTTGCTATGTACCTAGTAGATAGATCTTGGCATGTAGTTCTCATCGTAGGAAATTTTTTGTTTTCTATGTTGCGGACCCAACACCTTCTTCATCAATAAAACTCTCAGGTTTCTTCCAAACACTTCATTTTTATTGTTTCATGCACAGTTGTGTTGTTCTTGGAGCGTCTTCTTTTTCGTTTTCGTTTTGGTTTTCATTTGCTTGGTTTTCTTAGTTTGCTGAATAAATTGCTTGGACCCCCTCTTTCATTCATTGGTTTTTAAATAGTTTTGTTTGGATTAGAAAAGAGTAGGAAAACTTCATGCTTAAGTAGTAAAAGGAGCTTGTTTTTGACTGTGGCCTATGCTTTGTCATGCCATGCTTGATATTGTTTTGGCTTTATGGTTAGTGATCTTTGCTTTAGCATGACATGTTATAAACAATTGAGATTGCTTAATGTGCCTTTGAAAGAATCATGCGTTGTTTTAGCATATATAAGCATAGAATTGTGGTATTCTCCTTTGATGCTTTATTTGGGTTGACTTGGCGCATGCTCACGCCATGTTATGACTATCCCAAGTCACTATAGCCTTTATGATCCTTTAGTTTTTGACTTGTAGTATCACTTTATGCTTTGATTAATGATGTTTTGTCGCTCTGCATGATTTTAGCCATTATTGCTCTCTTAGTTGGTCGCTCCCAGTCTTTTGCTAGCCTCCATAACCAAGTGTGAGTTCCAATCATGCATCCAACTCCTAAAACCAAGTTATTTCAAAGAGTCCACCATACCTACCTATTAGCATTTGCTATTTCAAATATATTCATGTTTTTATCTACCTTCCGAATTAAACTTGTTATGAGAAAGCTAGTGATTAAAGCTCTCACGAACTTGATGGCACACTTTACTTTATTGCACTTAATAAACTTGAACCTTTGTGTCCATCTTTGTTGCGTATATGCTTGCGCTTTATAATTCAAGGTTAGTAGAACCATGTATCGTGGGGAACGCTTTCAACATTGCACTTGTACATTGTACCTAGTTGATATCATGTTCTTTTGCTTATGGATCCCGACGGTGTGAAATAAAAGGGGAACTTGTAAGATCATGGAGTTTGTATTTGTGTTAGAGAAACGCCTAGGATGCTAGCCTAAGTCATGCCTAATCATGGTGGAAACTTGCAGCATAACCATAATGAGCACTCTATGAAGCATCCTCAATAAAAACCTATGCAAATAGAAAATAAAAAGATCGCTGAGATGCTCATTGTCTGCTTGCCTTGTCATTTTGATTATGGGATAGCTCCTGTATCATGTGCAAGGGGTACCCCGTTGGTGGTTCTCTATGATACATATGTACTTACAATGACAAGAGCTTACTTGTGACTGAAGTTGAGTAGCTTGAGGTTCGGTCTTCATAAGTAAGGGGCATGAGATTTCAGCTTATAACTTGTCATTCATATCCTCTTAGTTGTGTCACTTTAACCTTAATGACCTAAAGATGCTTATGATAGGGGCAATGAGAGCTGAAAGCTAATAAGTACCATAATTTTTAGAAGCTCTTTATGAAACTTGAATCCCTACTTCCTTCTATGAAGGCCCTTTCTTTTACTTTTATGTTGAGTTTGCACCTTCTATCTTTATGCACCTACTTTGAGAGCATAGTGGCCATTCTTAGTTCTATATGCATTGTCCCAAGACTTGTTGATTGATGCATAACTTTGATATTGCTTGTTCTTAAACTATTTGTATCTAGTCACTCTTATGAACTTTGAAGGTGTCCTATTCATTTATGTTTGCTACTCTATGAGGGACAAGCTGAATGCCACTATGCTATCTTTTCTTTATGTGAAACAAACAAACGTCTTGCAAAGCATTGTTACTCATGAATCTTTTGTTTGTGCCTTTTCATGTTGCAACATAGTTGTTATGTCTTATTGTTAGAACTTTATCTTTCATGTTATGATTGAAGTACTATGATCCCAGCTATCAATGTTTTACAAATACTTTGATCAAGTTTATGATGGTGCATGTCACCTCAAAAATTATTCTTTCTTTTTATCACTTACCTACTCGAGGACAAGCAGGAGTTAAGCTTGGGGATGTTGATACGTTGCAAATGTATCCATAATTTTTGATGTTCCATGTTTGGTTTTATCTACTTTCTTATGTTCTTTCCACACTTTGGAGTAATTTCTATACACTTTCTTGGACTAACCTATTAACAAGAGCCACAGTGCCAGCTGCCTGTTTCTGCTGTTTTTGGTTCCAGGAAAGTCATAAAATGAATATTCTCGGAATTTGATGGGACAAAAGCCAAAGTCAGTTTTTCACCGAGGGGGACACGGAGCCAGAGTACGAGACGAAGAGGGGACAGGGGGCTGCCACACCACCTGGCCGCGCAGCCAAGCCTAGCCCGCGCCAGGGGGTGGTCTAGCCGCCTCGGGCACCCCCTCGGCCTCCCCTTTCACCTATAAGATGCCTGCGATACAGAAACCCTAAGTACCCGATAAAAATTCCACGAAAGAGTCTGTAGCCGCCGTCATCTCCATCCCTAGATCGGGAGGATCCAAGCTCTTCGGCACCCTGGGAGGAGAATTCACCACAGAGGCCTTCTTCATCACCATGCAAGCCTCCGGTGTGATGCGTGAGTAGTTCATCCTTGGACTACGGGTCCATGTAGTAGCTAGATGGCTGGTTCTTCTCCTTTGTGCTACCATGTTTAGATCTTGTGAGCTCAGTTCATGATCAAGATCATCTATTTGTAATTATGTTGTGTTTGTGGGTATCCGATGGATATTGAGATGCTATTTCACATTGATTATTGATTCTATCATGTCTTTGCCATTTGTGATCTTGCATGCTTTCCGTTGTTAGTAGCTATCTTGGCCAAGTAGATGCTAGCAACTCGAACAGTTAGTATTTATGCTCGATAGTGGGTTCATGCCTCTAGTAATCTGGGGAAGTGACAGAAATCTCTAAGGTACTAGATGTGTTGTTGCTACTAGGGAGAAAACAACAATTCTTTGTACATAGAACAATCGTATTGTTTACTTTACACACAATGCGTAATGCAATTATCTGTTGCTTGCAACTTAATACTGGAGGGGGTTCGGATGATAACCTGAAGGTGGATTATTAGTCATAGATGCAGTTGGATTACGGTCTATGTATAATGTTGTAATGCCCAATCAAATCGCATAGGAGTCAAGATGAGTAGTATATGCATGTATTGCTTTCTCGATGTTTGTCAATTTCCCCGGTGTAATTTGTTCACCCAACATGTCATCTATCTTAAGGAGAGCCACCACTAGTGAACTATGGACCCCGGTCCTTTCTTTTACCATCAATCTACAACTGTTTACTACTTTCTGTTTACTTTCTCCAAACTATTACTTTCTTCCACACAATACGTTTAATCCTTTGTTTTCAGCAAAACCGGTGAGATTGACGACCTCACTTTAAGTTGGTGGCAAAGTTCTGTGATTGGGTGTTGCAGGTTTCCACGTTGCTGCTGGCGCCAGTAGTGCGCCCTGCCAAAGTCCAGCTAGCAACACCTTGGAGGTGTTTCCTTGCTCCTACTGGATTGATAACCTTGGTTTCATAATTGAGGGAAAACTTACTGTTGTGCTCATCATACCTTCCTCTAGGGGTTCCCCAACGAGCTTGTTATATTTTGGGCCATCACACACCCACATAGAATAACAACGCGCACAGCCGACAATAATATATTAGAATCATATTCAGCATGCACAATCAAGATATTAGATATCTTATTTGAAGTTCTGGACTAATACATCTCGATAATATCACTAATACATCTCGCTCAATCAAACTGGACGCCGAGTTTCGGGTCCTGAGCCGCAGGCGGTGAACACCCAAAGAGAAGGAACCATCACAGAAGCATAGCTCGGGTGAGATCCCCGAAGAACCTGCCAGGTATTGGAGAACCTTGATGACCCACAAGTATAGGGGTGTATCGCAGTATTTTCGAGGGAAGTGAAACCCAATTTATTGATTCGACACAAGGGGAGCCAAAGAATACTTATCAGCCTTAATAACTGAGTTGTCAATTCAGCTGCACCTGGAAACAATCTTGCTCACAACAGTTTATCAGTAGCAACAATTTTGTAGTAGGAATAGTAAAGTAACAGCAGTAGCAAAGCAAAGACAGTAGTAACAAAAGCAATAAAAAGTGAGATTCGAGTGCGGTAGGCATAGGGATGGATGGACGGGCGTTGCATGGACAAGACAATTCACATAACAATCAGAACATAGGGCAATTGCAGATAAATAAGATAAAGCATCCAACTACTAGAAAATCCTAGGCATGTGTTCCATATATAGTCATACGTGCTCGCAATGAGAACTTGCACAACATCTTTTGTCCGGCCAGCCTGTTTGTAGCGGGGCCTCTAGGGAACTACTGGCAATTAAGGTGATCCTTTTAATAGAGCACCGGACCAAAGCAATAACACTCCGTGAACACATGTGATCCTCACATCAAAGCCTTTCCCTTCCGGCTACCATGATTTCTGTCACTTCGAGACCATAGGTTCCGGACAACGACGTGTGTATACAACTTGTAGATAAGACCAAGAACAATACTATCATAACGAATCAATAATAAGTTCAGATCTGAAATCATGGCACTTGGGCCCTAGTGACAAGCATTAAGCACAATAAGTCGCAACAAAGTCATAAAGCACTAATAAAAGATACTAGACACCATGCCATAACAATCTGATGCCATTACATGAACGATCTCATACAATCCCTACCATCCCCATAGCCTACAGCTGGGGATTACTCACTCATAGATGGGAGAAACATGGATGGTCGATGGAGAAGCGATGGTGATGATGATGGAGATGATCTCCTCCAATTCCCCGTCTCGGCAGGATGCCAGAACGGAGTTTCTGGTGCTGTTTCATGGAATCTGGTGGTGGTGGCGGAGCGGAACTCCTTCTGGAAAAACGCCGAACCCCCCCGAAGTTTTTAGGTCAGAAGGCTCCTTATAGGCGAAGAGAGAGGCCGAGGGGGTTCCTAGGGGCCCACACCACCCCCTGGCGCGGCCTGGCCTGACCAACGCTAGCAGGTGGTGTGCCCACTCCAGGGCTCTTCTCCATCTCGTATTCTGGCTCCTGGAGTCTTCGGGTGAAATAGGATTTTTGGCATATTTTCCGGCATTTTTCCTGATAGTTGATTTTCTGCACAAAAAGTAGACACCAAGGCAATTCTGCTAAAAACAGCGTCAGTTTGCATTAGTTGCATCCAAATCACACAAGTATAGAGGAGAAACAATAGCAAAAGTGTTCGGGAAAGTTGATACGTTTTGGACGTATCAGCTCCCCCCAAGCATAGCTCATTGCTTGTCCTCAAGCAATTTAGTTGAAAACTGAGTGCGATAAAAGAACTTTCACGAACACATTTGCTTCATATGATGTAAATATTCTCAGCAATGTGATCAACTACTTGGACAATTCATAATAAAGAGTATGCAACTGAGTCTACTCAATAGTCATTGCAAGCTATGAAGAGATTCCAACTCAAGAATAATAAGTAGCATAAAGCACAAACATAAGCAACATTACAATGCTCATAGAAAGGTATGATAGAGTGGTATCTCGCTTGACTTTGATTATGAATGTCAAGGTACCTCTGAAGTTCAAGTGATGACTAGAAGTAAAGATATCAAGGATACAAGCATCAAAGTCATAACACAAATAATCAAGTAATGAAACAAACATAAAGAATGACAACTATGCTCTCAAGAAGGTGCTCAAAGAATATGTGGAGACTTAACAAGTAGAAGAAAAAGGTTTTGAGAAATTTGAAAGGCTTCCAAATGCTGAAAGTATGGTACTTGTTAGCTTTGAGCTCTCATTGCCCCTATCATAGGCATCTTTAATGTGGTTAAGGTGAAAGTGAGGTCCAATCTAAGTTATATGCTTGACAAACTATAAACTGGAAATCCCAAGTCCCTTGAGTACGAGGGCCGCTCCTCATGCTACTCAACTTTACTTACCGGTAAGTTCTTGTCATCGTAAGTATGTGCGTATCATTGAGAACCGCCAACGGGGTACCCCTTGCCCGATGATACGGAAGAATCCCCATATCAAAATGACAAGGCAAGAAGACAATGAGTATCTCAGCAATCTTCTTATTTACCATGGGAAAATGGTGCTTTTTTTTCTCTCTTTTTTCTTTTCATAGAACTCTTTTTTTTCTCAATAGCTATCTCTCTCTTTTTTTATAAGAAGAATGCTTCATAGATATCATTATGGTTACGCTGCAGGTTTCCACCATGTCAGCATGGATTAGACCAGCGGCCCAGGTGTTTCTCTAACACACATACATAACTCCATGGACTTACAAGCTCCCCTTTTATTTCACACCGACGACATCCGCAAACAAAAGAGCAAGGTATCATCTGGGTATATATTTACAAGTGTTGAAAGCGTTCCCCGTGACAGTTACGCTAATCCCAGCCTATAATTAGCAAGCATATAACTTTCATGGAGAGTTCACAATGGTTCAGGTTTATTAAGTGCGGAAAATAAAGTGTGCCATCAAGTTCGTGAGAGCTTTACTAACTAACTTTCTCATAACAAACAAACATTTTATTCAGAAGAAAACAAGGCATATTGAATATGCACGGAAGTAGCAAATGATGCTAATGGGTAGGTATGGTGGACACTTTGGAAATATTTGGTTTAGGGAATTGGAAACATGAGTAAGACACTCAGTGGAAGTGAAGGCTAGCAAAAGTAAGGGAGCGACAAACGAGAGAGCAATAGCTGTTATTATCATGCTTGCAACAAAACAAGACTACTCATGGCATGAAAATGATTCAAGATCCTCAAGGAAAAATAATTCGTCAAGGCTTAACTGATTATTACAGTCATGTGCATGCATGAGCATGTGCCAAGTCGATCAAATGAAACATTCGGAGGAGGATACCATAGTGTCATACCAATTTATGAATAGAGTAATGCAAGCAAACATTCATGAGACATGCTACAAACTATTAGCGAGCTGGAGCTAATCACAAGAAAGCAAGAACTACTAAGCATCCAAAGAAAACATACACTCTACATGAACAGACTAAGCACGCCCAGAGTGATGAGTATATGTACAAAAATGAAAACAAATAGAGTTCGTTACCAGCCTCTTACCACGCCTCAAGTTGTCATTGATCCTCATTATTGCTCTTCACTTGTGTAGCTTGAATAATAATATGAAACCAATAATCCACTGAGAACCGCCAAACCCTGTACCAAACTTGCAAAAACCAAAGAAGAACGACAAATATTTTTGGTGTTTTCGATTTTTAAATAAGAACCAAAAGAGAAAAACAAGCAAAGCAAAATCTTTTTGGATTTTTCGAATAGTTCAAACAGAGCAAAAAGGGAAAACAAACCAAGGCAAAAAGAAAAGGCAAACCAAAGAGAAACAACAAAAATATTTTTGGTCTTTTTGTGTTTTTAGAAAGCAAAAGCAAAGAAGAACGAAAACTAAAAAGAGAATGAAAACATGAATATACAAGCTTAGGCTTTTGAATATACAAGCTTACGCAACATGATATGGAGATGAGTGTGGTGTCGGCGTACCTCCCCCCAAGCTTAGGCTTTTGGCCTAAGTGGGTATCAGTCCCAGGCTGGCCAAGATGAAGTGTCACCGGGGTGCGACAAGGAGGTACCCTTGTCCTGGTGCGAGCCCGAGTACATCCCTCCGTAATGTGCAGAATAATCATAGGAGGGCACATCCTCCTGGTGCTGCTCGTGGAAACCCAACAAGCGAAGCTGCTCGTCCACCTCCTCCTTGGAGCGCGACCACGGTCTCCTGTCAACACTGAACAAAGCAGGCTGGGGCAAAAGGATCTCCCTTTCATCCCCGTCAGTGAAAAGCATCCTATATACTAGATTGTTCAAATCAGAGGTAGCAGTGACAAAGTGATGAGTTTTCATGGCAACAAGGTCGAGCCTCTGTGGTGCTAGCATAACATCATCAGGAGCCACAGAAAGATCTAATGCATCAACTACACGCGAAGCAATGATGCCCCCATAGATAGGCCCCCTAGCAGCTAGGCGGCGAGCAATAAGAGAGCCAAGATTGTACCGAGTATCATTGTTGAGCGCAGCAGCAAGGAAAGCTAAGTGATAGTTGGAGATATTACTAGTGTTCTCCCTACCCAAAACACTAGTGGCAAGATAGTATGCAAAGTATCTAAGAGCAGGGAGTTGGATATTTCTTATCTTTCCGTGCTGCGCCACGCGGTCATCATCATTGGTCACCCCTCGGTAAAGCTCCAACAAATCAGCGGGCCGCCCTTGAATTTTCTTCACGGTCCCTGTCATACGCACACCTACAATACTGCAAAATCTCTCCAAAGGCATGGTGAAGGGCATATCATAGATTTTAAATGAGACAGTAGAATGATAGGATGTGTTAGTAAATGAGAAGCTCTCAACAAAAGTTTTGGTGAGCATAGCGTATTGTGCACTCTCATCTTGCATATAAGAGGTCAAACCAACCCTCTCAATCAGTAGCAGGAAATCATCAAGAATACCTGTAGCTTGCAACAAAGTAAAACAAGGGAAAGAGGATGGGTGAGCATCTCCATCATCTCTTTCACTGCCAATACGTGATGCAATGAGGCCTTCATTATATGATGGCCTAGCTTGAGAGGCTGTTCTTGAGGGCCTTGACCTCCTAGGTGCATCACTCTCAAATATCTCTCCAAAAGTGTGGTTGTTCATGCTTGGTGTTCTGAAATTTAAACACCTATTAAACAAGTGATTGCAAAGTAATTATAATGAAGGATTCTACTCATAGGGACTAGCAAGAGGCCTAAACATGCATCAAAACTATATCTCTAAGCATCAAACAAGCTTACAAGCTCTCATAACCAGTCACCTACAACAGCAAAATACTCAACATACAATCCACTAAACACAAATCTACTTGGACAAGGGGAGGAGTCACATACCAAGGAACAATTGCTCCAAATTTCAGCAAGAAAGATGGGCTGAGAAAGGAGATCGAAGAAATTGAGAGCAAGCACAAAAAGAACGTGATTTTGAGCTATGAACTGGAGCTTACTCGGGAGAGAGAAGAAAGTGGCAGGTGAGAGGAGTGGTGGAGGGCCAGGGGTGGCCCACACTAGGGCACGACGCCACCCAGGCCTAGACGCACCACCACATGGTGTGCCTGCCTGGTGGGCCCCCCTGGTGCCTACCAGGTACTCCTCTGCCCCTTTTTTCACGTAAAAATTTAATATGAATTTTCTAGAATTTTTCGAGACACTTTATTTTTGGGCTTTTTTCAGAAATAGAAGAATGATTTTCTGACAAACAGTTTTTTTTTGGAAACATGATGCAAGGACAAAACAAGGCTAGAACTACAGAAGTTCTAGCATGCAAGCAAACTAACAACACAAAGGAAACTAAACGAAAGCAAAAACCAAAAATGCAAAGGATAGAAATAAACGGGGATAATCATAATGAAAACATTGTTTTGTTCAATGGAATCCTTTTGTTAGCAAGGTTGATCAAGTCTTGCTACCAAAACAATTGCATATGAGACAAAACTTTGTATTCCACTAATGATTATGTTACCTCAACTCTGATAGCAATGGTCCCAATCATAATAGTTTCAAATTTTTCTTTTGGTATGGGACAATATATTTCTCCAACTTGAATGCCTTCAACATGTTCAATTGAATTTAAACCATAAGTCCTTTCAATCTTCTTGGGGAAATGGACAGTATGTTCCTTGTCATTGACATTGAAGGTCACCTTTCCTTGATTACAATTAATAACAGCTCCTGCATTATTAAGAAAAGGTCTCCCAAGAATAATAGACATATTATCATCTTTAGGCATTTCAAGCACAACAAAATCAGTTAATATCAAGCAATTATGAGCCACCTGAATAGGTACATCCTCACATATACCCACAGGAATAGTGGTAGACTTATCAGCCATTTGCAAAGATATATCAGTTGGTATCAATTTTTCAAGCTGAAGCCTCTTATAGAGAGAGAGAAAGGCATAACACTAACTCCAGCTCCCAAATCACACAAAGCAGTTCTAACATAACTGTTCTTACTAGAGCAAGGGATAGTTGGAATCCCTGGGTCTCCAAGTTTCTTAGGAACCTTACCATTGAAGGAATAATTAGCAAGCAAAGTAGAGATTTCTTCATTAGGGATCTTCCTTTTATTCGAGACAATGTCCTTCATATACTTTGAGTAAGGAGGCAATTTAATAGCATCGGTCAAAGGAATTTGCAAGAATAAAGGTTTCATCCACTCACAAAACTTATTATAGTGTTCATCTTGCTTTGACTTGTGTTTCTTATCAGGGAAAGGCATAGGTTTTTGGACCCAAGGTTCTCTTTCACTACCATGTTTCTTAGCAACAAAATCTTCTTTGGTGTATTTAGTAGTCTTAGTGTTGTTTTCAGGTTCTTCTTCAACTTTTTCTTCATTAGGAACTTCATTTTCTTCATTACCACTTTCAGTTTCAGCATCAGAGATAGATATACTATTAGGATCTATAGCAGGTTCAGAGGGTTCTACAATAGTTTTATGTTTCTTTTTCCTTTTCTTATGAGTAGAACCACTATTTTTAGCCTGTTGAGACTCCTGCTCAATTCTTTTGGGATGCCCCTCAGGATATAGAGGATCCTGGGTAGCAGCACCACTTCTAGTTCTAAATTCATAAGCATTTTTTTCTTTAGCAGCATTAACTAGCAAGTTATTTTACACTTTAACGAGTTGATCTATTTGAGTTTGAACCATTTGAAAATGTTTAACAATCATTTTAACATCATTAGAGGTTCTTTCCACAATATCTTTCAACTCAACAATAGCTCTAGTGTTTTCCATAAGATGATTTTGCACCCTTTTATTAAAGTTATCTTGCTTAACAATAAAGATATCAAATTCTTCTAAGCATTGATCAGGAGGTTTCAAGTAAGGGATATCACCTTCATCAAAGTGTTGGAGAGAGTGTACCTCAATAGTGGGTGAGTAGGGAATAGGCTTACATAATTCTTCTATAGGAGGTAAATTCTTGACATCTGCAGCTTTAATTCCCTTCTCCTTTAGACATTTCTTAGCTTCCTTCATCACTTCATCATTTAATTCAATAACTCCCCTCTTCTTTGATGTTGGAATAGGCACAGGAATAGATGGTTCAGGTACAATTACTTCAGGAATAACTTGTTTAGGAGGAGTCCAATCTTCATAATTCTTACTTATTTTAGCCATTAATTCCTCAGCTTCCTTGGGAGTCCTATTCCTAAAAACACAATCAGCACAACTATCTAGGTATGTCCTAGATTCTTCGGTTAGTCCATTATAAAATATATCAAGTAGTTCATTCTTAGGTAATGGACTTCCAGCCTGTGCATGAATCAAAGCACAAAACCTTGCCCAAGATTCAGGCAATACCTCTTTTTCTCCCTGTTTAAAATCAAAAAGTTCCTGCAAAACAGCATGTCTAGCACTAGGAGGAAAATATTTCTACAGGAAAGTATTAAACAAGCACTCAGGGCTATCAATAGATCCAGGAGGTAAATTACCAAACCAAGTTTTAGCTTCTCCTTTCAGTGAAAAAGGGAAAATCTTAGCAACAAAAGTAAGTACGCATTTTAATATCATCAGAAAACAAGCCACTCATGGTAGAAAGTTCATTCATATGTGCTACCGCACTTTCATTCTTAGTCCCACAAAAAGGTTCTTTCTCAACAATAGCTATGTAGGATAGATCGAGAGAGAAATCATAATCTTCATCTATAATGTTTATGGGAGAAGCAGCAAACTTAGCAGCAGGATATAATTTGGGTCTAATAGTACGCCTCTCAAGGAGACTCTTAGCAGCGCTCCTATCATGGGTGTTCTTACATTCTTTAATAAACTCATCGGTCATCTCAACATAATCTTCTTCAATATCATAACTCTCACTAGACTCAGGTGAGCTAACAGGTGTGGTAGTGTCTTCATTAGGAGTTTCGGTATTTCCAACTATAGTTCTAGCAATCGTAGCATGTAGGAAAGGACCTAATGAACCACTCTTATCAAGCACAGTAGAAGCAGCATCATAAGCATCAGAAGTTTTAGATTCAGCAGTAGTAGCAGTGTGTGTAGCATGCGTATGTGGTGGTGTAACGAGCTTACTTATAACAGACGGTGAATCAAGAGCAGCAGAGGTGTTCAGAACCGTACCTCTTCTTGTAGTGGATGGTAAAATAGGAACCTTGCCATCACGAGACTTACCCATGATGGATGGATAGCAGTGAACAATAGAGAATCCAAGTGAACTTGATAAATAAATCTATGCTCCCCGGAAACGGCGCCAGAAAATAGTCTTGATGACCCACAAGTATAGGGGGTGTATCGCAGTATTTTCGAGGGAAGTGAAACCCAATTTATTGATTCGACACAAGGGGAGCCAAAGAATACTTATCAGCCTTAACAACTAAGTTGTCAATTCAGCTGCACCTGGAAACAATCTTGCTCACAGCAGTTTATCAGTAGCAACAATTTTGTAGTAGGAATAGTAAAGTAACAGCAGTAGCAAAGCAAAGACAGTAGTAACAAAAGCGATGAATGGGATTCGAGTGCGGTAGGCATAGGGATGGATGAATGGCGTTGCATGGACAAGACAATTCACATAACAATCAGAACATAGGGCAATTGCAGATAAATAAGATAAAGCATCCAAGTACTAGACAATCCTAGGCATGTGTTCCATATATAGTCATACGTGCTCACAATGAGAACTTGCACAACATCTTTTGTCCTGCCAGCCCATTTGCAGCGGGGCCTCTAGGGAACTACTGGCAATTAAGGTGCTCCTTTGAATAGAGCACCGGAGCAAAGCATTAACACTCCGTGAACACATGTGATCCTCACATCAAAGCCTTTCCCTTCCGGCTACCCCGATTTCTGTCACTTCGGGACCATAGGTTCCGGACAACGACGTGTGTATACAACTTATAGATAAGACCAAGAACAATACTATCATAATGAATCAATAATAAGTTCAGATCTAAAATCATGGCACTCGAGCCCTAGTGACAAGCATTAAGCACAACAAGTCGCAACAAAGTCATAAAGCACTAATAAAAGATACTAGGCACCATGCCCTAACAATCTGATGCCATTACATGAACGATATCATCCAATCCCTAACATCCCCATAGCCTACAGCTGGGGATTACTCACTCATAGATGGGAGAAACATGGATGGTCGATGGAGAAGCGATGGTGATGATGATGGCGATGATCTCCTCCAATTCCCCGTCCCGGCAGGGTGCTAGAACGGAGTTTCTATTGCTGTTTCGTGGAATCTGGTGGTGGCGGCGGAGCGGAACTCCTTTTGGAAAAACGTCGAACCCCTCGAATTTTTTAGGTCAGAAGGCTCCTTATAGGCAAATAGAGAGGTGGAGGGGTGCCTGGAGGGCCCACACCACCCCCTGGCGTGGCCTGGCCTGGCCCGCGCCAGCAGGTGGTGTGGCCACCCTAGGGCTCTTCTCCATCTCGTATTCTTGCTCCTGGAGTCTTCGGGTGAAATAGGATTTTTTGGCATATTTTCCGGGATTTTTCCTGATAGTTGATTTTCTGCACAAAAAGTAGACACCAAGGCAATTCTGCTGAAAACAGCGTCAGTTCGCATTAGTTGCATCCAAATCACACAAGTATAGAGGAGAAACAATAGCAAATGTGTTCGGGAAAGTAGATACATTTTGGATGTATCAAACCTGACCTCCAAAATAGCCATATAGAGGCGGATGTGCTCGTCCTCCTCCCTAACACGCCTCTGTACCACCTCTTCGGGAGCCGTCTCCCTCCGCACCGCTAGAGGGCCTAGAATGTGGCAAAAATGGCCCAACCTTTGATTTCCATGTAGGTATGTCCTAAACAAACAGAAACAAATAGAAAGGTATATTGGTGGAATCTCGTACGGAGATAGCTATAGGGGTAGACGATTCGGGGCCCCCGGTCTATGGTTTCGCCGGAGGAACACCACCGGAGTGTCGGAATCGCATGAAAACTTGCATGTGTCCCTACCATATGTGTGTGAGCGTGGTGCAAGGTTGGTGCCATGTGTAGGCCCCAGGTGTGACCTCCTTCCTGGACTTGCATTAACACTTAGTAAAATCCTAGATCTGTACGTGGAAACTCCCGCCGCGGGACAACCAGGGTCTAGAATGTGGCAAAGTTGGACCAACCTTTGATTTCCATGTAGGTATGTCTTAAACAAACCAAAACAAATAGAAAGGTACATTGGTGGAACCTTTTACGGAGATAGCTATAGGGGTAGACGATTCGGGGCCCCCGGTTTAGGGTTTCGTCGGAGAAAGACCACCGGAGCATCAGAATCACATGAAAACTTGCATGCGCCCCTAGCATATGTGTGTGATAGTGGTGCAAGGTTGCTAGGTGCCATTTGTAGACCCCAGGTGTAGCCCCTTTCCGGACATGCGTTAACACTTAGTAAAATCCTGGATCTGTACGTGGAAACTCCTGCTACGGGACAACCAGGGCCTAGAGTGTGGCAAAGTTGGCCCAACCTTTGCTTTGCATGTACTCCCTCCGTTTCACAATATAAGATGTTTTAGCTTTGTGAAAAGAGTGTATCTAGACTCATTTTAGTGTCTAGGTTCACTCCAAACATAGATGAACCTACACACTAAAAGGGTCTAGATACACTTCATTCACAAAGCTAAAACATCTTATATTTTGGAACGGAGGGAGTAGGTATGTCCTAAACAAACCAAAACAAATAGAAAGGTACATTGGTGAAACCTCGTACATAGATAGCTATAGGGGTAGACGATCCGGGGCCCCTCGGTCTAGGGTTTCGTTGAAGGAAGACCACCGGAGCATCGGAATCGCATGAAAACTTGCATGTGCCCCTAGCATATGTATGTGAGAGTGGTGCAAGGTTGGTAGGTGCCATCTGTAGGCCCCAGGTGTTACGCCGACAGATTTACACCGACGGTATATTGGGTGTACGCCGACGGGGTCCGGCCGTCGGTGCTAGGCTTGTTTCCTGTAGTGTTACTCTGTCCTTTATTAACTAGATCCAGTGGTCCTTCACAATTCGCCTCCTCAATAGACTCTAGTCTGTTTGGTACATCTTTTGGTGGGCCAGTCTCTACCGATAGAGTCGAAAACGCATACTCACTTATGGAGGCAAGAGGGATGACATAGAGCTAGCACAAGATGAGATGAGATTGTTACGACCACCTCCCACCGAGTACGATGGGTTGGCTCCTCAAGGTGGCAAATGTTTGCACAAGGGAGAAAATAACATAGGGCCAAGTAGAAAAGTATCGATAGATAAAGACTTTATCATAAAGTCAACACTGTGGATAGACTAACTAGACAACCGACCAGTTTTGTATTCATGCACTTGTGCTTCGGTGTCCCCCCTTGAGGGAACATTGAGGGAAAAACCAGGTTTGGGTCCGTTCCGGACAGGTTTAGGGTTAGTGTTGGATCGGTTCTGGTTGTTTTGTACCACGAGGACGTAGGTACTCGCACGGATTAGTATACGCGCGGTGGGTCAGCACAAAAGAAAATCCTCACCCGAGTCGTCTCTGTACCCATCGAGTGCTTCTCCAAATATGGGAAACAACGCACCTTCTCCCACCCCAACTCCGCTGAGAGAAACTCCACTAGCATTCTCAAGAAGGTCATCCCAGGCTGTTTTTTTCATCCGAACAACAAAAATTCGCCTAGTCACGTTCCTAGGACGCCGAATTGCGCCGGATTTGGCCCAACTTTTATCCGGCATTCTCAGGCTGAACCCGGGGCGCTGGGAACTGTCTGGGAATAGCGGACGTAGCAGAATCGACAAAAAAAACCTCGCCCTGGCTCTGCCATATCAGCGTGTGGAGCCGAGTCGTGCACATACCGTCGCCTTGGCTCCCGCGATGGACCGCCGGGAAATGACCGCCCGTCTCATCGGCCATGCATCACCATAATGGCGCACCATCACCGGCCCGCCTTCCCACCGTTTCCTCTTTTGCCACCCACGCTACTACACCCCTCCCGCCTTCGCCGCCCTTTTCTCTTTAAGCTATAAATGTCGGCGCCCTCGCCGGTTCCCAGAGCACACACTCTCACATCCCATTCCCCACCCATAAACTCCTCCTTCGGCGACTAGAAGAAGACCTCAGCGATAGCAATGGCGAAGAGGTACCCGCGACTCGGTGGTGGCGAATGGTTTCGGCTAGCGGTCTATTCATTCTTGGGAGGCACAGCTGCTTCACAGCGCCGGCTACCTGGCGCCGCCGGACTTCCGGTGCCCGCCGACCTAGAAGCTCAGCGTCGGCCCTAAGTTGGGCTATCCTCCTCGCTTGCTGCCGTCGGCCGCCCGACGTCGTGTGGTGGACAACCGGCTACCGAGGAGCATAGCCTCCCTTTCTTCGTCTTCCTCAGTGTCGGCGTCATTCTCGCTGACTCAGCACCGTCACAGTCGCCTCGCATCAGCACAACCGCCACACCTCCACTCCGGCCGGTAAAGTGGGAGGTGGTGTCACCGATGCACTCGCCGCCGAGGATGCCCTCACGCGGCCTTGTCATCAACAAAGACTGTGCGCCATCGTCATCGACCGGCCGGCTTCATCTGGGCACGCCGAAGCCCGAGCCGGTAGACTGGGCGGTTCCCATCGACGAGGACGCTTTCGCCCTGAAGATGGCACCGGAGCGCTCCCTAAACTGCCGCCCATGCAGGGCCCCGATGCCTGCGCCTGGTCCAGGGTGGACTAGGAGAGCGAGGGGGCCAACCACGTTCGGCGTTATCAGGAGCAGGCCAAGCGCAAGGCCACGCGTGGCGCTCGTCGGCAGCGCGCTTACCAGGGCGCGCCGCTTGACGATGATGACGACGAGGCCGGTCCCTCGTCTCAACCATGGTGCTACGACGATGCCGGCCAGGGAAGCTGGCGTTCCCTGTAGTCGCCGAGCTACGATGACGGCACCCGGGACACCGACTACACTGTTTTCTACCCCAAATTCAGCATGTGAATAACGCGCCCGGCGTCATCGGCATCGCCATCGCCTAGTAGCTATTTCAACGTTTTTTTATTTTTCTTTTAGCCAAATGCAGTCACAATTCGGGCGTATGTCCGAATTTGACACAATATGTACGAACTCGCTTATTTATTAACAAAACCGCCTATATTCGTCCAAATTTTGGCCGAGTTTGCTTAAAATTTGGCCAAAACCGGGAACTCGGTCTGGGAACGCGAATGGGAACTGGCCGTTCTCAGGCCAAATATTACATCCGTCTGGCGCTAAATACTGACGAAATTGCGCCGGAATTAGGTCTGGAACGCTAAACGAGTGGAGGCGCTCCGACGACCAAAATCCACGGTTCCGAAGGTGCACGACGCAAGCGGTATCGGCGACGATCATGCGTGTCCGATGCGATCTGGATCAGGATTACCGCGAGTGGGGCCGGCAGTATGTTTCCCCTACGCACAACATGTACAACCATACTCAAATAAGTACAACGGTAGAAAAAAATACCAGAGTAGATTCGCTCCTAATGTGACCCGGAACATACCATCGGACCCCCAAAACCAGTTTTTTCCTCAACGTTTTTCTCAGGGGGAGGGGGGGACACCAAAGCAAGGTGCTTCGGTATCCCCCCTAGAATTTTACTTTGCATGGGCCAGTTTTATTTTGCCGATCGAAACCTAAATCCAGGCTTTGTATACCTCCGTATAGGTGTACTCGGTCGAGCTGGGTATACTCCACGTTCTTACCGGCTTATCACACCTCCTGTTATCGTGATTTATGTCTTTGCATGCCATATTTTGAAATTTTGTTACTGCTGCTCTATACCTCCCGATTTCCGCCTCCCGCGGGCATGTGAGTATACGTGTACGGTGAGTATACATCTAAGAGGAGCATACATGCTCCGGGTGGGTTTATACGGTCTTTGAAACGAATCGGTATCAATTTTTTGTTTTCCAAATTTGGAAAGTTGCTAAAAATAATGAAGCGAAAGTTCATTATGATGCCAGTGCTCATCCAAGGCCCGAAGCAACCCGGCAACAACATTGATGTGTACCTAAGGCCATTAGTTGAAGAACTCTTATAGTTGTGGCAAGGACAAGGTGTACGTGTGTGGGATGAGAATAAGCAGGAGGAATTTGACATACGAGCGTTGTTGTTCATAACAATCAATGATTGGCCTGCTCTTAGTAACATTTCAGGACAGACAAACAAGTGATATAATGCATGCACACACTATTTAAACGATACTGAAAGTATATATTTGGATAAATGTAAGAAGAATGTGTACTCGGGGAATCGTCGTTTTCTTCCGCCCACTCACATCAAAAGAAAAGAAAGGTAAGCATTTCAATGGTGAGGCAGACAGCTGGTGTAAGCCTATCCACCTTACTGGTGATGATGTATTTGACATGGTGAAAGATTTAAAAGTAATCTTTGGACAGGGTCCTGGTAGACAATCTGTTCCGAAGGACGATGTCGGACACACACCAATGTAGAAAAAGAAATCTATATTTTGGAAGCTACCCTATTGGAACGTCCTAAAGGTCCGCTCTACAATTGACGTGATGCACCTGACGAAGAATCTTTGCATGAGGCTGCTAGGCTTCTGGGGCGTGTATGGGAAGAGCAAAGATACACCTGAAGCACGACATGACCAACAACGTATAAAAGACCGAGACGGCATGCATCCAGAGCTGTTTGAAGGTACTGCTAGCTATGCTCTTACCAAAGAAGAGAAGGAAATCTTTTTTGAAGTCCTTTATAGTATCAAGGTCCCGTCTGGTTTCTCGTCGAACATAATGGGAATAATAAATATGGCAGAGAAAAAATTTTAAAACCAAAAGTCTCATGACTGCCACGTGCTTATGACCCAGCTGCTTCCGATTGCATTGAGGGGACTCCTGCCGGAAAATGTTTGAGTACCCATTGTGAAGCTATGTGCGTTTCTCAATACAATTTTTCAGAAGGTAATCAGTCTAGATAGTCTACTAAGGTTACATAAATATGTGGTACAATGTCTTGTCAGCTTCGAGTTGGTGTTCCCACCATCCTTCTTCAATATTATGACTCACCTCCTAACATTCTTGGTCCTGTATTTCTACACAATATGTTCCCCTTTGAGAGGTTCATGGGAGTGTTAAAGAAATATGTTCATAACCGTGCTAGGGCAGAAGGAAGCATCTCAAAGGGATATGGAACAGAGGAGGTCATTGAGTTTTGTGTTGACTTTATTCCTGACCTTAAGCCCATCGGTGTTCCTGAATCACGGCATGAAGGTAGAATTAGTGGAAAAGGCACGCTAGAAAAGAAAGCAAGGATATGTATGGACGGACATTCTCTCACTAAAGCACACTACACAGTTCTGCAAAGTTCCACCTTGGTGGCTCCGTATATCGAGGAACACAAGAATATTGTACACTCCAACAACCCGGGGAAGCCTGGCTCCTGGATTAGAGATGAACATATGAGGACTTTTGGCGGTTGGTTGCAGACACATCTCATGAATGACATAAATGTTGGTGAGCAGTTGTACTTGTTGGCAAGGGCACCATCTTTGACTATATTGACTTTCTAAGGGTACGAGATAAATGGGAATACATTTTACACGATTGCCCAAAATAAAAAGAGCACCAATCAAAACAGTGGTGTCCGATTTGATGCAACAGACGAGAATGGGCAAAAGGATACATATTATGGTTACATAGAGGAGATATGGGAACTTGACTATGGACCTTTTTTTAAGGTTCCTTTGTTTCGGTGCAAATGGGTCAAGCTGACAGGAGGCGCACAGCGCCTCGGTCTCCTCGAGCGTCAGAAAAGCCCAGTAAGTGGTGTCCATTGTTGTGAGAGAGAAGGTGTGGATGTGTGGATGGACATGGCGGTCGGCCTAGATATAGAGGGACATGGCGGGAGAACATGGCGGGAAGCGGGGGAAATGGCGGGAGAACATGGCAGGAGAACATGGCGGGAAGCGGGGGAATGGCGGGAAAACATGGCGGGAAGCGGGGGAAATGGCGGAAAAATATGTTTTAGTCCTAGTTAATAGTTTTAGTATTAAATATTATATTTCTAATGAGTCTATTATTTTTTGTGAATATTTTGGTATATTATATATATTTTTCCATTTTTAAATAATAAACTATATTTTTATTATTTTTTGTGAACATTTGTACTACATATAATACTTGTTAAACAATAGATAATTTCATTTAAGTTGTATAATAAAGTATGATAATAGATTTAAATTATAGATCTTCTTTTCTGAAAATTTTGATATATAATACATAATTTTCTGAAAACTATAAACCATTTTTTGTTTTGGCGCCAAAAACAACCTTTAGCACTGGGTTGTAATACAAACCGGGGCTAAAGGGTATTACAAATCGGGGCTAAAGGGGTGTGGCGCGCGGGAAGTGCGGCGGGCCGAAAACACCTTTAGCCCTGGGTTGTAATACGAACCAGGGCTAAAGGTCCTTTTAGCCCTGGTTCGTATTACAACCCGGGGCTAAAGGTTGTTTTTGGCGCCAAAACAAAAAATGGTTTATAGTTTTCAGAAAATTATTTAGCCCCGGTTCGTATTACAACCCGGGGCTAAAGGGAGGGTGGTATAAATACCCCACCCCCACCCCGGGTCGTGGCACGACCGGGAGAGCCAGATCATTTCTTCCCAGACTCCGACCGTTCGTGCCACCGCTTGCCGCGCCTTTGTCCCGTCGTCACGAGCCGCCGCGCGCCGTCCATGCGCCGCGCCATCCGTCTCCTTGATGTACATCGTCGCCACGCCATCGTCCACTGCGCCGTCGCCATAGCCTCCGTTCAGGTTAGTATTTAGGGTTAGTTAGGTTAGTATGTTGTTAATTTTGGTTATATGTTGTTAATTTTGGTTAATTAGTATTTAGGGTTAGTTAGTATATTAGTATTAGGTTAGTATTTACTATTATTATATTAGTATTAAGGGTTAATTAGTATATAGGATAGTTAGTATTTAGGGTTAATTAGTATTTAGGGGTAGTTAGTATTTAGGGTTAATTAGTATTTAGGGGTAGTTAGTATTAGTATTAGGTTAGTATTAGTATTTAGGTTAGTATTAGGTTAGTTAGTATTAGTATTTAGGTTAGTATTAGATTAGTATTAGTATTTACTATTAATATTAGTTCGTATTAGTATTAGGTTAGTATTTAGTTAGTATTAGTAATAGGTTAGTATTTAGAATTAGTTAGTATTTATTTAGTATTAGTATTAGGTTAGTATTTAGAATTTATTTAGTATTAGTATTAGGTTAGTATTTAGAATTAGTTAGTATTAGTATTAGGTTAGTATTTAGAATTAGTTAGTATTAGGTTAGTTATTATTAGTATTAGGTTAGTAATTATCTAGGGTTAGTTAGGGTTAGTTAGAATACTTAGTTAATTAGGTTTAGTTTAGTTAGTGATAGGTTTAGGGTTATTGTTATTAGGGCAATATATACTTAGTGATTTAGTTACTGTTTATGTTTTATGATTGTTTATTGCTATTATTTAGTTATGCCGCGTCCACCTCGTCCGAGCCTACTGGACTCCGTCGAGGATGTCCGAGTCTGGACTCCGCCGGGTTAGCACTGGAGGTGCTACCTATCGGGACTCGTACCTTGGTGAGGAATCCGGGTATCATCGTCGAACCGGAGCTTCTTTGGTGGCATCCACGAGGTCCAGGAGCGCTGTAGAGGGAGATAGCCCCCGAGGAGGTGGTACGTCATCGTATCAGGGAGGTGGATGAGCATGTATGACGATACATGTATCTTTTGGAGACTAGGTTCTCCAATATCTGGCAGGTTCACAGATCTCACCCGAGCTATTCTCCGGTGATGGTTCCTCTTCTGTGGCTGTAGAGCTCCCGTAGCACAGAACGCGGCAGCCGCATTCACTAGTTTGATATGAGCGAGATGTATTAATAATGTACTATTCGAGTTGTACTTTATCTTAATCACCAAGTACTGTATCCGAGTTGTCGCAGTTGTAATATTCTTTTACTTAATGCAATATTCTTTTTCTGTATTAGTTAAGCTATGGACGGTAGATAGAATGAAGAGGAGTTTCTCAACATTATAGATGAGGGTACTGGGGGGTCTTATTATGATGGCTCCGAATATCTTAATTTGTCTGGAGGAGACGTTGGTGGAGAAAATAGTGGAGACGATGGTGCTGACCATGGTGGAGACCATGGTGAAGACACCATAATAATGACAAACTCTCTCGAGGTATATAAAGCCTCTATCGATCGTTCACTAGTATAGATGCACTAATTGATTCGTATATATGTACTGACGAATGTTTCTTCTCTTAGACCTCCGCTTCCGGCCAATCTTCTACAAAGACAAGAGGCCTGACACACAAGTTGCCCGCTGATATCCGTTTCAGCATTGACTTAGTCTCTTCGCAGGGTCAACCGCTGGAGCCCAAAGAAGCTGCGAATGCATTTATAAGTCAATACGGAGTGATTGTTAGAGACAAAGTCCCGATCACCATGCGAAATTGGAACAAGCCAGGAAAGAAAAAGGTTCCAGCTGGGGCTAGTTTTGTAGATGACAGAGCGAAAGATACGATGTGGAATTCTCTCATGACACATTTCACCCTACCATTCTTGGAGACTGATGAGCTCACACAGCAAATGATAAGGAATGTCAAGCACTTTGCTCTTAAGAAGATGGCCGAACTATTCAAGGAATGGAAAAAAAGTTTGTACCACAAGTATGTCTTGAAGAAAACAACTCCTCCATTCGTTGGCCCACTAGTGTTGCAACAGGATAACTGGCCCGCATTTGTGAAATACAAGACCCCAGAACCAGCTAAGGCAATATCAGCAAAAAATAAGTTAAATGCAGCCAAAAAGAAATATCACCATCATATGGGCACAGGTGGCTACAGGAGTGCCATGCCTAAGTGGGATAAAGCTGAAGCTGACCTGGAGGCTAAAGGGGTCACTCCAGCTACGTCTAGTTGGCCCTTGAGGTCAAGAAATTGGGTATTCGGGCATGGGGCATCATCAGACCTAGAAACAGACGAGATTGTTGCAGCCGAAGAAATTTCTTCACCCAAGAAAGAACTTATTAAAGTGATAAAAGAGGTTGAAGAGGGAACGTTTGTTCCCAACAGAGAGAACGATGAGCTGACAAAGGCTCTCGGGAATCCTGAAAAGGCTGGACAAACAAGAGGGTTCGGACCTTCTTATCCATGGGTTATCGGGTTTCCCGAGCACCGTGACACGTACAGAAGCCGATCGAGAAGAACAAAGCGGCAAAAAGAGGAGGATACAGAGCGGTTCGCGAGGTTTGAAGTCATGCTGCAGGAGCATCGCGAGGATCTTAATGAACTTAAATGACTCCGACAGCAAGATCCTACACCGGACAGTATGGTCGGCCCATCCCAATGGAAAAGCAGCATGGCTTCCACGGAGGGCCACGGTAATGATGCAACGATGGATGTGTACCCCGTGGATGCAATTAAGGAGAAGACTAGTTGTGAGCTGCATGTTGAACTGAAGAATATTTCCATGAAGGTGGCGCGGGCTTTGCTTTACCTTACGCACCGGAGCGACCTACCATTGCAATCCGATTCTAGCTGGCTATGCTCGTGTCGGTGTGGATGAAATTCTACCTATGTGTCACTACAGCTTTACATCCCGGAGGTGAAGGGGACGACCTCGGAGAAGTCACGAGTGACTTCATTCTTTGGAAAAAAGAATACATCAAGTTTCCAGGCTCGACACCAAGGCCATCTTCTCCACCGAGAAACAATCCATCACCTCCAAGCCAACCGTCTCCTCCCAATGCACCGTCTCCTCCAAGTCCACCTCCAAGTGCACCGTCTCCTCCCAGTAATAGTCCAATCCATGACCCCAACACGAGTCCATCTCAATCTACGCAGCCGCCTCCACCCACTAAGGGACAAAAGCGGAAGAATACCACCGCTCACGAGCGATAACCGACGCCTAAAAGCAGCTTGTCGCCCCTCCCAAGAGTACCGGTTCCTCCCAAGAGGGCTTACGACCTGACCGATGAGGAGACCGATGCGGGTCAGACGCAAGTGGATGCTCATTTTAAAAAACCCTGAGCCAGAGGTCCAAATAAAACCGAAACCAAGGAGCACTTTAGAAATTATCGACGCAGCCATCCCAAGCTCAATTAAATCGCCAGATGACTATACGATGTCTTGAAGACACTTTGAAACAAAAGAGATCAAGCGGTAGAGGAAGCATCACAAAGAGGTTCCCAAATAGGGGAACAAGCAAAACAATCGAGTGGTAGCGGAAGCATCAGAACAGACGTCCCCCAGTTGGGGAAACAAGCAAAACAATCGAGTGGTAGCCGATGAACCAAAAGAGATGTTCCCGGGGAAACAAGCAAACCAATCGCTCCCCCCACTCCAGGTGAACATACCCGAACCTCAACTATATGAGGAACCTATGGATCCGGAAACGTCTAGGATATTGGACGAGCAATGTGGTATGACTATTCATGAAATTATTCACGGCGATATGCCCAAGGCTGAGGTAACACCCAAATTTGTTAACGGGGAGCCTCTGGTCAGTTCTGAGAGGCTTCGAAATATGCCAACACAAATGCGACGATTCCATGAATGGTACATGAAAGCATCAAAAGAACAGCGAAATTGGCTCTTACTGAAAGTTCGAAAATCGCATTACTTCACTGAAGACGAGGTCCCTATTGAATTTACAGAATTATTTCTGTTATTCAATCTAAAGGAACTCGATAAAACTATCGTCAGTTCGTATTGTCGGTAAGTGATTACTTTATTTATGTAATTAGGTCTGTATCTCAGCTTGTTCAATTCATTGCCGGTAAGTATACTCACTATATTCTTTTGTACGCTATATATAATGATGCAGAATGAAGATGCTCGATTGTAAAAGAAAGGCTATCAATGAATTTGGGTTCATTGACCCACATCTGAGTTCATGGAGCTATACTAAAGGATAAACCACTGGAGACCGAGCACAACTTGTTGCGGTTTCTCACGAAACATCATTTCTGTAATGAAATACTATTTCCTTACCACGACGGCAAGTGAGTTTTTGTACATATTAACTTTTGCTTACTCGATGTTCAGTGTAAATGATGAGTTACTGACGTATGTAAACCTTGCGTAGGTACCACTGGATTCTTCTAAGCATTTCACTTGACTTGGGAAGAGTTCACATCATGGACTCACTAAACAAAGACATTGAAAACTACCGCAGCATTATCGATGCGCTCCAGAGGTAATTTCAACCATTATCGCACTATATCGGTTTCTTTCGTTCTTTTTCTGGGATATCAAGTACTTATTAACTCATACATTAATTTTGTTTGTCGGGTAGGGTTTGGACACAGTTCAAGAACCATGTCCGCGGTTAATGGCGTGAGGAGCTATTTTTTAAATCACTCTCGGTAAGTAGTACGAGCTAAGTCCACGCATCTATTTAATTCTAGTTTATGTGCATTTATCATGCTAGAGTTATTATTTAATTGACTTCTATTCTTGTAAAGTGCGCGAGGCAGCCACAGGGAACTAATCTATGTGGATTCTACGTGTGCGAGTTCATTCGTATCAGTATTGAGAAGCCTTCAGAAAATGTTCGAGTAAGTAAACAATATATTCACCCTTTATTTTTATTACAAAATGTTGTGTTGAGTCTAATTCATACGATCTCCTTTTTATATAGTTGGACGCGATGCGGGACAAGCTCCTACCAGAGGACCGCCTAATAGCAATCCAATAGGAATTTGCTGCATTTTTATCGACGAGGGCATAGACCCACGCGGAGAATACTCTATATGTAGACCCTAAACCATCCATGTAATGATCTCCATGTAATCAAATCGACATGCTCTGGACCCGGTTGGGACTCCATGTATGCTTGTAAGAGAAATTATATTATATATTGCGTCAATGTGTAGTAGCGTTCTGTATGTATACGAAAACTTGTTTCGAATGAAAAGACGGAATGAAAAATAATTGAACACAAAACACAAAATGAAAACAAAAAACACAAAACCCTAAAACCCCATCCTAGCCGCGACAGCCAAATGGCCCAAAATGCTGCCGCGGCAGGGAACCTTTATTCCCGGTTCGTAACACGACCCGGGGCTAAATGTCCTGCCACCCAGCGCGCCTCGCAGGCCACGTGGTTGAACCTTTAGCCCCGGTTCGTAACAGAACCGGGGCTAAAGCTTGGACCTTTAGTCCCGCTTTTGCAGTTTCGGTTCGCAATCCGGGGCTAAAGGCCCTTACGAACCGGGACAAATTGCCCGTTTTCCACTAGTGAAAGTTTGAAAAGAAGGGGGGATACCGAAGAAAAAGTGTTGTTTTCGATGATCAAATTGTATAGCCTCGGATGTATATATACGGGCTGGGACTCCAAGCACTAATTTAACTATGCACTGTAGAAGAACAAAACATGTACTCACAGCCACTGATGTCTTATCTTGGCCATCTCGCAACTTTGGCTCAGTAACTAACTCCGTGCGCGCTCGGTCTAAGTACCTCTCATTCTGATCCCACGATTTTGAACCTTGACACCACTATCGACCAAAAGGTTACCACACTCGTTACCGCCTTAATGTTCTATCTTTTTTTCGAAATGGGGTTGTAAAACCCCGGCCTCTACATCCAAGGATGTACACAGCCCTTTATTAAAAAAGTATCCAAAGTACACTTATTACAACTCAAGCATCAGAAAGGGTTGATACAAACACCAACCAACGGAAAAATAATCTAAAATCACAAAGCATATAGTAGCTAGATATCTCTCAATCTACTAGAATGACGCCACGAAGGGCTGAATCCAATGGGACTCCGAGATAATAACCTGCAAGAAAGATTGAACTCGAGCCTTGTTAAAAATAATATTATTGCGGCATTTCCAAATGGACCAACATAAAGCTGATACCCCTGTACGTAATCTAGCTTTGTTAGTCCTATCCATCCCATTTAACAATTCCTAAACATATTAGTAATATTGATCGGAGGTGGAAGATCATAGGTGAAGAAAACAATGCGCCATATAATTTTTGCAAAGGGGCAAGAAAGGAAAAGATGCTCGATAGTTTCATCTCCATCACAAAAGCAACATTTTGTGCAACCTACCAAATTTCTTCTTATAGGTGATCTTTAGTCAACAAGACCTTTTTATTAAGGAACCACATGAAAATCTTAATCTTTAAAGGTATTTTTAATTTTCATAGATATTTGGTAGGAAAACTCTGATGCTCATTCCTGAGATCCTCATACATAGATTTAACAGTGAAAACACCATCCGTGGTCAGTTTCCATTGAAATGAGTCAGGATCATCAGTTAAGTTTAGTTGAATTAATCTCTGACATAAATGCAACCATGCATCCCATTTAGTCCGAGTTAAATTCCTCCTAAAACCAATATTTAGAGGATTATGAAATAAAACATCATGAACAGAGATATTTTTCCTATGAGCAATATTATAAAGAGACGGATATTGTTGAGCTAAAGATGTGTCCCCTAACCAAACATCTTTCCAGAAATGAGTACCTAACCCATTTCCAACTTTGAAAGACCCTCGGTTAAAGAAACTATCTTTAACTTCCATTAGGCCTTTTCAGAACGGGAAATCTATTGGTTTGGCTTGAACATGTGTTAATGTTTTGTTTTTTATGTACTTGTTGTGAAACAATTCTTGCCATACCCCTTGCTCAAACAGTAATTTGTATAACCATTTACTAAGGAGGCACACGTTTTTTATTTCTAAAACCTCTATTCCAAGGCCACCTTGGTCCTTAGGTCTACAAATAATATTCCATTTAGTCAATCTATATTTTTTCCTATGATCAGTACTTTGCTAAAAGAATCATGATCAATAGTAATCTAATCTTTTCCGAACACCCTTTGGTATTAACAGAAATGAAAGCATAAACATAGGCATACTAGTCAAAACAGAATTGATTAACAGTAATCTATCCCCGTATGACAAAAGCTTTCCTTGCCAACATCCTAATTTCTTTTCAAAACGGTTCTCAACCAAGTTCCATTCAGAATTTGTTAACCTTCTATGATGTATAGGTACACCAAGGTACTTAAAAGGCAATGAGCTAGATTCACAGCCAAATATATCTCTATACTGCTGTTCAGACTTCTTTGCATTACCAAAACAGAAGAGTTCACTTTTGTGAAAATTAATTTTAAGACCTGACAATTGTTCAAAGATACACAAAATGAGTTTCATGTTAACTGTCTTAGCAATATCATGCTCCATAAAAAGAATCGTGTCATCTGCATATTGTAATATAGATATCCCTCCCTCAACCAGGTGAGGAATTAAGGATCCTACTTGACCTTCTTCCTTAGCTCTAGCTATAAGAATGGCCAACATATCCGCCATAATATTAAAAAGAATAGAAGATAGAGGATCTCCTTGTCTCACCCCTTTTCTTGTCTGAAAGAAATGACCAATATCATTATTCACTCTAATCCCAACACTCCTCCTTGAATAAAATTACTAATCCATTTGCACCATAAAGGATCAAAGCCCTTCAAACGAAGGACCTATTGTACGAAAGGCCATTTAACTTTATCATATGCCTTTTCAAAATCAATTTTGAAAATTACACCATCCATTTTTTTGTATGGAGTTCATGTATAGTTTTATGAAAGATAACTACCCCTTCTAGGATATGTCTTCCAGGCATAAAAGCCGTTTGAGTAGGGCGAATAACCTTGTGAGCAATCATAGATATTCGGTTTGTAGCAATTTTGGTAAAGATTTTAAAACTAACATTTAATAAACAAATTGGCATGTATTGTTGAATTTGAATCGCATTTTTTTCTTTGGGAGGAGTGTGATCACACCAAAGTTTAGCTTGTGTAAAGGCAACTCGTCCATTTGCAGATGTGCAAACAAAGCCATCAAGTCCCCTTTAATAACAGCCCAAAAAGTCTGATAAAATTCTGATGGGAATCCATCAGGACCTGGTGCTTTGTTGTGTTCCATAAAATAAATTGCAACAAGCACTTCTTTCTCAGAAAAATACGAAGTTAAAATTGTGTTTTTCATAGCAGAAACTTGCGGAATTTCAAGATTCATCTCCTCCATAATTGAAAAGCTGTTTGGTTCCGGGTCACCAAAATGCTTTTTATAATATTCAGAAATATATGTTCGTAAATTCTCGTCCCCCACGATAGTACCTTCATCCTGCTCTAATTGGAAGATCTTCTTCTTCCGATGTTTACCATTAGCAATTATGTGGAAATACTTAGTATTATTTCCCCCTTCCAGAATATGCTTGCCTTTAGCCCGTTGAGCCCACTTGGTCTCTTCCTCCTGTCTCAGCTTTGATACTTGATCGTTTGCTGATCGGAGTTCATTTCTCTCGGCTTCCGACAAAATACTTGTATCAGCCTTGATGTCAAGTCTATCAATAATGACTAAAAGACGATCTTTTTTTTCTTATATTTTCCACTCTGGTTCTTAGCCCAACCACGAAGAAAGCGCCTCAAATGCCTGATTTTGTTTTGCGATGTCACGATTGGTGTAACACCATGTGTTACAGCTAGCCATTTATCCACTACCATCTCATAGAAACCATCTTGTTGTAACCATGGTAGTTCAAATGAAAATCTCAGGTTATTACCAAGATGAGCTCTAATCCCTGGATCAATCAGTAGATGTGTGTGATCCGAACCGGATCGAGTAAGAGCACGAACAGTCACTAAAGGAAATTTTTGTTCCCATTCAACATTGGACAAGATTCGATCAAGTTTCTCATAAGTCGGGGTTTCTCTACGATTAGCCCAAGTGAATTGTCTACCTCAGAGAGTAATCTCCCGTAAGTTTAGACTTTCAATAATTGCATTAGAAACATATGGCCATCTAGAATTAAACTGGTCATTGTTATTCTCCTCCCATTTACGTAGAATGTTAAAATCTCCACCCACTAACAATGGGAGTGATTCATTTTCACATAACCGAACTAGTTCAGCCAAGAACTCATGTTTGTGGCTGTCCTGGGCCGCACCATAAACTGGTACAAAAACCTATTCAAAACCATCACTACGACACTTCATATACAATTTGACACAGTAGTACCCCGTTTCCACTTTATTAACTTGCAAAGTTAAGGTATTTATACCAACTAGTATACCACCAGAACGACCATGGGGAGGTAAGCAGAACCATGCAAAATCCACCCCAGGTGACAAATGCTGAAGAAAAGGAACTGTAAAATTAGATCTCCCGGTTTCTAATAGAGCGATAAAATCTAGCCTATGTTCCTTGATTACTTCAGAGGTGAAATTATGCTTAGCGGGATCCCTAAAACCATCACTATTCCATATTAATAAACCTCTCACGCCTTGCATTAATAACTTTTTTTAATCCTCACTCTAGTACCTCTCCGAAAACTAGCAGTATCGTACTGCTTTCTCTTATGTTTGCCGGGCTTTTTGACCTCGGGGTTAGCCGCATCCTGATCACACTCAAGAGACTCCATCTCTCTTCAGCGGCAATATCTTCACAAAGATTAGATACTTTGGAAACAAAAATATTAGCTGGTGTACATTCTTGTAATTTTTGATTTGTGTTGTGCTCTAGCACAGTTAAAGTACTATAGAATTCATTATCTTTTATTAACTTTGCTGCCACATTCCTTTGTTCAGACGTCTCCCCTAACGAAACCCCTAAATTCTTTGACCTCTCAATAATAAGATCATTCGATAATGCTCTATCTGCTACCAAGATGCCTAGCCTCACGGCTTTGACGGTGGAGGCGCGTGGGTGATAACCGTGTCATACTAAAGGGTATTCAGTACAGTCTAGGTTTGATAGGCTAACATGGTTTAAAACGAGACAGTGAAAAGACCTGAAGTGCATATCATAAGAAATACAAAGATGTGGCACGAGATGCTTTCCCGACTCCGCTCAATCCAAACCTAGCCATGACCCATGAGTTCCCACTAGGACATGTGTGAGTCCATTGGTGTCATGTGTTTCCTCGTGCCCGCCGGCCGCTGCCGCTTTGCGAACTTCAGTGACTCTTCATCATCGAGGACTATCTGCACCACCTACGAGCACACATGTTTATGGGAATGGTTTCAAAGTGGGTGAGTACGATAAGGGGACATAATATATATACTGGACTGTTAGCGTCCACTTGGCCCAGTCCAGCACTCAGCCTACGTTCTGGACGTTCATTCGTTCACGGCCCAACTATAAGAAGAGAGCCCACTCCATCCCAAAAGTCCGGACTGAAAGGAGGAAGGAATCTCTCCCTTATAAGGTGGGTGTGGCCTCCTTCCGTAGGCGAGGTGGGACTAAATTTCGTGTAGCCTCCACCGGACCGTCCCCAACCGTGCCACCCGTTTGAGTGCTGACATCCCATCCTCCTAAACAGGAGCGATGCAGATCGCCACACACCTAATAGCGGTGTGCACGCTGGCTCTGATACCAGATGTTAGCGTCCACTTGGCCCAGCCCAGCACTCAGCCTACGTTCTGAACGTTCATGCGCTCACGGCCCAACTATAAGAAGAGAGTCCACTCTATCCCAAAAGTCCGGACTGAAAGGAGGAGAAGAACTCTCCCTTATAAGCTGGGTGTGGCCTCCTCCCGTAGGGGAGGTGGGACTAAACTCAAGCAGCTTCACCAGTCAATAGGCCCCTAACATCCCATCCCCCTGAGAAGCCCCTCAGGAAGGCATGGCGATGCTGGTTCTGATACCAGATGTTAGCGTCCACTTGGCCTAGCCCAGCACTCAGCCTACGTTCTGGACGTTCATGCGCTCACGGCCCAACTATAAGAAGAGAGCCTACTCTATCCCGAAAGTCCGGACTGAAAGGAGGAGGAGAACTCTCCCTTATAAGCTGGGTGTGGCCTCCTCCCGTAGGCGAGGTGGGACTAAACTCAAGCAGCTTCACCAGTCAACAGGCCCCTAACATCTGGTAAGGGAGAGATTCCTTCCTCCTTTCAGTCTGGGCTTTTGGGATGGAGTGGGCTCTCTTCTTATAGTTGGGCCGTGAGCGCATGAACGTCCAGAATGTAGGCTGAGTGCTGGGCTGGGCCAAGTGGATGCTAACATCTGGTATCAGAGCCAGCGTGCGCACCGCTATTAGGTGTGTGGCGATCTACATCGCTCCTGTTTAGGAGGATGGGATGTCAGCACTCGAACGGGTGGCACGGCTGGGGACGGTCCGGTGGAGGCTACACGAAGTTTAGTCCCACCTCGCCTACGGAAGGAGGCCACACCCAACTTATAAGTGAAAGATTCCTTCCTCCTTTCAATCCGGGCTTTTGGGATGGAGTGGGCTTTCTTCTTATAGTTGGGTCGTGAGCGCATGAACGTCCAGAACGTAGGCTGAGTGCTGGGCTGGGCCAAGTGGACGCTAACATCTGGTATCAGAGCCAGCATCTCCATGCCTTCCTGAGGGGCTTCTCAGGGGGATGGGATGTTAGAGTCCAGTTGACTGGTGAAGCTGCTTGAGTTTAGTCCCACCTCGCCTACGGGAGGAGGCCACACCCAGCTTATAAGGGAGAGTTCTCCTCCTCCTTTCAGTCCTGGCTTTTGGGATGGAGTGGGCTCTCTTCTTATAGTTGGGCCGTGAGCGCATGAACGTCCAGAACGTAGGCTGAGTACTGGCTAGGCCAAGTGGACGCTAACATCTGGTATCAGAGCCAGCATCGTCATGCCTTCCTGAGGGGCTTCTCAGGGGGATGGGATGTTAGGGGCCTGTTGACTGGTGAAGCTGCTTGAGTTTAGTCCCACCTCGCCTACGGGAGGAGGCCACACCCAGCTTATAAGGGAGAGTTCTCCTCCTCCTTTCAGTCCGGGCTTTTGGGATGGAGTGGGCTCTCTTCTTATAGTTGGGCCGTGAGCGCATGAACGTCCAGAACGTAGGCTGAGTGCTGGGCTGGGCCAAGTGGACGCTAACATGGACGAAGTGGCTGGACCGTACGAGGAGCTCAGCTACAAGTGCATCAAGTGAGCATATCAAGATGTATATTTAAGTCGGAGGTGGTAGAACATATATAAGTTTGGGGATCTCCGTCATGTACGTGTGGGAAGTAAATATCTATACTAGAAGGACTTCAATTAATTCAACCCCGCCCCACGGTCACTCGTAGCGACTAACCAAGAGAAACTGAAGTACCTGAGCGCGGCGGCTCGAACTCATGCAAAAGCAGTCCCAGATCCGCCCAGCCTATCCCCGGAGCGGCGCCCACGCACACGCTCCGGATGTCCGGCTTCACAATCTTCCACGAAACCATCTTCAGCTTGTAAATGGATGCGCAGACTCTCGCCACACCAGCCACCGATACCACCATGGTGCCAAGTAGCACCACCTCCCTGCACGCTAGACGCTCCAGCTCTCCTGCCTCTTCCATCCAGCGCTGCTCCATAGACGATGCTCCCAAGAGAGAACACGACACCACAGCGCCACCATCGCCCGACCCGAAGATCTTAGGGTTTCCCAAGGAGCACCTAGGTCTTCCCGCCTCGCAGCCGGGACTAGACGACGGACCCTGAGATCCACCAAACCAGCCTCAGACCGACCACCTTCGACGGAGAAGATGCCCACCGCCACCAAACCCAGGGCCTCTGCCCCAGGCATCCTCATGATGCGAAGTAGAGCCTAGAGAAGACGCATGACGTCCGACTAAGGACGATGGAGGACAGAGTAGCAGGACGATCCAAGAAACGCTAGATCGCCGCCTCCATCCGCCCAACCGCCTTCAGTCCCGCCGCCAGCGCTCACTGGCTGCCGCCATGACGCCATCACCGCCGCCGGTCGAGCTGCAGGCCGCCGCCACTCGAGGCCGAGGCCACCGCCACCATGATCTGGAATAGATGAGGACACAAGGACGAGATCACGCCGCCGCCGAGCCGCGGGCACTTTGCCCAGCAATGGTGCTGGCGGCGGCGGAGGGGTGGCTCTAGGTGGGAGGCGGGGAGTGGTCGGGAGGGAGGAGATCCGCCCGGTGGGGCCCAGCGGCCGCCGCACGGGATCGGGAGGGAGGGAGCGGGTCGGGCGAGAGAGTTGGGTTCTATTGCCCCCGGCGGTACTTGTAAAGCGGGGCGAAAGCCTGTTTCGATTAATTGAGATCGAAGAAAATCTCAATCGAAATAGGATGTAGTTTGTTTCTTGTTGGATCTCAAAATGATACGGTACTAGCGCTAGATCGGTACACCAAAGTGGCGCATCCCATGAAATGACACGAACAAAACATGGAATCACTGCCGCTGACGTCTGAACTAATCATATATCTATCTATCTATACTATTATTTAAGCTGCCGTAAGTTCGTCAACATCGGAATTTTTCTGTCTGCTATAAAAAGACGGTTTTGCCCCTAATCCTTTGGGGATATTACAGCGACCTGCCACCGCGAAGTCACTTGAGCGGATTTTCCGTCTGCCAATACTATAGACGATTTTGCCCCTCCACCAGATA
This sequence comes from Avena insularis, assembly GCA_023614405.1. Taxonomy (NCBI): domain Eukaryota; kingdom Viridiplantae; phylum Streptophyta; class Magnoliopsida; order Poales; family Poaceae; genus Avena; species Avena insularis. The sequence continues at coordinate 35,952,759 of CM042696.1, read as the reverse complement.
AGGATTAACCCACCTATGCCATTCTTAAGTAAAAAAACAGTTCGTCGCCGAACCCATCGTCCCTTTTCTCCTTCGATCCCCATCTAAAAAAAACTCCTTCGATCCCCAATCTACCGGCTAACCCAGAAATCACCGTCGCAGCCATGTTCGATCCGCAGGCCGGTTCGCTTCGCTCTCTTGCTAACCAGAGGAAAACTCCATGGCCGGTTGCCTCCGCCGCCCTCCCGTCTTCCTCCTCCTCCGGCATGGATCCCGGCCACCGGAGGCGACCTCGCCTCTGCCTGGAGATCAACCGGCAGGGTCGTCCCCATCCCCTGCAACACGAGCGGCAGGCGGCGCCTTTCAGACTAGCCGTGGTGGCGTGCTCACGGCCGCTGCAAGGTACCGCTGCAGGGTCTGTGATTGCTCTCGACAGACCGGCTGCCATCGATCATCTCTGCGCACTGGCCGCAGGATAAACGTGTCATCTTCGTTTGCTCAGTGGTAAAGATAACAAGTATAGCTCTCTTGATCGATGCTTGAATCGAGTACAGCTGTGGTCTGGTAAAAATTCCTTGCGTAAACACTCTCTTCCATTGGGGTCTTAACCACCATGCTCTGTGCAGCAACCAAAGCGAATTCCTTGCGTGTTGTGTCGTTGAAAGAAAGAATGCTGAAATTTATGTTTTTAACTTCATACATACATACATACTTATAAATTCCAGATTAGTCAATTAAAGCTGCATTCTTATGTTTTTAACTTCATACATACATACTTATAAATTTCAGATGAGTCAATCAAAGCTGCATTCTGCATATCTTATTAAGACAATCTGTCTATTGCAGCCAATCAAAGCAACTGATTTGTCTACCGTGAAAGCAATTCTAAATGCTACATAGTTATGGAAATCTAATGCAACATAGACATGAAATGATCTTAGGATGCAAACGGCCAACAATAATACACGATAGCTATACAAATTGTACCAATCAACCAGGGTTTTTGCAGGCCGACGCTCGCACCCTGTTGTGTGTACTCTGCAGTATCTGTTATACACTGACATGCCACACAACTTTGCATATTAGAATCGTCTAAAGTGCTTTCTACTCCTATAGACTAGCCTTGGATATTTCCTCCTGTGGTAGTTTTTATAGCGCGTTTGTGATCATGTCTCACATGAAGAAACAAACATTGCAGTTCTCTGCATCATTTGCCTTAGTAATATATGTGAAATTTATTGAGGGAGAGTAGATAGACACACTACTAGAAGAAATACAAATGGAGGTTTGTGGTGGTCGTTTAAGGGGAAAGAAGTAGAGGGAAGACGATAGTGGTTTTCACTGCATAGTGGGAAGACTGATAGTTGATCAACATTTGTATGCACCCCTTTGTTATTATTTAAGAAAAAAAACCCATCTAAATTTATCAATGTTGGAAAATAACCTATGACACTGCATTTTTCTTTGGCAATTTGTATAGTATGGTGCAACATGCTTGTTCTTGAACAACATATTTGCCGCATGGTCCTACTTTTTGTTGTTCCAGTCTATTCTAATCTAATTTTGGAACTCAATTCCAGTCTGAGCAGACTTTTGAGTACGCTCCTCAAGAGGAACTCCTTAATTCAAGTTGGCGTCAGGGATCAAAAAGTTCAAGACTGAAGTATGTCTCCATCTATTTGTTTTACTTCTTCTGCAAATGCTTCCTCGTGCCAGTATTATCGGCACATAGCTACATTGTAGGTCATTGATCTCAATTTGTTGTTTACAGGTATGATATCTAGAGTGTTGGAGTTGTCATGCTAGAGTTGATAGTTGGTTCTCCACATGTTCTCCAGATAAGTGATCATGGACGTATATTAATGGATCAGCGCCTTGAAGGGTGGAGTGAGCAAACAACGGAGCTCTCATACGAGATACAAGTATTTTCTCTCTGTGTGAGTTATGTAGTACGTTTTGTACTCATGAATTAGCAAAGCTGTTACAGTTTTCATTGATTCTGGTGACAAGGCTAAGAAATCAAAGATGCTCATTGCAAAACAATTAATATGAAATATATATTTGTCTCCTGGTTCTTGGGATAACCCTGAAGATAAAAAACATTTTTTCTCTTAAGCCAACTAAGAATCAACCACTCTTAGCTGAATTGTATGATTAAAGTAGAATTCAGATTTGCTAGAAAATTGTTCTGCCAAATTGAAAAGCACACTTTTGTTTTCCAACTATATATGTAGCATTTTAGCAGCAGAATATTATTTTCGTATTAACATGTCAAGGTGCCATGATGCAATTTGTATGTTTTGGGCCCTGCTTAACCATTAGTGTCAACTTACTTAATTAACTGTAATTGTGTCATCGGTTAAAGTTTTGAGGAACGATAAAAATAATTAAATAAACTAACCCGTAGCAACGCACGGGTATTTTGCTAGTATTTGTTTACATGTGGTCATACTCAGTCTGAACATGGACTTCATCTCAGTCACTCCCCGCTTGGTCTACGTATCTCTCATGCGGATCCTGCGACTTCGACGCTGGAGAGCCCTGTGGCCTTTTCACGCGCTCTCGGGTCACCACATACATTAACCCTTTTCACGTTCTCTCTCTGCTACGAATATGATTAGCCGGAGTGGTCGGATCGTGTACTTTTACCTTTGTTTTCCTTGAGTTGGATTGGCGGGTTGCATTGGGTTGCATTGTTTAAAATAAGGCAGTGAAAAGATCTGAAGTATATCTCCTAGCGCAGAGCTAGAGCTTGCAGTAGATGTTTGCCCGACGCCGATCAATCCAAAGCTAGCCACGTGTCCTAGAGCATTGGCATCTCGAGACACCTCGGCCCTGCCGGTTAGCGAGATTCTACAGCATTTAGGCCTCAGATTGGATTGTGTGGACTACCTATGATTATATACATAAGTAGAAGTGGTAGGGTCCTGGGATATTTAGCACAATTACGAAGTGAGTGAATGCCTGAACCTAAGAGCATATATTCAGGTCGTCCAAGTGGCTGGATCTTCGAGCTGGTCAGCTAGAGGTGCGTCAAGTAAGCTTATCTTACGAAGGATATTTTGCTGGGAGTTGGTAAATTGTGTAAGTTATCTCTATAAAAGTGGAGAACCATCATGTCACTTGGGAAATTAAATATTAATTCCCAGAAGGAGTTCAACCGTGTGATCCTAGTATTTCAACGTGCGATTTATGTATGCCTCATAATTTTTTAATCATGAAAATGATATCATTTTCTTTCTGTTGCCGAGTTGTCCATGGCCACGTAACCCAGGCTTCCTCCATCGCCACCGCCGGCAGGTAGACCATTGCATGTGTATTGATGGTTTTTTTTTCATTTTCTCCGTCTTTTTAATGACAAGTGCAAATTTTATATAGTTTAATAAAAATGAAAATGGGTGAAAAGGGCAGTTATTAGTTTTCTTCGAAAAGGGGAAAATCCCTGACCTTCGCATCGACTGCTGCATATGGCCTTTATTAATTTATTAAAATTATGGGTCAACAAGTGTCACGACATGGATCAGCCATCTAAAGAAACAGAGAAAATGAAACTTTTGACGCCTCGTCATGAAAGTATCCTGACACATCAACAAGATATTTTATTATCAGAACACTAGCCGCACCGGCTGAATATGTCACGTGCAACCGTTTTCAAATGCCTACACCCAAAATCCATGATCGACATGCGATCCTCCGGCTGGAGAAAGGACCACATATGGATCCAGTGGGTAGTCAAATGAATAGCCTGCAAAAAGAAAGAATTGGAGATCCTGTTAAAAACAATATCATTCCTAACATGCCATATTGTCAAGAGTAAAGTGCAAACACTCACTCTTATTTGAGCTTACTTTTTTTATCTACACCATGCAGCCAATCCCAAATACATTCTTAATATTTGGGGGGGGGGGCGGGGGCTAGGTTAAATATAGCCATATAACCTTTGCAAAAGCACAATCAATAAAAAGATGGTGTATGGACTCATCATTATCACATAAACAACATTTTTGACTTCCATGCCAATTTTGTTTAGCCAGATTATCATTTTGTTAAAAAAACTTTATGATAGGAACCACATAAAAATTCTAATCTTCAGTGGACATTTAATTTTCCAATTACACTTACGTAGGAACCTTGTGTGCCCATTGAGTAAGTCTAAATACATCGATTTAACCATGAAATTTCCAGATGATATTAGATCCCATATAAAATGATTATCCTCATCAATTAGATGAATATCTATCAAACGGTTTAATAAATGTAAGCATCTTGTCCATTTATGTCCAACTAAGGCTCTACAGAAGGTAATATTCATAGGATTATTGGATAACACTTATGTAACAAAAACTTCTTTTTGTTGTACAATGTTATACAAAAATGGGTATTGAAAGGCTAGGGGAGTGTCACCTGGACAAGTATCCTCCCAAAACCCAAAACCTAGTATTCTGTTCGTGTCGAACATTAAAAGAGCCTCTAGCAAAGATATCCTCTTTGACACGCATAAGACCTTTCACAAAAGTTGAATCTCAAGGTTTTTCTTGAACATGGACAGGGTTTTAGAATGAAGGTATTTATTTTAATTAGTTCTTGCTATACCCCTTCTTTATTTAGAAGTTTAAACAACCACTTGTTGATTAAAAAATTGTTCTTTATGTCTAAAACCTCAACACCTAGACCTCCTTGATACTTTGGTCGACAAATAATATTCATTTTTGTTAGATTGTATTTCTTTTTATGCTCATCACTATGCCAAAGGAAATGAGAATGGAAGAGTCTAATCTTTTCCGAACCCCTATTGGAATCTCCATGAATGACAGCCTAAACATTGGCAAGCTTTGTTTCTTTAATGTGATCGATACGGATCATCTGCAATATATTTGTGCCAAGTTTGGAGATCCCACTAGGATCTACAGTCTTACAACACCAAAGATTAGCTCAACAGCTAGCGGACCTATCGTTCCTCATGACCGGGCAGCTGCCCTGGCGTGCGTATTGGTATTTTATGTTTTTTCAGGGATTTATTTTCAAAATTTTATCATCTTAAACTTGTTTCACCAGGCTTCAAGAAATTTTCATGTCTGCCACTAAGCTCAAGGATATATCATTGATTATGTGCATTTGTAGATTATTGTGGATGGGAATGTTAAGTGTGTGCCAACTTATGTTCGTTATATTCAAGTCCTTATCAACACTCCGAGTGTTCTTGTTATCATTAATAGTTTTCCTCCAAATGAATGTGCTTCTATCCCATCGATGAAAAACGCAACAAGATTATGACAGCTCTCAAGGACACTTTTTTTTGCAACATATTATAGGGCAAATGCGAGGTCCAAGATTCTCAAAAAAAAATACAATGATAAAGATAGATAGGGCCACCAAAGTTCATGTTGATGAATGCTCCGAGGCCGCAGTTTATCTCGGATGATGGTATTTTTTGTGCATATGTTGATCATTCATATGGAATAGACGATTAGTTGTTTTCAATAGATATTCGTGGATAAAATTGTTTTATGTTGTCTTGGTATATACGCACACTAATATGTGTATGATATGGATGGACAGCATAGCAGTATTGTAGCAAATACATCGCTGATGCTTCAGAGACTCTGGACACTATTAAGCATCAATCACACACTATCTTTAATTCACCAATCAAAGTGATGGAGCACTAAAAGAGAAAAGCCTAATAAGAATCATCGAAGTGGCTGGATCATGGAGCTAGAGGTGCATCATGTGGCATATATCAATCGGATGATATAAGGCTCGGAGTGGGTAGATGCTTTAGGTTACCTCTAGAAAAGTGGATCCTATCACATGCATGTGATGAATTAAATAATATGAACCTACTATTAACATGAAAAATTCCTAATCCTGAATACGAGAGTAGTTTTTGTGGACGTCTTGATATGTATGCTGTTCTACTTTGTACAATTAACATGGGAGGCTTGCTCTAGTACAACCCCTCCCCTGAAAACTCGTAGAAACCTGTCCACGCCCATATCCAAACCCGTATCTAAACGACATATACTCACGTATAGGCATACGGTAGTCTATTCTCATCCCGCACATACCGTGCACCATAGCAGCCGCCACCGATCACCCGGTCGTCCGGCGCCGCCGTGCTTATTCACTGCGGGTAGTTTGTTGGTCTCTTGTTCGTGGCCCGCTCCCTCCTCTTCTCCGATCCGCACAATCGCCATAGATCGCCATGGATCCTGTGCCACCAGACTATCCGATGGCCTGTGCCGCAACCTGTCCGGCAGGGCCAAACTGCCCATGGACATGTCTGGTTCTACCAGACTGTCCGGCGGTGCAAAAGCCGGCCTATCCATCTGGGTCCGACACGTCAACACACTGCTGCCACCATGATCTATCCTACGCGATGTCGTAGACGAACCTGTGTGCCATGCCGTCGCCAGACGTCGCCATTCCCGCGAGATGCGGCTGCCGCGATCCCCCGAGATTTGTGTCGGCCGGATTGTGCATAGTGCCCCGCCACATCGCAACAGCCGACCATCACCGGCAATGAGCCGGTATGATCGTCATCGGCGATTATCCGATGAAGAGCCGGTGAACTCATACGTACTAGTACATACACATACACGTATAATATAATTGGGGTTTTGTACAGGGCTACGTATTTACGTTTAGTATAATAACAAAGGGGTATCGGACGATCTGAGCCGTCCTTGTCTTGTGATTGCCTAAGTTTTATACGAGTTTAGGGGGAGGGGTTGTACTGGATCAACGGCCTCGCACGGGTTCAGTTGTGTTGGTTTGGGTTGAGAGAAAATGCGGGGCGGACTGGTGCGGTTTGGATTCAGACCAACAAAACTGAAACAGGCAGAGCCCATGGGTCGAACCCGCAGGTTAAAAAAACGCCGGAGACCCCCATGTGTGTGCCGCACTAGCAATGTCGCTGCATGACAAGATCTTGGCACATCACCTTCATCGGGGAGGGAGAGGACGGAGAGTAAGTGCCTGTGCGCTGACCAGCTGGATGCGGTTGTGATCGGGGTCAGAGGAGAGAACAGGGGACAAGGACGAGATCGAAGGCATTGTTGCGTGAGGTTGGGTCAATTTCTTGCGCCAGGACGGAGAGGGGGACCTGTGGTGATTATGGAGTGCTCGGACGGGCATTGGGAAGAGCGAGGCCACGGCGCCACGACGCTCGTCGGTGGCGGGCGCACGTCCACAAAAACATGAGCACGGCACCCAGGTACGAGTAGAAGACAATACTGAAGTGAATGGACCACTTGTCATAACACCCATGGTTTCTACTTTCGGTGTGAATTGGTTTCAAACTGCACCAATCTGTGCGGGGCGGGGCGGTTTGAGGTGAAATTTGTAGAGATTAGTTATTGGTTTGTTTTGGTTTGGTGTAGGCCCGAGAAAATTATAGTGGTGGGCTGGTGCATGGCTTTTGCCCCGTTCTCAGCCTGAGTTACATGCTTTCATGTTCAGCCGGTTCTTTTTTTTTTTTGAAATGAGCATATATTAATATCGCAAGATAACAATTACATCTAGCCTCTACAACAAAGCATTACCCTAATGATATTAAGGATGCACATAGCCAACAAAAGAAAGAAGAATTACAGAAAAAAAGAAAGTCCCTCTTTAGTGATCTATGCCCTACAAATGACCAAACACCAAGGCAAAGACCAAATCCATCCTCTCCAAAAGCGATGCCTCCAAGAAGGGAACAGTGCACTAGCTCCGTCATCACCCTGATCATCGATCATACGTTTTCACCGTAGAGAAAGTGTGCGCTGACAAAACAATGCCTTCAACAAGGTCATTGTCAGGCACAACCAATTAAGGCCAGACCTTGGATTTTCACCCCGCAGCTTGAACTCTTGAAATCTCCTATGCTGTCGCCCCCACCTTCCAATGTCGCTGCTCCAAGACCTACAATACCAAGCCAAAACCTTATTGCAAACAGGATTCACACTACCATTACCATTCTTCAGACCTTGGCTTTCATGCCATTCTCCACGACTGACTTCACCATGGGACTAATGGCATGTCCTTGATAGCAACAGTCTGTAAAGCTTCACAACACTTCCTCTGAAACCAAACAGTCAGATAAAAATATGGCTATGCGCGACCGAGATCCATCCAATCTGACGAACTCCGGCATGTCGTCCATTGGAGTCCACCAGTGAAATCTTCCGGAACACAACACTCCGACCAGATCGATGAAGTCGTGGAGCAGGTAGATCTTCGTCCTGGCGCGAGAGGGATCCTGGGACCAACCCCCTTTATTCAAAGCAAGACCGGAAGCCCCCACACCACCGGTCTTCACCGGCCACCAAGACCCGCCGGAAAAGAACGACAGATCGATGGTGACCCATGTCGCCATGACCACTATCTCAACAAAGAGACAATACCGCAGGTGGAGACTAGATGAGCGATCACCGACCCACAACCCACTGTCCCAAATCGGACCAGATGGGCCGCTAGACCGCCGCGCCGCCAACCAGATCTGAATCGCTGCTCCACCCCAACCGATGCCCCTACACCTCACCAAGAGCTGCCATGGCACCAGCACCATACGCATGCCCCGTCCAACGCCGGGGAATCCCTCCCTTCCACCACGCTGGGGCCGAGAGGCAGGATCCCCGCCGCCCCATCACCGGCGCCCGGTTTTAGGTCGGCGGGCCTCGAGGGCGAAGGAGGGAAGGCAGGGGGGTGGCAGCTTAGGTAAGCCCCCTCGGTCGCCAGGAGGGGGGCGATGCCCAACATAAAACAGTACAAGTAACTAATTGAATATTGTGCACATTGCACACGCATCTCCCTGTCAATGTTACTAACACGGAATGCTCCATACTGCCAACAGTTCACAACTTGTCTACACACTCAACTAGGAACCTCAGACCAAAACATGACGATCAAGGAGCTCCAGCGCACTGCCCAAGTAAGTTAATATACACTAAACACTAACTAATGTCTCCAAGCACCAATCAAACTCTGCATGCGAACATAACTTAGAGTGGCTGCTGCTGACGTACGTAACCACTCTTATACTTGTTGATGTTCACGACCTTGCCATCTGAGAGTGGCGATTCTAGAATGCATGCTAGATCGTGTGCACCTCCCTTCCATAGATGTGTTGATTTGTTGCTCTAAGATTCGCGTTACATGGTTTCATTAAGTTTCATCATGTTCCAGAAATATGTGTCAAAGTGATTTGCAATGAAACGGAATAAAACATTGTAGCATGCTCGTGATATATCATGCATGCTAGATTCACATTTCTGTTGGCCATATCAAAAATCTGGTCGCTCGTATGTAATACACTGTAGCAGGTCCTAGGAAGCCCGTGTTTGACGGACTAGGAACATGCTAACCCCGCCTTTCCACTGACCGGGACGCTGGTTTGGTTTGGGTTAGATTAGCGGGTTGCATGGTTTCAAACCAGACCCTTAGCCTTGCACACGTACATCCAGTAGCACGTGAAAACAATATGGCACTATATGTTTTCCGGTTGCCGCTCAATCCGAAGCTATGCATGCATGAGTTCCCACTGATTCCATTGGTAATGCCGGGAACCTCAGCCGCACTTGCACTTATTCGATTCTCTGGACCATCTATATGTTCATGTAATTGGAAATGGTTGGGTCCTGGGATACTCTAGCAAGGTTACAAGTTGAGCAAGTTCCAAAAGCGAGGTGAATATATACATCTCATCGAAGTGAACGCCTCTTGGTGATAGTCCGGTATAGGTGCGTCAAGTGGGCTTATTTAATATGATAAAAAATTAGCACGAAGTTGGTAGATAACATAAGTTAGCTCTACTAGCTGAATGCCCGTACATTGCTACGGAGTCATAAATTTAGATCTGAATATATTGATCAAAATATGTGTACTTCACAATATATGCCACATAAAATTATGACTTGCATTCAGATAATTGTACTTGTACATTTACTTCCTTCTGACGGAGATCGCCTCACGAGGTGGCGAAGCTTCCAAGGCTAACCTAGGCACCGCCACATAGAGCGTTAGGAAAACTATGCGACTGTACTCCGTAGAACTTTGTATAAAATAGTCTCAGTGCCGTTGTGGAAGATCTACCTCTAACCTCTGCCATGCGTTGGGCTGGGCATTCGGTTCCCCTTTTCTCCTTCATCTTCGCCTCTTGTATAACTCTTTCTTCTGCCTAATTGGATTTGGGTTGCCGCAAAGGAACAATGTGTGCTCGTAGTAGGTATCCCACCCACCATACCTGATACCTCCAACTCCATCCTCCTCAGGCCTTCTGCCATGCTTTCCCGGACCAAGAACAAATCAAAAAAAAGCAACGAGCTGTAGGCCTCGTTTGATCTGCCACTCCTCAACAGTGTGTTAATTCAGTTTTGAGTAATATGTAGTCAAGCATTCAATCTTATGTTTCCACATATCCGTAACCAAGGTGCATGATCATGGATGAAAATTGATGAGGGAGCGGACGCACTACAGAAGGTAACATGCACAAACCTGACGAGCTGTCGCGTCTGACAAGCAGCGTCACCACCTCCTCATCCTTGGACTGAGCGGCACAGGGAGCTGCGGACGGCGCCGGTGGACGGAGACAGAACTTCGACGGCGATGAAGCGTCAGCAGATGGCGAGCGAGCTGCGGACGACGCCGGTGGACAGAGATGGAGCTTCGAGGGCGACGAAGCGTCGGCAAATGGCGAGGGAGCTGCGGACGGCGTTCCAGATAGCGGGATTGATCGGGATCAGGCTAGATGTTTTTTTTACGACTATATATCACGAGCTACCATCAAGACCACAAGCCTTTTAATATTAGCTCTATACATAGTAGATCTTCATCATTTACATGCGTCAAATCAATACCAAAAAGAGTTTGCCTGGAAAACATGTGTGAACTCTTACAACATCAGTCCTGTTATATTATCATGAGCAAAGCACCTCCGGAGGTGCTTCCCACAGCTTTGCAACTTAACAATAAACCTTTATAGTGGTCTGCCACTGAAGTCTATTTTATTAACGGAAATCTACCATTGCTTGCGCTCATTCTCTCAGTTTTCCTGCACCAGGGCCACCCACGCACGTATGCATAATAGAAAGGTTGAAGGTTCCCAGATCAGCACCACCGACAGTCCTCCCGATCAGGAGCACGTCCTTTACACACCACCTACCCTCGCAACCAGGATGTCGCTCTCCACCACCCCCTCCTGACCATGCCTAGCCAGATATCCTCCCCATCTGGCGTAGCCACTGTTGGAACAAATCTTGTTAGTTTGTAGTTCATCGTGTTTGTTTGTTTGAGTTGTTCATGTAATCGAGTCGTCCGGCCGGAAAGCTGCGAAGTGTATACACATGGAGATGCGATCGGTGTGTATACAAGCTAACGGTCTGGTATAGGGAGATAAGTACGTGCAAATGCTAGCTAAGAGAATTGCTCAAATGTACCAGCGGAAGACTAGCTTTAGTTATGACCAAGTTTAGTCAAAAGAGAAGGGGCATGCGTGCGCATTCCTTGCATGCAGCTGCACGCACCAGGTCGTGTACCTGTTGTGCTTAGGAATAGGTCAGATGGTTAGCAAGTGTGCGTGATAGTTATCTGGTTAGTGGGTGCGTGTCAGCCTATGAGCGTGACTATTTAAACACATGTAATCAGCTGAGTTGATGAGTCGAGAAATACAGAGAAAAAGCACAAGACGTGTGCTGCGAAAATGTGTGTGTTTTTCATCTTCTCCACCATATATTTGTGTGTGTATCTTGGGCAAATCCATCAGCCACTCCCAATCTCCTTCAGTTCAATGCACCTTTGCGTGTCATTACCTCATTGGCAATGATCAATGAGGATTAATCCTCACGACGCACAAGTCTACGGTCGAGTCCAGCTAGCTCGATCGCCATGCATGGCATTTCCCGTCTCGTGTGCCTTTTCCGTTTAACGAGCTAGATAGCATTGTTCAGACAGTTAGTTTATCCCTAGATGTATTATTGTTGTTACCGCATGTAATTTTTTATCATCTGATGAAGCGATCCCATAATGGTATATCATATTTTCTTTGCTGAATTAACTTGTGTTGTTGTCAGCTCCGTCGTCTAATCAATGAAATTTGGAGATGTTCGATCATTGCCAGCTCCCTTTCCTCAAGCCCTTTTCGACTCCCTTGTCCCCTAAACAAACAATAGATTTTAAGTCTGATGTTCTTTCGTTTTCCATTCCCATGTCTAATATGCCCCAACGAAGCACACTTCAAGGCTTTTGTTTTTGGACAATTCTTCTGTTTACAACCACACAACAACTAGATTGCCAAAAAGTGAAAATCTGAACAACGGCTTTTGCTGCATAGCAGCACAAGCAGCTCAAACAAAGAGACCCTAGCGTAGCTGACGTGTATGCACCTGGGTTTTTGGGCCAGATGGTTACACTAGTTGAAGACAACACATCAACGCAAATGTCATCCATCAGCAGAGCATCACGGCAGCGCAAAGAAAATTGCAGTTACATCCTTTGATCACAATTCGGTTAATAATCAACAGAGAACAGTACGAGATTAGGTAAACGAGTACTCGGCACTCCCTGTCAGCCTGTCTAACGCGGTGATTCTCTGTAGTACTGCCCAAGGATAACCCAACAGCCAATAGTTCCCAACTTGTCTAGCACACAAACTGGGAACCTTAGATCGGAACACCCCAACTGCCAATACATGGATATGATTAGTATTTGTGGCTATGCCCAGTGATGTTTATATAAACCCAAAACTAGGGACTCCAAGCACACGATTATAACTTGGATTCGCTGCCCTTGAAGTCTAAACCGCCGATGTTGTTATTTGTGTTCCCAGCCCTGACCATCTCGGATCTTCGTTTCAGTAACATCCAATGTTGTCTCTTCTACCAGCTCGTGATTAATGGCACGGGTTTGAGAACTTAGGCCTGTTCTAACCCAACCTTTCCACAGACCGTGTAGTCAGTTGGGTTCGATCAGCTGGTTGCATGGTTTGAAACCAGACCGTGAAAAGTTATGATATACATCCCCATGCACAGGACGACAACACTGCAGTACATGTTTTCCTTTTGCCGCTCAATCCAAACCTACCAATGAGTTGCCACAAAGATATTGATTCCATTGGCATCATGTTTCCTTGCCTACAGCCAGGTTGGGAACTTCGGTTGCCCTAAGGCACCCATCGAATTTTATGGACTATCTCCGAGCATGTGAGTGGAAATGACCGAAACTTGAGTTTTCTAGCACAGTTACAAAGCGAGTGAGTTATAGAGGTGTGAATCTCTTCGATGCAGAGGACCGGGAGTCTAAACCTTCTATTCAAAAAAAAAAAAGTGAGTTACTGAGTACCAAAATATAGGAGCATATGTGCAAGTCATTAGAGCTGGACTCTCGACAATCATGGGAAGGTGAATATTTAAGTCAGAGTGGATAGACTATATAAGTTAGCTCTATCAGGCAACCCAAATCTGGACAATCATGGGAAGGTTGATATTTAGGGCATCTCTAACCGATCCCCTAAAATCGGTTAGAGGAGTAAATTTACTCATCCGCGGCACCTAACCGAACCCCAAAACGGTTAGAGGAGTATATTTTTACTCATCGGAGGAGTAAATTTGGCGTCCGACTCCTAAATTTACTCCTCCAAAACCAATTCTGAGAAAACCTCCCGCCTCGGCGCCTCCTCTTCCCGCCCTCCGCCGTTCTTTCCTGCCCGCCTCCCCGCCAGCGCCGATGTTGCCGACTCCGCCCGGGATCGACGCGCAGCTCACCGGCGCACCTTCTCCGACCATCCCCGGCACCGGAGACGCCCCGACGCCGCCGCAATCGGAGATCTCCACCGCGTCCGGGGCAGGAAAGAGGTTGGAGGCAAACAACATGGTGCAGCTAGCCGGCACGGCCGTCAAGGCTTCCGGTAAGGCCGGCGGCAAGTGCGTGGAGGCTCCGTCGTGTCCTCCCCTTTCAACTGTGGCCGGCCGGCGGCAGAGCAAGCCGACTTCGGCCAAAGTCGCGCTCGCGGAGGCGGCGGCGGCGAAGAAGAGGAAGAAGGAGGACGTCACATTGTGCTATGCATGGATGAATGTCTCTCTCGATGCATCGGTTGGAACGAACCAATCGAAGGAGAAGTTTTGGGCACGCATCGAGAACTACTACAACAACACTGTGGAGGTGCCGATCACTCGCACACAAGGCTCTCTCGGCCACCGGTGGGGAGCCATTCTTGAGTGTTGCAACCGGTGGGACGGTTGTGTTGAGACTGTGACCACCAACCCGCTAAGTGTGGATGCATATGTGGAGTGGTGGAAAGAAATGGGGCAAAAAAAAATTTACTCCTCTAAGTTTAGGGGATCGGTTTCACGCCACCAACCTTTAGAGGAGTAAATTTACTCCTCTAAGTTTTAGGAGTCGGTTTACTCCTCTAAAGTTGAGGAGATCGGTTAGAGATGCCCTTAGGTCGGAGTAGGTAGACTATATATGTTAGCTCTATCAGGCAAGCCAAATCTGGAAGTCACATGGACTAGAGTCATGGGCAGTAGCCAGTATCACAAAATGCTCTATTAATTAATTAGTGGGTAGAGTCATCTATTATATACTAAACACACAGTACAGGGGTCTAAAATAGAGACATCACGTTAGATGCCAAAAGCAAAACGTATGTGACAGCATTAATATTGCAAACAATGAATTACACAATACAAAGTTTGGCGATCAGCGTAATCCACAACCTTGGTCACTATAGATGCATTTGCCTACATGCACTAATACGCCATGTAATTTTCTTACCGAAAGTATCAGTGTTGTATAGACAAAATCTTATTTCAAAATAAATAAGGAAAAAAGGAGGATTTAAATATTAGTAATGACATAAAATAAATTAGGCAATAACGATGTGATCTACCACAGGTTTTTTCTCCACTGGTATTTCCAGTATCTCGGCGAAAAATAGATATTCCTATTACCAGCAAGAAAAGTTTCAACCAGACAAAATTTACCAGTATTTCAGTGATTAACTCATGTCTTTTTGTTGACAAACTTTCGACGAATCTTGATTCCAAGAATCAGGAATTTAGCCCTCGAAGTAATGACAGGAAGACCTCCGCGTTTGTTAATATATCTGTTAAGTATATGGATCAGTTATTTGTTCGAACAAGCTTCAATTTTTTGTTTGAGTTACATTTCTCTTCATGTATTTTGGTTACATCTTTAACGTATATTTCAGTACTTAAAGTTCTCTAAATATGTAATTAACAGTCCTTACATACAAATAAAAAGTTGACATAAGAAATATGCCAGTTTCTCCTAACTACCAGTGGACGTCACCACTTTGTATGATATATATTGTTTTTCTATATGTAGGATTCTGAACTGTACAAGCATACATAGGAGAATTTTTCCATTCAAAATATCAAGTAAAGATGGTAAAATCATGAGGTAACTTCTTATCTCTATTGTGACATTGAGAGTAAAGAAATACTGAGAAATAAAGAATCAATACCATGAGATTTTGTTTTTGGACTATTCGATATCGTATGGTTTTTCTATGAAAATGATTTATAGTCTTTTGCTTATTTCTCAGTAATATAATCATATAAACAATTGTCAAAAGTTTATATTTGAAATATATCCACATAAAAATGTTGTTTATTTTGTAGTATAGAAGATAATAGAATGAAATCATCAGCATTCGGAAACCAATAATCAATATTGTTATATAAAATAGGATGCCCTCGCATTTGCGATGGACACCCTGCTAGTTTTGTCTTGAAAAACGATATGTTATGATAACATAACATATTGTTATAAGCATCTCTCCTCAATTAATGTCCATTCCATGAAATCTAAGTAAGTCGATGGACAACCTAGCGACCACTACAAACACTAGCACGAGCCGAAGGCGCGCCGCCGTTCTCACCCCTCCATCACCGGAGCCGGGCAAAGCTTGTCGTAGTAGAGTTTATTATAGTAGACAAAAAGGAAGTCGTCGTGCTAAGGCACCAAAGAACCGGCGCACTAGAGCAGCAACCGTTGCCAATGATGACATTCGTAGATTAGAAGTGACTGACCTAAAATTACACCAACTAACACAAAAACTGACCAGATCCAAGGAGATCGACCGGACACACGACTCCACGCGCCCTCCGTCAGCACTAGACGCACCACCGGAGCGAGGATAGAACGGGGAGGACATTATTGTGACTTCAAGATGGAGCCATCGCCTCACCATCCTGAAGAAGACACAAAAAAGCAGCCTAAGAACAAAAAACCTCCCGCCGGCGAGATCCGTGGTCCTCGAATGCTTTGATGGAGCGTTAGGAAATAGTGAATTTACTGCTAGGGACTGGTGTGTTTCTATGAAATCTAAATTAGAGTGAAAATTCTCAGTGGATTCAATTTATAGACAAATGTCCACACAGATGTGTCCATCGATACAAAACAAAATTTGGAGACGAAGATACCATTGAAGATAATATTTTTTTGCTTGGTATCTTTGTTGAGGATTTACCTTCACCGAAGACAACCTTTGTAAAGCAGAATTGGCATGAAAGTACAAAGTGTGGCTTGTTTTATCTCAATGAGTGCAAATTTGCTCGTTTTGTATGGTCAGTCATCCAAATAATTTGTAGCTTGTATCCACCACGAAGTTTTGCCAATATATTTGGCAACTAGCTACATGATATTAATGTTAGGTTTAGAATTCTTATTAGGGAGGAAGAGCTTCCTGTTATTTTGTCGCATTTCTGTGTAGAAATTACATGGTTTTAAGTTATAAAAAATCATCTCTTAAGCACGTTGTCTACCGGTGGACCAGCGTGCTCCGTTTATGGTTGTGTCTACAACATGTGCAGAACCAATACTTGCCTATAGAGATGTCTACATGGTTAGAGGACATGATGAGGGATATATTTATCCAACATAGATGGCAGTGTGATTTACAAATTGGTCCTCCATCAGCTAGACGATATGCGGATTCTTGATGGTTACTTGTATTTCTTCTTTGCTTGTTCATCTTGTACATGTTGTGGCTACGTGCATTCTAGTTACGCAAAGTCTAGATATAATGCTTAAACCTTTTAATAAATAAAATGTCTTCTATTGAAAATATATGTTACTCCAACTATGCCTAACTTAAAAAGTGGATATGCATCATGTCCACACGGGGAAGTTCATATTAACAAGGACTTAAATCGTGGACAAGTATTATTTCAGCATGAAATTGATGCATCTTAAATTTATAATCTTGATTATACCACTCTTTGCATTCACTTGTTGAGTTGTTAATTTGAGCTTATGCCACCGCCTACAGGTGCATTGTTCATGTGTCTGGGATGTCAATTTTCATTCTCTCTCTTTAGCACCATGTGGCCTTGTGATAAATAATTGGAGTTTAGATTCCCATTCGATATCCATCAACAAACTTTCAAACATTTTATATGTCGGCACTAGGCGATTATTGGCCAATGTAAATTGTGGTCCTGGCATCGTAACCTCCCAAAGATCGAAACAGTCTATTGAAACATTGAATTTGAAAGGTAGTGAGTATGAAAATGCTCATTGCTTCCTCGTTCTGGAATCTTAGGATTGAAATCCCAACCTATGAGAATAGGGTATGGATTTCTTAGCAAGACTAACCAGCTCCCCATCCAAATCAACTTCATGCTTATCCTAGACAACAACAAGAACAACCACTGATTAAGCTCAAGATTATTTGGAAGATAATTTTTTTATAAAACTGTTCATCCCAAATGTTACAAACGCGACAAGAAAAAGAATAAAGAACGAACAAATGAAACAGAGCGGACACAAAAAATTAACATGGAGAAACCGATCCAATAAGAAACGTAAGTACCACAGATGCCTGCCAGCAAATCTTCAATATATCAGGAGTGTTTACCCAAGACCGTGAGTTTTGCAATGAATTGATAAACCTTACCTTGCGACTTAGAAGAGGTATTTATAAACGGTGGTGATGATCCATACAGGCAACGGGCCATCGCCTAGCCTACTTATGAATATGGATCACAACTTTAATACGGGAAAAGCCAAAATCCAATATCTAGGTGTGGACATTGAAGAGACAAACATTTCATGCATAAAAGTACGTTGTTCCTGGCCTAGTGTTTCATGCGGAGGAGTAGAAAAACATTAGCCGGAAACAACTGTGGGGTTCATCATGTCTGAAACAGAGGAGCAGTCAGGTATCCGCGCGAGAGGAAACTGCGCCTGGCTCGGGATGACAAGCATAATGGTTTTGCGGAGGTGTTGGTGCAAAATTAGGCGGTGTCATTGTTGTTGGTTTTTCCTGCTCCCAAACGGTCAAAAGATGCAACGATCATCAATCGATTTATTGGGGAATATTTACCTGGCCTAGATTGCCGTGGTTGGCTATGCCATTAGCCTAGCCGTGGTAGCGAAATCAATCCATGAAGCACCGGCCATCTCGGGAGCGTGGTTGGTGAGCCATCCCGTGGTTTCTTGCTCCTGGCGCAGGTTACTTGGTGGGTCTTGTTGGTGAGTAGGAAACAACAAAGAGAAAAGAGAGGAATAGTAATATGTAGCTGTTCCATATATGGCTTTGTATACTGATAAGAAGGAAACCATTTCGGAAAGGAAATGATCAGAAGGAAAACGATAAATTAGTTTTCGGCACTGAAATAAACATGTTGCTCTATACCGCTTGTCAAACAGGTCCTTGTACTGACAATATTAGTTACACGCACCAGCATTCGTACACTTTGCTGATGTTCTTCGTATGAGCAAAACGGCACAAATCTGCTTGAAACAGTCCGCGGAAGCAACGGCTGGGACAGGAACTCCAAGGGGAGATGACAAACATTACCAAAGAAGGATCAAGACCTTGAATATGCTTTGCTGACGCCACTCATTCTGAATACCAAGTGTCCGAAAATTATTACCACAAAAATACGTAAAGTTGCACCTTGCGCCGATGTGGACTGCTTCATCGTCTATGCTCTACACCAGGTTCATTGGAACGAATTTTCTGTTACGAAGGTGAAATAGATTAGACTACTGGACGAGCTAACATGGCTTGCGTTGTGGCTGTAGGCTTTGCCACTTCATATATGGACCAAGAAAAATATGAGTTGGTAGAAGAAATAAGTTCGATTTATGATCCCAATGGTTTAGTACTAGTATACACCGAAGTTATTTATATACACTTACATTTTTCGTTCGCATGATGGTGGCTTCCACTTACAGTCTAAAATATGCTCTCGCGCATTTGCGACAAGCATGGCAGTGACTTCCACTTATTTAATGAAGAAAAACATGAACACGTTTTTTCTTGTTATGTCTTGTTAGTCAGACGCAAAATGCACAAAGCACCCACCTGGAAAGAAGATTCTTACAACTGCCTTGTTTGTGAGCTTTCTTGTCCCCCACGTCCTTCGACAAAGGAACCCAATTGTTAGGAGCCTCTTGACTGGTGGAGGCTGATTGGGTTTAGTCCCACCTCGTCTGCCTACGGGAGGGCGTCACACCGAGCTTATAAGGGAGAGATTTTTTCCTTTCACCAGTCTAGGCTTTGGGATGGAGTGGGCTCTTTGCTGAATGTTAGGTTGTGTGTATAAACGACCAAAACATGGGCCGAGTGCTGGGCTAGCATAAGTGGACGAGAGCCAGCATCGCCATGATTTCCTGAGGGGCTTCCCAAGGGGATGGGATGGGATGTTAGGAGCTTATTGACCAGTGGAGGCTTCTTGGGTTTAATCCCACCTCGCCTACGGGAGGAGCCTACATCTAGCTTATAAGGGAGAGATTCCTTCCTCTCACCAGTCTCACAACACGTCCGCCCTATGCGTGCACCTTACCATGTGTCCGCCATTGAGGTTCCGTTGTACCATGCCACAAATACTCAATGTCGACGACGCTGTCAAAGCCACACCGCTCCACCTAATCAAACACCACCAATTGTCACTGATCCCACAAGCTAGGTCCAACTCCCACATGTTTCCCCCAAGGGAGAGAACTATGGTACCACCGCCAACGCCAAACCTTGAATCCGAGTCTAGGGTTTCCCCGGGAGCAATATTGGGGGATTTCGAATTGTGTCACCGACGCCTTCAACAAGGCTACGGCACCCACGGGAACCTTTGTCAATGGTTCCAACCGCCCATAGCCCAGTAGTCACCAATAGTATTGCATCCACCTTGATCCAAACTGGCTTGTCCGCCTGGAGCTTCACCACGAACTGCTCTACCGCAACAAACCAGTCCTAGGCACCAAAGGAGTCGTCCTAAGGATGCTCTCACCCTATGCAGCGTCACGTTGCCACAAAGAGCAGCTCACTGCAGGGCCACTGGAAAGTCGGGAGGGGTTGTTGCCGATCTTGCTAGGCGTCCACAAACCTCGTGAGCAAGAATGCCCGCCAAAAATCACCGTAGTCCTGGGTCAGCATGCAGATCCAGATCCAGATCGAGTTTGTGATCCTCCTCCAATCGATGTGATCCCCATGGACAAATGGGAGATACTATGGACTAGGGGGATAGTTGTAACTACCTCGGACCCTACGCTCTCAGTTCCAGCCTAGATGAAACGGAAGTGGTTAAAGTAGTACAGCGGGGGCCCAGGGGCCACCCACGTGTAGACCCGTCGGTCGTCCTAACCACTTCCAAGACATCGGGACAAGAGCGAGCAGCGTAGGCAACAGGCGAAGAGATCAAATACATACACAAGTGAGTATGTATGCAAGCTACCATACAATAGTTCTCAGAGCCATTCCATCTAAAATAAATAGAAATATTGCAACTCCATACGGCAAGATCCAAATATCCTAGATAGAGATAATAGTTTAGGATAGCCCCTCATACATCAAACATCAGAGTATCAGGCGGAAGCGGAAAACAAGATCCGAGTACGGATAAGAAGCAAATCGGCATAAGATGCCACATAAATAAACACATCCCGCCCACAGATCTCACGGATCCCCATCCCCGGAATCTCTACACCGAGTGATCGTTGCCAACATCATCTGTCTCCTCCACCCAGTATCCATCTTGCGAATACACCTGTTCATCTGAATCAAACAATTTATCGTGTGAGACCCTAGGGGTACTCAACAAGTCTTTATGCCTCTAAAGAGGACATATACCTGGGGTGACGCAATTGCAGCAAAATATAATAGCTAAAAGTCTATAGATACTCGCTAACCATCCGCCTAACCAATGATAGACGAATGTCCGTTAAATAGTAACAACAGTTATAACAGTATAATTAACCGATCCATCCTCCTTCTCGCTTACCAACGAGAAAGCGGACGAACAACCCATCCGTTGGCAGTTTTATTAAGCATTCCATGAGTATTGCACTATTTACTAGTCAAGTACTTAGTCAAATTAAATGCGGTACTTTAGTTATACTTGTCTATGATCGAGAAACTGTGCTCCAAGTCGTCCATAACCGCGAACACGGCTTTCAGAAAGATTTACCCTACAGGGGTGCACAAATAGCAACACACACTCGATCAACCTCGGAAAAACCAACTCAAATCCCAACGAGGCATTCACGACAAAGCGATCACAGGATTCAGAAATATTTCAAGGGGCCACCCCATTAAGCTACCCGCAACGAAGTTGGCCGGCTCCGAGACGGACCCAAGGTTTGCGCCAATGGTTGTAAACGACTAGGAACCCAAAAGTGTGACTGGGCTTGTCGATACCGCAAAAACACTCGGCAATCCTAAACAGTACAGGTGCTCCTCGCACAATCTTAAATAAAACAGTAAAGCATGGCATAAGTACATGATAGTAACAAAGCCCCAAACTACTTTGTGGCCCCAAGAAATAGAAATGAATTAAGCTCTGGCTCAGGGGGGGTCCATAAGGCCTCCCGGATGTGGATAGTGCGAATAGTCAAGGAACAAGAATCAAGTACTCGTGGTCCTACGGGACACAAGTGAGCATGAAAAACCAAATGGCAGATATTTCTCACCGGTGCCTCTTTCATTAGTTATCCCATTACTACTCCGGTTAAGTTGTTTAGGTACCTCGTTATCCATCAGACACTCACATACCCTACACATGCTTTTCTACGACTCGCATGGCTCAAACAACTCCTGTAGTAATGGCTCATGGGATGGAGGAACAAGCTCGGTGGGGTTTAAAAATAAAGGCTATGCAGTACATGGGATTCAATTTAATGCAATCGCGACTCAATGATGCAAGAATAAGATAGAGGCAATAGGTACTATATGTATGCAAGCATGTGGTAGTGCTTGCCTGGCAGCTCAGTTGAAGCGAGAGAAGGATCTAGGTAGTACTCCTGGGATTCCTGATATTTCTTTCGGCCTATTCATTCGAAGAAGAACCAAACAAACAAGGGCCAACATAAATAAAGTGCAAAAGCATATGAATTAAAATGCGACAAGCAAACAAGCATGCCATGATGAATGATGCACAATTTACATGGCAATAAAGTAGCATGGCATGGGTGAGGAGTGGGTTATCTTATATATTGTAATTTTAATCCTATAAACTCTCGATTGCAGCCTATTGAGTACAATGCGTACAATTATCTATCGTACTTTTTTTTAGAGAAACAGAGCACTGCAGATTCACGTAGACGAAAAAAGTTGCTTACTTGATAACCGAAAAATGGAAGGTAAAAAAGAGATACAAAGGACGTGAAACTATGTCTGGACACTTGACAAATCGACGTAACGGGCACACAAACAGCATGCACCACGTACACAGTAACACACCAAGCAAATGTCATCGGATAAAAGCCAGGCGTGGGATCTTCCCCACATCTCGCTATGCCCGCTTAAAAAATGGTGGGACGATATTGGTAGCGTCTCAATTCTGAAAATAGTACTGATGTCTGTGCCATGCTCCAAGCTGTTCTCACAACCTCTTTTTTTTTTTTTTTGAAACAATTCTCACAATCTCTTGAGTACAATGCAAAGCAAATTTATCTACCATTCTTTTTCTAGAAACACGACGAGAGCAAAGCATGCCTACTCACATGGAAGAAAATAATTGTATACCTGATAAACGAAAAATAGACGTAAAGAAGATACAAACGACACGAAGCTATGGTCAATCGACAAGTCGACATGATAGGCAAACATAACACAACACATACATACTAACACCCGAAGCAAATGTCGACAAAGAGCAAAGCATGATAGTATCTTCCACGCACACCATCCACTGAGCCTAGATCTGGCGTAGCCCTCATAGAGAAGGTGGGCCAATATCGCCAGCGTCTCAAAATAGTACGTATGTAGCTGCTGTGCACAAAGTGCATGGCCAAAGCGTGCTGCTCGTAGTCCTACTTGTGAACGCAGACGGTCTGTCCCTGCGAGCAGAGCATTTACGCGCTACGTCGCAAACAAAGGGAGGTGGCATCACCACCAGCAGGGTCGGCAAAATCTCTTAGAAGTTTATGGCCAAGTGGTTGAAGGTGTTCTCCTGATGCCGCTCATTCCGAACCAAGATCGAAGAAGTGTGTGCATGTCACCACGCGCACACAAACAGTATGCATGGTGTCTATCTAGCGACTACTTAGTGTCTAGAAAGTTCGAGTTTGGCAGTGTGGACAACAGAAACAGAGGTGGAACAAATTCTGGCAGAACGTTGTGTATCAAGTAAGTTAACCGAGGAGGTGGAGAAATCATGTGAACGGTGCGTGTATATAGGCCGACTATAAGACAGGAAGTGTGGGACGACTGAGACGCGTGGACGTACGTGTGATCGAGATAACGGGCCTGGACTAGCGCCCGTGAATGAATCTTTGCACTACTCCCTCCACATTCGAGCTAGGTACTCACCCCTGCAGCAGAAATAGTACTTCCCGTGATCATCTGACCCTGCCCAGCCACAGCAACACCACCACCTCCCTGGCTACCAATCAGCCCGGAAGTTTGAGGAAGAACTAGAGCTCCTTTCTGTGCCTCCGCCGCCACCGCCTGAACCACCTGTTTGATCAAACTTTGATCAACAGTGTTCCTCACATTGGACTGGCCATCAGCATTGTTACCGTGGAAGTTTCTATTGCCAAACTCCCCATGATTATTTCTGCCAGCAAAACCACCTCTATTCCAATTGTCTCCTCTGGTACCTCTGAATTTGTAGCGCCTACGATTCTGGTACCCATGATCATTATTACCTCGACCAGAGTTGTTGAAGCCTGACCCACCATGGAAGCTTCCAAAAGCTCCTCCACGCTGGTTAGACTGATTATCGAAATTGGAATACTGATTGCCAGCGTCGAACCTCTGATGAAATCACGGCCGCCCACCGAACCACTTGATTCACCAGTATGAAAGTTCCCACCACCAGATCCATCGTTGGGCTGGTTGGAATTACCGAAAAAACGACCGCCCCGGCCTCTATTGTCGGAAAAGAAATTCCGACCACCACCATAGCCGCTGCCCCGGCCATTGGCGCCGCCGGCACCGCCGCCTTCCATTACGTCAAGAACACAGCGCCGCCCACCAGATAGGGTTTCGGTTCTGGACCACATTAGACCGAATAAGTTCCTAAACGCACGACCTACTCCGAAGTATGCATCGTTGGGCACCACATCAGATCCGCTAGCTCGTTCCCACCGCCGACGCAAATACATGTTTAGACAAGCTGGATACCGTATGCACGTTCACCGTATTTGGTACACACCATATACGGGGCGCGATCCGGCCTGGTCCCAAAGCCCTGAAATTTGAAACATGCACCTTCTTCGGATCACCAGATCCGCATCTGGAGGTAGCCGAAGAACAAACCATCGCTGGAGACCGGTGCCGCCATGACACGAGAGTCCACTCGGTGTCCGCATCACAAGCAGGAAAAACCGATGCCTCCAACACGGGATCCTTAGGAACCCTCTTCCGATCACCAGGATCCCAAGAACCTGAAACATTTCTACTCGAGGAAGGACTAACCTTGGTTGGAGAAACATGCAGCTCCCATGCCGCCAACCTTTGTTGACGACGTCGTTCGATCCGTTTCGCCACTCTAGATGAGGAATTGGAAACAAAGCCGCCATCGCCCGAACACCACTACCGGAGGTATCTGGAAGAGATCTCCGACGAGACCTCGAAATCCTCCTCCCGCTCCGAAATGCCATCCTCACTCCCGCTGCCCTCCTCAGAGAGCACCTAGAAACGCCCGTCCGCCGGCGGCGAAAGAAGCGCGTCAGATCCGGCCGAGCCGCCGGATCACCGCACCCTCTCCCCCTTCGCTTCCTCCCTTGTGGAAGGAGAAGATTACACAAAATAAATTGCTTGTGATAAACCACGTATCACACACTTCATTGCTTAAAAGCCTGGGGAAAGCTTGTTTCTATCGCAAATGGTTTACTATAGCCATCCTTATGTGTAATCGCACACGGGGTTCGGGATTGATATGCATAGTAGAGGTGCATCGCACACCCATGGGTACCGTCGGTTTGAATCTCTGTGTGCGAAAGGCCATTTTCACCGTGTGCGAAGGCCTATTCTGTAGAATGGATAATTTCTTTCGAGGAACTTGACAGAAAAGGGTGTACACGGTGTGAAGATCCCGATAAACACCCAAAGGAGCACATCTTTCATGGTAAAAGAATTGCATATTTTGAGTTTATGCTTGAGAAAATAGCCCTAGTCATGTAGGTTCACTATTTTGGTAGGGCAATCATCTTGTGACCAGATGCACAGCTCAATTTCGACTGTTGGTCCTTCCAAGTAATACGCTGGCTTAATGCCGTGCAAACAAAGCCACGAAACAAGGCCACCTCTCCGCACAATCTGTTATGGGACTTTGATAGAGTAGTGCAAGGTGTTTTCCCAATGTCACTCATTCCGAACTTCAGAGAAGTGTGTGTCTGTTATCTGCGCAAGCAACACGCATACCATGTCTATATGGAGAAGTATGTGAATTGTCTATGGTCTAGCGAGAGTCTGACAACTTTAGTAACGACAAGCACATGACGTGGATCAAATAAGATAAGATCGATCATGGCGTTTGTGTTCATCAGGCTCTATAAAAAATACCAAAGAGATGTCGGTAAAACACTAAGCACGTACAACAGTATGTTCTTGCGAGAGAATCATTTGTGCACTGTGTGGCAAAGAAAGCTAGGTGGCTTGACCAATGGTCGGCACGATCTCCTAGACTCCTACGGGATGCTGGCAGTGTGGTCGAATGTGTTTTTCTGATGTCTCTTATTCCGAACCGCGAAGAAGCGTGTGCGATGTCACCGCACGCACGCAATGTACATATCTGGTGTGTAGGAAGAGTTTGGCAATGTGAGACAGCGGAAATTAGACCAGGCGCGTGTGCTCGTTCCGTGTATGAAAAATTCATGTGAACGCACGTGCGTATATATATACTATCGTGTGGGGCCTACTAAGACGCGTGGACGCACGTGCTATCGAGAGACAGGCCCGCGGATGAATCTTCGGCCCATACATGTCCGGGCGGGGCCCGTGCACCCACCCGCCGGGCCGAATGATACCGAGCCACGCCGCTCCTAGAGCATTCCGACCGTTGGGTCGCCTCGAGTGCGCGGCGATCCCTTTCCTTTTGGCAAACCCACGCGCACTCCTCCCCCCGACCGTTACCATCTTCCATCCCGTCCCCAAATTCCCCCCTTCAAAACCTCTCCGCCCGTACGTAACCGTACCCCACCAAGCAGATCCACCGCGAGACAGACATCCTAGCCGGAGCGCCACCATCCAGCGCTCGCCCCATCCATGGCCGACGCCGCCGCGCTGGTCGCCGTCCCCCCTCCGCAGCAGCGGCACCCGCTGAGCCAGATCGCGGCGAGCGGCACGCACAGGCTGCTGCTAAAGCAGTGGCTCAAGGAGGAGGACCTCCTCGCCCGCCGCGTCGCGCTCAGGGAGGCACGCCTCGACGGCGCGAGCAAGGAGATCACCTTCCTCTACTGCGCCTTCTTCGCATTCCACGCCGCCTCCGTTCTCGTCCTCTTCCTCTCCTCCTCCATCTCCCTCGGCACCGACCCGTCCCTGTCCCTCTCGTGCCGCCGCTCCTGGATCCCCTGCCTGGTGTCTCTGCTGGCCTCCCTGGCCATGCTGTGGGCGCTGCGGTACAAGGCGGACACGGAGGCCGTCCTGGAGCGGGTGCTGGCAAGGGAGCAGGAGGACGCGGCGCTGCTGGGCAGGTGCGTCGCGGAACTCAAGCGCAAGGGGCTCGAATTCGACCTGCTCAAGGAGGTGGACGCGCTGCGCAGGGCCAAGAGCCTCCGCGTCGAGGCCAAGGGGGGCGCCGCCGCCTCAGAGAGCCCCAGGAGGTGGCCCGCCAGGGACCTCCCCGTCTTCGCGCTATTCGGCGCAGCCTGCGGCGTCCTCGTGCTCACCAGGTTCCTGCTCTGCAGCAACTAGCCAGCCAGGACGACGACGCCGGATCTCGTTGATCCCTTCACGTATTCAGGACTTCGATTGCTTCTTCATCGATAAAGAAGCTTACCTACTGCTGTTCAGTGCTCGTTCCATCCTCCTGCAGAACTGTTTGTTCTGCGAATTTTGATGCTTGTAATAAGGAAACAATGTATTTGATGCTTCAGGTTTTGCTTGTGTTGATGTTTCTGGTTGTAACAGAGAGCAAACTACTCTCTCAAGTTTAGTCCCTGTTGTATTGCCCCAAATTGGTCCACTGGCCTAGTTTCCTGGGACAGAATCATTTGTCAGATCTCCAGATCAATTTGATAAAGCCACCAAGTGCCCGAAAAGAATCTCTTCAGGAAACCAACACAGCGGCATGCTGCCTCAACTCTACCTCCTGAACGTCTATTCTCCTTCATTGACAAACTTCACCAGGTTCTTCTTCGATGAACGTCTATTCTCCTTCGATGAAGTCACGGTAAACCTAAAGAAGAAACATTCTTCAAGAAACCACTTGTAGTTTATAGCCGGTGCCAGGCTTTCTGAATCTTTTCTCCTTTTACAAACTCAAACTCTTCTTTCTATCAGAAACTCCATTCTAACCAGCTTGAGATGCTTGCCTACAGAACTGGTTAGCTAACTGCAAGTTCAAAAGTCACAAACAAAACAACGGCAAGCCATCACAAGCAATTCCAGCCGCATCCATTTGCACTTCTTATTATAATTAAAAACAACACGAACTGTGATTACAAATTATCACACCATTCAATTTCAGGGCGCAATCATCCCTCCAAGCAAAACACAAGTAACATCTTACACAATTTACAAGGAACACAGTAATAATCTAGCCCAGCGACACCAAGATCGACACACAATTCCCCGACTCGTTCCTGCGGAGAGAAGTTGGATCGATCAGACGTTGGCAGGCCCCTCTTTCGTCAGCGGGTACGGTCCGGGAGAGTGGGCCACGCCGGGAGGCGGCAGGGGCGTGCCGTAGATCTGCGCGCCGACGCCGGTGCGCATCTCCTCGCGGCCCTTGTGCTTGCCGAGGAAGTAGCAGCCGAAGCCGAGCAGGATGGTGAAGAATATGAAGGGCAGGGAGATCACCAGCACAAACCCCATTCTTGCTTCCTCCTCTGCTCCTCAGATTCCTCCAAGCCTTAGTAGGATGCTTGGAAGTTGGAAATGAGCTGTTAGCTAAGGTGAGCTCCAAGGAATGGGTGGGCAGGATGCTTAAAAGAGAAGTGTTTGCGTTGGGGAGGAAAGCTGGGCTGAGAGGGGGTTTATATAGACGAGGGACACAGGAGCTCAGAGACGAAGCAGTATGGAACAAGATGGCTGGCGCTGGAAGCTTGTGGAGGGTGCGATAGCATACGGGTGACCGTTGGGTTGGTGCATAATAATTGGGGTAACGGTCGAATGCTTTGGGTTCTTCTGCTCGGTGGAGCGTGTTCGTCCACAAATTGCTTTGGGTTCAAGTGTGGTTCTTGGTTTTAAGTGTGGTTCTTCTGCTCGGTGAGTTTAAGGTTTCAAGTGTGGTTCTTGGTTTTATATTACACTCTTGTTTTGCGGATGTACTAAATCTATTGCCCAAATTAATGAATTCGATATAGGTACTCCCTCCGACCCAAATTAATTGACTTGGTTTTGTTTAGATTCGGACGTATCTAGCACTAAAACAATCTAACATTCGAATCTAGACAAATCTAAGTTAATTAATTTGGGTCGGAGGGAGTAGATAAAAAGTAATCACCAAAAGATGTGTGGTCATTTCATATGAATTCTATTACTCTCTCCGACCCATGATACATCCGAATCTAGACAAATTCGAGTCAACTAATATGGGTCGGAGGGAGTATCTGAATTCTTCAAGTACATGACATGGACAGTAAACTCCCACCTTTGGCATGATGATCCTTCTATCCCCAGTTAATTTCCATATATTTAGCCTAATTAATTAAGATTTTGGGAATCTCTTTTCTGAAAGAAGGTAGATCATTCTCTACCTGGAATCATTCTTTCGGAAAGGTGCATGAGGCATGATTCGTCCTCCTTTCCACCACTTCCTCCTGGAAGCCTCAAGGCTTCATGATTAATCTACGCTCAACCGCTCTAGTCCTTGACTCATTGGCCAAGTTGTTGCAGCTGAAGGGCCTGCCCTGTGATTCCAGCAAGCCGGTTGCTCTCCAGATCACCTACAGTACCTTTAATGCAGAAAGGTCGAGCCAAGTAAATTTCAAAGAACAAACAGGGGATGAAATGGCATGCTGCATACAGTTGACACAATGTGAAGTTGACACAATGGAGGCAACTAGGACAATCCACAGTTTTAATACCACAATACAAGCGTCTGGGGATGCCTTCTTGCGTCGACAGGCTCAGGGCATCATACGAAATCTAGTCGGGTAACACTTCATCAGCTAGAGCCACGCAGTCCAGCTAGCTAAATGATGGTACGTTTTACAGGGAACATGGATATCTGTATTATTAACAACGCGGTGGCGACAGGATCGCAGATAATATGTATCTGAATCTGACTTTGAAGTGACCAGGTGATCATCATCGACGGGCTTTTCTAGTGAGCCCGCTCGCGGAGGACATCAATCTCCACCTCGGTTGGGTCAGTTGCCTGGATCTCGTAGTGGAACCCGTCGAGCTCATGCTTGATGCGGTCCTTCGAGGTGGAATACAGCATCTTAGCGCGGATGCGGGATGTTGCTGGGGACCTGGTGCAAGACGTGCTTCAGTTATAAAATAAGGTGAAACGATTTTTCTTAGCTCTGCATAGTAGCATTGCCATCAGAAAGAACTTCCTATATACTCCCATCCGTTCCATAATATAAGATGTTTTAGCTTTTGTTAAACAAATGTATCTGGATACCTTTTAGTGTGTAAGTTCACTCCGAACCTACACACTAAAAGATGTCTAGATACATTCATTTCACAAAAGCTAAAACATCTTATATTTTGAAACGGAGGGAGTAGAAAATAATTGGACCACTGGCAAGCATATTTAAAGCCATGTGGACAGGCATCATTACACTTCCCAGACAGCGCTACAAGCACATGTACCAGGTACATTTTTAAAGAAAGATGGCTAACAGTTTCTCTAGAAATGTCCAATCCAAGTTATACTGACATCGTATAGTTCTTAATCCATTCTGGACAGCAACAAGCGAGATACCAGGTACAAAGAAAACAAGAAAAAGCAAATCATGTGATAGACCTCTAGAAATTTTGAGTTCAAGTTCATAATTCAATATTTCCCTCCGATCCAAATCAAATTGACCCAAGTTTGTCTAGATACGCATGTATCGTATCTAGACACATACGTATCTACACAAAGTCGAGTCAATTAATTTGGATCAAAGGGAGTACTTCACACAGAAAAATTAAGAAACATACTGCCTAACAGGAACTACCCATGACTATTCAACAATTTAATATTCATAACATGGGCTAGTTAGTCCTAACTAACTAGGTAAGACTCATTGCTCGCATTAACATATGGATAAGTGACTATGAAGCTCACCAGGCAATGAAGAAAATCTTGCTTTTCTGCACATTCTCCCCAGTAACGAAGTCAAAATCATAAAGGGCATATCTGCAGTCATTTTCAGGCAGAGAAGCCAGGAAATCATCATAACTCTCAGTTGTAGCCCCTGTCTTCTCCACAATAACTTGCTTTTGCTTCTCCTCGATTTTGAAGATAACATAGCGAAATGCCTTCTTCATCTGAAGCTCCAGGAATGTCTGCCTGATGTCAGGAGCAACCCCCATGCCGGAGGATGCATTGGACTGCAAAGAGTACACGTGTGAGTAAAAGCAAAGAAAGCAATTATCTGAAACAAAAAATCTGTCACCCCAAACCAGTAAATAACAGTTTAGAGATCAATCGTTTGAACTGCAATGCCTCCACTGCCATGTCAGCGTAAACTTAGGACAAGACTACAGCTAACACATTCAACGCGGCAACTGGCGTTGCGAAACCACATACAGGTAGCTGACACAGTATGAACAGACATCCTATTTGGTAAAGATGACGATGATACAATCAGAGGGGGTTCAACATCATATTCATAATAAGTTCCAAACTGTGTTACTCTGTTCAAATCCACCATGGATCAAAATAACAAAACAACAGCCACAAACTACCAAAACATGTTGCTCGTAGGGAAATTATGCACATCTTATTTCCAATTAACAGCAGAAAGGCTCTAAAATGCTCATCCTGGTTTAACAAATGGAGCTGAATCCACTAATATACATTTCAAAACGCAGCATCAACCCTCTCGAAATTATTGAACCCAACACACGATAGAAGCAAGATAAACTTGATGACCCATGTATGTCCCTTGGGTACGAATCTGATAAGTACACAGAGTTAGATAAATACCTAATAACAACCTTGATTATACAGTAAGACAATGTTCATATGTATTAAAAAACTTGCTAGACTGACAGCAAATCAGCAATACCCAGAGAAGTCCGATGGATGCATCTCTCTAACTATTACCATCAAAGTGGGGGTATGAAAATGAGTGATTCACACTTTAAAAAAAATGGAGATAACACTGCTTTTCACTGTAAGAAGGAAGCCACTGCTTCTAACATGGCTATCCCTCCACCCCTCCACCCTCCATGGGGACTCAAAATTTTAATGAAACATGGAAGCATGGTCCACTTATACATGTCATATATCAGAGGGGCTTACAAATAATGTAACAACTGGCAAGTCAAGTGGTCCAGCGCAACCGAATACAAAAACTTCAGGAGGTTCCATTTATTTAATAGAAAAATAGCAGGAGGTTCTTCCCCAGGTGAAGTGGACGTTTTCTTGTCTCGCTTGGGGCTAATAGCCTAATAACAACTCCCTATCCCTGTCCCTAGACGCCCAGATCATCCTTGGACTCACTGTGATATCACTAAATACACCCCTTCATTTCGTTGGCTCAACCATCATTTTACCCCCCTATTCATTTCTATCGCTAACCCTTCTTTCCCTCCCCAGTTTTTCTAGCGTTGCGCACCTATGCACCCTAGCGTGACAACTTAAAGCCCAGCGTATAACTTGACTCTCGGCTCAGCATCCACAAGTCAGCGGCAATGCAGAAATAGCCAGAGCACACAGATAAGCGCAGAACAAATGAACTACTACCAGACAAATCACCCAATCCCGAATTGAGTCTTGGAATTAACAATTGAACTCTGTAAGAAGGAGATGCCACTGCTTTTCACTGTACGAAGGAAGCAGCTGCTTCCCTACTAACATGGCTATCCCTCCAACCCTCCATGGGGACTCAAAATTTTAATGAACATGGAAGCATGGTCCAGTTATATAAGTCATATATCAGAGGGACTTTGTACAATAAACGTCACAACTGGCAAGCCAAGTGGTCCAGTGCAACCGGATACAAAAACTGCAGGAGGTTCTTTTTTTTAAGAGAAATTTGTAGGAGGTTCTTCCCCAGGTGAAGTGGACGTTTTCTATTCTCCCTTGGGGCTAATAACAAGTCCCTATCCCTGTTCCCCGGACGCCCAGATCATCCTTTGACTCACCGTGATAATACTAAATACACCCCCTTCATTTCTATGGCTCGACCCTTCTTTGCCCCTCTTCACTTGTATGGCTCACCCTTGTTTCATCTTCATTTCTATGGCTGACCCTTCTTTGCCTCCCCAGTTTTTCCAGCGTCGCGCACTTATGCACCCTAGTGTGACAAGTTACAGCCCAGAGTATAACTTGACTCTCGGCTCACCATCCACGAGTCGCTGGCGATGCAGAAATAGCCAGAGCATACAGATAAGTGCAGAAAAGAAATGAACTAGTACCAGACAAATCATCTAGTAATAGTCAGTATGAAATCCGAAATGAGTCTTGGAATTAACAATTGAACTTTGTGTAGACTATACGCGCGCCCCTACCACCTTTTCCAGTACTCCGCTCTCCACAATCCACACCATCTACTACCACAAAAACAGGATCGCAACAAACGGAATCAACTGCTTCTGCGCCATCTGATCCCCCGGGGGCCTGCGGTGGGAACAGAACTCCCTCGAGTAGTAGATCTGTAAAAGGAAGACACGAACACCTGTGCAGAAGCCTACACCCAGACCACCCGTAGATCTAAACGTCGGCAGGAACGCGGGTGAGCGAATCGAACCCGACCAGAACCGCCGCGGCAAACTAGCGGGAGCAGGGAGGGAGGATGGGAAGGGAAGACTCACGGAGGTGCGCACGAAGGCCATCTGGGTCGGAGCGGCGGCGGCGGCGGCGGCAGGGCGGGTGTGGCGCCTCCGCAGGGTTCGATCGCACGCGGACAAGATTATTCCGTTGCCGAGGGCTCTCTGCGTTCTGTTCTCTGCGTCTCGTCAGTGTGGCGTGGAAGATTCAGAACGGGCGTGCGTTTTCCTTTCATATACGCGCACGCACGCACGCGGCTCCGGCGCGGGGGCTACGCGGCGGGTACGGGTTGGCCGGTGACGGCTCGTGGGGGTAACGTGTCAGTGAGCGCGT
Organism: Avena insularis; assembly: GCA_023614405.1. Classification (NCBI taxonomy): domain Eukaryota; kingdom Viridiplantae; phylum Streptophyta; class Magnoliopsida; order Poales; family Poaceae; genus Avena; species Avena insularis. The sequence goes on along the minus strand of CM042696.1, from coordinate 35,918,959 downwards.
GGGGGCTGGGCGGCGGCGGATCTGACGGCTGCGACACGTGTGGCGGGCTGGCTGTCGCTGAGCCTGTGGGCCCACTCGCAGAGTCGTGCTGAGTTGGGCTATTTGACGTGTGATCTCTTTTTCCAAATATTTCAAGGAATATATAAAGAGGTGGCGAAATTGGGCAAGGAATGCGTGGAATTCACGCACGGGTTGCACAATCTTACAGGCGTGGACGACACGAGAGGATAGGTGGTAATCTTGTAGGAGTATTCTTTTTCTTTTTCTTTTTTTTTAGCGAAATGTAATCTTGGATTCTCGTACTGTACTGGGAAAAACGGAACGGGATTAGGAAGAAACTACCACGTCTCGCACTCCCGCTAATCTGGTGACCGTCCAAACTAGGGATAAAAAAAAGAGTGAAAACGGACGGAACTAAGTGCCACACATTTGTTTTCATTTTTTTGCGAAAACGGAAACAAAATGGTAGCAGATATTGTCGAAAATAAATACGGACCAAATACAGTTTAGACGCGGAACGATGTAGATTTTATTCGAAACCAAGAGAACCCTAAAATCATACAACAAACCTCAAGTATTAAAAGAAACCAACGAAATTATAGACTAATTATAGCACGGTTTTAGGTTTACAAGGGAATAAAGTAAGATAAAATCGTGAAAGCCTCCTCGAATGCATAGAGGATTATATGGTCATCAGTTCTAGGATAAGCAGCTTTGCAAGTTTAGCTTGACAAGATCATGTAATGGGTCACTTGGATTCGGCCATACACATCACCCTAAAACTGAAATTTCATATTAAATCGGAATGGAAATTTTGTTGTCGCTCTTGTTCAGCCGGAAAACACTGTTCCGTTTTCATTTACTTTTCTGTCAAAAAAAATCCGTTTCTGTGTTCGTTTTGAAAAATTTCGTTTCTCTTATCGTATTTTTTATTACGTTATCGTTTTTTCTTTGAAAAAATTGAAAACGTTTCGCTCCACTTCCGATTCCGAAGCTGAAACAACCGATCGTGGTAGGCTGGTGGTGGTAGCCCACCGTGGCGAGCGCGAGCCTTGAATCCCTTGATGGACCGACACAGCCATCGCGTTCGTCGCGTCAGCAACCTCTCCGCGTCGTCATTAAGGTGCTGATTGCTGCTGGGGGTTGTACATGCTGGTCCAAGTGTCGTCTCACACTTTTATATCTCCTGTACTAGTTAATCGTCGCTTGATGCGTGTCTGGTCTTCATGTGGGTGGCAAGGTGGGCACGGCCGCACGGCGCTCGCTGTGTCGCTCAAGAATCAAAGTGAAGGTGTGTGGTCGACGGTTATATATACTAGGAAACTCGTATCCGTGCGCTGCAACGGGAGAGTCGCCATCCTCTGCAGCTCCAGAGCCGTGTAGTTCCTAAAAATACGCTGCCCTTGCCAATAGAAGAAGCGCTTGTAAACACATGGCAATTTAAGTCCCGACCTACCTTATTTTCTCTAGTTTTTGTTTTTACAGTGAGAGTTAAGGCAATGCAACTCTAGGCTTTAGCATTAATAAATACTACGAGAATGAAATTAATTTGAGCTTGATATGCGATATAGAATGTGATCATGGCAGGTAGACCGTCTAGTGGTGACCGTCGATGCCACCGCTGCCAGCGGCGCAAACATGCAACCAGGCACCATGTCTGGTTTTAATATGGATTGTAATAAGGTCCAATCCATGGATTCTGATGATGGGAAGTCCAGTGATGATGATGATGATTCCAGTGACGACGACAACTCGCCCCCCAGGTGGAGGCTTGGCAAGGACAAGATTTTCTGCGAGGACCCAGCAGAGCAACACCGTTGTGCTGCCCTCGTCTACATGGGAGGTAGAAGCAAGTACTGCCTGCTGCAGTGCCTCTCTGTTTTAGATCAAAATGACATGGGCAATGACAATGAGGATTATTACCCTTATGGTCAGGCGGAAGTGGAGGAGGAGGAGGACCTACCTCATCGCCGCCATCTGCTCCGGTTAACAACATTCACTCTCAAGTATGACAAGAACAGACAACTGACCACCGCCAAACACCGCCGGGTTCGATGCTATCAGCTGCCTCCTGATGTTGATCCGCCCAATGATATCCGAGCTTTCTGGATATAAATTAGCAAGCCATGATATGCTGACAGGTTCAATGCTATGAGCTGCTTCCTGACGCAGATCCGCTCTTCGATGATATCTGAAGCTTTTTGGATATCGGCAAGTCGTATCCACAATTATTACGATGTTTAAATAAAGTCTGCAGCAGCACATGTTGCCTGGTGCTTCTCGTATTTCTCTGTACTCCCTCCGTTTTAAAATATAAAATGTTTTAGCTTTACGAAAGAGTATAACTAGAACTCTTTTAGTGCGTAGATTCATATAGATTTGTAGTGAAACTACACACTAAAAGAGACACTCTTTTCATGTAAAAAAAACGAGACACTCTTTTTACCAAATTAAAACATTTTATATTTTAAAAAGGAGGGAGTACTAGTTAGCAACACACGTTCCTTTAATGTAGTACAAACTTATAAGTACATGACTCATATTTTGTTCCTACTTGCGACTTAAGCTTGTCCCTAACTCAAAACTATACATATCATTGCGAATTATACTAAATTATAAAAAAACAAGATATAGTCAGTCGTACAACCCATAATTCTTAGTATCCTCACATGTTAATAACCACATTCTACAACAAATATTACACTGGAACGTGATCACAAAAACAAATCACCTTCGATACATGGCAAAAATTAACACTAGTAGAAACCGGGCAATTTGCCCCGGTTCGTAAGGGCCTTTAGTCCCGGATTTCGAACCGGGGCTGCGAAAGCAGGACTAAAGGTCCAAGCTTTAGCCCCAGTTCAGTTACAAACCGGGGCTAGAGGTCCAACCACGTGGCCTGCTAGGCGCGCTGGGCGGCAGGACATTTAGCTCTGGGTCGTGTTACGAACCGGGACTAAAGGTTTCCTGCCGCGGCAGGGGATGGGGTTTTAGGGTTTTGTGTTTTTTTTTTGTGTTTTGTGTTCAATTATTTTTCATTCTGTGTTTTCATTAGAAACAAGTTTTCGTATACATACAGAACGCTACTACACAGTACTTGACCACATTGACGCAATATATAATATAATTACTCTTACAAGCATATATAAATGGAGTCCCAATAAGGTCTAGAGCATGTCTATTTGATTACATGGAGATCATTACATGGATGCTTTAGGGTATACTTATACAGTATTCTCCATGTGGGTCTATGACCTCGTCGAGAAAAAATGCAGCAAATTCCTCTTGAATTGCTATTAGGCGGTCCTCTGGTAGGAGCTTGTCCCGCATCGCGTCCAACTATGTAAAAAGGAGATCGTATGGATTAGACTCAACACGACTTTTTTAATAAAAATAAAGGGTGAATATATTGTTTACTTACTCGAACATTTTCCGAGGGCTTCTCAATACTGATGCGAATGAACTCGCACACGTAGAATCCACATAGATTAGTTCCCTGTGGCTGGCTCGCGCACTTTACAAAAATAGAATTCAATCAAATAATAACGCTAGCATGACAAATGCACATAAACTAGAATTAAATAGATGCGCGAACTTAGCTCGTACTACTTACCGAGAGTGATTTAAAAAATAGCTCCTTAGGCCATTGACCACGGACATGTTTCTTGAACTTTGTCCAAACCCTACCCGATAAAGAAAATTAATGTATGAGTTAATAACTAATTGATATCAGAAAATGAACGAAAGAAGCCGATATAGTGCGATAATGGTTGAAATTACCTCTGGAGCGCATCGATAATGATGCGATAGTTTTCGATGTCTTTGTTTAGTGAGTCCATGATGTGAACTCTTCCCATGTCAAGTGAAATGCTTAGAAGAATCCAGTGGTACCTACGCAAGGTTTACATACGCCAAGAACTCATCATTTACATGAACATCGAGTAAGCAAAAGTTAATGTGTACAAAAACTCACTTGCCGTCGTGGTAAGGAAATAGTATTTCGTTGCAGAAATGTTGTTTCGTGAGAAACCGCAACAAGTTGTGCTCGGTCTCCAGTGGTTTATCCTTTAATATAGCAATGAATTGAAAAAGCTGAGATAGAGACCTAATTACATAAATAAAGTAATCACTTACAAACAATACGAACTGAGGATAGTTTTGTCGAGTTACTTTAGATTGAATAACTGAAATAATTCTGTAAATTTAATGGGGACCTCGTCTTCAATGAAGTAATGCGATTTTCGAACTTTCAGTATGAGCTATGCGCGACCGAGATCCATCCAATCTGACGAACTCCGGCATGTCGTCCATTGGAGTCCACCAGTGAAATCTTCCGGAACACAACACTCCGACCAGATCGATGAAGTCGTGGAGCAGGTAGATCTTCGTCCTGGCGCGAGAGGGATCCTGGGACCAACCCCCTTTATTCAAAGCAAGACCGGAAGCCCCCACACCACCGGTCTTCACCGGCCACCAAGACCCGCCGGAAAAGAACGACAGATCGATGGTGACCCATGTCGCCATGACCACTATCTCAACAAAGAGACAATACCGCAGGTGGAGACTAGATGAGCGATCACCGACCCACAACCCACTGTCCCAAATCGGACCAGATGGGCCGCTAGACCGCCGCGCCGCCAACCAGATCTGAATCGCTGCTCCACCCCAACCGATGCCCCTACACCTCACCAAGAGCTGCCATGGCACCAGCACCATACGCATGCCCCGTCCAACGCCGGGGAATCCCTCCCTTCCACCACGCTGGGGCCGAGAGGCAGGATCCCCGCCGCCCCATCACCGGCGCCGTGCTCTTAGGCCGGCGGGCCTCCGAGGGCGACGAGGAGGGAAGGCAAGGGGGGGGGTGGCGGCAGCGCTAGGGGTAAGCCCCCTCGGTCGCCAGGAGGGGGGCGATGCCCAACATAAAACAGTACAAGTAACTAATTGAATATTGTGCACATTGCACACGCATCTCCCTGTCAATGTTACTAACACGGAATGCTCCATACTGCCAACAGTTCACAACTTGTCTACACACTCAACTAGGAACCTCAGACCAAAACATGACGATCAAGGAGCTCCAGCGCACTGCCCAAGTAAGTTAATATACACTAAACACTAACTAATGTCTCCAAGCACCAATCAAACTCTGCATGCGAACATAACTTAGAGTGGCTGCTGCTGACGTACGTAACCACTCTTATACTTGTTGATGTTCACGACCTTGCCATCTGAGAGTGGCGATTCTAGAATGCATGCTAGATCGTGTGCACCTCCCTTCCATAGATGTGTTGATTTGTTGCTCTAAGATTCGCGTTACATGGTTTCATTAAGTTTCATCATGTTCCAGAAATATGTGTCAAAGTGATTTGCAATGAAACGGAATAAAACATTGTAGCATGCTCGTGATATATCATGCATGCTAGATTCACATTTCTGTTGGCCATATCAAAAATCTGGTCGCTCGTATGTAATACACTGTAGCAGGTCCTAGGAAGCCCGTGTTTGACGGACTAGGAACATGCTAACCCCGCCTTTCCACTGACCGGGACGCTGGTTTGGTTTGGGTTAGATTAGCGGGTTGCATGGTTTCAAACCAGACCCTTAGCCTTGCACACGTACATCCAGTAGCACGTGAAAACAATATGGCACTATATGTTTTCCGGTTGCCGCTCAATCCGAAGCTATGCATGCATGAGTTCCCACTGATTCCATTGGTAATGCCGGGAACCTCAGCCGCACTTGCACTTATTCGATTCTCTGGACCATCTATATGTTCATGTAATTGGAAATGGTTGGGTCCTGGGATACTCTAGCAAGGTTACAAGTTGAGCAAGTTCCAAAAGCGAGGTGAATATATACATCTCATCGAAGTGAACGCCTCTTGGTGATAGTCCGGTATAGGTGCGTCAAGTGGGCTTATTTAATATGATAAAAAATTAGCACGAAGTTGGTAGATAACATAAGTTAGCTCTACTAGCTGAATGCCCGTACATTGCTACGGAGTCATAAATTTAGATCTGAATATATTGATCAAAATATGTGTACTTCACAATATATGCCACATAAAATTATGACTTGCATTCAGATAATTGTACTTGTACATTTACTTCCTTCTGACGGAGATCGCCTCACGAGGTGGCGAAGCTTCCAAGGCTAACCTAGGCACCGCCACATAGAGCGTTAGGAAAACTATGCGACTGTACTCCGTAGAACTTTGTATAAAATAGTCTCAGTGCCGTTGTGGAAGATCTACCTCTAACCTCTGCCATGCGTTGGGCTGGGCATTCGGTTCCCCTTTTTCTCCTTCATCTTCGCCTCTTGTATAACTCTTTCTTCTGCCTAATTGGATTTGGGTTGCCGCAAAGGAACAATGTGTGCTCGTAGTAGGTATCCCACCCACCATACCTGATACCTCCAACTCCATCCTCCTCAGGCCTTCTGCCATGCTTTCCCGGACCAAGAACAAATCAAAAAAAAGCAACGAGCTGTAGGCCTCGTTTGATCTGCCACTCCTCAACAGTGTGTTAATTCAGTTTTGAGTAATATGTAGTCAAGCATTCAATCTTATGTTTCCACATATCCGTAACCAAGGTGCATGATCATGGATGAAAATTGATGAGGGAGCGGACGCACTACAGAAGGTAACATGCACAAACCTGACGAGCTGTCGCGTCTGACAAGCAGCGTCACCACCTCCTCATCCTTGGACTGAGCGGCACAGGGAGCTGCGGACGGCGCCGGTGGACGGAGACAGAACTTCGACGGCGATGAAGCGTCAGCAGATGGCGAGCGAGCTGCGGACGACGCCGGTGGACAGAGATGGAGCTTCGAGGGCGACGAAGCGTCGGCAAATGGCGAGGGAGCTGCGGACGGCGTTCCAGATAGCGGGATTGATCGGGATCAGGCTAGATGTTTTTTTTACGACTATATATCACGAGCTACCATCAAGACCACAAGCCTTTTAATATTAGCTCTATACATAGTAGATCTTCATCATTTACATGCGTCAAATCAATACCAAAAAGAGTTTGCCTGGAAAACATGTGTGAACTCTTACAACATCAGTCCTGTTATACACATCGCGAGCAAAGCACCTCCGGAGGTGCTTCCCACAGCTTTGCAACTTAACAATAAACCTTTATAGTGGTCTGCCACTGAAGTCTATTTTATTAACGGAAATCTACCATTGCTTGCGCTCATTCTCTCAGTTTTCCTGCACCAGGGCCACCCACGCACGTATGCATAATAGAAAGGTTGAAGGTTCCCAGATCAGCACCACCGACAGTCCTCCCGATCAGGAGCACGTCCTTTACACACCACCTACCCTCGCAACCAGGATGTCGTTCTCCTCCACCACCCCCTCCTGACCATGCCTAGCCAGATATCCTCCCCATCTGGCGTAGCCACTGTTGGAACAAATCTTGTTAGTTTGTAGTTCATCGTGTTTGTTTGTTTGAGTTGTTCATGTAATCGAGTCGTCCGGCCGGAAAGCTGCGAAGTGTATACACATGGAGATGCGATCGGTGTGTATACAAGCTAACGGTCTGGTATAGGGAGATAAGTACGTGCAAATGCTAGCTAAGAGAATTGCTCAAATGTACCAGCGGAAGACTAGCTTTAGTTATGACCAAGTTTAGTCAAAAGAGAAGGGGCATGCGTGCGCATTCCTTGCATGCAGCTGCACGCACCAGGTCGTGTACCTGTTGTGCTTAGGAATAGGTCAGATGGTTAGCAAGTGTGTGCGTGATAGTTATCTGGTTAGTGGGTGCGTGTCAGCCTATGAGCGTGACTATTTAAACACATGTAATCAGCTGAGTTGATGAGTCGAGAAATACAGAGAAAAAGCACAAGACGTGTGCTGCGAAAATGTGTGTGTTTTTCATCTTCTCCACCATATATTTGTGTGTGTATCTTGGGCAAATCCATCAGCCACTCCCAATCTCCTTCAGTTCAATGCACCTTTGCGTGTCATTACCTCATTGGCAATGATCAATGAGGATTAATCCTCACGACGCACAAGTCTACGGTCGAGTCCAGCTAGCTCGATCGCCATGCATGGCATTTCCCGTCTCGTGTGCCTTTTCCGTTTAACGAGCTAGATAGCATTGTTCAGACAGTTAGTTTATCCCTAGATGTATTATTGTTGTTACCGCATGTAATTTTTTATCATCTGATGAAGCGATCCCATAATGGTATATCATATTTTCTTTGCTGAATTAACTTGTGTTGTTGTCAGCTCCGTCGTCTAATCAATGAAATTTGGAGATGTTCGATCATTGCCAGCTCCCTTTCCTCAAGCCCTTTTCGACTCCCTTGTCCCCTAAACAAACAATAGATTTTAAGTCTGATGTTCTTTCGTTTTCCATTCCCATGTCTAATATGCCCCAACGAAGCACACTTCAAGGCTTTTGTTTTGGACAATTCTTCTGTTTACAACCACACAACAACTAGATTGCCAAAAGTGAAAATCTGAACAACGGCTTTTGCTGCATAGCAGCACAAGCAGCTCAAACAAAGAGACCCTAGCGTAGCTGACGTGTATGCACCTGGGTTTTTGGGCCAGATGGTTACACTAGTTGAAGACAACACATCAACGCAAATGTCATCCATCAGCAGAGCATCACGGCAGCGCAAAGAAAATTGCAGTTACATCCTTTGATCACAATTCGGTTAATAATCAACAGAGAACAGTACGAGATTAGGTAAACGAGTACTCGGCACTCCCTGTCAGCCTGTCTAACGCGGTGATTCTCTGTAGTACTGCCCAAGGATAACCCAACAGCCAATAGTTCCCAACTTGTCTAGCACACAAACTGGGAACCTTAGATCGGAACACCCCAACTGCCAATACATGGATATGATTAGTATTTGTGGCTATGCCCAGTGATGTTTATATAAACCCAAAACTAGGGACTCCAAGCACACGATTATAACTTGGATTCGCTGCCCTTGAAGTCTAAACCGCCGATGTTGTTATTTGTGTTCCCAGCCCTGACCATCTCGGATCTTCGTTTCAGTAACATCCAATGTTGTCTCTTCTACCAGCTCGTGATTAATGGCACGGGTTTGAGAACTTAGGCCTGTTCTAACCCAACCTTTCCACAGACCGTGTAGTCAGTTGGGTTCGATCAGCTGGTTGCATGGTTTGAAACCAGACCGTGAAAAGTTATGATATACATCCCCATGCACAGGACGACAACACTGCAGTACATGTTTTCCTTTTGCCGCTCAATCCAAACCTACCAATGAGTTGCCACAAAGATATTGATTCCATTGGCATCATGTTTCCTTGCCTACAGCCAGGTTGGGAACTTCGGTTGCCCTAAGGCACCCATCGAATTTTATGGACTATCTCCGAGCATGTGAGTGGAAATGACCGAAACTTGAGTTTTCTAGCACAGTTACAAAGCGAGTGAGTTATAGAGGTGTGAATCTCTTCGATGCAGAGGACCGAGTCTAAACCTTCTATTCAAAAAAAAAAAAGTGAGTTACTGAGTACCAAAATATAGGAGCATATGTGCAAGTCATTAGAGCTGGACTCTCGACAATCATGGGAAGGTGAATATTTAAGTCAGAGTGGATAGACTATATAAGTTAGCTCTATCAGGCAACCCAAATCTGGACAATCATGGGAAGGTTGATATTTAGGGCATCTCTAACCGATCCCCTAAAATCGGTTAGAGGAGTAAATTTACTCATCCGCGGCACCTAACCGAACCCCAAAACGGTTAGAGGAGTATATTTTTACTCATCGGAGGAGTAAATTTGGCGTCCGACTCCTAAATTTACTCCTCCAAAACCAATTCTGAGAAAACCTCCCGCCTCGGCGCCTCCTCTTCCCGCCCTCCGCCGTTCTTTCCTGCCCGCCTCCCCGCCAGCGCCGATGTTGCCGACTCCGCCCGGGATCGACGCGCAGCTCACCGGCGCACCTTCTCCGACCATCCCCGGCACCGGAGACGCCCCGACGCCGCCGCAATCGGAGATCTCCACCGCGTCCGGGGCAGGAAAGAGGTTGGAGGCAAACAACATGGTGCAGCTAGCCGGCACGGCCGTCAAGGCTTCCGGTAAGGCCGGCGGCAAGTGCGTGGAGGCTCCGTCGTGTCCTCCCCTTTCAACTGTGGCGGCGGCGGCGAGCAAAGCGACCGGCCAAAGTCGCCTTGGAGGCGGGGCGGCGAAGAAGAGGAAGAAGGAGGACGTCACATTGTGCTATGCATGGATGAATGTCTCTCTCGATGCATCGGTTGGAACGAACCAATCGAAGGAGAAGTTTTGGGCACGCATCGAGAACTACTACAACAACACTGTGGAGGTGCCGATCACTCGCACACAAGGCTCTCTCGGCCACCGGTGGGGAGCCATTCTTGAGTGTTGCAACCGGTGGGACGGTTGTGTTGAGACTGTGACCACCAACCCGCTAAGTGTGGATGCATATGTGGAGTGGTGGAAAGAAATGGGGCAAAAAAAAATTTACTCCTCTAAGTTTAGGGGATCGGTTTCACGCCACCAACCTTTAGAGGAGTAAATTTACTCCTCTAAGTTTTAGGAGTCGGTTTACTCCTCTAAAGTTGAGGAGATCGGTTAGAGATGCCCTTAGGTCGGAGTAGGTAGACTATATATGTTAGCTCTATCAGGCAAGCCAAATCTGGAAGTCACATGGACTAGAGTCATGGGCAGTAGCCAGTATCACAAAATGCTCTATTAATTAATTAGTGGGTAGAGTCATCTATTATATACTAAACACACAGTACAGGGGTCTAAAATAGAGACATCACGTTAGATGCCAAAAGCAAAACGTATGTGACAGCATTAATATTGCAAACAATGAATTACACAATACAAAGTTTGGCGATCAGCGTAATCCACAACCTTGGTCACTATAGATGCATTTGCCTACATGCACTAATACGCCATGTAATTTTCTTACCGAAAGTATCAGTGTTGTATAGACAAAATCTTATTTCAAAATAAATAAGGAAAAAAGGAGGATTTAAATATTAGTAATGACATAAAATAAATTAGGCAATAACGATGTGATCTACCACAGGTTTTTTCTCCACTGGTATTTCCAGTATCTCGGCGAAAAATAGATATTCCTATTACCAGCAAGAAAAGTTTCAACCAGACAAAATTTACCAGTATTTCAGTGATTAACTCATGTCTTTTTGTTGACAAACTTTCGACGAATCTTGATTCCAAGAATCAGGAATTTAGCCCCTCGAAGTAATGACAGGAAGACCTCCGCGTTTGTTAATATATCTGTTAAGTATATGGATCAGTTATTTGTTCGAACAAGCTTCAATTTTTTGTTTGAGTTACATTTCTCTTCATGTATTTTGGTTACATCTTTAACGTATATTTCAGTACTTAAAGTTCTCTAAATATGTAATTAACAGTCCTTACATACAAATAAAAAGTTGACATAAGAAATATGCCAGTTTCTCCTAACTACCAGTGGACGTCACCACTTTGTATGATATATATTGTTTTTCTATATGTAGGATTCTGAACTGTACAAGCATACATAGGAGAATTTTTCCATTCAAAATATCAAGTAAAGATGGTAAAATCATGAGGTAACTTCTTATCTCTATTGTGACATTGAGAGTAAAGAAATACTGAGAAATAAAGAATCAATACCATGAGATTTTGTTTTTGGACTATTCGATATCGTATGGTTTTTCTATGAAAATGATTTATAGTCTTTTGCTTATTTCTCAGTAATATAATCATATAAACAATTGTCAAAAGTTTATATTTGAAATATATCCACATAAAAATGTTGTTTATTTTGTAGTATAGAAGATAATAGAATGAAATCATCAGCATTCGGAAACCAATAATCAATATTGTTATATAAAATAGGATGCCCTCGCATTTGCGATGGACACCCTGCTAGTTTTGTCTTGAAAAACGATATGTTATGATAACATAACATATTGTTATAAGCATCTCTCCTCAATTAATGTCCATTCCATGAAATCTAAGTAAGTCGATGGACAACCTAGCGACCACTACAAACACTAGCACGAGCCGAAGGCGCGCCGCCGTTCTCACCCCTCCATCACCGGAGCCGGGCAAAGCTTGTCGTAGTAGAGTTTATTATAGTAGACAAAAAGGAAGTCGTCGTGCTAAGGCACCAAAGAACCGGCGCACTAGAGCAGCAACCGTTGCCAATGATGACATTCGTAGATTAGAAGTGACTGACCTAAAATTACACCAACTAACACAAAAACTGACCAGATCCAAGGAGATCGACCGGACACACGACTCCACGCGCCCTCCGTCAGCACTAGACGCACCACCGGAGCGAGGATAGAACGGGGAGGACATTATTGTGACTTCAAGATGGAGCCATCGCCTCACCATCCTGAAGAAGACACAAAAAAGCAGCCTAAGAACAAAAAACCTCCCGCCGGCGAGATCCGTGGTCCTCGAATGCTTTGATGGAGCGTTAGGAAATAGTGAATTTACTGCTAGGGACTGGTGTGTTTCTATGAAATCTAAATTAGAGTGAAAATTCTCAGTGGATTCAATTTATAGACAAATGTCCACACAGATGTGTCCATCGATACAAAACAAAATTTGGAGACGAAGATACCATTGAAGATAATATTTTTTTGCTTGGTATCTTTGTTGAGGATTTACCTTCACCGAAGACAACCTTTGTAAAGCAGAATTGGCATGAAAGTACAAAGTGTGGCTTGTTTTATCTCAATGAGTGCAAATTTGCTCGTTTTGTATGGTCAGTCATCCAAATAATTTGTAGCTTGTATCCACCACGAAGTTTTGCCAATATATTTGGCAACTAGCTACATGATATTAATGTTAGGTTTAGAATTCTTATTAGGGAGGAAGAGCTTCCTGTTATTTTGTCGCATTTCTGTGTAGAAATTACATGGTTTTAAGTTATAAAAAATCATCTCTTAAGCACGTTGTCTACCGGTGGACCAGCGTGCTCCGTTTATGGTTGTGTCTACAACATGTGCAGAACCAATACTTGCCTATAGAGATGTCTACATGGTTAGAGGACATGATGAGGGATATATTTATCCAACATAGATGGCAGTGTGATTTACAAATTGGTCCTCCATCAGCTAGACGATATGCGGATTCTTGATGGTTACTTGTATTTCTTCTTTGCTTGTTCATCTTGTACATGTTGTGGCTACGTGCATTCTAGTTACGCAAAGTCTAGATATAATGCTTAAACCTTTTAATAAATAAAATGTCTTCTATTGAAAATATATGTTACTCCAACTATGCCTAACTTAAAAAGTGGATATGCATCATGTCCACACGGGGAAGTTCATATTAACAAGGACTTAAATCGTGGACAAGTATTATTTCAGCATGAAATTGATGCATCTTAAATTTATAATCTTGATTATACCACTCTTTGCATTCACTTGTTGAGTTGTTAATTTGAGCTTATGCCACCGCCTACAGGTGCATTGTTCATGTGTCTGGGATGTCAATTTTCATTCTCTCTCTTTAGCACCATGTGGCCTTGTGATAAATAATTGGAGTTTAGATTCCCATTCGATATCCATCAACAAACTTTCAAACATTTTATATGTCGGCACTAGGCGATTATTGGCCAATGTAAATTGTGGTCCTGGCATCGTAACCTCCCAAAGATCGAAACAGTCTATTGAAACATTGAATTTGAAAGGTAGTGAGTATGAAAATGCTCATTGCTTCCTCGTTCTGGAATCTTAGGATTGAAATCCCAACCTATGAGAATAGGGTATGGATTTCTTAGCAAGACTAACCAGCTCCCCATCCAAATCAACTTCATGCTTATCCTAGACAACAACAAGAACAACCACTGATTAAGCTCAAGATTATTTGGAAGATAATTTTTTTATAAAACTGTTCATCCCAAATGTTACAAACGCGACAAGAAAAAGAATAAAGAACGAACAAATGAAACAGAGCGGACACAAAAAATTAACATGGAGAAACCGATCCAATAAGAAACGTAAGTACCACAGATGCCTGCCAGCAAATCTTCAATATATCAGGAGTGTTTACCCAAGACCGTGAGTTTTGCAATGAATTGATAAACCTTACCTTGCGACTTAGAAGAGGTATTTATAAACGGTGGTGATGATCCATACAGGCAACGGGCCATCGCCTAGCCTACTTATGAATATGGATCACAACTTTAATACGGGAAAAGCCAAAATCCAATATCTAGGTGTGGACATTGAAGAGACAAACATTTCATGCATAAAAGTACGTTGTTCCTGGCCTAGTGTTTCATGCGGAGGAGTAGAAAAACATTAGCCGGAAACAACTGTGGGGTTCATCATGTCTGAAACAGAGGAGCAGTCAGGTATCCGCGCGAGAGGAAACTGCGCCTGGCTCGGGATGACAAGCATAATGGTTTTGCGGAGGTGTTGGTGCAAAATTAGGCGGTGTCATTGTTGTTGGTTTTTCCTGCTCCCAAACGGTCAAAAGATGCAACGATCATCAATCGATTTATTGGGGAATATTTACCTGGCCTAGATTGCCGTGGTTGGCTATGCCATTAGCCTAGCCGTGGTAGCGAAATCAATCCATGAAGCACCGGCCATCTCGGGAGCGTGGTTGGTGAGCCATCCCGTGGTTTCTTGCTCCTGGCGCAGGTTACTTGGTGGGTCTTGTTGGTGAGTAGGAAACAACAAAGAGAAAAGAGAGGAATAGTAATATGTAGCTGTTCCATATATGGCTTTGTATACTGATAAGAAGGAAACCATTTCGGAAAGGAAATGATCAGAAGGAAAACGATAAATTAGTTTTCGGCACTGAAATAAACATGTTGCTCTATACCGCTTGTCAAACAGGTCCTTGTACTGACAATATTAGTTACACGCACCAGCATTCGTACACTTTGCTGATGTTCTTCGTATGAGCAAAACGGCACAAATCTGCTTGAAACAGTCCGCGGAAGCAACGGCTGGGACAGGAACTCCAAGGGGAGATGACAAACATTACCAAAGAAGGATCAAGACCTTGAATATGCTTTGCTGACGCCACTCATTCTGAATACCAAGTGTCCGAAAATTATTACCACAAAAATACGTAAAGTTGCACCTTGCGCCGATGTGGACTGCTTCATCGTCTATGCTCTACACCAGGTTCATTGGAACGAATTTTCTGTTACGAAGGTGAAATAGATTAGACTACTGGACGAGCTAACATGGCTTGCGTTGTGGCTGTAGGCTTTGCCACTTCATATATGGACCAAGAAAAATATGAGTTGGTAGAAGAAATAAGTTCGATTTATGATCCCAATGGTTTAGTACTAGTATACACCGAAGTTATTTATATACACTTACATTTTTCGTTCGCATGATGGTGGCTTCCACTTACAGTCTAAAATATGCTCTCGCGCATTTGCGACAAGCATGGCAGTGACTTCCACTTATTTAATGAAGAAAAACATGAACACGTTTTTTCTTGTTATGTCTTGTTAGTCAGACGCAAAATGCACAAAGCACCCACCTGGAAAGAAGATTCTTACAACTGCCTTGTTTGTGAGCTTTCTTGTCCCCCACGTCCTTCGACAAAGGAACCCAATTGTTAGGAGCCTCTTGACTGGTGGAGGCTGATTGGGTTTAGTCCCACCTCGTCTGCCTACGGGAGGGCGTCACACCGAGCTTATAAGGGAGAGATTTTTTCCTTTCACCAGTCTAGGCTTTGGGATGGAGTGGGCTCTTTGCTGAATGTTAGGTTGTGTGTATAAACGACCAAAACATGGGCCGAGTGCTGGGCTAGCATAAGTGGACGAGCCAGCATCGCCATGATTTCCTGAGGGGCTTCCCAAGGGGATGGGATGGGATGTTAGGAGCTTATTGACCAGTGGAGGCTTCTTGGGTTTAATCCCACCTCGCCTACGGGAGGAGCCTACATCTAGCTTATAAGGGAGAGATTCCTTCCTCTCACCAGTCTCACAACACGTCCGCCCTATGCGTGCACCTTACCATGTGTCCGCCATTGAGGTTCCGTTGTACCATGCCACAAATACTCAATGTCGACGACGCTGTCAAAGCCACACCGCTCCACCTAATCAAACACCACCAATTGTCACTGATCCCACAAGCTAGGTCCAACTCCCACATGTTTCCCCCAAGGGAGAGAACTATGGTACCACCGCCAACGCCAAACCTTGAATCCGAGTCTAGGGTTTCCCCGGGAGCAATATTGGGGGATTTCGAATTGTGTCACCGACGCCTTCAACAAGGCTACGGCACCCACGGGAACCTTTGTCAATGGTTCCAACCGCCCATAGCCCAGTAGTCACCAATAGTATTGCATCCACCTTGATCCAAACTGGCTTGTCCGCCTGGAGCTTCACCACGAACTGCTCTACCGCAACAAACCAGTCCTAGGCACCAAAGGAGTCGTCCTAAGGATGCTCTCACCCTATGCAGCGTCACGTTGCCACAAAGAGCAGCTCACTGCAGGGCCACTGGAAAGTCGGGAGGGGTTGTTGCCGATCTTGCTAGGCGTCCACAAACCTCGTGAGCAAGAATGCCCGCCAAAAATCACCGTAGTCCTGGGTCAGCATGCAGATCCAGATCGAGTTTGTGATCCTCCTCCAATCGATGTGATCCCCATGGACAAATGGGAGATACTATGGACTAGGGGGATAGTTGTAACTACCTCGGACCCTACGCTCTCAGTTCCAGCCTAGATGAAACGGAAGTGGTTAAAGTAGTACAGCGGGGGCCCAGGGGCCACCCACGTGTAGACCCGTCGGTCGTCCTAACCACTTCCAAGACATCGGGACAAGAGCGAGCAGCGTAGGCAACAGGCGAAGAGATCAAATACATACACAAGTGAGTATGTATGCAAGCTACCATACAATAGTTCTCAGAGCCATTCCATCTAAAATAAATAGAAATATTGCAACTCCATACGGCAAGATCCAAATATCCTAGATAGAGATAATAGTTTAGGATAGCCCCTCATACATCAAACATCAGAGTATCAGGCGGAAGCGGAAAACAAGATCCGAGTACGGATAAGAAGCAAATCGGCATAAGATGCCACATAAATAAACACATCCCGCCCACAGATCTCACGGATCCCCATCCCCGGAATCTCTACACCGAGTGATCGTTGCCAACATCATCTGTCTCCTCCACCCAGTATCCATCTTGCGAATACACCTGTTCATCTGAATCAAACAATTTATCGTGTGAGACCCTAGGGGTACTCAACAAGTCTTTATGCCTCTAAAGAGGACATATACCTGGGGTGACGCAATTGCAGCAAAATATAATAGCTAAAAGTCTATAGATACTCGCTAACCATCCGCCTAACCAATGATAGACGAATGTCCGTTAAATAGTAACAACAGTTATAACGATAATTAACCGATCCATCCTCCTTCTCGCTTACCAACGAAAGCGGACGAACAACCCATCCGTTGGCAGTTTTATTAAGCATTCCATGAGTATTGCACTATTTACTAGTCAAGTACTTAGTCAAATTAAATGCGGTACTTTAGTTATACTTGTCTATGATCGAGAAACTGTGCTCCAAGTCGTCCATAACCGCGAACACGGCTTTCAGAAAGATTTACCCTACAGGGGTGCACAAATAGCAACACACACTCGATCAACCTCGGAAAAACCAACTCAAATCCCAACGAGGCATTCACGACAAAGCGATCACAGGATTCAGAAATATTTCAAGGGCCCCATTAAGCTACCATAGCGAAGTTGGCCGGCTCCGAGACGGACCCAAGGTTTGCGCCAATGGTTGTAAACGACTAGGAACCCAAAAGTGTGACTGGGCTTGTCGATACCGCAAAAACACTCGGCAATCCTAAACAGTACAGGTGCTCCTCGCACAATCTTAAATAAAACAGTAAAGCATGGCATAAGTACATGATAGTAACAAAGCCCCAAACTACTTTGTGGCCCCAAGAAATAGAAATGAATTAAGCTCTGGCTCAGGGGGGGTCCATAAGGCCTCCCGGATGTGGATAGTGCGAATAGTCAAGGAACAAGAATCAAGTACTCGTGGTCCTACGGGACACAAGTGAGCATGAAAAACCAAATGGCAGATATTTCTCACCGGTGCCTCTTTCATTAGTTATCCCATTACTACTCCGGTTAAGTTGTTTAGGTACCTCGTTATCCATCAGACACTCACATACCCTACACATGCTTTTCTACGACTCGCATGGCTCAAACAACTCCTGTAGTAATGGCTCATGGGATGGAGGAACAAGCTCGGTGGGGTTTAAAAATAAAGGCTATGCAGTACATGGGATTCAATTTAATGCAATCGCGACTCAATGATGCAAGAATAAGATAGAGGCAATAGGTACTATATGTATGCAAGCATGTGGTAGTGCTTGCCTGGCAGCTCAGTTGAAGCGAGAGAAGGATCTAGGTAGTACTCCTGGGATTCCTGATATTTCCCCTGCTCGGCGTCTATTCGAAGAAGAACCAAACAAACAAGGGCCAACATAAATAAAGTGCAAAAGCATATGAATTAAAATGCGACAAGCAAACAAGCATGCCATGATGAATGATGCACAATTTACATGGCAATAAAGTAGCATGGCATGGGTGAGGAGTGGGTTATCTTATATATTGTAATTTTAATCCTATAAACTCTCGATTGCAGCCTATTGAGTACAATGCGTACAATTATCTATCGTACTTTTTTTTAGAGAAACAGAGCACTGCAGATTCACGTAGACGAAAAAAGTTGCTTACTTGATAACCGAAAAATGGAAGGTAAAAAAGAGATACAAAGGACGTGAAACTATGTCTGGACACTTGACAAATCGACGTAACGGGCACACAAACAGCATGCACCACGTACACAGTAACACACCAAGCAAATGTCATCGGATAAAAGCCAGGCGTGGGATCTTCCCCACATCTCGCTATGCCCGCTTAAAAAATGGTGGGACGATATTGGTAGCGTCTCAATTCTGAAAATAGTACTGATGTCTGTGCCATGCTCCAAGCTGTTCTCACAACCTCTTTTTTTTTTTTTTTGAAACAATTCTCACAATCTCTTGAGTACAATGCAAAGCAAATTTATCTACCATTCTTTTTCTAGAAACACGACGAGAGCAAAGCATGCCTACTCACATGGAAGAAAATAATTGTATACCTGATAAACGAAAAATAGACGTAAAGAAGATACAAACGACACGAAGCTATGGTCAATCGACAAGTCGACATGATAGGCAAACATAACACAACACATACATACTAACACCCGAAGCAAATGTCGACAAAGAGCAAAGCATGATAGTATCTTCCACGCACACCATCCACCGAGCCTAGATCTGGCGTAGCCCTCATAGAGAGAAGGGTGGGCCAATATCGCCAGCGTCTCAAAATAGTACGTATGTAGCTGCTGTGCACAAAGTGCATGGCCAAAGCGTGCTGCTCGTAGTCCTACTTGTGAACGCAGACGGTCTGTCCCTGCGAGCAGAGCATTTACGCGCTACGTCGCAAACAAAGGGAGGTGGCATCACCACCAGCAGGGTCGGCAAAATCTCTTAGAAGTTTATGGCCAAGTGGTTGAAGGTGTTCTCCTGATGCCGCTCATTCCGAACCAAGATCGAAGAAGTGTGTGCATGTCACCACGCGCACACAAACAGTATGCATGGTGTCTATCTAGCGACTACTTAGTGTCTAGAAAGTTCGAGTTTGGCAGTGTGGACAACAGAAACAGAGGTGGAACAAATTCTGGCAGAACGTTGTGTATCAAGTAAGTTAACCGAGGAGGTGGAGAAATCATGTGAACGGTGCGTGTATATATAGGCCGACTATAAGACAGGAAGTGTGGGGACGACTGAGACGCGTGGACGTACGTGTGATCGAGATAACGGGCCTGGACTAGCGCCCGTGAATGAATCTTTGCACTACTCCCTCCACATTCGAGCTAGGTACTCACCCCTGCAGCAGAAATAGTACTTCCCGTGATCATCTGACCCTGCCCAGCCACAGCAACACCACCACCTCCCTGGCTACCAATCAGCCCGGAAGTTTGAGGAAGAACTAGAGCTCCTTTCTGTGCCTCCGCCGCCACCGCCTGAACCACCTGTTTGATCAAACTTTGATCAACAGTGTTCCTCACATTGGACTGGCCATCAGCATTGTTACCGTGGAAGTTTCTATTGCCAAACTCCCCATGATTATTTCTGCCAGCAAAACCACCTCTATTCCAATTGTCTCCTCTGGTACCTCTGAATTTGTAGCGCCTACGATTCTGGTACCCATGATCATTATTACCTCGACCAGAGTTGTTGAAGCCTGACCCACCATGGAAGCTTCCAAAAGCTCCTCCACGCTGGTTAGACTGATTATCGAAATTGGAATACTGATTGCCAGCGTCGAACCTCTGATGAAATCACGGCCGCCCACCGAACCACTTGATTCACCAGTATGAAAGTTCCCACCACCAGATCCATCGTTGGGCTGGTTGGAATTACCGAAAAAACGACCGCCCCGGCCTCTATTGTCGGAAAAGAAATTCCGACCACCACCATAGCCGCTGCCCCGGCCATTGGCGCCGCCGGCACCGCCGCCTTCCATTACGTCAAGAACACAGCGCCGCCCACCAGATAGGGTTTCGGTTCTGGACCACATTAGACCGAATAAGTTCCTAAACGCACGACCTACTCCGAAGTATGCATCGTTGGGCACCACATCAGATCCGCTAGCTCGTTCCCACCGCCGACGCAAATACATGTTTAGACAAGCTGGATACCGTATGCACGTTCACCGTATTTGGTACACACCATATACGGGGCGCGATCCGGCCTGGTCCCAAAGCCCTGAAATTTGAAACATGCACCTTCTTCGGATCACCAGATCCGCATCTGGAGGTAGCCGAAGAACAAACCATCGCTGGAGACCGGTGCCGCCATGACACGAGAGACCACTCGGAGTCCGCATCCTGGCAGGAAAAACCGATGCCTCCAACACGGGATCCTTAGGAACCCTCTTCCGATCACCAGGATCCCAAGAACCTGAAACATTTCTACTCGAGGAAGGACTAACCTTGGTTGGAGAAACATGCAGCTCCCATGCCGCCAACCTTTGTTGACGACGTCGTTCGATCCGTTTCGCCACTCTAGATGAGGAATTGGAAACAAAGCCGCCATCGCCCGAACACCACTACCGGAGGTATCTGGAAGAGATCTCCGACGAGACCTCGAAATCCTCCTCCCGCTCCGAAATGCCATCCTCACTCCCGCTGCCCTCCTCAGAGAGCACCTAGAAACGCCCGTCCGCCGGCGAAAGAAGCGCGTCAGATCCGGCCGAGCCGCCGGATCACCGCACCCTCTCCCCCTTCGCTTCCTCCCTTGTGGAAGGAGAAGATTACACAAAATAAATTGCTTGTGATAAACCACGTATCACACACTTCATTGCTTAAAAGCCTGGGGAAAGCTTGTTTCTATCGCAAATGGTTTACTATAGCCATCCTTATGTGTAATCGCACACGGGGTTCGGGATTGATATGCATAGTAGAGGTGCATCGCACACCCATGGGTACCGTCGGTTTGAATCTCTGTGTGCGAAAGGCCATTTTCACCGTGTGCGAAGGCCTATTCTGTAGAATGGATAATTTCTTTCGAGGAACTTGACAGAAAAGGGTGTACACGGTGTGAAGATCCCGATAAACACCCAAAGGAGCACATCTTTCATGGTAAAAGAATTGCATATTTTGAGTTTATGCTTGAGAAAATAGCCCTAGTCATGTAGGTTCACTATTTTGGTAGGGCAATCATCTTGTGACCAGATGCACAGCTCAATTTCGACTGTTGGTCCTTCCAAGTGTCTACTGGCTTAATGCCGTGCAAACAAAGCCACGAAACAAGGCCACCTCTCCGCACAATCTGTTATGGGACTTTGATAGAGTAGTGCAAGGTGTTTTCCCAATGTCACTCATTCCGAACTTCAGAGAAGTGTGTGTCTGTTATCTGCGCAAGCAACACGCATACCATGTCTATATGGAGAAGTATGTGAATTGTCTATGGTCTAGCGAGAGTCTGACAACTTTAGTAACGACAAGCACATGACGTGGATCAAATAAGATAAGATCGATCATGGCGTTTGTGTTCATCAGGCTCTATAAAAAATACCAAAGAGATGTCGGTAAAACACTAAGCACGTACAACAGTATGTTCTTGCGAGAGAATCATTTGTGCACTGTGTGGCAAAGAAAGCTAGGTGGCTTGACCAATGGTCGGCACGATCTCCTAGACTCCTACGGGATGCTGGCAGTGTGGTCGAATGTGTTTTTCTGATGTCTCTTATTCCGAACCGCGAAGAAGCGTGTGCGATGTCACCGCACGCACGCAATGTACATATCTGGTGTGTAGGAAGAGTTTGGCAATGTGAGACAGCGGAAATTAGACCAGGCGCGTGTGCTCGTTCCGTGTATGAAAAATTCATGTGAACGCACGTGCGTATATATATACTATCGTGTGGGGCCTACTAAGACGCGTGGACGCACGTGCTATCGAGAGACAGGCCCGCGGATGAATCTTCGGCCCATACATGTCCGGGCGGGGCCCGTGCACCCACCCGCCGGGCCGAATGATACCGAGCCACGCCGCTCCTAGAGCATTCCGACCGTTGGGTCGCCTCGAGTGCGCGGCGATCCCTTTCCTTTTGGCAAACCCACGCGCACTCCTCCCCCCGACCGTTACCATCTTCCATCCCGTCCCCAAATTCCCCCCTTCAAAACCTCTCCGCCCGTACGTAACCGTACCCCACCAAGCAGATCCACCGCGAGACAGACATCCTAGCCGGAGCGCCACCATCCAGCGCTCGCCCCATCCATGGCCGACGCCGCCGCGCTGGTCGCCGTCCCCCCTCCGCAGCAGCGGCACCCGCTGAGCCAGATCGCGGCGAGCGGCACGCACAGGCTGCTGCTAAAGCAGTGGCTCAAGGAGGAGGACCTCCTCGCCCGCCGCGTCGCGCTCAGGGAGGCACGCCTCGACGGCGCGAGCAAGGAGATCACCTTCCTCTACTGCGCCTTCTTCGCATTCCACGCCGCCTCCGTTCTCGTCCTCTTCCTCTCCTCCTCCATCTCCCTCGGCACCGACCCGTCCCTGTCCCTCTCGTGCCGCCGCTCCTGGATCCCCTGCCTGGTGTCTCTGCTGGCCTCCCTGGCCATGCTGTGGGCGCTGCGGTACAAGGCGGACACGGAGGCCGTCCTGGAGCGGGTGCTGGCAAGGGAGCAGGAGGACGCGGCGCTGCTGGGCAGGTGCGTCGCGGAACTCAAGCGCAAGGGGCTCGAATTCGACCTGCTCAAGGAGGTGGACGCGCTGCGCAGGGCCAAGAGCCTCCGCGTCGAGGCCAAGGGGGGCGCCGCCGCCTCAGAGAGCCCCAGGAGGTGGCCCGCCAGGGACCTCCCCGTCTTCGCGCTATTCGGCGCAGCCTGCGGCGTCCTCGTGCTCACCAGGTTCCTGCTCTGCAGCAACTAGCCAGCCAGGACGACGACGCCGGATCTCGTTGATCCCTTCACGTATTCAGGACTTCGATTGCTTCTTCATCGATAAAGAAGCTTACCTACTGCTGTTCAGTGCTCGTTCCATCCTCCTGCAGAACTGTTTGTTCTGCGAATTTTGATGCTTGTAATAAGGAAACAATGTATTTGATGCTTCAGGTTTTGCTTGTGTTGATGTTTCTGGTTGTAACAGAGAGCAAACTACTCTCTCAAGTTTAGTCCCTGTTGTATTGCCCCAAATTGGTCCACTGGCCTAGTTTCCTGGGACAGAATCATTTGTCAGATCTCCAGATCAATTTGATAAAGCCACCAAGTGCCCGAAAAGAATCTCTTCAGGAAACCAACACAGCGGCATGCTGCCTCAACTCTACCTCCTGAACGTCTATTCTCCTTCATTGACAAACTTCACCAGGTTCTTCTTCGATGAACGTCTATTCTCCTTCGATGAAGTCACGGTAAACCTAAAGAAGAAACATTCTTCAAGAAACCACTTGTAGTTTATAGCCGGTGCCAGGCTTTCTGAATCTTTTCTCCTTTTACAAACTCAAACTCTTCTTTCTATCAGAAACTCCATTCTAACCAGCTTGAGATGCTTGCCTACAGAACTGGTTAGCTAACTGCAAGTTCAAAAGTCACAAACAAAACAACGGCAAGCCATCACAAGCAATTCCAGCCGCATCCATTTGCACTTCTTATTATAATTAAAAACAACACGAACTGTGATTACAAATTATCACACCATTCAATTTCAGGGCGCAATCATCCCCTCCAAGCAAAACACAAGTAACATCTTACACAATTTACAAGGAACACAGTAATAATCTAGCCCAGCGACACCAAGATCGACACACAATTCCCCGACTCGTTCCAGCGGAGAGAAGTTGGATCGATCAGACGTTGGCAGGCCCCTCTTTCGTCAGCGGGTACGGTCCGGGAGAGTGGGCCACGCCGGGAGGCGGCAGGGGCGTGCCGTAGATCTGCGCGCCGACGCCGGTGCGCATCTCCTCGCGGCCCTTGTGCTTGCCGAGGAAGTAGCAGCCGAAGCCGAGCAGGATGGTGAAGAATATGAAGGGCAGGGAGATCACCAGCACAAACCCCATTCTTGCTTCCTCCTCTGCTCCTCAGATTCCTCCAAGCCTTAGTAGGATGCTTGGAAGTTGGAAATGAGCTGTTAGCTAAGGTGAGCTCCAAGGAATGGGTGGGCAGGATGCTTAAAAGAGAAGTGTTTGCGTTGGGGAGGAAAGCTGGGCTGAGAGGGGGTTTATATAGACGAGGGACACAGGAGCTCAGAGACGAAGCAGTATGGAACAAGATGGCTGGCGCTGGAAGCTTGTGGAGGGTGCGATAGCATACGGGTGACCGTTGGGTTGGTGCATAATAATTGGGGTAACGGTCGAATGCTTTGGGTTCTTCTGCTCGGTGGAGCGTGTTCGTCCACAAATTGCTTTGGGTTCAAGTGTGGTTCTTGGTTTTAAGTGTGGTTCTTCTGCTCGGTGAGTTTAAGGTTTCAAGTGTGGTTCTTGGTTTTATATTACACTCTTGTTTTGCGGATGTACTAAATCTATTGCCCAAATTAATGAATTCGATATAGGTACTCCCTCCGACCCAAATTAATTGACTTGGTTTTGTTTAGATTCGGACGTATCTAGCACTAAAACAATCTAACATTCGAATCTAGACAAATCTAAGTTAATTAATTTGGGTCGGAGGGAGTAGATAAAAAGTAATCACCAAAAGATGTGTGGTCATTTCATATGAATTCTATTACTCTCTCCGACCCATGATACATCCGAATCTAGACAAATTCGAGTCAACTAATATGGGTCGGAGGGAGTATCTGAATTCTTCAAGTACATGACATGGACAGTAAACTCCCACCTTTGGCATGATGATCCTTCTATCCCCAGTTAATTTCCATATATTTAGCCTAATTAATTAAGATTTTGGGAATCTCTTTTCTGAAAGAAGGTAGATCATTCTCTACCTGGAATCATTCTTTCGGAAAGGTGCATGAGGCATGATTCGTCCTCCTTTCCACCACTTCCTCCTGGAAGCCTCAAGGCTTCATGATTAATCTACGCTCAACCGCTCTAGTCCTTGACTCATTGGCCAAGTTGTTGCAGCTGAAGGGCCTGCCCTGTGATTCCAGCAAGCCGGTTGCTCTCCAGATCACCTACAGTACCTTTAATGCAGAAAGGTCGAGCCAAGTAAATTTCAAAGAACAAACAGGGGATGAAATGGCATGCTGCATACAGTTGACACAATGTGAAGTTGACACAATGGAGGCAACTAGGACAATCCACAGTTTTAATACCACAATACAAGCGTCTGGGGATGCCTTCTTGCGTCGACAGGCTCAGGGCATCATACGAAATCTAGTCGGGTAACACTTCATCAGCTAGAGCCACGCAGTCCAGCTAGCTAAATGATGGTACGTTTTACAGGGAACATGGATATCTGTATTATTAACAACGCGGTGGCGACAGGATCGCAGATAATATGTATCTGAATCTGACTTTGAAGTGACCAGGTGATCATCATCGACGGGCTTTTCTAGTGAGCCCGCGGAGGACATCAATCTCCACCTCGGTTGGGTCAGTTGCCTGGATCTCGTAGTGGAACCCGTCGAGCTCATGCTTGATGCGGTCCTTCGAGGTGGAATACAGCATCTTAGCGCGGATGCGGGATGTTGCTGGGGACCTGGTGCAAGACGTGCTTCAGTTATAAAATAAGGTGAAACGATTTTTCTTAGCTCTGCATAGTAGCATTGCCATCAGAAAGAACTTCCTATATACTCCCATCCGTTCCATAATATAAGATGTTTTAGCTTTTGTTAAACAAATGTATCTGGATACCTTTTAGTGTGTAAGTTCACTCCGAACCTACACACTAAAAGATGTCTAGATACATTCATTTCACAAAAGCTAAAACATCTTATATTTTGAAACGGAGGGAGTAGAAAATAATTGGACCACTGGCAAGCATATTTAAAGCCATGTGGACAGGCATCATTACACTTCCCAGACAGCGCTACAAGCACATGTACCAGGTACATTTTTAAAGAAAGATGGCTAACAGTTTCTCTAGAAATGTCCAATCCAAGTTATACTGACATCGTATAGTTCTTAATCCATTCTGGACAGCAACAAGCGAGATACCAGGTACAAAGAAAACAAGAAAAAGCAAATCATGTGATAGACCTCTAGAAATTTTGAGTTCAAGTTCATAATTCAATATTTCCCTCCGATCCAAATCAAATTGACCCAAGTTTGTCTAGATACGCATGTATCGTATCTAGACACATACGTATCTACACAAAGTCGAGTCAATTAATTTGGATCAAAGGGAGTACTTCACACAGAAAAATTAAGAAACATACTGCCTAACAGGAACTACCCATGACTATTCAACAATTTAATATTCATAACATGGGCTAGTTAGTCCTAACTAACTAGGTAAGACTCATTGCTCGCATTAACATATGGATAAGTGACTATGAAGCTCACCAGGCAATGAAGAAAATCTTGCTTTTCTGCACATTCTCCCCAGTAACGAAGTCAAAATCATAAAGGGCATATCTGCAGTCATTTTCAGGCAGAGAAGCCAGGAAATCATCATAACTCTCAGTTGTAGCCCCTGTCTTCTCCACAATAACTTGCTTTTGCTTCTCCTCGATTTTGAAGATAACATAGCGAAATGCCTTCTTCATCTGAAGCTCCAGGAATGTCTGCCTGATGTCAGGAGCAACCCCCATGCCGGAGGATGCATTGGACTGCAAAGAGTACACGTGTGAGTAAAAGCAAAGAAAGCAATTATCTGAAACAAAAAATCTGTCACCCCAAACCAGTAAATAACAGTTTAGAGATCAATCGTTTGAACTGCAATGCCTCCACTGCCATGTCAGCGTAAACTTAGGACAAGACTACAGCTAACACATTCAACGCGGCAACTGGCGTTGCGAAACCACATACAGGTAGCTGACACAGTATGAACAGACATCCTATTTGGTAAAGATGACGATGATACAATCAGAGGGGGTTCAACATCATATTCATAATAAGTTCCAAACTGTGTTACTCTGTTCAAATCCACCATGGATCAAAATAACAAAACAACAGCCACAAACTACCAAAACATGTTGCTCAGGGAAATTATGCACATCTTATTTCCAATTAACAGCAGAAAGGCTCTAAAATGCTCATCCTGGTTTAACAAATGGAGCTGAATCCACTAATATACATTTCAAACGCAGCATCAACCCTCTCGAAATTATTGAACCCAACACACGATAGAAGCAAGATAAACTTGATGACCCATGTATGTCCCTTGGGTACGAATCTGATAAGTACACAGAGTTAGATAAATACCTAATAACAACCTTGATTATACAGTAAGACAATGTTCATATGTATTAAAAAACTTGCTAGACTGACAGCAAATCAGCAATACCCAGAGAAGTCCGATGGATGCATCTCTCTAACTATTACCATCAAAGTGGGGGTATGAAAATGAGTGATTCACACTTTAAAAAAAATGGAGATAACACTGCTTTTCACTGTAAGAAGGAAGCCACTGCTTCTAACATGGCTATCCTCCACCCTCCACCTCCATGGGGACTCAAAATTTTAATGAAACATGGAAGCATGGTCCACTTATACATGTCATATATCAGAGGGGCTTACAAATAATGTAACAACTGGCAAGTCAAGTGGTCCAGCGCAACCGAATACAAAAACTTCAGGAGGTTCCATTTATTTAATAGAAAAATAGCAGGAGGTTCTTCCCCAGGTGAAGTGGACGTTTTCTTGTCTCGCTTGGGGCTAATAGCCTAATAACAACTCCCTATCCCTGTCCCTAGACGCCCAGATCATCCTTGGACTCACTGTGATATCACTAAATACACCCCTTCATTTCGTTGGCTCAACCATCATTTTACCCCCCTATTCATTTCTATCGCTAACCCTTCTTTCCCTCCCCAGTTTTTCTAGCGTTGCGCACCTATGCACCCTAGCGTGACAACTTAAAGCCCAGCGTATAACTTGACTCTCGGCTCAGCATCCACAAGTCAGCGGCAATGCAGAAATAGCCAGAGCACACAGATAAGCGCAGAACAAATGAACTACTACCAGACAAATCACCCAATCCCGAATTGAGTCTTGGAATTAACAATTGAACTCTGTAAGAAGGAGATGCCACTGCTTTTCACTGTACGAAGGAAGCAGCTGCTTCCCTACTAACATGGCTATCCCTCCAACCCTCCATGGGGACTCAAAATTTTAATGAACATGGAAGCATGGTCCAGTTATATAAGTCATATATCAGAGGGACTTTGTACAATAAACGTCACAACTGGCAAGCCAAGTGGTCCAGTGCAACCGGATACAAAAACTGCAGGAGGTTCTTTTTTTTAAGAGAAATTTGTAGGAGGTTCTTCCCCAGGTGAAGTGGACGTTTTCTATTCTCCCTTGGGGCTAATAACAAGTCCCTATCCCTGTTCCCCGGACGCCCAGATCATCCTTTGACTCACCGTGATAATACTAAATACACCCCCTTCATTTCTATGGCTCGACCCTTCTTTGCCCCTCTTCACTTGTATGGCTCACCCTTGTTTCATCTTCATTTCTATGGCTGACCCTTCTTTGCCTCCCCAGTTTTTCCAGCGTCGCGCACTTATGCACCCTAGTGTGACAAGTTACAGCCCAGAGTATAACTTGACTCTCGGCTCACCATCCACGAGTCGCTGGCGATGCAGAAATAGCCAGAGCATACAGATAAGTGCAGAAAAGAAATGAACTAGTACCAGACAAATCATCTAGTAATAGTCAGTATGAAATCCGAAATGAGTCTTGGAATTAACAATTGAACTTTGTGTAGACTATACGCGCGCCCCTACCACCTTTTCCAGTACTCCGCTCTCCACAATCCACACCATCTACTACCACAAAAACAGGATCGCAACAAACGGAATCAACTGCTTCTGCGCCATCTGATCCCCCGGGGGCCTGCGGTGGGAACAGAACTCCCTCGAGTAGTAGATCTGTAAAAGGAAGACACGAACACCTGTGCAGAAGCCTACACCCAGACCACCCGTAGATCTAAACGTCGGCAGGAACGCGGGTGAGCGAATCGAACCCGACCAGAACCGCCGCGGCAAACTAGCGGGAGCAGGGAGGGAGGATGGGAAGGGGAAGACTCACGGAGGTGCGCACGAAGGCCATCTGGGTCGGAGCGGCGGCGGCGGCGGCGGCAGGGCGGGTGTGGCGCCTCCGCAGGGTTCGATCGCACGCGGACAAGATTATTCCGTTGCCGAGGGCTCTCTGCGTTCTGTTCTCTGCGTCTCGTCAGTGTGGCGTGGAAGATTCAGAACGGGCGTGCGTTTTCCTTTCATATACGCGCACGCACGCACGCGGCTCCGGCGCGGGGGCTACGCGGCGGGTACGGGTTGGCCGGTGACGGCTCGTGGGGGTAACGTGTCAGTGAGCGCGTGGGGGCTGGGCGGCGGCGGATCTGACGGCTGCGACACGTGTGGCGGGCTGGCTGTCGCTGAGCCTGTGGGCCCACTCGCAGAGTCGTGCTGAGTTGGGCTATTTGACGTGTGATCTCTTTTTCCAAATATTTCAAGGAATATATAAAGAGGTGGCGAAATTGGGCAAGGAATGCGTGGAATTCACGCACGGGTTGCACAATCTTACAGGCGTGGACGACACGAGAGGATAGGTGGTAATCTTGTAGGAGTATTCTTTTTCTTTTTCTTTTTTTTTAGCGAAATGTAATCTTGGATTCTCGTACTGTACTGGGAAAAACGGAACGGGATTAGGAAGAAACTACCACGTCTCGCACTCCCGCTAATCTGGTGACCGTCCAAACTAGGGATAAAAAAAAGAGTGAAAACGGACGGAACTAAGTGCCACACATTTGTTTTCATTTTTTTGCGAAAACGGAAACAAAATGGTAGCAGATATTGTCGAAAATAAATACGGACCAAATACAGTTTAGACGCGGAACGATGTAGATTTTATTCGAAACCAAGAGAACCCTAAAATCATACAACAAACCTCAAGTATTAAAAGAAACCAACGAAATTATAGACTAATTATAGCACGGTTTTAGGTTTACAAGGGAATAAAGTAAGATAAAATCGTGAAAGCCTCCTCGAATGCATAGAGGATTATATGGTCATCAGTTCTAGGATAAGCAGCTTTGCAAGTTTAGCTTGACAAGATCATGTAATGGGTCACTTGGATTCGGCCATACACATCACCCTAAAACTGAAATTTCATATTAAATCGGAATGGAAATTTTGTTTTCGCTCTTGTTCTGCCGGAAAACACTGTTCCGTTTTCATTTCCGTTTCTGTCAAAAAAAATCCGTTTCTGTTTTCGTTTTGAAAAATTTCGTTTCTATTTTCGTATTTTTTATTCCGTTATCGTTTTTTCTTTGAAAAAATTGAAAACGTTTCGCTCCACTTCCGATTCCGAAGCTGAAACAACCGATCGTGGTAGGCTGGTGGTGGTAGCCCACCGTGGCGAGCGCGAGCCTTGAATCCCTTGATGGACCGACACAGCCATCGCGTTCGTCGCGTCAGCAACCTCTCCGCGTCGTCATTAAGGTGCTGATTGCTGCTGGGGGTTGTACATGCTGGTCCAAGTGTCGTCTCACACTTTTATATCTCCTGTACTAGTTAATCGTCGCTTGATGCGTGTCTGGTCTTCATGTGGGTGGCAAGGTGGGCACGGCCGCACGGCGCTCGCTGTGTCGCTCAAGAATCAAAGTGAAGGTGTGTGGTCGACGGTTATATATACTAGGAAACTCGTATCCGTGCGCTGCAACGGGAGAGTCGCCATCCTCTGCAGCTCCAGAGCCGTGTAGTTCCTAAAAATACGCTGCCCTTGCCAATAGAAGAAGCGCTTGTAAACACATGGCAATTTAAGTCCCGACCTACCTTATTTTCTCTAGTTTTTGTTTTTACAGTGAGAGTTAAGGCAATGCAACTCTAGGCTTTAGCATTAATAAATACTACGAGAATGAAATTAATTTGAGCTTGATATGCGATATAGAATGTGATCATGGCAGGTAGACCGTCTAGTGGTGACCGTCGATGCCACCGCTGCCAGCGGCGCAAACATGCAACCAGGCACCATGTCTGGTTTTAATATGGATTGTAATAAGGTCCAATCCATGGATTCTGATGATGGGAAGTCCAGTGATGATGATGATGATTCCAGTGACGACGACAACTCGCCCCCCAGGTGGAGGCTTGGCAAGGACAAGATTTTCTGCGAGGACCCAGCAGAGCAACACCGTTGTGCTGCCCTCGTCTACATGGGAGGTAGAAGCAAGTACTGCCTGCTGCAGTGCCTCTCTGTTTTAGATCAAAATGACATGGGCAATGACAATGAGGATTATTACCCTTATGGTCAGGCGGAAGTGGAGGAGGAGGAGGACCTACCATCGCCGCCATCTGCTCCGGTTAACAACATTCACTCTCAAGTATGACAAGAACAGACAACTGACCACCGCCAAACACCGCCGGGTTCGATGCTATCAGCTGCCTCCTGATGTTGATCCGCCCAATGATATCCGAGCTTTCTGGATATAAATTAGCAAGCCATGATATGCTGACAGGTTCAATGCTATGAGCTGCTTCCTGACGCAGATCCGCTCTTCGATGATATTCAAGCTTTTTGGATATCGGCAAGTCGTATCCACAATTATTACGATGTTTAAATAAAGTCTGCAGCAGCACATGTTGCCTGGTGCTTCTCGTATTTCTCTGTACTCCCTCCGTTTTAAAATATAAAATGTTTTAGCTTTACGAAAGAGTATAACTAGAACTCTTTTAGTGCGTAGATTCATATAGATTTGTAGTGAAACTACACACTAAAAGAGACACTCTTTTCATGTAAAAAAAACGAGACACTCTTTTTACCAAATTAAAACATTTTATATTTTAAAAAGGAGGGAGTACTAGTTAGCAACACACGTTCCTTTAATGTAGTACAAACTTATAAGTACATGACTCATATTTTGTTCCTACTTGCGACTTAAGCTTGTCCCTAACTCAAAACTATACATATCATTGCGAATTATACTAAATTATAAAAAAACAAGATATAGTCAGTCGTACAACCCATAATTCTTAGTATCCTCACATGTTAATAACCACATTCTACAACAAATATTACACTGGAACGTGATCACAAAAACAAATCACCTTCGATACATGGCAAAAATTAACACTAGTAGAAACCGGGCAATTTGCCCCGGTTCGTAAGGGCCTTTAGTCCCGGATTTCGAACCGGGGCTGCGAAAGCAGGACTAAAGGTCCAAGCTTTAGCCCCAGTTCAGTTACAAACCGGGGCTAGAGGTCCAACCACGTGGCCTGCTAGGCGCGCTGGGCGGCAGGACATTTAGCTCTGGGTCGTGTTACGAACCGGGACTAAAGGTTTCCTGCCGCGGCAGGGGATGGGGTTTTAGGGTTTTGTGTTTTTTTTTTGTGTTTTGTGTTCAATTATTTTTCATTCTGTGTTTTCATTAGAAACAAGTTTTCAGATACATACGTAACGCTACTACACAGTACTTGACCACATTGACGCAATATATAATATAATTACTCTTACAAGCATATATAAATGGAGTCCCAATAAGGTCTAGAGCATGTCTATTTGATTACATGGAGATCATTACATGGATGCTTTAGGGTATACTTATACAGTATTCTCCATGTGGGTCTATGACCTCGTCGAGAAAAAATGCAGCAAATTCCTCTTGAATTGCTATTAGGCGGTCCTCTGGTAGGAGCTTGTCCCGCATCGCGTCCAACTATGTAAAAAGGAGATCGTATGGATTAGACTCAACACGACTTTTTTAATAAAAATAAAGGGTGAATATATTGTTTACTTACTCGAACATTTTCCGAGGGCTTCTCAATACTGATGCGAATGAACTCGCACACGTAGAATCCACATAGATTAGTTCCCTGTGGCTGGCTCGCGCACTTTACAAAAATAGAATTCAATCAAATAATAACGCTAGCATGACAAATGCACATAAACTAGAATTAAATAGATGCGCGAACTTAGCTCGTACTACTTACCGAGAGTGATTTAAAAAATAGCTCCTTAGGCCATTGACCACGGACATGTTTCTTGAACTTTGTCCAAACCCTACCCGATAAAGAAAATTAATGTATGAGTTAATAACTAATTGATATCAGAAAATGAACGAAAGAAGCCGATATAGTGCGATAATGGTTGAAATTACCTCTGGAGCGCATCGATAATGATGCGATAGTTTTCGATGTCTTTGTTTAGTGAGTCCATGATGTGAACTCTTCCCATGTCAAGTGAAATGCTTAGAAGAATCCAGTGGTACCTACGCAAGGTTTACATACGTCAGTAACTCATCATTTACACTGAACATCGAGTAAGCAAAAGTTAATGTGTACAAAAACTCACTTGCCGTCGTGGTAAGGAAATAGTATTTCGTTGCAGAAATGTTGTTTCGTGAGAAACCGCAACAAGTTGTGCTCGGTCTCCAGTGGTTTATCCTTTAATATAGCAATGAATTGAAAAAGCTGAGATAGAGACCTAATTACATAAATAAAGTAATCACTTACAAACAATACGAACTGAGGATAGTTTTGTCGAGTTACTTTAGATTGAATAACTGAAATAATTCTGTAAATTTAATGGGGACCTCGTCTTCAATGAAGTAATGCGATTTTCGAACTTTCAGTATGAGCCAATTTCGCTGTTCTTTTGATGCTTTCATGTACCATTCATGGAATCGTCGCATTTGTGTTGGCATATCCCGAAGCCTCTCAGAACTGACCAGAGGCTCCCCGTTAACAAATTTGGGTCTACCTCAGCCTTGTGCATAACGCCGTGAATAATTTCATGAATAGGCATACCACATTGCTCGGCCAATATCCTAGCCGTTTCCGGATCCATAGGTTCTTCCTCATATAGTTGAGGTTTGGGTATGTTCACCTGGAGGGGGGGCGATTGGTTTGCTTGTTTCCCCAGCTAGGGAACATCTCTTTTGGTTCTTCGGCTATCACTCGATTGTTTTGCTTGTTTCCCCAGCTGAGGGATGTCTGTTCTGATGCTTCCGCTACCACTCGATTGTTCTTTGTTGATGCTTCCTCTACCGCTTGATCTCTTTTGTTTCAATGTCTTCTGAAGACATCGTGTATAGTCATCTGGCGCATTTAACTGAGCTTGGGATGGCTGTGTCAGTAATTTCCTAAAGTGCTCCTTGGTTTCCGGTTTTATTTGGACCTCTGGCTCAGGTTGTTTCTTTTTAAAATGAGCATCCACTTCGCACGACCGCATCGGTCTCCTCATCGGTCAGGTCGTAAGCCCTCTTGGGAGGAACCGGCGGTACTCTTGGGAGGGGCGACAACTGTCGCTTCGGGCGTTGGTTATCGCTCGACGGAGCGGTGGTATTCTTCCGCTTTTGCCCCTTAGTGGGTGGAGGCGGCTGCGTAGATTGAGATGGACTCGTGTTGGGGTCATGGATTGGACTATTACTGGGAGGAGACGGTGCACTTGGAGGTGGACTTGAAGGAGACGGCAATCGGGAGGAGACGGTTGCCTTGGTGGAGAAGGTGGCCTTGGTGTCGAGCCCGAAACTTGATATATTCTTTTTCCAAGGAATGAAGCCACTCATGACTTCTCCTGTCGCCTCCCCTTCACCTGTGGATGTCAAGCTGTAGTGACTGACACATAGGTAGAATTTCATCCACACCAACACGAGCATAGCCAGCTGGAATCGGATTGCAATGGTAGGTTGCTCCCGGTGCAGAAGGTAAAGCAAAGCCGACCGCCACCTTCATGGATATATTCTTCAGTTCAACATGCAGCTCACAACTAGTCTTCTCCTTAATTGCATCCACGGGGTACACATCCATCGTTGCATCATTACCGTGGCCATCCGTGGAAGCCACGCTGCTTTTTCGTTGCGATGGGCCGACCGTACTGTCCGGTGTAGGATCTTGCTGTCGGAGTCCTTTAAGTTTATTAAGCTCTTGGCGATACTCCTGCAGCGCGGCTTCAAACCTCGTGAACCGCTCTGTATCCTCCTCTTTTTGCCGCTTTGTTCTTCTCGATCAGCTTCTGTATGTGTCACGGTGCTCGGGAAACCCGATAACCCATGGATAAGAAGGTCCGAACCCTCTTGTTCGTCTAGCCTTTTCAGGATTCCCGAGAGCCTTTGTCAGCTCATCGTTCTCTCTGTCGAGAACAAACGTTCCCTCTTCAACCTCTTTGATCACTTTAACAAGTTCTTTCTTGGGTGTAGAAATTTCTTCGGCTGCAACAATCTCGCCTGTTTCTGGGTCTAATGATGCCCCATGCCCGAATACCCAATTTCTTGACCTCAAGGGCCAACTAGACGTAGCTAGAGTGACCCCTTTAGCCTCTAGGTCAGCCTCAGCTTTATCCCACTTACGCATGGCACTCCTGTAGCCACCTGTGCCCATATGATGGTGATATTTCTTTTTGGCTGCATTTTCCTTATTTTTTGCTGATATTGCCTTAGCTAGTGCTGAGGTCTTGTATTCCACAAATGCGGCCCAGTTATCCTGCTGCAACTCTAGTGGGCTAACGAATGGAGGAGTTGTTTCCTTCAAGACATACTTGTGGTACAATCTTTTTTTCCATTCCTTGAATAGTTCGGCCATCTTCTTAAGAGCAAAGTGCTTGACTTTCCTCGTCATTTGCTGTGTGAGCTCATCAGTCTCCAAGACAGGTAGGGTGAAATGTGTCATGAGAGAATTGCACATTGTATCTTTCGCTCTGTCATCTACAAAACTAGCCCCAGCTGGATTCTTTTTCTTTCCTGGCTTGTTCCAGTTTCGCGTGGTGATCGGGACTTTGTCTCTAACAATCACTCCGCATTGACTTGTAAATGCATTCGCAGCTTCTTTGGGCTCCAGCGGTTGACCCTGTGGAGAGACTAAGTCAATGCTGAAACGGACATCAGCGGGCAACTTGTGTGTCGGGCCTCTTGTATTTGTAGAAGATTGGCCGGAAGCGGAGGTCTAAGAGAAGAAACATTCGTCAGTATATATATACGAATCAATTAGTGCATCTATACTGGTGAACCATCGATAGAGGCTTTATATACCTTGACGGAGTTTGTCATTATTATGGTGTCTTCACCATGGTCTCCACGATGGTCAGCACCATCGTCTCCACTATTTGGTGCACCATCGTCTCCTCTAGATAAATTAAGATATTCGGAGCCATCATAATAAGACCCCCCAGTACCCTCATCTATCATGTTGAGAAGCTCCTCTTCATTCTGTCTACTGTCCATAGCTTAACTAATACAGAAAAAGAATATTGCATTAAGTGAAAGAATATTACAACTGCGACAACTCAGATACAGTACTTAGTGATTAAGATAAATTACAATAATATAAGATAAAGTATATTATTAATACATCATCGGAGAATAGATCGGGTGCATTATAGGATAAAGTATAAGATAAAGTACATTATTAATACATCACCGGAGAATAGCTCGGGTGCATTATAGGATAAAGTATAAGATAAAGTACATTATTAATATAAACTAGCGAACGCGGCTGCCGCGTTCTGTGCTACGGGAGCTCTGCAGCCATAGAAGAGGAACCATCACCGGAGAATAGCTCGGGTAAGATCCGTGAACCTGCCAGATATTGGAGAACCTAGTCTCCAAAAGATACATGTATCGCCGTACATGCTCGTCCTCCTCCCTGATACGACGACGTACCACCTCCTCAGGGGCTGGCTCCCTCTGCACCGCTCCTAGACCTCGTGGACGCCACCAAAGAAGCTCCGGGTCGACGGTGATACCCGGATTCCTCACCAAGGTACGAGCCCCGACAGGCAGCACCTCCCAGTGCCAACCCGGCGGAGCCCAGACTCGGACATCCTCGACGGAGTCCAGTAGGCTCGGACGAGATGGACGCGACATAACTAAATAATAGCAATAAACAATCATAAACAGTAACTAAATCACTAAGTATATATTGTCCTAATAACAATAACCCTAAACCTATCACTAACTCAACTAAACCTAATTAACTAAGTATTCTAACTAACCCTAGATAAATACTAATAAAACTGACACTAACACACTAACTAAAACACTAATACTAATACTACTAATAACACTAACACACTAACTAAAATACTAATACTACTAACTAACACTAACCAAAATACTAATACTACTTATTTACAAACACTAACACTACCACTAACCAAATTTAACTAATAACACTAACTAACTAAAATAGTAATACTATTAACACTAACACTAACACTAACTAATTAAAATATTAATACTTCTAACTAACACTAACCAAAATCCTAATCCTAATACTACTAACCAAAATCCTAATACTGCTAACCAAAATCCTAATCCTAATACTACTCTAACTAATAACGCTAGCTAATACTTCTAACTAATAATCCTAATCCAAAATACTAATACTTTTAACTAATAATCCTAATCCAAAATACTAATACTACTAACCAAAATCCTAACACACTACGTACCCTAACTAATAACCCTAGCTAGCTAATTAACCTTAACTAACCAAAATTAACAGACGTGCACTGAGGCGGCAATGGAGACGGGCGAGGCGGAGACGTCTCGACGGCGGCGAGGAGGTGGAGACTTCCGACGGCGGCGGCTGGCGTGAGGCGGCGTCACAAGGCTGAGGCGGCGAACGGCGTGGGCGTGGCGCAGGGAAAACGGCGATCTCCGGGTCGTGGCTCGACCCGGGGCAGGGGTGCCCCTTTAGCCCCGGTTTGCATTGGTGTTTTCGGCCCGCCGCACTTCCCGCGCGCCAAAACCCTTTAGCCCCAAAGGTTATTTTTGGCGCCAAACCCAAAAATGGTTTATAGTTTTCAGAAAATTATGTATTATATATCAAAATTTTTAGAAAAAAAAGATCTATAATTTAAATCTATTATCATACTTTATTATACAACTTAAATGAAATTATCTATTATCTAAAAGTATTATATTTAGTAGAAATGTTCACAAAAAATAATAAAAATATAGTTTATTATTTAAAAATGGAAAAATACATATAATATAGCAAAATATTCACAAAAATATAGTAGAAATGTTCTCCCGCTATTTCCCCCGCTTCCCGCCATGTTCTCCCGCCATTTCCCCCGCTTCCCGCCATTTCCTCCGCTTCCCGTCATTTCCCCCGCTTCCCACCATGTTCTCCCGCCATGTCCCTCTATATCTAGGCCGACCGCCATTTCCATCCACACATCCACACCTTCTCTCTCACAACAATGGACACCGCTTACTGGGCTTTTCTAACGCTCGAGGAGACCGAGTGCAGGCGCCTTCCTCCCATGCCATGCCGCTGGCTGGATGCTGAGCGCTAGAGGGGTTCTTGTTCCTCCTATGTCTCAAGGTTCGGCCCGCCAGGCGGCCATCACGAACCACTTCTACCTCGAGCTCACGCCGGAGCAGCGGATGGATCCCCATTGGGATCCCGACAACCTCGACACCTGGAATGCCTTCTTCACAAACCGGCGGGAAAGGGAGCTCGCCAGGTACGAGGGTGACGACCCGTCCCCAATGAACCACAACGAGGCTGGTCGCCGCCTGTGGTGGGCGAACCGGACTATCACCGGTGTGATGCGCTATATCGCCATGGGAGACCATCCTCGTCTGAGGTACTCGCACTTTCACCAGCAGCATAGCCACAAGAATGGTGGTGGTGGTGAAGGCCTAGGACGTACTGGGGTCGTCATCCGGGAGCCCCCTCCCGCGCGCGTCGTCAATCCGAGGCCGGAGGATCCATCCGCGTGCTACGAGGAAGGGCTGGGGATCCATCCGCGTGCTACGAGCGACGACGATGACGATGACGATTCTGAAGACGACCCAGAAGCTATGTACTACAGGGCTAGATATGATTATGACTAATTTTTACGTTTTAATATTAATAAATGTCTGGCCATAACAAGTTGCAATACTACCTATTGAGATCGAGAAAGTTCATATCCATATACATATAAGAAGATCATTAAAAATAAAGGTTTAATAATATTGTACATCACCAACATCCACACATGTTAGGGTTTTCTTCTAATCCGTAACCATGGAGCATCTTCCTTATTTAACGGGATGCTTGGGTCATCCTTCACAGCGAAGGGCGGAATTTCATGAAACTTATCATAATCGTCTGACATGTCTATCTTATCCTCCACCCCCACGATGTTTCTTTTTCCTGAAAGAACTATGTGGCGCTTTGGCTTATCGGATGCTGTATTCTTTTGGTTATATTTCCTTTTTCTCGGTTTGGTAAACATGTCCTTCACATAAAAAACCTGAGCCACATCATTGGCTAGGACAAATGGTTCATCTCTATACGCAAGGTTGTTGAGATCCACTGTTGTCATTCCGTATTTCTTGTTGAAAGTGCATGTGTGCCCCCATGTGTGGTTTTAGTAATTAATGACAATCTTTATGGACTTATGTTTGCATTGAGTTTTACCTGTAGGATTTGTCCATAGGCAATGCTTGAACCATATGTTGGCTTCAAGGTTGGGAGAAGAAGATTAAGTGTTGACCAAGGTTTCAATGAGTGATCTGGAGATTGGTCAAGTGAAAGTTGAGCCTATAGCAAGTGTGTCTTGAAGACTAAAGTTGGGGTGATATCTCTTATGTTCCTTCAAGACACCAACATAATGAATAAAGAAGATATGATGTGCAAGTTCAATGTGAGCTATCTCGAAGAGATCATTTGCTTAGAGCTTACCATGCTATGGTTATCATGGATATGGGAAGATGATATGCTCAAGAGATAAGCTCTACCATAGTGGAGTATGGGAGAGCAATTTGCAAGTCTTCACCAAGCTAGTGCAATCAATAAAGGTGTTCCATCTTGAGGTGGATAAGATCGCTATCATCAAGCTCAAGTGGAATATTCTCAAGGCAAAGGTATGTTCTTGATAGGGTTTCTTTCTTACT
This sequence comes from Avena insularis, assembly GCA_023614405.1. Taxonomy (NCBI): domain Eukaryota; kingdom Viridiplantae; phylum Streptophyta; class Magnoliopsida; order Poales; family Poaceae; genus Avena; species Avena insularis. Next base: position 35,878,477 of record CM042696.1, on the reverse strand, counting down.
GATCTCATGGTGTTAGTTGGGGAGACCGGTTTATAGGATAGATAGCCGTACTATCAAGAGGGGCTCTCGAGTGAGTAACTTGATCATATCCTTCATGAGAGCTCAAACCTTTGCATACTTGGCATCATCATTTCTTGGTTGTTATTTGGATCCTATCCATGTGAGGTTCTTGAGCTTGTGGTAATATTCATAACAAGATCTAGTTCATCGAAAACGGATTACATATGCATTCTCTATTGCGTTTTCGATATTGGAGGTTTTACCGGTTTGTCTTTTTGAGATTGGTAAAACCTTACATTGTTTGGTTCTTATCCATGAGAGGATTTAGAGCTTGTGTTAATCTTCATGACAAGCCCAAGTTCATCGAAAACGGATTTCATATGCATTCTCTATTGCGTTTTCGATGTTGGAGGTTTTACCGGTTTGTCTTTTTGAGAGAGGTTAAACCTTTCGTCATTTGGTTTTATCCTCCATTGCTGTACTATGATGGTTCTCTGTGTGGTCTTGTAGATCTCGTTACTATCTTCGAAACGAGCTCAAGATCATCAAAATCGGAGTCCGGATGCAAAAGTTATGGTCATTTCAGTTTTGCTATTTCTGTCAGTTTTACCTTGGGCGGAATGTCCGGCCGTTTTCAGCCGGAATGTCCGGCCCGGCCGGAATGTCCGGCCCTGGGATCTTGTCGACCTCCCCGGACATTCAGAACACCATATCGGACTCACCCCGGACTCTGGCCGGAATCTTCGTAGGCCGGAGTGTCCGGTCAGCATCTCCCGGAGTGTCCGAGGTAAGTTGCTCCAACGGCTCTATTTCCAGGGGCCCTATATAAAGGCCCCTTCTTCTACCTTGGTTGCTGCGGTTTTTCCAACCTCAAGAACCCTAAAACTGAGCCACCATTGTTGATCTCTTGAGCTTGCTTCCCTCTCAATCCCTCCTATGATTCTTGCATATTCTTGAGGAATTTGATAGAGGAGATCTAGATCTACAATCCCACCAATCAATCTCTCCTCTAAGTGAGGGGAACATATTGGGATCTAGATCTTGGAGTCTTTTGTGGATTTTCTCCATTGTTCTTCCTCTCTTATTCCCCCATAAGTTTTGTAGCTTTGGTGAATTTGAGAGTGAAGGACTTGAGCACTTCTTGTGTTCTTGCCATTGCATTTGGTGCATCGGTTTGAGTTCTCGGTGAGGATTCGATTGGGTGAAAGGTGATAAGCTTTTTACTCTTGGGTTCATTGGAACCCTAGACGGTTTGGTGGTTTTGCAGGTTTGTGGATTACTTGGGGCCTCCAATTAAGTTGTGGAGCTTTCCCCAAGCTTGTTTGTTGGGAGCCTCCAATTGAGTTGTGGAGAAGTGCCCCAACCTTGTGAGAGGTTCCGGATTGCCACCGACAAGTGCACCGATAGTGGAAGTGTGGATCGATCCCGTTGGGGTGAGATTCACAGGAGAACAAGGGAGGCCTTTTGTGGTGTTGGTGGTTTCATACCACCCCCTCTCCAAACGAGACGTACTCCATTGTTGGGAGGAACTCGATAAAACATCGTCGTCTCTGTGTGCCTCGGTTATCTCTATACCCGAGCTTTTACTTATGCACCTTACTTTGTGATAGCCTTCGTGCTTGAAGTCTATATCTTGCTATCACATAGTTGCTTGTCTTGCTTAGCATAAGTTGTTGGTGCACATAGGTGAACCATAGAATATATAGGTTTTGTGCTTGACAAAGTAAACGCTAGTTTTATTCCGCCTTTGTTAAGCCCATCTCGTAAAAGTTTTAAATCTCCTATTCACCCCCCCCTCCCCCCTCTAGGCAACATATGTGTCCTTTCAATTGGTATCAGAGCCCGGTCTCTCATTTTAGGCTTCACCGCTTTGAGAGTAAAGATGTCGGCTAGGGGATTTGTGGACAATGAAATGTTCATATTCGATGGCACAAATTATGATATATGGAAAACTCGTATGCTTATTCATTTTCGGGACATGGACCTAAATTTGGAGCGTATTGTAGATATAGGTTTTTCTCCTCCAATGGATTTCGAAAATCTATCTTGTGCGGATGAGAAAAACTTATATCTCGGTGCTCAAGCTTCTAATGTGCTTGTTAATGCTTTAAGCTATGTAGTTACTTCTTCAATCATACCTTTTTGGAGCGCTCATGAGTTATGGATAAAACTTCAAGATAAATATGATGTGTCCAACATTATTGAGGATGATTGTATTGCTTCCACTTCCGGCCGTGATGACTTCTCATCTTCTTCCACTTCACCAAAGTGTGGTAAGACACAAGGTAATGATATGGTGAGTGGTGATGAATATTGCAATGTTGATAATGAGATTACTCTTATTGATCCTTCTTCTCTATCTCATTGGAATACTTCATCTTTGGACTCTAACACTTGTAGCACCCAAAACTCCTTATATGATTGTGTTGGTAGTCCTTGCATATCATGTATAAATGGCTTGAATAAATCTTATGATGATATGGTTGTGTTGTCTTGTTGCCATGATAAAAATCCTTCTATTTCCTCTAGTGCTTGTGTTGCTAACCATGTAGAGGAAAAGGAAGATTCTATGGGCCAAGACAAGGTTTTGAATGGAGCTTCAAATAATTCATCATCATCATCTCATGGTACCCACCTATGCCTTATGGCTAGGGATTCAAAGGTAACTCCTACTTTGGAACCCAATACCTCTTGTGATGATGAGGATGAGGATAATGAGGAACAAGAGTTAGATTTTGATGATTTATATGAAAAGGGTGAGATGGTTTATCATGCTCTTGTTAAGGATAATATTGCTTGCTCTAACTTTGTTGAAATCTTAGACTTTGCTATTAAGAGCAAAGAACATATTGATAAGTTAGAAGCACAAATTGAGGAGCATGAGAACACCATTGATAAAATGAGTAGCCTTGAGCGTGAGTATGCTAATCAAATTGCACATCTAAATGAATCTCTTGAAGAGGAACAAACCACTAAGGAATCTCTTGAGGAGACTTTTGCTCTAGAGTTATCTAGAGTGAAGGAATCTCAGGATGGAGGTCCTAAGGTGGCTAGTGGTCTCAAAAGTAAAAATGATGAGCTTCAAGTTGCTTATGCTAAACTCCTTGAGGATTTTGAGCACCTCAAAAATGGCTCTAGGGTCATCAAGGGTGAGCTCATCAAACTCACCGAGTCACATGAGCAACTTAAAGCCTCTTACTCAAAAGTGTTTTTGAAGCTGTCCTCACCTCTTGCAATTAATTATGATGCTTGTGCTACTAACTCTATTTCTTGTGAAGCATCTATTTTGAAGGATAATGTTGAGCTAAAGACTCAACTTACTTTGCTAAATAGCAAGTATGGGATCTTGGAAGAAAGTCATGGTAAGCTATCAAGCTCTCATGAGGATCTTCTAGCCTCCCATGATAGGCTAAAATTAGCTCATGAGGCTATTATGTCAAAGGTAACATCTAATGAGCATCATGTGGACATTAGCACTACTTCTACTCCAAATGTCATATTGCCATGTGCTAGTCCTTGTAATTCATCCACTCATGCCATTGATACATCTTGTGATGAATTACTTTCTGTAACTTGTTGCTCTAATAATGTAGCATCCACTTCCTCTAGTATTTTTGTTCACACTAACCATGTAGAGGAAATTAAAGAGCGCAAGGCTCAAGTCACTTCTTTGAAGAATAACTTGAAAAGGGGTCATAAAGGGAAGGCCACATTCGATAATATCTTGAGTATGCAAAAATCCCCCAATGACAAGAGTGGGCTTGGATTCAACTCCAATGTCAAGAACAAGTCCACTATCAAGTTTAAGAACAAGGGCAACAAGAAGAATGGCCAATATCAAGTCAAGAATCCAGCCAACATCGTTTGCTTCAAGTGCAAGGAAGAAGGGTATCATGTTAGATCTTGCCCATTGAAGAAGAAGCCTCTTAGTGTGAAGCAACAAGGGAAGCAGCCTCAAGCTCTAACTCAAGTTAGTGATGGGTCTCTTCCTAAGAGAACTACTCGAACTCTTCCTCGAGTTGTGGCTTCACCTAAGAAGAAAGATGGCAAGAGAAGAACTTGCTATATATGCCGTGAGAAGGGGCACATTTCTTCCTCATGCACTATTGGTATCTCCTCATCCAACCCTATTATTATTGATGATGCTTATTCTCTTTGTAAGGATGAGGTTGGCAATGTGTTTGCCAAATTTGTTGGTGCTCAACGTGGGTTCATGAAAAGAACCATTTGGGTTGCCAAGCCTATTGTGACTAACCTCTTAGGACCCAACTTGGTTGGGTACCAACAAGCCAAAACTTGATCAATAGGTATTGTTGGAGGGCATTGGAGGCTTCGTTACATTATGAAGAATTGAGGGATCTTCATCATTTATTCTTGTCAAGTCAAGCCATTTGGATTATCATGCTTCTATCATATATCCAATGTTCTTCCTTGCGGTAACATGTTCTTAACTCATTTACATTGAAAGTTACTTGCTCCTTTGTGCATATGTTGGTTTTGTACCTTTGTATGTGTTTGTACATGTTGTGATTCCCTCATACTTATATTGAGTTATCAAGTATACTTGTGTATGTTGGTTGTCACACCATGTATTTGTGTCTCTTGGGTTGCAGCCTTTGTTGAATTTATTTGGTATCTTTCTTGGCTCTTGTGAGAGATTAATGGACTATCCCATTTTGGGGGAGTGTTATGCTTGGGCATTCCACAATCCTAAAATGTGTGTACATGAGGAATACCACTTAGTATGTGTATTGCAAGTTTATCTAGTCTCTATGTGGTATGTCTTTCTCATGAGAAGTTCAAGTTCCATAATGTTCATTAATCATCTCTATTTGGATGTTTTTACCTCTTGTTGAGTATTCTTGGTTAATCACATTATGGGAAGTCATACGCTTTGTTCATATCACAAACCTAGAAAATGTGGACATTTGAGGTAGTGTCACTTAGAATTGATATTGATAATTATCTAGCTCCTAAGTGGCACATTTAGCTCAAACAAGTTCCAATTCCCTTGGATTGATTTTATTGCTCATCTTTTGGATCTTGTTTGTGAGAGTTTTCTTGGTATGTGTTTCCCCATATTTGGACCTCCATATCCTCGATGGAAACCATGTGTTTCAAGTTACTTTAATCTTTTATGATTGTGTGACTATTTGGAGCTATCAAGAATCTCTATCTAAGCATCAAGCTTAATTTTTATATTTCGTCATATGTTTATTGTTGTGAATATGATCATGATATCCTTGAAAACTACCTTGGGAAATGTTTCCCCATAATTCTTGTCATTGGACAAGTGGAACTCCATATATGGTAGAATTTATTGATCATATTCATTTTGGCCTTTGCTTAAATTTTGTTCTACCTCTTGCCAACAGAATGTTTTGTGTTTTTCCAATGCTTTCCTTGCCTCTTGTGGATCTTCATATTTTTTGTATCCTCATGTGTTTTATTTAATGTAGGTACTAGTGATGATCCCATTTGTGTGCATTTTGCATTCAAAAGGAAAATCTTACATAATGCACTATCCATGGGGGAGCTCTCCTATATTATTTAGAACACTCATATTTATGCTTCTTGTTTTGTTCCATATCATGTTTATGTGCTTGGAAGTATGATCTTTTCTTTTGGTACTTTGTGCCATCATGAAAAGTGTAGAGAGTTTGGTTTGTGTGTTGGAACCTTGATTTTTGGGAGTTGGTTTTGTCTCATTACTTGTTACTTGTTTTGACCATTTTAGAATGAGATAAATCCTTGAGCATTTGTGTTTTATCTATCTTTTGCTCTTTGACTTTTGCCTTGTTCACTTGTTGAACTTGGGGTTTATCATGTGTTGATTTGGTCTTTGATATAATTTGGACAATCGATTAGTCGTGTCACACTTTGGTGTGCCTTCTTGGTTATACTGATGTTTTGTTCAAACTATATCTCCTTTTGGTTCTTAAAAGTCTTATGCATACATATTTACTTAATGTATATATTATGGTATGCTTGCTTTCTCTGATCCAATATATAGGGGAAACTCCACCAAATCCTACCGGCATGCATGAAATTCAGTTTCATATCAATATGCACATATTTATGTGGAATCTCTCCTATGTGTTGTAGTTTATCTAACTACTTTGGACCCAATGAGTTTTGGGACCATTGTGTACTTCAATGAGTTTTAGGTACACTGGAGATTCGTAGGATGCTTGTCTCAATAATAAGAAGATGTGGTGACTAAATGATAATTGGAGGCAATCTAGGATGATCAACAAACACATATCTACTACATCCTACCAATGGTATCTCGGTAACAAGTATCCCTCTCATGCATACTTTTCTAGCATCCAGCCATTGTGGTTGCATCATGGCATGATTTCCTTTAGTTGCTTTTATTGTGGTTCTTGCAAGAATTTTATTGTATCATCCTTTTTGTGGTATGAGTAAGTTGAGATGAATGCATATTTTGGGAAGTATATAAAAATCATGTTGATGATTCACCAATCCCATATATGCTAATCTAGCAATTATATTGTCAATCTTTTCCTCAATTTCTTTCATGTGCAATATGGATGAATTTACAAGGTTTATTTGCTCTTTATGATACTTGTTGCCTTTCCCAATGCATTCCAACTATCTCTTGTTCTCTTGTGATAGTAGTGGTGTATTTGTCAGTGTTTGAAGGTCTTTGATGTTCAATAAGATAAATTTGAGCCCTTGGCCATGCTTTCTAGCAAAAATCTTACTGGCATTATCTATGACTTTCTTTTGGACATCTTGCTCTTTCTTGAGTATCCATTTTGTGTGTACATGTTTCTTTGTGGATGAATATCTACCTAGAAACGTATACATATGATTATGGCTAAATCTCTAGTTGATATCCTTTTGGCTTTGGAGTCCACCTTGTGCTCCTTCTTTACTCTTTGGTGGCTCCAAAAGTTTTTGTTTGAGTGCTTGACATTTTTATTTGCATCTTTTGGCACTTGTTGGTGTTAAGAAATTTGATCTCTCAAGCCTTGTGTTATTATGTAAGTTTGGGGGAGCAAGGATACCATGTTTATGCACTTTGCATTCAAAGCAATTATTATATTTGGTGAATAAACCTTGAGGAGCTTTCCTAATTTACCTAAGAACACACATTTGCCTTCTTGTTCTTGTTTGGTGTTTTGTTTGATTATGGGGAGTTAGGATTCCATAATTGTGAACTTTGTTGTGCATGAACCTTGGGGAGCTTCCTATTTTCATCTAAACACCCATTTGCTCTCATAATAATATCTTCTCTCTTGCTTGTGCTCGTGGTTTAAATGATATAGAGGGAATGAGGATGCCATGTTTGTGCATATTGTATTCAAACGCAGATTATAATTTGTGCACAAACCTTGGGGAGTCTCCTCATATTATTTAGATCACTCACTTTTCAACCTTATCATAATATCTATCTTTCTTTTATCATCTTCCTTTTGTGAAGTTCGTCTTTTGATCTTTTGATTGCTCACTTCATTCGTTGATGCTTCTTCACCATTTTATTTCTTTGCAATCTTTGGATCCTCAGTTTAGTTTGATTTCCTCATGGTATTCATCATTGGATACGTGCATTTGATTCCACTCATATTATGAGAAATGCACACCATATGGAGGAACTCTCACTAAATTGTCCTTCTAAAGTTCTTCACCCATTTCGGCAATCGATGCCAATGGGGGAGAAGTTTTAGAGGGTTTTAGGGAATTTGGTTATGTGTTGTGAGTTTTGTACTTAAACACCTGCCTCGTGTGCTTTGCATCTTAGTGTGTTGTATGGCATCTTGATTATATAGAGAAAACTCCACCACCGGTAATGGTTGGCAATATATGCAATGAAATTCAAGTTCATCCACACGTGCATAGATTGTGGGGAGTTTTCTCTATATTGTGGTTGTACTAACATCACATACGTGTGTTGTATTTGATGTTAGCACAATGTTTTCTTTGATTAATTCCTTATATAAACCCTCTCAAAGGGATTGTCATCAATTACCAAAATGGGGGAGATTGAAAGTGCATGTGTGCCCCCATGTGTGGTTTTGGTAATTAATGACAATCTTTATGGACTTATGTTTGCATTGAGTTTTACCTGTAGGATTTGTCCATAGGCAATGCTTGAACCATATGTTGGCTTCAAGGTTGGGAGAAGAAGAAAGTGAAGAAGATTAAGTGTTGACCAAGGTTTCAATGAGTGATCTGGAGATTGGTCAAGTGAAAGTTGAGCCTATAGCAAGTGTGTCTTGAAGACTAAAGTTGGGGTGATATCTCTTATGTTCCTTCAAGACACCAACATAATGAAGAAAGAAGATATGATGTGCAAGTTCAATATGAGCTATCTCAAAGATATCATTTGCTTGGAGCTTGCCATCCTATGGTTATCATGGATATGGGAAGATAATATGCTCAAGAGATAAGCTCTACCATAGTGGAGTATGGGAGAGCAATTTGCAAGTCTTCACCAAGCTAGTGCAATCAAGAAAGGTGTTCCATCTTGAGGTGGACAATATCGCTATCATCAAGCTCAAGTGGAATATTCTCAAGGCAAAGGTATGTTCTTGATAGGGTTTCTTTCTTACTGGTCTCACGGTGTTAGTTGGGGAGACCGGTTTATAGGATAGATAGCCGTACTATCAAGAGGGGCTCTTGAGTGAGTAACTTGATCATATCCTTCATGAGAGCTCAAACCTTTGCATACTTGGCATCATCCTTTCTTGTTATTTGGATCCTATCCATGTGAGGTTCTTGAGCTTGTGGTAATATTCATAACAAGCTCTAGTTCATCGAAAACGGATTACATATGCATTCTCTATTGCGTTTTCGATATTGGAGGATTTACCGGTTTGTCTTTTTGAGATTGGTAAAACCTTACATTGTTTGGTTCTTATCCATGAGAGGACTTAGAGCTTGTGTTAATCTTCACAACAAGCCCAAGTTCATCGAAAACGGATTTCATATGCATTCTCTATTGCGTTTTCGATGTTGGAGGTTTTACCGGTTCGTCTTTTTGAGAGAGGTTAAACCTTTCGTCATTTGGTTTTATCCTCCATTGCTGGACTATGATGGTTCTCTGTATGATCTTGTAGATCTCGTTACTATCTTCGAAACGAGCCCAAGATCATCAAAATCGGAGTCCGGATGCAAAAGTTATGGTTGTTTCTGTTTTGCTATTTCTATCAGTTTTACCTTGGGCGGAATGTCCGGCCGTTTTCAGCCGGAATGTCCGGCCCGGCCGGAATGTCCGGCTAATTCACGCTAGACTATCCGGCCCTGGGATCTTGTCGACCTCCCGGGACATTCAGAACACCATATCGGACTCCACCCGGACTCTGGCCGGAATCTTCGTAGGTCGGACTGTCCGGTCAGCATCTCCCGGAGTGTCCGGGGTAAGTTGCTCCAACGGCTCTATTTCTAGGGGCCCTATATAAAGGCCCCTTCTTCTACCTTGGTTGCTGCGGTTTTTCCAACCTCAAGAACCCTAAAACTGAGCCACCATTTTTGATCTCTTGAGCTTGCTTCCCTCTCAATCCCTCCTATGATTCTTGCATATTCTTGAGGGATTTGATAGAGGAGATCTAGATCTACAATCCCACCAATCAATATCTCCTCTAAGTGAGGGGAACATATTGGGATCTAGATCTTGGAGTTTTTTGTGGATTTCCTCCATTGTTCTTCCTCTCTTATTCCCCCATAAGCTTTTGTAGCTTTGGTGGAATTTGAGAGTGAAGGACTTGAGCACTTCTTGTGTTCTTGCCATTGCATTTGGTGCATCGGTTTGAGTTCTCGGTGAGGATTCGATTGGGTGAAAGTTGAGAAGCTTTTTACTCTTGGGTTCATTGGAACCCTAGACGGTTTGGTGGTTTTGCAGGTTTGTGGATTACTTGGGGCCTCCAATTAAGTTGTGGAGCTTTCCCCAAGCTTGTTTGTTGGGAGCCTCCAATTGAGTTTTGGAGAAGTGCCCCAACCTTGTGAGAGGTTCCGGATTGCCACCGACAAGTGCACCGATAGTGGAAGTGTGGATCGATCCCGTTGGGGTGAGATTCACAGGAGAACAAGGGAGTCCTTTTGTGGTGTTGGTGGTTTGATACCACCCCTCTCCAAACGAGACGTGCTCCATTGTTGGGAGGAACTCGGTAAAACATCGTCGTCTCCGTGTGCCTCGGTTATCTCTATACCCGAGCTTTTACTTATGCACCTTACTTTGTGATAACCTTCGTGCTTGAACTCTATATCTTGCTATCACATAGTTGCTTGTCTTGCTTAGCATAAGTTGTTGGTGCACATAGGTGAACCATAGAATATATAGGTTTTGTGTTTGACAAAGTAAACGCTAGTTTTATTCCACCTTTGTTAAGCCCATCTCGTAAAAGTTTTAAATCGCCTATTCACCCCCCCTCTAGGCGACATCTGTGTCCTTTCACTTGTCTACCTCAACCCCGCCTCCTGTCAGCTTGACCCGTTTGCACCGAAACAAAGGAACCTTAAAAAAAGGTCCATAGTCAAGCTCCCATATCTCCTCTATGTAACCATAATATGTATCCTTTTGCCCATTCTCGTCTGTTGCATCAAATCAGACACCACTGTTTTGATTGGTACTCTTTTTATCTTGGGCAATCGTGTAAAATGTATTCCCATTTATCTCGTACCCTTGGAAAGTCAATATAGTCGAAGATGGTGACCTGGCCAACAAGTACAACTGCTCTCCAACATTTATGTCATTCATGAGATGTGACTGCAACCAACCGCCGAAAGTCCTCATATGTTCATCACTAATCCAGGAGCCAGGCTTCCCCAGGTTGTTGGAGTGTACAATATTCTTGTGTTCCTCGATATACGGAGCCACCAAGGTGGAACTTTGCAGAACTGTGTAGTGTGCTTTAGTGAGAGAATGTCCGTCCATACATATCCTTGCTTTCTTTCCTAGCGTGCCTTTTCCACTAATTTTACCCTCATGTCGTGATTCAGGAACACCGATGGGCTTAAGGTCAGGAATAAAGTCAACACAAAACTCAATGACCTCCTCTGTTCCATATCCCTTTGAAATGCTTCCTTCTGGCCTAGCACGGTTATGAACATATTTCTTTAACACTCCCATGAACCTCTCAAAGGGGAACATATTGTGTAGAAATACAGGACCAAGAATGTTAATCTCATCGACTAGGTGAACTAGGAGGTGAGTCATAATATTGAAGAAGTATGGTGGGAACACCAACTCGAAGCTGAACAGACATTGGACCACATCTTTATGTAACCTTCGTAGACTATCTAGACTGATTACCTTCTAAGAAATTGCATTGAGAAACGCACATAGCTTCACAATGGGTACTCGAACATTTTCCGGCAGGAGTCCCCTCAATGCAATCGGAAGCAGCTGGGTCATAAGCACGTGGCAGTCATGAGACTTTAGGTTTTGAATTTTTTTCTCTGTCATATTTATTATTCCCTTTATGTTTGACGAGAAACCAGACGGGACCTTGATACTGTAAAGGACTTCAAAAAAGATTTCCTTCTCTTCTTTGGTAAGAGTGTAGCTAGCAGTATCTTCAAACAGCTCTGGACGCATGTCGTCTCGGTCTTTTATACGTTGTTGGTCCTGCCGTGCTTCAGGTGTATCTTTGCTCTTCCCATACACGCCCAAGAAGCCTAGCAGCGTCACGCAAAGATTCTTCGTCAGGTGCATCACGTCAATTGCAGAGCGGACCTCTAGGACTTTCCAATAGGGTAGCTCCGAAAATATAGATTTCTTTTTCCACATGGGTGCATGTCCGACATCGTCCTTCGGAACAGATTGTCTACCAGGACCCTTTCCAAAGATTACTTTTAAATCTTTCACCATGTCAAATACATCATCACCAGTACGGCGGATAGGCTTACACTGGTTGTCTGCCTCACCATTGAAATGCTTACATTTCTTTCTTAGGATGTGCGAGGGCGGAAGAAATCGACGATTCCCCGGGTACACATTCTTCTTACATTTATCCAAATATATACTTTCAGTATCGTTTAAACAGTGTGTACATGCATTGTATCCCTTGTTTGTCTGTCTTGAAATGTTACTAAGAGCAGGCCAATCATTGATTGCTATGAACAACAACGCTCGTAGGTCAAATTCCTCCTGCTTGTTCTCATCCCACACACGTACACCTTGTCCGTGCCACAACTGTAAGAGTTCTTCAACTAATGGCCTTAGGTACACATCAATGTCGTTGCCGGGTTGCTTCGGGCCTTGGATGAGCACTGGCATCATAATAAACTTCCGCTTCATGCACAATCAAGGAGGAAGGTTATAAATACACATAGTCACATGCCAGGCGCTATGACTGCAGCTCTGCTCCCCAAAAAGATTCATGCCATCTGTACTTAGACCAAACCATAAGTTCCTCGCATCACCTGCAAAGTCCGGAAATTCTCTCTCGATTTTTCTCCACTACGACCCATCAACGGGGTGTCTCAACATCTCGAGTTTCTTACGGTCTTCCGTGTGCCATCGCAACAACTTGGCATGCTCTTTGTTCCTGAATAAACGTTTCAACTGTGGTATTATAGGAGCATACCACATCACCTTGGCAGGAACCCTCTTCATGCGGCGCTCGCCCTCAACATCACCAGGGTCATCTCGTCTTATCTTATACCGCAATGCAGTGCATACTGGGCATGCATCCAAATTCTGAACTCGCCACGGTAGAGGATGGAGTCATTAATGCATGCATGTATCTTCTGCACCTCTAATCCTAGAGGGCATACACCCTTCTTTGCTTTGTAAGTACTAGCGAGCAGTTCGTTATCCTTTGGAAGCAACTTCTTCATTATTCTCAGTAACTTTTCAAATCCTTTGTCAGTCACACCGTTCTCTGCCTTCCATTGCAGCAATTCCAGTGTGCTATCCAGTTTTTTGTGCTCATCTTCACAATTTGGGTACAACAATATTTTGTGATCCTCTAACATCTTCTTGAACTTCAACCTCTCCATTTCAGTTACGCATTCTTCCTGGGCATCAGTAATGGCCCGACTAAGATCATAATCGGGAAGATCCGATGCCCGTTCTTCATCTTTTTCTTCATCAATGTCTTCCATTATAGTACCATCGTATTCAGGGTAGTCGTTGTCATTCTCTTCTTCTTCGTTGTCTTCCATCATAACCCCTCTTTCTCCGTGCTTGTTCCAACAATTATAGCCGGTCATGAAACCGGACCGAAACAGGTGGCTATGAAGGACTCTTGAGGAAGAGTATTCTTTATGATTCCGACAGACACCACATGGACAAGACATAAAACCACTCCGCTTGTTTGCCTCGGCCACAAGAAGAAAAGAATGCACGCCTTTAATGAACTCGTTAGAGAGTTGGTCAGCGTACATCCATTGCCGGCTCATCTGCAATATATAATTAATTAAGTACATAAAACATAATCATAATTAATTAGTACTAATCTAAAACCAGCAACTAGGACTAAAGATATGATGAACCTTTAGTCCCGGTTGGAGGCACCAATCGGGACTAAATGTGGATGTGGAGACAACATGTCGACACTATGTCCTCAGTGGGCAACACTAAGCCAGTAAATTAAATGCCGACACTATTTTGGGTGGGTGGTAGCACTATGCCAGCGTGAGTGTGTCGACATTATGTCATCAGTGCCCGACACTATGTTGTCCTGCTTAATCTATAAATAGGTATGCATTCTTATGAAGAACTGCAAGATGGTGTGCGAGACCAGGGACACCACTACGGCGGAGCTTCTCGAAGATGTCTTAGGACCTCGTCCTCAGACATCTTCGAGGAGCTCGCCGTAGAGGCACTCTCTAATATGTGAAATTAGTTAGCTCCACCAGCATACTGATTTAGCTAGAGAAGATATAAACCGAAAGATGGTGTGGGAGAGCAGGGACACCACTACGGCAGAGCTTCTAGAAGATGTCTTAGGATCCCGTCCTCAGACATCTTCGAGGAGCTCGCCATAGAGGCACTCCCTAATATGTGAATTGTGATGTTTTCTTATCAAGCTTTTATGAATTAACCCTATATTTGTTACAAAATTTTCAGTTTGTTGACGAAGAAGGATATTTTGCCCAACTAGCTAGTTATTTAGAATGATGAACTCACGCATGTGTGTGCTTCTAAAATCAATTTTCGAGACTCTATGTACCAAAACAAGATATATATTGATAGAATAATCCACATATTGTGATATTTACCTTAGAGTTTCTTACATTAATACAAAATAGATAGAATCTAAACATTGATATCGTGCTATCACTGCAAAAATTACTACCAAACTAAATCCACAAATCCATCTATAAGATAGAGCATGAAATGAGCTAATATAGCAATGAGAGTTCAAAGGATGAAGTTGCTCACCTTTTAGAACCTTTGGATAGATGGGGCACCACAAAATCTAGACATATCTTGAGGAAAAAAGGGCATGAACTCGAGCTTGAAGAAAGAAAGAGAGAGAGAGAGAGAGGAGAACCACCAGCTTGAATGGTGGCTCGGGCAGGGGAAGAAGAAGATATAGCCAGACCACCTTTAGCCCCGGGTCGTGTAACAAACCAGGGCTAAAGGTTCACCTTTAGCCCCGGGTCGTGTAACAAACCGGGGCTAAAGGGTATGACGCCTGACCCGGCCTGCCTGAAACCCTTTAGCCCCGGTTTATTACACGACTCGGGGCTAAAGGTCCCGTTCGAACCGGGGCTAGTGTCTGCCACCCCCTGGGGCCAGTTCTAGCCGTTGGACCGGGGCATTAGTCTTGGTTTGTAGCAAAATCGGGGCTAATACCCCTGGACCAAAGGTCTGTTTTCTACTAGTGTAATGGTATTTTTACTCGTGCGGACATGGAATGCGGATTTTAAAAATGATATAATTTCTCTAATTCTACAAATATATGAGAAAAACATGTTTTTAAAAAGAGGAATAAAATATTAGCTCAGTATAGGAACAAGTCAAGACGCCGACGGCTATATGTCGGGGCCGTCGGTGTAGCTCCTGAGGAGGGCAGCCAGGCAAACCGGTCGTCGCCCTAGGTTGGCCGTCGGCGTAGAGTAGGATAGGCCGATGGCAGCCGTCGGCGTAGACAGGACCGTCGGTGTAATCGATTGGCCGTAACAGCGATGCGACGGCGTCAAGGCTACGCTTGCCGTCGGTGTAGGTTTCACAGCTACGCTTTCCCGTTGGCCTAGCTATTTTCCATTTTTCTCACATTAATCCAAGAAAAAAAATTACTAAATCATTTTAATTCAGAAAAATAATATATCGAAATTTCTAGAAAAATAAGATCTATCTATCTAAACTCAAATATTACATATTTTTTTAAATAAAATATATAAATATTACAAATATTTGCGTATAACACATTTTTTATGTTTCGAGTGCTAAAAACGGAGTATTTTATGAAGCAACCAGCAAATGAAAGTTTCAAAATGCTGCCACCATATTTAAAAAAAATACTAGATCACCTTACATGGACAATGTCCCAACAGAAGATCTAAAACCTTTCTGTTCATCCCTGGTGAAAAAGACAAATTTCTGTCGAATTGATAGAAAGTGGGTCAGATATAAACTACAGGTACATGATCTGATGCTTATGATTTTTAACAAAAATCATTTTTACTTTCATAATATGCTATTTCATCAGAGGTCCAATACAAGTTTAGCGAGGCTCAGCCCCGAGTCAGAATCTTCATGCCCGCGATTCGACAAAGTTTGACAATATTTTAAAACGGCATAAAAATTTCAAAAACAAACAAAACAATGTGAAACCTTCGCGTGGTGTCATATTATGTGACCTTCGCGTGGTGTCATAAAAAATACGGTCAGGCATCGTATACGGGGGTCTGTTCAGGCCAAAAACTAGGCTGGACCCTTATACCCGCCAGAGTTTTACGGATTCAGCCCTTTTAAGGGGTCTTCTAGAGATGCTCTAAGGCATATTTGCTTGGCTACCCGGTAATAAAGGAGTACTCTAGTTATTGTTTTTTAGGAATTTTTAAGACTTAATCATTATATATTTATGTGATAACTAATTTTATGTGAAGACATGTGTGTGGATCCGCGCACTCCCATCAAATCCAAATATTTTTTAAATCCGAACAAATTTCAAATCCAGACATTTTAAATTCAAATATTTTCAAATTCGAACTTTTTAAAAATTCTAGATGCGGAACATATGGGCTCCCGACCCGGCACCTGAAGAAAGGGAAGGGCCTCAGCCGGCTTGTCACATTGGCCCATGTTCTGTTTTAACTCCCTTTTCTTAAATCTGTAGGCTTCACTCAAAGCAGGCCATTAGAGCCCACTAAGCACCTAGGGTTCTCCGTGTTCGTTCCATATAACTCGGCCGCATCCTTGGTAGACCCCCACCTTCGCCTCTCTCACTCAACGGTAGCCGAGTTCTCAAAAAAAAAACTCAAAGGCGCAGCCTGTTCTCTCTCTCCACCCCACACGCCGCCGGCGCCAGTAACCCTGATTTGGTATTCGTTCTTCGTTGATCTACCAACTCTGGCTTGAGGTGCGTACAATGTTTTTCCCTGATTCAGATTCCGATTTAGACTTCCGTGTTTCCAGTAATAATATCCAATTTAAACTAGATTGGATTCGAATTCCAGGCGGAAGCTTGCTTTAGAAGATACTACACTATAACAGTAAGCATAAGGATCGATCGATGCCAAAGCGCCACTCAGATGGGCCGAGCGTTGGCCGGAAGGCCAAGCGCCAGCGGCGCCACCTTTACTTCGTCCTCAGTGACGGGGACGGGGATGGGTACTCCATCCGAAAGGTACATCTGTCGTCGGATTACGATTCCGACGACGACGCCAGACACCATAAAGAAGGACGACGCCAGACACCATAAAGAAGGAACGGTCGACGCGACGGAGCTGCCCCTGCCACGCGTTCTCACACGCTTCCATGATTCTTTGACCGGCGAGTTCTTCGCTGCCAGTGGCACCAAGATCCTAGCTACCGTTTCCACAAAGCCTAACCGGGCTGCCCCAGCCTTTGATGTCCACACTCGGACTCTCAGCGTTGGCCCCAAACCCTAGAGCCAGAGGTTCCCCCTTAAGCCGCTCTACATGCCTATCGGCTACAACCTCGTCTCCTTGCACTTTGGATCCACCCAGCTTCTTGAACCTCCCCCGCCAGAACACATCAGCTCTGAATGGTCATGGCAGACGCTGTCCAAGGCTCCCTTCAATCACCTTGACGTCACCTGCCATGCCGAGCACCCTGATGGGCACACTCTTTGTGAGCACCCTCACCCTGATGGGGATATGCCGAATGGGGTGTACCTAGGACGTTCCGGTTGGGCCAAAGGGCCTCACGAGTGGGCCTACATGACGGCAACTGGAATGCGACTAAGATGAAGGCCCGGCGACTGGAGACTGGAGGCCAGAAGCGTACCTGAATCCCAGTCGGATTAGGTCAAAGCCTCTGAATCCATATCTTGTTCGGTTGTAACTTACAAACCCTAGCGAAGTGCCTCATATATAAACCTCCTTAGGGTATCCTCAGGACTGATGTTCCATCATACACCCCTTCAAGCGACTTGCTACTTAGACGCCGAGCTCGCCACCCCTATAACTTGCTCTCCAATAATCTAATCTAGCAGGAGTAGGTCTTTACCCTCCGGGGGGGCGAACCTGGGTAAACCCATGTGCATCCGCCCTCATCTCGCACCGTAGATGGCCGCCAGCTCTCGCCCCCGATTCAATCAATCGTTACCTACTGCAGCGACTGCCGTGGCCATTTCCATGACAGTGGCGCCCACCGTGGGGCATAGCACGACTGGCCCGAGTTCTGCGGCGAGACCCTATTCGCCGATCGATCGGCCACTCGCCACCGACCGCATGATCGCCATCGGCGGGATCTTACAGATCCTGCCCAGCAGCTACATCCCGACGTCACGCCCGGTCACTCACGGCGCGGTGATGCCGGTCGGCTCCATCAACCTCTTCGTCGGCTTCATCGGCGCGGTCGACCCAGCAGCGACGGTGATCGTTGGCGGATCGCCGCCGCACCGCGATCTGCTCTCGGAGGAGCAGGCCCGCTCCATCAAGAGCCTTGTCACCGAGTACAACTCGGCCGCCAGCAACGCGGCCGAGACCAACGCCGCCATGAACAACGACGCAGACTCCGCGACCCCTGCCTCGGTCGACGGATCTATCACCGCGGCATCACGAGAGGACTCCATCACGCTAGTCTCTAACCCGGAGGATTTCGAGGACTCCTCCATCCTCGGGATTTTCGACTCCGATTCCGGCTCGGAGTCACCTGAAGACTTCCGCGCCAGATCCAATCGCTTTAACGCGATCTACATGGCGGGCAGCACGGCCTTCCCGCCAGATCCATTCTCCACACCGATCCCGCCGACTGCCACGGCCACAGAGGTGGAGGAGGCCCGTCTGCGACTCGCGGAGGCGCAGCGCAACGAGCTTGCCGAGCATGAGAAATATCGCCTCAAGCGGGAAACGACGCGGGAGCCATCGCTCTACCACCAGCGCCGCCTCAGGACCCGCCTGAACTCCAACGTCCAGGGCCGCGTCCTGGACTTCAACGATGAAAGTGGCCCCGCACGCGTGGCTGAGCGCGAATACTGCGAGAACGCTCCACCAGGTGGAAGCAACAGACCACCACCCGGCGCACCGGCGACCGGAGCTCCTCCACCACCCATCGGCCGTGCGCCCCCGCTGGACCAGCCGCGGATCATCATCTCGCCACAAGCCCGCGACGCCAATAGACTCCCACTCTACTCCACCCCGATGGACAACGTCGTCGCGACCGACGCCGCGGTCGCCAACCTCGACGTCCAGGGAGACGGCACGCTGCAGATCTAGTACGCCAAGGCCCTAGTCGGCAGGGCCGTCGAGCAACAAGTTGCGGGAGTCGATCCACGCGGGGGGATGTATTCCCGCTCCTCAGCAAGCAGGGCAGCCTCGAGTGGCCACCCCACCATCGCCAACGCCGTGACCTGCCCACCACCGCAGCCACTAGCGAACCAGCCACGGGCCGCCAACCCCGTGCTCTCCACCAACAAACCACGACCGGTGAACAACACGGTCACCTCCAACAGGCAGCCCATCGACGCCCGCAGGCACATCGTCAACAACCAGGCCTGGCGGGCGCGCCAGCCCAACGACTTGAGGCACACCCTCGATGTCGCGGTGACCACGAACGCGGGCTCGCTCTTGAGTTGGCCCCCAATGCTTCGGGCCTATGATCAGAGGGGAAAAGTACCCCGCCAACTTCAAGGCGCCCAAAGAGATTGAAAAGTACGATCCAACGTACAACCCAGCAGTGTGGCTGGACACATACCTCATGGTGATGGGAATCGCCGGCCACACCGACCTTCTCACCGCTCGCTACCTTCCCCTGATGATGGAGGGCACGACCCGGCAATGCATCAACACCCTTCCCGCTGACAGCATCGACTCCTGGGAGGAAATGCGGGATGCCTTCGTCAGGAACTTCGAGGGCTCCTACACCCGCGCCACCACAATTGAAGACCTGGAGCGGTGCATCCAGGGACAACGCGAGTCGACCCGCCACTGGATTCAAAGGTGGCAAGAACTATGGATCAACGCCTCCGGCATCCACCCGGACACGGCGATACATTGCTTCAAGAACGCGTGTCGGTACGAACCACTGGTTGTTAAGATCAAGCGAGTCTACCGGACGCTCGACAACATCCCCGACCTCCTCGAAATTGCCAAGCGCTACGCGGAGGAGGACCCCAACCAGGACTTCGACGACGAGTCGGGAGGAAGACGCCGCACCAGCGGCCACGACATCGGGTGACAGCGCGACATGCGCTACAGCAACACCCGCATCACCGGCAAGCGCCGCACGGACGGGCGAGTCAACTTCGTCGCCAATGCCGGCTACGGCCAACGCGACCCCAAGAGCTACCGCCGTGGCATAGGAAATTACCGCGATAGCGGAAACTATCGTGCCAACAACACGGCGAGGCTGAAATTCAATCCCGCCGCACTGCTCAACCAGCCCTGTGTCTACCACAGCAGGGAGGGGAAACCCGCCACCCACACCACCGCGGATTGCCACTCCCTCAAAGAGATCGAAAAGGCAAGGCGAGCAAGGGAAGACCCCAACAACAACCCACCTCGGGACAACGGAAACGCCGACGGCTTCAGCAACATCGTCGGCTCGCTACACACCTTCACCGGACTCGGCACCAAGCGCGAGAGGAAGGTGCTCGCCCGCGTAGTCGCCGTCAATGCGGTGACATAGGTCGACATCCCACGCTTCCTCAACTGGTCCGAGCAGAGCATCACTTGGAGTCGCCAGGACCACGCTCCCAAGATCGAGTACCCAGGGCGAGTCGCCCTGGTAGTCAGGCCCAAAGTGGTCGATTATTGGCTACCCAAGACACTGATGGATGGCGGGAGCTCCATCAACATCATGGATCTGGACACGTTCAAAAGGCTCAAGCTCCCGGAGTCGGCAATCCAGCCGACCCTGACAACCTTCCACGGCATCGTCCCCGGTCGGAAGGCATACCCTATCGGAAAAGTGACATTACCGGTCACCTTCGGCACACCGGCAAACTACCGCACCGAGCGAATCGAATTCGAGCTGGTAAACTTCCGCAGCCCCTACCACTGTGTCCTGGGACGCCAAACGTTTGCCAAATTTATGGCGACCCCTACTACGCGTACAACATGATGAAGCTCCCAGGGCCGAGCGGCATCATCACCGTCCACGGCGACCCCGATATGGCCGTGGAATGCAAGGACAAAGGCGCTGAGCTCGCCGACGCCGTCATCACCGTGGAGACTGACCACACGGAGGAGCTCGCGAAATATGCGGGCAACATCAACAAGGACGACCCCACCATACTGAAGAAGCCAACCGCCGTGAACTCCATGTTCGAGGCAACCATGCATACCCGCACCGTCAAGCTCGCCCTGGGCGACTCCAGCCAGACGGTCACCATTGGGGCGCATATGAGCCCCGCATAGGAAGGCGCGCTCATCGAGTTCCTCCATGAGAACCGCGACATCTTCGCATGGAAACCTTCCGACATGCCAGGTGTCCCGAGGGAACTCGCTCAGCACAAACTACACGCCAACCCTAAAGTGCGACCAGTAAAGCAGTCGTTGTGGCCCTTCAATGAAGAGCGCCGCCGAGCAATCACTGAAGAAGTGCAACGCTTGTTGGCCGCAGGCTTCATTCGACCAATAAAACACTCCAAGTGGCTGGCGAACTCAGTCCTGGTCCTGAAAAGAACAACACTTGGAGAATGTGTATCGACTACACCAACCTCAACAGCGCCTGCCCGAAGGAGGAGTTCGTCCTACCACGCATCGATCAGATCATCGACTCGACCGCGGGATCGGAGTCGCTGTGCTTCCTCGACGCTTACTCCGGTTACAACCAGATCTAGATGGTGGTCGAGGATGAGGAGAAGACGGCGTTCATCACACCATTCGGTGCCTTCTGCTACACGGCCATGATGTTCGGCCTCAAGAACGTCGGCGCCACATACCAAAGATGTATGCAGGAGTGCCTCGCGATCCAAATTGGCCGCAACATTCACGTCTACATCGACGATGTGGTGGTAAAATCCACCTGCCAGGACGACCTCCTCGCTGACCTGGCCGAAACCTTTGCAAATCTGCGGAGGTACAACATCAAGCTGAACCCAGGAAAGTGCACCTTTGGCGTCCCCACCGGACAACTACTGGGATACGTAGTCTCCAAGCGAGGCATCAAAGCCAACCCCACCAAGATCGACACCATCGCGCGACTCGGAAAACCCGAGTGCCTGCGCGACGTCTAGAAGTTGGACGGGCGAGTCGTGGCTCTTAGTCGCTTCATCCCCCGACTAGGCGAGAAGGCCATGCCTCTTTATCGCCAGATGCACAAGAACCCCACGTTCCAATGGGACGCGGAGGCGGACGATGCACTCAAAGCACTCAAAGAAGTGCTACTCGCGGCTCCACTACTCACCGCACCAGTCGACAAAGAGCCAATGCTCGTCTATGTGGCGGCCTCCAATCGAGTCGTCAGCGCCGTGATGGTCATTGAACGGCCAGAGGAGGGCAAGGAGCGCCCCATACAGCGCCCCGTCTACTACATCAGCGAAGTCCTAAAGGACTCACGATAACACTATCCGCAATACCAGAAACTGGTGTACGCAGTATTTCGAGCTCAACGGCGACTCCCCCACTATTTCCAAGAGCACCCAATCACGGTGGTCTCATCCACACCGCTGCAAGACATAATACACAATCGCGAGGCGACTGGGTGAGTCCCCAAGTGGGCCGTCGAAATCGGCGTCCACAATATCAAATACGAGCCCCGCAAAGCAATCAAGTCACAAGCCCTAGCTGATTTCCTAGCAGATTGGGAAGAAGCGTAGCAGCCGGAGAAGCTACCATATCTCCACTACTGGTCGCTACACTTTGATGGCTCGAAGAACACCGACGGAGCAGGTGCCGGGGTCATACTGACCTCCCCCAAAGGGGACAAGCTCCGATACGTGCTCCACCTCAACTTCAAGCCCTGCACCAACAACATGGCAGAATACGAGGCCCTCCTCCACGGCATGCGGGCCGCCAAGGAAATGAACATCAACTGCCTACGGTGCTACGGCGACTCCGACCTAGTCGCTGGCCAGGTCGCCGAAACATGCGACGCCATCTCTCCAACAATGATCGCGTACCGCCAAGAGGTAGACCAGCTGGGAGGACACTTTGACGACTATTCCGTCGAGTGGATCGACAGACACAAGAACGAGGAGGTCGACGCCCTTTCCCGCATCGGGTCGGCCCGACAAGCGCCACCAGTAGGCGCCTTCCTCGATATCATCCACAAACCTTCGGTCAGCCCACCGAAGGAGATCGACGTCGGGATACCACTGCAACCAGAGCCGGCCCTAGTCACCATGGTTGTGGAGCCTAGCGACTGGACGGCACCATACGTCGCCTTCCTCGAGCACAAGATCCTCCCAAGCAACGAGACGGAGGCGCGAATGATCGTGCGCCGCTGCAAATGCTTCGTCATCATCAACGGCGAGCTGCACAAACGCAGCGTGACTGGTGTGTTCCAGCGCTGCGTACAGCCAGAAGAAGGCCGCAAGATCCTCCAGGACATTCACGCCGGCGACTTCGGCCATCATGCTGGCGCCAAGTCGCTGGTCGCCAAGGCCATGCGGCACGGCTTCTACTGGCTCACCGCGCACGCTGACACCACCAACATCGTCCAACGATGCGTCGGGTGCCAGAAGTACGCCCACCAGACTCACCTCCCTGGCTCGGCACTCAAGACCATCCCCATCACATGGCCATTCGCTGTATGGGGCATGGACATGGTAGGCCCATTCAAGAAGGCTCCATCCGGCTTCACCCACCTCCTGGTCGCGGTCGACAAGTTCACCAAATGGGTCGAGGCCAAGCCAATCAAAAAGTGCGACGGCAAGACGGCCACCAAGTTCTTACGCGAGCTCATCTACCGGTATGGCTACCCGCACAACATAATAACGGACAACGGCACCAACTTCGCCAAAGGAGCCATGGCAGAATTTTGCGAAGAGCATGGCATACGACTCGAACTCGCCTCAGTCGCCCACCCGGAGTCGAACGGCCAAGCAGAACGCACCAACCAGAGCGTCCTCCACGGGCTCAAGCCACGACTCCAGGTGCCCTTCAGTCATATGGGGGATCCGGACGTCCGTCAATCGCTCCACCGGATTCACACCCTTCTTCATGGTGTATGGCGCCGAAGCCGTAATGCCAATAGACCTGTAGCATGACTCACCTCGAGTCGCCAATTACGTTGAGACAACAAATGAGACCGCCCACCAAGACAGCATTGACCAAATTGACGAGGCACGCGACCTGGCTCGCTCCTGTACAACCATCTACCAGTAGGGACTCCGCCGCTACCATAGCCGCCAGTCCGGACTCGCACCTTCCAGGAGGGCGACCTGGTCCTACGACTGGCTCAAGACAAGAAGGGCATGCACAAACTCTCCCCCCCCATGGGAGGGGCCATTCGCCATAGGGCGAGTCCTCGGCAATGACGCCTACTACCTCATCGACATACGAGGCAACGACCAGCTCGAGGTTGGGAGGCCATGGAACGTAAACCTCCTCCGGAAGTTCTATACATAGAACCGAAACATGTACTCGGCTGACATATATAATGAAATTCATTCGGTTCACAAAATTGTGTCTACTCGCCACATCCGTGTGCCACTACACTCGTACAATCAGCAATATGCTACCCACGGAAGTCAACCTTTGGTCGAGCGACTGGCACGGCTAAGTAGTGCGGCCCAAGGGCACCAAAAATACTCAGGCCTTGGGACGTCCATGAAAACACCAACCCGGAGCCACCATCAGAGTCGCCTAGCTCGACTGTCCCACCGGGCCAAGACGACCAGTATACGCTTCTCACAACGACCTGTCCTTCCCATCCTCGCGCAAAGCGACTCGAACGGTTAAGTACCACACACGGGGACTCCGCAAGAATGGAACCCTCACGCGGCTACGGAACACACCAAGTAAGAGAGCTGCCTTGGACTCGCCCAGCGACTGGCTCTCTGAGCCAGGGGAACAGACGCGTTACAAATGACGCACTAACAACCTATAACAGGAACGCGCCCAATACGGCTAAGCACTACGCTCGGGGACTCACCTACAAACAAACCATTCGCGCTTGGGGACTAGCCCCTTGAGGAGATGCAAAGGATAAACAAAACACCATAAAAGAAAACACATATGTACACAATCGAGTTATACCCCATTAAAGGGCGGACGCGCTCGGGGACTCGTTAAAACAAAAAATAAACACACCACATAATGACGGTTGCATTGCGAGTCGATTGACTCCTCTTACTCAAAATATTGTTCATGTTACAAAAGTCGCAACTTGGCATATATTACAAATTGCCCAACGATACTATCTATTCCGCAGGTCCTGACGAAGAAGCACCACCACCACCCTTGACACGAACGAAAGACTGCCATGGGTTCGTCGGGTAGGTTGTCAGAGACTTTGACCATGCCGACCGGAAGGGTTGCTCCGACTTCATGTAGCGATGCTCTGGCTCGGGGTCACCAGACGCCAATACCGTTTCCTGGTATGGCAGAAGGTCCCCCATCACCAACACTCGATCAGCAAAAGGGGCAGCCTTGACAGTCAGCTTCAGCACCTCTGACATCTCCACCGTGCCAGTCGCCGAAGGGTAGCCGCTGGTGACGTCGTCGAGGTCGAAATCGTCGGGGAAGTGGGCGAGACCCAGGCTCAATGCCGTGGTGGCCCCATGCCTGAAAGCCGAGCGCGCCATCCACTCCACGATGCCGGGCGCCTCCTCCAGATAGCGCCACACCTCTGTAAGTCCCCCAGGAATAACCTTGGTGGGGGCATCCCTTGAAGGACCACTTGGACGCACAATGCCGAGGCAGTGACCGCGTTCACCACGGCAGTCACGCACTACGAGGCGTTCAAAGTCTGAACCACCGGGTCGCTTTGCCCTATCACAGCTGCAACATCAGACGTCAGTGACACTATGGATCTCCCCACTCGGGGACTCGCCAAACGTGTTAAGCAAAAAACGGAGACTCACCAAGAAACTTGCGGCAGTTCTCGGTGACATGCTTCTCCAGGGCGGCATGATCGTTCTGCAGCCCCATGATGATCGAGTCCGTGGCCTTGCACTCCTCTTCAGCCACAGCGACTGCAGCCTTCGCTCGATCCTCAGACGAAATTGAGGCCACTTTCGCCTCCTCGAATTCCTGGATCAGCGAGGCAATTCTCCCATTCGCCGCGTCCAGCTTGGCGACTGGAACATACCCTTCACGAGCCTTGGAAATGGCAGCCGGAAGACCATCTGGAAAGAAAAGGGACAAATCCTCAACACCCCGGCACACCAACAGTTCACAGCCGAAAAAGAAAAAAACGAAACAAGTACTTACCAATAGTCTCCTGGAGTCGCCGGTTTGCTTCCTTCGCCACGCGCAGATCTCGCTCCAGACGCTCCCTCGCGGCCTGTCGGTCGGTCGACTCCCTCTTCAAACCCTGCAAAAGTAACAAAAGTCAGTACTTACCAAGAAAGAAATTCAGTTCCTAGCCGCTGAAATTCAGCGACTAGGAACTCGGAGACTGGAGAGTAGAAGAAATTCAGTTCCTAGCCGCTGAAATTCAGCGACTAGGAACTCGGAGACTGGAGAGTAGAAGAAACTCAGTACCTAGCCGCTGAAATTCAGCAGCTAGGAACTCGGGGACTAGACGTACCTGAATGGCGGCGCCAAGCATCTTGTGTTGCTCTCCGGTGTCAGTCGACGGGACCGTGAAGGAGGTGCGCCCACGACGGGACCCAATGTCTTCATCAATGATCTCCGGGCTCTGTGGAGACTGGTTGTCCGCCACGCCTGGAAACCCCCCCGCCATGAAGCGCGGGAATGTTGCCGATGCCCTAGCCGGGGCACTGGTCGTCAGAGCTGGCGCATCCGTCGCAGGAGCGACCATGACTGGCTCCGACCGCGCCGCCGCCACTTCTTCGGCGACTGCAGCAAGATCGCACTCCTTGGCGCTATCCATCGCCACGATGTTGTTGGCACCGCCCTTTTGCCTCTTCGCGCCCTCTGCAGTCGCCGCATCTCCAGCAGATTTCCTCTTCTTGGGGAGGTCGCCCTCTCCCGTGGTGGCGACCGGTGGAATCTTCACCACTGAAGGGTGACCAATCTTTTTGGCTGCAGACCTACCAAAACCTCCAAAGTCAACACAGTGACAGCACAAAAATGAGACACAACTTAGAATGGAGAAGCCAATACTTACTTAGCAACTGGAAGAACGTGCAGCCCGGTGCTGATGTGGACGGGCTTGTCTAGTTCTGGGCCCAGCTTGCACGTGAGACCCCTCTCAAAGACATCTGAAGCCCATGACACTGCGGGCTTCCTTGATGACGAAGCCGCGGTCACAGGAATTTCCGGCTCCGGAGACGCGGCCGCCCTTGAAGGTTGCGGCGATCTTGGCGACGTGGCCTCAGTCGCCTCCTGGCTTGGGTCCCTCGAAGCTTCAGGCGCGATCACCGCTAGAGGGACTTCCACCGCCGCCTCGATGTCCTCGTCCCCCAATCCCTTCATCGGAATCGCATCCTCCAGGATCTTGTGCGAAGAATTGGGGGCGCAGTCATCATCGGAGTCGTCATCAGACTCAAACACCACCGACGACCTTGGCGGTGATGCTGGCTTCTTCGCCGGTGACTTTGGTCTACGCGCGGGCTTCGCTGGTGTGGCTGTGCGCCGAGACGTGTGCTCTTGCATGATTTTGTCGCCCTTTCATGTTCATCAAGGCTGTGACTCACCTCGAACTCGCGTTGCTTCTGCATGTGAGTCTTGCAGGCCATAGGCGCTGGGGGGAACCTCCTCCTCCTCCTTGTCGCTTCCGGAGGAGTCTTCCTCGGAGGCCTCTTCGAGCTCCCGGGGAACCTCTTCATCAAGCGGAGAGAGCCAACCCTCCAGCACCTGGAACAACTGAGAAAAACCACCAATGAATATCAAATGATGCGACTGTGAATCACATTGCGGAAATGGCGACTAGAAGGAAAACTTACCGTGGGGGCTTCATTCTTCACGGGAGTGTATGGGGCGAGCCCGGCCGATGTGGTTGTGAATTCCGCATCGGTGATCTTCTTCAAGGCAGCCTTGTAGTCTTCAATCTCCCACGACTCTTTGCTGGTCCGGGAGGGATCGTGTTTCCCGCTGTACTCATACATCCAATGCGGCCGAGCCGCTAGCAGAACCAGACGCCGCCTGAGCCAGCAGTTGTAGAAGTTGACCGAGGACAGCCCCTGATCCTTCAACCTCTGGATCTGGTCCATCATTTCCGCGACGGCCATCCTCTGGTCTTCCGGAAGCTTCGTCACCGCCAGCCGGCAAGGCTCGCTCCTTTCTGCGACGAACTCGGGGAGCGCTACTTCGTCGGAGGGAGTGGACTCTTTGACGTAGAACCAGCTCTTCTTCCACTCGCTCGTGGCCTTCTTCGGCAGCAGAAGCTTGATAAAGTTGGCCTTCGGCTTCAACTAGAACGTGACGCTGCCGGCCGCCAACATCAAACCGCCGGCCGCCTCGCGCCCGATGCAGCCGTGGAAGAGCTCCAGCCACAGCGGGAAGTACGGCCTGTAGCCCAGATAGCATTCGCAGAAGGCGACAAAGATCGCCAGCTGCTCAATGCTATGCAGGCCAAGATCTGACGGCTTGATTGCGTAATATGCGCAGAAACGCCGGAACAACAGTGAGGTGGGGAATCCTAAACCTCTCTCTAGGTGGCTCGGGAAGCAAATGAACTCGCCGGCCCGTGGCTTTAGCTCGATCTCGGAGGAAGCGGGGATTCGCCAGTTCCCCTTACGGAGGACTCTGGCGTCCTCGAAGGACTTGAGTTGGGCCGTGGTGCACTTGGATTTCCCCCATGAACCTTTGGGAGGTGCCATTGGGAAGGATGTGGAGTCGCTCGGTGCGGGAGGATCGGATGAAGGAAGACAGAAAGAATGAATGCGCAAGAATGAAGAATGGAGGGAAGGATCTGCAAGGCTGATTCGCCACTCCCCTTATAAGGGGGCGCTACCCGCCAAATTCGGGGTAGCCGGTACCTGCGGTAATTACACCGAAGTTACCGTTGGAATATCCAACGGATAGTTTGACCAGGTTGACAGTCCAACTCCTCCATTCCACTCACTAGCAACTAGTCATGTCCACTCGCCGAAGCAGCGACTTGACAGCCGTGACATTCGCCGGAGCAGCAACTGGGAGCCTGGGGAAATTTTCCTTGGTTTAAGTGGAGTCCATCGCCGATTCGGCTGGGCGTCCAAATTGGACTCGCCTACTCCGACTGCCAAATGACCACCTGCGTCTGATTCAACGATAGCCTCGGGGACTACTGATGGGGATATGCCGAATGGGGTGTACCCAGCAGGACGTTCCGGTTGGGCCAAAGGGTCTCACGAGTGGGCCTGCATGACGGCGACTGGAATGCGACTAAGATGAAGGCCCGGTGACTGGAGACTGGATGCCCAGAAGCGTACCAGAAGCCCAGTTGGATTAGGTCAAAGCCTCCGAATCCATATCTTGTTCGGTTGTAACTTGTAAACCCTAGTGAGGTGCCTCATATATAAACCTCCTTAGGGTATCCTCAGGACTGACGTTCCATCATACACCCCTTCAAGCGACTCGTTGCTTAGACGCCAAGCTCGCCACCCCTGTAACTCGCTCTCCAATAATCTAATCTAGTAGGAGTAGGTCTTTACCCTCCGGAGGGCCGAACCTGGGTAAACCCATGTGCATCTGCCCCCATCTCGCACCGCAGATGGCCGCCAGCTCTCGCCCCCGATTTAATCAATCGCTGCCTACTGCAGCGATTGCCGTGGCCATTTCCACGACACCCTGATGGGCGCACACTCTTTGTGAGCACCCTCAGTCGTGGAAGCTCCCCCGCTACTTTCACCCTTGACACTGACAATGGCGTGTGGAAGCAACGCAGCGACTGGACACTGCCATTCAAAGGTCACGTGCACTTTGACCCTGCGCTTGATGCCTAGGTTGGGTTTCCTTAGTCCAAGAACCTCCTCGGCTACCTCTGCTCCTCTGACGTGGTGACCATCGACGCTGTTGCCAGCGGCACAAACATGCAACTAGGCACCATGTCTGGTTTTAATATGGATTGTAATAAGGTCCAATCCATGGATTCTGATGATGGGGAGTCCAGTGATGATGATGATGATTCCAGTGACGGCGACAACTCACCCCCTAGGTGGAGGCTTGGCAAGCACAAGATTTTCTGCGAGGACCCAGCAGAGCAACACCGATGTGTTGCCCTCGTCTACATGGGAGGTAGAAGCAAGTACTGCCTGCTGCAGTGCCTCTCTGTTTAGATCAAAATGACATGGGCAAAGACAATGAGGATTATTACCCTTATGATGAGGCGGAAGTGGAGGAGGAGGACCACCTACCTCGTCGCCGCCATCTGCTCCGTCTAACAACATTCACTCTCAAGTATAACAAGAACAGACAACTGAGCACTGCCAAGCGCCGCCGGGTTCTTTGCTATGAGCTGCCTCCTGAGGTTGATTCGCCCGATGATATCCGAGCTTTCTGGATATAAATTAGCAAGCCATGATATGCTGCCAGGTTCAATGCTATGAGCTGCTTCGATGATATCTGAAGCTTTCTAGATATAGGCAACAAAGAGGATTTCCCCAGCCTAAGTTGGGCCCCCGGCACCATCAGGGCCGTCAGTTGCCACAAGATTCGTGCAGAAGTCCACAGTCAAAGTTTCTTGTCAGTCTTTTATTTTAGCCCTTTTGGAAGTTAAAAATCAACCTGCCGACTCTGAACCCTAACTAGACGTTTAGACCCGCACCACTCCTGCATCTCTATTCTCTCCCCACTCCCTCCTCTCTCCACCGCCGCCACAACTCTCTCCAGATCCAGATCGAGATCGATAAATCTCCTCCTCCACTACCCCGACAGCGACCGGCACCGGCCTTCTCTATCCCGGCACCAACCTGCCCACGCCCCTCCTAACGCCATTGTGCCCCTGCCCCACTCCCCAGCACCGGCCTGCACAACCACGAGGCGGCGGCCCCGTCGACGACCACCAAGCACGGCGGCGGCCCCATCGACAACCACCAAGCACGACGGCGGCGGCCCCGTCGATGACCACCAAACTCGGTGGCGGCCCCGTCGACAACCACCAAGCACGGCGGCCCCGTCGACGACCACCGGCGCGCCTCCTCCTCCCCGTGCATCTGCCCCTCTCTTGGCCGCTCTCTCCCCTCCCCTCCCTTCCTTCCGGGCGGCCCCGTCGACAACCACCGAGCACGGCGGCATGGATATGACCTCCACTCTTTTTCCTTTTTTTCTTAACCTTTTCTTCTATGTATCTTCTGAAACGATCTATATATTTTTTTCGTGATTTTATTTTTGTGGATCTGTTGCATCTTGTCTAAATCATGTTGCAGGTCGAAAATTATCTTGTGAATTTTTTTATTCGGAAAGGTTTTTTGTTTCTGTATGAAACGGGGATACTACCATATATCTTGTGATTCTCCCATGCATGTATCGGGTGGATACTACCATAAAAATCCGGGAAAATTGTGAAAGAAATCTACTATGAGTAATTGGCTAATATCATTGGTGAATCTTGTATAAAACCTCTATGAATCTTGTATGGATCGTCATATTTCTTATGGATCATGAATGTATTTGCTTCAAACTATAGTGGAACATAGCAGATTTGACAATCTCCATAACGGGGCTTCATGTATACTTTCTTGCAGAAACGTGTATGAAACTTATGAATTTCTTGCAGAAAGATTATGAAATACTATATTGTTAAATAAATGGTATGATCAAATGAATTATGTCTAGGAACATCTATGAACATGAAGGAAAAATATTTTTATGAAACTATCTGAAGAAAAATTAGATAAAGTTTGAAGATAAATCTGTCAAAAATATTCCATGATTTTTTTTATGAAACTATATAGTAACTAAAAATGGATTAATAAATTAAACAAGATAATATTTTCTCTGTGTACAAGTGGGGAGACAAACAACGACGAAATATGTATAAAACTTAAAAACACTAGAGGCTGAGAAGCAAATCTGCAATAGACTCAAGAAATGAGGTGGGCGGGTTGTTATGTAAAAAGACTAGCACGAATCTCCAATAAATAGAGGGCAGTGATGATGCCGGGGGGGCCCTCTTACGGGGATTGCATTTCCAATATAGGCAAGTCATATCAGCCTGTAGGGGAAATGATGCATGGTAGAAGTATAAATAATTCTTTGGCAGCAGATAGTAAAGGCAAGATATTTTTGAAATCACAAATGTGCTTCTATTTAACCCACAATTATGTGGTTCTCCTAGGTTTTGGTAGGATTCTTGGCGTCAGTACTACTTCGGCTGTCAGATTTTCATAATTGTTTGATGTTTGATTATTGTCAAGATCAGAACTGCACTGCTAAACAAGATTGAGTCACCTCGGTGGCATGATGAGGTGCTTCGTTTCTTTGGAAAAGAACTGCAAAGTTCAAACCCAAGTATATTTACTAGTCAATAAAAAAAGTCCATTTACTAGAGGATGATAATTATTATAATATATATCTATAGCTTAAGCTTGGTGGGCACCGAGGCATTTTAGGGTACCTGGCGTGCGCGTTATAGTTTCGGGTCTTTTCACGTGGGCATTTTTTGTTGGTACTGTCGCTGTTTGTGAGCCTGGAAAGGCGTTGTTTCCGTGCAAAATAAAACCGTGTTTCCGCGATAGATGAACAGAATACTGACGCCATGGCACAACACACCACAACACACGCAGCAACGCAGGATAGACGGCGGGACAAAACGCACGAACCCGTCTAGTTAAATAAAGTCTGTAGCAGTACATGTTGCCCTGGTGCTTCCTGTATTTCTTACTATTAGTAGTTAGTATGTACGTGCAATACACGTCTCCTTTTTTTTTTGAGGGATGCAATACACGTCTCCTTTAATGCACAAGCTTATACAGTATAAGTACATGACTCATATTTTGTTCCTACTTCCGACTTAAGCTTGTCCGTAATTCAAAACTATATATATCACTGTGAAATTATACTAAATTATTAAAAAACAAGATATAGTCAATTGTACAACCCATAATTCTTAGTATCCTCGCATCTTAATAACCACATTCTACAACAAATATTACACTGAAACTTGATCACACAAAAATTATCACCTTAGATACATGGCAAATTAATGGTATTTTTACTCGTGCAGACATGGAACGTGGATTTAAAAAATGATACTCCCTTCGTCCAGAAATAAGTGACTTGGCATTCTCTAGAGTAGTATGTATCTAGACATGTTTTAGTGTATAGATACATTTGAATCTAGACAAAAACATATTTCCGGACGGAGGGAGTATAACTTCTCTAGTTATACAAATATATAAACAAAACATGTTTTTAAAAGGAGGAATAAAATATTAGACTAACACGCATCATGACTTTCAGGGGAGGATCCATAGGACCTTAGGGGAGATCAAAGATTGCAAAGCTCTTACTTACAGACAGGACCTCAGAGCTCTCTCGAATCAGGCTTTCGCCCCCTATATTAATATAGCAATCACATAGTACAATTAACTTGTTGAGGCTGCAGCACAACCAAGCCCAAAAGAAAGAGAACCATAGAGAAATAAATGCCAACATTGGTCGATCGATGAAACGAAAACGACCCTCTACTACTGCGCCCTCCGAAAAGGTCCCACCACGCTCGTGGCAATCTGAACCGCCGTGTACCAAGCAGCACCTTCAGCAAGGGATGCGACGACAATGTTGCTGCTGCCCGGACTGGTCCCCCCCAATACACGGAAGGAGTGGGGAGGAGGTAGCCGACGCCCTTCGGAAAGGAGAAGCGACACCCACGGACGACACCGCGTCAGTGCTGGACAAGGTCGGCAGGCATTTTGCCCACCCCCAAAGAACCACCACCCCAAACGGCCTGAAGTGCTCCACCCAACCCATCGCCAACCAGCACGCGCCACCACGGGAAAGGCGCCATCTTCATCATCTCACAGTGGGCGTCGGCACGAGGCCTCGAGTCCCGAGCAAGGGGACAATGGTACCGGGGATAATAGCATTATGGCTGCGCGGGAGGGGACTACCTACACCGCCATGGCAGTAGCCGACCGGACACGATAACAGGGGCACAACAGGTCTCAGGACGGCCGGGCCCAGATAAGCCCGCAAAGCCCCCGTCGCCACATTGCAGCAAGAGCAGTCGCGAGAGCCACCACCACCTAGACCCTCTGTCGCCCCTCCTCCACCTCCATGGAGCCGCACAGGAGCATTCCGAGGCAAGCCTATCCCAACCCAAATGGGGCCCAAATGGGCCCAGATCTGGGCCAAGATGAGCATGACCGGCCGCATTGCCTTTACTGCCTCGCTGCAGCGAAGCCATCGGCTGGGCAGCGCCGCCCTGTCGCCGAACCGGCTGCACCGCCGCGCCTCCGTCCACCCCGCCCGCGGAAGCCTAGCCACCCAGCGGGACCGCGCCCCCTTTCACCGCCGGGTAAAGGCCACCCCGCCGCCGCCATCCGCGCGTGGGCAACGCCGGAGAGACGGAGGGGAGGGTATCTAGGTCGGGGCGATGGGGTGGTGGCCGTTTGTCGCCTGCGGGGGGGGGGGGGGGGAGGGGGCGAGCGAGCCTTACATAAATGTATCCTGCTATTCATAAATTTAAACTATTTATGATTCCTTCTCTCCCCATCTTTTCATGGCGCCTATAACAAATTGTGATAGATATAAAGGCAGCGCAGATTTTTGGTGCAAGGTTTATGGCGTAGACAACAAGTTATTATCGTTCTATTTTTACAGGTTTTAGCATGCATTGCTGTTAGTACCTGGTGCTGCATGTCAAGTTACGGAAACTGCAATTTGATTTTCAACTTTTTTGTTGCAGTTTCAGCTCTTGTGCCACTTGCCAAACAAATGCATCTGAGGAACCCTTCATTGAACTAATCGGTGGAAAGAATGTTATAAGTTGGCCATTTGTGGTGAGTTTGACAAGACTACCAGATACATAGCTATATTTATCCACTTAAATTTCTAACTGTACCTCTTCTTAGGGCCGTGTTTACTTGCAAACTGTGATAGGTCAGCACATTGACGGCTACACTTCTACGGTTGAGGAATTCAAATATGTCGCCACAACATACAAATTGTCGTCAATTGATGTTAGTTAATTGTGTGCCTTCATTGGAATAATTCCACTCCGTGCTAAATCTGCACTATCTCATTGACATGTTTGTTGCTCTGATATCCATTGCCCATGATACAACTTTTTACCAACATCAGTTTCCTCCATGGTGATAATGGAAGTTACCAATTTAGACATCACTTGAGCTGAAATACACATACGTTTATGAGAAACTACATGATGGCAAGTTCAGCTTTGGTTGCATAATTTTGGAGCACTCGATATAGCTGTGTAGAAAAGGCTACTATGAAGAATTTTAAAACAAAAAAGGCTGGTATAAAGAATTGGTAAACAAAAAGGTTGATATGAAAAACTAGAAATTGGAAGATCCTCGATTGCAATCGTTGTATGTATGTTGCTATTTACCTTGTAATTCAGAATAGCTGACAGATGCTTCTTTATATTTATCCGGAGCAATGATATATTCTTGGGATGCATTCCTCTCTCTCGGATTAGATCATCTTAACTAGACTACCGGCCCCATTTCACTTTTTTATTAACCAGGCCCCTCCTAATCCCTTGATAACTACATGAATAAAGGCCGAGGTAACGAGAGAAGAGACCAAGCTAAGGAAAATGGCCCAACTCCACTAGGAGGCACGTAATGCTTCGTTCTTGTGTCCTGAACGAGAGAAAACCTTCATACATGCTCTAATGGTGCCACCACACAAGTTTCTCTGCCAGACATCCACTACAGATGCCTTAGGTAGTTGGGATTTGGGGCCCCATTGGTTTCCGGAGCTCGGGGCGCCCGCCCCTCCTGTCACCCTCAGGGCCGGCCCTGAGTATGCTGGCATTTCTTATGTTTACTACGGGAAAACCATTTTTCTCTTAAACTCCAATTCATGATGTCTCCTATTCCTACAGAATACTAACAGTACGAAGTGTCTAATTTATCATCTATTTCCATATTCACTGGACGTTCTGGAGAGGAGTGGGCATGGATTTCTGGGGGGCAATGTACACATAGAGACGATTGCATATACATGTCATATATAGGAGGTCAGGGGTTGTACCAGAAGCAAAGATTTTCAAATAATGAAAGAGAAAACTCCTACCTGTCCTCTACACCAACCCAATGTCAACACGCTTAGATGAAGGCAACCAAAATTTTGTAGCCTGCCAAGCAAGTTGGCTTAGAGAAAAGACAGGCAAAACCACGTGATGACTGATCTCAAGTATACATGTTTATTGTGTAATAATTGGACCATGGCAGCATTGCCTATGGGTCAAAAAGGTGCCATATATGGCTACGATGACAAGTTATGATCCTGAACAATAGCCTGGACCCCTCCCTAGATGCTCCACGCGACCCGCTCCCGACCCCTCGACCTGCGATTCAGATCCCGCCGCCGCTAGGCAAAGCCTGATGGCATGGCAGCGGCGGTGGAGTCCTTCACTCCACATGCGGAGGCCCTAAGCTCCACAGGCTGGCCCGTCGCTACAACGGCCGGC
Organism: Avena insularis; assembly: GCA_023614405.1. Lineage (NCBI taxonomy): Eukaryota > Viridiplantae > Streptophyta > Magnoliopsida > Poales > Poaceae > Avena > Avena insularis. Next base: position 35,842,272 of record CM042696.1, on the reverse strand, counting down.
CCTACGTGGCCACGAGTGGCATCCCTGCTCCTTCTGGTGCGGCCTTGATCCGGCGGCGGCCCTGACCGGCGGTGAACCTCCTTCCGGTGAGGTCCTGAACAGGCGGTAGCCCTGACCGGTGGCCTCTGCCTCGATCTACGTGGCAGCGGCGGTCCAGCGTGGCAGCAGTAGCGTGGTTCTATGACAGCGGTGTGGTCATGTGACAGTGGCGGCCCTGCCTTTCCGCTGGCACAGTCCTCTGTCTATGGTGTTTCGGCGGCGACCTGTGGGGTGGCGGCGACCTGGGGTTGTGGTCGGCATCGGAGAATCTCCTTGACAACGATGTGTGCACCACGGGGCTTCCCCGCAGTTTGAGGACGCCTGGGGCAGCATCCTTGGGTATGATGGCGGGGGTGACCTTATTCTTTGTCGAAGGTGGTCGTCCTTGGCTGAGTGTGGCTTTTCCAGCACCTAGTCCCAGTGACGAGTTGGGAGGCTTGGTTGCCGGTCTAAACCGAGCTCTGACTCTTTGTCATGGCAGGCGATGGCAGCATCTACATGCCATTACTGTAAGAGTAATTGTCCCTATGTGTGGTTTTTGGTAACTAATGACAATCCCTATGGTCTAATGTTTTCATTTGAGTTTTATATATAGGAATATTTCATAGATCATGCTTGTAGTCCATGTGTTGGATTCGAGTATGGATGTCATGAAGATAAAGATATACCTTGAATATTGGCATCAAGATCAGCGAGTTGAATAGAGGAATATGATATGATCAAGATTTTGAGAGTTTGATCTCAATAGAAGAATTCAATTTATGTCTCTAAGTCGGTGTCATGATAGCCTCATGAGTTGAGTTATGGTTGACTAAGATTTAGATCATGTATTCAAATGAAGAGTTCTTTATGTACCTCAATATATTGAGACAGAGCATGAGAAGATACATGGTTGACCAATACAAAGAGTGAAGAGTGAATTCAACTTGGTCAACACATGAAGCATAAAGAATGTATCACATGGATCTTATGGTATGTAAGCCTTGTCGGTTATGCTTCATGAACTAACCCATTATATATGTTTCTTTGTGTTTTATATATGGGATAGGTATCTTTCTATTGGCATGCTTCAAAAGTGAAGATTTCATATAGCCCATGAGAAGATGACATCTAGTGGTGATGGTCGTCAAGGTTGAGAAGCGCAAGTTCAATATTGAAAGGGTAATTGCCCAGATGTGTGGTTTTGGTGATTATTTACAATCCCTATGGACTAATGTTTTCATTGAGTTTTAAATGAAGGAATATTCCATAGGTCATGCTTGTAGTCCATATGTTGGATTCAAGTATGGATGCCATGAAGATAAAGATATACCTTGAGTTTTGGCATCAAGATTATCAAATTGAAGAGAAGAATATGATATGTTCAAGATCTTGAGAGTGTGATCTCAATAGAAGAATTCAAGATATGGCTCTAAGTCGGTGTCATGATAGCCTCATTAGTTGAGCTATGGTTGACTAAGATTTAGAGCATGTAATCAAATGAATAATTCTTTATGTACCTCAAGATATTGAGATGGAGCATGAGAAGATACTTGGTTGACCAATACAAAGAGTGAAGAGTGATTTCAAGTTGGTCAACACATGAAGCATAAAGAATGTACCACATGGACCTTGTGGTATGGTAAGCCTTGTCATTTATGCATCATGAACTAACCCATTATATATGTGCCTTTGCGTTTCCTATATGGGATAGGTATCTTTCCATGGGCATGCTTCAAAAGTGAAGATCTCATATAGCCCATGAGAGGATGACATCAAGTGGTGATCGTCATCAAGGTTGAGAAGGGCAAATTCAAGATAAGCATCTCGAGAAGATCACTTTCTTGAAGCTTGCCATCCATATTGGTGATAATGGATTTGTGAACATGTGCCTTAATTAAGATATCCCATTGTGGTGTATGGGGAGCTAATTACGAGTCTTCATGGAGCAACAATGATCAAGTGATGCATTCCGGCTTAGATGGGGCTTGAAGCATTGTCATCAAGATCAAGCGGGATGCGCAAGGCAAAGGTATGGCCTTGCTAGGTTTTCCTTTTACCGGTCTCGAGGTGGTTGTTGGGAGACCGGGTTATAGGATAGATAGCCGCACTATCAAGAGGGGCTTTCGGTTGGGTAACTTGATCACATTGTCTTAGGGAAATCAATCCTTTGAATACTTTTCATCTTCCTATTTTGTTGCTTCTTGGTGTTTCTCCATGTGAGGTTCTTGATCTTGTTGCTAGATCTTCAACAAGCCCAAGTTCATCAAAAACAGAATTCGTATGCATATTCTATGGCGTTTTTGAGTTTGAAGGTTTTACCGGTTCTTATTATAGGGAGGCTTCATACCTTTCCTAATTTGGTTCTATACTCCTTTGTTGGACTATGGTGTTTTCATGCACCATATTGTAGATCTTGTTGTCCTCGTCAAAACAATCCCAAGATCATCGAAATCGGAGTTTGGATGCAAAAGTTATTGTGTTTTTGTGAAGTCTGTTTCATCCCGGTTGTGGGTCTGGTTCAACTGACTCCCACACTGGACGGTCCGGCACCAGCGCTGGTTAGACCGGATCTGAAACCGGATTTTCCGGTTTTAGCGACCGAGTCTATTCCGAGTTGGCAAATAGAGGTATTCCGGTTTGTAGGCCGGTCCTCCGGCCTAGGGATAGAGTTTTTCGGTTCTGGGGCCGGTCCAACCGACTTTGAAACTGAGTTTTCGTTGTTTTCTCTCCAACGGCCATATTTGCTTTCCCCTATAAAGGAGGGTTCTTCTCCCAACGTTTTTGGTTGTTCTTGACCACGAAATTGACCTCCATTGTTGAACTTCTTGAGCTTGCTTACTCTCCCTTCCCTCTTATGATTCTTGCATCTTTTTGAGGGCTTTGGAAGAGGAGATCTAGATCTACAATCCCCACCAATCAATCCCTCCTCTAAGTGAGGGGAACCCTTTGGATCTAGATCTTGAAGTCATTGGTTGACTTCCACCATTGTTCTTCCTCTCTAATTCCTCCCTAGCACTTGTTGCTTTGGTGGGATTTGAGAGTGAGGGATTTGAACACCCTTGGTGTTCTTGCTTTGCATTCTTGCATAAGTGTTGAGCTCTCCATTACGATTTGTTCGAGTGAGAGGCCGTGAGCTTGTTGCTCTTGGAGGGTGACCTCCTAGTTGGCTTGGCGGTTGGTGCCGCGGTGTCCTCTTCATGGAAGATCCGTGCTTCTCCTTCATGGAGCTTGTGAAGTGGTTGTGGAGCTTGCCATCTCCGGAGTGGAGGAAAAGCTAGCCATAAGGAAAGGGCCTATTCCTTTGTGGGATAGAGTCGGAGAACAAGGTGAGCCTTCGTGGCGTTGTGAAATCCTTCGTGGAATCCTACACCTCTCCAACGTGACGTACCTTCTTGTAAGGGAACACGGGAATACATCTTCGTCTCCGCGTGCCTCGGTTATCTCTATACCCGAGCTTACTTTCCTTGTGATAGCCATCATGCTTGAAGTACTTATATCTTGCTTATCACTTGTGGTATATTTATCTTGTGTTATCTTGCTTAGCTTAACTTGTTGTTGGTGCACTTAGTTGAGCCTAGTGTATTTAGGTTTTGTGCTTGTAAAATAAACTTTAGTTTAATTCCGCATTCTATCAAGCCAAAACCATAATAGTTTTGATATTCTCTATTCACCCCCCCTCTAGGCGACATCTCTATCCTTTCAAATATAAGCATCTCAAGAAGAACATATGGTTGAAGCTTGCTATCCATATTGGTGATAATGAACATGTGAAGATGTGCCTTAATGAAGCCATCCCATAGTGGTGTATGGGGAGCAACTTTTGTGTCTTCACGAAGAAATAGTGATCAAATGAAGCATTCCGGCTTGGATGGAGTTTGAAACATTGTCATCAAGATCAAGTGGGATGCTCAAGGCAAATGTATGGCCTTGCTAGGTTTTCCTTTTACCGGTCTCAAGGTGGTTGTTGGGAGACCGGGTTATAGGATAGATAGCCACACTATCAAGAGGGGCTTTCGGTTGGGTAACTTGATCACACTGTCTTAGGGAGCTCGATCCTTTGCATACTTTGAATCTCTCTACTTTGTTGCTTCTTGTGTTGCTTTGTGTGTGGTTCTTGAGCTTGTTTCTAGCTCTTCAATAAGACCGAGTCCATCGAAAACAGAATTCATATGCATCTTCTATTGCGTTTTCGAGGTTGGAGGTTTTACTGGTTCTTTAGTTAGGAAGGTTCCATACCTCTCCTTATTTGGTATATTTCGAGGTTGTTGTTAGATAGATCCTGCTCTCAGCTTTTCAAAAAGTCCAAGTTTGCTTTAATCGAAGTCCGTGCACAAAAGTTATCACCATTTTCATCATCGTTGTTTTATGTCTATGAAATCGGTAGGATCTTCGGCCAGGCCAGCGTTATCGCCGAAATTGCCCCCAGTATAGGGGTTCAGTGGTGTGCTGGATGTTCCGGCAATCGCCAATTCATCTGGCCAGGACTTTGGAACCTGGCGCCGGTTATTCCGGCGTGGGATCCCATCGGATGGCCGTGTCGTCAATCTGTTCGGCATGCGCTTTGGTGCTGCCAGACTTATTGCCGGTTTTGACAAAGAGTGCCCCCAACGGCCAGATTTGCTTTCTCCTATAAAAAGGGGCTTCTCCCCCAAGGTTTTCAAGGGTTATTGAACACATTTTTTACCACCATTGTTGAACCTCTGGAACTTGCTTCCTCTCTCTTCTCTCCTATGATTCTTGCATCTTTTTAGGGCTTCTAAAGAGGAGTCCTAGATCTACAATCCCCACCAATCAGTTCATCCTTTAAGTGAGGGGAACCCATTGGATCTAAATCTTGGAGTCATTGGTTGATTTCCACCATTATTGTTCCTCTCTAATTCCTCCCTAACACTTGTTGCTTTGGTGGGATTTGAGAGTGAAGGATTTGAGCACCCTTGGTGTTCTTGCTTTTCATTGCATAAGTGTTGATATCTCCATTACGATTTGTTCGAGTGAGAGACCATGACCTTGTTATTCTTGAAGGGTTACCTCCTAGTTGGCTTGGCGGTTGGTGCCACGGTGTCCTCTTCGTGGAAGATTGTGAAGAGACTCGTGATTCTTCTTCGTGGAGCTTGTGAAGTGGTTGTGGAGCTTGCCATCTCCAGAGTGGAGAAAAATCTAGCCATAAGAAAAGTGGCTCGGCAGGATAGCCTCGAAGATAAGGTGCCCTTCGTGGCTTGGGAAATCCTTCATGGGATCTCACACCTCTTCAAACGCGTCGTACCTTACTTTTAAGGGAACACGAGAATGCATCTTTGTCTTCGCGTGCCTTGGTTATCTCTATACCCGAGTTTACTTTTTTTGTGATAACCATCGAGTTTGAAGTACTTATATATTGTGCTATATTGCTTAGCTTAACTTGTTATTGGTGCACTTAGTTGAGCCTAGTGTATTTAGGTTTTGTGCTTGTAAAATAAACGTTAGTTTAATACCGCATTCTATCAAAGCCAAAACCGTAATAGTTTTAAAATTTCCTATTCACCCCCTCTCGGCATCATCTCTATCCTTTCAGTTACCTTGCTAAAGGCATTGTTTATGAAGTCATCATCTACCAACTCGTGCTAATCCGAGGGAAACCCTAAGATCTGGCTTCCGGATCGGGCGATGGCGATGCTATGGTGTCACATTCTCTCTTGGAAGCATCGTTTGTGGAGCAGCACCGGATGACAGAGGCAGGAAGGAGAGCAGATTCCTCTAGCACAGATACGCCGGTGGAGATGTCAAGTCATGCCTAATCGCCAGGTGCTACCCTCAGTCATGTCTGGTTTGGTAGGTGCTACGCACAACGGATATCCCGGTGGTTTTTATTGGCGTCGTATGTCGGGACTCAACGACATGGTGCTGAGGGGTCTCGATGTCGATCGTGTGTGCATGTTGGACGTGCGTAGGGTGGAGGTGTTGTTTGGCGTCATGGTGATGTTGATGGCAGACCTTACAAGGTCATTGTTTCGATCTCTCCCGAAGATGGGTATGTGGAACACGGAGGAGGCGAGGACTTTCTAGAACATGTATGCTTGTACACGCAGTGGGTCTACCGGACTGGTTGTGCCACTTTCTCGCGATTGGGTGACATGTCGAGGCCTTCGATTTTTAGATGTCATGCGTTGGTGAGATACCGGGGATATTGACCTGGTTCATGGTTACCCCCCTTCATAAGTATTGTAGAAACAACGAGTTGTTAGCTTATTTTGGTGGGCTTTGGCTTGATCTTTGTAATTTCTTTTGTAAGATTTTGAGAGTAATCTAATAAAAAAGTTTTGTGCACGCCGGGTCGATCTTCCCCCATTTTTTGAAAAAAAGGAATGAGTCGACTCATAGGAGAGAACAAAAGTTAGCCTCAAAGAGCCGATCATGTCGACTCGATAACCGGGAACAAATAGTAGACAGAACAGGCTGTTAGCCGGTAAACCCGAAGTCGTACGGGAGAAAAATTAGACAAAAAAGAAAAATAGAAGCGAGAGATCGGGAAGCGAAGGAAGCGGTGCGACGGTGTGGACTCATGGCCTCACCTCATTGGTCAATTACGGGAATCAACAGTATCAACGCTAACATAGTTCGGCAAGAATCGCTTATAGCAGCCAAAACACATGGGCTTTTATATAGGTAGTATAGTATAGTATACCCAACCGTAGATTTAGAACCTACTGAACTATTTTCTTGTATAGTAAGTCAGTTCTAGGAAATTTGTATTTAAGAACTAAGGCATTTTGTGTGCTTATTCACCTTCTAGTATGGCCTTGCCCACCAGCGTGAACGCCAACCCGCGGGAAGTGCGCAGAGCCCTGATACGTCCAAAACGTATCTACTTTTCCGAACACTTTTGCTATTGTTTCTCCTCTAAACTTGTGTGATTTGGATGCAACTAACGCGGACTGACAATATTTTCAGCAGAATTACCCTAGTGTCTACTTTTTGTGCAGAAAATCAACTATCAGGAAAAATCCCGGAAAATATGCCGAAAATCCTATTTCACCAGAAGACTCCAGGAGCCAGAATACGAGACGGAGGGGGGCTGGGCCCAGGCCACACCACCTAGCCGCGCGGGCAAGCCCAGGCCGCGCCAAGGGGTGGTCTGGCCGCCCCAGACTCCCTCTCGGTCTCCCTCTTCGCCTATAAGTTACCTTCTGACCTAAAAACTCAGGGGGGTCGGCATTTTTCCAGAAGGAGTTCCGCTCCGCCGCCACCACCAGATTCCACGAAACAACACCAGAAATTCCGTTCTGGCACCCTGCCGGGACGGGGAATTGGAGGAGATCATCGCCACCATCATCACCATCGGTTCTCCATCGACCATCCATGTTTCCCCCATCTATGAGTGAGTAATCCCCCGCTGTAGGCTATGGAGATGGTAGGGATTGGATGAGATCATTCATGTAATGGCATCAGATTGTTAGGGCATGGTGCCTAGTATCTTCTATTAGTGCTTTATGACTTTGTTGCGACTTGTTATGCTTAATGCTTGTCACTAGGGCCCGAGTGCCATGATTTCAGATCTGAACATGATATTGATTCATTATGATAGTATTGTTTATGGTCTTATCTACAAGTTGTATACACACGTTGTTGTCCGGAACCAATGGCCCCGTGATGTAAATCGGGATAACCGGAGGGAATGGCTTTGATGTGAGGATCACATGTATTCACGGAGTGTTAATGCTTTGCTCCGGTGCTCTATTAAAATGAGCACCTTAATTGCCAGTAGTTCCCTTGAGGCCCCGCTGCAAACGGGCTGGCAGGACAAAAGATGTTGTGCAAGTTCTATTATGAGCACGTATGACTATATATGGAACACATGCCTAGGATTATCTAGTACTTGGATGCTTTATCTTATTTATCTGCAATTGCCCTATGTTCTGATTGCTATGTGGATTGTCTTGTCCATGCAACGCCCGTCCATCCATCCCTATGCCTACCGCACTCGAATCCTACTGTTTACTGCTATTGTTACTGCTATCTTTACTTTACTACTGCTGTTACTTTACTATTCCTACTACAAAACCGTTGCTACTGATAAACTGCTGTGAGCAAGATTGTTTTCAGGTGCAGCTGAATTGACAACTCAGTTGTTAAGGCTTATAAATATTCTTTGGCTCCCCTTGTGTCGAATCAATAAATTGGGTTTCACTTCTCTCGAAAATACTGCGATACACCCCCTACACTTGTGGGTCATCAAGACTATTTTCTGGCGTCGTTGCCGAGGAGCATAGCTTTATTTATCAAGTTCACTTGGATTCTCATTCGCTGTTATCCATCCATCATGGGTAAGTCTCGTGATGTCCAGGTTCCTATTTTACCATCCACTACAAAAAGAGGTACGGTTCTAGACACCTCTGTTGCTCTTGATTCACCATCTGTTATGAGTAAGCTCGTTACACCACCACATACACATGCTACACACACTGCTACTACTGCTGAATCTGAAACTTCTGATGCTTATGATGCTGCTTCTACTGTGCTTGATAAGAGTGGTTCATTAGGTCCTTTCCTAGATGCTACGATTGCTAGAACTATAGCTGGAAATACTAAAACTCCTAATGAAGACACTACCACACTTGTTAGTTCACCTGAGTCTAGTGAAAGTTATGATATTGAAGATGGTTATGTTGAGATGACCAATGAATTTATTAAAGAATGTAAAAACACCCATGATAGGAGCGCTGCTAAGAGTCTCCTTGAGAGGCGTACTATTAGACCCAAATTGTCTCCTATTGCTAAGTTTGCTGCTTCTCCCATAAACATTATAGATGAAGATTATGATTTCTCTCTCGATCTATCTTACATAGCTATTGTTGAGAAAGAACCTTTTTGTGGGACTAAGAATGAAAGTGCGGTAGCACATATGAATGAGCTTTCTACCATGAGTGGCTTGTTTTCTGATGATATTAAGATGCATACTTACTTTGTTGCTAAGATTTTCCCCTTTTCACTGCAGAAACTTGGTTTAGTAATTTACCTCCTGGATCTATTGATAGCCCTGATTGCTTGGTTAGTACTTTCCTGCAGAAATATTTTCCTCCTAGTGCTAGACATGCTATTTTGCAGGAATTTTTTGATTTTAAACAGGGAGAAAAAGAGGTATTGCCCGAATCTTGGGCAAGGTTTTGTGCTTTGGTTCATGCACAGGCTGGAAGTCCATTGCCTAAGAATGAGCTTCTTGATATATTTTATAATGGACTAACCAAAGAATCTAGGACATACCTAGATAGTTGTGCTAATTGTGTTTTCAGGAATATGACTCCTAAGGAAGCTGAGGAACTAATGGCTAAAATAAGTAAGAACTAGGAAGATTAGACTCCTCCTGAACAAGCTATACCTGAAGTAATTGTACCTGAACCTACTATACCAGTACCTATTCCAACATCAAAGAAGAGGGGAGTTATTGAATTAAATGATGAAGTGATGAAGGAAGCTAAGAAATGTCTTAAGGAGAAGGGAATTAAAGCTGCAGATGTCAAGAATTTACCTCATATAGAAGAATTATGTAAGCATATTCCCTATTCATCCACTATCGAGGTACACTCTCTCCAATACTTTGATGAAGGTGATATCCCTTACTCTAAACCTCCTGATCAATGCTTAGAAGAATTCGATATCTTTATTGTTAAGCAAGATAATTTTAATAAAAGGGTGCAAAATCATCTAATGGAAAACACTAGAGCTATTGTTGAGTTGAAAGATATTGTGGAAAGAACCTCTAATGATGTTAAAATGATTGTTAAACACTTTCAAATGGTTCAAACTCAAATAGATCAACTCGTTAAAGTGCAAAAAGACTTGCTAGTTAATGCTGCTAAAGAAAAACATGCTTATGAATTTAGAACTAGAAGTGGAGCTGCTACCCAGGATCCTCTTTATCCTGAGGGGCATCCCAAAAGAATTGAGCATGATTCTCAACAAGCTGAAAATAGTGGTTCTACTCGTAAGAAAAGGAAAAAGAAACATAAAACTGTTGAAGAACCCTCTGAACCTGCTACAGATCCTAATAGTATATCTATCTTTGATGCCGAAACTGAAAGTGGTAATGAAGAAAATGTTGTTCCTAATGAATAAAAAGTTGAAGAAGAACCTGAAAAGCACACTAAAGAAGATTTTGTTGCTAAGAAACATGGTAGTGAAAGAGAGCCTTGGGTCCAAAAACCTATGCCTTTCCCTGATAAGAAACACAAGTCAAAGGAAAATGAACACTATAATAAGTTTTTTTTATCCGAACACTATAATAAGTTTTGTGAGTGGATAAACCTTTATTCCTGCAAATTCCTTTGACTGATGCTATTAAATTGCCTCCTTACTCAAAGTATATGAAGGATATTGTCTCGAATAAAAGGAAGATCCCTAATGAAGAAATCTCTACTTTGCTTGCTAATTATTCCTTTAATGGTAAGGTTCCAAAGAAACTTGGAGACCCAGGGATTCTAATTATCCCTTGCTCTATTAAGAATAGTTATGTTAGAACTGCTTTGTGTGATTTGGGAGCTAGAGTTAGTGTCATGCCTTTCTCTCTCTATAAGAGACTTCAACTTGAAAAACTGATACCAACTGATATATCTTTGCAAATGGCTGATAAATCTACCACTATTCCTGTTGGTATATGTGAGGATGTACCTGTTCAAGTGGCTCATAATTTCTTGATATTAACTGATTTTTTTGTGCTTGAAATACCTGAAGATGATAATATGTCTATTATTCTTGGGAGACCTTTTCTTAATACTGCAGGAGCTGTTATTAATTGTAATCAAGGAAAGGTGACCTTTAATGTTAATGACAAGGAACATACTGTCTATTTCCCTAAGAAGATTGAAAGGACTTATGGTTTGAATTCAATTGAACATGTTGAGGGCATTCAAGTAAGAGAAATATATTGTCCCATACCAAGAGAAAAATTTGAAACTATTATGATTGGGACCATTGCTATCAAGGTTGAGGTAACATAATCATTAGTGGAATACAAAGTTTTGTCTCATATGAAATTGTTTTGGTAACAAGACTTGATCAACCTTGTTAACAAAAGGATTTCATTGAACAAAGCAATGTTTTCACCGTGATTATCTCCGGTTACTTCTATTCTATCCATTTTTGTTTTGCTTTCGTTTAGTTCTCCTTTTTGTTGTTAGTTGCTTGCATGTTAGAGTGTCTTAGAACTTCTATAGTTCTAGCCTTGTTTTGTCATTACATCATTTCTAAAAAAAATGTTTGTCAGAAAATCGTTCTTCTATACCTGAAAAATGCCCAAAAATAAAGTGTCTCAAAAAATTTCAGAAAATTCATATTAAATTTTTACGTGAAAAAAGGGGCAGAGGAGTGTCTGGGAGGTGTCAGGAGGACCCACCAGGAAGGCTCACCACCTGGTGGCGCGGCCTGCCCTGGGTGGCGCCATGCCATGGTGTGGGCCACCCCTGGCCCTCCACTAACTCTCTCACCTGCCACTTTCTTCTCTCTCCCGAGTAAGCTCCAGTTCATTGCTCAAAATCGTGTTCTTGCTATGCTTGCTCTCGATTTTTTCGATCTCCTTGCTTGGCCCATCTTTGTTGCTGAAATTTGGAGCACTTGTTCTCTGGTATGTGACTCCTCCCCTTGTCCAAGTAGATTTGTGTTTAGTGGATTATATCTTGAGTATTTTGCTGCTGTAGGTGACCGGTTTTGAGAGCTTGTAAGCTTGTTTGATGCTTAGAGATATAGTTTTGATGCATGTTTAGGCCTCTTACAAGTCCCTATGAGTAGTATCCTTCATTATATTCACTTTGCAATCACTTGTTTAATAGGTGTTTAAATTTCAGAATACCAAGCATGAACAACCATACCTTTGGAGAGATATTTGAGAGGGATGCACCTAGGAGGTCGAGGCCCTCAAGATCAGCCTCTCAGTTTAGGCCATCATACAACGAAGATCTCATTGCAACTCGTATTGGTAATGAAAGGGATGATGGGGATGCTCACCCATCTACTTTTCCTTGTTTTACTTTCTTACAAGCTGCAGGGATTCTTGACGATTTCTTGCTACTGATTGAGAGGGTTGGTTTGACCTCATATATATGCAAGATGAGAGTGAGCAATACGCTATCCTCACCAAAACCTTTGTTTAGAGCTTCACGTTTACTAACACACCCTATCAGTCAACTGTCTATTTCAAGATTTATAATCTGCCCTTACCATGCCATTGGAAAGATTTTGCAGTATTGTAGGTGTAAGCATGATAGGGACCATGAAGAAAATTCAAGGGCGACCCGCTGATTTGCTGGAGCTTTACAGAGGGGTGACCAATGATGATGACCGCGTGGCGCAACGCGGAAATATAAGAAACATCGAACTCCCCGCTCTCAGATACTTTGCATATTATCTTGCTACTAGCATACTTGGTAGGGAGAACACAAGTAATATCTCCAACTATCATTTAGCCTTCCTTGCTGCTGCGTTTAACAATGATACTCGGTACAACCTTGGCTCGCTTATTGCTCGCCGCCTAGCTGCTAGGGGGCCTATCTATGGGGGCATCATTGCCTCGCGTATGGTCAATGCATTAGGTCTTTTAGTGGACCCCAATGATACTGTATTGGCACCACAAAGGCTTGACCTTGTTGCTATGAAAACTCATCACTTTGTCACTGCTGATTCTGATTTGGACAGTCTAGTATATAGGATGCTGTTTACTGACGGGGATGAGAGGGAGATCCCTTTGCCACAGTCTTCTTTGTTTAGTGTTCACAGGAGACCATGGTCGCGCTCCAAGGAGGAGGTAGACGAGCAGCTCCGCTTGCTGGGTTTCCACGAGAAGCATCAGGAGGATGTACCCTCCTACGATTACTCCACGCACTATGGAGGGACGTACTCAAGTTCGCACCAGGACGAGGGTACCTCCTCGTCGTACCACGGTGACACTTCATCCTGGCCAGCATGGGATTGATACCCACTTAGGCCAAAAGCCTAAGCTTAGGGGGAGGTACGCCGACATCGCACTCATCTCCTTATCATGTTGCGTCGGTACTCTATGTATTCATGTTTCGTTCTCTTTTTAGTTTTTTGTTCTTTCTTTGCTTTTGCTTTCTAAAACACAAAAAGACCAAAAATATTTCTGTTGTTTCTCTTTGGTTTGTTTCTTTTTCTTTTTGCTTTGGTTTGTTTTCCCTTTTTGCTTTGTTTAAACTATTCGAAAAATCCAAAAAGATTTTGCTTCGCTTGTTTTCCTTTTTGGTTCTTATCTTAAAAAAATCAAAAACAACAAAAATATTTGTCGTTCTTCTTTGGTTTTGTGAGTTTGCTACAGGGTTCAGCAGTCCTCGGTGGATATTGGTTTCATATTATTATTCAAGCCACACAAGTGAAGTGCAATAATGAGGATTAATGACAACTTGAGGCGTGGTAAGAGGCTGGTAACGAACTCTATTTGTTTTTATTTTTTGTACATATACTCATCATTGTGGGCATGCTTAGCCTGTTCGTGTAGGGTGTATGTTATCTTTGGGTGCTTAGTAGTTCTTGCTTTCGTATGATTAGTTCTAGCTTGCTAATAGTTTGTAGCATGTTTTATGAATGTTCGCTTGCATTACTCTATTCATAACTTGGTATGACATCGTGGTATCCTCCTCTGAATGTTTCATTTGAATTGACTTGGCACATGCTCACGCATGCACATGACTGGAATAATCAGTTAAGCCTCGATGAATTATTTTGCCTTGAGGATCTTGAATCACTTTCATGCCATGTTTAGTCCTGTTTTGTTGCAAGCATGATTATGGCAGCTATTGCTCTCTCGTTTGTCGCTCCCTTACTATTGCTAGCCTTCACTTACACTGAGTATGTTTTACTCAAGTTTCCAACTCCCTAAACCAAATATTGCCAAAGTGTCCACCATACCTACCTATTAGCATCATTTGCTACTTCCGTGCATATTCAATATGCCTTATTTTCTTCCGAATAAAATGTTTGCTTGTTATGAGAAAGTTCGTTAGTAAAGCTCTCACGAACTTGATGGCACACTTTATTTTCTACACTTAATAAACCTGAACCATTGTGACTGTCCATGAAAGTTATATGCTTGCAAATTATAGGTTGGGGATTAGCAGAACTGTCTTTGTCACGAACGCTTTCAACACTGTAAATATATACCCAGTTGATACCATGCTCTTTTGTTTGCGGATGTCGATTGTGAAATAAAGGGAGCTTGTAAGTCCATGGAGTTATGTATGTGTGTTAGAGAAACGCCTAGGCATTGGTCTAATCCATGCCTTGACATGGTGGAAACCTGCGTAACCATAATGATATCTATGAAGCATTCTTCTTATAAAAAAGAGATAGCTATTGAGAAAAAGAAAAAAAAGAGATTTATGAAAAGAGGAAAGAGAAAAAAGCACCATTTTCCCATGGTAAATAAGAAGATTCTGAGATACTCATTGTGCCTTGCCTTGTCATTTTGATATGGGGATTCTTCCGTATCATCGGGCAAGGGGTACCCCGTTGGCGGTTCTCTATGATACACACATATTTACGATGACAAGAACTTGCAGGTAACTAAAGTTGAGTAGCATGAGGAGCGGCCCTCGTACTCAAGGGACATGGGATTTTCATTTTATAGTCTGTCAAGCATATAACTCAGATTGGCCCTCACTTTCACCTTAACCACATTAAAGATGCTTATGATAGAGGCAATGAGAGCTCAAAGCTAATGAGTACCATACTTTTAGAATTTGGAAGCCTTTCAAATTATTTAAAATCTTTTCTTTTACTTATTGAGTCTCCACATATTCTTTGAGCACCTTCTTGAGAGCACAGTTGTCACTCTTTGTGCTTGTCTCAAAACTTGATTATTTGTGTTATGACTTTGATGCTTGTATCTTTGATATCTTTACTTCTAGTCTTCACCTGAACTTCAGAGGTGCCTTGGATCAAAGGCAAGCGAGATACCACTCTATCATACCTTGTTATGAGCATTGTAATGTTGCTTATGCTTATGCTTCATGCTACTTATTATTTTTGAGTTGGAATCTCTTCATAGCTTGCAATGCCTATTAAGTAAACTTAGTTGCATACTTTTTATTATGAATTTCCTAAGTAGTTGATCACATGCTAAGAATATATACATCATATGAAGCAAATGTGTTCGTGAAAGTTCTTTTATCGCACCCAGTTTTCAACTGAATCGTTTGAGGACAAGCAATAAGCTAAGCTTGGGGGAGTTGATACGTCCAAAACATATCTACTTTCCCGAACACTTTTTCTATTGTTTCTCCTCTAAACTTGTGTGATTTGGATGCAACTAACTTGTGATCGCTATTTTCATGAGAATTACCACAGTGTCTACTTTTTATGCAAAAAACCAACTATCAGGAAAAATTCCGGAAAATATGCCGAAAATCCTATTTCACCAGAAGACTCCACGAGCCAGAATACGAGACGGAGGGGGGCTGGGCCCAAGCCACACCACCTGGCCACGCGGGCAAGCCCAGGCCGCGCCAGGGGGTGGTTTGGCTGCCCCAGACTCCCCCTCGGTCTCCCTCTTCGCCTATAAGTTGCCTTCTGACCTAAAAACTCAGGGAGGGTCGACGTTTTTCCAGAAGGAGTTCCGCTCCGCCGCCACCACCAAATTCCACGAAACAGCACCAGAAACTCCGTTCTGGCACCCTGCCGGGACGAGGAATTGGAGGAGATCATCGCCACCATCATCACCATCGCTTCTCCATCGCCCATTCATGTTTCCCCATCTATGAGTGAGTAATCCCCCGCTGTAGGCTATGGGGATGGTAGGGATTGGATGAGATCATTCATGTAATGGCATCAGATTGTTAGAGCATGGTGCCTAGTATCTTCTATTAGTGCTTTATGACTTTGTTGCGACTTGTTATGCTTAATGCTTGTCACTAGGGCCCGAGTGCCATGATTTCAGATCTGAACATGTTATTGATTCATTATGATAGTATTTTTTATGGTCTTATCTACAAGTTGTATACACACGTTGTTGTCCGGAACCAATGGCCCCGAAGTGACAGAAATCGGGATAACCGGAGGGAATGGCTTTGATGTGAGGATCACATGTGTTCACGGAGTGTTAATGCTTTGCTCCGGCGCTCTATTAAAAGGAGAACCTTAATTGCCAGTAGTTCACTTGAGGACCCGCTGCAAACGGGCTGGCAGGACAAAAGATGTTGTGCAAGTTCTCATTGCGAGCACGTATGACTATATATGGAACACATGCCTAGGATTATCTAGTACTTGGATGCTTTATCTTATTTATCTGCATTTGCCCTATGTTCTGATTGCTATGTGGATTGTCTTGTCCATGAAACGCCCGTCCATCCATCCCTATGCCTACCGCACTCGAATCCCACTGTTTACTGCTATTGTTACTGCTGTCTTTACTTTACTACTGTTGTTACTTTACTATTCCTACTACAAAACTGTACTCTTGATAAGCTTTGTGAGCAAGATTGTTTCAGTGTGCACTGAATTGACAACTCAGTTGTTAAGGCTTATAAATATTCTTTGGCTCCCCTTGTGTCGAATCAATAAATTGGGTTTCACTTTCCTCGAAAATATTGCGATACACCCCCTATACTTGTGGGTCATCAGCCCCCAAGCTCCTCTGCGGCAGAGTAAATTGGATAAAACTACCACAATTCTCTCTCAAATGAGGCTTTCGTCCCGCTTTATAAATAAAACACACATGTGAGACCGCTGTTGGGCCAGAGAGCACAACGCCTAAAGGAAGTTCTGAACAATACTGGGGTCGAACAGCACAAGCAAAAGACCAAAAGAAAATACAAAAGAAAGAAAAAGAAAGAAATGCACAACATCACCAGATCGACCACCAACAAAGACTCGCAACCGCTACGCCCTCTGAACAAAGTCCCCACCATGATCCTATGCCTCCGAATTGCCGTGTACCAAGCAACACCTTCAAGAAGGGGAACGACGATGACATCACTGCTGCCAAGACTACTCCTAGGATTTCTCCCGGTACACGCAGGGGAGTGAGAAGAGGGTATAGTCGGCACCCTTCAAGAAGGAAGGCGACACCTGCAGATGTCACCACGCCGGAGCCAGCATAGCCGGCAAGGATTTCTCCTGACCCCTCCCCCCCAAAGACCCAAACCCCAGCCAATCCTGGCAATCCACCAACTTGTCGTCCGCCAACATGCGCCAAAACGGTCTTGCCGTCTTCATCGGCGTCTGATACCTTCGATCCGGATTACGGATGTAGTATAGCTTCTTTTTCCCTAGTAGATCTAGGTTATCGAATCCTCGGGAAGCGAATGTGTAGTGAAGTTACTTTAATGGACCTTCGGGAGTTTTAGAATTCATTTTGTGTTTTCACCGGACCAGTAGTTTGCGTCTTTTGGTTGTTGTTGATGATGGAGAGAGAGGGCCTAGGGCATTCGGTTTCACCTGTAGCTGTGCAAAATATCTGATGGAAATAAAAGATAGAAATAAAGCATGCGTGTACTTGTTAGAGCAAGATATATTATATGTGGGCGATGCATCCATAATTGCTATTGCCTCCGCAACGACTTATAGCAATAACCTACTAGTATCATTCATAGAAGAGAGAGAACTAATGATATGCATCGTGATGTCACCGTTAATCCCAAGCAAATCCCTCACATACAGCCGTACTACGCCTTCTGTCACTGGGGTTCCCAACCTGCAGATCAGTCATCACTCATACTTCCTATACCTGTCTCAACCCTCGGGGTCTTGGGTACCTAACAAGTCCTTGGATTGAGGCAAGGGAGGATATAATAATCATCATGTCATACAAACTAATACACGATCCCATCTATGATAATTCACATGCATAATTGCTACATGGCTAGACCGAAGCCCTTAGCCCAAGGAGAATTACTCACACATAGAGATGAGTTCAACAATCATAAACATTGTAATGAAAATCATAAGATTGATAGCAATAATCTTACAATCTCGCCAATCGAAGAAGAGATCTACTATTACAAGTGGTGGAGTATGGCTATGGAGATGGAGAAGGGTTTGGAGATCTGAGGCGGCTTTTGGGCGGAGTCTGGCTTCTTTGGGGCGGAGCGAGAGATGTTTTCCCGTCGCCTAAGGCTTCTTTATATAGGGGTCCCTTCACAAAAGTTGTTCTGTTTGACCTAATAGTGGCGGCGCCAACTATACGGTCAATTTTTTTGCTCCGGCCGTATAGTTGGTCGTTACGGCATCTGCCTTCGTTGGACGGCTCCTGGTTTCTTCTGGTCAAAGGAAATATCGTATATTTGACTTTAATGTAGTGATTCCCTCCTTTAAACGATATTATCTGCGTAGGAAAAATACAAGAACAAAGGATTGCATACCCCTCTGAGTATTAACATTAGTGGTAGGGTTTAGAGAGATATTTCATCAAAAGTATGACTAATATCCAGTTTAAATGTGGATATTAGATGGCTATATTTCAGAGCCATCAACCTCCCCAAGCTTAAACTTGATCGTCCCGAGCAAGAAAACCAAAATCAAAAAGGAACTCATCATTTAAACTGAAATAACGATATGGTGATATTACTCATGATTAGTAGTCTCATGTTTCCTCCACTTTATAAATCTGAAAAACTTCAGCATAGGTAGAGTAATGGCAAGCATATCATACGGGCTTCATGCATCCTTATAGCATAGTAAAATTATTGTAAGTATGGATGATCCAAATGAGTAAATTTTATTCCATGTCAAGTAATCAACTCATAGTCTTGTCTTTGAATAGTAAAGTATAATCATGTAAACTAAGAGTGTGAGAGTTGTCATACAAAGCATATATACTAGAGTATCTTAATTCTCCCACATCAATAAATCAAGACTTTGCAAACACTACTTTTATATTCATTGTCCTTCAAGAATTTTCCGTTTTTAAGCAATTGAGAGCATGCCAAAAAAAATATTTAGTTCATCGGGCTGTGATGGACACTCGTGGCATCACTAAGGTTTTTTTCCTTTTGCATAATGATTTCTCATAACAGCCAGAGGAGTGATTCCATCTTGATTACAGCTACCCGGGAGTGCCAAGAATCTTACCCACTATAGCATTGCTGCTACAAGTGTTTAATCAAATCATAGCCGAAATCTAGGAGTTTCCTCCATTAAGATCGTTCATAGGCCAGCGGAGTTGTTGGCATCCCATGAAGTTTGACACGCATAAAGCTATATCATTCTTATGATTAACAAGTCAAACTTTGGCATGATCACAAAAACCGCTAAACATTAATTCAATCGAACAGATCCTTTCAAAGAGAGCTATCAAGTTAGTCAATATTTTAGTGGTGTCGAGTGTCTCTAGAAATAAGCCTTCAAGACTAAACACTGCGACACCCAAGCCTTCAATTGTGAGACTTTTTCTTATTACAATTGTTTAGCAATTTTTAGGCAAGACTTGGTTAACTACGAGAGCTGGAACAAAATAAGCCCAATTAAATACCCATGCAAATGACAATCTTACGACAATACAAAGACTCACTCCACCAATATAATATCTCAACATTCACTACTAACTAGCATAGGTTTCTCAAACTTCAAAAGTGGGGAGTCATAAGGCATACCTCTCATGTTTGGTTCCACTTCTCTCTTCCTTTTTTATTTGTTTCTTGGAAACTCGAAGTCGATCACTCTCCTGCAAATATACCAAGACCTCGAGGCGGAAAGAAAAGAAAGAGGGAAAATAAGGAAAAATGGAGAAATCTTTTTGTGATTTTTTAAGGGAGGGAAAGAAAGAATAGAAAATTAGCGGCAAAGCTCGGCTAGAAAATTTTAAAAGCAAATAGAAAGAACTAAAGATAAAGTGTTGGAGAAACCAACACGAGTGCTTATAAACTCAAAATAAAAACACACCCTCTAAAATAAAAGCAAATGAACGCCACGTAAAGATGCATGAGAAAACTTCCCCAAGCTTAGGCTTTTGCAAGCCCTTCAAATTATTGTGGTGGCAGGAAAAAGTCGTTACTCCAGTTTACGAATTGACTGGAGAGGTTACTTGTTGATTCTCGGAGGTTCAAAGAGAGGTTGTGCATCCTCTCTATAGTCCCTCCAAGTCCTTGGAAATCTTGGTATGTGGCGAACCGGGTTTGTGGTTGCTCCTCTTGATGAGAAACCTCTTTCTCCTCTTCTTGGTCCTCATCCTCTTCGGGAATCTCCTCCTCGGGTTGGTACTGCTCAACCTGCACATCCTATAGCAAACATCCTTCCTCGATAGAGAAAAGACCATTAGGCACAGGAGTGTTGGGTTCGCATCATAGAAAAAATTCATACGATGAGAACTATATGCCAAGATATATCTACTAGATACAAGCAACGGGTGGATATACATCCATAGAGATCTTACCCTCGAAGACAACAAAGTTTTGTTAACGAGTTGGAACTCGTGAATGATGTAGTCGTACGCTTGCCGATCTCAAGATCGTGTGGAAGTCCTAGCGCCGCAAATCAGCAGCACATCCGTCCTCGCACACACGTTCAGGCCACCGAACAACCTCCACCTCCTCGCTCCAGCGAATCAGCGGAAGCAGCAACTCCTTCCAGACGCAATGCCACCGGGAACATGTATCTCGCTAATCCGAGACCATAGGGGAATATATCTAGAGGGGGAGAGATCCTTCACGAGGAGGTGTGTTTTGTGAGGGAGGAGAGGGGGGACTCCTCCCCTACCATGGCTGGCACCCATGGGGGGTGCCCCCACCTCTTCCTCATTCATGTGGTGGAAGCTCCACTCACATCAATTTAGTCTCCACCCAAAGTTCCACTCACATGCATTAAATTTCCACCAAATTTAATGCAACTCTCATTTAATAAAACTCTTTTATTTATTTTATTCAGAATTTTTTTAATTACTTTAATTAACAAACATACACATAAAACCCCTTGTAACATTTCAATATCACATGCAGAACCAGTTTCTGTAATTTCACCTGAAACAATTCCGATTTCCATCGAAATAATTTCAGCGCTTTGCAATTCTTTCGTCTGAAACATATGTGCTCCAAAATGGTGTTTGGCAACCCTTAAGTGTGTCACCCTACGGTTCGCTAATAATGCAGACATGATTGAGACTCCTCTCAAATCAATAATCAGAAGCGGGACCTGGAGATCCATACTGACTCCTGCACATTCAACGATGACTTCTGTGATCGTGAGAACCTTTAATGCTAGTAATTTAATCCCTTTGTCTCATGATATATTACATGTCTGAGATTCGATCATCGGTATCCAAATACCTAGTTTGATCTCGTTGCCGACATGCACTCTTTTCTCGTCCCCATGATATGACATTCTAGTGATCACATCACTTGCTTGCAAGCTATCTTAATGTGATATCACCGAGAGGGCCCAGAGTATATCTATCAGTCATCGAGATTGACAAATTCCACTCTTGATCCATGAGCCTCAACATGACATCTTCAGAGTATCTGAACCCATATTTATAGTCACTCTTTTATGGTGTGACGTTTGATGTTATCAAGTTACTCTTCTGATGTCAGCAATTAACATGATCTCATGGTCTAAGGATAAAGATTACTTCGTATGATGTTATAGCAATATAAACATAATGACTTTGATCGTAATGCTATACTTCGGATGAATGTTCATCACATCATTTCACAAATGCTGTGACCTCGTTATTAACAACATCCAATGTCCATGATCAGAAAACTTTGATCATCTTGTTAATCAACGAGATAGTCTATAAGAGAGGCATGACTAGGAACCTTTTATTTGTTTACTAAACACACATGTATTGACGTTTCCTATCAATACAATTATAGCATGCAAAATAATCATCTATCATATACAAGGAATACATAATAACAACTTTTTTTATTGCCTCTCAGGGCATATTTCCTTCAATAATAACCTCACCAGGGTAGCTATTGCTTCCCCAGCAACGGCTCCAGAAAAAGGGTTGATACCTTCGATCCGGATTATGGATGTAGTATAGCTTCATTTTTCTTAGTAGACCTAGGTTATCGAATCCTAGGGAAGCGAATGCGTAGTGAAATTACTTTAACGGACCTTTGGGAGTTTTAGAATTCCTTTTATGTTTTCACCGGACTAGTAGTTTGCGTCTTTTGGTTATTTTTGATGGAGAGAGAGGGCCTAGGGCGTTCGGTTTCACTTGTAGCTATGCAAAACATCTGATGAAAATAAAAGATAGAAATAAAGCATGTGTGTACTTGTTAGAGCAAGTTAAATTATATGTGGGCAGTGCATCCATAATTGATATTGCCTCCGCAACCCCTTATAGCAATAACCTACTAGTCTCATCCATAGAAGAAAGAGAACTAATGATATGCATCATGATGTCACCGTTCCCAAAAAAATCCCTCACATACAGTCGTACTACCTCTTCTGTCACTAGGGTTCCCAACCTGCAAATTAGTCATCACTCATACTCCCTATACCTGGCTCAACCCTCGGGGTCTTGGGTACCTGACAAGTCCTTGGATTGAGGCAAGAGAGGATACAATAATCATCATGTCATACAAACTAATACACGATCCTATCTATGATAATTCACATGCACAATTGCTACATTGCTAGGCTGAAGCCCTTAGCCCAAGGAGAATTACTCACACATAGAGATGAGATCAACAATCATAAACATTATAATGAAAATCATAAGATTGATAGCAATAGTCTTACAATGTCGCTAATCAAAGAAGAGATCTATTATTACAAGTGGTGGAGTATGGCTATGGAGATGGAGAAGGGTTTGGAGATCTAAGGCGGCTTTTTGGCGGAGTCTGGCTTCTTTGGGGCGGAGCGAGAGATGTTTTCCCGTCACCTGAGGCTTCTTTATATAGGGTTCCCTTCACGAAAGTTGTTCTGTTTGACCTAATGGTGGCGGCGCCAACTATACGGCCAGAGCTATACGGTTGGAATTTTTGCTCCGGCCGTATAGTTGGTCATTACAGTGTCTGCCTTCGTTGGACGGCTCCTGGTTTCTTCTGGTCGAAGGAAATATCGTATCTTTGACTTTAATGTAGTGATTCCCTCCTTTAAACGGCATTATCTGCGCATGAAAAATACAAGAACAAATGATTGCATACCCCTCTGAATATTAGCATTAGTGACAGGTTTTAGAGAGATATTTTATCAAAAGTATGACTAATATCCAGTTTAAATGTGGACGTTAGATGACTATATTTCAGAGCCATTAGCGTCTCACCATGGAAAACACCACGAGCTTGGTCGGCGTGAGGAAACCCACCGAAGAAAAGGGACAGCGGCGCCGCTGCCACGTGGGAGGGACCGACCTCCACCGCCAAAGCGGTAGCAGACCGGACACAGCAGCGGGAGCATACCAGGCCAACTAGGCCCGGCCGAGCCCTGATCGGGCCCGTGAAGCCCCCGCCGCCACCCTGCAGCAGACACATTGACATCATCGCTCCCCTTTGATATTTGAGATTGGATCTATTTTGTGTAAGATGTATTGATAGATGCTTATCATGTACCCCGTTCTTAATTACTTGTTTTGATCCAACTTGTATGCAAGAACTTGTATGGGGAGAAGTGTGTATTAGATGGAATAGCATGGTGGTAGTGATTGAATTGTGACAAACACTATTTAAGATCTATTTTGGTTTTCACCTTTCTTTTGCTGTCCCACTAGGAATAAAGTAAAATCATGTGCTATAGTTATCATGTGACAGTGTGATAATCTTGTTAGATCAAGGTAGCATATTTGTATTTCAAACATCATATTATATTACTTAAAGCTATACTCTGATTTGTTTTTAATTCAATATTGCATGGAGTTTCCCTTTCTTGAGGAGTATAAGAGAGATGTATTTCATCTCTATGTTAGAACGTGATGCGCATATTGATTTCTTACCAAACACATAGAATTTACATGAAAATTTATCATTGATGAATTGTTTTGTGATCACTACAACATAAAAAGAGAGTAGACAAGTGAATCCATGAATCCCGGTCCAATTTTCATCATAAGAAACACCTTTCCATTGCATCTTTTATCTTTTATATTTTCCGCAATTTATTATTTCATAAATAAAAAAAATACTTTCTCTACTTGCAATCACTCATAAAAAACCCAAAATAGCTCTATTATCTTCCATATCATCTAGTTAGCATTTCTTTACTTTTTTTTACTTTAGTTTACTTTATATTTTATTTCATATTACTAATATGAAACCTTGTGCTTGACAATCAATTGGTGGAGTTGGGGATACAAAACAAATTATTTTACTTTACATGTTGCTTGAAGAGGAGAAGACAAAAACCCTTCCATAACCAATTCCTCGAGAGTTCGATATAAACCCTCGAGTCACCCTTGTAGAGAAAACAAGCTTTGCTACAACACTCTGCACTTGGAGTCCGAACAAAAAATGGCCACAATTATTGCCATCACTGCGCAAAGACGCATAGCGGCCACCTTGCAGCCAATCGCCGAACCGGTGCTGCGAAGAAGGCCCTAGCGGATAGCCACGACCATCGAGGTTGGTTAGCGATGGGGACGACCAGCGGAGGCGGAGAACTCCCTGGGGCAAAGCCGCAACCATGGAGGCAGGGCGGCGACGGTGTCGATGGTGGAGGCAGAGGGAGCCCGGGACAAACTGCTGCCGCCAGCCCCGAGGACAGCATGCCGCCCAGGGTTTCCTCGCTGCATCCACTTGATGCTCCTCTCTTCCCCATTTTTTATGGGCTGCCGTCAGCGGCTCATGGGCCAAATCGCCATTGCCAGCCTCGAGCTTCTTCCCCGTCTCTATGGAATGGTGGTGTAGGCCTGGAGAAATAAGAAGACAAGTAAGAGAAGGAGGCACGGGAGAATTCCAAGAGGGCACATGGAAGCCACGTAGGGATAAAAGAAACTTTCGGGAGCTACACGTGTGGTCAAAGGACACGACCATCTTTTGTGGCCCACCACTCAAGGCCAAAGGAGAGAACTTGAACTACCTATGTGTCAGCATCAAAAAAATCGCCAATAGCCTAAAAAATCCGGGAAAATTGAGAAGCAATCATGTATAAGACGGTCACAAAGGTGATATATGTTCGTACCACCAAATCTACTTGATCATCTAATGATAATTTCTATAGGATTGGATGAACCTCGATCCCAGAGCACTATGAAATTCTCTAGTACGGACTCAGCTTGTAGATGTTGAGTTCGCGTCGTGGTGAATTTTACTTATCGAGTGTTTTGTTTCAAGAAGAATGGCATCACGGAAACAGAAAATAAGTTCCTTCTACAGGAAGGATAAAACATAGACGACATGATTAATTTTGTTCGTGATAAACATAGCCTCAGCTCGCAAAAGACGTCGTTGGACCCACATGTAGGCAAAGTACGAGTTCGCTTGTGTGACAACGCGGGACCCGTGTGTCATGGAGAAGATTTCGCAAAGTGGCTACCCGCCAAACAAAAGGTCCCTATCTAAATCGACGCAAACCGCCCACTTCACTCCCCCCCATCCGCCCATCCATCCATCCCCATCCCTCTCCGCTGCCCACCAACCCCAGCCGCCGCCGCGCCGCCGCCACAAAACCCTAAACCTCCCTGCCCGCAGATGGCGGACCTCGACGACGACGGGTTCCCGGCGTCGCGCCTCTTCAGGAAGGGCTTCTCGTACACCTACGACGACGTCATCTTCCACCCGGGCTTCATCGACTTCCCCGCCGACGCCGTCGACCTCACCACCCGCCTCTCCCGCCGCATCCACCTCTCCACCCCATGCGTCGCCTCGCCCATGGACACCGTCTCCGAGGCCGCCATGGCCGCGGCCATGGCGTCCCTCGGCGCGGCCGCCGTCGTCCACTGCAACACCGAGCCCCACATCCAGGCCTCCATCGTCCGCGCCGCCAAGTCCCGCCGCCTCCCGTTCGTCTCCTCCGTCCCCATCTTCTCCCTCGCCTCCGCCCCATCGCTCAACGACTTCGCGGGTCACGACTACGCCCTCGTCACCGAGGCCGGGGATGCACTCTCCAAGCTCGTCGGTGTCGCCGTCGCCGCTGACGCCGTCGCCAATCCACCCGTCCCAGTATCCGAGTACATGCGCCCTGCCCCGCGCTCGGCCTCCGCAACCTTCGATTTCGAGCAGGCCGCGGCCTTCCTCGCCGACGAGGGCTTGGACTACGCCCCTCTCGTGTCCGAGGAGGGTGAGGTGATCGATCTCATCACCGCCAAGGACATCGAGCGCATCCGGAGCTACCCGAAGCTAGGCAAGCCATCTCTCGGAGCAGATGGCAAGTTTGTAGTGGCGGCCTCGATTGGAACCCGCGAGGATGACAAGCGAAGGCTGGAGCAGCTGGTTCAGGCAGGGGCCAATGCTATCGTCATCGATAGCTCGCAGGGGAACTCCACCTATCAGCTCGATATGATAAAGTATGCCAAGAATATGTACCCAGAGGTGGATCTGATCGGAGGCAACGTGGTGACGATTGCGCAGGCTCAGAATTTGATTGCTGCTGGAGTCGATGGCCTCCGTGTTGGCATGGGCTCTGGCTCTATTTGCACTACCCAGGAGGTTTGTGCTGTGGGCAGAGGACAGGTATATTCCTCATGAGAGTCATGGTCCCTATATTCCTCATGAAAGTCCTGGTCCCTTACTAGTCTAGTTCGTTTGCGTGCTTGTTTACTTCATTTTGGTGCTGTCAAGTAGTTGCTTACCTTGCCTGTCAGCTTAGATTCTCTACCATTGGTAGGATCAGCATGTTCATGCTGTTTTTCATGCGTGGAGTCATCCGAAAATTCTTTCATATTTTAAAACCAGCATGGAAAGAATCCTGAAGTTACAGGAAAATCAGAACATATAAAAAAAGGTCATATCCATCATAAACATCCTGGTTGCTGTCAAGTAGTTGCTTATTTTTCCTATCAGCTTAGATTCTCTACCATTGGTAGGACCAGCATGTTCATGCTGTTTTTCATGCGTGGAGTCATCCGAAAATTCTTTCATATTTTAAAACCAGGATGGAAAGAATCCTGATAAGTTACAGGAAAATTATATATAAAAAAGGCTATATCCATACCAGTTAACCATTTCTGATTGTTCTCAAAGTCTAATTTGAAGTAATTAGCAAGTAGCTGAACCTTGTAGCGCTATTGTGATTTAAAGTGGGTACCTACAATTGAAGTATATAAATATTCATTTATGCAAAAAAAAATTGAGTTCAAGCTCTATCACTAAATCAGCTTTCTGAGCTCTTTAAGTTGCTACATTTTACATAGCAAGCATTATCTAGAACTGCTACATTTTGTATACCATATGATTGTAAAACCCAACAAAGTAAACAGTCTTGTTTGCACTTAATTTTTCACTTTTGTGGGCCTTGAGTTTGGAAAGATAATGGCATCCTATTTATCATATATATTATTAGATGTTGTGGTCTCTCTGCTCATTCTTGAAGCGTGAGTAGAAAGTTGTTTATGGGACCTGATATAATGCTTTCTTTTCTTCTATTTGTTCAGAACTGCAATTTAATTTGATTTAAATTCTTCTACTTGATGCTTTTTTTGGTTGGCAGGCCACTGCTGTCTACAAGGTTGCATCATATGCCAATGATCAGAATGTGCCAGTTATAGCTGATGGTGGTATTTCATACTCTGGGCATATTGTGAAGGCTCTGACACTGGGGGCATCAACTGTTATGATGGGCAGTTTCTTGGCTGGCAGCCATGAAGCTCCTGGGGCGTACGAATACAAGGTATACATTCTATATTTTAGCCTGTTTCAGACATTCTATATTTTAGCCTGTTTCAGGGTTAAGTTTTAAATTTCTGTATTGCTGTCTGCCCAAGCCCACACATCCCCAGATTAGAGACTAAATACATAAATACAGTGAAAACTACACACCATGGACATGCAAATGTGCATCCTATTTGATCACTCACCACTGCAATGAAAAGGATCTCTTAATGCCCAAATAATAGTTCAGTTCTTCAGTATACTTTGATGTCATGAAGTCTAACCAGACACTATCTTTAAGGGTTGGTGTATAATTGATTGGTCGTTGAAATGTAGTTATTGGTTTGAGTGTGCCTTTTATGCTATTTTATTGCCGAAGTGGATAATATTGTGACTCTTTGAATGTTTTCCTAGGACGGTCACCGAGTAAAGAAATACAGAGGCATGGGCTCCCTTGAAGCCATGACAAAGGGGAGTGATGCCAGGTACCTTGGTGATACTCTGAAGCTTAAAGTTGCCCAGGGAGTTGTTGGAGCTGTAGCTGACAAGGGTTCTGTGCTGAGGTTCATTCCTTATACAATGCAAGCTGTTAAGCAAGGATTCCAAGATCTTGGCGCATCCTCTTTGCAGTCAGCTCATGATCTTTTAAGAGCAGAGACTCTTAGATTAGAGGTATTTTCCTGCTGGATTACATGTGTGCTCTTTACTTCGTTTTGATATCTGGTTTTTGAGTGATTCATAATATAAAGTGCCTAAGATTAGAGAAATGGCTTATTTTTGTTGATAAATTTACAAACCAATGATTTCTTTTCTAGACAATGGAGGAAGGTGTTGTTTTTGTTAGGTATACTCATTTACAGATGTTCAGAAACTAAAAGAATGCTTACACGTCAGCAGCGAGATAGACATAATTAGTTCATTTTGGAATGGGAATTAACTAACTCCAGGTTCCAGAATCTCTTGATTTTGTTTCAGAGTTGGCATTGACACTGACTTCATCATGTGTAGTATTCATTGTCCATTTGTTAACTGCTAAGTTCGATAGATTGTTGTGTTAGTGGTTACTAACTCATCTACGTGAAGCTATTCTGCATGTGACACAGAATTTACATTGGCTTAATTGCTCAACTGTCGAAAACTCCAATTTTAGTTTATGTAAACTGTTTAATGGATAACTGGGGTATGGAAATATTTCTGTTAACGGATCTAGTATATGGTGCCTTCTTCTTGTGACAAGTGTGCTCATCATTTTCTGTTATTGTCTGCCCTTCCAGAGTTCCTTTATAAACGCTGTGTTCTGGCGATTCTCCATGAATCTCTTGTCTGCAGACTGTGGTTATTTATTCTGTAACTGTGAGCAGTTAGTGTAGAGGTTCATGTACATATTCACTGTTTC
This sequence comes from Avena insularis, assembly GCA_023614405.1. NCBI lineage: Eukaryota > Viridiplantae > Streptophyta > Magnoliopsida > Poales > Poaceae > Avena > Avena insularis. The sequence goes on along the minus strand of CM042696.1, from coordinate 35,813,193 downwards.
GTGAGATTCTGGATCACTAAGTTTGAACTGTATTTTTATGGTTCATTCCATATTCACCCCGAAGTAAAAATTGATTAATTCTGCTCTTTAACCATTGTGCTTGAATTGCATACTCCTTTTCTTTTCCATCTCATGGTACATTAGGCTATCATGTTTTGACAAAAATAGCCTCAGTTAGATTCTCTGTCCTTTTTTCTAACCAGATATAGCTAGCCTGTATAACATTGAGAATCAAAATCGCACGTGACCATTCACTTTGTACTGTGCTCATAGTACTTACATCTTACGATAATTCAGAAGTCTTGGTGCCTGCTCATGGCTGTGTAGTCCTAGAAGTAGATCAAAATTTCCCTTAAAGATGCTTATATTGATAGTTCACATGCATATTTATTGTCTCAAAGTACTGAAACACTAACAGAATGATTCTGCCTCTGTCAAGAGGTTTGCATTCCCTGTTTTGGAACCTCAACTTGTGCTTTGTTGTATCTCCCAACTAAAAGGTGTATAATATTAACAACAGAACTGATTCAGTCTTTTGTAACCTTCCTTGCCAGGTGAGGACGGGAGCTGCTCAAGTCGAAGGAGGGATCCACGGGCTAGTCTCGTACGAGAAGAAACCATTCTAGTCTCATCTTCGATCAAGGATCGGCGTAGTGGTTTCTGTGTGGTCTATCGAAGGTTGGCAGTGTACCATTACAATGGTTGTGACGTGAGCATCATTTACCTATCTACCATTAAAGTGGTTGAAACATTGGGCATCAATTCTCTGTGTACCATTACAACTATTGGAACAATATAACTGTGCTCTTTCCGTTTGCTATTTTCCGAGACGAAGACTGTCAATTCCACACTTGTACTAGTTTCAGCTACTACTCCGTTTTCAGATCTCATGGTATGGTTGCCAACTTTTGTTTCCCGATCTGGGCTTGCTGTGCCCCGCTGAAAGCGAGCTGCAGGGATGTGATGCGAGCGTGCGGTTGGTGCTGGTGACTGGTCTCTGTCGTTTGTCCTAAGCAACAGCTACTCTACATGCTTTGCCATCCACTCTGCAACATTTCTGGCTCCACTCTGCAACAGCTACAGCCCTTCCACTGCACTGATTGGATTACTAGTGAAGCGTCGCTATCCTCTTCATAAAGTTGTACACCAGCTTCTGCTGCTTGCTTATCCACGGGCGCTTCCGTTTAGGGATGATAGTTCCAATTGCACACTCAAAAGTTGTTTGCTCTAAAAATCTTACTAGTTCCAAAGAACCGCCTCAGAATCTTAGTTCCAATGAACAGCTATTGTTCAACAATATATCAAGTTACCACTGAGAGTGGTATTTTGCCTCTTGGTTTCATATGCTTTATTTATTTCAAATACATTTTGAACACATTTTAAATTGTAAAACAAGAAAATCCACGCATACTTCTCCAGGTTGTACATGCTCACGAGGTCATTTTACGCAAACTAGACATTTTGTGTGACATGTGTAAAAAAGACGAAATTCAATGCTAGATTAAAGATTTTCTAATGAAATATTTATTTGTCTGTTTACACGGCTCACAGAAAGTAACAGTTATCCGCGAACTTTGAGTGCGCATGAATTTGCCAATGCAAATATTTTCCGGATCTTTTTAACATTTTCAAGTGTGTTCTTCGTAAAACGGGTGCATGCACTAATGTCCATTAGCGGAGACCATTCTTTCTTTTTGTGTCAATGAGGTGCCTCCCCCACCTGCTTGCTGCGATGGCCAACGTAGCTCCCTTGCTCACTGAAGCCCGCCATCGTTAAATGTCGCCGAAATCAAAGACAACTTCCACCCCTATCGCCGTGGCGCCGCAACCCCCATCTTCCCCTGCTAGGCGCCACACCCGCTTCCCACAGGAGAGCACCGCCAATGCGCAACCCTACTCGCGGCTATTTCTTATTTCTCTCTCCTTCAACTAAGCAAAAAAAAAAAACCCAACCTGATAATCATAGAGAAGACTGACATCATTCCATTATACATGCCCTAGGTGACTCGTATTTGTGCGAATCCAAAAAACCGATTTACTTATTTCCGAGTGGAGGAGTACATGACAGCGATTCAAACAAAGTACTCCGGCAAGATTTTGGGTTTGCCGAGTCAATTTCCTGGTCGTGACTAGTAGGATTCTCCGCCGGAAACGGCCCTACCGGTGTCCGTCCCAGCCCTCGTCCCCATCCACAAAATGCCCCAGCCGACGCTGCCAGGTGGCTCAACACCGATGACACGCTACTGACAGCTACACCGCACCCAATCCAGCCTCAGTGAACCGGTGCGCGGGCCCCAGGCGTCGGTGGTCGATCCCATCCGCTCATCTCGCTTTGGCGGTTGGGCCACACGGCTCTGTTACGCCAGCCTGTGTCTCAGTGGGCCGCAGCCTCCATCTCCGTCCCAGCGACCGAGGGCCGTCGAGCCCACGCTCGGTTACGCTACGCCAACCTGAACCCACCGCCAGCACAAGCCCCACTCTACGTCTCACTGGTCCCGGGTCCCACCGGCCCACGCGGCCTTCCCAACCACCGGGCGGTCCCGTCCTCTCCTCGAGCCCGAACGGAGCGGTCGGCCGACTCGGGGTCTCGTCGCAGTATAAAGACGACGGAAAATACAATCCTCCATTTCGAATTCCAAATTCCCCAACCCACCCGACCCCGCGATCTCCCCCCCTCCGGCGCTCCCACCACCAGAGAACTCCCCGCACCGGCGGCAGCGGCGGCGACGATGAGAGAGATCCTCCACATCCAGGGCGGGCAGTGCGGGAACCAGATCGGGGCCAAGTTCTGGGAGGTGATCTGCGACGAGCACGGCATCGACGCCACGGGCCGATACGCGGGGGACTCGGACCTGCAGCTCGAGCGGATCAACGTCTACTACAACGAGGCCAGCGGGGGCCGCTTCGTGCCGCGCGCCGTGCTCATGGACCTCGAGCCGGGCACCATGGACTCGGTGCGCTCGGGGACATTCGGCCAGATCTTCCGCCCCGACAACTTCGTATTCGGCCAGTCCGGCGCCGGGAACAACTGGGCCAAGGGGCACTACACCGAGGGCGCTGAGCTCATCGACTCCGTCCTCGACGTCGTCCGCAAGGAGGCCGAGAACTGCGACTGCCTACAGGGTAATAATACCATCCCGTCTCGTCTCGTCTCTTCCTGTCCTGTGTGGAATGTTTGTTAGATCTGGGCTGAATGGTTCATCGGGGAGTGAGATCCACTCCAGATATGGGGTTGAGGTTAGGATGCGCGTCTATTTGGTATTAATGCGAGGTGCTGTTTCGCATCGCTTGAGATAATGTTTGTGCTAATTGTTGATGTATTGGTCTCACCATTTCGTGGTTAGTACTGCGTTGTCTGCATTAAATTTATCTCTTGCTGGTCGCTGTTGATCACACACGACAATTGATCTTCCGAGTAGTAGCTGGTTAGATATAAGTTGCCCTGTTACTTTTTGGTCTGTTTGTGATTAGCAGGTTGGCTTTACAGCGATGGAACTTGAATGGATCATGTCCATATGTTAGTCAAAGATCAATTTCAGTGAGATGTTCTTATCAACACCTAGCTTGAAGGGATCATGCTTTTCTGAATTAACACCTAGCTTCAACAACAGAATTGTCGCCAGTAATTATATTTTTTTACAATAGACAGTGTTAGATTTGCATGCATGAGGTTCCACCATGCACCTGATATTGCTTTGTTAAAAAACTAAGTTAGAAACTGTGTGATTGCTGATCTGGATTATTTGGTCAACGTTAGAAAAAATGGAGTCCCTATCTTCCTGATGAATAAAGAAATATATTAATAAGCTTCATAATTAAACACCTAGCTTCACCAATTAAACTGTCGGTAGGACTGATATTTTTGTTAATGTAGACACTGTTGGATTCCATGCATGTGGTTCCACTTTCCACCTGTTAATTCTCTGTCAAAGAAAAAAACTAATTTAAAACTGCCATCATAGCTGGATTGGATTATATTTGGTCAATGTTAGATAAATTTGAGTCCCTATCTGCCTGATGAATAAAGAAATGCCATCATTGCTTTGGTCTTACCTATGGTTGTTGGTATTAAAAATATAGAAAAAAGGGGTCTGTGAGCTGAGATCCGCCATAAAAGGCCCTAGTATATTAAATATGAGAGACCCAAGTATTTTTTTTTTGGAGCATGCCTGTCGTAACTTGTTTGCTCACACTCCTGTTTCGTGGAGCACATGATGGTATTGCTGAACTGCTAGCTGTCTGTCTCCTTTGGGTGTTGCTGTTTTCTTTGAATTATTTTGCAGTGCACTACAAATTTCTATTTTGCATCTGCTTTGCCATTTGCATCTGTGAATAAAAGTATGGCTTTATTTGATTTACTTGCAGGATTCCAAGTTTGCCATTCTTTGGGAGGAGGCACTGGGTCTGGCATGGGCACCCTTCTTATTTCTAAGATTAGGGAGGAGTACCCTGACAGAATGATGTTGACCTTCTCTGTCTTCCCATCACCAAAGGTCTCAGATACCGTCGTGGAGCCATACAATGCTACACTTTCTGTTCACCAACTTGTTGAGAATGCTGATGAGTGTATGGTGCTTGACAATGAGGCTCTATATGATATATGCTTCCGCACACTAAAGCTTGCCACCCCTTCCTGTAAGTTGTTATGCTACTCTTGGTCTCTACTTTCCTGTTGTACCACTGAAATTCTAGATGCAGAAGTTTACGTTGAAATAATATTAGTCACTGATAGCTTGGTTCTAACAATGCAGTTGGTGACCTGAACCATCTCATCTCTGCTACCATGAGCGGTGTTACGTGCTGCCTGAGGTTCCCTGGACAACTCAACTCTGATCTTCGCAAGCTTGCTGTGAATCTGATTCCATTCCCCCGACTCCACTTCTTCATGGTCGGCTTTGCACCGCTGACGTCGCGTGGATCACAAATGTACCGTGCTCTCACCGTTCCCGAGCTCACTCAGCAAATGTGGGACGCCAAGAACATGATGTGTGCCGCTGACCCCCGCCATGGGCGCTACCTCACAGCTTCTGCCTGTTTCCGCGGGAAGATGAGCACCAAGGAAGTGGACGAGCAGATGCTCAACGTCCAGAACAAGAACTCCTCGTACTTTGTCGAGTGGATCCCCAACAACGTCAAGTCCAGCGTGTGCGACATGCCGCCCAGGGGGCTGAAGATGGCGGGCACCTTCGTGGGGAACTCCACCTCCATCCAGGAGATGTTCCGCAGGGTCAGCGAGCAGTTCACGGCCATGTTCAGGAGGAAGGCCTTCTTGCACTGGTACACGGGTGAGGGGATGGACGAGATGGAGTTCACCGAGGCCGAGAGCAACATGAACGACCTGGTTGCCGAGTACCAGCAGTACCAGGATGCGACGGCTGAGGAAGAGTATGACGAGGAGGAAGAGGAAGGCGTGGCGGAGTAGCGGTGCTGTTGCCCCAGTCGTATATATCCCCTTCTTCTGGTCTGTCCAGTTCGTGTCCCAGTGAGAGTTTTGTGATAATGTTTTTCCCCGTGGCTTGGATGAGTTGAGGTTTGCCTTTGTGCTTTGTTTCGTAATTGCTACACTAAGTAGTATGTTGCATTCTGTTTTGTTTCGCATCCTTGGGGGTAGTCAATAGCTGATGCCCTTGAGCTTGTTGAGTGCTCACCTTGAGCTAGTCAGTCACCTGCAAGTCCTGTAAGTTCTGACAAGTATTGCTAGTTGTTCGCTTCAGCAGAAAAGAAGTATTGGTAAATCGTTTCTCATCTTTGTGAACCTTGTATGTCGTAGTATTTTGGCATTGTTTTTTGCGGACATAGTATATTTCTATGCTCGCTCATGCAGACTCTTGGAGATCACTCTCTGCTAGTGATAGCCTGGTAACCCGGTCTGTTGGTCATGGGCAAGTAACTGGAATCATGGAACGAAGGACTACAAGGTTAACTCGTGAGACCCCTGTCTTCAACTGAGATGCAGCAACCTCCATCTCTGCCATTTTGGCGAAGCATTAACACTTTTCCTCGTGTAGTTCTGTGATCTCCAACTCTGATTGCCTGTCCCTCATGCAGTGCGCGGCCAAACCGAGGTTGGCTATGTGGTGGCCAGTGGCGGCTCCAGGAATTTGCAACATGGTATTCATTCAGTTAACTTTGTATTCATTTTATAAAAATCATCTTAGTTTTGCTAAAATCATAGCTCTTTTGCCTTGTGTTAAAAAAATCATTGGTATTCACTTGAAGACCAAGGAATACCCCTGGCGCCGCCCCTGGTGGTGGCAGACAATAAGCACGAGGTGATGGGCTTCTCTTCGTTGAGCTTTGTAGAAGGCACTGCGGTCATTGTTGTGCAACCCTCCTCTGAACTTCTTTGAGAACCAATCCCAATGTCTTCCACTCTTAAAACTGCTTCTAGTTATTCTCTGTGGGTCTTCTATTTCTAGAACACTTACTAGTAATTTTCCTTCTTGCATTGCTCTTTAATAGTGCTGCACTGCACTGCACAACATGACACTATTCCACATTAGCTTCTTGGTATCTTTTCTGAAGGTTTTAGTTGCTAGCTATGCTTATCATGAAGGTTTTAGCTGTGTGAAGATGAGAAAGAAGAGTAAAGTGTCTACATATATACATAAGATATTCCAGTAAGATGGTAGGTATTAATGGAGCTGGGTATTGCTAGGGGGTAGAGGTAGGTGTCACCGTGTAAGTTTTGATCGCATGTGAAGAAGATATAACCTGCATATTACAGAAGCACATGCAAGCCACACAGATATAGTTTAGACAAAGAAGCCAATGATACACACTAAATATGTTATTATTGAAACAAACCTACTAAATCTTTTGAAACTGATGACTGAGAAACTTGATTAGTTGTTTGGGTATAATGAGAAGGTGGGTGACAAGCTGCTAGTTATTTCCTTTGATTTTTTTCTGACAGTATCAATTACACTTTTCATCAGGCAACCATGCGCTGGTCTGTCTAGATATATTCAGAAACCTCTCCATTTACTCTTTAATTAACCCAGACTGACCTTCTTGACTATATAAAGGTCACTGTACTCCACACCGATAGTGACTATATAAAGGTCACTGTACTCCACGGACTATTCCCAATGTCGTCACAGCGGTGGTACATATGCTTCAGGTTAGGGGTATAACGATCGATGTGGAGTTTTTTTTAGAACAGAAAGCATCAGGAAGATAAATTCTAGCACGATGAAAATAGGTGGCCAGCAACTAGTCCATGATTGAGACACGGTTTACAGATGCCGCACAATGCCTCCGCTTTTACCTTCTGTCAGTAGGCAAGCTTGTCTCTAACCGTTTCGGCACCTGAATTTTTTGAATCATTGGGACTGCGCCGTGTTTTCTCCCTGGCAAGCAAAGAGTAGTAAGATTCTGTGGCATTTAACTCTGATTGCCTCCTTCGTGCAGTGCATCAGCCCTTCTGCCCGTTAGCAAACTGAGAGGTTGGCTCTGATGTGCTTCTCTTCGCCAAGCTGTCAGTCAATTTGAGCGTTGTCTGAATATGGTGACAGATATATTAGATAGATCCTGTGTGAACTCGGTAAATCTTTTATGTTTCCTATTATGCTCCGGAGTACATCCGAGTGACCCCTGGGCTTTTTACATCGAACCCCTAAATATAATTTTCACAAAGCAGTGCATACTTTTGGAACAAGTAGTTGAACCTTTTTACCCTTGGTTGGGCCAATTAATTTAACATTTTACCTGTTTTAGTAGTGACATTTCACAATTTTTCCTTATATTTATTTCAAATGTTCAAATACAGTAAATTGATACACAAAATTGCTTGCCCTTGCTAGTGCACGGCTAATGAGTTTAATTAGACTTATTATGCGGGGAACTGTGGATAGCTTCAGCCTCTTCTTATTCCTTCTTTCGATAGTAGAGTTTGCTCCTATCAAGAAGAGTATTGAAGCCCCTGTTTGCTCTGTCTATCTGGACCCTTTCTCGATACGTCTGGCTTTGGTTCTGCTCGAGGGCCTTTTTTAAAATCCTCCCATAGACTTTCAGAATAATTATTTGCTTGTCAAAACCAAAAGGAATGGTGTTTTTGGACGAGTTTTCCGGTTAGTCAATAACTATCCTTTACTATCGGGGTGCTCACTCTATGATATCATCACTCTTCGAAGGAGCGATAGACCCGACCATGACATCTCTAGAATCTCTCTCAACGAGCTTCTCTTTTGCACCTGCTTTCTTCTGGTTACGTTGCCTTTTAGAAATTCGATTTGAGTTTCTTTTGTCTTTCCTGAATGCATAGGAGATGAAATAGCTTCCCAACTAACAGAATGTTGCCATGACAGCAGACCTCCACAGTTTTTTTTTTTGCAAAGGTGCCACGTGGCCTGTTTTCCAGTCTCTCACCACTACGGAGTTTGCACTGCAGGTGCTCTTCCCTCTGTTTTTAGGGGGCATTTTTCCTATGTCGGTGTAGGATATCTTGTTGAGAGTTTGTGACCGATAACAAAAAGTTCGCTTTTAAGTTCCGTCAGTAAGAGAAGCATGACCCTCTGCATTAGTGAAACAAAAACTGTTGGACGCTGGTCTCATGCTAGCACACAACTTCTCCGTACATCTTAGAGAAGCAATCCCAATGTCTTCCATTCATAAAATTGTTTCTAGGTAATCTCCTCGTGTCTTCTGTTTCTAAAACACTCAAAGTAAATTTTCATGTGGAAGCAATTTTTACTGCCGACCTGCACTATATGACACCATTCTACCCTCGACTCCCTGGTTTATTTTGACCACTCTGATACACACTGTGTAATCAGGAGAAAGAAGAGTTAAGGGAGTATATATATAGACGCAAGGTCGTAGCTCTTAAGATGTCCCAATAAGATTGTGAGGATTAATGGAGCCGGACGGATGGTAGTAGTAGTGTGACCCTGTGAGTTTCGAACACATGTGAAGAAGATATAAGTTGCAATTTATAGTTCGACTCCGATTGATCCGGGATCCGATGCCGGACTGCAGCAGCGCCAGGACCTGTGAGCAAGGTATCCCGAGGATCTGTTTCTCAAGGCCGATGTGGGACTCCACCAGTACGAGTTGGGCACATGAGACAGGGTTTGGCCGGCCACGCATCTGCAGGCACCAGAACGACACTGTGGTACACAGAGCATGGGCTAATTTGCCTTCTCTGATGTCGCCATGGAGTGAGATCCGTTGTGCCAACGTCGTCAATGGAGATATCCAATACTAGTTGCGCCTTCTGTTCACCTTGGGTCCGCTTGGGCTCTGTCGTTGTCGCGATATCCATGGTGTTGGTACGGGGATCACGGGGTTTGTGTTTTCAAGATTTCGGCGTGTTCTCGGATCGACGTTTTGGAGCAGCAGCGAGTGGGATGACGACAATGACATATTTTTGACGATCTTAGTTCTCGGGTCTTAGGGTGAAAACACTCACTCGACCTTGTGGTTGGGTCCGGCAATAGCAGAATGCTGGAACAAGAAACTCTAGCAAAAATCGAAAGAAGAAGATCAAGGTCAGCGTACGGTGGTGCAGCCAGGTCAGCGGCTGCAAAAACGTTGAGGTTTAGGTTGTCATCCATGTTCAGGTTGCCGAAGAGGTTGTCGACATCCGGGAAAAAGTCGTCTCATCGCCCCTCACCCGTACAGGTCTTCGAGAGGTGGAATTCTAGAGGCCTACTGTCTCGGCTAACGGTACAAATGTTTAATTGTCTCATCTTGATGAAAAAACACATTGCTTACTTCCTTACCAATGTCGTTTTACAAGATTGTCTTTTGTGAGAATAATTCCTCTACGTAAGTACCATGTGAATACTTTTGTCTTTAAAGGAATTTCCATCTTCCAGATTTTCTTATTATAATCAACTGGAATATCTGGTTGAATTGACAATGAGGCTCTATATGATATATGCTCCATGCACAACGATAGGTGAACGTTATCCTCACCGAAAAGTTCCGCATGTTCTCCCGTTACCTTCCATTTACCTTCCATTCGCAGAAGTGTTTATCCTTTTGATACAAGGGAGAAGAAAAGTAGCTCGACTTAGATTTCTTTTTGTTGAGCTCAGAACCGTGCTGGCTAAGTAGTGTATATTTGAGGAGCAGTGCTCCGGTGCTTTTCCCAAAGTTTTTTTGCACGACTATTAAAGCAAATAGCAAAGGCTATGATTAGGAGAACTAATCCACCCGCTTTCATCAGAGGCCGTGTAGTACTACGTGGGTCGTGGGTAGTTATGCTTGTGCAGCCGTCCGCTTAATTAATAAAAGCAGGTGCATTAGTTCTTCTAATCACAGCCTTTTTTTGCTTTAAAAATCATGCAAAGAAGTTCTGGAAAGCACCGAAGCACTCCTCATATTTGAGTTATGTGCCATACGAACATCAATAATTTCTACAGTCTAACTAGCAAGAAATCAATTAAAAAAAAATTGTCTACAAAAATCTGAAGATGCACTAGAGGATAGAGCTTGTGTTCGATAACAAGTGAAGAGCTTATATATCCGAGGTGGGAAGGTGACAATATAAATTACTTGTGGATTGACTCTGCTGGGTGAGGAGGTGTAGGACCACACTGCGGTCAGTGGTGATAAATAAAGTGAATATCTTGCAGTAAAAGATAAGGATCTTATAGGGATTGGATATTTACTACTACGTCCATTCTGAAATATAAGCCTTTTTACGCCTTTTTAGTAAAAAAGCTTATATTTCAGAACAGAGATAGTAAGAGTTATCTCTTATATATGTTCGTTTGTCAAGAAATACAATTGATAGCATTCACCGTAAGGTAATACTTTTTGGAAGGTAATAAGCAACCAACCCGCTTATACCGTAGCATCTTAATATGGACTGCCCACTTTGAACAAATAAGTAAATGATATTATTATAGCCACGAAATCATAGTGTTAAACAAGGTGCCATAAGTCTAGTATTTCTATTTGATTAATAAAATACCGGCATTGTCTCTAACAAAGTCCCTAACTCAATGGTGGAGTTGGAAGCTGAACTCTTCTCATCATGATTATCCATTCAAATGGCGCTTTACAGTTCTTAACAATTCTATTCATTTCAAACTAAGTGAAGTTCCATTTTTATTGCAAGTCAAATCGATCGAAGTTTGATTGAGTTTATAAATGATTTTGCTAACATCTACCACACCAATTATATGTGGTACGAAAAATATCTTACAATGAAGCCAATGAAATTAAATTGATGTTTTGAACATTGATTATCTTTCTATAATCTTGGTCAGTTTGACCTTTTAGTTAACATGAAATAATGGAAGCAAATGTCGAATGATTTCGTGGCATCCATTGATGCACCCATCCTCGTCCCTTGATCTGCTTTGGCTTGTGCTCGTCGTGAAAAACAAATAAACATCAACACTTGGGCGAAATGTCCTCCAATACTGCTGTCATCCTTTGACCGTGACTTGTCAAATGATCAATGATCACTGCCGCCAATATGGCACTTATCTCGTGGCTCATATACCAATTGTTGGTTATAGGCCTGAATATTTATACATCACACGATCACCTGGAATAATCAAGTCAATGCACACACACACACACGATGAACATAGCGGATATAAAGCACACGCTCAGTTTTGCGACTGGCACTTAATACGTCTTTTTCTCTTTCTTCCTTTTTATTTTATTCAGCATACCGGACAGATGTTAGTACCTGCCGCTTCTTCACGATGCAGCTTTGGTTGCGGTGGTGGTGCTCCGATGCAGCTTCTGGAAACGCTCAAATTTTCATTGGAAATGCACAAGTTTTCCAATTTCGGGTTTCCATGTTTCCACAATTAAGGTACACACACGTTGGATTAATTATTGTCATGCGAGCCTCATGGTTTTGCACATGCTTTGCGGGAGACGGTTTTCCGATGCTCTCCACCACTATATTTTCACTGCACCTGCTCCTTCACCGCGGTTACTGGTGGCATTTGTCCCTGGTCGGTTTGGCGGCCATGAGTTGTTTCATGACAGAGAGGTAGGCCAATAGCAGCAAGTGTACACTTTACATCTTGTAACCCGAAAAAATCTCTTCTAAGTTTGGTGTGTAAGAGACCCAAGAACATCAGCATTAGCCTAGCAAAATAAATGGCTCGGAGAAGGTCTCGCAATCGTCTTTGCGCATAACTAGTGGAAAATTCTTATAGAAACATTCCCAATGTCCTCCATTCCTAGAAACAGTTTCTTGTTGATCTCCTTGGGTCTTCTATTTGTAGAACACTTGCGAGCTTATTGCATTTACTCTTTACTGCTGCCCTGCACAACATGGCACTATTCTATCCTTGGGTTTTAGTAGCTAGCTACCATGCAAGTTTTTCTACTCGAGACTTGTGTGTAATCACGAGAAAGAAGAGAAAGGGAGTAGATATATATAGAGACGCAAGGTCGTAGCTCATAAGATGTCGCAATAAGATGGTAAGGATTTATGGAGCGGGAAGTTAGTACAGGTAGCAGTAGGTCTGACCGTGTAAGTTTTGAATGCATGTGAAGAAGATAATACCATGATCGAAACCGGGTGCCACGTATCCACGAGCTGCACCAGCCACTAGTGAAAACGAGGCCTTTGGTTGAGCCTGAAAATGGGCTTTAACACCGGTTCTTCTACGAACCGGTGTTAAAGGGGGGGCCTGTACCAGCGTGGCCCGTGCAGCAAAAAGGAGCCCCCTTTAACACCGGTTCGTGGCTTAAACCGGTGTTAGGGGGGGGGGGCTATATAAGACACCGCAGCCCACACCCCACTCTTCCATTTTTTCACTATCTCATTTTGGAGCCTAGCAAGAGGGTGTGAAGTGTGCTAGTTTGTGTTTTTTTCGTATGCACAAGAGGTGTTCGGTGAAATACCCGAGAGCTCAAAATAAGTTTTCTCGTTGCTCTTTCCTTCTCGGTCGAGGTCGGCAACTATCCTTTCATGTGTCATTGATGTACTATATATATAAATGGTCATCTCCCTATTATTTTTTGATATATACTATATATTAATGCAGATGAACCGGCAATGGATGTACGGTGACCGCCGCACTTCCGAGTACATTACGGGCCTCCAAAATTTCATCGTTGTGGCTAATGCAAACCGTGGTCACAATGGTTTTATGTGCTGTCCGTGTGTTCACTGTCAGAACAAGAAAGACTACTCAAATACCAGAACCATTCACGCCCACCTGCTTCGATCCGGTTTCATGCCCGGCTATAATTGTTGGACCAAGCACGAAGAAAAAGGGGTTGTGATGGAAGACAACGAAGAAGAAGAGGATGATGACAACTATCATAATATGTATCCTGAATATGATGATACTGCAACGGGGTAGATAATGAAGATCAAGAGGCAGATGGGCCCGCTGATGGCGATCTTGGTCGGCCATTCTGATGCAAAGGAAGAATGTGAAACTGAAAAGGAGAAGGAGAAGCTGGAGCAGATGTTAAAGGATCACAAAACATTGTTGTATCCAACTTGCGAAGATGGCCACAAAAGCTAGGTACCACCTTTGGATTTGCTGCAATGGAAGGCAGAGAACGGTGTGACCGTAACGCATTTTCAAAGTTGTTGGTAAAATGAAGAATCTTCTTCAAGAAATAATGAGTTGCCCGATAGTACATACCAAGCAAAGAAGGTTGCCTGCCCTCTAGGATTAGGCGCAGAAGATACATGCCTGCATTAATGATGCATCCTCTACATGGTGAGAAGTACGAGAATTTGGATGCATGCACGTATGCACTGCTATGTATAAGATCGACGAGGCGATCCTGGCGATGTTGAGGCGAGGCCCCTAGGAAGAAGGTTCCTGCCAAGGTTATGTGGTATGCTCCTATAATACCACGGTTAAAAGTCTTGAAATAAAGAGCATGCCAAGTTGTTGCGATGGCACATGGAAGATCGTAAGAAAGACGCGATGTTGAGACACCCCGCTGATGGGTCACAGTGGAGAAAAGTCGAGCGAGAGTACCCGAACTTCGCACGTGACGCAAGGAACTTAAGGTTTGGTCTAAGTACAGATGGCATGAATCCTTTTGGTGAGCAGAGCTGCAGTCACAGCACCTGTCCTGTGACTCTATGTATCTATAACCTTCCTCCTTGGTTGTGTATGAAGAGGAAGTTCATTATGATGCCAGTGCTCATCAAGGCCCGAGGCAACCCGGCAACGACATTGATGTGTACCTAAGGCCATTAGTTGAAGAACTTTTACAGCTGTGGGCCAAACCAGGTGTACGTATGTGGGATGAGCACAAAGGGGAGCCATTTGACCTACGAGCATTGCTTTTCGTAACCATCAATGATTGACCTTCTCTTAGTAACATTTCAGGGCAGACAAACAAGGGATACAATGCATGCACACACTGTTTAGATGAGACTGAAAGTGTATATTTGGATAAATGTAAGAAGGTTGTGTACCTAGGGTATCGTCGATTTCTTCCGAACCTGCATCCAGTAAGAAAGAAAGGCAAGCATTGCAAATGTCTGGCAGAACCCCGGAGGAAGCCTGTCCTCCGTACCGGTGAGGAGGTATTTGGTATGGTCAAGGACCTAGAATTAATCTTTGGAAAAGGTCCTGGCAGTCTATCTGTTCCGAATGACGATGCCGGACACGCGCCCATGTGGAAGAAGCAATCTATATTTTGGGACCTACCCTATTGGAAAGTCTTAGAGGTCCGCTCTTCAATCGACGTGATGCACGTGACGAAGAATGTTTGCATGAACCTGCTAGGCTTCCTAGGAGTGTATGGGAAGACAAAAGATACACCGGAAGCACGGCAGGACCAGCAATGTCTGAAAGACCCTGAAGAGCCTATGCATCCTGAGAACGAGAAGGGTAAATGATGCCACTTAACTCCTGCCAGCTATGCTCTTACTAAAGCAGAGAAGGAAATCTTTTTGAATGCTGGCGATATCAAGGCCCCGTCGCTTCTCGTCGAATATAAAGGGAATAATAAATATGGCGAGAAAAAATTCCAAAACCTGAAGTCTCATGATCGCCACGTGATTATGACACAATTGCTTCCGATTGCATTGAGGGGCTTCTACACGAAAATGTTCGAGTACCCATTGTGAAGCTATGTGCATTCCTCAATGCAATATCTCGAAGGTAATCGATCCGGAAAGCCTACCAGGTTACGATGCAGATGTGGCCCAATGTCTTGTCAGCTTTGAGTTGGTGTTCCCACCATCCTTCTTCAATATTATGACGCATCTCCTGGTTCACCTAGTAGAAGAGATTGCCATTCTCGGTCCTGTATTTCTACACAATATGTTCCCCTTTGAGAGGTACATGGGAGTCTTAAAGAAATATGTTCATAACTGCTAGGCCGGAAGGAAGCATCTCCAAGGGCTATGTAATGAGGAGGTCATTGAGTTGTGTTGATTTTATTCCTGACCTTAAGGCGATTGGTGTTCCAGAATCACGACATGAGGGGAGACTGCGTGGAAAAGGCACCCTAGGATGTAAAGCAATGATATGTAGGGACGGACATTCTCTCAATCAAGCACACTACACGGTTTTACAAAGATCTATCTTGGTTGCCCCGTATATCAATGAACACAAGAATTTATCGCCTCAAACACCGGGGTAGTCGATGAATGGATTATAAGTGAACACATGGCGAGTTTTGGCGGCTGGCTACAAAGACTTCTCACGAATAACACCCTTTGGGATCAGCTGTACTTGTTGGCTAGGACACCATCTTCGACTGTATGTACTTTCCAAGGGTACGAGATAAATGGGAATACATTTTACACGATAGGCCAAGATAAAAAGAGTACCAACCAAAATAGTGGTGTCCGCTTCGATGCAGTAGAAGACAATGGGAAAAAAGACCACGTATTATGGGTTCATAGAGGAGATATGGAAACTTGACTATGGACCTAATTTTAAGGTCCCCTTGTTTCGATGCAAATGGGTCAAGCTAACAGGAGGGGGGGTTGACGTAGACAAGAAGTACGGAATGACAACGGTGGATCTCAACAATCTTATGAAGGTAGACAAGAACTTAGACGAACCATTCGTCTTAGCCAATGATGTGGCTCAGGTTTTCTATGTGAAGGACATGTCTACCAAACCGAAAAAAGAAAAAAAATAAGCAAACAGATACATCACACGATGAGCCAAAGCGTCACATAGTTCTTTTAGGAAAAAGAAACATCGTGGGAGTGGAGGACAAGACAGACATGTCAGAAGATTATAATAAGTTTGATGAAATTCCGCCCTTCAGAGTGAAGACTGACCCAACCATCCTGTTAAACGGTGTTGATACTCCATGGTTATGGTCGACGCGATCATAAGATTGACTATATGTATTAATTGAGCCATTTTTGGCACACATATGTATCTCAACATGGAAATCAATGTCATATTTCTTAATAACAGTATATGTATTAAATGAGCCATTTTTCTTCCTTCTATTTCTTCCTCCATTTTTCTTCCGCCATTTTTTCGCCATTTTCTTCCCGCCATTTTTCCCGCCATTTTTCCCGCCATTTTCTTCCCGCCATTTTTCTTTAAGACTCAGGAAGAGGGTTCTGCCAAGGTGATGTGGTATGCTCCTATAATACCACGGTTGAAACATTTGTTCGAAATAAAGAGCATGCCAAGTTGTTGCGATGGCACATGGAAGACCGTAAGAAAGACGGGATGTTGAGGCACCCTACCGATGGTCGGTAGTGGAGAAAATCGAGAGAGACTTCCGGACTTTCTTTGGTGACGCAAGGAACTTATGGTTTGGTCTAAGTACCAATGGCATGAATCCTTTTGGGAGCAGAACTGCAGTCAAGATCCTGGCCCGTGACTCTATGTATCTACAACCTTCCTCCTTGGTTGTGCATGAAGCGGAAGTTCATTATGATGCCAGTGCTCATCCAAGGCCCGAAGCAACCCGGCAACGACATTGTGGGCCAAAAGATGGGGGGGCCTTATCTGGGGGAGGCTTATCTGGGAGGGCCTTATTTGGGGGGTGGCTAACCTTTAGTACCGGTGGTGGGTGCAACCGACTAAAGGTGGTTTTAATGTCATCTAACAAAACTGTCGGTGGGATAAGGACGCGTGGTAACCTTTAATACCGGTGGGGCTCAAACCGGGACTAAAGTCGAGGATAAGGACGCGTGGGTGGACTACTGCTTTCGATGTAGCGCACATACTGTCGGAGGAAGAAGACAAAGTAGAAGCGGCGTGCCTATAAAAGGAGCATCGACACGCCATGGCAAGCAACTCAACAAGCCAACATGGATGGAGAGTTTCATCCCCATGGATGGAGGAAAGGGTTGAAATCTCCGTGGCGGAACTTCTCGAAGATGCCCTTGGTGCACACGCCCTATGGCATCTTCGGAAGTTCCGCCTCGGAAAATATTTTCCTGCTAGCCCGTGAAAGACTACATCTCCGCCTCCCTGGAGTTAGAGGTATGGTGGAAGCCATGGGATAGAGTGGAGAGAGGCGGCAGATATGAGTGTAGATGTGTTATGGCAACGACCAAGCCAACATGGATGGGTAGTTTCATCCCCATGGATGGAGAAAATATTTTCCCGCCATTTTTCTTCCCGCCATTTTTCTTCCCGCCATTTTTTCCCGCCAGTTCTTCCCGCCAGTTCCTCCCTCCAGTTCTTCCCGCCAGTTCTTCACTATATATATATATGTAGGGTTGGCCTACATTGTCATTGCACATCTCTAGACTCATATCTGCAACCTCATCACTCTTTCCCCATGGCTTCCACCGTAGCACTAACCCCTAGGGAGGCGGAGGCGCCTCGAACTACCCCTCGCCGGGCTACTGTGTCCCCGTCGGCTGGATGCTGAGCGCCGGAGGCGTGCCGGTTCCTCCTGTCCCTCTAGGTGTGGCGCGCCGGATGGCCATCACGAACCACTACTACTTCGAGCTCACGCCGGAGCAGCGGAGGAATCCCAGATGGCATCCCGACTATTTCCCTACTTGGGAAGCCTTCTTCGTGGATCGGCGTGAGAGGGCGCTCGCCAGGCACGAGGAGGACGACCCACCTCCTCCGAACTTCAACGAGGCCGGCCGTCGGCTATGGTGGCGCGGTCGGACTCTCTAGAGCGTCATGGCCTATGACACTGCCGCCGACTCTAACCCCCGTCTGTGCTACCCTCAAGTCCAGCCCACGCGTACTCAGCCTTCAAGGTTCAATTACGGCGACCCCGACAACGACAGTGATGACGGCGGAAGTACAACGACTTCTGATGGCGAGTATTACAGGTGTAGGCAGGAGCATGACTGAATCACTCCAACATTCCGAAACAAGTTCGTCCGATTGTTACTTAATCTGGCCATGTATCTTAATTTTCAGTTCTTTTATGTATCTTAATTTTCAGTCGTGCTTTATGTAACTTACTATTAGTTGCATTCTGTATTTTAATTCCAGTTCTATCTCCTTCACAAAATGACCTATCTCATTCGAGGTTTCTTGGCTTTCGGGTCAAATGACCAATGTTATGGCTAGAATCAAGGCATAGTTTGTGATAATATGGCCATATTGTACATACATGTGCATCATGGCATGGCAAACAATGTTGCAAGAGGAAGTTTTCCTTTTTATCGCACCAAAAAGGCATTTTCCATTTTCCGAGCATAAAAAATGGACGATTTTGTGAAGCAACCACCAAATAGCTAATTCAAAAAACCACCACCATATTTTACAAAAATACTAGACCACCTTATATGGACAATGTACCAACAGGGGGATCTGAAACTTTTCCGTCCACCTCTGGTGAAAAAGACAAATTCCTGCCGAATCGGCAGGAAGTGGGTCGAATATGAACTATGTACATGATACGATGCTCATGATTTTTACAAAATCATTTTTAGGTTCACAATATGCTATTTTATCAAAAATCCAATGCAAGTTGAGCGAGGCTTTGTCAGATTCAAGTGTATACAAAAGATGCGGCATTTAAATATCCAATCAATTCAAAAATGTTAATACAAAATAAAATATGATTTGCTCTAATAAAATAGGGTTAGATTCCTTTTTAGATGCTTAATATTTCTTATGTTCAAAGTTTTAGGATTTGACAATTTATTTTTGTTTGAATTGAATAATCAAAATTTATATGTAAGTGTTTTAATCATTTTGAAAATTTTCATCTAAAGTAAATATAAAATGTTTTTACATGAATGGATAGATATTATTTTTCTGAAAATTATAATATATTATTCATATTTTTCTGAGTTGAAATAAATAAGATATGAATTTTCTAAATTCATATCCTATTTTTTGAATTATAAATGCCCCACCCTTTAATGCATGAAATAAATCGCCCTTTAACACGGTTCCAGCCGAACGGTGTTAAAAGAAAGATTTATTATTCGTTTCGCACTTCCTTTAACACCGGTTCGTGGCTGGAATCGGCGCTTCTTTTAACACGGTTCGTGGCGGAACCGGTGTTAAAGAAAGGCACGAACAATTCCCTTTAACACCGGTTCCAGCCACGAACCGGTGTTAAAGGGGGAAGGGTTATAACGCGCGCGTCACCCCTTACTTCTTCCCCCAGCCAGATCGATTTCCCCCAGCCGGTCGCCGTCGCCATCCCGCGGGAGCGCCTGCCACTCCAGCCGCCGCCGCCACTCCAGCCGCCTCGCGTGTGCCCCCGACCAGAGGTACACACCGCCGCCCCTCCCCTTCGCTCCCCTGTCCGCAGGTCGAGGCGCTTATTCAGGGGCAGCAGCACGAACGGCGCAGGTCGAGGCGCTAGGGAGGCCGGACGCCGGAGCTAGACACCGCTAGCGCTAGGGCAGCCGGCGTGGAGGTCGCGGCGAGGGCGACTGGCAGGAGGTCACAGCGGCGTGGAAGTGATGGCGACGGCGGCGGCCTGGAAGAGCTGGCCGTGGGTCACGCTGCCAGCGTGGAGATCGCAGCGATTTAGTTACTGTTTATGTTCTATGATTGTTTATTGCTATTATTTACTTATGCCGCGTCCATCTCGTCCGAGCCTACTGGACTCCGTCGGGGATGTCTGAGTATGGGCTCCGCCGGGTTGGCACTGGGAGGTGCTACCTGTCGGGACTCATACCTTGGTGAGGAATCCGGGTATCATCGTCGACCCAGAGCTTCTTTGGTGGCGTCCACGAGGTCCAGGAGCGGTGCAGAGGGAGCCAGCCCCTGAGGAGGTGGTACATCGTCGTATCAGGGAGGAGGACGAGCATGTACGGCGATACATGTATCTTTTGGAGACTAGGTTCTCCAATATCTGGCAGGTTCACGGATCTCACCCGAGCTATTCTCCGGTGATGGTTCCTCTTCTGTGGCTGCAGAGCTCCCGCAGCACAGAACACGGCAGCCGCGTTCGCTAGTTTATCTTAATAATATACTTTATCTTATACTTTATCCTATAATGCACCCGAGCTATTCTCCGGTGATGTATTAATAATGTACTTTATATTATACTTTATCCTATAATGCACCCGAGCTATTCTCCGGTGATGTATTAATAATGTACTTTATCTTATACTTTATCCTATAATGCACCCGAGCTATTCTCCGTCGATGTATTAATAATGTACTTTATCTTATACTTTATCCTATAATGCACCCGAGCCATTCTCCGGTGATGTATTAATAATGTACATTATCTTATATTATTGTACTTTATCTTAATCACTAAGTACTGTATCCGAGTTGTCGCGTATGAATCCAAGTCCACTTGAATGTTTACTCTCTTACTCTAGATAATATTATTGTTTTAGAAACTATGGATCCACTTAGTAGAAACCTTGAAGAAGAAATAATGGAGAGCATTATTTATGAGGACACCTCACAATATCTAGACTTGGAGGGACATGATGATAACTCAAGTAGTCATGGAGAAGATGAAGACTCCGGTGAACGCAATTTAGTGATTACAAAGTCCGGCGAGGTATATGCATTGATTAAGCCTCTGCTGACTTCCACCAACAATCTTCTTCTACATGTATTAATTAACGCTTCTTTCTTCTTTTAGCCCTCTGGATCGACCAGCCAGCAACCATCTTCTTCTACGAAAAAGAGCAAGCAAGGCGCGAGCCATCGGTTGAAAGATCGTGCAAAGTTCACGATCGAAGCAGTCCGTGTTGATGGCAGGCCGATGGAGCCCAAGAAGTCCGCAGACAAATTTGTACGTCAGGCTGGAGTTCCAATCATAATTGAATATTGGAATAAGCCAAAGAAGGGCGACGGTACCTTTGTCGATGAAAGATCCAAAGAAACGCTTTGGAATTCGCTGTTGGTAAATTTCACCCTTTCGCCAGAGGAGGATGAAAACAAACCGGTTATAAAGGAAAAGGTCAAAGAGTGGACTCTAAAGAAGATGGCTGACGCTTTCCGCAACTGGAAGACAAAATTGAACAAATTTGTCAAAGCTCGCGAGACTCCAGATTTCAAAGACGCATATTATGCGAAGATAAGACCTCACTGGCGCGAATTTGTGGCATACAAGGAAGGTGCTATAGCTACAAAGAGGTCAGAAACCAATACGCTAAATGCCCAGAAGAAGGAATATCACCAGAGGACAGGGTCAGGTGGCTACATATCTCAGAGGCCTAAGTGGGAGGAAGCTGAGAAGGCCCTGCGTGACAGAGGGATCACACCCCAGACACATGGGTGGGACCTACGTGCAAAGACTTGGTTCTACGGAATCGGGGCAAGGTTGGACCCAGAAACAGGATTGTGTATCTTCCCAACCCTCCTTGCCAAACCCGTCACTGAACTCATCACGGCATACGAGGAAACAACCGCCAGGACCTTCCATCCCGACAGAGAGAATGACCAGCTCACACGCGCCATCGGTAAAAAAGAACACCCTGGACATGCACGAGGCACAGGGGGTATGACGTGGAAGGATGGGTTTGCCGAGTGGAGCGACTCTCATGATGGCGCGCAGAAAAGAAAAAGAGCGTGACAGCGGATGACACAGATAGAACATGCACTTGTGGCGCTGAAGGCGCAAGTGAATGCACTGAGCCATCAAACTACCGCCCATCTCAGCGCACGAAGAGCTGCATTGGAAGCTGCCGGTCGCCTGCAGCGGAAAAGCAGCGTGGCTTCCACGGAGAACGCAGCCCACGCTTGAAATGGCGGGTCCTCGATACCCCGTGGATGAGATCACGGAGTGCGAACACGCTGAGCTGCATGTGAGATTAATGGGCTTATCCATTAAGGTGGCTGTCGGCTATGCCTTACCTCCTGTAGCTGGTGGAACTTACCACTGCCGACCGATTCCAGATGGCTAGGCTATTGTCGGGGTGGATGAGGTTGTGAAGGAATATGAGGAAGCACAGCTTGACCATGCTACAGGTGAAGGGGAAACTCAACTCAAATTTGCAGTGAAAACAACCATTCTTTGAAAGAAGGAACACATCATGCTTCCAAATTGGAGGCCACTGGCACCCCGCCTCCTCCAGCTGCTAGATCGAGCCGCTTCAGCCATCTCCTGCGCGGCAGCCATCTCCGGCGCTTCAGCCATCTCCTGCGCGGCAGCCATCTCCGGCGCGCCAGCCATCTCTCCTCCAGCCCATCTCCGGCGCTTCAGCCATCTCCTCAGCGTAAGCGGAAGAGCACTGCCACGAAGAGCATCACTAGCACTGCCAGAAAGAGTTCAAAAAACTACGTCCCGCAGCCTTCCGCCAAGCCATTGCCGGTTTTATCGTGGAATCGCAGCGACGAGGAGACCAATAGGATCTCGGAAGAAGAGGTCAAGAAATTCTTTGCACCTAGACGGGCCGAGCCAAAGGAGAAAATAGATCCGGCGGTGGTGGAGAAGTTTTACAAAAATCTTTTGAAACCTGAAACCCCACTTGTGCCGGACTACGAGCGCCAGATTTTGAAGGCGGATGCAAGACGCCGTAGGGAGACTGAAAGTAGCAGTCGTGCGGCACCCCTGAAAACAGTTCCCATGCTCGGAGAGCAGGAAAACCAATCATGCGCCCCGCTCCAAGTGTTCGACACACGGGACGCTCCTCCCGTAAATGATTACGAGGCAAAGCTACAAAGAAAGGCCAATGAGATGGGGATGACTTACATTGCATACTTGAACATCATGGGAGACAACTTGCCCAAATGCGATGCCAACCCCATACAGCCATGGAAGTATGGGAAGAATCTCGTCAAGAAAGAGGAGCTTAAGAATCTAACAACAAAGATGCGAATATTGCACAAGTGGTACCTTGATTTCTGCAAGACGAGAAAGGAAGAATGGATCACGGCGCATATAAGAGATCAGATTTTCTTGTGCGAAGACGACGAGATCGCCTTCAACATTCAAGACTTGCATTTTCTATTCAATCAGAAGGAACTCGACAAAGTTGCCATCAACCTTTATTGTGTGTAAGTACTATTTCTGTATTTTCTATCTCATCTCATTCACTTCATTAATTGCATATATATATATATGCTCACCATATATGTATATACTATTATGCAGGAAAAAGGTTATGGAATGCATGAAAGGAGGACCTTTTGACATTGAGTTCGTTGACCCAAATAGAGTTCATGAAGAAGTGGTAAGAACTAAACCCGGGCAAACAGAAGATTTATTGCTAAGGTCTTTACTGAGACAACAAACCAAAAGTGCCTTACAACTTCTCGTGAGTACTGTTACCCTCTCTTGTACATATTCTGTTTCGGCTTACTCGATGTTAAGTGTAATTGATGATGAGTTATGCGTGCGTAGGTTCCACTTTATTTTGCTAGTCATTCAACCTGACTCAGGAAAAGTCTTTGTCATGGACTTGTTACGAAAAGAAAAAGAGCTATGGGCAGACTTTAGAGAGATGCTCCAGAGGTAATTTCAATCATATTATCGCACTAGATCGGCAACTTTCGTGTCAACAAGTAATTAATTACTCCTTTATCCATTTTCTTTGTCGGACAGGGTTTGGAAAAGGTTCACGGACAGGGCCGTGGGTGAATGGTCAGAAGAACTAAAATTTGTAGACCAAAATGTAAGTAATACTAGCTAGCTAGGTCTGCGTACCTCTTTGATTCTGCTTCCAATTCCATTATATCATGCTTTATTGATTATTATTTTGATTGAACTCTCTATTCTCGTAAAGTGCGCGCATCAGGGACACGGCAATAACTTATGTGGGTACTATGTTTGCGAGTTCATTCGCAACACGATATGTGCGACGGGCCAAGCCGCACTAGAACAACTTAAAGTAAACAAAGTACACAACATTATTTTATTACCATCAATTGTGTTGAGTTTTATTCTTATATATATATTGACCCCATTCTTCATATATATTCAGATCGAACGGATGCGGGACCAACTCCTACCATTTGACCGCATACGAGCCATTCAAGAGGAATTGACGGGGTTCATACTTGATGAGGTCGTCACGCCTGGCGGAGAACTCTTTAGATATCCACCAAAATGAACGTTTTATATATGATTGAACGTGTTTGTCTTGTACTTGATTCTTCAACGTTTACGGAGAATACCACACAATGATGATGTTGTGTATAATAATAGTTGCTTAATTATTCATGTACTCGTATGTACCGATGACGATGTGTGTATACCGCTCCCGATCGATTTCCCCTCCCCCCTCCCCGTCCTCGCCGCGTCGCAGAAATACGCCCAGAACGGGGCAGGGCAGAACTGCCATGCGAGATTTAGGCCGCTTTTCCTGCGGCAGAACTCGCTTGGCAGAGATTTATCTCCTTTTCCTGCCGCGGCGTTACGAACCGGTGTTAAGGGGGGGGGGGGGCTGAGCCCTGCGGCATCCCCAAGTACGCCACCCTTTAACACCGGTTCGTATAAGAACCGGTGTTAAAGGGGGGCCCCTCTAACGCCTAACCCTCAACAGCGGTTCTACAACCGCTGTTAGAGAGCCCTCCAAACCGATGTTAGAGGGGGGTGTGCACTAGTGAGCAGACACAGGGTACACAGCGTGTCCAGGCTGCAGCAACTCATCTCCGACGACGATTAGATGCAGTGCAATTTCTGATGTACGCGGACACATGAGCCCACGCGCATGCAGATCAAGTTCCAAGTCAAGGATCTCCACGTGAGAATCAAGAGGAGGCCTACGAGCATGCTCTTGCATGCATGATTTTTCATGCGGCCAAGACCTGGCTCATGGTGGGTTCTGCTGGTGGATCGCAACCGACACGTTCACCTACATCGACACCAACACCAAGATCTGCACAGCTTCAACACGTGACTATACCGACACCAAGATTTGCACTGCTCCGAGATGCGACTACATCGACACCAAGATCTGCACTGCATCAAGCCGGACTACATCGACCCGAATATCTACGTCAAGCTGTACGACTACACGAAGATCTTCATCGAGTTCTACATCGTCAACAAAAATCATCGCTAAGGTCTACATCATATGGTCCAAAACCGCTGCCGCCGCAGCCTGACGCTCTGCTAGGGCGATCACACGATTGCCTCGCCCGCCTGGGTAAAACCTCGCCGACGATGCAATATGATAAAACTCGTCGCCGCCGCAGATCCCTGCCGCCGCCGCACAAAAACCCGCCACCACCGCAGATCCTTGTCGCTGCCGCATAAGAACCCGCCACCGCTACTGATTACTGCCGCTGCCGCACAAAAAAACCTACAACCCTACGACAAAACCGCGCAATTTTTTGCGCCTCCGGCGCTATCGGCTACACCGGCCATGACAACCTCGATCACGGCTACATCACACTCGTCTACCTCGACATCGACATCAAAAATACGTCTACAGCAACTCAAGAATTCCAGTCAACAGTGTCTGCGTTGTCACTTGCGTCCACAACACTCCCGATGTGACTGTGGGAGGGAAGAGAAGGACTAGAAGATGGCGATGGTGATGACAAGGTGGAGAAGGCGACGGACACACAGGACTTCTCCAGTCGCAAGCATCCGCTTCTCTCCCGCTACGACTGGGGGGGGGGGGGGGATGTTAGGATATGTACATATACATGTTAAGATAGACTAGGACTCTACATCATCTTATACTCCAAGTCTTGACCTACCTCCGTGTACGTCTATATAAACCCCACAAGGATCATTGCAATATACAGCAAAATATTAGAGATTTATTATCTTTCACAGAACACAAGATAGCAAATCGTATAGTTCTGATCAGCCAATATACGAATGTATTGCAGCTCAAATTACAATTATGGGAGATACGGCTAAAATAATATACAAAAGTATCTCTCTAGCCTATATACTCTCCCAATACAATCTACTTATCTAATTTCCCAATCCTTTGATTACGCCCGCCTCAACCACAGCGATGAACCAACCGTTCAACCTCAAGAGTAAATGACACAACATCTTGGTATCAGAAGTGTAGGTATGTGGATCAAATGAATAGGCACACAAGGTTTTCACTTTCAATTGGAATGAGTGCCAAAAGTGTTGTTTATGCGACTCCATGGAGACTGTTGAACACTTGTTGCTTTTGTGTTGATTCGCTCGTATTATTTGGCAAATGGTTTTCTTCACTTATAATATATATTATGCCACCATCCAATATTACCAATATGTTTAGAAATTGGTTGAATGAAATTGATAAAATGAACAAAGCTCGAATACGTATTAGTGTTTCAGCTTTGTGTTGGGCAATTTGGAGATGCCGAAATAACATTACCATTAACAAACAATCTGGTTCTAATTTTTTGCAGGTTGTTCATATGGTGACACACTGGATACACCTATGGTCTTACATACTCCTAGAGGATCAGCGGGAGCCCATGAAAACTGGATGCAGCCATTGCTGATCCATGATTGTAGGTGGCAGC
Source organism: Avena insularis (assembly GCA_023614405.1). NCBI lineage: Eukaryota > Viridiplantae > Streptophyta > Magnoliopsida > Poales > Poaceae > Avena > Avena insularis. The sequence continues at coordinate 35,786,485 of CM042696.1, read as the reverse complement.
ATGCTAATAGAATTCTGAATGGATAGCTACCCGGTTGCTCTTCATTTTTCGTTGGTTGATACTTGTTACAACCATCGCTAATGCATGATTGTAATAAATCGAATTTATAAACTATGCAACAAAAGGCTGTGTGCATCTATTGATGCAGAGGTCAGGGCTTTGATCCCCATTTCGGAAAAAGCCACACAAGGTTCCTCCGAAAATATCTTTAGAAAGTCAAAATCCCACTTAAAATAAAAAAATTCATGTGGTTTTCAAATAAAAAAGTGGTGTTAACAAGGGACATTTTGGCTATAATAAATTGGAACATGATTACAAAATGTTGTTTGTGTGACCAAGAAGAGTCGGTAGAGCATTTAGTCCTCTCATGTCCCTTTCCTCACCTTGTTAGCCGGATTGTTCACTTAACATATAATATTACACCATAAATCAATATTAACTATATGTTTGGTAATTGCTTTAGTGGTATCGATAAGAAGACAAGGTATAATATGTTGGGCAACACGAAGAGCCAGGCCAAAAAAAAAACTTTTTTCTCCGACGAGCCGCCCGAAGATCTGGCCAAGGTTAGAGGCAATAGTTCGTATCTCTCGACTCGCGGTTGTAGAAGCTAAGGAAGCGCATCATGGTGGTGTTGTACGTTCCCTTTCGTCTTGTTTGGCGAACTACTCGATCCTGGGACCTCCGAGTTGCCGGCTCTGGTGCTCCACCTTCTTTCGCCACCGACTCCACGCCTAACACCTATGAGCACCGTAGGTGCAATGCCTCTGCCGTCTCACACACGTACAAGCTGGAACAACAACAAGTGAGGTGCTAGCCTCGGTCTTGCTGCCGTAGGATAGGAAGGTGGGAATGGCCAAATCTAACAAAACCCTCAGGTCGAAGCACTGGATTTTTCTGTCCGCCGCCACCCACCTTCCTTTATATAGGCGAGTAGGTGAGGGCACACAATACTTGTGTCCCTCGATCCTAAACCCTAACCCTAGTCAAAATGGGTCCAACTCACTGACACATGTCCTTGTCCGAGCAAGTCCAACTTGCCAGCTTGTGATAGTCCTTGTCCGATCCGCCCAGTTCCACTCTCTTAAGTATGCAATCCCGTAGGCTTATGGTAAGCCAGATACAGATCAGTAGTCTTTCGATCAAAGCTATAGCTCAGTGATTTTCCACTAGAACTGATAATCGGTAGCGGCCTCTAGTAAGACTTGCCAACTCCCAGTACCCGCAGGTGCCCTCAATGTGACGATCTGTTCAAGTCCCTTTACCTCATGATATTGGTGGTAAACCGCAGGAGAGATTCAGTCATCCCAGTACTGGTTTAACTCTCTTCTCTCGTTGCAGTGATAACTAATTCCTTCAGACTTCTGTCAGTCGGACTACCTCAATCAACACTCGATCGAGTAGCGCATGACCATGCTTCCGAATCATATTACACGAGTGGATTCAAGTGGCTTTTGTGTGCTTCCTTGTACATTTTGAAACTGATGTTTTCTGAAGCACACAAAAGCCATTTTGAAACTGATGTTTTCTGAAAATTTCAATACTTGTTTGGGGACAGCGAGGTGATGAGTTCTAGACTGCTAGTTATCACCTTCAGTTTTCACCGACAATATCAATCACTCTTTTCATCAGCTAACCATGATCTGGCCTATACATCTACCCAAACTTTCTCTTTCACTTCCTAATTAGGCTCACACTCATCTTCTTGACTATATGGAAGTCAACCTACTCCACATTTATAGTGCTTCAGCGGACCTTCACCGTTAAATTTATGTACATAGACTTGATTAATAGATACACTCACTACCGAAAAACGCACCTTTACCGTGTCCTTTACGCCACCCGCCTGATACGTCAATTTTGCATCACTATTTTATATCATAATTTACTGTTATTCATTGATATATTTCATATTAAGAGATAATACTTATGTTATTTCATCTGTTTTTGCATGGTTGATGACTTTTGGAGCATGGACCGCTGTAGTCATGATTCTGATGGAAAATGTGCTGTTTGGAGGTGAAATTCACGAAGATCAGAAAATCCGGGAAAATACATGAAAAATTATATTTTTCCAGAAACGAAGGACGCTAGAAGGGGGAGTGGAGATGGGCCACAAGGGGCCCACACCACCCCCTGGCGCGGGCCACCCTTGGTCGCTCCAGCAGGTGGTGTGGCCACCCTGGCCCACTCCTGGCTCTCCCCTTTGGCGTATATTATCCCCACAAAACCCTAATACCTGGTGAGCGAATACAGAAAGATTCCGTCGCCTCTGCGGGGCGGAAAACTACAGAGAGAGAGAAAGATCTCGCCGGCAGACAGAATTCTGCCGGGGGAATTCCTTTCCGGAGAGGGCAGATCGTCGCCATCAACATCACCATCAAGCTGGACTTCATCGGGATCATCGTCTTCATCATCATCTCCATCATCATCTCCACTAGCACCATCATCACCACTTCATACCGCTGTAACAATTGGGTTGAATCTTGCATAGTTCTTAGGGGAAACTTTCCCGATGTTGATTACTCCCTGTAGTTGATTCTATTGAGTGAACCATTGAATTATCGTTCATGTTCAGATTGTTACTTATCATTATTTCATCTCTGATCTTGATCCATATGATGCCTTGTGAGTAGTTCGTTTAGTTCTTGAGGACATGGGAGAAATCATGTTGTTAGTAGTGGAGTTGTGTTGAGGAAGATTCAATAGTTTGTTATTTAAGTTGTGGTGTTATTCTTCTAGTGGTGTCATGTGAACATCGACTACATGACACTTCACCTTTATAGGCCTAGGGGAATGCATTGTGTATCTGGCTACTAATCGTAGGGATTGCCGGAGTGACAGAAATCTGACCCCCATTAGGAACCCTTTGCACAAGGGATGTCAGGATCTTAGAGTTTAAAGTTGTGGTTAGGTTTCTATTTTAATTACTTTCTTGTACTTGCGGATGCTTGCAAGGGGTATAATCATAAGTATGTATTAGTCCTAGGAAGGTCGGTACATTAGCACAGGTTCACCCACATAACACTTGTCAAACTAAAGAAGATTAATCAACTATATGAAGCGAAAGTACTTAACGATATTCCTGTGTGTCCTCGAGAACGTTTGGTCATCTTAAGTAATACAACCAGCTTATTCTTTGCTAAAGAAAGGATTGGGCCACTCGCTTCATTTATTATTATTGTCTTTTATTTACTCGCACTTTATTTATCTGCATTATCAAACACCCCTAAAAATCCGTTTGCTAAGTATTTACAGAGAATTTCTGCTCCAAGCCACTCGTCAACACCTTCTGCTCCTCGTTGGGTTCGACACTCTTACTTATCGAAAATACTGCGACAGACCCCCTATACTTGTGGGTCATCAAGACTATTTTCTGGCGTCGTTGCCGACGAGTGAAGCGCTATTGGAGAGTGGAACTGGTAAATGAAACTTCTACTATGAGTATTGTTTATTTCTGTTAGTTACTTTATTCTCAGTATGGATAATTCACTTAGTTTCTTCTTTCGTAATGGTACTACCACTGCTAAGGTAGTAGATGAACCACCACATGCTGAGAATGATACTTTTAAAATACCTACAAGAATTGTTGATCGTGTTATGGATAACTACTATTTTGGAGATGGAACTGTCCATCATGGTGATCATTTGCTCTTTATACACGAATTATGCGGGTTGTTCAAGTGTGCAGGTATTACTACAAATCAAGTCAAGAAGAAGTTATTCTCATTATCACCGAAAGGAAGAGCTGAGGAATGGTATAAGCTGCTGAAGAATGGCCAATCTCTTGAATGGGAGGAAATAGTGCCTCTCTTTTATTCAAAATTTTATCCTCCTAGTGAGATTCATAAAGATCGAAACCAAATATACAACTTTTAGCCTCTTGATGGAGAGAGTACAACTCAATCTTGGGGGATATTGAAGTTACTAATGCTCAAATGTCCTCTTCATGAGCTCCCCAACAATATTATTATCAATAACTTTTATGAAAGGCTTTCTCTTCATGATAAGGATTTATTGGATGCTTCTTGTGCTAGATCATTTACACGCATGGAAGAAGGAGCTAAATGGGATCTTCTAGACCGTATTCAAGAGAATGTTGAAGCATGGGAGAATAATAAAGCAAGAAAGTCAGGTATAAATTATGATTATGAATGCATTGAATCTTTTATGGAAACTAATGACTTTCAAAATATTAAAAATGCTGATGGTCTAGACTCTCAAGCTATTGCAAATTATTTTAAGCCTTTTGTTTCCTATATTAAAATTCCTAAAAAGAAATAGAAAAAGTATTATGAGCCATATAAAGATATTGCTAATTGTGTTCCTGCAAGAAATACTAAAGTTTATACTACTAATCATGTTTTACCTGAACCTTACATTGAGAAAATACCTTTCCTAGTGAAGATAAAGGAACATTCTATTATAGCTAGTATGGTTAATAAAAGTACAAATAAAGCTATTGAACCTGATGAAAAATAGCTGCTGAACCTGTAGTAGCAAAGGTGAAAGACTTTGTCACTAAATATGTAGAAGATGGACACACTATCCTCTGTAAGGATACTTCTAATATTGTTTCACAAAGTAGTTTTATAAGAACTAGTGTCCCTGTGTTTTCTGTTAGGATAAGTGATCATTGCTACAATGGTTCTTGTGATAGTTATATCGTTAAATTTATGCATGATACTGAAAGTTATTATGAGAGAGGGAAGACGGTTCTAATGCATCTCAATAATATTAAGTTTCCTTGTTTTATGCTTAAAGCCTTTATGTTGCACTTGTTTTGCCTTCCTATGCTCGCAACCTATGGTTTCAACAATTTGTTTGCTTACAAAATTCCCTTGCATAGGAAGTGGGTTAGACTTAAACATGTATATTTTTGCTTCTTGATGCTCTCTTTCACTTCAATTCATATTCTTATGTGAGCATCATTGAAATTATCATGCCCATCTTAATGGCTATAAAGAAAGAGCTTTTTGGGAGACAACCCAATATATTTTTGCTTTTAGTTTGTTTTTGTTTCTTTGAGTCTTGGAAGTTATTGTTTTCGAAATAGCCTCTCCTTATCCTTTTCGTTTGGTTTTTGTGTCAAGATCAACCTCTAATGAGAGAGAAGTAAGATTTGGGGAAGTTGCTGTCCCGAAACAGATTTTTGTGCTTCACTGTAAAAATTCGTGAAAAATATCTGTATGTCGGATTGAGCTGTAACTGTTTGTGCTTCTGCCCCAGGTTGTTATTTAACTTTTGTTAGTTTTGCACTTTTTGATTTGAGCAACAGAAGATTTTCGAAAAAATTGATCTTTACCTGCTGGTCTATTTTGACAAATATTTGCTACTCTTGCATTTGCCTCTTAAATCGATTTCCTTTTTGAATTCCTTTTGGGCTCTCGGAAGGAGTTGCTACAATAGCTTATGTTTTGATGGATTTCAGTTGAAATTGAACTTAAAAGGTTTATTACCTCGCTTATACTGATGTTGCTAATGAGAATTGTGTGAAGTTTTGTGTAAAAGAAATTTCCAGGTTAGTGGAGAAAATGGTGTAATAAGAAAGTGAAAGGATTCATGACTCGAGCAATATGTGTATGAAGATGAAGATATTGATGCTATTAAAATGGTAACTCCGGAAAAAATTATCAAAGATCAAGTTTAGAGACCTGTAGAGTCCGTTTTCAAATAGGTATCAGTTCTGGTAAAAAAAGTTCCGCGAAAAATCTGTCAAGTTATATTTTTGCAGTTTTTATCTAACAAGGAAAGCAACGAAGCAAAAGAGGGATGGAAACGGAGCCAGGGTGGCTCACACCACACCCTGGCGCGGGCCCCCTGGCCACGCCGGCAGGTGGTGTGGCCACCCCGGAGTCCGTCTCCGACCCGTTTTCTCCCAGTACCTTCCTTTTGTTGTAGAAATTCGTAATATATAACCCCCCGGATCCCCCGAGGTTTGTATATCGTGTTCTCATCATGTTTTTGTTTCGATCTGTTTCTCACAGGTAGTGTCTCTGTTTTGGAGCCATGATGTCTTCCTCGGGATCAACCAAGGAAGATTCCTCTGCGGATATCATCAACCCGTACATGCGTGAGTTGAAGATTCATCCCAAGGAGTTGTTGCTCGAAGATGGGGAGGTACAGATAAAAGAGGTTCAGGGCCCTAAAGGTGAAGGAAGTCTGGAGGATAGGATGGAAGCACTGGAGCAAGAAGTATTTAGGTACAAGAAGATGGCCATCTATGGAAGCACTGGAGCAATAAGTATTTAGGTACAAGAAGATGGCCATCTATGGAACACGAAGTGGACCTCATCCATAAGATTTGTTCCGAACTCATCGCCGAGCACCAAAAGGAGACTATTGAGCTTAAGGATGAAATTCTCTCACTCCACCGAACGAACAACCAACTTCAAGCACAGCTCTACGACGTGGAAAATCAAAACTGTGAGTATGAGGTTAGCTTTAAACGCATAAGCGCTGCTGCTAGTTTCAGGATGATGGAGACCAAGATGTTTTTTGTTGATGGGGAGACCGTACCTTGGAAGTCGGACGATAACGAGAGAACACCACCACCACCGAAGGAGTAATTCTTCATCAGGTTTTGGCATCCCCTTGGTTTGTTCCAAGCTTGGGGGAGTGTCACAGTATCACATCACTATCTTCTATCTTTTTACCTTTTTAGTAGAGTCATATCATGAATAGAGAAGTTATCATGTAGGATGGTTTGCATTATGAAAGTGTCCCCCCTCTCGTTAGATATCTATGTATCCCTTGGTGTGGTTTGTCGTTATGGAATATTAATGAGAAGTTCTATCATTTACTTTTTTGCATGTCTTCTATTATTTTTCAATTCTTTTTATATGATTGATCTTGTTGTTAGTATTGGTATCACTTTGGGATCATTGAGTTAATTTAGTTGGTTTTGGCAAACCTGGCTCGGTCAGTAGAAACACTATTATGATAATTGAATGAAAAAGCTAAAAGTACTCTTAAAGAATATAATTTCATCATCTTTCTTTCTTGATTTGCTCATAAGCTTAGTATTCTCTAGTTAAGATCTTTTGTGCTTCCAAGGAAGATTGCATGTTTGTTTTTATCACTTGTATGTTTGTTTGTTTCCTTCAACTCTTATGCTTACTACCCAGCCTTGCTAGCCAAAAACCTGTACTGAGAGGGAATGCTTCTCGTGCATCCAATCCTTAAACCAAAACCTATGCCATTAGTGTCCACCATACCTACCTATTAGCACTAATTCCATTCCAAGTAAATTCATGTTTTTATCTACCTTCCGAATTAAACTTGTTATGTAAAAATTAGTGATTAAAGCTCTCACGAACTTGATGGCACACTTTACTTTCTTGCACTTCATAAACTTTAACCATTGTGCCCATCTATGTTGTGTATATGCTTGCGTTTTGTAAGTTGTGAATTAGCAGAACCATGCTCTCATAGGGAACGCTTTCAACATTGCACTTTATTTAGTTGATATCATGCTCTTTTGTTTATGGATGTCATCGGTGTGAAATGAAAGGGGAGCTTGTAAGTCCATGGAGTTATGTATGTGTGTTAGAGAAACGTCTGGGTCGTTGGTCTAATCCATGCCTAATCATGGTGGAAACCTGCAGCCTAACCATAATGAGCAATCTATGAAGCATTCTTCTTATAAAAAAAGATATAGAGATTGAGAAAAAGAGAAAAAGAAAAAAAAGATGAGAAAAGAGGAAAGAGAGAGAAAAAAGCACCATTTTCCCATGGTAAATAAGAAGATTGCTGAGATGCTTGTTGTTTGTTTGCCTTGTCATTTTGACTAGATCATGTAGGCGCGCGTTGCCGCGCCCATCCATTAGAAAATTCATAGTTATGAAATGGAAAAATTCTACGTAGGTTTTCCTTTGTCAATCTTCTTTCTCTCTCATTCAGGATCCAAAGAATTTTCTTAGGCACATAATTTTCTTACACAAGATTCGCGGTGTTTTATCTGTTGATAGGAGCCGTGCTACTAAAATATTTCATGATTTTCTAAATTGGAAGGTGAACATGAGTACATCAAATAAATTGAGAATAGATTTAAATAGCATGAAGGAAGTAATAGAAGCATGTCTCTTTGTAGGAGGACCCACATTCATAGAATTTAAGCAGCTGAGCTAGAACAAACAGAACCTGCAGAGAAATATATTTCTGATTTAGAAAAGATGACAATTGTTATCTGAAGAAGATGGGTATTTCGTTTGGAAATAGAATCAACCTATCAGACCGCCATTAGACCTGGAATCTGCTATCGAGTGGGAGTAGCACGGGCAGAAACTGAGGCAAGAGATTTTATAGGACATGTAGGCAGTGTAGTAATGTACCATCATCATCTGCCGCCATCAATTTGTGCACCATGGCTGCCATTAGAGATTTGCAAGAACTGAAAAAATAACATGGTCATAAAGATCAATTAAGACCGGCGCATCAGGTCGCCATGAATGGGGAGGCGAGGGCAGGATTTGTACTGCATCCGCAGGAGAGATAGATGGCCGCTCTAGATCCTGGCATGCGTTCTAACGGATCGAGAGGTGTGCATCTGGTCTCAGTCGGTCGAATCTCGATTGGAGTCTGCTGCATGCCCTCTCTAGATTTTGGCCTGCGGTCCAATCGATCGGGAGGTGTGCATCTTGTCTGGGTGGTTTATTTACATTGGAGTCTGCCGCCGCATCGTGTGTCCTCTTCAATTGTTTTTTGGGTGGTTCCGTATGAGCAAGGAGACCCGGTTTCCATTGGAGACTGTTGCCGCATGTGTCCTTTTAAAAAAAAAATCCGATGGTTCCGTACGAGGAGAACCGGTTGTCGAAAGGTGGAGTAGAGCGGGTCGAAATAGATACACATTCCAGCCCAATTAAGCATAGAAAGGCTTTTTGATGTCCAGAGAAGCGTCCCTAAGGGATAATTTGGCCCACGCGGGAGCTGAGGATCATCCAATGGCCAGAATGACGTGGGGGGCACAATCGGACGGCCAAAACTGCCCAGATCGGGAGGTGTGCGTCTTGTCTGGGTGGTTGAATTTACATTGGAGTCTGCTGCCGCATCGTGTGTCCTCTTCAAAAAAAAATCGGGTGGTTCCGTATGAGCAAGGAGGCCCGGTTTCCATTGGAGTCTGTTGCCGCATGTGTCCTCTTCAAAAAAAAATCCGGTGGTTCCGTACGAGGAGAACCAGTTGTCGAAAGGTGGAGTAGAGCGGGCCAAAATAGATAGACATTCCAGCCCAATTAAGCATAGAAAGGCTTTTTGATGGTCAGAGAAGCGTCCCTAAGGGATAATTTGGCCCACGCGGGAGCTGAGGATCATCCAACGGCTAGAATAACGTGGGGGCGCGATCGAACGGCCAAAACTGCCCAGTTCATGGGAGGCCTCCTTTTTTACTCGGTTTTAATATCCCTAATATGGGGATTGATACGTTGCAAACATATCTATAACTTTTGATGTTCCATGCATGGTTTATATCTACTTTCTTATGTTTTGTCCACACTATGGAGTACTTTTTATATACTTTCTTGGACTAACCTATTAACAAGATGCCACAGTACCAGCTACCTGTTTTCTACTGTTTTTGGTTCTAGGAAACTCAGAAAATGAATATTCTCGGAATTAGACGGGACAAAAGCCAAAGTCAGTAATTCATAGAGGGGGACACCGAGCCAGAATACGAGACGGAGAGGGGCCAGGGGCCGCCCACTCCACCTGGCCACGCGGCCAGGCCTGACCCGCGCCAGGGGGTGGTGTGGCAGCCTAGGGCACCCCCTCGGCCTCCCCTTTTGCCTATAAGATGCCTCCGATACAGAAACCCTAAATACCCGATCAAAATTCCACGAAAGAGTCTATAGTCGCCGTCATCTCCATCCCTAGATCGGGAGGGATCTGAAGCTCTTCCCGGCACCCTGCCGGAGGGGAGAATTCACCCTGGAGGCCTTCTTCATCACCATGCCTGCCTCCGGTGTGATGCGTGAGGAGTTCATCCATGGACTACGGGTCCATGTAGTAGCTAGATGGTTGGTTCTTCTCCTTTGTGCTACCATGTCTAGATCTTGTGAGCTTCGTTCATGATCAAGATCATCTATTTGTAATCTACATGTTGTGTTTGCGGGGATCCGATGGATATTGAGATGCTATTTCAGATTGATTATTGATTCTATCATGTCTTTGTTATTTGTGATCTTGCATGCTCTCCGTTGTTAGTAGATATCTTGGCCGAGTAGATGCTAGCAACTCCAAGAGGGAGTATTTATGCTCGATAGTGTGTTCATGCTTCTAGTAATCTGGGGAAGTGATTGATATCTCTATGGTACTAGATGTGTTGTTGCTACTAGGGAGAAAACAACAATCCTTTGTTTATAAAAAATCGTATTGTTTACTTTACATGCAAATGCATAATGCAATTATCTGTTGCTTGCAACTTAATACTGGAGGGGGTTCGATTGATAATCTGAAGGTGGATTATTAGTCATAGATGCAGTTGGATTACGATCTATGTATAATGTTGTAATGCCCAATCAAATCTCATAGGAGTTAAGATGATTAGTATATGCATGTATGCTTTCTCGATGTTTGTTAATTGCTCCGCTGTAATTTGTTCACCCAACATGTCATCTATCTTAAGGAGAACCACCACTAGTGAACTATGGACCTCGGTCCTTTCTTTTACCATCAATCTACAACTGTTTACTTCTTTCTGCTTACTTTCTGCAAGCTTTTACTTTCTTCCATACAATACTTTAATCCTTTGTTTTCAGCAAAACCGGTGAGATTGACAACCTCACTGTAAATTGGGGGCAAAGTTCTGTAGTTGTGTTGTGCAGGATTCCAAGTTGGCAACAACACCTTGGAGGTATTTCCTTGCTCCTACTGGTTTGATAACCTTGGTTTCATAACTGAGGGAAAACTTGTTGCTGTGCTCATCATACCTTCCTCTTGGGATTCCCTAATGAGCTCGACGTGTTAAGCCAATAATCAGGGATTCTTCCGTATCATCGGACAAGGGGTACCCCGTTGCTGGTTCTCTATGATACACATATACTTACTATGACAAGAAATTACCAGTAACTAAACTTGAGTAGCACGAGGAGCGGCCCTCGTATTCAAGGCACATGAAATTTTCAACTTACAACTTGTCAAGCATATCCTCATATTTGATCACTTTAACCTTAATCACCTAAAGATGCCTATGATAGGGGCAATGAGAGCTGAAAGCTAATAAGTATCATAATTTTTGGAAGCTCTTTATGAAACTTGAAATCCCTGCTTCCCTCTGCGAAGGGCCTATCTTTCATGTTTAAGTTGAGTCAGTAAGCCTATTCCCTTCTACCTCAGCAAGTATTTTGAGTTGTTGTGTTTCATTCATTCAAATGGACATTTATTCAATCATGTTTCTTATGTTCCTTGGTTTGCACATTGCTCTTATCTTAGTGAATACTACTTTGAAAGCTATCATTGAAAACCCTTTATGTTTGAACTCCTGCAATTTGTTAACTATTCCTTGACCAAGAGCAAGGTTTGCCATTACCAATTATGATTTACTTTATATATCTTTATTGTGTTTCCTTTACTTATTGCAAGTTAAGTTATATAATAGTGAGTTGTCTTCTATTATGATTTGTGTATTGATGAATGTGATGCTTCTTGTCCGTATTCTTTTATCGACTCTTCACTCAATAAACCTAAGGTCATGTTTATTGAGCTCAGTTTTCGCTTGGGGACAAGCGAAGTCTAAGCTTGGAGGGAGTTGATACATCCATTTTGCATCACTATTCTATATAATAATTTACTGTTATTCATTGATATATTTCATATTAAGAGATGATACTTATGTTATTTCATCTGTTTTTGCATGGTTGGTGACTTTTGGAGCATGGACCGCTGCAGTCAGGATTCTGATAGAAAAGGTGCTATTTGGAGGCGAAATTCGCGAAGATCAGAAAATCCGGGAAAATACATGGAAAATTCTATTTTTCTAGAAGACGAAGGACGCCAGAAGGGGGAGTGGAGATGGGCCACAGGGGGCCCACACCACCCCCTGACGCGGGCCACCCTTGGCTACGCCAGCAGGTGGTGTGGCCACCCTAGCCCACTCCTGGCTCTCCCCTTTGGGTATATTATCCCCACGAAACCCTAATACCTAGTGAGCGAACACAGAAAGATTCTGCCACCTCTACGGGGCGGAAAACTACAAAGAGAGAAAGATCTCTCCGGCAGACAGAATTCTGCCGAGGGAATTCCTTGCCGGAGAGGGGAGATCGTCGCCATCAACACCACCATCAAGCTGGACTTCATCAGGATCATCATCATCATCATCTCCACCAGCACCATCATCACTACTCCATACCGTTGTAACAATTGGGTTGAATCTTGCATAGTTCTTAGGGGAAACTTTCCCAGTGTTGATTACTTCTTGTAGTTGATGCTATTGAGTCAACCATTGAATTATCGTTCATGTTCAGATTGTTACTTATCATTATTTCATCTCTGATCTTGATCCATATGATGTCTTGTGAGTAGTTCGTTTAGTTCTTGAGAACATGGGAGAAGTCATGTTGTTAGTAGTGGAGTTGTGTTGAAGAAGATTAAATAGTTTGTTATTTAAGTTGTGGTGTTATTCTTCTAGTGGTATCATATGAACGCCGACTACATGACACTACACCTTTATGGGCCTAGGGGAATGCATTGTGTATCTGGCTATTAATCGTAGGGGTTGCCGGAGTGACAGAAACCTGAACCCCCGTTAGGAAACCTTTGCATAAGGGATGTCAGGATCTTAGAGTTTAAAGTTGTGGTTAGGTTTCTATCTTAATTACTTTTTTGTACTTGCGGATGCTTGCAAGGGGTATAATCACAAGTATGTATTAGTCCTAGGAAGGTCGGTACATTAGCACAAGTTCACCCACACAACACTTGTCAAACTAAAGAAGATTAATCAACTATATGAAGCGAAAGCACTTGACGATATTCTCGTGTGTCCTCGAGAACGTTTGGTCATCTTAAGTAATACAACCGGCTTGCCCTTTGCTAAATAAAGGATTGGGCCACTCGCTGCATTTATTATTATTGTCTTTTATTTACTCACACTTTATTTATCTTCATTATCAAAACCCCTTAAAAATCTGTTTGCTAAGTATTTATAGAGAATTCCTGCTCCAAGCCACTCGTCAACACCTTCTGCTCCTCGTTGGGTTCGACACTCTTACTTATCAAAAATACTGCGATACATCCCTTATACTTGTGGGTCATCACCTCCAAGGCACACAACAAAAGTCAACAATGTCATAGGCATACACCAAAACATCGTGGCAAAATAAAAGCGCACAGCAAAACAATTTACAAACACACGGCAATGAAAAACACATGGCAAAAACACAGAGAAACACATGGCAAAGAAGCACACACAACAAAGGCCCAGAGAAACACACGGTAAAACCTGGCGCACGGCAAACTGCCATGGCAGGTGGGCATCCTCGCCTTGCCTAACAGGGTTGTCGTGATGGCGACACTTTGCCGTGTGCCGCAATGTGACGACGCAAGGCAAAGTTTCTTTATTTCAATTTCCCAACACGTGCATTATTTCCGCAAATTTATTTTTTTACGCATCCCACGCGGGAAGTCTCCCGCCAAAATAATCTTTGTCGTGTGCTTTTGCACATAGCGCACGGCAAACAAATTTTCAGTTTTTTCCTGGGATTCTTTTGTCACCATTTCTTCCCGGCAATAGTTCAGCTCGGTTGTCCCTATATATACCCATTTCTCATACACATAATTCACAACCACGGCTAGCTAGCCTTGTCCTGCTATGTGTGGTCTACTGACCTTCTACCACACTTGTGAACATATTCTAGGACTAGATGCAAAAACACATGGAAAGAAAATTTTACCGTGCGGTATGTGAAAAAACATACAGCAAAGAATCTTTGTTGTGTCGTTCTTTCCCATATGCACATTTTCCCGTGCTCTTCCATACGTGTAGTGACTATGTTCCGAGAAAATAAATCGTGTAGTGACTATGTTCCGAGAAAATAAATTGGAAAAATTAAAGTGCCATTGAAAATTAATATATTTATGTGGTTTTTTACACCGTAGGGTAGTCCTAAACAAAGACAATTTAGCAAAGAGAAATTGACAAGGAAGTAAGAAATATTATTTTTGTGATATAGACAAAACAATACAATAGCTTTTTATAGATGCCCACAAAAATCATACGCCATATTGTTCACATGTCCTTTAATATTTCCCCTCTGAAAAAATATCACTAATTTATTTGGAAATTGGCTAAATGGTGTTGATAAGACCAATACTGTCAAACTCGTGTGGAGATTGTGTTTTACTATGGGTCATTTGGATAATAAGAAACTATTTTGTGTTTAACAGGACATCAAAATCATCCTTTTGCAGGTAATTCCTTTGGTACCACAATGCATCCGTACATTGTCTTTTCTCTAGCCAACTAAGTGCAAACATATCTGTGAGTGACACATGGCTACTAGGTGCAACTGTTTGGAAATGGATGTGATTTAGTCAGCTGGTGCGGTTTGCGTTTTGATTACATGTATCATGTTGTTATTAGCTTTGTTTAGATGGTTGATATATGTCTCAACCTGACACTGCTAGACATAGGAATGATGACACCTCCATGGAAGCTCGCTTTGCACGGCATGGTTTTTGGCTGCATGCTGATTTCCAGGTCAAGACCATGCATGAGAGAGCCGCTATCTAAAAATGTGTTCGTCATGGATGGGGTCGAAGATAATGATTCACAACGCTTTGCGTGAACACGCTTTTGATTGTGTGGAGATGTCCACATCAAGATCGTGCGCGGGACGCATGCACGATTGATGCATTGCAACAGTAATTCTGGTTGTTTTGCTATTGCAAGTCATTGATGGCTTTAGCGGGGCCTCTTCTTTATTTTTTCTTTTGTTTTTGACTATGTGCATTCTTAATATCTTGACTAGCTCTTGCATTATGTTGCTGCAGAAGTTGGTGTAGTTGCTACCATTTTGATATTAATATGTTCCCTTTCTAAAAAAAGTGATTCTTAACTATTTCTTGCTGTAATAAGTTCTAAATTATAAAATAATACAATAAATATCATATGCATCAATCAATGTAGAGGCTAGGTTGTTCCCCTTCACGGAAAAAAATCCCGATGTAATTGATAGATATGTGTCATGGCGTCGACATATATGCTTCTAGTTAATGTTAAGAATATGAAGAGCGTTTTGAGAACAAAAGTCATCAGGAATAAAAAATCTAACAAACTAAAAATCTATGGAAGGAAAGTAGTGATCAGAAATGACAATTAGCACCTGATCATAAATGGCAAGTTCGACATGAACACAATGGCCTCAAAATGTCTCTGCTTTTATCCTCTGTTCATAGGCTTGACTGAAAAATACACAACAAAAATGAAATCGAAATAATGAGTAGGGATTATCGCCCAAAAGAGCAATGTGTCCTTCTGAGGTGTAAAACGTTCCATTTCCAATCATGTTAATTATGTCGCTTTCCTTGCAGTCCCAAAGGACAAAGCGGTTCTCCATTATAAATTTATAGTAGAACATGTAACATATGATACAAATATAATTCCATCTTTTGTTTCCCATCCCTCATTCAGCATACTACATACAGTAGACCAGTAATCTATCTCCTACACTAAAGGGCGCACCTCTTCTCGAGTAGGGTCTGTATGACTATAGGAGAGACCAAAGTTGATCCCCTCCATTTCTTAGATGTGTCCATTGCAAACTATTTCTTCTACTTTTAGTTGCTTCTCTTTTTATTTTTCTTGTTATTTTATATCACCGACGTGTCAAATACAAAAGGGCTGCTTGCCTTGTTTTACTAGTTTGGTAGCGCTGGTTATTTTAATTTTCTCCTCAATGGGATGAATACTACACTTATATGAGAAGTTTGAACAATCGTTTGCACTCAGCAGCGACATCAAGATCTCGCATAACGAAGGACATGACCTGATATTTTCATCTTAGGAGTAATTTGTGGAGAATATTGAATACCTAATATTTCGGTGTATTGATCTGAGCCTCGCGAGGGGTATATATAGAGTTACAAGGGGTAGGTAGACTTGGAGTATAAGATGATCTTAGAGTCCTAGTCTATCTCATATACATATATGTATCTTCTGTATTCTAACATCCCCTCAGTCGTAGCGCGAGTGAAGCAGACGATTGCGGCTAGAATTTAAGTCCGGCGTCTTCTCCTCCTTGTCATAATCAACTGCATCTCTGATGGAGATGATCATGGCCAGCACCTAGGGGTTGTGACTGCGTCCCCTTCTGGTGCCTCTCTTCCCTCCCGTAGTCACAGTGGGAGTGTCGTGGACGCAGGTGATGACGCGGACATTGTTGACTGGAGTTGTTGTCGCTGTGTAGTTGTAGACGTTGTTGATGCCGATGTCGAGGTAGCCGATCGTTATGTAGCCGTGGTTTAGGTGGGTGTGGTCGATGTCGTAGTCGTCGTATGTCATGTGGCCGCCATTGCCGGAAGCGCAAAAAATTGTGTGTTCTTATTGTTGTTGACGGAGCTGCAGTTGTGGACGTTTTGCACCTTGTAGAGGTACCGTCGGGGGCGTCTCTTGGACGCGGTCATAAGTGAGACCACCGGTTTTGCCAGGACCGGAGGAACCCACCAAGCACACAAGATTTTGCCAGAACCGTATGCGCGATCGTAGGAGCATCACAATTGTGACACCGATTTGTTGATGCAGTCATCGGTGTCGTGGAGGCAGCCGTGTCGTCGTCAGGGTCGTGGACGCGGCCATGCCATCGTCGTGCCTTGCAATAGGTGTACTTTCAGAGGGCATCGTAGTTGTATGTCCATCGTGTGGACAATGTAGCGGCGGCGGCGGTGTGTGTTGACGAAGATGTTGATGAAGACCACGTTGATGTAGACCTTGGCGATGATGTTGTCGGCGATGTTGCAGTAGGCATGACATAGAGCGTCGTTTGAAGGCGTCCCTTGTAGCGACGATGGTGTCGATGCCGTCCTGCACGTGAGAAGCCATTGAAGTCGTGTCCCACACCGGCCTGGCGTGTGGTTGATGTTGCTTCTCTGTGAATATGCTCGATGAAGATTTTGGTGTAGTTGTACAGCTTGATGTCGTGATTTGGGTCGATGTAGTTGATTATGTGAGTTCGGTCTTCGGTGTTCCTGATTCAGTGGTAAAGGACCCACGAGAGGCCGCAAAGACGAACAAGAAGCTAGCTAGTTGTTATGGTGGTGATTCTTGGTCTAGTTCGTTCCCTGGCCCTTCTTGGCATCATGTACTTGTTAACCGCATGCTTCCCCCTTCCCGTCCACCTCCCATGCCTCTGCCGTCCATCGATATTTGCCGCTCGTACGGCTGGCCGGCTCGTGATCGCCGGCCTAGCCGCAAGGCTTGGTAAATCCATGGTCATGGAGATCGCGCACCGAGCATTAGCCTCGTGCTCCTCAACCTCGGCACCATGCCACCATCAACCTCTGATCATGGTGTTCGACCTCTGCCGTATCGGCACGGCTGCCGGTGACGAAGCGATGTGGCAGTTTGTGGAAGCGATAGAGGGGTTGAACGGGAGATGTTGGTGAACAACGCATGCGGTTGCATGAGGCGCGCTGTAGAGGGACATGGATAAGGATAAGGCTAACTTTGTGTTATAAATCAACTAAATACCATCATACCCTTAATTGTAAAGGGGTATTAGTTAATCTCGACAGTTGACGAGTTTAGGGAGGAGCACCGGAGCAGAAGTGACCGGACAGATGTTAGCTACCTGCCCCTTCTTCACAATGCAGCTTTGGTCGCGGTGTTGGTGCTCCCCGCTCGTGCAGCTGCATGCCTCCCCGCGTCAGCGCCCGGACGACCAAATGCTAGTCCACTGGCTCTCATGCTTCCATTGGGAAAATCTCGAATTTTCCAATCTCGGGCTTCCATGGTCATGCGAATCACCTGTAAATAGAAATTCGTCAAAAAAGCGGTGCACGGATTCGGAATAAGTTACTGTAGTACAAATTTACCCTAGGTTAGGCCAAGTAATTAATTCTTCAACCTGCTTGAATAACACTTCACAAATAACTCTTTTCTTTCCTCTGCTTCCTTCTCGAAAACAACATGAGTAACTTAATGTTGCCATATAAGCGAACTGCCTCATGGTTTTGCACAGGCTCCACGGGAGATGCTTTTCAGACGCTCTCCACCACTGTGTTTTCACTGGCGTGCTCCTTCCCACCGTTTACGGGGGCATGTTTCCCTGGTCAGTTTCGCGGCCATGAGTTGTTTGATGTACAGGAAGGCCAATAGCAGCAAGTTTTCACTCTGAAGCTGGTAACCCAAAACAATCTCTTCTAAGTTTGGCGTGTAAGAGAGCCGAGAACCGCATCATTAGTCTATAAAACTAAATGGCTTGGAGAAGCTCTAATTATCATCTTTGCGCATAACTAGTGGGAACTTCTTAGAGAAACAATCCCAATGTCCGCCATTCCTAGAAAAAATTTCTAGTCGATCTGCCTGGGCCTTCTATTTGTAGAACACTTGGTAGCTCGTTGCATTTACTCTTTACTGTCGCCCTACACAACAATGGCACTATTCCCTGGCTATGCTGATCATGCAAGTTTTTCTACTCGAGACAGTGTGTGTAATCGCAAGAAAGAAGAGAAAGGGAGTAGATATATATAGAGTCGTAAGGTCGTAGCTCGTAAGATGTTCCAATAAATGGGTAAGGATTTATGGAGCTGGAAGTTAGTAGGTGTAGGAATAGCTCTGACCGTGTAAGTTTTTTTTTTTGCGGAAAACCGTGTAAGTTTTGAATGCATGTGAAGAAGATATAACATGCGTGTTATGGAAGCACACAGGATACCATATTGTATTGTTCTGATCAGTCAATATATGAAAGTATTGCAGCTCGAATTACAATTATGTGAGATATGGCTCAAAAAATATACAAAAGTATCTCTCTACTCTATATGCTCTCCCAATACAATCTACTTCTCTAATTTCCCAATCATTTGATTACGGACGCCTCAACCACGGCGGTGAACCAACCGTTCAATCTCAGATGTAAATGGCTAGACAAGTTATTTCAACACTCATCCTACGTCTTTGCCCTTTGGCCTATTGCAACGTTTGTTTGAGGAGACGCAATATTTGTTTTTAATTCTTGCGTTGGCCAGGATTTGATCCTATGACCTCCTGCTCTGATACCATATTGAATTGAATGCACTAGCCAACGCAACCAAAAGTCCGAACTGATGGAAAGGGCTAGACAATTTATTTCAACAACAAATCTCAGTGATATGTCGACAAAGCCGCAAAAGAGTGGGGTGGCACGGTGTCACTTGATGAGGGGCGACATTAGATGGATAATTTGTTTCCTCTTCGTCTCATGTATGTGGAGAAGCAGCTTAGAGGCTTTGGAGATAGCACGTTCATTTTCTTAGTCCAGAAGTTAAATGATTATAATACTAAATGTGGTTGTCCAAATGATGTTGTTTTTAACAAAACTATTGTTCCAAACCTTATACAGGTAATATACAGAGCTACCTATTGGATCTACATGTGGTCATTCCTGCTGCATGTGGAACAGCGGGATCATATGAATACCAAATGTACTCAGTTGATGGCGGTCATATGGGCTAGGGTGGCTGGGGGCAAACTATTAGATTACAAGATGCATTGAATTTTTTTTGTGTTCTTTTTTTCGCTTTGTTAATTCATGTTTGTACAATGAGCAACCCATAAAATTTGAATTTAAAACTTTGCAATAAATGACCCCGTGTGCATTGTTCGGATGTAGAGGCCGGGGGGGGGGGGGGGGGGGGTTTGGTCTTTTCGAAAAAAAATATCATGTGGTAAACTAGACTTCAAATTTCCCAAGACATTCAATGATCTTTCACTTGTCAAATACAATTGATAGGACAAGCATTCTTTCAAGTGGATACTGAATACTTGAAACAAGCAGCACACATAACGTTATCGGTCTTGTGGTGAAAACACCAACATGAACCGCACAAGTAGCAACCTAGCTCTATCTAGGGTTGCGATGCGGCACCCGATCCGCCCAGTTTCGTAGGCAAAATTAGTTAGTCAAGTTCAATTTTTTCCATCAATTTTTTTCTAGTTTAAACTAAAATTTTCTTTCGCGGGTTGCCGCTTCGCAACCTTAGCTGTATCCAAAAAAAATAGCATGCAGGTCCAGCCCACTCACGCCTAGGCACGCTCAGTTGGCACTGCACGGCCAGACTTTGTTGCTCGGCTCTTTTCATTTTTCTTCCTCGACTAGACGAGCGTGCCAGCTACTGTAGGTATGTACCTTCTAGGCGCCCTGCCATGTCGCACCGAGAGCTCTAGCAGTACGTGGAATGTGAGGGTTCAGGATCTAACTAAACTATGCTACATGGGTAAGATTTTCTGGTGTCTTCCATGCCGAGAACTCTCCTATCATTTTCCATACATATACAATAAGGTATATATATGTGGAAGTGTACAATTATTCACAAAAAATGAAGCAAAACAGGACTGGCCATGCACGTCCGCAGTGGCTAGGTTATACACATGATATGTATAAAAACAAGAGGCTGGAGATGATGCATTAACTAATAGTGATTTGGAGGGACCAAATGCTATTACTGTAAAAAAAAAAGTACAAGAGTAGGCTACATGGGAGAGAAATGGACTAAACTCTTAACATGAATTAACTAGTTAGATTTAGTGGACACTTTTGTATCTGTTTACCTTTTCTTATGTCCTTTCTTGTGTAACAGCTCTCTATGGATTTCATCGGTGTATCAGGTCTGCATGTCATGATAGTGGCAATCTCTGGACTTTGCTTAACCATAAGTTCGAAGAGATAGCTTAGCAGTTCATTTATGGGTTCCGAATTAGGGTTTTGTGGCTGGGTGGTAGACTGGTAGCTCTATAATTATTTCTGAATGTTGTAAATATTGCTTTTATGATGTTGAACTTTAACCTAGCAAACTCTGGGCTAAGTGGCTTTTTTTTTGTTAGCCATGCCGGTATCATTCTAAAATTAAGGCACACACGATTAAAATTTAACATTGACAAGGAATTAGCCTAACAATACATAGTTTACATTACTTTAAAAATTGATACCGTTAGATTCATATGCAAACGCAGTTTTCAGTGGGACAATTTTTATTGCACATAACCCGCACTTCACTAGTAAAATGTTTGGTCAAGAGTAAATCTCGGAATGTATATGCATCTTGTTTTTGAAAACGGAGGAATTATGTAATTTTGATTGGATTTTCTTGCGTTTAATTCCTAGTGAAGAACTCATTTTGTGTGGAATATCATAATGCATCATTGTTGTCAGAGTGTTGAATCGAACAAACTATTTATTTTGCATGTAATCAAATGAAATTATATAACTCGTTTTACTTTTTTTCTTGTGAAAGTGCGCAGTTCAAACTTCATACATGAAATCCTCTTATTTCTTCTCTTCGAAGTTCTGTGCACTAAATCTTTTATGCCGTGATTGTTGACAAAAGCTGGTAAAACCTAGCTCGTCCAAAAAACAAAGTACAAAAATCTTGTGGTGAGCAAGGAACTGACTATTCCACCTATACGAAAGCTGGCCTGGTTACTACCGGCAGGCACAAACGTTTGACACACGAATGATAGGTAAAACGTTATCCAAACGACCAAGTTGTGCACTTTCTCTCGATACCTCCCATCCGCAGAACTATTTAACCTTTTGATGCAAGGGAGAAGCATCTTCCCTTGATAGACAGACTTGGAGTTTTTATAGGTTAGAGTCAAGCTTTATTGGACAAGTAGTATATATTTGAGGGACGTGTCCTATGAACATCGATAATTTCTCAATCTGTGCTAGGAAGAAACCAATCAAGAAGAATATATATATATATATAAACCTTAGTTTCACTAGATGCTAGAACTTGTGTTTGGTAACAAATGAATAACTTATATATCCATGGTAGGTAAGGTGAAGAAATAAATTATATGTCTAGTGAGGGTCTCAAGAGATATAGGACTAGACTAAAGTCACCGTGATAAATAAAGTGAATCTCTTGAAGTAATAGATAAGGATCTTAAGATTGTGATTTACTAAGAGCGAGTTAGGATTCTTTCTTGGTGGTGACACTCTTCTTGCGCTTGCTCCTAAGATACTTCTTCACCTTCTGGATTTTGCCCCTCGGAGTGTTCCTCGCAGGGAGCCAAGCAATCTCCTTGTCAGATCCAGGGCTAGCCACTTCCAAACTTAGAAGGAAGTCGAAAAATATCTCTAGCAAAGAAAGCATCAGAGTTAAGTGCCAATGCACATGATGCCTCAGTAACCTTTTCACCATAGTGTGTGGCTAGAATCAATGATGGTGGTGTGGAGGGCACCGCCGAGGTACCAAGCGGGTCCACCTGCAGATGCACCATCGACATAGGAGGAGAGAGATCCACACAAAGATCTTGTAGCTCGCGCATGATCTGCACCATAGGAGCATAGTCACATCGATGACCTCTCACTCGGAGGAAACCGACACCAACATACTGCGGCGACGCGCATGACCTAGCATGAGGGCAGATACAACCAAAGGTGCATTATTCCCCAAGCAAAGATAACTATGTTGGTAAATTACCAACAATATGGCTTCCTCGCCACCGTTCGACACCATCTCAGCAACCGCATAATCAACAACAAGAAATGTCTCCTACTAAGTGGACTCATAGAAAGCATATGTGCATGCTCTAAAGAACCAGTAACACAAGCCAGCAGAAGGAGCTAGCTCCACGCGCAGCAGGGAAAACTGGGTTCACAGCACGGTACGATGGATTGACGATTCTTACTGTTCACAGCACGGCACACAGAGCTGGCACGTGGGTCCCACCCGTCCCGTCCCCTCTCCCCTATTTCAGAGAGCGAGAGGGCATAGCCGATCACCCAGACAGCCCAGACGCCGGCCCACCTACCAGTGAGATAGGCGAGGCTGACACACCCGCACACTCGATAGTTTTACAGGAAACCCCCCCGCCTTCCCGTCCTATTCCGCCTCGTGCCACCCGTCCTCCCCTGCCGTTGCTGTCCCGGGGGAGGCGCAGGGGCTCCTCTTCCTCTTCCCGCGTTGGGCCCCCGCCATTGGCGCAGCTTCCGAGGTACTCTCTCCCCATCCGACCCGCGACCTCCAGTCAGTGCCAGTTCTCGCCGTCCCGCCGGGGTTCTGCGGCAGTTTCTATCATGTTCGCTCGTGGCTGGAGTCGTTAGCTCGTAGATGTCGATTGCGAAAGGGGCCATTCTGGGCCGGCGACTCGGCTGTAGCGCGCTTCTCGACGCGGCGGAGTCGGATCTAGTGTCACGGGAAAGTCGCGCCTGTACTTTTTTTTCTCTGTATTTTGCCGTGCGATTCTGGCCAGACTCCTGCAGACAGGAAAAGCATGATCCTCTGGCGCTGGAGCTGTGCTTAGCCCAATACGGGTGTGGATCAGTATCATGTAGCCTGCGTGTGTAGGCACGTGTGATCATGTGAGTGATTGCTCAGGCAAAAGAGACGTTGTCATGGGGGAGAAAAGGCGGTGGTTATGGCATCCTCTTCAGTGTTCAGGCCAGTGCTCATTACTCATTAGCAGTGCGTTGCCTGAAGACCGCTACACGCTGTCATCCAGTATCGCACTTGGCGGTCACGCGGAAGGCTTGTGTTTGTGCTGCTGTATTGCTGTAGCTTTTGTATCCCGTGTTCGCGTCTTGATTCTTCTATTCATGTTTGTGATGGATTAATTATGTGTGTACTACTATGGTGCAGCTCTGATTTGGGAAGAACAGAAGATGGTTGTCCATGAGTTCACCGTTGATCTGAGGAAGCCTCTTGTTTTCCAGGTATCATTTGCTCTGCCAATGCTTCTTCAGCCATCTGATAATTGTTACAGTAATTGTTCTCTGAAAATTTAAACCTTGCCATGCACATTTCCCATTCTTTTTTTTCCTCGAAACTTTCCATCACTTCTGAGTTTCTGACCACCAGCTCAACTGCTAAAGTATTGAATTCTGAAACTTCTCTCTGATACATGGTAGTCATGCTCTGTTCTTCTGACGGAATACGCCGTAGTGGTAGAATTATGGGTTTACAACCTTTAACTAATCTAAAAAATAGTTGATTTTGACTTAAAGATTGTGGTCTATATTTGAATTTAGGTTGGCCATCTCCAGGAACATTACCAGGAATGGGTTCACCAACCTATTGTCAGCAAAGAAGGTCCCCGCTTTTTCAGAAACGATGTCATGGAGGTAATGCTAATGCACTCCGGTAATATTAATTTCATTGAGGATTTCTGGAAACTCAGCTGTCATAATAAAAAAATCTTTGTACAGTTCTTGACACTCACAAAATGGTGGGTTGTGCCAGTCATTTGGCTACCTGTCGTCTGCTGGTTGTTAGCCAAGTCAATTCAGATGGGTCATACTATTCGGGAAGTAGTTCTAATGGCCCTCTTTGGAGTATTTGTCTGGACGTTGATTGAGTATACCTTGCACCGCTTCCTATTCCACATTGAGACGAAAAGCTATTGGTAAGAACTTATATCAACCTTGGCCTGGTAATGTTTCATTGGGCCTCTTTCCTTCTGCTCATAGTTGGTTGTTTAAACTACATGGCAGGTCAAACACAGCTCATTACCTTATTCATGGATGCCATCATAAGCATCCGATGGACTCGCTCAGACTTGTGTTCCCTCCTGCCGGAACAGCAATTTTGTGTCTGCCGGTATATCCCTAAATTACATGAACATGAAATGCTGGCTATTTGCAATTTGCATCCAGAGAAAATAACCCATCTAATCCAAAATGGTTTGTGTGTTACTTATTTACAGTTCTGGAATGTAGTCGCGTTCTTTGCAACTCCATCTACCACGCCTGCACTCTTTGGTGGTGGCCTGTTGGGGTATGTGATGTATGACTGTACTCACTACTACTTGCACGTTGCACCATGGACAGCCATCCAAGGATCCAGCAAAGAATCTCAAGGTGATTTAACATGATTCCACTTTTGAAGCAAATTCATTCCTCAGGAAGCTCACTTGTGCAACTCATTCCTCACAAAGTTCACTTGTGCTGCAGAGGTATCACCTCAACCACCATTTCAGAATCCAGGACAAGGGATTCGGCATCACCTCATCGCTCTGGGACGCCATCTTCGGTACTTTGCCTTCATTCAAAATCGCCGTGAAGCACAACAGACTCTCATAACACTTCATTTGCATGGGAAATTTCAGTAGACGATTTGTACATTTAGGTTAGGCACGGAGCTTCTCTAGTCTTTCTGCAATGGTTCCACATGTCTACTCAGGTTGGAGTTTCCGGTGGTGTGCTCATGTCTGTTCTGAAGTGAAGATATTTGTTGATTGCCTCGACATTTCTTCCCCAGCTGACGGGCTATTCTTGGTAGTCGATGCAGTCATCTGCATGTTAGGATCCATAGTCATATTCCGTTTGTCCGGTTGCAACATCATTTGTCTTTTTTTGTTTGGTTCAAGTTCTAGGTTTTTCAGAGTATGATGCGAGATGTTCTTTCATGGGTCCCCGTCATGAGTTGTGTGCATCAGCATCAATGGTGTCTGATGGCCATTCTTTTTTTTAACTGTTAGAGGAGCGGCGAACCTGTAATTGTTTCTACTGCAGAGATATTCTGGCTAGTCCTGCACCTTTAATAGAGTAGAAAAACTTCTTGTACATAAGTGATTCGGAAAAGGAAATTTTTACGTGTGAGAAAGGTCATAAGGACGAGCGGTAATTTTTTCTATGTACAGAAGTTACTCAGTTAGAACGTGAAAAATCTTTAGCAGTTCTTTCAGTTGCAGATTGCACATGGAATGGATCAATCCAGTAATGACTTGCAGAGATACAAGTACTCACCAATGTACAGACACTTGAGGTGTCCAAAGCACATGGTACTTATTGCTTCAGATAACCCTCCTTTCAGAATCACGGGATCACCTGTAAATTATCACATGACCATATATACACAACATACGTGTCAAAGTGTTCACTGTAACTAGGTTATCTTTTCTCTGACACACTTGTATTCTCTTTGGGACCAACTTATTGCTTTAAACGTGTTTGTTTGTGAGGTGGAACCTCCTCAAGGGTTGCCACTTTTTCCATTAAGAATAAGATAGTGCTAACAGACTCCAAAATTTACAACTTTGCTCTCCATTGTATCAACAATTACTGAGTTGGGCATGTATTAGAACATTGTGTCCTGATTTCTCATGCGACGACGCTCGTCTATAATCGGCATGGATAGATCTAAGACTCCTTTTGACAAAGGATGAGGGTGTTGTATTGAACTACTAGGGTTGTGTACGTCCAACTGGCAAAATTAGCGCAACAAAGTGCAAACTATATAAATATGATTAAAAATGTGAACATGAACAATATATTTGTTTTAACACAATGACGGGAATCGACAAAGTATAAATATATGATAATTCACACAAGGTACAAAAGATAACAAAGGGAGAAAAGGGAAATTAGCAACACAACTGAATGCTATCAAGGTGTGAGACCTATTGTCTTCTTAAGACTGGACCTAGGAGAGGAGAAAAGTTTGAACACTTCGTCCAAGAGAGAGAGGTGCACATTTGCAGTACAAAACTTTTTATTGACACCACCGGCCAACCAATTGCTTGTGGTAGATGTTTCCCCGAGGACACTCATTTCTAGTAACTTATGAACTTAATACGATGTGTGTATATTGCAACTATACACATACTGAACCTCATATCGATGCATGGTGCTTCCTTATACATTGTCCGGCACAGGTCCACCATCAACCTCTGTGCCGCAGGTTTCATGGTCGTGAATGGTTAGTGGTATGGTCATACTTTTCATCAATCTAACATACACTTGAACCATTGAGGTTAAAGGAGCACATATTGGACCTTTTGAACAATCATAAGGGCTGGTATATATATACAAAGTGAGTAGCAGTTTGAAGGTTATATATGGAGGAACATTTATGATAAATCAAAGATGGTTGATGGCATAAGTTATATTTACTCACAGAACTTGCTCGGTGAAACATGTCATGAAGTAATTCACATATGTCTCTCTCATCTCTCGCCACATGTGGCAATGCCTCAGAAATCGTCTAACTCTTGTTTTCTTTAGAAAACAGAATAAATCATGTTCACTTTGCTCTCCTTATATCATAACCATATATAGGTGCACACAAACACAAAATTATTACATGGTCACAACAACAAGAACAACATGTAAAATGTCGTAGGTCATATTACAGATCAACATCAAACGATTATAAGATTAAGATTGACTAGCAAAAGAATAATACTGAAACCTTAATTAGGGATGCATGTGTGAGGAACTCATTATACGGTGTTCATTATTAAATCCTATTTAAATTAGCTTCTAGTTGTTTAAGAAAGACAATGATCAAGTTTCATAATTTTAATGGTTAACCAGCCTAGACCAAACTCGGTCCGAGACTGCAAAATACGTGGGTTCGGTCCTCCAAGGCCTGTTAGAGCTCTCTTCAACCTGCTCATGGCTTGCAAGTTTGATGGTGAATAGAAGATATTTTGGTATGTGTGATGCTAGGTTAGTTCATCCAAAGGTTGGTATAAGTGCCTATCGGTCGAAAGCTTTGCTCGGGTTACATTTGCAAATGGCGGTGACATCTTTGGATGTTGTTATTTTCCTTGGAGGGGTTGTCGTGGGACTATAGAACACACTCCATCCTCGGAAATGTCGTTCTATGGTGAAATCCTTGATCTTACAAGTTTATCTTGTTATTTTGGGCGACAACAATGTTCTCGAACATCACAACCTTATTGGAGGCATCGCTTTGGAGGGATAGATCTTGACATGCATGTTTGGTGTTGCATTGGCTTGAGGCCATGTGGTGCTTTGGCTAGTAGGTGTTTTGGCTAGTAGTTAGATTTAATCATAATACTTTCTCACATTAACATGTCAAAACTTTATGTATAAGCTCTCGTCTACGTCTCTCACGTCCCTTAGCGCACATGACAATGCCTCAGTATCATCTAACTTCTTTTCAAAAAATTGAAGCTATATATATTTTAACTCTGCTTCTTCTCAATAATATAGATGCGCACAACCAAAAAATTATTACATCTCACAACCAAAAGCACAACAGGAAGACTACCATTACAAGTCAAAATCAAACCATTATATTAATAAGGTCTAGCAAAATAATAATCAAGAAAATTGTATGTTGCAATGCATGTACCAATAACTCATCATATGGTGCACTAGTATGAAAAATACTATTAAATCCTAACTAAATTATATTTTAGTTGTTGAAGCATTAAGTTCAACAATTTCGATTGATTAACCAACCAATATCAAATTTGGGCCGAGACCGAGCTTGCAAGTATGACACTGACCCAACAAGATTATTTAGTGTGCCAGGGGTTGTGTTTGATCATGGGTTATATTAGATCCAAAAAAAGGTTGGCCTTGGTGCCTATTGGGCTAAACTGTGGTTGGTTTATTTTTGTTTTGGTGAAAGGCTTGCCCTGGTAATGTCTAGGTAGGTACAAGTGGTGATGAAAACTGAACCCCTAGGATTCAGTGTCACCTCGTCGCTTTGGTAATCCGTTTTTAGAATGTTGTGTTCACCCAACATCGCTGCAAAGCACAAGCAACACACACAAATATGTTCTTTGGGTGTGTAATTTTAGTAGAGGATTTATACCTTGTGGTTAAGCACAAAGCTCCTCTTGTTTTTCTTCCATGATTTCACACTTATACTCGGTTTTAGTTCCATGATTGTACTTATGTCTATTCTAGTCTGGAATATATGATTGCTAACATTTCATCCCGAACCGATGGCTTGTAAGGTAGTCGATGCTATGTTTCATCTTCTTGTTAGGATCAATAGTTAGTTATATTCCTTTGTCCGGTTGCAACATCATTTGCCATTTTTTTCTTGTTTGGTTCAAGTTCTCGGTTGTTCAGAGTATGGTGGGTGTATCATCGCGCGATCCTCTTTTCAGGGTTCTGCCTTGAGTTATCAACATCACCATCCAAGGTATCTGATGGATATTTTGTCTATTCTTGCACTTTTCGAAGAGTGCACAAACTTCTACGTGTGGATAATGAATGAATCTACGAAAAACTTCTAATTCTAGATGTGTGGAAGTTAGGCACATATGGGTGTATAAAAATTGCACAAATGGTCGGATCCTCGGACATATATGTGAGAAAGGTTACAAAGACACACATGGTATTTTTTCTCTGCACAGAAGTTACACAATTAGAACATGATATGGAATGGATCAATCCTTAATGAATTGCAAAGATAAACCTTTCTACCGAGCCATCGTATTTATAGTAATTATATGAATCATAGTACAGATCTACAGACAGTTGGGGAATTGGAAGCACATGAGACACATTGCTTCCGATACTTTTGCATGTGTTCATATAACAAGGTAATCGAATACTATTTTCAAACACATTTTTATGCTCTTTGGGACTAGTTATTGCAACATGTTTTTTGAGGTGGAAGCTCCTTAAGGGCCGCCATTGTTTCTATTATGAGTAGGAGCCAATCGACTCCACTATTACATCATTGCCCTCCATCATATGGAAGAATGCAGACTTGGGCATGTATTGGGATATTGTGCCCTGATTTGTCATCAGACAACGCTCATCTTTGTTCTGGTCCTAGGTGACAAGAAAATTTTGAATCGAAGAACTCACATATCATGACGGAGAGAAGCACAGAAGTGCAATGCGAGAACATTGTGGTCAGCAACTAAGTCATCAGCTGACGTAGATGTTTCCTCGATGCCACTCATTCCCAATAACTTACGAACTGCATACGGAATACGGTGTGTGTAAATCATAACAACACACATATAGCACCTCATGTCAATATATTGTGCTTCCTTTTATATTGTCCGGCTTGAAGTACTCCATCAACCTATGTATTTTTTGGCATATAGAATAGTCACAAGGGCTGGTATATATAAGTGAGCGGTGTTTTGATGTTATATATAGAGGGAACATATATGGTACACCGAAGTTAGTAGATGGCATAAAAAGATTTACTCATAGCACTTCCTCACTGAAACATTTCAAAAGTTTATATACAAGATGTTGTATAGGTCTCTCTCGTACGGTCATACCTCTCCACACATGACAATGCATCGGATTTCTAGCTTTTTACAGAAAATGGAAGCTATATATATTAGATCTGCTTCTCCATACAATATAGCGGATTTTCTATATAATGGGCGACTGGAATTCGCCACCCGGTTTCTTTCTCTGGTGACACACGAGCACGTGCCAGGAAGGGCGGCCGATCGAGGGTAAGATGGTGGTGGAGGTCACGGGATGAGGAGCGGTCCGAGACTCCGAGACGAGCCAGAGCTACCGGCGATGCCGATGGCGAACCTGGACCTGTCTGGATGCAGCGGCACCAATGGAGGCGAGGAAACAAATCGGGAGGGGGTGGAGGGAGCATACCGCGACGGAGATGACCAGTGATCCTAGGCTTATTTTTTTAGACTGAAGGCGTGACGCACCTAACTTTGAATTAACAAAGCCCTCAACCAGTCAGGAGTATTACAACCAACAGTTTACTGGCTTACAATGAAAGCTTATCATAGAAAAGAACAACACCCACAAATTATAAATTGAGCCTACAACAAGCAAAAACAACTAGAAAGAGGTTGTCCAAGGCTTAAAGTCTTCCTTCTCCATATCAACAAAAGAGCATAGGGCATCGCCAGATCCGGCCCAACCATCACCGATGTCCTAGCAGCGGTGTCTACATGGAAAACAAGCTAAACAAAGAACAGAGACCCTTCCTCTCGCGAGACACACCATGGTCCACCACACCTCCAAGGCCCTATGACCACCGGAGGCAAAGCGGGACAGCGACATCACCGGCCAGGGGTACAGAACCCTAGATGGGTTTTAGCTCCTCCCAACTGCCTCTCTCCCCGGCGGCAGTAATAAACCAGACTTATCATCAGAAGCGCTACATCAACAAAATACAGGTACAGGTGTTACACAGTCAACCAAGGACTTCCAGTTGCACCTACGATTGAAATGGGTTACACACAATTGGGCCTACAAGTGTCATCGAACCTGTCACATGGCGGCAATACTGCCCAGTTCGCTCTGTTGCTTCGGCACTAACTTCATGAGCGGTGATGATCTCAGACGGCGGCTTTTGCCGCAGCGACGGGGAGCCTAGGTGTGGCAGGTGAACGCTGACCGTTTTGCGCAAATCCGATGGCTTCGATAACCCGAAGGTTGACGTGCGGGATGGTGATGGTGGTCTGGCCGGCCTCGAGTGGCGGGTGTGAGGTTGCGACTCTCTGCCGAGCGAAAGTATTGTTTCTGGCTGCGGCCGGAGCCGACGGCGGCGACGCCTTTTGGCGTCGTTTCCTCCTTGGAGGCGTTGTCGTGGTGGTGTTCTTGCGCCTCCGCCCGGGTTCTCCGGGGAAAACCCTGATCCCTCGCGGGATCGGGCGAGGGTGGCACTTTCTTGTGTCGTTTGGCCTCCTGGGTCCTCGCCTTGGATGCTCCGTCGGCCAGAGGGACTAGCGGAGCGAGTTGGTTGTTGGCGTCGACAGGCTGTTGGGCTTCCTCGAATCGGTGGTCTGGCGGGCACGACTTTGGTTTGGTGTGCTCCAGGTGAAAACCCTGCTCTGGCCACAGACGATGTCGGTGATAGCGGCGCTCTTGGTCGTCGCTCCCCTCGTTGGAGGCATCACTGTGGAGGCCCTTTCCTGCAAGTGTTGGTGTTCGGTTTGTCTGTCTTGTCGGTTTTATCCTTGGCCCATTTTTGGCTAGGTGGTGCGCGGTCCCGGGGGTCGACATGGTTGTCGGAGCGGCGGCTCCGAATCTTTGCCTCCGCCTTGTTGCGTTTTGAGGTATTTTGGGTGTCGGCCTTGGCCACTTGGGTGGCTAGGCCATCGGCTCGTGTGGTGCGCGGCCTCAAGGCCGGTGTGTGGTGTTGTGTTATATTGGTTTTCGGCTGATTTCCCTCGTAAACTGGTCATCTCTCTTCTCCTATATCAATGAATGGCAAGCCTCTTGCCTAGGTTTAAAAAAAAAAATCAACGAACTGAGAGCCCAAGCCTACATACAACCTGCACGGTCGACTAGTACAACACTTGAGAAGGTTGGCATCACAGCTGCAGTGCAGAACACAGAGCTGACCTGGCGAACTGGACCAACAGATCTATAAAAAGCCAAGTAAATGTCTGAAAATGGATTACTGCACAGTTCCGATTCCGATTCAGCAATTTACACCTCTAATTAATCGACGAGCAACCAATCTCACCCCTTTATCTTTCTTTCTTTCTCAGCAGCTCGTTTCCTATGATCACGAATACAAAACTGAGGAGACGATTCCGACCAAATCTAGTCTAGTCCAATGAATCATTGGACAATGAGGTGAGAAGTATACAGATGTAACAGATCCCTGTACAATCGCTAGCTATCTGAACTCCTTCCGGAGCGAGTATCGGCCTGCCTTCGATCCCGCAGAACCAGCCAGCCCCTTCTTCACGGCCGGCTCCGCCGTGACCGACCCCTCCCGCGGCTGCTGGAGCAGAGTCTGCTGCCACTGGGCCACCGCGGGCTCCAGAGCGAGGAGGTTGGTGATGTCCCTGAGCGGCACCCTCCTCCGCGCCCTCCCGAGCCGCTTCAGCTTGCAGCTCTTGACATGAAGACGAACGACGGCGGCCGCCGCCGGGATAGCCGCAGGCGGCAGGTTCTCCTTGTCGGCGCCGTCAACTGCCATCTCGGGCACGAGCTGCCGCTCTTGGATTTGGGGTTCGGTGGTGTACTAGGCGGCGAGGTGGCTCGAATTGGAGCTTGGGATGGGACTGGAAGGATCTTCCATGAGTATTTGTAACACGGGTGGGAGGGAACAGGGAGTCAGGGAGGGAAGAAAGGGCGAGATTTGAGTTTCCGGGGGAAATTTTGGCTAGAGAGGAGTGGAGGGAGCGGACGGATCTGTGTTTCCTTCCGTTTTTGGTCTGAAGGCTCCTCCATGGGCCAGCCAATCTTGAAAATTTTCGTGAAAATTTTGGAGAAAATTGGGATTTGTGGCGGGGCAGGGAATCGGATTCGGGGGGAGTTGAAAACATTATGCGGGCTGCTGCGTAGCGCGTGTAGGGAGATTCGAATTTGTTTTTCGCTAGTCTGTGGACGGCTGTGTGCGTGTGTTCGCACGGATGGTGCCACGCGAAAATGGGCAGGCTCGGTTCCAACTCGAGACAGGATTTCCCGCTTTATAAATAACGCCCAAAAGGTCAAATTGATACTCCCTCCATAAAAAATATATATGCATGAGATTTGTCTAGATTAGTATGTATCTAGACATTTTAATTTATAGATACCTATCGTATCTAGATAAATCTCTGACATCATTTTTTGGCCGGAGTAAGCAATTACAAGGTTGTGAAAACACTTTTTTACAAAGCAAGTTAAAAGAAACGGCAAATATGAAGAGAGTCGAGCCAAAGTTCTAAAATCGGACCGGTTCGGTGGTTTAACCAGAAAAAAACCTAAAACGATGGACTCACCGGTTTTTAAGAGGCACCGGTTCAAACAACAAAAAGACGAAAAAATCAAGATGTTTACTAGAGGAATCGAACTCGTGAACCTTATGCTACGCATAAATAGCAACACGTAAAGTCCAATACCACTTGGATACGCGCCATGTTTTGTGATTATATACTTAAATATACATTATATATATATATATTATGGTCATTTTGTTCTAAAATTTGCTTAAATTTTGATTAAAATGACAGTTTTTTGTCACCATCGAAACGAATGAACCAGTGGTCCGACCAGCAAACCAGTGAACCAGTCGTCTCACCGGTTCACTGACCGGTCCGGTTTTTAAAACTATGGGTCGAGCAAGAAAACTGGAGAGGCCTAAGCAACCTAGACTATCGATCCTGATGGCGCCTCCTGAGAAGCCAACGGACATCGTTGCACTGAACCAGTGGCGGAGCTAGGACCGGAGCAAGCCCCAAGCCAAAAACTAAGCATAAAAGGACTACAAAAATAACCTCATGTAATATCATAAAAGGACTCCAGCGACCCCGTACCCCGGCCTCCCGTGCTCCCCGGACCCCGTCTCCCCTGACCCCAGCGACGCTACCTGGCTTGCGACCCTGCCTGTCCTCTGCTGGCCGTCACAGCCGCCGCGCCGCCAATCTCTAGTTCCTGCTGGTGCGTTGCAGCTGCTACCCGCCGGTCCTCCTGTCAATCTGTCTCTTCAACTAGGCATCGACTGCACACTAATCCACTACACCTCCTGTTGCGCTGATTGGAATTGCGAATTTAGCTATGTAAATTTCAGTAGCAATTGACTTGGATACACCCATGACTGATTGGAATTCCGAATTCACCTAGGTAAATATCAGTAGCGGTTGAATTGGATACACCCATGACTGGTTGGAATTTAGATACACCTGGGCCTCAATGATTACTATTTCATTTCATGCTTCTGTGTTTTTTTATGTAATATTCTTTGCTCTCTTCAAGGTATAGGTTCTCTTGTACTGCTCATGAGGTGATGGGGGCTCGGATAAACTAAACTAGTGATTTGGTACTATCGTTTGCACTTCATAGTATTATTTCTAGTTTTTTGCCATCTCTTATACTTTTCGATATCCTGCTAGCGTATCAAATTTCTGTGATATTACAAGAATATCTTTAGTATTTTTTAGTATTTTTTTACGCTTAGTTTTTGGCCCGGGGTTTGCTCCAATCCTAGCTCCGCCACTGCCGACGAGACGCGTTTGGAGGTGCTACTGGAGGTGGCCTGGGTGAGTGCCTAAAGGTGGACCGAGTGAGGGGCCAACGGCCGACGAGAGAAGTGTGTGTTGGGATTTACCCATGGATCGATCACATCAAATTAGAAACAAACAATCGTGCTCGCCACCGTGCCGTTCATTTTGTGGTCTTTCTTCTCAAATCCCTCGGTTACAAACTCACGTCCATGTTGTCGCTATGCAGAACAAGAACGACTAAAGTAGCAAACCAACCAGTGGTTGGGTGGTTAGGAGGGTGGTTGTCATTTCACCGTGAGTTCAAACCCCGGTTTGACAACTGTTGCATAAAAAGGCGAAATATTCTTTCAGTGGGAGGCGACGTTCCCGTCGACAGCGAGGCGCCCGTGGTGACTTCGTCAATCTCAAGACCCGATCCGCCGGCTCGGTCTCTCGATGGTGCTCATAGGGGTAGGGTGTGCGTGTGTGCGTTCATAGGGGTGGGTGCATATACGTGTTGTGAGCGTCTACGGTTGTACCGTGTTTTTTAAAAAAACGACTAAAGTAACTAGTAGAAGAGATTTTTTTATTGACAATCAATACCATATATATTTATCATAACAAATAGTATATGGCAAAGATACATATACTTTCTTCGGCAGTTACAAAATAAAGCCTAAAAAAAACTAGCAAAACATCGAGGACTTCAAACGCTTTCTTCTCCCACGACACAATCTTGTAGTTTTTCGAAGGCAGCCACACAGAAAAGATACCAAATGATAAATCTGTAAATACCAACGAGGTTTCTCCTGTAAATTTTTGAGCCGTAGTGCTAAGGCTACGTGCACGCGCATAGCCATTAGAGTAATCCACCAAGATCGGCAAGAGACCAACAATAGTATTTCAGGTAAGACGAATCAAACAGCCTGGTTGACGTTGCAGGAGAGCCGAGAGTACGAATCACCATTATCGAGGACGTAACAGCCTGGATAGATTTTACGAGGAAAAACCTCCTCGCGACAAACATAAAAAATCATCCAAGATCGATCTGGCGAAGCAAGATCTGAAAGATCATACCTACAGAAATTTAATCTTTTAACACTAACATTGACGCCAGAAAGGAACTCAAGTCATCGAACGATGGGACAAAGAACATTTGTTGGGCTAAATATGGTACACTGGATCCACATGATCAACTAGAAAGCCCAACTCTAGTTTAAAACGAATCATTGAAATTTGAAAGATACAAATGATGCATAGTAAAACAAGTGGTAATTATTACAGAACAAACATGGAAATTATAATTCAAGTTTTGATGCATCGGAAAAATCGGAAAATTGTTACTCCTCGAAAGTACGGTTGTGTTCATATAAATAACAGAAGCTTCATGGAGTGAAGATGAATGTCATTAATGTGGAATTGCTATTTTGCATGGATAAGAAAGCCATGTCTCTCAAGCTCATTCTCA
The DNA here is from genome assembly GCA_023614405.1 of Avena insularis. Classification (NCBI taxonomy): domain Eukaryota; kingdom Viridiplantae; phylum Streptophyta; class Magnoliopsida; order Poales; family Poaceae; genus Avena; species Avena insularis. Next base: position 35,750,264 of record CM042696.1, on the reverse strand, counting down.
TGATATGACCTCAAAACTTGTAAATATGTATTTATGCATGGATAATGAAAATCGATCCAAGGCATGCCTTGTTATTGCTTTTGAATAGGAGAAATTGTTTTGGCAAGGTTTAAATCATCCAAATTCTGTGAAAACATACATATGCATTCTTTACATATATGAGAAGTATTGACAAAAGTTTCAAGAGTATTGTAGAAAGTTAGGTTCGTGAAGAAAAAATATGTTGTCAAAATCAACAAGTGTTGAGGTTTTAACTGGCCATCAAGTTCAAATTCCAAGAAAATATATGGTGCAAGTTATGCACAACATTGGCCTTTACTCCTACTTACAACATACTGGTCTGGTGTCACGAGTAGATGTTTCCCTGATGCCACTCATTCCTAGATACTTAATTATGGACTGAATGCGGGTGCGTACTTACAACAACACACATATTCATCTCATGTCGCATGTGCCCAGCGTCAACCTCTATGATGTAGGTTTGATTATCAAACATGTTTTGTGGTCTAGCAGTATAGTACAACAAACTAACCTATGATAGAACAACAGAGGTTAAAGGCGCACATATTTGACCCGTTGAACAATTACAAACGCCGATATGTATATGAAGTGGGTAGAAGTTTGATAGTTATATATAGAGAAAAACATGTCAAAGTTGGTAGATGACATAAATCAGATTTACTCATAGAAGTTGCTCACTAAAACATGTCAAGTATTTATATATAGGCTATTGTATAGGTCTCTCTCATCCCGCACCACATGTGACAACGCATCAGCTATCATCTAACTCTTTGTTTTTTTAAATGTAAGCTATATACACTACCTCTCACTCTCCATAAATATAGATGCACACAACTGCAAAATTATTATGTCGTCAGAACCAAAAGCAAAACACGCAAACTCTAGTAGTCACATTATACAAAAAAAAGTTATAAGAATAAGATTAACCGGTAAAAGAAAAATCAACAAAATGTAAATTGAATGGATCTTCCGATGGTTGGTACATGTATTGACCTTGTGTTGTACCCTTTGTATGATATCCCTACAATAAGGTTTCAATAATAAAAATAAAGGCCATATGCATTAGTCGATGTAGAGGCATGAGTGTTGTCCCCTTTTCTAAAAAAAAAACTCAAATCAAATGAATGTCCCAGGAACTCATCATACCCTCTCGAAGGAAAAAGAGAAGCTAATCATACAGTGCATCACTATGACAGTATATATTAAATCCTAAATAAAGAGGATTTTTAGGGTACCCTGGTACTCCATAAAAGGATATTAGAGTACCAATCAGATCTAACCGTCCATTAAAAGGGTATATTAGTCTTTTCGTGAACCGTTGTCATGTCTTCCTGATCTGATCGCACACCCCCTCCTCGTCATGATCGGAATACCAGGCGTCCCCGCCGCCATCTTCGCTGGAAGGAATTGTGGGAAGAAAGAATCGCTGATCAGTCCAGAACGATGAGGAGCTGCTTCTGGGCACCGCCATGAGGCGAACGATGCTGTATTAGCACTACACTGGAACGAATCAATACTTCCTTGATTAGTTGATTAGCAGTCAGACTCGTTGATGTTCGTGATTCACGTTAAGGACGCTAACTTTTCCTGGCCGCTTGTTTTGTTAATTAGTAGTATTGTATATTCTCGACTCCACCGCCAGCGATGCAAAATTGTTCTTGGTTCTTGCCGGCCGGCCGGCCGGTGGCCGGCGTGTACAATCGTATGGTCTCATCGAATCTATTCTCCGGATAGTCCCAGGAAGTAGTTTTTTTTAATGGAACACCTGATTCCATTAATCAACCGGCTCAGATGAAGTGTTGGCCACCAGGACACTAACCTCTTTTCGGCTTCTACAAGGGCTTCTCCTAGAGAGGGTAGCTTCTGGGAGAAGCCCTCCTAGATGCCGAAAAGAAGTCTATTTTTTTTTGAACAAAGGAGGGGTCTAAAAAGACCCTAGATGCTGCATTAACCACACGTGGCGGGTACAAATTGCAAAGAAGCCTTCAACAACACTCGCACTAAGGACCTCAAATTCGAAGAAAATGGCTTCAAAAATTCAAAAAGCACCCTAGAACCAAAGATAAAAAAAAATGCAACCAGGTCCTTGGGCGCCGCCACCACCAGACGCCGGTGACCTCTAGGCGCTTGCCGAGGTCAGAGAGGAAACTGCTCGAACTCTCGAAGCCGGCGTCGAGCCACTGTAGCTGGCCATCTCAACTTCTCCGGGGATGAACCACTTGTCGAAGAAGAAATGGCGAGCACCAACACAAGACTCAACAAGAGGGCCTCCGATGGAGGTTGATTCCCTTGGTCGCCTTTCGACCAGAAAGGGCAGTAGACCGACATCATCACGCCACCATTGGGCCAGTGCGAAGAACTCCAAAAAACATGTAGCAACGCCGCTTGAAGACCAGGCAGCCCCAACCATCGCCAGCAGCAGAAGCTTCCAGCCCTTTCCCTAGTTCTTCCTCGCCACTAAAGTAGGCCAAGAGCAAGAAGGAGAGCAGGTCACCAACGGCGCTGCGAGGAAGCACATGAGCTTTATACCCGAGCCACCAGAGCCGCACCTCCCCTTCAAGATTCCAGCCATAGAAACATCGAGAGGGAGGCCGCCCAGCAACCTCCTGACGCCGCTCGCCTGCGCCAAGGAGTAGCACGGAGGTGCCTCGCCAGTCGCCACGCCGCCGCACACCAGATCCCGCCTGACTCCCCCCGCCACCATGGCCGGCCAGAGGAAAGCCAAGAGCTTGCAACAACCACATGACGCAAACACCGGGAGCAGCTTTATTCACAGAAGAGCTAGTCACCGCCGCCGTCGCCACCCATCTACCAAGGACGAAAGAGCACACCGGCGAGCAACCCTAAGAAGCACCGGATCTGGCTGCTCAGATCCCGGCTTCCTCTTCTATCTACGGGCATGTAGCCCACACCCGGCACAAGGCCGCACCCACTACCAAACCTAACTACTTCGGTACCGCCCCTCTGCCATCTCCAACCGGCGACGCCAACAGAGAGAGCTCGGGGGCGGCCCGGTTGACTTGCTTTTGTGACGCTCAGAAGAGGGAGGGAGGGAGGGAGAGAGAGACCCGGTCTATGATTTGCAAAAGGTCCCAAAAAGAAGTCCATATAACATCGTTTGGCAACTAGACCGGGTCTGTGATTCATCTGCATGTTAGTATCAATATTATATTCCTTTGTTCAGCACAATATATGTTGTTTTCCTCTTTGTTTTTTTGTTCTAAGTTGTTCAGAGCGTACAATGCATTTTTTCTAATCCTCATCTTAAGTCAGATGGAAGTCGAGGAGTTGAGCCTAGTCACCAGGGTACCAACTCATGGACTAGTGCGCGACTAGTCAAGGTTACTGGTTGAAACCATAGGCAGAGCCAACCGTCCCTAAGCCCGGGACACGTGCCCAGGCTTCCAGCCCGGCCAACAAGACTAATTTGAGGGCAATTTAATCAAAAAATAATATCATTAGCTATGAAATACACTGTTTGCCCAGGTTTTGAATAAATTTTGGGCCCGCCACTGGTTGAAACACAAGTACCAACTCATAGACTAGTCGCTCAATTCTTAATCCTTACTTGTACACATGTGATTCTAAGAAGAAACTTTTACATGCGAGGGAAGTTAAAAGCACATGTAATTTTTGCAGTGTACAAAAGTTGTACAATTAATAAGTGTCGATAAAAGTTGCACATTTAGAACATGTCCGTTCTGAACTTGCACGTCATGTTTTGGCGTCGAGATATTCCCGTTAGTTTGGGCATTCAAAAGAGTAACAAACTTGTACTTGTAGATATGTGATTCTAAAAAAAACTTCTACATGTGAGAGAGGGGTTGGTAACTTTGGCAGTATAAAGTTACACAGTTAAAACATGGCAAATCTTCAGTCACTCTTGCAGTTGCAGATTGCACATGGAACACTTCACTCCAGTAATTACTTGCAGCATACACACATGTAGGGAGCCATCTCATTCACAACAATTCTATGCATCATAGTACAGATTAACAGACATTTGGGCACCAGAAGCACGAACACTAATTTTGGTTCAGACATTCACTATTTCTGATTCACAAGATCATACACGCCATATCTGTCAAGTTTTGACAGTAACTACTTAGTCGAACAACAGTTGCAACAGAGCCTGTTTCGAACAAAATGCACGCAGAGCAAAAGCCAGACTTAATTTTTCTGTGCTTCGAACTTGCGACAGCTCAATAACAATACATTTTCAGACAAATATGTTGGGCAAGAGTACGTCTAATCTGGGTTTTTTCAAGAGTGAATCACACGAGGTGAATTTTTAGGTCGCCTTCTCTTCCCACTTTTTTGGATTTTTGGCTCACTGGTCACCAATGCATACATTTTGACAGCAAATAATTCCTCTGGCAGTTCCTTTTGGTTCTGTTATCAAATAGCAAGATTAGATGGCTGGTATGCAAGGTACAGGGACATTTGGGTACTTTTGTGATTTTCTGAGATGTATACCTTAATATTGTGGATATACAATCCAGACTTTTTAAATAGCTCCCTGAAATATGCATCAGATCTGGTGACACTGTTATCCTCCTTGTCCAAAACAAATCCTGAAAACATAAATACAATATTACAATTAGTTTCCAAATAAGTATAATGTGGTGAACTGTTATACAGTTCCATTGTTATACTGAGCTCACCGTTTCTTGCAATGTTCTCTTTCAGAACAAAAAAACCATCTGGTTTGAGCCCAACCTGGAAGCAACATTATCAGTGTTTAATTAACATTGCATAGATTGTAGAAGCCCAGTGAGCCTAATAGTAAATCAGACACTAGTTCTACTAATAGGCGCATAGATATGGTCATTAAAGAACAAAAATGAAACCGTAAGTAAACAAGAATTCAAATAATCTTTATATAGGCGGACAGGAGCTTGATTAGAACAAGGCGTTTGCTCCAACTTGCAATAAAACAAAACGAATTATAAAACTAGTAGCAGCACCACTGGACATGTAACTGTTGAAACTATAAATGGAGCATCTTTCCACATATGCATAAGAGCATCTTTCCACATTTGAAGCGATTGTCTAGCAGGGAAATATGAACTATTTTTCTCTAAGTTATAGTATAACACTGTAGCATGCTTCTGCTTTTTGGTTTGGTCCGAAAGACCCGGAAGCTTCATTCCAGTCGGTGGGATAAAAGTACAGCAGGAACCCTCGAAAAAGAGGGGATTACAACCAAGTGCTGACAAATTGCAAAAGGAACCCTAAAGATAAAATGAAAACGCGATCGGGTCCTTCTACTCCACCGACGACGTTGAGCCTCAGAACTCTGGCCACCAAGCACGCCACCGGGGACAAGACCACTTGGGACGAGCTCGACGCTGAACGCCGTGACGAGGTTGAAGAAGATCCTCTGAATTGGCTCTGAGGCCTGGAGGAAGAAGATGCATCGAAGCCCATTGCTTCGAGGCGCGAAGTGGCCCCCTTGGCCTGAAGAAGCAGCAGCGCACCATCGCCGTTGCTGATGCCCTTCGCCGGTCAAAGCTTCACCAGCGACCCCAGGAACAGCAGATCCTGCCGTCCACCACCACTGCCCGTCACCAGCACGAGGAGGACAAGCAGAGCACCGAGCTCCACCGAGCTCAACAGCTCACAGACACCTCTCCTTCACTTGCAGCATCTCTTCTTCTCCCCCCGCCACTACGGCCGACGAGAGAACGGAGAGACAGCAAGCGGCACCACACCTTCTCCCCCCGCCGCCATGGCCGGCCTGTGAAAGGGGCACCACCAAGATCTTGAGGGTGTCGCAGGGAGCAGCTTTTATTGCCGAGGCGGTGGTTCTGCCAATCAGTTTCCACTCGATCCACATGAGAAGCAAGAGGAGGAAGAACCCTAGGATCCTCCAGATCCGGCTGCACAGATCAGAGGAACAGCTCCAAACTATGGGCAGAATGCCCAGAAACCTAGAACTACACCTACACCTACGAGGAGGAAGCCGAGCATCTCTCTCCTCCCATCCCCCAGCGGCGGCACCGCCAGAGAAGGGTCGAGAGAGAGCTCGGGGCCTAAGGACGACTCTCAAGGGGGTCTGCCTCTAGAATTGTGCGAGGGGAGAGGGGGTGCCATGGCAGTTGGCTCAGGTGCATGCTTCTGCATTGAATATGTAAAATTTACATAGGCAGATTGGAGTTGGCTTGGAACAGGGCATCTGTTCCAACTTGCAATACAACAAAAAGAATCATACAGCTACTAGCAGCATCACTGGACATGTAACTGTTAAAACTATGTAATGAGCATCTTTTCATATATGCATAGGAAATTTATTTGAACGGTTTGTAGCTGGGAAATGTGAACTTCCTTCCTCTAAAAGTAATAGTACAAAACTTCAGGCATGCTTCTGCATTGGTTATGTCAAATTTATCCTTTGAAAATACAGACAAATGCTTCAGCATAATGCAACAAAAAATCAGGGCACTGTTCAAACAAAATATAAGCAAGCTTAACCAAATCACCTTGGCACGATTAAAAAATGAAACAAAATCATCATCAGTAAGTTGCCCTATGCACCACTGGATCCATATCACATCATATCGTCCTTCCTCGGGGGTGAAGTCCTGAAGGAAGAAATGAACTTTACCATGTGAGAAGAAGCGGCAAGAAATTTGCAAAGAGTATAACCGCAATAAAAGGAACTCTAAAGATGCTAACCAACCTGAAGAGGTATACAATAAAAGTTAGCAGCCTTATGTGTATCTTGTTCTACATCCATACGTCCGGTAAGATTTTCCCTTGCCGCTTCTAGAAAATGGGACACTGGCTCGACAAGATCAACCTGAAAAGCTCAACTCAAGTTTAAAATGTATCACTGAAATACGAAAGATACATATGAGGCACAATAAAACTAATGATAAAATATTACAATTGGAGAAGTGAACTTTAAAATTCGAGTTGCAATACATCAGAAACCCCATGAAAAACTGTTAGTTCTCAAAAGTATGATAACAGAAACTGCATGGAGTGAGGACAAATATTCATTAATCTAGAACAGCTATTGTGCATGGATAAGCAAGGCAGGCCATCCAATGATCAATTGTCATGGTAAAACATCAAAATATGTGGCCCGTGAGAAGAAAAGCTGCATCGTATACCTCATTGAAATGCCTAAGAAGAAGGTTCTTTGTAACCCGCCCGATGCCTGAGCCACAATCTGCCATAATTTCAGACATGACAAATACAAGTGCTCAATTAGATCACAAAGAGTAGACATGTGATTCCATAACTGAAACACTATGCAATCAAATAGATAGAAGCACTAGAAAAATGCTCCGTGCAGAGGTCAGCTCACCAAGGGCAACCAGATGGCGCTTCGCGGCGCCGAATCGCTCGGCAAGGAGAGGTCGGAGGAAGGCGTCGCTGCCCTTGACGTCCGCGTCGTTGACGCACCCGTAGCCTCCCAGAACGCCCTCGGTCGACGCCTCCACGCCCTAAGAACGCGCCAATTCGAGAAACCAGTAAGCTAAATCTGCAGCTTGAGAGGTGTGTGCATACGGATTGGGGGTTTAGGGTTTAGGGAGGGAGGGGACTGGGCGGCTGGGCGAGTGCCCGTTAGGATTTACCTGCCAGTAGGCGATCCCTTTGGAGTACCATTCCTTCCGCTTCCCTTCGCCGGCGGCGGCGGCGTCCCCGTTGCTTGGAGCGGCGGCGGCGGCGGGCGAAGCGACTTCGGCGGAGACTGCGACGGAAGTGGTGGCGCCGACCTCCTCGGCCCACATCTCCGTGGCGCTGGAGAACTCCCGGCCCGTGGAATCGAAGCCTCGAGAGTCCATCTCTCCAGCGGCGGCGGCGGCGGCGGCGGGCAAGGAAGTAAGAGTTGCTCAGGCGCGAGTAGGGGGGAAAATGAGTATATCTGCTAGTATATTCGATTTCGACGGGTACCCTTCAGCATACCTGTAACCTGTCCAGTTCTGAGCTCCTACGGCGTTCAATTCAATTCAAAATGAATTCCCGATACAAAATTCAATTCAAATTACATAATTTTGCAAAAAAAAAGACTCTCGTTTGGTAGCCATCATTCGTGCCAGAATTGTAGAATCCGATCGAGATTCCGTACCGACCGTGTTTGGCTGTCATAAAATTGCAACCGTCATTTCAATTGGAAATCTCGGAAATTAGTATTATAATGCTAAGTCAATTCATGTCCCTTACCATGTCATTTCTGTTAGAAATCATTTCATTTCATAAATTCTTGTGGTGGTAGACGAACATGATTTTCAGCTTGGAATTTCAAATTGACATATGAAATGGACGCATCAGTGTGATTTCATTTCATCTATGCCAAATGAAATGAAATGAAAGGTGCCAACCAAGCTCGCATGATAATTCTACCTGGAATCACCACACACAAAACCGTGGATTTTTCACGAAGATATAGAGAAAACTCTATTCACAGTGTAGGATCACAATCCACCTATTGATTATTGCATCATGTTTCGATCAAAAGCAAAAGGATTGGCACCGCCTCCTCGCATTGGATCGAAGGGTGCCGCCAATGGAGGTGCTGACTTAGAGAACACGCACATCCTCTTACACATACAACACATATATGTATAGCAGTCTCCCACCACAAGGCACATGAACGACAATCAATTGCCAGTCGCGCGCCTTGGTAATCACATGACATTAACTTCATATGTCAAGCTCCATCTCATAACAAATAAGGGCCACCTACTGCCTTTGTATTCCTCCATCCTATATATGGTATTTTTCTCCGATCTCCTGAGCCACTTCTCTTGTTTAGTTTTTCTTTTACTCGGCCTACCATATCTCTATGAGAGAAGAACATGTAGGAAAAGAACCCTAATATACGGACCTCCCACCAGTTAATTAGGCCTTGTTGCCAAGGCATCGATCATGTCATACTACGACATCATGAAGAGAAGCATATGGCGCACACTGTTACCTCCTTAACGTCTCATGTTTCCTTCCCCTTGGGAACAAGCGGCATCGGGAAGAGTGGCATGGTGCACACCGTTACGACACCAGCATGTGACTTCTGATAAGCATCATCTTTCCTGCTTGTGACATGCCGTTAACTAGATTATGTATATGTGGTCAATTAGACATGACCCTATACCTGTTCTAGACGACACACACGGCTATGAACTCATGATAGGAAGTCGATAGAGTGTCTAGGGTCACTAGGACCAATGTGGTGTTGTTTATGGTGCTATAGCTCCTCCAGGAAAATTGGTTTTGTTAAATCACCTTCGACTTTGAGTATACACAGAGGTAGAAATATTGGAGGTTGTTCTTATTTTTCACTGCCTACCTCTCTGGCCTAGACATCATTCGGACGCAATTCCCTTTCAGTTAAGGAAGTGGTGTGTTTGATATACATTAAAAATAGCACTTTGAAGCAAGAACACTAGTAGAAAAAGGGCCTTTGGTTCGGGCCACTAGTCCCGGCCGTGGCTGGGACCAGGACTAATGGTCTGAACCGGACGGCCGGAGGACGCTGAGGTCCTTTGTCCCGGCCTGTAAGGGACCATTAGTCCTAGTTTGAGATACCAATCGGGACTAATGGGTCTAGGCACGCGCGCGTGCTCTTGGCAGAACCATTAGTCCCGGTTTGAATCTCAAACCGGGACTAATGGTCTGGCCCTATATATATGCACTCAACCCTCCACTTTCTCCTGTTTTTTTCCTCTGTGAGGTGGGTATAACTTTGTGCTAATTTTTCTTCTTCATATGCACTAGAGGTGTTCAGTGAAATGCCTGTTAGAGCGATGTCACTTGAGTTCACACAAGACAAAACATGATATGAGGTGCCAGAGCCACACTTAAGTTTTCTCATCTTTGTTTCCAGGTGTCCTAAAAGGTTAGCCACTATTTTCTCGTTTAGACCGTGCGGTACTAATTTGAGCATCGTGATTGCGTTTGATATATATGCATGGTTGTATGATGCAGATGAGCCATCCATGGATGTATGGTGACCGATGCTCTGACGCTTACAGAGTAGGCGTGTGTTCTTTTCGCCTTGTGGCCGAGGCGAACAAGCGGCGGGATGGTTTTATGTGTTGTCCATGTGTTGAATGTCGAAATGAGCAGGCTCACACTTCCTCAAGAGTCATTCAGAGTCACCTGCTTCGGTCCGGTTTCATGTCCGGCTATAATGTTTGGACCAAGCACGAAGAAAGAGGGGTTATGATGGAAGACATCGATGAAGAAGAGAACGATGATGACAACTACTGATCTATGTTCCCTGAATACGCTGATACCGTAATGGAAGACAATGAAGAAGAAGAGGGTGAAGAACGGGAACCAGATGAGCCCGCTGATGATCTTGGTCGGGTCATTTCTGATGCAAAGCGAGACTGTGACACAAAAAAGGAGAGGTTGCAGTTCGAGAAGATATTACAGGACCACAACAAATTATTGTACCCAACTTGTGAAGATGGCCAGAAGAAGCTGGGTAGCACACTAGAATTGCTGAAGTGGAAGGCAGAGACAGGTGTGACTGACTCGGGATTTGAAAAATTGCTGGTAATAATGAAAAAGCTGCTTTCAAGAAATAACGAATTGCGTATGCACTTTCTTTTTCTGAACACAAAATCGCAATATGACTTGCACCATAAGCCAGATGACTATCTACGCGCACTTCAGAAGGAAGTGAAGAAGAGCAAATCAAGAAGTGCAAGCGGGAGCAAATCATCAAGTCAAAGTGCAACCGGGAAAAGAAAGGACGTCCTCCAGCTCGGGGAACAGGCCAAAAAATCGACCCCGCCCCTCAAGGTGGTATCCTATGACATTCTCCAGCAGAATATGGAAGAAGCTGCGAAGCTTGCGGCCTCTATGAATGTGACTGTTGAGGAATTGCTAGGTCCCAAGGAAGACAAGTTACCCAAGGCTCAGGTAGTCCCTACATATATCCCAGGGAAGCCTCTGGTCAGCTTTGAGCAGTTCTAACAACTGTCAACACAAATGCGGAGTTTACATAACTGGTACTTGAAAGCCGCAAAGGAGGAGAGAATAATGATCGTGGCGAAAGTCCCACATGACTACTACTTCCGAGAAGAAGAGGTCCATGTTGAGTTTTCAGAACTCTTCCAGTTATACGCTTTCGACGCCCTCGACAAATCTATTATGAGTTGCTATTGTCTATAAGTTGTTGAATTCATTGTCTATATATAAGTTGTTTATTTTTTCAGTTGTTCAGTTCATTGCATGTAATTATCCTAATTATATCCTTTTGTACTCTATTATTATGCAGAATGAAGATCATAGAATGTAAAAGAAGGTTAATCTTTAGTGTTGGGTTCATTGACCCAGATAAAATATGCTAATGGATAAACCCGAGGAGACGCAGGAAAACCTTCTAAGGTTTCTAACGGAGCAAAATTTATGTGACCACATACTGTTTCCTTATAATTTCGCGTGAGGGTCTTACTTTGTTGTATACATTCACTTTTGCTTACTCGATGTTAAGTGTAATTGATAAATTACTGATGTATATATAAACGTGTGTAGTTTCTACTGGATTCTGCTAGACATTCAACTTGATAAGGGAAGAATTGAAGTCATGGACCCATTAAAGAGACCTCTGGAAATGTTTAGGGACATGCATGACATGCTCCAAAGGTAATTTTCGCGCTACATCGGTCTCTTTCGTTGATTTCCTGAGATATCACGTAATAAATAACTCATTCATTTTCTTTATCGGGTAGGGTTTGGAACCAGTTCAAGACTGCGGTTACGGGTGACTAGTGAGAAGCTGACGTTTAAGCCGGTCTCGATAAGTAGTACGCGCATCTCTTTACTTCTAGTTTCAATACAATTATGATGCTAGATTATTATTTTGATTGAATTTTATTCTTGTAAAGTGCGCGAGGCAGCCACCGAAGACGAATCTATGTGGATTCTACGTTTGCGAGTTCATTCGCACGTTTACCAGTGAGCTGAATGATTATAGAGTCGATGTAAGCAATATATTCACAACATTATTTTATTACCGTCACTTTTTGTTATCATGATTGATATTCATATTGATCTCCGTTTCTTATATAGTTCGAGAAAATGCGGGATCAGCTCCTACCAGAGCAACGCGTAGTAGGAATTGCTGAAGAACTGGTAGGATTCTTGATGAACGAGATGATAGATGGCGCCGGAGAATTTAGTGTGAATAGGCGCCGATGATCCCCGACCGTGTAATTGAATAGACGGGATCTAGTCCCAATAATTGTGATCTCCATGTGTAACTATCATGTATATATTTGTATGCTCGATCTTAAGAGAAGTTATCTTATGTATGCACGAATATGTATGGTATATGGTAGCGTAGAAAATTATTTTGAAATGAAAAAAAAAGATACAAATTGAATTCTCTGCCGCGGCAGAGAAAGTGCCTAAAATTCTGGCGCGGCAGAGAACCATTTGTCCGGGTTCGTAATACGAACTGGGACTAATAGGGGGCACCCCGCGCCCGCAGAGACGGCCACGTGGATGCCCATTGATCCCGGCTGGTAAGCGGGCCGCGACTAGTGGATGGGCCGGGACTAAAGGCCCGTTCTCCACTAGTGGACGAACATTTTTTGTTATTGTTCTATATCTTATATGTACATGTGTATTTGTACTTTTTTCAGAAAGAAGAAGGAAAACGTGTCTACGAATTCCTCTCCCCTAACAAGCTAATACTTCTTTAATTAATAAGGAGTTGATACAGGATTTGTACAGTTCATCTTATAAAGCATGAGAGTATATTCAGTGTTTTGCCCCAAAGGGCAAAATGTAAGTATGCATATTGACGTGATGAAGAAACATTGAGGGCCGGCCTTTCGGGAAAAAAAAAACTCAGGGATTTTTCCATGGCAGAGGGAGAGAGAAAGCATTCGAGAACTTCTAAAATCTGTCACGAGAATCCTTGCCTCGGAATGGTGAAATGTTCCAGGTGATGCTCACAATACATGTACACCTACTTTACTTACGATCGAGTTAGGACGTTAATGTTTACAGATGACATGGGGTTCCAAGTATACTATGTATAGATGAAAGTAGTGAAGTACGAACGTTTTATTTCATCCCATCTACCAAACCATATATTACACGCATGGCTCCTCTGGTACATACTAGTATATGGGAGAGTGGCGATACACAAATCGGCGTGCAAGCCAATAGAAGCGGCACTGAGCTTGGACCCGGAAAGTGCAACCACACGGAAGGCACACAAAAAAGGAAGCAAAGTTCTTAAGAGTTTGTGAATTCACGCATGTCTTCTTCCTCTGCTGCTAGCACCAGTGAACTGCAGTAGAAGTACTAAGCTAGCTAGCTACACATATCAGATTTCCTCACCTCTTTTTGAGGCTCCGAGTGTAGTGTTGGCCATCACTCTAGATAAAGAAAGTATCTCGGGAGTGGGTGGCATTAGGAAAACCGGCATGACTTGTTCTTGAACCCATTGCTTGTAGTCACATTTGGAGGTTTGGACCATCCACTGAGATAGAGGCATGGAGCCATCCAACGGTCAGCAGTCTCAGCGGTGTGATAGACTCGGAAACGACCAGAAAGACCGCTAAGGACATGTACAATGTTAGGAAAGACATACTTTCTCTTAGTTCTCACGTTATTTAAAGAAGACACAATATATAATTTATACAATGCATTATCTTTTATTGCTATCTCTAGCAATTAATGAGAATTAACTATTTTTAGTAATAAATTGGTTAGCTAAGAGAAGACGTATGATACAATGGAGAAAACAGTCTTCTCTTATTTTTAAGAGATTATTCCTTAGCTAAGGAAGACAACCTTCTCTTTGTTGTTTCTCCCTCCTCCAACTAAACAAAAATCCAACGTGGCAAACATAAGGAAAGGCTGACGTCACTGCATTGTACATGTAATAACTGTATCAAATTAATTTAAGAGGTAACTACCCAAACGCACACCTACTCTTAGACTTGATTTCAGATAACCACGTATTTTGATCTAATGACCAACACCCACAACCCAAATCTCTCATTTTTGTCCGTTTGGACACACCTGAACTGACCTAGTTTGGAATATCTAAATTGTCATTATTCATAAAAGACATATTTCTATGGTTAGGATAGTGATATCACCTACTCCCTATGTTCCAAAATAAGTGACTTGAGTTTGTCTAGGTTCGCATGTATCTATATACTAAAACGTGTCTAGATACATCCAAATCTAGATAAACTCACATCATTTATTTTGGGACGGAGGGAGTAGTATTACTTGGTTGCGTCACCTTGGATTTCAAAATGTGAATAATGATCTCAAGTTATAACTAGTAGGGCTTCTGAGATGGAATAAATTATCCACTAATAAGTATCACAATCCGCTTGCTTGGAGCGGTTCTTCACTAACAATCTTATGATAACTGGCATGCAACATGAAAAACATGAAAAGAAAATAAAACTGTGCAAGGCTATTCTGCCTAAGTTATATATAGCTGTATCATGAATCCTCAAGAAATATTAATTAGTAAGACCACTACTTGTATTCTATGTATTCCACCCCCATGTTGCTCTGCCGATATATGAAGCTACATACACTATATGTTACTCCCTTCCAAATTAGTCGATATTTTTTATGATTTCTGGTCTTGTGTCACACCCAGCCTCCTTTAGTCGCATCTTTCTTAAACTTCTAATCAAATTGTACCATGCGATGGATTTTTTTTTCCGAATGAGTGGTATCTGTAAGTAAGACATGTAAAGTTCAATTCATGGAGGTTATAATGATTTATGTCAAGTATATTTCTTGTTGAGAACTATACATCAATAAAGTACCAATATCCTTGTGCTGAGACTACGGTTGGACCCATTTGGTGAATTGTTGGAGTTCTAAGTGCACAACTTGATCCACCAAGAACATATCAATATATCATGTACTACCACGTGTGAGGTACAATCCCATGTTTTGTCACTTCTAGAAGCTATTAAGAGACTACAAACAATCACGCCATTGACAAATATGAAACTGCCGCCTTAGGAAATTCTAAATCTGAATTTAAGTCCTGAAAACATTGATAACATTGGTACACGATGCATCTAAGACGTAACTCAATTTCAAATCTAGTTTTGATCTCAACAAAATGTGTGAACAACCCAAACACAGATTGAAATTTATTACTTTGGTAAATTGGTCATTTTTCTCCCCAAGCTATGATCGTACTTTGACATGTACATTTTTTTGCACCAGAGGTGCATCTTGTATGAATGTTTTCATATTAAACGAATCTGTCTATAACTTCTCAGTGTAGTAAGCATGAAAACACACGAACGAAGACACATCCACAAAATTTCCATTAGGAAAGATATTCTATGTGTAAACCTTATTTGGGGTACTTATTACGTTGACTTTAAAATCACTGTGATACATTTTGGAGGCTCCATTTGGTGGGAAACCAATTTAAATCTTCATGATGTTTATAAATCTATGGCAAGGTGTAGCTTGGGGGATGGAAAATCAGCTTTTCTGGTTTGATTTACGTCATGATAATTATTTATCGCTTTAATCATCTTCCATATTGAAGGCTGACAAATGGAAATTTATATTTATTTTTGTTAGTTTAGCTCATTGCAAGATGGGAAACCAAGGTTGAACCCATTTTACCATAAGGTTCCCTCCTATTGACCCACAGTGGGTTCCCGGTATATCAGCTTATGTGAGCCCTGATGACCCACAAGTATAGGGGGTGTATCGTAGTATTTTCGATAAGTAAGAGTGTCGAACCCAACGAGGAGCAGAAGGTGTTGGCTAGTGGTATGGATCAGGAATTCTCTGCAAATACTTAGAAAACGGATTTTTAGGGTTTTTTGATAAAGCAAGTAAACAAAGTACGAGTAAATAAAAGACAGTAGGAATAAATGCAGCAAGTGGCCCAATCCTTTATGCAGCAAAGGACAAGCCGGTTGTATTACTTAAGATGACCAAACGTTCTCGAGGACACATGGGAAGACTGTCAAGTGCTTTCGCTTCATATAGCTGATTAATCTTCTTTAGCTTGCTAAGTGTTGTGTGGGTGAACCTATGCTAATGTACCGCCCCATCCAAGACTAATACATACTTGTGATTATACCCCTTGCAAACATCCGTAAGTACAAGAAAGTAATTAAGGTAGAAACCTAACCACAACTTTAAACTCTAAGATCCTTACGTCCCTTGTGCAATGGTTTCCTAACGGAGGTTCAGGTTTCTGTCACTCCGGCAACCCCTACGATTAGTAGCCAAATACACAATGCATTCCCCTAGGCCCATATAGGTGAAGTGTCATGTAGTCGACGTTCACATGACACCACTAGAAGAAGTACACCACAACTTAAATAACAATCTATTGATTCTTTCTCAACGCAACTCCACTACTAACAAGAAGACTTCTCCCATGTCCTTAAGAATAAAACGAACTACTCACAAGACATCATATGGATCATGATCAGAGATGGAATAATGATATATAACAATCTGAACATAAACAATAATTCAATGGTTCACTCAATAGCATCAACTACAAGGAGTAATCAACACCGGGAAAGTTTCCCCTATGAACTAATGCAAGATTCAACACAATTGTTACAGCAATATGGAGATGGTGATGAGGGTGCTGATGGTGATGATGGTGGTGATGATGATGATCCCGATGAAGTCCAGCTTGATGGTGGTGTTGATGGCGACGATCTCCCCTCTCCGGGAAGGAATTCCCTGGCGAAATCATGCATCGGAGAGATCTTTCTCTCTTGGTGTTTTCCGTCCCGCAGAGGCGGCAGAATCTTTCTGTGGTCGCTCCTCGAGTCTTAGGGTTTCGGGAGGATGATATACGCTAGAGGGAGAGTGAGTGGCTGTGGCCACACCACCTCCTGGCGCGGCCTAGGGCTGCCTGCGCCATGGGGTGGTGTGGGCCCCCTGTGGCCCATCTCCACTCCGTCTTCTGGCATTCTTAGTCTTCTGGAAAAATAGGATTTTCCGTATATTTTTCCGGATTTTCTGATCTTCGCGAATTTTGCCTCCAAACAGCACCTTTTCCATCAGAATCCTGACTGCAGCGGTCCATGCTCCAAAAGTCATCAACCATGCAAAAGTAGATGAAATAACATAAGTATCACCTCTCAATACAAAATATATCAATGAATAATAGTGAATTAAGACATAGAATAGTGATGTAAAATAGACGTATCAAGCCCATATATGATCATAAGAAAATTTTAAAGAATCAAAAAATTTATATTATATTATTTTATGTGTGATATATTAGTAGAAAGTAAAAGTATAATGCAAAAAAATCAAATGCAAACATAAGTAAATTGAAGGAAATGGAAGCATTAACGGGAAACGGAAAAAGTGCTATGCCGATGGCATAGATACGTGATAGATATCAGGCGGACTATGTCGACAACCTTCCATTAGGGCCATCGGCGTATGTGTAACACCATCGAGCGGCTATCAACACCACATGTCCTCCACCTTATTCGACGACCGATTTATGCCGATGGTAGCCGTCAGCATAGGTACAGTTATGATGAGGGCCAGGTTATGCCAACGGGGTTGTTATCATATCTCTAGATATGCCGGCGACCAAATTATGCCAATGGTTTTCCACCAGCTGTAGGCATATTGGGCCTACGCCAATGCCCCTAATAGATGGCTGTCGACATATCGTTTTGCCATCAGAAAATCACATGTTTCCTATAGTGATTGCTTGCATTAGAGGTACTCTCACTTGATAACTTTTTCCAAATATTTGGCATTGTTAGTGCACCAAGTCATTGATCATTAATTTTTCTAAGATCTTTTCCATTTTCCTTTATCTAAGAATGCATATGCAAAACATTTACAACTAGAAGACGTCTGTGATTCAGTAGACACGATTAACACTTTTGCTTCGGTGTCCCCCTCCTTTTCAAACTTGAACATCAAAAACTCGATACCGATTCGTTTCAAACACTGTATGAACCTACCCGAAGACCGTATGGTCCTCTTAGACGTAAACTCACTGTACATGTATACACTAGTAGAAAATGGGCCTTTGGTTCGGGCCATTAGTCCCGGCCGTGGCTGGGGCCGGGACTAATGGTCCGAACCAGACGGCCCGAGGAGGCCGAGGCACTATGTCCCGGTCCGTAAGAAGCCATTAGTCCCGGTTTGAGATACAAACCGGGGCAAATAGGTCTAGGCCAGCACGCAGAACCTTTAGTCCCGGTTTGTATCTCAAACCGGGACTAATGGCCTGGCCCTATATATTTGCACCCAGCCCTCCACTCTCTCCTGTTTTTTCCTATGTGAGAGGTGGGTATAACTTTGTGCTAACTTTTTTTCTTCATATGCACTAGAGGTGTTCGGTGAAATGCCTATTAGAGCGATGCCACTTGAGTTCACACAAGACAAAATATGATATGAGCTGCCAGAGCGACACTTAAGGTTTCACCTCTTTGTTTTGAAGTGTCCTAAAAGGTTAGCAACTATTTTCTCGTTTTGACTGCGCGGTACTAATTTAAGCATCGTGATTGCGTTTGATATATATGCATGGTTGTATGATGCAGATGAGCCACCCATGGATGTACGGTGACCGACGCCCGACGCTTCAGAGAAGCGTGCGTTCTTTTTCGCCTTGTGGCCGGAACAAGCGGCGGGATGGTTTTATGTGTTGTCCATGTGTTGAATGTCGGAATGAGCAGGCTCACACTTCCTCAAGAGTCATTCAGAGCCACCTGCTTCGGTCCGGTTTCATGTCCGGCTATAATGTTTGGACCAAGCACGGAGAAAGAGGGGTTATGATGGAAGACGGCGATGAAGAAGAGAACGATGATGACAACTACCGATCTATGTTTCCTGAATATGATGATACCGCAATTAAAGATAATGAAAAAGAAGGGGGTGAAGAACGGGAACCAGATGAGCCCGTTGATGATTTTGGTCGGGTCATTAGTGATGCAAGGCGAGACTGTGACACAGAAAAGGAGAGGTTACAGTTTGAGCAGATGTTACAGGACCACAACACATTGCTGTATCCAACTTGTGAAGATGGCCAGAAGAAGCTGGGTAGCACACTGGAATTGTTGAAGTGGAAGGCAGAGACCGGTATGACTGACTCGGGATTTGAAAAGTTGTTGGTAATAATGAAGAAGCTGCTTCCAAGAAATAACCAATTGCCCTCCAGTACGTACGAAGCAAAGAAACTTGTCTGCCCTCTAGGATTAGACGTGCAGAAGATACATGCATGCCCTAATGACTGCATCCTCTACCGCGGTGAGAAGTACGAGAATATGGATAAATGCCGGTATACCTTTGCATTGCGGTATAAGATCAGAAAAGATGACCCTGGTGATGTTGAGGGCGAGCAACCCAGGAAGAGGGTTCCTGCCAAGGTGATGTGGTATGCTCCTATAATACCACAGTTGAAACGTTTGTTCAGAAATAAAGAGCATGCCAAGTTGTTGCGATGGCACATGGAAGACCGTAAGAAAGACGGGATGTTGAGGCACCCCGCGATGGTCGGCGGTGGAGAAAAATCGAGAGACTTCCGGACTTTGCTGGTGACGCAAGGAACTTATGGTTTGGTCTAAGTACCGATGGCATGAATCCTTTTGGGGAGCAGAACTGCAGTCACATCACCTGGCCCGTGAATCTATGTATCTACAACCTTCCTCCTTGGTTGTGCATGAAGCGAAAGTTCATTATGATGCCAGTGCTCATCCAAGGCCCGAAGCAACCCGACAACGACATTGATGTGTACCTAAGTCCATTAGTTGATGAACTTCTATAGTTGTGGGCCAAACCAGGTGTACGTGTGTGGGATGAGCACAAACAGCAGGAATTTGACCTACAAGCGTTGTTGTTCATAACCATCAATGATTGGCCTGCTCTTAGTAACATTTCAGGACAGACGAACAAAGGATACAATGCATGCACACACTGTTTAGATGAGACTAAAAGTATATATATGGATAAATATAGAAAGAATGTGTACCCGTACAATCATCGTTTTCTTCCGCCCAGTCATCCCTTAAAGAAGAAAGGCAAGCATTTCAATGGCAAGGCAGAAACCCGGACGAAGCCTGTCCCCCGTAGTGGTGCTGATGTATTTGGTATGGTCAAGGATTTGGATGTAATCTTTGGAAAGGGTCCTGGAGGACAACCTGTTCCGAAAGACCCCATTACCGGACACGCACCCATGTGGAAGAAGAAATCTATATTTTGGGAGCTACCCTATTGGAAAGTGCATGAGGTCCTCTCTGCAATCGACGTGATGCACCTGACAAAGAATCTTTGTGTGAATATTCTAGGCTTCCTGGGCTTGTATGGGAAGTCAAAAGATACCCCGGCAGCACGGGAGGACCAGCAACATCATAAAGGACGAGACGACAAGCATCCAGGACAGTTTCAAGGGCTTGCCAGCTACGCTCTTACCAAAGAAGAGAAGGAAATCTTTTTTGAAGTCCTTTTCAGTAGCAAGGTCCCGTCTGGCTTCTCGTCGAATATAAAGGGAATAGTAAATATGAAAGAGAAAAAAATTCAAAACCTAAAGTCTCATGACTGCCATGTGCTTATGACGCAATTGCTTCCAGTTGAATTGAGGGAATTCTACGGAAAATGTTCGACTAGCCATTGTGAAGGTATGTGCATTCCTCAATGCAATTTCTCGAAGGTAATCGATCGAGAAAGTCTATCGGTTCTGATTGATGTGGTCCAATGTCTGGTCAGCTTCGAGTTGTTGTTCCCGCCATCCTTCTTCAATATTATGACGCACCTCCTAGTTCACCTAGTCGAAGAGATTAGAATTCTCGGTCCTGTGTTTCGACACAATATGTTCCCCTTCGAGAGGTTCATGGGAGTCTTAAAGAAATATGTTCATAACCGTGCTAGGCTAGAAGGAAGCATCTCCAAGGGCTATGGAACAGAGGAGGTCATTGAGTTTTGTGTTGACTTTCTTCCTGACCTTAAGCCGATTGGTGTTCCTGAATCTCGGTACGAGGGGAGGATGAATGGAAAAGGCACACTAGGAAGGAAATCAATGGTATGTAGGGACGGGCATTCTTTCACTCAAGCACACTACACAGTTCTACACAATTCTACCGTGGTGGCTCCGTATATCGAGAGACACAAGAATATTCTACGCTCCGAAAACCCGGGGAAGCCTGAAACCTTGATTAAAGGGGAAAACGAGAAGAATTTTGGCAATTGGTTGCAGACACATCTCATGAATAACACCACTATTGGAGATGAGTTGTACTCGTTGGCCAGGTTACCATCTTCGACTATATGTACTTTCCAAGGGTACGAGATAAATGGGAATATATTTTACACGATCGCCCAAGATAAAAAGAGCACCAACCAAAACAGTGGTGTCCGTTTTGATGCAACAGATGACAATGGGCAGATTGACACATATTATGGGTACATAGAGGAGATATGGGAACTTGACTATGGACCTACTTTTAAGGTCCCTTTGTTTCGGTGCAAATGGGTCAAGCTGACAGGAGGCGGGGTACATGTAGACGAAAAGTACGGCATGACAACAGTGGATCTCAACAATCTTGCGTACATGGATGAACCATTCGTCCTAGCCAACGATGTGGCTCAGGTTTTCTATGTGAAGGACATGTCTACCAAACCGAGAAAAAGGAAAGATAAGCAAAAGAGTACAGAATACGATGAGCCAAAGCGCCACATAGTTCTTTCAGGGAAAAGAAACATCGTGGGAGTGGATGACAAGACAGACATGTCAGAATATTACAATAAGTCTCATGAAATTCCGCCCTTCAAAGTGAAAACTAACCCAAGCATCCTGTTAAATGATGAAGATTCTCCATGGCTACGGTGCAGAAGAAAACCACAACACTAGATGTTGGTGATGTGTAATAATGTATTAAACCTTTTATTTGAGACATAAATCTATGTATTAAACCTTTTATTTGAGACATAAATCTATGTAATGTATTAAACCTTTTATTTGAGACATAAAGGTCCCCTTTCATGTAATACATCTTGCTCAATCAAACTAGACGTTCTGAGCCGCGGTAGGTGATCACACAAAGAGAAGGAACCATCACAAGAGAAGGAACCCACAAACACTAAGGATACATAGCACAACTGAAAATTAAGAAACATGCCTAATGGTTGGGATTCCTTCGCAGCTCTGGCGTGAAGACAGAGGTGGGAACCGGTGGAAAGCGCGGGAACACAGTGGCGCGGGAAACTTTCATCCCGGGTGCGGGCTCAAACCGGGACAAAAGATGGGGGCCTTATCTGGGGGAGGCTTATCTAGGAGGGCCTTATCTGGGGGTGGCTAACCTTTAGTACCGGCTGGTGGGTGCAACCAGGACTAAAGGTGGTTTTTGTGTCATCTAACAAAACTGTCGGTGGGATAAGGACACGTGGGTAACCTTTAGTACCGGGTGGGGGCTCAAACCGGGACTAAAGCTGTCGGTAGGATAAGGACGCGTGGGTGGACGCACTGCTCGATGAGATAAAGCATGTAGCGCACGATGCCCTGTCGGAGGAAGAAGACAAAGTAGAAGCGGCGCCGTGCCTATAAAAGGAGCATCGATACGCCATGGCAAGCAACTCAACAAGCCAACATGGATGGAGAGTTTCATCCCCATGGATGGAGGAAAGGGTTGGGAAATCTCCCGTGGCGGAACTTCTCGAAGATGCCCTTGGTGCACACGCCCTATCGCATCTTCTAAGTTCCGCGGAAAATATATTCTGCTAGCAGTGAAAGACTCCATCTCTACCTCCACGGTTAGAGGTATGGTTGAAGCCATGGGATAGAGTGGAGAGGCGAGATATGAGTCTAGATGTGCTATGGCAACGACCAAGCCAACATGGATGGAGAGTTTCATCCCCATGGATGGAGGAAAGGGTTGGGAAATCTCCCGTGGCGGAACTTCTCGAAGATGCCCTTGGTGCACACGCCTTATGGCATCTCCTCCTCCCTGGGGTTAGAGGTATGGTGGAAGCCATGGGATAGAGTGGAGAGAGGCGGCAGATATGAGTCTAAACCCTAAACCCTAAACCCTAAGTCAGAGGAGGGAACCCTAAACCCTAAACTAAAAACCCTAAACCCTAAACCCTAAACTGAAAACCCTAAACCCTAAACCCTAAACCCTAAACCAAAAACTCTAAACCCTAAACCAAAAACCCTAAACCCTAAACCCTAAACCAAAAACCCTAAACCCTAAAGGGCTACGATCCGGAAGAGAACGGGCGGGAAAAAATAAGGCGGGGTAGACGATCCGGTCTAGGGTTTCGCCGGAGGAAGACCACCGGAGCGTCGGAATTACATGAAAATGGCAAATGGTTAATAGTTTGACTAGTTAGAATAATTATTTTATAAAACAGAAAATTGATTTGAATCACTTATTTAAAAATATGTAAAATATAATATTTAATGCATTTTTAAATTGAAAATGGCAAAATGGTAATTAGTTTCACTAGTTAGAACAATTATTTTATAAAACAGAAAATAGATTTGGATTAGTTATTCAAATTCAAGAACTTTTCATATTGAAATTTTTCTCAAATTCATAAGTATGCAAAAACTGTAAAATTCAAATGTTTAAATAATATGCTAATTGAATTTTTTTTAAACAAGCGCGCACCAGGGTGATTATTTTTGAAAAAGGGACCTTTAGTCCCGGTGCGTGCTACACACCGGGACTAAAGGTGTGGCGTTGGCGCGCGCCTGTTGGGCTGGGCCGAAAACCCTTTAGTCCCAGTGGGTGGCACGCACCGGGACTAAAGTGGGGACCTTTAGTCCCGATCCGTATAACGCACGGGGACTATACGAACCGGGACAAAAGGCCTTCTTCTTATTACGCGCGCCCCTTCACTCCTCCACCATCTCTACTACTCACTGCAGGGGAAAATCATGAGCTAGATTTAAACGACGCCGACAGTCGCTTCTGCGCCGCCACCGTCTCACCCATTTAACGCCGCCGCACCACCGCCTCTCCAGCCGCCATCATCCCCGTCGGCCAGGTAATACCGACGAATGAGATTAATGGCCTACAAGCAGAGAGGCCATGCAAGGAGGGAGGGGCTGGCGAACAAGAGCAATGGTAGTATGTTAATTAGTGTAGTTAATTTTTTTATTTTTTAGTAGTATATAGTAGTGTAATATAAAGTGTATTTTTTTAATATATAGTAGTATATATTAGTGTAGTATGTTAATTAGTGTAGTATGTTAATTAGTGTATATAGTAGTGTAATATAAAGTGTATTTTTTATTTTTTTAGTAGTATATATTAGTGTAGTATGTTAATTAGTGTAGTATATTTTTTTAGTAGCATATAGTAGTGTAATATAAAGTGTATTTTTTATTTTTTTAGTACTACATATTAGTGTAGTATATTTTTTTATTTTTTAGTAGTATATAGTAGTGTAATATAAAGTGTATTTTTTATTTTTTTAGTAGTATATATTAGTGTAGTATGTTAATTAGTTTATTATATAATATGTTAGTGTAGTATATAGTATGGTGGTGCTCGCGGGCCCCCGCACTTAGGGTTAGGGTGGTAGTGCTCGTGTGCCCCACACTTAGGATTAGGGTGGTAGTGCTCGCGGACCCCGCACTTAGGGTTAGGGTGGTAGTGCTCGCGGGGCCCCGCACTTAGGGTTAGGGTGGTAGTGCTCGCGGGAACCCGCACTTAGGGTTAGGGTGGTAGTATTTTATGCATCACTAGACTTAGGGTTAGGGTTAGGGTTAGGGTTAGGGTTAGGGTTAGGGCATCACTAGAATTTTGCTATTGTTTAGTATTATTGTAGCAAATTGCGTGTTCATATTATTGTTTAGTGTTATTTTATGCAGCAATATTGAATGAAAAATGTTATTCTGTGCATTTTGTAGAAAACTATGGATCCAATCCAGAGACCTAACAGAAGAAATTCTCAAGGATATGATCAACGACACCCCCCATGTTGATCCACCCGAATCTCCGTCGATTTATCTGAACCCCTCCGGTGAGGGAGAGGAGGTTGACCGAAATGATCAAGGAGAAACCGACGGCTCCGGTGGTGGTGGAGAAGCCGACGACTCCGGTGGTGGAGAAGCCGACGGCGAGGTATATATATGAAGTCTGGTGAACAGTAGATGCATTAACTGAGTTGTATATATATATATATATATATAAATTGACGAATGTTTATTCTCTTAGGCCTCCACATCGAGCAAAAAATATTCCAAACGAGGCCCGGCCAAAAAGTTGGACGCATCTACGCGTTATACAATTACGCGGGTATCACCACGGGGTGAACCGGTGGAACCCGAAAAGGCTAAAACTGTATTTAAACAACAATGCGGAGTTATGGTTAGGGATCGCATCCTGATCACCGTTCGAGAGTGGAATAAGATCAAAGGGGCGAAAGAGGGTGAGTATGTCTCCGACAGGTGCAAAGAGGGTCTTTGGAATGACCTCATGACACATTTCACCCTGCCAGAATGTGAGGATGATGTCGACACAGCTGCATTGAGGAAGAAAGTCAAGCAGTGGACTCTTACGAAGATGGCCGAACTATTCAAGAACTGGAAGAAAGCATTATGGCAAAAGTATCAGAAGACGAAGAAGACTCCTAAATTTGAATGCTATCTAACGAAGCAATAGGCTAACTGGGATGCATTTGTGAAGTACAAGGAGTCACAACCTCCTATGGAAATGTCGGAAAAAACAAGAAAAATGCCGCGATGAAGAAATATCACCATCACCTGGGGCCAGGGGGCTACGCGGCTGCCATGCCAAAGTGGGATGCTAAAGAGAATGAGCTGCTTGCTAAAGGGATCACTCTAGAACCAATACGCGAAGAATGGCATCTGAGGGCAAGGAATTGGTTCCTTGGGCATGGGAGTGAGTATGACGAAAGTACATGGGACCTTATTTGCAGTGACGGGATTAGGATACCCCGGGATACATGGCAGAAAGTGGTGAAGGAGATTAAAGCGGGGACAACAAAGTTCCGTCCCGATAGAGAGAAAGACTTGCTGACAAAGGTCCTCGGGAATGACGAACGCGGAGGACGTGTACGAGGCCTTGGCCCTAGTTATACGTGGGAGATGGGGTTTCCAAAGATGTAGATACTTATAGGAGCCGAGAGAGAGCAAAGAGACGACGGCAGGAGGAGGAGACAAGTTCACCGAAAGTTGATAGGAACACTTCAATGCATCAGCAATGATTGATGAACTTCGAGGAGCAAATACCGCAAGATCCTCAGTACTCAATATTACCGCCGTCCCATCTCGCCGGAAAAGCAGCGTGGCTGAATCGGAGGTCCTTCCGACGATGCACGATGGTAGATGGCGGTCCCGCTACCCCGTGGATGGAATCAAGGAGCAGGCATCTTGTGAGCTCCATCAAGGTGAAGAACCTATCCATCAAGGTGGCGGTCGGATGTGCTTTACCTTGTCCACTGGCGACGCCGGCATGGCCGTGAGATTCCAGCTATGCTAAAGTTGGTGGATGAAATCGCAATGGGTGGGACTCAATGGAGCTTGACATCCCCGGACCGAAGGTGAGAGGACACTCGGAGAAGTACTGGTGGTATCATTCTATGGGACAAGAACAACATCAAGCTTCGGCTGGACGCCAAAGCCAACACCGCCTCGAGTGGTCGCATGTCACCTTCACCTCCATCACCTCCAAGAAGCCCACCCCATGACTACGACCACCACAGCCCGAGTCCATCTCGATCTCCGCCGCAGCCTCCGATTAGTACTAAACGACGCAGGAGCCCAAAACGACAAATGTCGCCCCTTCCAAGAGTACCTCATAAGAATCTTTCTATCAGACCTTACGATCGTACTGACGAGGAAACCGACATGATCGTAAAGGCCGAATGTGTTGTGCAGCTTCAAAAGAAGAAACCCGAGCCCGCCCCGGTATACACCGAGAAGCAAAAAGCGTATGCACATTCTTTTCTAAACACAAAATCGCAATATGACTTGCACCATAAGCCAGATGACTATCAACGCACACTTCAGAAGGAAGTGAAGAAGAGCAAATCAAGTAGAAGTGCAAGCGGGAGCAAATCATCAAGTCAAAGTGCAACCGAGAAAAGAAAGAACGTCCCCCAACTCGGGGAACAGGCCAAAAAATCGACCCCACCCCTCAAGGTGGTATCCTATGACACTCCCCAGCAGGATATGGAAGAAGCTAAGAAGCTTGCGGCCGCTATGAATGTGACTGTTGAGGAATTGCTAGGTTCCCAGGACGACAAGTTACCCAAGGCTCAGGTAGTCCCTACATATGTCCCAGGGAAGCCTCTGGTCAGCTTTGAGCAGTTCCAACAACTGCCACCACAAATGCGGAGTTTACATAAATGGTACTTGAATGGCGTAAAGGAGGAGAGAATAATGATCGTGGCGAAAGTCCCACATGACTACTACTTCCGAGAAGAAGAGGTCCATGTTGAGTTTCCAGAACTCTTCCAGTTATACACTTTCGACGCCATCGACAAAAGTCTCATGAGTTGCTATTGTCTGTAAGTTGTTGAATTCATTGTCTATATATAAGCTATTCATTTTTTTCAGTTGTTCAGTTCATTGCATGTAATTATCCTAATTATATCATTTTGTACTCTATTATTATGCAGAATGAAGATCATGGAATGTAAAAGAAGGTCAATCTTTAGTGTTGGGTTCATTGACCCAGATAAAATACATTGTCGGACGCTAAAGGAAAAACCCGAGGAAACACAGGAAAACCTTCTAAGGTTTCTAACGGAGCAAAATTTCTGTGACCACATACTGTTTCCTTACAATTTCGCGTGAGTGTCTTACTCTATTGTACACATTCTCTTTTGCTTACTCGATCTTAAGTGTAATTGATGAGTTACTGATGTATATATAAACGTGTACAGTTTCCACTGGATTCTCATGTACATTCAACTTGATAAGGGAAGAGTTGAAGTCATGGAGCCATTAAAGAGACCCCTGGAACAGTTTAGTGACATGCAGGACATGCTCCAGAGGTAATTTTTGCGCTACAACGGTCCCTTTCGTTGATTTCCTGAGATATCACGTAATAAATAACTCATTCATTTTCTTTACCGGATAGGGTTTAGAACCAGTTCAAGAGTGCGGTTACAGGTGACTTTACTGAGAAGCTGACGTTTAAGCCGGTCTCGGTAAGTAGTAGGCGCATCTCTTTACTTCTAGTTTCAATACAATTATGATGCATGATTATTATTTTGATTGAATTCTATTCTCGTAAAGTGCGCGAGGCAGCCACAGGGGACAAATCTATGTGGATTCTACGTTTGCGAGTTTATTCGCACGTTTACCAGTGAGCTGAATGATTATAGAGTCGATGTAAGCAATACATTCATAACATTATTTTTATTACCGTCACTTTTTGTTATCATGATTGATATTCATATTGATCTCCTTTTCTTATATAGTTCGAGAAAATGCGGGACCAGCTCCTACCACAGCAACACGTAGTAGCAATTGCTGAAGAACTGGCAGGATTCTCTATGAACGAGATGATAGACGATGCCGGAGAATTTAGTGTGAATATGCGCCGATGATCCCCGACCGTGTAATTGAATAGACGGGCTCTAGTCCCGATAATTGTGATCTCCATGTGTAACTATCATGTATATATTTGTATGCTCGATCTTAAGAGAAGTTATTTTATGTATGCACGAACATGTATGGTATGTGGTAGCGTAAAAACTATTTTGAAATGAAAAAAAAGAATTCAAATTAAATTCTCTGTCGCGGCAGAGAAAGTGCATAAAATGCTGCCGCGGCAGAGAACCATTTGTCCCGGTTCGTAATACGAACTGGGACTAATGGGGGGCATCCAGCGCCCGCAGAGACAGCCACGTGGATGCCCATTGGTCCCGGCTGGTAAGAGGGCCGGGACTAATGGGTGGGCCTTTAGTCCCGCCCCTCCAGTCCCGGTTATCAGGACCGGGACTAAAGCCCCTTACGGGCCGGGACTGGAGGCCCGTTTTCCACTAGTGTATACTCACGTGCCTACGGGAGGCGGAAATCGAGAGGTATATAGCAGCGGCAACAAACTTTCAAAACATGGCATGCAAAGACGTAGATCACGATAACGAGACGTGGGATCAGTCGGCAAGAATGTGGAGTATACCCAGCTCGACCGAGTACACTTATACCGAGGTATACATAGTCTGGATATAGGTTTCGACCGGTCAAAATTAAACTGGCCCATACAAACTTAAGTTTTAGAGGGGGGGGGGGGGGGGGGCGGGGGGACACCGAAGCACACCTCCATGAGTAATTTCGTAAAGCATGGAGATATATTTGGAACAATCGTCACTTTTCATCTTAGAAAGCATGTAAAGCATTCATCGGCTATATTATGATTCCCGGATGGAAAATTTATCGTGTGTGGCCGGGTTGCAAAGTCTACTCCGGATTTGTTTATGTTGGATCACCTCTAAGTATACAAAAAGGTGGAAATCTTGGAGGTTGATTTATTTATCGAGTAGCTAACCTGCAGTTCATCAATTTTGAGGTCCAAAGGATTTCATCATGTTAACACCAAGGGAAAAACAGAATATGTATATTGACTTAACGAGGAAACATTGAGGTTTGTGTGCCCTGGCGGAGGAGAGAAAACACACTATGAAATCTCGTACAATCCTTCTATTGCGGATAGCAAACTATTTAAAACATTGTGTCAAACTTCCATGTGATGCTCATAATACATGTGCACATATTGTACGAGTTAATTTTCAAACATGGCATTTGGGTCACATCTACTTCCGTAGTACATTTTATTTCATCACACTTACCAAATAATATTTTGGTTATGGCCCCACTGATGTTGCTCCCATGTTCCATGTCCATATATATGGGATACGACCCATGGACAAATCGATGATTGCATAAGTGAAGAGAAGCACCACTTACCTTGGGCCCACAAATATATAGGCGAGGGATCCTCATCTTGTGAATCCACTCATTTCCTCTTCCTCAGTTTCTCCGTTGGTAGCGACAATTGTATTGTGGTAAAAGTAACTAATCAGTTAGTGTGTTATGTTTCATCTGTTGTCTCCAATCCTATTAGACTTCTACCCATCTTGCTGAAGCTGTGAGAGTAAGTGTTCGCCATCACATAGTAGATACAAAAAGAAAGTATTTTGGAGTGGGAGGCATGAGGAAAACTAACATGGCTTACGTGCTTGTAGAGTCATTTGACAGATTGGATTATCAAATGACATGGAGATATGGAGCCATCCATCAATTGACAATCTAGCGTCCCTGTCCTACATGTAGTATATTTTGGAGCAACCATCGTGGAGAACTTTTATTAAAATGTTCAGGATTTGAGGGTGCTTGTTCACTGCACCATAACCTGATTAGAAAACCCCAAATCATGTAAAGGCTTCTCTAAGAAATACAAGTCAACACGACCATTTGCCTATGATACGTTCAATTTGTAGGCACAAAACGAGGCTACAGACTTTTCTCTCGGGTTGAATGTGATAAGACGCTCAAACAGAACAATTTTTGTATACTATGAACACGTGATACTGATTTTTTTGTATCGGGTTACTATGACCACGCTAGCCAGGTTGCAACCTGTCAACCGGAATTATTTTTTGTTAGATCAACTCTAAGTATGAAAGTCAATGCTTGATGACTAATTCGTCCAATGTGAAAAATATTTTATCAAACATAATACATGGTCAAAGTTCATCAAATATTTATATGCAATATGCTCAATGTTAAAGGTAAAAGTATTTTAGTTTTTGAATATCATGAGCGCCCTGAAAAGCATTTAACTTTAACATAGTACCGCAATTCCACCACATACAAAGGAAAACTTGTTACATTTAAACCTCACCGGGACCTCCCTTGCCACTGCCTCCAAGCCTCCTCTTCTGGCGCTAGCTCGATCGCTGCCCCCCGTCATCCCTACGCCTCCACGCGGCTCGGACGGTGCGGGATGTGGCAAGGCTCCTATGTACTGGGGGACTAGGGGATCTTTAGTTTGCCTCGTTGGAGGACTAGTAGAAAGATTTAGGTTTTTTTGGTACGTTTTGGTCTCCAGTTGCCACCGACAAGGGAGCCATGGAATAAGTCCTAGTGTTTTGCGTTGTTCTGGAGGTGCTTATTCCATCGTTGGGAGGCGTGTGGAGGTTGTGTATTTCATCTGATTAACCTGACATCGTCTTCTTTTCTAGGTCTTGGATCCTTGGGGATTGACATCGCTGACACTTCCTCACAGAGATTGCTGACTTCCTAGCTACCTTTGTGGATACTACTTTCGTGTCCTAGTTGTTCCGATATTGACACACACCACTTGAGGATGTAGCATCAGTGCTGCGATGGCATGTGCGGGATTGAGGGGATGATGAACTCCCCATTTACTGGATTGTATCTTCTTGTTTGTCAGGATTTGTTTTTGGCCGACTTCCAATGATGGTTGACCAATGGAAATTTTATCTTTGTTTTTGTTAGTTTAGGTCATCGCAACATGGGAAATCAAGGTTGCAACAAATAACTCCCCATTGACTAGATTGTATCTTCATGTTTGTCAGGTTTGTTTTGTAATTTTGGCATTTGATTAATATATCATGTTGGCTTATTCACAATTTTTGTTACAATTAACATACATAACTTCATAAAAAATGCGATTAAAACAAAACTATGTTGCGTGTACCATTGACATATGCACCAATTTCTTGCCATATTATTGATTGGTAATCTCCAAATATAGGATCATGCATTATTGTTTCAAGTCATGGGTGACCTATTACCCGATGAAAGGTAATAGATAATCATGTTTAATCTGGATCACAGAATCAAAAGGAATAAACAGTTCTAAGCAATTGGGGGCAAGGCAAAGTTTCTCATATCTGCTATATTTATTTTTCAAGGTGCCTTTCAGAATACATGTCCAAAAGAGGATGTACATTAGCACATGGCGTTCAATTAAATTCATAATGCATAATTTTGTAAAATAGAGCAGACAACTTGCCACACAAACGAATACAAAAATTTATGGATGTTTTTGGTGAAGATTCAGGGAAAATTGTATCCATTGTGTGAAGGATCACATTGGGCTTGTTTATTGCATCATATTCCTATCAAAAAAGGGAACCATCTTTGAAGGACCGGCACACCTTTACACATGGGAGGGTATCGGGCACTGTAGAACCATTATGCTCCATCGACAAAGGAGGCCTTGACACTTCGCGCTGGACCAAAGGGCGCCACACCATAGGTTGATGTAGACACTCACCAGAGAGTACACACATCTTCTTACCCATCCAATATATACATGTACAACAGTCTTCCACCACGAGGAACATGGCGACAATCAGTTGCCACTCGCTATCCCTTAGTGTCCTTGCAATAATATTTTTCTAGTCCATCATCCTCTGTCTTCCACCGAGACCCTTCTGCAGCCACTGTATGACTCCAAAGATGATGCTCCCATAGGAGTGAGGACGTATACGTCGGCATCATCTGGTTCGGGGAGCCCGAATCTGAGGTTTTCCCGGAGTCTAAGGAGTGAGAGACGCCCCCACAACGCCTCCAACGAGTAACATGACACCCACGAGAGCCTCTATCGTTGGTGGCATCCTCACCCACTTCACTAGCTGGACCACCATCTCCTCCTTGCCGTGGACCACCACACTGCACGGGAAAGCAATCCTCCACATGAAAGCCATTGCGAGACAACGCCCACTGACCAGATTCCACGGCACCGTCAAGAAATATAGTCAACAACGAAGGACTTCTCTTGCTCGTGGATACTATATATAAGACGTTTTTATGTAGGTGTGTACATGACTAGAGGATACA
Organism: Avena insularis; assembly: GCA_023614405.1. Taxonomy (NCBI): domain Eukaryota; kingdom Viridiplantae; phylum Streptophyta; class Magnoliopsida; order Poales; family Poaceae; genus Avena; species Avena insularis. Next base: position 35,717,479 of record CM042696.1, on the reverse strand, counting down.
GCGAGAGCCATTTTCACCCGACATGGATGACATCATAATCTTCGGATTGAACCTCCACCACCTTAGGCACTTTGCGATTTCTCACTCTAATATGTAATTGGCTTGTTTATATTTTTATTACGCGACTTTGCACTTGGGCCGGCTATGTGCAACACATTTATACAGAGGTCGGGTGTACTGCTGAAAACACTTTAAGTAATAAAGTGTCCTTTATAGAAAAATATAAGACCAAAAATGAAAAAAGGATAGAGTCGTCCACTAGTACAGATCACACGATGGAAATTGCCGTTCACACACGGTGATTCGAACCGTTGCCACCCGAGGGTGGGCGATGAGTCTCTATTGCACACATGGTTTCACAAACCGTGTGCGAATGGGCACACATTTCTCAGAAACGAGCCATCTAGGAATTGTTGGACCTTCATATACGCAGTTCCCGCGTTTATCGTCTACAATTCTAGATGATCGCAACCGTCAATTTTTTCATAGTATATGTTCAGATCTTTTCACAAATTTTTTATTATAAATAAACCAACTGTATGCTGATAGGTACTATTGCGCATGTTCTCACAATGCATATCTATGCCCATCTTAAGAAGCAACATATAATAGTATGATATCACTGATATTTGTTTACATAACTCATACACCTCATATACATGTTTCAACATTTATTCATTGTTACAAATGAGATAAATAAACAAAGTAGATAATCTAGTTTCTTCATTGTGTCTTCATCATTATGAGAGGCTTCACACACATCTTCCCAATGGTTTCAACACGAACCTCTTGCAACCAAGTTCTGCTACACTGAGGATTATTTGAGAAAGAAATAACGTTGGCCTCTTCTATGTAGTGCTATCAAAATAAAATCCCTATTATAAAAATATAAATAATATAATATTAATAAATATGGAATGAAATAGACCATTGCATACATAAGCAAGCACATAAAATTGCGGTAGAAATAGATCATTGTAGGCATAATCAACCACATAATTAAAGATGGAAGAATTAGGAGAATTAATTTTGTGCTTGTACACATGGATATAAGAGCTATCATGTCCATCCACACAACCTTTGAGATCCGTGTACATTGTGCCCCCTATATTTTCGTGAATTAGCTTTAGAATTTTCCCGTCGCATCGCTACTGACATGCTCCGGCCTTTACCGCGCGTGGCGCGGGTGGAGGACTAGCCTTTATCTCCTACTAGTTCCTAGCACTGCGTGTGACACGGGTACCTCCGTCCTAGCACTGCGCGTAAGCATGCATTGCTTGCCGGACGCTAGCCGGGATTATGGGCTCCAACCCGGTCTGCCTCAGCGAGCTGCTCTCCGGCGCCGCAAACTCGTACGGCATCGCTGCTGCTGCTGTCGACGACGACCATGTGCGCGGGGGCGGCATAGCAGGTTTCGGCGCTACCTTCCGCGGCCATGGCGGCGGTGCCTGCCCCTACCGCCAGGATGAACATGGCAGGTCTCAACAAGCTTCTCAACATGTCCGACTGCCTGCCGTACGTGCAGCCGGCCGGACGCGGCGTGCTGCCCGAAGCTGGCCGAGATATCCCCGGCACCAGCGCCCCTGGCCGACTTAGACCACGTCATGGCGGCCAACACGCGCTCCACGGTGGCCGGCGACAAGCACGCCGCGCGCGTCATGGTGCCGCGGCGCCGCGGGTGCATCCTCTGCACGGGGAGCTCCACGGGCATGCTCGGCGAGGTCGCCGTGCTCCCGTACAGCCTCTCGAAGGCGACGCCTGTTCGTGCCTCTAGCATGGCGAGCAACGGGAGCGGCGCACTGGGCGACATCGGCGTCCACGCGGGCTCTGTCCCGGCACCCAGCGGCCTGTCCTGGCGTCCACCTTCCTGGGCGAGCTCCACCTCGACCTCTGTCCCGGCGTCCACACGAGCGCGTCGGCGTCCACCGGCATGGGCGAGCGATATCGGCGACGCGTCCGGCGTTGGGCGCACGGCCACTCCACCTCGAGTTCTGTCCCAGCGTCCACGCGAGCGCGTCGGCGTCCACCGACCGCGCCTCCACCGGCCAGGGCGAGCGACATCGGTGACCTGGGCGAGCGACGGGAGCAGCGCACGAGCAGTATTAGCGACCTGGGTGAGCGACGGCGAGCGCCGGGAGTGGCGCACGAGCGCTGGGCGGCACGGAGGGACTCACAAAAAATACTAATTCAGCGGTCAGAATTAACGCATGAGATACGCCATAAAAAGCTTATTGTTAAGTGCAGGCAAAATTGCCAATTCTAGAAAGGAAAAGTTAATAGTTCAGCTGGTGCTTCTCTTTAAGCTCCTTTGGAGCGCCCGACAGCTTCTCACATTCCATGCTGTGCCGCTGCATCGATGGCCTCTTGTTCTGCGATCCCTTCTACTCCGTGTATAAAAGGACCAAATGGCTCTAGTGTTTGACACAGCTAATCCACCCATTTCCCTCCCAGCCTTGAAAATCTTAGTGCGCAAAACACACTGAGCCAGAACATGTCGTTCTGAGTTCCTTCCAGCGTTGACCCAGAGCACATCTTCTGCTTAACAGAGATCTACGATGGTATAGTGTCCCAGGACACAACAGTTCCACACAGTCTGTCGGTGAGTTTACTAGTATGAACCATACCTGGCCAACGGGCCGTGCCGAACGCGGGCCGGCACGCAGCACGCGGGTTTCGGCACACCATGGGCCGGCTCGACACGTGGCTTAACAGGCCGTGCCTGGCCCGTTACCCGGCTGAGGCCGTGCCTGGGCCCTACCCCAAGCCCACGTGCCGGCACGGCACGGCCCGTTAAGAGTTTTTTTATTTTTTTCAATTTTATACCATTATTTCTATTTTTTATATTAATTTTAGTAAAAAAATAGTATAAAAAGCTCTTAACGGGCCGGTCCGTTAGACCCGTTTAGCTAACGTGTTGTGCCTGGGCCTCAAGGTGAAGCCCACGGACCGACACGACACGACACGTTAGCTTAACGTGCCTAGGTGGGCCGTGCCATGCCAGGCACGCTAACTTCTTAGCGGGCCGTGTCGTGCCGTGGGCCGGCCCGTTGGCCAGGTATGGTATGAACCGGGTATCCCTGCTCGTGCGGCTACAATCACGTTGCTTTCCCGGTTCGTGCGGCTACGAGACTGGCTCTTTGCGGTGCTTCCCGGGATTCCCTCTCATTTATCATATTCGGGAAATAGAGATAAAAGCAACATTGGACAATATATTGTTCCGGATCTCAACGCAACGGACAACAACTAAACAGCTGGATAGATCCCGTACCCATATGTACAAGTAAAATTGTATTTCCCAATAATTAAATCATTTCACACATATATAAGCACATGAAGTTATGGAAGAAATAGATCACTATACACATAAGCAACCATATAAAGACGGAAAGAAATAGATCCAGTCAAACACAATATAACATATAGATCTAACAATCAAATAATATAACATAGAGATCTAACAATCAAATCCTGCCATATATACAATATAGTATAAGATATACATCAAGCTAGCATGCACACCGATCCTAACATAATATTATAATGGACTATCCTTGCTAACTATGCTAATGTGTATAAAAACCAAACACACCATCCTAAGATAATATTATAATGGATCCGACATTGCTAACTATGCTTACACGATTGATCTATACTATAGAAAAGTTAAAAATGCAGGGTAACGTATACCTCCGACAGACGAGGACGGTGGAGCTAGCTGCCGAGGATGACCTGGCTTGACCGATGTTATCTCTGGCACCGCCGGCCTTTGATCGTGCGAGTATGCATGAGTACATGGCGAAGAAGCCGTCAACGATGCCATCTTCAGTGCCGCAAGCTTTCATCTTCCGCCTCACCGACCAAGGGATAAAGGCATGTACTACGTGTGGTCCTAAAGAGGGGTTGTGGCTGTCGACTGGAGTTAGTCCGGAGGCGGTCCCTGGTGATCATTATCCTTGTAGGATAAAGATGGTAGGGTTTGTGCATTTGGGGCCCAAATGGGCCCAAGAACACACACCATAAGAGCCGTTTGCGAAAGTTCAGTGTTGCACACGCCTTCCCCACAATAAACTGTGTGGGTTTTTCAAACGTCGTGCACACCACACAAACTAAATCTCATCCTTTTCTCATCTAGACATCACACATGGTTTATGCCGGAGATAACTGTTTGTGATATGAAACTTCAAGAACAGTTTATAATATTTGACCGGAAGGGCACGAATAAATTAAACATGCTTTGCCCTTCATGTTATAAAATACCATTAATAATATTTGGGGATCGGCTGGAAGGGCTCCAATCAAACATGGTTGTTCTTCATGTTACAAAAAGACCGCTAACTTCACATTACATACATATATATGACCTAATAAAACTGAAATATCTAAGTACAAAATGTCCTCCTCGTCACCAGAGGAGATGTTGATGATGTTGTCGTCGCTGCCTCCTACGCCCTCTCCAGAGCATGATGTTTCTGCATCATCGAAGTCTCCTCTGTGCTCTCTAGATCCTGATGCGTGTGCATCGTCAGAGGATCCTCCGCCCTCTCCAGAGCCTGATACCTCGACATCATCAGTGAAAGGATTGTTGGTTCCTGATGATGCGCCCAATTCCTAGTCAGCCTTGTATCTTGCCGCGGAGGCCATCCAAATTGCTACAATCTCGTTGAACCCGTCTCTAGAAGCCTGACGCCGCACCCGATCATCGCGGAGAATCTCATAGGTCTCCTCGAAGACACGATGCACCTCTTCTTCCTCACGCAGCGCCGACACGGTGGAGTCCTCCACCACAATGTTCTCCCGCAAGTCCTCCGCCTGCAATCCGTCCAGATCATCTGCCTATGGATTGTGCTCGAGCTCCTCCTCTGGAGCAGGATCAAAATCCACCTGTTGATTGCATCATGCTCCGAACAAAAGTTGAGAGATTGGCACTACGCCCTTGCCTTGGATAGGAGGGTGCCGCAAATGGAGGTAATCACTCACGGAGTACGCAGATCCTCTTACACATACAACGCACACATGTATAGCAGTCTCCCACCACAAGGCACATGAGCGACAATCGCGCGCCTTTGTAATCATCTGACATTAACTTCAAATGTCAAGCTCCATCTCATAACAAATAGGGGTCAGCTTCTACCTTGCATTCCTCCATCTTATATATGGAATTTTGCTCCGCTCGCCTGAGCTACTTGTTTAGTTTTTCTTTTACTCGACCTACCTTATCTCTATGAAAGAAGAACATGTAGGAAAAGAACCTTAATATACCGACCTCCAACCAGTTAATTAAGCCTCGTTACAAAGGCCTCGATCATGGCAGCGGGAAGAGACAAGAGAGGCATGGTGCACACCGTTACGACAGCAGCATGTGGCATCTGGTAATCATCATTTTTTCTGCTTGTGACATGCCGTCAACTAGATTATGTATATATGGTCAATTAGGCATGACGCTATACCTGTTCTGGATGGCACACACAACTATGAACTCATGGTAGGAAGTTGATCGAGTGTATAGGGTCACTATGGTATTGTTGGTGGTGATGCAGCTCTTGGAGGAAAATTAGTTCTGTGAGATCACCTTAGAGATAATATACATAGAGGTAGAAATACTGGAGGTTGATCTTATATTTTACTGCCTACCTCTCCTAGACATTCGGACGCACAGAATACCGTTTATGTTCAGGAAGTGATGTATTCGATATACATTAAGAATGGCACTTTGGAGCGACACACGGACGTTTTTTGTTATTGTTATATATATGTACATGTGTATTTGTAATTTTTTCACAGAGAAGAAGGATAACGTGTTCAGGAATCCCCCCTAACAAGCTAATACTTCATAAATTAAAGAGGTGTGACAAGATTTGTACAGCTCATCAATTATCAAGCATGAGAGTACCTTCATTGTGTTGACACCAAGGAAAAAATGTAGTTATCCATATTGACGTGATGAAGAAACATTGGGGACTGGCCTTTTGGGAAAAAAACATTCAAGGATTTTTCCATGACAGAGGGAGAGCGAAAGGATTCTAGAACTTCTAAAATATGTCACGAGAATCCTTGTCCTCGAATAGTGAATTGTTCCACGTGATGCTCACAGTACATGGACATACTTACGAGTCACGAGAATCCTAAGGCTGTGTTTGGGAGCAAAGTATTTTTGAAATATTTCAGCAATACTTTAGTTTCTCAAAATACTATAGTTTAAAATACTTTGATGTGATTAGCTATGATTAAATACCGTGGTATTAATACTTCATTATCTCTTAAAACGTGCTTTTTTTGAAGTATTGGGAAAACAACTCCGGACCTTTTTTTCTAAAGCTGAAGTATTGCTAGCCCAGGCAAGTAAATACTGTAGTCTTGTAATACTTCAGTTTTACGAAAACTTTGTTGCCAAACTAGGCTTAATGTTTACACATGACATGGGGTGGGGTTCCATGCTACGTATAGCTGAAAGCAGTCTATACGTTTTATTTCATCCCATCTACCAAACAAAATATTACACTCATGGCTGCTGTGGTATATACTATATGGGAGAGTGCCGATAGACAAATCGGTGTGCAAGCCAATAGAGATATGGCAAAGTGCTTAGAGTTTGGAGGCAAATTAAGTATATCCTCGTTGCTACCACCAGTGAGCTGCAGTAGAAGTACTAGTAGCTAGCTACATATATATTAGATTTCTTCACGACTTTTTGAGGCCATCACTATATAGATAAAGAAAGTATCTGGAGTGGGTGGCATTAGGAAAACCGGCATGACTTCCTCATGAGCCAGTTGCTTGTAGTCACATTTGGAGCTTTGGACCATCCACTGAGATGGAGGCATGTAGCCATCCAACGGCCTGGAGTTTGTGTGCAACGGTGTGATAGACTCGGAAACAACCACAGTACTCAATGAGAATTTGACCCTAGAAGAAAAAAAAAGACTGCTAATAACTGTATCCAATTACTTTAAGAGGTAATTACACAAAACCCGTCCTACTCTTAGACTTGACTTCAGATAACCACGTATTTTGATCTAATGACCAACCCATAACTCAAACCTCTCATTTTTGTCCATTTCGAATGTCTAAATTGTCGTTATTCATGGAAAATATATTTCTATGGTTAGAATAGTAGTGACATCACCTACTATTACTTGGTTGCGTCACCTTGGACTTCAAAATGTGAAAAATGATCTCAAGTCAAAACTAGTAGGGCTTCTGAGAAGGAAAAAATTATCCACTAATAAGTATCACAATCGGCTTGCTTGGAGTGGTTCTTCACTAATAATCTTATGATAACCGGCATGCAACATGACGACCAACGAATTAACAAAACATGAAAAGAAAAAAAATATGTGCAAGGCTGTTCTGCCTAAGTTATATATAGCTGCGTCATGAATCCTCAATAAATATTAATTAGTAAGACCACTACTTGTACTCTGTGTATTCCACCCCCATGTTTCTCTGCCTATATATGAAGCTACATACACTCTATGTTACTCCCTTCCGAATTAGTCGATATTTCTTCTGATTTCTGGTCGTGTGTCACACCCAGCCTCCTTTTGCCACATCTTTCTTAAACTTCTAATCAAATTGTACTAGGTGATGGATATTTTTATTTGGAATGAGTGGTATCTGGAAGTAAGACATGTAAAGTTAAATTCACGGAGGTTATGAAGATTTATGTCAAATATATTTCTTGTAGAGAACAACATCGATAAAGTACCAACATCGTAGTGCTGAGAATACCAGCTGGACCCTTTTGGTGAAATCTTGGAGTTCTGAGTGCACAACTTCATCCACGAAGAACATAGAAATATATCATGTACTCCCATGCGTGGGGGTACAATCCCATGTTTTGTCACCCCTAGAACCTATTAAGAGACTACAAGTAATCACGCCATTGACAAATATGAATCTACCGCCTTAGAAAATTTCAGATCCGAATTTAACTCCTAAAAACATTGACAACATTGGTACCAAATGCATCTAAGGCGTAACTAAATTTCAAAAGTAAGTTCAGTTTAGAGCTTAAGAAAATGTGTGAACGGCCCAAACATAGATTCAAATTTATTACTTTGGCAAATTGGTCATTTTTCTCCCATGCTACGCCCCTACTTTGACTTGTACATTTTTGTCACCAGAGGTGCGTCTTGTATGAATATTTTCATATTTAACGAATCTGTGTGTAACTTCTCTGAGTAGTAAGCATGAAAACACACAAACAAAGACACCTCCACAAAATTTCCATCAGGAAAGATATTCCATGTGTGAACCTTATTTGGGGTACTTATTACATTGACTTGAAAATCACTGTAATACATTTTGAAGGCCCCTTTTGGTGGGAAGCCAAATTACTTCTTATTGATGTTTATAAATCTATGGCAAGGTGTAGCTTGGGAGATGGAAAAACAACTTTTCTGGTCAGATATATGGCATGATAATTGCTTGCATCAGGTACTCACACCTGATAACCTTTTCCAAATATTTGGCATTGTTAGTGCACCAAGTCATAGATCATGAATTTTTCGAAGATCTTTTCCATCTACCTTTATATGAGAATGCATATGCGAAACTTCTACAAATGGTAGACATGAGGAAGTTCATAAAGTATGGAGATATATTTGGAAAAATCATCACTTTTCATCTTAGAAAGCATGTGAAGCTCTCACTGGGTATATTATTGATTCCTGGCGGAAAATTGATTGTGTGTGGCCGGGTTGCAAAGTCTACTGTGGATTTATTCATGTTGGATCACTGCTAAGTATACAAAAAGGTGGAAATAATGGAGGTTGATTTATTACTTCTGTAGCTAACCTGTTGACTGATCAATTTTGAAGTCTAGAGGATTTCACAATTTCGAGTCTTTTGAACTATGAGATGTTAAAGCTCCGCTACTCCATTAATACATGATTATCTCTGTTCCTATTTATCATCTTCCCTTCCCCATAAATCTAGCATACCACACCATCTCCAATCCCCCCGTGAGCAAAAGATTGTCTCTAACAACACACCCATGACCAACTTCCAACCATCACCCGTCATAGAGGAGCTCCTCTCCCAACTAGGCATGGACATTGACGATACCTTGAGCATTTGGGACTTCATTGTGAAGAGGACACAATGGAAAATGGTGTGTGTGCCTTCCTCTACGAATGCTAAGGCCGTCGTTACAAGCATCGCACGTATGACCTCGATTGGAATGGAGACGGAATGTTGAAGGCCGCTTCATCAACCCACTCGAGGCCCATCTTCTCTATTGCCGCACCTACCATTGTGGTTGCGAGATGATGGTGTTTACCCGCACCAACTTGCACATATGTAACACCCTCAAATCGGCCCTATGCAAGTTTTAGCCTTTTTCTGCCAAACCCGCATAGAAACGATTCAAGGACGCCCACCAGGCCCTTTCGTGCGGGTGGAAAACGAAGTAATACCATTACACAACAGTCCTCGATGGGACCCACAGAACAGATATATATACAACACGACTCCATGAGTCAAGTGAAGGGAATATGCCCGAGAGGCAATAATAAAGTGGTTATTATCTTATTCCATGTTTATGATATATTTTACATGCTAGAATTGTATTGATCGGAAATATGAATACATGTGTGTTTAATAAACAAAAAGGGTTCCTAGTTATGCCTCTCTTATAGACTAGCTTGTTGATTAACAAGATGATCAAGGTTTCCTGATCATGGACATTGGATGTTGTTAATAACAAGGTCACACTATTGGTGGAATGATGTGATAAACATTCATCCGAAGTATAGCATTACGATCAAAGTCATTATGTTTATATTGCTATAATATCATACGAAGTAATCTTTATCCTTAGACCATGAGATCATGTTAATTGCTAACACCGGAAGAGTATCTTGATAATATCAAACGTCACACCGTAACAGGGTGACTATAAAGGTGGGTTCGATTACTTTCTGAAGGTGTTATGTTGAGGGTCATGGATCAAGAGTGGGATTTGTCCATCCCGATGACGGATAGATATACTCTAGGCCCTCTCGGTGATATCACATTGAAATAGCTTGCAAGCAAGTGATGTGATCACTAGAATGTTATATCACGAGAACGAGAAAAGAGTACATGTCGGTAACGAGATCAAACTAGGTATGGAGATACCGATGATCGAATCTCAGACATGTAATATATCGAGGGACAAAGGGATTTAGTTACAAGCGTTAAAGGTTCTCACGATCACAGAAGTCATCGTTGAATGTGTAGGAGTCGATGGATCTCGTGTCCCGCTTCTGATTATTGATCTGAGAGGGGTCTCGATCATGTCTGCATTATTCGCGAACCGTAGGGTGACACACTTAAGGGATACCGACACCATTTGGAGCAAATATGTTTCAGATAAAGATTTAAGAAAGCGCTGGAATTATTTCAATAGACACCGAAACTGTTTCGGGTGAAATTGCTGAAATTGGTTCTGCATGTAATATTGAAATGTTGCAGGGGGTTTTATGTGAATGTTTGTTAATTAAAGTAATTAACAAAATTCTGAATAAAAATAATAAAAGAGTTTTATTAAATGAGAGAGCATGAATTTGGAGAAATTTAATGCATTTAAAGTGGAGACTTTAAAAGAGAATGTGAAGGGGCAAATTTATGTGGAGGGAGTTACCACCACATGAATGGAGGAGGTGAAGGGTCACCTCCATGCGCTGCCATGAAGGAGGGGCACCCCCTCCTCCTATAAAAGGCCACCCCTTCCTCACTTCTCACACACACCTCCTTGTGAAGGATCTCTCTCCCCCTCTAGTATTATTCCCCCATGGTCTCGGATTAGCGAGATACATGTTCCCGGTGGCTTTATCTGGAAAGGAGTTGCTGCTTCCGCTGCTTTGCTGGAGCGACGGACGGAGGTTGTCGGGGTACCGGACGTGTGTGCGATCACGGATGCACCGCCTGCTTTGCGGTGCTGGACTTGGTGGTGCTGGAGCTGGATCTGATGGACGTGCTGGAGCCGGACCTGCTGGACTTCATCACGATCTTGAGATCGGCAAGCGTACGACTACATCAACCACGAGTTCCTACTCGTTAACAAAACTCGTTGTCTTCGAGGGTAAGTTCTCCATGGATGTATGTCCACTCGTTGCTTTGTACCTAATAGATAGATCTTGGCGTGTAGTTCACACCGTAGGAAATTTTTTGTTTTCTATGCTGCGGACCCAACATCAAGAATATCGATACACAGTACAAAGATCCAAATCACCTTGAAATCGCTACAGCGTCTGAGTACGGACAAGATGCAAATGGGGCTAAGAGCCCTGAAGAATAACCAATGGCGTCCATAACCCTGCCCAGGCCAAGCCGGAAGGATAACCCTGCTAACGACGTCGATCTCAAACCTGCTAAAACAAAAGGGATGCCGACAAAGGGCAAAGGAAAAAGAGGAGCGTCAGTACTAAGGCCAGTATACGACGAGGCTAGAATTCGGCGGCTCTCGCCTACATAGGTATGGTGGGCTGAAGCGGCAGCGCAGCGGCACTAAACAACCTATAGAGACTCGGTACAAGTGGTGGTTATCAGAGAGGGATAAGAAAGACCTATCCGGATCCAACCTAAAGCTAACACCAGACAAACCCATCTTAGTATTTCCCCCCTCGAGACCAAACGAGTAAGTCGGACCGAGGAACTCACATAGTTGGCAATTTTACTCATTCCGTTATAGTTGCAGCACTTACTAATCAGATATAGATAGCATGAGTTATCCTGAAGCATAAGTAGTGGGCGGTTTTAGTTAACCCTTCTATTGTAGTTGGAACATTTACTAGTCAGCTATAATTGTCCTGAGGAATCCCAAAACCCAACAGTTGTTGGCACTTTTATCATATTCCATTGGAGTTGCAATACTTACTAGGCAGATATGACAAAACAACCCAGGTCCACCAGTGGTTGGCATTTTTAATATCCATTCCGTTATAGTGAAGCTGATTACTAGTCAGATATATTAAGTCAAATTTATAGCACTATTTTAGTTATGCTTGTCTATGATCGAGATACTGTGCTCCAAGTCGTCCATAACCGCGGACATGGCTTTCAAAAAGTTTTACCCTGCAGGGGTGCACAAATAGCAACACACACTCGATCAACCTCTGAAAAACCAACTCAAAACCCAACGAGGCATTCACGACAAAGAGATCACATGATTCATAAAATATTTCAGGGGGCCACCCACTAAGCTACCCGCAACGAAGTTGGCCGGCTCCGGAATGGACCCAGGGTTTGCATCAATGGCTGTAAACGACTGGGAAACCGAAAGTGTGACTGGGCTTGTCGATACCACGAAAACACTCCGCAATCCTAAACAGTACAGGTGCTCCACGCACAATCTTAAATAAAGTAGTAAACATGGCATAAGTAGAGGATAGTAAATAAAACCCCAAACTAGTTTGTGGCCCCAAGAAATAGAAATGAATCAAGCTCTGGCTCAGGGGGGTCCATAAGGCCTCCCAGATGTGGATAGTACGAAAAATCAAGGAACAGGTATCAAGTACTCGGGGTCCTACGGACACAAGTGAGCGTGGAAGAACCAAATAACATCTATTGTCCACCGATGCCTCTGCATTAGTTATATCTAGCAATTTAATAGTTGTATTTAAAGTCATGATCCTCTCCACCAAAAACACCTGCCAGCATTCCGTGATGATCTTGGGGTTCGGCACCCTACGAAGTAGATCTTGGGGTTTCGTGATGATCTTGTCGATTCCATGTCGATGGCCTTGGCGCTCCGGATCAGTCTTCGGTTTCCGGGGTCGTGGTTCGAGGCCTTGGCGAACTTGGCGTCCGTGAAGAAGACCTTCGATTCTCGGATTCGTGATGCAGTACCTGACGATCCATGACGAGATCTTGGGGGTACCATCTTGTCCATTGGTGGTGAACTTGGGGACCAACTCCAGGTTGTTCTAGTGGCGCCATGTACATTCTTCCAAAACAAAAGCATCGGGCTAAGGACGATGAGGCGCCAAACTTGGTCCACCACGAGAAGAGGCGCGGTCGAGCTCGGGGAGGGGACGTGGCTAGCAACACCACGCTCTGCTACCGCAGGAAGGCCCTTGGGATGAAGGTGAGGCGTGGAGGCGGAGAATCTGGGTCGAGGGAAACGCGGTGGTGGCGGTTCCTGCTAGGGAGGCCAACAGGCAGAGAGAGGGCCCTGGCAGCGGCGCCATGGCCAGGCCTTGGGCGAGGTTGGGGTGAGGAGCGCCAGGGCAGGGTCGACCCGAGGTGGCGGGACTCGGCTTCGGCCCTGGCGGTGGGGTCCGGGCCTTGCGGTTGCCGCGCGAGAGGAGGAGGGCAGCACCCGCGAGAAGAGGAGGTTCCGACCTCGTGGCACGGAGGCGAACGACGAGAGGCGAGCAGGCGGCAGGAGGACGCGTCGGGGCGAGGAAGGCCGGCGGGGAGGCGGGGTTCCAGGCGGCGGGGTCGACCGACGATGCTCGAGGCCGGAAGCGGCGAGGTTGAGAGGAGAGCGACAGCCGTTGGAGCGGGGCTTGAGCGGGTGGCGGCGACCGCCGCGAGCAAGGAAGAAGCGTCATGGGGAGGAAGTAGGGTGAGGACGAGGGAGACGCGGGGTGGACGGCGCGGCTCGCGTGGGTTGGGGATGGGCGATGGGGATCCTGACGCATGCGGGGGCAGGGAGGATGCGAGGAAGGAGGCGGCCTCGGGTCGCGTGCGATGAAGGGTGTGGGGCCAGGTTCCTGGGCGCTCTCGGGGAGGCGTTGGCGTGCTGGCTCGGTCAGAAGGTGTGGCACGCGGGGCTGGACGGGTGGTTGGCGGTGGGGAGTTTGAGTGGTGGTGAGGTCAGGGTAGGCTGGGCGGTGGAGTCGCCGCAGCGTGGGTTGGCACGGGAGGCGTGCTGCGACTTGCAGTGCAACGCGCACGCGGCTGCGTGTGGGAGGAGAGAGGGAGCCTGCGGGGTGATGTGGCAATCCGTGATTGGGTGGGGTGAGGTGGAGGGGGCGACCAGGTGGATTGGGAAGCGTGCAGCTGGGAGAAAGGACGGTGGGGTGGCGGCTGGGTGTGGTCGGGTCTGGGGTAGGTAGAAGCTGGGGTAGATGGGTTGTTAGGGTTTAGATAGGATAGGATTAGATTTTTATCTGGAGGTGGCCGGTCGGGCTTTGGGCCTGGCTGGCTGCCTCCAAAAAAACAACTTCAACTTTTATTTTTATTTTAAAATAGGCCTTTGTAAATAATTTTAGACAAATAAATCTATCCAAAAAAGACCAGAGTTTTTATTTGAAATAAAGACGGGGCGTTTAGAAAACAAAACCAGACTTTTCGAAAATAGTTTTTAAACAAACCATGCGAGATGATGACGATGCTCAAATGCAATGTGGCATGATGACATGAGCATGCGGTCATGACGATGCAATGCACAAAAACACAGGGATTTTCTAGTAGTGGTTTTAGCGGGATGCCACAATTCGACACCACTAACAATGGATCTCGCCCTCGGGATCCGCCTCATGGTACCAGGAAGAAGGTCGGCGATCTGAATCTTCTCGCTTCGTGTCGATCCTCGTGACACCACTAACAAGAGGTCGTTGTCCATGATCGTCGGGAGAACACTCCGGGAACAAAGGGCATAGGCAGAGGTATCAACAAATAAAGCCACCTCTAACTTCGATAAAAAGAGAGAAACGACGCATTCTCATCCACTTCAATGTATGATAGCAAATAGTTTGAGTAGTCGGCATGGGGGCCAATCCATCACGCACCCAAACTATTACTCTGCACAATCAGTAGAAAAGCGTGCAACCATTCTCGGAATCAGACTGAAGATCTCGACAATCGAGGTTCGGAACAAAGGAGTGATGCAGACTCTGCATCGGATCTGGCGTAGATGATGTCGTCGTATTGAAAACCACCGGAAGTCACAAGAAGGAACAGAGAGAAGTCCAACAGTTGAAGGATTCCTCAGATAGCACGAAGACCGGATGTAGAAGCACCGTCACCAAAGAAGGAAGCGAAACCTTGAAGGTACGACGACAACCCAACCACGAGAATTCCTGGTCTCGAAGAAAGGGAAGAGGGCAGATTCAAAACACGCGGAGGTAAGAGGAGAACATCAGAGGGGTAAGGAGTAAAATCAGACCTAATCAGATCTATCCAACTGATTTTCCAAAATAGTTTTGACACTCTACTTCGGCCGTTAACTAGGTTATCCTACAGGCTGGACAAGTGGGTTACGGTAACTGCTGAGCTCTGATACCACTCTGTAACACCCTCGAATCGGCCCTATGCAAGTTTTAGCCCTTTTCCGCCAAACCCGCATAGAAACGATTCAAGGACGCCCACTAGGCACTTTCGTGCAGGTGGAAAACGAAGTAATAGCATTACACAACAGTCCTCGATGGGACCCACAGAACAGATATATATATACAACACGACTCCATGAGTCAAGAATATCGATACACAGTACAAAGATCCAAATCACCTTGAAAATACAGCGTCGAAATGCGGACAAGATGCAAATGGGGCTAAGAGCCCTGAAGAATAACCAATGGCGTCCATAACCCTGCCCAGGCCAAGCCGGAAGGGTAACCCTGCTAACAACGTCGATCTCAAACCTGCTAAAACAAAAGGGGTGCCGACAAAGGGCAAAGGAAAAAGAGGAGCGTCAGTACTGAGGCCAGTACACGGCGAGGCTAGAATTCGGCGGCTCTCGCCTACATAGGTATGGTGGGCTGAAGCGGTAGTGCAGCGGCACTAAACAACCTATAGAGACTCAGTACAACTAGCGGTTATCAGAGAGGGATAAGAAAGACCTATCCGGATCCAACCTGAAGCTAACACCAGACAAACCCATCCTGGTATTTCCCCCCTCGAGACCAAACGAGGAAGTCGGACCGAGGAACTCACACAGTTGGCAATTTTACTCATTCCGTTATAGTTGCAGCACTTACTAATCAGATATAGATAGCATGAGTTATCCTGAAGCATAAGTAGTGGGCGGTTTTAGTTAACCCTTCTGTTGTAGTTGGAACATTTACTAGTCAGCTATAATTGTCCTGAGGAATCCCAAAACCCAGCAGTTGTTGGCACTTTTATCACATTCCATTGGAGTTGCAATACTTACTAGGAAAATATGACAAAACAACCCAGGTCCACCAGTGGTTGGCATTTTTAATATCCATTCCGTTATAGTGAAGCTGATTACTAGTCAGATATATTAAGTCAAATTTATAGCACTACTTTAGTTATGCTTGTCTATGATCGAGATACTATGCTCCAAGTCGTCCATAACCGCGGACACGGCTTTCAGAAAGTTTTGCCCTGCAGGGGTGCACAAATAGCAACACACACTCGATCAACCTCGGAAAAACCAACTCAAAACCCAACGAGGCATTCACGACAAAGAGATCACAGGATTCATAAAATATTTCAAGGGGCCACCCCACTAAGCTACCCGCAATGAAGTTGGCTGGCTCCGGAACAGACCCAGGGTTTGCGTCAATGGCTGTAAATGACTGGTAACCCGAAAGTGTGACTGGGCTTGTCGATACCGCGAAAACACTCCGCAATCCTAAACAGTACAAGTGCTCCACGCACAATCTTAAATAAAGCAGTAAACATGGCATAAGTACAGGATAGTAAGTAAAACCCCAAACTAGTTTGTGGCCCCAAGAAATAGAAATGAATCAAGCTCTGGCTCAGGGGGGTCCATAAGGCCTCCCGGATGTGGATAGTGCGAAAAATCAAGGAACAAGTATCAAGTACTCGGGGTCCTACGGGGCACAAGTGAGCGTGGAAGAACCAAATAACATCTATTGCCCACCGATGCCTCTGCATTAGTTATATCTAGCAATTTAATAGTTTATTTAAAGTCATGATCCTCTCCACCATAAACATCTGCCAGCATTCCAACAACTGTGGTACTTGACAACACGAGATCGCACCTGAGCAAGCAACTACGACTCGCAAGGCCAGCTATCTACCAAACACAGGTAATAGGAGGTGTCCAAGGCAATATAGAGGCTGCACGGGATATAACTGGTATGCGGAAACTAAAGCATCGCGACATGGATAGCAATAGAACAACAGGAGGAAATAAAGACTATAAATGCAAAATAGGTAGAAGGGGAAGAGATGCTCGCCTAGGAAACACTGCCGAAGGTTCATATCCGGAGAACTTGTCGATACTCGCATCAACTCATCGGCCTAATCCGCGAAGAAGCAAACACTAGAAGAAACACCGGATGCAATATTTAATACTACCGCAGAAGATCCGGCATGATTATGATATGATGCAGATGCGGTGCAATTAGGCAATATTAAGCGGAACCGGGGTCCCGACAATTAATTAATAGGTTCAAGTTATTTAGAACCCCCGCAATTTAAATGTTGTATTATCAAGGCAACACATGGCATCGGTTCTCTACATAAATTTAAATGGAGGCGTTAATAGACAGGAATAATCCGCATATGCACTCCATATTTAATTATGAGGTGAATCGGCATAATGCCCCCAAGCCACAGACAGGTATGCATGCATGAACAATTTAATATGCGACAAATGACAATGTCATATTATAAAAATAGGGGCTTAGGGGCACACATCTGGGTTTGGAAGATCTTGGGTTCCGGGGGTCCGGTCTCAGGGTTTGACGGGAACGGCGAGGTTCAGATACAAGATGGAGATCTTGTCGTGTCGTGACGGAGAACTTGGGTTCCAAGCGGTCAATCTTGTCGTCGATGGCGAACTTGAGTGGATCGGGTACCGGGGGTCTTCGGATCCGTGTAGGAGATCATGGCGTTCTGAGGAGAAGACCTTGGCATTCGGCACCCTTCGAAGTAGATCTTGGGGTTCCGTGATGATCTTGTCGATTCCATGTCGATGGCCTTGGCGCTCCGGATCGGTCTTCGGTTTCCGGGGCCGGGGTTCGAGGCCTTGGCGAACTTGGCGTCCGTGAAGAAGAACTTCGGTTCTCGGATTCGTGATGCAGTACCTGACGATCCATGACGGAGATCTTGGGGGTACCATCTTGTCCATCGGTGGTGAACTTGGGGACCAACTCCAGGTTGTTCTAGTGGCGCCATGTACATTCTTCCAAAACAAAAGCATCAAGACGGCCTTGTCGACGAGGAGAGCTTGATGCCTTGTCGGTGTGCTCTATGTTCTCCTTGTCGTCGGGGTATGCAGGCGCCCAACATTTGTCACCACTTCACAACACCAGAACATCACGGGACAGTAGGACATCGTCTTGGTCGACCAAAGGCGCACACGCTCAGGACTTTCAGGGACAAGGACAAGAATAGGAGCGGCAGGTTAACTTGCACAAGAGGCACCCGATGAGGTGCTCGGGCTAAGGACGATGAGGCGCCGAACTTGGTCCACCACGAGAAGAGGCGCGGTCGAGCTCGGGGAGGGGACGTGGCTAGCAACACCACGCTCTGCTGCGCTGCAGGAAGGCCGACGCGGGAAGCAGAGGCGCGAGGTCGCGCGGAGGAATCTAAGTCGAGGGCAACGCGGTGGTGGCGGTTCCTGCTGGGGAGGCCAACGGGCGGAGAGAGGTCCCTGGCGGCGGCGCCATGGCCAGGCCTTGGGCGAGGTTGGGGCGAGGAGCGCCGGGGCGGGGTCGACCCGAGGCGGCGGGACTCGGCTTTGGCCCTGGCGGTGGGGTCCGGGCCTTGCGGTTGCCGCGCGAGAGGAGGAGGGCAGCACCCGCGAGAAGAGGAGGTTCCGACCTCGTGGCACGGAGGCGAACGACGAGAGGCGAGCAGGCGGCGGGAGGACACGCCAGGGCGAGGAAGGCCGGCGGGGAGGCGGGGTTCCAGGTGGCGGGGTCGACCGACGATGCTCGAGGCCGGAAGCGGCGAGGTTGAGAGAAGAGCGACGGCCGTTGGAGCGGGGCTTGAGCGGGTGGCGACGACCGCCGCGAGCAAGGAAGAAGCGCCACAGGGAGGAAGTAGGGTGAGGACGAGGGAGAAGCGGGGTGGACGGCGCGGCTCGCGCGGGTTGGGGATGGGCGATGGGGATCCTGACGCATGCGGGGGCAGGGAGGATGCGAGGAAGGAGGCGGCCTCGGGTCGCGTGCGATGAAGGGTGTGGGGCCAGGTTCCTGGGCGCTGTCGGGGAGGCGTTGGCGTGCTGGCTCGGTCAGAAGGTGTGACACGTGGGGCTGGACGGGTGGTTGGCGGTGGGGAGTTTGAGTGGTGGTGAGGTCAGGATAACGTGACAGGGTGGGTGCGTGCGGTGTATGCTGAGGACTAGAGTGTGTCGGTGGGGTAGGCCAGGCGGGTGGGTCGCCGCAGCGTGGGTTGGCACGGTGCTGCGGCTTGCGGTGCAACGCGCGCGCGGCTGCGTGTGGGAGGAGAGAGGGAGCCTGCGGGGTGATGTGGCGATCCGTGATTGGGTGGGGTGAGGTGGAGGGGGCGACCAGGTGGATTGGGAAGCGTGCGGCTGGGAGAAAGGATGGCGGGGTGGCGGCTGGGTGTGGTCGGGTCTGGGGTAGGTAGAAGCTGGGCTAGATGGGTGGTTAGGGTTTAGATAGGATAGGATTAGATTTTTATCTGGAGGTGGCCGGTCGGGCTTTGGGCCTGGCTGGCTGCCTCCAAAAAAACAACTTCAACTTTTATTTTTATTTTAAAATAGGCCTTTGTAAATAATTTTAGACAAATAAATCTATCCGGAAAAGACCGGAGTTTTTATTTGAAATAAAGACGGGGCGTTTAGAAAACAAAACCAGACTTTTCAAAAATAGTTTTTAAACAAACCATGCGAGATGATGACGATGCTCAAATGCAATGTGGCATGATGACATGAGCATACGGTCATGACGATGCAATGCAAAAAACACAGCGATTTTCTAGTAGTGGTTTTAGCGGGATGCCACAACACACTACTAGGACCAGCTCTCCAGTGGCAACCACTTCATCCACATCGTCCACCGAGAGCTTCCTATGGAGTCGTATGCTATGGAGCTGGCAGTGGCGCTGCATTAGCAGTAGTAGGCGCGAGGAGGTGCCAGACCAGCAGAAGTGCACGAGGCGATGAGCAACATAGCTGGGTGGTGTCTAGGTCAGGGTCTAGTGTCAGTTCAGAGTACATGTTATATAAACTCCTTCTAGTTGTTAATGAAAATATTTAAAGTTTATCTCTTTCGTGAGATATGTATAATCTCTTTCCTATTTCAGATTCGTCAGATACGCAAGAACACATTTCTACATCAGTTTCGTCAGATACTTAGGTCCTCGATCAAACACACCTCAACTTGGTCCATGTTCATCAAACGTACACCTTAACTTGGTCCGTTATCATCAAATTCCAACGAACTGCCTTACACAAAAATACCTCAAAAACTTGGTCTCTTACCCCCAAGAAAATAGTGCTGCGAGAGAGGGGGGGGGGGGGGGGGGATAGTTAGACCCCGAGTTTATTGGAAATTAAATGAGAGACATTTGTAGGTGCTAGCAAATTATTCGAACCCCAACCTCATGGACACAAGCAAATAATGCTATAATTGGATATCTTCTTGATCAGTGGGATTAATGCTCTCATCGATTTCCTGCTCTGTCTCACCTATCCATCACACCGTGTCATTGCAAAAAACTAGTCGTTGAGATAATCTGAGCTAGACATTGACTTCGATGCTTCTCACGAATTCCCTGTCATCGACACCCAGACTTTTACATTCTCAACCCAACCGCACATCAAACGAATCATCCACGATTTGTAGGTCCACACCATGTACGGAGTCAAGCTATGGATATGCAATCTAAGATTTGACGATGATGTTTCCCCACGAGAGTCGGTTCTTTGACATGAAGGCATGGATGGAGGAACTGGCCACCTCCCAAAGGTGTACGAGCTACAGATCGTTTGTGAGAAACCTAGATCGATGAGCGTGTTCAAGCTCGGGTCACCATGCTTATCATCGATGGCACCAGTCAGCCACCATGTGTGGCTGGAGGACCCGGCCATATGCCATCATCCAATATAAAAAAGAGGTGCACAAAATATACAAATGAGTTCCTACCTCCACACCATGGCAACAGAAGCAGGTGGGGGTAGATTCTAAAGATGGACAAGATGCCAGGGATAGATTCCTAAGATAGACAAGCACAAGTATCAAAGATCTTGTAAATTGTGTTCTACTCCTTGTCTTTTATCTGTTCTCGTTTATTAAATGGAAAAAATTAAGTTTTGTTAGATTAGTTCCCATCTTGTTCATTCAATAAACAAGTAACATGCAATACTCAAATTCGGTACAAGCTTTGCTCAAACTTATTATATTGCCATGGAAATAAACTGTGGTGGCGAGTTGGTAAGATCAAAAATCGGTGGCATTGCCGATAGTGGCCACATGGAGGCCTGGAATTGAGAAGACATACAAATCTTTCAGTTTTCATCATTGTTGACAAGGCAACCGAGAGGTCCCACGTGTAAAAAAAAAGAGTCAAACAGGTGGCAAGATAGCTAGATGCAATGACGCCGGCGTCAGGTCCATCCAGGGATAAAGACATAACGAGTTCGTAGAAGCTAGTGGCATTTTTTCAGCCGGCCGAATCATAATAGCACAGTCATGATTTCGGTGGGAACTAGTGAAACAGTTGTAAAAAAATCCTTTAGACAATTGAAAATTTTACGTCATAGCCTACTATGGGGCTCACGTGCAATACTTAGTTTAATTATTCTAATGTTACAGACAAGTATGATACAATTGGCGAAACAAGTCATAAGAGCTTTCATAATAATTTTATGATAGCTCGCGTGAACCATTGTGTTTTATGTTGAACTATATCTAGCAAATTTGTGGGACAATATTTTAGGGAGTAAATAACTTATAACTCTTTCTCGTGGGTAATAGTACTCCTCAGTAACTGTTCATTAGTACAAGTTCTAGCTAGTATTCAGTGTATCTCACCGTCATGGTGCGTGCTTCCCTTCTTATATATAGATCTACATTGACCCCTTATGTGTCTCGCCAATATTCTTCTTAGAGTATATAATTAACGAAGAGGCTCACTCGTAAGGCACAGAGAGAACAATGCATTTGAACGTACCCATGAGCAGGTATAATAGCCCGCTAGCAACAAATTTGAATTAACCACTATCTTTGGTATTTTGTGGTATCTTTTCATCTTATTGTTAAGCATCTAATCAAACTGGGCTAGACAATGAATTATTTCGATGTGTTGTGCATTCCTAGTGAGTCTGTGAGTATTTTCTTTACTTTGGAATGAGTGGTATCTGAAAATCAAATAGCCCATGAGGGAAAGTATGGAAATCGGGAAGGACCAGGTACATACGAGAGGGTTGCGAGTAGGGATGTAAGCGGCGTCCCGTATACTGCCGTATATTTCTGGTTAGTTGTAACAAACTTTGAGAATTGAAACAACCCCGGAAGAAAACATGTAGATAACAAACTATGTGGCAGATGCGAGGCTTAGCAATTTCTAATATATAGTTGTTGAGATGCACCTGTCTTCAACGGGGCAGATGCGTATGCTGGTAGCTTTCTTTTGTCACTTCTAACAGAACGGCGAAGCGGGGAAGAGAGTACCAGACCCTTGTTTACAAAATGTTACTACTAAAAGAACTTGAAGTGTGAAGCATCTTTGGGAATTTCCGACATGATTGCTTCATGAAGGTGGCATTGATTTATGGCAAGTATATTTGTTTCTGAGAACTATGTCTCTAATTATTTCCATTTCAACCACCTGCCTTCTTGCGGCGACCTATGCGTACTGATGTTTGGAAGCAGAGGCAGTGGTAGCAGCCAAGATTTGTGGGATAATTTCTGTTACACTTTGGGGACCCGTACAGAAACAATTACAAAATGAAGACGTAACAAGGACAATTTATACACATAGGGCCGCTAATGTTCTCCAATAAATGAGTTGACTCGGAGTTGTTTAGATTCGGATGTATCTAGACATGTTTTAGTATTAAAATCATCTTAGAGCAACTACACCATGGACCCTCTTGGTGAGGTATTGGAGTAGGAACATATGGATATATCATGTACTCCCACGGGCCATGGGTGGGTACAATCCCATTCTTTTTCATCTCTAGAAGCGGCTAAAATACTACGAATAAATGGACAAATCACTCCTTTGAAGAAATATGTATATACTTCCTAAATTTGAGATCAAATTTTGACTCTGAAAACAATGCAAACATTAATACATCATACATCTAACATGTCACAAATTTCAAAACCAAAATCGATCCATGGCTAAACACAAAATACAAATTCACCTCTAAATAGTGCCAAATGTAGATTTAGAATTGTTACTAAAATTCTGCCTGATTTGTTTTTTAGCTGTGGTTGCAATTTGAATTTTTTGGTACAAATTTGTTTCTAACTTCATTGTTGACGTCCTATGAATAGCAAGCACAAAATCAAAATGTTCAAGGGGTTATAAGAAATACAAGAGAGATCCAACTCGACTTCCGCATTGACCTGCAAAATAAACTAGACTTCAACATTATTAGATCAGACTTTTTTACTTTCATCCGATACAACCATATTTTTTTTAACAATGTGGGATCTAGGAGGAAGTTGTTGTCTGCCATGTGTGATATTCTAGTTTGTGTTCAGATAACTCATAATATGCTCGCTCTGTCTTAAATGTAAGGCGCCCATGCATCG
This sequence comes from Avena insularis, assembly GCA_023614405.1. Taxonomy (NCBI): domain Eukaryota; kingdom Viridiplantae; phylum Streptophyta; class Magnoliopsida; order Poales; family Poaceae; genus Avena; species Avena insularis. The sequence goes on along the minus strand of CM042696.1, from coordinate 35,693,879 downwards.
CAAGGTTTTACTTGGCATAGATTAGACAAATAATACACGGGATTAGCTGTCATAGAAAATATACAATTGGAAGCGCCCTTCGAACATGAATTGATTGGTATAGTTTTAGAGAAATATAATATAGTACCTGCCCAATTTATGATCAAAGTTGAATTTTGGAATGCGTTTACGCTCAGAACGGAGGGAGTAAAAGATAAGCTTATATAAATGAGTGGAAAAATGGAGCTCCTTTAATTTTTTTTTCCAAAACAGCATCATCCTAGTATGCAATCCACAATTTAGTTATCTTACATAAATAATAGATTAGATAAAATTGGCTAATGCCTGGTTCGAGGATATATCCTATCGGTTATTTGAAACCTGACTTGATAATATAACAGTGCCATCTTGCAATTCTGATGCTAGTTTAGTCATCTCTTTGACATGAGCATCTTTGTCAGGTTTAGCAAGATAAGATTTTGTCACGTTAGGAACATAAATTATACGTTCTTTATAATTAGAGGATAAAAAAGTTATACAATTTCTTCCTCCTGGTCAACCAAACGCTCGTATCTAGCTAACACAAACGAGTAGTGGCAGTCGAATCTTCTTGATATATGAGGCTTGCTCTAGTACCCCCACTCCCCCCCCCCCCAAACCCGTATAAAACTCAGGTAAACACAAACACAAGGATGACTATGATGGCTCAATACTCATTCGTAATTAATACTAACCGGTATATGTAGACCCGTAGAAAACCGTATATCCCAAATTATACGTCTTTCCGGCAAACTTATGCGTACTAGTACGGCTGTACGCCGGCGACGGCTGTGGCTGGCGAGCTAGTGATGGTGGCGGTGGCGGTTGTGTCCAGCGAGCTGGTAGCGGTGACTCCGAGATAGATCTGGCCGGCACACGCCTCGGCCTGGCCTTATAGGTGTGTGCTGACAAGGCTGGCATCAGCGCGGCGGCGGCGTGTGCAGGCTTGGCGGCGGCACGCGGAGTTGGTGGCAATATGTTGACCTACCAGACAGTTCGGGAACATGTCCGACGACTTGTCTGGCGACACGACATACAGTTTGGGAACATGTCTGATGACGATGGTCGGCGGCGGTCTTGATCTCCGTGGTTGCCTCAGCGGCGGCGGTGATCAGAGCAGGAGAAGTTGGGCGGTTTCGGTCGTGTGCGGGAAGATTAGATATACAGGGTTCTTGATATGGGTATGGACTGAACTTCCGCATGTTTGGGGAGGGGTTGTACCGGAGAAAATCCCTTAAAATATTTCCTTTATAATTAGAAAATGAGAAGCGACAGTTTGGACCAACTGGGTCATACAAATTGATGATGGATAGAATGTCTTAAGATAATCGGATTTTTCTTACTCAACTCTATCTTTTGATGGAAGTTCAAACTGTTCGGCACCATCCTAGTATGCAATCAAAAATTTATTTATCTTACATAAATAATAGATTAAATAATATTGGCTAACGCCTAGTTCAAGCCAGATCTTATCAGCTATTAGAAACCTGACATGATAATTTAACAAGGACATATTGAAACTCTCATGCTAGTTAGTCATCTCTTTGAAATGAGCATCTTTATCAGGTTTTTTTTTTCTTTTTTTCGAAAAGGGGTGAGCCCCGGCCACTGCATCCTCAGATGCACACAGCCATCTTTATTATTCAAAAGCAAAAGTATCACAACAAAATCTCAAGAATCAGATAGGGTTGATACAAACACCAACCATCTGAAGAAAACACAGATGTTGTGAGAGTATAGCCTACAAGAGCTAATCATCTCTCAATCTACTAGAATGCCGCCACGAAACCAGGTAGTAGATATCCTGTGCGACCATCACAAGACGGTTGCACCCAGAAGCCATCATATCCCGCTGGTGTTCCGGCAGCAAAAAAGCCCACAGTTGAATCCAATGAGCCGCCATAGCAATAACCTGCAAGAAAGATTGAACCCGAGCCTTGTTAAAGATAATAGCATTGCGACATTTCCATATTGACCAACATAAAGCCGATACCCCTATACGTATACTAGCTTTATTAGTCTTATCCACCCCATTTAACCAATTCCCAACCATATTAGTGATATTAGTTGGAGGTGAAAGATTATAGATAAAGTACACAATGCGCCAAATAATTTTAGCAAAAGGACATAACAGAAAAAGATGTTCAATAGTTTCGTCCTCATCACAAAAACAACAGTTCTTACACCCATTCCATTTTCTACGCAAAAGATTATCTTTAGTTAGCAAAATCTTGTTGTTTAAAAACCACATAAAAATCTTTATTTTTAGTGGTATCTTAAGCTTCCACAGATATTTTGTAGGTAGTCTCTGATGATCATTCATGAGATCCTCGTACATTGATTTAACCGTAAATGCCCGATCTTCAGTTAAACCCCATTTAAATCTATCTGGTGCATCGGTTAAAGAAATTCGCATTAATCTCTGACAAAGATGCAACCATGCATCCCATTTCGCCTCAACCAAACCCTCCTAAAACTAATATTAAGAGGATTATGTGATAAGACGTCGTGTATAGAAACATGTTTGTGATGCAAAATATTATATAACGATGGATATTGTTGTGCCAAGGGGACCTCTCCTAGCCACACATCCTCCCAGAACCGAGCTACTCTACCATTTCCAACTATGAAAGACCCTTTGCTAAAGAAGCTATCCTTCACACGCATTAAGCCTTTCCAGAAGGGAGAGTCAGTCGGTTTTGCCTGGACTTGTGCCAAAGTTTTGTGTCTCAAATACTTATTATGTAAAATCTCTTGCTAAACACCCTGTTTGGACAATAATTTATAGAGCCATTTACTAAGGAGACATCAGTTCTTTATCTCAAGAACCTCAATTCCCAATCCATCCTGGTCTTTGGGTCGACAAATAATATTCCACTTAGTCAAACTATATTTCTTCTTATGTTCCTCACTTTGCCAAAAGAATCTAGAACGAAAGAAATCTAATCGTTTTCTAACACCCTTCGGTATTTCACGGAAGGATAACATAAACATTGACATACTAGTATGAACGGAGTTAATTAACACTAATCTATCTCCATATGACAAAAGTTTTCCTTGCCAACACCCCAACTTTCCTTCGAAACGAGCTTCCACCGGATTCCACTCCGAATTTCTTAGCTTACGATAATGGATAGGTACCCCAAGGTATCTAAAGGGTAACTTGCCCGACTCACAACCGAAAATCTCTTTATATGTGTGCTCCTATTCCCTTGCTTTCCCGAAACAAAATACTTCACTTTTATGAAAATTGATTTTCAGCCCTGACAGTTGTTCGAATATACACAATATTAATTTCATGTTTACCGCTTTGAGGAGATCATGTTCCATAAATAAAATTGTATCATCTGCCTATTGTAAGATAGATAATCCACCTCCACTAGGTGAGGGACTACACCACTTACTTGACCATCGTCCTTAGCTCTCGCTATGAGTATGGCCAGCATATCTGCCACAATGTTGAAAAGCATGGGTGATAACGGGTCTCCCCGTCGAACCCCCTTTTTGGTCTGAAAGAAATGACCAATATCATCATTAACTCTGATCCCAACACTACCTCCCTGAATAAAGTTAGCAATCCAAGAGCACCATAGAGGATAAAATCCCTTCAAATGAAGAGCTTGTTGTAAGAACGGCCATTTGACTTTATCATAAGCCTTTTCAAAATCGATTTTGAAAATTACACTGTCTAGTTTTTTCATATGAAGCTCGTGGATTGTTTCATGTAGAACCACCACCCCTTCCAATATATGCCTTCCTGGCATAAACGCCGTTTGAGTGGGACGAATCACCTTGTGAGCAATCACTGAGATGCGATTCGTAGCTACTTTAGTAAAAAATTTAAAACTTACATTTAAAAGACAAATGGGTCTATATTGCTGAATCTGAACCGCATTTTCTTTCTTTGGAAGGAGCGTAATAACCCCAAAGTTAAGCTTATATAAAGGCAAGTCCGACGGTTGCAGCCGTGCAAAGAGAGCCATCAAATCCCCCTTAATGACATTCCAGAATGTTTGATAAAATTCCGCAGGAAATCCATCAGGACCTGGAGCTTTATTATGCTCCATAGAAGAAATCGCTTCCAGCACCTCCTTCTCAGAGAACGTCGCCGTTAAAATCGAATTTTCAATCGACGACACCTGGGGGATATCCATGTTCCTCTCCTCCATCAGTGAAAAGGAATTAGGTTCCGGTTTCCCAAAAAGCCTCTTATAAAACTCTGAAATAAAATTTTGTAAATTATTATCACCCACGATCGTACCCTCGTCTTGTTCGAGCTGAAATTTTTTCTTATTCCGGTGTCTACCGTTGGCAATAAGATGAAAATATTTGGTATTATTTCCACTTTCCTGAACATGTTTTACTTTAGCTCGCTAAGCCCATTTGGTCTCCTCATCTCTCCTTAATTTTGACACTTGATCATTTGCCACCCTTAACTGTTGCCTCTCGGCTTCAGATAGGGCACATGATTCAGCCTTGATATCAAGATTGTCAATAATAGCTAAAAGCCTCTGTTTCTCTTTCCTATACTTACCACTCTGGTTTTTCGCCCACCCCCGGAGAAAGCGTCTCAAATGCCTGATTTTATTTTGCCATCTCGCAATAGGTGAATCCCCTTTGGATACCGCAGCCCACTCGGATGCCACCATCTCAAAAAACCCATCTTGACGTAACCACGAGAGTTCAAAAGAAAATCTCGGATTGTTACCAATATGAGCCCTTACCCCTGAATCAATCAGAAGAGGAGTATGATCGGAACCAGACCGCGTGAGCACCCGCACCGTAACAAGCGGGAACTTTTGTTACCACTCCACACTAGCTAGCACATGATCTAACTTTTCATAAGTAGGCGTCTCTCGGAGATTAGCCCACGTATATTGCCTCCTAGAGAGAGCAATCTCCCTTAAGTTTAGACTTTCAATGGTCTCATTAAAAACAAACGGCCAGCGAGAATTAAAATTATTATTATTTTTTTCCTCTTTTCTAAGCAGAATGTTGAAATCTCCACCCACTAACAAAGGGAGTGTCTCGTTTTCACATACCTAAACCATCTCCGCCAAAAACTCCTGTTTATGGCTGTCTTGAGCCATTCCATATACAGGAATGAAAATCCATTCGAATCCATATGTCAACATTTTATAAACAATTTAACACAATAATCCCCAGTCTCAACTTTAGTAACTTGTAAATTCAACGAATTAATACCCACTAAAATTCCACATGAACGCCCAAGGGGAGGAAGACAAAACCATGCAAAATCCTCCCCTGATGACAGGTGTTGCAAAAACGGCACAGAGAAGTTTGATCTCCTAGTTTCTAATAAGGCAATGAAATCAAGCTTGTGTTCCTCAATCGTTTCAGCAGTGAAACGGTGTTTAGCTAGATCTCGAAATCCGTCACTATTCCAAATTAAACCTCTTAGTCCTTGCATTTAGAATGTTTTCTTTACCCGTACTCTCGTCCCGCGCCTAACGCAAGAGTTATCATATTGTCTTTTTTTATTCTTACGAGGTCGTCTGACCCCAAGGTCAGTCGCCTCACTAGCCTCTTCTATAGAATCCAGTTCTTCGGCAGCAATGTCCTCGCATAAATTAGAGATTTTTGACACAAACAGAATGGCCGGCATACTCTCCTCCTTACCAAGATCAGTGTTTCGTTGAAGAACTGTCAATGTTCTGCTAAATTCATTATCATGAATGATTTGGGTTGCAAGTTTTCATTTTTCAGCCTTGTCCCCTAACGAAACCCCAATTGCATTTGCCTTCTCAAGAATTTCAACACTCGATAACGATAGAACAGAGAATTTAGAATTAGATGCAGTACCTTGTTCCCCATTACGATGTTGCGCCAACTCCGCTGCTCGCTCCAACTGTGTAGCATCAGCGTTGTGTTGAGACAAAATGCGATCACTCGATCGTAAAGAATTTACAGAAGGTGATTGAATGCCACCAAAAGCTATTACCTCAGCGAGTGTCGGTGGAGATCTAACCGCAAATTTTCCTTCATTCGAGCCTTGTCCTTGCATCAGAATGGACCCTCCATACTTGTGAACCGGTGTCATCAATAAACTTTCATTAATGTCAGTCTCTGATGGAGTATCCGAGTCCCTAAATGTCACCCCAGCCACCTTTTCTGGAAAGCCAACATCTGTAAATGACGATGATGTCGTACCAAAAACAACAACAGGAGCATGTGATACAGTATCCGTACGTTTCACAGCCTCCACCTCTACTACACCATTCGACGACAGAAAATTACCATTTATCGGAATAGGTAGCTTAGACCCCTGACCTTCCAGCGCCCCATGCACCTCTGCCTCCACAGAGTCAGTAGAAATGCAGGTTGACGCCAAAGCCTGCTCACCCGAAAAATCGTAGTCATTAGACTGTGAACAAATCACATGTCTGGCCAAATTATCATAATTTAAAGAGCAGGAATCAAACGGTACCCGATCAGTAGTATTCGCAGGACCCATCTCCTCAACAACCATCTGCATGCGATCATGAGCGTCACACGTAGGTAGCGCGCCATCCAACTCGTCTTTACCCACCTCCGGTACCTGTACCGCATCCTTGACGGGAGGAAAGATGAGAGGTAGCACAGGCTCCTGCTCACCCAACCGTCAAAGATCGTTAGACAAAAAACAACACACTTGTTGATTATGATCCTTGGGTAAAGATTTATACGAAGAAAATACCTTATGATTATAAATAGCATTATGAAGGTATTTTGTTACTTAGCAATTTAAGTGATAAGCTTTATAGTTAGCGGATAAAAATGATGTACAATTTCTTCGTTATGGTCAACCAAGCACTGGTATCTAGGTAGCACACGTGAACATTGGCTGTTGTATCTTCTTGATATTAATATATTATCTTTATCGATAAAATGAGGAGTGCCAGATTTGAGCGAGATTTATCGATAAAATGAGGAGTGCCAGATTTGAGCGAGAGAGAGAGAGAGAGAGAGAGAGAGAGAGGGTAAAGAATTTGAGTATTATCTTTATCGATAAAATGAGGAGTGCCAGATTTGAGCGAGATTTATCGATAAAATGAGGAGTGCCAGATTTGAGCGAGAGAGAGAGAGAGAGCGAGAGAGAGAGAGAGAGAGAGAGAGGGTAAAGAATTTTAGAATCTGGAGCCACAGTCCTTGCATGCGAATGGTTAACCGTTGAAAACTTCTTGTGCCAAACTTCCATGTGATTTTCAAAAAAACGTGTGTACCTACCGTGGAATATGTGTACTTCAGAATTATATCCCATTTCCTTCCATCTACTATGTAACATTTCACTCACATGGTGTTGTACCATGTCCCTCTATCCATATATATATGCATTCTCATCTTATGAGTTTGCTCATGTCTCCCCCTTCTACTTCTCTTTTGCTAGCACCAGTGTCAAGCAAGGAATACTACGAATAGAAAGGAAGATGTCCTTTCCTATTAGAAAGGAATAGTAATGTTGTAGAAGTAAGTTAGGAAGATGCACTATTGTTTACAATTCTGATCTCAAATCCTATTAGTCTTCTTTCCGTGTTGTTGAGGCTTTTGAGTAATATGTTGCCAACTCTTCTCCAGATACATAAAGTTATTCGGAAAGGGAGGCATGAGGAAAACTAACGTGACAACAATCTTGAAGGCAACTTCTAATCTTGAACTACCCAGTGAGGCAGAGTCATCGACGAATGGATGTTTCTAGGCTCCAGCATCTATCTCTGCATTAGCAATATATTTGAGGATTATGATAGTATTGTACAACAAGACCTCTTCACGGAGAACATAACCACCAGGTCACTAGTAGTGTACCACAGTACCTGGTAACTGTCCACTAGTAGAAAACAGACCTTTGGTCCAAGGAGGGTTTTGCTACAAACCGGGACTAATGCCCCGGTCCAACGGCTAGAACTGGCCCCAGGGGGTGGCAGGCACTAGCCCCGGTTCGAACGGGACCTTTAGCCCCGGGTCATGTAACAAACCGGGGCTAAAGGGTTTCAGGCAGGTCGGGTCGGGCGCCAGACCCTTTAGTCCCAGTTTGTTATACGACCCGGGGCTAAAGGTGGACCTTTAGCCCCGGTTCTAGACACAAACCAGGGCTAAAGGTCTGGCTATATCTTCTTCCCCTGCCTGAGCCACCATTCAAGATGGTGGCTCTCCTCTCTCTCTCTCTCTCTCTCTCTCTCTCTCTCTCTCTCTCTTTCTTGCTTCAAGCTCGAGTTCATGCCCTTTTTCCCTCAAGATTTGTCTATATTTTGTGGTGACCCATCTATCCAAAGGTTCTAAAAGGTGAGCAACTTCATCCTTTGAACTCTCATTGCTATATTAGCTCATTTCATGATCTATCTTATAGATGGATTTGTGGATTTAGTTTGGTAGTATTTTTTGCAATGATAGCATGAGATCGATGTTTAGATTCTATCTATCTTGTATTAATGTAAGGAACTCTGAGGTAAATATCATAATATGTGGATTCTATCTATATATATCTTGTTTTGACACATAGTCTCAAAATTTGATTTTAGAAGCACACACATGCGTGAGTTCATCATTCTTACTAGCTATCTAGGCAAAATATCCTTCTTCGTCTACCTGCGTTCAACAAACTGAAAAAATTGTAACAAAGATAGGGTTAATTCATAAAAGCTTGATAAGAAGACATCACAGTACATCTTCGAGAAGCTCCTCTATGGCGAGCTCCTCGAAGATGTCTGAGGATATATAGGATCCTAAGACATCTTCGAGAGAAGCTCCGCCGTAGTGGTGTCTCTCTGGCACCATCTTGGAGTTAATAACTTCTCTAGCTATAGATTAATATGCCGGGTAACTAAAACAATTCACATATTAGGGAGTGCCTCTATGGCGAGCTTCTCGAAGATGTCTGAGGACGGGATCCTAAGACATCTTCGAGAAGCTCTGCCGTAGTGGTGTCCCTACTCTCGCACACCATCTTTCAGTTTATATCTTCTCTAGCTAAATCAGTATGATGGTGGAGCTAACTAATTTCACATATTAGAGAGTGCCTCTACGGCGAGCTCCTCGAAGATGTCTGAGGACGAGGTCCTAAGACATCTTAGAGAAGCTCCGCCGTAGTGGTGTCTCTGGTCTCGCACACCATCTTGCAGTTCTTCACAAGAATGCATACCTATTTATAGATTAAGCAGCACAACATAGTGAGACGCGATGACATAATGTCGACACACTCACCCTGGCATAGTGCTGCCACCCACCCAAAATAGTGTCGTCATTTAATTTACTGGCTTAGTGCTGCCCACTGAGGACATAGTGTCGACATGTTGTCTCCATATCCATATTTAGTCCCGGTTGGTGCCTCCAACCGGGACTAAAGGTTCATCATATCTTTAGTCCCGGTTGCTGGTTTTAATTTTGTTTTTTAGATTAGTAGTAATTAATTATGATTATGCTGCCACCCACCCAAAAAAGTGTCTTCATTTAATTTACTGGCTTAGTGCTGCCCACTGAGGACATAGTGTCGACATGTTGTCTCCACATCCACATTTAGTCCCGGTTGGTGCCTCCAACCGGGACTAAAGGTTCATCATATCTTTAGTCTCAGTTGCTGGTTTTAATTTTTTTTTTTAGATTAGTACTAATTAATTATGATTATGCTGCCACCCACCCAAAATAGTGTCGTCATTTAATTTACTGGCTTAGTGCTGCCGACTAAGGACATAGTGTCGACATGTTGTCTCCACATCCATATTTAGTCCCGGTTGGTGCCTCCAACCGGGACTAAAGGTTCATCATATCTTTAGTCCCGGTTGCTGGCTTTAATTTTATTTTTTACATTAGTACTAATTAATTATGATTATGTTTGATGTACTTAATTAATTATATAATGCAGATGATCCGGCAATGGATGCACGCTGACCGACTCTCTAACGAGTTCATTAAAGGCGTGCATTCTTTTCTTCTTGTGGCTGAGGCAAACAAGCGGAATGGTTTTATGTCTTATCCATGTGGTGTCTGTCAGAATCATAAGGAATACTCTTCCTCAAGAGTCCTTCACAACCACCTGTTTTGGTCCGGTTTCATGACCGGCTATAATTGTTGGACCAAGCACGGAGAAAGAGGGGTTATGATGGAAGACAACGAAGAAGAAGAGAATGACAACGACTACCCTGAATACGATGGTACTACAATGGAAGACATTGATGAATAAAAAGATGAAGAATGGGCATCAGATCTGCCCGATGATGATCTTAGTCGGGCCATTGCTGATGCCCAGGAAGAATGAGTAACTAAAAGGGAGAGGTTGAAGTTCAAGAAGATGTTAGAGGATCACAACAAATTGTTGTACCCAAATTGTGAAGATGGGCACAAAAAACTGGGTAGCACACTGAAATTGCTGCAATGGAAGGCAGCGAATGGTGTGACTGACAAAGGATTTGAAAAGTTGCTGAAAATAATGAAGAAGTTGCTTCTAAAGGATAATAAAATACCCGCCAGTCCTACGAAGCAAAGAAGGTTGTCTGCCCTCTAGGATTAGAGGTGCAGAAGATACATGCATGCATTAATGACTGCATCCTCTACCGCGGCGAGGAGTACGAGAAGTTGGATGCATGCCCAGTATGCACTGCATTGCGGTATAAGATAAGACGAGATGACCCTGGTGATGTTGAGGGCGAGCGCCGCATGAAGAGGGTTCCTGCCAAGGTGATGTGGTATGCTCCTATAATACCACTGTTGAAACGTTTATTCAGGAACAAAGAGCATGCCAAGTTGTTGCGATGGCACATGGAAGACCGTAAGAAAGACGAGATGTTGAGACACCCCGTTGATGGGTCGCAGTGGAGAAAAATCAAGAGAAAGTTTCCAGACTTTGCAGGTGATGCGAGGAACTTATGGTTTGGTCTAAGTACAGATGGCATGAATCCTTTTGGAGAGCAGAGCTACAGTCATAGCACCTGGCCTGTGACTCTGTGTATCTATAACCTTCCTCCTTGGTTGTGCATGAAGCGGAAGCTCATTATGATACCAGTGCTCATCCAAGGCCCGAAGCAACCCGGCAACGACATTGATATGTACCTAAGGCCATTAGTTGAAGAACTCTTACAGTTATGGCACGGACAAGGTGTACATGTGTGGGATGAGAACAAGCAGGAGGGATTTGACCTACGAGCGTTGTTGTTCATAACAATCAATGATTGGCCTGCTCTTAGTAACATTTCAGGACAGAAAAACAAGGGATACAATGCATGCACACACTGTTTAAACGAGACTGAAAGTATATATTCGGATAAATGTAAGAAGAATTTGTACCCGGGAAATCGTCGTTTTCTTCTGCCCACGCACATCCTAAGAAAGAAAGGTAAGCATTTCAATGGTGAGGCAGACAGCCGGTGTAAGCCTATCCACCGTACTGGTGATGATGTATTTGATATGGTGAAGGATTTAAAAGTAATCTTTGGAAAGGGTCCTGGTAGACAATCTGTTCCGAAGGACGATGTCGGACACGCACCCATGTGGAAAAATAAATCTATATTTTGGGAGCTACCCTATTGGAAAGTCCTAGAGGTCCGCTCTGCAATTGACGTGATGCACCTGACGAAGAATCTTTACGTGACGCTGCTAGGCTTCTTGGGCGTGTATGGGAAGAGCAAAGATACACCTGAAGCCCGGCAGGACCAACAACGTATAAAAGACCGAGACAACATGCATTCAGAGTTGTTTGAAGGTACTGCTAGCTACGCTCTTACCAAAGAAGAGAAGGAAATCTTTTTTGAAGTCCTTTACAGTATCAAGGTCCCGTCTGGTTTCTCGTCGAACATAAAGGGAATAATAAATATGGCAGAGAAAAAATTTCAAAACCTAAAGTCTCATGACTGCCACGTGCTTATGACCTAGCTGCTTCCGATTGCATTGAGGGGACTCCTACCGAAAAATGTCCGAGTACCCATTGTGAAGCTATGTGCGTTTCTCAATGCAATTTCTTAGAAGGTAATCATTCTAGATAGTCTACTAAGGTTACATAAAGATGTGGTCCAATGTCTGTTCAGCTTCGAGTTGGTGTTCCCACCATCCTTCTTCAATATTATGACTCACATCCTAGTTCACCTATTCGATGAGATTAACATTCTTGGTCCTGTATTTCTACATAATATGTTCCCCTTTGAGAGGTTCATGGGAGTGTTAAAGAAATATGTTCATAACCGTGCTAGGCCAGAAGGAAGCATCTCAAAGGGATATGGAACAGAGGAGGCATTGAGTTTTGTGTTGACTTTATTCCTGACCTTAAACCCATCGGTGTTCCTGAATCATGGCATGAGGGTAGACTTAGTGGAAAAGGCACGCTAGGAAAGAAGGCAAGGATATGTATGGACGGACATTCTCTCACTAAAGCACACTACACAGTTCTGCAAAGTTCCACCTTGGTGGCTCCGTATATCGAGGAACACAAGAATATTATACACTCCAACAACCCAGGAAAGCCTGGCTCCTGGATTAGAGATGAACATATGAGGACTTTTGGCGGTTGGTTGCAGACACATCTCATGAATGACATAAATGTTGGAGAGCAGTTGTACTTGTTGGCCAAGTCACCATCTTCGACTATATTGACTTTCCAAGGGTACGAGATAAATGGGAATATATTTTACACGATCGCCCAAGATAAAAAGAGCACCAATCAAAACTGTGGTGTCCGATTTGATGCAACAGACGAGAATGGGAAAAAGGATACATATTATGGTTACATAGAGGAGATATGGGAACTTGACTATGGACCTTTTCTTAAGGTTCCTTTGTTTCGGTGCAAATGGGTCAAGGTGACAGGAGGCGGGGTTGAGGTAGACAAGAAATACGAAATGACAACAGTGGATCTCAACAACCTTGCGTATAGAAATGAACCATTTGTCCTAGCCAATGATGTGGATCGGGTTTTTTATGTGAAGGACATGTCTACCAAACCGAGAAAAAGGAAAGATAAGCAAAAGAATACAGCATCCGATGAGCCAAAGCGCCACATAGTTCTTTCAGGAAAAAGAAACATGTGGGGGATGGAGGATAAGACAGACATGTCAAAAGATTATGATAAGTTTCATGAAATTCCGCCCTTCGCTGTGAAGGATGACCTAAGCATCCCGTTAAGTAAGGAAGATGCTCCATGATTACGGATTAGAAGAAAACCCTAACATGTGTAGATGATGGTGATGTACAATATTATTAAACCTTTATTTTTAATGATCTTCTTATATGTATATGGATATGAACTATCTCGATCTCAATAGGTAGTATTGCAACTTGTTGTGGCCAGACATTTATTAATATTAAAACATAAAAATTAGTCATAATCATATCTAGCCATGTAGTACACAGCTTCAGGGTTGTCTTCGGAATCGTCATCGTCATCGTCGTCGCTCGTAGCACGCGGATGGATCCTCAGCCCTTCCTCGTAGCACGCGGATGGATCCTCCGGCCTCGGATTCATGACCCGCGGGGGAGGGGGCTCCCGGATGACGACCCCAGTACGCCCTATGCCTTCACCACCACCACCATTCTTGTGGCTATGCGGCTGGTGAAAGTGCGGGTACCTCAGGCGAGGATGGTCTCCCATGGCGATGTAGCGCATCACACCGGCGATAGTCCGGTTCGCCCACCACAGGCGGTGACCAGCCTCGTTGTGGTTCACTGGGGGCAGGCCGTCACCCTCGTACCTGGCGAGCTTCCTTTCCCGCCGGTTTGTGAAGAAGGCATTCTAGGTGTCGAGGTTGTCGGGATACCAATGGGGATCCATCCGCTGCTCCGGCGTGAGCTCGAGGTATAAGTGGTTCGTGATGGCCGTCAGGCGGGCCGAACCTTGAGGCACTGGAGGAACAGGAACCCGTCCAGCGCTCAGCATTCAGCCAGCGGGCAGCCGGTACCCTGGCGGACATGGGTAGCTGGAGGCGCACAGCGCCTCTGTCTCCTCGAGCATCAGAAAGGCCCAGTAAGCGGTGTCCATTGTTGTGAGAGAGAAGGCGTGGATGTGTGGATGGACATGGCGGTCGGCCTAGATATAGAGGGACATGGCGGGAGAACATGGCGGGAAGCGGGGGAAATGGCGGGAAAGCATGGCGGGAAGCGGGAGAAATGACGGGAAAACATGGCGGGAAGCGTGGGAAATGGCGGGAAAATATGTTTTAGTCCCAGTTAATAGTTTTAGTATTAAATATTATATTTCTAATGAGTCTATTATTTTTTGTGAATATTTTGGTATATTATATGTATTTTTCTGTTTTTAAATAATAAACTATATTTTTCCAACATTTGTACTAAATATAATACTTGTTAAACAATAGATAATTTCATTTAAGTTGTATAATAAAGTATGATAATAGATTTAAATTATAGATCTTCTTTTTCTAAAAAAATTGATATATAATACATAATTTTCTGAAAACTATAAACTATTTTTGATTTGGCGCCAAAAATAACCTTTAGCCCGATGTGGCGCGCGGGAAGAGCGGTGGTCGAAAACACCTTTAGCCCCGGGTTGTAATACGAACCGAGGCTAAAGGGACCCGGGGCTAAAGGGGGGGTGGTATAAATACCCCACCCCCACCCCGGGTCATGCCACGACTCGGAGAGCCAGATAAGAGGAGCTCGCTCATCGCCGCCGTTCATCGCGCCTCCGCGCCCGTCCGTCGCCCGCCGCCCATCATCATGCCGCCGTTCATGCCGCGCCTTGCCGCCGCCCGCCGCCGTCGTTATTGCCGATTCGTCTGCCGCCGACGCCGTTAAATGCTGCGCCGTCCGTGCCTCCGTCAAATCTCTCATGACGTCTGTCGCCACTTGCAAATCTCCGCCCGCCTCTCGCCGTTCAGGTGATCGCTGTGAGTCCAGTCAATTTTGGTTGTTATGTTGTTAATTTTGGTTAATTAGTATTATATGTTAGTATTTAGTATTAGTATTAGGTTAGTATTTAGTATTAGGTTAGTATTTAGTATTAATATTAGTATTAGTATTAGTATTAGTATTATGTTAGTATTTAGTATTATTATTTGTATTAGTATTTAGTAGTTAGTATTCATATTAGGTTAGTATTAGTATTTAGTATTAGTTAGTATATTAGTATTAGTTAGTATTTACTATTATTATTAGTATTAGTATTTAGTAGTTAGTATTAGTATTAGGTTAGTATTAGTATTTAGTACTAGTTAGTATTTAGTATTAATATTAGTTAGTATTAGTATTAGGTTAGTATTTAGTTAGTATTAGTATTAGGTTAGTATTTAGTATTAGTATTAGTATTAGTATTAGGTTAATTGTATAGGTTAGTATTTATCTAGGGTTAGTTAGAATACTTAGTTAATTAGGTTTAGTTTAGTTAGTGTTAGGTTTAGGGTTAGTGTTATTAGGGCAATACTTAGTGATTTAGTTACTGTTTATGTTTTATGATTGTTTATTGCTATTATTTAGTGATGCTACGTCCATCTCGTCCGAGCCTACTGGACTCTGTCGGGGATGTCCGAGTCTGGGCTCCGCCGGATTGGCACTAGGAGGTGCTACCTGTCGGGACTCGTACCTTGGTGAGGAATCCGGGTATCATCGTCGACCCGGAGCTTTTTTGGTGGCGTCAACGAGGTCCAGGAGCGGTGCAGAGGGAGCCAGCCCCCAAGGAGGTGGTACGTCGTCGTATCAGGGAGGAGGACGAGCATGTACGACGATACATGTATCTTTTGGAGACTAGGTTCTCCAATATCTGGCAGGTTCACGGATCTCACCCGAGCTATTCTCCGGTGATGGTTCCTCTTCTGTGGCTGCAGAGCTCCCGTAGCATATAACGTGGCAGCCGCATACACTAGTTTGATATGAGCGAGATGTATTAATAATGTACTTTATATGAGCGAGATATGAGCGACATGTATTAATAATGTACTTTATCTTATATTATTGTACTTTATCTTAATCATTAAGTAATGTATCCGAGTTGTCGCAATTGTAATATTCTTTTACTTAATGCAATATTCCTTTTCTGTATTAGTTAAGCTATGGACGGTAGACAGAATGAAGAGGAGCTTCTCAACATGATAGATGAGGGTACTGGGGGGGTCTTATTTCAATGGCTCCGAATATCTTAATTTGTCTGGAGGAGACGATGGCGGAGAAGATAGTGGAGACGATGTGCTTACCATGGTGGAGACCATGGTGAAGACACCATAATAATGACAAACTCCGTCGAGGTATATAAAGCCTCTATTGATCGTTCACTAGTATAGATGCACTAATTCGTATATATGTACTGACGAATGTTGCTTCTCTTAGACCTCCGCTTCCGGCCAATCTTCTACAAGGACAAGAGGCCCGACACACAAGTTTCCCGCTGATATCCGTTTCAGCATTGACTTAGTCTCTCCGTAGGGTCAACCGCTGGAGCCCAAAGAATCTGCGAATGCATTTACAAGTCAATGCGGAGTGATTGTTAGAGACATCGTCCCGATCACCACACGAAATTGGAATAAGCCAGGAAAGAAAAAGGATCCAACTGGGGCTAGTTTTGTAGATGACAGAGTGAGATATACGATGTGGAATTCTCTCATGACACATTTCACCCTACCAGTCTTGGAGACTGATGAGCTCACACAACAAATGACGAGGAAAGTCAAGCACTTTGCTCTTAAGAAGATGGCCGAACTATTCAAGGAATGGAAAAAAAGATTGTACCACAAATATGTCTTGAAGAAAAAAACTCCTCCATTCACTGGCCCACTAGAGTTGCGCAGGATAACTGGGCCGCATTTGTGGAATACAAGACCTCGAAACCAGCTAAGGCAATGTCAGCAAAGAATAAGTTAAATGCAGCCAAAAAGAAATATCACCATCATATGGGCACAGGTGGCTACAGGAGTGCCATGCCTAAGTGGGATAAAGTTGAGGCTGACCTGGAGGGTAAAGGGGTCACTCCAGCTACGTCTTGTTGGCCCAGGAGGTCAAGAAATTGGGTACTCGGGCATGGGGCATCATTAGACCCAGAAACATGTGAGATTGTTGTAGCCGAAGAAATTTCTTCACCCAAGAATCAACTTATTAAAGTGATAAAAGAGGTTGAAGAGGAAACATTTGTTCCTGACAGAGAGAACGATGAGCTGACAAAGGCTCTCGGGAATCCTGAAAAGGCTGGACGAACAAGAGGGTTCGGACCTTCTTATCCATGGGTTATCGGGTTTCTCGAGCACCTTGACATGTACAGAAGCCGATCGAGAAAAACAAAGCGGCAAAAATAGAAGGATACGGAGCGGTTCGCGAGGTTTAAAGCCATGGTGCAGGAGCATCGCCAGGAGCTTAATGAGCTTAAAGGACTCCGACAGCAAGATCCTGCACCGGACAGTACGGTCGGCCCATCGCAATGGAAAAGCAGCGTGGCTTCCACGGAGGGCCATGGTAATGATGCAACGATGGATGTGAACCCCGTGGATGCAATTAAGGAGAAGCCTAGTTGTGAGTTGCATGTTGAACTAAAGAGTATATCCATGAAGGTGGCGGTCGGCTTTGCTTTACCTTCTGCACCGGGAGCGACCTACCATTGCAATCCGATTCCAGCTGGCTATGCTCGTGTCGGTGTGGATGAAATTCAACCTATGTGTCAGTCACTACATCTTGACATCCCTGGAGGTGAAGGGGAGACGACACTAGGAGAAGTCAGGAGTGGCTTCATTCTTTGGAAAAAAGAATACATCAAGTTTCCAGGCTCGACACCAAGGCCACCTTCTCCACCGAGAAACAATCCATCACCTCCAAGGCAACCGTCTCCTCCCAGTAAAAGTCCACCTCCAAGTGCACCGTCTCCACACAGTAAAAGTCCACCACCTCCAAGTCCAATCCATGACCCCAACACGAGTCCATCTCAATCTACACAGCCGCCTCCACCAACTAAGGGCCAATAGCGGAAGAATCAACGCTCCGTCGAGCGATAACCGACGCCCAAAGCGATAGTTGTCGCCCCTCCCAAGAGTACCGCCAGTTCCTCCCAAGAGGGCTTACGACCTGACCGATGAGGAGACCGATGCGGTCGTACGGGCCGAAGTGGATGCTCATTTTAAAAAGAAACAACCTGAGCCAGAGGTCCAAATAAAACCGGAAACCAAGGAGCACTTTAGAAAATTACTGACGCAGCCATCCCAAGCTCAGTTAAATACGCCAGATGACTATACACGATGTCTTCAGAAGACACTGAAACAGAAGAGATCAAGCGGTAGAGGAAGCATCACAAAAGAGTTTCCCAGCAGGGGAACAAGCAAAACAATCAAGTGGTAGCGGAAGCATCAGAACGGACGTCCCCCAGCTGGGGAAACAAGCAAAACAATCGAGTGGTACCCGAAGAACCAAAAGAGATGTTCCCCAGCTGGGTAAACAAGCAAACCAATCGCTCCCCCGCTCCAGGTGAACATACCCGGACCTCAACTATATGAGTTTGAACCTATGGATCTGAAAACGGCTAAGATATTGGCCGAGCAATGTAATATGTCTATTCATGACATTATTCACGGCGATATGCCCAAGACTGAGGTAGCACCCAAATTTGTTCACGGGGAGCCTCTGGTCAGTTCTGAGAGGCTTCAGGATATGCCAACACAAATGCGACGATTCCATGAATGGTACATGAAAGCATCAAAAGAATAGCAATATTGGCTCTTACTGAAAGTTCAAAAATCGCATTACTTCACTGAAGACGAGGTCCCTATCTAATTTACAGAATTATTTCAGTTATTCAATCTAAAGGAAATGACAAAACTATCCTCAGTTTGTATTGTCTATAAGTGATTATTTATGTAATTAGGTCTCTATCTCAGCTTGTTCAATTCATTCCCAGTAAGTATACTCACTATATTCTTTTGTACGCTATATATAATGATGCAGAATGAAGATGCTCGATTGTAAAAGAAAGGCTATCAATGAATTTGGGTTCATTGACCCACATCGAGTTCATGGAGCTATACTAAAGGATAAACCACTAGAGACCGAGCACAACTTGTTGCGGTTTCTCAAGAAACAACATTTCTGTAATGAAATACTATTTCCTTACCACGACTGCAAGTGAGTTTTTGTACACATTAAATTTTGCTTACTCGATGTTCAGTGTAAATGATGAGTTACTGACGTATGTAAACCTTGCGTAGGTACCACTGGATTCTTCTAAGCATTTCACTTGTCTTGGGAAGAGTTCACATCATGGACTCACTAAACAAAGACATTGAAAATTACCGCAGCATTATCGATGCGCTCCAGAGGTAATTTCAACCATTATCGCACTATATCGATTTCTTTCGTTCATTTTCTGGGATATCAACTAGTTATTAACTCATACATTAATTTTCTTTGTCGGGTAGGGTTTGGACACAGTTCAAGAACCATGTCCGCGGTCAATGGCGTGAGGAGCTATTTTTTAAATTACTCTCGGTAAGTAGTACGAGCTAAGTCCACGCATCTATTTAATTCTAGTTTATGTGCATTTATCATGCTAGAGTTATTATTTAATTGAATTCTATTCTTGTAAAGTGCGCGAGGCAGCCATAGGAGACTAATCTATGTGGATTCTACGTGTGCGAGTTCATTCGCATCAGTATTGAGAAGCTCTCGGAAAATGTTCGAGTAAGTAAACAATATATTCACCCTTTATTTTTATTACAAAAAGTTATGTTGAGTCTAATTCATACGATCTCCTTTTTATATAGTTGAACGCGATGCGGGACAAGCTCCTACTAGAGGACCGCCTAATAGCAATTCAAGAGGAATTTGCTGGATTTTTTGTCGACGAGGTCATAGACCCACGTGGAGAATACTCTATACGTAGACTCTAAAGCATCCATGTAATGATCTCCATGTAATCAAATAGACATGCTCTGGACCCGGTTGGGACTCCATGTATGCTTGTAAGAGAAATTATATCATATATTGCACCAATGTGTACAAGAACTGTGTAGTAGCGTCCTGTATGTATACGAAAACTTGTTTCTAATAAAAACACAGAATGAAAAATAATTGAACACAAAACACAAAATAAAAAGAAAAACACAAAACCCTAAAACCCCATCCCCTGCCACGGCAGCCAAATGGCCCAAAATGCTGCCGCGGCAGGGAACCTTTAGTCCCGGTTCGTAACACGACCTGGAACTAAATGTCCTGCCGTCCAGCGCGCCTCGCAGGGCCACGTGGTTGTACCTCTAGCCCCGGTTCGTAATAGAACCAGGGCTAAAGTTTGGACCTTTAGTCCCGCTTTGGCAGTCCCTGTTCGCAATCCGGGACTAAAGATCCTTACGAACCGGGGCTAATTGTCTGGTTTCTACTAGTGGTCCTTCGTTAGATTGTCAAAATAAAACCTTTGGGTTGAAACCATGAATTATGGTTACTCGTAGAACACAAACCATTGATTAAGGATCGATAGCTACAGACTTGGTTTCGTCACTTTGGACTTCAATATGATAAATTCTCTCCAAGATAAACTATCGGTGCTTCGAAGAAAGGGGAAAATGTCTCCACTAATAAGTGTATCACAGTCGCCCTGCATCGTAGAGCGGTTCTTTGGAAATAAATTTATGATAATTAACCAACATGCATTGAAGACAAAATCATATATAATTGACTTGACTTGATAGAACCAACAACCCTCAACCTAACCCTCCCCGCAGCATCGGCGCTGCGCCGCACCGAGGATTCTAGCCGCCAACATCCTTGAGGCCCCTCCCGTACCCCTCCACTCCCTCAGCCGCTGCCGGCGGCATCACTGGGCAAAGTCCGTGCGGCGTGGTGGAGGTGGGGCTCTCGCTGGTTGCATCCAGGGGTGGGAGGGCGGTGCCCGTCCTTGCTCCTAAAGCTAGGGTAATGCATGGTGACGACGGTCGGTAGCGGCCGTGAGGCGGTTTGGGTTTGATCCTGGGACCTTATGGGCCTAGAGGGCCCCGAGTTCCTGCACCCTGTAGGTTTCCTATGTGACATTAACATCGTCCTCTGGGCATGGTGGTGGCGGCCTCCTCCTTCTCCGCTGGAGGTGGCAGCGAGATGTGGTGGATCTCGGGATCTCATGTCTTGCAAAATAATCGTCCAATGGTCTTCGTGCAAATTCATCGATTTATTTGTGGTCCATCCTCCTCGATCTGGCCATTGACTTGTTCGGGACATACCCTTCAAAGGAAAACACTGACTGGTGCATATGGTGCTCCTTACACATGTCGATTGGATAGGGGACGATCGCGTATGTCAGAACATCAGCCTAACAGGCCTCATTGGGTGTATCACAAAGCTCTATTTTTTGTTGACATCAAGGGGCATGTGTACACCAAGATTTCCAAGGGATCGACACTTGAGGAGAATGCCATGGCGGTTGTGATTGGAGAACCTAATAGTGGGGAAGGTGGGGTCTTAGTTGCAATGAAGACTTAGCTTCAAAGGCTGTTATTTGGACCTTACTTGCGGGATATGTCCCCGTCCAGACCGGATACGAGTTCTTGTGAGCTTGGTGGTTCGTGACTTGCAGTAGTGGCCTCCGTAAGTGGGGGCGGCAGCACTAGAAGACTTCTTTCTTGGTGGTGCTCCTCAAGTGCCGAGTCGTGATATGTAGGGTGAACACTGAAGGTCTAGCCTTTATTGGTTGTATCTGACAGTGACCTTATTGAAGGCATTGTTTTGGGAATGCGATCTTTGTCTAGGGAGAAAATCAAAGAACTTTTATCAGTCAATGGAAAAGCATGTGCATTATTTTCTTCTTAGACGCGTTGCTTTTCGAGAATCTACTTTATTGTACGGGTGCTGTCTTTGGTGGTGGTTAGAGTGCTATTGCTGCGGGGTGATTGATCGCTGTGGCTGGGCTTTTTTCTCTTTTTATTTGTTTTTTGGTTATGTGCATACTTGATGTCTTTAGACATCTTGTTGGTGTAGTGGTTGGGTGTAATTCATATCTATGTGATATTAATACCTTTATCGAAAAGAATACTTGACTTGACCGGTGTTATTTAGTACTAATGTATAATCTTACCTCACGGCCTAGTGTTGGATGCCCTCGCAATTGCGAGGGCCACTGTGCTAGTTTCAATATAAGGAAAAAGCTCTTTTGCCCGTTTGAAAAGAAATGTCCTTCGTTAGATTGCCAAAAATAAAACCTTTGGGTTGAAACCATGAATTATGGTTACTCGTAGAACACAAAACATTGATTGAGGATCTATAGCTATACACTTGGTTTCGTCACTTTGTACTTCAATATGATAAATTCTCTCCAAGGTAAATTATCAGTGCTTCGAAGAAGGGGGAAAATGTCTCCACTAATAAGTGTAGCACAGTCGCCCTGCATCATAGAGCGGTTCTTTAGAAATACATTTATGATAATTAACCAACATGCATTGAAGACAAAACATATATAATTTACTTGACTTCATAGAACCAACAACCCCGGACCTAACCCTCCCTGTGGCATCGGCATCGCGCCGCACCGAGGATTCTAGCCGCCGACATCCTTGAGCCCCCCCTCCCTCTGCCGCTACCAGTGGCATCGCTGGGCAAAGTCCGTGCGGCGTGGTGGAGGTGGGGCTCTCGCTGGTTGCATCCAGGGTTGGGAGGGTGGTGCTCGTCCTCGCTCCTAAAGCCAGGGTAATGTGTTGTGACGGCGGTCGGCCGCTGCCGTGGGGCGGTTTGGCCTCGAGGCTGGAACCTTATGGGCCTAGAGGGCCCCGAGTTCTTGCACCCTGTAGGTTTCCTATGTGGACATTAACGTCTTCATGTGGCACTGCCGCATCACTTGGGCCCTGGGGCGACAGCTCTGGGCATGGTGGTGGCTGCCTCCTCCTTCTCCGCTGGAGCTGACAGCGAGATGTGGTGGATCTCGGGATCTCATGTCTTGCAAAATAATCGACCAGTGGTCTTTGTGCGAAGTCATCGATTTATTAGTGGTACATCCTCCTCGATCTGGCCATAGACTTGTTCGGGACATACCCTTCAGAGGAAAACACGGACTGGTGCATATGGCGCTCCTTACACACCTCCATTGGATAGGGAATGGTCGTGTGTGTCAGAATAGAAGTAAAATAAGCTAGCAGGCTGCGCGTATTGCATTTGTGATACCCAACCCTATTCTTCTTTCCAATGTTGTCGATGCTGTAGAGTAATAGTTTTGGAATGGGCGGCATGAGGAAAGCTACCATGGCTCCCTTCCTCATGGTAATTTGGAGGCGTTGTTCACCCAGCGACGTGGGTGAATTTACTGTCCCTGGTCCTGGGCACCTGTCCAGGCTCGATACCACCGCATACCTCAACTCCGACGAGCTCCCAGTGCGGTCTAAACCGCTGGAACGGCGAGAAACCACGATCTGAGCTGAAACGGACGATGTGTCCTTCAATTAGGCCAGCTAAGCCGCTTGGTAGCTGTTTGGTCCTTGCTCCTTTCCACACACGAGCAGGCTATACAGTTTACGTTCCTCAAGCTAGGAAGCACCTGACAAGTCCAGGAGACGTCAAGCTGTCTATGACGCTGCCTGTTCCTCTGAATGATACAACGAGATCATGCGGCGTGCGCCCGAGCGAGCTTGGAGGACGGAGCATCGATAGCCAGTTGTGACTTGTGACATGACTCCGGCGAGAGACAGCAATAATCGTTGTGCACGCGACTACTACTGATGTATCCTGCAATTAAACATAGATTGTGCCGGTTTCAATTATACTCATTTCAATCATACTCCTCTTATTATTGATTCCAGCAATCAAGCTCATCTAGAGAATAATGCACGTTTCTCTTTTGAGGTGTATTGGGTGAGAGTCGAGACAACACAAAGCGGCTTCTATATGATGGTTGCAGCTGAACGGGCTGCGGGACACACCCACCGACAAAATAACATAATGCACTTATTCCGATTCCTCACAGGATGGGCAAAAAAATCAAATATGGAAGAGAGACTTCTAAATATAATTGATCATTTGGATATCAAAGCGGAAACTTTACCTCTTTCCGCGGCTGAACGCAAGGTGTTGCTGGATGCAAATCAGAGTGTTATCAAACTTAGACATGATAAAGAAACAAAGTGGCCTCAGTGTGGTAAGGTGAAATTGATTATTCAGGAAGCATAGGTAAAAAGAAAATTTTCAATTAGAACAAGAACAAGGAACCATAGTGGGTGAGAAAAATTTAAAAGTATACTCTGGTGAATACTATTAGAAACTTTTTGGAACACTAGTTCTGAACATTTTTTTTTCCTGGAAAAAAGCAAGCTTGATATCCCGCAGATCTCATCTAAGGAGATACCACCTTAACATTGGGAGGTGATGTTTTGGCTCACGGGTGCAAATGAACCTATTATAATATATATATATATATAAAACAAATTTCAAAATATAAAAGAATTATGAAAGAAAATTTCGCATGTACATCCTGACAGTTTGTGTTGGCACCAAAGATTTTGGGGTAAAAGAACAATTTTTATGTGACTTGTGTAAAAGATAAAAGTTATCCAAAAATATTCATGTTGGAGCATCCCAATTTGTCTTTTTACATGCGACACAAAAACTATTATTTTCCCCGAAAACTAGTGTGCTAACATAGAATGTCCGTATGTACGTAATCATGCCATTGGCACAAATATGTATCTACTACCTCACAAAATTACGGGTCCAAACTTAACTTTGTTAAACATGGCACCATTGGTACATGATGCATCGTGTCACAAATTTCAAAACTAAATTTGATTCACATCTCTTGAAACAAAAAAATCAAGCGTGAATAGTACCAAGCATAATTGATTTTTTTTACTGAAGTGGTCTCATATTGGTCTTTTTTTCTTGAGTTGTGGTTGCATTTTGATTTGAGATTTTTTTTGGCACGACAGGTACGGTGCATCCTAGATGAAGGTTGTCATATTTTTTGTGTTTGTTTGTAACTACTTTGTTCTGGTCTTATGCCTAGCAAGCACAGAAATACACTAAGAGGAGGACAAAAATACATTGGTTAAGAATATAAACTTCGATGTATCAATTTATTCAAATATTATAATTCTCTCTGGTTAAAACTAGCAGTACCACAAATAGTTTGCATGAAGTGTTTGCTTACTAATGAGTTCATGATAACAAGCATTGAATGTAGGCTGAAAAAAATGACTTGACTGGTGCTATTTAGATAGCGATTTTTTTACATCATGGCCTAATGTAGAATGCTCATATGAAGAAGTGTATTCTGATGTTGTGGACAAGTCTTATGACAATTGGTCAACAATCCACAAGAGATTTCGTGATAATTTTGTGGCCTCCCTCCCCCCTTACACACACCCATGCGAGCCATTATGTTTTATGCTGAAGTATGCCCCGAAAAATTTGATTGGAAGATGAGTTTTGGGAGAAAATCACTTCTAACTCTTGCTCGTCGGTATATAAGGCAGAAAAACGAAATGAAATGTATGGGTACAGTCGTCCTTGGTGAAGGTTAATTAGTACAAGTACTTTCCGCAAAAAAAAATTAGTACAAGTACTAGCTAGCACTCAGTGTATCTCACCCTTGTGGTGCATTCCTGCCTTCCAATATATAGATCTCCATCCCTTTGTGCTTCTCCAACATTCATCTTAGAATAATTACGGGAGACACTTGCTTGTAAGACACGGAGAAGAACATTTATTGTACATATCCGTGTGGGTAGGTCTCGGATGGCGAGACATTAAAAATTTTCACTACTTTTTCTCATGTGTGGTATTCCATCATATCCAACTTACATTTTCCTGCATTGCTATTAAGCATATAATCAGTCTAGGCTAGACGATGGATTAGTCGAGCTGTTCTGCATTCCTTATGAGTCTAGAAATAGTGCCTTCTCTACTTTGGAATGAGTGGTACCTGGGAATTTGACCGCCCGTGAAGTAAAGTAAGGAAAGCGGGAAGGGTCCAGTACAAAGAAAAGGTTATGAGGCTTAGAGATTTTTAATATAGTTATTTAGCAGCACCTGTCTACCATAGAGTAGGGGTATATGCCTATACCTTTCTTTTCAACTTCGTTATCACCATTGAGGAAAATTGTAATAGAGTACCAAACCATTGGGCATTCACCTGGCCTCCTATGTTTAGTGACGTTAGGAAATAGTGGTTGTGGTGGTTATAGCCGAGACCTATGGGATTAGGGATAGATAATAAGCTCATAACACGAAAAGCTCGGCCAGCACTTTCTAGCCCAACTCATATGAACTTGTTCTCATTTTGTTCACGAATCGACTAAATCTTAGTTTCTAGCTTGTTATGCTTAATGAACAAGCTAAACAAGGGCTGACGAGTAGATCACTAAGCTCGTTCATTGGTAGCACCTCAGTCCAACCCATTAGCTCATAGCTACCCATTCTTAACCTTCCTGGGCCCTCCAAATTCTCTTATTCAATTCCACATAAGATTGTCTTGATTGCTAATAAAAATTGACAAGAACTAGTAGCTTAGGACTAGCAAGCTAAACAATTTGGTGAGATCTCCATTAACAAAGTTTAATGAGTATTCATGACCGCTCACAAGCTTTTAACGAAGCGTACCAACATTAAGTTTTAAAACATTAAGGATAATGATACTAACGAACAAAACTTCTAGTAAATCTTAGGGAGTGGTATGCAAATAATTATAAATTCAAGGGGTATAAAGAAAAATATGTGCACTTATCGCCACCACTGCTCTAAAATATGTAAACTATCAAATTTCTCTTACAGAAACTACCCCTTTGGACCCCTTGGTGAAGTATTTGAGCTCCAAGTGCAGAATCTCACCCTGTAAGAAACATGTCAATATAATAAGTACTCCCATATGTGGTATGATACTGTGTTTTTTGTATCTCAAGAATTCGCTAAGATACTATGAAAAAATTAGCTCATTGAAGAAATAAGTATTTACTACCATACTAAATTCCAACCCAAATTCAACTCTAAAAGAATGAAAACTTTTGTACATGATGCATCAATTGCCTCACAAATATCAAGAGTAAACTCGATCCACTAGTCAAAAAAATACAAATTCATCTATGGTTCGTGGCAACGAACTCACTTGTTGGCAATAGATAGCTTAATGGTTTTAGTTTCTCTCTTTTACATTCCCAACAAATATTTCAGATATGCTACCCATGGGAAAGAAGTAATTTATTCATCTGTAGTAGTGGTGATACTTTTACTCTTTCACATATATTTAGTATTATAGCAATCCTCATCCGATGTACAAATCCTGTGGAGGAAGTGGGGAAACAAATCCAATTATTTGTACCAATAGGAGCCTCAAAATTTAGAGGAGCTCAATTAATACTTGATCTAACAATTATCCAATAGGTTAAAGTTTCTATTGATATTTGTGGAGTCGGTTGGGAAGAAGAAATAGAAGGTGCTTAGAAATGTGTGACAATTGTAAAAACCAAGTTTTGTCGACTTTTGGCAGCAACTTACCTTTCCTTCATCAAAAGTAGGAAAGAAATATGGCATGCAGATAAAGAAATATCGTTTCTTCTCTCCTACTCGTCTAGGAACCTCTTATGGGATCTTTTTTTACTAAAAATTGCCGGATTGGTTGTTTTTCTATTTTGATACGTTAATATTTTACGAATGTTGTCATGTTTTACGAATTCTTTTCTAACTTAGCAAGAACGAAAACAAAGTAAGGGGAGGAATCATGGGATATACACATTTTAACCATAATTTAACAGAAGGGGATGTGCCGATAATATGCCACTATTTTTGTAACAAGATGGGATTTAGGAGGAAGTTGTTGTGCACCATAAAGTGATTTTCTAGTTTCCGTTGAAACAATTTAAAATATAGTCGCTCTAAAATGTAAGGCGCTCATGCATCTCAAGGTTTTAGACCATAGGTTAGACCAATAGTACATGGGGTTACCTGCCGTACGAAATATACTTTGGAAGTGTCCTCCCTATTTAAGTTCAGTTGTATATATATTTTTTGTAAAGCATAACTATATTATCGATCTAATTAATAGTCAGAGTTAAATTTTGGACATGACATTAGGGTTCCTGTCCGCTGACACAGTCCTTGTCCGCACCATTGGGAAACTTCTGGTGCCAAAATTTCCTTGTGATGTTCACAATACGTGGGCACGTGCCACAGGACATGACGGGGTTCAATGTACTTTCGAAGTACATCTTATTTCATTCCATATGCCAAATAACATTTCACACATTTGGCGTTGCTACCCTGTTCCTCTACTCCTATATATGCATCCTCATCTGATGAGTTCTCACATCTGTTCTTCCTCATGTTCTCTTTTGCCAGCAGCAGAGCTAAACTAAGTAAGCAAAAAAAAAAAAAAGACTACAGGTCGAAAGGAAGTCTCCTATTAGAAAGGAATAATACTTAGATAAGAAAAAAAAAAGACTACAGGTCGAAGCTTTGATCGAGTACGTGTTTGTCATCGCTAAGATAAGAAAATACTTAGGAACGGGCGGCACGAGGGAAACTAGCATGGCTTCCTTCCTCTGCCTATTTGGAGCATTGGATCACCCTGTGAAATGGAGCCATCGGCCAATGGACTCTCAACGCGATGTTGCGTCTATGTATGCAACGGTCACAGATTTGAGGACTACCATCATACCGGGATCGAGCACATCAGTGCACTAGAAGGATGGTGACTAGGTCAGAGTAGTGTAACCATTAACTAAACTTTGGTTATAATGTCAATAAGAGAAAACCTTGGCTAGAACGTTAGAATTGCAATGATTCATGTAGGAAACAAAACAGTTATTAAGGATCTCTAGGTACACACTTGGTTGCATCACCTTAGATGTCGATATGATAAATTATCTCCGGTTAAAACTAGCAGTGCTTTGTAGATTGGGAAAGAGTCTCCACTAATAGACTATCACAGATGGTATGCATATGGAGCGGTTCTTCAGTCTTCACTAATCAGTTCCTTGTAACATATAGGCATCGAGGGCTAACAACAACATATATGGCATGACTGGTGTTACTTATAGATGGAAAATTTCACCTCACGGCATACTGTGGGATGCACACATGCAGTATTTTTTTTAGGGTGCACATATGTAGTAGTTTATTCTAAGTTGCAGCCGAATCCTGAAACAATTGTTCAACAAGCCATAGGAGGTTTCAAAACAATTCTGAACTCGCTCATGCTAGCCACATTAATATAAGATTGGACGTGACAATTTTGTTGGGCACTAAATGACTTATAATTCTTGCTTGTGTACATATATTAACATATATAAGACTGAAAACAAGAAAAGAAATGTGGGTACGGTTCTCCTGCCTAAATTACAGCTGAATTATGCATCATCGGTAAATATTCGTCAGTAAGAGTACCAGCTAGTATCCAGTGTATCACACGTGCATGATGCATACCTTCCTTCTTATATTACTGAATGATACTCCCTTGTGAGACACGTAGGGAGCATACATGGACTTTTTTTTTCAAAATGGGGAGTATGCCCCCGGCCTCTGCATCATGTATGGAGAGCATACATGTCATGGGA
This sequence comes from Avena insularis, assembly GCA_023614405.1. Classification (NCBI taxonomy): domain Eukaryota; kingdom Viridiplantae; phylum Streptophyta; class Magnoliopsida; order Poales; family Poaceae; genus Avena; species Avena insularis. Next base: position 35,664,447 of record CM042696.1, on the reverse strand, counting down.
AAGTGCATGTAGGTATTTTAGTAGTCCCTTGGCATGCAACGAGTTAGCAACTATGTTTTCTCATTTGTGGCCTTTCATCACATCTCACTTCCTTTTATCCACATTGTTGTTAAGCTTCCAATCAAATTGGGCTAGACAATGAAGTATCCAAGTTGTCTTGAATTCCTTGTGAGGCCACTAATGTTTTCTCTACATTGGAACGAGTAATATCTGGAAATTAGAAACCAAAGGAAAGTAGGGGAGCTCCTATAAAACGGAAAGGGTTGTGATGCTTAACAACTTCTAATGTAACCCTTGAGCTGATCTCTGCTCCCCATGTAAAGGTGTATATGTCAACCCTTCTTGTGCACTTCTTCCACGGTGAAAGCTATCACCCAATTACTCGAAGTCAAGCCTCTGTGAATATCGGACAAGGATGCTTGAGAAACCTGTAAAAATTTATGGCATCTATATTTTACTGCTGAAAACTACATTGATAATGCTATCCACTCCAACCAGCATCTTCCTTCGTGTGACCACTATGTGTACCTGGGAAGATTGGCCGTGGTTGCAACCAAGACCTGTGGGATTAGTTCTATTACACTTTATGGACCGGCTAGAACATAGTGCCACCTTGTTCTAAAATAAACAAAGTACCAATTTCCATTTATAGAAACTATTTCTTGGACCCTCTTGGTGAGGTATTGGTGCTATTAGTGCATAACTTCGTCCGCGAAGAACATACATTTTTCTAAAGTAGAGAAAAGTTTTGCATCATCTCGTTAATTAGGAAGAATAGAATTCCTGGTTATTTAGCCGAAAACCTGGCAAAAACCATCACAACATCCCACAATTAGGCATGCCAGCCGCAACCTAGCTACCAACATGAATTCTACACATGTCATCGAAGAGGAAAACAATGTCGGGGTTGCCATGCAAATTCATGTCATTACTCCTCCGCGAGCTAGAGACTTCACCTTTCACGACAACTGACAAAGAGCTTGCTGCAACAGACACCGAAAACCATGTCGGTCCATGTCAAACATTTGACTACACGCGACGACGGTGAGACAACTCCAACTTTGATGACATGGGGTGGTTTCTTCACTAACGAATTTATGACAACCTACTACAAGCAATGAAGGTTAACAAAAACATTCAAAATTTGACATATGTGATGTAGATAACGTAATTTTTTACGTACCGTGGGATGCACAATGTGACAATAGTTTATTCTAATGCTGCAGACAAGTCTTGAGACAACTCAAGATCGTATGTTAATTCAGATCGGGTGATGTTGGCCCTAGTGCACTGTTTTTATTCATGGAGGAGTGGTCTTTGTAGAACCCGAGGTGCTGCCAATGGTAGTGGATGTTTCTTCTGCTAGGAGTTGTTGTTCTCCACGGATTTGACTTTTTTTCCTTTTTGTATTTATTTGTTTTTCTATCTTTTGGCTGTGTGCATAGTTAATGTCTAGAATGGTTCCAGACGTTATGTTGTTGCAGAGGTTTTGTGTAATTAGTGTATATTATATTTATTGGAAAAATATACAAGTACTAAGACAATTGGTCAACAAGCCAAAGGAAGTTTCATAATAATTTTGTGCTCCCTCATGGCAGCCATTATGTTTTATGCTGAACTTTGTCTAGAAAATTTGACGGGACAATTTTTGGGGAGTAAATAACTTCTAACTTTTGCTCGTGGATAATATTATATAATAGAGAAAAATGAAATAAATATATTGGTATATCTTCATGCCTACGTTATAGTTGCATCATTCCTTCTCAGTACATGTTAGTTAGTACAAGTACTAGCTAGTATTTTATCAATGTATGTCACCCTCGAGGTGTATGCTTGCATGCCTGCCTATAAGTAGGTCTCCATCCCTTTCGTGTTTCTCCAATATTTATCTTAGAATAATTACCGCGGGTAGGTATAATACCCTGCCGACAACACATTCAAATTAATTAGCCACTACTTTTTATTATTGTGGTCTTTCATCACATCCAAATTCTCTTTTCGACATTGTTTTTCAGCTTCTAATCAAATTGGGCTAGACGATGAGTTATTGAGCTGTTGTGCATACCTTGTGAGTTTGGGAGTGTTTTCTTTACTTCGGATTGAGTGGTATCCGGAAAGCAGACAACCCATGAAGGGAAGTAAGGAAAGCCAGAAGGATCAATCACATGTGAAGGGGTTCTGGGGCTTATCAATTTCTACTGTTGTTGTTGACCTGCACCCGCCTTCTTGGGGGTAGGGCCGTATTCCATTAGCTTTCCTTTCACTTTTGAAACAATAGTGACGATAGCTCCTCGTTCCTTGGCGTTGGTGTCTCTGTGACAGTCGCGACCTGCTAGTGTAGCGGTTTTTGTGATACTTTCTGTGGTGCGGAATTTTGCCGTCGGGCACGGTCTGTAAGCTGTTTATGCAGCAACCCTATACTCGTGTTTGCTCGCTACCTCTGGTGGGGGCTTTATTAATTTAAAGCCGGGCACGTGGTGCCTTCAATCTAAAAAAAACAATAGTGAAGAATCTTGTTTACAAAATATTACACTCAAAGAACTTGAAGTGAAGCATCTTTTGGAATATACGAAAGGTGGTAGTACTGATTTATGGGAAAGTACATTTCTTGCTGAGAAGTACATCACTAATTCTGTCCGGTCCAACCACCTGCCTTATTGGGATGATATATGTGTACTGATTCTCGAAAGCAGTGGTGGTGGTAGCAGCCAAGATCTAGCAACCGGTACACAAACAATTACGAAGTGAAGGAGTAACAAGGAAAATCTGTACACATAGGGCCTCCCGTGTTCTAAAAAAATGTGTAGTAGTACTAAAATTCACTTACATCCACTACCCCTTGGACCCTCTTTACATGCTGCTAGCTGCACGCGTAACATACCTTAATTGCCGGCTGGCGTAGTAGTATTGCAAGCCACTTTTTGTTCAAAACAAATATCGAGATGGTAGTTACGAGCTAGCTAGCTAGCAAGTGATCGCATCAGTTTTCTTTCGAGATTGTGATCGTGCTACCTTGGTAAGGTAATGGAGCTCTGAGTGTATAACTTAAAAACTAGGCTGAACGGGGGAGGAAGCTCCTTAGTGGGCTGAGTGGGTTCATCCACCAAGACCATATGAATATATCATGTACTTCGACATGTGGGTACAATCCCATGTCTTTTATCTCTAGATCAAAACGCTAAGATGCTACGAACAAATCATGTCATTGTCTTCTACCCAAAAAATTACGGGTCCAAATTCAACTTTGTAAAACATGACACCATTGGTACATGATGCATCTGACATGCCACAAATTACAAGACTAAATTCGATCCACGACTCATGAAACAACAAAAAATCAGCTGCGAACAGTACCAAATGTAATTCAAAATTGTTGCTAAAATGATCCCAGCAGATTGTTGGTCTTTTTTTTCTCAAGTTGTGGTCACATTTTGATTTGAGATTTTTTTTGGCATGATAGGTGCATCCTAGATGAAGGTTGTCATGTGTTATGTGTTTGTTTGTAACTACTTTGTTGTGGTCTTATGCCTAGCAAGCACACTACTAAGAGGAGAAAAAAGACATTGGTTAAGAATATAAACTTGGTCGTGTCACCTTTGTTTTCAATACTAAAATTATCTCCTCTTAAAACTAGCAGTGCTTTGAAGAAGTGGGAAAACATTTCTCCAACTAAGAAGAGTACCACAAATAGTCTGCGCGGAGCGCTTCCTTACTAATGAGTTCATGATAACAAGCATGGAATGAAAGCTTGGAGTGCTTTGAAGAAGTGGAAAAACACTGCTCGAACTAATAAAAGTACCACAAATAGTCTGCATGGAGCGGTTCCTTACTAATGAGTTCATGATAACAAGCTTGGGATGAAGGCTGAAAAAAGCAGATATGACTTGGCTAGTGTAATTTAGATAACGGAATATTTTACATTATGGCCTAATGTAGAATGCTTAGATGAAGAAGTTTATTCTGATGTCGTAGACAAGTTATGTGACAATTGGTTAACAAGCCTAAAGATGTTTCGTGGTAATTTTGTTCCCCCTCATGCGAGCCATTATGTTTTAAAACACCCAGAGCGGACCTATTAAGGCCCCTCGTCAGACAGGAGGCACTTCCCGTGCGTGGCGCGATAGATCACTGACGATGCAAAATTTTGACCGTCTGCTCATGGTCTAGGTAGGTTCCTTCACGGGAAATCACACACAGAAAATTTTCTAGAATCGTAACAAAAAATATCGCACAAGGTTGGTCTGCGGAGTATTGTCTGCTTAGTGGAAAAGCATCCCCACGATTCGTGATCATATAATGGTATTCCTGTTCCTTGCAATCTTTTGTCTAACTTTCACAGTTTCTTTTTATGTCCCCCTTTTCACACGGAGACACAAAATATCCGAGTGTGTAGTGAGTTCTCGAGTTCGCCTCTCCTAGTATTCCGTTGACGCGTGTGTGCCCTCATCTCCTTCATCCACGTGCTACATACGTGTTGGGGACGATGGGATCCCGTCCGCAATAAAAGTACCACAAATAGTCTGCATGGAGCGGTTCCTTACCAATGAGTTCATGATAACAAGCTTGCGATGAAGTCTGAAAAAGCAGATATGACTTGGCTGGTGTGATTTAGATAACGAAATATTTTACATCACGGCCTAATGTATAATGCACAGATGAAGAAGTTTATTCTGATGTTGTAGACAAGTTCTGTGACAATCGGTCAACAAGCCACAAGATGTTTCGTGGTAATTTTGTTCCCCCTCATGCGAGCCATTATGTTTTAAGATGAAGTATGCCACGAAAAATTAGATGGGACGATAATTTTGGGGAGTAAGTCATGTCTAACTCTTGCTCGTCTGTAATGTTATATAAGGAAGAAAAAATGCAATGAAATGTATGGGTACAGTCGTGTCCTGCCTAAGTTATAATTGCATCATTCCTCCTCAGTGGTGCATGCCTTCCCATATATAGATCTCCATCCTTTTGTACTTCTCCAACATTCATCTTAGAATAATTATAGGAGAAACTCACTTGTAAGATACATAGAAGAACATGCATTTACATATCCATGGGTAGGTATAATAACCCGATGGCGAGACACTGAAGCTAGTCACTACTTTTTCTCACGTGTGGTCTTCCATCATATCCAACTTATTTTTTCCCTGCATTGTTATTAAACATCTAATTATACTAGGCTACACGATGAATTAGTCGAGCCGTTGTTCATTCCTTGTGAGTCCGAGAGTAGTGCCTTCTCTACTTCGGAATGAGTGGTACCTGGGAATTTGACAGCCCATGAAGGAAAGTAAGAAAAGCGTGAAGGATCAAGTACAAAGGAAAGGTTATGAGGCTTAGAGATTTTTAATACAGTTATCGAGTAGCACATGGCTACCACGGGGGTAGGGGTATATGCCTATAGCTTTCTTCTTCAACTCCTTTATCAGCATTGAAGAAAAATTGTAATAGAGTACCAAATCTTATTTAGAAATAAAGTTGTCTCTCCAAGAACTCAAATTCAAGCAAATTTAGGACTATCAGACAAGATTACTTCATGAACGTGGTAAAGATTTATGACAAGTTATTTTCTTGTTCAAATTTACATCAATCATTCTCTCCACTCCAGCCATTGGCATTCACGTTACCACCTACGTTTAGTGATGTTTGGAAATAGTGGATAATTCTCTCCGGTTAAAACTAGCAGTGCTTTGAAGAAGTGGATAAACACTGCTCCAACTGATAAGAGTACCACAAATATTCGGCATGGAGCAGTTCTTTACTAATGAGTTCATGATAACAAGCACGGAATGTAGGCTGAAAAGCATTTATGACTTTACTGGTGTAATTTAGATAACAAAAAAATTACGGCCTAATGTGGAATGCTCACATGAAGAAGTTTATTCTGATGTTGTAGACAAGTCCTATGACAATTGGTCAACAAGCCACAAGAGATTTCGTGATAATTATGTTTTATGATGAAGTATGCCATGAAAAATTTGATGGGACGATGATTCATGGGGAAAAAAACAATTTTATCTCTTACTCGTCGATAATGTTATATAAGGCATAAAAAATAAATGAAATGTATGGGCACAGTCCTCCTGCCTAAGTTATAGCTGCATCATGCCACCTCAGCAAAGGTTAATTAGAACTACAAGTACTAGCTAGTATTCAGTGTATCTCACCCTTCCGGTGCATTCCTGCCTTCCTATATATAGATCTTCATCCTTTTGTGCTTCTCGAACATTCATCTTAGAATAATTACGGGAGACACTTACTTGTAATACACAAAGAAGAACATGCATGTACATATCCATGGGTAGGTATAATAACCTGATGGCGAGACATTCAAATTAGCCACTACTTTTTCTCACGTCACGTATGGTCTTCCATCATATACAACTTACTTTTTCCCGCATCGTTGCCAACCATCTAATCAAATTGGGTTAGACGATGAATTAGTCAAGTTGTTGTCAATTCCTTGTGACTTGTGAATCTGCGAGTAATACTTCTCTACTTAGGAATGAGTGGTACCTGGGAATTTGACAGCCCGTGAAGGAAACTAAGGAAAGCGGGATGGATCCAGTACAAAGGAAAGTGTTGTGAGGCTTAACGATTTGTAATATGGTTATTCAGCAGCACATGTCTACCTTGGGATATGGGTATATTCCTATAGCTTTCATTTTCAACTTCTTGATCACCTTTGAAGAAAAATGTAATAGAGTACCAAACCTTGTTTACAAATGAAGATGTCACTCTAAGAAATCGAATTCAAGCATATTTAGGACTATCAGACAAGATTACCTCATGAACGTGGTAAATATTTATGACAAGTTATTTTCTCATTGAAATGTTTTTTTATAAAGAGTATATTAATATCGCGAAGATACCAATTACACCCAGCCTCTGCAACAAAGCATCATCCTAGCGGCAATACGGATGCACACATCCAAAAAAGGAAGAGAAATTACAGAAAAGAAAAGCCCCGCTACAACGATCTATTCCTTGTAACAGTAGCACTAACACCACCAGGACAGCACCAGAAGTCCAGCTTCTCCAAAAGCGATGTCTCCAAGAAGGGAATAATTCACAAGCGTTGTCGTCACCCAATCATAGATCTTAGGTTTTCACCGTGAAGAAAGTCCCCGCTCTCAAAACAATACCTTCAACAGGACCATTGCCAGGCACAACCAATGAAGGCCAGACCTGGGATTTTCACCCTGAAAGACAAGAATTCCAACTTCTCCTGTGCAATCACCCCCACTTTCCGGCCGCTCCTCCAAGTAAAGAAACACCAAGCCAATTTCTCATAGCCACAAAGCTTCGAACCACCATTGTTAGTCCTCAGATCTCGGCTTCCATGACCTTCTCCGCCAGCACCATGGAACAAGAACATACCCCATGATATTAACAGCCAGCAGAGCTTCGAAGCGCTTGCTCGGAAACCAAACGGCCAGAGTAAAACACGGGTGTGCACGATCTAATCTCCTGATCCAGCAAACTCCATGAATGTATTGCCCAATGGAGGTCGACGGAGCCTTTTCGAACACGCAACTACAACTGAATCGATAAGGACATGCATCTGGACAGTCGTCATCTCGGCGAGAGGAGGAACCCTAGGACCGCCCACAGTAATTATTGTGTAAGGCATGGGATCCCGAGATCCACCATATCTTGCTGTCCACCTCCGGCGGAAGGAGGAGGTTATCACCGGCATGCCCGAGGCCGCCGCCCCGGCACCCTGGTGATGCGAGCAGAGCAGCAAGCCATTGATACCACGCGCATAACGAAACTGGAGAAAATGTACATCAATAATTCTCTCGATTCCAACCATTGGTATTCACATGACCACCTGCGTTTAGTGATGTTCGAAAATAGTGGTTGTGGTGGTAGTAGCCAAGACCCGTGGGATTACAGGTAGACAATAATCTCATAACACAAAAATCTCGGCCATCGCTTGTTAGCTCATCTCATTTGAGCTTGTCTCATTTTGTTAATAAGTAGACCAAATCTTTGTTTTATCATGTTATGCTTAACAAATAAGCTCATGCGTGCTCACAAGAAGATCGCTAAGCTCGTTAATTGGTAGCACCTCATCCAAGTTAGCTCCTCTAGTTAGTATCCAACCCATTAGCTCATAACTACCCATGATTAAGCTTCCTAGTCCCTCCAAATTATCTTATTCAATTCCACATATGATTGTCTTGATTGCTAAGAAAAACTGAGAAGAACTAGCATGTTAGGACAAGCAAGCTAAATAGTTTGGCGAGATCTCCATTAATGAGCATTCATGATCGCTCACAAGCTTTTAATGAACCATGTTGATATTAGGTTTTAAAATGTTAAGGATAATGATATTAATGAACTGAACGTCTAGTAGAGCTTAGGAAGTGGTATGCAAATAATTAAAAATTCAAGGGGTTTAAAAGAATATGTACACTTAACGCCGCCACTGATCTAAAATATCTAAACGATCAAATTTCTCTTACAGAAACTACCCCTTTTGACCCCATTGGTGGGGTATTGGAGCTCCAAGTGCACAACCTCACCCTCTAAGAAACATGTCAATATAAGCATTCCCATATGTGGTGTCACACTGTGTTTTTTATCTAAAGAAGTCGCTATGATAATATGGACAACTTAGGTCATTGACGAAATATGTATTGACTACCATACTAATTCGAAACCCAAATCAACTCTAAAAAATTGACAACATTGGTACATGATGCATCTATTTCCTCACAAATATCAAGAGTAAACTCGATCCACAACTAAAAAAATACAAATTCATCTGTGTTTTGTTGCGAGGAACTCACTAGCTGGAAATGAATAGCTTGCTGGTTTTAGTTCCTCTATTTTATGTTTGCAACAAAGACTTCAAATATGGTACCCATGGGAAAGAATTATTTATTGGCCATTAATAGTGATGACCAAATGACTCTTTCACATATATGTACTATTATAGCAATCCTCATCTGATGTACAAACCCCGTGGAGGAAGTGGGGAAACAAATCCACTTATTTATTCCGATGGGAGCCTCAAACTTTAGAAGAGCTCAATTAAGACCTAATCCAACAATTATCCCATAGGTTCAAGTTTCAATTGATATTTGTGGAGTGGGTTGGAAGCGGGCCTAGAAGGTGCCTAAAGATGTGTGACAATTGTGAAAACCAAATTTTGTCGACTTGCTGGCGGCAACTTACAGCCCTTTCATCAAAAGTAAGAAAGAGAGTTGGCATACAGATAAAGAAATATCTTTTCTTCTCTTCTACTTAGCTAGGAACCTTTTATGGGATATTTTTTCCTAAAATGCTGCCATATTGATCGTTTTGATAGTCAATATTTTATGAATGTTGTCATGTTTTACTTTTTTTTTCAAACTTAGCAAGCATGAAAAGAGGCTAAGGGGAGGAATCATGGGATATATACATGTTAACCATAATTTAACAAAAGGGGATGTACCGATAAGAGAATAATATGCCACCATTTTTTGTAACAAGGTGGGATCTAGGAGGAAGTTGTTGTGCGCCATAAAGTGATTTTCTAGTTTCCGTTGGAACAATTTATAATATAGTCACTCTAAAATGTAAGGCGCTCATGCATCTCAACGTTTTAAACCATAGATTAGACCAATAGTATATGGGGTTACCTGCGATAGGAAATATACTTTGGAAGCGCCCTCCATATTTAAGTTCACTGGTATACTTTTTGTAAAACATAACTATATTATCGATTTTAATAGTCGAAGCTGAATTTTGGACATGACATTAGTGTTCTTGTCCGCTGACACGGTGCTTGTGCGCGAATGTGCATGATTGGAAACTTCTTATGCCAAATTCCCATGTGATGTTCACAATACGTGGGGCGTACCATAGGACATGACGGGGTTCTCTGTACCTTTCAGTACATCTAATTTCATTCCATATACCAAATAACATTTCACTTATTTGGCGTTGCTAATGTAGCAAAAAAAGATTTCGCCGGAGACATCGCCGGTGACTTTGTAGCAAAAATGTTGCTATCCTAGCAAAACAACTTATCCGGAGACTATCGGCTGTCATCTTGTACCAAAAGTTTTACAATATTATAGCAAAAGCACACAATAGTTGGAGCAAAAAATATATACGTATGTAGCAAATCCCGCGGCCGTAGCAAAAAAAACTCCAACATGAAAATCCGCCGGCCGTCGGTAGCAACGTCGATGGCCGTCGGCAGCTAAAACGCTGACCGTCTGTAGCAAAATCTCCGGGTCTACGTAGCATGCATGGGGCCACATCGAACCGGTGTTCCTCGCCGGAGGTTGGAGCAGCGGGGCGACGCCCTTGCGGAGGTGAGCCTGCGCAAGGGAGCAGTGCCGCCGTTCCCCTCCTAGGACCGTGCTCGCCATCTCGTTGCGCCAGTGTTCCAGTTGTAGGACGGCGAGCTCTGGCCAGCAAGATGGGAAGGCGGCGAGCTCCGGCGGTGCGCGGCAAGCTGCGGCCAACACGCGGCGATGTAGGAAGCCGCACCCGGAGGCGGCAGAGGGCGGGGCGAGCTCCGGTGGCGGAGGGTGATGCGAGTTCCGCCCGGCGGAGCGCGCGTGCGCTGGGACACGCGAGACAGAGGACGAGGAGTCGCTGTGGCGTGCGATGGAATCGTGCATGGCCCCACCACGAGCGAACGAAGCGACCCAGGGGATAGAAAGTCACCGATCCCCTGGGTTAGGGGTATCCTTCTCCAACTTCTATTGCCAAATTCCCATGTGATGTTCATAACACGTGGGCACGTACTATAGGACATGACGGGGTTCTATGTATCTTTCAGTACATCTTTTATGATTCCATCTACCAAATAACATTTCACTTATTTGGCGTTGCTACCCTGTTCCTCTACTCATATATATGCTCCTCATCTCATGAGTTCTCACATCTCTTCTTCCTCAAGTTCTCTTTTGCTAGCAGGAGAGCCAAACTAAGTAACCAAAAAAGACTATAGGTCGAAAGGAAGTTGTCCCATCCTATCTATTATATACTAAAAGCAATATAAGAGTGTTTTTCGAGGTACCAGGTTGATCCACATCACCTAAATTATTCTTGATAGTTAGATCTAAAATCTGAGGCTAGGATTTAACTAAATATTAATAGTTACGTAATTTGGTAACCGTGTATTTTGTTGACACGGTGCAATTCGGTCTGTCACGTTTTATTGTGGGCCTCTATGATGCACGTTTCCAAGCAACAAGCAGCAGCCCGTGCAGTTCCGAAGAAAAAAAACAAGTCGGTCTCAAATGCAAATCGGTAACCCACCGGCAGTTGATCTCTAGATAGAAAAAAGACATTCACGTGTCAAATCAACAAGTCATGTATTCAAGTAAAAAAAAACAAGTCGTGTATTATCTGTCACTATGAATATATGTGGTATTGATTGTCAAAAAGAAATCATATACCATCTATTTTCTAAACAGTAGATGGAGCCGGCGACTAATCTAAAAAAAAAATAGTCTGATCAGGATGTCATGTATGGGCTGAACTCATCTAGAAGGTCAAATAATAAATACAATGAAAATTAATTTTATTGATTTTACATCCTTATTTTATTTGTAAATTAACCAAATCATATCTCCATTCTAACTGACTCTATCGTGCTAAATGCAATGATGAACTTGGTACACTATTTGATGAATCTCCTCAAGTAACATTAGGTAGTTACACCTTTCACGCCATTTTCTGAGAAAAACGGTAATCGTTTTAAAGGACTCAATAGGCAAAAAAACAATGATGAACTTCAAATGAAGACATAGAAGGGTGATATAAACAATTATTTTGGAATACAAAATTAAACTATTTACGCAGTAAACCTAAATTAATTGTAAAAAACTAATCAGCGCTAAATTCACATAGAGCATTAAACCTTGGTCCAAGAGGTGTAATAGGAGGAGAGTAATCTAATTTCAAATCCATGAAATTTAATGTGTATTTATTCATAAGCAACAACAATGTAACATGCCAAGATGTATCAACGTGTGAATCGGCTCATTGGCAGAGAAAAAGGGCACAATTACAAAGTAAGCAAGTGGTGCCATAATTAGAAAGGCCCAGTTAGAGTTTATGACTATCAAAGCAACAAACGTGATTATTCCAACAATGAAGTGTCTATAAGAATCTATCATCTATGCCAATGCATTATGTGTGGAAGTACAGGTTAATATGTGTGATGTGACATGGCAATACATAGGCATAAAGCATGGTACAATTTAAATTTATTAAAAAATAACCTTGCCACCCGTATGTGACTAATATATATACAATCATATGGAAGTTTTATTTGCCAAAACCTTCCTGTCATAAGTGCAGATCTTATTCTCACCGGAGAAAAAGCTTAAATTTGCATATTTTTATGCAATAAGTTGATAATCATAATCTCTAACATATATTAGTATGTTCAGATCAATTATGCTGATCTATGGGAGTGGATATACATTTTTGAAAAAAAATATATGATCATTTAAATACAATATGTGTGCTCTCCATGTTGTAATCATTTTTTGGTGCAATCTATGTTGTGCTCTACCGATAAAAGGAGGGTACGTCGGATTGTTGCTGGATATTTCACCTTTTAATGCGATTTTTAAGCATATCTCTCTTTTTCATCAGAACTAGATGGAAAATATATAAGAATACCCGAGCGATTACAACCCGGTTACATTGCAGTTTGTAGAGATTCTAATTATATTATTGCATTAGTGTGCAAGTTCCAAGCTTTCTCTCTTAAAATAAAGCATGCAAATATGATATGAAAACTTTGGCTGCATGGAGTAAATCCCTATATGGTTGTACCAGTACCGTAAAGAGATGACATTATTGGTGTCACTCGGAGAATGAATCTTCCTAATAAAGATGAAATCTAAACTACATATAGGAGGTTATTTCATGGTTACACTTCATCCCCACACCTTGGTGGATTATCAAGGTGATGCAAGCCGGGGACGTTGGAAAGGTGGCTGTTGAACCGGTGTATGCCTTACTTTTATGAGTTACAGAGTTAAAATATTCCACACTCAATCAAGCATGTTAAAATATTTACAATTTCAATCTTAGTGAAGTAAACATTGCACTATCTTTTTAAATAGATCAAGAGTTCTATCCGGATGGAAATATGCTTAACACATTTGCAAATTGTAAGACAAAATATAAATAAATTACAAGTCGAACTATACCATGAAGTTCTCATATCTATCAATCTATTTGTGTGGACTACAGAACTAAATTGATTTGAAGGTTATTTAAAAAATATAAAGATGATTCCCTCGCATATGCGAGGGCCACCCTGCTAGTTATAAAGGAATAATACTACCGTAGAATTAATAAGCTACAAAGCTTTGACCGAGTAAGTGTTTGTCGTCACTAAGATAAGAAAGTATTTTGGAATGGGCGGCATGAGGAAAACTAGCACGGCTTCCTTCCATGTGGTCATTTGGAATCTTGGATCGCCCGGTCAAATGGAGCCATCGGCCAATAGACTTTGAGGGTAATGAGGTGTCTCTGTATGCAATGGTGATAGATTTGAGGACGACCATCATACAAGGGATGGTCACGTCATTGCAGTAGTAGGATGGCAACTAGGTAACAATAGTATAACAATTAATTAAACATTGATTACAATGTTAAAAAGAGAAGATCTTGTCTAGAACGTTTGAATTGTGATGATTGATGTATAGGAAATATACCACTGATTAAGTACCTATAGTTATACACTTGGAAGCATCACGCCTTACATCAAGATGATAAATTCATTCCTGTTAAAACTAGAAGTGCCTTTTTTTTAAACCAAAACTAGAAGTGCTTTGAAGAGAGGGAAACCGTCTCTACTAATAACAGTATCACTATATGCTTCAACCGATGCAGGCCCGGGGTATATCCACTTTTCCCAGCAAAAAAAAAAGACAAAGAGTATCAGTGGTGGCCTGCGTGGGGCGGTTTCTCACTAACTAATGAGTTCATGATGACCAGCATGCAATAGGCTAACAAAAACATACGTATATGACTTGGCTGGTGTTATTCGGATGAAAAACATCACCCAGGGTCGTACTGTGGGATGTACACATGCAGTAGCTTATTCTAAATTGTAGCCTATAGTTCTAAGACAATTGTTCAAGAACCCATAGGAGGTTTAAAACTAATTCTAAGCTCAGCTCGTGCAAATTAACCATTACTATATACTCCCTCCGTTTTAAAATATAAGATGTTTTAGCTTTGTGAAATAAGTGTATCTAGACTCTTTTTAGTATATAGGTTCACTCCAAACTTTGATGAACCTAGGTACTAAAAAGGATCTAGATATACTTCTTCACAGAACTAAAACATCTTATATTTTGAAACGGAGGGAGTATGTTTTATGCCTAAATATGTCCAGAAATATTGGACATAACAGTTCCGTTGGGCAGTTCAATAAATACGTGTAGCTCTTGCTTATGGATAACATATGTATGACCGAAAACAAGAAAAGAGACGTGGGTGCGGTTGTCCCGCCTAAGTTATTGCTGAATCGTCCTCCTTAGTAAAGGTTCGTCAGTAATAGTACCATCTAGTAGTATTCACTGTATCCCACCCACATGGTGCATTGCCCAGGGGTGGCCCAGAGAAAATAATGAGCGGGGCCAATATGGTGAGTGGGGGGATTTCATGTATGAACTTGCAGAAATTTAAAATTTTCTTTCAAATATGACTAAATATTATACATGAATTAAAAATGTGAGTGGGGGCCTCGGCTGTACTTGGGGTCCGCCCCTGGCATTGCCATCCTGCCTATATATCGGGCTCCATCCCTTTTGTGTTTCTCACTTCCAACATTCATCTAAGAATTATTACTGAAGATTAGCAGTCCGCCGACACCACACACAAATTAGCCACTACTTTCTTCTCATTTGTGGTCTTTCATCACGTCCAACTTCCTTTTGCTCGCATTGTTATTAAACTTCTAGCCAGATTGGGCTGGACGATGAAATATTCGAGCGTTCATGCATTCCTTGTGAGTCCGTGAATGTCTTGTGTACTTTGGAACGAGTGGTATCTGGAAAGCAGACAACCAATGAAGGAAAGTAAGGGAAGCTGGAGCTCTATGTTGAGCTGCAACGGTTCCCATTGGCGGAGCCAGCGGTTGTGCATGTTTTGCCCTGGCACACTTCGTGAATTTCTTTATCAACTCAGCTGTAGCTAACGGCGGAGCTTGACCGTAATACCAGGGCGGGACAAGGGTAGTAATGAACATAATTATAGGCTAATAAGCATGCATGTAAGGTATTACTCCATGTAAATTGCACGAAATTGGGTGTGGGCCATGGCCTGGTTTGGCAACATAGCTCCGCTCCTGGGCTAGTCCGTCACAAAATTCTCGCTTAGAAAAGATATCCAGAGCCTCTGCTGCGCTGCAACATTTTCTTTCTCTATCCGCTCTCCTCCAACCCTATCCCCCCTTTTCTGTGCGTTGACCAAGGGTGGCCGGGCCGATCCCGAGCTATCTCCGGCGGTGCTGCCGGCCGGAGATGGCGAGGGAGAGGTGCCGGAGCTGTAGATAGGAGTAGATTTAGGTCTTGTGGCCAAGTGCCCGTAGTATGGAGTAGGGCATCGTCTTCCTTGGACCACTAGTGCACACACACCCCCCCTCTAACACCGGTTTGAAGGGCCCTCTAACAGCGGTTGTAGAACCGCTGTTGAGGGTTCGTGTTAAAGTTTCCCTTTAACACCAGTTCTTACTCTGAACCGGTGTTAAAGGGTGGCGACGATGGGGCTGCCGAGGCTCAGCCCTTTAACACCGGTTCGTAACACGAACCGGTGTTAAAGGTTCTGTGCCGCGGCAGGAAAAGGAGATAAATCTCTGTCGCGGCAGGAAAACGGCCTAAATCTCTGTCGCGGCAGAGTTCTGCCCCTGCCCCGTTCTGGGCGTATTTCTGCGGCGCGGCGGGGACGGGGAGGGGGGGGAGGGGGAATTGATCGGGAGCGATATACACATACATCGTCATCGGTACATACGAGTACATGAATAATTAAGCAACTATTATTATAAACAACATCGTCATTGTGTGGTATTCTCCGTAAACGTTGAAGCATCAAGTACAAGACAAACACGTTCAAGCATATATACAATGTTCATTTTGGTGGATATCTAAAGAGTTCTCCGCCAGGCGTGACGACCCCATCAAGTATGAACCCCGCCAATTCCTCTTGAATGGCTCGTATGCGGTCAAATGGTAGGAGTTGGTCCCGCATCCGTTCGATCTGAATATATATGAAGAATGGGTCAATATATATATATATATATATATAAGAATAAAACTCAACACAATTGATGGTAATAAAATAATGTTGTGTACTTTGTTTACTTACTCTAAGTTGTTCTAGTGCGGCTTGGCCCGTCGCACATATCGTGTTGCGAATGAACTCGCAAACATAGTACCCACATAAGTTATTGCCGTGTCCTTGATGCACGCACTTTACGAGAATAGAGAGTTCAATCAAAATAATAATCAATAAAGCATGATATAATGGAATTGGAAGCAGAATCAAAGAGATACGCAGACCTAGCTAGCTAGTATTACTTACATTTTGGTCTACAAATTTTAGTTCTTCTGACCATTCACCCACGGCCCTGCCCGTGAACCTTTTCCAAACCCTGTCCGGAAAAGAAAATGGATAAAGGAGTAATTAATTACTTGTTGTCACGAAAGTTGCCGATCTAGTGCGATAATATGATTGAAATTACCTCTGAAGCATCTCTCTAAAGTCTGCCCATAGCTCTTTTTCTTTTCGTAACGAGTCCATGACAAGTACTTTTCCTGAGTCAGGTTGAATGACTAGCAGAATAAAGTGGAACCTACGCACGCATAACTCATCATCAGTTACACTTAACATCGAGTAAGCCGAAACAGAATGTGTACAAGAGAGAGTAACAGTACTCACGAGAAGTTGTAAGGAAATAGTATTTCCCTTTTGGTTTGTTGTCTCAGTAAAGACCTTAGCAATAAATCTTCTGTTTGCCCGGGTTGGTTCTTACCACTTCTTCATGAACTCAATTTGGGTCAACGAACCCAATGTCAAAAGGTCCTCCTTTCATGCATTCCATAACCTTTTTCCTGCATAATAGTATATACATATATGGTGAGCATATATATATACATGCAATTAATGAAGTGAATGAGATGAGATAGAAAATACAGAAATAGTACTTACACACAATAAAGGCTGATGGTAGCTTTGTCGAGTTCCTTCTGATTGAATAGAAAATGCAAGTCTTGAATGTTGAAGTCGATCTCGTCGTCTCCGCACAAGAAAATCTGATCTCTTATATGCGCCGTGATCCATTCTTCCTTTCTCGTCTTGCAGAAATCAAGGTATCACTTGTGCAATCTTCGCATCTTTGTTGGTAGATTCTTGAGCTCCTCTTTTTTGACGAGATTCTTCCCATACTTCCATGGATGTATGGGGTTGGCATCGCATTTGGGCAAGTTGTCTCCCATGATGTTCAAGTATGCAATGTAAGTCATCCCCATCTCATTGGCCTTTCTTTGTAGCTCTGCCTCGTAATCATTTACGGGAGGAGCGTCCCGTGTGTCGAACACTTGGAGTGGGCGCATGATTGGTTTTCCTGCTCTCCGAGCATGGGAACTTTTTACGGGGTGCCGACGATCGCTACTTTCAGTCTCCCTACGGCGCCTTGCATCCACCTTCAAAATCTGGCCAGTAGTCCGGCACAAGTGGGGTTTCAGGTTTCAAAAGATTTTTGTAAAACTTCTCCACCACCGCCGGATCTATTTTCTCCTTTGGCTCGGCCCGTCTAGGTGCAAAGAATTTCTTGACCTCTTCTTCCGAGATCCTATTGGTCTCCTCGTCGCTGCGATTCCACGGTAAAACCGGCAATGGCTTGGCGGAAGGCTGTGGGACGTAGTTTTTTGAACTCTTTGTGGCAGTGCTAGTGATGCTCTTCGTGGCAGTGCTCTTCCGCTTACGCTGAGGAGATGGCTGAAGCGCAGGAGATGGCTGCCGCGCAGGAGATGGCTGAAGCGGCTCGGCTAGCGATGTGCGGAGACGGCGGGGTGCCGTGGCCTCCAATTTGGAAGCACGATGTGTTCCTTCTTCCAAAGAATGGTTGTTTTCACTGCAAATTTGAGTTGAGTTTCCCCTTCACCTGTAGCATGATCAAGTTGTGCTTCCTCATATTCCTTCACAACCTCATCCACCCCGACAATAGCATAGCCATCTGGAATCGGTCGGCAGTGGTAAGTTCCACCAGCTACAGGAGGTAAGGCATAGCCGACAGCCACCTTAATGGATAAGCCCATTAATCTCACATGCATCTCAGCGTGTTCGCTCTCCGTGATCTCATCCACGGGTATCGAGGACCCGCCATTTCAAGCGTAATGCACGTTCTCCGTGGAAGCCACGCCGCTTTCCGCAGAGTATGGCCGGCAGCTTTCCAATGCAGCTCTTCGTGCCGAGATGGGCCGGTAGCTTGATGGCTGTTGTGCATTCACTTACGCCTTCAGCGCCACAAGTGCATGTTCTATCTGTGTCATCCGCTCAGACGCTTTTTTTCTTTTCGCGCCATCTCGTGAGAGTCGCCCACTCGCAAACCCATCCTTCCACGTCATACCCCCTGTGCCTCGTGCATGTCCAGGGTGTTCTTTTTTACCGATGGCGCGTGTGAGTTGGTCATTCTCTCTGTCGGAATGGAAGGTCCTAGCGGCTGTTTCCTCGTATGCCGTGATGAGTTCGATGGACGGGTTTGGCAAGGAGGGTTGGGAAGATACACAATCGTTTCTAGGTCCAACCTTGCCCCGATTCCGTAGAACCAAGTCTTTGCACGTAGGTCCCACCCATGTGTCTGGGTGTGATCCTCTGTCACAGCAGGCCTTCTCAGCTTCCTCCCACTTAGGCCTCCGAGATATGTAGCCACGACCTGTCCTCTAGTGATATTCCTTCTTCTGGGCATTTAGCGTATTGGTTTCTGACCTCTTTGTAGCTATAACACCTTCCTTGTATGCCACAAATTCGCGCCAGTGAGGTCTTATCTTCGCATAATATGCGTCTTGAAATCTGAGTCTCATGAGCTTTGACAAATTTGTTCAATTTGTCTTCGATTATGGAAAGCGCCACCATCTTCTTTAGAGTCCACTCTTTGACCTTTTCCTTTATAACCGGTTTGTTTTCATCCTCCTCTGGCGGAAGGGTGAAATTTACCAACAGCGAATTCCAAAGCATTTCTTTGGATCTTTCATCGACAAAGGTACTGTCACCCTTCTTTGGCTTATTCCAATATTCAATTATGATTGGGATTTGGTCCCTAACAAGAACTCCAGCCTGACGTACAAATTTGTATGCGGCCTTCTTGGGCTCCATCAGCCTGCCATCAACACGGACTGCTTCGATCGTGAACTTTGCACGATCTTTCAACCGATGGCTCGCGCCTTGCTTGCTCTTTTTCGTAGAAGAAGATGGTTGCTGGCTGGTCGATCGAGAGGGCTAAAAGAAGAAAGAAGCGTTAATTAATACATGTAGAAGAAGATTGTTGGTGGAAGTCAGCAGAGGCTTAATCAATGCATATACCTCGCCGGACTTTGTAATCACTAAATTGCGTTCACCAGAGTCTTCATCTTCTCCATGACTACTTGAGTTGTCATCATGTCTCTCCAAGTTCAGATATTGTGAGGTGTCCTCATCGATAATGTTCTCCATTATTTCTTCTTCTTCAAGGTTTCTACTAAGTGGATCCATAGTTTCTAAAACAATAATATTATCTAGAGTAAGAGAGTAAACATTCAAGTGGACTTGGATTCATACACAAATATACATATTATTCATACAAAAATACACAAATAAATACACAAATGAAATTAAAACCCTAAGGATGCTTGATCATTTTAAACGAGTTCTGAGGGGTCCAACCCTAATTCGGAGAAATCCCGGATGCATATGCGACGGCTGGACGACGCTTTTCTCTGCGCGCGTGCTTTCGATCTGGCTGGGGGGAAGAAGGAAGGAGAAGGCGCGCGTTATAACCCCCCCCTTTAACACCGGTTCGTGGCTGGGGGGAAGAAGGAAGGGGAAGGCCCACGAGCACTACCACCCTAACCCTAAGTACGGGGGCCCGCGAGCACTACCACCCTAACCCTAAGTCCGGGGGCCCGCGAGCACCACCATCCTAACCCTAAGTCCGGGGGCCCGCGAGCACCACCACCCTAACCCTAAGTGCTGGGTCACGAGCACTACCACCCTAACCCTAAGTCCGGGGGCCCGCGAGCACCACCACCCTAACCCTAAGTGCGGGGGCCCGTGAGCATTACCACCCTAACCCTATGTCCGAGGTCCCGCGAGCACTACCACCCTAACCCTAAGTGCGGGGGCCCGCGAGCACTACCACCCTAAACCTAAGTGGGGCCCATGAGCACTCCCACCCTAACCCTATGTCTGGGGGCATGAGCACATCCATCTTAACCCTAAGTCCTGGGGCCCATGAGCACCACCACCTAACCCTAAGTCCGGGGCATGAGCACCACAACCCTAACCCTAAGTGCGGGGGCCCGTGAGCACTACCACCCTAACCCTAAGTGCGGGGGCCCGCGAGCACCACCACCCTAACCCTAAGTGCGGGGCCCGCGAGCACCACCACCCTAACCCTAAGTGCGGGGGCCTGCGAGCACCACCACCCTAATCCTAACTGCGGGGGCCATGAGAGTGCTATAATATTACAATATACTACTATAATGCAATATACTACTATTACAATATACTACTATAATATTACAACTATATACACTACAAAATAATATTATAATATACTACTGTAATGCAATATACTACTAGAAAATTACAACTATATACACTACAAAATAATATTACACTAGCTACTAAATAATATTACAACTATACACTACTATTACACTACTAAATAATATTACACACAAAATAATATTACACTACCAAATAAAATTACAACTATATACTACAAAATAAAAAATGAAAAAGAGAACTTGGGCAGGGTGCAGCCCATCGCTTGCCGCATGCAGCACATCATGCCAAGCCGGCCCTTTCGCCTGATGCTGGCGCACGCCGCCTTCTGTGGGAGGCGAAGGGCGGCGGGGTGTACCTCGGCGAGAACACTGAGGCGGCTGAGTGGCGGCGGGTTGGGGGCCGGAGGAGTGGTGGGCGGCGGTTGGGGTGGGCGGCCGGAGAATCGAGTGACGCTCATGAGGATGGCGACAGCGGCGGCGACGGCGAGGCTAAGCGCGCTTCGATCTGGCTGGGGAAGAAGGAAGGAAAGGCGCGTTTCTTTAACACCGGTTCGTGGTGGAACCGTGTTAAAGAGATTCGTTCGCTTACATTCTTTTAACACCGGTTCCACCACGAACCGGTGTTAAAGAGGGTGTGTAAGGAAACGAATAAATGTACCCTTTAACACCGGTTCGTGGCTGGAACCGTGTTAAAGGGGCATTTATTTCATGCATTAAAGGGGTGGGGGCATTTATAATTCAAAAAATAGGATATGAATTTAGAAAATTCATATCTTATTCATTTCAACTCAGAAAAATATGAATAATATATCATAATTTTCAGAAAAATAATATCTATCCATTCATGTAAAAACATTTTATATTTACTTTAGATGAAAATTTTCAAAATGATTAAAACACTTACATATAAATTTTGATTATTCAATTCAAACAAAAATAAATTGTCAAATCCTAAAACTTTGAACATAAGAAATATTAAGCATCTAAAAAGGAATCTAACCCTATTTTATTAGAGCAAATCATATTTTATTTTGTATTAACATTTTTGAATTGATTGGATATTTAAATGTCGCATCTTTTGTATACACTTGAATCTGACAAAGCCTCGCTGAACTTGCATTGGATTTTTGATAAAATAGCATATTGTGAACCTAAAAATGATTTTTGTAAAAAATCATGAGCATCGTATCATGTACCTGTAGTTCATATCTGACCCACTTCCTGCCGATTCGGCAGAAATTTGCCTTTTTCACCAGAGGTGGACGGAAAGGTTTCAGATCCCCCTGTTGGTACATTGTCCATATAAGGTGGTATAGTATTTTTGTAAAATGTGGTGGTGGTTTTTTGAATTAGCCATTTGGTGGTTGCTTCACAAAACCGTCCGTTTTTTATGCTCGGAAAATGGAAAATGCCTTTTTGGTGGGATAAAAAGGAAAACTTCCTCTTGCAACATTGTTTGCCATGCCATGATGCACATATATGCATAATATGGCCATATTATCACAAACTATGCCTTGATTCTAGCCATAACATTGGTCATTTGATCCGAAAGCCAAGAAACCTCGAATAAGATAGGTCATTTTGTGAAGGAGATAGAACTGGAATTAAAATACAGAATGCAACTAATAGTAAGTTACATAAAGCACGACTGAAAATTAAGATACATAAAAGAACTGAAAATTAAGATACATGGCCAGATTAAGTAACAATCTCAACTTGTTTTGGAATATTGGAGTGATTCGGTCATGCTCCTGCCTACACCTGTAATACTACGCCATCGTAGTAGTCGTACTGTCGCCGCCGTTGGGTCGCCAGAATTGAACCTTGAAGGCTGAGTACGCTGGGCTGGACTTGAGGGTAGCGCAGACGGGGTTAGAGTCGGCGGCGATGTCATAGGCCATGACGCCTGGAGAGTCCGATTGCACCACCATAGCCGACGGCCGCCTGCTGAAGTTCGGAGGAGGTGGGTGCCTCCTCGTGCTGGCGGCGCCTCTCACGCCGATCCACGAAGAAGGCTTCCCAAGTAGGGAAATAGTCGGATGCCATCTGGGATTCTCCGCTGCTCGCGTGAGCTCAAGTAGTAGTGGTTCGTGATGGCCATCCGGCGCCACACCTAGAGGGACAGGAACTGCACGCCTCGGCCAAAGCATCCAGCCGACGGGGACACAGAGCCCGGCGGGGTAGTTCGAGCAAAGCGCCCGCCTCCTCGGGGTTAGTGCTACGGTGGAAGCCATGGGAAAGAGTGATGAGGTTGCAGATGAGTCTAGAGATGTGCAATGACAATGGAGGCCAACCCTACATATATATATAGTGAAGAACTGGTGGGAAGAATCTGGAGGAAGAATCGGGAAAAATTGGCGGGAAGAAAATGGCGGAAGAAAATGGCGGAAAAAATGGCGGGAAGAAAATGGAGGAAGAAATAGAAGGAAGAAAAATAGCTCATTTAATACATATACATTAATGTAAGAAATATGACATTGATTTCCATGTTGAGATACATATGTGTGCCAAAATGGCTCAATTAATACATATAGTCAATCTTATGATCGCGTCGGCTGTAACCATGGAGTATCAACACCGTTTAACAGGATGGTTGGGTCAGTCTTCACTCTGAAGGGCGGAATTTCATCAAACTTATTATAATCTTCTGACATGTCTGTCTTGTCCTCCACTCCCACGATGTTTCTTTTCCCTGAAAGAACTATGTGACGCTTTGGCTCATCGTGTGATGTATCTGTTTGCTTATTTTTTCTTTTTTCGGTTTGGTAGACATGTCCTTCACATAGAAAACCTGAGCCACATCATTGGCTAAGACGAATGGTCAGTCTAAGTTCTTGTCTACCTTCATAAGATTGTTGATATCCACTGTTGTCATTCCGAACTTCTTGTCTACATCAACCCCCTCCCGTTAGCTTGACCCATTTGCATCAAACAAGGGGACCTTAAAATTAGGTCCATAGTTAAGTTCTCATATCTCCTCTATGAACCCATAATACGTGGTCGTTGCCCATTGTCTTCTCTTGCATCAAGCGGACACCACTATTTTGGTTGGTGCTCTTTTATCTTGGCCTATCGTGTAAAATGTATTCCCATTTATCTCGTACTTTGGAAAGTACATACAACAAGATGGTGTCCTGGCCAACAAGTACAGCTGATCCTCAACAGTGGTGTTATTCGTGAGAAGTCTTTGCAGCCAGCCGCCAAAACTCGCCATGTGTTCACTTATAATCCATTCATCAGACTGCCCCGGGTTTTTGAGGCGTATTAAATTCTTGTGTTCATTGATATACGGGGCAACCAAGATAGATCTTTGTAAAACCGTGTAGTGTGCTTGATTGAGAGAATGCCCGTCCCTACATATCATTGCTTTACATCCTAGGGTGCCTTTTCCACGCATTCTCCCCTCATGTCGTGATTCTGGAACACCAATCGCCTTAAGGTCAGGAATAAAATCAACATAGAACTCAATGACCTCCTCTGTTACATAGCCCTTGGAGATGCTTCCTTCTAGCCTAGCACGGTTATGAACATATTTCTTTAAGACTCCCATGTACTCTCAAAGGGGAACATATTGTGTAGAAATACAGGACCGAGAATGGCAATCTCTTCTACTAGGTGAACCAGGAGATGCGTCATAATATTGAAGAAGGATGGTGGGAACACCAACTCAAAGCTGACAAGACATTGGGCCACATCTGTCTGTAACCCTGGTAGGCTTTCCGGATCGATTACCTTCTGAGATATTGCATTGAGGAATGCACATAGCTTCACAGTGGGTACTCGAACATTTTCAGGTAGAAGCCCCCTCAATGCAATCGGAAGCAATTGTGTCATAATCACGTGGCAGTCATGAGACTTCAGGTTTTGGAATTTTTTCTCTGCCATATTTATTATTCCCTTTATATTCGACGAGAAGCCAGACGGACCTTGATACCGCTCGTGCATTCAAAAAGATTTCTTCTCTCGCTTTAGTAAGAGCGTAGTGGCAGGAGTTAAGTGGCATCGTTTACCCTTCTCGTTCTCGGGATGCATAGGCTCTTGAGGGTCTTTCAGACGTTGTTGGTCCTGCCGTGCTTCCGTGTATCTTTTGTCGTCCCATACACTCCTAGGAAGACTAGCAGGTTCACGCAAACATTCTTCGTCACGTGCATCACGTCGATTGAAGAGCGGACCTATAAGACTTTCCAATAGGGTAGGTCCCAAAATATAGATTGCTTCTTCCACATGGGCGCGTGTCCGCATCGCTATTCGGAACAGATAGACTGCCAGACCTTTTCTAAAGATTACTTCTAGGTCCTTGACCATACCAAATACCTCCTCACCGCACGGAGGACAGGCTTCCTCCGGGTTCTCGCCAGACGTTTGAAATGCTTGCCTTTCTTTTCATCGGATGCGTGTTCGGAAGAAATCGACGATACCCTAGGTACACAACCTTCTTACATTTATCTAAATATACACTTTCAGTCTCATCTAAACAGTGTGTGCATGCATTGTATCCCTTGTTTGTCATTCCGAAATGTTACTAAGAGAAGGCCAATCATTGATGGTTACGAAAAGCAATGCTCAGAGGTCAAATGGCTCCCCTTTGTGCTCATCCCACATACGTACACCTAGTTTGGCCCACAGCTGTAAAAGTTCTTCAACTAATGGCCTTAGGTACACATCAATATCGTTGCCGGTTGCCTCAGCCTTGGATGAGCACCGGCATCATAATGAACTTCCTCTTCATACACAACCAAGGAGGAAGGTTATAGATACATAGAGTCACAGCCGTGTCGATCGCAGCTCTGCTCACCAAAAGGATTCATGCCATCTGTACTTAGACCAAACCTTAAGTTCCTTGCGCCACGTGCGAAGTCCGGTACTCTCGCCGATTTTTCTCCACGTGACCCATCAGCGGGTGTCTCAACATCGCGTCTTTCTTACGGTCTTCCATGTGCCATCGCAACAACTTGGCATGCTCTTTATTTCAAGAGATGTTTTAACCGTGGTATTATAGGAGCATACCACATAGCCTTGGCAGAACCTTCTTCCTAGGGGCCTCGCCTCAACATCGCCAGATCGCCTCTGCTCGATCTTATATCCAGCGGCAAAGGCATACCGGGCATGCATCCAAATTCTCGTATTTCTCACCGCGTAGAGGATGCGTCATTAATGCAGGCATGTATCTTCCGCACGCCTAATCCTAGAGGGCGCATAACCTTCTTTGCTTGGTATGTCTCGGGCAACTCATTATTTCTTGGAAGAAGATTCTTCATTTTACCAACAACTTTGAAAATGCGCCGTCACACCGTTCTTCGCCTTCCATTGCAGCAAATCCAGTGTGGTACCTAGCTTTTTGTGGCCATCTTCGCAAGTTGGGTACAACAATGTTTTGTGATCCTTTAACATCTGCTCCTTCTCTCCTTCTCCTTTTCAGTTTCACATTCTTCCTTTGCATCAAGAATGGCTGACCAAGATCGTCATCAGCGGGCCCATCTGCTGCCTCTTGATCTTCATTATCTACCCCCGTTGTAGTATCATCATATTCAGGATACATATTATGATAGTTTTCATCATCCTCTTCTTCTTCGTTGTCTTCCATCACAACCCCTTTTTCTCCGTGCTTGGTCCAACAATTATAGCTGGGCATGAAACCGGATCGGCGGTGTGGGCGTGAATGGTTACGGTATTTGAGTAGTCTTTCTTGTTCTGATAGTGAACACACGGACAACACATAAAACCATTGTGACCACGGTTTGAATTAGCCACAACGATGAAATTTTGGAGGCCCGTAATGTACTCGGAAGTGCGGCGGTCACCGTACATCCATTGCCGGTTCATCTGCATTAATATATAGTATATATCAAAAAATAATAGGGAGATGACCATTTATATATATAGTACATCAATGACACATGAAAGGATAGTTGCCGGCATCGACCGAGAAGGAAAGAGCAACGAGAAAACTTATTTTGAGCTCTCGGGCATTTCACCGAACACCTCTTGTGCATACGAAAAAAACACAAACTAGCACACTTCACACCCTCTTGCTAGGCTCCAAAATAAGATAGTAAAAAAATGGAAGAGTGGGGGGTGGCTAGTTGTCGGTGTCTTTAACACCGGGTTCAAGCCACGAACCGGTGTTAAAGGGGGGGCTACCACATCGGTGGGTTTTTAACACCGGTTCGTGGCTTGAACCGGTGTTAAAGGGGGGCTCCTTTTTGCTGCACGGGCCACGCTGGTACAGGCCCCCCTTTAACACCGGTTCGTAGAAGAACCGGTGTTAAAGCCCATTTCCAGGCTCAACCAAAGGCCTCGTTTCCACTAGTGGGCCGAACTCGACGCATCCGTGGTTGGTGCTGCCTCCTGCTGCTGCTCCGATGGCTGGAGCATGCGGCGTGTGGCACATGGATCTCCGATAATAAGGCGTCTTTCTCCCCAGCTCCATCTGGTTCTCGATCTCTCTGCACCCTCTCTGGCTGATCGGCCATGGCGGCGAGGGGGAGGGAGGATGCAGTGGTGGCGTGGCCGGATGGATGGTGGGCTGGGGGTCGTTTCTCGTCTTGGCGCTTCAGCACGACGCCAGGCGGTCGTCTGTAGCCCCTGCCTTCATGCCATCGCGGTGGTGGATGCAGGATTTGGGGATAATGGCGAGCCCCCTCTTTAATAAGTGTTGTCTCTTGCATCAGATTGGTGGGCACGAGATGGTGGTGTGGATCCTGGCCGGCCGTGGCGGCGAGGAGGAGCTGCATCTCCATGATCTGAAAGGTGAGGCTTTTTCCCCCTTGGCCGGCCGCGGAGGCGAGGGAGGACGGAGAAGCAGGGTTTCAGATCCATCCCTAGTCTGGTGGTTGCTCGGCTATCCTTTCGAGGTGGCCGTGTGGGTTCGTTGGTGCTGCATCTTCTTCGGCTCCTCCTCCTCATCTCGGGCAGGAGCTCTGAGCGGGAAGCTTGTTTTCTTTGCACGGTGTCAACAAACTCGGGTTGCTCGATGGAGCTCTTCCATGGCCTGCCCTCTCTTCCTGGTTGCGGTGGTTGCAAGCGGAGGGAGAAGACTGTTGTGGAGGATTGACATCCAACAGCCTGGGAGTTGTGAAGCCACTTCTTTCTGCAGATCCAAATCAGAGGCGGGTTGTCAGCCGATTATCCTGGCCAAGAGGCCCCTGAGCTTGTCGGCGAGATGTTCCGGCATTACTTCAACCTCCACAGGGAGGCCCAGCAGTTGCAGAGGCGAGATGAAAGAAGGACTTGCTTGCTCTCTTCAAATCTTTTATCGGGTCCTTTTTGTAAAGCGTAGGATCTGGTGCGTAATTTTTTTTTATTTTGGGCCCCGCGTGAATATCTGTATCTCCACCGTCGTGATTAAATGAAAGGCTTCCAGCCCCTTCGGGGGCTCTCCGTTCAAAAAAAAAAGATACCCAAAAAAATGGCTATACAGGCGTAAAGTAGAGTGGTAATTTGTAGTCACGCATTTTTCTGTCCGGAAATAAGTGACTTGGATTTGCACGCATCTAGACCCGTTTTATTGTGTAGACATGCCAATGTAGGCAAATTCGAGTTTCTTATTTCTGGACGGAGGAAAAATATTTTGTTTATGTCAGACTATTTAATCTTCCTAATTATTTGTATTGCTACTTTAGCTAACTTCAAACATACCGGTGACCTATAATATTGTGATGCTAATTTTTTTTAAAGAGTGGCACGCCTTCCGAAAATTTTGTATCTCCGCCACTATTTTTCCCAGGGGCAGGGGTAGATGATCCTAGCTTTCTCAAGTCACTTTTTTTAGATCAATAAAATGGATGGAGTGTAAAAATGACGATTACTCCAACAATTCAAAGTGAAGCATCTTTGGGAATATCAAGCAAGATTGCTTCACGAAGGTCGTAATATACTCGCTCCGTCCTAAAATGTATCTCACCCATGCATCTGAAGCTTTACTTAAACCATCAATTAGACTAATATTATATGGGGGTATGCGCCATAAAAATATACCATTGGAAGTGTCTTTCAATATAAATTCAGCTAGTATATTATTGGTCTAGTTAATGTTCAAAATTGAATATAAAAAACGCCTTCCATTTCAGGACCGTTGGAGTAAAAGACAAGTCTATATAAAGTGACTTATATGACTCACTAAGGAACTCCTGACAAGTTACACTGGAATGAAACAATAAGTATTTATTATCTGTGAAAAATGTGACAGTTCCCATTGAGAGTGCCTGGAAAATTGATGCCTCAACATACAAAATCTCATGCTCTACCCAAATTTTCTATTGCCTTGGAAGCATGTACAAACTCGAGTGTATACTGAAACTTTTTGCAGGCTATTTTTGTCAGACATTGAATCGGAAAAGCATCACATCTCCTTCTTGCACTACATATTCCTTCCCTTCCAACCTAAGCTGTAGAAACAAAGAGGACAAGGAATAAGCACCTTTTTTTAAGAATAAACACATTTTCCTGTGTTCTTCAAACATCAATACATAGTCAAAAGAACAAATATTTACCACTCCCTTCTCCCTTGCTACTCCAAGAGAACCCGCCGCAACAAAATCATCATAAGATACCTGAGCCATGGTATGAGACCATTGTCAAAATACTGTCACAGGTGCAAAACCCCAGCAAAATAGTTACTAGATATTTATGATCACTGAACTCACAGTCTCAGCTCTAATGAAGCCTTTCTGAAAGTCACTATGGATTACTCCAGCTGCTTGAGGTGCAGTCATGCCTATACCAATAACATTTGAGACAAAAGATAGTAAGACGTTCATGCCTATGGTAAAATAATGTAGAAGGCGGCTCCTACAGTAATTGAAGTAATACAATAACAGCATTATGATGATGGTGAACAGAACCTGCAAGAATGGTCCAAGCTTTTGTTTCCTGACACAGAAGAAACATATTTGAAATTTAGGATCACTAGCTGATGGATAGTGTCTTAATAGCACAAGAGATTCACCTGCTCTCCGGTCGTGAAATATGTTCTTAGTCCCAAAAGGTTATACGTTGCTTTCACCAAATTGCCTAGCCCACTTTCATCAACATCGAGAGATTTTAGGTACTCGACTCTCTCTTCTAATGGTAGTTCAGACAGTTCAGCCTCAACCTGGTATGCAACTCCACAATTTTGTTAGCTTAAATAAATAAGAAATTAGGTAAAACTTTCAAATGCCTAATTCGATGCAGATGCTATCACTTAGCACAAACCTGAGCTGATATGGTAACCATGCCAGACTGCAACTCTGATGCTAGTTTAGCCACCTCTTTGACATGGGGATTTTTATCAGGTTCAGAAAGATCGAATTCTGTTACATTAGCAACATAAATGACAGGCTTCATTGTTAGCAGATAAAGATGCTGTACAGCTTCTTTCTCATGGTCAGCCAACTCAACAGATCTTGCAGGCTTTCCATCCATAAGTGCCTTCAGAATTTTTTCCAATCCCGACCTCTCTGCGTCTTCCTGAGTAGTGAAAACGATTTGAACCTAGAACGAAACCTATCAAATAATGGTAGAGCATGTATACATCTCATCTTACCTTCACTTTAACTTGTGGATCTTTAGTTTTGCTTTTTTTAAGCTTATCTAATCTCTTCTCTATCTGCAGTTTTTACAAAATTGCCATGATCAAGATATGAGCATAAACAAAACATATATCCATACATAAATCCTTCATCTTACTGAGCGAGAAAATGGAGATAAGAGAACTACTCACTAAATTACCTGTTCAAGATCACAAAATATGAGCTCAAGGTTAATCACATCAATATCTGACTTGGGATCAACCTTTCCATTCACGTGAACAATATCATCATCTTCAAAACATCGCACTACCTAAAAATACAGGAGCTTTTTTAATCCTTAAAATCTCAACAACGAATAATTATGTTTTCAAGTTCGAACAAACAAAATGTGTGGCAGCACAAGAAGGACCAAGTTCCATCAATGAATAGAAATGCCATAAAACATAAGGCTATCGCTGGATGTTAGAACATTGTACAACAGCTTAACTGAAGGTAAAGGATACAAACAGAATGGTATGCAGCCATTAACAAACATGGTAATGCGGCTTGTCAAAATATAAATGCAAAGTTATAGTTTCCAGTAACTTGACAAATGCCTGAGAGCCAAACCATATACAAGGAAGTCACAGACTGACCTGAAGTATAGAATCCACTTCACGGATGTTTGAAAGAAATTGATTTCCCAGTCCCTGAAATCAACAATTAGGTAAACAACCGTGTATATAAAACTAGTGAGAAACAAATTATCAGCATGCTCTGCTGCTGCATTAGGAGTAAAACGAAGACAACCCCTACCTCTCCTTTACTTGCTCCTTTGACGAGGCCTGCAATGTCCACAAGCTCAATGGATGTTGGGACCGCCTGCTTGGACTTGCTTAGTTTTGAGAGCACGTGCAAGCGAGGGTCGGGAATAGCCACGACGCCGGTGTTTGGGTTTATGGTGCAAAAGGGGAAGTTTGCAGCTTGGGCCTTCCCATTTTCAACCTAATAAAATTGAGAA
Source organism: Avena insularis (assembly GCA_023614405.1). Taxonomy (NCBI): domain Eukaryota; kingdom Viridiplantae; phylum Streptophyta; class Magnoliopsida; order Poales; family Poaceae; genus Avena; species Avena insularis. The sequence goes on along the minus strand of CM042696.1, from coordinate 35,633,194 downwards.
CAAAACTTCATTTAGTTATTTTATTACGAAGAATAACAGACCCTACATATCCAACCAGCATTTCTCATTGTGAAACATGAAACGGAATGGCTGTGCGGACGACATATTTTGTCCGACACATGTACGACACTCCGATCAAATGGCGCTAGATTGCTAGCGAATTGCAACGGACGGCCCATGTAATGCATCGTACATGTGTTGGACGAAATTCATCGTGTGTATAGCACTTCTCAACAACAAAAAAACACTCCACCAAGCAATAACTGCTGCACGAACACACAGACTATGCGGTGAGAGGAACAACATAGAAAGGCTGGTAAATTCATCAATACACTCCTAATTTTCAAGAAATATTAACTATTTGAACCTCTGGACAACAGCATCTCTATGCGGCAAAACATCGAACAGTTCAAATGCAGTGGCATTGCCCCTGCAGTCGAACTTCACTTCCTAGAGAAAACAGTGCACGAGTCGAAAGATCTCCTCGGAAGAGCAACAAGGAGGACGAATTCCCTGCTCCCGGATACTTCGAGCTGACGAATCCTCCTCAAGAACAGGGGAAAAAAATGGAAGCGACGGGTTCTGTGCTTGACTGGCTACTTACAATGGCGTTGAAGAGGGTGGACTTGCCGACGTTGGGCAGGCCGACGATGCCTGCTCGGAGGCTCATGCTAATCTTCGCGTGGCGGCCCGAAGAGAACCTCCGCGCGCCGCCACCGCCGGCGCCTCGGCTCCGTTGCCAGTGAAAGAGGAGCGCCGAGGAGGCGCACGGGAAGGGCGTCGTCGTCGGCACAGCGGGCGTCCGTGTGAAGCCCACGAACGCCGAACCGAGCGAACGGGACATCGTTGCCATGGGCGCCGGCCGGAAGAGCAGTCGGCGCCGGCGGAGCGGTGGTGGCGCGGGAAGGGGCAGAGGCGTACGGCGAGACACACACACGGGAGAGAGACCAGCGCCACGTCAGCGATAGAGCGATAGAACGATAGAAGATGGATGTCACGTGAGCCCACGTGAGAGTTAAACCTGAAAAACTTTTCTGACTGCTTCGCGTTTCCCTCCTCCACCACGGCGCCCTCGCCGGCGTTGGTTTGCAATGCGCCGCCTCCTCCTACGCCGTCGGCTGGAGTCACCGCCGTCGCATTGTTTATGGGCGACGTTCTCAACCACGGCCTCCTCCGCGACGGAAACGGCCGGGCCCTGCGCCTACCGCCTGCTCGCGCTCCTCCGCGGGTGCGTGGCCCCGTCGCACCTCCCGCTCGGCCTCCGGATCCACGCGCGCGCCGTCACCTCCGGCCTCCTCGAGGTCGCCTACGGGCCGGCCGCGCTCCAGACGCGCCTCATCGGCATGTATGTGCTCTCGCGCCGCTTCCGCGACGCCGTCGCGGTCTTCTCCTCGCTCCCGCAGGCCGCCACCGCGGCCGCGCTCCCCTGGAACTGGATCATCCGCGGGCTCACCATGGCGGGACACCACCGCTTCGCCGTGCTCTTCTTCGTCAAGATGTGGGCGCACCCCTCCGCTCCGCGCCCCGACGGCCACACCCTCCCCTACGTCGTCAAGTCCTGCGCCGCGTTAGGCGCGCTCTCCCTCGGCCGCCTCGTGCACCGCACCGCGCGGGAGCTCGGGCTCGATCGCGACATGTACGTCGGGAGCGCGCTGATCAAGATGTACGCTGACTCTGACCTCCTCGCCGGCGCGCGCGAGGTGTTCGACGGAATGGCCGATCGGGACTGCGTCCTGTGGAATGTGATGATGGACGGGTACGTCAAGGCCGGTGACGTGCCCAGCGCGGCGGGGCTGTTCAAAGGCATGAGGGCGTCCGGTTGCGATCCCAACTTCGCAACTCTGGCATGTTTTCTATCCGTGTGCGCCGCGGAGGCTGACTTGATCTCGGGTATGCAGCTCCACACCCTGGCGGTGAAGTATGGGTTAGAACCGGAGGTGGCCGTGTCTAATACGTTGGTGTCAATGTACGCCAAATGTCAGTGCCTGGATGACGCCTGGAGGTTGTTTGGCCTGATGCCACGGGACGACCTAGTAACCTGGAACGGAATGATATCCGGGTGCGTTCAGAACGGCCTCGTCGACGATGCGCTGAGATTGTTCTGTGATATGCAAAAGAGTGGTATTCAGCCTGATTCAGTTACACTGGCGAGCTTGTTGCCAGCTTTGACTGATTTGAATGGTTTCAAGCAGGGGAAGGAGATGCATGGCTACATTGTCAGGAACTGCATACACTTGGATGTCTTCTTGGTGAGTGCTTTGGTGGACATATATTTCAAGTGCAGAGATGTGAGGATGGCACAGAATGTCTTTGATGCTACAAAGACTGTAGATGTGGTTATTGGTAGTACAATGATCTCAGGTTATGTTCTTAATGGGATGAGTGAAGCGGCAGTGAAAATGTTCCGATACCTGTTGCAAGTGGGCATCAAGCCAAATGCTGTCATGGTAGCTAGCATGTTGCCAGCATGTGCTAGCATGGCTACTGTGAAGTTTGGTCAGGAGCTCCATGGGTATGTTCTAAAAAATGCATATGAAGGCAGGTGTTATCTGGAGAGCGCATTAATGGACATGTATGCAAAATGTGGTAGACTTGACCTTAGCCATTATATGTTCTCTACGATGTCTGCTAAGGACGAGGTGACATGGAACTCGATGATTTCAAGCTACGCACAGAATGGGGAACCTGAAGCAGCTCTTGAGCTGTTCCGTCAAATGAGTATGGAAGGAGTGAAGTACAATAATGTGACCATATCTTCCATCCTATCAGCATGTGCAGGCTTACCAGCTATATATTATGGAAAGGAGGTTCATGGTATTATCATTAAGGGTCCCATAAGAGCGGATGTGTTTGCTGAAAGTGCTCTCATAGATATGTATGGCAAGTGTGGGAACTTAGAATTGGCTCTACGTGTTTTTGAATTCATGCCCGAGAAGAATGAAGTGTCATGGAATAGTATAATCTCTGCCTATGGGGCTCATGGTCTTGTTAAAGAGTCAGTGAGTTTATTATCACGTATGCAAGAGGAAGGATTCAATGCAGATCATGTAACGTTCCTTGCTTTGATATCTGCTTGTGCTCATGCTGGACAGGTTGAAGAAGGACTACGACTTTTTCAGTGCATGACTGAGGAATATCAGATTGAACCTCGAGTGGAACACTTAGCTTGCATGGTTGACTTGTATAGCCGGGCTGGGAAGTTGGATAAAGCCATGCAATTTATTGCTGACATGCCTTTCAAGCCGGATGCTGGTATTTGGGGTGCTCTTCTCCATGCTTGCCGTGTGCATCGCAACGTTGAACTCGCAGAAATTGCTTCCCAAGAGCTATTCAGGCTGGATCCTCACAACTCTGGTTATTATGTGCTCATGTCCAATATCAATGCTGTTGCTGGACGATGGGATGGTGTGTCAAAAATGAGGAGATTGATGAAGGATAAGAAAGTCCAGAAGATACCTGGTTACAGTTGGGTAGATGTTAACAATACCAGCCATTTATTTGTTGCAGCAGACAAAAGCCACCCTGATTCTGAAGATATTTACATGTCTTTGAAGAGCCTTCTTCTAGAACTAAAACACGAAGGTTATGTTCCCAGGCCAGATATATTGTATACCAAGCAACTAGACAACATTGACCAGGTTCATCAATGATTACTCTGCAGATTATTTTATTCGCCTTGCAAATCATATTTGAACCCTTTGTTGAACCATTGTACGAGAAATCAGTGAAATTATTCTTATCTTTGTTCTTATCACCTTCTGTAACTAGAATGATACAAAAAATGAACTGTTTGGATAAGGTACTACTGTTTTCTAGCATCATCATCCTACCATATTGCTGATTCATCCATGCCAATCTTTATCAGACAGTAGGTCATAACTAAAGTGAGGATCAGATAATACATTCAGGATTCAGGATCAGTTATATAGGCATCCATATTAATAAGATGGCAATATCTACGCTTTCCATAGCCTAGTTTGCAGGTTAGTTGACATTGTCATTCTAGTATATGTATATGCCTCTCTGCTATCATGTATTTCTGGCAAGGGATTACAGAAAAGCCATTTCTGCCGGTATAGGTGTTTAGTGGTATGTTTGCTTTTTTATCATGCTGCTATGTGCAATAGAATTGCAAGGTTGGGCGATTTGTAAGACTGTTCCATGCAGTTATTTATGCTGTCTTCTCCAGTACAAGAGTATGCTAATGTACTTATCTTTTTTTTGGCACTAATGTCCTTATCTTATTGTAGGTAATGGCAATTTGATTGCAGATTTTCCCAATGGAAGTTATCTGATCTTCTTATGGTCATAACATGAAAACCCATTATTATACAAATTATTGCATAGAGCAAAGCAAGCTTCTGATGCAGTACAATCAATGTTGATGTTTGCAAAGAATTAAGAAGCAGTAGCACCCAGCCCACTTTTGTTTCGTTTGTTTCTGGTCAACTGTTAGGTGAGTCTTATTCACATTTTCTCTCTTTTGTTTAACTAATTGCACCTGTTATAATTTTGAAAAATTGTACTTTTCGGCAGAAATTCAGAGTACTCCATAGAATTTGTCGGTCCAACTTGGTCATGTATCTCCTGTACATAGGCACAGCTTCGTTCTTTTCACCAAAGTTTGTTTAATTTGTTGAAGTCTCGATTATGTCAATGGTGACAGACTGACAGTTTACTCCTCGGACTATCTAAGTTCTTCGGTCTAACTTGTCTTTTCAATTTTGAACATGAACATCACTGTTCTAAGTTTGCACCATAACTGTTCTAGAAGATCTATAGATTTTGACATTTTGTTATGAGCCCCTTAAATTTTTTAATTCCCCGGGTGAAAATAAATAAATAATTGCTATCCTGGATAGGTAAATCTAACTTTTTGGTGTATGGATTGTGCAGAACTTGGTCACTTCTGCCAGTGACATGAAACATAACAATTATTCTATGGGTTCTGTTTTGAGCACTTCAGTCATTAGCTAAGGATAGTACATATTGTGGAATGCAGGTTGACAGGACTGTGGAGACCAAAAGAAGATGTGAGCTTCAACATTTGCAGAGCAAGATCTACATGTTTGATTATCTGTTCTGCAAATATGGTCGGGTATAAAACAGGGTTTCAATTGCGCAAGGTGAACGATGAAATTTGTATGACCTATTGAACCAGTTGATCATTTTTACTTATCTAAAGGTAATTTAATCATTTCTCTGTATGCCCACACCTTATTAACAACTCTTAACAGCGTCTAAATGATCTATGCACATGCTTGAATTCATGCCATAGGGCTTTCCACATAGAACAGCTAAATTTTTTTAAATAATACATTTTTTAAATAAATTCCACGAATAATACACGAAATTAGTAATTTCGAAAACTAGCGCGGCCTCGGGGTTTGAACTCCCGACAAGGACCTTTCGGGAGTTGAACTCCCGACCAGTCCAGTCAGTGGTTCAAACCCAGACTAGGCCTAGCTTTTCACTGCTGTGTATAAAGACTGGTCGGGGTTTGAACCACCGACTGGACTGGTCGGGAGTTCAACTCCTGAAAGGTCCTTGTCGGGAGTTCAAACCCCGAGGCCGCGCTAGTTTTCGAAATTACCAACTTCGTGTATTATTTGTGAAATTGATTAAAAAAACGTATTATTTAAAAAAAAATCACCATAGAACAGATAACTCCTTGATTGGTTGTATGGCTTTGACTTATCCAATAGGTATGTTCAAAACTTCAAATCCATTAACGAAGCAGCGCTTTGGGCACAGGTTGGTGGGCTTGGCCTTAGAGCAGCGCCACCGACGACCTGGGATGTACACTAGGATAATCATCATCATGCTGTAACCCACCTCCTAGGAGGCTTGTAAAATTAAACTCTATCTTTTCAATGAAATGAAATGCAAAAGGTCCTTTGCGTTTTCTCGAAAAAAAAGGTATGTTCAAGCCTTTACAGGAAACGTTGTTGTTTAATGTCTGATAAATTATTATGGGTTGATGAATAAACAAGAACATGCAAATTTTCTCTTCAAATTTTGCTGAACAGAACATGGAATAAAATTAAGCCGGCATTCCATATATTTGTTTTCTGTACAAGTTCATACTCTGTACATGTTATGAAATCAGTCTCCAGAAAGAAAACTCAAAATACATATTACATTTGACATTGGCCGATGTTCTGGTTCATAGTTTGAAAGTTGAACCTGAACAATGGCCATCTCACAGGCTCAAGTTTGGCGTACTTTATCTCAATGTCAATTTACATGACATAAAATTACGCTTCTTTAACTCTTGAATCCCTGCAGGAGAATCTTAACTCATACATCATCATCCGATATTTTCAGATCATTTGGAAGCTTCTCGTGCTGTATCTGTGCAAGACTCTGGGGATTTCTTGTTGCATCCGACATCCTATCCAAGAATTGAATTAACTGGCAATCTTCGTGAGAAACCAGAAAGAGCACTGTTAAATAGAGAAACTCTTCATTCTTCAAGAGAAGCAACAGATACATGGTAATAACCATCCTCCAGATATACATATAGTTTGTTTCTTCATAGTTATGTACAACTACCAAGCAAAGGCTTAGTGTTAAAGAACCGGTTAATATTTACATCAGGTTTATTTCATGACTACCACATTGTTGGAATTGAAGCTGTAAAAAAATGCACTATAATATCCTCATTTCATTTGCAATCAAAAAGCCTTCAACTAGCGTACCATCAAGAAACATTTGAAAAAGGGTCACGTTAATTAACTGGAAGATGAATGCATGAGAACTGAGTGCACTGACGCCATGCCTGTTCTCCTCTCCAAGTAGTCAGGTAGGAGTAGAATAGTTTGTCAAGGGTGTAGCAGTAGCAGTACACAAGGTATCGCATCTTGTCAGGGTCATGGAAGCCGCCAGTGGCCTTGTTTGAATAGATTGGGTCATATGAAGTGTTACTGCTGATACAACACTGGACGAAATTTGACAAACGCGTTAGGTGTCTCCATTGATTACTTTCTTTTTAGTTCAGACTGGCACAGTTTTTTTCCGTGCTTAGGGAAAAGACTAGGTAATCAGCAACCCACCTGTGATATCTAAGCATGAAGCGTAGCTTCCCAAGTTCCTAGGCTTTGCCATCTTGCCTAAAATTCCATGGTTAGCTTAGAGACGGTGGACTGATATTCTGAGTTACAGCATTTCTGTTTTTCAGTTAGGCATAGTTACAGGCCCAGTGTTAATGCTGTTAAGACATATATGCCTTTTAGTTGGAATATGTCATAGGCCATACGCTCGCTGGACAGCCACTTCTCTTGACTCCTAGCAATAGCAGTTAATCTGTTGAGATGTCCTGAACAGAACATGGAATAGCAGTTAAATCTGTGGGCATATATTTGTTTTCTGAACGAGTTCATACTTTGTACATGGTTTGCAATCAGTCACAGAAAGTAAAAAAATCCATAATACATTTGACATTGGCGGGTGTTCTAGTTCATAATTTGAACCTGAACAATAGCAGTCTAACACGGTCAGGTTTGACATAATTTATCTCAAGGCAGACACTTTACATGACATGAAATCACACTTCTTCAACTCTTGTATTCCTTTATTAAGAGAATCTTAACTCATATGCCATCATCCACTATTTTCAGATCGTTTGGAAGCTTCTGGCGCTGTATCTGTGCAAGACTCTGGGGGTTCCTTATCGCGTCCAGCATCCTGTCCAGGAACTGAACAAACTGTTGATCTTGATGAGCAACCAGTGGGTCTGAGAACCTATCGAGGCTATCTTGGCCCTGTGCCATTACGAGCAAAGCGCACCGATAAATAGATGAACTCTTCAGGATAAGCAATACATAGGAGTAATAAGCTAATGATCGCTTAGCACTTTAGCAGCTGTAGCTGTGTTACAGGAAGTAGGACACGCTGCATCCTGAGAGAAATACGGGTTAAATGACGAACCTTGACCGCGTTGGCAGTACAGGCGGTGCTGCAGAATGATGTGTTTCTGGCCGGAGAAAGGAGAAAGTCTAGCCTGTCCCCGTGGCGGCCGAGCAGCGGCAGCCTGCGGATGCCGGCGAGCTGGCTGATAGGCTGGATCTTTCCGAGCACCAGCTTCGACGCCATGTTTGTTCTCTTCTCTCCTGCTCCTGGTTTGGTTTCCCTCGCAAAGAAAAAAAAGTATACTGTACTTGGTAGGAATAGAATGAATAGGCTTCTCCAGGGACCAGGGTGTTGTAGGAGTAGCAGTACGCAAGGTATCGCATTCGCATCTGGTTCCATGGAAGCCGTCGGTGGGCTGGTGGCCTCGTTTGAACCGACCGGGTCATGTGAACTGTTGACCGCTACTTCAACTTCAACACAGCACTGGTGGAGACTTTCAGCGCGTTTGGTCAAGTGTGGAGTTTTTTTTTTTGGGGTCAGAATTGGACACAATTGGACTAGTAGGTAGTACAACTTTTTTGTTTTTTCTAACTTTTTTTCAGAATAATTTTTTCTAACCACGTAGAATTATTTATTATTATTACATAGGGTAGTTATAGGAGGGGTAGTCAACAATGGTCAGCTGCCACACCGATGAAGTTCGATCGGTACGCTCCTCTATAATGAATTCTCGTGGGCAAAAATTTAAATGATCATACACAGGAACAGAAATCATGTCGCTCTCCACCCTGAGCAACCTCGCCATGCGGTGCAAGCCCGTGGCGATCGCATGGCGAGTACCAACGTGTTGCCATTGTTCCCGTGGTCTCGCGCCTCCACCCGACGACCGAGTCTCAGCCCTATGGAGCTCGGATTGCTTCCGCGGCGAGCTCATTTCCATTCAAGATCACAGATAGATCCCTGGCTTCGGAGCTAGCTGGCGAATTTGGCGCTTGCAGCTTCTAGGCCAGCTGAGTTCGTCGGGAGATGCTCGGTTGCGTGGCAACCCACCTCCCCACGGAGACCGACGTGAGAAGTCGAGGTGAAGGAGGCGAAGGAAGTGGAGATTTTAGTTAGGGAAGCGACTGCTTAGAGATGAATTGGTTGTGCTGCATCAGCCCATTGTTATGCGTTGGCGGTGCCGGAAGCATGATTGCGTCAAGTTTTCCAACATGAGCGGCGAGTGGTTGTGATGAGGAGATTTGATTCGGAGGGAGCGATTCCAGCATTGCATGTTCGAGAAATGGCGGCATCGACAACGCTGATAGTGATAACCAGGGCTAGAAGCCGGGAAAGCAGATGCGGAGGTCGATTTGGTAGATTTGAGCGAGGCGGTGGATGTTGTGGACCCGCTACATGTTCTTAGACCAGATGGCAGCATCGATAGAGATGCGCAAGCCATGTGTGTTTGGGGGATGTATTGGCAAAAGAATGTGATCTGTGGAAGGCGAAAGAGCCAGTGGCTTTGAATCGTGGAACGGTGGGCTAATGTTCTAGGAGCAGCCGCGGGATCATTTCTAGGTGGTCGGGTGAAGCCGAAGGTGAAGACATAGGAGGTGGGAGTAATGAACGACAAGGTTTCCTGTTCTCCGGCAGTAACTCCGGTGAGAAGGGAACATGAGAGGAGGCAAGAGAACAGGGAGGGGTTTAGAGATGGGTCAGGTTTGTCGAAGTCCAATTCGACTCAGCCTACAAGGCCCAGGCATGGGATATGACTCAGGGATCTATACGACCACTTGCATTGTGCGGTGGAGAGCAGGTGGTTGTTGATCCTTAAAGGGGGATTGTTGGATTCCGAGCGTATGTCGACGAGGTGATGCGTTTCAGAGGGAGAGCGAAGAGGATCCACAGAGCCAAGACGTATATGGATATTCTAGATCTTTGTTGCAAGTGTTGACAATGGATCAAAATGATGATACTTTAGGGGGGGGGTGAAGAGATCGGTGAGTCAACGACAGAGGCAACTACAGAGGTAACACCTAAAGGGGGACTACAACTAGAGAGGGAATTATGGGGACGGTTGATACGAGTATGGAAACGATGCGCATAATGATGGGAATGGTGGAGGAAATAGTGGTAGCTCTGGTGGTGGGAACAATGGAGGTGGATCTGGCAGAGGGATGGCAGGGGAAGTGGAGCAGGGATGGGCAGTGGGGGAACATGCAAGTCCATGATTTTTTTGAATCTGAGTTGAGAGCTAGGATGAAGAAATTTAGAAGCAAAAATAAGTGATGAAGCACAAATAAATTCAGAGCTAAACAACTGGCAAACATTCATTAAGGGAAGCAAGCTAGGAAGGATAAAACATGTGTTGGTGCTATTGGCTCGTCTAGTGTTGTTGGAAAGGAGATAATGGCTAGAGGAAGGTGTTTTACTTGTGGGAGAGTTGGGCATGTTGAATCTGCATGTCTTGCAAAGATAGAACAGCCTTCATCTCTACGGGTATGGATTCCCTGGGCTGATGTTTCACATTATCCATGTTGAGCTTGAATAAGGTGAAGTGATGGAAGAACATGTATGTCAACACCCGGATTTGTAATCCTAGATGCCCGTTATGCCATACCTCGCAATCCCAGGATTACCATTTTTGCGAGACATAACGGATTGGATATCACAGTACATCATCCATTACAAACCATACATAAGGTCTTACACAAATAAGGATCTCAGGATCTAGTCTTAATACAACAAGCAGCGGAAATAAAAGGTAAGCGTAGCGGTGGGGTCCATCTTCAGGGGCACAGGCAATGCTGACGAAGGCAGATAGTCCTAGTTATCATAGCCGTCCTGCTGGCCATCATCTTGGTAGTCTCATTCATAGTCTGGCCATGAGAATAGCCAGGGACAAAAGCCATGAGTACTCTTTAAGTACTCGCAAACTATCACTAACAAGTAATATAGTGCTAAGTTAAAGTGCTAACTCTATGTTTAACTACAAGGTTAAGTTTGAAACCTAAGCTGAGTTCTGAAGCAAAGAAAGATAAAATAAAGTTCTAGAATCACTTAAGTTGGGAAGCTATTGTCATAAACACAACCCTGTTGTGGTCAAGTCAAGATTCATCATTCATTTCATAAGTTATTTTGAAAACATCTGACAACGAAACAGTATGGCCATTCCAACTGTCCATAACCGCGGACGCGGCTATTCGAATAGTTTGACACCCTGTAGAGGTGGTACACTTTCACCACAAGATTCGATACATCCGTCAGGGATAACCCTGAATCATCATACTTCCCTTTACACACCCTAGTATAAGCACCTCTCCTATGAGCATGGCCTCCCAACCATGACCATCAGTCATCTTGGGCACTACATAGGTGGACAACATTGAGAGGTAGCCTCAGCTCAAACCTCTCCCGCGAGGGAACTAATACTAATGCATATAAATTTCCCGCTAAGCCTTACCCAATTCAGGTAGTGTGGTTGTACGGTAAATCTGGAATGGTATCGCATCAGAATCCAACCATGAGTTTTAATAAAGGGTTAAGGCTCATGCCTCATCATTTTCATCATCATAAACCATTTGTGTTTCTCAACACATGTCAAAACATTTCAATAGAATGACTCATCATTCCAAGGTTTTCATAATTCATTTTCACCAAGTGTTCCCATCTAAAGTGACTCAAGTTTTTGATCTACTCTAAACTACTAAGTTAAGAGTGTTCACTAAGGTGGAAAGATGGTTTCAATCTCATGCCATAGAATGACATCTAAAAGAGTTCTAACTAGGTAAAGTTTTATACACTTTATGCTACTTTCAAAACAAGTAAAGAACTTTGAGTAAAGTAAAGGAAGTAAAGCTTGTAAATAAGACTTGGGGTAACTAATAGTCAAAGTGCTATGACTCAAGCATACCTATAGCATCTTGGATCAATTTAACTAGCTTAATTCTAGCTTGCTACAATAGCTTTCCTTGGTTGGTGAAGTGGCTGAAGTTTTCTTCTTCTTCTTGGTAGAACTCCTCCTCCTCGAAAGCTTGGTCGGTACTATCGTCTATTAATACATACGGAGTACACAATCACCAAACAATACTTAACTAGTCTAATTAGCATTCTAAGACACACATTTGATGATCTATTATCATCACAAGCATCACAAGTTTTATTAACTAGTTTCACTCTTTTAAATTTAGAAAACTAATTTCTACTCATTGAAAAATTAACTAAGATTTAATATTCACCACTTAAAATATGGGATCATGTGGACACATGTCATCACCACATATTCTAACATGTGGGAATGTGATTTAAGGGTTGAATCATAATTACTTTGGTTTAAGTTCATTATTTAATGATTTAAAGTGACTAGAAATGCCTATATAGCATTATTTTGGTACTAGTGCAAAGTCACTACATGCAAACCTTAATATTATTACATATTCAGATAGATATGATGAAATGTGATTTTTGAGAGTTGGAATCAACTCCAAATCTATCTTGGTTGATTTTATAAAAATGTTGCAAGGTGTAAATGCTTCTGTTTTGTCATTTTTACTAGGAGAGATCTATAACTCTAATGGAATTAAATCCAACGGGCTTGGATAGATCATTTCAATACCTTTCAGGCAAAATTGGTTTCATGCAATTTGGATTTGTGGAACTCCCAGAATTGATTTTTAAACTAGTGGACAAAAACTAGATTAACTCCAATTAGAAAAAACTAAATTTGAAACTTTCACACAAGCGGGAACTAACTGGGCCGGCCCAGCTACGCACATCACGCGCAACGGGATGCCTGACAGGCGGGCTCCACCGGTGAGCGGCACAACTTAACCGAAACGGTATCTAGCATCCTAGGCCACACGATCTAAAGACGATCCAACGGTGGTGAGTCATCGTCGACGACGGATCACTCCGGCGAGAACGTGACCTAGACGCGGCGGTGGGGGTCGATTGGGGGCATACCACGGCTCCAACAAGGTCGGCGAGGCGGGAAAATGGGCTAGTAGGCGACGGCGAGGCGAGGCGCGGTTGCGGCGGAGCTTGGGGTGCTCTAAATTGCCAACGCCCTTCTCCTCTTGCTGCGGCGGCTTTGGCTCCAATTCCAGCGAGACAGAGCTCGAGCGGCTTAGGCTAGAGGTGGGTAAGGTTCAGTGAGAGGTGAGGAGTGTGTGAGTGTGGAGAAATGGGGCTAGGGGTGGCCGCTTTATATAGGGTCGACGAGGGGACAAAGCGGGCGACGGTTAGGTCATCAGTGACGACGCCGTGGGGCTCTCTCGGCATGGGCGAGGGCGGCATTGGATGCTTTGTTCCCCGGAGGTCCTCTGAGGCTTAAAGGCGCGGCCAGGCGGAGTCTCTACTGGTCGGGAGCGTGCGGTGAACTGCGCGCAGACGGCGGTGTTCGACGTTGTTCCTCCGGTCTGTTGGTCACGAGGTGGCGAACGATGATGTCTGGGCGGTTGCTGGGCCTGCTGTGGCTGCTGACACGCAATGCTAGCGCTAGGTGCGGTCTGTGCGGCTTTGGCGGGCGCGGCGCTCCAGGGTGATCGGCATGGCGGACAGCGGCATGGGCGCGAGCAATTGAGGCTTGTCCTTCGCTCGTTTTTGGTCGGGGGATGGTTGAGGCGAAGCAGTGTGATGACGCCTATCTCCCAGCCAGCGAAGGAGAGCGCGGGACGGGCTAGGGCGAGCGGTCTGTGGTCGACCTGGGGCAAGGCTTCGGGCGGCGGGTTACTGGAGTAGACATGGGAGAGGGTGAGAGGGTTAGGGCCGGGGTTCTAGCTGGGGGAACCAGGGGACCAAGTTAGGCCCAAATGGTGACCAAAGTTACTGCTCACTATAGTGTTTTAGGATTGGCAAGATTTGTGCCTGCCACCTGCTCGACAGAATGGCCACAAGAAGCAAAAAATTTGAATTTTGGGTTCAAATTTTTTGAGTGATCTCCACTAGTACTAGGTAGTCTCTGGTTGCAATGGTTTTGAAAATGGACTTCAAATGGATGGTTTTTGAAATAGGGATGATCTAGGCATATGCATTGAATTCAATTTTGAACTGTCCTCTAAAATTATTATTTGAATGTTTTTAGCAGATCACAAGGTGGGCCTTGGTACCTCATTATGTGTACTTGCAAGGGGTGTAAAGATCCACATTTGTTTCTGTTAGGTTTTGAGTATTAGGCATAGCCAAAGTAGACATGGTAGTTAATTTGGCCAAAATGACCATTCACTTCAATTATTCATTTTGAGTTGTTTTTCTTTGGAAAAAGTTTGGGAATGATTTAGATGATGTTTATTTCACCTAAGAAACATTTTACAAGCAATGAATCACAGAACCATGGCAATTCAAATCAACTCCTAATTTAAATGCACATACACATGAATGTTTTCATATTTTGAAATGGAAAAGTGTTTGTTAACCCTAATTTTGATGATTTGGATCTTGATCAACTTGGATTAAAGTTTTGGGATGTTACAAACCTTCCCTCCTAAAACAAAATCTCGTCCCGAGATTTACAAAGAAAACTAGGAACTAAAGAGATCTGGGAACTCTGTCCTAATGTAATCTTCGCGCTCCCAGGTAGCTTCCTCCTCGGTATGGTTGCTCCACTGAATCTTGAGAAACTTGATGCTCCTGGTCCTGGTGGTTCTGTAGGCTTCTTCTAAGATATGGATGGGCACTTCCCGATAGGTCAGGTCATTGTTGATCTCTACAACTCTGTGATCGATGTTCTTGAAAACTTCAGTCTTCTCGGGCACTTCCAAGCATTTGCGAAGTAACGAGATATGGAAACACATTGTGGATGGCTGACATCTCCTTAGGTAGTTCTAGTTGATACGATACTTCACCTTGACGGTTTAGAATTTTGAATGGCCCGATATATCTGGGGGCTAACTTTCCTTTCAGACTAAAGCGTTTGGTTCCTTTCGATGGTGAAACCTTGAGATATACAAAATCTCCGACATTGAAAGTCAGGTCTCTCCTTCTCTTGTCAGCATAACTCTTCTGTCTGGATTGAGCGGTCTTGAGGTGCTCATGGACTTTGTGAACCTTCTCTTTGGCTTCTCGGAGAATGTCGGGTCCAAAGATCTGACTTTCTCCTACTTGCGACCAATTCAAAGGGGTATGGCACTTCCTTCCGTATAGGAATTCAAATGGTGCCATCTGCAAACTAGCTTGATAACTGTTGTTATATGAAAATTCAGCGAAAGGCAGGCAGTCTTCCCATTTTGATCCGTATTCCAACACACAAGCTCTAAGCATATCCTCTAAGATCTGGTTGACTCTCTCAGTCTGTCCATCGGTTTGCGGGTGATACACGGTACTGAAGTTCAACTTGGTTCCCAATCCTTCTTGGACTTTCTGCCAAAATCTTGTGGTAAACTGGGTTCCTCGATCCGATACGATGGTCTTGGGGGTTCCATGCAGACTAACAATTCTAGCGATGTATAGCTCTGCTAGCTTCGCACTCTAGTAGGTAGTCTTGACAGATATGAAGTGGGCTACCTTGGACAATCTGTCAACTATGACCCAAATTGAGTCATTTCCCCTACTAGAAGTAGGCAAACCGGTGATAAAATCCATTCCGACTGAATCCCATTTCCATTCCGGAATCTGCAATAGTTGCAACAGTCCTGCAGGTCTCTAATGCTCTGGTTTGACTCTTTGACAGATGGCAAACTTGGCGATGTAGCTTCCGATTTCTCTCTTCATCTTGTGCCACCAAAATTGGTCTTTCAAATCTTGATACATCTTCGTTCCTCTGGGGTGGATAGAATAAAGAGTATCATGATCTTCCTTCATGATAACTTGCTTCAGCTCCGAATCTGCTGGCACACAGATACGTCCTTTGTACCACAGCACTCCTTCTTCGTCTTCCGTGAATCCAGGTACCTTTCGTGTACCAATACAACGTTTGATTCTGTCAATACTTTCATTCCCCTTCTGGGCTTCCTTGATTTGGCTAATCAAAGTGGGTTGAAGTTCAATGCTAGCTAAGAATCCTTTGCTAACTAACTCAGTCCTGAACTGCTCCAACTCTTCATACAAACTTTGTTGCTTTTCCTTGATCATGGTGTTTAGCCTACACGGCAATCGGCTAAGAGCATCCGCTACCACATTGGCTTTGCCAGGGTGATAGTGAATGTCAAGGTCATAATCCTTGATTAACTCTATCCATCTCCTTTGCCTCATATTCAGCTCCTTCTGAGTGAAGATATACTTCAAGCTCTTGTGATCTGAGTAAATCTCACAGCGATTACCCATCAGGTAATGACGTCATGTCTTCAATGCTAGAACCACAGCTGCTAGCTCAAGATCATGGGTCGGATAGTTCTGCTCATGCTGTTTCAATTGTCGAGACAGATACACGATGACTTTGCCTTCTTGCATCAATACACATCCTAGACCAATCTTGGATGCGTCACAATACACATCAAACGGCTTCTTGATGTCTGGCATGACCAATATTGGGGCTGATATCAATCTCTTCTTCAGCTCCTGAAAACTGGCTTCACATTTGTCTGTCCATTCAAACTTCTTGTCCTTCTTCAACAATTGGGTCATGGGTCGGGCTATGCTCGAGAATCCTTCTACGAACTTGCGGTAGTATCCCGCTAATCCGAGAAATGCACGGACTTGGGTTTGAGTGGTTGGGGCTTCCCATTCCTCGACATCTTTGATCTTGGCGGGATCAACAGAGACTCCTCCGGTAGACACAACATGTCCTAGGAATCTTACTTCTTTCAGCCAAAACTCACACTTGCTGAACTTGGCATATAACTGATACTCTCTCAGGGTTTCTAGGATGATTCTCAGATGTTGCTCATGCTCGTCTTCTGACTTGGAGTAGATAAGGATGTCATCAATAAACACAACTACAAACTTATCTAGGAAATTCATAAAGATCTTATTCATGAGATTCATGAAATAAGCAGGGGCATTGGTTAGTCTGAAAGACATAACCGTATACTCGTATAACCATAGCGAGTAGTAAAGGCGGTCTTCGGAATATTCGTTGCACGAATCTTAAGTTAGTGATAACCAGTCCTAAGATCAATCTTTGAGAATACCTGGGCTCCAGTCAACTGATCAAATAGATCCTCTATCTTTGGAAAAGGGTACTTGTTCTTGATGGTGACGTCATTCAACTTTCTGTAATCTGTGCACAAACGATTGCCACCATCTTTCTTGTCGATGAATAACACTGGTGATCTCCATGGCGATGCGCTTGGTTGAATCAAGCCTTTCTCTAACATGGCATCCAACTGCTTCTTCAGTTCCACTAACTCTGAGGGGTTCATGCTATAGGGTCTCTGGGTTATGGGTCCGGTTCCGGGGATTAGTTCGATGATGAACTCAATATCCCTATCCCGGGGCATACCTGGCAATTCATCTGGGAATACGTCGGGGTATTCACAGACTACTCTGACTTGGTCTATGGTGGGTAGGGATAGACTCTTGTTTCACTTGAATTGACGGGGTAAAGTTTCAGAGATATGCTCTACTGTTACTCCAGAACTACTGGTCATGGTGATGGCTTTCTTAGCATAGTCTATCAATCCTTTATGCCTTGACATCCAGTCCATACCTAGTACTACTTCGAATCCTTTGGTTCCAAGTACAATTAGGTTGGCATAAAAATCTATCCCATGTATTCTGATAGGCACAACTTTGCAAATTTTTCTAGCTTTGGTTGTTTAACCGAAGATTTGAACTATCATGATATGCTTCAAATTGGTTGGGTGAATCTTACTAGTGCATGCAAATTTTTCGATGATAAATGAATGCGATGCTCCAGAATCAAACAACACTCTTGCTAAAACTGAGTTGACAGAAAACATACCCAGCACTACATCTGGCGCTTCCTAGGCTTCTTCTGTGTTCATGTGGAAGAGACGACCGTTGCGGTTGTGAGGGTTCCCTAGGGCAAATCTCCTTCCTAGTTGAACATGACGCTGCTGCTGAGCTGGGGCATTCACATTGGCATTGGCGGTAGTCTTCTTGGGACACTCATTGGAATAGTGACCCTTCACTCCACACTCGAAACAAGTGATATGGGACTTGTCCTTGACTGCGACAAGCACATCATTGCTGCCAGTTTTGGGTGCAGTGTTGTTGTTGTTGCTCTTGGGAGGTGCATGGTTGAAATTGTTGGCATTGCCGGAGTTGTGATTGCTTCCTCCGGACTTCCCATTGCCTCCGCTACGGTTGGGGTAGCTTGGGCGAGACGTTGGGGGTCGATTGTTCCTTGGTGCATATCCTGATGAGGGGTTGGGACGGTACTTCTGGTGACTGCTAGATCCAGATTGCTGCATCATATGACACTTGCGGTTGTCATTTGCCTGGTTAATCTTCCCTTCCATCTGAATGGCAGAGTCAACTAGCTCTTCAAGAGCCTCAAAGCGGATGTTGACGAGGACAGTCTGCATTTCATCATGCAGCCCGTTCAAGAATCTCTCCTTCTTCTTGGCCTCCGTGTTGATCTCATCAGGTGCATATCTGGCAAGTGACAGGAATCTGTCATGGTATTCTATCACAGTCATTCTTCCTTGCTTCAATTCGCGGAATTCATCTCTCATCCTGTTGACTAGACCTTGCAGCACGTGGGTGCGGCTGAACTTGACTTTGAATGCTTCCCAGGTCATCACTTGACCATGGTTCATGTTGCGGATACTAGTCCACCAAGCTCTTGCATGTCCCGCCAGATAGTGAGTGGTGATACATTGCAAATGTATCTATAATTTTTGATGTTCCATGCTTGGTTTATCTCCTTTCTTGTGTTTTGTCCACACTTTGGAGTACTTTTCATATGATTTCTTGGACTAACCTATTAACAAGAGCCACAGTGCCAGCTTCCTGTTTTCTGCTATTTTTGGTTCCAGGAAAGTCAGAAAATGAATATTCTCGGAATTGGACGGGACAAAAGCCAAAGTGCCTATTTTTCCAGAAGACTCCAGGAGCCAGAATACGAGACGGAGGAGGGCCAGGGGCTGGCCACACCACCCCCAGGAGTGGGCTAGGCCTGGCCGTGCCAGGGCATGGTGTGGTGGCCCCAGGCACCCCCTCGGTCTCCCTCTTTGCCTATAATAATCCTTCTGACCTAAAAACTTCGGGGGGTTCGACGTTTTTCTAGAAGAAGTTCCGCAGCACCGCCACCACCGAAGGGGAGATTCGGGGGATAGAAAGTGTCTGTTCCGGCACGCTGCCAGGATGGGGAAGTGCCCCCGGAGCCATCTCCATCGATCTCCACCATCATCTCC
The DNA here is from genome assembly GCA_023614405.1 of Avena insularis. NCBI lineage: Eukaryota > Viridiplantae > Streptophyta > Magnoliopsida > Poales > Poaceae > Avena > Avena insularis. The sequence continues at coordinate 35,614,106 of CM042696.1, read as the reverse complement.
TGGCATCAGATTGTTAGGGCATGGTGCCTAGTATCTTTTATTAGTGCTTTATGACTTTGTTGCGACTTGTTGTGCTTAATGCTTGTCACTAGGGCCCGAGTGCCACGATTTTAGATCTGAACATGTTATTGATTCATTATGATATTATTGTTTCTGGTTTTATCTACAAGTTGTATACACATGTTGTTGTCCGGAACCTATGGCCCCGAAGTGATAGAAATCGGGATAACCGGAAGGGGATGGCTTTGATGTGAGGATCACATGTGTTCACAGAGTGTTAATGCTTTGCTCCCGCGCTCTATTAAAAGGAGCACCTTAATTGCTAGTAGTTCCCTAGAGGCCCCGCTGCAAACGGTCTGGCAGGACAAAAGATGTTGTGCAAGTTCTCATTGCGAGCACGTATGACTATATATGGAACACATGCCTAGGATTGTCTAGTACTTGGATGCTTTATCTTATTTATCTGCAATTGCCCTATGTTCTGATTGCTATGTGAATTGTCTTGTCCATGCAACGCCCATCCATCCATCCCTATGCCTACCTTTCAATCCTAATCCCTGCTTTACATCGCTTCACATTACCGCAAGTATTTTGCTATTCCTACTACAAAACTGTTGCTACTGATAAACTGCTGTGAGCAAGATTGTTTCTAGGTGCAGCTGAATTGACAACTCAGTTGTTAAGGCTGATAAGTATTCTTTGGCTCCCCTTGTGCCGAATCAATAAATTGGGTTTCACTTCCCTCGAAAATACTGCGATACACCCCCTATACTTGTGGGTCATCAAGACTATTTTCTGGCGCCGTTGCCGGGGAGCATAGCTTTATTTATCAAGTTCACTTGGATTCACTATTGTTCAAGCTAAGTTTATTTTCTCCTTGTTTACTTGTTTCTTTATCAAAAATACAAAAAAAAATTGGTTCCTACTCTAGTTGTTATTTTCGTTGCTCTGTTATTGTCTTGCTTTATCATGGTTGTTGTCAATGGTTGGTTTCTTTGGAACTGAATCTTATTGGCAAGGTGGGTTCACGGAAGATGAAAAATATTATTATAAGGAACACCGCTTGTCACAAAAAGGGAAACACTTATGGGGACAAATTGATAGATTGTATACCATTGCTAGAAATGTGTGCTCTACTTATAATGTTACTTATTGCCTTGATAAATCTTGTTGCTGTAGGATGTACAAACACCTCCCTTTTCAATGTGAGTATAATGATAATGTTACCATATCTTCCTATGTTAAGGGAAATTATGACCTTTATGATGTGGAACAAATTGAGGAATTTATTGCTTGGAAGGGTGCATTTGAACTTGCTAGTTTGCTTGAAAATATTGATGATTCACCTTATAAGTATGAGGTTTATGGTATACTTAAATTTTGCTTTGATAATTACAAGGATGAAAATGGCTATATCCTTGAATATTTTAATAGATGCTCTCCACAAATGGAAGAGACTAATGCCTTGCAGGATCCTATGGAAGAAGAAATTGGTGAACCTGAATCTCATTAGATGAAAAAGAGGAGGAGAGTGATGAACAAAAGGAGGAAGAATGGATTAGCTACCCATGGCTACTTTCTAATGAGAGTAACTCTTTATCCCTTACATTATTTGATTGTCCTCCATGCTTACTAAAGGAGGATGATTGTTATGTTCCTGAGGATTCTTTTGAAGATGTTTATGATAAAGATCTAGTGCTTGTAGATCATGAAGAGCATGCTTTATGTGATAGTTATATTGTTGAGTTTATTCATGAGGCTACTGAAAATTATTATGAGAGAGGAAAATATGGTTGTATAAGTTTTCATGGTACTGAAACACCTCTCTATATGCTAAAAGTTCTGAAGTTACTCTTGTTTTATCTTCCTATGCCTGTCACTTTGTTTTTTGCGAATTTATTTGCATACACGATTCCTATGCATAGGAAGTGGGTTAGACTTAAATGTGTTTTGAATTTGCTTCTTGATGCTCTCTTTTACTTCAACTCATATTTCTTATGAGATCATCCTCTCAAACTTTTATGCCTAAAGATGATAATATGTCTATTATTCTTGGGAGACCTTTTCTTAAATACTACAGGAGCTGTTATTAATTGTAATCAAGGGAAGGTGACCTTCAATGTTAATGACAAGGAACATATTTTCTATTTCCCAAGAAGATTGGTAAGACTTATGGTTTTGAATTCAATTGAACATTTTGAGGGCATTCAAGTTGGAGAAATATATTGTCCCATACGAAGAGAAAAATTTGAAATTATTATGATTGGGACCATTGCTATCAAGGTTGAGGTAACATAATCATTAGTGGGATACAAAGTTTTGTCTCATATGGAATTGTTTTGGTAACAAGACCTGCTCAACCTTGTTAACAAAAGGATTTCATTGAACAAAACAATGTTTTCACCATGATTATATCCGCTTACTTCTATTTTATCCATTTTAGTTTTTGCTTTTGCCTAACTTAAAGGCGTTAAAGAAAAGTACTTATTGGGAGATAACCCAAAAGTTTTAGATGAGTCTTGGAAGTTATTACCTCTGTAATAACCGCTCCTTATCCTTTTTATTTTCTTTTTTGTTCCAAGAGTAACTTCTAATGAGAGAGAAGTAATGATTGGGAAAGTTGCTGTCCCGAAACAGATTTTTGTGCTTCACCGTAAAAATTCGTGAGAGAGCTCTGTACGTCGGATTGAGCTGTAATTTGTTTTGCTTCGGCCCCAGGTTGTTATCTAACTTTCGTTAGTTCAACACTTTTTGATTTGAGCAACAGAAAGTCTTCGAAAAAATCCGTCTTTACCTGCTGGTCTGTTTTGACAGATTTCTGCCATTTTCTGCATTTGCTTCTTGTTGGTTCCTTCTTGAGTTCTTTTGGGGAATTGATCTTTTTGTGGGAAGTGCTATAGTATCTAGTGTTCTAATGGAAGTTTATTTGGTGTTAGAACTGAACCTTAAGACTTATTTATCTTGAGTGCACTAATGTTGCTAATAAAGATTATGTGAAGTTTTGTATGAAGGAAAAATTTTAGGTGTATGGAAGGAATGAGTAATGAGATGAAGGATGGACTAAAGCTCAAGCTTGGGGATGCCACACATGTCACCCCAAGAAATATCCAAGAATTACAAGCGTCAAAGCTTGGGGATGCCCAAGGCATTCCCTTCTTCATCAATAAAAATCTCAGGTTTCTTTCAACCACTTCATTTTTATTGTTTCATGCACAGTTGTGTTGTTCTTGGAGCATCTTCTTTTTCGTTTTCGTTTTTGTTTTTTTTAGTTTGTGTGGTTTGATTAGTTTGCTGAATAAATTGGTTGGACCTCCTCTTGCATATATTTGTGTTCAAATAGTTTGGTTTGGTTTGGTTTGGAAAAGAGTAGGAAAGCTCATGCTTAAGTGGTAAAGAGAGCTTGTTTTTGACTGTGGCCTATGCTTTGTCATGCCATGATTGATATTGTTTCGGCTTTATGATTAGTATTATTTGCTGTAGCATGACTTGTTATAAACAATTGAGATTGCTTAATGTGCCTTGGATGAATCATGCGTTGTTTTAGCATATTAAAGCATAGTATAGTGGTATTCTCCTTTGATGCTTTATTTGGGTTGACTTGGCGCATGCTCACGCCATGTTATGACTATCTCAAGTCACCATAAGCCTTTATGATCCTTTAGTTTTCAACTTGTAGTATCACTTTATGCTTTGATCAATGATGTTTTGTCGCTCTGCATGATTATGGCCATTATTGCTCTCTCGTTTGTCGCTCCCTTACTATTGCTAGCCTTCACTTACACTGAGTGTTTTACTCATGTTTCCAACTCCCTTAAACCAAATATTGCCAAAGTGTCCACCATACCTACCTATTAGCATCATTTGCTACTTCCGTGCATATTCAATATGCCTTATTTTCTTCCGAATAAAATGTTTGCTTGTTATGAGAAAGTTAGTTAGTAAAGCTCTCACGAACTTGATGGCACACTTTATTTCCCGCACTTAATAAATCTTAACCATTGTGAACTCTCCATGAAAGTTATATGCTTGCTAATTATAGGCTGGGGATTAGCAGAACCGTGCTGTCACGGGGAACACTTTTAACACTTGTAAATATATACCCAGTTGATACCTTGTTCTTTTGTTTGCGGATGTCGTCGGTGTGAAATAAAAGGGGAGCTTGTAAGTCCATGGAGTTATGTATGTGTGTTAGAGAAACACCTGGGCCGCTGGTCTAATCCATGCTGACATGGTGGAAACCTGTAGCGTAACCATAATGATATCTATGAAGCATTCTTCTTATAAAAAAAGAGAGAGATAACTATTGAGAAAAACAAAAAAAGAGATTTACGAAAAGAGGAAAGAGAGAAAAAAGCACCATTTTCCCATGGTAAATAAGAAGATTGCTGAGATATGTGGCATCCCGCTAAAATCACTACTAGAAAATCGCGGTGTTTTTGTGCATCGCATCATCATGACCGCATGCTCATGTCATCATGCCACATTGCATTTGAGCATCGTCATGTCATCATGCATGGTTTGCCTAAAACTATTTTCGAAAAGCCTGGTTTTGTTTTCTAAACGCCCCGTCTTTATTTCAAATTAAAACCCGGATCTCCGGATTATTTTGTTTCGTCTAAAAACGGATTTCAAAAGCCCCGTTTTAAATAAATAAAATTTCAAGTTGTTTTTTAGGAGGCAGCTGGCCAGGCCCGAAAGCCCGGCCGGCCACCTCCAAACCCTAAATCTATTCTACCTGGACCTAACCCTAAGCCCACCCTATCTACCCCAGCCCTCCGCCGCCACATACACAACACACACACACACTCACGCAGCACCCCGCCAGCCACTCCACCACCCGGCCACCTCACTCCCTCCACTCGCCGCGCGACACATCGCCCCGCTGGCCCGCTCCCACCGACACTTGCACACCCTCCAACCTCCCCTGGTCCCCGGGCCCCACCCCGCCAGCCTGCCGCCCTGCTCCACCCCACCTGCGCCTCCTGCTGGCCCGCTCCTGTCCTCCCTCCAACCCCACCTACCCGCAGCCGCACCTACCACCCCCGATCGACACCGCCGCCATGGTAGCGCCGGCCGTCGTCCTCTCTCCTCTCCGCCTGCGTCGCCTCCCCTTGCAAGCTATTGCCGCCGCCAGCGCCGCCGAAGCCCGGCCCGACCTCGCCCACCTTGGCCCCCAGCGGTCTCCTCCCGAGCTCCTCGTCGGCGGCCCTTCCTCCATCCCAGCCCCGAGCTCCCCGCCGCCCGCCTCTCTCCGGTGCGACCTTGGCCGCATCTCGCCGTCCCCTTGGCCGCCGCCTTCCTCGCCCTGCGGCGGCGCTGCTGCCCTTTTGCAGCCGCCCTCCCTCGAGCTCCCCCTTGTCCCTCACCGTGCCACCGCCACCTGCGTGTCCTCGCCCCGGTGCCCTCTGCGTGCTCGACCTGTGAGCTCGCCAAACAGCCACCTGGCGCGCACCTCTGCGCCGTCCTTGCCTCCATCGCGAGCTCGGTCCTGCTCCTCCTAGGTCTCGCCGCCGTGGCCAGCAGAGCAGGACACCGTCGCCCCTCTGCGCGTCCTCGCCTTGCCAAGCTGTCCTCACCAGCGACCGTGCCTCTGTCCGCCACGGGTGCCCCTCACCATCCTGTTGCCTTGGCCGCGTGTTCTGTTTTGCCTGCAGTACCACGTCGGCATCCGCCTCATCCTTGCCGCGTGTGTGGCTATCTCCTGTTCGATTCGTTACCAGCAGGGTATGTGCAGATGCGGATTTCTCTGTTTAGTTGTTAGACGCCCGGAGATCGATGCCATGCCCTGCCGCCTCGTCGACAAGTTCTACCACCAGCCCCATCTTAGCATGTTCACAAGATCTTCCGAGTGCCAACGCCGCCGAACGGAATCCCGAAGCCTCGATCCAAAGTCGAGACGGCAAAGTGGAGACATCGCCGAGTCCTTCCGATGACCGCAAGATCGTCCCGGAGCTGATGACCCGAAAATCCCCTCGTCGGAACGCCAAGTTCTTCATCCTAGACGCCATGACCGTCTACACGGAACCCCAAGACCTTCTTCCCAGAGTCAATGATCGAGACCCTGGCTTCATGACCTCCTTCCGGACCCGAAGGCCGTGGAACGCCGAGGTACCCTTCACGGACGCCAAGTTCTCCGATCCCGCCGAACCCGATCCCCGTCGAGCCCCGCGACCGAACCCGAACCCTCGTCACCCCAAGATCTCCGGGCCTGATGTATGCCCCTTTCCGAGACCCGTATTTTTATAATATATAATATCTCCTGGGTGCATTAATTGCTCATGTCGCATACATATTGTGGTTTTGGGGGCATTATGCCGATTCACCCCATAATTAAATATGGAGTCGATATGCGGGATACCTCTGTCTTATTCCGAACTCCATTTAAATTGGCGTAGCAAACCGATGCCATGCTTCGCCCTGTTAATACAACATTTAATTTGTGGGGTAGATAAATAACTTGAACCTTTTAGTTAATGGTCGGGACCCTGGTTCCGCTTAATATTGTCTAATTGCACCGCATCTGCATCCTATCATAATCATGCCGGATCTTCTGCCGTAGTATTAAATATTGCATCCAGTGTTTCTTTTAGTGCTTTGCTTCTTCGCGGATTAGGCCGATGAGTGGATGCGAGTATCGACAACTTCTCCGGATATGAATCTCTGGCAATGTTTCCCAGGCGAGCATCTCTCCCCCTCTACCTATTTTGCATTTATAGTCTTTATTTCCTCCTGTTGATCTATTGCTATCCGTGTCGCGATGCTTTAGTTTCCGTGCACCAATTATATCCCGTGCAGCCTCTATATTGCCATGGACATATCCTAATACCTGTTGTTTGGTAGATAGCTAGCCTTGCGAGTCATAGTTGCTTGCTCAGGTGCGGTCTCGTGTTGTCAAGTGCCACAGTTGTTGGAATGCTGGCAGATGTTTGTGGTGGAGATGATCATGACTTTAAATACAACTATTAAAATGCTAGATATAACTAATGCAGATGCATCGGTGGGCAATAGATGTTATTTGGTTCTTCCACGCTCACTTGTGTCCCGTAGGACCCCGAGTACTTGATACCTGTTCCTTGATTTTTCGCACTATCCACATCCGGGAGGCCTTATGGACCCCCCTTAGCCAGAGCTTGATTCATTTCTATTTCTTGGGGCCACAAAGTTGTTTGGGGCTTTATTACTATCCTGTACCTATGCCATGCTTTACGGCACGATTTCGCGGTATCGACAAGCCTAGTCACACTTTCGGGTTCCAAGTCGTTTCTGACCGTTCTGAACCACAGGTCCGTTCCGGAGCCGGCCAACTTCGTTGCGGGTAGCTTAGTGGGGTGGCCCCCTGAAATATTTTATGAATCCTGTGATTGCTTTGTCGTGAAAGCCTCGTTGGGTTTTGATTTGGTTTTTCCGAGGTTGATCGTGTGTGTGTTGCTATTTGTGCACCCCTGCAGGGTAAAACTTTCTGAAAGCCGTGTCCGCGGTTATGGAAGACTTGGAGCACAGTATCTCGATCATAGACAAGCATAACTAAAGTAGTGCTATAAATTTGACTTAATATGTGATTAGTAATCAGATTCAACTATAACGGAATGGATATTAAAAATGCCAACAACTGGTGGATCTGGGTTGTTTTGTGACATGCTGTATCTGCCTAGTAAGTATTGCAACTCCAATGGAATGAAATAAAAGTGCCAACAACTGCTGGGTCTTGGGATTCCTCAGGACAATTATATCTGACTAGTAAATGTTCCCAACTACCATGGAATGGTTAATTAAAAATGCACACTACTTACGCTTCAAGATGACTCATGCTATATATCTGACTAGTAAATGCTACAACTAAAATGGAATGAGTAAAACTGCCAACTGTGTGAGTTCCTTGGTCCGACTTCCTCGTTTGGTCTCGAGGGGGAAATACCAGGATGGGTATGTTTGGTGTTAGCATCAGGTAGGATCCGAATAGCTCTTTCCTATCTCTCTCTAATAGCCGCCAATTTTACTGAGTCTCTATAGGTTGTTTAGTGCTGCTGCGCTGCCGCTTCAGTCCACCATACCTATGTAGGCGAGAGCTGCGGAATTCTAGCCTCGCCATGTACTGGCCTCAGTACTGACGCTCCTCTTTTTCCTTTGCCCTTTGTCGGCACCCCTTTTGTTTTAGCAGGTTTGAGATCGACATCGTTAGCAGGGTTACCCTTCCGGCTTGGCCTGGGCAGGGTTATGGACGCCATTGGTTATTCTTCAGGGCTCTTAGCCCCATTTGCATCTTGTCCATAGTCGGACGCTCTATCATTTCGAGGTGATTTGGATCTTTGTATATTATATATGTATTCTTGACTCATGGATTCGTTGTTGTATATATCTGTTCTATGGGTCCCATCGAGGACTGTTGTGTAATGGTATTACTTCGTTTTCCACCCGCACGAAAGTGCCTGGTGGGCGTCCTTGAATCGTTTCTATGCGCGGGTTTGGCGGAAAGGGCTAAAACTTGCATAGGGCCGATTTGAGGGTGTTACAAGATACTCATTGTCTGCTTGCCTTGTCATTTTGATATGGGGATTCTTCCGTATCATCGGGCAAGGGGTACCCCGTTGGCGGTTCTCAATGATACACACATACTTACGATGACAAGAACTTATCGGTAACTAAAGTTGAGTAGCATGAGGAGCGGCCCTCGTACTCAAGGGACTTGGGATTTTCAGTTTATAGTCTGTCAAGCATATAACTCGGATTGGACCTCACTTTCACCTTAACCACATTATAGATGCTTATGATAGGGGCAATGAGATTTCAAAGCTAATGAGTACCATACTTTCAGCATTTGGAATCCTTTCAAACTATTCAAAACCTTTTCATTTCCTTGTTGAGTCTCCACACATTCTATGAGCACTTCCTTGAGAGCATAGTGGCCATTCTTAGTTCTATGTGCATTGTCCCAAGATGATTGATGCATACCTTGATATTGCTTGTTTTAAACTATTTGTATCTAGTCACTCTTGTAAACTTTGAAGGTGTCCTATGCATTTATGTTTGCTACTCTATGAGGGACAAGCTGGATTCCACTATGCTATGTTTTCTTTATGTGAAACAAACAAACGTCTTGCAAAGCATTGTTATTCATGAATCTTTTGTTTGTGCGTTTTCATGTTGCAACATAGTTTCTTTGCCTTATTGTTAGAACTTTGTCTTTCATGTTATGATTGAAGTACTATGATCCTAGCTTTGAATGTTTTACAAGTACTTTGATCAAGTTTATGATGGTGCATGTCACCTCAAAAATTATTCTTTCTTTTTATCACTTACCTACTTGAGGACGAGCAGGAGTTAAGCTTGGGGATGTCGATACATTGCAAATGTATCTATAATTTTTGATGTTCCATGCTTGGTTTTATCTCCTTTCTTTTGTTTTGTCCACACTTTGGAGTACTTTTCATATGATTTCTTGGACTAACCTATTAACAAGAGCCATAGTGCCAGCTGCCTGTTTTCTGCTATTTTTGGTTCCAGGAAAGTCAGAAAATGAATATTCTTGGAATTGGACGGGACAAAAGCCAAAGTGCCCATTTTTCCAGAAGACTCAGAGCGAATACGAGGAGGGGAGGGCTGGCCACACCACCCCTAGGCGCGGGCTGGGCCTGGCCACGCCAGGGCATGGTGTGGTGGCCCCAGGCACCCCCTCAGTCTCCCTCTTCACCTATAAGAAGCCTTCTGACCTAAAAACTTCGGGGGGTTCGACGTTTTTCCAGAAGAAGTTCCGCAGCGCCGCCACCACCGAAGGGGAGATTCGGGGGACAGAAAATCTCTGTTCCGGCACCCTGCCAGGACGGGGAAGTGCTCCTGGAGCCATCTCCATCGATCTCCACCATCATCTCCATCGACCATCCATGTTTCCCCCATCTATGAGTGAGTAATCCCCCGCTGTAGGCTATGGGGATGGTAGGGATTGGATGAGATCGTTCATGTAATGGCATCACATTGTTAGGGCATGGTGCCTAGTATCTTTTATTAGTGCTTTATGACTTTGTTGCGACTTGTTATGCTTAATGCTTGTCACTAGGGCCCGAGTTCCATGATTTCAGATCTGAACATGTTATTGATTCATTATGATAGTATTGTTTCTGGTCTTATCTACAAGTTGTATACACACGTTGTTGTCCGAACCTATGGCCTCAAGTGATGTAAATCGGATAACCGGAAGGGAATGGCTTTGATGTGAGGATCACATGTGTTCACGGAGTGTTAATGCTTTGCTCCCGTGCTCTATTAAAAGGAGCACCTTAATTGCCAGTAGTTCCCTAGAGGCCCCGCTACAAACGGGCTGGCAGGACAAAAGATGCTGTGCAAGTTCTCATTGCGAGCACGTATGACTATAATGGAACACATGCCTAGGATTGTCTAGTACTTGGATGATTTATCTTATTTATCTGCAATTGCCCTATGTTCTGATTGCTATGTGAATTGTCTTGTCCATGCAATGCCCGTCCATCCATCCCTATGCCTACCCTGACCGAATCCCAATCGTTTCGCTTTTGGTACTACTATCAAGTACTTTGCTATTCCTACTACAAAACTGTTGCTACTGATAAACTGTTGTGAGCAAGATTGTTTCCAGGTGCAGCTGAATTGACAACTCAGTTGTTAAGGCTGATAAATATTCTTTGGCTCCCCTTGTGTCGAATCAATAAATTGGGGTTCACTTCCCTCGAAAATACTGCGATACACCCCCTATACTTGTGGGTCATCAAGTGGCGAAGAGAACTTTCTCATTTTCATCAACTCTTGCAACTTCTAAGTTGTTTTCCATTGTCTTTAAACAGTCATCAACATCTAATGGGTTTTCAGATTGGTTGAAGATTGGGGGATTGGTGTTCTGATTTTTTTGAGTTTGGATCCCTGGTGATCCTGATTTCCATGCCCTTGGTTGTTGAGAGCCATCTGGGCGATCTGTTGAAGTGTTGCTAAGTTAGCTTGGCGCTCTGCCCTGGTTGCTTCACGGTCTGCGATGAGATTCTGCAAGATCTGCAGCACTGGGTCTTGCGAAGAGCTGCTCCCTCCTTGGTTTCCACGAGTCATCTGAAGATTGAGATAGATATTGGGGTAAGAGGGAAAGTTCTAAGGTTCATGGTTTTGGTTTCAAAGCTAAAACTTTGAGTTAGACTCAGGTTTTTCAACTAACTTCATTTCATTCATGCAGACAAGCACACGGTACAACACACACCACAACATCAAAGGGAAAACAGATGGTTTGAAGAACCATTCTGGAAGCTACGATATAGTGGGACCGATACATCTCATGCTACGATAGTGCTCTAGTGCATCTACTCATCGTCAATGAAGTCGGAGTCCTCATCGTAAGTGTAGAAGTCCATGGCATCCTCCTCCAGAAAGTCATCATCGTTGCTGAGGTAAGAATCCATGTCTCCCTGGATGTCTTCACCCTCCTCTTCTTCCTCCTTTGCTGCAAGCTGAGCTTCCTGCTCCTTGACGGTCTTCTCGAGGTCGGCCACCTTCTTGCGAAGACGGGCGATGGTGCAATCCTTCTTTGCACGCTGGCGGCGAAGAGACTAGCAATCCTGGACGAGCAGTGCGAAAGTCTGGGCCTTCTGGTCGGCAATGGCATGGTTCTGGTTGGCAAACTCCCTAGCATTGTCCAGTTCCTGTTGTCTGTCGTGCAACAAGAAGTCAAGATTCTCCACTTGACGCCTCAACTCTGGGTGACTTGTCATCTCCATCGGCATTCCCATAAAGTCACGTCTTGCATAGTGAACAAAACGGGTTCCTTGGAGTTGGTTGACGCTAAGGGCACATAGACGTGCGAGAGCTTCATGCATTGCCCTGGCTAATCCATCTAGCCAGTTGTTCTCTCTCACGGAGAACTAAATTCTCCCAGAAGTTGGTGCTTCGATGCTTCCTCTAAGGTCCGCGGTGACTAGCCACTGTAGGTCTCCTCCTGGGGGTCCTGGAAGTTGAGCTCCAAGAAACTCCGGATGTGGGCGTCCCAGTAACTCGACAGTGAATCCAGATCCCTCTCGAAGATCAGTTCACATCCGTTTCCCAACTGGTAAAACTTCCTGAACTGTGTCTCCATCTATAAGAATTCAGGATGAGGAAATTAGTGAAGTGATCAAGTGTGTCAAATTTTAAGTAGTAATGTAAGAATTTTGAGGAACATGAATTTTTGAGAAAGAATGAATCCACAAGGATAAGAGAGGAGATAGTTTTTCGTAAATACTCACTTTGGTTTTGAAACTAAGTTTTTGTTCGGACGTCCGTTCTAACTAGGGTCTCGTATGGTCAGACTGGCTCTGACACCAACTTGTCAACACCTGGATTTGGAATCCCAGATGCCCGTTATGCCATACCTCGCAATCCCAGGATTACCATTTTTGTGAGACATAACGGATTGGATATCATAGTACATCATCCATTACAAACCATACATAAGGTCTTACACAAATAAGGATATCAGGATCCAGTCTTAATACAACAAGCAGCAGAAATAAAAGGTAAGCGTAGCGGTGGGGTCCATCTTCAGGGGCACAGGCAATGCTGACGAAGGCAGATAGTCCTAGTTATCATAGCCGTCCTGCTGGCCATCATCTTGGTAGTCTCTTTCATAGTCTGGCCATGAGAATAGCCAGGGACAAAAGCCATGAGTACTCTTTAAGTACTCGCAAACTACCACTAACAAGTAGTATAGTGCTAAGTTAAAGTGCTAACTCTATGTTTAACTACAAGGTTAAGTTTGAAACCTAAGCTGAGTTCTGAAGCAAAGAAAGATAAAATAAAGTTCTAGAATCACTTAAGTTGGGAAGCTATTGTCATAAACACAACCCTGTTGTGGTCAAGTCAAGATTCATCATTCATTTCATAAGTTATTTTGAAAACATCTGACAACGAAACAGTATGGCCATTCCAACTGTCCATAACCGCGGACGCAGCTATTCGAATAGTTTGACACTCTACAGATGTGGTACACTTTCACCACAAGATTCGATACATCCATCAGGGATAACCCTGAATCATCATACTTAGTATGCAGATAATCAAACATAACCTTCCCTTTACACACCCTAGTATAAGCACCTCTCCTATGAGCATGGCCTCCCAACCATGACCATCAGTCATCTTGGGCACTGCATAGGTTTTGTCATTTTTACTAGGAGAGATCTATAACTCTAATGGAATTAAATCCAACGGGCTTGGATAGATCATTTCAATACCTTTCAGGCAAAATTGGTTTCATGCAATTTGGATTTGTGAAACTCCCAGAATTGATTTTTAAACTAGTGGACAAAAACTAGATTAACTCCAATTAGAAAAAACTAAATTTGAAACTTTCACACAAGCGAGAACTAACTGGGCCAGCCCAGCACAAGACGCTGGCAGCATTTGGCTCGATGACAGGCTCCACCCATCAGCCAACAACTTAACCGAAACAGTATCTAGCATCCTGGGCCACATGATCTAAAGACGATCCAACAGTGGTGAGTGATCGTCGACAACGGATCACTCCGGCGAGAACGTGACCTAGACGCGGCGGTGGGGGTCGATTGGGGGCATACCAAGGCTCCAACAAGGTCGGCGAGGTGGGCAAATGGGCTAGTAGGCGACGGCAAGGCGAGGCGCGGTTGCGGCGGAGCTTGGGGTGCTCTAAATCGCCAACGCCCTTCTCCTCTTGCTGCGGCGGCTTTGACTCCAATTCCGATGAGACAGAGCTCGAGCGGCTTCGGCTAGAGGTGGGTAAGGTTCAGCGAGAGGTGAGGAGTGTGTGAGTGTGGAGAATGGAGCTGGGGTGGCCGCTTTATATAGGGTCGACGAGGGGACAGAGCGGGCGACGGTGAGGTCATCGGTGACGATGCTACGGGGCTCTCTCGGCATGGGCGCGGGCGGCGTTGGATGCTTTGTTCCCCTGCGGTCCTCTGAGGCTTAAAGGCGCGGCCAGGCGGAGTCTCTACTGGTCGGGAGCATGCGGTGAACTACGCGCATACGGCGGTGTTCGACGCTGTTCCTCCGGTCTGTTGGTCATGAGGCGGCGAACGATGATGTCTGGGCGGTTGCTAGGCCTGTTGCGGCTGCTGACACACAATGCTAGCGCTAGGCGCGGTCTGTGCGGCTCTGGCAGGCGCGGCGCTCTAGGCTGATCGGCATGGCAGACAACGGCATGGGTGCGAGCAATTGAGGCTTGTCCTCCGCTCGTTTTTGGTCAGGGGCGGGTCGAGGCAAAGCGGTGTGACGACGCATGTCTCCCAGCCAGCGAAGGAGAGCGCGGGACGGGATGGGGCTAGCGGTCCGTGGTCGACCTGGGGCAAGGCTTCGAGCAGCGGGTTACTGGAGCAGACAGGGGAGAGGGAGAGAGGGTTAGGGCCAGGGTTCTAGCTGGGGGAACCATAGGACCAAGTTAGGCCCAAATGGTGACCAAAGTTACTGCTCACTATAGTGTTTAAGGATTTGCAAGATTTGTGCCTGCCACCTGCTCGACAGAATGGCCGTAAGAAGCAAAAAATTTAATTTTGGGTTCAAATTTTTTGAGTGATCTCCACTAGTACTAGGTAGTCTCTGGTTGCAAGGGTTTTGAAAATGGACTTCAAATGGATGGTTTTTGAAATAGGGGTGATCTAGGCATATGCATTGAATTCAATTTTGAACTGTCCTTTAAAAATTATTATTTGAATGTTTTTAGCAGATCACAAGGTGGGCCTTGGTACCTCATTATGTGTACTAGCAAGGGGTGTAAAGATCCACATTTGTTTCTGTTAGGTTTTGAGTACTAGGCATAGCCAAAGTAGACATGGTAGTTAATTTGGCCAAAATGACCATTCACTTCAATTATTCATTTTGAGTTGTTTTTCTTTGGGAAAAGTTTGGGAATGATTTAGATGATGTTTATTTCACCTAAGAAACATTTTACAAGCAATGAATCACAGAACCATGGCAATTCAAATTAACTCCTAATTTAAATGCACATACACATGAATGTTTTCATATTTTGAAATGGAAAAGTTTTTGTTAACCCTAATTTTGATGATTTGGATCTTGATTAACTTGGATTAAAGTTTTGGGATGTTACAATGTATCACGTGTGATGACAATTAAAGATGGTGTTTCTTCTGAGGAAAAATTGTGCAGGAATTGTGTGCCTTGTATGAGGAGGTTGAAATCTTGATTGTTAAACAGCTTACTAACAGTTTCTTCCTGGTGGTGTTCCCAAACAAGAAATAAGGATGGTATTGACCAGGTTCATGAAAGGATTCTACTTTGTTACTAAAGATATCAATTCCATTGTTGTGGACTCTGCTTTGGATGTTGAGGCTTTTGAATCTTTAACTAAGGTGTGGGTGAGGGAATTTGGAATAACTAAAATAGCCAAGAAAGAAAGAGTGGAAAGACAACTTGCCTTCTTGGTTAGTGAACCGTAGGTAGTGGACAAATCCTCATTGCCGAAACCTAACTAGGGAGGATAAAGGTGGCTTGTAGAAACCCTGATCCGATAGGGGTATTAATAATGTGTACATAAATGGGCCAGGATATCACATCAGATGGGAGGTGGAGGTGTGATGCATGTAAAATGCATACGTGAACTTTGTAGTTTATTGACACATATTCCCACATATTTGCATAATATTTGTAGTTATTACCAATGTTATTAATGATTTCGAAGATTTTCTAAACAATCCCCTCTCCTCTGATTCTAACTTTGTTGGCAGAATATACCTTCTGTTGTTATTTTTGACATTACATGAACTACCGGACTCCAAAAAGGATAAGGTCAGAGGCCACAGTTCACAAATTTAGAGACGCATCCAGCCGGCCAAAGAAGGACCAAAGGAGCTTAATGGTCTGGGAACTTGATAAGGGGTGACCTTAAGGGTGGCCCGATCTTCATGGATCTCGTGGTCAAATCCATGGGAAAGCGAGGGGAAAGGGAGAGAGGAAGCGGACATACACCTCGCAAAGA
The DNA here is from genome assembly GCA_023614405.1 of Avena insularis. Classification (NCBI taxonomy): domain Eukaryota; kingdom Viridiplantae; phylum Streptophyta; class Magnoliopsida; order Poales; family Poaceae; genus Avena; species Avena insularis. Next base: position 35,598,154 of record CM042696.1, on the reverse strand, counting down.
ACATGATGAGCACACGCAAACACAACATGATACAAGGCTAAACTTCTCCCATAGGAAGCCACCGGTCTGATAGAATCCTTGCAATGAAAGATCGGTCAACATGCTCCCATCAATCCCAAGAAGAGAGGGAAGAACACCTTTGGGGAGGATCTTGACGCCTTGGAGAAGGAACAACGACTCCAAGTCCTTGTACAACGATGGATGCGGTATGCAAAGTCCAACGAGGTTGGTGACGATAGTCGGTCCCCTTGGTAAAGGGGATGATGCAAAACTAGAGATTCCATAAAGGGGGTTGTCTTTAGTCTATTATCTATGCCTAAGGGATACTATTTATAGGCCAGCCACTGGAATGGGGGTAGTTTAGACAAAAGGGTAAGTAAATGGAATATTCCAGGGCATCAAACTTAGATTCGCATGGTGACGGGTATTTCCGGCGGTAAGTCCGGCGGCGCTGGATCTGGCGCCAAAAGTTTTGGTGGTCGCCGGTTATTTCGATCAACGCCAGATTGGTGTACTGAAGGCGTTTTCGGCGGTGGGTCTAGTTCGCCAGTTCTGTCACTAGAGATTCTGGTAGTGGATCCGGTCTGCTGGTTCTAGCGCCAAAGATTTCGGCGATGGATTTGGTCCGCCGGTTCTGGCGCTGGATATTCTGGCGGTGGGTCTGGCGGTGCTGGATTGTCCGCCGAAATGGCCTTCTTTTTCTATCTCCTCTTCCAAGCGTCCATCTTGTCGGGCATGAGTCCTTGGGCTTCCTCCACTGTCTCCATACTTGTCGGTGTGAACCTATCATGGTCATAGGATGGAGTATGAAGTAGTATACCATTCAATAGGGTAGGAAGTGGGATCTCAAAGAGGATAGGATTCATCTTTGGAGTCCATGACGACTTGGCATAAGTTAGAGACCTTGATGTGGTAGTGACCATAGGTAGCGCTACATCATAACTAGGCTAGGTGGCACATCCTCCTATACTTCATGCGCCACATGTGCTCTTTCCCCCCTCAGCCGTCTGATTCACCTCAATTTTTTGCCCACAGACGTGTTTTGACGTTAAAACCTTTATATATACTGCCTCTCGTCCGTCCTCGACACAGACAGAGGCGGAGATCGAAAACACCAAAACAAAGAGTCTATTGGCCACCGTCGTAGGAAGATTGGAGGGGGAACCAGTGCTGGAATCACCTCTCCTCCTTCAACAACGCTTCCTCATCACTATCCATGATGATAGGGGAGTAGTCCACCCCCTGGACTATGGGTTTGTGGTGGTAACTTGATCTAAGATCTATATGTATGATCATTGTGTTGAGTCCGCAGCATAGAAAACAAAAAATTTCCTACGGTGTGAACTACACGCCAAGATCTATCTACTAGGTACAAAGCAACGGGTGGACATACATCCAACGAGAACTTACCCTCGTAGACAACGAGCTTTGTTAACGAGTAGGAACTCGTGGTTGATGTAGTCGTACACTTGCCGATCTCAAGATCGTGAGGAAGTCCGAGTGCCGCAACTCAGCAGCGCATCCGCACTCGCACACACGTTCAAGCCACCAGACAACCTCCACCTCCTCTCTCCAGTGATCCAGCGAAAGCAGCAACTCCTTCCAGACGAAATGCCATCCGGAACATGTATCTCGCTAATCCGAGACCATGGGGGAATAATTCTAGAGGGGGAGAGAGATCCTTCACAAGGAGGTATGAGGATGAAGGAGGGAATGGGTGGCCTTTTATAGGAGGAGGGGGTGCCCCATCTCTCCATGGCCGGCGCATGGGGGGGTGACTCCTCACCTCCCCCATTCATGTGGTGGTAACCCCTCCACATTAAAATGCCTCTTCACATTCCCTTTTAAAGTCTCCACTTTAAATGCATTAAATTTCTCCAAATTTAATGCTCTCTCATTTAATAAAACTCTTTTTGTTAAATTTATTCAGAATTTTGTTAATTACTTTAATTAACAAACATTCACATATATCCCCTTGCAATATTTTAATATCACATCCAGAACCACCTTCTGCAATTTCACCCGAAACAATTTCTGGTTTCTATTGAAACAATTCCTGGGCTTTGCAATTCTTTCGTCTGAAACATATGTGCTCCAAAATGGTGTCCGGTAACTCTTAAGTGTGCCACCCTACGGTTCGCGAATAATGCATACATGATCGAGACCCTTCTCCGATCAATAATCAGCAATGGACACGGAGATCCGTACTGACTCCTACACATTCAACGATGACTCCTGTGATCGTGAGAACCTTTAACGCTTGTAACTAAATCCCTTTGTCTCTCGATATATTACATGTCCGAGATTCGATCATCTGTATCTCCATACCTAGTTTGATCTCGTTACCGACATGCACTCTTTTCTTGTTCCCGTGATATAACATTCTAGTGATCACATCACTTGCTTGCAAGCTATCCTAATGTGATATCACCGAGAGGGCCCAGAGTATATCTATCCCTCATCTGGATTGACGAATTCCACTCTGGATCCATGAGACTCAACTTAACACCTTTGTAGTACTGAACCCATCTTTATAGTCACCCTGTTACGGTGTGATGTTTGATGTTATCAAGATACTCTTCCGGTGTCAGCAATTAACATGATCTCATGGTCTAAGGATAAAGATTACTTCGTATGATGTTATAGCAATATAAACATAATTACTTGATCGTAATGCTATACTTCGGATGAATGTTCATCACATCATTCCACCAATGGTGTGACCTTGTTATTAACAACATCCAATGTCCATGATCAGGAAACCTTGATCATCTTGTTAATCAACAAGCTAGTCTATAAGAGAGGCATAACTAGGAACCCTTTTTGTTTATTAAACACACATGTATTAATGTTTCCGATCAATACAATTCTAGCATGTAAAATAAACATCTATCATATATATAAGGAATATATAATAACAACTTTATTATTGCCTCTCAGGGCATATTTCCTTCAGTCTCCCACTTGCACTAGACACAATAATCTAGTTCACATAGTGATAAATCTAACACCCATGGAGTTCTGGTGTTGATCATGTTTTGCCCTAGGGAGAACTTTAGTCAACGGATCTGCTACATTTAGGTCCGTGTGTACTTTACAAATCTTTATATCTCCATCCTTGACATGCTCGCGGATGGAGTGAAACCGGCGCTTAATATGTTTGGAATTCTTGTGAGACCTCGGTTCCTTTGCGTTGGCTATGGCTCCATTGTTGTCACAATAGATCACCATCGGGTCCAACGCACTGGGAACCACACCCAGTTCCGTAATGAACCCTTTCATCCAAACTGCTTCCTGCGCCGCTTCTGAAGCAACAACATATTCCGCCTCCGTCGTTGATCCAGCCACCACAGGTTGTTTGGAACTCCTCCAACTAACTGCTGCTCCGTTCAAGACAAATACGTATCCGGATTGAGACTTAGAGTCATCCAGATCGGTGTCAAAGCTAGCATCGACATAACACTTAGCGACTAGCTCTTCTTCACCTCCGTATATAAGAAACATATCCTTAGTTCTTCTCAAGTACTTGAGGATGTTCTTTACCACTATCTAGTGTTCCGAACCTGGATCAGATTGGTACCTACTAGTCAAACTAATAGCATGTGCCACATCCGGTATTGTACATAGCATGACATACATAATAGAGCCTATGGCCGAGGCATAGGGGATCTTATCCATCATCTCTCTTTATTCCGCCGTAGCCGGACTTTGAGTCTTACTCAATGTCTTGCCTTGCAACATAGGTAAGAACCCGTTCTTACTTTCGTCCATATTAAACTTCTTTAATATCTTATCAAGGTATGTACTCTGCGATAGCCCAATTAGGCGCCTTGATCTATCTCTATAGATTTTAATGCCTAATATATATGACGCTTCACCAAGGTCTTTCATTGAAAATTTGCAGTTTAGATAAGTTTTAACACTGTTTAAAAGATCTATATCATTTCCAATCAATAATATGTCATCCACATATAATATCAGAAATGCCACATTGCTCCCACTCACTTTCTTGTAAATACAAGCCTCTCCATAAGTTTGGACAAATCCAAACTCTTTGATCACCTCATCAAAGCGGAGATTCCAACTCCGGGATGCTTCGCTTCAGTCCATAGATGGATTGCTGAAGTTTGCATACCTTATTAGCATCATTAGGATCGACAAAACCCTTAGGTTGTATCATATACAACTCTTCTTCAATCTTACCATTGAGGAACGCAATTTTGACATCCATCTGCCATATTTCATAATCGAAATATGCAGCAATTGCTAACATAATCCTAACCGATTTAAGCATCGCTAAGGGAGAGAATGTCTCATCGTAGTCAACTCCTTGAATTTGTCGAAACCCCTTTGCGACAAGTCGAGCCTTATAGATGGTCACATTACCATCAGCATCAGTTTTTCTTTTGAAAATCCATTTATTCTCAACGGCCTTTCGGTCATGAGGTAAGTCCACCAAGTTCCAAACTTAATTCTCGTACATGGATTCCATCTCGGATTTCATGGCTTCTAGCCATTTGTTGGAATCCGGGCTCATCATTGCTTCTTCATACGTCGCAGGGTCATCCATTTCATCAACCATGAAATTCACAACAGGATTGCCATACAGTTCAGGAGCTGCACATGTCCTGCTTGACCTGCGAGGTTCGGTAGTGTCCTCTTTCGCAGTTTCATGATCATTATCATTAGCTCTCTCTTCATCAGGTGAAGTCAACTCCGAAACAACTTCCAGTGCTGCGCCACTCGCCATTCCATGAAGAGAAGGTTCAATAACCTCTTCGAGTTCTACCTTCTGACTACTCACACCTTTTGCGAGAAACTCCTTCTCAAGAAAGGATCCATTCTTGGCAACAAAAACCTTGCCCTCGGATCTGTGATAGAAGGTATACCCAATTGTTTCCTTAGGGTATCCTATGAAGACGCATTTTTCCGCTTTGGGTTCGAGTTTATCCGGCTGAAGTTTCTTCACATAAACATCGCATCCCCAAACCTTAAGAAATGACAGCTTAGGTTTGTTTCCAAACCATAATTCATACGGTGTCGTTTCAACGGATTTAGATGGTGCCCGATTTAAAGTGAATGCAGTCATTTCGATGCATAACCCCAAAATGACAGAGGTAAGTCGATCGAGACATCATAGATCGAACCATATCCAATAAGGTACGATTACGATGTTCCGACACACCATTACATTGTGGTGTTCTGGCAGGCGTGAGTTGTGAAACTATTCCACACTCTTTCATGTGTGTGCTAAACTCGTAACTTAGATATTCTCCTCCACGGTCAGACCGTAGAAATTTGATCTTTCTATTACAATGATTTTCCACTTCATTCTGAAATTCCTTGAACTTTTCAAAAGTTTCAGACTTTTGTTTCATCAAATAGATATACCCGTATCTACTCAAATCATCCGTGAAAGTAACAAAATAACGATATCCACCTCGCGCCGACACACTCGTTGGTCCACACACATCAGTATGTATGATTTCCAATAGATCTGTCGCCCATTCCATTGAACCGGAAAATGGCATTCTAGTCATCTTGCCCATAAGGCATGGCTCACATGTAACAAATGATTCAAAATCAAGTGATTCCAAAAGTCCATAAGAATGGAGTTTCTTCATGCGTTTAACGCCAATATGACCTAGACGGCAGTGTCACATATATGTAGACATATCATCATAAAGTTTAATCTTTTTAGCATTAACATTATGAATGTGCATAATATTACTATCGAGATCCAACAGAAATAAACCATTCAACATAGGTGCATGACCATAAAAGATATCATTCTTATAAATCAAACAACCATTGTTTTCAGATTTAAAGGAATGACCACTTTGCATCAAACATGATCCAGATACAATGTTCATGCTCAGTTCAGGCACCAAATAACAATTATTTAGGTTTATAACTAATCCCGATGGCAAATGGAGAGGTAGCGTCCTGACGGCGATCATATCAACTCTTGATCCATTGCCGACCCGCATCCTGACCTCATCCCTTGCTAGTTGTCGCTTGTTCCGTAGCCCCTGACCGAGTTACATATATTAGCAACCGATCCGGTATCAAATACCCAGGTGCTACTGTGAGTACTAGTCAAGTACACATCAATAACATGTATATCACATATACCTTTGTTTGCCTTGCTGGACTTCTTGTCTGCCAAATACTTGGGGCAGCTGCGCTTCCAATGGCCAGTCCCCTTGAAATAATAGCACTCAGTATCAGACTTAGGGCCAGCCCGGGGTTTCTTTTTCAGGCGTGGCAACAGACTTGCCACCCTTCTTTCCCTTGTGTTGCCTTTCTTGTCCTTCTTGAAACCGGTGGTCCTATTGATCATCAACACTTGATGTTCTTTCCTAATCTCCACTTCTACAGTCTTAAGCATTGACAGAAGCTCGGGAAGAGACTTCTTCATGCCCTGCATATTATAGTTCATCACGAAGCTCTTGTAGCTAGGTGGCAAAGATTGGAGAACACGATGTATGCCTAAGTCAATGGGAATCGTTATTCCCAAGGACACAAGCTTATCGGCGTGCGGACATTTTGAGTACGTGCTCACTAACGGAGCTGTTTTCCTCCATCATGCAGCTAAAGAACTTTTCTGTAGCATTATAACTCTACGGCAGCATGGGTATCAAAAATCATTTTCAATTCTCCCATGGTATCAAAGGCATTGCCATTTTCGAAACGCTTTCGAAGTTCTGGCTCTAGCCCATACAGTATGCCGCAATGAACTAAGTTAGGTCCTCTGACGAGTCACATAGACATTCTTTTCCTCGTCAGGCATCAGAGCTGGTGGGGGCCTAGCGCATCTAGCACATATTGCTTTTGTGCAGCAGTGAGGAGAATCCTCAAATTCATAGCCCAGTTGGTGAAGTTGCTACCATTCGCAGCAAGTTTCTCTTTCTCCATGAACACATTGAAATTAAAAGCAGGTGGTGCCATCTACAACAGAATTTGTAAAGTCTATTTAGACTAAGTTTATGATAGATTGAGTTCAACTAATCCAGATTACTAATGAACTCCCACTCAAAATGGACATCCCTCGTGTCCTTTTGGTGATTACATGAACCAAATCCACTACACCAAGTCCGATCATCACGTGAGTTGATATAGCTTCAAAGGCGAGCATCTATATGGGCATCATATCAACCATATGACTCATGCTTAACCTTTCGGTCCGTGTTCCGAGGCCATGTCTGTACATGCTAGGCTCGCCAAGTAAGAACCTTAGAATTCGCGTGTGTAAAACTGTCTTACACCCGTTCCTATGAAAGCGTAGATTCGAGTACACCCGATCATCACGTGATGTCTCGAAACACGATCCATAGAACGGTGCATACTCAAGGAAGAACACATTTTTATCTTGATACATAAATGAGGGATCATCTTATAATGCTACCAAACGCGCCAAACTAGCAGTATAAGATGCTAACATCTAATGTGTAAAGTGAGATGATATGGTCCATGCATTTGATCTCTATCACTTGCATCGTGGTATGATCTCTATCATTCCTTTGTGTGTAAGGCCAAGGTCTATGGAACTTACACGTTGACTGTGTTGTAAGAGTATCTACCATACATCTACTTACAAAAATACTATATCAATACACTAGCCCAACAACAATCTAAACTAGATGTCTCTAATTTATCAATTGCAAGTTTTACGTGGCTTAGGGCCTTCGGAGATAGAACCATTCTCACCTACGAACATGAACCACAACGAGGATAACTAAGTTATTAGCAACTCGTTGTAAATCAGATATTGACTATAGTAGGAGAGACAGACACCCGCCAGCCACTTATGCAAAACAAGTTGCATGTCAGTCGTGGAACCGGTCTCATGTACGATGACATGTAAGGTTGGTCCGGGCCGCTTCATCCCACTATTCCACCAATATCCAAAAGACATAGAAGATGCAATAACATGATAATCATTGCCCGCATATCAACATATGTGTACTACCATGCTAAGCACCTACGCATAGATCGGGCTCTGATCCCACTGTTGGGTCCGCAGCATAGAAAACAAAAAATTTCCTACCATGTGAACTACACGCCAAGATCTATCTACTAGGTACAAAGCAATGGGTGGACATACATCCAACGAGAACTTACCCTCGTAGACAACAAGCTTTGTCAACGAGTAGGAACTCGTGGTTGATGTATTCGTACACTTGCCGATCTCAAGATCGTGAGGAAGTCCGAGCGCCGCAACTCAGTAGCGCATCCGCACTCGCACACACGTTCAAGCCACCGGACAACCTCCACCTCCTCGCTCCAGCGATCCAGCGGAAGCAGCAACTCCTTTCGCATTTAAATGCCACCGGGAACATGTATCTCGCTAATCCGAGACCATGGGGGAATAATTCTAGAGGGGGAGAGAGATCCTTCACAAGGAGGTGTGAGGATGAAGGAGGGAATGAGTGGCCTTTTATAGGAGGAGGGGGGTGACCCCTCTCTCCATGGCCGGCGCATGGGGGGTGACCCCTCACCTCCCCCATTCATGTGGTGGTAACCCCTCCACATTAAAATGCCTCTTCACATTCCCTTTTAAAGTCTCCACTTTAAATGCATTAAATTTCTCCAAATTCAATGCTCTCTCATTTAATAAAACTCTTTTTATTAAATTTATTCACAATTTTGTTAATTACTTTAATTAACAAACATTCACATATAGCCCCTTGCAATATTTCAATATCACATGCATAACCACCTTCTGCAATTTCACCCGAAACAATTTCCGGTTTCTATTGAAACAATTCCTGCGCTTTGCAATTCTTTCATATGAAACATATGTGCTCCAAAATGGTGTCCGATAACTCTTAAGTGTGCCACCCTACGGTCCGCGAATAATGCAGACATGATCGAGACCCTTCTCCGATCAATAATCAGCAGCAGGACCTGGAGATCCGTACTGACTCCTACACATTCAACGATGACTCCTGTGATCATGAGAACCTTTAACGCTTGTAACTAAATCCCTGTGTTCCTGGGAGCGTAGAACTTAGGATTGTATTCTTGTGTGCACTAGATATTAGATTTACTTTTAGTTTTGCATATAATTTTATTTTCAATTTATTTTATATCTTGCAATCATCTAAGCTTGGGGAGGTTACTTCTTTAACTTGCTTTGTTGTGAGTTTTTTAGTTTACTTTCAGTTTTGTACTTACTTTTCTTATAACAAAAACACGTATTTTTTGCATTACTATGGATGATATGGATAAACTTTTAGATGAGGCATATAGATTATTAAAATAAGCCGATTATGAAGGAGATATTCCCTAGAGGCAAATAATAAATGGGTTTTATTATCATATCTTAATTAGTTTGTAATAGTTTCATATTATGCTATTACTGTATTAAGTGGAAACATTGGTACATGTGTGGTATGAAACAAACCAAGTCCCTAGTAGCCCCTATTCATACTAGTTCGTTGGTCAAGCGATGGTCAAGGTTTCATGATCTTGGGGCATTTATGCCAATTGACAATAAGGTCATATCATTGGTGAATGATGTGATGGACATTACCAAAAGATTGAGATAAAATCAAGTCATAGAGTTCATTGTTTCAATAGCTGGAAACATAGTATCCTTCTCCTTAGACCGTGAGACCATATCAATCGCTATCATCCGAGAATACTTAGATAGCATCAAACGTCACTTGGTGACTCGGTGATCATAAAGGTTTGTTTAGGTATCCGGAGAGGCATGTAGAGGCATTATGTGTTAAGAGCGGGATTTGTTCGCCCACATGACGGGTAAGATACATACGGCCATCTTGGTGAGATTACATCCATAATGTTGCAACATGTGACTAGGTCATGGGGATGTAATATCGCCATAACAAGTAAAACAGAACTTGTCGGTAATGAGATTGAACAAGGTATGTGATACCAATGATCGAATCTCGTACAAGTCGTATCAAAGAAACAAAGGAAATTGGACTCGACGTTTTATATCTCAAACGATATTATCGTCGTGGAATGCACATGGGTCATATGGGCACCCTGGTCCCTCTATGGATCATTGATGGAGATCATGTATGTGCCATTCCCTGAGCCGTGGGGAAATACACTTAAGGGTACAATGATCTAGAGATCCTCTATAAGTTGGAATCACCATATGAAAGAGAAAAGGAAACCATAAAAGTTCCATAAGAGAACCGGAAATCGTTCCGGGAAAGTTCCGAAGTTGTTCAGAGGAAATCTAAAGGGAACCGAAAGGTGTTTCAGGTCAAATCAGATTTTGTAATATGTATTTATATGTTAATTAATGTAATTAATATTAAATATAATATTAATATCTAGTTTGAAAGGATATTCCACTAATGAGCCAAATTCCTAGGAAAAAGGGCCCATGAGGGAAAACCGAAAGAGGGAAGGGCCAATCAAAGGGGCCAAGGCCTAGCCACCACATGGGGCCCACCTAGCCAGCCTAGGGTTGTGCGCAGGGTGGGGCCCACCCTTGGCCGGCCAGCCCATGGTGCCCTAGGGCCCATGGCACCACCTCCCCCTCTCTCCCTTGTTTAGTCTCACATAGGAAACCCAAAGGGGAGGACACACCTCCCTCCCCCTATATAAAAGGGTACCCATGAGTGGGAATAAACACACAACACAATTTGAGAAGTCCTTTGGTTGACTTTCTCCCTCTCTCTCTATCCCTTGTGAACATGGCCCCATGTATGGGTTGTGCGAACAAGGCTTCACCGCAGCGCACCGTTGTGCTGCGAAGATTCCAAGCCAGATATCTACTTCCGCACTCCTGGCGGGATCAGGGAGCCGGAGGTCGTCATCGCACACCGTATATGTACGAAACCTCGAGGGTGCCTCATACGAGGGCATCTTGCATGTCGTGAGCTAGAGCTGCTACACGATGAAGATGGAGCAAGGGTTGACCTGCAAGGAGCTTCACGACATTGAGGTCGACTACGAGTTCGGCTACTTCAACCGCGTTCCCCTCGAAACGTTAACCACGTACGGTCTACAAGGGTATGTATTCTATACGATCTGGTCGTTACTACATAGATAGATCTTGGGCGTTAGGTAGTTCCAACGTAGGAATTTTTTCATTTTCTGCTATGGAACTCTTCAGTGGTATCAGAGCCGATCTATGCATATGAGTGGTTTACAGCTAGTATGCACAAGTATTATGTGGGTATTGATCTCTTAGTTGTTATCCTCTAACGTGTATTCTTTTATATCGCGGTATTGTTTGATGAAGCGGCCCAGGCCGATCTTACGCGTCTTCGTACACGAGACTGGTTCCATGCTTAACATGCGGCTTGTTCCGTATAAGTGGCCGGCGGATGTCTATCTCTCATTCAATAGTTGATATAGCATTTACAACGGAGAGCCTTAAAAGGTGTGTAGTAGAGACAATTGTTGGATCCATGTTGTGGTTGGAAAGTTCGTAGATTAGAAATGGTTCTATTACGAAGGCCTTAACAACCACGTAATACTTGCAAAAAATAAAGTAGAGGTGTCTAACTTTGTTTTGCAGGAGGGCTTGTGTTATGATATGGTATTGATCGTTACGAAGGTAAAGTAGTTTACTTTTCTGTTACTAAGTAGTATAGTAATAGTCATCGTTCTAATGAATGACCTCCTGGTGGCGTCGTGGAGTTGGCGTCAAACTGGTGGCAATATGGAGATCATGCTGGAGCGCTCGATGGAGATCAAGGCGCAAAAAGAAGGACCATATCATATCACAATATACATGTGATGTTGATACCTATTATACATCTTATTATATGCTAGTATTATATAATGAACGGTAGCAAATAATATAATCCCTAATAATACCAATGATAGTGTTCTCCCTTATGTGTGCAAACCCCAAGAAAGTTCGTCGTTATGAAGCCAGCCATGACGATCGGGGGCTAGACATATCTACGTTCATATATGGTGTGGGTAACAAGCCATGTATGTGCCATGCAAATACAATAAGGTTAATTTGGTAAGCCTAGCATGCGTAGACATGGCTTTGGAACACAAGAGATCGAACAATCGAGCATGGGTCACACGAATGATGTGATTGAAATTGAGGAATGTCTACCTTTGAAACTACATTGCTGACCGTGACGATCGGGGGTGGTGTAGCGGATTGGGGTCATGTGATCGCTAAAATCGTCCAGGGGATGACAATTTTAGTAGGAGCTCAATTAGGATTGAACTCATATTATGAACTTAGTCTAGATGTCTATTTGCAAATATTTTAGTATATCATGGACTATCCCATTGAGGTCTTTTGCGACCATGGGTAAATTTTCTACTTGATGTGGAATTTAGTAGAAGGGTCCAACTTCATAGATTAATACCCATGCCTGAGGGATATCCTCATCAAAGGTGATCTTCTCTTCTTGATACAATAACCATTAGGAGATAATCCGATGACTCTGCAATGTTTGTGTTTTCTCCATTATCATCCAATAAGCCATTCTCCATTCGATGGAGAGTTGGACTACAATTATGTATTCTACAAAATCAGGCACTTAATGTATGAGTCGTTGGATGAGTTTTCCTCCATGATGGATGAAAAGAGAATATTTGCAGAATCACTTCGCGATCTCGAGAACTCTCAGAAGGGCTTGATTGTAATGGAGATCATGGATGAAAATAGTATATGTTAGATATACAAAATTATAAATGTAATTCATGCAAAACTCGTTGCAGTTTACAAAAGTATTGGATACTTGTCCTGTTTTGTGAAAATAGAATGGTCTGCTTGAGAATTGCTGGAATTAAAGCAATGTGGCTTGATGACGACAAGCAAAATAGTTGATGGCCGACATCGCCCCTTTTCCTCAAGGTTTATCATTTCGATTAGTAGGCTTGAATATAGTTTTGTAATCCTTGTTTGTGTGACTTGCTTTTGGCGAGACAATTATTCATATGAATAAGTTACAAGCCAGTTGTATTGTTCTGATGAATAATACTGTTATGGTCACATTATGATTATAAATAAGTTATTCTCATCACTATGTTAATGATAATAGTTTAAGCATTTATAAAGGATTAGAATGCTAAAAGATATCCAAAGTTTAATAATGACATGACACTATAGTTTAAGTCATTTTGGTTATTGCATGTTCTTCATTCTAAATGAAGGTCGAGGTCTTAGATACTTAATCTAGAGACTTTGCAAAACCATGCCTCATTGGGCAGAATGACTAAAACTCCGCGTACTGGTAAAATGGTGATATGCAAAGAAATGTTGAACTTTATACATAATGATGTATCATATTTTCAACAAATAGTGGAAATCATTATTCATTGTGAAGTTAAGTGAATATGAGTATTTACTTAATGAAACATAAGTTTGAAACTGTTTTGAATTGTTCAAAAGATTTGAAAGTGAAGGAGGATATTGAATTAACAAGTCTCTTCGATTTGATCGACATGACTAAAGTATTTAAGTTAATTTTGGCATAAAAGGACATGTGAAAGAGGTTTCACAAATTATGATAATAGGGCAAATTCAAAGTGTATTTAAATGTCTAAACATCATAATAATTTTGTATTAGATACATATGGTCTAATATTATCTCTTATCGGGGTTATAGGTATCTTTTAGAGCTAGAAAGCGAAATGAGCAAACACTCGTTTGAAACACAAAGGAACATCTAAATGATTGGTGGAAAAAACACCATAAGAGTTATGGCATGTTCGAGTTTCTAGAGGTTTCGATAATTCGAAATCATAGCGAATAAACAACCCTTTGTAGCGTATTCTTAGGAAGCTATGAATACATGTTCCACAAGGGGCAAACCTGCAGTTGTCCTAAGTTTTACGTGTCTTGATGAAGGTACAGGTGGAAGAAAGTAAAAATACAAAATAAGATATTTGACCTTACCTCCAGATTGTTGAGTGGCGTAGCGGAATATGTTCCATGAAACTGAACTCTACAAATAGAGGAGAAACTAATAATAATGATCATAAAGTTTCAGTGAATACTTTTACTAAAGAAAGTAGGATTCAATAATATATACTCTGCAAGTTTGTAGAATTATATTATTGATTCACTTGTCATGTTTATGAACAAGACTTACCTACGAATTACAAAGAAGCATGATGGACCTAAGTGCGAGAAATTAATAGGAGTCAAAAAATCCTTTATTAAGTTACATTTAAGATTGCAAAGTAATATGTTAATTGATCTTATTAAGTAAAGAAGTTTACTTGATATTTTTGAATGACTTCAGAGTCATAAGAATGAAATGAAACTTAATAAAGACGTAAAGCTCGATTTGTCACAAAGTATGAAAAAAATTCAAGGAGTTGACTACAATTGTAGTGATACTTAATTCTATTGGATTTACACTAGCAATATAGGGATATTGAAGTCTCGTAATTAGAATTCTCGATTTGATGGTGATCAAAGAATTTTGGAATATCAAAGTTTATCGAGAGGACCTGCATTTGAGTGGGAGCTAAGTAGCTTGGATGTATCATAATATGTAGCAGGCATATTTTGAGTAGGAGCTAAGTAAAATCCCTGGATCTCATATATGGATGCCATATTTGAGTGGGAGCATGACATTATTCTAAAATATGTGGATGACATATATGAATGATGTGATTGGTACTAATAACATTTAAGTTTGTAAATATGGATGAAGTTGAACAAGTTATTAAACAATGAGATCTATCGAGATAGATTGGTAAGTTTAATAAACATCATAGTTGAATGCTTCCTAGACTTGATTCTGAAGATGTTCAGAAGATCCTAGACAAGATTCTGAAGTAATTCAGAATGGAATAAGGTAAAAAAGATGTTCATACTTTCATGAAGCATTGAGTTAGTCTTAGTATTACAACTATGGTTAAAAAAGAAACAGGTGTGATGCATCTCCTATGCCTCAGTCATAAGTTCTTCCATACAACCATATTGTATACTCGACGTAATTTGACCTGAGGTTCTGGTTGGAAGGACAAGCTCTTAACTGTAAGAACATGTCTTGAAGTGATTCCTGAGTTAATCACTGAACCAAAATTAAGTTTGTCCTTAAATAGCAAGAAGAAAATAAGGCGGATAGTTGCATTTCATGCACTAGGATCTACATAGATAAACAAGTATAAGGGCTCCATTTAAAGTGATGTATATTGTTGTGGCAGGACTAATTTGTCTTTACACAGAGGGTGTGTCCTAGGGCACAGTGCCTATGAGAAATCTCGTTTTGGCTGATCTAACGTCACTGCTGGCTCCTGGAAACCGACACCACTCTGTTTCCATAACTGCTATATATACATACAAAGGAGTGCTAAGTGTGTTCCATAGTTTACGTGACAACAGTGAAAGCAACCATCATTGTAAACACTAGAAACAAAGTCTCACTTTATCACCAGACGAATACACTCAACCCTTTATAAGATAATGGTATGAATGTCAAAATTAGGAAGACATTAACGATTTGCAAAAGACATAATGATCTGGTAAAAAAGAACATGGACATGATGGTTTCCATAAGCATGCATGATCAATAAACTCACATGTGATATGGTTTATGATTAGTAAATGTAAGCTAGATTATTTGTACTCTAGTGCAAATGGGAGACTAAGGGAGATATGCCCTAGAGGCAAATAATAAATGGGTTTTTATTATCATATCTCAATTAGTTCGTAATAGTTTCGTATTGTGCTATAACTGTATCAAGTGGAAACATTGGTAAATGTGTGGTATGAAACAAACCAAGTCCCTAGTACCTCTATTCATACTAGTTCTTTGGTCAAGCGATGGTCAAGGTTTCCTGATCATGGTACATTTATGCCAATGGACAACAAGGTCATATCATTGGTGAATGATGTGATGGATATTACCTAAAGATTGCGACACGATCAAGTCATAGAGTTCATTGTTGCAATAGCTGGACACATAGTCTCTTTCTCCTTAGACCGTGATACCATATCAATCACTGTCATCCGCGAATACTTAGATAGCATCAAATGTCACTTGGCGACTCGGTGATCATAAAGGTGTGTTCAGGTATTCAGAGAGGCATGTAGAGGCATTATGTGTCAAGCGCGGGATTTGTTCACCCACGTGACGTCTAAAATACATGCGACCGGCTTGGTGAGATTACATCCATAATTTTGCAACATGTGACTAGGTCACGAGGATGTAATATCACGGTAACAAGTAACACAGAACTTGTCGGTAACGAGATTGAACAAGGTATGTGATACGAATGATCGAATCTTGAACAAGTTGTATCAGAGAAACAAACGGAATTGGACTCGACGTTTTACAGTTCAAACGCCATTATCATCGTGGAATGCACAAGGGTCATATGGGCATCCCGATCCCTCTATGGATCATTGATGGAGATCATGTATGTGCCCTTCCCGAGCCATGGGGAAATACACTTAAGGGTACAATGATCTAGAAATCCTCTGTAAGCCGGATTTTATAATATGTATTTACATGTTAATTAATGTAATTAATATTAAATATAATATTAAAATCTAGTTTGAAAGGGTATTCCACTAATAGGCCAAATTCCTAGGGAAAAGGGCCCATGAGGGAAAACCGAAAGAGGGAAGGGACAAAGGGGCCTAGCCGCCATATGGGGCCCACCCGGCTAGCCTAGGGCTGTGCGCGGGATTAGAACCACCCCTGGCCGACTGACACATGGTGCTACCTCCCCTCCTCTCTCCCTTATTTAGTCCCACATGGGAAACTCAAAGGGGAGGGCACACCTCTCTCCCCAAAATAAAGGGGTGCCCATGGGTGGGAATAAACACACAACACAGATGAGAAGTCCTTTGGTTGACTTTTCCCTCTCTCTCTATCCCTTGTGAACATGGCCCCGTGTATGGGCTATGCGAACAAGGCTTCACCACGACACACCGTTGTGCTGCAGAGATTCCAAGCTGGAGATCTATTTACGCCCTCCCGGCGGGATCAGGGAGCCGGAGGTCGTCATCGCATACCGTATGTGTACGAAACCTCGAGGGTGCCTCATACAAGGGCCTCTTGGATGTCATGAGCCGGAGCTGCTGCACAATGAAGATGGAGCAAGGGGTGACCTGCAAGGAGCTTTATGACCTTGAGGTTGGCTACGAGTTCGACTACTTCAACCACGTTTCCCTCAAAATGTTAACCGTCTATGGTCTACAAGGGTATGTATTATATAGGCTCCGGTCGTTACTACATTACTACATAGATAGATCTTGGGCGTTAGGTAGTTCCAATGTAGGAAATTTTTTGTTTTCTGCTACGGAACCCTTCAGATTATATCTTTTCTCAAGAAAGATCACATATGAAAGAATGTATTGACTATTTAATTAAGATTGCTAAAAAACTATGTGAGTTACATAATGTGCCCTGTTGCATAAAAAAGATAAACATCTAGACTATTAATACGAATTTGGCAATTACTTTATGATGGCCTCATATAATGAGAAGGATTATGGCGATTTTGACATGACACTAGTGGATCAATTTATTGCCTTCAAGGGAGCTCATGATGTGGACTCCCTTAGTAATAAAAAGTATGAATCTTGTATTGTAGCTCGTGATCCTAAAGAAATAAGTTATATTCTTCTTACACATTGCAAAGAAAACTTTCATGATAACGCCTATGTCATTGACCATATTAAAGATATTCTTGTTGTCATGAAAATAACTAATATTTTGCAGCAAGAATATGACAAAAGCCTAAGTTTAGGATGCCCATGCACCCAAAGAAGAGGATAAGAATGAAGAAGGAGAAGATATGGTCCAACCTGAGCTTGCGGAAGAGTATTTTCCGCGGCTATGTTCTATTGGCGTGCAGAGGCGAGTTTTTGGGTACGGCAACTCCGACAGAGGTCCGGTAGGTACGGGTGTGCACGGTGGTGATGGCGTTGCCACTTGGTGGCGGGGATCTGCGGTGGCGGCAGATCCACTGGTGGATGGAGGAGTAGGGACTAGCGCTAGGGTTGGTGGCAACGGTGACACCCTTCCTGCAGTGTGGCGGTGGGGCTTCACGAGTCCACTTCGGCTCAGCCAGGCCAGAGAGGGCCTAGTTTGCCCATGCTGCTACATTCGGTCAGCTATCGCCCTCCGGCAATGGAGGTAGTTCCCTCCCTTGTGTTACTGTACCACTGACCCCCTCTGAAGTTTCATCTTTTCGGTCGTACCAGCCTCACATCATGGGTCATGGTGATACGACGGTGGTGACTGCAAGACCATGGTGGCATGTGCAGGTGGGTGGCGAGCTGGGTGGAGCCATACGAAGCGTCCAGGAGTGTGGGTTTTTGAGAGATCGGGAGAAATCCTTGTCGTCTAGACAACGATGCAGTGACACCTGCGGGTGTCGTTGTCCTTTCTAAAGGGCACCGGGAGTATCTCTTTCCCACCTCCCTAGCGTATCGGGGGAAACCCTAGGACCAGTCCGGGCATCAGCGTCGTTGTCGTCGATCCCCTTCTTGGAGGTACTGTTTGCTACGCGGTGCTTCGGAGCGCTAAGAGCATGGTGGAAATTCTACGAGGAGCGCAGCAGTTGTGGGCCATCCTCGTTTTCGTCGGGGCACTGTTACCGGCTTTGTTTTCTCTTTTTTTTTTGTTTTTTTTGTTGTTTCTTTTGGGCGTTGTGCTGTCTGGCAGAGCAGTGGTCTCAGTCGGGGTTGCTATATTAATATAGCTAGGGGCCTGTTTCGAGGAAATTGAGAAAACAGATGCTATTTCTATATAGATTCATATGTATGTGCAACATAGTTATTTTTTAGTTGGCGTGAACATTGTTCACATTTGCACCAAATTTTGTATGTATCAGTAGTACTCCCTCTGTTCGGATGTCGCAATATTTTTCCGCGTGTTCAAGTGGGTATGCTTAAAATTAATGTCTGTAACCTTGAGCTCACACGAGATGAATACAAACAAACAAAGAGAACGAGCGAGAGAGAGGGGGTTTGCATCGCGCACAACTTGCAACTTTTCTGGTTCTTTCTCGTTCCTTTTTATTGCCTTACAAACGAGCACACAATCCTGATCCACTACCTCCGTGCCATCCCACGAATCAGACCAGGTATCGGCGCATGAATCGCTCCAGAACCTAACAACCTGGAGGTAAACTTATCGTGAATGAAAAATGACTAAGTATAAACTGACAGAACTGAAACGCGACACCTAAAACCTATACACTGCCTGGGTTTATTACAACAAAAATTGCTATGGAGCACTTACATTAATATCATGCCTATAATGCTTACCAATTATACGTGAGGTATGTTTTTGTGATCAGGTATCCCATCTTTGTATTTTACCTTGTTTGCAGATAATGTTTGATGAGAAGATAAATGTGCATGCTTGCAAGACATCATGTTCTTTGTTGCATTTTTCTATTATTTAGGTGAACATAATCTAGGTTTTACAGGCCAATAGTTATTGTAATTGTTATTGATGCAAATGCTAGGAGAGTTTCAGGCAGTTCATGATGGTGCAATGAAAGAAGAAGAGAGTGATATATGCTGACCTTTTTGTAGAACACGTGTTTGACACAATTGAGAGGGGAATGACAGCAACAACAAGTAGTGTACTCCAACAAATTCATGTCTTTTGATCTGATTGTTTTCTCACTGATGTTTTGAACTCCTCCCATTGACAAGAGCAGCTGTACAACAGGAGGAGGTGGATCTTGTAAAGTCTCATCTGTTGTCAATTTATATTACCATTTGATTTGATTCATGCCTCTGCCATTATGTCATTGTATTGTGAATGATCATTAGTTTATGGAAACACTACAGAACACACGGAAGCTTCTCGGCAAAATATGCTGCTTTGAGTATGGATTCCTGGATGGTGATCGTCAAGTTAACACATGTTTGCTCTTTGTTACATGTACTAGGTTACCGCATCGCATGTGTCGGGTGGCGCGGTTGGATGTTTACGTGGTTCTTGGCGAGGCACCACGCTGCAGCGGCGTTTCGGTGGCCCTAACATATGCGGCAACGAGTACACGTAAGGTGGTGACACAGTGGGCGACTCCGGGCGAGTGCACCTTACCTTTGATGTATATTTTGCGCCATATGCTCCCATTCAATTTAATTAGAAATGGATCTACTCGTGAAATTTGGGCAGTTCCGGCAATATAATCTGCATGTTCAGGCCTTTTTCTAGTTTGGACTACTGGACCGTGTAAAGTATTCACAAGTTCAAAATTGATGCCTGAAATGCAGTACCGGACTTTTTCTGAAATATTTGTTATATTTGACAAGTTATTCAAATTAACTGAGTCAAGCTTTATTTAGATTCGATATGCAAATGACCATACGCATCATAGTATATTTGTTTGGCTGCTTCGTATGAATGAACGCTTGGTGGCTGGGAACTGGGATTAACCGAAGGCATAATTTGTTGGCAGGGAAATAGAGTGACAATCCCAACAGTGGATTGGGTGAGGAAACGGGATTCACCCAATCCCTGCAAGGGTTCATTCCATGGGGGGATGGATTTCCCTAGCAAACGAACATAGCCTTAATGAACAATTCAAAAGAATGATCTGGTTTTTGCTGGCTCAAGATAAGAAATTGCTTACACTAACGGGAATGGAACCCTCAACGCGACTCAACTCTGCATCGTGGCTTCGCCCTCCTAGCGGCAACGAAGTCGCGGCAGCGGCCCAGGATAAGGTAGATCTGGCCTCCCGTGGGCATGGCGCTGTTATCGCGGCATGAGGTGTCATGACCCATGCATGCGGCATATAACTGAGTTTGATGGTTGCCCGCAGAGCTACGCCGCTTGGCTTGCTGCTCCTTTTGCCCAAACTCCAATATGTTGGGCTTGGCGATCTAGATCGCGCTCCGGACGAAAGCTTATACTGTCATTTGGGAGCTCGAATCCTCTACCAACAGGAGTGTCTTAAGTTTCTCCGTGTGAAAATCTAAACTCCTTTTGAGCAGGCGGCAGTGGCGTCCACATCGTTACCTTCTTGGAGGCATCTCCTGGGAGTTCTTATTTCTTGCGGTGCAACAGGTTTGCATAGGGCGTTAGATGCCGGGGTGGTGACCCTGGACGGTGGATGTATGTTGAGGTGGCGTCCTCAGGTAGGACTTGCGGTCATGGATCTACGAGGCAGGATTGTGGCTCTGCTCCACAAGGGTGCTGAACCAGTGCCACTACGGTGGATGGTTAGTCCACTTTCTTCATTTCTCTTCCTTTTCATCTTTTTTGCCTAGTGCTAAATATTCCAACTGCTAATATAACAGAACTAGCAACTAGCATATCGTTGTTGATGGTCGCCCTGTTGAATATAAATATACTGCCTAGCTCTTTTCATCGGATTGGTGTTTTCGGATAATTGGCTAGTGCATAAATTTTTTATGGTATCAGAGCTAAGAGGTCTTAAGTTCAAGACGTCTCACGGCGTTGATCCTAGACTTTCCAGCACGCCGCTCATTCAAAGATCATATCGGTTTTTAGATCAGTTTCACTTCTTAGATTATTAGATCCAGTTTAGCAAAACAAATCCCTGAATTGACTAGCTGAATCCTCCGGCGAAATTCAGTACAAGATAGGTGTGCGGCGAGGGCACGGCAAGCTCATGCAAGGAGCTGACCGGAGCCAACGTTATGACGACGCGCGGCTTCTTAAAAACCTTCCGCCGGTGCAACACTTTGCACGGCACCAGGCTCCCGCACCTCTTGGATAAGCCGGCAAATCAATCACACGACCAAGGGCCGAGGCGGCTGCTGCACATCTACGCGCGCGGAATCGGCAACGCCGTCCGGCTTCGATCCGATCTGCATCAACGACCATCAGCAAGAGCATGTCACGCGTGCCATAGGGCCAGGTATGCTAGCACACGCTGCGTTCAGAAAAGGTTGCATGCATGCTTTTGGTACACAATTACACAAGGCAGCCGGATCTTTCACTTCTACATGGGAGGGCAAAGCCTACGGCATCTACCGACCTCAACCACGTGTCCACGAAGGACTTCTCGCACCCGGCGGTCCGTACAAGATTCGGACAGTCTGCGTCATCAAGCCTACACCGACAACCGATCTGCATTGCATCAAGCCGGAACTACAATGATTCGAACAAACATGCTCCCGAGTTGTACAACTACATCAGGCTACAAACCAAGATCATCGTCCAGGACATCCACGAAGAAACGATATCAACATCATCCACACGACAAGCCGGTATGGAACACAGCTTCGCCGACTTCTCCGACAACACGCCATCGGCACCATCGTCGTCCCAAGGGACGCCTTCAAACGACGCTCTACGTCGCGCCTGCTACGACATCGCCGACCCATCATCGCCAAGGTTTACATCAACATCTTCGTCGAGTCATCACGGCCACTCCTATACCCGTCCACATGATAGACATACAACTACGACGCCCTCTGACAGTACAACTGCAAGACACGATGACGGTATGGCCGCGTCCACGATCCCGACTACTATATCAACAAACTGGCTTCACAATTGTGATGCCCTCCGACTACGCATACGGTTCTACAAAACCTTGGTCTCACTTATAACTAGCGTCCAAGAGACGCTCTGACGGTACCTCTAGATGATGTAAAACGTCCACAACTGCAGCTCCGTAAAAAAGACGTGCATTTTTTTGCGCCTCCTGCACTGGCGGCCACACAACATACGACGACTACGACATCGACCGCATCTACCTCGACCGCGTCTACATCATGATTGGCTACCTCAACATCGATAACAACTACAACGTCTATAGCTACACAACGACAACAACTCCAGTCAACAACGTTCGCGTCATCACATGTGTCCGTGATACTCCCGCTGTGACTGCGGGAGAAAAGAGAGGCACTAGAAGGGGATGCAGTCGCCGCCCCTAGGTGCTGGCCATGATCATCAGAGACGCAGTTGATGATGACAAGTGGAAAAGACGGCGGACTTTAAATCTAGTCACAATAGTCCGCTTCTCTCACGCTACGACTGAGGGGGAATGCTGGAATACGTATAGGACTTAGAAATAGACTATATGACTCATCTTATTATACTCCAAGTCTCTCCTCTCCTTGTACGTCTATATATACCCCACAAGAGGGTCAAATTAAAAACAACAGAAATATTTAGGGATTCATTATTTTCCACAGCCCCACCACCACGACCAACGACGACAACAACAAAAATGATACATACACTACATTTATATTGACGCGAGGCTTTTGCCGGCTTTCATGTTTGCACTCAATTGCGACGTTTTGGTCAAATAGTCGAGTAAAATACAGTTTCAGCCATATCACATGTTGTACTCTACTCCAGAGCCAGCCGAGAAGCGTCAGCCTCGAGCTGTCCGTATCCACGAAGCTGCTGACTAGCTTGCCGGCCCAAGCAAGCTCTTGTTCCAAAGTGACAATGACCTGCACGTTGTGCCTCCAGACTCCAGATATAACTATCGAAATAAAGAATGTTAGAAAGGACTAAAGGTATGCAATCCAGCGACAAGTTATACGACCAGAAGCATAATATCATCAATCAACAGTACTCCATCAGATATTTTTTGCTACACTATGTTAGGTTGATTGTTCGCAGCTGAACAAGTCAAACAAACAAAACTTGTAAATGTCTTAGGACTACTACTAGTATGTTTCCAGCACCATCAGTCTTCTGCTCATACCGCCGTGCACCAACCAATGTGCTATGATATTCCAACCTTAAGGTGTATATATGTGTAGTGAGAATTCCATGTGTGGACCCAAAATGAAAAGGGTGTGAAGTATGAAGTGTTACGAAAAACATCTTTACAAATTGTATGGTATACATGAAGTACTCTTTCATTGGTACTAGCACTACATTTTTTTTCTTCAAAAACCTTAAGAAAGATTTGATTATTTGAATCACATCGATATAACACTGGATCAAATGATTACATAGGAAATCTTGTGCCTTTTTTTTCCATACGTCTCCACATGGGAGTCTGATTCCACTATCAAAGGATAACAAAACAGAGTCTTGTCCACCAAAACAAAGAAACAAACAAAGGAAAACCATAGTTTAAAACGATGATACCGACCCAACAACTACACCCACTAAGCTCTGCTCCTACAAGACAGATATCTAGCATTGAGCAAAAGGAGTTCAACGTAGCGTTATTACAGTTGTCATAAACAAACATTCCACCAACAGCACATATACTATCATAACATCAAAAGAGAGCCAATCACCAGAACGATCACATTGTGCCTGACCACTCCCCATCTAGTCGATCATTACTGCAACATCTTCTTCTCCATTGGTATCATCAATCACGAGAGTTGAGTTCCTGCTTGACATCTCCCGCGCCTAGAGAGAAGCACGTTAAAGCCTAGTTGCACCTTCTACCAAGCTCTCCCTGTCACTGTGATTCTGTAGGCCCGCCCAATATTGGAGGAAGTCACACATGTAACAGATTAGATCAGCTGAGGAAGTAATGTATTTACCTTCAAAACATGCACGATTTCTATTTTTCCAAAGAGACCAACACAGAGTAGCAAAACGTATTATATAAAAATTGGTCCCAGGAGGAAGAATCTTAGTGATCCACCAAAAGTATTGGGTGAAACAGGTAGGTCTAGTGTAAACTCCAAGCACAGTACCAATGGTACTCCACAAATATATGGGAGCGGAGCAAGTAAAGAACAGGTGATTGACAGTTTCATCAGTAGGACAAAATCTGCAAGTATAATCACCAACCCACTTCCTTTTTTTCAAATTATCTTTAATTGCAATAGAATTATGCCATATCATCCAAAGCTACACCTTGATTTTCAAGGGCAATTTAGATTTCTAAAAGATCTATCAAGTCCAACACATGAAATTTTGTTATAGAGAGATTTCACAAAGAACTTCCCATATTTAATGTATTGCCATTGTCGCACCCACGGGAGCCGGGGTGTCCCGGGTACGACGAGAGGACCACGACTTGAGAAGGAGGGTCCGTAGGGGCTCTGCCGAGACGTCCTCACAGGACCCGGTGGTACCCCCTCCAATGAACCCGACCTGGGTGGCATGCCGGGAGACAGGAATCAGGCTGACATGACGCGTCCCTACGCCAATTTTTAGGTATCAGGTGAAACGCGGTGCTAGAGCTGGGTTGCCAAGCCACATTGCAGGATGTGGCCCGTCGCATGGCAAGGCTTGCGCGCTCCATGTGAATTGACCCTTGTGGTGTCCCCTTTCTGGGGGACGAGAGAACCAGGTCGAGCGACGGAGGGGGAGGATTCTGGGGGACGAGAGAACTTTCCCAGTAAGGATCCCAGTGTAACCTTGTGATCATCATATAGTAGTTAGTTGCAGGCATATGGATCCTCTCACTATGGATCTGAACCTGGGTAAAAACACCATTTCTCTCTCTGTGATTGTGTTTGTCTAGCTCGTCGATCGAGCTCGCCGAATGTTGCGCCTCTGGCCGAACAACAAAGGGGAAATCATAATCCTGGTGTCGAAAATCAAGACACGACATATGGTGCATCGGGTAGGGGGTGCAACCCAAACGATCTTCATCGGCCATGTTACTAGCAAGCGATCGTGATTGAGCAGGGAGCCATGGCTAGGACCTCTGCGAACTCATGGTGAGAAGGAGACTCGCCAGGGGCTTGGGAGAAGCCTTGGGAGCATGGATGACCTTGGCACCACCCTTTCCAACGACCCCAACCCTCTCCCTCCCTCTAACATTCGATGCGTTGCCAGGGCAGCCCGTCCCACATACGGCCATACGCCCCGGAGCGGCGTATGGCTCCCTAGATGGCGGCGTCGTCCAGGGCGCATCAATGACCTCAACGAGCTCCATCAGTTGCCGAGAGAGCACCTTCGAGATTACCTACATTGGTTCAGGCTCATCCTTGACACCGTGCATGAGGCGCCCGTGATACGTTCGATCCGGATTCACGGATCTAGTATAATAGTATTTTTTTTCCTAGTAGACCTAGATTTAATCGAATATTGGGAAACAATGCTAAAGGAATTAAAAAGGACACGTATGCATGACTTTGTTATTTCGTTTTACCTTCGTTTACTAGACCAATCTAGTTTACTTTATATCATGGGTTGATTCAATGGATGGAGATAGGCCAGGGTTGAAGATCCACCTGCAGCTACACATCATATGGGATAAAAGATAATAATAGGCACAGTCATGTGTAACGTTTTAATAGAGATAATTTTTTGTGGGCAGCACATCCTAATATACTAAAGCCCCTGCGAGCCACATGCATAGCAATAGTATTTTAATCCAACCGAATGCACCACGAAGCACCGGGCCACAGACAGTTATTAAGTGAAAAACATAGATAAAAGCCATAAGAAGAGATGTTGCTATTGATCCCGAATGGGTCACTAAGCGAAGACCGTACAGCCATTTTTGTCACTGGGTTTTCTATGAGATCACCGCTAGCCAAGTATCTCACCTCATGCCTTTATCGATCTCGGGGATCTTGGGTACCTACAAGTCCAAAGATCGAGGAAAGAGACAAAGAAACAAAAGATACAAATCCATTATTCAAGCAATACAAAATATTCCTATAGATTAGATGCACATAATTGCTATGAGGTTTCTCCCTATGTCGTATTCTTATTGGGGTCTCCTCATGGGCCAGCCTAGTTAGTAATTAGCAGGTCTTGGTTGGGCCTGGCTTCTGCCATGGTTTCTATTACCGTTAACGGTGATAGTTTGCATGACGTCAGCAGTCAACACGGCTGGCGAACAAATCTACGACGGAACAAGTTTTAGTGGTTGAAGGGTGTGATCCGCCACGGTCAGAAAAAAACCGTGGTTAATTCATTTATGACGGGGTTTTACCATGAAGGTCATCCGTCGTGGAAGACTTTTTAGCCACGAAAAACGAGCCTTCAACCACGAAAATCGTTTTATTGTAAAAGCCAACTTTTCTTGTAGTGTCAAAGGCCAGACTCATTTTCAAGTTTCCACCATCATTTACATACCAAGAAAATGTTGAAAATCTTTAAGTTCTTAATCCCTAAATCCCCTTTCTTGTTTGGTCTACAAACCATAGTCCACTTTACCATGTAATATTTTTTCTTATTGCCAGTACCTTCCCAAAAAAAATCCTAATTATCTTAGTGAATTCTTCAATATTTGAATCTGACAGCACGTAAATAGACATATGATAGATAAGTGAACCACTCACGAAGGATTGGATGAGAGTTAATATACCTCCAATCGATGAGGAATGACCCACCTGTCCATCAAGTTTTTCTTAGCTTGTTAGCTAGAGGATTCATATTAGCCTCATGTAACTAGGATCCACAAATAGGCACTCCCAAGTATTTATTTGGAAAATAACCCAACTAACAACAAAACATCTTGGCAATCATCAAACCTCTCTCTGTATCATCCAACACCATAAGCACCTCACTTTTATTAAAATTGATTCTAAAACTAGACACAACTTCAAACAAATAAAGCATAAGCTTCAGCTGGATTATCTGATCTATATCATCTTGGATAAAGAGGTATGGTATTATCAACATATTGGAGTATTGACACAACCTTATAAACTAAGTGAGGACTAAACCATTGATGGAACGAGAATTATGAGCTTGTTTTATCATTTTAGCTAAACCTTCAGAGGCCAAATTAAAGAGGAAGAGCGAAAAGGGATAACCCTATCTCACCCCTCGGTTGCTATCAAAATATTTTCCTCTCTTGTTATTTATGTTAACACAGAGTGTGCCATTCCTCAACAGACATTCAATTAGATCAACCCATTTTTTACTAAAACCGTTCTAATAAATACAAGTGAGAAGATGATTCTAGTCAACTTTATCATAAGCTTTTTCAAAATCTAATTTCAAAACCACACCCTTTTTTTCCTTCTAGCTTCATGCAGAATCTCATGCAAAGACATAACTACATCCATACTATACTTGTAAGCTGCCTTTGATTTCAAGTAAAGGATGTTTGAAAGATTTTGTGTTTGTATGCAAGAAAGTAATAAAAGCAAGTAAAGTAAACAAGTAACAAAAGCATTGGAAAAGATATTGAAACTCAATAAGGCTAAAATGTTCTCGAGGATGTAGGATACACCACTAGCATATTGTACTTACTCATGATTAGGATAATCTAGTTTTTTATCATGATATGTGTAGAGATATCTCCATAATAATATGCTCACTACAAGATTCGTGAGCATTCGCTTCTTGAATCAGGTAATGAGGTCATCTCTAAATAACCATTGTGTTTCCTGAGAAAAGTCACTCCTACAGACCACCTGATACCTTCGATCCGGATTCACGAATATAGTATAGTAGCTTTTTCCCTATTAGACCTAGGTTTAATCAAAACTTGGAAAACAATGCTAAAGGAATTAAATAAGGACATATGTATAAGACTTTGTTTGTTTGTTTTACCTTTGTTTATCGGACCTTTCTAATTTACTTTATATTATGGGTTGTTTCAATGGATGAAGATAGGCCAGGGTTGAAGGTTCACCTGCAACTGCACATCATATGGGATAAAGATAATAATAAGCATAGTCATGTGTAATGTTTTAATAGAGATAAAATTTGTGGGCTGCACATCCTGATATACTAAAGTCCCTATGAGCCGCAAACATAGCAATAGACTTTTGATCCAACTGTTTGCACCATGAAGCACTAGGCTACAAATAATTATTAAGTGAAAACATAGATCAAAACCTTAAGAAGTGATGTTGTTGTTGTTTCCCAATGGATCCCTAAGTGAAGGTCGTACTCCCCTTTCTGTCTCTAGATTTCGTATGAGATCGCCGCTAACCACGTATCTTATTATGGCACATTGTCAATTTTTCTTACGATGTTCTCCCTCCAACTAATATCACAAACATGTTTGGGAATTAGTTGAATGGAGTGGACAAAACAACTAAGGCTAGAATTCACATTGGTGTTTCTGCCTTGTGTTTGTCTTTTGGAGATGCAGAAATGACATAATCTTTAACAAATAAATAACTTTTAATCCTTTGCAGGTTATCTATATGGTGGCTTATTGAGTTCAGCTTTAGGCGTGTCTGCTCCCGTCAGACCAGCGGGATATTATGGCTACTGGGTGCAGCCATTTGCTGATGGTCACCCACCACATATTCGGTCAGTCATAGTGGTTGTCGCATAGTCGACATCAGGATGTCTAGAGCTCCATTGTTTTGTATTTTTCGCTAGCTGATACATGTATCAACTTGTGATCCTTCATGTGTAATATTTACTGTATGCTAAATGGTGGATGATGCTTTTTAATTAATAATAAAGGTTGTGTGCATGTACCGATTAAAGGTCGAGGTTATACTCCTCTTTTCGAAAAAAAAGTTGAAGGTCATTAGCCAAATCATTTTCCACCTTACTAGTTATTTGAAAGCATGAATACAATTGATACCTTCTCTATGGTATGAAGCTGTTAGGCATCATCTCTTATTTTATTTATTTGTTAGCTATGTTTGATTGTGAACCATTTTTGCTTGTGAATTATGTTTTTTTTGGTCGTGAACTATTTAAATTCATTTGATTATGAAATACATCATTATTTTCTATTCCAGATATAAAATTGATTGTAATGTGGAAAAAACTGGCCATGGCAGACCAAATGGGTCGCACCGCAAGGAGCACCCCCCCACCGAAAGCTACCCAACACGTACAATGGTCATTTTCCTGTCCGAGATCCGAGCCATCTGGACCAATTTGGACACAGTCCCTATGCAAAATTAGCTGGCCCACTGGAGAAGCCCTTAGCCGTGAGCGAGAGCACACGCCCACCTCTTCAACCTGGCGCAGTCCAATGCGGATGGTCGGGGTGTCCAACACGGCGCGACGAGGGGGGGGGGGGGGGCGAAGGAACTTCTATGTGGCCCGGTTGGAGATGCCCCAAACCCTGAAAGTAATGGCCTTAGGTGCTGGTCAAATTGGATCTTGGGAGCCTCCGGCCCTCATGCCCATTAGGCCCACCAGTTTGAAAAATAGTCGATCTCAATCTAACCCTCCGCATGGTAGTATGATCCATGGAATGTGGCGTTGGACGCCAACAGCTTGTACAACACACTGTGAACCTCAAAACTTGAGATTGACGAACGACCCTTGTTTTGACTCTCCTCTACACTCCGACCCATCCAACTTAACAACATTAAAGCGTCAAATAAAAAATGTCGATGGTGGCATCACTGGGAACTTGAGAACCCTTGCCTCGACGTTGATCGTTGGGAAGGAAGAAGAGCAGGGAATAGGGAACTCACCTGAGATGAGAGTGCGAACACCAAATCCCGCTTCTTCTGTTGCCTTCTCTTCTCTGGCCTTTTGAAACCCCTTGATGATTCACAAAATTTAGCGGACTCTAGAGTCGGCAAACTACACCTGTATCGTGACACTCCATCCACCGCTTGTGGGGATG
The DNA here is from genome assembly GCA_023614405.1 of Avena insularis. Lineage (NCBI taxonomy): Eukaryota > Viridiplantae > Streptophyta > Magnoliopsida > Poales > Poaceae > Avena > Avena insularis. The sequence goes on along the minus strand of CM042696.1, from coordinate 35,567,833 downwards.
ACAACGTTAGATCCTTGGTGTCACTCTCTGGAGAGGAGAGATCATGTTGTGTTGCCCCCCGCCACCTTTGCATGAGGCACATCTTGTTGTCAGCTAGTATATGGACGTTGTAAATGATATTACAATGGTGTAACAAACATTTAGCCATATTATTGAACTTTCTCTTATGGCTGCCCATAGTGGAAATATCATAGGCGGCGCAGTTCATGCATGCAAAAGGATGATAGACATCATAATTAAGGATGGGAGATCTTCTATATCTAAGTAGAAGTCCCCCACTACGTGATTTCTCTCAACATGCAAGCATGCCACATCATGAGCTGCCACCTCAGCCAAAAACGTTTCCACTAGGCCTTTCTTTTTTGAGGAAAAACATCTTTGCTAGTGATGGTCACCGGTTGTTCAGTTCACACGCAGTGCCCCACATGTCCCTGCATTACTACTTGATTGATTTATTTCTACAACCATGAACTGAAATCACCATTCATCTTCTGTCCATTAATTCTCTAGGAAACAAATCGATGGTACATTATTGAAATAATAGTACAAAATGTTTTATAAGTGTTTTAAAAAAATCATAAGTTTTAAAAATGTTTTAGTTTTCTGAGTAGCACGCAGGTGACGTCGGCGGCGCTACGTGCGGGGTCTTTTAGAAAATCCGGTTTCAGATAGCAAGTCAGCTTCGTAGTAAGTGAGTGTGGACGAGATCGCGGGGAAAATCTTATGGGCGACTCGATCGGTACCTGCTCCAACAAAGACAGCATGTTTGGGAATCATTTACTTACAGGGTGGGTAGCAAATACTGGATGAAAGAAAGCGTTCCGAGATTGCTGACAAAAGACCATTATTATCTTTTGTATTACGTGTGTCGATCTCTCTGAGCCATACTACGTACCATTTATAGGCAGCTAGCAGTGGCAGTAGGAAGGAAGTACTAGTAGCAAGTGCAAGTGGGATTGGAGAGATGGTATTCGAACTGTCCACCCCGGTAGAGGAGGGCAAGATTAAAGAGGAGCCATGGGAGCGGGACAGTCCGGCCCGGCGCCGTTTGGTTAGAAGTCGGAGCTGCGGTGAGGAGGAGGAGGAGTTGGAGGATTCACCAGACTCAGGAGTGAGATTGATCAGCTTGGAGGAGTTATCGCCAGCGAGCCCAACAGACTCAACATTATTTGGATGGGTCGGGTTGGGGGAGGAGTGGCAGAAGACAGCACAAGAGTTCGAGAGCGATTTCTGCATGAGGGAGACTAAGATGCATCGGTTCCCTGCAAGCATGCAAGGTCTCGGCAGGCGGTACATCGTCCCCATGGCCTTGGCCATCGGCCCTTACCACCGGCAAAGGAATCGTGATGGCATGGAGAATGTGAAGGAAGTGGCTGCACACCATTTCATCACGGCATCGGGCCACTCCTACGAGGAGATCTACGCGGCTGTCCTCTCCGTCGCGGCCGCAGCCCGTAGCCTGTACGAGTACGACCTCGGCGAGCGGTCGTATTCCTTGTTGGGCTCTAACTCTGCGCTTGCGGCCATGATGCTCCGTGATGGCTGCTTCTTGCTGCAGTACATGCTCATGTGGACCGCGCGCCACAAGCTGCCTCCGTCGCTGGTGTACTTCTTCGACTCCAACCACACCTGCATCACCAGCGACATAATGCTGCTGGAGAACCAGCTCCCCTGGGTGGTGCTCCACACCCTCAGACGGTTCAGGCCCGTGGATGTGGAGGGCTTCGTCGCCAAGATGGGGCGCACGCTCCAGCTCCGCGCAGCAGAGCCAAAGGAGTTTGACGACTTCCATGGCGCTACCTTCACTCCGCCGCATCTGCTCGGCCTCCTCCGGTTCTACAAAATCGGAGCAAGCTCTACACAGCGAGTACTGGCCCACCCTGCATCCCATGGACTGAGGCCGATGTCAAAGACCATCAGCGCCATCGAGCTCGCAGAGATCAGCATCAACATCACACCAAGCACAACAACCAAGTTCATGGATATGGGGATCAAGAAAACGCTCTTCTCCGGCCAGATCTTCCTCCCCCCATTGTTACTGGACGAAATAAGGTCCCGCTGGATCGTTAACATGGCTGCCCTCGAGGTGTGCATGGCCACAGGCGCCGATGATCATGGAAAACCGGCCGTCTGCGCCTACCTCGCTATGCTGGCGATGCTCATGGACCGGGAGGAGGATGTGCATGAGCTAAGATCCAAGCGTCTCGTGCAAGGGCAGCTCAGCAACAAGGAGACCCTCGACTTCTTCAAGAGCCTCGACAAGCACATCAGTGGCGGCCCACACAAAACCATCATCATGCAAGATATCGAGGACTACCGCCGCAAGAGGTGGATATGGATCAAGGTCCATCGCTTCGTATACATACACATTAAGGCCATCCTCACGCTGCTCTCCGTCGTTAGTGTACTCGTGGGTATCTTCAAGACGCTTCTATCGCTCAAGCAACGCTAGCTAGCTGTAAAAGGGTGTGGACTTGATTTGTTCCCCATGCATATTGAGTTAATTAATCCCCTGTGTGCGACTTTCATTTGCACTAGTACGAAAGACCGATGCATGTATCTAGATCGACAAAACTATGTTATCACGACCACACACGCACCACACTAAAAGTCCTTTTATTTTATTTTACCTACTATACCTAAGTATGACTGGACGGTCGCGCGGCTAGGGTACCGGTACACCAACCGAATCAGACTTGATTATATTTCTATTTTTAACAAGGAAAAAGTTTTGTTTCGTATATTGAATTATTGATATAGGTGCATGGAGCAAAGCAGAAAAAGGCAGGACCAAAAAGAAAACCATTCAAAAAAGGGGGAAAATAAAACCGGAAACCAAGGAGCATTTTAGAAAATTACTGACGTAGCCATCCCAAGCTCAGTTAAATGCGCCACATGACGATACACGATGTCTTCAGAAGATACTAAAACAGAAAAGATCAAGCGGTAGAGGAAGCATCACAAAAGATGTTATATGTTGATCCAAATTCTACAAAGTATAGGCCAACTTCTGACGAGTGGAGCGAGGCCCGTCGCCGGAGGCTTGGGCCGAGTGGTACGGTACGGATCGTCGAAGACCTAGGTTTCCACCGATATATAAACCCCTTGTAAGCCGCCGGTTGGGAAGAGTTGCATCTGTAAAATCCCCAGCGTTTGTAAACACTCCTCGATATAGTGAAGTTTCGCTGGCTGGCACCCTGGTTTTTTCCTCTCTTTGTTGGAGAGGTTTTTCCACGTTAAATCTGTGTCCCCTTGCTGTGTTTTTTGTTTTCGTTCTTCGTTATCTTCTTGTCGCAATTGTAACAAAAGAGGTTCCCCAGCAAGGGGAACAAGCAAAACAATCGAGTGGTAGCGGAAGCATCAGAACGGACGTCCCCCAGCTGGGGAAACAAGCAAAACAATCGAGTGGTATCCGAAGAACCAAAAGAGATGTTCCCTAGCTGGGGAAACAAGCAAATCAATCGCTCCCCCCGCTCTAGGTGCAGATACCCGAACCTCAACTATATGAGGTAGAACCTATAGATCCGGAAACGGCTAAGATATTGGCCGAGCAATGTAATATGTCTATTCATGACATTCTTCATGGCGATATGCCCAAGGCTGAGGTAGCACCCAAATTTGTTCACGGGGAGCCTCTGGTCAGTTCTGAGAGGCTTCGGGATATGCCAACAAAAATGCGACGATTCCATGAATGGTACATGAAAGCATCAAAAGAAGAGCGATATTGGTTCATACTGAAAGTTCGAAAATCGCATTACTTCGTTGAAGACGAGGTCCCTGTTGAATTTACAGAATTGTTTCAGTTATTCAATCTAAAGAAACTCGACAAATCTATCCTCAGTTGCTATTGTCTGTAAGTGATTACTTTATTTATGTAATTAAGTCTCTATCTCAGCTTGTTCAATTTATTGCCGGTAAGTTTACTCACTATATTTTTTTGTACGCTATATATAATGATGCAGAATGAAGATTCTCGAATGTAAAAGAAAGGCTATCAATGGATATGGGTTCATTGACCCACATCGAGTTAATGGAGCTATGTTAAAGGATAAGCCACTGGAGACCGAGCAAAACTTGCTCCGGTTTCTCACGAACCAGCATTTCTGTAATGAAATACTATTTTCTTACCACTTGTACACATTAAATTTTGCTTACTCGATGTTCAGTGTAAATGATGAGTTACTGACGTATGTAAACCTTGTGTAGGTACCACTGGATTCTTCTAAGTATTTCAGTTGACTTGGGAAGAGTTCACATCATGGACTCACTAAACAAAGACATTGAAGACTACCGCGGCATTATCGATATGCTCCAGAGGTAATTTTAATCATTATCGCACTATATCGGTTTTTTTTTCATTTTCTAGGATATCAAGTAGTTATTAACTCATACATTCATTTTCTTTGTCGGGTAGGGTTTGGACACGGTTCAAGAACAAGATCCGAGGTCAATCGCGTGAGGAGCTATTTTTTAAATCGGTCTCGGTAAGTAGTACGAGCTAAGTCTGCGCATCTATTTAATTCTAGTTTATGTGTATTTATCATGCTAGAGTTATTATTTGATTGAATTATATTCTTTTAAAGTGCGCGAGGTAGCCAAGGGGGACTAATCTATGTGGATTCTACGTGTGCGAGTTCATTCGCATCACTATTGAGAAGCCCTTGGAAAATGTTCAAGTAAGTAAACAATATATTCACCCTTTATTTTTATTATAAAAAGTTGTGTTGAGTCTAATTCATACGATCTCCTTCTTTATAGTTGGACGCGATGCGGGACAAGCTCCTACCTGAGAACCGCCTAATAGCAATCCAAGAGCAATTTGCTGGATTTTTTGTCGACGAGGTCATAGACCCACGCGAAGAATTCTCTCTAGATAGACCCTAAAGCATCCATGTAATGATCTCCATGTAATCATATAGACAGGCTCTGGACCCGGTTGGGACTTCATGTAAATTATATTATATATTGCATCAATGTGTACAAGTACTGTGTGGTAGCGTTCTGTATGTGTAGAAAACTTGTTTCTAATGAAAACACAGAATGAAAAATAATTGAACACAAAATACAAAATGAAAAGAAAACACAAAACCCCCAAACCCCATCTCCTGTCGCGGCAGCCAAATGGCCCAAAACGCTGCCGCGGCAGGAAACCTTTAGTCCCGGTTCGTGCCTAGCATGGCTCGCGGGGCCACGTGGTGGACCTCTAGTCCAGGTTCGTAACAAAACCGGGGCTAATACTTGGAACTTTAGTCCCGCTTTTGCAGTTCCGGGTCGTATTCCGGGACTAAAGGTCCTTACGAACCAAGACTAATAGCCTGGTTTCTACTAGTGAACGCAAGACCTGAAGAGAGCCCTCCTTAGGTTTGGAAAGGAACAAACTATGCCATTGGAATCAGAGAGATAGCGTCGTAATTTGGGGACACGGGATTCGCCGTACGGGGGTTTCATCTTTTCCTCTGTCGGTGGAGTGCGTTCGGTCAAGTTAAATTACTAAGTGCACACCACTGGCCATTAGATTTAGTTTAGTGGGCCTAATCATGCGGTGGCAATAGGCTTGTGTACATTTTGTGGGTACTCTAGGAAAAATAATGTTTGCTCTTTTATTAGTAGTAGAGATAGAGATGATACATACTGTTCATTGTCTGAAGTGTGCAGAAGTCTCTTTGTTTGACATTTGGTCACACGGACTTTTAACAGTGATTGTTGAAGCAGACCACAAACAGGTGGTTGTTTGCGAAAATTTTGAAAAATGGTGGGCTTTTGAAGCCCTAGCCCTAAATATGGAGTTTTTTTTTTGCAATTTTCTCACTTTTAACTGTGATGTTCAAGCAGACCACGGCACATGTTGAAATAGTTTTTCCTTCAAAATAGAAGTTTTCATTGCCCCCACGCCGTTGCATGGATGAAGGCTCAGCGACCTACTACCTTCGTTTTAGCTTACCAAAACGTCTTATATTATGGTGAGTACAAAAAAATACAAAGGTAGTACTTATTCTTAGAGCATCTCTAATCCAATCCAAAAAACTAGAGGACTAAAACGGTCTCTATAATAGATGAGTAAATTTTTTCTCCTCTAAACTTCGGCTGCTGGAACCAATCCCCAAAATCTAAGCCTAAAAAACTAGAATCTTATGTGCCCATTCAAACAAACTTCGTTGTATGCAAATTGAAATTGAGACAATATTTGACATAGTTTATACATAGATTTGAAACATATTACCAAAGCACACCTAAAACTATTACTAAAACCTAAAACATATATTAGATTTAAATAAACAGCCATCGCTGGTCGGCATGGGTCATGGTCAGCGTCTCGAGGTCGTGGTCGCCTCCACCTCCATCGCCGACACCTAGTCATCAAGGCTGTCTAGCCACCTCTCGAAGGAGGAGTTGGAAGAGTCATTGTCATCGCAGAGGTCGATGACCGGAGCTGCGAACGACGAGGATGGCTCCGGAGTGGACGATGAGGACGCCCCGAAGCGGACGGAGATGAGAACGGCCCCGGAGCGGACGAAGATGAAGCCGCACGGTGGGCAGCGTACTTCTGCACCTTCGCCTCCACGTGCCCTGGATTGAGCTGCCGCAGCTCCACCATATAGGTCTCGCCGGCGGCCTCCACCTCGAGGCGTTCCTGCTCCGGTCCTCCCACGCAAGGCGTGCCGCGCGGACTCGGCTGGGCGGCGAGAACAACTCCAACACCTCATCGGAAACTAAGAGGAAGTTGAGGTCGCCGCAGTTGCTGCCGTGGAGGTGGATATTCTCGATGTCATGCTCCCACACCGCTTACCACGCCGAATGGAAAGTCCCCAACTAAATCTGGCGACTGGTGTTGCGGTCGGTGATCTCCAACACCCAGGTCCCCCATCTCCGTTGTCGCATGCCTTGTTAATGGACGGCCAGTGTCGGTGGTGGAGGAAGGTCTGCCGGTGTCCTAGATCGGCCCCCACGTACACCGACGCCCTGAATGGCGCTGCAGATGGGCAGAGGGGAACGACGGCAGGATGATCTGGCCATCTCCGGCGCGACGATGGAAGGAGCGGCATGTCGGTGGAAGCTGAGTGACACGACAGTGGGAGCTGAGAAGTGCGGTGTCGGTGGGGAATTTTTACTCCTTGCCATTATGGGAGAGTAAATATAGGAGAGTGGGGTCCTCTAAACGTTTTTTGGGTTTTGGTTAGGTGCGGTTTCGACCGTTAGAGGAGTAAAAGAAGTCCTCTAACCGATTATAGGGGATGGGTTAGAGATGCTCTAATGCCTACCTATTACGATGAATGCTTTGATAAGCGTTTACCACTTAAGTTACTTTTTTTTGGAAAGGAGCATATATTAATATCATGGAAGACACCAATTACACCCGGCTTCTGCAACAACGCAATTTCTTAAAGACATTATGGATGCACACATCCCTATTACAAAAGAACAAGAAGAATAGAAAAACAAAAATAAAAGATCCCGCTACGGTGATCAAGATATTGTAGCTGCAATACCAAACACCACCAAGAAAACACCCAGATTCTGCGCTCACAAAACAATGCCTTCAACAAGCATATTGCCAGGCACAATCAATTAAGGTCAGACCTTGGATTTTCACCCGGAAGTAAGTCCGCCTCTCTCAAAACAATGCCTTCAAGGCCATTGCCAGGCACAACCAGTTAATACTGGACCTTGGATTTTCACCCTGGAAGCCATGTACTCTTCTTGTGTTGCTGCCCCCGCTTTTCACCGTTGCTGCTACAAGTCAAGAATCAACAAGCAAGGTACTCATCACCACCAAGACATAGCCCACAATCACTAGCCTCATATCTCAGCCGATTGACATTCTCCACCACCGTGTCCTCCATGGAAATTAAAGACCGACATGTCCCATGTTGGCAACAGTTAGCACAGCTTCATGTCGCTCCTTTGAAACAGGAACACACAACCGAACCCCACCTAATCTAGCAATATGCAGGCAACTTGTGCACAAAGGATATCGCAGGCAGAGCCTTCTAGAACTCGTCACCAGCTAGAAAATGGGAGTTGGCATCAAGCAGACCATCTTCCAGGCGCGAGAAACCCCGAAGGATCGCCCGCTTTATTGGGTAGATGGGCGAGCCCCCACGCCGCCCCTCGCCGGCCGACCCCCTCCGGTGGAAGAGGAGGCAAGCCTGCAACCGAACCACGTGCCGCCTCCCCACGCACCTCTGGGTGACCAAAGGCCGCACCCATGGCAGGTCTAGGTGGGAGCCTAGGCCTACGGCCGCCGCCTCCACCTTAAGCGTGGATGCCCAAGGGAAGTCTCAAATTGCCATGAGCGGGGCGCGGCCCCATAGCCGTGAGCAGAAGAACTCCACCCCACGCGGACGCCACACCCGAGGTAACACCACCGCCGTCCCATGATTGGGGTTGCCGCCCCAGATCCCGCACGCAGAAGATCACCAACGTCACCCCCCAACCGCCACCAGAGATCTACCGCTGCCCCCTAGCACCTTCGGCACTGGGGCCCGCCACCACTGCGGCCCTCGCCGGTAGCAGGGGAGGCCACCGGCCACTGAAGTTACTTGGTAGCATGGACACAAGATGCATCTATTCATGCCTATCTTAAGAGTATAATTAGATGCAATAATAAGTACAATAAAAGGGCTAAAAGTATAGAAAAATCAAGTAGAGGGGCTAGTACTTTTTTTTGCGAATCACAGAGCTTTCATTAATTAATCACGCGAGGATTACAATCTTTGCCTAGAGTCTCAACAAGAAAGGGTGGATTATAATTGATCCACAAAATCTCCTTCTAGAACTACTAGCTCTACTAGCACAAAGATGAGCAGCCACATTAGCTTGGCGCCCAACAAAACAAAGTTTAAAACTATGAAAATTCTCGCGTAGCACCTCAACTTCTTGACCGATGCTGGCAATGCATGATCTACTATAGCTTGGGTCTTCCAATAACTTGATGACCTCTTGTGCATCAGTCTCAATCTCCACCCTCTGGTAGCCTCTATCCACGGCAAATCGAATACCGTCAGGGACAGCATTGGCCTCCATTACTAAAGAGCTCATCGCATGATTGACCCATCTAGCCTGAGCCAAGATGAGTCCACCTTCTGAATTCCTCGCCACGAGGCCGGTAGCTCCAGAGTGATCACCTTCTTTGAAGCTTGCATCAACGTTTATTTTTATAAACCCACTCTCCGGTTTCCTCCATTTAGCACTTACATGAGGTGCTTTTATTATCTTCCTCCCAATCTCAGCCAGATCATACGTGGTATCCAAAGCCCATTTAACTGAGCCAGTAACAGTTCTTCCTCCCTCTCCATGCCAAACAGCATTTCTTTCTGCCCACACCGCCCAACACCCACAGAGGATAACACATGTAGAGGGGCTAGTACTTGGATTAGACATCTTTTACCGTTGTTTAATCAAGTGATTGGTTGCAACCAAAAAAAGTGATTGGTTGCAAAATTGTCCTCCTCCCCAGAGGCAGGATTCCTGATGTTACTCATCACGTGGCATTTTTGTTATTTTCACATTATTTTTGGTTCGTCTGTGTGACTTTTGTATGAATAAAATATGTTGTGTCCATCGATGATACAAACCTTGGATTGTCTAAAGAGAGTCCACAAGTAGTTTTTGAAATTTGGTCGCAACAACCTTTAGCTAGCAGACCATATTTCACATGTTGAAATAGTTTCTACACATATAAAGCTTTCATTACCCCAAGCCTCTGCAGCGTATGGTACATAATTGAAATAGCTTGGGCACACAACCTTGATCACGACCACTTTGCATGTCACCCTTCATAATTGCACCGGTCGTGAGAACTGTCAATGTTGCAGGGAGACACTAGAATAACTTCACCATGTGCTTCTTTATTACCTCAAGCCATGCATGAACACTAGTATATACATCATCCTTGCAGTGTGCCGCTGAGTTCGCACACACATAATAGGTGGCATCCTTTTGTTTTTGAGGAGCACATAAGTGACCACTTAGTTCATGCAATCTATCCAAACCTACGCATGTTAGGTGCTTTTGTTTAGTGGACGGAATTTGGCATGCCCGAGCACATATTAGGAATGAGCGGCATCATGAAAACATCTCCAGCGTTATTCCCAAAGTCATGCATACCTCAATGGTTATGTTTCTTGTCTAACATGATTTGATTCACCTGGACTTGAAGTGCCCTTACACACTTGATGAACAGGAGTTGCAAGCTCGTTGTTGGGGTTAGATAAAAAAACTCCTCATGGGGGCGAAAAAATAGCACCCGAACATGTTACTCCAAACGGTGTAGAGTACGTGTAGTCTATGTATGGTTGTGAGTAAATATATGTTTGCAGCATGTACTGTTTGGAATATTGATTGGTAATGCAGGTACTCTTGAATCATTGAAATTTTGATCACTTTTTGTTCAATGGTGTTTTAGAGTTTTAATCACTTGCCTGCGAAGTTTCAACCACTTTTTAGTTCAATGGTGAGGAAGGAGAGCTCCTCGTCATTGCTCACCATCCTAGTGCTCTTACCAGATGTCCACCTACTATCACTACGGTAACAAACAACGAAGCCGATGGGGATCTCAATGCCGAGCGAGAATTGTCGGGCTTCTTGCCATAGCTCGCATGGTGTCCACGGCTGGAAAAGGCCCGTCGGCATAGATGAGCAACACCGTGGGGGACCATCAGTGTAGAATAACCTTCGGTATACATAGAGCAACATCGAGGGCCACCGCCGGCACTGGCTGGCCGTAGGCACAACACGTGTCACATCGTGCGTTGGCGACAACCGTTGGACGGCACAGGGCAATGCCGAGGGGGTTGTCGTCGGCGTAGCTCTGCATACAGCAAGCTAACGACGCATAGCAAAGCCGAGGGGGTTGCCGTCGGCGTCGCTTGACCTGTCACATGCACACACCTGAGCATAGCAATGATGAGGGGGTTGTCGTCGGCTTAGCTCTGCATACACCAAGCTAACGGCGCATAGCAATGGCGAGAGGGTTGCCGTCCACGTCGCTTGACCTGTCATAAGCACGCACCTGAGCATAGCAATGCCGAGGGTAACCCCATCGGCACCGCTCCACCTACGCCAAGGGTAACCGCTCCCTTTTCCATTTTATTACTCCCTTTGATTTCCTGTATATATATATTTAAATATGTTTGCATTTGATTTTTTGTTGCAGAATATTTTTATTTTCTAGTAATATATCACATATATCGAACGAGCTAAAAATCAAAATGGCAGGCGTGACCGTCCTTGTCTAGGGGTGGAACCTTACAAAACTTTAGGTGGATCTCTGATGAAACAATATATTATGAACCTAAAAATGAATTTTGGAGAAAAATCATGAACATTAGATGATGTACCTACAGTTCAAATCTAATCCACTTTCTACCGATTTTGCAGACATTTGTCTTTTTCACAAGGGGTGGACCAAAATATTTAAGATACCCCAGTTAGGACATTGTCCATGGAAGATGGTCTAGTATTTTTGAATAATGGGGTGATAGAATTTTGAAACTTTTATTTGTTGGCTGCTTCCCAAAAACCCTCTTTTCAAACTCAGAAAATGAAAAATGGCTTTTTGTGCAAAAGGAAAGATTTCTCCAGCAACATTGTTCGCCATTTCAAGATGCAATGTGTGCACAATATGAACACATTATCACAAATTGTGCCATGAATCTGGCCGTAAGATTGGTCGTTTGGCCTAAAAGTCATGAAACTTCGTACATGATAGTTCATTTCCTTCGTGCCCACCAATTACAAAATTTTCATCACATCTCAAACTTATATGAAGCTATAAACATCTGACTTGGTATGATTGAACAATTTTCAGGGTACCAAACTGCCAACAGAGTCAGTAACTCCAGATCTGTGAATATCTTCATACGTTCAGGATGGGAATACTTTGGACACGTAACACATAAATTAGTATCACTTTGGACATGTAAAGCAGAAAACATGCCGCACAATTGGATTTTTCATTGCATGAGACTCGGCTGTCAATATATGAGGGAAATGGTGCCTCTTCAACTTAATTGGTAGATTTAAGTGTTTGATATCACCGACGACTTCTGATCCAAGACCTTCACTTCCCCCTTCGATGCAATGACAGCATACGAACTGCATGTAACAGATTGCAATGTCTCAGAAAGTATGACCGACTTAAACACTAAAAAAAAATATGTCAAAAGTTGTTCCATGACACAATTGTTATTTTTGTGTTTGCTTTTGAAACTGAAGGTTAATAAGTGGATTTTACAATATAAATTGTCTAGGTTGAGAAACTTACGTGGTGTTGTAAATGATTCCATGGTCCACTACACCTATGATTTTCTCCAAGTCTTCTGCTACCTTTCCTGCAAGGTGACCAAAGCAACCAGCTATAGCTCCATTGGAGAAACAATTACTGTATTATCATGTCGAATTTAGATCCTAGATAGGTGATAGGCTTCCTTTGACATACATACCAAGATCCTGGATGGGTGTCGTGAAGATAACATCAAGTATGTGATAGCCCTCCTTGGTTACCAATGGGAAGTCGCCTCCTGATGGACCCGCAGTTCCAATGGATGGCCTCCTCCAAACCTTCAGGTATCACAGAATCAAGGTCAGCAGAATATGTTTCCTTTTTGCCAAGTCGGCACTAACAGGGGGAAATTCTTGGACTCACAAATCCAATATTGCCAGAGTATGTATTTCATAAGTAATTATCGATACCTCTGCGTCTCCTAGGAACAAATCATCAATCTCTTCAGCCGTGTCAATCCAGTTTCCCTGAAATGATCTGCTGCTCTCTTAATGAACATCAGAAGAAACCAGATCTTGTCTTTGATGGCACAACAAACAAGATTGCTTACACTTTTGATCAAAACTGGAATAGAACCCTCAACACCATTCACATATTTGTCGTTGTCAATGATAAATGCAACCTTGCCAGCCGATTTAACAATACCCTGTTGATTCCGAGCAATCAACAGTTGCATATAGCAAGTTGAGATAATCATACGACTGATATAACATAAGTATCTGAAGTAAAGCAAGGGATAACTTGTCTTTATTTTTTCAGAAAACAGCGAGAATTCCTATTTGATAAACTTACATTTCACCATGCATTTCTGATTTTTTCAGCAAAGAAATGAAGAACTGGTGATTTAGTCTTGGAGCCTAAGTGAAAGGGATAATATTTTAGGAGCTTGATTAACAAGTTTCTGAAGAATTTTGCTCACCTTCTCCTGAATGAAAGAAGGCTCTCCAGTTTGGATTTTCCGGCGCCCAATGATAGCGGCAAGTGTGCCCTCTTCAATTACATCCGCATCAGTGAAAGCAAAGTCAATCTATAAGTAAGCGAGCATGGTTTCAGACAAAATTCAGTTTCTTGGCCGCAAGATTCACAGTGGTGACAGAATTGGACGCACCTGGGGGCGTTCCTCGCTGTTGCTGATCTTTATCCCTGCTTTCTCCGCCTCACTTACACAGATCGCAGACCTGGCTGATCAACCCCAAGAACCGATTAGACGCAATAAGCTTATAACTGTGAATTGGAGCCGTGCAGAATCTGAACCGTGAAACTATATGGAACAGTGAACCTGAAGCAACTGGAACAGCACTTACGAGGGTACCCCGACGATGCCAGTTAGCGACCCTCTCCGGAGGCGCGTGCCGAGGTACTGGACGGCGAGCCCCGAGGCGGCGCCCGAGCCGAGCCCGACCACCATGCCGCTCTTCACAAAGTCGTCCACCTGAATGTCAGAAAACAAAAGAGCCTCAGCGCTGAAAATGAAGTCGCCGTGAATACTCTCGAACGGGGGCGGAGAATCGGCGAGCCTAGCTCCCTCGTTACCGTGAGCTTGGCCGCGTCGAAGAGGTGGACGACATCGGCGTCGGCGGCGGAGGCGCAGGCGACCGCGCGTCCCCGGGGGCGGCGCCCGGTGGAGGACGGGACGGCGTGGCGCTGCCTCAGGCGCTGGCACAGGGGAACCCGTGCGTGCGAGCTTCTTGGTATCCTTGCTCCGGCGACTGCCTCCATGGCGAGTGGCGTCAGTTTCGCCTGCCAAGCGGTTTGGAGACTTGCCACACAGTCTGGGTAGCACAAGTCCTGGAGGATAAGGAAGGTGCAACCCTGACCATCACTCCTACGTGTAAATTTTGTCTTGTTTTACAGAGTGGGTTTTTTTTAATAAATCTAATTTGTTCCGAAAACTCTCTTAGCTCCCCAAGTACAGTGATCCCTTTATATTTTAAAAATCGACGAATGGCTATATTAGGAAGTTTTAGAAAAATAAAGAAAATTATGTATTGAATGATGTTTTCTACAAGGATGCAAAATCACAATTTGAAATTGTTTGTATTATGGGCTACACACAAAAACAATAATATCTGATAAATTTTGAAGTTTTCAGAATGTGCATTGTTCGCTGTATTTAGGGTGGGTTTGGTTGAGATTTTGCAACCAGATTCACTGTCAAAAATCTAAAATCTAAACCAAAGGGGTTCCAGGCCTACGCAGATTCTAGGAAACGCAGTAGATTTTCGTAGTGCAAAGCGAAAGTTGGGTCGACCCCAGATTCCACTATGTCGCGTTGGGCAAAAAACTAGTAAATTACCCGCCATGCCACTAGCAAGTGAAAAACTTACCGGTTCATCCTTCTTTATTCTGCTCCAACCCTCCTCCATCCTCCCGTGTGCCTTCTTTTCCCCCTTGACACGCACTAACAGTGGAGAAGTCAAGCTAGGGTTCCCCTCGCCGGCCTATTCCGGCGGCCTCCGGTGAGGTTCAGGCCGGGAATCGAGCCTCCCGAGCTCTCCGCTCCTAATACCCTGCTAGACCGCTCCGACCGTTGACCCGACGCGGATCTCCAGCCCCCAGCCTGCCGCTGACTCCATAGCCCAGTCCATCGCGCCGCCACCTCGATGAAGGACGCGCGACGCCTGTCGGAGGTCGAATGATGGTTCTCCCGTCCTCTCTCTCTCCTCCTCTCACTCCTTCATATATCCTTCCTCCTTCCTCCCGTGCCATGTACAGCATGGCCATTTTCTTCTTCTTCTTTTTTTCCTTTTTTTGTC
Organism: Avena insularis; assembly: GCA_023614405.1. NCBI lineage: Eukaryota > Viridiplantae > Streptophyta > Magnoliopsida > Poales > Poaceae > Avena > Avena insularis. The sequence continues at coordinate 35,552,794 of CM042696.1, read as the reverse complement.
ATTGATTCCTTGTAATTTGTCTGGAAAAATTTTCAGTAAAATATAGCAATTATCATTGTATAGTTGGTTTATGCAGTGGTCTATATAGAACATAGTTTGTAGTTTGCTTCCAAGGTGTTTGTGGAAATGCTTGTAGGAAGACAAATGCTTGCTATACGTAAATCTGAAATGTTTGCTATATGTAAATCTGAAAAATGCAAGGTGTTTGTCGATGACGAACACCATGTTGTGAACTATGTATTTTGTGTAATGTTTATTTATTTGTTGTAGTCTGATGAAATCAATTTCTATTTCTATGACCTATATGTATAAAATATAAGAAATGAAAATTTCATTCCCAATTGGTCATTTTCATGTCTATGGATGTACAAATGCTTGTTCAACGGTCAATTAGCATACATATAATCTCTCAGGGCCTAAGGACATTACATATATTTTCTATCTAATTCATAGTTCATAGTTGTTCTAACCAAACAAGTCCTAGCTTTTTCAGAGTTGTCAGCTCACAACAGCTTTTCCACAGCAGATCTTTTACAGTTGATCTCTAGGAATCTACAGCTCAACCAGACACACCTTTAGGTTCAATTTTTTTTTTCATTTTTTGTGGCTTCAAATACAAAGTATTTCAAATGAGATTGGCATGTTTGTGGGATATAGAGTCTTTTTTTGCGGGTTGTGGGATATAGAGTTGACAGCATCGATAAAAAATCATATTTTTTTTAACTTATAAATATGATTTTTTTTAAATAATGGAAGCATGGGAGGCTGAAATCTCTACTCAATTTATGTCGTGTACAAACTGCCTTTCTCTCCATGTGTGCCAGCCTCTACATATAACCATCAAACTACTACTCGTCGCTTCATATGTGACAGGTCCACATTGTCATTGTTCAGTGAAACACTTACTTCTAGCAAGTCATGTTGGTAGTGGACTAGGGCCAGACCATCCATAAGGATGTGGGTAGCAACCTACGCACACCTTAATCCGTTTATGAGTAGCTCGGAATGAGTGGCCTCAGAAAAACTTCTACCACAGTGTAGTTGATACCCAGGTCGAGTTTATCCTAATTCACTCAAGAGTGCCTCTTTTGGAATATACATAAGTATTTTTGTTCAAACCTTTTCCTCTGCTAGGACCCTTTTTACCCCGAAAGGGTTGTGTGTCTAAAGTTCTATGTCCGATGCCTATCCGACATTTGCACCGCCTCGTTGTATGCAACTTGCGGCCTTGGGTTGTAGCCTTGCATCGTCTCACGAATGTGTAGGAGCTCATGAATCCTGATCAGGTAGAGGGTCGTCCCACCACTAGGCTAGCTCTTCTTCTTGATGCACCTTCTCTATCTAATTTGTACCAATTCATGACTCCCTAGTCTATCGCTCTTTGGTTGTACTGAAGGAAATCCACTCGATAGATATCATAATTGTTTTTGAAGATAATATTGTAACCGATAAATCTCCCTTTTGGCATCCAAACATATACTAATCCTCTTTATTTGAACTACACATATCATAACTAATAGAGTTAGTAAGTGAACCCGAGTGAAGCACATCGATAGTAATCTGTGTATAAACATCACCAACTTACTATTGGTTGGTACTAATAAATATTAGTTCACTCCAAGCAATACTAGAATTACACCTAACCATGGGCACACCATTTCAAACATAACATGTTTGATTGATACATGAACTCTACCATGTAGCCTTGACCTAATCACATAGTATGTAAGATATTGGCAAGGCACACCCATGCTAGCAATAACAGGATAGTACACCAGCAGGACCGATGCTCGCTGAAATGGGAGGCTTGAAAGTAAAAAGTGATAGATTTGTGTATTTTTATACCTTCTGCATTGCAAGTATGTTGCAATAAAAAAATTATTCAGAGAACCAAATAATGTGGAATTTGAATATTTCAAATTGTTTTTACATATATTGTTTGATTTCTCTAAAGAGGTCTTCAAAGTTTATTATGTGTAGAGAAATATTCAAAGTTTCTTATATGTATTTTATACGATACAACAAAATCAACAAAGAGGACATGTCCTTGCAATGACACAATCAAATTGATGACAATGAGAGGTAGGAGCTATACCATGCAAGTAACACGATCATGTTACAATATTCAATAAAGATATGTGAGTAAAAGCGTGGAACCACCAAACCGTATATCCGGATACTATCTCTAGTCATATGTATCAGGCATATTTCGTTTTCTTTGACTGCGGCTTTGACCAATAATTACTCATTTAACATGTGTTAATGTGATAGAAACCATAATTGTAAGTAAAGTAAATTTCAATAGGAATAGAATGATATCAATTTTATGTCATATAAAGTACATACTAATAAATTAATTGTTGGTCAAAGCCTTGGTCAATGAAAATCGAGGTATGCTTTATAATTCGGAATAGAGGCGTCCCAATCCCTCCTCCACCCACCGGCGTCCAGATGGTCGGCGAGATCCAAGCCGTCCTCGCCGGAATGTTCGATGTGGATAGGCGGACCCGCGCTACCATCCCGACAACCACGTGGGGTGGCGCTAGTACTTTGACGAATGCCACGCTCACGAGTTGGCGTCGTACGAGGGACACCCGCCGGCGCCGATGAGGAACAAAGCGCAAGGTTGGCGCCTTTGGTGGGGTGTGCCGGGGCGCACGCTCCCAGCCGCGCTCTAGCACATCGAGGTCGGCAACTACCCTCGCCTCGAGTACCCGGCGGCGACGCCGCCCTCACTCTCCTGCCGCCGTGGCAGTTCTTGGCTGCTGAGGAGGATGACTGGCATGTCCTCCTCTTCGTCGGCCTCCGCCTCTCCCGTTCCTCTGGCTCAGCGCCGGCGTCAAGTCCGCCCCTTCTTTTCGTGATGGCTCAAGGAGGTCCATTCAATTCCCGTGAAGACACCCATAGAGCAAAAACTTGGCGCTTTTAAGCCAGCGCTTGGTACACAATGTTCTCCTTAGATTCAAAAATTCAGTTTGAGGTACATTGCTAGAACTTATATGGTTGAAATCTATTGAAAAATCCTAACTTTATAAAGTAACATATGAAATATCATTGTGTGCATCGAGCAAGAGCTGCCAGTCCCCTTGCGACCGAATTGGCACTGCAAAGCAGCGTGGAGCCACCAGAAATAAGAGCGGCTGCCACGAAAACTGCTAATCGCGTATAAAGTCGTGGCAGCTCCGTTTTTGTCAAGAAGATGAGTCACCCCCTTTACTACGTCAGGTGTACATCAATTGAAGCATAGCTGCAGCCTGCATCTCTTCTTTTCATGGTGGCCGAAGAAGGTCCATTTAATTCCCGTGAAGGCACATATCGAGCAAAAACATGGCGCTTTTGAGACAGCGCTCGGTAAACAATGTTCTCCTTAGATTCGAAAATTCAGTTTGAGGTACACCACCGCATCTCGCATGGTTGAAATGTATTGAAAAATCATACTAAAACATATGAAACATCATTATTTTTTATGTACAACATAAATATGAGATATAATATTTTTATTCATATATATTTTGTATAATAGAAGAGAGTGTATGTGCCAAGCATCATCAGATGCATACCCCATATATTTGTTAGTACATATTTACATTGTTTAGTTTTGAAATCTTCCTACAAGCTTAATAGAACTACAAACACATACTCCCTCCGTCCGAAAATAAGTGTCTTGCATTTGTCTAGATTCGCATATATCTAAACATATTTTAGTATATAGATACATATGAATCTAGACAAATCCACATTACTTACTTCTGGCCAGAGGGAGTATATAATCTTGTAAATAACAATACAAAGAAAGGTTTCCTATTGCATGCTATGGCTCGTGAGGTTTTATTGACTCGAAGGAATTACACAGTGAATAAAATAAACATATATACTGTGCATCGATTATTATAATACAATAACAATCATGCGGAGAGTACATGAGCATCATGCACATACACATTCTATTGTATTGGTCACCATAATTTAAAATTAAAATATATTTATTTAAAATACTGTGCGAAAAAGTCACATAAATAAAATTGTATGCCAAGCCTAGGTAGTTTGAATGTAGAAACCAATTAATTCATTGATAAAGATTGAGAGACAGATAAAGACCTTACTGTTGGATTTTTATTCAAAATAAATTTGATTACACCTTATTCTTATCCATCTCAGTGGTAAAAATTTGTTACAACCTGAATTTAAATGTCCATGTTTTATATCCAGAGGAGACTTCCATTTGTCATATGGAGATAGATTAGTGCTAATTAACTCTGTTTTAACAAGTATGCCCATGTTCACATTATCTTCTCTAGAAATACCAAAAGGGGTTAGGAAAATATTGGACTTTTATCGTTCATGATTCTTTTGGCAAAGTGATGAACATAAGAAAAGTATAGGTTAACTAAGTGAAATATAATTTGTTGACCCAAGGATCATGGTGGATTGGGTATTGAGGTATTAGAAGTTAAAAATAAGTGTCTGCTGAGCAAATGGTTATATAAATTATTTTCTGAGCATGGGGTATGGCAGGATCTTCTTCATAATAAGTATCTTAAAAACAAAACTTTGGCACAAGTACAAGCTAAGCTGACAGATTTCCCGTTTTGAAAAGGACTAATGAAGGTAAAAGATGGTTTCTTTGCCAGAGGTTCCTTCAAAGTTGTGAATGGGGTTCTAGTTCGGTTTTGGGAAGATGTTTGGTTAGGGGAGACGCTCCTTTCCCAACAGTATCATTCGCTTTACAATATTTTCCATAGGAAAAATGTTTCTGTTCATGTTGTTTTATCTCACATTCCTCTTAACATAGGATTTAGGAGGAATTTGACTGGTACAAAATGGGATGCATGGTTGCATCTCTATCAGAGATTGATGCAGGTTAGCTTGACTAGTGAGCCTGATTTGTTTTTGTGGAAACTAACCACGGATGGGATTTTCACTGTTAAATCTTTGTATGAGGATCTCATGAATGATCATCAGAATCTCCCTACAATTTTTTATGGAAGCTTAAGATACCCCTAAAGATTAAGATCTTTATGTGTTTCTTAAATAAAAAGGTTTTTCTAACTAAAGATAATTTAGTTAAAAGGAATTGGAAAGGATGCAAATCATGTTGTTTTTGTAATGAGGAAGAAACTATTGAACATCTCTTTATGGCATGCCCCTTTGCTAAAATTATATGGGTGAATTGTTTATTTTACGTACAATCTTCTACGTCCAACCAATATTACTAATATGTTTGGGAATTGGTTAAATGGGATGGACAGGGCCAACAAAGCTCGAATACGTATAGGTGTATCGGCTTTATGTTGGTCTATTTGGAAGAGTCGCAATGTTCTCGTTTTTAACAGGGTGCGAGTTCATTCTTTTTTGCAGGTTATTATCTCGGCGTCCCAATAGATCCAGCTCTGGGCTTTATTGCTCCCAGAGCAATATCTAGACTCGATGGTTTCTAGATGCACCGTCTGGTGATGGTTTCTCGGGATGTTTACTACCTGGCTTCGTGGCGTCATACTAGTAGATTGAGAGATGTTTAGCCTTTGTATGCTCTATGTCTTCAGACTACTTTTTCTCTTCAGATGGTTGGTATTTGTATCAACCCTCTCTAATCCTTAATTTGTAATTTGGTACTTAAGATTTTGACTAATAAAAGGGTTGTGTGCATCCTAGGATGCGGAGAGGCCGGGGTGCATCCCCATTTTGAAAAAGAAAAAAAAATCTTATATTCGTGAATGGGGGAGTACAATTGTATACTCGACTTGCAGTACTTTTTGACGCGGGGTCATAGCTTAACCCAGCCAGCATGAGCAATTCAATATGTCATGTTCTTGACAAACTCGTCCACTGAATGTCAAGTTTCGGGTTAGGAGGAAGCCGCCTTGAACACTGTCGAACTGGCGGACGGTAGAGCATCGGTGATCCTCCCTTATTAGCGTAAGCTTGGCAGGGTCTGATAGGCGGACGATGTCGGAGTAGCCAACGGGAGCGCAGGCCAGGGAGGCCGTGCATGCGAGCTTATAGGTATCCTTTGTTTGGTGACTGCCTCCATGGAAAGTGCGGACGAGCGAGTGGTGATGGCCTCTATGGTCAGGCGTGGTCGGGCGCTCAGCTTCGCAGGCGAAGCGGTCTCGATGCGTTCCGCATTGTTTGGGTAAAGCACAAGTCCTATAGAGGATAAGGAGGGTGATACTGCACGTGCGACCTGACCTGATCGATAACAGCTGACCAGTGACCAATCACTCTTATTCGTAAATTTTGCCATATATTTCACCGAGAGAATACTTCCAATAACGGAAATGTTATTTATGCCATCTACCAACTGCATTTCTCACCATGCATGCCTGATGCCTCTATATATAACCAAAGAAAATCTACTACTCGTCATTTCACATGGGAGTATGTGACATGCTGCCCTTGTGATTGTTCCGTGTTCAACTGCTTCCAGGTCACTAAGGTTGGCCCTGCACCAAGGCCAGACAATCTATTAGTATCCTATGCACACCTTATTTCCATTTACGAGTAGCTTGGAATGAGTGGACTCAGAAAAACCGACACCACAGAGTGGATGAAGGCCAGATCGAATTTCTCCTACTTCTCTCTTGAGTGTCTCTTTTGGGATAGACATACGTTGTTCTATTCAACGAGCAGTGAAGCTAGGCCTCTGCGATCAGGCGTCAGTTTTGAGAAGCGGTTTCGAGACCAGCCACATAGTATGGGTCAGGGGAAGTCCTAGATGATAAGAGGGTGACTGTGCACGTGTGACGAGGCAGTAGCTGACCAATCACTCGTATTATACGTACTCCCTCTGTATCAGTTTATAAGTCTGGCGCGTATATCTAGGTTGTCAATTTAACCACTAAAATATAAATTTTATAATATAAAAATTATACCATTTGAAAATATAGCAGCTTAACTTTCTAATGGTATAACTTTTATGTTATACAAATTATATTTTGATGTTCAAATTGACGAACTAAGGTATACACGCAACTAAACAAAAACAAAGGGAGTATCATAGTTCTTCACCAAGCGAGAGTTTTGATAAATCTTATATTCCATCAAGTGCCTCTCACCCTTGTGATTGTTCAACGAGCCAACTAGGAAATCTTGTTTCGCAAAAAGAACTAGGACTACTTGGACCCTTGTGATTGTTCAATAAGTCAACTAGGACTACTTCGACCTCACTAAGGTTGCGAGTGGACGAAGGCCAGTCGATGTATAGGGAAGCACCACCTCTCACAATCAGATGCAATATTTGTGTTGCAACATGCACACACCTTATTCCTTTTATAAGCACCATGCTCGGCCTCAAACCACTACTTCGAGAACACTGAATCAAAGGTGTAGGTGGGGTCCCGCCACAAATCAAGCGGGAGGAAAGTCTGGCTCCGCAGTATCTCCCAGCGGATGGATGTGCCGGTTCCAGGGATGGACTGTACCGACACACAGGCTTGGTTGATATGCCACCTGTGGGGTAGGTGGATATCTGGCCATAGCAGCAGCTAGCCTAGCTCCCCAAACTACCGCACCACCTCACCTGCACGTAGACGGGGTGCTCGGAGCGGGGCATGGGAGGCGGTCGCAGTAGCCTTGGTGTCGCACGGGGAGGTGGAGGCGCGTAGGAACGGCATCCACTGCCAGTGGAGGACCCCGCCTCGTAGTTGTTGTATCCGTGGCTGAACCAGCCCTTGCCACCTCCCTTCGACATTAGAGCCCTAGGGTTTTGATAGGGTTTACTATGCGCGCGTGGGGGAAGTTTGAAGATTCTAGTTGGGCCAAGAGTGGGGATTGCGACGGGGGACAACATCGGTCCCTATTAAAAAGGACCACAGAGGTGGGTGGACGACGCTGTTCCCTCTCCCTTTGTCGCTAACTTGAGGGTCCCACAAGGACCATGGGAGGACAGCACGGATGCGTGGGCTGTCTGCGTCCCAGCGGAGATAGCATGGATTTGGCTGGAAATTTCACAGGCGCGGTCCATTTGCGATAGGACAGAATCGGACAGACCATGTTCTTTTGGGGGCAACATTGGCCCTTCTATTTAGAACTTTGGCAAGTTCCACTGAGCAAATGTTTTTAATGATTTTTGAGAAGTCATCTACGGGATGACAATGGTGATGCCATTTTCTCTGCATACCGCTATATATTTCACCGCAGCGATGCACCTTTATCTCTAGCCCTGGAATGGTCCACCTTGCGGATCATTTTACAGACATATTGCACATCAATTCTATCAGTGTTAAAGTATCCATTATGGAACAGATCAAGCTATGGTCACTTATTTGATGAAGTGAAGCGACTGATGAGTGTTCGAGACCTTGTTCTCATTAAAATTACAATGGGAGCAAAATAGGGTTGCACATTGTCTAGCAAATTATGGTAGATCAGAGGGTAGTACGGCTTGTTCTCGCTGATCGTAACCCTGTTATGGAGGAATAAAATCTTGATGGTTGTCATAAAACAATACTCCATCTGTAACCGTACAAAAACTCTCCAAATTTATATAGACCCATCAAATTACTACTCACTTCAGCTCTTGTGTTCAACTACATGATACTTTATATAGACCCATCAAATCTCGATGCTTGCTCTTTGATTCTGGTGTTGGTTACTACTGTTAGGGTAATAATCTCTTGTATTACCAGAGGGCCAAAGGCCAGAATATATAGTACATGTACAGGTGCAAATATACAGAAAGTCCTCTAACATATGGGGATACTACAATATACAAATATACTCTAACACCCCCCCCCCCTCAAACTCATGGTGGATCCACAACACTGAGTTTGGAGAGTAAGAAATCATGCTGAGCGCGAGTTTGTGCCTTCGTAAAGAAATCTGCCAACTGCAAGTCTGAAGGCACATAATGGAGCGCAACAACCTGATCCTGCACCTGAGCACGTGTATAAAAAGCATCAACACCAATATGCTTGGTCAGCTCATGCTTGACCGGACCACGTGCAATACTGATAGCACATGTACTGTCAGACAAAAGTGGAGTGGGTGTCGTAACAGAGACCCCAAAATCTGCAAGCAACCACCGTAACCAGGTCACCTCAGCAGTCACCGAAGCCATAGCCCGCAACTCAGCCTCAACACTCGAACGGGAAACCGCTACCTGTTTCTTCGTCTTCCAAGCAACAAGCGAACCACCAAGAAACACACAGTAAGCAGAAAGTGAACGACGATCCGTAGGATCATTCGCCCACGTAGCATCCGAGTAGCACTGGAGCTGGAGAGAGCTAGAACGAGGGAAGAAAAGGCGACGAGTAATCGTGCCACGAAGATAACGAAGGACACGGAGGAGATGACCGTAGTGAACAGTGGTAGGAGCTGAGACAAACTGGCTCAGAATATGAACAGGATAAGAGATATCAGGACGGGTGACAGCAAGATAAACAAGACTCCCAACAAGATGGCCATAACGAGTGGGATTGGGAAGAGGATCACCATCCGTAGGACGAAGCTTAACATGAAGCTCCATAGGAGTCTCAACGGTGCGCTCATCCGCAAGAGCAGCCCGAGCAAGAAGATCCTGAATATACTTTTCCTGAGAGATAGAAAACCCATCAGAAGTGGAGGAAACCTCAATCCCAAGAAAGTAGCGAAGAGGACCAAGATCAGTCATAAGAAACTGATCACGAAGACGAGCCTTGACAAAGGCAATATACTCAGGATCATCACCAGTAATGATCATATCATCAACATAGAGAAGGAGAAGAGTGCGTCCACGAGGTGAAGTGTGAACGAAAAGCGCTGGATCATGAGAACTAGGAGAGAAACCAGCAGCAGTCACCACAGAGGCAAAGTGCTCAAACCAGGCACGAGGGGCCTATTTCAGGCCATAAAGGGAACGTCAAAGACGACAAACCATCCCATCGGGAACAACATACCCAGGAGGAGGCTGCATATAAACCTCCTCACTCAACTTGCCATTAAGAAAAGCATTCTGAACATCAAGCTGGGACACTGACCAGCGTCGGACAGAAGCAACAGCAAGAAGAGTACGCACAGTGGTCATATGGGCCACAGGAGCAAAGGTCTCATCATAGTCACGACCATGTTCCTGCTGAAAACCACGAGCCACAGGACGCGCTTTGTAGCACTCAAGAGATCCATCAGAGCGGGTCTTAATTTTATAGACCCACTTACACGTGATCGGACGAACACCAGACGGGGGAGAGACAAGATCCCAGGTGCCAGTCCGATCAGCGATCTCCGCAGCCATGGCAAGCTGCCATTCAGGATGACACGCGGCATCCCGATAAGAAGTCGGCTCGGAGACTACAGAGAGACCATACTTACTAGGAGAGTACCGGTCTGGAGCACGACGCTGACGAATAGGTCGTGAGGAAGGAAACTCATCCGCAGAAGATGACTCATCAAAAGAGGAGGAAGAAGGAGACACGGAGGAAGGATCCGAAGCTGGAGACCGAGGAGAACTAGGGGAACTAGACGGAGGAGAGGATGACGCCAAAGACAGAGGAGGCGCAGCAGAAGGAGGAGGTGGAGGAGAAGAGACAGCGGAAGGTGTATCAGGAAAAAGAAGAAAAGAGAGATCATCCGTTGGGTAAGTACCCGAGGTGGGGCGAGGATAGAAAGGACGCGTCTCATCGAACGTGACATCACGAGAGATGCGCATACGACGACCAACGGGGTCCCAACAACGATAGCCCTTATGCTCATCACTATAGCCGAGAAAGACACACTCAATAGACTGAGCGGTTAGTTTGGTGCGTTCACGAGGAGGGAGAAGGACATAGCAAGCGCAACCAAATAAACGAAGAGTCGAGTAGTATGGACAGGAGCCAGAGAGACGCTCGAGAGGAATGCCACCCTGAAGAGCAGCTGAAGGCTGGATATTAATGAGGTAAGTCGACGTAGCGACAGCCTCAGCCCAGAAATGCGGCGGAAGAGAGGAAGCAATCATCATAGCACGGGTAGTCTCAAGAATATGACGATGCTTACGCTCGGCGACACCATTTTGAGCATGGGCGCCGGGACACGAGAACTGAGCAAGGGTGCCCTGCTCAGCAAGGATGCCACGCAGGTGCTGGGAGATATACTCTCCTGCAGAATCAGCACGAAAAACACGAATAGGCGTGGAATACTGAGTACGAACCATGGCCACAAAGCGCTGATAAATAGCAAGCACCTCGCTGCGAGAGCGCATAAAAAATAACCATGTGTACCATGAAAAATCATCAATAAACAAAATATAGTATCGGTGGCCCCCTTTTGAAGCAAAAGGAGCTGGACCCCACACATCTGAATGAACTAAATCAAAAGGTCGCTGAGATACAGACACACTAGTAGGATAGGGAAGCTGAATCTGTTTACCTAACCTACAACCCTGACACGAATGTAACGACGACACATCTCCTGAGACAAGCCCCAGAAGATCACGACGAACTAAGGATGATAACGGGAGCCACAAAGATGACCCAGCCGATGATGCCACTGCTGAAAAGAGCCAGTGACAGAAGCAGCAACCGCAGGAGAAGTGGCAGAAGAAGTGTCGGCGGAAGGAACGCGAAGCCAGTCTAACTCCCAAAGCCCCGGAGACTCAATGCTGCGAGGGCCAGCTCCAACCAGAGCCTATGTACGACGATCCTGAACGGCACAAGAATCAGCATCAAGAATAACCCTACAACCAGAATCAGTAAGCTGACTAGCAGAGAAAAGGTTCATCTTAACGCTGGGAACATAAGAAACATCAGGAACAGAGAAGGAGGAAGTAGAGAGGGTGCCTCGACTGGAAACAGGAAGAGAGGTACCATCAGCCGTAATAACACGGACAGGAGAAATAAGAGAGCGAAGAGCAGAAAGAATAGAAGATGCAGAAGTCATATGAAAAGAAGCTCCAGAATCCAGATACCACGGGGATGACGTACCTGACTGTGTAGAAGATGATGGTCGCTCGGTGCTAGAAGAACTAGTCACAGAACCAGCGATACGACGAGGAGGAGCACATGGCAGCGGCGACTCGAAGACCACGAATAATATCCTGATCGGACAAAGCACCAGCAGGAGGTCCGAAGCACCGTGGGAGGTCGAGACAACAACGAAGATCACGAAGATCGGTGGCGGCGAGCAAGATACTACGGCGTGGCGTGGATCCCTCGTCCAGCAACCAGAGATATCGTGGCCAGGCTTGCCACAGTGGGCACAGGGAGGACGAGAACCACGAGGCTGCTGAGACTGACGCTGACCCTGGGCCGGTGGAGCAGAGAGTAGCGGCGGAGCAAGAGACCGCGACGAAGCCGGCGGCACAGGGGGACCATGAGCAGCAAGAACAGAAGGAACCTCAAGAAGACCAGCACCACAAAGACGAGTCTCCTCAGCACGAAGCTCAGCCAGTACCTCAGAGAGCGGAACACGACCACGGGCAAGCAGCTGGGCACGGCGCGGCTCAAACTCCTTGCGGAGCCGCGACAAGAACTCAAAGACGCGCTGAAACTCCAAATCACAGCGCAATCGTGACAGCGAGGACATGTGTTACACACACCGCATTTGAAGAGAGTCAAGCTGACGCCAAATAGCAGCACTCTGAGTATAGAAATCATCAATAGTAGAATCACCCTGCTTAAGATCATGCTCCTGACGAACCACAGACAGATAAAGAGCATCTCCAGACGGCTGATAGCGCTGACAAAGAAAAGTCCACTGAGCAGCAGCAGTGGGAAGACCCATGAACTCAGCAGCATACTAAGGCAGAACACTGGAAGTGAGAACAGCAGCAGCACGAGCATCCTCATCTATCTACTGAGTGTAGTCAGCCAGATCCAGCAGGTAGGTCGTAGTAGCAGTAGAATGCTCCTGAACCTGGCGCTCATAATCAGCCCGAGCAGAAGCATCAGCACTCTGGGCTACATCCTTGACCGCCTGAGTAGCATCGGGGGCAAGGGGAATGGGTGTCGGGGCACGAGGCACTGGAGGCACAACGGGGCGCGGTGGACAGGAGACCTCACCGGAGAGCACACCCCAAAGGCGAAGACCGCACATATGGACGCGCATGAAGGCAGCGAAATCAGGATAATTCGCGCCATCAAAAATCACCGGGCAGCGAGGAATCGCAACATAGCCCGACGAGGAAGACATTTTTTTTTCACAAACCAGATCAAAAACGGATCTGGCGAGTCTGAGGCGACGGCGGGCCGACTGAGGCGACGGGGCAGCGGGCCGACGGGCGACGGGCGACGGAGGCGGGCCGGCGGCGACGGGGGCCGGGGCGGCGGCAGCGGCTGGGGAGGCGGTGGCCGGGGTCGGGCCGGGACGGCGGGCGGCGGCCGGGGAGGCGGCTGCGGGATCGGGCCGGGGCGGCGGCGGAGGCGACGAAAAAAAGGCCTTACGGCTCTGATATCATGTTAGGGTAATAATCTCTTGTATTACCAGAAGGTCAAAGGCCAGAATATATAGTACATGTACAAGTGCAAATATACAGAAAGCCCCCTAACATATGGGGATACTACAATATACAAATATACTCTAACAACTACATACATTTTTTTCAGTTTGTAAGTTACTTGGAATGAGTGGCCTCAGGAAAACATCTATCATAGCTAGTAAAACTGGACTACGCTGCTTCTCACATGTGCGCCTTGTGATCTGCGGTTCAACCTCGCGCATGTTGGGTAGGTATTGTACAACAGTACAAGTTAACTTATGGCGAGATGGAAGCACGGGGCACATGTCCCTCTATGTTTTACCGCACGACAGGTGTGTTGCAGAGAAAATTGGCTCTGTTAGTAGTAATCACTAAGCTGAGAGATCGTTCTTGGTTTAAACTTAAAAGAAATTTCATTATGTTTTCTATTTCCCGGATCAGCAGTTACTACTTGCTCTCTGACACGAGTATTTGCAAAGTTAGGTGCAAAAGAAGGGCAGCACGAGTCATGCCAAAAACACAGTATTGGTACCATCTATTTTCCGGTAGTGATACCATCTCCAACCGGTATTTGTCTCCTCCGGTGCGTCTATATATATAGCCATGGAACTGCACTCATCACTGTCCACTGATCACTTCATAGGTGACACACGCCGCCCCATGCGATTGTTCAATGATTCAACTACTTCACTAAGGTTGGCAGTGGACTAAGGCCAGTATATTGTATAGGGGAGCACCACCTCTCACCATCAGGTGCAACATGTGTGTTGCAACGTACACACACCTTATTCTGTTTATAAGTAGCTTGGAATGGGTGGTCTTGGGAAAATATACATCACAATCTGGATGGTAGCCACATCAATTTTCTGCTGCTTTTCAAACTTTCTCCTCTCTGCTAGGGTCCTTAATTACCCTCGACTAGCTTATCTGGTGGGAGACACTCTTGAGCAGATAGCGGGTCATGCCTCGTCAGCTTCCATATTTACTCTTTACGATTCTTGATTCCAAATGTGTCTAACAAGAATATCATTTCTACATTATTTGTTGCAAACCGATTGTCTTTGTTACACTTAATTTGCCGGTTGGACCATCATGGAACTACATGTGCACTCACTAATATTTTAACGAAATATTATTTTCGTTTTTTTCTTCATATCTATGCAACATTGGATACTGGCGGGTACGGACCGCTAAAGAAAAGTCTAGAGACATTGTCGCTATTAATAACCAAATCGGTGGTAATACAATGGCACTACCCAAAAGGGGCAACCTTAAAACAAGCAAACATGTCGGTCCTAATTTTCTAAGGCAACAAGAAGCATACATAAATGTGTGTCTTGGTGATTTGTAGGAAGCTGAATAACCAATTGAAGGAAGTTTCCATGAGTACCGGCTAAAGGGCGGGGCGGCAGAGCGTCGGCAAGCCCTCCCTTATTACTGTGAGCTTGGCAGCGTCGACTAGGTGGACAACATCAGCGTCAGTGCCACCAGATGTGATCAAACGCCTTTCCGAATGGTGTGCAATAGAGGACAGAACATTTTAGCGCTGACTCAGATGCTGGAACATAGGAAGGCACACGTGCGAGCTCTTCTCCTGATGCTTGTTCTAGTGACTGCCTCCATCGTGATGAGGAGTGAGGCCTCTGCTTGAGCGTCAGGTTTGCCGGTGATGAAGCAGTTTTGACACCTACCACACGGTATGGGGGCTCGGACCACACCCCTCTCCTCCTATCGACTGGGGGGAGCTCGCCACCTCGCTTGAACCGCTTCCACTTCGAGAACTTCTGGCTCCACCAGCCGGGTTTCGTGGAGGCGGTCCAGGCCAAGTGGTTAACGGCGGCAGCTAACCCTCCCAGACGTTTTAATGCTGTGGACGTGTGGCACCACTGTGCTAAAACTACACGACAGTTCATGAGGGGCTGGGGGGCCAATCTGGGCGCAGCAACGAGGCTCCAGAAGGGGGCGCTGTTGGACGAGATCCGGTCCCTGGACCTGGCGGCAGACGCGGTGGGATTATCCGTGGACGAGTGGTCCCACCGTTATGCCTTAGAGACCTCGCTGGTCAAGATATACCAGGGCGAGGAGGTGTTTTGGCGGCAGCGCAGCCGTCAAAACTGGCTCCTCCAGGGGGACGCAAACACGGCATACTTCCATGCGGTGGCCAATGGTCGCCGTAGGAAATGCTCGATCCCTTGCCTATGGGACGGGGATTGCCTAATCGAGGAGGCAGGGGCGCTCTCCTCCCATATCTACTCCTTTTACAAGGAGCTCTTCTCGGTAGGTCCCCCCACGGGGGTCGCGTTGGCAGCGGACTTTTGGCCGATGAGGGCCAGGGTCACTGCTGACGAGAACGCGGAGCTCACACTCCCGTTCCTGCCAGCGGAGGTTGAGCGGGCGCTGAAGGCCATGAAGGCCAACTCCGCCCCGGGCCCTGATGGCCTCCCCGTTGTCTTCTTCCAGACTTTCTGGAGGGAACTCCAGCCGGTCATTATGCCCATGTTCCAGGAATTCTTCACAGGGACTCTCGTGATGGGACGGTTGAATCTGGGGGTGATCACCTTGATCCCTAAAGTGATAGGGGCCTCGGACATCCGCCAGTTCCGGCCCATCACAGTCCTAAATGTTATTCAACGGCTTTTCGCGAAAGTTTGCGCGTCCCGCCTGTCTCCGGTCTTGGAGCGCCTCACCCATCAGTATCAATTCTCCTTCCTCAAGGGCAGATTGATACATGATGGGATTTTAGCACTCCATGAGATCATCCATGAGATCAAGTCCAGACGTCTGAAGGGCATCCTCTTGAAGCTAGACTTCCAGAAGGCCTACGATCGTTTGGACTGGCGGTTCCTCAGACAGGTCCTCATTAGACGAGGATTTGACGACCGCTTGATCACCTGGGTGATGCAATTCGTTATGACCGGGAGTAACGCGATTAACATCAACGGTGAGATTGGACCCTACTTCCTCCCGGCGTGTGGGGTTCGTCAGGGCGACCCCCTGTCCCCACTCCTCTTCAACGCGGCGGTTGACACCCTCGCGGAGATGCTTGACAAAGCCAAGGCGGCTGGCCACATCTCCGGAGTGGTGGGCCACCTTATCCCAGGAGGGGGTATCACTCAGCTCCAGTACGCCGATGACACAATGATCATGATTGAAGGCTCAACATTGGACATTGCGAACCTCAAGTTCCTCCTGCTCTGCTTCCAGGAGATGTCTAGCCTCCGCATCAACTTCGACAAGAGTGAGATTATCGCACTAGGCTTCTCTCAGGACGAGCAGCAGAGGATAGCTAACAACTTTAATTGTCAGCTGACCTCCTTCCCCATAACTTACCTAGGGATGCCAGTCCGTGATACCAGGATCCTGATCAGGGACCTGGACCCGCTCGTGGACAGGGTGCGCGCTAGGTTCGAACCCTGGTGTGGGAGATTCACTTCCAAAGGCAGCAAGACCGTCCTGATCGACTCCTGCCTGTCTAGCCTGCCCATGTATATGATGGGCATGTACCTCCTCCCCGAGGGGGTGCATGGGGCCTTTGACAAGGAGCTGTCGAGGTTCTTCTGGCAAGACCCCGTGGGTCGCCAGAAATACCACATGGTCAAGTGGGCTGACATTTGCGCCCCCAAGGAATTTGGGGGCATAGGTATTCTCGCATCCCGCCAGTTCAATAAAGCCATGATGCTTAGATGGGTTTGGCGCATCCTCCGCAACGAAGGAGGCCTCTGGCTCAAGCTCATTAAGGCCAAATACCTGCGCGGCCGCCCTCTTCTGGGGTGCGACCGCCTCGACGGCTCCCAGTTCTGGCGGTCCATCCAGGAGACCAAGAACGCGATCAGGCTTGGGGTCTCGGTGTCCATTGGGAATGGGGAGGGGACCATCTTCTGGCTGGATTCCTGGCTCAAGGAACGTCCGCTTCGCGAGGTGTACCCGAGCCTTTTCGCCATTTGTTCCGATCCAACGCTTCGTGTAGCCTCCGCCGCGCGGGAAGGTACATGGAACATCTCGTTCCGGCGTACCTTCAGTCCGGAGGAAACTGAAGCATGGAGGGAACTTAGGGCGGAGCTCCCAACCTCCTTGGCAGACGAACCCGATAGGGTTTCTTGGACCCTCACCCCCTCAGGCTCCTTCTCGGTTGGGTCGGCCTATCGGGCCCTCTTTGGCCGCACGATTCTCCCCTGGACCAAGCCCCTGTGGAAGGCCCCCCTCCCACTGAAGATAAAAATCTTTGTGTGGCAACTCCTTCGCGATAGGCTCCCTTCGGGGGTGGAGGTGACCAAGAGACAGGGGCCGGGGGATGGGTTATGTCCACTATGCGGGATCCCTAAAACGGGCACCCACATATTGTTCACCTGTCCCGCGGCCCGGTTTCTGTGGAACTTCACCAGAGAGGCGTTGGGCCCGGACTGGCTGGCCCATGATCTCGGTGAATTTCTGGACTCGCACGCAAACCGGCCTGGGAAAGGCCGGCGCCTATTCTGGCTGGTGTTTGCGGCGATGGCATGGTCCCTATGGAAAATTCGGAACAAGATGGTCATTGAAAAGATTCTCCCTAGGCGTGCCTCTGACTCGGTTTTCCGCTTTTTGGCTTCTCTGCAGCTCTGGTACCCGTTGTGTAGGCAGCGGGACAAGGCTCGGCTGGACGCTACCCTCCGTCAGCTCTTGGAGGCGGCCAGGCGCCTCCCACCCTAGGCCGGCGCTCCACCTCGGCGTCCTTTTCGGCCGGCGTGATGGCCCCTTCCTTCGTAGCCGCCTTTCCCTTTGTTTTTTTGTTGGGTCGGTTTGTGCTGTGGCCCCAGCATTCGTATTATACTTGCTTGTGACTCTTGGATGCTTGTTGTGTTGGACGGTTGTTTTATTTATAAAGCGGGACGAAAGCCTATTTCGAGCACAAGTCCTAGTGGACAAGGAGGGTGATAGTGCACGTGCAACATGATCACTCCTATGTAGAAATTTTGTCATGTTCCACCGAGATAGTGGTTTAATAAAACTAATCTATCTTATCTACCAAGTACCAATTGCATTTTGCTCGGTTAAAAAGACTGCATTTTCTCTCAATACACGTGTGCCTCTATATATAGCTATCAAAGTATTGCTCATCACTTCATATGTGACAGACCGCCCTTGTGATTGTTCAGCATTCAACCACTTCTACATACATGTAGGGCCAGCCTGTATATCGCGGCATGAGGTGCAATATGTGTGCTACAACATCCTTATCCCATTTAATAGTATCTTGGAATGAGTGGCGTCGGGAAAATATCAATCTCTTGGAATGAAGGCCTTTGTTGTACCCACAACTAGCGAATTTGTTGTTAGCCACTCTTGGACATACAAAGGGTCCAAGACCTTTGTTATCTCCTTCTCTTCATGTAGTCTACTTATTTACTCTATACCATTTTTCAGTTCCGTTGTGTCTAGTAAGAATATTCTTTCTGTTGATATTTTGTTGGGGGTTTGATTGTATTTCATGCGCTGAATTAGACAGTTGGACTTGACAGCCATGGAATTACTAGCACCCCGTAATATTTCAAAACAATGCTATTTCTCTTTGTTTAAAATATCTACATCTATCCATGATTCGTTAAAGTTCAGTAATGACCGGTTAAGAGAAATCTAGACACACTGTCTCTAAACATAACCAACTCTGATGTATGAATGTAGTGGAGGGAAATCATCTAACTCAGCAGCATATTATCAAGGTGTTATTCTTAATGCGACAACACTACACAAAAAAGGAAATTTCCACTTTGAAATAAGCTAACATGTTGGTGCTAATTTTCTAAGGCAACAAGTTGGTCCCGAAAAGCATACATAAAATATGTGTGTGGGTACTTATGACTAAGTTGAACCAGTCGAACTAGTGAATACCTTAGATCATAAGAACTAAGCCTCAGTCAAACAATGTGAGAAAGGTTGGTCAAGCTAAAAACTTAATAACTTCATTTGTTCTGTCCAACTCCACTAGTGAAAGAGTTCCAAGTATCCTAGAAAAAAGTAATATAGAGTGATTGTTAATCTCTAACGCCAACTATATGGTTAAAGTTTTTTGTTATTGTGTGTTCTATGTATTTCTTATTTTTTGAAATCTCTTTAATTGACACACTTGCCTGGTTAAACAAAAAACAGCATGCTTAAAAGTCCAAACAACATTTCCTACGTACAAATAATCTTAGAACGACCTAGATACCTACAATTACTCTACTCACTAGTAAGAAGATACCTTTGTTAAGGTCATCGTGAGGCACAATTGTCATCATATACTATACAGCCCACAAATCAATGACTTAGAATTCACTTAAAACAACCATTCAGCACATCGATCACCTCAACAAGCATATTTGGTTTCGGTGAGGAACCTCGAGGGAGAAACAAAAAGTTATAGACGTTGTTACGAATGACACACAATGATCCTACCACTAGTAGAAAATAGGCCTTTGGTTCGGGCCACTAGTCCCGGCCGTGGCTGGGGCCGGGACTAATGGTCCGAACCAGACGGCCCGAGTAGGCCGAGGTACTTTGTCCCGGTCCGTTAGAAACCATTAGTCCCGGTTTGAGATACAAACCGGGACAAATGGGTCTGACGCTGCTGCGTTTCTGCAGAATTTTAGTCCCGGTTTGTATCTCAAACCGGGACTAATGGCCGGGCCCTATATATATGCACCCAGCCCTCCACTCTCTCCTATTTTTTTCCTATGTGAGAGGTGGGTATAACTTTGTGCTAACTTTTTTTCTTCATATGCACTAGAGGTGTTCGGTGAAATGCCTGTTAGAGCGATGCCACCTGAGTTCACACAAGACAAAATATGATATGAGGTGCCAGAGCGACACTTAAGGTTTCTCCTCTTTGTTTTGAAGTGTCCTAAAAGGTTAGCAACTATTTTCTCGTTTTGACCGCGCAGTACTAATTTAAGCATCGTGATTGCGTTTGATATATATGCATGGTTGTATGATGCAGATGAGCCACCCATGGATGTACGATGACCGACGCTCTGACGCTTACAGAGAAGGCGTGCGTTCTTTTCGCCTTATGGCCAAGGCGAACAAGCGGCGGGATGGTTTTATGTGTTGTCCATGTGTTGAATGTCGGAATGAGCAGGCTCACACTTCCTCAAGAGTCATTCAGAGCCACCTACTTCGGTCCGGTTTCATTTCCGGCTATAATGTTTGGACCAAGCACGGAGAAAAAGGGGTTATGATGGAAGACGGCGATGAAGAAGAGAACGATGATGACAACTACCGATCTATGTTCCCTGAATACGATGATACCACAGTTGAAGATAATGAAGAAGAAAAGGGTGAAGAACAGGAACCAGATGAGCCCGTTGATGATTTTGGTCGGGTCATTAGTGATGCAAGGCGAGACTACAACACAGAAAAGGAGAGGTTACAGTTCGAGCAGATGTTACAGGACCACAACACATTGCTGTATCCAACTTGTGAAGATGGCCAGAAGAAGATGGGTAGCACACTGGAATTGTTGAAGTGGAAGGCAGAGACCGGTATGACTGACTCGGGATTTGAAAAGTTGCTGGTAATAATGAAGAAGTTGCTTCCAAGAAATAACCAATTGCCCTCCAGTATGTACGAAGCAAAGAAACTTGTCTGCCCTCTAGGATTAGACGTGCAGAAGATACATGCATGCCCTAATGACTGCATCCTCTACCGCGGTGAGAAGTACGAGAATATGGATAAATGCCCGGTATGCACTGCATTGCAGTATAAGATCAGAAAAGATGACCCTGGTGATGTTGAGGGCGAGCCACCCAGGAAGAGGGTTCCTGCCAAGGTGATATGGTATGCTCCTATAATACCACGGTTGAAACGTTTGTTCAGAAATAAAGAGCATGCCAAGTTGTTGCGATGGCACATGGAAGACCATAAGAAAGACGGGATGTTGAGGCACCCTGCTTATGGTCGGCAGTGGAGAAAAATCGAGAGAGACTTCCCGGACTTTCCTGGTGATGCAAGGAACTTATGGTTTGGTCTAAGTACCGATGGCATGAATCCTTTTGGGGAGCAGAACTGCAGTCACAGCACCTGGCCCATGACTCTATGTATCTACAACCTTCCTCCTTGGTTGTGCATGAAGCGGAAGTTTATTATGATGCCAGTGCTCATCCAAGGCCCGAAGCAACCCAGCAACGACATTGATGTGTACCTAAGGCCATTAGTTGATGAACTTCTACAGTTGTGGGCCAAACCAGGTGTACGTGTGTGGGATGAGCACAAACAGCAGGAATTTGACCTACAAGCATTGCTGTTCGTAACCATCAATGATTGGCTGCTCTTAGTAACATTTCAGGACAGACGAACAAAGGATACAATGCATGCACGCACTGTTTAGATGAGACTGAAAGTATATATCTGGATAAATGTAGAAAGAATGTGTACCCATACAATCGTCGTTTTCTTCCGCCCAGTCATCCCTTAAAGAAGAAAGGCAAGCATTTCAATGGCAAGGCAGAAACCCGGACGAAGCCTGTCCCCCGTAGTGGTGCTGATGTATTTGGTATGGTCAAGGATTTGGATGTAATCTTTGGAAAGGGTCCTGGAGGACAACTTGTTCCGAAAGACCCCATTACCGGACATGCACCCATGTGGAAGAAGAAACCTATATTTTGGGAGCTACCCTATTGGAAAGTGCATGAGGTCCGCTCTGCAATCGACGTGATGCACCTAACGAAGAATCTTTGTGTGAATCTTCTAGGCTTCCTGGGCTTGTATGGGAAGTCAAAAGATACCCCGGCAGCACGGGAGGACCAGCAACATCATAAAGGACGAGACGGCAAGCATCCAGGGCAGTTTCAAGGGCTTGCCAGCTACGCTCTTACCAAAGAAGAGAAGGAAATCTTTTTTGAAGTCCTTTTCAGTATCAAGGTCCCGTCTGGCTTCTCGTCGAATATAAAGGGAATAGTAAATATGAAAGAGAAAAAAATTCAAAACCTAAAGTCTCATGACTGCCATGTGCTTATGACGCAATTGCTTCCGGTTGCATTGAGGGGAATTCTACCAGAAAATGTTCTACTAGCCATTGTGAAGGTATGTGCATTACTCAATGCAATTTTTCAGAAGGTAATCGATCGAGAAAGTCTATCAGGGTTACAGATTGATGTGGTCCAATGTCTGGTCAGCTTCGAGTTGTTATTCCCGCCATCCTTCTTCAATATTATGACGCACCTCCTAGTTCACCTAGTCGAAGAGATTAGAATTCTCGATCCTGTGTTTCTACACAATATGTTCCCCTTCGAGAGGTTCATGGGAGTCTTAAAGAAATATGTTCATAACCGTGCTAGGCCAGAAGGAAGCATCTCCAAGGGCTATGGAACAGAGGAGGTCATTGAGTTTTGTGTTGACTTTCTTCCTGACCTTAAGCCGATTGGTGTTCCTGAATCTCGGTATGAGGGGAGGATGACTGGAAAAGGCACACTAGGAAGGAAATCAATGGTATGTATGGACGGGCATTCTTTCACTCAATCACACTACACAGTTCTACACAATTCCACCATGGTGGCTCCATATATCGAGAAACACAAGAATATTCTACGCTCCGAAAACCCGGGGAAGCCTGAAACCTTGATTAAAGGGGATCACGAGAAGAATTTTGGCAATTGGTTGCAAACACATCTCATGAATAACACCACTATTGGAGATGAGTTGTACTCATTGGCCAGGTTACCATCTTCGACTATATGTACTTTCCAAGGGTACGAGATAAATGGGAATACATTTTACACGATCGCCCAAGATAAAAAGAGCACCAACCAAAACAGTGGTGTCCGCTTTGATGCAACAGATGACAATAGGCAGAAGGACACATATTATGGCTACATAGAGGAGATATGGGAACTTGACTATGGACCTACTTTTAAGGTCCCTTTTTTCGGTGCAAATGGGTCAAGCTGACAGGAGGCAGGGTACATGTAGACCAAAAGTACGGCATGACAACGGTGGATCTCAACAATCTTGCGTACATGGATGAACCATTCGTCCTAGCCAACGATGTGGATCAGGTTTTCTATGTGAAGGACATGTCTACCAAACCGAGAAAAAGGAAAGATAAGCAAAAGAGTACAGAATACGATGAGCCAAAGCACCACATAGTTCTTTCAGGGAAAAGAAACATCGTGGGAGTGGATGACAAGACAGACATGTCAGAAGATTACAATAAGTTTCATGAAATTCCGCCCTTCAAAGTGAAAACTGACCCAAGCATCCTGTTAAATGATGAAGATTCTCCATGGCTACGATGCAGAAGAAAACTACAACACTAGATGTTGGTGATGTGTAATAATGTATTAAACCTTTTATTTGAGACATAAATCTATGTAATGTATTAAACCTTTTATTTGAGACATAAAGGTCCCCTTTCATGTAATACATCTTGCTCAATCAAACTAGACGTTGACGACCGGGTTCTGAGCCGCGGGAGGTGATCACCCAAAGAGAAGGAACCATCACAAGAGAAGGAACCCACAAACACTAAGGATACATAGCACAACTGAAAATTAAGATACATAGCACAACTAAAAATTAAGAAACATGCCTAATGTTGGAGTGATTCAGTCATGCTCCTGCTAGCCCTGTATACGTCGCCACCGTAGTCGCCGTAGTCACCGGGCGCTGTCATCGGGGTCGCCATAGTTGAACCTTGAAGGTTGGGCACGCGTGGGCTGGATTTGAGGGTACCGTAGGCGGGGGTTATTGCCGGTCGTGTTGTAGGCCATGGCACTCTGGAGAGTCTGGCCACGCCACCACAGCCGACGGCCGGCCTCATTCAAGTTCGAAGGATGTGGGCCATCCTCCTCGTGCCTGGCGAGCGCCCTCTCACACCGATTGATGAAGAAGGCTTCCCAAGTCGGGAAATAGTCGGGATGCCAGTTGGGATTCCTCCGCTGCTCTGGCGTGAGCTCGAGGTAGTAGTGGTTCGTGATGGCCATCCGGCGCTCCACACCTAGAGGGACAGGAGGGACCGGCACACCTCCGGAGCTCAGCATCTAGCCGGTGGGGACGCGGTAGCCCGGTGGGCAGGGGTAGTTTGAGGCGCAAAGCGCCTCCGCCTCCCGGGTGGTT
This sequence comes from Avena insularis, assembly GCA_023614405.1. Lineage (NCBI taxonomy): Eukaryota > Viridiplantae > Streptophyta > Magnoliopsida > Poales > Poaceae > Avena > Avena insularis. The sequence goes on along the minus strand of CM042696.1, from coordinate 35,528,358 downwards.
AGAGATACGATGGAAGCCATGGGAAGAGAATGATGAGTCTAGATGTGATATGTAAATGGAGGCCAAGCGTACATATATATACTGAAAAAATGGCGGGAAGACAGAGGTGGGAACGCAGTGGCGCGGGAAACTTTCATCCCGGTGGGGGCTCAAACCGGGACAAAAGATGGGGGGCCTTATCTGGGAGGGCCATATCTGGGGGGTGGCTAACCTTTAGTACCGGCTGGTGGGTGCAACCGGGACTAAAGGTGGTTTTTGTGTCATCTAACAAAACTGTCGGTGAGATAAGGACGCGTGGGTAACCTTTAGTACCGGGTGGGGGCTTAAACTGGGACTAAAGCTGTTGGTAGGATAAGGACGCGTGGGTGGACGCACTGCTCGATGAGATAAAGCATATAGCGCACGACGCCCTGTCGGAGGAAGAAGACAAAGTAGAAGCGGCGCCGTGCCTATAAAAGGAGCATCGATACGCCATGGCAAGCAACTCAACAAGCCAACATGGATGGAGAGTTTCATCCCCATGGATGGAGGAAAGGGTTGGGAAATCTCCCGTGGCGGAACTTCTCGAAGATGCCCTTGGTGCACACGCCTGATGACCCACAAGTATAGGGGGTGTATCGCAGTATTTTCGAGGGAAGTGAAACCCAATTTATTGATTCGACACAAGGGGAGCCAAAGAATACTTATCATCCTTAACAACTAAGTTGTCAATTCAGCTGCACCTAGAAACAATCTTACTCACAGCAGTTTATCAGTAGCAACAGTTTTGTAGTAGGAATAGTAAAGTAACAGTAGCAGCAAAACAAAGACAGTAGTAACAAAAGCAAAGAAATTGGGATTCGAAAAGGTAGGCATAGGGATGGATGGACGGGCGTTGCATGAACAAGACAATTCACATAGCAATCAGAACATAAGGCAATTGCAGATAAATAAGATAAAGCATCCAAGTACTAGACAATCCTAGGCATGTGTTCCATATATAGTCATACGTGCTCGCAATGAGAACTTGCACAACATCTTTTGTCCTATCAGCCCATTTGCAGTGGGGCCTCTAGGGAACTACTGGCAATTAAGGTGCTCCTTTTAATAGAGCACTGGAGCAAAGCATTAACACTCCATGAACACATGTGATCCTCACATCAAAGCCTTTCCCTTCCGGCTACCCCGATTTCTGTCACTTCGGGACCATAGGTTCCGAACAACGACGTGTGTATACAACTTGTAGATAAGACCCAAAACAATACTATCATGATGAATCAATAATAAGTTCAGATCTAAAATCATGGCACTCGGGCCCTAGTGACAAGCATTAAGCACAACAAGTCGCAACAAAGTCATAAAGCACTAATAAAAGATACTAGGCACTATGCCCTAACAATCTGATGCCATTACATGAACGATCTCATCCAATCCCTACCATCCCCATGGCCTACAGCGGGGTATTACTCACTCATAGATGGGGGAAACATGGATTATCGATGGAGAAGCGATGGTGATGATGATGGCGATGATCTCCTCCAATTCCCCATCCCGGCAGGGTGCCAGAACGGAGTTTCTGGTGCTGTTTCGTGGAATCTGGTGGTGGCGGCGGAGCAGAACTCCTTCTGAAAAACGTCGAACCCCCCGAAGTTTTTAGGTCAGAAGGCTCCTTATAGGCGAAGAGAGAGGCCGAGGGGGTGCCTGGGGGGCCACACCACCCCCTGGTGTGGCCTGGCCTGGCCCGCGCCAGCAGGTGGTGTGGCCACCCCAGGGCTCTTCTCCGTCTCGTATTCTGGCTCCTGGAGTCTTCGGGTGAAATAGGATTTTTGGTATATTTTCCGGGATTTTTCCTGATAGTTGATTTTCTGCACAAAAAGTAGACACCAAGGCAATTCTGCTAAAAACAGCGTCAGTTCACATTAGTTGCATCCAAATCACACAAGTATAGAGGAGAAACAATAGCAAAAGTGTTCGGGAAAGTAGATATGTTTTGGACGTATCAACTCCCCCCAAGCTTAGCTTATTGCTTGTCCTCAAGCAATTCAGTTGAAAACTGAGTGCGATAAAAGAACTTTCACGAACACATTTGCTTCATATGATATAAATATTCTCAGCAATGTGATCAACTACCTAGACAATTCATAATAAAGAGTATGCAACTGAGTCTACTTAATAGTTATTGCAAGCTATGAAGAGATTCCATCTCAAGAATAATAAGTAGCATGAAGCACAAACATAAGCAACATTACAATGCTCATAGAAAGGTATGATAGAGTGGTATCTCTCTTGCCTTTGATTATGAATGCCAAGGCACCTCTGAAGTTCAAGTGATGACTAGAAGTAAAGATATCAAAGATACAAGCATCAAAGTCATAACACAAATAATCAAGTAATGAAACAAACACAAAAAATGACAACTAATGCTCTCAAGAAGGTGCTCAAAGAATATGTGGAGACTCAACAAGTAGATAAAAAAGGTTTTGAATAATTTTGAAAGGCTTCCAAATGCTGAAAGTATGGTACTTGTTAGCTTTGAGCTCTCATTGACCCTATCATAAGCATCTTTAATGTGGTTAAGGTGAAAGTGAGACAACTAAGAGGATATGCTTAACAAGTTATAAATTGATGTCTCATGCCCCTTACTTACGAAGACTGATCCTCATGCTACTCAACTTCAGTCACAAGTAAGCTCTTATCATTGTAAGTATATACGTATCATAGAGAACCGCCAACGGGGTACCCCTTGCACATGACATGGGAGCTATCCCATAATCAAAATACAAGGCAAGCAGACAATGAGCATCTCAGCAATCTTTTTATTTACTATGTGCATAGATTTTTATTGAGGATGCTTCATAGAATGCTCATTATGGTTATGCTGCAAGTTTCCACCATGATTAGGCATGGCTTAGGCTAGCGGCCTAGGCGTTTCTCTAACATACATACAAACTCCATGATCTTACAAGTTCCACTTTTATTTCACACCACCGGGATCCATAAGCAAAAGAATATGATATCAACTAAGTACAAAGTACCTATGAAGTGCTGAAAGCGGTCCCCATGATACATGGTTCTGCTAACTTCAACTCATAAACTGCAAGCATATGCACAACAAAGAAGGACGCAATGGTTCAGGTTTATTAAGTGCAGAAAATAAAGTGTGCCATCAAGTTCGTGTGAGCTTTACTAACTAACTTTCTCATAACAAGCAAGCATTTTATTTGGAAGAAAACAAGGCATATTGAATATGCACGGAAGTAGCAAGTGATGCTAATGGGTAGGTATGGTGGACACTTTGGAAATATTTGGTTTAGGGAGTTGGAAACATGAGTAAAACACTCAGTGGAAATGAAGGCTAGCAATAGTGAGGGAGCAACAAACGAGAGAGCAATAGCTATCATTATCATGCTTACAACAAAACAAGACTACTCACGGCATGAAAATGACTCAAGATCCTCAAGGCAAAATAATTCGTCAAGGCTTAACTGATTATTACAGTCATGTGCATGCATGAGCATGTGCCAAGTCGATCAAATGAAACATTCAGAGGAGGATACCACAGTGTCATACCAATTTATGAATAGAGTAATGCAATCAAACATTCATGAGACATGCTACAAACTATTAGCGAGCTGGAGCTAATCACAAGAAAGCAAGAACTACTAAGCATCCAAAGAAAACATACACTCTACATGAACGGACTAAGCAAGCTCACAATGATGAGTATATGTACAAAAATGAAGACAAATAGAGTTTGTTACCAGCCTCTTACCACGCCTCAAGTTGTCATTGATCCTCATTATTGCTCTTCACTTGTGTGGCTTGAATGATAATATGAAACCAATAATCCTTCGAGAACTCCTCAACTCGAGCCAACTCGCAAAAACCAAAGAAGAACGACAAATATTTTTGGTGTTTTCGATTTTTAAACAAGAACCAAAAGAGAAAACAAGCAAAAGAAAATCTTTTTGGGGTTTTCAAATAGTTCAAACAAAGCAAAAAGGGAAAAACAAACCAAGGCAAAAAAGAAGAAGCAAACCAAAGAGAAACAACAAAAATATTTTTGGTATTTTTGTGTTTTTAGAAAGCAAAAGCAAAGAAGAACGAAAACTAAGAAAAAGAACGAAAACATGAATATACAAAGAACCGACGCAACATGATATGGAGATGAGTGCGGTGTCGACGTACCTCCCCCCAAGCTTAGGCTTTTGGCCTAAATGGGTATCAATCCATGTAAGAATAGGGGTTCCAAGCGGGCGGATCTTGGTAAGAATGGTCGTAACCGGGCCCATGAGAGGAAGAAGAAGCTCCCCAATCATAAGCGGGCTGCTGATATGAAGACTCTCCCTCATTCGAGGGCTGGACCGAATCATCCGTGACCTCCCTTCTAGTGTCCTGCTCCTATTGGGAGAGCTCTCCCAAGTACGTGTCAAGCTCCTCCTCAGTGAGGGACCATCCTTCCCTGTTATGAAGGTTAAACAAAATAGGTGCAGGCAAAAGAACAACACGCTCGGACTTGCTCTTTCTCCAGCCAGCTTTGAGAAAGGTTATTTCATAAGACAACTCACTCAAGCTAGCCCATGAGGAAATAAATTTATGTTGCACCATGGAATTAAAATCAAGACTCTCTATGGGAAACTGTAGGTCTAGAGGATGAGGCACTAAACCATGGAATGCTAGCAAACGAGAAGCAATGAGGCCTCCACAAAATCCACCCTTCTCACGGTTAACAGCAAGACGGAAAGCTATCAAAGCGCCCAAGTTGTAGGACCTATATCGTCTAAGAGCAGCAGAGATAAATGCTAAATCGAACGAAGATAACTTATTGGCAGTTTTCCTAGCAAGAACACACTTGGCAATAAAGTAGGCAAAGTAGCGAATGGAGGGAAGATGAATGTTACGGATTTTTCCATTCTCCATCGAGAAGCTACTCCCTTGACAAATTTCTGTGTATAAATCCATGAGTGGTTCTGATCTCTCTTTAATCTTCTTACATGATCCCCATTGAGGTACCTTAATAGCTGCACAAAAATCATCAAGAGAAAGGTTGACAGCTATATTGTAAATTTTGTAATGGACCATGGGGTTAGGCAAAGAGTGACTAAATTTGAAATCCTGCACCACAGACATGGTTAGCTTCACAAATTGACAAGGTTCGTCTTCCAAAAGGTGCTCTAACCCCGCATTAGAAACCAAAGTGTGGAAATCTTGTAGAATTCCTGCAGCTCTCATGAACTCAGAACATGGATAAATGGAGGGAAAAACTTCCTCCTCCCGGTGGACCTTCATGACATCAGGCACCCAAAGCTCATGTTGGTTTAGGTGGTGTTCACTCATCTTCTATTCTGAAATTTAAACACCTATTAAACAAGTGATTGCAAAGCAAATATAATGAAGGATTCTACTCACAGGGACTAGCAAGAGGCCTAAACATGCATCAAAACTATATCTCTAAGCATCAAACAAGCTTACAAGCTCTCAAAACCAGTCACCTACAGCAGCAAAATACTCAACAAACAATCCACTAAACACAAATCTACTTGGACAAGGGGAGGAGTCACATACCAAGGAACAATTGCTCCAAATTTCAGCAATAAAGATGGGCTGAGCAAAGAGATCGAAGAAATCGAGGGCAAGCACAGAGAGAACGCGATTTCGAGCTATGAACTGGAGCTTACTGGGGAGAGAGAAGAAAGTGGCAGGAGAGAGAGGTAGTGGGGGGCCAGGGGTGGCCCACACCAGGGCATGGCGCCACCCAGGTCTGGCCGCGCCACCATGTGGTGTGCCTTCCTGGTACTTACCAGGTACTCCTCTGCCCCTTTTTTCACGTAAAAATTTAATATGAATTTTCTGGAATTTTTCGAGACACTTTATTTTTGGGCATTTTTTAGAAATAGAAGAATGATTTTTCTGAAAGACAGATTTTTTTCTTTTTGGAAACATGATGCAAGGACAAAAACAAGGCTAGAACTACAGAAGTTCTAGCATGCAAGCAACTAACAACACAAAGAAAACTAAACGAAAGCAAAAAACTAAAATGCAAAGGATAGAAATAAATGGGGATAATCATAATGAAAACATTGTTTTGTTCAATGGAATCCTTTTGTTAGCAAGGTTGATCAAGTCATGCTACCAAAACAATTGCATATGAGACAAAACTTTGTATTCCCCTAATGATTATGTTACCTCAACCTTGATAGCAATGGTCCCAATCATAATAGTTTCAAATTTTTCTTTTGGTATGGGACAATATATTTCTGCAACTTGAATGCCTTCAACATGTTCAATTGAATTTAAACCATAAGTCCTTTCAATCTTCTTGGGGAAATAGACAGTATGTTCCTTGTCATTAACATTGAAGGTCACCTTTCCTTGATTACAATTAATAACAGCTCCTGTAGTATTAAGAAAAGGTCTCCCAAGAATAATAGACATATTATCATCTTCAGGCATTTAAATCACTACAAAATCAGTTTATATCAAGCAATTATGAGCCACACACAGGTACATCCTCACATATACCCACAGGAATAGTGGTAGACTTATCAGCCATTTGCAAAGATATATCAGTTGGTATCAATTTTTCAAGCTGAAGCCTCTTATAGAGAGAGAAAGGCATAACACTAACTCCAGCTCCCAAATCACACAAAGCAGTTCTAACATAACTGTTCTTAATAGAGCAAGGGATAGTTGGAATCCCTGGGTCTCCAAGTTTCTTAGGAACCTTACCATTGAAGGAATAATTAGCCAACAAAGTAGAGATTTCTTCATTAGGGATCTTCCTTTTATTCAAGACAATGTCCTTCATATACTTTGAATAAGGAGGCAATTTAATAGCATCAGTCAAAGGAATTTGCAAGAATAAAGGTTTCATCCACTCACAACACTTATTATAGTGTTCATCTTCCTTTGATTTGTGTTTCTTATCAGGGAAAGGCATAGGTTTTTGGACCCAAGGTTCTCTTTCACTACCATGTTTCTTAGCAATAAAATCTTCTTTGGTGTATTTAGTAGTCTTAGTGTGGTTTTCAGGTTCTTCTTCAACTTTTTCTTCATTAGGAACTTCATTTTCTTCATTACCACTTGCAGTTTCAGCATCAGAGATAGATATACTATTAGGATCTATAGCAGGTTTAGAGGGTTCTACAATAGTTTTATGTTTCTTTTTCCTTTTCTTATAAGTAGAACCATTATTTTCAGCTCGTTGAGAATCCTGCTCAATTCTTTTGGGATGCCCCTCGGGATATAGAGGATCCTGGGTAGCAGCACCACTTCTAGTTCTAATTTCATAAGCATGTTTTTCTTTAGCAGCATTAACTAGCAAGTCATTTTGCACTTTAACGAGTTGATCTATTTGACTTTGAACCATTTGAAAGTGTTTAACAATCATTTTAACATCATTAGAGGTTCTTTCCACAATATCTTTCAACTCAGCAATAGCTCTAGTGTTTTCCATTAGATGATTTTGCACCCTTTTATTAAAGTTATCTTGCTTAACAATAAAGATATCAAATTCTTCTAAGCATTGATCAGGAGGTTTCAAGTAAGGGATATCACCTTCATCAAAGTGTTGGAGAGAGTGTACCTCAATAGTGGGTGAATAGGGAATAGGCTTACATAATTCTTCTATAGGAGGTAAATTCTTGACATCTGCAGCTTTAACTCCCTTCTCCTTAAGACATTTCTTAGCTTCCTTCATCACTTCATCATTTAATTCAATAATTCCCCTCTTCTTTGATGTTGGAATAGGCACCGGAATAGATGGTTCAGGTACAATTACTTCTAGCATAGCTTATTTAGGAGGAGTCCAATCTTCATAATTCTTGCTTATTTTAGCCATTAATTCCTCAGCTTCCTTAGGAGTCCTATTCCTGAAAACACAATCAGCACAACTATCTAGGTATGTCCTAGATTCTTCGGTTAGTCCATTATAAAATATATCAAGTAGTTCATTCTTAGGTAATGGACTTCCAGCCTGTGCATGAATCAAAGCACAAAACCTTGCCCAAGATTCGGGCAATACCTCTTTTTCTCCCTGTTTAAAATCAAAAAGTTCCTGCAAAACAGCATGTCTAGCACTAGGAGGAAAATATTTCTGCAGGAAAGTATTAAACAAGCACTCAGGGCTATCAATAGATCCAGGAGGTAAATTACCAAACCAAGTTTTAGCTTCTCCTTTCAGTGAAAAAGGGAAAACCTTAGCAACAAAGTAAGTACGCATTTTAATATCATCAGAAAACAAGCTACTCATGGTAGAATGTTCATTCATATGTGCTACCACACTTTCATTCTTAGTCCTGCCAAAAGGTTCTTTCTCGACAATAGCTATGTAGGATAGATCGAGAGAGAAATCATAATCTTCATCTATAATGTTTACAGGAGAAGCAGCAAACTTAGCAGCATGATATAATTTGGTTCTAATAGTATGCCTCTCAAGGAGATTCTTAGCAGTGCTCCTATCATGGGTGTTCCTACATTCTTCAATAAACTCATCGGTCATCTCAACATAATCTTCTTCAGCATCATAACTCTCACTAGACTCAGGTGAGCTAACAGGTGTAGCAGTGTGTTCATTAGGAGTTTCGGTATTTCCAACTATAGTTCTAGCAATCGTAGCATCTAGGAAAGGACCTAATGAACCACTCTTATCAAGCACAGTAGAAGCAGCATCATAAGCATCAGAAGTTTCAGATTCAGCAGTAGTAGTAGTATGTGTAGCATGTGTATGTGGTGGTGTAAGGAACTTACTCAGAACAGACGGTGAATCAAGAGCGGTAGAGGTGTTCAGAACCGTACCTCTTCTTGTAGTGGATGGTAAAATAGGAACCTTGCCATCATGAGACTTACCCATGATGGATGGAAAGCAGCGAACAATAGAGAATCCAAGTGAACTTGATAAATAAAGCTATGGTCCCCGGCAACGGCGCCAGAAAATAGTCTTGATGACCCACAAGTATAGGGGGTGTATCGCAGTATTTTCCAGGGAAGTGAAACCCAAATTATTGATTCGACACAAGGGGAGCCAAAGAATACTTATCAGCCTTAACAACTGAGTTGTCAATTCAGCTACACCTGGAAACAATCTTGCTCACAGCAGTTTATCAGTAGCAACAGTTTTGTAGTAGGAATAGTCAATTAAGGTGCTCCTTTTAATAGAGCACCGGAGAAAAGCATTAACACTCCGTGAACACATGTGATCCTCACATCAAAGCCTTTCCCTTCCGGCTACCCTGATTTCTGTCACTTCGGTACCATAGGTTCTGGACAACGACGTGTGTATACAACTTGTAGATAAGACCCAAAACAATACTATCATGATGAATCAATAATAAGTTCAGATCTGAAATCATGGCACTCGGTCCCTAGTGACAAGCATTAAGCACAACAAGTCGCAACAAAGTCATAAAGCACTAATAAAAGATACTAGGCACTATGCCCTAACAATCTGATGCCATTACATGAACGATCTCATCCAATCCCTACCATCCCCATGGCCTACAGCGGGGGATTACTCATTCATAGATGGGGGAAACATGGATGGTCGATGGAGAAGCGATGGTGATGATGATGGCGATGATCTCCTCCAATTCCCCATCCCGGCAGGGTGCTAGAACGGAGTTTCTGGTGCTGTTTCGTGGAATCTGGTGGTGGCGGCGGAGCAGAACTCCTTCTGGAAAAACGTCAAACCCCCCGAAGTTTCTAGGTCAGAAGGATCCTTATAGGCGAAGAGAGAGACCGAGGGGGTGCCTGGGTGTAACACCCTCAAATCGGCCCTATGCAAGTTTTAGCCCTTTCCGCCAAACCCGCATAGAAACGATTCAAGGACGCCCACCAGGCACTTTCGTGCGGGTGGAAAACGAAGTAATAACATTAGACAACAGTCCTCGATGGGACCCACAGAACAGATATATATATACAACACGACTCCATGAGTCAAGAATACAGCTATACAGTACAAAGATCCAATTCACCTTGAAAACAATAGAGCGTCCGACTACGGACAAGATGCAGATGGGGCTAAGAGCCCTGAAGAATAACCAATGGCGTCCATAACCCTGCCCAGGCCAAGCCGGAAGGGTAACCCTGCTAACGACGGCAATTTCAAACCTGCTAAACAAAAGGGGTGCCGACAAAGGGCAAAGGAAAAAGAGGAGCGTCGATCGAGGCCAAGACATGGCGAGGCTAGAATTCGCTCTCTCGCCACATAGGTATGGTGGGCTGAAGCGGCAGCAATGACACTAAACAACCTATAGAGACTCGTTACACTGGCGGTTATCAGAGAGGGATAAGAAAGACCTATTCGGATCCAACCTGAAGCTAACACCAAACAAACCCATCCTGGTATTTCCCCCTCGAGACCAAACGAGGAAGTCGGACCGAGGAACTCACACAATTGGCAATTTTACTCATTCCGTTATAGTTGCAGCACTTACTAATCAGATATAGATAGCATGAGTCATCTTGAAGCATAAGTAGTGGGCAGTTTTAATTAACATTCCGTGGTGGTTGGAACATTTACTAGTCAGATATAATTGTCCTGAGGAAATCCAAAACTCAGCAGTTGTTGGCACTTTTATCACATTCCATTGGAGTTGCAATACTTACTAGGCATATATAACAAACAACCCAGAACCACTAGCTATTGGCATTTTTAATATCCATTCCGTTATACTTGAGCTGATTACTAATCACATGTTAAGTCAAATTTATAGCACTACTTTAGTTATGCTTGTCTATGATCGAGATACTGTGCTCCAAGTCGTCCCTAACCGCGGACACGGCTTTCAGAAAGTTTTACCCTGCAGGGGTGCACAAATAGCAACACACACTCGATCAACCTCGGAAAAACCAACTCAAAACCCAACAAGGCATTCACGACAAAGCGATCACAGGATTCAGAAATATTTCAGGGGGCCACCCCACTAAGCTACCCACAACAAAGTTGGCCGGCTCCAGAACAGACCCAGGGTTTGCGACGACGGCTGTAAACGACTGGGAACCCGAAAGTGTGACTGGGCTTGTCGACATCACAAACGCGGGCGCGATCCAAAACAAGACAGTGCTCCACATAATCTTAAATAAAGCGGTAAAGCATGGCATAAGTACAGGATAGTAATAAAGCCCCAAACTACTTTGTGGCCCCAAGAAATAGAAATGAATCAAGCTCTGGCTCAGGGGGGTCCATAAGGCCTCCCGGATGTGGATAGTGCGAAAAATCAAGGAACAGGTATCAAGTACTCGGGGTCCTATGGGACACAAGTGAGCGTGGAAGAACCAAATAACATCTATTGCCCACCGATGCCTCTGCATTAGTTATAGCTAGCATTTTAATAGTTGTATTTAAAGTCATGATCATATCCACCATAAACATCTCCACCATAAGCATTTGCCAGCATTCCAACAACTGGGGTACTCAACAACACGAGATCGCACCTGAGCACGCGACTACGACTTGCAAGGCCAGCTATCTACCAAACACAGGTAATAGGAGGTGTCCAAGGCAATATAGAGGTTGCACGGAATATAACTGGGGTACGGAAACTAAAGCATCACGACACGGATAGCAATAGATCAACAGGAGGAAGTAAAGACTATAAATGCAAAATAGGTACAAGGGGAAGAGATGCTCGCCTGGGAAACACTGCTGAAGGATCATATCCGGAGAACTTGTCGATACTCGCATCCACTCATCGTTCTAATCCACGAAGATTCAAACACTAGAAGAAACACCGGATGCAATATTTAATACGGCGGCAGAAGATCCGGCATGATCATGATATGCATGCGAGATGAACAATTTAATATGCAACAGTCGATAATGTCATATTATATAAAAAAAATAATGGGGGTCTCGGATAGGGAATCACATTTAGGGTTCGGCGAACTTGGCTCCGAGGGGTTCGGGGTTCGACAGGTTCAACGGGGGCGGAAACGGCTCGACGGGATCGGTCTCGGACAACAGAAGTAGATCTTGTCGCGTCCGGGAAGAAGGACTTGGGTTGGTGTCGGGGGCGCATCGGACTCGCCCTGGTCGGTGTTGATCTTGCCGTCGCGAAGGTCTTGTCGGGTCCGCATACCGGTTCGGTCTTGGCGTTCGGGGTGAAGAACTTGGCGTCCTCGAGGAAGTACTTGGCGTAGCCGTGTCGACGACCTTGGCGTCCGGGATCTCGGGCATCAGCTCCGGGAAGAAGTACTTGTCGCATCTGTGGCCTTCGGGTCGAAGAACTTGGCGCGCCTGGGTTCGGTCTTCGGGTCCATGTCGACGGTCTTGGAAGGTGGTAAGAAGATCTTGGGATGTGGCAACGGATTGGTCTTGTCGACAAGACGATCTTGTCGCCCCCAAACTTGGCGTTGGTTCCTTTCCAAAGATCTTGGCGATGGTCTCAGAGCTGCCGTAGTACCAAGGCATGTCCACCGAGGCAACACCTCCACAGCACAAGCATCACCACAACTACAGTGACACTCCTTGTCGCTTCCCTAAGTAATCCTTCACTACGCGCTCAAATCTCGCGGGAGACACAGTACCACATGCTCGACTTCACCACATCTCTGCAGCAGTACATCTTCAGAAGCATTCTTCACTTTGGTAAACACTAACAGAAAAACACAGCGCGACGCGCTGGGATCAGAGGACCTCGGGCGGCGTCCACGCGGCCTCTGCGGGACCGAGTCGGGGCAGACGGGGTGGGGACGGCGAGGCCAACCACGGCGGCAGGGCGGCTCGGCGTCGACCGCAGCGGTGGCTCTGCGGGCGAGACGACGGGCGCATGAGGCGCTGGCCGGGAGGCGAAGCGCCCGGCGGGGTCTTGCTGGCGGCAACGGCGGGCTTGAGATGGGCGCGCCGGAGACGCGGGGCCGAGCCAGAGCAGGGGCTCGCGATGGGGGCACGGGGCGGCGGCGCTGGCCGGGCCGGAGGCGGCGGGGTCGGCGCCGGTGGAGCGGAGGGACCCGATGCGGCGGGGTCGGTGCTGCGGGGTAGAGGCCACGGTGGTGGGCGGCGGCGGCCGTCGAGGTGGTGACATGGAGGAGGGGGGCGGCGGCGGCCGTCGAGGTGGCGACGTGGAGGAGGGGGCGGACGGACGCGCTCGGCAGCGGGACGGCGGCCGGTTCACAGCGACGGCGACTGCGGACGGGACGGGCTCGAGCAGCGGACGTCGGGTTGGAGGCGGGGTCGAGGAAAACCGAGGAGAGAGGAGGGGCACGGGGCTGGCGGGGTCCGCATGGTGGGGTGCGGTCGGCGCGTGGGGTGGGGATCGAGGTGGTCGGGGCGTGCAGCGCTGGCGGGGAGTGGCTGCCCAGTCTGAAGTGGGGCCCAAGGGCAGGGAGAAGGAGGCGGGTGGTGTGGTGGACAGGTGGGCTGATGTGGCGGCTAGGGTGAGGTGGCAGGCGGTGATTGGTGGGAGTGAGGTGGAGGGACTGGGTAGAATAGGCTGGGTAGGTTATTTGGTAGAAAAGGTTTGGGTAGGATTAGGAATTAGACTAGGTTTTAGTTTAGGGCTTGGAGGTGACCGGCCGGGCTTTCGGGCCTGGCGGGTTGCCTCCTAAAAATATTATAAATATTATTTATTTAATTAAAAGGCTTTTGTAATCTGTTTTTAGACAAATAAAATATCCGGAAGAGACCAGGGTTTTAATTTGAAATAAAGACAGGGGATATTTAGAAAACAAATATAGGTTTTTATAAAATAGTTTTAGACAAACATATGCATGATGATGCCGATGCTCAAATGCAATATGGCATGATGACATGAGCATGCGGTCATGATGATGCAATGCACAAAAACACAGCGATTTTCTAGTAGTGGTTTTTGCGGGGCGCCACACTGGGGGGCCCACACCACCCCCTGGCGCGGCCTGGCCTGGCCCGCGCCAGCAGGTGGTGTGGCCACGCCAGGGCTCTTCTCCGTCTCGTATTCTAGCTCCTGGAGTCTTAGGGTGAAATAGGATTTTTGGTATATTTTCCGGGATTTTTCCTGATAGTTGATTTTCTGTACAAAAAGTAGACATCAAGGCAATTCTGCTGAAAACAGCGTCAGTTCGCATTAGTTGCATCCAAATCACACAAGTATATAGGAGAAACAATAGAAAAAGTGTCCGGGAAAGTAGATACGTTTTGGACGTATCAACGCCCTATGGCATCTTCGGAAGTTCCGCCTCGAAAAATATTTTCCTGCTAGCCCGTGAAAGACTCCATCTCCGCCTCCCTAGGGTTAGAGGTATGGTGGAAGCCATGGGATAGAGTGGAGAGAGGCGGCAGATATGAGTCTAGATGTGCTATGGCAACGACCAAGCCTAAACCCTAAACCCTAAACCCTAAAGGCGCTACCCTCGTACGGAGAAAGCTACAGGGGTAGACGATCCGAGGCCCCCGGTCTAGGGTTTCGCTAGAGAAAGATCACCGGAGCGTCGGAATCACATGAAAATGGCAAAATGATTAATAGTTTGACTAGTTAGAATAATTATTTTATAAAACAGAAAATGGATTTGAATCTCTGATTCAAATTCGAGTACTTTTTATGTTAAAAATATGCAAAATATAATGTCCCCTCCTCCATCCCCGGCCCCGACGAGCCCGGGCGGCGCCCCCGACCGCGCGTTGCCTCTCCAGCGGCTCTGTCCCCACCGGCCCCGGCCAAATTTTTTAATTTAGTATATATATATATGTTTGTGTATAGTAATAGAATATATATATATAGTATATATTAGTGTAGTATGTTAATTAGTGTAGTATATTTTTTTATTTTTTAGTAATATATAGTAGTGTAATATAAAGTGTATTTTTTATTTTTTTTAGTAGTATATATTAGTGTAGTATGTTAATAATTAGTGTAGTATATTTTTTTATTTTTTAGTAATATATAGTAGTGTAATATAAAGTGTATTTTTTATTTTTTTTAGTAGTATATATTAGTGTAGTGTGTTAATAATTAGTGTAGTATATTTTTTTATTTTTTAGTAGTATATAGTAGTGTAATATAAAGTGTTCATGAGCACTTAAGGTTAGGTGGTAGTGCTCACGGCCCCGCAGACTTAGGGTGGTAGTGCTTCATGGGCCCTTGACTTAGGGCTAGGTGGTAGTGCTTTCAGGCACCCGGACTTAGGGGTTAGGGTGGTGGTGCTCATGGGCCCCGCACTTAGGGTTAGGTGGTAGTGCTCACGGCCCCTGACTTTGGGTTAGGTTGTTAGTGCTCGCGGGCCCCACACTTAGGGTTAGGGTGGTAGTGCTCGCGGGCCCCGCACTTAGGGTTAGGGTGGTAGTGCTCGCGGGCCCCGCACTTAGGGTTAGGGTGGTAGTGCTCGCGGGCCCCGCACTTAGGGTTAGGGTGGTAGTGCTCGCGGGCCCCGCACTTAGGGTTAGGGTGGTAGTGCTCGCGGGGCCCCGCACTTAGGGTTAGGGTGGTAGTGCTCGCGGGCCCCGCACTTAGGGTTAGGGTAGTAGTGCTCATGGCCCAAAGACTTAGGGTTAGGGTGGTAGTGCTCATGGGCCCCACACTTAGGTTAGGTGGTAGTGCTCATGGGCCCCGCACTTAGGGTTAGGGGTGGTAGTGCTCATGGGCCCCGCACTTAGGTTAGGGTGGTAGTGCTCATGAGCGGACTTAGGTTAGGGTGGTGGTGCTCATGGGCCCCGCACTTAGGTTAGGTGGTAGTGCTCATGGCCCCGCACTTAGGGTTAGGTGGTAGTGCTCATGGGCCCTGACTTAGCGTTAGGGTGGTAGTGCTTTCATGGCCCCGCACTTAGGTTAGGTGGTAGTGCTCGCGGGCCCCGCACTTAGGGTTAGGGTGGTAGTGCTCACGGGCCCCGCACTTAGGGTTAGGGTGGTAGTGCTCGCGGGGCCCCGCACTTAGGGTTAGGGTGGTAGTGCTCGCGGGCAGCCGGACTTAGGGTTAGGGTGGTGGTGCTCGCGGCCCCCGGACTTAGGGTGGTAGCAAATTGCGTGTTCCTATTATTGTTTAGTGTTATTTTATGCAGCAATATTGAATGAAAAATATTATTCTGTGCATTTTGTAGAAAACTATGGATCCAATCCAGAGAGACCTAGCACAGGAAGAAATTCTCGAGGATATGATCAACGACACCCCCCATGTTGATCCACCCGAATCTCCATCGATTTATCTGAACCCCTCCGGTGAGGGAGAGGAGGTCGAAATGATCAAGGAGAAGCCGGCTCGGTGGTGGAGAAGCCGACGGCTCCGGTGGTGGAGAAGCCGACGAGGTATATATATGAAGTCTAGTGATCAGTAGATGTATTAACTGAGTTGTATATATATATGAATTGACGAATGTTTCTTCTCTTAGGCCTCCACATCGAGCAAAAAATATTCCAAACGAGGCCCGGCCAAAAAGTTGGACGCATCTACGCGTTATACAATTACGCGGGTATCACCACGGGGTGAACCGGTGGAACCCGAAAAGGCTATAACTGTATTTAACCAACAATGCGGAGTTATGGTTAGGGATCGCATCCCGATCACCGTTCGAGAGTGGAATAAGACCAAAGGGGCGAAAGAGGGTGAGTATGTCTCCGACAGGTGCAAAGAGGATCTTTGGAATGACCTCATGACAGATTTCACCCTGCCAGAATGTGAGGATGATGCCGACACAGCTGCATTGAGGAAGAAACTCAAGCAGTGGACTCTTACGAAGATGGCCAAACTATTCAAGAACTGGAAGAAAGCATTATGGCAAAAGTATCAGAAGACGAAGAAGGCTCCTAAATTTGAATGCTATCTAACGAAGCAGCAGGCTAACTGGGATGCATTTGTGAAGTACAAGGAGTCACAACCTGCTATGGAAATGTCGGAAAAAAACAAGAAAAATGACGCGATGAAGAAATATCACCGTCACCTGGGGCCAGGGGGCTACACGGCTGCCATGCCAAAGTGGGATGCTAAAGAGAATGAGCTGCTTGCTAAAGGGATCACTCCAGAACCAATACGCGAAGAATGGGATCTGAGGGCAAGGAATTGGTTCCTTGGGCATGGGAGTGAGTATGACAAAAGTACAGGGGACCTTATTTGCAGTGACGGGATTAGGATACCCCGGGATACATGGAAGAAAGTGGTGAAGGAGATTAAAGCGGGGACAACAAAGTTCTGTCCCGATAGAGAGAAAGACTTGCTGACAAAGGTCCTCGGGAATGACGAACGCGGAGGACGTGTACGAGGACTTGGCCCTAGTTATACGTGGGAGATGGGGTTTCCCAAAGACAGAGATACTTATAGGAGCCGAGAGAGAGCAAAGAGGCGACGGCAGGAGGAGGAGGGAGACAAGTTCACCGAGTTGATAGGAACACTTCGAATGCATCAGCAACAGGTTGACAAACTTCGAGGAGCAGCGCGCCTGCAAGATCCTGTACTCAATATTACCGCCGTCCCATCTCAGCGGAAAAGCAGCGTGGCTGAATCGGAGGTCCCTTCTGACGATCGGATGGCGGTCCCGGCTACCCCGTGGATGGAATCAAGGAGCAGGCATCTTGTGAGCTCCATCAGAAGGTGAAGAACCTATCCATCAAGGTGGCGGTCGGATGTGCTTTACCTTGTCCACCTGGCGCACGCTGGCATGGCCGTGAGATTCCAGCTGGCTATGCTAAAGTTGGTGTGGATGAAATCGCAATGGGGTGGGACTCAATGGAGCTTGACATCCCTGGACCTGAAGGTGAGAGGACACTCGGAGAAGTACTGGGTGGTATCATTCTATGGGACAAGAACAACATCAAGCTTCCAGGCTGGACGCCAAAGCCAACACCGCCTCCGAGTGGTCGCATGTCACCTTCACCTCCATCACCTCCAAGAAGCCCACCCCATGACTACGACCACCATAGCCCGAGTCCATCTCGATCTCCGCCGCAGCCTCCGATTAGTACTAAACGACGCAGGAGCCCAAAACGACAAATGTCGCCCCTCCCAAGAGTACCTCATAAGAATCTTTCTATCAGACCTTATGATCGTACTGACGAGGAAACCGACATGATCGTAAAGGCCGAATGTGTTGCGCAGCTTCAAAAGAAGAAACCCGAGCCCGCCCCGGTATACACCGAGAAGCAAAAAGCGTATGCACTTTCTTTTCTGAACACAAAATCGCAATATGACTTGCACCATAAGCCAGATGACTATCGACGCACACTTCAGAAGGAAGTGAAGAAGAGCAAATCAAGTAGAAGTGCAAGCGGGAGCAAATCATCAAGTCAAAGTGCAACCGGAAAGAAAGGACGCCCCACTGGGAACATGCCAAAAATCGACCCCACCCCTCAAGGTGGTATCCTATGACACTCCCCAGGGATATGGAACAAGCTAAGAAGCTTGCCGCTATGAATGTGACTTGAGGAATTGCTAGGTTCCTGGACGACAAGTTACCCAAGGCTCGTGTAGTCCCTACATATGTCCTGGAAGCCTCTGGTCAGCTTTGAGCAGTTCCAACAACTGCCAACACAAATGCGGAGTTTACATAAATGGTACTTGAAAGCCGTAAAGGAGGAGAGAATAATGACCGTGGCGAAAGTCCCACATGACTACTACTTCCGAGAAGACGAGGTCCATGTTGAGTTTCTAGAACTATTCTAGTTATACACTTTAGACGCCATCGACAAAAGTCTCATGAGTTGCTATTGTCTGTAAGTTGTTGAATTCATTGTCTATATATAAGCTGTTCATTTTTTCAGTTGTTCAGTTCATTGCATGTCATTATCCTAATTATATCCTTTTGTACTCTATTATTATGCAGAATGAAGATCATGGTGTTGGGTCCGTAGCATAGAAAACAAAAAAATTCCTACGGTGTGAACTACACGCCAAGATCTATCTATTAGATACAGAGCAACGGGTGGACATACATCCATGGAGAACTTACCCTCGAAGACAATGAGCTTTGTTAACGAGTAGGAACTCGTGGTTGATGTATCGTACACTTGCCGATCTCAAGATCGTGATGAAGTCCAGCAGGTCCGGCTCCAGCACATCCATCAGATCCAGCTCCAGCACCACCAAGTCCAGCACTGCAAAGCAGCGGTGCATCCGTGGTCGCACACACGTCCGGTACCCCGACAACCTCCGTCCCTTGCTCCAGCAAAGCAGCGGAAGCAGCAACTCCTTTCCAGATAAAGCCACCGGGAACATGTATCTCTCTAATCCGAGACCATGGGGGAATAATACTAGAGGGGGAGAGAGATCCTTCACAAGGAGGTGTGTGTGAGAAGTGAGGAGGGTGGCCTTTATAGGAGGAGGGGTGCCTCCTTCATGGTTGCGCATGGAGGAGGTGACTCTTCACCTCCTCCATTCATGTGGTGGTAACTCCCTCCACATAAATTTGCCCCTTCACATTCTCTTTTAAAGTCTCCACTTTAAATGCATTAAATTTCTCCAAATTTAATGCTCTCTCATTTAATAAAACTCTTTTATTATTTTTATTCAGAATTTTGTTAATTACTTTAATTAACAAACATTCCATAAAAACCCCTGCAACATTTCAATATTACATGCAGAACCAATTTCAGCATTTTCACCCGAAACAGTTTCGGTGTCTATTGAAATAATTCCAGCGCTTTCTTAAATCTTTATCTAAAACATATTTGCTCCAAATGGTGTCGGTATCCCTTAAGTGTGTCACCCTACGGTTCGTGAATAATGCAGACATGATCGAGACCCCTCTCCAATCAATAATCAGCAGCGGGACCTGGAGATCTATACTGACTCCTACACATTCAACGATGACTTCTGTGATTGTGAGAACCTTTAACGCTAGTAACTCAATCCCTTTGTCTCGTGATATATTACATGTCCGAGATTCGATCATCGGTATCTCCATACCTAGTTTGATCTTGTTACCGACATGCACTCTTTTCTCATTCCCGTGATATAACATTCTAGTGATCACATCACTTGCTTGCAAGCTATTTCAATGTGATATCACCGAGAGGGCCCAGAGTATATCTATCCGTCATTGGGATGGACAAATCCCACTCTTGATCCATGATCCTCAACATAACACCTTCAGAAAATCGAACCCACCTTTATAGTCACCCTGTTACGGTGTGACGTTTGATGTTATCAAGATACTCTTCCGGTGTTAGCAATTAACATGATCTCATGGTCTAAGGACTAAGATTACTTCGTATGATGTTATAGCAATATAAACATAATGACTTGATCGTAATGCTATACTTCGGATGAATGTTCATCATATCATTCCACCAATGGTGTGACCTTGTTATTAACAACATCCAATGTCCATGATCAGGAAACCTTGATCATCTTTTTTATCAACAAGCTAGTCTATAAGAGAGGCATAACTAGGAACCCTTTTTGTTTATTAAACAAACATGTATTGATGTTTCCGATCAATACAATTATAGCATGCAAAATAAACATTTATCATAAACATGGAATAAGATAATAACCACTTTATTATTGCATCTCGGGCATATTCCCTTCAGTCTCCCACTTGCACTAGAATCAATAATCTAGTTTGAAAAACTTTGTGTATTGAACACCTATGGCTTTCTGGTGTTGCATATACGCTATTGCTAGTGGTTAACATAATCTCCGGATCTGACAGTTTCAGGTCCGTGTGTATTTGCATGTCTCTGCGTCTCTACGCATCACTCATTCTCAAATGAGATGGCATTGTATAAATTTGGTCCTTTGGTGAGACCTTTAGTTCGTTTGGCTCAAAATATGTTGATATTATTGTCACACAATATATCTTCATAGTATTAGCCCACTTTGAACCACACCTAGTGTGATAACAAACTACTTAACACAAATGCCCTCCTTTGCTGCTACTATAGCAGTTATATACTTAGCCTTTTGTTGTAGTATCCGTCACAATATCTCAACTTTGGAACTCATCCAAATCCATCATGGAAACTTCCTTTCCATTATATTGTGCCACCCATAGTCTAAATTGAGATAAATTTAATTTGTATCTTGTGACAAAACTAGTATCAATGTAACACTTTACAATGAACTACCTTTAACTATTTGTCACTTATACATGATATATTCTTAGTTCTTCCAAAGCTCATAAGAATATCTTTACTATTGTCCAATGATCATCTTATGAATCATTCTGGTATATTCTCATAACGTTTAGAGCATAGGACATTCTGGATATATACATATCATGGTATAATCGATCAAAATCTTCATGTGATTTTACTCACCAAGTGCCAAAACACTTGAATCTTGATACAATTCTTTCCATGCAGCAAGAACCTTTCTTATTGTTTCCATATTGAACTCTTTCAATATCTCATATATGTATGTCTGGCACAACCATATTTGCGCCTTAATCTATCCATATAGATATTGATGCCAAATATTCCTGGTTTGCCCAAGTCTTTCATCGAAATCTTATTTTAATGAAATTCTTAAATTGTGTCAATACAAGATACATCATTTCCAATCAACAATATGTCCTCTACATAATGTATTAGAAATATGTCTCAGCGCTCCCACTTAATTTCTTGCAAATGCAAGCATCTTCATCATCTCCGATGAATTTAAACTCTTTTAACAGTTTCATCATGGTGAAGATTCCAACTCCGCTATGCTTACTTCAACTATTGAAGTTTACATGCCCTTTTAGCACCCTTTGAATTAACAAAACCCTTCGGACCATGTCATGTACATGTCCTAGGTTACCGTTCTATTAGAAGAACCTTGTTTTGTTTATTCAACTACCATATACCAAATTATATGTAGTGGTTGCTACATTAATCCGTCAGGACTATATATCGCTATGAAAGATCAAATCTTGTCATAGTCAACTCCTTGAACATTGTCATAAACTTATTTCCGACATGTCGACTATTTCATAGATGTCAAACATCCATGTCTATTTCTTTATAGATCCAAACACGACCGATAGGCTTCACGCCTTTCCGGAGGGTCTTCCAAGTTCAGAAACTTGTTTTCTCGTGTATGGATACTATCACGGATTCTATGACTTCTAGTCATTTTATGGAGTCAGGGCTCATCATCGCTTCTTTGCATGTAGTCGGTTCATCATTGTCAAAACAATAACGACTTGCTTATCAAATCTTACTATTTGATTCTTACCGACCCACACGGTTCTATAGGAATTTTAATCTCCGAGATCACACCTTTTGTAATCACGAGAGCCATGAGCATTGTACGCCACGGGACACTTTTCCGGCGCCATGCTACTTTAGCACATATAGCTAAGGTTCAACAACCTTATCAAAGTTCTATTGTCCTCCCACTTAACTTTTCACGAAAAGTTCCTTCTCAAGAAACTTGACGTTCCAAGCGACAAACTCTTTTGTCCTCGGTGTTATGGAGAAATTCCCAACAAATTCTTTGGGATAACCTACAAAGACGTGCTTATCCGACTTTGGTTGTAAACATTTTACTTATGCATAACATACCAAAATTTAAGGAAAGACAATTTGGGTTTTATCCCAAACCATAACTCATATGGTGTCATTTCAACGGATCACGATGGCGCTCTTTTCAGTGTAAAAGCGGTAGTCTCTAAAGCTTCAATCTTTAAAACATAATGGCAGTTTTATAAATGACACCCTTGATCTTACCATGTCAAACATGGTTTGATTTCATCTCTCGAATATGCCATACTCCTATGGTTTATCGGGGAACACAAATCATGGAACAATTCCTCAAGTCTTAGGTGTTTTTGCTAAACATGTAACTCAAATATCTTCCTTTATGATTGAATCATAAACTCTTTATTTTCTTGTTACAATGATTTTTTACTTCATCTTGAAAGTCTTTGAACAACTTTCAAATGTTTCATACTTATTCCTTATTAAGTAAATATACAGATATATTCACTCAAATTCTTGAAGAAAGCATATGAAGCAAAAAGATCCATCGCATATGGCTACACATAATGGACTTATGCATATCAGCATGCACAATTTCCAATAAGCTAGTCATCCGTTCCTCTTTGGCCTATGAACGGAGTTTCAATTATCTCGAGGAAAGTCTCACATGCGTCAATTGATCAAAATCAAGGACTCCAAAATTCCATCAACATGGAGTTTCTTCATGTTTTCTTTCAAATATAATTCAAACAGCGATGTCACTTCATAAGTGATCTTTCAATCATTTGTCTTGCGACATTTTAGCAATAGTGTTTATGGATGTGATTTCTCCAACTAGACTTGTAAGAGTTCATCCATCCTTTATCGAATATGGTAATTATTTGAACAGCCATTGTTCTCATAATACCGGAACAAAATAACAATTATTTAAACAAATCTTGAAGGCTTGGTTTGATGACAACGAAAAACACAATAACAATTTATTTGTTTTCGATGAACATCATCACTCATTCTCTTGTTGGTTACTTAGGCCATTGTAGTTCATGAATTGCGTTGTCCTGTATGACACTTCATACCAACTAATTCGGTATCCAATACCTAAGAACCACATTGTTTAACAAGCAAGGAATACAACCATAACATGTATATCTTCTATATACCCAAATTGGACATCTCCAACCTTATATTTTCTGCCAAATATTTTATAGATTCTCTTTCAGCAATTCCTTTTTCTTTTAAAAGAATCTATCAACATCAATTGTGGTGTCATTCACATGACACATAGTACAAAGCGTATATAGTCAAATACTAATACCTTTGGACTTGCACTTTGAAGTGGATCACCATCATCAAATGTTTGGTGTTCTTTCAAAAATCCATTCTTTAGTAATCTATTAGTGTAGTAAACATTTTACTTACATCTTCTATTCATCATTATCATGACAACTTTCATGATCAAGCTACTATAGCTTATAAGGAAGAATCACGAGTATAATATCAGTTCCCAAAACCTTTTTGGTAGATTCGGATGCCTAGCATCTCCATCCTTCACAAATTCTCATACAACATGAGAACATGTATTTTGCTAAATTATACTCTATCATAATGCAACCAAAAACATTGTTTCAGATATCACAATATCTTTCACACATGATGGTTTCTGAAACAATTTTCAGCTCCAATATAATCTTGATATTAAAACAACTTTTGGATATCAATACTCATGGAGGCAAACATGATACTTTAGATACTAACATTGGAATTCTTACTCTTGATTTAATACTACTTATTAAATTTCATGGAGTAAATAGAGTTTGCTGAAAGTTTGCAATGGGACTTATAAACTTTAAATTGACATTCAAAACAATACGATACCAGTTTGTAAAGTAAATATCCAGAATTCTATAGTTCTATTATCTCAGATAAAAACTAAGCATAAGGTAGAAAACGAATGCGAATGACTATAACAAATTATGCAAATTCACTTCGATTTAGTTTATGACAAATTGAGTTCGACTAATCCAAATTAGAAATGAACTCCCACTCAAAAACGACATCCCTCGTGCCTTTTTGGTGATTACATGAACCAAATCCACTACACCAAGTCCGATCATCACGTGAGTCGGTGTAGGTTCAAAGGCGAGCATCAATATGGTCATCACATCAACTATATGACTCATGCTTAACCTTTCGGTCCGTGTTCCAAGGCCATGTCTGTACATGCTAGGCTCGCTAAGTAAGAACCTTAGTATTCGCGTGTGTAAAACTGTCTTACACCCGTTGCATGAAAGCGTAGAGTTGAGAACACCCGATCATCACGTGATGTCTCGAAACATGATCCATAGAACGGTGCATACTTAAGGAACAACACATTTTTATCTTGATATCTAAAAGAGGGATCATCTTACAATGCTATAGAAAACGCCAAACTAGCAGTATAAGATGCTAACATCTAATGTGTAAAGTGAGATAATATGGTCCATGTATTTGATCTCTATCACTTGTATCGTGGTATGATCTCTATCATTCCTTTGTGTGTAAGGCCAAGGTCTATGGAACTTACACGTTGAGTGTGTTGTAAGAGTATCTATCATACATCTACTTATAACAATACCATATCAATACACTAGCCCAGCAACGATCTAAACTAGACGCCTCTAATTTATCAATTGTAAGTTTTACGTGGCTTAGGGCTTTCGGAGATAGAACCGTTCTTACCTACGAACATGGAACCACAACGAGGATAACCAAGTTATTAGCAACTCGTTGTAAATCAGATATTGACTATAGTAGGAGAGACAGACACCCGCCAGCTACTTATGCAAAACAAGTTGCATGTCAGTCGTGGAACCGGTCTCATGTACGATGACATGTAAGGTTGGTCTGGGCCGCTTCATCCCACTATGCCACCAATATCCAAAATACATAGAAGATGCAATAACATGATCATCATCGCCCACATATAAACATATGTGTACTACCCGTGCAAAGCACCTACGCATAGATCAGGCTCTGATACCACTGTTGGGTCCGCAGCATAGAAAACAAAAAAATCCTACGGTGTGAACTACACGCCAAGATCTATCTATTAGATACAGAGCAACGGTGGACATACATCCATGGAGAACTTACCCTCAAGACAACGAGCTTTGTTAACAGTAGGAACTGGTTGATGTAGTCGACACTTGCCGATCTCAAGATCGTGATGAAGTCCAGCAGTCCGGCTCCAAAGACGCCCATCGATCCAGCTCCAGCACCACCAAGTCCAGCACCGCAAAGCGGTGCATCCGTGATCGCACACACGTCCGGTGACCGATAACCTCCGTCCCTCGCTCCAAAGAAAGCAGCGGAAGCAGCAACTCCTTTCCAGATAAAGCCACCGGGAACATGTATCTCGCTAATCCGAGACCATGGGGAATAATACTAGAGGGGGAGAGAGATCCTTCACAAGGAGGTGTGTGTGAGAAGTGAGGAGGGGGTGGCCTTTTATAGGAGGAGGGGGGTGCCCCTCCTTCATGGCCGGTGCATGGAGGAGGTGACTCTTCACCTCCTCCATTCATGTGGTGGTAACTCCCTCCACATAAATTTGCCCCTTCACATTCTCTTTTAAAGTCTCCACTTTAAATGCATTAAATTTCTCCAAATTTAATGCTCTCTCATTTAATAAAACTCTTTTATTATTTTTATTCAGAATTTTGTTAATTACTTTAATTAACAAACATTCACATAAAAACCCCTGCAACATTTCAATATTACATGCAGAACCAATTTCAGCATTTTCACCCGAAACAGTTTCGGTGTCTATTGAAATTATTCCAGCGCTTTCTTAAATCTTTATCTGAAACATATTTGCTCCAAATGGTG
Source organism: Avena insularis (assembly GCA_023614405.1). Classification (NCBI taxonomy): domain Eukaryota; kingdom Viridiplantae; phylum Streptophyta; class Magnoliopsida; order Poales; family Poaceae; genus Avena; species Avena insularis. The sequence continues at coordinate 35,502,214 of CM042696.1, read as the reverse complement.
TCGGTATCCCTTAAGTGTGTCACCCTACGGTTCGCGAATAATGCAGACATGATCAAGACCCCTCTCCGATCAATAATCAGCAGCGGGACCTGGAGATCCATACTGACTCCTACACATTCAACGATGACTTCTGTGATCGTGAGAACCTTTAACGCTAGTAACTAAATCCCTTTGTCTCGCGATATATTACATGTCCGAGATTCGATCATCGGTATCTCCATACCTAGTTTGATCTCCTTACCAACATGCACTCTTTTCTCGTTCCCGTGATATAACATTCTAGTGATCACATCACTTGCTTGCAAGCTATTTCAATGTGATATCACCGAGAGGGCCCAGAGTATATCTATCCGTCATCGGGATGGACAAATCCCACTCTTGATCCATGAGCCTCAACATAACACCCTCGTAGCACTGCACCCACATTTATAGTCACCATGTTACGGTGTGACGTTTGATGTTATCAAGATACTCTTCCGGTGTTAGCAATTAACATGATCTCATGGTCTAAGGACTAAGATTACTTCGTATGATGTTATAGCAATATAAACATAATGACTTGATCGTAATGCTATACTTCGGATGAATGTTCATCATATCATTCCACCAATGGTGTGACCTTGTTATTAACAACATCCAATGTCCATGATCAGGAAACCTTGATCATCTTGTTAATCAACAAGCTAGTCTATAAGAGAGGCATAACTAGGAACCCTTTTTGTTTATTAAACACACATGTATTGATGTTTTCAATCAATGCAATTATAGCATGCAAAATAAACATTTATCATAAACATGGAATAAGATAATAACCACTTTATTATTGTCTCTCGGGCATATTCCCTTCACATGAAATGTAAAAGAAGGTCAATCTTCAGTGTTGGGTTCATTGACCCAGATAAAATACATTGCCAGACGCTAAAGGATAAACCCGAGGAAACACAGGAAAACCTTCTAAGGTTTCTAACGGAGCAAAATTTCTATGACCACATACTGTTTCCTTATAATTTCGCGTGAGTGTCTTACTCTGTTATACACATTCTCTTTTGCTTACTCGATGTTAAGTGTAATTGATGAGTTACTGATGTATATATAGCGATGTACAGCTTTCCATCGGATTCTCATGGACATTCAACTTGATAAGGGAAGAGTTGAAGTCATGGACCCATTAAAGAGACCCCTGGAACAGTTTAGTGACATGCAGGACATGCTCCAGAGGTAATTTTTGCGCTACAGTGCTGTCTCTTTCGTTGATTTCCTGAGATATCACGTAATAAATAACTCATTCATTTTCTTTACCGGGTAGGGTTTGGAACCAGTTCAAGAGTGCGGTTACGGGTGACTTTACTGAGAAGTTGGCGTTTAAGCCGGTCTCGGTAAGTAGTAGGCGCATCTCTTTACTTCTAGTTTCAATACAATTATGATGCATGATTATTATTTTGATTGAATTCTATTCTCGTAAAGTGCGCGAGGCAGCCACAGGGGACGAATCTATGTGGATTTTACGTTTGCGAGTTTATTCGCACGTTTACCAGTGAGCTGAATGATTATAGAGTCGATGTAAGCAATACATTCATAACATTATTTTTATTACCGTCACTTTTTGTTATCATGATTGATATTCATATTGATCTCCTTTTCTTATATAGTTCGAGAAAATGCGGGATCAGCTCCTACCACAGCAACGCGTAGTAGCAATTGCTGAAGAACTGGCAGGATTCTTGATGAACGAGATGATAGATGACGCCGGAGAATTTAGTGTGAATAGGCGCCGATGATCCCGACCGTGTAATTGAATAGACGGGCTCTAGTCCCGATAATTGTGATCTCCATGTGTAACTATCATGTATATATTTGTATGCTCGATCTTAAGAGAAGTTATCTTATGTATGCACGAACATGTACGGTATGTGGTAGCGTAGAAAACTATTTTCAAATGAAAAAAAAGAATACAAATTAAATTCTCTGCCGCGGCAGAGAACCATTTGTCCCGGTTCGTATTGAAAAAAAAGAATACAAATTAAATTCTCTGCCGCGGCAGAGAACCATTTGTCCCGGTTCGTAATACGAACCGGGACTAATGGGGGGGCACCCAGCGCCCGCAGAGACATCCACGTGGATGCCCATTGGTCCCGGCTGATAAGAGGGCCGGGACTAATGAGTGGGCCTTTAGTCCCGCCCCTCCAGTCCCGGTTACCAGGACCGGGACTAAAGCCCCTTACGGGCCGGGAATGGAGGCCCGTTTTCCACTAGTGTTAGCACTTCCTAGACGAGCAGTAATCTGCTTGATCGGTCCTAGTGTGCACTCTATCATATGAATTATGGGTGTTGAAACAACCGTATGAACAGAGAAGGGTATAACCAGTGAGGTATTTTAGTCCACAGCTCTGTCCACTTAGACGCATTGTTAAGCTATAAACATAACTAAATTACAGTCTAAGCCAATAAACAGTTCCATATAAAAACTTGTTAATGAATTCAAAGATAATATTGCAAGCATCATAACTGCCTTTCCAGCGGTAGATGATTCTCTATCTGGCAAGTAATACCGCTCCTTGTTCACAAACACGACAACAAACTTTATTTACAATATCTGAACAAATGACAAAAGGTTATAATACATAGAAAAGATTGTGACAAAAAGATGGGAAAGGAAAGGATTACTTCAGTCTAGTACTTCTCCAACGTAAGTTCGTCTCCCAGACAGACAGGTCCGTCTCCAGTAATTTGGGGCCCCTGTGTGAACATAAAACAACGAGACCTAAACTTCAGGGGGAAAATCTTACTTGCACTTAATTGTATAACTTTTAAGTGTATTATTGATTTATCAATATTTAGAATATGTCATACTCAATAGCTTGTTGCCGTGCTAATTACAAAACCGATGGATGATCTTTGATCGAGTCCTGGATTATTCTATGGAAACAGGCTATGTACTGACCTTGTTGTCCAATATTGATTGATCAACTGCTATATTTTTTGAGCCTGTACTTCAAGATAGGCAGGCGCAGCATGCCATCTGCTCCCGCAGCTGCCTCACACAACGCCGCCTGTTGATAGGAACGGCCACTGTCTGCTGATTGGGGGGACTGCCGCCGGTGGTTAGATGGAGCGCGCAGGTCACCGTGAAGAAGACGGCAGACGTGGACGGTGTTTTAGCGATGGAGCAGCCAAGGTGCGGGCGGTCGTGGTCTGTGGATGATCGAGTGCAGCGCGTGAAGTAGGAGAGCGAGGTGCCACAAGCGAGACATCGGGCTCGATCAATGGGGATCGATGGGCTCCAAGTAATAGCGTCATGGGTATATAGTTAGGGATTGTTTGATTCATAGGAATTACATAGGAATTGTGTAGGATTTGAATCCTATGAGAATTTTTCCTATGTAATTGTTTGATTCATAGGAACACATCCTATAGGAATTAATCCTATAGGAATCCTGTAGTATAATTCCTATAGAAAAGAAACATTAGATCAGACCTCATGGAAAAATTCCTTTACTACATCAAACAGAATTCCTTTTCCCATAGGATTCAAGTTAGCATGACATCTCAATCCTATGTTTTTTCTATTCCTATACTTTTCATATCCTATGAATCGAACAAGCCTTTATATACTGAATTGGTGGGCCAAGGAGATTTGGTGGCCATGGATACAGAATTGTGGCGACGGTCATAGACCAGTCTAAATGGGTTGAATAAACCAGTCCTCAGAGAACAAGAAATTTCTTTTTTCTTTCCTTTTCTTGCCAAATAATCAGGATTATTTGGGTGGGTGGGGGGCGGGGGGGGGGGGTGGCAAACTTGTGGGGGCCATTTTCGAGCGCTCAGCTCGCTCATGCCTTCGACGGCCCTGCTAGGGTGCACCCTATCATATGAACAGTGGCTTTTGAAACAACCGTATGAACATAAAAACAGTATAACGAAATGAGTTATTTCATTCCACATCTCTGTCCGCTTCAATGTATTGTTAAGCTGTAAACATTCCTTAATTACAGTCTAAGCCAAGAGCAGTTCCATGGAAAAACTTGTTAATGGATTCAGCGATTATATTGCAAGCATCATAACTGGTTTCCAAGGGTAGAGGATTTCTATATCTTGCAAGTAATACCACTCCATCCTCACAAACACGATATTACAATATGCAAAGAACGTGACAAAAAATCTAATAAATAGAAAATATTGTGACAACAAAAAATGGCAAGGCAAAGATAAATTCAGTCTGCTATTTCTCCAACATAAGTGTGTACTTCCTTCGATCCAATTTACGTGTCTTCACTTTACCTATATTTGTATGTATTTATAATCTAGACAAATTATTACTTGTCTCCACTTTGTCTATATAATCTAGACAAAGTTGAGACAAATAGTTTGGATGGAAGGAGTATCCCAAAGAGTTCAGGATTGAACTTGTGGGGAGCACTCGGAGGCACTTGCATTCACGATGCAAGATAATGTTCAGAAAGAAGTAGGGTAACAAATGAAGGAATGGAGTCGGAGAGAATAATCCCCTGAGACCTGACCCACAGGCCACAGCAAGACAAGAACAAATGAGTTACATGCCACAGAACACATATCAGCGCAGCTTGCATAATCTGCTGGATCAACACGGCAATACCTCTGTAGAGCAACAAAGGGAATTCACCAAGTTTGATTTCGGTAGTTGTCAGAGTCAGTACAAGCCAAGCGCTCGTCCCGGAGACATAGTTGTGCTTGATCGATCCAAGAGGCGGACGGAGCGAGAGATGGGGCGGAAAGGTTTGAGCTCGTGGCCTGATCCGACCCCCGACTCCAGCTAGTGCTCTGGTTCTGACTGCGGCGGAGAAGTCGGGTTCATCTCTGCATCTGCTCTGCAATCTGTCTAGTTCAGGTCGAGGTCAGCACGAACGCCAATTGCGATCATGGCAGGCAAGGACGAGTACACCGATCACATGCCGGCTGAGGCGCTTCCTCAGCAGCCGAAAGACCCGTTGCAGGCATAGGGGATTCTGCCCGAGCAGGGAAAGTGCAGTAACCACTCACCTCCGGCCGCGGCAGCCCGGCTATCCCCACTCCCCGGACCTCGCCGGCTTCCTATTGGCCATGAATTGTGGGTTTTGAGACAACTGTATGAACATAAAAACTGTATAATGAAATGAGTTATTTCATTCCACATCTCTGTCCGCTTCGATGCATTGTTAAGCTGTACAGTCTAAGCCAACAAACAGTTCCATGTAAAATCTTTTAATGGATTCAGCGATTATATTGCAAGTGTCATAATTGCTTTCCAGGAGCAGAGGATTCTCTATCTTGCAACTAATACCGCTCCATGTCCGGCCGGCACCAAAAAGGGCATGGCGTGTTTCTGCTACTGCATCCGGTTAGCAACCGCCTACGGAGGTGGAGGTGGAGGGAGGACCCCTCTGGTGGGCTGTTGCACGGCCATGTTCGAGGGCTACTGCGTCGCTAACCGACCTCGCCCGATCCGACGGTCCTGCTGTGTGATGCAAGATTGTCTCTTGGTCTTGGGCTCACGGCCGCCGGGGTGGTGGACATGGAAGGTGGATCGTGCGGATGGCTCGACGGCAGGCCATGTGGTGATGGTGTAGGTCCTTGCCTAACAGATGATGGGGTCCCTAGTGGTGATGTCGCTTAGGCATTGGCATCTCCTAGATCATGTGTTGAAGGCAGGGCTCGGGGGCAAAGCGCGGACCGATGGTGGGCGTGAGCGATGGTTTTTCTAGGGAAAGCTCTGTATTTCGATGCCAACATCAGCTATGGCGTGAGCGATTGTTTTTCTAGGGAAAGCTCTAAGTTTCGATGCCAACGTCAGCGATACCTGCGGGTGTCCTTACCATGTTGGCGGCGGCGTTGTGGGTTCCTTAGCAGCGTTAGAGCTCCGGGTGAAAACCCTTGACCATCATTCTCGGCGATGGTGGTGCGGCGTGTCGCTGACATCTCGGGGCCGTCGTCGTGGAGCTCTGTTTCCATTGGCGTCGTCGTCGACGTTGCACCCGTTAAGCATGCCCTGGGAATGTAGGCATTGACCCCTGAAACGTGTTACCAAACATCGTCTCCCTTCTACTTTTTGAAATGATGTACTTGCATTATTATGCTAACAAACAAATTGAAGTAGAGCACAAATTGGTAATCCAGTTTTTGAATATCTTCTCTCTTCTATCCAAACCTACTTTGACTACCCAAAATATGGGTAAGCTCTTGAAGATGCTCTACGAAAGGAGATATGTGGATCGGGCATGCTCCCGGGGTGATGCTATAGAGTGGCAGCTCACCGGACTTCCCCAATATGTGTGTTGATGGTGTAATTAATATTTGATGTATTGATGCACCGTATGATGGGTTCTTCGTATGTCCATTGAAGTTTACCACATGGTCCATTAATTGTCTCCTAGTTTGGTACAAAAAAAAATTGTCTCCTAGTTGATCTTATTTTTATACTATTCTGTTTTTGAGGAATTTTACCTATTATAATTTTATGTGTTGTCCTTTGGGCTGTGAGATGGACCTAATTTGTGTACGTGTGCACCTACGGTGAAAATGCATGTGCTTTCAGTAAATATAATTAATTGTTGGAGCGAAGTTACCTTTATTTTGCTATATATATATGCCTCTCTATATAACCATCAAACTTGTACCGACATCATATATGACTAGCTATTGTGATCGTTGAACAGTTCAACTGCATGGTCATTTAGGCTCTCCGATTCAAGTGTAGATTAGTTTTTTCGGCTAGATTACCAAAACACAAGCCAAGCTCGGTCAAGAAATGGATCTATGTCATTGAGGTTGATAGTGGTCTCATGACGGACTAGGAAGCACCACATATCGACTTTACTGCAGTGCACATACCTTATTCAAATTATAAGTTACTCGGAATGAGTGACCTCGGGAAAATATTTATTACATCACTGCCAAAGGATAGAACAACACCTCCTTACTTCACTAGTAGGGACGGAACCATTTAAGCTGAATGGGGGCCTTGGCCCTGGGCCAATTTCTCAATTTGCACCGGAGATCCAGTGATTTGGACGAGGAAGCCACTACCCACTATGCCCAGCACAATGGACTCAGCCGGGCAACTTTTAGCGTGTTAGGGTAGAAACAAAATTCTCCATGCCCATTGTCATGCATTGACTTCTGCAAGGGAGCAGGCTTAGCACAACGAGGAGGTCTCTGCTCCATTCGTAACAACATTTGATTTTTATAACCTTATTTTGAACCGCGCTGGATTTCTCAGCTCGCTGCCACCGGCACGTGTTGGAGATATGCCCAAGAGGCAATAATAAAAGTGGTTATTATTATATCTTTGTGTTTATGATAAATGTTTGCATCCCATGTAATTGTATTACAAGGAAACACTAATACATGTGTGTTTTGTAAACATAAAAGGGTCCCTAGTAAGCCTCTTGTTAAACTAGCTTGTTGATTAATTGATGATCATGGTTTCCTGATCATGGACATTGGATGTCATTAATAACAAGGTTGTATCATTAGGAGAATGATGTAATGGACACACACACCCATAGTAAGCGTAGCATTAGATCAAGTCATTAAGTTCACATTGCTATAAGCTTTCGATACATAGTAACCTAATCCTTCGACCATGAGGTTGTGTTAATCACCATCCCCGGATGAGTACTTTGATGACATCAAACACTACTTCGTAACTGGGTGGTTATAAATGTGTCATTAGGTATTCTAAAAGTATGTGTTGAAGCGCATGGACCAAGATTGGGATTTGTCCATCCATATGACGGATAGATATGCTCTGGGCCCTCTCGGTGGAATGTCATCTAGTTAGCTTGCAAGCATGTGACTAGGTCACAAGGGATGGCATAACACGGAACGAGTAAAGAGTACTTATCATTAACGAGGTAGAACTAGGTATGGAGATACCGATGATCAAACCTCGGATAAGTAGAGTATCGTGTGACAAAGGGAATTGGTTTCGTATGTTAATGGTTCTATCGATCACGAAGTCATCGTTGAGTATGTGAGAGCCGTTATGGATCTCCAGATCCCGCTGATGGTTATTGATCGGAGAGGTGTCTTCATCATGTCTGCATATTCACGAACCGTAGGGTGACACACTTAAGGTTCGAAGTTGTTTTAAGTAGATATTGAATATGCGTTGGAGACCGAATGTTGTTCGGAGTCTCGGATTGGATCCGGGACATCACGAGGAGATCTGAAACTGTCCGGAGAATAAGATTCATATAATGGGGATCATTTTCTAAGTTAGGAAATGTTCCAGAGTGTTTGTATGGGGATTCTAGAAGGTTTCGGAATGTTCCGGAAGGTTCTAGAAGATATCTTGGAGTTTATTTGAAAACCGAGATAAGATAAGATAAGATAAGATAAGATAAGGGAGATTTAAAGGGAAACTTGGGGGGGAAGGACTCTCCCCCCAAGCCTCCCTAGTGCGCCGGCCCTAAGGGGTGGGAACCCTAGGCCACACCCCTCCCTCTATATATAGAGGGGTGGAGGCGCCACCCCTCCTTGCCCCTTCCCACTCCAAACCCTAGCCGCCTCTCTCTTCCTCCTTCCATCTGCTCCGGCTTAGGCGAAGCCCTGCAGAATTCTCTCCACCACTACCACCACCACGTCGTCGTGCTGCTGGGATTGCGTGGAGAAGATCTACTACCTCCGCTCCTCGTTGGAACGGGGAGAGGAAGGTCTGCTTCGACTCCGCACGTGTGACCGTCATGAAGGCCGCCGAACGCTGGGCGCCGGAAGGATCATCTACTCGATCTTGAGATCGGCAAGTGATCGACTACATCATCCACGAGATCTAATCTCGTTAACACTTTCGGTTCTACGAGGGTTAGTACCGATCTATCTCGTTGCTCATGTCTAGTAGATTAGATCTTGGCTTTTATCTAGATTAGATCTAGGTTTTGTTCGTTCTTGCGGTAGAAAATTTTTGTTTTCCATGCTACGAACCTATCAGTGGTATCAGAGCCTTGTCTATGCGTAGATCTGTTGCACGAGTAGAACACAATGCTGTTGTGGGCGTTGGTGCTCGTGCCGTCTTTTGCTGTGTGTACTTTGCATCTTGCGGTATGGTGGGATGAAGCGGCTCGGACTAACATTACATGTCATCGCACATGAGACTTGCTCCACGCTTGAAGTACAACTTGCTTTGCACAAGTGGCTTTGCGGGTGTCTGTCTCTCCCATCATAGTATAGATCAAATCTACACTTTGCACTTGATAGCACTTGTATCAACGTTGTGGTTCAGTTTCGTAGGTAAGATCCATTCTTATTTGAAAGCCCCAAACCACGTAAAACTTGCAAAGAAAATTAGAGGCGTCTAACTTTGCAGGGGTTTTGTGATGCGATATGGCCACCATGTGATTGTGATTATATTTGATGTATGCAATGATCCTTGTAGTAATATGGCAACCGGCAGGAGCCTAATGGTTGTCTTTAATTTTGTTAAGACCTGCGTGTCTATTTATCTTGTAATAGCTTTATTCCAAGTAGTTGTAATAGTTGCTTGTGATGATGGACAACCATGAAGCCGCGCCACTGACCTTGACGCAATGCTGGTGATGATGGAGATCACGTCCGTGCTTTGGAGATGGAGATCGAAGGCACAAGAAGAAAGGGCCATATCATATCACACTAATTATGAATTGCCTGTGATGTTAATCCTTTATGCATCTTGTATTGCTTAGATCGCGACGGTAGCATTATAAGATGATCCCTCTCACTAAATATCAAGTAATAAAAGTGTTCGTCCTTAGTTGGCACCGTTGCTAAGACTCGTCGTTTCGAAGCATCTCGTAATGATCGGGTGTGATAGATTCTACGTGTGCATACAACGGGTGCAAGCCAGATTTGCACATGCGGAAACTGAGGTTAATCTTGATGAGCCTAGCATGTACAGACATGGTCTCGGAACACGGAATACCGAAAGGTAGAGCACGAGTCATATGAATGATATGATGAACATGAAGATTGTTCGCCGATGAAACTACATCTTCTCTCGTGAAGATCGGACTTGGTGTAGTGGACTTGGTTCGTGTAATCACTAAGACAATGTGAGGGATGTTGTTTTGAGTGGGAGTTTACCTAGTTAATCTGAGAATTGAAGTTGAACTCAATTTATCATAAACTTAGTCTAAACTACTTGCAAATTTGTTGTAGATTATGGCGAACCTCTCCATCAATTTCAATGCGTTCCTAGAGAAAGAAAAACTTAAGAACAATGGAAGCAACTTCACGGACCGGGCTCGTGGTCCAAGATTGTCCTCGTGGCTGGTCGATGACCTATGTGCTCGATGCACCGCTAGGTGACCCACTGCAGAAGATGCCACCGATGACGTAAAAATGTTTACGCCACTCGGAAAAATCATTACTCCACGCTTCAGTGTGCCATCCTCACGGTCTAGAAACGGAGCTTGAAGCGCTTTGAGCACCACGACCTGCTCGAGATCATTAAGGAGCTCAAGCTCATTTTGAGACTCACGCCGTGAGAGCTATGAGGCCTCCGAAAAGTTCTTTACCGCAAGATGGAAGAGGGAAGCTCCGTTAGCAGCACGTGCTCACCATGTCCGGGCACGCAAACAAGCTCCAAGAGTTGGGGATAACGATTCCTAATGAGTTAGGATTCACCGTGTCCTCCAATCAACGCCACCGAGTTATAAGAACTTTGTGATGAACTACAATATGCAATCGCATGAATAAGACGCGTTGCACGAACTATCGCCCATGCTGAAAACTGAAGTGGAGATCAAGAAGGAGCACCAAGTGTTGATGGTCAATAAGACCACCAATTTCAAGAAACAGGGAAAGCCTAAGAACAAGGGCAACTTCAAGAAGGATGGCAAGAAAGCTGCCGCACCAGCTAAGAAGCCCAAGGCTGGTCCTAAGCCTGAAACTGAATGCTTCTACTGCAAGGGTGCTGGTCACTGGAAGCGTAACTGCCCCAAGTACCTGGCAGATCTGAAAAACATCAACATCAAGAAGAAAGGTATATTCGATATACATGTTATTGATGTGTATCTTACTAGTAATCATAGTAGTGCCTGGGTATTTGATACTGGTTCGGTTGCTCATATTTGTAACTCAAACAGAGCTGCGGAATAAACGAAGACCGGCGAGAGACGAGGTGACGGCGCGTTGAAATGGCTCCAAGGTTGATGTGATCGTCGGCACGCTCCTCTACATCTACCTTCGAATTAGTTTTAAATTTGAATAATTGTTATTTGGTGCCTGCTAAGCATGAACATTATATCCGGATCTTGTTTATTAAGCAGATGCTTACTCTTTAAATCCGAGAATAAAGGTTGTTCGTTTTATATGAGTAATATCTTTTATGGTAATGCACCTGAGATGAATGGTTTATTCTTACTGAATCTCGATAGTAGTGATACACATGTTCACAACATAGATGCTAAACGAACAAGATTGAATGATAATTCTACATACATGTGGCAATCGTGCCTTGGTCACATTGGAGTGAAGCGTATGAAGAAACTCCATTCTGATGGACTTCTTGAATCACTTGATTTTGAATCACTTGAAAGATGTGAAGCATGTCTAATGGAAAAAATGACTAAGACTCCATTCTCTGGAATAATGGAGCGAGCTATAGACTTATTGGAAATAATACATACCGATGTGTGCGGTCCAATGAGTGTAGCATCGCGTGGTGGATATCGTTATGTTCTCACTTTCACGGATGACTTAAGTAGATATGGGTATGTCTACTTTATGAAACATAAGTCCGAAACTTTCGAGAAGTTTAAGGAATTTCAAAGTAAAGTGGAAAATCATCATAACAAGAAGATTAAGTTTATGCTCGACCATGGAGGTGAATATCTAAGTTATGAGTTTGGCATGCATTTAAAGAAATGTGGTATACTTTCGCAGTTGACACCGCCGGGAACACCACAGCGTAATGGTGTGTCCGAACGTCGTAATTGAACTCTCTTAGATATGGTTCGGTCTATGATGTCTCTTACAGATTTACCGCTATTGTTTTGGGGCTATGCATTAGAGACAGCCGTATTCACTTTAAATAGGGCACCATCTAAATCCGTTGAAACGACACGTGCATTTAATTGTGGTTTGGAAAGAAACCTAAGTTGTCGTTCCTTAAAGTTTGGGGTTGCGAAGCGTATGTAAAGAAGTTACAACCTGATAAGCTAGAACCCAAAACGGAGAAATGCGTCTTCATAGGATACCCTAAAGAAACAATTGGGTATACCTTCTATCAAAGATCCGAAGGAAAAGTTTTCGTTGCCAAGAATGGATCCTTTCTTGAGAAGGGGTTTCTCTCGAAAGAAGTGACTGGAAGGAAAGTAGAACTCGACGAGGTTATTGAACCTTCTCTCGGGATTGAGAGTAGCGCAGCACCGGAAGATGTTTTCGTGCCGCCTGCACCAACTGGAGAGGAAGCTAATGATGGTGATCATGAAACTTCGAACGAAGTTACTACTGAACATCGCAGGTCAACGAGGGTTCGTACCACCCCTGAGTGGTATGACTCTGCCTTGAACGTCATGTTGGTGGACAACACTGATGACCCTGCGACGTATGAAGAAGCTATGGTGAGCCCAGATTCCAACAAATGGCTAGAAGCCATGAAATCCGAAATGGGATCCATGTACGAAAACCAAGTATGGACTTTGGTGGACTTACCGGATGGCCATAAGGCTGTCGAGAACAAATGGATTTTCAAAAGAAAAACAGATGCTGATGGTAATGTTACTGTCTATAAAGCTCGACTTGTCGCGAAAGGGTTCCGACAAATTCAAGGTGTTGACTATGATGAGACTTTCTCACCAGTAGCGAAGCTAAAGTCTGTGAGGATTTTGTTAGCAATCGCTGCATATTTCGACTATGAGATATGGCAGATGGATGTCAAAACGGCGTTCCTTAATGGTGACATTGAGGAAGAGTTGTACATGGTACAACCCAAGGGTTTTGTCGATCCTAGTGATGTCGACAAGGTATGCAAACTTCAGCGCCCATTTATGGATGAAGCAAGCATCCCGAGTTGGAATCAACGCTTTGATAAAGTAATCAAAACTTTGGATTTATACAAACTTATGGAGAAGCTTGTATTTACAAGAAAGTGAGTGGAGCTCAGAGCATTCCTAGTACTATATGTAGATGACATACTGTTGATTGGGAATAATGTAGAACTTCTTAATAGCGTCAAAGCCTATTTGAATAATAGTTTTTCAATGAAGAATCTTGGCGAAGCGGCATATATTCTAGGCATCAAGATTTATAGAGATAGATCAAGACGCCTGCTAGCGCTTTCACAAAGTACATACCTGGACAAAGTTCTAAAGAAGTTTAGAATGGAAGAGAGCAAGAAATGGTTTGTGCCCATGTTGTCAGGTAAGACCTTGAGTAAGACTCAAAGTCCAGCTACGGCGGAAGATAGAGAGAAGATGAATAATGTTCCCTATGCCTCAGCCATAGGTTCTATCATGTATGCCATGTTGTGTACAAGACCGGATATAGCACATGCTGTTAGTTTGACTAGCAGATATCAAAGTGATCCTGGAATGGAGCATCGATGACGGTCAAGAATATCCTTAAGTACCTGAATAGGACTAAGGATATGGTTCTTTCTTATGGAGGTGATGAACAGCTTGTTGTAAACAGTTACACTGATGCTAGTTGGAACACCGATCCATGACTCAAGTCACAGTCGGATAATGATTTATTTTGAATGGTGCTGCGGTTGAGCTGGAGGAGTGCCAAGCAAAGTGTTGTGGCGAAATCTTCAACTGAATCGAATACATAGCTGCTTGAGGCTGAACAAGAAGCCATATGGATGAAGGAGTTCATTACTGAACTTGGCATGGTTCCTAGTGCGTTGGACCCGATGGCCATCTACTGTGACAACACAGGTGCCATAGCTAATGCACAGGAGCCAAGGTCACATAGAAAGCTGAAGCACATCAAGCTACGTTTCCATGCTATTCGCGAGTATGTCCGAGATGGTGACATAAAGATTTGCAAAGTACACACTGATCTAAATGTGGCAGATCCGTTGACTAAACCTCTCCCTAGAGCAAAGCATGACCAACACCAGAACGCCATGGGTGTTAGGTATATTACCATGTAATCTAGATTATTGACTCTAGTGCAAGTGGGAGACTGTTGGAGATATGCCCAAGAGGCAATAATAAAAGTGGTTATTATTATATCTTTGTGTTTATGATGAATGTTTGCATCCCATGTTGTAATTGTATTACAAGGAAACACTAATACATGTGTGTTTTGTAAACATAAAAGGGTCCCTAGTAAGCCTCTTGTTAAACTAGCTTGTTGATTAATTGATGATCATGGTTTCCTGATCATGGACATTGGATGTCATTAATAACAAGGTTGTATCATTAGGAGAATGATGTAATGGACACACACACCCATAGTAAGCGTAGCATTAGATCAAGTCATTAAGTTCACATTGCTATAAGCTTTCGATACATAGTAACCTAATCCTTCGACCATGAGGTTGTGTTAATCACCATCACCGGATGAGTACTTTGATGACATCAAACACTACTTCGTAACTGGGTGGTTATAAAGGTGTCATTAGGTATTCTGAAAGTATGTGTTGAAGCGCATGGACCAAGATTGGGATTTGTCCATCCATATGACGAATAGATATGCTCTGGGCCCTCTCGGTGGAATGTCATCTAGTTAGCTTGCAAGCATGTGACTAGGTCACAAGGGATGGCATAACACGGAACGAGTAAAGAGTACTTATCATTAACGAGGTAGAACTAGGTATGGAGATACCGATGATCAAACCTCGGATAAGTAGAGTATCGTGTGACAAAGGGAATTGGTTTCGTATGTTAATGGTTCTATCGATCACGAAGTCATCGTTGAGTATGTGGGAGCCATTATGGATCTCCAGATCCCGCTGATGGTTATTGATCGGAGAGGTGTCTTCATCATGTCTGCATATTCACGAACCGTAGGGTGACACATAAGGTTGAAGTTGTTTTAAGTAGATATTGAATATCGTTGGAGACCGAATGTTGTTCGGAGTCTCGGATTGGATCCGGGACATCACGAGGAGATCCGGAGAATAAGATTCATATAATGGGGATCATTTTCTAAGTTAGGAAATGTTCCAGAGTGTTTGTATGGGGATTCTAGAAGGTTTCGGAATGTTCCGGAAGGTTCTAGAAGATATCTTGGAGTTTATTTGAAAACCGAGATAAGATAAGATAATATAAGGGAGATTTAAAGGGAAACTTGGGGAGGAAGGACTCTCCCCCCAAGCCTCCCTAGTGCGCCGGCCCTAAGGGGTGGGCCTAGGGGTGGGAACCCTAGGCCACACCCCTCCCTCTATATATAGAGGGGTGGAGGCGCCACCCCTCCTTGACCCTTCCCACTCCAAACCCTAGCCGCCTCTCTCTTCCTCCTTCCATCTGCTCTGGCTTAGGCGAAGCCCTGCAGAATTCTCTCCACCACTACCACCACCACGCCGTCGTGCTGCTGGGATTGCGTGGAGAAGATCTACTACCTCATTGCTCATTGAACGGGAGAGGAAGGTCCGCCGACTCGCACGATGACCGTCTCATGAAGCGCTTTTAGCACGGCCGGAAGGATCATCTACTCGATCTTGAGATCGGCAAGTGATCGACTACATCATCCACGAGATCTAATCTCGTTAACACTTTCGGTTCTACGAGGGTTAGTACCGATCTATCTTGTTGCTCATGTCTAGTAGATTAGATCTTGGCTTTTATCTAGATTAGATCTGGGTTTTGTTCGTTCTTGCGGTAGAAATTTTTTGTTTTCCATGCTACGAACCCATCAGCACGAACTACCATTTGATATCTGGAGCTCTTCATTGCGAAAATTTAAAATTTCAATGACCTCAACTACAAACTAAGGATAACATACTAGTATATACATGTGTTTGTTTGAGTAATGCCAAACGAATCCTAAATATGATAATGATACTCGTAACTTAGCAAAAATTCCATAATACTAACCATAAAAAATTGTGGAATAAATCATACATGTAATATAATACACGCTTACGATTTCTTATAAACACCATTACAATCATTTGACATGTTTAGTTGTTGTAACTTATAAACCCTTTTTACATTACTTTGTGTAAATGACTTAGTTCTTCTTAGGAAGCAAATATTATAGCTCGGTGTACAACAAGTTTGTTTTTCTTCTTCTGAGCTCTGAGTGTATCATATTTTCGCAGCAAATATTACAACTATATGTGCCAACGTATTTATTTATATGCTTGATTGTTTTCATAATTTCTCGAACTTATTAATATGATTTTTTTAGTAAGTTACCAACCAAATGTACTAGTATAAAACCCTAAACAAACAGGGGCAGACCCTTTTTTTTTGAAAGGGGCAAACAATCTGAGTGGTGCATTTCTTGTATAAGTTCACATAATTTGAATATTTTTCTACTAAAACTGAACAAACTCTATTGAAGTTTCAAATTTTGAGTCGGTGCCAAGGCCACCACTGGCTTTAAGTTTGGTCTTCCCCTGTACACAAGTGTTGTGGGGCCCACATGGAAGAACCTCACGATAGGCCTTCATTGTATCTTTTTCATGGGTCTGCCTCTATGCACAAGAGTTGTGGGGCCCACATGGAAAGACCCCGCGATAGGTCTTCATTGTATCTTTATCATGGATCCACCCTTGTGTTACCACTATCAATGCGTTATGTCCGAACATATTGCCCCTACCCTTGTCTTATAATTAACTCGGGCTTTTAGGTGAAATTTTACGTTGGCCTTTCCATTAGTATAGGTTACTCCCTCCGTCCCAATGGAGGTGGTGCCTTAGTTTTGAGTGCGTAAACTTTAACCACAAATTTAACCAATAATATATGTATTATGTGTGGTAAATATTATACCAGTAGAAAATTCAGTATAGTACGAACTCAATGGTATAATTATTTCTTGACATACAATGTATGTTTTGTTTGTCAAATTACTGGTCAAATTTAAATCTCGGAAAAACATGGGTGCCACATAAATAGGGACAGAGGGAGTTCAATGCTAAGGCCCTGTTTGGAACAAAGGAAAACCATGACATAGAGAATTGGATTCCTATAGAAAAATTTATATGGTACCGTTTGGAACAGAGGAATAGGAATCTTGGTTTCCTTCGAAATTCCTACTTGGAGGGCTATTTCATCAGAATTTTGGAGGAATACTAACATGAGGTCTCACCTCATGTTTTCATCTTCCCATGTATGTAATTACTGTGTTTTTCCGTGCCATATCCAAAAGACGTTTTTGAAGTTTTCCTATGGTTTTATTTCCGGTAGAAATCTAGGATATATGATATCTCAATTCCTATATTTTCGCTATTCCTATGTTTTGAATTCCTACGTTCCAAACAGGGCCCAAGAAGTCTTGAGTTCAAAACCTAGTCACAGTAGTATTATATAAAAATGGTAAATTTTTAGCTTAAAATTTATATATGTATTACGAAGATGGCAACAGAAATACGATGAATACACATTCCTCATAAAAAGACAGAATTTACATCAACCTGTAGCACTTTTCTATGCACCTATCCGCGTGAATAACATCAAGATAAATCCATTAAGTACCTCGAATAAATGCTAAAATATAATCTAGGTAATTTTGAATGTAATCATTTGGCTTGATCCTACTTCTACTCTGGCGCATTTCGTGGTTCCAACGGACGCAAAGAAGCATGGACGAAGAGAACAGTTCCACGAAGCACATGCCTATGGCAGAGGTTGTTTAAAACAAAGGAAAGATGATGCACACGTACTGGTGTAGGGGAATTCCCGAAACCACGTCAAGTACATGGATGGGTGTCCGGCCACGGCAGCAGGCATTTTGATCCACGTGAGGTTAGTTGGGCTAGATAATCTAGGTTATGAAATATCTTTTTTCACCTTTCGTCAAAACACCGTTCATTCCACATAGAATTAGGGATGCTAAGTTTCTTGATTCTACAGCCGTATGAGACTTTCAGGGTTGATTTGCTTGACACAAACTTGGCACTTAGAGCCTTTAACAGTAGTGAATTCGGGAATTAAACTCGTATTGACTAGCCACGTCATGCAACTAAAATTAATATGACAGAGTCGTGGACCAAATATTGGACTCATGATTAATAACTTTAGTATACGAGTCTAACAAAAATAGACCCTTTATAAGATGAGTCTACTTAATCCACGTCATCTGGACTCAGGCATGACTCTTTATACAGGAGAACAGTAACAATAGGAGGTGCAATTTGTGCCTGTGGTAATGTATGCACGTCTTATACCTTTCACAATGGGGTGTATCTTAGCAAATTATCCTAGGAGAAATAAATGGTTAAGAGACAACTTCTCCAATGCATTGTTTCTTAAGTGGTGTATCTATATTTAATGATTTGGATGACATGCATGTATTCGATTAGCCTAACCATTGATTTTTGTCTATGGTTTTGTGCAAGAGGTGTTTCTTACTCCTTAAGTATAGTGCCACATAGGAAAAGTGCCTATCAATTGAGATTCGTCTTATAATTTACTCGCAGTGAGTGGCCTCAAGAAAATGTTCACCAAAGTTTGATCCATAATGAGAACGTATTGCTGATACTCCATTACCAATTTTCTATCATGAGCTAGCGTAAAACACTAGAGCCTGGGTCGTGCCAACGGGGGCGCCTCCTAAGCGATCATCTGGGTTAGTTCTATTGATGTTCAGTTTATTAGCACTTCCTGACTAATCGGTAATCTGTTTGATCCATCCTATTGTTGATCCTATCATATGGATTACGAATTTTGAATCAACCGTATGAACGTAAAAACGACATAAGCAATGAGTTTATTTCACTCCACAACTCTGTCCGCTTCGATGCATTGTTAAAATGTAAACATCCTTTAATTACAGCCTAAGAAAATAAACAATTCCATGTAAAAACTTGTTAATGGATTCAGCAATTATATTGCAAGCACCGCTTTCCAAGCTTAGAGGATTCTCTATCTTGCAAGTGATACCTCTCCATCACTATTAGAAAAATAGCTATAGGTAGATCACATACCCATGGAACACCTAAAAGGGTGTCCCACGGGTATATACTTGTGGCGCATCTTTTTGAGGTGCTCCACGGGTAGGGAGGTACATGTGTTGCATCTTCTAAGTGATACTCCTGTCCTGCGCAGGGTGGCCCTCTACTCATGGTGCACCACTATGCCATGTGTCACGGGTAAGGGTCTGCAAAAAATAAAATAAAATATTAAACACATCAAATTTTAAAATCCTTTGATAGATAGATAGGTAATGCGGTCTAGTTTGTAGCAGAATTAACAGTAAAATGGTCATAACATTTGCATGCCATTTCGGATTAAAAAGTTTTTTATATGAAAATTCATCTACGTGAAATTCTACATCCGCTCACAGGTGATTTTTTAGAATTTCAAAATTCAAAAAGAAAAAATATTACGGTAAAAAATAAGATATTTTCCTGCAAAATAGAAAAATTGGACCACTTACCCGTGGCGCACCCCATATTGGTGCACCACGGGTAAGTGTGAGCAGCATTCGAATTTAAATCCGGCCCAGCCACCTACCTCTTTCCCTTTCTCTTCTTCCTACTCTTCTCCTCCACATTCCACTCCCATTATCCTCTCCTCCTCCTCCCTCTAATCCCCTCCCCTCTCCTTCTCCTCCCCATCTCCTCGTCATTCTCCCATTCTCCT
This sequence comes from Avena insularis, assembly GCA_023614405.1. Classification (NCBI taxonomy): domain Eukaryota; kingdom Viridiplantae; phylum Streptophyta; class Magnoliopsida; order Poales; family Poaceae; genus Avena; species Avena insularis. The sequence continues at coordinate 35,482,523 of CM042696.1, read as the reverse complement.
TCACATTCCCCTTTTCCTTCTCCTTCTCCTTCACATCTACCTTCCATTTCTCCTCGACCTCCACCTTTCCCTTCTCCTCCACCTCGAGCTCATCCCCACGCCTCAACCATGTTGCCCTCCTCTGAACGTGCCGTCCTCCTTTGGCTAGACCTCTGACCGCGTCAGCCCGCCACCTCCCGCTCGACGCCGACGAGGACCAGCGCGGCCACGGCCTTCCTCACCTACCTCTGATTGTATGTTGTGGTCGCGGCAACGGCCTCAATGTTTGAGCTCAGGCGAGGCGACGGCGGTGATAGGGGACTCGATTGCTTTTGGTACGCCACGGCCAAGAGTTACCTGTGGCACGATTTTAGTGGCGCACGGGTGGTGTGCCACGGGTAGCAAAAAACGGTGTGCGCCATGGTAGCCCTTTTCTAGTGGTGCATGTTCACAAACATGATAACAAGATTTACAATATCCGAAGAACGAGACAAAATCTTCTAATATATAGAAAAGATTATGACAACAAAAAAGGGCAAGGCAAGGAAAATTCAGTCAGCTACTTCTCCAACATAAGTGTGTACTCTGTTGGATCCAAATTACTTGTCTCAATTTTTTTTAGATTCACACGTGTCTATACATAGAGATACACACATGAATCTAGATATAGTTGGGATAAGTAATATGGATCCGAAGGAGAGCTCGGGATTGAACTTGTGGGGAGCACTCAAAGGCACTTGCATTCACGATGCAAGATAATGTTCAGAAAGAAGTAGGGTAACAGATGAAAGAAAGGAGTCGGAGAGAATAATCCCCCGAGGCCTGAGCCACAGCGAGAGAACAACATCAGATACATGCCATAGACCACGCCGTATCAGCGCAGCTTGCATAATATGCCGGATCAACACCGCTGTAGATCAACAAAGGGCATTCACCAAGTTGTCAGAGTGAGTACAAGCCAAGCGCTCGTGCCGGAGACGTAGCTGTGCTTGATCGATCGATATGACTATGAGGCGGACCGAGCTAGAGACGGGGCGGAAAGGTTTGGAATGCTGACGTTTCGGACTCAGCCCACAGAGAAGCCCGACTCAGGCTCGTGCCCTGATCCGACCCCCGACTCCGGCTAGTGCCCTGGTTCTTCCGACTACGGCGGAGAAGCCGGGTTCGTCTCTGCCTCTGTTGCTCTGTAATCTGTCTAGTCGTTCAGGTCGAGGTCAGCACGAAAACGCCACCTCCGACCACCATGCACCTAATTCCGATCATGGCGCACATGTCGGCTGAGGCGCTTCCTGAACAGCCAAAGGAAGAGGACTCCAAAGATTCATTGCAGGCACATGGGAGGAAGACATGTGCACTAACCATGCACCTCCGGCCGCCGCAGCCCGGCTATCCCCAGACCTCGTCGGCTTCCTCTTGGCCATGAAGACCATCGACCACCTAGACGAACTGACCGACGTGTTCCCGCCGGAGTGGATCGAGAAGAGGAGGCAGGAACACAAGCAGAGGGTGGAGCTCTACGAGAAGATCGACGACAACATAGAACTGTACCAGGACAAGATCCGCAAGGAATTGAGCGAGCACGGCTACATCCAAGCCAAGCAAGTCAGCGAAGAGTGGCTGGCTAGCTTCACCAAGCTCGAAGCACGGGGCAAGGAACGATTTGCAAAGAGCAAGAAAATCGAGTACAATGACTCTGACTTCGAGGACTAAGGCGGAGCTCTAGAATCCAGTCGTAATTTATTTGATGGTCAATATAATTGTGATGTTGTACGCTAAGTGATGAAGAAAATCAGCACTAGTATCTGCATACTACTCCCTCTGATCTAAATAAATTAATTGACTCGGATTTATCTAAATTCGGATGTATCTAGTCCACTATTTGAATTGGAAGGAGTATTAGAAATGCGACCCGGTTGTTGGTCTGTTAGTGGACTTGCTTTTGGATCAGGTTTTTGTTGTATTAGGGGTGATTTTTCTCGTCTACTCTACATGCTTTCCCTCTTCTTTATTATTTTCCCTGTTTTTTGTGGCCATTCTCTATGCCAGTTGCTTGCACGGAACGAGATTGTCGAACACACCATGTGGTTTGTCACTAGACTTATATAATATCTCACGCACTGTCAGGGTGTGTGGCGAGGGGGAACTAGAGAGACTCACAACATTTACTAGCTACTAGTAACTTCGACATGTTCGACTGAGCTAGCCAGTGGCACAACCAAGTGAGCCAGCGCTCGAGCCCAGGTCGCGGGCAGCCCTCGCAGATTGCTGCTTGCTGCTAGCCAACTGGTCGACGCCCACTTCCCATTGCTCAGGAGTTTCGATTGCGCGCTTTGATTCCATTGTAGATTGTTGCCAGATCAAATTTTTAGACCACGGCCAAGCCATGGTTGACCAATGACATATGGTTTGTAGTGGACTTGCCTTTGGATTATAAGTTATTCGGAATGAGGGGCGCTGGGAGAACAATAAATGATAATTCCTAAATTGTCCGATCAATACAAGAATACCGTTCTCCTAGTATGCTCTCATTCGCACTCTCCTTCATCTCTTCACTTCAAACCGTACCTCCACTTCCAACATTTCTCCTCTCCGTCTTGCCAATTTTGGGTGGGCAATATACTAAATCAGTGATACTTATTATGGATTGGAGAGAATACTTTAGACTTATCATGTAGCTCTCTTTCTTAAATATGTGTCTATTTTGAGTCAATTCTCTCGGAAATGTTATTTTAGAAATTAATAGTAAGAGAGCCTAAAGTTTGTCAAGGAGAAGTTTGTAACTCAGTTGATCAATATATAAATAGATCGAGTGGTGGCAGTTAACACCACGAACCCTAAACCTTTTAGCTTGGTATGAGAGCCAAAGTCGTTGATGCTATGACCTCGTCTGCCATCTACATCTTGGACACGGCTGGATCCTGTCTCCACCCCTTTCGCCACCATCCCTGCCTCCATCGTCTCCACCATCGTTCCCACCCTCCCCATACAAATAGATCGTGGCAACTTCAATATTGTCGCGCTCTCTTATAATTCCCAACCTCTTCAGGGCTAACCTACATGGTTACCTCAATGGCTCCATAGCGGCTAAGGCAAAGATCACCACCGTGGGCATCGGTGATGACAAGATGACCACCTGAAACCCGAAGTATCACAGGTAGTGGAGACAGGACCAGAAGGTCCTCGGCCTGCTGCTTTCCTCGATGGCCGAGGATATTGTGCGCCAGATGACCGGCTCCCACACAGCGGTTGCGGTTTGGACAGCCGTGCATGCCATGTTCTGGGTGCAAAGTCGTGCGAACTTTCGACACATCCCGTGTCAACTGCAGACATTGCGCAAGCAGGAGATGACAACAACAGAGTACATGCACAAGATGAAGGCTCTTCAGGACACCATGGCCCCTATCGGTGCTCCAATCTCCGATGACGAACTTGTCGACTATTACCACCGGTGTCGGCCCTACCTTCAACTTGCTTGCTTCCACTCTCACCATGGGAAACATCTCGGTACCTTTCTCCAATTTTTACCCTCTCGTGCTCTCGCTTGAGGATCTTCAAGTGCAACAAGGTCAAGTTGAAGAATGGTCTTCCTCGGCCAATGCCGCGCGATGCATCCCAGCTCCTACGGAAACACTATCCATCCGTGTTTGCAGGACTACAACATAGCCTTTCAAGGCAGAGGTCGTCCCTCTGGCGGTGGTTGGCCAGTCGGGGCAAGGCCCACTAGCGGCAACGGCTACAACTGCAACAACGATGGTAATGGTCGCAATGGGGGTGGAAATGGCCATTGGTGTCCATGTTGCAAAATTTGCATCTATTGGCGGCATGAGGTATTTGAATGCTGAAACAACTTCGATCACGACTTCGACATCGAGAACAACCAGCACTCCGGCAACTTGGCATCGACGATCTCCATCATGGGCTTCAATGTCAACCCTCACCGGTATATGGTACCAGTGATATGGATCGATCTCGAACGCCTTCACGTGCACAGGTGATATGAGTTTAGCCGGTTCATCACTAAAATTAAAAGATATATCCTTCATGTTCCTCATATCAGTAAACATCTCCTGTCCTTCTACTTCCATGTTTTCGATAATGACGTTTCATTGAGTTTCGTCATCATTTTTCTGTGTTAAGAACAAGGCCACGAGGAGAACAATACTTCATGGTAGGAACCATGTGGGCTCTACCCTATTCCTCATAATCGCACATCGTCATCATCTTCTCGTCATGCATCCTCTAGCATCAAGGTCACATCGTCGCAGTGGCATCAACTTCTTGAACATCCCACAAATAATGTAGTGCAATCTATTGTTAAGCAAAATGAGATTTCGTGTTCTTTGTTAGTGGAGTTGCTTTTGGATCAGGTTTTCGTGGTATTGGGGTGATTTTCTCGTCTATTCTACATGTTTTCCCTTATATCCTTGTTACCCGTGCCCCTATTATTGTTGCCTTTCTCTAGCCCGGTTCCATGAACGGAATGAGATTGTCGAACACACCATGCACGTGTTTTGTCTTAGGCTTGTACAATATATTAGGCATTGTCACGTGTGGCGGCTGAGGGGGGCGAGAAAGACTGACAACATTTACAAGGTTGTATGCCAATAACTCCACATGTTCCACTGAGCTAGTCGGTGCATTTAATAATCATGATTCATGTCAACTACCAACAATTTTTTGTTCTATACCATCCTATATAAAACAATCGAAGGACTAGACCTTGCGATTGCACAACATTTTAGGTATTTCATTCTAGTGTATATTGTTGCCGGATGAAATTGGTAGAACAAGGCCAAGCCATACTTGATCATGACATATGTTTTGTAGTGAACTTGCCTTCAGATCATAAGTTATTAAGAATGAGTGTCATTGGGAGAACGATTAAGACATGTTATTCTCGTCAGTGCTAGCAAGAACTATTGCCTAGCTCGCTCCACTCTTTCGCACTCTCCACCATCCAGTAGCGGAGGTTACAACTTTTTTGAGGTATGGCCAAACCATTCTGTACACAACAAGATTGAAGTTGAAGTTTTCGTGAGTGCCAACACATATATAGGGTGAACTTGGAAATTTTTAAGGTGTGGCGGAGGCCAAACCTTGCCAGATTAATTGCTGCTTCCGCCACTGTCTCCATCTTCACTTGAAACCACGAATCTTCAAACATTTCTTCTCTCTATCTAGCCGATATTGGCCGGACAATATTAAGTACTTTAGTTTTGATATGTAGCTCTTCTTTCATAAGAGTGTGTCTATTCTGAGTCAATTCTCTCAAAAATGTAAGCAAGACATTCCTCTTCTAAAAAATGGCATAGTAATTAATCGGCTTACAATGGGTCTATATCAGTTAAGAGCATTTGAATATTCTTTAAGAAAGGATTTGAACGTGTTTAGAGTAAAAGGTTCGAATGTGGTTCAGCAAGCAGAAGGGTTCGTAAGAGAATGAAGATTACCTAGTCAAGATAAATGACAGACCAATTTCTTTAACAAGATCAATGCAAAATATCAAGCAAATGCTACATATCACAAACAACTACGCTAAAAAACAGCCACAAGCCAGAGAAAGGCACCAAAATATATTTGGAGTATCTTTCATAAGCTCATGATTCAGCCATGAATGTGAACATGTCATATTATAAGGGTTCACGACACATTTATCTCATTTTCAGTTGCTTCCTCTTGAGCCTCCTCGCTCTCGTGTGCACTGCACATTCTTGCAACAGATGTACATAATACAAGCACACAGTGTCTAATGACTAATGGTCAAGCTGGACCCAATTTGAGCAAAAACACACTGTCCAAAAAATACGATAAGAAATATTGCAACATGTGTAGCAAAACATCAAAAATCATCCATTATATATTCAAAATGTTAAATCAGCTAGTGTATCATGTATATGCAAAATGAGACTGTAGGACGGTAGCTGCCGAGCTGAAGCAACCCATCATGCTCTGGTCAGCTAACATCACTCGCTAGTTCTCCAACATAAGCTATTCCACAACTGAAATGTAGGATTTGAACTTGTAAATTGACTCACTCACTGGGAAACAACATTCACATGGACAAATAAGTTCAGAGAGCGGGAGGGTGAAAGATAATAGAATAAGTACAGCCTGAGGAAGATAAATACCACAAACTGATCTCCTGAAGAACATCAATCCATATTGCAATTACAACAGATGAATACCACAAAATATTTATGCCACAAAACAACCACATGCATAGAAATCGATATACGAAGACCTTATGAATGATCATACGACTTCTCTTCGAAATTACTTATGGAAGTTGGTAATCTCACTTTAGATAAAAATATTCATGTGGTTCCTCGATAATAAAATACTAGTCACAAGATATAATTTATAAAAAGGGAATTGGACCGGTCGCATGAAATGTTGTTTTTATGGAGAACAAGAGACGATCGACAAGAGGAGGCAGGAGCACAAGAAGGGGAATGTGCTCTACAAGAGGATCAATGACGACAATGAATTTTACCAGTATAAGATCAGCAAGGAATTGAGCGAGCACCAAGTTAGAAGCATGGGGCATGGAACAATTTGCGAAGTGCAAGAAAATTGTGATGAATGATTCCAACTTCGAGGACCGAGGAGCTCTAGCTAGAATCCACCATGGTACATTTGATCAATATAATTGTGATGTATATGCTAAGTGATCAACAAAATCAGTATACTAGTTACATTTTCTCCATGTACTAATTGCAACACACTTGTTGTATACTAGTTACATTTTCTCCATGTACTAATTGCAACACACTTGTTGTTCAGTTAGTGGAGTTGCTCTCGGAAAAGATTTCTGTGGTATTGGGGTGATTATCTTCGCCTAGTCTACATGTTTTCCTTATAGCTCTGTTACTCATGTCCCTATTATTGTTGCATTTCTAGGACGGTCAGATGCACGGAACAAGATTGTCGAACACACCATGTACGTGGTTTGTCATTAGACTTTGCACAATGTCTCAGGCAGTCACATGTGGCAGTCCGATAGAGACCGGAAACATTCACAAGGTTGTATGCCAATAACTTCCACATGTTCCACTGAGCTAGTTGGTGCTTTTAATAATCATGATTCATGTCAACCACCAACAGTTTTTTGTTCTATACTATTCTATATATAACAGAAGGACTAGACCTTGTGATTGCATAACATTTCAGCTCTTTGATTCTAATGTAGATTGTTGCCGGATGAAATTGGTAGACCACGGTCAAGCCATGCTCGGTCATGGCATATGGTCCGTAGTGGACTTTCTTTTAGATTATAAGTTATTGGGAATGAGTGGCACTGGGAAAACAATTAGCACCTCCTGTACTCTTCACGCAGCTAGCAGCCTTTTCCATACGCGCTCCACTCTTTTGCACTGCCCTCCATGCCTTCACTCCAAACCACGGCTCTTCAAACATTTCTCCTCTCGGTCTAGCCGATAATATTAAGTATAGTTTTGCCATGTAGCTCCTCTTTCGTAAGTATGTGTCTATTCTGACTCAATTCTATCAGAAATGTACACAAGACAATGTTCTTCTAAAAAGTTACTTGCTAAATAATTAATGGCTTACCATGAGTCTGCGTCAGTTAAGAGCTCATGAACCCCTATTAAAATTAATGGCTTGCCATGAGACTTCGGCATTTGAATCCATTTTTTGGGAAAAGGGGTTTGAACATGCTCAGAGTAAAGAGGTCCGAAAATGGTTCAGAAAGCACAGTGTAAGATGAACACAACCTGAACTAGATAAATAACAGACTAGAACGAGATCAATGCAAAAAAATAATTAAATAAGTTCCACGGATAACAAACAAATATGCCACAAAACAGCCACAAGCCGGATGAAGGCAGCAAAATATGTAGGCAGCAAAATATGTTTAGAGCAGCGCTTCAGAAAGGAAGATAGGCTCATCAAGGACCAGTCAGCAGCAGCGGAGGAGTTGATGATAAGTCCGCGACAGCTAGTTTGGTGGCACGCTCTAAGTTTCAAACGGCTGATGGTTCAGGCAGCTGTCGGCTGATAAGACCATGCTAATTACATCGGACGTGGAGCATTTCCGGTTTTATAGAGTATCTAATACTGTATTTCATAAGATGCATAAGATTCAGCCATGATGAAAAACAATACTATGAGCTGTGGCATGTGTAGCAGAACTTCTCAAAACACTGATTAACTATTCAAATTTATATCAGCAGCGTATGATGTATGTGCAGAACTAGAGTTTAGCTGCCAAACTGCAACACGGAACACTACACTGTGAATTAACTCACTGACCAAATAGGTCTAGAGCAGGAGGGTGACAGATTATAAAATAAATAAAATCTGAGCAAGATAAATACAGTAACATAAACTGATTGCCTGAACAACAAAAATGCATATTGCAAATGAAACAGACGAACACCAGAAAATATTATGCCACAGAACAACCCCAGGCAGAGCAAATCAACCATTTAACTCAAGTCCCAGGGAAAGTCAGGGAAATATATTTAGAGTGTCATTTCATAAACAGCATAAAATCCAGCCATGAAGGAAAGCATATGATCATCCTCATATTACAAGGGCTCAGGACTCCCAACATTCAGAACCTGCATATCAGGAATCAAGATGACCCCAAAACGTAGCACATCAGGAATGAGAAGACAACCATCATCCTAATAGAACGAGGCAATCGTGCAGGATTACACTTCCACTTCTTGTTGCACGCCTACTTCGACCGCTGCCTCATCTTTCGTCGCTTCCTCTTGAGCCTCCTCATTCTCTTCTTCTTCCACTGCAAGTTATAGTGGACATAAAGTTCTCATCAGTTCACAGAAACGAAGTTTGAGTCCACACATATAGGTACCATAACAGCACAATCTCATGACAATGAACAAAAGGGACAACCAGACAAGTAAGCTTTCTTTAGAATCAGAAGAACTCAGTGTTTCATTGGAAATCATCACATGATGTCAGAAACACGGACCAATTGTTCTTCATCATTTTCCAAAAGATAGTCATATTTTCAAAACAAGAATATGACAGCAAGAGGGGGAACAATACTGCAAGATAAATCTTGTACAAAAAAAAAGTATGTACTAGGCAGTCAATTTGACACTCAGAATGAGTAGGAGGATTTTATCATCAAATAGGTAAGACAAATATTGTATTCCTCAACATGCCAGCACAATATTAAACCAAAAAACTGTTACAAGAAAACTAGCAAAGGTAAAGACTAAGTGGTATCCTCTCAGACAAATGCCTCGTTTGTCCACATGGTGTAATAGAATGGATTACATCAGACTCGTCATCTGTTTTGATCATCACAGAGAACAACAAGCACAGCATTATCAACTACTTACCTAACAAAAGAAGCAAAAGTGTTCTACAAGACAAATGCATCATTTGTACACATGGTGTAATAGAATGGATTACATCAGACTGCTCACCATTTGAGTCACACAGGCGGTCAAGCAAATACACTATCAAACACGCAAGGGCAAAGGAGAGAAAAAACAGTGTTCCTCATCATAACAAGGATATCAATACTGTAAGATAAATCTTGTACTCCCTCCAACCAATATTAGTTGATTTGGATTTGTCTAGATACAGATGTATCTAACAATAAAATGTGTCTAGATACATCCGTATCTAGACAAATCTGAGTCAACTAATATGGGTCGGAGGGTGTACCAAAAAGTATATATTAGGCAGTCAATTTGGCATTCAGAATGAGTAGGAGGATTTTATCATCAAATTGTCAGACAACAATTGTATTCCTCATCATGCCAACATAGAATGAAACCCCAAAAAAGCTGTTACAACAAAACTAGCAAAAGTAAAGACTAATCGGTGTCCTCTCAGACAAATGCCTCGTTTGTCCACATGGTGTAATTGAATGGATTACGTCAGACTCGTCATCTGTTTTCATCATCACAGAGAACTACGGACCAAGGGAAGAAGCAAAACAAGTCAAATTTGGGCGAAATTAACTACATATAGCTCTAATCTTGCATAATACGAAAATCAATTTAAAATAGCACCAAGTTCTCTCAGACAAATGCCTCGTTGTGTCCCCATGGTTGAATGGAATGGATTGTATCGGACATCTAATCAGTATTGATCATCACAGAGAACCACCAAACACAAGCAAGCCAAGGAAAAACACAAAACAGTCAGCTAGCTACATCTTATTTCACATTATTAGATATAACTCTAAACTCGCAGAGTATAATAGCGCAGAATAAGCAAAATCGAATTAGAATAGCAGCAGTTCTCTCAGTCAAATGCCTCGTGTTGTCCCCACGGTTGAATGGAATGGATTGGATCGGACATCTAATCAGTGTTGATCATCACAGAGAACCCCAAACAGAAACGAGCAGCAAAACAAGATAATCCGGCATGTACAAGAACTAGGGAACGAAAACATCTAAGAAACTAAATGTTCTCTCAGACAAATGCCTCGATTGTCCACATGGTTTAACTGAATGGATTTCATCGGACTCGTCATCTGTTTTCATCATCACCGAGAACAAGAAGCGCGTAAAGCAACAACACTCAGATTCATCATCAAATCGGTTATACAAAACAAAGCTACTCATCTAATACTAACTAGAACGCGAAGCAGCACGCTAAATCTGAATAAGGGTAGTATCGCGCGAGTAACCATCAGTTGGATCTACGAGGCAGAGGGGAGAGCTGAATCGGGAACGAACCTTGGCCCTCATCGCGGAGGTGGTGGCGCAGCACGCGTTGTGGGTCTACTAGGTCTCTGCTTGCTGCGGCGGCGGAAGTGTAGGGGAGGGCTCACGCGTGGTACTTATAGAGGTATAGGAAAGAACCCTAACCGGGCTGGACAGATGGACGGCTCAGATGGAGCCCTGCACTGAGTTCTGTATTCCGGTTCATGGCCCTATAAAGGCCTTATATGGCCCATATGCAGTTGTGGCAATGAGAATTCGGTGGCACATGGCCTTATATTTTTTTTCATTTTTATTGCATGTTTTTAAGATCATTTTTATTGCACTTGGTATGTACTCCTCCTCCTCCTCCTCCTCCTCCTCCTCCTCCTCCCAGTATAAAATAGCTACCAAATCACCTCTACACCCATTTATACATATTATCATACTCCCTCCGATCTAAATTAATTGATTCGGATGTATCTAGATATGTTTTAGCATCCGAATCTAGAAAAATCCAATTAAATTAATTTGGGTTGGAGGGAGTATCATATCTCGTTCACGGATGACCCATGGGCACTCTCTACCTTGCGGGCATGCCCAACTCATTCCACCAGTGTTTTAACCTATAGGCATGCGAGGCACTAGGAATGGATGAGACACTAATCTGTTGGCAGATTCTACAACCATTGCTTAGTCCACCATGTACATAGCCATGGGTTTGTATGTCGAAGGATATGCATCAGCTCGTCCCAATAAGCAGATGCTCGCAGAGAGCGAGCGGGAGCATGCCACAAAACATGCATCCTACCTTGCAAAAGCAATTGGGACAACACCTTCCTGTGGAAGTTCGTTTTCCTCCAAAGTATCTGAACTCCCCAAAGCATGATGGATAGGAAGTGGAAAACATAGGAGAAGGTGTAGTCCTCTTGAGTATGGTCCTCACCTTTGTCCGTGCATATCTATGATAGGAGCTATGTGGCTGCCAACCAGGCTGCGAAGAGATAACTTTTAAAATTTACACCAAGTAGAGGCTCATATATGTGCCATTATAGCCTATAAAAATCTTCACTCCAGCTATTGGCCCTCCTAAAATTATGTTGAAGCTCCGCCACTTATCTAAGATGTCTGATGCCGGAAAAAAGAGAAAGAGTGCACCGCTGGACGATCAGAAACGATGGAGGTGAGCTTCATCACGTGCGAAGAGCTCCCTAGAAATGCCAAATATCCCCTAATGTGAATTGGGAAACCCTCTTGAAGGTGCAATGAGTGTGGCCGCGTGGTTCTGCTAGCTAGCTCGAGAGACACTAACAAATCATGACAAGGCCGCTTCTTGCAAAGTTGTGTACACGCATTTGGCATGCTCTCGTGTCGAGGAGCATACCAGCTCAACTCGTGTGTAAATCTTGCCCAAACGAAATTATGATATACTAGTATATAATGTGTACATGTATGAGAACACAAAAAAAAACCGAAATGACATTCTATTCAAGCATTCAGCCCAAAATAGGGACAAGTCCACCTCGTTTTTTTTGTTGAGAATAACAAGTCCACCTCTTGTTTTCTCTCCTACCCTCACAAGGCCCATCTCCCCTTTTTTTTAACAGTCTTGTACTGTTAGCTTGAATCTGAAATCCTAGCAAAAAATTAGGCTTCAGGCTACAGAAAAAATTAGCTTTCGAATTCTTGAATACCCACTCTTGGAATCCTTGCCCCGCCGTTGCTTGTGTCAAGCTCCACTCTGCATCAAATTTATGTTACTAGTACCAACTCGAGCACCAGGGGCGGACCAATCAATTTTTCATTTTCTTTTTTTTAAGTAAGAATCAATTTTTCATTTTCAAGCTTAAAAGACCAATAATTTACCGTAAAAACCCTGTCGGCCCAATAACAGTACCCCACTCACTTAAGGCCCCCACTTACTTTCTGTGTTGGATCCACCGCAGCACTAGTGTGAAGAAACGCTTTTCTGCCATGTATACCGGGTGGCATGAGTGGCTCTAGCATTTGTTGTTGCAGGTTCATGCACTTGATTCTTACTAATACATGAAAACATTACTATTACGATACATACACTTTCTAGAATAAAATCAAATAACTTTACTTTACTATGACACGCATGCGTACAAGCATACAACGCTAGAGCTAGCTCTCAAGGTTCATGAGGCAGTTTTACGCTTGAGCAGGTGACGTGGTTGTTTTGGGTAGATTGGTTCGGCTCTGCAATAATGGGTATGTGGGACTGCGACATCTGACCCGTGAGATCTGTGTCGGCAGATATCCTCGACACCGGTGGTTTATGGCCTCGCTAATAAGCGCCATTTGTACGGATTCATTCTTATTCCCTCTGTTTCTTAATATAGGACGTTCCGATAGCGTTCAAAACGTTAGTTAATTGTACAATAATAATACTCCACTCTGTCCGAACGGGTAGCCATCAGGATCGGATCGTCGCCCATCTCGGGATCGATCCCTCACCTAGCTCGCCCATCTCTGGGATTAGTCGGGATCGATCGCTCGCGCCCAGCCGCGCTTGGCCTTCTCTGATCGATACCTCCCGATCCACGCGCCGCCCAGCACCTCCACGTGCGCCCCAACATACCCAACAGAGAGAGCGCCTAGCACCTGGAGGTCCATGCGCGCCAGCCAACACGTCCAGGTGACCAGGGAGTCGCTGCCCCTCCTGCTCTGGTCCTAATCACCCAGGGCTCCTGCTAGGGGGGCGGCGATCTTGTCTACCAGCAAGGTGCTCCGGACACCGACAAGGTCCTCGGTTGTCAGCTCCCGCTCCTCGCCTGTCACCACCTACCCAGTAGAGCTCCGGCAGCACCTCCAAGTCCACGAGCGCCCAGCACAACACGGCACGTCACCTAGCTGGCAAGACCTGCGCCTCACGGTGATTATACTCTTCTCCGGCATGGCACGGCCCAGCCGCCAGCGGTCCGCAGCAGCAGAACCTCACTGGCCTCCTCCTCGCCGCCCGGAGTGTTCCTGCTCCCTCGGCACCTCGCCGCCACCGGGCACGGCAAGGAGCTTACTCCGGCAAGACACAGGAGGGCACAAACCTCAATTGCAAGAATGGTGTGACCACTTTTTAACCTAAACTTCACTCCACCACCTAAAGAACAAGATGACGATCGGAATCAACATGCACGTATACTAGTGAATATAAAGAGAAAATGAGATTAGCCAGAAATGTTGACAGTAACCTCATGCTACCAATCATGAATATTTCATGAATGATATAAGCACAACTCAGGAATCATGCTTGACCAGTGGAATAAGTTGGCTAGCATAGTGTTTATTCACTGCTCCATCTCAATTGAATATTGTGTTACAGTCAATATTACTGAGCAATTGGAGTAGTTAATCTGCACATAGAGCAGGACAAGAAATATTTATTTACTCAAGGGGAAATAAGAAAAGATATGGATATCGGAAGCCTTACTAGTAGCAGCGGTTCAATGAATAGCAGTAGTGCAAGCTGACTAACAATGTATCAAGCAAATTTAACATAGTAGTGCAGTTGAATAGAGTTTTGCTAAGGACCATGGATTTCCATGGTATTCCATTTAAATTGCACATTCCCAGGCTAAAAAAATGTGGAGCTCAATATTCAGTTGGAATAGGTAAATTACTGTACTCATTTTGGTTATATGAGTAACAACTCCTTGCTACTTAGCATAGCTTGATCAACAGTAGCATAGCTGAATGTTTACTTACTTAAGCACCGGTTCCAATTGGTTTTGTGTTTGTGTGTTTGTAGATACCCCCATTAGTATTTTACTTTTGAATCCGATAAGAAACTTTCACCACGTCTGCAGCTATCCCAACCCGGCGTTCGTGTGGCGGGCTTATCAGGGCGATCGGATTCGGGCAAAACTCAGCTGCCGGAAAATTTGCACGTCAGTCCACCAAAAATTCTATAACTGGTCAGCAGTCCAACCACACGTAGTCCCCGACCCTGCCTTCCCATCTAGCGACGACGCCCTGCTCCAGCGAACATACGCAGTGCTCTCTTGCCTTCGTCCTCCTCACACGGTGAACTAAAAAAACCAATACAGTGTCTAAAAAAGTTAAGCATGTATACTGTGAGGGAAATATAAAATAAAGTCTTCTAAACCTTAAAAATTGGGTTTGAATCATTCTGAATCTAATATGAATCTTGTCTGTGTCAAGATTCTTATTTTCTATATCTTATTTATTTATTTCTTCTATCGTCGAAATTATGATGGATCGTGTATGGATTTGTTGTCTAACTATAGTGAAACATGTATATAAATTGTATGAATATTCTGTGAAAAAATTGTATCAATATCTTGTATGAATCTGCTCAGATTCAACGTAGTTTCATTTCTTTGATGGAATCTCATATGAATCTATGTATTTTCCTTGTATGAATCCGTGATAAAACAAGATATTAATACTCTTGTGCATTAAGAAAGAAGTATTTCTAATTGGTGCATTTTCTAAATCTCATGTACATATGCGGAAACAATTTTTTTGGAATCTGCTAATGGTTGTAGGCAAATAAGCCTCCAAAATAAATTGTTCTAGAAATAATGCTAATGCCACACACAAAAAATTTTGTTTACGACTAATGTGCATAAAAATTTGCAATTATTGTGAAGTAAAAGTGGTATCCCTCCTATTCAAATTAGTTGACTTGGATTTGTCTAGATTCAAATATATCCGGCACTAAAACATGTCTAGATACATCCGAATCTAGACAACTCCGAGTCAATTAATTTGGGTCGGAGGAACTAATTAGATAAGGGAAAGTTAAAAGTTGCGTATTGAAAATGGAAGGGATCTCCTATTGAGAACTAAATTTAGTGGATGTACCATTTTGCAAATAGCATAGGAGGCCAGGGACCGAGGAGCTGTCCACGCACGAATCTAGAACACTCTGTCTAACGAGCATGATAAGCCGGTCACACGTAAGCCCAGGCGGTATTGCTTTTTCGCACGTCTGATGTGATCTACTGTTCCGTTTTGGAGTAGTTCCTAACTATACGACGACTTGCAATATGCAATATATATAGTGCTCTGTTAAGAGATCACACTTCCCTGCAAAAAAAAATGCAATATATATAACGCAGCGATTCTAGCGTGCACGCTAGATCGCGTGCATGCCTCTCTCCTCTGATTTACTACTTTGAGATTCGTGTGCCACATATTATCAAGTTTCATTGTGTTTTGAAAAATCTGGACTGATTGACACTTGGCAAAACAAGTTTAAACTGTGCACGATAGGTACCGTGCACGTTAAAAACACATTTCTGGCAATATATATCCTTGTACTGTCGGCTTTTGAGAAAGCATCAGAAAATGAACAATTTTTTTTAACAAGTCATTGTTGCAATTTTAGACACTTACAAAAATCCAATTTATTCATGTTATATCCATGCAGCATATTATTATTTATTTAACCTAGCAGTTGGTAGATAAAAAGAAGAGAATAGAACATTCAGTATGTCCATACTCCAAGGTAAAGATTACATGAGACGAAGCCGAGACATGAAGAAGCTAGGCCAGTCTATTTCCATGGGCACGGCAACGAGCCTGGGGTCGTAAAACTCGGCCTTCATCTCCTCCATTGCCCCACCTCTGAGATCCACAACATAGACACGCTGGTGGCAGTCCATAATGAGCATCCTGCCGCTCCTCGCCCCTAAACATATACACCTTGCTCCTTCAAGCTGCAGTCTTAGCTTGAACACCTTAGTGCGGAGCCAGCGCACGGTACCATTATCCTCTCTTCCAAGTTGTTGTTCCAAGATCTGAACCCGATGCCCATCGTCATCGTAGGTGCAGAGCGACAACAGAGCGGCGTCGGCTGTTGTCGTGAAGCGGACTCTGCCGTGAAGCTTCCTCGCTGTCAGGGAGCTCAGCAGCTGCTCTGAGGCAATCCGGCCAGTTTCATGGTTGACATGAAGGAGGTGGAGATTTGTCGACTTCCAGAATAGCCAGTGCGCTACGCCGTCGCGGCACACCGCGGCGTACCCGTGGGCGATAGTGAATCTGTCCAGGCTGTGCCCCACATGGTCAGGGAACTTGATAGGAGCGCTCCAGCTTGGCTCGCCGGACAAGAATGTGTGGAGCATGTATTCTTTTTCATCCTGCTCTTCGCCATAATAATCATATTCGTGATCATCCTCTGTCAGGAGTAGCGCTCTGAAGGAGCTGGAATCGCTCGGCGACGATGGTGAGCAGCAATCTGCACTGGTTACTACAATGGCGTAGCCCACAAAGTCGAGAGCTTCGTTCACCCTTAGTGTTGGTAGCACGTCCCACGTGCCGGCGAGCGGATCGCACATGGCGAGCTGCATGGTGCCGGGGTCGCGCGGGAAGAGGCGCACGAGGAGGAGGCCGTGGTGTGTGGCGAGCGGCTGCACCCAGTCGGAGATGTTGGGCGCGTCGGGGATGTAGGAGCTGAGGAGGCGGCCGCCGGCGCCGAGGGCCGATCTGGGTCCTGGGACGAAGGAGACCCCTTCTCCGCGGCGACGTTCACTCGTGAAGAAGCCGACGAAGGAGCGGTCCGGCCAGAGGCCGCGGAGGAAGGAGGGATTGGCTACTAGGGCGCGCCACCGCCTGCACGTGGCGGCGCAGCGGACGAGGGCAGATGCCTCCTCCAGGCGAGCGAGGATCTCGCGGATCACGTCTCCCGGGAGCGTGGCGCCGGCGGTGACCACCGTCGTCACTACCATCTTCTGCGGGGTAGGGACGGCCTGTGAATCTGTGATCCCTACCAGTGCGCTTGGAGGTGGTCTTGCTGCTGGATTGTTCGACACACGTATATGATTAGCATTATTGTTAGAGATACGCACGCGCATCAATTTATCTTGTTAAGCATCAAAATTAATCTGTTAACGGAATCTGCCTTCTCCTCTAGATGGGCCAACAAGTAGGGCCGGGCCAATGATATAAGACATGAATATGGGAGATATTTACTTAAATAAATCACCATACCCTTTAAAACAATGTCCGTGCCTCGTACCGGAAGAAAAAAAACATCTACTCCCTCCGTTCCGGTTTACTAGGCCTAATCTGATAAAACATTTGTCCCACAATACCTTCTCGCTAAGGCCTGCATGCATTTAATTAAGAGTAGTATCCCCTCACTAATTATCCGTGCATGCGGGTGGGGTGGAAATCAAAACCAGTTTGCACGCCCGATTGGTTGCATGTGTGTAGTGTTAAAGAGATGGAGTTAATGGTGACAGTTAATTGGAGAGAGGAGAAGTCCAGTAAAAAATATCTTGGTCACGATGCAAAATATTTTGATCCCTATAAACCGAGACAGAGGTAGTACACCGCGGAAGCTTAAAAGTTCTCGTTGACTTGCATAATTCTATTTTAACTTATGTCCATAGTGGTAGTCGTTAGCCAGGCGTTGGAATACTTTGCTCTCGGAATACTTCATTTTACAAAATACTGAGCTATTGACGTATTCCTCAAAAGAAGAGGTGTGTTACTTGATGTCCAACGGAAACGCGAAGGTCTTGTTAACAATCTGCAGCTCTATCTCTCTCATGCTTCTCTCCCTTGGAGGACCATCATCAGTATGTTTATCTAAAAAGTGCAAACATCATAAATAGAAGCTCCAACATACATACTAAATAGATGAAAACTTGAAAAGAATCACACAACACTAACTAACATTTCAGGAATGCCAAATCTGAATATGAGATTCAATTACCTGATGGTTTCCTGGAACCCAATTCGGTTACGAAATCTGAATATAAGATTCAGCAAGTGAGCAATATTGTTACTTCTTTGAACAAATGGTCAAGTGCATGGTTGATCTGATACAAAAATCTGAATATAAGATTTAGCAAGTGAGCAATATTGTCTAAATTAGTATCTAGGTTCGTCTAAATTTGAAGTAAACCTAGACACTAAAACGAATCTAGATACACTCTTTTCACAAAGCTAAAACATCTTATATTTTAAAACGGAGGGAGTAGATCTAACTGCTATTTCAGCCATAAACTGGATTACGGCTATCATGGATCCAGCTGCTTTCCGCGTCGAGGTCGTTCACCGCGCGCCCCTCCGGTAACCGG
Source organism: Avena insularis (assembly GCA_023614405.1). Lineage (NCBI taxonomy): Eukaryota > Viridiplantae > Streptophyta > Magnoliopsida > Poales > Poaceae > Avena > Avena insularis. The sequence goes on along the minus strand of CM042696.1, from coordinate 35,463,823 downwards.
CACGCGTTCAAACCAGCGAACTCTGTTTGCATGTACGCGCATGTGCTAGATGCCGAATGGGGGTTTTCTGAGTAGTAATGCTACACTTACGGAGGGTCTTTTTAGGACACGTACAATGGTTTTATCTTAGCAATGCCATATAGGATGATTGCTGAGTTCGAGGAGAGAGAAAAAAAAAGACGTCTGCATTATCTTAGCTAAGAGATCATCTCTTAGCAACAATATGTCTCACCATATATTTAAGAACATCTAGTGCTATTGATAAGACTAAAAAAAGAACCCATTGTATGTTATATTTTGTTGTCATATCAAATGATGTGACATGTATAAAATAAGACTGTCTTATCAACCATTGTACATGCCCTTACGGACTGGACATACGGGATGAGTTGGCCAGGAAACGTGCCCCGTGATACAGCAATCCACGTAGAGTCTGTAGGTTTAGTCCGTAAGTTTTGTCCATAGGTGTAGGATTACTCTTTTCTGAGTCACTTGACGTTGGTCGCCTCGCCTGGGCTGTCTAGGCGGGAGGCCGCCGCTCTCCGCGCCACGTGCCCCGTTGGAATCTGGTGCACCTGCGGGTCCACTTCCTAGGCTCGCTGAACCCCTCCTCTCCAGGCGAGTAAGGATCCTAACCGATTGAAATTGTTTTAGTCGAGCTATTTTTTTAATTAAGGGTGGCACCGGGGTAATATTATTGGGTCAGTTGGAGGATAAAATTATCAAAAAAGTGTAGGAACGGTGAGAAACATTCATTCCTTTATTATTCCTTTATTATTATGTATAGATTAATATAAGTAGTAAAATTAAAAAATCAATTCAAATCACTTAAAAACTTTGGACCTAGGATCCTTCTGATTGATGGACCAACTACCTTTATAAGTAACACAATGTAAGGAATCCTTTTTTTTTGCGAAAAAACTTATTAAATAAACTTTAGAAGTAGTACAGAGAGTTTTAAAATAATAAATTTACAAATAATTCCTTGGACCACCTAGCAATGACTACATACTCGCACGAGCCAAAGGCACGCCGCCTTGTTACTCTTATCACCGAAGCCATGCAAATATTGTCGTAGTAGAGCTTGTTATACTAGATAAACGGAATGTCCACCTAGTAAGTTCCAAAGGACCAATACACCGAAGAGCACCAATCGCCAAGGATGACAAACGTAGATCGGAAGACTCTGGTCTGAAACCACACAAATAAACATGAAAACCAACCGGATCTCATGAGATCTGCCGGGCACATGTCTCCACACACTCTTTGCAAATGTTTTTCAAAAATCTTGAACACCATCATAGCAAACACCAGTATAGCTTGAGCAATAGCCTTTATTAAAATTGCTTTTCCTCCCAAAATCAACATCTCCTTCCAGCCACTTATTCTTGCAATAACTCTATCAATCAAATGTCTAAAACAGTCACTTCTATCCATCCCTATCATAGACGGAAATCCTAAGTACTTGTCACTTAGGGATTCTGTCATAATGTTCAGAATTTGGCATACCTCTACTTTTTCCTCCACTCTCGTATTCGGACTGGAAAAAAATACTTGATTTAGCCTCACTTTTCTTTTGTCCCGAGTTTGCACAGTAGTTATCCAAAATCTCATTTAGCTTCCTTGCATTTCTTTCATCAGCATGCATTAGTATTAAAGAGTCATCTACAAATAATAGATGGGAAACCATAGGTGCATCTCGAGAAACCTTGACTCCCATTAATTTGCCTCTCCCTTCAGCTCCTCTGATCATGCTAGATAATCCTTCTACCACAATCAAAAATAAGTAGGGGACAATGGGTCCCTTTGTCTTAAACCCCTCACCGGCTTAATCTCATCAGTTTCCATAGAGTTAAATCGAACATTGTAGTTTACCGAGGAGACACAAGCCATTATCATATTTATCCATCTCCTCTCAAACCCCATCTTCAACATGATTTTCTATAAATAAGCCCATTCCACATGATCATATGCCTTGTGCATGTCAAGTTTAACTACACAAAGTCATTTCTTCCCTTTCTTCCTTTTTATAGCATGTATACTTTCATAAGCTAATAAAATATTGTCTGAGATCAACCTTCTCAGGACAAAAGCACTTTGATGATCACTAATTATATCTAGAAGATATCTCTTCAGCCTATTAACCAACATTTTTTAAATGATCTTGTAAATAACATTGCATAAACTTATTGGCCTAAATTGAGATACCTTTTCTGGGTTTTCAACTTTAGGGATCATCACAATCGTTGTGTTATTCCAACCTCCTGGCACTTGGATAGTGTTAACTGCGTTCAGAACTTCCTTGATAATATCCTCTCCAAGCATATCCCAAAACCGTTTATAAAAAACCGCATGTAAACCATCCGGCCTTGGGGCCTTAAGATCACCGATGTTGTACAATGCCTTCTTCACCACTTCCGTCGTGAAAGGAGCCAATAAACCCCTATTCATATCTTCTATCACAAGCCTTTAATTTGTACATCAACCAACACCTCCTCATCCGTCTCTTGGACCTCTGAGGTAAAGAGCTCCTGAAAATAATGGTGAACTACATCGCACATAGCATCTGGATCTTCATGTCTCATTCCATTGTCATCCACTAAGTTCTTGACAGTATTTTTCTTTTTCCCCTTTGTTGCATGGTTGTGAAAAAAATTGTATTTCTATCACCATGCTTTAGCCAATCTGCTTAGGCTCTTTGAACCCAAAACATCTCTTCCTTCTCTAAAGTAAGCTCAATTTGCAATTGTATTTATTTTTGTGCCGCCAGTGCGACGTCTGTCATCCGGCCCCCTCTCAACTATGCTAAATCACTTTTAAGCTCCTTAAGTCTTCTAGCTGTCGCTTTTAGAGTTTCTTTGTCCCACTTATGCAATTCAGAGTGAACTTCTGATACGTCATAAACGTATCTATAATTTTTGATGCTCCATGCTTGTTTTGTATCAACTTTCTTATGTTTTGTTTACACTTTGAGGTATTTTTATACATTTTATGAAACTAACCTATTAACAAGATGCCGAAGTGCCAGTTGCCTGTTTTCTTTTGTTTTTGGTTTCAGAAAAGCTCGTAAGGAAATATTCTTGGAATTGGACAGGACAAAAGTCAAAGTCAATATTTTACTAGAAGGAACACGGAGTCCGGAGGACAGCCGAAGTGGGGCCACGAGGTGCCCACACCTAGGGCTGGTGCGGCCACCCCTAGGCGCGTCGCCTGATGACCCACAAGTATAGGGGGTGTATCACAGTATTTTCGATAAGTAAGAGTGTCGAACCCAACGAGGAGCAGAAGGTGCTGGCTAGTGGTATGGATCAGGAATTCTCTGTAAATACTTAGCAAATGGATTTTTAGGGGTTTTTGATATAGCAAGTAAACAAAGTACGAGTAAATAAAAGACAGTAGGAATAAATGCAGCAAGTGGCCCAATCTTTTATACAGCAAAGGACAAGCCGGTTGTATTACTTAAGATGACCAAACGTTCTCGAGGACACATGGGAAGACTGTCAAGTGCTTTCGCTTCATATAGTTGATTAATCTTCTTTAGCTTGCTAAGTGTTGTGTGGGTGAACCTGTGCTAATGTACCGCCCCATCCAAGACTAATACATACTTGTGATTATACCCCCTACAAACATCCGTAAGTACAAGAAAGTAATTAAGTTAGAAACCTAACCACGGCTTTAAACTCTAAGACCCTTACGTCCCTTGTGCAATGGTTTCCTAACGGGGGTTCAGGTTTCTGTCACTCCGGAAACCCCTACGATTAGTAGCCAAATACACAATGCATTTCCCTAGGCCCATATAGGTGAAGTGTCATGTAGTCGACATTCACATGACACAACTAGAAGAAGTACACCACAACTTAAATAACAATCTATTGAATCTTTCTCAACGCAACTCCACTACTAACAACAAGACTTCTCCCATGTCCTCAAGAACAAAACGAACTACTCACAAGACATCATATGGATCATGATCAGAGATGGAATAATGATGTATAACAATCTGAATATAAACAATAATTCAATGGTTCACTCAATAGCATTAACTACAAAGAGTAATCAACACCGGGAAAGTTTCCCCTATGAACTATGCAAGATTCAACGCAATTGTTACAGCAATATGAAGATGGTGATGATGGTGGTGATGATGATGATGATGATCCCGATGAAGTCCAGCTTGATGGTGTTGTTGATGGCGACGATCTCCCCTCTCCGGGAAGGAATTCCCCCAACAGAAATCTGTCTGCCGGAGAGATCTTTCTCTCTCGGTGTTTTCCGCCCTATAGAGGCGGTGGAATCTTTCTGTGGTCGCTCCCCGAGTCTTAGGGTTTTGGGAGGATGATATAAGCCAGAGGGGACAGGCTGGAGTGGGCCAGGGTGTCCACACCACCTCCTGGCGCGGCCTAGGGCTGCCCGCGCCATGGGGTGGTGTGGGCCCCCTATGGCCCACTCCACTCCGTCTTCTGGCATCCTTAGTCTTCTGGAAAAATAGGATTTTCTGTTTATTTTCCCGGATTTTCTGATCGTCACGAATTTTGCCTCCAAACAGCACATTTTCCATCAGAATCCTGACTGCAGCAGTCCATGCTCCAAAAGTCATCAACCATGCAAAATAGATGAAATAACATAAGTATCACCTCTCAATATGAAATATATCAATGAATAATAGTGAATTAAGACATAGAATAGTGATGCAAAATGGACGTATCAACTCCCTCCAAGCTTAGACTTCGCTTGTCCCCAAGCGAAACTGAGCTCAATAAACATGGCCTCAGGTTTATGGAGTTAAGAGTTGATAAAAGAATACGGACAAGAAGCATCACATTCATCAAATACATAGATCATAATAGAAGACAACTCACTATTATATAACTCAACTTGTAATAAGTAAAGGAAACACAATAAAGATACATAAAGTGAATCATAATTGGTAATGGCAAACTTAGCTCTTGGTCGAAGAATAGTTGATAATTTGCTGGAGTTCACAAATAACTGGTTTTTCAATGATAGCTTTCAAAGTAGTAATCATCAGGATAAGAGCAATGTGCAAAACAAGGAACATAAGAAACATGAATGAATAAATCAACATATGAATGAATGAAACACAACAACTCAAAATACTTGCTGAGATAGAAGGGAGTAGGTTTACTGACTCAACTACAAAGTAAAAGAAAGGCCCTTCAAAGAGGGAAGTAGGGATTGCAAGTCTCATAAAGAGATCCCAAAAATTATGATACTTACTAGCTTTCAGCTCTCATTGCCCCTAGCATAGGCATCTTTAGGTGATTAAGGTTAAAGTGACACAACTAAGAGGATATGCTTGACAAGTTATAAGTTGAAATCGTATGCCCCTTACTTATGACTACCAATCCTGATGCTACTCAACTTCAGTCACGAGCAAGCTCTTGTCATTGTAAATACATGCGTATCATTGAGAACCGCCAACAGGGTACCCCTTGCACATGACATAGGAGCTATCCCATAATCAAAATGACAAGGCAAGCAGACTGAGCATCTCAGCGATCTTTTTATTTGCTATTTGCATAGGTTTTTATTGAGGATGCTTCATAGAATGCTCACTATAGTTATGCTGCAAGTTTCCACCATGATTAGGCATGGCTTAGGCTAGTGGCCCAGGCGTTTCTCTAACACACATATAAACTCCATGATCTTACAAGTTCCACTTTTATTTCACACCGCCGGGATCCATAAGCAAAATAACATGATATCAACTAGGTACAAAGTACCAAATGAAGTGTTGAAAGCGGTCCCCATGATACATGGTCCGGCTAACTTCAACTCATAAAGCGCAAGCATATACGCAACAAAGAAGGACCCAATGGTTCAAGTTTATTAAATGCAAGAAAGTGAAGTGTGCCATCAAGTTCATGAGAGCTTTAATCACTAATTTTCACATAACAAGTTTAATTTGGGAGGTAGATAAAACAATAATTTACTTGGAATAGCAATAATGCTAATAGGTAGGTATGGTGGACACAAATGACAAAGGTTTTGGTTTAAAGGAGGTGGATGCACGAGAAGAATACCCTCTCAGTACAGGTTTTTGGCTAGCAAGGCTGGGTAGCAAGTATAAGAGTTGAAGGAAACAACCAAACATACAAGTGATAAAGACAAACATGCAATCTTCCTTGGAAACACAAAAGATCTTAACTAGAGAATACTAGACTTATGAGCAAATCAAGAAAGAAAGATGATGAAATAATTTTTCTTTAAAGGTACTTTTATCTTTTTCATTCAACTCTCAAAAATAGTGTTGCTACTGACCGAGCCAGGTTTGCCAAAACCAACTAAATTAACTCAATGATCCCAAAGTGATATCAATACTAACAACAAGATCAATCATATAACCACGAATTGAAAACTAATATAAGCTATGCAAAAGAGTGAATTATAGAACTTCTCATTAGTATTCCATAACGGCAACTCACACCAAGGGATACATATCTAACGAGAGAGGGGACACTTCCATAATGCAAACCATCCTACATAATAACTCCTCTATTCATGATATGACTCTACTAAAAAGGTAAAAAGATAGAAAATAGTGATGTGATACCGCGGCACTCCCCCAAGCTTGGAACAAACCAAGGGGATGCCAAACCTGATGACGAATTACTCATTTGATGGTGGTGGTATCCTCTCATCTTCGTCCGTATTTTTGATTTTGAACGTCATAAAACTGTGTTTGCACTTTGTTGGTTGTTTGGCAGAGTGAGAGGACTTCATTTTTTAGTTCAGAAGTCTCCTTTTGGTGCTCGGTGATGAGTTCGGAACAAATCTTATGGATGATATCCACTTCGCGCTCCTCCATCTTCTTGTACCTAAAGACTTCTTGTTCCAATGCTTCCATCCTGTCCTCTAGACTTCCTTCACCTTTAGGGCCTTGAACCTCTTTAATCCGAACCTCCCCACCTTCGAGCAATAACTCCTTGGGATGAATCTTCAATTCTCTCATGTATGGGTTGATGATATCTTCCAAGGAATCTCCCTTAACTGATCCAGTGGAAGACATTGAGGCTACAAATCTGAGGTTTTACCTGGCAAAAACAGAACGAAACAAAAACACGACGAAAACACGATATACGGACCTCGGGGGATCCCGGGGGTTATATATTACGAAGTTTCATATCAAAAGGGAGGTACTGGGTGAAAACGGGTCGGAGGCGGAGTCTGGGGTGGCCTGACCACCTGGTGGCACGACCAGGGGTGGGCCTGCGCCACAGGGTGGTGTGGGCTACCCCGGCTCCGGTTCCGTCCCTTTTTCGCTTCGTAACTTTCCTTATCGACTGAAAACTGCAAAAATATAGTTGTATTGTATTTTCGCGGAACTTTTCTTACCAGAACTGTTATCTATTTGAAAATAGACTCTGCAGGTCTCTGAATTTGGTCCTCGATAAATTTCTCCGGAGTTATAACTTGAAAGGCATCAACATCTTCATTGTAAGAATCTCCAGTAATATAGTGTTTGAGTCGCTGTCCATTCACTACTTGTGTAGTATTATCTTTTAGAGAAGAAATTTATATTGCTCCTGACTGGTATACTTCTTCAATGATGAAAGGTCCTTCCCATTTTGATAGTAGCTTACCTGCAAAAAATCTGAGACGAGACCTATACAATAGAACTTTCTCACCAACATGAAATTCTCTCTTAAGTATTCGCTTGTCATGCCATCTTTTAACTTTTTCCTTAAAGAGCCTAGCACTCTCATAGGCTACACTCCTCCATTCATCTAAAGAACTTAAGTTAAATAATATTTTCTCACCAGCGAGCTTAGAATCTCTATTTAGTTCTTTCACTGCCCAGTAAGCTTTGTGTTCTAGTTCTAAGGGTAGGTGGCAAGCTTTCCCATAAACCATTTTATAAGGAGACATTCCCATAGGATTTTTGTAAGCAGTTCTATAAGCCCATAAAACATCATTCAACTTCTTAGCCCAGTTTTTTCTAGACCTATTAACAGTCTTTTGCAAGATAGATTTAATTTCTCTACTTGATAACTCTAATTGCCCGCTAGTTTGGGGGTGATAAGCCGAAGCAATTCTATGATTAACATCATATTTAGCAAGGGTCTTCCTAAAACCACCATGAATGAAATGAGAACCCCCATCAGTCATGAGATACCTGGGCACCCCAAACCTAGGAAAGATAATATCCTTAAGCATTTTTAGAGAAGTCTCCCCGTCAGCACTCTTTGTAGGAATGGCTTCTACCCACTTAGTAACATAATCAACGGCAACAAGAATATGAGTGTAGCCTTTCGAAGGAGGGAAAGGACCCATAAAGTCAAATCCCCAACAATCAAAAGGTTCAATAACTAGAGAGTAGTTCATAGGCATTTCATTGCGTCTAGAAATATTACCAACACGCTGACATTCATCACAAGATAAAACAAATTTTCTTGAATCTTTAAAAAGGGTAGGCCAGTAGAAACCTGATTGTAGTACCTTTTGTGCAGTTTTATCTCTTGCATGATGTCCTCCATAGGCACTACCATGACATTTATGCAATATCTCCTTTTGTTCATATTCTGGAACACATCTTCGCATAATACCATCCACTCCTTCTTTGTAGAAGTGTGGGTCATTCCAAAAATAATGCCTCAAATCATAGAAGAACTTTCTTCTTTGTTGAGCTATAAAAGTTGGAGGCAAATACTTGGAGACAATAAAGTTAGCATATCAAGGGCTTCCTCGTGATCTCACCCCTACTGCAGCTAACTGTTCATTTGGGAAACTATCATTAACAGGCGTAGGGTCAAAAGAGATGTTTTCCAAACGAGATAAATTATCAGCTACAGGGTTTTCAGCACCCTTCCTATCTACTATATGTAGATCAAACTCTTGTAAAAGCAGTACCCATCTAATAAGCCTAGGCTTAGCGTCCTTCTTCATCATAAGATATTTAATAGCAGCATGATCAGTATGAATGGTTACTTTTGAGTCCACAATATAGGGCCTAAACTTATCACAGGCAAAAACAATAGCTAGAAATTCCTTTTCAGTAGTGGCATAATCCCTTTGAGCAGCGTCTAGAGTCTTACTAGCATAATGGATAACGTTTAACCTTTTATCAATACGTTGCCCAAGTACAACCCCTATAGCAAAATCACTAGCATCACACATTATTTCAAAGGGTAAACTCCAATCAGGTGGTTGAACAATAGGGGCTGTAGTTAAAACCTTCTTAAGAGTTTCAAAAGCGTCCCTACAATCATCATCAAAAACGAAGGGTACATCTTTTTGAAGAAGATTAGTGAGAGGTTTTGATATCCTAGAGAAGTCTTTAATAAACCTCCTATAGAAACCAGCATGGCCAAGGATACTACGAATACCTTTGATGTCTCTTGGACATGGCATCTTCTCAATTGCCTCAACCTTAGCTCTATCAACTTCTATGCCTCTTTCAAAAACTTTATGCCCAAGAACAATCCCTTCATTAACCATGAAGTGCCATTTCTCCCAATTAAGAACAAGATTAGTTTCTTCACATCTCTGCAAAACTTTATCAAGGTTGTGCAGACAATTATCAAAAGAAGTTCCATAGACAGAAAAGTCATCCATGAACATTTCTACAATTTCCTCACAAAAACCATGAAAGATAGCAGACATGCACCTTTGGAAAGTAGCAGGAACATTACATAAACCAAAAGGCATACGTCTATAAGCATAAGTTCCATAAGGGCAAGTAAAAGTAGTTTTTTCTTGATCTTGTTGTTTAACAGCAATTTGAGAGAAACCAGAATAACCATCAAGAAAACAAAAATGGGTCTTTTTAGACAACCTTTCCAGCATTTAATCAATAAAAGGAAGCGGGTAGTGATCTTTCTTAGTAACTTTATTGACTTCCCTAAAATCGATGCACATCCTATAACCTACCACTATTTTTGAGGAATAAGCTCATCATTATCATTAGGGACAACGGTAATACCTCCCTTTTTAGAAACACAATGAACAGGACTAACCCATTCACTATCAGCAATAGGGTAAATAATACCAGCATCAAGGAGTTTCAATACCTCATTCCTTACCACTTACTTCATCCTAGGATTTAAACGTCGTTGGTGCTCCACTCTTCCGCATCTGGTTCTATGTTGATAGAATGCTGACATATAGTAGGTGAAATCCCTTTTAAATCATCCAGAGTATAGCCCATAGCTCCTCGATGTTTCCTCAAAACTTCCAATAACCTTTCTTCTTCCTTCCCTAAAAGTTTAGCGCTAACAATAACAGGATATATCTTTTTATCATCAATATAAGCATATTTAAGATCATCAGGGAGAGGTTTTAGATCAAAAACCGGATCCTTTTTAGGTGGCATCGTGGTACCCAAGTCTTCTAAAGGCAAGTCGTGCTTAAGCATCATAGGTTGATCATGGAGAATCCTGTCAATCTCATTCCTTTCTTCCATGAAGATTTCACTTTCATGATCTTCCATACATTGCTGCAAAGCATTGTTAGGAGCAAGATAAATAGAAGCAAGTTGTTCAACCCTAAAATCCTCATTATGGGTTTCCTCTTCGCAAGGTTCTTTAGCAATTTTCGAAAAATTAAACTCATAAGATTCCCCATCAAACTTAGTCAAGATTTTCTCCCTCTTGCAATCAATAATAGCTCCACAAGTACTCAAGAAAGGTCTACCAAAAATGATAGGGTAGGTTTTACTAGCAGCGGAACCAAGTTCTATAAAATCAGCAAGGTACTTAATCTTACCACAAAGAACTTCCACGTCTCGTACAATACCAATTGGAGAGATGGCCTCTCTATTAGCAAGGTGAATAACCACATCAATCTCTTCCAACTCGCAAGGACTGATTTCATGCATAATTTCTCTGTAAAGCTCATAAGGAATAACACTAGAACTTGCACCAATATCACATAAACCATAATAGCAATGATCACCAATTCTAACAGAAAGCACATGAACACTAGCCTTTTTAGTTCTATTGGGATGTGAAACAATATTAGAAGCATCCTCACAAAAGACTATGTGCCCATCTTCTACGCTTTTAGTGGCAAGGTCTTTCACAATTTCTACCACAGGTTCAATGTTTATTTGTTCATCAGGTTTTACAGTTCTTTTTTCACTTTTGGTGATTACATTAGTTATCATAGGATGGTCCTTTACCTTTTCGGGGAAGGGAATCTTCTCGATATAAGGTTCAGGTAAGATGGGGTCAATAATGCAATACTCAGCACTTCCAATAGGAGCATAGTCAACAATATCTTTGTAAGGTGCATGGTATTTGTTCCATCCCCTTTTTGGAATTTTGATATAGGAAGCAAAAGCTCTAAAGCAATTCGTAATAACTTGCAAATCAAGACCATAAATATTGCTAATATTTTGAAAGTCATCAGTACCCATAAAAGATTCAATGCATTCATAATCATAATTTATACCTGACTTTCTACCTTTGTCATTCTCCCAAGCTTCAGCATTGTCTTGAATACGGTCTAGAAGGTACCATTTAGCTTCTCCTTCCATGCGAGTGAATGATCCAGCACAAGAAGCATCCAATAAATCTTTATCATGTAGAGGGAGCCTTGCATAAAAGTTATTGATAATAATATTGTTGGGGAGCTCATGAATGGGACATTTGAGCATTAGTAACTATAATCTCCCCCAAGCTTGAGGTGTACTCTCTCCATCAAGAGGCCAAAAGTTGTATATTTTATTCCAATCTTTATGAATCTCACTAGGAGGATAAAACTTTGAAGAAAAGAGAGGCGCTATTTCCTCCCATTCCAGAGCTTGACCATTCTTCAGCAGCTTATACCACTCCTCAGCTCTTCCTTTGAGTGATAATGAGAATAACTTCTTCTTAACTTGATCTATAGTAATACCTGCACACTTGAACATCCCGCATAATTCGTGTATAAAGAGTAAATGATCACCGGGATGGACAGTTACATCCCAAACATATTAGTTATCCATAACACGATCAATAATTCTTGTAGGTATTTTGAAAACATCATTCTCAGCAGGTGGTGGCTTATCTACTACCTTAGCAGTGGTAGTAGCATTACCAAATAAGAAACTCAGCGAATTATCCATAACGAAAATAAAGCAACTAATAGAAGTAAACAATACTCACAGTAGAAGTTTACTTTACCAGTTCCACTCTCCAATAGCGCTTCACTCCCCGGCAACGGCGCCATAAAATAGTCTTGATGACCCACAAGTATATGGGGTGTATCATAGTATTTTCAATAAGTAAGAGTGTCGAACCCAACAAGGAGCAGAAGGTGCTGGCTAGTGGTATGGATCAGGAATTCTCTGCAAATACTTAGCAAACGGATTTTTAGGGTTTTTTGATATAGCAAGTAAACAAAGTACGAGTAAATAAAAGACAGTAGGAATAAATGCTGGAAGTGGACCAATACTTTATGCAGCAAAGGACAAGCCAGTTGTATTACTTAAGATGACCAAACGTTCTCGAGGACGCATGGGAAGAATGTCAAGTGCTTTCGCTTCATATAGTTGATTAATCTTCTTTAGCTTGCTAAGTTTTGTGTGGGTGAACCTGTGCTAATGTACCGCCCCATCCAAGACTAATACATACTTGTGATTATACCCCTTGCAAACATCCATAAGTACAAGAAAGTAATTAAGGTAGAAACATAACCACATCTTTAAACTCTAAGACCCTTACGTCCCTTGTGCAATGGTTTTCTAACGGGGGTTCAGGTTTCTGTCACTCTGACAACCCCTATGATTAGTAGCCAAATATACAATGCATTCCCCTAGGCCCATATAGGTGAAGTGTCATGTAGTCAACGTTCACATGACACCACTAGAAGAAGTACACCATAACTTAAATAACAATCTATTGAATCTTTCTCAACGCAACTCCACTACTAACAACAAGACTTCTCCCATGTCCTCAAGAACAAAACTAACTACTCACAAGACATCATATGGATCATGATCAGAGATGGAATAATGATGTATAACAATCTGAACATAAACAATAATTCAATGGTTCACTCAATAGCATTAACTACAAAGAGTAATCAACACCGAGAAAGTTTCCCCTATGAACTATGCAAGATTCAACGCAATTGTTACAACAATATGGAGATGGTGATGATGGTGGTGATGATGATGATGATGATGATGATGATGATGATGATCCTGATGAAGTACAGCTTGATGGTGGTGTTGATGGCGATGATCTCCCCTCTCCGAGAAGGAATTCCCCCGGCAGAAATCTGTCTGCCGGAGAGATCTTTCTCTCTCGGTGTTTTCCGCCCCGCAGAGGCGGTGGAATCTTTCTATGGTCGCTCCCCGAGTCTTAGGGTTTAGGGAGGATGATATACGCCAGAGGGGAGAGGCTGGAGTGGGCCAGGGTGGCCACACCACCTCCTGGCGCGGCCTAGGGCTGCCCGCGCCATGGGGTAGTGTGGTCCCCCTGTGGCCCATCTCCACTCCGTCTTCTGGCATCCTTAGTCTTCTGGAAAAATAGGATTTTCCGTATATTTTCCCGGATTTTCTGATATTCGCGAATTTTGCCTCCAAACAGCACATTTTCCATCAGAATCCTGACTGCAGCGGTCCATGCTCCAAAAGTCATCAACCATGCAAAATAGATGAAATAACATAAGTATCACCTCTCAATATGAAATATATCAATGAATAATAGTGAATTAAGACATAGAATAGTGATGCAAAATGGACGTATCACCGCCCTATGGTGTGGGCCCCTCGGGTGGCCACCGACCTTGCCTCTTCGCCTATAAAAGCACCCCGATGAAGAAACCCTAAACACCCAATCAGAAATCCACGAAAGAGTTTGTAGCCGCTGCCATCTCCATCCCTAGATCGGGGGGATCTGAAGCTCTTCCCGGCACCCTATCGGAGGGGAGAGATCATCCTGGAGGCCTTCTTTATCACCATGCCAGCCTCCGGAGTGATGCATGAGTAGTTCACCCTTGGACTATGGGTCCATACAGTAGCTAGATGGTTGGTTCTCCTCCTTTGTGCTATCATGTTTAGATCTTGTGAGCTCCGTTCATGATCAAGATCATCTATTTGTAATCTTATATGTTGTGTTTGTGGGGATCCGATGGATATTGAGATACTATGTCAGATTGATTATTGATTATAGCATGTCTATGTTATTTGTGATCTTGCATGCTCTCCATTGTTAGTAGCTATCTTGGCCAAGTAGATGGTTGCAACTCCAAGAGGGAGTATTTATGCTCGATAGTAGGTTCATGCCTCTAGTAATATGGGGAAGTGACAGAAATCTCTAAGGTTGTAGATGTGCTGTTGCTACTAGGGAGAAAACAACAATCCTTTATCCATGGGGCAATTGTATTGTTTACTTTACACACTTTGCTTAATGCAATTATGTGTTGCTTGCAACTTAATACTGGAAGGGGTTCGGATGATAACCTGAAGGTGGATTATTAGTCATAGATGCAGTTGGATTACGGTCTATTTATTATGTTGTAATGCCCAATCAAATCTCGTAGGAGTCAAGATGTCTAGTATATGCATTGTTATGCTTTCTCAATCTGTCAATTGCCCCACTGTAATTTGTTCACCCAACATGCTATTTATCTTAAGGAGAAACACCTCTAGTGAAATGTGAACCCCGGTCCATTCCTTTACCATTGATATACCATCTACTGTTTACCGTTTACTATTTACTTTCTGCAAGCAATTACTATCTTCCACACTATACGTTTAATCCTTTTTTTCAGTAAACCAGTGAGATTGACAACCTCACTGTAAGTTGGGATAAAGTTCTGTGCTTGTGTTGTGCAGGATTCTAAGTTGTTAACAATACCTTGGAGTTGTTTTCTTACTCCTACTAGTTCGATAACATTGGTTTCGTAACTAAGAGAAAACTTGTTGATGTGCTCATCATACCTTCCTCTTGGGATTCCCAACGAGCTCTACATTTTGAGCCATCAAGCACTTTTTCTAGCGCCGTTGCCGGGGAGTTAAGGATAGCTTCAGTCTCTTCCTCCTCGTCAATCACTTTTCAGGGAGAAAGAAGATTCTTGCAAGGGGATTCCCTCACAACCAATCTCTTTACTTTGTTTTTGTTTTGCTTAGTTTATTTTTGCTTTGTTTGCTTGTTTCTTTTTATCAAAAACACACAAAAAATAGTTCTTTAAAAAAATATAAAAAATCCTACTTCAAGTTGCTTTTATGTCTAGCATTGCTCCAATCACTATGTCACCTAAGGAAATGATTTTTACTTTCAAACAAGGAATTGAAGAGAGTTTTAAGGAAGCTTGGTCTAGAATTTCTGATTTACATGAAAAACTGAACCTAAAATGACTCTAGGCTTGTTTCTTAGCAGATTCTACTTTGGTCTCGCTCTTTGTTATAGATATGCTTTGCATGCTATGGTAGGAGGAGATTTCCTCCACTGCAATGAGGGTGAAGCTTTTAATGCCATAAAAAAGTTGGTTGCAACATATAACTTGCCTAGCAAATATGATTCCTCCTTTACAAACATTATTGCCAGATTAAACACTCTTGAGACCAACACAACTAGTTTAAAAGAATGCTATAACACGCTTAGAGAGCATCATGAATATGTTCCAATAAATTCTGAATCTCCAAAATGGCTTCCTACAGTAAAAGTTGTTATAAATAATGAAACTTTTTATGCTCGTTGTGATATCATGTTTGAATTATGCCATATGCCTAAAGATATCTATGAATCTTTGAATCTTTGAGGACTTTCTGAAGGAGGAGAAGAAATATCTCTTACCAATAATGGCACAATATTACCTATTGGAATAGCTGAAGGAGTGTTTACAAAGATCCTAGGGAAAGTGGTGTCTACTTATTATCTTATTATTGAATGTGTAGGAAAAGGACAAATTACACTTCGAAGATCTCTACTGAAACTCCTTGGAGCAATAATAGATGTGGGAAAAGGCATCATGCATTTTGCTTCTCCACCAAACAATTATACGTTTCCTAAAGATAAGAATAAAGGTAAGAAAGGTAGGGACCAAAAATTTGATCTTAATGCTTCTTAGTTTGAAAATACTTGAATCTTGCTTCCTATACCTAGCTGAAAGGCGTTAAAGAAAAGCACTATTGGGAGACAACCCAAATTATTTTTACTTTCAGTAAGTTTTTATTTTGTTGAGTCTTGGAAGTTATTTCCTCAGTAATAACCTCTCATTATCCTTTTTGTGTGGTTTTTGTGCCAAGAATAACCTCTAATGAGAGAGAAGTAAGACTTGGGAAAGTTGTTGTCTCGAAACAGATTTTTGTGCTTCACTATAAAAAAATCGTGAAAAATCCATGTACATCGGATTGAGATGTAATTTTTTGTTCTTATGCCCCAGGTTATTATCTAACTTTTGTTAGTTTAGTACTTTTGATTTGAGCAATAGAAGGTCTTCAAACAAATCGGTTTTTACCTGCTGGTCTATTTTGATAGATTTCTGCCATTATTTGCATTTGCCTCTTAATCTCTTTCTCTTTGAGTTCTCTTTGATCACTTGAGCTTTTAGAAGGAATTTCTACAATACCTTGTGTTTTAATGGAAGTTTTACTTGTGTTGAAACTAAACCCAAAGACTTATTATCTTGAATACACTAATGTTGCTAATGAAGATTGTGTGAAGTTTTGTATGAAGGAAATTTTCAAGTGTAGGGAAGAATAATATGATGAGATGAAGAATGGACAAAAGATCAAGTTTGGGGATGCCACCCGTGTCACCCCAAGAAATATTCAAGAAGTACAAGCGTCAAAGCTTGGGGATGCCCAAGGCATCCCCTTCTTCATCAATAAAAATCTCAGGTTTTCTTCCAAAACACTTCATTTTTGTTGTTTCATGCACAATTGTGTTGTTCTTGGAGCGTCTTTGATTTTGTTTTTAGTTTTCTTTTGTTTGATTTGCTTAAATAAATTGGTTGGAACCCCGCATCCGTATGTTGTTTCAAATAAGTTGATTGGTGTTGGAAAAGAGTAGGAAGCTTCATGCTTATAAGTGGTACAAAAGGAGCTTGTTTTGACTGTGGCCTAGACTTTATCATGTCATGTTTGATGTTGCTTTGACTTTATGCTTAGTGATTATTGTTGTAGCATGACTTGTTACAAAAAATTAAGATTGCTTAATGTGCCTTGAAAGAATCATGCGTTCTTTTAGCATACAAAAGCATAATATTGTGGTATTCTCCTTTGATGCTTTATTTGGGTTGACTTGGCACATGCTTACACCATGTTAAGACTATAAACCAGTCACCTTAGCCTCTATGATCATTTAGTTTTTGACTTGTAATATCACTTTATGCTTTAATTAATAATGTTTTGTCGCTTTGCATGATTATGACCATTATTGCTCTCTTAGTTTGTCGCTCCCAGTCTTTTGCTAGCCTCCACCTAAACTAAGTGTGAGTTCCACTCATGCATCCAACCTCCAAGAAAACCAAGTTATTCCAAAGAGTCCACTATAAGTTCCCATGCATGGTGTGTTACACCATTCCAAGTATATTCATGTTTTTATCTACCTTCTAAATTAAACTTTTGTTATGTGAAAATTAGTGATTAAAGCTCTCACGAACTTGATGGCACACTTTATTTTCTTGAACTTAATAAATTTGAACCATTGTGTCCATCTATGTTGCTTATATGCTTGCACTTTATAAGTTGTAAATTAGCAGAACCATGCTACCATGGGGAACGCTTTCAACATTGCACCTATTATTCAGTTGATATCATGTTCTTTTGTTTATGGATCCCAGCGGTATGAAATAAAATGGGAGCTTGTAATCTCATGGAGTTTGTATGTGTGTTAGAGAAATTCCTGGGCAGCTAGCCTAAGTCATGCCTAATCATGGTGGAAACTTGCAGCATAACCATAGTGAGCATTCTGTGAAGCATCCTCAATGAAAACCTATGCAAATAGCAAATAAGAAGATCGCTGAGATGCTCATTGTCTGTTGCCTTGTCATTTTGATATGGGATAGCTCTTGTGTCATGGGGCAAGGGGTACCCCGTTGGCGGTTCTCCATGATACACATGTACTTACAATGACAAGAACTTATTTGTGACTAAAGTTAAGTAGCATGAGGTTCGGTACTCGTAAGAAAGGGGCATGAGATTTTCAACTTATAACTTGTCAAGCATATCCTCATATTTGTGTCACTTTAACCTTAATCACCTCAAGATGCTTATGACACGGGCAATGAGAGCTGAAAGCTAATAAGTACCATAATTTTTGGAAGCTCTTTATGAAACTTGAAATCTCTGCTTCCCTCTGTGAAGGGCCTTTCTTTTTTACTTTTATGTTGAGTCTCCATCTTCTATCTTTATGCACCAATTGAGAGAGCATAGTGCTCATTCTTAGTTTAACGTGAATTATCCCAAAACTTGTTGATTGATTCATAACTTTGATATTGCTTGTTCTTAAATTATGTGTATCTAGTCACCCTTATGAACTTTGAAGGTGTCATATGCATTTATGTTTTGCTATACCATGAGGGACAAGCTGAATACCACTCTTATTATGTTTTCTATATGTGAAACAAACAAACATCTTCCAATGCATTGTTATTTATGATCTCTTGTTTTTACCTTTTCATGTTACAACATAGTTGCTATGCGTTATTGTTAGAACTCTATCTTTCATGTTCATGTTTAGAGTACTTTGATCCCAGCTATCAATGCTTGTCAAATACCTTGATCGAGATTGTGTTGGTGCATGTCACCTCAAAAATTATTATTTTTATCACTTACCTACTCGAGGACGAGCAGGAGTTAAGCTTGGGGATGCTTGATACGTCATAAACGTATCTATAATTTTTGATCATCCATGCTTGTTTTGTATCAATTTTCTTATGTTTTGTTTAAACTTTGAGGTATTTTTATACATTTTCTGGAACTAACCTATTAACAAGATGCCGAAGTGCTAGTTGCCTGTTTTCTGCTGTTTTTGGTTTCAGAAAAGCTAGTAAGGAAATATTCTCGGAATTGGACGGGACAAAAGCCAAAGTAAATATTTTACCAGAAGGAACAAGGAGTCTGGAGAGCAGCTGGAGTGGGGCCACGAGGTGGCCACCCCTAGGCATGCCGCCCTATGGTGTGGGCCCCTCGGGCGGCTATCGACCTCGCCTCTTCGCCTATAAAAGCACCCCGATGCAGAAACCCTAAACACCCGATCAAAAATCCACGAAAGAGTCTATAGCCGCCGCCATCTCCATTCCTAGATCGAGGGATCCGAAGCTCTTCCCGGCACCCTGCCAAAAGGGAGAGATCATCCTAGAGGCCTTCTTCATCACCATGCCAGCCTCCGGAGTGATGCGAGAGTAGTTCACCCTTGGAATTTGGGTCCATACAGTAGCTTAGATGGTTGGTTCTCCTCCTTTGTGCTATCATGTTTAGATCTTGTGAGCTCCATTCATGATCAAGATCATCTATTTGTAATCTTATATGTTGTGTTTGCGGGGATCCAATGGATATTGAGATACTATGTCAGATTGATTATTGATTCTATCATGTCTATGTTATTTGTGATCTTGCATGCTCTCCGTTGTTAGTAGCTATCTTGGCCAAGTAGATGCTTGCAACTCCAAGCGGGAGTATTTATGCTCGATACTAGGTTCATACCTCTAGTAATCTAGGGAAGTGACAAAAATCTCTAAGGTTGTAGATGTAATGTTGCTACTAGGGAGAAAACAACAATCCTTTGTCCATGGGGCAGTTGTATTGTTTACTTTACACACTTTGCTTAATGCAATTATCTATTGCTTGCAACTTAATACTGGAAGGGGTTCAGATGATAACCTGAAGGTGGATTATTAGTCATACATGCAGTTGGATTACGGTCTATATATTGTGTTGTAATGCCCAATCAAATCTCGTAGGAGTCAAGATGTCTAGTATATGCATTGTTATGCTTTCTCAATCTGTCAATTGTCCCGCTGTAATTTTTTCACCCAACATGCTATTTATATTAAGGAGAAACACCTCTAGTGAATGGTGGACCCTAGTCCATTCCTTTACCATTGATATACCATCTACTGTTTACCGTTTACTATTTACTTTCTGCAAGCAATTACTATCTTCCACACTATATGTTTAATCCTTTGTTTTCAGCAAAACCAGTGAGATTGACAACCTCAGTGTAAGTTGGGGCAAAGTTCTGTGGTTGTGTTGTGCAGGATTCCAAGTTGTTAGCAACACCTTGGAGTTGTTTTCTTACTCCTACCGGTTCGATAACCTTGGTTTCATAACTGAGGGAAAACTTGTTGTTGTGCTCATCATACCTTCCTCTTGGGGTTCCCAACGAGCTCTACATTTTGAGCCATCAACGTCATCAATCTTTTGCATCAAAGAGACTTCCTCGCCTATTTGTTTTGCTCTTTCCCAAGCTGCTATGACCATATCTTCTATAGAATCCTCATGTAACCATCACGCCTCAAATCTTTTCATGGTACTTCGATTTGCATGAGTTGACGATAGATACTCTGTATCAACCTATATATGTCTATGATCAAACTGTGTTGTTTCACTATTAATTAAACTTGCATACGGGAACAAGTTATTCCATTACTCATTTACTACTCCTCTGTCCAATCTTTCCCGCAGCTTTCATCTTATCCATGTGAACAAATCACCTACATAACCCATATATTCCAATTCACAGTCACCCAACGCATCATGAAAGGCATGCATTTCTTGTTGGGATCTCGGCCTACCTCCTTCCTTCTCGTAATTAAAAAGCATCTCATTGAAATCACCAAATGTAACACCCTCAAATCGGCCCTATGCAAGTTTTAGCCCTTTCCGCCAAACCCGCATAGAAACGATTCAAGGACGCCCACCAGGCACTTTCGTGCGGGTGGAAAACGAAGTAATACCATTACACAACAGTCCTCGATGGGACCCACAGAACAGATATATATATATAACACGACTCCAAGAGTCAAGGATAAAGATATACAATACAAAGATCCAAATCACCTTGAAAACGATAGAGCGTCCGACTACGGACAAGATGCAAATGGGGCTAAGAGCCCTGAAGAATAACCAATGGCGTCCATAACCCCTTGCCAAGCCGGAAGGGTAACCACTGCTAACGGCGATCTCAAACCTGCTAAAACAAAAGGTGCCGACAAAGGGCAAAGGAAAAAGAGGAGCGTCAAGATCGAGGCCAAGACAGCGAGGCTAGAATTCGGCGGCTCTCGCCTACATAGGTATGGTGGACTGAAGCGGCAGCGCAGCGGCACTAAACAACCTATAGAGACTCGATACAACTGGCGGTTATCAGAGAGGGATGAGAAAGACCTATTCTAAACAACCTATAGAGACTCGATACAACTGGCGGTTATCAGAGAGGGATGTGAAAGACCTATTCGGATCCAACCTGAAGCTAACACCAAACAAACCCATCCTGGTATTTCCTCCTCGAGATCAAACGAGGAAGTCGGACCAAGGAACTCACACAGTTGGCAATTTTACTCATTCTGTTATAGTTGCAGCAATAACTAATCAGATATAGATAGCATGAGTCATCCTGATAGCATAAGTAGTGGGCAGTTTTAATCACCATTCCGTTATAGTTGGGACATTTACTAGTCAGATATAATTGTCCCGAGGAATCCCAAAACCTAGCAGTTGTTGGCACTTTTATCACATTCCATTGGAGTTGCAATACTTACTAGGCAGGTATAGTATGACACAGATCACCACAGATCCACCAGTTGTTGGCATTTTTAATATCCATTCCGTTATAATTGAGTTGATTACTAGTCACATATTAAGTCAAATTTATAGCACTACTTTAGTTATGCTTGTCTATGATCGAGATACTGTGCTCCAAGTCGTCCATAACCGCGGACACGGCTTTCAGAAAGTTTTATCCTGCAGGGGTGCACAAATAGCAACACACACTCGATCAACCTCGGAAAAACCAACTCAAAACCCAACGAGGCATTCACGACAAAGCGATCACAGGATTCATAAAATATTTCAGGGAGCCACCCCACTAATCTGCCCGCAACGAAGTTGGCCGGATCCGGAACGGACCTGTGGTTTGTGGATGGTCAGAACGACTGGGAACCCGAAAGTGTGACTGGGCTTGTCGATACAGCGAAAACGTGTCACGATCCTAAACAATACAGGTGCTCCACGCACAATCCTAAATAAAGCAGTAAAGCATGGCATAAGTACAGGATAGTAATAAAACCCCAAACTAGTTTGTGGCCCCAAGAAATAGAAATGAATCAAGCTCTGGCTCAGGGGGGGTCCATAAGGCCTCCCGGATGTGGATAGTGCGGAAAAAAATCAAGGAACAGGTATCAAGTACTCGGGGTCCTATGGGACACAAGTGAGCGTGGAAGAACCAAATAACATCTATTGCCCACCGATGCCTCTGCATTAGTTATATCTAGCATTTTAACAGTTTTATTTAAAGTCATGATCATCTCCACCATTAAGCATCTCCACCAATAAACATCTGCCAGCATTCCAACAACTGTGGTACTTGACAACACGAGATCGCACCTGAGCCAGCAACTACGACTCGCAAGGCCAGCTATCTACCAAACACGGGTAGTAGGAGGTGTCCAAGGCAATATAGAGGCTGCACGGGATATAACTGGTGTACGGAAACTAAAGCATCGCGACACGGATAGCAATAGATCAACAGGAGGAAATAAAGACTATAAATGCAAAATAGGTAGAAGGGGAAGGGATGCTCGCCTGGGAAAACACTGCCGAAGGTTCATATCCGGAGAACTTGTCGATACTCGCATCAACTCATCGGCCTAATCCGCGAAGAAGCAAACACTAGCAGAAACACCAGATACAATATTTAATACTATGACAGAAGATCCTGCATGATTATGATATGATGCAGATGTGGTGCAATTAGGCAGTATTAAGCGGAACCGGGGTCCCGACAATTAATTACACGGTTCATGTTATTTAGAACCCCCGCAATTTTAAATGTTGTGTTAACAGGGCGAAACATGGCATCGTTCGCTACGCAATTTAAATGGAGTCCGGAATAAGACAAAGATATCCCGCATATCGACTCCATATTTAGTTATGAGATGAATCGGCATAATTCCCCCAACCCACTGAATATGTATGCGATCATGAATGATTTAATATGCGACAGTTGATAATGTCATATTATAAAAATAGAAGCTTAGGGTCACACATCTGGGTTCGGAAGATCTTGGGTTCCGGGGGTTCGGGGTTCGACAGGGATCGGCGGGGACGGCGAGGTTCAGATACAAGAGGAAGAACTTGTCGTGTCGCGACGGAGAACTTGGGTCCCAAGCGGGCGATCTCGTCGTCGATGGCAAACTTGAGTGGATCGGGTACCGGGGGTCTTCAGGTCCAGGAAGAAGATCTTGTCGCACGATGTCCAGGTAGGCGAACTTGGCGGGTCGGGACGATCTTGTCATAGTGAAGATCTTGTCGGGTCCGCGCCATCGAGTCAGTCTTGGCATCTAGGGTGAAGTACTTGGCGTATCCGAGATGAAGCGCTTGTCGTTCCGTGTGGCGATCTTGGCGTCCGAGATCTCGACGAACTTGGCGTCCGGTACTAGGGCATCAGTGCGGGAAGGAGGTCTCGTCGATCCGACGCATCGGATCCGGGATGAAGAACTTGACGTCCTTGGCGGTGAGACAGAGGGCCGGAGCGAGGGGAGAGAGAGGCGAGGGGAGAGAGAGGCGCGGGGCGCGTGGGGTTGGTGGACCCGCGGGGGAGTGGATCGAGGTAGGCATGGGCGGTAGGTGGCGACAGGCAGGTGCGGGCGGGCGGCGTCCAGGTGGTGGGGCCGGGCGCGGGAGTGGACAGAGGAGTGCGCCCAGGTGGTTGGCGGTTGCGTGCGTGGTGTGCGCGTTGTGTGGCGTGGGTGTGCGTGTGCGTGCGTGCGGTGGGCAGTGTGTGTGTTGTGTGGTGAGGAGGTGGGGCCAGGAGGTGAGGTGGCAGGTTATGGTTGGCCGGGGTGATGTGGAGGGGGGCTGGGTAGGATAGGGTGGGGTAGGTTAGGGATTAGACTAGGTTTTAGTTTAGGGCATGGAGGTGGCCGGCCGGGCTTTTGGGCCTGGCTGGCTGCCTCCCAAAATAATGCAAACTTTTATTTTAATTTAAAATAGACTTTTGTAAATAGTTTTTAGACAAATAAAAGACTCGGAAAAGACCGGAGTTTTGATTCGAATAAAGGCGGGGATTATTTTAGAAAACAAAACTAGGCTTTTCGAAATTAGTTTATAAACAAACCATGCAAGATGATGACGATGCTCAAATGCAATGTGGCATGATGACATGAGCATGCGGTCTTGACGATGCAATGCACAAAAACAACGCGATTTTCCAGTAGTGGTTTTGCGGGGCGCCACACCAAACACTAACCATGGTATTTGATGTGCTCGTCATTCGACGTAGAGCTCGTTGGGAACCCCAAGAGGAAGGTATGATGAGCACAGCAGCAAGTTTTCCCTCAGTTATGAAACCAAGGTTTAATCGAACCAGTAGGAGCAAGGAAACACCCCAAAGGTGTTACTAGCTGAGCTTTGGCAGGGCCCACTACCGGTGCTAGTAGCAACGTGGAGACCTGCACAACACAACCACAGAACTTTGTCCCCAACTTGCGATGAGGTTGTCAATCTCACCGTGTTTTGCGGAAAACAAAGGATTAAACGTATCGAATGGAAAGAAGTAAAAGTTTGCAGAAAGTAAACACAAAGCAGTAAAAGATTGTAGATTGTATGTAAAGAGAAAGGACCGGGATCCATAGTTCACTAGAGGTGGCTCTCCTTAGATAGATAACATGTTGGATGAACAAATTACAACGGGGCAATTGACAAACACCGAGAAAGCAATACATGCATATACTAATCATATTGACTCCTTTGAGACTTGATTGGGCATTACAACATAATACATAGACCGCCATCCAACTGCATCTATGACTAATAATCCACCTTCAGGTTATCATCCAAACCCCCTCCAGTATTAAGTTGCAAGCAACAGATTATTGCTTCATGAACTGTGTGTAAAGTAAACAATACGATTGTTCTATGAACAAATGATTGTTGTTTTCTCCCTAGTAGCTACAGCACATCTAGTACCTTAGAGATTTCTGTCACTTCCACAGATTACCAGAGGCATGAACCCACTATCGAGCATAAATACTAACTCTTGGAGTTGCTAGCATCTACTTGGCCAAGATAGCTACTAACAACGGAAAGCATGGAAGATCACAAATAACAAAGACATGATAGAATCAATAATCAATCTGAAATAGCATCTTAATATCCATCGGATCCCCGCAAACACAACATGTACGAATACAAATAGATGATCTTGATCATGAACGGAGATCACAAGATCTAAACATGAAAGCACAAAAGAGGAGAACCAGCCATCTAGCTACTACATGGATTCGTAGTCCAAGGATGAACTACTCACGCATCACACCGGAGGCTTGCATGGTGATGAAGAAGGCTTCCAGGGTGAATTCCCCTCTCCGGCAGGGTGCCGGGAAGAGCTTCAGATCCCTCCCGATCTAGGGATGGAGATGACGGTGGCTACAGACTCTTTCGTGGATTTTTGATCGGGTACTTAGGGTTTTCGTCCTGAGGGCAATATATAGGCGGAAGGAGAGGCCGAGGGGGTGCCTGGGCTAGCCACACCACCCCCTGGCGCGGGCTAGGCCTCTGGCCTTTCTCCGTCTCGTATTCTAGCACTTGATCCCTTCCGGAAAAATAGGCACTTTGGCTTTTGTCCCGTCCAATTCCGAGAATATTCATTTTCTGACTTTCCTGGAACCAAAAACATCAGAAAACAGGCAACTGGCACTATGGCTCTTGTTAATAGGTTAGTCCAAGAAATCATATGAAAAGTACTCCAAAGTTGGAACAAAACACAAGAAAGTGGATAAAACCAAGCATGGAACATCAAAAATTATAGATACATTTGCAATGTATCAACATCCCCAAGCTTAATCCTGCTCGTCCTCGAGTAGGTAAGTGATAAAAAGAAAGAATAATTTTTGAGGTGACATGCACCATCAAAGACTTGATCAAAGTATTTGCAAAACATTCAAAGCTGGGATCATAGTACTTCAATCATAACATGAAAGAAAAAGTTCTAGCAATAAGAAAAGAAACTATGATGCAACATGAAAAGGCACAAACAAAAGAATCATGAATAACATGCTTTGCAAGACGTTTGTTTGTTTCACATAAAGAAAACATAGCATAATAGTATTCCGCTTGTCCCTCAATAGAGTAGCAAATATAAATGCATAGGACACCTTCAAAGTTCATAAGAGTGACTAGATACAATAGTTTAAAACAAGCAATATCAAGTTATGCATCAATCAACTAGTCTTGGGACAATGCACATAGAACTAAGAATGGCCACTATGCTCTCAAAGTAGGTGCATAAAGATAGAAGGTGGAGACTCAATATAATGGTGGAAGAAAGGCCTTTTGTATAAAAGTAAGTAGGGATTCAAGTCTCATAAAGAGCTTCCAAAAATTATGGTACTTATAGCTTTCAACTCTCATTGCCCCTATCATAAGCATCTTGAAGTGATTAAGGTTAAAGTGAACTAACTATGGTGTACATGCTTGACAAAGTATAAGTCAGAAATCTCATGTCCCTTGTATACGAGGGCCGCTCCTCATGCTACTCAAGTTTAGTCACCGGTAAGTTCTTGTCATTGTAAGTACATGTGTATCATTGAGAACCGCCAACGGGGTACCCCTTGCCCGATGATACGGAAGAATCCCCATATCAAAATGACAAGGCAAGCAGACAACAAGCATCTCAGCATTCTTCTTATTTACCATGGGAATATGGTGCTTTTTTCTCTCTTTCCTCTTTTCATAGTATCTCTCTTTTTCTCTTTTTTTTCTCAATATAGGACTCTTTTTTTATAAGAAGAATGCTTCATAGACAGCTCATTATGGTTACGCTGCAGGTTTGCACCATGTCAGCATGGATTAGACCAGCCTCCCAAGCGTTTCTCTAACACATATACATAACTCCATGGACTTACAAGCTCCCCTTTCATTTCACACCGACGACATCCATATACAAAAGAGCATGATATCAACTATGTACAAGTACCAAGTGCAATGTTGAAAGTGTTTCCCATGAAAGCATGATTCTGCTAATTCCCAACAAATAAGTGCAAGCATATACAACATAGAAGACACAATGGTTCAAGTTTATTAAGGGCAAGTAAAGTAAAGTGTGCCATCAAGTTCGTGAGTGCTTTAATCACTAGTTTTCTCATAACAAGTTTAATTTGGAAGGTAAACAAAATCATGAATATACTTGGAATAGCATAAGCTAGTAGGTAGGTATGGTGGACTCTTTTGGAATAACTTGGTTTATGGAGTTGGATGCATGAGTGGAACTCATACTTGGTTGTGGAGGCTAGCAAAAGACTGGGAGCGACAAACTAAGAGAGCAATAATGGCCATAATCATGCAGAGCGACAAAACATCATTGATCAAAGCATAAAGTGATACTACAAGTTGAAAACTAAAGGATCATAAAGGATATGGTGACTTGAGATAGTCATAACATGGTGTGAGCATGCGCCAAGTCAACCCAAATAAAGCATCAAAGGAGAATACCACTATATTATGCTTTAATATGCTAAAAAAACGCATGATTCATCCAAGGCACATTAAGCAATCTCAATTGTTTATAACAAGTCATGCTACAGCAAATAATATTAAGCATAAAGCCAAAACAATATCAAGCATGGCATGACAAAGCATAGGCCACAGTCAAAAACGAACTCTTTTTACCACATAAGCATGAACTTTCCTACTCTTTTCCAAACCAAACCAAACTATTTGCAAACCAATGTATGAAAGAGGGGGTCCAACCAATTTATTCAGAAAACTTAGCAAACCAAGCAAACTAAAAACCAAAACGAAAACGAAAAAGAAGACGCTCCAAGAAAAACACAATTGTGCATGAAACAATAAAAATGAAGCGTTTGGAAGAAACTTGGGATTTTTATTGATGAAGAAGGGGATGCCTTGGGCATCCCCAAGCTTTGACGCTTGTACTTCTTAGATATTTCTTGGGTTGACACGCGTGGCATCCCCAAGCTTGAGCTTTAGTCCATCCTTCATCTCATTACTCATTCCTTCCATACACCTGAAAATTTTCCTTCATACAGAACTTCACACAATCTCATTAGCAACATTAGTGCATTTAAGATAAATAAGTCTTAAGGTTCAGTTTTAATAACAAATAAACTTCCATTAGTACACTAGCTACTGTAGCACTTCCTTCGAAAATCTCAATTCCCCAAAAGAACTCAAAAAGGAACCCACAAGAAGCAAATGCAGAAAATGGCAGAAATCTGTCAAAACAGACCAACAGGTAAAGACGAATTTTTTCGAAGACCTTCTGTTTCTCAAATCAAAACGTGTTGAACTAACGAAAGTTAGATAACAACCTGGGTCAGAAGCACAAAACATTACAGCTCAATCCGACATAGAGAGCTCTCTCTCGAATTTTTACGGTGAAGCACAAAAGTCTATTTCGGGACAGCAACTTTCCCAATCATTACTTCACTCTCATTAGAGGTTACTCTTGGCACAAAAAGAAAATAAAAAGGATAAGGAGAGGTTATTACTGAAGTAATAACTTCCAAGACTCATCTAAATTTTTTGGGTTATCTCCCAATAAGTACTTTTCTTTAACGCCTTTAAGTTAGGCATAAGAAGCAAAGAAAGAATCAAGTGTTCTCAAATGAAGAAGCGTTAAGATCAATACAAGAAATATTTTGGACAAGGCAAGGTATATCATCCAAATAAGTTCTAGAGGATCCTCTGTCAATGCTCTTAGGTTCACTATTCTCATCAAAAGGGTTTGCAGGAACAATCCAATCAAGATTCTTTTCTATGGCATCATGTATTGCTACTAGTTTAAAGGGTATTGGTATCTTAGGTTCCTCCCCATTAGGTTTGGTTTTGTTCATCTTTTCTCGTGTACCAATAACATCTACACATGAGCCTAGCATATTGAAACGTTCAAAGACTTTTCTAGCTTCCTTGGCAACATCATAGAACTCCTTAAACAAAGTTTCTAGTATAAAATCCCTCTTTTCAGGGTCTTCAATTTCCTTAAGCTTAAGAAACATTACTTGCATTAAGGGGTTGAGATTAACAAACCTAGCTTCTAACATGTGAATTAAAGAAGCTGCAGCAATCTCATAGTTTGGATCAAGTTCTACAAGGGATCTATCCTCAGTATCTTCATGCTTACTAACATGATTAAAGAATTCTTCAATGTTATCTTTCCCAATTATAGAACCACTACCAACTGGAAGGTCTTTCAGGGTGAATGTAGGGATCAACATGGTGAGCTAAGGAAGAGGTGACAACTAAAGGAGACTTATTTTTTTTGTGTTTTTGAAATAAGAAAGCAAACAAGTAAAACTAATTTTTTTTGTGTTTTTGAAGAACAAAACAAGCAAACAAAGCAAAAAGAAAACTAAGCAAAACAAAAACAACAAAGTAAAGAGATTGGTTATGAGGGACTCCCCTTATGAAGATGTCCTTGACTCCCCGGCAACAGCGTCAGAAAAGATCTTGATGTGCTCGTCGTTCAATGTAGAGCTTGTTTGGAACCCCAAGAGGAAGGTATGATGAGCACAGCAGCAAGTTTTCCCTCAGTTATGAAACCAAGATTTAATCAAACCAGTAGGAGCAAGGAAACACCCCCAAAGTTGTTACTAGCTGAGCTTTGGCAGGGCGCAGTACCGGTGCTAGTAGCAACGTGGAGACCTGCACAACACAACCACAGAACTTTGACCACAACTTGCGATGAGGTTGTCAATATCACCGTGTTTTGTGGAAAACAAAGGATTAAACGTATCGAATGGAAAGAAGTAAAAGTTTGCAGAAAGTAAACACAAAGCAGTAAACGATTGTAGATTGTATGTAAAGAGAAAGGATCGGGATCCATAGTTCACTAGAGGTGGCTCTCCTTAGATAGATAACATGCTGGGTGAACAAATTACAGCGGGGCAATTGACAAACACCGAGAAAGCAATACATGCATATACTAATCATATTGACTCCTTTGAGACTTGATTGGGCATTACAACATAATACATAGACTGCCATCCAACTGCATCTATGACTAATAATCCACCTTCATGTTATCATCCGAACCCCCTCCAGTATTAAGTTGCAAGTAACAGATTATTTCTTTACGAACTGCGTGTAAAGTAAACAATACGATTGTTCTATGAACAAAGGATTGTTGTTTTCTCCCTAGTAGCAACAACACATCTAGTACCTTAGAGATTTCTGTCACTTCCCCAGATTACCAGAGGCATGAACCCACTATCGAGCATAAATACTAACTCTTGGAGTTGCTAGCATCTACTTGGCCAAGATAGCTACAACAACGGAAAGCATGGAAGATCACAAATAACAAAGACATGATAGAATCAATAATCAATCTGAAATAGCATCTCAATATCCATCGGATCCCCGCAAACACAACATGTACGAATACAAATAGATGATCTTGATCATGAACGGAGCTCACAAGATCTAAACATGAAAGCACAAAGGAGGAGAACCAGCCATCTAGCTACTACATGGATCCGTAGTCCAAGGATGAACTACTCATGCATCACACCGGAGGCTTGCATGGTGATGAAGAAGGCCTCCAGGGTGAATTCCCCTCTCCGGCAGGGTGCCGGGAAGAGCTTCAGATCCCTCCCGGTCTAGGGATGGAGATGACGGCGGCTATAGACTCTTTCGTGGATTTTGATCAGGTACTTAGGGTTTTCATCCCGAGGGCAATATATAGGCGGAAGGAGAGGCCGAGGGGGTACCTGGGCTGGCCACACCACCCCCTGGCGCGGGCCAGGCTGGCCGTGACGGTGGTGTGGCTGCCCTCCGCCTTCTCCGTCTCGTGATTCGGCACTTGATCTCTTCCGGAAAAATAGGCACTTTGGCTTTTGTCCGTCAATTCAAGAATATTCATTTTCGACTTTCCTGGAACCAAAAACAGCAGAAAAGCAGGCGGTGACCTTTGTGGCTCTTGTTAATAGGTTAGTCCAAGAAATCATATGAAAAGTACTCCAAAGTTGGAACAAAACACGAGAAAGTGGATAAAACCAAGCATGGAACATAAAAAATTATAGATACATTTGCAATGTATCAGTATTGACATACGACCATGAAGATCACGAAGAGGATTCCATGTTATATGTTTCTGACCCCAACTAGGCTCATCGTAATTTCCTATAAGCTTCCAGGAAGTATTCCCATCAATAACTACATCAATGGCATTTTTTGTTACATTTTTCTCAACTATTTTCAAATCACTCCTCCACATCATTAACAAACCACCACTCTGACCATCACTTTCAAAGATACTCATATGATCAAAACCCATCTTCCTTCTTAAAATTTCTGCCTTAGCTTTTTCCAAATGTGTTTCAGACAGGAAAAACACATCCGGATTAACTTGCTTCTGAAGATCCAGAAGCGCATGAACTGCCCGGTGGTTACGAAGCCCGCAGCAGTTCAGTCTAGAAAGTTTCATTGCTCCCGGTGATCCTCCTCGGAGGAGGTTGCCGGTATCATATCTTCATCAATCTCCAAACCACCATCCCCAACCCTTCTTTGTCTCTTCGGTTGTTGAACCTTCTACAGAGTACTTATCAGAATATCCTTACTAGCCGCACCATTCTCAATCTTAAGAACTTTATCAGCCACACTACCTGTTTCTTGTGTACCACCCTTTGCAGGGTTAGTATTTTCATCCCTATCCGACATATTTCTTTTAGGATTTCGTGGCCCTCTAGATAGG
The DNA here is from genome assembly GCA_023614405.1 of Avena insularis. Lineage (NCBI taxonomy): Eukaryota > Viridiplantae > Streptophyta > Magnoliopsida > Poales > Poaceae > Avena > Avena insularis. Next base: position 35,432,000 of record CM042696.1, on the reverse strand, counting down.
TCATCAGTACCTATCTCCATATCATCAGTTTCATACTCATTTGGAGCAACTGGCATCCTACCACGTCCACGGCCTCCAAACCCTCCTCTTCCTCCACTTCCTCGGCCGCCACCTGAGTTAATGTTTGGCTCGAATTTAACTTGAAGTCATTCACCCCCACTGATAGCTACTATCATCATGAACCCCGTCTCCGCATTCCGTAACAACATGACCCATCATCCCACAGTAGTACCAGAAGTCTGGTAGCTTTTCATATTGTATCAGGTATTTCTTTCCTTTCCTTCAAATTTATCGGAACAAATCGAACAAGCAGTTTGTTTAGATCAAGAGAAACCCTAGCTCGAAGATATTTGGAAGGATTTATTCTCCCTTCACTAACAATAACAGTAACTGGCGGTTCACCGACCTTTTCTGCAACCTTCTCGGCTAACTCTTTTTGTCATCAGTCCCTTCGGCAGTCCTTGAATTCTCGCCCATACCGGAATCTTGTCTAGTTTGTAATCATGGACATCAGAGAAACCATCATACTCAACCAGAACCACATGAACATCCCAAAAGAACCATGGCCCCCCTTCCATCACCCTATTCCAATCGCCTAAACACTGGAATTGTACCAGGAACAAATTTTATCCTATAGTTTTGAAAGTGACATCCTTCGCCGCTGCCCAGGCGTTCCTTGTCTGCTTGAACATTGCCGCATGGCTAAAAGGTTTTGGGGTATGAACCCTAAATAATGCCAGCCAACGCACCTCACCAAGCAATTCATCAATCTCGCCTGAGAAGTCTAGGTCAATCTGCTCTTCACCACACAGATTAAGGCCTTCAAAACGATCCTCCAAATCTTTCTCTAGATTTGCAGCTTCTGAACTCCCTCCATGATCACTAATCGTCGATCCCGTACGTATATCACATCTGATCTGGCGGCACTGGTGGAGCGTCAGTTAGAGCCAACATATCCTTATGCTTCTCAGACATGTTGCACCCCCTTCCGCGAGAGGGCAGGCCCTCCAAGCCTTCCGAGAGATCACAAGGGAGAAATCCTTGTGAGAAACACGTCGATCACGGTGGTAGAATCTAAGAAAAGAGTGGAACTCTCGCGATCGCCGCAAGAGGAAGTCGGGAACCCTAGGAAACCTAGTTATGGAGTGTCTTCCTGATGCCCCCTATTCTTAGTATTCACTCGCAATGTTTCTTTGGATACGAATTCCATCAAAATAGCCGCAACCTTTTTGCTTATGTGACCCATCGTCTATTTTTCGTTGGTATTCCCGTAGTGGGGAGAATCCCTGGGAGATGTATAAATGGGTCCACCGGGCACCGAATCGACCGAGTAGCATGGGACCATGGGTACGTGAGAAGGTGGCTGTGGAAGCAATGACCCCATCACCTATTTTTTTTGCCTGAAACTTATGGCACGTGCAATACAAGATAGGCCTGAGCAGAATACGTAAGACTGGCGTAAGTGGGTAGAATGGTACGTATGCACAAGAGCAAATAATGTGGCATTTGTTTTCGTATAACTAGCATGGTGACCCTCGTAAATACGAGGGCATCATCTTTATTTTTTGCATCCTTGTGATAGAAGATTATTATGTTCCTATAGTCATTTGATGTATATGTGTATATTTTTTTTGTACATGAGATACCCAGTTAATAGGTAAATGATTAAACAAATAGTTCTCAACCTGTAACATATGAGCCATCACTTATATATCAAGTATATAATTATATAATCTAACTCCCCTATTCTAGTACTACCCAAATAATAGTTGGACAATTCAATAAACAATTCTTATTATATATGGCATGTGACCATTGGCAAATATATCTTCTATATAGTTAAGGACTATGAATATCTTATTCTATTATGTAGTTGTTTTTCTAAAAAATAAATTTTCAGGTTTATTCCTATGTCTTGATCTATTCTACATAATTTAATTAATAATAAGAAAAGTACGTTGTTCCCAAGAATAATGGCTGGCAGAATGTTTTAGAAGATAATTCTTTTAACATGTCTTAATGGTTTGTAGCCTATGTGTCAGTCTACTTTGATGTTTTAATTTATTCATCCAGAGGAGAAAATATTCTCTTTTGTCAAAATTAACTTATGATTAGTCGGCTCTACAAGTATCATAACACCAATCTAAAAAAATCATTATGTTGTAATAATTTGTTAACATAGGGGAAAACATGTAATATTTTGCCTAGAATGACAAATGAATTTACATGGATGTCATCGTCGTATCAATGGTTATCTGCGTCGAGTGAGGTTGATTTTATATTTTTGTTCCTACAAATCTTAAAAATAATGTGTTGTAGTAATTTGCGAACCTAGCGAAAAAGCATATATTTAAAAAAAACTTAGTGTCATGTCGAGGGTTTTATGTACTTCTTGGACCACGGAGAACTTGCAAAATTGGTACCTTTTAGGTCATCATCTATTTTTTATCGTCTTACTGTAAATTTTCCTCGGACAATATGTCTTAAACTACCAAGAAAAAAAATACTCCCTCCGTTCTGAAATAAGTGACGGAGTTTATCTAGATTGCATGTATCTATACACGAAAATGTGTATATATACATGCGAATCTAGACAAATCCAAGTCACTTATTTCTGGATAGAGGGAGTAGTTCTCGTGCTTGCTAATCCTTCTAAGAAATTAACGTACTCTAAACCTCTCATAGAACTCTGATGGTAGCAGTTTGGACCTTTAATATCTCCACATGGGCATAATTAAACAATTATTCTTTCTATGATTGTGCATGTACATGCATTAGTATTGCGGCGATCGTCTAAACATTGTGGACATCTTGTTTTTTCTTGCAACACGTGTTGGTTGATAGGCTAGTCCCGTACCTGAATAGGAGTACACAACGTGGACATGACTACGTAACGATCAACCTGGATTTCCTTTCAACGTCCGTGCTTCAAACGGACTGTACCTAGACCGGGGGTGGGGGGATTATCTTTTATTTATGTGACAGGTACACATATGTTGATATGTTGTCAACATATATTGTGTCAAACAGGTTAGGTAACTGATAATCTTCTGTTAAATCCTAATCGTAAGTTTCAGATCAAACCATCACGGTAATTTAAATGATGTGGATCTACGTAGCGCCTCGAAAAACACCTTATATTGTTTTTAGTATATAATAAAAGATAGATAGATGAGTGTGGGTGGCCGTACATTTATTTACCATCGTGTAAATGTCGGAGATATATACGCAAAGCTTATGAAATCGTTTCCATACGTCCTCCTTACGGTAATCAGATGGGTACAGGCTCCGTTTTCAGGGCTAGCCCAAAAGGACACCAGCTTGAGATTTTTTTCTGCTTTCGATGAAAGAAAGTAGGATCAGTAATTTAGCAGATTGTGCCATCCAATCGATCAGAAGGCTTGCAGGACATCAAATAAAAGGAGAAGCACCGCTGGAGGTGGCTCACTTGATAAGCTCGCTGGTGGTCTGAGGTGCGCCAGTCCGACTCCATCCAACGACTCTAAAGACCTGCAAACACTAGACAATCTTGAAAGTGAAACATGTTACCAAGTTAAAAACCCTAGTGTTGGCACCATGAAACAAATTAGGGATATTATAACCGGGACAAGAGGAAACTCTCTCATGATCTAAGCATTCATAGCCGTTCGATCGCGCCATCTAGCACTTTTTGACCGTCGGATGTTCTTCATATCCCAAAGTGGGCCGAATATCCCCGGGGGACGCTTCTCTAAAGATCAAATTAGCTTCACGTGGTCAATTGGGCCCCCAAAACAGCCTATTAGTTCAGTAAGCTAGAGAATGAGGCAATAAAAAAATGGCCGACAGGATTACGTGGGTATGGACATACTAGGGTAAGTACAACTTTTGATGCTCAGTTTGCTCACATGAACAACGATGGCATTTTCTTCCCTTCACTTGAATTTTATAGACTGATATTTTTATTATTTGATTGAGGTGATGGGTAAATTTTATGTTGTCATCCTTATGTAAAGCATTGGTCTTCTGTGTCTTTTTTCTAACGTCACACAAGTATCTTTACTGAAAATCGGAAGGCTACGATACATATACAACTGGTTTTCAATTATGTGTAGTAACATTCGTGTCATTTTTTAAGAATTCCAAAACTTTATATCCACAAGTCTCCAGCAATTTCTCATATTTGAATGGTATGTTATCGGCCTGTTCTACTTCTTTCATGCTCCGGGTAATCATTTGTCTCTCAAGAGGATATAATGTGATAATTTCCTTCGTCCTATGTCTTGTTTGTAGGTTACCTTCTCATTGTGACATAGAGAAAATGTTAAAAACAATTACTATGTTTCTTCTAACTTCAAATAAATATGCCGCACCATCTATACTGAGAAATCGATGATTCAAATTTGATCAAATGTATATATTGTTCCATTTGTCTTCAAATTTTGTTTAGCATGGTATCATGTGCCCTCTTATATGTACATCAAGCCATTAGGCCATGACAAAAATCTCATTTTGCCAAACTGACGCATTATTTTCCTAGAACCACCTCGGCTCTTCAAATACTTTGAATTCAACTAACATTTCAAGTAAATACATATTGATAAAATTCCTACCAATCAATCGAGAAAATAGACGGGCGCGGCGCCATTATGATCTAGTAAACCATATATTTTCCACATACAGGCACACGCGCACGCGCGCCCACACGCACATTATAGAAAAATACCAGTATCAAACACAATGGGACATGATATCGATACCAAGCCACCACCTGGAGTAGGGCAACCGGCAGATCAAGCCTATGTGTCATGGCCGCGATGTCATGGATTGTGTACACTGTGTAGAGAAGTGCAACTCCATTTTCCAATGTTGATGCCATGGCCGCGATGTCTTCAAATCAGTCTGAACACGGAAGTTGAACCGCGACAATGGAAAGGGATATGAGACATAGACCCGTGCGGAGAATGTTGGGAACATAATTGTCTCTGAAGAAGAACCTTTGTAGTGTGAAAGTCCATCAGCGTGGAAAATACTATGTAGGCTGAAAATTGTGCGAACTAACAACTTCTAGAATTGTTATGTTGGCTAAGAGATTCCCTCCTGATGCCCCCTATTCTTAGAATTCAATCACAATGTTTTTTGGATACGCAAGCCATCAATAATAGCCGCAATGTTTTTGCTTATGTGACTCGTCGTCTATTTTCTTTGGTATCTTTGTTCTGATTCACCAAACTGAATATGACAAACATTGGACTATGAGGAATCTTCAGAACTTTGGTGGTTAGCGGTAGCACCTCCATCGGCGTAGGATACTAGCGACAGAGCTCTCACCTCTCTCCCGAACCTTCCTCCTCTGGTTCTCCCTCAGTAGGGCCGCTTGGCCCCTCCCCCATCCTCTCCGGCGTTCACCGGTGGCGTGATAGGGTGAGGGTCCCATCCCGGTGTACAGCAGTAGATCTAGTAGGTTTCTTTAGGTTTTAGTGTTCTGCCCTGGTGGCGTCTGCCGATATGGCGTTTGAGGGTCGGTCAGAGGGCTCCGGCGGCCAGCACCTCTGCTTCTTGCGCTTCTCCTACTTGATGATGCCCCGTCGGTGGCAAGCGGCGGCGTCTTTGGGCTGGAGCCGCGCCTGCATCCTTCCTAATAAGGCTTGCTCTTGGTGCTTCGAGCTCGTTCTGTTGGACTGCAGGCGGCTCGATGCGGGCCTTCTTCCCTTTGCTACGGAGCTCTCATGGCGAGAGCCGAAGGTGGCGTTGGTAAAGATCCCTGCTCACCTCTCCAATAAAGTCCTTGCAAGCACCTTCTGCTACTCTTTCCGTCCATCTCCTCCAGCTCGTGGCAGGAGTCGGGAGTTTGACGAGGGCCAGTGCTCACTGCAAGGGTGGATGGTGGCTTGTGCGTCCGGCGAGGACAGGGTTCAACCAGATCTCCTTCCTCTCCCATGCATCCATCGAGGTGATGGCCAGGGCGTAGGCTTGGGGATCTTGATCCTTGCTCTCTTCGGTGGGGATTTGCTGCTAATCTTTGTGGAGACTCCAAGCGACGGCAAGTTTCTGCCGCAGCTATCTTCGGTCTAGGGGACCTCTCCAGGCGGCGATTTGTTAACCGCTGCTTCTTCAACCTCCGATGGTGGAGGCCCTTCGGCGACTTCGTCTCGGCAATCTTCGGCTCGCCTGCGTCAAGTGGTCGCGTTCCCGGCGTTGGTGTCGCCGGCCGTGATGTCGATTGCGCCATTGATTCCGGTGGAGAAGGACTGGATCGCTTTTTTCATTTTTTTTCTGTAAGGTCCTTTTTGTAAAAGTCCAGGGCTTGACTGTAATTCTGCCTCTTCTAGAGCCCTGTATGTAACTTTAACCACCGGTTAATGCAGCTCCCGGACCTTCCTGGGTCCTTCCCCTGGTTCAAAAAAAAAAGACAAACATTGGACTACCTATGCGCTGAGATAAGGTGGTGGGGAGAATCCTGGGAGATGTATATATGGGTCACCGGACACTGGATCGACTGACTAGCATGGCACCATGGGTACATGGGAAGGGTGGTTGTGGAAGCAATGACCCCGTCACCTATTATTTCGCCTGAAACTTATAGCAAGTGCAATACAAGATTGGTGTGAGCAGTATATGTAAGATTGGCTTACATGACCAGAATCATACGTATGCACAAGAGCAAATAATGTGGCATTTGTTTTCGCATAATGAGTGTGGATGGGCTTATAGGTGGTACATGTATTTAACATCGTGTAAATGTCGGAAATACTTATACACAAAGCTTACGGAAACTTTTCCATACATCATCTCTTACGGTGATCAGATGGGTGCATGTTCCGTTTTCAGGCCTAGCCCAAATGATGCCTCCTTGAGTTTTTGTCTGCTTTCGATGAAAGAAACTAGGCCTGTAATTTAGCAGATTGTGCCATCCAATCGATAGAAATTAGCCATCGATTAATAGAACCTAATGAAGGACTCTTTCCAAAAGAAAGAAAAAATGACCGAATTGGACCAAGGAAGTCATGGCTGAAAATGCTTCTTTTTGTCAAGAAATAATGTGTGTTGGAGTAAAGTCGACTAAACCATCACCAGAGCGTGGTATGCTTTTATGCTTGCGAAAAATAAGGGCCAGCATAGTGTCTTTGCGTCTTTGTGAAAACTTTGTCGTTGCAGACAATCCAAGAGTGCGAGGAGTGCAAACAATCCACTGAATTCTAAGGGCCAGCATAGTGTCTTTGCCAAAACTTTGTCGTTGCCCAACTAATAGATTAAGAATTAAAGATAGTGTTACATCCTCGCCAAATATACTCCCTCCGTTTTAAAATATAAGATGTTTTAGCTTTGTGAAAGGGGTGTATCTAGCTACATTTTAGTGTGTAGGTTCACTCCGAACATATACACTATTATTCGTCTAGATGCATTTCTTTCACAAAAGCTAAAACATCTTATATTATGAAAGAGAGGGAGTATGTAAGAGCAACTTTCTTACACCGGTACATATCTTGATAATATAGAACGGGCTGGCTGGGAAATCCATTTCGGCTCGCAGGTCCAGATGATCACATTATCTGGACCATCGCTCCTTCTCGTGATTCACGATGTCCAGCAGTATATTGACCCGTATATTGCCTTTTGTACAGTACCTGGACCCACTATCAATACTGGTCTTGTACCAGTCAGACGTTTGGTCGTTGGATAGAACATGATGTGGACCAATTTCTTGTACCATGGTCTTTATCTTGGACCGGCACTGACACTCGCATTTATTCACTTACCTATCGCCGTCCCCGTCCTCGTCTCCTTCCTTCTCTGCTTTTCACCCGTCCCCCTCCCCATACTCTCATCCCTGATATGCCAAACTCTAGCACGAATCCTCGACCCCACCCAAAAGCAGCTCTCCTCGGCGACAATGGAATCCTCTTCCTTTTCCCAGATCGTCGACCTGGTTGTGCTCCTGTCGCTCCCTTTTGTGGTGACAAGATCATCTCCTGGGTGCCCAAGAGCACATAGTTTGACTGGGGTCCATTACCACAGAAAACTCGGTTGATCTGTTGGACCAGATCAATTTAAAGAACATGCACTTTACATGCGCCAACCATCTTTGATTTATTCAGCACCAAGACAAACATGGATCAGATCATTGAACACATGTTTTTTTGGCATAGGTCATGACATGATACTTAGAAGACACCAGTAATAGCCCATCCTTCGTTGTTAGAAACACAAAGTTTACAATCCAGTACATGACTACCAGTAGCCCGCACATGTAACTCTCTGAAACAATGTCAAATATGGACATGAAGAGAGCAATCACGATCATGTGTTTCTTGCACAGTTTATTCAGATGACATCTACAAAACGGCAGTACTAGCGATCCTTAGTAGCTTACTCAGTAGAAACTGTTTCAGTACATCCGACTACAGATTACCAGTACCTTAACAAGTCACTCACTGAAACAAGTTCATCAACTGCGACAATCTTTGACGGTTTTACAATCACTACATAATGTCAGTTAAGTCATAAGTCTGCCTTACAAACATTGGAACTGACTGTGTACAACTATCCATTAATTCAAGAGGTATCATCAGATGCATCGCACATCAATCATGTAGGTCAGTTCTTCCATGGAATCAGGAAACTAAAGGCACACAATGCTAATTTTTTTACTCAACCCGATTCATGCATGTAGCCAAGGGTAGCAACAGACATCATTGTGTTCATATACTCGTAATCAATCCACCTAACTTCCACATTCATCAAGTGTTGATGCGTTGACGACGAAGTTAGAACAAACTCAATCATGGTCTGACAAGAACATCTTCAGGTATAAGTAACAAACTTCTGAATTTTTACCTGAAACATGGGTCTAAGTTGTGGTGCCAACGTCCTGCATAAACCCATATATCTGCGATTTTCACGGTACTTAACCATTCGGTGCACTTGCAGACCGACCGATAAAAGTTATCCTGCCACTAGGTCTGAATTTTATTTGAAGGCTCATCCACAAAGGTGGACCCTGGTCGGCCATAGGTGTCCGAACCATTTTCTACACAAAGCTAGACAGTACAAATCTCATGAAAACTTCATCCTGACAATTTATTGAAATAATTTCTATGTGCATAAAGAAATAAAAAAAAATCCTCAATATACCTGTCCAGCTCCCTTTCACTACAGGACATCATGTGTCCCACAAAATTCAGCACCGTGCTTTGCGTGGTTCTTCGTGGATCCTATCATATGTTTTTCGGAAGTTTTCACCAAGTTCCTCCTTAAAATGTACTACCTGCCTACCAACTCAAATGCAAAACCTGTGATGGTCACATGTGGCACACACCGCCACTGGAGCTTCCACATACCTCACGGACCGATGTTGCGTCCCCCCACGGCGCGAATCAATGGAAGCACCGACTACATGCTGCGGCAGATTGGCTCCCGCACCATCACCTGCACAAATTTATGTCAATAAACTCACCAGGCAATGTACGTCAACATATGCTGATGCATCCAGCAGACCATCAAGACACACGACTAGTCTCACCCATGCTGGAATGAAACTCCAGAGTCCGGGCAGCTGGACCGTAGCCACATTCTTCGATAGTTGCATAAGGTGCGACAACGTTCTCCACCTCAATCCCTACCCCCAGTATTATCCCACCCACGTTTGGACCTGCACAACACAAATCTCTTAGGCATTCGCAATTTTCCATCACTCATGATCTAAATTACTACTGGTCAACATGAAAAATATCTATTATTAATTCTCTACAATCATAAAAATTTACACATACAGATTTGTGCACAAATTAAACATCTGAATCCTACTTTCCTTATTTTCCTTCTATGTCTGAATCCCATCTTGCAGTGACAAAATAGAAGGAGGACCTGTCAGGATACTTAGTGTATGTTTCACAAAAAGTTCAGACGAACCTAATGTCTCACAAACTAAATTACTTACTATCAACACGGAAATCGAGCAAATTACTTTCTTGCAAACATGAAAATACGTCTACAAATTATATACTGATGCACACTATGAACATGTAACTACTAATTTGCTTCCTTTCCCCACAAAATCCAGCAATTCCCAGAGCTGTACTGTCTACATCAACTACAAACAATAGAACTGACCTTTTTGTCCACCCCGGAGCCTCCGGGTTAACATGCATAGTGGATTGAGGCGAACCAGCTGGTCCGACGTCCATTCCAGCCTTCCTCTTGCCGTTGATTCTGCCTTCTGAGTGTATGAACGCCACAGAGTGGGGTTCATCCCGAGCGAAACCTTACTGGCGCTTTCTGCATCCGAACACACCCTTTGCTAATGCTGCGCTGGTCCGACGCTTCAGCCTTGTGCCCTCGTCCCCTCCGATTTCCTTCATCATAGCAGCAACTACGCTAACGGCACCTTCTTCTTCTAGACGAATCACTTATCCTGGATCCACCATGGCAGCATACCGGTCCGAGGTCGAATCACGGGACTCCAATTTGCGACGAACGGACTACTGTTTTTCCTCAGATAAAAATATTATTAGATCTGCTCGCAATACAGCAATTTCTGCCGGCGCCAGAGTTCTGCCAACGTCTGACATAACAAATCTCAATGGAACAATAGACGGTACAGATAATAAGACCATCTGGACTTTGAGAGCCAAATCGCCATCTCCAGGCTGGCTACAAAAATTTATCCCTTAGCTAGCACTAATATACTCCCTCTGTTTCTAGATATAAGATGTTTTAGCTTTTGTGAAACGAATGCATCTAAACGTCTTTTATGTGTAAATTTATTTTGAACATACACACCAAAAGACGTCTAGATACATTCGTTTCACATAAGCTAAAACATCTTATATATTGAAACAGGGAGTAGATTTAAGAATGTAATGTTCAGAAGGCCTTGTAAAGTCCTCATCAAGTATTACCGGTTAGCTATGTTCTGTAGGTTGCAAGACATCAATAAAAGGATAATATATAATAGTTGGAAAACAACGTCGTCTCAAGTCCCATTCCCACGCATAGCAAACCACGAATGGTTGTTCTTCTCTTGTCTTTCCTTCTTTTGCGGGTAAGCGAATGGTTGTTCTAATGTTCTTATGGGAAAACGTTGATATAAACTAGCAATTATAATTTGTTTTTATTTGAGGGGGAGAGGGCATTCAAGGGAGTGGTAGTGTTCAAACACTACTCCTCCAGATAAGCTGATGTCCCTTTGATAGGTAATCTGTCTACTAGCTAGGCCGAAGTAGTGGTATAGCTTCTCATCTTGGCCCCTCCAATATTTGTGTAATTACAATGGTTTGTATTGTTCATAAGAGCAAATCAGCATCTCTTAGAAAGCAAATACCCACTAACATTCATTAAAGGCAGTCTATCTCTACATAAAAGATACTCACATCATCAATTCTTTTAGCCATTCAGTTGTCCATGTCATAGCCAACCATATCGTCTATCAATTATTTTCAGTAATGAAAGTAATGTATTTGCTATTTAAGATTAGGTGCTCTTCAAATTTAGCATACACACTCATTCTTTAGACATCTATTTGACGGGTCAAAACATTGGGTTACAATATTAACATAATAGATGGGTCCTTTCTTTTTGCAATACCTAGAAGATAGTGAACAACTCTTGTGCTTATTTAGCGGAAATAGTCTATGTCTTCTAGGTGATTTGGTTGTATCCCTATTCAAGTCTTCGAACGTAAATATTACTAGTTGCATTGTTTTCAAGGTAATTAATTCATGTCCCTTTCATGATCCATAGAACAAAAAGAATCTTGTACCACCTTATGGCACATAACATGGCATCAAGTCATTCCTAAGAAAGTTCGGATCTCTATTTCGGGAACTAGATTCAGACCACATATATAAAACCTTTGATCATGGTGGAGTAATAATAATGAAATTATTCCTTTTCAAGTATGTTTTGCTTAAAGAAAAAGTCTCAGTTTCCTTGATACCAAACTCTATGAGTTCCCATTGAATTCTAGGAAGTGGTGGCCCCGCGTGGAAACTAATTTTAGGCCATGTGCACAAAGCAAATCGAATATGGTGGATTAATATAGAAATTATCCCTTTTAGAGTACAATTCTCTAAAACAACAAGTCTAAAATTCCCTTGATATTGAATATTCTATGAGTTCCTGTTGAATTTGAGGCATATTTATTTTTATGGTTAGTTTGTCCATTTCTATTTGAAAATTATTAATGTTGTACTTGTTAATTCACTTGGTCCCATTATCTCTTTCTTGGCTCCTTCGATAACCAACCAATAGTATTGATAAAGAGAGAGGGAGATGGAAAGGGGGAGATGATGGGGAGGGATAGGCAGAGAGAGCGAGAGAGAGGGAGAGAGAGATCTACGGAGCTTTCAAAATCAAGTCATGCACATAATAGATGCTACATGAGTATCAATGCCTCAAAAGAAAATTAATACTTCAATTTTTGTGTAATTATGCCCTATCAAAGAAAGAACTGGTGTAAGACCAACAATTCCACTCCTACAAAAAGAAATATCAGTTCTAGTCCCAATTGCGTTGGGATCTGCAAATTGTTTATGCACCATTTTCTCTCATAAATACGCAAGTGAAGGCTTGATAGCCATTTATGCTTTTTCGGTTGATCCCCATGATTTTTCATCGTAGACGTTTTTCTTATGCCTTTCATTCTTAGGGAATGTGTAGACTTCACTACACACATGTCGACATGATGGAAGTGCTTCATTGTTCATGGACCGAACATTTTTCAATGATCTATTATTATCTTTTATATATATATATATATATAAAAACTCTATTCATCACCCAGGATGCAGAATAGTTATTTTGCACCCCACATATTTTTATGTCCTCACGTTCAGAAATTTATGTTTTGTATGATAATAATTATGTTCATATTTATTAAAAATGCAAAAAAATTGACATAAAAATACAATTTTTGAGTCATTATAGTGTAAAATACATAGAAAATATGCATTTTATATCATATTTTTATACGGTATGTAAACAAAAAAAATTACGACATGTCTAAATTTTCTTATGTTCTTTTTGACTTCTGAGGTAAGAAAATATTTACGTGGCGTAAAAATCATGTACGGTTCGAAAGATAGAGGGTGGGTGAAGAATAACTATTCTACATCCTGGATGTCAAATAGCGTCAGTCTATATATAGAAACCCTATTCATATATGAAACATAATTGAAGTGCTTCATTTTTACAATCCCACCGTGTGATCTTTAGATGAATCAGATAAAGAAAACTCTACAGATAGACTCGTCACTAGCAACATGAGTCTTGAACAAGTGAAAAAAAAAGTAACTATTATTTCATAAAAGATTAGACCAAGCCCTTAAAATGGATCCAAGACAATTAGGAAGATCAATAGAAATGAGAATGGACCAAAGGATGTAACTAGTTTGAAGCTTGCAAATGTTAAAATTGAACTACCAATTTGGATATTTCACCATTTCAATCGGTTCACTCCTTGCTTTCCAATCTCTGTTTGTTATTAATCTCACGATAGGACACCAGCATTTCACAACTTTTGCATAACGCAATAGAAAGGGAACAACGTAAATTAGATCTATTTTCAATTCTCTTTCATCAAATAAAGTTATAAAAATCCTGCAAAAAAAAGATAAAAGTTATAAAAAAGAATTCTATCTTCTCTCTTGAACCACATATAGTTCGATATATTATCGTAAATAAAATGGCTATATGTTTAAATATCACATTTTAGTAGTAGAAGAGACTAATTGATACTACGTCATTAACTCTAATCCGACACCAAGGATGAGAAAGGCTTTCCATCAATCAATTATAGAATTACCTGCTATGAGCAAGATGTTATTACCTTAAATATAGAAACTTGTAAATGGACAAACCAAACCATAGACCAAGTGTATTGGAGGATTTTTTAATATCAGTGGCTCAAACTCAACCGTGAAAAGATCGAGAATTGTGCACAAGGAACACCACATTATTGTCCTCAGACCACATCAGGAGGTTGGTAACCCTCGAACTAAGAACAGGAATTAAGTAGTATTACAGTTGGAGAACTGCCATTGTAGTACTAGAAAGAAGGCTCACAGCAAAGAGCTGACAGAACATGGCATCATAAACAGATTAGCAAAAAGAGGAAGGCCATAATGACAATACCACAAAACATGATTGTCACAGAAACATATGTAATCCTTACATAACATAAAACAAGTCTGTAGACATAACAGGTCTATTAGAAAAGGATCTGATCAATGACAGATGAAACACAGTCTACAACCATAACGACAGAACAGATCAGGAATCATTAGGCCATGCCATCGTCCCTCGGTGCCCAGCTGCCTGGTTGAAAAGGATGCTTCCACTCCTCAAAGCCTACTTGGATCGCTGCCTCATCTTTCGGCGCTTCCTCTTGAGCCTCCTCATTCTCTTCTTCTTCCACTGCAAATTTGAGTGAAGGTACAGATACACATAGCAAGAGTTAATTCAGAGAGTTGTTAGAATCAGAAGCACTGAGTGTTTCATTGGATATCATCACATGATAATCAGAAACACGGACCAATTGTACTTAATCATGTTCCATGCTATAGTTCAGACTTTGTTCAGGTGAGAAAATAGAAGGATAAGACCTAGAACTGACTATCTCAGGAAAACAAGGGAAACAACACAATTGCAGTATAAATATTGGTACAGAGTATACAGCCAGAAGATTTGACATTCAGAATGAGTAGGAGGATTTTATCATCAAGTAGATCAGACGCCAATTATTCATCATCATGTCAAAGCAACATGACCAAACCAAGAAATCACAAAGGAAACTGGCAACAGTATAATACAAGAACAGCATTCTCTCAGACAAATGCCTCATTTGTCCACATGGTGTAAATGAATGGATTACGTCAGACTCGTCATCTGTTTTCATCATCACAGAGAACCATTGACAAAGCGAAAACACCACAAAAAGGTAAATTGAGGTCACACAACTACAGATAGACAGAGTAATTCACATGTGTGCTGCTATAGAATCAGAAGTATTGAGTGTTTCATTGGATATCATCACGTGATAATCAGAAACACGGACCAATTGTTCTTCATCATGTTCCAAACAAAGAACTTACAAATAGCTAGACCAAGAACTATCTGGCTCAGGCAATCAAGGAGGACAACACAACTGCATGATAATTCTAGGGACTAAAGAGTACATATATATCCAGTCGATTTGGCATTCAGAATGAGTAGGAGGAATTTATCATCAAATAGATCAGACGCCAATTATTCAACATCATACCAAAACATTGAATTAAACCAAGAAAGTGCTACAAATAAAACAGCAAAGGAATGACTACACTGACAGTTCTCTCAGACAAATGCCTCGTTTGTCCACATAGTGTAATAGAATGGATTACATCAGACTCGTCATCTGTTTTAATCATCACCGAGAACTATTCAGAACTTGGGCGACACCACTACATATAGAATACTCTAATCTAACAAAGTACTTGAACCGAAATTGAAATGGCTGCAGTTCTCTCAGACAAATGCCTCGTGTTGTCCCTATGTTTGAATGGAATGGATTGTATCGGACATCTAATCAGTGTTGATCATCACAGAGAACAGCAAACCGCAGAGAAACGCAATCCAAAACAGCTATTTACATTCTAATCTAACATAACTAGACATAACTCTAACCTCATAGCATATAATAGCACGAAATAAGCAAATCAGATCGAAATAGCAGCAGTTCTCTCAGACAAATGCCTCGTGTTGTCCCCACGGTTGAATGGAATGGATTGGATCGGACATCTAATCAGTGTTGATCATCACAGAGAACCGCAAACACGAGCGAGTACCAGGAAGATCGAAGCAACTGATGAACTATACGTCTAGACAATAACAGGGACTACAAGGGGAGCACCGGCGGGGAACAAACCTTGGCCCTCATCGCGGCGGCGGCGCGGTGCGCTCAGCTGGTTCGCTCTCCTGTTTGCGGCGAAGGCGGAAGAGTGTAGAAGATCTCGATCTCAGTCTGTGGTTGGCGGCGAGGGCTCTCCCTGGTACTTATAGGAGCGGTTGCTGGGGAAGGGCAAACCCTAGCCGAGTTGGACAGGTGGACGGTTCGGATCAGTCGATGCACGGCGTTCTGCTCCGAATAGGACTCCC
Source organism: Avena insularis (assembly GCA_023614405.1). Taxonomy (NCBI): domain Eukaryota; kingdom Viridiplantae; phylum Streptophyta; class Magnoliopsida; order Poales; family Poaceae; genus Avena; species Avena insularis. Next base: position 35,415,887 of record CM042696.1, on the reverse strand, counting down.
TGTTGGTGGCCATGTTAGGCCGGATTCCATCAAAGCCTATGGGCCGTGGCCCACGCTTGCTCATACTCAGTCCACTCCGATCGAAGATCCACTCTGGCGTGTTGTTTCTAGGGTGCTGACGAAGACTACTCTGGAGTATTGAACTGGACCAGCCTCTTCTTTTTTTTTTGAAATTCCACCGATCTATTAATAATCATCAACAGTAGTATATAAAACCATAAAAGTAATAGAAATTACAAATAGGTCACTGAACCACCTAGCGACGACTACAGACACTAGCACGAGCCGAAGGCGCGCCGCTGTCCTCGCCCCTCATCACCGGAGCCGGGCAAAACTTATCGTAGTAGAGCTTGTTGTAGTAGATAGACGGGAAATCGTCGTACTAAGGCCCCGTAGGACAAGCGCACTAGAGCAGTAACCATCGCCAAAGATAACAACCATAGATCGGAAGAGACTGATCTCAAACCACACCGACGAATACAGAAAACGATCGGATCCTAAGAGATCCGCCAGACACACGACTCCACGCACCCTCCGCCGGCGCTAGACGCACCACCATAGCGAGGATAGGGTGGGGAGGACTTTATTCTGACTTCATGACGTAGTTGCCGCCTCAACATCTCAAAGAAGACACTGAAAAAAGACTAAACAAAAACGAGAACCCTACCGCCGGCGAGAGACCGTGGACCGCGATAGCTCCAAGGCCCTAAGGCCGCCGGAGGCGGAGCGGACCAACGGCGTCGCCGGCAAGGGGAACGGAACCCTAGATGGGTTTCTTCAAAGAGTTGCCGTCGCCTCCTCTAGAGTCTGTTTTAATGACTATTGATCTGGACCAACCTCTTTTCCTTGACAAGGAGAAAATGAGGCCAATGATGGTGGGATATTTTGAGTACAACAATGTCGCATTTTCATGGTCCAGATTTTGAGTCATTATTCAGTCATAAACCTCGCATGCAATCGTGGGTGAAAATACACTCTGGTTCCAATCTTGGGTTCATCCATTCACAAGTGTGTGTATTCCATGTAATAGCGTTCTTGCAAACAGAACTTTTGTACTTGATTGATGAAAAGGCTTTATGTTTTTTGACACAATCTCACGAGTCATTCGACTGATTGTTACTTCACGTAAAAAAATACTGATTGTTACTTTCTCTATTTGAAATTATAGGATGTTTTATTAGATAAAATAGCCTACCAAAACATGCCCGTCCTCGAATAGGTAAGTGATAAAAAAAAGAATAATTTTTCAGGTGTGATACGTCTATTTTGCATCACTATTATATATCTTAATTCACTATTATTCATTGATATATTTCATATTAAGAGGTGATACTTATGTTATTTTATCTATTTTTGCATGGTTGATGACTTTTGGAGCATGGACCGCTGCAGTCAGGATTCTGATAAAAAATGTGCTGTTTGGAGGCAAAATTGGCGAAGATTAGAAAATCCGAAAAAATATACGAAAAATCCTATTTTTCCAAAAGACTAAGGATGCCAGAAGACGGAATGGAGATGAGCCACAGGGGGCCCACACCACCCCATGGCGCGGGCATCCCTAGGCCGCGCTAGGAGGTGGTGTGGCCACCCTGGCCCACTCCAGCCTCTCCCCTCTGGCGTATATCATCCTCCCGAAACCCTAAGACTCGGGGAGCGACCACAGAAAGATTCCGCCGCCTCTGCGGGACGGAAAACACCGAGAGAGAAAGATCTCTTCGGCAGACAGATTTCTACCGGGGGAATTTCTTTTCGGAGAGGGGAGATCGTCGCCATCAACACCACCATCAAGCTAGACTTCATCGGGATCATCATCATCATCACCGCCATCATCGCCATCAACACCCTTATCACCATCTCCATATTGTTGTAACAATTGTGTTGAATCTTGCATTAGTTCATAGGGGAAACTTTTTCGGTGTTGATTACTCCTTGTACTCGATGTTATTGAGTGAACCGTTGAATTATTGTTTATGTTCAGATTGTTATACATCATTATTCCATCTCTGATCATGATCCATATGATGTCTTGTGAGTAGTTCGTTTTGTTCTTGAGGACATGGGAGAAGTCTTGTTGTTAGTAGTGGAGTTGCATTGAGAAAGATTCAATAGATTGTTATTTAAGTTGTGGTGTACTTCTTCTAGTGGTGTCATGTGAATGTCGACTACATGACACTTCACCTATATGGGCCTAGGGGAATGCATTGTGTATTTGGCTACTAATCGTAGGGGTTCTGGAGTGATGAAACCTGAACCCCCGTTAGGCAACCATTGCACAAGGGACGTAAGGGTCTTAGAGTTTAAAGCTGTGGTTAGGTTTCTACTTTAATTACTTTCTTGTACTTACGGATGTTTGCAAGGGGTATAATCACAAGTATGTATTAGTCTTGGATGGGGCGGTACGTTAGCACAGGTTCACCCACACAACACTTAGCAAGCTAAAAAAGATTAATCAACTATATGAAGCGAAAGCACTTGACAGTCTTCCCATGTGTCCTCGAGAACGTTTGGTCATCTTAGGTAATACAGCCGGCTTGTCCTTTGCTGCATAAAGGATTGGGCAACTTGCTGCATTTATTCCTATTGTCTTTTATTTACTCGTACTTTGTTTACTTGCTTTATCAAAAAACCCTAAAAATCCGTTTGCTAAGTATTTGCAGAGAATTCCTGATCCATACCACTAGCCAGCACCTTCTGCTCCTCATTGGGTTCGACACTCTTACTTATCAAAAATACTGCGATACACCCCCTATACTTGTGGGTCATCAAGGTGACATGCACCATCATAATCTTGATCAAAGTATTTATAGAACATTGATAGCTGGGATCATAGTACTTAAACATAGGATGAAAGATATAGTTCTAACAATAAGACAAGTATGTTGTAACATGAAAAGGCACAAACAAAAGATTCATGAATAACAATGCTTTGCAAGACGTTTGTTTGTTTCACATAAAGAAAGCATGATGAGAATGGTATTCAGCTTGTCCCTCATAGAGTAGCAAACATAAATGCATAGGACACCTTCAAAGTTCATAAGGGTGACTAGATACAAATAGTTTAAGAATAAGCAATATCAAAGTTATGCATCAAGCAACAAGTCTTGGGACAATGCACATTAAACTAAGAATGGCCACTATGCTCTCTCAATAGGTGCATAAAGATAAAAGATGGAGACTCAACATAAAAGTAAAAGAAAGACCTTCATAGAAGAAAGCAGGGATTCAAGTTTCATAAAGAGCTTCCAAAAATTATGGTACTTATTAGCTTTCAGCTCTCATTTCCCCTATCATAAGCATCTTGAAGTGATTAAGGTTAAAGTGAACAAACCATGGAGTATATGCTTGACAAAGTATAAGTTGGAAATCTCATGTCCCTTGAATACGAGGGTCGCTCCTCATGCTACTCAAGTTTAGTTACCGGTAAGTCCTTGTCATAGTAAGTACATGTGTATCATAGAGAACCGTCAACGGGGTACCCCTTGCCCGATGATACAGAAGAATCCCCATATCAAAATGACAAGGCAAGCAGACAATGAGCATCTCAGCAATCTTCTTATTTAACATGGGAAAATGGTGCGTTTTTCTCTCTTTCCTCTTTTCTCATCTTTTTTTCCTTTTTCTCTTTTTCTCAATCTCTATCTCTTTTTTATAAGAAGAATGCTTCATAGATTGCTCATTATGGTTACGCTGCAGGTTTCCACCATGATTAGGCATGGATTAGAGCGGCGGTCCAGGTGTTTCTCTAACACACATACATAACTCCATGGACTTACAAGCTCCCCTTTCATTTCACACCGACGATATCCATAGACAAAAGAGCATGATACCAACTAGGTACAAAGTACAAGTGCAATGTTGAAAGCGTTCCCCATGACAGCATGGTTCTGCTAATCCCCAACATATAAGTGCAAGCATATACAACATAGATGACACAATGATTCAAGTTTATTAGGGGCAAGAAGAGTAAAGTGTGCCATCAAGTTTGTGAGAGCTTTAATCACTAGTTTTCTCATAACAAGTTTAATTTGAAAGGTAGATAAAAACATGAATATACTTGGAATAGCAAATGCTAATAGGTAGGTATGGTGGACTCTTTGAATAACTTGGTTTTATTTGGAGTTGGATGCATGAGTGGAACTCATACTTGGTTATGGAGGCTAGCAAAAGACTGGGAGCGACCATCAAGTTTGTGAGAGCTTTAATCACTAGTTTTCTCATAACAAGTTTAATTCGGAAGGTAGATAAAAACATGAATATACTTGGAATAGCAAATGCTAATAGGTAGGTATGGTGGACTCTTTGAATAACTTGGTTTTATTTGGAGTTGGATGCATGAGTGGAACTCATACTTGGTTATAGAGGCTAGCAAAAGACTGGGAGCGACCAACTAAGAGAGCAATAATAGTCATAATCATGCAAAGCAACAAAACATCATTAATTAAAGCATAAAATGATATTATAAGTCGAAAACTAAAGGATTGATACGTCCAAAACGTATCTACTTTTCCGAACACTTTTGCTATTGTTTCTCCTCTATACTTGTGTGATTTGGATGCAACTAATGCGAACTGACGTTGTTTTCAGCAGAATTGCCTTGGTGTCTACTTTTTATGCAGAAAATCAACTATCAGGAAAAATCCTGAAAAATATGCCAAAAATCACATTTCACCCGAAGACTCCAGGAGCCAGAATACGAGACGGAGAAGAGCCACAGGACCACACACCACTGGGCCGGGCAGGCCAGTCGCGCCAAGGGTGGTGGGCCCCCAGCACCCTCGGCCTCTCTCTTCGCCTATAAGGAGCCTTCTGACCTAAAAACTTCGGGGGGTTCGATGTTTTTCCAGAAGGAGTTCCGCTCTGTCGCCACCACCAGATTCCACGAAACAACACCAGAAACTCCGTTCTGGCACCCTGCCGGGATGGGGAATTGGAGGAGATCATCACCATCATCATCACCATCGCTTCTCCATCGACCATCCATGTTTCTCCCATCTATGAGTGAGTAATCCCCCGCTGTAGGCTATGGGGATGGTAGGGATTGGATGAGATCGTTCATGTAATGGCATCAGATTGTTAGGGCATGGTGCCTAGTATCTTTTATTAGTGCTTTATGACTTTGTTGCGACTTGATGTGCTTAATGCTTGTCACTAGGGCCCGAGTGCCATGATTTCAGATCTGAACTTATTATTGATTCATTATGATAGTATTGTTCTTGATCTTATCTGCAAGTTGTATACACACGTCGTTGTCCGGAACCTATGGTCCCGAAGTGATAGAAATCGGGGTAGCCGTAAGGGAAAGGCTTTGATGTGAGGATCACATGTGTTCACGGAGTGTTAATGCTTTGCTCCGGTGCTCTATTAAAAGGAGCACCTTAATTGCCAGTAGTTCCGTAGAGGCCCCGCTGCAAACGGGTTGGCAGGACAAAAGATGTTGTGCAAGTTCTCATTGCGAGCACGTATGACTGTATATGGAACACATGCCTAGTATTGTCTAGTACTTGGATGCTTTATCTTATTTATCTATAATTGCCCTATGTTCTGATTGCTATGTGAATTTTCTTATCCATGCAACGCCCGTCCATCCATCCCTATGCCTACCGCACTCGAATCCCACTGTTTACTGCTTTTGTTACTACTATCTTTGCTTTGCTACTGCTGTTACTTTACTATTCCTACTATAAAACTCATTACTCTTGATAAACTGCTGTGAGCAAGATTTTTCAGTGCACTGAATTGACAACTCAGTTGTTAAGACTGATAAGTATTCTTTGGCTCCCTTGTGTCGAATCAATAAATTGATTTCACTTCCTCGAAAATCTGCGATACACCCCCTATACTTGTGGGTCATCAAGACTATTTTCTGGTGCCGTTGCCGGGGAGCATAGCTTTATTTATCAAGTTCACTTGGATTCTCTATTGTTCGCTGATTTCCATCCATCATGGGTAAGTCTCGTGATGGCAAGGTTCCTATTTTACCATCCACTACAAGAAGAGGTACGATTCAACACCTCTCTTGCTCTTGATTCACCGTCTGTTACGAGTAAGTTCCTTACACCACCACATACACATGCTACACAATAATCGTTACTACTGCTGAATCTGAAACTTTTGATGCTTATGATGCTGCTTCTACTGTGCTTGATAAGAGTGGTTCCTTAGGTCCTTTCCTAGATGCTACGATTGCTAGAACTATAGTTGGAAATACCGAACCTCCTAATGAAGACACTTGCCACACATTAGCTCACTGAGAATTATGATCTTTGAAGAAGATTATGTTGAGATGGTGATGAGTTTATTGAAGAATGTAGGAACACCCATGATAGGAACTGCTAAGAATCTCCTTGAGAGGCGCATTATTAGACCCAAATTATCTCCTGCCGCTAAGTTTGTCGCTTCTCCCATAAACATTATAGATGAAGATTATGATTTCTCTCTCGATCTATCCTACATAGCTATTGTCGAAAGAACCTTTTGTGGGACTAAGAATGAAAGTGCGTAGCACATATGAATGAACTTTCTACCATGAGTGGCTTGTTTTCGATGATATTAAAATGCGTACTTACTTTGTTGCTAAGATTTTCCCTTTTTCACTGAAAGGAGAAGCTAAAACTTGGTTTGGTAATTTACTTCTGGATCTATTGATAGCCCTGAGTGCTTGTTTAATACTTTCCTGCAGAAATATTTTCCTCCTAGTGCTAGACATGCTGTTTTGCAGGAACTTTTTGATTTTAAACAGGGAGAAAAAGAGGTATTGCCCGAATCTTGGGCAAGGTTTTGTGCTTTGATTCATGCACAGGCTGGAAGTCCATTACCTAAGAATGAACTACTTGATATATTTTATAATGGACTAATCAAGAATCTAGGACATACCTAGATAGTTGTCTGATTGTGTTTTCAGGAATAGGACTCCCAAGGAAGCCGAGGAATTAATGGCTAAAATAAGTAAGAATTATGAAGATTAGACTCCTCCTAAACAAGTTATTCCTGAAGTAATTGTACCTGAACCATCTATTCCTGCGCCTATTCCAACATCAAAGAAGAGGGGAATTATTGAATTAAATGATGAAGTGATGAAGGAAGCTAAGAAATGTCTTAAGAAGAAGGGAATTAAAGCTGCAGATGTCAAGAATTTACCTCCTATAGAAGAATTATGTAAGCATATTCCCTACTCACCCACTATTGAGGTACACTCTCTCCAACACTTTGATGAAGGTGATATCCCTTACTTGAAACCTCCTGATCAATGCTTAGAAGAATTTGATATCTTTATTGTTAAGCAAGATAACTTTAATAAAAGGGTGCAAAATCATCTTATGGAAAACACTAGAGCTATTGTTGAGTTGAAAGATATTGTGGAAAGAACCTCTAATGATGTTAAAATGATTGTTAAACACTTTCAAATGGTTCAAACTCAAATAGATCAACTCGTTAAAGTGCAAAACGACTTGCTAGTTAATGCTGCTAAAGAAAAACATGCTTATGAAATTAGAACTAGAAGTGGTGCTGCTACCCAGGATCCTTTATATCCTGAGGGGCATCCCAAAAGAATTGAGCAGGAGTCTCAACAGACTGAAAATAGTGGTTCTACTCGTAAGAAAAGGAAAAAGAAACATAAAACTGTTGTAGAACCCTCTGAACCTGCTATAGATCCTAATAGTATATCTATCTCTGATGCTGAAATTGAAAGTGGTAATGAAGAAAATGAAGTTCCTAATGAAGAAAAAGTTGAAGAAGAACCTGAAAACCACACTAAGACTACTAAATACACCAAAGAAGATTTTATTGCTAAGAAACATGGTAGTGAAAGAGAACATTGGGTCCAAAAACCTATGCCTTTCCCTGATAAGAAACACAAGTCAAAGGAAGATGAACACTATAATAAGTTTTGTGAGTGGATGAAGCCTTTATTCTTGCAAATTCCTTTGACTGATGCTATTAAGTTGCCTCCTTACTCAAAGTATATGAAGGACATTGTCTCGAATAAAAGGAAGATCCCTAATGAAGAAATCTCTACTTTGCTTGCTAATTATTCCTTCAATGGTAAGGTTCCTAAGAAACTTGGAGACCCAGGGATTCCAACTATCTCTTGCTCTATTAAGAACAATTATGTTAGAACTGCTTTGTGTGATTTGGGAGCTGGAGTTAGTGTTATGCCTTTCTCTCTCTATAAGAGGCTTCAGCTTGAAAAATTGATACCAACTGATATATCTTTGCAAATGGCTGATAAGTCTACCACTATTCCTGTGGGTATATATGTGAGGATGTACCTGTTCAGGTGGCTCATAATTGCTTCATATTAACTGATTTTGTTGTGCTTGAAATGCTTGAAGATGATAATATGTCTATTATTCTTGGGAGACCTTTTCTTAATACTACAGGAGCCGTTATTAATTGTAATCAAGGAAAGGTGACCTTCAATGTCAATGACAAGGAACATACTGTCTATTTCCCCAAGAAGATTGAAAGGACTTATGGTTTAAATTCAATTGAACATGTTGAAGGCATTCAAGTTGGAGAAATATATTGTCCCATACCAAAAGAAAATTTTGAAACTATTATGATTGGGACCATTGCTATCAAAGTTGAGGTAACATAATCATTAGTGGAATACAAAGTTTTGTCTCATATGAAATTGTTTTGGTAGCAAGACTTGATCAACCTTGCTAACAAAAGGATTCCATTGAACAAAACAATGTTTTCATTATGATTATCTCCATTTATTTCTATCCTTTGTTTTTTAGTTTTTGCTTTGGTTTAGTTTTCTTTGTGTTGTTAGTTTGCTTGCATGCTAGAACTTCTGTAGTTATAGCCTTGTTTCATCCTTGCATCATGTTTCCAAAAAGAAAAAGTCTGTCTCTCGGAAAAATCATTCTTCTATTTCTGAAAAATGCCCAAAAATAAAGTGTCTCGAAAAATTCCAGAAATTTCATTTTAAATTTTTACGTGAAAAAAGGGGCAGAGGAGTACCTGGTAGGTACCAGGGGGCCACCAGGCAGGCACACCACATGGTGGCGTGGCCAGACCTGGGTGGCGCCATGGCTTGGTGTGGGCCACCCCTGGCCCCCCACTACCTCTCTCTCCTGCCACTTTCTTCTCTCTCCCGAGTAAGCTCCAGTTCATAGCTCAAAATCATGTTCTTTCTGTGCTTGCTCTCGATTTCTTCGATCTCCTTGCTCAGTCCATCTTTCTTGCTGAAATTTGGAGCATTTGTTCCCTGGTATGTGACTCCTCCCCTTGTCCAAGTAGATTTGTGTTTAGTGGATTATATGTTGAGTATTTTGCTACTGTAGGTGACTGGTTATGAGAGCTTTTAAGCTTGTTTGATGCTTAGAGATATATTTTTGATGCATGTTTAGGCCTCTTGCTAGTCCCTATGAGTAGATTCCTTCATTATATTTACTTTGCAATCACTTGTTTAATAGGTGTTTAAATTTCAGAACACCAAGCATGAACAACCACACTTTTGGAGAGATATTTGAGAGTGATGCACCTAGGAGGTCAAGGCCCTCAAGAATAGCCTCTCAAGCTAGGCCATCATATAATGAAGACCTCATTGTATCACGTATTGGCAGTGAAAGAGATGATGGAGATGCTCACCCATCCTCTTTCCCATGTTTTACTTTCTTGCAAGCTGCAGGTATTCTTGATGATTTCTTGCTACTGATTAAGAGGGTTGGCTTGACCTCTTATATGCAAGATGAGAGTGCACAATACGCTATGCTCACCAAAACTTTTGTTGAGAGCTTCTCATTTTCTAGCACTTCCTATCATTCTACCGTCTCATTTAAAATCTATGATATGCCCTTCACCATGCCTTTGGAGAGATTTTGCAGCATTGTAGGTGTGCGTATGACAGAGACTGTGAAGAAAATTCAAGGGCGGCCCGCTGATTTGTTGGAGCTTTACCGAGGGGTGACCAATGATGATGACCGCGTGGCGCAGCGCGGAAAGATAAGAAATATCCAACTCCCTGCTCTTAGATACTTTGCATACTATCTTGCCACTAGTGTTTTGGGTAGGGAGAACACTAGTAATATCTCCAACTATCACTTAGCTTTCCTTGCTGCTGCGCTCAACAATGATACTCGGTACAATCTTGGCTCTCTTATTGCTCGCCGCCTAGCTGCTAGGGGGTCTATCTATGGGGGCATCATTGCCTCGCGTGTAGTTGATGCATTAGATCTTTCTGTGGCTCCTGATGATGTTATGCTAGCACCACAGAGGCTCGACCTTGTTGCCATGAAAACTCATCACTTTGTCACTTCTACCTCTGATTTGAACAATCTAGTATATAGGATGCTTTTCACTGACGGGGATGAAAGGGAGATCCTTTTGCCCCAGCTTGCTTTGTTCAGTGTTGACAGGAGACCGTGGTCGTGCTCCAAGGAGGAGGTGGACGAGCAGCTTCGCTTGTTGGGTTTCCACGAGCAGCACCAGGAGGATGTGCCCTCCTATGATTATTCCGCACATTACGGAGGGATGTACTCTGGCTCGCACCAGGACGAGGGTACCTCCTCGTCGTACCCCGGTGACACTTCATCTTGGCCAGCCTAGGACTGATACCCACTTAGGCCAAAAGCCTAAGCTTGGGGGCAGGTACGCCGACACCGCACTCATCTCCATATCATGTTGCGTCGGTTCTTTGTATATTCATGTTTTCGTTTTATTTTTAGTTTTTCGTTCTTCTTTGCTTTTGCTTTCTAAAAAACACAAAAAGACCAAAAATATTTTTGTTGTTTCCCTTTGGTTTGCTTCTTATTTTTGCTTTGGTTTGCTTGTTCATTTTTGCTTTGTTTGAACTATTCGAAAAACCCAAAAAGATTTTGCTTTGCTTGTTTTTCTCTTTTGGTTTTTGTTTAAAAATCAAAAACACCAAAAATATTTGTCGTTCTTCTTTGGTTTTTGTGAGTTGGCTACAGGGTTCGGCAGTTCTCAGTGGATTATTGGTTTCATATTATTATTCAAGCCACACAAGTAAAGAGCAATAATGAGGATTAATGACAACTTGAGGCGTGGTAAGAGGCTGGTAACGAACTCTATTTATTTTCATTTTTGTACGTATACTCATCATTGTGAGCTTGCTTAGTCCGTTCATGTAGAGTGTATGTTGTCTTTGGATATTTAGTAGTTCTTGCTTTCTTGTGATTAGCTCCAGCTCGCTAATAGTTTGTAGCATGTCTCATGAATGTTTGCTTGCATTACTCTATTCATAAATTGGTATGACACTATGGTATCCTTCTCTGTATGTTTCATTTGATCGACTTGGCACATGCTCATGCATGCACATGACTGTAATAATCAGTTAAGCCTTGACGAATTATTTTGCCTTGAGGATCTTGAATCATTTTCATGCCATGAGTAGTCTTGTTTTGTTGCAAGCATGATAATAACAGCTATTGCTCTCTCGTTTGTTGCTCCCTTACTTTTGCTAGCCTTCACTTCCACTGAGTGTCTTACTCATGTTTCCAATTCCCTAAACCAAATATTTCCAAAGTGTCCACCATACCTACCCATTAGCATCATTTGCTACTTCCGTGCATATTCAATATGCCTTGTTTTCTTCCGAATAAAATGTTTGTTTGTTATGAGAAAGTTAGTTAGTAAAGCTCTCACGAACTTGATGGCACACTTTATTTTCCGCACTTAATAAACCTGAACCATTGTGAACTCTCCATGAAAGTTATATGCTTGCTAATTATAAGGGGGGGATTAGCGTAACTGCGTCATCACGGGAACGCTTTCAACACTTGTAAATATATACCCAGTTGATACATTGCTCTTTTGTTTGCGGATGTCATCGGTGTGAAATAAAAGGGGAGCTTGTAAGTCCATGGAGTTATGTATGCGTGTTAGAGAAACGCTTGGGTCATGGTTCAATCCATGCTGACATGGTGGAAACCTGCAGCGTAACCATAATGATATCTATGAAGCATTCTTCTTATAAAAAAAGAGAGTTATAGCTATTGAGAAAAAAAGAGTTTTATGAAAAGAGGAAAGAGAGAAAAAAGCACCATTTTCCCATGGTAAATAAGAAGATTGCTGAGATACTCATTGTCTGCTTGCCTTGTCATTTTGATATGGGGATTCTTCCGTATCATCGGGCAAGGGGTACCCCGTAGGCGGTTCTCAATGATACACACATACTTACGATGACAATAACTTACCGGTAACTAAAGTTGAGTAGCATGAGGAGCGGCCCTCGTACTCAAGGGACTTGGGATTTCCAGTTTATAGTCTATCAAGCATATAACTCAGATTGGACCTCACTTTCACCTTAACCACATTAAAGATGCCTATGATAGGGGCAATGAGAGCTCAAAGCTAACAAGTACCATACTTCCAGCATTTGGAAGCCTTTCAAATTTCTCAAAACCTTTTTCTTCTACTTGTTGAGTCTCCACATATTCTTTGAGCACCTTCTTGAGAGCATAGTTGTCATTCTTTATGTTTGTTTCATTACTTGATTATTTGTGTTATGACTTTGATGCTTGTATCCTTGATATCTTTACTTCTAGTCATCACTTGAACTCCAGAGGTGTCTTGACATTCATAATCAAAGGCAAGCAAGATACCACTCTATCATACCTTTCTATGAGCATTGTAATGTTGCTTATGTTTGTGCTTTGTGCTACTTATTATTCTTGAGTTGGAATCTCTTCATAGCTTGCAATGACTACTAAGTAGACTCAGTTGCATACTCTTTATTATGAATTGTCTAAGTAGTTGATCACATTGCTGAGAATATTTACATCATATGAAGCAAATGTGTTCGTGAAAGTTCTTTTATCGCACTCAGTTTTCAACTGAATTGCTTGAGGACAAGCAATAAGCTAAGCTTGGGGGGAGTTGATACGTCCAAAACGTATCTACTTTCCCGAACACTTTTGCTATTGTTTCTCCTCTATACTTGTGTGATTTGGATGCAACTAATGTGAACTGACGCTGTTTTCAGCAGAATTGCCTTGGTGTCTATTTTTTGTGCAGAAAATCAACTATCAGGAAAAATCCCGGAAAATATGCCAAAATTCCTATTTCACCCGAAGACTCCAGGAGCCAGAATACGAGACGGAGAAGAGCCCTGGGGTGGCCACATCACCTGCTGGCGTGGGCCAGGCCAGGCCACGCTAGGGGGTGGTGTGGGCCCCCCAGGCACCCCCTCGGCCTCTCTCTTCGCCTATAAGGAGCCTTCTGACCTAAAAACTTCGGGGGGGTTTGACGTTTTTCCAAAAGGAGTTCCGCTCCGCCGCCACCACCAGATTCCACGAATCAGCACCAGAAACTCCGTTCTAGCACCCTGCCAGGACGGGGAATTGGAGGAGATCATCGCCATCATCATCACCATCGCTTCTCCATCGACCATCCATGTTTCTCCCATCTATAAGTGAGTAATCCCCCGCTGTAGGCTATGGGGATGGTAGGGATTGGATGAGATCGTTCATGTAATGGCATCAGATTGTTAGGGCATGGTGCCTAGTATCTTTTATTAGTGCTTTATGACTTTGTTGCGACTTGATATGCTTAATGCTTGCCACTAGGGCCCGGGTGCCATGATTTCAGATCTGAACTTATTATTGATTCATTATGATAGTATTGTTCTTGATCTTATCTGCAAGTTGTATACACACGTCGTTGTCCGGAACCTATGGTCCCGAAGTGATAGAAATCGGGGTAGCCGTAAGGGAAAGGCTTTGATGTGAGGATCACATGTGTTCACGGAGTGTTAATGCTTTGCTCCGGTGCTCTAGTAAAATGAGCACCTTAATTGCCAGTAGTTCCCTAGAGGCCCCGCTGCAAACGGGTTGGCAGGACAAAAGATGTTGTGCAAGTTCTCATTGCGAGCACGTATGACTGTATATGGAACACATGCCTAGTATTGTCTAGTACTTGGATGCTTTATCTTATTTATCTATAATTGCCCTATGTTCTGATTGCTATGTGAATTTTCTTATCCATGCAACGCCCGTCCATCCATCCCTATGCCTACCGCACTCGAATCCCACTGTTTACTGCTTTTGTTACTACTATCTTTGCTTTGCTACATCACATTTTACTATTCCTACTACAAACTGTTACTCGATAAACTGCTGTGAGCAAGATTTTTCCAGGTGCAGCTGAATTGACAACTCAGTTGTTAAGACTGATAAGTATTCTTTGGCTCCCCTTGTGTCGAATCAATAAATTGGGTTTCACCCTCGAAAATACTGTGATACACCCCCTATACTTGTGGGTCATCAAGGATCATAAAGGCTATTGTGACTTGGCATAGTCATAACATGGTGTGAGCCTGTGCCAAGTCAACCCAAATAAATCATCAAAGGAAAATAACACAATACTATGCTTTAATATGCTAAAACAACGCATGATTCTTTCAAGGCACATTAAGACATGTCATGCTACAACAAAAATCATTAAGCATAAAGCCAAAACAAAATCAAGCATGACATGACAAAGCATAGCCACAGTCAAAAACAAGCTATTTTTACCACTTAAGCATGAACTTTTCCTACTCTTTTCTAATCCAAACCAATCTTATTTGAACACTAATGCATGAATGAGGGGGTCCAACCAATTTATTTAAGCAAACTAAGCAAACCAAGCAAACGAAAACCAAAAATGAAAACAAAGACGCTCCAAGAACAACACAGCTGTGCATGAAATAATAAAAATGAAGTGTTTGGAAGAAACCTGAGATTTTTATTGATGAAGAAGGGGATGCCTTGGGCATCCCCAAGCTTTGACGCTTGTATTTCTTAGATATTTCTTGGGGTGAAACGCGTGGCATCCCCAAGCTTGAGCTTTAGTCCATCCTTCATCTCATTACTCATTCCTTCCATACACCTGAAATTTTTCCTTCATACAAAACTTCACACAATCTTTATTAGCAACATTAGTACACTCAAGATAATAAGTCTTTAGGTTTAGTTCTAACACCAATAAAACTTCCATTAAAACACTATCTACTGAAGCACTTCCCTCAAAAAGCTCAATTCCCCAAAAGAACTCAAAAAGGAACCAACAAGAAGCAAATGCAAATAATGACAGAAATTTGTCAAAATAGACCAGCAGATAAAAACCAATTTTTTCAAAGACCTTCTGTTGCTCAAATCGAAAAGTCTTGAACTAAATAAAGTTAGATAACAACCTAGGGCAGAAGCACAAAAAATCACAGCTCAAACTGACGTATATATATTTTACACGAATTTTTACAGCGAAGCACAAAAATCTGTTTCGGGACAGCAACTTTCCCAAGCATTAGTTCTCTCTCATTAGAGGTTACTCTTGGCACAAAAGGCAAATAAAAAGGACAAGGAGTGGTTATTACAGAGGTAATAACTTTCAATACTCATCTAAAACTTTTGGGTTATCTCCCAATAAGTACTTTTCTTTAAAGCCTTTAAGTTAGGCATGATAGTTTGAGAAGATGCTCACATAAGAAATATGAATAGAAGTAAAAGAGAGCATCAAAAAGCAAATTCAAAACACATTTAAGTCTAACCCACTTCCTATGCATAGGAATATTGTAAAGAAACAAGTAATGAAAGCACAAAGCAACACGCATAGGAAAGCAAAACAAGTGCAACTTCAAGACTTTCAACATAAAGAGGGGAAACTTAATATTGTTGAGACACATAAAACCATATTTCCCTCTCTCATAATAACTTTCAGTAGCATCATAAATAAAATTAACAATATAACTATCACATAAAACATTCTTATCATGAGCCACATGCATATAATAATTATTACTCTTCACATAAGCATAGTCATTCTTATTAATTGTAGTGGGAGCAAATTCAACAAAATAGCTATCATTATTATTCTCATCACCATAATCATCAAATATAGGAGGCATATTATAATCATAATTAATTTTCTCCTCAATAGTAGGTGGACTGAAAATATCATATTCATCATTGTAATCATCATATATTGGAGGTTTGGTATTATCATAAGCAATATAATAGCTATCTTCTAAAGCTAGGGAACTAAAAAGATCATTTTCATAAAAACTATCTTCCCCAAGCTTAGACTTTTTCATAGCATTAGCAATAATGGTGTCTAAAGAATTCATACTAACAACATTGCTATTAGCATGCAAATAAAGTTCCATAGGTTTTTTAATTTTCTCTTCAAACACTTCATGTCTTAACTCAAGATAAATACTATAAAGCTCTCTAATTTTGTTGTTGTTTTCCATTAAGCCTAACTAGTGAAAACAAGAATCAAAAAGATAAAATTGCAGAATCTAAAGGAAATAACTTCGTGCACTCACACCGGAGGATGCGAGTACCTTTTACCTTACCTCCCCGACAACGGCGCCAGAAAATAGCTTGATGTCTACGCACTTCTATTCTTGTAGACAGTTGTTGGGCCTCCAAGTGCAGAGGTTTGTAGAATAGCGGCAAGTTTTCCCTTAAGTAGATCACCCAAGGTTTATCGAACTCAGGGAGGAAGTGGTCAAAGGTATCCCTCTCAAGCAACCCTGCAATCAAGATACAAGAAGTCTCTTGTGTCCCCAACACACCCAATACACTTGTCAGGTGTATAGGTGCACTAGTTCGGCGAAGAGATAGTGAAATACAAGTGGTATGGATATAAGACAACAGTGCCAAAAAATAGCTTGTTAGCGTGGAAGAGACTAAAGGCAAACTGAAATAAAGATGGCAGCAAGCAAACATGTAACAAATCTAATTGCAAACAGTGTTTCAATGCTTAGAAACAAGGCCTAGGGATCATACTTTCACTAGTGAACACTCTCATATAAATATCTTCTCTTTATGATACTACTCTGAACTACTCTCCGGTTGAACACTCTAATCCATGGTAGGGCTATAACAGCACACCTCAAAGTTCGATTTCCCCATCTAGATAACCCCACACTGTTACCTTGAGCTCTATATGGTTCCAACAAACACCACAATTTCATAGAAACATCCAACTCCAAATATAACTCATAACAAGTAATTGTAAACTCTAGCCTAAGTGGCACCATGGTGTGCACGCTGTCACTTTCACACACATGGGGAGAGCAGAGATCTATTAAAGCACTTGAGTAGCAAGGTAGATCTACTTGATTACAAAGCTCATGATCACAATATGATCATGCATAGAGAGGGATGGACACATAGCTACCGGTAGAACCCTTAGCCTCGAGGAAGAACTACTCCCTCATCATCATGGGAGTCAGCAATGGTGATGGAGATGGTGGTGGAGATCGATGGAGATGGCTCCGGGGGCACTTATCCGTCTGGCAGGGTGCCGGAACAGAGACTTTCTGTCCCCCGAATCTCCCCTTTGGTGGCGACGGCGTTGCAGAACTTTTCGTGGCTGGAGGCTGGTCGATTTATGGTTTTCGTCCCAGGGGCTTCTTATAGGCGAAGGGGCAAGGTCGGTGGCCGGCCAGGGGGCCCACACCATGCCCTGGTGCGGCCTAGGGCTGCCCGCGCCAAGGGGTGGTGTGGGCGTCCTGTGGCCCCCCTTCGTCTCTCCTTTGGACTCCATGTGTCTTCCGGTAAAATATTGATTTTGGGTTTTGTCCCGTCCAATTCCGAGAATATTGATTTTTTGACTTTCCCGGAACCAAAAATAGCAGAAAACAGGCAACTGACACTATGGCATCTTGTTAATAGGTTAGTCTAAAAAGTGTATAAAAATACTCCAAAGTGTGAACAAAACATAAGAAAGTAGATATAAAACAAGCATGGAACATCAAAAATTATAGATACGTTTGCAACGTATCAACGCAGCACAACTGCCGTAACTTCACCCCTACACAGGTCCTAATGTTTCTGAAAAAACTGAGCGGGGTAGCAATCCGGACAAGGCACCTTCAAAGGAAACATTTGGAAGAGCGCTTGTTTGATCCCCCTTCCTCAAACGGGGATATTAGTTTCTCATTCATCACTGCTGAAACTAAAACAGGTACCAAAGCAAGAACCTCAGCCATACCAACCGTACCTTCCGAGGTGTATAGGCCCGAGTAAAAATCTCTTGTCACTTGGCAAAGTTCATCTTGGTCTTCTGTGATGGACCCATCATGCTGCTTGAGATGCCTGATCATGTTTATTTGTATGAAAGAACCTTGTGTTGCAGTCCCCTTTAGAGAGCCACTGGATACACGATCGTTGCCTCCACATGACTTCCTCCCTATGTTGGAGTTCGACTAGCCGCTCCACTACCTTGAGCTCCTGGTGGCTCGGCCCCACACGATCAGGTGCCGCACGGAGTTCTGTAGGAGGCTACGCAGTGTATTGAGCTAGCTCCCATCGAACACTGCCAAACGTATCTCGTCCCCCATGAGGACATAGACCCCGAGAGGCCCTTCAACTTCTTTTGCGGTCCATGCATGGAATTGCATGGCGTGGCCCCCCCAGCTTGCTTCAACCATTGGCATGAACTCTTTATGGGATTCCCACATTGCCTCGTACCGAAACAGTCTTGGCTGCCCCACCCGCCCCCTCAGGAATATGTCGAAGAAGTATAGGGGAGTGGTCTGATGCGGCCGCCGTTAGATGCTGGAGAGTAGCCCGAGGGAATCTCTCACTCCAGCTAGCGGTGGCCAAAGCTCGATATAGGCGGACATGGCAGTAGGTGCCACCTGCAACCTTTTTTCAAAGGTCCAAGCCGTGCCCGTATAACCGAGATCCATCAACTCGCAAACATTGACGGTGTCTCGGAAAGCCTGAATCTAGGTGTTACTCCGTGCATTCACACCCATATGTTCCTCCTGGTGGAGTACCTCGTTGAAATTGCCAATACATAGCCACAGACGAGCGGAGGATGTTTTAATGAATTTCAGCATGTCCCATGTCTTGCGACGTTCGCTAACTTGCGCCTCTCCATGAACACATGTGAGCCACCATGGTTCCTCTGCAAGGGGATATATGACATCATCAATATGATACTGAGAGTAAGATAAAAGATCTATCTTTATTTCATTATTCCAGAAGATCATCAGGCCGTCACTACGGCCTTACTACTAACAGCAAAAAATATTGTCATAACCCAAAGTTCGTGCCAAACTCACCCTAGACTTCTGCTTTTTTTAGGGTTTAAACACTTTATTATAACTCAATAATAGATGGGATACAAATGCCATCAGGAGACGCCAACAGTCAAACATGGCGGCCATGCTCCAGGAGCACACTACTTCTAGCAAGATTGTGAGCGTCTTTATTTGATCTCCTCCGCTCATGGACAAACATTGCATCTTCGAACTCTCTTGCCGTTTCGCTTATCTCCCGCACCATGTGTGCGTAAAGTGAAAAGAAAAAGATATGATGCTTCTGCTTTCCTAAAACTTATGCCTTTCTATATTATGGCATAAAGTGCTATGTGGCACTTGATGATATTTTGTTCAATGACTCTAATCGAGACATGCCACCGCCAAAAAGGAGGAAACCCTCAAAGTCTGCTTCATCTTCAAAGGAAAAGGAAAGAAAGCTGAATCTTCTAGTCTACAGCCCTAAAAGATCAGTCAATCCTAAGAGGAGTGCTGCAACAAAGAAAAATGCTGAGGAAACCAGGCTTATTTTTGTCCAAACTCTTGATCACATTAAGCAATCACTAGCCACTCTGATCCTCCTCGCGTTGATGTCATGGCTCCATGTTGCTTCTCAGCTCAAGGTTGATGGGTCTATTGGGCTTTCCAACAAAGGACTTGGCCCACACTCACATAAGACTATGGGAAATCATACTCGGTCCACTCGATCGGTTTTGCCGACGAGTTTGTTGAGCAAAATGGCCTGCGACCGCCTCCCCAGCTCGCCGGAGCCGGCTCTGGCGCCGATGCCGGCGGTGGCGGCGCCGCTTGAGGACGAGAGCCTCCTCCCCGAGATCCTCCTCCGCCTACCCCTGCTGCCGTCCTCTCTCCCGCGCGCCTCCCTCGTCTGCAACCGCTGGCGCCATCTCGTCACCGACCGCCGCTTCGTCCGCCGCTTCCGCGCCCATCACCGCCGCAACCCACCTCCCCTGCTCGGCTTCTTCGATGAAGTAACCCGCAGCCCCACCCCCGAAATCCCTGCCCCGGGTGCCCCCAACAGCCTCTCCTTCAACCCTATCCTGGATCCCCCGGACCGCCTCCCGGTCGGGCGCTTCTCCTTCCACTTCCGCAACGGCGACAGCCACTCGAACATCGGCTGCCGCGACGGCCTCGTGCTCATGGTCGACGCGGCGCATCAGGACGTCGAGGTCCTGGTGTGGGACCCCGTCACCGGCGACGAGCACCGCTTCACGGTTCCCTGGGTGCTGGACGACCGCGACGGCACAGAGATCTTAAATGGGGCGGTTCTTCGCACGGTCGGGATCGAGGACGATCCCCCCTTCCGGTTCCAGGTGGTCGTGGTAGGCATTGACAGGAAGAACAAGCGACTCTTCGCCTGCGTCTACTCGTCCCAAACCGGCAAATGGGGTAATCCAGTGTGGACATCCGTGGATTCTGCGAGCAGTCCCGCAACCATTTCTATGCGTGTTTCCAGTACCCTGGTTGGGAATTCCCTTTACTGGACGCTTGTTGGCAAAATGGGTGGCATCCTTGAGTTTGATTTGGATAGGCAGCACCTAGCTGTGATACCGGTGCAGCTGAATACGTCGAGCGATGGCTTCCGCTCTTTCCAGGCTATGCCAGCAGAGGGTGGTGCCCTTGGCATCCTCGAGCTGTTAGACTTCAACATTCAATTGTGGAAAAGGAAGATCGACTGTGACGGCGTTGTTTCATGGCTGCTGACCAAGACTATTGAGTTGGACCAGCTTCTTTCTCTAGACAAGGAGAAAGTAGGCCCAATGATGATGGGGTATTGTGAGGACAATAATGTGGTGTTTCTGTGGACACTTCTTGGTATTTTCATGGTTGAGCTCGAGTCATCGAAGGTCAGAAAACCTCCCATCAAATCGTTCTATGGATTGGTTCATCCATTCACAAGTGTCTATATTCCAGGTAACAACATTCTTGCACATAGCGGGGAACCCAGTAACTTCCTATAATTGATTGATGGAAAGCCATTCACTTCCTTGTTGATAGACTAATATTTAAGGATGTGCCAACGGTTCTCTGTTGCTGATTGATGAGCTATTTGAACAGATAGTCATGTTATTCTTGATATTATTATCTACCTATGTGGTTCATGTTAGAAGTAGCAAACGTTTTATGTAAGTCTATTCGATGAACGAAAATTCAAAAATAGATTAAAACTCTTTCAATTAAATAAAACTAAATTTCATTGCATTGTGTTATGCAAAAATTGTGTATTTTCATCAGTGATTATCTTTCTCATCTTGAAATAAATAACGACTGTAAATTGTAAAGCTAAGATAGGACCTGCTGGAAAGTGAAATGTCCAAATCGTTAGCTCAACTATGAACTATCGCACTTGGATGCTTTACTAGTTACATCCTTTTATCCATTTTTATTCCTGTTGATCGTGCTGATTGTCTTGAACCCATAATACTATGTTTGGTTTGATCTTTATGAGATAGTTTATTTTATCAGTTGTTGAAGTCTCTGCTACAAGTGTCAAGTCTATTTGTATCAGATGGTAAAAGAATTTAGTTTGTTTTATCTTTTTAGCTTAAGTTGTTTAAATATTAAAAGCTCAAGCAACCTCACAGTGGAATTGTTGTAAGAACAACCAGACACCAAGTAAATCCACGGTGTGGAATTAATTCCGCCTCATGCGGGACTCGAACCCTGGTGGGTGGGTCGACGCTTCCGCACCCCTACCAGCCAAGCGATGCTCATTTTCCTCATATGAATTGAGATTATCATTATTACTTTTATTTTTTAATTCTGTTAGTTGAGTGTAATCTGTTTTATCGACTTGAGATGACACTTCTTCTTTCTGACCAGCTAATAGTGTGTTCATGTCATTCTGTTTTATGAGATTACTCAGTATTACCGTTCCCAGGAATATTCCTTGCAAAACGGTGGTGTGCTTTTGTTCATCTATTCCAATGTTGAAAAATATTTGTTTTCCCCTCTAATTTGGTTTATCTAAATATCTCACTGTTGCCCCATCGTACGTTTGGTTGGAATATCATTAATTGTTTGGCTTGTGCTTGCAGACATGGGCATTGGTGGTGGATGTGACGGGGCCAAGCTTTTGCATAATGCATAAAATGATTGTCTGGCTAGATAAGCTATTGTGATACATTGGTCGAGCAGGTAATTTAAGCCTATCTTCTGATTGTCAGCTCCTCGGATCAGTAATGTTAACTTTTGTTACGAAGATGTCCTTTTTACTACCATTTGTATCAAATTACAAAAGATCACGAACTACATGATTCTCCTGACAACCCTTTACTCAGCTATTGCCCATGGTTGCCATTGTGCTCTTTTATCTCGGTGCTGGTTCCTCTATTTATCCCATTACTCTGCAGCTCCATTCCTGACCTCTGCTGCCTTCACCTACTTTCTGTTTTATCTACTGAGGTTCCACCCCATCTCGCCTGATGAATTTGATTGATTTCAACTTGTGAATCAGTAATTGGCTATTTCACACGTTTACAAAAGCATGCACCTATGAGCTAGAAGGCAGATGTCTCCATGAACCCCTCATATGCCCGTGAACCCCTCGTAGCCAGTTCAGCGTTTGAAACACTCGTCTTTTGGCATCTACTCATCTGGTGCAGTAAAAAACGTTAGAACGTGTTAACAATAGAAGTTGAAGATGCGGCTGTACAAATTTTACCTTTTCTGATTTGTATTGCCTGTTTTACTGTTTTATTCCAGTTTTGATGTTTAGTATAGGTTCTGCAATGATGAAGTTGATACTTATGCTGTTCTAGCAATTCAATAACATTAATGACTTTTGCATCATAAACCAGTGCTAAAAGTAAGTTTGACAAATGACGCTGTTCCGCAGGTATCTGAAGTTTTTATTCGGGTTGCCGAGCTTTGGAATGGATTATCGATGCAGGTTCCAGCCACGCCGTCTGTCAGGCATGTTCTGGTCAACTGCGAAGTAGACTTATAGGATTTTCTTCCACCTAGTTTGCTAGGTCCCTTCTACTATTCTTTATTTATTTTTGTAAAAAGTGGGTTTCCCCTTAAATAACTGTAGCTGTTGCCCATAAATGCAGCAACATTAGCTCTGGCAGTTGATTAGCACCTGTGGTTCATTTTCCTCTGTATTTTTGAGGCAAATCTCACGAGTCATTCAACTGATTGAATACATCTGTGTATCTTGGCCTCGCTTGTCTATTTATCGGCACCAGTATATCTTTTGCTTATGTTACATTGTATCTGGTTTGGGAGATCTTGATCTGGAATTTCGGCTACTGGAATGTTGTATTGTATGGCTTGAGAAAGAGTTCCTGTAACGTTGTATTGTTTCTCTGCTGCTGCTGTGAATAGCGGCATCGTCAGTGATTCAGTCTGTTACTAGGACACGTAAAGCTATCTGAAATTATCCTTGGTGAAAGATTTGGAACATAAAATAGGTAATGTAAAGATTTGAAACATAAGATTTATTGGTACTTATGCTACATTGTATCTGGTTTGGGAGATTTTGATCTGGAATTTTGGATACTGGAATGTTGGATTTTATGGAGTGAGAAGGAGTTTCATGAGAATATCGTATTGCTGATGCTGCTGGTGCGAATAGCGATGTCATCGACAATTCAGTTTGTTACTAGGACAAAAGTTACTGTATGTGAAATTATCTTTGCTGAACGATCTGGAACATAAAATAGCCACGGTAGCAAGTTTCCATGGGAGAATTGAGAGGCTAAAACTTTCAAGCAGCAGGCATCGTCTGTCCAACACGATGCGTACTGGTAGTGGTAGACACTTGGTCGCAAAGAATCAGCAATGGTGAATTGGTGGTGGAACTACGTGCTACTACTAGAAAAAGGTACTGGACTCCGGCACCTTCTCCGGCGAGAGCCAGGTGAATTGTTTGCCTTCCTTCTTTCTCAGTTGATGATGGTCTCGGTGGGGTTCGGGTTGTCGTCGGCGTTTGCTTCGCTGGTGCTTGAGGTCGGAGGCGTCGGCTGCGCCTGGGCGGGCGGCGAGGACCCTGTGCCTGCGCCGGCGCCGGGTCCCCATCCGCTCGGCTTGAAGTTGAACGGCGCCGGCAATCCTGCTGGGAACGACATGCTTGGCATGCCACCGCCTGCCGGGGTTCCTCCCCCGGGCACAGGCATAGGCATGGCGGGCATCCCGGGGATACCTCCAGGCATGGGCATGGGCACGGGCATGGCGGGCATCGGCATCCCGGGCATGCCGCCGGGGTTCGGGAACAGCGGGAACGACGGCATCGTCGACGGCGGCAGCCACCACTTCATGCTCCCCGTGACGGCGTCGCTCCCCGCCGTCGCCGGGCCCGGGGCAGGCGCGTCGGCAGCTTCGGCGGCCGTGACGGCGTACGACGACGTGCCGCGCTCCGGCTCGAACTCCACGCGGCTGATCTCGTCCTCGTAGTCGTCCAAGGTCGTGGTGTCCCGCTGCTCGGTCTCGGCTTCGCCGCCCGCCGCGGTGGCCTTGAAGCCGAAGGCGAAGTCCCGGCCGTACTCGCCGTCGACGTCGTGGAGGATGCGCATGCCGTGCGCGGACCCGGCGCAGAGGACGACGACGACGAGGAGGGCGGACAGCTTCTTCTGCTCCATGGCTCGATGCTCAGCTCAGCTCAGCTTGGCTTCTTGGAGTTACCGGTGATCGAGGTGGTGGCGGACTGGCTGGTGAGGAGAAGCATGAGCAGTGTGGATTTTATAGCGTCGTACGTTAGGAACTTGGAATTGGGGGTAGGTTGGATCATGGTGAGATGCACTCCCATTTCTCAATCAACTGAATTTTTTTTCCACCAGATATTCAGATGATTTCTCAGTCATCTGAAGTTGCATGCAGGAGGCGTGCTGCTGCAGCACCACCTGAAATCTAACAACCTTTGGGTCAGCTTCTGACTTCACAATCCACACTTTGACCAGATTTTAGGCAGAATGCCTGAAATTTGAGCATGAACAACATGCATATAGGCCCATCATCCGCCCAAAAAAAGAGAGATAAACAAAAAAGATGCAGGAGTGATTCTGAGGTTCTTGATTTTCAAACACAAGGAACACAGTTTGTAACTCTAACCAGCGCATTCATCCGAACGTTTTATCTGGGACAAAGCACAACGAGTTTCAGCACAACTTCCAATTTCAGCATACAACTTATGGTCTCCCTGCTTTCTTCAGCAGCATCCCAATACAATACAACAAATGGGAGAACAAAAGAAAATGAATATCAGTTTGAGCTAAGCCCAGCATTCTGTTCAGGAAAGCACAGGCACGGCTCACAATGGACAGTTGACACTACAGGTCTGCGGCACACAATCAAGCAGAATGATAGCAGGGGATTCCACTCCATGATCCAGAGTGCCCGTCTAATCTACTCGGCTTTCTTGTTCCCCTTGGGCATCCTGCTCAGGACGCCGCTGTCGAGCTTCTTGTACTGGTCTCGGAGCAGGCCGAGGATGCCGTAGAGGAAGTCGTCGACCTGGTCCTCGTACTTCTCGTACAGCACAGGGAGCGTGTGGGCACAGACGAATCCTATTCCAGGTCATACAAAATTGCTTTCATCATTACATAGTACAGCTTAACACATGCATCCGTAGAATAGGAACAATATATGTTGTTTCCCGGTGGCAAGAACTTGAAAGATAAATAGGAGGTTGCAGCCTCTTACCAATGTAGATGACAGTTAGGAAATTGAACCACCCACCAGCAATAGAAAGAGCCCACAATCCAACAATTGCCTGAAAGATAGCGCAGCATGACATCAGAAATTCTGTTGATGAAGCATATGTACGTATACAGGATTGCGTTCTTTCTAGTTTCCTATTCAGTATAATGATCACAATACCAAAGTAACCCAGAAAAGCTGTATGTACCACTACGAAATGCTTCAAGTTTCTTTCGCACGACACGTCTTGTAGGAAACCCAGGAACTTGTTTACTTGGGCCCCGATCGCAACAGCAATGTTCACAAACAGCTCATCTGGTATCTCAACACGGGGTACTTTGGAAGATCTAAAAGTAGACAAGAAATTTTCAATTATGATGCAATCTAACAGATAGAAGCACACAGTTGAGATGCTTTAAAATTACGTACCCATTCAGCTTGCTTGAGAAGTTGGACCAAACAAATTGAACAACCATTCCAAAAACAAGGACGAATGAAATGATTGTCAAGAAGTGGTAATCAAGCCACTCAAAGAAAACCCAGATAGCTGTTGCGAGACCCAGCACACTTGAAGATATCTTCTTGTTTCTCCACAACAGCACATCAGCAGCTATAATCACAAACAAAAAGCATCATCTGGCAAGCCCACGCAAAGAGAACTTAAATAAACTAGTGAGGAGATCCACATACGCTTTCCACCACCCAAAACCCCATGGAGGGACCTCTGACGACCAAACATCTTGTTCACTTTGTCAGAGACTGAAGCTTGATCGAAATGCCCCGACTTCTGCCTAGGGAGCTTGTCCGAAATGGTGTCCATGATGTTGCTCATGATATTGTCAGACTTCTGCTTAGGGAGCTTGTCAGCAATGGTATCCATGATGTTGTTCATGATCTTTTCAGTTGCGCTCTCAGAGTGCTCTGGCATCTTCGCGTTTCTTGAGCTCACTGCAGAATAGGGACAATATGTATAAGACAGACCGAGCTGACAGCAGCACATAGGAGGAGACAGAGCAGCCAAACAAGATAGAGTATTTTCAGTCTGATCAAAATTTGGCACAGCATGATGTAGTTGCTTTGACAGAATCCATTGGCAGTTGGGAGCTATAAATTCAACCATTCTACTACCAAACAGTTGTACTCATTTATGCTAATACTAATTACAAGGACACCCATTATTAGTACTCCCTCCGTCTCAAAATTTAGAAAAGTTTGCGACATCTATTTTGAGACGGAGGGAGGGAGGGAGGGAGTAGTAAGATCACTGGCACTTTCTAAGGGGAGACAGAGCAGCCAAAGATGATAGAATATTTTCGTGTGATAAAAATTTGGCGCAGTGCGATGCAGTTGCTTTCACAGAATCCGTTGGCAGTTCGGAACTATAAATTCAACCATTCTACTACCAAACAGTTGTACCCATTTATGCTAATACTAATTACAAGGACACCCAATTTTAGCACAGTAGTAAGGTCACTCCCACTTTCTAGCAATCAACAGCCATTACGGAACAGCCTTCCTCATTTCTGACTAACGCTTCATCAATCTGGTAGACCAGAATACTCCATCCAGGTCAGGCCAACTGGCCAAGTAGTACCAAACAAATATTTTTTGGCGAGCGTTGCCTAAACAATATTAGTATTGTAGTATTTTCAATCATTTCGGTTATCCACGAGCAAGATCACCTTCTCAAATGAATCCACGACAAAAATCACTGTCGTCGTAGACAAACATTACCCCGCCGTCACCTAAGCAGCAAATCTGCTCACCACAAGGCCAATGAATCCCATACTCCACCAATTAAAATCAACCTAAGAAGGCCTTCGATTTGTTGCCAAAGCAACCGAGGAAACGGGGCCACGATCAGGAGAGGAAATCATCCATCTTTCACCCATGACAGAAACATATATTCAGAACCCATCCTCTAACCCGGTCAGAAAAAATAAGAGAAAAAGAAGCGCACTACCTCGAAAGTTTCTAATCCTGAAAAACAAATCCGCCTTTCCATTCAGTAAAGCCACTCCATCGCTTTCGAGAAAAATAACTCGAAAAGAAAAAGGCACTACAGATTTCCACATCGCCGTAGCGGAACAGCGTGCAGAAAAAGTGCAGAGCCGCTGAAGAAGATCATACCGGAGGGGAGAGCGGGCGGAGGGGCGGGCAGGAGGGGAGGCTCTCTTCCCGGAGACGAGAGGTAGGCGCGGAGCAGGCGGCGAGCGAGCGAGCGAGCGACAGAGCAGGCAGAGTATTGGTGGGGGAGAACAACAGAATCGCAGTGGCCGCAGCAGGATTATTTTAGGGGGAGAGACGAGACGGAGAGGGAGAGGAGCGGGGGGTCCAGCCAAAGAGAGCACGCCGCAGTGAATGTCCCGTGGGACCCGCGTGAGGGACCTGCACCTGCTGCTACGCCCACCGGATTGCTGCGCGCGCGAGGGTGGCTTACAGGTGGGGTCCAGAGGTGGGGTGCCTGTCGCCGTCAGCGTCGTGGCAAACAAGTGCCTCGGTATGGAGCACGAGGGGAAAACGTGGTCCACGCAGCGATGTTTTTTGGAGCCGCCGCAGCAAATCGCCCTGCTGATTGTACAGCCTAGGTCAGCATTGATTCATTCTCTGCTAAACAAACGTTCCGCTTGATTTGAAATTGGGATTGGAGAGGGAAAAACACGTTGACACGAGCGTTCGGTACCACCAGTATGACATCAACCTATTTATTTATTTTGTAGATCTAAAAGCGACTTGTGATTTGTGATGTTTTTCATGTGGTAGATAGAGCCAAAATACATTTGCTAAAGGAACAATTCTACCGTTGCTTCACACGCTAATTTTGTTCTAGTGAAAAAGGTATTGTTATTGCTGCTGTTGTTGTTGTTGTTGTTGTTGTTGTTGTTGTTGTTGTTGTTGTTGTTGTTGTTGTTGTTGTTGTTGTTTATGCATGTAACGAAATATCTTTTTCCCTCTCTTTCAACATTTATGTGTCAACAAAGAACGTGTTAAAATTTCCAGGATTTTTTGCCGTTTGAAATGCCTTTCTCCCAAGCAAAACTATGTGCTCCTCGGGTCAACTTTGAATTTCCAAGAAATAAACCTTATACTTGCTCGATTCACTTGGAGTTGTTTAGGGCATCGAAACTATGCACCCTACTAGCCCCCTCACGTCCTCGGTGCTCCCTCCCTGGACTAACTAATTTTTATGGTCCATTCGGTGTCAAAGCCAATGATGTTGATAGAGAGATAGAGTTGAGATTTATGAATATTAGCACGCTGGGGATTGTTACTATCGAAGAAAGAAATTTTGTGAGACCAAAAATCGCACTGATAGTAGAAAAAAGAAAGTAAGTCCAAACCCAATTGATTAGAGAATACACAAAATGTTTGTACACCTTTTCTCCCATTTTTTTGTAGCAGAGGAACCGGTTGTTGCACATTATTGGGTTGCTGCTCACTCTATCTAAGTGTTCATTGCAGATATTTTCCATATGCCTCACATTCTAAAGATAATGCTTACCGTGCGTATTCCACGTCTCAATCACAATGAGATGACCAAAGTGCTCCATCGGCCATAGACCGAACAAATTCCATTGATTAATATCATTGACACATACAACCATCTTATAGATGGGCTAGCCACTCATGAGGAGCTAGCTCGTGTCTTGGCAATCTAGGTGGAAATACTTGGTATATATACTAGGACCCCAAGAGACAAAACATAAGAGCGTGTACATGTTGTTGGTCAATCAAATGTGTTGGGTCATGTATGATGAAGTGAACAGAAAATGGATGGCTATATGTGGATCGATTAAAAGATGAGATTCTTATACGACTTGAAATTATAGAGTTATGAGTAGTGGTTGAGTAGCATATGCGAAGTTCCACGTAATAAAAGCATCAAGATAACAAGTACACTGTGTTGCTCTAGGACTTGTAATTTTGCTACATGCGTAAACAACAACAACAATATCTTGTTAAAAGTTCTAGGACTTTTTGCGGTTTGAAATGCCTTTCTCCCAAGCAGAATTATGTGCGCCTCGGATCAGCATTGAATTTCCAAGAAATGAAAGTTATACTTGCTCAATTCACTTGGAGCTGTTTAGGGCATCGAAACTATGCACCCTAATAGCCCCCTCACGTCACTAACTAATTTTATGGCTCATTCAGTGTCAAAGCCAATGATGTTGATAGAGAGATAGAGTTGACATTTATGAATATTAGCACGCTGGGGATTGTTACTATAATTGCCGGATTACTTTATACATATAGGGTGAACTTTCTAAGGTGAGCATACTTGCTCCTATCAAAATTTCACATGCTCTAGAGAGAAATAATACCTCAGTTATGACTACATGTCATCAAAGAAAGAAATTTTGTGAGACCAAGAATCGCACTAATAGTAGCAAAAAGAGAGTAAGTCCAAACCCAATTGATTCGGGAATATGCAAAATGTTTATACACATTTTCTCCCATTTTTCGTAGCAGAGGACCGGGTTGTTGCACATCATTGGGTTGCCGCTCACTCTATCTGAGTGTTCATTGTAGATATTTTCCATATGCCTCGCATTCTAAAGATAATGCTTACCGCACATATTCCATGACTCAATCGCAATGAGATGACCAAAGTGCTCCATCGGCCATATACTGAACAAATTCCATTGATTAATATCATTAACATATACAAACATGTTATAGATGGGCTAGCCAATCATGAGGAGCTAGCTTGTGTCTTGGCAATCTAGGTGAAAATACTCGGTATATATACTAGGACCCTAAGAGACAAAACATAAGAGCGTGTACATGTTGTTGGTCAATCAAATGTGTTGGGTCATGTATGATGAAGTGAACAGAAAATTGATGGCTATATGTGGATCGATTAAAAGATGAGATTCTTATACGACTTGAAATTATAGAGTTATGAGTAGTGGTTGAGTAGCATATGCGAAGTTCCACGTAATAAAAGCATCAAGATAACAAGTACACTGTGTTGCTCTAGGACTTGTAATTTTGCTACATGCGTAAACAACAACAATATCTTATTAAAAGTTCTAGGACTTTTTGCGGTTTGAAATGCCTTTCTCCCAAGCAGAATTATGTGCGCCTCGGATCAGCATTGAATTTCCAAGAAATGAAAGTTATACTTGCTCAATTCACTTGAAGTTGTTTAGGGCATCGAAACTATGCACCCTAATAGCCCCCCTCACGTCACTAACTAATTTTATGGCTCATTCAGTGTCAAAGCCAATGATGTTGATAGAAAGATAGAGTTGACATTTATGAATATTAGCACGCTGGGGATTGTTACTATAATTGCCGGATTACTTTATACATATAGGGTGAACTTTTTAAGGTGTGCATACTTGCTGCTATCAAAATTTCACATGCTCTAGAGAGAAATAATACCTCAGTTATGACTACATGTCATCAAAGAAAGAAATTTTGTGAGACCAAGAATCACACTAATAGTAGCAAAAAGAGAGTAAGTCCAAATCCAATTGATTCGGGAATATGCAAAATGTTTATACACATTTTCTCCCATTTTTCGTAGCAGAGGACCGGGTTGTTGCACATCATTGGGTTGCCGCTCACTCTATCTGAGTGTTCATTGTAGATATTTTCCATATGCCTCGCATTCTAAAGATAATGCTTACCGCACATATTCCATGACTCAATCGCAATGAGATGACCAAAGTGCTCCATCGGCCATATACTAAACAAATTCCATTGATTAATATCATTAACATATACAAACATGTTATAGATGGGCTAGCCAATCATGAGGAGCTAGCTTGTGTCTTGGCAATCTAGGTGAAAATACTCGGTATATATACTAGGACCCCAAGACAAAACATAAGAGCGTGTACATGTTGTTGGTCAATCAAATGTGTTGGGTCATGTATGGTGAAGTGAACAGAAAATTGATGGCTATATGTGGATCGATTAAAAGATGAGATTCTTATATGACTTAAAATTATAGAGTTATGAGCAGTGGTTGAGTAGCATATGCGAAGTTCCACGTAATAAAAGCATCAAGATAACAAGTACACTGTGTTGCTCTAGGACTTGTAATTTTGCTACATGCGTAAACAACAACAATATCTTATTAAAAGTTCTAGGACTTTTTGCGGTTTGAAATGCCTTTCTCCCAAGCAGAATTATGTGCGCCTCGGATCAGCATTGAATTTCCAAGAAATGAAAGTTATACTTGCTCAATTCACTTGAAGTTGTTTAGGGCATCGAAACTATGCACCCTAATAGCCCCCCTCACGTCACTAACTAATTTTATGGCTCATTCAAAGGTCAAAGCCAATGATGTTGATAGAGATAGAGTTGACATTTATGAATATTAGCACGCTGGGGATTGTTACTATAATTGCCGGATTACTTTATACATATAGGGTGAACTTTTTAAGGTGTGCATACTTGCTGCTATCAAAATTTCACATGCTCTAGAGAGAAATAATACCTCAGTTATGACTACAT
Organism: Avena insularis; assembly: GCA_023614405.1. Classification (NCBI taxonomy): domain Eukaryota; kingdom Viridiplantae; phylum Streptophyta; class Magnoliopsida; order Poales; family Poaceae; genus Avena; species Avena insularis. The sequence goes on along the minus strand of CM042696.1, from coordinate 35,383,756 downwards.
GTCATCAAAGAAAGAAATTTTGTGAGACCAAGAATCACACTAATAGTAGCAAAAAGAGAGTAAGTCCAAATCCAATTGATTCGGGAATATGCAAAATGTTTATACACATTTTCTCCCATTTTTAAATGTGAGGACCGGGTTGTTGCACATCATTGGGTTGCGCTCACTCTATCTGAGTGTTCATTGTAGATATTTTCCATATGCCTCGCATTCTAAAGATAATGCTTACTGCACATATTCCATGACTCAATCGCAATGAGATGACCAAAGTGCTCCATCGGCCATATACTAAACAAATTCCATTGATTAATATCATTAACATATACAAACATGTTATAGATGGGCTAGCCAATCATGAGGAGCTAGCTTGTGTCTTGGCAATCTAGGTGAAAATACTCGGTACATATACTAGGACCCCAAGAGACAAAACATAAGAGCATGTACATGTTGTTGGTCAATCAAATGTGTTGGGTCATGTATGGTGAAGTGAACAGAAAATTGATGGCTATATGTGGATCGATTAAAAGATGAGATTCTTATATGACTTAAAATTATAGAGTTATGAGCAGTGGTTGAGTAGCATATGCGAAGTTCCACGTAATAAAAGCATCAAGATAACAAGTACACTGTGTTGCTCTAGGACTTGTAATTTTGCTACATGCGTAAACAACAACAACAATATCTTATTAAAAGTTCTAGGACTTTTTGCGGTTTGAAATGCCTTTCTCCCAAGCAGAATTATGTGCGCCTCGGATCAGCATTGAATTTCCAAGAAATGAAAGTTATACTTGCTCAATTCACTTGAAGTTGTTTAGGGCATCGAAACTATGCACCCTAATAGCCCCCCTCACGTCACTAACTAATTTTATGGCTCATTCAGTGTCAAAGCCAATGATGTTGATAGAGAGATAGAGTTGACATTTATGAATATTAGCACGCTGGGGATTGTTACTATAATTGCCGGATTACTTTATACATATAGGGTGAACTTTTTAAGGTGTGCATACTTGCTGCTATCAAAATTTCACATGCTCTAGAGAGAAATAATACCTCAGTTATGACTACATGTCATCAAAGAAAGAAATTTTGTGAGACCAAGAATCACACTAATAGTAGCAAAAAGAGAGTAAGTCCAAATCCAATTGATTCAGGAATATGCAAAATGTTCATACACATTTTCTCCCATTTTTCGTAGCAGAGGACCGGGTTGTTGCACATCATTGGGTTGCCGCTCACTCTATCTGAGTGTTCATTGTAGATATTTTCCATATGCCTCGCATTCTAAAGATAATGCTTACCGCACATATTCCATGACTCAATCGCAATGAGATGACCAAAGTGCTCCATCGGCCATATACTAAACAAATTCCATTGATTAATATCATTAACATATACAAACATGTTATAGATGGGCTAGCCAATCATGAGGAGCTAGCTTGTGTCTTGGCAATCTAGGTGAAAATACTCGGTACATATACTAGGACCCCAAGAGACAAAACATAAGAGCGTGTACATGTTGTTGGTCAATCAAATGTGTTGGGTCATGTATGGTGAAGTGAACAGAAATTTGATGGCTATATGTGGATCGATTAAAAGATGAGATTCTTATATGACTTAAAATTATAGAGTTATGAGCAGTGGTTGAGTAGCATATGCGAAGTTCCACGTAATAAAAGCATCAAGATAACAAGTACACTGTGTTGCTCTAGGACTTGTAATTTTGCTACATGCGTAAACAACAACAACAATATCTTATTAAAAGTTCTAGGACTTTTTGCGGTTTGAAATGCCTTTCTCCCAAGCAGAATTATGTGCGCCTCGGATCAGCATTGAATTTCCAAGAAATGAAAGTTATACTTGCTCAATTCACTTGAAGTTGTTTAGGGCATCGAAACTATGCACCCTAATAGCCCCCCTCACGTCACTAACTAATTTTATGGCTCATTCAGTGTCAAAGCCAATGATGTTGATAGAGAGATAGAGTTGACATTTATGAATATTAGCACGCTGGGGATTGTTACTATAATTGCCGGATTACTTTATACATATAGGGTGAACTTTTTAAGGTGTGCATACTTGCTGCTATCAAAATTTCACATGCTCTAGAGAGAAATAATACCTCAGTTATGACTACATGTCATCAAAGAAAGAAATTTTGTGAGACCAAGAATCACACTAATAGTAGCAAAAAGAGAGTAAGTCCAAATCCAATTGATTCGGGAATATGCAAAATGTTTATACACATTTTCTCCCATTTTTCGTAGCAGAGGACCGGGTTGTTGCACATCATTGGGTTGCCGCTCACTCTATCTGAGTGTTCATTGTAGATATTTTCCATATGCCTCGCATTCTAAAGATAATGCTTACCGCACATATTCCATGACTCAATCGCAATGAGATGACCAAAGTGCTCCATCGGCCATATACTAAACAAATTCCATTGATTAATATCATTAACATATACAAACATGTTATAGATGGGCTAGCCAATCATGAGGAGCTAGCTTGTGTCTTGGCAATCTAGGTGAAAATACTCGGTACATATACTAGGACCCCAAGAGACAAAACATAAGAGCATGTACATGTTGTTGGTCAATCAAATGTGTTGGGTCATGTATGGTGAAGTGAACAGAAAATTGATGGCTATATGTGGATCGATTAAAAGATGAGATTCTTATATGACTTAAAATTATAGAGTTATGAGCAGTGGTTGAGTAGCATATGCGAAGTTCCACGTAATAAAAGCATCAAGATAACAAGTACACTGTGTTGCTCTAGGACTTGTAATTTTGCTACATGCGTAAACAACAACAACAATATCTTATTAAAAGTTCTAGGACTTTTTGCGGTTTGAAATGCCTTTCTCCCAAGCAGAATTATGTGCGCCTCGGATCAGCATTGAATTTCCAAGAAATGAAAGTTATACTTGCTCAATTCACTTGAAGTTGTTTAGGGCATCGAAACTATGCACCCTAATAGCCCCCCTCACGTCACTAACTAATTTTATGGCTCATTCAGTGTCAAAGCCAATGATGTTGATAGAGAGATAGAGTTGACATTTATGAATATTAGCACGCTGGGGATTGTTACTATAATTGCCGGATTACTTTATACATATAGGGTGAACTTTTTAAGGTGTGCATACTTGCTGCTATCAAAATTTCACATGCTCTAGAGAGAAATAATACCTCAGTTATGACTACATGTCATCAAAGAAAGAAATTTTGTGAGACCAAGAATCACACTAATAGTAGCAAAAAGAGAGTAAGTCCAAATCCAATTGATTCGGGAATATGCAAAATGTTCATACACATTTTCTCCCATTTTTCGTAGCAGAGGACCGGGTTGTTGCACATCATTGGGTTGCCGCTCACTCTATCTGAGTGTTCATTGTAGATATTTTCCATATGCCTCGCATTCTAAAGATAATGCTTACCGCACATATTCCATGACTCAATCGCAATGAGATGACCAAAGTGCTCCATCGGCCATATACTAAACAAATTCCATTGATTAATATCATTAACATATACAAACATGTTATAGATGGGCTAGCCAATCATGAGGAGCTAGCTTGTGTCTTGGCAATCTAGGTGAAAATACTCGGTACATATACTAGGACCCCAAGAGACAAAACATAAGAGCATGTACATGTTGTTGGTCAATCAAATGTGTTGGGTCATGTATGGTGAAGTGAACAGAAAATTGATGGCTATATGTGGATCGATTAAAAGATGAGATTCTTATATGACTTAAAATTATAGAGTTATGAGCAGTGGTTGAGTAGCATATGCGAAGTTCCACGTAATAAAAGCATCAAGATAACAAGTACACTGTGTTGCTCTAGGATACCATTGTGTAGTGGGTGTGGGATAATTCGAGAGGAGCCAGACGCTAGCACGAAATGGGCTATCAATGGTGTTGCCAAATAGCAATTAGTGGCGTATTTGCGGCACAACACATGTGTTACACCAGGGGTATTTGATACTAGTGGTGTGTCCGAGACAACTTGACATACTAGTGGTGTCTTTCAAAACAGACCACTAATATTTGGTACCAGTGGCATGTGTGTGATACACCACTACTAATATTTGCAGGCTTTAAAAAAAGGCGATGCGGCTTGTCGGTGGTAATGGCGCTGGTAGCCTTAACCCAGCGCGTGGTGTTCTTGGATCTCCACATGACCATCTATAGACCATAGCGGCGATGGAAACGCAAAAACCATGAGTGACAGTGTGGAGCAGTAACTCGGGGAGATGTAAAAGCGGGTTTTGAGTTTTAATTTTTTCATATGAAAGATTTGTGAGTACCAAGGTTCTAGAGTCAAAATAGATTTGATAAAGGAACAATTCTCGGTTTCTTCATACTTAATTGTGTCCTAGTGAAAAATATGTTGTTTACACGTGTAGCAAAATGTCTTTTTTTCTCTCAAAAACATTCATGTGTGAACAAAACAAGGACATGTACTGGTGTTAAAAGTTCATGTTTTTTTTTAAATTTGAAACGCCTTTTCCTAAGTAGGATTATGTACTTCTCATGGGGTCAAGTTTGAATTTCCCAATTTATGTAGGTTATACTTTCCCAATTAACTTGGAGCAGATTTGGACCCAAAACTATGCACCCTAATAGCCCCCTCGCGTCCTTGGTGCTCCCTGGACTATCTAATTGTATGGCTCCTTCACTATCAAAGCCAATGCTGTTGAGATATATATATTTATGATTATTAACACACTAGGGATTGTCATCATAGTTGCCAAATCAACTTTTACACATATGCTAAACTTGCATACTTGCTGCTACCTCAGTTTCACCTCCTCCAAAAAGAATTAATACCCCAGTTATGACTACACGTCATCAAACAAACAAATTTTGTCTAACAAAGAATCATACTAACTTAGAGAAAAAGTAAGCAAGTCAAGCCTCAATTGATACGAGAATATGGAAAATGTTTATACACCTTTTCTCCCATGTTTCGTAGGATTGGGCCAAGTCGTTGTGCTTGAGCCGATTTCTGCTCACTATATCTGAGTGTTCGTTGTAGATATTATCCCTATGCCCCTCATTCTGAAGAAAACGCTTACCGTGCATATTCGGCGTCTCAACCGCAATGAAATTACCAAAGTGCTTCACCTCCTATAGACCAAACCAACTCCATTGATTAATTTCATTAACACATATGAACATGTTATAGATGGGCTAGCCAACCATGAAGAGCCAGATCGTGTTTTGGCAATCTAGGTGAAAATACTCAGTATGCTAGGACCCCCCAAGAGACAAAACATAAGATCATGTATATGTTGTTGGTCGATCAAATGTGTTGGGTCATGTATGATGAAGTGAACAGAAAGTTGATGTCTATATATGGATAGTGTAAAATATGAGCTTCTTATATGACTTCAGTCAGAGTTATGAGTAGTGGTTAAGTAGCATGTGTGAAGTCCTATTGAATAAAAGCATCAAGATAATAAGTACACTATGTTGCTCTAGGATACTAGTGTGTAGTTGGTGTGGGATAATTCGAGCTGAGCTAGACACTAGTAGGAAACGAGATACTAGTGGTGTTTCCAAATAGCCATTAGTGGCATATTTGCGACACACATGTGTTACGCCAGTGGTATTTGATACTAGTGGGCGTGTCCGAGACATACCGGTGCTACTTAACATACTAGTGGTGTCTTCCAGAACACACCACTAATATCTGGCACTAGTGGCGTGTGCCTGACACACCACTTCTAATATTTGCATGCTTTTATAGAAAGGTGATACCTCTCATCGCCGATGATGCCTCTGGTATTCTTAACCCGTCGCGTGGTGTCCTTGGATGTCCACACGACTAGTTGGAGACCGCAGAGGCGACGGAAACACAACAACAACGAGCGACGGTGTGGAGCAGTGACTCGGGGAGATGTAAAAGCGAGTTCTAATTTGTAATATTTTCATATGAAATATTTGTAAGTACCAAGGGTTAGAGCCAAAATAGATTTGCTAAAGGAACAATTCTTCGGTTCCTTCATACATAATTGTGTCCTAGTAAAAAAAATTGTTGTTGTTGTTGTTGTTGTTGTTGTTGTTGTTGTTTACGCATGTATCAAAATGTATTTTTTCTCTCAACATTCATGTGTGAACAAAACGAGGACATGTACTCGTGTTAAAAAATCATGTTTTTATTTAATATTTGAAACGCCTTTTTCCTAAGTAGGATTATGTGCTCATGGGGTTAACTTTGAATTTCCCAAAATTGTAGGTTATACTTGCTCAATTAATTTGGAGCAGATTAGGACATCGAAACTATGCACCCTAATAGCCCCCTCACATCCTTAGTGCTCCCTGGACTATCTGATTGTATGGCTCCTTCACTATCAAAGCCAATGATGTTGACAGAGAGATATTTATGGTTATTAGAAAACTAGGGATTGTCAGCATAGTTGCCAAATGGACTTCTACACATATGCTAAACTTGCTCACGTGTGCATACTTTCTGCTACCTCAGTTTCACCTCCTCCAAAAAGAATTAATACCTAAGTTATGACTGCATGTCACCAAAGAAACAAATTTTGTGTGACCAAGAATCGCACTAACTATAGAAAAAGTAAGTAAGTCCTCAACTGATTCTAGAATATGGAAAATGTTTATACACCTTTTCTCCCTTGTTTCATAGGATATCGCCTATTTGTTGTGCTTCTGTGGTTTTCTGCTCACTCAGCCGGAGTGTTCGTTGCAGATATCTTCCCTATGCCCCTCATTCTTAAGAAAATGCTTACCGCACATATTCCGTGTCTCAATCACGATGAGATGACCGAGGTGTTTCATCGTCCATAGATCAAACCAACTCCATTGGTTAATATCATTAACACATATGAACATGTTATAGATGGGCTAGCCAACCATGAGGAGCTAGCTCGTGTTTTGGCAATCTAGGTGAAATACTCGGTGTGCTAGGACCCCAAGAGACAAAAATAAGAGCATGTATATGTTGTTGATTGATCAAATGTGTTGGGTCATGTATGATAAAGTGAGCCAAAATTTGATGGCTATATATGCATCGAGTAAACTATGAGCTTCTTATATGACTATAATTAGAGTTACGAGTAGTGTTTGAGTACCATGTGTCAAAGTTCCATGATATATAAGCATCAATATAATACATATGCTATGCTGCTCTATGATACTAATGTGTAGTGGTTGTGGGGAATTCCAAACCGAGCAAGGATAGCTAGCAAATAGTGATGCAAATTGTCCTGGTTGTTCAGATTGGGTTAGGAACTCATCTTAGATGCTCAGCTAAACAATGTTCCACAGTTTGAAATGGGGATACAATGGAAATGCAAATAGGAAACAAGTTGGGACAAGATACTTAGGCGTTTATCAGTGTCGCAATGCATTTATCATGCCACATGGAAACTTCTATTTATTTGTCTTCTTTACCTAGGTGTAAAAGCAACCGGTAACTTTCATCCACAAAGAGCCGAAAACTTGCCATTGGTGAACAAAAATCCCAAATCCATCAACCACCTCAAGGAAAATGAATCAAACTTGGCTAACATCTTATCCTCAAAATATATTTTCCTTGTCCCGTGTATGTAGAATAAACTCAAAGTTATGTTAATTCTTGAGGCATGCCATATGTAGGATTTTGGCCTAATTGTTTTAATGTGATCTTTTCTGTCTCTTTCTCGGACTTATCTTTTTCGTGCCACCTCCCTATATGTCGCTTTGATTTTTGAGAATGTCGCCTTATGTTCTCCTCAATCTGCTTCATCCACATTATCTCCTATCAAAGCTTGCCCCTTGGGCCTAAAGTTCCATCATTTTGTAGATTAACTCTAGCATTGCCCACAATTAACTCTACCCCAACTTCTCACGCTGTTAACTATAATCCTATAATCATCACCATATTAGTCTTTGCCTAGTCAAGAATGCCTCCATAAGTATCACCACCTGCCATTGTTTCAAAGTTTATGGCGTATTTTGTTGGCATGATGAATCTAACAAAACACCCCTGACCATGTCCACCTTCTAACCTAAAAGTTTCTTCATCAACTTTGTTATATTCCTAGTTCATGTTGATAGATCAAACTCATAATCCTAACACTTCAATGAGTTCATGCACCAGCTCACACACTAATGAAGAGCACCAAGAGAATGATTGTAGAAGTCGATAATTCTCTATATAATCTGTTTTACATATGGTAGGAGTTGGACATTTGAACCCCTATGGTATAAGGGACGATAAAGAATAGGAACATACACTTAGGGTTGATAAACTCGTCTACTAGGCGGAGGTAATGTAAATTCGGCGCCCTCTTGTTCAGGGCGGAATTCCCACCTTGGCCCCTTAAAAACAAATTTAATTAAATATTAGTTTTCTTAGGAGAAAGTATAAGGATTAGGTCTTACAATAGTTGTTAAAGGGTATATCTTATGACTTAGCACCCTCTGATATTTCCTCCATGATTTGCCACTTCTCATGCGGTAATCCCAAAGGGCTCACATACCTTATTGCAAGGCCCAACTAGGGTGAACCTTTATGTTGGAGGACCAGTGCAAAAGTGCATATAACTGCATTCAATTAGCGATAACATGTGTTTTAAATAATGAATTTTCCTTTTAAAATACATTTTCCCAAAGAAGCAAGTCTCCATTTCCTTACAAATTTTTGTACTAGTTCATTAACAAATCTAGCCATAAATTCGAGTGCGAAGCAGGGGAAACTGGTAATGCAAAGGAGTCAATTCGTGATTCCCAAATTGCATATATATGATTTTTTTTCACTTCAATTACAAGATTCATATTATTTGTTTGGTATGTTTTATTTAAATGGAGTGCTTCTTTACTCACGTGGTCCTCTCTCAAGATAGAGATTTATGATTATTGGTTGAGTAGTACACTAGGTCTTGTCAAATCAAGTTATGAACACAGGGTAAACTTTCTAGGTGTGCATAGTATAGACGCTAGCTAGATTTCACTACCTCAAAATGGAAATACTACCTCGGTTTTACAACAAATACTATTATAGTTAGAATTGGTCTGAGATCGACACTACCACACTAAGTAAAGTAGGAGAAGATATGTCATGCCCCACTTGCAATTGTGGGAATACGCAACGTACGTGTTAATGGTGTCTTGCTTCCATGGTTATGCAGTGGGGCACAAGTTCGCTGTGTGATAGATGATGGCTGGTCACTACGACTGGTATATGTTTTCCCTAGGCCTCTCATTCTGAAGGACGCCACATGCGAATCACGAAATTGATCAAAATACTTCATTGTATTGTCCATTTGCTGAAATGCAGTCCATGGATAAATGTCACTAGTAGATAATGAAACATGTTATAGTGATATGATAGTCGATCATGCGGAGCTAGTGTTTCAGCAATGGGTGATAAGTCAATGCACAAGGACCCAAGAGGTAGGATACGGACGCACTATTTGTAGCTGGTTGATCGAAAGAGCTGGGCGCATATATGATGAAGTGAATAGAATGCGTGTCCATATATAGATGGAGCAAAATATCAACTCTTTATACGCCACGACTAAACTTATGTAGTACTAGTAGCTGATAAGTACGTGCCAAAGTTCCATGTCGCAAAAGAATGACATGTCAACTTGTCCCCCATCGTTATATGAAGTTCCAACGTGATTTATGAGGTTCAACAACCTCCAATCTTTATGTAGGGGTCGCAGCTCGTAAATACTCTAGGCATGTCATGCATGGTACCTTTTGTGGAAGAGGCGCTTGCGTTTTTTTCACTTGCATCAACAACGTTTGTGATATACTCTGCTCTCTCTGCTAGCTAGTTCCTTTTTTTATGCAGCTCATTCACCCACACCAAGACATGCACACAATGAAACCTAGGCGAGCTCGGTGTTGTCAAAAGTTCAGTTTGCAATTTGTAAAAATCACCTAGGAGAGCCGCAAGCTGGTTAGAAGTACGGGAAACATGAAAGCAACCACAAGAGAAGATAAACGAATAAAGTTCAACAACCATCCTTGCATAGAGTTCTATTTTATTCATGTTTCATATGTATAATAGACTTTTCTCACAAAAAAAGTAGAATAAACTTGAGCTTTTGTTAGCATCTACTTAGTGGTACAGCCTGGGCAACGCAGGTATAATCGAAGCTAGTCTTTGCAGCCTGGGCAACGCAGGTTTGTGGTCACGTTCGTGAACCTTTCCTTAACAAATTCTAGCTTCGATTCTCAAAAAATAATCAAACTCTAGTAGAACGCTATGTCTCAATGGATGTTCATTGGTCGATCCCAGGCTTGGGTCATTGGGAGCTAGCTCAGCCACTGGGCCCAGACTTGGGTCGTGAGATTTTAATCCTCCTGTCATGATGTGCTCTTCTCTCTTTCACAAGTTGATGTTTTCTCTACCATTCATATGAGTTTCCTTTTTTTGCCTAGACGCTTTCTCTTTACCCACAACTAACTCGAGTTATCCTCACTTTCACACTTCACCCTACCACTTGTTTTCACTACATTGTTTCTACTCCCTTCGATCAGTCAAACTGAATACTCCTCAACCTCTAACCTAGTAACTTTTTCCTCGGCTCCGTCATGGTCCTAGTTCCCGCTTTGGTGATAGATCTACCGCTTTGGTGATAGCTTCTTATATGACTATAATTAGAGTTACGAGTAGTGTTTGAGTAGCATGTGTCAAAGTTCCACAATATAAAAGCATCAATATAACACGTATGATATGCTGCTCTATGATACTAATGTGTAGTGGTTGTGGGGAATTTCAAACCGAGCCAAAAGGATTGCTAGCAAATAGTGATGCAAATCGTCCTGATTGTTCAGATTGTGTTAGTAACTCATCATAGATGCTCTGCTAAACAATGTTCCACGGTTTGAAATGGGGATTCAATGGAATTGCAAATTGGAAACAAGTCGGGACAAGATATACTTAGGTGTTGATCGGTGCCGCAATGTATTTATTTTGCCACATGGGAACTTCTATTTATTTGTCTTCTTTACCTAGGTGTAAAAGCAACCCGTAACATTCACCCACAAAGAGCTGAAAACCTGCCATTGGTGAACAAAAATCCCAAATCCATCGACCACCTGAAGGAAAATGAATCAAATTTGGTCAACATCTTCTCCTCGAAATCTATTCCTTGCCCCGTGTATGTAGAATAAACTCAAGTTTTGTTAATTCTAGAGGCATGCCATATGTAGAATTTTGGCCTAATTGTTTTGATGTGATGTTTTCTATCTCTTTCTCGGACTTATATTTTTTGTGCCACCTTGCCATACGTCGCTTGATTTTTAAGAATGTCGCCTTATGTTCTCCTCAAGCTGCTTCATCCACATTATCTCCTATCAAAGCTCGCCCCTTGGGCTTAAAGTTTCACCAGTTTATAGATTAACCCTAGGGTTGCCCACAATTAACTCTACCCCAACTTCTCACACCGTTAACTATAATTGTCGTCGGATTGATGACAAGTACGCCATGAGGGGGTCCTCGAGGCGTGCGGAAGAGAGGGGTGTGAGACGTACGGTGTTTCGAGACGGTGAGCACACAAGTTTACCCAGGTTCGAATCCGCCGGTTTTGGACGGATCCTACTCCTGCTAGCAATCCAGTAATACGGCAGAGCCGGAATATGGGTTACAAGGGTTTCGCCTGTGCGAGTTGAGGGTCTAAAGTATTGAGTGTCCCCTAAAGGCTCTCCCTAGGACGGCCTATATAGATATCCGACCTAGGGTTTACAGGAGAGATCTATCCGGCTATGACTAAGAGTCAGTTACAAAGTACATCTTGAACTACAAGTAACATTATGGGTCTAAGTCGGTAAGTCTTCTGGGCCTTCCCGTAGCCGGATTGGACTCCGTCTTTCTCCCTGACTAGGCCGCCCGTGAAGCAAAGCTCTAACCCGAAGTGGGCCACCCTGGTCAGTGAGGAACTGTGAGGATACCCGGAAAGTATATCCCCAACAGCAGCCCCTGGAGGCCTCCAAGATCCAAAGTCGGATTTATCATCGTCTAGCTTGATCTTCGGCTTGCAGAATCTTGAAGGGTTCCTGAAACTTCACAACAAAAGATACGATCCGGGTCTTAAAAATAAGTCGGACCTATCAGTAGGTTACTCGGATTTTCTAGCTCGATTTTGAACTAAGCCGGAATTTGGTCTCTAACGCCACCTGACACTAGCATGGTCAAGTCACGTCATCTGACAGACGTTCCGTCAGCACAACCGTTGGTGGGTCCGCGGTCCGCGGAACCGAGGCGACGTTTCAATGCGTGCGTGGAGATCGAGGCGACGCAATCATCGCGCGGGTCCTTCCCAGTTCTTTCCACGACGCGTGGCGGTTACACTGTAGCGTTTGCACGAATTTTAGCGCAGGTAGGTGGATATAAGGGGTTCAGATTTCTTCTTCTCCTTTCCACCAGTCCTTTGCCGTTTCCTTCCTTCCCAATCCTCCTGCGCGCACAGAGCCTCCTCGTCCTTCCCCCACAGAAACTCCCAGCGCCGCCCCTTTAAGGCCACCCTCTCACCAGAGAAAATGGCTTCATCATCTTCTTCCTCCGGTTTGGCGGCAGCAGCGGCGGCGGCAAAGGCGGAAGCTGCAGCAGAGAAAGAAAGCTACAGGGGAATCTGGATCCCCTGCGCCCTTGACGAAGCAGGCCTCAAGAATGTGGAGAAGGAGGGGCTTCTCGTCGCCGGCGACTGGCGGAGCGGCTCCGGTGAAACCATCCCCAACCCGCACGAGGGCGAGCGAGTCCACTTCGGCACCCATCTGGACCGAGGTCTATCTTTTCCTCCCTCGGAGTTCTTCTCCGAGGTGATAGATCACTATGGAGTTCAACTCCATAATCTTCCTCCCAATTCACTTCTAGAAATGAGCGCATATGCTGCGCTTTGCGAGGGCTTTCTCGGCATTAGGCCGAGTTTGCTTCTCTTCCGGTTTTATTTCCATGTCCGGAGGAATTCCATCACTGCCGGTGTTCCTTACATCACCGACACCATTAGTTTTTCTCTTAGACGAGACCGGGCATATCCCAAAATTTCTGCCAGTGACTCGGTCAAACAATGGCCAGCCACTTTTTTCTACCATAGGGATATTCCGGCTCCCGGCAAAGCTACTGCTTTGCCGGATTTTGTCGACGGAGCCGCCACGGACCAGCCTTCCTGGGACGAGGATGCTCCGGCTCTCATTGATGATCCGATCCTCGCTAAGAGGCGGATCGAATATCTGATCAAGCACAACGGTCTGAAGGGATCCGACTTGGTCCAGTGCTGGGTTTCACGTCGGATCCAGCCACTTGACCGGGGATACGATGCACTCCATCACGTCCTCTCCAACTGACTCCCTCCGCGTCAGCCCCAAAGCCTACACCACTCAAGGCTATATAAGCCAAATCAAGTGGCTGATCAAGGAGCGGATCGAAAGGCAGATTCTAGAGGTTTCTCTGGACATGCAAACGGCGTAAAACCCCGTGGTGTCGGTAGGCTTCTATCATCACATCTTTTATGTGTTTCTATCTTTGAGTTATATTGCAATACTGATATGTTTTCTTGTTTTCAGCTTGCTGACATCCCCGAGTCAAAACTTGCTCCGCTCGAAGGATACCCTCCGGAGTTCTCTCAGGAGGTGGAAGTAGTTCCACTGCCGGATCTTGTGCTCAAGAAGCGCAAAGATCTGACAGTAGCGGTTGTCACAAAGGAGTTGCCTGTCGTGAAGAGGTATCTTTTTAGTCACAACTTTTCTGTCTTTGTACTTTACTCAAATTTCTTTCCGAGATGTAACGTTTCCGACTTTGTTACCTTCTCAGAGCAAAATCGATCATCAAGGGCAAGGGGAAAGGGATTTCTTCGAAGCCCTTACGCCAGACGAAGATTACCATAGCTTCGCCTGCCATGGCTCCTCCGACTCCGGCCCCTCAACCTTCTGCAACTCCGGTTATCTCGTCGGATGCTGCAGAAGATCCGGCTCCTCAAACGGAGCCTGCGATCCTTGGGTCGCAAACTGACGTCACTGTGGGTGCGTCAGGTCAAGATAAGGGTGAACCCTCTTCGGGTAATGATCCCTCGGCTGAAGTCTTCGCCGAAAACCTCCTCAGCAATCCGGGTCTTGCCAAGTTTGGCCTAACCCGAAAATCTGCAGAGGAGATCCAGCGGCTAGCCAGGCAAGTCCTGGACAAAAGCCATTTAACCCCCGAGGAGGAAGTGCAAGAAGCAGAGGACGTCAAGTTCTCTGACCTTCTCACTCAAGTCCGCCTTCGCGACGAGAGGATTAGGACTGGCGAGCTTCCAATAGCCCTAGTGATCCCTCTTACTCTTGCCGAAAAGGTGGCCGCTGAAGTGAACGCGGGTTTAGATAAACTTACCCGCGAGCAATATGTAAGTCGGAATTCCAACTCTTGTTTTTCCCATTATGTTATATCATATCCTCTAGCCCCCAAGCATGAAGTAGGATATAGAATCCGAGTTTATGCTTCATTAGGATGCCAAAGAACGAACTAGTGTAGCCCCAAGGCTCGTGCTGATATTTAGCAAAAATATTAGCCCGAGTCTTAAGTAGCTTTCTGACTTTGGGTATTCTGACTTACAGAAAGTATGTTCCTATAACCAGAAATTACTGACCAATGTCTGTGATAAGCGGAGAGAGATCAAAGCTCTCCGGCTTAAAAATGCTGAGCTCAAAGTAGCCAAGGATGAAGCCGAAGGTAAACATTCCGAGATTCAAACCTTGTCTTTGCTTTTTTCAATGTCGAATTTTTCTGAACTGTTGTTCTTTTTTGACTTACAGCGCTGGTGAAACAATCCATCGTTATGATTGAAGAGGCCGAGAACCTCAAGACCCTGGTGGTGGAGAACAAGGGACTTCGCTAAGAGCTGGATAAGCTCAAGGCAGATCATGAAAAGAGCATAGCTCAAGTCCTTGAATCCTCCTCCATGGCCACTAATGAGCATGATCGCAAGATTGCTGCTTAGGATAAAATAATCTCGGACCTCAAGAATGAGCTTGGCAGAGAGAAGGACATATCCCAGGCGCTCCGGGCTGAACTCCAGAGTCTCCGGGAGGAAAAGACCAAGATTGACGACGTCATTTTTGGTACGTTCCACCTCTCTGACTTATCTTTTTCTTTGACTTCTAGCAATGTTGGTTTTTTCTTAACTTGTTTTGTGTATAGGTCCTCTGAAGTTGACGGACTCTTCCTCGCCCGAGCCTCGCACTCACCGGCTTACCCAAGTCGGTGATATTCTTCATGACTACCGCCAGTCCCTTGAGGACATTGGCGAGTCTCTCAGGATTCTGGACATGCCATGCATGCCGGATTTTGAGGTGCGGGACAGGGCCAAGGAGATGCCGCAGCTTGTTCGGGACTGGAATATGTCCTACGCGCGGACTGCTGCGCAAAACGCTCTCACCATGGTCATGAGCCACCATAGAAACATGGAGATATGGCAAGTGACCAGAGGGTACTGCAAGGTGGACGAAGACGGCCAGGAGCAAGACCTTCAAGCTCTCATGCACTCCTGTGCCAGATACGGGTGCCACGTAGCTGATCTGACCAGCTATGAGATCCCCTTCTTCACCCGCGTGGCTACTCCGCCTCCTCCTGCAGAAGAAGCTGAAGAAGTTTCCGACGGTGAACGCACCAACTCAGATGCGGACATC
This sequence comes from Avena insularis, assembly GCA_023614405.1. Taxonomy (NCBI): domain Eukaryota; kingdom Viridiplantae; phylum Streptophyta; class Magnoliopsida; order Poales; family Poaceae; genus Avena; species Avena insularis. The sequence goes on along the minus strand of CM042696.1, from coordinate 35,368,129 downwards.
TCGGAACGATATCAAGGCGGAGTGACCAGCGAGCCGGCAGATCCTTCATCTTCTCCTGCATCATAGACCAGAAATTTATGTATTATTCCGGAAAAACCTGATGCGATTGTAAATATTAAGTACTATTTATCTTTGCAAGTGCTAAGATTTTGATATATTCAACACTTTTGACTTTTGAAATTTTTGCGTGCCTGAAATGTTTACATAAGCACTTATATTTTTTCGTCTCTACTTATCGTTTATCTGGCTTTCCGCCTCGTCCCTTTCGTGAGCCGGCTAAACCTTCAGCCGGAAACTTTGCTGAGCAACGGAGCTCAATTGCTAAACCAGTTTAAACTCGGAAACAAAGCCGGCTTCCAGTACCAACAATTCACTACTCGGAAAATGCCCGCATTCGGCAATCAGATAAATAACCCAAGTAAAGACTAGAAACTTTAGAGTTATACCCGAAGGTAGCAGTTTTAGAATCGGAAATCTAGACCAGAACGAACATGAGCATAAAGTACTTTCAAGCATTCTGGGATTTTCGACCATGACATGATCATTCGGAAATAAGATGGTTTAAGAACTTCTCAGAAAAAACTTGAGGCAACCAAAACTTTTATTTCTAACAGAACATGTACATATGTATGATTACAAAGAAGGATAAACTAAGAATAAAATAGACGTAGCTGAGCAATATTCCACGGTCTGTCTAACTCATCCGGATTTGTACTGCCTCCAGCTCTCTTTCTCTTCTTAGTAGCAGGTCTTTCTTTGACTGGCCTCATGTCAGTTAAGTAGTACGATCCATTGTGCAATACTCGACTAACTAAAAAGGGCCCTTCCCATACTGGAGAAAGTTTGTGCTTTCTTTGTTGCACAAGCCGGAGAACCAAATCACCTTTATTGAAGGATCTATTTCGAACTCTCTGGCTATGATACTTGCGTAACTTCTGCTGATAGGCTGTAGATCTCATTTCAGCAACGACGCGAACTTCTTCGACTAAGTTGAGATCATTTTGTCGAGAAATCTCGGCATCCTCTTCGATATACGTGGCCACTCTAGGAGAAGTATGAATTAAATCACTAGGAAGAACTGCTTCTACGCCATAGACCAAGAAGAAAGGTGTGTATCCTGTTGACCTGTTCGGAGTTGTTCGTAAACTCCAAATTACAGAGGGTAGTTCCTCTGCCCAAGCCCCCGCAGCACGTCGTAGTGGTGCTTCGAGTCTTGGTTTCAGGCCTTGTAGAATTAAACCATTTGCTCTTTCGACTTGTCCGTTAGCCCGTGGATGTGTGACTAACGCAACGTCAAGCCGGATATTTTGCTCATCACAAAATTCGGCCAGTTCTCCCATAGAAAAATTACTCCCATTGTCCGTGATAATGCTATGCGGATAACCATACTGGATTGTAACATCCTCGACAAATCTTTTGGCTGTTGCTCCATCACAACTAGTGACAGGTTTAGCCTCGATCCAGTTGGTGAATTTATCCACCATCACTAAGAGGTGAGTAAATCCACTTGGAGCTCGTTTAAAGGGTCCTACCATATCAAGCCCCCAGACCGCAAAAGGCCATGTTATAGGTATTGTTCACAGCTGATCAGCCGGAACATGAGCTTGCTTGGCATACTTTTGGCAGCCTTTGCATGTCTTGACTAATCGTTTGGCATCTGCCTGAGCTGTAAGCCAGAAAAATCCATGTCGAAAAGCTTTTGCCACTAAAGATTTGGCTGCAGCGTGGTGACCACACTCGCCTTCGTGGATTTCCCTTAAGATTTCCACTCCTTCTTCCAGAGATACACAGCGCTGAAAAACCCTAGAAACACTCTGTTTATGGAGCTCACCCTTAACAATCGTATAGGCTTTTGCTCGTCGGATAATCTGCCGGCTCAGCACCTCGTCTTCAGGTAATTTGCCATCTACCAAATAATCGAGGTAGGGTTGAGTCCAGCTGGGAATTACAGCCAGAACTGCTATTAAAGGTGAGTCGGATTTGGTCGGATATTCCTCATCTACTCCCTTTATCGAGGGAACTTTGAGGTGCTCTAAAAATGCGCCATCCGGGACCTCTTTCCGTGCAGAGCCTATTCGAGATAGTGCATCTTCTTCCTCATTTTCTGCTCGAGGGATGTGTTGAACTTCAAACCCTTCGAACAATTTAGATAGATCATCCACGACAGCTTTATATGCTGCCATGTGCTTATTTGCATTACAAATATCCGAGACTTGCTGAGCAACAAGATCCGAATCTCCATAACACATCAAACGCCGGATTCCAATATCCTTGGCAATCTGGATTCCATGCAGCAGTGCTTCATACTCGGCAATATTGTTTGTCGCTGTGAAGTGGATCTGCAACACGTATAATAGTTTATCTCCTTGGGGTGATTTGAGCACCACGCCAGCCCCCGAGCCCCCTCGAGCCTTAGACCCATCGAAAAAGAGGGTCCAGTATTCCGACTCAGGGAGGACCATGTTCTCCTTCGTCTCTGTCCAATCAGTGACAAAGTCAGCAAGGATCTGGGATTTGATTGCTGTCCGAGGTTTATACTCAATATCGAAAGCTGAGAGCTCTATGCCCCATTTGGCGGCACGTCCTGTGGCGTCGCTATTGTTGATTATGTCTCTCATGGGAGCTTTGCTCACCATGGTAATTGGATGCTCCTGAAAGTAGTGTCGTAACTTACGAGATGCTAGGAAAACACCGTAAGCCAACTTTTGATAGTGCGGATATCGCTGTTTTGATTCTGTCAAGACCTCGCTGACAAAGTAAGTCGGACGCTGCACCAGGTGTTCCTGATTTTCCTCTGGTCTCTCCACCACCATGACGATACTAACGACCTTATTTGTCGCAGCAATATAAAGCAACATCGGTTCCTGAGGTTCCGGCGCTGCGAGGATAGGAGCAGATGAGAGTACTTTCTTCAGGTCTTGTAGTGCAGCTTCAGCTTCGTCAGTCCAGACAAAATCTTTGGTCTTCTTCAGGAGTTTGTATAATGGTGCGGCTCTTTCACCAAGCCGGCTTACAAATCGACTGACCGCAACAATGCAACCAGTTAATCTTTGTACGTCCTTCAGGCGAGTTGGCCTGGAAATATTGAGTATAGCCTTGATTTTGTCGCGGTTCACCTCTATGCCTCTTTGAGACACGATGAAACCTAACAATTTTCCGGCTGGTATTCCAAAGAAGCATTTCTTCGGGTTAAGCATGATGTTGTATTTTCGTAGATTGGCGAATGTTTCCTCCAAGTCGGAAATGAGTGTTTCCTTCTTTTTGGACATCACCGCGATATCATCCACGTATGCATGTACATTGCGTCCGAATTGGTCGTGGAGGCAACGCTGCATCGTGCGATGGTACGTAGCTCCTGCGTTCTTCAGTCCAAAGGGCATCGTAACAAAACAGAAGGTTCCGAAGGGGGTTATGAATGAAGTTTTGACTTTGTCAGATTTCTTCATCCGGATTTGGTGATAACCGGAATATGCGTCAAGAAAACAGAGGAGTTCCGAGCCTGCCATAGAATCGATAACTTGATCGATTCTAGGCAGAGCAAACGGATCTTTTGGACAAGCCTTGTTCAAGGCAGTATAATCAACACACATCCTTAAATCAGTGGTGTCCTTTTTAGGGACCATTACAGGATTGGCCGACCACTCAGTGTGGATGACCTCTTCTATGAATCCGGCTAACTCGAGCCGTGCTAGTTCCTTAGCTATTGCCTTACGCTTTTCATCGCCAAACCATCGCAAGGACTGTTTGACGGGTTTAGCGTTTGGGTTTACATTTAGAGAGTGCTCGGCAAGTTCCCTAGGTACTCCGGTCATGTCAGATGGCTGCCATGCGAAGATATCTTGATTTGCTTGGAGGAACTTGAAATGGCGCTTTCCTATGCGCTATCTAGGCCTACGCCTATCTGGGTCACCTTGGAGGGGTCATCATCCTTCAGCGGCGCTTTCTTCGTCTCTTCTGATGCCTTGAACTCCGGATTTGGCTTGGTAACCTCCTTCTTCGTTGCGGGCATCTCGGACGGATCTATGCTCTTCTTGATCTCCTGGTACTCCTAGGCGTGCAACATGGCTTCGGCAAAGGCGGCATTTCCATCCTCGCACTCTCGCGCTTTCTTCGGGTCTCCCCTGATGGTGATCACGCCGTTGGGACCTGGAATTTTCATCATATTGTAAATGTAACACGGACGAGCCATAAAAGCCCAGTAAGCCGGACGTCCGAATATAGCGTGGTATGCGCTCTTGAACGGGACTACTTCGAAGGAAAGTGCCTCCATCCGATAGTTCTTTGAAGTTCCAAAGGTAACATCCAAAGTGATCTCTCCCAGGGAATTAGCTTGTCTTCCTGGGACAACTCCGTGAAAAATCATAGAGCTATGGTTCAGCTGGGTCTCCGAGATCTTCATCCGGCGTAGCGTTTCGACATAGAGAATATTGATGCTGCTACCACCGTCCATGAGGGTCTTGGAGAAACCATAACCGTCAATAAGTGGGTTGACGATTAAGGCGTATTTTCCTCGCCTGTGTAACTTAGGCGGATGATCATCGCGGTCAAACGTGATTGCCACTTCTGACCAGTCCAGATACTAGGGAACAACCGGAACTGTTGCATTGAGCTCGTGTAGAACTGCTTTCTTGACCTTTGCTGGTTGAGATCCGAGGAAGGTGACATAAGTGTCCTTCTTGGTGGGAAAAGTCTTCTTCCCTTCCGACTTGGGATTTGAAGCATCCGCTTCCTCCATGTCGGAATCTTCCTTGGTCTCTTTGTCTTTTTTTGGGATTTTTCTTTCCCTTCTTCTGCTTAGCTTTGTAGCCCGCGGTGTCATCTCTTTTGATGTCGTCATTGAAACGACATTCAGCGTTGGTGTGGGACGAGCCCCCATTTGCGTCTAGGCGATGCACACATGGGTTATTGGCAATGTCGGCCCAAGAGTAGGTTTTGCCTAGTTGTTGTTCTCCTCTACCTTGGACCCTTGATGTCCCACGGCCATGCCCGCGGCCTCCGCCACATCCTCCTCGTCCTCCAGACCCGGAAACAGTAGTAACTACCGCTGTTTCCGCGTTGGGTTTTTCTTCCGAGGTATTTTTGCGCTTCTGAGCTTGTTGCTTTGGTTGTTTTACTGATTGAGGCATAGCTAGGGCATTGAGTAGTCCTTCTGCATCGTCGTCAGCATCTGCATACTTGCTCGCTGTTTCTATCATCTCTCCCAAATCAGTAACCTTGTCACACTTCAAGCGATGGCGCAGTAAACCAATAGGGAGACCTGCGATGAAGGCTTCAATCGCAGTTTGATCATTTACTCCTTCGCAGGAGTTCTTGGTGTTGATCCATCGTCCGAGGTAATCCCGACAAGTTTCTCCGGCTTTCTGGGTGCAATGCTGTAGGTCTCCAACCATACAGGGCCTCCGATATGTGCCTTCGAAATTACGAAAGAACGCACTTTGCAAATCATACCAGTTATGGATGGTGTTCGTCGGAAGTTCATTGAGCCATGATCGTGCCGTCTTCCGCAACATAAGTGGGAGATATCGGGTTGCGACCAGGCTGTTTCTGCCTTTGGCGATGCAGCAAGCTTGGAAGAAATCCTGTAACGGTGTACGGCGAGCAATGCCGTCATAGGCTTGGATATGTCTTGAGATAGCAAATCCTTCCGGGAATTTTGTAGCTCTGATGCGTGGACCAAAGCACTTTGGGCCCACGTACACGTCATCGTTTTCATAGCGCCGAGCCTCTATGTTGGAGTTGATCCTGTGCCTTGCGTCGTTCGGGGATAGGGATCGTCCCGAATGCCGGCTATGGCTGTGGTGCCGTGGAGCCGGACTTCGGCTTCTGCCACCACCTCCTCCGCCATGTCGTCCTCCTTGCCCTCCATGGGAGCCGTTGTGATGACTATGTGGTGGAGTGGGTGGAGCAGCTTGACTACGACGAGCCCCCTGCCGGCTTGTACCGGCATGGTTTCCATCGTTTCTTCGTCTGTCGTTCCCACCATGGTGAGGATCAGTCGGACAGTTCTCATGTCTAGGAGGTGGCATTCTCTGACGATCCTCCTCCTGACATTTCTCTTTATCTTCTCCCCTTCGATCCTTAGATTCTCGTCGGGGAGGGTTTGTCGGTTTCAGGGCAGCGATGGCGTCTTTCTCGACCGCTGGGGCGACGTTGCTCCAGTTACGCGAAGTTTTGTGATGCTGTCCTGAAGATCCGGTTCTTGAATAGTTGTCTTCCCTGCGTTCGGGGTGATGGTACTGCGCCCGAACGTAATGGGATCTTACGCCAGCCCATGCCGGATCTGTGCGACACTGGTCAGAATCCGAGACCAGTTTTTGACTTCCGGACAGGGCTACCTTTTGCTGCTCTAGTCCCTTGTTGAGTAGCTTGATACCCAAACGGATCTCCTCTGGTCCTGGATTAGCCGATAGAATTTCTCGGGCTGCCACGGTATTTTGTACCGGTGTTGGGTATACCCAATCTCCATTGCTATCTTTCCGTGGCTTCCCCATCTCATCTCCAAAAAGGACGGCACGGACACGTGGGAATTGGTTGTCATCTATGTGACGCTTCCGTGTCTTCTGATGTAGATGAGACATGTATTCCTTGTTTGACATGCGTTTCTTCTCCACCTCGATGTTTTTGGCTTCATCGAGGAGTTGTTGACGACGCGCTTCTAGGGCTTGCGCCTTTCATCCAGCTCATCTGCAGTAAGTTCTGCAGCTGTAGGGATAGGTGTGGTTAATGCGGCATCGATGAGTTTACGCGCACCTTCAGTGGTCACGTGTCCATCCACCGATGCTTCTTTTTTCAGCTCGTCTAGGATAAGTGCTCCATCCGAGTCTTCCTCGTATTCCTCGGCAATCACCTCCTCTGTCAGAGGGTTTTTGCTGGGGTCTTGTTTTTCTTGTTCTTCTTCTTTGCCTTCTTGGCAGCGCCGGTAGCAAAGACGGCTTTGGGTCCGTTTCCCAGAGTCAAGCTCTGATCGGTACTTTCAGACATCTGGACCTCAGGATTATCTCCGACGTCCATGTCATCCTGCGTTTTGGGAGAGTGTTCCCCGGATCCTTCATCCATGGCTTCTCCTTCTTCTGCAGCTTTGGAGTTATACCCCTCTTCATATTCCGCAGAGAACTTTCGGAAATCTGCTGACGTCATCGATTCATCTGAGGATGCGGGTACGTCGGTGTTTGTTCCAATTGCCTCCAGCACCGAGTCGGTGTTTTCTCCAGCATCGGCAGAGCCGGATCCGGATCCCACGTATCCGACGAAGTGCGACGCGTGCCTCCTGAGGTACCTGCGGCTTTCGCGATCAGCCATATCGAAACTTTTGATGGTCTCGAGGATTGCATCTGCGCTTTCGCCTTGCAGTATCATACGTCATAGTGTGTACCTTAGGAAAGGCCTGTCTGTTCCGGCATCATCAGAGCTGGAATCACTGTTGTTGATATGGTCCTCCTGGATTTCGACTTCCACGGGTGGGTCGATCTGGGATCCGGCTCCTCCTAGGAGATCCACTCCAGATTCGACTTGGTCCGCTAGGTCTTCCTCAGGTTCGGGTTTCTCCATTATCTCCGCAACTGGTGCAGGCTGGGTGGGATTATTGTTTTTTGAGATCCGAAACTCTGCCGCCTCCGCGGACAAAGGGGACCCAGAAAATTCTTCTGCCTCTATTATCACCGCTGGGGTGGGTTGGGCAGTTTCAGCGAAACCGATGTAAACATCAATCTCGCCAAAAGACATGATTGTGTAGGCAGTCACGGCCTCCTTTGCCGGAATCCAAGTCTCGTCGAGAACGATGAGAGGGACGTCGCTGGCGTAGAGGATGCGACCGACGGCGATAGTCTTGCCGATTCCGATTCTTGCAGATTCCGCTCGGAACGCAGATCCGTAGCTCACTTGCCCCACGGTGGGCGCCAACTGTCGTCGGATTGATGACAAGTACGCCATGAGGGGGTCCTCGAGGCGTGCAGAAGAGAGGGGTGTGATACGTACGATGTTATGGGACGGTGAGCACACAAGTTTACCAGTTCGAATCCATGGCTTTGACGGATCCTACTCCTGCTAGCAATCGATGTCTGGCAGAGCGGAATATGGGTTACACGGGTTTCGCCTGTGCGAGTTGAGGGTCTAAAGTATTGAGTGTCCCCTAAAGGCTCTCCCTAGGACGGCCTATATAGATATCCGGCCTAGGGTTTACAGGAGAGATCTATCCGGCTACGACTAAGAGTCGGTTACAGAGTATATCTTGAACTACAAGTAATATTATGGGTCTAAGTTGGTAAGTCTTCTGGGCCTTCCCGTAGCCGGATTGGACTCCGTCTTTCTCCTTAACTGGGCCGCCCGTGAAGCAAAGCTCTAACCCGAAGTGGGCCACCCTGGTCAGTGAGGAACTGTGAGGATACCCGGAAAATATATCCCCAACAATAATCCTATAATCATCACCACATTAGTCTCTACCTAGTCAAGGATGCCTCCATTAGTATCACTACCCGCCACCGTTTCAACGTTTATGGTGGATTTTGTTGGCATGATGAATCTAACTAGACACCCCTGACCATGTCCCCCTTCTAACCTAAAAGTTTCTTCATCAACTTTGTTATATTCCTAGTTCATGTTGATAGATCGAACTCATAATCTTAACACTTCAGTGAGTTCGTGCACCAGCTCACACACTAATGAAGATCACCAAGAGAATGATTGCAAAAGTCGATAATTCTCTATAGAATCTATTTTATAGATTGTTGGAGTTGGACCTTGACCCCCTATTGTATAAGGGACGGTAAAGAGTAGGAACATACACTCAGGGTTGATAAACTCGTCTACTAGGCGGGGGTAACGTAAATTCGATGCCCTCTCTTTCTATGGGGAGGAACTTCCCACCTTGTCCCCTTAAAAAAGAAATTTAACTAAATATTAGTTTTCTTAGGAGATAGTATAAGGATTAGGTCTTACAATAGCTATTAAAGGGTATATCTTATGACTTAGCACCCTCTAATTTTCCTCCATGATTTGCCACTTCTCACGCGGTAATCCCAAAGGGCTCACATACCTTATCGCACGGCCCAACTAGGATGAGCCTTTATGTTGGAGGACCGGTGCAAACGTGCATATAACTGCATTCAATTAGCGATAACATGTGTTTTAAATAATGAATTTTCCTTTTAAAATTCATTTTTCCAAAGAAACAAGTCTCCATTTCCTTACAAATTTTTGTACTAGTTCATTAGCAAATCTTTCCATAAATTCGAGTGCGAAGCAGGGGAAAATGGTGATGCAAAGGAGTCAATTCATGATTCCCAAATTGCATATATTTGATTTTTTCAATGCAATTACATGATTCATATTATTTGTGGTATGTTTTGTTTAAATGGAGTGCTTCTTTACTCACGTGGTCCTCTCTCAAGGTAGAGAGAGATTGATGATCATTGGTTGAGTAGTACACTAGGTCTTGCTAAATCAAGTTATGAACATAGGATAAACTCTCTAGTGATGTGCATAGTATAGATGCTACCAAGATTTCACCACCTCAAAATGGAAATACTACCTCGGTTTTACAATAAATACTATCATATTTAAAATTTGTCTGAGATGGACACTACCACACCAAGTAAAGCAGGAGATGATAGGTCATGCCCTGCTTGCGATAGTGGGAATACGAAATATGTTCTCCGTGTTGTCCTCCCATGGTTATGCAGTAGGCCACAAGTTCATTGTGTGAAAGATGATGGCTGTGGCATAAGTTTTCCCAGGCCTCTCATTCCGAAGGATGCCACATGCAAATCGCGGAATTGATCAAAATGCTTCACTGTATTGTCCATTTACTGAAGTCCCTCGATTAATATCACTAGTAGAAAATGAAACATGTTATAGATAGGATACTGGACCATGAGGAGCCAGTGTTTCAGCAATGGGTGAAAAGACTATGCACAAGGACCCAAGAGATAGAATATAACATCATTATATGTAGCTGGTCGATGAGAAGAGTTGTGGGCATATACGATGGAGCAAAACATCAGGTTTTTATACTCCATAAATTAGACTTATGTAGTAGCCGAGAAGCACGTGCTGAAGTTCCATGTCATGACATGTCAACTAATCCCCCATCATCATATGAACTTCGATCATTATTTATGAGGTTCAACAACCTCCAATCTTTATGCAGGGGTCACAACTCGTAAATACTCTAGGCATGTCATGGTTCCTTTTGTGGAAGAGGCGCTTGCGATATTTTCCACTTGCATCAACAATGTTTGTGATACACTCTGCTCTCTGCTAGCTAGTACCTTTTTTATGCAGCTCATTCACCCACGCCAATAAACCTAGGCGAGCTCGGTGTTGTCAAAAGTTCAGTTTGCAATTTGTAAAAATCACCCAGGAGAGCAGCAAGCTGGTTAGAAGTACGGGAAACATGAAAGCAACCACAAGAGAAGATAAGCGAATCAAGTTCAACCACCATTCTTGCATAGAGTTCTATTTTATTCATGTTTCATATGTACAATAGACTTTTCTCACAAAAAAAGTAGAATAAACTTGAGTTTTTGTTAGCATCTACTTAGTGGTGCAACCAGCTAGTCTTTGGAGCCTGGGCAACGCAGGTTTGTGGTCATGTTCGTGAACCTTTCCTTAACAAATTCTAGCTTCGATTGTCAAAAAAAAACTTCAAACTCTGGTACAACGCTATGTCTCAATGGATGTTCGTAGGTCGATCTCGGGATTGGGTTGTTGGGAGCTAGCTCAGCCACTGGGCCCGGGCTTGGGTCGTGAGATTTTAATCCTCTTGTCATGATGTGTTCTTCTCTCTTTCACAAGTTTTTTTACATACTCTTTCACAAGCTGATGTTTTCTCTACCATTCATATGAGTTTCCTTTTTTTGCCTAGACGCTTTCTCTTTACAGACAACTAACTCTAATTATCCTCACTTTCACACTTCACCCTACCACTTCCGTTCACTACATTTGGACCCCTCCCTAGTCCCATAGCATCTCTATCGGCATTGCCACCGCCATTGTTTCCACTGGCTTCAGTCACTAAAACTGAATACTCCTCACCCTCTAACCTAGTAACTTTTTCCTCGGCTCCTTCATGGTCCTAGTTCCTGCTTTGGTGATAGATCTACCACGAGGAACTAATCACTCCAATGAATTTGTGCGCAACCATACAAGTTGAAGATGATCACAAGACCAGTGATAACAAAAGTCAATTAATTATAGTCATGTATACTCTATAAAATCCATTTCAGACAATGTATGAAATCTCCAATTCTATTCCTCACAACTGATAGGCAGAATCTTAATCTATACAACGAACCGCTTATTATTTATAACATCTACTAAGCGAGGTAACGTCAACTCATTGCTTCGTGCCAAGGAGAGGAGCTTCTTAACTTGGCCCATCATGCAATTACACTGACTTAAGAGCAATTTAGGCCCAATCCTAATTAAATTGCTCTTAAGTCAGCGTAAATGGAGCGTGTCCCACAATATCGATCGGTCAACCGGCACCCATTGAATGGTGACTAGTGTGACCCACCACCACCGAGCCGTTAGGTTCTCTATTATTTATATCTCCTTTCTGCATCACTATACTTATCTTTTACACACCTCCCAATAGCTCTCACTACGGTAGCGGAGGGTATCGTAGAGGCGGCTGCCGGCCACGATATCAAGATGAAAAATCCTCTGATGAGCCTGAAGGTGATATCGAGATGCTGGATCGTGGACGTGTTGCGAGGGGCGGTGACAAAGTACGTGGTTATGTAATTTGTTATTTTTTAATCTTCTATCTGGAAAACTAATTTGGGTTTTTGTCATGCTACTGCCGGCGAGTACGCCATAGGAAATCTATAAGTAGTGTTCAAAACTATTGTTAAGATTGGTTCATTTTACAGGGTCATGAGTTCCGCCAAAGCGACTCATACCATAAATCTAATATTCTGTTTTACGGTACGAGTATGGGGGATCTGTTCTAGTAGTGCCCGTGTGAAACCAGAAATACCTTTTGTAGTACCGAGATATGTGGTATCTTCTAGAGAGGTCAATCGCTCCTATGTGATGTTTTTCCGCAGAATTGTCTGAAATGCAACGTTGTTCATGAAAATAGCTGCAGAACGACACATCTCGCGGCGGAAATAGCTCATGTGCGACACGGGCTTTAAGAGCAGTAGAGGACGTTAAGACTTTGGATTATGTGAAATGAGTGGGACCCACAACTTATCCACCTCAGCGCTGACCCACACTGAATCCACTCGCTGTGGGACCCACAACTTGCCTAGCTCAGCTTCAGATCTCACCCCCGCTCGCCCGTGCGTGCGTGCCTGCCGCCGCCCGAGCCCTACCGCCATTTCGTCGGGTCTTCTTCTCCGGCGACGACGTGCGACTATGGCGGGCCGCCCGACGGATTTATGTCGACCTCTAGTTTAGCCTCCCGCCCCTCATGGCCTAAGTATGGAGCAGTGCCCATGACAAGATGTCCTGACTGCACACACACCGCACCATTGAAGCGATTGGTCACAATCAAGGAGGACAATGGGAACTTCGGGCGAGAATTTGTGAAGTGCGAGAGCAAGGATGAGCCGGGAAAGGTTAGATCTGAATTATCCATCGGCTATTTTTCTGTAATTTGTGCAGATTATTCAAGTTTTCCACCGATTTGGGAATTAGAGGTCATGTGTTCTTTTTCAGAATCCAAAGAAATGTAACCATTTTGAGTGGATTGATCAATATGTTGAGAGGCTTCAAGGGGAGGGAATCATTGATTTGAGGGGGGACGCAACCCGACAGATTATTCAAGCGCCGGCGGTGGAGAAATTTGGCACGGGTGATGGGGAACTGATTGGGGAACTCAAGAAACTGAACAAGCACCTAAAACAGATGGTTGGTTTGAAGAAGCAGGCAAATGTGATCAATGCAACATTTTATTTCTGTATAATTTCTCTAGGAATTGTTTACCTTCAGTTGATTAGTCGTTAGACCGTGTATGTGGTTCCTATTTTAGACGTTATGTTTGTGTTTGAATGTATGCTCACCCCTCAATAAGATGCATGACTTGACTGCTGGATTTTCGTAATGAATCAAATGTGGCAGCAATTCGGCCAAAATTCTCCTTTCTTCAGTTTCATTAGTTAAGGTAGCGTTGCATTCTTAAAAAACAAATTATTGCCCTTGGCCCATGGAGAAAGGAAGCCCACCTGAGATAGTGAAGCTTGTGACAAAGGATCGGGTTGTAAGTTGGGCCGTATACATGTGTGGTTTTCTGTTCCTCCAATTGATTTGGGAATTTTTGTAAATTTTTTATATAGTGATCAATAAAGCTTCGGTTGTTTGAGGTAAAAGAAGGAAACGAATCCCTCTCAAATTTTGCTAAAGTTTATGTTTTTTGATGTTTTATATGAAAGTAACTTGCACCTTTTATTGTTAAAAAATATGACAACTAATTTTTATTTTGTGTACAACATTACACTCATGATTGAGAAGCATATGTTAAGTCAATGAACATTGTCCTAAACTTTAAGTAATAGTATATACAAAGATACATTGTCGTATAACTTTGAGCTTAGTTATTCATAATTGTAGCATCAAGCACTCTTTTTTTAAATGGTTATTCTTGTGTTAAAGAAAACGAGTTGTCTCAATCATGGGCTCAAACATTGCATCAAGTAGCAAAGTTAGTTTGCACCTTGTGAGGTTATCTCATTTGAAAACTCATTTTTAGTGCTTATAAACGTGCTTTGAAGTAGCAAGGGGTAAGTAGTTTCTTTTTCTCTTTGGGTACCAATGTGTCTTTCTCTTTTTCTTTATGCATTTGTGTAGTTTATTACCGCAAATAGGTTTTTTCACGAACTGTAACCACATAGATAAATATAACACGATAGTAGCCTTACATAAGTACATCCCGCTGATGGGCGACACGATACAAATGCACACAACTTAGATAATAAAAACACTAGAAAACAGTAAAACAACGAGGCATCTTCCCGGGCGCCCCATCTTCCGTCCTTGGCTCCTCCTTGCGGGGTAGGGGCTCACTCGTCGTCGTCCTCCGGCATGAGGTAGGGGAGGGTGTGCATGTTGCCCGGGAAGGGGAAGACGACATGAAGTTCGTGAAGACGTTGTAGGTTATGAATGCGATGAACTCGCATCCACACCAAAAAACCCGCCCGAGGAGTGCGAACGCGTCGAAGGGGTTGGTGAAGCAGACGTACATGCCGATCTCCATGATTTTGTTGCCGTTGTTGCTGTCGTAGTACCGCTCGAGCGTGAACATGCGCAGCGAGCCCCTGGGGAGGTGGCAGTAGCCGGCCGAGAGGAAGAAATGCGCTGGGGCCGTTGGCCCCCTCCACCTTGATATCGCCCACACACGCAGCTCATTCTCCATGATGACACCACCGAACTGACGCTCAGGCATGGTGGCTGGGCGACGGAAGGTGGGGCTGTTGAACTGCATGGTGGTGGTGGCGGGGCTAGCTTTTGGTCGAGAATATGCAGTGGCGGCTGAAGAGAAGAGTGTGAGAGGTGTGCGGAGAGTGTGACGAAATGGTGCCATTATATAGGCCCAACTCTAGTGTGAAGAAGATGCGGTGGCGTTTACCCCGTTTTCTCTCTGTCGAGCAGTCAAAGCAGCGTCATAGGGCATTCAAAGCGGCGGTGGTATCCAAGCGGCGGGCAAAGCATTCATCGGCGCGTGACGGTAAGGCTGGACGACGCGCATTGTTCTTTGCGTGTGTGTACGTGTGTACATGTGTAAATGACAAGTTTAACTTAAAATTAAATGATATGCCGGCAGAGCATTCAGAGCATTGCATGGTGTGCAAATAGCTAGGCTACTACGTGTGCATGTGATGCCTTAATCGCTGTCACGCTGCGACGGTGTGCAATAGCTAGGCTACGACGATGCATGGCGCATGTATGGCAAATGCGCTGGAAAAGGGGGCTGCGACGGGCGGCGGGCCAGAGGCGTGGCTGCCACAAGTAGAGGCGTAGACGGGCCATTTACACAAGGCGTGGATGCACTAGACGGCCCAACGGACATGTGATCGTCTCCCGCCTAACCAGACACAACTCGTTGAAAAAAAGCCAGCCAATCACGTCGAAGAACCGGGGCTCTCGCGGATCGCTCATGATTCATTCTAGAAGACCGTATCGCACGATGGTAGTTTAGCGCGGCAGCGTCAGATGAACGGTCAAGGTTGGTTTGCTGAGCCTCACACGGAATCCTTCTAGAAGGATAGATCGAACGGTCTAGGTAGCGCGCTAGGGTTAGATCGACGCTCCAGGTTGATCGTTAGGGTTAGCCTGGTCAATGAATGGGGTTTTGAGGGGTTTTGGGCTCAGTCAATAGGGTTTTGACAAGTTTGACCGAGCATAACTAATTAAAAAAATCAAAAAATACAACACCTTGGCATATAGTCATGTTATGTCACCTAGTTATGAGGAAAAATCATAAAAATGGTAAAAAAAAATTTGCACGAAAAATCCTTTACAAATCGAACAACCTCGACTAAGGTTGCAGAGAGTTCAAAGGAGAGAGTAGAGGGTTTGGGGTTTTGAAAATGCAAACTATCAAAAACCTCACCCTAGCTTCATTTTGGAGTGACTAAGCAGGATCTGAAGTTAGTTTTGCAATGTCATGTTTTAAAGTTGTTTTTTAATCATTTTGTATTATAGCATATACTTTCAAAAATAATTTAATAATATGAAGATTAATTCAAAAAATAGTGAGACTTCATATGGATACTATATAGGTAGAAAAAATGCTAAGGACATTTATTTGGATGATTTGGACAAGGTCAAAAAATATGTTGCTTAGAAATGGGGTCGTTTCCCCTAGCTTTGGAGGCCATTTCTACCATATTTTCTTAGAAATGGGGTTGTACTTCATAAAAGGGCTAGGATTGATGAACTAAAGTGCACAATAGTACATAAAGCATGGGAACATCATAGGACAAACCAATAAAGTCCAAAAGTACTAAATGTTGGTTCAAATTTGAATGTCAATTCAAATTCAAATTTGATTTCTTGTTCAAATTCAAATCCATAGCACATAAGTTTTCACATAAAAATACACAAACCATAACAACATAGGTTTTCACATCAAATTACAAAAACCATTACAACAAGCATAATGTTTCCATGGTCCAAGTCTATTTCTTTTGCTTCTTGCCGCTCAATCTCTTCTTCTTCGTTTTGCTGCTTGGTTCCACATGACATAATTGGTTGATGCTCTTGGTTTTCTTACTAGCAACAGTTGCCCCCACAACTTTCGCAGCACAACCTCTTGAACTGGTTTTGGTGGCAATTCAACGGCCAAATCATCGATGTTGTTCAGCATAACCTCCAGAACTGGTTCATGTGTCAACTCAATAGCCTCTTTTGTTGCCTCTTCAGTTTCCACATCATCCAGAACTGGTTCAGGTGGCAACTCAACTACCACTTTTGTTGCTGTAATAGCTTCAGTTTGCACACCATCCAAAACAATTTCATTTTGCAGCACAATATCATCAAGAACATGATTTGCATTGCAAAATCCACTACAACTTCAGATTCCATTGCATCATTTAGAACTGGCTCATTTTGATCAGCACTAAACATGATCTGCACATTTCTCTTTTTTCTAAATCCACCTTGTTTTGCCTTTTTGGTTGGCCAACAATTTTCAACAACAGGGGGCTGAAGTTTTCTCCTGAAAAACATAACATGTCATTTTGCAACAAAACAAAGTAAAGAAACAACAGTAACAGTAACAACAAAAAATATTGTATACTTCTTTGGTATTTCAGGAGTGTAATGGCATTTGGAAGATCCAACTCGGTGCCCAAGTTCCTGGCAAAGCTTGCATCTGTTTTTGTTTCCTTTTTGAGGCCTTTTTGGCTTATCATCCTTTTTCCCTTCTTACTACTCCCACCTTTCTCAAACCATGCCTTGTATCTACTTTGTCTAGGCCGACCAACTTTTCTTTTGGTCAGTGGAGGACACATAGAAAATTCAAATTCTACTTCAGGCCACTGAGACTGGTCTGTAAGTGCTGGAATTGGAGTTGCATATGCATCTTTGAATTTTGTTACTGAATGATATTCATGCAAATATGGGTGCATATTTAACTTTGGTTTGGAGGCCAAGAAAAGTATGGCATGCTAACATGGCTTGCCAGTGTGTTGCCACTCAGTGTCAACAACATGTCTCCTTCTAGTTTTGGTGTCTCTAACTTCAGCACCCCACAAAGAAGATTTCTCAACTTTCAAATGTGAAAGATCTCTACTCCTATTGACCACATGTTGTACCACAGTAGGAAGCTTGTTCCCTTGCAGAGCATCACCAATTATTCTTCTCAATTCCCACAAGCGCATGATCATGATCCTGATTTGGTCAACCATGTCATGTACAAGCAAGTCCTTTAAATCCTTCACCTTGCTATTAAAACTTTCTGCCAAGTTGTTGTTGATATGATCACATTTGATGGTAGTATTAAATCCTGACCTATACCATAAGAGAGAGTGATAGATTTGCAGCCATGTAGCAAACCTATACCTATCATTCTCACTATATGCTGCCATTATCTTACCAAGATGATATGAATGTGTCTGGGTACTGTAAGATGTTGCTGCAGGCCACATGCGCCCAAATTCTTCTCCTCCAAACTTTTTGATCAAATTCATCCACATATGGCCAAAGCACTCTCTTTGCTCAGCATGGGGAAACACAAACTTTACTGCATTTTCTAGCCCTTTGCATGCATCTGTATGGATTGCGAAACGTGAGACTGGCCCTAAGCATCTTTTCAACTACATCATAAACCATGTCCATGAAGCTTTAGTCTCTGATTGAAACAACCCAATGGCAACAGAGAACATCCAATTATGTCCATCCAGAGCATTGCATGCTGCCAGCTAACCATTCCACTTTCCAGTTAAAATTGAAGAGTCTATGCTTAAATATAGACGACATCTTGCTTTGAATCCACCAATGCAAGGCTTTAAAGCCATAAAAAAATTGGAGAAAAATACCTTGCCATCAGGTGCAAACTTGGTATCTATCTCCACAACACTACCAGGTGATCTTTTCTCCATCTCTGCTTTGAAGTTATACAACATCCTAAAAGTATTTGCCCAATCACCATACAATTTTTTCATTACCCTTTGTTTTGCCTTCCACACAGTGCTATAATTCACCTTAATTGGGTAGTCCTTTTCCAAGTCTGCTTTTAGCCTCTTTGCAGTAGTGTTTGGTGTCTTGGTTAAAATAGGAGTGATCTTTTCAGCAACCCAAATCTGTGATGTCATTGTTGATACTCTCTGTGAACTAGTAATGCAAGTGTGTTCAAAAGAGATTTGATTAACTCTAATGGTACTTCCATCTTGTTGGCATCTAGCAGAAATGTACCATTTGCAAGGATTGGCGCCCCATCAAAACCTCTGCATCTAGCATAGAACTTCTTTTTATCAGTCCATTGAGTCTTGGCATCAAACTCCTTCTTGATTGCATATGTTTTGAAACACATCCTAAACTCACTCATGCTGGGAATAGTTTCCCTACTGCAATAACAGGGGTTTCCTTGTCATAGACAGTAACCAGCTCATCATCATGTGCATCATTACATCATCTGCAGCATTTTCCATCAAATCTCTATCTACATCTTCAGAAAATATTCTGTTTCCATCATCATCATTAGTAAAATTAGTTTCATCAGCCTTTTCCTTATCTCTGTCATCTACTGGAATGCCAAATATTTTGCCCATTTCTATGTCACCCATTGGTTCTATGACTAAATCAATAGGTTCATCTAACTCCACTGAATTCCAATCAACACACACACTAGCCCCTGCATCAACATCATTTCTATCTGAAAGTACTGTCACTTCAGTTCGTATGGGCACCATCTGCCTCTGTGAAGCCTAATCATCATCTGACATTTGCAAAGACAAATTTGAAGTCACATATCCAACCTTGGAATCTGCTTGCAGATCGACGAGCTCAGCATAAAAAGTTACCTCTTTGTTTGTCCATCCATCTTGTCGATCAATTTCATCAACTAACCCTTCTCCATCCTCAATTCTCAAATATTCTCCCTTTCAATTTTCAAACCGTAACAATGCAACTTCCTGTTGTGGACCCCAAGGAACACTCTGCCCAATTTTCTCCACCAAATTCTTCACGGCCAGTTCTTCCATTTGCTGCAGTTGCTGTGGATCAATATCTGCAAACTCAACCTCCCAACTCACATATGTACCTCTCTTGATGTTACGTACACTACCATCACATAGTTTCGCTTTAGATGGGAAGAACTTGACATTGAATTAGAATTTTCTCCGCTCACAATCTCCCCTTTTTTGAGTGGCGGCGGGCAGAGTGAGCTAGTGGAATTGGTTTATTACCTATACGATCAAATCAAATAAAAAATAGCTTGTTTTACCTATTGAAAGTGCTCTCTTGCCTCTCCATCTTGATGCCCCTGATTCAGCCAGCCCGCCCACGACAATCTAGCTCAGAAATCAGAGGAAGCGACCGAGTCAGATCCAAATCCAGGCGCAGGGAATGGAGCTAGGGTTTCGAGATTACTCACCACCGATGGGCTGCCGCTGAGCTCGCACGGGCCGCCGCTGCCGAGCACACGAATTTGACGGCGCTGCCGCCGGAGAAGATGGAGGACGACGGCGGTCGGGGACGGTCAGCAGGGAGAAGTTTCGCTGGCGGGCAAGTGAGTGTGGACCGACTCGAAACGGTTATCTTTTTTTGTTAGAGCTGGAACCCAAATGGTTGTCTGAATCTAACCCTAATCCTTAACCCCACCATTCATTAAAACATGTCGCAAGAGAGCGTTGACACCGATTTATGGTCCATGTTGCACAAGAGCTATTGCTGCCGCGAGAAGCGTCGTGCTGCAGCCATTTTTACCAACGATGCTGCGTTTCAGCCAATTCCGTGGAAAAACGTCGCATAGGAGCGATTTGCCCCTTCTAGAGATGCTCTTATATAACCTAAAAGATTCTTCACGGGATTTGTCCTCATAGTAATTCAAGCTGATAGATCTAACTCACGATCCCAACACTTCAGTGAGTTCGTGCACCGGATGTAGGGCTGAAGAATGGCACTAGAAAAATGATTGCAAAACTCTAGAAAATACATTTTATAGATCATAGGAGTTGTCGCTGAACTCCTAGTTATATTCCTTGTGTCAGAATGGTAGATTTGAGCTAGAGAATTGGAACCATACAATTGATGTTTTTTCGAGGTGAAAATGTTCCGCCGCCAGCATTGCATCTTTTGCCCGTGCATTGCTAATTTTGATTTGAAATTAATCCACAAGTGAAACAAGAAACAATTTCTTAAATGTTCCTAATGAACCGATCGGTTCACCTGGATCAATGTTCACTGGTTACGGAAATAGAGGGCAGGAAGAACGACAAGTAAGATGTCAGAAACCAGTTTTGCCGATCACTTGCTAAATCGCTAATGTTTTCACTAGCATATGGTCAACCTCCGGCTGACAGGCGACGGCAGTTATATCTGACCCATCGGATCCACCTATAAGTGTTGACCGGATGTGCTAGTTTGGAACCGAATGTATATCTCTCGAATCAGGCTTTCGGCCCACTTTATAAATAAAGCAACATTCAGGTTCATACAAGCATCCCACCACACCAACCGGCCGAGGCCAAAGGAGAAAGGAAAACATAATCAAGTCCGCTAGGGCCACAGCACATCAGAGCCCAAAACTAAAAAAAAACGAAGGGACCACAACAACACTCAAGCTGCCGCCCAGGGGAAATCATCTAGAGCGAACCGGCACCGAGAAGGGAGATGCCGCTGTCCTCAATGCCCGAAGAGTGTCGTCGAGAGCCTCCCGGTCATGCTGCCTCGCCAGCGGGGACCACTGCTGAAGGAAGGCGATAAAAGAAAAAATCGAGTCAGAGACACGAGTGGGAAATATCCGTTCAATCACCATCTCGTTCCTCATGTTCCACAAGGTCCAGGCCAGGGCCGCGAACACTAGCCAGAAGAGGCGGCGTATCTTCCGGCACGGTTCGCCTCGGTCTGCAGGAACTCCCCGAACTCCTGGGCCTGCCAAGAGTGTTGGGGGGATACCCCCGGGTAGGGTCACTCCGGGGTATAACGGCCGAGTTAGCCGAGGTCCGGCAAGGTCAAAGCAGATGCTGACCGGGTCACCTCAAGGCAGTCCGAATCATGGAGTAACCCGGACCAGGGGGGTCACCTAACATTGTCTCGTCCGGCTTGAGGAGTAAGTCGGAAGTACTTGTCTAACTTATATGCAGGAACAGGTATGGCCGGATCTACTATGATCCGGATCCTCGCTTAGCTTCTGGGAGAAGGAAGGAATCTCTCTGGTCAAAAAAGAAGGTCCGGTACGCACTGCATGAGCGAATAAAGCAAGGGCAGGACCACCGGGTCATGGCCGACAAGGGTGACGACGCCACGCCGGGCCGTGGCGCGCAGAGGCTTACGTCGCTAAAGCATGTGTGACGCGGGGGAAAAGCATCCCGGTCGGGTTACCACTTTGGGAGGGGGCATATTCTTAGGAATATGCCTCCACGTATGCCCTAGGCCAGGACCGAGCCTCCTCTATATAAGGGGGGTTAGGGTTCTGGTAGAGCGGGTTGGTTGAGCACTAGTTGGTTTGGTAGTTCCATAGCACTAGTTGATCTAGGGTTCTGGGGCAAGATAGTGGGCAAGAGTAAGAGAGCACCTTCTTCCTCCTCTCGCCAATGCAGCTCAAGGAGCACTTGTAATCTTGGAGATATAGCAATACAAACTTCTGTGTGGAGAATCACTCCACTATCCCTCCCTGGATTCCCCTAGCGCATATTAGTCCCCACCTTTAGCCTATCCATGGCATCTGTCGTGACACCACCACGACAGTTGGCGCCCACCGTGGGGCTAGCGGCGCTAGCAGGGGTGAAGATCCGGACGGGAAACTTCATCGGCACCGGCGAACGCATCGTCTCCGGGCTCGTTCAACGCTTTGGAGCGTTGGATTTCGTCAGCGACAACGCTGGCTGCTTCGGCACGCGCCCACTTCCGCGCAACGGCCTCTTTGTCAAGCTCGGCGCGCACAAGGTCTACGTTGCCGTGGACGTCTCGTGCGTTCATCCGCGCCGCGTCGTCGATGCGGGGGAACCACCCCTCACTGTGGCTCGCGGGGCGCGTATCGCTCGCTCCCGGGACCATGCAGAGGTGATGATGACTGCGCCAGGTGCAGGCGCAAGCAAGGACCCAGCGCCAGACCCGGAGGTAACACCTAAGGCACCGAGGAAAGGTAGAGGACCTCCACTACAGAGGCCTGAGAACGTACCGAGGGAAGCTATGGATAGCTTGGCTAACCCGGTAGCGGCAGTGGTATATCCGGCTCAGGCACAGGCCGAGCTAGAGGAAACTCGGCAAAAGATACTGGAGGGCGCAAAGAAAATAGCCGCGGCTCAGCAGTCGCTGAACATGACGCTGCGTGAGTACGCAAAGGCAAACAAGGTTGATGCGAAGAGGTAAAGGGAGAAATCTCATAAGTGAGATGAATAGAGAAGGTGATGATGGAGCGGAAGGGTCGGAAAACTATACATGCGTGGGGTTGCCGAAGTATAGTACCCCGGCGAAGAACCTCAGAGCAGCAGATGCGGCTGCGTCCGAGCTAGAGGGTCTGACGGGTGAGGCCCGTCAAAGACAGCAAGACAGGGTTAACGAGCTGGTTCGGATCGCGAACAGGCAGAACGAGGAGCTGCTAAGAGCTAACCCAGAGAGAGCTGGGGCTTCCAAGATCGTCCTTTCGGTGATGGGTAACCCGGAGAAATCCACTGGAGCCGCATCATCGCCTCATGGCGGCCCAAGGAGAGAAGAGGTAGTAACCTCGGCCAGACAGAACAAACAGATCGTCCCGTACGACCCAACGTGTGCGGGAAAAGAAAAAGAGATGCGGAAAGGTGATGATCGACGGAGTGTGAGCCGAGGTGAAGCTGGCCGAGGTAATCACGACCAAGGCAACGCCGGTCAAGGGAACGCTGCCAACGGCAATGCCGGACAACGCAACTCCGCAGGAGCAGGACAACCGCAGCAGCGGAATATACCGAGGCAAGAGCAAAGCGCCGGCCGAGGTATGCAGCAGAAAGGTGCACAACGAGAGCAAAACCGATACAACGACGGTGATTCGGAGATGGTGAACGCAGGGTACCCCAGACCAGACTACCATGTGATAGGTTCGAGATTGGGAAGCAGGGATTTGATGCCGGATGACACCAGATTAAAACTGGATCGCCTGTATAGGTCGGAACAGATCGAATGTCAAGGTCCTCCGGGTCCAACGTGCTTTGGACCCCGGATCATGAAGGAACCACCGGTACCCAACTTCCAGTTACCCAGAGGCACAAAGACGTATGACAACAGTACCAAGCCAGAGGATTGGCTGATAAACTATGCTACGGCGGTGAAAATTGCAACGGGCAACTTGAGATGGGCTGTGCGTTACGTGCCCCAGATGTTGGAAGGCCCGGCCAGAGTATGGCTGAATAACTTGCCACCCGGAAGCATCAACTGCTGGATAGATTTTGAAGAAATGTTTATCAACAACTTCTCAAGTACATACCAGAGGCCGAATAGACCGCAGACCCTGGTAATGTGCAAGCAAAGACCCAACGAGACAGACCGTGAATTCTTGACCTGGTGGTGTACCATGAGAAACTCGTGTGAAGGTGTCATAGAGTCACCGGCCATAGCGTGGTTCGCGCAAGGGTGCAGATACGGCAGCGAGCTGTGGATGAAGTTGCAAAGTAAAATGCCAGTTACGCTGGCAGAAATGATCCGGATTGCTGATTCGTATGCTTTGGGCGATCCGACCCAACCTAGGCTCGCGTCAAGCGAGTCAAACGAGGAATACTATCAGAGGGATGGAGCCAGGTCATCCCGGAGGAATGATTACAGAGGAAAGAGGAGAGATGATAGACTGGATCATCGTTACGGTTCGCAACAACTTGCAGCCATGAATCAAGATCAACCCGGATCAGGGAGTAACCAACGCCAGAGAACTGGAGGGCAGTGGACTCCAAGAAATGATGGCAAGAAGACATGGACTCCAGAGCAGAAGAAACAGTGGCAGGAAAAGAAAGACCGTCCGAGGTATACCTACGAGTCGATGCTGGACCAGCCGTGTAAGTTTCACACGCCAAATCCGAATAGCCCGGCGGGTCACACGACGAGGCAATGTGAGTGGATGCGAAAGATAGAGCAAGGTGGTTCGGGGAATGCTCAGGCACCCCGGAATAATCAACCTCGGCAGGAGTTACCCCGGCAGCAATTGCTCTCCGGAGCAAACACGCAACAGCTAATGTTGCCTCCCCCTCCGCTGAGGTATGACAACAATGAAAGAAAGGATGCGGTGCATCAGGTGGAAAATCAGCAACAACCGGATCAGAGGTACCCCGGAAATGAGGGACGGAATGAATACAGGGAACATCACCAGAGTTATTGTGTGTTCATGACTGAGGAAACAGATAGAAAGAGCTTGCAGCGCCGACATATGGAGGTCAATGCGGTCATGCCAGCGGTGACGAGGTACATGCCTTGGTCGGACCAGGAAATCACCTGGAACATCAAAGATCACCCTAAACTTATGCTGAGTCCAGGTTTGTATGCGCTAGTACTAGATCCGACATTCATTGGACCGAACATCAATGTGAGGTTCTCCAAGGTTCTGATTGATAATGGCAGTAGCATTAACATCATGTATGCGGATACGATGCACAAGTTGGGCATCTCGGACAACATGCTCCAGGCTACGAGAACAACTTTCCATGGCATTGTACCAGGCATTTCTTGTGAGCCCATAGGAAAGTCCGGGTCAACGTGCTATTCGGCACAAGGGATAACTGCCGAACGGAAAATCTGGAGTTTGAAGTGGTGAACTTGGAAAGTGCATATCATGCGTTACTCGGAAGACCAGCATTGAACAAATTCATGGCAAGCTATCACATCAGTTATCTGAAGATGAAGTTGCCCGGGCCAAATGGAGTGATTACCATCGCTGGAGATTTCCGATGTTCCATGGAGTGTGCTTCAGCCGGGTCTAACCTAGCCGAGTCACTCGTGATTGCGCGAGAGAAAAGAAAAATCCAAGAGGTGGCGTCATTGGCCCAGTCCATGCATCAATATATGCCGGCATTAAGTAACCCGCATGGCAGCGTTTCATTTGAAGCCGCAAAGGACACCAAGAAGATTCCAGTTGATAACATGTTCCCGGAGCGCACCGTCACAGTTGGTGCCGGGTTAACTGACAAATAGGAAAGCGAGCTCGTCAACTTCGTCCGTGAGAATCAGGATATTTTTGCTTGGTCTACACATGACTTGCAAGGTGTTCCGAGGGAGTTGGCCGAGCACTCTTTGAACGTAAGACCCGGAGCAAGGCCGGTGAAGCAACCTCTCCGCCGCTTCACCGAGGATAGGAGAAAAGTCATTGGAGACGAGATAGCTCGGTTACTAGCAGCAGGATTTATCATGGAGGTACTATATCCGGATTGGATCTCTAATCCGGTGCTGGTAGAAAAGAAGAAGGACGATCCAAACGTGGCAGTGGTTTGGCGCATGTGTATCGATTACACGAACCTGAACAAGGCGTGTCCAAAAGATTCATTTCCACTGCCGAGGATAGATCAGGTCATAGACTCAACCGCGGGATGTGAACTGTTGTCATTCATTGACGATATTCGCTTTCACGGATACCTCGAACCGGATGATCAAATAAAACGACGTTTATTACCCGTCAGGGGCTTATCGCTATCGCACTATGCCGCTCGGTTTATATGTAATACAGGTGCAACGTACCAAAGATGTATGCAAAATGTTTGCACGACCAAATAGGTCAAAAGCATAAGTATCGTGGATGATGTGGTTATCAAGACCAAGGAAAGCACAATGCTCCTTGACGACATAAGGCAAACATTCGCGAACTTGAGAAGGTTCCGGATGAAGCTTAACCCGGAAAAATGTACCTTCGGTGTCCCGGCTGGAAAATTACTCGAATTTCTCGTCTCCAGCCGAGGTATCGAAGTTAATCCAACTAAGATCCGCGCCATCGAACGAATGGAGCTGCCGAAGTGTCTTAATGATGTCCAGAAGTTCACTGGATGCCTGGCGTCGTTGAGTCGGTTTGTATGTCGGTTGGGAGAAAAGGCACTGCCTCTCTACCAACTCATGAAAAAGTCGGATAAGTTCGTTTGGACGCCACAGGCCGATGAAGCCTTTGCCCACTTAAAGAAGATGTTGGCCACCGCGCCAGTGTTAACCTCTCCACTATCAAAGGAGCCAATGTTGCTCTACGTAGCCGCAACCAACCGAGTTGTAAATGCAGTAATCATAGTGGAGCGCAATGAAGAAGGTAAGTCGGTGTAGAGGCCAGTGTATTACCTGAGCGAGGTATTGTCTGCCTCAAAACAGAACTACCCGCACTTTCAAAAGGTGGCATATGGCGTCTATATGGCGGCAAAGAAGTTAAAGCATTACTTTGAGGAGCACCCCATCAAAGTAATATGTGAAGCTCCCATATCCGAGATAATGGGTAACAAGGATGCGAGTGGTAGAATCGCATAATGGGCAATTGAGCTAGCCCCTTATGCGCCCCAATAGGACAGAAGAGAAGCGATCAAGTCTCAGGCTGTGGCAGACTTTTTTTGGATTGGGCCGAGGTACAATACGAACCGTCGCCACCAGATCCGAATTACTGGAGGATGCACTTTGACGGGTCGAAAAATAAAACCGAATTAGGCGCCGGAGTTGTGCTTACCTTGCCAAAGAAGGATCAGCTAAAGTACGTATTGCAGATCCATTTCACGGCATCGAACAATGTCGCTGAGTATGAGGCTCTTGTGCATGGGCTCAAAGTGGCAAAGGAGATTGGCATACGTCGGATAATATGCTTTGGCGACTCGGACCTGGTGGTGCAACAGGTGTCCGGAGTGTGGGACGCACTGGATCCAAACATGGCACTATACAAATTTCACGTGCAGAAGATATCTGGTTACTTCGAGGGGTGTGAATTTCACCATGTACCCCAGGTGGAAAACGAGGCTGCCGACATGTTGTCAAAGCTCGGATCGACCAGACAGGCAATTCCACCTGGTGTAGCATTGGAACACCTCAGAAAACCATCTATCAGGCCGTCCCTAGGAACCGACTCGATCTATGTCCCGGAAAATACGGAATCCGGAGCTGAGCCCATGGACATTGACAAGGGAGGTGGTACGCGAGACCCGGGGACTGCGTCAGCAAACCGAGGATCGCCTGCAAACCTGGGACTACCTCGCTAGACCCGGGGACTGCTCAGCGTGATCCGACTGAAGTTATGCCGGTGGATCAGATGGAAATTGATGAGGAGATATGCCCTCCACGAGCCATACCAGCTTGGGCACTGCCTATATTCCAATTCCTAAAAGATGGAATGTTACCCGCTGAGGAGGTGTTATCCAGGCAAACTCAGAGCAGAGCAAAAGCATACACAATCATTAATTCCGAGTTGTACAAACGGAGTGTAACCAATGTCCTCCAAATATGCGTTGACCTGGAAGAAGGGCTTGACATCCTGCGAGATATACACCAAGGAGAATGTGGGCATCATGCCTCATCCCGAGCCTTGGTGGCAAAGGCGTTCCGGCATGGGTTCTACTGGCCAAGTGCCTTGGAACAAGCAGAAGATCTGGTGAGAAAATGCAATGGTTGTCAGAGGTACGCCACCAAGACTCATATGCCTATGTCGGAACTCAAGACCATACCAATTACGTGGCCATTTGCTGTATGGTGCTTGGATATGGTTGGCTCGTTCAAACCAGCAAGAGGAAACATGACACACATTTTGGTCATGGTGGACAAGTTTACAAAATGGATTGAAGTGAAACCTATAAGAAAATGTGATGGAGCTACGGCCGTGACATTTCTCAAAGACATCATCTTGAGATACGGTTATCCACACAGTATTATAACTGACAACGGAACAAATTTTGCGGAAGGAGCATTTGCGCGCTTCTGCCGAGATAAGAAGATCCGACTCGATGTCGCCTCGGTAGCCCACCCCGCATCGAACGGACAAGTGGAAAGATCCAACGGATTAGTATTATCCGGGATAAAACCCCGGCTCATTGAGCCGCTACAAAGATCAGCGGGGTGCTGGATAGAAGAACTACCAGCGGTACTGTGGAGCTTAAGAACAACTCCGAATCGATCAACAGGCTATACGCCATTTTTTCTGGTATATGGGGCAGAAGCTGTATTACCAGCCGACATAGAGCATGATTCGCCTAGGGTCACCCAATACGAAGCGAAGTGCAAGAAGCCCGGCAAAATGATGTTGATCTGCTGGAAGAAGCGAGAGGCGGCACTATCCGGATCCGCCATATATCAGCAAAACCTCCGACGCTATCATAGCCGGAAAGTGTGCCCCCGAGTCTTCCGGGAAGGCGATCTGGTGCTCCAGTTGGTACAACGTACTACTGGCATGCATAAACTATCCCCCCCATGGGAAGGGCCATTCATTGTGAGCAAAGCATTGCACAATGATTCTTACTATCTCATAGATGCAAAGCCACAGGAAAAGAACAAGGCGGACAGGTCCGGAGAGGAATCCAAGCGACCGTGGAATATAACACTACTTCGTCCCTTCTACACTTAGCTAAGAAGTGTACGTATCCGAGTCATCTCATATGTCGGTATGTATGTCGGCAATGAGCTTATCAATGAAATAGCAGCGCCTCGAGCAGTAACTCGGGGACTGCCTTAATAATGTTTGTCGTAATTTCTTATGCGGTAGCTGGAATAAGTCGTTCTACTTAACCCGAATTAGTAATGTGTGAGCACCAAAAACCCAACCCTTTGACTTGCTTCTGTCCAACAAGAATTGGCTTCATGGCAAGCAAGGGAACAAGTTTGGAATTGCGTAGCACATGAAAAATGACTAAGGAAACGAATTTATTCGAGCTAACGTTTGTTTTTTCGGACTAACCCTGTATTTATTTTCAAGTTATTATGCTGAATTATTTTGAGCCAAGCCCCAAAAGTTTCTAAGTATTGTTAAGACAATTTTTGAAGCTTGGATTCGTAAGTCGTAAAACCGAATCAAGGTAGACACTGACCGAGCCAAGGAATTGGACGAACAAGAAAATGAAACTCGGGGACTACACCCAAGTTAATCCGGCATAAAAACGTAGTAGCAAAATATCACATATCCAACATACAATTGCACCCGGCATACCGGGGATCTGATAAATTTTCAAGTTTTTTAGAACTAAGGAGCAGTAGGAGGAACAGGTTCGGCGTCATCATCAATGTCTTCAATATCTGAAGCATCATCTTCCCCGTCCTCATCCGACCCATCTTCAACATTGTCATTCTGCTCGTCCCCAGCGGATTCCAGGAAGCTCGGCCCTTCAATCCAGTCATGAATCGGAGAATATTCGACGAGGCTGTAGGCGCAAGCCTGGCCCCGAGCTACCCACTCCGGATCATCGGTCCATCTGGATCCGGTGCACCGACGTGTAAGGAGGCTGAGGTCGATTTTCTCGTACCATGTGAGAATATGGTGAAGGATGGTGTCGGCTGCGGCATGACCAGCGGACTCTCTCCAGAGGTCCAGCTGGGTCTCAACTTCCATTAATTTCTCGACGAGAGTTGCGATGGTCTCCGGGCTACTCTCTCCGGGCCAGAACATATTGAAGATGCGCACTGCAACGTCGAGGATATCCTTGCCATAATTCTTGATGGTCTCCACGTGAGAGGACAAGCTGACCAATAGGTCCTCCATGTCCAAGGGAATGTTCTCACCATCAGGAGCAATGGGGGTACCCCTCTCTCGGCGAAATTTGGCAACAACAGCGCTGGCAATCGCAGTACCCTCTAGAAAGTGGTCTAGAAACAAGGCAAAGGAAGAAGATGAAGGAAAGCCATATGAGGTAACCTGGAGAGTTATGTCGGACAAGGGAAAGGAACTTACGAGAAATGTGGCTATGGATCCGGGTCAACTCCTTGATGCAGGCATCGCGTCTTTTGCGAAGTTGCTCAAGCTCAGCGTTTGCCGACCCAAGCTGGACGTCGGATTCTCTGAGTAGGTCCTGGCCCTTAGAGATTTGGAGAGTAAGGTGCTCACATTCTTCGGTGAAGTTCTAGCCAACTTTTTGGAGCTCGGTTTTGTGTTGGGCCTTCATCTTCTCCATCTCATCCTTGAGCTTGGCTATCTCATCGTCCTTGGTCCGGAGGAGGGCAAGCTCATCATTCTTCTTCTTCTTCAGCTCAGCTTGATGCTGCCCTGCTTGTTCGAGAAAATGCAGCATCATATCAGGCACGGGCACACTATCCTCAAGCGATGCTGAAATAATATGTTGACCCGGCAGAGCCGAGGAGTGAATGTTTGTGGAGCCAAGGAGAAGAAGAAATGGAAAACACTACAAGGTTGAACAAAAGAAGACATACCCTGGATTTCCTCCAAGTTCTTGCGCATGATTTTGTTCTCAGCCTCCACCCCATCTGCAGAAACCGAATGAAGAGATTAGTTCGGCGGAAGAAAGTGAAGAAAAACGGAGAGGTGCTGAGGGAGAAAATTACCCCTCTTTTCATGTTCTGCACCAAGTGCAACATGTTTTGCGCGTAGGATCTTGTGGGTATCAAGCAGGCGTTGGAATTCGGCGCTCCGGCGATTGGTAGTTACCTAAAAAAAAAATTTAACCCGTTGGAATTCGGCGCTCCAGCGCACCAAGTACAGAAGTGTAAAATTAGCTTGGTGCATATTCGAAGTGTACAAGATCCGGGCCAAGTGGAACTTAACCCGGATCTAGGTGTGTGCATATTCGAAGTGTGTAAGATCCGGGCCAAGTGGAATTTAACCCGGCTCTAGGTGTGTGCATATTCGAAGTGTGTAAGATCCGGGCCAAGTGGAATTTAACCCGGCTCTAGGTGTGTGCATATTCGAAGTGTGTAAGATCCGGTCCAAGTGGAATTTAACCCGGCTCTAGGTGTGCGCATATTCGAAGTGTGTAAGATCCGGGCCAAGTGGAACTTAACCTGGCTCTAGGTGTGCGCATATTCGAAGTGTGTAAGATCCGGGCCAAGTGGAACTTAACCCGGCTCTAGGTGTGTGCATATTCGAAGTGTGTAAGATCCGGGCCAAGTGGAACTTAACCCGGCTCTAGGTGTGTGCGTATTCGAAGTGTGCAAGATCCGAGCCAAGTGGAACTTAACCCGGCTCTAGGTGTGTGCATATTTGAAATTTACATGCAGCTACGTTGGTTTTCTAACGAGCATCCGGCCGAGTAACAAGCTACTCCCCCGGAGGCTCGGGGACTAATGGTTATTATCTATAGCATGTAAAGGACTTTCCTGAACCCGGCTATTATCTACGTTGGTTTTGAAGTTTACATACCTCCACCATTCGCCCCACGAGGTTAATTGCCTTGGCGGCAGTATTCATCTGAGAAGAAAATTCTGCCGGGCCGAACTTTTCCGGGAGATCGTCGTTGTGGACGAACTCTGCCTTGTTCCAGTTCATAACGAACTCGATAAGGCTCGGAGGGTACCGTTCGCCAGTGGGCATGTGGGGTGCCACCAAGCCCTTCGCATGAGCTTCCTTCCTCTCAACTAGAGCAAGAGCTGGGCTGGTGTGCAGAACCATCTGCTGCGCATCTGTTGGCTCGGCAGGAACATCCGTCGCTGCTGGTGATTTCTTCGGAAGCATCGATGACAGGGTTTGCTGCCCGGCCTCGACGGATGTAGACTTGGCAGTATCCGGAGCCTTCTTGCCTTTAGCTTGCTGGGAAGAAGTAACCACGGTGGATTTCCCTTTGGAGGTTGCTGGAATGGTTCCTCGCCGATGCTGGGATGACTCGGAAGAGGCAGAGGAACTTGGCACTGGAGCTGTTGTTGGTTTCCTTGGTGCCGGGGCAGGTGATGGCTCGGTTGCTGGTACTGGAGCTGCTGCTGGTGCTGGTGTTGTGATAGACTTGGTGGTTGCTGGTTGCGGCAATGCCGAAGTGGTAGACGCCGTCGCCTCGGCCGAACCGACCCCTCCTGCTCCGAGGTCGCGTTCCTCTTAATGAGGTACTACGGAACCCGGAGTAGCCGCAGAGCCCTCCGGAATAGGTCTTAGCGGGCATGACTCGTTGTCACGAGGAGGAGAAGGGCCGGACCGAAGGGGAGAAGAGATGCTCGATCCGCTCTGAGGGACCTCCACAGGAGGCCTGAAAAAGAGAATGATGTAAGGAGTGAAATTACCCCGATGCAAGGAAAAGTGAGTTGCGCAGTGAAAAATGACTTACGCATCCGAGGTCTCGGCCTCCTTGGGTTTCCGGGCCCTCTGTGCCAGGGCTTTGCCTGCCCGCTTGGAGGCAGTCTTGTCTCCGGCCTTCTTTTGCCTTTTTGTGGGCTGAGAAGGCTCGGAGGAAGAACTTGATGCGGATCCGCGCTTCTTCTTCGACGCCACCAGAACCGGCTCGCCCGTGGCAAGTGGAGGGTCCTCGTGGATATGCCCACCGGGGTTAGCTAATGCCGGAAAGGCAAAAGAAAGAGGGACAGCCTCAACGGGTTCAATCACGTTGATATCCGAGTCATCCTCATCATCGGGCCAATCTCTAAGAGAAGAGAATTTACCGCTGGGTCGTTTGGTGGCGTCGGTCATAGGGAGGAACATCTCCTGGTCCGGCTCCTCCTCATCTAAGATTTCTCGGTCCGGCGCCCACTTAAGGGTCAGATCCGTACCATCCTCGAGAGTTTGTTGAAGGAACAGCTGAGAAAAAGCATGAAGAACAGAGTCAGAAATATAACAAAAACCGACACATACTTCATCCGAATTAAGTTTGCCCCGCGAAGCTTACCGCGGGAGGGAGCCTGTCACGGCAGTAGTGCTCGATTCCCCACTTCCATTCGGCGGAGAAATCCTTGTGGGTGGTGAAAAGAGCTTTCACCCGACGAAAGATCTCCGTGTTGCTCAACTCGAAGGAGGAGGTTCGGTTGGGGTCGCGGCCGAAGCTCATGTGGCACAACTTGTGGGAGCGCTTCTGGAGGGGAGAGATTCGTTTGCGCACGAACATGATCATAGCATCCTCGTTGCACAATCCGAGCTTCTTCAGCTCCGCGAACCTCTTGTTAACTTGGTTGGCCAGAGCTGTAGTTTTCTTAGGGACCTCCTCCCAGAAATCCGTGTCAGGTGGGCCCGAAGCGTAGGGCAGCAACCGAATCAAATCTTCGGTACCCTCGTTCCGGACATAGAAGAAGGTCCGGGCCCATCCTTTGCAGGAGTCAAGCCCGGTGATCCGGGGAAAGACCGAAAACCTCCGGGGCGAGATGGAGGCAGCTCCGAACTGGGTGAGCTGCTTGTCCTCCGACTCAACGTGGATATTGGGGACAATGTTGCGACGGAGGCCGAAGAACCGGATCCACAGCTCCTTCGTGGGCCATAGTCCGGTGTAGCCCTCGATCGTAGAGGCAAAGGCAGAAAGAGAGGTGATAGCGTTTGCTGGGAGATGGTGCGGCTGCAGGTGGTATGTCCTAACCCAATCCCGGAAGAAATCGCTCACCGGGAGACCAAATCTCCGTTGGAAGTGGGACAGGAATACAACGAACTCACCCGGATTGGGTGAGGGGGCCAGTTCGGCGGAGGGGAGACCAGCGACGACGCCGGCGGGAATACGCCTGGTCCGTAGAGCCAGTCGATGTCGTCTTGACAGACCCACGAACCGGCCCACGCGCCGCGGTCCGCCGCGCCGGCGTCCTCCTCCATCTCCTGCTCGGCGACGACGAGCTCCTCCTCCGTCATCTCGTATCCGCTATCCTCGCTGGAGCTAGCGGCAGCGGGGATCTAAGGCCTAGATTGGCGTGGACCCGTGGCGAAGAAGCTGCGCAGCGGTGACTGCGGTGCGGAGGCACGAGGAGGTGCGGCGGCGGCGCTGCTGCTAGAGAGCACCGGCGGCGGCGTGGTCGCAGGGAAGACGAAGGAGAAAGCGCAACGGGCAAAGGGGCGCAGAGGTGGAAAAACGCTAAGGGACGCGCCCCTCCCCTATTTAACCACCCCCAGTGATCGATGAGTGGGATCGCGCTGCGCCGACGAGCCACACGGTGTGGCCGTGTATCACCGGCATCAGCCAATCAGAGAAAAGCCACACAGGGGGCCATAGAGTAGAAGTGATCCCATGACGCGACATGCTGTTGCGGTAAACAAGGAGGCATGCATGACGTGACCCACGCACAGTGAAACTGACAATTACTGCGGCGGTTAATGTGCAGGCCCTTAAAATAAGACAAGGTAATGATTAGCCTCCACGTGGGTTGGCGTATGAGAGAAGGAAACGGGGCCCGGATCAAACCATGATAACCATGGGATCCGAGCCAAAGTGGTGACCCGGCCGGCAAGTGAAAACTTGGACCATGCGAAGGGAACGTAAATCCATATAATCCGAGATAAGGAGCTAACTCGGAATTAAACGTCCGAGGCTTGAACATGAATGAACCTGATGTGGCCTTAGCGGCCGAGGCAGCCAAGACCGCACCAGTTTCGGGGACTAATGTTGGGGGGATACCCCCGGGTAGGGTCACTCCGGGGTATAACAGCCGAGTTAGCCGAGGTCCGGCAAGGTCAAAGTAGATGCTGACCGGGTCACCTCAAGGCAGTCCGAATCACAGAGTAACCCGGACCAGGGGGGTCACCTAACATTGTCTCGTCCGGTTTGAGGAGTAAGTCTAAAGTACTTGTCTAACTTATATGCAGGAATAGGTGTGGCCGGATCTACTATGATCCGGATCCTCGCTTAGCTTCTGGGAGAAGGAATGAATCTCTCTGGTCAAAAAAGAAGGTCTGGTACGCACTGCATGAGCGAATAAAGCAAGGGCAGGACCACCCGGTCATGGCCGACAAGGGTGACGACGCTCACGTCGGCTGACGCGGGCGCCGCAGAGGCTTACGTCGCTAAAGCATGTGTGACGCGGGGGAAAAGCACCCCGGTCGGGTTACCACTTTGGGAGGGGGCATATTCTTAGGAATATGCCTCCACGTATGCCCTAGGCCAGGACCGAGCCTCCTCTATATAAGGGGGGTTAGGGTTCTGGTAGAGCGGGTTGGTTGAGCACTAGTTGGTTTGGTAGTTCCATAGCACTAGTTGATCTAGGGTTCTGGAGCAAGATAGTGGGCAAGAGTAAGAGAGCACCTTCTTCCTCCTCTCGCCAATACAGCTCAAGGAGCACTTGTAATCTTGGAGATATAGCAATACAAACTTCTATGTGGAGAATCACTCCACTATCCCTCCCTAGATTCCCCTAGCGCATATTAGTCCCCACCTTTAGCCTATCCATGGCATCTGCCGTGACACCACCACGACAAAGAGGGCCCCAGTGCCTCCCTGACAAAGCTCCACAAAAACTGAGCCGTCGTGCACAAGAACATAATATGAGAACAAGTCTCCAGGGTCCCACATAGGGGACACAGACCATTGCCCGGGCCATTACGCTTAGCCACCTCCACCCCTAAGGGCAGGCGATCACGAAGAAGCTGCCAGACAAAAATACGGATGCTAAGGGAGAGAGGGGCCTTCCAAAGGGGGAGGTCCACCGCAACTCCAGGCCCTGGAAGAGGGCCCGTTAGGCTGAGCTAACCGAGAACTCCCCTCCCGGGGTCAGATGCCAGGATGCCGAGTCCTGTTCCTCAGACAAGGAAGCAGGGAGGGCAGCCGTCAGGTGCTGGTACTCCTCCGCCTCGGCCACACTAAAGGTTCGCCAGAACAAGATGTTCCAGCTCCCCTCATGAAAGGCCTCGGCAACAAGGATCGACGGGGAGGCGGAGATGGCATATAGCGTGGGGAACTGCTCGCACAGCAGGGATGCCAGGAGCCATGGACCAAGCCACAATCGCACCCTGTGCCCGTCACCAATGGCAAAAGAGAGGCCCTGCCCAATATAGTGCTTAATATCCTAGATGGCCCTCCAGAAGTGGGACCCCTCCCGACGTTCGCACGCTAAGAGAGGACGGCCAGGGAGATACTTGGCCTTGATGAGTTGGAGCCAGAGCCCCCCATCATCGCTAATGATACGCCAAACCCATTTTAACATCATGGCCACATTAAAACGGCGCGAGTCGAGGATCCCTATTCCCCCAAGACATTTGGGGGCACATAAGTCTGCCCATTTAACCATATGGTACCTCTGGTGGCCATCCCTTGCTGCCCAAAAGAACCTAGACAGATCCTTGGCGAAGTCTATGTGGGTCCCCTCTAGGAGTAGGTACAACCCCATCTGGTACATGGGCAGGCTCGAGAGACAAGAGTTGATCAGGACCATCTTGTCCCCTTGGTCGTGAGCCTAGCTCGCTAGGGTTCGACTTTAGATCGAACCCTTGTAACCAGGGGTGCAAGATCCTTAATCAGAACCCTAGTCTCTCGGATGGGCATCCCAAGGTAAGTAGTCGGGAAGTCTGCCAGCTTACAATTTAGTTTATCGGCGATGCCTTACCGGTCCTCCTCGGAATACCCAAGAATGATAACCTCGCTCTTGTCGAAGTTAATCTTCAGCCCTGACATGGATTCGAAGCAGAGGAGTAGGAACTTTAGGTTAATAATGTCGAGATCCGAGCCCTGCACCATAATCATGGTATCGTCCGCATATTGGAGGTGGGAGATGCCACCTCCAGGGATAAGGTGCCCCACCACACCCGAGATGTGGCCAGCGATTTTGGCTCTATCCAAAATCTCTGCCAGGGCATCCACCACGGAGTTAAACAGGAGGGGAGAGCGAGGGTCCCCTTGTCTAACCCCACAGTATACTAAAGTATGGGCCAATCTCCCCATTAATGTTGATCGCCGTCCTGCCACTCATCACAAACTGCATGATCCAGCAGATCATCCTGTCGTCAACACCCCTCCTCTCTAGGACTAGCCTCAAGAAAGCCCAGTCCAACCGGTCATAGGCCTTCTGAAAGTCTAACTTAAGGAACACTCCCTTCTGACGGCGTACCTTTACCTCATGAATAATTTCATGAAGGGCAAGTACACCGTCGTGAATCAAGCGTCCCTTAATGAAGGCGAACTGGAGGGGGTGAATGAGCCGTTCCATGACAGGAGCGAGCCGCATGGCACATACCTTCGCAAAGAGCCTCTAGATGACATTAATGACCATGATCGACCTGAATTGGCGGATATCCATGGCCCCCACTACTTTGGGGATCAGGGTAATCACCCCAAAGTTCAGGCGAGACATGACAAGGGTACCTGTATAGAACTCCTGAAACATCTGCATGATCACTGGCTGCAGCTGGGCCCAGAAGGTCTGGAAGAATGACACCGGCAAGCCATCAAGGCCTGGCGCTGACCCGGTTCTCATAGACCGCAGCGCCGCGGCCACCTCCTCCGGGAGAAACGGGAGAGTAAGCCCCGCATTCTCATCGGGGGTCACAGTCGCACCGTCAGACCAGAAATCTAGAGCCAGAGAAAGGCCCGAACGCGGCGACAAAGAGAATAAGGCTTTGTAGAAGGTATAAATATGGGAGGAGAGATCTAGTGGGGAATCCAAAAGCGTGTCCCCCTCCTAGAGGCAGGGGATCGAGCACTTCCTCCTCCTACCATTGGCAATAGCATGGAAGTAGGCCGTGTTCGACTCCCCTAGATAATCTAGTTCTGACGACTCCGCTGTCGCTAAAAAGCCTCCTCCCCTCTATAGATTTCCATAATGGAGGTCTCAAGGGAATACCTATGGGACCAGGCCTCCTCCGAGAGGCCGCGCTGGTCGGCCTCCAAGTCAAGGGCCTGGATCTCCCGCAGAATGGCCTCCTTCTGGTCCCGAAGGGCCGCCCCCAGGTTCGCCCCCCATCCTCTCATAAATTGTCGGGTGAGTTTGGCGCAGTGGTGCCAAATATCCACCGCGCAATAGACTCGAGGAGGGGAGGCAGCTGCCTCCAGCCATTTAGTCCGGACCGCCTCCACAAACCCGGGCTTCTGGAGCCAGAAGGTCTCGAAGTGGAAGCGGTTCAGCCTCGGCGGAGTCCCTCCCCCTGAGGACAGGAGGAGGGGGTGTGGTCAGATCCAATCCTGGTGACCGCCCTCAGGAGCACAGAGGGAAGGCCACCTCCCAATCCACCGACACGAAAACGCAATCCAGAACGCTGCGGATCGGGTCGAGCTGCTTGTTAGTCCATGTATATCTAGCTCCCACCCGCACAATCTCGCGCAAAGCAAGATCGACGAGGCAGTCATTAAACATACGCATCCTAGGGAGGTCCACGTTTGTCGAGCTCTTGTCGTCAGCGAAACGGATCAGGTTGAAGTCCCCGGCTACCACCATGGGGATCTCAGACCGTTCCACCTTCGACTTGAGCTCCTACAAAAATTCAGCGGACCTCCTGTGGTCCGCTGGGCCATATACAATAATCACTTCCCACTTGAAGTGAGACTGTCTACGAGTGAGCGACATGCTCACAAAGAAATCCCCGCGGTCCATATCATCAACCTCAAAGGTTTCCTCCTTCACCCCTAGGAGGATCCCTCCTGAGTGGCCACTGGCCGACAGCCACGACCAGATGAAGCTGCACCGTCTAAGGCCCTCCAACTCGGCAATGGTGAAGTCTTGGCGAATCGTTTCCTAAAGCCCGACAATATCCGGAGCCTCCATGTGCAGGTATTCCTTGATTTGGCGGCACCGGCCCTCGTGCCCGAACCCCCTGATGTTCCAGATGAACGCCCGGATGGCACGAAAGGTGTCCATCTAGAGCAACTCAGAGCCGGAAGGCCCCCTTAGTGGGGGCCGAGCGGGCACGGCTCCGGGGGAGGAGTTTCTCAGTCGCTTTGGGTGGTCTCCCACGAGGCCTTCCCGAGGGGCAGGCTTCTGGGGGCCCTCCCTACCATCAGGTGCCGGAGGTGGATCCCTGCTGGGGCCAGGTCCTGACGACCTAGCCTCCACAAGGATCAAGGCGCGCTCCCGCTCTCGTGCCTCCCGTGCACGGGCTGCGGCGATCGCGGCCTCGTACCCCTCCCACGCCTTAATGGCAGCCAGCTGAGCAACCCTGGGACCCTTCTCGCCACGGAAGACAATCCCACAATCATCAGCCACCTCACCTAGGTGGGCCAGGGACACATCGGCGAGCGCAGAGAACCTGGAACCGGAGGGACAAGATGGATTGTGAACCAAAGTAGGGGGAGGGGCGCAAGAGGTACCTAGAAACTCGTCGCGTGCGGTCACCCGGCGGGTCGCGTGCTCCTCCACGGTCAGCTTCGGTCCAGACAGCCCCTCCCTAGACCCAGCAAGGCAAACACTATGGCGGGAGGGAGGAGGGGGTGGCGGACGCGGGGCCCTGGGATGGCGCATGATGACCCACAAGTATAGGGGGTGTATCGCAGTATTTTCGATAAGTAAGAGTGTCGAACCCAACGAGGAGCAGAAGGTGCTGGCTAGTGGTATAGATCAGGAATTCTCTGCAAATACTTAGCAAACGGATTTTTAAGGGTTTTCGATAAAGCAAGTAAACAAAGTACGAGTAAATAAAAGACAGTAGGAATAAATGCAGCAAGTGACCCAATCCTTTATGCAGCAAAGGACAAGCCGGTTGTATTACTTAAGATGACCAAACATTCTCGAGGACACATGGGAAGACTGTCAAGTGCTTTCGCTTCATATAGTCGATTAATCTTCTCTAGCTTGCTAAGTGTTGTGTGGGTGAACCCGTGCTAATGTACCGTCCCATCCAAGACTTAATACATACTTGTGATTAAACCCCCTTGCAAACATCTGTAAGTAAAAGAAAGTAATTAAGGTAGAAACCTAACCACAACTTTAAACTCTAAGACCCTTACGTCCCTTGTGCAATGGTTTCCTAACGGGGGTTCAGGTTTCTGTCACTCCGGCAACCCCTACGATTAGTAGCCAAATACACAATGCATTCCCCTAGGCCCATATAGGTGAAGTGTCATGTAGTCGACGTTCACATGACACCACTAGAAGAAGTACACCACAACTTAAATAACAATCTATTGAATCTTTCTCAACGCAACTCCACTACTAACAACAAGACTTCTCCCATGTCCTCAAGAACAAAATGAACTACTCACAAGACATCATATGGATCATGATCAGAGATGGAATAATGATGTATAACAATCTGAACATAAACAATAATTCAACGGTTCACTCAATAGCATCAACTACAAAGAGTAATCAACACCGAGAAAAGGTTCCCCTATGAACTATAGCAAGATTCAACACAATTGTTACAGAAATATGGAGATGGTGATGAGGGTGCTGATGGTGGTGATGATGATGATGATCCCGATGAAGTCCAGCTTGATGGTGGTGTTGATGGCGATGATCTCCCCTCTCCGGGAAGGAATTCCCCCGGCAGAAATCTCACGGAGAGATCTTTCTCTCGATGTTTTCCGCCTGAGAGGCGGCGGAATCTTTCTATGGTCGCCTCCGAGTCTTAGGGTTTCGGGAGGATGATATACGCTGAGGGGAGAGGTGGAGGGCAGGTGGCCACACCACTCTGGCGCTACCTAGGCCTGCCCGCCATGGGGTGGTGTGGGCCCCCGTGGCCCAGCTCCACTCCATCTTCCGCATCCCGAGTCTTTGGAAAATAGAATTTTACGTATATTTTCCCGGATGTTCTGATCTTCGCGAATTTTCACACCAAACAGCACCTTATCCATCAGAAAC
Organism: Avena insularis; assembly: GCA_023614405.1. Lineage (NCBI taxonomy): Eukaryota > Viridiplantae > Streptophyta > Magnoliopsida > Poales > Poaceae > Avena > Avena insularis. The sequence goes on along the minus strand of CM042696.1, from coordinate 35,327,506 downwards.
CTGAATGCAGCTGTCCATGCTCCAAAAGACATCAACCAAGCCAAAAATGATGAAATAACATAAGTATCACCTCTCAATACGAAATATATCAATGAATAATAGTGAATTAAGACATATAATAGTGATGCAAAATGGACGTATCAACTCCCCCCAAGCTTAGACTTCGCTTGTCCCCAAGTGAAACCGAGCTCAATAAACATGACCTCAAGTTTATGGAGTGAAGAGTCGATAAAAGGATACGGACAAGAAGCATCACATTCATCAAATACATAGATCATAATAGAAGACAACTCACTATTATATAACTCAACTTGCAATGAGTAAAGGAAACACAATAAAGATACATAAAGTGAAACATAATTGGTAATGGCAAACTTAGGTCTTGGTCGAAGAATAGTTGATAATTTGCTGGAGTTCACAAATAGCTGGTTTTTCAATGAAAGCTTTCAAAGTAGTAAACTTCAAGATAAGAGCAATGTGCAAAACAAGGAACATAAGAAACATGATTGAATAAATCATCATATGAATGAATGAAACACATCAACTCAAAATACTTGCTGAGATAGAAGGGAATAGGTTTACTGACTCAACTACAAAGTAAAAGAAAGGCACTTCATAGAGGGAAGCAGGGACTGCAAGTCTCATAAAGAGCTCCCAAAAATTATGATACTTACTAGTTTTCAGCTCTCATTGCCCCTATCATAGGCATCTTTAGGTGATTAAGGTTAAAGTGACACAACTAAGAGGATATGCTTGACAAGTTATAAGTTGAAATCTCATGCCCCTTACTTATGAGTACCGATCCTCATGCTACTCAACTTCAGTCACGAGCAAGCTCTTGTCATTGTAAATACATGCGTATCATTGAGAACCGCCAACGGGGTAGCCCTTGCACATGACACAGGAGCTATCCCATAATCAAAATGACAAGGCAAGCAGACAGTGAGCATCTCAGCGTTCTTTTTATTTGCTATTTGCATAGGTTTTTATTGAGGATGCTTCATAGAATGCTCACTATAGTTATGCTGCAAGTTTCCACCATGATTAGGCATGGCTTAGGCTAGCGGCCCAGGCGTTTCTCTAACACACATATAAACTCCATGATCTTACAAGTTCCACTTTTATTTCACACCGCCGGGATCCATAAGCAAAAGAACATGATATCAACTAGGTACAAGTACCAATGAAGTGTTGAAAGCGGTCCCCATGATACATGGTTCGGCTAACTTCAACTCATAAAGCGCAAGCATATACGCAACAAAGAAGGACCCAATGGTTCAAGTTTATTAAGTGCAAGAAAATAAGGTGTGCCATCAAGTTCGTGAGAGCTTTAATCACTAATTTTCACATAACAAGTTTAATTTGGGAGGTAGATAAAACAGGAATTTACTTGGAACAGCAATAATGCTACTAGGTAGGTATGGTGGACACAAATGGCAAAGGTTTTGGTTTAAAGGAGGTGGATGCACGAGAAGAATGCCCTCTCAGTACCGGTTTTTGGCTAGCAAGGCTGGGTAGCAAGTACAAGAGTTGAAGGAAACAAACAAACATATAGATGATAAAAACAAACATGCAATCTTCCTTGGAAGCACAAAAGATCTTAACTAGAGAATACTAAACTTATGAGCAAATCAAGAAAGAAATATGATGAAATTATTTTCCTCTAGAGTACTTCTATCTTTTTCTTTTCAACTCTCAAAAAGGTGTTGCTACTGACCGAGCCAGGTTTGCCAAAACCAACTAAATTGACTCAATGATCCCAAAGTGCTACCAATACTAACAACAAGATCAATCATATAACCACAAATTGAAAACTAACATAAGCTAAGCAAAAGAGTGAATGATAGAACTTCTCATTAATATTCCATAACGGAAACTCACACCAAGGGATACAAATCTAACGAGAGAGGGGACACTTCCATAATGCAAACCATACTACAAAATAACTCCTCTATTCATGATATGACTCTACTAAAAAGGTAAAAAGATAGAAGATAGTGATGTGATACCGCGGCACTCCCCCAAGCTTGGAACAAACCAAGGGGATGCCAAACCTGATGACGAATTACTCCTTAGGTGGTGGTGGTATCCTCTCATCTTCGTCCGTCTTCCAGGGTAAGGGCTTCCCGTCAACAAAGGACATCGTGGTTTCCAACATCCTGAAACTTGTAGCAGCACTTATGCGTTTAAATCTAGCCTCATACTCACAGTTTTGATTTTGCACGTCATAGAATTGTGCTTGTAGTTCATTGGTTGTTTGGCGGAGTGAAAAGACTTCATCTTTGAGTTCAGCAGTCTCCTTTTGGTGCTCGGCGATGAGTTCAGAACAAATCTTATGGATGATGTCCACATACTACCGCCATCTTCCCCATCTAAAGACTTCATGCTCCAATGCTTCCATCTCCCTCCGCACGTCCCTTCACCTTTAGGGCCTTGAACCTCTTTAATCCGGACCTTCCCACCTTCGAGCAATAACTCCTTGGGGTGAATCTTCAGTTCTCTCATGTATGGATTGATGATATCTTCTAAGGAATCTCCCTTGGATGATCCAGAGGAAGACATTATGGCTCCAAATCTGGGATTTTTACCAGAACTGTTACCTATTTGAAAACAGACTCTGCATGTCTCTGAATTTGGTATTTAATAGATTCTTCTGGAGTCATCTCTTGAATAGCATCAATATCTTCATCTTCATATACTTATTACTTGAATCATAAAACCCTTCTCTTCCTTATTACTCCATTATCTCCACTTCCTAGAAATTTCTTTCACACAAAATTTCACACGGTTCTTATTAGCAACATTAGTATAAGTGAAGTGATCAAACCTTTTGAGTCCAACTTCAACTGAAAAACATCAAGAAAAAAAGCTACTGTAGCAACTCCTTCCGAAAAACCAAAAAGAATTCAAAAAGGAAATCGAATAAAGAAGCAAATGCAAGATTGGCAAAATCTATCAAAACAGACCAGCAGGTAAAGATCAATTTTTTCGAAAATCTTCTGTTGCTCAAATCAAAAAGTGCAAAACTAACGAAAGTTAAATAACAACCTGGGGCAGAAGCACAAAAAATTACAGCTCAATCCGCTATACAGAGATCTCTCACAAATTTTTACGGTGAAGCACAAAAATCTGTTTCGGGACAGCAACTTCCCCAAACCTTACTTCTCTCTCATTAGAGGTTGATCTTGACACAAAAACCAAACAAAACTGATAAGGAGCGGTTATTACCGAAGTAATAACTTCCAAAACTCAAAGAAACAAAAACAAACTGAAAGCAAAAACAAATTGGGTTGTCTCCCATAAAGCTCTTTCTTTATAGCCTTTAAGATGAGCATGATAATTTTGAAGAAGCTCTCAAAGGGATATGAATTGAAGTGAAAGAGAGCATTAAGAAGCAAAAACACACACACATTTAAGTCTAACCCACTTCCTATGCAAGGGAATTTTGTAAACAAACAAGTTGTTGAAACCAGAGACTACTTGCATAAGAAGGCAAAAGAAGTGCAACATAAAAACTTTCAGCATAAAACGAGGAAACTTGATATTATTGAGATGCATAAGAACACTTTTCCCTCTCTCATAATAGCTTTCAGTATCATGCATAAACTTAACAATATAGCTATCACAAGGACTATCATAGCAATGATCACTTATTCTAACAGAAAACACAGGAATACTAGCTCTCATAACACTACCACGCGAAACAATATTAGAGGTATCCGTACAAAGGATAGTGTGTCCCTCTTTTTCATATTTAGCAACAAAGTCTTTCACATTTGCTACAATAGGTTCATCAATCATTTGTTTATCAGGTTCAACAGCCTTACTCATACTTTCATTAACCATACTAGCTATCATAGAATGTTCCTTTACCTTAACCGGGAAAGGTATTTTCTCAATATAAGGTTTAGGTAAAACATGACTAGCAGTATAAACTTTAGTATTTCTTGCAGGAACACTCTTAGCAATATCTTTATAAGGTTCATGATACTTATTCCACTTCTTTTTAGGCACTTCAATATAAGAAGCAAAGGCCTTAAAATAAGAAGCAATAGCTTCAGAGTCTAAACCATAAGCATTTTTAATATTTTGAAAGTCATCAGTTCCCATAAAAGATTCAATGCATTCATAATCATAATTTATACCTGACTTTCTACCTTTGTCATTTTCCCAAGCTTCAGCATTGTCTTGAATACGGCCTAGAAGGTCCCATTTAACTTCTTCTTCCATACAAGTGAATGATCCAGCACAAGAAGCGTCCAATAAATCCTTATCATGTAGAGGGAGCCTTGCATAAAAGTTATTGATAATAATATTGTTGGGGAGCTCATGAATGGGACATTTGAGCATTAGTAACTTCAATCTCCCCAAGCTTGAGCTGTACTCTCTCCATCAAGAGGCCAAAAGTCGTATATTTGATTCCGATCTTTATGAATCTCACTAGGAGGATAAAACTTTGAATAAAAGAGAGGCACTATTTCCTCCCATTCCAGAGCTTGACCATTCTTCAGCAGCTTATACCATTCCTTAGATCTTCCTTTCAGTGATAATGAGAATAACTTCTTCTTAACTTGATCTGTAGTAATACCTGCACACTTGAACAACCCGCATAATTCGTGTATAAAGAGCAAATGATCACCGGGATGGACAGTTCCATCCCCAACATAGTAGTTATCCATAGCACGATCAATAATTCTTATAGGTATTTTGAAAACATCTTTCTCAGTAGGTGGTGGCTTATCTACTACCTTAGCAGTGGTAGTAGCATTACCAAATAAGAAACTCAGCGAATTATCCATAACGAAAATAAAGCAACTAGCAGAAGTAAACAATACTCACAGTAGAAGTTTCCTTTACCGCCCACTCTCCAATAGCGCTTCACTCCCCGGCAACGGCGCTAGAAAATAGTCTTGATGACCCACAAGTATAGGGGGTGTATCGCAGTATTTTCGATAAGTAAGAGTGTCGAACCCAACGAGGAGCAGAAGGTGCTGGCTAGTGGTATGGATCAGGAATTCTCTGCAAATACTTAGCAAACGGATTTTTAGGGGTTTTCGATAAAGCAAGTAAACAAAGTACGAGTAAATAAAAGATAGTAGGAATAAATACAACAAGTGGCCCAATCCTTTATGCAGCAAAGGACAAGCCGGTTGTATTACTTAAGATGATCAAACGTTCTCAAGGACACATGGGAAGATTGTCAAGTGCTTTCGCTTCATATAGTCGATTAATCTTCTCTAGCCTGCTAAGTGTTGTGTGGGTGAACCTGTGCTAATGTACCGTCCCATCCAAGACTTAATACATACTTGTGATTAAACCCCCTTGCAAACATCCGTAAGTATAAGAAAGTAATTAAGGTAGAAACCTAACCACAACTTTAAACTCTAAGACCCTTACGTCCCTTGTGCAATGGTTTCCTAACGGGGGTTCAGGTTTCACATCCGCAACCCCTACGATTAGTAGCCAAATACACAATGCATTCCCCTAGGCCCATATAGGTGAAGTGTCATGTAGTCGACGTTCACATGACAACACTAGAAGAAGTACAACACAACTTAAATAACAATCTATTGAATCTTTCTCAACGCAACTCCACTACTAACAACAAGACTTCTCCCATGTCCTCAAGAACAAAACGAACTACTCACAAGACATCATATGGATCATGATCAGAGATGGAATAATGATGTATAACAATCTGAACATAAACAATAGTTCAACGGTTCACTCAATAGCATCAACTACAAAGAGTAATCAACACCGGGAAAGTTTCCCCTATGAACTATATCAAGATTCAACACAATTGTTACAGCAATATGGAGATGGTGATGAGGGTGCTGATGGTGATGATGTTTGTGATGATGATGATCCCGATGAAGTCTAGCTTGATGGTGGTGTTGATGGCGACGATCTCCCCTCTCCGGGAAGGAATTCCCCCGGCAGAAATCTGTCTGCCGGAGAGATCTTTCTGATGGGTTCGTAGCATGGAAAACAAAAAATTTCTACCGCAAGAACGAACAAAACCTAGATCTAATCTAGATAAAAGCCAAGATCTAATCTATTAGACATGTGCAACGAGATAGATCTGTACTAACCTCAGAGATCCGAAAGCTGCGAGATTAGATCTCAGGGTTGATGTAGTCGATCACTTGCTGATCTCAAGATCGTGTGCATGATCGTTTCGCGCTGCCCGGCGCCTTCGCAATCGGTCACACGCATGGAGTCGGCACCTTCCTCTCCCGTTCAATGAGCAGCGGAGGTAGTAGATCTTCTCCACGGAATCCCAGCAGCACGACGGTGTGGTGGTGGTGGTGGAGTAGAGATTTCTGCAGGGCTTCGCCTAAGCCGGAGTAGAGCGAAGGAGGAGGAGAGAGGCGGCGGCTAGGGTTTGTTATGGGAGAGGTCTAGGGGGTGGCGCCCCCTCCCCTCTATTTAAAGGAGGGAGGCGCCATGGACTCCTTGGCCGGCGGATTGGGAGGGGGGAGGAATCCTCCTCCCCCACGAATCCATGTCTTGCCCCACAAAGACTCCTTGATCCTTTCTTGGTTTTCAAGCAAACTCCAAGAAATCTTCTAGAGCCTTCCAGAACATTCCGAAACCTTCTAGAATCTCCATACAAACACTCCGGAACATTTCCTAACTTAGAAAATGATCCCCAATATATGAATCTTATTCTCCGGACAATTCCGGATCTCCTCGTGATGTCCCGGATCCAATCCGAGACTCCGAACAACATTCGGTCTCCAACGCATATTCCATATCTACTTAAAACAACTTCAAACCTTAAGTGTGTCACCCTACGGTTCGTGAATATGCAGACATGATGAAGACACCTCTCCGATCAATAACCATCAGCGGGATCTAGAGATCCATAATGGCTCCCACATATTCAACGATGACTTCGTGATCGATACAACCATTAACATACGAAACCAATTCCCTTTGTCACGCGATATTCTACTTATCCGAGGTTTGATCGTCGGTATCTCCATACCTAGTTCTACCTCATCGATAAAGTACTCTTTACTCGTTCCATGTTATGTCATCCCTTGTGACCTAGTCACATGCTTGCAAGCTAACTAGATGACATTCCACCGAGAGGGCCCAGAGCATATCTATCCGTCATATGGATGGACAAATCCCAATCTTGGTCCATGCGCTTCAACACATACTTTCAGAATACCCAATGACACCTTTATAACCACCCAGTTACGAAGCGGTGTTTGATGTCATCAAAGTACCCATCCGGTGATGGTGATTAACATAACCTCATGGTCGAAGGATTAGGTTACTATGCATTTGAAAGCTTACAGCAATATGAACTTAATGACTTGATCTTATGCTACGCTTACATGGGTGTGTGTCCATCACATCATTCTCCTAATGATATAACCTTGTTATTAATGACATCCAATGTCCATGATCATCATTTAATCAACAAGCTAGTTCCATAAGAGGCTTACTAGGGACTCTTTTATGTTTACAAAACACACATGTATCAGTGTTTCCTTATAATACAATTATAGCATGGGATGTAAACATTCATCATAAACACAAAGATATAATAATAACCACTTTTATTATTGCCTCTTGGGCATATCTCCAACAGTCTCCCACTTGCACTAGAGTCAATAATCTAGATTACATGGTAATATACCTAACACCCATGGTGTTCTGGTGTTGGTCATGCTTTGGTCTAGGGAGAGGTTTAGTCAACGGATCTGCCACATTCAGATCAGTGTGTACTTTGCAAATCTTTATGTCACCATCTCGGACATACTCGCGAATAGCATGGAAACGTAGCTTGATGTGCTTCAGCTTGCTATGCGACCTTGGCTCCTGTGCATTAGCTATGGCACATGTGTTGTCACAGTAGATGGTCATCGTGTCCAACACACTGGGAGCCACGCCAAGTTCAGTAATGAACTCCTTCATCCATATGGCTTCTTGTGCAGCCTCCGAAGCAGCTATGTATTCCGATTCAGTTGAAGATTTCGCCACAATGCTTTGCTTGGCACTCCTCCAGCTCACTGCAGCACCATTCAAAATAAATACGATATCAGCATCGTGACTTGAGTCATCTGGATCGGTGTTCCACCTAGCATCAGTGTAACCATTTACAACAAGTTGTTCATCACCTCCATAAGAAAGAACCATATCCTTAGTCCTATTCAGGTACTTTAGGATATTCTTGACCGCTGTCCAGTGTTCCATTCTAGGATTACTTTGATATCTGCTAGTCAAACTAACAGCATGTGCTATATCCGGTCTTGTACACAACATGTCATACATGATAGAACCTATGGCCGAGGCATAGGGAATATTATTCATCTTTTCTCTATCTTCTACCGTAGCCGGACTTTGACTCTTACTCAAGGTCTTACCTGACAACATGGGCACGAACCGTTTCTTGCTCTCTTCCATTCTAAACTTCTTTAGAACTTTGTCCAAGTATGTACTTTGTGAAAGCGCTATTAGGCGTCTTGATCTATCTCTATAAATCTTGATGCCTAGAATATATGCCGCTTCGCCAAGATCCTTCATTGAAAAACTATTATTCAAATAGGTTTTGACGCTATTAAGAAGTTCTATATCATTCCCAATCAACAATATGTCATCTACATATAGTACTAGGAATGCTACAGAGCTCCCACTCACTTTCTTGTAAATACAAGCTTCTCCATAAGTTTGTATAAATCCAAAGTTTTTGATTACTTTATCAAAATGTTGATTCCAACTCCGGGATGCTTGCTTCCGTCCATAAATGGAGCGCTGAAGTTTGCATACCTTGTCAGCATCACTAGGATCGACAAAACCCTTGGGTTGTACCATATACAATTCTTCCTCAATGTCACCATTAAGGAACGTCGTTTTGACATCCATCTGCCAAATTTCATAATCGAAATATGCAGCGATTGCTAACAAAATCCTCACAGACTTTAGCTTCGCTACTGGTGAGAAAGTCTCATCGTAGTCAACTCCTTGAATTTGTCGGAACCCTTTCGCGACCAAGTCGAGCTTTATAGACGGTAACATTACCATCAGCATCTGTTTTTCTTTTGAAAATCCATTTGTTCTCGACAGCCTTTCGGCCATCCGGTAAGTCCACCAAAGTCCATACTTGGTTTTCGTACATGGATCCCATTTCGGATTTCATGGCTTCTAGCCATTTGTCGGAATCTGGGCTCACCATAGCTTCTTCATACGTTGCAGGGTCATCAGTGTTGTCCACCAACATGACGTTCAAGGTAGAGTCATACCAATCAGGAGTTGTACGAACCCTCGTTGACCTGCGAGGTTCAGCAGTAACTTCGTTCGAAGTTTCATGATCAGCATCATTAGCTTCCTCTCCAGTTGGTGCAGGCGGCACAAAAACATCTTCCGGTGCTACGCTACTCTTAACTCCGAGAGAAGGTTCAATAACCTCGTCGAGTTCTACTTTCCTTCCAGTCACTTTTTTCAAGAGAAACTCCTTCTCAAGAAAGGATCCATTCTTGGCAACGAAAACTTTGCCTTCGGATCTATGATAGAAGGTATACCCAATTGTTTCTTTAGGGTATCCTATGAAGACGCATTTCTCCGCTTTGGGTTCAAGCTTATCCGGTTGTAACTTCTTTACATACACTTTGCAACCCCAAACTTTAAGGAACGACAACTTAGGTTTCTTACCAAACCACAATTAAATGTGTCGCTTTCAACGGATTTAGATGGTGCCCTATTTAAAGTGAATGCGGCTGTCTCTAATGCATAGCCCCAAAACGATAGTGATAAATCTGTAAGAGACATCATAGATCGAACCATATCTAAGAGAGTTCGATTACGACGTTTGGACACACCATTACGCTGTGGTGTTCCCGGTGGTGTCAACTGCGAAAGTATTCCACATTTCTTTAAATGCATGCCAAACTCATAACTCAGATATTCACCTCCGCGGTCAGAACGCAGAAACTTGATCTTCTTGTTATGATGATTTTCCACTTCACTTTGAAATTCCTTAAACTTCTCGAAAGTTTCGGACTTATGTTTCATAAAGTAGACATACCCATATCTACTTAAGTCATCCGTGAAAGTGAGAACATAACGATATCCACCACGCGATGCTACACTCATTGGACCGCACACATCGGTATGTATTATTTCCAATAAGTCTGTAGCTCGCTCCATTATCCCAGAGAATGGAGTCTTAGTCATTTTTCCCATCAAACATGCTTCGCATCTTTCAAGTGATTCAAAATCAAGTGATTCAAGAAGTCCATCAGAATGGAGTTTCTTGATACGCTTCACTCCAATGTGACCAAGACGACAGTGCCACATGTATGTAGAATTATCATTCAATTTTATTCGTTTAGCATCTATGTTGTGAACATGTGTATCACTACTATCGAGATTCAATAAGAATAAACCATTCATCTCAGGTGCATTACCATAAAAGATATTACTCATATAATCGAACAACCTTTATTCTCAGACTTAAAATAGTAACCGTCTCGCAATAAACAAGATCCAGATATAATGTTCATGCTTAACGCAGGCACCAAATAACAATTATTTAAATTTAAAACTAATCCCGAAGGTAGATGTAGAGGGAGCTCACGTGGCGATCACATCAACCTTGGAGCCATTTCACCTCATCTCTTGCCGGTCTTCGTTTATTCGCAGCTCTGCTTCGAGTTACAAATATGAGCAACCAAACCAAAGTATCAAATACCTGTGCACTACTACGACTACTAGTAAGATACACATCAATAACATGTATATCGAATATACCTTTCTTCTTGATGTTGTCGTTCTTCAGATCTGCCAGTACTTGGGGCGATTACGCCCAATGACCAGACCCTTGCGAGAAGCATTCAGTTTCAGGTTTAGGATCAGCCTTGGGCTTTAGCAGTCTGGCAGCTTTCTTGCCGCCCTTCTTGAAGTTGCCCTTTTCTTAGGCTTGCCCTGCTTTCTTGAAATTAGTGGTCTTATTGACCATCGACACTTGGTGCTCCTTTTGATCTCCACTTCAGCAGTTTTCAGCATGGACGATAGTTCGGACAACGCCTTGTTCATGCAAGGCATATTGTAGTTCATCACAAAGTTCTTATAACTCGGCAGTGATTGGAGGACACGGTGAATCCCTAACTCATTAGGAATCGTTATCCCCAACTCTTGGAGCTTGTTTGCGTGCCCGGACATGGTGAGCACGTGCTCGCTAACGAGCTTCCTCTTCCATCTTGCGGTAAAGAACTTTTGAGGCCTCATAGCTCTCCACGGCGCGTGAGTCTCAAAATGAGCTTGACCTCCTTAATGATCTCGAACGGTCGTGGTGCTCAAAACGCTTCGAGCTCCGCTTTCTAAACCGCATGGATGGCACATCGAATCGTGGAGTAATGATTTTTCTGAGTGGCGTAAACATTCTTTACGTCATCAGTGGCATCATCTGCAGGTGGGTCACCTAGCGGTGCTTCGAGCACATAGATCATCTGACCAGCCCTGAGGACAATCTTCAGACCACGGAGCCAGTCCGTGAAGTTGCTTCCATTGTTCTTAAGCTTTTCTTTATCTAGGAACGCATTGAAATTGATGGAGAGGTTCGCCATAATCTACAACAAATTTGCAAGTAGTTTAGACTAAGTTTATGATAAATTGAGTTCAATTTTAATTCTTAAATTAACTAGGTGAACTCCCACTCAAAACAACATCCCTCACATTGTCTTAGTGATTACACGAACCAAGTCCACTACACCAAGTCCGATCTTCATGAGAGAAGATGTAGTTTCATCGGCGAACAATCTTCATGTTCATCATATCACTTATATGATTCATGCTCTACCTTTCGGTATTCCGTGTTCTGAGACCATGTCTGTACATGCTAGGCTCGTCAAGATTAACCTTACTTTTCGCATGTGCAAATCTGGCTTGCACCTGTTGTATGCACACGTAGAATCTATCACATCCGATCATCATGAGATGCTTCGAGACGACGAGTCTTAGCAACGGTGCCAACTAAGGACGAACACTTTATTACTTGAAATTTAGTGAGAGGGATCATCTTATAATGCTATCGTCGCGATCTAAGCAATACAAGATGCATAAAGGATTAACATCACAGGCAATTCATAATTAGTGTGATATGATATGACCCTTTCTCTTATGCCTTTGATCTCCATCTCCAAAGCACGGACATGATCTCCATCATCACCAGCATTGCGTCAAGGTCAGTGGCGCCGCTTCATGGTTGTCCATCATCACCAGCAACTATTACAACTACTTGGAATAAAGCTATTACAAGATGAATAGACACGCAGGTCTTAACAGAATTAAAGACAACCATTAGGCTCCTGCCGGTTGCCATATTACAACAAGGATCATTGCATACATCAAATATAATCACAATCACATGATGGCCATATCACATCACAAAACCCCTGCAAAAACAAGTTAGACGCCTCTAATTTTCTTTGCAAGTTTTACGTGGTTTGGGGCTTTCGAATAAGAACGGATCTTACCTACGAAACTGAACCACAACATTGATACAAGTGCTATCAAGTGCAAAGTATAGATTGGATCTATACTATGATGGGAGAGACAGACACCCGCAAAGCCACTTGTGCAAAGCAAGTTACACGTCAAGCGTGGAGCAAGTCTCATGTGCGATGACATGTAAGGTTAGCCCGAGCCGCTTCATCCAACCATACCGCAAGATGCAAAGTACACAAAGCAAAAAATGGCACGAGCACCAACGCCCACAAAACCATTGTGTTCTACTCGTGCAACCGATCTACGCATAGATACGGCTATGATACCACTGATGGGTTCGTAGCATGGAAAACAAAAAATTTCTACCGCAAGAACGAACAAAACCCAGATCTAATCTAGATAAAAGCCATGATTTAATCTATTAGACATGTGCAACGAGATAGATCTGTACTAACCCTCGTAGATCCGAAAGCGTTACGAGATTAGATCTCGGGGTTGATGTAGTCGATCACTTGCCGATCTCAAGATCGTGTGGATGATCCTTCCGGTGCCTCGTTCCGGCAACGCTTCCGCAGTCGGTCACACGTGCAGAGTCGAAGCAGACCTTCCTCTCCCTGTTCCAGCGAGCAGCGGAGGTAGTAGATCTTCTCCACAGAATCCCAGCAGCACGATGGTGTGGTGGTGGTGGTAGAGTAGAGATTTCTGCAGGGCTTCGCCTAAGCCAGAGCAGAGCGAAGGAGGAGGAGAGAGGCGGCGGCTAGGGTTTGTTATGGGAGAGGTCTAGGGGGTGGCGCGCCCTCCCCTCTATTTAAAGGAGGGAGGCGCCATGGGAGGGGGAGTCCTAGTAGGACTCCCCTCCCTCCTTGGCCGGGCGGGGGGGGAGGAATCCTCCTCCCCCACGAATCCGTGTCTTTCCCCACAAAGACTCCTTGATCCTTTCTTGGTTTTCAAGCAAACTCCAAGAAATCTTCTAGAGCCTTCCAGAACATTCCGAAACCTTCTAGAATCTCCATACAAACACTCCGGAACATTTCCTAACTTAGAAAATGATCCCCAATATATGAATCTTATTCTGTGGACAATTCCGGATCTCCTCGTGATGTCCCGGATCCAATCCGAGACTCCGAACAACATTCGGTCTCCAACGCATATTCCATATCTACTTAAAACAACTTCAAACCTTAAGTGTGTCACCCTACGGTTCGTGAATATGCAGACATGATGAAGACACCTCTCCGATCAATAACCATCAGCGGGATATGGAGATCCATAATGGCTCCCACATATTCAACGATGACTTCGTGATCGATACAACCATTAACATACGAAACCAATTCCCTTTGTCACGTGATATTCTACTTATCCGAGGTTTGATCGTCGGTATCTCCATACCTAGTTCTACCTCGTTACTGATAAGTACTCTTTACTCGTTCCATGTTATGTCATCCCTTGTGACCTAGTGACATGCTTGCAAGCTAACTAGATGACATTCCACCGAGAGGGCCCAGAGCATATCTATCCGTCATATGGACAAATCCCAATCTTGGTCCATGCGCTTCAGCACATACTTTCAGAATACCCAATGACACCTTTATAACCACCTAGTTATGAAGCAGTGTTTGATGTCATGAAAGTACCCATCCGGTGATGGTGATTAACATAACCTCATGGTCGAAGGATTAGGTTACTATGCATTTGAAAGCTTACAGCAATACGAACTTAATGACTTGATCTTATGCTACGCTTACTATGGGTGTGTGTCCATCACATCATTCTCCTAATGATATAACCTTGTTATTAATGACATCCAATGTCCATGATCAGGAAACCATGATCATCATTTAATCAACAAGCTAGTTCCACAAGAGGCTTACTAGGGACTCTTTTATGTTTACAAAACACACATGTATCAGTGTTTCCTTATAATACAATTATATCATGGGATGTAAACATTCATCATAAACACAAAGATATAATAATAACCACTTTTATTATTGCCTCTTGGTCATATCTCCAACACTTTCTCTCTCGGTGTTTTCCGCCCCGCAAAGGCGGCGGAATCTTTCTGTGGTCGCTCCCCGAGTCTTAGGGTTTCGGGAGGATGATATACGCTGCCAGAGGCTGGAGTGGGGAGGTGGTGGCCACACCACTCCCTGGCGCGGCCTAGGCCTGCCCGCACCATGGGGTGGTGTGGGACCCCTGTGGCCCACCTCCACTCCATCTTCTGGCATCCTGAGTCTTCTGGAAAAATAGAATTTTCCGTATATTTTCCCGGATTTTCTGATCTTCGTGAATTTTGCCTCCAAACAGCACCTTTTCCATCAGAATCCTAACTGCAGCAGTCCATGCTCCAAAAGTCATCAACCATGCAAAAACAGATGAAATAACATAAGTATCACCTCTCAATACGAAATATATCAATGAATAATAGTGGATTAAGACATAGAATAGTGATGCAAAATGGACGTATCAGCGTAGCGTGGAGGCTGCCGCGGGGAGGCTAGAGTCGGTCGAGTCGGACGCCACCGCCCCGGGATCCGGAGTGTCCGTGGTGATAGTGTAGCAGACCACCCTCGGTGACCGCGACGACGCCTGGGGACACACCACCATCCCCACACTCCCTGAGGTCACCACCTCTGAGGAGCTCATGGGAACCCGGGGGGAAGGATCCACCTGAGAGAGCTGGAGGTCGAGGTTGGAGCCATATTGCGCAATATCCAGGCCGATGGACACTGGGGGATCGGTGCGGTAGCAGCACGGGATGTTGACCGGGGGCAGCTTGGCCAGCGCGCTAAGAGACAGAGGACGTCGTCCTGGGAAGAAGGCCCCCCACCAAGGAACCAGGCTCAGGGGGCCCAGGAGGATCGCTGGAGTGGCGCTGACGGCCTCCCCGACCCCCGATCTGGGGGCGGCGGGGAGGCGTCGATCGCGCCAGCGAGGGGTCCGTCCTAGAGTCACTGTCCTCCGAAGACTCGTCCTCCGTCCCCCGGCCGCCCTTCCCTAGGCTGCCACCAGCCTGTGGGGGCGGAGGGGACGGGGGACTGGTCGCTGCAGGCGTCGCGTTGTTGTCGAGCTCCACCCGAAGATCCTTGCCCACATGGTCGAAGAAGAACCATGGCAGGGAGACGGGGAACATCGAGGGGTCCGGGCAGAGGAGCCTCATCCGGACCGCCCCGTGCCTCGAGAGAGAGCCCACGTCCACCTCCAGGAGCTTACCCACTGCCTACGCAATGAGGGCCACAATCTCCGGCCTCCTGGCCTCAGAGGGGACGCCCAACAGGTGGACCCAGACCTCCGAAAGCGTCACCACAGACTCCTGAGCAGCAGAGGAAGGCTTGATGTCGACCTTCAGCTAGTTGATCGGCAGGGTGAACAAAGACCCGCAAGCACGCATCTGCAGGATTGCCACCGACAGAAAAGACACCGCGAACTCAGAGGCGGAGACACGGCGCACCGGCCACTCATGGCCCGGGAGGACCGCACTGAGCTCCTCCTACAACAGGGCCTCCGTCACCTCCACTGAGAGGGGGGGTCCTGGACCGGAAGCACCGTCACCATAGCGAGCGTCTGCGGCACAGTCATAGGGACCCCACCCATATCGATGAAGTAGAACCCGCCGTCCACGCCGTGACCGTAGTACTCTAGGGACTCCCTCGGGCGAGGGGTGAACGGGACGCCAAGCGGCCCGAATGGGGCGCCCGGTGCCTCGGAGACGGGAGCAGACGACAGCGATGGCCCTGTGGCTGAGGCGGCTGGGCACATCTTCTTCTTCTTGCTGTTCTTTTTCTTATTCTTGGGGACCGGAGCCTCCACCGCCACGCCTTCGTGTCGAGCTGGCTAGAGAAGAGCCGCTTGCCCCAGCTCCTGGTTCGCACGCCACGAGCCCGCCTCTGCTCGCCCATCCCCCGAGCGCCCAGCGACCGCCACCTTCCTGGCACGCAGCGCTTCAGCGCGCAGGCGGGCCTCGCGTGCCGCCTCAGAGGGTGGCAGAGGCTGGCTCCCGCCCAGCAGTTCCTCAAGACATGGCGAGCCAGGAGGCGGCGGGAGGATGGTCGTGGTGGCAGGTACCTTGACGGCGGCGGAGAGCGGCGCCCCGGGTGGCGGTAGGTCCCTGGTGGCCACGGGATGGAGCGTGGCGGCGATGCAGCATGAGGGCCCGTGGAGGTGGCGGTCCGTGCGAGGCGTGGCGGCGGAAGCGGCTGTCTTGACTGATGCCATCAAGGCCGCCAAGTAGGACCGCGCCGACGGCGACGGCACGCCGGAGGGAGCGGAGGCGGTGGGAGGGGGCGTAGCAGAGGGATGCGGTGGATGGGGAGCAGCGGACGGGTGAACAGGGACCGAAGGCGATAGGGTTTCCTGGACATGAATCCCCTCAAGATCGGCCTCCTTGGTGGGCCGCTCCCGGGCTGGCTGGGCCGCCTCGCTGGTGCCCCGTGCAGCAGGTAACGCTGGCCACGGATGAGCCGGCCGGTCCAGGCTACAAGCGAGCCACGGCCCGCGAGTGGCCCGACTAGCATTCCCCTCCATGGCCCGTCCCACCAGACCCGTTGAGGGCCCAGATCGGCCCGCTCCCTGCCCCGCCCCACGCCTCCCCATCCCTGCTGGGGCGCCCTGCTAGCGGCCCCCATCGAAGCTCCTTCCCGCCGGCGAGGCCGCCGCGCGGCAGCCCTGGCCAACGGGAGGTACTCCCCCAGAGAAGGGCGCTGAGCGGAAGGCAGCGCAGACGCCTGCTCGCTGACCTCCGAGACCCACACCCGAGCAGGTTCCTGGCAGCACCTCGTTCGGGCACCTCCTCACCCTCCTCCTCCTCGATGTCCCCCCAAGCGAGCCCGTGCAGGTCGGCCAGTTCCTTGACCTTCTCCGGCAACAGCGACCGACATGGTGGAGGATCCGGCCCCCGAACAGGCAGCCCCGGGGCAATATCAAGCGGCGGCGGCAGGATACACGCACCGGTCATCACCCTGTGCACCGGGAAAGACAAGGAGGCGCCTTGTCGGACGAACTCCCCATGCCGGCAGTCCCTGGCGTCGACCACCACGCCCGTCGAGTTCAGCAGGACCAGCCGCCCCTCCTGCAGTCGGAGCACGACAGTTGCTGCTGTCCATCCCGGTCGGCAGCCCGCGAACACCGAGGCCGACGAGGCCTTCCAGCGAAGTGGGGATGGGCCAGGGCGAGGTAGCCCAGCGGCCATGGCGGTAGGACGGGGGTGGGGGTGGGGGGGACGACAGGCCGGCGGCGGCTGGCCAGGGGATCGCCGGCAGCGGGTTCAAAATTCGAATCCCATGTCCCGCTCCCTTATGGGACCGAATGTATATACTGATGGGTTCGTAGCATGGAAAACAAAAATTTTCTACCACAAGAACGAACAAAACCCAGATCTAATCTAGATAAAAGCCAAGATCTAATCTATTAGACATGTGCAACGAGATAGATCTGTACTAACCCTTGTAGATCCGAAAGCGTTATGAGATCGGATCTCATGGTTGATGTAGTCAATCACTTGCCGATCTCAAGATTGAGTAGACGATCCTTACCGGGCGTTCGGGGCGCTTCGCAATGGGTCACACGCGGAGTCGGCAGACCTTCCTCTCCTGCTCTGAGCAATGGAGGTAGTAGATCTCTCCATGGAATCCCAAAGACGACGGCGTGGTGGTGGTGGTGGAGTAGAGAATTCTGCAGGCTTCGCCTAAGCCGAGCAGGGAAGGAGGAGGAGAGAGGCAACTTGAGATCTAGAGAATAGAAGGGCAAGGGGTTTGTGCCTCCACCCTCTATTTAAAGGAGGAAGGCGCCATGGGGAAGTGGAGTCCTTGTAGGCCTCCCTCTCCTTGGCCAGCGGATCAAGGAGGTGGGGGAGAGTCCTACTCCCCACCTAATCCTTGTCTTACCCCACAAGGATTCCTTGATCCTTTCTTGGTTTTCAAGTAAACTCCAGGAAATCTTCTAGAACCTTCTGGAACATTCCGAAACCTTCTAGAATCCCCATACAAATACTCCGGTACATTTCCTAACTTAGAAAATGATCCCCAATATATGAATCTTATTCCCCGGACAATTCCGGATCTCCTCGTGATGTCCCGGATCCAATCTGAGACTCCGAACAACATTCGGTCTCCAACACACATTCCATATCTACTTAAAACAGCTTCGAACCTTAAGTGTGTCACCCTACGGTTCGTGAACATGTAGACATGATGGAGACACATCTCCGATCAATAACCATTAGCGGGATCTGGAGATCCATAACAGCTCCCACATACTCAACGATGACTTTGTGATCGATAGAACCATTTAACATACGAAACCAATTCCCTTTGTCACGTGATATTCTACTTATCCGAGGTTTGATCGTCGGTATCTCCATACCTAGTTCTACCTTGTTACTGATAAGTACTCTTTACTCGTTCCGTGATATGTCATCCCTTGTGACTTAGTCACATGCTTGCAAGCTAACTAGATGGCATTCCACCGAGAGGTCCTAGAGCATATCTATCCGTCATATGGATGGACAAATCCCAATCTTGGTCCATGCGCTTCAACACATACTTTCAGAATACCCAATGTCACCTTTATAACCACCCAGTTACGAAGTAGCGTTTGATGTCATCAAAGTACCCATCCGGTGATGGTGATTAACATAACCTCATGGTCGAAGGATTAGGTTACTATGCATTTGAAAAGCTTGTAGCAAAACAAACTTAATGAATTGATCTTATGCTATGCTTACTATGGGTGTGTGTCCATCACATCATTCTCCTAATGATATAACCTTGTTATTAATAACATCCAATGTCCATGATCAGGAAACCATGATCATCTATTAATCAACAAGCTAGTTTAACAAGAGGCTTTCTAGAGACTCTTTTATGTTTACAAAACACACAAGTATTAATGTTTCCGGTTAATACGATTATAGCATGAGATGTAAACATTTATCATAAACATAAAGATATAATAATAACCACTTTATTATTGCCTCTTGGGCATATCTCTAACAGTCTCCTACTTGCACTAGAGTCGATAATCTAGTTAAAAACTTGTGCATTCAACACATATGGCTTTCTGGTGTTGTATAGACACTATTGCTAGTGGTAAACATAATCTTCGGATCTGACACTTCCAGGTCCGTGTGTATTTGCATGTCCTTGCGTCTCTACGCATTACTCATTCTCCAATGAGATGGCATTGTATAAATTTGGTCCTTTGGTGAGACCTTTAGTTCCTTGGGATTAAATCATGTTGATACAATTGTCATACAATGTATCTTCATAGTATTATCCCGCTATGAACCACACCTAGTTTGATAACAAACTACTTGACGCAAATGCCCTCATTTGCTGCTACAATAGTAGTCATATACTTAGCCTTTTGTTGTAGTATCTGTCACAATGTTTTAACTTTGGTACTCAACCAAATCCGTTATGGAACTTCCTTTCCATTACATTGTGCCACCCATAGTTTAAATTGAGATAAACTTAATTTGTGACAAAACTAGTATCAATGCAACAATTTACAATGAACTATTTGTCACCACTATATAAATAATATATTCTTAGTTCTTCCAAAGATCATAGGAATATCCCTACTATTGTCCAATGATCATCTTATGAGTCATTCTGGTATATGCTCATAACATTTAGAGCATAGGACATATCTGGATGTGTACATCTCAAAGAATGATTGATCAAAATATTCTTGTGATTTCACCAAGTGTCAAAACACTTGAATTTCGTGTCAACACACTTGAATCTTGATTCAGTCCTTTCCGTGCGTCAAGAACCTTTCTTGTTGTTCCCATATTGAACTCATTCAACATCTTATCTATGTACATTTGGCAAAACCATATTAGCGCCTCAATCTATCCACATAGACATTGATGCCTATTTCTTGGGTTATGCCTAAGTCTTTCATCAAAATGAAATTCTTAACCTGTGTTAATAAAAGATACATCATTTCTAATCAACAATATGTCTTTCACATAATGTATTAGAAATATGTCTTAGCGCTCCCACTTAATTTCTTGCAAAATGCAAACATCTTCATCGTCTCTGATGAAATTAAACCTTTTAACGGTTTCATCACGGTGAATATTCCAACTCCGCGATGCTCACTTCAACCATTGAAGTTTTGCATACTCTTTTAGCATCCTTTGAATTAACAAAACCCTTTGGATCGTGTCATGTACACGTCCTAGGTAACCATTCTATTAGAAGAACTTGTTTTGTTTGTTCAACTACCATATACCAAAATATATGTAGTGGTTGCTACATTAATCCGTCCAGACTAAATGTCGCTATGAAAGATCAAATCTTATCATAGTCAATTCTTTGAACATTGTCATAAACTCTTTCCGACATGTCGACTATTTCATAGATGTGAAACATCCATGTCTATTTCTTTATAGACCCATATACGACTGTAAGGTCTTGCACCTTTCCAGAGGGTCTTTCAAATTCAAAGCTTGATTTCTCGTGTATGGAATTATCAGGGATTTTATGGCTTCAAGCCACTTAATGAAGTCAGGGCCCATCATTGATTATTTGCATGTAGTCGGTTCATCATTGTCAAACAACAATGATTTAACTCTCAAATCTTGGCATTTGATTACTTACCCGACCTACTTGGTTCAATAGGAACTTAGATCCCTGTGACCACATCCTTTGAGGCACGTGAGCCATGAGCATTGTTGCTGCCTCTGGGACACTTACCGATGCTGTGCAACTCAGCACATATTAGCCAAGGTTCAACAACCTTGTCAAAGTTCTATTGTCCCCCCACTTGACTTTTCACCAAAAAATCCTTCTCAAGAAACTCGACATTCTAAGTGAGAAACAATTTTATCTTCGGTGTTATGGAGGAATACCCAATGGTTATTCAAAATAACCTACGAATACATGCTCATCCGACTTTGGTTGTAAACATTTTACTTATGCCTAGCATACCAAAAATGTAAGAAAGGACAACCTGGGTTTTATCCCAAACCATGACTTATATGGTGTCATTTCAACGGATCACGATGGAGCTATTTTCAGTGTAAAAGCGGTAGTCACTAAAGCTTTAATCTTTAAATTATAATGGCAGTTTTATAAATGACACCTTTGATCTTATCATGTCAAACAAGGTTTCATTACATATCTTGAACACTCCATACTCCTATGGTGTTTTGGGAAATGCAAATCCATAGAACGATTTCCTCAAATCTTAGGTGTTTTGCTAAACTTGTAACTCAAACATCTTTATGATCCAATCATAAACTTTTTTTTTATTTTCTTGTTACAATAATTTTCCACTTCATCTTGAAAGTCTTTGAACATTTTCAAATGTTTCATACTTCTTTCTTATTGAGTAAGTATATACATATACTCACTCAAATCTTCGGAGAAAGCATATGAAGTTGAAATCCATCGCCCACGACTACATAATGGACTATATACATCAATATGTACAAATTCCAATCAGTTAGTCGTCCGTTCCTCTTTTGGCCTACGAAGGGAGTTTTAATTATCTCCAGGAAAGTATCACAAGCGTCATTTGATCAAAATCAAAGACTCCAAAAATCCATCAACATAGAGTTTCTTCATGTATCCCTAATATAATTTAAACGGTGATGTCACTTCGCAAGTGATCTTTCAATTATTTGTCTTGCAACATTTTAGCATTAGTTTTATGGTCGTTATTTCTCCAACCAGACTTGTATATCATCCATCTATTATGGAATACGGTAATTATTTGAACAACCTTTTGTCGTCATAATACCTGATCAAAATAACAATTATTGAAACAAATCTTGAAGGTAAGCTTTGATGTTAACGAGCAACACAACAACCCTTTGTTTGTTTTCGATGAACATCATCACATATTCTCTTGCTAGTTACTTAGGTCATTGCAGTTCATGAATTGTGTTGTCCTGTATGACACTTCATACCAACCAATTCGGTATCCAATACCGCAGAACCATATTGTTTAACAACCAAGGAATACAGCCATAACATGTATCTTCTATATACCTAAGTTGGACATCTCCAATCTTTTCTTTTCTGCCAAATATTTTATAGATTCTCTTTCAACAATTCCTTTTCTTTTAAAAGAATCTATCAACATCAATAGTGGTGTCATTCACATGACACATAGTACAAAGTGTGTATAGTCAAATACTAATACCTTTGGACTTGCACTTTGAAGTGGATCACCTTCATCAAATGTTTGGCATTCTTTCAAAATTCCATTCTTTAGTAATCTTTTAGTGTACTAAACATTTTACTTACATCTTCTATTCATCCTTATCATGACAACTTTCATGATCAAGCTGTTATAGCTTATAAAGGTGAATTGCGAGTATAATGTTTCTTTTCCAAAACCTTTTGGAGGATTAGGACGACTGGCGTCTTCAACCTTCACAAATTCTCATCAAATATGAGGACGTATACTCTATCATGTGGTAACCAATACATTGTTTTAGATATCGCAATACCTTTCACATATGATGGTTTCTGAAACATTGCTTTCAGCTCTTAGATAAACTAGATATTAAAAACAATCTTTTGAGTATCAAGAATCATGGAGGCAAACATGATACATTAGATACTAACACTGGAATTGTTACTCTTGATTTAATACTATTTATTAAACTTCACAGAGTAAACGGAGTTTGCTGAAAGTTTGCAATATGACTTTTAAACTTTAGATTGACACTCAAAACAATACGATACCAGTTCATAAAGCAAATATCCAGAATTTATATAGTTCTACTATCTCAACTATAACTAAGCGTAAGGTGGTGAACGGATGCCAATGACTACAACAAACTATGCAAATTCACTTTGATTGTGTTTATGATAAATTGAGTTTGACTAATCCAAATTACAAAAGAACTCCCACTCAAAACAACATCCCTCGAGTTGTTTTAGTGATTACATGAACCAAATCCACTACACCAAGTCCGATCATCATGTGAGATGATGTAGCTTTAAAGGCGAACAATCAACATGTTCATCATATCATCCATATGACTCATGCTTTACTTTTCGGTATTTCTTGTTCCGAGACCATGTCTGTACATGCTAGGCTCGTCAAGGTTAACCTTAGTATCCGCATGTGCAAATCTAGCTTGCACCCGTCGTATGCACACGTAGAATCTATCACACCCGATCATCACGAGATGCTTCGAAACGACGAGTCTTAGCAACGGTGCCTACTAAGGACGAACACTTTATTACTTGATATTTAGTGAGAGGGATCATCTTATAATGCTACCGTCGCGATCTAAGCAATACAAGATGCATAAAGGATTAACATCACAGGCAATTCATAATTAGTGTGATATGATATGGCCCTTTCTTCTTATGCCTTTGATCTCCATCTCCAAAGCACGGACATGATCTCCATCATCACCAGCATTGCGTCAAGGTCAGTGGCGCCGCTTCATGGTTGTCCATCATCACTAGCAACTATTACAACTACTTGGAATAAAGCTATTACAAGATGAATAGACACGCAGGTCTTAACAGAATTAAAGACAACCATTAGTTCCCGCCGTTGCCATATTACAACAAGGATCATTGCATACATCAAATATAATCACAATCACATGATGGCCATATCACATCACAAAACCCCTGCAAAAACAAGTTAGACGCCTCTAATTTTCTTTGCATGTTTTACGTGGTTTGGGTCTTTCGAATAAGAACGGATCTTACCTACGAAACTTGAACCACAACGTTGATACAAGTGCTATCAAGTACAAAGTGTAAATTGGATCTATACTATGGTGGGAGAGACAGACACCCGCAAAGCCACTTATGCAAAGCAAGTTACACGTCAAGCGTGGAGCAAGTCTCATGTGCGATGACATGTAAGGTTAGCCCGAGCCGCTTCATCCCACCATACCGCAAGATGCAAAGTACACAAAGCAAAAGACGACACGAGCACCAACGCCCACAAAATCATTGTGTTCTACTTGTGCAACAGATCTACGCATAGACACGGCTCTGATACCACTGATGGGTTCGTAGCATGGAAAACAAAAAAATTCTACCGCAAGAACGAACAAAACCCAGATCTAATCTAGATAAAAGCCAAGATCTAATCTATTAGACATGTGCAACGAGATAGATCTGTACTAACCCTTGTAGATCCGAAAGCGTTACGAGATCGGATCTTGTGGTTGATGTAGTCGATCACTTGCCGATCTCAAGATCGAGTAGACGATCCTTCCGGCGCCGCGTTCTGGCAGCGCTTCCGCAGTCGATCACACGTGCGGAGTCGAAGCAGACCTTCCTCTCCCCGTTCCAGCGAGCAGCGGAGGTAGTAGATCTCTCCATGGAATCCCAGCAGCACGATGGCGTGGTGGTGATGGTGGAGTAGAGAATTCTGCAGGGCTTCGCCTAAGCCAGAGCAGAGGGAAGGAGGAGGAGAGAGGCAACTTGAGATCTAGAGAATAGAAGGGGCAAGGGGGTTTGTGCCTCCACCCCTCTATTTAAAGGAGGGAGGCGCCATGGGGAGGTGGAGTCCTTGTAGGACTCCCCTCTCCCTTGGCCGGCGGATCAAGGAGGTGGGGGGAGAGTCCTACTCCCCCACGAATCCTTGTCTTACCCCACAAGGATTCCTTGATCCTTTCTTGGTTTTCAAGTAAACTCTAGGAAATCTTCTAGAACCTTCCGGAACATTCCGAAACCTTCTAGAATCCCCATACAAATACTCCGGTACATTTCCTAACTTAGAAAATGATCCCCAATATATGAATCTTATTCCCCGGACAATTCCGGATCTCCTCGTGATGTCCCGGATCCAATCTGAGACTCCGAACAACATTCGGTCTCCAACACACATTCCATATCTACTTAAAACAGCTTCGAACCTTAAGTGTATCACCCTACGGTTCGTGAACATGTAGACATGATGGAGACACATCTCCGATCAATAACCATTAGCGGGATCTGGAGATCCATAACAGCTCCCACATACTCAACGATGACTTTGTGATCGATAGAACCATTTAACATACGAAACCAATTCCCTTTGTCACGCGATATTCTACTTATCCGAGGTTTGATCGTCGGTATCTCCATACCTAGTTCTACCTCGTTACTAATAAGTACTCTTTACTCGTTCCGTGATATGTCATCCCTTGTGACCTAGTCACATGCTTGCAAGCTAACTAGATGACATTCCACCGAGAGGGCCCAGAGCATATCTATCCTTCATATGGATGGAGAAATCCCAATCTTGGTCCATGCGCTTTAACACATACTTTCAGAATACCCAATGTCACCTTTATAACCACCCAGTTACGAAGCAGCGTTTGATGTCATCAAAGTACCCATCCGGTGATGGTGATTAACATAACCTCATGGTCGAAGGATTAGGTTACTATGCATTTAAAAAGCTTGTAGCAAAACGAACTTAATGACTTGATCTTATGCTATGCTTACTATGGGTGTGTCCCCATCACATCATTTTCCTAATGAAATAACCTTGTTATTAATAACATCCAATGTCCATGATCAGAAAACCATGATCATCTATTAATCAACAAGCTAGTTTAACAAGAGGCTTTCTTGGGACTCTTTTATGTTTACAAAACACACAAGTATTAATGTTTCCGGTTAATACGATTATAGCATGAGATGTAAATATTTATCATAAACATAAAGATATAATAATAACCACTTTATTATTGCCTCTTGGGCATATCTCCAACATATACTGTACTAGATATTTGTGAGTTTATATCTAAACTCTCTATGTGAGATGATCACACCACACAAGCATACTTTAAACCACATGGGCCTCAATTAAATGGATCTGGGTATTACATATGGACACCTGGTGAAATTAAGCCTGGTTTTGAAGAGCAAGAGTCACCACATGCCGACAAACCTGAGAAATCAAACTCAACTATGCAAAATGTGTGTACACCTTTTCTCTTGTGTCTTGCTACTGAAGAGCGGACAGTTGCGCTTTGGGTGGTTGTCTCCTCACTATAACCAAGTGTCCATCATAGATCTTTTCCTTAGGCCTTCCATTCCGAAGTAATGCTTACTATGCATATGACACGTCTCGATTAATATCACTAGTAGATATGAAACATGTTACATATATGATAGTTGACCGTGAGGAGCTCGTGTTTTGGCAATACGGATGTATAGACTATATACACAAGAACCCAAGAGATTGCAGGCATGGATGGAGCAAAGTATCAGACTTTAATTTATATGGCATGAATTAGATTTACGTAGTGGTTGAGCAGCACATGCCAGAGTTGCATGCTGTCAACGATATGCTGCTTGGTACGGTTGTGATAAATTGAGCCGATCAGCATTTCCCGTAGAAGTATTTCAAAAATCTGCGTCTGACGCTCTCCTCTAACTTCTGAGATCCTTTACCATCATCCTGAGAAAAGTAAACAATAAAAGTTAAAATAGACTAAATATAGCTGAACGGTCCTAAAAATCCCTCGAAGGAGATAACAAAAAACCCAAAGCAGATTGTATCCTACCGCAAGGGTAGTCCGCAAGAATCTTTGCAGCAGCGGCGACACACTGCATGGTGGCTCAACGGCGAAGCAACATACAACATGCAAAGAGTGTCTCATGTCCAGTGAGAGGTCGGAAGGATGCCTTGTGCATCGGCAGCCCTTTCAACTTATCCCTCGTCAATATGTTAAGTTTGGTCATGATTTGTGAGATGGAACAAATTCCTATCCTTATCCAAGGGCCGCACCTCGCAACTGCTCTAAGCATGTCATGGTACCTTCTGCACGAGAGCCACTCTGTCTTTTTTCCCTCTCACATTGACAACGTTCTTGAAGGACCAAGGAGGCCTTGGTATTGAAGTTCTTGAGTTAAAAAATAGATGTTTGTTGAGTAAGTGGTTGTTCAAACTTCTTAATGAGGAGGGTGTGTGTGGCAAGAGCTGCTACAAAACAAGTACCTCAAACACAAGACTCTTTCTGAGGTTCGGGTGAAACCTACTGATTCTCCCTTTTGGAAGGGGCTTATGGTAGTTAAGGACGAGTTTTTTCATAGAGGTCATTTCAAAGTAGGTGATGGCTATGCTACTCGTTTTTGGGAAGATAGATGGTTAGGGGAGCTATTTTTTCAACAACAATATCCATCCTTATATAATATTGTGCAACATAAAAATGTTTTGGTTGCAGATGTTATGGCTAATGTACCACTGAATATTGAATTCAGAAGATCACTTACTGGTAATAAATGGGAACGATGGTTACATTTATGTCAACGGTTAATGATGGTACAATTGTCGCATGAGTCGGATAAATTTGTGTGGGGATTAACTACCTCAGGTACTTTCTCCGTAAAATCCATGTATGAGGATCTTATGAATGGTCATACGCCTTTTCTTAGCAAATATTTATGGAAACTTAAGATACCTCTTAAGATTAAGATTTTTTATGTGGTTCTTACATAAAAAGGTGTTGCTTATGAAGGATAACTTGGTTAAAAGAAGATGGGTTGGGTGCACAAAATGTTGTTTTTGTGGTGAACCTGAATCTAATGACCACCTGTTTATTACTTGTCCTTTTGCTCGTCTTCTTTGGCATACAGTCGCTGTGACTTTCCACTTGGTTTCTCCAACTAGTGTGGATCATATGTTTGGTTCATGGTTGGATCATATGGATAGTACGACGAAAGCCATGATTCGCACTGGTGTATCAGCTTTATGTTGGTCCATATGGAGATGTCGTAATGATATTGTTTTTAACAAGAATAAAACTTTCAATTTTATGCAGGTTATTCATATGATGGCGCATTGGGTGCAGCTGTGGGCGTACCTATTACCACCTGGGCACCGAGATGCCATGTTGTCCGGGTGCAAACGGCTGTTGACGGTCGCTCAGGAGTTCTTCAACCAGGCTACTTGGCAGCATACTAGACGACTACATAATGTTTAGTTGTTATATGTTTACCTTATTTCGCTGGTTGATCTTTGTGGCAATTTTTGCCAATTCTTAAGTTGTAAACTTGATACTTGACTTATGTCTTTAATAAAGACTGTGTGCATCGATTGATGCAGAGGCTAGGGAGTAATACCCCCATTTCGAAAAAAACATTGACAACGATTCGAGACATACTCTGGTCTCTTTACTAGTTTGCTTTTTTATGCAGCTCACATGTCTCACACTTCTTATGCAACTCTCATGTCGCACGCTAAGACATACACAAATTGAAACCTCGGCAAACTTTGCATGGTCAATTATTTTCGAGCTATTTTAGCCACATTCCTTGTTCGATCTGTATCGAAAAATCTTGCTAGACCCGCCTTATGGTACACTACATGACAACCGGGCCACACTTAAAAATTCAGACACCCGATGTAAAATTAATTTCAGTCCGTGCAAAAAAAAAAAATCAATTATGAGAACATGTAATTTATGCTTGATGGAAAATAATGATTTTTTTACTAGATGCAATTTGCTGAAAAAAGTAAGTCTCGAGTTTCTTGATACAAAATTTCTAGTCAGTTTAGTAATAATGTCTTGTCCAGATCCTGATTTTAATGCAAAGAAGGGGGGTTGATCTCAAATTGCATCCATATATATGATTGCCCATTTGAATTTTTGAAGGTTTATTTGTATTATTGTTTGGTACCTTGTGTCAAAAATAATACTTTTTTTAATATATACGATTATTGGTTGAGTAGCACACTAGTTCTTTTTTAGGGGAGTAGCACACTGGTTCTTGCCAAACCAAGTATATGCACACAATGTAACTTGTACTCAGTGTACTAGCTAAGGTAGCTTGCCACGTATTCCATTGGATCAAGAATAAAATCGAGAGTAACTGTCGAGCTGCGTCCAAACTTTGACAAATGTAGCTAAATTGTGCATGACTCGCATTACCCCATTCTAACACGTTGTATCTTCATGATTTACTATCTCTGACTCTGTCAACACACCCCACGGGCGGAAATGAGTACTAAAAAAATGAGACCTGCCAGGAACAGCCCTTGGCTACCGCCAAGCCCAAGACTCCAGATAGAGCACCCGTACTGCTTGCCAACAAATCAGTACTGGCATGGAGCGCACATGAGTGCTATCCAACCTTCTCCGGACCGGCAGTACGACCCAACTGTTGGCTGCTCACTATGACCGATTGTTCATCGTAGACATTCACATTTTCCCTAGACCTCTCATTCGAAAGAAATGTGTGCCCATGCGCTCGTGCGGCGTTCTCCATCAAGATGACATGATTGAATTTCTTCATTGTCACTCCGCAGTCCACGTCAATCCCATCACAAACAGATACAAAATGTTAAGATGGGATAGCCGACCATGATAGGATCTCGTGTTGGGTTCGGTAAGATGATCCCCAAGAGACAAATTATAAGTGCATGTATATATGTACAGCTGGTGGTCGACCAAATGAGTTGAGTCAGATATGATGAAGTGAACATAAATATGGTGGAAATAGATATATGGATGGAGTGAAATACCAGCTTTTCATAAGACATAAATAAATAAAGATTAAGAGTATTGACCGAGTAGCAGGTGACAAATAAGTTCCATGTGCCGTGAAAATGATGATAAAATATTTGGTGCTTCCTCTCCTTATGATGCTTTTGTGCAATCAACGTGTAAAACTATAATAAAAAAATACAATGAAAAGTTGCCGAAAAGTTTTTTTACAACATCAACACAAGATGGGTCAAGAAAGAAAGAAAGACAAATCAGAGTGGATGGATAGCAAGAGCATCTCCCTAAGGGTGAAATGTGGGCGTCGACGCCGGAAATCTCGCCCGGGCCTCCCCCCAAAACTAAAATGGCACCGGCGCGGCCCAACTAAACATTTGGCGCCCCCAGGCCGAACCCAACCCGAGGAGGGGGGAGGGGGGCAAGCGGGGGCATCGGTGCAACTTGAAAAAGTTGGTGGGCCAGCACTGTTGGCGGGACACCAAAATGTTCCCTCTCTTTGCCTTCCTAGCTGCACAGTCTCTCCATTTCCCCGTCTCACCTCTCCCCTCTAGTGCGCCACCTGTCGCCGCCACCATGCCGCCAAAGAGGTACCAAGATCCTCGCGTGTCGGTGCCCGCAAAGAAAGGGAAGGCCGACAAGCAGCGGCCGGAGAAGATGACCAACGTGGAGTGGGCGTTTGACATCCAACATTAGCATCATCATCATTCTTGCTTGTTTGTTTGGATCTTATCCATGTTTAGTTCTAGAGCTTGTATTCATTACAAGCTCTAGTTCTTTAAAAACGGATCTCCCCTTTACATCTTATGTTCATTACAAGCTTGTGTTCATTACAATGCTAAAATCCGCACCGCATCGAATTTTTTTTTGCGGTTCACAACAAATGGTGCGTGCTGCATATTTTTTGTATGGAGGGATCTCGATGTGGTTTACTGCAAACAAAAAGACGGTTGATGGGAAATAATATTCAGCTATAGTGCCTCCGTTCTCGTCGCCGTCGCCACCGCCGGAGGTCGATTCCGACTATCTCGCAGTCGACGCCACCGCCGGAAGTCGGCCGCCAGAGCTAGAAAGGATGGAAAGCAGCTATGCACAGTTGCACACACGCGCACGCGCAGCAAACAAGCAGCTAAGCAGAGGCGAATCCGCGCAGCAAGCAAGCAAGCAGGGACGCGCAACAAGCAAGCAAGCACACGTAGCAAGCACGCGCAACAAGCAAGAAGCGAAGCAGGGACAAACGAATCCAGGCGGAGGCGGCGCAATTCCGGGCAGAGGCGAAGCGATTCCGACCACTGGCGGTGTGAATCGGAGCATCAGCTCGGAGCAGCGGGGGCACACGCCAGGCCCAGATCCATGTCTATGAAGAAGACGATAGAGTATTCGTGGGTATATTCTGTTTTGCGGTATGCATATGCGGTATCTGTTCCGCGTCGATATTTTCGGACAAAAAAGATGTTTTGCAGTACACGACATTCGTTTTGCGGTACCGCGGGATGGGGTATCCACTAGAGACGCTCTTAAACAGGAGCCGTTGATATCAACTCACTATGATTAAGTGTTCATTGTAGACGTTTTCTGTAGACCTTTCATTCCGAAGATACCGGTGCATGTTACTGGGCATATGCTGTATTTCGACTGCGTTGACATGATCGAAGTGATCAACTGTACATTGACAAACCAAGTCCACAGACTAACATATACTCCCTCCGTTTTAAAATATAAGATGTTTTAGCTTTGTGAAAAGAGTGTATCTAGACCCTTTTTAGTGTATAGGTTCATATAGGTTTGGAATGAACCTACACACTAAAAGAGGTCTAGGTACACTCCTTTCACAATGCTAAAACATCTTATATTTTAAAACGGAGGGATAATGTTACAAAACTGTGGATTCGATAGCAGACCATGATGACCTCGTGGTGTGGCACTATGAGGCGGGACATTAGGTATGCAAGGACCCAAGAGGCTAGAGATAATTAAATTGTGGGAGCTAGCACCTATGTGGTTTTTTTTTTTTTGAAATGGGGATTACCTCGGCCTCTGCATTCTAGGATGGACACAGCCCATTTATTAAAGATATCAAAAGTGTTTAAAAGGTTAGGTCATATATTATGGTGAAAAGAAAGTGATGAGAAATTGATGCGTACATATATAAATATATACAGTTGAGCACAATTATAAATTTCTGTAGACAAATAAATTGGACTTATGAGCAGTGAATGAGTAGCACGTGTAACATGTCAGAGTTCCGTGACGTAAAACCTTGACGACCCACACTCGCGCTCCGCCGTGCTAGTGTACTTGGTTCGTGGGATAATTCGAGCGGAGCGGCGATGACGGAGGAACATGATGCGGTCTACATATTGTGATTGGTGTCGTTGTGTATCATTGTCCCGTAAGAGAATGGAACTATATGGACGATTGCTGTTAATTTATCCCCTTGACCTGTGAATTTTTATTGTGAAACATGATCTACAACGAACTCCTTATGCAAGGGTCGTAGCTCTAGACACGCCTATGATACCTTCTGATCATGAACTCTGCTCTCTCTAGTTCCCTTGCATCAGATTCGGATGCAGCTCTGCCGTCGAACGTTTAGACAGCGAGTCCGCCCAGTACGTGCCAGACACGCATTTCGCAGGGTCGCACTCTATGCTGAAATTCATGTGGTACGAGTGCTCCGCACGTGAGACGCCGTACCCTGACTGATGTGCCGCTGCCGGCTCATGGCTACCTCCCAACTGGTGGAGAAACCCCTGCCGTATTGCCGTCCGTCGAAATAGCAGTGGGCAAAACAACAAAACTGGAATCTCGAATCAGTAGTTGGTCTCTAGGCCTTCACCCCTGCATAGGGAACCTGGTTATGCATTGCCGAAGAACAGGTACTCAAAAAACTAGCAGGAAAATTGCTAAAACTAGCAGGAGTGCTATGAGCAATTCAGCCACATACCAGGCCAGAGATGCATAGATAGGATGCTGTAGTTACAAAAACTAGCTGGGATCGGCTTATATCCCCAGTGATCTTCTTGCCAATTAAGATCCACTTATATCTTGAAGAAATTATCTTTTAAGACATGCCTACATTATAGGTTGCTGTTCGTACAAAACGAAAGTTCCTGGAGACATCTTTGTGTTCACGAACTACGCCCACAGAACTGGGCAACTAGAAACACGTGCGCACAGAGCAGCTATGAGCAGACATATATATGATGGTACCTTTGGGAAGTCTATCAAACTTGGAAGCCCAAATCAAAGCAGAACTGGGCAACTAGAAACGCGTGCGCACAGAGCAGCTA
Source organism: Avena insularis (assembly GCA_023614405.1). Taxonomy (NCBI): domain Eukaryota; kingdom Viridiplantae; phylum Streptophyta; class Magnoliopsida; order Poales; family Poaceae; genus Avena; species Avena insularis. Next base: position 35,294,320 of record CM042696.1, on the reverse strand, counting down.
TGAGCACACATATAATGGTACCTTTGGGAAGTCTATCCAACTTCGAAGCCCCCAAATCAAAGCAGAATTCGATATGCAGCACCGCCAAAAAACAAATCCTATGTCGCGCCGCAGCATTGAATCCGGCGGACGCATTGTTGGATTTGGACAGGGCAGGAAGCCGACATGTCCTCCCAAAATTTCCATTCTGAAATGATGCTGGTTATAATTTAGTAGTTAAGAGAAATATATAGACACTGAAAGTGCTGCTTCTCAAGGAGGGAAAGAAACACTGAACATCCTACGTACCAGAATTCTTCTACACAATATTCCGGGAGCACTCCTTTAGCTAATAAGCTGAGGCAAATCATGCGATGCAACCCATAGTTTGCATATGGCATAAGCATATATTGTCTTTCCCTCACCAATCACCACTAAGGTTGAAGCCAATAAACTTGAGGAGCCTAGGCAACCACAAATCATGCAATGGTACAATGCATAGTTTGCATATTACATGCGCACCATACATTGCCTCTCTCTCCAATCACCATAACTTAGACAACCACTGTGACCCATGCTAACTTTCGGTGGCCAACAACCATTTCTTGCCAAATCACGCTCCTCAGCCATCAGCTTCACTTTGAGCATCTCCACCGGCGGCCCAAATAGCGTTCCCAATAGACCTATGGGGTCTAGACCCAGATTTAGTTCCCACTGGCTCCCCCCAATAACCCGTTGGCACATTTAGGAGCCCAATACAATAGTCGGAAATTCCACACCGGCCCCTACCCACATGACATGTGATAGGAGATCCCGTGCTTCAAGTGACACTGGATTTAGCCCGCGGGCCAGCCTCTCCACCTGCCTCCCGACCCATAGAATAGTCATCACCACCAATGCAGCAGCCTCCTCGCGCCTGCCTCCCCCCGACAACCCACCACCAGAATCGCCTCAGTCGACAACACCGACCTCCAGCATCTTGCCCTTGTTAAAGGATCTCTCTCCATCGACCACCTTAGCCTCCAATTGCTTCTCTGACTCCGTGTTCGCCTTCGACGCCTAACATGTCGAGCTGGGATGACAGAGAGATGGTCATTGCTTCATGGCACGGCGATATGAGCGCTTCTCCCTTGTCACCGTTTCTTTGTGCAATGTAGGATTTTTAGATTAAGAGAGTAGATTATGACATGTTCTTTTAGTGTATTTTGCTTAGTATGGTCGTCGGTTTATAGCTCCCCAAAGTATACCATGCCCCTGAATACATCACTGACCCTGCATGGAGTAGCATTGTCTACCTACAGGATGTTAGTTCAGATGATTTGTGTAGTGTCCTCCATCGTGCGGAGGAGAAAGTCGTTTTCTTCGAGGGAATAAACACATGTCACTGCTTATACGCCTGCTTATAGCACAATGTTGATATTGTGGTAGGATTTGTCAATTTTACACATCAAAATGTTACAATTTTGCACATTTTTACTTCTAGGATGGTATAAACGGTGGCTTTGTGAGTTGGGCTCATCCTGAGTGGTATTGTTACTTCTAGGATGGTATAAACGGTGGCTTTGTGAGTTGGGATCATCCTGAGTGGCCTTTGACACTACAATGCGCACTATCCACTTTGTGGTATATGTATGAGAAGAGCAACAATTTAAGGATCGAGTAGAAGATTCAAAATTGCTAAGTTGTTAAGAACTTGTTTGAAGAGAAGAACAAGTTGGATGCCAAATACACTAGTTTGTTGGCAGATGTGCACAAGTGGATGGATACCACTGAGATGTAGGTGTTGCAAGCAAACATGGCAAGGTTGAAAGAGAATTATGACACTGAGTTGCCCAAGACAAAGAAGAGAGATCAACTGCTAGAGGAGAAGAAAAAATGGGATTAAGGATTGAAAGCAATGAGAGAGGAGAAATAAAGGTTGGAGTACATGTTGTTTGATCTTCTCAAATCATGTTATGCAATGAAAGATAAGATGGAAGATCAATCAAATTTGCAATGAATAAAAATTTATGTAGTAATTAGTTTGAATTGTTGTATGAATTGTTCTATGAGACTATTTGCATGTACTAGATGAAGATAATATAGCTAAATGTGTAGTTTGAATATTCTTGTATGTACTAGAATTTGAATTTCAAAAAGTTGTCCACTGATGGCTCAAGATATGTAGAGCTCGTTGGGAACCCCAAGAGAAAGGTATGATGAGCACATCAGCAAGTTTCTCTCAGTCATGAAACCAAGGTTATCGAACCAGTAGGAGTAAGGAAACAACTCCAAGGTGTTGCTAACAACTTGGAATCCTGCACAACACAACCATAGAACTTTGCCCCAACTTATAATGATGTTGTCAATCTCACTGATTTTGCTAAAAAAAGATTAAACGTATAGTATAAAAGATAGTAATTGCTTGCAGAAAGTAAACAGTAAACAGTAAACAGTAGATGATATATCAATAGTAAAGAAATGGACTGGGGTCCACAGTTCACTAGAGGTGTTTCTCCTTAAGATAAATAGCATGTTGGGTGAACAAATTACAATGGGACAATTGACAGATTGAGAAAACATAGCAATGAATATACTAGACATCTTGACTCCTATGGGATTTGATTGGGCATTATAACATAATACATAGATCATAATCCAACTGCATCAATGACTAATAATCCATCTTCAGGTTATCATCCGAACCCCTTCTAGTATTAAGTTGCAAGCAACAGATAATTACATTAAGCAAAGTGTGTAAAGTAAACAATACAATTTTCCCATAGACAAAGGATTGTTGTTTTCTCCCTAGTAGCAACAACACATCTACAACCTTAGAGATTTCTGTGACTTCCCTAGATTACTAGAGGCATGAACCTACTATCGAGCATAAATACTCCCTCTTGGAGTTACAAGCATCTACTTGGCCAAGATAGCTACTAGCAACGGAGAGCATGCAAGATCACAAATAACATAGATATGATATAACCAATAATCAATCTGACATAGTATCTCAATATCCATCGGATCCTCGCAAACACAACATATAGGATTACAAATAGATGATCTTGATCATGAACGGAGCTCAAAAGATCTAAACACGATAGCACAAAGGAGGAGAACCAACCATCTAGCTACTGTATGGACCCATAGTCCAAGGGTGAACTACTCACACATCATTCCGGAGGCTGGCATGGTGATGAAGAAGGCCTCCATGATGATCTCTCTCCTCCGGCAGGGTGTTGGGAAGAGCTTCGGATCCCCCCGATCTAGGGATGGAGATGGAGGCGGCTACTTTCGTGGAATTTTGATCGGGTCCTTAGGGTTTCTGCATCGAGGTACTTTTATAGGCGAAGGGGCAAGGTCGGTGGCCGCTTGAGGGGCCCACACCAGGGGACGGCGCGCCTAGGGAGTGGCCGCACCAGCCCTAGGTGTGGCCACCTCGTGGCCCCACTTCGGCTGCCCTTCGGACTCCGTGTTCCTTCTGGTAAAATATTGACTTTGGCTTTTGTCCCATCCAATTCCGAGAATATTTCCTTACTAGCTTTTCTGAAACCAAAAACAGCAGAAAACAGACAACTAACACTGCGACATCTTGTTAATAGGTTAGTTCCAAAAAATATATAAAAATACGTCAAAGTATAAACAAAATATAAGAAAATTGATATAAAACAATCATGGAGCATCAAAAATTATAGATACGTTTACGGCGTATCATCCACAAAATACAATGTGCCACTGGTTCCCGGCGCTATCTTCTCGGCAGTTGCTCCACCATTTGTGACGCTTGGCCATCTGCGCCACCATTGATGACGAGACCTTCTTAATGCATGTGGACGCCCATATCCCCCACCACTTGCGCCCGCCATCCACTCACTTCTCCCCACTGCTCGTCATCGAGAGGCTCTCTATGAACTGGTACGAGGTCAGAGAGTGCTCCCGGTATGGAATCCTTGCTCTACCGCACGCCGCGCTTCCGCCGGGCTTCGACATCTCAGCTTCGACGAGGTGCCCGTCGTGTCGGTACCGCATGGGAACGAGATGACCATCAAGATTGCGGAGCGGTGCCGCCAACTACTGGAGTGGAAGATGGTAATGTACCAGTACTTGGCCGATAGTAGGTACTAGCTAAGGTGTTTCGCGAAGGAGCGGAAGATGGCCCTAGCCATGTGCGGCGCGCACCGACGAGAGTTCCGACCACATCTACGCAACACCAAGGAGCGGCAACGCTTCTAGTTTGTGCACAGACGTGAAATCTATGATGTCATCTCCGCGGCACACTATGACGTAGTCATGAGGGAGGCAAACATCACAAGGATCATGGACATCGCCTTCGACGAGGAGGACACGGAGGAGGCAGACGGTGACGCGGAGGAGGAAGGCGGTGATGCCGAGGAAGCCGTGAGGACCAGGTCAACGGCGGAAACGACGATAGCAGTGACATTGTCGACTAGACTTCGGGTTCGCTTCACTTCTATGTAATTTCTATTTATTATTTTATTTAGGAGTATTGGGGGCGGCTGTATTGGGCTTGCCGGTATGGACGGCGTCCCATTCTCGTGTACCGTCCGCTGGCTGTCCATTTGAATAATGGGAAGGTTTCTTTGTTTGTTTGTTTGTTTGTTTGTTTGTTTGTTATAGTTGGTCCCTTGTATTACCAATACTTGTTTAATATTTATGATTATCGGTTAAGTAGCCCAAGAAAGCTTGTCAAATAAATTTATGCTCATAGGAAAAATTTCTCCACTATTTCCGCGAAGGCCCGTTCTTGTATTAGGAACTGATCAGAGAAGACAACTGTTTATTTCGAGCTAGGATATCTGGTTTGCGCGTTACCTTCAAAAGAAGAGATGGTCAACCAGACCTGGATACAGTACAGTTCCTCAACTCGCGCTGGTGCATCCATGCAGATTAGTACTTCAGTGTAACACCTCAAAAGGAGAGATACTACACAGTTTTATTATGAGCCATACAAAAGTAAGAAGAAGAAAATATGGCTGTTGCACATCTGCTGTAATCAGCTCACTCTGACCAAGTGTTCGTTGTAGATGTTTTCTGTAGGCCTCTCATTCCGAAGATATGAGTGCATGTTGCGGTAAAATATTCCGCTTTGCGACCGTCTTTCATGATCAAAGTGGTCAACTGTACATGGACCGAACCAAGTCCAGCTATTAACATCATTAACAGATAGTAAGAAACAAGTTGTAGATTGGATTGCCGACCATGACGATCTCGTGTTGTGGCAATATGAGGTGGAACATCATCAGGTATGCAGGAACCCAAGAGACTAGGGATAAATATTGGGAGCACTTATGTAGTTGGTCATCCAAAAGGTTAGGCTCATATATGATGAAGTGAACAGAAAGTGATACGTGTATATATATGGTTGAGCACAATATCAGATTTTTGTATGAATAAATGAGTTGTGGTTGAGTAGCATGTGTGCCATGTTATAGCTTGGTGGCGTAAAAACATGACAATCCATGCTTTTTCTGTGCTATCTAGTGTACTTGGTTTGTGGGATAATTGAAGTGGCTTACATGTGTGAGCAATCTACTACTTCCTCCGTTCCGCAATGTAAGCTTTTTAGAGAGCTAAAACAGCTTGCTAAAAGGGTTTATATTGTGGAACGGAGGTAGTAAAAAAATGAGAGTGGACTTTCTATGCACCTGCTAACTGCACACTCCTCTCCGGGTTGTTCACATGTGCATCAAGATCTGTGCTAGCCTTTTCCCAATTAAACAATTTCTCTTTGTTGTTTCTCTCACACCACACAAGTTTTGACGTAGGAACTTCGCATTTCACTGAAACATTTGAGATAGAATGTGGGAAAAGTATATCGAATTTTATTTGACACTAAATATATGCATGTTAAAAGAATTTGTTTTGAATTTAAAATATTCAATGTTCCAATATTTTAAATTGCGCAAAAAAATGAACTATTTTTCCACATTCTAGTTGACTTTTATCAGCAACCTACAAAGTTTCAAATCCTTTTGTTATATAGTTTGGGATATACGAGAAAGAAAAATTCAAAAAAAGTGTGGGTGTACAATGAGCACCTGCTCAATCACAACTTTCCCATAACATTATCGGCATATATTGCTATACTCCATAGCGAGCTCAGCTGTGTTCCCCGCAAAATGTGCCAGGAACGCACGTCGCAACCACCACTCTTTCTCGCACCATATGGCGCAATTTCTGTGCCGTGGTCAGCAGCAGAGTAGTTGTCGGATCCACGCCATAACCTGACTAATCCAAACCTTAGGCCACGCTTGGGTGGCCAGTTTGTTTTCCGGCTCCGATTTGTTTCCCTAGGAATTTAGACGTGCACAACCGGCTCTGATTTGTTTCCGGACGAGTTTGGACATGCACAGACAATGTCCGTACACCGTTTAGTTTCTAGTTGGATATTCCAGTATTTTGGCTGGTAATCAAATAAATATGAAGCTAGTTCTCTCAGACTCCATAAAAATTGAATCTTTCAACATACACAGTACAGTATACACGAGCAGTCCACATAAAAACATCCCAGATCATATTTTAACAGTTATCCATGAATACAAGCTTCAGTTTTTTTAGATCAACAACAAAGTAGGTTACTTAAATTACAAATAATAGCCATTCAACAGACTTGAACTTAGATGGACTTCTGAAGACTTAGACTCGCATGGACTTCTGAAGACTTGAACTTGGCATCCTAAATAAAACAAATCAATATTAGAAAACAACTTGTTCTGTGATTATCAATATTAGAAATCAATAATACAAATCAAAACAGCCTGTTCTATGATTATCGATCCTCATTGGCATGATAAATAAACAATAGTAGTAAATCAAAATAATCCACCCAACAATAATCCACAAAGGAAAGAAGACACGTATGTTAATTTTTCCACACATGGGCTAATTACATCTACCGCTGCTACCTACAGGTGGCTCTAATATGTAGGCCTAAAACCTCTAGAGAAATTAACATTGTCAAATTCACACAAGAAAAGAGTATGTACTCAATTTAGTGCTCTTGTCCATGGCTTGTACTACCATCAGTTTTCCTTGACAAATAGTATAAGATATGACACAGTGTCTCTTCTCAAAGAATAATGATTATTTGTCAAACTCAAGAGAGGTCAGGTGCATGTACTATGTGCCAGCAAGTTAATTAAGCTAGCTCCACTACTTCAAAAAAATTAAGCTAAATCCAAGTTTCAATTATAGAGAAATTACAAGGCAGTGTATATAGTAATCTATATTTGAGGGCAGTACATATATATTCGTGTAGGGAAAAAGGGAACAGGCTAAATTTGTCTAGATTCACAGTACATGCTATATATAGAGGAGAGAGATATATGGGCTATTTCAGCTAGACATAACATCATAGCTGTTTCATCTAGACATAACAGCATAGTGTCTTGGACGACCCAGCCGGATCCGGATGGTCAAATAACAATAGCAATAAGTGAAGCTAATTGATTGACTAAGGCACACTTATCTTTTCCAGCTTCACACAGTAGAAAGGAAAATTAGAAAACAATGAGGGAGAGCCAACTTTAACAGGGAATACAGTACAGCCCAAACCTTAGATGAATGACCCTATGCATGTGTGCAAGCAGATCAAGCTGTAAGCGGGCAACTTCAAATGTAAGGTGCAAAGCTATAAGCAGAATAATACCTATCAGAGCTCTTCACCTATGAAGTATTGTTTTCTCTGGCCACCTCACATGTAACTTCCTCCTACAAAGAGAACAAACAGAAGTAAATATCCACCGCTAACCTGAAGAAATCTGTGCTATAGCAAAAATATATATTCATATAAGAGCGCAAGCTTGATTTATAAAGAAAGCTGCATGTTTTTGAGAAAGCTTGATATATTATTCGTTCCTTGTTGACTGGTTCAGCATTGAGTTGCCCAACTTTCTCTAATCCTTTTGGTTCTGAACCTGTATATATTTTTTGAAAACATGTTTTGGTACCTTGCTTTGCTGCATTCAGCTTTGTCTGCTTGTTAGAATCATAACATCTACTTGGCTTACTAGTTTGACAATTGCGACTGAAACAGATGATTAGCTTGGGTGCACTAAATCTGTTCCAATGCCTGAATTTGCAGGGGAAGGGACTGCTACTGCTGGTGCATAAATCTATCAGCTTACAACCACCGCTCCCATCAACACACGCAAAGCAGCCACATCTAGCTACCTCAATATACCTGACTCGATCATAAAACTCTGAATTTTCAAGGAGAATCAACAATGGTCAGCACAAAGAGGCTTGCTCAGATGGCCAAGAAGTGGCAGAAGATGATGGCCGCCGTGAGACATCAACTAGCAAATTGACTAATACATCTGTAACCCATCTCAGCAAGCAAATCTCAGGATTTCTGTTGGAACTTTATATAAGGCAGTGCCCTGCAAGATCAGGGAGAGAGGTGTCTCACCGGCGGAACAGAGGCGCTGCGCCGGCCAGATGCGGCTGCCGAGCGGCCTCACGGACGGCACGGGGAGGGGGGCACTCGTCGGCGTCCAGCAGCAGCACCGCGAGGACGCGCCTCGACCGCCGCCACGCCCACCGGTAGCGACAGCGAGATCGCACGGAGGCGGGTCGGGTGCTGCCGGCCAGCGTCGGTGGAGGAGACGGAGCGGAGGAAGAGCGCGGTGACATCGGCGTCGTGGAGGTGGACCTGGAGCGGAGGAAGAGCGCGGCGTCGTCGGTCACCGCCCCGCCAGTCGCCGCCCCGCCCGTCTGTCGCTAGGGTTGGGGTCGGCTCTCCTCCGTCGGGTTGGAAAACTGACCCCCGCAGGTCCGAGACGTTTTCGCCTGTAACTGGGCCGGAAAGGAATCGGAGGTGGAAAAAAACGGGCAACCAAGCGGTAATACCGGTATCGGGCCGTAAGTTGTCCGGATCCGACTAATACAGCTGTTTTGGGCTAAAATACAGTGAACCAAGCAGGGCCTTAGGGCATGAGCATTGGTTGAGACGAATGTTGTCTGTAACCTGTCTCCACGTCACAGCCAAAGAATTCTACAGACACAGTATACAGCAGGGTGTCTATTTGACCGTCTGCATGCACTGAAAAATCTGAAGATTTAGTTAATCAAACGAAGAGCAGCTTTTGGCCACGATACGATACACGACGCTCGGTAGTACAATGGGAAAGAGGTTGTCTACAAGCCCCGGTTTCTGCGGCAACCGCCCGTCTTCAATTCTATAGACGGAGGTCTTCTCTCTCCTTCACCTCTCTCTTCCACGTCGTATACATTTACTAGGTGGCCAGTTTTACAGACAGCTGATGTCATCTATTGTACACGCCTTTATTGTACTCTCGATCGAGTACATAGTTCTAGTACAGTCCAACCAGCATGTCTGCAGGCTGCAGTAGTTCATCTTGATGGCGACGGTAAGAAGTCTATCTATTATATACTAAAAGCAATATAAGGTTGTTTTTCGAGACACCACGTTAATCCATATCATCATAATAATTTCTGATAGTTAGATCTGAAAACTATGGTTAGGATTTAACTAAATAACGTAATGGAATTTTATTTCTATACACGTACACATACAACCTCTGTCACGTCTTTAATCTCTAGCGCGGTTGAGTAAAATATAACGTGGTCATGTTCTGATTTTTTCCCCCCTGCATGGAGTCATGTTCCGATCGGTCATGTTTTTCTTTTTTTTTACCAATCGGTCATGTGTTAATTAGCCAAAAGAAAGAGTCCGTAGAGTATATAATACAAAACGTGTAAGCCTAAGTTACCTAACGAGTTAAAGTTTTTTGTCCTACGTACAGAACTCGGGTGTGTTGAGATTTGCCAAAAAAAAAAAAGCCCAAGTGTGTTACAATATCAATCGTTTAAACCCAAAACACCTAACAAGCTAGATTTTTTTTTTGCAAAACCCAGAGGCAGACCCTCACAAATATGCAAGCATACTCATTCCTAAGAATACACGTACGTACACTCAATCTATATGAGCACATTCGAAAGACTGATTCGGCAGGTCTTAACACTCGGTGTCGACTGGAGCGTCGCTCCCACCGAAGAATATTACGCCTTTTGTGAGACATCCTTCTGGTGACAGTACTACAACATCGTGCAAAAAATACACTATTAACACATTTATTTACCAATATATGTAGAAGGTAGCTAGCAATATATCACACGGATTAATATGCATTTTGCTCTTTGTTGAAGTGATGTTCATAATGTGCTTTTGCAAACATTTATGAACTACTGGTGAAAATGGATCGTTAATCAAGCTAACAGTCCGAGAACTAAAGCTTTTTAAAATTTACAACCAAAGAAATCTAGATGATAGTAAAATTACATGCACGCAAGAAAGAGCGGGAAGCTTCCACCATAGGATCTAGCAAAATGCAGTGCCATCAGGTAGCACTCTCCTTAAATAAATATACAAACTGGTTTCAAAAATCACGGTAAGATTTAAAACAGAACATGATTTATTTTCAAAAATGTACAAATTAAACAACTTTTACAATAATATAGGGGATATCCAACTATTGAGGTGAATATTCAAAAATGGTCCAAAGATGATCATCCAAAAATTCAAGGGCTAGCTTAAAAATTATTCAACCAAAGTTCCAAAAAGAAAAATACAAAATATTAAATGCACAATGATGGCATCTAAAGTTTTACAATCAAAGTTTAGAACATAATAGAAAAAACAAAGAAAGGCTTCCACGTGTTTACGTAAAACTTCAAAATTTTCAAAAAATAATCCAAACAACATAACATGTTTCAAATGCTAACAAACTCAAAATTAGTTTAACCATGCCTTTTAAAAACATGTCTTTTGCACCAAAAAATGGCAACTACACATGACGTTGCACTATGTAAAACTAGAAGTGTGGCCACGTGGCAGAAACTCAGCTCGCATAGGTTTATCGTCCATGTAGAAGTAGGGATTGATAAGTGGCGCATCGTAAGACGTGCGACTCACTGACATAGGGTAGTTGACTCGAAGAGCATGATGAAGTGTGTATATAGTGGATGTGCCTTGAGAGATAGAGAGGAGGAGTGATAAAGCACAATGGAAGGTCCGCCCAGAGAATGGTGTACATCCCACATGTTTTGATGGATTATTTGAAGGACGTGAATCATGCAATAACAATAATGATATAGTACCTTGACAGGAAAAAAATCTATATATGATATATGCAAAACAATCTTAAAGAAAACACATTTCCCAATGTATGATACATAGATTATATTAACCACATTAAACGTGTATATGCAACATGCCAATATAATGATATGACGATTACTATTTGGCACAAAGCTTAACACGAAGAGCAGGAAAAGACAAGATTGAATATGATCCACAATATCATAAATGTACATGAAGCATTTGCGGATCACGATTTAATGAATAGTATATTACCCTAACTAAGATCGTTGATCACAACTTTTTTAGGAACACAATTCTCAAAAGACAAGCTTGCAAATTATTGCTTAATCCCTTGGCCGCCAGGGAGATAATCGAATTTTCTAAAGGATCATGTATAATAGAATTGGTTCCATGAATTAAACCATTATGGTCACACCGGAATGATGATTGATCCAACATTATTAGTAAGACTACATCTCAACTATCATAACTGGCATCACATGTTGATCTATGGTTACTTTTCTTCCTGGCGTCTTAGCGGATATTCTATGTGAGATGAGTTGGCGGGAAAGGTGGAATATTGATCCGGTGCCCGTCATACAAGCTAAAGACTTTGATTGTTCCACATTGAAGTGAGAAAGTTAAAAATTCGCTATTTTAATCTTGCTAAAGCATATCTTGAACATAGATTTGAAGGCCAGTCAAAATGTGGACATGCTCAGCATATTTGGAAATTATAAGAGAAAGTATTAATAAATTACAACACACAACAATAAATCAAGAAATTCACAAATATCTATCTATCTATTTATGTGGATTGTAGAACTCTATGATTTTACTTTCAATGTATTAAAGATGATGCCCTCGCAATTGCGAGGGTCGCCCTGCTAGTAAAAACTAAAAATACGAAACACTCAGTTATAATTTCTGTATTTAAACTTGAAAAAAAATCAGAATAAGAACTGATCTTTTTTTTAACTTGAATTCAGAATTAGAATCAGACGTCCTCGGTGCTTATTCTGCACTGCATTCAGAATCAGAAATCACTCATGGTAAGAAGCTATTCACTTGTAGTCTTTTGTTTGAATTTTATCCATATGAGCGTCAATTTCATTTTGCAAGTAAAGGATGCTCGCTTTCAAAACCGTAGGATCAAATAATTGTTTTCTCTATTCTTGCAATATAATTTAATTATTGAAGACGTTTCCACTACTATGAACAATCTGCAGTTCTCTTCTTGCGCTTGTGAATATTGGTGTGCTTATTTTTTTTACTTCGAATACCCAATATAAAAATCGCTCCGCCACTGCAGCATGAGCCAACCTGCCAAGACGCGCCGCTGTCCTTCCAAACAGAAATGGTAAAAATACTTGTGCCCAAATCAGTAAGGCGGTCAACGCAAGACAAGCACTAACAGAAATAAAAGAAAAAATATTCTCGAACTAGTGTTTCGTGTGCGAATTCTCAAAATATTTATAAACCTCTCTTGTCACCGTTTACACATCACAAACAGTGGAATTGTCGCACACCAAGAATTATTTGCTCTCTGCGAACTAGCATCCATTGTAGATGCTTTCCCCTAACCTCTCATTCCCAATGCCAAGTAAGGCGTACCACATTGCTACACACCATAGTCTGTATCGATTGAGATGCCATGATCGAAGTGCTTCATTGCTCACGTCTCATGTTTTGGCAATCTAGGCGAACATATTAGTTATGTAGCCAAGGACCCCCAAGGTACAAAATACAGAAGCACACATATTTAGCTAACAGATCAAAGGTTTGGGTCATATATGATGAAGCGAAACATAAAGTTGATGTGTGTATATATGATGAAGCGAAACATAAATATCAGATTTTCATGTCACAAACATATTAGACCTAAGCGAAACACCTACTGATGAAGAGTACGTGTGAAAGTGTGATTCCATAAAAGCATGACAGATCCATGCTATTGGTTGTGGATAATTTAAGTCGAACCATTTGTTTTTCTTACAAGTGGCCAATATTGATGCGCGATTCTCATGTTCTTGTCAAGAACGGAAAGGGGAGGCAGTACATAAATTTTTGGCAAATCGGCCATGGTCCATGTTCATGACATCTAGTGCGATGCAAGACCATGCATGTTCATGTGACATACTCTGCTCTTTCGAATCCCCGCAACCAGACACTGGCAGACCTACACATCGCAATCATCTTTCCCTCTGCGTGTGCCAGACGTTAGAATTCCACATAGAGTGTTTTAAAGAAAGGGAATCCCCATCCACATAGCGTGTTACGAGGGGAGTCAGCAGGATGAGCGCCATTGTACCTTCGATCTAGGCCTCACGTCGCTTCACAGGGAAATGCTAAGGACTAAACCCACTAGAGCCCCCGATCGGCGTCTCCCATACCGCCGCTGCCATCATCGTCGGCTGCGGTGCTGGCAGGAGCCACCGCCGAAGGTGGCACATAGCGAAACCTCGGCGAGCTTTTGCATGATCAATTATTTTCGAGCTAATTTTAGGCACACTCCTTGTTTGATCTGTATAGCGAATTTTTTTGCTAGACCCACCTAAAAAAATATTACCTCAATTTTACTATAACTTCTACTCAGTGTACTAGCTAAGGCAGGTTGCCACGTATTCAATTGGACCCAAAAAAAGATGGAGCGTAAATGTCCAGATGTGTCCCAAACTTTGACAAATAATGCAGCTAAATTGTACATGGCGTATCATGAACGAGCCACGTTTGTACACCGTCGTATTACTCAATCTTAACACGTTGTATCTTCATGATTTAGTACAGTATTTCTGACTCCGTCAACACAACCCACACATATAACGGACGGAATCATCAGTACTAAACCTGCCCGGGACCCTTGGCTACCGTTGTTTTACAAGAGAAACAAACGTGGATACCCGCCAAGCCCAAGACTCCACAGCACACGTACTGCTTGCCAACAGATCGACGCCCTCAAGATAGTAATCAGTACTGGCATGGAGCGCACATCAGTGCCATCCAACCTTCTCCAGCAGTGGCCAATTGTTGGCTGCTCACTATGATCGATTGTTTATTGTAGATATTTTTCCTAGACCTCCCATTCTGAAGAAATGTGTGCATATTACTGTGCTCATGCAACGTTCTCCATCAAGACGACATGATCAAAGTGCTTCATTGTCCGTGGTCCACGCCGATCCCATCACAAATAGATACAAAATGCTAAGATGGGATAGCCTACCATGAGAGGAGCTCGTGTTGGGTTCGGTAGGATGACCCCAAGAGACAAATTATAAGTGCATGTATTTGTACAGATGGTCGACCAAATGAGTTGAGTCATATATGATGAAGTGAACATAAATATGGTGGAAATAGATATATGGATGGGGTCAAATACCAGCTTATCGTAAGACATAAATAGGACTTAGGAGTATTGACTGAGTACCAAGTGACAAATAAGTTCCGTGCATTCCGTGAAAGGGCGATAAAATATTTGGTGCGTCCTCTCCTTATGCGTGGTGCTTTTGTAATAGTGACGTGTAAAACTACAATAAAAAATTACCAAAAAGTTTGTATTTTACAACGTTGATACAATGCCCAAAAAGTTGTCAAACATTTATCCATAGATCAAGAAGAGTTGACAGTTACAAACAAGTATTATTTGTTGGGCCACGCAGAGATAAACAAAACTTTTTCCCTACGCGGTGCATCCAAGATCCAGCTCAGGTAATAGGCCATGAGATTACCGCTTAGACGTGCAGATGCGGAAGTTGATGTAGCGCATCGAATCAGTGCCGAACGATCCCACAGACAGCCTCCGGATCCCCCGGACAGCTCCTCCGCCAGATCCCACGAGCTTCCCTGTCTCCAGCGCCGCACGTGCAACGCCTATACCGGTATCCACACATACATGAAGGAGCTTCAGACAGAGGATTGCTAGATCCCGTCTAGCCCGAAATAGAAGTAGAGAAAGTGACGGCTAGGTCAGGGACAATCCCTTGTCACTCCACTTATATACACTCCTAGCTGGGCTCAACGCTTGAGGGCCATCTAGGCCGTACCCCAATCTCCACATGGATCTAATCCACATGGGCTCCTTACCCTTAAGTGTGTGACCCTGTAGGTTCACGTACATCTAGACACGACATGAGTCACCACTCCGAGTCGATAGTTAGTGGCGGCCTCTAGCAAGACGTGTGATGGCTCAGTGCACGGCACCCAGAAAAATGCTTGATGGCTCGTGGTTGATGTAGAGCTCGTTGGAAACCCCAAGAGGAAGGTATGATGAGCACAACAGCAAGTTTCCCTCAGTTATAAAACCAAGGTTTAATCGAACCAGTAGGAGCAAGAAACACCCCAAAGGTGTTACTAGCTGAGTTTTGGCAGGGCGCACTACCGGTGCTAGTAGCAACGTGGAGACCTGCACAACACAACCATAAAACTTTGTCCCCAACTTGCGATGAGGTTGTCAATCTCACCGTATTTTGCGGAAAACAAAGGATTAAACGTATCGAATGGAAAGAAGTAAAAGTTTGCAGAAAGTAAACACAAAGCAGTAAATAGTTATAGATTGTATGTAAAGAAAAAGGACCGGGATCCATAGTTCACTAGAGGTGGCTCTCCTTAGATAGATAACATGCTGGGTGAACAAATTACAGCGGGGCAATTGACAAACACCGAGAAAGCAATACATGCATATACTAATCATCTTGACTCCTTTGAGTCTTGATTGGGCATTAAAACATAATACATAGACCGACATCCAACTGCATCTATGACTAATAATCCACCTTTAGGTTATCATCCGAACCCCCTCCAGTATTAAGTTGCAAGCAACATATTATTGCTTTATGAACTGCGTGTAAAGTAAACAATACGATTGTTCTATGAACAAAGGATTGTTGTTTTCTCCCTAGTAGCAACAGCACATCTAGTACCTTAGAGATTTCTGTCACTTCCCCAGATTACCAGAGGCATGAACCTGTTGGAATTATGCCCTAGAGGCAATAATAAAGATGTTATTATTATAATTCTTGTTCATGATAAAGTTTATATTCCATGCTAGAATTGTATTAAGCGGAAACATTAATACTTGTGTGGTTTGTGAACAACACCATGTCCCTAGTACGCCTCTATGGACTAGCTCATTGATCAATGATGGTTAAGGTTTCCTAACCATAGACATGAGTTGTCAATTGATAATGAGATCATATCATTGGGAGAATGATATGGTGGACAGACCCAAACTAAGCGAAGCAATTAGATCGTGTCATTGTGTTCATCTTTGCGAAGCTTTTCTTATGTCAAATATTGTATTCCTTAGACCATGAGATAATGCAACTCCCTGGTATCGGAAGAAAGCTTTGAGGTCATCAAACGTCATCCTATGAGAGGGTGATCATAAAGGTGTCTCTCAGGTGATCGGAAAGTATCTGTTGGGTTGTATGTATCAAGATGGGATTTGTCCCTCCCAAGTCGGAGAGATATGCTTCGGACCCACTCGGTAATCGATATCAACACCGCTTGCAAGCATGTGGTTAAGGAGTTAATCACAAAGTGATATCGGATTACGGAACGAGTAAAGTACTTGCTATGAACGAGATTGAACTAGGTATGACGATACCGACGATCGAATCTCGGGCAAGTAAAATATCGCGAGACGAAGGGAATATATATATGGGATTGATTGAATCCTGGCATCGTGGTTCATCCGATATGATCATCGATGAATGTGTGGGAGTCAATATGGGTGCCCAGACCCCGCTGTTGATTATTGATAGAACATCATGTCTGCATATTCTCGAACCCGCAGGGTCACACACTTAACGTGTCTCGACGCTAGGATAGATTGGATAATTGGTTTATGAATTTTTGTTCGGAGTCTCGGATGGGATCCAGGATATCACGAGAGGTTCCGGAATGGTCCGGAGAATAAGATTCATATAAGGCAGTGCAGTTTTTGGAGTTCGGAATTGTTCCGGGTTAATCGGTATTGTACCGGAAGCTTCTAGAACCTTCCGGAAGGGGACCAACGTGGCCCCACCTTCCGGGAGAGGGCATGGGCCTATGAGGGAGTGTCCTGGCCGCATTGGGCCAGGGGCACAAGGCCCCATAGGGCCTAGCCGATCCTAGATAAGTTTAAACTCGTTTAAACTAGAGATAGGGTTTCTAGATAAGGGATAAGTTTAAACTCGTTTAAACTAGAGATAGGGTTTCTAGATAAGGGAGAGTTTAAATCGTTTAAACTAGAGATAGGCTTGGACGATGGGCAAGGGCTGGCCGCACCCCCCTCTATATATAGAGGGCTGGTGCGCCCCCTCTTCCCCAACCCACACATCTCCCTCCAAGCCCTAGTAGCCCTGCTGCCTTCCTCTCTCCCTCCCATCGCTTGCGGTGAAGCCTGCAGAAATTCTCCACCAAATACACCACGCCGTTGTGTTGTAGATCCAATCCATCTCTCCACCATACTTGCTGGTCCAAGGAAGGAGGATACGTCGAGGTGCTGCACGTGTGCATCTCACGGAGGCACCGCCACTTGTGGTGCTAGATCGGATCGGATCGCGAGGAGGAGAAGCGAGTACGACTACATCACCCACGTTCCGACGAACGTTCCGCTGTGCGAATCTTCAAGGGTATGAAGATCTAATCCAATCTCTCTCGTTGTTTGCATCTCCTAGATTAGATCTTGGCTTTCCCTCTGTTCGCTTCCGTAGAAAATTTTGATTTACTATGCCGCGAAACCCTTCAGAACCCACTATCGAGCATAAATACTAACTCTTGGAGTTGCTAGCATCTACTTGGCCAAGATAGCTACTACAACGGAAAGCATGCAAGATCTCAAATAACAAAGACATGATAGAATCAATAATCAATCTGAAATAGCATCTCAATATCCATCGGATCCTCGCAAACACAACATGTATGAATTACAAATAGATGATCTTGATCATGAACGGAGCTCACAAGATCTAAACATGAAAGCACAAAGGAGGAGAAACCAGCCATCTAGCTACTACATGGATCCGTAGTCCAAGGATGAACTACTCACGCATCACACCAGAGGCTTGCATGGTGATGAAGAAGGCCTGTGGTGAATTCCCTCTCCGCAGATGTCTGGGAAGAGCTTCAGATCCCTCCCGATCTAGGGATGGAGATGACGGTGGCTACAGACTCTTTCGTGGAGTTTTGATCGGGTCCTTAGGGTTTACGTCCCGAGGGTATCTTATAGTTGGAAGGGGAGGCCGAGGGGGTGCCAGGGGCCACCACACCACCCCCGGCGCGGGCCCAGCCTGGCCGCCGCCAGTGGTGGTGGCCGCCTCCGCCCTTCTCCGTCTCGTATTCTGGCACTTGATCCCTTCCGAAAAATAGGCACTTTGGCTTTTGTCCCGTCCAATTCCGAGAATATTCATTTTCTGACTTTCCTGGAACCAAAAACAGCAGAAAACAGGCAGCTGGCACTGTGGCTCTTGTTAATAGGTTAGTCCAAGAAATCATATGAAAAGTACTCCAAAGTTGGAACAAAACACAAGAAAGTGGATAAAACCAAGCATGGAACATCAAAAATTATAGATACATTTGCAATGTATCAACATCCCCAAGCTTAACTCCTGCTCGTCCTCGAGTAGGTAAGTGATAAAAAGAAAGAATAATTTTTGAGGTGACATGCACCATCAAAATACTTGATCAAAGTATTTGCAAAACATTCAAAGTTGGGATCATAGTACTTCAATCATAGCATGAAAGACAAAGTTCTAGCAATAAGCAAAGAAACTATGATGCAACATGAAAAGGCACAAATAAAAGATTCATGAATAACAATGCTTTGCAAGACGTTTGTTTGTTTCACATAAAGAAAACATAGCATAATAGTATTCAGCTTGTCCCTCAATAGAGTAGCAAATATAAATGCATAGGACACCTTCAAAGTTCAAAAGAGTGACTAGATACAATAGTTTAAAAACAAGCAATATCAAGTTATGCATCAATCAACTAGTCTTGGGACAATGTACATATAACTAAGAATGGCCACTATGCTCTCAAAGTAAGTGCATAAAGATAGAAGGTGGAGACTCAATATAATGGTGGAAGAAAGACCTTTGTAAAAGGAAGTAGGGATTCAAGTCTCATAAAGAGCTTCCAAAAATTATGGTACTTATAGCTTTCCGCTCTCATTGCCCCTATCATAAGCATCTTGAAGTGATTAAGGTTAAAGTGAACAAACTATGGTGTACATGCTTGACGAAGTATAAGTCAGAAATCTCATGTCCCTTGTATACGAGGGCCGCTCCTCATGCTACTCAAGTTTAGTCACCGGTAAGTTCTTGTCATTGTAAGTACATGTGTATCATTGAGAACCGCCAACAGGGTACCCCTTGCCCGATGATACGGAAGAATCCCCATATCAAAATGACAAGGCAAGCAGACAACGAGCATCTCAGCATTCTTCTTATTTACCATGGGAATATGGTGCTTTTTTCTCTCTTTCCTCTTTTCATAGTATCTCTTTTTTTTCTCTTTTTTCTCAATATAGGACTCTTTTTTTTATAAGAAGAATGCTTCATAGACAGCTCATTATGGTTACACTGCAGGTTTCCACCATGTCAGCATGGATTAGACCAATGCCCAAAGTGCTTTCTAACACATATACATAACTACATGGACTTACAAGCTCCCCTTTCATTTCACACCGACGACATCCATATACAAAAGAGCATGATATCAACTAGGTACAAGTACCAAGTGCAATGTTGAAAGCGTTCCCCATGAAAGCATGGTTCTGCTAATTCCCGACAAATAAGTGCAAGCATATACAACATAGAAGACACAATGGTTCAAGTTTATTAAGGGAAAGTAAAGTAAAGTGTGCCATCAAGTTTGTGAGAGCTTTAATCACTAGTTTTCTCATAAAAAGTTTAATTTGGAAGGTAAACAAAAATATGAATATACTTGGAATAGCATAAGCTAGTAGGTAGGTATGGTGGACTCTTTGGAATAACTTGGTTTAGGGAGTGGGATGCATGAGTGGAACGCATACTTGGTTTTCGAGGCTAGCAAAAGACTGGGAGCGACAAACTAAAAAAGCAATAATGGCTATAATCATGCAGAGCGACAAAACATCATTGATCAAAGCATAAAGTGATATTACAAGTTGAAAACTAAAGGATCATAAAGGCTATGGTGACTTGAGATAGTCATAACATGGTGTGAGCACGCGCCAAGTCAACCCAAATAAAGCATCAAAGGAGAATACCACTATACTATGCTTTAATATGCTAAAACAACACATGATTCATCCAAGACACATTAAGCAATCTCAAATGTTTATAACAAGTCATGCTACAGCAAAGAATACTAAGCATAAAGCCAAAACAATATCAAGCATGGCATGACAAAGCACAGGCCACAGTAAAAAACAAGCTCTTTTTACCACATAAGCATGAACTTTCCTACTCTTTTGCAAACCAAACCAAACTATTTGCAAACCAATGTATGAAAGAGGGGGTCCAACCAATTTATTCATAAAACTAAGCAAACTAAGCAAACGAAAAACCAAAACGAAAACGAAAAAGAAGACGCTCCAAGAAAAACACAACTGTGCATTAAACAATAAAAATGAAGCGTTTGGAAGAAACCTGGGATTTTTATTGATGAAGAAGGGGATGCCTTGGGCATTCCCAAGCTTTGACGCTTGTACTTCTTGGATATTTCTTGGGGTGACACGCGTGGCATCCCCAAGCTTGAGCTTTAGTCCATCCTTCATCTCATTACTCATTCCTTCCATATACCTGAAAATTTTCCTTTATACAAAACTTCACACAATCTTATTAGCAACATTAGTGCACTTAAGATAAATAAGTCTTAAGGTTCAGTTCTAACACCAAATAAACTTCTATTATAACACTAGATACTGTAGCACTTCCTTCGAAAAGCTCAATTCCCCAAAAGAACTTAAAAAGGAACCCACAAGAAGCAAATGCAGAAAATGGTAGAAATCTGTCAAAACAGACCAGCAGGTAAAGACGAATTTTTTCGAAGACCTTCTGTTGCTCAAATCAAAACGTGTTGCACTAACGAAAGTTAGATAACAACCTGGGGCAGAAGCACAAGAAATTACATATCAATCCGACATACAGAGCTATCTCACGAATTTTTACGGTGAAGCACAAAAATCTGTTTCGGGACAACAACTTTCCCAATTATTACTTCACTCTCATTAGAGGTTATTCTTGGCACAAAAAGCAAATAAAAAGGATAAGGAGAGATTATTACTGAAGTAATAACTTCCAAGACTCATCTAAAACTTTTGGGTTATCTCCCAATAAGTACTTTTGTTTAACGCCTTTAAGTTAGGCATAAGAAGCAAAGAAAGAATCAAGTGTTCTCAAATGAAGAAGCATTAAGATCAATACCAGAAATATTTTCAACAAGGCAAGGTATATCATCCAAATAAGTTCTAGAGGATCCTCTCTCAATGCTCTTAGGTTCACTATTCTCATCAAAAGGGTTTGCAGGAACAATCCAATCAAGATTCTTTTCTATGGCATCATGTATTGCTACTAGTTTAAAGGGTATTGGTATCTTAGGTTCCTCCCCATTAGGTTCGGTTTTGTTCATCTTTTCTCGTGTACCAACAACATCTACACATGAGCCTAGCATATTGAAACGTTCAAAGACTTTTCTAGCTTCCTTGGCAACATCATAGAACTCCTTAAACAAAGTTTCTAGAATAAAATCCCTCTTTTCAGGGTCCTCAATTTCTTTAAGCTTAAGAAACATTACTTGCATTAAGGGGTTGAGGTTAACAAACCTAGCTTCTAACATCTGAATTAAAGAAGCTGCAGCAATCTCATAGTTTGGGGCAAGTTCTGCAAGGGATCTATCCTCAGTATCTTCATGCTTACTAACATGATTAAAGAATTCTTCAATGTTATCTTTCCCAATTATAGAACCACTACCAACTGGAAGGTCTTTCAGGGTGAATGTAGGGATCAACATGGTGAGCAAGGGGAGAGGTGACTACGAAAGGAGACTTAATTTTTGTGTGTTTTTGAAATAAGAAAGCAAACAAGACAAAAAGAAACTAAGCAAAACAAAAACAACAAAGTAAAGAGATTGGTTATGAGGGACTCCCCTTGTGAAGATGTCCTTGACTCCCCGGCAACGGCGCTAGAAAAATGCTTGATGGCTCAGTGCACGGCGCCCAGAAAAATGCTTGATGACTCCTGGTTGATGTAGAGCTCGTTGGGAACCCCAAGAGGAAGGTATGATGAGCACAACAGCAAGTTTACCTCAGTTATGAAACCAAGGTTTAATCGAACCAGTAGGAGCAAGGAAACACCCCAAAGGTGTTACTAGCTGAGCTTTGGCAGGGCGCACTACCGGTGCTAGTAGCAACGTGGAGACCTGCACAACACAATCACAAAACTTTGTCCCCAACTTGCGATGAGGTTGTCAATCTCACCGTGTTTTGCGTAAAACAAAGGATTAAACATATCGAATAGAAAGAAGTAAAAGTTTGCAGAAAGTAAACACAAAGCAGTAAACAATTGTAGATTGTATGTAAAGAAAAAGGACCGGGATCCATAGTTCATTAGAGGTGGCTCTCCTTAGATAGATAACATGTTGGGTGAACAAATTACAGCGGGGCAATTGACAAACACCGAGAAAGCAATACATGCATATACTAATCATCTTGACTCCTTTGAGACTTGATTGGGCATTACAACATAATACCTAGACCGCCATCCAACTGCATCTATGACTAATAATCCACCTTTAGGTTATCATTCGAACCCCCTCCAGTATTAAGTTGCAAGCAACAGATTATTGCTTTACGAACTGCGTGTAAAGTAAACAATACGATTGTTCTATAAACAAATGATTGTTGTTTTCTCCCTAGTAGCAACAGCACATCTAGTACCTTAGAGATTTCTGTCACTTCCCCAGATTACCAGAGGCATGAACCCACTATCGAGCATAAATACTAACTCTTGGATTTGCTAGCATCTACTTGGCCAAGATAGCTACTATCAACGGAAAGCATGCAAGATCTCAAATAACAAAGACATGATAGAATCAATAATCAATCTGAAATAGCATCTCAATATCCATCGGATCCTCGCAAACACAACATGTATGAATTACAAATAGATGATCTTGATCATGAACGGAGCTCACAAGATCTAAACATGAAAGCACAAAGGAGGAGAAACCAGCTATCTAGCTACTACATGGATCCGTAGTCCAAGGATGAACTACTCACGCATCACACCGGAGGCTTGCATGGTGATGAAGAAGGCCTCTAGGGTGAATTCCCCTCTCCAACAGGGTGCCGGGAAGAGCTTCAGATTCCTCCCGATCTAGGGATGGAGATGACGGCGGCTACAGACTCTTTCGTGGATTTTTGATCGGGTCCTTAGGGTTTACGTCCCGAGGGCATCTTATAGTCGGAAGGGGAGGCCGAGGGGGTGCCAGGGGCCACCACACCACCCCCTAGCGCGGGCCCAGCCTGGCCGCATGGCCAGGTGGTGTGGTCGGCCTCTGGCCCTTCTTTGTCTCGTATTCTGGCACTTGATCCCTTCCGAAAAAATAGGCACTTTGGCTTTTGTCCCGTCCAATTCCGAGAATATTCATTTTCTGACTTTCCTGGAACCAAAAACAGCAGAAAATAGGCAGCTGGCACTGTGGCTCTTGTTAATAGGTTAGTCCAATAAATCATATGAAAAGTACTCCAAAGTTGGAACAAAACACAAGAAAGTGGATAAAATCAAGCATGGAACATCAAAAATTATAGATACATTTGCATGTATCAACGTGCCAACTCCCAAGCGCTGTAAAGTCAGAAGACAAACCTTTCTCGATGTGACTTTCGTCCGAGTCCCTTTG
The DNA here is from genome assembly GCA_023614405.1 of Avena insularis. Classification (NCBI taxonomy): domain Eukaryota; kingdom Viridiplantae; phylum Streptophyta; class Magnoliopsida; order Poales; family Poaceae; genus Avena; species Avena insularis. Next base: position 35,270,370 of record CM042696.1, on the reverse strand, counting down.
CCTTACGATATATCTTGTCAAGCTATAGGTGAGTTGTTGCCATCCCTTTAATAGATCGACTCTCTCTTCTTGTTCCGTAATATACGATTCACTGGACTAACACTTAGTCCAACTCTTTGGTTAATACTTAACCGAGCCGCGCATGGCCATGCTTCCGAATCATATCACACGAGAGGGCCTAGAGAACATCTCTCCATTACAGAGGGGCAAATCCCATCTTGACAATACACATCATGCAGTTGCTTCACAACCAACCTGAACTCTACCTTTATAACTACCCATTTATGGAACAACGTTTGATAGAACCTAAGCTGGCGATTCACAACCCAGATCATGCAATCACCTCAAGTCGAAGGATTCCATTGCTTGAGACTTCAAATGACAACATGCTCATTGCATCTCAACTGTGGGTCAGTCCGACTCGCTAAACTCTTTAGCCGAATCCATGTAAGTCGGAATAGTATCTCCATACCCATGACAAGTGGAACCGAGTCATCATCCGACTTTCACATTAGCCTAAGTTGTGTGTCCAGCACAACCTCAATGACCAAGAATAATAAGTATGAACAACATGAATATATAGTTCCACAATCGAATCACATATTCAATGATACATATCAGTAGTTCATACATGGACAATAAATTTATGAATACATTGGGAATAACATCATATATGATTGCCTCTAGGGCATATTCCCAACATTATTCACACCAAATTTGAAGGATGTGCTATTCATATTCCGTTTTATCTTTTTTTGTTTCTTGACCTTTGAACTACATTTTTTCAAACTTTATCATCGTTAGAGCACGATGGACAACTGAGACTATGGGTTGTGGGGTAGTTCAAACAAAGGCACAAGCATAGCTAACAATGGCGATGCTATGGATAGAGCTGTAGAGTGTCCGGTGGTTCAACGGTTGAGAAACAACCATGCACTGACGCCCTCCTGCGCACCGTCTGTACACCCGAAAGTATTCATCGTATTACTCAATCTTAACACATTGTATCTTCATGATTTAGTATTTCTAACTCTGTCAACACAAACCACGAATATAACGAGCGGAATCATCAGTACTAAAAAGACCTGCCAGGAACAACCCTTGGCTACCGTTGTTTTATAAGAGAAACAAACATGGGCACCCACCAAGCCCAAGACTCCACAGCACCCGTACTGATTACCAACAGATCGACGCTCTCAAGATAATAATCAGTACTGGCATGGAGACTGGCATGGAGCGCACATCAATGCCATCCAACCTTCTCCGTCAGTGGCTAAGTGTTGGCTGTTCACTATGACCGATTGTTCATCACATATATTTTCCCTAGACCTCTCATTCGGAAGAAATTTGTGCATGTTACTACCCTCATGCGGTGTTCTCCATCAAGATGACATGATTGACGTGCTTCACTGTCCATAGTCCACGCAGATCCCATCACAAACAGATACAATATGTTAAAATGGAATAGCCAACCATGAGAGGAGGTTGTGTTGGGTTCGGTAAGATGACCCCAAAGACAAATTATAAGTGCATGTATCTGTACAGCTGGTCGACCAAATGAGTTGAGTCATATATGATGTAGTGAACAGAAATATGGTGAATAAGTTCCATGCATGCCGTGATAGGGCGATAAAATATTTGGTGCTTCCTCTCCTTCTGATGCTTTTGTGCTATCAACGTGTAAAACTACAATGAAAAGAATATTTGGTGCTTCCTCTCCTTATGATGCTTTTGTGCTATCAATGTGTAAAACTACAATGAAAACTTACCAAAAAGTGTGTATTTTACAACATCGATACAAGATGCATCTATCATGCACGAAAACTTGTTGAACATTTATCCATAGATCAAGAAAGAAAAAGGAGAAATAATAGTGGATAGTAACAAGCATGTATTAATGACACCAAATTTGAATGATGTTCTATTCATATTCATATCTATCTTTCTGTTGCTTTACCTTTAAACTATATTTAATCAAACTTTACCATCGTTGCTTTACCTTTTTCTGTTGCTGAATATCTCATGTTTTGGCAATCTAGGCAAACAGATTAGTTATGTAGCCAAGGACCCCAAGGTTCGAAATACAGAAGCACATATATTTAGCTGCCAGATCAAAAGTTTGGGTCATATATGAGGAAGCCAGACATAAAGTTGATGTGTGTATATATGATGAAGGGAAACATAAATATCATATTTTCACGTGACATATATTAGACCTGAGCGAAACACCTATTTATGAATAGTACGTGTCAAAGTTAGATGCCCTAAAAGCATGACAGATCCATGCTATTGGTTGTGGATAATTTAAGTCGAACAATTTTTTTTCCTTAGAAGTGGCCAATAGTAATGCGCGATTCTCATGTTGTTGTCGAGAAAGGAAAGGGGCGCATGCATGTTTGCCACTCATATGTACTTGTCCCTCAATCTATGAAGTTAGATTCTGATCCATGAAATGCAATGAACTTCTTACACAAGGGACATAGCTTGCAATTGCTCTGTGCACGTCTATGGAAGAGGCAGTACGTAAACTTTTCCGCATCGGCCATGGTCCATGTCCATGACAGCCAATTCAATGCAGCACCATGCATGTTCGTGACATACTCTGCTCTCTCCGCATCCCCGTGGCGAGCTAGGCTCTGTCCCTGCAACCGGACACCGCCGGAAACGCACATCCACACATCGTGTTAAGAGGGGTCAGCAGGATGAGCGCCGTTATACGTTCGATCTAGGTCTCACGTCACTTCCCAGGGAAACGCTAAGGACCAAACCCGGCAGAGCCCCCGATCGGCGTCTCGCATACCGCCCCTGCCATCGTCGGTGGCCGCGCTGCTGGCGGGAGCCACCGCTAGCTGAAAGGCGAGCTTTGCATGATCAATTATTTTCGAGTTAATTTTAGGCACGTTCCTTGTTCGATCAGCTGTATAGCGAAAAATCTTGCTAGACCCGCCTTATGGTACACTTCATGACACCAGGGCCGCACTTAAGAATTAAGACATCAGGTGTACACATTATATGCACACTTAGCTCTTTCCATACCAAGGTATACACGCTCTAGTACTATATGTACACAATGTATATCACCTAAAAAAAATATTAGTTCAATTTTACTATAGCTTCTACTCAGTGTACTAGCTAAGGCAGTTTTGCCACGTATTCGATTGGACCCAAAAAAAATGGAGCGTAAATGTCTAGCTGTGTCCCAAACTTTGACAAATGCAACTAAATTGTGCACGGCGTACCATGAATGAGCCACGTCTGTACACCCAAAAGTATTCATCGTATTACTCAATCTTAACACGTTGTATCTTCATGATTTAGTATTTCTGACTCTGTCAACACAACCCACGCATATAGCGAGTGGAATCATCAGTACTAAAAAATGAGACATGCCAGAAACAACCCTTGGCTACCGTTGTGTTTTATAACACAAACAAGGGTTAATTGGATAGACGCCACTACAAAATCCAGCTATTTGAGAAACGCCACTGCAATTTTGCACTTTCAAAAAATGCCACTTCAACTCTATTTACATCCCACACATATGCCATTACACCACTTAACCTCACATATACTGGTAGTATACCCTCGTATTTCTATCGTATATACATATGTATGGCGGGCCCACTAGAATCAGGCTTAAAATTACAAAAAACACACGATAAATTTGTGAGAATAAGAAATATTGTTATAATTCTCATATAGCTCCAGTTCAACATCTCTGAAACATATCTACAGATTCAATTTACCATCACAACATTAGAAATAGCTCCATAATTATTCCAACCAGTTCAAATACATGCGCATATGCATAGAAGTACGGCTTCTGTTTGCCCATCACAAATCCAAACCTCAGTTTGCTACTCGTTCTTGGTTGGTGTAGTCTTCCAGATGACTTAATCGCTTGAGCAAGTAGAGAAAGCAACGGACCGTCAGCATATAGACTTTCAGTTCCACCCAAAGTTAGCAACTATGCATCCTTCTCTAGATAATTTCCTAGTCTATCTCAAATTGTTTGCTCCCATTGCACCTACCCAAAAATGGCAAGAACGACAGTCAAGAACAGGAGGCCATACCAACGAATTGGACATGTACTACTCTACTCGAACCAGCAACGAACGGGAGGTCAGAGCAACGAATCGAGGGACAGAGAAACGGAAATTGAGGAGTAATTGTACTTACTGCAAGAGAGGATTCTGGTCCTGGCCACCGCCATGCTCGCCCACGCCGCCCTCGGAATGCTCGCCCTCGTACGTGGCCAAGGAGAGAAGGGAATGGGGGAGCTTCCGTCTGATCGCAGAGGGATGGGAATGCGGGAAGCAGCTCCTCTCTGTCGCCATGCTCGCCTTGTTCCACCGACACCACCGCTGCAATGCCCCCCGCCTTCTGCCGCCAAGGGGAGGGAGGATTCGAGGGCTGTTGTCCGGTCGCGACGTGGGGAGGGGGTGCAGGAACCAGGTCCACCCCGCCGCCAGGATCGCTGGCGTCTACCACTATGCCCATGCTCGCCGGTGTCTGCCGCCACCGATTAGGGTTGAGTCACGATGGGAAAGGGGAGGCAGCAATATGCATTTCTGTTGATTGAGTCGCCGTGCGTGGTTGACTATCAGTCTGATTCGTGTGGGACCCAGCATACATACGTATCTACTACAGAATACAAAGGGTATACTGCCAGTATATGTGAGGTTAAGTGGCGTAATGGCATATGTGGGATGTACACAAAGTTGCAGTGGCGTTTTTCGAAAGTGCAAAATTACAGTGGCATTTTTCAAATAGCCGGATTTTGTAGTGGCGTCTATCCAGTTAACCCCAGAAACAAACGTGGGCACCTGCCAAAGACCAAGACTCCACAACATCCGTACTTCTTTGCCAACGGATCCACGCTCTGCTCTCAACAGATCCACGCTCACTATGGAGCGCACATCAATGCCATCTAATCTTGTCCGGCAGTACCCAATTGTTGACTGCTCACTATGAACGGCCGTTCATTGTAAATATATTTTCCCTAGACCTCTCATTCCGATCAAATGTGTGCATGTTACTGCGCTCATGCGGAGTTCTCCATCAAGAAGACATGATAGAAGTGCTTCATTGTCCATAGTCCACGCCGATCCCATCACAAACAGATACAAAATGTTAAGATGGGATAGCCGACCATGAGAGGAGCTCGTGTTGGGTTTGGTAAGATGACCCCAAGAGACAAATTATAAGTGCATGTATATATGTATAGCTGGTCGACTAAATGACTTGAGTCAGATATGATGAAGTGAACAGAAATATGGTGGGAATAGATATATGGATGGAGTAAAATACTAGCTTTTCATAAGACATAAATATAGGACTTAAGAGTATTGACTGAGTATCATGTGAGAAATAAGTTCCATACATTCCGTGAAAGGACATAGAATATTTGGTGCTTCCCCTCCTTATGCATGGTGCTTTTGTGCCAGCAACGTGTAAAACTACAATGAAAAGTTACCAAAAACATCGATACAATGCCCAAAAACTTGTTAAACATTTATCCATAGATCATGAAGAGTGGATAGTTACAAACAAGTATTATTCACACCAAATTTGAAGGATGTGCTGTTCATATTCTGGTTTATCTTTTTTTGTTGTTTGATCTTTGAACTACATTTTTTTCAAACTTTATCGTCGTTAGAGCACGGTGGACGACCGATATTGTGGGCTGTGGGGTAGTTCAAACAAAGACACAAGACTAGCTAACAATGCCGATGCTATGCATAGAGCTGTAGAGTGTTCGGTGGTTCAACGGTTGAGCAACAACCATGCGTGGACGCCCTCCTGTCCTGTGGTAGAACGGAACGATGCCCACCGTCTGCTGGACATGCTAAGTTGTTGAATCACTTTAACTCTGAAGTTGCGATATTATGATTCATGAGATGCAGCAATGGCTCGGATTGGAGCAGACATCGCAACTAGTCTAGGCACATCACGGTGAGGCACTCTGCATCTTTTTCACCTATCGATCGACCATGCTTGTGTTACTCTGCTCTCTATAGTTCCCTTTTTGATGCAACTCTACCATTGCAAACAATGATCGGAAAATTAAATGTGGAACCACAACGACCTCGGATTCATCACCTCACCATACTAGACCTGCAAGTCGCAACCACCATTTAATCTGCCCACACCGAGATGTTAAGACAACGAGCGTCATTGCGCCGTTATATGTCTGATTCATGCCACAATTTGAATGTACATACACATTGTGACTATTAATTGCATTCCGTCATTTTGATGAGACAATCAAACATCTTTTCTTCCATCACAAGTTGCATGTTCTATGTCGCTAGTCATCAAAATAGGTACTAACTCATATCCTCCACTTAAAGCTTGCAATCGTATTGGGCAATTGGTTACATGGTATCGATCAAAAGTGTAACATTATTGTTAGGGTGGGAGGGTTTTCTGTCGTATGGTTGCTTTCGAAATGTAGTAATTACAAGATTTTAATGGTAAGAACTTTTCACTTATGCAGTTCTCTAACAATGTAATCTGTGCTATGTTTTTGGTCACCTCAACAATACATGGAGAATCGAGACATACTTATGAAGGTGTCTAGACGGTGTGACTTTTTTCCCACATGTATGTGGTGTGATCTTCTGATTGGTCCTCCAGCATCATCATAGGTGTTCTATAAGCTCCATATGATTCTTGTATTTGGCCTTTTTTCATTAATTTTAGACAGTAGTTTTTGTGTGTGTCATAACTATGCAGAGTAATCTCTATGAACTGTATCCATGCAATGCTATCTTAATAGTAATAAAGCGTCTTCTATAGAAAAAAGTCATCGCACTCTAATACAAGCAGGCAATGTAACCTCAGCAAGCTTTCCATTATCAGTTGTTTTCGAGCTAACGAGCTAACTGAGTTCTACTTTTTGTTTTATCTTTACGATAAAAATCTTGCTAGAACCCCTTACACGACAGGAATCCAAAAATTTGTCATAGGCTACAGACACATGGCAAAGGATGAAACCCTCAAGGTAAATTGTTTGCCATAGGAAAACTCACGGCAAACCTGTTCGGCAAACTCTGACTGTTAAATCGGCAAGTTTGCCGAGTGCATATTATACGGCACACGGCAAACACTTTGTCATGAGTCTTATCATTGGAAACTACCGCGAGCTGACAACTGGTGGTTCCGTTAAGTAGGTGGGGCCATGCCAGAGGTTTTATGTGAGTATTTTTAAGCCTGCGGCAAATATTGATGCATGCTTGTCGTGAGCAATACAATGCCTACGACAAAGTCGAAGAGTGGGGTCCATGTCCAATTTGTCGTGACATGACACCAGGATCTTACTTATGAAATCGGATACCCTTTTTGAAAATTAAATATAGGCCACGAGACAAAAAAATCAATTATGAAAGCATGATTTTTAACGCTCGGATAAAAATTAATTAATTTTTATTTGACGATACAATTTGCTAAAAATAACTAGACTCGTGGTCAAATTGAGTGTATATGGTTTTATCCATTTGAGTTTTGTGAAGGTTTATTTGTATTATTAGTTGGTCCTTGCATTACCAATACTTGTTTAATATTTCAGATAATTATTTGAGTAGCACACTAGTGCTTGTAAAACCAAGGACATATAATAAACATGCTCCAGCATTAAATCAACAGTTTGTCATGTATATGGGACTGACTGGAAAATATATCAGTTTCTTCTGAACTAGAACAAGTGGTTCGGGAAAACCACTTTTACCAGTATTCTTAGCTTATTTCTTGAACAGAATCACTCACTGCAGATGGTCAAACTCGACTAGTGTATGCATACTAGCTATTACCTCAGTACTACCTCGGTTTTATTGTAAGTTCTAGGAAAGTGTGAACCAGAAGATTAAAAAGTCGCGCGTAGGCTGCTGGCTGCTCACTATGACCTATTTTTCGCTGTGGATATTTTCCCTAGGCCCCTCATTCCCAACGATATGCATGCACACTAGTATTGTACACACTTTGATCATGCTTAGTTGTGGATGGACCCAACCCGTCATTAAGAAATATGTTTCCTATTTGTAGACTGGATATCAGACTATAACCTCAATGTTGTGGCAATATGAGCCTAGATATTAGGAATGCAACGACCCACGAGGCTGGAGATATATTATACGAGAACTCACATCTTTCTAGTTGATAAAAAATGTTGGTTCATATATGATCAAGTGCATAGGATGTGACACATGCATATCTGGTGGAGCAAAATATCAGCTTTCTGTACCAATAGATCAGACTTGTGAGAAGTGGTTGAGTAGCCATATGTGACATGTCGGAGTTCCATGCCCTTGGTTGTCTTTCCGATGCAACGCTGATCGCAGTGGCGAAGCTAGAGATCACAAGACCATGGCAGAAGTTGGTGAAGGAGTTGCCAAAACTCATTGGGTTTCTTTGCACCCAATCCTTGTATACTAGCTCTACCACTAGCTGCCGTCGAACACTTGGACGTCGAGTCCACAGCGAGCTCGGGCCCCCGCCCGCACACCAGGTGCCAGCGTATACGTACTATATCGCAACCACCGCTCACCTCTTGCTCGCATCCCGATGCTCAAATTCATGTGCTGGTGAATAGTGATGAACATTGCGCTGCACTGAAATTTTTATCGTTTTGTGAGATTTTGTCATTTTTGCTGAGTCCAAAATATAATGTTTTTGTGTCGAAAATTTACACACTGATAGAATACAACATTGACTACATCAATGTATTTTCCAGATTTTTTGACACTCTGAAATCAATGTTTTGAAATTTCAAAAACATGAGCAAAGGACGACCTGTTGCCCGTGCGCCAAAGTGAACTTTTGGTAGATTTCTTTCTATGGTTCGGATTGATGCACGGAAACAATTATACGTATACATGCAGTACAATAGTAGAGGTGTATGTTTACACGATTACACATTTACAACGGAAACAGATATCAAGTGATGAATGCCGTGCGCGTGGCTTGCTGCGAGAGCAATCTCCATGCACGGGACGTATGTGTTGAGCCGCATACAGTAAGAGCCGGGCCTAGATGTTGATGCCGTACCGTTGGACCGGTACTCAGTTTCCGTGAGCCGTTCTCGAATCGCTATGTGGCATAATGCAAGACAGTTGTGTGACAGGTGCCGACTGCTCACTATGACCAGGTGTTTATTGTTTATGTTTTCCCTTGGCCTCTCATTCCTAGGAATGCCACATCTCGATATCGATGACATGGTTAAAATGCTTTATTGTATTGTCCATGGAATGAACCTAATATAGCTAGTAGATACTATGAAATATATAGGATAGTCTGGGAGCTCATGTTTGTGTAATCTGCCTGAAAAAACTATGCATAAGGACCCAAGAGATATGTAGAATTTATCAACAATATATGTAGCTGGACCACGAAAAGAGTTGGCTTTCTTATTTATTATACGATAACGTGAATATAATGCATATGCATGTATGTATGGAATAAATATCAGCCTTCTCAAAGTTTTATGGAGTAAATTAGACTTGAGTGGTTGTTGAGAAGTAGGTGCCAGAGTTACATGCCATATAAGCATGACGTCCCACACTATGCTTCAACTAGTTAGTATGCACGTGCAACGCACGAGTCTACCTAAGCATCAACACTAAAAATTGTAAATCAATATGAATAGTAAAAACTATTAAATTGTTTGCTAGCACATAGTTTTATCAAAATTTTGAAGTTGTATGATTACAATAGCAACCAAACCAAGCATACACCATAGTGATATACTATATACACAATATATACCATATAAAAACTATAGAACTGCTTTCTTGAAAAATATTTTCTTTAAAACAAATATTCATAAAAAATATTTACAAGAATTGTTTGGATATTACAATGGTTGTAGTGGAAATTCAACCAGGGTCTCTTAAATGCAATTTAATGCAGTGAATTGAGGAAAGTTGCACCCATGTCTAAAAGTAAGCTGGACCACAGGTTTCTCAACAAGTATCTACCTCTTTACTTCTTGGACCAAATCATCGAATTGAAAATCTTTCACTCTACTTGCAATGAGGCCATATGTCAACAATTGAAAAATTACTTAATATATGTCACGAAAACCCAAAGAGCGGTGCTACATGTACGACGTGTTTTGTACAAGGACTATACGATATGGGTAGTTCACCCTTGATTAAATGGCTAGCTCAATCAGGGATCGTGGGATCCTAGAGTTGGACGAAAAGAAATAGGCTTCGTAATGGAATTAAGGATTATTAAATCTTAAGGACCGCAAAGAAATTTAAAGCAACCATACATATAGGCTATAGTTATGTCAAGGTGAATGGGTGAAATGAAAGATGGCATGTTGACAAAGTGGAAATTTTGTTTATTTGCGGTGCAAAACATCCATGTGACCTCCCACTTTAGCCTTAATTTAATCAAAACACGTGTTTATCAATAAAATCAAGAAAACAGATAATAGGGTGCATGGATTAGTATGGACGATTTGTCTGTGTAACGCAGATCACTTACATCTGCAAAACTAAAGTAAATGAACAGTTGCAGGTGAAGAAAGTCAATGCACAATATTTATAATTTAGAGACAGCAATTCAACACTCTTTAGAAGATATATAAACAACAATATTTACTCACAAATTCAAAACTCCCCAAACTATAGTGAACTCGCTCCAATAAAATTGAGTATACTGAAAACATGTGAGACAAGTAAAACTAATTAAATAGCTCTTGTATTGTAGATACATCGGATTGTAATGAACCCAAGATCAAATACTCAAGGCATGTAGGTTACAGCAGGGTGAATTACCAATACGTTTTTATGAACTCCCATCACACTTGATCCATCCAGAATTCCAATTAAATATTGTAAGATGAAGCTATCTATCATGGATTGATGATCAACAATGCTGCATTGACCAATCCAAATATGTGTGCAATGCAACCAAGGTTAATATGAATGTGCTAAATATAGTGTTTGTGTGAGTCACAAAGAACTAAAGATGCAGGCGTTCACCTGGGGGCTTAATCAGCCAGCAACATTGCTCTGTCCGCCGGAGAGACCTCTCCACGCACGCTGTGCAGGCCGGCACCATGCAAGCCTTGGAGGATGCATGTCGTGTACATGCAGAAAAGAAGATCGAGGACACTGAAGCCCACACAGGCCAGGATGCTGGCATGCACGCCAGGGACAACCTCGTTACGCACACATCGAGGGCACTAAAGCGCAGTGTCACCCCAAACACCGCCGTGATCACCATCATGCATGCCACGGATGGCTTCTTCGAGGCTGTAGGCTCCAGGCATGACATAGAGGGCTTCATCCCTGAATGCCATGTGAAGAACATTTGTTTATCTCAACATCTAAACAAAATTGTAAAGGAGAGGCATCATATGCCGCGGAAGTAGAAAAATTGGATGTCTTCTCATTCCTAATTATGGCTTCTTACCAAGCAAGATTATAGACAAAATGCCCTGTAGGTAGTTCTCGTTTGAGTTATCGGATATAAAATCCCATGCTTCTATGGTCATATGAATGTATACATGAAATCTAACCAACCGCATGCGGTCTTCATTTTAAATATTTCTCGTTCCTAATTGCTGGGATTGAACGATAATTGCAGTCTAAAATTTATAAAGCTGCGGAGTAAGACACTCTGCCGCAGTCATTCCTACAAACACCAGCCACGCACCAGCCAAACAACCAGAAGCGCAAGGAAGACTGGAAGAGAGAGAACAGAGACCAATCGGCGATGGTAGAAAGTTTCTGCAGCCGGCGTCGAGGCGGTGTCAGCCAGGTGCTGGAAGGAGGTCGCCGTCATCCGTGGTCTACTGGTTTCCCGTGCCGGCAGAGAAGCTAGGAGGCGACGTTGGGGCACGGTTGGCGGTACATATCAGGGCTCGCGTGGCGCATCCGCAAGGGATACTCTCACACAGCAATCCGCCTCGAGAGCCCCGATCCCGTGCCATGCGACGGGGGATTTGTGTATGGACGTGATTAGCGGAAGTCTTTACTGGTTCTTCCGTGATTTTAGAATCTGTGATGACTCGAGCGGATCAGGGACCGGGGAGTATGTGCGGGATGAGTCTGCTGGGCAGAGTTTCGTCCGTCAAAACTATTCGCTAAATGCACCAAAAGAGGAATTCTGGGCTAATCTAATCCGTTAGATTAAGTTTTGTGTGTCTGATCTGTGGCTGGAGTATATCTGTGTATGGTAGATGGGGTGTCCGTAGGAAAATTCTTGTTGGGGCCTTTTGTGGTCCGTGATAATTAGAGACAACCCACGAGGTTTTTTTGAAACAGTGGCGACGCAATGCATGTTGACTCGACGACATAGCAACATACACCTATATAAAATGTGCAATTAGTCTACGCCTCAAGGACGGAAGGATTCCTTCCGCTTGTCGGCCCTCTCAAGCTATTCATCATCAATACGTAAATTTCATCATGATTCATCAGATGCAACAACCTCCAATCTTGATGCCGAGGTGGCAACTTGCAACTACTCCAGGCATGTCATGATACCATTTTTTGGATGAGATACTATGCATTTTCCCCTCCGATAGGCAATGTTTGCAACATGCTCTGGTCTTTCTACTTCCTTTTTTTATGCAGCTCACCTGTCAGTAACCTTGTCTAGATCCAAATTTTCAGCTGCAAAGAAGCAGAATTAACGGTGCTACTCGTTTTAAAATATAAGATGTTTTAGCTTTGTGAATGAAGTGTATCTTTTTTTTTTTGGAAATGGGCGTTTTATTATTGTCCATAATGTTTACACCCGGTCTCTGCATACCTAGGATGCACACAGCCGCTCAAACTAAGAGAAAGTAACCATAACAAAAGTATCAACGTTACAAAAAAGATAAAAAATGACGGCACACGTCGATCTAAAACATGTCAATCTGCAGGTCACGCTGCCATCCATATCGGGAGAAAATATCCCTCGCTGTGGTCTGCAATCGCGTACACCCCGCCACAAATAAGTCGCGAAACTCCATACGTTGGAGAGTAGTCCATGAGCGTAGGATAGCCGTGGCACGATAAATCACCTGAAGAGGAGAAGACACAATGTTATTAAAAATCTTGTCATTTCTACATAGCCGAAGCGATCAAATAATGGCAAACGCTCCCACCCTAAATAAAGTCCCATATTTATCATGTATCCCGTGCAACCAATTACCAAATATATTGGTAACGAATGTGGAGGAGATAAACCAGAGACTATATGGATGATTGACCATATAGTACGAGCAAATTTGCACTGGAAGAACAAATGCCGAATTGTCTCATTATGATGACAAAAAATACATTATATACTTCCTTGCCAATTCCTCTTAACAAGATTATCCTTTGTGAGAATGACCCCTTTACGAAGGTACCAAGCGAAAATCTTCGTTTTAAGTGGTATTTTCATGTTCCAAATTTTAGAATTATCAACCGCTGGAATATCCGGTTGGATCAATGCTCTATATAATGAGTCAACCGAAAATTTACCACTCTTCAGTAGTTTCCATTTGAACTCATCTGTCTCCTCAGACAACTGTATCGTGGATAACCGTAAAAGAAGATTATTCCATGATACGAGTCTAGGACCTAAGAGACTTCGTCTGAAAGACACATTAGGAGGATCAGATCCCAATACTGTCGAGAGGGTATCTCCTTTGTGTCTAACAATCGAGTATAGAGCTGGGTATTGTTCGCGAAGAGAAGTTTGGCCAAGTCATTTATCTTCCCAGAACCTAACCTGTGATCCATCCTTAATATTGAAAACACCAAAGCGAAAGAATTGTTTTTGGACGCCATTAGTCCAGCCCAAAAATGTGAATCACCGGGTTTTCAAACCACTTGAGACACAGCTTTGGAGCCAACATATTTCCTCCATAGAATGGTTTGCCAAACACCATCTTCTGATAGAAGTTTGAAAAGCCATTTACCAAGAAGCGCGGTGTTTTTGACTTGCAAATCATGTATGCCCAGTCCACCATATTCTTTTGGTCGGCAAAGCACATTCCATCTGGTCAGTCGATATTTCTTTTTTTCACTATCCCCTTGCCAAAAGAATCTTGATCGGAAATAATCCACTTTCTTCAAGACACCTTTCGGCAGTTGGAAAAACGAGATCATATACAATACCATGTTGGTGAGTACTGAGTTTATGAGGACCAATCTTCCACCAAGGGATAGCAATTTACCTTTCCAACTATTAAGGCGATATTGGAGTCTTTCCTCAACGATTTTCCATTCAGCAACCGAGAGACGTCGATAGTGGATCGGTATTCCCAGATAGTTGATTGGAAATTGCCCCTGACTACAGCCGAAAAGTTTAGCATATAGGTGGGACTCGTTTAGAGCCTCGCCAAAACAATACAAATCACTTATGGAAGTTAATTTTCAATCCAGAGAGTTGCTCAAACACTGATAGTATTAACTTCAGATTCTTCGCTTTCTCCAAGTCGTGTTTTATAAATAAGATTGTATCGTCTGCGTATTGGAGAATGAAATGTATCTAGACCTCTTTTAGTGTCTAAGTTCATCTAGGTTTAGAGTGAACCTAGACACTAAATGTGGTCTAGATACACTCCTTTCAGAAAGCTAAAATGGAGGGAGTAACTACTAAGGCCTCGTTATATCCTATCGACATATGGAATTCATTATTATGGGATTCATAAGATGGAAAATAGGCCTTATTTAAGAGTGATATCCTATATATGCAGCTCGCAATAACTCTAGGCACATATCGGTGAGGCAAACACAATTTTGCACTGTGGTATGTCCCATTCATGCTTCTGTACATGTGCGGCGTGCCGCCATCAGCCAGGGACGTACCTGAGACGTGACAAACGTTGACGATAATCACCCAACTTGTCGAAGCCGGCCGTCGTTGCGCATGGGCGCTTCAACATAGACCTCCTACTTGGTCCCACAGGAGTGACATGTTGCTACATGCGCTGGGTTGCCGGGGCTGGCCTTATTTTTGGTTCCCTTATATTACCAATATTTTTTAATACTTATTGTTATTGGCTGAGTACCTCTTGTAAAATAAAGTTATATTCATACGATAAACTTGCTCAAATATTGATTCGAAAGCCTGCTCGGTTGGGACTAATCAAACAAGACAACTCTTCATTCTGAGCTAGAAGATCTAGTTCAAGCAGTTCCTTCAAAAAAAATGTACAGGTGGACTTGGACACACTAGTGGAGTAGCTATACAAGCTATTACCTCAGTGTACCACTTCAAGAAGATAAATGCTACTAGTAGTTTTTTTTTTTGAGGAAGAAGCTCATATATTACTCGTAACCACTGTTTACAATATCTCTTTTAGCAAGATCGAGTACAACAGGTGGTACTGATCCAAGCCAGTAGCTACAGACGCCTGACCTACTGGCTTGCTGGGCAAGCGTATTAGCGACAGAGTTGAACTTTCTCCTAATGTGAGAAACATAGCACTCATGAAACTGATTTCTAGCTTCATTAATCTCTTTGTAAATACTCCATAGACCTGAAAGATTAGGTTCAATGCTGGTAGAAGCTGCCACCGCTAAAGAGCTAGTAGTTTTACTCTAAAGTACTACCAAAGTGTGATCCACATTGGTTGCTGGGTGCTCACTATGACTAAGTGTTCATTGATGATGTTTTTCGTAGGCCTCTCATTAAGACATGCATGCATGCCTGGTACGGGTTGACATGATCAAAGTGTGATCCACTATACATGGAATAGTGGTCAACACCATTTAGGGCTGGTTTGGATGGAAGAAATCCCGAGAGGATCCCCGTCCTTTCCCCGGTTGAGAAGACCACGTGGAATACTGGCCTTGGTTTTTTTAGACGACCCATTTGGTGACAGCGGGAGGGGAATTTTGGCCCAAACCCCACGAAATACCCGGGTTGCTCTCCCCCACCTCTGCAGGTCGGGCGAATTTTTTCCGTCTCTCTTGGCGACGCTAGCGACTACATGAGCGCCGCCGTCTTCTCCTCTTCCGCCTTCGTTTCCTCCGGCCCCTGCCTCGTGTTCCTCCCCCTTTTCCTTACCTCAGCTGCCTCCGGGCCCTTCTGCATGGCGACTTCCTCCACCTCTCTCAACAATGGCCATCATCCACTGCCTATCCGCCTCCCTCCGGCGTCTGCCTCTCTTGGAGCTACAATACTGGTTGATTCTACTCCACTTGGTGAGCACCCCACTCGATTTCAACCATCTTCTGCACTTCGCCCCCGTTCCACTACTTTCATGGATTCCCTAAGGTCCGGTCAGATCTACGCTACTAGGGTTCGTGGAGGAAGAAGTAATGGTACATGTTGCTGCTCGTGAGGGAGGGAGGTTCGCTCACATCTTGGCTATTCTCGTTCTGGTTACATGCAGATTAATGCTTACGAGGTATATTTCTTGCAACACAAGTGAATTTCTCATGTATACTTTCTAGCTGATGTACTGGGTGGTATTAGCACTGAGACCATCGCTAATTGTTTCAAGAACCAAAGGTACAAGTTTTTGACAAGATTGCACTAATTGTTGTAGAGTATGATTGAATAATGTGCATCATCTCGTGTATCTTTTTCTATAACTAAATAATGTGCAGCATTGCATGTGTCGTACTCCCTCTGTCGCAAAATAAGTGACTTGAGTTTGTCTAGATTCGTAGGGAAAGATTGATCGAAGCAGACGGTGGCGAAGACGACGATAGGCAACACCGCCCGACTTGGATGGAAGACCACCCGTGATGAAGAACTCGAGCAGTCGCGCAGAGCGCTTCCCAAAAACCTTATTCGCCCTCTCCCATACAGGATCGCAAAGGCGAGTGGTTCCAGAGACCTGCTCTCCCGTCCGCTGGTGCACGCCAGCAAACGAGCTGAAGTAGGCTACGGTGGCGGCGCAAGCAGAGAGGTTGGCAAAACCCTAGACTGGATTCGGTGTGTACGTGGTGGAAGTCGCACAAGCGTTTATATAGAGCGGCTCAGGAAACCCTAACAGAGACAAATGTGGGCCGAGTCCACGATGCGCACGTTTAGGTTGGTTACAGTAGTCGACGATCTAGGAGCAACCCAAATAGGTTGACTGTTGACACGGCTATCAAAACATCACAATTTTTCCTGAGTAGCAAAAATAAAGCCACGGCGACGTGACGTGACGGGCGGGCGGGCGTCGTCGGAGGAGGAGTGCGCGTGTAGTTCTCCTCTTCTCACTCATTTTACTAAGTGGTGAACCACTCCATCTTATAAGATGGTGTAACTCTTCTCCAACTTTCTATGTGGGACTAAACTTTATTTTCCACTTCACTCACATGTGAGCTGCCACCAACTTGAGTCAAATCACACATGGGCTTCCACACACATGGATTTTGAGATTTAGGGAAAATTTGAAATCACATATGGGCTTAAATAGATTAGCCCATTATTTCTAACATGTAGTACCTCTCAGTGTGGAAGTATAGGGTACTGAACCACATGAGTAAGAAGGTAAAAGTATTTATTAGCTCTAACTAAAGCGAAACAATTCTAGTTATCTATACCGTAAACAGTTTAAAGGGACAATGGAGGTTTTTTTAATGGTTGAAAGTAAAATGCAACGAGGTAGAATATGTAAAGAAACTTACAAATGGCCCAATCCTGATGGAGAGTGACTTGGAGGCGTTGGTGAAAGAGGGGAGGCGGCCGGTGGCAATTCCACCAGCAGTTCACCCTCCATTCTTTCTCTAGCAGGCACTACAGCCTATCTGTTTATGCGTTTTGTCTCTCCGCCTCCGTCCTTGACACATTGCAAATGTATCTATAATTTTTGATGTTTCATGCTTGGTTTTATCCACTTTCTTGTGTTTTGTTCCAACTTTGGAGTACTTTTCATATGATTTCTTGGACTAACCTATTAACAAGAGCCACAGTGCCAGCTGCTTGTTTTCTGTTGTTTTTGGTTCCAGAAAAGTCAGAAAATGAATATTCTCGGAATTGGACGGGACAAAAGCCAAAGTGCCTATTTTTCCGGAAGGGATCAAGTGCCAGAATACGAGACGGAGAAGGGCTGGGGGCCGACCACACCACCTGGCCGCGCGGCCAGGCCTGGCCCGCGCCAGGGGGTGGTCTGGCCGCCCCTAGCACCCCCTCGGCCCTATAAGTTGCCCTCGGAACGTAAACCCTAGGCACCCGATCAAAAATCCACGAAAGAGTCTGTAGCCGCCGTCGTCTCTGTCCCTAGATCGGGAGGGGGGGGGATTTGAATCTCTTCCCGGCACCCTGCCAAAGAGGGGAATTCACCCTGGAGGCCTTCTTCATCACCATGCAAGCCTCCGGTGTGATGCGTGAGTAGTTCATCCTTGGACTTCGGATCCATGTAGTAGCTAGATGGCTGGTTTCTCCTCCTTTGTGCTTTCATGTTTAGATCTTGTGAGCTCCGTTCATGATCATGATCCTCTACTTGTAATTCTTACATGTTGTGTTTGCGGGGATCCGATGGATATTGAGATGCTATTTTAGATTGATTATTGATTCTATCATGTCTTTGTTATTTGAGATCTTGCATGCTTTCCGTTGTTAGTAGCTATCTTGGCCAAGTAGATGCTAGCAACTCCCTTTCCTGGACACAATTGCGCCCAGTTTTAGAAGAAGAAAACAAAACTCTTGCTAGGGAAGGAGAAATGGTAGTGCTGAAGCTCCTCACGGTCTCAAATTGCACATATATATGATTTATTCAATTTGAATTCTAGAAAGATTTATTTCATTATTAGTTTGGCCTCTTCTATTGTATCTTATACCATGGAGAAGGGGGGGGAGAGAGATTTATGATTATTTTGTGAGTAGTACACAAGCACTTGTCGAAACATGTTATACGCATCAGTTGAACTTGCTCAGGTGTTCATACCAGATATTGTCTCGGTTCTCCACCTAAATAAGGCGATACTACCTCAGCTTTATGTCTCTATTACTATAGTAAGAAGAGGTGTGAAACCAGTTAACACTAGTACCACTATCTAAAGGAAAAGAAAATGAGTCGCGCGCGAGTGTTTCACATGGGAATACGCAAACTATCTATGCACCGCTTATTTCCACGTTTACGCATGACAGACTGGGAAATTGCCGCACATCAAGAAAACGATGGCTCTCTATAAACTAGTGTCCACTGTAGAGATGCTTTCCCTGGAACTCTCATTCTGAAGAAAGGCGTGCCACATTTGCTACAGACATAGCTCGTCAATCTCGATTGTGATGACATGATCGTGTTTCACTGCTCATGGAACGAACCAATTCCATTGATCAATATCATTAATTAACATGTATGAACCATGCATGTTGTAGCTAGAACAGATTAGGTACGTAGCCAAGGACATGAAGATACGAATTATAGATGCACATATGTGTAGCTGGCAGATCAAATGTTTGGGTCATATATAATGAAGCCGAAACATAAAGTTGACTGAGTGTATATATGGATGGAGCAGAATATTAGCTTTTCATATGACATAAATTAGACATAGGAGCAGTGGTTGAGTAGTACGTGTCAAAGTTTGGTGCCTTAAAAGCATGAAAGACCCACGTTATGGGTTGTGCATAATTTGAATCGAACCATGAGGCTTCCATTGTTCTCTTGCTCGGTGGAGATGATTCCAGAACTGTAGTGATTGTATCGTTGTTCTGACGGACAATATTGTATAGAGCGGGATATCGTTCCTATAGTGTGGCGTTAGCTAAATACTTTTCCTTTCAGAATCAAATCTCCGAGTCCTCCTTGATATTAAATGATCCAAAGTGAAGAAGAGCTTCTTTGTCACCATTATACTTTCCCAGAAATGTCAGTCACGTGATTACGAATGAACTTGTGATAAAGCTTTTGAGCATATATATTTTCTTCTTACGAGAGTTCCACACCCCATCTTCGGTGAGAAGATTGAAAATTCATTTACTGAGAAGGGTTTTTTAACCCGAATTTATGAATACACATCACCCCATGGTCTTTAGGCCAGCAAAGAACATCTCTTCTAGCTAGTTGATATTATTTCTTCTTTTCACTATCACCTTACCGGAAGAAGAATCTTGGTCAGAAATATTCCAATCTATGTAAAACTTCTTTGGGTAGTTGGAAGAAAGGTATCATATATAGTATACTACTATATTAGTTACTATCAAATAAATGAGAACTAATCTTCTACCAAGAGATAGTATTTTTTCCTTCCAGCTACTAAACCTTTTTTAATCGATTCTCGACATGTTTCCATTTAGCATGTGTGAGTGCCGGTAATGTATCAGAATTCCCAAATAACTAATAGGAAATTGTCCTTGTTTGCAACGAAACGGTTTGGCATACTAGGCTACCTCATCTTGGGCCTCCCAAAACAGAACAATTCTCTTTTGTGAAAGTTTATTTTGAAGCCATAAAGTTGCTCCAATGCTAGTAAAATCAATTTCAGGTTTCAGGGGGGTTTTAAGGTCACGATCCAATAAAGAATAGCATGACGATAGTAAGTCATCTCGCCTTAGACTTTTTTGTTTGAGAGTTGTGATCAAAATAGAATTACTTCCTCTAGTATTAAATCAAAATTATGTCGCGTATATGGGACCAATCAAAGAATAGAACTATTTTTTCGGAACTAGAAGAAGTGGTTTGAGCACTACCTTCAAAACAAGATGGGCGGGAAGACCTCTTTTATAAGTATCAACCACTGCAAGTGTTCAGTCCCCGGTAGCGTAATGCATACTAGCTATTACATCAGTTTACAACCTAAAAAGAAGACTATCTGCTGAGTTATACTGTAAGTACAACCAAAGTAAGTACCAGCATCTATGGAAGTTGTATATAGGCTACTGGATGCTCACAATGACTATCTTTTTAGTCTAGATGTTTTCCGTAGGCCGCTCATTCCAAAGAGATATACATCATGCACGTTATTGCACATATGCACGTTACAGATATGGTGCATTTCAATTGTGTTGACATGATTGAAGTACTCAAATGTGCATGCACTGAACCAAGTCCACTAATTAATGAACTGAATAGCCGATTAGGAAGACCTCGTGTTGTGGCAATATGTGTGTAGAAATTAGGAACGCAAGGACCCAAGAGGCTAGTGATAAATTATAGGAGAACTTATATGTTGATAGTTTATAGGGTTGGTTCATATATGATGAAGTGAAATTGATGTGTGTATATGGTCCAGCAAAGTATCAGCTTCGTGTACCAATAAATTAGAATTATGAGTAGTGGTTGAGTAGCACAGTTGACATGTCGGAATTCCATGGCGTAAAATCTTGACGACTGATATCACAAAATGTTTTAGGGCATGTAAAAGACATAAACATGTACATTATTAAAAATATATCTTAACTGTTTCTAAAATGAGTTTACCGTATTAATTGTTTTAAAATATTTTAGCCATCTTAGAATGGAAGCATCAACTCACGTTAGACAAAACGGTGCCTCCTATGTTTCTCTATGGGAGAGCCACAACGTACGATGACAAGTCTGTAGAGTGTCGTTGTTCTCATGTCTTGTGTGGAGAATATAATGACGCCCACAGTTTGCTGGCCTTCTAATTTATCCTCAATATATGAAGTTCGATTGTTTTCGAGCTAATTTAGGCCCATCTCTTGTTTGATCTGTAGGACAAAAATCTTACTAGAACCGCTTATGATATGGTATACTACATTACACCAAGTTGTACTTAAGAAATCAGATATGAGCTGATAAAATTAAATTTGGGCCTTGTGCAAATAAAACTAGTCAATTGCAAAAACACGAACTTTTTCAAATTGCATATTTATTGCTTGTTCCATTTGAATCATGGGAAGGTTTCTTTGTATATTTGTTAGTTGGCCCCTTATATTACCAATACGTGTATTGGGTGAGTAGCACACGAGTTGTATTACATGCATTGTATTACCAATACTAACTCGGAAGCCCGTTCGTGTATTATGGCACTGATCAGAAAAGACTTTTTATTCCGGGTTAGGATATCTGGTTTTGCGCACTACCTTCAAAGAAGATGGGCTAGTAAGGCTGAATGCACTACAGTTCCATTGCCTGCAGTGGTGTATCCATACAGGTTATTACCTTACTATAACACCTCAAAAGGATAGACGCTACTCAGTTTTACTATGATCCCTAAAAAGTAAGAAGAACAAAGTATGGCTTTTGCACAACCTTTGATATCAGCTCATTACGACCAAGTGTTCCTTGTAGATGTTTCCTGTAGGCCTCTCATTATGATGATATGGGTGCATGTCACTGTGTATATGCTACATTTCAACTGTGTTGACATGATCGAAGTGATCACCTATACATTGACCGAACCAAGGCCATCGATTAACATCCTTAACAGATATGGCAAAAATTGTTGATTCGATAGAAGACCATGATGACCTTGTGGTGTGGCAATATGAGACGGGACATTAGGTATGCAACAAACCATGAGGCTAGAGATAAATTGTGGGAGTTAGCCCCAAATCAGAATTCGTTCTCCAGCGGCCCAAATCAGCAATGCTTATGAATGAATTGTGTGCTCTGAGAAATCTATTTCCCAAACCATTTGCATCATATTCTCTCTTGTCGAGGACGTTCTTTCCTAATGACATTCCATTCCAAGTGAGACATTGAAATAAAGATAGAAAAAAATCTATTGTTAAAATTGCTTTTTATTTGTCCAGGATTAGTAAATACACCTATCACCGGATCAAATGAATATCTCTCTACTACTTCATCCATGCTATGTTGGCCAAGTTTTCCTACCCCTAGCATGTTGATTCCTTCAAACTGTACCAACAATGCGGTTCGCTTTATCTTTCTCGAATCACCTTGGTTGAGAAAATAGGATTGGCTACCAGATCTGGACACCCATCTTCTACGTTGGTGGTTATCCATGGGTTGCGCTACGTCGGGACATGAAGGACTTCTGGGCGACGATTACTTTGGTTTTCTAGTGCATTTAGTGGCACCACAACGGCATAGTATTCAATGGAGCAGCACCACCAACTCAAGTTGTAAACGGGAAAATTAGGACAAAGTATGAAGCTTGGCGGGGTTAGCGGGTCTATTCAGTGGAAAGGCCTTCCGTTTTCCCCTATTCACGCCAGAGTTGTTGCTTGATGATGAGTAGTTGGATAGCTTAGAGTGGCTGCAGCGGAAATAGCCGTGAAACCGGTCTTGTAAATTTTGTCACTTTGCACTCCTTCTATGTAATGTGATACAATTTCGAGGTTGTATTCTAGAAATAAAAAACCAGCTACAATGTGTCTAACAGATTCCATCATGTCATCAGACCAATTTTTAACCATATTATGGATGGTATCAAGGAGACAAAGAAAGCTTGGGCATCCGAACAAAAATTATCCAACAAAGTTTCTTATATGAGATGACCTAATCTCTTACATCATGTAAAGGAGCTAGCTCTATGGCGAGGTAACCACAAAATCATGGAATGCAATGCATAGCTTGCATACCACACACATACCATGGTCAGGAAAAACCTGAACCGACGGCCTCACTGGTTTTTTAAGAGGCAACAATTCAAACACCAAAAACCAGAGGAAAAAAGGATGTTGCTAGAAGAATTGAACTCAAAACCTTTTGTCAGGTAGAAATAGCGCCACATGAGACCCAGTACCAGTGTGGAATCGACGGCTATGGTAGCGGTGGAGGCCTTGCTGGTAGATGGTCATGTGCAAGCGAGCCAGGTCGTGGGCTTCGTCGGCCAAGTCGACTCTGTTTTGATGGGCGACTTCGTTTTTTTCCTTCTCGTAGTGGCCGACTCGTGGCGAGTCGTGTTCTAGGTCAGTCGGCAAGACTGCTTCGGCGCCATACACCACGAGGAAGGGTGTGAATCTAGTCGACATGTTGACCGGAGGTGCGGATTTTCCCACAGGACCGAGGGTAGCTCCTTGACCCAGCAAACTAGCATCCTTTCGAGGGGGACTTGCAGTCGTGGCTTGAGGCCGTGGATCACGCATACCTATGTACATTAAAGCTGCTCGCCCTCCGGTGGTGTATCCTTGGATGTTTGCTCACTACGACCAGTTTTCCTTGTAGATGTTTTCTGTAGCCCTCTCATTCCGAAGATATTGGTGCATGTTACTGCACGTATGCTGCATTTCGACTGCGTTGGCATGATCGAAGTGATCAATTGTACATTGACCGAACCAAGTCCACCGACTAACATAATTAACAGGTATGTAACAGATTGTAGATTCGATAGCAGACCATGATAACCTCGTGGTGTGGCAATACGAGGCGGGACATGCAAGGACCCGAGAGGCTAGAGATAAATTGTTGGAGCTAGCACTTAGGTGTATATTTGATCTTATATGATGAAGCGATGAGAAAGAGATGTGTGTATATATATATATATATATATATATATATATATATATATAGAAAGATATATATATATATACAATTTGAGCACAACTACAAGTTATGTACGCGAATAAAGTGGTTGAGTAGTACGTGTGACGTGTCAGAGTTCCATGAGGTAAAAGCTTGACGGCCCACGCTCTGATCCGGCGTGCTAGTGTATTTGGTTTGTGGGATAATTCAAGCCGAGCTAGAGCACTAGTAGAAAACAGACCTTTGGTCCAGGGGTATTAGCCCCGGTTTTGCTACAAACCAGGACTAATGCCCGATCCAACGGCTAGATTGGCCCTAGGGGGTGGCAGGCACTAGCCCCGGTTCGAACGAGACCTTTAGTCCCGGGTCGTGTAACAAACCGGGACTAAAGGGTTTCAGGCAGGTCGGGTCGGGCGCCAGATCCTTTAGCCCCGGTTTGTTATACGACCCGGGGCTAAAGGTCTGGCTATATCTTCTTCCCCTGCCCGAGCCACCATTCAAGCTGGTGGCTCTCCTCTCTCTCTCTCTTGCTTCAAGCTCGAGTTCATGCCCTTTTTTTCTTCAAGATTTTTCTATATTTTGTGGTGCCCCATCTATCCAAAGGTTCTAAAAGGTGAGCAACTTCATCCTTTGAACTCTCATTGCTATATTAGCTCATTTCATGCTCTATCTTGTAGATGGATTTGTGGATTTAGTTTGGTAGTAATTTTTGCAATGATAGCATGAGATCGATGTTTAGATTCTATCTATCTTGTATTAATGTAAGGAACTCTAAGGTAAATATCACAATATGTGGATTCTATCTATATATATCTTGTTTTGGCACAGTCTCGAAATTTGATTTTAGAAGCACACACATGCGTGAGTTCATCATTCTAACTAGCTAGCTGGGCACAATATCCTTCTTCGTCTACTTGCGTTCAACAAACTGAAAAAATTATAATAAAGATAGGGTTAATTCATAAAAGCTTGATAAGAAGACATCACAGTACATCTTCGAGAAGCTCCTCTATGAAGCTCAAGATGTCTGAGGATAGGATCCTAAGACATCTTCGAGAGAAGCTCCGCCGTAGTGGTGTCCCTGTCGCACCATCTTGGAGTTAATAACTTCTCTAGCTATAGATTAATACGCCGGGTAACTAAAACAATTCACATATTAGGAGTGTCTATGGTGAAGCTCCTCAAGATGTCCGAGGATCGGATCCTAAGACATCTTCGAGAATCTCTGCCGTAGTGGTGTCCCTGCTCTCGCACATCATCTTTCATTTTATATCTTCTCTAGCTAGATCAGTATGCTGGTGGAGCTAACTAATTTCACATATTAGAGAGTGCCTCTACGATGAGCTCCTCGAAGATGTCTGAGGACGAGGTCCTAAGACATCTTCGAGAAGCTCCGCCGTAGTGGTGTCCCTGGTCTCGCACACCATCTTGCAGTTCTTCACAAGAATGCATACCTATTTATAGATTAAACAGCACAACATAGTGTCGGGCACTGATGACATAATTTCGACACCCTCACCCCTGGCATAGTGCTGCCACCCACCCAAAATAGTGTCGTTATTTAATTTACTGGCTTAGTGCTGCCCACTGAGGACATAGTGTCGACATGTTGTCTCCACATCCACATTTAGTCCCGGTTGGTGCCTCCAACCGGGACTAAAGGTTCATCATATCTTTAGTCCCGGTTACTGGTTTTAATTTTATTTTTTAGATTAATACTAATTAATTATGATTATGTTGCCACACACCCAAAATAGTGTCGTCATTTAATTTACTGGCTTAGTGCTGCCCACTGAGGACATAGTGTCGACATGTTGTCTCCACATCCACATTTAGTCCCGGTTGGTGTCTCCAACCGGGACTAAAGGTTCATCATATCTTTAGTCCCGGTTGCTGGCTTTAATTTTGTTTTTACATTATTACTAATTAATTATGATTATGCTGCCACC
Organism: Avena insularis; assembly: GCA_023614405.1. NCBI lineage: Eukaryota > Viridiplantae > Streptophyta > Magnoliopsida > Poales > Poaceae > Avena > Avena insularis. Next base: position 35,244,147 of record CM042696.1, on the reverse strand, counting down.
CACCTAAAATAGTGTCGTCATTTAATTTACTAGCTCAGTGCTGCCCACTGAGGACATAGTGTCGACATGTTGTCTCCACATCCACATTTAGTCCCGATTGGTTCCTCCAATCGGGACTAAAGGTTCATCATATCTTTAGTCCCGGTTGCTGGCTTTAATTTTGTTTTTTAGATTAGTACTAATTAATTATGATTATGTGTGATGTACTTAATTAATTAAATAATGCAGATGAGCCGGCAATGGATGTACGCTGACCGACTCTCTAACGAGTTCATTAAAGGCGTGCATTCTTTTCTTCTTATGGCCGAGGCAAACAAGCGGAATGGTTTTATGTCTTGTCCATGTGGTGTCCGTCGGAATCATAAGGAATACTCTTCCTCAAGAGTCCTTCACAACCACCTGTTTCGGTCCGGTTTCATGACCGGCTATAATTGTTGGACCAAGCACAGAGAAAGAGGGGTTATGATGGAAGACAACAAAGAAGAAGAGAATGATAACGACTACCATGAATACGATGGTACTACAATGGAAGACATTGATGAAGAAAAATATGAAGAACGGGCATCAGATATGCCTGATGATGATCTTAGTCGGGCCATTGGTGATGCCCAGGAAGAATGCGTAACTGAAAGGGAGAGGTTGAAGTTCAAGAAGATGTTAGAGGATCACAACAAATTGTTGTACCCATATTGTGAAGATGGGCACAAAAACTGGATAGCATACTGGAATTGCTGCAATGGAAGGCAGAGAACGGTGTGACTAACAAAGGATTTGAAAAGTTGCTGAAAATAATTAAGAAGTTGCTTTCAAAGGATAACGAATCGCCCGCCAAGCATTACCACGGGTTAAAGAAGGTTGTCTGCCCTCTAGGATTAGAGGTGCAGAAGATACATGCATGCATTAATGACTGCATCCTCTACCATGGCGAGGAGTACGAGAAGTTGGATGCATGCCCAGTATGCACTGCATTGCGGTATAAGATAAGACGAGATGACCCTGGTGATGTTGAGGGCGAGCGCCGCATGAAGAGGGTTCTTGCCAAGGTGATGTGGTAAGCTCCTATAATACCACGGTTGAAACGTTTATTCAGGAACAAAGAGCATGCCAAGTTGTTGCGATGGCACATGGAAGACCGTAAGAAAGACGAGATGTTGAGACACCCCGTTGATGGGTCACAGTGGAGAAAAATCGAGAGAGAGTTTCGGGACTTTGCAGGTGATGCGAGGAACTTATGGTTTGGTCTAAGTACAGATGGCATGAATCCTTTTGGGGAGCAGAGCTGCAGTCATAACACCTAGCCTATGACTTTGTGTATCTATAACCTTCCTCCTTGGTTGTGCATGAAGCGGAAGTTCATTATGATGCCAGTGCTCATCCAAGGCCCGAAGCAACCTGGCAACGACATTGATGTGTACCTAAGGCCATTAGTTGAAGAACTCTTACAGTTGTGGCACGGACAAGGTGTACGTGTGTGGAATGAGAATAAGCAGGAGGAATTTGACCTAGGAGCATTGTTGTTCATAACAATCAACGATTGGCCTGCTCTTAGTAACATTTCAGGACAGACAAACAAGGGATACAATGCATGCACACACTGTTTAAACGAGACTGAAAGTATATATTTGGATAAATGTAAGAAGAATGTGTACCCGGGGAATCGTCGTTTTCTTCCGCCCACGCACACCCTAAGAAAGAAAGGTAAGCATTTCAATGGTGAGGCAGCCAGCTGGTGTAAGCCTATCCGCTGTACTGGTGATGATGTATTTGATATGGTGAAGGATTTAAAAGTAATCTTTGGAAAGGGTCCTAGTAGACAATCTGTTCCAAAGGACGATGTCGGACACGCACCCATGTGGAAAAAGAAATCTATATTTTGGGAGCTACCCTATTGGAAAGTCCTAGAGGTTCGCTCTGCAATTGACGTGATGCACCTGACGAAGAATCTTTGCGTGACGCTGCTAGGCTTCTTGGGCAAGTATGGGAAGAGCAAAGAAACACCTGAAGCATGGCAGGACCAACAACGTATAAAAGACCGAGACGGCATGCATCTAGAGTTGTTTGAAGGTACTGCTAGCTATGCTCTTACCAAAGAAGAGAAGGAAATCTTTTTTGAAGTCCTTTATAGTATCAAGGTCCCGTCTGGTTTCTCGTCGAACATAAAGGGAATAATAAATATGGCAGAGAAAAATTTTAAAACCTAAAGTCTCATGACTGCCACGTGCTTATCACCCAGTTGCTTCCAATTGCATTGAGGGGACTCCTGCCAAAAATGTTCGAGTACCCATTGTGAAGCTATGTGCGTTTCTCAATGTAATTTCTCAGAAGGTAATCAGTCTAGATAGTCTACCAAGGTTACAGAAAGATGTGGTCCAACGTCTTGTCAGCTTCGAGTTGGTGTTCCCACCATCCTTCTTCAATATTATGACTCACCTCCTAGTTCACCTAGTCGAAGAGATTAACATTCTTGGTCCTGTATTTCTACACAATATGTTCCCCTTTGAGAGGTTCATGGGTGTGTTAAAGAAATATGTTCATAACCGTGCTAGGCCAGAAGGAAGCATCTCAAAGGGATATGGAACAGAGGAGGTCATTGAGTTCTGTGTTGACTTTATTCCTGACCTTAAGCCCATCGGTGTTCCTGAATCACGGCATGAGGGTAGACTTAGTGGAAAAGGCACGCTAGGAAAGAAAGCAAGGATATGTATGGACGGACATTCTCTCACTAAAGCACACTACACAGTTCTGCAAAGTTCCACCTTGGTGGCTCCGTATATCGAGGAACACAAGAATATTGTACACTCCAACAACCCGGGGAATCCTAGCTCCTGGATTAGAGATGAACATATGAGGACTTTCGGCGGTTGGTTGTAGACACATCTCATGAATGACACAAATGTTGGAGAGGAGTTGTACTTGTTGGCCAGGTCACCATCTTCGACTATATTGACTTTCCAAGGGTACGAGATAAATGGGAATACATTTTACATGATCACCCAAGATAAAAAGAGCACCAATCAAAACAGTGGTGTCCGATTTGATGCAACATACGAGAATGGGCAAAAGGATACATATTATGGTTACATAGAGGAGATATGGGAACTTGACTATGGACCTTTTTTAAGGTTCCTTTGTTTCGGTGCAAATGGGTCAAGCTGACAGGAGGTGGGGTTGAGGTAGACAAGAAATACAGAATGACAACAGAGGATCTCAACAACCTTGCGTATAGAAATGAACTATTTGTCCTAGCCAATGATGTGGCTCAGGTTTTTTAGGTGAAGGACATGTCTACCAAACCGAGAAAAGGAAAGATAAGCAAAAGAATACATCATCCGATGAGCCAAAGCGCCACATAGTTCTTTCAGGAAAAAGAAACATCGTGGGGGTGGAGGATAAGACAGACATGTCAGAAGATTCCGCCCTTCGCTGTGAAGGATGACCCAAGCATCCCGTTAAGTAAGGAAGATGCTCCATGGTTACGGATTAGAAGAAAACCCTAACATGTGTGGATGTTGGTGATGTACAATATTATTAAACCTTTATTTTTAATGATCTTCTTATATGTATATGGATATGAACTATCTCGATCTCAATAGGTAGTATTGCAACTTGCTGTGGCCAGACATTTATCAATATTAAAACGTAAAAATTAGTCATAATCATATCTAGCCCTATAGTACACAGCTTCAGGGTCGTCTTCGGAATCGTCATCGTCATCGCTCGTAGCACGCGGATGGATCCTCAGCCCTTCCTCGTAGCAGGCGGATGGATCCTCTGACCTCAGATTCATGACGCGTGGGGGAGGGGGCTCCCGGATGACGACCCCAGTATGCCCTAGGCCTTCACCACCACCACCATTCTTGTGTCTATGCGGCTGGTGAAAGTGCGGGTACCTCAGGCGAGGATGGTCTCCCATGGCGATGTAGCGCATCACGTCGGCGATAGTCCGGTTCGCCCACCACAGGCAGCGACCAGCCTCGTTGTGGTTCACTAGGGGCAGGTCGTCTCGTACCTGGCGAGCTCCCTTTCCTGCCGGTTTGCGAAGAAGGCATTCCAGGTGTCGAGGTTGTCGGGATCCCAATGGGGATCCATCCGCTGCTCCGGCGTGAGCTCAAGGTAGAAGTGGTTCGTGATGGCTGCCTGGCGGGCCGAACCTTGAGGCACAGGAGGAACAGGAACCCCTCCAGCGCTCAACATCTAGCCAGCAGGCAGCCGGTACACCGGCGGGCATGGGTAGCTGGAGGCGCACTGCGCCTTGGTCTCCTCGAGCGTCAGAAAGGCCCAGTAAGCGGTGTCCATTTTTGTGAGAGAGAAGGTGTGGATGGACATGGCGGTCGGCCTAGATATAGAGGGAAATGGTGGGAGAACATGGCGGGAAGCGGGGGAAATGGCGGGAGAACATGGCGAAAAGCGGGGGAAATGGCGGGAAAACATGGCGGGAAGCGGGAGAAATGGCGAAAAATATGTTTTAGTCCTAGTTACTAGTTTTAGTAATAAATATTATATTTCTAATGAGTCTATTATTTTTTGTGAATATTTTGGTATATTATATGTATTTTTCTGTTTTTAAATAATAAACTATATTTTTCCAACATTTGTACTAAATATAATACTTGTTAAACAATAGATAATTTCATTTAAGTTGTATAATAAATTATGATAATAGATTTAAATTATAGATCTTCTTTTTCTGAAAATTTTGATATATAATACATAATTTTTTGAAAACTATAAATCATTTTTGGTTTTGGCACCAAAAATAACCTCCTTTAGCCCCGGGTTGTAATACAAACCGGGGCTAAAGGGGGACCTTTAACCCCGGCTTGTATTACAACCCGGGGCTAAATGGGGGGTGGTATAAATAGCCCACCCCCATCCCGGGTCGTGCCACGACCCGGAGAGCCCTAAATCACCTTCTTCCCTAGCGCCGCGACGCCGACCGCGCCCGTGAGAAGAGGAGCCACGCCTCTCCGTGCTCATTGTCTCATTTAGAGCCAATGCCTTCAGTGTGATCGTGATGTTAGTAGTATTGGTTAATTACGGTTAGTTAATTTTGGTTAGTAGTAGTGTTAGTGTTAGTGTTAATTAGTAGTATTAGTATTTTGGTTAGTGTTAGTTAGTAGTATTAGTATTTTAGTTAGTGTTAATTAGTAGTTGTAGTATTTTAGTTAGTGTTAGTAGTATTAGTATTTAGTTAGTGTTATTAGTAGTATTAGTATTTAGTTAGTGTTAGTGTTAGTAGTATTAGTATTTTGGTTAGTTAGTGTTAGTAGTATTAGTATTTAGTTAGTGTTAGTAGTATTAGTATTTTAGTTAGTGTTAATTAGTAGTATTAGTATTTTAGTTAGTGTTAGTAGTATTAGTATTTAGTTAGTGTTATTAGTAGTATTAGTATTTAGTTAGTGTTAGTAGTAGTATTAGTATTTAGTTAGTGTTAGTAGTATTAGTATTTTGGTTAGTTAGTGTTAGTAGTATTAGTATTTAGTTAGTGTTAGTATTAGTAGTATTAGAATACACCTAATTAGGGTTAGTATTTTAGTTAGTGTTAGTAGTATTAGTAGTTAGTTAGTGTTATTAGTAGTATTAGTATTTAGTTAGTGTTATTGTTAGTAGTATTAGTATTTAGTTAGTGTTAGTAGTATTAGTATTTTGGTTAGTTAGAGTTAGTAGTATTAGTATTTAGTTAGTGTTAGTAGTATTAGTATTTTGGTTAGTTAGTGTTAGTAGTATTAGTATTTAGTTAGTGTTAGTAGTATTAGTATTTAGTTAGTATTAGTATTAGTATTTATCTAGGGTTAGTTAGAATACTTAGTTAATTAGGTTTAGTTTAGTTAGTGTTAGGTTTAGGGTTAGTGTTATTAGGGCAATACTTAGTGATTTAGTTACTGTTTATGTTTTATGATTGTTTATTGCTATTATTTAGTTATGTCGCGTCCACCTCATCCGAGCCTACTGGACTCATGGCTGGGATGTTCGAGTCTAGGCTCACGGTTGGCACTGGGAGGTGCTACCTGTCGGGACTCGTACCTTGGTGAGGAATCCGGGTATCATCATCGACCCGGAGCTTCTTTGGTGGCGTCCACGAGGTCCAGGAGCGGTGCAGAGGGAGCCGGCCCCAAGGAGGTGGTACGTCGTATCAGGAAGGAGGACGGGCATGTACGATGATACATGTATCTTTTGGAGACTAGGTTCTCCAATATCTGGCAGGTTCACGGATCTCACCCGAGCTATTCTCCGGTGATGGTTCCTCTTCTCTGGCTGTAGAGCTCCCGTAGCACAGAACGCGGCAGCCGCGTTCGCTAGTTTGATATGAGCGAGATGTATTAATAATGTACTTTATATTATGAGCGACATGTATTTGTTGGAATTATGCCCTAGAGGCAATAATAAAGATGTTATTATTATAATTCTTGTTCATGATAAAGTTTATATTCCATGCTAGAATTGTATTAAGCGGAAACATTAATACTTGTGTGGTTTGTGAACAACACCGTGTACCTAGTACGCCTCTATGGACTAGCTCATTGATCAATGATGGTTAAGGTTTCCTAACCATAGACATGAGTTGTCAATTGATAATGAGATCATATCATTGGAGAATGATATGGTGGATAGACCCAAACTAAGCGAATCAATTAGATCGTGTCATCATGTTCGTCTTTGCGAAGCTTTTCTTATGTCAAATATTGTATTCCTTAGACCATGAGATAATGCAACTCCCTGGTATCGGAAGAAAGCTTTGAAGTCATCAAACGTCATCCTATGAGAGGGTGATCATAAAGGTGTCTCTGTGTGATCGTAAAGTATCCATTGGGTTGTATGTATCGAGATGGGATTTGTCCTCCCAAGTCGGAGAGATATACTTGGGCCCACTCGGTAATCGATATCAACACCGCTTGCAAGCATGTGGTTAAGGAGTTAATCACAAAGTGATATCGGATTACGGAACGAGTAAAGTACTTGCTGTGAACGAGATTGAACTAGGTATGACGATACCGACGATCGAATCTCGGGCAAGTAAAATATCGCGAGACGAAGGGAATATATATATGGGATTGATTGAATCCTGGCATCGTGGTTCATCCGATATGATCATCGATGAATGTGGGAGTCAATATGGGTGCCTGCACCCATTCTGTTGATTATTGATAGAATATCATGTCCGCATATTCGAACTCAGGTCACACACTTAACGTATCGACGCTAGGATAGATTGGATAATTGGTTTATGAGTTTTTGTTCGAGTCTCGGATGGGATCCGGGATATAACGAGAGGTTCGGAATGGTCCGAGAATAAGATTCATATAAGGCGGCAGTTTTTGGAGTTCGAATTGTTCGGGTTAATCGGTATTGTACCGGAAGCTTTAGAACCTTCCGGAAGGGGCCAACGTGGTCCCACCTTCCGGGAGGGGCATGGGCCTATGAGGGAGTGTCCTGGCATTGGACAATAGGGGCACAAGGCCCCATAGGGCCCAGCCGATCCTAGAGAGTTTAAATCGCTTAAACTAGAGATAAGATAAGATAGGATTTCTAGATAAGGGAGAGTTTAAATTGTTTAAACTAGAGATAGGCTTGGAGGAGAGGTTAGGCTGGCGCCCCCTCTATAAATAGAGGGCTGGTGCCCCTTCCACACACACACACACCTTCCTCCAACCCTAGTTGCCTGCTGCCCTTCCTCTCTCCCTCCCGACTGCTTGTAGGCGAAGCCCTGCAGCAGAAATTCTCCACCATATACACCACGCCGTCGTGCTGTAGATCCAATCCATCTCTCCACCATACTTGCTGGTCCGAGGAAGGAGGAGACGTCGAGCTGCTGCACGCAGCATCTCACGGAGGCACCGCCACTTGTGGTGCTAGATCGGATCGGATCGCGAGGAGGAGAAGCGAGTACGACTACATCACCCACGTTCCGATTTAACGCTCACCGCGAATCTTCAAGGGTATGAAGATCTAATCCAATCTCTTCGTTGTTTGCATCTCCTAGATTAGATCTTGGCTTTCCCTCTGCTCGCCTCGTGAGAAAATTTTGATTTACTATGCTGCTAAACCTTTCAAAGGGTATCGAGCTAGATCTATGCGTAGATGTGATTCACGAGTAGAACGCAACATGGTTGTTGCGCGCTGATGTTTTCTATTGCAAGCCTCTTGTTTGTGTTCTTCTTATGACACGGCATAGTGAGATTGAAGCGTCCAGGCCAACCTTACGCGACATCGTCATGAGACCGGCTCCGCACTTGACGTGTGGCTTGTTCCACACATGTGGCTGGTGGATGTCAGTTTCTCTCACTAGTGTGTTCATGGGATTAACACCGGAGTTTGGCAACCATAATATCACCGTTGTGGCTTTCCGTAGGTAAGAATCGTTCTTAGCATCTACTCCCATAAGCCACGTAAAACATGCAACAACAAAGTAGAGGCGTCTAACTTGTTTTTGCAGGGAGTGTTTTCTGTGATATGGTATGGCCCAAGATGTGATGTGTGTATTGTATGCGATGATCATGTTTTGTAATGTTTCACGACTTGCATGTCGATGAGTACACAACCGGCAGGAGCCATATGGTTGTCTTTATAATTGTGTATGACCTGCGAGTCAACTTCTTATACGCCTTGTAATAGCTTTACTTTATCGCTAAGTAGTTAGCAATAGTTGTAGTTGCTATTCGTGGTGGAGGCAATCATGGTGGAGTGATGGAGATCATGCCGGAACGCACAAGATGGAGATCATTGCGCAAAGATTGGCTATACCATGTCACATAAAGTTATATGCATGTGATGTTTATCCTTTTATGTATCTTATTATGCTTAGATCGCGACGGTAGCATTATAAGATGATTCCTCACTTAAAGATCAAGATAAAAACTGTGTTCTCCCCAAGTATGCACCGTTGCGAAAGTTCATCGCGTCCAAGCATCACGCGATGATCGGGTGCTATAGACTCTACGCTCACATACAACGGGTGCAAGCCAGTTTTGCACACGGGGAAATACTTGGGTCTAGCTTGACGAGCCTAGCATGTACAGACATGGCCTCGGAACACAAGAACCGAAAGGTTAAGCATGAGTCATATGAATGATATGATCGACACTTCGTTGTCCACCATTGAAACCACATCTCTTCTCGTGATGATCGGTTTAGGTGTGGTGAATTTGGATCGTGTTCACTAAACAACTTGAGGGATGTTGAATTTAGTGGGAGTTCATCTAGTAATTTGATTAAGTTGAACTATTTATCATGAACATAGTCTAAATTGTACTTGCAAATACTGTAGATCACATGGCCAAGTCCAAATTCAACTTCAACGTTTTTGCTGAGATAGAAAAGCTTAGAAACAATGGGTCTAACTTCACCAAATGGTTCCGCATTCTAGGAATCATTCTCGCTGGCGGACAAAAGGACTATGTCCTTGAGAAAGCGCTAGATGACGCCTTGTAGAGATGCTACCGCTGATGAAAAAGCTGTTTATCAACATAAGATTATTATGATTTGATTAAGATTGCCATGTTGTATGCTATGGAATCGGATCTTCAAAATCGCTTTTGAGGAGTTCGCCGCCCTTTGAGATTCTCGAGGAGCTGAAAACATGTTTCAGACTCAAGCCCGCTCGAGAGATATGAGATCTCTAAGAAATTCTTTAACTACAAGATGGAGGAAGGGAGTTCCGTTAGTGAGCACGCCATTAAGATGTCGGGCTACACTCAACGCCTTGAGCAACTGGACTGCAAGATTCCAGAGGAGCTCAAGATTGACACTCCTAGCTACAAAAGTTTTGTAGTTGATCACAATCAGATTGGTTCCACTGATACGGTCACCGAGCTCTTCGCAAAGTTGAAGGCTGCGGAGGTGGACATCAAAAAGGATAATATGTGTTGATGGTCAACAAGCCCTCCTTTAAGAAAGGTAAAGGTGCAAAGAAGCCCTTCAATAAAGGCGGCGGCAAGCGCGTTGCCCCTGCTGAGAAGAAGCTCAAGTATGGTCCTAAGCCGGACACTGAGTGCTTCTATTGCAAGGACAAGGGTCACTGGAAGCGAATCGTCCAAGTACTTAGCGGACAAGAAGGTCGGCACCATCAAAGGTATATTTGATATACATGTTATTGATGTTTTCCTTACTAGCCCTCGTTGTAGTGCCCGGGTATTTGATACCGGTTCAGTTGCTAATATTTGTAACTCAAACAGAGCTACGGAATAGACGGCTTGCGAGGGATGAGGTGACGATCGCGCTGGCAACGGATCAAGAGTTGATGTGATGGCCGTCAAGACGCCTCCTTAGTTTTACCTTCAGGATTAGTTTTAAACCTTAATAAATGTTATTATGTGCTGCGTTGAGCATGAACATTATTTCTGGATCGTGTTTATTGCAAGACGGTTATTCATTTAAATCGAGAATAATGGTTGTTCTATTTATATGAGTAACATCTTTTATGGTCATGCACCTCTTGTGAATGGTTTATTTCTTCTAAATCTAAAGGGATGAAACACACATCCATAACATAGAGGCTAAGAGATGCAAAGTAGATAGTGATAATACTACTTATTTGTGGCAATCGCTGCTCAGGTCATATTGGTGTAAAGCGCATGAAGAAACTCCATTCGATGGACTTTTGGAGTCTCTTGATTTTGAATCATTTGACACATGCTAACCATGCCTCATGGGCAAGATGATCAAAACCCCGCTTCTCAAAGATGATGGAGCGAGCAACGGACTTGTTGGAAATCATACATACCGATGTATGCGACCGATGAGTGTTTCGACGCCGTGGATATCGCTATTTTCTCACTTTTACCGATGACTTAAGTAGATATGGGTATATCTATTTAATGAAACATAAATCTGAAACGCTTTGAAAAGTTCAAAGAATTTCAGAATGAAGTGGAGAACCATCGTAATGTAAAGATTAAGTTTCTACGATCCGATCGTGGGCGAATATTTGAGTTATGATTTTCTCACGCATCTCAAAGCAAGTGGAATCGTTTCACAACTCACGCCACTTAACACCACAAGCAATGGTGTGTCTGAACGAATCGAACCCTATTAGATATGGTTCGATCGATGATGTCTCTACTGATTTGCCGTTATCATTTTGGGGTTATGCATTAGAAACCGCTGCATTCACTTTAAATAGGGCTCCATCTAAATCCGTTGAGACGATACCGTATGAACTGTGGTTTGGTGCTAAACCTAAGTTGTCGCTTCTTAAAGTTTGGGGATGCGAAGCTTACGTCAAGAAGTTGATGCCGGACAAGCTCGAACCCAAAGCGAGAAATGCGTCTTCATAGGATACCCTAAGGAAACTATTGGGTATACCTTATATCAGAACCGAAGGCAAAGTGTTTGTTGCAGAAGAACGGTTCCTTTCTTGAGAAGGAGTTTCTCTCGAAAGAAGTGAGTGGAGGAAAGTAGAGCTAGACGAGGTTATTGAACCTTCTCTTGAATTGAGAGTAGCGCAGCACCTGAAATTGTTCCATGCCACCTGCACCAACAATAGAGGAAGCTAATGACAAGGATCATGAAGCTTGGACGATGTCACATCGAACGTCGCAGTCGACAAGGTCGCGTGCCCTCCCGAGTGGTACGGCAACCTGTCTTGACTGTCTTGTTAGTAGAAGACAGTGAACCCACGAACTATGAGGAAGCGTGATGAGCCCAGACTCGAGAAATGGCTAGAAGCCATGAACCAATTGGGATCCATGAGCGAAAACCAAGTATGGACTTTGGTGGACCCTCCTAGCGACCGAAAGGCCGTTGAGTGCAAATGGATCTTCAAGAAGAAAACGGACGCGGATGGTAATGTTACCGTCTATAAAGCACGGCTTGTTGCGAAAGGTTTTCGACAAGTTCAAGGTGTTGACTACGATGAGACTTTCTCTCCCGTAGTGATGTTTAAGTCCATTCGGATTTTATTAGCAATTGTTGCGTTCATGATTATGAAATATGGCGATGGATGTCAAGATCGTTCCTCAATGGCAACATTGATGAAGAGTTGTATATGATGCAACCGAAGGTTTTTCGATCCTAAGGATGCCGATAAAGTATGCAAACTTCAGTGTTCCATTTATGGATCAAGCAAGCATCTCGGAGTTGGAACCTTCGTTTTGATCAAGTGATCAAGAGCTTTGGATTTGTTCCAAATTGCTACGAAGCTTGCATCTACAAGAAAGTGAGTGGGAGCTCGGTGACGTTTCTGGTACTATATGTGGATGACATATTGATTATTGGAAATGACATCTGTAGGGGTTCGTAGCATGGAAAACAAAAATTTTCTATCGCATACAAACAAACAAGCCAAGATCTATCTACTAGATTGTAGCAACGAGTCGATGGTGAAACTCACCCTCGAAGATTCCAAAGCGTTAACGAGAGCAGATTCTCGTGGGTGATGTAGTCGCTCTTCCGATCTCAAGATCGCAGAGATCCTTCCCAAGGCCAAGCTCAGCCTCCCGCAATGGGTCACACGCTCGGTACTGACGAAGACCTTCCTCTCCCTTGTTCCAAAGAAATGGAGGTTGTAGCACTCTCTCGCGATTCCAAGAAGACAACTGGCGTGGTACCTAAGTAGAGGGAGATCCCAGGCTTCGCCTTAAGCAAAGTCGAGTATGGTGGAGCTTATGAGAGAGGCTATTAGTGGTCTAGTAATTAGACACACCAATTAGAAGGCTCTAAACCAATTAGAAGGCTCTAAACCGAAATAGCTCTAAACCGGGGTTTAGATCTAGGGTTTAGTTTAGAGGATAGGAACTTGTAGTGTGTTAGAGGGAGCCCTGCCCTCCTTATATAGGTGGGAGGGGCTGGCGCCATGGGGAGGGAGGAGTCCCTCCCCAACTCGGCATTGAGTTGGCCGCGGTTGGAGGAGGTCTCCTCTCCAACTCGGTTTCCTCTTCTCCTCCTCTTTCCACTTTCCAAAACTTGTTGCTTGACTTTCAAACTAGCCGTTTGAATTTTCAATTTAGGATTTAAATAAACCCTTTATTTTGGACAGCGAGAACACTTAGTACATGATGCAATCATTCCAATATGTAATGACACCTTCATGTACCCTTCCCCCTCCGGAGTGCCGACATTCCGACCTTCTAGAATGTTCCGATGAAAACACGGAACCATTCCCCAACTCAAACGGGACTTTCCTTATATGAATCTTATTCTCCTGACCATTCCGGATCACCTCGTGATATCCGGATCCCATCCGAGACTCAACAACATTCGGTCTCTTTCTCATAATACCATAACTACTCAAACAACGTCGAATCCTTAAGTGTGTCTCCCTACGGTTCGTGAATTATGCGGACATGATCGAGACACTTCTCCGAACAATAACCAATAGAGGAATCTGGAAATTCATATGGCTAACACATATTTATACGATTACTTTATCGAATGAACCACTTACATACGATACCAATTTCCTTTGTCTCACGATATGTTACTTATCCGAGGTTATGATCGCTTCAGATCTCCGCATACCTAGTTCAACCTCACATCGATAAGTACTCTTTTCTCGTTCCCGTGATATGTGATCCCTTGTGACCAAGTCACATGCTTGCAAGCTAATTGGATGACATTTCACCGAGAGGGCCCAGAGAATATCTATCCGTCATGTGGATGGACAAATCCCACTCTTGATCCATGTGTTTCAACCAACACTTTCCGAACACTCAATGCCACCTTTATAGCCACCCTGTTACGGTGTGGTGTTTGATGACATCAAAGCATCCATCCAGTAAAGGTGATATGCATGATCTCATGGTCGAAGGAATTAGGTTACTATGTATCAGAAAGCATATAGCAATTGAACTATTTGAAATGACTTGATCTTTATGCTACGCTTATCTATAGGAGTATGTCCATCACATCATTCTCCTAATGATATGACCCTGTTGTTAATAACATCTCTATGTTCATGATCAGGAAACAATGATCATATATTAACCAACAAGCTAGTTTAACAAGAGGCTTTACTAGGGACTCTTTTATGTTTACAAATCACACAAGTATTAATGTTTCCTGTTAATACAATTATAGCATGGTATGTAAACATTTATCATAAGTATGAAGATATGATAATAACCTACTTTATTATTGCCTCTTGGGTATATCTCCAACAGTCTCCCACTTGCACTAGAGTCAATAATCTAGTTTCAAACCTTGTGTATTCAACACCTATGGCTTTCCGTGTTGTATGTACACGATTGCTAGTGGTTAATCGATCTCGGATCCGACACTTCCGTGTCCGTGTGTAATTGCATGTCTTTGCGACTCTACGCATCACTCATTCTCTAATGAGATGGCTTTGTATGATTTGGTCTTTCGGTGTGACCTTTAGTTCTTTGGGGTTAAAACATGTTGATAATATTGTCGCACAATATATCTTCATAGTATTATCCTGCTGTGAACTACACCTAGTTTGATAACAAACTACTTGACACAAATGCCCTCTTTTGCTGCTATAATAGCGTCATATACTTAGCCTTTTGTTGAAGTATCTCACACAATGTCTTAACTTTGGAACTCATCCAAATCCATTATGGAACTCACTTTCCATTATATTGTGCCACCCTTAATTTAGATTGAGATAAACTTAATTTGTACTTTGTGACAAAACTAGTATCAATGTAGTACTTTTACAATGAACTAACCATCTATTTGTCACTTCTACAAATAATATACTCTTAGTTCTTCCAAAAGATCATAAGAATATCCTTACTATTGTCCAATGATCATCTTACAAATCATTCTGGTATATGCTCACAACATTTAGAGCATAGGACATATCTGGATTTGTACATATCACAATATGATTGATATAAATACTCTTTGTGATTTCATACATCAAGTATCAATCTATACTTGAATCTTTGTTTCACTTACCAAGTGCCAATACACTTGAATATATCATCAACATTGAACTCTTTCAATCCTTTCTATGCAACAAGAACCTTTCTTGTAGTTTCTATATTGAATTCATTCAATATCTCTATGTACTTCCGCACAACCATATTAGCGTCTATTGATGCCAAATATTTGGTTTTGCCTAAGTCTTTCATCGGGATGAAATTCTTAATATGTGTTAATAAAAGATACATTATTTCCAATCAACAATATGTCTTCCACATAATGTATTAGAAACATGTCTTAGCGCTCCCACTTAATTTCTTGCAAATGCAAGCATCTTCATTGTCTCCGATGAAATTAAACTCTTTTAACAGTTTCATCATAGTGAAGATTCCAACTCCGCTATGCTTACTTCAACCATTGAAGTTTGCATATGCTTTTAGCATCCTTTGAATTAACAAAACCCTTTGGACCGTGTCATGCACACGTCCTAGGTAACCATTCTATTAGAAGAACTTGTTTTGTTTATTCTACTACCACATAACAAATTATATGTAGTGGTTGCTACATTAATCCGTCTAGACTAAAATCGCTATGAAAGATCAAATCTTGTCATATACAACCTTTGAACATTGTTGTGAACTCTTTCCCAACATGTCGACTATTTCATAGATGTGAAACATCCATGTCTACTTCTTTATAGATCCAAACACAACTTGCAAGGTCTTACACCTTTTTCGAGGGTCCTTCAAGTTCAAAACTTGATTTCTCGTGTATGGAACTATTACGGATTATATGGCTTCAAGCCATTTGACGGAGTCAGGGCCCATCATCGCTTCTTTGCATGTAGTAGGTTCATTATTCTCAAATAATGATTCAACCATCAAATCTTGTTATTTGATTTTTCATCCGACCTACTTGTTTCAATAGGAACTTGGATCTCCGTGACCACAACCTTTGAGGTCGTGAGCCATGAGTTTTGTTGTCGCCTCCTAACACTTTTCGCGCGCTAACTCTGCACATATAGCTAAGGTTCCTTTAACCTTATCAAAGTTCTATTGTTCTCCCACTTAACTTTTCACGAAAAATTCCTTCTCAAAGAAACTTTGACGTTCTAAGCGACAAACACTTTTGTCTCCGGTGTTTATGGAGGAATACTTAACATTTACACAAAGACAGGTTTATCCGACTTTGGTTGCACACATCTTTCTTATGCATAGCATACCAATGTTTAAGAAAGGACTACTTGGGTTTTATCCCAAACCATAACCTTATATGGTGTCATTTCAGCGGATTATGATGGAGCTCTTTTAGTGGAAAACGGTAGTCTCTAAAGCTTTTAATCTTTAAAATATAATAGCAGTTTTATGAATTATACCTTCGATCTTACCATGTCAAACAAGGTTCAATTACATATCTCGAACGCTCCATACTCTTATGGTGTTTCGGGAAATGCAAATCCACGGACCGATTCCTTAAATCTTAGGTATTATGCTAAACTTGTAACTTAAATATCTTCCTTTATGATCTTATCATAAACTATTTATATTCTTGTTACAATGATTTTGCACTTCATCTTGAACATCTTTCGAACTTTTCAAATATTTCACACTTCATCCTTATTAAGTAAATATTCACATATTCACTCAAATTTTCGGAGAAAGCATATGAAGTTGAAATCCATCGCTCTTGACTACACATAATGGAGTTCGTACAACAATATGCACAAGTTCCAATAAGCTAGTCTTTCGTTCCCTTTTGGCCTATGAACGAAGTTTTAATTATCTCTAGGAAAGTTTCACAAGCGTTATTTGATCAAAATCAAAAGACTCCAAAATTCCATCCACATGGAGTTTCTTCATGTTTTCTTTCCAATATAATTTAAACGGCGATGTCACTTCCTAAGTGATCTTTCAATCAATTTGTCTTTCGACAATTTTAGCACTAGTTTTATGGATGTGATTTCTTCAACGAGATTTGTGAATCATCCATCTTTTATGGATTACGGCAATTATTTGAACAACCCTTTTGTTCTCATAATACCTGATAAAACAAATCCTGAAGGCAAGCTTTGATGTTTAACGAGCAACACAATAACCCTTTATTTGTTTTCGATGAACATCATCACATATTCTTTTGCTAGTTACTTAGGCCATTGTAATTCATGAATTGTGTTGTTTCGTATGACGATTCACACCAACAAATTCAGTATCAAATACTTAAGAACCACATTGTTTAATAAGCAAAGAATATAGCCATAACACGTATATCATCTATATACTTTAAACTGAACAATTCTAGTCTTTTCTTTTCTGCCATATACTTATGAGATTCTCTTTCAGTATTTCCTTTTCTGTTTGAAAGAATCTATCAACATCAATAGTGGAGTCATACTTATGACACATAATCCAAAGCGTGTATAATTAAATACAAATGACTTTGGACTTGCACTTTGAAGTAGATCACCATCATCAAATGTTTGGTGTTCTTCCAAATTCCTTTATTTAGTAATCTCTTGGTGTAGTAAACATTTTACCTACATCAAATATTCACTTTATCATGGAATCGTCCATGATCAAGCTACTTTTAGCTTATAACGATGAATTATGAGTATAATGTTGCTATCCAAAACCTTTTGGAGGATTAGGACAACTAGTGTCTCCAACCTTTTGCAAATTCTCATCAAAATATGAGAACATGAACTTTGCCATATTATACTCTATCATGTTGTAACCAAAACTTCGTTTTAGATATCACAATATCTTCCACACATCATGGTTTCAAACAACTCTTTCATCCTAGATAACCTTGATATTAAGACAATCTTTGAATATCAAGAATCATGGAGACAAACATGATACTTATATACTAACATTTGGAATTGTTACTCTTGATTTAATACTAATTATTAAACTTCATGGAGTAACGGAACTTCTTGAAAGTTTGCAATAGGACTTTTAAACTTTAGATTAACACTTCAATACAATACGATACCAGTTCGTAAAGTAACTAACCAGAATTCTATAGTTCTATCATCTCAATTATAACTAAGCGCAAGGTGGTAAACGGATGCCAATGACTACAACAACTATGCAAATTCACTTTGATTTAGTTTATGATAAATTGAGTTCTAATTAATAATTAAATTAAGCTAGGTGAACTCCCTCAAAACAATATCCCTCACATTGTTTTAGTGATCACGAACCAAATCCACCACATCAAAACCGATCATCACGAGTTGATATAGCTTCAATGGCGAACAATCAACATGTTCATCATATCTACTATATGACTCATGCTCTACCTTTCGGTAATCCGTGTTCCCGAGGCCATGTCGTACATGCTAGGCTCGTCAAGATCAAACCTTAGCTACCGCATAAGCAAATCTTGCTTACGTTGTAGTCACCAGCGGAATCAAAGACACCCGATCATCACGTGGTGCTTGAAGCGACAAGCTTTGGCAACGGTGCATACTAAGGGTGAACACTTTAGAACTTGAAATTTATGTGCATGAGGGATCATCTTATAATGCTACCGTTGTCTACTAAGCAATACAAGATGCATAAAGGATTAACATCACATGCAATTCATAATATGTGATATGATATGGCCTTTCTTCTTTGTGCTTCCGATCTCCATCTTCAAGCACGAACATGATCTCCATCATCACCGGCATAGCATCAAGTTCAATGACGCTTCTTCATGGTTGTCGTCCACCAGCTTTAACTATTACAACTATTTTGAATAGACACGCAGGTCTTAACAGAAATTAAAGACAACCATATGGCTCTGCGGTTGCCAACTTACAATAAGGATCATTGCATACATCAAATATAATCACAATCATGGCCATATCACATCATTGCACACCGCAAAACAAAGTTAGGCTTCTACTTTCTTTGCATATTTTACGTGGTTTGGGGCTTTCCATAAGTGTCGTTCTAACCTACGAACAAGAAACACAACATTGACACTAGCTTTGTTGATTACACGTTGTATATTGGATATTTACTATGCTAGGAGAAACAGGCACCAGCAAAGCCACTTATGCAATACAAGTTGCATGTCAAGCGTGGAGCAAGTCTCATGAGCGATGTCATGTAAGGTTAGCCCGGGCGCTTCATCCCAACATACCGCAAGATGCAAAGTACACAAGAAGTAATCGACAATAAAGCATCAACGCCCACAATTGACCATTGTGTTCTACTCGGCAACAGATCTACATATAGACACGGCTCGATACCCTTTGTAGGGGGTAGCATGGAAAACAAAAATTTTCTATCGCATACAAACAAACAAGCCAAGATCTATCTACTAGATTGTAGCAACGAGTCGATAGTGAAACTCACCCTCGAAGATTCCAAAGCGGTTAACGAGAGCAGATTCTCGTGGGTGATGTAGTCGTACTCTTTCCGATCTCAAGATCGTGTGAGCGATCCTTCGGCGCCCGCGTTCCAAGCGCTCCTTGATCGGTCACACGTTCGGTATTTCGACGAAGACCTTCCTCTCCCTTGTTCCAAAGGCGTGGAGGTTGTAGCACTCTCCTCGCGATTCCGCAAGACTGGCGTGGTGCAGGAAGTAGAGGGGAGATCCTGAGGCTTCGCCTTAAGCGGTGCAGTATGGTGGAGCTTATGAGAGAGGCTATTAGTGGTCTAGTAATTAGACACACCAATTAGAAGGCTCTAAACCAATTAGAAGGCTCTAAACCGAAATAGCTCTAAACCGGGGTTTAGATCTAGGGTTTAGTTTAGAGGATAGGAACTTGTGTGTGTTAGGAGGGAGCCCTGCCCCTCCTTATATAGGTGGGAGGGGGCTGGCGCGCCAGGGGAAGGGAGTGGAGTCCCTCCCCAACTCGGCTTGAGTTGGCGCCCGGTTGGAGGAGGTCTCCCTCTCCAACTCGGTTTCCCTCTTCTCCTCCTCTTTCCACTTTCCAAAACTTGCCGTTTGACTTTCAAACTAGCCGTTTGACTTTTCAATTTAGGATTTAAATAAACCCTTTATTTTGGACAGCGAGAACACTTAGTACATGATGCAATCATTCCAATATGTAATGACACATTCATGTACCCTTCCCTCCGGAGTCTGGGACATTCAGGACCTTCTAGAATGTTCGATGAAAACACGGAACCATTCCCCAACTCCGAAACGGGACTTTCCTTATATGAATCTTATTCTCCGGACCATTCCGGATCACCTCGTGATATCCCGGATCCCATCCGAGACTCCGAACAACATTCGGTCTCTTTCTCATAATACCATAACTACTCAAACAACGTCGAATCCTTAAGTGTGTCTCCCTACGGTTCGTGAATTATGCGGACATGATCGAGACACTTCTCCGAACAATAACCAATAGAGGAATCTGGAAATTCATATGGCTCCCACATATTTCTACGATTACTTTGCGATCGAATGAACCACTTACATACGATACCAATTTCCCTTTGTCTCACGATATGTTACTTATCCGAGGTTATGATCGTCGGTATCTCTGCATACCTAGTTCAACCTCGTTACTGATAAGTACTCTTTTCTCGTTCCCGTGATATGTGATCCCTTGTGACCAAGTCACATGCTTGCAAGCTAATTGGATGACATTTCACCGAGAGGCAGGAGAGAATATCTATCCGTCATGTGGATGGACAAATCCCACTCTTGATCCATGTGTTTCAACCAACACTTTCCGAACACTCAATGCCACCTTTATAGCCACCCTGTTACGGTGTGGTGTTTGATGACATCAAAGCATCCATCCAGTAAAGGTGATATGCATGATCTCATGGTCGAAGGAATTAGGTTACTATGTATTAGAAAGCATATAGCAATTGAACTATTTGAAATGACTTGATCTTTATGCTACGCTTATCTATAGGAGTATGTCCATCACATCATTCTCCTAATGATATGACCCTGTTGTTAATAACATCTCTATGTTCATGATCAGGAAACAATGATCATATATTAACCAACAAGCTAGTTTAACAAGAGGCTTTACTAGGGACTCTTTTATGTTTACAAATCACACAAGTATTAATGTTTCCTGTTAATACAATTATAGCATGGTATGTAAACATTTATCATAAGTATGAAGATATGATAATAACCTACTTTATTATTGCCTCTTGGGTATATCTCCAACAGTCAACATGCTTAACGATGTGAAGAGTTATTTGAACAAGTGTTTTTCAATGAAAGACCTAGGTGAAGCTGCTTATATATTGGGCATCAAGATCTATAGAGATAGACAAAGACGCCTGATAGCTTTAAGCCAGAGTACATACCTAGACAAAGTTCTGAAAAGGTTCAGAATGGATAAAGCATTGAAAGGTTCAGTGCCTATGTTGTCAGGTAAGATATTGAGCAAGGCTCAGTGTCCATTCTGATGTAAATGATAGGGAAGCTATGAGCAAAGTGCCTTATGCCTCGGCCATAGGTTCCATCATGTATGCCATGCTGTGTACTAGACCGGATGTGTCCAATGCTCTTAGTTTGACGAGCAGATATCAAAGTGATCCAGGAGTGGAACACTGGACAGCCGTGAAGAACATCCTAAGGTACCTAAATAGGACTAAAGAAATGTTCTTAGTCTATGGGGGTGATGAACAGCTCGTCGTAAAACGTTACGTCGATGCTAGTTTCGACACCGACAAGGATGATTCTAAATCTCAGACAGGATACGTGTAGAAGCTGTGAGCTGGAGAAGCTGCAAGCAAAGCGTGATCGCGGGATCTACAGTAGAAGCGGAATACATGGCTGCTGCAGAAGCGTCAAGTGAAGGAGTTTGGATCAGAAACTTCATCACTGAGCTTGGCGTGGTTCCAAGTGCGTTGGACCCACTGGAGATATTGTGTGACAACACTGGCGCCATAGCACTCGCTAAGGAACCAAGATATCATCCAAAGACCAAGCATATCAACCACAAGTTTCATATAATCCGAGATTATATAGCAGATGGAGATCTGAAGATCAGCAAAGTACATACAGATCTGAATGTCGCAGATCCATTGACTAAACCTCTTCCACGTGTAAAACATGATCAGCACCTCAGTGCCATGGGTGTGAGATTGTTGCCAAATGTAAACTAGATTATTGACTCTAGTGCAAGTGGGAGACTGTTGGAATTATGCCCTAGAGGCAATAATAAAGATGTTATTATTATAATTCTTGTTCATGATAAAGTTTATATTCCATGCTAGAATTGTATTAAGCGGAAACATTAATACTTGTGTGGTTTGTGAACAACACCGTGTCCCTAGTACACCTCTATGGACTAGCTCATTGATCAATGATGGTTAAGGTTTCCTAACCATAGACATGAGTTGTCAATTGATAATGAGATCATATCATTGGAGAATGATATGGTGGATAGACCCAAACTAAGCGAAGCAATTGGATCGTGTCATCGTGTTCGTCTTTGCGAAGCTTTTCTTATGTCAAATATTGTATTCCTTAGACCATGAGATAATGCAACTCCCTGGTATCGGAAGAAAGCTTTGAGGTTATCAAACGTCATCCTATGAGAGGGTGATCATAAAGGTGTTTCTCAGGTGATCGGAAAGTATCTGTTGGGTTGTATGTATCGAGATGGGATTTGTCCCTCCCAAGTCGGAGAGATATACTTCGGGCCCACTCGGTAATCGATATCAACACCGCTTGCAAGCATGTGGTTAAGGAGTTAATCACAAAGTGATATCGGATTACGGAACGAGTAAAGTACCGACGATTGAACTAGGTATGACGATACCGACGATCGAATCTCGGGCAAGTAAAATATCGCGAGACGAAGGGAATATATATATGGGATTGATTGAATCCTGGCATCGTGGTTCATCCGATATGATCATCGATGAATGTGTGGGAGTCAATATGGGTGCCCAAACCCCGCTGTTGATTATTGATAGAAGATCATGTCTGCATATTCTCGAACCCGAGGTCACACATAACGTGTCTCGACGCTAGGATAGATTGGATAATTGGTTTATGAGTTTTTGTTCGGAGTCTCGGATGGGATCCGGGATATCACGAGAGGTTCCGGAATGGTCCGGAGAATAAGATTCATATAAGGCAGTGCAGTTTTTGGAGTTCGGAATTGTTCCGGGTTAATCGGTATTGTACCGGAAGCTTCTAGAACCTTCCGGAAGGGGGCCAACGTGGTCCCACCTTCCGGGAGGGGGCATGGGCCTATGAGGGAGTGTCCTGGCCGCATTGGGCCAGGGGCACAAGGCCCCATAGGGCCCAGCCAATCCTAGAGAGTTTAAATCGTTTAAACTAGAGATAAGATAAGATAGGATTTCTAGATAAGGGAGAGTTTAAATTGTTTAAACTAGAGATAGGCTTGGAGGAGAGGAGAGGGCTGGCCGCCCCCCTCTATAAATAGAGGGCTGGTGCGCCCCCTTCCACACACACACACCTTCCTCCAACCCTAGTTGCCCTGCTGCCCTTCCACTCTCCCTCCCGACTGTTTGTAGGAGAAGCCCTGCAGCAGAAATTCTCCACCATATACACCACGCCGTCGTGCTGTAGATCCAATCCATCTCTCCACCATACTTGCTGGTCCGAGGAAGGAGGAGACGTCGAGGTGCTGCACGTGTGCATCTCACGGAGGCACCGCCACTTGTGGTGCTAGATCGGATCGGATCACGAGGAGGAGAAGCGAGTACGACTACATCACCCACGTTCAAATGAGCGTTCCACATCTGCGAATCTTCAAGGGTATGAAGATCTAATCCAATCTCTCTCGTTGTTTGCATCTCCTAGATTAGATCTTGGCTTTCCCTCTGTTCGCTTCCGTAGAAAATTTTGATTTACTATGCTGCGAAACCCTTCAGTATTAATAATGTACTTTATCTTATATTATTGTACTTTATCTTAATCACTAAGTATTGTATCCGAGTTGTCGCAATTGTAATATTCTTTTACTTAATGCAATATTCTTTTTCTGTATTAGTTAAGCTATGGACGGTAGACAGAATGAAGAGGAGCTTCTCAACATGATAGATGAGGGTACGGGGGGTTCTTATTACGATGGCTCCGAATATCTTAATTTGTCTGGAGGAGACGATGGAGGAGACGATAGTGGAGACGATGGTGCTGACCATGGTGGAGACCATGGTGAATACACCATAATAATAACAAACTCCGTCGAGGTATATAAAGCCTCTATCGATCGTTCACTAGTATATATGCACTAATTGATTCGTATATATGTACTGACGAATGTATCTTCTCTTAGACCTCCGCTTTAGGCCAATCTTCTACAAGGACAAGTGGCCCGACACACAAGTTGCCCGCTGATGTCCGTTTCAGCATTGACTTAGTCTCTCCACAGGGTCAACCGTTGGAGCCCAAAGAATCTGCGAATGCATTTACAAGTCAATGCGGAGTGATTGTTAGAGACACCGTCCCGATCACCACGCGAAATTGGAATAAGCCAGGAAAGAAAAAGGATCCAGCTGGGGCTAATTTTGTAGATGATAGAGTGAGAGATACGATGTGGTATTCTGTCATGACACATTTCACCCTACCAGTCTTGGAGACTGATGAGCTCACACAACAAATGACGAGGAAAGTCAAGCACTTTGCTCTTAAGAAGATGGCCGAACTATTCAAGGAATGGAAAAAAAGATTGTACCACAAGTATGTCTTGAAGAAAAAAACTCCTCCATTCACTAGCCCACTAGAGTTGCAGCAGGATAACTGGGCCGCATTTGTAGAATACAAGACCTCGGCACCAGCTAAGGCAATGTCAGAAAAGAATAAGTTAAATGCAGCCAAAAAGAAATATCACCATCATATGGGCACATGTGGCTACAGGAGTGCCATGCCTAAGTGGGATAAAGCTGAGACTGACCTGGAGGCTAAAGGGGTCACTCCAGCTACGTCTTGTTGGCCCAGGAGGTCAAGAAATTGGGTACTCGGGCATGGGGGATCGTTAGACCCAGAAACAGGCGAGATTGTTGCAGCCAAAGAAATTTCTTCACCCAAGAATGAACTTATTAAAGTGATAAAAGAGGTTGAAGAGGGAACGTTTGTTCCTGACAGAGAGAACGATGAGCTGACAAAGGCTCTCGGGAATCCTGAAAAGGCTGGATGAACATTAGGGTTCAGACCTTCTTATCCATGGGTTATCGGGTTTCCCGAGCACCTTGACACGTACAGAAGCCGATCGAGAAAAACAAAGCGGCAAAAAGAGGAGGATACGGAGCGGTTCGCGAGGTTCAAAGCCATGCTACAGAAGCATCGCCAGGAGCTTAATGAACTTAAAGGACTCCAACAGCAAGATCCTGCACCAGACAGTATGGTCGGCCCATCGCAACGGAAAAGCAGCATGGCTTCCATGGAGGGCCATGGTAATGATGCAACGATGGATGTGTACCCCGTGGATGCAATTAAGGAGAAGACTAGTGATACATTGCAAATGTATCTATAATTTTTGATGTTCCATGCTTAGTTTTATCCACTTTCTTGTGTTTTGTTCCAACTTTGGAGTACTTTTATTATGATTTCTTGGACTAACCTATTAACAAGAGCCACAGTGCCAGCTGCCTATTTTCTGCTGTTTTTGGTTCCAGGAAAGTCAGAAAATGAATATTCTCGGAATTAGACGGGACAAAAGCCAAAGTGTCTATTTTTCCGGAAGACATCAAGTGCCAGAATACAAGACGGAGAAGGGCCAGGGAGCCACCACACCACACAGCCACGGCAGCCCGCTAGGGGTGGTGTGGCAGCACGGCACCCTTGGCCTCTCCTTCCGCCTATAAGTTGCCCTCGGGACGAAAACCCTAAGTACCGATCAAAATCCACGAAAGAGTCTCATGGTCCGTCATCTCCATCCCTAGATCGGGAGGGATCTGAAGCTCTTCTCGGCACCCTGCCGGAGAGGGGAATTCACCCTGGAGGCCTTCTTCATCACCATGCAAGCCTCCGGTGTGATGCGTGAGTAGTTCATCCTTAGACTACGGATCCATGTAGTAGCTAGATGGCTGGTTTCTCCTCCTTTGTGCTTTCATGTTTAGATCTTGTGAGCTCCGTTCATGATCAAGATCATCTATTTGTAATCCATACATGTTCTGTTTGTGGGGATCCGATGGATATTGAGATGCTATTTCAGATTGATTATTGATTCTATCATGTCTTTGTTATTTGAGATCTTGCATGCTTTCCGTTGTTAGTAGCTATCTTGGCCAAGTAGATGCTAGCAACTCCAAGAGTTAGTATTTATGCTCGATAGTGGGTTCATGCCTCTGGTAATCTGGGGAAGTGACAGAAATCTCTAAGGTACTAGATGTGTTGTTGCTACTAGGGAGAAAACAACAATCCTTTGTTCATAGAGCAATCGTATTGTTTACTTTACACGCAATTCGTAAAGCAATAATCTGTTGCCTGTAACTTAATACTAGAGGGGATTCGGATGATAACCTGAAGGTGGATTATTAGTCATAGATGCAGTTGGATGGCGGTCTATGTATTATGTTGTAATGCCCAATCAAGTCTCAGAGGAGTCAAGATGATTAGTATATGCATGTATTGCTTTCTTGGTGTTTGTCAATTGCCTCGCTGTAATTTGTTCACCCAGCATGTTATTTATCTAAGGAGAGCCACCTCTAGTGAACTATGGATCCCGGTCCTTTTACTTTACATACAATCTACAATGTTTTACTGCTTTGTGTTTACTTTCTGCAAACTTTTACTTCTTTCCATTAGATACGTTTAATCCTTTATTTTCCGGAAAACACGGTGAGATTGACAACCTCATCGCAAGTTGGGGACAAAGTTCTGTGGTTGTGTTGTGCAAGTCTCCACGTTGCTACTAGCACCGGTAGTGCGCCCTGCCAAAGCTCAGCTAGTAACACCTTTGGGGTGTTTCCTTGCTCCTACTGGTTCGATTAAACCTTGGTTTCATAACTGAGGGAAGACTTGCTGCTGTATTCATCGTACCTTCCACTTGGGGTTCCCAACGAGCTCTATGCCGAAAGTTGAGCACATCAAGGTTTTCTGGCGCCGTTGTCAAGGAGTCATGGACATCTTCACAAGGGGAGTCCCTCATAACCAATCTCTTTACTTTGTTGTTTTTGTTTTGTTTTCTTTTTGCTTTGTTTGCTTGTTTTGTTCTTCAAAAAAAACACAAAAAAATTAGTTTTACAAGTTTGCTTTCTTATTTGAAAAACAAAAAAAATTAGTTCCTTTCTTAAGCTGCCTTTATGACTAGCTCTAGTCCAATCACTATTTCAGTATGGATAGCTCACTCAGTTTCCTATTTGGGAACAGTTTTATGACTGCTAAGGTAATAGATGAACCACAGCCTGCTAGAACCTCCCTGGAAGAAGAAATTGCTGAACCTAAAAGCTCATTAGATGAAAAGAGGAGGAGAGTGATGGACAAAAGGAGGAAGAATGGATCTACCCATGCCTACCTTCTAATGAGAGTAACTCTTTATCCCTTACATTATTTGATTGTCCCCCATGCTTATCAAAGGAGGGTGAATGTTATGTTCCCGAGGATTCTTTTGACAATGTTTATAGTAAAGATCTAGTGCTTGTAGATCATGAAAAGCATGCCTTATGTGATAGTTATATTGTTGAGTTTATTCATGAGGCTACTGAAAATTATTATGAGAGAGGAAAATATGGTTGTAGAAGTTTTTTATGGTAATGAAACACCTCTCTATGTGCTGAAAGTTCTGAAGTTACTTTTGTTTTATCTTCCTATGCCAGTCACTTTGCTCTTTGTGAATTTATTTGCATACAAGATTCCTATGCATAGGAAGTGGGTTAGACTTAAATGTGTTTTGAATTTGCTTCTTGATGCTCTCTTTTACTTCAATTCATATTTCCTATGTGAGCATCTTCTCAAACTATCATGCCTAACTTAAAGGCGTTAAAGAAAAGTACTTGTTGGGAGATAACCTAAGAGTTTTAGATGAGTCTTGGAAGTTATTACCTCTGTAATAACGTCTCCTTATCCTTTTTATTTGCTTTTTGTGCCAAGAGTAACCTCTAATGAGAGTGAAGTAATGATTGGAAAAGTTGCTGTCCCGAAACAGATTTCTGTGCTTCACCGTAAAAATTCCTGAGAGAGCTCTGTATGTCGGATTGAGCTGTAATTTTTGTGCTTCTGCCCCAGGTTGTTATCTAACTTTCGTAAGTTCAACACTTTTTTATTTTAGCAACATAAGGTCTTCGAAAAAATTCGTCTTTGCCTGCTGGTCTGTTTTGACAGATTTCTGCCATTTTCTGCATTTGCTTCTTGTTAGTTCCTTCTTGAGTTAGTTTGGGGAATTGAGCTTTTTGAGGGAAGTGCTACAGTAACTAGTGTTCTAATGGAAGTTTATTTGGTGTTAGAACTGAACCTTGAGACTTATGTATCTTAAGTGCACTAATGTTGCTAATGAGATTGTGTAAGTTTTGTATAAAGGAAAAATTTCAGGTGTATGGAAAGGATGAGTAATGAGATGAAGGATGGACTAAAGCTCAAGCTTGGGGATGCCACGCGTGTCACCCCAAGAAATATCCAAGAAGTACAAGCGTCAAAGCTTGGGGATGCCCAAGGCATCCCCTTCTTCATCAATAAAACATTTAGGTTTGTTCCAAACGCTTCATTTTTATTGTTTCATGCACAGTTGTGTTTTTCTTGGAGCGTCTTCTTTTTCGTTTTGGTTTTGGTTTTTGTTTGCTTAGTTTTCTGAATAAATTGGTTGGACCCCCTCTTTCATACATTGGTTTGCAATGAGTTTGGTTTGGTTTGGAAAAGAGTAGAAAGTTCATACTTATGTGGTAAAAAAGAGCTCGTTTTTGACTGTGGCCTATGCTTTGTCATGCCATGCTTGATATTGTTTTGGCTTTATGCTTAGTATTCTTTGCAGTAGCATGACTTGTTATAAACAATTGAGATTGCTTAATGTGCCTTGGATGAATCATGCGTTGTTTTAGCATATTAAAGCATAGTATAGTGGTATTCTCCTTTGATGCTTTATTTGGGTTGACTTGGCATATGCTCACACCATGTTATGACTATCTCAAGTCACCATATCCTTTATGATCCTTTAGTTTTCAACTTGAAGTATCACTTTATGCTTTGATCAATGATGTTTTGTCACTCTACATGATTATGACCATTATTGCTCTCTTAGTTTGTCGCTCCTAGTCTTTTGCTAGCCTCCACGACCAAGTATGAGTTCCACTCATGCATCCAATTTCCTAAACCAAGTTATTCCAAAGAGTCCACCATACCTACCTACTAGCTTATGCTATTCAAAGTATATTCATGATTTTGTTTATCTTCCACTTGTTATGAGAAAACTAGTGATTAAAGCTCTCACGAACTTGATGGCACACTTTACTTTACTTGACTTTAATAAACTTGAACCATTGTGTCTTCTATGTTGTATATGCTTGCACTTATTTGTTGGGAATTAACAGAACCATGCTTTCATGGGGAATGCTTTTAACATTGCACTTGGTACTTGTACCTAGTTGATATCATGCTCTTTTATATATGGATGTGGTCGGTGTGAAATGAAAGGGTAGCTTGTAAGTCCATGGAGTTATGTATATGTGTTAGATAAACGCCTGGGCCGCTGGTCTAATCCATGCTGACATAGTGGAAACCTGGAGCGTAACCATAATGATTTGTCTATGAAGCATTCTTCTTATAAAAAAAGAGTCCTATATTGAGAAAAAAGAGAAAAAGAAAAAAAGAGATACTATGAAAAGAGGAAAGAGAGAAAAAGCACCATATTCCCATGGTAAATAAGAAGAATGCTGAGATGCTCGTTGTCTGCTTGCCTTGTCATTTTGATATGGGGATTCTTCCGTATCATCGGGCAAGGGGTACCCCGTTGGCGGTTCTCAATGATACACATGTACTTACGATGACAAGAACTTACCGGTGACTAAACTTTAGTAGCATGAGGAGTGGCCCTCGTATACAAGGGACATGAGATTTCTGACTTATACTTCGTCAAGCATGTACACCATAGTTTGTTCACTTTAACCTTAATCACTTCAGGATGCTTATGATAGGGGCAATGAGAGCTCAAAGCTACAAGTACCATAATTTTTGGAAGCTCTTTATGAGACTTTAATCCCTACTTCCTTTTACAAAAGGCTTTTCTTCCACCATTATATTGAGTCTCCACCTTCTAACTTTATGCACCTACTTTGAGAGCATAGTGGCCATTCTTAGTTCTATGTGCATTGTCCCAAGACTAGTTGATTGATGCATAACTTGTTATTGCTTGTTTGAAACTATTGTATCTAGTCACTCTTATGAACTTTGAAGGTGTCCTATGCATTTATATTTGTTACTCTATTGAGGGACAAGCTGAATACTTTTATGCTATGTTTTCTTTATGTGAAACAAACAAACGTCTTGCAAAGCATTGTCATTCATGAATCTTTTGTTTGTGCCTTTTCATGTTGCATCATAGTTTCTTTGCTTACTGCTAGAACTTTGTCTTTCATGTTATGATTGAAGTACTATGATCCCAGCCTTGAATGTTTTGCAAATACTTTGATCAAGTCTTTGATGGTGCATGTCACCTCAAAAATTATTTCTTTTTATCACTTACCTAGTCGAGGACGAGCAGGAGTTAAGCTTGGGGATGTTGATACATTGCAAATGTATCTATAATTTTTGATGTTCCATGCTTAGTTTTATCCACTTTCTTGTGTTTTGTTCCAACTTTGGAGTACTTTTATTATGATTTCTTGGACTAACCTATTAACAGGAGCCACAGTGACAGCAGCCTGTTTTATGCTGTTTTTGGTTCCAGGAAAGTCAGAAAATGAATATTCTCAGAATTGGACGAGACAAAAGCGAAAGTGCCTATTTTTCCGGAAGACATCAAGTGCCAGAATACGAGACGGAGAAGGGCCAGGGAGCCACCACACCACCTGGTCGCGCTGGCCCTAGCCAGCGCCGAGGTGTGGTGGCTGCTCAGCACCCTCGGCCTCTCCTTCCGCCTATAAGTTGCCCTCGACGAAAACCCTAAGTACTGATCAAAAATCCACGAAAGAGTCTGTAGCCGTCATCTCCATCCTTAGATCGAGGAATCTGAAGCTCTTCACGGCACCTAGGAGGGAATTCACCACAGGCCTTCTTCATCACCATGCAAGCCTCCGATGTGATGCGTGAGTAGTTCATCCTTGGACTACGGATCCATGTAGTAGCTAGATGGATGGTTTCTCCTCCTTTGTGCTTTCATGTTTTGATCTTGTGAGCTCCGTTCATGATCAAGATCATCTATTTGTAATCCATACATGTTGTGTTTGCGGGGATCCGATGGATATTGAGATGCTATTTTAGATTGATTATTGATTCTATCATGTCTTTGTTATTTGAGATCTTGCATGCTTTCCGTTGTTAGTAGCTATCTTGGCCAAGTAGATGCTAGCAACTCCAAGAGTTAGTATTTATGCTCGATAGTGGGTTCATGCCTCTGGTAATCTGGGGAAGTGACAGAAATCTCTAAGGTACTAGATGTGTTGTTGCTACTAGGGAGAAAACAACAATCCTTTGTTCATAGAGCAATCGTATTGTTTACTTTACACGCAGTTCGTAAAGCAAAAATCTGTTGCTTGCAACTTAATACTGGAGGGGGTTCGGATGATAACCTGAAGGTGGATTATTAGTCATAGATGTAGTTGGATGGCGGTCTATGTATTATGTTGTAATGCCCAATCAAGTCTCACAGGAGTCAAGATGATTAGTATATGCATGTATTGCTTTCTCGGTGTTTGTCAATTGCCCCGCTGTAACTTGTTCACCCAGCATGTTATTTATCTAAGGAGAGCCACCTCTAGTGAACTATGGATCCCGGTCCTTTTACTTTACATACAATCTATAATCTTTTATTGCTTTGTGTTTACTTTCTGCAAACTTTTACTTCTTTCCATTCGATACGTTTAATCCTTTGTTTTCCACAAAACACAGTGAGATTGACAACCTCATCGCAAGTTGGGGAAAAAGTTCTATGGTTGTGTTGTGCAGGTCTCCACGTTGCTACTAGCACCGGTAGTGCGCCCTGCCAAAGCTCAGCTAGTAACACCTTTGGGGTGTTTCCTTGCTCCTACTAGTTCGATTAAACCTTGGTTTCATAACTGAGTAAAGACTTGCTGCTGTATTCATCGTACCTTCCTCTTGGGGTTCCCAACAAGCTCTACGTCGAAAGTTGAGCGCATCAACTAGTGGTGAGATGCATGTTGAACTGAAGAATATATCCATGAAGGTGGCGGTCTACTTTGCTTTACCTTCTGCACCGGAAGCGACCTACCATTGCAATCCGATTCCAGCTGGCTATGCTCGTGTCAGTGTGGATGAAATTCAACCTATGTGTCAGTCACTACAGCTTGACATCCCTGGAGGTGAAGGGGAGACGACACTGGGAGAAGTTACGAGTGGCTTCATTCTTTGGAAAAAAGAATACATCAAGTTTCATGGCTTGACACCAAGGCCACCTTCTCCATCGAGAAACAATCCATCACCTCCAAGGCAACCGTCTCCTCCCAGTAAAAGTCCACCTCCAAGTGCACCGTCTCCTCCCAGTAAAAGTCCACCACCTCCAAGTCCAATCCATGACCCCAACGCGAGTCCATCTCAATCTATGCAGCCGCCTCCACCCACTAAGGGCCAAAAGCGGAAGAATATCACCGCTCCGTCGAGCGATAAGCTAAGCGGCTTGTCGCCCCTCCCAAGAGTACCGCCGGTTCCTCCCAAGAGGGCTTACGACCTGACCGATGAGGACACCGATGCGGTCGTACGGGCCGAAGTGGATGCTCATTTTAAAAAGAAACAACCTGAGCCAGAGGTCCAAATAAAACCAGAAACCAATGAGCACTTTAGGAAATTACTGACGCAGCCATGCCAAGCTCAGTTAAATGTGCCAGATGACTATACACGATGTCTTTAGAAGACACTGAAACAGAAGAGATCAAACAGTAGAGGAAGCATCACAAAAGAGGTTCCCCAGCAGGGGGAACAAGCAAAACAATCGAGTGGTAGCAGAAGCATCAGAACAGACGTCCCCCAGCTAGGGAAACAAGCAAAACAATTGAGTGGTAGCTGAAGAACCAAAAGAGATGTTCCCCAGCTAGGGAAACAAGCAAATCAATCGCTCCCCCCACTCCACGTGAACATACTCGAACCTCAACTATATGAGGTAGAACCTATAGATCCAGAAACGGCTAGGATATTGGCCGAGCAATGTAATATGTCTATTCATGACATTCTTCACAGAGATATACCCAAGGCTGAGGTAGCACCCAAATTTGTTCACGGGGAGCCTGTGGTCAGTTCTGAGAGGCTTCTGGATATGCCAACACAAATGCAACGATTCCATGAATGGTACATGAAAGCATCAAAAGAACATCAATATTGGCTCTTACTGAAAGTTGGAAAATCGCATTACTTCGCTGAAGACGAGGTCCCTATTGAATTATAGAATTATTTCAGTTATTCAATCTAAAGGAACTCGACAAAACTATCCTCAATTCCTATTGTCTGTAAGTGATTACTTTATTTATGTAATTAAGTCTCTATCTCATCTTGTTCAATTCATTGTGGGTAAGTATACTCACTATATTCTTTTGTACGCTATATATAATGATGCACAATGAAGATGCTCGATTGTAAAAGAAAGGCTATAAATGGATTTGGGTTCATTGACCCACATCAAGTTCATGGAGCTATACTAAAGGATAAACCACTGGAGACCGAGCACAACTTGTTCCGGTTTCTCAAGAACCAACATTTCTGTAATGAAATACTATTTCCTTACCACGACTGAAAGAACATTTCATGTTTTCCTATGTTTTGCGTGTTAGATAACAATACTGTGGAGACTATTCATGTGCGCTAAGTGTGCAAGAAGCTTTGAGGGGGGCCGGATTATCCGCCCCACCAAGGGCCGGATAATCCGGCCTACCTCATTGCTCAAAGGGAGCCAAGGCGTGTCACTCAGTATCCGGTCGGATTTTCTCCCGGAAAATCCGAACTAGGGTGGTTTTTCTTCCCCAGGCCGGATAATCCGGCTGTCGCATGGGCCGGATAATCTGGCCCCCAGTTTTTGAGCAAAGGGATCCAAGGCGCGTCGCTCGGTATCCGGTCGGATTTTCTCCTGGAAAGTCCGAACTGGGACGGTTCTTCCTTCCCAGGCAGGATAATCCGGCCTTCACATAGGACCGGATAATCCGCCCCCCAGAAGTTGATCAAGGGTAAGCTCGGCGCGATGCTCAGATAGGGGGCGGATTATCTGCCGGATATTCTGAGTCTGGGGCGGTGTTTCCCCAGGCCGGATAATCCGGCCCCCATAGTGTCCAACGACTGGTTTCTAAAGGGGGTATAAATACCCTTTCCTCCCCAACGTTCAGAACTCTTGATTTATTCGAAATTGTCCAGACATTATGCAAGAGCTCTCCTTCTTGATCTCCTACTTCAACCACCCGAAGGTCTTGATATTTGGGGGAATTGAAGGAGGAGAATTTCATCATCATCACGAATCAATCGCTTCAACTCCTCTCCATTCATTTGGAGAAATCCTTGATCTAGTATTCTTGTCAATACCTAGATCTTGTTCATTGTATTTGATAACTTTGTTCTTGTGGCAGCTTGTTGTCATTTCGGGAGCCTCCAAGTTGTTGTGGAGTTGTTGCCCCACTAGTTGTGTAAAGGCGCCGGTGCCCGCCTCGAAGGGTACCTATAGTGGAAAGGTGGATCAGGCCTTTTGTGGCGAGATCCATCGGAGAACAGGGTGAGGCCTATTGTGGCGTGGTGGTCTTAGTACCGCCCACCCCTCCAACGTAGACGTACTTCCCTTAACAAGGAAGGAACTGCGGTTAAACAAATCCTGTGTCTCCGCGTGCTTCACTTCGGTTTACCCGTTCCTCTTCCACTCGCTCTTTACTCGCTAGTAGATAGGTTTGCATATAGGGAAATTCCACCTAATAGTTTATCTAGAGAATTTACCCTTTGTGCTAAGCCTAAAGTTGAAAAAGTATTAAAATTGGTGTAGCACCTATTCACCCCCCCCTCTAGGTGCCCATACGATCCATTTCAATTGGTATCAGAGCCCCGGCTCTTAATTCGGGCTTAACCGCCTAAGAGTAGTATGGGTACCAAGGATGATGGAAATGAGGCTGTG
This sequence comes from Avena insularis, assembly GCA_023614405.1. Classification (NCBI taxonomy): domain Eukaryota; kingdom Viridiplantae; phylum Streptophyta; class Magnoliopsida; order Poales; family Poaceae; genus Avena; species Avena insularis. Next base: position 35,209,187 of record CM042696.1, on the reverse strand, counting down.
GATAAGGTCACAATGGATGATCTCAAGTCATTGGAAACAACCTTGTTGAAATCCTTTGAGGCCAAGATGGAGGAGATGAATCAAATGATTGCTCGCCTTACATCATCCATAGCCCATCTCCATCCTCCTCTGAGGTTGCCACACCATCATCTAAAGAAAAGGGTAACACCGGATCCAAGGATGATGATGTGGAAGGTGAAAAAATTAATGGTTCCACCTCCAAGAAGGGAAGTGGTAAGGAGGAATATAGTGAGGTTCGCCACGTATATTCCCCCGACCCACCTATCCCTCATCCTCATATAAACAATAGGGGTGATCCACCCAAGCTCACTACATCATCTTTCAATCAATGGCAATTCCTAATGAAATCTCATGTTTGCAGCTCCTCTATTGAATTGTGGAGGATTATTGAAGAAGGTATTCATATTGGAGATCAAACCAACCTAACAAGAAGAGAAGTTGTGGACAACCAGTTGAATGCCACCGCTCTCCACATGATATAGCTGGGTGTGGGTCCCAAGGACATGCCACACATTGGACATCTCAACACAGCTAATGAAGCTTGGGATGCTCTTACGGATCTCTTCGTTGGAAATGAAAGCATGAGAAGGAACAAGTATGATGCCCTTAGTAATGAAGCTGAGGGATTCTACATGTTGGATGGTGAAAATCATGAGGACATGTATAGAAGACTCAAGGGCATCGCAACAACATTTCGAAAGCATGGGGCCACTCACATTGATGATGCATGGATAAAAAGGAAATATGTGAGTGCCTTAATGCCTTTCCAGCCAACAGACTTGAAGAGCCTGCAAGGTAGACATAACTATCATCAAATGACATCCAACAAAGTCATGCAAGAAATGGTGTCATTCAAAGTGGCAGCAAAGAATGCTGAAGATGCCCGTGCTTGGGCCATTGGAATGCAAAAGGGTGTCAATGTGGCTCTCAAGGCCAATGTTGTTGAGCAAGAGGAAGACGAAGGAGCTTTTGAGGGGGCATCCATGGACTGCCTCGATGAAGTCAAACGTGCTCATGGTGAGTACATGGCGTTTTATGCAAGGAACTTTTGGAAGGACCCTGCCAAAGCCAAGACTAAACTTGAGCGCAAGAACGGGTCAAATGGAAGAAGAGAAAGTGGCCCAAGATTGAGAACTTGCTTCAACTGTGGAGATAGAATGCACTTTGTAGCCGAGTGTCCTTATCAAAATAGAGAAGACAATGGTGGTAGGCTCATTCTTAAAGAGAAATCTAAAGCACTTAAGAAGAAGCCATTTATTAAGAAGAATGGTACTTTCAAGAAGCAACCCAAGATCGTATTAGTTACACTAGAACAATACTCCTCTGCAAGTGAAGATGAACAGGATGATGATAGTTCACGTGAGGTGGCTGCTATAGCCACCACATTAACTCCTTCATCTCTCTTCGACTCGCCAAACGAGAACGTCATCAACAACAACGCCACTTCCCTAATGGCAAGAGGGTCCGAGGGCAGAATTGAAAGAGAAGATGCCTTGGAGATAGCCTCTTTGAAGAATGCCTTGGAAGAGGAAGAGGAAGCTTGAGTATCCTTGGAAGAGAGACTCAAATCTATTGAGGAGTCACAAGAAGAAGCTGTAGCTCAGCTCATCAAAGAACGTGATCATGCTCTTGCCAAGGTAAAGAAACTAAAGAAAGAAAAGATTGACTTTGGGGCTGTTCATGCTAGACTTTTGGAGAAGTTTGATAATCTTGAAAGTGCTCACAAGGCATTGAAGAGTGATCATTCTACTTTAAATGAGTCTCATGACCAACTCCAAACTCAATTGAAACGGTATGATGTGGCAAGTACCTCCACTTCATCCTCCGGAAAAGTAGACCTTGCGAGAAGTTCTCAACACAAAGGTAAAGGAGTTATTGATGAGATACTGAGCAGACAAAGGACAAACAATAGTAAAGAAGGTCTTGGTTACATACCCAAGATAAAGAGCAAGAAAAACAAGAAGAAGAAGAATAAGAAGAAGAACAAGACTGCTCAACCGAAGACTAGCAACATTACCAATGACAAGGCTAATTATGATGGTTTTGCAGGGCCAACAATCCTAACTTTGAACTATATTGTGATTATTATGGTGATGTTTATGCTAGTTATGTAGGACCTTATGATTGTTACATTCCTTGGTCTATTTGGGTTCCCAAGACCCTTGTTACTAACATGAGAGAACCCATTGAAAAATGGGTACCTAAAACCAAGAAGTAATTTTCTTGCAGGGCTATGCTTCCGGTGGTTCTAAATGGGTACTCGATAGCGGTTGCACGAGTCATATGACCGGAAGCAAGGAGATCATCACGGAGATGTGGACAAACCATGATCACATAACCGTCTCCTATGGTGACAAGTCAAAATCTAAGGTATTGGGTCTCAGCAAAGTTGTGGTGGCTCACGATATCTCTCTCGTGGACGTCATGCTTGTTGAGACCCTCGGGTACAACTTACTTTCAGTTCGCGCCCTTGGTAAGATGGGCTTTGCAGTTTATATGGATGCTGATTTGGTGGTACTCTTGTGGAGCAAGTCTCTAAAAGTCGCTTTCATGGGATATGTCGAAAACGACCTGTACATGGTGGACTTTTCGGGGAAAACCACTACAGGCCCGATGTGTCTTTTCGGAAAGGCTGACGCGGGTTGGCTATGGCATCACCGACTAGCCCACGTCAATATGAGAACTTTGCAAAGTCTCCACAAGGGTGGCCACATTTTTGGACTAAAAGAAAATGTCTCATTTTCCAAAGATCGTGTTTGCAGGGCGTGTGTTGAAGGGAAAATGCATGACTCACCTCATCGAAGGAAAACTATTATCTCTTCAAAAGGGATTTTGGAGCTCCTTCATGTGGACCTCTTCGGACCTCCATCTCATGCAAGCCTCGGTGGGAAGAAGTATTGTCTAGTGATTTTTGATGATTACTCAAGATACACTTGGGTTTATTTCTTCAAGTTGAAGGGTGAAACTCAACAAACTGTCATCGACTTCGCCAATGAGGTTCAACGTCAAAACAACGTCCCCATTCTGGCTATAAGAAGTGATAACGGCTCTGAGTTCAAGAACTACACCTTAAATGAGTTCCTAAGTGAAGAGGGGATAAGAGATCAATATTCCGTTGCATACACCCCTCAACAAAATGGTGTAGCCGAGAGGAAGAATCGAACTCTAATGGATATGGCAAGATCAATGTTAGCCAAATTTAAATCTCCATATAACTTCTGGGCTAAAGCAATCTCTACTGCTTGTCACTCATCCAACCGATTATACCTCCGTAAGATCTTGGACAAGACTCCGTATGAAATACTTACCGGTAACAAGCCAAACATCTCATACTTTCGGGTATTCGGGTGTAAGTGTTTCTTTCTTATTAAAGGAGTTCGTTTATCTAAGTTTGAATCTAAGTATTTAGAAGGTATTTTTGTTGGTTATGGTGCCGAATCCCACACTTATAGAGTCTACAATAAGCTCTCCGGAACTGTTGTAGAATCTTGTAGTGTGGTGTTCGAGGAAATAGTTCCGTCTTGAGCAAGTTGGTGTTTGTGATGCAGATGTTGAAATGCCCCAAGATGCCATAAGAAGAATGGGCGTGGGATTTTTCCGCCCCATTGAGGAACCCCTTGTGGCGGATCGGGAAGGACAATTCTCTACTCATATAGAGCCCTCATCTACACATACTCAACATGTTCCAACCACGGGGGCAACTTCTACACCATCTCCATCAACTGCTGAAGGTCAAGATGTTCCAGAAAGCTCCAGGACGGATTTTCCGGTTGACACCGGATTATCCGGCCACTCCGCTCCAGCTGACCATTTTGCTCCTGGTGGTGAAGATATCAACGCAAGCTCCAGGCCGGATTTTCTGGCAAGCCCCGGATTATCCGGCCCCTCGCTAGTTCAAGCAAGCCCCAGGTTTCCTGATGATACTGCTACAAATATTCCTAGGCCGGATTATCCGGCCTCTCCATCGGCCGGATTATCCGGCCCTGACTCTCCGGTTCAGCAGCCTCCTGTTACGGCTACTGACTCACCTCAAGGGCACACGTCATCACCACCTGCTGTTGATATTCCAGTTCCTGATCAAGGTCGAGTAAATGCTTCCAATGAAGATTCAAGTGATGAACCTACTCCTCCAAGAGACAACAAACTTATTGAACTTCATCGCAAGGCTCGAGATGATCGAAACCTTGAGTTGAGGGGTCACACTCTCGACAAGGTTGTTGGTGATCTTCGACGAAGGGTTTCTACAAGAAGAGAATTGGCTAGTTTTGGTGAGCATCAAGCTCATATCTCTATGGTGGAACCTAAGAAGGTCTTTGAAGCACTTGAAGACCCAGACTGGGTTGTTGCTATGCACGAAGAATTAAATAATTTCGAGCGCAACAAAGTTTGGAAACTCGTGGAGAAACCCAAAGAGTGTTGCAATGTTATTGGCACCAAGTGGATTTTCAAAAACAAGCAAGACGAGAATGGCATTGTTGTCAGGAACAAGGCAAGACTTGTGGCACAAGGTTACTCCCAAGTTGAGGGCATTGACTTTGGCGAGACCTATGCTCCAGTGGCTCGCCTTGAGTCCATCCGTATCCTTCTTCCTTATGCTGCCCATAACAGTTTTAAGTTGCAGCAAATGGACGTCAAGAGTGCCTTCCTTAATGGTCCTCTACATGAGTTGGTATATGTAAAGCAACCCCCGGGTTTTGAGGATCCTAACTTTCCGAACCATGTCTACAAACTCGATAAGGCACTCTATGGCCTTAAACAAGCCCCACATGCGTGGTATGAGCACCTTAAAGAGCTTTTGTTAGATCGTGGCTTCGAAGTTGGGCAAATCGATCCCACTCTTTTTACTAAGAAGGTTAAGGGGGCGCTCTTTATATGCCAACTATATGTAGACGATATCATTTTTGGTTCTACTAATAAAGCTTTTAATGATGAATTTTCAAAGCTTATGACTAACAGGTTTGAGATGTCTATGATGGGGGAATTACGGTTCTTTCTTGGATTCGAGATCAAGCAACTTAGATAAGGAACTTTTATTAATCAAGCAAATTACATCCAAGACATGCTCAAGAGATTCAACATGACGGATCTAAATGGGGTCGCCACTCCAATGCAAACAAAATGTCATCTTGAACTTAACCCACATGGTAAAGATGTGGACCAAAAGGTATACCGGTCCATGATCGGCTCTCTTCTTTACCTCTGTGCATCTAGACCTGATATTGTGTTGAGTGTGGGAGTGTGTGCAAGGTATCAAGCAGCTCCTAAAGAAAGCCACTTAGTGGTGGTCAAGAGGATCTTTCGATATTTGGTTCATTCCCCTAACTTTAGTCTCTGGTATCCCAAGGGCTCCAATTTCTCTTTATGTGGTTATACTGACTCAGATTGGGCTGGTGATAAGGATGATCGGAACTCCACTTCTGGAGCTTGTCAATTCTGGGAAGATCTCTTGTATGTTGGTCCTCTAAAAAGCAGAATTGTATATCTCTCTCCACCGCCGAAGCTGAATATGTTGCTGCTGCCAGCGCTTGTACTCAATTATTGTGGATGAGGCAAACTTTAAAGGAATACGGTGTCAATTGTGACAAAGTGCCTCTTTTATGTGATAATGAAAGTGCAATCAAAATTGCGTACAATCCTGTTCAGCACACAAGGACGAAGCATATTGAGATTCGGAATCATTTTATTCGAGACCATGTTGCTCGCGGAGATATGGATCTATCTTTTGTGAGTACGAAGAACCAACTTGCGGATATCTTTACAAAGCCACTTGATGAAGCAAGATTCTGCTACTTGAGGAATGAGCTAAATATCATTGATTCCAGGAGCTTGTCTTGATTACCCATGCACTCACTCGTTCATCTCAATCCTTCTTTGGTCTAGGTGTGGGCATGGATATAGGGGGAGTGTGGTCCTAACTCATTGGGCTAACCCTCCCCCCATAATGCCAATAGCAAGATAAATCATTTCTCTTAATATCATGTTGTGATATGTGAGCTTATTGATGAGTATTGGTCATGAACCCAAGATATATCTTCGCGGTGTCACACCATACACTCCAACAAGGTGGCTTCGGCCACCGCCCTCTTCCTTGAGGAGAATTGGATCTTTTTGGATGTTCTTTGCTATCTCATGTTCTTATGGGAATCACACTCAATCTTGGCTTTTATTTGATTTGGATTTTGCAATTTTGAGTGTATAGTACCATCTCAGTTTGGCTCTCTTAATCCTAAGCCTTTCCCTACCCCTAAGCCATCTATTCTAGCACACAATTCCCTTGTACACCTTGTGGGGGTGTTGTTTGGGGACACGCGGGCATGGTTCTGTGTACAACAGAATTCCAGATTTGAGGCCGGATAATCCGGCCCAAGTGTAGGCTGGATAATCCGGCCCTGGCGGATTTCGTCTTAAATGGCAGGGATCGGGAGGAAGGGCTCATAACGAGCAGCACTTCTCCCCCAACCCTCTCCTCCTCCTCAGCCGCCGCCTGCAGTCCCCCACCCTCCCCGGAGCCTCTCCGGTCACCGGATTTTCCGAGCGTCCCCCGATCTTCTTCTCCGCACCTCCGGGTACCTTCTCCTCCGTGTTCTTCCTCCAATGAGTGAGGGTAACTCCCTCTCTCCCCATCTTTGGCTAGATGTGTTACTTGTTGGGTGGAACGTTGTCTAGAAGGATGTGTTTTCGCATAGAAATCGTAGTCTTGCAATTTCTAGGCCCGATCTACTTTTTTGCATTCAATCTAGGTGAAATCGAAATTTTCTGCCAGGGCCGGATTATTCGCCCCTGGCCAGGCCGGATAATCCGGCCTGACAGATTCGATTCTGGTTCAGTTTCACTATGGAGTATGCATTGGGTAGATTTGTCCTATGAACTTTTTGACTATTTTTTCCATGCTCTCTCCTAGACTTGTGTGTATGCTGATCCCCTTGCTATCGCCCTTATTCTCCTCACAGGTGGTTCCAGTGTTCCCAAGACCTACAAGCGCCGCCCCCGCGCCAAATACTTTTGGGACGAAGGACAAGGTAACTTGGTGGACGAAGTTGAGTTGAGGAGGAGAAAGAACGAGGAGAAGTGCATGGCTGAACAAGCTAAGAGGACTAGGAAGGGGGTGTCCAAGAGGAAGGGCAAGGAGCCCAAGATCAACTACAAGACTTTGGATGCGGTCACCTATTCCTCCATCCGTCACCGTGACTTGTTTTCTGAGCTACCTCGCGATGATGAGCTGGGGGATACTCGTTTTTGGTGTGCAGAACAGAAGGGAATCTATGAAGATGTGTATGCCAGGCTGAACATTAGGGCTATGCACCCACTGGTACTTGCTGATGCTTTGGAGAAGGATCATCTTGTGGATGCGATGTTTGTGGCTGAGAGGATGGGGATGCACCATCTCATGTCACTCCTAGTGCTCCTTTGACTCTGAGGTGGTGAAGCAGTTCTTCTCCACTTTGGTTATTTGTGGGGATGAGCGTCGCACTATGAAGTGGATGACTCATGACAGGCCTATGACTGCTGATTTTCACGTGTTTGCTGAGGTTCTTGGATACTCTTTCCGCAGCAGAGATAGAGCCAGTGGCCACCGCATCATCACCCAGCTGAAGCCCAACAAAGATGCAGCTCTCTCTCCTTGCACTATGGACAATGGCATTGTGGGCACTCTGGCTGGTCTTGCTCCCATCTATGCTGCCTTAGTGGGTCTCTTCCGTGACTCCATTACTCCGAGTGGGGGCAACAATGACAGCATCCTTGGTCACCTTGTTCAGCTACTTCAATTTTCTCATGAGGTTGCCTCTTGCGAGGACGAGTCGGTGCAGTACAGGTTGGATGTCATGGACTTCATTTACCATGAGTTAACTGATGCTATGTTCAACCGTCTGTCCATTCCCTATGCACCCTACATTATGATGCTCCTCAGGCACCTGCTTCCTGCTGAGGAGTTCCACATTGACTCGGTGGATAAGGCCAAAGATCTACACCAAGGTTCGGAAGACCTCTCACCCCTCCTATGCTCCTGAGGGCCTCATGAGGGATGCTCGTAGGCCTCCAGAGGATGTTCGCAGGCCCCCAGTGCCTCCCGTTGCCCGTGAGATCAAGCAGCTGAACTGGTTCTAGCGTAACATTCTGTGCTTGGGGGTGGACACGCGCAAGGGTCAGTACGAGGCATACAAGCAGCGCCATGAGTTGGCTCACTCCCAGCAGCTCATTCTCCACCATGTGTCCGGTGCTTCGGGTGATCCTCCGTCTCCTACACCTCCCACTCCGTATGCTCGGTGGAACTCTTCCTCCAGTTGAACTATGGTGAGATGGAGCGTCACTTGTTCCCCTCTGCGCCTCCTGCTGATGATGAGGATGAGGATGGTGACACTGAGGAGCTTGAAGATGAGGATGAGGATGAGAATGAAGACGAGGAAGAGGACGAGGACGAGGACTACGAGTGATCCTATGGGGCGCTAGCATCGCTCTTCTCCCTTTTTGGTGTCTCAATGCCAAAGGAAGAGAAGTAGTTCTATTAGGTTGTCCGTGGATTTGCATGGGTCGGGCATAAGCACTTGCATTTTTCTATTCGTCGTTTTCTTGCTTGTGCCCATTTAGCGTTGAACTTTAAATTTGTGGTTTGTGGTTGGTTGAGACTCTATGTGGTTGTCTGGATTATTATGCCTATGGATTTCATCTCATGGATTATACGTACGGAGCTATCTATTCATATCCTATTGCTGGAGGTTCTTATCACGGAAGGCGCTCATATTGGTTATCCGGTAATAATTGTGGCTTATGTCAAGGATGCCTTCCCTCTACCTCGGTGGTATGTGTTTGTTGCTCACATGTCTATGGAATAGATTCACCTATTTGTGTGTATTTGTATTCCAATGCAAAATTCTATTATGCACACATTGAGGGGGAGCCACTTTCATGGTTATTACTGTTTGTCTTGTGACTTTCTCCTGCAAATCCTGGTATTGTCATCTAACACCAAAAAGGGGGAGATTGAAAGAACATTTCATGTTTTCCTATGTTTTGCGTGTTAGATAACAATAATGTGGAGAATATTCATGTGCGCTAAGTGTGCAGGAAGCTTTGAGGGGCCGGATTATCCGCCCCACCAAGGGCCGGATAATCCGGCCTACCTCATTGCTCAAAGGGAGCCAAGGCACGTCGCTCAGTATCCGGTCGGATTTTCTCCCGGAAAATCCGAACTGGGGCGGTTTTTTTCCCCAGGCCGGATAATCCTGTTGTCGCATCGGCCGGATAATCCGGCCCCCAGTTTTTGAGCAAAGGGAGCCAAGGCGCGTCGCTCGGTATCCGGTCGGATTTTCTCCCGGAAAGTCCGAACTGGGGCGGTTTTTCCTCCCCAGGCCGGATAATCCGGCCTTCACATAGGACCGGATAATCCGGCCCCCAGAAGTTGATCAAGGGCAAGCTCGGCGCGATGCTCAGATAGGGGGCGGATTATCTGCCGGATATTCCGAGTCTGCGGCGGTGTTTTCCCCAGGCCGGATAATCCGGCCCTCACTTGGGCCGGATAATCCGGCCCCCAAAGTGTCCAACGGCTGGTTTCTAAAGGGGGTATAAATACCCTTTCCTCCCCAACATTCAGAACTCTTGATTTATTTGAAATTGTCCAGACATTATGCAAGAGCTCTCCTTCTTGATCTCCTACTTCAACCACCCGAAGGTCTTGATCTTTGGGGGAATTGGAGGAGAAGTTCATCATCATCACGAACCAATCGCTTCAACTCCTCTCCATTCATTTGGAAAAATCTCTGATCTAGTATTCTTGTCAATACCTAGATCTTGTTCATTGTATTTGATAACTTTGTTCTTGTGGCAGCTTGTTGTCATTTCGGGAGCCTCCAAGTTGTTGTGGAGTTGTTGCCCCACTAGTTGTGTAAAGGCGCCGGTGCCCGCCTCGAAGGGTACCTCTAGTGGAAAGGTGGATCAGGCCTTTTGTGGCGAGATCCATCGGAGAACAGGGTGAGGCCTATTGTGGCGTGGTGGTCTTAGTACCGCCCACCCCTCCAACGCAGACGTACTTCCCTTAACAGGGAAGGAACTGTGGTCAAACAAATCCTGTGTCTCCGCGTGCTTCACTTCAGTTTACCCGTTCCTCTTCCACTCGCTCTTTACTCGCTAGTAGATAGGTTTGCATATAGGGAAATTCCACCTAATAGTTTATCTAGAGAATTTACCCTTTGTGCTAAGCCTAAAGTTGAAAAAGTATTAAAATTGGTGTAGCACCTATTCACCTCCCCCCTCTAGGTGCCCATACGATCCATTTCAACGACGGCAAGTGAGTTCTTGTACACATTAAATTTTGCTTACTCGATGTTCAGTGTAAATGATGAGTTACTGACGTATGTAAACCTTCCGTAGGTACCACTGGATTCTTCTAAGCATTTCAGTTGACTTGGGAAGAGTTCACATCATGGACTCACTAAACAAAGACATTGAAGACTACCGCAGCATTATCGATGCGTTCTAGACGTAATTTCAACCATTATCGCACTATATCGGTTTCTTTCGTTCATTTTGTGGGATATCAAGTAGTTATTAACTCATACATTAATTTTCTTTGTCGGGTAGGGTTTGGACACGGTTCAAGAACCATGTCCGCGGTCAATGGCGTGAGGAGCTATTTTTTAAATCACTCTCGGTAAGTAGTAGAGCTAAGTCCGCGCATCTATTTAATTCTAGTTTATACGCATTTATCATGCTAGAGTTATTATTTGATTGAATTATATTCTTGTAAAGAGCGCAAGGCAGCCACAGGGGACTAATCTATGTGGATTCTACGTGTGCGAGTTCATTCGCATCAGTATTGAGTAGCCCTCGGAAAATGTTCGAGTAAGTAAACAATATATTCACCCTTTATTTTTATTACAAAAAGTTGTGTTTAGTCTAATCCATACGATCTCCTTCTTATATAGTTGGACGCGATGCGGGACAAGCTTCTACCAGAGGACCGCCTAATAGCAATCCAAGAGAAATTTGCTGGATTTTTTGTGAACGAGGTCATAGACCCATGCGGAGAATACTCTATACGTAGACTCTAAAACATCTATGTAATGATCTCCATATAATCAAATAGACATGCTCTGGACCTGGTTGGGCTCCATGTATGCTTGTAAGAGAAATTATATTATATATTGCATCAATGTGTACAAGTACTGTGTAGTAGTGTTCAGTATGTATACGAAAACTTGTTTCTAATGAAAACACAGAATGAAAAATAATTAAACACAAAACATAAAATGAAAAGAAAAACACAAAACCCTAAAACTCCATTTCCTGCCTTGGTAGCCAAATGGCCCAAAATGCTGCCGCGGCAGGGAACCTTTAGTCCCGGTTCGTAAATGTCCTGCCGCCCAGCGCGGCTCGCGGGACCACGTGGTTGGACCTTTATTCCCGGTTCATAACAGAACCGGGGCTGACCTTTAGTCCCGCTTTGACAGTCCCGGTTCGCAATCCGGGACTAAAGCTCTTACGAACCGGGGCTAATTGCCTGGTTTCTACTAGTAGAGAGACCAAGATGCGGTCCGGTCTATATATTGTGATTGGTGTCGTTGTGTATCATTGTCCTGTAAGAGAATGGAGCTATGGAAGGATGCCCGCTGCTTGCTGTTAAGTTATCCCCTTAACCTGTGATGTTCGATTGTGATACATGAGCTACAATGAACTCCACCATGCCTGCCATACACTCTGCTCTCCCTAGTTGCAGTAGTGAGATTCTGATGCAGCTCTACCATCGAACACTTAGACAGCCAGTCCGCGGCGAGCTTCGCCCGCCCAATACGTGCCACACGTGCAGGCTCGTACCCGATGCCGCAATTCATGTGCCGTGTGGTGGTACGCAGAGACATGACACAGGTCTTCTCTCCGATGGGTGAAGCACGCTTCCAGCCTAGAGACCAATTACTGATTCGAGTTTTGTTGTTTTGCTACATCCCCTCGCGTGCCAGCTAATTATCTTACACCTCTTTGATCCTATGTTGTACAGTGCTATCAGCAATTCAGCCGCATACCAGGCCAGAGATGCATATATAGGATGATGCATGTACAAAAATGTTTCTGGACATGTCTTCAAATTCACAAAATACGCTACAGATACTTGGCAATTAAAACCGCGCAAGCACAGGGCACCTACAACTACAAGCCTATCCAACTTCGAGGCCCAAATCAGAATTTTATCTCCCCCACCCGCCACATAACAAAGTCCCAAAACGTCCCGTTCATGCATTAACTTCGGTGGACACATGGTTGGACATGGCGGAAATACATGTTCTCCTAAAAAAAAATCAATACACTAAATGGAGAAGTGCGCGTTCGCCGCGTGGTCTACATTGCGTTGTCACAACATGCATGGTTGACGTGCTACCATGTGTTTTTAAGAGGAGTCTAGTTATCTAGTATTTAGAAACTAACAGTGTGTTTTTGCCTGATCCGAACACAACATAATCATACATGCATTCAGTCATGTCGTGAGACCACATTGATTATCTATACCAAGAAAACTACTCCCTCGATCTCAAAATAAGTGGTTTGGGTTTGTTTAGATTCGGGAGTATATGTTTAAATTGAGAATAGAGGAACTTCCATTTACACGTTAGAAAAATTGTGCACGCATATATAATAGCATCAGAGAAAATAATACAAATCTATGTAATTTTGTTACGTATACAACGGCAAAGCACTCATACTAATCACATCCAACTCACTATTAAAACGTCAAGATAGCGTTGGCTGGTCTGCTGTGGAAGATACAATAAGTCAATAACCATTACATGAATTGCAGAGAGAAGCAATAGATGATACTCATTTTATTACGGAAGAAATATAGACCAATGCAAAAACTACCCACATTATATATACTCATTTCACGACCTCAAGAATTTAAATAAATTTGTGCACTCGTGTTAGGTGACTAGATTAAGAACATGGCATGCAAAATTAGGTAAAGCTAACAATTGCGGAATATTATTTAAATAAAAATACAGCATTGCTTTAAACACACAACCCGGGCAAGCATTAGACAACTCTAGCTATTATAACTCATATTTAATTAAGAGAAACCTGAAAATCCAAGTTTATCAACTTTACCATTTTTATATCTTCACGGGTTTCTTCAGAAAATTAGAACTTACTGATACCTGAGTATCCCTCATATCATTCCCCCATTTCCTACATCTGCAACTCTAACCCATATGCATTCCAATTCGCCCATAACAAAATGTGGGAAGATACTTGCAATCCTATAATCGAGGATCCGATCAATCAAACAATTTATAACCTCGTTGGAATCAGTGGTGGCACCGGCGCAAGCAGGCACACTATGCAAGTAGGGGGAGGGAGGCAAATGTAGCACCAGAAGGACCACCATGGTAAGTGGGAGAAGGAACGGGATGGTTGATACGTCGAAAACGTATCTATAATTTTTGATGGTTTTATGCTAATAATATGCTTTTGACACTCCTTTTTTATAAAGTTTATGATTTATTTGTACTAACCTACTAGTTGCAAAATTGCACAATGTTCTTGTTTTACACTTTGATGTGTAGGAATTACCAAGAACTTTGATGTGTAGGAATTACCAAGAATACAAGTGAAAACCTTATTGGAGTCAAATTGGGATTTTTCTAGAAATCTATATTAGAATTCTTTTTGAAGATGGTCATGTTTCGGCTCGAAGACGGCGTTAAACGGAAAACTCTTCAACTACAAAGTTGTTGGAAATTTCGCGACAAACGTTCTAAACATAAAATTTAGCTGATTTCGAGTTCGGACGAGCTTTCTAGACCCGATTTACTGTATCCCAAGATGGGATGACAGGAATCCGAGAAGCTATATAAAGGGAGAAAACCTAATTCGCCCAAGGCATCTTCACCCACTAATTTGCAGCCACCAAAGCCATGTTTTTCCTCCATGGATCCCATCTTCATGGGGGAGGGCTCCCAAGAAGCCATGAAAGAAGGGGGCTAAGGGGCGGTGCTCCCCACTACTAGGAAACAACTTATAGGTAGACAAGATATTATGTGGCGCATATATAAAATCATGCGCCACAGATATGTATCAGTGGCGCACATGAAAAAATGCGCCAACGAAGTTTGGCAATTCAGTGGTGCACGAAACCAATATACGCCACAGAAGTCCACATTTCTGTGGCGCATATTTTCGTGTGCGCCACAGAAAGTGATGATTCTGTGGCGCATATAGATGTATGCGCCACAGAAAGTTGATGGGACCCAGCACCAAAAAAAGGGGGGAGACGGTTCTGTGGCGCATATGGACCATGGAAAACATGGAAAAACATACCCCCCAGTGGATCGCCTTTTCAGTTTTGTAAAAAATAAACAAAAATGATAGAAACTTCAAAAAAATAATTCCTTTGAGTTGTAGTTAGATTTTAGGGTATAGATGTAGACAAAATTGAAAAACATGAATTTCGATGTATTTTGCAAAATAGGTCATGGCACGGTAAAACGGCTATAACTTTTGCATACGATATCGAAAAAAATCTTTAACCTATCAAAATGATCGTCTTGAAATTTTCTACTCGAATTCAACCACCTATGGTCGTTCTGGATTTTACAGAATCCACAAATTCGAAAAGAGTAAAAAGTTATTTAGGGTAGAAGAGTTTTTACTGCAAAAAAATAAAAAAGGGGGAGAAACTTCTGTGGCACATTTCTCCCATATGCGCCACAGAAGCCTTAGACGGGATTCAAAATTTGAATCCCGCTGATTCCCCTTCGCCTTATATTCCTCCACTTCTTCTCCTTCTTCTCCCCTTCTCCTCCACTTCTACTCCCCTCCATACTTCTCCCTCCACTTCTCCTCCCCTCCATACTTCTTCCTTTCTCCTCCACTTCTCCTCCCCTCCATACTTCTCCCTCCACTTCTCCTCCCCTCCATACTTCTCCCCTTCTCCTCCACTCTCTAGCAACATCCACCTCCGGCCATGGCTACCTCGGTGACCTCCTCCTCCGGCAACCTCCAACACCACCGGCGACCTCTTCCTCCTCCACCACCACCACCACCACCTCCGGCGGCCTCCTCCGAACATCTCCGGTGAGCCCTTCCTCCACCTCCGGCGGCCTCCTCCTCCTACTACTCTGAACACCTCCGACGGCCTCCTTCTCCTCCGGCCATCACATCTGATCCACCTCCGGCCAGATCTGGCCTGGTTTTTTTTGAAATTTGAAAAAACTTCTGTGGCGCATATTGGCCATATGCGCCACAGAAGTTTGAGATCTGGCCCGCCTTTTTTTGAATTTTGGAAAAAAACTTCTGTGGCGCATATTGGCCATATGCGCCACAGAAGTTTGAGATTTATGTGGCGCATTTCAAAATCCGCCACAGAAGATTGTTATCAGTGCCGAGGTATCAGTGGCGACTAAGATATGTGCCACGGATAGTGAAAAAAGGTGCGCCACTGATAAGTTGTTTCCTAGTAGTGCCCCCATGATATCGGCGGCGGGGAAGGAGTCCCCCGCGCCGCCTCTGGCGCTACCACCGCCCTCTTCACCATCTTCACCGCCATCTCCATCACCTAATACTCCTAGTATGCAGTGGTTCATCCTCCCACACACCTCTGTACCGTCCTATATAAACATGGTGTTTGATGCTATAAGTTATAATCCTATGATCTATGTCATGTTTGCATAGTTTCTTTGTTCTTAGATTGAATGGTTGAGCGTCTTTCGTTCATTAGAGTTGTATGTTGATATGGTACAGTCCTTTGGTGTCCATTATATTTGTGCGTGCATGGATTAAACATCATAGGGTTTATAGTATGTGTAAAAGGAAGGGGGGAGTTCTGACGGGGTGATAGAAATCTAAGGACACGAATCGGAATGTTGCACGTATGGGAGTAGGAGGGCCATTAAACTTAAGGCTATGGTTGGGAAAACCTTAATGCATTGATTAGTACTTACGGGTGTTTGATAACAATCCAATCATATAGTACATGTAATTCAAAGTAGTGAAACGCATGTATATTTAGCCTCTCTCACATAGAAAACTGCATCGAAGACAATGAACCTGATCTATTCGCTATTTAAATTTGGAAAAAGACACCACAATTACCACCACTATTCCACACTCATGGTTCTGTTAGTTTAGTGTATTTTATTGCTGCAGCAACTAGCTTTACTTTCTTCTTATTTATTATCATGCAAAGCTATCTCTATTACTCGTATTGTTGCTCTAGTTTTATTTCCTAGATAATGCGAACATTTAGTATGCATAGAGTTGTATCTGTGGTTGATAGAACTTGAGAGAATATTTATCCTATCTTTAGCTTCTCATTGGTTTGACACTCTTACTTATCGAAAAGGCTACACACGATCCCCTATACTTGTGGGTTATCAAGACCTTTGTTATGGGTTGTGGATAATTTGACTCAAAACATGAGTTTTTTTTATAAGCGGCCAACACAATCCATGTTCTCATGTTCGGTGGAGATGATTCTAGAACCATAGCGATTGTATCGCTCTGATGACGAGCAATATTGTATAGAGCAGGATATCGTTCCTAGAGTGTGGTATTAACTAAACACATGTGCTCTCAGAATCTAATATCTGATCATTATTGGTATTAACTGATCCAAAGTAGAAGAAGTGCTTCTTTGTTGCCATGATACTGTCCCAAAAATGCGAGTCACCCGATTTCTAATGAACTTGTGATAAAGCTTTTGAGCCAATATATTTTCTTCTTAGGAGAGTTCCACACCTCATCTTCGGTGAGAAGATTGAAGAGTCATTTACCGACATGGGCAGTTTTTAAGCCGAAGTTTATGAATACAGGCACCCCCTTGTCTTTAGGCGAACAAAGAACATCTCATCTAGCCAGTTTATAATATTTCTTCTTTTCACTAACACCTTACTAGAAGAAAAATCTTGATCAGAAATATGCCAATCTATGTAAAATTTCTTTGGGTAATGGGAAGAAATATATCATGTATAATTCCATATTACTTATTGCCGAATTAACGAGAACTATTTATGCCATTAAGAGATAGTATTTTTTCTTTCTAGCTGCTAAACCTTTTTTGTAATCACTCCTCCATATATTCCATTCAGCATTTGTGAGTGCTGGTAATGTATCGAAATTCCCAAATAAATAACAGGAAAATGTTCTTTTTCACAATGAAATAGTTTGGCATACTGGGCTACCTCATCTTGGGCCTCCCCGAAATAGAAAAAATCTCTTTTGTGGAATTATATTTTAAAACCTCGAACGCTGGTAAAATTAATTTCAGGTTTCGGGACTTTTTAAGGTCGTGATCCAATAAAGAATAGCATGGGAGATAATGAGTCACCTCACCTTAAACTTTTTTCGTTTGAAAGTAGCGATCAACATAGAATTACTTGCTCTAGTATTAAATCAAAAGCCACCCGCGTATATGGGACTGGCCGAAGAATGGAACTATTTCTTATGAACTAGAAGAAATGTTTCAGGCCATGTCAAAGACATAAACATGTACATACTCAAAACTATATTTTAACAATTTCCAAAATGAGTTTCCCTTATTAATCGTTTAAAATATTTTAGCAATCTTAAAATGGAAGCATCAACTCCCATGAGACAAAGCAGTGTGCCTCTCATCCCCAACTGTTGTGTTTCTCTATGATAATAGTATATTGGGTGTTGGATGATTTGAACCTAGACATGATGTTAGCTTTACGACAAGTAAATAATGAAGAACGAAAACGAAATCACAGCAAAGGGGGACACCGATTTAACGTGGAAAACCCTCTCAAACAAAGAGAGGAAAAAACCACGGGCGCCAGCCAGCGAATCTTCACTATAATGGGGAGTGTTTACACAACGCCGGGGATTTCACAGATGCAACTCTTTCCAGCCAGCTGCTTACAAGAGGTATATATAACGGTGGTAACCTAGGTCATCAACGATCCGTACCGCAGGGGGGGCCTCGCTCCGCTCCGTCAGAAATTGGCCTTTACCTTGTAGAATTTGGATCAACATATAACAAACTCCACCTTGAGACAAATTCCTTCTTGTAGCATCAACAGTAATCATCTTCCTGAACAAACAAAGAAAACACTTTCGGCGCCAACAACCACTTGGGCTAAGTAGTTATACCAACTAAGCTTGAGCATAGCTCAAACTTAGTAACAGGAACATGCTTTGTCATCATATCAGCAGGATTATCATGAGTGCTTATCTTGCATACCTTTAGTGTACCTTGTGCAACAATGTCACGAACATAATGTTACTTGATATCAATGTGTTTTGTTCTCTCATGGAACATTTGATCTTTAGTAAGGTAAATAGCACTTTGACTGTCACAGAACAGGTTAATGCAAGAATCATCCTGACAAAGTTCAGCATATAAACCTTTCAACCAAACATACTCTTTGCAAACTTCAGCAACAACCATATATTCTGCTTCGGTTGTAGATAGAGCAACAACTGGTTGCAGCGTTGGCTTCCAACTCACGGCACATCCACCTATCGCGAACATATAACCTGTGAGGGACCTCCTCTTATCCAAGTCGGCAGCTAAATCTGAATCACATAGCCTGAGAGTCCCTCACCAGTCTTGCCAAACTTCAAGCAAGCGTTGGATGTGCCACGGAGGTACCTAAAAATCCACTGAACAACTTTCCAATGTTCTTTACCAAGATTAGCCATGTAATGACTCACCAAACTCATAGCATATGATAAATCAGGGCGAGAACAAACCATGGCATACATCAAGGAACCAACGACACTAGAATAAGGAACTCGAGACATGTACACAATATCTTCATCAGAACTAGGACATTGCAATGCTAACAATTTAAAGTGAGGAGCGACAAGAGTACTAACAGACTTTGCATCATGCATATTAAAACGTTGAAGAACTTTCTCAACGTAACTTTGCTGACTAAGAAACAACAACCTAGATTTTTTGTCCTGTTTAATTTCCATACCTAGGATTTTCTTAGCAGCACCAAGATCTTTCATCTCAAATTCACTACTTAGGTGTGCCTTCAAAGTAGTGATTTCTTTCATGCTCTTGGCAGCAATCAACATATCATCAACATATAACAGCAAGTAAATAGGTGATCCATTAACAAACTTTATGTAAACATAACTATCAAACTGAGATCTCTTAAAACCTTGTGAGATCATAAATAAATCAAACCTTTTGTACCACTGTCTTGGAGATTGCTTCAAACCATAAAGCGACCTCTTCAATTTGCACACAAAATCCTCTTTTCCAGAAACTATGAACCCTTCAGGTTGGTCCATGTAAATCTCCTCCTCCAGTTCACCATGCAGAAAAGCAGTCTTTACATCTAGCTGCTCAAGCTCAAGATCATGCATAGCAACAATACCAAAAAAAGCATGAATAGAACTATGCTTCACAACTGGAGAGAAAACCGCATCGGCCCAAGCCTCCGGCGACGGGCCTTGCTCCGCTCCGTCAGAAGTTGGCCTTTACTTTGTAGAATTTGGATCAACATATAACACATGAGACCTTTTTTGCAATCACAGTGCAAAACATGGTGACTCAATCGATGACAGGGCCACAACATGCAATGACACATCTATACGGTGTCGTTGTTCTCATGTCTTTTGTGGAGAGCGGTATGACGCGTATAGTTTGCTGGCCATTCTAATTTATCCTCAATATGTGAAGTTTGATTGTGGTATATACTAGTTCTACTTCCATGCAACTCGTCATCGCACACTAAGACAGCCAGCTAGTGAAACCTCGGAGAGCTTGGCATTATGAAATGTTTTCGAGCTAATTTAGGCACATCTCTCGTTTGATCTGTTGGACAAAATTATTTTTGCTCGAACCGATTATGGTATGGTATACTACATGACACCAGGCTGTACTTAAGAAATCAGATATGAGGTTATAAAATTAAATATGGGCCTTGTGCAAACAAAACTAGTCAATTGCGAAAACATGAACTTTTCAAATTGCATATTTATGGCTTTGTCCATTTGAATCATTGGAAGGTTTCTTTGTATATTTTGTTAGTTCTTTTTACGGGTATTGTATATTTGTTAGTTGATCCTTGTATTGCCAATATGTGCATTGGGTGAGTAGCACACGATGTGTATTAGGTGTATTGTATTACCACTACTGACTCGAAAGCCCGTTTGTGTATTAGGCACTGATCATAAAAGACAACTGTTTATTCCGGGCTAGGAAAGCTAGTTTGCTCACTAACTTGAAAAGAAGATGTGCGAGCATACCTGCATACGCTAAAGTTGCTCACCTTCCACTGGTGTGTCCATACAGGTTATTACCTCAGTGTAACAACTCAAAAGGATAGATACTACTCAGTTTTATTATGATCCCTACAAAAGTAAGCAGAACTAAATATGTCTGTCGCACATCCTTTGATATCAGTACGGGAAGACCAAGTGTTCCTTGTAGATGTTTTCTGTAGACCTCTCATTCCGAAGATATGGTGTGCATGTTACTGTGCATATGCTGCATTTCGACTGCGTTGACATGATCAAAGTGATCAACTGCGCATTGACCGAACCAAGGCCACCGATTAACATCATTAACAGATAAAAGATTATCGATTTGATAGAAGACCATGATGACCACGCGGTGTGGCAATATATATGGGGCGGGACATTATGTACGCAAGGATCCAAGAGCCTAGAGCTAAACAGTGGGAGCTAGCACTTATGTAGTTACTCGGTCAGAAAGGTTAGGTCATATATGATGAAGTGAATACAAAATGATGTGTACATATATACGGTTAAGCACAATATAATTAATTTTTTGAAGGCGAATAAATCAGACTTATGAGCAATGGTTGAGTAGCACGTGTGACCTGTCAGAGTTCCATGAGGTAAAAGCTTGATGGCCCACGCTCCGCTACGCCGTGCTAGTGTATTTGGTTTGTAGGATAATTCGAGCCGAGCTACAACGAACAGAGAGACCAAGATGTGGTCTATATATTGTGATTGGTGTCGTTGTGTTTCATTGTCCTGTAAGAGAATGGAACTACGGAAGGGTTCCCGCTGTTTTCTTTTGAGTTATCCCCTTAAGGCCTTGTTCGGTTTCACTTGTATTGAACGGGATTGGCATGGTTTGGTGGGGATTAAATCCCATATAAGTCAAAATCCACTCTAATCCCTTCCATTCCACTCCAATACACTTGAGAAGGGGATTAACCGAACAAGGCCTAACCTGTGAAGTTCGATTGTGATACATGAGCTACAATGAACTCCTTATGCAAGGGTCGCTAGCTGCTCTAGACACGCCTATGATATACCTTCTGACCATGCCTGCGATACGCTCTGCTCTCCCTAGTTGCCTTACAGAGTTTTTTTTTGAGAAACACAGTATAATCGTAGACGCTCACAACACGTACATGCACCCATCCCTATGAACGCACACACGCACACCCTACCCTTATGAACACCTCCGAGAAACTGAGCCGGCGGAGCTGGTCTTGAGATTGACGAAGTCACCACGGGCGCCTCGATGTCGATGGGAACGTCGCCTTCCACTGAAAAAATATTCCGCCTTTTATGCAACACACGGTGTCAAACCTGGGGTTTAAACTCTGGTGGGCTGGGGGTATAACCATCCTGCTAGCCACCCAACCACAGGTTGGTGTGCGTCTTACATAGATTCTGATGTAGCTCTGTTGTTGAACACTTAGACATCTGGAGCCAGTCCACGACGAGCTTGGCTGGCGGCTTCGCCCGCCCAATACGTGCCAGACGCGCAGGCTCGTACCCAATGCCGCAATTCATGTGCCATGTGGTGGTATGCAGAGACATGACACAGGTCTTCTCTTCGATGGGTGAAGCACGGTTCCAACCTAGAGACCAATTAGAGCATCTCCACTCGGTGCCGGCGCTCAAAATTGCACTCAACCCATTCCCCAAACCTTTTCTCGCGCCAGCGCGGCTCGTTTTGCCATCCGGTGCCCCTAGGCCGAACCCAACCCACGGGGGGGCTAGCGAGGGCGCCGGATGGAGCTGAAAACAACGTGGGCCATCCTGACAGTTCGCTAGCGCGTTCTCCCGACACACCCTTCCGCTGTTTCCCGCCATTTTCACCGCAATATGTAGGCGCGACAGCCATCGCCATTGCAGATGTACACCATGGCCATAATCGCACCCTCTCCCTCTACATCTAGGACAATGGCCGACGGTGATGCTATAGCCAGTAGGGCCGGCGCATAGCCATGCCTGGCCGCCGTGCTCCTCCACCTCTCCCACCGCTCGCAGAAGAGTCGTGGCACCCGTTTCTGCCTCTCCCACCGCCCGCAGAAGAGTCGTTGGACCTGTTTCCGCCTCTCCCTGGACCCAACCACACCGACCCAGAGTGCTCTGAACCCGAGTGGATCGACTTCGATGACTCCTGCATAGCCAACACCAACGAGCTGGGCTAGGCCAGTTATGAGCCCGAGGAGCTTCCGCTACCGCCGATACCCCTCGAGCCAGCTTACAGGACCACCAGCGAGCCTTACGGGTGGGACATCTTCCTCCAAGTTTTCCTGTCGGAGCACCTCTGGCTGCAAGAACTCGACGGTGTCTACATGCTTTTCTTATATGCATCGCACAGAGAGCCTGATGATGCTAGCTTGCGTGCTAGACGCGATCGAGCAAAGGAGGAGGCCGAGGCGCATCTAGCAAGGTACAACTCGCTGTTCGGCCTATGGGTGTCGCCAGAGGGCCGCCGCCGCCACCACCGCACCCTCCTGGCGAGAGCAGCGCCTTCGGCCGCTGGAGGAATTAGTTTTTCTATATAAAAATTGAAGACGAATGTAAAAAACTGAAATGTTTGAATGCTCCATTTTTTTGTATGGGGGCACGGCTGGGTGCCAGCGCCCCCAAATTCGTGAACTTATCCAAAGTGCCCCATAAGGCTCAAAATCGAGCCGCGCCAGACGCCTTATGGGAGGGGAGACGAGTGGAGATGTGCTCTTACTGACTTGAGTTTTGTTGTGTTGCGACATCCCCTCTCGTGCCAGCTAATTATTTTACACCTCTTTAATCCTAAGTTGTACAGTGCTATCAGCAATTCAGTCGCATACCAAGCTAGAGATGCATAGATAGGATGTTGTACGTACTCCCTCTATTCAGAAATATAAGAACGTTTTACCAT
Source organism: Avena insularis (assembly GCA_023614405.1). Classification (NCBI taxonomy): domain Eukaryota; kingdom Viridiplantae; phylum Streptophyta; class Magnoliopsida; order Poales; family Poaceae; genus Avena; species Avena insularis. The sequence continues at coordinate 35,186,071 of CM042696.1, read as the reverse complement.
TGTGAATCAAATATATCTAGACGTCTTTTAGTGTATAGATTTATAGAGGTTCGGAGTAAACCTATACACAAAAAGCGTCTAAATACATTTATTTCATAACGCTAACATGTCTTATATTTCTGAACAAAGGGAATACAAAAATGTTTTTGGACATGTCTTCAAATTCACGACAGATACTTGGCGATTAAAACCACGCACACACAGGGCACCTACAACTACAAGCAGAGATCGGCAGCCTGAGGTGGCCCAACGGTACCTTCGCAAAGCGTATCCAACCCAAACTTCCCGTATTAACTTCGGCGGACACATGGTTGGACATGGCGGAAATACATGTTCTCCTAAAAAAATTCAAGACATTAGACAGATTTTTCAAGCCCCATTGTTGCTCATTGCTTTGAAGGAGGATAGTCTCCCAAGTTTCATTGGCTTCTCCAATCGACGAACTGGGAGGAGAGGTTCACGGTGGAGTCTTGAAGGCTGATTGCGAGGTTGTTCATGTTCTAAATATTTGCTTCGAACACGTACACATCTTGATAGGCGGTGTAGTAATTCGGCAGTTGCTGCTCTTGTTCGGTCTCTTCTTCCTCTTCTTCTACTTCTTCTTCTCCTTGTCGTTCACCTTGTGGTGGTAGGGTTTCCTCGACCTGCGCATCATAATGCAGACATCCATCCTTGATAGATAATAGACCATTATACGTAGGAGCAGCGATCAAGTCATCAGCTCCAGGTATATTACCTACCATTTATTTTTCTAATCATACCACATGCATTGACAGTAGCAAAACCGAGATGATGAGTACCTTCCAACGGTCGCGGGTTTCTTACATGGAGGTGGAGTGCTCGAGCAAGGACGGTGATAACTTCTCCGCATATGGATCCACGAGTTTGGAGATCTTGATATTTCAAATAAATCACTGGAAGAACCCTAGATTTGGCGTTAAGTTATAGTTTGGAATGACAGATTTTGCGAGGATCATCATGTCATCCTCATTGACTCTTGTGAATTCACCATGGGCATGGAGGGTGTTAGCAATAAAATAGAACAAATAGCAAACTTCAGGAATCTATTTGATTCCCCTTTGTGACAAAATTTGAATTTCTCATCAAATTAAAATAGTAGTTAGGGGTAGGACTAAGTGTGAAACAAGTGAAGCGGATGTCGGCAACGTGGTTGGAAAAACCAAAGTAGTGGCAACACTCATAGAGAGACAAGTCATACCCACGGTTCATCAAGCGGAAGGTACCTCTATCAGCTCTTGGGATGTCCTCCTTAGAACTGTAGAAAGGGCCTACCGTATGCTTCAAGTTGCTAAGAAACTCGAGTGTCATGCGGCGATAGGTGGCGGCCCCCTAAAAAACAAACTCAAGCAAACTAACATTAATGCAAAGATAATTGAACTCACGGCAAATGCCTAGTTGGTTTGGAATATGGGGGCACGCCCATTTAGTAGACTTGATCTCTCGGTCCTTAAGATGGTTGAAATGGTTGATACGGAAGCCTTCGGTGAACTCGATGTTGCGCACTGTAGGGGTTAGTCCTTCAACCGGTGGTGCAACTTGTGTGGCCATCGCACGCGTATGGCTCCTTGTGTTCATCTAACAATAAAAACTTTCACTAATGAAAACTTTCTTAAAACAAAATTTTGATCCGATAGAAATAAGCATGGCGTACTCCTCTACACTTTCTATAAAACAATCTCCTCTAAATAACAAGACTAACATGCTCAAATAGGGAATAATCTAAAAAAGAAGACCTAAGTCTAGATTGATAATGACAAGAGCCAGAACATGGTTTTGCTGCAAATAAGTTGGGGATCGAAGGATAAACATACCTTGAATAGATGACGTGCGAGGAATCGAATGAAAAACGAGTAGAGATAAAGATCCAATAGAGGTGGTTTGGAGTTTGGACGAAGAAGATAGAGAAAATGAGAATTTAGGTTTAGGTTTACCTCTTCCAAGGGCTCATATCGCACCCGCCGGTACGGGCGGGCGGTACGGTTGAAATGAACAAGTCCCACGCATACTGAGCGAGGTTGCCTTAGGATCGAGGCTTGATCCTGGTGACACGCTCGGTACGGGCGCACGGTACGACCACGCCCCATCGCAATGATGGCCGTTATGGGTTCAGTGATTTCTGAAAAATTCTCTAACTTTTCTGTCGAGTCGATATGGGCGAGCGGTACGATCGCGTCCCCCGTACGGTTGGTTGTTATGGACTCTATACCTTCGAACAAAATTTGATGAATTCATTTTCTTTGGTCTGGATGCGGTATGGGCACGTGGTACGGTGGGCTCCCACTGTACCGATGGTCGTTATAGCCTTAGAAGCCTGCAAAACTTGAGATTTTCATTGCAACTTTCTCACACGCCTTTGAAAATCTGTTAAACCTCAAAAATGACAACAAAATGTAGTACTAAACCTTTGATTATATAATCATGTGTTAGTGAATAAAATATACATGAAGGATTACCTTTTATTTCTTCTCCTCTCTTCAATGGATCTCTTTAACACTCTTTATTAGTAAACATAAAAAACAAAAAAACTAACACAAATAAACTTCTATTTCACATGGGGTTGCCTCCCATGAAGCGTTTCTAGTTAAAGGTTAATTAGCTTGACTAGAATGGTGTCATTTCGGTTTTGAAAGTGGAACAATCACTCCAAAGTAGTTGGCTTATAAAGTAATGATCCCATCATTGTTAGGTTTGCCTTTTTTATTTCTAGGAAAATGGACTACAAAAGGTTCTCTAGATGGTAGACCTATTCAAATATTCGCTTAATATAAATTAATTAAGGCTTTTATAGTTCTTAAAAATGGCCTTCCAATAATTATTAGTGCGATAGGATCTTGAGGAATGTATACTATAACAAGATCAATTAGTGCAGGACATCCTTTAATTTCTACAAAAAATATTCTCTTTGATTAGGGACAGCTTGTTTATAAGTTGAATCCGTTAAGTGGATTCTTAGTTTAGTAGTTTGAAATGACCCAAGATTAAGTCTTCCGAATAAACTTTTACATATCATTGAAACACTAGCACCTAAATCACAAAGTGCAGCAATCTCATCAACTCGTATATGGATTTTAATTGCGGGCAAATATATCATCTAATTTAGTTACAAGTTTCTCAGCTAACTTCTTAGATTGCATTTCTAGATCATGTACCTTAGCTTCTACTTCTTGAATAAAATGTTGGTACATGGCATCATTGCCTCCTTCAATAGTGGGATTCTTTACGTTGATCATCTTCACAAGATCCTCCACGGTATAATATGGAGATGGAGCATTTCTATAGTCCAACTCCTTAGGATTCTCATATTTATTTTTCACCGTCGTCATCTTGAGGTCTTGGACCGGATTTGGTTCGGGCTTTCTTGCAAACGTTGCAAGGATGAGAGTTTGACTCTCAGCTATTTTGCCCAATTTTGATTTCACGGTCTTTGTTCTTTCCTATAAAGCTTGAACATCACTTCTAACGGTAACTGCTTGGTAAGATAGTTTGTTGATAATAGTTTCATGGTTCTCTGTAATCTTAATAATATGATTATTATGCTTAGTTTGTGCTTGCATAAAACGTTAAAATAATTTTTAAGTGGGAGATTACTATTACTTGCTCCATTACTATTGGTATAGTTATTATTGTTCGGAGCACCTATAGGATTAGCATATTGCTTTTAAAAGTTCGATCCATAGTTTTGACTCTTCCATCCAGTTTTATAAGGATTATGAGCTATAAAATCTACTTCCTCAATGTTTGAGTCGGTGACGGTATTTACATGGGTTTCCCTACCCTTTAGAATTCCCATCTACCTTTGAAGTAATCTCTTCATTAGTCTCCTTGGTGATTGCACTTACTTTTCATGAGGGAGATCTATCTATAAGTCATTGGGCATGGTTGCTTTGCATATCATTCAGAAGCTTCTTGGCAACATTTACTTCGTTTCCCATTAATGTGTGATCGGCTACAGTGTTAAGCGAGTTGGACATTTACTTCTTAGCATAAATTTAGACATCGGGTTAAGCGAGTTATAAAACAAGTGGATAATTAACCCCTCTTCCATCCCATGGCTGGGACATCTCATTACATCTTCCTTCATTCTTTCCCAAGCAAGCTCTAGTGTCTCACGATCTTCTTGTCTAAAATCTGTAATATTTGATCGAAGTTGCATAGTCTTAGCTGGAGGGAAAATTTTAGTCATAAATATATTAACGCAATCTTCCTACGAAGTAATAGTGCATTTAGTAAGAGCTAGCAACCAATCTTTTGCTTTTTCTCTAAGTGAAAAATGAAATAAGCGTAAATTAATAGCATTACGGTCAATATATTTTATATGCATCATATCGCATATTTCAGTAAATGATTTTAAGTGCAAACCTGAGTCTTCGGTAGCTGAACCTCCAAATTGGTTCTCTTGAACCAAAATCAAAAGGTTAGGCCTAATTTCATAGTTCTTCGCTGTAACGGTGGGCTGAGTAATAGGTGCACTAATAAAATTATCATTATTGGGAGTAGCATACTCCCCAAGCTTCTTTTGTGCCATAATAAATTATCTTTTGGTATTTGTAATTTTACAGAAATAATTAAACAAGTAGCTAATTTTTTTGGGTTTCTCATGTAGGTAACAAAAGTAAATTAATAACAATAATTAAAACCAAAACAAAAGCAAAATGAATAAACAAGGTCTCTATTAACCTCACCAGGATAGCGTAATTGCTTTCCGGAACGGCGCCAGAAAAAGGGCGGATACCTTCGATCCGAATTACGGATGAAGTATATTAGCTTTCCCTAGAAATACCAAGGTTTATCGAACCTTGGGAAACAAATGCTACAAGCAAATCTGAGGAACTTATACAAGAATTGCTTATATTTTTTCGTTTACCGGATCTTTTCAGTTTACTATGTATCTTTTGGTTGTTTTTAATGATGAACATAGGCCAGGGTTGAAGATCCATCTACAACTGTGCATACAAAATCGGCTTAAAATAAGATTAAGCGCAATCATGTGAAAAATGATCTAATAATAGTGACATGAAATATGGGCAGTACATCCTTATCTACTAGAGCCCCTAAAATCATAGGTGATATTAGTATTTTGGTCTAACCGTTATCCCATGAAACCACGGATTACAATGATTATTAATTAAACCGACCAAGGCATTAAGATATGTGATGTTACTGTTGATCCCAAGCGGATCGCTAAGCGAATAACGTACCCCCTTGCTATTACTGAGGTTTCACATGTCAGACGCCGTTCTTCACTCATCTCATCTCATACCTTGATCAATCCGTGGGGTCTTGCGTAGCTACAAGTCCTCAGATCGAGGTAGAGATACAAAGATACAAGAAAACCAAGCTCTTCACTACACAATATTTCCATAAGATTAGATGCACATATATAAACGTTGCAAGGCTTCACCCTAACCCGCAGTCCATGAGGACTACTCACTCATAATAACAAGATCAAAAATATGAATCATTGGTAAAATACTTAGATGGAAATCAAATATTCTTACAGCGGTCACCAATTCACAAGAAGATCTCTATTACAAGATAATGGCTATGGCTATGGAGGAGGTAGGAGATGGATGTGATGAATTATGATGGAATGGATCTCCTTCGATGTGTGATGGATGAGATCTGGATGGCGAATGGGTTCTGTGACGGTTGAAGAGTGTGTCTATCCTCGAATGGTGTCGCCTCCTTCAAATAAGTAGTTACGTTTGACCTAAGAAAGGCTTCAACATGTAGTACATGTGGACGGTACGGGCGGGGTTCTCCTGTACCGATGCTCGTTACACGTCCAGGAAGTGTCTTTTCTCATCTGGTTGACTTGGTTGTGTTGGCAAAGACATATTCTTCAGTAATTGATCCTGATCTCATCATAAAGACATGATTTTCTGCACATCACAAATGAAGAGAAGGATTTACACATCTTTACAATAATTAGTAATTAGTAGTAAGGCTAGATAGTTATTTAGAATTTTTGTAACTTAAAATAAGATTTAAACGCGGATACACATGGCTATATTTCACAGCCATCATCCCTCTCATGATGGAGAGCAGCGTGAAGGTGTTGGTGAAAGGGGTTATATATATAGTCAATTTTAGGTCAAAACGAATGCGTGGATGTGAAGATCGACGGGACCGAGCCACGAAGCACTTGGTGGATGCCATAGTGCGGCATGGTAAGTTCTAAGTTGTTTGCACCGCGGGCCCTATCTTTGGTCTCGTGTGGCCCACCTCTAGGTCCAAGTACCTCAGGTCTTCATTCCGGTGAAAAACTTCAGTTGAAAATTTTCTATATCCTTTTGAGTTCATGGAGGTCCCAAATTTAATAATACAGAAAACAACATTTTCATGTATTGCAAAGTTATAACAAAAATAAACTGGATTATTAGTAAAATCATGAAAATTGTAAAACATGATTATAACCATATATAAGATGATAATATGTTGGAATATATCACAAACTATAAAGTTCATGCATTCGTTTTACATATATCAAAAGGTTGTATCTTAGCTAAGATATAACAATCATCACTCTCTTCTTTAAATGATATGCCGCATCAGGAAAGTACATAGGATAAAGTCCTAAAAAACCATTGCGAAAGGCCTTATTTCCTGCCACAGATAACCATTATTTTCCTAAGAACATGCCAAAAATAGCAAAAAAAAAAGGACTTGAGTTGTGGCCATGCGGGGTATGGAGAACCTCTTGCACGTTGGGGATAGGAGAGGCGAGTGTTGGAAGTACATGCTCGAACGGGACGTCGGCTAGGTAACCAAAGGAGCGATTTTGGCGAAGGGAATGAGAGGCGCTCATCAACAAAGTATAGGATGATACGATCACCGTCTCTGATACCAAGATAGATTAAGCAGCCATTTTTAGCACATGATCCATATAGCCCATTTTTTATAAACTTTTAAATTTTGAATTCAAACTTTTCAAATCATTCTAAAAAGAATACCAGAATGTAGTCAATGTTGTACTCTACTGTTGTGTGAACTTTTGAGATACATTATATTTTGGGTTAGAAAAAATGGTAGATCAAGTTTTTGTTTTCGGTGAATAGTGGTGACAAGTGAACATGAGTGAATTTTTTGTCTTTCTGTGAGATTTTCTCATTTTTGTTGAGCTTAAATATAATGTAGGCCCTTTTGAAAATTTATACACCGGTAGAATTCAACAGTGACTACATCAAGGTATTTTTTGGAATTTTTTGAAACTTTTAGAACCGAAGTCTTGAGATTTCAAAAAAAAAGAGCAAAGGGCTATGTGCTGCCCGTGCTCCGAAGTGAACTTTTGATAGATTTCTCGTTGATAAATACTCCCTCCGTTTTAAAATATAAGATGTTTTAGTTTTGTGAAAGGAGTGTATCTAGACCCCTTTTAGTGTCTAGGTTCACTCCAAACCTAAATGAACCTGAGGCATGCTTTGTGCTCCTCCCTCCCAAAAATTAAAAGGGGTAAAACAGTCTTTTACCCTTAAATAATTGTTAATCTGGATTAATTATCGTTGGCCCATCTTGATCCAAATTAAGCCCAGGCTTTCGTATGCACATACATAGCACATCTACTCATGGAGCTAGGAATCGATTATAATTATCTAGAAAGAACCTAGCCGCTGACCGTGTGCCCTAGATTTATGGTTTGAGTGCCGGCTTTTCAATCTGCTTCAGGTTCAGCGCGCCGCCGACCTGATGAATTTGCTATCATCGCTCAAGAAACCACTTGGTTGTTCTAGCCATTGCGTGCTGCACGGCTGCGTTTAACATCACGACCACCCCGTCTAATCCGAGCGACCATCCCGCCTGATCCAAGGAGCCACCGACGTGCCTAGACGCCGCAACCAGTGTGCGCCTCTGAGGGATTGACATTGCTCGTGCCAGCCACCACCGCTCGCGGTGCCTATGACGCAACCACCGCCTCGGCATGGTACCACGCCTAGGAACCACCATGAACATGAGCGACAAAGACGAGTCCGGCACTGACATACAATTTTCTTACTTATATGGATATATGCTCATACAGAGGCCTGTACATAATTAATTGGATACGGTTTCTACATGGCTAAATAACTTAATTATTCATTAATCACAATTTAATAATAGTTAGAGACCATATTACCCTTAGTTATGAAGAGTTATCAAGTAATCCCAGCCATTGTTTATGTTTAAGTTTAGAAAGGGAGGAGTACCGGAGCAGAAGCGGATGAACCTAGACATTAAAAGAGATGATACACTTCATTCACAAAGCTAAAATATCTTATATTTTGAAACGGAGGGAGTAGAAACATAATTCTACATGTACATGCACAGAAGAGGAGTGTTATACGTTGACACGATTACAAGAGAAACAGAGATCAAGCCGATCAAGCCGTGCATGTCGTTAGCTGGAGCCGGGTAGCGCGTGTTGAGCCGCATATAGTAGGAACCGGTCCTAGAAAATGATGAGTAAAAGTTGGACCGGTACTCTCTTTTCGTCGGCTGTTCTCCCATGGCAATGTAGGAGGGCCCAATATTGCTGCGCCAGAGATACGGACTGCTCACTATGTGTCTATTGTTCATGTTTTCCCTTGGCCTCTCATTCCTAAGAATGCTGCATCCCGATCCCGATGACATGATTAAAATGCTTCATTGTATTGTCTACGGAATGACCCTGGTCTATCCAATAATATCCCTAGTATATACGAAACATGTTATAGATAGGATTGTTGACCACGAGGAGCTCTTGTTTCTATAATCCGTCTGAAAAGACTATATGCTTAAGGACCCAAGAGATAGGATATATCAACAGTATATATAGCTGATATACCCACAAAACAAATGTACGTAGTTGGTAGATGAAAAGAGTTGGATCACCCACCAGTAATGCTACACCTACGTAAAAACCTACGGGTTGAAAGCTACGGGCTGACGTGGTCACGATTTTCTCTCCCGTGAAGTTGCCCAAGAAAAAAAGAAAAAAGATGCCAGCCCATTGATTACGGAAGCTAAAACAGAATAGCCTTCCTCGCGAAATAAACTTCCTATCCCCAATTCCCCATCCCTTCTCCCTCAGGCAGTCAGGCTACAGGCGACGGCGGGTCGTACAGAACGGCAGCGAGAGCGGCAAGGTCTCTTTGACGGGCTATACGGCGAGGTTCTCCGAGGCGGCAATAGTGGCCAAGTGCTCTGTTGCGGCGAGGCGAGCCAAGCTCCCCGTGGTGGCCTGACAGGGTGATTTATCCCGAGGCACGGCTGCGGGCTCCTTGGTAGTTGGTACCCAGAGGAGCGGTGAGCTCCCCCTCGCCGGAAGAGGCGCGCACCATCGACACAGGCACCAGTGATAGGAGCGGCCGGAGGACATGGTGACGCCCGGACTCTGTACAAGATCACGGCAGACTCCCCAATACGGCGGACCTGATACCCAAGGACACCAAGTGCCTCTACTTCCTGCTTCTCAACCAGGGCTTCAGAAATCTCGTGAATTAATTCAGCTAGGAGATTCACGGCAAAAAAAAGTTCAGATAGAACGAGAAACAAGAACAACCTGACATGCTTCAGAGTGAGACACAAAGTTGATGTTCCGATTGCCTTCACACAAAGTTTAAGTTATGAAGAAGCAATGCATCAAGTTCATTGCTCTGTAGCTTAATTTCAAGACCATTTGGGATGAAAGACATGATCGTGAACAATATAGAAAATATGTACGCATTGTGCTGGGTGCTGGGTGTATGATATGTTCAGTCCTGTAGCTCTTCTTTTTATCGTCTTCATGCTATACCTCTATCTATTCACTATTAGTAATCTATAAGAGTCGGCTTTCAGTTATGTAAAACTTGTAAACTCTGTTCTTGTAAGTGTGTAAGAACCATCAGCTCTTCAATTATAGAAAGATTGAAAAGTCTGTCCTTGTGACTTGTTTTGATCATGAAACTTGAAATGTCGGTGATGGAAAATTCATTCCAGCTATGGTTTGTGAAACTGATGTTCTTTTTTCAGAATGGCTAAAAGAATGGCAAGAAACCATTTAAGTCTACAATGTAATCATAGCTTCACTATCATTCCTGTTACATAAGAAACAATTGCACTGAAGTTCCAGCATTGACATATGGTCAAACTAGTGAAAAACACTCTAAACAAAGATAGTCTCCTCTCTGATCAAGTACTATGGTACCTACCACTTATTACATTAAACTTGCAAGTGCAAAATAAAAGGCTACAAAGTCTAACTCTGATCCGTATTATTGTTCAACATTTCAACTCCAGATTGCATTTCTGTTGAACTTGACACTCCAGCAGAGCTTTGCTGAACTTCAAACAGCAAGCTTGTATACTTTCCTATAATCGGTGGCATAAACATTGTCGATGTACCTCCTAATGGTACCGGAGGTGTGATGGTTGGATTTATGTTTCCACTAGTAATGCCTAAGTCAAACGATCCCTGTTGAGAAAAAGGCATGGAGTGACTTGAATGTTGAAGTAACTATATTAAAACTAAAGATATGATCAGAAAGAAATATACCGGCATTACGCCATATGGTACTGTAGCGCTTGTTGGTGGACTTATGTTGCAAGTACCGATGTCGAAGTCAAACGGACCCTGCTCCACACAAAGGCACAGAATGAGATGGATGTTGAAATAATTATTGAAAAGAAAAAGGCAAGAACAAAGATACCTCAATTGTCCTACTGGACATTTGGTTATCCAAATGAACTACACGTTTGCTCACGTTTTCTTCCTGTGAAGTGTCATCCTCCGGTAGTTTCCTTTTTGTATTGGGACCTTTTTTTCTCGAATTTATGGAGCGAGCCTGAAAGACCACAATTAATTATGCTGAAATTAGTGCTTTTGAACAAAAGGTAGTGCAGACAAATAAACATTTTTGGAAGCTTTCTTCTCCTCTTGTGCATCTTTCTTCTTCTCCTCTTGTGCAGCTTTTTTCTTCTCTTTTAGTTCTAGTTTCTTCTTCTTTTCTTTTGCTTCGCGGATTATTTTATCGACCTTTGATTCTTTTCTCAATGAAGGAGGACGTCCAGCACATCTAACAGCTATTGGGCTCAATATAGTTTTACATGTTGTCTTCTCATTGGAAAGTGTGCATTCCTTTGTGCCAAGGTGTTCCTCATTATCAACAGAAATTGAGCTATTCGAAAACTTAATTTTCAGAGTACGAAGCTGTTCAACCAAAGCCTTGCAAGAATCATCTGACATGGAACATATCTCTGCAACTGGGTAGAAGTCATTGCACAACATATCAAACCGCTTTGCAACAGGAGTATCTTCCATGCCGGCATATGTACACCTAATGAAGTTATGTTTTCTCTTTACATTTTTCCTCCACCTATCGAGGATGTATTGTGAAGGAGCCTCCTTTATTTTCTTGTGAGTGAGCACACTTAAAACATGTCTGCAGAGAATACCTCTGAACTCAAAGCGGCGACATGAACATTTAAATTCAAACTCTTCATCATTAAGATATACATGATAAACAATATCTTTTCTCCATCCAGTTTCTGCATTAATCAAGACATCCTCGGTTATTTCATATGTTTCTATTGCCCCTTCTTTCTGTATGAACTTCCGATCACAGTACAACTTGTGAGTTAGCTCTTCTTGAAACTCTTTGAACTTTGAGTTCGTATAGACTGACTGAAATTGCTTCTCGATGTCAAAGTGTGTGACACAAGGTATGGTTGAATTGAAAGAATTAAAATCAGCAATTTTCTCCTTCTCAACCTTGTCACGAAGAGCATTCTCACATTGGCCAACAAAATGCTTCAATGTTGTTTTTGCATTAACATAACCATCAAAGAAGGCATTCATACTCTCGCTGCGTTGTGTAGTAGACATACCTGCCCAAAAGGTGTCTTTCACAAAAGCTGGAACCCAACGGTGCCGGTCAACATAAAGCCCTTTAAGCCATTCATTATCACCAAGATTATACCGCTCGATCATATGCATCCAAGAAACTTCAAAATCAGTAACTATTAATGAATCATAAACTGCATTGCCGATAGCAACCCTTATGTGATCATATTCCTCATATCCACCTAGCTTCTCGGGTATCTTTTTCATTATATGCCACAAACACCATCTATATCGAGAGTCTGAAAAAACTAGATCCACAGCATTCTGAATTGCTTTTGCCTGATCAGTTATAATAGCTTTTGGATGGCGATTTGACATACATGTAAGCCAAGCTTGAAATAACCAAGAAAATGTTGGGGTATCTTCATTTGATAATAGAGCACATCCTAACAACACTGACTGGCCATGATGATTGACGCCCACGAATAAAGCAAAAGGCATATCATATTTATTTGTCAAATATGTTGTGTCAAAAGTAATAACGTCATTAAAAGATTCATAGACTGCCCTACTTCTTGCATCAGCCCAAAAAACATTTCTTAGTCGAGATTCATCATCAACATCCATAACACTAAAAAAATTTGGATTCTCGGATTGCATTTTCACAAAATAGTCACGAACAGCTTCAGCATCACCACGTCCAAGTTTCAGCCTTCTCTCTTTCTCTAAAAAATTGCGACAATCTTTCTCACCAAAAGTTAGGTTATCATGACCATCCGCTCTCACAACAAATGAATTGAAATTCTTGTTTACTCGTATTCCAGCCCGGTCATTCAATAAAGGCCTCCGCTTAACACGAAATCCCATCTTTTTATTGCATCTAAATAACCAAGATTTTAGTGGGCTAAGTGTATGATTGTGATCCAAAATGACTTTTGAAAGTTGAAACTTCCCACTAGGGCGACGCGTAATATTAACTTTAGCTTGACATCCTAAACCAGCAGATGGATTTGGCTTCAACATATTTTTTGAGTTAGACTGAGTCTTACCATAGCGAGAACAACAAAGAGTAAGGTACTTTAGTTCTCCATCATCATCAGTATGTGAGCTTCTTTTGGTGACACCAAAACCTTTAGATTTAGCATAGTTCCTGTAGTATTCCCCGCATCATTCTCACTATCAAAGGTCATGCCCAACTCAGGGTCTTCAAGTAAGGCTTCTGCTTGTGCGTCACCACGATTTTGCTCAAGTTCCACGTTGCCTTCCTTCTGTTGCTCAAAACCATCCTCGTTGCTTGAAATAGACATGTCACCTGAATCTTGAACACTAGTACTTTGAATGTCCATCCCTAAAAATCATCACATTAGACATTATTGGTGAACATAAATATTAATAAGATCATTCGTTCAAAGTCATCTCAGTTCTGGCATCTATTTCAGTGAACCATGTGAGGATACAAGGAACTTATAACGAGATGTTATGTGCAATCAGACAGAAACATGATGAACATGCGATGACCAAAATTCCAAAGTGCGTCAAGTTTACTATAAATCTATGATTATTACTTATGATCGATGAGAACCCAAGAAGACAGTATACACCGTGATCAGAGAATTAAGGTACTGGGTTTACCTGATTCAGATCAAACTGACGTCCAAAAAACGTTTAGAGTTCAGAACCAGAGTCTCCCGATCGCACGCAGCGGCAGACTGATTGTACGCGGCGGCGGCGCGGCGGCAACGTCCTTCTTCCTCGTCAATCGATCTGGAGCAGACCAAACTGAGCGACGGAACAACACGAAACAGAGCCGCCGTAATCTTCTGTTTTTAGCTTCCGTAATCAACGGCCGTGTGGCCGGCCACTTCCTTCTTTTTTTCTGGACAGTACTCATGTGAGAGAAAATAAATCTTTTTCCTTTTTTTCCTGGACAACTTCACGGGAGAGAAAATCGTGGTCACAGCCCATAGCTTTCAACCCGTAGGTTTTTACGTAGGTGTAGCATTACTGATCACCCACTTATACTACCTCCGTTCCAAAATGAATGTTCATGGTAATTGCCCGACATGTTGAACACCCACCACCGAGCGCCTGGGAGCTCCAGTACGTAGTCCTCCTATGGTCCCGCGAGAGCGATCTGTCGCTACGTGCGCGGATTACTGCGTACCTGGGGCTGGCTTATACACAGGATGCGGGGCGAAGGTGCTCGTCGCGGGTCTGTGTGCAAGGGAAGCATCATCGTTTGGTGTAGTAATAAGAGCAGCACCAACAGGCGAGCAAATTCTGGCGTGCTAAAATCCACTTGCAGCGCCCGTGCGGCGCTGGCGACAGCTTCACCGGAGGCGCTATTTTTCAGCGCGCATCAAACTGCGGAAAGCAACGCTTCACCACGCACTGCAAATACATCAAATTTAGTAAAATTCAAGATATTGATGCACAAATGGATCTAAAAACTCAACATGTCAACCAAAATAGCATAGTTCAAATAAATGACATACTTCACAAGGAAAGGATAATTCGACACAACAAGGTCAACACAAATTTAGTTCACACAAACACATACACATCAAGCATCAACATCATCATAATCCTTGCCATCTCCATTATACGCTTCTTCTCCATTAGAATCTTGGACGGTGGTGGCTAGAACCATCGAATCCCCATAGCCATATTTACTTGTACGAGATATTGGAGCAACCATGGAGGCGATGAATTCTCCCGGGGGTACTCCCGTGACACCCATGGCTTTTTCTGGACACCCGCCGTCGCAGCAGGGCGCTTGGGGGCTACGCTGCTAGGGTTTGCCGCGGGTGGCGGGTGATGCAGCGCGACTGTGCCATGTGTGTTCATCCGTGGCGGCACGAAGAGGTCACGGATGAGCCCAGCGGAAGGGTTCCGGACGGCGGAAGCGGCGCTAGGGTTTGCCGTGGGCGGCGACGGAACTCCGCTAGCGACAGGGGGACGACCGCATATAGTGGGGTGGAGGGTCTGTCCGTGAACCCGTCCATCGCCGGAATATCACCGGTGAGCGCGCAGGAGGGAAGGGGCGATCGATAGCGGGGCGTGGGGAAATTTCAGCGCAGCGGTTGCCTCTTCATGTGCGAGCCAAAGCTTTGCAGCACGTGGTAGCCGGCGCAACAAATATTCGGCATAGGATAACGCAAAATGCCGCATGCATAATTTTGTTTCTGGACGCCCTATTTTGTAGCGCCTGCTGGAGCGCGGATTATTGCTTCCGGCACGCTAAAATAGTGATTTTTACCATGTGGGCGCAATATACAATGCTTATTGGAGTAGCTCTAAGCAAGTGCCTGGTATGGAACACGAGGGGAAACGTTGTCCATGCAGAGACATTTTTGGACCGTGGCAACCTCTGTACGGTCAAGTTTTTCGAGCTAATTTAGCACCATCCCTTGTTTGACGTGTATGATGAAAAGCTTGCTAGAACTGTATTATGGTACATTGTATGGCACCACGAGGTGTATACCCATGAAAGTTAAATTTAGGCCACGAGCAAACAAAGATACTGAATTGAGAAAACTTATATGTCTATGCTTAGATTGACAATAATGAATATTTTATTCAGAATTCAATTTGCTAAAACTCTCGAGTTTCTAGATTCAAAATTCCATGCCATTTCAGCAGTAATCTTGTCCATATCCGAGCTACAAATGCAAAAGAAGGGAACCAACAATGCCAAATGCCAAGGCTCCTCATGATCTCAACTTATAGGTCTGCTACAAGATCTACACCTCCCTTTCGTGGACTACTACCAAAGTAAGGAGAAAATATAGCAATTGTGCCCAATGTTAGAAGAGCAAAACAAGACTCTTGCTAGGAAAGAGAAATGGTAGTGGCAAAGTTCCTCATGATCTCAATTTGCACATATGTATGATTTATTCAATTTGAATTCTAGGAAGATTTATTTCATTATTAGTTTGGACTCTTCTATTGTCTCTTATAGTCTTATTATACCATGGAGGGGGATAGAGAGATTTATGATTATTTGTGAGTAGTACAAAAGCACTTGCAAAATCATGTTATACGCATAAGTTGAACTTGCTCAGGTGTTCATACCAGCTATTGTCTCGGTTCTCCACCTAAAAAAGGAGATACTAACTCAACTATACTATATCTCTACTACCGTCTACCATAGTAAGAAGAGGTGTGAGAGCAGTTAATGCTACCACTATCTAAAGGAAAAGAAAATGAGTATCGCGCTGAGTGTTTCATGTGGGAATACGCAAAGTATCTATGCACCTCTTATGTCCATGTTTATGCATAACAGACAAGGAGATTGCCGCACATCAGGAATTGATTGCTCTGTATGAACTACTGTCCATTGTAGATGCTTTCCCTGGACCTCTCATTCCACAGAAAGGTGGGCCACATTTGCTACAGAAATAGCTCGTCGATCTCGATTGTGATGACATGATCGAAGTGTTCCATTGCTCATGGACCGAACCAATTCCGTACCCAAGGGCATGAAGATATACGACTTATAGAAGCACATATGTGTAGCTGGCGGATCAAAGGTTTGGGTCATATATAATGAAGCGAAACATAAAGTTGACAAGTGTATATATGGATGGAGCAGAATGAACTTTTCATATCCCATAAATTAGACATATGAGCATCGGTTGAGTAGTATGTGTCAACGTTTGGTGCCCTAAAAGCATCACAGACCCACAATTATGGGTTGTGGATAATTTGAGTCGTACCATGAGGCGTTTTAAGAACCGGCCAGTACAATCCATTGTTCTCATGTTCGGTGGAGATGATTCTAGAACTGTAGCGATTGTGTCGCTGTTGTACTCACCAAAAAATGTGACTCACCCGATTTCGAATGAACTTTTGATAAAATATACTTCCTCCGATCCATAATAAGTGCCGCTCATTTAGTACAAAGTCTTGTACTAGCTTAGTACAAAATAACCGACACTTATTATGGATCGGAAGGAGTATTTTCTTCTTATGAAAGTTTCCACGCCCCATCTTCAGTGACAAGAATGAAAAATCATTTAACCACCAGGGCCAGTTTTAGCTATAAAAAATTAAATAATACATTTTTTAATCAATTCCAAAAATAATACACAAAATTCGAAATTTCAGATTCTAGCACGGCTGTGGTACACCAATAGATACTAATCAGTGTACGGTACACCGACAGGCACAAAATTACACACACATGTCTGAGCAAGGAAATGCAACTAATCGGTGTACCATACACCTATAGGTACTAATCGGTGTACCGTACACTGATAGGTACTAATCGGTGTACCATATACCGATTAGTACCCATCGGTGTAATAGCCGTGTTAGAATCCAAAATTCTGAATTTTGTATATTATTTCTATTTTTTTAAAGCGTATTATTTAAAAACATTTAACCTGGTTTGCCCGAATTTATGAATACACATCCTCCCCTTGGTCTTTAGGCCTCAAAGAACATCTCATCTAGCTAGTTGATATTATTTCTTATTTTCACTATCACCTTACCAGAAGAAGAATCTTGGTCGGAAATATTACAATCTATGTAAAACTTCTTTGGGTAATTGGAAGAAAGATATCATATATAATACTAGATTAGTTACTATCGAATTAATGAGAACTAATCTTTCACCAAGAGATAGTATTTTTTTTCTTTCCAGCTGCTAAACCTTTTTTGCAATCGATTCTCAACATGTTTCAATTTAGCATGTGTGAGTGTCGGTAATGTTTCAGAATTCCAAAATAACTAATAGGAAACAGTTTGGCATATTGGGCCTCTCCAAAACAGAACAATTCTCTTTTGTAAAAGTTTATTTTGAAGACAAAAGGTTGCTTGGATGCTAGTAAAATTAATTTCAGGTTCCCGGACTTTTTAAGGTCGTGATCCAATAAAGAATATCATGGGGGATAATGAGTCACCTCGCCTTAGACGTTTTTTGTTTGAGAGTTGTGATCAAAATAGAATTAGTTCCTCTAGGATTAAATCAAAATTCTGTCGCGTATATGGAACCAATCGAAGAATAGAACTATTTCTTCGGTACTAGAAGTGGCTTGAGCACTACGTTCAAAACAAGATGGGCGGGAAGACCTTTTTATAAGTATCAACCACTGCAGGTCTTCACTCTTCAGTCCCTGGTAGCGTATGCATACTAGCTATTACTACCTAAAAAGAAGACTATCTGAGTTATACTGTAAGTACAACCAAAGTATGTACCAGCAAGTATTCAAGTTGCATATAGGCTGCTGGATGCTCACAATGACAATCTCTGGGCCTTCACCCCTGCATAGGTAACCTGGCTATGCATTGCCAAAGAACAGGTACTAACAAAATTAGCAGAAAAATTGCAAAAAAACTGTTGTTGGAGATGCAGGGTATCGATCCCCGTGCCTCTCGCATGCTAAGCGAGCGCTCTACCATCTGAGCTACATCCCCTTTCATGTTAATTCTAAATTTTACTCTTTCTTGATCCTTATAAACTACTTAACTTTCACAATGCTGTCAGCAGTTCAGCCGCATGTCAGGTAACAAAACCGTTTCTGGAGATGTCTTTGAATCCACGAAATAGGCTGCAGATACTGGGCGATTAGAACCATGCAGGGATCGGCAGCCTGACGTGGCCCAACGATACCTTCTCAAAGCCTATCCAACTTCGAGGACCCAGATCAGAATTCGATCTCCCCCACCTGCCACAGAACAAGGGAGTCCCGAAACAAGATGATGAAGATTTTCATTTGTATCACCGAAACATTTTCACGGGGATTCGACCTGAGAATAGAATCATCCTCTTTTTTGGAGCCATAGAAAGCAAAGCCTATGAATAATTGTGTGCTCCGAGGAGCGATACTACCTCAGCATTACTATATCTCTATTACGAGGTGTGAGACCAGTTAACACTACCACTATCTAAAGGAAAAGAAAATGAATCCCGCATGGGTGTTTCACATGGGAATACGCAAACTATCTATGCACAGCTTATGTCCACGTTTACGCATGACAGACAGGGAAATTGCCGCACATCAAGAAAATGATTGCTCTCTATAAATAACTAGTGTCCACTGTAGATGCTTTTCCTAGACCTCTCATTCCGAAGAAAGTCGTGCCACATTTCCTACACACATAGCTCGTTGATCTCGATTGTGATGACATAATCAAAGTGTTTCATTGCTCATGGACCGAACCAATTCCGTTGATCAATACCATATATTAACATGTATGAACCATGTTGTAGCTAGAACAAATTACGTACGTAGCCAAGGACATGAAGATACGAATTATACAAGCACACATATGTGTAGCTAGCAGATCAAAGGTTTGGGTCATATAAAATGAAGCGAAACAGAAAGTTGACAAGTGTATATATGGATGGAGTCGAATATCATCTTTTCATATGGCATAAATTAGACACACGAGCAGTGGTTGAGTAGTAAGTGTCAAACTTCGATCCCTTAGGGCATGTACAATGAGGTAATATCAGTCTTCTCTTAGAGCTGCCACATCAGATCTTTGCTTAGTTGGAGGTGAGAGAATTAAGAAAAAAGAGGTTGTCTTTCCTTATCTAAGGGATGATGTCTTATAAGATAAGATAAAAGCTATTTTTCCATTGTACCATATATCTTCCCTTATCAACACAATTTCATACTAAAAATAGTTAAGTCTCATTAATTGTTAGGGATGGTAGTTAGAGATAATATGTTGTGCCAGTAATGTATTCTCTAAATAATATGGAGGGCCAAGAGAAGACACATTCGCTTTACCATTGTACATGCCCTTAAAAGCATGACAGACCCATGTTATCGGTTGTGAATAATTGGAGTCGAACCATCAGGCTTTTTAGAAGTGAACAGTCCATTGTTCTCATTTTCGGTGCAGATGATTCCATAACCGTGGTGATTGTATCATTCTTGTGATGGACAATATTGTATAGAGCGGGATATCATTCCTAGTGTGTGGCATTACCTGAACACTTGTCCTCTTAGAATCTATTCTCTGAGTCATGCTTGATATTAAATATCCAAAGTGAAAGAAGTACTTCTATTTCGCCATTATACTGGCACAAAAATGTGAGTAATCTGATTTCGAATGAAGTTGTGCTAAAGCTTTTTAGAAAATATAATTCTTTTTATGAGAGTTCCACACCCCATCTTCGGTGAGAAGATTGAAAAGTCATTTATCGAGAAGGGCTGTTTTTAACCAGAATTTATGAATACACATCCCCCATTGGTCTTTAGGCCGGCAAAGAACATCTCATCTAGCTAGTTTATATTATTTCTTATTTTCACTATCATCTTAATAGAAGAAGACTCTTGCAGAAATACTCCAATCTATGTAAAACTTCTTTGGGTAATGGGAAGAAAGATATCATATATAATACCATATTAGTTACTACCGAATTAATGAGAACTAATCTTTCACCAATAGATAGTATTTGTTTTTCCAGCTGCTAAACCTCTTTTGAAATCGTTTGTCGACATGTTTTCATTCAACATTTGTGAGTGCCGGTAATGTATCAGAATTCCCAAATGACTAATAGGAAACTATCTTTGTTCGCAATGAAATAGTTCGGCATACTGAGCTACCTCATCTTGTACATCCCCAATACAGAACAATTCTCTTTTGTGAAAGTTTATTTTGAACCTACAAAGTTACTCGAATGCTGGTAAAATTAATTTCAGGTTCGGACACTTTTTAAGGTCATGATCCAATAAAGAATAGCATGGGCGATAATGAGTCACCTCATCTTGGAGTTTTTTCATTTGAATGTAGTGATCAACATAGAATTATTTGCTCTAGGATTAAATCAAAAGTCTGTTGCGAGTATTGGACCGATCGAATAATAGAAATATTTATTATGAACCAGAAGAAGTGGTTTGAGCACTACCTTCAAAACAAGATGTGCGGGAAGACCTCTTTTATAAGTATCGGCCACTGCAGGTCTTCAATCTCCGGTACGTAGCATATGCATACTAGCTATTACATCAGTTTACAACCAAAGGAAGTACCAAAAACTTTTGAAGTTGCGCATAGGCCGCTGGATGCTCACCATGCCAATCTTTTTAGTCTAGATGTTTTCCGTAGGCGTCTCATTCCAAAGAGATACGCGTGGTACTGCACATATGACGCGTTTCAATTGCGTTGACGTGATCGAAGTGCTGAAATGTACATACACTGAACCAAGTCCACCGATTAATGAACTGGATAGCCGACCATGAGGACCTTATGTTGTAGCAATATGTGCCTAGAAATTAGGAACGCAAGGACCCAAGAGGCTAGAGATAAATTAGAGGAGAACTTATATGTGGCTGGTTCATCAAAACGGTTGGTTCATATATGATGAAGTGAAATTGATGTGTGTATATGGTACAGCAAAGTATCAGCTTCTTGTTTCAATAAATTAGAATTATGAGCAGTGGTTGAGTAGCACAGTTGACACGTCAGAGTTCCATGGCGTAAAATCTTGACGACTGATATCACAAAATGTTCCAGGGCGTGTCAAAGACATAAACATGTAATAATATATCTTAAAAGTTCCTAAAATGAGTTTCCGTATTAATCTTTTTAAATATTTCATCTGTTTTAAAATGGAAGCATCAACTCCCGTGAGACAAAACAGTGCCTCCTCACCCCCCCCCCCCCCCCCCCAACCCCAATTGCTATGTCTCTATCATAACAGTATATTGGGAGTGGGACGATTTGAACTGAGACATGAGATTTTCTTTGCAATCACAGTGCAAAACATGGTGGCTCGATCGACGACAGAGCCACAACGTGCGATGTCACGTCTATATGGTGTCATTGTTCTCAATTCCTCGGTGGAGAAGGGAATGACGCCTACAGTTTGCTGGCCATTCTAATTCATCCTCAATATATGAAGTTTGATTGTGATATACTAGTTATACTTTCATGCAACTCGTCGCATACTAGGATAGTCAACGGGCGAAACCTCGGAGAGCTTGGCATTATCAAATGTTTACAGGCTAATTTAGGCCCATCTCTTGTTTGATTTGTAGGACAAAAATCTTGCTTGAACGTAACCACTTATATATGGTATGGTATCCTACATGACACCAAGGCTGTACTTAAGAAATCATATACTAGGTTAGAAAATTGAATTCTTGCCTTGTTCAAACAAAACTAAGAGTCAATTGCGAAAACATGAACTTTTATGGCTTTGTCCATTTGAATTGTGGCAAGGTTTTTTTGTATATTTGCTAGTTAGACCCTCGTATTACCAATACGTGTTTGGTCGAGTAGCACACGAGTTGTATTACGTGTATTGTATTACCAATACTGAGTCGAAAGCCCATTCGTGTATTAGGGACTAAGTAAATACAAATGTCTATTCCAGGCTAGGATATCTGGTTTGCACACCACCTTGAAAGAAGATGGGCTAGTAAAGCTGAATGCACTACACTTCGTCAACCTGTGTTGGTGTATCCACCTCAAAAGGATAGATATTATTCAGTTTTAATTTGAGCCCTACAAAAGTAAGAAGCAGAAAATATGGCTGTTGCACATCTGACCGTGGATTTCAGCTCAGTATGACCTGGTGTTCGTTGTAGATGTTTTCTGCAGGCCTCTCATTCCGAAGATATGGGTGCATGTTGCTTCAGTTCGACTGCGTTGACATGATCGAAGATCATTAGCAGATATGGAAAAAATTGTAGATTTGACAGCTGACCATAATGACCTCGTGGTGTGACAATATGAGGCGGGACATTATTTATGTACGCAAGGACCCAAGAGGCTAGAGCTAAATTGTGGGAGCTAGCACTTATGTAGTTGCTCGGTCAGAAAGGTTAGGTCGTATGATGAAATGAGAATACAAAGTGATGTGTGTATATATATACGGCGGTTGACCACAATATAAGTTTTTTTTGTAGACGAATAAATTAGATACGAGCAGTGATTGAGTAGCACGTACGTGTGACATGCGAGAGTTCCATGAGTTAAAAGCTTGACGGCCCACGCTCCACCACTCCGCCGTGCTAGTGTATTTGGTTTGTGGGATTACACTCTGCTAGCTCTCCCTAGTCGCCTCACTGAGATTCTGATGCAGCTCTGCCGTCGGACATTTAGACAGCGGGTCCGCGTCGGATGCGCCCCCACAATACGTGCCAGATACGCATGTCGCGGGGTCGCACTCTATGCCGAAATTCATGTGGTGTGGTGGTACGAGTGCTGAGCAGGAGAGACGCCGTTGTCCAGCCCATGCCGTACCATGACTGAGCCTCCCAACTGGAGGAGAAACCTCTGTGGTATTGCCGTCCGACGAAATACCAATGGGCAGAACAACAAAATTCGAATCAATAGTTGATCTCTAGGCTTCACCCCTGCATAGGTAACCTGGCTATGCATTGCCCAAGAACAGGTACTAGCAAAATTGTGAGAGAAAATCCCCGTGCCTCTCGCATGCTAAGCGAGCGCTCTACCATCTGAGCTACATCCCCTTTCATGTTAATTCTAAATTTTACTCTTTCTTGATCCTTATAAACTACTTAACATTCACAATGCGCATGTCAGGTAACAAAACCGTTTCTGGAGATGTCTTTGAATCCACGAAATACGATACACATACTGGGCGATTAAAACCATGCAGAGATGAGAGATCGGCAGCCTGACGTGGCCCAACGATACCTTCTCAAAGCCTATCCAACTTCGAGCCCCAAATCAGAATTCCATCTCCCCCACCCGCCACACAACAAGGCAGTCCCAAACGTCCCGTTCATGCATTAACTTCTGCGGACACATGGTTGGACATGGCACAGAAAGACATGCATGTCCTTCTAAATTTTTCGTGTCATTCTGAAATGCAAATCAGATCATACAGTTATGTTTCCGTAGACAACTCACTTTGTTAAACCGATTCGTAGGAAAAATATTCCGGCCTTTAATTTTCTCTTGTTTCACTCCCGAAACAAGATCATGAAGATTTTCATTTGTATCACCGAAACATTTTCACGGGGATTCGACCGGAGAATAGAATCATCCTTTTTTGGAGTCAAAGAAAGCAAGCCTTACGAATGAATTGTGTGCTCCGAGGAACCTATTTCCTCAACCATTTGCACTATTTACATATTCTTTCTCGGTCGAGCAGGACCCTCTTTCCTAATCACATTCCATTCCAGCAATAATATAGAAAAAAAATCTATCATTAAAATTTCCTTTTTGTTTGTCCAGGATTAGTAAACGCTCAAACCAATATCTCTTGTACTTCATCCATTCTATGTTGGCCAAGTTTCCCTGCCCCTAGCATGTTGATTCCTCCGAACCATACCAAAAATGCGGTTCGCTTTATCTTTCTTGAATCACCTTGTTTGAGAAGACGGGATTGGCTGCCGGATCTGGAGACCCCTCTTCTACGTTGGTGGTTATTCATGGCTTGTGCTACGTCGGGACATGAAGGAGCTTTGGGCGACGATTACTTTGGTTTTCTGGTGCATTTGGAGGCACCACAACGGCATAGTATTCACTGGAGCAGCACATTTCCTTCGGTTTTCCCCTATTGACGCTGAGGTGGTTGCTTGACTGTGAGTAGTTGGATAGCTTAGAGTAGTTGCGGTGGAAATAGCCGTGAAACCGGTCTTGTAAATTTTGTCACTTTGCACTCCTTCTATGGAATGCGATACAATTTTGAGGTTGTATTCTAGAAAGAAAAAACTAGCTACAATGTGTCTACCAGATTCCATCATGCCTTCAGACCAATTATTCACCATACTATGGATGATCTCAAGGAGACAAAGGAAAGCTTGGACATCCGACTAAAATTATCCAACAAATAAGTTTCTTATATGAGATTATCTAATCTCTTACATCATGTAAAACAGCTAGCTGTTACTATGGCGAGGTAACCTCAAAATCGATCATGGAATGCAATGCATAGCTTGCATACCACACATCGTCTCTCCTTCGCCAATCACCACACCATACGCAGCCTATCAACTTGAGGAGTTGAGGTGACCACAAATTCATGCAATGCAACATTGCAATTCATAGTTTGCATATTACATGCACACCGCACCATACATTGTCTTCGGCTCTCCCTCGCCACAATCATCTTACGCAGCCAAAATGTGAGTACGTGACCCATGCTAGCTTTTGGGTGGCCAACAACCGATGCTCGCCAAATGCCAAGCAGTGCTCACTGCTCAGCCGTCAGCTTCCCTTAGGAAGAACAAAAGAGGTAGTGGTCACTCATGGGCTATAAATAATTGACATGCATGCCTCTGTTCGTCGCACCACCGAGCAACAGAAGCAAACTACACCAGCTAAGTTTTAGGCTTGGTTCAAAAGAGCTAGCTAGACAGTAAGTAGTAACTACAACGCGGAAGCGGGCACCCATGGCTTCCACGTCGAGCTTCGTGGCCGTGGTGCTCGTCATGGCCGTCGTCCTCCCAGGCGGCGGCAGCACGTGCCGTGCGGCACGCCTCCTCGGCGACGTCCCGGCTTTGCCTGAACCGACGCTGCCAACCTTGCCCACGGTGCCTACGATCCCCGTAGTGCCAGGCGCCGTCGTGCCGACGGTGCCCACTGTGCCGACGCTGCCAGGCACCGTCGTGCCGACAGTGCCCACCGTGCCGACACTGCCTACCGTGCCTGTTGTGCCGACGGTGCCTGCCGTGCCAACAGTGCCGCTCCCGACGCCCGTGCCCGGCGCCGTAGTGCCGACTGTGCCTACCCTACCTGGCGTCCCGACGGTGCCACTGCCGCCAGTACCAGGCGCCGTTGTACCAACAGTCCCCACTGTGCCAGGCGTGCCAGCGGTGTCCCTGCCTTCCGTGCCTGGCGCCGCAACTCCCACCCTCCAGGCCGTGCCGACATTGCCTCTGCCGTCCATCCCGGGCGTGCCTGACTTGCCCCTGCCGCCTATGCCGTCCATCCTGGACCTGCCCAAGCTGCCAGTGCCCCTGCCGCCGATGCCGTCCATCCCCGACCTGCCCAAGGTGCCGGTGGCACTCCCGCCGGTGGCGTCTCTCCCGGACCTGCCCAAGGTGCCGATACCGTCTATTCCCGGTGTGCCCGTGCCCTCGTCCAGGCACTGAATGGTCGTCGTTGTTCCCCCTGCTGGTTTTTACGATTGTAATATTGTTGTAATGTAACGGTGTTCAACGATATGGTTACTTCAACTTGACAACATTGATTATTTGTTTGAGCATGCAACACTTGTGTACGTGTGGTACACATCTCTTTTCAGTTGGTGGGTATGGTGTGCATGTGTTGTATACTTGTATGACTATGTGATGTGAGTAATCTTAGTGTAAGTAGGGGGTATTCACGTCACTTGTACATGTGACACCGTATATGGACATCTTTTCATTGTGAGGGTGGGTTTTTCTTCATTGTGGGTTATTTATTATAAATAATGAAAAAATCACGCAAGTAATTTTCAAAGAAGATACCCTTAGTAAGTGAAATGGAATGATTGTAAGAAATGTGGTTTTTGTCATTTCGAGGAATCTATCGGTCATTTGTTTTTGCTCGTTCCTTTGTGTCTTCTATGGAGAATTATGCATTTTACTTTCAATATTCCCCCACATGCCAATGTCATGAATACGTTTGACAAGTGGTTAAATGGGGCCGAGTCAAAAAAATTATCTTGGATTTGTGTGGAGATTTGTGCTTTAGTTTCGGTCTTATGGAACCATAGAATTATATAGTCTTCAACAAGAAGGAAAATGTTTTTTTTTACAAATATTGGTAAGGTTATACATTAGATCCATGAGTGGTCCTATCTACCTGCTACCGGAGGTATAGTGATCACCTCTGGATTATGGATGTTGGACGGTTGTGCAGGCTATTTAATTACTTCTAGGGTGGTTAGACGCTTTCTAGAGCACATCACGATGCATAGGTGGCTTGTTCTAGTCTTCTTTCGACGGCTGATCTTTATATACACCATGTGTGATCCATAAGGTGTAAGTTCCCAATTTTGAAACTTTGCAACAAAGTTGTTGTGTGCATCAATTGTTGCAAAGGCCAGGTCTATGTACCCTTTTTCGAATTTTCTTTTGAACAAATCATGGTACTCTTGTAAGCTACTGACCAATGACATGATGCAAAATTGTGATACATAACAATCTTGGCCGCTCATGATTGATGGGCTAAATACAAAGGATTTGATGTTGCGCACAAATGGGCACATCGACTCGGGACAAGAATGTACACTTGGTAGATGTGCTCTCTTGAAAATATAGATTGCCTATTCTTTGGCTGTGAATTTGCAGCCTTCTATTGGGATTTCCTAAATATCCAATGGGATATGATGTTGTTGTTATCTGGAAGATTTATGACTACTCCAGGATCCTTCATTGGGCCATGCTTTATCGAATCATTTTCTTGTGCTACTTGGAAATATTTTGAAGATACATAATGATTATATTTTCAGGAGTCTACCTATTTTCTTTAATCGTTGGAAGGTCCGTTTTCAGAGTGATTTGTTGTTGCAAAGATTAAGAGTGAAGACAGTGCTAGTCCAACCCTTTATTGACTGTCACTTTCTCTCTTTGTTTAACTCCTCTCAATGTTTCTTGCACACTACTGCCCTCCCCGATGTAATATATATGGAAGAATTTGGCATTTGTAGCAAATCAACACCAAAACTACTATGGTCTGGTAATATATATGGAAGCAATGCTAATTTTAGCCAGTTAGGTGTAAGTGAATTTTGGAGATTGGCATATCTACCATAGAAGTGGGATGCGTTGGGAATACAAGTCTAACTCAAAGGTTACTAAGGATTTCAACCTCAATTGATGACAAGCCATAGCAAGGACATCATACAACCATTCTCCATTTCCAAGCTTCATCATCACACCAGCATAGTAGTATGATTACAAAAATTGAGCCTTGTCTTGCTGTTTGTGTGGACGTGTCCATATTTTTATTTGCACATATATATAGGGTGAACTTTAAAATATCTTGAAATAAAAGGATATCATGTGCATGTAGCTTACAAATGTGAATGTAGTAATTAAGTTGTTAGTTACACGCAGGGCTCACAAATATCGTTGGATGTGATCGTCTTTATACTAACAACAATGATGTAGTTTTGACTAAATTAAGATATGATATTGTTTATGGATTGACATCCCTCCCACATTACTCACATAAAAACCACAGAGTAATAGACCCATATTAAAAGTTCCTCCAAATTTACAAATCAAATTATGATAAATTAAACTACGCATCACCAATATGTAGTTCCAATCTTCTGGATGAATTTTCACATCAAGTGTCACGCGAATGAGTTACATCACCACATACTCGTTGAATTGAAACTTCTGTTAAGGTTGTGTATGAACCACATGGGTCTAATTCTTCCTTTGATAATGTAGGACCTAGGATTTTTACAACATGTAATAAAAATACAAAAAAAATGAGATTAGTGAAGGTTGCAAAATTCAATCCCATGGTCAGCTGCTTCCATTCAGTTGTTCCAACCGACAAGACCAACGAGTTCATACATCACAACATTCTTGGGACTTTATGCAAACTAATAAACTAGAAGAGATGGCTCTACCATTTATGGGTATTCAGCTAAATATCCTTGATGCAATGTGTGCCATCTCTTGGCATCATGGGACGACATACAATGCTGAAATGAGAATAGCTAGAAAGTTGTAGGATGACTATGGCATCATGGTACATATTAGTTGCTTATTCAAACTTTGATATTGGAATCCATGGATACAATGAACCACGAATACGAAAGTAATTTATGAAATATATTTTTGCAAATTTATCTTGATGAACTTCGAACGGAACAAGAAAACAATAGAGTTACAGTACTCTCTACAAAAACTAAATCACCTTGTCAACGCAAACCTTTTTATAGAGTTCACCATGAATCAGTGTGTTGGCCCAAAGATATGAGGATCAAGAGAGAATATTTTGAAAGAGATAATTGGAAACAATGAGATAGAACGAGAAATTGTAACTATTTCCATCTACCTCTTAAAAATCTCATAACCACTCCGGCTATGATCTATCAAAACGAAAAACTCACAACATTAAAAGTTGAACCGAATATCAAGAGGAAGCTACCGCTCAAAGTAATTTAGAAAATGTCTACCATGTGTGACGAATTTCACAAAATTGATCTTGATAACATAAAAAATGGTGAGCTAAGGTTGACAAAAGTTAGAAACATTAACCAAAATAAAATCACCTCGTCAATTAATGGAGACGTTCTGTGAAGAGTCGATGCACCGCTATGCTCCATTTATGGTCGTCTTTAAATCATGTGGAGTTCCCGACCTGTTTACGGAGGTCTGTACACGCTTAAAGAGTATGACGGGAGATATTTTTACCCCTTAAGGACGGAAGCGTGATCTTAGGATGTGCCCTCCATCTCCTTAGGCGTTATGCAATATCTGGTGATTTCATGTATTTTGCCTTATTTTGCCATTATTTGTTTGTGATCGAACAGTTAGTGCTTATGTGCATTCTACTTATGCAGAGGCCTGGTATAATGCTTAAACCTTTCAAGTAATAAAACGGCCATTTCCAAAAAAAAAGACAACATTTTAGTTCATCATGTTCTTGTTGATCTCATAATCCTTTCTGCTATGATCCTCAAAATAGAATACTTGCAACATGAAAGCCGTGTGGAATGGCGAGAACAAGCCATTGCTCAAAGGAATTTAGAAAAGATCGACCATGTGGGGCATATTTTGCAATATCGATTTTGATGAACTCCGAACGAAAACACGAAATTGAAGAGCTACCGTTATGATACTTGGAACCATTCGCGAAATAGACCACCTTGGGACCACCGTGAACTGAAAGTTATCTCTTAGAGATTAAGAGAGAGGAAGGTAACGTGATAACGAAGGTGACGCCAACTAATCTCATGCATGGCTACATACCAACGTTTTTTGCCTCTCGCAAGACCCACCACTTTTTGCACCGCTCTGTGGCAAAAACTGAACCGGCCGTTCCTAGCACGAACCCGTTCAGCATCCGTTTAGGGGCGTACGCCAACATGCGGCCGCGTGATGGGCCGGCCTAGGTATATTGCTCATTCTTTTTACTTTTTTCATCTTTTTCCTTTTTCTCCGGTTTTTATTTTTAACAGTTTTGTTTCTATTCATGAATTTTGAAAATGTTCAGATTGGGAAAAGATGCTGGCAACTAATCACGTCCATAGCGATAGACCCGTAAACGTGCGGAACAGTAATATGGAACCAAAAATGCTCCTGTACAGCCCAATTCTATGATTCTAGAATGCTACTCCCTTCAATCCAAATGAATGTTCTAACATTTGTCTAGATTCGGATGTATCTAGTCATGTTTTAGTGCTAGATGCATACTAATCTAGCCAAATCTAAGAACATTAATATGGATCGGAGGAAATAGTAGATGACAGGGAATAGTAGATGATTCTTGATAACCATTTAAGCTTCTTCCAGAATGGTGATTTGCATTACCTCACAGTCAAAGGATCAAGTTGCGAAGTTCTCTATGTTTTATCATCAATGGTGAACTTTGTAACTAGATCTCATTATGATATAACGGTCGGATGTTTGTCTATCATGTTATTCAACTAATAACATGACCTCATTGTCAGTTGCCATAAATGCTCATGATCTTGAAACACGGACCATCCTCATGACCAATGAACTAGTTCACTAGAGGTAACTAGAGACACGGTTTGTTTACGTACCACATGTGTATTAACGTTTCGTATTAACACAGTTATAGCACAGTATAAAACGTATTATGAACATACAGGAGATATATCAAATAATACACTTTATTATTACCTATAGGGCATAACTCCTTCAATGATCATGTTACTCACTAGAGGCACCCTTTTGATAGTATGACAACTATCCTAAAACCCGGTCTCCCCACTAACAACATGAGACCGGTAAAATAGAAAACATATTAAGAACATACCTTGCCATGCGCATTCTACTTGATCTTGATGGTCACGAGGTTGTCCTTCTCAAGATGGAACACCTTTCTTGAATAAGCTCGCTCGTGCTTGTTTCATGAAGACCTCCAAATTTATTCCCATACTCCTATAGGAGAGACTTCTGTGGGAATGAATTCACATATCCATGATCATCATAATGACGACATGCTTCAAGCATTTGATCTCCACAAGATGGCTCATCTTAAATCTTGACTTCATAATAATATTGAATCAATTCTTCTTTCTTCAATATGATTATGTCTTCAAGATCACCATGATTATTGCACACTCAAATATTCTTCTTAAAGACATGCTTACAATATGCTCAACGCTCACATGACCATTGTATGGATCTTCTATTGAATCTCACCTTGGTCATCACTTTATCTTCTTTGATTTCTTCTTATTTTTACCTTAAAACCAACATATGGTCTACAAGAATTTCCTATGGACAATCCCTACAAGTATAACAAAATGTAAACATTAGTCCATAGATATTCATTACCAAAACCACACATGCTCTTTCACAACAATTGCAAGACCACATAACACTTATGAACTCTTCCAATAAGAAAATACCAATTCTTACAAATGAAAAGGTGTTCAATTATGTTTCATTTTAAGCCATACTTGTATTTTCTCACTTAAAAGACTTAGGGGCATAAATCAACATTAATTGCATGTCAATGTTTTTGCAGTATGCAACAGTCACACTATAAATACCGAAACAACAACTGGTTGATGCCATACCATTGAGCTCAGAGTCACTCTTTGCACCACATTCCTACAAATAGACAACCTCATGGCTTGGCATATGTAGAGAATCAACACCCAAGACTACTATGGTCTGGTAATATATATGGAAACCATGTTAAGTTTAGCTAGTTATAGGTGTAAGTGAATTATGGAGATTGGCGTATCTACCATAGAAGTAGGATGCATTGGGAATACAAATTTAACTCAAAGATTACTAGGAACTTCAACCTCAATTGACGACAAGTTGTAGCACAGACATCATACAACCATTCTCCATTAATCTTCATCATTACACTGTCATAGTAGTATAGTCACCAAAATTGAGACTTGTCGCTATTTGCGTGGATGTGGCCATATTTTTTATTTGCACATATATACATGGTACACTTTAAATTATCTCGAACTAAAAGGATATCATCTGCACGTATTGGACAAATGTGAATGTAGTAATTAAGTTGTTAGTTACACACATGGATAAAAAATATCACTAGACATGATTGTCTTTATAATAACAGCAACGTTGTTGTTTTGACTAAATTAAGATATGGTATTATTTATGGATCGACATCCTTGTCCCATTCTTCACTTGAACACCACATAGTAATAAAAATGTATATAAAAGTTCCTCCAAAATTTACAAATCAAATTATGGTAAATTAGAAGTACACATCACCAATATGTAGTTCCAATCTTCTAGACGAACTTTCACATAAATGTCATGCGAATGAATTGCAACACTACATATTGTTGAACTGCAACTTCTGTTAAGAATGTGTATGAATCACATGGGTATAATTCTTCCTTTGATAATGTAAGGCCTAGTATTTTTACAATGAGTAATAAAAAGGCAAAAATATATGAGAGTGATGAAAGTTGCAGTATTTAATCCCATGGCCAGCTGAGTCCATTCAGTTGTTCCAGCCGACCACCAACAAGTGCATATATCACAACATGCTTGGGACTTTATACAAATTATTAAACTAGAAGTGATGGCTCTACTATTAGGTTTGAATTTTTTACCAAAATTTATGGGTATTTAGGCGAATACCCTTGATGCCGTGTGTGCCATCCCTTGCATCCTTGGATGACATACGATGCAGAAATGAGATTAGCTAGTAAGTTATAGGATGAATATGGCTATAGGTACATATTATTTGCTTCTTGTAATGTTTGATATTGGAATCCCATGGACTATAAATAGTCGAATACTAAAGTAATTTTAATTTTTTTTTTGCAAAATTGATCTTGATGAACTTCAAACAGAACCACAAAATTTTAGAGCTATGGTAATCTCTGAGAAATTAAATCAGGTTCTTAATGCAAACCTTTTTCATATAGTCCACCATGAATCAATGTGTTGGACCAAACATATGAGGATCAAGTGAGAATATTGCAAAAGATATACTTGGAAACAATGAGATGGGAGGATAAATTGTAACCATTTTTATCTACCTCTGAAGAATCTCATAACCACTTCGGCTATGATCCTTGAAATAGAATACTTGCAACATGAAAGTTGTGCCGAATGGCGAGAATAAGCCATTGCTCAAAGGAATTCAGAAAAGATAGACCGTCTGGGACATATTTTGCAGTATCAATTTTGATTAACTTCGAATGAAACACAAAATTGAACACCTACGGGTTTACGATAGTTTGTACCATTTGCCAAAATACACCACCTTGTAAATGCAGATCTGTTAGTGTAGGGACCATCGTAAAATGAAAGTATACTCTCCTAGACCGTTTCAAAATATAAGATGTTTTAGCTTTGTGAAGCTATTGGATCTAGACCCCTTCTAGTGTATATATTCGGAGAGATTTGGAGTGAACCTACACATTAAAAGAGTCTAGATTCATTAGCTTCACAAAGCAAAAACATCTTATATTTTGAAATAGAGGAAGTAGATACGTGCGAATCTAAATAAATCCAACTCAATTATTTTTAGACGGAGGAAGTATGTCTATGTATCAAAAGTTTCGTGCCTCTCGCGAGGACCGGCCACTTTTGCACTGCTTTCTCTCTGGCAAAAACATTTTTTTGAACTTCCCTCCGGCAAAAAACTGAACAGGCTATTCCTAGCACGAACCCCTATACAACGCGTTCAGCGTCCATTTACGGGCGGACGCCTACACTTAGCCACGTGGTGGGCTGGCCCACATAGAGTGCTCATTATTATTTTTTCGTTTTCCCTTTTTGCTTAGTATTCCATCTGTTTATTTTTTCCCGGTTTTATTTTTAACTGTTTCGTTTCTATTCATGAATTTTGAAAAATGTTTAGATTTGAAAATTTTAGAATTTGAAAAACTTTTGTTCAGATTGGGCAAGATGCGGGCAACTAATTATGTCCATAGAGATTGACCAGTAAATTAAATGTGCAGACCAGTAATATTCAACCAGAAATGCTCCCGTAAGGTACAATTCTACGATTCTACTAGAACACTAGTACTCCGTTCGGAAATATAAGACGTTTTAGCTTTATGAATCGAATGTATTTAGACATCTTTTAGTGTATAGGTTCATAGAGGGTTGGAGTGAACCTATATACTAAAAAGCGTCTAGATACATTCATTTCACAAAGCTAAAATGTCTTATATTTCCGAACGGAGGGAGTAGATGACAGTCTCTACCAAAGTCTTATTCCCAGTAACGCACGGTCTTGATTTCATTTTTTTCATCTTATTCCCAATTTTTTTCTAGGATACACCCTGGAAGGTATACCGAACACATAGAAGGACTGCCGACGGCAGGTTACAACACCGCGCAGCGGCATGTTAATACTGTCAACAGGGGTGACAGCTCCCCAGCCCTAAGCCTACTCTCCGTACATCCACAACAAGGGCACCGGCTCCGGGAAGCCAAACAACGCAGACCGAAATAACATAGCTAGTCGCCACTGCGCGTAGTCCTCCTTGATCCTTGTCTGAATGGTCCCCACGTCCGGTCTTATCTTGTTGAAGACCACATCGTTCCGATGCCTCCAGATGGACCAAAATACCAATATGATCGCCGTCCAGAGATCCCGCCTATGGGCTGCCAGGCACGGTCTCGTAGTCCACCACTGTAGCATGTCCGAGTCTGCCATCGGCATCCACTCGAGCCTGCCCCACCTCTGCAGCGCCCACGCCCACAACTCCCTCGACACCACACACCTCAGGAGCAGGTGTTGTATGCTCTTCGGTGCCTGATCACACAGGGGACACCTGGCAGGCCGCGGCAGACCCCGCCGCTGAAGTCTGTCAGCCGTCCAGCAGCGGTTCCTGGAGGCCAGCCAAGCAAAGAACTTGTAGTTGCTCGTGGCCCGGGAACGCCAGACCTGGCTCGCACAAGGCGCCAGGGTGGTACCGGCGAAGAAAGCCCTGTATGCCGACTTCGCCGAGTAGCAACCGTCTCCCGACCACCTCCAGGTCAGCACGTCCTCACGCTCCGAGGCCAACTGAATCCCGGCAATAGCGTGCCACAACAGGAAGAACTCCGGTACCGCCTCAGCCCCTAGGTCAGGCCCATAGTCTAGCAGCCAAGTGCCACTCAGGCCCTCGCATACCGATCTCTCTCTGACCTTGCGTGGAGGGATCATGGCCAGCAAATTCGGGGCGATCTCCTCCACCCTCCTGCCATTAAACCAACGGTCCTGCCAGAAACGCGCTCGCTGGCCATCCCCCAACGTGTAACAAGTGGCCGAATGGAACAACTGCCAGGTCTGACGGGGTAGCCCCAAGTCAAACTCGGCCCACGGTTTGTCAAGATCCACTCTCTGCAGCCAGGCCCAGCGGCATCGCAGCGCAAAGTTCATGAGCCGAAGGTTAGGAATCCCAGCCCCCCGTGCATCTTAGGGGAGCACACCTTCTCCCACGCGCCCAGGTAGTGGCACCCATTGGCCTCCCTCCTGCCCCTCCACAGGAAAGCCCTAAGCACCTTCCGGAAGGCCACCAAAGTCTCCGGCGGGACATCCAACGAGAGCAGCGCATGAACCGGGATGGCCGCCAACGTCGTGGTCACAAGGGTGGTACGACCCCCGCGCCCCATGAGGCCCGCACACCACGGATGCATCCTATTGGCCGCATTGTCCACAATGTATTGGAGTTGGGCTGAAGTCGGTTTGCGTAAACCCAGAGGGAGGCCCAAGTATTTGCATGGAAAACTCCCCACTACGTAGCCCAGGATGTTGCACGCCAACTCCACCTGCTGGGGGGAGCACCGAATTGGGTGGATGGAGCACTTTGCCAGGTTGGTGCGCAGCCCCGAGGCCCCACTGAAGTCATCCACAATCGCCGCACAAGTGCGGAGATCCAGGGGCGTGGGTCGAACAAAGGTGATGACATCATCCACATACATGGAGGTGCGGTGGCGCAATCCTCTGTCCGCCAGCCCCGAAAGAAGGCCCTCGCCAGATGCCTTCTCGAACAACAGATGTAACACATCCATGACCACATCAAAAAGCAATGGGGACAGTGGATCCCCTTGCCGCAGCCCCCTCCGGTTGTAAATCACCGAGCCAGCCACCCCGTTCACCATCACCCGTGTGGAGGCTGCACTCAGGAGCCCACAGATCATCGAGGTCCACCTGGTGCCAAACCCAAGCTTGGTTAGCACCTCGAGCAGGAATGCCCAGTCCACCGTGTGGAAAGCTTTGGTGATGTCTAGCTTAAGCATGACTGTATCCGTCTGACGCCGGTGCAACTCCCTGGCCGTGCACTGGACCAGCTGGAAGTTGTCATGTATGCAACGCCCCCTTATGAAGGCACTCTGATGGGGGCCAACCAGTCGTGGCATCTTGGGTGTCAAACGGACCGAGAGCACCTTAGCCATCAACTTGGCCACGCTATGGATCAGGCTGATCGGGCGGTAGTCCTTGACTTCCACCGCATCCACACTCTTCGGCAGTAGATCAATGAGGGCCTTGTTGACGGCGTAAAACCCCCGACAGTCTCCATCCCACCAGGATTGGAACGCATCCAGCACATCAGCATTAATGAACTGCCAGCAGGACGTGTAGAACCTACCGGTGAACCCGTCCGGCCTAGGCGCCTTGTCCAACTCTTGGGCCTTGATTACCCCCCACACTTCCTCCTCCGAGAAAGGAAGCTCCAGCTCTGACAGATCATGCCACCGGGCCCCGAGGAACCCCAGGTCGAGGGTGAACTCCCTGTCGGGGCATGAGCCCAGCAGCCGCTCGTAGAAGGAGTCCACCGCCAGCATCTTGCCCTCCTGGTCGGACACCAATACCCCCTCCACCTTGAGGTGGGCGATATGGTTCTTCCGCCGTCGGTGGCTAACATGAAGATGGAAAAACCTAGCACAAGCGTCACCGTCCCTCAGCCAAAGAAGCCGCGACTTTTGCCTCGCAATGGTCCGCTCCAATGAGGCCAGCCCCAGTAGCTTTCTCTTGAGGAGTCTTCTAAAGGCCTGCTCCCCTGGCGACAACACCCGAGACTCCATAGCCACATCCAGGCGCAAAATCAACTCATTGGCCAACAGGATCTGCTCCTTGTTGTTGCCAATAAAGCGATCGCCCCAACTGGTCAGCGCTTTGGCAGTAGCCGCGAGCTTCGCCGCCAACCGCTTAAAGGGGTTGGCGATTGCTGGCGTGGAAGCCCACACAGCCTCCACGGTCTTCGAGAAACCCTCTGCCTTGGGCCAGAAAGCTTCGAAACGGAATCGCTTGCTCGTCGTCAGCTCCGCGTTGAGGTTGAGCAAAAGCGAGCAGTGATCCGACGCCGAGGAGCTCATGGCCGTTCCCAATTAGAACAGGTGGGTCTGACAATGTCAAGAAAAAAAGAACAGGGGGTTCTGATTCAGGTCGGAGTGAAAGGAACATAGATACAACAAAGCGCATGAGGAATACATACTATGCAACCGTACGGTCACTCAACTCAGCACACCTTCGCGAAAAACTGTCTGACGAATACAGTTGAGAAATGGTGACACGGACGACTAAAACGGTTGAGCAAATCGAAGCTGCAGAGCCAGCGCCTCACCTAAACACAGAAAATTGCAGCCATTTTACCCGTCTCGATCACACAAAGCGCTTCCCTTTTCGGATCGACGATGCACAGACGTTCTGAACCTGGCCAACAACCGACCTACTCACACCCTCACGTTGCACTATAAATTGCCAGGCATTGACCCATGTTCCTACATCGCAACGGAGCAAAACAAGTCCTGCAATCACCTCATATACACGCGAGACAACTATCTCGATCAATAGTACCTTGCCAGCTCTAGCTATGGCTTCCAACGCCAGCTTGTTGGCCATGATCATGGCGTGCGCGCTCCTCCTCGCTGGCACCACCTGCCACGCCGCTCGCCACCTTGCCGACATCACCCCGGCGGCTGCCGCTCCGGCTGCTACCGCCGTCCCTGGCCTGCCGGCAGTGCCGACCCTGCCTGCTGTGCCCACAGACACTGTCACTCTGCTGCCACCCATGCCGTCGGTCACCCTGCCCACCGTGCCGCAAGTGACGCTGCCGCCCATGCCTTCCGTCGTCGTGCCCAAGGCGGTGCTGCCGCCCATGCCCAAGGTCACCATGGCCCCGATGCCCAACATCGTCGTGCCCAAGGTGACCCTGCCACCGATTCCCACCATCGTCGTGCCCAAGGTGACGCTGCCTCCGATGCCGTTCGTCCCCAATGTGAACGTGCCTATGCCGTTCGCGGCGCCTCCTCCATCAGCGTAGGCGCGCTCACCGCTCAGCCCTTGGTGCTCTCGCCTTGTCGATGATGTGGCGCCCTTGTCGCGGGAGTGGCTAGATCACTCCGTTACCATGGCGCGAATTTACTTGCATACAAGCTCTGCTTTTACGTCTGATGTATCTGTTGTTCCTACTTTTTCCTTACTCTTATTAGTGCGCCTTGACTGTTGAGGACTGTCCATTGTACTCGTGTTTTTATGTTACCTTTTCCTTGTAATACAGAGTTAATCACAGTTTGTGCTTCGTAAACTGTGACATGCTAAACTTATTTATGTATGCCATCTAAAAAATA
This sequence comes from Avena insularis, assembly GCA_023614405.1. Lineage (NCBI taxonomy): Eukaryota > Viridiplantae > Streptophyta > Magnoliopsida > Poales > Poaceae > Avena > Avena insularis. The sequence continues at coordinate 35,147,629 of CM042696.1, read as the reverse complement.
GCATGTGCACAAAGGGAAATAAATTGTTAGCCCAAAATAAAAATTGGTTAAAACAATATATAACCAATCTCAGTGGCTATATATAAAAAAACGTAACTTTAACGAGTCATGAAATTACAGTTTGCCCCTCTCAATCTCTTATATTCTTGGTAGTATGTACTAGCATATATAAACGGCAGGATATACCTTTTTCCAAAATGGAGGTGTTACCCCCGGCCTCTGCATCAAAAAGATGCACACAACCTGCTTTATTTATTATTCAACGAAACCTTACAAAGTGAATACAAAGATCAATCGAAGCCACCTCTCTAAAACAACTTGATGAAGGGGGTGGTCATGTCAGAACACTCTAACCGCATACCAACGCACATTATCAACATACCGGAGGTCCCAAAACCGCCCCATAGCGGATCAGGAGCACAAACCGGTTCAGCTGATCCGTAGCACACACCATCGTGCACGCTCAATCTTCTGTTGCCGACGTCTTGCGCCAACCCAACTTTAGAAGGATCAAAATAATTCCCTTATCAGGCCTGCCATCAACGCCACCAAGACGCCAAATAGCGCCACCACCCTGCGCGCGTCCATCGGATGCATGTGCAGTCACCGCCGAGACCCCTCATCACCATGCCGTCGAGTCCCGCCATCCGAGGCAGTTAGAAAACCCCGGAAGATCCATCGTGCGTAGCACCTACCGAACCAGGCATGATAGAGCATAGCACCTGGCGGTTAGGCATGACTTGATAAATCCACCGGCGTCTCCGTGCAAGATGAAGCCCCTCCTCCTTCTTCCCCTTCGATCAGTAGCTGCTCCAAAAATGATGCCCTCAAGAGGGAAAACGGCGTCGAGCGTCGTCATCATCCGATCTGGGATACCCAGATCTAGGGTTTCACCCAGAGCAGCGCGAGTTAGATGACAAGAGATGCAATGACGATGCCTTCAACAAGGTTACAACATCGAAAACGCCGCCATCGTCCGCCATGACCGAAGTCGGCGCGGTTTTCACCGGCAATCCCATCTCCAGAAACTCGTTGTTTAGATCAAAAAACGTCGCCCTCCCTTGGGATAAACCTGAGGAACACTGCCATCTGAACCACCACCGAGCTCGCAGAAAATGCACCGTCGCGGTGCCGCACCACTGCCGAGCAGTACCACCGCCGCTTCGCCGCCCTTCGCAGATCGAGCCACCGTCGGACAGGGCCGATCTAAACCAGATCGTCACCACCATGTCACGACCCCACCACTCCGAACGATCTACGCGGCCACCGTCGATCCGACCAGCGCCGTCACCCTCTTGAACCTTCGCCGCCGCCCTGGTCAGAGATCAACACGATGGGGTATGTCGGGAGAAGCCCGCCTCCACCGTCAGTGGTAGGGACTTTGCCCGGCCACGTCCTTCGATGGAGGCGAGGAGGGGGAATTGGGTCGAGGGAGGCCCCGCCGGCGGCTAGGGTTTTCCCCCCGGTGCCGCCCGAGCAGGGACGACACAGGAGGGGGAGGAGGGGAGGGGAAAAGCAGGATATACCTAAAATAACCAATACTTTCTAAGTCGAACAATATATGAGATTCAATTACAATAGCTACGAAATTCCTTTAGCATCTAACCTTTTCATTCTTAGACCCAAACTCAAACTTCCGATCCTCTTCTATATGTTAATGCTTTAGATCACGGTACACCTAGAGGTAAACAAAGTGCGTATTAATGGTGTGTTGCAAAATACAGCGTCAACCTACGTGTCCAGCCTAGTTTTGCAACCTACGTGTCCAGCCTAGTTTTGCATGACTGTAACAAAATTCTATATCTTAATAATATAAACCATTTCAGAAGAAAAAAAATGTTCATAAAGAGGTCGATCTAGAACATATAAATCTCTGAAGTATCGATCATAGAAGTAAATTTGAATATCTGAACTGATAAAAATGGCCAGACTATATATATTTGAAAACGGCGGCCAGTGCTTCCCCGGTGGAGTTTGCGGCAGACAGTCGAGCGTCGCCCCAACGAACTACACACTATCCCTGCGGGCCATGTTCCAGGATACCAACCCCACGCCACGGCACGCACAAGGTTCTCACCGCCGGAGTACGAAGGCGACTAGATAGGCCGCGTCAACCCCAACACTGTCTTCCCTGGGATGTCACCGACACTTTGCCGCGGGCCTCTACCATTCGCCCAGGGCGTTTCCTCCTTAGTGAACCAGTTCAGCGCCAACACCGCCGATGTCGGTAGCCTATTCGACGGAATGCCGAGCGACTCTGTCATGCATGACATGATCACGTCCGGTTCAACTGCCGCCGCTTCGGATCCATGGTACTTTACCCAGGAGGAAGTCCGCACAGCCGCTGAGAATGGCCTCGACACCCAAGATTTCGGCGGCAAAGACGAAGATGAAGCTGACCAAGAAGAGGAAGAAGAGGCCGAGGCCGAGGACAACTTGGAGGAGGTGTCGGCGAGCTGCAAGGGGAGGAATAAGACGAATAAGGGCATGTCGGCAACACCGAGCGAAACCCACATCGAGTAGGCAGCGAAAGAGTACGAGTGCCTCGCCGAAGTTTGGAAGAAATGTCTCCGTAGACCCGATCACCGGCGCAAATAAAAAATCTGACACCTATTTGAAGAGGATCAAGTTTACGTTTGATGAATGCAAACTTTATGATCCTCAATTCAATAAGATTCACATGGAGCGCGACGACAAGGCTATGGCCACCCACTGGGGACTCGTCCACCAAGCCTGCAACAAATGTCATGGAATAAGGAGATCGGGAATCGCCCAGAGAGCGGCTCCGACTTTGAACGCATGGTAAACTCTCTGCCTGCCTTGTCACCTTCTTTCGCCCAAGTTTGCCACAACCTATGCCCCATCTTGCCATTCTGTTTCACAGATGAACCGCACCTTCAGCCTCTACCGCGATGACAATAATTGCCAGTACTTCAAGTTCCTCCATGTCTTCACGAGAATCTTGGCGTGCTAGAAGTGGAGGGACATGTGCATGTCTCTCGTCAAAGGAAAGGATGTCGTCTACAACTCGGAGGTTCCAGCGCCCCAGCGGATGAAGGTCGGCTGGAGCTCGGCCAAAAGAAGGCCAAGGATCTCAAGGCCAAGGGACCGGCCGGCGAAAAGCTCCAAGCTTTGATCAAGAAGTGTATGGTAGACGCCAAGACGAACGGTAGAAAAAATTCATCTGGGCGAAAAAATTCGCTGGATTTCGGCCTAGGGGCACAAACGAGTAGAGATGCTCCAAGGCATGCTCCGGAGGATGGCGTGCGCGTCGCCGCCGCCATGATAGCATCGTGTTCCAAGGATGGCGCATCAACGCGGCCTTCACGGTAACCTGCGAGCAGAATAGAGGGGCGCACAAGATTAGGCTAGGTATTGTCGATAGGAATTTTTCTTTATTTTCATAATTTGCTCTTTCAACCTTTTTTTTAAGATTTCTCTGTGTAGAAGAGAAATTTAGCACAAGGATTAGATCCTTCGAAGAAGTTGTTGCAGTGTGATATGTCTAATCAATTTTCTCTGTCTCAATAAACATGAATTTTTGATTTGATGGCAATCAATAACCAAAACTGATAATTGTAATTTGATTACTGTTAATGTAATTAACTTTCTGACGACGCTGGTAGGTGTAACATGAAAATTAATGCACCGTTAGTCGGCACTAAAATACCGCCGTCTTCCGTTATGTGTCGTGGCGTATCCTCTGTGGCGATGCGGACACCCTAGCTCGGCGGTTGACGATATGCCGAGTCAAAAAAGCGCCGCCTAAAAACTTTTTCTGACGAAATTATGCATGACGGCCACGCTAGGGCGAGCGTGATGTCTAGACGTGTGTTTTGGCGTTTATAAGCGCCGGGACACACGCAGGAGTATCTCGATCGCTAGCACCTTGCCAGCTCTAGTTATGACTTCCGTAGCGAGTTTATTGGCCATAATCATGGCCACTCCTCCTCGTCCGCGTGGAGCGTGCATCATCTCTCTCCGCGTGGAGCGTGCAGCGTCTCTTCCCGTGAGAGCGACTTGCTGCTGCACCGCTCCATTCTCTCTGTTAATTAGCACATCTTCCGTTGCTCCACAATTTCTCTCCATGAGGTAGCAGTAGCACATTTCCTGCTGGTCCACTCTCTTTCTAATTACTTGAAATCGGTTGCCTTCTACGGCATGATAGATTGTGATAGTCAAGTCTAGTGTACAAATCGACAGGTAAAAGATAACGAAATCAGCTTTGATGTTGGTATTTGGTGCACTTTACGTGTTCGTTGATAAGTCTAGAAGAAACAAATATCTTTGTAATACCGCTAAGCAAATGTGAATATCCATTTATTTAACATCTGTTCGGTTAATTTTCCCTAAAATACTTGTGTTGGATCTCTTACCGATAATTGATTGATTACCATAATGGTTGCACTGCGGCTCAAAAAATTATGAGAGAACCTTCATTCGTATTTACAGGTTATGATTTGATATTTATCAGTGTTCGGCTGCTTTCAGAAAAGCGCAAGATTATGTCTTGGAAGAAGAAAAAGATTGACGACCTCAAAGATTCGCTAGTTTCTTTTAGACTTTATTTTGTAATCGATGGACTCAGCTTATGTATCTCTACCATGTACTATCACTAGTGCACATGGCCTCCTCTAACACCGGTTTGGAGGGCCCTCTAACAGCGGTTGTAGAACCGCTGTTGAGGGTTCGGTGTTAGGGGGGCCCCCCCTTTAACACCGGTTCTTATACGAACCGGTGTTAAAGGGTGGCGCACGTGGGGCTGCCGCAGGGCTCAGCCCCCCCTTTAACACCGGTTAGTTAAAGGTTCTGTGCCGCGGCAGGAAAAGGAGATAAATCTCTGCCGCGACAGAGTTCTGCCGCGGCAGGAAAACGGCCTAAATCTCTACCGCGGCAGAGTTCTGCCCCTGCCCCGTATTATTTGGCCTTGGCGGGCGGGGAGGGGAGGGGGAATCGATCGGGAGCGGTATACACATACATCATCATCGGTACATACGAGTACATGAATAATTAAGCAACTATTATTATACACAACATCGTCATTGTGTGGTATTCTCCGTAAACGTTGAAGCATCAAGTACAATACAAACACGTTCAATCATATATACAACGTTCATTTTGGTGGATATCTAAAGAGTTCTCCGCCAGGCGTGACGATCTCATCAAGTATGAACCCCGCCAATTTCTCTTGAATGGCTCGTATGCGGTCAAATGGTAGGAGTTGGTCCCGCATCCGTTCGATCTGAATATATATGAAGAATGGGGTCAATATATATATAAGAATAAAACTCAACACAATTGATGGTAATAAAATAATGTTGTGTACTTTGTTTACTTACTCTAAGTTGTTCTAGTGCGGCTTGGCCCGTCGCACATATCGTGTTGCGAATGAACTCGCAAACATAGTACCCACATAAGTTATTGCCGTGTCCCTGATGCACGCACTTTACGAGAATAGAGAGTTCAATCAAAATAATAATCAATAAAGCATGATATAATGGAATTGGAAGCAGAACCAAAGAGATACGCAGACCTAGCTAGCTAGTATTACTTACATTTTGGTCTACAAATTTTAGTTCTTCTGATCATTCACCCACGGCCCTGCCCGTGAACCTTTTCCAAACCCTGTCCGGCAAAGAAAATGGATAAAGGAGTAATTAATTACTTGTTGTCACGAAAGTTGCCGATCTAGTGCGATAATATGATTGAAATTACCTCTGGAGCATCTCTCTAAAGTCTGCCCATCGCTCTTTTTCTTTTCGTAACGAGTCCATGACAAGGACTTTTCCTGAGTCAGGTTGAATGACTAGCAGAATAAAGTGGAACCTACGCACGCATAACTCATCATCAGTTACACTTAACATCGAGTAAGCCGAAACAGAATGTGTATAAGAGAGGGTAACAGTACTCACGAGAAGTTGTAAGGCAATAGTATTTCCCTTTTGGTTTGTTGTCTCAGTAAAGACCTTAGCAATAAATCTTCTGTTTGCCCGGGTTTGGTTCTTACCACTTCTTCATAAACTCTATTTGGGTCAACGAACCCAATGTCAAAAGGTCCTCCTTTCATGCATTCCATAATCTTTTTCCTGCATAATAGTATATACATATATGGTGAGCATATATATATACATGCAATTAATGAAGTGAATGAGATGAGATAGAAAATACAGAAATAGTACTTACACACAATAAAGGCTGATGGCAGCTTTGTCGAGTTCCTTCTGATTGAATAGAAAATGCAAGTCTTGAATGTTGAAGGAGATCTCGTCGTCTCCGCACAAGAAAATCTGATCTCTTATATGTGCCGTGATCCATTCTTCATTTCTCGTCTTGCAGAAATCAAGGTACCACTTGTGCAATCTTCGCATCTTTGTTGGTAGATTCTTGAGCTCCTCTTTCTTGACGAGATTCTTCCCATACTTCCATGGTTGTATGGGGTTGGCATCGCATTTGGGCAAGTTGTCTCCCATGATGTTCAAGTATGCAATGTAAGTCATCCCCAACTCATTGGCCTTTCTTTGTAGCTCTGCCTCGTAATCATTTACGGGAGGAGCGTCCCGTGTGTCGAACACTTGGAGCATGGCGCATGATTGGTTTTCCTGCTCTCCGAGCATGGGAACTATTTTCTGGGGTGCCGCACGACTGCTACTTTCAGTCTCCCTACGGCGCCTTGCATCCGCCTTCAAAATCTGGCGCTCGTAGTCCGGCACAAGTGGGGTTTCAGGTTTCAAAAGATTTTTGTAAAACTTCTCCACCACCGTCGGATCTATTTTCTCCTTTGGCTCGGCCCGTCTAGGTGCAAAGAATTTCTTGATCTCTTCTTCCGAGATCCTATTGGTCTCCTCGTCGTTGCGATTCCACGGTAAAACCGACAATGGCTTGGCGGAAGGCTGCGGGACGTAGTTTTTTGAACTCTTTCTGGCAGTGCTAGTGATGCTATTCGTGGCAGTGCTCTTCCGCTTACGCTGAGGAGATGGCTGAAGCGCCGGAGATGGCTGACGGGCAGGAGATGGCTAGCGCGCCGGAGATGGCTGTCGCGCAGGAGATGGCTGAGGGGCAGGAGATGGCTGGCGCGCCGAAGATGGCTGCCGCGCAGGAGATGGCTGAAGCGCCGGAGATGGCTGCCGCGCAAGAGATGGCTGAAGCGGCTCAGACTGCTGACGCTACGGAGACGGCGGGGGTGCCAGTGGCCTCCAATTTGAAAGCACGATGTGTTCCTTCTTCCAAAGAATGGTTGTTTTCACTGCAAATTTGAGTTGAGTTTCCCCTTCACCTGTAGCATGGTCAAGCTGTGCTTCCTCATATTCCTTCACAACCTCATCCACCCCGACAATAGCATAGCCATCTGGAATCGGTTGGCAGTGGTAAGTTCCACTAGCTACAGGAGGTAAGGCATAGCCGACAGCCACCTTAATGGATAAGCCCATTAATCTCACATGCAGCTCAGCGTGTTCGCTCTCCGTGATCTCATCCACGGGGTATCGAGGACCCGCCATTTCAAGCGTGGGCTGCACGTTCTCCGTGGAAGCCACGCTGCTTTTCCGCGACAGAGTCCGGCAGCTTCAATGCAGGCTCTTCGTGCCGCTGAGATGGGCGGTAGCTTGATGGATCTGTTGTGCATTCACTTGCGCCTTCGGCCATAAGTGCATGTTCTATCTGTGTCATCCGCTCAGACGCTCTTTTCTTTTTCTGCGCCATCTGTAAGAGTCGCTCCACTCGGCAAACCCATCCTTCCACGTCATACCCCCTGTGCCTCGTGCATGTCCAGGGTGTTCTTTTTTACCGATGGCGTGTGTGAGCTGGTCATTCTCTCTGTCGGGATGGAAGGTCTTGGCGGCTGTTTCCTCGTATGCCGTGATGAGTTCAGTGACGGGTTTGGCAAGGAGGCGGGTTGGGAAGATACACAATCCTGTTTCTGGGTCCAACCTTGCCCCGATTCCGTAGAACCAAGTCTTTGCACGTAGGTCCCACCCATGTGTCAGGGTGTGATCCCTCATCGTGAGGCCTTCTCAGCTTCCTCCCACTTAGGCCTCTGAGATATGTAGCCACCTGACCCTGTCCTCTGGTGATATTCCTTCTTCTGGGCATTTAGCGTATTGGTTTCTGACCTCTTTGTAGCTATAGAACCTTTCTTGTATGCCACAAATTCGCGCCAGTGAGGTCTTATCTTCGCATAATATGCGTCTTTGAAATCTGGAGTCTCGCGAGCTTTGACAAATTTGTTCAATTTTGTCTTCCAGTTGCGGAAAGCGTCAGCCATCTTCTTTAGAGTCCACTCTTTGACCTTTTCCTTTATAACCGGTTTGTTTTCATCCTCCTCTGGCGGAACGGTGAAATTTACCAACAGCGAATTCCAAAGCGTTTCTTTGGATCTTTCATCGACAAAGGTACCGTCGCCATTCTTTGGCTTATTCCAATATTCAATTGTGATTGGGATTTGTGTTGGAGATATGCCCTAGAGGTAATAATAAATGTAGTTATTATTATATATCTTTGTGTTTATGATAAATGTTTACATTCATGCTATAATAGTATTAACGAGGAAACCATTAATACTTGTGTGATTTGTAAACTTAATTTGAAGTCCCTAGTATAGCCTCTATACTTCACTAGCTTGTTGGTTGATTGATGATGTGGTTTCTTTGTCATGAACATTGAGATGTTATCAACAACAAGATCATATCGTTAGGAGAATGATATGGTGGACATACTCCTATAGACAAGCGTAGCATAAAGATCAAGTCATTTCAATAGTTCAATTGCTATATGCTTTCTGATACATAGTAACCTAATTCCTTCGACCATGAGATCATGCATATCACCTTTACTGGATGGATGATATGATGTCATCAAACACCACACAGTAACAGGTTGGCTATAAAGGTGGCATTGAGTGTTCGGAAAGTATTGGTTGAAACACATGGATCAAGAGTGGGATTTGTCCATCCACATGACGGATAGATATTCTCTGGGCCCTCTCGGTGAAATGTCATCCAATTAGCTTGCAAGCATGTGACTTGGTCACAAGGGATCACATATCACGGGAACGAGAAAAGAGTACTTATCAGTAACGAGGATGAACTAGGTATGCAGAGATACCGACGATCATAACCTCGGATAAGTAACATATCGTGAGACAAAGGGAAATTGGTATCGTATGTAAGTGGTTCATTCGATCGCAAAGTAATCGTAGAAATATGTGGGAGCCATATGAATTTCCAGATTCCTCTATTGGTTATTGTTCGGAGAAGTGTCTCGATCATGTCCGCATAATTCACGAACCGTAGGGAGACACACTTAAGGATTCGACGTTGTTTGAGTAGTTATGGTATTATGAGAAAGAGACTGAATGTTGTTCGGAGTCTCGGATGGGATCCGGGATATCACGAGGTGATCCGGAATGGTCCGGAGAATAAGATTCATATAAGGAAAGTTCCGTTTCGGAGTTGGGGAATGGTTCCGGTGTTTTCATCGAACATTCTAGAAGGTCCTTAATGTCCCAAGACCGGAGGGGGAAGGGTACATGAGTGTGTCATTACATATTGGAATGATTGCATCATGTACTAAGTATTCTTGCTGTCCCAAATAAAGGATTTATTTAAATCCTAAATTGAAAAGTCAAACGGCTAGTTTGAAAGTCAAACGGCAGTTTTGGGAAGTGGAAAAAGAGGAGGAGAGGTGGAGGCCGAGTTGGAGGAGGGTTCTCCCTTGGCGGCGCACCTCCTAGGCCGAGTTGGGAGGAACTCCTCCCTGGCCGGCCAGCCCTCCCACCTATATAAGGAGGGCAGGCTCCTCCTAGACACACAAGTTTCCTATCCTCTAAACTAAACCCTAGATCTAGACCCCGGTTTAGAGCTATTTCGGTTTAGAGCCTTCTAATTGGTTTAGAGCCTTCTAATTGGTGTGTCTAATTACTAGACCACTAATAGCCTCTCTCATAAGCTCCACCATACTCGCACTTGGCTTAAGCGAAGCCTCATGGATTTCCCTCTACCTCCGACCACGCCACAGTACTACGGGAATCGCGAGGAGAGTGCTACAACCTCCGTACTGCTGGAACAAGGGAGAGGAAGGTCTTCGAGCACCGAACGTGTGACCGACTACGGGAGCGCCATGGGAACGCGCGCCGAAGGATCGCTCACGCGATCTTGAGATCGGAAAGAGTGCGACTACATCACCCACGAGAATCGCTCGTTAAACACTTTGGAATCTTCGAGGGTGAGTTATTCCATCGACTCGTTGCTGCAATCTAGTAGATAGATCTTGGCTTGTTTGTTTGTATGCGATAGAAAATTTTTGTTTTCCATGCTACTTAACCCCTACAAAGGGTATCGAGCCGTGTCTATATGTAGATCTCACAGACGAGTAGAACACAATGGTCATTGTGGCGTTGATGCTTTTATTGTAGATTGCTTTTCGTGTACTTTGCATCTTGCGGTATGTTGGGATGAAGCGGCCGGCTAACCTTACATGACATCGTTCATGAGACTTGCTCCACGCTTGACATGCAACTCGCTTTTTGCATAAGTGGCTTTATGGGTGCCTGCTTTCCTAGCATAGTAAAGATACAATTTACAACGGTGATCAACAATGCTGGTATCAATGTTGTGGTTCTTGTTCATAAGTTAGACGACACTTATTGAAAGCCCCAAACCACGTAAAATATGCAAAGAAAGTAGAGGCGTCTAACTTTGTTTTGCAGGTGTGCGATGATGTGATATGGCCATGATTGTGATTATATTTGATGTATGCAATGTTCCTTATTGTAAGTTGGCAACGGCGGAGCCATATGGTTGTCTTTAATTTCGTTAAGACCGCGTGTCTATTCAAAATAGTTGTAATAGTTGAAGCTGGTGGGCGACAACCATGAAGAAGCGTCATTGACCTTGATGCTATGCGGTGATGATGGAGATCATATTCGTGCTTGAAGATGGAGATCGGAAGCACAAAGAAGAAAGGCCATATCATATCACATATTATGAATTGCATGTGATGTTAATCCTTTATGCATCTTGGATTGCTTAGTAGACGACGGTAGCATTATAAGATGATCCCTCATACACCTAATTTTCAAGTTCTAAAGTGTTCACCCTTAGTATGCACGTTGCCAAAGCTTGCGCTCAAGCACCACGTGATGATCGGGTGTCTTTGATTCCGCGAATTGAATACAACGTAAGCAAGCCAGATTTGCTTATGCGGAAGCTAAGGTTTGATCTTGACGAGCCTAGCATGTATGACATGGCCTCGGGAACACGGATCGCGAAAGGTAAAGCATGAATCATATAGTAGATATGATGAACATGATGATTGTTCGCCATTGAAACTATATCAACTCTCGTGATGATCGGTGTTGATGTAGTGGATTTGGTTCGTGTGATCACTAAAACAATGTGAGGGATGTTGTTTTGAGGGAGTTCACCTAGTTTAATTTCATTAATTAATTTGAACTCAATTTGTCATAAACTTAGTCTAAACTATTGCAAATATGTTGTAGATCAATGGCAACCCTACCATCAATTTTAATGCTCCTAGAGAAAGAAAAGTTGAAAACAATGGAAGCAACTTCATGGATTGGTTCCGCAATTTGAGGATTGTCCTCACATGGTAATTTGACCTATGTCTGGATGCACCGCTAGGTGACCCAAGCAGCTGATGCTACCGATGAAGTAAAGAATGTTTACCTTGCTCTAAGAATCGGTACTCCATAGTTCAAAGGTGCTATCTTGTATGGTTTAGAATCGAGCTTGTAAAAGGTTTGAAGAGTCGACCCATATGATATTGTCGAGGATCTCAAATTAATTTTGAGACTCATGCGGCAATTGAAAGTTATGAAGCTTCAAAAGTTCTTTAACCGCAAGATGGAAGAGGGTAGTCGGTGAGCATGTGCTTAAGATGTCCAGGCACGCAAATAAACTTCAAAGTTTGGGTATAGTGATTCCTAATACTTTGGGGTTTACCGCATCCTCCAATCACTACCACCAAGTTACAAGAACTTTGTGATGAACTACAACATGCGAACATGAACAAAGAGTTGCCGTAACTATTTGCTATGTTAAAATCTGCAGAAGTGGAGATCAAGAAAGAGCACCAAGTGTTGATGGTCAATAAGACCACCAAATTCAAGAAAGGCAAGTCTAAGCAAAAGGGACACTTCAAGAAGGGTGGTAAGAAAGCTGCCACGCCGACGAAGAGGACCAAGGCTGGACCCAAGCCTGATACTGAGTGCTTTTACTGCAAGGGAGAAGGTCACTGGAAGCGGAATTGCCCAAAGTACTTGGCGGATTTGAAGAACGGCAACATCAAGAAGAAAGGTATATCTGATATACATGTTATTGATGTGTATCTCACTAGTATTCGTAGTAGTGCACGGGTATTTGATAATCGGTTCGGTTGCTCATATTTGTAACTCAAACAGAGCTGCAGAATAAACGGAAGCTAGCGAAGAACGAGGTGACGATGCGCGTAGGAAACGGATCAAAGGTTGATGTGATCGCGGTCGGCACGCTACCTCTTCATCTACCATCGGGATTAGTTTTATACTTAAATAATTGTTATTTGGTGCCTGCGTTGAGCATGAACATTATATCAGGATCTTGTTTATTGCGAGACGGTTACTTGTTTAAGTCCGAGAATAATGGTTGTTCGATTTATATGAGTAACATGTTTCATGCACATGCACCTTTGATAGATGGTCTATTCATATTGAATCTCGATAGTAGAAATACACATATTAATAACATTGAAGCTAAACGATTGAAATCAAGCGATAACTCGACCTATATGTGGCAATCGCTGCCTTGGTCACATTGGAGTGAAGCGTATGAAGAAACTCCATTCCGATGGACTTCTTGAATCACTTGATTTTGAATCACTTGAAAGATGTGAGGCATGTCTGATGGGTAAAATGACTAAAACTCCATTTTCTGGTATGATGGAGCGAGCTACAGACTTATTGGAAATCATACATACCGATGTGTGTGGTCCAATGAGTGTAGCATCGCGCAGTGGTTATCGTTATGTTCTTACCTTCACGGATGACTTGAGTAGATATGGGTATATCTATTTCATGAAACATAAGTCCGAAACTTTTGAGAAGTTTAAGGAGTTTCAAAGTGAGGTAGAGAATCAACGTAACAAGAAGATTAAATTTCTACGCTCGATCGTGGAGGTGAATATCTAAGTTACGAAGTTTGAGCATTTGAAGAAATGTGGAATACTTTCGCGATTGACACCGCCGGAACACCACAACAGTAATGGTGTGTCCGAACGTCGAATCGAACTCTCTTAGATATGGTTCGTTCTATGATGTCTCTTACAGATTTACCACTATCATTTTGGGGTTATGCATTAGAAACAGCTGCATTCACTTTAAATAGGGCACCGCTCTAAACTGCTGAAACGACACCGTATGAATTATGGTTTGGGAAGAAACCTAAATTGTCGTTCCTTAAAGTTTGGGGATGAAGCCTATGTAAAGAAGTTACAGGACAAGCTTGAACCCAAAGCGAAAAATGTGTCTTCATAGGATACCGAAGGAAACTATTGGGTATACCTTCTATCATAGATCCAAGGCAAAATCTTCGTTAAGAATGGATCCTTTCTAGAGAAGGAATTTCTCTCGAAAGAAGTGATGGAAGAAAAGTAGAACTCGACGAGGTTGTCGAACCTTCTCTCGAATTAGTAGCGCAGCACCGAAGAAGTTCTGTGGTGCCTGCACCAATAAGAGAGGAAGCTAATGATGGATCATGAAACTTCGGTTGAAGTTGCTACTGAGCCTCGAGGTCAACGAGAAATCGTACCACTCAGTTGGTATGATTCCGTTATGAATGTCATGTTGGTGGACAACACCGATGACCCCAGACATATGAGGAAGCGATGATGAGCCAAGATTCCAATAAATGGCAAGAAGCCATGAAATCCGAGATTGGATCCATGTACGAAAACCAAGTATGGACTTTGGTGGACTTACCGGATGGCCGGAAGGCTGTCGAGAACAAATGGATTTTCAAGAAGAAAACAGATGTTGATGGTAATATTACTGTCTATAAAGCTCGACTTGTCGCAAAAGGGTTTCGACAAATTCAAGGAGTTGACTACGATGAGACTTTCTCACCAGTAGCGAAGCTAAAGTCTGTGAGGATTATGTTAGCAATCGCTGCATATTATGATTATGAGATATGGAAGATGGATGTCAAAACAGCATTCCTCAATGGAGACATTGATGAAGTGTTGTATATGATCCAACCCAAAGGTATTGTCGATCCTAAAGATGTTAATAAGGTATGCAAGCTTCAACGGTCCATCTATGGATTGAAGCAAGCATCCCGGTTGGAATCAACGTTTTGATAAGGTAATCAAAAGTTTTGGTTTTATACAAACTTATGGAGAAGCTTGTGTTTACAAGAAAGTGAGTGGGAGCTCTGTAGCATTCTTAATACTGTATGTGGATGACATATTGTTGATTGGGAATGATGTAGACCTTCTTAATAGTGTCAAGGAATATTTGAATAATAGTTTTTCAATGAAGGATCTTGGCGAAGCAGCTTACATATTAGGCATAAAGATTTATAGAGATAGATCGAACGCCAAATATCATTGTCAAAAAGTACATATTTGGACAAAGTTCTAAAGAGGTTTGAATGGAAGATAGCAAGAAAGGGTTCTTGCCCATGTTGCTAATACGACCTTTGAGTAAAACTCAAAGTCCGACATCGCGTAAGATAGAGAAAGAATGAGTAAGACTCCTATGCCTCAGCCATAGGATCTCTAATGTATGCCATGCTATGTACTAGACCCGACATTGCATATGCCGTTAGTTTAACTAGCAGATATCAAAGTGATCCAGAGTGGATCATTGGACAGGTCAAAAACATCCTTAAGTACTTGAGAAGAACTAAGGATATGGTTCTTTCTTATGGAGGTGATGAACAGCTCGTTGTTAATGGTTACACCGATGCTAGTTGGAACACCGATCCGGATGATTCTAAATCACAACTGGATACATATTTATTTTGAATGGTGCAGCAGTTAGCTGGAGGAGTGCAAAGCAAAGCGTTGTGGCGAGATCTTCAACTGAATCGGAATACATGGCTGCTTCGGAGGCTTCACAAGAAGCGATATGGATGAAAGAGTTCATTACAGAGCTAGGTGTGGTTCCAAGTGCGCTGGACCCAATGTCTATCTACTGTGATAACATGGGCGCCATAGCCAATGCGCAAGAACCAAGGTCACACAAGAAGCTGAAGCATATCAAGCTGCGTTCACGCTATTCGAGAACATATCCAGATGGGGATATAAAGATTTGCAAAGTACACACAGATCTGAATGTGGCGGATCCGTTGACTAAACCTCTCCCGAGGGCAAAACATGACCAACACCAAACTGCCATGGGTGTTCGGTATATTACCATGTAATCTAGATTAGATGACTCTAGTGCAAGTGGGAGACTGTTGGAGATATGCCCTAGAGGTAATAATAAATGTAGTTATTATTATATATCTTTGTGTTTATGATAAATGTTTACATTCATGCTATAATAGTATTAACGAGGAAACCATTAATACTTGTGTGATTTGTAAACTTAATTTGAAGTCCCTAGTATAGCCTCTATACTTCACTAGCTTGTTGGTTGATTGATGATGTGGTTTCTTTGTCATGAACATTGAGATGTTATCAACAACAAGATCATATCGTTAGGAGAATGATATGGTGGACATACTCCTATAGACAAGCGTAGCATAAAGATCAAGTCATTTCAATAGTTCAATTGCTATATGCTTTCTGATACATAGTAACCTAATTCCTTCACCATGAGATCATGCATATCACCTTTCTCGGATGGATGCTTTGATGTCATCAAACACCACACCGTAATGTGGGTGGCTATAAAGGTGGCATTGAGTGTTCGGAAAGTATTGGTTGAAACACATGGATCAAGAGTGGATTTGTCCATCCACATGACGGATAGATATTCTCTGAGCCCTCTCGGTGAAATGTCATCCAATTAGCTTGCAAGCATGTGACTTGGTCACAAGGGATCACATATCACGGAACGAGAAAAGAGTACTTATCAAGAACGAGGATGAACTAGGTATCTTTGAGATACCGACGATCATAACCTCGGATAAGTAACATATCGTGAGACAAAGGGAAATTGGTATCGTATGTAAGTGGTTCATTCGATCGCAAAGTAATCGAGAAATATGTGGAGCCATATGAATTTCCAGATTCCTCTATTGGTTATTGTTCGAGAAGTGTCTCGATCATGTCCGCATAATTCACGAACCGTAGGGAGACACACTTAAGGATTCGACGTTGTTTGAGTAGTTATGGTATTATGAGAAAGAGACCGAATGTTGTTCGGAGTCTCGGATGGGATCCGGGATATCACGAGGTGATCCGGAATGGTCCGGAGAATAAGATTCATATAAGGAAAGTCCCATTTCGAGTTGGGGAATGGTTCCGTGTTTTCATCGGAACATTCTAGAAGGTCCTGAATGTCCCAAGACCGGAGGGGGAAGGGTACATGAGTGTGTCATTACAGATTGGACTGATTGCATCATGTCCTAAGTATTCTTGTTGTCCCAAATAAAGGATTTATTTAAATCCTAAGTTGAAAAGTCAAACGGCTAGTTTGAAAGTCGAACGCAGCTTTGGGAAGTGGGAAAGAGGAGGAGAGGTGGAGGCCGAGTTGGAGGAGGGTTCTCCCTTGGCCGGGCAGACCTCCTAGGCCGAGTTGGGGAGGAACTCCTCCCTGGCCGGCCAGCCTCCCACCTATATAAGGAGGGGCAGGGCTCCCCTCCTAGACACACAAGTTTCCTATCCTCTAAACTAAACCCTAGATCTAGACCCCGGTTTAGAGCTATTCGGTTTAGAGCCTTCTAATTGGTTTAGAGCCTTCTAATTGGTGTGTCTAATTACTAGACCACTAATAGCCTCTCTCATAAGCTCCACCATACTGCACCGGCTTAAGGCGAAGCCTGCGGATTTCCCTCTACCTCCGGTACCACGCCGTTGTCAGCGGAATCATGAGGAGAGTGCTACAACCTCCGCCTGCTGGAACAAGGAGAGGAAGGTCTTCGTCGAAAATCCGAACGGTGACCGATCAAGGGAGCGCCATGGAACGCTGGCGCCGGAAGGATCGCTCACGCGATCTTGAGATCGAAAGAGTACGACTACATCACCCACGAGAATCGCTCGTTAAACACTTTGGAATCTTCGAGGGTGAGTTATTCCATCGACTCGTTGCTGCAATCTAGTAGATAGATCTTGGCTTGTTTGTTTGTATGCGATAGAAAATTTTTGTTTTCCATGCTACGAACCCCTACAATTTGGTCCCTAACAACAACTCCAGCCTGACGTACAAATTTGTCTGCGGCATTCTTGGGCTCCATCGGCCTGCCATCAACACGGACTGCTTCGATCGTGAACTTTGCATGATCTTTCAACCGATGGCTCGCGCCTCGCTTGCTCTTTTTCGTAGAAGAAGATGGTTGCTGGCTGGTCGATCCAGAGGGCTAAAAGAAGAAAGAAACGTTAATTAATAATATAGAAGAAGATTGTTGGTGGAAGTCAGCAGAGGCTTAATCAATGCATATACCTCGCCGGACTTTGTAATCACTAAATTGCGTTCACCGGAGTCTTCATCTTCTCCATGACTACTTGAGTTGTCATCATGTCCCTCCAAGTCTAGATATTGTGAGGTGTCCTCATCAATAATGTTCTCCATTATTTCTTCTTCTTCAAGGTTTCTACTAAGTGGATCCATAGTTTCTAAAACAATAATATTATCTAGAGTAAGAGAGTAAACATTAAAGTGGACTTGGATTCATACACAAATATACATATTATTCATACAAAAATACACAAATAGGATAAAGTACATAAGATAAAGTACATTATTAATACATCACCGGAGAATAGCTCGGGTGCATTATAGGATAAAGTATAATATAAAGTACATTATTAATACATTACCGGAGAATAGCTCGGGTGCATTATAGGATAAAGTATAATATAAAGTACATTATTAATACATTACTGGAGAATAGCTCGAGTGCATTATAGGATAAAGTATAAGATAAAGTACATTATTAATACATCACCGGAGAATAGCTCGGGTGCATTATAGGATAAAGTATAAGATAAAGTACATTATTAAGATAAACTAGCGAACGCTGGCCGTTTATGCTACGGAGCTCGCAGCTACGTAAGAGGAACCATCACCGGAGATTAGATCGGGTGAGATCCTTGAAGCTGCCTGATATTAGAGAACCTAGTCTCCAAAGATACATGTATCGTACATGCTCGCCTCCTCCCTAATACGACGACGTACTCACCTCCTGGGGGCTGGCTTCTCTGCACCGCCTCGACCTCGTGGACGCCACCAAAGAAGCTCGGTCGACGATGATACCCGGATTCTCACCAAGGTACGAGTCCCGACAGTAGCACCTCCCAAAGGTCCTCATGGAGCCAGCTTCCAGGACATCCCCGAAGAGTCCAGTAGGCTCGGACGAGATGGACGCGGCATAACTAAATAATAGCAATAAACAATCATAAAACATAAACAGTAACTAAATCACTAAGTATATATTACCCTAATAACAATAACCCTAAACCTATCACTAATAACAATAACGTGGTATTTACCTAACTAATACTAATACTAACAACTAATACTAATTCTAATTCTAACTCTAAATTAGCCTAATAATACTAATACTAATTCTAATTCTAACCCTAATACTTAACCAATACCCCTAATACTTAACCAATCATATGCCTAATACTTAACCAGCAACACCCATAATACTTAACCAATACCCATAATTCTAACTCTAAATTAGCCTAATAATTAATACTAATACTAATTCTAACCCTAATACTTAACCTATATACTAATTCTAATTCTAACCCTAATACTTAACCTAATATTAATACTAGCTAATTAACCTAATACTAGTACTAGCTAATTAATCTATATACTAATTCTAATTCTAACCCTAATACTTAGCCTAATAATACTAGCTAATTAACCTAATACTAATACTTGCAAATTAACCTAATAATAATACTAGCTAATTAACCTATATACTAATTCTAATTCTAACCCTAATACTTAGCCTAATAATACTAGCTATAATTAACCTAATACTAATATAGCTAATTAACCTATACTAACTAATTGACCTCACCTGCAGGAAGACGACAAGCGGGCAATGGGTGGTGGTGGCGAAGCCGAGCTCTCTGGGCGGCGGCGGCAAGGACGACGGCGGCGATCTCTCCACGGGCGCGGCGGGTGGCAACGACGGGGGCGGCGAGCCTCCCCACGGGCGGTAATGGCGACAGCGGCGAGCCTCAAGGGCGCAAGCATGCGGCAACGACGTGGGCAAGGGAGGGTGGCGGCGTATGCGGCGATGGCACACACACGACGGGATCGATCTGGCTGGGGAAGAAGGGAAGGTGGCGTGCATTATAATTTCCCTTTAACACCGGTTCGTGGCGGAACCGTGTTAAAGGGAATTCAGCTTTATTCTCTTTAACACCGTTCCAGCCACTAACCGTGTTAAAGGGGAGGGCGCTAAGACGACCTTTAACACCGGTTAGTGGCTGGAACCGGTGCTAAAGGGGGGGCATTTATTTCATGCATTAAAGGGGTGGGGGCATTTATAATTCAAAAAATAGGATATGAATTTAGAAAATTCATATCTTATTCATTTCAACTCAGAAAAATATGAATAATATATCATAATTTTCAGAAAAATAATATCTATCCATTCATATAAAAACATTTTATATTTACTTTAGATGAAAATTTTCAAAATGATTAAAACACTTACATATAAATTTTGATTATTCAATTCAAACAAAAATAAATTGTCAAATCCTAAAACTTTGAACATAAGAAATATTAAGCATCTAAAAAGAATCTAACCCTATTTTATTAGAGCAAATCATATTTTATTTTGTATTAACATTTTGAATTGATTGGATATTTAAATGCGATCTTTTGTATACACTTGAATCGACAAAGCCTCGCTCAACTTGCATTGGATTTTTGATAAAATATCATATTGTGAACCTAAAATGATTTTGTAAAAATCATAAGCATCGTATCATGTAATTGTAGTTCATATTCGACCCACTTCCCACCGATTTGGCAGAATTTGTCTTTTCACCAGAGGTGGACGGAAAGGTTTCAGATCCCCTGTTGGTACATTGTCCATATAAGGTGGTCTAGTATTTTTGTAAAATGTGGTGGTGGTTTTTTGAATTAGCCGTTTGGTGGTTGCTTCACAAAACCGTCTGTTTTTATGCTCGGAAAATGAAAAATGCCTTTTTGGTGCGATAAAAAGGAAAACTTCCTCTTGCAACATTATTTGCCATGCCATGATGCACATGTATGCACAATATGGCCTTATTATCACAAACTATGCCTTGATTCTAGCCATAACATTGGTCATTTGACCCGAAAGCCAAGAAACCTCGAATGAGATAGGTCATTTTGTGAAGGAGATAGAACTGGAATTAAAATACAGAATGCAACTAATAGTAAGTTACATAAAGCACGACTGAAAATTAAGATACATAAAAGAACTGAAAATTAAGATACATGGCCAGATTAAGTAACAATCGGAACTTGTTTCGAATGTTGGAGTGATTCACCATGCTCCCGCCACACCTGTAATACCGCCATCAGAGTCGTCAGATTTCGCCGCCGTCATCGCTATCGTCGTCGGGGTCACCGTAATTGAACCTTGAAGGCTGAGTACGCGTGGGCTGGAGTTGAGGGTAGCGCAGACGGGGGTTAGAGTCGGCGGCAGTGTCATAGGCCATGACGCTCTAGAGAGTCCGACCGCGCCACCATAGCCGACGACCGGCCTCGTTGAAGTTCGGAGGAGGTAGGCCGTCCTCCTCGTGCTCGGGCGGCGCCTCTCACGCCGATCCACGAAGAAGGCTTCCCAAGTAGGGAAATAGTCGGGATGCCATCTCGATTCTCCGCTGCCCGGCGTGAGCTCAAGTTGTAGTGGTTCGTGATGGCCATCCGCGCGCCACACCTAGAGGGACAAGAGGAACTGCACGCCTGCGCCAGCATCCAGCCGACAGGGACACAAGAGGCGGGCAGGTAGTTCGAGGAAAGCGCCTCCGCCTCCTGGCGGTTAGTGCTACAGTGGAAGCCATGGGAAAGATGATGAGGTTGCGATATGAGTCTAGAGATGTGCAATGACAATGGAGGCCAACCCTACATATATATATAGTGAAGAATCGGCAAGAACTGAGGGAAGAATCAAGGGAAAAATGGCGGGAAGAAAATGGAGGGAAGAAATAGAAGGAAGAAAATGGCTCATTTAATACATATACGTTAATGTAAGAAGACTTATATCTGCCGCCTCTCCACTCTATCCCATGGCTTTCACCATACCTCTAACCCTGTGGAGGCGGAGATGGAGTCTTTCATGGGCTAGCAGGAAAATATTTTCCGAGGCGGAACTTCCGAAGATGCCATAGGGCGTGTGCACCAAGGGCATCTTCCAGAAATTCCGCCATAGGAGATTTCCAAACCCTTTCCTCCATCCATGGGGATGAAACTCTCCATCCATGTTGGCTTGGTTGTTGCCATAGCACATCTACACTCATATCTGCCACCTCTCTCCACTCTATCACATGGCTTCCACCATACCTCTAACCCCAGGGAGGCGGAGATGTAGTCTTTCACGGGCTAGCAGGAAAATATTTTCCGAGGCGGAACTTCCGAAGATGCCATAGGGCGTGTGCACCAAGGGCATCTTCGAGAAGTTCCGCCATGGGAGATTTCCCAACCCTTTCCTCCATCCATGGGGATGAAACTCTCCATCCATGTTGGCTTGGTCGTTGCCATAGCACATCTACACTCATATCTGCCGCCTCTCTCCACTCTATCCCATGGCTTCCACCATACCTCTAACCCCAGGGAGGCGGAGATGGAGTCTTTCACGGGCTAGCAGGAAAATATTTTCCGAGGCGGAACTTCCAAAGATGCCATAGGGCGTGTGCACCAAGGGCATCTTCGAGAAGTTCCGCCACGGGAGATTTCCCAACCCTTTCCTCCATCCATGGGGATGAAACTCTCCATCCATGTTGGCTTGTTGAGTTGCTTGCCATGGCGTATCGATGCTCCTTTTATAGGCACGGCGCCGCTTATACTTTGTCTTCTTCCTCCGACAGGCGTGGCGCTACATCGAGCAGTGTAGTCCACCCACGTCCTTATCCTCATCAGCTTTAGTCCCGGTTTGAGCCCCCACCCGGTACTAAAGGTTACCCACGCGCCCTTATCCCACCGACAGTTTTGTTAGATGACACAAAAACCACCTTTAGTCCCGGTTGCACCTACCAGCCGGTACTAAAGGTTAGCCCCCCCAGATAAGGCCCTCCCAGATAAGCCTCCCCCAGATAAGGCCCCCCCCTCTTTTGGCCCACAATGTCGCTGTTGGTTGCTTCGGGCCTTGATGAGCACTGCATCATAATGAACTTCCGCTTCATGCACAACCAAGGAGGAAGGTTGTAGATACATAGTCACGGGCCAGGTGTTGTGGACTGCAGTTCTGCTCCCCAAAAGGATTCATGCCATCGGTACTTAGACCAAACCATAAGTTCCTTGCGTCACCAGCAAAGTCCGGAAGTCTCTCAATTTTTCTCCACCGCCGACCATCAAGAGGGTGCCTCAACATCCCGCCTTTCTTACGGTCTTCCATGTGCCATCGCAACTTGGCATGCTCTTTATTTATGAACAAATGTTTCAACCGTGGTATTATAGGAGCATACCACATCACCTTGGCAGGAACCCTCTTCCTGAGTCTTAAAGAAAAATGGCGGGAAGAAAAATGGCGGGAAGAAAAATGGCGAGAAAAAATGGCGGGAAGAAAAATGGAGGGAAGAAATAGAAGGAAGAAAAATGGAGGGAAGAAATAGAAGAAAAATGGCTCATTTAATACATATACTATTAACAGAAGAAATATGACATTGATTTCCATGTTGAGATACATATGTGTGCCAAAAATGGCTCAATTAATACATATAGTCAATCTTATGATCGCGTCGGCCGTAACCATGGAGTATCAACACCGCTTAACAGGATGGTTGGGTCAGTCTTCACTCAAGGGCGGAATTTCATCAAACTTATTATAATCTTCGACATGTCTGTTTGTCCTCCACTCCCACGATGTTTCTTTTCCCCGAAAGAACTATGTGACGCTTTGGCTCATCGTGGTGATGTATCTGCTTTGCTTATTTTTCTTTTTTTCGGTTTGGTAGACATGTCCTTCACATAGAAAACCTGAGCCACATCATTGGCTAAGACGAATAATGGTTCATCTAAGTTCTTGTCTACCTTCATAAGATTGTTGAGATCCACCGTTGTCATTCCGCATTTCTCTACCTCAACCCCTCCCCGATAGCTTGACCCATTTGCATCAAACAAGGGGACCTTAAAATTAGGTCCATAGTCAAGTTCCCATATCTCCTCTATGAACCCATAATACGTGGTCTTTTGCCCATTGTCTTCGCTGCATCAAGCGGACACCACTATTTTGGTTGGTGCTCTTTTATCTTGGCCTATCGTAAAATGTATTCCCATTTATCTAGTACCCTTTGGAAAGTACATACAGTCAAGATGGTGTCCGCCAACAAGTACAGCTGATTCCCAACAGTGGTGTTATTCGTGAGAAGTCTTTGCAGCCAGCCAAAACTCGCCATGTGTTCACTTATAATCCATTCATCGACCGTCCCGGGTGTTTGAGGCGTATTAAATTCTTGTGTTCATTGATATACGGGGCAACCAAGATAGATCTGTGTAAAACCGTGTAGTGTGCTTGATTGAGAGAATGCCCGTCCCTACATATCATTGCTTTACATCCTAGGGTGCCTTTTCCACGTAGTATCCCCTCATGTCGTGATTCTGGAACACCAATCGCCTTAAGGTCAGGAATAAAATCAACACAGAACTCAATGACCTCCTCTGTTACATAGCCCTTGGAGATGCTTTCTTCTGGCCTAGCACAGTTATGAACATATTTCTTTAAGACTCCGATGTACCTCTCAAAGGGGAACATATTGTGTAGAAATACAGGACCGAACAATATCTTCTACTAGGTGAACCAGGAGATGCGTCATAATATTGAAGAAGGATGGTGGGAACACCAACTCAAAGCTGACAAGACATTGAACCACATCTGTCTGTAACCCTGGTAGGCTTTCTGGATCGATTACCTTCTGAGATATTGCATTGAGGAATTCACATAGCTTCACAATGGGTACTCGAACATTTTCAGGTAGAAGCCCCCTCAATGCAATCGGAAGCAATTGTGTCATAATCACATGGCAGTCATGAGACTTCAGGTTTTGGAATTTTTTCTCTGCCATATTTATTATTCCCTTTATATTCGATTTAGAAGCCGACGGACCTTGATATTGCTCAGCATTCAAAAAGATTTCCTTCTCTGCTTAGTAAGAGCATAGTGGCAGGAGTTAAGTGGCATCGTTTACCCTTCTCGCTCTCGTGGATGCATAGGCTCTTCAGGGTCTTTTAGACGTTGCTGGTCCTGCCGTGCTTCCGGTGTATCTTTTGTCTTCCCATACACTCCTAGGAAGCCTAGCAGGTTCACACAAACATTCTTCGTCACGTGCATCACGTCGATTGAAAAGCGGACCTCTAAGACTTTCCAATAGGGTAGGTCCCAAAATATAGATTGCTTCTTCCACATGGGCGCGTGTCCGGCATCGTCATTCGGAACAGATAGACTGCCAAAACCTTTTCCAAAGATTACTTCTAGGTCCTTGACCATACCAAATACCTCCTCACCGCACGGAGGACAGGCTTCCTCCGGGTTACGCCAGACGCTTGAAATGCTTACCTTTCTTTCATCGGATGCAGTTCGGAAGAAATCGACGATACCATAGGTACACAACCTTCTTACATTTATCCAAATATACACTTTCAGTCTCATCTAAACAGTGTGTGTGCATGCATTGTATCCCTTGTTTGTCTACCTGAAATGTTACTAAGAGCAGGCCAATCATTGATGGTTATAAAAGAAACGCTCATAGGTCAAATGGCTCCCCTTTGTGCTCATCACACATACGTACACCTGGTTTGGCCCACAGCTTTAAAAGTTCTTCAACTAATGGCCTTAGGTACACATCAATGTCGTTGCCGGGTTGCCTCGGGCCTTGGATGAGCACTGGCATCATAATGAACTTCCTCTTCATACACAACCAATGATGAAGGTTATAGATACATAAAGTCACAGGCCATGTGCTGCGACTGCAGCTCTGCTCACCATAAGGTTTCATTCCATCTGTATTTAGACCAAACCTTAAGTTCCTTGCGCCACGGCGAAGTCCGGTACTCTCGCTCGACTTTTCTCCACTGTGACCCATCAGCGGGGTGTCTCAACATCGCGTCTTTCTTACGGTCTTCCATGTGCCATCGCAACAACTTGGCATGCTCTTTATTTCTGAAGAGACGTTTTAACCGTGGTATTATAGGAGCATACCACATAACCTTGGCAGGAACCTTCTTCCTAGGGGTCTCGCCTCAACATCGCCAGATCGTCTCGTCGATCTTATACCGCAGTGCAAAGGCATACCGGCATGCATCCAAATTCTCGTACTTCTCACCGCGGTAGAGGATGCAGTCATTAATGCAGACATGTATCTTCTGCACGTCTAATCCTAGAGGGCAGACAACCTTTTTTGCTTGGTATGTACTGTCGGGCAACTCATTATTTCTTGGAAGCAGATTCTTCATTTTTACCAACAACTTTGAAAATGCGCTGTCAGTCACACCGTTCTCTGCCTTCCATTGCAGCAAATCCAGTGTGGTACCTAGCTTTTTGTGGCCATCTTCGCAACTTGGGTACAACAATGTTTTGTGATCCTTTAACATCTGCTCCAGCTTCTCCTTCTCCTTTTCAGTTTCACATTCTTCCTTTGCATCAGTAATGACCCGACCAAGATCGTCATTAGCGGGCCCATCTGCTGCCTCTTGATCTTCATTATCTACCCCCGTTGCAGTATCATCATATTCAGGATACATATTATGATAGTTGTCATCATCCTCTTCTTCTTCGTTGTCTTTCATCACAACCCCTTTTTCTCCGTGCTTGGTCCAACAATTATAGCCGGGCATGAAACCGGATCGAAGCAGGTGGGCGTGAATGGTTCTGGTATTTGAGTAGTCTTTCTTGTTCTGATAGTGAACACACGGACAGCACATAAAACCATTGTGACCACGGTTTGCATTAGCCACAACGATGACATTTTGGAGGCCCGTAATGTACTCGGAAGTGCGGCGGTCACCGTACATCCATTGCCGGTTCATCTGCATTAATATATAGTATATATCAAAAATAATAGTGTATTTGCTACTTTGAATATATCGTGGTATTGATTGTCAAAAAAAATACATGTATTTAAACCAGGATAGTGCCCTACTTTCACATCGATGATACAACCGGTTATGTCGAGAAGTGCAAATGTAGACAATTATATCTAAACTTTTTTGCACCAACAACGGGAAGTACATGTATTAAATATTAAGAAGTAGCACTAATGAAAGTATAGAAATTTAAAAACAAGAAGTATGAAAGTTGAAAAATGGAAAGTATAGAAATTATAAAATGGGAAGTATAGTATTCGCTCCCTACAAAATGAAATCAACAAAACGAAGTATAGAAATTTTATAAAAAGTATAGAAATTGTACAAAGAGAAGTATAGAAGATGCAAAATAGGAGGTATAGTGTTCACTGTCTAGGAAATAAAATCAGCAAAATGAAGTATAGAAACTGAATAAAGATAAGAATAGAAATCGAAGTATAGAAATTTTAAAAAGGGAAGTATAGTGTTCGCTGCTTAGGAAAATGAAACCGCGGACAGTATTTCAAAAATTACTCTTAAATTGTTTCAAATTTAAGAAAACATTCTAAACGAAAAAGTTGCGCCTACTTCATAGCTATCCAACAAGATATCATTTGTATTATTCTAAGAAGCGGTTCAAAAATAATCGATAAATTCCTGTCCATACCTAGAAAATGAACCACAGACAATATTTTTAAAATTATTGTTAAACCCTTTGAAATTTGAGAACACGTCCTGAATGAAAACATTGTGCGTACTCCATAGCTATCCAATGAGATATCATTTGTATCATTCTGACAAGCCGTTCATAAATAATCGACAAATTACTGTCTGTACTTAGAAAATGAACCACTGACAGTATTTTTAGAATTACTCTTAAACCGTTTGGAATTCAGGACATGTCCTGCATGAAAAGGTTGTGCCTACTCTATAGCTATCTAACGAGATATCATTTGCATCATTCCGACAAGTGGTTCAAAAATAATCGAGAAATTATTGTTCGTCGTTTTCAAAAAATCCGAATCTTAGTATATTAAAAAACAAATACTTTTAAACTATACAGAATTTGAAAAAACTTTGAACATGAAAAAGGTGCATAATTTCATTATCTTTCCAATGTATCATCAGTTGCTCCATTCTGATCAGCTGTTCAGAAAATCGATTAAAAAGATGTTTTATGCTTGTTTATGTTAAATTCTGATTTTTAAAATTAAATTTAAATGGTTTGGAATCTGAAAAATGTTATAATACGAAAAAGTTGCGGATTTTCCGTAGCTTTCCAACGGTATATAATTTAAATTATTCCGATGAGTGGTTTAGAAATGAGAAGCAAAATCGTTATATAGGTCAAACAGAGAAGTGTCATGTTTGCAAAAAAGAAGTATGGAAATGGCATCTGAAGCAGTATATAAAACAAACCAAGCGAAGTATGGATTATGTATAGAATATTATTCTATCATCGATGATAGAATATCGCACGCACGCACGCGCACACACACACACCATATGTTGTACACTGTAGTTACTACTGACTATAATGAATATCGGATCATTGGATCTTCAGTTTGATACACTAGATTTTGCCGTGTGCACTATCCAGAAAGATACCGCAAATGGTTGGTCTTCGGCTACACAAATGCTAAATACACTTCTCTGTTCTGGACTATTCTATACTTAAAGTTCAGCTTATGTATTGCACCAAAAAAACATTTCTTGACCAAAAAATATACCACTTATGTTTTTCTTTATGATTTGGCCAAGGATATATTTAACAATAACTCATGAAGTAATTCATCTGATTAGTACTAGTTGTTCTTGTTAGTGAAATGAAAGCTGCAAAACAGAGCCACCTCCTACACAGCGTCTGGTAATATATTTTTTGCGTACATTTATTTGTAGTGTACAAAAGCAGTCTAGTAGCAGTATGTAGTTGTTTGTTTCCTTAATATTTGATTTAACAACGATTATTACTAAGTGTGCTTATATTTTTTACGCACATGTGCTTCTGAATTTTCATATATATTGGTTATTATTTGGTACATAAATCTTAAGTTATACATTAGCATCAAGTTTGTTGTTTGATCCTTGGAAATGTAAGTCCTGTGAATAATGTGGCTAAGTCTTAGTGTATTGATTGTGGTGGTGTGTAGGACCACAAATAATGTGTGAGTACATTAAAAAATTGGAGAGGAAAAAAACCATTATGAGAAGATCATACTATTTTGTCTAATTTTTTTAAAATAAAAAGTGTTATGTGTGACCGATAATCCTAGGGTTGAAAATTAAGGTGTAGCATTAGATCTGTGATGAAAGTTTAAATCTAAGTTAGTGGGTTGGTTTTGATTTAGTTATACTGAAAGCAATCGCCCAGTAACCCAAATAAACCTCTGGAATTGAAAGTGAAGTCATGGGACACCAATTATCTAAGCAAGACAACCGCACATTATACAATTCAATTGTGCGTGCAAGCTAAATGAACCTCACAAGCAACTGAGCACAAATCGGCTAAACACACATCATGAGCTAGGTCACAACGGTGCAAACCCTTAAGGCGGCTTACATCTCCATCTTGTATCGCCCACAGCAACTAGCTCTCAAGCGAGCAGGGGTCACCTGGAGGAATCCAAAACGTGAAACTAACAGTTAGAGAAAACAAAACGGGTCACATATTAGGGTTTCAAGGGTGATGGAGTTCGCATACCATTTACATGCACTGCCCAAAACATGGAATTTCCTAAGGGGCTCATATATTCATGTAATCTCGAGGCGTCCATCATGAAAGAAGGTTGGTTACTGACGCGAATGACTTTCCTTTGGAAAAGTCGGATACACTCCATAAGTATTTGACCTTTGCAACTTTCAAAGTAGGCGTCTAGGCGAACTGCTTCATGAATACAATCTAATACGGTAGAATACCAGGAGTTCATAAGTTCCCATGGTGGCAAACATAATAGTAGTATAATAATATCTATTATTCCTCGCTTGCGCTTCCATATCTACATCATAGATGAAGGGGTGAGGGGGCGCTAAATTAGGAGGGATACAAGAGAAAGTGTTGACATCATGTGAGCTCTCTCCCATCCTCGGCCTGAGGTTGAGGTGAATTACTACTAGGAAATAATCTAAAAATCCACATATTGTAGAAGGAGAGGGATGTGCATGTTGAGGTACAATGTTTGTTTGTCTCCCTTCAAGTTGATTAATGGGTGGTTGATGTATTACACATAGCCAAAATGTTAATTAGTACTAAACATAGTAAGAATTGCAGCAAAATGTGAGCACCGTGTGAGTAACATGATGCATTATTACCAGGGGCTTCTCCATTGTCCATGCCTTCCTCATTGGCATCTTCCTCGGATCCATCTTCTTCGTGCTCTTCATTGTCGTTGTCGCTATGTCCACTGCCTCCATTGACGCCTAAATTGCACGTAACAAAATTCAACACATGATTTACTCCATAGAATCAGATTACAAAATTCAACACATGAAATCATGACTAGGTGACATCAAGTAGTCTATACGTACACGTCTATAGACTGATTACTTATGATAAGATTACAAATGATTTAAATAACAAATGAAGACATCGTAAGATTACAACTCCCTACGTGATCAGAACAACAAATGGAGACTAGATCTTAAAACTCCAACACATGATCTGAACGATCAAAACACGCATCTACTTGAGTAGCAAGGTACCTTGAATAGGAAGACGATGAGGAGGCCACTGTGTCACTGGCGCACGCCCACGGCTGCGCCCTCTTAGTCCTAGGCGAGCTCGCCCACGGCTGCTGTTGCCTTCGCCGGGATCAGCGACCATGGCGCGGTTGACAATGGACCGCACCCGGTGCGCAAGCCCATGGCGGCGATCGTTCAGCGGATCATCGAGTCCTTCATGGACATCGAGTACATAGCCGTGCACGTGACTTCCATGGCCGTGTCCTCCTCTCCCTTGAATACGGCCAGCATTGACACCTCCGGCCAGACCGAGCCTGCCTCCACGCCGCCGATCAGGTGTCTCTGCAACCAAATCGAAGGTATTCACGAGTTAAGAAAAGGAAGAACAATTAGCTGCAAGAACGTGACGACGGATTACCTGGTTCAGCTATGACAAACTCATAGTCGTAATTCAACTCAGCTGCATCCTCCTCTGCCTCCTCACCGAGGGCATCCCAGTTTATCCACCCAAAGCGGCGACCGGCCATTGGAGATGGCGAGATGGATCGAGAGAGATTTGGCGAGTTGGAAGGAGCCGCGATCGGGAGGGAGAGGCAACGAGCGGGAGGGTTATGAGATGGGGACGGGAAGGGGAGAATTTATAGCTGATTTGTGGCCAATTTCAAAACGAAAATTATTGGTTAGAGGCGCCATAGGGATTCCCTCCATTGCTGAATTTTTTGACAAGGCTTTGATTTGGCGCAAGGAATTTCTTCCATGCCTGGCGGGAGTGAGAAAATAGAGCCTGGCTTTTCTTTGCGGGAGAGAGAAAAGAGGCGCCATAGGGATTTCCTCCATTGCTGAACTTTTTGACAAGGCTTTGAATTTGGCGCAAGGAATTTCTTCCATGCCTGGCGGGAGTGAGAAAATAGAGCCTGGTTTTTCTTTGCGGGAGAGAGAAAAGAGGCGCGGGAGAGAGAGAGAAGAGGCGCGTCCAGGAACAAAAAAATAGGATCGCCGGCCAGAGATAATTGTGGGATTTATTGCGGACACTTTAGGAAGCAATCAGATCTCCTTTATCTTAGACTAGTCTCAAATCGTTTGTGGGGTGTTTTGTGTCAAAAAATCACCCTGCGCTAATTTCCGTGCCAAAAAACAATAGGCATTATAGAAAGGAACGGAGGGAGTATGATAGATTAATGGGTGGTTGATGTATTACACATACCGCCATGAAGCTAACAGAGTGGCGTATAACTATGTCGACCACAATATCTTAGGGAATCTCTAGCCAATCCCTTAAAACATTTATCTCCTTATATTTTTGAGCTAATTGCACCTAGTCGATCTCCTGACGGTTAGAGAGCAAATTTTAAGAGTTTTCCCCCAAATAGAAGGCCAACAACCTCAAATATACTCGACCACGGCTTTCGCATAGAATAATTTCGCCCTGCCATCCTGACCACCTCCACCTTCCCTCCTTGCCTCCCCCTTAACACCCGCGCAGATGCCTCCAATTCCGGATAGAATGGAACCAGGAAGCTCTTATGCAACCCCGTCGACCACCTCAATGGCTTGTCGCCGCCAGAATCAACAATCGCACTAGCACCCGTGTCAAAGAATATGGATTAGGGACAAAAAAATTGGTGCGGGCCACCGCACAATCAATTAAGGTTGGCGACAAGGGCTCTGGCAAGGCTGCAGCGGCCGTGGTGAAGGTTGCTCGCCATCCCCTTCTCCAGCGAGCGGCAAGTAGGAGAGAAAGCCGATGGTGGCCAAGAAGGCGCTCTCCAAGGAGGAGGCAAACATGAAGAGAAGGAATGCGGTGGCGGTGATACCGAAGGCTATTCCAAGCCCAACAGCTTGTACTGCATCTTCGGCCACCAATACGCGTCGTTGTCCCGTGCGTCTGGCCATCACAGCCGCCACCGAGGACCATGGCCGCCAAATTGCTCGACGGAATGCTAAAGTGGTAAAAAAGTCCCTTTTCTTCTCGGCCGGGGCATTGGTGACGGCATCAATCATAGGGTGATGATCTAGTTATTCTTGTTGATTGTAGTGCGACGGAGATGGAGGTGGACGACTTCATGTCTCAATTGGATTCTTCACATGTGCTTGGCCTCGATGAGGAAAGGTTTGCAAAAAGGAAGAAGTTCGAAGTTCGTGCTATCATGTTCATTGACCCAAACACAACGGATGCCAAGCCAAGGAGGTACTGGTAGCTCAGTCGTGAACATATCATAGCCCAAATGGAGGTCTCTCATGGGGGTGGTGATGGTGGTGGACATGGATTTGGTGATAGTGGTTGACATGGGGGTGGTGATGGTGGTTGACATGGGGGTGATGATTTCCTTGGTGGTGATGAGCACAGAAGTGTTTGAGTTCTTGTAGTATGCTAGTGGTAGATGTGATAGCTTTTGGAGGTAATCCACTATTTAAGACATACTATGTTATGTTTTTTCTTACCAAATTTGATCTTCCTTTAGGATGAACTTGATAAAAGTGGTGCCTTTGGGATGAACTCTATGTATGTTTTAATTTGAACGGTTGATTGGATGAACTATATGTATGTCTATTATTTGTTTGCTGCGTATGATGAATTTGGATCGTTCGTATGACTGATGAAATACCGTGCAATTGTTTGAAATGTATGTGACAAAGGTTAAAGAATTAGACAAAAAATAAATATAAGTTAAACATAGGGGCCCGGCTAGAAATGATAACCCTTTATAACTCCTTATAAAATATAAATAGTTAAGAATACTCGGCTGTTTATACTCCTCTAAAACTAATTAATGGATCGGCTAAAGATGCTAACCAGCAACGCATGGGCAAAATAAGTGTCGCGTGCTGCAGAGACGTGCACACCTTGAAACAACAGCTTTTTTTTTAACCATTCACTGTTACGTGTGGTATAATTTGCTATAGTGAAAAAAGGCAGCAGATGGAAAGGAGCAGAACGGAAGAGCAGCAGCACCAGCTCCACACCTACGCGCAGGAAATTCGAGCCAGGCAGTGCAGATGCATCCATCTCATACCCAGATCGACCAAGCGAACGTTTCCCATTTCGTTTGACACGCCGGCAAATTCGATCACCAACCGCAGCTGTCGGCCAACTTGGCCGCCATACATACAGCAACCAATCTACTCACTTGGCTGGAGCTATATATCTGTATGCTATTGACCCATGTTCTTGCATCCAAGCAGTCCTGCAATCGCACTAATCAGAGTCTGAGACACGACACCGGCATATCTCTGGGAAGCTACCTGCAGTACCGAGCTATGGCTTCCAATGCCAGATTGTTGGCCATGATCATGGTGTGCACGCTCCTCGCCGGCAACACGTGCCGCGCCGCTCGCAACTTGGCGGATACCACCCCGGCGGCTGCTGCTCCTTCTGCTTCTGTCCCTGCTCTGCCGGCTGTGCCTACCTTGCCGACTCTGACACCCATGCCAGCCGTTCCCGTGG
This sequence comes from Avena insularis, assembly GCA_023614405.1. Classification (NCBI taxonomy): domain Eukaryota; kingdom Viridiplantae; phylum Streptophyta; class Magnoliopsida; order Poales; family Poaceae; genus Avena; species Avena insularis. Next base: position 35,114,114 of record CM042696.1, on the reverse strand, counting down.
TCACCGTGCCACGGGCGACACTGCCGCCTGTGCCGGCGATCACCGTGCCAACCATGCCGCAGGTGACATTGCCGCCCATGCCAGCCGTGCCCGCCGTCACCGTGCCAACCGTGCCGCAGGTGACACTGCCGCCTGTGCCCACCGTCGCCATGCCGAAGTTGGCTCTGCCGCCTATGCCCGCCACCGTCGTGCCCACGGTGACGCTACCTCTGATGCCCACCATTGCTGTGCCCAAGGTGACCCTGCCGCCGATGCCCTTTATCCCCAGCGTGAACGTACCAATGCCGTTCCTGGCGCCGCCCCCGTCAGCGTAGGAGCTGTCACGCGGTGGAAATCCTCACCTGGGACAGATATGTCCGTCAGTCGCCTCGGTTGCTACTGCTTGTTTATTTATATGTATCTCTTAATATATATTGTGTCAGCTTGCCGTGGTGTGCCGTTAGTGTGCTTGTGCAACCATGTATAGTTTTTCATATGTCATTTCCGTTTATGGCATGTTTTGGACTCCAGTTTATAGGACAATTAGCAATTTCTCAAACTCCGGTTTACAGGACAATTGGCAATTTACAGGAAGCTTACAAGAAAGATCAAGGCGACTCTCAACTAGAGAAGTCTTAAAAATTATGCTCTTCATTTATTGAGCATAATGTTTTTAGGGTACAAAAAGTTTATCCTGAGGTGCTAGAAGCAACAGGTGGCGACTAAACCCCGCGGAATGTTGCAACATGATCTCTTGGACAAATAGCTCTGTAGATGTCATAGATCATACCGAGACAGTAGGATGCAAAAACCTCCTTGTTGCGTCTCGGATAAGCCTCGTGCCACCTCTCGATGAACCGACACTTCAGATGACGCTATATTCGCGATGCCTTGAACCATTAATGCCATGAATCCAAGTTGCCAAAATGATCAGAACACACCACTCGGGCCTTGCCCTTTCGGAGATCGTTCGAATTGCCTTGTTAAAATCAAAAATTCTGTTAAATGAAATAATCACGGCGCTATTGTAACAAGATTACCGATGCCTCTCAGCCCTACATTACTATTACACAACATGCATTGATCGATTGATGCCGATACATATATCTTTGGCAAGGTTGTTCAGCATTGATATGTCAGGCTTGATAACTTTGTGTTCTTTTGTGATATAGCTCATCCTTGATCTCTATATATGCACCAATATTGAACTACTAACCACGGCTGCGGCAATAAATTCGAAGAGTTGGTTGTACTACTTGGTAGGTACATGCCATGTACATTGTTGTCCCAAAGCCACGAGACCCACAATATGGGCGCATATTTTGTAATAAGCAGCAATAAAACACGGTGGGGAAAGAATCGTGAATTGATAATTAGAGGGGGGAAGTTTGATTGATGACAATTGACTTGCCTTTTTCTAATCTGGGCACAAATCGTTAATCTGGGCACAAATCGTACCTCGACGCCCAACCATGAAAACGAACAGTAGAAAACAATCTATAACAAAGGACAAATCTAAAATTAGTCCTGATATGCACGAAAAAATGACACTTCGGGAATGGCGCGCTAGGCCGAGGGCCAAAAGCCATCGGCGTAGGCCATATAGCCGTCGGTGTATCCTACGCTGACGGCTGCCCTCGGCGTAGCCTCCTCGGTCTACCCCTCCCTTGGCGCAGCAACGGAGGTCGTCGGCGTATGGAAAAGTCGTCGGCATAATCTAGCCGGACGGCCAAGTCGTGACCGTCAGCGTAGATACCGTCAGCGCAGCACGAGGTGGGCCCACAGCTACTGTCAGACGGTGGGCTAACGGAGCACGGGCTACGCTGATGGCCGCCCTCGGCGTAGCGGCGGTACGTGGCGGCCTCTGGGCTCCCCAGGCATGGCGCTGGGACGACGGCCAGGGCCCTTAGCGTAGCGTAGAGAGCGCAGTGCATGTGCCGACGGCCAGGCCCTCGGCGTAGCAACACGGCGTGGCGGCCGCTGGAGCTCACAGGCCAGTCCTATGCCGACGTCCTGGCCCTCGGCGTAGCGGTGACCATTTGGTCGCATGCACCATGCTATGCCGATGGCTGCCCTCGGCGTAAGCCTAGCCCAGGTTTTATGTAGAAATACTCACTATCATTCTCATTCTCATTCTCATTCTCATTCTCACTATCACTATCTTTTGATTAGAAAGCTGGAGCCTCATCGAAGGGTGGAGGCTCATCATCGTTGTCATTCTTCGCATGGAACTTCTTGAGCATATTTATATCATGTAGATTCACCACTGACTCACCCCGAGTTTCTGCATTGTTCTCGAGGTCCTCAAGATCAACAGGTTCTAACTCAAAGTGCCCGAAGTCCTCTTGCTCTGGATAGAAAATTCCCTCGTATGTTATAGGGTAAATGTTGTTGTAATCGTCCTCGGAGGGAATCGGTAGGTTACCATGTGGCGATACCTAGAACATGACTTCCCAACCCTTGAGTTCCGCTTTCTGACATGAGTAGGATAAATAATAAACTTTGTTGGCTTGGTGACTATAACAAAGACGTCGGCTCCGTTATAGGTGGTTGAAGGCCTAACTTCAACTAACCCAATGGAAGGGGTACTTCTCATTCCAACCCTTGGGTCGAACTAGTGGCACTTGAACATAATGAGATTGAGTTGTATGTTCGTACGATTGAAGGCCAGCTCGTATACATTCTCTAACCTTCCGTAGTAATCAAGGTTATCGGCTCCTCTTCTGATGAAGATCCCAGTATTTACCCTTTTTGCATTCGGTCAGCCCTTCTGGTGCGTCTCTATATGAAAGCGAAACCCATTCACATCATACTTCTCATACTTTATGATGTCACGATTAAAACCTTGAGAAACACATTTCAACTCATATGACATCTCAACGTTGGGATCAGCTCCCTACAAGTATAGTGTAAATTTGTTGTGTTTATTAGTTACGTGGAATAAGAGGGACAAGTCACATATTGCAAGGTAAGAGGGACGGGTTAGAAATTACTTTTTTCATGAACCAGGACACATAGTTTTTTTATTTTCGGGAGCACCCTCTTTCAGTAGAGTGTCCAACTCCACGGGAGAGGGATCCGTTGTTCCTGACCACTGTTCATCCATGAATTCGCTAAGAAGGATAAAAGTAAGCATTAGACCGATACCGAGTTACTAGCTGCAAAGTAAATTGTTCACCATTTTAACTAATAAATCGACCACTTCCTTCATGTTCATAAGCACATAGATCATTATGCAATCCTTCTCTTCCTTCGGCAAGCTATATTTTAGTCCTTTATCGGCCTTGCCACCAAGACATTGGAATAGTTCGAGCTTAGGGTCATTCTTGGATTGTCAACATTGTAACGAGAGACTGGGTTATGCATAGTGGGAACATCATTGGGCCAGTAGGTTGTCGCGGTGTCTGCCATCTCCCGAAGGCATGTTGCCTCAGCTATGCATGCTTCAATCTTGGCTTTGTTTTCAGTTATCTTTCGAATATACTTAAACTCTCTCTCAATACAAAACTGCCAATGAAATTACACTGGGCCACCCAAGAGTGCCTTGTTCGCGAGGTGCACAATGAGATATGCCATCGGAGTAAAGAATCCTGGCGGAAAGATCATCTCCAAATTGCATCACAACTCTGACACTTGAACACACAACTTCTCAATAACCAGAGGACATATCTGCTTAGCATAGAGCGTGCGGAAGAAATGGTTCAACTGCGCAAGCACTCACCGAACTTTCTCGGGGAGATACCCTCGAACCATCACCGACATCAGCCGCTCAATCCATATATGATAGTCGTGACTCTTGAGCCCGGTGAATTGTCTCGTCGAAAGATTGACTCCCTTACTTATATTCGAACAATAACCATCAGGGAATATCACGATGTATTTGAGCCATCTGAATGCCTCCTTCTTTTGGACATTATCAAGGCAGAAGTAGGCATGCGGCTTGAACCAATTCTTTCGACGGTCAGTAGGAGGCTGCATGTGTAATCTCTTCCTATCATAGAGCTTCTCAACATTGACTCTAGCCTTGACATTATCCTTTGACTTCCCATAAATATTCAGGACTGTGTGAAAAGGGGACTCCTCGACATTCTTTTCGGTGTGCATCACATTGATGTTATGGGGAAGTTCGAGGTCCTTTTAATACACGAGATTTGTTAAGGCTGCCACGTGAATCCAGTTGTGCGTTACACCATATCCAGCAAATTGATCGCCAGTTCCCGACGCCATAGGCACGAGAGCATGTAGCTCGGCATCAACAGCCGCACCATCGAACTTTGTGTTGGAGATATGCCCTAGAGGCAATAATAAATGTAGTTATTATTATATATCTTTGTGTTTATGATAAATGTTTACATTCATGCTATAATAGTATTAACAAGGAAACCATTAATACTTGTGTGATTTGTAAACTTAATTTGAAGTCCCTAGTATAGCCTCTATACTTCACTAGCTTGTTGGTTGATTGATGATTGTGGTTTCCCTATCATGAACATTGAAATGTTATCAACAACAAGATCATATCGTTAGGAGAATGATATGGTGGACATACTCCTATAGATAAGCGTAGCATAAAGATCAAGTCATTTCAATAGTTCAATTGCTATATGCTTTCTGATACATAGTAACCTAATTCCTTCGACCATGAGATCATGCATATCACCTTTACTGGATGGATGCTTTGATGTCATCAAACACCACACCGTAACAGGGTGGCTATAAAGGTGGCGTTGAGTGTTCGGAAAGTATTGGTTGAAACACATGGATCAAGAGTGGGATTTGTCCATCCACATGACGGATAGATATTCTCTGGGCCCTCTCGGTGAAATGTCATCCAATTAGCTTGCAAGCATGTGACTTGGTCACAAGGGATCACATATCACGGGAACGAGAAAAGAGTACTTATCAGTAACGAGGTTGAACTAGGTATGCAGAGATACCGACGATCATAACCTCAGATAAGTAACATATCGTGAGACAAAGGGAAATTGGTATCGTATGTAAGTGGTACATTCGATCGCAAAGTAATCGTAGAAATATGTGGGAGCCATATGAATTTCCAGATTCCTCTATTGGTTATTGTTCGGAGAAGTGTCTCGATCATGTCCGCATAATTCACGAACCGTAGGGAGACACACTTAAGGATTGACGTTGTTTGAGTAGTTATGGTATTATGAGAAAGAGACCGAATGTTGTTCGAGTCTCGGATGGGATCCGGATATCACGAGGTGATCCGGAATGGTCCGGAGAATAAGATTCATATAAGGAAAGTTCCGCTGGAGTTGGGGAATGGTTCCGTGTTTTCATCGGGAACATTCTAGAAGGTCGGAATGTCCTAAGACCGAGGGGGAAGGGTACATGAATGTGTCATTACATATTGGAATGATTGCATCATGTACTAAGTGTTCTCGCTGTCCAAAATAAAGGGTTTATTTAAATCCTAAATTGAAAAGTCAAACGGCTAGTTTGAAAGTCAAACGGCAATTTTGGGAAGTGGGAAAAGAGGAGGAGGTGGAGACCGACTTGGGAGGAGTCCCTTGGCGTGGCGCCTCCCAAGGCCGACTTGGGAGGGACTCCTCCCTGGTCACGCCGCCCTCCCACCTATAAAGGGAGGGCAGGGCCTCCTCCTTACACACACAAGTTCCTATCCTCTAAACTAAACCCTAGATCTAAACCCCGGTTTAGAGCTATTTGCTTAGAGCCTTCTAATTGATTTAGAGCCTTCTAATTGGTGTGTCTAATTACTAGACCACTAATAGCCTCTCTCATAAGCTCCACCATACTCGCACCGGCTTAAGGCGAAGCCCTGCGGGATTTCCCCTCTACTTCCGGTACCACACGCCAGCGCCGGAATCGCGAGGAGAGTGCTACAACCTCCGCTGCCGCTGGAACAAGGAGAGGAAGGTCTTCGTCGAAAGTCTAACGTGTGACCGACTACGGAGCGCTGGAACGTGGGCGGAAGGATCGTCACGCGATCTTGAGATCGGAAAGAGTACGACTACATCACCCACGAGAATCTGCCTCGTTAAACACTTTGGAATCTTCGAGGGTGAGTTATTCCATCGACTCGTTGCTACAATCTAGTAGATAGATCTTGGCTTGTTTGTTTGTATGCGATAGAAAATTTTTGTTTTCCATGCTACGAACCCCTACAGTGGTATCAGAGCCGTGTCTATATGTAGATCTGTTGCACGAGTAGAACACAATGGTCATTGTGGGCGTTGATGCTTTTATTGTAGATTGCTTTTTGTGTACTTTGCATCTTGCGGTATGTTGGGATGAAGCCGGCTAACCTTACATGACATCGTTCATGAGACTTGCTCCACGCTTGACATGCAACTCGTTTTGCATAAGTGGCTTTATGGGTGCCTGCTTTCTCCTAGCATAGTAAAGATCCAATTTACAACGGGTAATCAACAATGCTAGTATCAATGTTGTGGTTCTTGTTCGTAAGTTAGAACGACACTTATTGAAAGCCCCAAACCACGTAAAACATGCAAAGAAAGTAGAGGCGCCTAACTTTGTTTTGCAGGGTGTGCGTGATGTGATATGGCCATGATTGTGATTATATTTGATGTATGCAATGTTCCTTATTGTAAGTTGGCAACCGCAGGAGCCATATGGTTGTCTTTAATTTCTGTTAAGACCGCGGTTCTATTCAAAATAGTTGTAATAGTTGAAGCTGGTGGGCGACAACCATGAAGAAGCGCCATTGACCTTGATGCTATGCCGGTGATGATGGAGATCATGTTCGTGCTTGAAGATGGAGATCGAAGCACAAAGAAGAAAGGCCATATCATATCACATATTATGAATTGCATGTGATGTTAATCCTTTATGCATCTTGTATTGCTTAGTAGACTACGGTAGCATTATAAGATGATCCCTCATTCAAATAAATTTAAAGTTCTAAATTGTTCACCCTTAGTATGAAACGTTGCCAAAGATTGCTGCTTAGAAGCACAACTTGATGATCGGGAGTCTTTGATTCCGCGGGTTAAAACAACGTAAGCAAGCCAGATTTGCTTATGCGGTAGCTAAGTTTTGATCTTGACGAGCCTAGCATGTATGCATATGGCCTCGTGAACACGGATCGCCGAAAGGTAAAGCATGAATCATATAGTAGATATGATGAACATGATGATTGTTCGCCATTGAAACTATATCAACTCTCGTGATGATCGGTGTTGATGTAGTGGATTTGGTTCGTGTGATCACTAAAACAATGTGAGGGATGTTGTTTTGAGGGAGTTCACCTAGTTTAATTTCATTAATTAATTTGAACTCAATTTGTCATAAACTTAGTCTAAACTATTGCAAATATGTTGTAGATCAATGGCAACCCCTACCATCAATTTTAATGCTCCTAGAGAAAGAAAAGTTGAAAAACAATGGAAGCAATCATGGATTGGTTCCGCAATTTGAGGATTGTCCTCACATTGGTAATTTGACCTATGTGCTGGATGCACCGCTAGGTGACCCACTGCAGCTGATGCTACCGATGAAGTAAAGAATGTTTACCTTGCTGGAAGAATCAGTACTCCATAGTTCAGTGTGCTATCTTGTATGGTTTAGAATCGAGCTTGAAAAGGTTTGAAGAGTCGACCCATATGATATTGTCGAGGATCTCAAATTAATTTTGAGACTCATGCGGCAATTGAAAGTTATGAAGCTTCAAAAGTTCTTTAACCGCAAGATGGAAGAGGGTAGTCTCCGTCGGTGAGCATGTGCTTAAGATGTCCGGGCACGCAAATAAACTTCAAAGTTTGGGTATAGTGATTCCTAATACTTTGGGGTTTACCGCATCCTCCAATCAACGCCACCAAGTTACAAGAACTTTGTGATGAACTACAACATGCGTAACATGAACAAAGAGTTGCCGTAACTATTTGCTATGTTAAAATCTGCGAAGTGGAGATCAAGAAAGAGCACCAAGTGTTGATGGTCAATAAGACCACCAAATTCAAGAAAGGCAAGTCTAAGCAAAGGGACACTTCAAGAAGGGTGGTAAGAAAGTTACCACGCGACGAAGAAGACCAAGGCTGGACCTAAGCCTGAAACTGAGTGCTTTTACTGCAAGGGAGAAGGTCACTGGAAGCGGAATTGCCCAAAGTACTTGGCGGATTTGAAGAACGGCAACATCAAGAAGAAAGGTATATCTGATATACATGTTATTGATGTGTATCTCACTAGTAGTCGTAGTAGTGCGGGTATTTGATCTCGGTTCGGTTGCTCATATTTGTAACTCAAACAGAGCTGCGAATAAACGGAAGCTAGTGAAGAACGAGGTGACGATGCGCGTAGGAAACAGATCAAAGGTTGATGTGATCGCGGTCGGCACGCTACCTCTTCATCTACCATCGGGATTAGTTTTATACTTAAATAATTGTTATTTGGTGCTGGTTAAGCATGAACATTATATCGGGATCTTGTTTATTGTGAGACAGTTACTTGTTTAAATCCGAGAATAATGGTTGTTCGATTTATATGAGTAATATGTTTTATGCACATGCACCTTTGATAGATGGTCTATTCATATTGAATCTCGATAGTAGAAATACACATATTAATAACATTGAAGCTAAACGATTGAAATCAAGCGATAACTCGACCTATATGTGGCAATCGCTGCCTTGGTCACATTGGAGTGAAGCGTATGAAGAAACTCCATTCCGATGGACTTCTTGAATCACTTGATTTTGAATCACTTGAAAGATGCGAAGCATGTCTGATGGGTAAAATGACTAAGACTCCATTTTCTGGTATGATGGAGCGAGCCATGACTTATTGGAAATCATACATACCGATGTGTGTGGTCCAATGAGTGTAGCATCGCGCGGTGGTTATCGTTATGTTCTTACCTTCACGGATGATTTGAGTAGATATGGGTATATCTATTTCATGAAACATAAGTCCGAAACTTTCGAGAAGTTTAAGGAGTTTCAAAGTGAGGTAGAGAATCAATGTAACAAGAAGATTAAATTTCTACGCTCTGATGGTGGAGGTGAATATCTAAGTTACGAGTTTGGCGAGCATTTGAAGAAATGTGGAATACTTTCAGCTTGACACCGCCGAACACCACAGCAGAATGGTGTGTCCGAACGTCGAATCGAACTCTCTTAGATATGGTTCGCTCTATGATGTCACTTACAGATTTACCGCTATCATTTTGGGGTTATGCATTAGAAACAGCATTCACTTTAAATAGGGCACCGCCTAAATGCTGAAACGACACCATATGAATTATGGTTTGGGAAGAAACCTAAATTGTCGCTCCTTAAAGTTTGGGGATGCGGCCTATGTAAATAAGTTACAGCGGACAAGCTTGAACCCAAAGCGGAAAAATGCGTCTTCGTAGGATACCCAAGGAAACTATTGGGTATACCTTCTATCATAGATCCGAAGGCAAAATCTTCGCTGCTAAGAAAGGATCCTTTCTAGAGAAGGAATTTCTCTCGAAAGAAGTGACTGGAAGGAAAGTAGAACTCGACGAGGTTGTCGAACCTTCTCTCGAATTGCGAGTAGCGCAGCACCGAAGAAGTTCTGTGGTGCCTGCACCAATAAGAGAGGAAGCTAATGATGGTGATCATGAAACTTCGGTTGAAGTTGCTACAGAGCCCTGGAGGTCAACGAGAACTCGCACTACCTGCATTGGTATGATTCCGTTATGAATGTCATGTTGGTGGACAACACCGATGACCCCGAGACATATGAGGAAGCGATGATGAGCCCAGATTCCAATAAATGGCAAGAAGCCATGAAATCCGAGATTGGATCCATGTACGAAAACCAAGTATGGACTTTGGTGGACTTACCGGATGGCGGAAGGTCATCGAGAACAAATGGATTTTCAAGAAGAAAACAGATGCTGATGGTAATGTTATCGTTTATAAAGCTCGACTTGTCGCAAAAGGGTTTCGACAAATTCAAGGAGTTGACTACGATGAGACTTTCTCACCAAAGAGCTAAGCTAAAGTCTGTGAGGATTATGTTAGCAATCGCTGCATATTACGATTATGAGATATGGCAGATGGATGTCAAAACAGCATTCCTCAATGGAGACATTGATGAAGAGTTGTATATGATGCAACCCAAAGGTTTTGTCGATCCTAAAGATGCTAACAAGGTATGCAAACTTCAACGGTCCATCTATGGATTGAAGCAAGCATCCCGAAGTTGGAATCAACGTTTTGATAAGGTAATCAAAAATTTTGGTTTTATACAAACTTATGGAGAAGCTTGTATTTACAAGAAAGTGAGTGGGAGCTCTGTAGCATTCTTAATCTGTATGTGGATGACATATTGTTGATTGGGAATGATGTAGACCTTCTTAATAGTGTCAAAGAGTATTTGAATAATAGTTTTTCAATGAAGGATCTTGGCGAAGCAGCTTACATATTAGGCATAAAGATTTATAGAGATAGATCGAAAAGCCAAATATCATTGTCACAAAGTACATATTTGGACAAAGTTCTAAAGAGGTTTGGAATGGAAGATAGCAAGAAAGGGTTCTTGCCCATGTTGCCCAATACGACCTTGAGTAAAACTCAAAGTCCGACATCGCGTAAGATAGAGAAAGGATGAGTAAGACTCCCTATGCCTCAGCCATAGGATCTCTAATGTATGCCATGCTATGTACTAGACCCGACATCGCATATGCTGTTAGTCTAACTAGCAGATATCAAAGTGATCCAGGAGTGGATCATTGGACAGCGGTCAAAAACATCCTTAAGTACTTGAGAAGAACTAAGGATATGGTTCTTTCTTATGGAGGTGATGAACAGCTCGTTGTTAATGGTTACACCGATGCTAGTTGGAACACTGATCCGGATGATTCTAAATCACAATCTGGATACGTATTTATTTTGAATGGTGCAGCAGTTAGCTGGAGGAGTGCAAAGCAAAGCGTTGTGGCGAGATCTTCAACTGAATCGGAATACATGGCTGCTTCGGAGGCTTCACAAGAAGCGATATGGATGAAAGAGTTCATTACAGAGCTGGGTGTGGTTCCAAGTGCGCTGGACCCAATGTCTATCTACTGTGATAACATGGGCGCCATAGCCAATGCGCAAGAACCAAGGTCACACAAGAAGCTGAAGCATATCAAGCTGCGTTTCCACGCTATTCGAGAACATATCCAGGATGGGGATATAAAGATTTGCAAAGTACACACAGATCTGAATGTGGCGGATCCGTTGACTAAACCTCTCCCGAGGGCAAAACATGACCAACACCAAACTGCCATGGGTGTTCGGTATATTACCATGTAATCTAGATTAGATGACTCTAGTGCAAGTGGGAGACTGTTGGAGATATGCCCTAGAGGCAATAATAAATGTAGTTATTATTATATATCTTTGTGTTTATGATAAATGTTTACATTCATGCTATAATAGTATTAACAAGGAAACCATTAATACTTGTGTGATTTGTAAACTTAATTTGAAGTCCCTAGTATAGCCTCTATACTTCACTAGCTTGTTGGTTGATTGATGATTGTGGTTTCCCTATCATGAACATTGAGATGTTATCAACAACAAGATCATATCGTTAGGAGAATGATATGGTGGACATACTCCTATAGATAAGCGTAGCATAAAGATCAAGTCATTTCAATAGTTTAATTGCTATATGCTTTCTGATACATAGTAACCTAATTCCTTCGACCATGAGATCATGCATATCACCTTTCTCGGATGGATGCTTTGATGTCATCAAACACCACACCGTAATGTGGTGGCTATAAAGGTGGCGTTGAGTGTTCGGAAAGTATTCGTTGAAACACATGGATCAAGAGTTGTATTTGTCCATCCACATGACTGATAGATATTCTCTTGGCCCTCTCGGTGAAATGTCATCCAATTAGCTTGCAAGCATGTGACTTGGTCACAAGGGATCACATATCACGGGAACGAGAAAAGAGTACTTATCAGTAACGAGGTTGAACTAGGTATGCAGAGATACCGACGATCATAACCTCAGATAAGTAACATATCGTGAGACAAAGGGAAATTGGTATCGTATGTAAGTGGTACATTCGATCGCAAAGTAATCGAGAAATATGTGGAGCCATATGAATTTCCAGATTCCTCTATTGGTTATTGTTAGGAGAAGTGTCTCGATCATGTCCGCATAATTCTGGATCCGTTGGGAGAGACACTTAAGGATTCGACGTTTTTTGAGTAGTTATGGTATTATGAGAAAGAGACCGAATGTTGTTCGAGTCTCGGATGGGATCCGGATATCACGAGGTGATCCGGAATGGTCCGGAGAATAAGATTCATATAAGGAAAGTTCCGCTTTGGAGTTGGGGAATGGTTCCGTGTTTTCATCGGGAACATTCTAGAAGGTCCCGAATGTCCGCACCGGAGGAAGGGTACATGAATGTGTCATTACATATTGGAATGATTGCATCATGTACTAAGTGTTCTCGCTGTCCAAAATAAAGGGTTTATTTAAATCCTAAATTGAAAAGTCAAACGCTAGTTTGAAAGTCAAACGGCAATTTTGGGAAGTGGGAAAGAGGAGGAGGTGGAGACCGACTTGGGGAGGAGTCCCCTTGGCCCAGCGCCTCCCAAGGCCGACTTGGGAGGGACTCCTCCCTTGGCACGCCCTCCCACCTATAAAGGGAGGGGCAGGGCCTCCCCTCCTTACACACACAAGTTCCTATCCTTTAAACTAAACCCTAGATCTAAACCCCGGTTTAGAGCTATTTCGGTTTAGAGCCTTCTAATTGATTTAGAGCCTTCTAATTGGTGTGTCTAATTACTAGACCACTAATAGCCTCTCTCATAAGCTCCACCATACTCGCACCGGCTTAAGGCGAAGCCTCATGGATTTCCCTCTACTTCCTACCACGCCACAGGCTGCCGGAATCGCGAGGAGAGTGCTACAACCTCCGCGCCTGCTGGAACAAGGAGAGGAAGGTCTTCACGAAAATACAACGATGTGACCGATCACGGGAGCGCTGCGAACGTGGGCGCGGAAGGATCGCTCACGCGATCTTGAGATCGGAAAGAGTACGACTACATCACCCACGAGAATCTGCTCTCGTTAAACACTTTGGAATCTTCGAGGGTGAGTTATTCCATCGACTCGTTGCTACAATCTAGTAGATAGATCTTGGCTTGTTTGTTTGTATGCGATAGAAAATTTTTGTTTTCCATGCTACGAACCCCTACACTTTGGTACCTGTTTTACTTCATGCACAACTTTGCCCTTCTTGAAGTTCTTTCTGTCTTCTCTGAACGGATGCTTTCTTCCGGGATCTCACCCGAGCTATGCTCCTGTGATGGTTCCTTCTCTTTGGGTGCCCACCGTTGTCATGCTGAAGCTGGCACTGCCGCCTATGCCCGCCACCGTCGTGCCCATAGTGATGCTACCTCCGATGCCCACCATTGTTGTGCCCAAGGTGACCCTGCCTCCGATGCCTTTTATCCCCAGCGTGAAGGTACCAATACCGTTCCTGGTGCCGCTCCTGACAGCGTAGGAGCTATCACGCGGTGGAAACCCTCACCTGGGACAGATATGTCCGTCAGTCACCTCGGTTGCTACTGCTTGTTTATTTATATGTATCCCTAATATATATTGTGCCAGCTTGCCTTGGTGTGTCGTTAGTGTGCTTGTGTGCAACTATGTATAGTTTTTCACATGTCATTTCTATTCATGGCATGTCTTAGGACCCCGGTTTACAGGACAATTATCTCTCGGACTCCGGTTTACAGGGCAATTAGCCATCAGGTCTCCTTAACTCCTGAGTGTGACAAGGTGATCTGGGACCTGGACCCATCCAAGTCGTACACTGTCTCCTCCATGTATAGGAATATGATTCAAGGCCAAAACAACCATGTTTATAAGATTATTTGGAACCCTAGGATTCCCTTGAAAATAAAATATTTCACTTGGCAGTTGGCCCAGAGGGCGTCTTCCTGGCAGTGAACTTATCTTTGCGTGACATGGCCCATCCGACGGCAAGTGCTACCTCCGTGGACAGGTGGAAACTGTCTCCCACATATTTTTCACCTGTGTGTTAGCAAGGTTTTGTTGGTGTGGCCTGCGTAAGATGCTTGATGTTGATTGGAACCCTAATTCTTTTGAGGAATTCCTATTTCTTCTTACTCAGATACCCGATAAAGCTAATTGTTGCATTTGGATTTTCTTTGCTGCCCAAAGTTGGGCGCTTTGGAACATTAGAAGCAAGTTTTCCATTGAGAAGAAATTTCTTAAACAACCTGGAGAGACTGTGTGTTCAAAGCCTTGATTTTTTTGCAGCTATGGCTCCCTCTGCTTCCTCATAGAGACTAGGCGGAGATGGACTAGATTCTGGAGTCGCTGCGCAAGCTTCATCGACACACTTACTCTCCACCTGCTCCTTCAGCTTCTCTAGATACTCCAAATGCCACTTAATCCTCTACAGCGTGTTTCCTTCAGCTTTCCTGAGCTCCGAACCCTTGTCTTGTTCTCTTTGATAGTGGATGTGTTTGTAGTTTAAAACTTTTCTTGGTTGTCAAGTACTGATAGCAAGGTGCCCTCGTATGTGAGCGTGTTGTGATGCTGGTTAAATTCGTTGTATCAGACTCAGTGTGACTTTATTAAGTTAAAGTCAGGTGGCCGTCGAGCTGCCTGTTATATAAAAAATAGCAATTTACAGGAAGCTTAGGAAGCTTACAGGAAAGGTCAAGGCGACTCTCAACTGAAGAGAAGTCTTGAAAAATATGCTCTTCATCTATTGAGCATACCATTTTTAGGGTACAAAAAATTATCCTGAGGTGCTAGAAGCAACGAGTGGCGGCTACACCCCAAAGGCGAAATGTTGGAAGATGATCTCTCGGACAAAAGGCTATGTAGCCGCCTCCTAACCCTGCGTTGATGTCATAGATCATACCAAGACAGTAGGGTGCAAAACCCTTTGTCGTTGCGTCTCGGACATGCCTTGTTAGCACCTCTCGATGAACCCGCGCTTTAAATTATGCCAAACTCCTGATGCCTTGAAAGGTTCATGCCAAGAATCCAAGGAAGTTCCGAAAATGATCAGTAACACCATTGGAGTATTGGCCCTACCGAGATCGTGAGAAATACCATGTTGAAATCAAAAATTATGCTCAATGAAATGATCATGACCCTATTGTCACAAGATTACCGATGCCTCTCAGCCCTACGTTACCTATACTACAACATGCATTTATTGATTGATGCCGATACATATATCTTTGGCAAGGTTGTTCGGCATTAATATGTCAAGCTTGATAACTTTGTGTTCTTTTGTGATATAGCTCATCCTTGATCTCTATATATGCACCAATATTGTACTACTAACCGGTAATAAATTCGAAGATTTGGTTGTACTACTTCGTAGGTACATGGCATGCACATTGTTGTCCCAAAGCCAAGCATACCCACAATATGGGTGCATATTTTGTTATAAGAAGAAAAGAAACACGGTGGAGAAAGAATGATGAATTGATTATCTCAAAAAAAGAATGATGAATTGATAATAAGAGGGAAGAGAGTTTGATTGATGACAATTGACTTGTCTTTATTATTTTTGGGCACAAATCGTACCTTGTCAACCCAACCATGAAAACGGACAGTAGAAAACAATCTATAACAAAGGGAAAAAAATCTAAAATTAGTTGTGATATGCACAAAAAATGAAGTATACGACCCTGCGTGACAATCCTCTTTTAAAATTTCAATTCCACGGTTTCCTTTTTAAAAAAAGTTATTATGTGAAGCCATGCTTTTATGTAAAAATTAATTGAAAATTTGAGTCTGACGTCTTCAACATGGGAGTCCATTAATAAATTAAAATTTAAATTTATTCTCGCCTAAATGAAAATATAAAAGTATCGGTCGTTCAGCCTTATTTATCGTCAGAAAACAACCTGGCGGGTTTCCATTAATATCGGAATGACAACACAACAATGTGTTCATTAAATTTCGATAAGCTCGTGTTACCGTCACCATTTAGAGGGAAAGTACTTTCGATAAGCACGGTTGCGGTAATAAATCCAAAGATTGGGTTATACTACTTGGTAGGTACATGGCATGCACATTGATATTGTTGTCCCAAATATGGAAAAAAATGCAAAATTTTATTGAAATTCACTGATTACGCTAGACGCTGAAATAAATATCTTTCGCTCAAAATATTTCAGCCTTTTCAGTAATACACATGGATACACAAAATATTCAAATTAATTTTCAAGTTTTTTAAACTTTTGATGATTTTTTAGAGAAAATTACGCTCATTTGGCCAAAATGAAAAGTGAAATTATTGAAATTCATTGAATTTCAGTGATTTCGGTAGGGACCTAGATATTTCTGAAACTAACATTCGAAACCATGGTCCCAAAGCCACGAGACCCACAACATGGGTGCATATTTTGTTATAAGAAGCAAAGAAACACGGTGGAGAAAGAATCATGAATTGATAAATTAGAGAAAAAGGTATGTTTGATGAAAACTGACTAGTTTTTGTTATTTTTGGTCAAAAATCTTCTATGGGTTTTATTAGGAAGTATCAAAACCATAGCATTATCAGTACGATGCAAGTCGCATGCATGCATTCAGGTTTTTCACTAAATTAAAGTAGTGTTATTTCATTAGTGCTTCATCTTACATCAACATCCCAACCATGAACACGAACAGTAGAAAACATTCTATGAGAAAAGACAAATCAAAAAATAGCTGTGATATGCACGACAAAAATCAAGTATACAACCATGCATGACAATCCTCTTTTAGAATTTCAATTCCACTGTTTCTTTTTGTAACACCTCGGCAGCGGCGGTCACCCTTGACGGCTTACTAGGATCTCTAGTCTGGCCCCACATATAAATACTTGTATATTCTGCGCACTTTTTCCTTACTCGTGCGCACTGGGAACAATTTCGGTCGGTCACACATCCTAAAATTTTTCTAGACCAAGCATGCTTAATCTAGAGGTTCTTTTAGAATGAGCTTCCCAAAAAGAAGTTGTAATTTATTGGTATGAGTATCTAGTTAATCCTATTAAGCGATGCGTCAAGATCTCACACCTTTTAAAAAAAGTTATTATGTGAAGCAGCTTTCATGTAAAATTATTCCAAAAATCGAATCAAACGTCTTCAACATGAGGTCCATTAATAAATTAAAATTCAATTTATTCTCGTCTAAATGAAAATATAGTGTCTTTGTTCAGCCTTATTTATCGTCAGAAAACAACCGGTCACATCTGTCGGGTTTCCATTAACATCGGAATGACAAGACAACAACGGGTTCATTTAATTTTGATAAGCTCGTGCTGCAGTTAGCATTTAGAGCGAAAGAACTTTCTTTGAGTAATGCTAGAAGAATTATTTACCATGATATGGAGTAAAACCCAAAACAACGAAGGTGAATTCATTATGTCCACTTCTATTTTGAACTAATAGTTAGTTGTCTACTAAAATGAGGTGAAGATTTTTTGGGAAATAGTTTCTAGTTGGGAAGATCCCTTGGACCTCCGCACCCTCTTATATATAACTGGACTTAGGTACATCTTAACTAGTACACTGGAATACTCTAGAATCTGGTAGGACACTAACTTAGACTCCAACATTCACTGGAATGTTCCAGGCACTTCTAGGACAGCACTATTATACTAACACTCACTAGAATATTCCAGGATCTCCTAGAACAGTCTCCAACACTCCTCCTCAAGATGGGTGATAGATATCTATCATTCCCATCTCGTTACAAGTTGAAATGTACTCTTTATTTCCTAATCCTTTAGTTAAACAGTCTGCAATTTTCTCGCTACAGGTTACATGACTTATCTTAATTATACCATCATCTAATTTCACCTTTATGAAGAAGCGGTCAATCTATACATGCTTGGTTCTATCATGTTGAACATGGTTGTTTGCGATATTGATCACCGACTTGTTGTCACACCACAAATTTAAAGGGCCTTTCCTCAACACTTTCAGTTCTGAAAGAAGATTCCTCACCCATAACATCTCACTCAAACCTTGTGACATAGCTCCATATTCAGCTTCAGTTGTTCACTTTCAAACCATCGGCTAGTCCTTACTTCACCATGACACTAAATTTCCCCCGACAAACACACAATAACCAAATGTTGATCTATCATCCAACCAACTTGCTCAGTCAGCATCACAATACCCATCCATATTTAGATGACCATTTCTTTTGAACCATAGTCCCTTTCCTAGACTACCCTTCAAGTACCGGAGGATTTGATTGACCGCATCCAAGTGTTTGCTCCTAGGATCAGGCATTGTGTGACATAGATAGATGAGCATTCCAACAAGCTTCTGGTACTAACGAGGGGTAACCTCGGCAATGCCCCTGGTTATGGACTTAGGGTTTCGTGGAAAAGAGAACGATAGGGATTTCATCGGCTAATCAGACAAACAAGGGAGTCAAAATAGTCTGATTGTTGTGGAAACTACGATTACAGATTGCTCGAGGCTTTGGTACCTCTCTATTGGATCCTCCCAGCCTTTATATAACAGGATGAGTCCCAAAACCGTATACGGATAGGTTCAAGTTACCATTACAATACTAATACAATGTCGATTTCTACTTCTTCCTTGATTGCCAATATAGCTTCTGTCTGCCGGATGCTCTCCGGACTTTTCTTTACTCTTAACGGGCTTCGTGGGCCACAGGCATTTGTATGCCTAGGGTAGTAAATCACGGGGACCCGATTGGTCATGCCCATGTTAGGTACTTCTCCTTATCCACTTGTTCCCTAGATTCGGCACATAATTTGTGGTTTTGATCGATAGGGATTGATGCAACCCTACACCCAAGCATGCCTGTGTCACTAAGCAAGTCCAATACGTACTTTTGCTAGGAGAGAACAATCCCTTTGGGGGATCTAGCAATTTGTATGCCAAGAAAGTACTTGAGTTGGGAAAGATCCTTTACCTCAAATTCCTTGCGTAGGCTTTCTTTCAATCATGATATCTCTACCTCATCATCTCCAGTGATTATGATATCATCAACATATACGGCAAGGAGTGTCATTTGGCTATTTGAGTGTTGATAGAACATTATATGATCCCCATTACACTGCTTATATCTCATACCACATAAAACTCATCTAGATCTACCAAACCATGCGCATGGAGATTGCTTGAGGACATATAGAGATTTTCTTAACCTGCATACCTTTCCTGATGTTCTAGGAGTGGAGAAACCAGGTGGGATCTCCATGTATACCACCTATTGTAATTCTCCATGCAAGAATGCATTCTTGACATCCAACTAATGCAAAGGACACCTGAAGTTAGTTGCACATGATATTAGGATCCTCACTTTGTTCATCTTTGCCACCGTTGCAAATGTCTCATCATAGTCAATCTCATATGTTTGGCTATATCCTCTCATAACTAGTCTTGCCTTGTACTTTTCAATTTTCCCTTCTGGATTCTGTTTCACGATGTAGACCCATTTACACCCAACAGCTTCCTACTAGAAAATGTACAAGTTCCCAAGTTTATTCCTTTCTAGAGCATTTAACTTTTCTATCATGGCCTCGCGCCACTTCAGGTATTGCTTTGCTACTTTCCAGTCTATTGGGATCACCACATATTGCAATGATGTGATGAAGGCCCTATAGTTCATAGATAGAGATGAATATGATACATAATTAGCTATGACATGCTCCTCCTGGTACTAATTTGGAGGTTTTCTAGCTCCAGCTCGGGTTCCTTTTCTTAAGGCAATGGGAAAGTCCATTTAATCCCTCGTAGTATATAGACATGTGTCATCAGCCAATTCAATAATTTCAACACCTGTTGGAGCATGTTACTCCCCCTACACCTATGTGTCACCTATTATAGGGGCATGTTGTTGTTGATGCTCATGTTGTGATTTTCTCGGTGTATACTGATACATTGCAAATGTATCTATAATTTTTGATGTTCCATGCCTGGTTTTATCCACTTTCTTGTGTTTTGTTCCAACTTTGGAGTACTTTTCATATCATTTCTTGGACTAACCTATTAACAATAGCCACAGTGTTAGCTGCCTGTTTTCTGCTGTTTTTGGTTCCAGGAAAGTCAGAAAATGAATATTCTCGGAATTGGGCGGGACAAAAGCCAAAGTGCCTATTTTTTCGGAAGGGATCAAGTGCCAGAATACGAGACGGAGAAGGGCCAGAGGGCGGCCACACCACCTGGCCGCACGGCCAGGCCTGGCCCACGCCAGGGGGTGGTGTGGCCAGTCCAGGCACCCCCTCGGCCTCTCCTTCCGCCTATATATTGCCCTCGGGACGAAAACCCTAAGGACCCGATCAAAAATCCACGAAGAGTCTCAGAGTCACTGGCCATCTCCATCCCTAGATCAGGAGGGATCTGAAGCTCTTCCCGGCACCCTGCCGGAGAGGGGGATTCACCCTGAAGGCCTTCTTCATCACCATGCAAGCCTCCGGTGTGATGCATGAGTAGTTCATCCTTGGACTACGGATCCATGTAGTAGCTAGATGGCTGGTTCTCCTCCTTTGTGCTTTCATGCTTAGATCTTATGAGCTCCGTTCATGATCAAGATCATCTATTTGTAATTCATACATGTTGTGTTAGCGGGGATCCGATGGATATTGAGATGCTATTTCAGATTGATTATTGATTCTATCATGTCTTTGTTATTTGAGATCTTGCATGCTTTCCGTTGTTAGTAGCTATCTTGGCCAAGTAGATGCTAGCAACTCCAAGAGTTAGTATTTATGCTCGATAGTGGGTTCATGCCTCCGTAACTGGGAAGTGACAGAAATCTCTAAGGTACTAGATGTGTTGTTGCTACTAGGGAGAAAACAACAATCCTTTGTTCATAGAACAATCGTATTGTTTACTTTACACGCAGTTTGTAAAGCATGATTATGGCCATTATTGCTCTCTTAGTTTGTCGCTCCCAGTCTTTTGCTAGCCTCTACCACCAAGTATGAGTTACACTCATGCATCCAACTCCCTAAACCAAGTTATTCCAAAGAGGCCACCATACCTACCTACTAGCTTATGCGATTCCAAGTATATTCATGCTTTTGTTTACCTTCCACTTGTTATGAGAAAACTAGCGATTAAAGATCTCACGAACTTGAAGGCACACTTTACTTTACTTGCCCTTAATAAACTTGAACTATTGTGTCTTCTATGTTGTATATGCTTGCACTTATTTGTTGGGAATTAGCAGAACCATGCTTTCATGGGGAACGCTTTCAACATTGCACTTGGTACTTGTACCTAGTTGATATCATGCTCTTTTGTATATGGATGTCGCTTGTGAAATGAAAGGGGAGCTTGTAAGTCCATGGAGTTATGTATATGTGTTAGAGAAACGCCTAGGCCGCTGGTCTAATCCATGCTGACATGGTGGAAACCTGTAGCGTAACCATAATGAGCTGTCTATGAAGCATTCTTCTTATAAAAAAAGAGTCCTATATTGAGAAAAAAGAGAAAAGAAAAAAGAAATACTATGAAAAGAGGAAAGAGATAAAAAAGCACCATATTCCCATGGTAAATAAGAAGAATGCTGAGATGCTCGTTATCTGCTTGCCTTGTCATTTTGATATGGGGATTCTTCCGTATCATCGGGAAAGGGGTACCCCATTGGCGGTTCTCTATGATACACATGTACTTACGATGACAAGAACTTACCGGTGACTAAACTTGAGTAGCATGAGGAGCGACCCTCATATACAAGGGACATGAGATTTCTGCCTTATACTTCGTCAAGCATGTACACCATAGTTTATTCACTTTAACCTTAATCACTTCTAGATGCTTATGATAGGGGCAATGAGAGCTGAAAGCTATAAGTACCATAATTTTTGGAAGCTCTTTATGAGACTTGAATCCCTACTTCCTTTTACAAAGGCCTTTCTTCCACCAATATATTGAGTCTCCACCTTCTATCTTTATGCACTTACTTTGAGAGCATAGTGGCCATTCTTAGTTCTATGTGCATTGTCCCAAGACTAGTTGATTGATCCATAACTTGTTATTGCTTGTTTTAAACTATTGTATCTAGTCACTCTTATGAACTTTGAAGGTGTCCTATGCATTTATATTTGCTACTCTATTGAGGGACAAGCTGAATACTATTATGCTATGTTTTCTTTATGTGAAACAAACAAACGTCTTGCAAAGCATTGTTATTCATGAATCTTTTGTTTGTGCCTTTTCATGTTGCATCATAGTTTCTTTGCTTATTGCTAGAACTTTGTCTTTCATGTTATGATTGAAGTACTATGATCCCAGCTTTGAATGTTTCGCAAATACCTTGATCAAGTCTTTGATGGTGCATGTCACCTCAAAAATTATTCTTTCTTTTTATCACTTACCTACTCGAGGACGAGCAGGAGTTAAGCTTGGAGATGTTGATACATTGCAAATGTATCTATAATTTTTGATGTTCCATGCTTGGTTTTATCCACATTCTTGTGTTTTGTTCCAACTTTGGAGTACTTTTCATATGATTTCTTGGACTAACCTATTAACAAGAGCCACAGTGTCAGCTGCCTGTTTTCTGCTGTTTTTGGTTCCAGGAAAGTTAGAAAATGAATATTCTCGGAATTGGACGGGACAAAAGCCAAAGTGCCTATTTTTCTGGAAGGGATCAAGTGCCAGAATACGAGACGGAGAAGGGCCAGAGGGCGGCCACACCACCTGGCCGTGCGGCTAGGCCTGGCCCGCGCCAGGGGGTGGTGTGGCCAGCCCAGGCACCCCCTCGGCCTCTCCTTCCTCCTATATATTGCCCTCAGGACGAAAACCCTAAGGACCCGATCAAAAATCCACGAAAGAGTCTGTAGCCACCGTCATCTCCATCCCTAGATCGGGAGGGATCTGAAGCTCTTCCCGGCACCCTGCCGGAGAGGGGGATTCACCCTGGAGGCCTTCTTCATCACCATGCAAGACTCCGGTGTGATGCGTGAGTAGTTCATCCTTGGACTACGGATCCATGTAGTAGCTAGATGGCTGGTTCTCCTCCTTTGTGCTTTCATGTTTAGACCTTGTGAGCTCTGTTCATGATCAAGATCATCTATTTGTAATTCATACATGTTGTGTTAGCGGGGATCCGATGGATATTGAGATGCTATTTCAGATTGATTATTGATTATATCATGTCTTTGTTATTTGAGATCTTGCATGCTTTCCGTTGTTAGTAGCTATCTTGGCCAAGTAGATGCTAGCAACTCCAAGAGTTAGTATTTATGCTCGATAGTGGGTTCATGCCTCCGTAATCTGGGAAGTGACAGAAATCTCTAAGGTACTAGATGTGTTGTTGCTACTAGGAGAAAACAACAATCCTTTGTTCATAGAAAATCGTATTGTTTACTTTACACGCAGTTAAAAGCAATAACTGTTGCTTCCAACTTAATAATTGGAGGGGTTCGGATGATAACCTGAAGGTGGATTATTAGTCATAGATGCAGTTGGATGGCGGTCTATGTATTATGTTGTAATGCCCAATCAAGTCTCAGAGGAGTCAAGATGATTAGTATATGCATGTATTGCTTTCTCGGTGTTTGTCAATTGTCCCGCTGTAATTTGTTCACCCAGCATGTTATCTATCTTAAGGAGAGCCACCTCTAGTGAACTATGAATCCCGGTCCTTTTTCTTTACATACAATCTATAAATTGTTTCTGCTTTGTGTTTACTTTCTGCAAACTATTACTTCTTTCCATTCGATACGTTTAATCCTTTGTTTTCCGCAAAACACGGTGAGATTGACAACCTCATCGCAAGTTGGGGACAAAGTTTTGTGGTTGTGTTGTGCAGGTCTCCACGTTGCTACTAGCACCGGTAGTGCCCCCTGCCAAAGCTCAGCTAGCAACACCTTTGGGGTGTTTCCTTGCTCCTACTGGTTCGATTAAACCTTGGTTTCATAACTGAGGGAAAACTTACTGTTGTGCTCATCATACCTTCCTCTTGGGGTTCCCAACGAGCTCTACGTTGAAAGTCGAGCGCATCATATACACTTTTAAGTTTTCTTCCTTGTTCGGCTTTCTCCATCTCTCTTCGACCATAGGATATGGGACTGAGTCAACCACAACTCTCAAAGATTCATATTCAATAGAATTAACCAAAACACTCAAAGGTTCATCTTCATTTCTACTGAACACTTCACTATCCCCCTCTCGACTAGCCTCACTCGTGCTAGGAGATTCAAGGTCAATGTCAAATAATGAGTTGAGATCGGTCTTCTGTCAATAGAACGACTCAGATTCCCTAAATGACACATCCATGCTCACAAATATTCGTCGCTCGATAGGACTCCAACACTTGTAGCCCTTCTGTCTAGATGGGTATCCAATAAATATACACTTCACCGCTTGTGGGTCCAACTTCCCCACCAAGGGTCTATGATCCCTAACGAAGCACGTGCAACTAAATAATTTAGGAGAAACTAAGAACTTGTTCTCACCTAGCAACATTTCACAAGGTGACTTCATCCCAATCACCATTGATGGCATGCGGTTGATGAGATACGTGGATGTCATCACCGCCTCACTCCATAAGAATTTCAGCACATTCATTGTGTACATCAACGATCGAGCAACCTCCAAAATATGACGGTTTTTCCTTTCTACTACTCCATTTTGAGGGGGCGTATCTAGATAGAAGGTTTGGTCCAATATACCTTCTGCTGACAAGAATGTAACAAACTCCTTATTCACATACCCAGTCTCATTATCTGTCCTGATTACCTGCACCTGTGTATTGAACTATTTTTTCACATAGGCATAAAAGTCCTGGAAACATCTGAATACCTCATTTTTATGCCGCATGATATACACCTAGGTCATACAAGAATAACAGTCAATGAAGGTCACAAAGTACTTCATTCCACTTCTAGAGATAATAGGGCATGTCTAGACATCTGAATGAAAAGCACAAAAGAGGAGATACTATGGATTCCCCTACTCACATAGGATGTTCTAGTATGCTTCCCACACTCACAAGAATCACACACTAATTTGTTTGTATCCACCCCACACATTACACCAGGCACAAATTTACTCATTTTATCAAAAGACAAATGTCCCATTCTACAATGTTGAAGCATCACCATGGCTTCCTTCTATCCTATAGTTGATGCTAGTACAGTACATACTGCATCACTTGTCACCTCCCAGTCCATGTACCATAGTCCATTATGCCTGGTTTCGGTCCCAAGCCTCTCCCCAGTCAGCCTTTCCTGAATTAAACACATCTTGCGGTCAAGCATTACACGGCAATCTATAGCATCAAGAAAGGCACTCAATGAAATAAGGTTTACGAGGAAGGGCAGGAACATGAAGGACGGAAGATAACTTAATTGTGGGTGTGCACTGAACTATTCCAACTCCTTTGATGGGCTGAGAGGTACCATCAACAGTTTGAATAGTTTCTTTATGTGTGGGTGGATATTGGGTGTAAGAATCAAATCCTTTCAATATGCCCGCAACATGCTTTGATGCACCTGAGTCTAATATCCAATTTGAACAAGGCTTATGCAAAGATGTAGATGCATGGTCGTAATTACCTTCATCAATATAGGCAAGGTGAGCGAACTTGTTGAAGCTGAAGTCCCCATAACTGTCATCATTAGTCACCTTTGCTTTCTTCTTTAACACATCATGATCTGTGCCCGAGGATTCTTCTTCGGAGACTGCCACATTTGCTCTACGGGCACTTGAGTATCCTCGACCTCTGCCTCTGCTTAATCCACCTATATTATATCCTCTTCCTCTACCTAGAATTCCCCTACGTGGGGCTGTGCAATTTTGGCTCAAATGACCATTCTAACCACAGTTGAAACAGTCCCTAGTCTCCAAGCTTTGCGTTGCAACAAAGAGTGGACGAGATGGAGTTGGTGTGTTGCTCTTTGTCAACTTCAATTTGACCTCTTCTTGTGTCGTCGCTTCTATGGCATCATCTAGAGTGGGAAGTGAAGGATGATGGTACAATGCAGCATGTCTTCCCTCGAACTCAGAGTTTAGGCCTTTCAAAAAATTCATCACTCGCCTGCGTTCAATCCACTTTCTAGCAGCAGCAATGAAATCTGCATGATGGAGTTCCGGAGGATCATAGTGATCTAAATCAGCCCACAGATGTTGCAGCTTAGCAACATACTCCATCACAGACTTGTCCACTTCTCTCAGTTCACTCAGTCTCTCCTCCGTTTCAGCCATAAACATTACATTCCGTTCACATGAATACAATTTCTTTAAAGTCTTCCATACCTCAGCTGCACTTGAGAGGATCTCCATAGATGTTGCAATTGTTGGGGATAACGAATTTAACAGCCACACTACAATCAGTGAATTAGTAGTACTCCACGCCTTTGGAGTCATCTTGTCCCTTTGCTCGGCTGCTTCACCCTCAACATAGCTCTCCAGGTGTTTAGTCCTTAAGATGAGCAAAGCCCTTCTTAACCAGCTCAAATAGTTTTTTACGCCTTCCAATTTGATCTCATTGGGTGGCAGTTCAATCTTCTAGGTCTCCTCTATAACTGCACTATTTGATGTTAATGCACCACATGCCTTGGTTGTGAGAAGCTCTGCCAATTTCTCAAGTGCCTTCTCCAATCCTTGATTTTCCCCATGATCTGAATAATCATAACACCTCAGAGAAATGCAAATTAGGTGTAGACCTATTCCCTGCAACCATCTGCAACTACCACTCTCAGGTTCCTCTTCTAGATAACGCCCATGTTCTTCTTCTCCTGGCCACAGCTGCACACACACTAGCTCCAACCATCACTCCTCTTCTTGGCCAGAAAGTCGTTGTACCTCTTCTATGCTCTTCCACTCTTCTACGGGACAGTGCTCAGTTGCAGTTCCTCCTAACGATTCTCCTCGCTGGGAGCTCCATCAACTGGTACTTCACCTCCAGAATTTTTGCAGGTAGGCACTTCCCTCCTCCTACTGCTTCCAGCCAGCACAGGCCTTAGCTCTAGCTCATGAACTTGTGCCGTTGACCGATGATTCACCGCCAGCAGTCACCCAGCGTTTCCTCTAGCTCTGATACCATGAAGATTTTTTGGGAAATAGTTTTTGGTTGGGCAGATACCCTTAGACCTTCGCCCCCTCTTATATATAGCTGAAGTTAGGTACATCTTAACTAGTACACTGGAATACTCTAGAATCCAGTAGGACACTAACTTAGACTCCAACATTCATTGGAAAGGCACTCTTAGGACATCAGTAATATACTAACGCTCACTAGAATATTTCGGATTCTCCTAGGACAGTCTCCAACATGAGAAAACTAATAGTAGTACGAATTGGGTGAACTGGTGGACCATCTCTAAATCTTATAAGTATTTCATACAAGATAAACAGTTTGGAGAAAAGCTACTTGGAGAGGAGAAGAAAAGAAGAGAAAGGTTTTAGGAAGCGACAATGGGACGGAGCCGACGCCTAACCCTAGCGCCCGGTGACCTGTTCTTGGCCGCGGCATCGCCAGCTGGTCCCAGGTTTGGCTCGCGGTTCCATTGCCTCGGGTCGAAGACAGGCTCAGATGGGGAGGAGGCGTTGGCTGAGTGCGAGGCATTGGATGCTTTGGATGATGTCGACGGTGGGCTCGGGTGGACGATTGTTTCATGGCGGCGGCGGCGGTTGTTAGATGATGAACTACGGCAAAATTTCTGGGAGGAGATGGGATTCCTGATGAAGGCTTCCAGGTTCTAGGAGAAGGACGGTTCTCCGCAGAGATCTAAGTTGCCACGGCCTTCTTCTCTTGGGCCTGCCATTATCGCGGGGAGGAGGTGTGGCTCTTAGTGGTGTGCACGTCAGGCGGTGTCAATCTTGCCGGGGTCGGTGAAACCATGGCGGGAGGCGCTACCTCGACGATGTTCGTCTGCTCCGCCGCTACTAGGGCGGCTCATCATGGAGGCGATTGATCGCACCAGGGCGGCCGTGGCGATCGGCTCGGTGGGCCCTACGAATATTTGTGATGGGCCTTCTGAGGCTGATTTGGGTCTGGCTCGGACTGCTGAAGACCAGCTCGACTCGTACGAGGACAGGTTCTTGTGGTTTGGTATCGCTAGAAGATTCAAGGCGGCATGGACCAGGGGCCTATCCTCAACTCCGATAACTGTGATCGATCATACTCCGTCGCATTCTCCGTCTCATGCTTCCGTCTTCTCTCCGCCGTGTTCTCCGGCCGCGAGGACTACGTCTCTAGGAAGATCCTACGCGGAGTTGCTTGTGTCGCTGCTAGTGTCCATGGCGGGACTAAACCCTACGGGTCCCCATGCCGCGGCGAACAACCCGTGTGGTCCACCTGCTAGTGCGCATGTGCCTCGTGGGGCTGCTGCTACGCCTCCTTCCGCCAGGTCATGCCTAGGCCTGCTTCTCCAGCGCCTGGTGGCACGACGGCGGTGCCTCCGCCCTACGGTGGGCAATATATGGCGGCTGCTGCTTCTTATGATGGGCCTCCGGTGTTTCCGCCAGGGGTGCTCGCCGCTTCACAGCCGATGTCGCTGCAGCCCCTCCACGCACCATACCGGGGGCTGACTCTCGCACCCTATGTTGGAGGGCCGTCTCATGGCTTTGGTGGAGGTGTGCAGGGGGTGGCCCAGGTCTCTGGTCAGTATGGGGCTCCTCTCGTGTTGCCCGCCAATGGAGGACAGTAGTTCGCTGCGGGTGGGGGTGCACCCGTGGCTGCCGCATTGAAGAGGAAAAAGAAAAAGAAGGTTGCTAGGGTTGCACAGCCACCGCTACAGCCTAGGGCGTTTGGTAATGTACAGTATGCGGCTCCTCAACCTCAGATCATGGGTCAACAACAGGTTGGTTATCAGCAGAACTTGGGGTCGGGGGTGCTCCACCACCTTATCAAGCTATGGTCCAGCCTCAGCACATATAGTATGCTTCACAGACTGGGGGCATGGAGGCTCCTGCTGTTCTGATACCTGTGGTGGTGACAAAGAAACCTAAAAAGGCCGTCAGATGCTGGAAGTGCGCTGTCGATTCCCATGCCACCAAGGACTGCAAGGCTGCTCATTATTTCTATATTTCTGATGTTACTTCTCACCCAACTTTGAGGTGTCCTGTTCTGAAGCAGCCTCGGACGACTGCCTATATGGTTGGTTGTGGACATGATCAGACTTTGTTTGCGCAGATTCCAGATAGTGTGTTTCGTGACAACCTGGGGCCTAGTCAAACTCCTATTGCCTTGGTCCAGGTTACTGGTGATATGGTCTCTGCGGAGGTGGTTCAGGGTCAGATAGCGAGGAGATGTCAGGTTCGGACACAGTGGAAGTGGGAGGCTATGCCCCATGGTGACAGCAAGTTCTTGGTCAGTTTACCATCATTTGAGGATCTGGATAGGTGGATGGTAGTCAGTTCTCCATGCCTCTAGGAAAGACACAACTATCTATATCTGCCTACAAGACTCAAGAAGTGCCTCATAAGTGTGAGTTGCATCAGATTTGGTTGCATGTGGAGGGGGTTCCGCATTCCTTGCATACTTTCCTCGGTCTGTGGGCTATTGGATCTCTCCTGGGAACCCCTCTCGATGTCAATCTGCAGAGTCTGCAGCGAAGGGGTGTTGTTCGCATCTTGGTTGGCATGTTTGACATTACTGTATTTAAAAGCCAAGATTCTTTGGGCTCCTTTCTTACTTCTGATGCGGTTGTTAAACTCAAAGGGTATGAGCTTCAGTTTAGGATGGAGCCTCAGGGGTATGGTCTAGAGCCAGATTTCTCACCGTACTTGTGGAGGAAGCACAATGATGATTCTGATGGGAATGGTACCAGGAATGATGGGGATGATGCTATGGATACTTCAGAACATGCCCTTCCTCCCTCCATGGATGGGGCACCCTTAGGACAGCTGTCTGGGCAAGGGAACTATGCATCATCTTCGTTGCATCAGGCTCCTATGCAAGTTTATGTTGTTACTCCTTTTAATGCTTCCCCTACTACTCCGCGTGGAATTGAACTCTTGGATGCCTTGCCTTTGGACTCCCCCTGTGATGACCCACAAGTATAGGGGGTGTATCGCAGTATTTTCGAGGGGAGTGAAACCCAATTTATTGATTCGACACAAGGGGAGCCAAAGAATACTTATCAGCCTTAACAACTGAGTTGTCAATTCAGCTACACCTGGAAACAATCTTGCTCACAACAGTTTATCAGTAGCAACAGTTTTGTAGTAGGAATAGTAAAGTAACAGTAGTAGTAAAGCAAAGACAGTAATAACAAAAGCAGTAACAGTGGGATTCGAGTGCGGTAGGCATAGGGATGGATGGACGGGCGTTGCATGGATAAGACAATTCACATAGCAATCAGAACATAGGGCAATTGCAGATAAATAAGATAAAGCATCCAAGTACTAGACAATCCTAGGCATGTGTTCCATATATAGTCATACGTGCTCGCAATGAGAACTTGCACAACATCTTTTGTCCCGCCGACCCGTTTGCGGCGGGCCTCTAGGGAACTACTGGCAATTAAGGTGCTCCTTTTAATAGAGCACCGGAGCAAAGCATTAACACTCTATGAACACATGTGATCCTCACATCAAAGCCTTTCCCTTCCGGCTACCCCGATTTCTGCCACTTCGGGACCATAGGTTCCGGACAACAACATGTGTATACAACTTGTAGATAAGACCAAGAACAATACTATCATAATAAATCAATAACATGTTCAGATCTAAAATCATGGCACTCGGGCCCTAGTGACAAGCATTAAGCATGACAAGGTTGCAACAAAGGCATAAAGCACTAATAAGAGATACTAGGCACTATGCCCTAACAATCTGATGCCATTACATGAACGATCTCATCCAATACCTACCATCCAAATAGCCTACAACGGGGGATTACTCACTCATAGATGGAAGAAACTTGGATGGTCGATGAAGATGATGGTGGAGATCGATGGAGATGGCTCCGGGGGCACTTCCCCGTCCCGGCAGGGTGCCGGAACAAAGACTTTCTGTCACCCAAATCTCCCCTTTGGTGACGGCGGCGCAGCGGAACTTTTCGTGGAAAATCGTCGAACCCCCCGAAGTTTTTAGGTCAGAAGGCTTCTTATAGGCGAAGAGGGAGACTGAGGGGGTGCCTGGGGCCACCACACCAGGCCCTGGCGCGGCCAGGCCCAGCCCGCGCCTAGGGGGGTGTGGCCAGCCCCTGGCCCTCCTCCGTCTCGTATTCTGGCTCCGTGAGTCTTCTGGAAAAATAGGCACTTTGGCTTTTGTCCCGTCCAATTCCGAGAATATTCATTTTCTGACTTTCCTAGAACCAAAAACAGCAGAAAACAGGCAGTTGGCGCTGTGGCTCTTGTTAATAGGTTAGTCCAAGAAATCATATGAAAAGTACTCCAAAGTGTGGACAAAACACAAGAAAGTGGATAAAAACAAGCATGGAGCATCAAAAAGTATAGATACATTTCCAATGTATCAACATCCCCAAGCTTAACTCCTGCTCGTCCTCGAGTAGGTAAGTGATAAAAAGAAAGAATTTTTGAGGTGACATGCACCATCAAAGACTTGATCAAAGTATTTGCAAAACATTCAAAGCTAGGATCATAGTACTTCAATCATAACATGAAAGACAAAGTTCTAACAATAGGCAAAGAAACTATGATGCAACATGAAAAGGCACAAACAAAAGATTCATGAATAACAATGCTTTGCAAGACGTTTGTTTGTTTCACATAAAGAAAACATAGCATAATAGTATTCAGCTTGTACCTCAATAGAGTAGCAAATATAAATGCATAGGACACCTTCAAAGTTCATAAGAGTGACTAGATACAATAGTTTTAAACAAGCAATAACAAGTTATGCATCAATCAACTAGTCTTGGGACAATGCACATAGAACTAAGAATGGCCACTATGCTCTCAAAGTAGGTGCATAAAGATAGAAGGTGGAGACTCAATATAATGGTGGAATAAAAGCCTTTTGTAAAAAAAGGAAGTAGGGATTCAAGTCTCATAAAGAGCTTCCAAAAATTATGGTACTTATAGTTTTCAGCTCTCATTGCCCCTATCATAAGCATCTTGAAGTGATTAAGGTTAAAGTGAACAAACTATGGTGTACATGCTTGACGAAGTATAAGTCAGAAATCTCATGTCCCTTGTATACGAGGGTCGCTCCTCATGCTACTCAAGTTTAGTCACCGGTAAGTTC
This sequence comes from Avena insularis, assembly GCA_023614405.1. Classification (NCBI taxonomy): domain Eukaryota; kingdom Viridiplantae; phylum Streptophyta; class Magnoliopsida; order Poales; family Poaceae; genus Avena; species Avena insularis. The sequence goes on along the minus strand of CM042696.1, from coordinate 35,082,021 downwards.
TTGTCATCGTAAGTACATGTGTATCATTGAGAACCGCCAACGGGGTACCCCTTGCCCGATGATACGGAAGAATCTCCATATCAAAATGACAAGGCAAGCAGACAACGAGCATCTCAGCATTCTTCTTATTTACCATGGGAATATGGTGCTTTTTTCTCTCTTTCCTCTTTTCATAGTATCTCTGTTTTTTTTCTCTTTTCTCTTTTTTCTCAATATAGGACTCTTTTTTTTATAAGAGGAATGCTTCATAGACAGCTCATTATGGTTACGCTACAGGTTTCCACCATGTCAGCATGGATTAGACCAGTGCCCGTGCTTTCTAACACATATACATAACTCCATGGACTTACAAGCTCCCCTTTCATTTCACACCGACGACATCCATATACAAAAGAGCATGATATCAACTAGGTACAAGTACCAAGTGCAATGTTGAAAGCGTTCCCCATGAAAGCATGGTTCTGCTAATTCCCAACAAATAAGTGCAAGCTTATACAACATAGAAGACACAATGGTTCAAGTTTATTAAGGGAAAGTAAAGTAAAGTGTGCCTTCAAGTTCGTGAGAGCTTTAATCACTAGTTTTCTCATAACAAGTGGAAGGTAAACAAAAGCATGAATATACTTGGAATAGCATAAGCTAGTAGGTAGGTATGGTGGACTCTTTGGAATAACTTGGTTTAGGGAGTTGGATGCATGAGTGGAACTCATACTTTGTTGTGGAGGCTAGCAAAAGACTGAGAGCAACAAACTAAGAGAGCAATAATGGCCATAATCATGCAGAGCGACAAAACATCATTGATCAAAGCATAAAGTGATACTACAAGTTGAAAACTAAAGGATCATGAAGGCTATGGTGACTTGAGATAGTCATAACATGGTGTGAGCATGTGCCAAGTCAACCCAAATAAAGCATCAAAGGAGAATACCACTATACTATGCTTTAATATGCTAAAACAATGCATGATTCATCCAAGGCACATTAAGAAATCTCAATTGTTTATAACAAGTCATGCTACAGCAAATAATACTAAGCATAAAGCCAAAAAAAATATCAAGCATGGCATGACAAAGCATAGCCACAGTCAAAAACAAGCTCTTTTTACCACATATGCATGAACTTTCCTACTCTTTTCCAAACCAAACCAAACTATTTGAACACCAATATATGAAAGGGGGGGTCCAACCAATTTATTCAGCAAACCATGCAAACTAAAAACTAAAACGAAAACAAAAAAAGAAGACGCTCCAAGAAAAACACAACCGTGCATGAAACAATAAAAATGAAGCGTTTGGAAGAAACCTGGGATTTTTATTGATGAAGAAGGGGATGCCTTGGGCATCCCCAAGATTTGACGCTTGTACTTCTTGGATATTTTTTGGGGTGACACTCGTGGCATCCCCAAGCTTGAACTTTAGTCCATCCTTCATCTCATTACTCATTCCTTCCATACACCTGAAATTTTTCCTTCATACAAAACTTCACACAATCTCATTAGCAACATTAGTGCACTTAAGATAAATAAGTCTCAAGGTTCAGTTCTAACACCCAATAAACTTCCATTAGAATAGTATCTACTGTAGCACTTCCCTCAAAAAGCTCAATTCCCCAAAGGAACTCAAGAAGGAACTAACAAGAAACAAATGCAGAAAATGGCAGAAATCTGTCAAAACAGACCAGCAGGTAAAGACGAATTTGTTTGAAGAGCTTCTGTTGCTCAAATCAAAAAGTTTTGCACTAACGAAAATTAGATAACAACCTGGGGCAGAAGCACAAAAAATTACAGATCAATCCGACGTACAGAGCTCTCTCAGGAATTTTTACGGTGAAGCATAGAAATCTGTTTCGGGACAGCAACTTTCCCAATCATTACTTCACTCTCATTAGAGGTTACTCTTGGCACAAAAAGCAAATAAAAAGGATAAGGAACGGTTATTATAGAGGTAATAACTTCCAAGACGCAACTAAAACTCTTGGGTTATCTCCCAACAAGTACTTTTCTTTAACGCCTTTAATTTAGGCATAAGGAAAAACTATAATGGATATAATAGAAGTAAGCGGAGATAATCATGGTGAAAACATTGTTTTGTTCAATGAAATCCTTTTGTTAACAAGGTTGATCAGGTCTTATTACCAAAACAATTTCATATGAGACAAAACTTTGTATTCCACTAATGATTATGTTACCTCAACCTTGATAGCAATGGTCCCAATCATAATAGTTTCAAATTTTTCTCTTCGTATGGGACAATATATTTATTCCAACTTGAATGCCCTCAACATGTTCAATTGAATTAAATTTTCAATCTTCTTGAGGAAATATACAATGTGTTCATTGAAGGTCACCTTCCCTTGATTACAATTAATAACAGTTCCTGCAGTATTTAAGAAAAGGTCTCCCAAGAATAATAGACATAATATCATCTTCAGGCATAAAAGTTTGAGAGGATGCTCTCATAAGAAATAAGAGTTAAAGTAAAAGAGAGCATCAAGGAGCAAATCCAAAACACATTTAAGTCTAACCCACTTCCTATGCATAGGAATCGTGTAAGAAAATAAATTTGCAAAGAGCAAAGTGACAGGCATAGGAAGATAAAACAAGAGTAACTTCAAAACTTTTAGCACATAGAGAGGTGTTTCAATACCATGCAAACTCCTACCACCATATTTTCCTCTCTCAAAATAATTTTCAGTAGCCTCATGAATAAACTCAACAATATAAATATCACATAAAGCATGCTTTTCATGATCTACAAGCACTAGAGCCTTATCATAAACATTTTCAAATGAAACCTCGGTAACATAACATCCATCCTCCTTTAGTAAGCATGTAGGACAATCAAATAATGTAAGGGATAAAGAGTTACTCTCATTAGAAGGTAGGCATGGGTAGCTAATCCATTCTTCCTCCTTTTGTTCATCACTGTCCTCCTCTTTTTCATCTAATGAGATTTCAGGTTCATCAATTTCTTCTTCCATAGGAGCCTGCAAGGCATTAGTCTCTTCCATTTGTGGAAAGCATTTATTAAAATACTCAAGAATATAGCCATTTTAATCCTTGTAATTATCAAAGCAAAATTTAAGCATACCATACACCTCATATTTGTAAGGTGAATCATCAATATTTTCAAGCAAACTAGCAAGTTCAAAAGCACCCTTCCAAGCAATAAATTCTTCAATTTGTTCCGCATCATAAAAGTCATAAATTCCTTTAGCATAGGAAGATATGGTATCATTATCACTATACTCACATTGAAAAGGGAGGTGTTTATACCTCTTTCTGCAACAAGACTCATCACAGCAATAAGTAACATTATAAGTAGAGCACACGTTTCTAGCAATGGTATACAACCTATCAATTTGTTCCCATAAGTGTTTCCCTTTTTGTGACAAGCGGTGTTCCTTATAATAATATTTTTGATCTTTCGTGAACCCACCTTGCCAATAAGCTTCAGTTTCAAAGAAACCAACCATTGACAAGAAGCATGACAAAGCAAGACAATAACAGACCAACGAAAATAACAACTAGAGTAGGAACTAATTTTTTGTATTTTTTATAAAGAAACAAGCAAACAAGGAGAAAATAAACTTAGCTTGAACAATAGTGAATCCAAGTGGACTTGATAAATAAAGCTATGCTCCCCGGCAACGGCGCTAGAAAATAGTCTTGATGACCCACAAGTATAGGGGGTGTATCGCGGTATTTTTGAGGGAAGTGAAACCCAATTTATTGATTCGACACAAGGGGAGCCAAAGAATACTTATCAGCCTTAACAACTGAGTTGCCAATTCAGCTGCACCTGGAAACAATCTTGCTCCCAGCAGTTTATTAGTAGCAACAGTTTTGTAGTAGGAATAGTAAAGTAACAGCAGTAGTAAAGCAAAGACAGTAGTAACAAAAGCAGTAACAGTGGGATTCGAGTGCGGTAGGCATAGGGATGGATGGACGGGCGTTGCATGGATAAGCCAATTCACATAGCAATCAGAACATAGGACAATTGCAGATAAATAAGATAAAGCATCCAAGTACTAGACAATCCTAGGCATGTGTTCCATATATAGTCATACGTGCTCGCAATGAGAACTTGCACAACATCTTTTGTCCTGCCAGCCCGTTTGCAGCTGGGCCTTTAGGGAACTACTGGCAATTAAGGTGCTCCTTTTCATAGAGCACCGGAGCAAAACATTAACACTTCGTGAACACATGTGATCCTCACATCAAAGCCTTTCCCTTCCGGCTACCCCAATTTCTGTCACTTCGGGACCATAGGTTCCGGACAACGACATGTGTATACAACTTGTAGATAAGACCAAGAACAATACTATCATAATGAATCAATAACATGTTCAGATCTGAAATCATGGCACTCGGGCCCTAGTGACAAGCATTAAGCACGACAAGGTTGCAACAAAGTCATAAAGCACTAATAAGAGATACTAGGCACTATGCCCTAACAATCTGATGCCATTACATGAACGATCTCATCCAATCCCTACCATCCCCATAGCCTACAGCGGGGGATTACTCATTCATAGATGGAAGAAACTTGGATGGTCGATGAAGATGATGGTGGAGATCGATTGAGATGGCTCCGGGGGCACTTCCTCGTCCCGGCAGGGTGTCGGAACAGAGACTTTCTGTCCCCCGAATCTCCCCTTCGGTGGCGGCGGCGCAGCCGAACTTTTCATGGAAAATCGTCGAACCCCCCGAAGTTTTTAGGTCAGAAGGCTTCTTATAGGCGAAGAGGGAGACCGAGGGGGTGCCTGGGGCCACCACACTAGGCCCTGGCACGGCCAGGCCCAGCCCGCGCCTGGGGGTGTGGCCAGCCCCTGGCCATCCTCTGTCTCGTATTCTGGCTCCGTGAGTCTTCTGGAAAAATAGGCACTTTGGCTTTTGTCCCGTCCAATTTCGAGAATATTCATTTTCTGACTTTCCTGGAACCAAAAACAGTAGAAAACAGACAGCTGGCACTGTGGGTCTTGTTAATAGGTTAGTCCAAGAAATCATATGAAAAGTACTCCAAAGTGTGGACAAAACACAAGAAAGTGGATAAAAACAAGCATGGAGCATCAAAAATTATAGATACATTTCCAATGTATCACCCTGCATGGGAGTAAGTTAGCAAGAGGGTCGCCTCGAGTCTCGCCTTCCCAATTACATGATGCTCTTCAGGCGGTGAGGGGGTCGCCTAATGCTCTTTTGATGGCTTCTCCTGCTCGGTGTAGACCGAATGTGTTGGGTCGATCCATACCAAGACCCACGATGCATGGGCTGAGTCTAGTATTGATGAAGGTCTGCGGTGAGGCGGCTTGTGGTGGGCTAGCTCAGGTGGAGCTAGTTGTTCGATCACTGGGCGGGCCGGCTTCGGATGTGGCCCAGGAGGGGTTGACCAGCCCGGGCTCCTCTCCGGTGACGCCGAGCTAGGGACGCGGGCGAGGCTGGCCATTTGGGCCAGGCGTTGGCCCAGCTCGGAGGCGCGAGATGTGCAGATCGGCAGGCTCTGGCGGTGGCCCAGGAGTTGGGCTCGGTGGCCCAGTCGGCGCTTTCGAGCACAGGAGGCTCTCCGATCCAGGCAGGACTGGGCTCTGATGATGGTTCTTCACGGGACGGTCGGCACCTTGAAGGAGATCTGGCCCAGGAGGGGTCGGGTTCCTCCCCTGGTATGGTGTCATCTGGACTATGCGAGGGCGCATGCGGCTTCACGAGGAAGGTTCCGATGGATGGCACCCTAGCACGTAGGAGCTCTCCGCATGGTACTGATGCTCTTGGAGCATCGGCTACTAACGAGGACTCCTTGGTGAAGGCCATGCGTAGGAAGGCGGAGAAGAATCTGGACTCTCAAGGTATAAACAGTTCATCTAAATCTTTCCTTTTGTTTTCTACCCCTGTTATTGTTGATAAGCTATCCAATGTTGGTGTTAGCATGGGTAGTTCTATAAAGGAAATTAATCTTTCTAGTTCTGTTTTGATACATATGGAGGTTGACCATTTAATAGTTACTCCTAAGGTTTCTTTTGTTCCTGATACTTCCTCGATGGAGGAGGAGGAGTTGCATGCCATAGTAGATGGTCAACTCCTCTCTCACTTAGTTGGTGAAGCGTCAGAGGTGGGTTTTGATGAGACTGGGCTGGGCTCATTATATGAGCTTAAAGCTTCTGGTCGAAAATCAAAGAACCTAAAATCTCGCAAGAGGTCTCGTGTATCCAAATCCCCTATTGTTGCTCAATGAATGGCATGTTCTCAAATTGCAGAGGTCTTCGTGACTTGGCTAAATATTTATTTTTTGCCGATTGTGTAAGAGATCATAAGTTGAATGTTTTGGGTATTTCTGAGACCGGGATACGTGATTTCTCACAAGCCCAACTCAATCACCTTTCTAGCGGAGTGGACTTTATGTGGGTATCACGTCCACCGCGTGGTCGATCTGGGGGAATCCTATTGGGCGTCAGAGATGATACTATGGATGTCTTAGCTAGTTCGAATGGAGACTTTTTTATTAAACTCCATATTCATAAGAAGGCTGATGATTTCTTATGGTCTCTAGTCGCTGTATATGGGGCTACCTAGGATGTTTATAAACCGGACTTCTTGCGTGAATTGGTTAATTTGGCCAAGGATAATCCGTACCCTATTCTTATATGCGGGGATTTTAACTTGCTGAGATTCCCTCATGGGAAAAGTCGGGGCCATTTCGATGAACATTGGCCTTTCATGTTTAATGTTGTCATTGACATTTTAGACTTAAGAGAGGTTACGATGTTAGGAAGACAATTCACCTGGGCTAATAGTCTTCTGGAGCCTACATATGAAAAACTGGATAGAGTGCTTATGGATACCGAATGGGAAGAAAAATCCCCTATGGTAACTGTTCGTGCTCTAGAGCGTATTGAGGCGTTGTCGGATCATGCTCCTTTATTATTGTCTGTTGGAACACCACCACGAAATGCCAAACATAGTTTCAAATTTGAACTTGGATGGATGGATCGTGATGGCTTCTATGAATTGGTGAAAGCTATTTGGGAGAAACATGTTAGTGGTCAAATGCCTATACAGCCATGGAACAACAAAATGCGAGCATTGCGCAAGTTCCTTTGCGGTTGGGCTAGACATACTGCTGGAATCCTAAAAAATGATAAAATACGCATTTCATCTATTCTTAACAATTTAGAGGCTGCTGCAGAAGTCAGGCTTTTAACTGCACAAGAGATTGGGCTTCAAAACCAATCGAATGCACAAGTTGCTAGACTACTCCGCGAGGAGGAACTAAAATGGTACCAACGCTCTAAAGCAAAATTTATTCTTGAAGGAGATGCGAATACAAGATACTTTCATGTTGTTGCCAATGGCAAGCATAAAAAGAAACTTATTCACTCTTTAATTCAGAATGAAGGTACGATTGAGGGTCAAGAGCAACTAAAATCTTATATTACTAATTGATACGTCCATTTTGCATCACTATTATATATCATAATTTACTGTTATTCATTGATATATTTCATATTAAGAGATGATACTTATGTTATTTCATCTGTTTTTGCATGATTGATGACTTTTGGAGGATGGACCGCTGAAGTCAGGATTCTGATGGAAAAGGCACTGTTTGGAGGCGAAATTCACGAAGATCAGAAAATCCCAAAAAATATATAGAAAATCCTATTTTTCCAGAAGACGAAGGATGCTAGAAGGGGAGCGGAGATGGGCCACGGGGGGGCCACACCACCCCCTGGTGCGGGCCAGCCCTGGCTGCGCCACCAGGTGGTGTGGTCACCCTGGCCCACCTCTGGCTCTACTCTTTGGCGTATATATTCCCCACGAAACCCTAAGACTCGGGGAGCAACCACAGAAAGATTTCGCCGCCTCTACGGGGCGGAAAACTTCAAAGAGAGAAAGAGCTCTCCGGCAGGCAGAAATCTGTCGGGGAAATTCCTTCCCAGAGAGGGGAGATCTTCGCCATCAACACCACCATAAAGTTGGAATTCATCGGGATCACCATCATCTCCACCAGCACCATCATCACCACTCCGTACCGATGTAATAATTGGGTTGAATCTTGCATAGTTCTTAGGGGAAACTTTCCCGGTGTTGATTACTTGTTGTAATTGATGCTATTGAGTGGAATCATTGAATTATTGTTATGTTCAGATTGTTACTTATCATTATTCCATCTCTAATCTTCATCCATATGATGTCTCGTGAGTAGTTCGCTTAGTTCTTGTGGACATGGGAGAAGTCATGTTGTTAGTAGTGGAATTGTGTTGAGAAAGATTTAATAGTTTGTTATTTAAGTTGTGATGTTATTCTTCTAGTGGTGTCATGTGAACATCGACTACATGATACTTCACCTTTATGGGCCAAAGGAATGCATTGTGTATTTGGCTATTAATCGTAGGGGTTGCCGGAGTGACAGAAATCTGAACCGCCGTTAGGAAACCTTTGCACAAGGGAGTGTAGGATCTCAGAGTTTAAAGTAAGTTGTGGTTAGGTTTCTATCTTAATTACTTTATTATACTTGCGGATGATTGCAAGGGGTTTAATCACAAGTATGTATTAGTCCTAGGAAGGTCAGTACATTAGCACAGGTTCACCCACACAACACTTATCAAACTAAAGAAGATTAATCAACTATATGAAGCGAAAGCACTTGACGATATTTCCATGTGTCCTCGAGAACGTTTGGTCATCTTAAGTAATACAACCGGCTTTTCCATTGCTAAAGAAAGGATTGGGCCACTTGCTGCATCTATTATCATTGTCTTTTGTTTACTCGCACTTTATTTATCTGCATTATCAAAAATCCCTAAAAATCCGTTTGCTAAGTATTTATAGAGGATTCCTGCTCCAAGCCACTCGTCAACACATTCTGCTCTTTGTTGGGTTCTACACTCTTACTTATCGGAAATACTGCGATACACCCCCTATACTTGTGGGTCATCACTAATTATTACAAATCCTTGTTTGGGGCAACGCCAGATAATTCATTCGTGATGGATGAGTCTCAAGCAGCGGATATTCCTCATGTTTCTATTGAGGAGAACAACTTTCTAACCGCTTCTTATACGGAGGAGGAGGTCAAAAAAGCTATTTTCTAAATGGAACATAACAAAGCACCAGGGCCTGGTGGCTTTCAGCGGAATTCTATCAAAAATTCTAGGAAGTTATTAAGGAGGACCTGATGCATCTTTTTGAGTTCTTACATGTTGGTCAGCTTGACATCTTTAGTCTCAATTTTGACAACATTATTTTATTGCCTAAGGTTAATGATGCAAAACGTATACAACAGTATCATCCAATCTGTCTTCTTAACGTTAGCTTTAAAATCTTCACAAAAGTTGCTACGATTAGATTAAATTCGGTAGCTGATCATGTCATACACCCATCTCAAACTGCCTTTATGCAAGGAAGAAACATCCTAGATGGAGTAGTAATCCTGCATGAAACAATCCATGAACTACATTCAAAGAAACTAAATGGTGTACTATTCAAGATTGACTTTGAGAAGGCATATGACAAGGTTAATTGGTATTTCCGTCAGCAAACACTCCGAATGAAAGGTTTTTCGGAGGAGTGGTGTGCTCTCATAAAGTCTTTTTTGTCTGGTGGTAGTGTTACCATTAATGTCAATGACGACATTGGCAACTACTTCCAAACCAAAAAAGGGTTGAGCCAAGGGGATCCACTATCGCCTATACTATTTAAAATAGTGGCAGATATGTTGGCTATCTTGATTGAGAGAGCCAAGGCTGATGGCCAAATTGAAGGATTGGTTCCCCATCTAGTTGATGGTGGTCTCTCCATTCTTCAATACGCTGACAATACAATCTTATTTATGGAACACGATCTGGAGAAGGCTAAGAATCTAAAATTAATTTTATCAGTATTTGAGCAACTCTTTGGATTGAAAATTAACTTCCATAAAAGTGATTTGTATTGTTTTGGCGAGGCTAATAACGATGCCCACCTATATGCTGAACTTTTTGGCTGTGGTTAGGGAAGTTTCCAATCAACTATCTGGGAATACCGATACATTATCGGCGCCTCGCGATTGTTGAATGGAAACTCGTTGAGGAAAGGCTACAGAAATGTCTTAATAGTTGGAAGGGTAAGCTACTATCTCTTGGCGGAAGACTTGTTCTCATAAATTCAGTACTCACCAATATGGTATTGTATATGATCTCGTTTTTCCTAATACCAAAAGGTGTCTTGAAGAAAGTGGATTATTTCCGATCAAGATTCTTTTGGCAACGGGATAGTGAAAAAAAAGTATCGACTAGCCAGATGGAATGTGGTTTGCCGACCGAAAGAGTATGGTGGACTAGGCATACATGATTTGCAAGTCAAAAATACCGTGCTTTTGGGTAAATGGTTATTTAAACTACTTATAGAAGATGGTGTCTGGCAAACCATTCTATGGAGGAAGTATGTTGGTTTTAAAGCTGTGTCTCAAGTGGTTTGGAAACCCGGTGATTCACATTTTTGGGCGGGACTAATGGCATCCAAAAAGCATTTCTTTCAATATGGTATTTTCAATATTAAGGATGGTTCGCATATTAGATTCTGGGAAGATATATGGCTTGGCCAAACTACTCTTCGTGAACAATATCCAGCTCTCTATTCGATTGTTAGACACAAAGAGGATACACTTTCCACAGTGTTGGAAACTAATCCTCCTAATGTGTCTTTTAGAAGAAGTCTCATAAGTCCTAGACTCATGTCGTGGAACAATCTTTTATTACGATTATCCAAGATACAACTATCGGAGGGTGTGGACGAGTTCAAATAGAAACTACTAGAGAGTGATAATTTTTCTGTGGACTCAATGTATAGAGCTTTCATCCAACCTAATATTCCAGTTGATGATAATAGTAAAATTTAGAAGTTGAAATTACCCCTTAAAACAAAGATATTTGCATGGTATCTTCGTAAAGGGGTAATTTTTACAAAGGATGATCTTGGTAAGAGGAATTGGCATGGAAGTACACAATGCGTGTTTTGTCACAGTAACGAGACAATACGATATTTATTCTTCCAGTGTAAATTTGCTCGTGCTATATAGTTAATCACCCAAGTGGCCTCTGGTTTATGTCCTCCTCAGTCGGTAACCAATGTTTTTGGTAACTGGTTACATGGGATACATGATAAATATGAGATTTTGTTTAGGGTGGAAGCGCTTGCCATTATTTGGTCGATTTGGCTATGTAGAAATAACAAGATTTTTAATAATATTGTGTCTTCTTCTCTGCAGGTTATCTATCGAGCTACAGCTATTCTCCGATCATGGATACCCTTCAGCGTGTGGAGCTTCGCGACTTATCTGTGGATTGGAGGACACGGTGAAGGATATTCTCCCGACATAGATGGCAGCGTGATCTCCGTATCAATCAACATTAGCTCAATGCGCTTTACTTTCTAGCATGCTTTGTAATTTTTATACTTTCAAGTTGGATACTTGGTGTGTGGTTGATCGGTTGTGTGTATCCTAGTTATACAGAGACCGGGTATAAATATTACTTCTAATTAATATATGCGCACATTTAAAAAAAAAAGAACAGAAGAGCAACTCCTCCACACCTAAACGCAGAAAATTGGAGCCATGTATGCAGCTGGTGCATCCGTTTGCTGATCCCCTGCCCCGATCGATCGATCGAAAAGACATTCTCCGTTGTTGTTCCACACGCTGGCATTTGGATTACCAACCATACAGAGCTAGAGACATCTATATTGGCCGCCATGCAGAGTCTGGCCAACAACCAATCTGTTGGTTTTGCCTCAATCTGAGACAAAGTTTTGTTCTACAGGTACTTATATGTATCAATTGCTGCCACATTCGTTCTTCAGTAAGTAGTTTAAACAGCCATTTACTAAGTAAACGCTTGTTTTTAACTTCAAGTACCTCGATTCCAAACCCTTCCTGATCTTTCGGACGATAAATAATATTCTACTTTATTACCCTATATTTCTATTTAGTATCATCACTTTGCCAAAAAAAAACATGACCGAAAAAATCCAAACGCTTTCATGCCCCTTTAGGTATCTCAAGAAACGAAAGTATAAACATTGGTAGACCACTTTAATTTATCATATGCCTTCTCAAAATCAATAAATTGACATCAGAATAACAACATTATGTTCATTAAATTTCGATAAGCGCCCGTGTTACTGTCACCATTTAGAGCGAAAGTACTTTCTCCGAGTCATGTTCGAAGAATTGTTTTCCATGATATGAAGTAAAACCCAAAACAACGAAGGTGAATTCAGCATGTCCACTTCTATTTTGAACTAATAGTATAGACTAGTTGCCTACTGAAATGAGAAAATCAATGGCACGTACGGACGGACGACGCTAGCACATGAATTGGTTGGGCACCTGAACCCATTACGAATTGGGCGAACTAGTGGGCCATCTCTGAATCTTTCAAGTATTGTAGTATACAGAATAAACAGTTTGGAGAAACGTTATACTTTGAGACTTGAGAGGAGCAGAAGAGAAGCGCAACTCCACACCTAAACGCAGAAAATTCGAGGTACTCCCTCCGTCTCAAAATAAATGACGTGGGTTTGTTTAGATTCGGATGTATCTAGACACGTTTTAGTATATAGGTACATGTGAATCTAGACAAAGTCAAGTCTCTTATTTTAGGACGGAAGGAGTACTACAAAACATTCTCCGGTGTTGTTCCACACGCTGGCATTTGGATTACCAACCGTAGCTAGGTAGAGAAACCTGTTGGCCCGCCGCCTTGGAAGCAGAGTCTGGCCAACAACCGATCTAATCACTCGGTTTACTGCTATATATTGCCTGCCATTGACCCATGTTCTTGCATCCAAAGCAGTCTTGCAGTCATCACTACCCAAGTAGCCAGAGACACGACGCTAAACCATCCCAAAGAAACTACTCAGCTGATACCCAGCAATGGCTTCCAGCGCGAGCTTGTTGGTGGCCATGGTCGTGGCGTGCACGCTCCTCGCCGGCAACACGTGCTACGGCGCACGCAACTTGGCTGACACCTCACCGGCGGCCGCCCCTGCCGCTGCTGTCCCTGCCGTGCCGAAAGTGCCCACGGCCTTGCCTACGCTCCCGCCGATGCCTGCTGTGCCCAATGTACCGGCGGTGACCATGCCGCCTATGCCAACTGTACCCGCTGTCACTGTGCCAACCGTGCCGCGCGCAACACTGCCGCCGATGCCAGCCGTGCCCGCCGTCACAGTGCCAACCGTGCCGCAGGCGACACTGCCGCCCATGCAAGCCGTGCCTGCCGTGACCGTGCCAGCCGTGCCGCAGGTGACACTGCCGCCTGTGCCCACCGTGGTCGTGCCGAAGCTGGCGCTGCCGCCTATGCCCGCAATCGTTGTGCCCACAGTGACAATGGCGCCGATGCCCACCATCTCCGTGCCAAGGTGACACTGCCGCCTATGCCGGCGATCGTCGTGCCCAAGGTGACGCTCCCGCCGATGCCTTTCGTCCCCAACGTGAACGTGCCCATGCCGTTCCTGGCGCCGCCCCCTGCAGCATAGGCGCAGCATCTCCGTCAGCACGGTGGTGCGTGCATCTTCCCGGCCGTGTCGACGGTTTGCTCTTCATGCCGCACGGGCTAGATCAGTGGCTGCCAGGCTGCCACCGCAGAGTATTTGTTCGCGCGCTCTTTAATTTACATGTTCGAGTACTGTCCAGTCTCAGGTGTTCATTTTCCCTTTTCACGTCGACCTATGTTTTTTTTGTGGGAACACGTTGACGTATTTACTGTTAGTATGTTTTGACTGTTGAGGCAGGCTGTCCCTTTGTTGTAAGTATGCAATATTCCTATATATTTATATGTTGTATTTACATCACATTTTGTTTATCCTTAGGTCCCGCGCTTGGATTGAATGTAGAAATAGTGTGTCCACCGGTATTTAGTAGCTAAATATTGATGCCCCGCTGATTTTACATCCACTCCAAGCAGGCCAATATTTTTTCCGGTTTTGATATCTCTTAAGCGATCGTAGATAATTATCGGTACCCAAAAAAAAGAGAAGGCGATCTGGAGGAGACAACCAAACCTATGTAGGGGAAAAAAATCCAAGTAACTACCACAATTGACGCTAACGCTTCAAAAAAAACTACAACAATTCAATCATGCTGCAAAAAACTACCGCTCTTGTACCTTATAGTCGAAAAAACTACCCACACACTAACCGGTCATCTTAAGTCATTTGACACAGTTTCTGACAAAGACAGGCTGACATGGCATGAAGAGCTGGTATGTTTTTGCAAGAAACACCTCCACATATTGTATCTTCCAATCTTGTGTCTTTTTTTCTAAACAAGAACACAAAAATCGGTTTAATTGTCGTTTTTTAATTCTATTATTATTTTTCTTTCCTTTTCTTATCCACATCCCGTTGACCAAATAAAGTGGAGAACATCGTCTTTCTCACCTACACACGCGCGATGCCGTGCTTTTGATTCGTGCTAGCTGTGCTGCTGGCCGCCGGGTGCCACCCCGCACCCGTCGCTCCCTGGCACCGCAGCTCGGTGCCCGCGACGGGATGGGCACGCGGCCTGGTGGAGGACGGCACGGTTGGCGGCAAGTGGTGGCGGAGCACGACGGTGAGGGGGGCTCGTGGAGGACACGGTCAGCGGTGGCTCCCGTACAGTCGGAATCGAAGGTTGTCGTATGTCACACCCTCGCCCTCGACGGTGGACAAGGACTAGTCGCCAAGCTAAGCTGGCGAGCTCTCTGGGCCCAGCTGTCATACGGGTGAGCTATTGTAAGCGTGATGGGTGTGCTGACTCAGAATATAAGAGTGGTGCTTGTACTGAAAGAATATCTATTCTTTACTACTAGTAAGTTTGCACGTGCAACGCACGTCAATGAAACAACTTTACAAATGAATCAGGGTGTTATATCTTATTTTCTTTACATTTTGTTAGCTAAATCAGGGTGTCATATCTTATTTTCTTTGCATTTTGTTAGTTAAATCAGGGTGTTATATCTTGTTTTCTTTACATTATTGTACCATTATTGGGCCAAACATTTTGATACAACACACCAACATGATATATATTCAGGCACAAAAAAGTTACACAGTTGTATATGTTCATAGTTAGATCTTGTTCCAAAGTATGAACAAACTTAATTGATTTGTTGTCTTGCTAAACTTACTGATAAAAATAAAAAATATTGGCGTGCATAAAATAAGATGTCCAGTAGCCCTCACCGATAGATGATACATCTTCAATCAGATTATCCAACCACAAATGAATAACGAACATCTTTTAGCCAGGGTGGGGATGGTACAATGCCCAAAGCGTGTTCCTGAAAAGTAAAACATGTCGGATGGATTAATGTAGAGATCAATGCTTGGGTTTCATAATCTACAAAAATAATGCTTTGCATTGTGCAAACTCTCTGCTCACCAGTAACCCAAAATATCAAAAAGTATGAACAACACATAACAAATATATAGGAATAAAAACCAAACATTGATATCAAATAGCATGAACTATAGAAATTGTATGGTCATAGACTCAACAGGTGAAAAGGGAGAAAAATCTGGACCTGATTTTAACTCTAGCGTGCTTACTATCCATGGCGTGTATGTGTAACCCAAACTTACATAGAACGTCTGAAGTATATTTACCCTATCAAGGCAAAGCATGGAAAAGAAACTTCCTCCAACAGCAAATTTCATGATCAATGTGATAATTTATTTGTATCTTTTCCTAAAACATAAAGCAAAAGAACTTTAAAATATGCCAGGCCAAATATTTAGCTGACTGGGCATTGCATGCAAGATGTATAAGCTATACATGTATCAAAAAAGATCATGTAAATAAATCTAGCTCGAATTTGATTCAGAAACCATGAACACATATTACTTGCAAAATCACCAAACAGAAGGAAGAACATAATGCACGTTCCAAGAAAAATTGTATATGATGGTGTATCACTCATTCCCTATGAACCTCTATGTGGGATCTATATTTCTGTATCTTCTTAAAATTTACCCAATCTTGTTTATTGTACAATGTTCAAGAGCAGTGCAGTTACTGACATATACTTGATGATATGTAATACTCTGCTTGAGCCGAGCCAATTACCATTTATGTAGCTGGATTGAAACCACTCCCGACCCTTGCGTCTTTCCTTGTGAGCGAATCGGGGGTAACCCTACCGCGCCACCGCTAGGAGCCCTTCATCGACCTCGTCGCCGCCACGCGACGGCGCTGGAGGCCCCTGCCTTCAAAGGCGGTAGGGAGGGCTCGCGATGGACGCGTTTGAAGGCGGAGCTCCACTTATTTGCTGCGGATGGCTTCCATGGCAGCTTCTTTGTAAACAAGCTTGCTAGTATTTTAGGAGTCGGTTTGTGATCCCTGGATTCACACAATCCAGTGGAGCTCAAAGAGACTTGGTTGCTATCAACAAAGATCATATATAGCTTATTATTCCAAATTTAGAACATTAACTCAATAGCGCTATAGATTCATGATCTCCATCACTATTATGTAATAAGTGAAATTTTAACACATGCAGCTTCTAACAGGAAGGAAATAAAAAGAACTATAGTTCTTAAGAACCGGCAATCTTGCGCTTTTCTAGTTGCACAGTGAAACATAGATTACTGATTCCTTATCAACCAAATGCTTGGGATACCTTAAATGTCAAATGGTGCATGTGTGCGCAGCCCACTGCAATGCAAAAAGAGCACATACGTAGTAAGCACCGTTTAATTGATCTATTGGAGGCCAACGCTCTGCTACCTTCTTATCAGGAATAAGAGAAAACAAGAGTTTGTTCATTAGATCAGTTTGGCGGGCGATCTGGGTGGGTCTGTTGACGTGCAATCCTAGAGTAACCCGGATTTGGTGCTCGGAGTAATGCGGCATGGTGTACGTGGAAACGCTCGGATTTGGTGTCCGGGTTCCAAACAAAAGGGGCACATCGCGCAATGTCATTGGAGCGATGCTGGCCGTTCGATATCAAGTGATCAATGACTGGGAATGGATGTTCCTGCCACACTTCTTGCTTTTATAAGTAGTGGAGATTAAAGGAGAACAGGACAAGATCGTTGGTACGTCGTTTAGAATTAACCCTCAATTTGAAATAAATTACAAATAGATGCCACCGCAAAAAAGTCATCGCTTGTGGCCGCATCCCGTCCCAATCATGTCGCCCGCGCCACGTTCTACTCTCGTTCCGCTTCCACGGAGATCCCCAGGCCCTAGCCCGCCCCAGCGCCGTCAAGCCCACCAAATTTCCCTCCCACACCTCCGAAGCGTTCCCGGCCGTCGACCACACCGCCCTACTTCGCACCACCCTCCAGCGGCTGGCGGCTTGCAGCGCTAAACCTCGGGCGGCGGCGGCGGTTGGAACGGGCAACCTTCCTCGGGCGCGGCGCCGACAGCGGTTAGAAAGATTAACCTCCCTCCCTCCCTGCACAAGCCTCCCTGCCGGAGAGGAGAACACCATGGGAGCAGTTTGGCGATTTTCTTTCGAGGAGCAACCAGTCCAACCAGGAGATGAGCTCACGACCTGGGACGCGATGAGGTGGATCATTGATATCTCTTTTGTGTCGCTCCGACTAATCGGCACTTCCAGTTTCCTAAAGAATTACCTGTTCAATGGCGACAAACGCTGCCTGCTCGTCCTCTCTACCGAGGGCTAGATATATGATTTCTTAATTGATCGGTTAAATCAATTCCAGTCTGCCCTGTTTCAATTTGAAGGTGATGATGTGAGACTACACCTTTTGCTTCCATTCGATCTTCCATACTCCATTATTTGGGATGGGATAACATATCACCACTTTGAAATTAGGCGCTAACTGATGCAGAGTGTTTAAGTGACTGGTTTTATGTCTGACCACAAGTAGAGGGGGCTTAGGACTACATTATTTGCTTGTCTTAGAACATTGTTTATTATAGTACTTCCACGTTCTCTGGCTCCGTCTGGTGATTGATGAGGCTGAGAGTCTTAAAAGTCCATCAAGTGTGATAATTGCTGCTTGGTTCCTTCAAAAATCCATTTCTTAAGTATGATCATGGGAATTACAAGGCTCTGGTTACAACACTTATTCAGTTTTTTACAAGTATCATATGAAACTTACTTTCTTGTTGCATGAGACTGGATTAGCGCACACAGCACACCATTCAACTATGAGAACTGACGCCACTCAACTTCGGATTTGTGAAGGACATGATGGAAATTCACCAGCCAGGAACTTACTGGTTCTCCAGCCTACTATTAGCTGTTGTTGTTCATTGACTTGCTACTCATTCAGGAATATTATCCATGTAATCGTTTACTGTCCTTCCATGTAGAATAATTTTTACATTGCTTGCACCAGTTTTAGGGTTACAGATTCATTTATTGGTATGTTATAAACAAATTTAGTGTTATGTATCTTGGTTTGTTTCTATGTTGTGTCCTAATGCATCATGCAATTTTCAGCACTAGTGAGATCAGGGTATGGCCATATCTCCGTTAGTTAGAATACCCCTTTTGTTGCTCTTTAAGTACTGCATGTGTTAATTTCTCTTGTCGGACCATTTTCTTGGGGTCATGCTCAGATACGCAGGTCCTGATGCGTGTGCTGGGCGTAGTGGGCAAAAGCACAATGTTGTATAAGCTGCACTCTGGGGTCACAGCTCTCTACTATTCCTACGGTTGCTAGGTTTATTGATCATTCTTGTGTCATCTGATATTTGTTTTTCTACCCCTTGTGTTAAATTGAATTTTACTGATGTGTACTGTTAATGAAGCAACAAAGTTGTTGATGTTGGTAGTAGAGTAAGAAATCTACTAACTGCACATGGTTTGGTTGGATGAAAATTCTGAACTTTCTTATATAAGTGTGATTAGTTGTGCACTTTGATGAAAGCTTTGTTTCTAATTAACCATACTTGTCCTAATTTGATATGCCTTAATAGATGTTTTATCTTTATCTTAGTTCTCCATGTTGATTTTTTGCAAATCCATTTGTTAAGTAACCTGTAGTAGTGATGGATTGTTGTTCGCAGATTTTACTATGTCAAGGGGATATTAGACGTCTATCTCAACAAAAGAGTCTATCTCAACAAAAGAATGAAAACACCCTTCGGATCGAGCTAATGCCTTTTCTTGTTTTCTGCGGTGTTGCTTTCATTTTCTTTGGTTGCATTGATGTGCCCTGATAATTGCATTGAAATTTTGATCATCAATTTTTTTAATTGTGGCTTGAGTTGCCTACACACTTCCTTCAAAATGCAATTGCATCTGATGAAAAGTATCCTTTCTGAATATATAGGATGGCCTAATATGTGTGGTTTTCTTAGTCAGTTATTATACCCAGCTTAAATTATTGCACATTCAAACCTCAAAGCGGAACTCCACTTGCTTATTTGATGTGCCTTCATACAGTCTTGCAAAGCTATTATTGACACTGCTTTTTGGTTCTTGGTCCAATACACTTAGTATCACTACTAGATGCTTTTCTTTGGGATATTGTATCTTTCCAAACATGTTACTCTTCTCACTTATTTTGATATACCCTACTCCATTCCGTCTCCGAGGCATTTAACATGTGTGCTTTTCACTTCCTCCTCCTCGAGCCACATGATTAATGTTTTAGAATACAAGTAATTAATTGCAGTTCATGCTGGAATTAGGTTTCATGACCTAGAATGTCCTTGAACGAAGCACAGGTGGGGTCCGAAGGAGTGGGCATGAAGTAGCGTTGAACTTGTGAGCTGCGTGTTCATGGGTGATGCCGCTCGTTAAATTACATGTGCATTCAGATTAGCAAATTCTCGCAACTCTACTTATCTATCGCAATAATGGTTTCATGTGATTAATTCTGGTAGTTATATTGCCAGGTGATGATCAGGTGAAGTAGAGCACATGCCACCATGAAGGTGCAGGTGTGTAGTCCAGAACAAGAGTATGATCTAATTCCCATGCGTGCCTTCCTTAGCAGAAAAGACAATGCTGCAGCAATAGTGCAACACCGAATATGTGCTCGAGGAGAATCTGGTTTGAGGCAAGACAATGTCGTAAAACCAGACATTGGTTCATCAGTTGTGCACTACCGTGCAACAAAGAGATGTACTAGGTATGTGTTCTTTATTCGGTCAGCGGCTTCATTTTTAGTGTCTAGGCATATTCAGAGTTACAGACATCCGCTGGATGTTGTTAAGATCTTCGGATAGCTTCTTCCCCATAAACTTAATTAATCTCGGCCTGAACAATTACGGAATGGCTTAGCAGTATGAGGAAGGCTAGGGAGGGGAAAAGAAAGGGAAGTCCCCAACTCAATTTGATGTAATGAAGAGCAGCTTAATGAACACAAATGCATTGGGTATATGCACCTAGCTAGCAAGACACTAATAGGCCATGAGAAGCATGACATAAATATTATTGAGACGGTAAAAATGATATAATTTGTTATAAAAACAAGCATATCAATGCTTTTTTCTGTAGTAAGGATAAGCAGTCCATAAAAACAAATATTAAAGGATACCCCCGAACTGCTCCGGAGCGGAGGGGGCGGCACATGTTGCTGGGAGAGACGGAGGAGGGGCTGGGATGGGCGGGAACTCGGGTGGAGGGGGACGGGATCGAGATGGGGTAGGGGTGGGGATAGGGACTAGAGGGACTAGCTCGTAAGACTTCGGTCAATACCTAAAACTGCACGGTTGAGATGACTCAGAGTAAAGATCAGACGGTCAGAAACGCGCGCGCGGGTAGATGGCTTCAGATGGCTCGCTTTTTCTCAAGTTTAAGCTATAGTATAATATACTCAGAAGTGTCCCTAGGCTCCCACTCTATCTGTAGGTAATTGCAAACCCTTATGCTGAAAGGACAATGGAAAAATAGGTGCTGCCAGTCATCAAGTATATGCTGTGGACATAAAACACAATGGTCACCATCATTTACCTTGCAATGTCTCCTCTGTAACATCTCATTGGTGTTTAGTCTATCCATTACCAAGAGCCAAGCAAAAACTTTGATACGCAGTACCGCTTCACTCATCCAGATCCATCCATATATTGGCTGGCTATCACATCCTTGAAGCAATGATGATAGTATTGTCATGAGGTGTACACTCCATCCATCCAGATTATCGTCGACTCATCATTCTTTGCCAAGCGAAGTTGTATGTGAGAAAGAACTGATTTCATTTCCTGAAACTCTAAGAATGCCTGCTGTGACAGGTGGGCTGAATAACTGTTCTTTGTCATGAGTTTGTATAACATCTTGGACTGATAAATTTACATCCAAAGTAAAAGAAAATAGCCTAGGGAATTTGGATTGCATCACCACATCATGCCACTTATCAGACAAAAAAAACAGCAGAGTGACTTACCGTTGTTACAAATTTTATTTCACCAAGATCCTTATGATATTTTGCCTAACAGATAGCTCAGTACAGAAAAGCAAGTGAAATCATCCATTCTTCTGGTTTAGCGACACTAATTTGTTCTGAATCCTGATAATCGCGTATAGTTTATATATGAACCTATGCCTACAAACACATTTTAGTGCAGAATATGTTATAACGAGGTTGGTACTTCGAGCTTTCCATAGGAGTGCTATGGATGTTGTAATCGTACCAGGGAAACATGCTGAAAAGAGTCTTTCTTCCTCCAATACCTTTATTCCTGATGAAATATTCCCTTTTACATTCAAGAGAAAGCAATTTCTAATCAGACTATTCCTTGCCATGACTATAAATAAGGCGTAGAGGCAAACAACACCAAATGTGGGAGTCTATCTCCCTGACCCTTTTTTCACGGCAGTTGTATATCGCTCTCTACTTAGCTACATGCAGAAACGATCTTAAAGTCCTTGTTGCACAGGCAAATGATTGCATCATTACTCGTGTCGAGACATTTACCAAGAATGTTATTAACGAAGATGTACACACATCATAGTTGTATTACGTAGAGTCACATAATTAATTGTTTGTAGTTTGTACTCATGCTCCATGAGAATTGGTACAAATAATTATAATTTCATTGTTATTTACATGGATGAACCAAGTTTACTCTCATTTTGTTCGTAATTGCTCATCAATTTGGATTCCGTCGCAACGCACGGGCATCTTACTAGTATATACTAAAAGCAATATAAGGGTGTTTTTCGAGCCACCACGTTAACCCACATCACCTTCATTTATTTTGATAGTTCGATCTATAATGTGAGGCTAGGATTTATCAGAGGGTAATAGTCATGTAACTGCGTACATAGTCCGATTTGACACATGTTTGACACGCTCTATGGTTGTACCAGATAATAAAACGTGAATAAACAAAACTGACAAGGTCGTGAAGAGGTATCTCCATAGGACTCTAGAAAACCTTTCCTTTTTATCTGTAGCCAATATGCCATGTCAACAAAAAAATCACGTACACGTACCGACTATAAATTAAAACTGACATGCCATGTGAATAGTAAGGAAACTGAGTCCAGAGTCCAGATTTGTTACGACATATGCTGCCGCATGGTTTAGATGTGTTAAAAAAGTGCAAGGCATCGCCTCATTAACCGGCAGCCTGCATCTGATTATTCAGCATGCTAAAGGCTTGGGCCATGCACAACTGGAAATCTGGGATTAATCCAGGAAGTAATGCTCCAATTTTTCAAGGACATAGCCTCCATTGTTCAGGCAGCGTGAGGTAAGTAATAAAAAGTCATCTTGCTAGCAAGTCGTCCAGCAATCCTGTTGTCAAAAACAAAAATCGTCAATAGAACTGTTAGAAACCCAAGAGAATTAAGCACCAATAATTAAAGATCCCAATAGACCACTTCGATCCAGGGTGTGATATAATTGTAACGCGCTACATAGCATGTCCAAAACGTTAAAGTGCCATCCGGGCGTCAGTCGAAAAAACCAAACATGTAGATTTCTGTTATGTTGTAGCACCTGCATCGAAACGTATACGCTCTATAAATTTCGATAAATAATGATGGAATCAAGGTAATATATTTTCCTTTGAAAGTTTATTAACATTCGAAATGTATGCTTCCAAGCATGGTCATCATCAGTGACTATACTTGAACAATTAGATAGAATTGAGAAGAAATCCATGATCCATATATATTAGATACTCATCAGCGCAACTATACTTGGAACTTGGCCAGAATTGAGAAGAAATCCACGATCCATATATATTAGGTGCTTCTAGCTAGAGTAGCCATGCTCCAATTTTTCTGAGGACATAGCCTCCATTGTCCAGGCATGCGAGCTAAGTAATAAAAAATGACCTTGCGCCTTCACATGTAATCACCTTGCTAGCAAATAATATTCTAAAAAAAATCGATAGTCTGTCCATGGGAGGAGAAATGTATGGAACCCAAGAGAAATAAACATGAATAATTAAGGATTCCAATAGGACTCTCTAACCAGAGTGCGATGTAATAGTAAATTGCCATGTGGCATGTCTAAAGTTCGAAATTGCCATCTAGCCGTCAATGCAAATTCGAATAGGTGGAGTTCCATCACGCCATTGCATCTGTGTGGGAACATGCGCGCTCTATAAATTCCTACGAGTAATGATGGGATGGAGATAATCCATTTTTTAAAGTTTCTTCACACTCGGAATGTATCCTTCCAAGCATGGTCATCATTGGAGACTATACCTGAACATTTGGCCATCATTTAGAACAAATCTATGGTGCATATATATTACGTGTTTTTAGGTCGACTATTTTGTGGGATTATGATAACCTATGAATAAGTTCTTGAATAATTAATAAATGATGTAATGGTCAGACCTTTGTTGCCCAAGCGAGTGTAGTCCTATCACTGGACACAACAAATATATCTGTGCCAAAAGTAGCACGTATAGATTTAAGGGTGGGTTTAAATTAAAAGAATACATGTAGAATCAATCATAAATTACATGACACTCTAAAATATCTGTGATCAACACTTTCTACTTTGAAAATAT
The DNA here is from genome assembly GCA_023614405.1 of Avena insularis. Taxonomy (NCBI): domain Eukaryota; kingdom Viridiplantae; phylum Streptophyta; class Magnoliopsida; order Poales; family Poaceae; genus Avena; species Avena insularis. Next base: position 35,058,109 of record CM042696.1, on the reverse strand, counting down.
AGATATAAAATATTAAAAATAATATATCATCAATTTTTCTAAAAATATTCAATCTTTAGAAACATTTTGGTATAGGAAAAATATAACTTGTATCTTGGAGAGTGTATATATGTTTACAACCTCGTGTATTTCTAAAAAAAAGTTAGGAAATGATAAAAGAAGTTTCAGATTGAAAAAAACTTTCAATGGAAGAAAAATAATTTTGATGTATTAACTTTACTATATAGATCATCCAAAATTGAAATGGGCTTTAGGAAAGAGGATCCCTACAATATTTATTTTCCAAACTATGGGAACCATCATTAGCAACCATGAAGACTTGAACATAGGTGGTTGTGTTATTGATCAACTCACATAAAAAAGTGAGCTAGGCGCTCTTAGAATAACCAAAACTATTTAATATACAACCGATATATATTTTTGAATTTCATGATATGTTCATAACACATAGTGCTTAATCAATAGTAGAACGGAGAATAGTTAATGATGCTTGGAAATTCTATAGTAGAGCAAACCCATATACATTAAAACACTAGACCTAGCAACCTTATTTTTAGTTGACTATGGTTGATCGATCTTCATTGTTGTATATAGACACATATGGCAATACATTTTATTTCACTACACCAAATTCTAATTTTATCTCTACGCATAGATATAATGCTACTTATAGACTAGCTAACTCGAGAGACCGAAGTGTATTATTTGAGTTACTAATACCATATGATAATGAGCATACAACAACTCAATGATATATATCCTGAGTTTATAAATGACAAAACAATCATTAGTCCATAAATTTATGTTCCTTACTTATGATATTATATTCAACATAGAATATACAATGGCTATAGAATCAAGAGTGTTAATATCAGATCCAACAAAATGTGTTAATGTCAGCCGGTAGCATAAGTATATATGAAACCATAAATTCCATTCAAGAACATTCAATGTAGTGAAGCTGATGCCCTCGCATTTGCGAGGGCCGCTGTGCTAGTTATGTTGAATGAAAAGTAATTTGAACTCTCACCCTCCATTTCCGTCTCTCACCTTCATGCTTGCTGTTCTCATCCCAAACCTCCCAATTCCCCTTGTGTTGTCTACCCAATTCGAATTCAGGATGCTGTGCCTTGTAGGGACATCACATCGTATCAGGGTTGGGACGGCCGAATCGGGCGTGAACGGAGCTTCCTAGGGTCGAGCTTGTCTCTCCAGCGGTCGAGGTTGCCGGAGAAGGGGCACCAACCTTTGGTCACCAAGGTCTCCGGCCATGGCATGTGTGGTTGCAGGTTAGGGACGACCTGACAGGTGGGGCCCACTTTGCAGAAATAGAAAGGAGAGAGAAAGTGGAAAAGATATTGTATGAAGGACTATTTTGCAAAATACACATCCTAGGTAGGCCAGCATTGTCAGAAACAATCAACTCGTGTTAAAACAAAGCTTTTGCAGAGTTGGTAGTTTTTTCGACTATCAGGCACAAAAGTGTTAGTTTTTGCAGCATGACTGAATTGTGGTAGTTTTTTAAGCCCTAGCCTCAATTGTGGTAGTTATTTGCAATTTTCTCCATCTAGGGTCATGTCCTTCTCGCCGTCGATACCGTCGGTCTACCCCACATCCGGTGGCCTTGGGTTCTTAGTGGTGTGGCGGATCACACTCTCTCACCGATGGAAGGTTTTCTGTTATTTGTTTAGCCTATTTTTGTGTCTTATTCGAGATATTGAAGCGACGGCTACATCACGAAGTCAGAATAATGTCCTCCCGCTTTATCCTCGCTTCGATGGTGCATCTAGCACTGACGGAGGACATGTGGAATCGTTTAGCCGACGAATCTCTTGGGATCAGGTCTGTTTTCATGTTGGTTGGTGTGATTTCAGTTATGACTCTTTCGACCTACGATCGTCGTAATTGGCGATGGTTGCTGCTCTGTTGCGTTGGTCCATTGTGGTCTTAGTATGACGAATTAACGTCTAACTATTACAACAAGCTCTAATATGAGAAGTTTTACCCTGCTCTGGTAATGGAGGGTCTAGGGCAGCAGAGCGCCTTGAGTCGCAGTAGTGATTGTAGTCGTCACTAGGTGGTCCAGTCACCTATTTATAATTATTATTAATTTTAGACTTTTTTTAATGTTGTTGATGATTTTTAATATGTCGGTGGAATTCGCAAGAAAAAAGATATCATATCTAGGCACCGCTGAAGGAAATATGCCTTGAGAAGCAATAATAAAGTTGTTATTATGTTTCCTTATATATGATAGATGTTTATTTTGCATGCTAGAATTGTATTGATCGGAAATATTAATACATGTGTGTTTAATAAACAAAAAGGGTTCCTAGTTATGCCTCTCTTAAAGACTAGCTTGTTGATTAACAAGATGATCAAGTTTTCCTGATCATGGACATTGGATGTTGTTAATAACGAGGTCACACCATTGGTGGAATGATGTGATGAACATTCATCCGAAGTATAGCATTATTGTTGGGGATATACTTTCCGGGTATCCTCACAGTTCCTCACTGACTAGGGTGGCCCACTTTGGGTTAGAGCATTGCTTCACGGGCGGCCTAGTCAGGGAGAAAGACAGAGTCCATTCCGGCTACGGGAAGGCCTAGAAGACTTACCGACTTAGTCCCATAATGTTACTTGTAGTTCAAGATGTACTCTGTAACCGACTCTCAGTCGTAGCCGGATAGATCTCTCCTGTAAACCCTAGGCCGGATATCTATATAAGCCGTCCTAGGGAGAGCCCTTAGGGCACCTCAATACTTTAGACCCTCAACTCGCACAGAAACCCTTATAACCCATATTCTGGCTCTGCCGTATTACTGGATTGCTAGCAGGAGTAGGATTCGTCCAAACCGGCGGATTCGAACCTGGGTAAACTTGTGTGCTCACCGTCCCGGAACACCGTACGTCTCACACCCCTCTCTTTCACACGCCTCGAGGACCCCCTCATGGCGTACTTGTCATCAATCCGAAGCGACCGTTGGCAAGTGAGCTTCGGATCTGCGTTCCGAGCAGAATCTGCAAGAATCGGAATCGGCGAGACTATCGCCGTCGGTCGCATCCTCTACACCAGTGACGTCCCTCTCATCGTTCTCGACGAGACTTGGATTCCGGCTAGGGAGACAGTGACTTCCTACACAATCATGTCTTTTGGCGAGATCGATGTTTACATCGGTTTCGCTGAACCTGCCCAACCCACCCCAGCGGTGATGATAGAGGCAGAAGAAACTTTTGGGTCCCCTTTGTCCGCGGAGGCGGCAGAGTTCCGGATCTCAGAAAACCCTAATCCCACCTAGCCCGCACCAGTTGCGGAGATAGTGGAGAAATCCGAGCCTGAAGAAGACCTAGCGGTCCACGTCGAATCTGGAGTGGATCTTCCTGGAGGAGCCGGATCCCAGATCGACCCACCCGCGGAATTTGAAATCCAGGAGGAGCATATCAGTGACACTGATTCCGGCTCTGATGATGCCAGGACAGACAGACCTTTCCTAAGGTACACATTACGACGTATGATACTGCAAGGCGAAAGCGCAGATGCAATTCTCGAGACCATCAAAAGTTTCGACATGGTTGATCGTGAAAGCCGCAGGTACCTCAGGAAGCATGCGTTGCACTTCGTCGGATACGTGGGATCCGATCCGGCTCTGCCGATGCTGGAGAAAACACCGACTCGGTGCTGGAGGCAATTGGAACAAACGCCAACGTACCCGCATCCTCGGACGAATCGATGACGTCAGCAGATTTCCGAAAGTTCTCCGCGGAATATGAAGAGGAGTATAACTCCAAAGCTGCATAAGAAGGAGAAGCCATGGATGAAAGATCCGGGGAACACTCTCCCAAAGCGCAGGATGACATGGACGTCGGAGATAATCCCGAGGTCCAGATGTCTGAAAGTACTGAACAGAGCTTGACTCCGGGAAACGGACCCAAAGCCGTCTTTGCTACCGGCGCTGCCAAGAAGGCAAAGAAGAAGAACAAGAAGAACAAGACTCCGGCAAAAGACCCTCTGGCTGAGGAGGTGATTGCCGAGGAATACAAAGAAGACTCGGAAGGAGCACTTATCCTAGACGAGCCGAAAAAAGAAGAATCGATGGATGGACACGTGATCACCAAAGGTGCGCGTAAACTCATCGATGTTGCATTAACCACACCTATCCCTACAGCCGCAGAACTTACTGCTGAAGAGCTAGATAAAAGGGCCCAAGCCCTAGAAGCGCGTCGTTAACAACTCCTCGATGAAGCCAAAAACATCGAGGTGGAGAAGAAATGCATGGCAACTAAAGACTACATGTCTCGGTTGCACCAGAAGACACGGAAACATCACACCAATGACGACCAGTTCCCAACGGTCCGTGCCGTCCTTTTTAGAGATGAGATGGGGAAGCCACGGAAAGATAGCAAAGGAGATTGGGTATACCCAACCCTAGTACAGAATACCGTGGCGGCCCGAGAAATTCTATCGGCTAATCCAGGACCGGAGGAGATCCGTTTGGGTATCAAGCTACTCAATAAGGGACTGGAGCAGCAAAAGGTCGCCCTGTCCGGAAGTCAAAAACTGGTCTCAGATTTTGTCCGATGTCGCACAGATCCGGCATGGGCTGACGTAAGACCCCATCACGTCCGGGAGCAGTATGATCGCCCCGAACGCCGGGAAGACAATTATTCAAGAACCGGATCGTCAGGATAGCACTACAAGACCACGCGCAACTGGAGCAGCGTCGTTCCAACGGCCGAGAAAGACGCCATTGCTGCACTAAATCTGACGAACCCTCCCCGACGAGAATCTAACGATCGAAGGGGAGAAGATAAAGAGAAATGACGGGAGGAGATCGTCAAAAAATGCCACCTCCTAAATATATGAGCCATCCGGCTGATCCTCACCATGGTGGGAACGACGGACGAAGGAACGACGGAAACCATGCTGGAACAAGCCGGCAGGGGGGCCGTCATAGTCAAGATCCTCCCCAGAACCGGAATAATGATGCTCCGGACGGAGGCCGACGATCAGCTGGAAACTACCCAGCTGCACCACCCTCTCCACCACACAGTCATCACAACGGCTCCCATGGAGGGCAAGGAGGACAACATGGCGGAGGAGGTGGTGGCAGAAGACGAAGTCCGGCTCCAAGGCACCGCAGCCACAGCCGGCATTCGGGACGATCTCTATCCCCGAACGACGCAAGGCACAGGATCAATTCCAACATAGAGGCGCGGCGCTATGAAAACGATGACATGTATGTGGGCCCAAAGTGCTTCGGACCACGCATCAGAGCTACAAGATTCCCGGAAGGATTTGCTATCTCAAGGCACATCCAAGCCTACGACGGCATTGCTCGGCCAGACACTTGGCTACAGGATTTTTTCCAAGCTTGCTACATCGCCAAAGGCGGAAATAGCCTGGTCGCAACCCGATATCTCCCACTTATGTTGCGGAAGACGGCGCGATCATGGCTCAATGAACTTCCGGAGAACACCATCCATAACTGGTATGACATGCAAAGTGCGTTCTTTCGTAATTTCGAAGGCACATATCGGAGGCCCTGTTCGGTCGGAGACCTACAGCGTTGCACCCAGAAAGCCGGAGAAACTTGCCGAGATTATCTCGGACGATGGATCGACACCAAGAACTCCTGTGAAGGAGTAAACGACCAAACCGCGATTGAAGCTTTCATCGCAGGGCTCCCAATTGGTCTATTACGTCACCGCCTGAAGTGTGATAAGGTCACTGATTTGGGAGAAATGGTAGAAACAGCGAGCAAGTATGCGGATGCTGACGACGATGCAGAGGGATTACTCAACGTCCTGGCTGTACCTTAGTCGGCAAAAAAAAAGCAACAAGCTCAGAAGCGTAAGAACACCTCGGAGGAAAAACCCAACGCGGAAACAGCGGTGGTAACTACTGTTTCCGGGTTTGGAGGACGAGGAGGACGTGGCGGAGGCTGCGGGCGTGGCCGTGGGACTTCTAGGGTCCAAGGTAGAGGAGAACAGCAACCAGGAAAAACCTACTCTTGGGCCGACATTGCCAATAACCCATGTGTGCATCACCTAGATGCCAATGGGGGCTCGTCCCACACCAACGCTGAATGTCGTTTCAATGAATACATCAAAAGAGATGACACCGCGGGCTACAAAGCTAAGCGGAAGAAGGGAAAGAAAAATCCTGAAAAGGACAAAGAGACCAAGGAAGATTCCGACATGGAGGAAGCCGATGCTTCAAATCCCAAGTCGGAAGGGAAGAAGACTTTTCCCACCAAGAAGGACACTTATGTCACTTTCCTCGGATCTCAACCAGCAAAGGTCAAGAAAGCAGTTCTACACGAGCTCAATGCAACAGTTCCGGCTATCCCATAGTATCTGGACTGGTCGGAAGTGGCAATCACATTTGACCGCGATGATCATTCGCCTAAGTTACACAAGCGAGGAAAATACGCCTTAATCGTCAACCCACTTATTAACGGTTATGGTTTCTCCAAGACCCTCATGGACGGTGGTAGCAGCATCAATATTCTCTATGTCGGAACGCTATGCCGGATGAAGATCTTGGAGACCCAGCTGAACCATAGCTCTGTGATTTTTCACGGAGTTGTCCCAGGAAGACAAGCTAATTCCCCAGGAGAAATCACTTTGGATGTTACCTTTGGAACTCCAAAGAATTATCGGACGGAGACACTTTCCTTCGAAGTGGTCCCATTCAAGAGTGCATATCACGCTATATTCGGACGTCCGACTTACTAGGCTTTTATGGCTCGTCCGTGTTACATTTACAATATGATGAAAATTCCAGGTCCCAACGGCGTGATCACCATCAGGGTAGACCCGAAGAAAGCGCGAGAGTGCGAGGATGGAAATGCCGCCTTTGCCGAAGCCGTGCTGCACGCCCAGGAGTACCAGGAGATCAAGAAGAGCATAGATCCGTCCGAAATGCCCGCAACGAAGAAGGAGGTGACCAAGCCAAATCCAGAGTTCAAGGCATCAGAAGAGACGAAGAAAGCGCCGTTGAAGGATGATGACCCCTCCAAGGTGACCCAGATAGGTGTAGGCCTAGATAGCGCATAGGAAAGCGTGCTCGTCAAGTTCCTCCAAGCAAATCAAGATATCTTCGCATGGCAGCCATCTGACATGACTAGAGTACCTAGGGAACTTGCCGAGCACTCTCTAAATGTAAACCTGAATGCTAAACCCGTCAAACAGTCCTTATGACGGTTTGGCGACGAAAAGCGTAAGGCAATAGCTAAGGAACTAGCGCGGCTCGAGTTAGACGGATTCATAGAAGAGGTCATCCACACTGAGTGGTCGGCCAATCCTATAATGGTCCCTAAAAAGGACACCACTGATTTAAGGATGTGTGTTGATTATACTGCCTTGAACAAGACTTGTCCAAAAGATCCATTCACTCTGCCTAGAATTGATCAAGTTATCGATTCTATGGCAGGCTCGGAACTCCTCTGTTTTCTCGACGCATATTCCGGTTATCACCAAATCCGGATGAAGGAATCTGACAAAGTCAAAACTTCATTCATAACCCCTTTCGGAACCTTCTGTTTTATTATGATGCCCTTTGGGCTGAAGAACGCAGGAGCTACGTACCAGCGCATGATGCAGCATTGCCTCCATGACCAACTCGGACGCAATGTACATGCATACGTGGATGATATCGCGGTGATGTCCAAAAATAAGGAAACGCTAATTTCCGACTTGGAGGAAACATTTGCCAATCTATGAAAATATAACATCATGCTTAACCCGAAGAAATGCTTCTTTGGAATACCAGCCGGAAAATTGTTAGGTTTCATCGTGTCTCAAAGAGGCATAGAGGTGAACCGAGATAAAATCAAGGCTATACTCAATATTTCCAGGCCAACTCGCCTGAAGGACGTACAAAGATTAACTGGTTGCATCGCTGCGGTCAGTCGATTTGTAAGCCAGCTTGGTGAAAGAGCCGCACCATTATACAAACTCCTAAAAAAGACCAAAGATTTTGTTTGGACTGATGAAGCTGAAGCTGCACTACAAGACCTGAAGAAAGTACTCTCATCTGGTCCTATCCTTGCAGTGCTGGAACCTAAGGAACTGATGTTGCTCTATCTTGCTGCGACAAATAAGGTTGTTAGTATCGTAATGGTAGTGGAGAGACCCGAGGAAAATCAGGAACACCTAGTGCAGCGTCCGACTTATTTTGTCAGCGAGGTTCTGACAGAATCAAAACAGCGGTATCCGCACTATCAAAAGTTGGCTTATGGTGTTTTTCTAGCATCTCGTAAGTTACGACACTACTTTCAGGAGCATCCAATTACCATGGTGAGCACAGCTCCCATGAGATATATAATCAACAACAGCGACGCCACAGGACGCGTCGCCAAATGGGGCATAGAGCTTTCAGCTTTCGACATTGAGTACAAACCTCGGATAGCAATTAAATCCTAGATCCTTGCCGTCTTTGTCGCTAATTGGACAGAGACGAAGGAGAACATGATCCTCCCTGAGTCAGAATATTGGACCCTCTTTTTCGATGGGTCTAAGGCTCGAGGGGCTCAAGTGGCGTGGTGCTCAAATCACCCCAAGGAGATAAACTTTTATACGTGTTGCAGATCCACTTCACAGCGACAAACAATATTGCCGAGTATGAAGCACTGCTACATGGAATCCGGATTGCTAAGGACATTGGCATCCGATGTTTGATGTGTTACGGAGATTCAGATCTTGTTGCTCAACAAGTGTCGGATATTTGTAATGCAAATAAACACATGGCAGCATATAAAGTTGTCGTAGATGATCTATCTAAATCGTTTGAAGGGTTTGAAGTCCAACACATCCCTCGAGCAGAAAATGAGGAAGCAGATGCACTATCTTGGATAGGTTCTGCATGGAAAGAGGTCCCGGATGGCGCTTTTCTAGAGCACCTCAAAGTGCCCTCAATAAAGGGAGTAGATGAGGAATATCCGACCAAATCCGACTCACCCTTGATAGCAGTTCTGGCTGTAATTTCCAGCTGGACTCAACCCTACCTCGATTATTTGGTAGATGGCAGATTACCTGAAGATGAGGTGTTGAGCCGACAGATTATCCGACGAGCAAAAGCCTATACTATTGTTAAAGGTGAGCTCCATAAGCAGAGTGTTTCTGGGGGTTTTCAGCGTTGTGTATCTCCGGAAGAAGGAGTGGAAATCTTAAGGGAAATCCACGAAGGCGAGTGTGGTCACCACACTGCAGCCAAATCTTTGGTGGCAAAAGCTTTTCGACACGGATTTTTCTGGCTTACAGCTCAGGCAGATGCCGAACGATTATTCAAGACGTGCAAAGGCTGCCAAAAGTACGCCAAGCAAGCTCATGTTCCGGCTGATCAGTTCCGAACAATACCTATAACATGGCCCTTTGCGGTCTAGGGGCTTGATATGGTAGGACCTTTTAAACGAGCTCCAAGTGGATTTACTCACCTCTTAGTGATGGTGGATAAATTCACCAAATGGATTGAGGCTAAACCCGTCACAAGTTGTGACGGAGCAATAGCCAAAAGATTTGTTGAGGATGTTATAATCCGGTATGGTTATCCGCATAGCATTATCACGGACAATGGGAGTAACTTTTCTATGGGAGAATTGGCTGAATTCTGTAACGAGCAAAATATCCGGCTTGACATTGCGTCAGTCGCACATCCACAGGATAACGAACAAGTCGAAAGAGCAAATGGTTTAATCCTACAAGGGCTGAAACCGAGACTCGAAGCACCACTACGACGTGATGTGGGTGCTTGGGCAGAGGAACTACCCTCTGTAATTTGGAGTTTACGAACAACTCCAAACAGGTCAACAGGATACACACCTTTCTTCTTGGTCTATGGTGCAGAAGCAGTTCTTCCTAGTGATTTGATTCATACTTCTCCTAGAGTGGCCGCGTATATTGAAGAGGATGCCGAGATTTCTCAACAAAATGATCTCGACTTAGTCGAAGAAGTTCGCGTTGTTGCTGAAATGAGATCTACAGCCTATCAGCAGAAGTTACGCAAGTATCATAGCCAGAGAGTCCGAAATAGATCTTTCAATAAAGGTGACTTGGTTCTCCGGCTTGTGCAACAACGAAAGCACAAACTTTCCCCAGTATGGGAAGGGCCCTTTTTAGTTAGTCGAGTATTGCACAATGGATCGTACTACTTAACTGACATGAGGCCAGTCAAAGAAAGACCTGCTACTAAGAAGAGAAAGAGAGCTGGAGGCAGTACAAATCCGGATGAGTTAGACAGACCGTGGAATATTGCTCAGCTACGTCCCTTTTATTCTTAGTTTACCTTTCTTTGTAATCATACATATGTACATGTTCTGTGAGAAATAAAAGTTTTGGTTACCTCAAGTTTTTTCTGAGAAGTTCTTAAACCATCTTATTTCTGAATGATCATGTCATAGTCGAAAATCCCATAATGCTTGAAAGTACTTTATGCTCATGTTCGTTTTGGTTTAGATTTCCAATTCTAAAACTGCTACCTTCGGGTATAACTCTAAAGTTTCTAGTCTTTACTTTGGTTATTTGTCTGATTGCTGGATGCGGGCATTTTCCGAGTAGTGAATTGTTGGTACTGGAAGCCGGCTTTGTTTCCGAGTTTAAACTGGTTTAGCAATTGAGCTCCGTTGCTCAGCAAAGTTTCCGGCGGAAGGTTTAGCCGGCTCACGAAAGGGACGAGGCGGAAAGCCAGATAAACAATAAGTAGAGATGAAAAAATACAAGTGCTTATGTAAACATTTCAGGCACACAAAAAAAATTCAAAGTCGAAAAGTGCTGAATAGATCAAAAAGCTTAGCACTAGAAAAGTTAAAGTATTACATATTTACAAACGCATCATGTTTTTTCCGGAATAATACATAAGTTTCTGGTCTACGATGCAGGAGGAGATGAAGGAGTTGTCGGCTCGCTGGTTACTCCGCCTTGATATCGTTCCGAGATGTCCGCATCCGAGTTGGTGCGTTCATCGTCGGAAACTTCTGTTGGTTCTTCCAAAGGAGGAGGCGGAGTATCCACGTGGATGAAGAAGGGGATCTCATAGCTGGTCAGGTCAGCCACGTGACACCCATATCCGGCGCAAGAGTGCATGATGGCTTGAAGGTCTTGCTCCTGGCCGTCTTTGTCTACCTTGCAGTACCCTCTGGTCACTTGCCATATTTTCATGTTTCCATGGTAGCTCATGACCATGGTGAGAGCGTTCTGCACAGCAGTCCGCGCGTAGGACATGTTCTAGTTCTGAACAAGTTGCGGCATCTCCTTTGCCTTGTCCCGCACCTGAAAATCCGACATGCTAGGCATGTCCGGAATCTTGAGAGCTTCGCCGACATCCTCAAGGGACTGGCGGAAGTCATGAAGCAGGTCACCGACTTGGGTAAGCCGGTGGGTGCGAGGCTCGGAGGAGGAAGAGTCCGTCAAGTTCAGAGGACCTATACACAAAACAAGTTAAGAAAAATCCGACATTGGTAAAAGTCGAAGAAAGAGACAAGTCAGATAGATGGAACGTACCAAAAATGACGTCGTCAATCTTGGTCTTCTCCTCCCGGAGACTCTGGAGTTCAGCCCGGAGCGCCTGAGACATATCCTTCTCTCTGTCAAGCTCATTCTTGAGATCCGAGATTATTTTATCTTGAGCAGCGATCTTGCGATCACGCTCATCAGTGGCCACGGAGGAGGATTCAAGGACTTGAGCTATGCTCCTTTCATGATCTGCCTTAAGCTTATCCAACTCTTGGCGAAGTCCCTTGTTCTCCACCACCAGGGTCTTGAGGTTCTCGGCCTCTTCAATCATGGCGACGGATTGTTTCACCAGCGTTGTAAGTCAAAAAGAACAAAAGTTCAGAAAAATTTGACATTGAAAATAACAAAGGCAAGGTTTGAATCTCGGAATGTTTACCTTCGGCCTCATCCTTGGTAACTTTAAGCTAAGCATTTTTAAGCCGGATAGCTTTGATCTCTTTCCGCTTATCGCAGACATTTGTCAGTAATTCCTGGTTATAGGAACATACTTTCTGTAAGTCAGAATACCCAAAGTCAGAAAGCTACTTAAGACTCGGGCTAATATTTTTGCTAAAATATCAGCACGAGCCTTGGGGGCTACACTAGTTCATTCTTTGGCATCCTAATAAAGCATAAACCCGGATTGTTTATCCTACTTCATGCTTGGGGGCTAGAGGATATGATATAAAATACAATAAAGGAAAAACAGGAGTTGGAATTCCGACTTACATATTGTTCGCGGGTGAGTTTATCCAAACCCGCGTTCACTTTAGCAGCCACCTTTTCGGCGAGAGTCAGAGGAATTACCGGAGCTATTGGAAGCTCACCGGTCCTAATCCTCTCGTCGTGAAGGCGGACCTGGGCAAGAAGGTCAGAGAACTTGACGTCCTCTGCTTCTTGCGCTTCTTCCTCGGCAGATAAAGTTCTCTTATCCAAGCATTGCTTGGCAAGCCGCTGGATTTCTTCGGCAGATTTCCGAGACAGGCCAAATTTGGCAAGTCCCGGATTGCTCAGGAGGTTTTCGGCGAAGATTTCTGCTGAGGGATCATTACCCAAAGAGGGTTCACCCTTATCTAGATCTGACGCACCCGTGGTGACGTCAGTTTGCGATCCAAGGTTCGCAAGCCCCGTCGAAGGAGCCGGATCTTCTGAAGCGTCCGGCGAGATAACCGGCATTGCAAAAGGTTGAGGGGCAGGAGTCGGAGGAGCCACGACAGGGGAAGCTATGGTAAGCTTCGTCTGCCGCAGCGGCTTCGAAGGAATCCCTTTCCCCTTGGCCTTGACGAGCGGTTTTGCTCTGAGAATGTAGTAAAAGTCGGAAAACTTTACATCTCGGAAAGAAATTTGAATAAGGTACAAAGGCGGAAGTTGTGATTGAATGTTACCTCTTCACGACAGGCACCTCCTTTGTGCCAATAGCCACTGTCGGAGCTTGTGCTTCTTGAGCGCAAGATCCAGCAATGGAACTACCTCCACCTCCTGAGAGAACTCTAGAGGATATCCTTCGAGCGGAGCAAGTTCTGACTCGGGGAGGTCAGCAAGCTGAAAAGAAGAAAACATATCAGTATTGCAGTATAACTCAAAGAATGAAACACATAAAAAGTATACTGATGGAAGCTTATCGGCACTACGGGGTTATCCGCCGTGTGCATGTCCAGAGAAACCTCCGGGATTCTCTTCTCGATTCGCTCCTTGATCAGCCACTTAATCTGGCTTATGTAGCCCTGTGTGGTGAAGGATTTGGAGCTGATGTGGAGGGAATCTTTCGGGGACGATGTGATGGAGTGCATTAGTCGAGTTCTGTGGTACTGGAGAGGCTGGATCTGACGTGAGACCTAGCACTGAACTAAGTCGGATCCCTTCAGATCCTTGTGTTTGATTAAGTATTCGATCCGCCTCTTAGCGAGGATCAGATCATCGGTGAGAGCCAGAGCAGCCTTGTCCCAAGAAGGTTGGGCCGTGGCAGCTCCGTTGACTAAAGCCGGCAAAGCAGTAGCTTTGTCGGGAGCCAGAATATCCCTATGATAGAAAAAAAGTGGCCGACCATTGTTTGACCGAGTCACTGGCTAGAATTTTGGGATAAGTCCGGTCGCGTCTAAGTGAAAAGCTAATAGTGCAGGTGATGTAAGGAACACCGGCAGTAATGGAATTCCTTCGGATATGGAAATAGTACCGGAAGAGAGTCAAACTCGGCCTAATGCCGAGAAAGCCCTCACAAAGCGAAGCATACGCACTCATCTCTAAGAGAGAGTTGGGAGGAAGATTGTGGAGTTGAACTCCGAAATGATCTATCACCTCGGAGAAGAACTCTGAGGGAGGAAAGGACAGACCTCTATCGAGGTGGGTGCCGAAGTGGACCCGCTCGCTGTCGCGCGGGTTGGGGACGGTTTCCCCGAAGCCGCTCCGCCAGTCGCCGGCGATGAGAAGCCCCTCCTTCTCCACGTTCTTGAGGCCCTACTTGTTGAGAGCGCAGGGAATCCAGATCCCACGGAAGCTCTCTTTCTCCGCCATCGCTTCGCCGCCATGCCGCCGCCAAGCTGGAGGAAGAAGATGAAGCCATTGCTTCGGTGAGAAGATGACCTAAAAGGGGCAGCGCTGGGAGCTCTGTGAGGGAAGAACGAGGAAGATATGTGCGCATAGGAGGATTGGGAGGAAAGGAAACGGCAAAGGACTGGTGGAAAGGAGAAGGAAAAATCCAAACCCCTTATATCCACCTACCTGCGCCAAGATTCATGCAAATGCTACAGTGTAACCGCCACGCGTCGTGGAAGGAACTGGGAAGGACCCACGTGATGATTGCGTCGCCTCGATCTCCATGCACGCATTGAAACGGCGCCTCGGTTCCGCAAACCGTGGACCCACCAACGGTCGTGCTGACGGAATGCCTGTCAAATGACATGACTTGACCATGACTTGTGTCAGGTGACGTTGGGAACACAATTTCGGCTTAAGTTTGAAACCGAGCTGGAAAATCCGAGTAACCTACTAATAGGTCCGACTTATTTTTAAGACTCGGATCGTATTTTTTGTTGTGAAATTTCAGGAACCCTTCAAGAGGAGTCTCAATCATGTCTGCATTATTCGTGAACCGTAGGGTGACACACTTAAGAGTTACCGGACACCATTTTGGAGCACATATGTTTCAGACGAAAGAATTGCAAAGCGCAGGAATTGTTTTGATAGAAACCGGAAATTGTTTCGGGTGAAATTGCAGAAAGTGGTTCTGCATGTGATATTGAAATATTGCAAGGGGTTATATGTGAATGTTTGTTAATTAAAGTAATTAACAAAATTCTGAATAAATTTGATAAAAGAGTTTTATTAAATGAGAGAGCATTAAACTTGGAGAATTTTAATGCATTTAAAGTGGGGACTTTAAAAGGGAATGTGAAGAGGCATTTTAATGTGGAGGGGTTACCACCGCATGAATGGGGGAGGTGAGGGGTCACCCCCCCATGCGCCGGCCATGGAGAGGAGGGGCACCCCCCTCCTCCTATAAAAGGCCCTCCTCCTCCTCCTCATCCTCCTTCCTTACACCTCCTTGTGAAGGATCTCTCTCCCCCTCTAGAATTATTCCCCCATGGTCTCGGATTAGCGAGATACATGTTCCCGGTGGCATTTTGTCTGGAAGGAGTTGCTGCTTCCGCTAGAACGCTGGAGCGAGGAGGTGGAGGTTGTCCGGTGGCTTGAACGTGTGTGTGAGTACGGATGCACTGCTGAGTTGCGGCGCTCGGACTTCCTCACAATCTTGAGATCGGCAAGTGTACGACTACATCAACCACGAGTTCCTAGTCGTTAACAAAACTCGTTGTCTTCGAGGGTAAGTTCTCGTTGGATGTATGTCTACCCGTTGCTTTGTACCTAGTAGATAGATCTTGGCGTATAGTTCTCATCGTAGGAAATTTTTTGTTTTCTATGCTGCAGACCCAACAGTGGTATCAGAGCCTGATCTATGCGTAGGTGCTTTGCACGAGTAGTACACATATGTTTATATGTGGGCGATGATGATCATGTTATTGCATCTTCTATGTATTTTGGATATTGGTGGCATAGTGGGATGAAGCGGCCCGGACCAACCTTACATGTCATCGTACATGAGACCGGTTCCACGATTGACATGCAACTTGTTTTGCATAAGTGGCTGGCGGGTGTCTGTCTCTCCTACTATAGTCAATATCTGATTTACAACAAGTTGCTAATAACTTGGTTATCCTAGTTGTGGTTCATGTTCGTAGGTGAGAACGGTTCTATCTCCGAAAGCCCTAAGCCACGTAAAACTTGCAATTGATAAATTAGAGGCGTCTACTTTAGATCGTTGCTGGGCTAGTGTATTGATATGGTATTGTTGTAAGTAGATGTATGATAGATACTCTTACAACACATTCAACGTGTAAGTTCCATATACCTTGGCCTTACACACAAAGGAATGATAGAGATCATACCACGATGCAAATGATAGAGATCAAATGCATGGACCATATCATCTCACTTTACACATTAGATGTTAGCATCTTATCGCTAGTTTACGCTTTTGGTGGCATTGTAAGATGATCCCTCATTTAGATATCAAGATAAAATGTGTTCTTCCTTGAGTATGCACCGTTCTATGGATCGTGTTTTGAGACATCACGTGATGATCGGGTGTAATCGACTCTACGCTTTCATACAACAGGTGTAAGACAGTTTTACACATGCGAGTACTAAGGTTCTTACTTGGCGAGCCTAGCATGTATAGACATGGCCTCGGAACACGGACCGAAAGGTTAAGCATAAGTCATATAGTTGATATGATACCCATATAGATGCTCGCCTTTGAAGCTACACCAACTCGCGTGATGATCGGACTTAGTGTAGTGGATTTGGTTCATGTAATCACCAAAAGGACACGAGGGATGTCGTTTTTGAGTAGGAGTTCATTAGTAATTTGGATTAGTTGAACTCAATCTATCATAAACTTAGTCTAAATAAACTTTACAAATTCTGTTGTAGATGGCACCACCTGCTTTTAATTTCAATGTGTTCATGGAGAAAGAGAAACTTGCTGCGAATGGTAGCAACTTCACCAACTGGGCTATGAATTTGAGGATTCTCCTCACTACTGCACAAAAGCAATATGTGCTAGATGCGCTGCTAGGCCCCCCCACCAGCTCTTGATGCCCCTGACAAGGAAAAGAATGTCTATGTGACTTGTCAGGAGGACCACAACGTAGTTCATTGCGGCATACTGTATGGGCTAGAGCCAGAACTTCGAAAGCGTTTCGAAAATGGCAATGCCTTTGATACCATGGGAGAATTGAAAATGATTTTTGATACCCATGCTGTCGTAGAGAGTTATAATGCTACTGAAAAGTTCTTTAGCTGCATGATGGAGGAGAACAGCTCCGTTAGTGGGCATGTACTCAAAATGTCTGGGTACGCCGATAAGCTTGTGTCCATGGGAATAACGATTCCCATTGACTTAGGCATACATCGTGTTCTCCAATCTCTGCCACCTAGCTACAAGAGCTTCGTGATAAACCATAATATGCAGGGCATGAAGAAGACTCTTCCCGAGCTTCTATCAATGCTTAAGACTGCAGAACTGGAGATTAGGAAAGAATATCAAGTGTTGATGATCAATAGGACCACCGGTTTCAAGAAGGACAAGAAAGGCAAGCACAAGGGAAAGAAGGGTGGCAAATCTGTTGCCACACCTGAAAAGAAACCCCGAGCTGGACCTAAGTCTGACACCGAGTGCTACTATTGCAAGGATCGCCATTGAAGAATCGCCCCAAGTATTTGGCGGACAAGAAGTCCAGCAAGGCAAACAAAGGTATATATGATATACATGTTATTGATGTGTACTTGAATAGTACTCGCAGTAGCACCTGAGTATTTGATACGGGATCGGTTGCTAATATATGTAACTCGATTCAGGGGCTGCGGAACAAGCGACAACTAGCAAGGGATGAGGTCACAATGCGGGTCAGCAATGGATCAAGAGTTGATGTGATCGTCGTCGGAACGCTGCCTCTCCATATGCCATCGGGGTTAGTTATAAACCTGAATAATTGTTATTTGGTGCCTGCACTTAGCATGAACATTGTATCCGGATCGTGTTTGATGCAAAGTGGTTATTCGTTTAAATCTGACAACAATGGTTGTTCGATTTATATGGATAATATCTTTTATGGTCATGCACCTTTGTTGAATGGTTTATTTATGATGGATCTCGATAGTAATATTACGCACATTCATAATGTTAATGCTAAAAAGATTAAACTTGATGATGATATATCTGCATATATGTGGCACTGCCGTCTTGGTCATATTGGCGTTAAACGCATGAAGAAACTCCATTCTGATGGACTTTTGGAATCACTTGATTTTGAATCATTTGATACATGTGAGCCATGCCTTATGGACAAGATGACTAGAACGCCGTTTTCCGGTTCAATGGAACGGGCGACAGATTTATTGGAAATCATACATACTGATGTGTGTAGACCAATGAGTGTGTCGGTGCGAGGTGGATATCATTATTTTGTTACTTTCATGGATGATTTGAGTAGATACGGGTATATCTATTTGATGAAACACAAGTCTGAAACTTTTGAAAAGTTCAAGGAATTTCAGAATGAAGTGGAAAATCATCATAATAGAAAGATCAAATTTCTACGGTATGACCGTGGAGGAGAGTATCTAAGTTACGAGTTTAGCACACACATGAAAGAGTGTGGAATAGTTTCACAACTCACGCCTGCCAGAACACCACAACGTAATGGTGTGTCGGAACGTCGTAATCGTACCTTATTGGATATGGTTCGATCTATGATGTCTCTGACTGACTTGCCACTGTCATTTTGGGGTTATGCACTGGAAACAGCTGCATTCACTTTAAATCGGGCATCATCTAAATCCGTTGAAATGACACCGTATGAATTATGGTTTGGAAACAAACCTAAGCTGTCATTTCTTAAAGTTTGGGGATGCGATGTTTATGTGAAGAAACTTCAGCCGGATAAACTCAAACCCAAAGCAGAAAAATGCGTCTTCATAGGATACCCTAAGGAAACGATTGGGTATACCTTCTATCACAGATCCTAGGGCAAGGTTTTTGTTGCCAAGAATGGATCCTTTCTTGAGAAGGATTTTCTCGCGAAAGGTGTGAGTAGTCGGAAGGTAGAACTCGAAGAGGTTATTGAACCTTCTCTTCATGAAATGGCGAGTAGCGCAGCACCGGAAGTTGTTTTGGAGTTTACTTCACCTAATGAAGAGAGAGCTAATGATATTGATCATGAAACTCCGAAAGAGGACACTACCGAACCTCGCAGGTCAAGCAGGACACGTGACTCTGACTGTCCGCAATCCTATTGTGAATTTCATGGTTGATGAAATGGATGACCTACTGACGTATGAAGAAGCGATGATGAGCCCGGATTCCAACAAATGGCTAGAAGCCATGAAATCCGAAATGGAATCCATGTACGAGAACCAAGTTTGGACCTTGGTGGACTTACCTCACGATCGAAAGGCCGTTGAGAATAAATAGATTTTCAAAAGAAAAACTGATGCTGATGGTAATGTGACCATCTATAAGGCTCGACTTGTCGCAAAGGGGTTTCGAAAAATTCAAGGAGTTGACTACGATGAGACATTCTCTCCCGTAGCGATGCTTAAGTCAGTTAGGATTATGTTAGCAATTGCTGCATATTTCGATTATGAAATATGGCAGATGGATGTAAAAACTGCGTTCCTCAATGGTAATATTGAAGAAGAGTTGTATATGATAAAACCTAAGGGTTTTGTCGATCCTAAGGATGCTAATAAGGTATGCAAACTTCAGCGATCCATCTATGGACTGAAGCAAGCATCCCGGAGTTGGAATCTCCGCTTTGATGAGGTGATCAAAGAGTTTGGATTTGTCCAAACTTATGGAGAGGCTTGTATTTACAAGAAAGTGAGTGGGAGCAATGTGGCATTTCTGATATTATATGTGGATGACATATTATTGATTGGAAATGATATAGATCTTTTAAACAGTGTTAAAAGTTATCTAAATAGCAAATTTTTGATGAAATACCTTGGTGA
Organism: Avena insularis; assembly: GCA_023614405.1. Taxonomy (NCBI): domain Eukaryota; kingdom Viridiplantae; phylum Streptophyta; class Magnoliopsida; order Poales; family Poaceae; genus Avena; species Avena insularis. The sequence continues at coordinate 35,038,546 of CM042696.1, read as the reverse complement.
AGCGTCATATATATTAGGCATTAAAATCTATAGAGATAGATCAAGGCGCCTAATTGGGTTATCGCAGAGTACATACCTTGATAAGATATTAAAGAAGTTTAATATGGACGGAAGTAAGAAGGGGTTCTTACCTATGTTGCAAGGCAAGACATTGAGTAAGACTCAAAGTCCGGCTACGGCGGAAGAAAGAGAGATGCTGGATAAGATCCCCTATGCCTCGGCCATAGGCTCTATTATGTATGCCATGCTATGTACAAGACCGGATGTGGAACATGCTATTAGTTTGACTAGTAGGTACCAATCTGATCTAGGTTCAGAACACTGGATAGCGGTCAAGAACATCCTCAAGTACTTGAGAAGAACTAGGGATATGTTTCTTATATACGGAGGTGAAGAAGAGCTAGTCGCTAAGTGTTATGTCGATGCTAGCTTTGACACCAATCCGGATGACTCTAAGTCTCAATCCGGATACATATTTCTCTTGAACGGAGCAGCAGTTAGTTGGAGGAGTTCCAAACAACCTGTGGTGGCTGGATCAACGACGGAGGCGGAATATGTTGCTGCTTCAGAAGCGGCGCAGGAAGCGGTTTGGATGAAAGAGTTCATTATGGAACTAGGTGTGGTTCCTAGTGCATTGGATCCAATGGTGATCTATTGTGACAACAATGGAGCCATAGCCAACACAAAGGAACCGAGGTCTCACAAGAATTCCAAGCATATTAAGCGCCGGTTTCACTCCATCCGGGAGCATGTCAAGGATGGAGATATAAAGATTTGTAAAGTACACACGGACCTAAATGTAGCAGATCCGTTGACTAAAGCTCTCCCTAGGGAAAAACATGATCAACACCAAAACTCCATGGGTGTTAGATTTATCACTATGTGAACTAGATTATTGTCTCTAGTGCAAGTGGGAGACTGAAGGAAATATGCCCTGAGAGGCAATAACAAAGTTGTTATTATGTATTTCTTATATATGATAGATGTTTATTTTACATGCTAGAATTGTATTGATCAGAAACATCAATACATGTGTGTTTAATAAACAAAAAGGGTTCCTAGTTATGCCTCTCTTATAGACTAGCTTGTTGATTAACAAGATGATCAAAGGTTTCCTGATCATGGACATTAGATGTTGTTAATAACAAGGTCACACCATTGGTGGAATGATGTGATGAACATTCATCCGAAGTATAGCATTACGATCAAGTCATTATGTTTATATTGCTATAACATCATACGAAGTAATCTTTATCCTTAGACCATGAGATCATGTTAATTGCTAACACCTGAAGAGTATCTTGATAACATCAAACGTCACACCATAACAGGGTGACTATAAAGATGGATTCAGTGCTACGAAGGTGTTATGTTGAGGCTCATGGATCAAGAGTGGAATTTTTCAATCCCGATGACGGATAGATATACTCTGGGCCCTCTCGGTGATATCACATTGAGATAGCTTGCAAGCAAGTGATGTGATCACTAGAATGTTATATCACGGGAACGAGAAAAGAGTGCATATCGGTAACGAGATCAAACTAGGTATTTGGATACCGATGATCGAATCTCGAACATGTATTATATCATGAGACAAAGGGATTAAATTACAAGCGTTAAAGGTTCTCACGATCACAGAAGTCATCGTTGAATATGCAGGAGTCAGTATGGATCTCCAGGTCCCGCTTCTGACTATTGATCTGAGAGGAGTCTCAATCATGTTTGCATTATTCGTGAACCGTAGGGTGACACACTTAAGAGTTACCGGACACCATTTTGGAGCACATATGTTTCAGACGAAAGAATTGCAAAGCGCAAGAATTGTTTCGATAGAAACCAGAAATTGTTTCGGGTGAAATTGCAGAAAGTGGTTCTGCATGTGATATTGAAATATTGCAAGGGGTTATATGTGAATGTTTGTTAATTAAAGTAATTAACAAAATTCTGAATAAATTTAATAAAAGAGTTTTATTAAATGAGAGAGCATTAAACTTGGAGAATTTTAATGCATTTAAAGTGGGGACTTTAAAAGGGAATGTGAAGAGGCATTTTAATGTGGAGGGGTTACCACCACATGAATGGGGAGGTGAGGAGTCACCCCCATGCATGACCATGGAGAGAGGGCACCCCTCCTCCTATAAAAGGCCCTCCTCCTCCTTCTTCTTCCTTACACCTCCTTATGAAGGATCTCTCCCCCTCTAAAATTATTCCCCCATGGTCTCGGATTAGCGAGATACATGTTCCCGGTGGCATTTCGTCTGGAAGGAGTTGCTGCTTCCGCTGGATCGCTGGAGCGAGGAGGTGGAGGTTGTCCGGTGGCTTGAACGTGTGTGCGAGTACGGATGCGCTGCTGAGTTGCGGCGCTCGGACTTCCTCACGATCTTGAGATCGGCAAGTGTACGACTACATCAACCACGAGTTCCTACTCGTTAACAAAACTCGTTGTCTTCGAGGGTAAGTTCTCGTTGGATGTATGTCCACCCGTTGCTTTTTACCTAGTAGATAGATCTTGGCATGTAGTTCTTATCGTAGGAAAAATTTTATTTTCTATGTTGCGGACCTAACAGCCGCCTCATCCTCTCACCTTTGTCTGCTTAAAGTATTTAACCCTTCCCTTTGGCATGTGGCTGGACTAACTCATGAATACAACTTGATATCGTATCAAACAAAGAGTTTATGATTTCGCAAACAGGCTAAAATAGTACGTGTAGCACTGCAATTATTGCCGTTATATCACACTTTGAATGTGTATATTATCGATTTGAAAGACCATATATGAAGGTATTGTGTTGAATTCGGAGCTTTAAGGCCAAATATTCACAAACATGAGAGGAATTGTTGAAGTAACATTACCCTCTCCCACTTTCCACCTAAGGTTGATGTGGATTATACTGAAGTAAAAAAAAATCACATAACCATGGAAGGGAAAGACGAGGGTTGTATGTGTGCAAAGGCATACCGTTTGTTTGGCTGCTACCTTTCAATTGAATTAATACGTAGTTGGTGTCTTCAAATCATACAATCAAATTGAGTCAAAGATCTACCTAGTTAACTGTACTATGGTATTGTAGCCAATATTCACGAATAGCATAAATTAGAGAGCTGCTACAAACACGACATTGCTTGTACGATTTTGGTCCGATGCGCTTCATCCAACCATGCGTGCCTAGGAGAAAGCCTAGCAAACCACCGGGTTTACTTGTTGTACAATCTTCATATACAATCTGTCGTCCACGTCCACGAAGAAGTTCCGCATAAAGTATGAGCACTTTGGTTGGATTAGTCATGTTCGTCTTCTTGGGATGACTCTAGCTCTTCTAGATAGCAGACTTAATTCGATTATGGGTAACATATAATCCCTACCCTTGGCCCATGTGTCCTAAATGAAGTTCTATGGTGTGATTAGTGATATTTTACATATAAGTTGGCCAACATGTATACAATTTATTTCAAATATAGCACCTCCGGGTTAACCCTTTTACGGTAAGCGAGTAGAAAGGTCAAGAGTGTGATGTAATAAGTCATGTGAGCTAGGTATTGAGTAAATTTAGACGAGGTTATTACATCGTGCGTTTAGGTATTCCTTGTACCCATGCGAAATCGGGCCGGTCTTCTTAGTCTCGCGTTGTGCAACCACGATGGTTTATTTCTTCATGTGTTTTTGTTGCGGATTTTATTTTTTGGTTTTTTGTTGGTTTCTTGGTTCTCTTATGATTATTACACCTTTTTTAGCCCAACAATTGGGCCGGTCTCGGGCCGAGCAAATGGAAGGAATAAGTCATGACTGGGCTGGGCCGTCCTGTTGGACCAGGCTTTTTCGGGCTTTTTGTGCTCTGGGCCAGACTCGGACCTGGGTATTAAGCATCGGGCTTTTTTGGCACGGCCCAAAGCCGTCCAGGAGCAAAAAAAGCCCAAAGTCCGGCCTAGTGCAGCAGTTGGAAAGGGGCACAGCAGCAGTGCCCCTCAAAAAAAAAGAAAAAAAGCAGTTATGCGCACCTAAACGCAGAAAATTCGAGCCACGCAGGTGCACCCACTGTGGATGATACAAACATTCCCCTGTTCTGGTTAATTCGATTACCGACCCTAGCTGTGTTGGCCGCCATGCAGAGTCTGGCCAACAACCAATCTAATCACTTGTGCTGTTGGGGCTACATAAGTTCTGCCCCCAAGCTGTCTTGCAATCACACAAGCAGGCAGACAACACTAATAAACCATCTCAAAGAAGCTATCTGCGCCCCTGCAGTATACCAAGCAATGGCTTCCAGTGCGACCTTGTTGGTCATGATCATGGCGTGCACGCTCCTCGCCGGCAACACCTGCCATGCCGCTCGCAACTTGGCAGACACCACCCCGGCGGCTGCTGCTCCTGCCGCTTCTGTTCCTGCTCTGCCGGCCGTGCCGACCTTGCCTACTCTACCACCGATGCCAACCGTGCCGCAGGCGACGCTGCCGCCCGTGCCCGCCGTGCCCACGCTCACCGTGCCAACTGTGCCGCAGGTGACACTGCCGCCGATGCCGGCCGTGCCAGCCGTGCCGCAGGTGACACTGCCCCCTGTGCCCACCGTCGTCGTGCCGAAGCTGGCGCTGCCTCCTATGCCCGCAATCGTCGTCCCCACGGTGACGATGGCGCCCATGCCCGCCATCGCCGTGCCCAAGGTGACGCTGCCGCCTATGCCCACCATCGTCGTGCCCTCGGTGACGATGCCGCCGATGCCCTCCATCGTCGTGCCCAAGGTGACGCTGCCGCCGATGCCTTTCATCCCCAACGTGAACGTGCCCATGCCGTTCCTGGCGCCGCCACCTTCAGCGTAGGCACGTCCACGCGGCGGAGGTCCGTGGCCGGCCAGATCGGTCGGTTGCTACTGCCCCGTGTACCTTTTCTCTCAACGTGTGTTCCTACGTACGTATATGATGTTGTTCCTCTCAGAGCTTGCCGTGTAATCCTTTTTGTATGTACGTCTTGTAATGTACTGTTAGCTTGAGTATTTATATATGCTGATTTCGGCATATCATCGTTCTTCATCATGGTTTCTACTCCCTCCGTTTCTAAAGTATAAAATGTTTTAGCCTTTATACAACCCATGTATCTTGACGCTTTTTAGTACGTAGGTTGGAAGAAAAATGAGCAAACCAACACAGGTAAAGACATTTAGATGCACGTGTTTTAGAAAAATGCTAAAACATCTTATATTTTAAAACGGAGTGAGTACCAAGTACATATGTCTTAGTTTTCCATTGGTGAATTTTACCATGTAAATTGAGAGTAGATGTGAAAACTAGGAGCCTCATTTAGGAAATTCCAACAAAAAAAACTACTCTAGGAGTCATCCTCGCCGGACCCGATCCAAATCAGCATTTTTGGTGTTTTTTTTGTTTTCTTTGATTTTTTTACACACATTTTCTTTTGATTTTTTCCTTCTTTTCTTTTTGCATTCTCCTTTTTCTTTTTCACCTTTGTCCCATATACATGCATTTTTTCGGACGTACAGATGTATGAACTTTTTTTTTGTACAAACATTTTTTTATGTATATGAAATTTATTTAGGACACATGAATGTTTTTTAATCGATTTTTGACCAAACGAGCTCCTCTCGTCAATTTTATGTAAAGAAACCGCCAGTTTTTACAACAAGAAAGAAAATAAAGAGAAAGATAAAAAAGACGGACTCCTGATAGCTTAGCTATTACAGACCAACAAGTAAGAGACTTTTTTTAAAAAGGGACGCACATGGCGGCCTCTGCATCAACTGAAGTATACAGCCTTATATTATTTTATTGAGCATAGTTATAGATTATTACAAATCATAGGTCAGATACATGTATTGGCATCTAAAAAAGAGTAGTAACATGAACCGCATTTGCATCAACATGCTAAACGTCTATCGAAAGACCAACAATGCATGGATCCAGTGAGAAGCCAGAGGAATAACCCGCAAAAGGATGGGAAACTTGATTTATTAAATATAAAATTATTGCGGGTATGCCATATGGCCCAAAGTAAAGCGCACACACCCACTCAAATATGAGCTTCTTTTCAATCTCATTCAACCAGTTTCCAAAATTTCGTTATGTCCTTTGGTGGAGAGAAATTAAAAGCAAAGTGAACTATCCTACACAAAACTTTCACAAAAGAACAATCAAAGAAAAGATATTGTATTGTTTCTTCTTGATCATAAAAACAACCTTTTTTACAATCCTGCCAATTTCTTTTAGCAAGATTATATTTAATGAGAGTAACTTTACTATGAAGGAACCACATTAAATTTCTAATTTTAAGTGGTACTTATATTTTCCAAATATATTTTCTAAGAAACCTGGTATGACCAATTAGCAAATCAACATACATGGACATACCCCAAAAACACGCCGAAGTATAAGGACTCCATGTAAAAACATCTTGATGCTCGGTTAACTAAAACTACATCACCCGCAGAAAAACTACATCAGCCACTTCACCAAATGGTTAAAATGTATCCAATTATTTCCAATCAAAGTCCTCCAAAAACATATGTTTAATGGAGTACTCGACATGACATTTGCAACCAAAACTCCTTTTCGGTGGGTGATGTTGTATAGAGATGGGTATTTCTTAGCCACCGGTTGATCGAACCCCGTTTATAAAAATCGTCCTTCACATTCATTAGGCCTTTTCAGTAGGGAGAATCCGTTGGTTAACTTTGCTGAAACCTATGATAAAGTTTTAGAATGTAGGTATTTATTTTATAGCAGATAAAGTTTTAGAATGTTGGTTAACTTCCTCATTAAGAAGTTTAGAAAGCCACTTGGTCAGACTACCACCTAGAACATTTCAACAAAGAAACAGCACAGAAGCACACTACCGCTAGTAGAAATCGAGGCAAGAGACCTCCTTAGCCCATCAATTTTGCCGAATTGGTCCTCCATCCATCTGCATGCGAGTAAACTTCTCGGATCACCAACTTGAGCTTCGTGACCCCATACTCAAGTATTTTTCTAACTTGGTTTGTCTACACTGTAGCCCAGGAGTGTAAACAACACTAGTCGGGTCATCGTTTTGTTTTTTGGTGGAAACACGCATCGTTTCGTGTCCTCTATATAGTCAAGACAATAGCTGCTCCACCACATAAGACCAATATCCTTTGATCAGTGGGGAAGGTAAGAAGCCAAGGGACAGCCAAGTCTACAACACCATCGGGTGGCCTGACAAGACAGACGCACATAAAATCACTTGCCAGATTAATTTTGCGAGAACACAATGAAACAGTAGATGATCAACTATCGCATGCTTCCAACATAAATTACAGTGTTTTATTGCCAGTCCAACCCTCTTTAGTAGATTATCCTTGATTATGATGCTATTTCTAAGCATCAACCATAGGAATATTCTAATTTCCTGACGAATTTTAACTTTTCAAATATGTTTGTATGGAAACACCACTCCTGCCCTCAACTGTAAATACAAGTGCTTCACTGTGAACTTTCTTAAATTCACAATTCTCTAAGTCGCTCCGTCTTTCTCCTCATTAACCTGACGATTATCCACCGAGTTTCTCAAACTCTCCCATTGACCGGTTGTCTTCCTATAGAGCAACCTCCTAAATCTGATACAACTACATCCATCATCCTTAACTTTCCTCACAATAACTTGTTTATCAAAAGTCGGGTTATATAACCTGAGAAATTTGGATGCTAAAGGTGAATTATTCACCCAAACATCCTCCCAGAACAGGGTGTTCCTCCCATCATTACAAACTCTAGTAGAGTATTGTTGAAAGATTGGATTTACCCTTATTAGACTACAAAAACTAGGAGCACCCAGAACCGGCACTCACTACAAAAATACCCTCCATACCCAGCGGATTTTTGGGACGGCATAAGCAAAAAGAACCGGCAATAGTTGGTTACGCGGCGAATGAGCTTTGGCGGCACCATTTTGTCTTGGCAGCCACTTATACATTGTGGCACACACGGTAGCGGCGGTTTTGGTGCCATGGTACATGGACGGGGATGGAAGGCAGCAGTTTTTAACGTCAAGCGCCATTAATTGTTGATGTCCGCTGGATAATGGTCAAGCACTGCCCTCTGACTGGTTAGGCTTGTCTGGCTGACAGGTGTGAACCACCACTGCTTACCCGACCTGCTGGAGACCGACGTATGGGCTCTATGAATCAATTCGGCGCACGTTACTGAGCACACGTGTTATTAAGAAACAGTAAAATGGAACCACTAGCGCGCTTCCACAACGATTTGAGCCTCTGAACCGTCGGATCGAATCATTCGACGCTCAAGATTCCTTTGTTTGCGAGCCTAGGCTTTTCACCGCGCTAGGTCGCTCGTCCCGGCCGGCGCGACGTTGATGGGCTGCTACTCCGAAGATCATTCTGCGCGTCTTCTCCTTAACCGGGCCGACATAGCTGTGCATGGACGGCCTTCAAGGCCTATTACTGCAGTAGGTAATCTCTCTCTCATCCAGATCTCCTTGTCTCCTCTACAGAAAAAAATCTCTCGTCTGCCTCGCGGAGATCTCCGCCGAACTAACGCTCTTCTCAGAAATCTCGCTCTCGTGCTGGTGGCGCGGAGGCAATAGAGACTTCGAGGGCAAGGTAGCATCGCATCCACAGGAATGCGTCTCTGCGGTCTGGCGCCCAACAATGATTGTGGGACGGATGTTTCCGGCAACGGCGTGTATTTTCGTTTTGAATCTCTTTCTATTTTAATGGTGCCTACTAAGTATTGCTATCTCAATGTATGTTATCAGTACGTATCCTGATCTATATTCATATGCTTTTGTAGAAAACTAGAGAAAGAACAATTGCATTAATTTTCGTTTTCACTCCCTCAACGGTAATATGGTAGAATTGTGCCCTTGAAATTCGAAACGATATTTGGTATTTGTTGTTATCACGAGTTCATCAGTTACTTCTTTCCTTGAAAAGTCAGGCAAGAGTTCTGTTTTGCTGTTTTTTGTACTCCCTCCGTCTCAAAAATAGATGTCAAAAATTTGACTAAATTTGGATTTAACTATTTACTAAATTGTGTCTAGACTCTAGATACATCTAAATTTAGAAAAATTTGCGACATTTTGTTGTGAGACGGAAGGAGTACTAATAAGAAAAGCAAAGCATAAACAGCGCTAATCCTATAAGAAAGAACAAGATAAAAGACTGCCGGCGAAGGATTACTCATTTTACAGTTCTATGAGCATGTGGCGCATGCAATCCACAAAGATATATGTGTCTACGGATTTGGTTTTATAAGGTACCTGCTTCGCCCACTTCAACATACGTTTGTTTGGTATTGTGCGATATGATGTTTCTATAAAAATGTCCCTACTATTAACTTGTAGCTAACCTTTTCCGATTCCAGAACTTGAAATATCTTTTTAGTTTTCTATTTCACCTTGTATTTCTTCATCATTGTACACTTTGTACCCTAATTAAGAGACAGTAAAATGGAACCACCGGGGCCCTTCCACAGTGATTTGAGCTTGGCCTGCTGCTCCAAGATCAATATGCGCGTCTTGACTTAAGTGTGCCTGCCCTTGGTGATTATCCAGTAGTAAGTTAACATTACTTTTTTTTTAAATCATTTCGAACCTATCTCAGGCGATCATGTTCCTCTCACACGTGGGAGAAATCCACCATATCAACTATATATTAGTATTGAGTTGTTTCATGTGCACAATTTTTTTCGAGTGTTTCGGTTGTATTGTGTAAGTTGAGATGATGCTTCAGTTATTTGTTCTTAGCAAATGGTGATCAGTTTGTCCAGGATCTCCTCCATGCTCTCCACGAAAGACAACACTCCCATCCTAATTGCCATCACCCTCTCTTCTAGATCTAGTACAAGGTGCACACTATTTTATCGAATTTGGACTTTTGGTGGTACAATCGATGCTCTATAGTTTTATCATCTTTGCTTTGGTGCAAAAATTGGCGCTCCATCTATTTTTTTCGATTCTGCAACAATTGACCTTCTATGTATGACAAATTAACACATTTCACTAGATTGGTTTGCTTTGTTCGGGTCTAATGAAAGTTGACTTTCCTTCTTTTCAGAGGCAGATTCTAAAGAAAATTCATATGGTCCAAATTTCAGTGTTGCATCATTTTGCCATCTTCAGGGCGGCGCTCATTAGAAGAAACAAGCCGTAGTAGCCATCAATGTTAGTGATTTTTACTATATCTAGATTTACTATTATCTATCTGGAAGCTAATTGATGCTACAATGTAATGAAAGCTCAATCTAAAACATGAAAGGACTTGCGCCTAACATACAAGATGCAAGACCCAAACTCTAAACAGATTGCTCAACATAGGTATGAACGTTGAAGTTAATGGCACGATGAATACATAACATAACGCTGACTGGAAAGATCTCTGCTACCTCTGTACAATTTTGGTAAAAGTCTCTGCGAGTTTCCCTTTGTTTTTATTATAATTTAGATATTATAACATTGGTAGTTTGAGTAGTGTCGGGCCAGGAACTAATAGTAAATTAACTAGACTAATTCTTGGCCAATGTTGTAGTTTAAGTACTGTCTAGCAAAATATATGGCTGCTTGCTGATGTTGGACGATGTGCATGGAACAGGCTTAGTTTTTAAAGATCTCGTCTCTATTATATGTTGTTTTACTTCAAAACTTTCTTGGGATCTACCAATGCGAGACTTGCCCTCTTTTTATTGCTATATTGATTCAGTTGGTTCTTAGATGTATGAATGGAAGCTTTATTCGATGTCAGCCCCGTTCAATTCTTACTGCCAATAAGAAGTGTGATCCTTGTGACTAATGTTTTCTATTTTCTTTTACTTTGCACCACTAATTTTTTAGCTATGAGTACGTTTTCCCCTGTGTTGGCCCCTGGCGATTCTTCTATACTGTTGTCGTTTTACTTTCTCTAATTGCAACTATAATGGGTCAATTCTGGAAATTATGGCATTAGTTTGCTGGCCATGTCTGTGAAATCAAAACTGGTGAGACAATTGAATATGTATTATGGAGGGAAAAATAGTATCTTTGACAGTGTGTTATTCTCTTTACATAGGATATTTCCACCAGTTGTATGCTTTATTTTCTCGGTAGGTAAGTTTACCAAAATTAGGCAGCTCTTTAACGCATTTAATGGTCATATGTTAGTTGTAGATAGCCATATCACCGCATTTACCGGTCATCTGTTAGTTGTAGCTACCCCTATCACCTGAGCTGTTTTTTTTTGTTTTTGATGAATATACAAATGAACTTCTATATTGTATTCTTTTGGAAGACTTTTCTTTTAGCACAAAAATTTCAACAGCTAATTTAATCCTCTTGCATACCGTAGGTTTTTATATTCTTTCCCTACAAACTGAAGAAATTTGAGATGGCTAGAAGTTCCAACTCATTTTTTGCTCTTGGCTTCTATTCCCTCCATCCCAAAATAAGTGACGCAGCTACATGCAATTTTATGCATGTACAGGTTAGTAGACAACCATGATGAAACAAGAACACGGTGACCTGATTTAACCTCTAGAACTTAGGATCCAGTTTTATGAGTTCACCAATGAAGTGAACTGCGTCATGTACTACTTGGTTTGACTAATGAAGTAAACATCTCACTTTTATGCATTATTTTCTTGACTCCTACTTTGGAAGCTACCAAAGAAATTGGAAGGGAGTTAAACTGAATTTAGACTTAGCTGAAGTTTATGTTAGGTACTCTTGGATGGTTTACTAGTTATAGGATGGAATGTGGTGCTTAACTATGAATGAGATGAGACATTAATTTTAAGTCTCTATATTGAGCATTCGATGTCCACATTAACCTTTATGTATAAATTCTTTGAATAAATGATATATTATTTTTTATGTTGACTAAGCTTTATTTTGTATGTTGACCGAGCTTTATTTATATCATTATACGACGGTATATCTTGGATGACATTGCTAATGGTTCGGTGACGACTAGGGTTTTGACAGTGTCTAAGCATATTAGAAATTCATGTCATACTATCATGAAGAGGGCGGCGGGCGCGGCAATGCGCGCTGTCATGGTCTAGTACAGCCCATAAAACGAACACTATATCTCACCAACAGCCCACCCCGTTTCATGTGAAATATAGGGAGTCCTTAGTCCCCACTCTCCCAACTCCTCTCTCCGTACGACGCTGCACCCACTCTCTCAGCAAGGCAAACCCTAGATCTGAACATAGTCGTTTCTAAAAATATCCTAAAATCTCACCAACTCCTGTCTCTACTACAGAGGGCCCTCCCAAATGTTGTGATGCCTTGCAAGCTCTGCAAATCCGACCCAGCCTCCGTGCTAGAGTCCTCCGATCCTAAGGTTCTTTCTCAATCGATCTGATGTTGGGTCTTATTCTTTCTCTAATCGATTTGTTGTTGGATCTTGTTCTTTCTCTAATCGATTTGTTGTTGCATCATGTTCTTTCTGTAATCTATATGTTGTTGCATCATGTTCTTTCTCTAATCGATTTGCTATCTCTTTCAGATCCACGACAGCGTGATCATCGTAGCTCATGCGAAGGATTACGGACATGGCGTGGTCACCGCCACCGCCATGAAAGTATCGTCGTTAGAGGGCGTGGTGGCCCTGTTGCTGCGTTTGTCACAGTAGGTTGTTAGAAGAATAGAGAGGCGCTCAAGATTAGATTAGGTAAATTTCTCCACTTATCCTTAAGATAAGTGGAAGAATTAGGTTAGTTGTAGATAGTTTATAGTTCTTTATTTTCATAATTTGCTGGTTAGAAAAAATAGTGGTGATAAACCCCTTTTTCAGATTCTCTTGCTAGAAGAGAAGTTGAATACAAGGATTAGATCCTTGTAAGAAGTGGTGAAAGTGCAATGTGATGTAATAAATATCCTCCCAATAAAATTGAATTTTTTATTTGATGCAATTAGCTTCCTAAATTAATGGCTATAAACTACTTACTTTGATTAATGGTACTTTAATTAATTATCAAGATCGGTGATGTTGTACAAACCACGACATTCGCAATACGTGACATGATACTAAAGTTCCGTCGTTTTTAGTAATGTAATGAGGCATATCCACTATCGTGCCGTGAAAGTTCTAGCTCGACGGATCACGTTGTGCCAAGCCAAAAAACCTGCCGCCGTTGCACAATCCCCAACGCAGTTATTCCTGGTGGCTTTTTTGCCACGCCAACGCAAGCGCGGTGACTAAGACTGTGCCTCCGCGTCTATAAGCGCTAGGGCCCGAGCTCCATGTTGTAGTGAGTGGCTTGATATAGAATCTCTTGCCAAGTGCACGAAGTGTTTTCCGGTTTACAAAGAAATTTGCACAATGTACGCGTATACATTGTTTCCAAATCAAGAATCCTTAAACCACCACAGTCCTTTGACAAGCACACATTCTACCAGTTAAACCAGTGAATATCTCTTCTTGTCATCCAACTCATGCCAAACTATCCTCTTTCTATGAATATCACACTTTTGTAGCACCCCTTATGGAGCTTCCAAGAATGAGAACATATATAGGGTCACACTACTCAGAAAAGGATTAACCAGAGTAATCCTAGCACCCGAGGAAAACAAGTTACCTTTCCATCATGCTAGTCTCTCCCCAATGGGATCTATTTTCATCAATAGGCATACCTAGGTATTTCATAGGTAGATGAGCAACACAACAAGTGAAGATTTCACTATATTTCCCCTTTCTGTACAGATCCTCCAAGACAATAAATCTCCCTCTAGTAGATGTTAATCATGAGCCATGACAACCGCTCAAACAAACAGAAAATGAACTTAACATTTTTGGTATTCTCTAGATCATCCTCCACAAGAAGGATGGTGTTATCTGCATATTGTAGAATTGATATACCACCTTCCACCAAGTGAGGCACCAAACCCTTAATCATCCCCTAATGTAGTGCTATTTTGATCAACAGAACCAGTCCATTCCCAACAATATCAAACAGCAGGGAGACAAGGGGTCACCTTGTCTCACCCCAAAACATGTAGGGAAATAGGGTCCAATTTGATCATTGACCCTAATAGCCGCTCTTCCTCCCCTGACTGTCCTCATGACCCAGTCACACCAAGTGTCACTCGGCCCCTTCATCTGCATCATCTAATACAAGAAAGCCCATTTCACTTTTTTTTCCCAAAATCATTTTTAGTAGCAAGCCTAGCATTTTTTTGTATCTCAGGAATGGTTTCATGGAGATTCGCAATACCTTCCATAAAATATATGTCCTTGATAAAAGTTATCTGAGTGTCAGCAATGACTAATTGAATTAGTTGCCCTAATCTATCAGCCAAAAGCTTTGTTAGTATTTTGTAAAATGACATTCAAAAAGACAGACATGCCTGAATTTTTGAATAACACCAGCATCATGCACCTTAGGAATTAAAGTAATCAACCCATGGTTAAGTCTCTCAATATCTAACTTTCCTTTTTGAAAAGCATCCAACATTTCTTCTAGATATGCTCTTATAACTTCCCAAATGATAAAACTCAGCTGGTAAACTATCTAGTCCAGCAGCTTTGTTATGTTTTAAACCAAACACCGCCCCTTTTATTTTCCTCCATGGAAAAGGGTCTTGTCAGCCAAATTATTTGTTCCTCGGTCAATTTAGCACAGACCATTCCAACCTTTTTTTAATCTTATATATAGAAAACACTATTTTCGTAACGGATGGAGATAATTTTGACATATATTTATATTTATTCAAATTCCTATGAACATTTATATTGATGTACATGAAAAAAAAAAACACTACTTTCTATATGAAAGGCATAATAGCCGTGCTTTATATTGAAGGCAGGAGTTGGTTTATCATTTTACCTCTTACAATGCATATTTATTAAAGCTGCTTGTATTATATATTTTATAAAATAAATAAGTTCAAATAAAAACCTTCAGGCGACATGAGTCGGCAGCACCGCTTGAGGTAAAACAGAGGCGTATGCCGACATTTTGCAGCAGCAAAACTAGCAATGTCCGGGCAAAAGATGCGTCGCATGCTGCAGAGACGTGATCGCAGCAGCACCTAACGCAGATGCAGGTCCACCCATATTCGTTCCCCGGCCGGTGAATCAGACAAACAATCCTTGGGATACATAGTCTGGCCAGCAACCAATCTACTCACTCCTCGGTTACGGCTATAATATCGACCGCCATTGACCCATGTTTTTGCATCCAAGCAGGCTTGCAATCACACTAACCGTACACGACGCGAACCATCTTCCCAAGGAAACTACGAGTACAAAACCGAGTAATGGCTCCGAATGCGAGCTCGCTGGCCATGATCATGGCGTGCACGCTCCTCCTCGCCGGCAACATGTGCCACGGCGCACGCAACTTGGCGGATACCACTACCACCCCGGCGGCTGCTGCTCCTGCTTCTGTCCCGGCCGTGCCGACTTTGCCAGCTCTGCCACCGATGCCGGCCGTGCCCGCGGTCACCGTGCCGCAGGTCACACTGCCGCCTGTGCCCGCCGTGCCCAATGTCACCGTGCCGCAGGTGACATTGCCGCCCATGCCAGCCGTGCCCACCGTCACCGTGCCAGCCGTGCCGCAGGTGACACTGCCTCCTGTGCCCACCGTCGTCGTGCCGAAGCTGGCTCTGCCTCCTATGCCCGCAATCGTCGTGCCCACGGTGACGATGGCGCCCATGCCCAGCATCGTCGTGCCGAAGGTGACACTGCCTCCTATGCCCACCATCGTCGTGCCCACGGTGACGCTCCCGCCGATGCCCTCCATCGTCGTGCCAAAGGTAACGCTGCCGCCCATGCCCTTCATCCCCAACGTGAACGTGCCCATGCCGTTCCTGGCGCCGCCGCCTTCAGCGTAGGCACGTCCACAGGGCGGCGCGTCCGCCGTGTCCGTGGCCGGATCACTCGGTTGCTACCGCGCGTGTATTTATTTTCTCAACGTACGTATATGATGTTGTCCCTCTCTCAGAGCTTGCCGTGTAATCCTTTTTGTACGTACGCCGTGTAAGGTATTGTTAGCTTGAGTATTTGTGTATGCTGATTTCGGCATATCATCGTGCCCTGTGTATTGTTACCGTGTGAAATGAGAGTAGATGTGAAAACTACCTGCCTCGTTAATTTAGGAAATTACAAAAAAAAATCCGTAACAAAATAAGTGACTTGAATACATGCGAATATGAGCAAATGCAAATACAAGTAGAGAGCAGTCGCCGTCGGCCGAATCAATCCAAATCCGACCGCCTCGGTACGTTCATCGTCCCCAGTTCCCCGTGGATGAGGAGGTGCTGCCATGAAATCTGCAGCTGAGCTCCCATTGGTGCGAACCCCACCTGGATCAAGATAACACACGAAAAAAAAACAGACGTTTTGCCGCTCGAATGAAACGACAGATGGAAAGGAACAGAAATAGGAAAACGTCAGAATAGAATGATCAGGATTGGGGAAGAGGCGATGAGCAGTACCTAGATCCCATCCGTCCCAACCCCACGGTTGCTTTCGGGTCGGCTGCTTGGACTTGGATAGGATGGTTGGGATTTGCGAGCTCAAATGTCCCACTCCATGCATCTAGCACGACCAACCCAGATCGCTGTTGTTTTTGCCGTTCTCTACGTCTTTGTTCACTACAACTCCACCGTCAACAGTATAGCCTTATCCCTGACCACACCACTTGCTCCTCTACTCTGACGACCCCGAACAGCATCGGCCTCTCTCCCTTCGCCGCTCTACGTCTCGCAACTATTATGGAGGCCTCCTCTGCCAGTCTCTCTGATATGACGAAAAATTCATGATGGTCCCTGCCCCTTGCATACCTGGTACTGGCAACACCGGGAGTCAGTGGCGGACCTTCATGGAGGCCAAACTGGGCCATGCTCCCCCCCCCAACATTGTTGCAAATTCTCTAATTAGTAGTGTTGTTAAGACTAAATTAATGATGATTAGCAATAATTATATTTATAAAACTGGTTTAATTAGCATCTTGCCCCCCTTAATTTCTCTCCAAGGTTCGCCACTGCCGGGAGTGCCTTCGTCCCCAATGCGTTTCCGAGTCTTGCAAGTGTCTCGTCTTTATCGGTTTTGACAACGTCTTATTCGGCATCGACTCCTCTATGACTGTCTCGACCGCGTCACCGACGACTTTTACTTTGTATACACTAGTAGAAAATGGGCCTTTGGTTCGGGCCATTAGTCTCGGCCGTGGCTGGGGCCGGGACTAATGGTCCGAACCAGACGGCCCGAGGAGGCCGAGGCACTATGTCCCGGTCCGTAAGAAACCATTAGCCCCGATTTGAGATACAAACCGGGACAAATGGGTCTGGGCCGGCGCGCGTACTCCTAGCAGAACCTTTAGTCCCGGTTTGTATCTCAAACCGGGACTAATCTTTAACCCTATATATATGCACCCAGCCCTCCACTCTCTCCTGTTTTTTTCCTATGTGAGAGGTGGGTATAACTTTGTGCTAACTTTTTTTCTTCATATGCACTAGAGGTGTTCGGTGAAATGCCTATTAGAGCGATGCCACTTGAGTTTACACAAGACAAAATATGATATGAGGTGTCAGAGCGACACTTAAGGTTTCTCCTCTTTGTTTTGAAGTGTCCTAAAAGGTTAGCAACTATTTTCTCGTTTTGACTGCGCGGTACTAATTTAAGCATCGTGATTGCGTTTGATATATATGCATGGTTATATGATGCAGATGAGCCACCCATGGATGTACGGTGACCGACGCTTACAGAGAAGGCGTGCGTTCTTTTCGCCTTGTGGCCGAGGCGAACAAGCGGCGGGATGGTTTTATGTGTTGTCCATGTATTGAATGTCGGAATGAGCAGGCTCACACTTCCTCAAGAGTCATTCAGAGCCACCTGCTTCGGTCCGGTTTCATGTCCGACTATAATGTTTGGACCAAGCACGGAGAAAGAGGGGTTATGATGAAAGACGGCGATGAAGAAGAGAACTATGATGGCAACTACCGATCTATGTTCCCTGAATACGATGATACATGATTGAAGATAATGAAAAGAAGGGGTGAAGAACGGGAACCAGATGAGCCGTTGATAATTTTGGTTGGGTCATTAGTGATGCAAGGCGAGACTACGACACGAAAAGGAGAGGTTGCATTCGAGCGGATGTTCTGGACCACAACACATTGCTGTATCCAACTTGTGAAGATGGCGGAAGAAGCTGGGTAGCAATTGGAATTGTTGAAATGGAAGGCGAGAGACCGGTATGACTGACTCGGGATTTGAAAAGTTCTTGGTAATAATGAAGAAGCTGCTTCAAGAAATAACCAATTGCCCTCCGATGCGTCTGAAGCAAAGAAACTTGTCATCCTCTAGGATTAGGCGTCGGAAGATACATGCATGCCTAATGATCGCATCCTCTACGCGGTGAGAAGTACGAGAATATGGATAAATGCGGTATGCACTACATTGCGGTATAAGATCGAAAAGATGACCTGGTGATGTTGAGGCGAGCAACCCAGGAAGAGGGTTCCTGCCAAGGTGATGTGGTATGCTCCTATAATACCACGGTTGAAACGTTTGTTCAGAAATAAAGAGCATGCCAAGTTGTTGCGATGGCACATGGAAGACCGTAAGAAAGACGGGATGTTGAGGCACCCTGCTGATGGTCGGCAGTGGAGAAAAATCGAAAGAGACTTCCCGGACTTTGCTGGTGACGCAAAGAACTTATGGTTTGGTCTAAGTACCGATGGCATGAATCCTTTTGGGGAGCAGAACTGCAGTCACAGCACCTGACCCGTGACTCTATGTATCTACAACCTTCCTCCTTGGTTGTGCATGAAGCGGAAGTTCATTATGATGCCAGTGCTTATCCAAGGCCCGAAGCAACCCGGCAACGATATTGATGTGTACCTAAGGCCATTAGTTGATGAACTTCTACAGTTGTGGGCCAAACCAGGTGTACGTGTGTGGGATGAGCACAAACAGCAGGAATTTGACCTACAAGTGTTGTTGTTCATAACCATCAATGATTGGCCTGCTCTTAGTAACATTTCAGGACAGACGAACAAAGGATACAATGCATGCACGCACTGTTTAGATGAGACTGAAAGTATATATCTGGATAAATGTAGAAAGAATGTGTACATGTACAATCGTCGTTTTCTTCCGCCCAGTCATCCCTTAAAGAAGAAAGGCAAGCATTTCAATGGCAAGGCGAAACTTGAGACGGCTGTCCCCATAGTGGTGCTGATGTATTTGGTATGGTCAAGGATTTGGATGTAATCTTTGGAAAGGGTCCTGAAGGACAACCTTTTCCGAAAGACCCCATTACCGGACACGCACCCATGTGGAAGAAGAAATCTATATTTTGGGAGCTACCCTATTAGAAAGTGCATGAGGTCCGCTCTGCAATCGACGTGATGCACCTGACGGAGAATCTTTGCGTGAATAGGCTTCCTAGGCTTGTATGGGAAGTCAAAAGATACCCCGACAGCACGGGAGGACCAGCAACATCATAAAGGACGAGACGGCAAGCATCCAGGACAGTTTCAAGGGCTTGCCAGCTACGCTCTTACCAAACAAGAGAAGAAAATCTTTTTTGAAGTCCTTTTCAGTAGCAAACTCATGTCTGGCTTCTCGTCGAATATAAAGGGAATAGTAAATATGAAAGAGAAAAAATTTCAAAACCTAAAGTCTCATGACTGCCATGTGCGACGCAATTGCTTCCGGTTGCATTGAGGGGAATTCTACCAGAAAATGTTCGACTAGCCATTGTGAAGGTATGTGTATTCCTCAATGCAATTTCTCAGAAGGTAATCGATCGAGAAAGTCTATCAGGGTTACAGATTGATGTGGTCCAATGTCTGGTCAGCTTCGAGTTGTTGTTCCTGCCATCCTTTTTCAATATTATGACGCACCTCCTAGTTCACCTAGTCGAAGAGATTAGAATTCTCGATCCTGTGTTTCTACACAATATGTTGCCCTTCGAGAGGTTCATGGGAGTCTTAAAGAAATATGTTCATAACCGTGCTAGGCCAGAAGGAAGCATCTCCAAGGGCTATGGAACAGAGGAGGTCATTGAGTTTTGTGTTGACTTTCTTCCTGACCTTAAGCCGATTGGTGTTCCTGAATCTCGGTATGAGGGGAGGATGACTGGAAAAGGCACACTAGGAAGGAAATCAATGGTATGTAGGGACGGGCATTCTTTCACTCAAACACACTACACAGTTCTACACAATTCCACCGTGGTGGCTCCGTATATCGAGAAACACAAGAATATCCTACTCTCCGAAAACCCGGGGAAGCCTGAAACCTTGATTAAAGGGGAACACGAGAAGAATTTTGGCAATTGGTTGCAGACACATCTCATGAATAACACCACTGTTGGAGATGAGTTGTAATCGTTGGCCATGTTACCATCTTCGACTAAATGTACTTTCCAAGGGTACGAGATAAATGGGAATACATTTTACACGATCGCCCAAGATAAAAAGAGCACCAACCAAAACAGTGGTGTCCACTTTGATGCAATAGATGACAATGGGCAGATTGACACATATTATGGGTACATAGAGGAGATATGGGAACTTGACTATGGACCTACTTTTAAGGTCCCTTTGTTTCGGTGCAAATGGGTTAAGCTGACAGGAGGCGGGTTACATGTAGACAAAAAGTACGGCATGACAACAGTGGATCTCAACAATCTTGCGTACATGGATGAACCATTCGTCCTAGCCAACGATGTGGCTCAGGTTTTCTATGTGAAGGACATGTCTACCAAACCGAGAAAAAGGAAAGATGAGCAAAAGAGTACAGAATACGATGAGCCAAAGCGCCACATAGTTCTTTCAGGGAAAAGAAACATCGTGGGAGTGGATGACAAGACAGACATGTCAGAAGATTACAATAAGTTCCATGAAATTCCGCCCTTCAAAGTGAAAACTGACCCAAGCATCCTGTTAAATGATGAAGATTCTCCATGGCTACGGTGCAGAAGAAAACCACAACACTAGATGTTGGTAATGTGTAATAATGTATTAAACCTTTTATTTGAGACATAAATCTATATAATTAAACCTTTTATTTGAGACATAAATCTATGTAATGTATTAAACCTTTTATTTGAGACATAAAGGTCCCCTTTCATGTAATACATCTTGCTTAATCAAACTAGACGTTACGAGCATGAGTGATCACACAAAGAGAAGGAACCATCACAAGAGAAGGAACCCCACAAACACTAAGGATACATAGCACAACTGAAAATTAAGAAACATGCCTAATGGTTGGAGTGATTCAGTCATGCTCCTGCCTAACCCTATAATACGCGCCACTGTAGTCGTCGTAGTCACCGGCGCCAGCGTCACTGTCGTCGTCGGGGTCGCCGTAGTCGAACCTTGAAGGTTGGGCACGCGTGGGCTGGATTTGAGGGTACCGCAGGCGAGGGTTATTGTCGGTCGTGTTATAGGCCATGACACTCCAGAGAGTTCGGCCGGGCCACCACAAACGACGGCCGGCCTCGTTGAAGTTCGAAGGAGGTGGGCCGTCCTCCTCGTGCCTGGCGAGCGCCCTCTCACGCCGACTGATGAAGAAGGCTTCCCAAGTCGGGAAATAGTCAGGATGCCAGTTGGGATTCCTCCGCTGCTCTGGCGTGAGCTCGAGGTAGTAGTGGTTCGTGATGGCCATCCGGCGCTCCACACCTAGAGGGACAGGAGGGACCGGCACGCCTTCGGCGCTCAGCATCCAGCCGGTGGGGACGCGGTAGCCCGGCGGGCAGGGATAGTTCGAGGCGCAAAGCGCCTCCGCCTCCCGGGTGGTTAGAGATACGATGAAAGCCATGGGAAGAGAATGATGAGTCTAGATGTGATATGTAAATGGAGGCCAAGCGTACATATATATACTGAAAAAATGGCGGGAAGACAGAGGTGGGAACCGGTGGAAGCGGGACGCAGCGATGCTGAAACTTTCATCCCGGGTGGGGGCTCAAACCGGGACAAAATATGGGGGGCCTTATCTAGGGGAGGCTTATCTGGGAGGGCCTTATCTGGGGGTGGCTAACCTTTAGTACCGGCTGGTGGGTGCAACCGAGACTAAAGGTGGTTTTTGTGTCATCTAACAAAACTGTCGGTGGGATAAGGATGCGTGGGTAACCTTTAGTACCGGGTGGGGGCTCAAACCGGGACTAAAGTTGTCGGTAGGATAAGGACGCGTGGGTGGACGCACTGCTCGATGAGATAAAGCATGTAGTGCACGACGCCCTATCGGAGGAAGAAGACAAAGTAGAAGCGGCGTCGTGCCTATAAAAGGAGCATCGATACGCCATGGCAAGCAACTCAACAAGCCAACATGGATGGAGAGTTTCATCCCCATGGATGGAGGAAAGGGTTGGGAAATCTCCCGTGGCGAAACTTCTCGAAGATGCCCTTGGTGCACACGCCCTATGGCATCTTCGGAAGTTCCGCCTCAGAAAATATATTCCTGCTAGCCCGTGAAAGACTCCATCTCCGCCTCCCTAGGGTTAGAGGTATGGTGGAAGCCATGGGATAGAGTGGAGAGAGGCGGCAGATATGAGTCTAGATGTGCTATGGCAACGACCAAGCCAACATGGATGGAGAGTTTCATCCCCATGGATTGAGGAAAGGGTTGGGAAATCTCCCATGGCGGAACTTCTCGAAGATGCCCTTGGTGCACACGCCCTATGGCATCTTGGAGTTAATCTCTGAAAATATATTCTTGCTAGCCCGTGAAAGACTCCATCTCCGCCTCCCTGGGGTTAGAGGTATGGTGGAAGCCATGGGATAGAGTGGAGAGAGGTGGCAGATATGAGTCTAGATGTGCTATGGCAACGACCAAGCCAACATGGATGGAGAGTTTCATCCCCATGGATGGAGGAAAGGGTTGGGAAATCTTCCGTGGCGGAACTTCTCGAAGATGCCCTTGGTGCACACGTCATATGGCATCTCCGCCTCCCTGGGGTTAGAGGTATGGTGGAAGCCATGGGATAGAGTGGAGAGAGGCGGCAGATATGAGTCTAAACCCTAAACTCTAAGTCAGAGGAGGGAACCCTAAACCCTAAACCCTAAACTAAAAACCCTAAACCCTAAACTGAAAACCCTAAACCCTAAACCAAAAACCAAAAACCCTAAACCCTAAACCCTAAACCAAAAACCCTAAACCCTAAACCAAAAACCCTAAACCCTAAACCCTGAACCCTAAAGGGGCTACGATCCGGAAGAGAACGGGCGGGAAAAAATAAGGCGGGAGTGTGCAGTCCGGTTTAGGTTGGGAGGAAGACCAGAGGCGTCGAATTACATGAAAATGGCAAAATGGTTAATAGTTTGATTAGTTAGAATAATTATTTTATAAAACAGAAAATTGATTTGAATCACTTATTTAAAAATATGCAAAATATAATATTTAATGCATTTTTAAATTGAAAATGGCAAAATGGTTATTAGTTTCACTAGTTAGAATAATTATTTTATAAAACAGAAAATAGATTTGGATTAGTTATTCAAATTCAAGAACTTTTCATGTTGAAATTTTTTTCAAATTCATAAGTATGCAAAAACTGTAAAATTCAAATGTTTAAATAATATGCTAATTAAATTTTTTTTTAAGCAGTAGCACCGGTGATTTTTTTTTGAAAAAAGGACCTTTAGTCCCGGTCGTGCTACCTTCAGGACTAAAGGTGTGGCGTTGGCGCGTGCCTGTTGGGCTGGGCCGAAAACCCTTTAGTCCCGGTGGGTGGCACGCACCGGGACTAAAGGGGGGGGCCTTTAGGTCTTTAGTCCCGGTGCGTTATACGGACCGGGACTAAAGGCCTTCTCCTTATTACGCGCGCCTCTTCCGGTGCGTTATACGGACCGGGACTAAATGCCTTCTCCTTATTACGCGCGCCCCTTCACTCCCCCACCATCTTTACTACTTTCGGCTAGCCTAAACCGACAGCAGCGGCGCTTTCGTCCGCCACTACCGTCTCACCGACAAACGCCGCCGCACCACCGCCTCTCCAGCCGCCGTCATCCCCGTCGGCCAGTAATACCGGCAGCGCGATGGGTGTAGCCTTGACAGCCTATGGTGAGGAGGCAGTGGCGGCGCAATGAGGCCGGGTAGCAATGGCAGTGGAAATGGCAACCCTTGGTGGAGGGTCATGGCGAGTATGACAGAGCAATGAAGTATGAAACCCGGCAGGGCCGGGCACGAAAATTTTTTTTGTAGAATTGTAATATTATTTTTGTAGTGTAATATATTAGTAGTTTAATGTATAGTAGTATATATTAGTGTAGTATGTTAATTAGTGTAGTATATTTTTTTATTTTTTAGTAGTATATAGTAGTGTAATATAAAGTATATTTTTTTAATATATAGTAGTATATATTAGTGTAGTATGTTAATTAGTGTAGTATGTTAATTAGTGTATATAGTAGTGTAATATAAAGTGTATTTTTTATTTTTTTAGTAGTATATATTAGTGTAGTATATTTTTTTATTTTTTAGTAGTATATAGTAGTGTAATATAAAGTGTATTTTTTATTTTTTTAGTAGTATATATTAGTGTAGTATGTTAATTATTGTAGTATATTTTTTTATTTTTTAGTAGTATATAGTAGTGTAATATAAAATGTATTTTTTATTTTTTTAGTACTACATATTAGTGCAATATGTTAATTAGTGTAGTATATATTTTTATTTTTTAGTACTATATAGTAGTGTAATATAAAGTGTATTTTTTATTTTTTTAGTAGTATATATTAGTGTAGTATGTTAATTAGTTTATTATTAACGTCGGCAGGAGGAGGAGGGAGACAAGTTCACCGAGTTGATAGGAACCAGCAACAGATTGATGAACTTCGAGGAGCAGCGTGCCTGCAAGATCCTATACTCAATATTACCGCCGTCCCATCTCAGCGGAAAAGCAGCGTGGCTGAATCGGAGGTCCCTTCTAACGATGCACGTATGGTAGATGGCGGTCCCGGCTACCCCGTGGACGGAATCAAGGAGCAGGCATCTTGTGAGCTCCATCAGAAGGTGAAGAACCTATCCATCAAGGTGGCGGTCGGATGTGCTTTACCTTGTCCATTTGGCCTGTTGGCATGGCCGTGAGATTCCAATGGCTATGCTAAAGTTGGTGTGGATGAAATCGCAATGGGGTGGGACTCAATGGAGCTTGACATCCTGGACTGAAGGTGAGAGGACACTCGGAAGAAATCTTGGGTGGTATCATTCTATGGGACAAGAACAACATCAAGCTTCCAGGCTGGACGCCAAAGCCAACACCGCCTCCGAGTGGTCGCATGTCACCTTCACCTCCATCACCTCCAAGAAGCCCACCCCATGACTACGACCACCACCGAGTCCATCTCGATCTCCATGACCTCCGATTAGTACTAAGCAGCGGGGAGCCCAAAATGACAAATGTCGCCTCCCAAGAGTACCTCATAAGAATCTTTCTATCGGACCTTACGATCGTCTTGACGAGGAAACATACATGATCGTAAAGGCGAATGTGTTCTGTGACTTCAAAGAAGAAACCCGAGCCCGCCCCAATATACAAGAAGCAAAAAGCGTATGCACTTTCTTTTGAACACAAAATCGCAATATGACTTGCACCATAAGCGATGACTATCGGCTTGCACTAGGAAGGAAGTGAAGAAGAGCAAATCAAGTAGAAGTGCAAGGAGCAAATCATCAAGTCAAAGTGCAACCGAAAAGAAAGGGCGTCCCCCATTTCGGAGAACAGGCCAAAAAATTGACCCCACCCTCAAGGTGGTATCCTATGACACTCCCCAGGATATGGAAGAAGCTAAGAAGCTTGCGGCCGCTATGAATGTATTGTTGAGGAATTGCTAGGTTCCCAGGACAACAAGTTACCCAAGGCTCGTAGTCCCTACATATGTCCGGGGAAGCCTTTGGTGACTTTGAGCGGTTCAACAACGCCAACACAAATCACGGAGTTTACATAAATGGTACTTGAAAGTCGTAAGGAGGAGAGAATAATGATCGTGGCGAAAGTCCCACATGACTACTACTTCCGAAGAAGAGGTCCATGTTGAGTTTCGAACTCTTCGATTATACACTTTCGGCGCCATCGACAAAGACTTATGAGTTGCTATTATGCGTAAGTTGTTGAATTCATTGTCTATATATAAGCTGTTCATTTTTTCAGTTGTTCAGTTCATTGCATGTAATTATCCTAATTATACCCTTTTGTACTCTATTATTATGCAGAATGAAGATCATGGAATGTAAAAGAAGGTCAATCTTCAGTGTTGGGTTCATTGACCCAGATAAAATACATTGTCAGACGCTAAAGAAAAAACCCGAGAAAACACAGGAAAACCTTCTAAGGTTTCTAACGAACAAAATTTACGTGACCACATCTTGTTTCCTTACAATTTCGCGTGAGTGTCTTACTCTATTGTACACATTCTCTTTTGCTTACTCGATGTTAAGTGTAATTGATGAGTTACTGATGTATATATAAACGTGTACAGTTTCCACTGGATTCTCATGGACATTTAACTTGATAAGGGAAGAGTTGAAGTCATGGACCCATTAAAGAGACCCCTGGAACAATTTAGTGACATGCAGGACATGCTCCAGAGGTAATTTTTGCGCTACAGCGGTCTCTTTCGTTGATTTCCTGAGATATCACGTAATAAATAATTCATTCATTTTCTTTACCGGGTAGGGTTTGGAACCAGTTCAAGAGAGCGGTTACGGGTGACTTTACTGAGAAGATGACGTTTAAGTCGGTCTCGGTAAGTAGTAGATGCATCTCTTTACTTCTAGTTTCAATACAATTATGATGCATGATTATTATTTTGATTGAATTCTATTCTCGTAAAGTGCGCGAGGCAGCCACCGAAGACGAATCTATGTGGATTCTACGTTTGCGAGTTCATTTGCACATTTACCAGTGAGCTGAATGATTATAGAGTCGATGTAAGCAATATATTTATAACATTATTTTTATTACCG
Organism: Avena insularis; assembly: GCA_023614405.1. Taxonomy (NCBI): domain Eukaryota; kingdom Viridiplantae; phylum Streptophyta; class Magnoliopsida; order Poales; family Poaceae; genus Avena; species Avena insularis. The sequence goes on along the minus strand of CM042696.1, from coordinate 35,011,667 downwards.
TCACTTTTTGTTATCATGATTGATATTCATATTGATCTCCTTTTCTTATATAGTTCGAGAAAATGCGGGATCAGCTCCTACCACAGCAACGCGTAGTAATGTAGTCTTGAAGAACTGACAGGATTCTTGATGAACGAGATGATAGATGACGCCGGAGAATTTAGTGTGAATAGGCGCCGATGATCCCCGACCGTGTAATTGAATAGATGGGCTCTAGTCCCGATAATTGTGATCTCCATGTGTAACTATCATGTATATATTTGTATGCTCGATCTTAAGAGAAGTTATCTTATGTATGCACGAACATGTACGGTATGTGGTAGCGTAGAAAACTATTTTAAAATGAAAAAAAAAGAATACAAATTAAATTCTCTGCCACGGCAGAGAAAGTGCCTAAAATGCTGCCGCGGCAGAGAACCATTGTCGGTTAATGTCTGAACGTTAATACGAAAGCACCCAGCGCATGAGACAGCCACATGGATGCCCATTAGTCCCGGCTGGTAAGAGGTGACATGGTTATACCCTACGGGTACATAACTTCAGCATACCTGGTCCAGCCCAAGGAAGGCCCACGGCCAATATACGCCAGCCCATGAAGATTTTCGGGTGGCTCAGGCCCATGACGCCTTCGGATCCTTGAAGAACAAGACTAGAGTTTCAATACAACTTGTAACCTACTCGTATCGGTACCCGAGACCTAGCCTCCCCATATATAAAGGCTAGGAGGGTCCAACGAGGAAAAAACCCAACAACGATTACACCCTGCGATTACGACATACACACCTCCACGCCAGATCGAATCTGCGCACCCTGTAACTTTTGGTTCTGCCGCAATAAAAGAGTAGACAAGCAGGAGTAGGGTTTTCCCTCCGGGGGCCTGAACCTAGGTAAACCCCGTGTCCCCTGGTTGCTTGTCTGTTAACCGTGCCACGATCTCCAGCATCCCCATCTTCTCCAAAACCCAAGTCCATAACAATGGGCATTGACGAGTTGAAACCTCGTCAATTGGCGCCGTCTGTGGTTTTGATGACTATGTCGTCGACATAGACTTGGACGTTGCGATCGATCTGGTCCTTGAGGCAGGCCTGCATGCATCGCTGGTACGTGGCACCCGCGTTCTTTAGCCCGAAGGGCATTGTGTTGTAGCAGTATACTCCAAACGGTGTGATGAACGCCGTTTTCTCTTGATCTTCGACCTTGAGTCGAATCCGTTATCTTTGAGTAGGCGTCGAGGAAGGAGAGTTTCTCACAACTGCGGTCGAATCGATGATCCGAGTCGATCCGAGGGAGAGGAAGTGGTCCTTAGGGCGTGTTTGTTCAGTGACGTGAAGTATACGCACTTCCGCTTGATGTCCGTGTCCTTCTTCGGGACGATCTCTGTGTTTGCCTGCCACTCGCTTTCCTTGATTTCCCGGATGAAGTATGCTGCGAGTAATCTGTTGACCTCTTTGCCGATAGCTTCGTGGCTCGGCGGTCTTGGATGGACTGTTTGACTGGCTTGGTGTCTGGGAAGACATTGAGTGCGTGCTCGGCGAATTCCCTGGGAACTCCTGGCATGTCCGCAGGACACCAGGCGAAGATTTCCCAGTGCTCATGGAGGAATTCGACGAGCGCGCTTTCCTATGCGGTGTTGAGGTCGTTGGCGATTAGCGCCGTCTTGGAGGCATCCGTTGGATGGACCTGTACTTTTTTGGTGTTGATGGTGGAGTCGAAAGACATATCGGTGCGTTACGCTTGGTGAGGGGTAGCCATTATGCGCCTCTTAGCGAAGCCTTACAAGCTCGTCTTGCATCTTTGAAGGGGAGATTTTGTTGAAATCCTGTCGCATTGGTCCGTCGGGTGAAGCTCCGTGGGTGTGATGACGCCTTGGTCCTGGCATCTTGAGTAGTAGGTATGCGTGGTGTGGGGCCAGGAACCTTGCGAATGCTACGCGTCCCGGGATGGCGTGGTATTGCGACGCCGATCCACCACTTCAATTCTAGGCGCTCCTGCCGAAAGTTGTCCGGTGTCCCGAAGATGACGTCGAGCCCTATTTTGCCCAGGGGGAAGATGCCCTTCCCTGGGACAATGCCGTGGAACGTTGTGTCTGATTGTTCCAGGCTGCATTACGGGATCCGCATAGCTGCTAGAGTGCTTGCGAATATTAGGTTGATGCCACTGCCGCCGTCCATGAAGACGCGACTCATCTCGAAGCCTCCGATCTGCGCCTCCAGTACCAGGGCAGCATGACCTGGGCGAGGGATCTGGCAAGGGTGATCCACGCGGGTGAATGTGATGCAGGACTCCGATCCGCTGAGGTACTCAGAGATTGCAGGCGGAGTTGTCATGGCCATGTTGATTTGTCGGGTGATTTTCTTCTGCACCCTGTTTGTGGGACATCCCTTCTGTATCATATTGAGAGCTCCTTTTGGTGGGGGGTAAGCGACCCCGGCGTTGTTTTGCACTGGTGCGACTGGTTGATGTGGGCCTCCAATAGGCGGCGGTGGAGGAGCTCTGTGTGCTATTTCGCCTGGCGCAAGTGCGTTTCCGAACGCAAGAATTGGAGCTTGTTGCCTCATCTGTACCATGCTTTCGTTGAGTTTCTGGAACTCGCGGCAGTCCTTGAGCATGTGGCTAGCTTTGTTTTTGCCATCTTGTTTGTCGATGTAGAAGTGGATGGTGCATGGACCCGAAAGTTTGTCGAGTGCTGAAGGTCCGTCGCGTCGCGCGATGTGGCGTTACACGCTGCGTTGGTCGTCCGTTATCGCGGAAGTTTCCGCTGCGATATCCTCATTCTGCGCTGTTGTCGTTATGGCGGTCGGCGTAGCCGCTGTGACCATGTCGGGTCCGTCGCGGTCCTCGTGAGACGCGGTCTCCTCTTCTGCGCGTTAGCGTCTTTGGCGTAGTCGTCTTCTTCATCGATTGCGCCCATTGGATGCAATCTTCGCCATCTGCTAATGTTGGCGATTTCCATGAGCTGATCGAGTGTCTTGGGCTTTACGCGTCAAGTTTCTCCTTGAAGTCAGGCGTTGACGCCGTCCCTGAAAGCGTCGATGGCCCGCTCTTGAGATGTGTCTTTGCGGAGTTCTTGGTCGTGAACCGGTAGTATGTCTGGCGAATAGATTCACCCGTTCTCTAAGTGCAGGCTCGCAGCTCTTGATTGGCGGGCCTTTTGCTGGTGCCTTTGAAGTTTGGATGAAGCTATAAGCGAGCTCCCAGCTTCGGATGGATCGATGATAGGTTGCTGAGCGGACCAGCGCCCTTTGTACCGCAATGAAGGCATTGCATGCGGTTTCTTTGTTGCCTCCGTGAAGCAGCGGATGGCGGATGGTCGCGAGCGGGACTTTGGATCTTGCGTCGTTGAACTGGAGTATCGAAGGAAGCTTAAAGTTGCGTGGCATCTGTGTTCGCGGACGGATCTGCTGAAGCATCGAGCCCGCAGAGTTCTCCTTCGTATCATCCATCTCAGATTCGGATGAGCATGCGCGTTTACGTGCTTTGTCGATCTTCGCTGTGTAAGCTTGTCTGGCGTCGTAGTCGTGTTTGTGGCGGTCGAGCTCTTCTTCCTTCGAGGAAGGTCGTGTTCTTCTTCATCTTCGGATGAGGGGTGGGGCTCGATCGCGCTGGCGGAGCTTTCTTCGGCTCCGTGGAGCATCTTCGTGGGCGCAGCTCCGATTAGTCCTAGTCCGGTGAGTGCAGACCTATGCATGGCCCTTTTGGGTCCCCTCCGGAGGTGGGTGAGCCGCAAGATCTGTGATGGCTGCCATGATCGCGGCTTGTGGCGTCTTGGTGATGTTGCCGTCGGCGTCCATATCCATGAGCGATGTGTGGAGGGTTGGTCACGTCACGCGCTCCTTGGTCCATGTTTTCCACCCGAGTGGTGCTTGTTTCTGATTTCCGTTTGTCTGAGTCGGGTCCCATGGCGGAAGCGCAGCTCGTCGCGCAAGACCGGACTGAGGCTGCTTTCTTTGCGTTGCTCGGCGTCTCACCGCATCTTGACTTGCTTCTTGTGCTCCTCGATGAGGAGGTAGTGGTATGCCATCAGCGGATCACGTGGGGAGTCCAGAGGTAGGACTATTTCGCCTGCGACGGCGCGGCGTGCTTTGGCCCATCCTTCTTTGCTAAGTTGGATGAGGTGGCCCCTGTTTTCCCCGTTTTCGCCGTTTCCGCCCTGCGGGTTGGGGTTGGGCGGCGGGTTAGGTGTGTCTTCGTCGGTTTGGATGATTGCGTATACGCAGATAGCGCTTGCAGATTGGTTGGTCTGTCGACTTTCGGATTCGAACCATAGGTCCCTTCATCCGAAGGTGGATCGCCTGGTCGGAGTTGCAGCATTTGCTGTAGAACTCATCTGTTGATGGTGACGTCGCGTAGCACGGGTGTGGAGCCCTGGCGGGCCTGATCGGTAACGGGCATCCGCCGGAGGCGGAGGGTGCCGGCTTGTCCCACCGGAAGCGAAGCTCGAACAGAATTTGAGTCGTCGCCACGGGCTCGAAATCCTTCATGGTGGCCGGCGAGTGGCGGTGAAGTCGAAAGCACCAAGAGGAGGTTATTCTCCGTCGCCGAGGAGTTGTAGATCGATCGTCGGAACCGTCACGACCGCGACAATTCCCAGCAGAATTGCGTATTGACGAAAACCCCAATGGGATACACACCATCCGAACCAGGCGCCTCCTCACGGAATACAGCTTCCGGAAGAGGCCAAAGTGCGACTCAATGCCAAGCCAACACTGTAAAGCGTGATAAAACACGCAATATGGAGAAGGAGTTGGGAGCGGATGATGGAGTTGAACCCCATAGAAAAGAGCAGTCCACGAAGGAAGTCATGGACTGGATACGCAAACCCACGCAAAAGCGAAGGCGACAAACATAACCCGATACCGGATGGGGGCGGGGATTACCTCACTACCGGGAGTCTCACGGCCGTCGTGTCTGCGGAATCAGGCCTTCGCGCAGCTGCGGAGATCGCTCTCCGCGTCTCGATCGCCGCCACCACCATCGGTGACACGCAGCGGCGGCGCCCTTCTTGCCTCCGGCGGCGCTGGTTCCCCGCGGCGAAGACTTCTTTGGCTTCCCCATGGCGCTTCGGCGGTGTCGTGCCAGCAGCGAAGACAAAGGAAATGCGAAGGAACTCTCGACGCAGCAAGAATCGCTCGAGCACAAGGAGGCGATAAAAGCGCAGAAGCGGTGCGGTGAAAACAAACCACGATTTTCACCATGGATTATAACAGCAAAGACGCAGCGCTGTTGACCGTCCATCAAGAAGACCTAACGCCAACGGCGAATCTGGCGTGCACGTGTCAGCAAAAACGAACCGTCGTTCCCACGGCGTCCACTACGGCGAAATCGAGGAACGCCAGTAATCATCTCACGCGTAGCGTGACCGGTCAATTCAAAGTCGGGAAGTGGGACCCACGCGCCGTCGATCAAGTCATCTCTCGGCGCAGCAGACGCTTGAGGTCATTGATCATCAAGATCGACGTCATCAACAGCTATACTAGCAATAACCCGGCTCCACTAAAAGTACTCACTCGAATCTACGATTCGACTAAATACTTGGGGCTACTCCTATCGGGCGCTGGTCGCGCACCGATGTACTTCCGGGTCACGTGCCACGAGATTTTCCTACTACCGTTGCATGATACAAGACTCGAGTCTCGCCGAAGTCTACGACTCCGCCAGACACTCGGGGCTACTCAAAGCGGAGCGATGGCGTTCACACACAAGAGTTTGAGTCCTACGTCGAGTCCACGACTCCACTGCGGACTCGGGGCTACTCCATAGGGAGGAAGGATTTCAGCATCCGAAAATTTTCGAGTCCTACGGACTAAACAAGCGAGCAATGCTTGCACTAAAAGTCTCCGCCGAGTCACGACTCGAGCAGACACTCGAGGCTACTCCCATAGGGCGCTGGTCGCGCACCCTATGAAATCTTCGACGATCTTAGGATCCGCATGCAAAACTTTTCAACTCTGCCCCAATTAATGCTAAGTGAGTAACATCCTCCTTGGCCACCGAAACACCTCCGCGGTGATAAACATTCGGATCTTTGTCTGCGACGCAAAGATAAGACCTACGAGATATCATCGATGGCAGCAACGCACTTTTGCGCTCTGGTAGTATGAATCTGCACCCGGCAGTACGATGAAAAATCCCGACAGACGCGTTGGGTACATCATTTAAAAACACCGGAATTCCACTCCTGTAAGTCCTCCGCGGCTGAGTCGAATTACGACATATGTTCCGGGTTCGAGTCGAGGGACTGCACCAAGAAGATCGTGTTGTTTTGTCCTAAGGCGATTAACGACCATGATCCGTCGGGTGAGTCGTGCACACGCATCAACAATCCCTACATTCTCTTGAAAGATGAGTTACACCGAAGGATTGAAGAGTCCTCACGAATCTACGATTCGACTAAGCGATCGGAGGCTACTCACATGGTTATACCCTACGGCACGTAACTTCAGCATACTGGTCCAGCCCAAGGAAGGCCCACGGCCAATATCGCCAGCCCATGAAGATTTTCGTGGCCCAGCCCATGACGCCTTCGGATCCTTGAAGAACAAGACTAGAGTTTCAATACAACTTGTAACCTACTCAGATCGCAGAGACCTAGCCTCCCCATATATAAAGGCTAGGAGGGTCCAACGAGGAAAAAACCCAACAACGATTACACCCTGCGATTACGACATACACACCTCCACGCCAGATCGAATCTGCGCACCCTGTAACTTTCGGTTCCGCCGCAATAAAAGAGCAGACAAGCAGGAGTAGGGTTTTCTCCGGCCCGAACACAGGTAAATCCCGTGTCCCCTGGTTGCTTGTCTGTTAACCGTGCCACGATCTCCAGCATCCCCATCTTCTCCAAAACCCAAGTCCATAACAATGGGCATTGACGAGTTGAAATCTCGTCAAGAGGGCCGGGACTAATGGGTGGGCCTTTAGTCCCGCCCCTCTAGTCCCGGTTACCAGGGTCGGGACTAAATCCCCTTACGGGCCGGGACTGGAGGCCCGTTTTCCACTAGTGATACTCGGTTCTGGCAAAATCGGAGTGTGTGTTCGTCCCCAACGTGCGCCTAGTTCTGGCAAAATCGGAGTGTGCGTTCGTCCCCAATGTGCGCCTAGTTCTGGCAAAACTATGGCCGCACCTCGTCCTTGATGGCTCGGACTGCATCGGCTTCGGCATCGACATCCTCAATGCTTGCCTCGACGCGTCTCCGTCATTCTTCTCGTGAACTATGTGCCCACGTCTTCATGCGTGGCTACCTCAACCACGACAACCCCTTGCACGGCTACCTAAACCAAGGTTGCCGCGCCCAACGCTCTCGGTTCCCTCGACATCAGCACAAGGGCTACCACCTCGCTTGAGCATCATCAGCTTCCTCTACAGTGCAAGCTACCGCGCCGTGACACCGTCCATGACGTTCTCGCTCCTACTGCGGTGGGATGTCAGCACACTGGTTCTAGTTCGGCTTATCTCCAGTCTGACCGTCAGCGATGTTCCAGTTGTTCATGATGCTACCGCTACGACTGCAGGGGATGTTAAAGAATATGTGTATATTATGGTAGTATAGGATAGATGCAGGATACGTTTCCATACTATCCTAACTTAACTTGTACTATAAGATGGTCTCATATACGCCTATATATACTCGCTCATGAGACTCAATAATACATCAATTATATTCCGCCAATCCCTGTTTATCGGTGTACAACTACAACCATTTCCCCTAAACTAAGAGCAAACTCGGACATAAGGAACAAGTGATCATGTACAAAACCAATATGGCCCAACTAATTGTACTAATATATATAGTATGTATGGATACGAGTATGTATGTATGTCGGCTCATTAGCGGCGACTCTTCCGCGGTGGTGGTCGTGGCCGGCGGATGGCAAGGCAGTGATGACCGATCACGAGGCACTTCAAGGTGGACACAAGCCTCGACAATGCCTCGTAGGTGTGTGCCAGCAGGGTTGTGGCTGGACGGCGGCGACACGATGAACAGATGAAACAGTCCGGGGGCAATTTGGTCGGGCAGTCGGGCGCGTTGGGAGCGGGACAAATCCAAGTCATTTATTTCAACTGAGTCTTTGTTGGCTCATGAGATTCAGGCGAAACACATCTTGACCGCCCTTGGCAGTTTCTTGTAATATCGACAACGTAGAAGCATTGCGACTTTCATTAGCAAGGTTTCTGTTTAGCGAAGGAGCTCACTATGTGCCGTCTTGGAGAAGTACTCGACGGATTCATTTAATCATAGTCTTGTTTTGATTTTTGAGTGTGTAAATATGCAGTGGCGGAGCCAGGAAAAAATAGGAGCACGGCGAAACATAAGCTAAGAAAAAAATCCGAGAATCGCAACTAGATATTTGATGTATATATATAATCTAAATATAAGTATTAAAAATCCAAGAATTGCAACTAGCTTATTAGACAATATGAGTAACAAATAAAATTCTTGATAGCCAAATGCTCAGTCAAAAAATCCAAAATGAAACATGCAAGGTTAAAAAAATCAAGAACTAGTAATTTATAGAGTTGTAAATACTTGCTTACATTAACTGATAGATCTTGGTCTATCTAAATATCATTTCCCGTGTTGGGGATTTGCACGGTGGGACTTGCCTCGGTCGCCTGGCTTGCAGTTTAACCAAATACCTCCTCATTTCATGAAATTATAGATTCATTAAAATGATTCAACAACATAAAATTCTTAAACGGATCATCCTTGGCAAGATTCGTAGTAGGTAGGTGGTCAAGTATTGTGTATAGATGAACAAATCTTTTTTCATCGGTTCGCAGATTAATTTCAGCCCCTAAATAATCACAACCGTCCCGATCTGCCCTATCGTCTACCGTTGCCTATGCGCACATCGGCATCGTTTGTTGTAGAGTTAAATCTATTCTTAGTCATTGAACTTGCTTAGCGAAGTCAATACGATCATCGTACATCGGAAATACGAGTTTACGGTCACCGAAGACGCGTTGGAGTGTCACTTGCGGTCACCGCTCGCGCCGTAGAGAAGTATTTGACGACGTGGCGAGCTGAGGACCCACTGCCAGGTAACTTAATATATATATAAAGAGTAACCACTTATAGGAGGGCTTTTTTTGCAAAACGTTCATCCCTTCCCTGGGTCTACCTCTGCTCCCACCCCGACTACAGCGCCGCCGATGGAACACACCAGCATGTGCCGTGCTCCCCCGCCTCCACACGCCAGCGCAAGCTTACCCGTCTCCCTCCCACGCCGACGCAAGAATTTTGAGCTCAACAAGTAGAGACAGTAATGGACTAGCTAGCTAGCCGACCGCCGGATCTCATCTCATACCAGAGGTGGCAGTAGTAGTAGATACAATAGCGCGCTATACACGACCACCCAACTGTGGTTGCCACCGTCGCCGATGACAGCAACGCCGTGGTGTAGATCCCAGGCGGCGCCGACAGCTTCACCGGGAGCGACTGGAGCCGGTCCCCCACGGGCACGCTCGCGAAGGCGTCATCGGTGGGGACGAACACCGCCCGCGCCGCGCTGGTCCCTCTCGAACTCCTCCGCCACGCCCGACCGGGTGATGTTGACCATGGTGGTGTGGGAAGGGCGGGAGTCGGAGGCGGCTAGGTCGAACCCGGACAGCACGATGAGGCCATTCACGGCGAGCACGCTCAGGTTGTACGGCACGGACGTGACGGAGCTGAGCACGGTGGCGTTGGAGGCCGGGAACGGCGCCGGCGAGCGGATGGCGCCCAGGACGGGGCCCGCGGCCGTGACTTTGACGACGCCGAGGTCCGCGGAGGCGTGGCCCGTGGTCTGGAACAGCGTGGTGACCAGCTTCCCGGCAACCGGGAGGCGGCGGAGGTCGGCCGGCGAGATGTACTCGAGGAGGACGTGGTAGCGGAGCACATCGGCGAGGTCGGCACGGCGACTGCCGGAGGTCGACGTTCGGCACGGCGAGCAGCGTCAGCGAGGACCGGCCTGCGAGCTCCCCCACGGGGCTGGACGCGAGCAGCCGCGAGAAGCCGGCGAGGTCCGAGAACGGCGCGAGCACCGCCTCCACGTCCACCATGGCGGCCGGCGGCGAGGACGCGAGCATACCGGCCACCACCGCGAGGAGGACGAGGAGGGAGATATGCCTCCGTATCTCGTGGTGCCGAACGCCGGGAGGAGCCGAGCGCAGTGAGATTTCTTTGGGGTCGAGATTGGTCAGTGGAGGGGATGATAGCTTTGCAAAAAGCCCCTCCTATACATGGATTTTCTTACTTATCTCTTAAGTGATGTGACAGTGGATCATTTAACTTGCCACATCAGCAAATACAACACGCCAACAGCTTCAGTGACCTTCCGTGAACCCCTATGTCGTATTCAGTGACCGTAAACTCGTATTTTCGATGTACGATGATCATATTGACTTTGCTAAGCAAGTTCAATAACTAACGATGGATTTAACTCTTTGTTGTAAGGCTGAACAATGAGACGAACAGACAAATAACTTTTTTTAGAGAGAGTAGACAGAAAAATAACTGAATCACCGAACCTCTTCTGTTCAGACGTAAATAGGTGACTTGGGCTAGTTTCCTATGGAGGCAATAGCATTAGTGGTACAAATAGTTGTCTAGGAAGTGCAAATTCATACAACTAGTTGTAAAATGTGGTGCAGTGGTATACAAACTTGCACGTCAACCTGACGCCGACATGTCACAATATATTTTTGCAGTAAAGTCCTTCCACATTTTTTATACACACATGGCCTTAGGTTGTCTTTCATGCGGGTCTCACCTGTCAGTACGCAATTAAAACAGTAATAAAAAATTGTCCAAAGTTAGAGTTCGAACACTTGACCGACTAGCATAACACGGTAGCTAGCCAAAACTATCAGAGCTGAGACCACATTGGTTTATACTGGAAAGTTTAGATTCATAACTATCTGGCACACACACAACCTCCATAAGTGGCTATCACGGCTCAAAATGATTCGTGACCTACAATAGACAAATAATGAGAACGGACTTGCAGAAACCGGGAAGGTGTCTTTGATTTGAAATTTATATTTTTAGGTTTCAAAACGTCATAAAATTTATTTCGGATACATGAATATGGTTTGAATAATTGTAGCAAGTTTTCGTAGATAAATCGATTTAGTTTAGGCTACGGAACAAAATTTTGACTATATATAGGAGTAAAAAGCACATTATTCCTGTCCGAAATTTTTCTTTTCTGTATTTTCCTAAAATATAACGTATTTTCCCCAAAATATCTATCTTACCTTTGAAATGTGTATATGTTAGCGCCTAATTGTTTTCAGATTTTTACCGTACCGCTGTGATGCCAGAACAACGTGTCGATGAAGTCGTGTCTGTAGTTATCAGAAGGGTCGCCGTCGGACAAACCGATGCTAGGGACAACACGGAGGTGGGTCGACTTGCATGATGGCCACCTTGGGGATGCCGCCCTTGGTGCGACGAGCAATGTACAGTTTGATCGTCCACTCTCAACGCTCCGTAATGAGAGATGTCGTCGAACCGAGACTGACCGTGTGTGTTGTCCCATTGGTGTGCACAACGCCGAACATGTTGCGTTACTCTAGGAACAAAAAGGAACCGACGACCAATTCATTATGGAACATTTTCTTTAAAAAATAAAGAAATTCAAAGTAGAGAAAATAAATAGATATCCAATTAATCGATACGTTTTGTGTCAATTACCATGGCTGAAACTGCATTTGACATGCAGCACTGAGACTAGATTCGTTGTGCTCTTTGAGAGATTGCATCAAGTGCTCGAGTTCCTTGCTTCGTGTGTGACTCTGTGTTGGATACTTACAAAAATCAGCTGGTCTAATTCTTAAATACAGAGTTGTCTGAGCTTGAGTGGTACTCGTTCCCGCATTTACCTACGAGGTCACGTGTTGGAACCACAGTTTTGTACTATAGTTTTAGTTGTTGTTTCAATTGCGAACTGGCAGGTGGGACCTAATGTAAGACAGTACTAAGGCCATGTGTGCATACAAAACTATGGAAGGATTTTACTGTAAAAATACACGGCCACGTGTCGGAGTCAGGTTCATTTGGACCTGTTTTGCACGAGACTCAGCAAGTTTATGTACCACTACACCATATTTTACAACTAGTTATATGCATTTGCACTCCCGAGACAACTATTTGTACCACCAGTGCTATTGTCTTTTTCCTATGAGATTATCTCATGTTGTTATCTTGTTGGGCTGGACGTGAAAAGAGGATATCAGTGAACTGGTTGCCCGGGCAAGCAGCTTGCACCTCACTAATTAAAGCCTAATTAACGCCTAATGACATGTGGTTTGCGCGCTTGGCGGACGAAGCTGAGCGCGGGCAGCCCGGACATGCCGGGCTGATATGTCATAAATATGTCGGATTTTTCTATCAATAAATCGAAACACAATTATTTTTGGCATTTTCAGAAGAAAAAAATTAGAAAGGAGGGAATTTTTTTTAGAAAGTTCTTGTGTTTTCTGTGGGATGTGTGCATATGCATGCTCAATGCACATTTCGGGAGTCTTTCCTTTTTTTGTAAGAAAAATATTCTTCTTGCATGGTACCGTTTCGGTAAAAAAAAATTACGTACTACTGTAGATCGTCACTTCATGTATCCACCTTTTCATGGTCATGCAAGTAGCTCGGAAAAAAAAAACGACTCCGCTGGGGATCGAACCCAGAATCTCTGGTTTCGTAGACCAGCGCCTTATCCATTGGCCCAAGTATCGTTGCTGTATAATTTTAATTAAGATTTTAAACAACATGGACACCTACATGTAGTTGTTCCGTTCCATCGTACTAGCTGTAGCTGAACAGTTCGAATTGTGAAGTAAGAGCATCTCTAGTAGAGCCTTTAAAAGGCCTAAAATCGAAAAATAACCGCCAGTTTACGGGTTCGGACTAAAATATGCCAAAATCGAATTTTTTCAGGCTAAGCCAAAAACCTAAATCGGCATGTATTTGTAGGGGGGCGAACGAGCGAACTGAATGGTGGATCCATACCTAGGGCACGCTGAAATTTCACCTCGCACGCTGCTCGCTCCTCTCCCTCGCCGCCACCACACTCCATCACGTCAGTCGCCTCGATTCGACCGAGGCAAGCATCCGAGCTAGCGAGTCGCCTCGCATCCGCCCGCGGTTCTCGCCCGACTCGGTGCTGCCAGACCGGCCGAATCGAGGATGAGCTCCGGCAATGAGTTCGTCGACGTCGATCTGTCCGATTCGTCAAGCTCGAACGATTCCAACCTCGACGAGCTGCTCCAGGACGACAAGGTGGAGGCCACCATCCTCCTTCTCTCCGTCAAGGAGCTGGAGGACCGCACGCAGCTGCTGAATCGGAGGCATGGCTCAGGGATTGACCGGAACCACATCCAACGGAATCGCCTCCTCGGCCACGAGCAACTGATGGAGGACTACTTCGCCGAGGTACCTATCCGCCACATCTATTCCATAGGAGGTATCACATGCGTCGTAGTTTGTTCGTCAAAATCGTCAAGGCCTGCGAAGCCAACTCGAATTACTTCAAGCAACGTAGAAATGCTGACAGCGTGATGGGTTTCAGCCCCTTTCAAAAAATCTCGGCTGCTGTAAGGGTGATTGCGTATGGCATCCCTGCGGATTACACCGATGTGTATCTTCGAATTGGCGAAGATACAACCACGGAGTCCATGCGTAGGTTTGCTCGCATGATTATCAAGTTGTTTGGGCCAACCTATCTCCGAGCTTCCAATGAGGATGACACAAAAAGATTGATGCAGATAAATGATAAAATAGGTTGGCCTGTCATGTTTGGTAGTCTTGATTGTATGCAAGTTCATACAATCAAGCTTTTGGTGTTTTGCAAGCAAGGTTTGCCATTGTTCGTGGCCCAGACCGGTTTTGGGAACAAAAAATCCTTGTGAACATCATAACATGTTGTGTGATTCTTCACAATATGATCATTGAGGATGAAAAAGAGTTAAGCCTGTCCTGCCTCTATGACAACGTTGGCACCCGAGTGCAACCCCCAACGCAATCCCGATCGCATCGAAGCTTTCTTTGAAACGCATCGGCGGATTGAGAATGCCAGTACCCATGCCTAAGTCGTTCATGATCTGAAAATGCACCACTGGCAGCGACATGGTCGTCGCCTTTGATCCTACCATTCCAATCATTTATGTGTGAGATGTATTATTGTTGAGACATTTGTTCATTTGTTTGATTGTTCGAAAATTGTTGTAATTTGGTTGCGACATTTCTTCATTTATTCTATTTTTTCAAAACTGTTGTAATAATTTAGTTTAGACATTTGTTTATCTGTTGTAATAATTTAGATGTTTATTTATAATCGACCGTTGCATGTTTATGTTTATACCATGTTGCAAATGAATTCTAAAAAAAAACCTACTTTTACGGGTTCGGTGAACTGAACTCAGGGTTTTTAGTTCGAGTGTTTAAGGGCTCTGGTAGAGATTCTAAGAATCATCCGTGCGAATTCCCTCAGCAAGGAACTAAGAAGGAACTCGGTACGTGTCCTGCCCGAGCTGCTGTGTGGTGTGCAACGGTCGGCATGCCACCCATCAGGCACCAAATACCATCATTTTCATGCTATCCCAAATATATTCCACTTTAATAATAATTAAAAGAGGAGAAGAAGGAAAAGGAAGAAATGAAACTACTATACTTTTATTCTCCCTTTGACTCCTCCAAAGATCCCTGAGAACACCTCCAACGATCTTAGAAAATGTTATCCAACGATGACCCCTACACCATAACTACCTAGTACTAGTATAATAGGATCTATCATCTGTAGATTAAAAAAGATGAACCGATGATCAAGTCATGGATCATCCCCTGTCTGCATATACAGATACGGAGCAGTGTAGCTGAGAAGAAAAGGAATTTCCAAAGCACGAGCGATGAATCATCCGTCGGTCTCGTCCAAAGCCGCCGATTCCGTGGGCCGACACACCCCCTCCCCGGCTCCCCCCTCGCCAAGGAGATCCGACAAGGACGCCCAGCGCCGCTGCCGCTCCACCATCCAAACTCGCAAAAGATCGCGGCACCCATTTCCCCCCTTCCCCTTCGCTCGCTGACGAGAAAAATCCAAGCCAAATCGCCCACGGGTCCTGTGGGAGAGAGGCAAGTACACACTACATACATACTACTCCAGTGTATACCTGCGCTCGCTCGCCGCACTGCAGTCTAAAGCCTGCTCTGCTTCGGTCTGCGGGCGGAGGGAGGGAGACTGGAGAGCAAGACTTGTCACTTCTCCCTCGCTTTCTCGGCACGAGCACGGCAGCCTTGCTCTCCGCTCGACGATCGAGGGGAATAAACAGTACTACCAGTACTAGTACTAGTGTTGAGCTGATCGAGGGGAATAAACAGTAGGACCAGATTGATCCCTCCCGTGGGCTGTAGCTGTGGTACTGGTACCTCGGCGGCTGGAGCTAGAAGAAAGAGCTACTACTAGCAGGGGTGGCTTAACCGAGCTTGGCTCCTTGCTGCTGCTGCGCCCCCTTTCTGTTCAATCCAGGTTCGCTTTGCGGCTCATCTTGTTCGCTTTTTCCGGGACGGATAGTCAGCTTTCTTGCCTTTCCATGGCCAAGTTCTGTTTTTTTTTTCTGGGTTCATCACTGTTCTTTTTGGTTCCAAGTAATGCTTCCACTTGATGGATGGATGGATGGGTAAGAGGGTGTGTTAATATATCTACCAGCTTGTTGATTTTTCTCCGGGCCAATCGTGGCATGGACGGCAATGGGAGATCGGCGGTGGCGAACCACAGGAAGCCTCTCAGGTAGTAAGAGACAGAACGGAAATCTCCCCCCTTGTTTATTTTCTCTTCAGGGCATCGATTAATCCATCTGTGCGTGCTCCAATGGCAACCGCAGCGCGGACACCGACCTCGTGGAGCTGCTATGGCACAACGGCGGGGTCGTGGCGCAGCCGCAGACGCACCCGAGGCCGCCGCCGCCGCCGGCGAACGCGAACCCCTGCGGCGGCCAGAGCGCCAGCGGCCTCACCGGCGAGGAGACCGCCGCGTGGTTCGGCGACGTCGACGGGCTGGAGAACGAGATGTACGCGCAGCTCTGGCACAGCATTGCGGACGCAACCGCCGCGCTCCCGTGCGCTCCCCCGCCGGCGAGGCCGCCCATGAGGAGCGCCATCGGCTCCAGCTGGACGGGCGGCGGCGGCGGCGACATCGGCTCCACCTTCTGCGGCAGCAGCCAGGTCCCCGAGGTGCCGGCGGGAGTCAGGGAGGAGGGGAGCGCCGCGCTGCCGTCCGAGGGCACGCGCGGGACCAGCACCCGCGACTGCACTGGCACCGGCACCGGCACGTCGTCGTCCGGTGGGTCAGGGAGCAACTTTGGGGCCTCAGGCTTGCCCAGCGAGAGCGGCCATGTTCACAAGAGGAAGGGGAGGGGCAGGGACGAATCTGATTGCCGCAGCGAGGTGCGTTTCTTCTTGGTCTGTTTATCCTGTTTGGTTGCAATTTGCTTTCAGTCAGTTATCCTTCAAAACAAAAATACTTTCAGTCAGTTAGGCAAAAGTATGCTTGAGTTGATACTGAATTGAGCTCATGAAGAAACCGCAGGATGTTGAGTATGAGGTGACTGAAGAGACTAAATCATCGAGGCGACACGGGTCAAAGCGGAGGAGCAGGGCAGCTGAAGTTCATAACCAGTCAGAGAGGGTGAGATCAGATGCTACTTGTGATCTTCTATATTGACCAAGGTTGCTTGTTTTCGGGTTCTGTTCTCACGGTGTAGTTTCTGATGGCTGGTGTATGTAGCGAAGAAGAGACCGGATCAATGAAAAGATGCGCTCGCTACAAGAACTCATACCCCATTGCAACAAGGTAAGATACAAGTAGTATGCATCTTTTCTGAACAGGTGCAAGTATCTGAAATTATTCATTTCTGTTGGTGAGTTGTGTGACATATCTAATTTACCATGTACACGTGTTTCTTTCATCTTCAAACTTTATGGATTATATACTTAGAGTAAAAATTTCAGGCCGACAAAGCATCGATATTAGATGAGGCAATCGAGTACTTGAAGTCCCTCCAAATGCAAGTTCAGATCATGTGGATGACTACCGGGATGGCGCCAATGATGTTTCCTGGTGCTCACCAGTTCATGCCACCGATGGCCGTGGGCATGAATTCGGCATGCATGCCTGCGGCACAGGGTCTAAATCAGATGGCAAGACTGCCATACATGAACCATTCCATGCCAAATCACATCCCTATGAACTCCTCTGCAGCAATGAACCCTATGTATGTTGCAAACCAGATGCAAAACATTCACCTCAGGGAGGCAAGTAATCACTTCCTTCAGCCAGACGGCGGGCAAGCAGCGGCGCCTCAGGTACAAACCGATCGTAGCACCAGGGGTCCTATGCTCCCAATTTTAGTACGACAGGTTTAATTCTCAGTGCTCTTCCATTTTTGTTCAGCTACCTTAGATATCAATTATTTGCAGTTAGCAGGACCATATGCTTATGCACCACAAGTAGCACCACAAAACCGCGTACCAGAAGTGCCAGATAGTGCTGTCGTGCCAACTTCTGGGCCTGGACAACCACCTACCTCCGAAGGAATTTAGAATGACCATAATCTTGTAAGTAGTTCCACTACTCCCCGCACATGTTTCTGTTTTCCTAATGATATCGGTGATGTCTAGATAACTTGGGCTGTGTATCTGTGCTGTAGTCTCAGCATTGAACAATTGAGCAGTAATTCTTTGACAGCTTAAGCTCTTTGTGTAATGATATTCAGCTTAAGTTCCATATACAATTGTGCAGTCATTCTTTGACAGCTTAAGCTCTTGGTGTGTACGGAACTTAAGCTCTGCATGTACTACTCATCCAGAGTCATCCTTTCGCAAAATTATGAACCTTACCAACTTATGCTTATGATTTCCCAACTTGTATATGGAACTAGAGCTGAATATCATTTCACAATTTTGCGGAAGGATGACTCTGGATGAGTAGTAGATGAAGCCGTCCTCCTTCAGCTCCTTCTCAGTGAAAGCTGGCCAGTTGTTCTCATCTGATCTGTCCTCCGATAGACTAGTTGTTTGTTAAGAAAAAAAAAAGACTAGTTGTTCATGCGAATCTTTCTATTTTTGCCATCCTTTATCACTCTCCATGGAATTTTACGGTTGTGCATCCATTTCGTCATTATTGAAGATGTGGATAACTTGAGAATTCAGAACCAGTCGGTTTAACCATCCCTTTCTCGACATTTACAGGGTATGGGACTGTGTCGACCTGCTCAGGGAGCCGTCTTTCTGGAACTAGCTGAAAATACTAACCTGATAAGCAGATAGGAGATCCACGTTTCTGTTATACGTCTCGATCGATACGCGTCCGACATAAATTCTAGAAAGTATTTTGTAAATGAAGATAGCATTTTTTTCTCTCCCATTTATGTGGGCGAAAATGGGTCGGTGCGCGCGTAGCTCCAGTTCCATCCGTATATGTACTAACCATAATGATATTCAATTGCAGCCACTCGAAATAGCGCCATAGCGCCATAGCAACCTTTTACCCTTCATTTTGTTTTATTATTAGTAGTAGTCTTGGAATTGTCTGGTTTGTTCGAGCGAAAGAAGGAAAACCGTACCAAAAGGCGGTGCTTAAATTCCTACTATTGTCAAATGACCAACATCCAACCAACGAACCAGATCCAAGGGGAAAGGAGAACAGAAGGAGTCAAACAGTGTGTCCTACAGAACTGATTGGTTAGCAAGCCTCCCTCCCTCTACTTTAAAACTCAAGGTACATATCAATCAAACATTTCCTCTATAGTCCGATCACCTACGCATTTCCTTTATATTGGTTAGCACTCGGTCTCGATGCTTTACTCTTAACGCCAGTTCCTTTATGTGGAAAGATTTGGTCCGCAGGGGAAGAGCTTGCCGGGCAGGCAGGCCATCGAGCCGTCGGTTTCGTGGTGTCCGCGTACAGTCACCCCGATGTATGCTTATCGACAAAGCTCTCAGCATCATTGCTGCTCTTGTGGCTCACGGCGGCTGGGGTTAAAGGCCGGAGAGGGAATTTCTGTGTGGAGCGCTGCAATTTGCAATGCAGTTGGCTGGCGGGCGGGCGTCTCTCTCAGCTGCAGTTCTCTTATTTTTGCCTGATGTTTACAGCACCCTCGAGTGCATGTTATTGTTGTTACATGGTCCTCCTGTCTACTACAGATGCTACTTTTTTTTGGAAGATGCTACTGGGACTGCTCGTTGCAACTGGCCAGGGGATCATGTCCCCTGAGCTTTCATGTGTAGTGCAACTGGGAAAAAATACTGGATACCCTGAGCTTTATCAGTTCTGTTACCGCTTGTTCGTCATAGAAGAATTGCAGAATGCTGGCAGCACTGCCTGTGTCTGGGTAGAGATAGCAATGCTGTGCCGCTTCCGCAGACAGTTCAGTTTGAGACGATGTCCATAATTGATTTAGAAAAAAATTCAAAAATTGATTTAGAAAAATGCAAAAAAAACTGGCTTCGCCCGGGTTCGAACCGGAGACCTTCAGTGTGTTAGACTGACGTGATAACCAACTACACCACGAAACCTCCTTGCTCTGGGTAACCATCCTATTTTATTAATCCTAGCGTAAACAAAAGTATAATTGTCAGTACCTCAACCGCACACCCCACCGGAGACCATCGATGTTTCAAATAGGCGTGGTTCTATTCTTGCTATAACTTTTTCATTCAGTTTAGCTGACTCTTATGCCGACAGCGGAATATGCCTTGTAGTTGGAGTTCTGGGGCTGTGACTCGTTCCTAGTAGAAAACTTGCCTGAGCTGAGAGGGGCGGTTTTGGTTGGTGATGGTAGGACTAAGGTTCTCGTAGCTGAAACATTCCCTGGAATTACGTTGGTTGATTAAAACGCTTGGCGAATGTAGCCAGATGCTGATCTCAGGAAACAGCAAGCATCGAAATCGGATATGAGGAAATGGATCGATCGCGTCGTAAGCGCCTAGTCAAAGCACATTCAGGTTCAGATATGCAGGTCCTCCTGATGATACAACAAAAAACGCAGGTCTCAACATGGATGCCGATCTGCTCAAACTGGAACGAGCACTGAAAAATACCAAATCACAATACGACCCAGTTTCTGTACTCCATAGACACACAGTAACTGCTGCAAGAATGTGTGTTCCCCATGTTTCTCAGCAACCGTAAACGGCAAACCCAGAGATAAGCCAGCCTACAGCATCCATTGAATCTAGCCGGACGATCCCTCCCGAAAGAAACTCTGGCCACGGCCGGCACACGACAATGGAGCGCGCTAAGTGCCAAGAAAATACAAAACCATTCAGTCTCAAACCCTTCTCCCTAAGACAGCACTTCGCCAAGGCTCTCAGACCATCAATTCCAGCCACCAGGCTCCGCCATTCGGATCACTTGAGGACGAACCTCACGGACGGTGGGAGTGTAAGGCCGACCGTCTCCCTCGCGACGTCCCGCGCGTGGTCCCTCGCCGCCTTCTCACCATCTTTCTCCCTCACCCACACACACGTCCGGTTCAAGAGATGGTACCGCGGACTGACCGTGAGAAACTTCAGACCAGGGGCCGCGCGCACCAGGCACGCCAAAAGCTCGATCAGCGGGGGTTGCGCCGCGAAACCTCCTACGAGAACGACGCGGAGCTTCGGGAGAGAGATGCCCTCGGGCCAGCTAACCTGGCCATCGTCCAGATCATGCTGGTCTCCGCTGTATGCCTTCATCTGCATGCAAGTTGTGAGGTCTTAACAATGTTTTGGACTGTGAATTGACAAAAGAGAAACATTTAGAGATCCTCTGAAGTAATCATACTTGCAGTCACTAGCATATAAGCTACAAGGTCCAAAAAACAAGTGAATGACTCAATCTGTCCGGATATAGCACTGCCCTTGACTCATAAGCTAAGACACTGTTGAAAATTTGGCATGTGAATCCTTGTTAGGTACAAGTCTGAAGTCTCCATAACAAGCTCTCTTAAAGGTTGATGAATTGCATGCATTCGCTTTAATGCCGTCGGAGGTAAAACTGTTTTCTGATAATTTGACATCATAAGTGGTGGTGATACCATATAATTTATATATTTTAGATGACTTTTTACCAGGACTCCCCAAAACGAAAAACGGCTTATTTACGGACCAATCAAGGGATCTGATGTACAAGAGCAGAAGTTATCCAACAACTGATAAATTTATGTTAACACAAGAAGTTGCTTGAAAGAGATAAGCCACTTGTGAAAAATTCTACTCCCTCCGTCTCAAAATACATGTCGGAAGTGTATCTAGACCCTTTTAGTGTTTAGATACATTCAAATTTGGAAAAATTTACGACATCTATTTCAAGACGGGGGGAGTAGTATTTGACCTGTTATCACAAGCATTTTGTATGAAGTAGTACCATCTAACCTGACCTTGTAAGTCAGTAGAATATACAGAGGACTAGGAACATTATTCATGGCCCGCCTACATGGCATTCTAATTTTACTCCAAACAAAAAGAAAATTGGGGAGCATTTAGGACGTACTTCTAGACGGAATCTTCTAACGTAAGGAGTTGCTTGAAGGAGATGAGCTACTGCAAGAACATTATTCCAAGATGGCAAAATATACAAGTTGACGAACTTCAATCGAGTGAATCTCTTCGCATATATGAAATTGGGCTCCTGCAGAAGAGCAAATGAAACAATTATGGTACTCTCTCCGATCCATATTAATGTTCTCATATTTGTCTAGATTCGGAATGATCTAGTCATGTTTTAGTGCTAGATACATTCGAATCTAGACAAATCTGAGAACATTAATTTGGATTGGAGGGAGGAATTGATTACTAAGACAGTTATAAACTGCTAACTGGGTGGTTACAGGTGAAGGGACAGTAACAATTACATAGGTATGAACCATATTTGTGTACCTTCCGTGGCGAAAGAAATGTCAAGGTGACTTTCTCGATCATTTTCATATTATTCAAATGCTTCGAAAGGGAAGAATTCCTGTTCGAGAACTTTGTTACTATTTTCCTCATATTGGGGGTACTCGCATATTTGATGTCTACCTTATGTCCATCATACTCAAAGAAGACCAAGCTGGCAGAATGAATCTCAATACTCTTCAACTTCTTGCCTTCACATATATCCAAATGTAACAATGTTTCACTAGAAATCCTTATATTAACTAAACCATTGCATCTTTCCAACCTCAAAAAGCAGAGAACAGGGAAGCAAGAGAAAATGTTTTGGATCTCAGAATCAGCTATTGTGACACACATAAGATAAAGGCTTGCGAGAGAGGAAAAGCTACTGGAATGCATCGATGGTCTGAATATGCAGTTCGTCAGGGATAGCTTCCGCAAAGAGGATTCTTGTCCATCACCGAAACAATGCAGAGGGAAGCTATAGCGACTTGCAGTCACCGAATGCCCAGAACACGATATCCCCCTTTTACACAAGTGAAGTCTCACTGACTGTGCATCTGACATTGCCGCAAACTGAACCCATTTGTCAAGGTGGGCAGCATGAGCGGAGTTCAGATCAAAATGAACCTCAAACACTTCAACACCAGTTCCCTCATGGCGCAACAACCGATTGTTCACTCTATCAATAAACTCTTCTGATCTGAAACTATCAGAATCTCCTGAATTTACCTCAGAAAAGACATTGTGATCACTAAATACAAGAACAGAGCCCTGTTTCCCCAACTGTCCAGAAACAGAACAAGTGACTGCGGCATCTTGCATCGCGAGCGATGATAACATGTTCTCCAAAACATCACCTGGCAATCTGTTAGCTAAATCTCCATCGGGTTCTTGGCATGATTTCCTCTTCCTATTCTCGCAGCAATCTCCTGAAAGCAATAAGCAGATTTCTCGCTCGAAACATCAAAATGAAACACAGCCTAATTATAGAAAATCTGTGACTCCTACAAGCAGTATAATGTGTATTTATAGTAGAAAGCATCAAGAGGGTATCAAGCCTAAGTATGCAGAATTTTGACCTGTGGCGCGTGAACATATCATTTAAATTTGTTAATGATATTAGACTCGTACTAGAAACCGGATCACTGCCTCGAGTGGAAGTAGTGAAACCTGAATTTCCTTTTGAGAGGATGCTGTCAATCGCTAACGATGAGAACATGTTTTCCAGATCTTCAACCGGTATTCTGCTACCTGACTCTCCAGAGTGGCCTTGGTGTAATCTCCTCCTCTTATCATCACGACAATCTCCTGGAAAAGAGTATACAATGTACACTGTTCAGTTCAGAACCGGATATCAGGCCCAGTAGTAACTAGCAGTTCATAAGGACGGCACCGACAACAAATTCCCCCAAGCAAAATCACTAGTGATTCCATACTCTAATATCTCCCCCCGTACCCACTGATGTATGGTAGCTACAGTAGCAATCGGGGGGCATCATTAATCGAGATCCGAGGGAGATTGAGAGAGATACCTGCTTGCCCTTGGTACTTTGGCGGCGGCAGCGGTAATGTGCTGCTCATACCCGCAGCGAGGTCGACGTCGCCAGGGAGCCGCAGTGCGAGGGGAAGAAGACGGGAAGCGGATACGCGGCACGGCGGTGATTGCACGGGGATGGGAGTGTACTGTTCCCCTTTGCCGCCGGTGATCGCCGGGACGTGAGGTAGATACAAGCTGCTCGTGGAAACTGGAGAGCAACAACACCTTGAGGAAGAAGAAGATCCAGAGGAGAAGGAAAGAGGAAGGAGGTTCGCTTCTGTTCGATGAGTTCCCCCTGCAGCTCCTCCGATCCGGTCTATATGCTCTGAATTCTGATTTTTTTAGAACATTTTTTTTGGGTAGAACCTGGGAGCTTTATTCATGAGCAAATACATGGGATACATGTGATATCGGGTATTAAAAGCCAAACATGTGCCTATAAGATGTTTTAGATTTTTGTGAAATAAATATATTTTATATTTATATATCTTTTAGGAGAGATAGAAACGATAGCTTCGTAATCCCCGTAGAGCATCTCTAAGAGCATCTCCACTCCAGGTCCCTAAAGGCCACCAAAGGCCTATGGGGTGTGCCGACGCCTAAAATAACGCTCAGCCGCGTCCTCCAAATGTTTTTTTGGCACCGGCGCGACCTGTTTAGTTATCCGGCACCTTCAGGCCGAACCCAATCCACAGGGGGCAAGCGGGAGCGCTGGATGGAGTTGAGAACAACGTGGGCCAACCCTGTCGGTGACACGCACCTGCGAAGCCGCCCACATACCGCGTTTCCACCCACCCACCCACCCCCCCCCCCCCCCCCCGCGAGCACCACTCGATGCCGCTACCACCCATCGCCGCCATCTGCCGTTTAGCCTGCTAGAGCCGCCGCTGCAGCCACCGAGAATACTCCCCAACCCCCCACACTCACTCCCTACCTGGACCCACGCCCGCCGGTAGCTCCAAGCCTGCCGCACAACCGCCTTGCCCGCAAGATGTTCGGCAGTTGCCGAAGGCATGGATTCAGACAGGAAGAGATGTGGTCCACTCTGATGGACGATGAAGTCGCTGTTGTTCCTGGCGTCCGAAACAGCATCGGTGACGATGATCATCACATCCCTCCTGGGCATGATCCCCGGCGCTGATGAGAAGTCGCCTGCTGGGGGTTCGAAGCCTGGGCGGCGCAAGAGCAAACCGAGGCAGAGGATGGAAGGCTACTGCATGCTCTATGCCGACTACTTCATTGACGACCCATTGCACGACGACATCACATTTCGGTGCCGTTTCAAAATGTGTCGAAAGCTTTTCCTGAAGATTGTCGAGGAATTAAGAGAGTTCGACGACTAGTTCAAACTAAAGAGAGATGTCGTCGGCATGCTTGGTTTCTCCACAATCCAAAACTGCACAGTTGCTAACCGCTAGGTCAACGCCTGATTCGGCTTCCGACACGAAACCTAGGCCCACTCCTGCCCAGAAGAGCTAGGAGGTGAGCCAGAAGTCTCGTACGCAGGTCCCTCCGAGGAGCTTGGGGAAAAGAAGAGAACCTATTATAGGAACAATTTTATGTACAATTCTCAAAAGGCAGACTAGGTATGAGAATCAGCTATTGTGGTGTTTTACCTCGCATGTGCAAATGAACCTATTATAGAAAAATACATAAGAAAACAAATTTAAAGATGTTAAAAATTTCTGAAAAAGAGTTCCACGCTTATATTAGGACATTTTATGTTTGCACACAAGTTTTCGGAAAAAAGAACTAATTGCACATGCCCATATTTTTTCTAATTTTTTACATTCCGAATTTTGGAAATCCAATTCGACGCATGGGTGCAAACGAACCTATTGTTTGGAAACACATTTCATAATATCAAAAATTCAGAAAACAATATTCATATGTCTGTGCAAATTTTTTGGTGAGAAAGAACATTTTTTATGTCCCATGTAAAAAAGATAAATTCAATGTTCCAACATGACTATTTACGTACATTTGTTTTGTCCTTTTCACACAAGCAACATAAAATATTATTTTCTACCAAAAACTTATGTGCTAACATACACAAGCAACATAAAATGATCATTTGTATCAAAATTTGTGTGCTAATATAGAATGTCTGGATGTCCACAAAAAAAAATCTTTATTTCAAGAACTCGCAGTAGATCCGCGGGTCATTGAATTAAGTGGGCAGAAGAGAGTTACAAGCACGAACGAATTACAACGACGGTCTTAGTCAGTACCTCGTGGTTGCCCACACGTGGCTTTACTACGCTTCCACTCCGCCCACTCCTGAAGCTCGCGATCGGCGACACCCTCGGCATGACAAGATGAGTTGTTAAATACACGAGCGGCGTTGCGCTCTAACCAAATGGGTGAGCAAAACTAGAGTGTTAAGCCTACGCCTGTGCTTCCCCTGTACCTTGCACTCGGACTCGGGCCACCAGCTAGACAGAATCGCCGTGGTGGATGGGAGGAAGGACTGCCATCCCTCAGAACGAAGAGCCCTGAGCCAAACGAGGCGGGCAAACGGACACTGCAACAGGAGATGGTTGATGTCTTCACCACACATCGCACAAAGCAGACAGAGGCCATGGCTGGGGAGGCCGCACCGATGTAGTCGGTCCGCCGTCCAGCATCGGTTCTGAATGGCGAGCCACCCGAAAAGCAGGGCCGGTCCTTGGGGGACCTGCGGGCAGCCGCCCCGGGCGCAAAAAACGTAGGGACCCTCCTAGAAATATGCTATATAGACAAGCCTATTATACATCGTAATTTTTTTATTGGGCTGGTAGATTAATTGAGCTTTTTTTTCCGTTGTCGTAGACTCTGAGCCGAGGCGATTGATACGGGTATTGGGCGAGGCCGAGGCAGAGGCCTGTTAGCTTTATAATCCTGTGCACGTTAGTTTTTTTTCCCCAAGTACTTTAGTTATTTCCCTTAACTGAATCCGCGTGTCAGCGAGCCTGTTCGCAACATGCAGTAGCTAGTTGAACCAGCTCTGTCGAGTCCTGGTCGTAGGCGTAGTGGACGGTGAGGTCGGATCGTGCTCGTTAGTCGTGGGATGGCACGACTGTATCGGATCGAACCCCGCATCTCTCGCTCTTTTCTGTTTTCCTTATCGATGAATAAAAGGAAAGAAAGAAGGCAGAAAAGCTGCAACGTTTTTACGCAGCACAAAACACCTGAGTCTCTCTCTCTGAATTGAGTCGAATTCCAGCGAGCAAAGTAGATCAGGTGAACAATTGGTATCAGAGCCACCATGTCCAAGACACCGACGGCGGCGGAGAAGGCGAAGGGGGCGCAGGTGGGCGACGACACAGCGGGCGGATCGAAGCCGTCGGGGCCGCGTCGCACCTCCGTGTCCCCGACTCATGGCCTGGCGCAGTCCTCGCGCGGCGGTGGCGAGATGGTGGTGCGCTGGCGTCGTTCGGGAGAACGCCGGCTCGCCAACTACCAATGCCGACAAGGCGAACTACGCCGAGTGGGCGATCGTCATGCGGGTGCAGCTCCAAGCTCAGCATCTGTGGGACGTCATCGAGTTTGGCGCCGATGACGACCACGACGCAACGCATCGGGCGGCACTGCGCGCTGCTGCGCCGTACCTCCCGATCTCATCCGTACCCTGGCGGCCAAGGACAGCGCGCAAGGGGCATGGGAGTGCATCAAGACGATGCGCCTCGGCTGCGAACGCATCCGCGAGGCGAGAGCGCAGACACGTCGTCGCGAGTACGAGGAGCTCCGCTTCCGCCCCGGTGAATCAATCGAGGACTTCGCGATTCGCTGGCGAACATCATCAGCGACCTTGAGCTGCTCGGCGACCCACAGGACGAGTACAAGGCAGTCCTGAAGTTCCTGCGCATCGTGCCTCGTAAGTTCAGACCCATGGTCATGGCTATTGAACAAACTGTCAATTTGAAGCAGCTCACCATCGAGGACCTCGTTGGGCGGCTGCTGACGGCGGAAGAGGGCTATGACCTCGATGACGCGATCGACGGCGTCACCAACAAACTCCTCCTCACTGAAGATGAGTGGCGCGCCCGTACCAAACGGGCGTGACTACGGCCAGCGCGGCGGTTCGCTCGGGCAAACCTCCGGCGGCGCCCAGCGGAGGCAGGACGGCTTCGCGGCATCGGTGCTCCGTCAAAGACGACAAGTGTCGCCATCTTGTGGCAAGAAGGGCCATTGGGCTCGCGAGTGCCGCAAGAAGAAGAGGGGCGAGGAGGCAAACCTGGTCCAACAGGTTGAGGCGAGGACCCGTCGCCGATGGTGGAAGTGTCTTGCCGTAGCGCCACGATCACCCGCGAGGAACCGGCGATGAGCGGCATCCACCTCGTCGAGGAACGCGCGCGTGAACCTTGGGCGAGTCGAGGAGGCGAGCCGGGCTGGTACCTCGACACCGGGGCGAGCAACCACATGACGGGGTGGCGCGCAGCGTTCTCCGACCTCGACACATCGGTGCACGGCACCGTCAAGCTGGGCGATGGTTCATTCGTCGCCATCGAGGAGAGGCACTATCCTCTTCAAGTGCAAGGCGGCGGACACCGCGCGGCAGCGTCTACTACATCCCGGGCTCAAGAACAACATAGTCGCTTGGGCCAACTCGATGAGTTTGGATGCCAAGTTCTGATCGAGGGCGGGACCTGCTTCGTACGAGACCGTCGTCGTCGCCTCCTGGCCAAGGTCACACGGGGACGTAGCCGCCTCTACATCGCCGACTTCAAGGTGGATCAGCCCGTGTGCCTGTTGGCGCACAGCGGCGAGGATCCGTGGCTGTGGCATGCACGCTATGGCCATCTGAACTTCGAGGCCATCGGCAAGCTGGGCCGTGGTGATATGTGCGTGGTGCGCCTACTCAATCACCGACGAACTTTGCGATAGTTGTTTAGCTAGAAAACATCGCCGCGCCCCGTTCCCTCGCGTCGCCAAGTACCGCACCGACAAGCCACTCGAGTTGGTGCATGGTGACCTGTGCGGTCCCATCACGCCGGCGACGCCCACTGGGAAGAAGTTGTTCCTCCTCCTCGTCGATGACAAGAGCAGATACATGTGGATCACTCTCCTGGAGAACAAGAGCGATGCTGCAGAGGCCATCAAGCGTTTTCGTGCGGCCGAGCTCGAATCTGGCGGCTTGCGCACCTCCGCACCGACGCGGGGGAGTTCACGTCCGCGCACTTCCTCGCTACTGCGGACCACGGCATTCAGCGACACTGACGGCCCCTATTCTCCCCCAGAATGGGGTCGTGGGCGTCGCAACGACGATCGTCGGCATGGCGCGAGTCTCCTCAAGGCCAAAGGCATGCACGGCATGTTCGGGCGGCGGTAACCACCCGTCTACCTACTCAACCGTGCGCCCACGCATAAGCGTCACCGGCATGACCCGTATGAGGCATGGCACGCACGCGCCCGGACGTCGCTCACCTCCGCACATTCGGTTGCATCGCGCCGCGTCAGGATGTGCGGCCGCACCTCAAGAAGCTGGAAGACCGGAGCCGTCCATGGTCTTCATCGGCTCTGAAAGCAGCGACAAAGCGTACCGCTGCTATGACCACAAAGCGGGTGTCGATCGGCCGTGACATCGTCTTCGACGAAGGCCAAGTGGAGCTGAGCGAGATGGCAAATGCTTGCGGCGGCAATGACAACTCCTTCAAAGTGGACTACATGTCCATGTCGGTACCAATGGAGCAAGGAAGTGTGCGGTCATGCGAGTCGAAGCGTCACTCCGACAGCAACGGACGCTGGCTACAACGCGACACCGAGTCTGCGCCACCTCCACGACCAGCGCAGTTGAGTTCGTGTCGCCACCCACGAGCCTCACCTCCATGCTGGATGCTGAAGACAGCGGAGGCACCCGCACCGTTCGGGGCGTTGCAGAATGTGTTGGAAGCCGGACCTGCTCAAGACACTGAACCTGAAGAAAGTGCAGAGGAGTTGCACCTTGCTGCATCTGACGAGCCCAAGTCTCACCGTGATGCCAACCAGCATGCTTGCTGGAGGCAGGCCATGCAGGACGAGATGGACTCCATCACTGAGAACGGCACCTGGGAGCTCGCCGAACTTCCTGCCGGCCACCGCCCGATAGGGCTCAAGTGGATCTTCAAGGTCAAACGCGATGAGAAAGGAGCAGTGCAGAAACACAAGGCACGCTTGGTAGCGAAGGGGTTCGTGCAGCGCCACGGCGTGGACTACGACGAGGTATACGCTCCTGTCGCACGCCTCGAGTCAGTGCGCCTTCTCCTCGCCCTCGCCGCTCACGCCGGCTGGCCGGTGCATCACATGGATGTGAAGACCGCCTTCCTCAATGGCGATCTCGACGAAGAGGTGTACGTCGCTCAGCCTCCAGGTTTCGAAGTGCCAGAGGCCAGCGGCAAGGTTCTTCGCCTGCGGAAGGCCCTCTACGGGCTAAAACAGGCCCCGCGCGCCTGGAACGCAAGGCTCGACAGCGTCCTCCACCAGCTCGGCTTCGCGAGGAGCCCATCCGAGCACGCCATGTACACACGCGGCGACGGGAGTGAGCGGATTCTCCTGGGAATCTATGTTGATGACCTCATTATCGCCGGCAGTAGCGAGGATGGGATCACCATGTTCAAGGAAGAAATGAAGAGCACTTTCCGCATGAGTGATCTGGGCAAGCTGAGCTTCTACCTCGGCCTGGAAGTGCAACAAGGCCTCACCGGCATCACGGTGACGCAGACAGCATACGCTCAGAGGATATTGGAGAAGAGCGGCATGGCTGGCTGCAATCCTTGTTCATCTCCAACTGAACACAAGCTGAAGCTCACCAAGGATAGTGGCAGCACACCCGTGGACGCCACTGAATTCCGCAGCATAGTCGGAAGCTTAAGGTACCTCGTACACTCCCGACCTGACATCACATTTGCTGTCAGTTACGTGAGTCGTTTCATGGAACGGCCGACAGTGGAACACATGGCTGCGGTGAAGCATGTACTGCGGTACATCGCTGGTACACTCCACTTCGGGTGCCACTTTGCAAGGGGAGCAGAACAGGTTCACCTGGTTGGCTATTGTGACAGCGATCATGGCGGAGATCAGGACGATCGCAAGAGTACCTCAGGCATCTTCTTCTACCTCGGAAGCAGCCCAATCAGCTGGCAATCACAGAAACAGAAGATAGTCACTCTGTCCTCGTGTGAAGCTGAATACGTAGCCGGCACCAGTGCAGTCTGTCAAGGTGTCTGGCTGGCACCGCTGCTGGCTGATCTGAAGAACGAAGACGCGCGCCAGTTCAAACTCTTCATTGACAACAAGTCAGCCATCTCCCTCAGCAAAAACCCAGTGTTCCATGATCGAAGTAAGCACATCGAACTTCGTTATCATTTCATTAGGGAGTGTGTTGAGCAGGGCAAAGTGGAAGTGAGCTATGTCAAGACTGAAGATCAGTGGCGGACCTCTTGTGAAACCCACAGGGCGAGTCAGATTCCAAGAACTCAGAACCAAGATTGGCATGGTAGAAAATAAAGCTGTGCCCAGGATTAGGGAGTGATTGTTAGCTTTATAATCCTGTGCACGTTAGTTTTTTTTTCCCAAGTACTTTAGTTATTTCCCTTAACTGAATCCGCGTGTCAGCGAGCCTGTTCGCAACATGCAGTAGCTAGTTGAACCAGCTCTGTCGAGTCCTGGTCGTAGGCGTAGTGGACGGTGAGGTCGGATCGTGCTCGTTAGTCGTGGGATGGCACGACTGTATCGGATCGAACCCCGCATCTCTCGCTCTTTTCTGTTTTCCTTATCGATGAATAAAAGGAAAGAAAGAAGGCAGAAAAGCTGCAACGTTTTTACGCAGCACAAAACACCTGAGTCTCTCTCTCTCTGAATTGAGTCGAATTCCAGCGAGCAAAGTAGATCAGGTGAACAAGGCCAACCGCTCCACTCCTAGTCCTAGACGGTGTCGGTCATTTCGCTTCCTCTCAGGCAAACGGAACCAAATCTTTTTTTCAAGAACTCGCAGTAGATCCGCGGGTCATTGAATTAAGTGGGCAGAAGAGAGTTACAAGCACGAACGAATTACAACGACGGTCTTAGTCAGTACCTCGTGGTTGCCCACACGTGGCTTTACTACGCTTCCACTCCGCCCACTCCTGAAGCTCGCGATCGGCGACACCCTCGGCATGACAAGATGAGTTGTTAAATACACGAGCGGCGTTGCGCTCTAACCAAATGGGTGAGCAAAACTAGAGTGTTAAGCCTACGCCTGTGCTTCCCCTGTACCTTGCACTCGGACTCGGGCCACCAGCTAGACAGAATCGCCGTGGTGGATGGGAGGAAGGACTGCCATCCCTCAGAACGAAGAGCCCTGAGCCAAACGAGGCGGGCAAACGGACACTGCAACAGGAGATGGTTGATGTCTTCACCACACATCGCACAAAGCAGACAGAGGCCATGGCTGGGGAGGCCGCACCGATGTAGTCGGTCCGCCGTCCAGCATCGGTTCTGAATGGCGAGCCACCCGAAAAGCAGGGCCGGTCCTTGGGGGACCTGCGGGCAGCGCCCTGGCGCAAAAAACGTAGGGACCCTCCTAGAAATATGCTATATAGACAAGCCTATTATACATCGTAATTTTTTTATTGGGCTGGTAGATTAATTGAGCTTTTTTTTCCGTTGTCGTAGACTCTGAGCCGAGGCGATTGATACGGGTATTGGGCGAGGCCGAGGCAGAGGCCAACCGCTCCACTCCTAGTCCTAGACGGTGTCGGTCATTTCGCTTCCTCCCAGGCAAACGGAACCAACAATTGATCGTACACCTCCTGCCCGAGTCCTGTCGCTCAACTGGATCGGAATATCGGATCAGGATATGGGAGCGGGGAGCCTCGAGACCCTCGACGATCGATGTAAGGCGCGAATGGTACAAATGGTAAACCTGATATATGTGATGTTGATGCACCTATTTCTGAGTTAAGTGTTATAAAGTTCACTTTGCCAAATACATCAATGTCTGATATGGAGCTTTTTGAGTTTGTCCGGGAAGCGGATTGTTATCCTAATATTTGTATCACTTATCGGATCTTATTTACTACACCCGTGACTGTTGCATCAGCTGAAAGAAGCTTTTCAAAGTTAAAATTATTAAAGAAGTATTTGAGATCTATAATGTCTCAGGAGAGGTGAAATGGTTTGACGACTATGCATCGAGGAGGAATTAGTGGACGAGATTGATATTCATTCCATCGTCACGGACTTTGTTTCTAGGAATTTTTGGAGAAAATTTTAAGGTATCATATAAACATTGTTATTTTTATATAAATATTATAGTTGGAAGTACGCTTAAACTATTTATTTTTTATCATCTCATACACCCATAAAAACTTATAATAAAGGGTCCAAAATTTTAGTTTCGTCCCGGGCCCCCCGAACGGAAACACCGAAACTTCCGTGGTGTCCACGTGTTCCAGACCTGAGTAGCCGCCGCCGGAAGAGTGATCCGTCCCGCGAAGCATGCCAATTATGTGTCCCTCGTGGAGTAGGCATGATCGGCAGAGAGCTTCCAGAAGAACGAGTCTGCGGCATCCTCCTACAGTTGGATCCCCTGCACCACGGGCCACACTCGCAAGAAGAGGACCACGACATCAACTGTGAGCGGCCCGACAAGATCGCGAACCCAAGCTTTGTCCAACATTCATTCCAGCACCGTCCTGGTCCTCGCCGGTCCTGGCTTGACGAGAGAGAGGTGGACTGCATGCCCATTGATCCATGGATCCCTCCAGAAGAATACCTGCCTGCCATTCCTGACCGTGATCCGGACCACGACGTTGAAGAGGTTGGTTGCGTCCTGAGACTGAGACACAGTGACATCTAGGCCCAGCCATGGCTTGCTTCCACAGGTACGTTGAAACCAAAGCCAACGCAAGTTGTGGAGACCCAGTCGATCAATCGGCTGCAGCGCCCATGGCAAGGAGCTGATAAATGATGGATCCTGTCATGACGGAGTGCACGTGCACCACCCTTGCCTCGCGCATCAACAACCGACCCTTCCCAAAAAGGCAGCATCGTCACGAGCCTGTCAAGAAGCGGTTGCAGGCCAGCCTTCCTAGGCTTGGTGAGCGACATTGGGGGCAGGAGAATTGCCCTCCAAGAATGGCGTAATCTGCTCGATCAGGAGATCGGTGCACAGAATCGGCTCTTCCCATAGTTAATGTGGAGCCCCGACGAATCGCGAAGCAAGCCAGGATGGCAAAGAGGACCAGATCGTCGGCGTATAGCGATATACGGTGCCTGATGCCCACCTGCTGCAGATCAGACAATAGCACAATAGCTTCCGCCGCTGAAAACATGGCCGAGACCAAACCACGTCCATAGGCCATAGCTAAGATGAAGAGGATTGGTGATATGGGATCTCCCTGGCGGAGGAGACCGTGCCCGTGCCGCAAACGATGCGCCGGCGCTGCCGTTCACCATCACCCTTGTCATCGCGGAGCCAAGGAATAGAGAAATCCACCGAATCATCCTAGGCTAAAAGCCTCTCTGCCGCAGCATGCTGATAAGAAAAGCCCATCCAACGCTGTCAAAGGCCTTTGCGACAAAAAAAACCTCTTACAACTTTTTAACATTTTAAAATTTGTTTTGATGAATTTTTCATAATAGGTTCATATACACCATCTCTTAATTTTGAGTGGACTTCAGATCAAGATGGCCTCAAACACGTGAACGCCGGTTCCCTCATTGTGCAGCAACAAGCCATCTGCTGTTTCAATGTGTTCGTCTGATCTCAAACTCGAGTCTATATCATTGCACTCAGTGGAAGTGGTGCAACCTGAATTTACTTCAGCAACAACACAATTTATACGCCGTTTCAGAACATGGAAACAAAACACAGGTTAATTTACAGATCAACAGAGGGATCTGCAACATGGAAACAAAACCCAGGTTAATTTACAGATCAACAGAGGGATCTGATGTACATGAGCAAAAATTGTCCGACAACTAAGAACTTCATGGCAACAACGGAAAGCGTATCACAGATGATGAATTCTAGTAGTATTTGATCTGTTATCGGAATACATATCATGTTTCTGGTTCTGTTACGATTTAAGAGCATGTAGAATAATACCTTGGCAATGAAGTTCATGTATACATAGCAGGAACCAGGAAGTGACAAACAACACGGTGCAATAGAATACTATGTTGCATGTCCTACCAATTGGGTACTGGTGAGATGTACAGAATGGCAAGTGTATTTCAAAAAACAGAAAATTAACAGCTCAAGTCCTGTGGTAGTAGGCCACTGGAAGCCAAGAAGATACGCAGCATGTTTACATGTTCCTTCAGGCAAGGGCAACAGGTGGCTGTTGTCCAGCAATATTCTCAAACAATTTACAATACAGCACCAAATAGCAGAAAAAATTAAATCGTGCACAATGTCAGGAACATGAATTACATTAGTTATTTTCCCAACCTACCATGCCAGTAAGACCGTGCGCCCGATATCATCCATTAACAGACTTATTAATCACTTGATCTAAATGTCTTATGTTGTTTTTTTCCTGCATATGATGTAACACCAACCAGTAAAATATGTTTCAAGAACAAACCTTAGAAGCTACTAAAAGTACACCAAGTTTACAAGAGGAAATATGTTCTATTACTACCTCTGATCCAAATTAACGTTCTCCGATTTGCCTAGATTCGGATGTACCTAGCACTAAAACATGTCCAGATACATTTGAATCTAGACAAATCTGAGAACACTAATTTGGATCGAAGGGAGTACATCATTTCTTTTTCTATTAGAGAAACAAAAAAATGAAGGGAAATGGAGGAGGAACGACTTGTTTTGTTTTACATCATTCCTCTGTGAAGAAAGGATACAAGGAGAACAGAGATTATGTCACAGGAGATGGACCTGTGTTACCATAACTTCTTTGGAGTATGGAAAAATTACTGTTGGTTTTCAGATTAAAATCAAACCAACAACAAGAACATTTTTTCTCAATCATTTTCATTTTATTTAAATACTTTGAAAGAGAACAATTTTCATCCCAGAAGTTTGTAACTATTTTCCTCATATTGTGGGTACTCAGCATATTTGACGTGTACGTGTACCTTATGTCCGTCATACTCAAAGAAGGCTAGGCTGGTGGAACGGTTCTAAATTCTTGCCAAGTTATTATTGCAATAACATACTCCCTCCGTCCCAAAATAAGTGACATGATTTTTTCTAGATACACTAAAACATGTCTAGATACATGCATATCTAAACAAAACCAATTCACTTATTTTGGGACGGAGGAAGTATATCCAAATGTCAGTGTTTGCTGGAAACCCTTATATTAGCCAAATCATGTCAGCTTCTGAATTTCAAAGAGCGGAGAACAGGGCAGCAATAACAAAAATTGGATATCACAATAGAGCTATTGTGACATTCATTAGATAAAAGCTCACAAAATGCCCCAGGGAAGATATTTCAATTTTTTTACACAAGTGAAGTGTCACACATTGTGCATCTGACTGGTGCAAACTGGACCCAGTTGTCAAGGTGGTCAGCATGAGTTCAGATCAACATGAACCTCATGGCGCCGCAACCAGTCGTCTACTGTTTCCGCGAATCTATCTGATCTAACATTCCTAGAGTCTGTACCATTGCACTCGGTGGAAGTGGTGCAACCTGAATTTCCTTCAGCAAGAACACGGTGGTCAACCAATGCAATAACATAGCTCTGTTTCCCTGATCCGGAACTAGTACGAGACAAAAAAAAATCAGAACTAATTCATTTGTTATCAATTCTCCTCGAACCTTAATCAAGAAAACACTAAACACTACACATATATTTCTATTGAAAAGAAAACGAGTTCAAACTACAAGAGAGAAGCTAAGACAGGACGATAGCAAAAGTTACAACCAGTCATCTCGCCAGCGAGAAGGGGGAACGGATGAAGCGAATCAGCCACCATCTTCATCGATCACTCTTGAGATGGCATGCTTCCTGGCGCGCTGAACCAGAGCATCCCCCATTGCGAGATGCGATCGCGAGCGCGGTCAGTGCGTCTTGGTCCGGGTCGGCTGCTTCTGGGAAGCCAACTTGTAGATCCAGAACACCTGCGACAAGCGGGGAGGAGGCGTAAGGTGATCGATCGACCGATGAAGAGAGGAAAGCAGATCGGGGGAGTCGGGGAGCGTACAAGGGCTAGGACGTGGACGGCGGCGAGGATGATGACGAAGAGCGGCACGGAGTCCAGGGCGTGGGAGCCGGTC
Source organism: Avena insularis (assembly GCA_023614405.1). Taxonomy (NCBI): domain Eukaryota; kingdom Viridiplantae; phylum Streptophyta; class Magnoliopsida; order Poales; family Poaceae; genus Avena; species Avena insularis. Next base: position 34,975,051 of record CM042696.1, on the reverse strand, counting down.
CCGTGCTGCTGGTGCTGAGGCATCTTCGGCGGACAGCGGCGGCGATGGGGAGGTTTCTGGGGTGGGGTTTGTCGTCTCCTTGGATCGGAAGGAAAGAGAAAGGAAATCTGGGTGAAACCTTTACAGCTCGGGAAACCTTGATCAGTTATATCAGAGCTGTCGAGCTGAAACCCTGTTAAGTAAGGTACTAGTTTATAAATACCGACAAAGTGGCTGTAGTTTAGTGGTGAGAATTCCACGTTGTGGCCGTGGAGACCTGGGCTCGAATCCCAGCAGCCACAGTTTACTTTTTTTCATCTTTTTTTTTACCAGGCAGCATATTTTTCATCTTTTTTTTACCAGGCAGCATATTTTTCATCTTTTTTTTTACCAGGCAGCATATTTTTCATCTTTTTTTTACCAGGCAGCATATTTATGGGTAGACGTCCCCGGGATCAGTCACAATTCACTTTTTTCTTTTTTTTATAGCATCTAAAAGTATAATAGGCGGGGTCCTGGAAGCCACAGATGAGCCCGTGCATGGTGGTGGAGCTGCACAGGGTGCCGATGCAAGAGCTTCGGATGACGGCACGGTCGCTGGGGCTGAGGCTGGTGGGGATCTTTTTTCCCAAGCGACCCCATATACATTGTAGGAGGAGGGCAAGCAGCAACAACGTTCCATTGCAAGTACCTGGCCTCGTCTTCTTTGTCCCTGAAGACGTCGACCAACAGTGTAGTGTCCATCCCTCTACCTCTTATTTTTAGGTTATTCCTCTCCTCTCTATATCTATAGGTACTCTTGTTTGATTTGACCACCCGAACATCACATTTATGTTTGTACAGATCCTTTTTTTACATGGTGCATACATAGTGTTTGATGAAAATCCTAGCTAAGATTAATTATGTAATATCTATGCTCCTTTTTTGCATTTGTAGTTTTGCAATTAAGATGAAGAAGGTGAGATATGGCTGGTACTTCATGCACCTCTTAACACCATCCTGTTGGATATTGTGAATTAGGATGAAGCATTGATGCCAAGCTCAGTGAAATGGTGCCTCCAAGTAGTTGTCGGCGCGCTACACCGCAGACGATGTGGCGCCATCTCAAGCGTCTCCACCATTAAAATTTTCCTATGCGACATGGGCAAGCCCCCTACTCATATATTTCCTTCGACGGCGCCCATAACCTCGCATGTGAGAAGGTAACTAATCCCCTCATATTAATCCCTGATTATATTTCGTATATAAGTTGCTGTGCCATTAATTTTGTTTCATGTATATCTGTTTCCGCTCATAAAAGTTACAACATAGGGTGAAATTTGGAGTCCGCGTACCCCCCCCTCGTGCCCATGGCATCGACATCAGGTTCTGATAACTTTATGGCTCCATTCCTAATTCTTTCCACTATTTTTGCTGTTGTACTATAAGGTTATACAACAGATTCTGCTATTTATTTTTCTATGCCTGTGGTTATTAAGTTCATAAATGAATGAAGTGTCCATATCATTTGTTATCCAATGATGTATATTTGTAGGTTGTTCTTCTGTAATTGGTCGGATGGAGTTCCGTAATTTATTCTATACAACGAGCATGGATGATTATGGTACATGGAGGGTTAGATGGAGGGTTAGAGTACATCTGTACTTGGAGGGTTGGAGTTCCGTAATTTATTCGCATGCACAACATCAAAATAAGAAAAAGTATTACACTAGGTTGTCGAGTCATATGAATTCCTCTGATTACTAAGAGATCCCTGATATTGGTGGAGTGATTATGATCCAAAATATTTAGAGGAAAATATGGTAAGTCCTTTCTGTAAGTGTTTTCAGTTGTTTTCCCCAAAGTATATTTGTTAATCTGGTTTCTTTCAAGATTGTTGTGAACAACCTAGGTAAATAACAGACAATTGTATTTCAGTTTGAGCTAAAAAAAAGGTGATGATTGCATGTTTCAGTCCAAGCCTATAGATGTTAGCTGCATGTTGTCGTGAAAATCACATATTAACTAGCTGCATGAATAATGTGAGTTTGTTTCTCCTCAAGTTCTGTTTCTGTACATTACTGCTTCCTTGGTGATTTCAAGAGTCACATAGTTGTATGTTATAACATGATCCTTTGGATCTTAAGTAAAAGCCATGTCAGCTAGCTGCTCATATCTCGCTTCATAACATGATGGCTACATTTCAGTTGTGATTTACCTCTCTAATCATATGAATTTATTTTTTTATTCTTATGTCAGTGTTCTTTTTCCAGTGACTAAGATTAGCTATGCTAATTTGAATTTTTGTGTACAGGTGAACAATGCATCTTTTGAAGTCGCTATAAACCGCTATGAACCAACCGAGTTGTACTACAATTTTATTATTTTTAGAAATGTACTACTATTGATGATACGAAAGCCTCAACGGCAGTGCTGGTTAAGAGCAGGACAGTTGGGCGTTTCACATTTAGAGTAATTGGCTAACTAGCTATACATTTACTCTCCCTTTCTATGCTTCCACAAAAACGCCTAAATTGTTGCTTTTAGTACACAGTTGTTCGATCAGGAAATTGCTAATTGTTCAGTAATTGATTGATGAGGAACACCAGTGTCTGTGTTATATTTTCCTGATAATTATGTGATTAGGAAATTTCTAATTGATCGATCCAGAACATTTTCCTCTTTTATGAAAAATGTCATTTATCATCTGTTGGGCTTACTGCATGTGATATTCCATACGATAAATATGTTGACGACTTCTATATTTTTTCCCTTCTGAATCTTAATGCCAATTTAGAGAACCTTGAGCAGCTTTCAGAAATCTCTATACTGTAATGTTGCATATATTTTTCTGATCAGGTGGTGTGCATGGCAATGGCTGGACTTTTTAGATACTCACTACTACAGAAAGGTTAAAGCTAATGTGTAGAGGCCTCTAATCCAATGTAAGAGGCATCCAGTCCAAAATTACTATTTTGCATACGAAATAATTAATCAGTATTGGAAGCCTGAACATGTAAGATCTAAACAATGTGTAGAGGCATCCAATCCTAGTATTACTGTGCATCCTATAATTTTCAAGCTAATTGGTATGTTTGTATGGTGTTAGTGTATCCACAGTTTCGAAGGAAGATCAACATTGTGTCTTCTAGCTAAATTCAGATTCCATGATATTTTGCTTACATCTACATTACGTAGGTTAATGTAGCTTTCTTGCACGTACATAGAGTTCTAGGTTAAAGGGGCTGCTTGATTTAATCCATGAATGGTTAAAATTCATACGTTCTATTGAGAAAACTACTATTTACGTAAAGCTTGTTCCTAGAAAATAATTGGTACAACTGTAATATTTGGATCAATCGTTTCATTTTGCTGCGAAACATTGATTCTATTTTTCTTCTGTATGAATATGCAGATTGGCGATCAAGCTAGCCTAGGATCTCTTGCTAATGAAGCCCTGGCCCTTCCATTGGGTCTGATTGCATATGTTGCTTTTATGTCTGTTGCCAGGTCTCCTTCAGATCCAATTCAGATATAAACCCCTATCTTAAAATCCCGTACTTCTTATTTCATATTTGTTGTGGGTTTTGCGATGTGGCAAGAATGTGAAGGCTGAGTTCCTCAGCCATTGGATCATGTATTGCAGATTTCTGTGCTACCTTGACAAGCTCTTGGTGCTCAAGCTTGATAATGTGGCCCGTATTCAACTAGGTGATGCTCTGTAACCTGGAAGTATCTAATCCTAGATTGTCACATCATATCAGGTATCCTTTTCTATTTTATTCAATCTCCTTTTATGTTTTATTTAGATAACCATACAATAATATTTGATTTTATTCTTGTATAAATCCCTTTGCATAGTTCGGACTCACGCATCATGAGCTCGAGCACCATCTACTCCTCGTCGCTGTCATTGGCGTCGTCCGTTTTGCCGACGATGCGCGCACGTGGAGGAGACGGGGAGCTGAAGCCGTCAGTGGAGGGAGGGGATGGAGCGGGGCCGCGCGAGGATCCATCCCTATAGGTGGCGTGCCTGCGGATCTGCGCGGCCTCCAGCCACCACGCTGCCACATAGGCGCGGTAGGACTACGGCGGCGACTCATCGCGGTTCACCCACTTAAGGGCGGTCCGCTTCTTCGCCCCCTCGAAGCGCATGAACTTTGCGTGCACGTCGTTGGCGAGGCAGCGTGGAGGGCAGTCGCCGCCGCCCCGTCCTCCGCGTCTCCCTCCCCCACTCCAAACCTACCACTACGCGAAGACATGCCGCCGATTGCGAAGCGAGGCGGCATGGATTGCTCGCCGGAGTTCGAGCTTGGCGGCGACGGTGCTAGGGTTGGGAGGGGCGGAAAGAACAGGTTTGGACCCCTACTCGTTGATGCGGCCTCTATTTGTACAGGTCGATGCGGGTGGTTAACGGGCCACTGGAAATTGTTTTACGGGCCGGGCTGATTTACGGGCTCTGTTAGAGCAGCCGATTTCGCGTGGTCTTGTAAATCCACCGAATTTTTGCAGTTCCGGTGCTTTTACATTTACCGTTAGAGATGCTCTTAGCAGTTTAATCCACAACCTTCTACTCGACAACAATGACAAGCCGACACAAGCAACCACCACACTTATCCACCCTCGTTGCTCTCATTGTGGCATGTTTATGAGTTTATCCCTCCTATCGTGTGCTCAACAGAATCAGCGATTGTACCTTGTTTTGCCGCTTCTCTGACAAGGATTATGCCAATGTAGCAAGCCGACTATGCTGACCATGGAATCAACAACTAGACGGACTTTTGAAGGTATTTGGTGATTTTCTCCTTTGCAGCTCTGTTTCCTTTGAATTCAGATAAAACTAATATATGAACTTTTTTTTGTTCATGAAAAAATTCTAGGAACTTTTTTTTGTTCATGAAACAATTCTACGACTTTTGTTTAACAATTTGCATCGATGTTTTTTTTCCTTATAGTTACTTGCAACAATGTTTAATATTTTCTTCTCATGAATCACATAGGAGGATCTTTAAGCTAAGTAGAACTCAAATAGTATATGCGTTCTCTCTTTCCATTAAATGAAGAGCATTTCATTTCCTTCTAGCAAATCAAGTTCCATATTTAAAATTTGTACTTGGTTTATTATAAAAATACTTTTCCAGCTATGGATATTTGTAGTTCTACATTTTAGTATTAATACATGTTCTGTTATGTCTTTTCAGCATAGTTGTCGCTTCAACCCCCACCTTCCCTCTACTAAAATATGTGCTTCCTTCTAGAGTTTTTCCTTCTGGGAAGGTATTGTTTCGTCTTCTTTTGGGTGTTCTCTTTCTTCCTTAATTTAAGCTTGAAATTTTTGTATTCTTTTGTTTGTCGAGAAGTGTAAATATTTCTATTTACATCTTTATATTTGTTGGTGTTTAGGCAAAGGTTGAGTAACAAATGTATTATGTTCTTTATAGTGGTTATACTTGCAATTTTTACATCTTTTCCAATTTCTATAGATTGAGCACATGTATGTTTGTGTTGTAACCTGTGTATGCGTCCTGATCTGAACCAAGAATTATGTTCTATGGATAAACTGTGAACATGTACTAGATGGTATATCATTTTTCTATTTTTTTATGAAAACATTCATAGACCATAAATCATGTAAATAGTAGTTATCTATGCCACACATGTAACACATCCGTATTTTGCAAAAAGCACGTTGTATCCGCCTTTTGTGCATCAAAAGGTTATTCTTAGCCTGATCCCTCTATGATTCATCCATTTTTTATACTATTTATTAAGCTATTATTCTATTGCCCATCACTTGTACATGTATGTTTGCTTACTTTGTCGTTTACAACTGTTATAGAGTATAGATGGTCTGGTTTGTTTTGTAATACTTTCAACTCCTTTCATGTTCAGATGGCAATCATTCCATTGAGTGAGCTCACCCCAGCTATCCGGCACTGAATGGTTTCAGGTTCTATGATTCTCGACTTTGGCGTCATTGTGGAGGAACTGACGATGGTCTCCTAAAAAATACCGACATGGTGTTCATTAACACAAAGGCATTGAGCTACACCCGTTTTACTTCATTTTCTAATCCTTTTGTTTGTTGTATGATCACTGATTTCCTGTTCCAAGGAAACCATATCTATGGAGAAATCTTACATAACTTGGTTAACCATTTCATGGAGAGGATTTGAGAGGGCAGGGTCTATATGAAATGAAGAGGTTTGTGGTGGGTCCGAATAAAAACAACTACATGCCAGTGTAGGTGATTTGGCAAATGTGCATCTATGCAGGAGATAGCTGATAGCCTCATGGACTATCGCCTATGTACATGTGCTTTGACTTTGATTGACGGTCTTCTAATGCCTTATGATCTCCTGGAAAATTTCCTAGGTTCCTTTGGCCAATGTTTGTTACTTCTATTTCTTGCTGGCTTGGGATCATTCTTTTGCCTAATGGTGCCAAGTTTACTTGCTCACTTGTATGTTGTTTCACTGTATACAGATATAATTGGAATTAGCACTTCCATGTCACCGGTTACTCGGGTATCACACTGCAGACATGGGCTTTTGAGTCAAAAAATTCAAGTCTATTTGGAGAAAGTTTGGAGGAGATGAGGAAGCAGTTCTAAACAAAGAACCATGTCTAGGAAGTTGTTTGATGTGTATAATTATCTTTGTAGCAACGACTGCGCATGCTACTTTTTGGTACCAACCATCCTGTTATTCCTCATGTGTCTAATCTATGTGTTTTGTGTACTCATCTATAGTAACTATGTACAAGCTTCGCTTGATGTGCAGCCTATGTTATGTTCTTTTGCTTCTCTTCATTACCATGCACTTTTATGTATCTAGTAAAATGAATTGAATAGTTCTTCATTTTGTGCTTGCATATTATCAATTATTGTAATTGTTTAGGGTTTCTGCCTATTTTCTCCAACTTGGCCATTGTACAAGAAATGTTGCACTAAAAAATGTAACAGTGTTCACGATGAATTTGTGATCGCATCTCATTACATGTTCCTCAATATGAGGTATTTTCCTGATGGTTGCACAACAAATGTTTTTTCCTCCGCCTAATTTTTATTGTTTCAACACAATGCGAATATCACGGGGTCGTGCGCCAAGGCGCACCACTAAATCTAGTATATATGGGCCGTGCTTGACATCCCGGGATCAAAACTACAACTATCCTATGATAATTTCTCAAATCCCCCTTTTGCTACCTAAGTCCCGGTTTTGCTACATTATAGCAAAAACAGTTCACGCAAAAACAGAAAAAAAGACATTACCCCTCACCAGAGACCTCGTCGGAGTCACCGTAGCAAAAAAATAAATATAAAACCTATTTCGCCGTATACTTTGTAGTAAAACATTGTGCAAATGTAGCAAAACAGAAAAAAAATATAAGCGGAAATTTTGCATTAGTGTAGCAAAAAAGGACTTCACCGGAGCATCGCCGGAACACCCGCCGGAATTTATAGCCAGAATTTGTAAAAAAAAAATTGTAGCATTTGGAAAACATCGATGTAGTAAAAGCAAAACGAGTACATAGAAAATCACAAATGAGTATGTAGCAAAATCAGCTCTTCGTTTCGCCCAAGGTAGCAAAGCCGCTGCCGTCGGTAGCAACATCGTCGATCCAAGGTAGCAATACCGGTCACCGTATGTAGCAACCAGGACATCCTGTCTTCTGCGCCTGGGAATTGAAAGCTGCCCAAAGCTTGGCTCAGCTTGCCAGAGTATCCTGTTTGGCTGTTTCTCATCATTGCAGGATCATCATCCTTTCAGTTCTAAAGCCCTGGGCTAAGTAAGGCCGAAAAGGAAAGAAAACCCTCTTTGCAAGATGTACCCATATTGAGACATTTCTTAGGCGACTTCCTTTAAACTTTGAGCAAGCATTTCTGGTGTACTTATGTGTGGTGGGATTTAGATATCATGTACTCCCTCTGTCCCATATTATGTGATGTAACTTTGTGTACAACTATAGATATACATGTATCTAAATACTAAAATACGTCCAGGTACATGTTTATCTAGATAAGGCTGCATCACTTATTTTGAGACCAAGAGAATAATATTTATTTAAAGTGAGATTTATGGTAAAGTTTCAATTTTGCATACATATATATGCCACATTTTAAAATCTGAAGTGGAACCATGAAACAATTGCTTAGAGGTCTAGAACATGATAAAAACATGATTCTATAAATGAGGACTATCAATGGGAACATGCTTGTTGGAGCTGACATGCATATGTACGAGTACACAGTAGCAAGTGACAACTCTTGGACGATCTAAAAGACAACAATACAGTTTACCCCAATTGGTACGTGACTGATGGTAGTTTGATTTGTACTTAAGTTTCTATCTCTAGGAGATGATGTGATCTCATATTCTGATCTGATGCCGCTTTTATTGTATTGAATTCTTTTAGAGTTTTCTTCTTGGTCATTGCTCATCACATGGTGGACTTGGCAACACCATTTTGGGTACCGTTCTCACTTCCCGCCTTAGTCCAGAACTGCTCTTCAGTAGCTCCTACATTTACATAGAAAGTTACTACTTAGAAAGTGACTAATAAGTCAATAGTAGAATGAAAGAAACCCGAATTAAGTTAGTGTGCGGATAACAGGGAGTATATCGATCAGAGCACGCAATTCTCTCCTGCTAGCCTACTACTTCTTCTTTTAGCTTGCTCTCTTTTCTTGGATAACTTAAATCTTGTGTAGATTTTGAAGCAAATGTTAGATTTAAAAATCGTTTGAATATTTGAGTTTCTAATGAAGAGGGTTTCAAAACAAGACTAATATTGGATATATTTTGACAACATTCAAAGATCAAATTTTGAAACCCGTTAAGACTTAGAAAAACTTAATGATACCGGATCAAATTATATTCCGAAATAATGTGTTTCCGTGTGTTTCAAACTTCGGTCATTTTGTGCTTGGGCGTACTTTAAAATTGTGTTCGATAAAAATATAAGATAGGAAACCATTTTATGTTGTTTCATTCTGAATCATGGCGTTTCATTGTGTTTCGAAAGTTAAGTTTTAAATTTTGTTATTTTTTCAACTTTGATCGAGATAAACACACATGTTAAAGAAAAAATTTAGTTTGATATTTTTTTCAACTTTTATGACTCTTTAGAATCTAGGATTAAAAACTAAATGAATGGTAGAGAGTGTTGTAGATGTGACAACTATTGTACTATATGTGCATGCAAAGATTCTCTTTTGTACATATCTCAAAGCAAATCAGCTAAATATGGTTATCTGTGGCATGCAGCGTGACCTAGCGTTCATGCTAGAGTTGCAATGTATATCGATCGCAACTTGCCTTTGCCCATGGCCGCGGTGGAGGAGATGCCACCCTGAACGGTCTTGAGCACCCTGTCGTAGAAGTTGGCGCCGGACCACTTCTGATGCTCCAGCGTCTCCACCCCGTGCCTCCTCTCCTCCCGCTGGATCCTCTCCACGTACGCCAGCATGCCACGCGCCGCGAAGTCCCGCGCGAAGGTGTCGGTCACCAGCGCGTCGGCGTGGAACCCGGCCAGCGTGATGAACTGCCACACGTAGCCCATCCCGGCCACGCGCGGGATGAACGCCGCCATGTCGGCGTCGCTCATCCCGGAGGCGTCCCAGTTGAAGGACGGCGACAGGTTGTAGGACAGCATCGTCTCCGCTAGCACCGCATGCACGCCCTCCGCGAATGCCGTGCACTCGTCGATGTCCGGGCTCGACGTCTCCATCCACAGCACGTCGGCGTGTGGCGCGAAGGCGCGACCGCGGACTATGGCCGCTGCCACGGAGCCACGGAAGCGGTAGAACCCTTCCCTGGTCCGCGGCAGGTCCCAGTCCCAGAACACGGACCTCACGCCCAGGCTCGCCGCCACGCCGCGCGCCTGCTCGTGAGACAGGCACTTGTCGTGGCCGGTTGTGGCGTCGCTCCACTCCTGGAGCTTGCGCTGCTTCTCGTCGTCGCCGTTGGTGCTCGCCAAGATGGCGTCCCTGACGCACTCGCCGAATGTCTTGAGCTGCGCCGACGCGGTCCACGCGGCCTCGATGGCCTCCAGCTCCCTGCCGCTCTTGCCGGTCGCCATGGCGTGGGAGAGCACGACGGTGAGGCTCGAGATCTTCGCCGTCGCACCGAGGATGAACTGGTGGTCGCGCGCGTCGATGTTGGTCTGGATCAGCGTGGCCGCGACGGCGTCGGTGCGGGCGACCAAGACGGTCTCCACGCCCATGATGTCGAACTGGAGCCGAGCGGCCACCAGGCGGTCCACGTGCTCCGACACGGCCACCAGCACTTTCCCGGCCATGTGCCCGCACTTCTTGGTCACCGATGACTGGTCCTCCAGATGGACGCCCGCGGCGCCGCGCTCCACGAAGAGCTTGCACAGCTTGGCGGTGGTCGTGGTGCCGCCAAAGCCGGTGTCGCCGTCGGCGATGATGGGCTTGAGGAAATCCACGGAGGGCGCGTGCGCGCGCTCGGCGCGGGGCAGGGACATGCGCGCCTCCCGCTGCTTCCGGTCGTGGAACAGCTGGGCGCAGAAAAGCTGCTCCACCTTGTTGGGCACGGTGTCGTAGGGGTAGTCGGCGAGGTCCGGCCCCGGCTCGTTCGTCGAGGTGTGCGTCGACGAGCACTGCCACCCGGACACGTAGATGGTGTCCAGGTGCTTCGCCATCATCGTCACCTGGACTGGGTCGAGCGCGCCGAAGGTGCGTGATGCCGTGCCGGCGGCCTGGTGGGCCCTGAGCGTGCGCCAGAGCTTCTTGGCCATCTCGCCGGAGGCGTAGCTCTGGCGGAGCGTGCCGCGGAGGAGGACGACGTCGCGGGCGGTGTAGGCGCGCTTCGTGAGCGCGAACCTCTCCGTGTTCCACCATGCCCCCACCTCCGCCACCTCCGCATCGAACCGCTCTTCCTCCTCTTCCATGATCTGCACAAAACCCCAATGTCACACGCTATGTCGTATCACCGTCGTTAAAAATACACATGCAGCACCACAGGGGGATAACTATACTGACCAAACAAGGCACGGACGCCATGGCTAGCTCTTGAATACTCGAGGTCGAGGAGGATGAAATAGGTTGAACTGCGTGCATGCCCTTGCCAGGCCGCTCCCCGCCGTATTTGTAGGAACTGGCGACGTATTCTCGAAACAGAAGAATGAAGGAAATTCATTCCTGCGACTAATTGGCCGTGTCGATCGTTTCGATGGTACCATGGGGGTGGGGCGGACGTATAGAGAAAACGACCCCGTAAATCAGAGCATATTTTCTATCTAAATGTGGGGTGTCATACGCTTACATGAAAATTGCCAAGAAAATATTCTTCATCCTCCTTCATCTGTACGTACGTTAGTACGTAGCTGCTTCGGTAAGGTCAGGGCTTCAACCTTAACCCGATTTTTCTCTCACGGAGCCAGGCCTTATACCGATCAAGTATCCACAGTACACGCGCGTCACGATTCGTGCTGCGTCCTTTTGCCATGTTTGACCAATTTCGATTTGATATGATATATACTCCCTCCGTCCTAAAATAAGTGACTTGCATTTATCTAGATTCGTATGTATGTATCTTACACTAAAACATACGAATCTAGACAAATCCAAGTCACTTATTTTGGGACGGAGGGAGTATTTGAAATCAAGTTGAAATCGTGATGAAATCTCGCAGTACTATTTTGTTGTGAATCTTTATTTGAATGGAAAAAATTCGCCAAAACAGCATGACTTGTAAAGATCCTACCTAGATTTGAAAGCACAAAGTGTGTAAAACTGTCCCAAATGTAATTCAGAACTTCTTTTCAGATTATGTGTGATTGTAATGTTTAATTGGGAGAAATTAGTAGATTTACTCTGTTCACTATTACTGTTCCATTGGGAAGTCTTACTTTAATCTTGTGCTTACATGCTTGTATGTCCCCTACATGACGCCTCAAGAACAAGCCATGCTTCACGTTCGGTCAATAAGTATCATGAGCAAAGATGGGAAATTGTGTGCATTGTGTATGTTTACTAGTTATAATACTTTTGTGAAATGTATAATTTTAGAAGAGAGAACGGAAAAAGAAGTTGGAAAAACAAATTCGGTGTCGTCGTTTGAGTTGCAGCAACACTGCAACAGACTGACGATGATGTGCCTTCTGTTTGTGTTGTACCATACTTGTGCATCTAAAACTGAACGAATTTTCAGAATGCCTATAGCCTGTAGGAGCATGACTTGTAAAGATCCTACCTAGCCTTGCAGTATATACTGAACTGTCGATTGGTCTGCTGTCTGTAGTCGTTCCTGTCGAACCAGCATCGAGTCGTTGGCTACACGCAGCAGAAGGCAATACAGGCCATCAGTGCACGAATGGCATTACCATCTGGGGAGGAACAGGCTATGGTAAGCCTTCTCGTAATGTTAATAACAATGTAACTTTCTGAACTATTGCAAGAACAATCAGAGTGGCGCAGCGGAAGCGTGGTGGGCCCATAACCCACAGGTCCCAGGATCGAAACCTGGCTCTGATATATTTTTATTTTAAAAAATAATTATTTTTTATAAATTTTCGTTTAGGCTTCTGTGTCCTCTATTGAGACCAAAATTCTATTTACTTTTTCCTCGATTCTCGAGCTGAATTTTTCATTTTCTGTTGAATCAGTACAAACCTGGGTGCGTCCTTCTCGGAAGGAAACCCTGTGTGCTTGAAGATTCACAATAGGTTGGTCTGGTCACGCCGATGGAGTATACATACACAGATGCATCAAAACGACACGCTGCCGCAAAACCCAGAACCCTAGCCTTCCCTCCGGCGCCCTCGCCCACTCCTATGGCCATGGAGTCTGCTGCCTCCATCCCTCGGGCCGCTCTCCCTAACAGCGGCGCGTCGAGGAAGACCGCCGGAGCCAGTCCCCACCGCCCACAAGAGAGAGCCGAAGCGAGCCCCCACTCGCCAGGCCCCGCTTCGAGGGGAACCTCAACCTCATCCTCTCCCTCCAGGGCAAGGAACTCTCCCTCAAAAGGATTTTGCAAGTACTTAGTTAAGACATGGCAACACGTGTTCTTCCTTGGCACCAATGGACCTGTCTGCATTCTTCAGATTACTCAGATATGTACGCTGATCTGCAAAAGCTCAAACAAGCGAGCGCAGTTCGCCACCATCGTCTAACTCGCAGTTCACAGTTCAGTCCAGTTTATGTACAGTCTACAGACTAGTACTAATAGACAGCGGAAAAACTGTTACTGTGAGAATGCCACCTGGCCCCATGTTTGTCCACAATTCGTCAATCCTGGATAAATCCCGAGCTTTCTAAGCCTATGGCGTGCAATCTAGACAGAGGATATCCCCCAAATAAATAAATCCAATCATTGCCAGGTGCCGAGTTGCAGGATCCCATGAAAGTTCCGCTTCTAGTTCATTTGGAGATTGCTAGTTCAAATTTTGAGACTACAAATCTCCACCGCGGAAGTCCCAACTAGAAGCGGGACTTTCGCGGGATGTAGCTTGCAACCCTAGGTGCCGGCACATGGCACTAGCCAGGCCAACAAAATGAAACGAACACAAAAAGTCATCATCCTGAAGCCCCTACTACACCACTCCACTCGAATCATCGTCATTTGATAACGAGCTTCACAGTCGGCGGGAGTTTAGGCACGATGGTCGCGAGTGCAGCATTCCTCGCGTGATCCCTCGCCGCCTTGTCACCAACATCCTCCCTGACCCATTTACCCATCATCTTGCAAAGATGGTGGTGTGGATCGATCTGGAGATACTTCAAGCGAGTGGCCACACGCATTAGGCATGCCAATAGCGCAATCAGCGGGGCTTGGGAGGCAAAACCGCCTATGGTAATGGTACGGAGCTTGTCAAGAGAGATACCCTCGGGCCAATTAGTATGGGACCTGTCCAGATAATGGTGTTCTTTGCTGCATGCCTGCATACGAGGAAGATCCAACTGTAGTGAGTTCATGCTGTCCTGATGCAAACAATACAAATATTTCAAAGATTTTTTACAATGTTCAGACTGCAACTCAAAAAAAACTTTATAGCTAGTCATTAGGTTAAGCTACAAATGCAAAATAATAATTGAATGATTCAATCTGTCAGACATAGCCTGCAACTGAAAACTAAGACACTAGCTTGGTCATCAGTATAGGTATATATGTGTAGGAAATTTGAGATCTGAATCCTTGTCAGGCAAAAGCCTACGAAGAAAGCAATGTTCAAATTTGGAAAATTACATGGCTTTGATGTACTAATATAAATGCTTGTCGACATTGGAGGTAAATTCTTGTATGATCATTTTGGATCATGAATGACACCATATAACTTATATTTTAGATGACTTCATCTCAGGACTTGGTAACAAAGCACATGTTATTTTCAGACCAATATAGAGAACTGTAAGGAAAAACTATCCCAAAACTTACAAATTTATACTAAATGATAAATGCTAGCATTTTATGTGTTATCAGAAGCATGCCACATGTAGTAGTTTCATCTATCTTACTGTTGCAAGGCAGTGTCATTGCAAATAAAGGAATCTGTTTCAAAAAAGAAAAAAACTGATTATAAAAGAATAAAGGATTAATAACAAAGTTCATCTTTTATCTGTTATGAAAAAACATTGCATGCTAAACTTTCTCAGAAGAACAAAAAGAAATGGACAGAATTTATGACATACTTCTATACGAAGTCTTTTAAGATAAGGAGTTGCTTTAAGAAGATAAGTTACTGCAAGAGCATTATTCCAAGATGGCAAAATAAACAAGTTGACAAACTGCAATGCCGTGAATTTCTTCAAGTATATTATATATCTGTACTCCTGCAGAAGAGCAAATGAAACTGTTATGGTAATTGATTACTACAACAAATAAAAAATGCCAACCGAGTGATTACAGAAAAATTACAGGTAGAGGAATAACAACATAGATCTGAACCATCTTAACATACCTCCGATGGGGAAAGAAATGTCAAAGTGACTTTCTTGATCAATTCCATGGCATTGAAATCCTTTGGAAGGGAAGTATTTACGTCCCCAAACTTAGTTACTATTTGCCTCATGTTGGGAGTACTCGCATATTTGATGTGTACCTCATGTCCATCATACTCAAAGAAGGCTAGGCTGGTGGCATGGATTTCAATACTCACCAACTTCTTGCAACGAAATATATCCAAATATATCAGTACTTCATGGGAAACCATTAAATTGACCAAATCGTCGCAACGTCCCAGCCTCAAAATGCGGAGAATGGTGCAGCAAGAGCAAATGTTCTGGACATCAGAATCAGCTATCGTGACATTATTCAGATAAAGGCGTACGAGAGAGGAAAAGCCACTGCAATGCAGCGGTGGCCTGAATATGCAATTTATCAGGCGTAGCTTCCGTATTGAGGATCGTTGTCCACCAACAAAACAATGCAAGGGGAAGTTATAACGACTTTTAATCACTAAATCTCCCGAAGAAGATATTCCCTTTTTACGCAAGTTAATTATCACACATTGTGCACCTGACTCCGACGCAAACTGGACCCATTTGTCAAGGTAGGCAGCATGAGCGGAGTCCAGACCAAAATGAACCTCAAATACTTCAACACCAGTTCCCTTGTGGCTTAGCAACAGGTTGTTTACTCTTTCAATGAATTCCTCTGATCTCAGACTGCTAAACTCTGAAGTTGTGCAATCTGAATTGCCCTCATCAAGAATACTGTCATCAAGTACAAGAACAGAGGCGTCTTTCCCCGATCTCCTAGAAGCAGAACTAGTCGCTGCATTATCTTTGATCACAAGCGATGAGAGCATATTTTCCAGAAGATCATCCGATGCGTTATCTTGGTTTGATTTCCTCTTCCTATCCTTGCGGCAATCACCTGAAAACAAAATATTGTAGATTTCTCATTAGAAACATCAAAGCCTACACAGGATAATTACAGCAAGACACCTAAAGGAAACCAGGTCAAAGACGGCATGTGAACAGATCATTTATCACTTTTTAAAATGAATTCACGTGGCATTGAACTCCTAGCAACGGGAATCACTGCGACAAGTGGAAGCAGTTCAACCTGAATTTCCTCCAGGGATGATGTCGTCGCCGACCGTTAGCTCTGCAAGCATGTCTTCGAGGTCTCCATCCAGCAGTAACCTACAGCTACTTGATTCTCCAGCGTGTCCTCCGGGTAACCTCCTCTTCTTGTCATTGCGATAATCTCCTGGAAAAAATAGCATTTTTTCAGTTCAGAACCATCAAGGAGATATCATATCAGGCTAGTCGTAACAGTTGGCAGCCAACTTCACTTCCAACTACCCCTACTTCTGTTGGGTAAAACTGAATCCCTGTATACAATGTTAGTGAAACAGCAATCATTAAACACGCCGGCGGCATCAAAATCACTACTGCAGACACGAATCTCCCCCCACACCGGACAGCCTAAGATACATAAGTCGCGTTTGGGTGGGCATAAGCAACATTCAAGTTGCTCCCGGAGGTTCGCTAGCAATACATCTGTAAAAAGTTACGGTAGCGATCTGGGGAAGTAAACGAGAGACATACAGACATAGAGAGAGGGGAAAGACCTCCTTGGTAGTCTGGCGGCGGCAGCGGTGATGTGCTGCTCATGCCGGGGGCGAGGTCGGTCCACTCGCCGGTGAGCCGCCGGCAGAGGGGGCGGGGGCGAAGGGCTGGAGATTACAGTCGAAGAAACCCACGGGGAACCAGACGGCAATAAATCGGCACACCGGAGATTGTGCAGAAGCGAGGTCCGACTGCGAGAGGAGGGAATTTTAGGAAGTTTTTTTTATGTCGCGCCCAGGATTTCCGTCAATTTTGTTGGCCGGAAGGAAGATGTATATGGAGACTGTTTTCCTCCTGGTATCGGATTCGATTTTGTTTGCGATTCGGCTCAAATGTTAGGGTATGTTTTCAGATTTGTTTTCTCTAGTAGAATGAAAATGCAATTGATATGCATATTATTAGTTTTGATATATACCCTCTCCGACACTGAAAAGAAATCTAAAACATCTTATATTTTAAAAGGTAGTAACTATATATTAGGCGTTAGATACGATGAATTTAATCATTTAATTCACGTTACTTATTTTGAAACAGAGGGAGTACTACTTTAGAGCATCTCCAAAGAACGCACACTTAACCGGCTCCATCGCTCTGTTTTTGTCCGCGCGGACACAACCCATAAAAAAGACACCTCCCAATAGTACACCCCAAATCGTGTTCATGGGACGTGTCATTTGGGCACAAACTGACCCCAAACTTGAGTGCGATAAGACACGCTCGGTTTTCTTCCTTTGTCCGCATCTAGCCCACTAGTCCGCCACACCGAGCCACCTCCCTCTCTCCACCATTCCACCCATCGCCTGCCGTCGCTGCCCCATCTTCCATGGATCCCTTTGCGCCCCCACCCCGGCCTCCGACTCCTTCGCCCCTGCCGCCCCGACGAAGACGAAGAAGTCGCTAAAACCCGAGAGCAAGAAGAGGCAGGGCCCTCAGATGAAGTTGAAGGATGCCAAGGAAAAGGTTGAGGTTGTCGTCTCGTCGCCGCCTAGGCCGCAACCAACCAGGCGAATGCGTGGTGCACCGTTGTCGAAGCCAACAAGAAGTTGGCCGCCCAGCAAGCAATACTCTTGCTCAACCGACAGGTGGTCCATGATGCCATGGTCATGCAACATGCGTCGGCAAGCGCTGCAAGCCAGTCTTCTAGAGTCCTTCGGCCTCCCCGGAGCATGTTCTCGAGCATGAGCCACTTCCTCCCGCGGAGCGATTCCTGAAGGTCGGTGACTCGTTGTCGTTTGTCGGTTGACCGTCGCAACTCAATCCCAACACCTCCTATGCCCCAGCTGACTCGTCGATGCTACATAGGGTTCCTTCCACGCGCAGCATGCCCGAAGTTAGGAACTTGTTTGATGTGCAGATGCCTCACATGGCCGGTGCACCGCATGCCCGACATGTGCTCGGCACATTGTTGACGTCCACGGAGGTGCGTCTTTGGTCCTTGATTGTTCTTTTTTGGTTCATTTGGCACTCCAATGGTGTGATGTTTTGCACCAACGGAACATGTAGAAATTTTATCAAGCTCGTGTTCTGATCAACAATATAGGACAATTTGGACAAGATGGCGGGCATGGGCATGCTGGGAAAGGCCATGGTGACTATGATGAAGGGCACGGTGAGCATGAGAATAGGTATGGTGGTGAAATGACATGTTGGGCCGCAAGGAGAAAAACAAAACTTTTTCTCTCTAATGCGGTGATCCCAAGATCTAGCTGAGGTAGAAGGCCACGCGGATTACCACTAAACGCGCAGTTACGGATTACCGACATAGCGCGTCAGTTGATGCAGTGCAGTCCTCATGATCCGATCCGATCACAATCATCGTGGTGCTGATCGTACAACACCGTTGCTGGTATCCACACGTATGAGGAGGAATGCCGGCGGTGGACTGCTAGGTCCAAAACGGTGGCAGGACTACTGCGGAGCTAGGGTTTACAACGCATGGAATGACCTAACCGTCAACCCTCCTAGGTATCTACGCTCCACTATATATAGGAAGTGAAAGTGGGCTCGACTCACTTGTGGCCTATTCACTAAAGGCCATATTAGTCACCATGAGTCCGACTCACTGACTCGGTCCAAAATCCGGCTCGGGTCCAACCCAACCAGATTTCCGGTTCAGATCCAATCTGAACTTTCTCTCACTCTCAAGTGTGTGACCCCGCAGGCTAATGACAACTTGGTCACGATTGGAGTCCGACTCTCAATCGATCAATCGGTAGCGGCTCCTAGCAGAACGTACCGACTCCCAAGTACCAACGAGCCATGACGATATGCCTTCCAATGTGACTTACGTCTGGTAAAATTGGTCTCATTCAGTTTATCTTTCTCAAGAATGGTTCTCAATGCAAAACTAGATATCTGAGAGGTACTTCTACTAGGTGCCATGATCTACAATAGAAAATATGCAAAAACACTTAAGACATGTATTCATAAAAGAGCAAGCATATTAAACATTTTAATACTTATGCTCCCACTAGAACCAATACCCCTCCGATGGTTACTTAGTGATTCAGGATCCTAGATAAGCAAGTTGGCTAGTGAGCTTTAGCATCACCGCTAGCTGCCAAGTGATCTAGGTAGACAACTCCTTGTCAATGGTATCTCATACGACTCTTGTTGGTCGGGTGGCATCACATGCCTCGGCTCCCGTCCGACTTTTTCCCGAGTTCCACAACCGTTGTGATAGACCCTTCTAGCTTACCGAGTGTTTTCGCTGTAAGAGTCCGACTCGAACCCACCTAGTCGGAAAGAATTGGCAGCACCCCAATTTTATGAGCCCATTACCAAAAATGTCCGAGTTGTGATGGTGCAAACTGTGGCAGGAAAACCGACTAGACCTTTTTTGAGGGATTAAAATTTACCGACTATCTAATAGAGGTAAAACAGGGACATATCAATAACACACATAAAGCAATTATAATGTGAAATGGTATGTCTCTCTTTATGACGATCTCCATCTCCACAAAGCCTGTAATCCGACTCGTGCCAACTCTTGTCACTTGCTGTCTTACTCCATGTTGCCGACTTGTACATTAACTTGCATGCCATCCAGGTTCTCCAAATATATACACTAGCTTAGTAAAGTAAATTACATAGAGAATCTGACACGCAGGTCGTTATATAATAAAATGACAGCACCTAGGGTCTAGTCGGCTGAAAAAACCATGATTCGCAGATCAGTATGGATTACACACATCACATGCACATAAGCCATACCATTCACAACTTTCTGCAAAAACAAGTTATGCATAGATACGATATCTACCGGCGTTGTGAAACTCGCAATGACATTTAAGGCGCTATGACAGGGTGAAGCCGGCGGTCCCGCTAGCCGGATAGCGGGCGGGGATCGAAGGGGCAGCGCCCCTCGCGGGTCCGGGCAACGCCTGACGATTTTTCCGAAAACACATATCTCATCTACATTTCGAACATGGATTCTGATCATTGTTCCGATTCAATCAAACTCTTTTGATTTTCGATCACCGCTTCTAGATTTACGTGTCATAGTCTACCCCATGGTGAAAACCAACCAGTAGGGGTATGTTGTTTCACGACCTCAGCAGTATGATCACGGAAATCAGATTTTCCATTTCCCGAGTACAGTTGATCCAATCAACATCGTACAAAACCGATCTATCTCATAGATCGACCACCAAAACAGCAAATAGATCCAATCTATAGCCAACCGCATATCACATATGCATGATCTCGAGCCTAAAACCAGAAGTTATCGCTCTGATACCACTATTGGGCCGCAAGGAGAAAAATAAAACTTTTTTCTCTAACACGATGATCCCAAGGTCTAGCTGAGGTAGAAGGCCACGAGGATTACCACTAGGCGGCGATTGCAGACATCGATGTAGCACGTCGATTGATGCGCTTGATCCTCATGATTCGATCTGATCATGATCATAGTGGTGCTGATCGTACAACACCATTGCTGGTATCCACATGTACGAGGAGGAGCGCCGACGGTGGACTGCTAGGTCCAAAATAGCGGCAAGACTGCTATGGAGCTAGGGTTTCCAACGCATGGAATGACCTAACTGTCAACCCTCCTAGGTATCTGCGCCCCACTATATATAGGGAGTGAAAGTGGGCTCGACTCACTTGTGGCCCTTTCACTAAACCCATATTAGTCACCATGAGTCTGACTCACTGACTCAGTCCAAACTCCGACTCGGGTTCAACCCAACCAGATTTCTGGTTCAGATCCAATCCCGATCTTAAGTGTGTGACCCCGCAGGCTCATGGAAACTTGGTCACGATTAGAGTCCGACTCTTGATCGATCAATCGGTAGCGGCTCCTAGCAGAACGTGCCGACTCCCAAGTACCAAAGAGTCATGACGACATGCCTTCCAATGTGACTTACGTCTGAGTCCCTTTTGCCTCACGATATACCTTGTCGGACTATAGGCAAATTATCGTCATACCTTAAATAGTCCGACTCTCTTCTCAATCCGAGATAAATGATTCATCCGACTAACTCTTAGTCGATCGCCTCGGTTAACACTTAACCGAGTCGTGCATGGCCATACTTTCTGAATAATATCACATGAGAGGGCCCAAAGAATATATCTCCGACTGGAGGGGCAAAATCCCATCTTGGTTATCCACATCACGCAACTTGATTCTCAGTCGACCCGAACCCTGCCTTTATAACTGCCATGTTACGGATCAACGTTTGGCAGAACCTAAGTCGGTGATCCTCAACTCGGATTGTGCGACAACCTCAAGTCTAAGGATTACATTGATTGAGATATACAAATGATGACTTGTTCGTTGTATCTCAATATGGGTCAATCTGATTTGCTAAACTCTTTAGCCGAATTCGTGTAAGTCGGAATAACATCACCATGCCCATGACAAATGGAACCGAGTCATCAATCGACTTTCACATTGGTCTAAGTTGTGTGTCCAGCACAACCTTAATGACCAAGGACATTTAGTATGGATAACATGAATGTATAGTTCCACAACTGAATCACATATTCAATGATATACATCAGATGTGTAGGGGTTCCGCGCATAAAAACAATAAATTTTACTCTACGCCCCTGAACCCCTGAAGCTGCCAGGACCTATCTATTAGTAATACAGTAACGGGAGGGGATTTTCGCGAACTTACCCTTGAAGACCGAAAAGCGTTGTCAATGCTCAGGAGAGCGTGGTTGATGTAGACGAGCCGAAGCCGACCTCAAGGCCGTGATGAAGTCCTTGCGCTCCTTCTGGCTCCAACGACTTGAGTGCCTCAAGTGCGACACCTCGCGGGGAGTTACACACGTCCGGTGCCTGACGATGACTCTCACTTCTGATCCAAAGGCGATTGCGGAAGTAGAGCTCCGGATCCGAATCCCAGCGGTACGGCTCCAGTGAAGATGTCTCTCGCTCGCGCAGTCCAGACTTGGGACCACGGTCACGAGAGAGAGAGGAGGAGAGAGAAAATATCAATTAGAGGTGCTCCCAAAAGTGGGGAGACCTTTATTGATTATTGGGTGTATTTTTCTAGGCCAAATACCCCACTATATATAGGGGGAGGGGAGGTACTACCTCTCCTCAAGTCCCGGGGTGGGACTAAAGGAGATGAGGGGGGAGGAGGTGGCCGCCGGCCACCTAGTGGGCCCCGCGGGAGGGGGAGGCTAGTCCCAGCCGGCCTCCCCCCTTGCCCCTTCTCCCCTTTCTCCTTTTCCCTAATGGGCCCTCTCCCTCCGGAATTGGCCCATTAAGGCTTTTGACCTTTTAATTGATTTTATCTTTATTAAATAATTATGAATAAATGATTAAATCAATATTTAACATTCATCCACATATTATTCAATCTCCATGGTTGTGGAACACCTTCCACCTCCACTCCGGACATCCTTCGGACTTACCGAAATCCTTCCGGTTTTCTCCCTTCTTTTCTTCGGCGATTCTACCGATCATATAAACACTCTCTAAGCATCATCAAGCCCTTAAGCGTGATACTCCATGGTTCGGGAACACTCCAGACATGGTCGGGACACTCCCGCACCAATGATCAACAGAGGGACCTGGATGGCCATGTGACCCCTGTGCATTCCACGAAGATCTTTCGTCGTTTGAACCGGGACAGTCGTGTCTTATTCCCTTTGTCATTCGATACTTGCATTGCCCGAGATCTGATCAATGACATCACCATGTCGAGTTCAATCTCGTTACTGAACAATGTTATTTGACTCGTTCCGACAAGTGATGTCCCCGTGATCTAATCACACGCTGCACAGCTATTGGATATAACCTCTCCGAGTGGGCCCTTGAGTATCTTCCCGTCACATGGACGGACAAATCCCGCTCTTGACATATATTTCCTCTACGGTTTCCTCCGAATACCTGAACACACCTTTATAACCATCGTTTTACCAGATGGCGTTTGATGCTATCTAAGCATTCTCGAGAGACAGTGATTGATATAGCCTCACGGTCTAAGGAATAGTCTACGAGGATCCATTTCTAATCATCGTAACTTGAACTTCGTGACATGATCGACTCACGATGTTTAGGTTGGATATTGGTTCATCATCTCATTCTCAGAATGAGATGACCTCATTTCCAACTGGCATAAATGTCACATGATCAGGAAACATGATCATCTGTTGACCAATGAACCAGTGACTCGAGTTTCACTGGGAACCCCTGGTTGTTTGTATATCACACGTGTATTGATGTTTCCACTAAATACAGTTATAGCATGATATAAAACTTAATAATAAACTATATGAAATATGATAATAGTCCTTACTACTATTTGTCTCTAGGGCATATTTCCAACAGTCTCCCACTTGCACTAGAGTACAAATACACTAGCTGCATTTGTTCTTAATTATTGGTACCATATAACCGGTACCTAGAACATGCTTGCTCATGGAAGAGGTTGAATCTTGGGTATGTACTTTACAGTCCCAAATCCTTTGCAACTTACTAATGTCACTTAGATTGACATTAATATTCTATCATCACATGATAGCATCTGTATGTATGCATCGTCGCCATGGCATCAAAACGAGGCCTGATTCCAGGAGCCTATAGTGCCGTTAGATCAACCTTGAGGGCTTTCTCATGGGAACTGTGCCCTGGGACACATCATTCTACGTTAAAAGCGAACTAGCCCCACCATAACATTATACAACACTTTAAATGGTACCCTTATCTATTATTATAAATGTATTCATCGAAACACTAGTGCACTCTGTGCAATTTTCGATGTTTTGTTCACCTCGCTTCCTACTTGACTTTTAATTGCTATCTACAGGAGTTTCCAACATATTCCCTTATAACACAACTCTGATGCTTTAAGATATGTTATCCTTCATGGATTTGGAAAATATATCCAGAGTTCTCTAATAGACACTGCGGACAAACTTAGCTCAACGTTCTGTGATTCGAACTTAATCACTTTCAAACGTTCTGTATTTGGATTACATATTATGCTAAGTTACCATCATGGCTTCTAAGATAGAACCTATGTCTCAACATAGTGGATGATGATCATCCTTTTCTTTCTTTCAACCATTGATGTTCAACTTAATACTATTCCTAATTTGAGTTATTAAGGACCAGTTCCTCAATTAACTTCTATTCTAAAACAGCTTTCAGAATCCTTTAAGGAATACTACATAATATCATAATACAATTATTATCAACTTCTACATCTTATAAATCATTATTTATAAGTACTTGCGCTTTCATCCTTAATTTACTTTAAGAATTACTCCTATAAGCTCCCACTCAAACTATGTTGCTAACATATTTGGGTACAAGTCAGTACTCTTACTCAAACTATGTTCCTACATATTTGAATTTGAGTCTTATGTTGCTCCCACTTAAAAATATGTCAATCACATATTGTTTAAGGAAGACTTTTATAGCTCCCACTCAGTTTTATGCAAATTGCATATCCACTCACTATTTTGAACAATTTCAAAATCCTTTGATCAATTATCAAACTTGGAGATTTATTATGAGATACTAGTACTTTACTAGTTTTAAAACCCACTAGACATTTAGCATACATGAATCAAATTCATTTGAATTCATCCAATATTTGACAAATTTGTGCTTTTGTCATTCACCCCCTTTTCCATTATGGC
This sequence comes from Avena insularis, assembly GCA_023614405.1. Lineage (NCBI taxonomy): Eukaryota > Viridiplantae > Streptophyta > Magnoliopsida > Poales > Poaceae > Avena > Avena insularis. The sequence continues at coordinate 34,950,444 of CM042696.1, read as the reverse complement.
TTTGCAGTCATTTCGTAAAATTCAAGTAACCCCTTTTACTTGTGAGATTCAACAACGAATTGCTTTCTAATCTCAAGGGAATTTTGCTTCTAGGATTTCTCATAATTTAGTTTACCGTCATTTCCTTTGTAGTTCGTAGGTATGTCACATTTCAAAAATCATGACAAGTGATTCACAAATGTCTCCATATAAGATATGGATTTACATTTTGAATCCTACTTCATCTTGAAAAAACAATAGTGGAGGGAAAAACACAATGATCAAAATCATTGATTCTTTCCTTCTGTGAAGAGAATCGTTCAGGAACGCTGTCCGTTGCGCTTCTCAACACTCTGATGCAGGGTTTTGAATCCTCATCTTTTTTACACTATTTTCCATTTGCTCCATAATTGAGAAACATCACTAATAGTGAGCTTTCTCATGAATGCACCAAAATCCAAGCAATACAAGTTTTTCTTTCCTTTTGGTTTGAGATATGGGTTTCGTATTCAAAGTTTCCAATGAATACACTACAAGGACTTATTCGCTATTGTTTTGGTTATATCTAATAACCCCAAAACTTCCACGAATTCAAATGGTTTACCAATTCTAATTGAGTGCTAACTATTTCTCAACTAATGGTCTCTACATATACACTACAACGATTTATTTGGTGCCTTCTATTCAACCCCTTTTGATATCTAATATCACATTGTGATGCTTTGCATTTTGACGTTTCAAAATACTTTGAATTCCGTAATTTCTTTCATGCCATTCTTATAAAGTTGAATTTTATTACTATTGATCAAATCATAGTAATTAGATTCCCTTTTATACCCTTTGATGATGAAACACTTTGATCAAATCAAATAGTTTCATATTCATGTTTCCTTTGGTAAACTACTTTACACATTTAAACAATCAATTAATGATAATTACCATTTTCGTTAAAACACAATACATCGAATATGTATTCACTTTTAACAATTCATTAAACACTTTGTATTCAAGTAATACACGGTGTTCAAGTTATTTTGCCGAACTTAGGCATGATTTATATGTGAAAAGAAATCGAATGACTTTCACATATTATCTCATAACTTGGAATCTAAACAATGGTTTTCATTCATTAATGAAATATCATTAAGTTGGGTATTTTAAACAAGGCATTTTAATATTTTACAAATGTTCATACATTATCAATTAGTTTCAAACAACAAGGATAATTCACATATAATCAAACAAGATATGAACACGAATAGAAATCATTCATAAAAGCAGAACAACTGTTTGTTACAAACTCATATGAATAACCGTCTCACAAAGTGTGAGACACACTAAAGAAGTTCACAATCTCTTGATTACAAAAATCATCCTAAAACACAAACTAAGTGATAAATGTTGAGGGAGTGTGTCGTCGGCCATCATCATCATGCTCGCCATCAACATGCAACGCCACCTCCTCTCCAGCAAGCACCTCTCATGCAGAAGGACCTGTTTTCACCAAAACAGAACAAGTATCAGATATACTTAACATTGCAAATGTGTTTGCAAGATTATAACATTTATAAAACTATATATATCAAATATATACCTTGGTCGTTGATGACTCCAGCGACGTTGGGTTCATCTATCACATTTCTGAAATGCGATATGAACTCAAGGAAATCCAGTGTTTCCGTGTCGCCTCTCATAACGCAGATCCTGACTTGTGCTTGAAAGCTTGGTGGAAGCGACCGCAACACAACTCCCATCACAAATGAGCTTGAGTACCAGTTGTCCAGGTAGTATGCCAGACTCATGTACGCATCACAGAGGCGCAATAAGTGCTCATCCAGTGAGGAGCCCTCCTCCATCTTTATGGAGAGAAAGTCCCCCATCAGCTCATACTCCCACATGCGCACTTGTTCCACGAAATGTGCTCTCAGATGTGCCATGACCATTTGGGGCTTGAGACTCCCCACCATTGGCCACAGCCCATCCTCCATTCCTAGGCGCATGGTAACTGATATAAATGTGGCCATCACACGACGATGATAACGCAGATCCCGCTGCTCCTGGGTCTCATGAGAATAGGGTGGCTCCAAATACATCTCGCAGGTCATGTAGTCAGCTACTTCGTCCTCCCCAAGGAGATCAAATAGGCGTATGACCCATGCAGAAAAGTTGGATCCATCTAACTTGAGCTTTTCTCCTTTTAACCAATCGTCGATAGGAAAGGTAATCTCGGGAAGAACCATTTTCTACATTTATAATTGCAAAAGGAATTTAGACTAAGTTTACAATCAAATGAGTTAATAATAACTCCACTCAGAAACACCTATCCCAAGTGAGGGTTCCTAGTGATAACACGACCCCTATTAGCCACATCTCCCCCGATCATCATGGCCATCAATGTGGGTTCAAGGGTGGATGCTAAATGTCGGTCACATCATTCATGCGACTCGTGCTCGATCTTTCGACCATCCGCGTTCCGAGGCCATGTATGTACATGTTAGGCTCGCCAACTCAACCTTAGTGTTTTCGCTGTGCAACATGGCTTGCAACCACTGTATGCGAACGTAGATATGTCTGACACCCAGGCCTGTAACCCTGGATCGCCTCATACCGAAGAACTTTCTTGGTGGTCCACACTAAGGGGGAACACAATCGTTGGTTATTTTAACAGGGATCATCTTATTAGGCTACCGTCGAGCATCTAATAGTAGCACATAATAAGACTTACAAACAATAACATTGAATGTAAATTCTATGTGATATGGTCCTTCACGTCGTGATCTCCATCCGCCGTCACCCGGTTACGCGCCAGGACACCAGGGTACCGGTGTCATTCCGGCGTGGTAGTTTGTCATTATCGTGACTATCTACTACTATGCAACAAAAGGTAATCACTTTACCTTTGCCACAACCATATCACAAAGCAACGCCCCGCTGCAAAACAAAGTTAGACGCTTCTACTTTATCTTTGCATGTTTTACGTGGCTGAATGTGGGTTTCGCACTAGAAACGTTCTTACCTATGAACTTTCAGCACAACGCTGATCAAGTAGTTGTCTATACTACACCCCTTTTGGGGCCCTCCGTTGCAAATGGTATACCAACTAATGCGAGAGAGACAGACACCCCCCTAAGCCACTTTATACGGTACAAGCCGTATATCAAGCGTGGACCAGTCTCGCGAATGAACGCGTAAAGTCGATTGGGGGCCGCTTCATCAAGCATTACTGCGGTATACACAAGTACACGTGGGAGGGTAAAAACTAAAAGATCAACGCCCACACGCTACATCTCGTGTGTTCTACCCGTACTAGCATTACTACGCATAGATCTAGCTCTCATACCAATGTAGGGGTTCCGCGCATAAAAACAATAAATTTTACTCTACGCCCCTGAACCCCTGAAGCTGCCAGGACCTATCTATTAGTAATACAGTAATGGGAAGGGCTTTTCGTGAACTTACCCTTGAAGACCGAAAAGCATTTTCAACGCTCAGGAGAGCGTGGTTGATGTAGACGAGCCGAAGCCGACCTCAAGGTCATGATGAAGTCCTTGCGCTCCTTCTGGCTCCAACGACTTTAGTGCCTCAAGTGCGACACCTCGCGGGGAGTTACACACGTTCGGTGCCTGATGATGACTCACGCTTCCCTGATCCAACAGCAGTTGCGGAAGTAGAGCTCCCAGATCCGAATCCCGCAGCGCGACGGCACTCCGCGGTGAAGATGTCTCTCGCTCGCGTAGTCCAGACTTGGGACCACGGTCAAGAGAGAGGGGAGAGAGAAAATATCAATTAGAGGTCCTCCCAAAAGTGGGGAGACCTTTATTGATTATTGGGTGTATTTTTCTAGGCCAAATACCCCACTATATATAGGGGGAGGGGAGGTACTACCTCCCCTCAAGTCCCGGGGTGGGACTAAAGGAGAGGAGGGGGGAGGAGGTGGCCGCCGGCCACCTAGTGGGACCCGTAGGGGGGCTAGGCCCAGCCGGCCTCCCCCCTTGCCCCTTCTCCCCTTTCTCCTTTTCCCTAATGGGCCCTCTCCCTCCGGAATTGGCCCATTAAGGCTTTTGACCTTTTAATTGATTTTCTCTTTATTAAATAATTATGAATAAATGATTAAATCAATATTTAACATTCATCCACATATTATTCAATCTCCATGGTTGTGGAACACCTTCCACCTCCACTCCGGACATCCTCCGGACTTACCGAAATCCTTCCGGTTTTCTCCCTTCTTTTCTTTGGCTATTCTACCGATCATATAAACACTCTCTAAGCATCATCAAGCCCTTAAGCGTGATACCCCATGGTTCAGGAACACTCCAGACATGGTCGGGACACTCCCGCACCAATGATCAACAGAGGGACCTAGATGGCCATGTGACCCCTGTGCATTCCACGAAGATCTTTCGTTGTTTGAACCGGACCAGTCGTGTCTTATTCCCTTTGTCATTCGATACTTGCATTGCCCGAGATATGATTAATGACATCACCATGTCAAGTTCAATCTCGTTACTGAACAATGCTATTTGACTCATTCCGACAAGTGATATCCCCGTGATCTAATCACACGCTGCACAGCTATTGGATATAACCTCTCCGAGTGGGCCCTTGAGTATCTTCCCGTCACATGGACGGACAAATCCCGCTCTTGACATATATTGCCTCTACGGTTTCCTCCGAATACCTGAACACACCTTTATAACCACCGTTTTACTAGATGGTGTTTGATGCTATCTAAGCATTTTCGAGAGACAGTGATTGATATAGCCTCACGGTCTAAGGAATAGTCTACGAGGATCCATTTCTAATCATCATAACTTGAACTTCGTGACATGATCGAATCACGATGTTTAGGTTGGGTATTGGTTCATCATCTCATTCTCAGAATGAGATGACCTCATTTCCAACTGGCATAAATGCCACATGATCAGGAAACATGATCATCAGTTGACCAATGAACCAGTGACTAGAGTTTCACTGGGAACCCCTGGTTGTTTGTATATCACACGTGTATTGATGTTTCCACTCAATACCGTTATAGCATGATATAAAACTTAATAATAAACTATATGAAATATGATAATAGTCCTTACTACTATTTGTCTCTAGGGCATATTTCCAACAAGATGTTCATACAAGGACGACTTAATAACTTTATGAATACAATGGGAATCACATCAAATATGATTGCCTCTAGGGCATGTGTACCCCCATGTGTGGTTTTGGGGTAATTAATGACAATCTCTATGGACTAATGTTTGCATTGAGTTACACTTGTAGGAATTGTCCATTGACATCGCTTGGACCATGTGTTGTCTTCAAGGTAGAAGAAATGAAGAAGAAGAATTATCCAAGGGATTTGGGCCTATTGGAATCATGTAGAAGAATAAGAATAAAGAAAAGAAGATCAAGAGTGTCTTGAAGAAGAAGATGGAATTTCTCATGTGTATCTTCAAGACATTATCCTAATGGAGTTAGAAGAAATGAAGTGTAAGATCAAGATTATTATTCTCTAGGAGATCACATGCTTGAAACTTGCCATCCTCGGTGATCATGGATTGATGAAGACAAGTCCAAAGAAGTGGTTTCCCCATGGTGTATGGGATATCAATTCACAAGTCTTCACCAAGCAAGCGCAAGCAAGAGAAATCAAGAAAGAAGTTCCACCTTGTGGAGGACAAGATCATCTACATCAAGCTCAAGTGGAATTCTCAAGGAAAAGGTATGATCTTGATAGGTTTTACCTTTTGTCGGTCTCATATTGTTAGTTAGGAGATGATGAGTGCATATTTGCATCATGTTTTATATTATTATTTTGCACTGTAGATGTAGGATCTTGGTATTTTACAGCGTTCAAGACATGTTTTATGTCCATTTTCACGGGATCGTGGATGATGGATACAATGGACACAATTCTTGGAGCAGTTGTACCGAGGAGAAAAGGAGCCAAAAACAACATAAATCGCCTATTTGGGAAATATCAATTACATCAGAAGAAAACCCAAAGCGAACAAAGGAGACAGACGGTTTAACGACCAACTATACGGCAGGAATAAATTTTCTGGCCGTATAGTTCTCGCCGTATAGTTGGCGCCACCTCCACCTCGTCAAATAGTTTCACCCCGTGCAACTGGATCGGAGAGACAACATATAGAACACCCAGAAATCGCCGAAACCTCACCTTCGTAAGGCATCTAGAGAGGGAACTTGTCCACCGGGGATCCATCTTCGCCCTGCGTAGATCTGGGAGGCTAAGGCATCGATCTTCACCATCAACCGCTGCATCACCACCATCTCTATCCATCCCATCTACATCTTGTCTAGATCTTGTTGTAATTTCCATACTCGTTGTGGATTTATACAAGTACTATTCATCTATGATAGATTCCATTGTTATTGCCATGATGTTGAGTGCCTCCATGTCTGAGTAGATCATTAGTTCTTGGGGAGATGGAGAAACCCTTGTATGAGATTCAAATAAGATAAAGTTTATTATGATATTTATCGATGTGACCATGTATTAGATTGTCTTCATCTTGGTGTCGTGAGAAGTCGGCCTCTCAATATTTGCCTCTCATGGGGACTTGATGGAGGGAACTACTTGTTGGTAGACGGAGGTGTGTTAGCACTTACAGTGACTATAAAGCTATTGGCACCCCTTACGTATCAACTTCGGAACTGAGGAAACTCACGGAATACTATCCATGCCATGGGATATGTCCTACGGGATTAAGTCCCTTAATAGCACAGTAATTCGATTGATGTCGATTGCTAACTGCTGTGGTTATGAGGATGATGTGAGCAGCGGTTGCTGCCTATTTTTCCAAATACGGAGTTCCTCCCACACATGCATAGTTTCTTTTGCAAATTTGTTTTCGATGTCTAGATCTATACGAGCGCAGCTATACGGCGGGAATAAAAATTCCGACAGTATAGTTGGTCGTTGAACTCTTAGACACTTTTCGATTTTGATGTCTGTATCTATACGGTCGCAACTATACGACCAGAATAAATATTTCGGCCGTATAGTTGCTCATTAAACCATCAGACATTTCCGTTTGCTTTTTCGTTTTCCCCAACCCGAAAAAAAAATATTATTGTCGGTACCGAGTCATAACTTAACCGACCTGGACTCGAGATATTTAGAAATATCCACCCGGAACCAACTATACGTCTGGAGCTATGTGGGTCGTGCCCGTATAGTTGGTCGTTACGCGGTAGGACTCCTCCAAATCTGCGATTTCTTTCCCTGTTTCATTCATATTCTTTTCTTGGGCAATAATTTTGTGCTTCTCGCGAGTTTTACCGACCTCTGACCCCCCTTATATACTGCCCTTGTGTTTCTCTCTAATCATAATCTTCAGGAACAAATCTAGAAATGCGCTACCCCATCCCAGGCTATGGGAAACCCATGGGGCTCATTGCTCCTTCAAGGGACCGCTCTAGCAGTCCGTCCATGGAGGACAATGAAGAGGAGGTGGAGAGGTTTAGCCCAGGGTACAAGTGTAGGGGTTCCGCGCATAAAAACAATAAAATTTACTCTACACCCTTGAACCCCTGAAGCTGCCAGGACCTATCTATTAGTAATACAGTAACGGGAGGGGCTTTTCGCGAACTTACCCTTGAAGATCAAAAAGCATTGTCAACGCTCAGGAGAGCGTGGTTGATGTAGACGAGCCGAAGCCGACCTCAAGGTCGTGATGAAGTCCTTGTGCTCCTTCTGGCTCCAACGACTTGAGTGCCTCAAATGCGACACCTCGCGGGGAGTTACACATGTTCGATGCCTGGCGATGACTCCCGCTTCCCCGATCCAGCAGCAGTTGCGGAAGTAGAGCTCCCGGATCTGAATCCCGCAGCGCGACAGCGCTCCGCGGTGAAGATGTCTCTCGCTCGCGCAGTCCAGACTTGGGACCACGGTCACGAGAGAGAGAGAGAGAGGGGGAGAGATAAAATATCAATTGTAGGTCCTCCCAAAAGTGGGGAGACCTTTATTGATTATTTGGTGTCTTTTCTAGGCCAAATACCCCACTTTATATAGGGGGAGGGGAGGTACTACCTCCCCTCAAGTCCCGGGGTGGGACTAAAGGAGAGGAGGGGGGAGGAGGTGGCCGCCGGCCACTAGTGGGCCCCACGGGGGGGGGGGGGGGGGCTAGGCCCAGCCGGCATCCCCCTTGCCCCTTCTCCCCTTTCTCCTTTTCCCCAATGGGCCCTCTCCCTCCGGAATTGGCCCATTAAGCCTTTTGACCTTTTAATTGATTTTCTCTTTATTAAATAATTATGAATAAATGATTAAATCAATATTTAACATTCATCCACATATTATTCAATCTCCATGGTTGTGGAACACCTTCCACCTCCACTTCGGACATCCTCCGGACTTACCGAAATCCTTCCGATTTTCTCCCTTCTTTTCTTCGGCGATTCTACCAATCGTATAAACACTCTCTAAGCATCATCAAGCCCTTAAGCGTGATACCCCACGGTTTGGGAACACTCCAGACATGGTCGGGAAACTCCCGCACCAATGATCAAAAGAGGGACCTGGATGGCCATGTGACCCTTGTGCATTCCACGAAGATCTTTTGTCGTTTGAACCGGGACAGTCGTGTCTTATTCCCTTTGTCATTCGATACTTGCATTGCCCGAGATATGATCAATGACATCACCATGTCGAGTTCAATCTTGTTACTAAACAATGCTATTTGACTCGTTCCGACAAGTGATATCCTCGTGATCTAATCACAAGCTGCGCAGCTATTGGATATAACCTCTCCGAGTGGGCCCTTGAGTATCTTCCCATCACATGGACGGACAAATCCCGCTCTTGACATATATTGCCTCTACGGTTTCCTCCGAATACCTGAACACACCTTTATAACCACCGTTTTACTAGATGGCGTTTGATGCTATCTAAGCATTCTCGGGAGACAGTGATTGATATAGCCTCACGGTCTAAGGAATAGTCTACGAGGATCCATTTCTAATCATCATAACTTGAACTTCGTGACATGATCGAATCATGATGTTTAGGTTGGGTATTGATTCATCATGACCTCATTTCCAACTGGCATAAATGCCACATGATCAGGAAACATGATCATCTATTGACCAATGAACCAGTGACTAGAGTTTCACTAGGAACCCCTGGCTGTTTGTATATCACACGTGTATTGATGTTTCCACTCAATACAGTTATAGCATGATATAAAACTTAATCATAAACTATATTAAATATGATAATAGTCCTTACTACTATTTGTCCCTAGGGCATATTTCCAACAGTCTCCCACTTGCACTAGAGTACAAATACACTAGCTGCATTTGTTCTTAATTATTGGTACCATATAACCGGTACCTAGAACATGCTTGCTCATGGAAGAGGTTGAGTCTTGGGTCTGTACTTTACAGTCCCAGATCCTTTGCAACTTACTAATGTCACTTTGATTGACATTAATACTTTATCATCACATGACAGCATCTGTGTGTATGCATAGTTGTTATGGCAGTAGAACGAGGTATGATTCTAGGAGCCTACAGTGACGTTAGATCAACCTCGAGGGCTTTCTCATGGGCATTGTGCCCTGGGACACATCATTCTACGTTAAAAGCGAACTAGCCCCACCATAACATTATACAACACTTTAGATGGTACCCTTATCTATTATTATAAATGTATTCATCGAAACACTAGTGCACTCTGTGCAACTTTCGATGTTTTGTTCACCTTGCTTCCTACTTGACTCTAGTTGGTATCTAGAGGAGTTTCCAACATATTCCCTTATAAAATAACTCTTTATGCTTTAAGATATGTTATCCTTTATGGATTTGGAAAATATGTTCACAATTCTCTAATAGACACTGCGGACAAGAATTAGCTCAACGTTCTGTGATTCGAACTTAATCACTTTTAAACGTTTCTTATTGGATCACATATTATGCTAAGTTGTCATCATGGTTTACTAAGACAGAACCTATGTCTTAACATAGTGGATGACGATCATCCTTTTCTTTCTTTTAACCAATGATGTCAAACTTAATGCTATTCCTAATTTTAGTCATTAAGGACTAGTTCCTTAATTAACTTCTATTCTGAAACAGCTTTCAGAATCCTTTAAGGAATACTACATAATATCATAATACAATTATTATCAACTTCTACATCTTATAAATCATTATATACAAATATTTGCGCTTTCATCCTTAACTTACTTAAGAATTACTCCTATAAGCTCCCACTCAAACTATGTTGCTAACATATTTGGGTACGTGTCAGTACTCTTACTCAAACTATGTTCCTACATATTTGAATTTGAGTCTTATGTTGCTCCCACTTAAAAATATGTCAATCACATATTGTTTAAGAAAGACTTGCATAGCTCCCACTCAATTTTATGCAAATTGCATATCTCCTTTACTATTTTGAATAACTTCAAAATCTTTTGATCAAATATCAAACTTGGAGATTTATTATGAGATACTAGTACTTTACTAGTTTTAAATCCACTAGACATCCAGCACACATGAATCAAATTCATTTGAATTCATCCAATACTTGACAAATTATGCTTTTGTCATTCACCCCCTTTTTCCTACAATGGCTTTGCAGTCATTTGGGAAAATTCCAAGTAACTCCTTTTACTTGTGAGATTCAGCAACTAATTTCTTTCTAATCTCAAGGGAATTTTGTTTCTAGGATTTCTTCATAGTTTAGTTTACCATTATTTCCTTAGTATTTCGTAGGTATGTCATATTTCAAAAATCATGACAAGTGGTTCACAAATGTCTCCATACAAGATATGGATTTACATTTTGAATCCTACTTCTTATAGTGAAAAACAATAGTGGAGGGAAAAACACAATGATCAAAATCATTGATTCTTTCCTTCTGTGAAGAGAATCGTTCAGGAATGCTGTCCGTTGCGCTTCTCAACACTCTAATGCAGGGTTTGGAATCCTCATAATGTTTTACACTAATTTCCATTTGCTTCATAATTGAGAAACATCACTAATAGTGGGCTTTCTCAAGAATGCACCAAAATCCAAGCAATATAAGTTTTGCTTTCCTTTTGGTTTCAGCTATGGGTTTCGTATTCAAAGTTTCCAATGAATATACTACAAGGACTTATTCGCTATTGTTTTGGTTATATCGAATAACCCCAAAACTTTCACGAATTCAAATGGTTCACCAATTCTAATTGAGTGCTAACTATTTCTAAACTAATAGTCTCTACATATACTCTACAACGATTTATTTGGTGCCTTCTATTCAACCCCTTTTGATATCTAATATCACATTGTGATGCTTTGTATTTTGACGTTTAAAAACACTTTGCATTCCACAATGTCTTTTATGCCATTCTTATAAATTTGAACTTCATTACTATTGATCAAATCATAGTAATTGGATTCTCTTTTATACTTATACCCTTTTATTGATGAAGTACTTTGATCAAATCAAAATAGTTTCATATTCATGTTTCCTTTGGTAAACTACTTTACACATTTAAACAATTATTTAATGATAATTACCATTTTCGTTAAAACACAATACATCGAATATGTATTCACTTTTAACAATTCATTAAACACTTTGTATCCAAGTAATACATGGTGTTCAAGTTATTTCGCCGAACTTAGGCATGATTTATATGTGAAAAGAAATCGAATGACTTTCACATATTATCACATAACTTTGAATTTAAACAATGGTTTCATTCATTAATGAAATATCATTAAGTTGGGTATTTTAAACAAGGCATTTTAATATTTTACAAATGTTCATACATTATCAATTAGTTTCAAACAACAAGGATAATTCACATATAATCAACCAAGATATGAACACGAATAGAAATCATTCATAAAAGCAGAACAACTGTTTGTTACAAACTCAGATGAATAACTGTCTCACAAAGTGTGAGACACACTAAAGAAGTTCACAATCTCTTGATTACAAAAGTCATCCTAAAACACAAACTAAGTGATAAATGTTGAGGGAGTGTGTCATCGGCCATCATCATCATGCTCGCCATCAACACGCAACATCACCTCCTCTCTAGCAAGCACCTCTCATGCAGAAGGACCTGTTTTCAGTAAAATAGAACAAGTATCAGATATACTTAACACTGCAATGTGTTTGCAAGATTATAACATTTATAAAACTGTATATCAAATATATACCTTTGTTGTTGACGACTCCAGCGACGTTGGGTTCATCTATCACATTTCGGAAATGTGATATGAACTAAAGGAAATCCAGTGTTTCCGTGTGCCTCTCATAACACTGATCCTGACTTGTGCTTGGAAGCTTGGAGAAAGTGACCGCAGCACAACTCCCATCGCAAATGAGCTTGAGTACCAGTTGTCCAGGTAGTATGCCAGACTCATATACACATCGTAGAGGCGCAATAAGTGCTCATTGAGTGAGGAGCCCTCCTCCATCTTTATGGAGAGGAAGTCCCCTATCAGCTCATACTCCCACATGCGCACTCCACGAAATGTGCTCTCAAATGTGCCATGACCATTCGGGGCTTGAGACTCCCCACCATTAGCCATAGCCCATCCTCTATTCCGAGGCGCATGGTTACTGATATAAACGTGGCCATCACACGACGATGATAACGCAGATCCCGCTGCTCCTGGGTCTCATGAGAGTAGGGTGGCTCCAGATACATCTCGCAGGTCATGTAGTCAGCTACATTGTTCTCCCCAAGGAGATCACATAGGCGTATGACCCATGCAGAAAAGTTGGATCCATCTAACTTGAGCTTTTCTCCTTTTAACCAATCGTCGATAGGAAAGGTAATCTCAGGAAGAACCATTTTCTACATTTATAATTGCAAAAGGAATTTAGACTAAGTTTATAATTAAATGAGTTAATAATAACTCCACTCAGGGGGAACACAATCGTTGGTTATTTTAACAAGGATCATCTTATTAGGCTACCGTCGAGTATCTAATACTAGCACACAATAAGACATACAAACAATAACATTGAATGTAAATGCTATGTGATATGGTCCTTCACGTCGTGATCTCCATCCGCCGTCACCGAGTTCCGGCGCCAGAGTTCCGGCGCTGTAGACACTAGGGTACTAGTGTCATTCCGGCGTGGTAGTTTGTCACCTTCATGACGATCTACTACTATGCAACAAAAGGTAATTACTTTACCTTTTCCACAACCATATCACAAAGCAATGCCCCCCTGCAAAACAAAGTTAGACGCTTCTACTTTATCTTTGCATGTTTTACGTGGCTGAATGGACTTTAGTACAAGAACCGTTCTTACCTACAAACTTTCAGCACAACGCTGATCAAGTAGTTGTCTATACTACACCCCTTTCGGGGCCCTCCGTTGCAAATGGTATACCAACTAATGCGAGAGAGACAGACACCCCCCTAAGCCACTTTATACAGTACAAGCCGTATGTCAAGCGTGGACCAGTCTCGCGAATGAACGCGTAAAGTCGGTTGGGGGCCGCTTCATCAAGCATTACTGCGGTATACACAAGTACACGTGGGAGGGTAACAACTAAAAGATCAACACCCACACGCTACATCTCGTGTGTGCTACCCGTACTAGGATTACTACACATAGATCTAGCTCTGATACCACTGTAGGGGTTCCGCGCATAAAAACAATAAAATTTACTCTACGCCCCTGAACCCCTGAAGCTGCCAGGACCTATCTATTAGTAATACAGTAACGAGTGGGGCTTTTCGCGAACTTACCCTTGAAGACCGAAAAGCGTTGTCAACGCTCAGGAGAGCGTGGTTGATGTAGATGAGCCAAAGCCGACCTCAAGGTCGTGATGAAGTCCTTGTGCTCCTTCTGGCTCCAACGACTTGAGTGCCTCAAATGCGACACCTCGCGGGGAGTTACACACGTCCGGTGCCTGACGATGACTCACGCTTCCCCGATCCAACAGCAGTTGCGGAAGTAGAGCTCCCGGATCCGAATCTCGCGGTAGCAGCGCTCCATGGTGAAGATGTCTCTCTCGTCGCGTAGTCGGACTTGGGACCACGGTCACGAGAGAGAGAGGGGGAGAGAGAAAATATCAATTGGAGGTCCTCCCAAAAGTGGGGAGACCTTTATTGATTATTGGGTGTCTTTTCTAGGCCAAATACCCCACTTTATATAGGGGGAGGGGAGGTACTACCTCCCCTCAAGTCCCGGGGTGGGACTAAAGGAGAGGAGGGGAGAGGAGGTGGCCGCCGACCACTAGTGGGCCCAGTGAGGGGGCTTGCCACTTCTCCCCTTTCTCCTTTTTCCTAATGGGCCCTCTCCCTCTGGAATTGGCCCATTAAGCCTTTTGACCTTTTAATTGATTTTCTATTTATTAAATAATTATGAATAAATGATTAAATCAATATTTAACATTCATTCACATATTATTCAATCTCCGTGGCTATGGAACACCTTCCACCTCCACTCCGGACATCCTCCGGGCTTACCGAAACCCTTCCGGTTTTCTCCCTTCTTTTCTTCGGCGATTCTACCGATCCTATAAACACTCTATAAGCATCATCAAGCCCTTAAGCGTGATACCCCACGGTTCGGGAACACTCCAGACATGGTCGGGACACTCCCGTACCAATGATCAACAGAGGGACCTAGATGGCCATGTGACCCCTGTGCATTCCACGAAGATCTTTCGTTGTTTGAACCGGAACAGTCGTGTCTTATTCCCTTTGTCATTCGATACTTGCATTGCCCGAGATATGATTAATGACATCACCATGTCAAGTTCAATCTCGTTACTGAACAATGCTATTTGACTCGTTCCGACAAGTGATATCCCCGTGCTCTAATCACACGTTGCACAGTTATTGGATATAACCTCTCCGAGTGGGCCCTTGAGTATCTTCCCGTCACATGGACGGACAAATCCCGCCCTTGACATATATTGCCTCTACGGTTTCCTCCGAATACCTGAACACACCTTTATAACCACCATTTTACCAGATGGCGTTTGATGCTATCTAAGCATTCTCGGGAGACAGTGATTGATATAGCCTCACGGTCTAAGGAATAGTCTACGAGGATCCATTTCTAATCATCGTAACTTGAACTTCGTGACATGATCAAATCACGATGTTTAGGTTGGGTATTGGTTCATCATCTCATTCTCAGAATGAGATGACCTCATTTTCAGCTGGCATAAATGCTACATGATCAGGAAACATGATCATCTGTTGACCAATGAACCAGTGACTAGAGTTTCACTGGGAACCCCTGGTTGTTTGTATATCACACGTGTATTGATGTTTCCACTAAATACAGTTATAGCATGATATAAAACTTAATCATAAACTATATGAAATATGATAATAGTCCTTACTACTATTTGTCTCTAGGGCATATTTCCAACAACAAGGAGTACATTGAGCCAAGTTTCTACAACAACGACTCCGATGATGATGTGGTGGATGTCTACATCCACCATGATGTCTATGATCCACCGGAGATCAACTGGGTGACAATGAAGAAATCTCAACAAGAGAGAGAAGACCGCAAGCCGCATGGAAAAGGGCGTGTGTAGACGGTCAAGTTCATCACCATGGATCCCAAGCTGCACAAGCGTAAGGAATTACCTAATATTGGTGCATGTGCTAGCAAGAAATCCAAGGTGCCACTCATGAAGCCTACCACTGGTGCTCGTATGAGGGTGAAGCCTCGAGAATAGTGGAGGAATGGTTTCCACTTCCCTGATCCATCAATTATGGATGAGGAAGAAGAAGCTGTTCCCAAGACCAAGGATCGCGTGCGGGCTAAAGATATATCAGAAGCAAGATCTACTCCATCGCGTGGAAGTCCATCACCGCCTCAAGGAGATGGAGAAGAAGGAAGATCTCCTCCCAATATATGATGCAAATATGTGGGAAATCATGTTAACAAACTACAAAGTTCATGTATGAATTTTAGATGCATCAACATCCCCAAGCTTAACCTATGCTCGTCCTCGAGCATGAAGGTGATAAAACTAAACATGGACTTTGGAGTTTGTTACCTTTGCTTCCTTCATTATCATGTAGAGTTCATAGCCTCAATTTCTTTCAATGAAGCATAATATGCAAGTGTACTATCAAGTTGTATCTTTTACTATAAATATGTTGAACAATAAGCGATGGTGTGATAAAACAAATGATGAACAAAATAAACCTTCAAGCACACTTTGATGAACCTATAGAATAAGAGAATCTTTTCATGATTGGCATTGGTATTTTCATGCCTTTACTTTTGGGCTACTTCTTAGTTTCATGCCCTTGTCTGGAAGACTCACTTCTTAGTTTTATGTCTTCCCTTGAGATTTTTTGCTACCTTTACCGAAAGTAAGCATTGAATACATATGTTAATCCTCCATAAAGAATGTAAAATAAGATTTTGAGCTATGTAGTTCATGTCAACAATACTAATAGGATGGGGTTCCAAGTATATTTTATTTCACCTTTGTTTCAAAGCTTCGTATGGTTTATGTGCTAAACATCTTACAGGTGGATTGTTTCATGCACCTAACTTATGACCTTGCACCCCTCATGCTACTCAACTTAGGCATGTCATTGTATGCTCATGTTGGTCTCTAACACTGCATCACTGAAGTACCTCTTGCCCCTGTGTAGCTATATGCCCCCTTTTGCATTTATTTATTTATTTATTCATTTAGCATAAGAGGTAATATAATTCCTTGGTTATGTTCAAGGTGGGAGGGGGGTAGTATCTTTACTCCATAAGAACAAAGAAAAACAGACATATGAATCATATCAACAAGGATCATCATGATGTAAGTTTCCACCATGTCATGCATGGCTTTGGCTAGCGGTTCAGAACCGTTTTCTCTCAACATGCCTACTCCAGTGTGCACACTTTATTCACATCGATGCAATCCATATGCCAAACATAAACATGATTAATTATCAACATTCAACATTGAAAGCTTGTGCCATTCCAGCATGGTTTAGCCAACAACAACTAATAAGATGTAAAGCACAAAAATTTCCATAGTGGTATCACCCCAAACCTTACTTTCTTATGAGCTTTAAAATACATGAAAAGGGTGTTTTTAAGAATGTTTGGAGGATTAATATACATACTATACTTGAAAGTAGCTTTTTCCACGAATAGGTGGATATGCCTAGTCTAGGTTTAAGGGGCTTGGAACAAGTCTTAGCTTGTGTAGAAAAAAGGCTCAGCAAAAAAAGATCTAGAGAGTGTGCCATCTAGTTCATAATGTCAATATTTATTTTATCACCTTGCTTATTAATGTTGAACATAAATATGCATAAGCAAAGGATACAAATTAATAGGCATAAAACAGATCATGCTTCATATAAAACACTTGAGTTTAAGAACTAGACACAACATGAATTTCAGCTTTTTGCTTATTTCCCCTTTTATTTTATTCCATGGCATTCCTATTCAGTTTTAATCTCATTAAGTTAAAGTTTCTTTTCAGTAGATGATCATAAACATTTATAATAATGGTATTGGTGGTCTTCTAAATGCAAAGAAAAGTAAAATGACAAAATAGACGCTCCAAGTTTCTACGATAGTTCTATGTTTCTCCAAAAAAATTAGAGGTTTGCAAACCGAGAGTTGAGTGAGTCTAGTGGGGTGCCTTGGGCATCCCCAATATTATGGTTTTCACCATCATTGTATTTCTCTTGGTGTGATGTTCCTCTATTCCCTATCAAAAAACTTCAACACAAAACTTTTTCTCCCATCTCTTTTCTGAGTGGTGACATTAGTGGCACAAGAGTATAATAGTGTTGCATATATATCAAATAAAAAATTCTTTATAAATTCTACATCAAGCATATAATGTACCTACATATCCCTAGCATATAATATGACTCATACAGATCATTTTAAGACACTTGGGAATGGTTAAAACAAAACATGGCAGAATCTGTCCAGATTTTCAGCAGCAGCAAAACGAATTGTTTTAGCCCACTTAGACATGTCGGGGATTTTATCCAATTTTTTGTGAATACATAGGATGAAAACTTGTAAATCCAGTATAAATTTGAGTGCAATTAGAGTGACATAAAAAATCAGAAAATTCTTGCACTAAAAACCGTTCTGTAGAAATTTGCTACTCCATATGTTTAGCAACTTTCAAAAAATCCAAAATGGTTCCACTTGGTACTTTATTGAAAATTATAGAAATAAAACCAAAACAAAACTCTCTTGCTATATCAAGAGTTCAAAAAAAATCCAAAATAAAATAACCGGGTTGCCTCCCACAAAGCGCTTTCTTTATAGCCATATAGCTAGGCTTTACTTACTTGATTAGGTGATATGGAATTCATGGGATAACTTGCGCTTATTAGCTACCTCCTCATTACTTGGAAAGTGTTCCATACACTTCTTGTGAGAAATTGAAACTTCACATTTCCTTCTTTTGTATCAACTACTACACCTATGGTTCTCAAAAAAGGTCCACCAAGTATTATAGGACTTGAGGTATTGCTCCCCATGCCCATGACAATAAAATCAAAGGCACAAATGTCATATGTAATTCAACCATAATATCTTGAAATTTTCCTAGATCATGTTTAGTTGAATCATCAGCAAGTAAAAGATCTATAGAGCATTTTTCCATAGGTTTCAAATCAAGTAAATCATATAGATCTTTAGATAAAACTGAGACACTAGATCCTAAATCTAGAATAGCATGATGTGTCTCTTTTCCAATAGTGATTAATATCTTGGGGATCCATACATACCCAAGCTTAGGTGGTATCATAGCTTCTCTATTATATCTTTCAATCTTTTCCTTTATAACAGAATTTGCTAGGTAGGATCCTGCTTGATGACCATTAAATGATTGATCTTGGGCAATATTTTGCAATAAGTTAATGAGTTCATGCAAGCTACATTTATCAAGATCAAGTAGAGGTTCTTTTGTTTCACTTAGCATTTTGACTTCTTATACTTGGTTCTCTCTATTATATAAATTGAAGATTTTATGTCTGTCATCAAATACATCTTCTGGCACTTTAGTGTTTTCAAGGGTTTCTTTGACTTTTACTTCTAAGAGTAGGCCATCTAACAATATATAAGTGTTGTTGGCAGTTATATTTATGAAGGAACCTCCACTTTCTTTATATAAATAGGCCATTGAACTTTTAGTTAGCCTAAGATGACCTATTACTTCGGGGGTTCCAAATATCCAATGTATAAAACCATATTCTATTCCAAAATCTATTTCTCTAAATATTTCCCAAGCTCTTACAAGAGGTTCATCATTATTTTGTTTAAACATGATAAGCATTTCCCTAAGATGACCTATTACTTGGGGGTTCCAAATATTTTAACAAAAGTAGCTTTACCATTAAACCAAGAGCTAAAATTTCCAGGTGGCCATTTTAATATCTAATCTAAAGCCTAACCAGCAAGTGAATATGGAAAAAGTTTTACTTTGATCATACTATTGATTTTATTACTCATGTTTAGATATTTGCATCTTTCATTAAAAGTTCTCAAATGCAACATAGGTTTCTCATTAGGCTTCCCATAAAACGGTTTTCATAAATGGCTTTAGTAGCTATGGGATCTATTTCAAATGGTTCAAATGGTATCTCACTTTCTTTTTGGCAGTTTTTTACACTAAAGAGCCAATAAGCTCACTTTTCCATTTTTATGCGTTTTTGTGTTTTAAGGAAAAACTTAAAAAGACTAAAAACAAGATAAAATAAAATACTTTAAAAATCTAAAAGAAGAAGAAAAAGCTCACAGTGGTGCAACCTTCCCAAGCTTGGGTTGTTGCACAAGTCGATGAAGATGATGGTGCCAGAAAGTAGTCTGGCAGTTGCCTTGTTCTTCAATGGTGCTAGAAAATAGGCAGTTGTCATGGGAATTACCTTGCTCTTCAAACTTGATGAGGATGCAGTTGTGATGTACCGTCGCCAATTTTCCAGCTACGGTGCCAGAAAATAGTCTTGATGGCAACAAACATGGCCACTTTTCATTGGGACTCCAAGTGCAGAGTGTTGTAGCAAGCTTCTTTTCCCCACAAGGGTGACTCAAGGGTTTATATCGAACTCTTGGGGAATTTGTTATGGAAGGATATTTGTCTTCTCCTATTCAAGCAACATGTAAAGTAAAATAATTTGTCTTTTGTCCCCAACTCCACCAAGTGGTTGTTAAGCACAAGGTTTTGTATTAGTAATATGAAATAAAATAAAATGTAAACTAAAATAAAAGTAGTAAATAAAGTAAAGAAATGCAAACTAGATCATATGGAAGATACTAGAGTTGTTTTTGGGTTTTTATGAGTGATTGCAATTAAGGAAAGTATTTTTTTATTTTAGAAATATTAAATTGTAGAAAATGTAAAGGATAGTAGATGAAGTGGAAAGGTGTTTCTTATGATAAAAATTGGACTGGGGTTCATGGGTTCACTTGTCTACTCTCTTTTTAAGTTGTAGTGATCATAAAACAATTCATCAATGATAAAGATTCATGGAAATTCTATATGTGCTTGATAAAAGGAATTAATATGGGCATCACATTCTAATATTGAGATGGGATACATCTCTCTCTTATACTCCTCAAGAAAGGGAAATCTCCATGCAATCTTGATTTAAGAACAAATCAGAGTATAGATTTAAGCAATATTTTATGATGTTTGAAATACGAATATGATACCTTGATCTAACAAGGTAATCACACTGTCACGTGATAACTGTAGCACATGATTTCACTTTATCCTTAGTGAGGCAGCAAAATAAAGGTAAAAACCAAAGTAGATCTTGAATATTACGTGTCACAATTCAATCTCTACAACCATGCTACTACATCTAACACACACTTATCCCCAGACAGGTTCTTACATACAAGTTGGATCAAAACAAGCAATGAAGAGCGGGGTGCATGATATGCATCTATTAAAACATCGTACACAAAATAGATTCCAATCTCAAATATCAAATCATAGAACAAAGATCCACCACATAGGAATTACAAATATGACCATAATCATGTAGAGCAGCTCATATGGTACTAGATCTATGAATAACAAGAGAGAAATAGATCAAGCAACTGCCACAAACCCATAACCTGGAGGTGGACTACTCACTCTTCATCATGGTGATGATGCTTGGAGAGGGTGGAGATCTCTCCGGAGGTGGCTCCAGCAAAGTTTCCCCCTCCAATCTTTGATGGATCTGACTCTATTTGGTGGTGTTTTTGTCTCTGGTGGCTTTTGTTCCGAGGTTGCCCCGAGGGTTCTTATATAGGGATTTTTAGGTCAAGAGAACTATGTGGGCGAAAGAATCGAGGTGATCGGACGGTCGAGGAGCAAACGAGCATGGGTGGCGCGCCACCTCGGCTGGCATGCCACCTGGGCTCATTTGTCCCTCCTGGCCCTTCTGGTGGGATTCTTGTTCTCCAGATGCTTCCCGTGGATAAATATTGCCATTCCCAAAAGTGCAGGTCCATTTGATTTCGTATAGGTCCTGAAACATCAAAAACATTGAAAACAAGGTTTTCTGCCCTGTCGGGTTATAGACAAAATAAAGGGGATCATTGTTAAATCCCCAAAAATCGATATAAACTAGGGATATAACATTATATATGATGCAAATTCATGTTAACAAACTACAAAGTTCATGTATGCAATTTACATGCATCAAGGAGTTGCCATTGCATTAGGTGCATCAGTTTGAGTTCTCTACGGAGGATTTGGTTGGTGAAATTAAGAAGCTTGTTACTCTTGGGTTCTTGGAACCCTAGACGGTTGTGTGGCCTTTGTGGTGAGTTCTTGGGGCCTCCAATTAAGTTGTGGGGCTCTCCCCAAGTTAGTGGCCTTGGTGGTGATCGCTAAGAGCCTCTAATTAAGTTGTGGAGATTGCCCCAATCTTGTATGGGTTTGGTGACCGCCCTCAAGTGTCCCATAGTGGATCGGATGCTTGCAATGCGATGGGTGCTTGGGAGAATAGGGTGAGGCCTCTTTGTGGCGCTGGTGGTCTTAGTACCGCCCACCCCTCCAGCGAGACGTACTCCCTTGTAGGGAGGAACTCAGTAAAACATCGGCATCCCCATGTTTGTCGGTTATCTCTATATCTGAGCTCTTTACTTATGCACTTTACATTGTGATAGCCTTAGTGCTTCAAGTAATCTATCTTGTTATCACCTTGTTGCTTGTATTGCTCAGCATAAGTTGTTGGTGCGCATAGGTGAACCATAGTATATATAGGCTTTATGCTTGAGAAAATAAAATGCTAGTTTTATTCCACCTTTTCTAAGACCATCTCGTAAAGTATTTTTAACCATCTATTCATCCAACCCCTCTAGGTGGCATCTGTGAAGTTTCAGTTGGTATCAGAGCAAGGTCTATCGCTTTTAGGCTTCACTGCGTTGAGAGTAAAGATGTCGACTAGGGAATTAGTGCACGATTCCTTCTATATATTCGATGGCACAAATTATGGTGTTTGTAAATATCGCATGCTTGATTATTTCTGGGACATACACCCATCTATTGAGGGAATTCCATATATGGGTTTTTCTCCTCCTATGGATCCCCAAAGCGAATCTTTAGAGGAGAATATGAACTCTTATATAGATGCTTAAGCTACTAAAGTGCTTTTACTTATTGTGAGCAATGTAGTTATTTATTCAATCATGCCTTATTGGAGTGCACATGAGATATGGACAAAGCTTGGTGAATCCAACATTATTGAGGATGAGTGTTTTCCCTCCACCTCCAGCAATGATGAGTTCTCATATTCTACCACTTCACCAACATGTGATTTTTCACAAGGTAATGATAGAAATTGCAATGTGGGTAGTGTGCTTACTATTGGTAATCGTTCATCTCTATCTAGTTGCATTGTTCTATCTTTGGACCTTAACACTTCTAACACTCAAACATGCTTGTGTTGATAGTCCTTGCATATCATGTAGAAATGGCTTGAATAAATCTTATGATGATATTCTTATGTTGTGTTTTTGCCATGATAAAAATGCTTCTATTTCCTCTAGTGCTTGTGTTGCTAACCATGTAGAGGAAACCGAAGAATCTATGGACCAAGACACTTTTTTATATTGAGCTTTAAGTAATGCCTCATAACCACCTTCTTCTGTTCTCACATATGCCTTATCGCTAAGGAAACAAAGGTAACCTCCTTAGAGACCATTGTATCTCATGATGATGATTAAGTTCATGATTGATGACTGCAAGTGCACAGATAAATTGTAGTTAGTTTTGAAGTAAAAGTATCAAACCCACTGATGTCTACGCACTTCTATTCTTGTAGACAGTTGTTGGGCCTCCAAGTGCAGAGGTTTGTAGAACAACAGCAAGTTTTCCCTTAAGTGGATCACCCAAGGTTTATCGAACTCAGGGAGGAAGTGGTCAAAGGTATTCCCTCTCAAGCAACCCTGCAATCAAGATACAAGAAGTCTCTTGTGTCCCCAACACACCCAATACACTTGTCAGGTGTATAGGTGCACTAGTCCGGCGAAGAGATAGTGAAATACAAGTGGTATAGATAAAAGACAATGGTGCTAGAAAATAGCTTGATGGCATGGAAGAGACTAAAGGCAAACTGAAATAAAGATCGAAGCAAGCAAACATGTAACAAATCTAATTGCAAACAGTGTTTCAATGCTAAGAAACAAGGCCTAGGGATCATACTTTCACTAGTGAACACTCTCATATAAATATCTTCTCTTTATGATACTACTCTTAACTACTATCCGGTTGGACACTCTAATCCATGGTAGGGCTATAACAAAGACAATAAAGTAAGCCTTTCCCATCTAGATAACCCCACACTGTCACCTTGAGCACTAGATGGTTCCAACAAACACCACAATTTCATAAAGACATCCAACTCCAAATATAACTCATAACAAGTATTTGTAATCTCTAGCCGAAGTGCCACGATGGTGTGCATGCTGTCACTTTCACACACATGGGGAGAGCCAAAGATCTATTAAAGCACTTGAGTAGCAAGGTAGATCTACTTGATTACAAAGCTCATGATCACAATATGATCATGCATAGAGAGAGAGATGAACGCATAGCTACCGGTAGAACCCTTAGCCTCGAGAGAGAACTACTCCCTCATCATCATGGGAATCAGCAACGGTGCTTGATGTCTACGCACTTCTATTCTTGTAGACAGTTGTTGGGCCTCCAAGTGCAGAGGTTTGTAGAACAGCAGCAAGTTTTCCCTTAAGTGGATCACCCAAGGTTTATCGAACTCAGGGAGGAAGTGGTCAAAGGTATCCCCTCTCAAGCAACCCTGCAATCAAGATACAAGAAGTCTCTTGTGTCCCCAACACACCCAATACACTTGTCAGGTGTATAGGTGCACTAGTTCGGCGAAGAGATAGTGAAATACAAGTGCTATAGATAATTATAAGTGGTAACGGTGATAGGAAATAACTTGATGGCATGGAAGAGACTAAAGGCAATCTGAAATAAAGATGGAAGCAAGCAAACATGTAACAGATCTAGTTGCAAACGGTGTTTCAATGCTTAGAAACAAGGCCTAGGGATCATACTTTCACTAGTGAACACTCTCATATAAATATATTCTTCTTTATGATACTACTCTTAACTACTCTCCGGTTGAACACTTTAATCGATGGTAGGGCTATAACAGCACACCTCAAAGTAAGCCTTTCCCATCTAGAAAACCCTGCACTGTCACCTTGAGTACTAGATGAGTCCAACAAACACCACAATTTCATAAAGACATCCAACTCCAAATATAACTCATAACAAGTATTTGTAATCTCTAGCCTAAGTGCCACCATGGTGTGCACACTGTCAACTTCACACACATGGGGAGATCAGAGATCTATTAAAGCACTTGTGTAGCAAGGTAGATCTATAGATTACAAGCTCATGATCTCAATATGATCACGCATAGAGAGAGATAAACACATAGCTACCGGTAGAACCCTTAGCCTCGAGAGAGAACTACTCCCTCCTCATCATGGGAATCAGCAACGGTGATGGAGATGGTGGTGGAGATCGATGGAGATGGCTCCGGGGGCACTTCCCCGTCCGAAGGTGTCTTAATGCAGACTTTCTGTCCCCCAAATCTCCCCTTCGGTGGCGGCAGCGCTGCGTAACTTTTCATGGATTTCTGATTGATTATCTAGGGTTTTGGTATCGGGAGGATCTTATAGGCGAAAGAGGCAAGGTCGGTGGCCAGCCAGGGGGCCCACACCATGCCCTGGCGCGGCCTGGGGGGACCCGCGCCATGGGGTGGTGTGGCCACCCTGTGGCCCCTCTCCGTCTCGTATTCTGGCTCCGTGAGTCTTCCGGTAAAATATCAACTTTGGCTTTTGTCCCGTCCAATTCCGAGAATATTCATTTTCTGACTTTCTGGACCTAAAAACAGCAGAAAACAAGCAACTGGCACTGTGGCTCTTTGTTAATAGGTTAGTCTAAGAAAGTGTATAAAAAGTACTCCAAAGTTGGAACAAAACATAAGAAAGTAGATAAAACCAAGCATGGAACATCAAAAATTATAGATACATTTGCAATGTATCAGTGATGGAGATGGTGGTGGAGATCGATGGAGATGGCTCCGGGGGCACTTCCCCATCCCGGCAGGGTGCCGGAACAGAGACTTTCTGTCCCCCGAATCTCCCCTTTGGTGGCAGCGGCGCTGTGGAACTTTTTGGTGGATTTCTGATTGATTACTTAGGGTTTTTGCATCGGGGGAGAGATATAGGCGAAAGAGGCAAGGTCGGTGGCCGGCCAGGGGGCCCACACCATGCCCTGGCGCGTCCAGGGGGACCCGCACCTAGGGGTGGTGTGGCCACCCTGTGGCCCCTCTCCGTCTCGTCTTCTGGCTCCGTGAGTCTTCGGTAAAATATCAACTTTGGCTTTTGTCCCGTCCAATTCTGAGAATATTCATTTTCTGACTTTCCTAGAACCAAAAACAGCAGAAAACAGGCAGCTAACACTATGGCATCTTGTTAATAGGTTAGTCCAAGAAAGTATATAGAAAGTACTCCAAAGTGTGGACAAAACATAAGAAAGTAGACAAACCAAGCATGGAACATCAAAAATTATAGATACGTTTGCAGCGTATCACCCACATAGAGCTATTGGTAAAGGTCTATTCCCCTCGTTACTATCTACCAACGGATACTTATAAGCTACCTTTGATCTCAAGTAAAGGGTGTTTGGAAGGTTTTTGATTGTTTGCAGAAAAGCAATTAAAACGAGTAAAAGGAAGCACCAAGGTCATGTGAAAGCGTGGTTGAATTTAATAGGGCTAGAACATTCTCGGGGATGTAGGTACACCACTAGCAAGATATAATTATTATTAATTAAGATAATATACTTCTTGTGTCATGAGATGTGTGGAGAGAGCTCCATAATAAGATGTTCACTACAAGGCTTATAGGAAGCCACTTTGTTGAGACAAGAGTGAGGTCACCTCTAAATAATCACTACGATGTCTGAGAGCAATCACCCATACAAACCACCACAATTAAGGGTCTCCCCGTGGATATCGTAATTAGCTTGTCTCTCTTTATCCTCCATTGACCGTGTTGGTTACGAGTCGGTGCCAATTGTCACGAAACTATTCCGGGCACGATCCCAAACACATCCAAAGGATTTTTCCCTCCCTTTAGTCCCGAGGGAAAATGATATGTGACCGACTGCACATACCATCTAAAGAGAGAGATCAAACAGAAATCATAAATCTATCATAGACCAGCCAATCATACGGACACAAGAATAGATTATATTTATTGCAAGTTCATACTAGTGTTAGGGTTTCTCCATCTCCCCAAGAACAAAGGAATTACTCACACATGGAAGAAATCAACAACATCATCATAATCAAATGGATGGATAAAAGTACGGATGTAGATCTAATGCAAACCACAATTGAATCTGGAATTATAACAAGATCTAATAGATGAGAGATGGGGGTAGCGATGGTGATGGAGATGCTGTTGTTGATGGTGAAGGGGATGATGCGATGTCCTCCAATGATCCGTGAAACAACAGGGATTTCCCCTAGCCAAGTTCCTCTCCTTCAGATCCCTTTAATATGCAGTTTTTCGTGGTTTCTGGTGGTTGTGAATGTCGGATCTCCCTGTCATCTTCCCCAGGAGAAAGTATTTGATGAGGCGGACACGCTGCCACTTAGTACGGGCGAATGGTATGGGCGGGTTCCGCCCATACCACTGGTCGTTGTCGGTGCTGATGACTTCCCCTCATTTGGTGTTCTCCGCGGTGTGAAGGTAAATCCATAAAATGACTTTTATCACTTAAAAATATCATATTATAGCATAATATGACAGTTCCAATTGATATGTTCATATAAGACATAATGATTTAGGATCCTGTTGAAACAAGGACAAAAATGTGCGTGCAAACATAGTGAAATACAAAAATCCCTACTCTATTTATGCAAAAACAAAAGGTAAATATGCTTCAATTTTGTACTCATCAACTCCCCCAAGCTAGGCTCTTGGACAAGATCATCATGTTCATGATGCGTGATTCATTATAATAAATGAGGTAGAAATTCAAACGGGAATACAACATCAGATGTAGAGATACTTGAGGGTATTATCATACCCTTACACATCACATGACTTAGAGGCTTCCACACCCTTTTTAGTATTAATGAAGTTATAAGAAGATTCTAGTTATTTAACATATCATATAATCATAAGTTTAAA
The DNA here is from genome assembly GCA_023614405.1 of Avena insularis. NCBI lineage: Eukaryota > Viridiplantae > Streptophyta > Magnoliopsida > Poales > Poaceae > Avena > Avena insularis. The sequence goes on along the minus strand of CM042696.1, from coordinate 34,922,795 downwards.
ATAATTGAGCACTTGATTCAGTAATGAAGATTCATGATCATTCTTTTCCTTTCATCTTTTCTTTCTACATTTTTGATAGCTGCTCTTCTTCTTTCTTTCTTTTTTCTCTTTTTCTCTCCCTATATTTTTTTACTTTCTTTCTCCTCTTCTCTTTTTTTGTACATCTATTTGATCATGCTCACTACTTTTATGGCTTTCAAAACGACTATAATATGCTACCAATATTCTTCTTCTCATAGCCTAATCAATACTTTTATTGGTGTGGTAAGTCCCTAAAATCATGACACATGTACAAGTATCATAACACTCAATCTAGTTCAATCATCTAATATAATAATCATGAACCAAAAGACAGCTTCAAATATCATAAAGTCTCGCAACTCAACGGATATAAATCTTCTCTTGAACAAAAGGAGCTCGAAGTTGATTCAACTAATGCAAATTCTGGAATTAAATCTAACATGCGTGCAGGAAAGTAAACATGCTAAAAACTGTAAGATAGATTACAAGGTTCTCATAGATCCCAAAGCTTGGAATCAAACCAGGTGGATCAAATAATTCCTTGCAGTTACTTACTCCTTCTTGGGAGTGAAAAAGTCATCATCTCCCTCTTCTTCATCCACCTTGAGGCTGCAAGCATGAGCAATACATGCGAATCAGGTGGACATCTCTATGATACCATCATGCATTTCAGTAATTATTTTGCTTAGCGTCTTCCTATCATCTACCATCTCCATGATAATTTTGGTCAGGAGTTGCACTCTACCATCGATGTCATCGACCCTCTTTTCTAGGTCTTTACCCATCATCCAGTAAGAGTCAACTCCTTCCCCAATAGTTTCGACACAAGCTTTGGAAATCTTTTCAAGGTTCTCAATGTTTTCTCAAATCTCATCTCGTTTTCCCTCTTTTCGAGAAGAGGATCCTGGAGGAGATTTAAGAGAAGATTCGTGAAGGTTATACCTGTAAGGGTTGAGTGGAGACTCTCCGTTGATCTTCCTTTGTTCCACATGCCTAAGCATCTCCAACTTGTGCGGAAACATATATTCCCAGTTGGGGAGTGGAACCACTTGCAAGGACTCGTGAGTTGAGGAGGATGAAGTATCCCTCTCGGATCCCTTCCTCTTATCTTGTTCTTCAAAAGCATCTCCCTTCTTGGTCCAAATCTATTTGATATGAAAAGGCTGCATAGTCCTTGAGTAATCAAGTGATATCTGAGGTTTCATTATAAAGGGGAAGAAAGAAAACTCGAGATCTAAGATATAATGGTGGAAGACAAAACAAGAGAAAGAGAAAATATGCAAAAAAATAAAAGAGAACCTTGGATAAAAGGGGCAGAGTCGGCCAGGGGTAACAGTACGGGCGGGTCCTGCCCGTACCGCACCCCGTACTGACGACCTACCGACTTACTTATCTTTTTTTACGCAGAACATAGAGTCGAAACAAGGAGGAAAACTGAGACGGTGATGACCTATGGTACGGGCATATCTACCCGTACTATCCGGTCATACCGAAATGAGAAAAACGGTATGTAGGGTACTAAACATTTAACGACCACTAGTAAGGGTGCGTCTGCCTGTATGGCCCACCCATACCAGGTCGAAAAATAGTTTAGACGAATCAGAAAAATAAAAGGGAAGCCATTAGTCAAGAGAAGACAAGCAGGAGTAAGGTTTCCCTCTGGGGGCCCGACCCTGGCTAAATCTCGTGTCCTGTGTTTCTTGTTTGCTAGCCATTCCGTGATCTCTAGCGTCCCCTTCTTCTCCAAAACCAAAGTCCATAAAAATGGGCATTGACGAGTCGAAACCTCGTCATAAGGAGATTAGCTCAGCTGTTTTAACTTCTCCAACTCTATAATGCTTCAAATGTTGCCCATTAACGATCTAGGATGAAGAAGAGGGTGTACTATTTTTCAATCTTACGGCTCCCGAAGAGTATGCTTATTCGACTTCATAAGGTCCTTCCCACCTGGATTTTAATTTACTACAAAAAGCTTAAGCCTAGAGTTGTACAGCAAAACTTTATCTCTAGATTTAAATTCCTTACCCTCTAATTTTTTTATCATGCCATTTCTTCACCTTTTCCTTGAATATCCTAGCATTTTCAAAGACTTCATTTCCAATTTCATCCAAAGAATGATTATCTAAGAGTCGTTTCCCCAGCAGTTTTAAAATTGAAATTCATTGTTTTGATAGCCTATCGAGCCTTATGCTCAATTTATAATGGAAGGTGACAAGTTTTACCATAAACCATTTTGTATGGTGTCATTCCCATAGGATTTTTGAAAGTTGTACGATACGCCCACAACGCATCATTAAGCTTCAGAGCCTAGTCCTTTCTTGACCTATTCACCGTCTTCTGAAGTATGACTTTGATTTCCCTGTTAGATAATTCCAATTGTCCACTGGTTTGAGGGTGGTAAGGTGAAGCTACACAATGGTTGACTCCATACTTCTGAAGTATCTTGCCAAGAGTACCTTTCATAAAATGAGTTCCACCATCAGTAATTAAAAACAAGGTACTCCAAACCTAGGAAAGATGATGTCCTTGATCATCTTAATGGAAGTGGCTCCATCTACATGAGAAGTGGGTATAGCTTCTACCCACTTAGTAACACAGTCATCAGCAACAATAATATGAGTATAACCATTAGAGGGGAAAATGGTCCCATAAAATCCATTCCCCAAACATCAAATGGCTCTATTACTAGGTTATATTTCATAGACATTTCCTGTCTTCTACCAATATTACTCATTCTTGGCAAGCATCACAATTCCTAACATATTCATCAGCATCTTTAACTAGGGTAGGCTAGTAGAAGCCTAATTGCAAGACCTTATAGTTGTAGTACGATCACCAGCATGATGTCCTCCATAAGGGTTATCGTGACAAGCCATGAGAATGGCTCTTACCTCGTGCTCGGGTACACATTTACTGATTATCCCGTCTATACCATGCCTGTATAAGTAAGGATCATCCCAAAAGTAATGTTTTAAATCATTTATGAATTTATTTCTTTGATTGTAATCCATCCCTTTTGGTAGAAACTTACCTACAAGGAAATTAGCATGATCTGCAAACCAAGGGTCGTGAGGCTCTATAACTGCAAGATATTCTCCTAGCAAAGATTCGTTAATAGGAATAGGGTCCTCTATGATACCTTCCATTCGCGATAGATGATCAGCAACGGGATTATCCTTACATATCCTATCCACTATCTATAGGTCATATTCTTGAAGTAACAAGACCCATTTAATTAGACGGGGTTTAGCATCTTTCTTAGCTAGAAGGTGTCTCAAAGCCTGATGATCTGTATGAACTATTACTTTTGAATTAATAATATAGTGTCTAAATTTATCACAAGCAAAAACAACAGCTAAAAACTCTTTTTCAGTTGTTGCATAGTTTCTTTGATCCTCATTGAAAGCTCGACTAGCATATTGTATGACATTAAGGTTCGATCCATCTCTTTGTCCTAAAATAGCCCCAATAGCATAGTCACTAGCATCACACATAATTTCAAATGGCTCATCCCAATTTGGTGGTTGGATAACTGGTGCAGAAATTAGTGCATTTTTAATTGTTCGAAGGAATCAATGCAAATTCTATCAAAGGCAAAAAATAGTATCTTTATCTAAAAGACAAGCTAGAGGAGCACCTATCTTAGCGAAATCTTTAATAAAGCACTTATAAAAACCAGCATGCCTAAGGAAATTCTTTACCCCCTTTATGTCTTGCGGAATCGACAATTTTTCTAAGGTGACCAAGTTTGAACCATCAATCTCAATTCCTTTTTCAGAAAATTTATGCCCCAAAACTATACCTTCCCTTACCATGAATCAACAATGTTCCCAATTGAGAACCATCTCGGTTTGTCTGCATCGCTGCAAAACTCTATTAAGATTGTAAAGGTATTGTTCAAATTCAGTTCCATATACAACAAAGTTGTCCATAAGAACTTCCATGGAACTTTCCACAAAACTGTCGAATATTTTCAAAACACACTCTTGAAAATTAGCAGCTATGTTACACAAACCAAAAGGCATTAGTCGATAAGCATAGGTTCCATAAGGATAGGTAAAAGTGGTATTTTATTGGTCTTCAGGCTGGATAGCTATTTTAGAATATCCCGAATAACCTTTAAGAAAATAGAAGTAAGAATTAGTAGACATCCTTTCCATAATGCCATTATTGAGAGGTATTTGTTTATGAATTTTTATTGTTTCCTTGTTCAGCTTCCTGAAGTCTATACACATTCTATAACCTACTATTGTTTTAGCAGGAATTGATTCATCCTTATCATTATTAACACTAGTAGGGAAAGGCTCACCGCCGGTGCACCAAAATCATCTACCACCGGCGTGTTCCTATTCACCGGTGACCATCTTGTCGGCAGTAATGCATTACAGCCAGTGAACTACACAATTCGCTGGTGATAACTGAGCATACCACCAGCAAGTAGCCCCATTCGTCGGGGATAATGTCCCCTAACACTAGCGCACATCTTTTCGCCATGGGTAATACAATTTGTTCCCTAGCAGTATTATGTATCAGGGCAAAAAATAATAAATAGAAGGAATACACAGATGAATATAGGAATACATAGTATACAGGATAATGATAGCAAAATACATATTAACACAGGAAACAGTAGCAGTATCCACCAAATGTTCAATATAGTTAGGACATTGGTTCATATAGCATTATCTAGAGTTCACTCATCTTCACCCTCGTCGGAAGAGTCGGGAGGAAAGCAAGTGAAATAGATGATTCCATAAGTATGAGTGAGCAAAAACTTGAACTCCCATCCCTCTTGCATGTCGTCGTACAAGATGAGAAGTATGTTCCATCCAGGACCACTAAAATATGTTCGGGCCTCCTTGTTGGTGACCCTAACCTGGTACGTCCTATCGAGATGATTATGATGCATCAAAGTGACACTAAACACGGCAACCTCATCCATGCTTCTATGGGGATGGTCCATGAAGCCATGTCGTGCACCGCAAGGGATTGTCTGAGTAAAATCATAGGACAGAACAATTAGTCGTGATTTTCATTAAACATATATATATACATTCTCCACATGAATTTCAGAGAACATACCATCCTAACACCAAAGTTCGCAGGGAGCGGTATGGTAATCTTCTTGTTCATGCAATGCCAACTATTTTGACCACAATTTCCGCACGCTTATTCGCTATAATCTAATCTACATATATTGAGAAGAAAGTCACATAAAAAAGAATGCATGTATAGAGTAAACAACATATAATACGATGGTCTCAACTACATAGCTAGCTTACTGTTGGATAGCATCGTTAGGGGGCGTGTACATGTAGTAGATTACGGCTGCTTGATGAATGAGAAAGATCTTTATCTTGTCTCTGTATTGCATGTCATGATCATTCAAGAAGTTTATCCAGCCAGGTCCACTAAAAGATGTCCTGATCGCTATGTTGGTCACTATAACCACATAACTCCTATCGAGATCAGCATCTGACATCAAAGTGACCTCGAACACGACATCGTCCATGGTGTTTCTGTGGAAATGGTCCATGAAGTCCTGTCGCCAAGCATAAGGGATTGACTGAGTAAAGCAATAACAATACAACAAAGTCCATGGTTTATTTTCGATTCTATATATAGAGAGAGATCCATGATACTGTGTATCTCATAGAGCACATACCTTCCTAGCCTCAAACCCGACAGGGAGCACTATGGGGAACTTCTTGTCCAGGCACCTCCCGAATGGTTGTGCACAGTTGTTTCACTTGATCCATTCTATATATTTATCTAGAAAGAAGATGCATAGTGATGTCTACGCACTTCTATTCTTGTAGACAGTTGTTGGGCCTCCATGTGCAGAGGTTTGTAGAACAGCAGCAAGTTTTCCCTTAAGTGGATTACCCAAGGTTTATCGAACTCAGGGAGGAAGTGGTCAAGGGTATCCCCTCTCAAGCAACCCTGCAATCAAGATACAAGAAGTCTCTTGTGTCCCCAACACACCCAATACACTTGTCAGGTGTATAGGTGCACTAGTTCAGCGAAGAGATAGTGAAATACAAGTGGTATGGATATAATACAATGGTGCAAGAAAATAACTTGATGGCGTGGAAGAGACTAAAGGCAAACTGAAATAAAGATGGAAGCAAGCAAACATGTAACAGATCTAATTGCAAACGGTGTATCAATGCTTAGAAACAAGGCCTAGGGATCATACTTTCACTAGTGAACACTCTCATACAAATATATTCTTCTTTATGATACTACTCTTAACTACTCTCTGGTTGGACACTCTAATCGATGGTAGGGCTATAACAGCACACCTCAAAGTCCATCTTTCCCATCTAGAAAACCCCACACTGTCACCTTGAGTACTAGATGAGTCCAACAAACACCACAATTTCATAAAGACATCCAACTCCAAATATAACTCATAACAAGTATTTGTAATCTCTAGCATAAGTGCCACCATGGTGTGCACACTGTCAACTTCACACACATGGGGAGAGCAGAGATCTATTAAAGCACTTGAGTAGCAAGGTATATCTACTTGATTACAAAGCTCATGATCACAATACGATCATGCATAGAGAGAGAGATGAACACATAGCTACCGGTAGAACCCTTAGCCTCGAGAGAGAACTACTCCCTCCTCATCATGGGAATCAGCAATGGTGATGGAGATGGCTCCGGGAGCACTTCCCCGTCCCAGTAGGGTGCCAGAACAGAGACTTTCTGTCCCCCGAATCTCCCCCTCGGTGGCGGTGGCACTGTGGAACTTTTCGTGGCTGGAGGCTTTACGATCTAGGATTTTTGCATCGGGAGGAATATATAGGCGAAAGAGGCAAGGTCGGTGGCCGACCAGGGGGCCCACACCATGCCCTGGTGCGGCCTGGGCTGGCCCGCGTCAAGGGGGGTGTGGCCACCCTGTGGACCCTCTCTGACTCTCCTTCTGGCTCGGTGAGTCTTCCGGGAAAATAGTAACTTTGGCTTTTGTCCCGTCCAATTCCGAGAATATTCATTTTCTGACTTTCCTGGAACCAAAAACAGCAGAAAACAGGCAACTGACACTTTGGCATCTTGTTAATAGGTTAGTCTAGGAAAATGTATAAAAAGTACTCCAAAGTTGGAACAAAACATAAGAAAATAGATAAAACCAAGCATGTAATATCAAAAATTATAGATACATTTGCAATGTATCAACATCCCCAAGCTTAACTCCTGCTCGTCCTCGAGTAGGTAAGTGATAAAAAGAAACAATAATTTTTGAGGTGACATGCACCATCATAAACTTGATCAAAGTATTTGTAAAACATTCAAAGCTAGGATCATAGTACTTCAACATAGCATGAAAGATAAAGTTCTAACAATAAGACAAAGCAACTATGTTGCAACATGAAAAGGCACAAACAAAAGATTCATGAATAACAATGCTTTGCAAGACGTTTGTTTGTTTCACATAAAAAAACATAGCATAATAGTATTCAGCTTGTCCCTCATAGAGTAGCAAACATAAATGCATAGGACACCTTCAAAGTTCATAAGAGTGACTAGATACAAATAGTTTAAAACAAGCAATATCAAGTTATGCATCAATCAACTAGTCTTGGGACAATGCACATAGAACTAAGAATGGCCACTATGCTCTCAAAGTAGGTGCATAAATATAGAAGGTGGAGACATAATATAATGGTGGAAGAAAGGCCTTTATAAAAGGAAGTAGGGATTCAAGTCTCATAAAGAGCTTCCAAAAATTATGGTACTTATAGCTTCCAGCTCTCATTGCCCCTATCATAAGCATCTTGAAGTGATTAAGGTTAAAGTGAACAAACTATGGTGTACATGCTTGATGAAGTATAAGTTAGAAATCTCATGTCCCTTGAATACGAGGGCCGCTCCTCATGCTACTCAAGTTTATTCACCGGTAAGTTCTTGTCATCGTAAGTACATGTGTATCATAGAGAACTGCCAACGGGGTACCCCTTGCCTGATGATACGGAAGAATCCCCATATCAAAATGACAAGGCAAGCAGACAACGAGCATCTCAGCAATCTTCTTATTTACCATGGGAATATGGTGCTTTTTTCTCTCTTTACTCTTTTCATAATCTCATATTTTTCTCTTTTTCTCTTTTTCTCAATATAGGACTTTTCTTTATAAGAAGAATGCTTCATAGACAGCTCATTATGGTTACGCTGCAGTTTTCCACCATGTCAGCATGGATTAGACCAGCGGCCCAGGCGTTTCTCTAACACATATACATAACTCCATGGACTTACAAGCTCCCCTTTCATTTCACACCGACGACATCCATAGACAAAAGAGCATGATATCAACTAGGGACAAAGTACCAAGTGCAATGTTGAAAGCGTTCCCCATGACAGCATGGTTCTACTAATTCCCAACAAATAAGTGCAAGCATATACAACATAGACGACACAATGGTTCAAGTTTATTAAGGGCAAGAAATGTAAAGTGTGCCATCAAGTTCATGAGAGCTTTAATCACTAGTTTTCTCATAACAAGTTTAATTTGGAAGGTAAACGAAAACATGAATATACTTGGAATAGCATAAGCTAGTAGGTAGGTATGGTGGACTCTTTGGAATAACTTGGTTTTGGGAGTTGGATGCATGAGTGGAACTCATACTTGGTTGTGGAGGCTAGCAAAAGACTGGGAGCGACAAACTAAGAGATCAATAATGGCCATAATCATGCAGAGCGACAAAACATCATTGATCAAAGCATAAAGTGATACTACAAGTTGAAAACTAAAGGATCATAAAGGCTATGGTGACTTGAGATAGTCATAACATGGTGTGAGCATGTGCCAAGTCAACCCAAATAAAGCATCAAAGGAGAATACCACTATACTATGCTTTAATATGCTAAAACAACGCATGATTCATCCAAGGCACATTAAGCAATCTCAATTGTTTATAACAAGTCATGCTACAGCAAATAATACTAAGCATAAAGCCAAAACAATATCAAGCATGGCATGACAAAGCATAGGCCACAGTCAAAAACAAGCTCTCTTTACCACTTGAGCATGACCTTTCCTACTCTTTTCCAATCCAAACCAAACTATTTGAAAACCAATGTATGAAAGAGGGGGTCCAACCAATTTATTCAGCAAACTAAGCAAACAAAGCAAACGAAAAAACCAAAACAAAAACGAAAAAGAAGACGCTCCAAGAACGACACTATTGTGCATGAAACAATAAAAATAAAGCGTTTGGAAGAAACCTAGGATTTTTATTGATGAAGAAGGGGATGCCTTGGGCATACCCAAGCTTTGACGCTTGTACTTCTTGGATATTTCTTGGGGTGACACGCGTGACATACCCAAGCTTGAGCTTTAGTCCATTCTTCATCTCATTACTCATTCCTTCCATACACCTGAAATTTTTCCTTCATACAAAACTTCACACAATCTTTATTAGCAACATTAGTGCACTCAAGATAAAAAGTCTTTAGGTTCAGTTCTAACACCAATAAACTTCCATTAAAACACTAGCTATTGTATCACTTCCCTCAAAAAGCTCAATTCCCAAAAAGAACTCAAAAAGGAACCAACAAGAAGCAAACGCAAAAAAAATGGCAGAGATCTGTCAAAATAAACTAGCAGGTAAAGAGGATTTTTTACGAAGACCTTCTGTTGCTCAAATCAAAAAGTGTCGAACTAACGAAAGTTAGATAACAACCTGGGGCAGAAGCACAAAAATTCACGCCTCAAAAGGACGTTCAGAGATTTTACACGAACTTTTACGGTGAAGCACAAAAATCTGTTTCGGGACAACAACTTTTCCAATCATTACTTCTCTCTCATTAGAGGTTACTCTTGGCACAAAAAAGCAAATAAAAAGGATAAGGAGCGGTTATTGCAGAAGTAATAACTTCCAAGACTCATCTAAAACTTTTGGGTTATCTCCCAATAAGTACTTTTCTTTAACGCCTTTAAGTTAGGCATGATAGTTTGAGAAGATGCTCATATAAGAAATATGAATTGAAGTAAAAGAGAGCATCAAGAAGCAAATTCAAAACACATTTAAATCTAACCCACTTCCTATGCATAGGAATCTTATAAAGAAACAAGTCATGAAAGCACAAAGCAACAAGCATAGGAAAGCAAAACAATTGCAACTTCAAAACTTTCAACATAAAGAGGGGAAACTTAATATTATTGAGATATATAAAACCATGTTTCCCTCTCTAATAATAACTTTCAGTAGCATCATGAATAAAATTAACAATATAACTATCACATAAAACATTCTTATCATGAGCCACATGCATATAAGAATTAATACTCTCCACATAAGCATAGTCATTCTTATTAATTATAGTGGGAGCAAATTCAATAAAATAGCTATCATTATTATTCTCATCACCATAATCATAAAATATAGGAGGCATATTGTAGTCATAATGAATTTTCTCCTCAATAGTAGGTGGACTGAAAATAACATATTCATCATTGTAATCATCATATATTGGAGGTATAGTATCATCAAAGTAAATTTCCTCCTCCGTGCTTGGGGGACTAAAAATATCATGCTCATCAAAACTAGCTTCCCCAAGTTTAGACTTTTCCATCACATTAGCAATAATGGTGTCCAAAGAATTCATACTAACAACATTGCTATTAGCATGCAAATAAAGTTCCATAGGTTTTTTAATTTTCTCTTCAAACACCTCATGTCCTAACTCAAGATAAATACTATAAAGTTCTCTAATTTTGTTGTTGTTTTCCATTAAGCCTAACTAGTGAAAACAAGAAACAAAAAGACAAAATTGCAGAATCTAAAGGAAATAACTTCGAGCACTCACACCGGAGGATGTGAGTACCTTTTACCTTACCTCCCCGACAACGGCGCCAGAAAATAGGTGTTTGCCGTGGGAGGTTCTTCTTCTTTAATCCTCCGGTGTGAATACCTTTTACCTTACCTCCCCGGCAATGGCGCCAGAAAATAGCTTGATGTCTACGCACTTCTATTCTTGTAGACAGTTGTTGGGCCTCCAAGTGCAGAGGTTTGTAGAACAGCAGCAAGTTTTCCCTCAAGTGGATTACCCAAGGTTTATCGAACTCAGGGAGGAAGTGGTCAAAGGTATCCCCTCTCAAGCAACCCTGCAATCAAGATACAAGAAATCTCTTGTATCCCCAACACACCCAATACACTTGTCAGGTGTATAGGTGCACTAGTTCGGCGAAGAGATAGTGAAATACAAGTGGTATGGATATAAGACAATGGTGCAAGAAAATAACTTGATGACGTGAAAGAGACTAAAGGCAAACTGAAATAAAGATGGAAGCAAGCAAACATGTAACATATCTAATTGCAAATGGTGTATCACTGCTTAGAAACAAGGCCTAGGGATCATACTTTCACTAGTGAACACTCTCATACAAATATATTCTTCTTTATGATACTACTCTTAACTACTCTCCAGTTGGACACTCTAATCGATGGTAGGGCTATAACAGCACACCTCAAAGTAAGCCTTTCCCATCTAGAAAACCCCGCACTGTCACCTTGAGTACTAGATGAGTCCAACAAACACCACAATTTCATAAAGACATCCAACTCTAAATATAACTCATAACAAGTATTTGTAATCTCTAGCCTAAGTGCCACCATGGTGTGCACACTGTCACTTTCACACACATGGGGAGAGCCAAAGATCTGTTAAAGCACTTGAGTAGCAAGGTAGATCTACTTGATTACAAAGCTCATGATCACAATATGATCATGCATAGAGAGAGAGATGAACACATAGCTACCAGTAGAACCCTTAGCCTCGAGAGAGAACTACTCCCTCCTCATCATGGGAATCAGCTATGGTGATAGAGATGGCGGTGGAGATCGATGGAGATGGCTCCGAGGGCACTTCCCTGTCCTGGCAGGGTGCCGGAACAGAGACTTTCTGTCCCCTGAATCTCCCCTTCGGTGGCGGCGGTGCTGTGGAACGTTTTGTGGCTGGAGGCTTTACGATCTAGGGTTTCTGCCTCGGGAGGAATATATAGGCGAAAGAGGCAAGGTCGGTGGCCAGCCAGGGGGCCCACACCATGCCCTGGCGCGGCCTGGGCTGGCCCGTGCCAAGGAGGGGGGGTGGCCACCCTGTGGCCCCTCTCCGACTCTCCTTCTGGCTCCGTGAGTCTTTCGGGAAAATAGTAACTTTGGCTTTTGTCCCGTCCAATTCTGAGAATATTAATTTTCTGACTTTCCTGGAACCAAAAACAGTAGAAAACAGGCAACTGGCACTGTGGCATCTTGTTAATAGGTTAGTCCAGGAAAATGTATAAAAAGTACTCCAAAGTTGGAACAAAACATAAGAAAGTAGATAAAACCAAGCATAGAACATCAAAAATTATAGATATATTTGCAATGTATCACATAGTAAACATATTTATAAAGTAATTAAGTAGCAGGATAAGTAATATATGACAAGTAGCTGATCCACGTCTAGCAGGATAAGTAATTTATATGACAAATTCTACCAGGATAAGTCTAAAGTAATATATGACAAATTCTACCAGGATAAAGTCTAAAGTAATATATGACAAAGTATAGCTAGATCAAGTGTCGCCGTCCTCGTCGGACGACAAACCTAAGGAACCTAGGTCAACAGACGACATGGGTGTGACGATGAAGTCGCCGGGGCTGAACCCGTAGTACAAGCCCTAAGGGCGCGCGGTGGAGGAACCCACGCCATCGGACCTAGAGGGACCCGTCTCCTGGATGAGCTGCTGGCGCGTAGTGGTCGCCAAGACCTCGTATACTGCGACATCACCGTAGGATCTGCGCGGAGTGTCTAGACAAAGGGGTCAACAAGCTGTCTCTCGACCAGGCGGTGCTCCTGCTCCTCCGCCCTCGTGGCGACTCTCATACCCACGGGCCTATTCTGAATGGCCCTAGATCGATCCTCGGGGAAGTTTAGGGTCACCCTAACCCCTCTGTGCTGGACTGCCATGCAATCATAGGCATGTGCCGCCTCCTCAGGGGACTGCCATGTCCCAAGGTGGCGCCTAATCCCATCAACGGTGATCCTCGTCGACTTCTTGTACACACCGTGGTACTTCGGCTCCCACTACGCCATACTATACTTAAACAAACAACATATTAGCAAAAACAGTGTACAAGTACCTGAATCATAGGAAGTAGATTACAAGTGTACAAGTAACTGAATAAATGAGTGTGTGTTCTTGTGTGTTGTTGATGAAAAGTGGAAAGGAGGAATTCTCCAACTAGGGTACATACATTAGAAAGAGATCAATGGGATTTAATCAGTGACTAATCAGTTGAACATACATTAGGAATTTTCTAGCAGTGACTAATCAAGTGACTAATCAGTTGAACATGAACTAGGCTACATACATAAACTAGCAGCTACACACATACATAAAACATGGGAGCAGTAATTTCTTATGAAACTATAATTAGAGTATCAAGAAGACTCTATTTTGTGAATTAAGATAATGATAATCAAAGTATTAGGCAGTTCATTCATTCAGCAACACACATACATAAAACATGGGAGCAGTTCATTCTTATGAAGCTATAATCAAAGTATCAGGCAGTAACCTCCATGCATAGATCGCATCACAGTATCATGAATGAACACCAAACTGACACTGTCGAGGACGAACACCTAAACTGATACTATCGAGGATGCGAACACCTAACTAACATTGTCGAGGACGCGAACACCTGACACTTTCAAGGACGAACACCTAACTAACACTGTCGAGGATGAACAGCGCTGCTGACACCTAATGACGGCGAGGATGGCGACAACGAATCAAACCTGGATGGGTGACAGCAAGGCGGGACGGTGGACCGGGGGGTGCCTCCTCCTCCTTCCCTTTGATGGTGAGGCGAACGACGGAGCGAGGACGGCGAGGCGGACGGAGGAGCGGCGGATAGGGTTGCGGGTGGGGATTAGATTTTTTGTCGGTGAGATGGCCGATCGAGTTGGGGAGGGGGAGGGGTTACCTTGTTGCGCTGATAGGTGGACCCCCGGTGCCTAAGGGCCTAATTCGCCGGGGATAAATATTTTGGCCCGGACAGGCCCATCCAGCCCACTGTACCCCCAGCGCCTATGGACTTCATTCACCAGTGGTAATGGCCAGCCCATCCGGGGGGCACGTGGCCCACAACATCCCTGGTGTGCACCCGACCTCTTCGACGGTGATAATTGGGCCAGCCCTGGTGCTTCCGTTTTCCTCTCGCTGGCGGTAACACGTGGCAGGCCTAGATGGCTTCACCGCCGGCGACCTGCGTGCCCACTTTGCCAGCGGTAATAAATCCATCTATAGGGTTTTCCCTACTAGTGTAATTATGGTTATACATACTTCCCTAGGTATGCAATGAGTTGGTCTCACCCACTTACTATCTAAAATTGGATAGATAATACCACTGTCCAACATACATATAACTTCCTTTCTTACTACCTCTTTCATTTTAGGATTCAACCTTTTTTGGTTATCAACACATGGTTTAGATCTTCAATCATAGGTATCTTATGAGTTACTATGGAAGGATATATCCCTTTTATGTCGTTAAGAATGTATCCAAAAGCTTCACGCTATTTGACAAGTACTTCTAACAATTTCTTATTTTCTTCAGAAAAGAGCTTATCATCTAAAATTACTGGGCATTTACCTTCCTTATCCGAGAATTCATACATGAGGCCTGGAGGAAGAGGTTTTAAAACAAGGGGTGGCAGATCCTCATCCCCCTTTCTTTCAAGTTCTTCAAATTCGTTTCTAAGGTGAGTCTCAATTTCTGGTGGAGCGTTGAGGATTTCATCCAAATCTTCTTTTGCAGAGTCATTCGAAAGAGAATCATTGCTTGTCAAACTTCTCTCCAACTAGGATTATGGGGTGGAAAAATAGATTGCTGAAAATTCTTCAATAGTCATTTCCTCTTTAATTTCAGCCTTCTTTTCATAAGGCAACCCCATGAATTGTTTGCAATTTATCTCTAAAACTTCTTCCCCAAATTGTAAAGACAAAGCCTGTTTTTTGTTATCAATATCAATGTTCATAGAGGTTACCAAAAATGATCGGGCAGAATGAGTTTAAAGGTTTTTCAATAATATGAAAATCAACTGGATACACAACCCACAGAAACACAGACATTGCGAAGTATCCCATGAGTCTGCTGCAAAGTTCGGTTAGAAAGCATAAAAGTAGCTTATGATGGCTCAAGGTAAGGTTCATCAGATGGTAACGTATCTCTTCATAGATTGCATAAGGCATGATATTAATGGAAGAACTTAAGTCACAAAACCCTACATACGTAGTTCCCCTAAATAAAAAGGGATTTTCTATTGACTTCTATTTTCACCATCAAACTTGCCTCCTATCATTTGGGAGTATTCTTTACTTACCATGATCACTTCATCCTTGAACATTTCGGGTTCCAGATTTTTTTTTACTATCCCAATGTTATTTTTAATGGTTCCCAGGTCCTTAGTTAACCTTCCCATCCTTTAATTTTTTCACCCTTACTCTCTATTACTTTTGTAAGAATGGTTTCCTCCTCAGCTAACATTTTCTTCTGCATTTGCGACTATTTGTCTCTGTGGCAAGTTTTAGAGGGTTTCTCCTCCACAAGTGGTGTATATCGTTCCCAATCTTTTGGGATATGCAATTATTCAGCATAAGTTTTAATAATTTGAACAATCATGCGATGGTCAAGATTGAAATTTCCAAGTAGTTTTTCTATCTTCCCTGGAGCTAGAAATCTTCTCAAATAATTGTACTCTATAGGATTTTCTTTATTAAGCTCAGACTGCAATAAGCTTTCTCTATCCTATTCACTGTGTATAGCAAATTCTAGGCTCTTTCAACACTAAATTCAGTGATGACCCATTGGTAAGGGAGTCGAGTTCATTTCTATTATCATTATTCAAATCCCGTAGAAGGTATGTATCACCAACCAAGGCGGGAAGTTGTGATGGGGCAGCGATCAAGCAATCCCCGGAACCTTGTATATCCTTCATGCATGCTTTCTTCAGGTTTTCCTTTGAAATTTATGATCATGCGTCCTGCTCCAAGAGTTTTTGTCCTGGGAAATAAATCAACTAAACATGAAGAGGCTAAGCTCTCCCAGGAATTAGTAATCTTCGTAGGACTTTGAATGTACCAAGAACATGCTTCATCAATAAGAGTTTGAATGAAAAGAGCAAATTTAACCTCATCCTCGATTAGTATATTAAGATGGAAAGTCCCACAAATATCTTCAAAGAACCCTATATGCTCGTACGGATCCTTTGTACCATCCCCTGTAAATTTTTTTGCATGCAAAAGATCCAAAAGCATGGGGTTAATATCATACCCTCTCGGGTTATTGGATTTTAAATAAGCGTACATGGGCGGACCGGAGTTCTTTATAGCCTCCAGTTGGATTATATGTTGGTACTCGCCCATGATGTTTATCTGAAACTAGTAAACAACTTTAGTAAACACAATCAATAGAATAAGCAACTAAGAACAAAGACCCAGTGTGCTTAGCTCCCCGGCAACGGCGCCAGAAAATAGCTTGATGACTGCAAGTGCACAGATCAATTGCAGCTAGTTTTGAAGTAAAAGTATCGAACCCACAGAGAGCTATTGGTAAAGGTCTTTATGCCCCTTTTTACTATCTACCAAATGATACTTATAAGCTGCCTTTGATCTCAAGTAAAGGGTGTTTAAAAGGTTTTTGATTGTTTGCAGAAAAGTAATTAAAACGAGTAAAAGGAAGCAAGTAACAAGGTTGTGTGGAAGCGTGGTTGAATTCAATAGGGCTAAAACATTCTCGGGGATGTAGGATACACCACTAGCATGATATTATTATTATTATTATTAATTAAGATAATATACTTCTTGTGTCATGAGATGTGTGGAGGGAGCTCCATAATAAGATGTTCACTACAAGGCTCGTAGGAAGCCACTTTGTTGAGCCAAGAGTGAGGTCACCTCTAAATAACCACTGCAATGTCTGAGAGCAATCACCCATACAAACCACCATAATTAAGGGTTTCCCCATGGATATTATAATTAGCTTAGGGAGTCTCTCTTTATCCTCCTTTGACCGTTGATGCATGTAAAATGCATACATGAACTTTATAGTTTGTTAACATGTTTTACCACATATTTGCATCATATATAATGTTATATCCCTATTATATATTGATTTTTGGGGATTTACCAATGATCCCCTTTATTTTGGCTATAACCCTGCAGGTCATAAAAACCCTGTTTTTAATGTTTTTGATGTTTCAGGACCTATACGAAGTCAAATGGACCTGTACTTTTGGGAATGCCAATATTTATCCACGAGAAGCATCTAGAGCACTGGAATCTCACCAGGAGGGCCAAACAAGCCCAGGTGGCATGCCTATCCCTGGTGGGCGCGCCACCCATGCTTGTTTGCACCTCGGCTATCCGATCGCCTCGATTCTTTCACCCACGGAGCTCTCTTGACCTAAAAATACCTACATAAGGACCCCCTGGGTGTCCTCGGAACAGAAGGGATGAGAAGCCACCAGAGACAAAAATGCCACCAAATAGAGTCAGATCCAGCGAGGATTGGAGGGGGAAACTCTGACGGAGCCACCTCCGAGGAGATATCCACCCTCTCCAACATCTCCAGCATCATCACCATGATGAAGAGGGAGTATTCCACCTCCGGGCTATGGGTTTGTGGCAGTAGCTTGATCTATTTCTCTCTTGTTCTTCATAGATATAGTACCATATGAGTTGCACAACATGATTATGGTCATATTTGTAATTCCTATGTGGTGGATCTTTGTTCTATGATTTGATATTTGAGATTGGAATCTATTTTGTTTAAGATGTTTTAATAGATGCATATCATGCACCTCGTTCTTCATTGCTTGTTTTGATCCAACTTGTATGCAAGAACTTGTATGGGGAGAAGTGTGTGTTAGATAGAGTAGCATGGTGGTAGAGATTGAATTGTGACACATAATATTCAAAATCTACTTTGGTTTTTACCTTTGTTTTGTGCCTCACTAGGGATAAAGTGAAATCATGTGCTATAGTTATCACGTGACAATGTGATGACCTTATTAGATCAAGGTAGCATATTTGTATTTCAAACATCATATAATATTGCTTAAAGCTATACTCTGATTTTTTCTTAAATCAAGATTTCATGGAGATTTCCCTTTCTTGAGGAGTATAAGAGAGAGATGTATTCCATCTCAAATATTAGAATGTGATGCCCATATTAATTCCTTTTATCAAGCACTTATAGAATTTCCATGAAGCTTTATCATTGATGAATTACTTTGTATTCACTACAACTTAAAAAGAGAGTAGACAAGTAAACCCATGAACCCAGTCCGATTTTTATCATAAGAAACACCTTTCCATTGCATCTACAATCCTTTTTAATTTTTGTAATTTATTATTTCGAAAATACAAAAATACTTTCCTTACTTGCAATCACTCATAAAAACCCAAAATCAACTCTACTATATCATCTAGTTTGCATTTATTTACTTTGTTTTATATTTTATTTCATATTACTAATACGAAACCTTATGCTTGACAACCACTTGGTGGAGTTGGGGACACAAGACAAATTATTTTACTTTTCAGGTTGCTTGAAGAGGAGAAGACAAATATCCACAAAATTCCCAGAGAGTTCGATAGAAACCCTCGAGTGACCCATGTGGGGAAAAGAAGCTTGCTACAACACTCTGCACTTGGAGTTCCAACGAAAAGTGGCTGCAGTTGTTACTATCAAGACTATTTTCTGGCACCGTTGCCAGGGAATTGGTGGAGACATATCACAGTGGTTGCAGTGTGGTGAAACTCCCACGGCAGCTGCTAGACTATTTTCTGGCACCGTCATCTTCATCAACTTGTGCAACAACCCAAGCTTGGGGAGGTTGCACCACTATGATATTTTTCTTCTCCTTTAGATTTTTAAAGTAGTTTTTTTTAATCTTCTTAAGTTTTTTTAAAACACATAAAATGGAAAAGAGAGATTATTGGCCCTTTAGTGTATAGAACTTCCCAAAAGAGAGGGAGATACCATTTGAACCATTTGAAATAGACCCTACAGCTACTAAATCTATTTATGAAAACCATTTTATGGGAAGTCTAATGAGAACCCTATGCAACATTTGAGAACTTTTAATGAAAGATGCAAAGATCTAAACATGAGTAATAAAAACAATAGTATGATTAAAGTTAAAAAGTTTCCATATTCACTTGCTGGTAAGGCTTTAGATTGGATATTAAAATGGCCACCTGCAAATTTTAGCTCTTGGTTTAATGTTAAAGCTGTTTTTGTTGAAATATTTGGAACCCCGAAGTAATAGGTCATCTTAGGGAAATGCTTATCATGTTTAAACAAAATAATGATGAACCTCTTATAAGAGCTTGGGAAAGATTTAGAGAAATAGATTTTGGAACAGAACATGGTTTTAGACATTGGATGTTAATGCATATCTTCTATAGAGGGCTAACTAAAAGTTCAATGGCCTATTTAGATAAAAAAAGTGGAGGTTCCTTCATAAATATAACTGTCAACAACGCTTATATATTGTTAGATGGCCTACTCTTAGAAGTAAAAGTCAAAGAAAGCCTTGAAAAAACTAAAGTGCCAGAAGATGGATTTGATGATAGACATGAAATCTTCAATTTATACAATAGAAATAAACAAGTAGAAGAAGTTAAAATGCTAAGTGAAAATGAAAAAGAACCTCTCCTTGAGCTCGATAAATGTAGCTTGCACGAACTCATTAACTTATTACAAAAGTTTTCTAATGACCCATCTTTTAATGGTCATCAAGCAGGAATTGGTTCTTACCTAGCAAATTATGTTATAAAAGAAAAGAGTAGGCAAGCCTTGATCTTTCCTAGCAGCCTTGATCTTTCCTTAAATTGCTAATTGCCCTGTAAACCGGAGTTTGAGAAATTGCTAATTGTCCTGTAAACCGGAGTCCAAAGACATGCCGTGTGAACAGAAACGACGTATGAAAAACTATACATGGTTGCACAAGCACACTAACGGCACACCATGGCAAGCTGACGAAATATATATTAAGGGATACATCTTTACTATTAAAAGGCTTACGGTCTTGATGGTCTTTACGCTTTGGTAGGTCGGGCTTTACGTTTCGGTAGTCGTTATGTCCCTCATGTGGGGACCGATCCACCTTCGTCTGTAATTACGAAATGGAAACCAAGTGCAAGACGGGGTGGATACGAACTAGGACTTCATTGCCTTCCTACAATCCTTAAAAACAGAGTCCACCTTTAAATAAAAATGCCACCTGCGGCCCATCTCCCGGAAGGCCAGAATGCGTTCGTCCATCCTCGATCGGCAGCCTGTCCTTCTCCCCACGCCATTACCTTCCGATTGATCCCAGATCCAGCGGCATGAAAGAATGGATTCGGCAGGTATTTTTACAGACTAAGACGTAGTCATACAGGGTATCTTGATTACACCATATTTATGCAACTACATCGATCGCCCTTTAACCCAAGGTGACAAGGTTTCTCTTCTACGTTAGTTATTCCATCTATGGAGTATTTTATTTGGATGATATACTTGAC
Source organism: Avena insularis (assembly GCA_023614405.1). Lineage (NCBI taxonomy): Eukaryota > Viridiplantae > Streptophyta > Magnoliopsida > Poales > Poaceae > Avena > Avena insularis. Next base: position 34,902,205 of record CM042696.1, on the reverse strand, counting down.
GTTGCATGCATATATGGAATTAGTAGATGGCCCGTGAATAGGTTCACTGTTCACTAGGGAGTCGAGATTGATAGATTGATTAATTTGGCATGCAATGGCAGTAAGAGAGATATCGTTTCTTCCCGGTGATCCGGATGTATCTAGACATATTTTAGTAGTACATACATCCACTTCAGTAACACTTATTATGGATCGGAGGGAGTATTATAGTTTTTGGTTGGCAATAGTTACTGATAGATTCTAAATATACTTCTACATGCCACATATAGAATCGAGAAAGTGGAAAAATTTATGCAAGTTGAACCAACTAGCTTACTAATAATTTTCTTACCATACGGTAGCCAACGAGATCTTCTATAGGCTACATGTCTCGACTTCTGTCTCCGCCGTCGCCCCTACGGATAAATTACAATAACACCTCTGTGCCTAACTCTGGTTGTCTTTGTCGTCGCCGCCTTGGAGTGAAACTCCTACGGGTAAATTATAACTCTATGTCTAGCTCTGGTTCGCCGTGGCGAGAGAGGTTCGCAGTGAGGGGAGGAACACCATTATCATGCGTTTCCATTAGTGTCGTCCTAACAAAAGACGCATTGCATGGGGGACGCACTAGGCAAAAACTTGACATCCAGAACTCAAATAGAGATATTCATGGCCTGTAGCTGGATATTGCAAAGTGCGAATTTTGACATTGTCGGAATTTTAAGAGGCCGTGGCAACGCACGGGTATTCATTTAGTATACGGAAATAAACAAGCAGTAGCAACCGAGGCGATCTGGTGATTGATGGAACGGCATTGGTACGTTCACGCTGGGGATAAAGGGCATCGGCGGCATGGTCACCTTGGGCACAGCAATGGTGGGCATCAGAGGTGGCGTCACCGTGGGACGACGGTGGCGGGCATAGGCGGCAGCGCCAACTTCGGCACGACGACGGTGGGCAGAGGCGGCAGTGTCACCTGCGGTACGGTTGGCACGGCGGGCACGGCTGGCATGGGCGGCACTGTCAGCTGTCACCTGCGGCACGGTTGGCACGGTGATCGCGGGCACAGGCGGCAGTGTGGCCCGCGGCACGGTTGGCACGGCTGGCATCGGTGGCAGAGCAGGGCCAGAAGCAGTAGGAGCAGCCGCCGCCGGGGTGGTAGCCGCCAAGTTGCGAGCGGCGTGGCACTGGCACGTGCTGCCGGCGAGGAGGAGCGTGCACGCCATGATCATGGCCAACAAGCTGGCATTGGAAGCCATGGATCGGTACTGCAGGCAGCTTGCTTGAGATAGTTTAGCGTCGTGCCTCGGCCTCCTGAGTAGTGATTGCAGGACATGGGTCAATAGCTTGCAAATATATATCTCCAGCGAAGTGATCGAGCAGATTGGTTGTGTGTGTGGCGGCCAACACAGCTGTGTTTGGTAATACTCCCTTCGTTTCATATTATATTATAAGACGTTTTAGAAAACGTTCCGACATCACTAAATACACGAATTGGACAAAACTGCCCTCGCGACATGTACGATCCATCTTCCCGATGACCTCCAGCTCGCTGGAATCGATCCTCCCAATCAGAGCACCCGGCGTAAAGCTGATCACCTCCGGCTCGCTGGAAGCAGCCGCCTAGCTGAGCACCTCCACGCGCCCCCAGCACCTTGAGGTCCAGTTGCGCCGGCCAGTGGGCCAGCACCTCCAGGTCCACGCCAGCCAGCGTCGTCGCGTTGCCGGCCAGAGGAGTCCAGGGTGTCGCCATCCCTCCAAGTCCACAGCAGCACCTCACTGCCGGCAAGTCTCAGCACCTCGCCGCCGGCGATCTACAGCACCTCACCGCCAGCAAGTCTTAGCACCTCGCTGCCAGCGATCTACAGCAGCAGCACCTCACCGGCAGTTCACTGGCGAGTTCACCGACGATATTAAGCAGCACCTCGCCGACAGTTCACCGGCGATACTCAGCAGCAGCAGCACCTCATCATCAGCACCTTACCGGCAGTTCACTGGCGACCTTCAGCAGCAGCAAAAGCACCTCACCGGCGATCTTCTTCTCGCACCAGATGTTCTCCTTTGCACATAAAGCATACCTGTAAGCCATGGTTCTTCAGGACCTCAAGTGTACTCCTCCCGAAGAAGACAATAAGAATATACCTGAAGAAGAGAATGGGGACATATCTGAAGATAATGAATTGCAGGTATACTCCCAGTAACATCACTGAGCAAAGTTTAACTTCCTATATGAGACAACCATGTTATTTTCTGTTGGAATTTGATGAGTTTTGGGCTGTTAGCCCATTAGACAAATTCTGAAATTCTCTATGGCTCATTTATGCATGGCAGCATATGGCTGTGCTAGTGGTGTCAAAGTTTAGTCCCACACTGCTAGTTGAGTGAGAGTTATGCCTCCTTATATACTAGGCTGTTCCACCACTCACTAAGGTGTGAGAAGAAGAGCAGCTCTCGCGCACTCCTCCTCCGACGCCGCCCGCCATGCCTCGCCCCGCCCCGCCCGAGCTTTATTTTTGCTAGTCGGGAAAATTAATCCTAGATTAATTACGAGTTATTAACGGACGCGTTAATAAGTCAGCCGTTTCCAATCTTTATGGGACGTGGGCTGTTACCGACTCGGATGTGGGCTGAGTCCCATGGTCTATATAAAGCCTCCGCGCTTACCCTAATCGGCACGCACTACACACGCGTCTCCTTCCAGTCTATTACGCCGCCGCCTTCGTCTTCTCCATCCCGGCTTGCGGCGTGCACCGCAGATCGGGACAGTAGGCCTCCGGAACCCCGCCTTCTTGTGAACCTGTACGGGTGAGGGGCGATCAGGTTTTTGGGGAGCGCTTCCGCGCGACTACTAACGCCATCACAGACGACTTCTTCCCTGACGAGGACTTCTTCCCGGATATTGGTAGCCTCTACATCGACGACATGGCTAACAATGCTGCTACCACCGCTGCTGCTACGGCTGCTGCTACCGCTGCGGCTGCTGCTGCTGCTGCTCTACCGTACGTAATTCTGAACTTCTTATGTCAGATTCTGCTAGAGTTCCTTATTCTAGCATTCGGTGTAGATGTAATAGATTTATCTTATTTAGATGTAATTTGTTCATCTACTTTGTTGATCTGCATGATTAGTTTTGGCACTGTCTGTATGATCACGTTTTATCAATTTATTATTCGGATTAAATCATATAGATTATTGCTTATATTTTTAAAAAATCCAAAAACCTATTATAGGCAACTGAATTATACCGGTGTAGCCGCGGCTACTAGGCCTCCTTCGTTTGATGGTATGCACTATAAGAGATGGCGCGCGAGAGCAATTCTATGGTTTAAAAATCTAAACTGCTATAGCGCCACTCTTGGCAAACCTGAAGGAGATCTTTCTGCTGAGTAGGAAGTGGCCTTTAAGAAAGCCGATACCATGTTTATGACGGCTCTGTTCAGTATTCTTAGGGACAATATTGTCGACCCGTACATGTCATTTGATAATGACAAAGATGCGTGGGATGCGCTCGAGGCCAAGTTTGAGGTCTCGGACGCTGGCACTGAGTTGTATGTCATGGAGCAATTCTATGACTACAAGATGGTTGATGAGCGCTCCGTTGTTGAGCAAACTCATGAGATACAATCACTTGCCAAAGAACTCGAGCAGTTCAAGTGTACCTTACCGGACAAGTTTGTGGCCGGAGGCAGTATTGCCAAGCTTCATCCCATGTGGAGGAACTTTGCTACTTCTCTGAACCGTAAGAGACAAGAGTTTTCCGTTATGGATCTCATTGGGTCTCTTCATGTGGAAGAAAAGATAAGAGCTAAGGACACACGTGCTCGAGTACTTGAGGGAGCTTCTAGTGCCAATTTGGTACAAAATAAAAACTTCCAATCCCACAAGTTCAAGAATAAGAACAAGTCTGATGGCAACGGGAAGTTTGATGGAAAGAACAAGGCCACTCACTCCACCAACTTTAAGAGGAAGAATGATAAGAAGAAAGGCTCTTGCCACGTCTGTGGTGATCCTGATCATTGGGCTCCTAGCTGCCCTAATCGCTTTGACAAGCGGCAACATGGAAACAGCGGCAAGACCGCTAATGTTGTTATTAGCGATACTGAGATGAAGGACGCTGGGTCACAAGGACTTCCTCTGTGCTGAAGGGAAACGGCTCACGTACTTCTGTTCATGGTGTTGGTATGGTAAATCTGAAGTTTACTTCGGGGAAGACCGTACAGTTGAAGAATGTGCAGCACGTTCCCTCCATCAATAAGAATCTCGTCCGCGGATCGCTTCTATGTCGAGATGGTTTTAAGTTGGTGTTTGAGCCCAATAAAGTTGTAATCTCTAAGTATGTATAATTTGTTGGAAAGGGTTATGAGTGCGGAGGTCTGTTCCACTTATCTTTGTCAGACTCATGTACTAAAGTTATTAATCATGTTTGCAATGATAATGAGTCCAATATTTGGCATTCACGACTTTGTCATATTAACTTTGGTTGCATGACGCGGCTAGACAATATGAGTTTAATTCCGAAATTTACCACTATCAAAGGTTCTAAGTGTCAAGTTTGTGTGCAAGCAAAGCAACCCCGCAAGTCTCATACGGCTGCGGAACCGAGAAACTTAGCACCTCTAGAACTTATACATTCAGATCTTTGTGAGATGAATGGTGTGTTGACACGAGGTGGAAAAAGATACTTTATGACGTTGATTAATGACTCCACTAGATACTGCTATGTTTATCTTCTAAAATTTAAAGATGAAGCTTTGAGTTACTTCAAAAACTATAAAGCTAAAGCAGAAAACCAACATGATCTTAAAATCAAGCGGTTAAGGTCGGATCGTGGTGGAGAGTACTTTTCAAATGAATTTGATATATTCTGTACGGAACATGGTATTATCCATGAGAGGACGCCTCCCTACTCACCTCAGTCAAATGGGGTGGCCGAAAGAAAGAACTGTACTCTAACTGATTTGGTTAACGTCATGTTAGATACATTGGGTATTTCCAAGGAATGGTGGGGGGAGGCGCTAATGACTGTGTGTCATGTCCTAAACCGTGTTCCCGTAAAGGATAAAACCATGACTCCATTTGAGGAATGGGAGAAGAAAAGGCTTAAACTCTCTTACTTACGAACTTGGGGATGTTTGGCGAAAGTCAATATTCCAATACCCAAGAAGCGAAAGCTTGGACCAAAAACCGTGGATTGTGTTTTTCTAGGATATGCTTTTCATAGCATTAGCTATAGATTTTTGATAGTAAAATCTGAGGTATCCGACATGCATGTTGGTACGATTATGGAGTCGAATGATGCGACTTTCTTTGAGGACATCTTTGAAGGAAATATGCCCTGAGAGGCAATAATAAAGTTGTTATTATGTATTCCTTATATATGATAGATGTTTATTTTACATGCTAGAATTATATTGATCGGAAACATCAATATATGTGTGTTTAATAAACAAAAAGGGTTCCTAGTTATGCCTCTCTTATAGACTAGCTTGTTGATTAATAAGATGATCAAAGGTTTCCTGATCATGGACATTGGATGTTGTTAATAACAAGGTCACACCATAGGTGGAATGATGTGATGAACATTCATCCGAAGTATAGCATTACGATCAATTCATTGTGTTTATATTGCTATAACATCATACGAAGTAATCTTTATCCTTAGATCATGAGATCATGTTAATTGCTAACACCTGAAGAGTATCTTGATAACATCAAACGTCACACCGTAACAGGGTGACTATAAAGATGGGTTCAGTACTACGAAGGTGTTATGTTGAGGCTCATGGATCAAAAGTGGAATTTGTCAATCCCGATGACGGATAGATATACTCTAGGCCCTCTTGGTGATATCACATTGAGATAGCTTGCAAGCAAGTGATGTGATCACTAGAATGTTATATAACGGGAACGAGAAAAGAGTGCATATCGGTAACGAGATCAAACTAGGTATTTGGATACCAATGATCGAATCTCGAACATGTATTATATCATGAGACAAAGGGATTAAATTACAAGCGTTAAAGGTTCTCACGATCACAGAAGTCATCGTTAAATATGCAGGAGTCAGTATGGATCTCCACGTCCCAATTCTGACTATTGATCTGAGAGGAGTCTCAATCATGTCTGCATTATTTGCGAACCGTAGGGTGACACACTTAAGAGTTACCAGACACCATTTTGGAGCACATACGTTTCAGACGAAAGAATTGCAAAGCGCGGGAATTGTTTCGATAGAAACCGGAAATTGTTTCGGGTGAAATTGCAGAAAGTGGTTCTGCATGTGATATTGAAATATTGCAAGGGGTTATATGTGAATGTTTGTTAATTAAAGTAATTAACAAAATTCTGAATAAATTTAATAAAAGAGTTTTATTAAATGAGAGAGCATTAAACTTGGAGAATTTTAATGCATTTAAAGTGGGGACTTTAAAAGGGAATGTGAAGAGGCATTTTAATGTGGAGGGGTTACCACCACATGAATGGGGGAGGTGAGGGGTCACCGCCCCCCCATGCGCCGGCCATGGAGAGGAGGGGCACCCCCTCCTCCTATAAAAGGCCCCCCTCCTCCTCCTTCTTCCAGACACCTCCTTGTGAAGGATCTCTCTCCCCCTCTAGAATTATTCCCCCATGGTCTCGGATTAGCGAGATACATGTTCCCGGTGGCATTTTGTCTGGAAGGAGTTGCTGCTTCCACTGGATCGCTGGAGCGAGGAGGTGGAGGTTGTCCGGTGGCTTGAACGTGTGTGCGAGTACGGATGCGCTGCTGAGTTGCGGCGCTCGGACTTCCTCACGATCTTGAGATCGGCAAGTGTACGACTACATCAACCACGAGTTCCTACTCGTTAACAAAACTCGTTGTCTTCGAGGGTAAGTTCTCGTTGGATGTATATCCACCCGTTGCTTTGTACCTAGTAGATAGATCTTGGCATGTAGTTCTCATCGTAGGAAATTTTTGTTTTCTATGCTGCGGACCCAACAGTGGTATCAGAGCCTGATCTATGCGTAGGTGCTTTGCACGGGTAGTACACATATGTTTATATGTGGGCGATGATGATCATGTTATTGCATCTTCTATGTATTTTGGATATTGGTGACATAGTGGGATGAAGCGGCCTGGACCAACCTTACATGTTATCGTACATGAGACCGGTTCCACGACTGACAGGCAACTTGTTTTGCATAAGTGGCTGGCGGGTATCTGTCTCTCCTACTATAGTCAATATATGATTTACAACAAGTTGCTAATAACTTGGTTATCCTCGTTGTGGTTCATGTTCGTAGGTGAGAACGATTCTATCTCCCAAAGCCCTAAGCCACGTAAAACTTGCAATTGATAAATTAGAGGCGTCGAGTTTAGATCGTTGCTGGGCTGGTGTATTGATATGGTATTGTTGTAAGTAGATGTATGATAGATACTCTTACAACACATTCAACGTGTAAGTTCCATAGACCTTGGCCTTACACACAAAGGAATGATAGAGACCATACCACGATGCAAATGATAGAGATCAAATGCATGGACCATATCATCTCACTTTACACATTAGATGTTAGCATCTTATACTGCTAGTTTGGCGCTTTTGGTAGCATTGTAAGATGATCCCTCATTTAGATATCAAGATAAAATATGTTCTTCCTTGAGTATGCACCGTTCTATGGATCGTGTTTCGAGACATCGCGTGATGATCGGGTGTACTCGACTCTACGCTTTCATACAACGGTTGTAAGACAGTTTTACACACGCGAGTACTAAGGTTCTTACTTGACGAGCCTAGCATGTACAGACATGGCCTTGGAACACGGACCGAAAGGTTAAGCATGAGTCATATAGTTGATATGATGCCCATATAGATGCTCGCCTGTGAAGCTACACCGACTCACGTGATGATCGAACTTGGTGTAGTGGATTTGGTTCATGTAATCACCAAAAGGACACGAGGGATGTCGTTTTTGAGTGGGAGTTCATTAGTAATTTGGATTAGTTGAACTCAATCTCTCATAAACTTAGTCTAAATAAACTTTACAAATTCTGTTGTAGATGGCACCACCTGCTTTTAATTTCAATGTGTTCATGGAGAAAGAGAAACTTGCTGCGAATGGTAGCAACTTCACCAACTGGGCTATGAATTTGAGGATTCTCCTCACTGATGCACAAAAGCAATATGTGCAGATGCGCCACTAGGCCCCCCACTAGCTCCTGATGCCCCTGATGAGGAAAAGAATGTCTATGTGACTCGTCATGAGGACCACAATTTAGTTCATTGCGGCATACTATATGGGCTAGAGCCAGAACTTCGAAAGCGTTTCGAAAATGGCAATGCCTTTGATACCATGGGAGAATTGAAAATGATTTTTGATACCCATGCTGCCGTAGAGAGTTATAATGCTACTGAAAAGTTCTTTAGTTGCATGATGGAGGAGAACAGCTCCGTTAGTGAGCATGTACTCAAAATGTCTAGGTACGCCGATAAGCTTATGTCCTTGGGAATAACGATTCCCATTGACTTGGGCATACATCGTGTTCTCCAATCTCTGCCACCTAGCTACAAGAGCTTCGTGATGAACTATAATATGCAGGGCATGAAGAAGACTCTTCGAGCTTACATCAATGCTTAAGACTGCAGAAGTGGAGATTAGGAAAGAACATCAAGTGTTGATGATCAATAGGACCACCGGTTTCAAGAAGGACAAGAAAGGCAAGCACAAGGGAAAGAAGGGTGGCAAATCTGTTGCCGCGCCTGAAAAGAAACCCCAAGCTGGCCCTAAGTCCGATAACGAGTGCTACTATTGTAAGGGGACTGGCCATTGGAAGCGCAACTGCCCCAAGTATTTGGCGGACAAGAAGTCCGGCAACGCAAACAAAGGTATATATGATATACATGTTATTGATGTGTACTTGACTAGTACTCGCAGTAGCACCTGGGTATTTGATACGGGATCAGTTGCTAATATATGTAACTCGATTCGGGGGCTGCGGAACAAGCGACAACTAGCAAGGGATGAGGTCACAATGCGGGTCGGCAATGGATCAAGAGTTGATGTGATTGCCGTCGGAACGCTGCCTCTCCATATGCCATCAGGATTAGTTATAAACCTGAATAATTGTTATTTGGTGCCTGCACTTAGCATGAACATTGTATCCGGATCGTGTTTGATGCAAAGTGGTTATTTGTTTAAATCTAAAAACAATGGTTGTTCGATTTATATGGATAATATCTTTTATGGTCATGCACTTGTGTTGAATGGTTTATTTCTGATGGATATCGATAGTAATATTACGCACATTCATAATGTTAATGCTAAAAAGATTAAACTTGATGATGATATATCTGCATATATGTGGCACTGCTGTCTAGGTCATATTGGCGTTAAACACATGAAGAAACTCCATTCTGATGGACTTTTGGAATCACTTGATTTTGAATCATTTGATACATGTGAGCCATGCCTTATGGGCAAGATGACTAGAATGCCGTTTTCCGGTTCAATGGAGCAGGCGATGATTTATTGGAAATCATACATACTGATGTGTGTGGACCAATGAGTGTGTCGGCGCGAGGTGGATATCTTTATTTTGTTACTTTCACGGATGATTTGAGTAGATACGGGTATATCTATTTGATGAAACACAAGTCTGAAACTTTTGAAAAGTTCAAGAAATTTCAGAATGAAGTCGAAAATCATCGTAATAGAAAGATCAAATTTCTACGGTCTGGCCGTGGAGGAGAGTATCTAAGTTACGAGTTTAGCACACACATGAAAGAGTGTGGAATAGTTTCACAACTCACGCCTGCGGGAACAGCACAACATAATGGTGTGTCGAAACATCGTAATCGTACCTTATTAGATATGGTTCGATCTATGATGTCTCTGACTGACTTGCCACTGTCATTTTGGGGTTATGCACTAGAAACAGCTGCATTCACTTTAAATCGGGCACCATCTAAATCCGTTGAAACGACATCGTATAAATTATGGTTTGGAACCAAACCTAAGCTGTCATTTCTTAAAGTTTGGGGATGCGATGTTTATGTGAAGAAAATTCAGCCGGATAAACTCGAACCCAAAGCGGAAAAATGCGTCTTCATAGGCTACCCTAAGGAAACGATTGGATATACCTTCTATCACAGATCTGAGAGCAAGGTTTTTGTTGCCAAGAATGGATCCTTTCTTGAGAAGGAGTTTCTCGCGAAAGGTGTGAGTAGTCGGAAGGTAGAACTCGAAGAGGTTGTTGAACCTTCTCTTCATGAAATGGCGAGTAGCGCAGCACCAGAAGTTGTTTCGGAGTTGACTTCACCTAATGAAGAGAGAGCTAATGATATTGATCATGAAACTCCGAAAGAGGACACTACCGAACCTCACAGGTCAAGCAAGACACATGCAGCTCCTGAACTGTACGGCAATCCTATTGTAAATTTCATGGTTGATGAAATGGATGACCCTGCGATGTATGAAGAAGCGATGATGAGCCCAGATTCCAACAAATGGCTAGAAGCCATGAAATCCGAAATGGAATCCATGTATGAGAACCAAGTTTGGACCTTGGTGGACTTACCTCACGATCGAAAGGCCGTTGAGAATAAATGGATTTTCAAAAGAAAAAATGATGCTGATGGTAATGTGACCATCTATAAGGCTCGACTTGTCGCAAAGGGGTTTCAAAAAATTCAAGGAGTTGACTACGATGAGACATTCTCTCCCATAGCGATGCTTAAGTCAGTTAGGATTATGTTAGCAATTTCTGCATATTTCGATTATGAAATATGACAGATGGATGTCAAAACTGCGTTCCTCAATGGTAATATTGAAGAAGAGTTGTATATGATACAACCTAAGGGTTTTGTCAATCCTAAGGATGCTGATAAGGTATGCAAACTTCAGCGATCCATCTATGGACTGAAGCAAGCATCCCGAAGTTGGAACCTCCGCTTTGATGAGGTGATCAAAGAGTTTGGATTTGTCCAAACTTATGGAGAGGCTTGTATTTACAAGAAAGTGAGTGGGAGCAATGCAGCATTTCTGATATTATATGTGGATGCCATATTATTGATTGGAAATGATATAGATCTTTTAAACAGTGTTAAAAGTTATCTAAACAGCAAATTTTCGATGAAATACCTTGGTGAAGCGTCATATATATTAGGCATTAAAATCTATAGAGATAGATCAAGGCACCTAATTGGGCTATCGCAGAGTACATACCTTGATAAGATATTAAAGAAGTTTAATATGGACGGAAGTAAGAAGGGGTTCTTACCTATGTTGCAAGGCAAGACATTGAGCACGACTCAAAGTCCGGCTACGGCGGAAGAAAGAGAGATGCTGGATAAGATCCCCTATGCCTCGGCCATAGGCTCTATTATGTATGCCATGCTATGTACAAGACCGGATGTGGAACATGCTATTAGTTTGACTAGTAGGTACCAATCTGATCTAGGTTCAGAACACTGGATAGCGGTCAAGAACATCCTCAAGTACTTGAGAAGAACTAGGGATATGTTTCTTTTATACGGAGGTGAAGAAGAGCTAGTCGCTAAGTGTTATGTCGATGCTAGCTTTGAAACCGATCCGGATGACTCTAAGTCTCAATCCGGATACATATTTCTCTTGAACGGAGCAGCAGTTAGTTGGAGGAGTTCCAAACAACCTGTGGTGGCTGGATCAACGACGGGGGCCTAATATGTTGCTGCTTCAGAAGCGGCGCAGGAAGCGGTTTGGATGAAAGAGTTCATTACGGAACTAGGTGTGGTTCCTAGTGCATTGGATCCAATGGTGATCTATTGTGACAACAATGGAGCCATAGCCAACACAAAGGAACCGAGGTCTCACAAGAATTCCAAGCATATTAAGCGCCGGTTTCACTCCATCCGAGAGCATGTCAAGGATGGAGATATAAAGATTTGTAAAGTACACACGGACCTAAATGTAGCAGATCCGTTGACTAAAGCTCTCCCTAGGGAAAAACATGATCAACACCAAAACTCCATGGGTGTTAGATTTATCACTATGTGAACTAGATTATTGTCTCTAGTGCAAGTGGGAGACTGAAGGAAATATGCCCTGAGAGGCAATAACAAAATTGTTATTATGTATTTCTTATATATGATAGATGTTTATTTTACATGCTAGAATTGTATTGATCAGAAACATCAATACATGTGTGTTTAATAAACAAAAAGGGTTCCTAGTTATGCCTCTCTTATAGACTAGCTTGTTGATTAACAAGATGATCAAAGGTTTCCTGATCATGGACATTAGATGTTGTTAATAACAAGGTCACACCATTGGTGGAATGATGTGATGAACATTCATCCGAAGTATAGCATTACGATCAAGTCATTATGTTTATATTGCTATAACATCATACGAAGTAATCTTTATCCTTAGACCATGAGATCATGTTAATTGCTAACACCTGAAGAGTATCTTGATAACATCAAACGTCACACCGTAACAGGGTGACTATAAAGATGGGTTCAGGTCTACAAAGGTGTTATGTTGAGGCTCATGGATCAAGAGTGGAATTTGTCAATCCCGATGACAGATAGATATACTCTGGGCCCTCTTGGTGATATCACATTGAGATAGCTTGCAAGCAAGTGATGTGATCACTAGAATGTTATATCACGGGAACGAGAAAAGAGTGCATGTCGGTAACGAGATCAAACTAGGTATTTGGATACCGATGATCGAATTTCGGACATGTATTATATCATGAAACAAAGGGATTAAATTACAAGCGTTAAAGGTTCTCACGATCACAGAAGTCATCGTTGAATATGCAGGAGTCAATATGGATCTCCAGGTCCCGCTTCTGACTATTGATCTGAGAGGAGTCTCAATCATGTCTGCATTATTCGCGAACCGTAGGGTGACACACTTAAGAGTTACCGGACACCATTTTGGAGCACATACGTTTCAGACGAAAGAATTGCAAAGCGCAGGAATTGTTTCGATAGAAACCAGAAATTATTTCGGGTGAAATTGCAGAAAGTGGTTCTGCATGTGATATTGAAATATTGCAAGGGGTTATATGTGAATGTTTGTTAATTAAAGTAATTAACAAAATTCTGAATAAATTTAATAAAAGATTTTTATTAAATGAGAGAGCATTGAACTTGGAGAATTTTAATGCATTTAAAGTGGGGACTTTAAAAGGGAATGTGAAGAGGCATTTTAATGTGAAGGGGTTACCACCACATGAATGGGGCAGGTGAGGGGTCACCCCCCCATGCGCCAGCCATGGAGAGGAGGGGCACCCCCCTCCTCCTATAAAAGTCCCTCCTCCTCCTTCTTCCACACACCTCCTTGTGAAGGATCTCTCTCCCCCTCTAGAATTATTCCCCCATGGTCTCGGATTAGCGAGATACATGTTCCCGGTGGCATTTTGTCTGGAAAGAGTTGCTGCTTCTGCTGGATCGCTGGAGCGATGAGGTGGAGGTTGTCCGGTGGCTTGAACATGTGTGCGAGTACGGATGCGCTGCTGAGTTGCGGCGCTCGGACTTCCTCACGATCTTGAGATCGGCAAGTGTACGACTACATCAACCACGAGTTGCTACTCGTTAACAAAACTCGTTGTCTTCGAGGGTAAGTTCTCGTTGGATGTATGTCCACCCGTTGCTTTGTACCTAGTAGATAGATCTTGGCGTGTAGTTCTCATCATAGGAAATTTTTTGTTTTCTATGCTGCGGACCCAACAATCTTTCCCATGAAAGGTATGTCTAGCTCATCAACTCAGGAGATGACTAGTTCATCTAGTCGGGAATTTGTTATAATTCCTGAACCCACTATGCCGATAGAACACTATGATGATCCTGTGGAGGACGACAATGAAGCTCCTAAAAGGAGCAAGATACAAAGGACTGCAAAGTCTTTTGGTGATGATTTCATTGTGTACCTCGTGTATGATACTCCCACCTCTATTTTAGAAGCCTACGCATCTCAAGATGCTGACTACTAGAAAGAAGCTGTCCGTAGTGAGATGGATTCCATCTTAGCTAATGGAACTTGGGAGGTCACTGGTCGTCCTTATGGGTGTAAATCTTTAGGATGTAAGTGGGTGTTCAAGAAAAAGCTTAGACCTGATGGTACTATTGAAAAGTACAAGGCACGTCTTATGGCCAAGGGTTATACCCAGAAAGAAGGTGAAGACTTCTTCGATACCTACTCACCTGTAGCCAGATTGACCACTATTCGAGTACTACTATTCTTGGCTGCCTCACATGGTCTTCTCGTTCATCAAATGGACGTTAAGACAGCTTTTCTAAATGGAGAGCTAGATGAGGAAATTTATATGGAGAGCCTGATGGATTTATAGTACATGGTCAAGAAGGAAATGTGTGTAAGTTAGTGAAGTCTTTATATGGTCTTAAGCAAGCTCCTAAACAGTGGCATGAGAAGTTTGAAAGAACTTTAACCGTTGAAGGCTTTGTTGTAAACGAAGCTGACAAGTGTGTGTACTATCGCCATGGTGGGGGCGAGGGAGTTATTATGTGTCTCTATGTCGATGACATATTGATATTTGGGACCAACCTCACTGTTATTGAGGAGGTCAAAGAGTTCCTATTTCGCTGCTTTGAGATGAAGGACTAGGGAGTGGCTGATGTAATCTTAAACATCAAGCTACTGAAGGATGACAATGGTGGGATTACACTGCTTCAGTCCCACTATGTGGAAAATATATTGAGTCGCTTTGGGTATAGCGACTTCAAGTCTTCTCCAACGCCTTATGATCCAAGTGTGCTACTTCAAAAGAATCGAAGGGATGCTAAAGATCAATTGAGATATTCTCAAATTATTGGCTCGCTCATGTATTTAGCCAGCGCTATGAGGCCTGACATCTCCTTTGCTGTAAGCAAACTGAGTCGATTTGTGTCAAATCCTGGAGATGATCATTGGCATGCTCTTGAGAGAGTTTTGCGCTATTTGAAAGGCACCGCGAGTTATGGTATTCACTATACTGGGTATCCACGAGTACTTGAGGGGTATAGTGATTCAAAGTGGATATCTGATGCTGATGAGATTAAGGCCACAAGTGGTTATTTGTTTACACTTGGTGGTGGTGTTGTTTCCAAGTCTTGCAAGCAGACCATCTTAACGAGATCAACTATGGAAGCAGAACTCACAGCATTAGACACAACCACTATTGAAGCAGAGTGGCTTCATGAGCTTTTGATGGACTTACCTGTGGTTGAAAAAACCTATACCCGCCATCCCGATAAACTGTGATAATCAAACTGTGATCGTCAAAGTAAACAGTTCTAAGGATAATATAAAGTCATCAAGGCATGTGAAGAGGAGACTGAAATCTGTCAGGAAACTGAGAAACTCCGGAGTTATTGCGTTAGATTATATCCAAACATCTAAGAACTTGGCAGATCCCTCCACAAAGGGCCTATCACGTAATGTGATAGATAATGCATCGAGGAGATGAGTTTGAGACCCACACAATGAATTGTTCACAGTGGCAACCCACTCTATATGATCGGAGATCCCGTGAATTAGAGCTGGGAGACAAGTTGTTGATCAGCCGAGAGGAGAGTATGCCCATATTATATTTACATCTCCATAAAGATGCAATACTCTCTTATTCTGCATGGCAGGTTGATATTTATCTTAATATATTCCAAGTGGCTTTTCTAAGCAGAGATGTTGTCCTGCAGAACATCTATTGAGGAACATACCTATATGAGTCTGACTGTTAAACGTCGCAGTCCGTGAGAGTTGGGTGCTCTCTAATAAACTCATGAAAGGCCCTAGAGTATGACGCATAAGCTCCAAACGGGGAAGCCCTGCGGCAACCCTGTACCGGTCTAGATTTTGTGTGAAACTAGTGTGCAGAAAACCTATAGTTCAAGGCATAGTCCACTATTCAAGTTGCTCGCTAATGTAGCATGAAGTTTAATGTGGAAGTTCAACTTAACAGTCTCCACTACAAACGGGTATATAAAACAATATTCTGAAATAGAAATGAGGTGATGTGCCAATGAGACTTTGTGGGGGATTGTTAGAATTTGGTGAGTTTTGGGCTGTTAGCCCATTAGACAAATTCTGAAATTCTCTTTGGCCCATTTGTGCATGGCAGCATATGGCTGTGCTAGTGATGTCAAAGTTTAGTCCCACACTTCTAGTTGAGTGAGAGTTATACCTCCTTATATACTAGGCTGTTCTACCACTCACTAAGGTGTGAGAAGAAGAGCAGCTCTCGCGCACTCCTCCTCCGACGCCGCCCGCCACGCCTCGCCCCACCCCGCCTCGTCACGACGCGCGCGTGCGCCGCGGGTTGCGGGAATCGAGCCGAGCTTTATTTTTGCTAGTCGGGAAAATTAATCCTAGATTAATTACGAGTTATTAACGGACGCGTCAATAAGTCAGCTGTTTCCAATCTTTATGGGACGTGGGTTGTTACCGACTCAGACGTGGGCTGAGTCCCATGATCTCCCTGACCTGCTCTATATAAAGCCTCCGCGCTTACCCTAATCGGCACGCACTACACACGCGTCTCCTTCCAGTCTATTGCGCCGCCGCCTTCGTCTTCCCCATCCCGGCTTGCGGCGTGCACCGCAGATCGGGACAGTAGGCCTCCGGAACCCCGCCTTCTTGTGAACCTGTACGGGTGAGGGGCGATCAGGTTTTTGGGGAGCGCTTCCGCGCGACTATTGACGCCATCACGGATGACTTCTTCCCCGACGAGGACTTCTTCCCCGACATCGGTAGCCTCTACATCGACGACATGGCTGACGATGCTGCTACCACCGCTGCTGCTACGGCTGCTGCTACCGCTGCGGCTGTTGCTGCCGCTGCTCTACCGTATGTAATCCTGAACTTCTTATGTCAGATTCTGCTAGAGTTCCTTATTCTAGCATTCGGTGTAGATGTGATAGATTTATCTTATTTAGATGTAATCTGTTCATCTACTTTGTTGATCTGCATGATTAGTTTTGGCACTGTCTGTATGATCACGTTTTATCAGTTTATTATTCAGATTAAATTATATGGATTATTGCTTATATTTTTAACATTTTCCATGCCTAAAATAAAGAGATGATACCAATACAATCAACTGTATCAAAAAATCGTGTTTGTGACTGAATTTTGTGGATGCGAACAGAGTGGAAGTCAAGCATTTGTGATTTGACAGCCTGCAACATCAACATTAGTACGTGTCCACAGGGGCAATACTAGCGCTTTCTAACCGAAACTAATTTAAACATCCTTATATTGTTGACAAGAAACAAAGAACGCAAGTGTCAAAGAAAGTTATTTTTAGGGGAAATAATCATGTGGAAATCATCATATCGTGTGGGAAGAAAAACAGGGATAAAAAAGACAACAACCGTTTGAACTGCAGAAAAAATTAGGTGCTAGGAGGGACCATAGAGAACTGATCAGCAGAGAAATACAGTAGTGGTGCGTAGAAGGCGGGGAGAAAAAATAAGGGAGGGTCAAACTGAGCATGCCCTAGAGGTCCTCTCAAATCCCTAAACAAAGATGAAGGAGAAAACTACTCCTTAATGGAAAAGGAAGGCGTAACAGACTTAAAGAAATATCAAAAGGTCAGGAGATCAAATCAAGCAATATGGATTATTACTAGGAAATTTACTCCATCACACTACAATATCTACTCAGCACAAGATTTATCTAAATTGCATATCAATTGAAAATTCAGTACTGCCAATGTACTCTCGATGTGGATTACTAGGAGTAATGCAACAGAAAATGTATTGCAAATGAAAATTACCCCCAGAATGCATATGTTAATAATAGTGCCCAGGTGCTGTTGCCATCCAAGAAGCCGGGAGATGTTCGTTCAGTTTTTACAAGCTGCATTACCCCAAAATAAACCCCATTTAACATGTGTAGGAGGGGAGGCGGCGGTTTGTGGGGATCAAGGCGGCGCCGCAGAGAGAGAGAGAGAGAGAGAGAGAGAGAGAGAGAGAGGACGCGGCCTGAGAGCGAACTGTCCGTGCGAGACGCGAGGCAGGGGCAAAACTGGAAACCCAGGAAATGTTGTAACGTGACAAGAGTTGTACTGCAAATCCTAAAACGTCTTATATTATGAAACGGAGGGAGTATTCAGTAACCGAAATCGATAGCGTGTTATGTTAAACAAAAAGGGAAAATGTTTGCTTGATGGATCGGGTTATGAGATGGGATCAGCTGCGGCGAAGACGATCGACCGAAAGATGGATGCATCTGCACTGGCTGGCTCGAATTTCCTGCTCTTCCGTTCCATCTGCTGCCTTCTGTTCTGTCTTTTCACTACAGCAAATTATACCACGTAACCGTGAATGGTTAAAAAAAACCATTCCTTCAAGGTGTGCACGTCTGTCTCTGCAGCCCGCGACACCTCTTTTACCCGTGCGTTGCTAGTTTTGATCCCGCAAGAGCATCTCTAGCCGATTGGTTAATTGTAGACGAGTAAACAGCCGAGCATTCTTAAATCTATATATATTCTGAGGAGTTAAAGGTTTGCCGTTTCTAGCCGGACCGGACTCCTATATTTGACTTATTTTTATCCAATTCTTTAACCTTTGTCACATACATTTCAAACAATTGCACGGTATTTCATCAATCATATGAACGATACAAATTCAACACATGCAACAAATAAGGAAAAAGTCCAAAACAAACCTTAAACTTGTAGACGAAAGCTAAATCGAAACCTAAACTTGTAATCCCGGAAGTTGGCACTCTAAACTTGTCAATCTCGGTCTATTTTAAACCTTAACACCATTTGAGTCGGGATTTCGCTGATGTGGCAGGTTAACCTATAAATGTTGACCTGGCCCATTTGTTATTTTCATCTTCTATCCCTAATCTCGGCAGGAGCATCCCAAATTATTCCTAAATTAGTCGAGGGCCTCGTCTGGGTAGCTTCGCGCTTGCGCGTATCCACGGTTCGGCCATCATCGTCGCTGGGAGATCTCTCCTAGTCGAGCAGCCTGCGTCAACAAGGGCCAAGCCAGTGAGTGGCATGGCCATAGGCAGGTCTGTCTTAGTGGAGTCATGGCGGTGCTGCTGGCGGACGTGGTGTTGCTCGCGTTCCAACTGTCGCCAGATCCGTCAAGAAAGAGTGATCCTAGTTCACTGCGGATCCCTCCATGATGCGCCTGAACTGGTGCAGGGTGCAATCTTGGTGCAGAATTGCAGATGTGCACGACAAGGCAGTGAATTGTTCTTATTCAAGCTCCTCCAATCAAATGTCCACTAGTGCCAGCTAGCTTGTCATGACTAATGGCCGTAAGCAATATCAATCAGGGCGTAGCAAGCAAGACCATCAAGTTAGCTTTGTTGAATCAAATCAAATATCGAGCAAGTTTGGTGCCTATGGGGCGGACGTAGTTTCCAGACATCTGTTGGGCGCTGCTCTGCGTGTAGAGGCCGCTCATGTCCTCTGCATCTATGGCGGCGGCCAGCTCCACCCACGGTGACGGCGTCTCCATGAGCCTGGTGCACGTGCCCCCGCGAGAGCTCCTCTGCTGCATGCGGCGACCTAAGGGCTGACGCACACGAGTGGGCGCAATTGCATCGACCAAGGAATATGAGAGATCCAGGAAGCAGGAAGGGGAAGGCATGCAGACCCAAATCGTCAGTGAGAGTAGTACTTTATCCTAGTTGGGATTATTGTATTCCCGGCGTGCCAAACATCTCTAGGGTCCAAAATAGACCGGGATCGACAAGTTCATAGTGCCAATTTTCGGGATTCAAACTTCAGGGTTCGATTTATCTTTCATCTACAACTTTAAGGTTTGTTTTGGACTTTTTCCAATGGATGAACCATTCAAATTAAAACATGCATAGAGTTCATCCAAAAAGCACCATGTTGATCAAGTTCATCCTAAAGGAACCACATCGATCAAATTTGGTAACAAAAACATAACATAGCATGTCTTAAATAGTGGAATACCTCCAAAAGCGATCACATCTACCACTAGCATACTACAAGAACTCAAAAAAAATTGTGCTCATTGCCACCTCCATCACCACCAAGGAAATCACCCCACAGTCAAAAAAAAGGAAATCACCCCCATGTCAACCACCATTCACACCCCCATGTCAACCACCATCACCAGATCCATGTCCACCAACATCACCACCCCCATGAGAGACATCCATTTGGGCTATGATTTGTTCATGAGTGAGCTCCCAATACCTCCTTGGCTTGACATCCATCGTGTCCGGGTCAATGAACATGATATCATGCACTTCGAACTTCCTTTCTGCAAACCTTTCCTCATTGAGGTCTAGGACGTGTGACAAGTCCAATTGAGACATGAAGTCATCCACCTCCATCTTTGTCGCACTACAATCAACAATAATAACAAGATCATCACCCTATGATTGATGCCATCACCAATGCCCCAGCCGAGAAGAAAAGGGATTTTTTACCACTTTGGCATTTCGTCAAGCAATTTGGCAGCCATGCCATGGTCCTCGGTGGCGGCTGTGATGGCCAGACCCACGGGATAAAGAGGTGTATTGATGGATGATACATTGCAAATGTATCTATAATTTTTTATGTTTCATGCTTGGTTTTATCCACTTTCTTGTGTTTTGATCCAACTTTGGAGTACTTTTCATATGATTTCTTGGACTAACCTATTAACAAGAGCCACAGTGCCAGTTGCCTGTTTTCTGCTGTTTTTGGTTCCAGGAAAGTCAGAAAATTAATATTCTCGGAATTGGACGGGACAAAAGCCAAAGTGCCTATTTTTCCGGAAGTCATCAAGTGCCAGAATATGAGACGGAGAGGGGCCAGAGGGCGGCCACACCACCTGGTCAAGGCTAGGCTGGCGCCCACGCCAGGGGGTGGTGTGGCCAGCCCAGGCACCCCCTCGGCCTCCCCTTCCGACTATAAGATGCCCTCGGGACGTAAACCCTAAGTACCCGATCAAAAATCCACAAAAGAGTCTGTAGCCGCCGTCATCTCCATCCCTAGACCGGGAGGGATCTGAAGCTCTTCCTAGCACCCTGCCGGAGAGGGGATTTCACCATGGAGGCCTTCTTCATCACCATGCAAGCCTCCGGTGTGATGCGTGAGTAGTTCATCTTTGGACTACAGATCCATGTAGTAGCTAGATGGCTGGTTCCCCTCCTTTGTGCTTTCATGTCTAGATCTTGTGAGCTCCGTTCATGATCAAGATCATCTATTTGTAATTCATACATGTTGTGTTTGCGGGGATCCGATGGATATTGAGATGCTATTTCAGATTGATTATTGATTCTATCATGTCTTTGTTATTTGAGATCTTGCATGCTTTCCGTTGTTAGTAGCTATCTTGGCCAACTAGATGCTAGCAACTCCAAGAGTTAGTATTTATGCTCGATAGTGGGTTCATGCCTCCGTAACTGGGAAGTGATGTAAATCTCTAAAGTACTAGATGTGCTGTTGCTACTAGGGAAAAACAACAATCCTTTGTTCATAGAACAATCGTATTGTTTACTTTACACGCAGTTCGTAAAGCAATAATCTGTTGCTTGTAACTTAATACTGGAGGGGGTTCGGATGATAACCTGAAGGTAGATTATTAGTCATAGATGCAGTTGGATGGCGGTCTATGTATTATGTTGTAATGCCCAATCAAGTCTCAGAGGATTCAAGATGATTAGTATATGCATGTATTGCTTTCTCGATGTTTGTCAATTGCCCTGCTGTAATTTGTTCACCCAGCATGTTATCTATCTTAAGGAGAGCCACCTCTAGTGAACTATGGATCCCGGTCCTCTTTGTTTACATACAATCTATAAACTGTTTACTGCTTTGTGTTTACTTTCTGCAAAATTTTACTTCTTTCCATTCGATACGTTTAATCCTTTATTTTCTGCAAAACATGGTGAGATTGACAATCTCATCACAAGTTTGGGACAAAGTTCTGTGGTTGTGTTGTGCAGGTCTCCACGTTGCTACTAGCACCGGTAGTGCGCCCTGCCAAAGCTCAGCTAGTAACACCTTTGGGGTGTTTCCTTGCTCCTACTGGTTCGATTAAACCTTGGTTTCATAACTGAGGGAAACTTGTCGCTGTGCTCATCATACCTTCCTCTTGGGGTTCCCAACGAGCTCTACATCAACACCGCCATCAAGCATTTTTCTGGGCGCCGTGCATTGAGCCATCAAGCAATTTTCCGCGGCGCTGTTGGGAGTCAAGGACATCTTCACAAGGGGAGTCCCTCATAACCAATCTCTTTACTTTGTTGTTTTTGTTTTGCTTAGTTTTCTTTTTGCTTTGTTTGCTTGTTTTGTTATCAAAAAACAAAAACAAAATTAGTTTTACAAGTTTGCTTTCTTATTTGAAAACCCAAAAAAATGACTACTCTTGAAAACACTAAGTTGTGTGACTTCACTAGCACCAACAACAATGATTTTATGAGCACACCTATTGCTCCACCTGTGACTGAAAATACTTTCTTTGAGATAAAACCTGCTTTACTCAATCTTGTTATGAGAGAGCAATTTTCTGGTATTGGTAATGAAGATGCTGCTTCCCATCTAAATAACTTTGTTGAACTTTGTGAGATGCAAAAGCATAGGGATATAGATGGTGATATTATTAAGCTAAAATTGTTTCCTTTCTCTTTGAGAGGAAAAGCTAAAGAATGATTGAATTCCTTAACTAGGAATAGTATTGATTCTTGGACTAAATGCAAAGATGCTTTTATTGCAAAATACTATCCTCCTGCTAAGATTATATCCATGAGAAGTGAAATAATGAAGTTTAAACAACTTGATAATGAGCATGTTGCTCAAGCTTGGGAAAGAATGAAATCTTTGGTAAAGAATTGTCCCACTCATGGAGTGACTGCTTGGATGATCATCCAAACTTTTTATGCAGGATTGAACTACTTCAAGGAACCTATTGGATTCTGCTGCTAGAGGTACCTTTATGACCATCACTTTGGGTGCTGCAACGAAACTTTTGGACAATATGATGGTTAATTATTCTGAATGGCATACTGAGAGAGCTCCACAAGGTAAGAAGGTAAATTCTGTTGAGGAAACCTCCTCCTTGAGTGATAAAATTGATATTATTATGTCTATGCTTGTTAATGGGAAAGCCCATATTGATCCAAATAATGTTCCTTTAGCCTCTTTGGTTACTCAAGAAGAGCAAGTTGATGTGAACTTCATAAGAAATAACAATTTTGGCAACAATGCTTATGGTAACAATGCTTATAGGAACAATTTTGGTAACAACAATTATAAGCCATATCCTCCCAACAATGGTAATGCTTATGGAAATTCTTACAACAATAATAAGAGTGCTCCCTCTGAACTTGAAGTTATGCTTAAAGAGTTTATTAGTAAACTTCTTTCAATAAAACTATTGAGGAAAAACTCTATAATGCTGAAAGAAATATAGCATCTTTAGCTGAAGCTCAATCTACTTTGAATAAAATGGCTGCTAAACTTGAAACTAATGAGAATCCCTTTGCAGCTACTAATGATATACAAGTAAGAATTGATGAAAATGTTAGACTATTAGCTGAATTACATGCTAAGTGGGAAAGAGAAGATGAAATTGCTAGAAACATTAGTGTTTCTACTATTACCACCACTAGTGTTGAGGCTAGTAATAGTTCTACTACTTTAGATGAGAAATTTGATTTTGATCTTGATGGTTGCAATATCTCTGAAGTTATTAAGTTCCTACAAAAGCTTGCTAAAAGTCCTAATGCTAGTGCTATGAACATGGCCTTTACAAAACACATTACTGATGCTCTCATAAAGATTAAAGAAGAAAAGATGAAACATAAAGCTTCTATTCCTATAAAACAAGAAGATGGTTGGGAACCCATCATTAATATGAAAGTGAATGACTTTGATTTTAAAGCTTTGTGTGATCTTAATAGTAGTGTTTCTATTACGACTAGAAGGATTTATGATATGCTTGATTTGCCTCCTCTTGAAGATTGCTATTTGAATGTCCCACTTGATGATAATGTTAAAAAGAAACTCATGGGGAGTCTTAATGATGTTCTTATTATGGTTAACAATTCCTATGTCCCCGTTGATTTCTATGTTTTGGATGTTGAATACAATGCTTCTTGTCCTATTACTTTGGAAAGACCTTTTCTTAGAACTGTTGGTGCCATCATTGATATGAAAGAAGGCACCATTAAATATCAACTCCCACTCAAGAAAGGTATAGAACACTTCCCTAAAAAGAGAGAAAAGATTTCTTTTGCTTCTCCTATGAAAACAAAATTTGGTCTTAATGCTTCTTCATTTGAGAACACTTGATTCTTTCTTTGCTTCTTATGCCTAACTTAAAGGCGTTAAAGAAAAGTACTTATTGAGAGATAACCCAAAAGTTTTAGATGAGTCTTGGAAGTTATTACTTTAGTAATAACCTCTCCTTATCCTTTTTATTTGCTTTTTGTGCCAAGAGTAACCTCTAATGAGAGAGAAGTAATGATTGGAAAAGTTGCTGCCCCGAAACAGATTTTTGTGCTTCACCGTAAACATTCGCGAGAGAGTTCTGTATGTCGGATTGAGCTGTACTTTTTTGTGCTTCTGCCCTAGTTTTTTATCTAACTTTCGTTAGTTCAACACTTCTTGATTTGAGCAACATAAGGTCTTCGAAAAAATTCGTCTTTACCTGCTGGTCTGTTTTGACAGATTTCTGCCATTTTCTGCATTTGCTTCTTGTTGGTTCCTTTTTGAGTTCTTTTGGGGAATTGAGCTTTTTGAGGGAAGTGCTACAGTAGATAGTGTTCTAATGAAAGTTTATTTGGTGTTAGAACTGAACCTTAAGACTTATTTATCTTAAGTGCACTAATGTTGCTAATAAGATTGTGTGAAGTTTTGTATGAAGGAAATTTTTTCAGGTGTATGGAAGGAATGAGTAATGAGATGAAGGATGGACTAAAGCTCAAGCTTGAGGATGCCACTTGTGTCACCCCAAGAAATATCCAAGAAGTACAAGCATCAAAGCTTGGGGATGCCCAAGGCATCCCCTTCTTCATCAATAAAAATCCCAGGTTTCTTCCAAACGCTTCATTTTTATTGTTTCATGCACAGTTGTGTTGTTCTTGGAGCGTCTTCTTTTCATTTTCGTTTGCTTTTGTTTGCTTAGTTTGCTGAATAAATTGGTTGGACCCCCTCTTTCATACATTAGTTTGCAAATAGTTTGGTTTGGTTTGGAAAAGAGTAGGAAAGTGCATGCTTATGTGGTAAAAAGAGCTTGTTTTTGACTGTGGCATATGCTTTGTCATGCCATGCTTGGTATTGTTTTGGCCTTACGCTTAGTATTCTTTGTTGTAGCATGACTTGTTATAACAGTTGAGATTGCTTAATGTGCCTTGGATGAATTATGCGTTGTTTTAGCATATTAAAGCATAGTATAGTGGTATTCTCCTTTGATGCTTTATTTGGGTTGACTTGGCACATGCTCACACCATGTTATGACTATATCAAGTCACCATAGCCTTTATGATCCTTTAGTTTTCAACTTGTAGTATCACTTTGTGCTTTGATCAATGATGTTTTGTCACTCTGCATGATTATGGCCATTATTGCTCTCTTAGTTTGTCGCTCCCAGTCTTTTGCTAGCCTCCACCACCAAGTATGAGTTCCACTCATGCATCCAACTCCCTAAACCAAGTTATTCCAAAGAGTCCACCATACCTACCTACTAGCTTATGCTATTCCAAGTATATTCATGCTTTTGTTTACCTTCCAAATTAAACTTGTTATGAGAAAACTAGTGATTAAAGATCTCATGAACTTGATGGCACACTTTACTTTACTTGCCCTTAATAAACTTGAACCATTGTGTCGTCTATGTTGTATATGCTTGCACTTATTTGTCAGGAATTAGCAGAACCATGCTTTCATGGGGAACGTTTTCAATATTGCACTTGGTACTTGTACCTAGTTGATATCATGCTCTTTTGTATATGGATGTCGTCGGTGTGAAATGAAAGGGGAGCTTGTAAGCCCATGGAGTTATGTATATGTGTTAGAGAAACGCCTGGGCCGTTGGTCTAATCCATGCTGACATGGTGGAAACCTGCAGCGTAACCATAATGAGCTGTCTATGAAGCATTCTTCTTATAAAAAAAGGAGTCCTATGTTGAGAAAAAAAAGAGACAAAAAAGATACTATGAAAAGAGGAAAGATAGAAAAAAAGCACCATATTCCCATGGTAAATAAGAAGAATGCTGAGATGCTCGTTGTCTGCTTGCCTTGTCATTTTGATATGGGGATTCTTCCGTATCATCGGGCAAGGGGTACCCTGTTAGCGGTTCTCTATGATACACATATACTTACAATGACAAGAACTTACCGGTGACTAAACTTGAGTAGCATGAGGAGCGGCCCTCGTATACAAGGGACATGTGATTTCTAACTTATACTTCGTCAAGCATGTACACCATAGTTTGTTCACTTTAACGTTAATCACTTCAAGATGCTTATGATAGGGGCAATGAGAGCTGAAAGCTATAAGTACCATAATTTTTGGAAGCTCTTTATGAGACTTAAATCCCTACTTCCTTTTATAAAAGGCCTTTCTTCCACCATTATATTGAGTCTTCACCTTCTATCTTTATGCACGTAGTTCGTAAAGCAATAATCTGTTGCTTGCAACTTAATACTGGAGGAGGATCGGATGATAACCTGAAGGTGGATTATTAGTCATAGATGCAGTTGGATGGCGGTCTATGTATTATGTTGTAATGCCCAATCAAGTCTCAGAGGAGTCAAGATGATTAGTATATGCATGTATTGCTTTCTCGGTGTTTGTCAATTGCCCCGCTGTAATTTGTTCACCCAGCATGTTATCTATCTAAGGAGAGCCACCTCTAGTGAACTATGGATCCCGGTCCTTTTTCTTTACATACAATCTACAATCTTTTACTCCTTTGTGTTTACTTTCTACAAACTTTTACTTCTTTCCATTCGATACGTTTAATCCTTTGTTTTCCGCAAAACACGGTGAGATTGAAAACCTCATCGCAAGTTGGGGACAAAGTTCTGTGGTTATGTTGTGCAGGTCTCCACGTTGCTACTAGCACCGGTAGTGCGCCCTGCCAAAGCTCAGCTAGTAACACCTTTGGGGTGTTTCCTTGCTCCTACTGGTTCGATTAAACCTTGGTTTCATAACTGAGGGAAACTTGTTGTTGTGCTCATCATACCTTCTTCTTGGGTTCCCAACGAGCTCTACATCAACACCGCCATCAAGCATTTTTCTGGGCGCCGTGCATTGAGCCATCAATGGACGAAGATGCACTACGAGCTACCGGGCTTGGAATAGCCTTATGTATCGCCCCGGCCACCTTCCTTTTCTTCTTGTTTTCCTCCTCCTTGGAGAGCTCCTTCTTGGCCGCAATCAGCTTTCTCTCCCACTTGCCGCTGGCCGAAGAAGGGGATAGCGACCCAGCCTTCACCGCGACCGGTGCAGCCTTGCCAGAGCCCTTGTCGCTGACCTTAATTGATGGTGTGGTGGCCCTCAGCAAATTTGTTGTCCCTAATCCATATTCCTTGACGCGAGTGCTAGCACGATGGTTGATTCTGGCATCGGCGAGCCAGTGAGGTGGTCGACGGGGTTGTGAAAGCGCCTTCTAGTTCCATTCTAGCCGGACTTGGAGGCATATGCGCTGACGTTAAGGGGGGCAAGGAGGGAAGGTGGAGGTGGTCGGGCTGAAAGGGAGATATTATTTTATGCGGAAGCCGCAGTCGAGTATATTTGAGGGAGTTGGCCTTCTCTTTGGGGGAAAACTCTTATAATTTGTTCTCTAACCGTTAGGAGATCGATTAGGTGTGATTAGCTAAAAAATATAAGGAGTTAAATGTTCTAAGGGATTGGCTAGAGATGCCCTAATATTGTTGTCGATACCATTATACACCACTCTGTTAGCTTCATGGCGGTATGTGTAATACATCAACCACCCATTAATCTACCATAACATTTTGGCTATGTGTAATACATCAACCACCCATTAATCCACTTGAAGGGAAACAAACAAACATTGTACCTCAATATGCACATCCCTCTCCTTCTATATTATGTGGATTTTTAGATTATTTCCTAGTACTTCAGTAATTCACCTCAACCTTAGGCAAAGGATGGGAGAGAGATCACATGATGTCAGACTCCAACACTTTCTCTTGTATCCCTTCTAATTCAGCACCCCTCACCCCTTCATCTATGATGTAGATATGGAAGCGCAAGCGAGCAATAATAGATATTATTATACTACTATTATGTTTGCCACTATGTGAAATTGTGAACTCCTGGTATTCTACCATATTAGATTGTATTAATGAAGCAGTTCGTTTGAACACCTACTTTGAGAGCTAAAAAGGTCAAATACTCATGGAGTGTATCCAACTTTTCCAAAGGAAAGTCATTCACATCAGTAACCAACCTTCTTTCATGACGGATGCCTCGGGACTATAAGAACAAATGAGGTCCTTAGGAAAATCCTTCTTTGGGGCAGTGCATATAAATGGTATGCGCAACTCCATCACCCTTGAAACCCTAATGTGCCACGCGTTTTATTGTGTCTAACTGCTAGTTTCATGTTTTGGATTCCTCTGGGTCACCCTTTCTCGCTAGAGAGCTAGTTTCTCTGGGCAATACAAGATAGAGATGTAAGTCTCCTCAGGGATTTGCACCATCGTGACCTTGCTCGTTATGTGTGTTTAGTTGTAGCCGTGCCGATTTGCGCTCGGTTGCTTGTGAGGGTCATTTAGCTTGCAAGCACAATTTGATTGTATAATGTGCGTGAGCCCTGCTTAGATAATTGTGATCTCATGACTTCACTTTCAATTCTGGAGGTTTATTGGGTTTACTTGGCGATTGCTTTCAGTATAACTATATCAAAACCAATCCACTAACTTAGATTTATAATTTCATAAAAGATCTAATCCTATAGTTTATTTTTCAACCCTAGGATTATCGGTCACACTTAACACTTTTTATTTACAGAAATCTTAGACAAAATATTATGATCTTCTCTTAATGGTTTTTTTTCCTCTCCAATTTTTTTATGTATATAGAATCTCACGGATTATTTGTGGTCCTACACACCACCACAATCAAGACACTAAGACTTAGCCACATTATTCACAGGACTTACTTTTCCAGGATCAAACAACAAACTTGATGTGAATGTATAACTTAAGATTTATGTACCAAATAATAACCGACAAATATGAAAATTCCGAAGCACATTTGCGTGAAAAATATAAGCACACTTAGTAATAATCGTAGTTCAATCCAATATAAAGGAAACAAACAACTACATACTGCTACTAGACTGATTTTGTATACTACAAATAAATGTACCAAAAAAATATTAGCACACACTGTGTAGGAGGTGGCTCTGTTTGCAGATTTCAGTCCAGTAACAAGAACAACTAGGACTACACAGATGAATTACTTCATGAGTTATTGTTAAATATATCCTTGGCCAAATCATAAAGCAAAACATAAGTGGTATCTTTTTTGGTCAAGAAATGTTTTTTTAAGCAATACATAAGCTAAAATTTAAGTATAGAATAGTCCAGAACAGAGGAGAAGTGTATTTGGCATTTGTGCAGCCAAAGACCAACCATATGCCGTATCTTTCTGGATAGTGCACATGGCAAAATCTAGTGTATCAAAATGAAGATTTAACGACTGGTATTCATTATAGTCAGCAGTAACTACAGTGTACACCATATGGTACTTCATATATATATATATGGAAAATCTTTCTTACTCCTGGGTGTAGTTACAACCACGTCTTATATACTCCTATACAAAAGTATACGTGATACTTTTTTGGTTTGAGTATGTTCATGTACTACATCTAAGATACTTCAAATCAAGTTATGTGAAAAAATACAAGTGGAGCCATAGTTTGCCCTATATTTCCAAAATACCCTTCATATTTGTAACTAAAATAAGAGTATGTAAAAAAAATATGCATACTACCTCAAAAGTAGTATATATACTATCAAATAGTCTTATAATACTTCATATTACGCATACATACTTTTCGGTATGATAGATACTGCCTACATGGTGTGAAACACATGTGTGTGTAGTTACACCCGGGAGTAGTATATATATATATATTGGATCTAGCTCCATATATACATTTTTCCTTTTCTAAAATGACATATGTTAATTAAGATGTAGAATGTTCATTACAATAACGTAAAACTAGGCTAGACACGTGGGTACATCTATTATTTTGCTTGATCTTTGTTCTTAACCATTGTGCTTGTGTTGCTTTGTCGTGGTCTCAAACATCAATATGTAGAAGAGGATTGGACATTTTGGTTTGCATCTAAGAATGTAAAGGTCGCAGCCTTGTTAGGTGGCGTCTATACCATGAAAGGTAAGACGATGACGAAATTGTGTAGTTATTGTAATTGGAATATGGGATATAGTTTGATGTAGAGAGTATTGGTTATTCAAGGTATTCTTCCTTTTATGATGTATACTACCAAAGAATGAGATATTGAGAGGGGAAAACGTCATTCCATGACTCACTAATTGCATCTTAAAAAAATTAAGGTTTTGTTCGCGCAAGTGAGGCGAGTTATGTACTATTTTGCCCAATTTTTTTATTTTTTGGTGACAATTTATTTTCTGTTATCCACTGGCTAGCTATTTCTTAGATGGTACGAAATAAGTTTATCATGTCACGATTTACCAACTAGAAATGGAGATTAACTTAGTCTTACAAGGAGATGATAACATAAAAACATGAGTATAGTGGGACAATCCTCAACGGTGAACACGCACTAAGAGTGAAGTAAAAGTACGAACAATAGATACATCACATATACTCCCTCCGTTCAGAAATTTAAGACATTTTAGCTTTGTGAATCGAATGTATCTAGACCTCTTTTAGTGTATAATTTCACTCAGAATCTATACACTAAAGGATAATTAGATACATTTATTTCACAAGCTAAAATGTCTTATATTTCTAGACAGAGGAAGTACTATGTATCAGCAGAGCTTGCTTGTAATTAACTATGCACCATGGGTAACGAAGTGATCTAACCACTCCCGCATCAAGGGCACCAATCGTTCACAAGGTAAACACACCATTGTGTAGGTGCACCTACGCTGCTGAAGACGGCCCTACGAATGACATAGGCATGTTCACATTCACGAAAAATGACATTAGCGACAACATCATCTTGGCACAACAATAGTGTGTATCGGCAGCATCATCACCCTTGGACACAACAATGGCGGGCATCAGCGCCATGGTGATCTTGGCATGGGCGGATCACCTACACAAGATTAATCTACATTCTAGGTTATAATTTTGTAAACTTTGAAGCACATACTCCCTCTATTCTAGATTAATCTACATTCTAGGTTATATTTTTGTTTCATATCAATCTACATTTTAGGTTTTAGTCATTGATTGCATTTTCGAAACAAGAAAAACATATAAAATGAAGTAGTCTTGCCCTCTCTACTAAATGTCATTAAACTGAATGTAGCTTGGATTAATTGTTCACGCATATCTAAGTAGTACAACTAAATGACTTGCTAATTTGTTTTAAATATTGTAGAACATAGATTATATCATATTTATGTACTACAAAAATACCGGGAAAACATATATGTGGCACACTTTGTGGAGGAGGTTGTTGTATTTTATAGTTTCGGTTGATTAACAAGAACAAATAGTACCGCATCTAGGCGGATGAATTATTTCATGAGTTACGGTTATACATAAATATTTGGACAACAAAAATCAAAAAGCTAAAAAATAAGTGATATCTCTTTTAGATGAGAATTATTTTTTGGGAAACAAACAAGCTAAAACTATAAGTATAGAATAGTTTAGAGCAAAGGAGAAGTGTATTTGGTGTTTGTGAAGCCGAAGATCACCCAATTGTAGAATCTTCTGGATAGCGCACATGTTAAAATCTAGTGTATCAAATATCCAACTACTGATATTCAAATTTACTTTTATCAGTTCTATTATATGATACTTTAGAGATTTATATGTTCTAGATCGACCTCTGTACAAACATTTTTCATGAATGGTGCGGCAAGGGAGTGAGGGTGGCCTGCTTGCTGAGAGGGAGCACAGGGCGTGTTGGATCCTCTCGTACCCATGTCGCTAGGGAGGGAAAGGAGGATATCGCCAACCACCGCATGGGCAGAGGAGCGCTCGGAGCTCCTCCACATCAACAGGAAGAGGTAAGAGCGCGTCGATGGATGCCTCGGCTAACGCCACCGCCACTAGGGAGAGGTAGGAGCGCATGGACCTAGGGAAGGGGAAGCTTCAAGGCGGTGTCACGTGCCCGCCGATGGTGACGAGAGAGAGCGAGACTGGGGCGCCGCTCAGTGGGCTCGGTCGGCCATTGGCGGTTCGTTCGATAGAGGATAGAATGCAGGAGAGGAGAACCGGAGATGTCGGGAGTTTTCTAGAGGCCACACGCCAGAAACGGAAGGTATGCATTCAGTCAAAGCGGTGGAAACGCCCATATTAACCATATCATCGCGGCACAACGGTGGGAGCGACGACGTGGCGGCCGCCGGTTGGTTAAAAGCAGGAATCTACAGTACCAAGACATTTGTTGTTCCATCGCGATGCCGTGAATCGCTGAGAGGGCGCGAATCCTTTGCCCCATAACATATCTATCTATTTTGGAAAACTAACTTGGAAGACTTAGAACTCAAACTATGTCATAACTATAAGTGAAGAAGGAAATAAGACGATAGTTTAGCATTTGGTAGTAGTTTTACTAATGACTAACTTGGAAAAGCAGCTCACCTCATCTTTTCAAATCATATGCTACACAAGTAAATCACAAAGCATCCCTAACCAAATTTTAGAGCACCTCCTAAATAATATTAAAGCATCATTTTGAAATGAAACTTAACGGACTGAATTGCTGCTGAAGACACGAGAACTTTACTGCTGGAGATTTTTTTCAAGAAAGGGCATTAAAAATTTGACCAGCGCCTTCGACTTAAGAAGCCGCAACCTTAATTTTTACTATCTAGAAATACAACACTTCCTCTCATTGCCGGCAGAATACCTCTTATAAATTATTTTCTTAACGTATTGTTTGTTTTTTGTGCAGTCGTAGAAATATTTGTATTGCTTATCAAGAGAGTAGAACATGTACCACATATTGGAAGGAGCAAAAGCACACGAGATCTCTTAATTCTTGAATACAGGCATCTCTGCCTTTCCCAGAACTGACGTACAAGAAAATAGCTCAGCAGGTTCTACACGATGGATAGGAGAAGCAAACTTTTTATTGCCAGAAATCATAATTTACATCCCAGGGACCAGAGTACTGGACGGTGGTAGTATGCAGTGCATACAACGAGCTAGTTCCTACATCCAGAACGCTACAGGAGAAAACAATGGGGCATGCTTCGACACTGTATAGGAGTTGGTTTGCAGCTCTCCCTTATGAGAGTACTTGAGGCCAAAGGTGGTGATGTGGAGAATGCAACCATCACGATCACGACCAAAAGCATCATCTCCGTCATGCAACACACACTCCACAAGGCAAAACTTGGCATCGCTGCCCATGTGTGTGAAATTGGCTGTTGGCGCTGGCACTCGGCTGTTAAGGGCATTGCAGAGCAACCTTTCCTGGAGTATCTTGCAGTCCGGCTGTGACTGGCTTTTGCTGGAGCGGCGGGAGGCAACTTGGCAAGAGCAGACGTAGCCATCCTTGTTAAGCCCAACCCATGCATCCAGCATGCTGTCGAAGTAGCCTTGGCCGTTGAAAGGCAAGGACCATTGCCCATGCGACCTCCGCCGGCGGTGCTCGGTGTCCAAGGAGAAGGTGTAAACGGACTTGGGGCGTGGGTTGTCGTACTTGCTGTGCGCTGAGAAGAAGATGGTGTTCCCATCTGGGTGCAAGGCATAAGAGTCGATGATTTCGTTATTAGTGAATGGCCATGGCGAAGGCACACTTTGCCAGCACCAGTCCATGGTTGGCCTTGGAGCCCACGGATCGTCGTTGTCTGTGGGTGCCCACGACATGAACTTCAAGAACTGCTGCGGGTTCTTAATGAAATGTGGGAATGCATACAGCATACTGGAAGTAGCAATAGACCTGTAGTCGTCACCTAGCAGTGATTCCGGGAGGGGAGGGCCAACGGCCAGCCCTGCTGCCTCTGTATCGTAAACAAGGCTGGGCGTCTGTCCACAGCGTGGGTTGGTGGCAATGAAGATGTTGCTGCCCATGGCAGCAAAGATCATGGAACGACCAGTTACAGGTGTGATTATCCGGACGACGCCAGGCTCCCTGAGGTCAGAGTCCTTGTCATGGTCAATCTTGTGGATGGTGAATCCTTTGCTCCAGTCATCCAGCACAAGATAGAGGTTCTTCTGCTGCTTCTGCAACCATTCGATCCAGCTGGGCCCATTCGATCCAGCGGGCCTTTCGACAACCATCGTCCCGCGATCTCGCGTCCGGTGCGTCCGCATATATACATGTAAACAGAAAAAAACGACAAAACCATTGAACCCGCAAATTGTACTCTCACTCCATCCTAACTATGTTTCACACCGATACACGCTGACACGGTCAAAACAATGACGATGATCGAGCACATGGCCAAAGTTACCCGTCCCCTTCCTGGGTCCAATTGCAACACAGAGAAAAAAGAAACAGCTCAATGACCAACTTCTTCTCCAAGGAAATAAAAGCACAAAAAAGAGGGGAAAACAGATCTAGAAGCTCACCTCACATCTTCAACCTCCAGAGCACACCCAAAAACGCCACGACAGATCTATCTTTCAATCTCTAGCAAAACTTAAAAAACAGGTGAAAAAAGGAACAATTGTAAGAGAAAGTTCAGGTACCTTTCCTTTCAAACCTATAGCAAAACTTGGGTTGGTTAGTGATGTCCGTGGGGGAGGGGGAGGGTTGGGAACCACACGAAATTAGATGAAATTCCATGAAAAAAAATGTTCTAATATCTGTTCTGGCCATGAAATTCTAGATGTATCACGGTCAATCTTTCTCACTGTCTATGTTTAACATTGTAGATATTTCTATTTCTGCCTATGTCCAAAGTTGAACAAATGTAATTATGAACTCTTGAATTGAAAATCATGCATGTGGAAACAGAAAATTAGAACTCTTTGCTACTACATAGGTCATAGTTTCAAAGTAAACTAGACAAAAAAATATGTTGGTATGTCTATGCCTATCCATGATAACACATGCATATAAGTAGTTTGCAGGGGTTACCCACCAGATAATAGATAACTTAAGACACGCACAATGGTTGATAAGACTATCTTATCTTAATTTTTTCATGTAATCTAGATATAATAATAAAACATGATGTACAATGAATTATATTTTAGTCTTATCTCTAATAACTTGACATTCTAAATATGTGGTGAGAGAGATTGTTGTTAAGATGTCATCCCTTAGCTAAGGGAAGACAACACTCTTTTTTTATTTCTCTCTTTTCCACATCACTAATCACATTGCTAAGATATAACTAAGATATAACCATTATGCGTGCCCTTACCCATCCTATCAGTAATAAGTTACCCACAATTTTTTATAAAGTTGTCCACTTGCTTAAATTGATAAAACAACTGACATTTTGCATGATTTGATTGGCAGGAAAAGATAATAAAAAATAGATATCAACCTTAACTTCGAACCTCAAAGCGATGACTCTCACACAAATGGTCAAGTGCAAGCAGTCGTAGGTGAGGTCGAACCTCACGAGAAAATGCAACTATTGTATAAGAAAAGGTATCTCACACGCTTGGCCAAGTGCATGTTAAAAATGTAGGTGTGGTATATACTAGAAGTTATAAAATGTTTATACTTGTATCTATCAAAAAATTATCCATGGTAATTTAGCTCAATTACCCATTTCAGTAGCATTAACTTACCCATACATGCTAAATAAGGCTATCCATGGTAATTTAGTTCAATTACCCATGCCAGTAGCACTAAATTACCCATACATGCTAGACAAGGTTATGCATGGTAATTCCGTTTAATTACCCATGTATCCATACTTATTCAGTTCAGTTACCCATGTCTACAAGCACTAACTTACTATTTGAACCTCAAGGCGATGGCTCTCACACGCATGATCATGTGCAAGAAGCCAGAGGTGAGGTCGAACGTCATGAACAAATGCAACTATGTGCAAAAGGAGACGGCTCTCACGCGATTTGGCCAAGTGCAACTTCAAAATGTTGGTGTGGTATATCCTATAAGTTATAAATGTTTGTACTTGTATCTTTAAAAAAAGTTATACATGGTAACTAAGTTCAGTTACCCATGCCAGTGGCACTAACTTACCTACACATGTTAGATAAGGTTATCCATACATATTTAGTTTAGTTATCCATACCTAGAAGCAATAACTTATCCAATCAGAATGAAGTTAGCAAAAATGAAGTTAAAAACAAGAATAATGCTCAAGTAATTAAACCAAAAAATTCAAAGTATGTAGTACCTAAGATACACATGTTAAGATTTATACACTTAAAATTATCTCATGAAAAGTAGGGGTAATTTGCCCACCAGTGAACAAAATAACTTATTCATGCACTTACCATTAAGTTATCCACAAGTAAGAATTAAACTTACCAATGCTTTCCTAATAAGTTATCCATACTTTTTTGTAAACTGGTGAAAAATATCCAATGTAGGTGACGCGCATATTATAGTGCATAGTGAAGTGAAGATGATTTACAAGAAGCTAGCAACAACAACAGATGGAAGCATTGGGGAGCCGACGAGAAACATTGGTTGTTCCAATGAAGATAATTGGAATGAACATAGAGATGATGCCCACTCCACTACCTCAGCCACCCACTACTCATATGCGCCTTGAAAGTTTTGAATCAGCAAAGGAACACTACATGGTGTATGCACAGAGGAAAGGGTTCAGAATAAGGATAGATTGGCCGAGAAAAGGAAAACATGGCGAGTATAACAAGGTGAACCTTGTGTGCGCAAAAGTAGAGAAAATGTATGAAGCAAAATAGGACATGTAGAATCAAAAGAGTGAAGTCAAGAAAAGAAAGAAAACACATATCCAAGAATAGCTTGTGTAGCGCATATGTATATAAAAGAACAAAGATGCATGGTTTTATGCTCAATACTTCTCTGATGATCATAACCAACCATTGATCACAAAACCATCTCTAACAAGGTTCCCGCGTTCACACCGCAACATACCAACAGAAGAAAGAGATTTCTTGAGGCTGCTATGGGAGTGCAACATTCCTACAAGCCGGCAGATGCAGCTAATGGCAAAGTTCTATGGGAAGCTTAATAACGTGTCATACACAGAGAAGCATGTGGCAAACCTAAAAGAGTCTTTCAAATATAACATAAATAATCATGGCATGCAAGATACGTTAGCATTCTTTGGAAAAATGAGGGCTAAAGACAAAGATTTCTTCTGTAAAATAAAGCTTGATAAAGAGGACAAGGTTGAGAACATCTTCTAGGTAGATGGTTGATGTCTACGCACTTCTATTCTTGTAGACAGTTGTTGGGCCTCCAAGTGCAGAGGTTTGTAGAAAAGTAGCAAGTTTACCTTTAAGTGGATCACACAAGGTTTATCGAACTCAGGAAGGAAGTGGTCAAAGGTATTCCCTCTCAAGCAACCCTGCAATCAAGATACAAGAAGTCTCTTGTGTCCCCAACACACCCAATACACTTGTCAGGTGTATAGGTGCACTAGTTTAGCAAAGAGATGGTGAAATACAAGTGGTATAGATAATTATAAGTCGTAATAGTGATAGAAAATAGCTTGATGGCGTGGAAGAGTCTAAAGGCAAACTGAAATAAAGATGGAAGCAAGCAAACATGTAACAGATCTAATTGCAAACGGTGTTTCAATGCTTAGAAACAAGGCCTAGGGATCATACTTTCACTAGTGAACACTCTCATATAAATATACTCTTTATGATACTACTCTTAACTACTCTCCGGTTGGACACTCTAATCGTTGGTAGGGCTGTAACAGCACACCTCAAAGTAAGTCTTTCCCATCTAGATAACCCCACACTGTCACCTTGAGTACTAGATGGTTCCAACAAACACCACAATTTTATAAAGACATCCAACTCCAAATATAACTCATAACAAGTATTTGTAATCTCTAGCCTAAGTGCCACCATGGTGTGCACACTGTCAACTTCACACACATGGGGAGAGCAGAGATCTATTAAAGCACTTGAGTAGCAAGGTAGATCTATAGATTACAAGCTCATGATCTCAATAAGACCATGCATAGAGAGAGAGAGATGAACACATAGCTACCGGTAGAACCCTTAGCCTCGAGAGAGAACTACTCCCTCATCATCATGGGAATCAGCAACGGTGATGGAGATGGTGGTGGAGATCGATGGAGATGGCTCCGGGGGCACTTCCCCGTCCCGGCAGGGTGCCGGAATAGAGACTTTCTGCCCCCGAATCTCCCCTTCGGTGGCGGCGGTGTTGCGGAACTTTTCGTGGCTGGAGGCTTGACTCTTTAGGGTTTTTGCCTCGGGAGGAATATATAGGCGAAGGAGGCAAGGTCGGTGGCCAGCCAGGGGGCCCACACCATGCCCTGGCACGTCCTAGGGGTACTCGCGCCTGGGGGGTGTGGCCACCCTGTGGCCCCTCTCCGACTCTCCTTCTGGCTCCGTGAGTCATTCGGGAAAATAGGGACTTTGGCTTTTGTCCCATCCAATTTCGAGAATATTCATTTTCTGACTTTCCTGAAACCAAAAACAGCAGAAAACAGGCAGCTGGCACTGTGGCTCTTGTTAATAGGTTAGTCCAAGAAATCATATGAAAAGTACTCCAAAGTGTGGACAAAACATAAGAAAGTAGATAAAACCAAGCATGGAACATCAAAAATTATAGATACATTTGCAATGTATCAACATCCCCAAGCTTAACTCCTCCTCGTCCTCGAGTAGGTAAGTGATAAAAAGAAAGAATAATTTTTGAGGTGACATGCACCATCATAAACTTGATCAAAGTATTTGTAAAACATTCAAAGCTGGGATCATAGTACTTCAGTCATAACATGAAAGACAAAGTTCTAGAAATAAGACAAAGAAACTATGATGCAACATGAAAAGGCATAAACAAAAGATTCATGGATAACAATGCTTTGCAAGACGTTTGTTTGTTTCACATAAAGAAAACATAGCATAATAGTATTCAGCTTGTCCCTCATAGAGTAGCAAATATAAATGCATAGGACACCTTCAAAGTTCATAAGAGTGACTAGATACAATTAGTTTAAAACAAGCAATATCAAAGCTATGCATCAATCAACAAGTCTTGGAACAATGCACATAGAACTAAGAATGGCCACTATGCTCTCAAAATAGGTGCATAAAGGTAGAAGGTGGAGACTCAATATAATGGTGAAAGAAAGGCCTTCATAGAAGGAAGTAGGGATTCAAGTCGCATAAAGAGCTTCCAAAAATTATGGTACTTATAGCTTTCAGCTCTCATTGCCCCTATCATAAGCATCTTGAAGTGATTAAGGTCAAAGTGAACAAACTATGGTGTATATGCTTGACGAAGTATAAGTTAGAAATCTCATGTCCCTTGTATACGAGGGCCGCTCCTCATGCTACACAAGTTTAGTCACCGGTAAGTTCTTGTCATCGTAAGTACATGTGTATCATAGAGAACCACCAACGGGGTACCCCTTGCCCAATGATATGGAAGAATCCCCGTATCAAAATGACAAGGCAAGCAGACAACAAGCATCTCAGCAATCTTCTTATTTACCATGGGAATATGGTGCTTTTTTCTCTCTTCCCTCTTTTCATAATATCTCTTTTTTTCGTTTTCTCTTTTTTCTCAATATAGGACTCTTTTTTATAAGAAGAATGCTTCATAGACAGCTCATTATGGTTACGCTGCAGGTTTCCACAATGTCAGCATGGATTAGACCAGCGGCCCAGGCGTTTCTCTAACACATATACATAACTCCATGGACTTACAAGCTCCCCTTTCATTTCACACCGACGACATCCATATACAAAAGAGCATGATGTCAACTAGGTACAAGTACCAAGTGCAATGTTGAAAGCGTTCCCCATGACAACATGGTTCTGCTAATTCCCAACAAATAAGTGCAAGCATATACAACATAGACGACACAATGGTTCAGGTTTATTAAGGGAAAGAAAAGTAAAGTGTGCCATCAAGTTCATGGGAGCTTTAATCACTAGTTTTCTCATAACAAGTTTAAT
The DNA here is from genome assembly GCA_023614405.1 of Avena insularis. NCBI lineage: Eukaryota > Viridiplantae > Streptophyta > Magnoliopsida > Poales > Poaceae > Avena > Avena insularis. The sequence goes on along the minus strand of CM042696.1, from coordinate 34,862,032 downwards.
TTGGAAGGTAAACAAAAGCATGAATATACTTAGAATAGCATAAGCTAGTAGGTAGGTATGGTGGACTCTTTGGAATAACTTGTTTTAGGGAGTTGGATGCATGAGTGGAACTCATACTTGGTTATGGAGGCTAGCAAAAGACTGGGAGCGACAAACTTAGAGAGCAATAATGGCCATAATCATGCAGAGCGACAAAACATCATTGATCAAAGCATAAAGTGATACTACAAGTTGAAAACTAAAGGATCATAAAGGCTTATGGTGACTTGGGATAGTCATAACATGGTGTGAGCATGCGCCAAGTCAACCCAAATAAAGCATCAAAGGAGAATACCACAATATTATGCTTTAATATGCTAAAACAACGCATAATCCTTCCAAGCCACATTAAGCAATCTCAATTGTTTATAACAATTCATGCTACAGCAAAGAATACTAAGCATAAAGCCAAAACAATACCAAGCATGACATGACAAAGCATAGGCCACAGTCAAAAACAAGCTCTCTTTACCACTTAAGCATGAACTTTCCTACTCTTTTCCAATCCAAACCAAACTATTTGAAAACAAATGCATGAAAGAGGGGGTCCAACCAATTTATTCAGAAAACAAATCAAACGAAAAACCAAAACAAAAACGAAAAAGAAGACGCTCCAAGAACAACACAACTGTGCATGAAACAATAAAGATGAAGCGTTTGGAAGAAACCTAGGATTTTTATTGATGAAGAGGGGGATGTCTTGGGCATCCCCAAGCTTTGACGCTTGTACTTCTTGGATATTTCTTGGGGTGACACGTCTGGCATCCCCGAGCTTGAGGTTTAGTCCATACTTCATCTCATTACTCATTCCTTCCATACACTTGAAATTTTTCCTTCATACAAAACTTCACACAATCTTTATTAGCAACATTAGTGCACTCAAAATAATAGGTCATTGGGTTCAGTGCTAACACCAATAAAACTTCCATTAAAACACTAGCTACTGTAGCACTTTCCTCAAAAATCTCAATTCCCCAAAAAAACTCAAAAATGAACCAACAATAAGCAAATGCAATAATGGCAGATATCTGTCAAAACAGACCAGCAGGTAAAGACGAATTTTTTGAAAGACCTTCTATTGCTCAAATCAAAAAGTGTTGAACTAACGAAAGTTAGATAACAACCTGGGACAGAAGCACAAAAATTCACGCCTCAAAAGGACGTACAGAGATTTTACACGTATTTTTACAGTGAAGCACATAAATCTGTTTCGGGACAACAACTTTTCCAATCATTACTTCTCTCTCATTAGAGGTTACTCTTGGCACAAAAAGCAAATAAAAAGGATAAGGAGAGGTTATTACAGAGGTAATAACTTCCAAGACTCATCTAAAATTTTGGGTTATCTCCCAATAAGTACTTTTCTTTAACGCCTTTAAGTTAGGCATGATAGTTTGAGAAGATGCTCATATAAGAAATATGAATTGAAGTAAAAGAGAGCATCAAGAAGCAAATATAAAACACATATGAGTCTAACCCACTTCCTATGTATAGGAATATTGTAAAGAAACAAGTCATGAAAGCACAAAGCACCAAGCATAGTAAAGCAAAACAAGTGCAACTTCAAAAAATTCAACATAAAGAGGGGAAACTTAATATTATTGAGATGCATAAAACCATGTTTCCCTCTCTCAAAATAACTTTCAGTAGCATCATGAATAAACTCAACAATATAACTATCACATAAAACATTCTTATCATGAGCCACATGCATAAAAGAATTAATACTCTCCACATCAAAATAGTCATTCTTATTAATTGTAGTGGGAGCAAAATCAACAAAATAGCTATCATTATTATTCTCATCACCATAATCATCAAATATAGGATGCATATTGTAGTCATAATTAATTTCCTCCTCAATAGTAGGTGGACTAAAAATATCATATTCATCATTGTAATCATCATATATTGGAGGTTTGGTATCATCATAAGCAATAGAATAGCTATCTTCCAAAGCTGGGGAACTAAAAAGATCATTTTCATAAAAACTAGCTTCCCCAAGCTTAGCCTTTTCCATAGCATTAGCAATAATGGTGTCCAAAGAATTCATACTAACAACATTGCTATTAGCATGCAAATAAAGTTCCATAGGTTTTTTAATTTTCTCTTCAAACACTTCATGTCCTAACTCAAGATAAATACTATAAAGCTCTCTAATTTTTTTTGTTGTTTTCCATTAAGCCTAACTAGTGAAAACAAGAAACAAAAAAAACAAAATTGCATAATTTAAAGGAAATAACTTCGAGCACTCACACCGGAGGATGTGAGTACCTTTTACCTTACCTCCCCGGCAACAGCGCCAGAAAATAGGCGTTTGCCGTGGGAGGTTCTTCTTCTTTAATCTTCCGGTGTGAATACCTTTTACCTTACCTCCCCGGCAACGGCGCCAGAAAATAGCTTGATGTCTACGCACTTCTATTCTTGTAGACAGTTGTTGGGCCTCCAAGTGCAGAGGTTTGTAGAACAGCAGCAAGTTTTCCCTTAAGTGGATCACCCAAGGTTTATCGAACTCAGGGAGGAAGTGGTCAAAGGTATTCCCTCTCAAGCAACCCTGCAATCAAGATACAAGAAGTTTGTTGTGTCCCCAACACACCCAATACACTTGTCAGGTGTATAGGTGCACTAGTTTGGCGAAGAGATGGTGAAATACAAGTGGTATAGATAATTATAAGTGGTAACGGTGATAGAAAATAGCTTGATGGCGTGGAAGAGTCTAAAGGCAAACTGAAATAAAGATGGAAGCAAGCAAACATGTAACAGATCTAATTGCAAACGGTGTTTCAATGCTTAGAAACAAGGCCTAGGGATCATACTTTAACTAGTGAACACTCTCATATAAATATATTCTCTTTATGATACTACTCTTAACTACTCTCCGGTTGGACACTCTAATCGTTGGTAGGGCTATAACAGCACACCTCAAAGTAAGTCTTTCCCATCTAGATAACCCCACATTGTCACCTTGAGTACTAGATGGTTCCAACAAACACCACAATTTCATAAAGACATCCAACTCCAAATATAACTCATAACAAGTATTTGTAATCTCTAGCCCAAGTGCCACCATGGTGTGCACACTGTCAACTTCACACACATGGGGAGAGCAAAGATCTATTAAAGCACTTGAGTAGCAAGGTAGATTTATAGATTACAAGCTCACGATCTCAATAAGATCATGCATAGAGAGAGATGAACACATAGCTACCGGTAGAACCCTTAGCCTCGAGAGAGAACTACTACCTCATCATCATGGGAATCAGCAACAGTGATGGAGATGGTGGTGGAGATCGATGGAGATGGCTCCAGGGCACTTCCCCGTCTCGGCAGGGTGCCAGAACAGAGACTTTCTGTCCCCCGAATCTTCCCTTCGGTGGCGGCGGCGCTGTGGAACTTTTCATGGCTGGAGGCTTGACTCTTTAGGGTTTTTGCCTTGGGAGGAATATATAGGCGAAGAAGGCAAGGTCGGGGGCCAGCCAGGGGGCCCACACCATGCCCTAGCGCGGCCTGGGGGTACTCGCGCCTGGGGGGTGTGGCCACCCTGTGGCCCCTCTCGGACTCTCCTTCTAGCTCCGTGAGTCATCCGGGAAAATAAGAACTTCGGCTTTTGTCCCGTCCAATTCCGAGAATATTCATTTTCTGACTTTCCTAGAACCAAAAACAGCAGAAACTAGGCAGCTGGCACTGTGGCTCTTGTTAATAGGTTAGTCCAAGAAATCATATGAAAAGTACTCCAAAGTGTGGACAAAACATAAGAAAGTAGATAAAACCAAGTGAAAGGACACAGATGTCGCCTAGAGGGGGGTGAATAGGCGATTTAAAACTTTTACAAGATGGGCTTAACAAAGGTGGAATAAAACTAGTGTTTACTTTGTTAAGCACAAAACCTAGAACAACTAGGGTTCACCTATGTCCACCAACGACTTATGATAAGCAAGACAACCAACTATGTGATAGCAAGATATAGACTTCAAGCACGAAGACTATCACAAAGTAAGGTGCATGAGTAAGAGCTCGGGTATAGAGATAACTAAGGCACCCGAAGATGACGATTATTACCGAGTTCCTCCCAACAACGGAGTATGTCTCGTTTGGAGAGGGGGTGGTATCAAACCACCAATGCCACAGAAGGCCTCCCTTATTCTCCAGATGAATCTCACCCCAATGGGATTGATCCACCCTTCCACTATCAGCAACCTTCGAGGTGGTAGCCGGCACCTTTACAACAAGTTCGAGGCACACATCCACAACTTAATTGGAGGCTCCCGAATACAAGCAAGCTATCAAACAATCAAAGACAAGCTTGTAAGAATCAATTGAAACCAAAACAAGGCTTAGGGTTTCCAATGAAACCCTAGAGCAAGGGGCCCTCAAGTGAATGAGGGGGAAATGAAGATCTCTCTTGGTGAAGCTGTAGATCAAGGCCTCCTCCTCCGATTCCCAAAAGATCAGTGAGTTTGGGTGGTTGGATGAAGATATCTTGGAGTTTTGGTGGCTCTAAAATGGTGTTCTTCAGTTTCTGGAATGAGTAGCTTGAGGTTGAAGAAGAGGTCCCCTATTTATAGGCCCACTGATTTCTGACTATTTTCTGACCGTTGGAGAAGAGTCAGATCGGCGACTCCGGCCTGCACACTGGAGACTCCGGTCTACACCGGAGATTCCGGCACATCTCTGGACCAGCCTCTGGACCACCAAACAGAATGACCCAGCCCTTCTGTGGGCCAAGTGGACCGGAGACTCCGATCCAGCCACACCGGAGACTCCGGTCAGGGGCTTGGACCGGAGACTCCGGTTAGTCTCCGGACCTTTCTCCAGACCACCAATCTGGCTGACCCAGGTCTTCAACTTTGATCCACTCCGGAGACTTGTGGGGAAACTCCGGACCACACCAGAGACTCCGGTGTCTGCACACCGGAGACTCCGGTCTGAAAAACCTGCTAGAGACAAAACTGATGGAAACAACAAAACTGTAACGATCATAACATTTGCATCTGGACTCCGATTGACCCAAAACCAATTTTTTTCGAAATATTGGATACCACCAAGAGAGAACATTTCATTTATTATGATGTGAGATACCTCTCTTGGTGAGAAACCAGAAAAACCTCCAAGATCAAAAACATAATAAGGTATAAGGGGAAATCCGTTTTTGATGAACTAAATCTTGTTATGAATATTACCACAAGCTCTAGAACCTCACATGGATAAGATCCAAATAATAACCAAGAAAGATGATGCCAAGAATGCAAAGGTTTGAGCTCTCTCTCCGAAGGATATGATCAAGTTACTCACTCGAGAGCCCCTCTTGATAGAACGGTTATCTATCCTACAAATCGGTCTCTCCAACTAGCACCACGAGACCGGTAAGAAGGAAACCCTATCAAGACCATACCTTTGCCTTGCGCATATTCCACTTGAGCTTGATGATGACGATCTTCTCCACCTCAAGATGGAACACCTTTCTTGATTGGTTGCGCTAGCTTGGGGAAGACTTTCAAATTGCTCCCCATACTCCACTATTGTAGAGCTTCTCTTTTGGGCATATCATCTTCCCATATCCATGACCACCATAGGATGGCAAGCTTCAAGCAAATGATCTCTTCGAGATGACTCAACTTGAACTTGCACATCATTTCTTCTTTCTTCATTATGTTGGTGTCTTGAAGGTACATAAGAGATATCACTCCAACTTTATTCTTCAAGACACACTTGCTATAGGCCTAACTCTTACTTGACCAATCTCTGAATCACTCATTGAAACCTTGGTCAACACTTGATCTTCTCTACTTTCTTCTTCTCCCAACCTTGAAGCCAACAAATGGTTCAAGCATTGCCTATGGACAAATCCTACAAGTAAAACTCAATGCAAACATAAGTCCATAAAGATTGTCATTAATTACCAAAACCACACATGGGGGCACACATGCACTTTCACCAAGCATGGAACATCAAAAAATATAGATACATTTGCAATGTATCAATGGTGCATCACGTCGTTCATACAAAACAGACTACAATGATTGTATATCATTTGACACAGCAGATCTAACCAGCAAATACAAGATGCCATGTGCTCCATTCATAGTGATAAACAATTATGGGTAGTCAACACAGTTAGGGTGTGGATTGGTCCGACAGGAGCTAAGCATCAACTTCGTGAGGTTTTTTGAAATGTTCAAGCTCGCGATGGGAGGCATTGCACCAAAGAATATAATTACTGATTAGGACACTGGCATGAAAGCATCTATCGGTGTTGTTTTCCTGGATTCAAACCATAAGAACTATAGATGGCATGTCATTTAGAATGCAATAGAGAAAATGGAAAGTTTTATGGCCACACATCCTGAACTGCTTAAGCATACACTACAAAATTTAAAATGAACCAGAAGTGGGGTCTAGGTGGGATCTCACTTGACACCTTAAATGCATGTGTGAACAACATCTTAACACCAGAGGAATTCGAGAAGACTTGGATTGCCATGATACAAGTGTAAGGGTTCGTAGCAAAAAACAATAATTTTCCTAACTAGCGTACCCAACTACCAAGATCTATCTAAGGGTAATACTGTAACGGGAATGTTTTGGTGACATACCTTTGTAGACAGAAAGCGCTTAACATTCACGATGAATGTGGATGATATAGTCGTACTCGTAGCCGATCTCAAGGTCGCGTTGATCCTCACACGATGACAGGTTCCACAACTGGCAGCACCTTAATGAGTCCAAAATTGAAGCATGTTTACCTTTTGTTTTTGCATAAATAGAGTAGGGATCTTTGTATTTCGCCACGTCTACACACACTATTTTGTTCTTGTTTCAACAGGATCTCAAATCATTGAGTCGTATATGAATATATCAATTAGAGCTGTACTTATATGATATTTCTAAGTGATAAAAGTCATTTTATGAATTCACCTTCGTACCTAGGAGAATACCAAGCGAGGAGGAGGCACCAGTACCGATAACGACCACTGGTACAGGCAGAGCCCGCCCATACCGTCCGCTCGTACCAAGCGCCATCGTGACCTCCTTGTCAAATACTTTCTCCTAGCAAAGATGAGAGAGAGATCCGACATTCATAGCCACCAAAAACCACATTCGAGAGGGATCTGAAGGAAGAACTTGGATGGGGAAATCCTAGCTGCTTCACGGATCATTGGAGGACAATGCATCATTCCCTTCATCATCAATCGCTGCATCTCTACTGCCACCATTACCCCATCTTTCATCTATTAGATCTTGTTGTAATTCCAGATTCAATTGTGGTTTGCATTAGATCTACCTCCGTACTTTTATCCATTCATTTGATTATGATGATGTTGTTGATTGCTTCCATGAGTGAGTAGTTCCTTTGTTCTTGGGGAGATGGAGAAACCCTAGAACCATTATGAACTTGTAATAAAGATGATATATTCTTATATCCATATGACTTGCTTGTCTATGATATAATTATGATTTGTGTTTGATCTCTCTCTTTAGATGGTATGTGTAGTCGGCCGCATATCATTTGCCCTCAGGACTAAAGGGAGGGAGAAATCCTTTGGACGTGTCTTGGAAGCGTACCCGGAACGCGTCGTGAAAGATTGGTTTTAGCTCGTAACCTACATGGTCAAAGGAGGATTAAAGAGGGACTCCCTAAGCTAATTATGATATCCATGGGGAAACCCTTAATTGCGGTGGTTTGTATGGGTGACTGCTCTCAAACATCGCAGTGGTTATTTAGAGGTGACCTCACTCTTGGCTGAACAAAGTGGCTTCCTACGAGCCTTGTAGTGAACATCTTATTATGGGGCTCTCTTCACACATATCATGACACAAGGAGTATGTTATCTTGATTACATATAAGAATAATACTATACTAGTAGTGTATCCTACATCTCCGAGAATGTTTTAGTCCTATTGAGTTCAACCACGCTTTCATACAAACTTGTTACTTGTTTTCTTTTACTTGTTTTAATTACTTTTATGCAAACAACCATAAACCTTTCAAACACCCTTATAAGTATACTTTGGTAGAGAGTAACAAGGGCATAAATATCTTTACCAATAGCTCTCTGTGGGTTCGATATCTTTACTTCGAAACTAGCTACAATTGATCTATGCACTTGCAGTCATCAAGCTATTTTCTCACTGTCATCTTTGCTAGGAGAAAGTATTTAACGAGGCAGACGTGCTGCCACTCATCACGGGTGGATGGTACGGGCGGGCTCTGCCCGAACCACTAGTCGTTATCGGTGCTAATGACTTCCCCTCGTTTGATGTTCTCCCCGGTGCGAAGGTAAATCCATAAAATGACTTTATCACTTAAAATATCATATTATAACATAATATGAGAGTTCCAATTGATATCTTCATATAAAACTTCATGATTCGGGATCCTATTGAAACAAGGACAAAAAGGTGCGTGCAAATGCAGTGAAATACAAAAAACCCTACTCTATTTATGCAAAAACAAAAGGTAAATATGCTTCAATTTTGGACTCATCAATAATGATGATAATGATGATGATCATCTTGTTGATTATGACATTGTCTCTATTCAAGAGATGGGAGAGATTGTCTTTCCCACTCTTCATAAAAATAAAATTGCTTGCTCTAACTTTGGTAAAATTATGTATTATGCTATTGAGGACAATAAACCTATTGAAGAGTGATACATTGCAAATGTATCTATAATTTTTGATGTTCCATGCTTGGTTTTATCTACTTTCTTGTGATTTGTCCACACTTTGGAGTACTTTTCATATAATTTCTTGGACTAACCTATTAACAAGATGCCACAGTGCTAGTTGCCTATTTTATGTTGTTTTTGGTTCTAGGAAAGTCAGAAAATCAATATTCTCGGAATTGGACCGGACAAAAGCCAAAGTCGATATTTTACCGGAAGACTCACGGAGCGAGAAGATGAGACGGAGAGGGGACACAGGGTGGCCACACCATATGGTGGCGCGGGCTAGCCCTGGTCGCGCCACCAGGTGGTGTGGGCCCCCTGGCTGGCCATCGACCTTACCTCTTTCGCCTATATATCTCCCCCGAGGCAAAAACCCTATATCGTCAATCAGAAATCCACGAAAAGTTCCGCAGCACCGTCGCCACCGAAGGGGAGATTCAGGGGACAGAAAGTCTCTGTTCTGGCACCCTGCCGGGATGGGGAAGTGCCCCCGGAGCCATCTCCATCGATCTCCACCACCATCTCCATCACCGTTGCTAATTCCCATGATGAGGAGGGAGTAGTTCTCTCTCGAGGCTAAGGGTTCTACCGGTAGCTATGTGTTCATCTCTCTCTCTCTATGCATGATCATATGTTGATCATGAGCTTTGTAATCAAGTAGATCTACCTTGCTACTCAAGTGCTTTAATAGATCTCTGCTCTCCCCATGTGTGTGAAGTTGACCGTGTGCACACCATGGTGGCACTTAGACTAGAGATTACAAATACTTGTTATGAGTTATATTTGGAGTTGGATGTCTTTATGAAATTGTGGTGTTTGTTTGAACCATCTAGTGCTCAAGGTGACAGTGTGGGGTTATCTAGATGGGAAAGGCTTACTTTGAGGTGTGCTGTTATAGCCCTACCATGGATTAGAGTGTCCAACCGGAGAGTAGTTCAGCGTAGTATCATAAAGAAAGATATATTTATATGAGAGTGTTCACTAGTGAAAGTATGATCCCTAGGCCTTGTTTCTAAGCACTGAAACACCGTTTGCTATTATATCTGTTGCATGTTTGCTTGTTGCTATCTTTATTTCAGTTTTCTTTTAGTCTTTTCCCACGTCAACCACATGCCATAAAGCTATTTTCTAGCACCGTTGCCACTTATAATTATCCATACCACTTGTATTTCATTATCTCTTCACCTAACTAGTGCACCTATACACCTGACAAGTGTATTGGGTGTGTTGGGGACACAAGAGACTTCTTGTATCTTGATTGCAGGGTTGCTTGAGAGGGGATACCTTTGACCACTTCCTCCCTGAGTTTGATAAACCTTGGGTGATCCACTTAAGGGAAAACTTGCTGCTGTTCTACAAACCTCTACACTTGGAGGCCCAACAACTGTCTACAAGAATAGAAGTGCGTAGACATCAAGCTATTTTCTAGCGCCGTTGCCGGGGAGGTAAGGTAAAAGGTACTCACATCCTCTGGTGTGAGTGCTCGAAGTTATTTCATTTAGATTCTGCCATTTTGTCTTTTTGTTTCTTGTTTTCACTAGTTAGGCTTAATGGAAAACAACAACAAAATTAGAGAGCTTTATAGTATTTATCTTGAGTTAGGACATGAAGTGTTTGAAGAGAAAATTAAAAAACCTATGGAACTATATTTGCATGCTAATAGCAATGTTGTTAGTATGAATTCTTTAGGCATCATTATTGCTAATGCTATGGAAAAGTCTAAGCTTGGGGAAGCCAGTTTTTATGAGAATGATCTTTTTAGTTCCCCAGCTTTGGAAGATAGATATTCTATTGCTTATGATGATACTAAACCTCCAATATATGATGATTACAATGATGAATATGATATTCTCAGTCCACCTACTATTGAGGAGAAAATTAATGATTACAATATGCCTCCTATATTTGATGATTATGGTGATGAGAATAATAATGATAGCTATTTTCTTGAATTTGCTCCCACTACAATTAATAAGAATGACTATGTTTATGTGGAGAGTATTAATTCTTTTAAGCATGTGGCTCATGATAAGAATGTTTTACATGATAGTTATATTGTTAATTTTATTCATGATGCTACTGAAAGTTATTATGAGAGAGGGGAACATGGTTTTATGTATCTCAACAATATTAAGTTTCCCCTCTTTATGTTGAAAGTCTTGAAGTTGCACTTGTTTTGCTTTACTATGCTTGTTGCTTTGTGCTTTCATGACTTGTTTATTTACAAGATTCCTATGCATAGGAAGTGGGTTAGACTTAAATGTGCTTTGAATTTTCTTCTTGATGCTCTCTTTTACTTCAATTCATATTTCCTATGTGAGCATCTTCTCAAACTATCATGCCTAACTTAAAGGCGTTAAAGAAAAGTACTTATTGGGAGATAACCCAAAAGTTTTAGTTGAGTCTTGGAAGTTATTACCTCTGTAATAACCGCTCCTTATCCTTTTTAATTGCTTTTTGTGCCAAGAGTAACCTCTAATGAGAGAGAAGTAATGATTGGGGAAGTAGCTGTCCCGAAATAGATTTCTGTTCTTCACCATAAAAATTCGTGTAAAATCTCTGTACGTCCTTTTGAGGCGTCAATTTTTGTTCTTCTGTCCCAGGTTGTTATCTAACTTTAGTTAGTTCAACACTTTTTGATTTGAGCAACATAAGGTCTTCAACAAAATTCGTCTTTACCTGCTGGTCTGTTTTGACAGATTTCTACCATTTTCTGCATTTGCTTCTTGTGGGTTCCTTTTTGAGTTCTTTTGGGGAATTGAGCTTTTTGAGAGAAGTGCTACAGTAGCTAGTGTTTTAGTGGAAGTTTATTTGGTATTATAACTTAACCTTAAGACTTATTTATCTTGATTGCACTAATGTTGCTAATAAAGATTGTGTGAAGTTTTGTATGAAGGAAAAATTCCAGGTGTATGGAAGGAATGAGTAATGAGATGAAGGATGGAATAAAGCTCAAGCTTGGGGATGCCACACGTGTCACCCCAAGAAATATCCAATAAGTACAAGCGTCAAAGCTTGGGGATGCCCAAGGCATCCCCTTCTTCATCAATAAAAATCTCAGGTTTCTTCCAAACGCTTCATTTTTATTGTTTCATGCACTGTTGTGTTGTTCTTGGAGCATCTTCTTTTTCGTTTTCGTTTTGGTTTTTCGTTTGCTTTGGTTTGCTTAGTTTGCTGAATAAATTGGTTGGACCTCCTCTTTCATACATTGGTGTTCAAATAGTTTGGTTTGGTTTGGAAAAGAGTAGGAAAGCTCATGCTTAAGTGGTAAAGAGAGCTTGTTTTTGACTGTGGCCTATGCTTTGTCATGCCATGCTTGATATTGTTTTGGCCTTATGCTTAGTATTCTTTGTTGTAGCATGACTTGTTATAAACAATTGAGATTGCTTAATGTGCCTTGGATGAATCATGCGTTGTTTTAGCATATTAAAGCATAGTATAGTGGTATTCTCCTTTGATGCTTTATTTGGGTTGACTTGGCGCATGCTCACACCATGTTATGACTATCTCAAGTCACCATAAGCCTTTATGATCCTTTAGTTTTCAACTTGTAGTATCATTTTATGCTTTGACCAATGATGTTTTGTCGCTCTGCATGATTATGGCCATTATTGCTCTCTCGTTTGTCGCTCCCTTACTATTGCTAGCCTTCACTTTTACTGAGTATTTTACTCATGTTTCCAACTCCCTTAAACCAAATATTGCCAAAGTGTCCACCATACCTACCTATTAGCATCATTTTCTACTTCCGTGCATATTCAATGCGCCTTGTTTTCTTCCGAATAAAATGTTTGCTTGTTATGAAAAAGTTAGTTAGTAAAGCTCTCACGAACTTGATGGCACACTTTATTTCCTGCACTTAATAAACCTGAACCATTGTGAACTCTCCATGAAAGTTATATGCTTGCTAATTATAGGTGGGGATTAGCAGAACCATGCTGTCACGGGGAACGCTTTCAACTCTTGTAAATATATACCCAGTTGATACCTTGCTCTTTTGTTTGTGGATGTCGTCAGTGTGAAATAAAAGGGGAGCTTGTAAGTCCATGGAGTTATGTATGTGTGTTAGAAAGCGCTGGGCATTGGTCTAATCCATGCTTACATGGTGGAAACCTGCAGCGTAACCATAATGATATCTATGAAGCATTCTTCTTATAAAAAAATAGAGATAGCTTTTGAGAAAAATAAAAAAAAGAGATTTATGAAAAGAGGAAAGAGAGAAAAAAGCACCATTTTCCCATGGTAAATAAGAAGATTGCTGAGATACTCATTGTCTGCTTACCTTGTCATTTTGATATGGGGATTCTTCCGTATCATCGGGCAAGGGTACCACATGCGGTTCTCTATGATACGCACATACTTACGATGACAAGAACTTACCGGTAACTAAAGTTGAGTAGCATGAGGAGCGGCCCTCGTACTCAAGGGACTTGGGATTTTTAGTTTATAGTCTGCCAAGCATATAACTCAGATTGGACCTCACTTTCACCTTAACCACATTAAAGATGCTTATGACAGGGGCAATGAGAGCTCAAAGCTAATGAGTACCATACTTTCAGCATTTGGAAGCCTTTCAAACTTTTCAAAACCTGTTCAGTTCCTTGTTGAGTCTTCACACATTCTATGAGCACTTTCTTGAGAGCATAGTGGCCATTCTTAGTTCTATGTGCATTGTCCCAAGACTAGTTGATTGATGCATACCTTGATATTGCTTGTTTTAAACTATTTGTATCTAGTCACTCTTGTTAACTTTGGAGGTGTCCTATGCATTTATGTTTGCTACTTTATGAGGGACAAGCTGAATGCCACTATGCTATGTTTTCTTTATGTGAAACAAACAAACGTCTTGCAAAGCATTGTTATTCATGAATCTTTTGTTTGTGCCTTTTCCTGTTGCATCATAGTTTCTTTGTCTTATTGCTAGAACTTTGTCTTTCATGTTATGATTGAAGTACTATGATCCCAGCTTTGAATGTTTTACAAATACTTTGATCAAGTTTATGATGGTGCATGTCACCTCAAAAATTATTCTTTCTTTTTATCACTTACCTACTCGAGGACGAGCAGGAGTTAAGCTTGGGGATGTTGATACATTGCAAATGTATCTATAATTTTTGATGTTCCATGCTTGGTTTTATCCACTTTCTTGTGTTTTGTCCACACTTTGGAGTACTTTTCATATGATTTCTTGGACTAACCTATTAACAAGAGCCACGTCATTGCTGCTTTTCTGCTGTTTTTGGTTCCAGGAAAGTCATAAAATGAATATTCTCGGAATTGGATGGGACAAAAGCCAAAGTGCCTATTTTTCCAGAAGACTCCAGGAGCCAGAATACGAGACGGAGGAGGGCCAGGGGCTGGCCCACCCCTCCCAAGGCTGGCTAGGCTGGCCGCCGAGGCATGGTGTGGTGGCCCCAAGCACCCCCTCGGCCTCTCTCTTCGCCTATAAGGAGCCTTGACCTAAAACTTCGGGGTCTGACGTTTTCCAGAAGAAGTTCAAAGACCGCCGCCACCATCGAAGGGAGAGATCTGGGACAAGAGTCTCTAAGGCACCCTGGACAGAAGTGCCGAGCCATCTCCATCGATCTCCACCATCATCTCCATCGACCATCCATGTTTCCCCATCTGGTGAGTAATCCCCGCTGTAGGCTATGGGGATGGTAGGGATTGATGAGATCGTTCATGTAATGGCATCAGATTGTAGGGCATGGTGCCTAGTATCTTTTATTAGTTTATGACTTTGTTGCGACTTGTTGTGCTTAATTCTTGTCACTAGGGCCCGAGTGCCATGATTTCAGATCTGAACATGTTATTGATTCATTATGATAGTATTGTTCTTGATCTTATCACAAGTTGTATACACATGTTGTTGTTCGGAACCTATGGCCCCGAAGTGACAGAAATCGGGATAACCGAAAGGGAAAGGCTTTGATGTGAGGATCACATGTGTTCACAGAGTGTTAATGCTTTGCTCCGGTGCTCTATTAAAAGGAGCAGCTTAATTGCCAGTAGTTCCCTAGAGGCCCGCTGCAAATGGACTGGCAGGACAAAAGATGTTGTGCAAGTTCTCATTGCGAGCACGTATGACTATATATGGAACAAATGCATGCTCGCAATATAGTCATACGTGCTCCATATATAGTGTGTATTCAAGTTAGATAATCCTAGGCATGTGTTCCATATATAGTCATACGTGCTCGCAATGAGAACTTGCACAACATCTTTTGTCCTGCCAGCCCGTTTGCAGCGGGACCTCAGGGGAACTACTGGCAATTAAGGTGCTCCTTTTAATAGAGCATCGGAGCAAAGCATTAACACTCTGTGAACACATGTGATCCTCACATCAAAGCTATTCCCTCCGGTTATCCCGATTTCTGTCACTTCAGGGCCATTGGTTTCGGACAAAAACATGTGTATACAACTTGCAGATAAGACCATAAACAATACTATCATAATGAATCAATAACATGTTCAGATCTGAAATCATGGCACTCAGGCCCTAGTGACAAGCATTAAGCATCAACAAAGTCATAAATTACTAATAGAAGATACTAGGCACCATGCCCTAACAATCTGATGCCATTACATGAATGATCTCATCCAATCCCTACCATCCCCATATCCTACAACAGGGGATTACTCACTCATAGATGGGGGAAACATGGATGGTCGATGGAGAAGCGATGGTGATGATGATGGCGATGATCTCCTCCAATTCCCTGACCGGCAGGGTGCCAGAACGGAGTTTCTAGTGCTGTTTCGTGGAATCTAGTGGTGGTGGCGGAGAGGAACTCCTTTTGGAAAAACGTCAAACCCCCTGAGTTTTTAGGTCAGAAGGCAACTTATAGGCAAAGAGGGAGATCGATGGGGAGTCTGGGGTGGCCACACCACCCCCTGACGCGGCCATGCCCAGCCCGCGCGGCCATGTGGTGTGGCTGGGCCCCAGCCCCACTCCGTCTCGTATTCTGGCTCCGGGTGTCCCTTGGTAAAATAATGACTTTGGCTTTTGTCCTGTCCAATTCCGAGAATATTCATTTTCTGACTTTCCTGGAACCAAAAACAGCAGAAAACAGGCAACTGGCACTATGGCTCTTGTTAATAGGTTAGTCCAAGAAATCATATGAAAAGTGCTCCAAAGTGTGGACAAAACATAATAAAGTATATAAAACCAAGCACGGAACACCAAAAATTATAGATACATTTGCAATGTATTAGTGGCATCTTGGCATGGATTTTTGTATTTGCAATTGTTGTGATCCTTGCAATGGTTTTAAAGTTAACTACTTATTGCAAATGTGAGTAAGTTGAGATGAGTGCATATAACTAGAACTATACAAAATCATGCACATGATTCACCAATCCCAGATATGTCAATCTAGCAATTATTTTGCCTATCTTTTCCTCAACTTATCTCACGTGCAATAGTGAGAACTTGCAAGTTGATTTTTCCTTTATGATACTTGTTGCCTCCATATATTCTAACTATCTCCTTTTACCTTGGTGATAGTTGCAATGTATGTGGGGTGTTGGTGTTTGAAGCTCATTAATGTGAAATAAGATTAAATTGTGCCTTTGGCCATGCTTTCAAGCAAAAAAAATCTTATTGCTATATTTTATGATGTTATCCTGCTTTTCATGTGCTTTCTTGTGTATCTTTTGTGTGTGTGCATGTTTATGTGTGGGCACATGTCATTGTTATGTTATCCTCCTAGTAACTTATACACATAAGAGAAGATAAATTTCAGTTGATATTGTATTCCTTGGAGACCACCTTTTTATTTTATTTTTATGCTTCGGTGGCTTCCATTTTTTTTGCCTATGAGTGCTTGTCTCTTGTGTTTGCATCTTCGGGTACTCATATTGGATCTCGCACGCCTTGTATTGTTTAATAAGTTGGACGAGTGATGATTCCATGATTTTGCACTTTATTCCCAATTGCAATTATTATAATTGGTGCATAATCCTTGGGGAGCTCCTCTAATTCATTTAAGAATGATAATTTCCCTTCTTGCTCACCTTTTGTGTCTTAAATGTTTATGGGGGAGTGAGGATTCCATATTTATACATATTGTATTCCAATGCAATTGATCTAATTTGTGCACAAATCTTGGGGAGCTTCTCTATTTTCATTTAAACACTCATTTGATCTTATCATAATATCCTATTGCATTTAATTGGTTAGTTTCAGATCTTGTTATTGCTTGCATCATTTGTTGATGCTTCTTTCATTTTATTTCTTTTGCAATCTTCGGGTCCTTGATACGTCATAAACGTATCTAATTTTTTTATGTTCCATGCTTGTTTACTATCTACTTTCTTATGTTTTATTCACACTTTGAGGTATTTTTATACATTTTCTGGAACTAACCTATTAACAAGATGCCACAATGCCAGTTGCCTGTTTTCTGCTGTTTTTGGTTTCAGAAAAGCTAGTAAAGAAATATTCTCGGAATTGGACGGGACAAAAACCAAAGTCAATATTTTACCCGAAGCAATACGGAGACCGAAGGGGAGACTAAGTGGCGCACCAGGGCGGCCACACCTGGTGGTGGCGCGGCCTGGGGGGAACACCACCAGTGGGTGTGGGACCCCTGGTGCTCCATCGACCTTGCCCCTTTTCCTATAAAAGCCTCCCGGGACGAAAACCCTAGGGACCCGATCAAAATTCCATGAAAGAGTCTATAGACGCCGCCATCTCCATCCCTAGATCGGGGGGATCTGAAGCTCTTCCCGGCACCCTGCAGGAGGGGAGAGATCACCCTGGAGGCCTTCTTCATCACCATGCAAGCCTCCGGTGTGATGCGTGAGTAGTTCATCCTTGGACTACGGGTCCATGTAGTAGCTAGATAGTTGGTTCTCCTGTTTTGTGCTATCATGTTTAGATCTTGTGAGCTCCGTTCATGATCAAGATCATCTATTTGTAATCTTACATGTTGTGTTTGTGGGGATCCGATGGATATTGAGATGCTATTTCAGATTGATTATTGATTCTATCATGTCTATGTTATTTATGATCTTGCATGCTGTCCATCGTTAGTAGCTATCTTGGCCAAGTAGATGCTAGCAACTCCAAGAGGGAGTATTTATGCTCTATAGTGGGTTCATGCCTCTAGTAATCTGGGGAAGTGACAGGAATCTCTAAGGTTGTAGATGTGCTATTGCTGCTAGGGAGAAAACAACAATCATTTGTCCATGGGGCGATCGTATTGTTTACTTTACACACTTTGCTTAATGCAATTATCTGCTTTTGCAACTTAATCTTCGGAAGAATACGGATGATAACCTGAAGGTGGATTATTAGTCATAGATGCAGTTGTATTACGGTCTATGTATAATGTTGTAATGCCCAATCAAATCTCATAGGAATCAAGATGTCTAGTATATGCATTGTTATGCTTTCTCAAATCTTTCAATTGCCCCACTGTAATTTGTTCACCCAGCATGTTATCTATCTTAAGGAGAAACACCTCTAGTGAACTATGGACCCCAGTCCATGCTTTTACCATTCATATACCATCTACTGTTTATTGTTTACTCTTTACTTTATGCAAGCAATTACTATCTTCCACACTATACGTTTAATCCTCTGTTATCAGCAAAACCGGTGAGATTGACAACATCACTGTAAGTTGGGGAAAGTTATGTGGTTGTGTTGTGCAGGATTCCAAGTTGCTAGCAACACCTTGCAGTTGTTTCCTTGCTCCTACTGGTTCGATAACCTTGGTTTCATAACTGAGGGAAAACTTGCTGCTGTGCTCATCATACCTTCCTCTTGGGATTCCCAATGAGCTCGAATATATTTTGAGCCATCAGTCCTCAATATAGTTCTACTTCCTCCCAAGTATTCATCATTGGATATATGCAAACGCACACCTTTGGAGGAATTTTCACTATATTGGCCTTCTAGAACTTTTCACCCCATTTGGCAATCGATTTCAATGGGGGAGAAGGTTTATAGGGTTTAAGGGAAGTTGGTTTATGCCTTGAGTTTATTATTAAGCATTCTCCATTCATGCTCTTGCATATTTGTTGTTGCTGAGAATGTGGAATATATAGAGGAAACTCTACCAACAATGATGGTTGGCAATATATGCAATAAAATTCAAGTTCATCACACATGCATAGATTGTGGGGGAGTTTGCTCTATATATTGTGGTTGTACCATTATCACATACTTATGTAGTATTTGATATTGGTGCTACCATTTTATTCGTTAAATCTAAATATAAACCCTCTCAAAGGGATTTTCATCAATTACCAAAATGGGGGAGATTAAAAGGGCATGTGTGCCCCCATGTGTGGTTTTATTAATTAATGATGATCTCTATGGACTAATGTTTGCATTGAGATGCACTTGTAGGGTTTGTCCATTGGCATCGCTTAGACCATGTGTTGGCTTCAAGGTTGAAGAAATGAAGAACAATAAGCAATGTCCAAGGGATTTGGGCCTATTGGAATCATGATGGAGAAGAAGAATAAGACTAAAGAAAATAAGATCAAGAGTGTGTTGAAGAAGAAGATAGAGTTCCTCGTGTATATCTTCAAGACATCATCCTAATGGAGTTAGAAGAAATGAAGTGCAAGCTCAAGATGCGCCATCTCTAGGAGATCACATGCTTAAAGCTTGCCATCCTCGGTGATCATGGATTGATGAAGACAAGTTCAAATAAGTGGTTTCCCCATGGTGTATGGGGGAGAAATTCACAAGTCTTCATCAAGCAAGCGCAAGCAAGAGCAATCAATAAAAAAGTTCCATCTTGAGAAGGAAAAGATCATCCACATAAATATCAAGTGGAATACTCAAGGCAAGGTATGATCTTGATAGGTTCTACATTTTTCCAGTCTCATGTTATTAGTTGGGAGACCGGTTTATAGGATAGATAACTATACTATCAAGAGGGGCTCTCGAGTGAGTAACTTGATCATATATTTCAGAGAGAGCTCAAACCTTTGCATACTTGGCATCATATTTCTTGGTTCTTATTTGTTTCTTATCCATGATATGATTTAGAGCTTGTGTTAATCTCCATGACAAGCTCAAGTTCATGAAAAACGAATTTCATATGTATTCCCTATTGCGTTTTCGATGTTGGAGGTTTTACCGGTTTGTATTTTATAGATAGGTTAAACCTTTAATCATTTGGTTCTATCCTACCTTTATGGACTATGATGGTTCCCTGCATAATTTTATAGAGCTTGTTGTCCTCTTTGAAATGATCCTAAGATCATCGAAATCCAAGTCTGTATGCAAAAGTTATGATCGTTTTGGTATTGATGTTTCTGTCAGTTTTCGGGGGAGGGGGACACCGGTCTCGGGGAAGCGGAATCTCCGGCCCAGACGGAGTCTCTGACCAAAAAGTTTTCGGATGGACACCAGGAGCTTGCAGCTTTGTCTCCCCTCGATCTGGATGTTCTAGGGGGCGGAGACTCCAGGGTTTGGACTGCGAAGACTCCGGTTTAAGTGCCCAGCAATGGCTATTTGACGTAGGAAACCTATAAAAGGCCCCCTTCTTCCTCCTTGGGATGCTTGCTTGCTCTCCCTCTCTCCTCCATTGTTTCTACGTTCAAGAGCTTGCAAATACTCTCAATCCCTTCCATATTTGTTGAATCTTTTTGGGAGATTTGAAAGGGGAGATCTAGATCTACAAATCCACCAATTCATCTCTCCTCTATGTGAGGGGAACATCTTGGGATCTAGATCTTGAGGTTTCTTTTGTGGATTTCCTCTTGTGTTCTTCCTCTGTTATTCCCCCAATAGCTTTTGTAACTTTGGTGGAATTTGAGAGTGAAGGACTTGCCATTGCATTAGGTGCATCGGTTTGAGTTCTCTACAGAGGATTTTGTTCGTGAAATCAAGAAGTTTGTTACTCTTGGGTTCTTGGAACCCTAGACGGTTGTGTGGCCTTTGTGGTGAGTTCTTGGGGCCTCCAATTAAGTTATGGAGCTCTCCCCAAGTTAGTGGCCCTGGTGGTGATTACTGGGAGTGTCGCGGTGGTGTCACAGCAGATGCCATGGATAGGCTAAAGGTGGGGACAAGATGCTCTAGAGGAATCCAGGGAGGGATAGCGTGGTGATTCCACACACAGTAGCTTTGTATTCGATTCACTTCCACGGTTTACAGGTGCTCCTTGAGCTGTATTGGGGAGAGGAGGAAGAAGAAGCTCTCTTACTCTCACCACTAGCTAGCCCTCAGGAACTCACTAGTAAGGCGTAACTCTCCAGAGACCAACCCCTTCCACGGAGGCCCTAGCCCCCCTTATATAGGGGTGGCTAGGTCTCCAATTAGGGTATACGTGGAGGCATATTCCTTCTCCCAAAATAGTAAGCCGGTCGGGTCACTTTAACCCAGCGTCATCCATGCAGAGGCTACGTGAGCCTCTGCGACGCCCGCGTCATCCGACACAGGCATCGTCACCTTTGTCGGCCACGCCTCGGTGGTCCTGGCCTCTGTTCGCTTCGCTCACGCTCTGCGTACAGTGGTCACCCTTTGGCCAACGAGATACCTTCCTTCTCTTACAAGCTTGATATAACTCGGATCGTACCTAGTTGATCCGGCCATACCTGTACCTGCATACAAGTTTAAATACATCTTACCGACTTACGGTATAAGTTGGCTGAGACCGAGTTAGGTGGACATCCCCTGGTCTGGGTCACCCCGTGATTCGGCCTGCCTTGAGGTGACTCGGCCAGCACCTGCTTTGACCTTGCCGTACCTCGGCTAACTCGGCCTTTATACTCTGGCGTGACCCTACCCGGGGGTATCCCCCCAACATTAGTCCCCGAAGCTGGTGCGGTCTTAGCTGCCTTAGCCGCCTTAGCCGCTAAGGCCACAGCAGGTTCAATTTTATCGAGCCTTTTGCTCCTTTCCCGAGTTACCTCATAGTCCAGATTTCATAGATTTACTTTCCCTTGGCACATTCCGAGTTTTCACTCGCTGGCCGGGTCACCTCATACTCATCCGAGTCATTCTTCCTTCTCTCGTACGCTTCCCCACGTGGAGGTTAATCATTACTTTGCCTCATTTTAAGGGCCTGCGCCAGTAACCACAACAGTTATTGTCAGATATTACTGTAGCCCACGTCACATCGTGCCTGCCTCCTCGTTAACTGCATCATAACATCACGTCATGGGATCTCCTGCGCCATGTGGCCCTTCCTGTGGCTCGTTGCTGATTGGTCGATCCAGGTTATACACGGCCACACCGTGTGGCCCGTCCGCACAGCGTGATCCCACTACCCCTCAAGGGCGTGGTTAAATAGGGGTGGGGGCGCCCCTTGGGTCTTTTCCCCACTCTCGTGCCCCCTTTGCCTCTTCTTCTTCCTCTTCCTCTCCAGCGACAGCGCCGCCGCCACCACATCTGCTTAGACGCGCTGCCGCCGCACTGCTTCCTCGCGCACCAACGTCGCCACCGCCTCCCCGCATCCCTTCCGCCACGGGTCCTCGCTGCATCAGGCCACCGCCGCTAAGCGCCCGAAGAACTCGAGATATTCAAGAGGAGCTCGCCGTCGCAGAGCAAGAAATGGAGGAGGACACGGTGAATGCCGACCGCGGCGCTTGGGCTGGGTCCTGGGTTTGCCAGGACGATATTGACTGGCTATACCGCACCCGGCGTATCCCGGAGGGCGTCATCGCGCGTCTCGCTGCCGTGGAGCTTGCCCCCTCACCCAATCTGGGTGAGTATGTGGTATTCCTCTCCCACTTCCAACGTGGATTCGGGCTCCCCGCTAGCAATTTCTTTAGTGACTGGCTCAACACATATGAGCTTCAGCCGCATCATCTTCTGGCTAACGCCATCACCTCTCTCTCTGCCTTCGCTTCCACCATCGAGGGCTACGTCGGACTGTGGCCCACAAAGGAGCTCTGGATCCGGTTCTTTGGCCTTCGCCGGAACATGATTCCGAATATAGCTCTGGATCCGGAGGACAAGAAGCTCACGCAGTTCGGTGCAGCCTCCATCTCTCCTAGGAAACATTCAATCTTCCCCCCGAGTCACGGGGCTTGACTCTTGCAAGGGATGGGCCCGGACCTTTTTCTATGTCCGGAACAACACAATTGAGGATCTGATCCGGCTGCGCCCATACGTTCGGGTCCTCCTAATCCGGATCTGTGGGACAATGTCTCCAAGAAGCCCACCGTCCTGGCGAACCAAGTCAACAAAAGGTTCCAGGAGCTGAAGGACCTGGGATTGCGCAACGAGGACGCGATGATCACATTCGTCCGCAACCGGATCTCCCCCCTCCATAAACGCACACATAAACTCTGTCACATGAGCTGGGGCCATGACCCCAACCGGACCTCCTCATTTGAGTTGAGCAACACCGAGATCTTCCGCCATGTCAAGGCCCTCTTCACTACTAAGAAGGACTTCTCTACTGAGTGGACGTGGGGGATCGAACACTTCTGCCGAGATAGGCTTCCCCCTGCGGTAAGTCCCGTGCCCCAAACCTTTTCCAAATTAAATCATACGTCGGTTTCTGTTGTAGGTTTAATCCCTTTGCCTTTTCTTTCCCTTAGATGTTTGTTCAGCAAACCATTGAGGATGGCGTCGAGCCTTCTCTCAAATGGGCGCCTGATCGAGACACCTCGGATGAGGAGGAGCCGGATCAGGAGATGTTCCTTCCAAATGGCTGACGCGACCAAGCGACCCACCGGTAAACTCTCTTCCATTAGAGATTGGCCCGACGATGAAGATGATTCGGACCTTGAGGTGATGGAGGCATTTGATGCTATCCCCCTTTCTTATGCTTTTCCGACATCAGCTAACCCCGGTGGGCAGATCCATGAAGATCCTCCCCTTGCCACGGGTGAGCATGTCCTAGTCGCACCGAAGAAGAGGGGGCTGCATCTACTTCTTCCTCCGGATCTTCTCAGCCAGCTAAAAGGCGAAAGAAGTCCGCGGACAAAGCCGCCACCAAGTCCACGGCTAAGGTCGTGGCCCGGAGTGCTCGCAAACCCAAGGAGCCCTTGACTTCGGATGAGTAAGTCGTTTCTCCCTTTGCTATTTACTTGTTCTTCTTTTGTTATAGTTTCTCATCATTCATGATTTGATTCGGCAGGGCCGCGGTGGAGGTCCCTCAGAGTGGATCCGACATTGCCTCGCCACTCCGACATAGTCCTTCTCCCCCTCGTGGCGACGATTCACGCCCGTTGAGCCCCATTCAGGAGGGTTCAGCGGCTGCTCCAGGTTCTAGCCCACCTCGTCAAGAGGAGGGCAACCTTGGAGCGGGGGAAACTGGCTCTGCTGAGGCAGCAGCAACCACCACTTCAGCTCCGCCGCAACTAGCTTCATCCGAGATACCCACAGCACCTCCGCCAAAACAAAAATCAGCACCAGCAATAGCAAAAGCACCAGCAGCAACAACAAAAGCACCAGCAGCAGCACCAAGTCCTTTCGCCTCGTCCGAGTCTTCCAAGGCTCGGCGAGAAGACACCAGCAGTACCAAAGCTAGCACCAAGGCGGCTCCCAAGGGCAAATTAGCTGCAGCAACTTCAACTTCTCAGCAGCAGCCCAAGGGCAAAAAGGCTCCTGACGCCACCAGGGCAGCGTCAATCGAGGCTGGACAGCGTACACTTGCGTCCATGCTCCCGAAAAAGACTCCACCGCTGAAGGACGCCCCTGCCGAGCCAGCTGATGTGCAACTCGTTTTGCACACCAGCCCCGCCGTTGCTCAGCTTGAGAGGAGAAAAGCCCACGCAAAGGGTCTAGTGGCGCCCCACATGCTTAGCGGCGAACGATATCCTCCGACCTTGATCGAGTTTGTAAACAACTGGAACAAGGCGGAGTTAAATCTAATGACGATCTCCGGAGAAGTTTGGTCCGCTTGAATTTCTGCAGATGAATACTGCTGCCAAGGCAATTAACCTTGCGGGTCGGATGATGGAGGTATGTTACTTCGCCCTTTCCTTAGCATTTAGTGATATAACCATTAGTCCCCGAGCCTCCGGGGGAGTAACTTGTTACTCGGCCGGATGCTCCTTAGAGAACTAGCGTAGCTCCTTAATAACTTCGAATATGCACACACCTAGAGCCGGATTAAGTTCCACTTGGCCTGGATCTTGTACACTTCGAATATGCACACACCTAGAGCTGGGTTAAGTTCCACTTGGCCCGGATCTTGTACACTTCGAATATGCACACACCTAGAGCCGTATTAAGTTCCACTTGGCCCGGATTTTGTATACTTCGAATATGCACACACCTAGAGCCGGGTTAAGTTCCACTTGGCCCGGATTTTGTACACTTCGAATATGCACACACCTAGAGCCGGGTTAAGTTCCACTTGGCCTAGATTTTGTACACTTCGAATATGCACACACCTAGAGCCGGGTTAGGTTCCACTTGGCCCGGATTTTGTACACTTCGAATATGCACACACCTAGAGCCGGGTTAGGTTCCACTTGGCCCGGATTTTGTACACTTCGAATATGCATACACCTAGAGCCGGATTAGGTTCCACTTGGCCCGGATTTTGTACACCTCGAATATGCACACACCTAGAGCTGGGTTAGGTTCCACTTGGCCCGGATTTTGTACACTTCGAATATGCACACACCTAGAGCGGGGTTAAGTTCCACTTGGTCCGGATTTTGTACACTTCGAATATGCACACACCTAGAGCCGGGTTAGGTTCCACTTGGCCCGGATTTTGTACACTTCAAATATGCACACACCTAGAGCCGGGTTAAGTTCCACTTGGCCCGGATTCTGTACACTTCCAATATGCACAAGACTAAGCTATCCTTATGTACTCTTTTCAGGTGACCACAAATCGTCGGAGCGCTGAGTTTCAGCGTCTCCTGGATACTCACAAGATGTTACGCGCAAAACATAGTGCACTTCTCGCTAAACACGAGAAAAGGGGTAAGTTTCTTCCTTGGCATTTTTCCATTTTTCTTCGTCTTTTTCTGCCGAACTAATCCATCATTCGGATTTCGCAGCTGGGGTGGAGGCCGAGAATACCATCATGAGGAAAAACTTGGAGCAGATCAAGGGTAAGTCATTTTTGCTTCCTCCGCACTCTATTTCCTTTTCTCCTTGGCTCGGCAAATATTCATACCTCGGCTTTGCCGGGTCAACAAACTATTTCAGCCTCTCTTGAAGATAGTGTGCCCGTGCCTAACATGATGTTGCATTTTCTCGAACAAGCAGGACAGCATCAAGCTGAACTTAAGAAGAAAAATGATGAGCTCTCCCTCCTCTGAACCAAAGATGATGAAATCGCCAAGCTTAAGGCGGACATGAAGAAGCTGAAGGCGCAGCACCAATCCGAACTGGA
Organism: Avena insularis; assembly: GCA_023614405.1. NCBI lineage: Eukaryota > Viridiplantae > Streptophyta > Magnoliopsida > Poales > Poaceae > Avena > Avena insularis. The sequence continues at coordinate 34,836,046 of CM042696.1, read as the reverse complement.
AAAAGCTGGCCAGGACTTTACTGAAGAGTGCGAGCGCCTCAACCTCCAGATCGCCAAGGACCAAGAATTGCTTAAGGAGGCTGACTCTAAACTTGAGTCGGCTAATGCTGAGCTTGTGCAACTCCGGGAAAGGCGTGACAAGTGTACCAAGGAGCTAACCCGGATCCACAGCCACATTTCTCGTAAGTTTTTTCTCAGCTGTCATGAATCTTTCTGGGTTAACCCTTCTCACTTATTTCACCTTTCTCGTTTTCAGACAAATTTCCAGAGGGCAATGTTGTTGCAGCTACTGCTGTCGCCAAGTTCCACCAGAAGAGGGGTACCCCAATTGCCCCTGGCGCTGCAGAAATTCCATATGACATGGAGGACTTGCTGGTCATCTTGTCTTCTTGTGTCGAAATTGTGAAGAACTATGGCAAGGACATCTTGGATGTAGCAATCTGGATCTTCAATGCCTTTTGGCCTGAAGAAGATACTCTGAAGGGTGCCACTGCTCTTTTTGCCAGGCTTATGGAGTGCGAGACTCAGCTTGATCTCTGGAGAGAATCTGCTGGACGTGCCGGAGCTGAAATTGTTCTCCACTACGTGCTTACGTGGTATGAGAAGATCAACCTCAATCTCCTTGAGCACATGCGCACCGGATCAAGGTGGTCCACTGACCCAGAATGGATAGCTCGTCGCAAGGCTTGCGCCCATAGCTTCATTCAATATGCCCCCATTCATCAATGGAACGAGGGACCGAGCTTCCTGGGCGCCGCCGAGGACGAAAATGCTGAAAACGTTGAAGATGATTCAGGTGAGGACGAAGCTTCGGACGTCGAGGAATACGCAGATGACTCTGAAGCCGAGGCTAGGGCTGCACCCGCTGGCGCCGAATTACCTCCTCCTACTGCTCCTTGATTATAAACACTTTTAAATTTCATCAGATCCCCGGTATACCGGGTGCAATTGTATCAAGCACACAAGTGATATTTTGCTACTAAGTTTTTATGCTAGATTGACTTGGGCGTAGTCCCCGAGTTTCATTTTCTTGTTCTTCCAATTTCTTGGCTCGGCTCGTGTCTACCTTAGTTCGGTTTTATGACTTACGAGTCCGAGCTTCAAAAATTGACTTAACAATACTTGGAAACTTTAGGATTAGCTCAAAATAATTCAGTATAGTAAATCGAAAATAAATATAAGGTTAGTCCAAAAAACAAACGTCAGCTCGATTAAGTTCCTTCCCTTAGTCGTTTTTCATGTGTTATGCAATTCCAAACTTGTTCTCTTGCTTGCCATGAAGCCAAATCTTGTTGGACAGCAGCAAGTCGAAGAGTTAGGTTTTTGGTGCTCACACACTACTAATCCGGGTTAGGTAGAAACAACTTACGCCAGCCGACGTATAAATAAATACCAAATACAACAAATATTATTAAGGCAGTCCCCGAGTTACTGCTCAAGGTGCTAAGATTTCATTGATAAGTTCATTGCCGGCATACATACCGACATATGAGTGACTCGGATACACACACTTCTCTGCTAAGTGTAGAAAGGACGAAGTAGAGATACATTCCATGGATGCTTAGATTCCTCGCAGGACCTGTCCGCCTTGTTCTTCTCCTATGGTTTTGCGTTGATGAGATAATATGAGTCATTGTGCAATGCTTTGCTCACGATGAATGGCCCTTCCCATGGGGGGATAACTTATGCATGCCAGTAGTACGTTGTACCAACCGGAGTACCAGATCACCTTCCCGGAAAAGTCGGGGGTTTACTTTCCGGCTATGATAGCGTCGGAGATTTTGCTGATATATGGCGGATCTGGACAATGCCAATTCTCTCGCTTCTTCCAGCAGATCAACATCATTTTGCCGGGCTTCTTGCACTTCGGCTTCTGTGTATTGGGTGACCCTAGGCGAGTCATGCTCTATGTCGGCTGGTAATACAGCTTCTGCTCCATATACCAGAAAGAATGGTGTATAGCCTGTTGATCGATTCGGAGTTGTTCTTAAACTCCACAGTACCGCTGGTAGTTCTTCTATCCAGCACCCCGCTGATCTTTGCAGCGGCTCAATGAGCCGGGGTTTTATCCCAGATAATACCAATCTGTTGGATCTTTCCACTTGTCCGTTCGATGCGGGGTGAGCTACCGAGGCTACGTCTAGCCGGATCTTCTTATCCTGGCAGAATCGCGCAAATGGTCCTTCAGCAAAATTCGTGCCATTATCTGTTATGATACTATGAGGATAACCGTATCTCAAGATGATATCCTTGAGGAATGTCACGGCCGTAGCTCCATCACATTTCCTTATTGGCTTTACTTCGATCCATTTTGTAAACTTATCAACCATGACCAAGATGTGGGTCATGTTCTCCCTCTCAGGTTTGAATGGGCCAACCATGTCCAAACACCATACAGCAAATGGCCAAGTAATTGGTATGGTCTTGAGCTTAGACATCGGCATATGTGTCTTGGTAGCATACCTCTGACAACCATTGCATTTTCTTACCAAGTCCTCTGCTTGTTCTAAGGCACTTGGCCAGTAGAACCCATGTCAGAAAGCTTTTGCCACCAACGCTCTGGACGAGGCATGATGCCCACATTCCCCTTGATGTATATCTCGGAGGATGTCAAGCCCTTCTTCCGGGTCAACACATTGCTGGAGGACATTGGTCACACTCCTTTTGTATAGCTCGGAATTGATGATCGTGTATGCTTTTGCTCTCCTCTGAGTTTGCCTGGAAAGCACCTCCTCAACGGGTAAGGTTCCATCTTTTAGGAATTGGAATATGGGCAATGCCCAAGCTGGTACAACTCGCATTGGGAACACATCCTCATCAATTTCCATTTGATCCATCGGCATAACCTCAGCCGGATCACGTTGAGCAGTGCCCGGGTCTTGCGAAGCAGTCCCCGGGTTTGTCGAGGCAGTCCCCGGGTTTCGCGTACCACCTCCCTTGTCAATGTCCATGGGTACAACTCCGGACTCCAGATCTTCCGGGACGTAGATTGAGTCGGTTTCTGGGGACGACCTGATAGATGGCTTTCTGAGGTGTTCCAATGCTACACCCGGTGGAATTGCTTGTTGGGTTGATCCGAGCTTCGACAATACGTCGACAGCCTCATTTTCCACCCGGGGTACATGGCGAAATTCGCATCCCTCAAAGTAACTAGATATCTTCTGCACATGGAATCTGTATAATGCCATGTTTGGATCCAGAGCGTCCCACAACCCCGACACTTGCTGAACTACCAAATCCGAGTCACCAAAGCATTGGATCCGGCGTATCCCAATTTCTTTTGCCACTTTGAGCCCATGTACAAGTGCCTCATATTCGACAACATTGTTTGATGCTGTGAAATGGATCTGCAGCACATACTTCAGCTGGTCATTTTTTGGCGAGGTAAGTACTACTCCGACGCCTAACCCGGTTTTTGTTTTTGATCCGTCAAAGTGCATTCTCCAATAGTTCGGATCTGGCAATGGTGGTTCATATTGCACCTCGGCCCAGTCCACAAAAAAGTAGGCTACAGCCTGAGACTTGATTGCTTCTCTCCTGTCATACTGTGGTGCATAAGGGGCTAGCTCAATTGCCCATTTTGCAATCTTGCCACTTGCATCTTTGTTACTCATTATCTCGGATATGGGAGCTTCACATATTACTTTGATTGGGTGCTCCTCAAAATAGTGTTTTAGCTTCTTAGCCGACATGTACACACCATACGCCACTTTTTGATAGTGCGGATAATTTAGCTTTGATGCGGATAATACTTCGCTTAGGTAATATACTGGCCTTTGCACTGACTTACCCTCTTCGTCGCACTCTACCACAATTACTGCACTTACAACTCGGTTGGTTGCGGCTATATAGAGCAACATTGGCTCCTTTGATAGTGGAGAGGCTAAACACTGGTGCAGTGGCTAACATTTTCTTTAATTGGATAAAGGCTTCATTGGCCTGCAGCGTCCAAATGAACTTGTCCGACTTTTTCATGAGTTGGTAGAGAGGCAGTGCCTTTTCTCCCAACCGACATACAAACCGACTTAAGGATGCCAGGCAACCAGTGAACTTCTAGACATCGTTAAGGAACTTCGACAATTCCATTCGCTCTATGGCCCAGATTTTAGTTGGATTGACTTCGATACCTCGATTGGAGACAAGAAATCCGAGTAATTTTCTAGCCGGGACACCGAAGGTGCATTTTTCCGGGTTAAGCTTCATCCGGAACCTCCTTAAGTTTGCGAATGTCTGCCTGATATCGTCAAGGAGCGTTTTGCTTTCCCTTGGTTTTGATAATAACATCATCCACATACACCTGCACATTTTGACCAATTTGTTCGTGCAAACATTTCTGCATACATCTTTGGTACGTTGCCCCTGCATTACGTAACCCAAATGGCATGGTGCGATAGCAATAAGCCCCATACGGGGTAATAAATGCGGTCTTTATTTGATCACTTGGGTTCAGAGGTATCTGGTGGAAACCAGAATATGCATCAATGAATGACAACAGTTCACACCCAGCAGTGGAATCTATGACCTGGTCTATCCTTGGCAGTGGGAATGGATCTTTCGGACACGCCTTATTCAGGTTCGTGTAATCGATACACATGCGCCAAACCACTGCCATGTTTGGATCATCCTTCTTCTTCTCCACCAGCACCAGATTAGACAGCCAATCCGGGTAAAGCACTTCCATGATAAATCCAGCTGCTAGCAGCCGAGCTATCTCATCCCCTATGACTTTTCTCCTATCTTCAGCGAAGCGGCGGAGAGGGTGCTTCACCGGCTTTGCTCCGAGTCTCACGTTCAAAGAGTGCTCGGCCAACTCCCTTGGAACACCTTGCAAGTCCTGTGTGGACCAAGCAAAAATATCCCGATTCTCACGAAGGAAGTTGACGAGCTCGCTTTCCTATTTGTCATTTAACCCGGCACCAATTGTTACGGTGCGCTCTGGGAACATGTCATCAACAGGCACTTTCTTGGTATCTTTTGTCGCTTGGAATGAGACAATACCATGCGGATTACTCAGCGCCGGCATATATTGCTGATACATTGCAAATGTATCTATAATATTTTATGTTCCATGCTTGGTTTTATCCACTTTCTTGTGTTTTGTTCCAACTTTGGAGTACTTTTCATATGATTTCTTGGACTAACCTATTAACAAGAGCCACAGTGCCAGCTGCCTGTTTTCTGCTGTTTTTGGTTCCAGGAAAGTCAGAAAATGAATATTCTCGGAATTGGACGGGACAAAAGCCAAAGTGCCTATTTTTCCGGAAGGGATCAAGTGTTAGAATACGAGACGAAGAGGGGCCAGGGGCCGACCACACCACCTGGTCGCGTGGCTAGGCCTGGCCCGCGCCAGGGGGTGGTGTGGTGGCTCCCGGCACCCCCTCGGCTCTCCTTCCGCCTATATATTGCCCTCAAGACGAAAACCCTAAGGACCCGATCAAAAATCCACGAAAGAGTCTGTAGCCGCCGTCATCTCCATCCCTAGATCGGGAGGGATCTGAAGCTCTTCCCGGCACCCTGCCGAAGAGGGGAATTCACCTTGGAGGCCTTCTTCATCACCATGCAAGCCTCCGGTGTGATGCGTGAGTAGCTCATCCTTGGACTACGGATCCATGTAGTAGCTAGATGGCTGGTTTCTCCCCCCTTTGTGCTCTCATGTTTAGATCTTGTGAGCTCTGTTCATGATCAAGATCATCTATTTGTAATCCATACATGTTGTGTTTGCGGGGATCCGATGTATATTGAGATGCTATTTCAGATTGATTATTGATTCTATCATGTCTTTGTTATTTGAGATCTTGCATGTTTTCCGTTGTTAGTAGCTATCTTGGCCAAGTAGATGCTAGCAACTCCAAGAGTTAGTATTTATGCTTGATAGTGTGTTCATGCCTCCGTAATGGGGAAGTGATGAAATCTCTAAGGTACTAGATTTGTTGTTGCAACTAGTGAGAAAACAACAAACCTTTGTTCATAGAACAATCGTATTGTTTACTTTACACGTAGTTCGTAAAGCAATAATCTGTTGCTTGCAACTTAATACTGGAGGGGGTTCGGATGATAACCTGAAGGTGGATTATTAGTCATAGATGCAGTTGGATGGCGGTCTATGTATTATGTTGTAATGCCCAATCAAGTCTCAAAGGAGTCAAGATGATTAGTATATGCATGTATTGCTTTCTCGGTGTTTGTCAATTGCCCCGCTGTAATTTGTTCACCCAGCATGTTATCTATCTTAAGGAGAGCCACCTCTAGTGAACTATGGATCCTGGTCCTTTTTCTTTACATACAATCTATAAACTGTTTCTGCTTTGTGTTTACTTTCTGCAGACTATTACTTCTTTCTATTCGATACGTTTAATCCTTTGTTTTCCGCAAAACACGGTGAGATTGACAACCTCATCGCAAGTTGGGGACAAAGTTCTATGGTTGTGTTGTGCAGGTCTCCACGTTGCTACTAGCACTGGTAGTGCGCCCTATCAAAGCTCAGCTAGCAACACCTTTGGGGTGTTTCCTTGCTCCTATTGGTTCGATCAAACCTTGGTTTCATAACTGAGGGAAAACTTATTGTTGTGCTCATCATACCTTCCTCTTTGGGTTCCCAACGAGCTCTACGTCGAAAGTCGAGCGCATCAAGATCTTTTCTGGCGCCGTTGCCGGGGAGTCAAGGACATCTTCACAAGGGGAGTCCCTCATAATCAATCTCTTTACTTTGTTGTTTTTGTTTTGCTTAGTTTCTTTTTTTTTGCTTTGTTTGCTTGTTTTGTTCTTCAAAAACACAAAAAAAATAGTTTACTTGTTTGCTTTCTTATTGAAAAAACACAAAGAAAAATTAGTTCCTATCTTGAGTGCCACTATGTGTAGCCTTGCCTCAGTCACTATGTCACCCGAGGAAATGATTTTCACTTTTAAACAAGGAATTGAGGAAAGTTTTAAGGAAGCTTGGTCTAGAATCTCTGATCTACATGAAAAAACTGAGCCTAAAATGACTCAAAGCTTGTTCCTTGGCAGTTTTTACCTTGGGATTGCTCTTTGCTATAGATATGCTTTAGATGCTATTGTGGGAGGAGATTTCCTCCAATGTAATGAGGATGATGCTATTAATGCTATAAAGAAATTGATCCTCACTTACAACATGCCTAGCCAAACTGATATTTCTTTCGCAAAAATATTTGCTAGGATGAACACTCTTGAGGCTAGCACTACTAGCTTAGAAAGTTGCTATAATACGCTTAGGGAGCATCACGATTATGTTCCAATGAACTCTGAACCATCAAAGTGGTTCCCTACAGTAAAGATTGAGATGAACGTTGAAACTTTTCAAGCTCGCTGTGATATCATGTCTGAATTTTGCCTTATGCCCAAAGATATTTATAAATCTCTGAATACTTGGGGGCTCATTGAGGGAGGAAAAGAAATATCTCTTAATAATAATACTACCATATTACCTCTTGGAATAGCTGAAGGAGTGTTTACAAAGATCCTTGGGAAAACGATTTCTATTGATTATCTTGTTATTGAATGTGCAGGAAAAGGACAAATTACACTTGGAAGGTCCCTTTTGGAACTTCTTGGAGCAATAATAGATGTGGGAAAGGGGACCATGCACCTTTCTTCTCCACCAAACAATCATTTTTCCCAAAGGTTAAGAATAAAAATAAGAGAGGTAAGGGCAAGAAAGTTGGTTTTAATGCTTCTTCATTTGAGAACACTTGATTCTTTCTTTGCTTCTTATGCCTAACTTAAAGGCGTTAAAGAAAAGTACTTGTTGGGAGATAACCCAAGAGTTTTAGATGAGTCTTTGAAGTTATTACCTCTGTAATAACCTCTCCTTATCCTTTTTATTTGCTTTTTGTGCCAAGAGTAACCTCTAATGAGAGTGAAGTAATAATTGGGAAAGTTGTTGTCCCAAAACATATTTTTATGCTTCACCGTAAAAATTCCTGAGAGAGGTCTGTATGTCGGATTGAGCTGTAATGTTTTGTGCTTATGACCCAGGTTGTTATCTAACTTTAGTTAGTTCAACACTTTTTTATTTGAGCAACAGAAGGTCTTCGAAAAAATTCGTCTTTATCTGCTGGTCTGTTTTGACAGATTTCTACCATTTTCTGCATTTGCTTCTTGTTGGTTCCTTCTTGAGTTCTTTTGGGGAATTGAGCTTTTTGAGGGAAGTGCTACAGTATCTAGTGTTCTAATGGAAGTTTATTTGGTGTTAGAACTGAACCTTGAGACTTATTTATCTTAAGTGCACTAATGTTGCTAATAAGATTGTGTGAAGTTTTGTATGAAGCAAAAAAATTCAGGTGTATGGAAGGAATGAGTAATGAGGTGAAGGATGGACTAAAGCTCAAGCTTGGGGATGCCACGCGTGTCACTCTAAGAAATATCCAAGAAGTACAAGCGTCAAAGCTTGGGGATGCCCAAGGCATCCCCTTCTTCATCAATAAAAATTCCAGGTTTCTTCCAAACGCTTCATTTTTATTATTTCATGCACAGTTGTGTTTTTCTTGGAGCGTCTTCTTTTTCATTTTTGTTTTGGTTTTTTGTTTGCTTTGGTTTGCTTAGTTTTCTGAATAAATTGGTTGGACCCCCTCTTTCATACTTTGTTTTGCAAATAGTTTGGTTTGGTTTGGAAAAGAGTAGGAAAGTTCATACTTATGTGGTAAAAAGAGCTCGTTTTTGACTGTGGCCTGTGCTTTGTCATGCCATGCTTGATATTGTTGTGGCTTTATGCTTAGTATTCTTTGCTGTAGCATGACTTGTTATAAACAATTGAGATTGCTTAATGTGCCTTGGATGAATCATGCGTTGTTTTAGCATATTAAAGCATAGTATAGTGGTATTCTCCTTTGATGCTTTATTTGGGTTGACTTGGCGCATGCTCACACCATGTTATGACTATCCAAAGTCACCATAGCCTTTATGATCCTTTAGTTTTCAACTTGTAGTATCACTTTATGCTTTGATCAATGATGTTTTGTTGCTCTACATGATTATGGCCATTATTGCTCTCTTAGTTTGTCGCTCCCAGTCTTTTGCTAGCCTCCACCACCTAGTATGAGTTCCACTCATGCATCCAACTCCCTAAACCAAGTTATTCCAAAGAGTCCACCATACCTACCTACTAGCTTATGCTATTCCAAGTATATTCATGCTTTTGTTTACCTTCCACTTGTTATGAGAAAACTAGTGACGAACTTGATGGCACACTTTACTTTACTTGCCCTTAATAAACTTGAACCATTGTGTCTTCTATGTTGTATATGCTTGCACTTATTTGTTGGGAATTAGCAGAACCATGCTTTCATGGGGAACGCTTTCAACATTGCACTTGGTACTTGTACCTAGTTGATATCATGCTCTTTTGTATATGGATATCATGAGTGTGAAATGAAAGGGGAGCTTGTAAGTCCATGGAGTTATGTATATGTGTTAGAGAAACGCCTGGGCCGCTGGTCTAATCCATGCTGACATGGTGGAAACCTGCAGCGTAACCATAATGAGTTGTCTATGAAGCATTCTTCTTATATAAAAAGAGTCCTATATTGAAAAAAAAGAGAAAAAAAAGAGATACTATGAAAAGAGGAAAGAGAGAAAAAAGCACCATATTCCCATGGTAAATAAGAAGAATGCTGAGATGCTCGTTGTCTGCTTGCCTTGTCATTTTGATATGGGGATCCTTCCGTATCATCGGGCAAGGGGTACCCCGTTGGTGGTTCTCAATGATACACATGTACTTACGATGACAAGAACTTACCGGTAACTAAACTTGAGTAGCATAAGGAGCGGCCCTCGTATACAAGGGACATGAGATTTCTGACTTATACTTCGTCAAGCATGTACACCATAGTTTGTTCACTTTAACCTTAATCACTTCAAGATGCTTATGATAGGGGCAATGAGAGCTGAAGCTATAAGTATCATAATTTTTGGAAGCTCTTTATGAGACTTGAATCCCTACTTCCTTTTACAAAGGCCTTTCTTCCACCATTATATTGAGTCTCCACCTTCTATCTTTATGCACCTTCTTTGAGAGCATAGTGGCCATTCTTAGTTCTATGTGCATTGTCCCAAGACTAGTTGATTGATGCATAACTTGATATTGCTTGTTTTAAACTATTGTATCTAGTCATTCTTATGAACTTTGAAGGTGTCCTATGCATTTATATTTGCTACTCTATTGAGGGACAAGCTGAATACTATTATGCCATGTTTTCTTTATGTGAAACAAACAAACGTCTTGCAAAGCATGTTATTCATGATTCTTTTGTTTGTGCCTTTTCATGTTGCATCATAGTTTCTTTGCTTATTGCTAGAACTTTGTCTTTCATGTTATGATTGAAGTACTATGATCCCAACTTTGAATGTTTTGCATAAACTTTGATCAAGTCTTTGATGGTGCATGTCACCTCAAAAATTATTTCTTTTTATCACTTACCTACTCGAGGACGAGCAGGAGTTAAGCTTGGTTTTATCCACTTTCTTGTGTTTTGTTCCAACTTTGGAGTACTTTTCATATGATTTCTTGGACTAACCTATTAACAAAAGCCACAGTGCCAGCTGCCTGTTTTCTGTTGTTTTTGGTCCCAGGAAAATCAGAAAATGAATATTCTCGGAATTGGACGGGACAAAAGCCAAAGTGCCTATTTTTCCGGAAGGGATCAAGTGCCAGAATACGAGACGGAGAGGGGCCAGGGGCCGGCCACACCACCTGGCCGCGCGGCCAGGCCTGGCCTGCGCCAGGGGGTGGTGTGGTGGCTCCCGGCACCCCCTCGGCCTCTCCTTCCGCCTATATATTGCTCTCAGGACAAAAACCCTAAGGACCCGATCAAAAATCCACGAAAGTGTCTGTAGCCGCCGTCATCTCTATCCCTAGATCAGGAGGGATCTGAAGCTCTTCCCGTCACCCTGCCAGAGAGGGGAATTCACCCTGGAGGCCTTCTTCATCACCATGCAAGCCTCTGGTGTGATGCGTGAGTAGTTCATCCTTGGACTACGGATCCATGTAGTAGCTAGATGGCTGGTTTCTCCTCAATGGTGCTTTCATGTTTAGATCTTGTGAGCTCCGTTCATGATCAAGATCATCTTTTTGTAATCCATACATGTTGTGTTTGCGGGGATCCGATGGATATTGAGATGCTATTTCAGATTGATTATTGATTCTATCATGTCTTTGTTATTTGAGATCTTGCATGCTTTCCGTTGTTAGTAGCTATCTTGGCCAAGTAGATGCTAGCAACTCCAAGAGTTAGTATTTATGCTCGATAGTGGGTTCATGCCTCTTTTAATCTGGGTAAGTGTCAGTAATCTCTAAGGTAATATATGTGCTGTTGATACTAGTTAGATAACTTCAATCCTTTTTTAATAGAACAATCGTATTGTTTACTTTACACGTAGTTCGTAAAGCAATAATCTGCTGCTTGCAACTTAATCTTTGGAGGGGTTCGGATGATAACCTGAAGGTGGATTATTAGTCATAGATGCAGTTGGATGGCGGTCTATGTATTATGTTGTAATGCCCAATCAAGTCTCAAAGGAGTCAAGATGATTAGTATATGCATGTATTGCTTTCTCAGTGTTTGTCAATTTCCCCGCTGTAATTTGTTCACCCAGCATGTTATCTATCTTAAGGAGAGCCACCTCTAGTGAACTATGGATCCCGGTCCTTTTTCTTTACATACAATCTATAAACTGTTTCTGCTTTGTGTTTACTTTCTGCAGACTATTACTTCTTTCCATTCGATACGTTTAATCCTTTGTTTTTCGCAAAACACGGTGAGATTGACAACCTCATCGCAAGTTGGGGACAAAGTTCTGTGGTTGTGTTGTGCAGGTCTCCATGTTGCTACTAGCACCGGTAGTGCGCCCTGCCAAAGCTCAGCTAGCAACACCTTTGGGGTGTTTCCTTGCTCCTACTGGTTCGATTAAACCTTGATTTCATAACTGAGGGAAAACTTACTGCTGTGCTCATCATACCTTCCTCTTGGGGTTCCCAACGAGCTTTTCGTCGAAAGTCGAGCGCATCAACTGCTGCGCGGATTGAGCCAACGCCGCCACCTCTTGGATTTTTCTCTTCTCTTGCGCAATCACAAGTGACTCGGCCAGGTTAGACCCGGCTGACGCGCACTCAGTGGAATGTAAGAAATCACCAGTTATGGTAATCACACCATTTGGCCCGGGCAGCTTCATCTTCAAGTAACTGATATGAGTACTCGTCATGAACTTGTTCAGAGCTGCCCTGCCGAGTAACGCGTGATACGTGCTCTCCAAATTGACAACCTCGAACTCCAAATTCTCAGTCCAGCAGTTATTCTTGTGCCGAACAATACATCAACCCGGACCTTGCCTATGGGCTCGCAAGAAATGCCTGGCACAATGCCATGGAAAGTTGTCCTTGTAGCTTGGAGCATGTTCTCCGAGATACCCAACTTGCGCATCGTGTCCAAGTACATGATATTTATGCTGCTGCCATTGTCAATCAGCACCTTTGAGAACCTCACATTGATGCTTGGCCCAATGCATGTTGGGTCTGACACTAGCGCATATGAACCAGGACTTGGCATAAGCTTGGGATGATCTTTGATGCTCCAAGTAATTTCCTGGTCCGACCAAGGAATATACCTCGTCACTGCTGGCATTACCGCATTAACTTCCATGTGTCGGTGCTGCAAACTCTTTCTGTCTGTCTCTTCTGTGGTAAACACATAGTAGCTCTGATGATGCTCTCTATACTCATTCCTCCCCTTGTTTCCGGGGTACCTCTGATTCGGTTGATGCTGGTCCTCCACTTGATGCACTGCATCCCTTCTCTCATGGTTGTCATACCTCGGCGGAGGGGGAGGCAACATTAACTGTTGCGTGTTTGCTCTGGAGAGCAATTGCTGCCGGGGTAACTCCTGCCGAGGTTGATCATTCCGAGGTGCCTGAGCATTCCCCGAACCACCTTGTTCTATCTTTCGCATCCACTCACACAGCCTAGTTGTGTGACCCGCTGGGTTACTCGGATTTGGCATGTGAAATTTACATGGCTGATCCAGCATTGCCTCATAAGTATACCTCGGACGGTCCTTCTTTTCTTGCCACTGTTTCTTCTGCTCTGGCGTCCAAGTTTTCTTGCCATCATTTCTTGGAGTACACTGCTGTCCTCCAGTTTTCTGGCGTTGGTTGGTTCCTGCACCAGGTTGATCTTGATTCACAGCAGCAACTTGTTGCAAACTGTACCGGTAATCCGGTCTATCATCTCTTTTTTTACCTCGGTAATCATTCCTCCGGGATGACCCGGATCCATCTCTCTGGTAGTATTCCTCGTTTGACTCACTTGGCATTAACCTGGGTTGAGTCGGATCACCCAAGGCATATGAATCAGCGATCCGGATTGTCTCTGCCAATGTAGTTGGCATATCCCTTTGCAATCTTTGCCACAACATGCTTGCATATCTCGCACTTATGCAAAACCATGCTATGGTGCGTGACTCGATTACACCCTCACGGAGTTTCGACGGTACACCACTAGGTTAGGAACTCGATGCATCTCATTCGGTTTCGCTTGCACATTGCTAGAGTGCGTGGCCTATTCGCCTCGATACGCATTGAGAAGTTGCTGACAAACATTTCCTCAAAATCGATCCAACAGTTAATACTTCCGGGCGGCAAATTGTTTAGCCATACCCTCGCTGGCCCTTCCAACATCTGGGGTACATATCTCACTGCCCATCTCAAGTTGCCTGTAGCAATTTTCACTGCTGTAGCATAGTTAATCAACCAATCCTCCGGCTTTGTGCTGCCGTCATATGTCTTAGTGCCTCTAGGTATCTAGAAGTTAGGTACCGGAGGTTCCTTCATGATCCCGGGCCCAAAACACGCAGCACCCGGAGGACCTTGACATTCAATTTGCTCCGACCTATACAGCCGATCCAGTTTTAACCTGGCATCGTCAGGCATCAAATTCCTGCTTCCCAATCTTGACCCTATCACGTGATAGTCCGTCCTGGGATACCCAGCGTTTACCATTTCCGAATCATCATCATTGTATCTATCTTGCTCCTGTGGAGCTGCTCTCTGTTGCATACCGTGGCTGGCACTGCGCTCTTGCCGTGGTATATTCCGCTGCTGCGGTTGCCCTGCACCTACCGAATTACGTTGTCCGGCATTGCCGTTTATAGCATTCCCTTGACCGACATTGCCTTGGTCGCGGTTACCTCGGCCAGCTTCACCTCGACTCACACTTTGTCGATCCTCATCTCTCTGCAATTTTTTTCCTTTCCCTGCCCTTGCCGGGTCATACGGGACTATCTGTTTGTTCCTCCTAGCCGAGGTTACTACCTCCTCTCTCCTAGGACCACCATGAGGAGACGATGCAGCTCCAGCGGATTTCTCCGGGTTACCCACCACCGAATGAACGATCTTGGAGGCCCCAGCTCTCTCCGGGTTAGCCCTGAGTAATTCCTCATTTTGCCTGTTCGCGATCTGAACCAACTCATTGACCCTATCTTGCTGTCTCTGACGGGCTTTACCCGTCAAACCCTCTAACTCAGACGTAGCTGCATCTGCTGCTCTGAGGTTCTTTGCCGGAGTACTATACTTCGGCAGCCCCACGGACAAGCAGTTCTCTGATTCCTCAATCCTAGTATCACCTTCTTTGTTCATTTCACTCATGAGGTTTCTCCCCTTTACTTTTACAGCATCTACCTTATTCGCCTTTGCGTACTCACGCAGTGTCATGTTCAACGACTGCTGAGCCGTGGCTATCTTTTTTGCACCCTCTAGTATTTTTTGCCTAGTCTCCTCTAGCTCGGCCTATGCCTTAGCCGGATCTACTATTGCTGCTACTGGGTTTGCCAAGCTATCCATCGCCTGCTGCAGCACATTCTCTGGCCTCTCTAGAGGAGGACCTCTACTTTTTCTCGGTGCCTTGGGCGTTACCTCCGGATTTGGTGCCGGATCCTTGCTTGTGTCAGCGCCTGGTGCGGTCATCATCACCTCGGCGCGGTCTAGGGAACGAGCGATACGCGCCCCACGAACCGTGCTAAGGGGTGGCTCGCCTCCTTCGACGACGTGTTGCGGGTGAACGCACGACACATCAACAACAACGTAGGTCTTGTGCGCGCCGAGCTTGACGAAGAGGCCGTTGCGCGGAAGTGGACGCTTGTCGAAGCAGCCAGCGTTGTCGCTGACGAAGTCCAGCGCTCCAAAGCGCTGAATGAGCCCGGAGACGATGCGTTCGCCGGTGCCGATGAAGTTTCCCGTCTGGATCTTTACTCCTGCTAGCACCGCTAGCCCCACGGTGGGCGCCAACTGTCGTGGTGGTGTCACGGCAGATGCCATGGATAGGCTAAAGGTGGGGACAAGATGCTCTAGAGGAATCTAGGGAGGGATAGCGTGGTGATTCCACACACAGTAGCTTTGTATTCGATTCACTTCCACGGTTTACAAGTGCTCCTTGAGCTGTATTAGGGAGAGGAGGAAGAAGAAGCTCTCTTACTCTCACCACTAGCTAGCCCTCAAGAACTCACTAGTAAGGCGTAACTCTCCAGAGACTAACCCCTTCCACAAAGGCCCTAGCCCCCCTTATATAGGGGTGGCTAGGTCTCCAATTAGGGCATACGTGGAGGCATATTCCTTGGAATATGCCTCCTCCCAATATAGTAAGCCGACCGGGTCACTTTAACCCAGAGTCATCCATGCAGAGGCTATGTGAGCCTCTGCGGCGCCCGCGTCATCCGACACAGGCATCGTCACCTTTGTCGGCCATGCCTCGGTGGTCCTGGCCTCTGTCCGCTTCGCTCACGTTCTGCGTACAGTGGTCACCCTTTGACCAACGAGATACCTTCCTTCTATTACAAGCTTGATATAACCCGGATCGTACCTAGTTGATCCGGCCATACCTGTACCTGCATATAAGTTTAAATACATCTTACCGACTTACGGTATAAGTCGGCTGAGACCGAGTTAGGTGGACATCCCCTGGTCCGGGTCACCCCGTGATTCGGCCTACCTTGAGGTGACTCGGCCAGCACCTGCTTTGACCTTGCCGTACCTCGGCTAACTCGGCCTTTATACCCCGGCGTGACCCTACCCGGGGGTATCCCCCCCAACAGGGAGCCTCCAATTAAGTTGTGAAGATTGCCCCAATCTTGTACGGGTTTAGTGACCCATCTCAAGTGTCCCATAGCAGATTGGGTGCTTGTCGTGCGATGGGTGCTTGGGACAATAGGGTGAGTCCTCTTGTGGCGCTGGTGGTCTTAGTTCAGGGTGTAAGCAGAAGCGGGACATCCGTGGCGCCGCAATTTAAGCCTACTTAATCGCTTATGCGGGGGCCCGCAGACCGTCGATAGAAATATGCGGCATATGCGGGCCGGCCCGCGTATTCCACTTAGTCTCACGTACCCTCACATATCCCATCGGAAAAAATCTCGCATCCATCGACAAGACACGAGGGCAACGTCGAGCGCCGCCGGGCTAGCTCCGGCATGGCTGTAACTACCTCGGTGAATTACGCTCTTAGTTACTAGCCTGGATGAGCGGAAATGGTTAAAATAGTACGGTGGGGCCCAAATGCCACTCACAGGTAGACCTTTCGGCCGTCCTAACCATTTCCAAACATCAGGACAAGAACGAGCGGCGTAATCGGCAGGCGAAGGGATCAACTACATACACAAATGAGTATGTATGCAAGCCACCATACAACAGTCCTCAGAGCCATTCCATCTAAAAGAAATAGAAATATTGCAACGCCATACGGCAAGATCCAAATATCCTAGATAGATATAATAGTTTAGGATATCTCCTCATACATCAAACATCGAGTATCAAAGGAAGGAAAACAAGATCCGAGTACGGATAAGAAGCAAATCGGCATAAGATGCCCCATAAATAAACACATCCCGCCTACAGATCTCACGGATCCTGCTCTCGGAATCTCTACACCAGTGATCGTTGCCCACATCGCTCTCCTCCACCCAAAGATCCATCTTGCGAGTTTACCTGCTCATCTGAATCAAACAATTTATCGTGTGAGACCCTAGGGTACTCAAGAAGTCTTTATGCCTCTAAAGGGACACAACCTGGGTGACGCAATTGCAGCAAAAGATAATACCTAACAATTCTATAGATACTCGCTACCCATCCGCCTAACCAAAGCTAGACGGATGTCCGTGAATTAATAACAACAGTTATAACAGTAATATTAACAGATCCATCCTCCTCCTCGCTTACCAACGAGGAAGCGGACGAACAGCCCCCATCCGTTGGCAGTTTTATTATCCATTCCATGAGTGTTGCACTATTTACTAGTCAGGTGCTTAGTCAAATTAAAAGCGGTACTTTAGTTATACTTGTCTATGATCGAGAAACTGTGCTCCAAGTCGTCCATAACCGCGGACACGGCTTTCAGAAAGTTTTACCCTGCAGGGGTGCACAAATAGCAACACACACTCGATCAACCTCGGAAAAACCAAATCAAAACCCAACGAGGCATTCACGACAAAGCGATCACAGGATTCAGAAATGTTTCAGGGGGCCACCCCATTAAGCTACCCGCAACTAAGTTGGCCGGCTCCGAGACGGACTCAAGGTTTGTGTGGACGGCTGTAAACGACTGGGAATCCGAAAGTGTGACTGGGCTTGTCGATACAGCAAAAACGTGTCACGATCCTAAACAGTACAGGTGCTCCTCGCACAATCGTAAATAGAGCAGTAAGGCATGGCATAAGTACAGGATAGTAATAAAGCCCCAAACTACTTTGTGGCCCCAAGAAATAAGAATGAATCAAGCTCTGGCTCAGGAGGGTTCATAAGCCTCCCGGATGTGGATAGCGCGAATATTCAAGGAACAGGAATCAAGTACTCGGGGTCCTACGGGACACAAGTGAGCATGAAAACCAAATAGCAGATATTGCTCACCGATGCCACTTTCATTAGTTATCCCATTACTACTGTGTTAAGTTGTTTAGGTACCTCGTTATCCATCAGACACTCACATACCCTACACATGCTGTTCTACGACTCGCATGGCTCAAACAACTCCTGTAGTAATGGCTCATGGGATGGAGGAACCAGCTTCGGTGGGGTTTAAAAGTAAAGGCTATGCAGTACTTGGGATTCAGATTAATGCAATCGCGAATCCATGATGCAAGAATAAGATAGAGGCAATAGGTACTATATGTATGCAAGCATGTGGTAATGCTTGCCTGGCAGCTCAGTTGAAGCGAGGGACGGATCTGGGTAGTGCTCCTGGTTTTCTTGATATATCCCCTTTCGCCGCCTATTCAAGAAGAACCAAACAAACAAGGGTCAACATAAATAGAGTGCACAAGCATATGAATTAAAATGCGACAAGCAAACAATCATGCCATGATGAATGATGCACAATTTGCATGGCAATAATGTAGCAAGGCATGGGTGAGGTATGGAATACAAGAATAAAGCATTTTATGGAGTTTTAGTCACCTTTTATCCTCAAATAAGTTGCTGTATTATTTATATTTATATGATGCATGCTGCAAATCAGAACATGGAATGCATAGATAGAACGGGCTCGTCGCGCTGATCATTTTAGACATATTATTTGTCAAATTCGGAGTTATAAAACAAAAGTTATTAATTAGTTAAGGCAAAGGGCATTTTATTTGTAATTTTAATCAACTCGGAAAAATGAAGTGTTCAAACATTATTTTGAAAAGCATATTTGAATTCCTCACATTTTTTTGATTCAAAAACATATATCACATGTTTAATTTGGAATTATATCTTAAAAGATATTTGAAAACAGATTTGAAATTGAATTTAAAACAAATTTGAAACGTTTAAATTAAAACAGAAAAACAGAAAACCTTTTGTCACTCAGCCCAGACCTAGCCACGCATGACAAGGTGGGGCTGGGGCACTGGGGCTACAATGGAAAAACCTTTTACACCATGGCCTAGCCCTGTAGAATAGTTGGTAAATGGGGGGGGCCTGCTGCTGGCCACCACCCAAGGATGCGACACGGGCGGTCCGAGGATCTGCGGTGGAGTTTTCCGGAAACTAAGGTGCCTTTGTGAAAGTGGCGTAATCGACATGGTGGGCTCCTAGGGCTGCGGGTTTAGGCGGGAAAAAAGGCAGGGGTTCTTCAAGAAAAGGCGCCGTTGCCGACTGCCGCCGACGCCAACAGAGAATGTGGGTCGGCCGGAGTTCGGACGACGATGGCGACCAAACGGCGGCGAATCCCGCCAAGCCGCAAAAAGGAAAGATGCAGAGGGTGGTGCGGGCTACAACTTTCGTGGTGGAGCAACCACGGGGCGGCCGGGCTGGCTTCGACGAGGAACAGGGCCGAGGGACTGGGATGCGGCCGCCACCAAGACACGGCGCTGTGGCAGAGCGCCGACGGAAAGCGGCGGAGCTACGGGCAGGAGGAAGAAGGGCCGTCGGGAGGCGCAGGGCTCACTGGTGTCGCCGACGCCACGATCGTGAAGGGGGGCGACGTAGGGGCGAGGACGCAGACGGCCGGCGCAGCTAGGGTTTTGAAGGGCGAGGTCGATCTGCGGCGAGCTGGCCTGCTCCACCTCATACGCGTGCGCCGGGACGACGACGTGGAACGCC
Source organism: Avena insularis (assembly GCA_023614405.1). Classification (NCBI taxonomy): domain Eukaryota; kingdom Viridiplantae; phylum Streptophyta; class Magnoliopsida; order Poales; family Poaceae; genus Avena; species Avena insularis. The sequence goes on along the minus strand of CM042696.1, from coordinate 34,816,474 downwards.
GCGGCCTTCACCGACACCGTGATCACCCGCTCGCCGCCGTGCTTTTCTTGGAGGAGAGGGGGAGGCAGAAGGTGGCCGTCGGGGTGCAGATGGGGTAGAGGGGAGGGAGGAACAGTGAGGCCGAGAGGGTTGAGGCGACGGCAGAGAGCCGGGTGGGGTAGATAAGGAGGGAGGCTCGGGAGATGCCGTGGGGTAGAGGGGAGGCTCGGGCTAGGATATTTGGGGCTTGGGTTAGGTTTTGCTTAGGGTTAGAGAGAGGTGTGGCTGGGGCGTGGGCCAGGGAGAGGGTGGCCAGGAGGTAGAGTTTAGAGGGGTAGATGGGGTAGAGGGGAGGGAGGAACAGCGCGAGGCCAGAGAGGGTTGAGGGCGTCACAGAGCAGGTGGGGTAGATAAGGAGGGAGGCTCGGGAGATGCCGTGGGGTAGAGGGGAGGGAGGCTCGGGCTAGGATAGATGGGGCTTGGGTTAGGTTTTGCTTAGGGTTAGAGAGAGGTGTGGCTGGGGCGTGGGCCAGGGAGAGGGTGGCCAGGAGGTAGAGTTTAGAGGGGTAGATGGGGTAGCCTAGGGCTGGGGTTGATGCTTCGGCATGGAGGGGGTAGATCATGGGGTAGGGTTTAAAGAGAGGGAAAAGGGGAGAGGGTTTAGGGTTAGAGAAAGAAAAGAGAGAGAGAGAGACTAGGTGAGAGAGGGCTTCGGTTGGACACATGGTGTTGGTGTAGGGATAGAGATGAAAATGCCTAGGGTTTTGGTGCCCATGACAAAGAGAGGAGGTCAAGATGTGAGGGTTTAGGGTTTGAACCTGATCCACTCAAAAACCAAAGAAAAACCAAAGGAGATCAAATGGTGGTGATAGCTGCATGGCCCATGCAAGTATTTAATGCCATGTGTTAATCTTGTGAAAACAAAATAAAATCTCATGGCATTTATTTATATGCATCCTCAAAAGATGGAGTAAGGGCCAAGCTAAGTATTGAAGGAATGTTCCATGTGGAGTGAATGGAGATGACCATATTTGAATATATTTTGGACATGCTAGTGTGTATATTCCACTATGTGCATATTATCCTCAAAATATTCCAACATGAACAACCTTCCCATATCATTCCATATGGTAGCAGGTAGAATGGAAAAGGGTCCATTCCAAACAACATGAGCTAGAGATAAACCCAAATAAAATGCAATGCTCACATATGGTGGAATGGTGGAATGATGGGGTGATGACAATAAAGGTGGTGGAGTTAATAAAAGATATGCCCCCCAACTCAACTTGGGCATTTAAACAATATATCAATAACCAAATACACTATCAAGAGGCAAATACAATTTACAATGCATATGAGAGAAGAACCAAAGAAAGAGGGTTTTATATGATGCTCAAATGCAAGGTGGCATGATGACATGAGCATGATATAATTATGATGCAACAATTATATATAGGGAGTAGCCATTATATAGACTAGGCTAGTAGCATTGCAATTGTTAGACAATTGGGATGCTACAACTCTCCCCCACTAAACAAGAATCTCGCCCCGAGATTCCTAGGAAAAATAAAACAACACACGGAGAGGCCGGTGTTCGAACGAAGGTGACCCTCACGTTCCCAAGTTGATGAACATTGGAATAACTTGCTAGACTTGTTGCGAGTCTTGCGTTTTGCTTCAAGAACAACGAATTAGAAGAATTGTAGGATTATCGTGAGACAAGAAGGATAGGATGGACATAGCTTCGGTTTTCGAGAAACAAGATAAAAGACTAGAACCACTTGTGAAAGAAAAGGAAAAGATGATGTATCATGGATAAAGAAAGACACACCATTAAGATTAAAGATTTACCGATACTAGAGAGGATGAATCTTTGTCTCGCCGGAAGAAAAGAGCTAGGTTGGAGAGGTTTGAACCACTATGACAATAGCATCGTATCTTCTCTCGGATTTGAGAAATGAAGTACGGAAACAATATTGCCTTCAAACAATAGAGTCCCTTGATATCAACAGAAAGATTTAGTTAGACATCGTCGGATTAGATTCTCGTTGCGCCGGTAAGACCCAACGGATCACGCAATTGAGGTGCGCGGATATAACTTCCAGAGACGGATGTGAAGCCAGATCATGGTGGAATCCCGAGAAGCAAAGAATATGGAGGATCTGGAGTTTATTGTAGAGATACTTATTGCTTTCTTTAGCCTTGAGGCTAACGCAATATATTTGCGGCTGATGGCATCAACCATAATTGGCTTTACCACAGAAAAGAATTGATGAAACAAAAAGAGAGATAGTTTCCTTTCATCTTGTTTGGGGATGTCGAGCATCGGTAGAAAGACGAGGAACGAAAGGAGTTTGCGTTTGTTTCCACCAGATAATTGAAGATTTTGCTCCCTCTAGAATAGACAGACCACCAACAAGAGATTATTGATTACTTTCTTCGAGAGAGCACTCCGAAAAAACAAGGACGGAAGTAAAAGTATCAAGGGATAAAGGCCACTTCTAACTCCCGTGGAATGAGTGAAATCACATTAATTCACCAATTCAATGTACAAGAGCGAATGATAAGAGTAGTGGTATGGTAGCTACTCCATCCCGCACTCGAAGCATTACTCCGCACATGAATAATAAAACCATGCAACCCAACTACCGAAACAGACTGAAGGTATTGACAATAACTCATTGAACTTCGTTAGAAAACAAGGATAGATGCAAACGATTCGCCGGATTCATAAATAGATGAAGATGATGATGTTGTCGTCATGTCGGAAATACCAAGCCCCTGGAAGATATGAAGGAAGATTACGGAGAACAACTGCAAGATCCAACAGCTACAGAAAAGATAGCACCAACTGAACATAAGGATTACAAAAGATCTGGAAAAAAAAACTTCATGGCCTCCGGTGGATTGAGCATAGATGATAGAACGAGAGGGTTTCAAAAGATCACTTGACGAGACTGAGGTGAAAGAACTCCATGTTCTTCTTGAAATGATTGAGAGAGATTTAGCAGTCTTGAGGAAAATCTTTAGCGGAACGACGATGATAACTCGCCAACAAGGAAAGACTCTAGGTTTGATTGAAGATGGAAGATGGAATTAACAATGGACTTGCTGATTCCAGAATTGGAGCGATCTATTTAGCAGAAGGACGTGGCCGAGATAGGTGACTTCAAAAAGTCAGAATTCTCAATTTGAGACTTTGCACACAGGCAGTGCTCACGAAGCTTGAGAGAAAGAGACACAGATGATCTTCCATGTCCTTCCATTGATATCGAATAGGCAAGCATATTATCAACATATACCACCATGGATTAACAGGATATTCCCAGAATATCAAGTTCAAGAGGCGGGAGAAACGAACAAATGCTCGAAACACTTTCTGAGCTCAACGCTCTTTGAAAGATCAACGTTACGAGTAAGGATTCATGTTGGAAAGATGCACTGGTAGAATAGATTATCTGGTCCTTCGGAAGAGAACAGGAAATGCCACCTGGTTCACATTGTCGATCGGATCACCGGTTACAAAGATAAAGAGATCTTGGATAAAGAAAAGATGATAGATCATACCTTAAGCAAAGCTATCAGAGACGAAAAGATGCAATTCCCTCGTCTCAAAGAGAATTTTGCAGATATGGAGTTCAAAAGATGCAAAGATGATGATGAATGATGATGATAGACCGCCGTAGTGCCTTGAGAAACTTCGGATTGCCAAAGATGCTTGAATATGCATAGATATGATCACGGTGTACTCAAAATCACAGGAGATAACCGTCACCATTTTGAGGATAGTGTTGATAGCATTTTCCATATTCCACTCATGATAAGTGTCCTATAGCTATGCTGAGAACCACATTACAATCACCAACATCGGATCGACACATGTTATGTAATTAGCCCAAGAGAATTGGAGATGAAATGAAACTCTAGGATTAAGCGCCGGTGACAAAATAATGAGTTAGCATGGACATGCTGATAAAAGGGAGATAGATAATGTTTCACACACGACTGAAAAGGGGTGTGGAAGCACAGATGTATCAAAGAAATTTTTTCCGCATTTTTCAGCATTAAAATACCAATAGATGCGCAAAATCACTTATCAGGTAGAGATTAGCAACTCCACATTCTGTGAAAGCATGCTGGAAGGAAGAATACCCTTAAGAAGATGACACCGGTTAACAAGGAGTCAGATAGATCGCGCCGGTTTTCAAAAGCCTGTCAGTATGAAATGTACCAACAGTTGATAACCAAAAGGCAGATAAAGATAACAAATTGGATGCAACAGGTAGACAAAGAATTACACACACACACACACTTTCTATGGTACTACGGAAACCCAGAACACGTGAATCCTAGTTTGAATTTTAAGAAGAGGATTGAAAACGTTACACTTTCTTACCAGAAAAGGGTGGGTGGGTGGTTAAGAAGAAAAGTGGAAGCAGTCCTACTCTCACGTTTTGTTTTTCCCTAGTATACATAGCTACCCAAAAATATTTGCTAGACTGACAACGACCATTTGGCTGAGACCCTGAAGGGCGGGATGGCTCTGATACCAATTGTAACTACCTCGGTGAATTACGCTCTTAGTTACTAGCCTGGATGAGCGGAAATGGTTAAAATAGTACGGTGGGGCCCAAATGCCACTCACAGGTAGACCTTTCGGCCGTCCTAACCATTTCCAAACATCGGGACAAGAACGAAGCGTGAATCGGCAAAGCGAAGGGATCAACTACATACACAAATGAGTATGTATGCAAGCCACCATACAATGTCCTCGTGAGCCATTCCATCTAAAAGAAATAGAATATTGCAACGCCATACGGCAAGATCCAAATATCCTAGATAGATATAATAGTTTAGGATATCTCCTCATACATCAAACATCGAGTATCAAAGTGAAGCGGAAAACAAGATCCGAGTACGGATAAGAAGCAAATCGGCATAAGATGCCCCATAAATAAACACATCCCGCCTACAGATCTCACGGATCCCGCTCGAATCTCTACACCGAGTGATCGTTGCCCACATCGCTCGTCTCCTCCACCCAAGATCCATCTTGCGAAGTTTACTGCTCATCCGAATCAAACAATTTATCGTGTGAGACCCTAGGGGTACTCAGAAGTCTTTATGCCTCTAAAGGGGACACAACCTGGGGTGACGAATTGCAGCAAAAGATAATACCTAACAATTCTATAGATATTGCCACCCATCCGCCTAACCAAAGCTAGACGGATGTCCGTGAATTAATAACAACAGTTATAATAAGAATATTAACAGATCCATCCTCCTCCTCGCTACCAACGAGGAAGCGATTTAACCCCCATCCGCTGGCAGTTTTATTATCCATTCCATGAGTGTTGCACTATTTACTAGTCAGGTGCTTAGTCAAATTAAAAGCGGTACTTTAGTTATACTTGTCTATGATCGAGAAACTGTGCTCCAAGTCGTCCATAACCGCGGACACGGCTTTCAGAAGTTTTACCATAGGGTGCACAAATAGCAACACACACTGATCAACCTCGAAAACCAAATCAAAACCCAACGAGGCATTCACGACAAAGCGATCACAGGATTCAGAATGTTTGAGGGGCCACCCTATTAAGCTACCCGCATGAAGTTGGCCGGCTCGAGATGGACTCAAGGTTTGTGGACGGTCATGTAACGATCGGGAACCGAAAGTGTGACTGGGCTTGTCGATCAATAAAACGTGTCACGATCCTAACAGACTGGTGCTCCTCGCAATCGTAAATAGAGCAAAGGCATGGCATAAGCACAGGATAGTAATAAAGCCCCAAACTACTTTGTGGCCCCAAGAAATAAGAATGAATCAAGCTCGCTCAGAGGGTTCATAAGCCTCCCGGATGTGGATAGCGAATATTCAAGGAACAGAATCAAGTACTCGGGGTCCCACGGACACAAGTGAGCATGAAAAACCAAATAGCAGATATTGCTCACCGGTGCCACTTTCATTAGTTATCCCATTACTACTCAGGTTAAGTTGTTTAGGTACCTCGTTATCCATCAGACACTTACATACCCTACACATGCTGTTCTACGACTCGCATGGCTCAAACAACTCCTGTAGTAATGGCTCATGGGATGGAGGAACCAGCTTTGGTGGGGTTTAAAAGTAAAGGCTATGCAGTACTTGGGATTCACATTAATGCAATCGCGAATCCATAATGCAAGAATAAGATAGAGGCAATAGGTACTATATGTATGCAAGCATGTGGTAATGCTTGCCTGGCAGCTCAGTTGAAGCGAGGGACGGATCTGGGTAGTGCTCCTGGTTTTCTTGATATATCCCCTGCTCAGCATCTATTCGAAGAAGAACCAAACAAACAAGGGTCAACATAAATAGAGTGCACAAGCATATGAATTAAAATGCGACAAGCAAACAATCATGCCATGATGAATGATGCACAATTTGCATGGCAATAATGTAGCAAGGCATGGGTGAGGTGTGGAATACAAGAATAAAGCATTTTATGGAGTTTTAGTCACCTTTTATCCTCAAATAAGTTGCTGTATTCTTTATATTTATATGATGCATGCTGCAAATCAGAACATGGAATGCATAGATAGAACGGGCTCGTCGCGCTGATCATTTTAGACATATTATTTGTCAAATTCGGAGTTATAAAACAAAAGTTATTAATTAGTTAAGGCAAAGGGCATTTTATTTGTAATTTTAATCAACTCGGAAAAATGAAGTGTTCAAACATTATTTTGAAAAGCATATTTGAATTCCTCACATTTTTCTGATTCAAAAACATATATCACATGTTTAATTTGGAATTATATCTTAAAAGATATTTGAAAACAGATTTGAAATTGAATTTAAAACAAATTTGAAAAGTTTAAATTAAAACAGAAAAACAGAAAACCTTTTGTCACTCAGCCCAGACCTAGCCACAGACAGTGACGAGTGGGGCCAGGCTGACTAGGCTACACAGCGCGCGGAAAAACCCTTTTACACCGCGGGCTGGCCTAGCCGCAACCGTTGATACCGGGGTCCAAATGCTGCGTCACCCAATGGGATGAGACACGTGGGCGGTCCGAGGACTGCGCGGTGGAGTTTTCCCGGAAACTAAGGTGCCCTTTTGCGAAAGTGGCGACCATCGACAGTGGGCTCTGGGCTGCGGGTTTAGCGGGAAAAAGGCGGGGTTCTTCGCAAAGCGCTGGTCGCCGGATCTGCTTGACGCCGTCGCCAGAGAATGGGTCGGCCGGAGTTCGGACGACAATGGCGACCAAACGGCGGCGAATCCCGCCAAGCCGCAAAAAGGAAAGATGCAGAGGGTGGTGCGGGCTACAACTTTCGTGCAGGGAGCAACTACGGGGGCGGGCTGTGCTAGCCGGGCTTCGACGAGGAACAGAGGGACCTGGTTGCGCCGCCCGCACGCAGACGCTGGCGCGCAGAGCGCTCGACGGAAAGCGGCGGAGCTACGGCGCAGGAGGAAGAAGGGGGCCGTGTCTGGGAGGCGCAGGGGCTCACCGTGGTGTCGCCGACACGGTCATATCGTGAAGGGGGCGACGTAGGGGCGAGGACGCAGACGGCCGGCGCAGCTAGGGTTTCGAAGGGCGAGGTCGATCTGCGGCGAGCTGGCCTGCTCCACCTCATACGCGTGCGCCGGGACAACGACGTGGAACGCCGCGGCCTTCACCGACACCGTGATCACCCGCTCGCCGCCGTGCTTTTCTTGGAGGAGAGGGGGAGGCAGAAGGTGGCCGTCGGGGTGCAGATGGGGTAGAGGGGAGGGAGGAACAGCGCGAGGCCAGAGAGGGTTGAGGGCGTACGGCAGAGCCGGGTGGGGTAGATAAGGAGGGAGGCTCGGGAGATGCCGTGGGGTAGAGGGGAGGGAGGCCTGCCAGGGATAGATGGGGCTTGGGTTAGGTTTTGCTTAGGGTTAGAGAGAGGTGTGGCTGGGGCGTGGTCCAGGGAGAGGGTGGCCAGGAGGTAGAGTTTAGAGGGGTAGATGGGGTAGAGGGGAGGGAGGAACAGCGCGAGGCCAGAGAGGGTTGAGGGCGTACGGCAGAGCCGGGTGGGGTAGATAAGGAGGGAGGCTCGGGAGATGCCGTGGGGTAGAGGGGAGGGAGGCTCGGGCTAGGATAGATGGGGCTTGGGTTAGGTTTTGCTTAGGGTTAGAGAGAGGTGTGGCTGGGGCGTGGGCCAGGGAGAGGGTGGCTAGGAGGTAGAGTTTAGAGGGGTAGATGGGGTAGCCTAGGGCTGGGGTTGATGCTTCGGCATGGAGGGGGTAGATCATGGGGTAGGGTTTAAAGAGAGGGAAAAGGGGAGAGGGTTTAGGGTTAAAGAAAGAAAAGAGAGAGAGAGACTAGGTGAGAGAGGGCTTCGGTTGGACACATGGTGTTGGTGTAGGGATAGAGATGAAAATGCCTAGGGTTTTGGTGCCCATGACAAAGAGAGGAGGTCAAGATGTGAGGGTTTAGGGTTTGAACCTGATCCACTCAAAAACCAAAGAAAAACCAAAGGAGATCAAATGGTGGTGATAGCTGCATGGCCCATGCAAGTATTTAATGCCATGTGTTAATCTTGTGAAAACAAAATAAAATCTCATGGCATTTATTTATATGCATCCTCAAAAGATGGAGTAAGGGCCAAGCTAAGTATTGAAGGAATGTTCCATGTGGAGTGAATGGAGATGACCATATTTGAATATATTTTGGACATGCTAGTGTGTATATTCCACTATGTGCATATTATCCTCAAAATATTCCAACATGAACAACCTTCCCATATCATTCCATATGGTAGCAGGTAGAATGGAAAAGGGTCCATTCCAAACAACATGAGCTAGAGATAAACCCAAATAAAATGCAATGCTCACATATGGTGGAATGGTGGAATGATGGGGTGATGACAAGAAAGGTGGTGGAGTTAATAAAAGATATGCCCCCCAACTCAACTTGGGCATTTAAACAATATATCAATAACCAAATACACTATCAAGAGGAAAATACAATTTACAATGCATATGAGAGAAGAACCAAAGAAAGAGGGTTTTATATGATGCTCAAATGCAAGGTGGCATGATGACATGAGCATGATATAATTATGATGCAACAATTATATATAGGGAGTAGCCATTATATAGACTAGGCTAGTAGCATTGCAATTGTTAGACAATTGGGATGCTACAATGGCCGCCACTACTCCTCCGCCTCCGAGGGACGGACAGCGACCCCTCTCTTTCTCCGACTCTCACTCCATTCCCGTGCCACTCTCCAACACTCTCCTAGACGAGCCGATTCCGGAGCATCTGCTGCACGGTGGCATCGGGAGGGCGGCAGACACGGAGTCATGGGGAAGCAAGATGGGCAGGGATTGCGTGGGGATTGTCGGCGGTCCAGACGATGTAGACGGCGGCGATCCACCGGTCGGTAGGGACGCGACGGAAAAGTACATCAGTGCCAGAATCTGGCAGTGGAGCAGAATCGACGCAAGAAGATGAACCGCAGCTCTCTTGTCCCAACATCACCAAGGTAAATTTGTTGAATAAATCCTTGTGCTTCTTGGTTTATAGGTGTTTTCCTTTTTCATCGAAATAATTTCTGCCGTGACAGAAATCTGTGTACTGAGTGTCAATGTGGAAAATTCAGTTAGCTGTCAGGTTAGTTAGTCACCTAGCTAGAAGTTTCAGTTGACCCAGTCACCTATCTAGGCTTGTGTTTGAAAAAATGGTATTAGCAGGAGCCAGGCAGGGCATTTGTATGTGCTAGGGAAGCAGTAGGTACTATCTCCAGGTCGTGGAGTGCTGTTAGTTGGTTCATGTACGCCTTCCAAGGTTCAAGTATGCCTTCCTTGAATTGCTCGAGTGACTTTGGAAGTGAAGAGGAGGCCGGAAAATGGATGGGTGAAGTGAAGAAAATCATGGAAGAGCTCTTCAATCAATACAACAAAGAGGTTTCTGTTCAGTCACAAAGAGAACCCGGGAGGTGGAAGATGATGTTGATCCACTTGCAAAGTGGGATCAGTACATGAAGTCCAAAAGTCGGCAGTCGAGCAATGATCTAGATTGATATTTGAACGAAGATTTGACACCTCGAAAGGAGGAAGTTGATATTTTAGAACGGTGGAAACAAAATTCTTCAAAATACCCCATGCTCGCTAAAATGGCCCGTGACATATTGGCCATCCCAGCTTCTACCATTCCTTCGGAGTCTTCTTTTAGCACCGGAGGACGCGTCATCAGCGACTACAGGATCAGTCTCGCATGCTCTACCGTCGAGGCCCTGATATGCCTCCAGGATTGGTTTAAGGCAGCATGTATGTGATTATTCAAGTTATTCTTTTAGCTTGTATTTTTTCTTGTGGCTAACAAGAAATTCTCTTTACTTTTTCAGATGATTTAGACCATGAGTAGCACCTTTTCTGGTACCTGGGATTCCATCACTACAGGTTCAGTTTAAGTTTGCTATCTCTGGTCTTTTTGTGTACACAGTTCTACTAGTTTAGGAGGTCTGTTGTGCTTTTGTTTAGCATCTACTTGACTGTGATGACTGAAGTTCTTATTTGTGCATCTAAATCTGTAATTTTTCTTGCCACTTCAGTTCTTATTTCCTAAGATTCATGTAGATTGTACTCTTGACAGTTGGTCACAAGTCCGTGTTATTAGCTTATTTTCCTTTATGATTTAAGTGAACATCCATATTGAAACGTTCTTAATGTTCTTTTTTGTTCTCCTTTTTGTCATTAGTCCATTGCCGGTTGAGTTGGAGAAGCAACCTCTACGTTCCAAACAAGGATGCTGAGCTGATGTTACAGATCTAGAAGCAAACAAGGATGCTGAGCTGATATTGAATGTCTGTATAATATGTGTATGAAATATTTTATATGTGTATGCAAGCGAGGGATTGTATGAGTATTGTGTTCCTTATAACGTATTGGAGGGCTAGCTAATCGATTCTTCATTGGAGAGCTGGTCGCTCGTATTTTTCGTTGGAGAGCTAGCTAGTCTGTTGCATTGCCTCTATGTGGGTAAGGAGGGCCCGCTAATTAAGCATGCAATTATGTGGGTGGCCCACATATGCCAACATAATATAAGCGGGCACATGCGGCGCAATGCGGGACTCCCGCAGGTAGTCCCACTTGCAGCCTGAGTCTTAGTACCGTCCACCCCTCCAATGAGACGTGCTCTCTTGTAGGGAGAAACTCGATAAAGTATCGTCGTCTCCGCGTGCCTCGGTTATCTTTATACCCGAGCTCTTTACTTATGCACTTTACATTGTGATAGTCTTCGTGGTTGAATAATCTATCTTGCTATCATCTTGTTGCTTGTATTGCTTAGCATAAGTTGTTGGTGCGCATATGTGAATAGTATATATAGGCTTTGTGTTTGACAAAAGAAAACACTAGTTTTATTACGCCTTTGTTAAGCTCATCTTGTAAAAGATTTTTAATCGCCTATTCACCCTCTCTAGGCGGTATCTGTGCACTTTCAATTACCATGAGTACAAACACTACCCTCCTTACAAGGTTACAAGTGACCACGATCAAAGTTCATTGTCCCATAGGTGGCTACAAATCAAACAAGAGTGTAGCAAGTTCACCGGGGCCTATGATGATATAAAGAACCTCCTCGTGAGTGGAGTTGGCGTGGCCACCCAAGTCTTGCAAGCATTGGTAGCTTTCAAAACCCAAAATGAAGGAAGAAGCTTCAACATGACCCATTGTTGGCTCAAACTTCATCAAGCTCAAAAGTGGATTGATCTTATTGCATTTTGTTTGTGATTCGGCTCAGATGTTTGGTATGTTTTTAGATTTTCTTTCTCTGGACTTTTTCATGTGGTAGAATTGGATTGTAAGCGGTATACATATTACTTTAATATAACTTTTGATATTTATCAAGGCAGTTAGAAAAACATTTTACTATTCTTATGCTGGCTAATAATGGTTGTCCAATAACGATGCCCCGCATAGTGTGATAGTTTTTTTTATAATATGTTAGATTTAGGATGGATATAATTATTGACGCAATATAAAATAAATTTTCATATAATCCAACATAAATGTTCACATAGACTTGAAAATATTTGTAGAAATCTGACTAATGGCGAAATGAAAAATCACTAATAATTAGACACTTAAAAAGATATCTACGTATAAGAGCAAAGGGAGTCTAGTAACCACTACACAAGAAAATAGTATTTCTCTACTATCCAGTTTCCCACTTCATCATCCTCTGGTGAAATCAAGAAAACGCTCTGACCGCCACGAACATTTAGCTAAATGCAAGTCGAAATGTTTAGGAAGGTTATTTTTATACCCGACTCTTTACTTATGCACTTTATTTTGTGATAATCTTCATGCTTGAAGTTATATATTTTGCTATCATAGTTGCTTGCCTTGTTTAACATAAGTTGTTGGTGCACATAGTTGAACGCTAGTATATTTCGCTTTTTTACTTGATACTGTAAACACTAGTTTTATTTCATATTTATTAGAGCAAAAATCATAATTGGTTTAAATCGTATATTCACACCCGCCCTCTACGCGACAGTGTGTCCTCTCAATGGGTGTTGTTGGCCAGCAGGAACAACCCATGCAAAATATGGGAAAGCCGGAGATGGATGAGTTTGTTAGAGCAAGCCCCACTACAGAAGACATGAACCGTCCTTGTCATGGGTCTACACGGTGCCCTACCATGTCCACCGGGGGCTTCCAATTAGACATAGACAACTTCCTATGGCTTAGTTTTTTTTTTGGCGGCTTCTCCGAGAAGCTGTCTACCCCAGCTTTTTGAAAAAACCAGTTCAAAAAAATTACGAGGCTTTCAAAGTAGTTAAGGCTAAACTAATTTGAAAACCTTATAAAAATTTGGAATCAGCTTCTAGGACTGGGGGTAGGACAACTTCTCAGAGAAGCCGTCAAAAGAACTAGGCCTATGTGCTATTGGAAAGCCCGGATCAATTCTCAATTTTTAAAGTGAACACCCTAGATGTAACTCCTCATTGGTTGTTGTCTTCGAGTTCCAAGTCTCCATTTCTATGTGAAAACCGACCTTCATTGGTTGTGCCTGTCCGTAGCGAACTTCTTCGTTTACTTGTTGACGATGACATTGTTTTCGAGATTGCTCGAAAATTTTCCACAATGAAAACCCATGATTTGACTTTGGAATTGGATCGGACGATGAAAACGCGTTGTTCCCTTTCTAGAGCAGGTGCAGTTGTTGGACTACCTCTTTCGTAGTCCTTTGGTGGTGGTTGTTTCTAGAGTAAGTAGTACTTGGTATCTTAGGACGGCAATTCGGCTCATAGGTACAAATGCACCCATTATGAGAAAATATATTTTCAAATGTCAAAAAATTTGAAAAAAAAAATCTACATATACATTCGAACATTTTATGTTGGTTAACAATTTTCAGGTTGAAAAAACATTTTTTGCGTTGTATATAAAAAAAAAGACGAAAAGTGTCATGTGAATAGTCGTATTCCTGTGACACATTTTTTCTCGTTTATACACGACACATAAAATGTTTTTTATCCCGAAAACTTGTGAACCAACATAAAATGTTCTAATATATATGCAAAATTAGTTTTTTTTTAACATTTCAAAAAATATTTTCTCGCAATGAAAAGTGAATATCCGTTGGTATCTCAAATTCTCAACTAGTTCGTTGCATAGTCCGTTATAACCGGTACATGGTTATATTAATTTATTTTCTTTATTATTGAAAAATATCAAGATATAGATTGAAGCACTAGGCATACACGTGCCATGTAACGCTACCGTTTTTTTTTTGTTGAATAGTATAAGTGGTACAGAGAGTTCACTTACCTAAAAGATTCACATCCACAATTTTTTTTTTGACAACATTCACATCCACAATTTCATGATATGGTCTGCTTATAATAATCGATAGCTTTATATCAAGAACGCTCGAACATCGTTAGGATCTGCATGAGGTAGCAGCTTGTAGCATCGGACCCGGCGGCGCTTGGCAGTAGTCAGCTCTCTGTACTTGTCATACTTGAGAGTAAATGTTGTTAGCCGGAGCACATGGTGACGAGGCAGGTCCTCCTCGCTCACTTCCTCCTTGTAAGGGTCGTCCTCGTCGTCGTCGCTGTCCATGGCATCCTTGGAGTTTCCTGTTCGACCTCCTTGTGTTCGCTTCGGCCCAGCGCTGGCCTACTCATTGGATCCGATCTCTTGTGCTATGGGTTCTCTTACAAAGCGAGCTGCCGCGCCTGCAATTAGAATCCGATCTAAATTCACATCGATGCCGTATGTGTGTACACTTCTACCGCGGAGAGTCCTTTCGTACTTTTACTGCAGCAGAAGCCCTTGCTTTTCATGACATAGATCAGCTGAAAATCCACAAACGGGACCTTAGATACCATGTAGGACGCCATTGTGAAAATGCCACCCAGACAGCATAACTGCAGTGATGCATCCTCCCTTGGAGAACTTCATTTGTCCTCTAGCAGTTTCCAAGATCAAGAATTGCCTTGACCTTCTGTAACGCCGCCTCCATATAAGTCATTCTGATCCACCATCAAGGCCATTGGCATACCCACTTTACTGGTAGAATCATCTTTATGACCTGCTCCTTCGATAATGGTAATTTTACACTCGCCCAGTGCCATCCTGAACCATCGCCACATCATATCAGTCAAGCATAAGACCGGTTAACACCAGATTTATGTTGCAATAGGAACATAGAGATAGCACAGCAGCCCAAAACCTGGAACCAGAAGAAACTGGAGCTGAGGTTAATCATTTCCCGAACAACTAGATTCATTGTCTTACCATTTTTTTGGACGAAAAGTGGAACAAAATTGCGGAAGTCACATGATAATAAGGATAGAGACACTACTAACGATCTACAGCAATTAAGGATGCAGACATTATCACAGAATCAATACCTTAAGATTTATACGGTGATCGGAATACATCAGCACCAACCAGATCTTTATAATAAATCTCCGGCCAATTTTTAGTTGGTAAATTCTGAGTACTCAATGCATCACAGCGGAAAATCACTCTTGCTTTCTGATGTGATACGCTGAAGCCTAACCTCCAATAATCTCACAGACACTTCTGGCCAGCTTGGGCAAATGGATAAGTGACATCATGATAAGACTATCGTTGACACTGTGATTCAAGCATACACATTATCTATCAACTTCATCCATGGGCCAACTTCATCAGCAAGCCCCTGAGAATGTAAATATCGAACCAACTTTGTTACAGGTTGAAGACTAGCAGAAGTCGAAAGAGAAGCCATTAGCTCATTCATTATATCCTGAAACGTAGAGCTGCAGTAGCGCTTAATCCATTGTATGTGTTCAAGGGCCATTTCTATTTCCTCGGCATCTGTTAGGCACTTCAACAAGATGACATGTGAATTCAAACTCTCAATATTGGATGGAACACTGAACATCACGCTCAATGCTGCTTTAAAGCTACCTGAAAATATTTCGAGGACGGCTATTAACAAGGAGATACTTGAAATACCTACAACAGCAAGAGAAACTAATTACGAGGAAAGAAATACCTTGTTTACAGAGTGCAAGGATAAACACAGTTAACGCTGAACTAGCTAGTTTAGGATCCTGCACTACAGACTTTTTAAAGATCTCCTCAGCCTGTTCATATTTGTTTTCTTGGCACAGCATAGTAATGACAGATGTGTATGTTGCACCATCTGGGGCCACTCCTTTCTGGAGCATGTGATCAAACAGCTGCTGGACTTCTCCACTTTCACCAATCTCTGCAAATTTTGTTATAAGTATATTGTAAGTCTGCAGATTTGGACTACACCCGCTGGTGAACATTTCATCCCACAACTTCTTAGCAGGCCTAAGGAGATCATTCCTACAGAGTGTTACCATGAGAGAATTGTAAGATGAAATGCCAGGATCTAGCCTCTTTCGTTTTATCTCCTTTATCACATCATATGCCTCTCTCACCTTTCCTGCCTTGCCCAAGAACGACACCACCAAATGGTAGTCCTTTTCACTCGTCCAATACCCCTTATCCAAAAGCACCTTAAACATTTCCCACATCTCATCACCCTTCTTATTCTTGCAAAGGCTCTCGCAAAGTTGTACAAACATCTCGGTACTTGGCAATCTCCCCTTCCCTATCATGAACTTGCAGAACATAATGGCAGCATCAGCATCAGTCTCAGACACCGAACAAACCAGGACATTCAACACGTCGTCATCAATTGGGAAATTGCCTGATACAATCGCCTCCGCCATCTCCTTCGCCTCAGAAATCTGCCTGTTGGACACCAACGCTAGCAAAAGCTCTCTGTAGTCCACCTTCCTTGGCGCAACGCCGAGCTTCCTCTTCTGCTTCAAGATCCTCCATTCCTCATCTAGCCTTTCTGCTACCTTAAACCCCTCGGACACGATCCTGTATGCTACAAAATCCGGCTTCCAGCCACGTATCCTCATATCCTCCAAAGCCCTCCAAGCATCCTCTATAATCCCCTCCCGGCATAAACCATCGACGACCATCGCTGCGACAACAGACCTGTTGATCAAGTCCCCCTGATGGTGCACCGCGTCCACCAGCCTCAGGACCTCCTCCAACCCGTCCCTCCTGCCCACGTTCTTCACGAACACCCCGAAGCCGACAGTGTCCAGCTCGGCAGCGGTAGCTAGAATTCTGTCGAACACCTTGCGCGCGGCAGCGAGCGAACCCGACGACGCGAGCGCGGCGAGCAGGGAGTTGCAGAGCGGCGCGGGGAGCGGGCCGGAGTCAGGGAGGAGGCCGAAGTGCGCGAGCGCGTCGGGCAGGCGGCCTTGGCGGAGGAGCGCGGAGGCGGCGAGCGCACGGGTCGCCGGTAGGAGCGGCAGCCGCGCGGAGCGGGCGCGGGAGAGCGCGGCGAGGAGGGATGGGAGCGTGGCGCGGTGGCGGGCGCGGGTGGGCTCGGCGAGGGACGCGAGGTGCGCGTGGAAGGCCTCCGGGGAGGAGGTTGGCCCGGCGGCGGCATGGGTGGACGGCGGCTGGCGGGCCCGGCCGGAGATGCCGCGCGCGGCGGCGAGGCGGGCGAGGAGGAGGCGCGGGGCGGAGGACGGTGGGGCCATCCTGGCAGCGACGGCGGGATGGCGCGAACCGCGAACTCACAGAGCGACCCCCAGTAATCAATAGTCTGAAGGCGGAGAGGTATTTACACATCCATAGGCAGAAGGCGGGATATGAGAATACGTAACTCACCTCTCGCCGCTGACCAGTGACCAGTCACCAGCTCCGCGCTGCGGCCGCTGCAAGATCCTCTACCGCGAGCTTCTTCGTCCCCTCTCTTTCCCTCTCTCCCCTCAAAATCCTCCAAAACCTCTCTCCCCTTTCCCGCGGCTTCCACCGGACGGGTAAACTTTCAAAAATCCTCAACGCCACGCTCCACTCGTCCCAAACCCTAGCGCCTCGCCGCCGCATCCTACGAACACCGTCTGCTCCCGCCGCCGGCAATGGAGGCGGTGGTCGTCGACGCGGGCTCCAAGCTGCTGAAGGCCGGCATCGCGGCGCCCGACCAGGCCCCCGGGCTGGTAAGTCTCCAGATCCCCTCTCCCCGCCCGCCGATTCGCTCGAGATTTTCATGGGCTCTGTGCGTGATTCCCTGTTTCGATGCGTTTTTTGGGGTCTGGTGGTCCAGGTGATGCCCTCGAAGATGAAGTTGGAGGTGGAGGAGGAGAACCAGGTGGCCGACGGCGCGGTGGTGGAAGAGGTGCATCCGGTGGTGCGCGGCTTCGTCAAGGACTGGGACGCCATGGAGGACCTGCTCAGCTACGTCCTCTACAGGAACATCGGCTGGGAGATGGGCGACGAGGGCCAGATCCTCTTCACAGAGCCGCTCTTCACGCCCAAGGTGATGCTACACTCTCAGCTTAATTTGAAGCTCGTTCGAATGTGCTGCCTAGTAAACTTGCTGGGTTCTAATGTCGGAGCAGGTTCCAACTTTGGTTTGATGTGCTAGACTAGAAATGGGGATTCGGTTTTACTACTTGGTGTCAGTATTAGCTTTTGCCTGTAGCCTGTGCTGTATGGGGCTATGATTACTGATAGAACAACCTGATCCATACAATAGCGCATGTAATTCCACATTTCCACCAGTCTAAAGAGAATTATCTACCCCTTTTATGGATAGGCTCAAATCCTCTGCATTATAAGACATCAACAAAGCTAAGTGAAGAAAATACATGATATGAACAAAGTGGTTCGCGCCAAAAGTCCACTTCTCAACCCTGAGCTCTAAAACCATTCGAGTTACAAGTCCACTCCTTAACAACGTTGGGTGGTTTTGACAAGTGCTTTGGCCTGACATGCACACCACATCATCAAACAAACCAGCTATGCTGGCCGGTCTGACAATGTTTGGGTTAAAACTACACTGAGCTCTAACTGTTCATCACGTGCTGCATTCCTCCTTAAGTTATCCGTCTCTGCTGATTTGTTTGATGACATGGTGAATACATGTCAAATCCTTTTTTGTTGTTTCGTAGTTATTAGTGGATTGGATAGGTTATGGCTATAGTTAGGTTTATCTTAATTGTGCTGATATCATAGACATAAAAAATCTATATGGTTACTGTGACCAAAATATCCAGTTTATGGAATTTAGTGCAAAATCATGGTGCTGTATTACTTACTAGAAAATTCTATCATTTGATCAATTTTGATGTGCATTATAAATCTTAAGGGAAGTTTAGATAGCATTCCTCGTTAAGCTATCCGTCTCTATGATTTGTTTGATGACATGGTGAATACATGTCAAATCCTTTCTGTTGTTTTCATAGGTAGGCGTAAGCGGTGCGGTGGCCTTCTGCTTAAAGCTTATGTGATTTATGCGTGATTAAGTGGCACTTAACTGTTGCTGACTTAGTCAATGGAAGAACCAAAAACCAGCAGAAATCAGATGTTTTGGGCAAAAGAACTAGCAGTACCTGGAAAAAAAACTAACAGAATCACAGTGTTAACAACTTCACAATCCATTCACAAGTATTGATTTTTCCGCATAGAGATAAATGGGGAAAGGGAGGAGACATGGACCTTAACTTGACTGCAGCGGACGGGGAGGATAGGGTCGCAGCAGGGCGTGGCGAAGACAAGTGCGGGGCTGGTGAGATTGGGGGTGCAGTGGGGTGGTGAAGACAGGGGAGGGGCCTGGCCAGGGTGCGGTTGCAGCGGGGTGATGAAGACCCAGGCGGAGGAGCCAGCCGCATGCTCTGCTTCTCTCCCTTCGGCGCCGCCAGCTGCTTGAGCAGAGGACGGGAGGGGAGATGTGTTTGATTGGTTTAAATCAAGCCTTACCTCACCACTTAAGCCAGCTCCTGGGCCCAGTTTTCTTTCAGCGTGCCAATTTTCCTGCGGGAATTGTTTTGGCCTGCTTTGGCATCAGTTTTTCTCTGCCGCAGCGCGTCTAATCATGCTTAGGTAAGCGTCCCGCTTGATCCCGCTTAATTGTGCCTAGGGCATTATTGACTGCTTATGGCCTAATCGATGTAGAGGGCCTACGCATTGTGCTTTAGTGCGCTTAAGCATCCGCTTTTTTGAACTTGAGTGGAGTAAAAATGTTATGGGTATGGTTGGGTTAGTCTTAACCATGCTGAGATCATAGACTTCAAAAATCTATATGGCTACTGTGACCAACATATCCAGTCTTTGAATTTTGTTCTGCAAATGCTGTGATGTTGCGTTGCTATGGTCCGATAATGATTTTCAAATCTGCTACAAATCGGTTCCGGTAGGTAGCGACACCGGTAACAAACCAATTATCCGCGACCATGATGCGTCCCTGTGCTTCTTACTTGTCCAATTTTTTTTGAAAAGTTTGGTTAAACCCCCACAAAAGTTTTCCAAATTTTTCAACAATGTTTGCCCTTTTTCTTTTCCCCAAAACCCTCATTTGTTTACTTCTTGTTCTGAAAATAAAACAGGAAAAAGAAAACAGAACAAAAAAAAAGAGCCCCCCTGACCAGCTGGCCCACCCAGCCGACTGCAGCCAAACCTAATCCTCTCCTAACGCGAGCGTAGCTTGCGCTCTCACTTCCGCCACGCCGCTGCTCCGTGGCGCTCCACCACCGCCAAGCACAGCTGCCTCCGCCCAACTCATGCTCTTGGCTTGCCCCGCCGGCCTTCTCCGCTGGCAAGCCCCAGCTCAGCCTCTGGCTGCTCCTCTCCTCCCTGTGCCTGCTCCAACAGCAGGTCATCGCCTTACCTCGCCGCCTCCTCACCACCCGTTACAGCACACCACCGCCTCGCGTACAAGGACATCTCCACGTTGCTCTACCCCCTAGCGACGCCAAGCAGGCTCGCCATCATCTCCCTGAATTTTTTAACGGAAGGGAGAGGATAAGGACTGCGCGTTGTGTTCTGGGTATGGTTGGGTTAGTCTTAACTGTGCTGAGATCATAGACTTCAAAAATCTATATGGCTACTGTGACCAACATATCCAGTCTATGAAATTTGTTCTGTAAATCCTGGTGATTTATTACTTACTAGACAATTCTATCATTTGGTCAATTTTGATGTGCATTGTAAATCTTAAGGGAAGTTTAGTTAGTGGCCAACCTTGCCATAAAATGTTTGGCCAACAAAGTAACCACCGCATGTTTGGCGAAATCATACCTGGAATTGAGTCTATGACACATGTGCAGTAAGCTATACAACTGTGTTGATGAACCAAAGTCATGCCTAACAAACTGTTGCATGACTAAAGTTAGGAGTGGCATGGTTAAGCATAAGATGAAACACCCCCTGGACTAGAGTTTGAACGTGTTATCAGCTGTATTATATGGAAATTACCAGATAGTGTCCAGCATTCATTCTGGTCCAATGTTTTCCATATACTGATATTGTAGGAATTGGATGAAATCGTAGCAGATATTGCATTATATAGCCAAAAAGATTCAGCTTTTGGATGTTGTGTGGTGCCACCCAGTAGTTGCGGAAGTCTTCACCAATCTTACTTGTGCTATGATAAGAGGAAGTTTTGAAATGGTTGTGTTAGTAAAAAGTAGAAACTGTAAGTGACATGGTGTCGCCATTGAATTTTGGGTGCGTGCCTAACTCTGAATTCTTTGGCGTCACTCCCAGGCATCCCCCTCACAACTCCTGGATGACTTAGTGATGAAATAGCGACACCTAGGTGACAACATGATGACCTTGCTTGCTTGTTTGCTAATCCCTTTCCCATTTGATGTTGTCCATTTTTCTGGTGGGCCTAATGAATTGCTTACCAGTTCCTTTGTTGTCTTGCATTTGGTTCTAATTTTCCAAATCTATCATGCCATCTGCAGGCTCTCCGGGAGCAATTGGTTCAACTTATGTTTGAAAAATTCAACGTATCAGGCTTTTATGACTCTGAACAAGCTGTATTGTCACTTTATGCTGTTGGTCGCATTTCAGGCTGTACAGTCGACATTGGGCATGGAAAAATAGGTAATATCACCAAATCAGTTGTATCTTGAACTGCAGTCTTGGTGATTACATGTGTCGCCTTTGTGTAATGTTTGTTTGATTTTCTGTTTTTTCTGAAGCCTATTGATGTTATGTTTCTCTAGTTTGGTGATTTTACATACTCATTCTAGAATAGGCATGTCACAAACCAGCACATATCGAAGGCTTGCAGGTAGAATATGTCTTCCCTTTTGAGCTAAAACATTGTGCACCATAACTGTCCCCTAGTGATTGATTATCTGTAAGAACATGCAAGAACACCATACAAGGACGACTCAAATTATTGAAAGTTGAACTCGAATGCTTATATTAAACAGCCGTCTTCCATTACTTCCGTGTTGCTTGTAAATCAGTAAGTATAATTAACATTGGGCGTTGTCTTCTGTTCTGTATTTTGTATGTTCTGTGGCATGTTTTGTTCATCCAGAGATTATTTGCCATTTTTATTTTTGCGAACCTGTAGCCTTTTTTTTCAGAAAATCTTTGGTTACTCAATCTATCTGTTCTTCCTCTTCTGTTCTTTTAACCGAATACGGTTTTCCCCTCTCGCTTCACAAATTAGGGGAAGGGACATACATTTATTTTTCTTCCTTGGGCTTTGCCACCACTAGAAACAAAATATTTGTAGCCAAGAGCTTAGTTCAGAGAGAGAGAGAGAAATGAGCTTTATGGACTTGTGAAGGAATAGCTCTCTACTTTGAATCTGATGCTATTTTCTTCAAAAAGAATCTCCACAGATAGTAGTTTGTTCATTTAGCAATGGAGATGTAAGCCTTAATTGTGAATAATATTGTTCAGTGTTTGCTGTCCGTGCATGTTTTACTAAATTAATTAACTGGGGTATATTATCATAAGTGCTCGTTTTCTGTGTCTATTGGTTGTCAAGCATGGCTGTACTTGGAGCTTCAGGTATACTGACACTTCTATGTTACCAGATATTGCGCCAGTTTGTGAAGGTGCTGTTCAGCATGTAGCATCGAAGAGATTTGAGATAGGAGGAACTGACTTGACAAACCTATTTGCCCAAGAACTAAAGAAGTCCAACCCGTCAGTAAACATTGATATTTCTGACGTTGAGAGGCTGAAAGAGCAGTATGCATGCTGCACAGAAGACCAGCTGGCCTTTGAAGATATAGGGAGCTCATGCCAGCCAGAAAAGCACACTCTTCCAGATGGACAGGTTGGTTATTCACTTATGGCTTTGGTGCAAATGTTCTGCCAGGCACTCACCTTGTTCCTGTTACATGTACCTTAATGTGCAATTTCTATCTTCATAAAATTCATGATGATTATGTGAATTATCCTCATTAGATTGATTAAATGCCTTGGTGCCTATTGATAATCCTGAATCTATGCAACTGGTTTTCTCTAAACACTCCTTTCTTCAGGTAATAACAATTGAAAAAGAGCGTTATATTGTTGGTGAAGCTTTGTTTCAACCAAGTATTTTGGGCCTAGAAGATTATGGCATTGTTCATCAGCTAGTTACCAGCGTTTCAAACGTCGCAACGGAGTACCATAAGCAACTGCTTGAAAACACTATGTTATGCGGTGGCACTGCATCTATGACTGGTTAGTTCTCGTTCTCCTCTGCTAGATTTTTTTTCTGGTTAGAACTCTTGGTGTATGATAGCTATAAATAGTGAACACTACTCCCTCCGTTCCTTTATATAGTGCCTATAGTTTTTTTAGGGAAAATCCAAAATGTAGTATATTGAGTTGCACAACTCATATGGGCAATTTTTTAGGGATTTGATTATGTTTTCTTATCTCATGCAAACTCCTGAACTGGTGTAATTTTCCCTCCACGTGCGTTCTTCACCGTGCCAGAAACTATAGGCACTAGATCGAGAAACGGTTGGAGTAGCAGTAACTTGCTACTCTTACTGTTCATGAATGATGATGTACTATAATTCCTGTAGAACATGGCATCATGCAGAAAGAAGTACATTCTGTATGAAACAGCTATTAACTGCAGTCATGAAAAGTGCATGCCATATGAAGTGATTTATTTAAATGCTAGTGGTGTATGACCTATGCAGCAGAAGTCTACTTTTCTTGTATGCTATATGCCAGAACGGAAGAAACGGGGCCATGTCATTGGGACCTGGGAATTTCATTTGGTTGGATAGGAATCAGAATCTTATCTAAGACTTGGGAATATCATGTACTCCTGTTAGGATAAGCTCACAGCCAGATAACGCAATCAACATTATGCTGCACATGTGGTGTTGGTTAGAACACTTGAAATATCACAAACTGGTTACAGCTACTTACTAGTAGGTTGTTTTCCAGAATGGATGGCTAGATATCGTATTCAACAGTTCAGCTCATCGCTGCTTGCTGCAAACACAGCTTGACTGCATGGCTCAACTACTGCCTTGCATTAGTTTGCATTGCTAGGCACATATCGATTGGAATGAAGTTTCTCATTAAACACGTCCTAACCATTTGAAACCTGTCAATTACTAGCTAAAGCTCTTTGACATCAGTAACCAAGGTTTACAGTGGACAACTGAACTAACAACTTTGCTTTCTTTTCTCAAGGTTTCGAGGACAGGTTTCAGAAAGAAGCGAATCTGTCTGCTTCAGCAATCCGCCCATCTCTTGTGAAGGTAACTCCCTCCTCGCTCCTCCATACTCCAGCGCTCGCTCTGCGTGTTCGTTACTAACCCGAATACATGCATCCCTCCAGCCCCCGGAATACATGCCCGAGAACCTGGCGAGGCACTCAGCCTGGCTGGGCGGCGCGATACTGGCCAAGGTTGTCTTCCCGCAGAACCAGCACGTCACCAAGGGCGACTACGACGAGACGGGTCCATCCATCGTCCACAAGAAGTGCTTCTGAGTACCGGCAGCCAGCCCAAACTTGTCAGAGGTTAGGTTCCACGCTCTTTACTGAAGCCACCCGATGATTGATGCGTGTGTACCGTGTACGTGCCTGAAAACAACTGAAACATGAAGTGGTTATGCTGCAGGCAGGCAGGCAGGTGCGTACTACCTTTACTGCCCTGTAGGGGCCTGTGCTCAATCCAAACCCTCGGTACTGGTGCAGCGCAGCGGTGTCCTTGGTCCTCTGATGCTGCGGCTCTGAGCTTTTGGTGGCCTCTGGTTTAGATGTGTTGTTGCTACTAGCTAGCTAGCTAGCTGTTCAGATTGCAGTAGAATAGTCCTGAGATTGGCGTCTGTTTGGTGATTATTAGGAGTGCTAGCCAATTTGTACCTGAGGTGCAATCGCAATTTTATGTTCTTGTAGGCTACGTCCTGCTGTCGATTCGTTTTTATGATGAATGAAGCCTGTGGAAATACACATTCTGGTACTTAGTACTCCCTCGTTCAGAAATATAAGACATTTTAGCTTTGTAAAATGAATGTATATAGACGCTTTTACTGTGTAGGTTCACTCTAAACCCCTACGAACCTATACACTAAAAGATATCTAGATATATTCAATTTACAAAGCTAAATGATGATCATGGGCAACTGGATGTTTCGATGTACTCACGCTCCGTGAGATGTGGGCATTATCGTCGAGATGGCCTGCACTGCACGGTTGAGATACCATGGCATCCCGTTCCCAGGTGGATCATGCTCGACGGTCCAGGCTTTGCTTGCTGTAGGAGCTGTTGACGATTGGTATACTATACTACCCAGGACCGATCGATCTACAAACATCCGGTCCCCGGACATCCTCTGTCCATTTGTAACATCTCCATCTAACGTGTCGCTACAGTGCCATGCTCAAACAGGTGTTCCCTGTAAGGTTGATCTCCACTCGATCGAGCCCAACGGCTCGACCGAACCTTTGACCACGTCCTGATCGGGGACGTCCAACCCCTCTGGTTGGTGGGCCCCTGTCACCTGCGCATATATATATATATATGGGTGGGATTCGGTGGCACGACTCACGAGGTTCGTCGTGTGCCACTCCCCACGCCCTTCTGATCGAGGGCTCGCGTAGAGTGATGGGAAGCGCCACCGACGCCGCCACCACTGCCCACGCTCATGCCGTCGCCCTTCCCATGAAAACCGGCTCGGGCTCCTCGAGCTCCACCGGTGCAGGTACTGTCTCTCCCTCTTCACCGATCTCTCCTCTCTCTCAAGTTTTTGGACGAGATTATGCATAGGCAAAGCAGCTATCGTATTGATCTAGCCTAGATGATCCTAAGGCAGATTTAACATTGGTATCAGAGCCAAAAGGCTCCCAGAGAAAAATTGGAATCCCAAAAGAAAATCCCCAAAATTCGGAACCCTAACCCTAACAGAGAGAAGGGGAGAAGGGCAATGACTTACCTAGCAGCCTCGGGCTCGACGGCAAAGTGCGTCGCCATCCCGGCCGCGCCGTTCCTCTCCAACCGACGGGAATCAGCAAGCCGAGCCGTCGGAGGAAGAACATGGGCAGTGGAAGCGGGCACCGTCTCCGCCACGGCCGAAAGGAAAGAGCTCCCTTCGAGGGCAAAGACAGCACCGCCACCGCCATGGCATCTGCCGGCGAGATTCAACGTCGTCGCCGACGCAGTGACGAAGCAGGGACCGTCGGGTCTTGCTCCCTCTCGAGCCAGCAGGTGGTGTTGGTGGATGGGGAAAGCACAGGGAAAGATGGAGGGAAAGGAGCACCGCCGTGAGGTGCTACCGTCGTCGGCGAGACGCCGGCCACCGGTGCTTCTCCTCCCAGAGGCCGCCGCCATCGTACGGGAGAGATAGAAACAGAGAGGGGAGGTGGGGAGAGCGGCGCCATCTCAGGCGTCGCCGTGGCGGGCGGCGAAGTTTCGGTGGCTCCAGCCGCCGCCACGAGCGGGACAGAGGGGAGAGGTGCGCGGGTGGGAGCGAGTGAGGCTAGGGTTTTCGAAGGGAGGCTAGTCGGGGCAATTCTTGATCAAGCGAAAAGCAAGGGAAGCCGTCTGATGAAATCCTACGGCCAGGGTTGGGCTATGGGTGGTCCAAAGTTGGGCTGTGAAAGCTGACCTTGTCAGGCGCCGGCGTGGGCCTGGCCACTGTTCAGTCCGCATCCGCCTCTGCCGCAAGAAGGAGAAGCACGTTGGCGGGTCAGGCGCCACGGACGTGCCGTCAGATTTTTTTCATCCATATTTTTTTCTAAGCAAAGTTTTAATGTTTTTTGTTCAGTTTTTTGAGCAAATTTCACACAGTTTTTTCTACTCAAATTATTCCAACGAAAATTTGTTTAGAGAATTCAAAAGCAACAGAAAAAATTCTGTAAAGTATAAAAGTTTATGAATTTTATATTCATATTCCGCTGCAAATAGTTAAAGGTGATTGCTTAAATGCAATAAAGTAATATTAAAATGTGATTATGATTATGTTATTATATAACCAACGTCATTAATAGCATGATCATGATTTTTCATTTTATGTTAAAAGGTGTATTTATCTATGCAAATAGTTAAAAGTGTTAATTAAAGTTTTAAAGTGAATTAAATTTCAAAAAGTATGTTAAAGTGATTATTGAAACAATTATGGTTCTGTTATTTTATGACTAACATTATTAATAACATGATCATGTTTTGTTGCAACAATATATGTATTTATCTCTATTATCTGCCCAACGGTGATATAGATTTAATTGCATAAACAGTTGTATGTTTTAATTTATACCAACGTTGGATTACTGCATGCAATTGTTGTTAAGATTACACATCATTGTGGTGTAAAGGAAGAAAAGATGATGATGTTGCATGGCATGAAAAGAAAAGGATCATGCTCTATTGGATATGGCATATACCTTAGAGAACCAAAAGATGTTCAATACCAACAAAAGTTGCATTTTTTTAAGAACACAATTGAGAACGCTAATGCGGGCTCAATTGCAAAATGAGCTTCCGCATGGGAGTTTATAGAGAAGATAAAGAGCTAGTTCACTGGTTCTTCAAAAGGCATATGCCCCACCTGCTGAAACAGCCGGTGACAGAAAGGTACAATGGAGGTGCACATGGCATAAGAGACTCCGGATGAGCAACATGACAGCTAAGCCTAACCCCATGGATGCTGATTTGGAGCTAAAGGCTACACTCCTTGTTCACTTGGTGATGGCTTCACTGCCTCAACAGTTTGACACCTCTGTTGTCAATTATAGCATGTTCCCAGAAAAATGGGACATAGAAAAGACTAAAAGCCTTCATTATACAGAAATTTGATATGTGTATCCCATGTGGACAAAGATACCTATGAGTGTGATGTGGCAAGTATGCCATATGGTTTTAATAATGCTTATGTGGGTGTTGATTTGCTTCACAATGAGCTTTATTTTGTATCACTATGTGAAAAAGTGTTTCCTGTGTGAACAAAAGAAAAGAAATCAAACTCATGACTCTTCAAAGTTATGACACTGTCGATTAGGCCATATTTCGAGGGGAAGAATAGAAATCCTCGTTAAAAATGACATTCTTCCTCCGTTAGAGTTCTCCGACATAGAACAATGCATAGATTGCATTAAAGGAAAGTATGTCAAACAAATTTAAAAGGGTGCAAACCGAAGCATAGCTACACTAGAAATAATCCACACGGATATTTGTGGACCGTTTCCGGTGAAAAGTGTGGATGGCTATGATTCATTCATAACATTCACGGATGATCACTCCCGGTATGGTTATATTTATCCAATTAAAGAAAGATCTGAAGCATTGGATAAATTTAAAATTTTCAAAGCTGAAGTAGAAAATCAGCATGATAAAAGAATTAAAATAGTTCGGTCCGATCGTGGGGGGGAGTACTACGGTCGGCATACTCCATATGGTCAAGTACTAGGACCCTTTGCAAGGTTCCTGCAAGAAAATGAAATAGTCGCCCAGTATTCTATGTCGGCTAACCTCAAAGAAAACGGAGAATGAAAGGCGCAACCGCACTTATGGATATGGTGCGCAAGATGATGAGCTATTCCACCCTCCCATTGGGATTGTGGATGGAGGCGCTTAAAACCGCCATTCACATTCTCAACAGAGTACCAAGTAAGTCGGTGCCCAAAACACCGTATGAATTGTGGACAGGCAGAGTCTCCTCTCTGCACCACTTGAGGGTCTGGGGGAGCCCAGCTGAGGCAAAAGTTTTCAATCCAAACATTGCAAAGTTAGACCCCAAAACAGTATCTTGCCACTTTATTGGCTATCCAGAAAAGTCAAAAGGTTATCGTTTTCTTGTCCGACAGATACACAAAGTTTGTAGAAACGACATGCCTCTTCTTGGAGAACGAATTGATGAGGGGAGAACGGTAGCTAGGAAATTGATCTTGAGGAGAAGAGGGTGCATGCACCTAATCCGATGACTCAGAGCCATTTTTCTCACATTGCTAGCCACCATCTACAACCCCGAGGTTGTGATGCTGACTGTTGTGATTCCACACGTGACAACAATGGGAGAAAGTTCGAACCTGGCCCATCAGAGCCACCGAACCCACTGCTGAGCACGAAGGAGTTTAACAGCCACATACTGAAAATGTGCCTGAACCCGAGGCAAGAAATGAGCAAGAATCTGATGAACTCAGAAGGTCTAAAAGAGAACGAAGACCAGCCATTTCCAAAGAAATTTACAAAGTCTACAATGTAGTTCATATGGAGGGCGATCCTACCTCATATGAAGAAGCCATGAGTATCCCTCACTCAGCCAAGTGGGTGGAGGCAATGGAAGATGAAATGAAATCAATGAGTTCCAACAATGTTTGGGACTTAGAGGAAATTCCTAAAGGAGCCAAAACAGTAGGATGCAAATGGGTCTACAAAACAAAGTATGACTCCAATGGGAATATAGAAAAGTACAAAGCTAGATTCGTGGCAAAAGGCTTTACGCAAAGAGAAGGCGTAGACTACAATGAGACTTTCTCTCCGGTCTCCTGTAAGGACTCCTTCAGAATTATCATGGCACTAGTTGCACATTTTGATTTAGAGTTACATCAAATGGATGTCAAGACGGCATTTCTAAATGGAGATTTAGAAGAAAATGTTTACATGAAACAACCCAAGGGTTTTTTCATGGAGGGGAAGGAACATATGGGATGCCGCCTAAAGAAATCCATTTATGGGTTAAAGCAAGCCTCTAGGCAGTGGTATTTAAAGTTTAATGATACCATTAAAAGATTTGGATTCAAAGAAAATGTTGAGGACAATTGCATTTATGCAAAGTTCAAAAGTGGGAAATATATTTTCCTAATTCTATATGTGGATGACATTCTGCTCGCTAGCAGTGATGTTAGTCTACTACTAGAAACAAAGAAGTTTTTGTCATCAAATTTTGACATGAAAGACCTTGGTGAAGCTTCTTATGTTTTGGGCATAGAAATTCACCGAGACAGAAAGAATGGAGTGTTAGGACTGTCGCAGAAAGCGACAGAAAAGATTTTAAAGAAATACAATATGCATGCGAGTAATTCAACACCTGCTCCCATAGTCAAGGGCGATAGTTTTGGGAAATCCCAATGTCTAAAGAATCAATATGAGATCGATCAAATGAAGTCAATACCATATGCTTCGGCTGTTGGAAGCTTACAAGATGCACAAGTGTGCACTACCGACTTAGCATTTATCACCGGGTACTGGTAGATATCAAGAGAATCCGCATAGAGCTTTGGAAGATGGTAAAGAAAGCTTTGCGCTATGTGCAAGGCACAAAAGGCCTTATGCTAACATACAGAAGATCTGATTCCCTAGAGATAAAAGGGTATTCAGATGCAGATTTTGCGGGAGATAAAGACGACCGAAAGTCCACGACAGGGTATGTCTTTACTCTTGCAGGAGGTGCTATTTCGTGGAGAAGCGCCAAACAGTCGATAGTTGCATCATCTACGATGTATGCAGAATTTATAGCATGTATGAGGCCATGGGACAGGCGTTATGGTTAAAGAAATTCTTACCCGACTTGAAAGTGGTTGACTGCATCAGCAGGCCACTAAAGATGTACTGTGACAACGAGCCCGCAGTATTCTATGCTCACAACAACAAGTCGAGTAATGCTTCAAAGTCTATAGATATAAAGTATTATGTTGTGAAGGACAAAGTCCAGGATCAAACTATAAGTCTCGAGCATATAAGGACAAAGGATATGCTTGCGGATCCGCTAACGAAAGGCTTACCACCCAATGTGTTCAAGGAACACATAGCTGGCATGGGTTTAACGACAAGCCTATGATTCCTGGACTATAGAGGCCCAAAAGTAACAGGATTTGTTTCAAAACATGAAGGTATATAGTGGCTGTCTGATTCCATCGGCAATTGAGCTGAGACGATGAAACATGCTCTATGTATCATTCTGTGATGAAATAAGTAAAGAACAAGGTTAAAAGTAAAGTCGAGATCAAGGGGGAGAATGTAAGGTTGATCTCCACTCGATCGAGCCCAACGGCTCGACCGAACCTTTGACCACGTCCTGATCGGGGACGTCCAACCCCTCTGGTTGGTGGGCCCTTGTCACCTGCGCATATATATATGGGTGGGGTTCGGTGGCACGACTCACGAGGTTCGTCGTGTGCCACTCCCCACGCCCTTCCGATCGAGGGCTCGCGTAGAGTGATAGGAAGCGCCACCGACGCCGCCACCACTGCCCACGCTCATGCCGTCGCCCTCCCCATGGAAACCGGCTCGGGCTCCTCGAGCTCCACCGGTGCAGGTACTGTCTCTCCCTCTTCACCGATCTCTCCTCTCTCTCAAGTTTTTGGACGAGATTATGCATAGGCAAAGCAGCTATCGTATTGATCTAGCCTAGATGATCCTAAGGCAGATTTAACATTCCCTTCTCTCTCTCTCCGTCCATCCAACTATCCAAGGGAAAGGCGCCAAGGTTTTACTACAGTACGCTTTCACAGTGCCATGCAGCAAATAATGCAACACTCTCAAACACTACGGGACACGCGCGCTACGCCGAGGGCAAAAGGCCGTCGGCGTAGGCCAAAATGCCCTCGGCGTATGGTACGCCGAGGGCTGCCCTCGGCGTAGCCTCCTCGGCAAAGATCTCCCTACGTGAACACACTCAAGGCCGTCAGTATCAAATGTTGCCGACAGATGCTACGCCGAGGGCTTTGCCGTCGGCGTAGCGGCCGTCGGCATAGCCTGTCGACCGGTTGCAAAAATATTTTTTTTTTGATTTTTTTTTGAAAAAAAATATTTTTTTTATTTTTTTTCTCAATTTTTTTATTCTTTGAATTGTTTTACTTATTAATCTCCTACTTTGAACATTTTTAACACTAATTATACTTACTATTTGATTAAATTCCAGTCTTAGTCAAACTTCCCAGCAGGTCACCCATCCTAATACTACTCCAAATTTCAAAGACGCTTAACATCCTCGCTCCTTGTAATCCGCTTGCAAAGTAATTCATACATTGGTGTCAATACTATGATATCAATCCTATTAACTCTTATATCATCATGTCACATGTTTGTATTTTTTGAAATTATAAACAATTATTTAAGTAAATATTAATGAATAAGTAAAAATATTATTGAATTCAAATAAAAATATAATAATTTTATTTTTTTTGTATTTTTCTATTTAATATAGAATAATTAATATCTTTAAATCTGTAAATCCAAATTCAACAAATAATATGTTTAAATTGATCAGAAAAATGAGAGGAATCCAAATATGATATCTATATCAACTAATCACAAACCCTCCGTTTTTGAATTATCTATTTGGTGGTTGCTTTAGAAAATTCCCTTTTTGCGCTCGGATAATGAAAAATGCCTTTTTGGTGCGATGAAAAGGAAAACTTGCATTGGATCTTTGATAAAATAGCATATTATGAACCTAAAAATGATTTTTGTAAAAAAACATGAGCATCGGATCATGTACCTGTAGTTCATATCTGACCCACTTCCTGCCGATTCGGCAGGAATTTTGTGAAGGGTTTTTTGAGACATAATCAATATATCAAGTTTGCTATTTTTCCTTATAAATATGTCACATAATATGACACCACGCGAAGGTTTCGCATTGTTTCGATCTTTTTCAATTTTTTATGCCCGTTTTAAACTATCGTTAAACTTTGTCGAACGGCGGACATAAAGATTCTTAGCTCGGGGCCGAGCCTCGCTAAACTTTCATTAGATCTTTGATAAAATAGCATATTGTGAACCTAAAAATGATTTTTGTAAAAAAACATGAGCATCGGATCATGTACCTGTAGTTCATATCTGACCCACTTCCTGCCGATTCGGCAGGAATTTGTCTTTTTCACCAAAGGTGGACGGAAAGGTTTCGGATCCCCCTGTTGGGAAATTGTCCATATAAGATGGTATAGTATTTTTGTAAAATGTGGTGGTAGTATTTTGAATTAGCCATTTGGTGGTTGCTTCACAAAACCGTCCGTTTTTTATGCTCGGAAAATGGGAAATGGCTTTTTGGTGCGACGAAAAGGAAAACTTTCTCCTGCAACATTGCTCGCCATCCCATGATGCATGTGTATGCACAATATGGGCACATTATCACAAACTATGCCTTGATTCTAGCCATAACATTGGTCATTTGACCCGAAAGCCAAGAAACCTCGAATGAGATAGGTCATTTTGTGAAGGTTTCTTTGAGACATAATCAATATACCAAGTTTGATATTTTTCCTTCTAACTATGTCACATAATATAACACCACGCGAAGGTTTCGCATTGTTTCGATCATTTTTGAATTTTTTATGCCCGTTTTAAACTATCGTCAAACTTTGTCGAACGACGGGCATGAAGATTCTTAGCTCGGAGTCGAGCCTCGCTAAACTTGCATTGGATCTTTGATAAAATAGCATATTGTGAACCTAAAAATGATTTTTGTAAAAAAACATGAGCATCGGATCATGTACCTGTAGTTCATATCTGACCCACTTCCTGCCGATTCGGCAGGAATTTGTCTTTTTCACCAGAGGTGGACGGAAAGGTTTCGGATTCCCCTATTGGGACATTGTCTATATAAGGTGGTATAGTATTTTTGTAAAATGTGGTGGTACCATTTTGAATTATCCATTTGGTGGTTGCTTTACAAAATCGTCCGTTTTTTGTGCTCGGAAAATGGGAAATGGCTTTTTGGTGCGACGAAAAGGAAAACTTCCTCCTGCAACATTGTTCGCCATCCCATGATGCATGTTTATGCACAATATGGGCACATTATCACAAACTATGCCTTGATTCTAGCCATAACATTGGTCATTTGACCCGAAAGCCAAGAAACCTCGAATGAGATAGGTCATTTTGTGAAGGTTTCTTTGAGACATAATCAATATACCAAGTTTGATATTTTTACTTCTAACTATGTCACATAATATAACACCACGCGAAGGTTTCGCATTGTTTCAATCATTTTTGAATTTTTTATGCCCGTTTTAAACTATCGTCAAACTTTGTCGAACGGCGGGCATGAAGATTCTTAGATAGTGGCCGAGCATTGATAAACTTGCAGTGGAACTTAGATAAAATAGAATATTTTGAACCTAAAAATGATTTTTGTAAAAAACATGAGCATCGGATCATGTACCGTAGTTCATATTCGACCCACTTCCTACCGATTCGGCAGGAATTTGTCTTTTTCACCAGAGGTGGACGGAAAGGTTTCGGATTCCCCTATTGGGACATTGTCTATATAAGGTGGTATACTATTTTTGTAAAATGTGGTGGTACCATTTTGAATTATCCATTTGGTGGTTGCTTTACAAAATCGTCCGTTTTTTGTGCTCGGAAAATGGGAAATGGCTTTTTGGTGCGATTTAAAAGGAAAACTTCCTCCTGCAACATTGTTCGCCATCCCATGATGCATGTGTATGCACAATATGGGCACATTATCACAAACTATGCCTTGATTCTAGCCATAACATTGGTCATTTGACCCGAAAGTCAAGAAACCTCGAATGAGATAGGTCATTTTGTGAAGGTTTCTTTGAGACATAATCAATATACCAAGTTTGATATTTTTCCTTCTAACTATGTCACATAATATAACACCACGCGAAGGTTTCGCATTGTTTCGATCATTTTTGAATTTTTTATGCCCGTTTTAAACTATATATAGTGTCTTATGTTTTAATTAATTTTTATTTACAAATGTGTAATATTTGAGTGTAGATAGATAGGTCTTATTTCTCTGCAAATTTTGATATATTATTTGTATTTTTCCGAATTAGAATGATTTAGTTATGATTTTTCAAAGTTTAATAAGATAAAATAAAAAATAGCTACGCCGGCAGCGGCGATGCTACGCCTGCCGAGGCAGCCCTCGGCGTAGCATAGGATATGCCGAGGGCAATTCTACGCCGACGGCTGCTTGGCGGAGCTGGCCTAGACGATGGCTACGCCGATGGCCCCGATATTTGGCCGTCGGCGTAGCTTCCCATTCCTGCAGTGAAAAACTTGCCTGGCAGCACCATGGCTTCGATCAATTGGAACCCCACCTGCAAGGCTGCACCAGCGTGAGTAGTGTCCGACTCTAGAAAGAAAAAAGGTTAGCACTATGCTAACCCCATAATGAGCAGTTCCTGATGCCATCCATGTCCATCCCTCCACTGATCAATGAATGAAACCTCCGCTCCGACAGCGACATGACGTGCCGCCATGTATGTCAGTCCATCTGGGCTTGATTTCGGTCTCGCGTGGTTGCATGCACGAACAGAACAGAACAGTACAGTGGCCGATCTGGCATTGGCGCCCCAACAAAAGCTGACTGCGGTCTACCCGAATAATTGGCTGCCTCCGCTAATGCGGTCGCGGATTAGGGCTGTGCGGCCAATGGAAGCTGTCGATCTTGTCTCTGGTGGGAGCTGCTTCCGCTGGTAGCAGTCTCCACGTTATTTAGGCGGCTCTGGCTCTGGCCAGCTAGCTAGCTCACGGTCGTACTAGCAAGAATGACCGTCAGGCCAGTCATGTGGGCTTTGTCCTCTCGACCAGACCCGTCTTAGTCGCTGTCGGGCGGGATGCTAGCTTAGCTATAGGACGGCGCTAAGTGCGCATTCAGACACCACTGCCGGCACGGCAAACATTACTTGGTAGTACAACTCACGGCCACGAAATCGTCACACGACAAGGTGTCCGCCTGTTGTCTACTCATGAACGAGAGCTATTCGTGCAAAACATGTGGCATCCTTTTTGTTTGCACTGAAAGCTCGGCATACATGACCTATTACCTATACATAATAATAATTCCATTGAAAGGCCCACCTCAACGAAATGAATAATGGCATGCTTGGTTTTTCACATGGTTCTGAGGAAACACAGAAACATGAGGTATATTATGATAAGAATTTAGGTGCCAAACATAGGGTTGTGACGAAACACAGAGGAATTTTGTGTACTGCGTTGTTTTGGTTGACAGGAATAGAAAAAAAAACATAGTAGTGTTGCTAAGAAACCTGGTCAAATAAGAGTCAAACCACATGAGAAGCTAGAATTGCGATGCTATTACGTCACTCACTGGAGATCGACCTCCTCGGTATCGTTCTTCGTGTGCACAAATCCGAGAAAGATGTTAGACTGGATTGTAAAATTCCCGCGTTCTTCCTTTGTGTTAGCCAAATAGATACATATTTTTACATTAATAACCTTTGCGGGAGAAAATCACGGACGCACGAAGGCGCAATTTTACTATGATGGAGAAGTATTACAAGCACGAGAAGACATACCATCTTTAGGTGCGACTGCAAGGTATATATATGAGGGCAATATATAAAAGTCCTTGGAGGACAAGAAAACGAGTTATACTCGTGTGCATTGGCCAGCGTAAAACCATCTAGACAAATTTGGATCACGCTCCAACAATCTCGACCTTGAGCTAAATTCCCTTCGGTGGTCAATAAGTAATTAACTTCTCCATATGAAATTAGCATAAACACCTTGTGCGTCAAAATCCCATAGGACTAGTGAGAGATACCAACTAAGTCTGAGCAAAACTCAAAATTAGCTGCAGGTACTGGCTTTGTCATCATATCAGTTGCATTATCTTGTGTACTTATCTTGCATACCTTCACATTGTATTTACCAATAACTTTTCAAATATAATTAATGATATCTCACATCAATGTGCATTGTTCTCTGCTAGAAGATAGTAGGATCCTTTTTAAGGCATATATCACTTTGACCACGGGTTGGTCCTCCCCTCGGTATCGTTCTTTGTGTGCACAAATCCGAGAAAGATGTTAGAGTGGATTGTAAAATTCCTGCGATTCTTCCTTTGTGTTAGCCAAATAGAGATCAAACAAGACACATATCTTTACATGAAAAACACCTGGGGAAAAAACCACGGACGTATAAAGGTGCAATTTTACTATGAAGGAGGAGTATTATATGCGACATACCGTCTTTTAGGTGCGACTGTAGGGTATATATATATATATATATATATATATATATATATATATATATATATATATATATATATATATCTATATATATATATATATATATATATGAGGGCAATATATAAGAGTCCTTGGAGAACAAGAAAACGAGTTATACTCATGTGCATTGGCCAGCGTAAAACCCTCTAGACAAATTTGGATCACGCTCCAACAATCTCCACCTTGAGCCAAGTTCCCTTCGATGGTCAATAAGTAATTAACTTCTTCATATGAAATTAGCATAAACACCTTGTGCGTCAAAATCCCATAGGACTAGTGAGAGATACCAACTAAGTCTATGCAAAACTCAAAAATTAGCTGCAGGGACCGGCTTTGTCATTATATCGGCTGCATTATCTTGTGTACTTATCTTGCATACCTAGACGTCACCGGTAACTTGTCAAATATAATTAATGATATCTTATATCAATGTGCTTTGTTCTCTCATCGTTTTTAAGGCATATATCACTTTGACTATAACAGAATATTGTAGTGCAAGATATATCTCCAATAGTAGACTACAAAAAATGCTTTCCAGCTCATAACACAACCACCAATGGTGAGAAACATAACCTGTGAGTGACCTCGTCTTGTCCATATCACTAGTATATATAATCAGAATCAACAAAACCAACAATAGCGCGAGGAGGAGCTTAAGCGTTGAGCGCACGGCAGAGCGTGAGGCCACCATCACGGTGGTGATGCGGGAGGCCAGGTAGAAGGAGATTGCAATACGTGGCGCCATCAAGCAGGAGATGGTTGACCCCCAATCGTCGCCGTAACCGCAGGCTCCGGTGAGGTTTTCTGAGGCCGAATTTCGTAAATCTAAGGTTAGGTTAGCGGCAGATGCAGATGCAACATATGTTTTGTTTTCGTGGTCGGTCTTTTGTAAAAATTAACTATGAACGATCCAATGTATGATCATGGTCTGCCTGTTCTGTCCATGTCTGGGTTTTGCCGCGAAGTCAATTTGAGTAAATTGAAAAAAGTTCAGTTTCTGTTCTGTGCCACGCATTCTCAAACCGGATAGCGGTAGTTGGGTTTTCTTTATACACGTTTTTAAGGGTTACGGTTTACAATAGCTGTTAGATTAAGTGAGTACACACTTGTTACAGGACATACTTACTGCGCGGCGATAGCACGTACAGGCCACGTACGGAGGCGTCGAAGAAAGAAGAAGTAGTGTAGGAGTATAGGCCAAGGAGCGCGAAGGTTGCAAACTAGAAGGCGGGCAGAGGGGGACAAGCAGGAAACCGCCGCCCGTTGGGCTGGTTTGTTGCGTAGCGGCCACACGCGAATCTCCATTCTCCGGATCGAATCCGCACCGATGCGTGCTCGGATGCAGCGCAACGAGCCAACAAGGCCACGGTATAATTACGCCTACCTACTATGAGTAGCGCGCTAGCATGCTGCCAGTGCGCCGCGACCGGGCAGGAGGTGATGATGCGCCGTGCTCCGTGCGCGTGCAAGCAAAACGCCCACGGCCGTAGCGTTAGCGTATGTGGAAGGAAGAGGGAGATGGTCCAGATGGATGCATGTCGTGTGCATGTGCCGCCTCTCTCACTGGCCTGCTTCCCCTAGCAGCTACGGCCTCTAGCTCCATCGATCGATCGTCAGGGCACGTGACGCGCACATTTCGTGGTTGCTGTCGGGTTGTGCTCGTCTCGCGCGCGCGTGCGCTTCCACGCCGGACAGCCTACCACTGCTACTATAGCCCCTGTGGCCTGTGCGTGCGTCGACACTTCTCTCGCTTCATTCACTACTTCGGTAGCAGGTACCTTTGTTACTAGAGTATATATATATATATATATATATATATATATATATATATATATATATATATATATATATATATTCAAGTTTTAAGACTATATTGTAAAAAATCTTGGTAAAGCCATCAACTACTTGATCCTTGTTGAAAATGAATTTGATATCCAGTAATTTGCTAGCAACCCTCTCACGTATAAAATCATAGTCAAACTCAATATATTTGGTCGTCCGAGGATGGAAAACATGATTTGCTGGTAAAAAGGTAGCACCACTAAAGACAAGGTCTTTCACGAAGAAAACTCCTAGTTCACGCGCCAATGCTTCAACCAAAATTAATTCATCGGTG
The DNA here is from genome assembly GCA_023614405.1 of Avena insularis. NCBI lineage: Eukaryota > Viridiplantae > Streptophyta > Magnoliopsida > Poales > Poaceae > Avena > Avena insularis. The sequence goes on along the minus strand of CM042696.1, from coordinate 34,777,648 downwards.
CCTTTAGCCAAAGCCTTGTATTCAGCTCCAATACTAGAGCAAAAAGCAATAGCTTGCTTTCTGTCAGCCCATGAAACTAAGTCATGACCAAAAAATATTGCAAATCCACCTGTAGAGCGTCTCCTACTCCTCCATGGTAGGCTAAAATTAGCTCATGAGGCTATTATGTCAAAGGTAACATCTTGTGAGCCCCATGTGGACATTAATATTATATCCACTACAAATGTCATATTTTCATGTGCTAGTCCTAGTAATTCATCCACTCATGCTATTTCTACATCTTGTGATGATTTACATTTTTTGCCTTGTTGCTCTAATAATGAAGCATATATACTTCCTCTAGTATTGTTGTTGATACTAACCATGTAGAGGAAATTAGTGAGCTCAAGGCTCAAGTCAATTCGTTGAAGAATGACTTGAAAAAGAGTCATGAAGGGAAGTCCAAAATTGACAAAATGTTGAGTATGCAAAAATCCCCCAATTACAAGAGTGGGTTTTGGATTTAAATACAATGTCAAGAACAAGTCCACTATCAAGAATAAGTTCAAGAGCAACAAAAATAAGGGTCAAGAACAAGTCAACAATTCAGCCAAGATTGTTTGCTTCAAGTGCGAAATTGAAGGGCACCGTGTTAGATCTTTCCCATTGAAGAAGAAGCCGCTTTGTGTGAAGAAACAAGGGAAGCTGCCCCAAGTTCCATCTCAAGTTCAAGATAGGCCACTTCCAAAGAAGGATCGAGTCAATCCTCATGTTATGGTATCAACTAAGAAGCAATAAGGCAAGAGAAGAACTTGCTACATATGTCATGAAAAGGGTCACTTATCTTCCTCATGCACCATTGGTAACTCCTCATCCAACCCTATATTGATTGATGATGCTTATTATCTTTGTAAGGATGAGGTTTGCAATGTGTTTGCCAAATATGTTGGTGCCTAATGTGATGTCAAGAAAAGAAATATTTGGGTTGCCAAGTCTGTTGTGACTAACTTCATAGGACCCAACTTGGTTGGGGACCAACAAGGTAAAACTTGATTAATTGGTGTTGTTGGAGGGCATTGGAGACTTGGCTACAACATGAAGAATTAATGGAACTTCATCAATTATATTCTCTCAAACCAAGTCATTTGGATTATCATATATCCATTGCTACTCCTTGCGGTAACTGATACATTGCAAATGTATCCATAATTTTTGATGTTCCATGCTTGGTTTTATCTACTTTCTTGTGTTTTGTCTACACTTTGGAGTACTTTTCATATGATTTCTTGGACTAACCTATTAACAAGAGCCACCGTGCCAGCTGCCTGTTTTTTGCTGTTTTTGGTTCCAGGAAAGTCAGAAAATGAATATTTTCGAAATTGGACGGGACAAAAGCCAAAGTCATTATTTTACCGAGGGACACCTACAGCCAGAATACGAGACGGAGAGGGCCTGGGGCCCGGCCACACCACCTAGCCGTGCGGCTAGGCTGGCCAGCCTTGAGGTGGTGCAGCCGCCCAGGCACCCTCGACCTCTCCTTCTGCCTATATATTGCCTCTGATACGGAAACCCTAAGTGCCCGATCAAAATTCCATGAAAGAGTCTGTAGCCGCCGTCATCTCCATCCCTAGATCGGGAGGGATCTGAAGCTCTTCCTGGCACCCTGTCGAAGAGGGGAATTCACCCTGGAGGCCTTCTTCATCATCATGCAAACCTCCGGTGTGATGCGTGAGTAGTTCATCTCTGGACTACGGGTCCATGTAGTAGCTAGATGGCTAGTTCTCCTCTTTTGTGCTTTCATGTTTAGATCTTGTGAGCTCCGTTCATGATCAAGATCATCTATTTGTAATCATACATGTTGTGTTTGCGGGGATCCGATGGATATTGAGATGCTATTTCAGATTGATTATTGATTCTATCATGTCTTTATTATTTGTGATCTTGCATGCTTTCCGTTGTTAGTAGCTATCTTGGCCAAGTAGATGCTAGCAACTCTAAGAGTTAGTATCTATGCTCGATAGTGGGTTCATGCCTCTGGTAATCTGGGGAAGTGACCGAAATCTCTAAGGTACTAGATGTGTTGTTGCTACTAGGGAGAAAACAACAATCCTTTGTTCATAGAACAATCGTATTGTTTACTTTACACGCAATTCGTAATGCAATTATCCGTTGCTTGTAACTTAATACTGAAGGGGGTTCGGATGATAACCTGAAGGTGGATTATTAGTCATAGATGCAGTTGGATGGCGGTCTATGTATAATGTTGTAATGCCCAATCGAATCTGAAAGGAGTCAAGATGATTAGTATATGCTTGTATGCTTTCTCGATGTTTGTCAATTGTCCTGCTGTAATTTGTTCACCCAGCATGTTATCTATCTTAAGGAGAGCCACCTCTAGTGAACTATGGACCCCGGTCCTTTCTTTTACTATCAATCTACAATCAACCGTTTACTACTTTGTGTTTACTTTCTACAAACTATTACTTTCTTCCACTCGATACGTTTAATCCTTAGTTTTCACCAAACCGATGAGATTGACAACCTCATCGCAAGTTGGGGACAGAGTTCTGTGGTTGTGTTGTGCAGGTCTCCACGTTGCTACTGGCACTGGTAGTGCGCCCTGCCAAGGCTCAGCTAGAAACACCTTTGGGGTGTTTCCTTGCTCCTACTGGTTCGATTAAACCTTAGTTTCATACTGAGAGAAAACTTGTTGTTGTGCTCATCATACCTTCCTCTTGGGGTTCTCCAACGAGCTCGATATATTTTGGGCCATCAAGTTACTTTTCTGGCGCCGTTGCCGAGGAGTCAAGGACATCTTCACAAGGGGAGTCCCTCATAACCAATCTCTTTGCTTTGTTGTTTGTGTTTTGCTTAGTTTACTTTTGCTTTGTTTGCTTGTTTCTTTATCAAAAACACAAAAAAAATAGTTTCTACTATAGTTGGTATTTTCGTCGGTCTGTTATTGTCTTGCTTTATCATGCTTACTATCAATGGTTGGTTTCTTTGAAACTGAATCTAATTGGCAAGGTGGGTTCACGGAAGAACAAAAATATTATTATAAGGAACACCGCTTGTCATAAAAATGGAAACTCTTATGGGAACAAATTGATAAATTGAATACCATTGCTAGAAACGTGTGCTTACTTATAATGTTACTTATTGCGTTGATAAATCTTGTTGCTGTAGAAGGTATAAACACCTCCCTTTTCAATGTGAGTATAATGATAATGTTACCATATCTTCTTATGTTAAAGGAAATTATGACTTTTATGATGTGGAACAAATTGAAGAATTTATTGCTTGGAAGGGTGCATTTGAAATTGCTAGTTTGCTTGAAAATACCGATGATGCACCTTATAAATATGAGGTTTATGATATACTTCAATTTTGCTTTGATAATTACAAGGAAGAAAATGGCTATATTCTTGAATATCTTAATAGATGCTCTCCACCAGCGGAAGAGACTAATGCCTTGCAGGAGCCTATGGAAGAAGAAATTACTGAAACTAGAAGCTCATTGGATGAAAAAGAGGAGGAGAGTGATGATCAAGAGGAGGAAGAATGGATCTACCCATCCCTACCTTCTAATGAGAGTAACTCTTTACCCCTTACACTATTTGATTCTCCCCCATGCTTACCAAAGGAGGACGAATGTCATGTTTCTGAGGATTCTTTTGAAAATGTTTATAATAAAGCTCTATTGTTTGTAGATCATGAAAATCATGCTTTATGTGATAGTTATATTGTTGAGTTTATTCATGAGGCTACTGAAAATTATTATGAGAGAGGAAAATATGGTTGTAAAAGTTTTCATGATACTGGAACACCTCTCTATTTGCTGAAAGTTTTGAAGTTACTCTCATTTTATTTATAGCACCGATTTGTGCGTATCATATGTTTCTTCTTGGTATTTTGTTTGGTGTAAATAATATCGAGGGAGTGAGGATGCAATGTTTGTGCATATTGTACACTAGTGGAAAACGGGCCTCCAGTCCCGGCCCGTAAGGGGCTTTAGTCCCGGTCCTGGTAACCGGGACTGGAGGGGCGGGACTAAAGGCCCACCCACTAGTCCCGACCCTCTTACCAGCCGGGACCATTGGGCATCCACGTGGCTGTCTCTGCGGGCGCTGGGTGCCCTCCCATTAGTCCCGGTTCCTATTACGAACTGGGACAAATGGTTCTCTGCCGCGGCAGAATTTTAGGCACTTTCTCGCATGCGAAGAATTCAATTTGTATCCTTTTTTTTATTTCAAAATAGTTTTCTATGCTACCACATACCGTACATGTTCGTGCATACATAAGATAACTTCTCTTAAGATCGAGCATACAAATATATACATGATAGTTACACATGGAGATCACAATTATCGGGACTAGAGCCCGTCTATTCAATTACACGGTCGGGGATCATCGGCGCCTATTCACACTAAATTCTCCGGCGTCATCTATCATCTCGTTCATCAAGAATCCTGCCAGTTCTTCAGCAATTGCTACTACGCGTTGCTCTGGTAGGAGCTGATCCCGCATTTTCTCGAACTATATAAGAAAAGGGATCAATATGAATATCAATCATGATAACAAAAAGTGACGGTAATAAAAATAATGTTATGAATGTATTGCTTACATCGACTCTATAATCATTCAGCTCACTGGTAAACGTGCGAATAAACTCGCAAACATAGAATCCACATAGATTCGTCTTCGGTGGCTGCCTCGCGCACTTTACGAGAATAGAATTCAATCAAAATAATAATCCAGCATCATAATTGTATTAAAACTAGATGTAAAGAGATGCGCGTACTACTTACCGAGACCGGCTTAAACGTCAGCTTCTCACTAAAGTCACCCGTAACCGCACTCTTGAACTGGTTCCAAACCCTACCCGGTAAATAAAATGAATGAGTTATTTCTTTTTAGCATCCCACTTTGGCATCCCACTTTGGCATGGCAGCCGCGTAGCCCCTTGGCCCTAGGTGATGCTGATATTTCTTCATCGCGGCATTTTTCTTGTTTTTTTCTGACATTTCCATAGCAGGTTGTGACTCAATGTACTTCACAAATGCATCCTAGTTAGCCTGCTGCTTCGTTAGATAGCATTCAAATTTAGGAGTCTTCTTCGTCTTCTGATACTTTTGCCATAATGCTTTCTTCCAGTTCTTGAATAGTTCGGCCATCTTCGTAAGAGTCCACTGCTTGACTTTCTTCCTCAATGCAGCTGTGTCGGCATCATCCTCACATTCTGGCAGGGTGAAATGTGTCATGAGGTCATTCCAAAGACCCTCTTTGCACCTGTCGGCGACATACTCACCCTCTTCGCCCCTTTGGTCTTATTCCACTCTCGAACGGTGATCGGGATGCGATCCCTAACCATAACTCCGCATTGTTGTTTAAATACAGTTTTAGCCTTTTCGGGTTCCAACGGTTCACCCCGTGGTGATACCCGTGTAATTGTATAACGCGTAGATGCGTCCAACTTTTTGGCCGAGCCTCGTTTGGAATATTTTTTGCTCGATGTGGAGGCCTAAGAGAAGAAACATTCGTCAATTTATATATATATAACTCAGTTAATGCATCTACTGATCAAAAGACTTCATATATATACCTCGCCCTCGGCTTCTCCACCATCGGAGCCGTCGGCTTCTCCACCACCGGAGTCGTCGGCTTCTCCTTGATCATTTCGGTCGACCTCCTCTCCGTCACCGGAGGGGTTCAGATAAATCGACGGAGATTCGGGTGGATCAACATGGGGGAGGGGGGTGTTGTTGATCATATCCTCGAGAATTTCTTCCTGTGCTAGGTCTCTCTGGATTGGATCCATAGTTTTCTACAAAATGCACACAATAACATTTTTCATTCAATATTGCTCCATAAAATAATACTAAACAATAATATGAACACGCAATTTGCTAAAATAATACTAAACAATAGCAAAAGTCCGGTGGCCCGCGAGCACTACCACCCTAACCCTAAGTCCGGTGGCCCGCGAGCACCACCACCCTAACCCTAAGTCCGGGGGCCCGCGAGCACTACCACATTAAACCTAAGTCCGAGGCCCCGCGAGCACCACCACCCTAACCCTAAGTCCGGTGGGCCCGCGAGCACTACCACCCTAACCCTAAGTCCGGTGGCCCGCGAGCACCACCACCCTAACCCTAAGTCTGGTGGGCCCGCGAGCACCACCACCCTAACCCTAAGTCTGGGGGCCCGCGAGCACTACTACCCTAACCCTAAGTCCGGTGGGCCCGCGAGCACCACCACCCTAACCCTAAGTCCCGAGGCCCGCGAGCACCACCACCCTAACCCTAAGTCTGGTGGGCCCACGAGCACTACCACCCTAACCCTAAGTCCGGTGGCCCGCGAGCACCACCACCCTAACCCTAAGTCCGGGGGACCGCGAGCACTACCACATTAACCATAAGTCCAGGGGCCCGTGAGCACTACCACCCTAACCCTAAGTCCGGTGGCCCGCGAGCACCACCACCCTAACCCTAAGTCTAGGGGCCCGCGAGCACCACCACCCTAACCCTAAGTTCGGGGGCCCACGAGCACTACCACATTAACCCTAAGTCCGGGGGCCCGCGAGCACTACCACTCTAACCCTAAGTCCGGTGGCCCGCGAGCACCACCACCCTAACCTTAAGTCCGGGGGCTCGCGAGCACTACCGGACTTAGGGTAGTTATTTCTTTAGCTTATCTTTATTTAGCACTAATGTTTGTCTGTCTCAATCGACACTATAATACTACATACTATATAATATACTACTATATATATTATTACTAGTAATAAATATAATAATTCTATCTATTACTAGTAATACAAAAAAGATACTAGTAATAATTCTATCTATTAACAAAAAAGATACTAGTAATACAAAAAACATACACTAGAAATACTAGTAATAATTCTTAATTAATTAATATACAAAAAATAAAAGAGAGAGGAGGCAGAGAGCTGGCTCACTGGGCTGGGCGATCATAGGGGCGCCTGGCTCATTGGGGGATGGAGGCATGAGCCTCGGGGCCGAGGACGGAGAGGAGGAGGCAGAGCATCGGTGGGGGAGGCAGCGAGGATTACCTCCCAGTGGCATGACGCTAACAACACGACACGCTGGGCACGCGAGATGAGGCAGGCGTGAGGTATTTGGCAGCTGGCGTAGTGCTACTCCTCGCTCCGGTCGATGGATTCGACCGGGGAAGAAGGTGGCACCTTAAATACCCCACTTTAGTCCGGTCGTGCGTGGAACCGGACTAAAGGGGTCTTTAGTCCTGCCCAAAGCACCGGGACTAAAGGCTTTGGATGCCTTTTCGCCTGCAGAGCCTTTAGTCCCGGATGGTGTTCTGGGCCGGGACTAAAAGCCCAAATTTGCCCGTACTGGGCCTAAGTTAGCGCCTGTTTTTTCAAATATTACAATTTGTAACTATTAGATTTTTTAAACATTTGAATTATACAGTTTTTGCATACTTATGAATTTGAGAAAATTTTGAACATGAAAAGTTTTTGAATTTGAATAAGTAATCCAAATCTATTTTCTGTTTTATAAAATAATTATTCTAACTAGTGAAACTAATAACCATTTTGCCATTTACAATTTAAAAATGCATTAACTATTATATTTTGCATATTTTGAAATCTCACTAAATTTTTAACATGAAAAGTTTTTGAATTTGAATAAGTAATCCAAATCTATTTTCTGTTTTATAAAATAATTATTCTAACTAGTGAAACTAATAACCATTTTGCCATTTCCAATTTTAAAATGCATTAAGTATTATATTTTGCATAATTTTGAATCTCACTAAATTTTTAACATAAAAAGTGCTTGAATTTGAATAAGAGATTCAAATCCATTTTCTGTTTTATAAAATAATTATTCTAACTAGTCAAACTATTAACCATTTTGCCATTTTCATGTGATTCCGACGCTCTGGTGGTCTTCCTCCGGCGAAACCCTAGACCGGGGGCCTCGGATCGTCTACCCTATAGCTTTCTCCGTACGAGCGTAGCCCCTTTAGGGTTTAGGGTTTAGGGTTTAGGGTTTGTGAAAAGAACACACATGCAATGACACCGGTGGATCCATATGTGGTTTGTGAAAAGAACAGACATGCAATGACTCTAGCTGCAGTTAGTGAAAAGAACACGCATGCAATCACACTGGTGGATCCATCTGCCACCTCTCTCCACTCATATCTGCCACCTCTCTCCACTCTATCCCATGGCTTCCACCATACCTCTAACCCCAGGGAGGCGGAGATGGAGTCTTTCACGGGCTAGCAGGAAAATATTTTCTGAGGCGGAACTTCCGAAGATGCCATAGGGCGTGTGCACCAAGGGCATCTTCGAGAAGTTCCGCCACGGGAGATTTCCCAACCCTTTCCTCCATCCATGGGGATGAAACTGTCCATCCATGTTGGCTTGTTGAGTTGCTTGCCATGGCGTATCGATGCTCCTTTTATAGGCACGACGCCGCTTCTACTTTCTCTTCTTCCTCCGCGGTAAATGCGCTACATGCTATATCTCATCGGCGGTCCCACCCACGCGTCCTTATCCTGCCGACAGCTTTAGTCCCGGTTGCACCCACCAGCCGGTACTAAAGGTTACCCACGCGTCCTTATCCCACCGACAGTTTTGTTAGATGACAGTCATGAGACTTTAGGTTTTGAAATTTTTTCTCTTTCATATTTACTATTCCCTTTATATTCGACAAGAAGCCAGACGGGACCTTGATACTGAAAAGGATTTCAAAAAAGATTTCCTTCTCTTCTTTGGTAAGAGCGTAGCTGGCAAGCCCTTGAAACTGCCCTGGATGCTTGCCGTCTCGTCCTTTATGATGTTGCTGGTCCTCCCGTGCTGCCGGGGTATCTTTTGACTTCCCATACAAGCCCAGGAAGCCTAGAATATTCACGCAAAGATTCTTCGTCAGGTGCATCACGTCGATTGCAGAGCGGACCTCATGCACTTTCCAATAGGGTAGCTCCCAAAATATAGATTTCTTCTTCCACATGGGTGCGTGTCCGGTAATGGTGTCTTTCGGAACAGGTTGTCCTCCAGGACCCTTTCCAAAGATTACATCCAAATCCTTGACCATACCAAATACATCAGCACCACTACGGGGGACAGGCTTCGTCCGGGTTTCTGCCTTGCCATTGAAATGCTTGCCTTTCTTCTTTAAGGGATGATTGGGCGGAAGAAAACGACGATTGTACGGGTACACATTCTTTCTACATTTATCCAGATATATACTTTCGGTCTCATCTAAACAGTGTGTGCATGCATTGTATCCTTTGTTAATACGTCACTGAAATGTTACTAAGAGCAGGCCAATCATTGATGGTTCTAACGCAACGCTTGTAGGTCAAATTCTGCTGTTTGTGCTCATCCCACACACGTACACCTGGTTTGGCCCACAACTGTAGAAGTTCATCAACTAATGGCCTTAGGTACACATCAATGTCGTTGTCGGGTTGCTTCGGGCCTTGGATGAGCACTAAAATCATAATGAACTTCCGCTTCATGCACAACCAAGGAGGAAGGTTGTAGATACATAGAGTCACGGGCCAGGTGTCATGGATGCAGTTCTGCTTCCCCAAAAGGATTCATGCCATCGGTACTTAGACCAAACCATATATTCCTTGCGTAACCAAAGAAAGTCCGGAAGTCTCTCTCGATTTTTCTCCATCGCCACCATCGCCAGGGTGCCTCAACATCTGTCTTTCTTACGGTCTTCCATGTGCCATCGCAACAACTTGGCATGCTCTTTATTTTGAACAAGCGTTTCAACCGTGGTATTATAGGATCATACCACATCACCTTGGCAGAACCCTCTTCTGGGTGGCTCGCCTCAACATCACTAGGGTCATCTTTTCGATCTTATACCGCAATGCAAAGGTACCGGCATTTATCCATATTCTCGTACTTCTCATCACGGTAGATGATGCAGTCATTAGGGCATGCATGTATCTTATGCACGTCTAATCCTAGAGGGCAGACAAGTTTCTTTGCTTCGTACGTACTGGAGGGTAATTGGTTATTTCTTGGAAGCAGCTTCTTCATTATTACCAGCAACTTTTCAAATCCCGAGTCACCATACGGTCTCGCCTTCCACTTCAACAATTCGTGTGCTACCCAGCTTCTTCCGCCATCTTCACAAGTTGGATACAGCAATGTGTTGTGGTCCTGTAACATCTGCTCGAACTACAACCTCTCCTTTTCTGTGTCGCAGTCTTGCCTTGCATCACTAATGACCCGACCAAAATCATCAACGGGCTCATCTGGTTCCCGTTGTTCACCCCCTTCTTCTTCATTATCTTCAACTGCGGTATCATCGTATTCAGGGAACATAGATCGGTAGTTGTCATCATCGTTCTCTTCTTCATTGCTGTCTTCCATCATAACCCCTCTTTCTCCGTGCTTGGTCCAAACATTATAGCGGACATGAAACCGGACCGCGGTGGCTCAATGACTCTTGAGGAAGTGTGGGCCTGCTCATTCCGACATTCAACACATGGACAACACATAAAACCATCCCGCCGCTTGTTCGCCTCGGCCACAAGGCGAAAAGAACGCACGCCTTCTCTGTAAGCGTCAGAGCGTCGGTCACCGTACATCCATGGGTGGCTCATCTGCATCATACAACCATGCATATATATCAAACGCAATCACGATGGTTAAATTAGTACCGCGCGGTCAAAACGAGAAAATAGTTGCTAACCTTTTAGGACACTTCAAAACAAAGAGGAGAAACCTTAAGTGTCGCTCTGGCACCTCATATCATATTTTGTCTTGTGTGAACTCAAGTGGCATCGCTCTAACAGGCATTTCACCGAACACCTCTAGTGCATATGAAGAAAAAAAGTTAGCACAAAGTTATACCCACCTCTCACATAGGAAAAAAAACAGGAGAGAGTGGAAGGTTGGGTGCATATATATAGGGCCAGGCCATTAGTCCCGGTTTGAGATACAAACCGGGACTAAAGGTTCTGCCGAGAACGCCTTGCCCAGACCCATTTATCCTGGTTTGTATCTCAAACCGGGACTAATGGTTCCTTACGGACCGGGACAAAGTGCCTCGGCCTCCTCGGGCCGTCTGGTTCGGACCATTAGTCCCGGCCCCAGCCACGGCCTGGACTAGTGGCCCGAACCAAAGGCCCATTTTCTACTAGTGGTATTCAAATGCAAACTCAAATTTGTGCACAAACCTTAGGGAGCCTCCTCGTATTATTTAGAGCACTCTCTTTTCGATCTTATCATAATATTTATCTTTCATTTGGTATGTTCCTTTTGTCAAGTGGTTATTTGGATCTTTTGATTGCCTGCTTCATTTGTTGATGCTTCTTTACCTTATTATATTTTTGTATTCTTTTGATTATCAATATAGTTTGATCTCCTCCTAAGTATTTATCATTGGATATGTGCAAATGTTTCCAATCATAGGAAATTTGTTTCAAATGCACACCTTTATAGGAATTCTCACTATATTGGTTGTCTAGAACTTTTCACCCATTTTGGCAATCGATGCCAATAGGGGAGAAGTTTTGGAGGGTTTAGGGGAAATAGGTTTTATGCTTTGAGTTTGTTTTTAAGCATTTACCTTTCAGCATCTTTGTTGTTGTTTTACATGTTGAATATATAGAGAAAACTCCATCAGTGGTAATTGTTGATAATATATGTAATAAAATTCAAGTTCATCACAAGTGCATATATTGTGGGGGATCGTGCTCTATATATTGTGGTTGTACCAACATCACATACTTGTGTAGTATTTGATGTTGGGCCAACCATTTTTGTGTGTTAAATTCTTTATATAAAATCCTCTTAAAGTGATTGTCATCAATTACCAAAATGTGGAAGATTAAAAAGTATGTGTGCCCCATGTGTGGTTTTGATAATTAATGACAATCCCTATGGACTAATTCTTGCAATGAGTTATACTTAATGATACGACCATAGGAAATTCTTGAGCCATATGGTGGTCTCAAGGTTGAAAGAAGAAGAAAATGAAGAAGATCAAGTGATGACCAAGATGTTGAAGGAGTAATCCAAAGATTGGTCATTAGAGAGTAGAGCCTATGGAAAGTGTGTCTTGAAGAATAAGATGGAGTGATATCTCAAGTGTACCTTCAAGACACCAACATAAGAAAGAAAGAAGAAATGAAGTGCAAGTTCAAGATGAGCCATCTTGAAGAGATCATATGCTTGAATCTCATCTCGTAAAAGTTTTAAACCACCTATTCCCCCCTCTAGGCGGCATTTACGTCCTTTTCAAAGGGGAGGGGGGATCAATCTCAAGGCCAAGAAGGAGGCGCTGGAACTAGTCGTAGGTGTTGGCGGAAAGGCGTACATGGGGCATCCGCTGCCACACACCGACCACTACTTTCTAGGCGCTATGTGGGACAGCTAGGCAAGTGTCTCCGCGGCAGCGATGTTCTCGCCGTCCTCGCTGGCCCTGTTCTAGGAGAACAATGATGACCCACAAGTATAGGGGGTGTATCGCAGTATTTTCGAGGGAAGTGAAACCCAATTTATTGATTCGACACAAGGGGAGCCAAAGAATATTTATCAGCCTTAACAATTGAGTTGTCAATTCAGCTACACCTAGAAACAATCTTGCTCACAGCAGTTTATCAGTAGCAACAGTTTTGTAGTAGGAGTAAAGTAACAGCAATAGTAAAGCAAAGACAGTAGTAACAAAAGCAGTAACAATGGGATTCGAGTGCGGTAGGCATAGGGATGGATGGACGGGCGTTGCATGGACAAGACAATTCACATAGCAATCAGAACATAGGGCAATTGCAGATAAATAAGATAAAGCACCCAAGTACTAGACAATCCTAGGCATGTGTTCCATATATAGTCATACGTGCTCGCAATGAGAACTTGCACAACATCTTTTGTCCTGCCAGCCCGTTTGCAGCGGGGCCTCTAGGGAACTACTGGCAATTAAGGTGCTCCTTTTAATAAAGCACTGGAGCAAAGCATTAACACTTCATGAACACATGTGATCCTCACATCAAAGTCTTTCCCTTCCGGCTATCCCGATTTCTGTCACTTCGGGACCATAGGTTCCGGACAACTACGTGTGTATACAACTTGTAGATAAGACCAGAAACAATACTATCATAATGGATCAATAATAAGTTCAGATCTGAAATCATGGCACTCGGGCCCTAGTGACAAGCATTAAGCACAACAAGTCGCAACAAAGTCATAAAGCACTAATAAGAGATACTAGGCACTATGCCCTAACAATCTGATGCCATTACATGAACGATCTCATCCAATCCCTACCATCCCCATAGCCTACAGCGGGGGATTACTCACTCATAGATGGGGGAAACATGGATGGTCGATGGAGAAGCGATGGTGATGATGATGGTGATGATCTCCTCCAATTCCCGTCTGGCGGTGCGAACGGAGTTTCGTGCTGTTTTCGTGGAATACGGTGGTGGCGGCGATGAACTCCTTCGAAAAACGCCGAACCCCAAGTTTTTAGGTGAAGGCTCCTTATAGCGAAGAGAGGCGGGGGGTGGGGCCCACACCACCCCTTGGCGCGGCCTGGCCTGGCCCGCGCCACCAGGTGGTGTGGCCACCCCAGGGCTCTTCTCCGTCTCATATTCTAGCTCCTGGAGTCTTCGGGTGAAATAGGATTTTTGGCATATTTTCCGGGGTTTTTCCTGATAGTTGATTTTCTGCACAAGATAGACACCAAGGCAATTCTACTGAAAACAGCGTCAGTTCGCATTAGTTGCATCCAAATCACACAAGTATAGAGGAGAAACAATAGTAAAAGTGTTCGGGAAAATAGATACGTTTTGGACGTATCAACTCCCCCAAGCTTAGCTTATTGCTTGTCCTCAAGCAATTCAGTTGAAAACTGAGTGCGATAAAAGAACTTTCACGAACACATTTGCTTCATATGATATAAATATTCTTAGCAATGTGATCAACTACTTGGACAATTCATAATAAAGAGTATGCAACTGAGTCTACTTAATAGTTATTGCAAGCTATGAAGAGATTCCAACTCAAGAATAATAAGTAGCATGAAGCACAAACATAAGCAACATTACAATGCTCATAGAAAGGTATGATAGAGTGGTATCTCGCTTGCCTTTGATTATGAATGCCAAGGCACCTCTAAAGTTCAAGTGATGACTAGAAGTAAAGATATCAAGCATACAAGCATCAAAGTCATAACACAAATAATCAAGTAATGGAGCAAACACAAAGAATGACAACTATTCTCTCAAGAAGGTGCTCAAAGAATATGTGGAGACTTAACAAGTAGAAGAAAAAGTTTTGAATAATTTTAAAGGCTTCCAAATGCTGAAAGTACGGTACTCGTTAGCTTTGAGCTCTCATTGCCCCTATCATAAGCATGTTTAACGTGGTTAAGGTGAAAGTGAGGTCCAATCTGAGTTATATGCTTGACAGACTATAAACTGAAAATCCCAAGTCCCTTGAGTACGAGGGCCGCTCCTCATGCTACTCAACTTTAGTTACCGGTAAGTTCTTGTCATCGTAAGTATGAGCGTATCATTGAGAACCGTCAACGGGGTACCCCTTGCCCGATGATACGGAAGAATCCCCATATCAAAATGACAAGGCAAGCAGACAATGAGTATCTCAAAAATCTTCTTATTTACCATGGGAAAATGGTGCTTTTTTCTCTCTTTCCTCTTTTCATAGAACTCTTTTCTTTTTCTTTTTCTCAATAGCTATCTCTCTCTTTTTTTATAAGAATAATGCTTCATAGATATCATTATGGTTACACTGCAGGTTTCCACCATGTCAGCATGGATTAGACCAGCGGCCCAGGCGTTTCTCTAACACACATACATAACTCCATGGACTTACAAGCTCCCTTTTTATTTCACACCGACGACATCCGCAAACAAAAGAACAAGGTATCAACTGGGTATATATTTATAAGTGTTGAAAGCGTTCCCCGTGACAACACGGTTCTGCTAATCCCCAGCCTATAATTTGCAAGCATATAACTTTCATGGAGAGTTCACAATGGTTCAGGTTTATTAAGTGCGGAAAATAAAGTGTGCCATCAAGTTCGTGAGAGCTTTACTAACTAACTTTCCCATAACAAGCAAACATTTTATTCGGAAGAAAACAAGGCATATTGAATATGCACGGGAGTAGCAAATGATGCTAATGGGTAGGTATGGTGGACACTTTGGAAATATTTGGTTTAGGGAGTTTGGAACTTGAGTAAAACATACTCAGTGAAAGTGAAGGCTAGCAATAGTAAGGGAGCGACAAACGAGAGAGCAATAGTGAAGGGTTTCGCAGCATAGTAAATCAAAAAAATTCTACGGAAGCGAACAGAGGGAAAGCCAAGATCTAATCTAGGAGATGCAAACAACGAGAGAGATTGGATTAGATCTTCATACCCTTGAATATTCGTGACAGGAATGTGTTTAACGTGGGTGATGTAGTCGTACTCGCTTCTCCTCCTCGCGATCCGATCCGATCTAGCACCACAAGTGGCGGTGCCTCCGTGAGATGCACACGTGCGGCACCTCGACGTCTCCTCCTTCCTCGGACCAGAAAGTATGGTGGAGAGATAGATTGGATCTACAACACGACGGCGTGGTGTATATGGTGGAGAATTTCTGCCGCAGGGCTTCGCCTACAAACAGTCGGGAGGGGGAGAGGAAGGGCAGCAGGGCAACTGGGTTTGGAGGAAGGTGTGAGCGGGTGTAAGAGGGGGGGCGCACCAGCCCTCTATATATAGAGGGGGGTGCGGCCAGCCCTAGCCTCTCCTCCAAGCCTATCTCTAGTTTAAACAATTTAAACTCTCCCTTATCTAGAAATCCTATCTTATCTTATCTCTAGTTTAAACGATTTAAACTCTCTAGGATCGGCTGGGCCCTATGGGGCCTTGTGCCCCTGGCCCAATGCGGCCAGGACACTCCCTCATAGGCCCATGCCCCCTCCCGGAAGGTGGGACCACGTTGGCCCCCTTCCGGAAGGTTCTAGAAGCTTCCGGTACAATACCGATTAACCCGGAACAATTCCGAACTCCAAAAACTGCATGCCTTATATGAATCTTATTCTAGGACCATTCCGAACCTCTCGTGATATCCGGATCCCATCCGAGACTCGAACAAAATTCATAAACCAATTATCCAATCTATCCTAGCGCCGAGACACGTTAAGTGTGTGACCTTGGGTTCGAGAATATGCGACATGATCTTCTATCAATAATCAACAGGGTGCAGGCACCCATATTGACTCACACATTCATCGATGATCATATCGGATGAACCACGATGCCAGGATTCAATCAATCCCATATATATATTCCCTTCGTCTCGCGATATTTTACTGCCCGAGATTCGTCGGTATCGTCATACCTAGTTCAATCTCGTTCACAGCAAGTACTTTACTCGTTCCGTAATCCAATATCACTTCGTGATCAACTCCTTAACCACATGCTTGCAAGCGGTGTTGATATCGATTACCGAGTGGGCCCGAAGTATATCTCTCCGACTTGGGAGGGACAAATCCCATCTCGATACATACAACCCAAGATACTTTCCGATCACCGAGACACCTTTATGATCACCCTCTCATAGGATGACGTTTGATGACCTCAAAGCTTTCTTCCGATACCAGGGAGTTGTATTATCTCATGGTCTAAGGAATACAATATTTGACATAAAAAAAACTTCGCAAAGACGAACACGATGACACGATCTAATTGCTTCGCTTAGTTTGGGTCTATCCACCATATCATTCTCCAATGATATGATCTCATTATCAATTGACAACTCATGTCTATGGTTAGGAAACCTTAACCATCATTGATCAATGAGCTAGTCCATAGAGGCGTACTAGGGACACGGTGTTGTTCACAAACCACACAAGTATTAATGTTTCCGCTTAATACAATTCTAGCATGGAATATAAACTTTATCATGAACAAGAATTATAATAATAACATCTTTATTATTGCCTCTAGGGCATAATTCCAACAAATAGCTGTCATTATCATGCTTGCAACAAAACAAGACTACTCATGGCATGAAAATGATTCCAGATCCTCAAGGCAAAATAATTCGTCAAGGCTTAACTGATTATTACAGTCATGTGCATGCGTGAGCATGTGCCAAGTCAATCAAATGAAACATTCAGAGGAAGATACCATAGTGTCATACCAATTTATGAATAGAGCAATGCAAGCAAACATTCATGAGACATGCTACAAACTATTAGCGAGCTGGAGCTAATCACAAGAAAGCAAGAACTACTAAGCATCCAAAGATAACATACACTCTACATGAACGGACTAAGCAAGCTCACAATGATGAGTATGTGTACAAAAATGAACACAAATAGAGTTCGTTACCAACCTCTTACCACGCCTCAAGTTGTCATTGATCCTCATTATTGCTCTTCACTTGTGTAGCTTGAATAATAATATGAAACCAATATCCACTGAGGACTGCCGAACCCTGTAGCAAACTCGAAAAAACCAAAGAAGAACGACAAATATTTTTGGTGTTTTCGATTTTTAAACAAGAACCAAAAGATAAAAACAAGCAAAGCAAAATCTTTTTATTTTTTTTCAAATAGTTCAAACAAAGCAAAAAGAAAAAGCAAACCAAGGCAAAAAGAAGAAGCAAACCAAAGAGAAACAACAAAAATATTTTTGGTCTTTTTGTGTTTTTAGAAAGCAAAAGCAAACAAGAACGAAAACTAAAAAGAAAATGAAAACATGAATATACAAAGTACCGACACAACATGATATGGAGATGAGTGCGGTGTCGGCGTACCTCCCCCCAAGCTTAGGCTTTTGGCCTAAGTGGGTATCAATCCCAGGCTGGCCAAGATGAAGTGTCATCGGGGTACGACGAGGAGGTACCTACCCGGTGCGAGCTGAGCAGTCGTCCCTCCGTAATGTGCGGAATAATCATAGGAGGGCACATCCTCCTGGTGCTGCTCGTGGAAACCCAATAGGCGAAGCTGCTCGTCCACCTCCTCCTTGGAGCGCGACCACGGTCTCCTGTCAACACTGAACAAAGCAGGTTGGGGCAAAAGGATCTCCCTTTCATCCCCGTCAGTGAAAAGCATCCTATATACTAGATTGTTCAAATCAGAGGTAGCTGTAACAAAATGATGAGTTTTCATGGCAACAAGGTCGAGTCTCTGTGGTGCTAGCATAACATCATCAGGAGCCACCAAAAGATCTAATGCATCGACTATACGCGAGGCAATGATGCCCCCATAGATAGGCCCCCTAGCAGCTAGGCGGCGAGCAATAAGAGAGCCAAGATTGTACCGAGTATCATTGTTGAGCGCAGCAGCAAGGAAAGCTAAGTGATAGTTGGAGATATTACTAGTGTTCTCCCTACCCAATACACTAGTGGCAAGGTAGTATGCAAAGTATCTAAGAGCAGGGAGTTGGATATTTCTTATCTTTCCGCGCTGCGCCACGCGGTCATCATTATTGGTCACCCCTCGGTAAAGCTCCAACAAATCAGCGGACCGCCCTTGAATTTTCTTCACGGTCCCTGTCATACGCACACCTACAATACTGCAAAATCTCTCCAAAGGCATGGTGAAGGGCATATCATAGATTTTAAATGAGACAGTAGAATGATAGGATGTGTTAGCAAATGAGAAACTCTCAACAAAAGTTTTGGTGAGCAGAGCGTACTGTGCACTCTCATCTTGCATATAAGAGGTCAAGCCAACCCTCTCAATCAGTAGCAAGAAATCATCAAGAATACCTGCAGCTTGCAAGAAAGTAAAACAAGGAAAAGAGGATGGGTGAGCATCCCCATCATCCCTATCACTGCCAATGCATGTTGCAATGAGGTCTTCATTGTATGATGGCCTAGCTTGAGAGGCTGTTCTTGAGGGCCTCGACCTCCTAGGTGCACCACTCTCAAATATCTCTCCAAAAGTGTGGTTGTTCATGCTTGGTATTCTGAAATTTAAACACCTATTAAACAAGTGATTGCAAAGTAAATATAATTAAGGATTCTACTCATAGGGACTTGCAAGAGGCCTAAACATGCATCAAAACTATATCTCTAAGCATCAAACAAGCTTACAAGCTCTCATAACCAGTCACCTACAGCAGCAAAATACTCAACATATAATCCACTAAACACAAATCTACTTGGACAAGGGGAGGAGTCACATACCAAGGAACAATTGCTCCAAACTTCAGCAAGAAAGATGGGCTGAGCAAAGAGATCGAAGAAATCGAGAGCAAACACAGAGAGAACGCGATTTTGAGCTATGAACTGGAGCTTACTCGGGAGAGAGAACAAAGTGGCAGGAGAGAGAGGTAGTGGGGGGCCAGGGGTGGCCCACACCAGGGCATGGCGCCACCCAGGGCTGGCCGCGCCACCACATGGTGTGCCTGCCTGGTGGGCCTCCCTGGTACCTACCAGGTACTCCTCTGCCCCTTTTCCACGTAAAAATTTAATATGAATTTTCTGGAATTTTTCGAGACACTTTATTTTTGGGCTTTTTTTAGAAATAGAAGAATGATTTTCTGACAGACAGATTTTTTTTCTTTTGGAAACATGATGCAAGGACAAAACAAGGCTAGAACTACAGAAGTTCTAACATGCAAGCAAACTAACAACACAAAGGAAACTAAACGAAAGCAAAAACCAAAAATGCAAAGGATAGAAATAAACGGGGATAATCATAATGAAAACATTGTTTTGTTCAATGGAATCCTTTTGTTAGCAAGGTTGATCAAGTCTTGCTACCAAAACAATTGCATATGAGACAAAACTTTGTATTCCATTAATGATTATGTTACCTCAACCTTGATAGCAATTGTCCCAATCATAATAGTTTCAAATTTTTCTTTTGGTATGGGACAATATATTTCTCCAACTTGAATGCCTTCAACATGTTCAATTGAATTTAAACCATAAGTCTTTTCAATCTTCTTGGGGAAATAGACAGTATGTTCCTTGTCATTAACATTGAAGGTCACCTTTCCTTTATTACAATTAATAACAGCTCCTGTAGTATTAAGAAAAGGTCTCCCAAGAATAATAGACATATTATCATCTTCAGGCATTTCAAGTACAACAAAATCAGTTAATATCAAGCAATTATGAGCCACCTGAACAGGTACATCCTCACATATACCCACAGGAATAGTGGTGGACTTATCAGCCATTTGCAAAGATATATATCAGTTGGTATCAATTTTTCAAGTTGAAGCCTCTTATAGAGTGAGAAAGGCATAACACTAACTCTAGCTCCCAAATCACACAAAGCAGTTCTAACATAACTGTTCTTAATAGAGCAAGGGATAGTTGGAATCCCTGGGTCTCCAAGTTTCTTAGGAACCTTACCATTGAAGGAATAATTAGCAAGCAAAGTAGAGATTTCTGCATTAGGGATCTTCCTTTTATTCGAGACAATGTCCTTCATATACTTTGAGTAAGGAGGAAATTTAATAGCATCAGTCAAAGGAATTTGCAAGAATAAAGGCTTCATCCACTCACAAAACTTATTATAGTGTTCATCTTCCTTTGACTTGTGTTTCTTATCAGGAAAAGGCATAGGTTTTTGGACCCAAGGTTCTCTTTCACTACCATGTTTCTTAGCAATAAAATCTTCTTTGGTGTATTTAGTAGTTTTAGTGTGGTTTTCAGGTTCTTCTTCAACCTTTTCTTCATTAGGCACTTCATTTTCTTCATTACCATTTTCAGTTTCGGCATCAGAGATAGATATACTATTAGGATCTATAGCAGGTTCAGAGGGTTCTTCAACAATTTTATGTTTATTTTCCTTTTCTTACGAGTAGAACCACTATTTTCAGCTTGTTGAGAATCCTGCTCAATTCTTTTGGGATGCCCCTCAGGATATAGAGGATCCTGGGTAGCAGCACCACTTCTAGTTCTAATTTCATAAGCATGTTTTTCTTTAGCAGCGTTAACTAGCAAGTCATTTTGCACTTTAACGAGTTGATCTATTTGAGTTTGAACCATTTGAAAGTGTTTAACAATCATTTTAACATCATTAGAGGTTCTTTCCACAATATCTTTCAACTCAACAATAGCTCTAGTGTTTTCCATAAGATGATTTTGCACCCTTTTATTAAAGTTATCTTGCTTAATAATAAAGATATCAAATTCTTCTAAGCATTGATCAGGAGGTTTCAAGTAAGGGATATCACCTTCATCAAAGTGTTGGAGAGAGTAAACCTTAATAGTGGGTGAGTAGGGAATAGGCTTACATAATTCTTCTATAGGGGGTAAATTCTTGACATCTGCAACTTTAATTCCCTTCTCCTTAAGACATTTCTTAGCTTCCTTCATCACTTCATCATTTAATTCAATAACTCCCCTCTTCTTTGATGTTGGAATAGGCTCAGGAATAGCTGGTTCAGGTACAATTACTTCAGGTGTAACTTGTTTAGGAGGAGTCCAATCTTCATAATTCTTGCTTATTTTAGCCATAAATTCCTCAGCTTCCTTGGGAGTCCTATTCCTGAAAACACAATCAGCACAACTATCTAGGTATACCCTAGATTCTTCGGTTAGTCCATTATAAAATATATCAAGAAGCTCATTCTTAGGTAAAGGACTTCCAGCCTGTGCATGAATCAAAGCACAAAACCTTGCCCAAGATTCGGGCAATACCTCTTTTTCTCCCTGTTTAAAATCAAAAAGTTCCTGCAAAACAGCATGTCTAGCACTAGGAGGAAAATATTTCTGCAGGAAAGTATTAATCAAGCACTCAGGACTATCAATAGATCCAGGAGGTAAATTACCAAACCAAGTTTTAGCTTCTCCTTTCAGTGAGAAAGGGAAGATCTTAGCAACAAACTAAGTACGCATTTTAATATTATCAGAAAATAAGCCACTCATGGTAGAAAGTTCATTCATATGTGCTACCGCACTTTCATTCTTAGTCCCACAATAAGGTTCTTTCTCGATAATAGCTATGTAAGATAGATCAAGAGAGAAATCATAATATTCATCTATAATGTTTATGGGAGAAGCAGCAAACTTAGCATTAAGAGATAATTTGGGTCTAATAGTACGCCTCTCAAGGAGATTCTTAGCAACACTCCTATCATGGGTGTTCTTACATTCTTCAATAAACTCATCAGTCATCTCAACATAATCTTCTTCAGCATCATAACTCTCACTAGACTCAGGTGAGCTAACGGGTGTGGTAGTGTTTTCATTAGGAGTTTTGGTATTTCCAACTATAGTTCTAGCAATTGTAGCATCTAGGAAAGGACCTAATGAACCACTCTTATCAAACACAGTAGAAGCAGCATCATAAGTATCAGAAGTTTCAGATTCCGCAGTAGTAGCAGTGTGTGTGGCATGTGCATGTGGTGGTGTAAGGAACTTACTCAAAACAGACGGTGAATCAAGAGCAGTAGAGGTCTTCAGAACCGTACCTCTTCTTGTAGTGGATGGTAAAATAGGAACCTTGCCATCACGAGACTTACCCATAATGGATGGGTAGCAGCGAACAATAGAGAATCCAAGTGAACTTGATAAATAAAGCTATGCTCCCCGGCAACGGCGCTAGAAAATAGTCTTGATGACCCACAAGTATAGGGGGTGTATCGCAGTATTTTCGAGGGAAGTGAAACCCAATTTATTGATTCGACACAAGGGGAGCCAAATAATATTTATCAGCCTTAACAACTGAGTTGTCAATTCAGCTGCACCTGGAAACAATCTTGCTCACAACAGTTTATCAGTAGCAACAGTTTTGTAGTAGGAATAGTAAAGTAACAGAGTAGTAAAGCAAAGACAGTAGTAACAAAAGCAGTAACAATGGGATTCGAGTGCGGTAGGCATAAGGATGGATGGACGGGCGTTGCATGGACAAGACAATTCACATAGCAATCAGAACATAGAGCAATTGCAGATAAATAAGATAAAACACTCAAGTACTAGACAATCCTAGGCATGTGTTCCATATATAGTCATACGTGCTCGCAATGAGAACTTGCACAACATCTTTTGTCCTGCCATTTCGTTTGCGGGGCCTCTAGGGAACTACTGGCAATTAAGGTGCTCCTTTTAATAAAGCACCGGAGCAAAGCATTAACACTCCGTGAACACATATGATCCTCACATCAAAGCCTTTCCCTTCCGGCTATCCCGATTTCTGTCACTTCGGGACCATAGATTTCGGACAACGACATGTGTATACAACTTGTAGATAAGACCAGAAACAATACTATCATAATGAATCAATAATAAGTTCAGATCTGAAATCATGGCACTCGGGCCCTAGTGACAAGCATTAAGCACAACAAGTCGCAACAAAGTCATAAAGCACTAATAAGAGATACTAGGCACTATGCCCTAACAATCTGATGCCATTACATGAACGATCTCATCCAATCCCTACCATCCCCATAGCCTACGGCGGGGGATTACTCACTCATAGATGGGGGAAACATGGATGGTCGATGGAGAAGCGATGGTGATGATGATGGTGATGATCTCCTCCAATTCCCCGTCCCGGCGGGGTGCCAGAACGGAGTTTCTAGTGCTGTTTCGTGGAATCTGGTGGTGGCGGCGGAGCGGAACTCCTTCTGGAAAAACGTCAAACCCCCCGAAGTTTTTAGGTCAGAAGGCTCCTTATAGGCGAAGAGAGAGGCCGAGGGTGCACAGGGGCCCACACCACCTGGCGGCCTGGCCTGGCCTGTGCCACCAGGTGGTGTGGCCACCCCAGGGCTCTTCTCCGTCTCGTATTCTGTCTCCTGGAGTCTTCGGGTGAAATAGGATTTTTGGCATATTTTCCGGGATTTTTCCTGATAGTTGATTTTCTGCATAAAAAGTAGACACCAAGGCAATTCTGCTAAAAACAGCGTCAGTTCGCATTAGTTGCATCCAAATCACACAAGTATAGAGGAGAAACAATAGCAAAAGTGTTCGGGAAAGTAGATACATTTTGGACGTATCAAACAACACCCACACTATGCCACCCACGAGGTTCTCTCCATTGATGGAGTAACAGTGACCACCTAGATGGATTCAACCCCAACGTCCTCTTCAGCTCCTCCTACGATGGTCTGTCGCCGATGCTGCACCGCGGTCCTCTCCCGTTTGCCCCAGGCCATGGAACCTACTCGTCGCACCAGTTCGGTGGGGCCAACACCGATGAAGGTAGCGTGCTCGGCGGAATGTCGGGCGACTCTGTGATGCACGAGATGATTGTGTCTGGCTCCACGACCGCCGCTTCGAGCCCTAGGTATTTCACTCAAGAGGAAGCCTGGGCCAACGAGGAACCAAGCTTGGACTCCCAAAAGTTCGTCCAAGACCATGAGGAAGCCGAAGAGGACCTAGAGGAAGAAGCCATCGGAGATCTGGAGGAAGCACTAATGACCGATCCGGCCAAGGGGAAGAGAAAAAGAAGTGGAAGGATCCATCGGTGACACTCGTCGCGACCCGCATCAAGTGGATGGCTAGAAAAGATGAGTGACTCGCCGAAGCTTGGAAGACTGTGTCCATCAACCCGATCACCAGCGCGAATCATAACTGCGAAACCTATTGGTAAAGGATCAAGATAGCATTCGATGAGCGCAAACTTTACTCTCCGTACTTCAACATGATTCACATGGATCGCGACGAGAAGGCCATATTCCATCCATTGGGCGCTCCTCCAGCAAGCTTGTAGCAAATGACACGTGATACAAGAGGAGATCAAATCTCGCCTAGAGAGTGGCGCCGATTTCGAGCGCAAGGTAAAATGGTTCTTCGTCGAGATTTCCTCGAGTTTATGCCTTGCGCTCATTACCAAACTTCGCTAGTATTCCACAGATGCTCCGCGCGCATGGTTGACGCGAAGTCTCACGCCGCATAGAGGGACGAGAAGTTTGACGAGAGGTGGAAGATGATGCTGCAGAACCAGGGCGTCAAGATTGACTTGCTCATGACCAATGTTGTGGCGAAGAAGCGGAACACTGGTCTAGTGTTTCTGATGGGGGCCAACATGGGGATGATGGATGACCAGGTGAAGGCGTGGTACATGGCCGAGCGTGACACGATCGTGAACAAGCTACCGACGATGGCCACACCAACATCGACGCCGAACTCTGCCCCAGTTTCCTCTCACGCGGCCTCGCCGAGATCTGTCCTAGCTTCCTCTTCCACGACATCGCTGATTCCTGCCACAACCGCGGAGGAGCCACCGTCCACCACGACAGCTTCGTCATTCGAGAAACCTATCATTTGATCCCCTAGCCTATGTAATAATGTGTGTCGCCGAACTCTGGCTTTTGACCGCGGAACTGTGACATTTGGACGAGGATTTGAGTGTTTTTTGATGATGGAGATGCTGTAACCGCTTTTGACTATGAAACGCGCGGATCGGGTGCCGAGACGAGCTAAGCTGGCCGAGGATCTGCTTCGAAACCCAGACGAGGTAGCTAGCTCGACGAGGTTGAAAACATTGACGATTGACCCACCACGGGGCGATGGCGTCGTATCAACTTGACTCGCAAGGCGACGTTGGTAAAGGTGAAAAGGGGCGGCGTCCTAGCTGAGGTCGTGCATGCATGGTCACTCACGTGGTGTTGAAAAAGGCAGAGAGCAAGCGCCTGCCCCTACCTGCGAGAGAGAGAGAGACGGAAAGCAGGGCCTGCGAGCTTCTGGTCCACCACCACGCGAGCGCGCGCAGAGGAGGGGGAATGAAGGAATCCGGCTCCCCGCCAAGAGCTGCGTGACAAACTCCTCGTCTCAGAAAGCCACCTCGTCGCAAAGCCATCCATGCATGCAGGGACGAGCTAGGAGAGAGAGAGAGAGAAGCTGCGAGCAGACGCAACAAGTAAGGTTCTCTCAGGAAGGAAGGACCATGCTGTATATAAATATGTATATTTCTTGCATTTTCTCTGCATTTTTGCCTGAGCTGGATCGCGTGCGTGCATGTCGATCGCCACCGAGTGAGTCCACTGCACTACGCAGACGGGACAGAGATGGGAGAGGGGGGTACCTGACACAGTGCCAGCTGCATGCCGTCAAGCAAGCTAGGGTTTTCTCTCGGCTCGATCTATTGGTGCGTAGCGCCGTGCGCCTTTATTCCAGACTTTGTAATCATGCTGCTTGTGCCTGTATATATGGGAGGTTCTCTCTACTCTCTCGCTGCGAGCGAGCTTGCTTGCTTGGAGGAGCGTGCAATGTGTCTATGTGTGGGTGCTTTCTTCCTTTGCCTCTGCTGCTGCTAGCTGTGTGCCTGTGTCATGTCATACGTCGTGAGGATGGGGGTTAGCCGCTAGGTAGGTAGGTAGGGCTCTCTCCGAGGAGGAGCCGCGCGCAAGCCTCCTCCTATTTATAGGGGCCGCCCGGGGCTGCGTACTGCGTGCAAATAAGCTGCTACCCCGTCCCTCCTCTTCTTCGAGTCTTCTTCCTCCTCCAGACGCTCACCAACACCACACGCCTCTACCATGCTCTCTAGAGTCTAGATAGACACCTTTCGCCGATCGATAGATATATACTCACAATGTGCGACTGTTTCTGTTAGTAGCTCATACGTGTCTTCTCGAGTGATTATTTGGTGTCAGCATTGGGATAGATTTGGGAGGGAGGAGTGAGTATTGAGATGGATGCCGGCCGCCATGCAATGCACTTCTCTTCTACTCCTCGTGAAGAAGGTGCGACAGCAGGTAGGAAGAAGAGGTGAAACAGCTTGGATATGCCTGGCTCCCTGTATGCCACTCGCGTAGCTGCCAACCATGCAGGTTCCGCGCGCGCAGCGTTGGCTCTACCGCGGATGGCGTGCGAGGAGCCAAGCATGACCTTACGTCTCTCTCTCACTCCCTCTCTCTACGTACCCCTCTCTCACTCTCTCTCTCAATTGTTTTTTAGATTCTCTCTCTCACTCTCCCTCACTTGTTCCTCTTAGATTATTCAAACTTACTCCCTCCGTTTCAAAATATAAGACCCCTTTTAGTATATAGTTTCATCTAGTTTTAGGTTGAATCTATATATTAAAAGAGATTTAGATACACCATTTTTATAAAGCTAAAACATCTTATATTTTAGAACGAGAGGAAGTACTTAGGAGCTAGCCGCTGATAAGTAATGTAGCTAGGCACGTAGTACTTCACAGATCTACAGTACATATGTACGTTTGTCATACCTACTACTGCTTGTTGCTGTTCATCCGTATATGTCCATGTGAATGCTAACTATACATATGTAGACAACAAGATATAGTATATGATTTCCGCGTAACCAACAATAATCTGTGTAGCAGCATTCGTTATTTAACCTCCTGCCCCTGTTCAAGTTTGTATGCGATACCCTTCACTACGTTTTTTTTTCTTTTTTGAGAAGAAATGCAAACAAATAATGCCACTAATTAATTAATATATTGTTCAAGAACTGTTGTTCAGCTGGCGGCCTTGTTAGTTGTTTCGTTTGATGAACTGTTATGTTCGTCACTTTCTTGTTTGCCTCGTGCTTTTTTCACATACTACAGCAGGAATACAGGTGGGCAGCTATGCACCATGTACGTGCTACGTATCATTCAAGCGCTTGCACCGCTACGACATCCTGGTCTCCACCGTACTGATCGACCAGTTATCTGATATTCAACTAGCGTGCAAGCTACGATGTTCATGTATCTCCACATGCGAATCGTTCGGCAAAAGCCTAGCTAGCTCCTCACAGCGTGTGCGTTACAATTTGTTATTCGTCATTTTCATCCGACCTGGAGGGTAGAAATATATGATGTATTGCCTTCTGTTTCCACATTTTCTGCACGGAAATACCACTGTACGTCAGACTACCAGCTTGTATCCTTTCGGAGGAAAATACTGTAGCATTTCATTTCCAGATGTCCACGACGTTGTTTGACTAACATGTCTCCTTTTCAAGAACGAAAAAAAAAGGATGTTTTTATCTCTTCAGAATTTCAGACGAGTGTCAAGCTTTCTCCGTGCTTGCAATTTCTTGTCACGGCAAGTTTCGAAAAATCACCACTTTGATATCTCGCGACAAAATGTGATCACTTTTGTGTAAGTTTTTTGCAAAGTACACTAAATCATTTTTAAACCGAATTGAAACGATTTCTGGCACTTGTACCCACCCGTTAGGCTGACATGGCGGCGAGGGACGACACACCATCCGCAGTTTTTCACACAGGTCCTCAAGTTTTGGTAGAAAATTACACAGGGGTCCCTAGCAACCCTAGTTTTCCAAAAATACCTCCTATTTATTTTCAAATGCTCATAACTTTTGAATACAAATTTAAATTGAAAAACTTTAAGTATGAAAAGTGCTCATAAATGTTTGTAGATTTTGAATATAAACTCTGTTCACTCTCGATACTTGCTCTCTTGATTTCGATTCATGAGCTAGCTGCTTTCCTTACTTTTCCATGGGCTTCTTTTTTCTCAATCTTCTGTTTGATATCCAAATAAAAACATCAGCTAACAAGGAAAGTACATGCATGTACTACATGCGGCATGTGTCATACCTAGTGCATGCATGTAAGAAATGAAACCATCGCCCTTCTATGTGATACGTGGTACATTCTGTTACTCCCTCCGACCCATATTAGTTTGACTTGAATTTGTCTAGATTCGGATGTATCTAGACATGTTTTAGTACTAGATACATCCGAATCTAGAAAAATCCAAGTCAAGTAATATGGGTCGGAGGGAGTAGAAAAAATGTGCTAAAATGCTAAATACGTACTTTAAATGTGTGTACGTGTCTCACCGCATGCATGCGCGTATGGATTAGGGAAAACAATTTTCTATTTAAAAAAACAGAAATCATCATCACATAGAAATTTCTAAGAACGGAAATAGTAACCATCATCTCTTCTATTCGTTTAATTGCACGCTCATATTAATCATATCACCACGGTGTTTGCATAGTTTGCATATTGCTCGCCAGAATAGATCGTAACCTTGGTCGGAACGGAGTCGTGGTTATGCATCTCATACATACGTACATACATTTCTTTATTCTTCTTTTCTTGTAATACCTGAGAGGAAAATAAGTGATTCATGCATGATGGTGTCCTAAATGGATTCCTTGGATTTTTATAATAAATTTAGACATATTATTTGTATTATTTGGAGTTATATAATTAAAATTATGAATTTTCAAAGTTTGCATTATTAATCGAAGTAATTTAAAATTTTTGCATATTTAAATTATTTGAAACAATGAACAAATTTTATATTTAAACAGTTCTAAGTACTTTTCATATTAAAAACTCTTTCATTTGAATTTGTATTTAAAATTTATGAAGGTTTGAAAAACGGCACGGTTATAGGGCTCCCTACGTATTTTTCTTTGAAAAATGGAGGACCTGCGTGCAAAACAGAAGAAGGTACGCCATCCTATGCCACCATGTCAGCTTGACATGTGGGTCCCAATATCAGAAACACTGTCAATTAGTTTTAAAATCGGTTTAGTGCACATTGCAAAAAAAATTATACAAAAGTGGTCACATTTATTCATGTGCCATCAAAGTGATGGTTTTTCAAAATTTTAGCTAAAAAGTGGTGGTTTTATGCTAATAACTCTGACAAGATAGATGCCCATGCGATTATTACATATACGCAGCATATATAAAAGTCCATCGTACGTATAAGTCCATGCGATTATTCTACTTTTTTGCCGATAAACTTATGATTCCATATATTGATATACACTAGAATAATGATATTTGCATGCATGTGTATGCAAATTAAATATATATAAATACCCAATGCAGTATTATGGCAAAAAAGGGTACTCCACGATCATTCACCTTCACCATGGGCGCGATTGGTTGCCCGGACCAATTTCTGCCACAGAGAAACAGCCTAAAATATAGTATGTTCTTCACCTCATTTGGTTGTCCATGTTATTTTGGCTGCATCGGTTGAACGATAATTCTCACTTTGTTTGATAGGCTGCACAGATTTTTTTGGTTCTGCTGATGCAAATAACAGATGTTTGGTTGCCCACGTGATTCATGCATGCATGTCGTAACATTGTTCCAAATGTGACGACCTTACAATATCCTAACTACTACATTCAATTTTTTTGACGAGGTTACGCTATCGGACCAAAAGATCACCCTCAGCTACATGCTCATTGTTTTTCTCAGCAGCCAAGAACTAGAGTAATCCTCCTTTGTCTCATACATGGTGTCAAAATCCTTTATTGCCATTGTTGGAGGAACCGTTTACTTATTCTTCCTACTTTTCATATGAAGTGTACAACCCTGGGCGCCTCCCTCTATCAGCGTTGTTGTCCAAGACATGAGGGTGTTGGCGTTGAGGGAGGTCTCGTCGCGGATAGAGTTGTCGAATGGGTGGTCGGCAAAGATGGGCCTTCTAACGCTTTCAACCGACTCCATGCCATCAACGATTGCAGTGTAGCCGGCGAAGGCATTGATGTGCCCAAATGAAACGACCATGACACGCATGAGTGACATCGATGTTGGGCGGTAGCTATTGTGGAGGACGAGTCTAGAGCCGCCGATGGTGATCATCCGACCCGCTGTGATCTGGGCAGCGATTGGAGAAAAGGATCCCACCAGAAATATCACACTGGACGCCCCATGCCCCATAGTGGGAGTTGAATGTTGTGGATTTGTCACGATAGATTCTACAAGGGTAGCTTACGAGAGGTGGAAGGTGAAGTGTGCATTAGCATTTCTGGGTCAAGATTTGGAGTCGGTAGTTTACGCAGGTTTGACCCCTCTCGGTGGAGGTGATGACCTCCTCCTTCTAGATTGTATTATTCAAGACAAATACAATGGTGCCGGAGGCGGAGTATCTACTAGAGACAGTGTTTTGTGTGTTCTTAGAGCGTAACCTCTAGGGTTCTTTTGCTGATGCTTATATAGACGCCTCGACTAGGGTTTACAAGATAGAATCCGACTCGGTTTAGGAAGCAGAGTCCGCTAAAGGGCTGGATGGGCCGTTACTTGCGTTTGTGATGATTAAAGGCTTGAACGACCACCCATACGGGCAGAACTCGCTCGTACGATGAGCCCGTACTACGTGGCATCGGAGCCGACTCCTCAAATACTTTCACCCCATGCAAACGGATCTTAAATCAAACATTCAGAGACACCACAGTTCGCAGAAACCTCACCTCTGTAAGGGATCTAGAGGGGGAATTCGTATTGGGACTTTGATCCTCATCTCCATCACCATCTTCATCCTTTAAGGGATTTAATTATGTAAAGCATAAAGCATTGTCCTAGGAGAACTATTGTGTACCTATCTCATGTTTTAGCTTCTAGTGGAACCTCCCCAAATACTCGTGTTTTGCTTTGAAGAGGCCACTCTGTTTCTTTTATATATCGAGCTTAACAGATGTTATATAATCAATGAAGTGTTCATGATGGCGTTTTCTTAATAAGGTTTGCTCAATAATAAAGAAAGCCTTGTTGTTATTCGAAAACCATGATACTATACATATCGTCGCGGTAACTCGGTTTTAATTCACAAGTTTTTGCTGCCGGATAAGTTGAGTGGCAACAAGTCCGCTACTTCCCAATAGGTCCTGCTAATTTTTTTCTCCCTGGAACAGTCTGGCTCCCTGATTCTTCCCAGGCCAGACAGGTCACCGGACAACTGGCTGGACATGTCCTTCTTTCTCGTGCGTTCGTTCCCAAACAGCCAAACACATACACGGACCCACCGCCGGACGGTCCGTCGCGTCAACGCACCGCCGCCCTGCCAACGCAAACGCGACACGCCGAGGGTTGTGCTAGCCCAGAATCTCCTCGTAGTGCATCGTGGGTGGCGAGGAACGTATACACTCTTACCTACACGTGTGCTACATTTTCGTATAATTTAGTTGGGTTATACGAGTTTTGTACATATGGCTACATCGAACCTTTTGTATGAATTTGCCTGAATTTGTGTTAGGTTTAGTGAGAGAGGGTTGTACCGGAGCAAATGCGAGAAACAAAACAGAGCAAACACTTCCCTTGCTCTGCGTCAACAAATGACACTCGACTGAAACTTGAAGTAACGAATATTGGCTTCAGCACAACGAATGTATAGCATAACTCCTACTGTTTATACAAACTTGCCGGTTGGTTTACTGTCGTATAGACCATCTTACAAAACTGTAGTTCGTCGTGTAACACAGAC
Source organism: Avena insularis (assembly GCA_023614405.1). NCBI lineage: Eukaryota > Viridiplantae > Streptophyta > Magnoliopsida > Poales > Poaceae > Avena > Avena insularis. Next base: position 34,745,579 of record CM042696.1, on the reverse strand, counting down.
TGACAGACATAAATAAGGATTACAACCACAACTTCATTTACAATAAACCCCAACCGTGAAGTCTTCAAATCAGCTCAATTAAGGATTTTGAAGGGACACCTATAGTCTGTCACAGGTCACGACCGGGCCAGCCTCACCCCAAGGAGAGACGATGCTTTCCTCGTACACCGCAGCGTCTGACAAGCCCATGATGCAGTCATAGACCATGCCGCTGCCACCGAAGATATCCACCACATCGCCGGTCACCGGGTCGCACGCGCACAGCCGGGGGTACTTCTCCGCAAAGGCTATGCGGGGTTGCAGGAGGAGGATACGCCTGCCATTGTCGATGATGGCCAGTGGGTGTAAGTTGCATCTGACGAACCTGTCGGTGATATCCGGCGACACCATTGCCAAGTCGACCCGGCAACGCAGATTCCAGACCGGCGGTGCTGTTCCATGTCGTTCAGGCAGCATCAGCAGCCAGACATCGTAACGCGATGATCGAGAAACGTTGCGGGAAAAGAGGCACAGGTGCCCGTCTAGCTCCGTCAGGTCGTGCTTGGACAAACACTCGCCTTCCATGCGGACGGCGGCGGCACTGTTCCGAACTCATGGCCGGCGAGGGAGAAGGTGACGATGATCATCTCCACAGGCCTTTCGACGTCGGAGATGATGGTGAACTTGCGGTGTGCCAGCCAGTGCACGTGCCCTTGCACGAAGACACTTGGTTGGCTGTACTTTACCCAGGCCGGCGGCTTCTGATCTCGGACCGGCCGCCAGCGGCGTCGCGTGGAGCCGACGACGTAGACCTCGCACCCTGCGGACCTAGGGAGCCCCTGGATGTCTCGTCCCTGGTAGCAGAAGCGCACGACTTTGTGCTTTTGGGTGTGGCCATTGTAGCCGAGTCCTATGCTCGAGTAACGTCGATGCCCAACATCCTCCTGCCACTCACTCTGGCATTCTGGGACCGGGAGTGCCGCCACCTGCCCGATGGATGGGTTGCACAGGTAGTTGAACTTCGCGCCGGAGTCTTGGAGGACGACAAGGCCACGACACTGGAGTGTGGCGAGGCGAAGGGGGCCTCCATGAGATCGCCTTAACCACGACGACGTCGGCAGTGGCGGAGTGTCCATGGCGGTGGCGGAATGTGACTGTCCAACTAGATAGGGCCGATTCATCCGCACATAAGATCGAACGGGCGCCCCGTAGAGCAATCTGTCCACAAATCTGAAAATCCGGCAGATGTAAGGCACTATGACAAGAGGGAATTGTCTTCGGTAGACCGGGCCGTCGCCCGGGAAGAAGTCCATGGGGTTCCGCCCCTCGTCGGTGCTGCTGCTGACGATGGTGTCACCGTTGGTAGGGCGCGGGACGTCCATGCGCAACGATGCTCCATCAGGGCGGTCCTGCGACCACACGCGCCTCTGTGGTCCGTCGTGGAACGAGTAATGCAAGAAGAAGACCCTGGGGCTGCGGCCGCTGTTGGCGAGGCGGCGGTGGCGATCCACGAAGTCCCCCGAGGATGTTAGGAATAAGCACTCCGGATCTCCGGCACCCGCACGGTGTCGCGTATACATGTAGTATACGAGTCATACATGGTGTATGCACAGATCCATATACGAGCAGGTATGTGTATGCATCAGACTAGGATTGGGTTACCGAGTTGTTTCGTGTAGTTCGAGTCGGTATGGCTATCCTAGCTAGCTAGCTATATATGCATGTATACCGTACTTTGTAATAGGAACAGCATCGTGTGAGACAGAAGCAAATAAAGAAAGACGCGCGTATCTCGCGCGTATAGCTATCAATCTGTTTTTCCATGGTCGTGAGCTGTGCTGCTAGCTAGATAAATCAATCTATCAAGGCTAGCTAGCTTTGTTGTTGTGGTGTACGTGCGTGTCTCCGAGAAGCATCTCGTCGGATCTTCGTCGTCTGTGTCGTCGGAAAGTAGTCGGCGGCAGGTGCTGTGCTAACAATTGGTATCAAAGCCTCGTGAAGGATCTCCTAGTAACGGGAGGTCATAGCGACGATGGATGTGAGCGAGTATTCCGGTGCGGCTAAAGGATTTGCCACGTAGGTGATGACACAGTACCCGCGGTACAACCGCGACAACTACATGATGTGGGCGACCCAGATGGAGTGGGCGCTGGAGTCCAACGATCTATGGGAGGCTGTCGATCCCGGCGGCGACGAGTTTAAGAAGGGCGCGTCGAAGTACCGCAAGGACCGGCAGGCACTCACGACCATCGGATTGGTGATGCCGGCGGACGTGATGCAGCACCTGATCTCGAAGAAATCTGCAAAGGAGGCGTGGGAGGCGCTCAAGACGCTAAATCTTAGGCACGAGCGTGTCCGCGAGGCAACCCTACAAACCTTGCAGAAGAAGTACGCGAATCTAGAGATGGGAGGAGACCAGACGCTGGACGCGTTTGCCTCGAGGGTAGCCACTTTGGTCAATAGGATTCGCGCGCTCGGCGAGAAGCTCGAAGAGATCTCAGTCGTTCGGCGTTTTCTTCGTGCGGCGCCACCGCGTTACTTGTCCGTTGTGTCGACGATCGAGCAGTGTGTTGATCTCAAGACTCTCACGATAGATGATCTGGTTGGACGATTGAAGGCTCATGACGAGCGGATGAAGATCACCTACGGTGATGCGGTACCGGAAGAGCACGTGATGCTTACCCGTGCCCAGTGGCAGGCGGTGGTCGCCAAAGAAAAGGGCGATCAAGGATCCGGAAGCAGGAGTGATAAAGAAGCTTCTCGCCCAGCGAAAAAGTATATCACAGGGGAGGACGATGACGACGCTCCGCCGCGGAGGAAGTTTGACATTAAGAAAGTAAGATGTCATAATTGCGGCGAGCTCGGTCACTTCAAGAAGGATTGCAAGAAACCGCTGAAGGAGAGGGCTCTCATCGCCCAGGAAGGAGATGCTGATGCTCGAAGTAACTGAGCTAAAGGATGAGAAGGATCCTCCATCACCGGGTACGGAGATTGTGGCGCAAGTGGATCACGATCTACCGTGTGTGGATCACGAGGAACGGAGTGCCCCGTTACCATGTGAAGCCACGTTTGAGGCAAGTGAAGCCTCGGGACTAGTTCATGGTGATCTATGTGTTGGAATTTCACCCGCAACTCCGTCCGGCAATAAGTTCTTCATGCTTGTGGTGGATGATCATAGTAAATACATGTGGATTGTGTTGCTGAAAAGTAAGGATCAAGCTCAACAAGCATTCGAGAAGATCAAGGAAGCCGAAGAGTTCAAGGTGGAGGCGAAGATAAGAGCCCTACGCATTGATCAAGGGGGTGAGCTGCATCAAACTGTGTTGACCATGGCACGGAGCATGATGAAGAGTAAAGGCTTGCCAGGAAAATTCTGGGGTGAGGCAGTCAATACGGCTGTGTATTTGCTGAACATGGAGCCAACTAAGAGTGGCGTTGGTATAACACCGTACGAAGCATGGTACGGATGGAAACCATCGGTTGATCATCTTCGCACTTTTGGGTGCGTGACGCATGTCAAGACGGAGTCCAACCATAAGAGTAAATTGGCGGAGCAGAGGACTCCAATGATCATGACGGGCTATGAAAGCTCAAAGGAATACCGCTTGTGCAATCCTTATACCAATAAGGTGGTTGTCAGGGGCGACGTAATCTTTGAGGAAGGCGAGTCATGGAATTGGGGCTCCAACGATCCGGGATATCCAACTTTTCACGTCACGTGGGATCTTGAGTATGAAGAAAATATGGATCAACCAAGCTTATTCTTATCAGCAAGTTCGGTCCCAGAAGGCGTTGAAGGCCTAGGAGGTGCTCCAGGCATGGACACCAGGCCAGAAACACAAGGGATTCTCCCAGAAGAAAAAGAGTCTGGAGATAAGGCTAGTCCGTGGCTAGAAGACACGGAGCTGGAAGGGTGTGCATGTACAGTGATACCTGCACTTGTTGGCCTAGCAATTAGAGGAGGAGGGAGAGTTGAAGCGAGCCCAGCAAACAGGCCAGCAAGGCTAGAAGACGATGGTCCAAGAGTGTGGACTGGTGGCCAGACAGATGGAAGAGACCCAACAATAGGGGGGTGCAGATCTATCAAGAGGCTTTTCACGTGGTATAGAGAAGTTAGAAGAAAACACGCCAGAAAGAGATTCAAAAAGAAAAGATGAATCGCTACAGGTAGGCAACCTGTGCCTTGCTACTCCAGACGAGCTAGAAGACGATGTTGCTCAGGAGCAGGTAGAAGTCAGAATTGCTAGTCACGGTAGAAAGCTAGATTTGCTAGTCAACCAACGTGAGCTAGCTCCTACATATTTGTTCTATTGCATCCAAGAGTACCGGCAAGCAGAAGATCAAATATGCGAAGCATCGATGAGAAAGTACTTCATCGAACCAAGTATATTGTCTCCAGGCGCGGACAAAAAGGACTGTCGGCGTGAAGGCGTGGAGAAGGGTGCGGACAAAAAGGACGGTATGCGTGAAGCCATGGAGAAGCCGACAAAAGCAAAATCGGTGACATGGGTGCTAAGAAAGGAAGCGGCGAAAGCAGTGCCGTGGATGACGCTCGCAAGGAGCAGCTGGCGTATTTGGGATCCGGGTGGATGCTGAAGAGCACGTCGTGCTTAGGGGGTGATTGTTAGGAATAAGCACTCCGGATCTCCGGCACCCGCACGGTGTCGCGTATACGTGTAGTATACGATTCATACACGGTGTATGCACAGATCCATATACGAGTAGGTATGTGTATGCATCAGACTAGGATTGGGTTACCGAGTTGTTTCGTGTAGTTCGAGTCGGTATGGCTATCCTAGCTAGCTAGCTATATATGCATGTATACCGTGCTTTGTAATAGGAACAACATCGTGTGAGACAGAAGCAAATAAAGAAAGACGCGCGATACACGCGTATAGCTATCAATCTGTTTTTCCATGGTCGTGAGCTGTGCTGCTAGCTAGATAAATCAATCTATCAAGGCTAGCTAGCTTTGTTGTTGTGGTGTACGTGCGTGTCTCCAAGAAGCATCTCGTCGGATCTTCGTCGTCGGTGTCGTCGGAAAGTAGTCGGCGGCAGGGGCTGTGCTAACAGAGGAGAGCGTGGCGGCCCAGGCGCGGGAAAGACAGCGGCACCGGCTGGCGAATTTGGCCGGCAACCGCGCGAAGATATTCGTCACGATGTTGTCGAGGAGCCAGGGGCATGGTAGAGCCGCCCAGGACCCCGCGTCGATCGGCGAAGTCGCCATCGATCGTGGTTTCGACGAGTTCGGGCTTTTGTGAATTGTGGATTCTCGGATCGATACAGCGGCTACGTGGTGTTTCCCTACAGTCATTATTGCTGTTTGTAACCACTGAGATACGGTACTACTGTATGAGGGAAGGTTTGGCACCTCGATGTCGGCTCTTCGCCACCTGGAGCTGTAGGTGGTTCCAAGTGTTGGGTTGTTCGTCCATTAATGCGGTACGTGAGCTGGGTTCAGAACGTCGTGAGACAGTTCGGTGTGGGCGTTAGAGCATTGAGAGGACTTTTCCCTAGTAAGAGAGGACCGGGAAGGACGCACCTCTGGTGTACCAGTTATCGTGCCTACGATAAACGCTGGACAGCCAAGTGCGGAAAGGATAACTCCTGAAAACATATAAGTAGTAAGCCCATCCCAAAATGAGTGCTCTCTCCTCCAACTTTCCTAGAGCCTACGGTATCACAGCTGAGACAGCGACGGGTTCTCCACCCATACAGGAATGGAGCGACAGAGGGATCGAGCCGGAAGCTACTTGTACGTCGAGTCCGAGTATTCCATAGGAGACGTCGCCGTTGAGGGCGCGGCCGGGCCAAGGAGCCCGTCTCTCATGTCCTCTCTGTTAGGTACAAGCACGAGCTGTCTCCGACCAATAGTTCAGCATGCTGATCATACATTCACATTCACTGTGTTGCCAACTGACCTAAACCTGCTAGCTCTCATTGGCTTGAAGCTCAATTTTATTCCTTCTGGTAGAAAGGTGTCATATATTTGGTGGACCTATACACATGAACAACTACATGTCGCGTGGACAATTAATGGTGTATCAATTCTATTCTAGTTCCGGATTTGGTTAGCGGATATTCTAGATAAAAAATATACAAGGTTGTTCTCTTTTGCAATTGACAAGCTTTGTTTAGCCAAGGAGTTTATGGATCAAAATTACATACATCATAATTTTCATCTTGCTATGTCTGCCGAGCTAGGATTTTAGTGAGATGCAATCCTTGCAGTTGGAGCTTGATGGGATCTCCATTCAAAGCAATGTCCAAGAAAAATGGACCGCTTGAAGAAAGAAGGTGTTTATGTGCCCCACAAGTCCTATCTAGCAACTTTTTAGCATATACATACATTCAAGACTTGTATGGTAGAATTTATAGCTGATATCACTCTACTTAATGACAAGCCCCAGATAGGCCGACTAGGCATGTATGCGGGCCACTCCGCATGGGGCTCCTCGGCCCAGCTACTCGGGCCCTTTGCTAGGGCCCGCTTGAAGACCATGCTTGAGTACAAGTCACGTGAACATTATGCCGAGTATCTTATGGGATATGAATATAGCCGACACATATCCAGGAGAGCTTGTTAGGGTTTTCTTTCTAGCGATAGATAAGCTCGATGCATGTAACCCTAGACCACCAAGTATGTAAAGTCTAGGAGCCTGCTGCATAAAGGATCTTGAGACCTCCTCAAGTTTGTCTCCAAGAACATCAAAGATAATCTCAGACACCTCAAACATGACGTAGGGTCTTTACCGAGCACTCTATGGTAGGACCTGAACCTGTATAAACCTTTGTCTCTCACGCTCTACCATGTAGACCTAACGAACGTGCACCCATCCAAACAACAAATTTACCGAAGAGAAAATACCATGACACCATGAAGAATTCTGTTGTTCGGTGTTTGTCATCATGGATAACCTCCTATTATTTTCCCCTTTTCCTTTTTTATATGCTGTAAATATTTTTAAGTAGCTTTTGTTTCCCCTTCGAGGGTTTAATGGAAGGAAAAGGCTGCGGGGGTTTACCTCATAGCAGAGCTTCAAAACAATTTATATTCTTTTCCTCACTATAAAAAGGCTTAACGAGCTTTCGCAAGTCAATATTCTAACATCGCTTCTTTGTTGATGTGGATGTATATAATATAAGGTGGAACATATATAACTCCATTTGCACGGAGGGACAGAAATTAGGCCCAAATTCTAGCACACGCCCTCCAGCTAAAGAGAGAAAAGTCTTTTTATAGTATAAATTAGCTTCAGGTGAGACAAAACATGCAGTTCCACGGAGTAAGTCTATTATACACAAGGGAATGATCTACCCATACCTCTCACATGGACACATCATCCCATAGCCACATAGCAAGGAACTAACATACTTTCACATACATGAAATGTATCCGATACTCGTGTGCCAGTTTTGCTACATATCTATAAAATCTAAACCATCTAAACTTGAATACAAAAACTACTAGTAAACGGTTTACCCTTCTCATAGAAGCTCTCCTAGTGCCTTCTGTTCCCAAAACTCCAAAGTCCCTCATGTAGATTCTTTTCACCCACTACACTATCTCACGTAAGAAAATCCATCATGTCTATTATTCAGTACACAACTGTGAAGACAAACGAAATTTGCAAGGGTGGGATAGGAAACAAGTGTATATATAGAGAGACGAAGCTACCTACTATGCGTTCATTAAATGGTACAGAGGAGATCGAGTCACAAGAGGTTGGTAATGAGTAAATATGTATATTCACAATAGAGTAAGATGACGATACTATCCTCATGTTCATGCACCATTGCACATTGCACGACTTCGATTGACGATCATTTAATACACACCCAACTACTTTACAAACTATCTGTATAACATCCTTTTGAGGCTATATTTAAACTCCTTTGCTAGTGTATATCATCTTGATGTGATGATGATATCGATACAAATTTCACTTAGTACCTATTTCTCGTCCCTCTTAAATTATTGATATAGTTTTACTAGTTATCTAAAATACCGTTGTCCTTATAGCATTCATGTTCAACCTATGGTTTGTTCTTGATAAGATGAGCACATATATTTTTTCTTCATATTTTTGAAGCGCGGCTCGCCACCCACTGATTTGGCCACTAGTCTTCATAGAGCTTGTCTTGTGGTTGAACCAAACAATTTGAACCATCCCTTCTTGTTGTCCATATAGTTGGTTAGTTACTTAGACTTGGTTTTATATGGAAACTTGATCTTCTTTGAGTAATTTTAGATATTGATAACATAAATTGTATGTTTTGTAAGCTTGCACAATTATCTCAAATGAGAAAAAACTAATAACAGAAAACCCATGGTATCAATAGTAAATCCGCGGGTATCGTTTTGTCAGCTTGTATAGTTAGCTTGAAGGACAAACCATACCTGGTAATTCATAATGACACATTATTTTACAAGCATGAAGATAATGCCAGTCTATTATGGACATCATCTAAATAAAGACTTGGACAAACAGACCCCCATGTAGCAAGGAATTAACATACTTCAACACACATGAAAGCTACCCAATACTCGTGTGCAAGTTTGCTACTTCATACCTATGAAATCTCAACCATCTAAACTTAAATACAAAAACTACTAGTAAACGGTTTACCCTTCTCGTAGAAGCTCTCCTAGTGCCTTCCATCATGTCTATTATTCAGTATACCACTACCAAGACAAAGGAAACTTGCAAGGGTAGGCTAGGAAACAAGTGCATATATTATATAGAGATGAAGCTACCCACTATGCGTTAATCAAATGGAAGAGAGAGAGAGAGAGAGAGAGAGAGAGAGAGAGAGGAGATTGAGTCACAAGAGGTTGCTAATGAGTAAAATATTTTACATTCACAATAGAGTAAGATGATGATACTATCCTCATGTTCATGTACCGTTGCACATTGCGCAACTTCTATTGACGACCATTTAATACACACCCAACTACTTCACAAACTATCTGTATAACATCCTTTTGAGGGTGGACTTAAACTTCTTTGCTAGTGTATATCATCTTGATGTGATGATGATATCAATACAAATTTCACTTAGTACCTGTTTCTCGTCCCTCTTAAATTATTGATATTGTTTTACTAGTTATCTAAAATATCGTTCTCCTTGTAGAGTTCATGTTCAGCCTATGGTTTGTTCTCGATAAGATGAGTACATTTATTTTTCTTCATATTTTTGAAGCGGAGCTCGCCACCCACCGATTTGGCCACTAGTCTTCATAGAGCTTGTCTTGTGGTCGAACCAAACAATTTGAACGAGCCCTCCTCGTTGTCCATATAGTAGATTAGTTACTTATACTTTGTTTTATATGGAAACTTGATCTTGTTTGACTAATTTTATATATAGATAACATAAAAGTTGTATGTTTTGTAAGCTTGTACAATTTTCTCAAATGAGAAAAAAACTAATAATAGCAAACCCATGGCATCACCAGTAAATCTGAGGGTATCGTTTTGTCATCTTGTACAGTTAGCTGCAAGGACAACCATACTTGGTAATTCAGAATGCCAAATTATTTTGCAGGCATGAAGATAACGCCACTCTATTATGGACATCATATAAAGAAAGACTTGGACAGTCAGACCCCCATGAGATGCCTTTTTTATCTCAATTATCTTCTCCATCATCATCACCTGCAATCCCTGGAAGAGCTTTTCACTAGAAATTAATGGAGTTGTCAAGGATTTATCTAATCACAAATCTCTGGTTCACCTGCAATCCTTGGAAGAGCTTTTCACTAGAAATTAATGGAGTTGTCAAGGATTTATCTAATCACAAATCTCTGGTTCTGATGGTTTCAATGGATATATTTTTCTAGAAATAGTGTTCTATTATTGAACAAGATGCATATGTCTTATATAGTCAACTTCATGACAGAATAATGATGTAGTATCAACAATTCATTATAGGGGCGGACATGCGACTCTCAAAAGGAGGAAGGAGTGCCTCTCAATTCGTGCGGAGCCGTTCCCGGGAGACGTCGATCCTAGTCTTCTCACTCAAAAAAGAAGAATGCTAGCTAGTGCCACTGCCATCCCTCAAAAAAAAAAAAAAAGAGAAGCTAGTGCCACTGCCTTAGCTCAAAAAAGAAAAAAAAATCTAGTGCCACTGCCTGCAGCCCTGCTGGCTTCCCAAGGTAACAAGTCAAAAGACTAGGGAAATTTGCCGCGTGTTATCCTAAAGAAACTAGATGCGCCGTGCAGTCCCAGGCCGCGGGTGGAACCAGGTAGACCATTGCACGCTGTACCAGGTAACCATAACCTTACAAACATACACCATGCTGTTTTCCGATCAAAGGGGGCGAACACAACAGGAAGAGTCTCATCTTCCAAAAAGAAAAAAACTGGAAGCTTTTTTTTTTCACGAGAAAGATTTGGATCTATTCCATGAGTTCACAAGAAGTACAAGTCATAACAAACATAATAAAAATTACATTGAGGTACTTGGACCACCTAACGACTACTACTGCTGCCAAAGCGAGTCGCTGTCGCCGCTCCCTTACCAGAGCCGACCTGTCGTTGTTGATGACAGTCGGGAAGTCTTCGTGCACGTGCCCCCAGAGCCGAAGTCGTCGTTGTCGAACCCTTGAATTGATCCGAATCTTCAAATACCATACCTATAACACACGTATTTTAGACTGGACGAGATCGACCACTCCATGGAAACGACGACCAGACGAATCCCCGCCCTCTTCGGCGCCACCAGTTCGATCGCTGATGACGAGGTGGAAGAGGAGGCAGATATACCTTATTCTTATCCCGCACAACGCCGCCATAGCAACTAAAGCGTCGATGCCGGTTGACCAAACTCTAACTTTAGGGACCCTTCTACCGCGACGAGCGGAGGTCCGAGGTCCCCACCTCCTCCTCGAGTCCCTAGGAGGAGGCAGGGACCCGTCGATTTCCGATCTTAGACGGCGAATACGAGGCACGGATGGCGATGGCGGGAACCCTAGCCACCGCCTCTTTTTTCCTTGCGGGAGGTTCTAGCCACTGCAGAGTTTCGTCTGTATTTGATTAAAAAAAAACTGGAAGCTTAAATAAAACAGAGCAAACACCCTTGCTCTGCATAAACAAATGACACTCTACTCAAAGTTCAACTACATGAACAGATTTTTGAGCCAAAACCTACACAGCTGAATCCTAAGAAAAAGCCCACACAACTGAATACTGGAATGCGACACATCAGCCAGTGTATTTCTGAACCGCGACAGCCATTTGCATTCTTCAGACTCTACTCTTTTACAGATACCTACATGCCCGCGCTGCTGTAATCCGGAGCACAACAATCAGACACGAGTCAACTGAAGATTGGACTAGCAGTTACCTATACCGATCAAACAAGTCATCTCAAGAAGAACTACTTTGCGCGCGAACCTCTAGCAAGTACCTCTACTAGCTCAATAAGGATGCTCTTCTATACCTCTACTAGCTACTTATGACGCTAGTGTTTATATAAACTGGCCAGATTGGTTTACTGTCGTATAGTCCATATTATGAAATTGAAGTTCATCGTGTAATACATACATACATAAAAAAGGTAAGTATGGATTACACCCCCGGATCTCATTTACAAAGAATACGTTTCAGCTGGTAAATGTAAAATCAAATAAACCACAACCCTAAAGTCCTCAGATCAGCTCAATTATTAAGGGACACCTAGTCCGTCATAGGTCACAATCGGGCCACCCTCACCGAAAGGAGATGATACTTTCCTCATATAATGCGGTGCCTACAGAGTTCATGAACCAGTCATGGACCATGTAGCTGCCATTGAAGATATCCTCAATATCACCGGTCACCGGGTCGTATGCGCACAACTGGGAGTAGTTCTTCCCATAGGCCATGCAGGGTTTTGCGAGGAGGATGCGGCTACCATTGTTTATAATGGCCATCGGGTATAAGGAGCATCTCACAAACCGGTCGGCAATATCCGGTGACACCATGCCGAGTTCAATCCGGCAATACAAATTCCAGACATGTGCTCCATGTTCAGGTAGCAGCCATATATCGTAACACGAGGATCGAGTGCCATTGTTGGAAAACACGCATAAGTTCCCATCAAGCTTTGTCAAGTCTTGCATGGACCACTTCTCGGTTTCGATACCGGGTGGTGGCGCGACGGTTCCAAACGTATGGTGAGCGAGAGAGAAGGAGACGATGAGCGTGTCATAAGGTCCGGCAAAGACGTTGTTCCGTAGGGCCAACCAGTACACGTGCCCTTGCAGAGAGACACTTGGCCGGTTGTACTTCACCTGAGCCGGCGGATTGTCCTGGATCAGCCGCCAGTGCCGTGTGGAGTTGACGACATAAACCTCGCATCCTACGGCCCTTGTCAGCCCTTGATGGTTCCATCCACGGTAGTAGATGCGCACGACTTTGTGTTTTTTGGAGTGAGCATCGTAGCCGAGTCCTAGGCTCGCGTACTCTCCGGCCCACATATTCTCGCGCCACGTCTTGTGATCCTCTTTCTGGCCTTGTGGCAGCGCCGCCATCTGCCCGGTTGATGGGTTGCACAGGTAATTGGTCATTGTGCCGGTGTCCTGGAGGACCACAAGGCCACGGCACTGGAGTGTGGCGAGGCGAAGGGGACCTCCGTTAGGTCGCCTTGGGCTCGCCCTCCGTGGTGGCCGATTCATCGGTCCATAAGGAGCCCCAAAAAGCAGTCTATAGACTGATCTTAAAAGCACACAGACGAAAGCCACTATTATGAACAGAAATCGTCTTCCGTAGACCGTGCCGTCGGCCAGGAATGTCTCCCAGGCGCTCCTCCGCCCCTCGTCGGTGCCGCGGAGGGTGTTACCGTTGGTAGGGCGCGGGACGTCCATGCGCGATGATGCTCCACCAGGGCGGTCCTGCGACCACAGGCGCATCTGCGGTCCGTCGTTGTCCGAGTGATCCAGGAAGAAAATTTGGGGCATGTCACGGCGGTTGGCGAGGCGGTGGTGGCGATCCACGAAGTCGTCCGAGGAGAGCGTGGCGGCCCAGCCGCAGGATAGACAGCGGCACCGACCTGCGGATTTGGCTGGCAACCGCGCGAAGATGTCCACGACGATGTCCTCGGGGAGCCAGGGGCATGGTAGAGCCACCGGCGGTTCCACGTCGACCGGCGAAGTCGCCATCTTGATTTCGACTTGGATCGGGCTTTTGTGAATCGTGGCGTATGGGATGTAGGCGGCGGCGGCGTGGCGTTTCATGGCGTATGGGATGTAGTCGATGGATCGATGTAATGTAACCACTAAGATATGCTAGAGTCCGAGCCGGGGGCTACAAGTCGAGTCCGAGTAGTCCATCGGGTCTCGATTGTTTAATCGGAGATTGCACAGTTGGCGAGCTCGTCATGACTCACTAGATCATGCTGGTGTGCCGCGCCCCGTTTATTTTTACAATAGAACGATAGGAAATGTGGATGTAAGAGATTAATTTCTTATAATTGACCCTTCCTTCTTTGGAACAGAAAATGTTTTTCCCATTTTCACCCCACAGCCTTGAGAATACACATGCGGTTGCAGGCACAAAGTCATCTCGACTTGGCCTCACACCTTTTTATACCGAGTTGGCCTCACGACCTTGTTGTTCGGACAAAGGCAGTGCCGAGGGCTTACTTGAGGTTCTTATTTGTTCATACACATCACTGAGATCGTGAGAGTGCAGGCTTGTGCTTCGGTAACTGTCTAGAGCAGGCCCAGGCCAGCGGGAGTGTGGACTGTGCGGTCGCACAGGGCCCAAAAATATTTGGGGGCCGAGAATTCTGATACAGGCTTATGTAGGTATTGCTTCTGAAAAAAATCCTATCTTTTCTTCACTTAGTATCTAGACCATGGCCGCTTGGGAAATAAGAAGGACATCAAAGCTGGGCCTTACAATTGATCAGAGAGAGTTGAGGGTATCATATTTTGATCGATCCCGTAAATCGATCAGGACTCAGATTGAGTCCAGCCTAGAGCCCTAGAGGAATCGACTGGATGGTCAGTTCATCTTATGAATGCCACGGCGTGAGTCTGTTTCCGTTTTGGCTTTCTGCCGTTCTTTTTTTTTTACGAAATTCCACCGATCTATTGATAATCATCAACAGCAGTACAAAGAGACCCAAAAGTAATAAAAATTATAAATAGGTCATTGGACCCCTAACCAGCCGATCACCAAAAATTGAATTTTGGATCGAGCCCATCAATCAGCAGGTGCGAACATCCATCATCCCCATAGGCTGCGCATCTGATCTTTTCCTCTCTGATCTTTGTGCCCTAGGTGTACTTTAATCCCAAATTCATCTAACTTTGTTGTTCATCTCTTTTGTAGGAAACCAAGAATCTGGTTTTAAAAGCGCAAGAGAGAAGAGAAGGAAAAAAGATTGATTATGAGGATACTATTGAAGATTTCATTTCTATATTTCTATGAACACTAAGAGAATGATGTTGTTCAAATAAACATTATGGAACCAGGAATTTTACAGGTATGTTTATTCACATATCCAAGGCTATGTAAGATACACTAGCTTATTATAATTGTTGAATGGTTAAAATAAATTGTGTCATGGGACCTATTTTAGAGTTTCGCACAGGGTCTCAGATTTTACAAGCTCGGCCCTGGTCTAGAGCAACAAAAATCTTTGTTCCCACACGTCTAGGCTTTCCTTCACTCAAAGAAGATAAGATACGATACAAATCTAGACTGCACGCTAGGTTGTATATGAATTTGTACGACTTGAATAGCAAGAGAGAATAAATAATAAGAGAGAAATATACGGTATTATAGTCATAAGTTCAGATACATAGATATGTATATGTGGATTATGTCAAGCTGTTGTAGAATTACTCGTCAAAACAAATAATAAATTATACATGCTCCCAACTAAAGAAATGGATCTCTCCATTCTTCTTTTCCTCTTCACAAGCAAATTGTACGTCTATAAGTGTGCAGCAAGAGTCTATAAATATGAGAACTAATGGAGTATTGGAGATGTCAACAACAATGAAACCATAAACATTCGGCAGAGAGAAGATAAGTCCATTGGTCCTAGGTGTCTAATCCCTAAAGATTATCATGTCCATCAATACGACCCTAATCAGGTAAAAAAATGTTAACAGAACAATTATACAGAATCACTTGACTTCAACTCACTTTGGTGGTCATCTTCATCCATCAAAGAATACAAGCACCCTGCAGAGATTGGAAATGAATCAAAGAAAATAAACACTCCTGCTTAGTAACCTCCAAATCAACACTTACAAAGTCAAAAAGAATCCTTTCCGGGATGTTGTGTTGCCATGGGATGGTTTCTTCGGCGTTTTTTGTCGCCATCGTGTTTTGAATCCAACATGTGAATGGACACACCAAAAGAGCGGCGATCCACAGTGCACGATCCACCTCTGAAATCTAATTGCTCTAGGACTAATCAGAGCACAGATTAATCAGACCTCAGATATGGATCACACGAAGAGAGAATGAGGCAAGGAGCAGCAGTGGGATACCCTCGTATACCGCATGAGAAGGTGGACGAGAGAGACCATGGGCTAGATCAGCAGGGGTCGAGATGGAGAGAAACCTCTATCGGTGGCGCGTCGGGGTATGAAGAGTCGTCCAAGCATTGTCCTCCGAGAATAGCACGACATCGTATGGAAAGTGCGGTGGGTCGTCACGCTATCGCCATCGCTGCCAGTGGAGGTCGAGATCAGAGGAAGGGAGCGACGCTGAAGCTCACGTTCAGCGGTGTGAGCAAGGTAGAGGTCGAGATCGGAAGGGAAGGCGGCATGTTGGCAGAAAGGGGAGCTGTCAGGAAGGTGAGGAAATGATGCTTCTCATTGGCAGAAAGCGTTTTGTTTTTCGCCAGCAGTTCAGATCGGCCTTAGTACATTGGGTTTGCTGGATTTTTCTGGCCCAACAGAGGCGACTTAGTTGGGCTTTACGGGGCTCTTCTGGCCCAATTTACGAGAGAACACCAATTCGTTTTCCAGAGTAGCTGTCCGGGGACAATCGGCCCACTTCTATACTCAGTGTATATCAAACGACCAGAATTGATCTAGACAGGTGATCCAATGGCCAAAAGTATGGGAGGCGTGAAAAGGCTCCCGATAGAACGATAGGAAATGTGGATGTAAAAGATTAATTTCTTGTAATTAACCCTTCCTTCTTTGGAACAGAAAAGGTTTTTCCGATTTCACCCCATAACCTTGAGAATACACACGCAGTTGCAGGCACAAAGGGATTGTTTGTTTGCGGCCCGAAAGTTCATGGGCGAGTGCATGGCGGTACCCAAGTTCCCTGTAATTGCCACGTTTCGTAAAGTTGGGCTGCGAACTACTGAGAGGGGCCATTTCGAGGCAAACTCATCTCATCCTTGCCAAATTCAAACATTCTGTTAAACTGCCCCGTGAAGTAGACGGTCGAGACCCACATGTCGGTCATCTATCCGTGATGCGAGCGCCAACGCGACAACATCTTAGGAAAATCGAGGAACTAAGTGGATTGGATGCGTTGACAAATTTCACAAATCCATTCCCTCCTTTCTCCTAGCACCGGCGGTGGCGAAATCCACCCTCCAGGCAGGACGATCCCTTCGGACATTTGACTTCCGGCGCCAAGTTGCTGCGCCCAGTCGCTGATCCTGAGCTCCAATAGCGCATGTTGTAGCCACCGTTGCGAGGCTCTAGCCCGCCTCCGCTGCCGACGAGCCGAGCAGCTCAGAGGATGGCAGGTCCTACTACCAAGGAAGAAGAAGTTCTGGCTACATGCGGGTGAGCTACCCTTCTCTTTGCTATTCGCACTAATTATAACTGCTAGCTGGCTACTGAACCTAAAATTATTTGTTATCCCAATGCTGACAAACATATTTTATCCACAGTATTCTGTCAAGTGGGATCTCCGCGGACCACCCTTACCTGGTTACGGTAGTCCTATTCAGGTATGACTCTAAATCAGCAAGGGTAAAGGGCAAGTGGTATGGACACCATTGTATCACGATGGAAGAAGCGCCTGCGTAGATCTGCACTATATCTGGTATGGTTGCTGCTCTGCATAATCATGATGAATTATGGCCAAAGCAGACTGCAAAGTTCATCTTCATGGATGAACATGGCATGATGGTTCCTCTAACGTGTGACAGTTAGCTAATTGGATTGATGAAAAGGTATGCTTTAGCTTGCATGTTTGAGCTGAACTATGATGTACTGGATGTGGAAGCTGCTCCAACTGGGAGTCGCCCTACTATTCTTGGACAGGGTGGTCGCTCGAACCCAATTAGCTCCTGATAAGCAAAAGTCTCTTGGGGTTCGCATGTTTGTGCTGAATTGTAATTTTTACAAGTATTTACTCTGTAGATATTTGGCAGTTATGCAGCAGTCCTGTTTCTTTGACAGGAAGCGCCGCAAGGTTAGAAACATGACCGCCGGGTCAGTCATTTTGCTGCCCGAAGAAGGTAAAAACGAGTGGAAAGATGATGCTGGACATGATTCTGGTGCTGATTGTCCCGGCGATGCAGAGTACATAAAGCTAAGAAAATTGGCACCGAGGAAGAGGAAGAAGTCATGAAATGAAGAAGCCAGTGGACGTGAAGGCTTGGCACCCAGGCTACGGAAGGAGGTTGCTGGCAATGAAGATGCATAGTAATGTGTTGAACTTGAACCTATATATGTAATTCGGTTATATTCTGGAGCTCTGTCTGTGGAACTTTGCTGGGCGAAACAATCTACCCACGTTCTCGGATAAAATTTACGGCGACTTAGAGTTTGGAAACGCCCGAGTCAGTAGTTGAATCCGAAATTGTGATTGTGCCACTACTATCTGAAAACACACAATAGCGGATCCATGATTGCTAAGGGGCAGGAGGTCTCCAAATTCGATGAAATGTAAGTGGCACAGAAATAAATTATTTAAGATGCTACACTCCACGAAGCAGCAACTTATTTCAGATGCTGCACAACAACATGGCAACATAAACAGCAATGGCAACCGATAATGCCTAGATGAGGAGGAATTCGGTACCACTTTCTGGCCTAATCTTGAGCTCATCTATCTCACCGCCTCCTTGCTCCTGCATCCCCTGTGTCTGGTGAAGCTCCTAGATCTCCATTAACCGGGTGTACGTGATTCCACTTTATAAATTATGGCTATGCCATTTGCATGCGGCACAATGCACGTAGATTATGTTTAAATAAACCACCAATGTCAGAATACCACCATGATCAGACAAAAGGAAGTAATGCAGGGTTAAGACAGATTAACGGGAGACCAATTTTTTTCCTCCTAGGACTCCGGGACCACTAGTTCAGACCGCTAGATCAACAAGTACGTACTACTATTACAACTTAAAAAGGCACGGAGCTCAAGCTAAATAGAACTAGTTATCACACATCTCCTTAATCTTCCTAATCTTAGCCCCGTACGCATCTTCCTGCGAGAGCAAGGATCGAATCGTCTGCTCCTTCCTTTTAGCATCTTCCTTGCACAGATTCAATTGTTTCTCTGAATTTTTCCTCATGCACTTGTAAATACTCGTAGTTGTGAACTGCATGACTTTGGCCTGGTGAAGATCATTCCTTGCTTGAGTCAGTTCTTGCTCTGTTTTAGCCTTCTGGGCCAACACCATGTCCCTCTCCTTCTCGACTTTGCTAACCTTGTCTTGCACCCTCCTGAGATCTCGGTTAAGCTTGGTCGTGTCAACTGGGTCCAATAGCTTCATCTCAACACTATCAAGAGGTGAGCTGACTACGGATTCTTTCAACTCAACAGTCATATCCCATAGTTTGTCCAGCGTTTTCTGCATCGATTTGGGCCACTCTGGATCTACCCATTTGACAACACCGCAACTTCCATCTTGCATCATTGCACGATGTCCTTGACACCGTAAAAACCTCCTGCCTACGTTTCGTCCTTCAAACGCTACAAATTTAGCGGGCACATATCCATGTTTACATAGCAGAGGACTGTCTTCATCCGCTAAACCGTGATAGTCAGAGTCATACAACATCTGGTTGGCCTAACACATCATACATGCATGAGTAAACAGAGTAGATCTAGCTCAAAATAGATAATTGGCCACATATGATAGAGATAGAGATGATACGACTCACATCAAAATCACCATCCTTGTCGTCACGACACGTTTCCTCACCGTCTCCCCTTGAACCCATGGTGAGAGAGAGAGGGAGAGGGGGTGGCTGCTGGAGAGATAGCCGGAGGCGCCATCAGCCTGCGGCTACGGCAGGATGGGAGAGAAGTAGGGAAAGTGGCTTCGAGGGTAATGATGAGAAGTACGAGGATGAAGAGAAGTAATGGGGACGTGACACTGGCATATGTCCCACTGAACTCGTGAGTCGTGACACTCGCAAAAGGGGAGCGCCGATGTAGCCAGTTTGTCCAGAGCAAGCGGGCAGCAAGCGTGGCCAATCATGCCACAGAACAACCTACTCACGGATCGCTCTCACGAAGACCATCCCAATCGTCCAAGCGCCCCGATCAAACGGTATGTAATAATCGTCATGTAGAACAACTGTGTTAGGCATGCCTTCTAGAAGACTCAGTCTAACAGCCACCATTTGGGGGCTTAGGTTAGGGCTCTCCTAAGGTTAGGATCCATATGTGGTTTATGATAAGAACACACATGCAATGACATAGGTGATACGTGGTTTGTGAAAAGAACACACATGCAATGACTCTAACTGTGGATTGTGAAAAGAATAGGCAATACAATTACTCTTGTGGATCCATGTGTGGTTTGTGAAAGAACATACATTCACTGACTCTAGTTGTGGTTCATGAAAAGAACAACATGTGCAATGACTCTAGATGTGGTTTGTGAGAAGAACACACATGCAATGACACTGGTGGATCCATGTGGTTTGTGAAAAGAACAGACATCCAATGACTCTAGCTATGGTTAATAAAAAGAACACACATGCAATGACACTGGTGGATCCATATGTGGTTTATGAAAGGAACACACATGTAATGAACTCTGGTGGATCCGTATGTGGTTTGTGAGAAGAATAGACATGCAATGACTCTAGATGTGGTTTGTGAAAAGAACAGATATGCAATGAACTCTGGTGGATCCATATGTGGTTTGTGAGAAGAACACACATGTAATGACTCTACATGTGGTTTGTGAGAAGCACACACATGCAATGACTCTAGATGTGGTTTGTGAAAAGAACAGACATGGAATAAATTTTGGTGGATCCATATGTGGTTTGTGAGAAGAACAGACATGCAATGACTCTAGCTGTGGTTAATGAAAAGAACACACATGCAATGAACTCTGGTGGATCCATATGTGGTTTGTGATAAGAACACACATGTAATGACTCTAGATGTGGTATGTGAAAAGAATATACATACAATGAACTTTGGTGGATCCACACGTGGTTTGTGAAAAGAACACACATGCAATGACTCTAGATATGGTTAATGAAAAGAACACACATGCAATGACTCTAGTTGTGGTTTGTGAAAACAACACACATGCAATGACACTGGTGGATCCATATGTGGTTTGTGAAAAGAACACACATGCAATGACTCTAGATGTGGTTTGTGAAAAGAACACAATGGAGTGACACTGGTGGATCAATATGTGGTTTGTGAAAAGAACACACATGCAATGACTCTATATGTGGTTTGTGAAAAGAACACACATGCAATGACTCTAGGTGTGGTTTGTGAAAAGAACACACACGCAATGACACTGGTGGATCCATATGTGGTTTGTGAAAAGAATAGACATGCAATGACTCTAGCTGTGGTTAATGAAAAGAACACACATGCAATGACACTAGTGGATCCATATGGGGTTTCTGAAAAGAACACACATGCAATGACTCTAAATGTGGTTTGTGAAAAGAACACACATGCAATGACACAGGTGGATCAATATGTGGTTTGTGAAAAGAACATACATCCAATGACTCAAGCTGTGGTTTGTGAAAAGAACACACATGCGATGACACTGGTGGATCCATGTGTGGTTTGTGAGAAGAACATACATGCAATGACTCTAGCCGTGGTTTGTGGAAAGAACAGGCATGAAATGAAATCTAGATGTGGTTTGTGAAAAGAACACACATGCAATGACTCTAGATGTGGTTTGTGAAAAGAACACACATGCAATGACTCTAGTTGTGGTTAATGAAAAGAACATAGATGCAATGACTCTGGTGGATCCTTGTGTGGTTTATTGAAAAAAACAGACATGCAATGACTCTAGATGTGGTTTGTGAGATTAACACACATGCAATGACTCTAGATGTGGTTTGTGAGAAGAACACACATGGAATGACTCTAGCTATGGTTAATGAAAAGAACAGAGATGCAATGACACTGGTGGATCCATGTGTGGTTTGTGAGAAGAACAAACATGCAATGACTCTAGTTGTGATTTGTGAAAAGAATAGACATGCAATGAACTCTGGTGGATACATATGTGGTTTTTGAGAATAACACACATGCAATGACTCTAGATGTGGTGTGTGAGAATAACACACATGCAATGACTCTAGTTGTGGTTTGTGAAAAGAACACACATGCAATGACTCTAGATGTGGTTAATGAAAAGAACATACATCCAATGACTCTAGATGTGGTTTGTAAAAAGAACACACATGCAATGACACTGGTGGATCGATGTGTGGTTTGTGAGAAGAACACGCATGCAATGACGCTAGCTCTGGTATGTGAAAATAACACACATGCAATGAACTCTGGTGGATCCATATGTGGTTTGTGAGAAGAACATACATCCAATGACTCTAGCTATGGTTTCTAAAAAGAACATACATGAAATGACACTAGTGGATCCATATGTGGTTTGTGATAAGAACACACATGCAATGACTCTAGATGTGGTTTGTGAAAAGAACATACATCCAATGACTCTAGATGTGGTTTGTGAAAAGAACACACATGCAATGACTCTGGTGGATCCTTATCTGGTTTGTGAAAAGAATATAAATCCAATGACTCTACCTATGGTTTGTGAAAAGAACACACATGCAATGAACTCTGGTGGATCCATATGTGGTTTGTGAGAAGAACAAACATGCAATGACTCTAGATGTGGTTTGTGAAAAGAACACACATGCAATGACACTGGTGGATCCATATGTGGTTTGTGAAAAGAACACACATCCAATGACTCTAGCTATGGTTAATAAAAAGAACACACGTGCAATGACACTGGTGGATCCATATGTGGTTCATGGAAGGAACACACATGTAATGAACTCTGGTGGATCCGTATGTGGTTTGTGAGAAGAACACACATGCAATGACTCTAGATGTGGTTTGTGAAAAGAACATACATGCAATGAACTCTGGTGGATCCATATGTGGTTTGTGAGAAGAACACACATGTAATGACTCTACATGTGGTTTGTGAGAAGAACACACATGCAATGACTCTAGATGTGGTTTGTGAAAAGAACAGACATGCAATGAACTTTGGTGGATCCATATGTGGTTTGTGAGAAGAACAGACATGCAATGACTCTAGCTGTGGTTAATGAAAAGAACACACATGCAATGAACTCTGGTGGATCCATATGTGGTTTGTGAGAAGAACATACATGCAATGACTCTAGATGTGGTTTGTGAAAAGAATATACATGCAATGAACTTTGGTGGATCCATATGTGGTTTGTGAAAAGAACACACATGCAATGAATCTAGATGTGGTTAATGAAAAGAACACACATGCAATGACTCTAACTATGGTTTGTGAAAACAACACACATGCAATGACACTGGTGGATCCATATGTGGTTTGTGAAAAGAACACACATGCAATAACTCTAGATGTGGTTTGTGAAAAGAACACACATGTAGTGACACTGGTGGATCAATATGTGGTTTGTGAAAAGAACACACATGTGATGGCTCAATGCACGGCGCCCAGAAAAAGTGCTGGTGTGGTGTTGATGTAGAGCTCGTTGGGAACCCCAAGAGAAAGGTATGATGAGGACAGCAGCAAGTTTCCCTCAGTTATGAAACCAAGGTTTAATCGAACTAGTAGGAGCAAGGAAACACCCCAAAGGTGTTACTAGCTGAGGTTTGGCAGGGCGCACTACCGGTGCTAGTAGCAACGTGGAGATCTGCACAACACAACCACAGAACTTTGTCCCCAACTTGCGATGAGGTTGTCAATCTCACCGTGTTTTGCGGAAAACAAAGGATTAAACGTATCGAATGGAAAGAAGTAATTGTTTGCAGAAAGTAAACACAAAGCAGTAAATAGTTTGTAGATTGTATGTAAAGAAAAGGACCGAGATCCATAGTTCACTAGAGGTGGCTCTCCTTAAGATAGATAACATGCTGGGTGAACAAATTACAGCGGGGCAATTGACAAACATCGGGAAAGCAATACATGCATATACTAATCATCTTGACTCCTTTGAGATTCGATTGGGCATTACAACATTATACATAGACCGCCATCCAACTGCATCTATGACTAATAATCCACCTTCAGGTTATCATCCGAACCCCCTCTAGTATTAAGTTGCAAGCAATAGATTATTGCTTTACGAACTACGTGTAAAGTAAACAATACGATTGTTCTATGAACAAAGGATTGTTGTTTTCTCCCTAGTAGCAACAACACATCTAGTACCTTAGATATTTTTGTCACTTCCCATATTACCAGAGGCATGAACCCACCAAAGTAAAGAGTAGTCATTATGGTGATGCTGCAAGTTTCCACCATGATTAGGCATGGCTTAGGCTAGCGGCCCAGGCGTTTCTCTAACACACATACAAACTGCATGATCTTACAAGTTCCACTTTTATTTCACACCGCCGGGATCCATAAGCAAAAGAACATGATATCAAGAGGGTACAAAGTACAAGTGCAGTGCTGAAAGCGTTCCCCATGAAACATGGTTCTGCTAATTTCAACTTATAAAGCGCAAGCATATACGCAACAAAGAAGGACCCAATGGTTCAAGTTTATTAGATGCAAAAAAGTAAAGTGTGCCATCAAGTTCATGAGAGCTTTAATCACTAGTTTTCTCATAACAAGTTTAATTTGGAAGGTAAACAAAAGCATGAATATACTTGGAATAGCATAAGCTAGTAGGTAGGTATGGTGGACTCTTTGGAATAACTTGGTTTAGGGAGTTGGATGCATGAGTGGAACTTCACACAATCTTTATCAGCAACATTAGTGCACTCAAGATAAATAAGTCTTAAAGTTCAGTTCTAACACCAAATAAACTTCCATTAGAACACTAGCTACTGTAGCACTTCCCTAAAAAATCTCAATTCCCCAAAAGAACTCAAAAAGGAACCAACAAGAAGCAAATGCAGAAAATGGCAGAAATCTGTCAAAACAGACCAGCAGGTAAATACGAATTTTTTCGAAAACCTTCTGTTGCTCAAATCAAAAAGTGTTGAACTAACGAAAGTTAGATAAAACCTGGGGCAGATGCACAAAAATTCACGCCTCTAAAAGTCGTACAGAGATTTTACACGAATTTTTACGGTGAAGCACATAAATCTGTTTCGGGACAACAACTTTCCCAATCATTACTTCTCTCTCATTAGAGGTTACTCTTGGCACAAAAAGCAAATAAAAAGGATAAGGAGAGGTTATTACAGAGGTAATAACTTTCAAGACTCATCTAAAACTTTTGGGTATCTCCGAATAAGTATTTTTCTTTAACGCCTTTAAGTTAGGCATAAGAAGCAAAAGAAAGAATCAAGTGTTCTCAAATGAAGAAGCATTAAGACCAAATTTTGTTTTCATAGGAGAAGCAAAAGAAATCTTTTCTCTCTTTTTAGGGAAGTGTTCTATACCTTTCTTGAGTGGGAGTTGGTATTTAATGGTGCCTTCTTTCATATCAATGATGACACCAACAGTTCTAAGAAAAGGTCTTCCCAAAGTAATAGGACAAGAAGCATTGCATTCAACATCCAAAACATAGAAATCAACAGGGACATAGGCATTGTTAACCATAATAAGAACATCATTAAGACTCCCCATGGGTTTATTTTTAGCATTATCATCAAGTGGGACATTCAAATAACAATCTTCAAGTGGAGGCAAATCAAGCATATCATAAATCCTTCTAGGCATAATAGAAACACTACTATCAAGATCACATAAAGCTTTAAAATCAAAGTCATTCACTTTCATATTAATGATGGGTTCCCAACCATCTTCTTGTTTTATAGGAATAGAAGCTTTATGTTTCATCTTTTCTTCTTTAATCTTTATGAGAGCATCAGTAATGTGTTTTGTAAAGGCCATGTTCATAGCACTAGCATTAGGACTTTTAGCAAGCTTTTGTAGGAACTTAATAACTTCAGAGATGTTGCAACCATCAAGATCAAAATCAAATTTACCATCTAAAGTAGTAGAACTATTACTAGCCTCAACACTAGTGGTGGTGATAGTAGAAACACTAATGTTTCTAGCAATTTCATCTTCTCTTTCCCACTTAGCATGTAATTCATCTAATAGTCTAACATTTTCATCAATTCTTACTTGTATAGCATTAGTAGCTGCAAAGGGATTATCATTAGTTTCAGGGTTTAGCAGCCATTTTATTCAAAGAAGATTGAGCTTCATCCAAAGATGCTATATTTCTTTCAGCATTAGAGAGTTTTTCCTCAATAGGTTTATTGAAAGCAGTTTGCTTACTAATAAACTCTTTAAGCATAACTTCAAGTTCAGAGGGAGCACTCCTATTATTGTTGTAAGAATTTCCATAAGCATTACCATTGTTGGGAGGATATGGATTGTAATTGTTGTTACCAAAATTACTCCTATAAGCATTATTACCAAAGTTGTTATTTCTTATGAAGTTCACATCAACTTGCTCTTCTTGAGCAACCAAAGAAGACAAAGGAACATTATTTGGATCAATATGGGCTTTCCCATTAACAAGCATAAACATAATAATATCAATTTTATCACTCAAGGAGGAGGTTTCCTCAACAGAATTTACCTTCCTACCTTGTGGAGCTCTCTCAGTATGCCATTCAGAATAATTAACCATCATATTGTCTAGAAGTTTCGTTGCAGCACCGAAAGTGATGGTCATAAAGGTACCTACAGCAACAGAATCCAATAGGTTCCTTGAAGAATAGTTCAATCCTGCATAAAAAGTTTGGATGATCATCCAAGCAGTCAGTCCATGAGTGGGACAATTCTTTACCAAAGATTTCATTCTTTCCCAAGCTTCATCAACATGATCATTATCAAGTTGTTTAAACTTCATTATTTCACTTCTTATAGATATAATCTTAGCAGGAGGATAGTATTTTCCAATAAAAGCATCTTTGCACTTAGTCCAAGAATCGATACTATTCCTAGTTAAGGAATTCAACCATTCTTTAGCTTTTCCTCTCAAAGAGAAAGGAAACAATTTCAGCTTAATAATATCACCATCTATATCCCTATGCTTTTGCATCTCACAAAGTTCAACAAAGTTATTTAGATGGGAAGCAGCATCTTCATTACCAATACCAAAAAATTGTTCTCTCATAACAAGATTGAGCAAAGCAGGTTTTATCTCAAAGAAAGTATCTTCAGGCACAAGTGGAGCAATAGGTGTGCTCATAAAATCATTGTTGTTGGTGCTAGTGAAGTCACACAACTTAGTGTTTTCAAGAGTAGTCATTTTGTTTGGGTTTTCAAATAAGAAAGCAAACTAGTAAAACTAATTTTTTGTGTGTTTTTTATAACAAAACAAGCAAAAAAAGCAAAAAGAAACTAAGAAAAACAAAAATAACAAAGTAAAGAGATTGGTTATGAGGGACTCCCCTTGTGAAGATGTCCTTGACTCCCCGACAACGGTGCCAGAAAAATGCTTGATGGCTCAATGCACGGCGCCCAGAAAAGTGCTGGTGCGGTGTTGATGTAGAGCTCGTTGGGAAACCCAAGAGGAAGGTATGATGAGCACAGCAGCAAGTTTCCCTCAGTTATGAAACCAAGGTTTAATCGAACTAGTAGGAGCAAGGAAACACCTCAAAGGTGTTACTAGCTGAGCTTTGGCCGGGCGCACTACCGGTGCTAGTAGCAACGTGGAGACCTGCACAACACAACCACAGAACTTTGTCCCCAACTTGCGATGAGGTTGTCAATCTCACCGTGTTTTGCAGAAAACAAAGGATTAAATGTATCGAATGGAAAGAATTAATTGTTTGCAGAAAGTAAACACAAATCAGTAAACAGTTTGTAGATTGTATGTAAAGAAAAGGACCGGGATCCATAGTTCACTAGAGGTGGCTCTCCTTAAGATAGATAACATGCTGGGTGAACAAATTACAGCGGGGCAATTGACAAACATCGTGAAAGCAATACATGCATATACTAATCATCTTGACTCCTTTGAGATTCGATTGGGCATTACAACATTATACATAGACCGCCATCCAACTGCATCTATGACTAATAATCCACCTTCAGGTTATCATCAAGACCCCTCCAAAGATTAAGTTGCAAGCAATAGATTATTGCTTTACAAATCGATGTAAAGTAAACAATACGATTGTTCTATGAACAAAGGATTGTTGTTTTCTCCCTAGTAGCAACAGCACATCTAGTACCTTAGAGATTTCTGTCACTTCCCCAGATTACCAGAGGCATGAACCCACTATCGAGCATAAATACTAACTCTTGGAGTTGCTAGCATCTACTTGGCCAAGATAGCTACTAACAATAGTAAGCATGCAAGATCACAAATAGCAAAGACATGATAGTATCAATAATCAATTTGAAATAGCATCTAAATATCCATCGGATCCCTGCAAACACAACATGCAGAATTACAAATAGATGATCTTGATCATGAACGGAGCTCACAAGATCTAAACATGAAAGCACAAAGGAGGAGAACCAGCCATCTAGCTACTACATGGATCCGTAGTCCAGGGATGAACTACTCACGCATCACACCGGAGGCTTGCATGGTGATGAAGAAGGCCTCCAGGGTGAATTCCCCTCTCCGGCAAGGTGCTGGGAAGAGCTTCAGATCCCTCCCGATCTAGGGATGGAGATGACAGCGGCTACAGACTCTTTCATGGATTTTTGATCGGGTACTTAGGGTTTTCTTCCCGAAGGCAATATATAGGCGGAAGGAGAGGCCGAGAGGGTGCTAGGGGCCACCACACCACCCCCTGGCACAGGCCAAGCCTGGCCGCATGGCCAGGTGGTGTGGCCGGCCTCTGGCCCCTCTCCGTCTCGTATTCTGGCATCTAATGACTTCTGGAAAAGTAGGCACTTTGACTTTTTTCCCGTCCAATTCGGAGAATATTCATTTTCTGACTTTCCTGGAACCAAAAACAGCAGAAAACAGGCAGCTGGCACTATGGCTCTTGTTAATAGGTTAGTCCAAGAAATCATATGAAAAGTACTCCAAAGTTGGAACAAAACACAAGAAAAGTGGATAAAACTAAGCATGGAACATCAAAAATTATAGATACATTTGCAATTCATTAACATGCAATGACTCTATATGTGGTTTGTGAAAAGAACACACATGCAATGACTCTAACTGTGGTTTGTGAAAAGAACACACATGCAATAACACTGGTGGATCCATATGTGGTTTGTGAAAAGAATAGACATGCAATGACTCTAGCTGTGGTTAATGAAAAGAACACACATGCAATGACACTAGTGGATCCATATGTGGTTTGTGAAAAGAACACACATGCAATAACTCTAAATGTGGTTTGTGAAAAGAACACACATGCAATGACACTAGTGGATCAATATGTGGTTTGTGAAAAGAACATACATCCAATGACTCTAGCTTGTGAGAAGAACATACATGCAATGACTCTAGCTGTGGTTTGTGAAAAGAACAGACCTGCAATGAACTCTAGATGTGGTTTGTGAAAAGAACACACATGCAATGACTCTAGATGTGGTTTGTGAAAAGAACACACATGCAATGACTCTAGCTGTGGTTAATGAAAAGAACATAGATGCAATGACTCTGGTGGATCCTTGTGTGGTTTATTGAAAAAAATAGACATGCAATGACTCTAGATGTGGTTTGTGAGAAGAACAGACGTGCAATGACTCTAGATGTGGTTTGTGAGAAGAACACACATGAAATGACTCTAGCTGTGGTTAATGAAAAGAACAGAGATGCAATGACACTGGTGGATCCATGTGTGGTTTGTGAGAAGAACAGACATGTAATGACTCTAGTTGTGGTTTGTGAAAAGAACAGACATGCAATGAACTCTGGTGGATCCATATGTGGTTTGTGAGAAGAACACACATGCAATGACTCTAGATGTGGTGTGTGAGAAGAACACACATGCAATGACTCTAGTTGTGGTTTGTGAAAAGAACACACATGAAATGACTCTAGATGTGGTTAATGAAAAGAACATACATCCAATGACTCTAGATGTGGTTTGTGAAAAGAACACACATGCAATGACACTGGTGGATCGATGTGTGGTTTGTGAGAAGAACACACATGCAATGACTCTAGCTCTGGTGTGTGAAAAGAACACACATGCAATGAACTCTGGTGGATCGATATGTGGTTTGTGAGAAGAACATACATCCAATGACTCTAGCTATGGTTTGTGAAAAGAACACACATGAAATGACACTAGTGGATCCATATGTGGTTTGTGAGAAGAACACACATGCAATGACTCTATATGTGGTTTGTGAGAAGAACACACATGCAATGACTCTAGATGTGGTTTGTGAAAAGAACACACATGCAATGACTCTGGTGGATCCTTATGTGGTTTGTGAAAAGAACATACATCCAATGACTCTACCTATGGTTTGTGAAAAGAACACACATGCAATGAAATCTGGTGGATCCATATGTGGTTTGTGAGAAGAACACACATGCAATGACTCTAGATGTGGTTTGTGAAAAGAACACACATGCAATGGCACTGGTGGATCCATATGTGGTTTGTGAAAAGAACACACATCCAATGACTCTAGATGTGGTTTGTGAAAAGAACACACATGCAATGACTCTAGCTGTGGTTTGTGAAAATAACACACATGCAATGACTCTAGTGGATCCTTATGTGGTTTGTGAAAAGAACATACATGGAATGACTCTAGCTGTGGTTTGTGAGAAGAACACACATGCAATGAACTCTGGTGGATCCATATGTGGTTTGTGAGAAGAACACTCATGCAATGACTCTATATGTGGTTTGTGAGAAGAACACACATGCAATGACTCTAGATGTGGTTTGTGAAAAGAACACACATGCAATAACACTGGTGGATCCATGTGTGGTTTGTGAGAAGAACATACATTCAATGACTCTAGCTGTGGTTTGTGAAAAGAACAAACATGCAATGAACTCTGGTGGATCCAGATGTGGTTTGTGAGAAGAACACACATGCAATGACTCTAGATGTGGTTTGTGAGAAGAACACACATGCAATGACTCTATTTGTGGTTAATGAAAAGAATAGAGATGCAATGACTCTAGCTGTTGTTTATTGAAAGAACACACATGCAATGACTCTAGTGGATCCATATCTGGTTCATGAAAAGAACACACATTCAATGAAACTGGTGGATCCATATGTGGTTCATGAAAAGAACACACATGCAATGACATTGGTGGATCAACATGTGGTTTATGAAAAGAACACACATGCAATGACACCGGTGGATCCATGTGGTTTATGACAATAACACGCATGCAATGAACTCTAGTGGGTGCATGTGGTTTATGAGAAGAACACACATCCAATGAAATCTAGTGGATCTATCTTGGCATAATTTGATGTATGCCACGATGTATTTCATTGTACAAGACACTCACTTTCCATTTTTATACTACTTAGTTTTGCCCTTGGTTTTTTGATACTACTCAGTTTTGCCCCTGTCTCTATCTTTTGTAGAAGCCCAAACCTGTGCTCACTCTATCTGCTACTCATTGATTGGTTGTCACAGTTGTCACGCGGATCGTTCGCACCAACCGTTGATTAT
This sequence comes from Avena insularis, assembly GCA_023614405.1. NCBI lineage: Eukaryota > Viridiplantae > Streptophyta > Magnoliopsida > Poales > Poaceae > Avena > Avena insularis. The sequence continues at coordinate 34,714,645 of CM042696.1, read as the reverse complement.
GTGTGATCCAATGATGATTGTTGCACACGTCGTGCCCTTCACAGTACAACGTGAGACAACACGGACGTCTCCCTCAGCGAGACTTCTACATGAAGGAACACGAAGCCGTCCATGGAAAAAGTCGTCGACTGGTCATGTCATGTTTAATCAAGTCTGGAAAGCCTACTACTGCTACTACTACGCCACAACACATGTATCATCGAGTGCACAGTCATTGATGGACAGCTGCAATTTATTGCCACTTGATTTTAATAAGACATATCCCATTTTTTACGCAGCTGCTCTCAATCTCACTTCCAACTAGGCCCCACCGTAAGAAACTTACACGCGCTAGCCGGAGGCCGACGATATGAGCTCGACATGACCTAACGGATCCACCGTCCTCGAGTCACTCGCAGTCATCAACACATCCCTCTACCCGATCTAGCACAACCCCACAAATCTCGCCGTACAGCCACCTACCTTCCCCTCTACATTTACACTTTTAATTATCGCCAATTTTAGGGCCGTGTCAAACTTCGTACATAGAAATTGTGTATGTGCCCTTTGCATGCGGCTCAATACAGAACTGCCATGCATGGCCCAGGGAAAAAACGTAACGTAGCGTGCTTGTGTCGCGGTGCACGGTGCAGTAGACTACGTGGCGCGTTGCACGGTGGTGCAACGAAACGTGCCTTGCTTCCATTCACCTTAACTATAGAGCCCCTCTCCGCACACCCACTCTCACTCTTGCTCACTCTCCTCACGCAACCCTCTCCACTGTCCCACCATCATCTACAAACTCCCGAGAATACCCCGTCCGCGCCGGCAATGGCGAAGGAGGATACGGTGTCCATCGTCGCCTCCGAGGCCGCTGACGAGGAGGCCCCCGTCTCCTTGCCGGTCCCCCTCGACGTGTTTAAAGCAGCTGCCGTCCCCGTCCAGGCCCACATCGAGGAATCGATGACAACCGCTGTTCCCGTCTAGGCCCCTATCCTTGCTACCGACGTAGCCGCCGGCGAGGAGCCTCCCACCGGCGAGGAGTCTCCTTCCGGTCACGAGCAGATCCAACTCTTCAGGGACCCCTACGATCCAGATGAGTACATCGATCCGTTGAACCCCTACGACACCGGCATCAATGACCCATGGTCAGAGGTAATGATACATTGCAAATGTATCTATTATTTTTTATGTTCCATGCTTGGTTTTATCTACTTTCTTATGTTTTATCCACACTTTGGAGTAATTTTCATATGATTTCTTGGACTAACCTATTAACAAGAGCCACACTGCCAGCTGCCTGTTTTCTGTTGTTTTTGGCTCCAGGAATGTCAGAAAATGAATATTCTCGGAATTGGACGGGACAAAAGCCAAAGTCAGTATTTTATCGAGGGACACATAGAGCCAGAATACGAGACGGAGAGGGGCCAGGGGGCCGCCACACCACCTGGACGCGCGGACAGGCCTGGCCCGCGCCAGGGGGTGGTGTGGCCGCCTCTAGCACCCCCTCGGCCTCTCCTTCTGACTATAAGATGCCTCCGATACAGAAACCCTAAGTACCCGATCAAAATTCCACGAAAGAGTCTGTAGTCGCCATCGTCTCTGTCCCTAGATCGGGAGGGATCTGGCTCTTCCGGCACCACGGAGAGGGAATTAACCACAGGCCTTCTTCATCACCATGCAAGCCTCTGGTGTGATGCGTGAGTAGTTCATCTCTGGACTACGGGTCCATGTAGTAGCTAGATGGCTGGTTCTCCTCCTTTGTGCTATCATGTTTAGATCTTGTGAGCTCCGTTCATGATCAAGATCATCTATTTGTAATTCTGCATGTTGTGTTTGCGGGGATCCGATGGATATTGAGATGCTATTTCAGATTGATTATTGATTATATCATGTCTTTGTTATTTGTGATCTTGCATGCTTTCCGTTGTTAGTAGCTATATTGGCCAAGTAGATGCTAGCAACTCCAAGAGTTAGTATTTATGCTCGATAGTGGTTCATGCCTCGGTAACTGGGAAGTGATGAAATCTCTAAGGTACTAGATGTGTTGTTGCTACTAGGGAGAAAACAACAATCCTTTGTTCATAGAACAATCATATTGTTTACTTTACACGCAATTCATAATGCAATTATCCGTTGCTTGCAACTTAATACTGGAGGGGGTTCGAATGATAACCTGAAGGTGGATTATTAGTCATAGATGCAGTTGGATGGCGGTCTATGTATAATGTTGTAATGCGCAATCGAATCTCAAAGGAGTCAAGATGATTAGTATATGCATGTATTGCTTTCTCGATGTTTGTTAATTGCCCCGCTGTAATTTGTTCACCCAACATGTTATCTATCTTAAGGAGAGCCACCTCTAGTGAACTATGGACCCTGTTCCTTTCTTTTACATTCAATCTACAAACTATTTACTGCTTTGTGTTTAGTTTCTACAAACTACTACTTCCTTCCATTCGATACGTTTAATCCTTTGTTTTCAGCAAAACCGATGAGATTGACAACCTCATCATAAGTTGGGGGCAAAGTTATGTGGTTGTGTTGTGCAGGTCTCCACGTTGCTGCTGGCATCGGTAGTGCGCCCTGCCAATGTTCAGCTAGCTACACGTTTGGGGTGTTTCCTTGCTCCTACTGGATTGATAACCTTGGTTTCGTACTGAGGGAAAACTTGCTACTGTGCTCATCATACCTTCCTCTTGGGGTTCCCCAACGAGCTCGATATATTTTGGGCCATCAAGCTCTTTCTTTGGCACCGTTGCCGGGGACTAAAGAAGAAGAAGAAGCTCCCACGTCAACCACGCGCCATCAAAGTATTTTTATGGTGCCGTTGCCGGGGAGTCAAGGACATCTTCACAAGGGGAGCCCCTCATAACCAATCTCTTTACTTTGTTGTTTTTGTTTTTCTTAGTTTATTTCTGCTTTGTTTGCTTGTTTCTTTATCAAAAATACAAAAAATAGTTCCTACTATAGTTTCTATTTTCGTTGGTCTATTATTGTCTTGTTTTATCATGCTTTCTATCAATGACTGGTTTCTTTGAAACTGAATCTTATTGGCAAGGTGGGTTCACAGAAGAACAAAAATATTATTATAAGGAACACTGCCTGTCACAAAAAGGGAAACACTTATGGGAACAAATTAATAAATTGGATACCATTGCTAGAAACGTGTGCTCTACTTATAATGTTACTTATTGCTTTGATAAATCTTGTTGCTGTAGGAGGTATAAACACCTCCCTTTTCAATGTGAGTATAATGATAATGTTACCATATCTTCTTATGTTAAGGGAAATTATGACTTTTATGATGTGGAACAAATTGAAGAATTTATTGATTGGAAGGGTGCATTCAAACTTGCTTATTTTCTTGAAAATATTGATGATGCACCTTATAAATATGAGGTTTATGATATACTTAAATTTTTCTTTGATAATTACAAGGAAGAAAATGGCTATATTCTTGAATATATTAATAGATACTCTCCACCAATGGAAGAGACTAATGCCTTGCAGGAGCCTATGGAAGAAGAAATTTCTGAACTTGAAGGCTCATTAGATGAAAAAGAGGAGGAGAGTGATGAACAAAAGGAGGAAGAATGGATCTACCCATGCCTACCTTCTAATGAGAGTAACTCTTTACCCCTTACATTATTTGATTGTCCCCCATGCTTACCAAAGGAGGATGAATGTTATGTTCCTGTGGATTCTTTTGAAAATGTTTATAATAAATCTCTAGATGATGGTCCTATATTGGTTGATAATATTAATTTTACTATTATTGAAAATGAGATTGATCAGTCATATTGTTATAAAATTGTTAGAAGTGGGTATGAAGGTTTTAATCCCACTATTTTTGAGCTTGATGAAAATTATGTGTCTGTAGATCATGAAAAGCATGCCTCATATGATAGTTATATTGTTGAGTTTATTCATGAGGCTACTGAAAATTATTATGAGAGAGGAAAATATGGTTGTAGAAGTTTTCATGGTACTGAAACACCTCTCTATTTGCTAAAAGTTTTGAAGTTACTCTTGTTTTATCTTCCTATGCCTGTCACTTTGTTCTTTGTGAATTTATTTGCATACAAGATTCATATGCATAGGAAGTGGGTTAGACTTAAATGTGTTTTGAATTTTCTTCTTGATGCTCTCTTTTACTTCAATTCATATTTCTTATGTGAGCATTTTCTCAAACTATCATGCCTAACTTAAAGGCGTTAAAGAAAAGTACTTATTGGGAGATAACCCAAAAGTTTTAGATGAGTCTTGGAAGTTATTACTTCTGTAATAAACGCTCCTTATTCTTTTTATTTGCTTTTTGTGCCAAGAGTAACCTCTAATGAGAGAGAAGTAATGATTGGGAAAGTTGCTGTCCCGAAACAGATTTCTGTGCTTCACCGTAAAAATTCGTGTAAAATCTCTGTACGTCCTTTTGAGGCACGAATTTTTGTGCTTCTGCCCTAGGTTGTTATCTAAGTTTCTTTAGTTCTAGACTTTTTGATTTGAGCAACAGAAGGTCTTCTAAAAAATTCGTCTTTACCTGCTCGTCTGTTTTGACAGATTTCTGCCATTTTCTGCATTTGCTTCTTGTTGGTTCCTTTTTGAGTTCTTTTGGGGAATTGAGCTTTTTGAGGGAAGTGCTAAAGTAGCTAGTGTTTTAATGGAAGTTTATTGGTGTTATAACTGAACCTAAAGACTTATTATCTTGAGTGCACTAATGATGCTAATAAAGATTGTGTGAAGTTTTGTATGAAGGAAAAATTTCAGGTGTATGGAAGGAATGAGTAATGAGATGAAGGATGGACTAAAGCTCAAGCTTGGAGATGCCACATGTGTCACCCCAAAAATATCCAAGAAGTACAAGCGTCAAAGCTTGGGGATGCCCAAGGCATCCCCCTCTTCATCAATAAAAATCCCAGGTTTCTTCCAAACGCTTCATTTTTATTGTTTCATGCACAGTTGTGTTGTTCTTGGAGCGTCTTCTTTTTCGTTTTTGTTTTGGTTTTTTGTTTGATTTTTTTGCTTAGTTTGCTGAATCAATTGGTTGGACCCCCTCTTTCATTCATTGGTTTTCAAATAGTTTGGTTTGGTTTGGAAAAGAGTAGGAAAGTTCATGCTTAAGTGTTAAAGAGAGTTTGTATTTGACTGTGGCCTATGCTTTGTCATGCCATGCTTGATATTGTTTTGGCTTTATGCTTAGTATTCTTTGCTGTAGCATGACTTGTTATAAACAATTGAGATTGCTTAATGTGCCTTGGATGAATCATGTGTTGTTTTAGCATATTAAAGCATAGTGTAGTAGCATTCTCCTTTGATGCTTTATTTCGGTTGACTTGGCGCATGCTCACACCATGTTATGACTATCTCAAGTCACCATAGCCTTTATGATCCTTTAGTTTTCAACTTGTTGTATCACTTTATGCTTTGACCAATGATGTTTTGTCGCTCTACATGATTATGGCCATTATTGCTCTCTTAGTTTGTAGCTCCCAGTCTTTTGCTAGCCTCCACAACAAAGTATGAGTTCCACTCATGCATCCAACTCCCTAAACCAAGTTATTCCAAAGAGTCCACCATACCTACCTACTAGCTTATGCTATTCCAAGTATATTCATGCTTTTGTTTACCTTCCAAATTAAACTTGTTATGAGAAAACTAGTGATTAAAGCTCTCACGAACTTGATGGCACACTTTACTTTTCTTGCCCTTAATAAACTTGAAACATTATGTCGTCTATGTTGTATATTCTTGCACTTATTTGTTGGGAATTAGCAGAACCATGCTTTCATGGGGAACGCTTTCAACATTGCACTTGGTACTTGTATCTAGTTGATATCATGCTCTTTTATCTATGGATGTCGTCGGTGTGAAATGAAAGGGGATCTTGTAAGTCCATGGAGTTATGTATATGTGTTAGAAAGCACTGGGCATTGGTCTAATCCATGCTGACATGGTGGAAACATGCAGCATAACCATAATGAGCTGTCTATGAAGCATTCTTCTTATAAAAAAGAGTCCTATATTGAGAAAAAAAGAGAAAAAGAGAAAAAAAGAGATTATGAAAAGAGGAAAGAGAGAAAAAAGCACCATATTCCCATGGTAAATAAGAAGATTGCTGAGATGCTCGTTGTCTGCTTGCCTTGTCATTTTGATGTCGGGATTCTTTCGTATCATCGGGCAAGGGGTACCCCGTTGGCGGTTCTCTATGATACACATGTACTTACAATGACAAGAACTTACCAGTGACTAAACTTGAGTAGCATGAGGAGCGGCCCTCGTATTCAAGGGACATGAGATTTCTAACTTATACTTCGTCAAGCATGTACACCATAGTTTGTTCACTTTAACCTTAATCACTTCAATATGCTTATGATAGGGGCAATGAGAGCTGAAAGCTATAAATACCATAATTTTGGAAGCTCTTTATGAAACATGAATCCCTGCTTCCTTCTATGAAGGCCTTTCTTCCACCATTATATTGAGTCTTCACCTTCTACCTTTATGCAACTACTTTGAGAGCATAGTGGCCATTCTTAGTTCTATGTGCATTGTCCCAAGACTAGTTGATTAATGCATAACTTGATATTGCTTGTTCTAAACTATTTGTATCTAGTCACTCTTATAAACTTTGAAGGTGTCCTATGCATTTACATTTGCTACTCTATGAGGGACAAGCTGAATGCTACTATGCTATGTTTTCTTTATGTGAACAAACAAATGCCTTGCAAAGCATTGTTATTCATGAATCTTTTGTTTGTGCCTTTTCATGTTGAAACATAGTTTCTTTGTCTTATTACTAGAACTTTATCTTTCATGTTATGATTGAAGTACTATGATCCCAGCTTTGAATGTTTTACAAATACTTTGATCAAGTTTATGATGGTGCATGTCACCTCAAAAATTATTCTTTCTTTTTATCACTTCCCTACTCGAGGACGACCAGGGGTTAAGCTTGGGGATGTTGATACATTGAAAATGTATCTATAATTTTTGATGTTCCATGCTTGGTTTTATCTACTTTCTTGTGTTTTGTCCACACTTTGGAGTACTTTTCATATGATTTCTTGGACTAACCTATTAACAAGAGCCACAGTGCAAGCTGCCTGTTTTCTGCTGTTTTTGGTTCTAGGAAAGTTAGAAAATGAATATTCTCGGAATTGGACGGGACAAAAGCCAAAGTCTGTATTTTACTGAGGGACACACGGAGCCAGAATACGAGACAGTGAGGGGCCAGGGGGCCGCCACACCACCTGGTCGCGCGGTCAGGCCTGGCTCACGCCAGGGGGTGGTGTGGCCGCCTCCAGCACCCCCTCGGCCTCTCCTTACGACTATAAGATGCCTCCGATATAGAAACCCTAAGTACCCGATCAAAATTCCATGAAAGAGTCTGTAGTCGCCGTCGTCTCTATCCCTAGATCAGGAGGGATCTGAAGCTCTTCCCGGCACCCCGGAGAGAATTCACCACAGGCCTTCTTCATCACCATGCAAGCCTTCGGTGTGATGCGTGAGTAGTTCATCTCTGGACTATGGGTCCATGTAGTAGCTAGATGGCTAGTTCTCCTCCTTTGTGTTATCATTTTTAGATCTTGTGAGCTCTGTTCATGATCAAGATCATCTATTTGTAATTCTGCATGTTGTGTTTGCGGGGATCCAATGGATATTGAGATGCTGTTTCAGATTGATTATTGATTCTATCATGTCTTTGTTATTTGTGATCTTGCATGCTTTCCGTTGTTAGTAGCTATCTTGGCCAAATAGATGCTAGCAACTCCAAGAGATAGTATTTATGCTCGATAGTGGGTTCATGCCTCTGGTAATCTGGGGAAGTGACAGAAATCTCTAAGGTACTAGATGTGCTGCTGCTACTAGGGAGAAAACAACAATCCTTTGTTCATAGAACAATCGTATTGATTACTTTACACGCAATTCGTAATGCAATTATCTGTTGCTAACTTAATACTGGAGGGGGTTCGGATGATAACCTGAAGGTGGATTATTAGTCATAGATGCAGTTGGATGGCAGTCTATATATAATGTTTTAATGCCCAATCGAATCTCAAAGGAGTCAAGATGATTAGTATATGCATGTATTGCTTTCTTGATGTTTGTCAATTGCCCCACTGTAATTTGTTCACCCAACATGTTATCTATCTTGAAGAGACCCACCTCTAGTGAACTATGGACCCCGGTCCTTTCTTTTACATTCAATATACAAACTGTTTACTGCTTTGTGTTTACTTTCTGCAAACTACTACTTCCTTCCATTTGATACGTTTAATCCTTTGTTTTCAGCAAAACCGGTGAGATTAACAACCTCATCGTAAGTTGGGGGCAAAGTTTTGTGGTTGTGTTGTGTAGGTCTCCACGTTCTTTTGGCACAGTGGTCGCCTGCCAACGTTCAGCTAGCTACACCTTTGGGGTGTTTCCTTGCTCCTACTGGATTGATAACCTTGGTTTCGTACTGAGGGAAAACTTGCTGCTGTGCTTATCATACCTTCCTCTTGGGGTTCCCAAACGAGCTCGATATATTTTGGGCCATCAGGTAACTAGGGTTTGCTCCCCTTCCCTGGTTCTTCTACCGTTCCCATCGTTGGATGCTAGATCTTGGTTTATTAGGATTCGCTTGTTCTCATTTCGATTGCTCGATCTTCTTACATCATCTACTCCCCCATTTTCCTTTTCTTCCCTAGCGGCGACTGCAGTTGCCCCTTCTACAGGGGGATCGCCTTCTGCTGGGCAAGTTTCGTCGGCACCGACTTCAACTCCTTAGTGAAGCATGTAGAGGGCCCGAGCTCCAGAACCCACAATGGCGGTCAGACCGTGAACGTCAATGCCTACATTGCTGAACACCAGGCTCTCGGCATTCACCTCCGAAACCTCCAGCGGGTGGCCATCGAAGAGGGTCGCATGCCTCCAATCAAGCCCAAGGCCCAAAAGATCAAGGGACTGGGCAACAAGAAGTGGAGGAAGCGCCATAGGGAGGAGGCGCAGGCGCAGGCGCATGCAAGGAGGGGTTGAATGTGTCTGCTGCTGCTACTGCTAAGCAGCTTCTTCTGATTTTCTATAATTTACATGTATCCTAGTTCTGCACGCAAGGAAGGGGTTGAATGTATCGAACCTCGTTAAGCAACCTACTTTCTATCGCTATATCCTATTGAGCCGCTTACAGCTATATCTACATTTGTTTTGTTTTCTGAATGAATGTATTCTGCCTGGTGTGATTTGCTGCTCTAGATTTGCTACCAGATTGGTGGCAAAAAGAGGTCCAAAAGGGAACGAATTATCGAAGAGAGAAGATTCTCTAGATTTGCTACCAATTTGGGCAAAATGAAACATATTTGTTTAGCAAGAGAGGAAAAGGGTACTCTTTCAAACTGCTAGTTAATGAGCTACCATTTTAACAAGCTACCAGACACATACAGAAACATAACACAAAGAAGTAAAATTTATTTTACTAATCTCACTTGAGGCGCTAGCCATCTTGACAAGCTAACTGAGTTCCAGAAAATAGAAACATAACACAAAGAAGTAAAATTTAATTCACTTCTCATCAAACCACTTGAGGCGCTTGCCATCGTTCCTAGGCAACCAACTGCGATCATTCTAGGTGGATCTTACATTATTGGCACTCCATAGCTCACGAAATGCAATTTCGTCCCACCTAGGATCTGACCTGGCTTTACTTTCTTCAGCATCCTATGGCACAATTAGCGGTGCATCACAGGCCTGATTGTTGCCGCTAGAAGATGTTGCCTCTCTGTTTGCTACTTCAGCTGTAGCCTCTCGGTCAGCTACTTTTGCTTCAGTTGCAAGCTCTCTCTCAGCTACTTCTGCAACCTCTCTATTAGCTGCTTCAGATGCATCCATCTTATTTGCAAATTCAGCTTCAAACTCAGCTATTCCGCATTTTCTACAAAGGGCTCCCCTAAGCTCATCTTCCCTCTTGCAAATAGGGCAAAACACGAGGTAACGTAAAAAGAAATGGATCTTCTTGTACAGCTGGTAGGTCACGTAAGTATCTATGGCTGCATACTTCAGGTTTATATCAGACAACGGCCACTCCTTCCAGAAATCGTGCCTATCCGTAGAGAAATCTACCTTCATTGTGTCGTACGACTCATCGAGGATTCTAGTTGTGAGTGATGCCATTCCATCCTTCCTCGAGCCCCCTAAGATCTTAACAAGACTCTGAATATCGATCCAGTTGTGCGGAGGAATTGTAATTCCCTCTTGATGAAATTTCAAAAAATCAGTTCTATTGTCGACAGTGCAGAAAACAATTCCTTTTCTACAAGGAACTGGCACAGCGCCGGACAATTCCTGTCAGTCCTGAAAGTACATAGTTTGTCATCACAAAAATTTGTAACTACAAATATTTTGTCAATGCAAGATCATCATCTGAATATAATTTTTAAAAGTTTAGTAAATGCAAGATCAAGACTCTCAACATTGTCTTGTCATAATTTATTTGGTCCCAAATAAAATTCAGTAGTTGCAAGATGAGAAAATGGATAAAGAAAAAGAGGAGAAAACTCTAAAAGTGGTTAGCTACAGAGAGCATATCTACAAACCGGGAGAAGTGGTACACGAGGACGTGTTTCCTCATGGCCAGTTGAACGACCGCGACTTCACTCCCTTCATATGGGTGCTCCGAGGTGTAGTCGAGGTCCAACCCCACAAACTTCTCCTTGTCTTTCTCAAGCCAACCCTCGTACATCCTCAGGACTCGCACCACTTTCTCGTCCTCGTTGGTGTAGACGACGTCTATCTTCTTATTTTCATGGGTAGTGAAGCTTGTCTCTAGAGTGTGACGATCTTCTATGGTGGCTAGGAGAAGACCGGAAGAAGACAGATGACATGAAGAAGAAGAGTGGTTTCTGCAAGAGAGGGGAACAGTGGAACCGTCAATGCGTTTCTAAGGTAGTGGTTAACGACGGGGACGGAAGTCCAAAGGAGAGACGTGTGGCGGTGGCCGTTCCAGCTTCTAAGTAAACAATAAATAATTATAACGACAATATATGTGCCCTGTTTTGTCATGTCAATACACTGGGCCAGTCGTGTTGTCCTATCCACTGTGCTAGCGCTGCAAGCCTACGTGACAGCCACCCTGCCTAAGCGACAGGAGCGACATAACAGTGAGAACTGACAGGGGGTCCAATTTGACGGCCGTTAGCCAGATATTTTGTATTGAAACATAAAGTTAAATTTGTGCCGAAAAAGACCCTCTGAGTATTTGGTACGCCAACTGTAGTCATCGCAGCTGATTACAGGCAACTTGGGTACCACGTTGCTTAGGCACCCAAACTTTCGGGCCATAAAATGATATTCTCAGACACAAAGTCATCTCGACTTAGCCTCACACCTTTTGTTCGGACGAAGGAAGTGCTGAGGACTTACTTGATGTTCTTATTTGTTCGTACACATCACTGAGATCGTGAGAGTGCAGGCTTGTGCTTTGGCAATTGTCTAGAGAACCAAAAATCTTTGTTCCCACACGTCTGGGCTTTCCTTCACACAAAGAAGATAAGATACGATAGAAATCTAGACTGCACACTAGGTTGTATATGAATTTGTACGACTTGAATAGCAAGAGAGAATAAAAAATAAGAGAGAAATATATGGTATTATAGTCATAAGTTCAGATATGTAGATATGTATATGTGGATTATGTCAAGCAGTTGTAGAATTACTCGTCAAAACAAATAATAAATTATACATGCTCCCACCTAAAGAAATGGATCTCTCCATTCTTCTTTTCCTCTTCACAAGCAAATTGTACATCTATAAGTGTGCAGCAAGAGCCTATAAATATGAGAACTGAATGGAGTATTGGAGATGTCAACAACAATGAAACCATAAAAATTGGGCAGAGAGAAGATAAGTCCATTGGTCCTAGGTGTCTAATCCCTGAAGATTATCATGTCCATCAATATAGCCCTAACCAGGTAAAAAAATGTTAACATAACAATTATACAGAATCACTTGACTTCAACTCACTTTGGTGGTCATCTTCATCCATCAAAGAATACAAGCACCCTACAGAGATTGGAAATAAATCAAAGAAAACAAACACTCCTGCTTAGTAACCTCCAAATCGACACTTACAAAGTCAAAAAGAATCCTTTCCGGGATGTTGTGTTGCCATGGGATGGTTTCTTTGGCGCTTTTTTGTCATGATCGTGTTTTGAATCCAGCATGTGAATGGACACACCAAAAGTGCGGCGATACACAGTGCAGGATCCACCTCTGAAATCTAATTGCTCTAGGACTAATCAGAGCACAGATTAGTCAGACCTCAGATATGAATCACACGAAGAGAGAATGAGGCAAGGAGAATCGGTGGGATACCCTCGTATATCGCATTAGCAGGTGGATGAGAGAGAGACCATGGGCTGGATCAGCAGGGGTCGGGATGGAGAGAAACCTCTGTCGGTGGCGCGTCGGGGTATGAAGAGTTGTCCAAGCGTCGTCCTCCGGGAATAGCACGGCATTGTAGGTGCGGTGGCTCGTCACACTATCGCCATCGCTGCGCCTGCGCCGGTGGAGGTCGAGATCAGAGGAAGGGAGCGACGCTGAAGCTCACGTTCAGCGGTGTGAGCACGGTAGAGGTCGAGATCGGAAGGGAAGGTGGCACGTTGGCAGAAAGGGGAGCTATCAGGAAGGTGAGGAAATGATGCGTCTCATTGGCAGAAAGAGTTATGTTTTTTGCCAGCAGTTCAGATCGGCCTTAGTTTGGCTTTGCTGGATTTTTCTGGCGCAACAGAGACGACTTAGTTGGGCTGGGCAGTGTTGAGTGATGCTTGGAAAGCGGTGAAGACGCAGTCGAAATCCTTGTCGGTTGCTGCTGGAATAAATTCAGATATGTTGGCTGCCACTGCAGAAGTGACGACTGCGTGGGATGCTAGGAATGCGTCAGCTCGTGGTCATGCTTCTTCAGCATTAGTGGATGTGGCTCGTCATTCGTCGGCGGTGCTCCTCCATATTCTCAGAACTCATCGACCCCTTTGTAAGTTCTGTGTTGGATGTTGTCTCCCTGACTCACTCCCTCTTTTGTGTATTCTATTCTGAGTTTTTCTAGATGCAATGGATATTAGTTTAAACTAGTACTATGAATATAAAAAGCTACTTTATCACAAACTAGTGATCTGAAAGGTATGAAACTTTCACAGGATCCAAACCTAGGCACCTATGATTTACTAAATTTTTGTCAAATTTTTCCGAATAGTTTTACTTGATAGTTTAAAATATGAGCTGCTGTCATACATTGGATCTACGATGGAAGGTGGATCTTGGGGAAAGTCACCATGAGACTTGGATTCACCAAGTCACTGAAGTTATGTCCATTTTTCTCCCCTTCTTTATGATAAAACAAGAAAACTCAGGTGGGGGCCTTTCTGTCCTCCAAAGTTACCTCCAAAAAAATGTTCTTCATTCCCTTTACATAGTTCCGACATGGTGACGCATTTTGCGGTGCTTTCGTACTACTCTACTTGATTCCTTGTGTTGTTTAGGTATTTTGTTGACATACCTTTCTTTTTAGGTAGTTTTTATGATGCACACAGTTTAGGAAATTTTGATGATAAATTTTCATGTCAAATTATATGATGCATCGTGGTGTTTACTTAATTCTTTTTCTAGGGGTGTGCATTGTCCATTGTGCTGTTTACTTAATTTTGGTGATGCACTTGTGCTATCCGCATCATCCTACCATCTTCAGTGGAAGAAATTATGCAACAATTAATGACTTGTTGATATGTCCATTTTGCATCACTATTCTATGTCATAATTCACTGTTATTCATTGATATATTTCATATTGAGAGGTGATGCTTATGTTATTTCATCTATTTTTGCATGGCTGATGACTTTTGGAGCATGGACCGCTGCGATCGAGTTACGATGGAAAAGGTGCTGTTTGGAGGCAAAATTCGCGAAGATCAGAAAATCTAGGAAAATATACGGAAAATCCTATTTTTCCAGAAGACGAAGGAAGCCAGAAGGGGGGCTAGAGATGGGCCACAGGGGGCCCACACCACCCCCTAGCGCGGGCCAGCCTAGGCCACGCCACCAGGTGGTGTGGCCACCCTGGTCCACCCCTGGCACTCCCCTCTGGCGTATGTTATCCTCCCAAAGCCCTAAGACTCGGGGAGCGACCACAAAAATATTCCGCCGCCTCTGCGAGGCGGAAAACACCGAGAGAGAAAGATCTCTCCGGCAGACAGATTTCTGCCGGGGAAATTCCTTCCCGGAGAGGGGAGATTGTCGCCATCAACACCACCATCAAGCTGGACTTCATCGGGATCATCATCATCATCACCACCATCACCATCAGCATCCTCATCACCATCTCCATATTGCTGTAACAATTGGATTGAATCTTGCATAGTTCATAGGGGAAACTTTCCTGGTGTTGATTAGTCTTTGTAGTTGATGTTATTGAGTGAACCATTGAATTATTGTTTATGTTTAGATTGTTATACATCATTATTCCATCTCTGATCATGATCCATATGATGTCTTGTGAGTAGTTCGTTTTGTTCTTGAGGGCATGGGAGAAGTCTTGTTGTTAGTAGTTGAGTTGTGTTGAGAAAGATTCAATAGTTTGATATTTAAGTTTTGGTGTACTTCTTCTAGTGGTGTCATGTGAACATTGACTACATGACACTTCACCTATATGGTCCTAGGGGAATGCATTGTGTATTTGGCTACTAATCGTAGGGGTTGCCGGAGTGACAGAAACCTGAACCCCCGCTAGGAAACCATTGCACAAGGGACGTAAGGGTCTTAGAGTTTAAAGCTGTGGTTAGGTTTCTACCTTAATTACTTTCTTGTTCTTACGGATGTTTGCAAGGGGTATAATCACAAGTATGTATTAGTCCTAGGAAGGTCGGTACATTAGCACAGGTTCACCCACACAACAATTAGTAAGCTAAAGAAGATTAATCAACTATATGAAGCGAAAGCACTTGACAGTCTTCCCATGTGTCCTCGAGAACGTTTGGTCCTCTTAAGTAATACAACCGGCTTGTCCTTTGCTGCATAAAGGATTGGGCCACCTGCTGCATTTATTCCTACCGTCTTTTATTTACTCGTACTTTGTTTACTTGCTTTATCAAAAAACCCTAAAAATCCGTTTGCTGAGTATTTACAGAGAATTCCTGATCCATACCACTAGCCACATACGCTCCTCGTTGGGTTCGACACTCTTACTTATCGAAAATCTTGTGATACACCCCTATACTTGTGGGTCATCAAGACTATTTTTGCGCCATTCGGGAGTGAAGCGCTATTGGAGAGTGGAACTAGTAAAGGAAACTTCTCTTGAGTATTGTTTATACATTGGTTGCTTTATTTTCGTTATGGATAATTCGCTGAGTTTCTTATTTGGTAGTGCTACTACCACTGCTAAGGTAGTAGATAAGCCACCACCTGCTGAGAATGATGTTTTTAAAATACCTACAAGAATTATTAATCGTGTTATGGATAACTATTATATTGGGGATGGAACTGTCCATCCCGGTGATCATTTGCTCTTTATACACGAATTATGCGGGTTGTTCAAGTGTGCAGGTAGTACTACAGATCAAGTTAAGAAGAAGTTATTCTCATTATCGCTAAAAGGAAGAGCTGAGGAATGGTATAAGCTGCTGAAGAATGGTCAAGCTCTTGAATGGGAGGAAATAGTGCCTCTCTTTTATTCAAAGTTTTATCCTCCTAGTGAGATTCATGAAGATTGGAATCAAATAAACAACTTTTGGCCTCTTGATGGAGAGAGTACAGCTCAAGCTTGGGGGAGATTGAAGTTACTAATGCTCAAATGTCCCATTCATGAGCTCCCCAACAATATTATTATCAATAACTTTTATGCAAGGCTTTCTCTTCATGATAAGGATTTATTGGATGCTTCTTGTGCTGGATCATTCACTCGCATGGAAGAAGAAGCTCAATGGGATCTTTTGGACCGTATTCAAGACAATGCTGAAGCTTGGGAGAATGACAAAGGTACAAAGTCAGGTATAAATTATGATTATGAATGCATTGAATCTTTTATGGGAACTGATGACTTTCAAAATATTAGTAATGCTTATGGTCTTGATTTACAAGTTATTACGAATTGCTTTAAGGCTTTTGCTTCTTATATTGAAATCCCAAAAAGGGGATGGAACAAGTACCATGCACCTTATAAAGATATTGTTGACTATGTTCCTGCTGGGAGTGCTAAGTGTTACACTATTGATCACATCTTACCTGAACCTTATATCGAGAAGATTCCCTTCCCAGATAAGGTAAAGGATCATCCTATGATAACTAATGTAATCGCTAAAAGTGAAAAGAGAACTGTAAAACCTGATGAACAAATAATTGTTGAACCTGTGGTAGCAATTGTGAAAGACCTTGTCACTAAAAGCATAGAAGATGGACACGTAGTCTTTCGTGAGGATGCTTCTAATATTGTTTCACATCCTAATAGAGCTAAAAAGGCTAGTGTCCCTGTGCTTTCCATTAGAATTGGTGATCATTGCTATTATGGTTTATGTGATATTGGTGCAAGTTCCAGTGCTATTCCTTATGAGCTTTACAGAGAAATTATGCATGAAATCAGTCCCTGCGAATTGGAAGAGATTTATGTGGTTATTCACCTTGCTAATAGAGAGACCATCTCTCCAATTGGTATTGTACGAGATGTGGAAGTTCTTTGTGGTAAGATTAAGTATCCTGCCGATTTTCTAGTACTTGGTTCAGCGGCTAGTAAAACTTATCCTATCATTTTTGGTAGACCTTTCTTGAGTACTTGTGGAGCTATTATAGATTGCAAGAGGGAGAAAATCTTGACTAAGTTTGATGGGGAATCTTATGAGTTTAATTTTTCGAAATTTACTAAAGAACCTTGTGAAGAGGAATCCTATAATGAGGATTTTAGAGTTGAACAACTTGCTTCTATCTCTCTTGCTCCTAACAATGCTTTGCAACAATTTATGGAAGATCACGAAAGTGAGATCTTCATGGAAGAAAGGAATGAGATTGACGAGATTCTCCGTCGTTAACCCAAGATGCTTAAGCATAACTTGCCTGTAGAAGACTTGGGTACCACGTTTCCACCTAAAAAGGATCCTATCTTCGATCTAAAACCTCTCCCTGATGATCTTAAATATGCTTATATTTATGATAAAAAGATATATCCTGTTATTATTAGCTCTAAACTTTTTGGAAAGGAAGAAGGAAGATTATTGGAGGTTTTGAAGAAACACCGAGGAGCTATGGGCTATACCCTGGATGATTTAAAAGGGATTTCACCTACTATATGTCAGCATTCTATCAACATAGAACCAGATGCAAAGCCAGTAGTAGAGCACCAACGACATTTAAATCCTAAGATGAAGGAAGTGGTAAGGAATGAGGTATTGAAACTCCTTGATGCTGGTATTATTTACCCTATTGCTGATAGTGAATGGGTTAGTCATGTTCATTGTGTTCCTAAAAAAGGAGGTATTACCGTTGTTCCTAATGATAATGATGAGCTTATTCCTCAAAGAATAGTAGTAGGCTATAGGATGTGCATTGATTTTAGAAAAGTCAATAAAGTTACTAAGAAAGATCACTACCCGCTTCCTTTTATTGATCAAATGTTGGAAAGGTTGTCTAAAAAGACCCATTTTTGTTTTCTTGATGGTTATTCTGGTTTCTCTCAAATTGCTGTTAAACAACAAGATCAAGAAAAAACTACTTTTACTTGCCCTTATGGAACTTATGCTTATAGACGAATGCCTTTTGGTTTATGTAATGCTCCTTCTACTTTTCAAAGGTGCATGTCTGCTATCTTTCATGGTTTTTGTGAGGAAATTGTAGAAGTGTTCATGGATGACTTTTGTGTCTATGGAACTTCTTTTGATAATTGTCTGCACAACCTTGATAAATTTTGCAGAGATGTGAAGAAACTAATCTTGTTCTTAATTGGGAGAAATGCCACTTCATGGTTAATGAAGGGATTGTCCTCAGGCATAAAGTTTCTGAAAGAGGCATAGAATTTGATAGAGCTAAGGTTGAGGCAATTGAGAAGATGCCATGCCCAAGAGACACCAAAGGTATTCGTAGTATCCTTGGTCATGCTGGTTTCTATAGAAGGTTTATTAAAGACTTTTCTAGGATATCAAAACCCCTTACTAATATTGTTCAAAAAGATGTACCCTTCGTTTTTGATGATGATTGTAAGGGAGCTTTTGAAACTCTTAAGAAGGCTTTAACTCCAGCCCCTATTATTCAACCACCTGATTGGAGTTTACCATTTGAAATAATGTGTGATGCTAGTGATTTTGCTGTACGTGTTGTCCTTGGGCAAGGAATTGATAAAAAGTTAAACGTTATTCATTATGCTAGTAAGACTTTAGACGCTGCTCAAAGGAATTATGCTACTACTGAAAAAGAATTTCTAGCTGTCGTTTTTGCTTGTGATAAGTTTAGACCCTATATTGTAGACTCAAAAGTCACCATTCATACTGATCATGCTGCTATTAAATACCTTATGACGAAGAAGGACGCTAAGCCTAGGTTTATTAGATGGGTGCTGCTTTTACAAGAGTTTGATCTACATATAGTAGATAGGAAATGTGCTGAAAACCCTGTAGCTGATAATTTATCTTGATTGTAAAACATCTCTTTTGACCCTATGCCTGTTAATGATAGTTTCCAAAATGAGCAATTAGCCGCAGTAGGGGTAAACTCGCGAGGGAGCCCTTGGTACGCTGATTATGCTAACTTTATTGTTTCCAAGTATTTGCCTCCAACTTTTACAACTCAGCAAAGAAAGAAGTTCTTCTATGATTTGAGGCATTATTTTTGGGATGATCCACACTTATACAAAGAAGGAGTGGATGGAATTATGCGAAGATGTGTTCCAGAATATGAACAAAAGGAGATATTGTGTAAATGTCATGGTAGTGCTTATGGAGGACATCATGCAGGAGATAGAACTGCACAAAAGGTGCTACAATCCGGTTTCTGCTGGCCTACCCTTTTTAAAGATACAAGAAAATTTATTTTATCTTGTGATGAATGTCAGCGTGTTGGTAATATTTCTAAACGCAATGAAATGCCTATGAACTACTCTCTAGTTATTGAACCCTTTGATTGCCGGGGTTTTGAATTTATGTGTCCTTTCCCTCCCTCGAAAGGATATACTCATATTCTTGTTGTCGTTGATTATGTTACTAAGTGGGTAGAAGCCATTCCTACGAAGAGTGCTGACGGTGAAACTTCTCTAAAAATGCTTAAGGATGTTATCTTTCCGAGGTTTGGAGTGCCTAGGTATCTCATGACTGATGGGGGTTCTCATTTCATTCATGGTGGTTTCAGAAAGACCCTTGCTAAATATGATGTTAATCATAGAATTGCTTCAGCTTATCACCCCCAAACTAGCGAGCAAGTAGAGTTATCAAATAGAGAAATTAAATCCATCTTGCAAAAGACTGTTAATAGATCTAGAAAAAACTGGGCTAAAAAGTTGAATGATGCTTTATGGGCTTATAGAACTGCCTACAAAAATCCTATGGGGATGTCTCCTTATAAAATGGTTTATGGGAAAGCTTGTCACCTACCTTTAGAATTAGAACACAAAGCTTACTAGGCAGTTAAAGAACTAAATAGAGATTGTAAGCTCGTTAGTGAGAAAAGATTATTTGACTTAAGTTCCTTAGATGAATGGAGGAGTGAAGCCTATGAAAATGCCAGGCTCTTTAAGGAAAAAGTTAAAAGATGGCATGACAAGCGAATACTTAAGAGAGAATTTCATGTTGGTGAGAAAGTTCTATTGTATAGGTCTCGTCTCAGATTTTTTGCAGGAAAGCTACTATCAAAATGGGAAGGACCTTTCATTATTGAAGAAGTATACCGTTCATGAGCAATAAAAATTTCTTCTTTAAAAGATAATACTACACAAGTAGTGAATGGGCAGCGACTCAAAAACTATATTGCTGGGGATTCTTACAATGAAGATGTTGATGACTTTCAAGTTATAACTCCGGAAAAATGTATCAAGGACCAAAGTCAGAGACCTGCAGAGTCCGTTTTCAAATAGGTAACAGTTCTGGTAAGAAAAATTCTGCGAAAACACTATCCAACTATATTTTTGTAGTTTTTAGTCAATATGGAAAGCTACAAAGCGAAAGGGGGACGGAAACGGAGCCAGGGTGGCTCACACCACCCTGTGGCGCGGGCCCACCCCAGGTCGTGCCACCAGGTGGTGTGGCCACCCCAGACTCCGTCTCCGACCCGTTTTCTCCCAGTACCTTCCTTTCGTCATGAAACTTCGTAATATATAACCTCCTGGATCCCCCGAGGTTCATATATCGTGTTTTCGTCGTGTTTTTGTTTCGATCTGTTTCTGACAGGTAGAGTCCCAGATTTGGAGCTACAGTGTCTTCCTCTGGATCAACCAAGGAAGATTCTTTAGAGGATATCATCAACTCATACATGAGAGAGTTGAAGATTCATCCCAAGGACTTCATGGGAATCAATGATTTCAAAATTTTAACCCCATCACACAACATATGAATGTCATTACCTGGATTTTTCACGAACAGCTCCAAGGACGCTCGATTCGTAATTGATCATAATCTTGACCAATCCATCTTCCAGAAGCTTAACGACCAAGTGAAAGTACATAAAGCCTACAAACCATATGTACTCGGATGTCGCAATGGTAGGGCACTACTTCATTATCCACAAGTGTCTAACATGATAATAGCCTGGGACCTAATCAGTGGAAATGAAATAGTAATACTAGAAACACCAATTTGACGGAGACGTGAGTATGATAGCGGCATAATTCTCTGTTCGAGAAACCATGGGCAATTTTCATCACACTGTTGCGGCAATTTCTGGGTTGTTTGGTAGAAACCAATGGTAACCAAGCACTAGTCCAGAGGTACTCATCAGAGTTAGGAAAATGGGAGGGCTGGATTGAACCTGCAGAGATGTTGGCTAGGATTGATCACAGGCTGGCAACTCTCATAGGGGACATTTTGTACTGGACAAGAATGAAGTCCAGATATATAATTGCCTTCGACAACATGACAACAAAACTGTGTTATATTGAGTGCCCACATGAGACACATGATATTTCTAGACACAATTTTTTCACCGCTAAGGGGCATAATGGAGGTGTATCCCTTGCGGTTATAATATATTTCACCCTAAACACGTGGTCTAGTGCAAGATCATCAATAGGAAAACAGGAAGCTTGCGTGCCTCAGATAAAGGTTGAGTTGGATACTCTCCTTGGCCTTGAGAAATCATGGGCATATGGTGGGAAAGATGCAGTAAGGTTACTATGCGCATTTGAGGATAGTGAAATGGTGGCTATATGGTTGACAGAGGGAGTATTGATTTATATCTCAGCAGCATGAAGTGTAAGAAGTTCACATCTCATAAATGTTGGTGTACTTTACATCCCTACTTAATGACACCTGGTCAGTGCAGTCATTCATGTGCAATCCTTGAATTTTCGTACACCTATGATTTTATTGATCATTTTGTTCATTTTCTTCAGCAACCGCCGTGATTCGGAGTGCTAAATCAAAGAAACGAAAAGGAAGTCATGTCAGCAACCTAGCTGATTTAGACTCCAACATCAAGGAGATGAAAATAACACTCGGATGAACAAGCAAGACTTGTTTGGGCAAGCATGTGTTATCCCAGGTTGTGTTATTTGGAGCTGCAGTCTGATGTTTGTTTGTTTTGGTAGCTGAGGGAACTATGGCGGCACATTTTTATGCTTCAGTCACAACGATAGGGGCAAGAATGTTAGAGTTGTCTGTTCTTTTTGGGGGCCTATGCGTGTCTGATGAAACATTATTTTATATGATGAAAGGGTGTTCTCTATATAGTACTGTATGAGTGATGAAACCTTGATTTATGTGATCTACATATACTCATAGCTGGTATTTGTGTTTTGATAGTATGCAGTAGTATTTGTTTTGCAGCAGGATTTTTATTTGATATGAATTAGTAGTACTATTTAGTTAGTGCTTCCTGTAAAAGAGTCTGTGCCAACACCTAAATAATAGTATCCTTGGTTGCACACCATTTTCACATGTGTTGTGATAAAAGGAACTAAATTCTTGAATCAGATCTATTTCAGACATTTGTTTGATGTTATGTTAAACAAACATGCTTGTATAGGAGATCTGCATTTTCATACGCGTGGTAGATAATCACTAACCCTGACTTGGATCCCTAAAATAGAGGAAGAACGACCTATTTTTTAAATTATTCTTTATACAATCTCCAAATTCAAAATCATACTTGACCATCAAAACCAACCGCTTACCCTGTTTGAATCATAGTCATCGGTTGATGTGACTCTCGCCTTAAATTCTTGACAAGATGGCTGATGACCCACAAGTATAAGGGGTGTATCGCAGTATTTTCGAGGGAAGTGAAACCCAATTTATTGATTCGACACAAGGGGAGCCAAAGAATATTTATAAGCCTTAACAACTGAGTTGTCAATTCAGCTGCACACAAACAATCTTGCTCACAACAGTTTATCGGTATAACAGTTTTGTAGTAGGAATAGTAAAAGTAACGCAGTAGCAAAGTAGAGACGAGTAACAAAAGCGTTAAGCGATGGGATTCGTGCGGTAGGCATAGGGATGGATGGACGGGCGTTGCATGGACAAGACAATTCACATAGCAATCAGAACATAGGGCAATTGCAGATAAATAAGATAAAGCACCCAAGTACTAGACAATCCTAGGCATGTGTTCCATATATAGTCATACATGCTTGCATTGAGAACTTGCACAACATCTTTTCACCTGACTTTGTTTGCGGCCGGGGCCTCAGGAACTACTGGCAATTAAGGTGCTCCTTTTAATAGAGCACCTGAGCAAAGCATTAACACTCCGTGAACACATGTGATCCTCACATCAAAGCCTTTCCCTCCGGTTGTCCTGATTTCTGTCACTTCGGGGCCATTGGTTCCGGACAACAACGTGTGTATACAACTTGTAGATAAGACCAAGAACAATACTATCATAATGAATCAATAATAAGTTTAGATCTGAAATCATGGCACTCGGGCCCTAGTGACAAGCATTAAGCACAACAAGTCGTAACAAAGTCATAAAGCACTAATAAAAGATACTAGGCACCAAGCCCTAACAATCTGATGCCATTACATGAACGATCTCATCCAATCCCTACCATCCCCATAGCCTACAGCGGGGTATTACTCACTCATAGATGGGGGAAACATGGATGGTCGATAGAGAAGCGATGGTGATGATGATGGTGATGATCTCCTCTAATTCCCCGTCTTGGCAGGGTGCCAGAACGGAGTTTCTGGTGCTGTTTCGTGGAATCTGGTGGTGGCGGCGGAGCGGAACTCCTTCTGGAAAAATGTCGAACCCCCCGAAGTTTTTAGGTCAGAAGGCTCCTTATAGGCGAAGAGAGAGGCCGAGGGTGCTGGGGGCCCACACCACCCCTGGCGCACGGCCTGGCCCCGCCAGCGAGTGGTGTGGCCACCTGTGGCTCTTCTCCGTCTCGTGATTCAGCTCTGAGTCTTCGGGTGAAATAGGATTTTTCGCATATTTTCCAGGATTTTTCCTGATAGTTGATTTTCTGCACAAAAAGTAGACACCAAGGCAATTCTGCTGAAAACAGCATCAGTTCGCATTAGTTGCATCCAAATCACACAAGTATAGAGGAGAAACAATAGCAAAAGTGTTCGGGAAAGTAGATACGTTTTGGACGTATCAACTCCCCCCAAGCTTAGCTTATTGCTTGTCCTCAAGCAATTCAGTTGAAAACTGATTGCGATAAAAGAACTTGCACAAACACTGTTGCTTCATATGATGTAAATATTCTCAGCAGTGCGATCAAATACTTAGACAATTTATAATAAAGAGTATGCAACCGAGTCTACTTAATAGTCATTGCAAGCTATGAAGAGATTCCAACTCAAGAATAATAAATAGCATGAAGCACAAACATAAGCAACATTACAATGCTCATAAAAAGGTATGATAGAGTGGTATCTTGCTTGCCCTTTGATTATGAATATCAAGGCACCTTTGAAGTTCAAGTGATGACTAGAAGTAAAGATAACAAGGATACAAGCATCAAAGTCATAACACAAATAATCAAGTATTGGAACAAACACAAAGAATGACAACTATGCTCTCAAGAAGGTGCTCAAAGAATATGTGGAGACTAAACAAGTGGAAGAAAAAGGTTTTGAATAATTTTGAAAGGCTTACAAATGCTGAAAGTATGGTACTCGTTAGCTTTGAGCTCTCATTGCCCCTACCATAAGCATCTTTAATGTGGTTAAGGTGAAAGTGACACAACTAAGAGGATATGCTTGACAAGTTATAAACTGAAGTCTCATGCCCCTTACTTAAGAAGACCGATCCTCATGCTACTCAACTTCAGTCACAAGTAAGCTCTTGTCATTGTAAGTATATATGTATCATAGAGAACCGCCAACGGAGTACCCCTTGCACATGACACGAGAGCTATCCCATGATCAAAATGACAAGGCAAGCAGACAATGAGCATCTCAGCGATCTTTTTATTTACTATGTGCATAGATTTTTATTGAGGATGCTTCATAGAATACTCATTATGGTTATGCTGCAAGTTTCCACCATGATTAGGCATGGCTTAGGCTAGCGGCCCAGGCATTTCTCTAACATACATACAAACTCCATGATCTTACAAGTTCCACTTTTATTTCACACCGCCGGGATCCATAAGCAAAAGAACATGATATCAACTAGGTACAAAGTACCTATGAAGTGTTGAAAGCGGTCCCCATGATACATGGTTTTGCTAACTCTAACTCATAAAGCGCAAGCATATGCACAACAAAGAAGGACGCAATGGTTCGGGTTTATTAAGTGTAAGAAAATAAAGTGTGCCATCAAGTTCGTGAGAGCTTTACTAACCAACTTCCTCATCACAAGCAAACATTTTATTCGGAAGAAAACAAGGCATATTGAATATGCACGGAAGTAGCAATTGATGCTAATGGGCAGGTATGGTGGAAACTTTGGAAATATTTGGTTTAGGGAGTTGGAAACTTGAGTAAAACACTCAGTGGAAGTGAAGGCTAGGAATAGTAAGGGAGCGACAAACGCGAGAGCAATAACTGTCATTATCATGCTTGCAACAAAAATAAGACTACTCATGGCATGAAAATGATTCAAGATCCTCAAGGCAAAATAATTCATCGAGGCTCAACTGATTATTACAGTCATGTGCATGCATGAGCATGTGCCAAGTCAATTCAAATGAAACATTCAAAGGAGGATACCACGGTGTCATACCAATTTATGAATAGAGTAATGCAAGCAAACACTCATGAGACATGCTACAAACTATTAGCAAGCTAGAGCTAATTATAAGAAAGCAAGAACTACTAAGCATCCAAAGAAAACATACACTCTACATGAACGGACTAAGCATGCCCACAGTGATGAGTATATGTACAAAAATGAAAACAAATAGAGTTCGTTACCAGCCTCTTACCACGCCTCAAGTTGTCATTGATCCTCATTATTGCTCTTCACTTGTGTGGCTTGAATAATAATATGAAACCAATATCCACTGAGGACTGCGAACCACAAGCAAACTTCATAAAAACCAAAGAAGAACGACAAATATTTTTGGTGTTTTTAATTTTTAAACAAGAACCAAAAGAGAAAAACAAGCAAAGCAAAATCTTTTTGGGTTTTTCGAATAGTTCAAACAAAGCAAAAAGGGAAAAGCAAATCAAGGCAAAAAGAAGAAGCAAGCCAAAGAGAAACAACAAAAATATTTTTGGTCTTTTTGTGTTTTTAGAAAGCAAAAGCAAAGAAGAACGAAAACTACAAAGAGAATGAAAACATGAATATACAAAGAACCGACGCAACATGATATGGAGATGAGTGCAGTGTCGGTGTACCTCCCCCCAAGCTTAGGCTTTTGGCCTAAGTGAGAATCAATCCATGTACGAATAGGGGTTCCAAGCGGGTGGATCTTGGTAAGAATGGTCGTAACTGGGCCTATGAGAGGAAGAAGAAGCTCCCCAATCATAAGCGGGCTGCTGATATGAAGACTCTCCCTCATTCGAGGGCTGGACAGAATCATCCGTGACCTCCCTTCTAGTGTCCTGCTCTTGTTGGGAGAGCTCTCCCAAGTACATGTCAAGCTCCTCCTCAGTGAGGTACCATCCTTCCCTGTTATCAAGGTTAAACAAAACAGGTGCAGGCAAAAGAACAACACGCTCGGACTTTCTCTTTCTCCAACTAGCTTTGAGAAAGGTTATTTCATAAGACAACTCACTCAAACTAGCCCACGAGGAAATAAATTTATGCTGTATCATGGAATTAAAATCAAGCCTCTCTTTGGGAAACTGTAGGTCTAGATGATGAGACACTAAACCATGCAATGCTAGTAAACGAGAAGCAACGAGGCCTCCACAAATTCCACCTTTCTCACAGTTACAAGCAAGACGGAAAGCTATCAAAGCACCCAAGTTGTAAGACCTATCTCGTCTAAGAGCAGCAGAGATAAATTCTAGATCAAACGAAGATAACTTATTGGCAGTTTTCCTAGCAAGAACACACTTGGCAATAAAGTAGGCAAAGTAGCAAATGGAGGGAAGATGAATGTTACGGATTTTTCCATTCTCCTTTGAGAAGCTACTCCCTTGACAGATTTTTGCGTATAAATCCATGAGTGGTTCGGTCTCTCTTTAATCTTCTTACATGATCCCCATTGAGGTACCTCAATGGCTGCACAAAAATCGTCAAGAGAAAGATTGACAGCAATATTGTAAATTTTGTAATAGACCATGGGGTTAGGCAAAGAGTGACTAAATTGGAAATCCTGCACCACAGACATGGTTAGCTTCACAAATTGACAAGGTTCATCTTCTAAAAAGTGCTCTAACCCTGCATTAGAAACCAAAGTGTGGAAATCTTGTAGAATTCCTGCAGCTCTCATGAACTCAGAGCATGGATAAATGGAGGGAAAAACTTCCTCCTCTCGATGGACCTTCATGACATCAGGCACCCAAAGCTCATGTTGGTTTAGGTGGTGTTCACTCATCTTTTATTCTGAAATTTAAACACCTATTAAACAAGTGATTGCAAAGTAAATATAATAAAGGATTCTACTCATGGAGACTTGCAAGAGGCCTAAACATGCATCAAAACTATATCTCTAAGCATCAAACAAGCTTACAAGCTCTCATAACCAGTCACCTATAGCAGCAAAATACTCAACATACAATCTACCAAACACAAATCTACTTGGATAAGGGGAGGAGTCACATACCAAGGAACAATTGCTCCAAATTTCAGCAAGAAAGATGGATTGAGCAAGGAGATCGAAGAAATCGGGAGCAAGCACAGAGAGAACGCGATCTTGAGCTACGAACTGGAGCTTACTCGGGAGAGAGAAGAAAGTGGCAGGAGAGAGAGGTAGTGGGGGGCCAGGGGTGGCCCACACCAGGGCATGGCGCCACCCAGGGC
Organism: Avena insularis; assembly: GCA_023614405.1. NCBI lineage: Eukaryota > Viridiplantae > Streptophyta > Magnoliopsida > Poales > Poaceae > Avena > Avena insularis. The sequence continues at coordinate 34,687,148 of CM042696.1, read as the reverse complement.
TGGCCGCGCCACCACATGGTGTGCCTGCCTGGTGGGCCCCCTTGTACCTACCAAGTACTCCTCTGCCCCTTTTTTCAAGTAAAAATTTAATATGAATTTTCTGGAAATTTTCGAGACACTTTATTTTTGGGCTTTTTTCAGAAATAGAAGAATGATTTTTCTGACAGACAGATTTTTTTTTCTTTTTTGGAAGCATGATGCAAAGACAAAAACAAGGCTAGAACTACAGAAGTTCTAGGATGCAAGTAAACTAACAACACAACGGAAACTAAACGAAAGCAAAAACTAAAATGCAAAGGATAGAAATAAACGGGGATAATCATAATGAAAACATTGTTTTGTTCAATGGAATCCTTTTGTTAGCAAGGTTGATCAAGTCTTGCTACCAAAACAATTGCATATGAGACAAAACTTTGTATTCCATTAATGATTATGTTACCTCAACCTTGATAGCAATTGTCCCAATCATAATAGTTTCAAATTTTTCTTTTGGTATGGGACAATATATTTCTCCAACTTGAATGCCTTCAACATGTTCAATTGAATTTAAACCATAAGTCCTTTCAATATTCTTGGGGAAATAGATAGTATGCTCCTTGTCATTAACATTGAAGGTCACCTTTCCTTGATTACAATTAATAACAACTCTTGTAGTATTAAGAAAAGGTCTCCTAAGAATAATAGACATATTATCATCTTCAGGCATTTCAAGCACAACAAAATCAGTTAATATCAAGCAATTATGAGCCACCTGAACAAGTACATCCTCACATATACCCACAGGAATAGTGGTGGACTTATCAGCCATTTGCAAAGATATATCAGTTGGTATCAATTTTTCAAGCTGAAGCCTCATATAGAGAGAGAAAGGCATAACACTAACTCCAGCTCCCAAATCACACAAAGCAGTTCTAACATAACTGTTCTTAATAGAGCAAGGGATAGTTGGAATCCCTGGGTCTCCAAGTTTCTTAGGAACCTTACCATTGAAGGAATAATTAGCAAGCAAAGTAGAAATTTCTTCATTAGGGATCTTCCTTTTATTCGAGACAATGTCCTTCATATACTTTAAGTAAGGAGGCAATTTAATAGCATCAGTCAAAGGAATTTGCAAGAATAAAGTCTTCATCCACTCACAAAACTTATTATAGTGTTCATCTTCCTTTGACTTGTGTTTCTTATCAGGGAAAGGCATAGGTTTTTGGACCCAAGGTTCTCTTTCACTACCATGTTTCTTAGCAATAAAATCTTCTTTGGTGTCTTTAGTATTCTTAGTTTGGTTTTCAGGTTCTTCTTCAACTTTTTCTTCATTAGGAAGAACATTTTCTTCATTACCACTTTCAGTTTCAGCATCAGAGATAGATATACTATTAGGATCTACAGAAGGTTCAGAGGGTTCTACAACAGTTTTATGTTTCTTTTTCCTTTTCTTACGAGTAGAACCACTATTTTTAGCTTGTTGAGAATCCTGCTCAATTCATTTGGGATGCCCCTTAGGATATAGAGGGTCCTGGGTAGCAGCACCACTTCTAGTTCTAATTTCATAAGCATGTTTTTTCTTTAGCAGCGTTAACTAGCAAGTCATTTTGCACCTTAACGAGTTGATCTATTTGAGTTTGAACCATTTGAAAGTGTTTAACAATCATTTTAACATCATTAGAGGTTCTTTCCACAATATCTTTCAACTCAACAATAGCTCTAGTGTTTTCCATAAGATGATTTTGCACCCTTTTATTAAAGTTATCTTGCTTAACAATAAAGATATCAAATTCTTCTAAGCATTGATCAGGAGGTTTCAAGTAAGGGATATCACCTTCATCAAAGTGTTGGAGAGACTGTACCTCAATAGTGGGTGAGTAGGGAATAGGCTTACATAATTCTTCTATAGGAGGTAAATTCTTGACATCTGCAGCTTTAGTTCCCTTCTCCTTAAGACATTTCTTAGCTTCCTTCATCACTTCATCATTTAATTCAATAACTCCCCTCTTCTTTGATGTTGGAATAGGCTCAGGAATAGATGGTTCAGATACAATTAGTTCATGTATAGCTTGTTTAGGAGGAGTCCAATCTTCATAATGCTTGCTTATTTTAGCCATTAATTCCTCAGCTTCCTTTGGAGTCCTATTCCTGAAAACACAATCAGCACAACTATCTAGGTATGTCCTAGATTCTTCGGTTAGTCCATTATAAAATATATCAAGTAGCTCATTCTTAGGTAAAGGACTTCCAGCCTGTGCATGAATCAAAGCACAAAACCTTGCCCAAGATTCGGGCAATACCTCTTTTTCTCCCTGTTTAAAATCAAAAAGTTCCTGCAAAATAGCATGTCTAGCACTAAGAGGAAAATATTTCTGCAGGAAAGTATTAATCAAGCACTCAGGGCTATCAATAGATCCAGGAGGTAAATTACCAAACCAAGTTTTAGCTTCTCCTTTCAGTGAAAAAGGGAAAACCTTAGCAACAAAGTAAGTACGCATTTTAATATCATCAGAAAACAAGCCACTCATGGTAGAAAGTTCATTCATATGTGCTACCACACTTTCACTCTTAGCCCCACAAAAAGGTTCTTTCTCGACAATAGCTATGTAAGATAGATCGAGAGAGAAATCATAATCTTCATCTATAATGTTTATGGGAGAAGAAGCAAACTTAGCATCAAGGGATAATTTGGGTCTAATAGTACGCCTCTCAAGGAGACTCTTAGCAGCGCTCCTATCATGGGTGTTCCTACATTCTTCAATAAACTCATCAGTCATCTCAACATAATCTTCTTCAGCATCATAACTCTCACTAGAATCAGGTGAGCTAACAGGTGTGGTAGTGTCTTCATTAGGAGTTTCGGTATTTCCAGCTATAGTTCTAGCAATCGTAGCATCTAGGAAAGGACCTAATGAACCACTCTTATCAAGCACAGTAGAAGCAACATCATAAGCATCCGAAGTTTCAGATTCAGCAGTAGTAGCAGTGTGTGTAGCATGTGTATGTGGTGGTGTAACGAGCTTACTTATAACAGATGGTGAATCAAGAGCAGTGGAGGTGTTCAGAACCGTACCTCTTCTTGTAGTGGATGGTAAAATAGGAAGACTTACCCATGATGGATGGATAGCAGCGAACAATAGAGAATCCAAGTGAACTTGATAAATAAAGCTATGCTCCCCGGCAACGGCGCCAGAAAATAGTCTTGATGACCCACAAGTATAGGGGGTGTATCGCAGTATTTTCGAGGGAAGTGAAACCCAATTTATTGATTCGACACAAGGGGAGCCAAAGAATATTTATAAGCCTTAACAACTGAGTTGTCAATTCAGCTGCACCTGAAAACAATCTTGCTCACAACAGTTTGTCAGTAGCAACAGTTTTGTAGTAGGAATAGTAAAGTAACAACAGTAGCAAAGTAGAGACAGTAGTAACAAAAGCAGTAAACAGTGGGATTTGAGTGCAGTAGGCATAGGGATGGATGGACGGGCGTTGCATGGACAAGACAATTCACATAGCAATCAGAACATAGGGAAATTGCAGATAAATAAGATAAAGCACCCAAGTACTAGACAATCCTAGGCATGTGTTCCATATATAGTCATACATGCTCGCAATGAGAACTTGCACAACATCTTTTGTCCTGCCAGCCCGTTTGCAGCGGGGCCTATAGGGAACTACTGGCAATTAAGGTGCTCCTTTTAATAGAGCACCTGAGCAAAGCATTAACACTCCATGAACACATGTGATCCTCACATCAAAGCCTTTCCCTCCGGTTGTCCCGATTTCTGTCACTTCGGGGCCATTGGTTCCGGACAACAACGTGTGTATACAACTTGTAGATAAGACCAAGAACAATACTATCATAATGAATCAATAATAAGTTCAGATCTTAAATCATGGCACTCGGGTCCTAGTGACAAGCATTAAGCACAACAAGTCGCAACAAAGTCATAAAGCACTAATAAAAGATACTAGGCACCAAGCCCTAACAATCTGATGCCATTACATGAACGATCTCATCCAATCCCTACCATCCCCATAGCCTACAGCGGGGGATTACTCACTCATAGATGGGGGAAACATGGATGGTCGATAGAGAAGCGATGGTGACGATGATGGCGATGATCTCCTCCAATTCCCGTCCGTGAGAGTGCCGAACGGAGTTTCGGTGCTGTTTAAATGGAATCTGGTGGTGGCGGCGGAGCGGAACTCCTTCTGGAAAAACGTCAAACCCCCCGAAGTTTTTAGGTCAGAAGGCTCCTTATAGGTGAAGAGAGAGGCCGAGGGGGTGCCTGGGGGGCCCACACCACCCCCTGGCGCGGCCTGGCCTGGCCCGCGCCAGCAGGTGGTGTGGCCACCCCAGGGCTCTTCTCCGTCTCGTATTCTGGCTCCTCGAGTCTTCGGGTGAAATAGGGTTTTTGGCATATTTTTCGGGATTTTTCTTGAAAGTTGATTTTCTGCACAAAAAGTAGACACCAAGGCAATTCTGCTGAAAATAGCGTCAGTTCGCATTAGTTGCATCCAAATCACACAAGTATAGAGGAGAAACAATAGCAAAAGTGTTCGGAAAAGTAGATACGTTTTGGACGTATCAATGGCGTATGGTCTACACAACCATTTTTTCTAGTAATAAAACTTGGCCGGCAGCCAAATTCAAAATCATAATCAAGCAGCAAAATAACCCGTCGACTCCGAAGCATTCGCGACCCTCTGTCTCAAACATTTTGAGGCAAAATCCCCCACCGAGGTAGTACATTTTTCTATTACTACTCGGACGCTAGCCAAATTTAAAATCTTACCACCTACGTTGTGTGAATCGAAGGTATCCAAGTTTCTCTACAAAAATATGGTTATGGATGATTAGTTGATGTGATTCTCGGCCTTGAATTCATAGCGTACGGTTTACTACCTTTGTTCTATTATTAGATGGATGCTAGCAAAATTCAAAATACCAATCGAGCGACAAAATCACTCGCCGACTTGGAAGCATTTCCTGCCCCACCGTTTCAAAAACTGTGAGCCAAAATCTCCCACTAGAGGAGTACCATTTTTCTATTATTATTAGATGGGCCCTAGCCAAATTTAAAATCTCAATCGAGCGGCAAAACCATACACCGACCTTGAAGCATTTCGCGCCCTTCCATTTCAAAAACTTTAGAATTTAAAATTCCCATTATACCCATTGTTCAGATGAAAAATGGGCATGCTAAAGGCGGTAGCTTGGGGGCACGATCGTAATTATTTTTTCTGTTCACCTCTATGGTACCGATTCAACCAGTTTTTCTCGCCGGCCCTTCTAAAAATTCCAAGCTCCTCTGTCCTCTCCATGATAACCGCGTGCACCGGCTTGAGCTACGGTCTAGTGCAAAGCTACGGAGCCGCTTCACCAATGCCTACCCCATCGGATCTAGTTCATCGGGTATCTCTGCCACTACATCGGAGCTGTGGTCTCGTTCACAACACCGATGGTGTCATCGACTGCCCAAGCTCTACTTCACCGCCATAGAAAATTATCCAACCGTACCGGATCCACTTCACCAGTATCCACTAGACGAGATCTAGTTCAAGGAGTTCAATGTCCACTGCTCCAAACTAGCTGCACGATCATCACCATTCACTGCACCGGATCTGCCTCAGTGATGCTCTCGTTCACCTCGCTCAAGTTGGCATTGACCTCCTAAGATCTGCTTCCCCGGCGTCAACCACCACCATAACCGCAACACCCTTGCTGACCTCGACATCACCTACATGGTACTGATGATGCTTAGATGCCTCTGCAACCAACGTAATCAAATCTCCAACTAGTTTTTGTTTTGTCAATACTATAGTAGGTTTAAGCATGTTGTAGTGAACTGCATTTTTTAATCGTGCTTGTACATACAAGTCACTAGACATGCATGTTGTTTGTCCTACATAAAAGGTCATTAGACATGTTGGTTTGCATTCGCTGCTCTATAAATTTCAAGTCATGCACATGTTCTTAACTACTCCATACAACAGTAATTTCCTGCTATTATGTAGTTCTTGCAAAATGTAAAGTCAGTGGGAAATATTAGTGTGGATTCCCTACTCCATAGTTACTGAATCTATCTGGTTCGTCCTGAGCTAAGTTCTTACTATTATTTCCCTCTTGGCATTGTTCGGCTATCCTGTAGTACCCGTTCAAACACTTCGTATAATTCGATTATAATTTTGTTGTTGCCATCCGGTTCTTCAAAAGATTCAACACTGACTATTTTCTTTTTCTTTGAGTAGAGCTCAAAATGGGAACACTGATGTTGGTTTGCACAATCTCTTCTACAGGTTCACCAACGATGCCATTATTTCCTTATGTGGTGTTGGTTCATCCTAAGAAACAACATAATTGTCCTATACTATGTAGTTCACTCGTGATTTGCATTTTTGCTCTACAAGTTCTTCTATAATGACATTATAATTTCTATCTGGTTGATTCTTAGTTATGATAGTAACTACATGCCATTGTGTAGCGCACCGCAAATTCTGAGTCACTCAACATCTCTTGCATTCTAGGATATACTACTGCTTCCATATATATTTGTTGAAATGACCTAGATAGTTTATATTTGCTGAAATTCTAAGAAACACTTTATTTGATTCCTCAATTCATTTGTATGCACACTTGTGTAATTCTTGCTTCTCCCGTTCTACAGGTTCACAAGCGGCACCATTATATTTCGTATCTTGTTCTGGTTCGTCCTAAGCAACGACATAACTATCCTCTACTGTATAGTTCATCAGTGGTTTGCATGCCACTCTACAAGTTCTCGTATGATGTCATTATAATTTCTATCTAGTTCATTCGTTCTTAGCTACACCAGTAACTACATGTCATTGTCTAGCTCACTAGTAGACCAATAATTTCTATCTGGTTCATTCGTGATGGTCAATAATTGAACCATTAACCAATAGTAAACTCCATTTCATAGCTCTTGTTGTATTAGTTAAATCAGTAGTTTTCCTTGCTTGATGTATTAACATGTTATTATTTAGTTTTAGAGTGTAAGTATTGCTATCGCCACCAAAGAGAGGGCTACAAGATCATCTCTCAAGGTGGTTTTCCAATATAGCTGTCACACTCAAAAGGGAGATGCATGTGTATAGATTGAGAAAGCAAATTGAGGACTGCTATCTACTCGATTGTCAACTGAAATGCCGAATTTTCTTCCCTAGAGTTAATAATATGTAATAATTTTATGAAGTTTGTAGTTGATGTAATATCTAGATAAAGCACATAGGCCATATAGCCATTTAGTTGACGGCGTCCTCACATGGTGGTAGGCGAAACCATAACTACACCAGCCAGGTCGATTGGGCATTTAGTTGATGTCGTCCAGACATGGCGGTAGGCGGTACCATGTAGGCATTTAGTTGATGTTATCGACTTGATTGTCAATAGTATCGGGCTTTGTTATTGCCCCGTCTTGTATTGGACCGACCATGAACAGTAAAAGATGCTCGCTAATTATATATCTTTTATGATACTCGCATGGGCTTCATAAAGGCTAAAACTATAACAGATTGTAAAAATAATAGGCCAACCAACAGGCGGGTTGTAATAACAGTAACAGGCCGGGGCAATAACATACCAGAACAATAAGAGGCCAGAACTGTAACAGATCATAACAATAACAAGCTAGAGCCGTAATAGGCCAGAACAGTAACAATTCAGAATAGTTGCGAACCAGAACCGTAACAAGCCAAAAACTTTATTAGGCGCATATTAGTACCAGGCCAGAAAAATTACCAGGCCGGAATAGCACTAGGACAAAACAATACCATGCCAGATCCTTAGCAGGATGCTTACGGGCCTGAATAGTAGAAGGCCGGTACTATGAAAGACCAGAATAGTAGAAGACTAGAATAGTAAAGGACCAGAATAGTGAAAGGTCATAACAGTAAAAGGCCATAAGGCAGCCAACGACAGCTGTGAGAATAGTAATGGGTCAACCGCAGGCCTTTATAGTCCATACCGACTTGGCGTAGGCCGCTAATGAGCCGCAGAGTAAAAGACCAAGGTGGGTCTTCTGTTGTCCGAAATAGTATCGGGTCTGAAAGTTTACGGGCTGCAGCTGGCTATAGTATTAGGCACATTTCAAATAGTACGGGACGAAACAGTAACATGTCGTCTTCTTATTGGGCTCTCCTAATGAGCTGAACCACTTAATAATTAGCTAGCATTGGCTAAGCCTGGCTTCTACCACGGTTTCTGTGACCATTGACGGCGGTAACTGGGTGTTAACGGCGTTTGCCGCGTGCTAGTTTGCATGACGTCAGGAGTCAACTCGACTGGCGAACAGATCTACGACATAACAAGTTTTCGTGGCTGAAGGGTGCGATCCGACATGGTAGGGAAAAAATGATGGTAGAATCATTTGTGATGGGGATTTTACCACGAAGTCTATCCATCGTAGAAGACTTTTTAACCATGAAAAACGGACCTTCAACCATAAAAATCATCAATTGTAAAAGCCAATCTTTCTTGTAATGAAAGAAGCGCGAAGGTCGATTGGATCGAGCGAGAAAAATAAAATTTATCCGATTGCATCCTGTGCAAGCACCCAACATGCTACGTGACTCCGCTTTACTAAATTGATTTGGTGCGGTGAGGATGGCTGCTATTGATGTAGCATCCCATCTGTCTAACATATGTAATGCTACTTGGTCTAGTAATATAAATGCTACTCCCTACATATAATTGTTACATCATAATTATATCATGGTCATGTCATCATGCCACCTTGCATTTGAGCATCATATAAAACCCTTTCTTTTGGTTCTTCTCTCATATGCATTAGTAATTGTATTTGGCTCTTGATATATTGTATTTGGGTCTTGATAAATGCTTAATGCCCAAGTTGAGGTGGGGGCATATCTTTTATTCAATACCATCACCTTTCTTTGTCACCACCTTATAATTCCACCATCCTAATTATCCATGAGCTTTACTTTTGCCCTTGGCATTTAATCTAGCTCATGTGGCTTGGGATGGATCCACTTCTATTTCCACATGCTCTTATGTTAGCATCATGTTGTTTTCACATTATTGATATGTGGAGCCACCTTTGCATGCTTTGTGAGTGGAACCTCCCTTTTAATCCTTTTGCTTGACCTTTACTCCATATTTTGGAATGCATGTAAATCAATGCCATGAGACTCTATTTTGTTTTCACAAGAATAAACATGGCATTTAATGATTATGCATGGGCCATGCAAGATCACCACCATCACTTCTCCTTGGGTTTTCCTTTGTTGTTGGAAGCGGATCTTGGTTCTTTGGGAATCAAGCCAAGTGAGCCCTTTTCTTATACTCCACCATTCTTAGGGCTCCACCATTTTTGTTTTGTTGAGCCCTAGTGCATGCATATACAAGTGGAGTCCCTTTTTCTTAACCTAGATCCTCACCATCTTATTCTTTCATCCCTTCCAACCTCATCTTGATCCATCATGCTTGGATGTGGTTTTGGCAGTCACATACAAAAGCTCTACATCTTCCCCTCCTTATCCATCACCCCACCCATGTGCTTGATCATGTGAACCAAAACCCTAACCCCCTCTCTCTAATCCTCTCTCTAACCCTAACCCCAATCACCCATGCCACCCCATGTCACCCTCATGCTTTTGATCATGAGAAAAGCTAAACCCTAACCCTCACCTCACCACCCTCCTCTCACCAAGCCGAGGCCCCTCTCCCTCTCTCTGCCAGCAAGGGCCCCCCTAGCCCCCTCTCTACCCCATGCTAGCTACCCCAACCCCTAACCTAAACCCTAACCCGAGCGAACCCCTCCAACCCTAGCTACCCGAGTCTCTCCCTCCTCTCTCTTTTCTCTCTGCCAGCAAGGCCCCACACCGAGCCTACTGATCCTTGGCCTCGCCCAGACCCCACATGCAGTCACCCCACGCCCCTGCCCAAGCCGGTCGAGCACGTGAGCGTGAGAGAGAAGAAAGGTGGCCGAGCCACCTTTTTCTCTTCACCGAACCCCCACGGCACCTCTCCCTCGCCCCTCCTTCTTATCCTCCCCCTTATGCCCCTGCCGTACCAAACCCTCCTCCTGGCCGCTGCGCCATTCCTCCTCTCCCCCTGCCTCCACTCTTTTCCACCGCCGTCCACCGTCGGTGTCCACCACCTCCTCTCGGCATTACACAGCGGCGGGCATGGCGTTGGGTGTCGGGGAAGACCAAGGCGTCCCTCTGCATCGTCCGCGTGAACCGCAGCGTGGAGGAGGAGCCCCAGGCCGTGCTGCACATCGTCGATGCCGCCCGAAACCCTAACCCGCTCGGCCCCTGCTACGCCGCAGATCCGCTGCTTCTCCGGCCGCACCAACACTACCGACGCACCCCCGGTGAGGCCCCGATCTCCCCAGACACCTCCCCTTCCGCTGTCGCGTCCTGGTCGCGCCGGTCGATGCGTCGAGCGCCCTCTGTGTGGCGCGTGCGCGTGCATCTTCCTCGTCGCCGCGCTGCGACACGCCTTAGCTAGCCGCCGTTTGCCCTCCTGTCAGCAACCCCTCCCCACCGCAGTGGCTCCGCTCCTCTGCGTGCACGCCCAGGTCGCGGGTTCGAACCCCCGCCTCTCCGCGCCGTGCACTGTCGTTCGACAGTTCGTCAGACCAACAGAGAAGATCCACAGTGGCAGCTGCGCGCTTTGCACAAACCCCCCTTTTTATTTTTATTTTCTCCCTCAACCCGCAGTCCCCTGAGCCCCACCTGTCAGCCGCTGTTGTGTTTTTACAAAGAGGCACCCCAAGTTTCAGCAGCCCCAAACCGTAGCCCCTAGCGCCGCCAGGTGTCACGCCCGCATCGGGCACGCGCGCGTGTGGGTCCGCTTTAACCCGGCCCCACCCGTCTGTGGGGGTGGCTAGTTAGGTCCCGAGTGAGAAATGACCGCCGCGCGCCGTCGTCCGTCCAGTCAGCTCTGGTCCCACCCGTCAGCGACTGGGGCTAGGTTTATCTGGGTATAAAAAATCCTGATGTATTTCTGTTTTATAAAATGAATTTTCAGAAAATGTTTAATATGAATTTAAATCTGTTTTAATAACTTTTAAACTATAAATCCAAATAATACAAATGATATATGTTTTGGAATCAGAAAAATGTAAGGAATTCAAATATTCTACTCAAAATATTAATTGAATACTTTAAATTTTCGATATGTTTTAAATTACAGTAAAATGCCCTTTTCTTAATAAATTAATAACTTTAATTGTACAACTCCAAATTCGACAAATAATATGTCTAAAACGATCAGCACGACGAGCCCGTTCTAACTATGCACTCCATGTTCTGAATTACAGCATGCATCATATAATAAAGTATACAGCAACTTATATGGGAGCAAAACATGGCTAAAACTCAATAAAATGCTTTATTCTTGTACTCCACACCTCACCAATACCATGCCACATTATTGCCATGTAAATTGTGCATCATTCATCATGGAATACTTGTTTGCTTGTCGCATTTTAATTCATATGCTTGTGCACTTTATTTATGTTGGCCCTTGTTTGTTTGGTTCTTCGTCGAATAGACGCCGAGCAGGGAAAATACCAGGAATCCTAGGAGTACTACCCAGATCCTTCTCTCGCTTCAACTGAGCTGCCAGGCAAGCACTACCACATGCTTGCATACATATAGTACCTATTGCCTCTATATTATTTCTTGCATCATTGAGTCGCGATTGCATTAAATTGAATCCCAAGTACTGCATAGTCTTTATTTTCAAACCCCACCGAAGCTTGTTCCTCCATCCCATGAGCCATTACTACAGGAGATGTTTGAGCCATGCGGGTCGTAGAACAGCATGTGTAGGGTATGTGAGTGTCTGATGGATAATGAGGTACCTAAACAACTTAACCTGAGTAGTAATGGGATAACTAATGAAAGAGGCACCGGCGAGCAATCTCTGCTATTTGGTTTTTCATGCTCACTTGTGTCCCGTAGGACCCCGAGTACTTGATTCCTGTTCCTTAACTATTCGCACTATCCACATCCGGGAGGCCTTATGGACCCCCCTGAGCCAGAGCTTGATTCATTTCTATTTCGTGGGGCCACAAAGTAGTTTGGTGCTTTGTTACTATCCTGTACTTATGCCATGCTTTACTGTTTTATTTAAGATTGTGCAAGGAGCACCTGTACTGTTTAGGATTGCGGAGTGTTTTCGCGGTATCGACAAGCCCAGTCACACTTTCCGGTTCCCAGTTGTTTACAGCCATTGGCGCAAACCTTGGGTCCGTCTCGGAGCCGGCCAACTTTGTTGCGGGTAGCTTAATGGGGTGGCCCCCTGAAATATTTCTGAATCCTGTGATCGCTTTGTCGTGAATGCCTCGTTGGGTTTTGATTTGGTTTTTCCGAGGTTGATCGAGTGTGTGTTGCTATTTGTGCACCCCTGCAGGGTAAATCTTTCTGAAAGCCATGTCCGCGGTTATGGACGACTTGGAGCACAGTTTCTCGATCATAGACAAGTATAACTAAAGTACCGCTTTTAATTGGACTAAGTAACTGACTAGTAAATAGTGTAATCCTCATGGAATGGTTAATAAAACTGCCAACAGATGGGTTGTTCGTCCGCTTTCTCGTAGGTAAGCGAGAAGGAGGATGGATCTGTTAATTATACTGTTATAACTGTTGTTACTAATTAACGGACATCCGTCTATCATTGGTTAGGCGGATGGTTAGCGAGTATCTATAGACTTGTTAGTTATTATCTTTTGCTGCAATTGCGTCACCCCAGGTATATGTCCCCTTTAGAGGCATAAAGACTTGCTGAGTACCCCTAGGGTCTCACACGATAAATTGTTTGATTCAGATGAACAGGTGTATTCGCAAGATGGATACTGGGTGGAGGAGACGGATGATGTTGGCAACGATCACGCGGTGTAGAGATTCCGGGAACGGGGATCCGTGAGATCTGTGGGTGGGATGTGTTTATTTATGTGGCATCTTATGCCGATTCGCTTTTTATCCGTACTCGGATCTTGTTTTCCGCTTCCGCCTGATACTCTGATGTTTGATGTATGAGGAACTATCCTAAAATATTATCTCTATCTAGGATATTTGGATCTTGCCGTATGGTGTTGCAATATTTCTATTTCTTTTAGATGGAATGGCTCTGTGAACAGTTGTATGGTGGCTTGCATACATACTCACTTGTGTATGTAGTTGATCCCTTCACCTGCCGATTACGCCGCTCGTTCTTGTCCCGATATTCTGGAAGTGGTTAGGACGGCCGAAAGGTCTACCTGTGAGTGGCCCCTGTGCCCCACCGTACTATTTAACCACTTTCGCTCATCCAGGCATGTAACTAAGAGCGTAATTCACCGAGGTAGTTACAATTGACACTGACAAAGAAGCGTGAGGGGCGATCAGATCGATCGGGGAAAATCAGATTAGTCCGACTGCATCTCATGCAAGCACCCAAGGGCGAGCGTGCCGGCGGTGTGAGGTTAGGGATCCACGGCAACCTAGATGTATTTTTTTAGTTCACTCATACTTGTCCATTGATATTGAAGCGGTACGGGCATAATAACTTAATAATGGAATTGGTGGATAATTACACTAATAAGTGATTCTCACATTTGATAGCTGTGATTTCATATCGGTTTAATTGACGGCCAGATATCTATTTTTTTGGTGTGATTTTCTAACTAATTTGTCTAATTTCTGATTATCCCATAATGTATTTTAAATATATAATAGATATTTGCGTTACTTGGAAAGCAAAAACCATCAAAACCGAAGATTCAATCAAAGACACCTCGTAAAACACTGTATCAAATTGAGCCATCATAGCTTTGTCCTAGAAGTTCCCAAAAGTCATTTTTAGGTATACAAGTAGTCACTATATATAACAACCTTTGAATTTTTTTAAAGATTCAGCCACTTTCTATAAATACCCATGGTGGCCGGTCATTTCAACCTGTTTTGAAATAATTAAAGGAAAATGAACAAAAATATAAAATATAATCCTTCTACATTGAGACCTTTTATCTGTACTAGTTTCCTAGGAAAACAAACTTCAATATGACATTTTTTAATAATTCCTTCACAAAATGAACTATCGTGTACAAACATTCATGGGTGTCATGCCAAATTACCAAGTATTGGCCTTATCTATTGGCTAGTTTTTATAATATGGACAAAATTTGCACGAAGGTGCATATTACCATTCCAAGTAAGGTTTTCAAGTAGAATTTCCATTTTTTTTACAAATAAATCATTTTCCACTTTCTAAGTGACAAAATGAGGGTTTTTGTCAATCAAAGTACAAAAAATATTGTGAAAGCGGAACCACTCCAATTTTTATCCGAAGTATAACATAATTGTTGATTGAAAAACCTAGCTTTTATGAATTTTCAAGATTACTAGCTATGTGTGCACATTTAAGTGACTTTAGCTAATTTATCAAAATTAAGCAATTTTTGAGCTGGTAGTATGTTGTAGTTTGGTCTTAAAAATCCGTAAAAGTATTCCGTTAATTAAATTTTGTAAATGCTTATAATTTAAGCTTCAAGTAATAATACCAAACTCTTTTTTACAACAAGGTAAAGAGTTTACCTAATCATAATCTTGCAAATGATGTTCAAAATTGATATTAGAAACTCGAATATTATGTATCCATTCCTTATGTCAGTGTAGATCAATGAGGATGTAGCGCAGATAAGAGTCATGGAGGAAGGATATGTGGCTTGATCAAGGTGAAGGTTTCTACCGCAAATAACTATTTCGCTATCTATGTTGGTCTAATGCGTCTACTGTGTTCACAAAAAGTGATCTTGTTGAACTAATGGTCTTGGTGGCAACTGGTATGGAAAATATTAATACAAAACTGATTCAATTTTTTCCAAAATCGAGCGTATGTAGGCGAGGAAGATGAGAACCCATTATACTTATCCCACTATGCTAAATATTATAGTTCACATTCTTTTGTGTTTTGTATTTTTTAATTCTCAACCGCTATAACTTTATTGGAACAGGTATCACGAAACAAACCATGCTTCCTATCTATTTTGTTTACTACCGAAGATTTTAAGAGTTATGTTCCGTAAATTGTAAGTGTTTCTCCTCTGGTCCAACAAATTCAATAGTGCAAACTAATTGAAACAACTCTATATCTAGTTAATACTTTGAACAACTACATATTAAGTTTTGGATCTAATGACATAACACAGTTGTTCTACTAACTATTTCATCACCTGACGTAGTATAATGATTTGGTGGGTTTGGGTAGAACCTTGATAATAACTAATACAAACTAATAGAATATGTGTAAATTACTTATGATGACTAATACTTTAATAATTTTGAGTGATACTATTCTAATAAATAATTTTCAAAATAAGCTCAACAAAACATCATAGTATTATTACATTTATTATCCCACCACAGACTTTATTATATAATTTCCCCATGTAGCTAAAAGCAACCTCCTGGGCCGCCATAGAAAAATTTGGCACCTATTATTGGTGACACATAATAACATTTTGGTTCTTTTGCGATAATTGGTAAGTCGGAATGTACAATGGTGGCTTGACCATCCTGATCAATAAACTGAAGGTTGGATGCTGAAGCAGCTTTTTCATATGGAAGTGATCCACTTCCCATTGGAGGAGTTGGAAGACTTCTTCTAGCACGTGATTCTCCACCAATAGAAATTGAATTTGCTTTTGTTGCTAATGTTGTAAATAAGTTTGCAGGATAGTATCCGACCGCTGTTGGAGTGTCACTGTTCATGCCGTAGTACACCCACCAATTTTCACTGGTCTTGTCCTATTATTAACAAAAACTGTGGTTAGAATGTTGGATCAGTGAAGTTTAAACTAAATATATCTTATTATATTCTAGAAAACAAAATATAGCTCCCTTTATGAAAATTGCAATAACATGGTTAACTCTTCTTATTCATGGTTTTAATGAAACTATTCAAACTCAATTCCCTATATAATCTCGAGAAAAGGTATTGGATGTACGTAGAAGATAAACTATTTCTTTATGTTGCTCCATGTATGGTCCTTACTTGCTCCATTGTTATTATTCTTCCTTATATGAACTATCTGATTTTTATTGTGGAAAAAAGACAAAAACTTGCTTGTTGCAAGTAATGAGGTTCATATATTACCCTTATTAAAATGTCCCCAATCAAAGATACCTCTAAGAAGATACTTGAGTGTTGGGATGTGTACTTGCAGTAACATATGATGGATTTATGCCAACAAATTACCTAATAAACTTACAGAGGAAGTAAAAGAGTTCTCTATTATCACACCATATATTTTATGAAAAAAATACCATGTGAATCTACACATACAAATTTCATGTATACATGAGTATTTTAATGTATTGCATATATTATTCCCAAAACAATCAAAGGCTAATTGAAAAAAATCACAAACTAATGTGTGAACATAGGTTGGCACAACACTGAGAACTTTAACACGCATGAGAGCTTTCTTGGGACATGGTTGCAATGCATACCTTAGCAAAATTAGGTGACGATTAATAATATATATTGTCAGTAATTGTAACAATGTTTCCCTTAGGAATGTATACCATTGCAATAACTAACTCCAGATATATGCACTAGAGTAAGAAAAAGTTCACAGCTATTTCCATTGCTTAATAAAATCTTTTGGAAAAACCTGAAGCTCAAGGAAACATGATTCCTTGTTTAATTACAACTATGTTTCCTTATTTTTTCTACCATGTGGCAAGTTTCAATGGTTCTATCATATTGCCGAAATATGTTGGGATAAGGTAATATATGGCCCTACCATTGAGGCAGTCAATATTTACATAAAAATCCCATGTGAAAAACAAAATGCTAAAAAGTAAATCCAAGGCTTTCTTATTTTAGTTTGGTTCTACTACTTTGCATGTGTACACAATTGCTTACTATAAATTAATACACTAATCTTTCACACATACATCTAATAACTGAATCTATTTATTAATTCCTTCCACTTTATTTATCATCTTAGAGGATCAACATTGTTCTCCTTAGGGTGAAACTATTATATTATAGGATCAACATTTTTTAAATTTTAAAGGATGTATGTAAGAAACCATTAACTTAAATCTTTCTCGAATTTAAGTACCAACATAGTGTCAAAAATGGATATGGTTTGCATACCTTAAACACTTTTATGGTAATAGTTTGACCAGACTCACCAGCAGTACAAGAACTATTTATAATAGCACCTGGAGTTATTTGTGATCCCTTTTCTAATTGAAAACCAGGGCAATCCATGTCGTAGCAGCCGGTTCTACCTCCATCTCTCTATTTAGAAGTATAATTTGTTAATATCATCCAATGGATAATGAAATGTTATATGCTACACAAAAATAAGAAAATATACAATCCAATGAGTGTAGAAGTGAGTATGTGAATTGCCATATATATCGGGTGAAACCTACAACATAAGAACAAGGTGATAGTTAGAAGTCTATAAAGTAACTAGAATAGCAAAAAAAAATTGTGCAATTGGAAAGTTGGTTATTCTTTGAAGAACAACTATAGAATGGATGCTTCTTTGTAGTATGCTAAATAATAATATCCTTAGTTTTATCTATTATAGGATTATCTATGTCTTACAAATGGTGAAACTTCTTGCTTCCCCGAATTTACAATAGTATATATTTTTTATTCAAATATATTTATCTTCTTATTCCATATGTATAACTCATTAACAAAGTTTTCTTGTACGACAAAATAAAGGTGTGTGGGTTGTGGTGCCAGGTGGGAAAGATTGAGATTATTTATTATTGAGAATAATACAACTGGCGATGTGTAAGTGAATGTCGAGCCTCTTGTTGTTGAGTATGGTGATTATGTTTGAAAAATTATGTCCTTGGTTTAAACTCCATTATGTCATAACCTCATGATCACAACACTTCACATAGACACAAGAGTGTGCAATACATGTGATGGTCGTGGGCGAAAGTGACATCATGGGACAACTTGGTGCATGTATGGGGAAGGTATGATTAAGTTGTTTGGCAAAGTAGCATATAAGAGCCTAGTGAGAATAACTGTAGTGGTGGACGGCGGTTGTGGTCCTCTTTCTAACTACCTTAAGGATACTTTTAGCATTGTTTTGGGGGATTAGTAGGTACATGTATCTACATTTCATTGACGCATAAGATCACGCTGATCAAAATGCAAGGGAAAAACCTAACATTTCTTATAGGATTATTGTGACCTCGAGATAATAAAGTGCAATAGATTCACCTACTTAGACTGAGAGATTTAAATAGAAGTTCTAGATGATGAGGATTGGTGACTCATCTTCATCCAAATGATTCAAAAATAATAATAGGATGCAACAAACACCAAGGCAACATTGGTGCCTAGATATATGGGACTCAGTTGAGGTACAATGTGACTCTAAATTCACATTGGGAGGAATATATGATAGTAGGATAGTGAAAATAGGAAAAAATAAGTGTTAGATTTATGCAAGACATGATATATACTATGAAAAGTACAATGGAATCTCGTGGTTCTTCAGCAATCTAATGGACCTATCCATTTTGAGTCCGTAAAGGAAACTAGTGATTTCATAGAGGCATTTCTGGTATCTTCAAATTTTATTATATATAAAGATTTTCGCACAAGAGAAAGAGTTTCATGTAATAGAGAGCATTAGTTACCATCCAGCCAACACGAATAGAATTGTAGCTTTGTTTTGACCAATTTCCAACATTAGCAACCCAAATCGAAGATGCGCTCATTTGTCCTCGACTTATATTATAACCATACACATATATGGTTGCAACAAATCCATAGTACGCATCATAGGGCTTTCCAGGAAATGATGCATGTGCTGCAAACTATGAAGTCATAAAAACAATTAGTCTTGTATATATTGCAAGTATCATACGTTTGAAAAATCTTTTTTAAATTAATAAAAGTTTAATATCTTTTGAAACATATTAGATGAATTCTACATAATTTCCTTTTGCTTTTCATTTCACTTCTAGGAGTCGAGGAAACATGGAGAAAAATTCTCCACGTGGGGCGATGTATGAGTTAACAAATATGGCATCAAACAGAGTTGTGAGGTAGGATTACTAATGTGTGGAATAATGGAAATTATGTATTAATGGTGTATTTGGATTAGAGGAACCCTTTTTTATACTAGAAGCTAAATCATATGGTAATGCAATCCATTTTAGCAGGATGAAAAAATACTCATTAGTAAGTTGACTATGTACTAGTGAAGGGATAAGGCAAGTCACACATTTACCTACTTCATTCCTCAAAAGAAATGAGAATACGAGGAGGGATATGATCCACTCCTTTAATGAAATACAACATTGGTATCTTAAACCCAATGAAACTTTGAGAAGCTAGTGAACCCAATAGGATTCTCCTGGAAATTTAGAGGTGGTGCCGAAAGATATGGAGTACTTTGCTTTCGGGAAACATAAGCTCATTCTTGTAAGAGAAGGTCATTGCAATTTTTTGAGGAATGGAACTAAAATAATATTGCCAATAACTCGATGACTTAATTGCATATATTCGAAAAATTTGTAATTTTTTTATATGTACCACTTTGTTCTATAATTATTGAAGAGGATTAGGCAAAAAAAGTGTTTCCTATATATACTTTTTATATCCAATATAAGGAATCTTTACTTGTATAGAACATACTATCCATGAAGTTTGAATGGATACTTTACATCTGCACTCATAGTAAGCAAGCAATGCTTTAATTGTAAATTAAAATAAAATACACAATATGTTAGCCATGTTCAACAAAATTCATAAGAAATTAATCGTCAACAAAAAAATTGCATACAGGAGTGAAACTCACATATACAACATCATCGCTACTATCTTCTGATTCATAGGCATGTTCCGGTGATGCCTAAAAATAATAAGGAAAGTATCCTTAATTATTAACCACAATTATTACCTTTCTATATAAATGAATCTATGCCTTTCACAAAAATCTACAAGCCCCATAGTGACATAGAATTCTCTCTTAATGCATACAATACATATGAATCTTGAGAACTTATCACAACACGATGAAACTAGAGCTTGGAAAAAATTAACAAAATTTACACTTAACTTCTTTTGCACGCATGAGTCAGTTATTTGGGAATCACAATCCAAGAAAAAATGTATAGAAATCTTTTGCACGTAGGAAATAAATGTGATTCAAGCAAACATAGATATACAATATGAGATTTTTCTATAAGTCACTACTTCTTTCTATGAACATCATGTATATATGCATGCAAAGCCATATATGGTTAATGAAAGAATTATTTACTTAGTAACATAACCCAAAACAAAATATATGAAAGAATACGGTTTGCACTAATCAATATTACTTTGGCAATAATTATAGATAATATCATGAACTAAATAAATGTTTGAACGAATGATATGATAAGTAATTCATTCTTAACTTATTTGGTAACATAACACAAACGGAAATATATTTAACAATATCATTTCCCCACAAAAATTTAATGGGTATAAGAATTTAGAAATACCTATTAGATAATGGTATAAACCATAACAATTCAAGAAGAATCTAAGGTGCTAAATATGAAACTATTTACATGATAATGTTCCAAATAATTATACATTTTATTTTAAGTATGATATGTGCATATATAAAGGAATAAAACATTATGGACTATTCATTAGTAATCATAGTCCAAAGATAATATAATGAAGGATTTTTATTTTGGAAATAAAATTGGAAAATAAGAAGATCGATAATCTATGTAAAACAAATAATATATATGTACCTCAAATTTGGTAACACAATTGTTACGATATTTGATTTATGACAATTTTTAACGAATAGGGTGGCCAAAAGTTGAGGGTTATTAATGGACTAAATTTATATCTTTCAAAAATTGCTATTGCTACATAAATAAAACATAATAATTTGAAAATATATGACTAAAATTATCGCAATATACCTTGTTGTGGAACCATCGTTGGATCCCACAAGGCCAGCCTGACCTAGACTATGGAACAGATGTTGCAATGTCCAATAACAGATCCACGTCGCATAAAATTAAGCGACATGATCCATTTGAATATGTATAGGTAAATTTATTATATATATAGGTAAACTAACTATATATATAATATATATAGGTAAATTAACTATATATATAGGAAAAATATATGGCCCAACTAAATTAGCTAGCACACAAAAATATGGGTTGACTTAAGGTATTTAAGTGGTTGAGGAAAAATATTGTTTATTTTACTTGTTTCGGTTTTGGTTTTGAAATTCATACTTGACATTTTTCGGTTTTGAAATTCATACTTAACATTTTTCGATCAAAATTCGCAAAAAATCATCAACATCTGAAATACTAAATAAAAAAATAATGAATATATATGGTGATGAATCTAATTTTACTAATATGGTACAATAAATGCTAAGAATATTTTCTAAAAACTTGATCCAAGATAGTCATGATTCAATTTAAAAAACTAATAAAAATGTAAGAATAAACAGAGGTAGTATTTATTTCTGATATTCAAGAAAATGATTGTTTAGTTGTATAGAAAATATAATGATGAAGTTTTGATGTATAATTTGTCTACCCAACTCTTAACGAATTTTAATTAACTATGTGCACAATAAGTTACCCATGTATCCTGATTCATATGTAATTTTTTGCGAGTACTAATTCATAAGTAATTGATCATGTACAAAACAAAATTGTATTCAAAAGGGAAATTCACATAGACCACGTCATTTCTACCACCTTCATATGCATACACGAGTCTTGTTGATGTCTGAAAAGGACAATGTATCTGTGTTTAATGATTACTCCCAGTATTCACCTTTAAACATGATATTCCCATTATATTCACAAAAATATAATTTACATGCCCCATAAAAGTAACATAATTTATATCTCTTAATGCATATAATCTATTTGGAATTTGAGAATTTATCACACTGCAATGAAATCAAACAATTAGTTATGAATTCGGGAAAACTTTGCACTTACATTCTCAATCATGCGGCAATGTTGACATCCTTCATTTTTATGAGGGAGATATGCAATGGCGAAAAGTATGAGATAGACCAAAGTAAGTCTCGACATCATGGAACTTCCAAAAGCAAATGTGATTTTTTCTAGACAAATGATCTCTATATATAGAACATCTATGGAAATATTCAATAAATATATGACGTGATAAGTGTCATTTATTTGGGGATCACAATCCGAGAAAAATATATGGATGGAAATATTTTCCATGTAAGAAATAAATGTTATCGCAAGCATTTATTCAAGAAACTATTGATGTTTCAAATATCTGATCATTTCATTTAATATCAGATCTTTCTAGAACTTGTTACTTATTTTAAACGCAAGGATATATGATCATTTATGTATATGATATATGTATGTATGAAAAATAGATATGATTAATGAAAGAAACATTTATTCACTAATATAATCCAAAAGAAAAGATATGAAGGATATAGTGTTTCCACTAAATAATTCAATGTGACATTTAGAGGAAATGTTTCCAACTAAGTAGAAATCGTTTCATCCTTATGGTGAATGATGGCATACAATGCATGAAATTGTTCCATGAATGTAGCATTACCAAGCGACGTATCCTCCCAATAAAGAATCTCTGAACCATCCCAAATAGTAAATGATCCGAAGAGAAAGATTTTTTTATCGCCATCAGACCAGCCCAAAAGTGAGAGTCACTAGGTTTCCAAACCACTTGGGGTAGTGTTTTCGAACCAATATACTTCTTTCAAACCAATATACTTTCTTCTAAGGAGAGTTTGCCAAACCCATCTTTAGTTAATAAATTGAAGAGCCACTAACTAAGTATGGATGTATTCTTGATCTCAAGATCATGAATACCCAACCCACCCAGATCTTTAGGTCGGCAAAGCACACTCCATTTAGCCAGACAATACTTTTTTCTCACTATCTTCATGCCAAAATAATCTTGATCAGAAATAATCCAATCTATGTAACACCCCTTTTGGAAGTTGGAAAACGTATATCATATACAATACCATATTACTTAGTACCAAATTAATGAGTACTAATCTTCCGCACAGGCAAAGTAGTTTTTCTTTCCAACTACTCAATCTTAATTGTCATATTTTCTCTACTATTTGCCACTCAACATTTGTAAGCCTGTGATAATTAATCAGAATGCCCAAATAACAAATCAGAAAAGTTTGTTCGCTACACCCGAAGAGCTCAGTGTCCAGGAAAACCGTGTATTGTGCCTCGCCGAAGCAAAACAATTCACTTTTATGGAAACTAATTTTTGGTCTAGAAAATTGCTCAAAATCTGAAAGAATGAGTTTCAGGTTTTTTGCCTTTTCAAGATCTTGTTCTCGAAACAAAATTGTGTCGACAACATATTTAAGGATAGATAAACCATCATCAGCAAGATGAGGAATCACACCCTTAATTTGGCCACTAGACTTTGCACGCTCGATCATGACAACTAACATATCAGCCACTATATTAAAAATTATTGGTGATAGAGGGTCACCCTGTCTTAGGCCTTTTTTAATTGGCAACGCTGCCTCCCGATGCAAAGCTATTAATCAAAACACACCACTAAGTTGAAAAGCCTTTCATTCTGAGAGTCTGTTGAAGAAAAGACCACTTGACTTTATCATAGGCTTTCTCAAAATCAAATCCATTTAGGTTGTTCCTATGTAGTCCATGTACTGTTTCCTGTAAGGTAACCACACTGTCAAGTATATGACAACCTTGCATAAAAGCAGTCACAGAGGGAAAAACTACATGATCAGCCTCTAAGCCTAATTATAGCTAATTTGGTAAAAAACTAACATTAAGGAGGCAAATCGGTCTGTATTATTGAATCCGTTCCGCCTCATTAACCTCAGGTAATAAATTTGTCTCACCAAAATTTAGCCTAACAACTCAAGTTGCCCAGCAGATCTGTCTTGATAACATCCTATAAAGTTTGGTTCCAGAAAACGATCAGGACTAGGAGCCTTGTTATGTTCTATCTAGAAAACAACCTTTTTAACCTCCTCTTCTGAATAGGTGACAGTCAAGAAGTTATTATCCAAAACTAAAACTTGCGGTATATTGTCTATTTGAGACTCATCCAAAGAGAAGTTTCCTTCTTCTAGAACCCCAAACAACAGAGGCGGCAATCGTCTCCCAGGTGAAAATGCACCCATTGTGAGAAAACATTTTTCGAAATGTTAAAAAAATTCGAAAATAAAATTCTACGTATACATTTGAACATTTTATGTTGGTTCATAAGTTTTTGGGATGAAAGAACATTTCATGTGTCGTGTATAAAAAAGACAAAAAATGTCACGTGAATAGTCGTATTCCTGTAACATATTTTGTCTTTTTTATACACAACACATAAAATGTTCTTTCATCCAAAATACTTACGAACCGACATAAAATGTTTGAATGTATATGCGAAATTTTTTCTCGAATTTTTTGACATTTCGAAAAATGTTTTCTCACAATGGGTGCATTTGCACATGAGAGCCGAAGTGAATATCCGCCCAAACAACCCTTTATAATAATTTGTAATATAAGACTTGAACTGTTCATATCCTTCACTCGTTCCTTCATCATGGGTTAGGGCTCTATTAATTTTCTTCCTGTGTCTACCATTGGTGACACTATGAAAGTATCGTGTGTTCGAGTTCCCAAGCAAAATGAATTGAGCCTTAGAACGTTGGTACCATCTGAGTTCCTCTTCGTGCAATAGCCGTACTAACTCGTCATTCGATTGTCTTTTAAGCTCAGTTGCTTACACGAACAACAAACATAGTTCTCCTAACGCTTCAAGTTCATCAATAGTAGACGACAATCTAGCTTTTTCATTTTAAGGATACTAGTTATGTGTCTTTCCCAACCTCCAAGGTGTTTACATGTAGCACATACTTTATTATTCCACCTCTCAATCGGCGTAGCACCCACAACTAGTCTTTCCCACACTGATTTAACCATGTCCTAAAAACCTTCCCGATATAACCATCCAAGTTCAAACTCTAACTGGCTATTACACTATTTTCTAAGCTGACTGGTAGTCAATAGAATGAGAGCATGATCTGAAAGAGCCTCAATACATTCAAGAGAATGCACAGAGACCATCGGGAAATGCTCTTCCCAGTTAGAGTCCATTAGTATGCGATCTAATTTTTCATATGTATGTTCTGGCAGACCGTTTTCCAAGTAAATTATCATCCAATCATTATCACATCCTTTAAATCTAAACTATCGGTGACAACATTAAAATGAGAGGGTCAATTAAAATGACCCCCTATGAGAATAGGGTGTGGATTATCTTTCGCTAAGTTAACCAATTCCTGAAGAAAGTCACCTTAAAAGCATCATGAGTAGCACCATACATAGACACAAGGGCCCATGTGAAATTTTCATCTTTGTTACGGATGTGCAGTTTAATATGAAACTCACCCTCTGAACAAGCTAAAATATCCAATGTATCAGCCCTTACACTAAGTAAAATGCCACCAGAACGGGCTCGAGGTGCACGAGAATGCAGAACAAAGTCTATGTCACTCGATAGGCGGTCAAGTAAACTTTGTGAGAAATCTCGCCTTCCCATTTCTGAAATAGTCACAAAATCTAAATTATAACCCCGAGAACAGTGTGCAATATGTAGATGTTTAGCCAACTCCCGTAGACCAATACTATTATGAAACATACCATTCATTGGAAAACTAAAATTGATTTCTATGCAAAATCTTGCTTCCGAGACTTATTACATTTCTTACCAGAGGAGGATTTTCGACAAGATGATGTTAGTTCATGTAAAGAACTAAGTCTATCCTCATCAAGACCTA
This sequence comes from Avena insularis, assembly GCA_023614405.1. Lineage (NCBI taxonomy): Eukaryota > Viridiplantae > Streptophyta > Magnoliopsida > Poales > Poaceae > Avena > Avena insularis. The sequence goes on along the minus strand of CM042696.1, from coordinate 34,661,316 downwards.
CCTCCAATACTTCACCCAGTAGATGGGAAAGAAGATGACCATCATTTGTGGCATTCGCATCCTCGTCATCTATATAGGTGTTATCCAACAAGGTTGAAGTTTTTAGAATAACCGTTAGACGATCGAATTCCATTCGCCTCAAGAACTTTGTTAAAATAGAAATATCTCTAGCATTCAACCCAAGCTACACTATTCAACTTTAAAGAAAAATGCGTAGAGAAAAAAGAAAGAAAGGATTTACACGACGAGGACTTACCAGACGTGTCCAAATTTTTCTTCGCCTTATCACACATTGTCTTCTTCATGGAGTCCTCATCAGTTGTAGAAGACTCATCTGCCCCCGTTGGATAACGCATACTCCGCCTCAACATGGGTGTCTCCATGTGCATATTGACAGGAATCCCACGGTCTACCCCACCAGCTACTGTGGCGGGCTAAGGAACCATCGAACCAGCCCCACCTTCCACAGAACACGTTGGAGATGAAGAAGTATCTGGAGTGACCTCCAAGGGACAAAGAATTACAGCCCTAGAGACCTGCTCTGAAGTGGCCCCAACCGGCCCATGCGCCTCGGCCAGATCCACGATGCCACGGTCTACCTTTTTTTTTCTTTGAGGGAATGCCACGGTCTACCTGAACGGCCTCATGGGACTGGGCCGGCTGTGTGGCACAGCACCGCGGAAGCCCACCCAACGCAGCCACGGCCTCACGCTCTAGCGGCCGACCCGATGACAAAGCAGCAGCGAGCTATGGCTCGGTGCGGCCTGCCATGAGCCCATGAAGAGGGGCTGAAGAGTGCTGATAGTTGCGCTGCTCAGTGGTGCTGTTGCAGCCTGCGACGGCTTAGCGCAGCCCCACGATTGCCCATCAGGCGCTGCGGCTAGCTGCGATACGTGAAGATGCGGCAAAAGTCCGGGAGCCATAACAGAAGCATGCAGTGGCTGAGTTTTTCTTAAGAGTGAATGAGGCGACGAAGCAACCTCATCGAACGAACATACATCAGTAAACCCTTTCGGAGAAATCAGTGTATCAAACTCAGCGCTAAACCACAGTGTCGTGGGAATGACCACGACAGTCGCTACCAGGGGTAGCGATTGATATGATTGAGAGCAAGAGCAGGCGACCATCAGCGGAGCAAGATGAGGACTGAGACACATGAGTTTACACAGGTTCGGCCCCCATAAGGTAAAGACCTATTCCTGCTAGATTGTATTATCGGCGAGTGAGTTACAGGGATGGTGAGCTCGGCGGCTAGACAACGAGTCGCTCGGAAGGGGTGTATGATGGAACGTGCGTACAAAGGGAACCCTAGGGAAGCTTATATAGAGGATACCTCGCTAGGGTTTATAAATATACAACCAAGTTAGTCAAGGACTCGGAGGATTTGATCTAATCCGATCAGCCTTCGATTATGCTTCCGGGCCTCCACTTTGAAGTCGCCAAAGCCTTTCGCATTCCAGTCGTCTTCCTGCAGGCCCACTCGCAAAGCCATTGGTCCAGTCGAAACGTCCTGCTGGGCATACCCCATTCAGCATATGCCCATCAGTAGTCCCCGAGACCAGTGTTGACTCGGCGCAGGTGTTCATTTGGCAGTCGGAGTAGGCGAGTCCAATTTGGACACCCAGTCGAATCGTCAATGGACTCCCTCAATGAAGGAGGAAGTCTCTCCAGCATGTCTTCAGTCGTAACATCGGTGAGTGGAATTATGCTCGAGTCGCTGCTCCCTGTCGAATGGACAGGCGTACCAGCAGGCGAGTCGAGTGGAAGAAGTTGGACCGCCAGCTTGGTCAAACTAGCCGTTGGGTAAACCAACGGTAACTTCGGCATAATTACCACGGAGTAGCGGCTATCCTGAGATTGGCGGGTAGCGTCTCTCTATAAGGAGAGCGGCGGGGAAATCTGCAGATCTTCTTCGGATTTCTCACCCCTGCACACTCCTAGTCTCTCTGTCTCCTCGTGATCCAGAATTTTCGGACCAGGCGACATTGTCTTCTCCTCGATGGCGCCTCCAAAGTATTTGTGGGGGAAGTCCAAGTGCACTACCGCCCAGATCAAGTCGTTCCAGGACACGGGGGTTCTCTGCAAGGGGAATTGGCGGATTCCTGCACCCACTGAGACCGAGCCGAAGCCTCGCCCCAGTGAGTTCATTTGTTTCTCGAGCCACCTGGTGAGGGGCTTGGGATTCCCCACTTCAATCATTTTCTGGCGGTTCTGCGCGTATTACGCGATCAAGCTGTCGGGTCTAGGTCCGCACATCATCGAGCAGGTGGCGATTTTTGTCGCCTTCTGCGAGTGCTATCTGGGATGTTGTCCTTACTTCCCGCTGTGGCTGGTGCTGTTCCACGGCCGCCTCAGCTGCGACAGATCGGGCGGTCCCGTCCTGGCGGCGGGTGGCGTTACCTTTCAACTGAAGCCGAAGGTGAAGTTATTCAAGGTCCTACTGCCGAACAAATCCATGAGTGAGTGGAAGAAGAGCTGGTTTTATGTGAAGGAGTCCACTCCCTCCGATGAAGTGGCTCTCCCGATGTATACTGCAGAGAGAAGCGAGCCCCGCTGGCTGATAGCGACCAAGCTCCCCGATGACCAAAGGATGGCCGTCACCGAAATGATGGAATAGATTTCAGGAGTTGAAGAACAAAGGGCTCGAGACGATCAATCTCTACAACTGTTGGCTTGGGAGGCGCCTGGTCCCACTAGCGACCCGACCCCACTGGATGTACGAGTACACCGGGAAAAATAATCCTTCCAGGATGAGCAGCAAGGCCTGGGATGTTGCGGACTACACGGCCGCCTTGAAGAAGATCAAGGACGCAGAATTCACCAACGCGAGGGTCGGGCTTGCTCCGTACATAGCCGTCAATAATGAAGCTCCCACGGTAAGTTTTTCCTGTCGCTTTGTCTTCGGCTGCAATTCGTGCGGGCGCAATTTGCACCCGCAACTTGTAATGTTTAGTCATGATTTTTAACCAAACCGACTCTCCTTGTCCACTCTCAGCTGTTCCAGATACTTGAAGGTTGGCTTCCCCCGCTTGACGAGGAGATTCCCAAGGAGCTCGGGGAAGGGATCGAAGGGGAGTCCTTCGAAAGCGAAGAGGAAATGAGAGACATTCCCCCACCAGCACCCGCGGCCCGCAAGACCTGCTGGTAGAGGCAGCGCGAAATCGAGGCGAGTCGGAGCCTCGAAGAGCGCGACAGCAACGATAAGATTGTAGAGGAGCATTCCTCGCGATGAGCAGCGAATCTAGCCAAGCCCGCACGGAAGCCTAAGTCGCTGGCGAAGGTCGAGCAGTCACCGGAGAAGGCCAAACCAATGACTGAACCGAGGTCGCCACCCAAGTCGGTGGCGGCCTTCGACTTAGAGGACGAGTCCACCGGCGAAGAGGCCGGGAACGCGCCCAAGGCGCTAGTGATGGTGCTAAGGGCCATGGATGTCATCATGGAATCGGCGGTCCTACTCGTCGTGCTCTCGCCGGAGGCTTTAGCGCCCCTAGAGCCGTGAGTCAAGGCGGCTGCGGAATCAGCGACTCCATCTTCAAAGGAGACACCCGCGCCATTGTCATCAGAAATTCCTCCAGACGCAGTTTCAACGACGAAGAAGCCCTCGGTGTCGTTCGACGTGGGCATACTTGAGAAGGGGATCTCGCGGAAGCTGGGGCCGGAACTGGAGAAGCCGGCACATATCAGCACCGGCCTTCACACTCTTCTAGTTGCCAAGTAAGTCACAGCGACTCGTTTTTGGTACTTCGATGTTTTTGTGGTTTCGAGCAAGTGACTGGTTGCCACGATTCGCAGGGTGGCCAAGAGAATCGGCCGCCCTTCGGTGGCCAAGGTTCCACCGGTCGCCACTGAAGGGGAGCTCGACCCTTCTAGGAAGAGGAAGGCCGACGCTTCTGTGGCGCCGGATGAGGGTACCAAGAAGCAGAAGGAGGGTGACTCCTCCACCGTGGTGGAGGAAGGCGTGGCAGAGGGAGACTCCACGAGCGTGACCGAAGAGGTAATTCCTGCTGGCCTAGATCCAAGCACGGTGGTTTCGCCAGTGAAGGCGCCTATGCCAGCCGCTAGCGCTCCGGTGACGACGGCCGCGATGTTCCCTCGCTTCATGGCTAAGGCTTTCGCCATGTCGACTACAGGTCAATCGCCGCTGGTCCCGGATATTATCGATAGTGACCTCGTGCAACGTCGTGGGCGTACACCCTTCATGATTCCCTCGACGGACGCTGTCGAAATCCATGGCATGCTAGGTGCTGCCATCTAGGTATGTCCAGTCCCCGAGGGTCTAGTCGCTGAATTTCAGCGGCTAGGCACTTTGAATTTGTCGTCGTCTAGTCCCCGAGGGTCTAGTCGTTGAATTTCGGCAGCTAGACACTCAGAGCATTTAGACGTCCAGTCCCTTACTGTTTGTTATCTTCAGGGCCTGCAGCGGGAGTCGGCCGACCGGTTGGCCACGAAGGAACGCTTGGAGCGTGATCTGCGAGAGAAGCAGGAGACCAACAAGCGACTCTAGGTGTCTGCTGGTAAGTTGTGCTGTCTTTGGTAAATTTGAGTTCTCGCTGCTATGGGGGGATTTGAAATATGGTCTTTCTTGTAGTTGATTCTTGTGCTGCAGTCGCCAAAGCTCGCAAGGTCTATGTTCCTGTCGCCGAGCTGGAGGCAGCGAATGCCACTTTGGCCACGGCGGAAGAGCGAGTCATCTCGTTGACAAAAGAGCTAGAGACCGCGAAGGCTTCGATGATCTCTTCTAAGGAGAGGGCCAAGGCTGTGGTCGCCGCAGCGGAGGAGGAGCGGAAGGCCTTCGATTCTATCATCCTTGGGTTGCAGGACAACCTTGGTGTGATGGAGAAGCATGTGACAGATAGCTGCCGCAAACTCCTCGGTGTGTGTCTATTCCTTTTACTCCTTCTTCCTTGTATTCGGCGACTCCCCGAGCGCGTGAGTCCACTAGGGCAAAGTGATTTTGATTTTTCTAACGTTGTAGCTATGATAGTTCAAAATGATCCGGTGGTGCAGACCTTTGACGCTGCACAATGCGTGACGGCAGTGGCGAATGCGACCACCGCCTCGACACTTTGTGTTTAGGCCGTCCTTCAAGGGATATCCCCCACCGAGGTGATTTCTGGTGGGATGATGGAGGTGTGGCGCTAACTTGAGGAGGCGCCCACTGTGGTCGAGTGGATGGCGCGATCAGCCTTCCGGCGAGGAGCTGCCACGGTGCTCAGTCTCGGGCTCGCGAACTTACCCGACGACTTCGACCTTGACGACGTCACCAACGGGTATCCCTCGGTGACTGGATCGATGGAGATCGCGGAGGTGTTGAGGTTGACCGCCAAGGCTGCACCGTTCGCGGAGAGGGTGTTGGGAATGGGGGACCTTCTGCCATACCAGGAAATAGTGGTGGCCCCAGGCGACCCCCGAGCCGAAGCACCATGATTTGAAGTCGGAGCAGCCCTTCCGGTCGTCGCTGGCAAAGCGATTGACGATGTACCCGGCCAACCTTTCGGAGCCACACGTCCGGGTCAAGGAGAATATCATTTTGCGGCCCAAAAGTTGGGTCGCCCAGGCAACGCGGTACCCAAGTTGATTTTTATCACCGCGATTCGAAAAGTTGGGGCGCCAATTGCTGAGAGGGGTCTTTCGAGTGAATGATGGCCAAACCCAATATTTTCAAATCGCGCCCGTTAAGTCAGGATATTCCATTACACTAGTTCCTGTTGTGCCCCTCCTTCGCCACTCACTATTCTTAGCCACCCTGCACGTGTCGTAGGGGCAAATTCATTACTGTGCTTTCCTAACTCTCGACACTGAATCTTGCTGTGGCGGCATCGACAGTCCCTTTTCTTCCCTTCACCGACCCTAAATCTGCCGGCGACGGAGGACCTTTTTTCTCCCTCCCCCGACACTGAATCCGATGGCGGTGGCCCAGCATGTCTTGCAAGGCGAAGGTTGTCGCTACGTCACCGACTGATTCGGGTCCGTCGGGGCCCAAGTATGGGGCTCAACGCGTAGCAGCGGCGAGGTCTTCAGCCCCGGTTAGTGAGGATGCCGACAAGGATTCTGCTCCCAAGCTACCTACGAGCAGCGGGTTGAAGAGAAAAGCAAGGCCGGCGGCGGATTGTTTGGCTCCGGTGGGCGGATGCAGCACCCAGATCTCGAAGAAAAAAACCTGGGAGAAGAGCGAGAGGTGAATTTTTCTTATTTGTGCCTTATCTTGCAAGTAGATTAGTTACGACATAATAGAATTGAATGAACTGAAATGTTCCCTTTTTAATCAAATTAGGCACAACTTTGATACAAGGGACCTATATGAGTTCACAGTTCATGTTCGGCAGTACACTGCAAAACTTGATTTTGGTTGCGATAGGGTTGTGTTCGCGCAAGATGTGCATTTGCTTGTGAACTGCAAAGAGGTTGTGTCTGTTTCATAGCTGGTAGATATGCTTGCCGCTAGAATTCCCTAGGGTTCTAGACAGAGGACACAATTGGTGTGGCGCAACATGAATGATACCTATCAACAAATTGAGCACTCCCATGAGCTTCAGATGGTTTGGGAGTGTTAAAAATTGATCGAAGGTGAAAGTTGAAGCAATGATTGATGATATATATGCAGATGCTGGAGATCTTGCTACCAGAGCTTCTGCTCCTAGAGAATACAGACCAATAGATGTTGATCTAGATAAGTTCAGTATACACATAGAGGTGGATTCATACATGGCAAAATTTGATGAGGAAGTTAATAAGCCAGTTTCGTCATGTACTGTGGAGATCACTGTCGATTCCAAAAACATAACTCTTGATGAAATGAGAGAGATGATCGGTAAGGAAATCAGTATTGGCCCTAAGCAGATGGCAAAAATCCTGTGGTGGCATCATAAGAAGCAACAATTCAAAGATGTTTTGGATACTGAAGATCTTATGCAGATTATGCAACGAAAGAAGCGAACCAGGAAGGTGTTCTTCCTTGGTACCATTTCTGATGTTATTGAACAAGTTATAGTGGATGTAGATGCCCCTGTAGTAGCTGAACAGAATGAGGTGGTCGACGTTGATGAGATCTGATGAGAGCTGCTACCCTGGGCTTGTCATATGGACCGCGGGGTTCCCCTGCCTGTATTTGTAATATTGAATGTTGTTGCATTTAGAGCGTGTTTCTGTGATTATGTTTGTTGAGAGATTGCGATATAATGTTGTGCGAGCTGTTGAGATTTTTGGACATGTCACTCACTGAAACCATCGTTGTTGTAATAAGACATAAGTACATTGTAGTTGACATGATTATGTTTCTTAAGATGACGTACCGTACTTGTTTCTGTTATTATGTTTGTTGGGACATTGTAATGTAATGTTTTGTGAAACCATGACTGAAGAAGTGATGCATAAGTACCTTGTAGTTGACATGATTTTGTTTATTTGGATGATGTAATATACTGGTATGTTTTCATTAGGCAATGAAATTGGGATGGAAGGAGTGCAGGTTTAATATTTGAAATGAGAACGTGTGGAGAGAATCCATATCAGGTAGGAGACAGTAATCCAGGGAAAGGGCATGGTATCCATTAAATTATTGTAACATGCCAATTTAGTCATCGTTGTAGCGGTATACTTCGAATATCTACACACCTAGAGTCGGGTTAAGTTCCACTTGGCCCGGATCTTGTTGACTTCGAATATCGATACACCTAGAGTCGGGTTAAGTTCCACTTGGCCCGGATCTTGTAGACTTCAAATATCCACACACCTAGAGCCGGGTTACGTTCCACTTGGACAGGATCTTATAGACTTCGAATATCCACACACCTAGAGTCGGGTTATGTTCCACTTGGCCCGGATCTTGTAGACTTCGAATATCCACACACCTAGAGACGGGTTAAGTTCCACTTGACTTGAATCTTGTAGACTTCAAATTACCTTCTTTTACTTGTGAACTAATCCTGACCCCTTTTTGTAGATCACCACCAACCTCCAAACGTCTGAGTTCCAGCGCCTGCTGGACTCATATAAAGATCTTCGTGCTAGATTGTTGGTGGATCACCAAAAGAAGGGTAAGTTCCTTCCCCTAATCCCTTTTCACTCACATTCATTCAAAATATTCTCTATCCGTATTAACTTATTATCCAAATTATGCAGCCGAGGTTGAGGCTGGACACATTATCATGCGCAAAAATCTGGCTGAAATCCAAGGTAATTTGTCTTGTTCTCTTGACCATTGTGTGCTCTTTCCTTGACTCGGTAGATATTTATACTTCGGCTCCGCTAGATTAACCCGCTATTGCAGTTGCACTTGAAGACAGCGTGCCCATTTCTGATATGATGACACATTTTCTCGAACAAGCAGGAAAGAACCAAGCTGAACTGAAGAAAAAGGACTGGGAGATTGCTCGGCTGCGCCTTCAGGACTCAGAGATTACTCGGCTGAATGCCGAAATCCAAAGGCTCAAGGATCTCCATAAATCCAAGATGGATAAGGCAGATCAGGAGTTCACCAAGGAAAAAGAGCGCATGACCACACAAATTTCCAAGGACTAGGACTTGCTACAAGAAGCCAACGTAAAACATACGTCGGTGACCTCTAAGTATGAAAGACTCCAGGCCAGCAACATCAATGTTCATGCCGAGCTCCATCATCTCCTTTTCCAGATTTCTCGTGAGTTCCCTTCCTCTCTTTCAATTCTTATTCCTCCGGATTTAGTGCTCTTGCTCACTAGCCTCCGGTGTTCTGTCCTCAGGCAAGTTCCCAGAGGGTGACTCCCTCGCAGCTGCAGCTGTAACCAGGTCTCGCGAGCAACGTGGTATTCCAATAGGTCCTGCCGCTGGGTCAATCCCTTACGAGACAGAGGATCTGCTGGTGAGCCTCGCTACTCACATGAAACTGGTGAGGAATTATGGGGCAGATATTATGCTGGCAGCGGACGGATCTATGACATTGGGTTCATTGACCCATATTGGGTTCATGAACTTACTCTGAAATTTATCCCAAGGAAACGGAGAATAAAGTTGTAATGGCGTTAAGATTTCAAGAAACCAAAAGGGAAATACTATTTCCTTACAACTTCGAGTAAGTGTTATTATATTGTACACATTCTATTTGGCTTACTCGATGTTAAGTGTATAATTGATGAGTTATTTGTGTGCAGCTTCCACTTTATTCTGCTAATCATTCAACCTGAAAATGGAGTAGTACAAGTCATGGACTCAAAACGTAAACCCCTTGCGAAGTGGGTGAACATGCAGGAACTGCTCCAGTGGTAATTTAAGTCATTATGACACTATATCGGCAACTTTCATTCATTTTCCGATATCAAGTAATTAATAACTCCTTTTATTCATTTTCTTTGTGGAGCAGCGCTTGGAAACGGTTCACCAACAAGACTGTGGGTGTCTGGAAAGAGGATCTTATATTTAAACCACTAGATGTAAGTACTACTAGCTAGATCCACGCATCTATTTGGTTCTAGTTTCGATACCATTATCATGCTTGATTATTATTATTTTGATTGAACTCTGTTCTCGTAAAGTGCCTGAGGCAGGAACATAGAAATAATTTATGTGGATACTAACTGCGAATTCATTCGTCAGACGACCTGTGAGAAGGGAATAAATTTAAAACAACTTCGAGTACGTAAACAATATTCACAATTTTGTTTTATTACCACCAATTGTGTTTAGTTTCATTCATATATGTTGACTCGTTTTTAAATTAGAACGAACGGTTGCGGGACGATCATCTACCAAAGGATCGCGTACAAGCAATCCAATAGGAAATTGCGAGATTCTTAGATGCAGAGGTCCTAGATCCAAATGGAGAATACTATCGGAAGATGATGATAATGTAATAAGGATTGTAAAAGACTTTATATTATATATATGCATGAAACTTGTGTACCGTATGTAATATGTTTGATACTTGCTATGCAATATAATCGGGAGATGTTGTATAATATAATGGTTCCTTCATCACTGAGTGCAAAACACAAAATAAAAAGGAAATAGATAAAGGGGAAATAATGAATAAAAATATACAAAATGAATTCTCTTTCGCGGCACAAAAAATAACCAAAATGCTACCACGGCAGAGACACATAGATCCCGGTTCGTAATACAAACCGGGATGCGAGCCAGCGACCACGTGGATTGCCCTTACGTCCCGGTTCGCAGCCCAACTCGGACTAAAGGGTTGCGCCTTTAGTCTCGATTGCGCCGTCCCGGTTGGGCAACTAGGACTAAAGCCCCTTACAAACCGGGAAAAGAGGCCCCATTTCCACTAGTGCACCAATTATGCATCCTCATCTTATATGCAGGTAATCGTCTCACACAGCACCCCTTACTACTTATCTCACATTCACTTTTTGACACTGTCAGTTAAATAGCGTACATAATACACATTGATAGGGTGAGACACAACACAGCCGATGCGCGGCTTTGAGAATGGAAGGCGTTGGGAAGAAATATCCAAGATAGAACGGAAAGTATCCATCACCGATCGAGTAGGTATTGGTAGCCCCTAGCGATGCAACTATATATACATGTAAACATTGCTTGTAGACGTAACCCTAGATCAGAAGAAATAAAGAAAAGACGCACGACTTGTGTGTATTGCAATCAATCTGAGTTTCCGGTGGTGTGCCCATGTGTGTAGAGACTAGCTTGTTGAATCGATCAACTCAAAGCTACTTAGCTACCTCCGTATTTGGTCATTCTACATCGTGCGGAGTTTCACGACCTCTTTACCGAGGTGTGTACAAACTGGAAGATACAGTGAAGGATTTCTTTATTCGTCATGGATGGCACCATAATCTACGGATAGAGCCTCCACCATCTTAGGCCTTTACAATTTCTCATTATGATATGTAATTCACCTTTTTTTGTTTGTCTCTTTCAGATTCTGGATTTGTAAGCCATGTGCATCCTCGTTATGTAGAGGCCGGTTGTAATGCTTAAAACTCTTTAAGTAATAAAATGTCCAGACAATATTGGTTGCACACGCTAAACCCTAAACTCTACATAACCTCCATATCTGTTTCATTTCTTTGCGAAAACATAACCTCCATACCAAAGGGCACATTACGTAGTCCTTGCAATTGAAACGATGGTATCATGTTGCCTCCAATAATACCGAGTTCTTGCAATCTTCACCATCGTCCCTATGAGGCCCATGAGCTCCTAGTTATTTTAGAAAATCACAGACTTCTCTTATACCAATTGTTGATGCAAGGTCTTCTTGTTTGGGGGGCTTGCTTTTGGTCTTTCTTTTCTTCATATTCCACGTATTGTTTTGTAGAACTTTACTTTATAGATATTGCAAAAAAAGGTAGCCCGCTACAGAACAAACTCCGTGAAACCTAGTTCTACTCGGAGACAACTCATGCTGATGCCTACTGAGAGTGCATCACGATTAGCAAGCTCCGTGGTTGTGGGGAACCGGGAGAGGAGACCTGTTTCGGCTTCCCCAATTCTACCTTAACTTCATGTTCATCTTCCCCAATTCTGCCTTCAATTCCGCATTCCCCACTGTAGCAGCAATGGAGGTGGCAGATCACAATAGCTCCACCGCTGATGGTGAATCGAGCTCCAGGCATACTCCCTCCTTTTGAATCCTCTCGATGTACTCATCCAGCCACTCAAAATTCCTACATTTCCCTAGATTCTGAACTCGGAAAAAGAATCCTACTTCACAAATCCAAGGAAAAACCACAAATTGGAGGAAAAATAAATTGGAGAATGGAGAACTCAGATCTCACCTTCCTCAACTCTGGCTTGCTCTCGCATTTCACAAGTTTGCACCCGAGGTTGACATTCTTCTCGGTCAATGTGACCAGCAACTTCAGGGGCGTGGTACGTGAGCAATCTGTGCACCATGTCATCAGCACTGCACCATACCTCGCCTATGAGGAGCGAGAGCCAGAAGAGGAGCTCGACATCTGTCGTCGGCGTTGCCACGTGACCCAGGGGCAAGCAGAGGAAGTTCCGAGGATTCATCTTGCTCGCCGGGCTGTGCGGGGCCGAAGAAGGGTAGTACGCGCGGCAACCTAGTCACCTAGGTGTTGAGGGAGGAAGCACATATGACGCGGGGATCTGGCCGGTGAGGTTGATGAAGTACGGTTTTTTCTGAAGGCTGTTAACAGAGAAGATTAGAAATAGTGGGTACAGTTTTGCAAAATGGGCATTATGCAGGAGCCGTGCTCATTAATTCGGGCCGGAGGGAGTACTACTTTCACAGTAAGTAAAAACATAAGCTCTTATCGGTTGACCAGACTAAGGTATGGGGCAATCTTAACATTATTGAATTAACTATTTTCAGATAAATGATATGCGTGTCATAGAATCTGGCATCTTGAGCATTACTTGGAGTATATTAACTATACTGAAGGCTTCTGGTTCACAGATGTAGATGTACTTATGTTCACTGATGTACATGTTCATCTGATATGCATCCATAGATGTTCAATGCTGTAGATACACTTATGTTCACTGATGTACATGAATTCATAGTTACAAAACGTACCTATGTTATGTATTGTGTTCACAAATCTTGAGATCAAATGAAGTTAGAACCTGTGTTATGTATGGACAAGCTACAGCTCCTCCCGTGATATATAGAAACAACAAATGGCCATCTGGAAGAAATTTTAAAGTGCCTCAAATTAGATAAATGCCTTTTAGAGAAACTATTTAGAGTGCCTTAAATTGTTAAATTTTAGAGGGCACTCTCAATAGTGCCTCAAACGGTTAACTTTTAGAGGCACTCTCAAGAGTGCCTCAAACGGTAATCTTTAGAGGCACTAGAAATAGTGCCGCAAATAGTTAGCTTTTAGAGGCACTATATTGAGAGTGCCTCAAATGGTTAGCTCTAGAGGCACTATCAATAGTGCCTCAAATATTTAGCTTTAGAGGCACCCTCAATCGTGCCTCAAATAGTTAGTTTTAGAGGCACTCTCAATAGTGCCTCAAATGGTTAGGATTTGGAGGAATTTTCTAAAAATGTCACTAATGACTTTTATCTCTTTTTTTTGGAAATTGGCGCTTTATTATTAATCATAATATTTACACCTGGCCTCTGCATAGCTAGGATGCACACAGCCAATAAACCACAGACACAGTGACCAGAACGAAAGTATCAACGTTACAAGAATGATAAAAAAATGAAGAAACGCGTCGATCTATGGCAGATCTATCCGGAGGTCACGCTGCCATCCATGTCGGGAGAAAATATCCCTCGCCGTGGCCTCCAATCGCGTACACCCCTCCGCAAACAAGTCGTGAAACTCCATACATTGGAGAGTAGTCCATGATCGGAGGATAGCCGTGGCTCGATAGATCACCTGAAGAGAGGAAGACACAATGTTATTAAAAATCATGTCATTTCTACATAGCCAAAGCGACCAAATAATGGCAAGCGCTCCCATCCTAAATAAAGTCTCATATTTATCGTGTATCCCGTGCAACCAATTACCAAATACGTTGGTAACCGAGCGTGTAGGAGATAAACCAGAGGCTACATGGATGATTGACCATATAGTACGAGCAAATTTATATTGAAAGAATAAATGCCGAATTGTCTCATTATGATGACAAAAAACACCTTTGTGGCACTTTTACCTACACGACCACCCCGGCATTTTTATAATGCCTCAAAAAATCATTTGTGGCACTAATTTAATTATTAGAGGCAATTTTGAGTTCCTCTAATTCCTATACGTGACATAGTGACTGCTGCATGGCCAAAGGGGTGGCTGGCAAGGGTTCAGTGTTGCGCCGATTGGGAGAAGGTGAAGCAGGCCCTTCCTGCAGCTACCGAGAGATTCGTTGGAAAGGGTTGGAAAGACTCCGTGCTCTTTCCGCCCCTCGTAGCAAGACTCCCATCTAGGTTTGTATCTGTTATTTTTACTGCAACAACTCCGGTTCTTGATTTCTGGGACAACTCCTGTTCAATTTCTAGGTGATGAGGATGTCCTCAAGTCTGAATCAACAAGGTAGGATGGGTGGGGTGGTTGAGACCGTCAGTTTTTGTTGCCGGGTAGGCCATGATTCAGGGTCTTGTGCTCAGTTTGTAGTGTAGCCTATAAGGCGCATAATCAGAAAAAATGTTAATAAAAAATAGATAAATGTACATAGCACCCAACAATGTAGCAAGAGAACCAAAGACTATTCATTCTCATTGGCGTATAACTAGAAGTAGTGGAGCGGTGTTGTGGGCGACATGGGCGGTTTGGGGTCCCTTTGAGCCTTTGACCATCGGGTCTCCCCCTGTGCCGCTAGATTTTCTTCCATTGTGCCGGTGGTCAGTGGCCTTCTTCCATTCGCCGCTGGTTTGTTGGGTGGGAGGAGGGTGCTGGGCCTTGATGTTGTGGTCGAGTGCGTCCCTAGGGTGGCTTCTCCCTGTTCTAGTTCGTTTCTCTCTTCCTCGACTCTGCATATTTCTTTTTATTTTTTGTATTTGCTGGTTTCGTTGCTGCTTTAGTTCGTGACCGATTTTCATTGGTGTAGATATGTTGTCCCATTCGTCGTTGCAACTATTGAGGGTTCCTGGTGGATTGTTGGTGTTCTGTGTGTGCTAGTGTTGTTTGTTAGTTTTAGGAGAATTGGGATTGGTGAATGCTTTGCTTCCGCCCTCTAATTCCAGCCGGGGTTTGGGTGCAGTGAGGTTGTGGTGGGCGTTGGGATTTTTGTTATATTTTTTGGGGGCGTGTTGGGGTGCTCTGATCTTTTGTGCTGACTATGGTACAACATGTCTGCGGAGGTGGTCTGTAGTGTTATTGGTAAGTTTGCTCTTGCGATGGATGGTGGTGGTGTGGCGCGGGGCATCGTGGCAGGAGTCTTGTTGGTAATTTTTTTCATCGCTATGTTTCCGCTTAGTTTCCCTTTGTGGTTATTGTGTGTGTTTACAGTTCTCTATTTTATTGTGTGGTAGCCGTGTTTTTTGTTGGTGATTCGTTTGCGCTGTTGTGGGCATTGGAAGAGGGTCAACGTGTACGGTGACGTATTGCTGCTCGGCTGGCTACTGTTGATTGTGCCATGTCTACGAGTGTGCCGTCTGGGCGTCCATTGAAGGTCGGTGTGGTCGGCGTCGTTTTTCTGCGCCTTGTATGTGTGTACGCATTCCCGTCGGCGTGTTGCGCCAGCCTCGGTTGCCCCACGGGCGGTTAAACATGCTTTTATTGCTGCTGAACTAGACGCTACTGAATATGGTTTGTGTTTGGTGGTTCTGAGATTTTTTGATATTCGGATTGGTGTTTGTCTTTTAGTCTTTTGTATTGTTTTGACAGACGTAGATATATAAATTCCTTACGATTCGCGTTCTTTGGTGTTGGAGAACTGGTCGATCTGGTAAGAAAAAAGGAATCTATAAAAACTTCGGATCACACTTATGACAAACCGTCGCACCACTTAGTGATGCAAGCCACACACCAAATGAAACATAAATGACAACGACTATGAAAAAAGGAACTACTACCGCCAACATAAAAGTTAAACGCAAAATTGCGGAAGACGACGCAGTGGAGCGACTGCCCCTGGTCCATCTAGTACGAAATAAAGTCTAAAAGAAACTAGAAAATCTTCGAGGTCTTCAAACTCTTTCTTCTTTTAAGACACCATCTTGTATTATTCTGAAGGCAACCGAAAACTTATAGATATCAAATCACAACCTGAAAATACCAATGAGGGTTCTCCCTTAATTTTTATTTGAGCCACAGTGCCAAGGCTACGTGCACGCGCACAACCATTAGAGTAATCAAGCAATATCGGTAAGAGTATCAACACTAATATTCCAGTCAAAATTAACCAAACAGTTTGGTCGACATCGCTGGCGAACCGAGAGTAGGAATCACCATTATCGAGAATGTAGCAGTCGGGATAAATATTGCGATGACAAACCTCCTGGCTGCAACTATGAGAAAAACACCAAGATCAATCTAGCGAAGCAAGATGTGAAGGCCCATTCCTAAAGAATTGTAATCTTTCAACACCACCATTGAGCCGAGAAGGTAGATCTTGAAAAATCTTCATTGACGTAGTCAATTCAACGATAATATCTTCATTGACGTAGAGGCCAAGAGGAAGACACCTAGCAAAATCCTAACTTAATGTATTAAATCGCTACTTTTATTGAAAACTCGCTCCATATATCGGGCCTCCCAATGCCGGAGAGACCGGCCTGAAGAGGGGGAACCGATATATGGCATAGGCTGAGGCAAAATACTTTTCAGTTATACTTGACTGTACTCCTGATGTCAGCCACCAAGAACAGATGTCTTTGATAATAAGGTATGTTGATGCATCTTCTGGTTCTGTTTGCATCGAGGAATCTTTCATAGTTTTTTTGGATGTGAATGATACCACTGACCAAGGATTGTTTGATGTTTTAGAAGAGGTACTGAAGAGGCTTGAACTTGATATAGACAATGTGAGAAAACATGGATATGATAATGGGTCAAATATGAAAGAAAAACATCAAGGGGTACAAAGGAAACTTTTGAATAAAAATCCAAGAGCTTTTTATTCAGCTTGTGGTTGTCATAGTCTAAATTTGACACTATGTGTCGTAATGCAACTGACTTTTTTGGAATTATCCAGCGCATCTATACAACATTTGCTAATTCTACTAAGAGATGGCAAATTCTTAAAGATAACATAACAGGATTGACTGTCAAGTCATTGTGAGCTACTCGTTGGGAGAGCCGTGTTGATAGTGTTAAGGCTATAAGGTTCCAAATGTCAGATATAAGGAAGGCTTTGCTACAAGTGGCTGAAAGTGATAAGGATCCATTGACAAGTAGTGTGGCTAAGTCATTGGTAGAAAATGAACTTGGTGACTTTCAATTTCTAGTTTCTATTATCATTTGGTATGAGATACTATCTTATATTAATTTGGTAAGTAAGCAACTACAATCAAAGGATATGCTTATTGATATTGCAATTGAGTCTATATAGGGGCTGATTTCCTTTTTCACTAAGTATAGAGAAACCGGCTTTGCGAAAGCATTGGAAGGTGCTAAAGAAATTGCAATGGAGATGGATATTAATCCAGAGTTTCGCACCAAGCGTAAAATTACAAGAAAAAGGAAGTTTGATGAGAGCCCAGCTGATGAACCTACCGAATCACATTCTACAGAAGAGTCATTTAGGATAAATTATTTTTTGCGTATTGTTGATCAAGCTATTGATTTGAACAATACCAGGGGTATGAAAAAACTTTTGGTTTCTTGTTTACTTCAGATAGGTTGCGATCCTTGGATGAGAAGAGTTTGATGGATGCTTGTGTAAAACTTGAGGTTGCACTTACGCATGAGAAAAAAGATGATGATATTGATGGAGAAGAGTTGTGGAGGGAGTTGATTTTTATCCGGGATTTACTTGAGAAATCTATGGGTCCTCTAGATATCCTAAAGTTTTTGGAGAAGCGCCCCTTTTATCCTTTCACTAATATTGCATACGGAATTTTGTTAACCATTCCTGTTACGGTTGCATCTGCTGAAAGAAGCTTTTCTAAACTCAAGTTGCTGAAATCCTACATGCGTTCTACAATGACACAAGAAATACTAAGTGGATTAGCGACAATATCACTTGAGAGTGATATCTTGGAGAAGATTAATTATAAAGATATGATTGAAGATTTTATTTCGAAGAACTCGAGACGGATGATGCTTTTTGGTAGTACATGAGGTTTGTTTATTACTGTTATAGTATATTTACTCTTTTAGGATGAATATTTGATATATTTTTTGAACATTGTAAGGAATATCATATCATGAAGTTATGCAAACATACGATTTTGTTTTATTAGTTAGAGTGTGAATAAAAATTAGGGTCTCATTTTGTAAGCCGCACCGGACCCCCAAATCCTGGAGACGGGCCTGGGCTGAGGGCGGAGACGGTGGCTGGTTATGTAGGGTTTTCTTTTGTCGCTATGAGAATAATATGAGATACTTGGGCGTCTTGTTTCAGCTGATTGATTCTGTAGCTAACTCTGTGAACCCTAGTTCTACTCGGAGTCGGAGACTACTTGTGCTGATGCCCAACTGAGAGCGCATCACGACTAATAACCAGCTCCTTGGCCCGCGCCCTTTCCGCCCAACTCCTCCTGTGGCGTTCCGGCTCGGACTCCTCGTATATCGTATCTCAGGGCCTACAAAGATCCATCTACTGTAGGCAGTCGGGAAACGCCACGCCGCCGCCTGCATCCCATATAGGCAACGATTCACAAAAGCCCCAACCCGAAATCATGATGGCGACTTGGCCGCCGATCGACGCGGAACCATGCCCCTGGCTCCCCGAAGACATCGTCCTGGACATCTTCGCGCGG
Organism: Avena insularis; assembly: GCA_023614405.1. NCBI lineage: Eukaryota > Viridiplantae > Streptophyta > Magnoliopsida > Poales > Poaceae > Avena > Avena insularis. The sequence continues at coordinate 34,643,021 of CM042696.1, read as the reverse complement.
TTACCTGCCAAATCGGTGGCCCGGTGCGCAGTGGCGGAGGACGAACAAAATCCGAGGTAGGGCAAATTCTAAAACATAAGGAGGATGAAAAGGTTTAAAATCACTAATTCACAACTAGATGGTTTAGAAAAAAATTCTGACCTATCCCTTGTGTCCATCTTCGTTGACCGCGGTCTGTTGCTTGCCCCTTCACGATCTGGGACCTGCAGAATTGTTGGCCGCACGCCGCTGCCGCCCCATTAGTCGCCGATCTGGCTGTTCGCGTGTCCGCCGAGGCGATCTGCTAAGGTTGCCGGCTTGCCGCCGCCTATCGTTTTTGTTTCAGATTGTTTCGATTCGTCGCTAGAGCTCTAGTCTTTTTTTTAGAGATGGAGTTTAGTTCCTGGAACTGCCTGGCTCGGTGGCTTCATGTCATGTCCCGCCTCCCACAGGTCGAGCCACATGCCCGCTCAAGCATGTAGGCACGGTCCACAGGTCCGTAAGCTCCGCGAAATAAAGCCCAGTAGCCAGCCCATTGAACCCAACCACTAGAACAACTCCATAAGCTTGCCCATGCTCGTTCTTCCTTCCCTTTCTTCTCCAAACGTCCTTGACGCAGACGAACAAATCGCCTGTCGAACTCCAATCAACCTGATGCATACCTATACAACTTTTTGGGAAGAATTCAAGGTAGGGCGGCCGCCCTGCCTTGCCCAAAGGGGTCCTCCGCCCCTGCCGGTGCGGCTGTCTTTCCCGCGCCTGGGCCGCCGCGCTCTCCACGGACGACTTCAAGGATCTCCACTGCCGCCTCGCGAACCGCGGCCGTGGCCCTAACGTTTTCTTCTTGCACTACTCATACCATGGCGGGCCACAGATGCGTGTGTGGTCGCAGGACCGCCCTAGTGAAGCATCATCGCAGATGGACGTCCCACTCCTTACCAATGCCAACGACGACCTTCGCATCAGCAGCGCGGACGTAGGACGACGGCGCGCATTGGGTACCATCCCGGCCGCCCATGGTCCGGTCTACCGAAGAAACTTTCCGCTTTTAATAGTGCCTTTAATCTATCGAATTTTAAGATATGTGCACAGATTGCTTTATGGGGCGCCCGCGCCCCCCCTTGGATCTTCTAGGCGGCGGCGGCGGTCACGCCATGTTCCACAATTACAGTACTCTAGTGTCACTGCCTTGGTCGGCCCTCCCCCAATGCCCAAGGTGAAGCGAAGTAGACCTTGCGGTGGTGCCCTTCTCCTGGCCACACTTCAGTGCCATGGCCTTGTCGTCCTTCAAGACACCTCTTCAAGGATGTACTACATATGCAACCCATCAACCGGGCAGATGGCGGCTCTACCAAGAGAACACAAGACGTCGTCGTCCCACGATAATGCCCTGGAGGGACATTACGCGTGCATAGGACTCGGCTATGATGTTCATACCCAAACACACAAAGTCGTGCGCATCTATTACCGAGGATGTAATCCTCAGTCTGCTGGATGCGAGGTTTATGTTGTAAACTCCAAGCAGGGGCGTTGGCGGACGATCCCAGAGAGGCCGCAACTTTGGGTAAAGTATAACCGGCCAAGTGTCTTTGCCCAAGGCCACGTGCATTGGTTGGCGGAAACAAACTTTGACGGGTCGTCTCACTACGGACCTGCTGAGATGACCATTGTCTCCTTCTCTCTAGCTGACCATAAGCTTGGGACCGTGGCACCGCCACTAGGTATGGAAAGCGAGAGTGTGTACAAGTACGACTTGACATTGCTTGAGGGGTGCTTATGCCTCTTTTCCTATAATGTTTCGCACGCATCGTGTTATGATATTTGGCTGCTACCTCAACATGGAGCACGTGGAGTCTGGAATTTGCGTTGCAGAATCGACATGACCAAGGTGTCACCGAGTATCACCGACCGGTTCGTGACATGCCACTTACACCCATTGGCCATCATCAACAATAATGGAAGTCGTATCCTCCTTGCGCAACCCCTGGACTTTGTGGATAAATACTCCAGGCTATGTACATATGACCCGGTGACCGGTGATGTGGAGGATATCTTCAGTGGCAGCGCCATGATCTATGACACTATCGTAGGCTCGACAGAAGCTGCAGTGTACGAGGAAAGCATCATCTCCTTTGGGTGAGGGTCACCCGCCCGGTTGTGTCCCTTAATTCAGCTGCTGGTTTGAAGAGTTTAGGGTTGTGGTTTATTGTATTTTACACCTACCGGTTCAAACTTGCTCTTTGTAAATGACAATTTCGTAACATTGTCTATACGGCAGTAAACCAACTTGGATAGTATTGGAGGTATACAAGTTCATGCTAATATATTGAGTTGGTAGATGTACTTGCTACAGAGGTACTACTAGTATCTTACAGATAACTTCCGATCCTATGAGGTGGAACGTGTACTAATATTTTACATGGCGGTTACAGCCGTCTTAGCCAACTTATTTCTTCTTGAGGAGATGACTTGCTTGATCAGTCTAGGTAACTGCCGGTCCAAGCTTCGGTTGCCTCGCTAATCATTGCTGTGCTCTACATTTGCTAGCTGCAGTGTCTGCAGAAAACAGAGTGAGTTGCAAAAAACCACCATAATTGGAGAAAAATCATCAAACACCCACCAAAATACATGTTTTTCGGTGGTTTTTTTGTGAAGGGTTGATAACTTTTTCCTAATTATGGTGGGTTTTCACAATTTACTCGCAGAAAACAGGGCATGCGGTTTATTTTTCGTGATCGTAACATATACTGTCGAATGTGTAGCTGGTGCAGAGAATGCAAAAGACCAGTATGTGTAGAACAGTAGAGGCTGAAGGACTCAAAACGCGGTCTGGTTGTGGTTTAGTAAATAGCTGGCTGATGTATCGCTTTCCAGTGCTCACTGTGTGGGTTTTGGCCGCAAAATGTGTTACGGTTGTTGAACTTTGAATAAGGTGTCCTTCGTCGATGCAGAGCAGGGTCTTTGCTCTATTTTCTTTAAGCTCCTGTTTGTTCTGGAAGTTGAGACTTCCTCTTTTGTGTGCACTGTCTCGTCGGTTTCAATGAAATATAGGCCACGCCCTGTTTGGCTTTGGGTGTATATATGCTCCTTTTATTTGAAACTTATTTTGAATGAATTTCCAAATTAATTGACTCAACTCTGTCTAGATACAAGAGAATATATGTTATTGTGTTGGTTTTGGTCATCTTGTGGGGTTTATTTGACTGGAAATAGTGGAACGCTCGTGCTCTCTTGGAGGATCGAACTAATCGATCCTCTAGATCGCTTGCTCCGGACGTGCACCCCATATGCCGGGCTCCACCAAATCTGACACTCCTTTATCTTCTCCCATGACTTCTTCCCCAACCGCCCACAGTCTCGATCCCGTTCCACAACCCGGCACCTCATGTGGTGGTCCCCTGCCTCGCCACCCTCGAGTGCTCCTCTCCTCCTACCTGATTCCCTCCCGACGCCTTACCTCCCCGCGTTCTCTTTCTGTAACACCCCAAGAATCGACCCTTCCTGAAATACTACCACTCTATACTAAAGCTAGAAAGGGTTGATTCATGGGGTGTTGGCTCCACGAGCTTTCGCCACTAACCTTAGCTAGTTGCGGTCACGGGGATCATCTCTAGACACAAGAATGGCGTCGCCGCCTAACCCACTACTAGAAAAACAACTATAGCTAGGTTGCATACCCGTGGAACACTAACATACGCTGTGGCGCACCACATATTGGTGCGTCACGGGTAGCAACTTACCCGTGGCGCACCAAAAATGGGTGCGTCACATCTAGACGCAAGAACGATGTCGCCACCGCCGCACCCTCGTTCGACCCCGCACCTGCTCCTCCTTCCTAGACCCTCTCCGGTCTGATACATCCTCTAGGCTCTCCGCTGGCAAAGCTCCACCAGGCGCGCCAGAGATGCACCAACCGCCAACATTGTGAAAAGCATTTCCCTTAGACCTTTCCAGTCTCCTGCATCCTCTAGGGACGCCATCGGCCAAACTCCACCTACACTCGTAGGAGATGCACCAACCATCAACTTGTGACCAACATTGCACCTAGACCCTCTCCAGTCTCCTGCATTTTCCAGGGACACCGTCGACTGAGCTCCGCCTCAGCGCTCCAGAGATGCACCAACCACCAGCACTGTGACCAGTATTGTGAGAGGAGCGGGAGGTGCTGCGCCGGGGTGCCGCTGCTCGGCGCGGCTGTCGGCTGTGGTGACGACAACAGGCAGCCGGAGCCGTTGCGAGCCATGGTGATGACAAGGGGATTTGCATCATAGGAATAAATATTTGTGCTACACCCGGTTTTGGACTTTCATTATAGGAAGAAATTTTCTGATTGTGATGTGGATTTGCAATACGGGAAGAATTTTTTGCTACAAGCGCTCTAGCTTTTGCGCCACACATTATGTGGTTTTGCATCATAAGACTCTCATCGGAGGACCTCATCAAATTACTTTGTATGTTTTAATCACCACATAAAAAATGTTGCAACGGTGTTACAATAGCACAATATATTTGCTACGAGGTCTTGTCACATTTTTTTCATCCAACATGGTCTTTTTCTTTTGTTGGGTCAACCTTTTTTTAGAATGAAGCAAATACATGAGATTTTTTCTTTAATGCAGCATTTGCGGTGTTGGGAGGGAATTAGACATGCTAAAATAGCACAAAAAATTGCTAGGAAGAACCAATCGTAGGATAGAAAATTGGACACGTGTCGAATGGAGGAGACACGGGCGGGGCACTGCCAATATCTCTTTGGAGGAGAATAATTTTTTTTATTCGCATGAGTTGCACTGTAAGGAATGACCTGGTATTTAGTTGATGGCCGGCTCTTACCCATGGCAACCATGTACAAGGGCCTAGGGCCCATGCATGTGGGGGCCCATGATTTTTGCATTTTTTAATACCCCTATCGAGCCACTGTTTAGTTCTAGCGTAAAAAAATTCAACGGAGTTCTAGCGTAAAAAAATTCAACGGCAGAGCAAACGTGCCGGATAGTCAAGTCCATAGATCGTTCTTCATATTCCAACAACTGTTCATGTTCGGCTGTTTCGTCTCTTCTACTGTCCAGTCGCACGTGCATGTAGTCTCTAGACCATTAATATTTTTAGATTTGTCTAGATTTAGATGTATCTAGTCATGTTTTAGTGCTAAATACGACCAAATCTAGCAAACCAAAGGACATTAATTTGGATCAGAAGGAGTACTGGGAATCGATCAATCGAACTGAGAATCCATCTACGCCTCGCTGCTCGGCATGTCCGTCGTGGCTAGGTGGTTCAATGATCTTTTTTAATTTCTATTACTACCTCCGATACATATTAATATTCTTAGATTTATCTATATCTGAATGTATCTAATCATGTTTTAGTGTTATATACATCCGAATCTAGACAAATCTGTGAATATTAATTTGGATCATATAAACTAGATTTGTCTAGATTCACCTCTATCTAGACAAGTTTTAGTGTTTAGTACATACAATTTTTTTTGCGAAATAGTACATACAAACTAGACAAGTTCTAAGTAACATTTCCCGACGATGAATTTCACAATTGTAAGTGCTCCAATGTTGCCCAGAAAATATAAGTCTATTTTTAGTTTTTTAGTCGTTGGAAGAAAAAAAATTTAGTGCTTAACAGTTGTTTTTCTACTGTACCATTCAATTTAAGAATGTCTGGTTGGATTTTATCTCTTAATATTTTGCAAATAAAAGTAGACACATGTGGCTCTAAATATTTATATACGGTACATATATAGTCTTTGGGGTCCACGTGTCTGCTTCGCCTAGGGTCCTCCAGAACATAGAGACGGCCCTCCCTGCAAGAATACCTTTTTCGCGTTGAGTAGCGGTTTCCTGTGAACTTGCTCTCTTTTATATTGTCAATAGTTGAACTTGTTTTCTTGCATATGAAAAACTGAAGAACTACTCCGTCTCTAATTATATGGCATTGATTTATTTAAATTCGCATGTATCTATACATATAAATACGTCAACATGCGAATCTAGACAAATCTGATCGGAGTGATTGAACGCTTCTATGTGTATATCAAAAAGAAGAACACTCGATGCAAGACGCTCAAATTTGGTTCATGTGGTAGCGTAAAGTTATGGATATCGACATCGGTGCTTGGGTTCCTAGCCTGTAGTGTATGGAGCATCCAAACAACATAGTCGTATCCATTAGAAATGAACCAAATGTTCCCTCGAGTACCCTATGCTTAGACGTCCAAGCCTCGTCATATGAAATTTTGGAACGAAATCTGACAGCAACTTTATTTTTGATAGCTTTCACCTCCTCGCTTTGCTCTCCACTATCTCCGTGTATAACAGTCGATTCAGAAGTGTAGAAGTAAGGTTACGACGCTCCTAAAGGACACTGGGAAGTAGACATGTGTGCACTACTATGTCGCTCACCTTTCAGTTGGTGTCATACTTATATACGTAGCCCCATCTTTAGCCATTCCATGGCATGTTCCGTGACACCACCATGATAGTTGGCGTCCACCGTGGAGACAGCAGCAGCGCTAGTTGATGTGTTCATCCGGACGGGAAACTTCATCGCGTCAGGGGAGCACATCATCTCTGGCTTGGTTCAGCGATTCGGCTCGCTGGACTTCGTCAGCGACAACGTTGGCAACTTCGGCAACCGCTCTCTCCCGCACAACGACAAGTTCGTTAGCTTCGGCATGCAAAAGGTCTACGTCGCGGTCGACGTCTCCTGCATGTTCCCGCAGCGAGTCATCGTAGCTGTGGATCCTCCTCTCTGCGTAGCTCGCGGTCCGCATATCACTCGCCCCGCCAGCCGCGTCGAGGTGATGATGGCCACGCCCGGGGCTGGCATCGGCAAGGATCCAGCCGAGGAAGGAGAGGTAACTGCCAAGGCTCCTAGGTCGAGGTCCCCCCCACTAGAGAGGCCGCAAAATATACTCCAGCAAGCCATAAAGAGTTTGACTACTCTAGTAGCTCCATAGCACCCCAGAAAAACCACTAGTCCACTAACAAAAAATAACTTCTTGTTTTATCTTTGTGCATCACTATAATAGCATGCTCATGTCATAGTGCCACATTGCATTTGAGAATCATCACGACATCATGCATATTTTGCCTAAAACTATTTTCCAAAAGTATATCCTTGTTTTTTCTAAATACCCTCTCTCTTTATTCAAATCAAAACCCTGGCCTCTTCCAGATATTTTGTTTTGTCTAAAAACTATTTGCAAAGTCTTTTATAAAATACATAAACAAACATTTAAATTAAACTATTTTACCTTGGGGAGGCCGTCACCGGCCAGGCCCAAAGCCTAGCTAGCAGTAGCCTACTACCCCAGATAAACACCCTAACCTAACCTAAACCCTAGCCGCCCACCACATACCCAAGCTGCCTTAGGCACCCGACTGACTCACACCCGATCCTGACCCAAACACACAACACACACTCACGCGTGACTCACACCACACATCACGCACACGTAGCGCCAGCGTAGCCGCAGACTCTCGCATCGCACGCTGCTGCAACACACAATGCGCGCGCGCCGCACCGCCCGACCCACCCCACACCCAGCGTGTGCACTTTGTCGTTCCTGGCGCCCAGCTCCACCTCCTCACGCACTTCCTCTTTGTCCCCGCATCCCCTACCCACCTTCGTCGCCTCCCTGTTCGAGATCCAGCACCATCCCCGCCTCGTAGGAACCCCACGCCGCTCTCTTTCCTCGCCTCGACACCGCGCTAGATCTCCTTGTTGCCCCACCGCCAACCACCTCTGGCCCCGCAACACAGCACCGTGTCAACACCCGGATTTTTAATCCCAGATGTTTGTCATGTCATTCATCACAATCCAAGGATTACCATTTTTGCGAGACATAACAGATTGGATATCATAGTACCTCATCCATTAGAAACCATACATAAGGTCTTACACAAATAAGGATCTCATGATCTAGTCTTAATACAACAAGCAGCGGAAATAAAAGATAAGCGTAGCGGTGGGGTCCATCTTCAGGGGCACAGGCAATGCTGACGAAGGCAGATAGTCCTAGTTATCATAGCCGTCCTGCTGGCCATCATCTTGGTAGTCTCCTTCATAGTATGGCCATGAGAATAGCCAGGGACAAAAGCCATGAGTACTCTTTAAGTACTCGCAAACTACCACTAACAAGTAGTATAGATTCTAAGTTAAAGTGCTAACTCTAAGTTTAACTATAAAGTTAAGTTTGAAACCTAAGCTGAGTTCAGAAGAAAAGAAAGATAAAATAAAGTTCTAGAATCACTTAAGTTGGGAAGCTAGTGTCATAGTCACAACCCTGTTTTGGTCAAGTCAAGATTCATCATTCATTTCATAAGTTATTTTGAAAACATCTGACAATGAAACAGTATGGCCATTCCAACTGTCCATAACCGCGGACGCGGCTATTCGAATAGTTTGACACTCTGCAGAGGTAGTACACTTTCACCACAAGATTCGATACATCTGTCAGGGATAACCCTGATTCATCATAGTTAGTATGCAGATAATCAAACATAACATTTCCTTTACACACCCTAGTATAAGCACCTCTCCTATGAGCATGGCCTCCCAACCATGACCATCTGTCATATTGGGCACTGCATAGGTGGACAACATTGAGAGGTAGCCTCAGCTCAAACCTCTCCCGCGAGGGAACTAATACTAATGCATATAAACTTCCGGCTAAGCCTTACCCAATTTCGGTAATGTGGTTGTACGATAAATTTGGAATGGTATCGCATCCGAATCCAACCATCAGTTTTATAAAAGGGTTAAAGCTCATGCCTTAACATTTTCATCATCATAAACCATTTGTGTTTCTCAACACATGTCAAAACATCTCAATAGAATGACTCATCATTCTAAGGTTTTCATAATTCATTTTCACCAAGTTTTCCCATCTAAAGTGACTCAAGTTGTTATCTACTCTAAACTACTAAGTTAAGAGTGTTCACTAAGGTGGAAAATGATGGGATCAATCTCATGCCATAGAATGACATCTAAAGGGTTCCATATAGGTCAAGTTTTATACTCTTTATGCTACCTTCTACACAAATACGGAACTTTATGTAAAGTAAAGGAAGTAAAGCTTGAAAATAATACTTCGAATAGGTAAATGGTCAAAGTGGTATAATCAAAGCATGTCTAATGCATTTGCTTAGATTATCTAGTTTGCAAGGGTTAGCTTGCATTGTTAATGGTGGCTTGCAAGTACAACTTGCAAGGGTTAACTTGGATAGTGCTAGCTTGCCTTGGTTGGTGCAGTGGTTGAAGTTTTCTTCTTCTTCTTCTTGGTAGAACTCCTCCTCCTCGAAAGCTTGGTCGGTACTATCATCTATAAATACATACGCAGTACACAATCACCAAACAATATTTAACTAGTCTAATTAGCACTCTAAGGCACACATGGGATGATCTATTAGCATCACAAGTTTTATTCAATAGTTTCATCCTTTTTATTTTAGGAAAGTAATTTCTACTCATTGAAAATTTAACTAAGACTAGGGAAAATGCACGTGCCTTGCAACGGCAAAGAAAAAATTCTGTTTGGTAGAGATAAAAGAATTTCATAGATTTCCGAGTAAATTTAGGGGGTATTTGGTTCTCAAGTCAAAGTTTTGCAATTTGATATGTGTTTAGTTTTTGCCACACTTTGACTACGCTTTATTAACCACATGGTCCATCTATCATAGGATGAATTTGTTGCCAAGTTTTGCCACACTTTGTGGCTTCTATTTTCTCAGCAACACTTTTGTGGTTGCTACACTTGCCAAAGTTAAGCTTTACAAAGTGTGGCCGGGAACCAAACATGCCCATATATCATCTAAGGTTTTGTTCTCAAATTTAACTATTAGATATGTCCCTCGGATGTTGGAGGGACCAACGAGAGTATGGCTGAATAATTTGCCGCTAAGAAGTATCAACTACTAGATGGATTTTGAAGAAATGTTTGTTAGTAACTTCACAAGTACTTAAAAGAGGCCGAATTAACCTCAGCAGGTGGCAATGTGTAAACATAGGCCAAATGAAGCTGATCGAGAGTTTTTGACTCGGTGCTGTACCCTGCGCAACTCATGCGAAGGAGTAATCGAGTCACAGGAAATTGCATGGTTCACGCAAGGGTGCCGACATGCAAGTGTGATGTGGAAAAGGCTACAGAGAGACATGCCAACTACGTTGGATGAAACTATCAAGATTGCATATTCATATGCATTGGGTGATCTGACCCAACCCCTTCTTATGTCGGCGGAGCCGAATGAGGAGTACTACTCCTGGGAAGGGGCCGGATCATCCCGAAGAAATGATTTTCAAGGTAAAAGAAGAGATGAAAGGTCGAATTTGAAGGAGTTATGCCCTAGAGGCAAATAATAAAGTGTATTGTTTGATATATCTCCTATATGTTCATAATACGTTTCATACTGTGCTATAACTGTGTTAATACGAAACATTAATACACGTGTGGTATGTAAACAAATCGTGTCTCTAGTTATCTCTAGCGCACTATTTCATTGTTCATGAGGTTCAAGATCATGGGCATTTATGCCAATTTACAATGAGTTCATATCATTAGTTGAATGATGTGATAGACAAACATCCGACAGTTATATCTTAATGAGATCTAGTTACAAAGTTCACCATTGATGATAAACACAGAGAACCTCGTAACTTGATCCTTTGACTGTGAGGTAATGCAAATCACCGTTCTGGAGGAAGCTTTGATGGTTATCAAGTATCATCTCGTAAAAGGGTGACAAAAAATGTGCCACTCAGGTTTTCCAAAGGAACACCTAGATGACTACATATCAAGACCAGGATTTGTCAAATCCATGTAATAGATAGATACATGTGGACATCTCGGTGACGTTGCATTAATGAAGCTTAAAAGCATGTGACTTGGTCATGGAATGCAACCACATGGGAACGAGTAAACAAGTTCATCAGTAACGAGACTGAACTAAGGTATGGGGATATCGAAGATCAAGTCTCGGATGAATTAGGTTTCAAATGACAAAGGGAACGGGAAATGACTATCTCACAATTCGAGCGATTATAGTCGTGAAACGCACGGGGGTCACATGGCCATCTAGGTCCCTTTGTTGATCATTGATGTGAGAGTAGTCTCGATCATGTCCAGAGTGTTTTCGAACTGAAGGATGTCACGCTTAAGGGTGGGGACATTAGGGTAGATGAGGTATCATAGGAGAAGTAGAGAAAGAGAAACCGGAATAATTCCGGGTAACATCCGATGAAGATCGGAAGGGGTCCGGAAGGTGTTCTAGAGTGAAAGGAATAAGATAATATGTGTATTTGAATGTTAATTGGAGAATTAATATTAAATATTTTTTTATTTTATTATTAAAGGCAACCCAATGCTAATGGGCCTCACCGGAAGGGGAGGCCCAAGGGGCAAGGCACCTAAGGAGAGGAGGGCAGCCGACCTAGGCTTGTGGGCCGCCCGAGTGGGGCCCACCTAGGGCCGGCGGCTTCCCCTGGGTGGCTGGAGGGTGTGGGCATTAGTCCCACACCACCTGGCCCCTAGGTGGTGTGCCCCCCTTCCCACTATATATAGGGGTCTCCCCTCCCCCTTTGGAATCATCCCATTCTCCCATTCTATCTCTCATCCATTGAGGGCTTCTCCGTAATATTGGAGAGGACCTCCTGGGTGGTGAGTTCTCCACCTTCACACCATCGTCGTGTGATCATCGATCCGACATCTACTTCTTCTGCTGCTCGGCAGGATCGGTGTCCGGGAGATGTCACCTACACCGGACATGTGACGAACTTTAGAGGCACCACACTTGAGGTGTTTCTCATCTTCATAGTAAGGCGTTCCTCGGTCTTCAAAGTTAGGAATACCGTCTCTCTTTTCCGTTACTTATGTCTACATAGTATAGATCCTGGTATTAGTGTTCGCCTAGTTAGAATTTTTTTGTTTTCTGCTACGGAACCCTTTAGTGGTATCAGAGGGGGTCTATGGTGAAGGAAATATGCCCTGAGAGGCAATAATAAAGTTGTTATTATGTATTCCTTGTATATGATAGATGTTTATTTTGCATGCTATAATTGTATTGATAGGAAACGTCAATACATGTATGTTTAATAAACAAAAAGGTTCCTAGTTATGCCTCTCTTATAGACTAGCTCGTTGATTAACAAGATGATCAAAGTTTCCTGATCATGGACATTGGATGTTGTTAATAACGAGGTCACATCATTTGTGAAATGATGTGATGAACATTCATCCGAACTATAGCATTACGATCAAAGTCATTATGTTTATATTGCTATAACATCATACGAAGTAATATTTATCCTTAGACCATGAGATCATGTTAATTGCTAACACGGGAAGAGTATCTTGATAACATCAAACGTCACACCATAACATGGTGACTATAAAGGTGGGTTCAGTGCTACGAAGGTGTTATGTTGAGGCTCATGGATCAAGAGTGGAATTTGTCAATCCCGATGACAGATAGATATACTCTGGGCCCTCTCGGTGATTTCACATGAAGATAGCTTGCAAGCAAGTGATGTGATCACTAGAATGTTGTATCACGGGAACGAGAAAAGAGTGCATGTTGGTAACGAGATCAAACTAGGTATTTGGATACCGATGATCGAATCTCGGACATGTATTATATCATGAGATAAAGGGATTAAGTTACTAGTGTTAAAGGTTCTCACGATCACAGAAGTCATCGTTGAATGTGCAGGAGTCAGTATGGATCTCCAGGTCCCGCTTCTGATTATTGATTTGAGAGGGGTCTCAATCATGTCTGCATTATTCGTGAACCATAGGGTGACACACTTAAGGGTTGCCGAACACCATTTTGGAGCACATATGTTTCATACGAAAGAATTGCAAAGCGCTAGAATTATTTCGATGGAAACCGGAATTGTTTCGGGTGAAATTGCAGAAACTGGTTTTGCATGTGATATTGAAATGTTGCAAGGGGTTTTATGTGAATGTTTGTTAATTAAAGTAATTAACAAAATTCTGAATGAAATAAATAAAAGACTTTTATTAAATGAGAGTTGCATTAAATTTGGTGGAAATTTAATGCATGTGAGTGGAACTTTGGGTGGAGCTTGAATTGATGTGAGTGGAGCTTCCACCAGGGGGCACCTCCCTTGGCTGCCAGCCATGGGAGGGGAGGAGCCCCCTCTCCTCCCTCACAAAGCACACCTCCTCGTGAAGGATCTCTCTCCCCCTCTAGATATATTCTCCATGGTCTCAGATTAGCGAGATACATGTTCCCAGTGGCCTTGCGTCTGGAAGGAGTTGATGCTTCCGCTGATTTGCTGGAGCGAGGAGGTGGAGGTTGTCCGGTGGCTTGAACGTGTGTGCGAGGACGGATGCGCTGCTGATTTGCGGCCCTAGGACTTCCACATGATCTTGAGATTGGCAAGCGTACGACTACATCATCCACGAGTTCCAACTCGTTAACAAAACTCTGTTGTCTTCGAGGGTAAGTTCTCTATGGATGTATACCCACCCGTTGCTTTGTATCTAGTAGATAGATCTTGGCGTATAGTTCTCATCGTAGGAATTTTTTTGTTTTCTATGCTGCAAACCCAACAGTGGTATCAGAGCCTTATCTATGCGTAGGTGCTTTGCACGGGTAGTACACTTATATTTATATGTGGGCGATGATGATCATGTTATTGCTTCTTTCATGTATTTTGGATATTGGTGGAATAGTGGGATGAAGCGTCCTGGACCAACCTGACATGTCATCGCACATGAGACCGGTTCCACGACTAACTTGCAACTAGTTTTGCATAAGTGGCTGGCGGGTGTCTGTCTCTCCTACTATAGTCAATATCTGATTTATAATGAGTTGCTAATAACTTGGTTATCCTCGTTGTGGTTCCATGTTCGTAGGTGTGACCGGTTCTATCTCCTAAAGCCCTAAGCCACGTAAAACTTGCAATGGATAAATTAGAGGCATCTAGTTTAGATCGTTGATGGGCTAGTGTCTTGATATGGTAATGTTGTAAGTAGGTGTATGATAGATACTCTTACAACACACTTAACGTGTAAGTTCCATAGACCTTGGCCTTACACACAAAGGAATGATAGAGATCATACCACGCTGCATATGATAGAGGTCAAATGCATGGACCATATCATCTCACTTTACACATTAGATATTTGCATCTTATATTGCTAGTTTGGCGCTTTTATTAGCATTATAAGATGATCCCTCATTTAAATATCAAGATAAAATGTGTTCTTCCTTAAGTATGCACCATTCTATGGATCGTGTTTCGAGACATCACGTGATGATCAGGTGTACTCGACTCTACGCTTTCATACAACGGGTGTAAGACAGTTTTACACACGCGAATACTAAGGTTCTTACTTGGCGAGCCTAGCATGTACAGACATGGCCTCGGAACATGGTCCGAAAGGTTAAGCATGAGTCATATAGTTGATATGATGCCCATATAGATGCTCACCTTTGAAGCTACACCGACTCACGTGATGATTGGACTTTGTGTAGTGGATTAGGTTCATGTAATCACCAAAAAGACACGAGGGATGTCTTTTTCGAGTGGGAGTTCATTAGTCATTTGGATTAGTTGAACTCAATCTATCATAAACTTAGTCTAAATAAACTTTACAAATTCTATGGTAGGATGGCACCACCTACTTTTAATTTCAATGTGTTCATGGACAAAGAGGAACTTGCTGCGAATGGTAGCAACTTCACCAACTAGGCTGTGAATTTGAGGATTCTCCTCACTACTGCACAAAAGCAATATGTGCTAGAGGCGCCGCTAGGCCCTCCACCAGCTCCTGATGCCCCTGATGAGGAAAAGAATGCCTATATAACTTGTCAGGAGGACCACAACTTAGTTCATTGCGGCATATTGTATGGGCTAGAGCTAGAACTTCGAAAGCGTTTCGAAAATCGCAATGCCTTTGATACCATGGGAGAATTGAAAATGATTTTCGATACCCATATTGCCGTAGAGAGTTATAATGCTTCTGAAAAGTTTTTTAGCTGCATGATGGCGGAGAACAGCTCTATTAGTGAGCATGTACTCAAAATGTCTGGGTACGCTGATAAGCTTGTGTCCTTGGGAATATCGATTCCCATTGACCTAGGCATACATCATGTTCTCCAATCTCTGCCACCTAGCTACAAGAGCTTCGTGATGAACTATAACATGCAGGGCATGAAGAAGTCTCTTCCCGAGCTTCTGTCTATGATTAAGACTACAGAAGTGGAGATTAGGAAAGAACATCAAATGTTGATGATCAATAAGACCACCAGTTTCAAGAAGGACAAGAAAGGCAAGCAGAAGGGAAAGAAGGGCGGCAAATCTGTTGCTGCACCTGAAAAGAAATCCTGAGCTGGCCCTAAGTCTGATACCGAGTGCTATTATTGCAAGGGGACTGGCCATTGGAAGCGCATCTGCCCCAAGTATTTGGCGGACAAGAAGGCTGGCAAGGCAAACAAAGGTATATGTGATATACATGTTATTGATGTGTACTTGACTAGTACTCACAGTAGCACCTAGGTATTTGATACGAGATCGGTTGCTAATATATGTAACTCGATTCAGGGGCTACGAAACAAGCGACAGCTAGCAAGGGATGAGGTCACGATGCGGGTCGGCAATGGATCAAGAGTTGCTGTGATCGCCGTCGGAACGCCGCCTCTCCATATGTCGTTGGGATTAGTGATAAATCTAAATAATTTTTATTTGGTGCCTGCATTGAGCATGAACATTGTATCTGGATCGTGTTTGATGCGAAGTGGTTATTCCTTTAAATCTAAAAACAATGGTTGTTTGATTTATATGAATGATATCTTTTATGGTCATGCACCTGTGTTGAATGGTTTATTTCTGTTGGATCTCGATAGTAGTATTACGCATATTCATAATGTTGATGCTAAAAGGATTAAACTTGATAATGATATATCTGCATATATGTGGCACTGCCGTCTAGGTCATATTGGCGTTAAACGCATGAAGAAACTTCATTCTGATGGAATTTTGGAATCACTTGATTTTGAATCATTTGATACATGTGATCCGTGCCTTATGGCCAAGATGACTAGAACGCCGTTTTCCGGTTCAATGGAACGGGCGACAGATTTATTGAAAATCATACATACTGATGTGTGTGGACCAATGAGTGTGTCGACACGAGGTGGATATCGTTATTTTGTTACTTTCACGGATGATTTGAGTAGATACAGGTATATCCATTTGATGAAACATAAGTCTGAAACCTTTGAAAAGTTCAAGGAATTTCAGAATGAAGTGGAAAATCATCATAACAGAAAGATCAAATTTCTGCGGTCCGACCATGGAGGAGAGTATCTTAGTTACGAGTTTAGCACACATATGAAAGACTGTGGAATAGTTTCACAACTCACGCCTGCCGGAACACCACAATATAATGGTGTGTCGGAACATCGTAATCGTACTTTGTTGGATATGATTCGATCTATGATGTCTCTGACTGACTCGCCACTGTCATTTTGGGGTTATGCACTGGAAACCGCTGCATTCACTTTAAATCGGGCACCATCTAAATCCGTTGAAACGACACCATATGAATTATGGTTTGGAAACAAACCTAAGCTGTCATTTATTAAAGTTTGGGCATGCGATGTTTATGTGAAGAAACTTCAGCCGGATAAACTCGAACCCAAAGCGGAAAAATGCGTCTTCATAGGATACCCTAAGGAAACGATTGGGTATACCTTCTATCACAGATCTGAGGGCAAGGTCTTTGTTGCCAAGAATGGATCCTTTCTTGAGAAGGAGTTTCTCGCAAAAGGTGTGAGTAGTCGGAAGGTAGAACTCCAAGAGGTTATTGAACCTTCTCTTCATGAAATGGCGAGTAGCGCATCACCGGAAGTTGTTTCGGAGTTGACTTCACCTAATGAAGAGAGAGCTAATGATATTGATCATGAAACTCTGAAAGAGGACACTACCGAACCTCACAGGTCAAGCAGGACACATGCAGCTCCTGAACTATACGGCAATCCTGTTATGAATTTCATGATTGATGAAATAGATGCCCTGCGACGTATGAAGAAGCGATGATGAGCCCGAATTCCAACAAATGGCTAGAAGCCATGAAATCCGAGATGGAATCCATGTATGAAAACCAGGTTTGTACCTTGGTGGACTTACCTCACGATCGAAAGGTCGTTGAGAATAAATGGATTTTCAAAATAAAAACTAATGCTGATGGTAATGTGACCATCTATAAAGCTCGACTTGTCGCAAAAGGGTTTCGACAAATTCAAGGAGTTGACTATGATGAGACATTCTCTCCCGTAGCGATGCTAAAGTCGGTTAGGATTATGTTAACAATTGCTGCATATTTCGATTATGAAATATGGCAGATGGATGTCAAAACCGCGTTCCTCAATGGTAATATTGAAGAAGAGTTGTATATGATATAACCTAAGGGTTTTGTCGATCCTAAGGATGCTGATAAGGTATGCAAACTTCAACAATCCATCTATGGACTGAAGCAAGCATCCCGGAGTTGGAATCTCCACTTTGATGAGGTGATCAAAGAGTTTGGATTTGTCCAAACTTATGGAGAGGCTTGTATTTACAAGAAAGTGAGTGGGATCAATGTGGCATTTCTGATATTATATGTGGACGACATATTGTTGATTGGAAATGATATAGATCTTTTAATTAGTGTTAAAAGTTATCTAAATAGCAAATTTTCGATGAAAGACCTTGGTGAAGCTTCATATATATTAGGCATTAAAATCTATAGAGATAGATCAAGTCGCCTAATTGGGCTATCGCAAAGTACATACCTTGATAAGATATTAAAGAAGGTTAATATGGACAGAAGTAAGAAGGGGTTCTTACCTATGTTGCAAGGCAAGACCTTGAGTAAGACTCAAAGTCTGGCTACGGCGGAAGAAAGAGAGATAATGGATAAGATCCCCTATGCCTCAGCCATAGGCTCTATAATGTACGCCATGCTATGTACAAGACCGGATGTGGCACATGCTATTAGTTTGACTAGTAGGTACCAATCTGATCCAGGCTCGGAACACTAGATAGCGGTCAAGAATATCCTTAAGTACTTAAGAAGAACTAAGGATATGTTTCTTGTATACGAAGGTGAAGAAGAGCTAGTCGCTAAGTGTTATGTCGATGTTAGCTTTGACACCAATCCGGATGACTCTAAGTCTCAATCCGGATATGTATTTCTCTTGAACGGACCAGCAGTTAGTTGGAGGATATATTGTGACAACAATGGAGCCATAGCTAACGCCAAGGAACCAAGGGCTCACAAGAATTCCAAGTATATTAAGCGCCGGTTTCACTCCATCCGCGAGCATGTCAAGGATGGAGATATAAAGATTTGTAAAGTACACACGGACCTAAATGTAGCAGATCTGTTGACTAAAGTTCTCCCTAGGGCAAAACATGATTAACACCAGAACTCCAGGGGTGTTAGATTTATCACTATGTAAACTAGATTATTGTCTCTAGTGCAAGTGGGAGACTGAAGGAAATATGCCCTAAGAGGCAATAATAAAGTTGCTATTATGTATTCCTTGTATATGATAGATGTTTATTTTGCATGCTATAATTGTATTGATAGGAAACATCAATACATGTGTGTTTAATAAACAAAAAGGTTCCTAGTTATGCCTCTCTTATAGACTAGCTCATTGATTAACAAGATGATCAAAGTTTCCTGATCATGGACATTGGATGTTGTTAATAACGAGGTCACAGCATTTGTGAAATAATGTGATGAACATTCATCCGAAGTATAACATTACGATCAAAGTCATTATGTTTATATTGCTATAACATCATATGTAGTAATATTTATCCTTAGACGATGAGATCATGTTAATTGCTAACACCGGAAGAGTATCTTGATAACATCAAACGTCACACCATAACAGAGTGACTATAAAGGTGGGTTCAGTGCTACGAAGGTGTTATGTTGAGGCTCATGGATCAAGAGTGGAATTTGTCAATCCCGATGATGGATAGATATACTCTGGGTTCTCTGGGTGATATCACATTAAGATAGCTTGCAAGCAAGTGATGTGATCACTAGAATGTTATATCACGGGAACAAGAAAAGAGTGCACGTCGGTAACGAGATCAAACTAGGTATTTGGATACTAATGATCGAATCTCGGACATGTATTCTATCATGAGACAAAGGGATTAAGTTACTAGCGTTAAAGGTTCTCACGATCACAGAAGTCATCGTTGAATATTCATGAGTCAGTATGGATCTCCAGGTCTCGCTTCTGATTATTGATTTGAGAGGGGTCTCAATCATGTCTGCATTATTCGCAAACCATAGGGTGACACACTTAAGGGTTGTCGAACACATTTTGGAGCACATATGTTTCAGAAGAAAGAATTGCAAAGCGTTGGAATTATTTCGATGATAACCGGAATTGTTTCGGGATTTTATGTGAATGTTTGTTAATTAAAGTAATTAACAAAATTCTGAATAAAATATATAAAAGAGTTTTATTAAATGAGAGTTGCATTAAATTTGGTGGAAATGTAATGCATGTGAGTGGAACTTTGGGTGGAGCTTGAATTGATGTGAGTGGAGCTTCCACCACATGAATGAGCAAGAGGTGGGGGCACCCCCCTTGGTCGCCGGCCATGGGAGAGGAGGAGCCCCCTCTCCTCCCTCACAAAGCACACCTCCTCATGAAGGATCTCTCTCCCCCTCTAGATATATTCCCCCATGGTCTTGGATTAGCGAGATACATGTTCCCGGTGGCCTTGCGTCTGGAAGGAGTTGCTGCTTCCGCTAATTCGCTAGACCAAGGAGGTGGAGGTTGTCTAGTGACTTGAACATGTTGCGAGGACGGATGCGCTGCTGATTTGGGGCGCTAGGACTTCCACACAATCTTGAGATCGGCAAGCATACGACTACATCATCAACGAGTTCCAACTCGTTAACAAAACTCTGTTGTCTTCAAGGCTAAGTTCTCTATGGATGTATATTCACCCGTTGCTTTGTATCTAGTAGATAGATCTTGGCGTATAGTTCTCATCGTAGGAATTTTTTTCTATGTTGCGAACCCAACATATGGGTAGACATGTCGTACGGATAGAACACATAGCAATATGTGGGCATTGATTATCTAGTTTCTACCCCCTTTTATGTTCTTGTTCATATCGCGACACTGTTTGATGAAGCGGCCCCCAACCGACCTCATGTGGTGATTCATGAGACTGGTCCACATATCAAAGTGGCTTAGGGGGTGTCTATCTCTCTACGGTAGTTGATATGGCATCGACATTGGAGGGCCCTGAAAAGGGAAGTAAAATGACAATCATTGAATCCATGTTGTGGCTCCACGTTCATAGGTGGGAAGGGGTTCTACCACGAAATCCCTAAAGCCGTGTAAAACTTACAATAGATAATATAGAGGCGTCTATGTTTATTGTTGCATAGGGGCATGTGTTGAGACATGGCAATGACAAGCTATTGATAATTATCAAGATGCTATAACCACATCATAACACTTTACTTTTTGAAGTATTACTTATTATGCTAGTATAATTACATATTCGATAGTAGCATAGTAAGATAATCCCTCACAGTATTCTAGTTATCGTATTCCCCTTCTGTGTGCACCACCAAGAAAGTTCTTCGGTATGAGGCAGACCATGACGATCGGGTGTCAGACATATCTATGTTCACATATAGTGGATGTAAGCCATGTTACACTGCGAATACACACAAGTTAGCACTAGCAAGCCTAGCATCTGTAGATATGGCCTCAGAATACAAGAGACCGAAAGGTCGAGCATGAGTCACATGGATGATGTGATTGACATTAGGGAATGTCTACCTTTGATGCTGCATTGATGGTCGTGACAATCGGGGGAGGTGCAAAGGATTGGGATCATGTGATCACTAAACGAGTGGAGGGATGTCCGTTTGAGTGGGAGTTATTTTTGTTGTAAGTACGGTAGTATAATTAAAACTTGAACTCATTATTATAAACATGCTCTAAACACTTTGCAAATCCATTGTAGATGTCTCGTCCACCCACCTTCAGCCTTAGCACTTTCCTCGAGAAGGACAATGTAACACCCTAGCATTAGAGCTTAGAAATAAGCTGAACACAGGTGTGTGCATTACATTCATGCATAGAAAATCTGGATAATTTTCGCGCTTTTAAATAAAAACTTGTCAATGAGATTGAAGCTTCTCTTAACTTGGTGGAACTGAAGTAGATCATCAAGTTGACTGCGATAAGTTTCAATATGACCTTTGCTAAAACGTTATCTTTGGGTAATATAATTTGATCTAAGGGTAGATCAAATGTAATAAAACTAAGGCTCAACACACTATTTAAAACGAGTACTAGATCTCCTAGAGATCATTACATGGTATTCCATATCAACTCAAGGATGAATAGTTAATATTTTAAGAGTGATATTAAGGTATTACCTATAACAAACCCTGAATATCAATTTAAGTATGTAACTCAAGTAAAGAAAACTTTATAACTAAGTCTTGATACACTTGATTGCCATAGTGATACCTACCATGGGTATCATGGTAGTTCTTAAATATCAATTCTTATCACAAAGGAAGTATAATGGAAGACAAGCAAAGAACAGGCATCTCATACCTTAATGTCGTGTTAATAGTTAACAATCCTATCTAACCAAGTCCTAGTGTCATTGGATCATCCCTATTGAGTGACCAATCCTTGATCTAGAACTTGTTAACCTTTAGCTTTGACCTATTATTGTAACCTTCCAAAGACCTTAAGTAATTTAATAGATGGAGGAACTGGATATGGTTGAGTGTGCCATCATCAATGGAATTAGATCCTTAGTGGTGATCAAACCATTTGATGTTGGAGGAGATAACTCACTCATGAGTAACTAGAAGAAGTATTTAAACCCAAGAGTTTAAATAGTAATTTAGAGCTTTGAGAAAGCTAGCAGTGTTTGTATATCAAATAATAATCTTGTTAAGCTAAGAAGGAATAAGCCTAAAGTAAGTTTCCTTAACAAGATAAAGCCTTATGGAAAGACTAGTAAAAATTTACTACTTAGTTGATGATAGATCTTGATCAAACAATAAGAAGTCTAAGCTTTGTTTGATCAAATGATGGTGGTCATTATTCTCAAGCCACTTGAGAATAGATGACTAGGTGTTGAAGAAGAGTTGTGAGTATACCAAAATAGGTAGAGCCCTAGTAAGCTGAATCATCTAGCTTGATCTTGAGAAGTCAAGCTAGAGTATAAGGAAGTATACAACATGAGTTGTATGGAGTAGTTGGAGGCATAGTAGTTCAATCAAGTTAATACAAGAACAAACTTGTATTATGGGAGTAGTGCCATACCTATTCTAGAGGATTGATATCACATGTGATATAAAGAGAATTATCACCTTGCAGGTCTTGGAAGAAGTTGCAAGATTTAGTTAAGGAAGTTAATAGATGGAGTTAGCAGTAGCTACACTGATAGGTATACCAATGGTACTTGTTTCAGAGAAGTTATATATTAGGATTAAGAATGGAGTATTGTTGAAGTGACATGCCCATGTCATCATATGATGATGGATATGGTGGAGTCAGATGATTGTCTTATTCAGGAAGATGCGATCTTTGTGAATAAGATAAGAGAGATTTATAGAGTTTATTTAGGAAAGGGATTCCTTATCTAAGGATAACCTTAGTGAGGTATTAAGGTAAGGATTCTTTAGAAGCCTTAACCAAGAGCATATCAACATAGGACTAGAATCATGTCTACCTCTTTGTTTAACATCCTAGAATAAAGAGGGTAGTAAACCAATTCCTATTTTGAGGAAGCCAATGGATAGTATCTCTTAATCAAATGAAATGTCTAAGAGATGAGTAGAATATCAGATGAGTGTTTATGTATGAAAACCTTGTCTTCTCTATCATCAAAAAACCCATATACCTATATTTTAATAAACCTTGGCATTTCTCTGCCAATAATTGTTATTGATTCATGATTACTTAATCAAGATTGTTCTATGGTAATTCTAAACACTACAAAGCAAGTAGAATTGGATTTGGTGAAATCACCAAATAGGTAGAACCATAGAATTCAAATCACCATATTATAAACCCAGGATTTAAACCAACATCTTATATGGTTATTAAAAGAGGTTAAATATACATATATTCCATGACTATCACTCACCATCATAAATCATTAGCGTCTTGAACCACTACTAATACATTATTTTAGTCGTAATATAAATCATTCCTATAAGATTTTCTTATAGGAAATAAACCTTAAAACCCTAAATTATATTTACCTTATTAAATAAAAGAACCTTACATATAGTAACATATTTTGTATACACCAGAAGAAATATAGAGAAATTGGTTATAATTAACCTTTATCATAATATCCATGTCTTATAAAAATTCTGGATATTTAAATCCTTATGGAAATTCATATTTGAATTGGTTTTGTAAAAAAATACAAATCTGAAATCAAAACAGAAAATAGAAAAAGAAAATAGAAAGAAAAAAGATCTGGCCGAGCCAGCAGGACAGCCCAGAGTCCTCTCTGCCTGTCTACCGCCCACATCGGTCCAACAACATCAGCCCGTATGCAGCCCAAGTCAGCCACCTGGCCCGATACCGATTCGTCATGTTCTTCCAGTTGTCGTCCACCTCCCGGTCGAGCCAAGCTGCTCGCTGGTCATGTCCTCGTTGTCGGCGTGTGCCAAGATCCGCGCCGCCGCCCCCGGTCACCTATAAAGTCACCTCCGTGCCGCCAAGAACGAACCCTAGCCCGTATTCCTCTTTCTCTTCCCCTCTGTGCAAGAAACCGTAACCTCACCGGAGATCCATCGTGTCGCCGTTTCCGGTCACACCAGGCCAAGCCGAGGCTACCATTGTGTTCCCCGTTCTTCTCTCGGTCATCTCACGGAAGGAATCGAAGCCGCGTGCCCTCGTCGAGCTTCCCGGCAGCTTCTTCTCCGACGCCGACCATCGTTGATTCCCGCTGCTACAGCGCTCCTCCGACCTCACTAGCACGCTCTTCAGCTTCGTGGTGAGCTAACGGTGCTTGTGCACCTTCTCAATTTCTTCCTAGCACTTTGTATCGTATTATTGCCGTGCGCTGCTATCGGCCGCCGCAGAGGATGGTCGTCGGAGCACCTCCGGTGACCAAAAAGGGGCGGCGACACTACCCCTTGACTCTGCTCGCTCCCCTCTCTCCAATGAACCTAGCCATGAAGCCCCGTGCACAACCGATCGACGGATTCGTGCTCAAACTGAGAGCTACTCCGTTGCTGACGTCACCATGCCATCATGGTGATTTCATAAATATTTTTCTTTATTTTTTTTGATAATCATTTCTATAATAAATAAATTCCTGGATATTACGTGGCATAGGTCCCACTAGTCAGTGGCTTGGGGTAGATTAGACTGGGTATGAAAAGTCTGTACCATGCTAACATCATCACTGGCGCAATAAAATATTTAATATTTATTTTTAATTTAGGAAAATGATTAAATCTTAGAATTGGAATATCTTTTGTTTTATAATTCAGAAAAATATTTATAATATATCAAAATGATCAAAAAAATAAATTCTATATTATAAACTTATTATCAAATATTATTGTGTTAACTATTTAAATAATTATTATTTAATAAAGATTTTATAAGTAATAATACTTTGCAAATTCATATTTTAATATTGGTAAATAAGAAAAATATCAATAATATACTAAAATTCTTGGAAAAATACGAACTAAACTATAAAAATATAAACTTAAAATATTACATTACTTAAATAAGTATTTATTATTTATTTAGTATATATAAGTGATTAAAATTTGTAAAAATCATACCTTATTATTTAAAATTCAAAAAATACTTATAATATACCAAAAATGATCACAAAAATGTAATCTATATATTAAAAATCTCAAATCTCCCTTTTAAAGTAAAATAAAAGGTAAAGGTTTAATAAAACTAGTTTAAACCCTTTTCTTTTATTTCTTTTAGCATTATTTGTTTAAAGTCTAAAAGTGTAACAACATCATCAATTGAGGTTTAAATGAAATTAACATAGGTTTAACTATTTTAAAAATATTAAAAGTAATCCTTGCATATTTTTCTAAAGCCCTAATTAATTATTAAACTTGCTTAAGGAATCTTTTAGTTACCATAACCCATTTGAGTGCTTTAATATTGCATATTACTTGTTGTATTTACTTATTGTTTCACACACACTCTCACAAGCCTTAATAAGAAACACAAGTGTGAATCTAGTATAAAAGTGCAACACATCTCAAAGGACTCATCACAAACTCCAAACCCTAGATTAGGTATGATTGTTACGGGGATTCGCGTTTATCAAACTTTATTACATTACTTATGCATAACTGCATCTTGCTTCTTTAAACATTAGTCCTTACCGGACCAATGATGTTGTTTACAGAAATTGGATTTTGTATTGTCTTGAAGACTATGAGTGCATAATCTTGCAATCACAAAAGGTAAGTTCACAACTTTCTCATGTCCTTTGATTATTTTCTATCAAATGTTTGTAACTCAAAGGTTGTCATCACCTGCATTTCAAAAAGGTTAGAAAACACTATTTTCATAACAATATGATTATGGATTATTTACCAAATGGTAATAATCTATTGATACAGTTCTAGTGGTAAAGGAACATACCATCTAGGACTTAACAACCAATGTCACCAGTGATTCTAGCACCGTATATTACGCGTCAACCATAAGACTTGGAATGGGACGAGAAAGTCAGTTGTATCTTCTCCCTTTCGCATGGACGGATGACCTTATCGTGAGGCTGTTGATTTCTCGTGGAGTTCCAGAGAATCAAGCACATGGGTGGGACCCCTTAGTTCCCCGCGAGCTAGGTGTCTAGATTATCTGTTCATCTCTGACTAGGTATGAGTTCACCATAGCTGATGGTGACCGCCAGACAGAACTATGTACGGAGTCTCCGAGAAGCTACCCAAAGAGTAACTGTGGTAGTTGTTTCGGGGGATCGTGTCTCATGCAGGGTTGCGGAGAGGGCAGTACTGTCTTGGATCTTAGACTGGGCCCCATACCAAGGAAGTGTGGACAAGCTCGTGGCTTGGTTGTGCAACAAGGCTAAGGTCTCTTGTGGGAAAAGTGACGCACCTCTGCAGAGTGTAAGAATTGTGACATGTTACTCCCTGTTCCGGGAAGGAGCTACAGACGCGGCAGGAAAGGAACTCCATGAAGTTCTTGTCAACCTGTGAAGGCTATTAGACATAGTTTTCAGAATAAAAGCAACCTTTGAAGAAATGTTTACGAAAACCTGCATTGCCTACGACCTATGGTCTGTGGCTGTAGAGATAGTGCATCATACACTCCTTTTTAGTGAACTTGCTGAGTACGCTCGTACTCAACCGTACATTCTTAACCCTTGCTAGGTCTTAAGCCGATGAAGACAACGCCAACATCAATCCCTGCTCAAGAAACCATCATCGACAACTAAAGTTCTTCAATAAAGTCAATGAAGTCCACATAGACGGGAACCAAAGTGAAGACTAAGTTCTTAAGTAGATAGAAGTAGATTCTCTAGCCATAAAACCTACTTCTGTAGAGCATTGCAATAGGAGCAATGGCAAGCCAAATAGTATGTATACTAGTCATAGTTACTAGATAGTTCTGAGTTATTACTTCTGGTTCTTCTTTCTAAGAAGTTTCTTTCTCTCTATTTAACCTAGAGTAATCTCTGGATCTTTTGTAAAGAGTCGAGTTGTAATGAGAACGACTAGCGGGAGTGCGCTCTTCAGGAAGCGCGTGTTTTGGCTGCAGCGTGCATGTTTTCGGCCGCACGGCAGCCTGACACGTGGCCTGTGGAAGTTCAACCGTGCGTATTTCTGGCTGCTCGGCAGCGCGTGTATTTCTGGCCGCACGGCAGCGTGTGTATTTCCGGCCACATGGCAGCCCGACACGTGACTAGCTGCTCATGTAGTGCACGCGATGAAAGGCAGTTCCACGTTGTGCAATAAGGCAGTGCACGAGCGGTGTAACTCGTTTACTGTCGATCGAAAGCAGTGCAACGCAGTACACCGTGCACTCCAAGAACATCGCGCAGTGCACTGCGACCTTAGGCAGTGCAATGCAGTACAACAAGGCAGTGCATGGACGGTGCACTGCTTGAACACCGCGCAGTGCACTATGACCGAAGGCAGTGCAAGGCAGTACAACGAGGCAGTACACTGCTAGGACACCGCGTAGTGCACTGCGAACTAAGGCGATGCAACGTAACAACAAGGCAAAGCAGATGCATGGGCGGTACTGCCTGGTATAGTACATCGACACCGCATACGAACTAAAGCGCATGCAACACGGAACAACAGGGCAGTGCATGGACGGTGCACTGCCTGGAAAGTGCATAGTTCACTGCCTGGACACCACGCAGTGCACTACAAACTAAGGCAGTGCAACACCGAGGAACCAGGAAGTGCATGGACGGTGCACTGCCTGGACAATGCATAGTACACTGCGTGGACACTGCGCAGTGCACTGCGAACTAAGGCAGTGCAACATAGAACAACAAGGCAGTGCATGGACGGTGCACTGCTTGGATAGTGCGTAGTACACTGCCTGGACACCGCGCAGTGCACTACGAACCAAAAGGCAGTGCAACCTACGCATCAAAGGCAGTACGAGAAAAAAGTTCGTCGAAACATATCAACAATGGATCTAGTTTTGAAGATCTGGACATGACTAGCAAGGCTGTGAAAACGGATATCGATTTGGATTCTCTGTTTGAAAGATATCGCAGTTTTTATGTTCAAATCTACAAAAATAAAAGGAAAAAGGACCCACGACCCTGTCCGCATCCACCACGTTCCGCATGGGAGAAGGCTGGTACAGCGTGTGAGACACTCCGCGCCCGCCACGTGCAGGCAGCAACAGCGTCGCGGAGCATTCTCCCATGAGGGCGCCCTTTTTCTAGCCTTTTCGAGTTGTAATCTATAGTCATGTCTTGGACCTGCTGTGTTTCTGTTGTACCACTCCGAGGGATGTAATACTAGTGAATGGTGTTTCATTGGTGTTATGTCAACGACTATAGTGTACTACATCATGAAGTGGTATGCTGGACCGTCGCAGCTGGTATCAGAGCATATGCTTTGACCTTAGGATTAAAACCTTTTAGGAAGATCTGTAGGTTGGATAGTGACTATAGGAGCCATCTTATCTAAACCAAAACTTGTGATGGATATCCACTTGAGGATAAACCTTGTCACACTTAAGTTGGATGTTGTTATCATCTTTCTTAAGGATTAGTTATATGTATTCTCTAGAGAAATTATATTTTAGAGAAGCTCTAAATAGGTGTAACACCACTAAGATATCTCAATTAAGTTAAAATATCAAAGAAGATTACGATTAAGATTAGAATATCATGTGGAGTAGTATTAGTGATGGAGTCTATATTTAGAACTCCTGTGAAGTAGCAGAATTTACCACTAGTTGATACCACTTTACCATATAGAGTAGACCATTAGAGTATGTATAGATACAATTGGAAGTAAATCATGTGGCATTCACTTGAGAATTCCATGTGATGGAGTAAAGTTTTGTTAAGAATCATTAATATTAAGCTAAGAAGAAGAGTCGTCTTGATGAGATAAGCTATTTAATCATGATGACTAGGTAAATCTTAACAAGTTCATGGTGAGAATAGCTCCGAGACCA
Source organism: Avena insularis (assembly GCA_023614405.1). Classification (NCBI taxonomy): domain Eukaryota; kingdom Viridiplantae; phylum Streptophyta; class Magnoliopsida; order Poales; family Poaceae; genus Avena; species Avena insularis. The sequence continues at coordinate 34,614,312 of CM042696.1, read as the reverse complement.
TGAGAAGTCTGTAATTAGGACAAGTATTTGGTAACTAATCTAGTAATAACAGTAAGTAAAGAACAATGAAGGTCTATGATAGAAGTCATAGGTGCCATAATATTACAATAATTTTGGGATTAAGGTAGTAACTACAATTTTGTTAGTAGTTTTGAGAGATCTATGATGATAGTTTACGATAGAATAGAAAATTGGTAGTCTTTAGTAGTCCCGAAAGAAAGGTAAGAGGTTAGTGAAAACCAAAGTGAGATCACTTTGCTCAAAATTATCCTGTTGCAGTTGGGCAGTTTGGGTAAAATAATGAGACAAAGAGTAGTTTAACCCCTAAGTGCTAAGTATCACGAGGTAAACCTATACTAGGAAGTGTCATATACTACACAGATAAGCCTGAATTCTAGAGGTATTATACTCAACTACTATATTCTAGGCTTAGAATGATGTGTGCTATATGTACCACATTTGGATTTTTGGTTTTTCTTTGGATCTTCTTGATTGACTAGGTCTATGACTGAAGTGGAACTTTATGGGCATATGCATGCTGTTTCATGGAGTTCTTACTTGATGTACATGTCTAGTGGGGAAAATGGGTTCGCGTGAGGGAGAGGCGAATTATCAATCCAATGAAGGGAAGGTGAAGGCTCGTGATATGAGGCTGACACAACAAAATGAGGTTAGAGACCCAATTCCCAAGGAAGTACAAATTCAAATGCTGCATTTAATTCCCAACGAAGGAGTTTTTCAGTATATGAAGGGTATGGAAGATGAGAGAAAGGCTGAAATAGAGAGGCGGGATCAGATCTATCAGGAGACTTTAATTAAAATGCAAGAGAAGCAACCTGAGGAATTATATCCAAGGGTTAAACTAGTGAAGTTCTTACAAACCAAGCCTTGGAGTTTTTCCCTGGTAGAAGAACCTTGGGATGTGGAAAATTGGTTAATGGATACATCTCGGAAGCTTAAAAGTGTGGGATGTAAGGATGAAGAAAAGGTGCGATATGCAACTTATCTATTGACCAGAACTGCAGCCATGTGTTGGGAGAAGTGTAACACCCTCAAATCGGCCCTATGCAAGTTTTAGCCCTTTCCGCCAAACCCGCATAGAAACGATTCAAGGACGCCCACCAGGCACTTTCGTGCGGGTGGAAAAACAAAGTAATACCATTACACAACAGTCCTCGATGGGACCCACAGAACAGATATATATACAACAGCGACTCAGCGAGTCAAGAATACAGATATACAATACCAAGATCCAAGTCACCTTGAAAACAATAAAGCGTCCGACTACGGAAAAGATGCAAATGGGGCTAAGAGCCCTGAAGTATAACCAATGGCGTCCATAACCCTGCCCAGGCCAAGCCGGAAGGGTAACCCTGCTAACGACGTCGATCTCAAACCTGCTAAAACAAAAGGGGTGCCAACAAAGGGAAAAGGAAAAAGAGGAGCGTTAGTACTGAGGCCAGTACATGGCGAGGCTAGAATACGGCGGCTCTCGCCTACATAGGTATGGTGGGCTGAAGCGGCAGCGCAGTGGCACTAAACAACCTATAGAGACTCGATACAACCGGCGGTTATTAGAGAGGGATAAGAAAGACCTAATCGGATCCAACCTGATGCTAACACCAATCATACCCATCCTGGTATTTCCCCCTCGAGACCAAACGAGGAAGTCATACCAAGGAACTCACACAGTTGGCAATTTTACTCATTCCGTTATAGTTGCAGCACTTACTAATCAGATATAGATAGCCTGAGTCATCCTAATAGCATAAGTAGTGGGCAGTTTCAGTTAACATTCCGTTGTAGTTGGAACATTTACTAGTCAGATATAATTGTCCTGAGGAATCCCAAAACCCAGCAGTTGTTGGTACTTTTATCACATTCCGTTGGAGTTGCAATACTTACTAGGCATATATAACAAACAACCCAGATCCACCAGTTGTGGCATTTTTAACATCCATTCCGTTATAGTTGCTTCTGATTACTAGTCACATATTAAGTCAAATTTATAGCACTATTTTAGTTATGCTTGTCTATGATCGAGATACTATGCTCCAAGTCGTCCATAACCGCGGACACGGCTTTCAGAAAGTTTTACCAGGGTGCAATAGCAACACACACTCGATCAACCTCGGAAAAACCAACTCAAAACCCAACGAGGCATTCACGACAAAGCGATCACAGGATTCAGAAATATTTCAGGGGGCCACCCCACTAAGCTACCTGCAACAAAGTAGGCCGGCTCCGGAACGGATCCAGGGTTTGCGTCAATGGCTGTAAACAACTGGGAACCCAAAAGTGTGACTGGGCTTGTCGATACAGCGAAAACACTGCGCGATCCTAAACAGTACAGGTGCTCCACGCACAATTGTAAATAAAGCAGTAAGCATGGCATAAGTACAGGATAGTAATAAAGCCCCAAACTACTTTGTGGCCCCAAGAAATATAAATGATTCAAGCTCTGGCTCAGGGGGGTCCATAAGGCCTCCCGGATGTGGATAGTGCGAAAAATCAAGGAACATGTATCAAGTACTCGGGGTCCTACGGGACACAAGTGGGCGTGGAAGAACCAAATAACATCTATTGTCCACCGATGCCTCTGCATTAGTTATATCTAGCATTTTAATGGTTGTAATTAAAGTCATGATCATCTCCACCAATAAGCATCTCCACCAATAAGCATCTCCACCATTAACATCTGCCAGCCTTTCAACAACTGTGGTACTTGACAACACGAGATCGCGCCTGAGCAAGCAACTACGACTCGCAAGGCCAGCTATCTACCAAACACGGGTAATAGGAGGTGTCCAAGGCAATATATATTCTACACGGGATATAACTGGTGTTCTGAAACTAAAGCATCGCGACACGGGTAGCAATAGATCAACAGGAGGAAGTAAAGACTATAAATGCAAAATATGTAGAAGAGGAAGAGATGCTCGGCTGGGAAACACTGCCGACGGATCATAGCCGGAGAACTTGTCGATACTCGCATCAACTCATCGGCCTAATCCGCGAAGAAGCAAACACTAGAAGAAACACCGGATGCAATATTTAATACTACGGCAGAAGATCCGGCATGATTATGATATGCTACAGATGCGGTGCAATTAGGCAATATTAAGCGGAACCGGGGTCCCGACAATTAATTAATAGGTTCAAGTTATTTTAAACCCCGCAATTTAAATGTTGTATTAACAGGGTGAAACATGGCATCGGTTCGCTACACCAATTTAAATGGAGCCCGAAATTAGACAACAATATTCCGCATATAGACTCCATATTTAATTATGAGGTGAATCGGCATAATGCCCCCAACCCACAAACATGTATGCAAGCATGAACAATTTATATGCAACAGATTTTATATAAAGCATTTATAAAATAGGGGCTCGGAAAAAGGTTCACACATTAGGGGCGAAGGTCTTGGTTCCGAGAGGTTCGGGTCCCGCGGGATCGGTCTTCGGGGTTTGGTCTTCGGATCTTCGGATCCGAGGTCTCGGAGGGGTTCGGTTCGGGGCTGAGAGGGAGGAAGGCGCCGGGTTCGTTCTGCAGAGTCCGTGAGGAGATCTTGGTGTTTCGGCATCACCGAATCCGTGAAGGAGGACTTGGGGTCTTCAAGTCCGTGTGGCGGTCTTGGCGTCCAGATCCCGGATCGGAGAACTTGTCGATCGTGTAGGAGGGCTTGGTGTTTCGAGACGAAGATCTTGTAATGGGGACGGTTCTCGCCCGTGGTTCTTCAGGCATGGCACCGTCTTCGGGTGGCATCATCTTGCGACGGAGAACTTATCGATGTTCTACATATGGATCCACGCAAGGTAGCGATTACACGGCAGAACGGAGCAGACCTTATTACGCAAAACAGGACAACACCACTACTAGAAACACCACAACAGAGAGCATGCTAGAGGGCCAACGAGTCCAAAGGCCCGTCCCTGACTGCAACTCATGGGACGCAGAGGCGGAGGCGGGGCTAGCTTGGCCCAGGGGTGGCCATGGCTGCCGGGGTGGAGCTCCTGCGGTGGTGACGGTGGCGGACGGAGGTGGCGGCGTGCGGCAAGATGCAGGGAGAGGCCGGCGGGGCGAGGTTCATGGGAGATGGCAAGGCCAACGAGGTGCTGGCGGGTGCGCCGAGGCGCCGAGAACGGGCGCCCGGCTGGTGCAGCGGGCTCGGGGGAGGGGAGGGGCCCTGGAAGGAGCGCGGCCGGGCGCTGGGTCGGGACGAGCCTTGGGACGGTGAGAGGAGAGCGAGCCAGGCGGTCCGGCGACGCCGAGTGGAAGAAGCGCAGAGGGTCGTCGGTCATAGGCGGCGGAAGGGGCTTCCGGCGGCGGGGTCGGCATGGCCGGTGCCGGCCGGCCTCGGGGGACGGTGCTGGTGAGCACTGGCGGCGGTGGAGATCGAGTGGGGTAGGTGAGGGAAGAGAGGAGCGGCGACGCGGGAGCTCGGGGGTTCGGCCCGGCGTCGGGGATGATGCGGAGAGGAGGGGGCGCCCGACGTGGCTCCGGCGTGCGGTGGCGCGGTCTTGACGAGGAGGGGCACGGAGGAGCCAGGGAGGGAGAGCCGCGGGGACGCGGGAGACGACAGGGACGATGGGGTGGGGCGGTGGTTGGTGAGCGAGAGGGAGAGACATGCGGGACAGGGTGGCGTCGGTGGTAGTGGGACCCACGGGGTGGGACCGGTCGCGGTTGGTGGGCAAGGGGAGCGTGTACACGAGCGGGAGCATGCATCAGGTGGTTGGGGATCGGTGTCCAGGTGGAGGAATTGGGGCGGGATCGAGGCAGAGCGAGCGGGTCGGCGTGCGGGGTAAGAGGTGGGGCCAGGGACGCGGTTGGACGCGGTCGGAAGAGGCGGCGCTCTTTGTGCGTGCTAGCGCGTGCCCAGGTGATGACTTGGGGTGGGTTGGTGAGGTGGCGGGTTCTGAGTGGACGGGGTGAGGTGGATGTGTGTGTGCGGTGGAGGAAGAGAGAGGAGTGGCGGCTGGTGGAGGGGTAGGTAGAGAGAGGAAAGGAAAAGGTCTAGGTAGGTAGGGTAGGATTTGGTTTTCCTGGTTTTTTCTTGGGGGTGGCCGGCTGGGCCGGTTCGGGCCTGGTTCGGGCCTGGTTCGGCTGCCCCCTAAAAATAATATAACTTTTATTTTAATTTAAAATAGACTTTTGGTAAATAGTTTTTAGACAATTAAAAGACCCGGGAAAGACCGGAGTCTTGATTTGAAATTAAGACGGGGAATATTTAGAAAACCAAACTAGGCTTTTAGAAAATAGTTTTAGACAAATAAATGCATGATGACATGACGATGCTCAAATGCAAGGTGGCATGATGACATGAGCAGGCGGTCATGACGATGCAATGCACAAAAACAACGAGAGTTTCTAGTAGTGGTTTTAGCGGGGCGCCACAAGAAGTCAAGGTTCACAACATTGGGAGAAGGTGTTAGTACCTGGGCTGAGTTCAAAAAGAAGTTTCGTGAAGAATTTGTTCATCGGAACAATGGGAAAATGAAGGAGGATGAAACCTTAGAAATGAAGAATCTTCCAGTTCTGAAACATGTACGGGAGTTTAATCGTTTATCCAAGTACATTAGAGTGGAAGTAAACATGGAGGCGAAACGACAAAGGAAGTTCATGAAGGGACTACAAGCAGTTATGAGGATGTAGCTTAGGATTGTGCGTACAAAGGAGTTTTAGGAATTATTGGATAGTGCACATATATCAGAAGGTGATGAGATTGTTGTACCTGAAGGAAAGAGGAAGAAAGTGCAAGAACAAACCACAACATGTCCTGATCCACCCATGATGTACAACACAAAGAAGAGATGTCACAAAGAAGAGATGTCCTAATCAGGGGCCACGTTATTAAGGAGTGCCCAAACCCTAAGATATTATGTTACCAATGTGGAGAACCCGGACACAGGATGATGTACTGCCTAAACCGACCGTTAACTCGTGGGTTGTCAACATGAGGAATAGAACCAATAAAAAGAAATGCAAGAGCATTTCTAGGAAAGTGTAACAAGTGTGGAATTATTGGACACTAGAAATCATGTTGTCCGGAACATGGGGAGAAATATGGAACATCCGTAGGAGGAAACTTAACATCCCCTGGATCATCTTCAAAGGATGGTGTTATTGAAGAAGGTACATCTTCCGAAAAATGGAAGTTCGAGACCATTACTCAAGTCAATCGGAATGAAGCAAGTGGTAAGTCAATACATTATTAGTTGTATAAGATGTTTCGTACATGCATTTAAGGAATAAGGGAATTCGTATAAGGGAGTGACGAGTTCCGATGATCAAGTTGAATACTTGCACGAAGAAGGAAGCTGAATATAAGTAGTATTAACACTATTTAGAAGGATGGATCAATCCCAACTCTCTATGAGCTGGCAATAAAAAGGTATAGTAGTGTTGAAAAAGGTGTGGAGCAACATAAAGGGATGAACTTATGTTCACTCAAAATAGGTGATGTTCCTAAGAAGCTAATGAAGTAGTTGTACCTAGTTCTTGGAAGTATCATGAATAAGTGCAAAGAAGAAGTCTTTGAATAAGGGGGGTATTCAAGCTCTGACAACACGGAGAGAATGCCAATAGTAAGTCAAAAACCTATAGGGTAATCCATACACCTAGGAGGACTGCATCTAGTATCTGTAGCTGGTATACTAGCGGTGTAGTGAAGTAGGTCATCTTTGTGTAATTTAAAGAGTATAAAACTTGGCCTAAGTTATGTTAGACCTAAGGAAGTACAAAATTAAAGATCGTCTTTCAAGACGCTTCGCGAAATTGGGCTTACCAAAGCAAAAATGATCAAAAGGTTAGAAGTAAAACAAATAGTGTTGGAAGATCCATTTCGGAGATCCACAACTATGTGGGTGTATCGCAAATTCTTTTGTGAAGCCTTATAGAGATAAAGTATAAGCTAGACAAAGACCAATATCCTTATTATTGAGTTGATGGATGCTATATATGCAAATTAGAGACCATTAGGAAACCTCAAGGGGGAGAGTAAACAATAAATACTGAAGTGTTGTTGACTAATTTCTGACTAAAGGTTGGAAAACAAGTACAAATGTATGGTGAGATTAAGCCTTATTCTCATAAGGTTATCAAAAATCATTTGTATAAAAGTACCTTCCAAGAGTATGTCCGGATGAAAGATTGAAGGAGATATAACTACTTAACCTAGTGGACTAGTGGTAAGGGGAAAATAGCTGGTAAGTTTCCCTTAAGAAGGAGGAGAGCCTACCAAAATAAGTCCAGTATAAAGTAGTAGGAAAGCCTAATTGGAATGGACCAAATGTGTCCTAAACCAATCCTAAATAGGATTGTAAGGATACACTCCAACAGATTGTAGTAGAAGGAGTATGATACATATTGGAAACGACAGACGGAAGTTGTCACGTATGAAGAGAATTCAAGGAAAAAAAACTGGATACGGGATACCCAATTATTCCCAACTAGGATCATAATGGAGTTAAGAAATGCCATGATCTATACAGGTCAACTCCTCATTTCGAAATGCAAGAGAGTACAAACTTCAAGGATGAAGTTTATTTTAAGGGGGAGAGCCTGTAACACCCCAGCATTAGAGATTAGAAATAAGCTGAACATAGGTGTGTGCATTGCATTCATGCATAGAAAATCCGGATAATTTTCACGCTTTTAAATAAAAACTTGTCAATGAGATTGAAGCTTCTCTTAACTTGGTGAAACTGAAGTAGATCATGAAGTTGACTGCGATAAGTTTCAATATGACCTTTGCGAAAACCTTATCTTTGGGTAATATAATTTGATCTAAGGGTAGATCAAATGTAATAAAACTAAGGCTCAACACACTATTTAAAAGGAGTACTAGATCTCCTAGAGATCATTACATGGTATTCCATATCAACTCAAGGATGAATAGTTAATCTTTTAATAGTGATATTAAGGTATTACCTATAACAAACCCTGAATATCAAGTTAAGTATGTAACCGAAGTAAAGAAAACTTTATAACTAAGTCTTGATACACTTGATTACCATAGTGTTACCTACCATGGGTATCATGTTAGTCCTTAAATATCAATTCTTATCACAAAGGAAGTATAATGGAAGACAAGCCAAGACCAGGCATCTCATACCTTAGTGTCGTGTTAATAGTTAACAATCTTATCTAACCAAGTCCTAGTGTCATTGGATCATCCCTATTGAGTGAACAATCCTTGATCTAGCACTTGTTAACCTTTAGCTTTGACCTATTATAGTAACCTTCCAAAGACCTTAAGTAATTTAATAGATGGAGGAACTAGATATGGTTGAGTGTGCCATCATCAATGGAATTAGATCCTTAGTGGTGATCAAACCATTTGATGTTGGAGGAGATAACTCACTCATGAGTAACTAGAAGAAGTATTTAAACCCAAGAGTTTAAATAGTAATTTAGACCTTTGAGAAAGCTAGCAGTGTTTGTATATCAAATAATAATCTTGTTAAGCTAAGAAGGAATAAGACTAAAGTAAGTTTCCTTAACAAGATATAGCCTGATGGAAAGACTAGTAAAAATTTACTACTTAGTTTATGATAGATCTTGATCAAACAATAAGAAGCCTAAGCTTTGTTTGATCAAATGATGGTGGTCATTATTCTCAAGCCACTTGAGAACAGATGACTAGGTGTTGAAGAAGAGTTGTGATTATACCAAAATAGGTAGAGCCCTAGTAAGCTGAATCATCTAGCTTGATCTTGAGAAGTCAAGCTAGAGTATAAGGAAGTATATAACATGAGTTGTATGGAGTAGTTGGAGGCATAGTACTTCAATCAAGTTAATACAAGAACAAACTTGTATTATGGGAGTAGTGTCATACCTATTCTAGAGGATTGATATCACATGTGATATATAGAGAATTATCACCTTGCAGGTCTTAGAAGAAGTTGCAAGATGAAGTTAAGGAAGTTAATAGATGGAGTTAGCAGTAGCTACACTGATAGGTATACCAATGGTACTTGTTTCAGAGAAGTTATATATTAGGAGTAAGAATGGAGTATTGTTGAAGTGACATGACCATGTCATCATATGATGATGGATATGGTGGAGTCAGATGATTGTCTTATTCAGGAAGATGCGATCTTTGTGAATAAGATAAGAGAGATTTATAGAGTTTATTTAGGAAAGGAATTCCTTATCTAAGGATAACCTTAGTGAGGTATTAAGGTAAGGATTCTTTAGAAGCCTTAACCAAGAGCATATCAACATAGGACTAGAATCATGTCTACCTCTTTGTTTAACATCCTAGAATAAAGAGGGTAGTAAACCAATTCCTATTTTGAGGAAGCCAATGGATAGTATCTCTTAATCAAATGAAATGTCTAAGAGATGAGTAGAATATCAGATGAGTGTTTATGTATGAAAACCTTGTCTGCTCTATCATCAAAAAACCCATATACCTATATTTTAATAAACCTTGGCATTTCTCTGCCAATAATTGTTATTGATTCATGATTACTTAACCAAGATTGTTCTATGGTAATTCTAAACACTACAAAGCAAGTAGAATTGGATTTGGTGAAATCACCAAATAGGTAGAACCATGGAATTCAAATCACCATATTATAAACCCAGGATATAAACCAACATCTAATATGGTTATTAAAACAGGTTAAATATACATATATTCCATGACTATCACTCACCATCATAAATCATTAGCTCTTGAACCACTACTAATACATTATTTTAGTGGTAATATAAATCATTCCTATAAGATTTTCTTATAGGAAATAAACCTTAAAACCCTAAATTATATTTACCTTATTAAATAAAAGATCCTTGCATATAGTAACATATTTTGTATACACCACAAGACATGTAGAGAAATTGGTTATAATTAACCTTTATCATAATATCCATGTCTTATAAAATTACTGGATATTTAAATCCTTATGGAAATTCATATTTGAATTGGTTTTGTAAAAAATACAAATCTGAAATCAAAACAGAAAATAGAAAAAGAAAACAGAAAGAAAAAAAGATCTGGCCGAGCCAGCCAAGTGGTCCTCTACGCTTTGTTTTACACCTGCTTGGTCCAACAAAGATCACCAGATGCGACCCAAGTCAGCCACCTGGCCCGATATCGATTCGTCGTGTTCTTCTAGTCGTCGTCCACCTCCCGATCAAGCCAAGCTGCTCGCTGGCCATGTCCTCGCCGCCGGCATGCGCCAAGATCTGCGCCGCCACCCCCGGTCGCCTATAAAGTCACCTCCGCGCCGCCAAGAATGAACCCTAGCCCGTATTCATCTTTCTCTTCCCCTCTGTGCAAGAAACCCTAACCTCACCGGAGATCCGCCGTGTCACCGTTTCCGGTCGCACCAGGCCAAGCCGAGGCTACCATTGTGTTCTCTGTGCTTCTCTCGGTCATCTCACAGAAGGAATTGAAGCCGCGCGTCCTCGCCGAGCTTCCTGACAGCTTCTTCTCCGACATCGACCGTCGTCGATTCCCGCCGCTACATCGCTACTCCGACCTCGCCAGCACGCTCTTCAGCTTCGTGGTGAGCTAACGGTGCTTGTGCACCTTCTCGATTTCTTCCTAGCACTTTGTATCATCTTATCGCCGTGCACTGCCGTTGGCCGCCGCAGAGGATGGTCGCCGGAGCACCTCCGGTGACCAAAAAGGGGCGGCGACACTACCCCTCGACTCGCCTCGCTCCCCTCTCTCCAACGAACCTAGCCACGAAGCCCCGTGCGTAGCCGATCGACGGGTTCGTGCTCAACCTGAGAGCAACTCCGTTGCTGACGTCACCATGACATCATGGTGATGTCATAAATATTTTTCTTTATTTTTTCGATAATCATTTCTATAATAAATAAATTCCTGGATATTACGTGGCATAGGTCACACTAGTTAGTGGCTTGGGGCAGATTAGACTGGGTATGAAAAGTCTGTACCGTGCATCTGTGCTATGCTGACGTCAGCACTAGCGCAATAAAACATTTAATATTTATTTTTAGTTTAGGAAAATGATTAAATCTTAGAATTGGAATATCTTTTGTTTTATATTTCACAAAAATATGTCTAATATATCAAAATGATCAGAAAAATAAACTCTATATTATAAACTTATTATCAAATATTGTTGTGTTAACTATTTAAATAATAATTATTTAATAAATATTTTATAAGTAATAATACTTTGCAAATTCATATTTTAATATTGGTAAATAAGAAAAATATCAATAATATACTAAAATTCATGGAAAAATTAGAACTAAAATGTAAAAATATGAACTTAAAATATTATATTACTTAACTAAGTATTTATTATTTCTTTAGTATTTATAAGTGATTAAAATCTGTAAAAATCATACCTTATTATTTAAAATCCACAAAAATACTTATAATATACCAAAAATGATCACAAAAATGTAATCTACACACTAAAAATCTCAAATCTCACTTTTAAAGTAAAATAAATGGTAAAGGCTTAATAAAACTAGTTGAAACCCTTTTCTTTTATTTTAATTCATTAAAAATATATAAATCCTTATTATTGCTTTTATCATTATTTGTTTAAAGTCTAAAAGTGTAACAACAACATCAATTGAGGTTTAAATGAAATTAACATAGGTTTAACTATTTGAAAAATATTAAAAGTAATCCTTGCATATTTTTCTAAAGCCCTAATTAATTATTAAACTTGCTTAAGGAATCTTTCAGTTACCATAACCCATTTGAGTGCTTTAATATTGCATATTACTTGTTGTATTTACTTATTATTTCACACACACTCTCCCAAGCCTTAATAAGAAACACAAGTGTGAATCTAGAATAAAAGTGCAACACATCTCAAAGGATTCATCACAAACTCCAAACCCTAGATTAGGTACGATTGTTACGGGGATTCGCGTTTATCAAACTTCATGAAATTACTTATGCATAACTGCATCTTGCTTCTTTAAACATTAGTCCTTACCGAACCAATGATGTTGTTTACAGAAATTGGATTTTCTATTATCTTGAAGACTATGAGTGCATAATCTTGCAATCACAAAAGGCAAGTTCACAACTTGCTCATGTCCTTTGATTATTTTCTATCAAATGCTTGTAACTCAAATGTTGTCATCACCTGCATTTCAAAAAGGTCAGAAAACACTATTTTCATAACAATATGATTATGGATTATTTACCAAATGGTAATAATCTACTGATATAGTTCAAGTGGTAAAGGAACATACCATCTAGGACTTAACAACCAATGTCACCAGTGATTCTAGCGCCGTATATTACGCGTCAACTATAAGACTTGGAATGGGACGGGAAAGTCAGCTGTATCTTCTCCCTTTCACATGGACGGATGACCTTATCATGAGGCTGTTGATTTCTCGTGGAGTTCCAGAGAATCCAGCACATGCGTGAGGCCCCTTAGTTCCCTGCGAGCTAGGTGTCTAGATTATCTGTGCATCTCTGACTGGGTCTGAGTTCACCATAGCTGATGGTGACCACCAGACAAAGCTGCGTACGGAGTCTCTGAGAGTCTACCCAAAGAGTAACCATGGTAGTTGTTTTGGGGGATCGTGTCTCATGCGGGGTCACAGAGAGGGCGGTACTGGCTTGGATCTTAGACTGGGCCCCATACCAAGGAAGTGTGGACAAGCTCGCGGCTTGGTTGTGCAACAAGGCTAAGGTCTCTTGTGGGAAAAGTGACACACCTCTGTAGAGTGTAAGAATTGTGACATGTTACTCCCTGTTCCGAGAAGGAGCTACGAACCCGGCAGGAAAGGAACTCCATGAAGTTCTGGTCAACCTGTGAAGGCTGTCGGACATAGTTTTCAGAATAAAAGCAACCTTTGAAGAAATGTTTATGAAAACCTGCATTGCCTACGACCTATGGTCTGTGGATGTAGAGATAGTGCATCATACACTCCTTTTTAGTGAACTTGCTGAGTACGCTCGTACTCAACCATACCTTCTTAACCCTTGATAGGTCGTAAGCCGATGAAAACGACGTCAACATCAATGCCTACTCAAGAAACCATCATCGACAACTAAAGTTCTTCAATAAAGTCAATGAAGTCCACATAGACGGCAAACAAAGTGAACACTAAGTTCTTAAGTATATAGAAGTAGATTCTCTAGCCATGAAACCTACTTCTGTAGAGCATTGCAATAGCAACAATAGCAAGCCAAATAGTATGTATACTAGTCGTAGTTACTAGATAGTTCTGAGTTATTACTTCTGGTTCTTCTTTGTAAGAAGTTTCTTTCTCTCTATTTAACCTAGAGTGATCTCTGGATCTTTTGTAAAGAGTCGAGTTGTAATCTATAGTCATGTCTTGGACCTACTGTGTTTCTGTTGTACCACTCTGAGGGATGTAATACTAGTGAATGGTGTTTCATTGGTGTTATGTCAACAACTATAGTGTACTACATCATGCAGTGGTATGCTGGGCCACCGCAGACAAGCTGAAAAATGATGGAACCAACTTCACCGCATGGTTCCGCAATTTTAGGATCGTTTTAGTCCCCTACGAGTTGACTTATGTCATCGAGGCTGAGCTTCCAGCTAAGCCTGCAGATTCCGCCTCCCATGACGAAAAGAATGTCTGGCAGTCCAAGGCGGATGATTTATCCCTCATCCAAAGTGGAATGCTCTATGCCATGGAGCCGGAGCTTCAAAAGCATTTTGAGAATATCAATGATTTTGAGATCCTTGAAGATATCAAGGCTGTCTTTGCTCCACAGGCTCGTGCAGAGACGTATGATGCTTCCGAGCTCTTCTTTTCTACCAAGATGGAAGAGCACAACAATATTAGTGAGCATGTAGTCAAAATGTCTGGCTACGTTAAGCGTTTGAACTCCCTAGATTGCAAAATCCTAGAGGAGCTCGCGATTGATAGGGTGCTGCACTCGTTGCCCCTAGATATAAGAGCTTTGTGATGAACTACAACATGCAAGGGATGACTAAGACCCTTGCTAAGGTGTTCTCCATGCTCAAAACTGCTGAGGTAGAAATTAAGAAGGAGCACATGGTGTTGATGGTCAATAAGACCTCCAACTTTAAGAAGCCGGGGCAAAAGGGTAAAGGCAAGGGCAAGAAGCCCAAGAAGGATGGAAAGTTCGTTGCCAGCACCTCTAAACCTGCCAAGTCTGGCCCTAAGCCCGGCACTACGTGCTACTACTGCAAAGGGGATTGGCACTGGAAATGCAACTGCCCCAAGTACCTTGAAGACAAGAAAGCCGGCAAGATAGCCACCAAGGACAAAGGTATATGTGATATACATGTTATTGATGTATTCCTTACTAGTGCCAAGAGTAACACCTGGGTATTTGATACCGGATCTGTTGCTCACATTTGTAACTCTCAACAAGAACTATGGAGTAGGAGGCGCATGAGGAAGGACGAGATGATGATGCACGTCGGCAATGGTTCGAGAGTTGAAGCGATGGCCGTCGACACTCTGTATCTATGTCTACTGCTAGGATTATTTTTGGTTTTGAATAAATGCTACTATGTACCCGCATTGAGTATGAATATTGTGAGTGGGTCTTGCTTGTTGCAAGATCATTATTCGTTTAAATCCAGAACAAATGGTTGTTCTATTTATATGAATTATATTTTCTATGTTCATGCGCCTATGTGTAATGGTTTATTCTTACTTGATCTTGATTGTAATACTCACATCCATAGTATTAATGCTAAACGTTGTAAGCATAATGATGACAATTCCATGTTTATGTGGCATTGTCATCTTGGTCACATTGGCATAAATCGCATGAAGAAGCTTCATTCAGAAGGACTTCTTGGATCATTGAATTTCGAATCCCTTGACACGTGTGAGCCATGCCTTATGGGAAAGATGACTAGGACACCATTCTCCAGCACAATGGAGAGAGCTGTAGACCTACAGGGAATAATACATACAGATGTATGTGGACCAATGAGTGTCTCAACGCGCAATGGTTATCATTACTTTGTTACCTTTACTAACGACTTAAGTAGATATGGATATATCTACTTAATGAACCACAAGTCTAAAACCTTTTAAAAGTTCAAGGAATTCTAGAAAGAAGTATAGAATCAACTTAACAAGAGAATAAAGCATCTTCGATTAGATCAGGGAGGCGAGTATTTGAGTTATGAGTTTAACATGCACTTGAAGGACTGTAGGATCATCCCACAGCTTACGCCAGCCGGAACACCACAGCGTAATGGTGTGTCAGAATGACGTACCCGAACTCTATTGGATAGTATGCGGTCCATGATGTCTTTAACGGATTTGTCTGTGTCATTTTGGGGATATGCGTTAGAAACCGCCGCTTTTATTTTAAACCGAGCACCGTCCAAATCCATGGAGATAACCCCATATGAGATATGGTATGGCAAGAAGGCAATGTTGTCATTTCTGAAAGTTTGGGGATGTGAGGCTTATGTCAAGAAACTACAACCTGACAAACTGGAACCCAAATCGGAAAAATGTATCTTTGTGGGATACCCAAAGGAAACTGTTGGGTATACTTTCTACAACTAGGCTGAAGGCAAAACGTTTGTCGTGAAAGCCGTCACCTTTCTCAAGAAAGAGTTTCTCGCCAAAGGAGTTAGTGGAAGGAAAATTGAGTTAGATGAAGTTGTTGACCCTTCTCTCCAAATCCCGAGTAGCGCAATGGAAGCTGTTCCGAAAACACTCTCAAACATGGAAGAAGAGCCCAATTATGATGATCAAAATAACAACATCAAAACTCATGTGGTTCGCAAGTCTACATGAGTTCGTGCCACTCCTGATTGGTATAGTAGCCTTGTGATGTCTGTCATTCTAGATGAACAGGAAGAACTTACAAACTATAAAGAAGCTATGGATAGTGCTGATTCCGATAAATGGCTAGAAGCCATGAAATCCTAAATAGGATACATGTATGAAAACCAAGTTTGGACCTTGGTAGGTCTTCCGGAAGGCCGCAAGGCCGTGGAAAATAAATGCATCTTTAAGAAAAAGACAGATGCAAATGGTAATGTGTCCATTCACAAAGCTCGACTTGTCGCAAAGGGGTTTCGACAAATTCAAGGAGTTGACTATGATGAGACATACTCTCCCATAGTGATGCTTAAGGCTGTCCAGATTTTACTAGCAATTTCTGCTCATTTCGACTATGAAATTTGGCAGACGGATGTCAAGACCGCATTCCTCAATGGTCACATTGATGAAGAGTTGTATCTGATGCAACCGGAAGGTTTTATTGATCCTAAGGATGCTGGAAAGGTGTGCAAGCTTCAGTGGTCCATTTATGGACTGAAGCAAGCATCTTGGAGTTGGAACCACCATTTTGATCAAGTGATGAAGAGTTTTGTATTCATCCAAAATCAACAAGACTTCTGTGTTTACAAGAAAGTCACTGGGAGCTTAGTAGTTTTCCTATCAGTATATGTGGATGACATATTTCTCATGGGAAACAATGTGGATCTTATGAGAAGCATGAAAGCATATTTGAGTAGTCAATTTTCCATGAAGGATCTAGGTGAAGCTGCATACATATTAGGAATCAAGATCTATAGAGATAGATCAAGACGCCTAATTGTGTTAAGTAAAAGTACTTACATCAAAAAGATTTTGAAGAGGTTCAAACTGGACAATGCCAAAAGGGCTATGTGCCAATGATGAAGAATTGGAAAATGAGTGTGACTCAATGTCCGATAACAGATGATGATAGAGAAAAGATGTCTTACGTCCCCTATGCTTCAGCCATAGGATCTATCATGTATGCAATGTTAAGTACTCGACATGATGTGGCATTGGCTCTTAGTTTGACGAGTCGATACCAAAGTAATCTAGGACCGGATCAGTGGACAGCTGTGAAGAATATCCTAAAGTATCTCAAAAGAACAAAGGATATGTTTATAATCTATGGAGGAAATGATGAAGCTCTAAACGAAATGGGTTACGTGGATGCGAGCTGGAACTCAAATCATGATGACTCGAAGTCTCAGACAGGATTTGTGTTCCTATCGAATGGTGGGGCGGTAAGCTAGAAGAGCAAGAAGAAGTCGGTGGTTGTGCAGTCTTCAATGGAGTATGAATACATTGTTGCGGCTGATGGGGCAAATGAAGTTGTTTGGCTAAGGAATTTCATCATCAAACTAGGAGTCATTCCAAATGTGCAAGAACCCGTGACGATCTATTGTGACAATCTGGGAGATATTGCAAACGCAAAGGAACCAAGGACTCATTCCACAGCCAAACACATCAAGCTTAGGTTTCACGTAATCCGGCAGAATGTTGACGAAGGTGAAATCAAGATTTGCAAAGTAGACACAGATCTGAATATGGTAGATCCTTTGACTAAAGCTCTCCTACAAGTCAAGAACGAACAACACCGAGATTCCATTGGTGTTAGGTTCCTGCCAATTGTAAACTAGTTTTATTTGTACTCTAGTGCAAGTGGGAGACTGAAGGAGTTATGCCCTAGAGGCATGATGACCCACAAGTATAGGGGGTGTATCGTAGTATTTTCTATAAGTAAGAGTGTCGAACCCAACGAGGAGAAGAATGTGCTGGCTAGTGGTATGGATTAGGAATTCTCTACAAATACTTAGCAAACGGATTTTTAGGGGGTTTTGATAATGCAAGTAAATAAAGTACGAGTAAATAAAAGACAATAAGAATAAATGCAGCAAGTGGCCCAACCCTTTCTTTAGCAAAGGACAAGCCGGTTGTCTTACTTAAGATGACCAAACGTTCTCGAGGACACATGGGAATATCGTCAAGTGCTTTCGCTTCATATAGTTGATTAATCTTCTTTAGCTTGCTAAGTGTTGTGTGGGTGAACCTGTGCTAATCTATGGACCTTCCTAGGACTAATACATACTTGTGATTATACCCCTTGCAAGCATCCACAAGTACAAGAAAGTAATTAAGATAGACATCTAACCACAGCTTTAAACTCTAAGACCCTCACATCCCTTGTGCAAAGGTTTCCTAACGGGGGTTCATGTTTCTGTCACTCCGGCAACCCCTACGATTAGTAGCCAAATACACAATGCATTCCCCTAGGCCCATATAGGTGAAGTGACATGTATTCGACGTTCACATGACACCACTAGAAGAAGTACACCACAACTTAAATATCAAACCATTGAATCTTTCTCAACACAATTCCACTACTAACAACATGACTTCTCCCATGTCCTCAAGAACTAAACGAACTACTCACAAGACATCATATGGATCAAGATCAGAGATGAAATAATGATATATAACAATCTGAACATAGACAATAATTTAATGGTTCACTCAATAGCATCAACTACAAGGAATAATCAACACCGGGAAAGTTTCCCCTAAGAACTATGCAAGATTCAACCCAATTGTTACAGCGGTATGATGGTGGTGATGATGGTGCTGGTGGAGATGATGGTGGTGATGATGGTGCTGGTGGAGATGATGGTGGTGATGATGATGATGATCCCGATGAAGTCTAGCTTGATGGTGGTGTTGATGGCGACAATCTCCCCTCTTCGGGAAGGAATTCCCCTGGCAGAATTCTGTCTGCTGGAGAGATCTTTCTCTCTCGGTGTTTTCCGCCCCGCAGTGGTGGCGGAATCTTTTTGTGGTTGCTCTCCCAGTCTTAGGGTTTCGGGAGGATAATATACGCTAGAGGGGAGAGCCTGGAGTGGGCTAGGGTGGCCACACCACCTGCTGGTGCGGCCTAGGGCTGCCCGCGCCAGGGGGTGGTGTGGGCCCCCTGTGGCGCATCTCCACTCCCCCTTCTGGCAATCTTCGTCTTCTGGAAAAATAGGATTTTCCATGTATTTTCTCAGATTTTGTGATCTTCGCGAATTTCTCCTCCAAACAGCACCTTTTCCATCAGAATCCTGACTGTAGCGGTCCATGCTCCAAAAGTCATCAACCATGCAAAAACACATGGAATTACATAAGTATTATCTCTTAATATGCAATATATCAACGAATAATAGTAAATTATGATATAGAATAGTGATGCAAAATGGACGTATCAACTCCCCCCAAGCTTAGACTTCGCTTGTCCCCAAGTGAAACTGAGCTCAATAAACATGACCTCAGGTTTATGGAGTGAAGAGTCGATAAAATAATACGGACAAGACGCATCACATTCATCAATACATAGATCATAATAGTAGACAACTCACCATTGTATAACTTAACTTGCAAATAGGTAAAGGAAACACAATAAAGATACATAAAGTAAATCATAATTGGTAATGGCAAACTTAGCTCTTGGTCGAAGAATAGTTGACAATTTGTAGGAGTTCACAAATAACTGGTTTTTAGTGATAACTTTCAAAGTAGTAAACACTAAGATAAGAGCAAAGTGCAAAACGAGGAACATAAGAAACATGATTGAATAAATCATCATATGAATGAATGAAACACAACAACTCAAAATACTTGCTGAGATATAAGGGAATAGGTTGAATGACTCAACTAGAAAGTAAAAGATAGGCCCTTCGCAGAGGGAAGCAGGGATCAAGTTTCATAAAGAGCTTCCAAAATTATGATACTTATTAGCTTTCACCTCTCATTGCCCCTATCATAGGCATCTTTAGGTGATTAAGGTTAAAGTGACACAACTAAGAGGATATGATTGACAAGTTATAAATTGAAGTCTCATGCCCCTTGCTTACGAAGACCGAACCTCATGCTACTCAACTTCAGTCACGAGTAAGCTCTTGTCATTGTAAGTACATAGGTATCATAGAGAACCTGCAACGGGGTACCCCTTGCACATGATACTGGAGCTATCCCATAATCAAAATGACAAGGCAAGCAGACAATGAGCATCTCAGCGGTCTTTTTATTTACTATTTGCATAGGTTTTTATTGAGGATGCTTCATAAAATGCTCATTATGGTTATGCTGCAAGTTTCCACCATGATTAGGCATGGCTTAGGCTAGCGGCCCAGGCGTCTCTCTAACACACATACAAACTCCATGATCTTACAAGTTCCCCTTTTATTTCACACCGCCAGGATCCATAAGCAAAAGAACATGATATCAACTAGGTACAAAGTACCAATGCAATGTTGAAAGCGTTCCCCATGATACATGGTTCTGCTAACCTCAACTTATAAAGCGCAAGCATATACGCAACAAAGATGGACACTATGGTTCAAGATTATTAAATGCAAGAAATTAAAGTGTGCCATCAAGTTCGTGAAAGATTTAATGACTAATTTTCACATAACAAATTTAATTTGGAAGGTAGATTAAAACATGAATTTACTTGGAATAGAAATAATGCTAATAGGTAGGTATGGTGGACACAAATGGCATAGGTTTGCTTCAAGGATTAGATGCACGAGAAGCATTTCCTCTCAGTACAGGTTTTTGGCTAGCAAGGCTAGGTAGCAAGTATAAGAGTTGAAGGAAACAAACAAACATACAAGTGATAAAAACAAACATGCAATCTTCCTTGGAAGCACAAAAGATCTTAACTAGAGAATACTAAGCTTATGAGCAAATCAAGAAAGAAAGATGATGAAATTATATTTCTTTAGAGTACATTTATCTTGTTTCATTCAACTCTCAAAAATAGTGTTACTACTGACCGAGCCAGGTTTGCCAAAACCAACTAAATTAACTCAATGATCCCAAAGTGATACCAATACTAACAACAAGATCAATCACATAACCATGAATTGAAAACTAATATAAGATACGCAAAAGAGTAAATGATAGAACTTCTCATTAATATTCCATATCGGCAAATCACACCAAGGGATACATATATATCTAACGAGAGAGGGGACACTTCCATAATGCAAACCATCCTACATGATAACTTCTTTATTCATGATATGACTCTACTAAAAAGGTAAAAAGATAGAAGATAGTGATGTGATACCGCGACACTCCCCCAAGCTTGGAACAAACCAAGGGGATGCCAAAACCTGATGACGAATTACTCCTTCGGTGGTGGTGGTGTTATCTCGATGAGCCTCTTGATTAACTTCCCCAAGTCCTCAATCTTGAAGGTGATATTACGAATCAACTCCAAGTTTTGCTCAATACAGCTCATGATCATGTCGGGTTGCGAATTCTAGCTCTTGCGGTTCTTCCCCACTCTTCCTCCTTGAAGTCTTCTTTTCCTACATGGTTAGAACGAGGCAAATCCCAATTGGAGGGTAGTTTCTCCTTGGGCAAATTCTGGTATTGATACTCATGGATGAGGGTATGGAAGAGATTCTTGGTGCGTGGAGGAAGTGATCATGGAGCCAAACAGTGATGCGGAGGCTTCCCTCCAGTTGATAACCATGTAGTCCTTTTGACCTTGGCAGGGTTCGCCAACACTCCAATGCTTGCAATGGTAGTGCCGGTGTGCGAATGCTGGCTTTTCTTTGCCTCCACATCATCTTCACTCTTGATCTCCTTCTCCTGGCCAGGGTCTTGAGGATCCTCCTCCATAGGCTCCTTTCCCTTATCCTTGGCGGAGACCATTGTGCTTCTAAACTTTAAGAATAGTTCCTGGCAGAAACAGCTCGAAACGAAAATGCGACAAGAACACAATATACGAACCTCGGGGGATCCGGGGGATTATATATTACGAAGTTTTACAACAAAAGGGAGATACTAGCAGAAAATGGGTCAGAGACGGAGTCTGAGGAGGCCACACCACCCGCTAGCGCGGCCAGGGGGGCCTGTGCCAAGGGGTGGTGTGAGACACCCTGGCTCCGCTTCCGTCCCTATTTCGCTTCGTTGCTTTCCTTCTTGGATGAAAACTTTAAAAATATAGCTGGGCTGAATTTTCGCGGAACTTTTCTTACCATAACTATTACCTATTTGAAAACAGACTCTGCAGGTCTCTAAACATGGTATTTGATAAATTTTCCGGAGTTGCCACTTGAATAGCATCAATTTCTTCATCTTCATACACATATTGCTTGAGTCATGAAACCTTTCACTTTCTTATGACACCATTTTCTCCACTAACTTGGAAATTTCTTTCACACAAAACTTCACACAGTTCTCGTTAGCAACATTAGTATAAGTGAAGTGATAAAACCTCTTAGGTCCAATTTCAACTGAAATCCATCAAAACATAGGCTACTGAAACAACTCCTTCCGAAAGTCCAAAAGAATTCAAAAAGGAAATCGATTTAAGAGGCAAATGTAAGAGTGGTCAAAATCTGTCAAAACAGACCAGCAAGCAAAGATCAATTTTTTTCGAAAATCTTCTGTTGCTCAAATCAAAAATTTCAAAACTAACGAAAGTTAAATAACTACCTGGGGCAGAAGCACAACAAATTACAGCTCAAACCGAAGTACACAGATCTCTCACGAATTTTTATGGTGAAGCACAAAAATCTGTTTCGGGACAACAACTTTCCCAAATATTACTTCTCTCTTATTTGGGGTTGATCTTGACACAAAAACCAAACAAAAAGGATAAGGAGAGGTTATTACCGAAGTAATAACTTCCAAGACTCAAACAAACAAAAGCAAACTGAAAACACAAATATATTGGGTTGTCTCCCAAAAAGCTCTTTCTTTAAGGCCATTAAGATGGGCATGATAATTTCAATGATGCTCACATAAGAATATGAATTGAAGTAAAAGAGACAATTAAAAAGCAAAAATACACATGTTTAAGTCTAACCCACTTCCTATGCAAGGGAATTTTGTAAACAAACAAATTGTTAAAACCAGAAACTACAAGCATAAGAAGGCAAAACAAGTGCAACATAAAAAAATTAACATAAAGTGAGGAAACTTAATATTATTGAGATACATAAGAACACTTTCCCCTCTCTCATAGTAGCTTTCAGTATCATGCATAAACTTAACAATATAACTATCACAAGGACCATTGTAGCAATGATCACTTATTCTAACAGAAAACACAGGAATACTAGTTCTTATAACACTACTTTGTGAAACAATACTAGAAGGATCCTTACAAAGAATAGTGTGTCCATCTCCTACATATTTGGTGACGAAGTCTTTCACATTTGCTATCATAGGTTCAACAGCCACTTGTTCATCAGGTTCAACAGCTTTATTCATACTTTCATTAACCATACTAGCTATCATAGAATGTTCCTTTACCTTGACTGGGAAAGGCACTTTCTCAATGTAAGGTTTGGGTAAAACATGATTAGCAGTATAAACTTCCGTATTTCTTGCAGGAACACTATTAGCAATATCTTTATAAGGTTCATGATACTTGTTCCACTTCTTTTTAGGAACTTCAATATAGGAAGCAAAAGCCTTAAAATAAGTTGCAATAGCTTGAGAGTCTAAACCATAAGCATTTTTAATATTTTGAAAGTCATCAGTTCCCATAAAAGATTCAATGCATTCATAATCATAATTTATACCTGACTTCCTTCCTTTGTCATTCTCCCATGCTTCAGCATTGTCTTGAATACGGTCTAGAAGATCCCATTTAGCTTCTTCTTCCATGCGTGTAAATGATCCAGCATAGGAAGCATCCAATAAATCCTTATCATGAAGAGAAAGCCTTGCATGAAAGTTACTGATAATAATATTTTTGGGGAGTTCATGAATGGGACATTTGAGCATTAGTAACTTCAATCTCCCCCAAGCTTGAGCTGTACTCTCTCCATCAAGAGGCCAAAAGTTATATATTTGATTCCGATCTTTATGAATCTCACTAGGAGGATAAAACTTTGAATAAAAGAGAGGCACTATTTCCTCCCATTCAAGAGATTGGCCATTCTTCAGCAGCTTATACCATTCCTCGGCTCTTCCTTTCAGTGAGAAAAGAATAACTTCTTCTTGACTTGATCTGTTGTAATACTTGCACACTTGAACAACCCGCATAATTAGCGTATAAAAAGCAAATGATCACCGGGATGGACAGCTTCATCCCCAACATAGTAGTTATCCATAACACTATCAATAATTCTTGTAGGTATTTTGAAAGTATCATTCTCAGCAGGTGGTGGTTCATCTACTACCTTAGCAGTGGTAGTAGCATTATGAAACAAGAAACTCAGCGAATTATCCATAATGAAAATAAAGCAACTAACAGAAATAAACAATGCTCACAGTAGAAGTTTCCATTACCATTTCCACTCTCCAATAGCGCTTCACTCCCCGGCAATGGTGCCAGAAAATAGTCTTGATGACCCACAAGTATAGGGGGTGTATCGCAGTATTTTTGATAAGTAAGAGTGTCGAACCCAACGAGGAGCAGAAGGTGCTGGCTAGTGGTATGGATAAGGAATTCTCTGCAAATACTTATCAAATGGATTTTTAGGGTTTTTTGATAATGCAAGTAAATAAAGTATGAGTAAATAAAAGACAATAAGAATAAATGCAACAAGTGGCCCAATCCTTTCTTTCGCAAAGGACAAGCCGGTTGTATTACTTAAGATGGCCAAACATTCTCGAGGACACATGGGAATATCATCAAGTGCTTTCACTTCATATAGTTGATTAATCTTCTTTAGCTTGCTAAGTGTTGTGTGGGTGAACCTGTGCTAATGTACCGATCTTCCTAGGACTAATACATACTTGTGATTATACCCCTTGCAAGCATCCGCAAGTACAAGAAAGTAATTAAGATAGACATCTAATCACAACTTTAAACTCCAAGACCCTGACATCCCTTGTGCAAAGGTTTCCTAACGGGGGTTCAGGTTTCTGTCACTCCGGCAACCCCTATGATTAGTAGCCAAATACACAATGCATTCCCCTTGGCCCATATAGGTGAAGTGTCATGTAGTCGACGTTCAGATGACACCACTAGAAGAAGTACACCACAACTTAAATATCAAACCATTGAATCTTTCTCAACACAATTCCAATACTAACAACATGACTTCTCCCATGTCCTCAAGAACTAAACGAACTACTCATAGGACATCATATGGATCAAGATCAGAGATGAAATAATGATATATAACAATCTGAACATAGACAATAATTCAATGGTTCACTCAATAGCATCAACTACAAGGAGTAATCAACACCGGGAAAGTTTCCCCTAAGAACTATGCAAGATTCAACCCAATTGTTACAGCGGTATGATGGTGGTGATGATGGTGCTGGTGGAGATGATGGTGGTGATGATGATGATCCCTATGAATTCTAGCTTGATGGTGGTGTTGATGGCGATGATCCCCCCTCTTCAGGAAGGAATTCCCCTGGCAGAATTCTGTCTCCCGGAGAGATCTTTCTCTCTCGGTGTTTTCTGCCCCGCAGAGGCGGCGGAATCTTTGTGTGTTCACTCCCCGAGTCTTTGGGTTTCACGAGTATAATATACGCCAGAGGGGAGAGCCTGGAGTGGGCCAGGGTGGCCACGCCACCTACTGGCGTGGCCTAGGGCTGCTCGCGCCGGGGGGTGGTGTGGCCCCCCTATGACCCATCTCCACTCCCCCTTCTGGCAATCTTTGTCTTCTGGAAAAATAGGATTTTCCATGTATTTTTCCTAGATTTTCTGATCTTCGTGAATTTCTCCTCCAAACAGCACCTTTTCCATCTGAATCCTGACTGCAATGGTCCATGCTCCAAAAGTCATCAACCATGCAAAAACAGATGGAACTACATAATTCTCATCTCTTAATATGCAATATATCAACGAATAATAGTAAATTATGATATAGAATAGTGATGCAAAATGGACGTATCAAGGCAAATAATAAAGTGTATTGTTTGATATATCTCATATATGTTTATAATACGTTTCATACTATTCTATAACCGTGTTAATATGAACGTTAATACACGTGTGGTATGTAAACAAAAACGTGTCTCTAGTTATCTCTAGCAAACTAGTTAATTGGTCATGAGGATGATCTAGGTTTCAAAATCATGGGCATTTATGCCAATTCACAATGAGGTCATATCATTAACTAAATGATGTGATAGACTGATGGCTCTGAAATATAGCCATCTATGTCCACATTTAAACTGGATATTATTCATATGTTTGATGAAATATCTCTCTAAGCACTGCCACTAATGCCTGATATTCAAAGGGGTATGCAATCCTTTCTTTTTATATTTTTCCTACGCAGATAATGTCGTTTGAAGATGGGAATCACTACATTGAAGTCAAACATACGAGATTTCCAACAACCAAAAGAAACCAGGAGCCGTGAAGCAGAGGCATACGCTTTAACGACAAACTATACGACCGGAGCAAAATTCCGGCCATATAGTTTCGGTCATATAGTTGGTGCTGCCACCATTAGGTCAAACGAAACAACTTTAGTGAAGGGACCCCTATATAAAGAAGCCTCGGGCGACAAGAAAACAAGCCAGCCTCGCCCAAAAGTATCTGCCTCAGATCACCAGCTGCCTCCAGATCTCAAAACCCTTCTCCATCTCCATAGCCATATTCCACCAATTGTAATAGTACATATCTTCTTCGATTGGCGACATTGTAAGACTATTGCTATCAATCTCATGATTTTCATTACAATGTTTATGATTGTTGATGTCATCTCTGTGTGTTAGTAATTCTCCTTAGGCTAAGGGCTTCGGCCTAGCCATGTAGCGTTTGTGCATGTTATTTATCATAGATGGGATCATGTATTAGTTTGTATGACATGATGATTATTGTATCCTCTCTTGCTTCAATCCAAGGACTTCTCAGGTACCTAGGACCGCGAGGGTTGAGCCAGGTATAGGGAGTATGAGTAATGACTTATCTGCAGGTTGGGAACCCCAATGACAGAAGGGGTAGTACGGCTGTATGTGAGGGATTTACTTGGGATTAAAGGTGACATCATTATGCATATCATTAGTTCTCTTTCTTCTATGGATGAGACTAGTAGGTTATTTCTATAAGCGGTTGCAGAGGCAATAGTAATTATGGATGCACTGTCCACATATAATTTATCTTGCTCTAGCAATTACATGCACACTTTATCTTTATCTTTTATTCCCATCAGATCTTTTGCACAGCTACAGGTGAAACCGGACGCCCTAGGCCCTCTCTCCATCATCGACAACAAGAAAAGACACAAACTCTTGGTCTGGTAAAAACACAAAAGGAATTCTAAAACTCCCGAAGGTCCATTAAAGTAACTTCACTATGCATCTGCTTCCCGAGGATTCGATAACCTAGGTCTACTAGGGAAAAAGAAGCTATACTACATCCATAATCCGGATTGAAGGTATCATAGACAAACATCCGACAGTTATATCTTAATGAGATCTAGTTACAAAGTTCACCATTGATGATAAACACAGAGAACCTCATAACCTGATCCTTTGACTGTGAGGTAATGCAAATCACCATTCTGGAGGAAGCTTTGATGGTTATCAAGTATAATCTCGTAAAAGGGTGATCAAAAAGGTGCCACTTAGGCTTTCCAAAGGAACACGTAGAGGAGTACATATCAAGACCAGGATTTGTCAAATCCATGTAACGGTTAGATACATGTGGCCATCTCGGTGACGTTGCATTAACGAAGCTTGCAAGCATGTGACTTGGTCACGGAATGCAACAAAATGGGAACGAGTAAACAAGTTCATCGGTAACGAGACCAAACTAAGGTATGGGGATATTGAATATCAAGTCTCGGATGAATTAGGTATCAAATGCTAAAGGGAACGAGAAACGACTATCTCATGGTTCGAGAGATTTTATTCTTGAAACGCACAGGGGGTCACATGGGCATCTAGGTCCCTCTGTTGATCATTGATGTGAGAGTAGTCTCGATCATGTCCGGAGTGTTTTCGAAACAAAGGATGTCACGCTTAAGGGTGGGGACACTTAGGGTAGATGAGATATCGTAGGAGAAATAGAGAAAGAGAAACCGGAATAGTTCCGGGTAACATCCGATGAAGATCGGAAGGTCCGGAAGGTGTTCCGTAGTGAAAGGAATAAGATAATATGTGTATTTGAATGTTAATTGGAGAATGAATATTAAATATATATTTTATTTTATTATTAAAGGCATCCCAATGCTAATGGGACTCACCCGAAGGGGAGGCCCAAGGGGCAATGCGCCTAAGGAGAGGGGGCCAGCCAGCCTAGGCTAGTCGGCCACCCGAGTGGGGCCCACCTAGGGCCGAAGGCTGCCCCTAGGTGGCCGGCGGGTATGGGCATTAGTCCCAAAACACCTGGCCCCTGTGTGGTGTGCCCCCCTTCCCACTATATATAGGGGTCTCCCCTCCCCCTTTGGAATCATCCCATTCTCCCATTCTCTCTCTCATCCATTGAGTACTTCTCTGTAATATTGGAGAGGACCTCTTGCATGGTGAGTTATCCACCTTCACACCACTGTCGTGTGATCATCGATCCGTCATCTACTTCTTCCGCTACTTGGCTGGATCCGAGTCCGGGAGACGTCACCTACACCGGACGTGTGACGAACTTCAGAGGCACCACACTTGAGGTGCTGCTCGTCTTCATCAATATACGCTTTCCTGTGTAAGGCGTGCCTCGGTCTTCAAAGGTATGGATATCGTCTCTCTCTTCCATTACTTATGTCTACATAGTATAGATCCTGATATTAGTATTCGCCTAGTTAGAATTTTTTTCTTTTCTGCTACGGAAACCTTCAGAATTATCGGTATGGTTCAAATCAAGTTGCTACCGTGAACCAAGATCAGCCTAGTCCTGTGATGGCTCAAGATATGTAGATCTCGTTGGGAACCCCAAGAGGAAGGTATGATGAGCACAGCAGCAAGTATCCCTCAGTTATGAAACCAAGGTTATCGAACCAGTAGGAGTAAGGAAACATCTCCAAGGTGTTGCTAGCAACTTGGAATCCTGCACAACACAACCACAGAACTTTGCCCCAACTTACAGTGAGGTTGTCAGTCTCACTGGTTTTGCTGAAAACAAAGGATTAAATGTATAGTGTGGAAGACAGTAATTGCATGCAGAAAGTAAACAGTAAACGGTAAAAAGTAGATGGTATATTAATTGTAAAGGAATGGACTAGGGTCCACAGTTCACTATATGTGTTTCTCCTTAAGATAAATAGCATGTTGGGTGAACAAATTACAGCGGGGCAATTGACAGATTGAGAAAGCATAACAATGCATATACTAGACATCTTGACTCCTACAAGATTTGATTGGGCATTACAACATAATACATAGACCGTAATCCAACTGCATCTATGACTAATAATCCACCTTCAGGTTATCATCCGAACCCCTTCCAGTATTAAGTTGCAAGCAACAGATAATTGCATTAAGCAAAGTGTGTAAAGTAAACAATACAATTTCCCCATGGACAAAGGATTGTTGTTTTCTCCCTAGTAGCAACAACACATCTACAACATTAGAGATTTCTGTCACTTCCCCAGATTACTAGAGGCATGAACCTACTATCGAGCATAAATACTCCCTGTTGGAGTTACACGCATCTACTTGGTCAAGATAGCTACTAGAAACGGAGAGCATGCAAGATCACAAATAGTATAGACATGATAGAATCAATAATCAATCTGACATAGTATCTCAATATCCACCGGATCCCCGCAAACACAACATATAGGATTACAAATAGATGATCTTGATCATGAATGGAGCTCACAAGATCTAAACATGATAGCACAAAGGAGGAGAACCAACCATCTAGCTACTGTATGGACCCATAGTCCAAGGGTGAACTACTCATGCATCCGTCCAGAGGTTGCCATAGTGATGAAGAAGGCCTCTTGGATGATCTCTCCCCTCTGGCAGGGTGCCGGGAAGAGCTTCGGATCCCCCCGATCTAGGGATGGAGATGGCAGTGTCTATAGACTCTTTCGTGGATTTTTGATTGGGTACTTAGGGTTTCTGCATCGGGGTACTTTTATAGGCGAAGGGGCAAGGTCGGTGGGCGCCCGAGGGGCCCACACCATGGGGCGGCGCGCCCAAGGGGGTGGCCACCCTAGCCCTAGGTGTGGCCACCTCGTGGCCCCACTTCGGCTACCCTTCGGACTCCGTGTTTCTTCTGGTAAAATATTGACTTTGGCTTTTGTCCCGTCCAATTTCGAGAATATTTCCTTACTAGCTTTTCTGAAACCAAAAATAGCAAAAAACAGGCAACTGGTACTGCATCTTGTTAATATGTTAGTTCCAGCAAATATATAAAAATACCTCAAAGTGTAAACAAAACATAAGAAAGTTAATATAAAACAAGCATGGAGCATCAAAAATTATAGATATGTTTATGACGTATCATGCTGGAAGTAGCCAGAGACAAAAGAACAGTGGCCAGCAATGGACACAGAAAATTGATGGGAAGAAACAATGGAGTGCTAAGCATAAGAAGTAGTGGAAAGAGATGTCGAGATACACGTACAAGACCATGTTGGATTAGCCGTGTAAGTTTCACACGTAGAATCCGATTAAACCAGCAAGTCATACGACTCAGCAGTGTGCGGATGCAGCGTGCTAGGCAAGTTGAAATGGGTCCGCCCCAGGCACCTCGCCCACCACCACAGATTGGGGGAAATGCTCAGATATTGATCTTACCACCACCACTGCCGAGGTATGACAGTGAGGCAAGGAGAGAAGTTCATCAAGTGGGGAATCAGAACCAAGGGAACTACGGAAACCCTGGCAAGGTGGCCGGAATGAGTATAGAGAACATCATCAGAGTTATGTCGCCTTCACGACAGAAGAAACTGATAGGCAAAGTGTGCAGAGGTGCCATATGGAGGTAAACACGGTTATGCTGGCGGTGCCGAAATACATGTACATGTCAGACCAGGAGATCACTTGAAGCATAAGGGATCATCCCAAGCTAATTCCGAGTCCATGGGCTTATGCCTTGGTGCTTGACCCAACTTTTATTGGGAAGAATCTGAATGTGAAGTTCTCCAAGGTGCTCATCGATAATGGTAGCAGTATTAACATACTGTACAATGACACAATGCATAAGTTGGGTATCATAGAGAATATGCTTCAGGCGACTAAGACAACCTTCCATGGAATTGTGTCGGGCTTGTCTTGTGAACCCAATTGGAAAGGTCCAAATAGATGTCTTAGGCGGCATGAGAGATAATTGCAGAACAGAGAATTTGTTGTTTGAAGTTGCAGGCCTCGATAGTTATTACCATGCTTTGCTGGGCTGGCCAGCAATATCCAAGTTCATGGCAAGTACTCATATCAGCTATTTGAAGATGAACATGTCGGGGCCAAATGGGTTCATCACCATTATAGGTGATTTCCGGTGCTCTATGGAGTGTGCCTTGGCCGGATAAAACCTGGCCGAGTCATTAGTGATAGCCTAGGAGAAAAAGAGGATTCAGGAGGCAGTGGCTCTCGCTCAGTCGGCTCAGCTGAATATGTCGGCGCTGAGTAACCCACATGGGAGTGTGTCTTTCCAGCCGGCTAAAGACACCACGAACGTCTAGATGGATGAGTAATTCTCGGAGCGCACTATCACTATTGGTGCGATCCTGGCAAATAAATAGGAAAACAAGCTCATCATCTTCCTCCGTGAGAATTGGGACATTTTTGTGTGGTCCACACAGGATCTGCAAGGTGTTCCGAGGGAGCTGGCTAAGCAGTCTTTCCATGTTAGGCATGACGCAAGGCCGGTGAATTAACCTCTCTGCCGCTTCACCGAGGACAAGAGAAAAATCATTGGTGATAAGATAGCTCGGCTCCTTGCAGTCTGGTTTATTATGGAAGTGATGCATCCGGATTGGCTCTCTAATCCGGTTCTTGTTGAGAAGAAGAAAGATGATCTGAGCGTAGCGATGGTATGGCGAATGTGCATTGACTACACCAATTTGAACAAGGCACGCCCAAAGGACATGTTTCTTTTGCCTCGACTTGATCAAGTTATTGATTCGACCGCTGGTAGTGAACCTCTATCATTTGTAGATGCGTATTCTGGTTTTCACCAGATACCATTAAACCCGGCTGATTAATTGAAAACTGCATTTATCACCCCGTATGGGGATTATTGTTATCGCACCATGCATTTTGGTTTACGCAATGCAGGGGCAACATATCAGAGGTGCATGCAAAAATGCTTGCATGACCAAATTGGTAAAAATGTGCAAGTTTATGTTGACCATGTGGTAATTAAAACCAAGGAGAGTCATACTCTCCTAGATGATATCAGTCATACATTCACGAACATGAGAAGGTTTCGAATGAAATTAAACCCAAAAAATGTACCTTCAGTGTCCCGACAGGAAAGTTACTCGGATTCCTCGTGTATAGCCGAAGTATCGAGGCTAACCCGACCAAAATCAGTGTCATGGAGCATATGGAATTGCCGAAGTGTCTCAATGATGTTCAGAATTTTACGGGCCATTTGGCATCATTGAGTCGCTTCGTTAGACGGCTGGGGGAAAAGGCACTAACTTTGTACCAACTGATGAAAAAGTCGGACAAGTTCATTTGGACACCGCAGGCAGATAATGCATTCCATGAGTTAAAAAAGATGCTAGCTCTGCACCCGTGTTAACCTCGCCACTGTCTAAAGAGCATATGTTTCTCTACATAGCAGCGACCAACCGAGTTGTAAGTGCCATAATAGTGGTAAAGCACGATGAAGAGGGTAAGTCAGTGCAGAGGCCAGTCTATTACCTAAGTGGAGTACTTTCTGCATCAAAACAAAATTACCCACATTATCAAAAGATGGCATATGGCGTCTATATGGCGGACAAGAATCTTAAGCACTATTTTGAATAACACCCTATAAAGGTGATATGTGAAGCACCAATATCCAAGATAATGGGTAACAAAGATGCAAGTGGCCGAGTCACCAAATGGGCTATCGAGTTAGCTCCACAATATGATAGGAGAGATGCTATAAAGTCTCAAGTGCTAGCCGATGTTTTTGTCGATTGGGCTGAAATGCAATATGAGCCACCCTTGCTGACATGGGTATGATTACTTGGATGCTCACTATTTGTTACCCTATATTGGGTAAAAGGCCTATGGCCCATGAAGATTCCAGATAACAGTACAAGGAAGCAACCGAGAAAGACTTTGATTGTATTAGGAAAGAAACTACAAACTGGCATTGTGTTGGTATTGTAATTACATGTATATGAAACCTATCTGCATACAGCTTCGAGACCCGACCTATTATATATAGAACGGGAGAAGCCCAAGCGAGGCTAGAGGACAACTTGTAATAGTGTGTTTTCCCAATATTCAGGCGACTTTGTCTTCATCGTTTTCCTAACATCCGATGAAATCCCCGGCATTCTCTTTTCCGCGAAACCCCAAGTCCATCACCATGGGCATTGCCGAGGTTACCCCTCGTCAATTGGCGTCGTCTATGGGAAACTTGAATGCTAGAAACACGGATTTGGCGGAACGCTCTCCACCAAGCATCAACTCAACGAAAGCAGATCCACGCCCGCCCACCCAAACAGCTACATCAATAGAAGTACAGGAACCTCCCGTTGGATCCTCAATGGAAGTCGAAGCATAGATCAAAAAAGACAACGAAAGGGGGCAAATCAATGCGAATCTAGGGGATCTTGATGGTCTCTATGACAATCTCTCCTTAGGATCAGACCAACCGTTCACATCACAATGTGAAGCAAGCCCAGCCAATTCAGAACCTGAAGAAAGTAGCGAAAGCATCGACTTTGGAATTTGGATGGCAGAAATCTATCAAGAGCAAAAACCGATGGACTTCACTGGCTCATCCGATAGTGTCTCCATCAGCAAAAATGACAACGTTATCAGTCCGTACGCCACTCAGCACCAAGTCGGCGTGATCATCACAGACGCCACGACCCAGCAAGACTCCAACGGTAACCCAATTCATAACCCCGACGATATTCTTTCAAGCCATAATGCAGGAAGTAATGACAACGAAGGGAGTCGAGGAAATGGGGCAGACCTAATAGTCAACCGGGAAAATCAGGAAGAAGAGCAACCATGTGATGATGAGAGGCGAAACCTTAACCTACCAGCCAGTGCATGGGAAAAAGCAAGAGCAGCAATCTCAGGTGCGGTCCCGATGGCAACAGATGCCACCCATGAAGATGTATTGGCATAACAGTGTGTGCTACACCGCAAAAAGAGAGACATCCTCAGGATGCAAAGGCAGCTCGACGAAATGAAAAGGGTAGCCGACGAATCTAGATTACGGCGAGCACAGCTAAGCCTCACCCGAGGATCAAGAAGCATAACAGGAGGAGCATCACCAAGAAGAGGAACGTCTAGATTACGAGGCATACCCAAAGAAGGGAGAAGCGGATTAATCCGAGACCTTGATCTCTCGTTTATGTCGGTAGACCAAGATGGAAATATCAAGGCAAAAACAGCTCAAGCTGCTATTGTGGCCACACAAACATACCTAATCACAACACAGCCTGCATCTGACGATCCTCACATATCCCTCCACTGATCCGCCTTAATGAACCTCGGCTTGGTGGGGGAAACTCTCGCACAAGTAAATAAAGGAACCACGAGGCAACTTGACAGGTCCCCACGTCATCGCAGCAACCCTCGGCAAGGAGGTCACACCCGATGATCACGGTCGCCACATCGGGTCCACTTTTTAGAACAAGAACCGCGCAATGACCCGAGAAACGACATCACCCAGTGAAGGATCGATCGATCAAGAGAAGAGCGCATCCCCAAGCTTGAGCTTTTGTCCATACTTCATCTCATCACATTATTCTTCCTACACATGAAAATTTCCTTCATACAGAACTTCACACAATCTTCATTAGCAACATTAGTGTATTCAAGATAATAAGTCTTTGGGTTTAGTTTCAACACAAGTAAAACTTCCATTAAAACACAATATACTGTAGAAATTCCTTCTAAAAGCTCAAATAATCAAAGAAAACTCAAAGATAAAGAGATTAAGAGGCAAATGCAAATAATGGCAGAAATCTGTCAGAACAGACCAGCAGGTAAAAACCGATTTTTTCGAAGACCTTCTGTTTCTCAAATAGAAAAGTGCTAAACTAATGAAAGTTTGATAATAACCTGGGGCATAAGCACAGAAAATTAAAGCTCAATCCGACGTACAGGGATTTTTCACGATTTTGTATAGTGAAGCACAAAAATCTGTTTCGGGACAACAACTTTCCCAAGTCTTACTTCTCTCTCATTAGAGGTTATTCTTGGCACAAAAACCACACAAAAAGGATAAGGAGAGGTTATTAATTATGCAATAACTTCCAAGACTCAACAAAATAAAAACTTACTGAAACTAAAAATAATTTGGGTTATCTCCCAATAGTGCTTTTCTTTAACGCCTTTCAGCTAGGCATATGAGCAAGATTCAAGTATTTTCAAATGAAGAAGCATTAAGATCAATACCAGAAATATCTTCAACGAGGCAAGGTATCTCATCCAAATAAGTTCTAGATGATCCTATCTCAATACTCTTAGGTTCACTATTTTCATCAAACAGGTTTTCAGGAACAATCCAATCAAAATTCTTTTCTAAGGCTTCATGCATTCCTACAAGTTTAAAAGGTATTGGTATTTTAATTTCCTCTCCTTTTTTGGGCTTGTTTTTGTCCAACATTTCTAGTGTACCAATAACATCTACACATGAGCCTAGCATATTAAAACGATCAAAGACCTTTCTAGCTTCCTTAACAACATCATTGAATTCTTTAAGCAAAGTTTCTAGAACAAAATCTCTCTTTTCAGTATCCTCGGTATCTTTAAGTTTAAGAAACATTACTTGCATCATGGGGTTAAGGTTAACAAACCTAGCCTCCAACATGTGAACTAAAGAAGTTGCAGCAATTTCATAATTTGGAGCAAGTTCTGCTAAGGATCTATCCTCAATATCCTCATGCTTGCTAACATGATTAAAGAATTCTTAAATATTATCTTTCCCAATTATGGAGGCACTACCTATTGAAAGGTCTTTCAGGGTGAACTTAGGGATCAACATGGTGAGCTAAGAATGAGGTGACAACTACAGAAAGAACTAATTTTTTGTGTTTTGGATTAAAAAAGCAAACCAGTACAACTAATTTTTGTGTGTTTTTGATAAAAAAACAAGCAAAACAAAGCAAAATAAACTAAGCAAAACAAAAACAAAGTAAAGAGATTGGTTGTGAGTGAATCCCCTTGCAAGAATCTTCTTTCTCCCTGAAAAGTGATTGACGAGGAGGAAGAGGTTGAAGTTATCCTTAACTCCCCGGCAACGGCGCCAGAAAAGTGCTTGATCGCTCAAGATATGTAGAGCTCGTTGGGAACCCCAAGAGGAAGGTATGATGAGCACAGCAACAAGTTTCTCTTAGTTATGAAACCAAGGTTATCAAACCAGTAGGAGTAAGGAAACAACGCCAAGGTGTTGCTACCAACTTTGAATCCTGCACAATACAACCACAGAACTTTGCCCCAACTTACAGTGAGGTTGTCAATCTCACTGGTTTTGCTAAAAACAAAGGATTAAACGTATAGTGTGGAAGATAGTAATTTTTGCAAAAAGTAAACAGTAAACGGTAAACAGGAGATGGTGTATCAATGCTAAAGGAATGGACTAGGGTCCATAGTTCACTAGAGGTGTTTCTCCTTAAGATAAATAGCATGTTGGGTGAACAAATTACAGCGGGGCAATTAACAGATTGAGAAAGCGTAACAATGCATATACTAGACATCTTGACTCCTACGAGATTTGATTGGGCATTACAACATAATACATAGACCGTAATCCAACTGCATCTATGACTAATAATCCACCTTCAGGTTATCATCCGAACCCTTCTAGTATTAAGTTGCAAGCAACAGATAATTGCATTAAGCAAAGTGTGTAAAGTAAAGAATACAATTTCCCCATGGACAAAGGATTGTTGTTTTCTCCCTAGTAGCAACATCACATCTACAACCTTAGAAATTTCTGTCACTTCCCCAGATTACTAGAGGCATGAACCTACTATCGAGCATAAATACTCCCTCTTGGAGTTGCAAGCATTTACTTGGCCAAGATAGCTACTAGCAACAGGGATCATGCAAGATCAGAAATAACATAGACATGATAGAATCAATAATCAATCTGACATAGTATCTCAATATCCATCGGATCCCCGCAAACACAACATATAGGATTACAAATAGATGATCTTGATCATGAACGGAGCTCACAAGATCTAAACATGATAGCACAAAGGAGGAGAACCAACCATATAGCTACTGTATGGACCCATAGTCAAAGGGTGAACTACTCACGCATCACTCCGGAGGCTAGCATGGTGATGAAGAAGGCATCTGGGATGATCTCTCCCCTCCGGCAGGGTGTCGGGAAGAGCTTTGGATCCCCCCGATCTAGGGATGGAGATGGCGGCCGCTATAGACTCTTTCATGGATTTTTGATCGGGTGTTTAGGGTTTCTGCATCGGGGTACTTTTATAGGCAAAGAGGCGAGGTCGGTGGCCACTCGAGGGGCCCACACCATGGGCTAGCATGCCTAGGGGGGTCGCGCCACCCTATGGTGTGGCCGCCTCGTGGCCCCACTTCGGCTGCCCTTCGGACTCCGTGTTCCTTCTGATAAAATATTGACTTTGGCTTTTGTCCTGTCCAATTCCAAGAATATTTCCTTACTAGCTTTTCTGGAACCAAAAACAGCAGAAAATAGGCAACTAGTTCCAAAAAATGTATAAAAATACCTCAAAGTGTAAACAAAACATAAGAAAGTTGATATAAAACAAGCATCGACCATCAAAAATTATAGATACATTTATGACGTATCAAATCTCTCCATAAGATAATATCAATTGTCCAATATCACACATGTAAAATAGCACAAACAGTTATCTAGGGTTCGATAACTTCTCAAACAACGAGGGGGATGAAGTGGATCTCGAAGATAGTGATGGAGATGGTGTTGGTCCTGATGATGGAGATGATGGAGAGGCCTCCCCTACACCTAGGAGGAGTGGTGATATCAATGGTGGTGATTTCCCCCTCTCCGGTGCCCTGCAGCAGCAGGATTTGCCCCTTCTCGGAGAAGGAGAGGGCTTTCACCTCCGCCGCCGCCTCAATAAATCTTAGAAAAATTAGGGTGTATGTTTTCTGCCAAGGAGTTGTGGAGAAAAGGGTAGGTTGAAAGGATGCCCGAGGGCCGAACGAGCCACCCACACGCGGCTAGGTAGTGGGGTCACGTGTGGTGTGCTCTTATGCCCTCATGGCTCCTCTCGTCTAGTTCTTTCATCCACAGTCTTTCTCGCGATGAAAAACTTGATATGTATTTTTTTCCAGTGCATTTGACGTCCAGAAGGTCCTGAAACACCATAAACAAGAAAAGGAGGTTTTTTGCCTCCCAAAAATTAAATACCAAAACAAAGGACTTTGTAGGAAAGTCCCAGAAATCATCTAAATATGCAAGAATAATGATATAATATTGCAAAGAACATTCTAATATGAGGATATAATGTTACTAAAATGATGATATAAAATGCAAGTATCAACTCCCCCAAGCTTAAACCTTTACTTGTCCTCGAGTAAATAAGCGAATAGATCATCACATGCATCAATGACTTTATGGTTGATAAATAAATACGAGCATTGTATCATCATCATCATCTTTAGTTATTATGAAGTATTAATGAACTAAAACTCATACATATGAGGGAAACATCAATAGAGGCTCTAGCAATCACCCTTACTTTTGAACCAAAATAACCATTATGTGTTGGACAACTGAATCATACTCTTTTTCATATTTGGTCCAAGGGAAAGCATTATAGTATTTGATATTTTGTTGAGTTCAAAGACAAGATCAACTATCATAGAACAACAAGTTAATAGGAAGAGAAATAAAAAGATAGACATGAGATTGTTTACACCCTTGCTTCTTAGGAACTAGTGCAAACCTTATTCATGGATCTTTCAATCATGTCCTTATGCTCAATTCAACCTTTGCCTCACACTTTCCATGGATAGCCGAATTCACGGGTGCCTTCCTTTCATTCACTTTCCATGAGTGTAAGTATTGAAATATCCATGACCCTCAATTATCTCAAAGCTACTAAGTTAAAACAAGAATGCCTCATGTCCTTTTCATATCCCTTCCCAAATTTTTATTCCACAAGACTAAATCTCTACTTCAAACTACAATCTTTCATGCCATATTGACTAGTTCTTTTACTTGTTCTTTAATGGGAGAGATTCTTGCAATTGTCCAACACACTCAAGTTAACTAAATTCAAGGCAAGATGTGACTGAAACCTCTACACATGTCGCGCTCATTTGCATGAGTGTTACCCACAAATCTCCAAACAAGAGAGCCATGGATGACACCATACTTTAATATTCATTGATAAACCACAAGATAGGAGATACATGATAATGCTCTATGAGCTTGAAAACCTAAGAGATATCGATAACTAAATGACAAAAGTAAGCACAACATGACTAGATAGATATCATAAACTCATAAAAATAAAAGTCTAGGTGGAACTCTCCTGATCTTGAAAGGTTGCCTCTGGCTCTTCTCCTGTAGCAGGTGGGTTCTCCTCATATTCTTCCACCTTCTCATCCATCTTCCACAAGTAGGGCCTCCCGGTGTAGAAGGACATAGGTGGATCATTATACCTTAGGGAAGCAACCTCTACAATGTTCTTGCAGCTCTCTTCATACTCGCAATTCTAGTTCTCCATGTCCCACATCAGGGCTTGGAACTTGTCTAGCTGTGAGATGATGTATATGTACCTATCCTCCAAGTCCTTGAGCCTCTCCTCATATGCTTCAACCTTCTCTTCAGCTCCAGGTTCATGAAGTGGTGGGAATCGAGGCTTGGTTCAACAATAGTCCTATACCTGAAGCTCTTCTCTTCTAGAGCATCAAGCATATCCTCCAACGTGCCGGTGGCCATGGGAGCCTTCACCTCCTCCAGGAGCAGCACCCCCTCCTTGAAGGATAGGGTTTTCAGTGGTGCCATCATGGAGTTTAGGTAGTGGTTCACAACACATCCCTTGGTGCAGTCCTCCCCCTCTAGATTGGATCTGGATCTTTGATACATTTCAAATGTATCTATAATTTTTGATGTTCCATGCTTGGTTTTATCCACTTTCTTGTGTTTTGTTCCAACTTTGGAGTACTTTTCATATGATTTCTTGGACTAACCTATTAACAAGAGCCACAAAGGCTACCTGCCTGTTTTCTGTTGTTTTTGGTTCCAGAAAGTCAAAATGAATATTCTCGAATTGACCGGACAAAAGCCAAAGTGCCTATTTTTCGAAGTCATCAAGTGCCGAATACGAGACGGAGAAGGGCCAGGCCGGCCACACCACTGGCCGCGGCCGCTTGGCCCGCGCTGGTGGTGGTGGCCTGCACCCTCGGCCTCCCCTTCCGACTATAAGATGCCCTTGGGACGTAAACCCTAAGGACCTGATCAAAAATCCACGAAAGAGTCTCAGAGTCGCCGTATCTCCATCCCTAGATCGAGGGATCAAGCTCTTCCGCACCTGCCAAGAGGGAATTCACCCTGGAGGCCTTCTTCATCACCATGCAAGCCTCCGGTGTGATGCGTGAGTAGTTCATCCTTGGACTACGGATCGATGTAGTAGCTAGATGGCTAGTTCTCCTTCTTTGTGCTTTCATGTCTAAATCTTGTGAGCTCCGTTCATGATCAAGATCATCTATTTGTAATTCTGCATGTTGTGTTTCCAGGGATCCGATGGATATTGAGATGCTATTTCAGATTGATTATTGATTCTATCATGTCTTTGTTATTTGTGATCTTGCATGCTTTCCGTTGTTAGTAGCTATCTTGGCCAAGTAGATGCTAGCAACTCCACGAGTTAGTATTTATGCTCGATAGTGGGTTCATGCCTCTGGTAATCTGGGGAAGTGACAGAAATCTCTAAGTTACTAGATGTGCTGTTGCTACTAGGGAGAAAACAGCAATCCTTTGTTCATATAACTATCGTATTGTTTACTTTACACGCAGTTCGTAAAGAAATAATCTATTGCTTGCAACTTAATACTGGAGGGGGTTCGGATGATAATCTGAAGGTGGATTATTAGTCATAGATGCAGTTGGATGGCGGTCTATGTATAATGTTGTAATGCCCAATCAAGTCTCAAAGGAGTCAAGATGATTAGTATATGCATGTATTGCTTTCTCGGTGTTTGTCAATTGCCCCGCTGTAATTTGTTCACCCAGCATGTTATCTATCTTAAGGAGAGCCACCTCTAGTGAACTATGGATCCCGATCCTTTTTCTTTACATACAATCTACAACTGTTTACTGCTTTGTGTTTACTTTCTGCAAACTTTTACTTCTTTCCATTCGATACGTTTAATCCTTTGTTTTCTGCAAAACATGGTGAGATTGACAACCTCATCGCAAGTATGGGACAAAGTTCTGTGGTTGTGTTGTGCAGGTCTCCACGTTGCTACTAGCACCAGTAGTGTGCCCTGCCAAAGCTCAGCTAGTAACACCTTTGGGGTGTTTCCTTGCTCCTACTGGTTCGATTAAACCTTGGTTTCATAACTGAGGTAAACTTGCTGCTGTGCTCATCATACCTTCCTCTTGGGGTTCCCAACGAGCTCTACATCAACACCGCCATCAAGCATTTTTCTAGGCACCGTGCATTGAGCCATCAAGATTTTTCAAGGCGTCGTTGGAAGTCAAGGACATCTTCACAAGGGGAGTCCCTCATAACCAATCTCTTTACTTTGTTGTTTTTGTTTTGCTTAGTTCCTTTTTGCTTTGTTTGCTTGTTTTCTTTATTCAAAAACTCAAAAAAAATAGTTTTACAAGTTTGCTTTCTTATTTGAAAACCCAAAAAAAATGACTACTCTTGAAAACACTAAGTTGTGTGACTTCACTAGCACCAACAACAATGATTTTATGAGCACACCTATTGCTCCACCTGTGGCTGAAAATACTTTCTTTGAGATAAAACCTGCCTTGCTCAATCTTGTTATGAGAGAACAATTTTCTGGTATTGGTAATGAAGATGCTGCTTCCCATCTAAATAACTTTGTTGAACTTTGTGAGATGCAAAAGCATAGGGACATAGATGGTGATATTATTAAGCTGAAATTGTTTCCTTTCTCTTTGAGAGGAAAAGCTAAAGAATGGTTGAATTCCTTAACTAGGAATATTATTGATTCTTGGACTAAGTGCAAAGATGCTTTTATTGGAAAATACTATCCTCCTGCTAATATTATATCCATGAGAAGTGAAATAATGAAGTTTAAACAACTTGATAATGAGCATGTTGCTCAAGCTTGGGAAAGAATGAAATCTTTGGTAAAGAATTGTCCTACTCATGGACTGACTGCTTGGATGATCATCCAAACATTTTATGCAGGATTGAACTATTCTTCAAGGAACCTATTGGATTCAGCTGTTGGAGGTACCTTTATGACCATCACTTTGGGTGCTGCAACAAAACTTCTAGACAATATGATGGTTAATTATTCTGAATGGTATACTGAGAGGGCTCCACAAGGTAAGAAGGTAAATTCTGTTGAGAAAACCTCCTCCTTGAATGATAAAATTGATATTATTATGTCTATGCTTGTTAATGGGAAAGCCCATATTGATCCAAATAATGTTCCTTTAGCCTCTTTGGTTGCTCAAGAAGAGCAAGTTGATGTGAACTTCATAAGAAATAACAATTTTGGCAACAATGCTTATGGTAATAATGCTTATAGGAGTAATTTTGGTAACAACAATTATAAGCCATATCCTCCCGACAATGGTAATGCTTATGGAAATTCTTACAACAATAATAGGAGTGCTCCCTCTGAACTTGAAGTTATGCTTAAAGAGTTTATTAGTAAACAAACTGCTTTCAATAAAACTATTGAGGAAAAACTCTCTAATGCGGAAAGAAATATAGCATCTTTAGTTGAAGCTCAATCTACTTTGAATAAAATGGCTGATAAACCTGAAACTAATGAGAATCCCTTTGCAGCTACTAATGCTATACAAGTAAGAATTGATGAAAATGTTAGACTATTAGCTGAATTACATGCTAAGTGGGAAAGAGAAGATGAAATTGCTAGAAACATTAGTGCTTCTACTATTACCACCACTAGTGTTGAGGCTAGTAATAGTTCTACTACTTTATAAGATAAGTTTGATTTTGATCTTGATGGTTGCAATATCTCTGAAGTTATTAAGTTCCTACAAAAGCTTGCTAAAAGTCCTAATGCTAGTGCTATGAACATGGCTTTTACAAAACACATTACTGATGCTCTCATAAAGATTAAAGAAGAAAATATGAAACATAAAGCTTCTATTCCTATAAAACAAGAAGATGGTTGGGAATACATCATTAATATGAAAGTGAATGACTTTGATTTCAAAGCTTTGTGTGATCTTGATAGTAGTGTTTCTATTATGCCTAGAAGGATTTATGATATGCTTGATTTGCCTCCACTTGAAGATTGTTATTTGAATGTCCCACTTGATGATAATGTTAAAAAGAAACTCATGGGGAGTCTTAATGATGTTCTTATTATGGTTAACAATTCCTATGTCCCCGTTGATTTCTATGTTTTGGATGTTGAATACAATGCTTCTTGTCCTATTACTTTGGGAAGACCTTTTCTTAGAACTGTTGGTGCCATCATTGATATGAAAGAAGGCACCATTAAATATCAACTCCCACTCAAGAAAGGTATAGAACACTTCCCTAAAAAGAGAGAAAATATTTCTTTTGCTTCTCCTATGAAAACAAAATTTGTTCTTAATGCTTCTTCATTTGAGAACACTTGATTCTTTTTCTTGCTTCTTATGCCTAACTTAAAGGTGTTAAAGAAAAGTACTTATTGGGAGATAACCCAAAAGTTTTAGACGAGTCTTGGAAGTTATTACCTCTGTAATAATCTCTCCTTATCCTTTTTATTTGCTTTTTGTGCCAATAGTAACCTCTAATGAGAGAGAAGTAATGATTGGGAAAGTTGCAGTCCCGAAACAGATTTTTGTGCTTCACCATAAAAATTCGTGAGAGATCTCTGTATGTCGGATTGAGCTGTAATTTTTTGTGCTTCTACCCCAGGTTGTTATATAACTTTCGTTAGTTCAACACTTTTTGATTTGAGCAACAGAAGGCTTCAAAACACTTCGTCTTTACCTGCTGGCCTGTTTTGACAGATTTCTGCCATTTTCTGCATTTGCTTCTTGTTGGTTCCTTCTTGAGTTCTTTTGGGGAATTGAGATTTTTGAGGGAAGTGCTACAGTATCTAGTGTTCTAATGGAAGTTTATTTGGTGTTATAACTGAACCTTAAGACTTAGTTATCTTAAGTGCACTAATGTTGCTAATAAAGAT
The DNA here is from genome assembly GCA_023614405.1 of Avena insularis. Taxonomy (NCBI): domain Eukaryota; kingdom Viridiplantae; phylum Streptophyta; class Magnoliopsida; order Poales; family Poaceae; genus Avena; species Avena insularis. Next base: position 34,570,209 of record CM042696.1, on the reverse strand, counting down.
TGTGTGAAGTTTTGTATGAAGGAAAAATTTCAGGTATATGGAAGGAATGAGTAATGAGATGAAGGATGGACTAAAGCTCAAGCTTGGGGATGCCACGCGTGTCACCCTAAGAAATATCCAAGAAGTACAAGCGTCAAAGCTTGGGGATGCCCAAGGTATCCCCTTCTTCATCAATAAAAATCCCAGGTTTCTTCCAAACGCTTCATTTTTATTGTTTCATGCACAGTTGTGTTGTTCTTGCAGCGTCTTCTTTTTCGTTTTCATTTTGGTTTTTAGTTTGCTTGGTTTTCTTAGTTTTATGAATAAATTGGTTGGACCCCCTCTTTCATACATTGGTTTGTAAATAGTTTGGTTTGGTTTGGAAAAGAGTAGGAAAGTTCATACTTATGTGGTAAAAAGAGCTTGTTTTTGACTGTGGCCTATGCTTTGTCATGCCATGCTTGATATTGTTTTGGCTTTATGCTTAGTATTCTTTGCTGTAGCATGACTTGTTATAAACAATTGATATTGCCTAATGTGCCTTGGATGAATCATGCGTTGTTTTAGCATATTAAAGCATAGTATAGTGGTATTCTCCTTTGATGCTTTATTTGGGTTGACTTGGCACATGCTCACACCATGTTATGACTATCTCAAGTCACCATAGCCTTTATGATCCTTTAGTTTTCAACTTTTAGTATCACTTTATGCTTTGATCAATGATGTTTTGTCGCTCTGCATGATTATGGCCATTATTGCTCTCTTAGTTTGTCGCTCCCAGTCTTTTGCTAGCCTCCACAACCAAGTATGAGTTCCACTCATGCATCCAACTCCCTAAACCAAGTTATTCCAAAGAGTCCACCATACCTACCTACTAGCTTATGCTATTCCAAGTATATTCATGCTTTTGTTTACCTTCCACATTAAACTTGTTATGAGAAAACTAGTGATTAAAGCTCTCACGAACTTGATGGCACACTTTACTTTACTTGCCTCTAATAAACTTGAACCATTGGGTCCTTCTTTGTTGCGTATATGCTTGCGCTTTATAAGTTGAAATTAGCAGAACCATGTACCATGGGGAACGCTTTCAACATTGCACTTGTACTTTGTACCCCGTTGATATCATGTTCTTTTGCTTACGGATCCCGACGGTTTGAAATAAAATTGGAACTTGTAACATCATGGAGTTTGTATGTGTGTTAGAGAAACGCATGGGCCGCTAGCCTAAGCCATGCCTAATCATGGTGGAAACTTGCAGCATTACCATAATGAGCACTCTATGAAGCATCCTTAATAAAAACCTATGCAAATAGCAAATAAAATGATCGCTGAGATGCTCATTGTCTGCTTGCCTTGTCATTTTGATTGTGGGAAAGCTCCCATATCATGTGCAAGGGGTACCCTGTTGGCGGTTCTTAATGATACACATGTACTTACAAAGACAAGAGCTTACTCATGACTGAAGTTGAGTAGCATGAGGATCGGTCTTCGTAAGTAAGGGGCATGAGATTTTAGTTTATAACTTGTCAAGCATATCCTCTTAGTTGTGTCACTTTAACCTTAACCACTTCATGATGCTTATGATAGGGGCAATGAGAGCTGAAAGCTATAAGTACCATAATTTTTGGAAGCTCTTTATGAGACTTGAATCCCTACTTCCTTTTATAAAGGCCTTTCTTCCACCATTACATTGAGTCTCCACCTTCTATCTTTATGCACTTACTTTGAGAGCATAGTGGCCATTCTTAGTTCTATGTGCATTGTCCCAAGACTAGTTGATTGATGCATAACTTGTTATTGCTTGTTTAAACTATTGTATCTAGTCACTCTTATGAACTTTGAAGGTGTCCTATGCATTTATATTTGCTACTCTATTGAGGGACAAGCTGAATACTATTGTGCTATGTTTTCTTTATGTGAAACAAACAAAGGCCGTGCAAAGCATTGTTATTCATGAATCTTTTGTTTGTGCCTTTTCATGTTGCATCATAGTTTCTTTGTCTTATTGCTAGAACTTTGTCTTTCATGTTATGATTGAAGTACTATGACCCCAGCTTTGAATGTTTTGCAAATACTTTGATCAAGTCTTTGATGGTGCATGTCACCTCAAAAATTATTATTTCTTTTTATCACTTACATACTCGAGGACGAGCAGGAGTTAAGCTTGGGGATGTTGATACATTGCAAATGTATCTATAATTTTTATGTTCCATGCTTGGTTTTATCCACTTTCTTGTGTTTTGTTCCAACTTTGGAGTACTTTTCATATGATTTCTTGGACTAACCTATTAACAAGAGCCACAGTGCCAGCTGCCTATTTTCTATTGTTTTTGGTTCCAGGAAAGTCAGAAAATGAATATTCTCGGAATTGGACGGGACAAAAGCCAAATGGATAGCCGAATCATGTTCTTATGCTCAATTCAACCTTTGCCTCACACTTTCCATGGATAACCAAATTCACGGGTGCCTTCCTTTCTGAAATGGATCGTATGGGCACCTAGAGGGGGGGGTGAATAGGTGTTACACCAATTTTTCAATTCTTTTTCAATTTTAGGCTTAGCACAAAGGTAAATTCTCTAGATAAACTAATGTGTGGAATTTCCCTATATGCAAACCTATCTACTAGCGAGTAAGGAGCGAGTGGAAGAGGAACGAGTGAACCAAAGTGAAGCACGCGGAGACACATGATTTGTTTGACCGCAGTTCCTTCCTTGTTACAGGAAGTACGTCTGCGTTGGAGGGGTGGGCGGTACTAAGACCACCACGCCACAAAAGGCCTCACCCTGTTCTCCGATGGATCTCTCCACAATAGGCCTGATTCACCTTCCACTATAGGTACCCTTCAAGGCGGGCACCGGCGCCTTTACACAACTAGCAGGGCAACAACTCCACAACAACTTGGAGGCTCCCGAAATGACAACAAGCTGCCACAAGAACAAAGTTGTCAAATACAATAACACGATCTAGGTATTAACGAGTATACTAGATCAGGGATTTCTCCAAGTGAATGGAGAGGAGTTGAAGCGCTTGATTCTTGATGTTGATGATGAACTTCTCCTCCTTCAATTCCACCAAAGATCAAGACCTTAGGGTGGTTGAAGTGGGAGATCGAGATTTAGAGCTCTTGCACAGGGTCTAGTCGAATTCAAATGAATCAAGAGTTCTAGACGATGGGGAAGTACTTATACCCTTCCAAAACCAGCCGTTGCACACTTTGGGGGCGGATTATCCGCCCAAGTGAGGGCGGATTATCCGGTCTGAAACTCCACCCTGACTCGGAATATCCGCAGAAAATCTGCCCCTCTCTCGAGCGTCGCCGAGCTTGCCTTGATCAACTTCGGGGCGGATTATCCGGCCCTATCTGAAGGCGGATTATCCGCCTGGGAGAAAACCGCCCTTCGGATTTTCGGTAGAAAATCCGACCGGATCATCGAGCGACGCGCCTTGGCTCCTTTTGCTCGAAAACGGGGCGGATTATCCGCCCTATGCGAAACCCGGGTTATCCGGCCTGGGGAGGAAAAACCGCCCCAGTTCGGATTTTCTGGGAGAAAATCCGACTGGACACTGAGCGACGCGCCTTGGCTTCCTTGAGAGATGAGGTAGGCCGGATTATCTGGCCCATGGAGGGGCGGATTATCCAGCCCCCCTCAAAACTTCCTACACACTTAGCACACATGAAAAGTCTCCATAGTATTGTTATCTAACACGCGAAACATAGGAAAACATGAAATGTTCTTTCAATCTCCCCCTTTTTGGTGTTAGATGACAATACCAGGATTTGCAGGAGAAAGACACAAGATAAACAGAGATAACTATGGAAGGGACTCCCCCTCAATGTGTGCATAATAGAGTTTTGCATTGGAATACAAATGCACACAAATAGGTGAATCTATTCCATAGACAAAAGGGCAAAAACACATACCACCAAAGTAGAGAATAGGCATCCTTGACATAAATCACAATTATTATTGGATAACCATTATGAGCGCGCGCCTTCCGTGATAAACCACCATCAATAGGATATGAATAGATATAACCATGAGCATAATCCATGATGTGAAGTCCATAGGTATCAACCACATAAAGTCTCAACCATAAATCACAAACCACGAATATAAAAGTTCAACGCTAAATGGGCATAAGCAAGAAATAACGAATAAAAAGTGAAAGTGCTTATGCCCGACCCATGCAAATCCATGGACAACCTAATAGAACTACTTCTCCCCCTTTGGCATCGAGACACCAAAAAGGGAGAAGAGCGATGCTAGCTCCCCAAGGGATCACTCATCATAGTCCTCATCCTCGTCCTCATCCTCATGCTCTTCCTCATCCTCATCTTCAAGCTCCTCAGTGTCACCTTCCTCATCATAAGCCTAAAATCTGGGATTCTATTATACATAGAACCAGGCCCGCGCGTCCCCAAACAACACCCCCACAAGGTGTACAAGGGATTTGTGTGCAAGAATAGATGTCTTAGGGGTAGGGAAGGCTTAGGATTGAGAATGCCAAACTGAGATGGTACTAGACACTCAAAATTGCAAAATCCAAATCAAATAAAAGCCAAGATTGAGTGTGATTCCCATAAGAACATGAGAGAGCAAATAACATCCAAAAAGATCCAATTCTCCATAAGGGAGAGGGCGGTGGCCGAAGCCACCTTGTTGGAGTGTATGGTGTGACACCGCGAAGATATATCTTGGGTTCACGACCAATACTCATCAATAAGCTCACATATCACAACATGGTATTAAGAGAAATGATATAACTTGCTATTGGCATTATGGGGGGAGGGTTAGTCCAATAAGTTAGGACCACACTCCCCCTATATCCATGCACACACCTAGACCAAACAAGGATTGAGATGTACGAGTGGGTGCATGGGTAATCAAGACAAGCTCCCGGAATCAATGATATTTAGCTCATTCCTCAGATAGCAGAATCTTGCTTCATCAAGTGGCTTTGTAAAAATATCCGCCAGTTGGTTCTTCGTGCTCACAAAAGATAGATCAATATCACCTCAAGCAACATGGTCATGAATAAAATGATTCCGAATCTCAATATGCTTCGTCCTTGTGTGCTGAACTGGATTGTACGCAATTTTGATAGCACTTCCATTATCACATAAAAGAGGCACTTTGTCACAATTGACATCGTATTCCTTCAAAGTTTGCCTCATCCACAATAATTGAGTACAAGCGCTGGCAGCAGCAACATATTCAGCTTCGGCCGTGGAGAGAGATATACAATTCTGCTTTTTGGAGGGCCAACATACAAGAGATCTTCCCAAGAATTGACAAGCTCTAGAAGTTGACTTCCGATCATCCTTATCACCAGCCCAATCTGAGTCAGTATAACCACATAAAGAGAAATTGGAGCCCTTGGGATACCAGAGACCAAAGTTGGGGGAATGAACTAAATATCGAAAGATCCTCTTGACCGCCACTAAGTGGCTTTCTTTAGGAGCTGCTTGATACCTTGCACACACTCCCACACTCAACACAATATCGGGTCTAGATGCGTAGAGGTAAAGAAGAGAGCCGATCATGGACCGGTATACCTTTTGGTCCACATCTTTACCATGAGGGTTGAGTTCGAGATGACTTTGTTTGCATCGGAGTAGCGACACCATTTAGATCCGTCATCTTGAATCTCTTGAGCATGTCTTGGATGTACTTTGCTTGATTAATAAAGGTTCCTTCTCTTAGTTGCTTGATCTCGAATCCAAGAAAGAACCGTAATTCCCCCATCATAGACATCTCAAACCTGTCAGTCATAAGCTTTGAAAATTCATCGTTAAAAGCTTTGTTAGTAGAACCAAAAATGATATCGTCTATATCTAGTTAGCATACGAAGAGCTCCCCCTTAACCTTCTTAGTAAAAAGAGTGGGGTCGATTTGCCCAACTTCGAAGCCACGATCTAACAAAAGCTCTTTAAGGTGCTCATACCACGCACGTGGGGCTTGTTTAAGGCCATAAAGTGCCTTATCGAGTTTGTAGACATGGTTCGGGAAGTTAGGGTCCTCAAACCCCGGGGGTTGCTTTACGTATACCAACTCATGTAGAGGACCATTAAGGAAGGCACTCTTGACGTCCATTTGCTGCAACTTAAAATTGTTATGAGCAGCATAAGCAAGTAGGATACGGATGGACTCAAGACGAGCCATAGGAGCATAGGTCTCGCCGAAGTCGATGCCCTCAACTTGGGAGTAACCTTGTGCCACAAGTCTTGCCTTGTTCCTCACAATAATGCCATTCTCATCTTGCTTGTTCTTGAAAATCCACTTGGTGCCGATAACATTGCGGCACTCTTTGGGTTTCTCCACTAATTTCCAGACTTTGTTGAGCTCGAAATTGTTCAATTCTTCATGCATAGCAACAACCCAGTCTAGCTCTTCAAGAGCTTCAAAGACCTTCTTAGGTTCCACCATGGAGATATGAGCTTGATGCTCACCAAAACTGGCCAATTCTCTTCTAGTAGACACCCTTCGTCGAAGATCACCAACAACGTTGTTGAGAGTGTGACCCCTCAACTCAAGGTTACGATCAGCCCGAGCCTTGCGAGGAAGTTCAATAAGTTTGTTGTCTCTTGGTGGAGGAGATTCATCACTTGAGTCTTCATTGGAGGCATTTTCTCTGCCTTGATCAGTAGCTAGAACATCAGTAGCAGGTGGTGGAGATGCATGCCCTTGAGGTGAGTCCATAGCCATAACAGGAGGCTGCAGAACTAGAGAGTCAAGGCCGGATAATCCGGCCGATGAAGTGGTCGGATAATCCGGCCTGGGAGGACTTGCAGCAGCAGCATCAGGAAGCCTGGGACTTGCTTGACCTGGCGAGGATCCGGATAATCCGGGGTCAGCTGGAAAATCCGGCCTGGAGCTTGTGTTGATATCTTCACCACCAAGAGCTGCTGGATCGGGGTGGCCGGATAATCCGGTATCCACCGAAAAATCCGGCCTGGAGCTTTCTGGAGCATCTTGACCTTCAGCAGTTGATGGAGATGGTGTAGAAGTTGCCCCCGTGGTTGGAGCGTGTTGCGTATGTGTAGATGAGGGCTCTATATGAGTAGAGCATTGTCCTTCCCGGTCTGCCACAAAGGGTTCCTCAATGGGGCGGAAGAATACCACGCCCATTCTTCTTATGGCATCTTGGGGTATTTCAACATCTGCATCACAAACACCAACTTGCTCCGCACGGGAACCGTCATTTTCCTCGAACAACACACTACAAGATTCTACAACAGTTCCGGAGAGCTTATTGTAGACTATAAGTGTGGGATTCGTCACCATAACCAACAAAAATACCTTCTAGAGCCTTAGATTCAAACTTAGATAAACGAACTCCTTTAATAAGAAAGAAACACTTACACCCGAATACCCGAAAGTATGAGATGTTTGGCTTGTTACCGGTAAGTATTTCATACGGAGTCTTGTTTAAAATCTTGCGGAGGTATAACCGGTTGGATGAATGACAAGCAGTAGAGATTGCTTCATCCCAGAAGTTATATGGAGATTTGAATTCGGCCAACATTGATCTTGCCATGTCCATTAGAGTCCAATTCTTCCTCTCGGCTACACCATTTTGTTGAGGGGTGTACGCAGCGGAACATTGATACCTTATCCCCTCTTCACTTAGGAACTCATTTAAGGTGTAGTTCTTGAACTCCGAGTCGTTATCACTCCTTATAGCCAGAATGGGGACGTTGTGTTGACGTTGAACCTCGTTGGCGAAGTCGATGACAGTTTGTTGAGTTTCACTCTTCAACTTGAAGAAATAAACCCAAGTGTATCTTGAGTAATCATCAACAATCACTAGACAATACTTCTTCCCACCGAGGCTTGCATGAGATGGAGGTCCGAAAATATCCACATGAAGAAGCTCCAAGATCCTTTTTGAAGAGATAATAGTTTTCCTTCGATGAGGAGAATCATGCATTTTCCCTTCAACACACGCCCTGCAGACACGATCTTTGGCAAAAGAGACATTTTCTTTTAGTCCAAGAATTGTGGTCACCCTTGTGGAGACTTTGAAAAGTTCTCATATTGACGTGGGCTAGTCGGCGATGCCATAGCCAACCCGCGTCAGCCTTTCCGAAAAGACACATCGGACCTGTAGTGGTTTTCCCTGAAAAGTCTACCACGTACAGGTCGTTTCTTATATCCCACAAGCGACTTTTAGGGACTTGCTCCACAAGAGTACCACCAAATCAGCATCAATGTAAACTACAAAGCCCATCTTACCAAGGGCACGAACTGAAAGTAAGTTATACCCGAGGGTCTCAACAAGCATGACGTCCACGAGGGAGATATCATGAGCCACCACAACTTTGCCGAGACCCAATACCTCAGATTTTGACTTGTCACCATAGGAGACGGTAATGTGTTCGAGGGTTGGCCGCATCTCCGTGATGATCTCCTTGCTTCCGGTCATATGAATCGTACAACCGCTATCGAGTACCCATTTAGAACCACCGGAAGCATAACCCTGCAAGAAAATTACTTCTTGGTTTTAGGTACCCATTTTTCAATGGGTCCTCTCATGTTAGTAACAAGGGTCTTGGGAACCCAAATAGACCAAGGAATGTAACAATCATAAGGCCCTACATAACTAGCATAAACATCACAATATAGTTCGAAGTTAGGATTGTTGATCCCTGCAAAACCATCATAATTAGTCTTGTCATTGGTAATGTTGCTAGTCTTTGATTGAGCAGTCTTGTTCTTCTTCTTCTTGTTGTTTTTCTTGCTCTTTATCTTGGGTATGTAGCCAAGACCTTCTTTACTGTTGTTTGTCCTTTGCCTTCTCAGTATCTCAACAATAACCCATTTACCTTTGTGTTGAGAACTCCTTGCACGATCTTCTTTTCCAAAGGATGGAGATGAGGTACTTGGTATATTATACTGTTTCAATTGAGTTTGGAGCTGGTCATGAGACTCATTTAGAGTAGAATGATCACTCTTCAATGACTTGTGAGTACTTTCAAGATCATCAAACTTCTCCAAAAGTCTAGCATGAACAGCCCCAAAATCAATCTTTTCTTTTTTTAGTTTCTTTACCTTGGCAAGGGCATGGTCACGTTCTTTAATGAGCTGAGCTACAGCTTCTTCTTGTGACTCCTCTAGGGATTCGAGTCTTTCTTCCAAAGAAACTCGAGTTTCCTCTTCCTCTTCCAAGGCATTCTTCAAAGAGGCTATCTCCAAGGCATCTTCTCTTTCAATTCTGCCATTTTCTTCAAGGAGATCTTCGGCTCGAGCAAGTTGACTCATAAGAGTATCAAAATGGAGTTTGTGATCACCTTGTAGGTTAGTGAAAAAAGTATCCAAGGCAATAACTTATTCTTTCATTTCAAGACTTTCATGATCATCCATATCCAAAATTATGTTAGTCTTAGAAAATGAGGAGTTAGAAGTTGATACCTCGGATCCTCTTGCCATTAGGCAAGTGACATTGTTGTTGATGGCGTTCTCGTTCAGCGAGTCGAAGAGAGAGGAGGGAGTCGATGTGGTGGCTATAGCAGCCACTTCGCGGGAACTATCATTATCCTCTTCATCTTCACTTGCGGAGGAGTATTCCTCTTGAGCTGCAAGGACCATCTTGTGTTGCTTCTTGAAAGGGCCATTCTTCTTAGCAAATGGCTTCTTCTTAGGAACTTTGGATTTCTCTTTGAGAATGAGCCTGCCACCATTGTCTTCTCTATTTTCATAAGGACACTCGGCTACAAAGTGCAGTCTATCTCCACAGTTGAAGCAAGTTCTCAATCTTGGGCCACTTTCTCTTCTTCCATTTGACCCGTTCTTGCGCTCAAGTTCAGACTTGGCTTTGGCAGGGTCCTTCCAAAAGTTCCTTGCATAGAATGCCATGTACTCACCATGAGCACGTTTGACCTCATCGGGGCAGTCCATGGATCCCCTCTCAAATGCTCCTTCATCATCATCTTGCTCAACAACATTGGCTTTGAGAGCCATATTGACACCCTTTTGCATTCCAATGGCCCGAGCACGGGCATCTTCAGCATTCTTTGCCGCCACTTTGAATGACGTTATTTCTTGCATGACTTCATTGGATGTCATTTGATGATAGTTGTGTCTACCTTGAAAGCTCTTAAAATCCATCGGTTCGAAAGGCATTAAGGCACTCACATACTTTCTTTTTATCCATGCATCATCAATGTGAGTGGCCCCATGCTTCCGAAATGTTGTTGCGATGCCCTTGAGTCTTCTATACATGTCCTCATGGTTTTCACCATCCAACATGTAGAATCCCCCAGCTTCGTTACTAAGGGCATCATACCGGTTTCTTCTCATGCTTTCATTTCCAACAAAAAGGTCCGTAAGAGCATCCCACGCCTCTTTAGCCGTGTTGAGATGTTCAATGTGTGGCATGTCCTTGGGACCCACACCCAGCTGAATCATGTAGAGAGCAGTGGCATTCAACTGGCTATCCACAACTTCCCTTCTTGTTAGATTGGTTTGATCTCCAACATGAAGACCTTCTTCAATGATCCTCCACAATTCAATAGAGGAGCTACAAACATGATATTTCATTAGAAATTGCCATTGGTTAAAAGAAGATGTAGTGAGCTTGGGTGGATCACCCCTATTGTTTATATGAGGATGAGGGATAGGTGGGTCGGGGGAATATACGTGGCGAACCTCACTATATTCCTCCTTACCACTTCCCTTTTTGGAGGTGGAACCATTTAGTTTTTCACCTTCCACATCATCATCCTTAGATCCGGTGTTACTCTTTTCCTTAGATGATGGTGAGGGAGCCTCAGAGGAGGATGGAGATGGGGCTATGGATGATGTAAGGCGAGCAATCATTTGATTCATCTCCTCCATCTTGGCCTCAAAGGATTTCAACAAGGTTGTTTCCAACGACTTGAGATCATCCATTGTGACCTTATCCACAGCCTCATTTCCATCATCCCTGGTACCCATACTACTCTTAGGCGGTTAATCCCGAATTAAGAGCCGGGGCTCTGATACCAATTGAAATGGATCGTATGGGCACCTAGAGGGGGGGTGAATAGGTGCTACACCAATTTTTAAATTCTTTTTCAATTTTAGGCTTAGCATAAAGGTAAATTCTCTAGATAAACTAATGTGTGGAATTTCCCTATATGCAAACCTATCTACTAGCGAGTAAGGAGCGAGTGGAAGAGGAACGAGTGAACCGAAGTGAAGCACGCGGAGACACAGGATTTGTTTGACCGAAGTTCCTTCCTTGTTACGGGAAGTACGTCTGCGTTGGAGGGGTGGGCGGTACTAAGACCACCATGCCACAAAAGGCCTCACCCTATTCTCCGATGGATCTCGCCACAACAGGCCTGATCCACCTTCCACTATAGGTACCCTTCGAGGCAAGCACCGGCGCCTTTACACAACTAGCGGGGCAACAACTCCACAACAACTTGGAGGCTCCCGAAATGACAACAAGCTGCCACAAGAACAAAGTTGTCAAATACAATAACACGATCTAGGTATTAACGAGAATACTAGATCAGAGATTTCTCCAAGTGAATGGAGAGGAGTTGAAGCGCTTGATTCTTGATGTTGATGATGAACTTCTCCTCCTTCAATTCCACCAAAGATCAAGACCTTAGGGTGGTTGAAGTGGGAGATCGAGATTTAGAGCTCTTGCACAGGGTCTGGTCGAATTCAAATGAATCAAGAGTTCTGGACAATGGGGAAGAAGGGGTACTTATACCCCCTTCCAAAAACCAGCTGTTGCACACTTTGGGGGCCGGATTATCCGGTCTGGGGAAACTACGCCCCAGACTCGGAATATCCGGCAGAAAATCCGCCCCCTCTCTGAGCGTCGCACCGAGCTTGCCCTTGATCAACTTCTGGGGGCCGGATTATCCGGCCCTATGCGAAGGCCGGATTATCCGGCCTGGGGGAGAAAAACCGCCCCAGTTCGGATTTTCCGGTAGAAAATCCGACCGGATACTGAGCGACGCGCCTTGGCTCCTTTTGCTCAAAAACTGGGGGCCAGATTATCCGGCCCTTGCGAAACCCAGATTATCCGGCCTAGGAGGAAATCGCCCAGATGGATTTTCGGGAGAAAATCGATCGACACAAGCGACGCGCCTTGGCTTCCTTGAGAGATGAGGTAGGCCAGATTATCCGGCCCTTGGTGGCGCGGATTATCCGGCCCCCCTCAAAACTTCCTGCACACTTAGCACACATGAAAAGTCTCCATAGTATTGTTATCTAACACGCAAAACATAGGAAAACATGAAATGTTCTTTCACTTTCATTCACTTTCCATGAGTGTATGTATTGAAATATCCATGACCCTCAATTATCTCAAAGCTACTAAGTTAAAACAAGAATGCCTCATGTCCTTTTCATATCCCTTACCAAATTTTTATTCCACAAGACTAAATCTCTACTTCAAACTACAATCTTTCATGTCATATTGACTAGTTCTTTTACTTGTTCTTTTAATGGGAGAGATTCTTGAAATTGTCCAACACACTCAAGTTAACTAAATTCAAGGCAAGATGTGACTAAAACCTCTACACGTGTCGCGCTCATTTGCATGAGTGTTACCCACAAATCTCCAAATAAGAGAGCCATGGATGACACCATACTTTAATATTCATTGATAAACCACAAGATAGGAGATACATGATAATGCTCTATGAGCTTGAAAACCTAAGAGATATCGATAACTAAATGATAAAAGTAAGCACAACATGACTAGATAGATATCATAAACTAGTAAAAATAAAAGTCTAGGTGGAACTCTCCTGATCTTGAAAGGTTGCCTCTGGCTCTTCTCCTGTAGCAGGTGGGTTCTCCTCATATTCTTCCACCTTCTCATCCATCTTCCACAAGTAGGGCCTCCCGGTGTACAAGGACATAGGTGGATCATTATACCTTAGGGAAGCAACCTCTACAATGTTCTTGAAGCTCTCTTCATACTCGCAATTCCAGTTCTCCATGTCCCACATCAGGGCTTGGAACTTGTCTAGCTGTGAGATGATGTATATGTACCTATCCTCCAAGTCCTTGAGCCTGTCCTCATATGCTTCAACCTTATCTTCAGCTCCAGGTTCATGAAGTGGTGGGCATCGAGGCTGGGTTCAACAATAGTCCTATACCTGAAGCTCTTCTCTTCTAGAGCATCAAGCATATCCTCCAATGTGCCAGTGGCCATGGGAGCCTTCACCTCCTCCAGGAGCAGCACCCCCTCCTTGAAGGATAGGGTTTTCAGTGGTGCCATCATGGAGTTGACGTAGTGGTTCACAACACATCCCTTGGTGGAGTCATCCCCCTCTAGATTGGATCTGGATCTTTGATACATTGCAAATGTATCTATAATTTTTGATGTTCCATGCTTGGTTTTATCCACTTTCTTGTGTTTTGTTCCAACTTTGGAGTACTTTTCATATGATTTCTTGGACTAACCTATTAACAAGGGCCACAGTGCCAGCTGCCTGTTTTCTGTTGTTTTTTGTTCCAGGAAAGTCAGAAAATGAATATTCTCGGAATTGGAAAGGACAAAAGCCAAAGTGCCTATATCTCCGGAAGTCATCAAGTGCCAGAATATGAGACGGAGAAGGGCCAAAGGCCGGCCACACCACCTGGCCACGCGGCCAGGCTTGGCCCGGGCCAGGGGGTGGTGTGGTGGCCTCTGGCACCCCCTCGGCCTCCCCTTCCGACTATAAGATGCCCTCGGGACGTAAAACCTAAGGACCCGATCAAAAATCCATGAAAGAGTCTGTAGCCGCCGTCATCTGCATCCCTAGATCAGGAGGGATCTGAAGCTCTTCTCGGCACCCTGCCGGAGAGGGGAATTCACCCTGGAGGCCTTCTTCATCACCATGCAAGCCTCCGGTGTGATGCGTGAGTAGTTCATCCTTGGACTACGGATCCATGTAGTAGCTAGATGGCTGGTTCTCCTCCTTTGTGCTTTCATGTCTAGATCTTGTGAGCTCTGTTCATGATCAAGATCATCTATTTGTAATTCTGCATGTTGTGTTTATGGGATCCGATGGATATTGAGATGCTATTTCAGATTGATTATTGATTCTATCATGTCTTTGTTATTTGTGATCTTGCATGCTTTCCGTTGTTAGTAGCTATCTTGGCCAAGTAGATGCTAGCAACTCCAAGAGTTAGTATTTATGCTCGATAGTGGGTTCATGCCTCTGGTAATCTAGGGAAGTGACAGAAATCTCTAAGGTACTAGATGTGCTATTTCTACTAGGGAGAAAACAACAATCCTTTGTTCATAGAACAATCGTATTGTTTACTTTACACGTAGTTCGTAAAGCAATAATCTGTTGCTTGCAACTTGATACTGGAGGGGGTTCGGATGATAACCTGAAGGTGGATTATTAGTCATAGATGCAGTTGGATGGTGGTCTATGTATAATGTTGTAGTGCCCAATCAAGTCTCAAAGGAGTCAAGATGATTAGTATATGCATGTATTGCTTTCTCGGTGTTTGTCAATTGCCCCGCTATAATTTGTTCACCCAGCATGTTATCTATCTTAAGGAGAGCCACCTCTAGTGAACTATGGATCCCGGTCCTTTTTCTTTACATACAATCTACAACCGTTTAATGCTTTGTGTTTACTTTCTGCAAACTTTTACTTCTTTCTATTCGATACGTTTAATCCTTTGTTTTCCGCAAAACACGGTGAGATTGACAACCTCATCGCAACTATGGGACAAAGTTCTGTGGTTGTGTTGTGCAGGTCTCCACGTTGCTACTAGCACCAGTAGTGCGCCCTGCCAAATCTCAGCTAGTAACACCTTTGGGGTGTTTCCTTGCTCCTACCGGTTCGATTAAACCTTGGTTTCATAACTGAGGGAAACTTGCTGTTGTGCTCATCATACCTTCGTCTTGGGGTTCCCACCGAGCTCTACATCAACACCGCCATCAAGCATTTTTCTGGGCGCCGTGCATTGAGCCATCAATCTTGACATGGCTAAACCCTGATAGTCAGAAACATGAGAAACAAAGATCGCTCGAAAAGTCTTGGTGCGAGATTAGATCGGTGGAAGGGGTATATATTGACGGGTTTTAGGTCAAAACAAAGAGTTAGAGTCGAAAATGATACGAAATGGGAGTCCGAGGAGAGAATGAGTAGTGCACACGTGGCCAGGGGTAAGGCCATGTGTGCCCTGCTCTATCCTCCCTCTGGACTCCATTCCTTCCAAGTATTTTTCTCCCCTGGTTATTTCCATAAAAAATACATGCCATAAAATTTGACGGAATTCCGAGAAAGGTACGAGCACGAAAGCTAACTTTTATTGATTCGGGGTTACTTAAACATCATGGTTCTTTGCAATTATAGCTTTTAGTGTTTGTAAGTTCAACACTTCCACCTTTCCGACAAAGCTTTTACTTGCAAGATAATGTTTAAAGCATTGTCCATTAACTACATGAGGTTTACCTTTGATATCTCCATGGAGTTGGATAGCTCATGACTGGTACACCTCCTATATGACTAATGGTCCGTGCCATTTTGAAGCTAATTTCCCTGCAGAAAACTTGAAACGGGAGTTGTACAATAAAAATTGTTCATCAACTTTGAATTCCTTTAGCTTAAGTTTCTTATCGTGCCAAATTTTAACATTCTCTTTAAACATTTTTGCACCCTCATAAGGTTCATTTGTCCATTCATCTTGCAAGTTCAAGTCAAGAATTCTTTTCTCTCCTGAATGCAGTTTTAAATTCAAAGTTTATTTGTTTAATAACCCATCTAGATTAATGCTCTAACTCTACACGAAGATGACAAGATTTTCCATAAACAATTTTATAAGGAGACATTCCCATGGTATTTTTGAATGTAGTTCTATAAGCCCACGAAGCTTCATTAATTTTAAGTGGCCAATCAGATCTAGACTTATTCACTGTCTTCTCCAAAATGAGTTTGATTTCCCTATTACAGAGTTCAACGTGTCCACTTGTTTGAGGATGATAAGGAGATGCAACTCTATGATTAACACCATATTTTGCTAATGTTTTCCTAAGAACACCATGTAAGAAATGAGAACCACCATCAGTAATTAAAAATCTAGGTACACCAAACCTGGGGAATATGATGTCCTTGAGCATCTTCATTGTGTTGTGGCATGATATACACTTTTGGTTGGAATTGCTTCCACCCACTTAGTCACATAGTCCACTACAACCAAAATATGTGTATGTTTCGTCTTCGGTTATGGGAAAGGTCCCATGAAGTCGAATCCCCACAAGTCAAATGGTTTAAGAGGTAATAAGTAATTCATAGGCATTTCATTTCTCCTACCAATATTACCTACTCTTTGAAATTTATCACAAGATTTAACATATTCAGTGCAATATTTAAATAGAGTAGGCTAATAGAAACCATATTCTAATACCTTTGTGGCTCCGCGATCTCCTGCATGATGCCCTCCAGAGGGACTATCATGGCAATCTCTTATAATAGCCCGATGTTCAAAATCTGGCACACAGCGTCTAATAATACCATCGACGCTCTTTTTATAAAGGAAAGGATCATCCAAAAAATAATGTCTAAGATCGTAAAAGAATTTATTTATTTGTTGATAAGTGAAATGTGGTGGCAAAACTTTCCCAACAATAAAATTTGCATACTCAGCAAACCAAGGTGATGCAACTCTAGAACTAGAAACATTCATATTCGCAAGTTGTTCATTAGGAAAACTATCATTAATAAGAATGAGATCATTAGGGATGTTTTCAATTCTAGATAATCATCTACCAGATTACCTTCACCTTTCCTATGGACAATATGTAGATCAAATTTTTGCAATAAAAGAACGCATCTTATTAATCTTGGCTTGGCATCTTTCTTATTCATGAGATATTTAATAGCTGAATAATCAGAGTGCACTATGACTTTAGAATGTACAATGTAAGGTCTAAACTTATCACATGCAAATATCACTACTAAAAATTCTTTTTTGTTGTAGCATAATTTCTTTGAGAACCATCAAGTGTTTTACTAGCATAGTAAATGACATTCAGTTTTTTATCAACATGTTGAGCCAAAACAGCCCCAACTGCATAATCACTAGCATCACACATAACTTCAAATGGCAAATTCCAATCAAGAGGTTGAATAATAGGATCACTTATTAAAGCATTCTTTAAAACATTAAATTAATCTACACAATCATCATTAAAAGAAAATGGAATATCCTTCTGCAAAACATTGGTTAGAGGCTTTTATATTTTAGAGAAGTCTTTAATAAACCTACGATAAAATCCTGCATGCCCAAGAAAACTTCTTATACCTTTGATGTCCTTCGGGTATGGTAGCTTCTCAATAGCTTCTATCTTTGCTCGGTCGACCTCTATTTCTCTTCCAGAAAAACAATGTCCAAGAACAACACCTTCTGTAACCATAAAGTGACACTTCTCCCGATTAAGAACTAAGTGTTGGTCCTCACACCATTGCAAAACTTTGTTAAGGTTGAACAAACAATTATCGAAATAAGTACCATACACGGAAAAGTCATGCATAAAGACTTCCATTATCGTTTCAATATAATCAGCAAATAAAGAATTCATGCATCTTTGAAAAGTACCAGAGGCATTGCATAAACCGAATGGCATTCTTCAATAGGCAAAAGTACCAAATGGATAAGTAAAAGTGGTCTTATCTTGATCATCCTTATGAATAGGAATTTGTGAGAAACCTGAATAACCATCTACATAAAAACTGAGAATGTTTAGACAATCTTTTTAGCATTTGATTAATAAATGGCAATGGGTAATGATCTTTACGGGTGGGTGATACCTTTGATCCGGATTACGGATGTAGTATAGCTTATTTTTCCCTAGTAGACCTAGGTTATCGAATCCTCGGGAATCGAATGCGTAGTGAAGTTACTTTAAGAGACCCTCAGGAGTTTTAGAATTCCTTTTGTGTTTTCACCAAACTAGTAGTTTGCATCTTTTTGTTGTTGTCGATGATGGAGAGAGAGGGCCTAGGCCGTTCAGTTTCTTCTGTAGCTGTGCAAAACATCTGATGAAAATAAAAGATAGAAATAAAGTATGCGTGTACTTGTTAGAGCAAGATAAACTATATGTGGGCAGTGCATCCATAATTGCTATTGCCTCCGCAACCGCTTATAGCAATAACCTACTAGTCTCATCCATAGAATAAAGAGAACTAATGATGTGCATCGTGATGTCACCATTAATCCCAAGCAAATCCCTCACATACAGCCGTACTACCCCTTCTGTCACTGGGGTTCCCAACCTGCAGATCAGTCATCACTCATACTCCCTATACCTGTCTCAACCCTCGGGGTCTTGGGTACCTGACATGTCCTTAGATTGAGGCAAGAGAGGATACAATAATCATCATGGCATACAAACTAATACACAATCCCATCTATGACAAATAACATGCACAACTGCTACATGGCTAGGCCGAAGCCCTTAACCCAAGGAGAATTACTCACACATAGAGATGAGATCAACAATCACAAACATTGTAATGAAAATCATAAGATTGATAGCAATAGTCTTACAATTTCGCCAATCGGAGAAGAGATCTACTATTACAAGTGGTCGAATATGGCTATGAAGATGGAGAAGGGTTTTGAGATCTGGAGGCGGAGACTTCTGGATGGTATGAACTCTGGGGGTGCGGGATATGGCGGAGGCTTGTTTTCTCGTTGCCTGAGGCTTCTTTATATAGGGGTCCCTTCACGAAAGTTGTTCTGTTTGACCTAACGGTGGCGGCGCCAACTATACGACCGGAGCTATACAGTCAGAATTTTTGCTCCGGCCGTATAGTTGGTCGTTATGGCGTCTGCCTCCGATGTAAGGCTCCTAGTTTCTTCTGGTAGTTGGAAATCTCGTATCTTTGACTTTAATGTAGTGATTCCCTCCTTTAAACAACATTATCTGCGCAGGAAAAATACAAAAGAAAGGATTGCATACCCCTCTGAATATTAGCATTAGTGGCCGGGATTAGAGAGATATTTCATCAAGAATATGACTAATATCCAGTTTAAATATGGACGTTAGATGGCTATATTTCAGAGCCATCAACTGAGAATGTTTAGACAATCTTTTTAGCATTTGATTAATAAATGGCAATGGGTAATGATCTTTACGGGTGGGTGATACCTTCGATCCCGATTACGGATGTAGTATAGCTTATTTTTCCCTAGTAGACCTAGGTTACCGAATCCTCGGGAAGCGAATGCGTAGTGAAGTTACTTTAAGAGACCCTCGGGAGTTTTAGAATTCCTTTTGTGTTTTCACCAGACTAGTAGTTTGCATCTTTTTGTTGTTGTCGATGATGGAGAGAGAGGGCCTAGGGTGTTTGGTTTCACCTGTAGCTGTGCAAAACATCTGATGGAAATAAAAGATAGAAATAAAGTATGTGTGTACTTGTTAGAGCAAGATAAACTATATGTGGACAGTGCATCCATAATTGCTATTGCCTCCGCAACCGCTTATAGCAATAACCTACTAGTCTCATCCATAGAATAAAGAGAACTAATGATGTGCATCGTGATGTCACCATTAATCCCAAGCAAATCCCTCACATACAGCCGTACTACCCCTTCTGTCACCAGGGTTCCCAGCCTGTAGATCAGTCATGACTCATACTCCCTATACTTGTCTCAACCCTCGGGGTCTTGGATACCTGACAAGTCCTTAGATTGAGGCAAGAGAGGATACAATAATCATCATGACATACAAACTAATACACGATCCCATCTATGATAAATAACATGCACAATTGCTACATGGCTAGGCCGAAGCCCTTAACCCAAGGAGAATTACTCATACATAGAGATGAGATCAACAATCACAAACAGTGTAATGAAAATCATAAGATTGATAGCAATAGTCTTACAATTTCGCCAATCGGAGAAGAGATCTACTATTACAAGTGGTCGAATATGGCTATGAAGATGGAGAAGGGTTTTGAGATCTGGAGGCGGAGACTTCTGGATGGTATGAACTCTGGGGGTGCGGGATATGGCGGAGGCTTGTTTTCTCGTTGCCTGAGGCTTCTTTATATAGGGGTCCCTTCACGAAAGTTGTTCTGTTTGACCTAACGGTGGCGGCGCCAACTATACGACTAGAGCTATACAGTCGGAATTTTTGCTCCGGCCGTATAGTTGGTCGTTATGGCGTCTGCCTCCGATGTAAGGCTCCTAGTTTCTTCTGGTAGTTGGAAATCTCGTATCTTTGACTTTAATGTAGTGATTCCCTCCTTTAAACAACATTATCTGCGCAGGAAAAATACAAAAGAAAGGATTGCATACCCCTCTGAATATTAGCATTAGTGGCAGGGATTAGAGAGATATTTCATTAAGAATATGACTAATATCCAGTTTAAATGTGGACGTTATATGGCTATATTTCAGAGCCATTAACCTCCCCAAGCTTAAACTTGATCGTCCTGAGCAATAAAACCAAAATCAAAAAGGAACTCAGCATTTAAACTGAAATAACTAGATGGTGATCTTACTCACGATTAGTAATCTCATGTTTCCTCCACTTCATAAATATGAAAAACTTCAGCATAGATAGAGTAATGGCAAGCATATCATACGGGTTTCATGCATCCTTATAGTGCAGCAAAATTATTGTAGACATTC
Source organism: Avena insularis (assembly GCA_023614405.1). Taxonomy (NCBI): domain Eukaryota; kingdom Viridiplantae; phylum Streptophyta; class Magnoliopsida; order Poales; family Poaceae; genus Avena; species Avena insularis. The sequence goes on along the minus strand of CM042696.1, from coordinate 34,549,627 downwards.
ATGATTCAAATGAGTAAGCTTTGTTCCATGTCAAGTAATTAACTCATAGGCTTGCCTTTGAACAATAAAGTATGATCATGTAAATTAAGAGTGTGAGAGTTGTCATGAAAAGCATATATACTAGAGTATCTCAATTCTCCCACATCAATGGATCAAGACTTTACAAGCACTACTTTTATATTCATTGTCCTCCAAGAATTTCAGTTTTTAAGTAATTGAGAGCATGCCAAAAAAAATTATTAGTTTATTGGGCTGTGATGGACACTCGTGGCATCACTAAGGTTTTTGTTCCTTTTGCATAATGATTTCTCATAACAGCCAGAGGGGTGATTTCATCATGATTACAACTACCCTGGAGTGCCAAGAATCTTACCCACTATAGCATTGCTGCTACAAGTGTTTAATCAACTCATGGCCGAAATCTAGGAGTTTCCTCCATGAAGATCGTTTGTATGCTTGCAGAGTTGTTGGCATCCCATGAATTTTGACACGCATAAAGCTATATCATTCTTATGATTAACAAGCCAAACTTTGGCATGCTCACAAAAACCGCTAAACATTAATCCAATCGAACAAATCCTTTCAAAGAGAGCTATCAAGTCAATTAACATCTTCAGTGGTGTTGAGTATCTCTAGAAATAAGCCTTCAAGACTAAGCACTACAACACCCAAGCCTTCAATTGTGAGACTTTTTCTTATTACAATTGTTTAGTAATTTTTAGGAAAGACTTGGTTAATTACGAGAGCTGGAACAAAATATACCCAATTAAATACCCATGCAAATGAGAATTTTACGACAATATAAAGACTCACTCCACCAATATAATATCTCAACATTTACTACTAACTAGCATGGGTCTCTCAAACTTCAAACGTGGGGAGTCATAAGGCATACCTCTCATGTTTGGTTCCACTTCTCTCTTCCTTTTTTATTTGTTTCTTGGAAACTCGAAGTCGATCACTATCCTGCAAATATATGAAGACCTCAAGGCGGAAACAAAAAGCAAGAGGGAAAATAAGGAAAAATGGAGAAATGGAGAAATCTTTTTGTGGTTTTTAAGAGAAGGATTAAAAGAATAGAAAATCGGCGGCAAAGCTTGGCTAGAAAAATTTGAAAGCAAATAGAAATAACTAAAGATAATGTGTTGGGGAAACCAACATGAGTGCTTATAAACTCAAACAAAAATGTAACCTCAAAATAAATAAAAGCAAATAAACGCCAAATAAAGATACACGAGGAAAACTTCCTCATGCTTAGGCTTTTGCAAGCCCTTCAAATCATTGTGGTGACGGGAAAAAGTCGTTACTCCAGTTCGTGAATTGAGTTGAGAGGTTACTTGTTGATTCTCGGAGGTTCAAAGAGAGGTTGTGCATCCTCTCCATAGTCCCTCCAAGTCCTTGGAAATCTTGGTATGTGGCGAATCGGGTTTGTGGCTGCTCCTCTTGATAAGGAACTTCTTGCTCCTCTTCTTGGTCCTCGTCCTCTTCAGGAATCTCTTCCTTGGGTTGATGTTGCTCAACCTGCATATCATATAGCAAACGTCCTTCCTCGATAGAGAAAATACCATTAGGAATAGGAGCGGGGTAGATACACCCAGCTCCAGCAATATGCAGGTAATAAACATCACCTCTTCTAGTGAGCATTCCACAGGCTCTCAAGGTGGAGAAACCAACACGTGTCTCACCTAGTACCGGTTGCAACTCACCTAGGTCAAGGCCTAGAGCAATGGCAAGTACGGTGATGACGCCTCCTCCCGTGATTGGCCCTTGGCTTTGGGAGACTTGGTTCTCTAGGTAGCGCACAAGGATGGAACCCAAGTTGAGTGACAAGATGCAGTTCATATAAGCAACCTTTGCAAGGACTAGGATGTCCTCCTCGTTTAGTCTCGTGAACTCATTACGTGCCTACAAAGTGTTAGCAATAACATAGAACAAATAGCGAATTGCAGATGTTGAATATTCTTACCCTTGTTCACTCTACTAGTGAAACTCATTCCATTATAGTATTGATCGGGGGAAGGACTTAAGCCAGTAAAGGATGCGCGTAAAGCATGAACATCATTTTTTGGCAAATTAAAACATGCGCACCATTCATCTAATGTCAAAGTGCAGTTATTGTTCATCAGACAGAAAGAAATAGTATCCTCTCCTTGCCATTGTTTAACGGTGCTTTGCTACGAACTTAGGAATTCACTGGTTAAGCGGTGATAAGTAGGTACATCATTGTACACAATTTTTGCAGGCCAGCTCTATTGTAAAGAAAATTAAAGTCATTAGAAATACCGAGTTGATTCAATATAATGGGGCAAGCCCACTTGGTGGCCTTCACTTCGCGGTTCTTGATCCTGTTGAAGCGATCACGATGGGCCTCATCCCTGAATCGTATCCCCATGCATTCCTGAGCGGCAGCCCGAGAAGCGCTAGCGGTGGCTTGAGCACGAGTTCGGCTCCTTGTGTTCATCATCTAAAACATGAAGAAAGGCAAAAATAAAACTTTTTGATCTAACAAAAGTAAGTGTATCATATTCCTCATCATAGCACACTAAAGAATTTTCTTCAAAATAATAATCTAGGTAATAAAATCATAGCAATTGGTTCATAGTAGGTCTCACCCTAGATTGATAATGACAATAGATCGAAGATGAATTTGCAAAAAGTAATTGGAGGATCGGAGGAGAAACATACCGTAGATCACTTGTGTGTGAGGAAATCGAACAAAATTGAGTAGAGATGAAGATCCCTTGAGGTTTTGAGAGAGTTTGGAGGTAGAAGAAAGTAAAAGGATTGAAGTTTTGGAGTTGGGAGTACCTTCCCGTGCGATTTTATGGTCGGGCGCAACTATACGGGCGCAGCTATATGGACAGAACAACGTGTTCCAGCCGTATAGTTGGCGTTTTGTAAAAAAATTAGGTTTTCCACCTGGCGGCGCAGCTATACGGACGCAGCTATACGGGCGGAACAAAATGTTCCAGCCGTATAGTTGGTCGTTAAACTGTATGTCCCTGCGAAAGAAAATTTGCAAAGGCAATGATATCTATACGACCGAAACTATACGGCCAGAATTTTTATTGCTGCCATATAGTTGGTCATTAAACTCTCAGTATATATGAAAAAGAAATCGTACGGAGGTATTGATATATATACGACCGGAACTATACGGCCGGGATTTTTATTCCTGTCGTATAGTTGGTCGTTAAACTCTCAGTATATATCGCAGAAAACATTTCGATAGCAAAGATAACTATACGACCGGAACTATATGGCGGAAATTTTTATTCACGCCGTATAGTTGGTCGTTAAACTCTCTGTGCGCATCAAAAAATTTCTGTTTCTTTGTAAACTATTTCTTTTCCTGTAACTTAGTGATATACTTTGTTTTTGACAGAAAATTGACAACAAATATTGTTGACCAACAATAGCATGAATAAAGCAGAATTTCAAGTCCTACCGATCTTCTTCTCCTCAAATGGAGTTTTCTAGCACTCTTTATTAAACAAAAACTTAAACTAAAACTAAAGACTTAACTCAGACCTTTATTTTACATGGGTTGCCTCCCATGGAGTGCTCTTTTATGGTCAATAGCTTGACCTTGATGATACTCACTTGGGCCAGATGAGTGAAACACCCACTCCAAAGTAATTGGCCTTCAAAGTGATGGCCTCCTTCTTGTCATGTTTGGCTTTCTTCTTCCTGGGGAAATGAATAACAAAAGGATCCCACGAAGGTAATTGCAACTTCACGTTCCCTTCATGCAAATTAATTAAAGTCTTAATAGTTCTTAAGAAAGGACGGTCTAATATAATAGGAGCAATAGTATCTTCAGGCATGTCAACAATAACGAAATCTATAAGAGTGGGACAGCCTTTAATGTATACTAAAGTGTTCTCCTTAATTCATATAGCTTGTTTGTAGGTTGAATCTTCTAGATGCAATTTTAACTCAGTAATTTCAAAGGAGCCAAGATTTAACTTGTTAAAAGACTCTTTGGAATTGTTGAGATGCTCTGATACGTTGCTAACGTATCTATAATTTTTGATGTTCCATGCTTGGTTTTATCTACTTTCTTATGTTTTGTTCCAACTTTGGAGTACTTTTAATATAGTTTCTTGGACTAACCTATTAACAAGATGACATAGTGCCAGTTGCCTGTTTTCTGCTGTTTTAGGTTCCAGGAAAGTCAGAAAATGAATATTCTCGGAATTGGACGGGACAAAAGCCAAAGTTGATATTTTACCAGAAGACTCACGGATCCAGAAGACGAGACAGAGAGGGGCCACAGGGCGGCCACACCATGTGCTGATGCGGGCTAGCCCTAGTCACGCCACCAGGTGGTGTGGGCCCCCTGGCCGCCCACCGACCTTGCCTCTTCGCCTATAAGAAGCCTCCCGATGCATAAACCCTAAAGAGTCAAGCCTCTAGCCACGAAAAGTTCCACAGCGCCCCCGCCACCGAAGGGAAGATTTGGGGGACAAAAAGTCTCTGTTCCGGCACCCTGCCGGGACGGGGAAGTGCCCCCGGAGCCATCTCCATCGATCTCCACCGCCATATTCATCACCGTTGATGATTCCGATGATGAGGAGGGAGTAGTTCTCTCTCGAGGCTAAGGGTTCTACCGGTAGCTATGTGTTCATCTCTCTCTCTATGCATGATCTTATTGAGATCATGAGCTTGTAATCTATAAATCTACCTTGCTACTTGATACATTGCAAATGTATCTATAATTTTTGATGTTCCATGCTTAGTTTTATCCACTTTCTTGTGTTTTGTTCCAACTTTGGAGTACTTTTCTTATGATTTCTTGGACTAACCTATTAACAAGAGCCACGATGCCGGTACTGTTTTTTCTGCTGTTTTTGGTTCCAGGAAAGTCAAAAAATGAATATTCTCAGAATTGGACGGGACAAAAGCCAAAGTGCCTATTTTTCTGGAAGTGATCAAGTGCCAGAATACGAGACGGAGAATGTCCAGAGGACGGCGACACCACCTGGCCGCGCGGCCAGGATTGCCCCACGCCAGGGGGTGGTGTGGTGGCCCTTGGCACCCCCTCGGCCTACCCTTCCGACTATAGGATCCCTCGGGACGTAAACCCTAAGTACCCGATCAAAAATCCATGAAAGAGTCTGTAGCCGCCGTCATCTCCATCCCTAGATCGGGAGGGATCTGAAGCTCTTCCGGCACCACCCGGAGAGAATTCACCACGAGGCCTTATTCATCACCATGCAAGCCTTCGGTGTGATGCGTGAGTAGTTCATCCTTGGACTACGGATCCATGTAGTATCTAGATGGCTGGTTCTCCTCCTTTGTGCTTTCATGTCTAGATCTTGTGAGCTCCGTTCATGATCAAGTTCATCTATTTGTAATTCTGCATGTTGTGTTTGCGGGGATCCGATGGATATTGAGATGCTATTTCAGATTGATTATTGATTCTATCATGTCTTTGTTATTTGTGATCTTGCATGCTTTCCGTTGTTAGTAGCTATCTTGGCCAAGTAGATGCTAGCAACTCCAAGAGTTAGTATTTATGCTCGATAGGGAGTTCATGCCTCTGGTAATCTGGGGAAGTGACAGAAATCTCTAAGGTACTAGATGTGTTGTTGCTACTAGGGAGAAAACAACAATCCTTTGTTCATAGAACAATCGTATTGTTTACTTTACACGCAGTCCGTAAAGCAATAATCTATTGCTTACAACTTAATACTGGAGGGGGTTCGGATGATAACTTGACGGTGGATTATTACTCATAAATGCAGTTGGATGGCGGTCTATGTATAATGTTGTAATGCCCAATCAAGTCTCAAAGGAGTCAAGATGATTAGTATATGCATGTATTGCTTTCTCGATGTTTCAATTGCCCCGCTGTAATTTGTTCACCCAGCATGTTATCTATCTTAAGGAGAGCCACCTCTAGTGAACTATGGATACCGGTCCTTTTCTTTACATACAATCTACAAATTGTTTACTGCTTTGTGTTTACTTTCGGCAAACTTTTACTTCTTTCCATTCGATACTTTAATCCTTTGTTTTCAGCAAAACATGGTGAGATTGACAACCTCATCGCAAGTTGGGGACAAAGTTTTGTGGTTGTGTTGTGCAGGTATCCACGTTGCTACTAGCACTGGTAGTGCGCCCTGCCAAAGCTCAGCTAGTAACACCTTTGGGGTGTTTCCTTGCTCCTACTAGTTCAATTAAACCTTGGTTTCATAACTGAGGGAAACTTGCTGCTGTGCTGATCATACCTTCCTCTTGGGGTTCCCAACAAGCTCTACATCAACCACGCACCAGCACTTTTCTGGGCGTCGTGCATTGAGCCATCAAGCATTTTCCTGGCGCTGTTGCCGGGGAGTCAAGGACATCTTCACAAGGGGAGTCCCTCATAACCAATCTCTTTACTTTGTTATTTTTGTTTTGCTTAGTTTCTTTTTGCTTTGTTTGCTTGTTTCTTTATCAAAAACACACAAAAAATAGTTCCTATCTTAAGTTGCCACTATGTCTAGCCTTGCTCCAATCACTATGTCACCCGAGGAAATGATTTTCACTTTTAAACAAGGAATTGAGGAAAGTTTTAAGGAAGCTTGGTCTAGAATCTCTGATCTACATGAAAAAACTGAGCCTAAAATGACTCAAAGCTTGTTCCTTAGCAGTTTTTACCTTGGAATGGCTCTTTGCTATAGATATGCTTTAGATGCTATTGTGGGAGGAGATTTCCTCCAATGTAATGAGGATGATGCTATTAATGCTATAAAGAAATTGATCCTCACTTACAACTTGCCTAGCCAAATTGATGTTTCTTTTGCAAAAATATTTGCTAGATTGAACACTCTTGAGACTGGCACTGCTAGCTTAAAATATTGCTATAATACGCTTAGGGAGCATCACAATTATGTTCCAATAAATTCTGAACCATCAAAGTGGCTTCCTATAGTAAAAGTTGAGATAAACACTGAAACTTTTCAAGCTCGCTGTGATATCATGTCTGAATTTTGCCTTATGCCCAAAGATATTTATAAATCTCTGAATACTTGGGGGCTTACTGAAGGAGGAAAATAAATATATCTTGCTAATAATACTACCATATTACCTCTTAGAATAGATGAAGGAGTGTTTACAAAGATCCTTGGGAAAATGATTTCTAATGATTATCTTGTTATTGAATGTGCAGGAAAAGGACAAATTACACTTGGAAGGTCCCAATTAGAACTCCTTGGAGAAATAATAGATGTGGGAAAGGGGACCATGCACCTTTCTTCTCCCCCAAACAATCATATTTTCCACAAGGTTAAGAATAAAAATAAGAGAGGTAAGGGCAAGAAATTTGGTTTTAATGCTTCTTCATTTGAGAACACTTGATTCTTTTTCTTGCTTCTTATGCCTAACTTAAAGGCGTTAAAGAAAAGTACTTATTGGGAGATAACCCAAAAGTTTTAGATGAGTATTGGAAGTTATTACCTCTATAATAACCTCTCCTTATCCTTTTTATTTGCTTTTTGTGCCAACAGTGACCTCTAATGAGAGAGAAGTAATGATTGGGAAAGTTGCTGTCCCGAAACACATTTCTGTGCTTCACCGTAAAAATTCGTGTAAAATCTCTGTATGTTCTTTTGAGGCGTGAAGTTTTGTGCTTCTGCCCCAGGTTGTTATCTAACTTTAGTTAGTTCAACACCTTTTGATTTGAGCAACATAAGGTCTTCGAAAAAATTCGTCTTTACCAGCTGGTCTATTTTGACAGATTTCTGCCATTTTCTGGATTTGCTTCTTGTTGGTTCCTTCTTGAGTTCTTTTGGGGAATTGAGATTTTTGAGGGAAGTGCTACAGTAGCTAGTGTTCTAATGGAATTTTATTTGGTGTTAGAACTGAACCTTAAGACCTTTTATCTTGAGTGCACTAATGTTGCTAATAAAGATTGTGTGAAGTTTTGTATGAAGGAAAAATTTCAGGTGTATGGAAGGAATGAGTAATGAGATGAAGGATGGACTAAAGCTCAAGCTTGGGAATGCCACGCGTGTCACCCCAAGAAATATCCAAGAAGTACAAGCGTCAAAGCTTGGGGATGCCCAAGGCATCCCCTTCTTCATCAATAAAAATCTCAGGTTTCTTCCAAATGCTTCATTTTTATTGTTTTATGCACAGTTGTGTTTTTCTTGGAGCGTCTACTTTTTCGTTTTTGTTTTGGTTTTTCGTTTGCTTTGGTTTTCTTAGTTTTCTGAATAAATTGGTTGCACCCCCTCTTTCATACATTGGTTTGCAAATAGTTTGGTTTGGTTTGGAAAAGAGTAGGAAAGTTCATACTTATGTGGTAAAAAGAGCTTGTTTTTTACTGTGGCTATGCTTTGTCATGCCATGCTTGATATTGTTTTGGCTTTATGCTTAGTATTCTTTGCTATAGCATGACTTGTTATAAACAATTGAGATTGCTTAATGTGCCTTGGATGAATCATGCGTTGTTTTAGCATATTAAGGCATAGTATAGTGGTATTCTCCTTTGATGCTTTATTTGGGTTGACTTGCTGCATGCTCACACCATGTTATGACTATCTCAAGTCACCATAGCCTTTATGGTCCTTTAGTTTTCAACTTGTAGTATCACTTTATGCTTTGATCAATGATGTTTTGTCGCTCTGCATGATTATGGCCATTATTGCTCTCTTAGTTTGTCGCTCCCAGTCTTTTGCTAGCCTCCACAACCAAGTATGAGTTCCACTCATGCATCCAACTCCTTAAACCAAGTTATTCCAAAGAGTCCACCATACCTACCTACTATATTATGCTATTCCAAGTATATTCATGCTTTTGTTTACCTTCCAAATTAAACTTGTTATGAGGAAACTAGTGATTAAAGCTCTCACGAACTTGATGGCACACTTTACTTTACTGGCCTCTAATAAACTTGAACCATTGGGTCCTTCTTTGTTGTATATGCTTGCACTTATTTGTTGGGAATTAGCAGAACCATGCTTTCATGGGGAACGCTTTCAACATTGCACTTGGTACTTGTACCTAGTTGATATCATGCTCTTTTGTATATGGATGTCGTTAGTGTGAAATGAAAGGGGAGCTTGTAAGTCCATGGAGGTATGTATATGTGTTAGAAAGCACGGGCGCTGGTCTAATCCATGCTGAAATGGTGGAAACCTGCAGCGTAACCATAATGAGCTGTCTATGAAGCATTCTTCTTATAAAAAAAGAGTCCTATATTGAGAAAAAAGAGAAAAAAAAGAGAGATTATGAAAAGAGGAAAGAGAGAAAAAAGCACCATATTCCTATGGTAAATAAGAAGATTGCTGAGATGCTTGTTGTTTGCTTGCCTTGTCATTTTGATATGGGGATTCTTCCGTATCATCGGGCAAGGGGTACCCCGTTGGCGGTTCTCTATGATACACATGTACTTACAATGACAAGAACTTACCGGTGACTAAACTTGAGTAGCATGAGGAGTGGCCCTCGTATACAAGGGACATGAGATTTCTAACTTATACTTCGTCAAGCATGTACACCATAGTTTGTTCACTTTAACCTTAATCACTTCAAGATGCTTATGATAGGGGCAATGAGAGCTGAAAGCTATAAGTACCATAATTTTTGGAAGCTCTTTATGAGACTTGAATCCCTACTTCCTTTTATAAAGGCCTTTCCTCCACCATTATATTGAGTCTCCACCTTCTATCTTTATGCACCTACTTTGAGAGAATAGTGGCCATTCTTAGTTCTATGTGCATTGTCCCAAGACTAGTTGATTGATGCATAACTTGATATTGCTTGTTTTAAACTATTGTATCTAGTCACTCTTATGAACTTTGAAGGTGTCCTATGCAATTATATTTGCTACTCTATTGAGGGATAAGCTGAATACTATTATGCTATGTTTTCTTTATGTGAAACAAACAAACGTCTTGCAAAGCATTGTTATTCATGAATCGTTTGTTTGTGCCTTTTCATGTTGCAACATAGTTTCTTTGCTTATTGCTAGAACTTTGTCTTTCATGTTATGATTGAAGTACTATGATCCCAGCTTTGAATGTTTTACAAATAATTTGATCAAGTCTTTGATGGTGCATGTCACCTGATACATTGCAAATGTATCTATAATTTTTGATGCTCCATGCTTGGTTTTATCCACTTTCTTGTGTTTTGTCCACACTTTGGAGTAATTTTCATATGATTTCTTGGACGAACCTATAAACAAGAGCCACAGTGCCAGCTGCCTATTTTCTGCTGTTTTTGGTTCCAGGAAAGTCAGAAAATGAATATTCTCGGAATTGGACGGGACAAAAGCCAAAGTCCTTATTTTCTAGAAGACTCACGGAGCCAGAATATGAGACGGAGGAGGGCCAGGGCCTGGCCACACCACCCCAGGCGCGGGCTGGGCTTGGCCGCGCCGGGGCATGGTGTGGTGGCCCTAGGCACCCACTCGGTCTCCATCTTCGCCTATAAGAAGCCTTCTGACCTAAAAACTCCGGGGTTTCAACATTTTTCTAGAAGAAGTTCCGCAGCGCCGCCACCACCGAAGGGGAGATTCGGGGGACAGAAAGTCTCTGTTCCGGCACCCTGCCGGGACAGGGAAGTGCCCCCTGAGCCATCTCCATCATCATCACCATCGCTTCTCCATCGACCATCCATGTTTCCCCCATCTATGAGTGAGTAATCCCCCACTGTAGGCTATGGGGATGGTAGGGATTGGATGAGATCGTTCATGTAATGGCATCAGATTGTTAGGGCATGGTGCCTAGTATCTTGTATTAGTGCTTTATGACTTTGTTGCAACTTGTTGTGCTTAATGCTTGTCACTAGGGCCCGAGTGCCATGATTTAAGATCTGAACTTATTATTGATTCATTATGATAGTATTATTCTTGGTCTTATCTACAAGTTGTATACACACGTTGTTGTCCGAAACCTATGGCCCCGAAGTGAAAGAAATCGGTATAACCGGAAGGGAAAGGCTTTGATGTGAGGATCATGTGTGTTCACGGAGTGTTAATGCTTTGCTCCGGTGCTCTATTAAAAGGAGCACCTTAATTTCCAATAGTTCCCTATAGGCCCCGCTGCAAACGGGCTGGCAGGACAAAAGATGTTGTGCAAGTTCTCATTGCGAGCATGTATGACTATATATGGAACACATGCCTAGGATTGTCTAGTACTTGGGTGCTTTATCTTATTTATCTGCAATTGCCCTATATTCTGATTGCATGTGAATTGTAATGTCCATGCAACGCCCGTCCATCCATCCCTATGCCTACCGCACTCGAATCCCACTGTTTACTGCTTTTGTTACTACTGTCTTTGCTTTACTACTGCTGTTACTTTACTATTCCTACTACAAAACTATTGCTACTGATAAACAGCTGTGAGTAAGATTGTTTCCAGGTGCAGCTGAATTGACAACTCTTTTGTTAAGGCTTATAAATTTTCTTTGGCTCCCCTTGTGTCGAATCAATAAATTGGGTTTCACTTCCCTCGAAAATACTGTGATACACCCCCTATACTTGTGGGTCATCAAGACTATTTTCTGGCGCCGTTGCCGAGGAGCATAGCTTTATTTATCAGGTTCACTTGGATTCACTATTATTCAAGCTAAGTTTATCTTTCTCCTTGTTTGCTTGTTTCTTTATAAAAAAATACAAAAAAAATTAGTTCCTACTCTAGTTGTTATTTTCGTTGGTCTGTTATTGTCTTGCTTTATCATGCTTGTTGGCAATGGTTGGTTTCTTTGAAACTGAAGCTTATTGGCAAGGTGGGTTCACAGAAGATCAAAAATATTATTATAAGGAACACCGCTTGTCACAAAAAGGGAAACACTTATGGGAACAAATTGATAAATTGTATACCATTGCTAGAAACGTGTGCTCTACTTATAATGTTACTTATTGCTGTGATGAATCTCGTTGCAGAAAGAGGTATAAACACCTCCCTTTTCAATGTGAGTATAATGATAATGATACCACATCTTCTTATGCTAAAGGAATTTATGACTTTTATGATGCGGAACAAATTGAAGAATTTATTGCTTGGAAGGGTGCTTTTGAACTTGCTAGTTTGCTTGAAAGAATAGATGATTCACCTTACAAATATGAGGTTTATGGTATACTTAAATTTTGCTTTGATAATTACAAGGATTAAAATGGCTATATTCTTGAATATTTTAATAGATGCTTTCCACAAATGGAAGAGACTAATGCCTTGCAGGATCCCATGGAAGAAGAAATTGATGAACCTGAAATCTCATTAGATGAAAAAGAGGAGGAGAGTGATGAACAAAAGGAGGAAGAATGGATTAGCTACCCATACCTACCTTCTAATGAGAGTAACTCTTTATCCCTTAAATTATTTGATTGTCCTCCATGCTTACTAAAGGAGGATGAATGTTATGTTCCTGAAGATTCCTTTGAAGATGTTTACGATAAAGCTCTAGTGCTTGTAGATCATGAAAAGCATGCTTTATGTGATAGTTATATTGTTGAGTTTATTCATGAGGCTACTGAAAATTATTATGAGAGAGGAAAATATGGTGGTAGAAGTTTTCATGGTATTGAAACACCTCTCTATGTGCTGAAAATTTTGAAGTCACTCTTGTTTTATCTTCCTATGCCTGTCACTTTGTTCTTTGCGAATTTATTTGCATACACGATTCCTATGCATAGGAAGTGGGTTAGACTTAAATGTGTTTTGAATTTGCTTCTTGATGCTCTCTTTTACTTCAACTCATATTTATTATGAGAGCATCCTCTCAAACTTTTATGCCTGAAGATGATAATATGTCTATTATTCTTGGGAGACCTTTTCTTAAATACTGCAGGGGCTGTTATTAATTGTAATCAAGGGAAGATGACCTTCAATGTTAATGACAAGGAACATATTGTCTATTTCCTCAAGAAGATTGAAAGGACTTATGGTTTGAATTCAATTGAACATGTTAAGGGCATTCAAGTTGGAGAAATATATTGTCCCATACCAAGAGAAAAATTTGAAACTATTATGATTGGGACTATTGCTATCAAGGTTGAGGTAACATAATCATTAGTGGAATACAAAGTTTTGTCTCATATGGAATTGTTTTGGTAGCAAGACCTGATAAACCTTGTTAACAAAAGGATTTCATTGAACAAAACAATGTTTTCACCATGATTATCTCCGCTTACTTCTATTCTATCCATTTTAGTTTTCGCGTATGCCTAACTTAAAGGCGTTAAAGAAAAGTACTTATTGGGAGATAACCCAAAAATTTTAGATGAGTCTTGGAAGTTATTACCTTAGTAATGACCGCTCCTTATCCTTTTTATTTGCTTTTTGTGCCAAGAGTAACCTCTAATGAGAGTGAAGTGATGATTGGGAAAGTTGCTGCCCCGAAACAGATTTTTGTGCTTCACCGTAAAAAATTGTGAGAGATCTCTGTATGTCGGATTGATCTGTAATTGTTTGTGCTTCTGACCCAGGTTGTTATCTAACTTTCGTTAGTTCAACACTTTTTGATTTGAGAAACATAAGGTCTTCGAAAAAATTCGTCTTTACTTGCTGGACTGTTTTGTTAGATTTCTGCCATTTTCTGCATTTGCTTCTTGTTGGTCCCTTTTTGAGTTCTTTTGGGGAATTGAGCTTTTTGAGGGAAGTGCTACAGTAGCTAGTGTTCTAATGGAAGTTTATTTGGTGTTAGAACTGAACCTAAAGACTTATTATCTTGAGTGCACTAATGTTGCTAATAAAGATTGTGTGAAGTTTTGTATGAAGGAAAAATTTCAAGTGTATGGAAGGAATGAGTAATGAGATGAAGGATGGACTAAAACTCAAGCTTGGGGATGCCACGCGTGTCACCCCAAGAAATATCCAAGAAGTACAAGCATCAAAGCTTAGGGATGCCCAAGGCATCCCCTTCTTCATCAATAAAAATCCCAGGTTTCTTCCAAACGCTTCATTTTTATTGTTTCATGCACAGTTGTGTTGTTTTTGGAGCGTCTTATTTTTTGTTTTCGTTTTGGATTTTTGTTTGATTAGTTTGCTTAGTTTTCTGAATAAATTGGTTGGACCCCCTCTTTCATACGTTGGTTTGCAAATAGTTTGGCTGGGTTTGGAATAGAGTAGGAAAGTTCATACTTAAGTGGTAAAGAGAGCTTATTTTTGACTGTGGCCCATGCTTTGTCATGCCATGCTTGATATTGTTCTGGCTTTATGCTTAGTATTCTTTGCTGTAGCATGACTTGTTATAAACAATTGAGATTGCTTAATGTGCCTTGGATGAATCATGCGTTGTTTTAGCATATTAAAGCATAGTATAGTGGTATTCTCCTTTGATGCTTTATTTGGGTTGACTTGGCACATGCTCACACCATGTTATGACTATCTCAAGTCACCATAAGCCTTTATGATCCTTTAGTTTTGAACTTGTAGTATCACTTTATGCTTTGATCAATGATGTTTTGTCGCTCTGCATGATTATGGCCATTATTGCTCTCTCGTTTGTCGCTCCCTTGCTATTGCTAGACTTCACTTTCACTGAGTATGTTTTACTCATGTTTCCAACTCCCTAAAACCAAATATTGCCAAAGTGTCCACCATACCTACCTATTAGCATCATTTTCTACTTCCGTGCATATTCAATATGCCTTGTTTTCTTCCGAATAAAATGTTTGCTTGTTATGAGAAAGTTAGTTAGTAAAGCTCTCACGAACTTGATGGCACACTTTACTTTCTTGCATTTAATAAACCTGAACCATTGCGTCCTTCTTTGTTGCGTATATGCTTGCGCTTTATAAGTTGAAGTTAGCAGAACCATGCATCATGAGGAACGCTTTCAACATTGCATTGGCACTTAGTACCTCGTTGATATCATGTTCTTTTGCTTATGGATCCCGGCGGTGTGAAATAAAAGTGGAACTTGTAATATCATGGAGTTTGTATGTATGTTAGAGAAACGCCTAGGCCGCTAGCCTAAGCCATGCCTAATCATGGTGGAAACTTGCATCATAACCATAATGAGCATTCTATGAAGCATCCTCAATAAAAATCTATGCACATAGTAAATAAAAAGATCGTTGAGATGCTCATTGTCTGCTTGCCTTGTCATTTTGATTATGGGATAGCTCCTGTATCATGTGCAAGGGGTACCCGTTATGGTTCTCTATGATACGTATATACTTACAATGACAAGAGCTTACTCGTGACTGAAGTTGAGTAGCATGAGGATCGGTCTTCGTAAGTAAGGGGCATGAGACTTTGATTTATAACTTGTCAAGCATATCCTCTTAGTTGTGTCACTTTAACCTTAACCACATTAAAGATGCTTATGATATGGGCAATGAGAGCTCAAAGCTAATGAGTACCATACTTTCAGCATTTGGAAGCCTTTCAAACTTTTCAAAACCTTTTTCATTTCCTTGTTGAGTCTCCACACATTCTATGAGCACTTTCTTCAGAGCATAGTGGCCATTCTTAGTTCTATGTGCATTATCCCAAGACTTGTTGATTGATGCATACCTTGATATTTCTTGTTTTAAACTATTTGTATCTAGTCACTCTTGTGAACTTTGAAGGTGTCCTATGCATTTATGTTTGCTACTCTTTGAGGGACAAGCTGAATACCACTATGCTATGTTTTCTTTATGTGAAACAAACAAACGTCTTGCAAAGGATTATTATTCATGAATCTTTTGTTTGTGCCTTTTTCATGTTGCACAATAGTTTCTTTGTCTTATTGCTAGAACTTTGTCTTTCATGTTATGATTGAAGTACTATGATCCCAGCTTTGAATGTTTTACAAATACTTTGATCAAGTCTTTGATGGTGCATGACACCTCAAAAATTATTCTTTCTTTTTATCACTTACCTACTCGAGGACGAGCAGGAGTTAAGCTTGGGGATGTTGATACATTGCAAATGTATCTATAATTTTTGATGCTTCATGCTTGGTTTTATCCACTTTCTTGTGTTTTGTCCACACTTTGAAGTACTTTTCATAAGATTTCTTGGACTAACCTATTAACAAGAGCCACTATGCCAGCTGCCTATTTTCTGTTGTTTTTGGTTCCAGGAAAGTCAGAAAATGAATATTCTCGGAATTGGACGGGACAAAAGCCAAAGTGCCTATTTTTCCAGAAGACTCACGGAGCCAGAATACGAGACGGAGGAGGGCCAGGGCCTGGCCACACCACCCCCAGGCGCGGGCTGGGCTTGGCCGCGCCAGGGCATGGTGTGGTGGCCCCAGGCACCCCCTCGGTCTCCCTCTTCGCCTATAAGAAGCCTTCTGACCTAAAAACTCTAGGGGGTTCGACGTTTTTCTAGAAGAAGTTCCGCAGCGCCGCCACCACCGAAGGGGAGATTTGGGGGACAGAAAGTCTCTGTTCCGGCAACCTGCCGGGATGGGGAAGTGCCCCCGGAGCCATCTCCATCATCATCACCATCGCTTCTCCATCGACCATCCATGTTTCCCCCATCTATGAGTGAGTAATCCCTCGCTGTAGGCTATGGGGATGGTACGGATTGGATGAGATCGTTCATGTAACGGCATTAGGTTTTTAGGGCATGGTGCCTAGTATCTTTTATTAGTGCCATGATTTTAGATCTGAACTTATTATTGATTCATTATGATAGTATTGTTCTTGGTCTTATATACAAGTTGTATATACACATTGTTGTCCGGAACCTATGGCCCCGAAGTGACAGAAATCAGGATAACCGGAAGGGAAAGGCTTTGATGTGAGGATCACGTGTGTTCACGGAGTGTTAATGCTTTGCTCCGGTGCTCTATTAAAAGGAGCACCTTAATTGTCAGTAGTTCCCTAGAGGCCACGCTGCAAACGGGCTGGCAGGACAAAAGATGTTGTGCAAGTTCTCATTGCGAGCACGTATGACTATATATGGAACACATGCCTAGGATTGTCTAGTACTTGGGTGCTTTATCTTATTTATCTGCAATTGCCCTATGTTCTGATTGCCATGTGAATTGTCTTGTCCATGCAACGCTCGTCCATCCATCCCTATGCCTACCTTTTCGAATCCCATTTCTTTGCTTTTTACTACTGTCTTTGCTTTACTACTGTTGTTACTTTACTATTCCTACTACAAAACTGTTGCTACTGATAAACTGTTGTGAGTAAAATTATTTCCAGGTGCAGATGAATTGACAACTCAGTTGTTAAGGCTTATAAATATTCTTTGGCTCCCATTGTGTCGAATCAATAAATTGGGTTTCACTTCCCTCGAAAATATTGTGATACACCCCCTATACTTGTGGGTCATCATCACCTCAAAAATTATTCTTTCTTTTTATCACTTACCTACTCGAGGACGAGCAGGAGTTAAGCTTGGGGATGTTGATACATTGCAAATGTATCTATAATTTTTGATGTTCCATGCTTGGTTTTATCCACTTTCTTGTGTTTTGTTCCAACTTTGGAGTACTTTTCTTATGATTTCTTGGACTAACCTATTAACAAGGGCCATAGTCCCAGCTGCCTGTTTTCTGCTGTTTTTGGTTCCAAGAAAGTCAGAAAATGAATATTCTCAGAATTGGACGGGACAAAAGCCAAAGTGCCTATTTTCCGGAATTCATCAAGTGCCAGAATACGAGACGGAGAAGGGCTAGAGGCCGGCCACATCACCTGGCCGCGCGGCCAGGCTTGGACCGCGCCAGGGGGTGGTGTGGTGGCCCCTGACACCCCCTCGGCCTCCCCTTCCGACTATAAGATTCCCTCGGGACGTAAACCCTGGCACCGATCAAAATCCACGAAAGAGTTCAGTCAGCCGTCATCTCCATCCCTAGATCGGAGGGATCTGGTTTTCCGGCACCTGCCGGAGAGGGAATTCACCGAGGCCTTGTTCATCACCATGCAAGCCTCCGGTGTGATGCGTGAGTAGTTCATCCTTGGACTACGGATCCATGTAGTAGCTAGATGGCTGGTTCTCCTCCTTTGTGCTTTCATGTCTAGATCTTGTGAGCTCCGTTCATGATCAAGATCATCTATTTGTAATTCTGCATGTTGTGTTTGCGGGGTTCCGATGGATATTGAGATGCTATTTTAGATTGATAATTGATTCTATCATGTCTTTGTTATTTGTGATCTTGCATGCTTTTCGTTGTTAGTAGCTATCTTGGCCAAGTAGATGCTAGCAACTCCAAGAGTTAGTATTTATGCTCGATAGTGGGTTCATGCCTCCGTAACTGGGAAGTGACAGAAATCTCTAAGGTACTAGATGTGTTGTTGCTACTCGGGAGAAAACAACAATCCTTTGTTCATAGAACAATCGTATTGTTTACTTTACACGCAGTTCGTAAAGCAATAATCTGTTGCTTGCAACTTAATACTAGAGGGGGGTCGGATGATAACCTGAAGGTGGATTATTTGTCATAGATGCAGTTGGATGGCGGTCTATGTATAATGTTGTAATGCCCAATCAAGTCTCAAAGGAGTCAAGATGATTAGTATATGCATGTATTACTTTCTTGATGTTTGTCAATTGCCCCGCTGTAATTTGTTCACCTAGCATGTTATCTATCTTAAGGAGAGCCACCTCTAGTGAACTATGGATCCCGGTCCTTTTCTTTACATACAATCTACAAATTGTTTACTGCTTTGTGTTTACTTTCTGCAAACTTTTACTTCTTTCCATTCGATACGTTTAATCCTTTGTTTTCAGCTGTAACATCCCAAAACTTTAATCCAAGCTTATCAAGATCAAATCATCCAAAAATGGGGTTAACAAAAACCTTTCCAAATTTAAAATGAAAGCATTCATATAAGTGTGCATTTAAAATAGGAGTTGTTTGAATTGCCATGATTGATTGATCCAATGCTTGTGAAATGTTTCTTAGGTGATTTAAACATCATATACATCATTCCTAAACTTTTCTTAAAGAAAATCAAATCAAAAAGAATTACAATGAAGGAATGGTCATTTTGGCAAATTTAACTCTCATGCCTACTTTGGCTATTCCTAG
Source organism: Avena insularis (assembly GCA_023614405.1). Taxonomy (NCBI): domain Eukaryota; kingdom Viridiplantae; phylum Streptophyta; class Magnoliopsida; order Poales; family Poaceae; genus Avena; species Avena insularis. The sequence continues at coordinate 34,530,706 of CM042696.1, read as the reverse complement.
TACTCAATTCTTTACAGAAAAAATTCTTGATCTTTGCACCCCTTGCTAGTACACATAATGAGGTACCAAGGCCCACCTTTTGATATGCTAAAAACATTCTATTAACTATTTTAAATGACAGTTTAAAATTGAATCTAATGCATATGCATAGATCACCCCTATTTCAAAAACCACCTATTTGAGCTCCATTTTCAAAACCCTTGCAACCAGAGACTACCTATCACTAGTGGAGATCACTTAAAAAATTTGAACTCAAAATTCAAAACCTTTTCTCTTGCGGCCGTTTCATCAAACACTTGGCAGGCTTAATCATACCTCTAATCCTAGCTCACTGTTTTGAACAGGGTTTTGCCCCCATTTGATCTCCATTTAATCTCTCTGTCCCCCTTTGATCAAACCATGCCATTTGCAACCCATCCCCTACACCCTAGTGGTAGTGCAATGCCATGCCGAGCACCATCCTTGCCGGCCAACCTTGCAACCGCCGCAGCAGACCACTCCCTTCCCTCGCCATGTCTAGGAGGTAGCCAACGCCTCACCGCCCCTCTCTTTCCCTTGCCCGAGCCAAGAGCAGCCGTGGGCCACCGAGGAGAAACCGCGCCCAGTGCCACCGCACCATGCCAACGCCGCCCCATAGCGCGCACTGTTCCTGCGTGCACAAGCCACCGCTCGACCGCAGCCCGCGCTCGCCGCTCCGCCTCGACCTAGAGAACACGCCAGACATCCCCGTTCGCCGCCCAAAGCCTCACAGCCACCGCTCGCCGTGGACACCGCCGCTTCAGCCGCTCAGAACGCCACCTCGCCTAGACCGCATGCCACCGTCCCTACGGCCGCATTTAAGTCCTAGAGAACCACCAGGGAACCGCCAGTCGATCGCCATCCCCAGCCATGCCTCTAGCTCGCCGTAGCCATGTCGCCACCGTCGACCGCCCATCCCGCTCGGTCTCACCGTCGGGCCTATAAAAGGAGCCCTCCCCAGCCATTCTTCTCCACACCATTCCACTCCCCTCACCTCTCTGAACCTCACCCACCTCTCGCCGGAGCAAGTGGAGCAGCAGCTCGCCGGAATTGGAGCCGGAGCCGCCACCTCTGGAGGAGAAGGGTGTCGTTGATTGTGACCACCCCAAGCTCAGTCGCGACCACGCCTCGCCTCGCTGTCATCTTCCACTTCGTTTGCCCGCCTCGCTGACCCTGCTGGAGCCCTGGTACGCCCCCAGTAGACCCCCACCGAGCCGCTAGGGTTCGAGCTCGCCGGCGACTTGTTCGTCGTCGACGACGACCCTCAGCCGTAGATCTAGCCTCTAATCGCACGGCCCACAGCGCGCGTACCTTTTCGCGTTTTAAGTACCGCTGACAAGCGGGACCCCCCGTCAGCTGAGCCCCGCGCCGCGGAACTCCACTGGGCTGGCCCATTCCTTTTCCCGCGTTAGCCCACAGATTCAAATCTGGATTTTTCTTTTAGTTTGAATCTAGTTTCTGTCCACTAGTTTGAAAATCAATTCAGAGAGTTTTAGGAATCCAAATTGCATGAAACCAATTTTGTCTGAAAGGTATTGAAATAATCTATCCAAGCCCGTTGGATTTAATTCAATTAGAGTTATAGATCTCTCCTAGTAAAAATAACAAGAGAGAAGCTTTGGCAACTTGCAACATTTTTATAAAATCAACCAAGTTAGCTTTTGAGTTGATTCCAACTCTCAAAAATCACATTTCATCATATCTATCCAAATATGTAATAATATTAAGGTTTACATGCAGTGACTTTGGACTAGTACCAAAATAATGCTATATAGGCATTTCTAGTCACTCTAAATCATTAAATAATAAACTTAAACCAAAGCAATATTGATCCAACCTTTAAATCTCATTCCCACATGTTATAATATGTGGTGAGGACATGTGTCCACATGATCCCATATTTTGGTGGTGAATATGAAATTTTAGTTATTATCTCAATGAGTAGAAATTACTTTTCTAAAATAAAAAGGGTGAAACCATTGAAGTAAACTTGTGATGCTTGTGATGATAATAGATCATCAATTGTGTGTTTTAGAATGCTACTTAGCCTAGTTAAATATTGTTTGGTGATTGTCTACTCCCTATGTATTTATAGACGCTAGTACCGACCAAGCTTTCGAGGAGGAGGAGTTCTACCAGGAAGAAGAAGAAGAAGAAAACTTCAACCACTGCACCAACCAAGGCAAGCTATTAGTGGCAAGTTAACCCTTGCAAAACATACTTTAGCAAGCTATTGACAGCAAGCTAGAATAAAACTAGATGGTTTGGCACAAATGCCTTAAGCATGCTTTGAGCACACCCCCTTTAACTATTAGTACCCCAAGTCTTATTGACAAGTTTTACCTCCCTTAGTTTAAACAAAGTCCTTTACTTAATTTTGAAGGTAGCATAAAGAGTATAAAACTTGACCTACTTAGAAACCTTTAGATGTCATTCTATGGCATGAGATTGATCCCATCTTTCCACCTTAGTGAACCCTCTTAACTTAGTATTTTAGAATAGATCAAAAACTTGAGTCACTTTAGATGGGAACACTTGGTGAAAATGAATTTTGAAAACCTTGGAATGATGAGTCATTCTATTGAGATGTTTTGACATGTGTTGATAAACACAACTGGTTATGATGATGAAAATGATGAGGCATGAGCCTTAACCCGTTTATAAAACTGATGGTTGGATTCGGATGCGATACCATTCCAAATTTACCGTACAACCACATTACCTAAATTGGGTAAGGCTTAGCTGGAAATTTATATGCATTAGTATTAGTTCCCTCACGGGAGAGGTTTGATCTGAGGCTACCTCTCAATGTTGTCCACCTATGTAGTGCCCAAGATGACTGATGGTCATGGTTGGGAGGCCATGCTCATAGGAGAGGTGCTTGTACTAGGGTGTGTAAAGGGAAGGTTATGTTTGATTATCTGCATACCAAGTATGATGATTCAGGGTTATCCCTGACAGATGTATCGAATCTCGTGGTGAAAGTGTACCACCTCTGCAGAGTGCCAAACTATTCGAAGAGCCGCGTCCGCGGTTATGGACAGTTGGACTGGCCATACTGTTTCGTTGTCAGATGTTTTATAAATAACTTGAAATGAATGATGAACTTTAACTTGACCACAATAGGGTTGTGTGATGAAAATAGCTTCCCAACTTAAGTGATTTTAGAACTTTATTTTATCTTTCTTTGCTTTTGAACTCAGCTTAGGTTTCAAACTTAATTTGATAGTTAAGCTTAGATTTAGCACTTTAACTTAGAATTATACTCCTTGCTAGTAGTAGTTTGCGAGTACTTAAAGAGTACTCATGGATTTTGTCCCTGGCTATTATCATGGCCAGACTATGAAGGAGATTATCAAAATGATGGTCAGCAGGACGACTATGATAACTAGGACTATACGCCTTCAACATTACTGTGCCCCTGAAGATGGACCCCACCGCTACGCTTATCGTTTATTTCCGCTGCTTGTTGTATTAAAGACTGGATCATGAGATCCTTATTTGTGTAAAACCTTATGTATGGTTTGTAATGGATGATGTACTTTGATATCCAATCCGTTATGTCTCGCAAAAATGGTAATCCTGGGATTGCGAGGTATAGCATAACGGGCATCTGGGATTAAAAATCCGGGTGTTAACAAGTTGGTATCAGAGCCATCCTGACCATAGGAGACCCTAGTTAGAATGGACGTCCAAACCAAAAACTTAGCTTCAAAACCAAAGTGAGTATTTATGAAAAACTATTTCCTCTCTTACCCTTGTGAACTCATTCTTTCTCAAAAAAAAATACATGTTCCTCAAAATTCTTACATTACTACTTAAAATTTGACACACTTGATCACTTCACTAACTTCCTCATCCTAAACTCTTGTAGATGGAGACTCAGTTCAGCAAGTTTTACCAGTTGGGAAACGGAGGTCAGCTGATCTTCGAGAGGGATCTGAATTCGCTGTCAGAGTTACTGGGACGCCCACATCCGGAGTTTCTTGGAGCTCAACTTCCAGGACCCCCAGGAGGAGACCTACAATGGCTAGTCACCGCAGATCTTGGAGGAAGCATTGAAGCACCAACTTCTGGAAGAATTCAGTTCTCTGTGAGAGAGAACAACTGGCTAGATGGATTAGCCAGGGCAATGCATGAAGCTCTCGCACGTCTATGTGCCCTCAGTGTCAACAAGATTCAAGGAACCCGTTTTGCCCACTATGCAAGACGTGACTTCATGGGAATGCCGATGGAGATGCCAAGTCACCCAGAGTTGAGGCGTCAAGTGGAGAACCTTGACTTCTTGCTTCATGACCGACAGCAGGAACTGGACAATGCCAGAGAGTTAGCCAACCAGAACCGTGCAATTGCCGACTAGAAGGCCCAGACTTTTGCACTGCTCGTCCAAGATCGCCAGTCTCTTCGCCGCCAACGTGCCAAGAAGGATCGCACCATCGCCCGTCTTCGCAAGAAGGTGGCCGACCTCGAGAAGACCGTCAAGGAGCAGGAAGCTCAGCTTGCCGCCAAGGAAGAAGATGATGAGGGTGAAGACATCCAGGGAGATATGGATTCTTACCTCAGCAACGATGATGATTTTTTGGAAGAAGATGCTGTGGACTTCTACACTGATGATGAAGACTTTGACTTCATCGATGATGAGTAGATGCACTAGAGCACTGTCGTAGCATGAGATGTATCATCTCATTGTATCGTAGTTTGCAGAATGGTTCTTCAAACCATCTGTTTTCCCCTTTTGCTTGTTGTGGTGTGTGTTGTATCGGGTGCTTGCTTGCATGAATGAAAATGAAGTTAGTTGAAAAACCTGAGTCTAACTCAAAGTTTTGGCTTTGAAAACCCCTAACCATGAACCGTAGGATTTCCCTCTTACCCCTATATCTATCTCAATCTTCAGATGACTCGTGGAAACCAAGGAGGGAGCAGCTCATCGCAGGATCCAATGCTGCAGATCTTGCAGAATCTCATCGCGGACCGTGAAGCAAGCAGGGCCGAGCGTCAAGCCAACTTAGCAACATTGCAGTAGATCACCCAAATGGGTCTCAACAACCAAGGACATGGAAATCAGGATCACCATGGTTCTAAACTCAAAAACTTTCAGAACACCAATCCCCCAATCTTCAACCAATCTGAGAACCCATTAGATGCCGATGACTGGTTACAGACCATGGAAAACAACCTCGAAGTTGCAGGAGTAGATGCAAATGAGAAAGTTCTCTTCGCCACCCACTATCTGGCAGGAGATGCAAGAGCTTGGTGGAATAGCATCCGCAATATGAACCATGACCAGGTGATGACCTGGGAAGCATTTAAGGTCAAGTTCAGCCGCACCCATGTGCCGCAAGGTCTTGTCAACAGGATGAGAGATGTATTCCGTGAACTGAAGCAAGAAAGAATGACTGTGGTAGAGTACCGTGACAAATTCTTATCACTCGCCAGATATGCACCGGATGAAATCAACACGGAGGCCAAGAAGAAAGAGAGATTCTTAAACGGACTGCATGATGAGATGCAGACTGTCCTCGTCAACATCCGTTTTGATGATCTCGAAGAGCTAGTCGACTCTGCCATTCAGATGGAAGGGAAGATTAACCAGGCAAACGACAACCACAAGCGCCGTATGATGATGCAGCGATGAGTCACGAGTACCGTCCCAACCCTTCACCAGGATATGCACCAAGGAACAACCGACCCCCAAATTCTCGCCCAAGCTACCCCAACCGTAGCGGAGGAAATGTGAAGTCCGGAGGAAACAATCACAACTCCGGCAACGCCAACAACTTCAACCATGCCCCTCCCAAGAGAAACAACAACAACAACAACACTGCACCTAGAACTGGCAGCAATGTTGTACCTGTCACTGTCAAGGACAAGTCCCAGATCACCTGTTTCGAGTGTGGAGTGAAGGGTCACTACTCCAATGAGTGTCCCAAGAAGACTGCCGCCAACGCCCCTGTGAATGCCCCAGCTCAGCAGCAGCATCGTGTTCAACTAGGAAGGAGGTTTTCCCCAGGGAACCCTCACAACCGCAATGGTCGTCTCTTCCACATGAACGCAGAATAAGCCTAGGAAGCGCCAGATGTAGTGCTGGGTATGTTTTCTGTCAACTCAGTATTAGCAAGAGTATTGTTTGATTCTGGAGCATCGCATTCATTTGTCACCAAAGAATTTGTATGCACTAGTAAGATTCGCCCAACCAACCTGAAGCATGTCATGATAGTTCAAATCCCTGGTTCAATAACAAAATCTAGAAAATTTTGCAAAGTTGTACCTATCAGAATACATGGGATAGATTTTTATGCCAACCTAATTGTACTTGGAACCAAAGGTTTGTAAGTAGTACTAGGTATGGATTGGATGTCAAGGCATAAAGGATTGATAGACTGTGCTAAGAAATCCATCACCATGACCAGTAGTTCTGGAGTCACAGTAGAGCATATCTCTGAAACCTTACCCCGTCAATTCAAGTGCAACAAGAGTGTAGCCACCTTACCATTGACCAAGTCAGAGTAGTCTGTGAATACCCCGATGTATTCCCAGATGAATTGCCAGGTATGCCCCTGGATAGGGATATTGAGTTCATTATCGAACTAATCCCCGGAACCAGACCTATAGCCTAGAGACCCTATACCATGAACCCCTCAGAGTTAGTAGAACTGAAGAAGCAGTTGGATGCCATGTTAGCAACAGGTTTGATTCAACCAAGTGCATCGCCATGGAGATCACCAGTGTTATTCGTCGACAAGAAAGATGGAGGCAACCGTGTGTGTACAGACTACAGAAAGTTGAATGATGTCACCATCAAGAACAAGTACCCCTTGCCAAAGATAGAGGATCTATTTGATCAGTTAACCGGAGCTCGGGTATTCTCAAAGATTGATCTTAGGACTGGTTATCACCAACTTAAGATTCGTGCAACGAATATTCCGAAGACCGCCTTTACTACTCGTTATGGTTTATACGAGTATACGGTTATGTCTTTTGGATTAACCAATGCCCCTGCTTATTTCATAAATCTCATGAATAAGATATTTATGAATTTCCTAGATAAGTTTGTAGTTCTGTTTATCGACGACATCCTTATCTACTCCAAGTCAGAAGAAGAGCATGAGCAACATCTGAGAACCATCCTAGAAACCCTGAGAGAGCATCAGCTATATGCCAAGTTCAGCAAGTGTGAGTTTTGGCTGAAAGAAGTAGGATTCCTAGGACATATTGTGTCTGCCGGAGGAGTCTCTGTTGATCCCACCAAGATCAAAGATGTCGAAGAATGGGAAACCCCAACCAATCAAACCCAAGTCCGTTCATTTCTCGGATTAGCGGGATATTACCGCAAGTTCATAGAAGGATTCTCGAGCATAGCCCGACCAATGACCCAATTGTTGAAGAAGGATAAGAAGTTTGAATGGACAAACAAATGTGAAGCCAGTTTCCAGGAGCTGAAGAAGAGATTGATATCAGTCCCAATTTTGATCATGCCAGACATGAAGAAGTCGTTTGATGTGTATTGTGATGCATCCAAGATTGGCCTAGGATGTGTATTGATGCAAGAAGGCAAAGTCATCGCGTATCTGTCTCGACAACTGAAGCAGCATGAGCAGAACTATCTGACCCATGATCTTGAGCTAGCAGCCGTAGTTTTAGCATTGAAGACATGGCGTCATTATTTGGTGGGTAATCGTTGTGAGATTTACTTGGACCATAAGAGCTTCAATTATATCTTCACCCAGAAGGAGTTGAATATGAGGCAAAGAAGATGGATAGAGTTAATCAAGGATTATGACCTTGACATTCACTATCACCCCTGCAAAGCCAATGTGGTAGCGGATGCTCTTAGTAGATTGCCGTGTAGGCTTAACACCATGATCAAGGAGAAGCAACCTAGTTTGTATGAGGAGTTGGAGCAGTTCAAGACTGAGTTAGTAAGCAAAGGATTCCTAGCTAGCCTTGAACTTCAACCCACTTTGATTAGCCAAATCAAGGAAGCCCAGAAGGGGAATGAAAGTATTGATGGAATCAAAAGTCGTATTGGTACAGGCAAAGTACCTGGATTCACCGAAGACGAAGAAGGTGTACTGTGGTACAAACGACGTATCTGTGTGCCAGCAGATTCGGAGCTGAAGGAGGTTATCATGAAGGAAGCTCATGATACTCTTTATTCTATCCATCCCGGAGGAACAAAGATGTATCAGGATTTGAAAGAGCAATTTTGGTGGCACAAGATGAAGAGAGAGATCGGAAGCTACATCGCCAAATGTGACATCTGTCAAAGCAGAGCATCAGAGACCTGCAGGATTGTTGCAACCATTGCAGATTCCGGAACGGAAATGGGATTCCGTCGGAATGGACTTTATCACCGGTTTACCTACTTCTAGTAGGGGAAATGACTCAATCTGGGTCATAGTCGATAGACTATCCAAGGTAGCCCACTTCATACCAGTCAAGACAACCTACCAGAGTGCAAAGCTAGTAGAGATGTACATTGCTAGAATTGTTAGTCTACATGGAACCCCTAAGACCATCGTATCAGATCGAGGAACCCACTTTACTTCAAGATTTTGGCAGAAAGTTCAGGAAGGTTTAGGAACCAGGTTGAACTTCAGCACCGCTTATCACCCGCAAATAGATGGACAAACTGAGAGAGTCAACCAAATCTTGGAGGATGTGCTTAGAGCTTGTGTGTTGGAATACGGATCAAAATGGGAAGACTGCCTGCCTTTCGCAGAATTCTCATATAACAACAGTTATCAGGCTAGTTTGTAGATGGCACCATTTGAATTCCTATACGGAAGAAAGTGTCGTACCCCTTTGAATTGGTCGCATGTAGGAGAGAGTCAGATCTTTGGACCTGACATTCTCCGAGAAGCAGAAGAGAAAGTTCACAAAGTCTGTGAGCACCTCAAGACCGCCCAATCAAGACAGAAGAGCTATGCTGACAAGAGAAGGAGAGACCTGACTTTCAATGTCGGAGATTTCGTATATCTCAAGGTTTCACCATTGAAGGGAACCCAACATTTTAGTCTGAAGGGAAAGTTAGCTCCCAGATATATCGGACCTTTCAAGATTCTGAACCGCAGAGGAGAAGTATCCTATCAACTGGAACTGCCTGAAGAGATGTCAGCCATCCACAATGTGTTCCATATCTCGTTACTTCGCAAATGCTTGGAAGTGCCTGAGAAGACTGAAGTTTTCAAGAACATCGATCACCGAGCGGTGGAAATCAACAATGACCTGACCTATCGGGAAGTACCCATCTGTATTTAGAGGAAGCCTACAGAACCACCAGGACCAGGAGTATCAAGTTTCTCAAGATTCAGTGGAGCAACCATACCGAGGAGGAAGCTACTTGGGAACGCGAAGATTACATTAGGACAGAGTTCCCAGATCTCTTTAGTTCCTAGTTTTCTTTGTAAATCTCGGGACGAGATTTTGTTTAAGGGGGGAGGTTTGTAACATCCCAAAACTTTAATCCAAGCTTATCAAGATCAAATCATCCAAAAATGGGGTTAACAAAAACTTTTCCAAATTTAAAATGAAAGCATTCATATATGTGTGCATTTAAAATAGGAGTTGTTTGAATTGCCATGATTGATTGATCCAATGCTTGTAAAATGTTTCTTAGGTGATTTAAACATCATCTACATCATTCCCAAACTTTTCTTAAAGAAAATCAAATCAAAAAGAATTAAAATGAAGGAATGGTCATTTTGGCAAATTTAACTCTCATGCCTACTTTGGCTATTCCTAGTACCCAATTCTTAACAGAAAAACTTCTTGATCTTTGCAGCCCTTGCTAGTACACATAATGAGGTACCAAGGCCCACCTTTTGATATGCTAAAAACATTCTGTTAACTATTTTAAATGACAGTTTAAAATTGAATCTAATGCATATGCATAGATCACCCCTATGTCAAAAACCACCTATTTGAGCTCCATTTTCAAAACCCTTGCAACCAGAGACTACCTATCACTAGTGGAGATCACTCAAAAATTTTGAACTCAAAATTCAAAACTTTTTCTCTTGCGGCCGTTTCATCAAACACTTGGCAGGCTTAATCATACCTCTAATCCTAGCTCACTGTTTTGAACAGGGTTTTGCCCCCATTTGATCTCCATTTAATCTCTCTGTCCCCCTTTGATCAAACCATGCCATTTGCAACCCATCCCCTACACCCTAGTGGCAGTGCAATGCCATGCCGAGCACCATCCTTGCCGGCCAACCTTGCAACCGCTGCAGCAGACCACTCCCCTTCCCTCGCCATGCCTAGGAGGTAGCCAACGCCTCACCGCCCCTCTCTGTCCCTTGCCCGAGCCAAGAGCAGCCGTGGGCCACCAAGGAGAAACCGTGCCCAGTGCCACCGCACCATGCCAACGCCGCCCCCAGAGCGCGCACTATCCCCGCGTGCACAAGCCGCCGCTCGACCGCAGCCCGCGCCCGCCTCGACACAGAGAACACCAGACATCCCATTCGCCGCCCAAAGCCTCACAGCCACCGCCGTAGTGGACACCACCGCCGACGCCACGCCACCTTGCCCAGACCGCATGCCACCGCCCCTACGGCCGCATTTAAGTCCTAGAGCACCGCCAGGGAACTGCCCGTCGATCGCCATCCCTAGCCATGCCTCTAGCTCCTCGTAGCCATGTCGCCACCGTCGACCGCCCATCCCGCTCGGTCTCACCGTTGGGCCTATAAAAGGAGCCCTCCCCAGCCATTCTTCTCCACACCATTCCACTCCCCTCACCTCTCCCTCTCGCTGGAGCAAGTGGAGCAGCAGCTCGCCGGAATTGGAGCCGGAGCCTTTGCCTCTGGAGGAGAATGGTGTCGTTGATTGCGACCACCCCAAGCTCAGCCGCGACCACGCCTCGCCTCGCCTCGTCTTCCACTTTGTTTGCCCGCCTCGCCGACCCTACTGGAGCCCTGGTACGCCCCTATTAGACCCCCACCGAGCCGCTAGGGTTTGAGCTCGCCATGACACTGTCGTCGACGACCCTCACCGTAGATCTAGCCTCTAATCGACGCCCACAGTATGTGCATCGTTTAGCGTTTAAGTCAACAAGCGGGACCCCCTGTCAGCTGAGCCCCGCACCGTGGAGCACCACTGGGCCGGCCCATTCCTTTTCCCGCGTTAGCCCACAGATTCAAATCTGGATTTTTCTTTTAGTTTGAATCTAGTTTCTGTCCACTAGTTTGAAAATCAATTCAGAGAGTTTTAGGAATCCAAATTGCATGAAACCAATTTTGTCTGAAAGATATTGAAATAATATATGCAAGCCCGTTGGATGTAATTCAATTAGAGTTATAGATCTCTCCTAGTAAAAATAACAAGAGAGAAGCTTTGGCAACTTGCAACATTTTTATAAAATCAACCAAGTTAGCTTTTGAGTTGATTCCAACTCTCAAAAATCACATTTCATCATATCTATCCAAATATGTAATAATATTAAGGTTTACATGTAGTGACTTTGGACTAGTACCAAAATAATGCTATATAGGCATTTCTAGTCACTTTAAATCATTAAATAATAAACTTAAACCAAAGCAATATTGATCCAACCTTTAAATCTCATTCCCACATGTTATAATATGTGGTGAGGACATGTGTCCACATGATCCCATATTTTGGTGGTGAATATGAAATTTTAGTTATTATCTCAATGAGTAGAAATTACTTTTCTAAAATAAAAAGGGTGAAACCATTGAAGTAAACTTGTGATGCTTGTGATGATAATAGATCATCAATTGTGTGTTTTAGAATGCTACTTAGCCTAGTTAAGTATTGTTTGGTGATTGTCTACTCCCTCTGTATTTATAGACGCTAGTACCGACCTAGCTTTCGAGGAGGAGGAGTTCTACCAGGAAGAAGAAGAAGAAAACTTCAACCACTGCACCAACCAAGGCAAGCTATTAGTGGCAAGCTAACCCTTGCAAAACATACTTTAGCAAGCTATTGACAGCAAGCTAGAATAAAACTAGATGGTTTGGCACAGATGCCTTAAGCATGCTTTGAGCACACCCCCTTTAACTATTAGTACCCCAAGTCTTATTGACAAGTTTTACCTCCCTTAGTTTAAACAAAGTCCTTTACTTAATTTTGAAGGTAGCATAAAGAGTATAAAACTTGACCTACTTAGAAACCTTTAGATGTCATTCTTTGGCATGAGATTGATCCCATCTTTCCACCTTAGTGAACCCTCTTAACTTAGTATTTTAGAATAGATCAAAAACTTGAGTCACTTTAGATGGGAACACTTGGTGAAAATGAATTTTGAAAACCTTGGAATGATGAGTCATTCTATTGAGATGTTTTGACATGTGTTGAGAAACATAACTAGTTATGATGATGAAAATGATGAGGCATGAGCCTTAACCCGTTTATAAAACTGATGGTTGGATTCGGATGCGATACCATTCCAAATTAACCGTACAACCACATTACCTGAATTGGGTAAGGCTTAGCTGGAAATTTATATGCATTAGTATTAGTTCCCTCACGGGAGAGGTTTGAGCTGAGGCTACCTCTCAATGTTGTCCACCTATGCAGTGCCCAAGATGACTGATGGTCATGGTTGGGAGGCCATGCTCATAGGAGAGGTGCTTGTACTAGGGTGTGTAAAGGGAAGGTTATGTTTGATTATCTGCATGCCAAGTATGATGATTCAGGGTTATCCCTGACAGATGTATCGAATCTTGTGGTGAAAGTGTACCACCTCTGCAGAGTGTCAAACTATTCGAATAGCCACGTCCACGGTTATGGACAGTTGGAATGGCCATACTGTTTCGTTGTCAGATGTTTTCTAAATAACTTGAAATGAATGATGAACTTTAACTTGACCACAACAGGGTTGTGTGATGAAAATAGCTTCCCAACTTAAGTGATTCTAGAACTTTATTTTATCTTTCTTTGCTTCTGAACTCAGCTTAGGTTTCAAACTTAATTTGATAGTTAAGCTTAGATTTAGCACTTTAACTTAGAATTATACTCCTTGCTAGTAGTAGTTTGCGAGTACTTAAAGAGTACTCATGGCTTTTGTCCCTGGCTATTATCATGGACAGACTATGAAGGAGATCATCAAGATGATGGTCAGCAGGACGGCTATGATAACTAGGACTATCTGCCTTCGTCAGCATTTCCTGTGCCCCTAAAGATGGACCCCACCGCTACGCTTATCGTTTATTTCCGCTGCTTGTTGTATTAAAGACTGGATCATGAGATCCTTATTTGTGTAAAACCTTATGTATGGTTTGTAATGGATGATGTACTTTGATATCCAATCCGTTATGTCTTGCAAAAATGGTAATCCTGGGATTGCGAGGTATGGCATAACGGGCATCTGGGATTAAAAATCCGGGTGTTGACATCAGCAAAACACGGTGAGATTGACAATCTCATCGCAAGTTGGGGACAAAGTTATGTGGTTGTGTTGTGCAGGTCTCCACGTTGCTACTAGCACCGGTAGTGCGCCCTGCCAAAGCTCAGCTAGTAACACCTTTGGGGTGTTTCCTTGCTCCTACTGGATCGATTAAACCTTGGTTTCGTAACTAAGGAAAACTTGCTGATGTGCTCATCATACCTTCCTCTTGGGGTTCCCAACGAGCTATACATCAACCACGCACCAGCACTTTTCTGGGCGCCGTGCATTGAGCCATCACTACTCAAGTGCTTTAATAGATCTCTTCTCTCCCCATGTGTGTGAAAGTGACAGTGTCACATCCCAAGATTTTCCAAATCTTGTAATGTGAACAATAAAATAACAAAATAAATTTTTGTTGAAAATCAGGGTGAAAAGAAACTTTTGTTTCTAAAAGGAGACTTAAAATCCCATCTTGAACAAACTTTGGTTAAAGTTTGAATTCAAATCCAAATCAAGGGAAATGCATTCCTCAATGAATGTATCTGGAAATTTGAACATTTGGAAAGTAATCCAAAACCCTAAACCCTAATGGAAGGAAATCATTTTCCAAAGTATCTCCAAATCTATGGATTTGATCCATACCAAATTTGATCAACAAATAATCACAAAGGATCAAGAAAGACCTTAGAGATTGGTTTCACTTAGTTTGGAACCATAGACAAAATCTTGTGAATATAATAAGATAAGGAAATTGAAATTTCCAAAGCCTTTAAAGCCCTTACCAAAAGCCATACCAATTGGTGATCAAAAATCCTAAAGGGATTTATAAAGATAAACATTTATCAAAGGAAAAATAAATTGTTTTGGAAACACTGTTTTAGATCTTTTAATAAAAGACTTTGGTTTCAAATGAAAAGATAAGCCAAATTAATTTTGGCCAAACTTTTGAAATAAAATATTTTGTTTTGATAAAATGAGTAAAGGTTTATTTAAATAAAATAAAGGATTTAAATATCCAATTTTATTTAAGTAAAAGCTTTTCCCATTTTAAATGAACACCAAGTATTTTATTACTACTTTGAAATCTTTTATTAAAAGGTTTTGCTTTGATTAAAATGAGTAAAGGATTATTTAAATAAAATAATAAAGGATTTAAATATCCAATTTTATTTAAGTAAAGGCTTTCCCATTTTAATTAAAACACCAAAACTTATTTATTTATTTAAATAAGTTTCCAAGTATTCTTTTATTTTTCAAATTAAACCTTCTGGTTTGGTTTTGAAAATGATTGGAATTCAAATGGAAATTTTATTTAAATAAATCAAACACTATTAAACAACTAAAGATCCATTTTTAATTATTAAATGGATCCTAAAATAAATAAAAATATATTTTATTTTGAATTTGGATTATGTTGATAAAACAGAACCAAATTCAAAGTGAAGTTGAGTGTTTGTTTGAATGGTTTGAAATTGTTTGAATGTGTGAATAATTGTTTGAAATTGAAAACAGAAAAAGAATTAGAAAAAGGAAAAAGATTTAGACAGAAAAAAAAATAGAGGCCCAACAGCAGCCCAGTACCAGCCCAGCCTTTTCACTGCCCGAAGAAGACTTTTCGTACCAAATAACAGACCCACTGAGTCAATGACAGCCCGGACCCTCTTCTCTCTCTCACTCACTTTCGGCAGACGATCCCACCTCCTCTTCCCAAGAAACCTTTTCTTACTCGAACTGACCCACTCGAGGCGATGGACCCACTTCCTCCTCCCTCTCACGACAGCAGAGACCCCTGTTCCCACACCCGAACCGTTTTCCTCACCGACTAAACAACCCGCAAAGAGACTGACAAGTAGACCCCTCCCTCCTTTCTTTTCCCACTGACCAGAGGACCCCACTGTCCACTGTTCTCCTTCCCCACCCGCGCGACCAGTTCTTCTCCTCGTTCTGCTGTTGATTCCTCCAGTTCAATTCACCTTAATGACGCGAGTAAAACCTACAGTGATCACGCAGATGGTAACGCCTCCCTCTATAATTCCCCTCGCACCTGACACGCCTTAGACCGCCCCTAATTTCTTCCCGAGCTCCTCTGTCTCCGGTGAGCTCCGCGAGCGATTCCGGCCAGCCAACGTTACCCCTTACCTCCTCGACCATGCTCTCGTGATCCCCACCTCCTGGCGATCATCCCCGTAGCAACATCTTGCCCCGAGCGACCCAGAGCGTCGACAACCACCTCGACCACCGTCGCCACCGTCTGCCTCTTTCTCCGACGAGCCCCACAGGTAGAATCCGGTCACCCCTCTCCTCCCCGAGAACACGATGATGATCTCCAAGCTCAGACGAACCTAACAGCACTTTCCGTTTGTCTTAGGGCGCCCCCAATCTTCGCCTTCGTCAAGCACAGAGCGCCGCCATGTCTGCTTCTTCTCCGGCGACTCTTCTGGTAAGCACAAGACCACCCCGACCCCTTTCGTTCACGCACACGACTCCGTCTCGATCTTGCGCATCTAACCGACGCCATTTCGATTTGAGGTGATCCACACGCCGTCTTCAACCACGGACGAGCCGTCGACGCCGTTCTCTACTCCGGCGAGCAATTACGCGACCCGTGCGCCCTCGTCGAGCCATCGACGCCGAGCTTCACCGCAATCTTCCGAGCACGGTGAGCAACTTCCTTTCTCCCTCACCCTGTAGCACCAGCACCGTCGACGACCGCTCCGCGCCCGGCCGCCCAGCGCCGTCGCTCTATGACCAAGCACCCCACAGCCGTTCGATCTAGATCGGACGCACTAGACAGAACCACTTAACAGCGAAGGGGTACTAGCTCTGTGTCGTGCGATCAAACTTGATCCAACGCTCACGTTGCCGATCCACACCGAACGATGCAGGCGAATAATATTAAGGCAGCGTGGCACTAGATCTGTTTAAAAACAGATTTGAAAACAGAAACTTTTGCCATATTCAAACCCTTGTATCTTTTGATCCACACGTCCAAATTTTACAAATTTGATGTCGTTGGATTCAGGAGAACAAGATCTAACCAACCCTGCCCTTAGTTTAGCAAATAGTATTTGTTAGCTTGTTTGATTTTGCAGATTCTTTTGTGTGCTTGCTAACATTAGAAAAATCATTTAAAAATGATTCTTAGGTTAAAACCTTTGCAAATTGGTTTTTTGTGACCTTACTAACCCTAGGAACCAACCCATAGTTTGGAAAATGATTTTGGAAAAGAATAGGATGGATTAATTAGTTTAGTCCATTTCTAGCTAATTAAAACTATTTGTTTTGTTTATGAAAATGCTTTCATAAAGAAAACTTTGGAGAAAATGTTTTGAACCAAACCTACTGACCCAAAACACCAAGTTTTGCAATAGCAACTCATTTGGTGAAACCTATAGGTTAATACCCTAGTAGAAATGTTTCTACACCACATAGAATGACACTTTGTTTTGCAAATGGTTTTATAGTGAAACCTTTTGCAAATGACTTAGCCACTTCACAAAATGACCAATAGGTGTTCCCAAAAGTCTATGACCCATTAGGAACCCCTTTTTCAAAACAAAACAAAGCTTGGCATGCTTGCATGCATTTCTTTAACTTTGCCACTTTGGTAAATGACCAATTTGGATCTTACAAAGTTTAGGAATCTAATGAAACCCCTTTTACAAATGACTTTGCCATTTTGGTAAATGACCAATTTGGAACTTACAAAGTTTAGAAGCCTAGTGGAGACCACCTTTACAATTAGAACCATCCTTTGCATGCTTGCATGCATTTCTTGATTTTGTTATTTTGTGCGTGTTGTTTTGCTTGATTGGTAGATTAAGTTTGTGCCTTGCTTGATTGATTGTAGTGACTTGAAGAGTGTGAGTGTTGCAAGGACAAGGAGTGAACCTATACCCTCTACCAAAAAGGCAAGTGATGCTTCATATCTTATGTCCCATTATTTTCACTATGCATTAGTGTTTTTGCTAAGTAAAACTTGCATGGTTTTTATTTAGCTAAGTATAGACCTTACTATAGGAAAACTAGTAGATAAATCCTTAGAAGGATTTTCCTAAGATAAGAATCCTATTACTACCAAGCTTAGCCTAGCTAATAGAAAACTTGGGTGGTATATATTCATTATGGAAAAATCTCTAAGTATGAGGACTTATGTTTTTGATTAATAAAATAACTAAGTCAATGAATCACCTGGGTGGAAATGGAAGGAATGGTTTATGTTGAGTGGTTCACAAGGCCATGGACTTGGCTTGTGTATCTCACTTGTGGATGGCCACCCAGGAAACAAAGAGATTTGAGATGTCAAATGTTGAGAAGCTTCAAGTGCAACCACTTGGCAATATGGGCTCTGCCATGATCTTAGGATCTTTGGAACTTAGTCACTTGGACAGTGGGTGGTAGTGTATGATAGGTTGGAGCGCGTCCATTTGACTAAGGAAAGGCTACTGAAGGATCATGTCTTGGGAAACCAAGGCATGTGGGGAAAGTGCACCACCTCTGCAGAGTGTAAAACCTAAGTACTTAGCCATGTCCCTGGTAAAGGACAATTTGAGCATCAAGACATGGAAGCAATCAAGAATCTCATCACTCCAATTTCTAAATAAAATTTGTGGGTGAACCAGGGTTGTGTGAAATTCTTCAATCTTTGATTGGTAGATGCCTTGATAGGATCTTCAATCTTTGGTTAAGAAAATTGTTTTTGCCAAGATAATCTTCAGTCTCTGATTGGTAGATGCCCTGAGTGGATCTTCAGTCTTTGATTGGTAGATGCCTTGGAATTTGTTTTTGCCAAACAAAACTTAGTATTTTCAAAATGATAGGAAAAATCTATTTTGAGCAATGCAAGCCTCAGCTCCACTTAGCCAAATGCATATAGATGATAGACTCCACTATACTACCAAAGTATCACTTGCCAATACAATTCAAATGTATTGACCCTTGTGGCTGTAACTTATGATGTTGCAGGTTTGATTGATTTTAGTGAAGATTGATTTATTAGGATTACAAAGTCTACAACCAACATATGCACTTTGTGGCACTTTGAAGATGAAGGACCCATGACTATAGTTATTCCGCTGCAATGTAATGTAAATAGCCAATGAGCTATGTTTGATGTAATAAAACTATTTTATTCCTGGTTATAAAGTTGTATTATGACCTTTGTTTCTTGATATTACATCTGAACTGTGGATGCTAGCTATTGATCCAGGGACTAGCATTGTAAACACAGGGGACTCAATCTTATTAAAGGTTGGGGACGCTACAGACAGCATGCACACCATGGTGGCACTTAGGCTAGAGATTACAAATACTTGTTATGAGTTATACTTGGAGTTGGATGTCTCTATGAAATTGTGGTGTTTGTTGGAACCATCTAGAGCTCAAGGTGATAGTGTGGGGTTATCTAGATGGGAAAGGCTTACTTTTAGGTGTGCTGTTATAGCCCTACCATCGATTAGAGTGTCCAACCGGTGAGTAGTTAGGAGTAGTATCATAAAGAGAAGATATTTATATGAGAGTGTTCACTAGTGAAAGTGTTATCCCTAGGCCTTGTTTCTAAGCACTGAAACACCGTTTGCTATTAGATCTATTACATGCTTGCTTGCTTCTATATTTATTTCAGTTTTACTTTAGTCTTTTCCATGCCATCAAGCTATTTTCTATCACCGTTACCACTTATAATTATTCATACCACTTGTATTTCACTATCTCTTCACCGAACTAGTGCACCTATACACCTGACAAGTGTATTGGGTGTGTTGGGGACACAAGAGACTTCTTGTATCTTGATTGCAGAGTTGCTTGAGAGGGGATACCTTTGACCACTTCCTCCCTGAGTTCGATAAACCTTGGGTGATCCACTTAAGGGAAAACTTGCTGCTGTTCTGCAAACCTCTACACTTGGAGGCCCAACAACTGTCTACAAGAATAGAAGTGCGTAGACACCAAGCTATTTTCTGGCGCCGTTGCCGGGGAGGTAAGGTAAAAGGTACTCACATCCTCCGGTGTGAGTGCTTGAAGTTATTTCCTTTATATTCTGCAATTTTGTATTTTTGTTTCTTATTTTCACTAGTTAGGCTTAATGGAAAACAACAAAAAAATTAGAGAGCTTTATAGTATTTATCTTGAGTTATGACATGAAGTGTTTGAAGAGAAAATCAAAAAACCTATGGAACTTTATTTGCATGCTAATAGCAATGTTGTTAGTATGAATTCTTTGGATACCATTGTTGCTAATGCTATGGAAAAGTCTAAGCTTGGGGAAGCTGGTGTTGATGAAAATGATCTTTTTAGCCCCCCAAGCATGGAGGAGAAAATTTACTTTGATGATACTATGCCTCCAATATATGATGATTACAATGATGAATATGATATTTTCAGTCCACCTACTATTGAGGAGAAAATTAATTATGATTAAAATATGCCTCCTATATTTGATGATTATAGTGATGAGAATAATAATGATAGCTATTTTGTTGAATTTGCTCCCACTACAATCAATAAGAATGACTATGTTTACATGGGGAGTATTAATTCTTTTATGCATGTGGCTCATGATAAGAATGTTTTATGTGATAGTTATATTGTTAATTTTATTCATGATGCTACTGAAAGTTATTATGAGAGAGGGAAACATGGTTTTATGCATCACAATAATATTAAGTTTCCTCTCTTTATGTTGAAAATTTTGAAGTTGCACTTGTTTTGCTTTCCTATGCTTGTCGCTTTGAGATTTCATGACTTGTTTCTTTACAAGATTCCTATGCATAGGAAGTGGGTTAGACTTAAATGTGTTTTATATTTGCTTATTTATGCTCTCTTTTACTCTAAATTCATATTTCTTATGTGAGCATCTTCTCAAACTATCATGCCTAACTTAAAGGCGTTAAAGAAAAGTACTTATTGGGAGATAACCAAAAGTTTTAGATGAGTCTTGGAAGTTATTACTTCTGTAATAACCGCTCCTTATCCTTTTTATTTGCTTTTTGTGCCAAGAGTAACCTCTAATGAGAGGGAAGTAATGCTTGGGAAAGTTGTTGTCCCAAAACAGATTTCTGTGCTTCACCGTAAAAATTCGTGTAAAATCTATGTATGTTCTTTTGAGGCGTGAAGTTTTGTGCTTCGGACCCAGGTTGTTATCTAACTTTCGTTAGTTCAACACTTTTCGATTTGAGCAACAGAAGGTCTTCGAAAAAATTCGTCTTTACCTACTGGTCTGTTTTGACAGATTTCTGCCATTATTTGCATTTGCTTCTTGTTGGTTCCTTTTTGAGTTCTTTTGGGAATTGAGCTTTTTGAGGGAAGATACAGTAGCTTGTGTTTTAATGGAAGTTTTATTGGTGTTGGAACTGAACCTAAAGACCTATTATCTTGAGTGCACTAATGTTGCTAATAAAGATTGTGTGAAGTTTTGTATGAAGGAAAAATTTCAGGTGTATGGAAGGAATGAGTAATGAGATGAAGGATGGACTAAAGCTCAAGCTTGGGGATGCCACGCGTGTCACCCCAAGAAATATACAAGAAGTACAAGCGTCAAAGCTTGGGGATGCCCAAGGCATCCCCTTCTTCATCAATAAAAATCCAAGGTTTCTTCCAAACGCTTCATTTTTATTGTTTCATGCACAGTTGTGTTGTTCTTGGAGCGTATTCTTTTTTGTTTTAGTTTTGGTTTTTGGTTTGCTTTTGTTTGCTTAGTTTTATGAATAAATTGGTTGGACCCCCTCTTTCATGCATTGGTTTTCAAATTTGGTTTGGATTGGAAAAGAGTAGGAAAAGTTCATGCTTAGGTGGTAAAGAGAGCTTGTTTTTGACTGTGGCCTATGCTTTGTCATGCCATGTTTGATATTTTTTTGGCTTTATGCTTAGTATTCTTTGTTGTAGCATGACTTGTTATAAACAATTGAGATTGCTTAATGTGCCTTGGATGAATCATGCGTTGTTTTAGCATATTAAAGCATAGTATAGCGGTATTCTCCTTTGATGCTTTATTTGGGTTGACTAGGAGCATGCTCACACCATGTTATGACTATACCAAGTCACCATAGCCTTGATGATCCTTTAGTTTTCAACTTCTAGTATCACTTTATGCTTTGATCAATGATGTTTTGTCGCTCTGCATGATTATGGCCATTATTGCTCTCTTAGTTGGTCGCTACCAGTCTTTTGCTAGCCTCCATAATCAAGTATGAGTTCCACTCATGCATCCAACTCCTAAAACCAAGTTATTCCAAAGAGTA
The DNA here is from genome assembly GCA_023614405.1 of Avena insularis. Lineage (NCBI taxonomy): Eukaryota > Viridiplantae > Streptophyta > Magnoliopsida > Poales > Poaceae > Avena > Avena insularis. The sequence goes on along the minus strand of CM042696.1, from coordinate 34,509,100 downwards.
CACCATACCTACCTACTAGTATATGCTATTCCAAGTATATTCATGTTTTTATCTACCTTCCGAATTAAACTTGTTATGAGAAAACTAGTGATTAAAGCTCTCACGAACTTGATAGAACACTTTAATTTTTCTTGCACTTAATAAACTTGACCCATTGTGTCCATCTTTGTTGCATATATGCTTGCGCTTTATAAGTTGAAATTAGCAGAACCATGTATCATGCGGAACGCTTTCAACATTGCATTTGTACTTTGTACCCCGTTGATATCATGTTATTTTTCTTATGGATCCCGGCGGTGTGAAATAAAAGTGGAACTTGTAAGATCATGGAGTTTGTATATGTGTTAGAGAAACGCCTGGGCCGCTGGTCTAATCCATGCTGACATGGTGGAAACCTGCAGCGTAACCATAATGAGTTGTCTATCAAGCATTCTTCTTATAAAAAAAGTTAGATATTGAGAAAAAGGAGAAAAAGAAAAGAAAAGAGATATGAGAAAAGAGGAAAGAGAGAAAAAAGGACCATTTTCCCATGGTAAATAAGAAGATTGCTGAGATGCCCGTTGTCTGCTTGCCTTGTCATTTTGATATGGAGATTCTTCTGTATCATCGGGCAAGGGGTACCCCGTTGGCGGTTCTTTATGATACATATGTACTTACAATGACAAGAGCTTACTTCTGACTGAAGTTGACTAGCATGAGGTTCGGTCTTCATAAGTAAGGGGCATGAGATTTCGGTTTATAACTTGTCAAGCATATCCTCTTAGTTGTGTCACTTTAACCTTAATCACTTCAAGATGCTTATGATAGGGGCAATGAGAGCTAAATGCTAAAAAGTACCATAATTTTTGGAAGCTCTTTATGAGACTTGAATCCCTACTTGCTTCTTTGAAGGCCTTTCTTCCACTATATATATTGAGTCTCCACCTTCTATCTTTATGCACTTACTTTGAGAGCATAGTGGCCATTCTTAGTTCTATGTGCATTGTCCCAACACTTGTTGATTGATGCATACCTTGATATTGCTTGTTTTAAACTATTTGTATCTAGTCACTCTTATGAACTTTGAAGGTGTCCTATGCATTTAAATTTGCTACAATATGAGGGACAAGCTAAATGATACTATGCTATGTTTTCTTTATGTGAAACAAACAAACGTCTTGCAAAGCATTGTTATTCATGTCTTTTGTTTCTGCCTTTTCATGTTACAACATAGTTGCTGTGTCTTATAGCTAGAACTTTGTCTTTCATGTTATGATTGAAGTACTTTGATCCCAGCTTTCAATGTTTACAAATACTTTGATCAAGTTATGATGGTGCATGTCACCTAAAAAATTATTCTTTCTTTTTATCACTTACCTACTCGAGGACGAACAGGAGTTAAGCTTGGGGATGTTGATACGTTGATAACGTATCTATAATTTTTGATGTTCCATGCTTGGTTTTATCTACTTTCTTATGTTTTGTTCCAACTTTGGAGTACTTTTTATATAGTTTCTTGGACTAACCTATTAAGAAGATGCCACAGTGCCAGTTGCCTGTTTTCTGCTGTTTTTGGTTCTAGGAAAATCAGAAAATGAATATTCTCGGAATTGGACGGGACAAAAGCCAAAGTTGATATTTTACCGGAAGACTCACGGAACCAGAAGACGAGACGGAGAGGGTCCACAGGGCGGCCACACCATGTGGTGGCACGGGCTAGCCCTAGCCGTGCCACCAGGTGGTGTGGCCCCCCTGGCCGCCTACTGACCTCGCCTCTTCGCCTATAAGAAGCCTCCTGATGCATAAACCCTAAAGAGTCAAGCCTCTAGCCACGAAAAGTTCCGCAGCGCCGCCGCCACCGAAGGGGAGATTCGGGGGACAGAAAGTCTCTGTTCCGTCACCCTGTCGGGATGGGGAAGTGCCCCCGAAGCCATCTCCATCGATCTCCACCGCCATCTCCATCACCGTTGATGATTCCCATGATGAGGAGGGAGTAGTTCTCTCTCAAGGCTAGGGGTTCTACCGGTAGCTATGTGTTCATCTCTCTCTCTATGCATGATCAATTTGAGATCATGAGCTTGTAATCTATAGATCTACCTTGCTACTCAAGTGTTTTAATGGATCTCTGCTCTCCCCATGTGTGTGAAAGTGACAGCGTGCACACCATGGTGGCACTTAGGCTAGAGATTACAAATACTTGTTATGAGTTATATTTGGAGTTGGATGTCTCTATGAAATTGTGGTTTTTGTTGGAACCATCTAGAGCTCAAGGTGACAGTGTGGGGTTATCTAGATGGGAAAGGCTTACTTTGAGGTGTGCTGTTATAGCCCTACCATCGATTAGAGTGTCCAACCGGAGAGTAGTTAAGAGTAGTATCATAAAGAGAAGATATTTATATGAGAGTGTTCACTAGTGAAAGTATGATCCCTAGGCCTTGTTTCTAAGCACTGAAACACCTTTTGCTATTAGATCTATTACATGCTTGCTTGCTTCTATCTTTATTTCAGTTTTACTTTAGTCTTTTCCACGCCATCAAGCTATTTTCTATCACTGTTACCACTTATAATTATTCATACCACTTGTATTTCACTATCTCTTTGCCGAACTAGTGCACCTATACACCTGACAAGTGTATTGGGTGTGTTGGGGACACAAGAGACTTCTTGTATATTGATTGCAAGGTTGCTTGAGAGGGGATACCTTTGACCAATTCCTCCCTAAGTTCGAGAAACCTTGGGTGATCCACTTAAGGGAAAACTTGTTGTTGTTCTGCAAACCTGCACTTGGAGGCCCAACAACTGTCTACAAGAATAGAAGTGCGTAGACATCACGCTCGCACCTAGATCACAAAGTGCAGCTATCTCATTGGTTCCAATCTTTATCTTAATAGTAGGCTCCAATATGTCATCTAGTTTAACAGGTAATTTTTCAGCAATTCACTTGTATTCTTCTTCAAGCTCATGTACCTTAATTCCTACTTGATTGACAAATTGTTGATGCATGGCTTCATCATTAGCTTCACTTACCGGAATTTTGACGTTGATCCTCTTTACGAGGTCTTTGATGGTGTAGCTTGGTGAAGGGGCATTACTATAATCAAGTTCTTCAGGATCCTCCCTTTGGATCATCATCATTTTTAGTTCTTCAATAGGATTGGACTCATCTTTACCTGCAAATTTAGATATAATGAGAGTTTGACTCTCGGTTATCTTACCAAGTTGTGCCTCAACGATCCTTGTTCTTTCTTGAAGGGCCTGCAAATCATTTCTCAAACTAACATCTTGGTTAGATAATTTACCAAGCATAGCATCATGGTTCTCCGTAATTTTAATTAAAATATTATTTTGTTCATTTTGTGAGTCTATGAAAGACTTAAGTGTTTCTTGGAGACTACCATAACTATTTCCCATATTATTATTAGAATTACCTTCAGGACTACCATAATGTTTCTGAAAATTAGGATTGTAACTCTTCTTCCAAGCAGGATTGTAATCATTACGAGCTACGAAGTCTATTCCTTCAATATTTGTTACAGGGATGGCTCTTACCTGGGTTTCCTTACATTTATCGGCTAGTATGAGCTCATCCAACTTAGCATTGAGATCTTTGTTTTCTTGTGGTGAGACAGAGTTCACCTTCTTCGTGTTTGATATTTCCACATTCCATTGGGCATGGTTGTGTTGCATATTGTCTAGTAGTGCCTTTACTTTGGTAATATGTTTACCCATAAATGTTCCTCCAGCTGCAGTATCAAGCATAGACTTAGATACAAGATTAAGAGTATTGTAAAATAAATGGAGGATTAACCAATCTTCCATCCCATGACTAGGACAGTTTCTTAGGCATTCTTTCATCCTCTCCCATGCAAGCGCTAGTGGCTCACGCTCTTCCTGTCTAAAGCCAGTAATATTAGATCGAAGTTGCATAGTCTTTGCAGGTGGGAAAAATTTAGTCATAAATAAAGAAGTACATCCCACCCATGATGTAATAGTATTTTTAGGCAAAGATAGCAACCATTCTTTAGCTATTCCTCTTAGAGAGAAAGGAAATAGACATAATTTGACCGCATCAGGGTCAACGTCTTTTATACGCATCATATCACATATTTTAGTGAAAGTATTTAAGTGCATACCTGCGTCTTCAACAGCAGAGCCTCCAAATTGATTCTGTTGAACCAAACTTAAGTAATGGGGCTTAATTTCATAGTCATCAGCAGCAATTGCTGGCTTAGTAATAGGACTACGCAAATAATCATTATTAGGAGGACAAAACTCCCCAAGCTTCTTTTCAGCTATATTTCCTATGTTTTGGGGTTTTCTTAGATTAAAAATTATAACAGTAAAAGCAAGAATTTAAAGACTAACTAATTTTTTTGGTTTATCGAATAAAGACTGAATAGCAAACTAACAAAATTAAAAACAAGAATTAAAACTAGCTAGATTCCTAATAACCTCACCAGGGTAGCAATTGCTTCCCCGTCAACGGCGCCAGAAAAAGGGTTGATACCTTCGATCCAGATTACAGATGTAGTATAGCTTATTTTTCCCTAGTAGACCTAGGTTATCGAATCCTCGGGAAGCGAATGCGTAGTGAAGTTACTTTAACGGACCTTCGGGACTTTTAGAATTCCTTCTGTGTTTACACCGGACCAGTAGTTTGTGTCTTTTTGTTGTTGTCGATGATAGAGAGAGAGGGCCTAGGGCGTTCGGTTTCACATGTAGCTGTGCAAAACATCTGATGGAAATAAAAGATAGAAATAAAGTATGTGTGTACTTGTTAGAGCAAGATAAATTATATGTGAGCAGTGCATCCATAATTGCTATTGCCTCCGCAACCGTTTATAGCAATAACATACTAGTCTCATCCATAGAAGAAAGATAACTAATGATATGCATCGTGATGTCACCATTAATCCCAAGCAAATCCCTCACATACAGTCGTACTACCCCTTCTGTCACTGGGCCAACCTGCAGATCAGTCATCACTCATACTCCCTATACCTGGCTCAAACCTCGGGGTCTTGGGGACCTGACAAGTCCTTAGATTGAGGCGAGAGAAGATACAATAATCATCATGTCATACAAACTAATACATGATCCCATCTATGATAAATAACATGCACAATTGCTACATGGCTAGGCCGAAGCCCTTAGCCCAAGGAGAATTACTCACACATAGAGATGAGATCAATAATCACAAACATTGTAATGAAAATCATAAGATTGATAGCAATAGTCTTACAATCTTGCCAATCGGAGAAGAGATCTACTATTACAAGTGGTGGAATATGGCTATGGAGATGGAGAATGGTTTGAGATCTAGAGGTAGAGACTTCTAGATGGTATGAACTCTGGGGGTGCGGGATATGGCGGAGGTTTGTTTTCTCGTCGCATGAGGCTTCTTTATATAGGGGTCCCTTCATGAAAGTTGTTCTGTTTGACCTAACGGTGGCGGTGCCAACTATACGACCGGAGCGACACGGTCGAAATTTTTGCTCCGGCCGTATAGTTGGTCGTTATGGCGTCTGCCTCCGATGTAAGGCTCCTGGTTTCTTCTGGTAGTTGGAAACCTCATATCTTTGACTTTAATGTAGTGATTCCCTCCTTTAAACGACATTATCTACGCAGGAAAAATACAAAAGAAAGGATTGCATACCCCTCTGAATATTAGCATTAGTGGCTGGGTTTAGAGAGATATTTCATCAAGAATGTGACTAATATCCAGTTTAAATGTGGATGTTAGGTGGCTATATTTATGATCCATCAGTGGCTTTGTTTAATTTCCTGCAATCAATACACATTCTATAGCCAATAATAGTATGCTGAGCCACAAGTTCATCTTCATCATTTGGAACAATAGTCATTCCACCTTTCTTAGGCACACAATGAATAGGACTAACCCACTTACTATCAGCTATAGGATAAATGATACCAGATTCAATAAGTTTAATTACCCCTTTCCTTACAACTTTCATTTTTTGGATGAAGACGACGTTGATAATCAACAACAGGCTTGGCATCTTCTTCCAAATTAATTGTATGCATAGATAGAGCAAAAGAGAATATCCAATAGCTGCTTGGTGATCTCTCAATACATCAAGTAATTTCTCTTCTTCTTCAGCTGAAAGGTTAGCGCTAATAATAACAGGATATATCTTCTTTTCATCTAAGTATGCATATTCAACTCGTTAGGCAAATGTTTTAATTCAAAACTAGGATCCTCTTTAGGCGGCGGTAACTTCCCTAAATATCAGGTGGGATATGTAATTGCATTATGGTGGTTTTTGTGCCAGTATTTGTTCTAAAACTTCCTTTTTCATCTTCATTAAATGGTTCATCTTGATTAAGCATATATCGTTCCACCATGTCTGATTAGGCTACAGCTACATAAGTAAGAGTTTCCATGATATCTTTAGCAAAAGGTTCTTTCTTTGAATGTTTGTCAGATAATTTAGAAAAATTGAACTCAACTTTTTCTCCAGCACATTTAATAAACACTTTCTGTTTAGGTAAACTAATTTCAGCACCAACAACATGTAAGAAAGGTCTACCAAAAATAACAGGACAAAATGAATCTTGAGGACAACCAAGTACTACAAAATAAGCAGGATGTTTTATTTTACCTACTAGCACTTCAACATCTCTAACAATTCCAAAAGGACAAACATATTCTTTATTAGCAAGTTGGATGGTCATACGTGTCCCTTCCATGATTATGGGATCAATATCAGGTTTGATTTCAAGATACAAAGAATATGGTATAACACTTATGCTTGCTCCAATATCACATAGACCATGATAACAAGAAGTCCCAATAGAACATGATATAATAGGCTTGCCAACTTTGGAAGAATTCCCCTTTATTACCTTGGTAGCATCTTCACACAAATAAACATCGCAAGGGTCTTCTTCATTTAATTGTTTGATAACCGAGATTTGATGGTCCACATTCACCTATTCATATGGCTCAGAGCATCTTTTCTTACTCTTGTTAGTAACAGCAACAAGTAGATTCTCCTTAACTTTATCAGGATATGGAGGATATTCAATGTATTCTTCAATTCTCACATATGATACTTGACCACCTGTTTAATAACTTTAGGGACAACAATAAAATGTTTAACAGGTTCAACATAAACATCAAATCCCTCTTTGGGAACACCAATATGATCAGCAAAAGATTTCACTATTTCAATTAAAACATAAGGATCAAGACCAAATTTATCACCAAGATTCTCAAACAAAGTAGTAATAGAGAAATTCTCTACACATGATTATTCATATTCCAAGCAAGGTATGTTACCTTTGTCGAGATCTCAATCACGAGTATTCTCAGAAATAGTTTCCAATAAGTTCCATGCTTCTTCTACAGTGTTGTTGGTAAATCTCCCTCTAGAAGAATTATCTAGAAATTCCTGTTGTTGTCTTGGCATCCTTACATAGAAATTTATCAATGTAACTTTTCTAGTAAGATCATGGCAAGAATTCCTACAGAGAAGTTCCTTTAACCTCCCCAAGCTTGAGTAATATTGTCTCCCTTGTGAGGCAAAAATTTAAATATATAGCAGCGATTATTATAAGCTTCTTTAGGAGTAAAAAATTTAAGAAAGAAAGCCTTCCTTAGAGTTTCCCAAACAGAGGTGCATTCTTCATCCAAAGACCTGAGCCATAAGTGAGTAGTACCAGATAAAGATAAATATAATAACTTCTATTTTACCTCATCATCTAAAATACCAGGAAGCCTAAATATAGAGCATATTTATTCAATCATATCCACATGTTCATGTGCAAACTTACTTCCATCTCCTGTAAAAGCCTGATTCATAATTCTTTTAACATGACCAATGGGAATTTTATATCCCACTTTAGGCTCAGGAGGTTTATCAACGATATCAACTTTGTTTCGAATGCTATTAGCATATTCATGTAAAGAAAGTTTCGGCGAGGAATGATAATGAAACTACCCTTCTTGTCCTATGGATTGGCTTGATCTCTATCGACACACTAGTAAAGCCATAGTAACAACAGAATAAAATAGTGAAATAAAAATCAGCTTCCAAGTTTCCTTACCAAACCGCTTACCAATAGCGCGACGCTCCCCGGCAAGAGCACCATAAAAGTGTCTTGATGGATCCCAAGTGCAGGAGATAAATTGTAGTACTTTTTAATTAGAAAAGTTTGTAGAACCCACGCGGATCTGAAGGTATTGGTTAGCAAGAATGGTAAATAAAACAATCAAAGCTGCAGGTGTTTTTGGAGTTTTTGTTGTAAGGTTGCAAGGAAGTAAAATACTGAAGGTAAAATGCAATAAGTAAAAGATCGTATGAAGAGAAAGCCCAATCCTCTATGCATCAAGAGGAAAAGCTCAAGTGTGTGTGATATTATATGTGACAAGCGTTCCCAAGGGCGGCATGTATTTACTTGGCATAGAGATTTCTAAATCAACATGGTGAATATCTTGTCTAGTTTTAGTCTTTCTGGATAGAGCCTTAATTTGGTGCAGCCAACTAAATGAACTAAAGCACTCCCTTATGATGGATCCTATGGCCAAGTTAATGTGCAAACATAGGAATTATTAAGACTAGAATGTTCCACCATAACTATAAACTCTAGGGTCTCCGATATATATATCCCCCCTAATGCCACTTTATGTATTGGACCATGGTTTATGTGTCCTCCATGGTCCTACCCACGCCATTACACTATGGTGTTGTCCTATGAGCCCATAAAGGTGAAGTGATGTGCAGTCAACGTTCACACCACCATCATAGAACAACATAAAAGGTAAAAACTAGACCAAATACTCAACATATGGCATATAGAAATCATTGCCAATTCATCCTATGCCCTCAGGAACATATCGAACTACTCACAACATGGAAACATGATAGTATTCAGTAGCATATGTGGTACAACACAATCTAATAATATAATCTCTCCACAAGATAATATCAATTTTCTAATCTCACACATGTAAAATAGCACAAACAATTATCTAGGGTTCGATAACTTCTCAAACAACGAGGGGGATGAAGTGGATCTCGAATATGGTGATGGATATGGTGTTGGTCCTGGTTATGGAGATGATGGAGAGGCCTCCCCTACACCTAGGAGGAGTGATGATGTCGATGGCGGTGATTTCCCCCTCTCCGGTGCCCCGGAGCAGCAGGATTTTCCCCCTCCTAGAGAAGGAGAGAGCTTTCGATTCTACCGCCGCCTCGATAAATCTCGGAAAATTAGGCTACCTTTTTTCTACCGAGAAGGAGTTGTGGATAAAAGGGGAGGTTGAAACAATGCCCGAGAGCCGAGCGAGCCACCCACACGGGGCCAGGTAGAGGGGTCGCGTGTGGTGTGCTCTTCTGCCCTCGTGGCTCCTCTCGTCTGGTTCTTTCGCCCACAGTCTTTCTCCTGATGAAAACCTTGATGTGTATTTTTTTCCCGATGCATTTGACGTCTAGAAGGTCCTGAAACACCAAAAACAGGAAAAGGAGGTTTTCTGCCTCCCAGAAATTAAATACCAAAACAAAGGACTTTGTAGGAAAGTCCAAGAAATCATCAAAATATGCAAGAATAATGATATAATAGCGCAAAGAACATTCTAATATGAGGATATAATGTTACTAAAATGATGATATAAAATGCAAGTATCAACTCCCCCAAGCTTAAACATTTACTCGTCCTCAAGTAAATAAGCGAATAGATCATCACATGCATCAATGAGCTTATGGTTGATAAATAAATACGAGCATTGTATCATCACCTTGTTCAGTTATTATGAAAGATTAATGAACTAAAATGCATACATATGAGGGAAACATCAGTAGAGGATCTAGCAATCACCCCTTACTTTTGAACCAAAATAACCATTATTTGTTGGACAATTGAATCATACTCTTTTTCATATTTTCTCCAAGGGCAAGCATTATAGTATTTGATATTTTGCTGAGTTCAAAGACAAGATCATCTCTCATAGAACTACAATTTAATTGGAAGAGAATTAAAAAGATAGACATGAGATTGTTTACACCCTTGATTCTTAGTAACTAGTGCAAACCTTATTCATGGATTTTTCAATCATGTTCTTACGCTCAATTCAACCTTTGTATCACGCTTTCCATGGCTAGCCAAATTCACGGGTTAATTCCTTTCATTCACTTTCCATGAGCATAAGTATTGAAATATCCATGACCCTCCATTTTCTCAAAGCTACTAAGTTAAAACAAGAAGGCATCATGTCCTTTTCATATCCCTTCCCAACTTTTTATTCCATAATACTAAATCTCTACTTCAAACTAAAAAAATTCATGTCATATTGACTAGTTCTTTTACTTGTTCTTTTAATGGGAGGGATTCTTGCAATTGTCCAACACACTCAAGTTAAATAAATTCAAGGCAAGGTGTGACTGAAACCTCTAAACATGTCACGCTCATTTGCATGAGTGTTACCCATAAATCTCCAAACAAGAGATCCATTCATGACACCATACATTAATATTCATTGATAAACCACAAGATAGGAGATACATGATAATGCTCTATGAGCTTGAAAACCTAAGACAAATCGGTAACTAGACGATAAAAGTAAAGCACACCATGACTAGATAGATATGATAAACTAGTAAAAATAAAAGACTAGGTGGAACTCCCCCAAGCTTGAAAGGTTGCCTCTAGCTCTTCTCCTACAGTAGGTGGGTTCTCCTCATATTCTTCCACCTTCTCATCCATCTTCCACGAGTAGGGCCTCCCGGTGTAGAAGGACATAGGTGGATCATTATTCCTTAGGGAAGCAGCCTCTGCAATCTTCTTGAAGTGCTCTTCATACTCGTAGTTATAGTTCTCCATGTCCAACATCAGGGCTTGGAACTTTTCCAGCTATAAGATGATGTATATGTACCTCTCCTCCAAGTCCTTGAGCCTCTCCTCGTATGCTTCAGCCTTCTTCTTCAGCTCTAGATTCACAAAGTGGTGGGCGTCGAGGCTGCGTTCAACAATAGTCCTATACCTGAAGGTCTTCTCTTCTAGAGCATCGAGCCTCTACTTCAATGTCATGGTCCCTTGGGAGCCTTCACCTCCTCCACGAGCAGCACTCCCACCTTGAAGGATAGGGTTTTCAGTGGTGCCATCACGGAGTTGAGTTAGTGGTTTGCAACACCTCCCTTGGTGGAGTCCTCCCCCTCTAGATTGGATCTGGAGCTTGACATGGCTAAATCCTGACATGCAGAAATAGGAGAAACAAAGATCGCTCGAAAAGTCTTGATGCGAGATAAGATCGGCAGAAGGGGTATATATTGATGGGTTTTAGGTCAAAACGAAGAGTTAGAGTCAAAAACGAGACGAAATGGGAGTCCAAGGAGAGAACGAGTAGTGCACACGTGGCTAGGGGTGGGGCCGTGTGTGCCCTGATCTTTCCTCCCTTGGGACTCCATTCCTTCCAAGTTTTTGTCTCCCCTGGTTATTTCCATAAAAAAATACCTGCCCTAAAATTTGACTGAATTCTGAGAAAGTTACGAGCACGAAAGCTAAGTTTTATTGATTCGGGGTTTCTATAATAGCATGGTTCTTTGCAATTACGACTTCCGGTGTTTGTAAGTTCAACACTTCCACCTTTTCGACAAAGCTTTTACCTGCAAGATAATGTTTAAGGCGTTGTCCATTAACTACATGACGTTTACCTTTGATATCTCCATGGAGTCGGATATCTCCTAACGAGTACACCTCATGTATGACGAATGGTCCCTGCCATTTTGAAGCCAATTTCCCTGCAGAAAACTTGAAACAAGAGTTGTATAATAAAAATTGTTCACCGACTTTGAATTCCTTTAGCTTAAGTTTCTTATCGTGCCAAATTTTAACTTTCTCTTTAAACATTTTTGCACTCTCGTAAGCTTCATTTCTACATTCATCTAGCAAGGTCAAGTCAAGAATTCTTTTCTCTCCTATAGTTTTAAATTCAAAGTTTAGTTATTTAATAGCCCATCTAGCTTTATGCTCCAACTCTACAGGAAGATGACAAGCTTTTCCACAAACCATTTTGTAAGGTGACATTCCCATGGGATTTTTGAATGCAATTCTATAAGCCCACAAAGCTTCATTAATTTTAAGTGGCCAATCAGATCTAGACTTATTCACTGTCTTCTCCAAAATGAGTTTGATTTCCATATTACCGAGTTCAATTTGTCCACTTGTTTGAGGATGATAAGCAGATGCAACTCTATGATTAACACCATTTTTTCTAATGTTTTCCTAAGAACACCATGTAAGAAATGAGAACCTCCATCAGTAATTAAAAATCTAGGTACACCAAACCTGGGGAATATGATGTCCTTGAGCATCTTTATTGATGTGGCATGATCTGCACTTTTGGTTGGAATTGCTTCCACCCACTTAGTCACATAGTCCACTACAACCAAAATATGTGTATGTTTTGTCTTCAATTATGGGAAAGGTCCCATGAAGTCGAATCCCCACACGCCAAATGGTTCAAGAGGTAATGAGTAATTAATAGGCATTTCATTTCTCCTACCAATATTTCCTACTCTTTGACATTTATCACAAGATTTAACATATTCATCACAATCTTTAAATAGAGTAGGCCAATAGAAACCAGATTGTAATACCTTTGTAGTTGTGCGATCTCTTGCATGATGCCCTCCATAGGGACTATCATGGCAATCTCTTATAATAGCCTGCTATGCAAACTCAGGCTCATAGCATATAATAATACCATCAACACTCTTTTTATAAAGGAAGGGATCATCCCAAAAATAATGTCTAATATCATAAAAGAATTTCTTTCTTTGTTGATAAGTGAAATGTGCTGGCAAAACTTTCCCAGCAATAAAATTTGCATAGTCAGCAAACCAAGGTGATGCAACTCTAGAACTAGAATCATTAATATTCGCAATTTGTTCATTAGCAAAACTATCATTAATAGGAATGATATCATTAGGGCTTTTTTCCATCCTAGATAAATGATCAGCTACCGGATTATCTTCACCTTTCATATCGACAATATGTAGATCAAATTTTTGCAATAAAAGAACGCATCTTATTAATCTAGGCTTGGCATCTTTCTTATTCATGAGATATTTAATAGCAGAATGATCAGAGTGCACTATGACTTCAGAATCTACAATGTAAGGTCTAAACTTATCACATGCAAATATCACTATTTAAAAATTATTTTTTAGTTGTAGCATAATTTCTTTGAGCACCATCAAGTGTTTTACTAGCATAGTAAATGACATTCAGTTTTTTATCAACATGTTGACCCAAAACAGCCCCAACTGCATAATCACTAGCATCACACATAACTTCAAATAGAAAATTCCAATCAGGAGGTTGAATAATAGGAGCACTTATTAAAGCATTCTTTAAAACATTAAATGAATCTACACAATCATCAGTAAAAGAAAATGGAACATCCTTCTACAAAAGATTGGTTAGAGGCTTTGATATTTTAGAGAAGTCTTTAATAAACCTACGATAAAACCCTGCATGCCCAAGTAAACTTCTTATACCTTTGATGTCCTTCGGGTATGGTAGCTTCTCAATAGCTTCTATCTTTGCTCAGTCGACCTCTATTCCTCTTCCAGAAACATGGTGTCCAAGAACAACACCTTCTGTAACCATAAAGTGACACTTCTCCCAGTTAAGAACTAAGTGTTGGTCATCACACCACTTCAAAACTTTGTTAAGGTTGAACAAGCAATTATCGAAAGAAGTACCACACACAAAAAAGTCATCCATAAAGACTTCCATTATATTTTCAATATAATCAGCAAATATAACTTTCATGCATCTTCAAAAAGTAGCACGGGCATTGCATAAACCGAATGGCATTCTTCTATAAGCAAAAGTACCAAATGGGCAAGTAAAAGTGGTGTTTTCTTGATCATCCTTATGAACAGGAATTTGTGAGAAACCTGAATAACCATCTAGATAACAAAAGTGAGAATGTTTAGACAATCTTTCGAGAACTTGTTCAATAAATGGCAATGGGTAATGATCTTTACGGGTGGCTTTGTTTAATTTCCTATAATCAATACACATTCTATAGACAACAAGAGTACACTGAGCCATAATTTTATCTTCATCATTTGGAACAACATTCATTCCACCTTTTTAGGCACACAATGAACAGGACTAACCCACTTACTATCAGCTATAGGATAAATGATACCAGATTCAATAAGTTTAATTGCCTCTTTCCTTACCACTTCTTTCATTTTTGGATGAAGACGACGTTGATAATTAACAACAGGCTTGGCATCTTCTTCCAAATTAATTTTATGCATACATAGAGATAGGCTTATACCTTTTAGACCATCAAGAGAATATCCAATAGTTGCTCGGTGAGCTTTCAATATATCAAGTAATTTGTCTTCTTCTTCAACTGAAAGGTTAGCGCTAATAATAAAAGAATATATCTTCTTTTCATCTAAGTATGCATATTCAACTCTTGAGGCAAAGGTTTTAATTCAAAACTAGGATCCTCCTTAGGCGGTGGCAACTTCCCTAAATTATCAGATGGAATATGTAATTGCAATTGTGGTGGTTATTGTGCCAGTATTTGTTCTAAAACTTCCTTTTCTTCTTCGTTAAATGGTTCATATTGATTAAGCATATATCGCTCCACCACGTCTGATGAGGCTACAGCTACATAAGCAAGAGTTTCCAAGATATCTTTAGAAAAAAGGTTCTTTCTTTGAATTTTATTCAGAAATTTTAGAAAAAATGAACTCAAGTTTTTCTCTAACACATTTAATAAACACTTTCTCTTTAGGTAAACTAATTTCGGCACCAACAGTGTGTAAGAAAGGTCTACCAAAATTAACAGGACAAAATGAATCTTGAGGACAACCAAGGACTACAAAATCAGCAGGATATTTTATTTTACCTACTAGCACTTCAACATCTCTAACAATTCCAAATGGACAAACATATTCTTTATTAGCAAGTTGGATGGTCATACATGTCCCTTCCATGGTTATGGGATCAATATCGGGTTTGATTTCAAGATACAGAGAATATGGTATAACACTTATGCTTGCTCCAATATTACATAGACCATGATAACAAGAAGTCCCAATAGAACATGATATAATAGGCTTGCCAACTTTGGAAGAATTCCCCTTTATTACCTTGGTAGCATCTTCACACAAATAAACATCACAAGGGTCTTCTTCATTTAATTGTTTGATAAATGAGATTTGATGGTCCACATTCTCCTGTTCATATGGCTCAGAGCATCTTTTCTTACTCTTGTTAGTAACAGCAACAAGTAGATTGTCCTTAACTTTGTCAGGATATGGATGACATTCAACGTATTCTTCAATTCTCACAGATGATACTTGATCCACCTGTTTAATAACTTTAGGGACAACAATAGAATATTTAATAGGTTCAACATAAACATCAAATCCCTCTTTGGGAACACCAATATGATCAGCAACATATTTAACTATTTAAATTAAAACATAAGGATCAAGACCAAATTTATCACCAAGATTCTCAAACAAAGTAGTAGTAGATAAATTCTCTACACATGAATATTCTTATTCCAAGCGAGGTATGTTACCTTTTTCGAGATCCCAATTACTAGTATTCTCAGAAATAGTTCCCAATAAGATACATGCTTCTTCTACAGTGTTGTTGGTAAAACTCCCTCCAGAAGAATTATCCAAAAATTCATGTTGTTGTCTTGGCATCCTTACATAGAAATTTATCAATATAACTTTTCTAGTAAGATCATGGCAAGGATTCATGTGGAGAAGTTCCTTTAACCTCCCCCAAGCTTGAGTAGTACTCTCTCCCTTGTGAGGCCATAAGTTAAATTTATAGCAACGATTATCATAAGAAATAAACCCGGACAAGGATGCTATGGTGTTAGCCGGAAGATGGTGGGGCTAGAGGCCGAAGGTCTCGAGGAACTCTTTGGGGAAATCACTAAGGGAGAGGCCAAATCCTCGAGCGAAATGGGAAACGAATACGACGTACTCACTCTCTCTGGCGTCGGGGATCTGCTCGTCACTAGGGACGCGGCAGGTAACCTCCGGCGGAATCCGGTGGGTCCACAAAAGCCAATCAATCTCAGCCTGAACTACGTCACACCCCTCCTAGGAGCCTCGTGTGGAGGCAACTTCCTTCTCGTGCTCGTCGATGACGACAACTTCATGGGGATCCATCTCCTCAGGCTCGCTCTCCTTCGATGCGATGCTTGCTTCAGGGGCGCAAGGAAGAGATTGTCACGGTCCCGTGGCGGCGGAGGAGGGCACTTGGGCGAGGCAGCGGCGCAAGAGACATAGAGAAGCGGCACGGTCACAGATCATGATGTGCGGCGGTGGCGGTGGCGCGAGGAAGAAGAGGAAGTGGGAGTGGGGGAGAGTGAATAATGGTTTCCCCTCGCTCCCCTATTTAACAGTGCTGCGCGTCGTGGGTAGTAGGATCAGTTGTGCCCACTGACCCCATGATGTGTGCGTGTATCCCACGAGGCACGCGTGGGAACGTGACACGGGCACGGTTACACCATTCAAAGGCATTGATGTGCGTCGTTCCTGCAGCGGTAATCGAGGAGCCCTACGATGATGTGATGTGCGGCAGTGATAACTACCACGGCATGGTAGTGAATGATGTGTCCCTTAAAATGAGGCAAAGTACAATGATTGCTTGACACGTAGGATAAGGTGAAGAGTATGAAGGAAACTAGATATCCAAGGGAAATAACCCAGATATGTAAAAATAACCCGGCCAGCGAGAAATAACTCGGATAGAGCCAAGAAAGGTCAAATTGAATAACGGATGACCAAGTGGTGCAGCCGAGTTAAAATCGATATGGTTCGGCATATAGATATGTCGGCAATACGGGCAACGATCCGAATAAGTTGAACCTGTTGTGGCCTTTCCCGCTAAGTCTGCTAAGACCGCACCAGCTTCATAGACTAATGTTAGGGGATGACCCAAGGTAGTGTCAAGATAAGGTATAGAGACAAGGCTCTCCGAGGTATAAACTAACTGAGGTATGAGTTGTTCGAAGTATAGGTGGGACGGCCGAGTCAAGGCCAAGTTACACAAAGCCGGGTTATCCTGGCAGGGCCTGGCCGACATATATCTTATGTCGGCATAGTCTCTATGTTTCTTTACATGTGCAGGTACCGTCCTGGCCGAGTCATCCAGGCAGGGCCGAGTCAGGGGTTTGCGTGCTCAGGAAGGTGTGAGCCGGCCCCTAGGTCAGCGCTTCTCTCTCCCGGAATTCCTGGGGAGACAAGCGCTAGAGACAAGTGCACCTGAAAAGAGGCCCAAGCAAGGGTTTCACGGACGTGACAGTGTCTGGCCGCTAAGGTTAGAAAAGATGGGCTCTCGACAGTTGCCCGTGCATAGCCTGACGATAGGGAAAGGAGTGTGCCGAACTACTATTTTGGTACAAGCATATACGGGGAATATTTGGGCCACGTATGCCCTAGATGTAACCTGGTCACCCCTTTATAAGGTGAGTCAGGGCCTCCAAGGAGGGGTCGGTCCATTAGAGATACGCGCAAGTACTAGAGGGAGAGAGAGGCAGAAGCAGTTCATATTCTTCCTCCTCTCGATACAGCTCAAGGAGCACTTGTACTAGTCCCATTGATCATCATATAAGATTTAGAAGCCGAAGTAGGGGTTTTATCTCTACATGAGAGTCTCGAACCTGGGTATATCGTGTGTTTGTGTGTGTTCTTCGTGTACGGATTCACCGCACCCGTCGGTGTCCATACGGTCCCATCTTTAGCCATCCCATGGCATATATCGTGACACCACCACGACATTACCCGAATTTTACATGCATAAATGCAATGCACACAACTATGTTCTACCCATTTCGAGTCTCGGTATACTACATGATGTTACATACTCGCATGTCACGTGACGCGACACTGCAAAATCGTAAGGAGAGCGTTGAGCGGTGATATTTCCCTTGAAACCTCTCCTTCTCGTGCTGACACGTGTCTAGTCATCTTAAATTATTGTTTTTAAATCTATGTAGCAAAAGCACCAATATTTGCGTCTATGTAGAAAAACAGGTACGCTCACAAAACAAAAGAAAAAGACTAACCTTGACGGATACCTCACCGGACACCCCGTAGGAAAACAATTATGCTCTTGTAGCAAAACCAAATTCGTCAAAAACATTGATAAAGACTTAACCGGAGACCTCACCGAAGACCTTGTTGAAGACCTCGTAGCAGAAAGACTGTGGTATCGTAGCAAAACTGACTTTGCCGGAGACCTCGTAGCAGAAAAATTGTGCTATTGTAGAAAAAGCGGCTTTGTAGGACACTCTCGCTGGAGATCAACTAGCAAAAATTTTGTACTATTGTAGCAAAATCACATAACGGTTGTAGCTAAAAATTCTACATAAGAAGCAAATCCACAAAACGTATGGTGCAAACTGTAGAACCTTTGTAGCAAAAAACTTTCACATCATGCAAAACCGCAAAACTATTGTAGCACAAATTTTTATCCAATGATGCAAATCCATAGAACTATGTAGCAACCCGGCACCCTCTCGCAGCACCCATCACTCGTAGGAGCACAGGCGCCGGCCTTCGAGGAGGGAGCACCGCTGGTGGCAGAGGACTTAAAAAAATTGAGGTAGGGCGAAATCCAAAAAAACTTAGGCAAATTATCAAAATAGTCTCGAGACACCACTACATATGATCCAAACATAATCACTTGCTGCAATAAAAATAGTAACTTATTTGAGTATAAGTAAAACAAAAAAATGCCAATTGTGAAACTTTAATGTCGTATATAAGGCCCAAGGAATGGCAAAAGCTCTTCCATTTTTTGTCAAAATCTTCTGTAACTTTACGATGAAGACTTTTATTTTATCCCTTACTCGATGTAGCTTATCATCAAGTTATGAAAAAAGCAATCATGAAAATCTTGTTGTGCAACTTGGCCTTGATGATCTTCGCCATCGATAAAGCACTTTCAATTGCTGTCGTCACGACTAGTAAAATCAATGCCAGCTTAATAAAATGATAAACCATATGAAACATGATGTGTCCTTCAAATATTAAGATAATCTCCGAAGTCTTTAATTCTCTGCATATGAATAACGAATATATTAAGGTTATCTTTTATAGGCACATGCTCATAATAAGATAAACCCCCATGATAAATCTCTGTAAGCCAATAAATCTTATTCGCATTAAACCTATAAAACAAGTCACTTGAGTCAATACAAGAATTTCTGAAACAACTCTAATGATAACTCATCAAAGAGATGGTCAATTTATCAAATTGAGGAAGCATGTCCTCACATCCTTAACCAAGGATATTAACTAAACTAATACAATTAGAATTTTATATTAATAGTAGTATATAAAGCCAAAGTAGAACCATAAAACATAACCCATCACACAATTATAGTTGGTTTCGGCCACACGCCATAAGGTGGTCAAAATACTCTCAGGTCCTCCTTAGATACCACATATAGAACATTGTTTAGAGTCGTGTTTTATTTGATTGTGAATTAGCTATTGCAAAAGGAAAGAGTTGGTTCAAAACTATACTAGGCCTAGTCCTTATTTCATACCGGAATCAGTTTTGCACAGTTGCATGCAACCACCGCCCTTGCAGGAGGCCCTCCCATGCAGCAGCGAGATCTATTGGATGCGGGTCACAAAAACACAAAGGGCCTTCTTCAACCAGCGGTGTGGGTGCTCCAGCAACGACGCGCGTATGGACCATGGTGGCGCAGTGCTTAGGGGACATGGCGAGGCAACACATACAAGCATCGTGAGGAATTGTTTTTGCGGTGGAGAAATAAGAGGAGGCGATAGGATAGGGACGACCACTCACATTACATCTTGATGAATCTCAATCATCACCTCACTCACATCTTGCTCAATAAACCCAATGTTTATAAAATGTGGTAACGTGGATGATTTTGCACTAATGGAGCAATAGTGTCACATATGCACAACTCGGAGGTGAAATTTGGAATTCACAAAAACACACATGGTTTTGCTCCCCGTCGTGTCCTAGTTTGCTTGGATTCTTTCAAAACTACTGATCAGAAAATAAGAGAAGACCGTACACCATCGGTCAACAGGAGACTGAGACCTCCGAATTTTTCTCGATAAAAAAAAAAGACCTCCAAATTTTTCACTCGCCCTCCCGCAATCCTTTGCCTTGTTTGGATATGCCGTATTAGCAGAACTTGTTTTCCGTGACCTCATGTAACTGTGTAACAAACTAAATCCTTGTTTAGGAGCGGCAGCAAAAACGGGGATTAACAAAAATTAGTTTCCACAAAGCTAGGAATTTGCTTTTTGGCCAAAACGACTAATAGTCGTTTTTATGAAAACACGATTACGGAAAACTCAATCTCAACAAATAATTTCTTGGCCGCTCCTTCCTCAACAAACTATTACGCGCCTAGTCTGCCATTCCCGCCACTGCTGGGCGCCCTTTTTCCTCCCTTCTATATATACGTGATGTTGGCAAAAGCTGAGGAAACAAAATAACATCCTGGATCTAGAAACAAACATCGGTAGAAATTCCATGGCTGGCGGCTGACTTCCGCTCGGATCAACAATTCGCAGGCCGTGGACACCGACTGGGAAGACGAGGCCATTCTTCCGCCATTTGTTTTCATCGCCAACAATCGGACCACGGGTTCATCATCCTACAGGTAACATCTAGTCAGATCAACATAGGAGAAATAATTTCTATAGTGTATGAATTCTCTCGGTTAGATTAGAGCATTGTGGCTTTTGGCTAGCTGTCAGGCATTAACTATGTAAGAAAAGTGCACAGAACATATATAGATGCAAAATCTAGTTTTCCTCACATGAGTTCTAATTGCATAAATCATAGTAAGAGTAGCAAGTTGATATCTTAGATTGTCTCCTCCCTGCACCGGTGACTCGGTGCAAGCAATGGACGATATTTTTCTGCCATAGACAGTACATTCCTGCTCACCATGTTAATCATTCACGAAACGTATTCATGTTTGTTATTAGAATAGCAACCGGAAGAGTAGCAGTATTAATGTTGGATCTTTAATATGTTCACAACCCATAGAAATATAATAGATATGTTACCGATCATGTCTGAGAAGTTACAAATGACAAAATATAAAATTCCTTAACATCAAGCAGAAAAATACTAGAAATCCATAGAATATTGGCAAACTGGCAATTCCAGTTTGCAGTACAAACTAGATACATTGCAAATGTATCTATAATTTTTGATGTTCTATGCTTGGTTTTATCCACTTTTTTGTGTTTTCCCACACTTTGGAGTACTTTTCTTATGATTTTTTGGACTAACCTATTAGCAAGAGCCACAGTGCTAGCTGCTTGTTTTCTGCTGTTTTTGTTCCAGGAAAGTCAGAAAATGAATATTATCGAAATTGGACGGGACAAAAGCCAAAGTGCCTATTTTTCCGGAAGTCATCAGATGCCAGAATACGAGATGGAGAGGGGCCAGAGGGCGGCCACACCACCTAGCCGCACGGCCAGGCTTGGCCCGCGCCAGGGGATGGTGTGGCCAGCCCAGGCACCCCCTCGGCCTCTCCTTCCGCCTATATATTACCCTCAGGACGAAAACCCTAAGTGCCCGATTAAAAATCCATGAAAGAGTCTGTAGCCGCCGTCATCTCCATACCTAGATCGGGAGGGATCTGAAGCTCTTCCCGGCACCCTGCCGGAGAGGGGAATTCACCCTGGAGGCCTTCTTCATCACCATACAAGCCTCCGGTGTGATGCGTGAGTAGTTCATTCTTGGACTACGGATCCATGTATTAGCTAGATGGCTGGTTCTCCTCCTTTGTGCTTTCATGTCTAGATCTTGTGAGCTCCGTTCATGATCAAGATCATCTATTTGTAATTCTGCATGTTGTGTTTGCGGGGATCCGATGGATATTGAGATGCTATTTCAGATTGATTATTTATCATGTCTTTGTTATTTGTGATCTTGCATGCTTTCCGTTGTTAGTAGCTATCTTGGCCAAGTAGATGCTCGCAACTCCAAGAGTTAGTATTTATGCTCGATAGTGGGTTCATGCCTCTGGTAATCTGGGGGAGTGACAGAAATCTCTAAGGTACTAGATGTGTTGTTGCTAGTAGGGAGAAAACAACAATCCTTTGTTTATAGAACAATCGTATTGTTTACTTTACATGCAGTTCGTAAAGCAATAATTTGTTGCTTGCAACTTAATACTGGAGACGGTTCGGATGATAACCTGAAGGTGGATTATTAGTCATAGATGCAGTTGGATGGCGGTCTATGTATAATTTTGTAATGCCCAATCGAATCTCAAAGGAGTCAAGATGATTAGTATATGCATGTATTGCTTTCTCGATGTTTGTCAATTGCCCCGCTGTAATTTTTTCACCCAGCATGTTATCTATCTTAAGGAGAGCCACCTCTAGTGAACTATGGATCCCGGTCCTTTTCTTTACATACAATCTACAATCTTTTACTGCTTTGTGTTTACTTTCTGCAAACTATTACTTCTTTCTATTCGATACGTTTAATCCTTTGTTTTCTGCAAAACACGGTGAGATTGACAACCTCATCGCAAGTTGGGGGCAAAGTTCTGTGGTTCTGTTGTGCAGGTCTCCACGTTGCTACTAGCACCGGTAGTGCACCCTGCCAAGGCTCAGCTAGCAACACCTTTGGGGTGTTTCCTTGCTCCTACTGGTTCGATTAAACCTTGGTTTCATAACTGAGGGAAACTTGCTGTTGTGCTCATCATACCTTCCTCTTGGGGTTCCCAACGAGCTCTACATCAACACTGCACCAGCACTTTTCTGGCGCCGACACTGAGCCATCTAGCATTTTTCTGGCGCCATTGCCGGGGAGTCAAGGACATCTTCACCAGGGGAGTCCCTCATAACCAATCTATTTACTTTGTTGTTTTTGTTTTGCTTAGTTTCTTTTTGCTTTGTTTGCTTGTTTTGTTATCAAAAACACAAAAAAATAGTTCTACTAGTTTGCTTTCTTATTTGAAAACACAAAAAAAATGACTACTCTTGAAAACACTAAGTTGTGTGACTTCACTAGCACAAAAAACAATGATTTTATGAGCACACCTATTGCTCCAAATGTGCCTAAAGATACTTTCTTTGAGATAAAACCTGTTTTGCTTAATCTTGTTATGAGAGAACAATTTTCTGGTTTGGTAATGAAGATGTTGCTGCCCATCTAAATAACTTTGTGAGATGCAAAAGCATAGGGATGTAGATGGTGATATTATTAAGCTGAAATTGTTTCCTTTCTCTTTGAGAGGAAAAGCTAAAGAATGGTTGAATTCCTTAACTAGGAATAGTATTGATTCTTGGACTAAATGCAAAGATGCTTTCGTTGGAAAGTACTATCCTCCTGCTAAGATTATATCTATGAGAAGTGAAATAATGAAGTTTAAACAACTTGATAATGAACATGTTGCTCAAGCTTGGGAAAGAATGAAATCTTTGGTAAAGAATTGTCCCACTCATGGACTGACTGCTTGGATGATCATCCAAACTTTTTATGCAGGATTGAACTATTCTTCAAGGAACCTATTGGATTCTGCTGCTGGAGGTACCTTTATGACCATCACTTTGGGTGCTGCAACAAATCTTCTGGACAATATGATGGTTAATTATTCTGAATGGCATACTGAGAGAGCTCCACAAGGTAAGAAGGTAAATTCTGTTGAGGAAACCTCCTCCTTGAGTGATAAGATTGATATTATTATGTCTATGCTTGTTAATAGTAAAGCCCATATTGATCCAAATAATGTTCATTTGGCTTCTTTGGTTGCTCAAGAAGAGCAAGTTGATGTGAACTTCATAAGAAATAACAACTTTGGCAATAATGCTTATAGGAGTAATTTTGGTAACAACAATTATAAGCCATATCCTCCCAACAATGGTAATGCTTATGGAAATTCTTACAACAATAATAGGAGTGCACCCTCTGTACTTGAAGTTATGCTTAAATAGTTTATTAGTAAACAAACTACTTTCAATAAAACTATTGAGGAAAAACTCGCTAATGCTGAAAGAAATATAGCATCTTTGGCTGAAGCTCAATCTTCTTCGAATAAAATGGCTGCTAAACCTGAAACTAATGAGAATCCCTTTGCAGCTACTAATGCTATACAAGTAAGAATTGATGAAAATGTTAGACTATTAGCTGAATTACATGCTAAGTGGGAGAGAGAAGATGAAATTGCTACAAACATTAGTGTTTCTACTATCACCACCACTAGTGTTGAGGCTAGTAATAGTTCTACTACTCTAGATGATAAATTTGATTTAGATCTTGATGGTTGCAATATCTCTGAAGTTATTAAGTTCCTACAAAATCTTGCGAAAATCCCTAATGCTAGTGCTATGAACATGGCCTTTACAAAACACATTACTGATGCTCTCATAAATATTAAAGAAGAAAAGATGAAACATAAAACTTCTATTACTATAAAACAAGAAGATGGTTGGGAACCCATTATTAATATGAAAGTGAATGACTTTGATTTCAAAGCTTTATGTGATCTTGATAGTAGTGTTTCTATTATGCCTAGAAGGATTTATGATATGCTTGATTTGCCTCCACTTGAGGATTGTTATTTGAATGTCCCACTTGATGATAATGCTAAAAAGAAACTCATGGGGAGTCTTAATGATGTTCTTATTATGGTTAACAATATCTATGTCCCTGTTGATTTCTATGTTTTGGATGTTGAATACAATGCTTCTTGTCCTATTACTTTGGGAAGACCT
This sequence comes from Avena insularis, assembly GCA_023614405.1. Classification (NCBI taxonomy): domain Eukaryota; kingdom Viridiplantae; phylum Streptophyta; class Magnoliopsida; order Poales; family Poaceae; genus Avena; species Avena insularis. The sequence goes on along the minus strand of CM042696.1, from coordinate 34,484,363 downwards.
TTTCTTAGAACTGTTGGTGCCAGTATTGATATGAAAGAAGGCACCATTAAATATCAACTCCCACTCAAGAAAGGTATAGAACACTTCCCTAAGAAGAGAGAGAAGATTTTTTCTTCTCCTATGAAAACAAAATTTGGTCTTAATGCTTCTTCATTTGAGAACACTTGATTCTTTCTTTGCTTCTTATGCCTAACTTAAAGGCGTTAAAGAAAAGTACTTATTGGGAGATAACCCAAAAGTTTTTAGATGAGTCTTGGAAGTTATTACTTCAGTAATAACCTCTCTTTATCCTTTTTATTTGCTTTTTGTGCCAAGAGTAACCACTAATGGGAGAGAAGTAATGATTGGAAAAGTTGCTGTCCCGAAACAGATTTCTATGCTTCACCGTAAAAATTCATGTAAAATCTCTGAAAGTCTTTTTGAGGCGCGAATATTTGTGCTTCTGTTCCAGGTTGTTATATAACTTTCGTTAGTTCAACACTTTTTGATTTGAGCAACAGAAGGTCTTCAAAAAAAATCGTCTTTACCTGCTGGTCTGTTTTGACAGATTTCTGCCATTTTCTGCATTTGCTTCTTGTTCGTTCCTTTTTGAGTTCTTTTGGGGAATTGAGCTTTTTTAGGGAAGTGCTACAGTAGCTAGTGTTCTAATGGAAGTTTATGTGGTGTTAGAACTGAACCTTAAGACTTATTTATCTTGAGTGCACTAATGTTGCTAATAAAGATTGTGTGAAGTTTTGTATAAAGGAAAAAATTTAGGTGTATGGAAGGAATGAGTAACGAGATGAATGATGGACTAAAGCTCAAGCTTGGGGATGCCACGCGTGTCACCCCAAGAAATATCCAAGAAGTACAAGCGTCAAAGCTTGGGGATGCCCAAGGTATCCCCTTCTTCATCAATAAAAATCTCAGGTTTCTTCCAAACGCTTCATTTTTATTGTTTTATGCACAGTTGTGTTTTTCTTGGAGCGTCTACTTTTTCGTTTTTGTTTTGGTTTTTCGTTTGCTTTGGTTTTCTTAGTTTTCTGAATAATTTGGTTGCACCCCCTCTTTCATACATTGGTTTGCAAATAGTTTGGTTTGGTTTGGAAAAGAGTAGGAAAGTTCATACTTATGTGGTAAAAAGAGCTCGTTTTTGACTGTGGCTATGCTTTGTCATGCCATGCTTGATATTGTTTTGGCTTTATGCTTAGGATTCTTTGTTGTAGCATGACTTGTTATAAACAATTGAGATTTCTTAATGTGCCTTGGATGAATCATGCGTTGTTTTAGCATATTAAGGCATAGTATAGTGGTATTCTCCTTTGATGCTTTATTTGGGTTGACTTGCCGCATGCTCACACCATGTTATGACTATCTCAAGTCACCATAGCCTTTATGGTCCTTTAGTTTTCAACTTGTAGTATCACTTTATGCTTTGATCAATGATGTTTTGTCGCTCTGCATGATTATGGCCATTATTGCTCTCTTAGTTTGTTGCTCCCAGTCTTTTGCTAGCCTCCACAACCAAGTATGAGTTCCACTCATGCATCCAACTCCTTAAACCAAGTTATTCCAAAGAGTCCACCATACCTACCTACTAGCTTATGCTATTCTAAGTATATTCATGCTTTTGTTTACCTTCCAAATAGTTTTCTACTTTGATGCTTTATTTGGGTTGACTTGGCACATGCTCACACCATGTTATGACTATCTCAAGTCACCATAGCCTTTATGATCCTATAGTTTTCAACTTGTAGTATCACTTTATGCTTTGATCAATGATGTTTTGTCGCTCTGCATGATTTTGGCCATTATTGCTCTCTTAGTTTGTCGCTCTCAGTCTTTTGATAGCCTCCACAACCAAGTATGAGTTCCACTCATGCATCCAACTCCCTAAACCAAGTTATTGCAAAGAGTCCACCATACCTACCTACTAGCTTATGCTATTCTAAGTATATTCATGCTTTTGTTTACCTTCCAAATTAAACTTGTTATGAGAAAACTATTGATTAAAGCTCTCACGAACTTGATGGAACACTTTACTTTTCTTGCCCTTAATAAACTTGAACCATTGTGTCGTCTATGTTGTATGTGCTTGCATTTATTTGTTAGGAATTAGCAGAACTATGCTTACGCTTTCAACATTGCACTTGGTACTTGTACCTAGTTGATATCATGCTCTTTTGTATATGGATGTCGTCAGTGTGAAATGAAAGGGGAGCTTGTAAGTCCACGGAGTTATGTATATGTGTTAGAGAAACGCCTGGGTCGCTGGTCTAATCCATGCTGACATGGTGGAAACCTGCAGTGTAACCATAATGAGCTGTCTATGAAGCATTCTTCTTATAAAAAAAGAGTCCTATATTGAGAAAAAAGAGAAAAGAAAAAAAAAAGATATTATGAAAAGAGGAAAGAGAGAAAAAAGCACCATATTCCCATGGTAAATAAGAAGATTGCTAAGATGCTCGTTGTCTGCTTGCCTTGTCATTTTGATATGGGGATTCTTCCGTATCATCGGGCAAGGGGTACCCCGTTGGCGGTTCTCTATGATACACATGTACTTACAATGACAAGAACTTACCGGTGACGAAACTTGAGTAGCATGAGGAGCGGCCCTCGTATACAAGGGACATGAGATTTCTAACTTATACTTCGTCAAGCATGTATACCATAGTTTGTTCACTTTAACCTTAATCACTTTAAGATGCTTATGATAGGGGCAATGAGAGCTGAAAGCTATAAGTACCATAATTTTTGGAAGCTCTTTATGAGACTTGAATCCCTACTTCCTTTTATAAAAAGGCCTTTCTTCCACCATTATATTGAGTCTCCACCTTCTACCTTTATGCACCTACTTTGAGAGCATAGTGGCCATTCTTAGTTCTATGTGCATTGTCCCAAGACTAGTTGATTGATGCATAACTTGATATTGCTTGTTTTAAACTATTTGTATCTAGTCACTCTTATGAACTTTGAAGGTGTCCTATGCATTTATATTTGCTACTCTATGAGGGACAAGCTGAATGCTATTATGCTATGTTTTCTTTATGTGAAACAAACAAACGTCTTGCAAAGCATTGTTATTCATAAATTTTTTGTTTGTTGCTTTTCATGTTCCATCTTAGTTTCTTTGTCTTATTGCTAGAACTTTGTCTTTCATGTTATCATTGAAGTACTATAATCCCAGCTTTGAATGTTTTACAAATACTTGGTTCAAGTCTTTGATGGTGCATGTCACCTCAAAATTTATTCTTTCTTTTTATCACTTACCTACTCGAGGACGAGCAAGAGTTAAGCTTGGGGATGTTGATATATTGCAAATGTATCTATAATTTTTGATGTTCCATGCTTGGTTTTATCCACTTTTTGTGTTTTGCCCACACTTTGGAGTACTTTTCATATGATTTCTTGGACTAACCTATTAACAAGAGCCACGATGCCGGTACTGCTTTATGCTGTTTTTGGTTCCAGGAAAGTCAGAAAATGAATATTCTCGGAATTGGACGGGACAAAAGCCAAAGTGCCTATTTTTCCGGAAGTCATCAGATGCCAGAATACGAGACGGAGAGGGGCCAGAGGGCGGCCACACCACCTGGCCGCGTGACCAGGCTTGGCCCGCTCCAGGGTTTGGTGTGGCTAGCCCAGGCACCCCCTCGGCCTCTCCTTCCGCCTATATATTGCCCTCGGGACGAAAATCCTAAGTGCCCGGTCAAAAATCCACGAAAGAGTTTGTAGCCGTCGTCATCTCCATCCCTAGATCGGTAGGGATCTGAAGCTCTTCCCGGCACCCTGCCGAAGAGGGGAATTCACCCTGGAGGCCTTCTTCATCACCATGCAAGCCTCCGGTGTGATGCGTGAGTAGTTCATCTTTGGACTACGGATCCATGTAGTAGCTAGATGGCTGGTTCTCCTCCTTTGTGCTTTCATGTCTAGATCTTGTGAGCTCCGTTCATGATCAAGATCATCTATTTGTAATTCTGCATGTTGTGTTTATGGGATCCGATGGATATTGAGATGCTATTTCAGATTGATTATTGATTCTATCATGTCTTTGTTATTTGTGATCTTGCATGCTTTCCGTTGTTAGTAGCTATCTTGGCCAAGTAGATGCTAGCAACTCCAAGAGTTAGTATTTATGCTCGATAGTGGGTTCATGCCTCCGTAACTGGGAAGTGACAGAAATCTCTAAGGTACTAGATGTGTTGTTGCTACTAGGGAGAAAACAACAATACTTTGTTCATAGAACAATCGTATTGTTTACTTTACACGCAGTTCGTAAAGCAATAATCTATTGCTTGCAAGTTAATACTAGAGGGGGTTCGGATGATAACCTGAAGGTAGATTATTAGTCATAGATGCAGTTGGATGGCGGTCTATGTATAATGTTGTAATGCCCAATCGAATCTCAAAGGAGTCAAGATGATTAGTATATGCATGTATTTCTTTCTCGATGTTTGTCAATTGGCCCGTTGTAATTTGTTCACCCAGCATGTTATCTATCTTAAGGAGAGCCACCTCTAGTGAACTATGGATCCCGGTCCTTTTCTGTATATACAATCTACAATCTTTTACTCCTTTGTGTTTACTTTCTGCAAACTATTACTTCTTTCCAGTCGATATGTTTAATCCTTTGTTTTTCACAAAACACGGTGAGATTGACAACCTCATCGCAAGTTGGGGACAAAGTTCTGTGGTTCTGTTGTGCAGGTCTCCATGTTGCTACTAGCACCGGTAGTGCGCCCTGCCAAGGCTCAGCTAGCAACACCTTTGGGGTGTTTTCTTGCTCCTACTGGTTCGATTAAACCTTGGTTTCATAACTGAGGGAAACTTGCTGCTGTGCTCATCATACCTTCCTCTTGGCGTTCCCAACAAACTCTACATCAACACCTCACCAGCACTTTTCTGGCACCGACACTGAGCCAGCAAAACTCCAGTTTGCAATACAAACAGATAGTAGTAATGATTTTGTTGCTTTATTTCCTTGTAGAAAATATGGTTGATAAGGTAATAGAAATCAAGAAGGAGAACACTGACAAGCAGCCCATAAAGCGTCACATATGGAAATCTTCAGAGGATAAAATATTGCTCAATATATTGAAGTATCAAACCTTAAATGGAGGAAAGGAAGGAACAGGTTACACAAAGAAAGCATGGCGTGAAATCCAAGAACAGTTCAATGACTCAAAGGTAGACAAACTTGAGTTGCAACAAATAAAAAATCGTCACAAGTACTACAGGAGTTGTTATGCTACAATGGATAGACTTCTAAAACTCATCGGGTTTGGCTGGGATGATGAGGACAAAATGATCAAAGCTTTCGATGAAACTTGGGAGGATTTCATTTCGGTGAGTTTAAGTACATTGAATTATATATAGTCACCAGCATATGTGTAACCAATAGACTAACAATATACTAATAAACTGCAGAAGGATAAGAATATTCAAAAATATCGGGATAAAGTGTGGCCTACTTGGACAGACCTTGTAGACATGTGTACTAGCTCTACTGCATCTGGATGTGGTGCTATATCTAGCAAAGGGAAAGATGGAACCAGTAAATTAGAAATTTATCTAAATGAGGTAGTGGATGTTGATGCAAATGAAGCAAATGACCAACATGTTGCTTGTCCTAAGAAGCCCGATACTATTAAGGCAGATAAAACTAAGAAGTGCAATGCAAGTGGATCACAAGATACTACCAAAGGTCAAAAACGCACAATTGACGATGTTATAACTGCATTAGATCGCCTTGTTGATGCATCACTCAGCATTGTTGAGTCTAAAAAATGCAGCACAAAGCATACTCTGTAAAGGCATGCATGCAGATATTAAATAGCATGCCTGACCTTGAGGCGAAGAAAAAACTAAAAGCTGCACAAGCATTTGTAGATGGCAATCAAAGAGCGATTTTCATTCAGATGGATGAAGAGACCCGGTCTCTTTGGATCCAAGATGCTTAGTTTTTTCCTTTATTGTTCCATTGAGATTTCATAGTAGGCCAGTTTGCATTGTCTTCCTCTCCCAGTTTGTGTTTGAACAATCAATATCACTTAATATTTTTCATATTATTTTGATTAGTACTTGTTGTATATTAGCTTGAGAAAAAAAGATATTTGGATACTGTATGTACTATAGTTAATCAATATTACTATTTGAAATTTTGCAGAAACATGGAAATTATGGACGACGAAGAATTTTCTGATTATGAGCAAATCATAATTAATAACATTTCTGCAGTGTCCGTGTTTCGAGATGTGTTGTTCACTAGACTATTCAAAACATGCCGTAACACCTCTAAATTAACCGGTGCTCAGAAAACTAGAGAGTGGCTGGAAGGACATCCAGTTAGATTTTATGAACAACTTCGTGTTGAAAAGCACACATTCTTCTTACTGCGCGATGCATTGTGTGAGAGGAATTTACTTAAGGATACTGAACGAATGGATGTCAATGAACAACTAGTGATATTTCTTCATACAATTGGTCACAATCTTAGGAATCATGTTCTCCAGGATAAATTTCAACATTCTAGAGAAACAATAAGTAGACACTTCCATAAAGTCTTAAAAGCTATAAACAATTTGCTTGATGTTTGCATAAAAGATCTGCCTGATGCAGTTCCAACAAAAATATTGGGCGACTCAAGGTACTACCCATACTTCAAGGTATATTTCTCTCCTGGACACATGTTTATTTTAAATATGACTTGTACAAAGTTTTAATCCTTACTTTCTTCTTATCAACCTTTTGGAACAGAACTGTATAGGAGCAATCAACGGGACACATATTGATGCAAAAATCAAGCTTGATAGACAAACTCCTTACAGAAATAGTCATGGTTACATCTCTCAGAATGTAATGGCAGTAGTGTCATTTGACATGGCATTTTCATATGTGGTTGCTGGATGGGAAGGTTCTGCATCAGATCAAGCTGTTCTACGATGGGCTGTTACTAGTGGTGGGTTTGTTGTTTCAGAAGGTAAAGTTATTGAAATACATGTTTATTTTAGAGGCATGCAAGTAAATTTTATCTTCATTGTCTCAGACGTATAGTACATAAATGAATGTGCTATCAAACTTTGCATGCATGTAATTTTTATCTCGTCGATTCGGGCTACGCAAATACTCCAAAATTTATTGCCCCATATCGTGGAGATCGCTATCATATTGGTTCTTTCCGTGGAAGTAACTGACGATATAATAGTGCCCAAGATTTGTTCAATCATCTGCATGCGCAACTACAGAATGTTGTTGAGCGAACTTTTGGTGTTCTAAAAGCTCGTTTTCCAATTTTAAGCAGGAAAGGAGGAATTCCTTATTCTTATAAAACTCAAGTCAAAATTGTTATGGCTTGTTGCATTATTCATAACTTCATAAGGAAGGTTAATCAGCCAGATAAGTTGTTCGAGCTATATGAGCATGGGGAAACACCAAGTACGTACTGTGGACAATGGTGATGACGAAGTTAGAGGGCAGACAAATGTAGGAGAAGATGAGCGAGCTGCTGGTGAGAGAATTCATAGAGGCATCGCTCGGCAGTTGTGGACTAATCATCAACAACATACCAATCAACATCAAGAAGATGATTAAGCACTAAAATATTTATTTTCCCATTGTTTATTATTTACATATACATACATTGGATAATTAGCATTAGAAATTTTCATTAGTACATTTCTTTGTATGTTGAATAACTTTTTACTCTTATTAGGTTGGGGATGATAGCAAATACTGAAATCTCATTTTCTACCAATAGTTTGAGCAAATGAAACCATCAAAATTCTTTTCTTCAAATGAGTACATGGTTACAATTTCATACACTTTCCTGGATCACCGATTCAAGCTAGCTACTAGTGTGGATATACATGGAGTACAATCAACCGTGAGAATATGAGAATAATGTACTTCTGAAGCAAATAATAATTAATAAAGAGATATAGAGAGGATAAGTTTACCTGAAACTTTTTTAGAAGGAGGCGACACCAGTTCCAGGTACAGGCGTACAGCATCCTGTGAAAAAGGAAGCTCCAGATGACGGTCCTGGAAATGGTGAGGACCAGTGCCATGGCCGTCGTGGTGGACTGCGTCCAGAGAACTCACGAATCCCAGCTCTGCAGTGTGGCGGGGACTGCCACGGCCCTCACGGCGGACGGCGTCGACACTCGCCTGCGTGGGTCGCCGTTGACCACCTTGTGAGCTTGTGGAGCTCCGCCATGGTGGATTGCAGCCGCCGGATGTGGGAGGAAAGTCAACCAAGGGGATGGACTGCTCCGTGAGTGGGCTGCTGGGCAGCTCGAGGATCCAAACGTGTTTTCCCGTGAACACGTTCCTAACAGAATTGATAAGTAAAACTTCTTGGTTTTCCAAAAAATCTACTACCTAAAACGCACTCTGCTAAAACGTGGGGCCAAAACTCTTCATCCAAACAACCACCATTGGGGACCCAAACGCTGGCCTACCATCGGAGTGAAATAATAAAAGAAGCACTCTCTGGGAGCGCAAACCCCCTTTTCCTCGACCTCTCGAACGAAGGCTTTGCCACGTAGACGTGTTGGTTACAAGAAACCGAAGAAAACCAACGCAACCGACGTCCGCACCGGCGCACATGGCGTCACCGACCTCCTCCGCACCGGCGGACATCTCGCCACCGAGTTCCGCACCGCCGTCCATCGCCTCGCCGAGCTCCTCGCCGAAGGCCCTGTCGCCGCCGAGCTCCGCACGGGCGGCCATGGAGCCACCGAACTCGGCACCGGCGCACATGGCGCCGCCGAGATCCGTACCGGAGGCCATCGCGCCGCCGAGCTCCGCACCGAAGGCCATCTCGACACCGGCGGCCATGTCGCCACCGACATCCGCGCCGGCGCCCTCCCACCTCCGCACCGGCGGACATCTCGCCACCGAGCTCCGCACCGCCGTCCATCGCCTCGCCGAGCTCCTTGCCGAAGGCCCTGTCGCCGCCGACATCCGCGCCGGCGCACAGGGCGCCACCCACCTCCGCACCGGCGGCAATCTCGCCGCCATGGGACGAACTGATTCAAGATGTTCTGGTGATGATCTTTGAGCTGCTTCCTTCCGTTACCGACCGGGTGCGGGTATCCGCGGTGTGCAGTCATTGGCGAGCCGCGGCCGAGAAGAGCCCCGTGAAGTTGCCGTGGCTCCTCATGCCCTCGTCGGCGGCAAATTCCTATTTCAATATCATCGGGAGGAGCGTCCACAAGGTCAAGGTGGAGATTGGACCCGGCGCAAGCCTTGCCATAGGAGCAAGGTTTTGCGGTTCTTTCCCTGGGGCATGGTTCGTGATCGCGCGGCAGGAGCCGCCCCACCACGCGGTGGTAAATCTTCTGACCGGGCAATACAAGCACCTTCCGGACATTCTAAGGATACTGCAGCCGACCGACGGGGGGGGGGCGTCGCCGTCTCCGACTCCATGGTGACAATCGAGGGGGCTACCATGTCGGGTGCTCCAAGGGAGGATGGCGAAGGCGATTTCATGATCGCTGCCATCACGTCCGGGCCTACGGAGATCGCTTTCTGGCAGAACGGCATGGAGTACTGGATCCCACCCCTCCCCGTCGCCGTCGAGGATCGGCACAACTGGAGAGCTATGGTGCCTGCGACTACGGTGGAGGACATCCTGTACAGAGAGCGTGACGGATCGTTCCTCGTGCTCACCGAGGAAGAGCAGTTACTGTTTTACGTGCCGGTCGCGGCACAAGATGGAATGCTCACCATGGAGCTGAGCGTGAACAATCCTCACCGGGACTATCCTCCGACTGGTCCGGTGGCCGTCCGGTACCTTCTGACCTCTTCTTCAGGGGAGCACCTTCTCATGGTCAGAAGGTTAGAAGCTCCTCATCATGGGCGCAAGTTTGAAATTGCGCACCGGCGGGGAGGCATGGAATTGGAAAACTCCTACTGGGACAATTTGCTAGACGTGGAGAAGCAGGTACTGTTCGTTGGAAGGTGCTCCTCGAGAGCCGTGGAGACAGGGACCAGTGGCCGTATATTTTTCGTCGACGACGGCGAGGATGACGGCGAAGACATGGACGCTTTCGAGAGCGACGACACTGGATTCTACATCTACAGCCTGAACCAGACAGTTCGCAGCCTGCCCCGGAGGGAGCAGCCCGGAATCTCAGCGTGGACGTGGTGGCTTCACGACTCCTCCTCCGCCTCCGGCCAGCGGTCTGACACCGTGGAGCGTCCTATCTCGGCTCAGGAGACGCCGCTCCGCAGGTTTGTAGGGTTCACTGCCTTTCTTGGCTGGTGTGTACTGTTAGTTTGGCTCTCTGAGTGGCTCTCCCATTGATCTGTGTTTGTTGATCTAGTATATGTCTGTCTGAACCTTGTGACTGAACCTTGATTGTGTTTGGCCTTGATTGTGACTGCTGCTTCTCTAGTTTTATATCTGAAAGAGCACCCTGATGATGTATGTATGCTCAATTGCTCTGTCCAATTGCCTTTTTCAAGGTGCCACGGGACAAACCGAGCACACACCCCAGCAGCCAGTGGGATCAAACACACTCAAATGCACTACAGCCATCATGATACAGTATTTCTTAAACATATCCACTACAAACACTACACTAGTTTTATCTTAGAATTGAAGATCCCAACTTTGGTTACAAAAGAAAAACACATACAGTACATTGTAGTTACAGACCACTCATTAGAATCCAGCAAGTCGTATTACTTGGGGAAAATGAACACATCAAATCAGCTATTACAACAAATTTACTTTGTACTAGCCTGCAAGGCGCAGATTTTACTTTGTAGCCTGGGCAATAATGTTACTTATGGAGCCAGCCTCCTCCTTGGCTGCCTCTACCAGCGAATCCTGCACAAGTTGGAAGCGAATTGTTAAGAGCAAACTAGGGACTTCTGAATAGCAGCGCACCGCAGGTTCTGCAATTTTTACACTTGTATATGTGTTTGTACGCAAGTCATACTGGAAAGGTAGCAGAAGTATCTGAGGTACATTGAGAACAGAAACGAAAAGATAGATTCTAATATTTAACCACAGAAATGACCTGTACCGAATCATAGCAGAAGTATCTGAGGTACATTAAAGACAGAATGGAAAGACAGATTCTAATACACAAGTCTTTCACCATTAGCTAATCATGGGATCATAAGAGTTTATGTTAGCCAGCAGCTAGGATACCTGTGCAGCAATTAGTCTTGCGACGTTCTTCTTGCTTGATTCCTGAAGCTCCCCAGCAATGAGAATCTCATCCAGAACATAGTAGGCCTGCAAATTTGAAAATTCATACTGATTAACCTGAGTCCATGACTCATAAATATGACATAACTCTGCCAACAATTGCCCATAACTCCAGTAGTCCTAACTCTTCACTATCAAATTTTCAACATCTGCTCAAGAGATTACCTTATGAAAATTGAAGATCAAATCCAGCTCGCATACCTACAGAAATTAGGAAAAGCACTCAATGACAGTAAATTAAGCAAATAAATGATAATTCAATACAGTACTGGCAGGGCAGGACTTACACTGCCGAAATAGCGGTCGAGTATCTCGACAAAATGATGGATAATTTCAAGGACCTCAAGCTCATTGTCATTAGCATCAATGCACATGCAGAAATAGAGGCTCGCATACCTGGCCATCAAAATTATAAACAGATATATAACTAGCTAACAAGAGAAATCTTGCAAAACCATATAAGCAGTTAGGCAAACAATATAAAGTCAATGGCATTCCTTATTCGTAAAACATACCTTCTGTACACAACCTTGTAACCTCTCCACTCAACAAAGTTGCAGAGTTTTGGTCCTCTAGTAAGAATGAGTCCGCTAAGCTCACGAATGACCTTTCAAATGAGCAGGGTATATAAAAGTAAGATAACCAGTACAAATCTCCAGCCAACAAAAAATTTGTAGTTGAGAGAGCTAATTCAGGAGGATTAAATGTAAAAGCTTTCTTGCTGCATGACCATAATACTTGGCAATCTTTCATAAAAGTATACAACGCAGATAAACTGAATGGCACCCAGGAAGCTAGAAAACACCAAAACACGCATTACAGCAACATAAATGCTAGCTAGCTTAAGACAGAGCCTGGAACAAATTGTACAGACAGTACAAAACTCCAATTCATTACAAGAAGCATCCATCACGATCCCGTCATATTAATAGCGCAAACACTACTTGGACATATAGATCATAACAACTGCCCTTGCAAATTGTCTAACTACCTCAAAGATGAACAGAAATGCAAAGAGCACAGAAGCATCAAAATTGATATACAAGCTGTGCCACATAAAGCAGTATGACATGCTGACCTTAGTCCTCTCCTTCTGGGTGTAAGGTGAGTACCACTTGGTGAGCCTCACCTTCCCCTGGCGGCTGATCAGGAGCACGAAATTGATCTGCAATGATACAGAATAAAAAGGGAAATTTAAGCAACAGTGCACCCCCAAGCAAGACCAGTCCTAGTAGCAACTAGCCTACATATTAAAAATATGACACTGGGAGACTGTAATATGTAATTCATATTAGTAAATTTTAGAACTGCACTTCGTCTTGAAAAACTATTGAAGAACTACCCTTTTTAATATTGATGATTTCCAACAGAACTGGTGGGAATGGCCCACTCATCCACCACACAATCATGAACAGGACTAGTACAACTTCAGAGGGGGCCGTTCATGGTTGTAAGTGAAGAGTGGGTCAGAGCTGTCGATTCCTCTGAAATCCTAAGATGTGTAGTTCTCTTAGACCATGATATAAAAGATAGTTTATCGAAAACAAATGTCCACATGGCTGTTCTACACTGGAATAATATAAGCTAGAAGCATGGAGTGAGACCTTAAATACATGACTGCTAACGAAAAACGTAGCAGTTCAATGGAGATCCGGTTTGAAATCTACAAACTACAACAGCACACCTAGCGTTCGAAATGGATTTGGCCTAGGCGCAGATTCAGTAGGAAGTGGGTACCCAAACTAGCATAGAGACTGAAAAAAAACATGATGAAATTGATGATCATGGGTACCATTTCTCCTGGGAACGGGGTCATAATACACTATAACAGTTTAACAAGCTTGGATTCAGGTGATCCACTGTTTTGAGAAGTTGCACTAAATTGGCTGCACATGCTTGCTAATTCGAAATCGACGACTAATTTTCCGGGATCCATGATCAGTACGAAGAACAAGATCTCACTATTTCTGGCGTAGCACCAAGGATCTAGAGGAAGGAGAGGACAAGGAACTCACCATGGCTAGGGACTGTCGCCGCCGGCGTAGATCTGCCGAGGCCCGAGATGACGAGCGCGGAGGATGGGTGAGGCCGCGCGGATCTGGCGGCGAGGACGGATGGGGTGGCAGTCGGTCGTCAGAGAAGAGAGGTAGCTGGCGCTGGAGAGGATCGCCGGAGTCGGGAGGGCGAGAGGAGTCGGTCGGAGTCTGGTCGGTTCGGGTCGTCTGTGGTGCGTGATCTGGACTTCAGCTTCTGCCAGCGAGCCGCCCAGGCCCAGACCACGCTCTTGCTCGCAAGAAAAACCCAGCCCAACACAATCACCGAAGCACGCCAGCACGCCTCCCACCAAATTAGTTGACTTGATTTTGTCTATATTTGGAGGAGGTATCTAGCACTAAATTAATCTAAATATATTTGAATTTAGACAATCTAAGTCAATTAATTTGGGTCAGAGGGAGTATTCGATTTTTTATTTTAATAGGTAGCAATATTTTGTTACTCCCTCCGATCCAAATTAATTGACTTGTATTTGTCTAGATTCAGATGTATCTAGTACTATATATTTATCTAAATTCGGATGTATCTAGACATATTTTAGTACTAGATACATCCGAATCTAAATAAATCCAAGTCAATTAATTTAGATCGGAGGGAGTATTAAAAAAAGTTTATAACATTTCGTTATCTCAAAAAAAAAATACTAGCAACAAGGGTCATCATGGACAGTCCCACATTCCCGCGCATGTTCCAAAAAAAATTACTAGCAACATTTCGTTATCTAAAAATAGGTCGTAACTACTATATGAAAGGACACACTCCCACATTCCCGCGCATGTTCCCTTTTTCTTGTGGTTCCCATGGTCGAAGTAACTTAAAGAAGGTCCAACTTCTCTCTAGAAAAAAAGGTCCAACTCATAGCGATCTGGTTGAATTGGGGGAAGCAATATGTGTTATTGTGGGTAAATCAATTGGTGAGCCAGGACTCAACTAACATTAATAACTTTTTATATTGGCAGAGTACTCATAAGGGTACCGCCAACCTATTATGATGGCTTCGAATGGGAAAATCCATCTCAATGAGGTTTTGGTTCACCCACTCATACCTTTCATGGACAGTATGTGTTATATAGACACTAGATTTATGTGTGCGCCTTGGCGCACGAGCCCGTAGATTTCACATCTATTTAGCATTAGTTTATGGATATTTTAGATTTTGTTGTCTAAGTTTTTATTATTAATGAACTGTATTAAGGAATGATGGTACCCAAGATGCATGCATTCATATACGATCATAGAGAAGCAAACCAAACGTGTGAGCTAAATTCCAGTTCAGACGATAATAAATTAAAAGAAAATTGGAAGTGTGAGCTAAATTTTATTCTGAGAATCAATATGGTGATTTGGGCCATAAAAAGATCCACTCTCCACTACTAATATCTCAAACGTAATGCTTATTTCAATTTACAGAAGCAACAGAAAAACAATAAGTTCATATATTGAATGCCCAATATACACTATTATAGTCTGATAGCCAACTCCAAGTCGTTGAACTAGTTCCTACAATCCTGCTTCCCCTTTCCTTCCGTTCAGAGGCTTTTTTGCCTGCCGCAACAAAAGAGGTTTTGATATGAGCAGATACAATGGCCACATCGACCGGCAGCTTGTCGTAGAATCGAAAGAAACATATTCACAACAAAGTAGGAGTATACAGAAGGCTAGGGCAAACAAAATAAGAAGCACAAGAACAAGCACCTCAGAGATTGCTGTTATCTTTGTTCTTAGTACCCACCTGATCGACCTGTAGTAACACAATAGATTTATCAACCACATCTTTGTTTATTACTAACAACCAAACAAGGGAGACAGGGAACCAAGAGTGGAATATAACGTGATCACAAACAGAGACACTTTCTGTGCTAGAACCAACATCGCTTCAAAATAAGAGAAGACTAGACATAAGGGTAAGCTAAAATAAAGCATAGGTTTGATGCACCTAAATGTTTAGGGTGAATATATAGATGAAGAGAACATGCGCTGATGGAACACAAACAATAGCCAAGATCAATGGTTGTTAGCGTCTTTCAACTCACGGACGATATCATGCAAATAAGAAATGTGTGGAAAATATTTATTGATTGCCACTAACAAAAACATAAATCAATATGGGTTGCTTCCACAAGACGCTAGGGACACGAAGGGCAAGCACAACATTACAGATTAAAATTTCATAATCAGCGCAGAAATCAAGTAGTACTATCTTTCCATGAGGCTAAAAACTAACAATAAATATTATGAATGAAGGTTATATTAACCTCTGAAAATCGTATTACATTCTTAGTAATAAATCCTTTGATGAATTTACTCTGTAATGCAGATCCAGTTGTTACTGTAAGGAAGCATACCTTACTGTTTGTTCTAAATCTCATATGCATGATGCACTTGATAATTATACCTTATTCCCACAATATAGCACATGAATTGTTGCAGCTAAAATACGGTTACTTGCAGAATCAGACCTTGTAGACGGGTATAGCTATTTTACGTCTGTACAGAGTTAAATGATTGTCAATACATTATGGCATATGGATATAAGAAATACAGGGTAGCAAGAGAATAATAGAGGCATGTTATTGATGGGTTCGTAGCATGGAAAACAAAAAAAATCTATCGCAAGAACGATAAAAAACTCAGATCTAATCTAGATAAAAGTCAAGATCTAATCTATTAGACATGTGCAACGAGATAGATCTGTACTAACCCTTGTAGATCCGAAAGCCTTGTGCAAGAACGGGTTTCGTGGTTGATGTAGTCGATCACTTGCTGATCTGAAGATCGAGTGGACGATCCTTCTGGCGCCGCGTTCCGGCAGCGCTTCCGCAGTCGGTCACACGTGCGGAGTCGAAGCAGACCTTCCTCTCCCCGTTCAGTGAGCAATGAGGTAGTAGATCTCTCCACGGAATCCCAGCAGCACGACGGCGTGGTGGTGGTGGTGGAGTATAGAATTCTGCAGGGCTTCGCCTAAGCTAGAGCAGAGGGAAGGAGGGGGAGAGAGGCAACTTGAGATCTAGAGAAAATAGAAGGGGCCAAGGGGGTGGCGCCTCCACCCCTCTATTTAAAGGAGGGAGGCGCCATGGGAGGGGGAGTCCTAGTAGGACTCCCCTCCCTCCTTGGCCGGCGGATTGGGAAGGGGGGAGGAGTCCTCCTCCCCCGCTACTCCTTGTCTTGCCCCACAAGGATTCCTTGATCCTTTCTTGGTTTTCAAGCAAACTCCAAGAAATCTTCTAGAACCTTCCAGAACATTCCGAAACCTTCTAGAATCCCCATACAAATACTCCAGAACATTTCCTAACTTAGAAAATAATCCCCAATATATGAATATTATTCTCCGGACAATTCCGGATCTCCTCGTGATGTCCCGAATCCAATCCGAGACTCCGAACAACATTCGGTCTCCAACGCACATTCCATATCTACTTAAAACAACTTCGAACCTTAAGTGTGTCACCCTACGGTTCGTGAATATGCAGACATGATGGAGACACCTCTCCGATCAATAACCATCAGCGGGATCTGGAGATCCATAACGGCTCCCACATACTCAACGATGACTTCGCGATCGATAGAACCATTAACATACGAAACCAATTCCTTTCGTCATGCCATACTCTACTTATCCGAGGTTTGATCGTCGGTATCTCCATACCTAGTTCTACCTCATTACTGATAAGTACTCTTTACTCGTTCCATGTTATGTCATCCCTTGTGACCTAGTCACATGCTTGCAAGCTAACTAGATGACATTCCACTGAGAGGGCCCAGAGCATATCTATCCGTCATATGGATGGACAAATCCCAATCTTGGTCCATGCGCTTCAACACATACTTTCAGAATACCCAATGACACCTTTATAACCACCCAGTTACGAAGTGGTGTTTGTTGTCATCAAAGTATCCATCCGGTGATGGTGATTAACATAACCTCATGGTCGAAGGATTAGGTTACTATGCATTTGAAAGATTGTAGCAAAACGAACTTAATGACTTGATCTTATGCTATCCTTACTATGGGTGTGTGTCCATCACATCATTCTCCTAATGATATGATCTTGTTATTAACGACATCCAATGTCCATGATCAGGAAACCATGATCATCCATTAATCAACAAGCTAGCTTAACAAGAGGCTTACTAGGGACTCTTTTATGTTTACAAAACACACAAGTATTAATGTTTCCGTTTAATACAATTATAGCATGGGATGTAAACATTTATCATAAACATAAAGATATAATAATAACCACTTTATTATTGCCTTTTGGGCATATCTCCAACAGTCTCCCACTTGCACTAGAGTCAATAATCTAGTTAAAAACGTGTGCATTCAACACCTATGGCTTTCTGGTGTTGTATAGACACTATTGCTAGTGGTAAACATAATATTCGGATCTGACACTTCCAGGTCCGTGTGTATTTGCATTTCCTTGCGTCTCTACGCATTACTCATTCTCCAATGAGATGGCATTATATAAATTTGGTCCTTTGGTGAGACCTTTAGTTCCTTGGGATTAAATCATGTTGATACAATTGTCATACAATGTATCTCCATAGTATTATCCCGCTATGAACCACACCTAGTTTGATAACAAACTACTTGACGCAAATGCCCTCATTTGCTGCTACAATAGTAGTCATATACTTAGCCTTTTGTTGTAGTTATCTGTCACAATGTTTTAACTTTGGTACTCAACCAAATCCGTTATGGAACTTCCTTTCCATTACATTGTGCCACCCATAGTTTAAATTGAGATAAACTTAATTTGTGACAAAACTAGTATCAATGCAACAATTTACAATGAACTATTTGTCACCACTATATAAATAATATATTCTTAGTTCTTCCAAAGATCATAGGAATATCCCTACTATTGTCCAATGATCATATTATGAGTCATTCTGGTATATGCTCATAACATTTAGAGCATAGGACATATCTGGATGTGTACATCTCAAAGAATGATTGATCAAAATATTCTTGTGATTTCACCAAGTGTCAAAACACTTGAATCTCGTGTCAACACACTTGAATCTTGATTTAGTCCTTTCTGTGCGTCAAGAACCTTTCTTGTTGTTTTCATATTGAACTCATTCAACATCTTATCTATGTACATTTGGCAAAACCATATTAGCGCCTCGATCTATCCATATAGACATTGATGCCTAATTCTTGGGTTATGCCTAAGTCTTTCATCGAAATGAAATTCTTAACCTGTGTCAAATAAAAGATACATTATTTCTAATCAACAATATGTCTTTCACATAATGTATTAGAAATATGTCTCAGCGCTCCCACTTAATTTCTTGCAAAATGCAAACATCTTCATCGTCTCTGATGAAATTAAACTTTTTAACGGTTTCATCACGGTGAAGATTCCAACTCCGCGATGCTCACCTCAACCAGTTTTGCATACTCTTTAGCATCCTTTGAATTAACAAAAAAAAACTTTTGGATCGTGTCATGTACACGTCCTAGGTAACCGTTCTATTAGAAGAACTTGTTTTGTTTGTTCAACTACCATATACCAAAATATGTGTAGTGGTTGCTACATTAATCCGTCCAGACTAAATATCGTTATGAAAGATCAAATCTTATCATAGTCAATTCCTTGAACATTGTCGTAAACTCTTTCCGACATGTCGACTATTTCATAGATGTGAAACATCCATGTCTATTTCTTTATAAATCCATATACGACTGTAAGGGCTTGCACCTTTCCAGAGGGTCTTTCAAATTCAAAGCTTGATTTCTCGTGTATGGAATTATCACGGATTTTATGGCTTTAAGCCACTTAACGAAGTCAGGGCCCATCATTGATTATTTGCATGTAGTCGGTTCATCATTGTCAAACAACAATGATTTAACTCTCAAATCTTGGCATTTGATTACTTACCCGACCTACTTGGTTCAATAGTAACTTAGATCTCCGTGACCACAACCTTTGAGGCACGTGAGCCATGAGCATTGTTGCTGCCTCCGGGACACTTACCGATGCTGCGCAACTCAGCACATATTAGCCAAGGTTCAACAACCTTGTCAAAGTTCTATTGTCCTCCCACTTGACTTTTCATCAAAAAATCCTTCTTAAGAAACTCGACATTCTAAGCGACAAACACTTTTGTCTTCGGTGTTATGGAGGAATACCCAATGGTTATTCGAAATAACCTACAAAGACATGCTCATCCGGCTTTGGTTGTAAACACTTTACTTATGCCTAGCATACCAAAAATTTAAGAAAGGACAACCTGGGTTTTATCCCAAACCATGACTTATATGGTGTCATTTCAACGGATCACGATGGAGCTCTTTTCAGTGTAAAAGCGGTAGTCACTAAAGCTTTAATCTTTTAAAATATAATGGCAGTTTTATAAATGACACCTTTGATCTTACCATGTCAAACAAGGTTTCATTACATATCTTGAACACTCCATACTCCTATGGTTTTTTTGGGAAATGCAAATCCATGGAACGATTCCTCAAATCTTAGGTGTTTTGCTAAACTTGTAACTCAAACATCTATATGATCCAATCATAAACTTTTTATTTTCTTGTTACAATAATTTTCCACTTCATCTTGAAAGTCTTTGAACATTTTCAAATGTTTCATACTTCTTCCTTATTGAGTAAGTATATACATATACTTACTCAAATCTTCAGAGGAAGCATATGAAGTTGAAATCCATCGCCCACGACTACACATAATGAATTATATACATCAATATGTATAAATTCCAATCAGTTAGTCGTATGTTCCTCTTTTGGCCTACGAACGGAGTTTTAATTATCTCCAGGAAAGTATCACAAGCGTCATTTGATCAAAATCAAAGACTCTAAAAATCCATCAACATGGAGTTTCTTCATGTATCCCTTTCAATATAATTTAAACGGCGATGTCACTTTGCAAGTGATCTTTCAATCATTTGTCTTGCGGCATTTTAGCATTAGTTTTATGGTCGTTATTTCTCCAACCAGACTTGTATATCATCCATCTATTATGGAATACGGTAATTATTTGAACAACCTTTTGTCGTCATAATACCTGATCAAAATAACAATTATTGAAACAAATCTTGAAGGAAAGTTTTGATGTTAACGAGCAACACAACAACCCTTTGTTTGTTTTCGATGAACATCATCACATATTCTCTTGCTAGTTACTTAGGCCATTGCAGTTCATGAATTGTGTTGTCCTGTATGACACTTCATACCAACCAATTCGGTATCCAATACCGCGGAACCACATTGTTTAACAACCAAGAAATACAGCCATAACATGTATCTTCTATATACCTAAGTTGGATATCTCCAATCTTTTCTTTTCTACCAAATATTTTATAGATTCTCTTTCAACAATTCCTTTTCTTTTAAAAGAATCTATCAACATCAATAGTGGTGTCATTCACATGACACATAGTACAAAGTGTGTATAGTCAAATACTAATACCTTTGGACTTGCACTTTGAAGTGGATCACCTTCATCAAATGTTTGGCATTCTTTCAAAATTCCATTCTTTAGTAATCTTTTAGTGTAGTAAACATTTTACTTATATCTTCTATTCATCCTTATCATGACAACTTTCATGATCAAGCTTGTTATAGCTTATAAAGGTGAATTGCGAGTATAATGTTTCTTTTCCAAAACCTTTTGGAGGATTAGGATGACTAGCGTCTCCAACTTTCACTAATTCTCATCAAATATGAGGACATATACTCTATCATGTTGTAACCAACACATTGTTTTAGA
The DNA here is from genome assembly GCA_023614405.1 of Avena insularis. Classification (NCBI taxonomy): domain Eukaryota; kingdom Viridiplantae; phylum Streptophyta; class Magnoliopsida; order Poales; family Poaceae; genus Avena; species Avena insularis. Next base: position 34,463,363 of record CM042696.1, on the reverse strand, counting down.
TATCGCAATACCTTTCACATATGATGGTTTCTGAAACATTGCTTTCAGCTCTTAGATAAACTTGATATTAAAAACAATCTTTTGAGTATCAAGAATCATGGAGGCAAACATGATACATTAGATACTAACGCTGGAATTGTTACTCTTGATTTAATACTGTTTATTAAACTTTACAGAGTAAACGGAGTTTGCTGAAGGTTTGCAACAGGACTTTTAAACTTTAGATTGACACTCAAAACAATACGATACCAGTTCGTAAAGCAAATATCCAGAATTTCTATAGTTCCTCTATCTCAACTATAACTAAGCGTAAGGTGGTGAATGGATGCCAATGACTACAACAAACTATGCAAATTCACTTTGATTGTGTTTATGATAAATTGAGTTCGACTAATCCAAATTACAAATGAACTCCCACTCAAAACAACATCCCTCGAGTTGTTTTAGTGATTACACGAACCAAATCCACTACACCAAGTCCGATCATCACGTGAGATGATGTAGCTTTAAAGGCGAACAATCAACATGTTCATCATATCATCCATATGACTCATGCTTTACCTTTCGGTATTCCGTGTTCCGAGACCATGTCTGTACATGCTAGGCTCGTCAAGGTTAACCTTAATTTCCGCATGTGCAAATCTGGCTTGCACCCGTCGTATGCACACGTAGAATCTATCACACCCGATCATCACGAGATGCTTCGAAACGACGAGTCTTAGCAACGGTGCCTACTAAGGACGAATACTTTATTACTTGATATTTAGTGAGAGGGATCATCTTATAATGCTACCGTCGCGATCTAAGCAATACAAGATGCATAAAGGATTAACATCACATGCAATTCATAATTAGTGTGATATGATATGGCCCTTTCTTCTTATGCCTTTGATCTCCACCTCCAAAGCATGGACATGATCTCCATCATCACCAGCATTGCGTCAAGGTCAGTGGCGCCGCTTCATGGTTGTCCATCATCACTAGCAACTATTACAACTACTTGGAATAAAGCTATTACAAGATGAATAGACACGCGGGTCTTAACAGAATTAACGACAACCATTAGGCTCCTGCCGGTTGCCATATTACAACAAGGATCATTGCATACATCAAATATAATCCCAATCACATGATGGCCATATCACATCACAAAACCCCTGCAAAAACAAGTTAGACGCCTCTAATTTTATTTGCATGTTTTACGTGGTTTGGGGCTTTCGAATAAGAATGGATCTTACCTACGAAACTGAACCACAACGTTGATACAAGTGCTATCAAGTGAAAAGTGTAGATTGGATCTATACTATGGTGGGAGAGACAGACACCCGCAAAGCCACTTGTGCAAAGCAAGTTACACGTCAAGCGTGGAGCAAGTCTCATGTGCGATGACATGTAAGGTTAGCCCGGGCCGCTTCATCCCACCATCCCGCAAGATGCAAAGTACACAAAGCAAAAGACGGCACGAGCACCAACGCCCACAAAACCATTGTGTTCTACTCGTGCAACAGATCTACGCATAGACACGGCTCTGATACCACTGATGGGTTCGTAGCATGGAAAACAAAAAAATTCTATCGCAAGAACGAACAAAACCCAGATCTAATCTAGATAAAAGCCAAGATCTAATCTATTAGACATGTGCAACAAGATAGATCTGTACTAACCCTTGTAGATCCGAAAACCTTGTGCGAGAACGAATCTCGTGGTTGATGTAGTCGATCACTTGCCGATCTCAAGATCGAGTGGACGATCCTTCCGGCGCCACGTTCGCTTAGCATGATCGGTCCTGCGTGCAAAGTCAGTCGGCAGACCTTCCTCTCCCCGTTACAGCGAGCAGCGGAGGTAGTAGATCTCTCCACAAAATCCCAGCAGCACGACGACGTGGTGGTGGTGGTGGACTAGAGAATTCTGTAGGGCTTCGCCTAAGCCAGAGCAGAGGGAAGGAGGAGGAGAGAGGCAACTTGAGATCTAGAGAAAATAGAAGGGGCCAAGGGGGTGGCGCCTCCACCCCTCTATTTAAAGGAGGGAGGCGCCATGGGAGGGGGAGTCCTAGTAGGACTCCCCTCCTGGCCATGGATTGGAAGGGAGGAGTCCTCCTCCCCCACTACTCCTTGTCTTGCCCCACAAGGATTCCTTGATCCTTTCTTGGTTTTCAAGCAAACTCCAAGAAATCTTCTAGAACCTTCCGGAACATTTCGAAACCTTCTAGAATCCCCATACAAATACTCCAGAACATTTCCTAACTTAGAAAATGATCCCCAATATATGAATATTATTCTCCGGACAATTCCGGATCTCCTCGTGATGTCCCGGATCCAATCCGAGACTCCGAACAACATTCGGTCTCCAACGCACATTCCATATCTACTTAAAACAACTTCGAACCTTAAGTGTGTCACCCTACGGTTCGTGAATATGCAGACATGATGGAGACACCTCTCCGATCAATAACCATCAGCGGGATCTGAAGATCCATAACGGCTCCCACATACTCAACGATGACTTCGTGATCGATAGAACCATTAACATACGAAACCAATTCCCTTTGTCATGCGATACTCTACTTATCCGAGGTTTGATCGTCGGTATCTCCATACCTAGTTCTACCTCGTTACTGATAAGTACTCTTTACTCGTTCCATGTTATGTCATCCCTTGTGACCTAGTCACATGCTTGCAAGCTAACTAGATGACATTCCACCGAGAGGGCCCAGAGCATATCTATCCATCATATGGATGGACAAATCCCAATCTTGGTCCATGCGCTTCAACACATACTTTCAGAATACCCAATGACACCTTTATAACCACCCAGTTACGAAGCGGTGTTTGATGTCATCAAAGTATCCATCCGGTGATGGTGATTAACATAACCTCATGGTCGAAGGATTAGGTTACTATGCATTTGAAAGCTTGTAGCAAAATGAACTTAATGACTTGATCTTATGCTATGCTTACTATGGGTGTGTGTCCATCACATCATTCTCCTAATGATATGATCTTGTTATTAACGACATCCAATGTCCATGATCAGGAAACCATGATCATCCATTAATCAACAAGCTAGCTTAACAAGAGGCTTACTAGGGACTCTTTTATGTTTACAAAACACACAAGTATTAATGTTTCCGTTTAATACAATTATAGCATGGGATGTAAACATTTATCATAAACATAAAGATATAATAATAACCACTTTATTATTGCCTCTTGGGCATATCTCCAACAGTTATAACAACAAGGTGAGAATATGGATGTCATCACCACAACTTTGTATCATTTTAATGAATATATCACAAGCACTTGTCCTAATGATGCTTAAAACAACATGTGAGCTTATACCATTCAGTGTAGAGTGGCATGCCTCTCTGAAAGTAACCCCAGATCGATCCACAACTTACCGGTGTCAGCGGACATGGTGTTCTCCCATGCGGCGTGGCGGTTGATGTCTATGCACTTCTATTCTTGTAGACAGTTGTTGGGCCTCCAAGTGAACAGGTTTGTAGAACAGCATCAAGTTTCCCTTAAGTGGATCACCCAAGGTTTATCGAACTCAGGGAGGAAGTGGTCAAAGGTTTCCCTCTCAAGCAATCCTGCAATCAAGATACAAGAAGTCTCTTGTGTCCCCAACACACCCAATACACTTGTCAGGTGTATAGGTGCACTAGTTCGATAAAGAGATAGTGAAATACAAGTGGTATGGATAACTATAAGTGGTAACGGTGCCAAAAAAGAGCTTGATGGCGTGGAAGAGACTAAAGACAAACTAAAATAAAGATGGAATCAAGCAAACATGTAACAGATCTAGTTGCAAACGGTGTTTTCAATGCTTAGAAACAAGGCCTAGGGATCATACTTTCACTAGTGGACACTCTCATAAAAATATCTTCTCTTTATGATACTACTCTGAACTACTCTCTGGTTGGACACTCTAATCCATGGTAGGGCTATAACAGCACTCCTCAAAGTTCGCTTTTCCCATCTAGATAACCCCACACTGTCACCTTGAGCACTAGATGGTTCTAACAAACACCACAATTTCATAGAGACATCCAACTCCAAATATAACTCATAACAAGTATTTGTAATCTCTAGCCTAAGTACCACCATGGTGTGCATGCTGCCACTTTCACACACATGGGGAGAGCCAGAGATCTATTAAAGCACTTGAGTAGCAAGGTAGATCTACTTGATTACAAAGCTTATGATCACAATATGATCATGCATACAGAGAGAGATGAACACATAGCTACCGGTAGAACCCTTAGCCTCGAGGAAGATCTACTCCCTCATCATCATGGGAATCAGCAACGACGATGGAGATGGTGGTGGAGATCGATGGAGATGGCTCCGGGGGCACTTCCCCATCTCGGCAGGGTGCCGGAACAGAGACTTTCTGTCCCCCGAATCTCCCCTTCGGTGGCGGCGGCGCTATAGAACTTTTCGTGGCTGGAGGCTTGATTCTTTAGGGTTTCTGCATCGGAGGCTTCTTATAGGCGAAAGGGCGATGTCAGAGGGTGGACCAGGGTCCCACACCACTTGGTGGTGCGGCCAAGGGGGACCCGCCCCACCCTATGGTGTGGCTGGCCCCTGGCCCCTCTCCGTCTCATCTTCTGGCTCCGTGAGTCTTCCGGTAAAATATCGACTTTGACTTTTGTCCGGTCCAATTTCGAGAATATTCATTTTCTAGCTTTTCTAGAACCAAAAACAGAAGAAAACAGGCAACTGGCACTGTGGCATCTAGTTCCAGAAAATATGTAAAACTACTCCAAAGTGTGGACAAAACATAAAAAAGTAGATATAAAACAAGCATGGAACATCAAAAATTATAGATACGTTTGCAACGTATCAGTGGTGCCCTCCGGTGCTCCTCCTCTTAGGCTTGCAGCAAAGGGGAGAAATCTAGGTGAGACCACTTCATAGGGCAGGATCGGCAGTGCTAGTCTATTGGTAAATCTTTGATAATCTAGTATAAGGGAAAAAAATTCTACTGTCAGCTATCGATATTTGGAATGCAAGAAAATATCCCAAGGCTTAACGGTAACCGTGCTCGTGTATATGGTATCACACATATAATATTACATTCTAAAGAACAAAAGTATCACAATAACATAGTGAATGATCAAATTGATGGTGAGAACTTCAAAACATGAAACTTCCAGAATTCTCCAACATACCTTTCAACAAATAAAATAAACTTCATGAAATCTTCACAGCAATGTTCAGCAAAAAGATCCAGGCACAACTTTGAAAAAAATTACTGAACCTTTAAAAAAAATCATCACATAATCCAAGAAAATCTACAGATTTAAATTTCTAACAATCTCAGTCACAACTATTAACAAAAACAATATGAAACTTTCAACGTTTTTAAACTCCCTGCAATCTCAATTCCAATATGTAAATAGTGGTACAGATATTTGCCCAAATTCTAATTCTGCTTCCTATGTGACAAGTAAGAAACTATGCTAGGTACATGGATCAATTCCGTAGCTCAATACAATATGTGACATGCAGGCATCATCTATCCTATGTATATCTCCAGCTACTCGTTTGTGCTATGTATAGGTACGTACATCTTCATCTTATGTTGTTTTCTTCACAAGAATATGGACATGCTATACAGTACAATTCAGGATCAAACAAAACACAACCCCCACAACTTCAGTGAACGCTTCAATGTCCAGGCAGTAACAAAACCTTTATTCACTTATTATCCTCCTCCTGCAAGTTTTAATCCCAAGCTAACAATAGCATATGTACATTATACAAATTAAATAACTTGTCATTAATGAGAAGTTCAACAGAAAGCAAGAATAGACAAATACTGCATAATGTTCTTCTATGCTTTGGTGAGATCTGATCTGAAAACCAAAACGGATGATAAAGGGAAAAAATAAAGCTGAAGGTTTATCTTCAACGGGCATGGGAGAAACAACAGTAAACATATGATGATATCCCTTACAGTTACAAAAGTGATTATATTGCTATGAAGTGAATGTGAATAATGATACTCGAACTATCAAACCAATGATTGCCAAGCTAAGAGCAGACATTACCTAGATACTTCACCAACTGGGCCGCTACCAGAATTCAACTTCAAGCTAGATATAAGATCTCCGCATGCTTGGCCATAGTCCTAAGAACACATAAATTAATGCATGGCCAGGGAACAAACATATTATGGAAAACAAAATGTCATAGCAAATTTCCAAAACCTTACCACCGTCGGTAATAGAGCTATTCCTTGCTCATGGCAGCGAATTGACACATAAAGACCCATACTTTTGCAAGTATTGGCATCATCTAGAGCTTTGTCTTTCTCACCCATCTAAAGCCAGCAAAGGCACCTCTTCGCATACAAGTTTGAATCCTTATGGCCAGTCTCCATTACCTGGAGCCATCAAATGATACCCCACAAAAAGTTCAAGATGGCCGCAAATGACTACACAAACTCGCCTTCTTGTCCCAAAAATACTTGCGTAAATATTAATCAAATATGATAGAGAAAATATTCTCATCCGCCGATATGCACATGTACAAATAGTTCAAAATACAAAAAATGGGACCCAAAAGTAGGTAATAAAACGGTTTCAATGTAGAGCACCCAGATCTGCAGTGATGTTAACAAAATTTATGGACAATTTAGAGCATGCAAAACGAAGGAGCCATATGCACTGAGAGAGAGGGAGTACTACGCAGCCACCGATCTGATGAAATAATTTACCTTGGTGTATAGAGTTGATGCCTGAACATAATCCTTTCTCTGAAATGCAGTGTCCCCTGCCGCTTGGAAAACTTTGGAAGCATGATCCTCACTTTTATGAAGATGACCCTAAATCAAATGTGTAACTTAAAATCAAATATAACATAGAATGCATAGCTGTGACAAATCTTTCAAACAAAGCTAATTTTTCCTTTTTCTTGATATGTGTAAAACTGATCAACATCAACGCAACTCGAACAATAAGTTGAATAAGAAAATCTCCTTCATACTTATGAACTCCTAGATTTCACATGTTGCATTATTCCATCAGTGGTCCAGTCTGTGAATGTGGCTACATGGGATGTGACAGGTAAAAGAATCTCAACGCATTCGACCAATCTGTTAACAATCATACCATGGATCAGTTATAGAATAAGCACGACAGAGCTAAGGGCATGACACCAAATGGAGAATGTGGCAAAGGCATTGCATTCAGGCATATCTATTGGATGATCAAATTCGTACTTACCGATTTGACGCAAATAAGCACATAGGCTCACTTGACAACAGCTAATTTAAATGAACAATCATTAATTTGCCTTCATCTATGGATGACCCAATTGCACGCTTCCACAGTCTAAATATTTTGGGTCTCAATACTTCTCTTATTGCCACATTATCGCTAGCATCAGTCGACTCATCTGCGTAAAAGACAATTTGTCTTGTTACGTCCAGAAAGATAGTACAAAGGTCTTTAAAAAATGTAGAAGGACCGAGAAAGCAATCTTATTCAAGTGCCATAAGGCATCACTCTATCCATATAACATATCGACATACCCGAGAGTGTCAAGTTGAATAAAAGTAGATGTACGGAATATAAGCATACGATTGATCACTTGCAGAAGTATGCAAAATGAAAATAGTAAATATAAAATGACGTGCAATATTCTTTGACAATGATATTGTTGGATGTTAAGCAATGAGAAAAAATTGCACCATTGTATTGATGTAAACATAACTATTTTCACATTTACTGCTTCCTTGTGTTTGAATTATTGAGATACACACCTGATCTACTCGAAGTAGACGACACTGCCAGATCATGCTTTTCAACTTTTGCAATGAGTGAGAGGCTTCGAGTATCTGGATTTCCAATATTTGCCTCTGTAAACTAATATCTGCTCATTGTCGAATGACAAAAGAAAACAAGGAAGAAGATCATGAATACACTTGTTTATTTCCATGTCATGGTCTATACGGCTGAAAAAACACACACATCTGCAGTCTAGTTTACATTTGGTAACTTCTGTAAATATAGTGCATAGCAGCGCACTGGGCAACAAGCAACTATGAGGAGAGTAGGGATTGGGATTTAAGAAGGAACCTTGCTGGACGTTGGCGATGGGCGCAGCGGCAGAGGCGACTCCAGGCGACAAAGTCAACATTTACAAAACTAATGTGAGTATAATAGTTGCACATCTGGACAGAGAATGGTGTATATACAGCAAGAAACGTCTATGTTTTGACAATATAGAAAAAAATGAATAGTATTTGGTGCACATATTATTGTAAATGAACACTGGCAGCAGAAGTATCTAAAATCGCCACAAAATAACTCACATGAATGGCATAAGACAACATGTGCAAGTGATATGTGAAACCACGTTCACTTCCAAAAGAAATTCTAGCCTCCACAAGATAGAAAAGTAATTTTTGGAACTAATTACTTTGCATCATCAATATTCTGAGCAAAAACACAATCATAATCAAATTTAAATTTGCATTGCAGAAACATAAAACAAAGATTGAAAGAGGTAGAGGGCAGCAACCTTTTTTACCTCACATTTTTCTCGGGGACAAAATGTAATGGTCAAAACACAAAGAAATCCCTCTCCTGTAACAATAAGAAATCAGTAACCATGTAAGCATACAAAGTTACAATGCCGAGAAAACCCAAAATCATACCATTCATGCATACAAAAAAACACTGATGTCTAAGTAGTTGTATATGTCGGCCAATCATTTGGACATTAAAATGGAAGGGGAGATTAAAGAAAGACAATATATCAATGAACACTTGAGCACGCTATCAAGTTGTATATATCAAAGAATGTCAAAGAGGCAGCCATATTATTACTGACCATGATATACAGAAGATAAATCATCTTATAAAATAAATAATGGAACATTTCTGTTCAAGGAAATTGCAGAACAACCTCCCGTAAAAAATAATGTTGAACCTGTAATTTTACGTATTCCGTAGATAAATTCGTGTTGCAAGAGGGAAAATAACACAAAGTAGTGGATTAGAGATTGAGAGGGGGGGACTCACCAAGGGTCTTTGTCCTTGCAACAATTCGCTCTTGATTGTCAGTGTGACAAGGTAGCAAGGGTCACCGACTGTGACGAGGCAGCAAGGGTCACTGAGCAGCGAGCGCGCCGGCGCCTTGGTGCTCGCTTGGAGACCATCCTCCCTATCCGTGTCGTCGCCTGCACCTCTCGTAGGTGCTCCTGAACTTGAAGGGGACAAGGATGAGGAGAGAGTAGACGGAGGCGCGACGAGGAGCGGCCCGTGCCTTATCCCGTCGATGGGATGCGACGAGGTCGACCGGGGATGGGGCCACGGCCTCGTGATCCTCCTTCTGCGCACGAGAAGCCTGGGAGGAGAATAGAGATGAGGAGGGTGGATGGCGTCCTAGCCACCTCACGCCGCGCAGCGGAGGTCGTGGTCGCCGACAGCGAGAAGAAGGGCGAACGGAGGGAAGCCTGGTGGCCGGCTATGCGAGGAAGGAGGCGGCGGGCGAGAGGGATGAGAGTGAGCGAGTCGCGGGTGGCGGCGGCTGGGTCGAGAAGAAGGGATGGGATGAGGAGGTCCCAGGAGGAGGGCATGTGGCCGCCAGGGAGACAAAGCGGCACGGCTGCCACATACATGAGGAGAAGGGGCGTGCGGGAGGGCAAGAGAAGGCTGGGGCTAGGTTTCCAAGCGGGCCTACGGCTGCTGTTTCTTTTATACGTCGCGGTAAAAATCCTAAAACCAGCTGAGGGACTAATCGTATGGCTGATCAATTCTGATTTTTGAGGGACACCGTAGTGCCCCCTCCAATTATATCTTTAGATGCATGTAACTATTCCGAGTCACTATATTCTATATGGTGTGAATATTTCCTAAAAAAGCTTGATTATAGTGCAAAATGAGATATCTGTAAAATCCAAATATCTAATTGAGGAGATTCGTGCCGGAAAGTCCAACTTCACAAAAGAGTTGATTGCTAGGTATAGAATGCACTCGCTCTTGGCAATGCTTGTGCTATCCCTTTACTTAAATCATTGAACTTGGCTATCCTATTTAGGCTTGCCTATCTTGTGCTATCCCTTTACTTAAATCATTGAACTTGGCTATCCTATTTAGGCTTGCCTATCGCTCTTTCAACCAGTAAAGTACTGGCTCTCATGCCTATCTATTTATCCTAACTACTAATAAATTAACTTATTACTCTCGTACTTTCTATCCCTCATATTCCTTGAATTTCAGGTTGGTACTAGAAATATTAGAAATAGTAAATGAAAGGAGTAATAAGAAGTGAAAAGGACAGATACACTTCCCAACTAGAAAGCAAAGTTTCTACCGATGGTATACTTTGTGTAAGTGAGCTCCAAGATCAAATCTTTTGAATAAAATCCAGTTAGAAAAGGAAACCAATAAGAGATAAGCTGCCCATGAGCATCATGGCATAGGTCTCTCGGAGAGGAATGGAATTTTTAGCTCCGAACAGTTACAACAAGTTACATGCCATTACGGCAGTTGTACAACGAAGAGAGGAGAATGACGTAGAGCTGGATTATTCAACTACAACGAAGAGAGGAGAATGACGTAGAGCTGGATTATTCAACTCTCTAGCGGTATGTTTAGCCTAAACATGAGTGAATCCCAACAAAGTTTAAATGGATGTCAATACGTGTACTCATTTTTTAAGGAAGAAGGCACTATATCTGGTCTTATAAATTCATAAAGCTCTGAATGTTCAATAGGGTACAAAATACTGAAGAGAACAATAACAAAGACCAAAGACAAAACAAGCAAACGTAAGAAAAATAAATGAGGTGTAGCCTGCGAGGTTCTTACTACAGAAGTGCTCGTTTAACCATGGTGGAAGCGAATGCAATGCAAATAGTTGGGGTAGGAGAGCAGAAGGAAGAAGATGTCTTTGTCTGCATGGACAAAGAGTGGACCTCTTCATTGTGTTATTCGTCCATCGCTGAAGGAGGACCCTTACAACCTCGTCCTGGATCGAACGGTGCCAACTTGTCGAACAACGGAATGCTCACCCTAGAGCTCAAATGACATATGTAACTAGACCACTAAGATGGAGGAGATTTCGAAATGGACCACTAAAGCAGACCAGTTCGCGTGTTGAGAGTAGTGTTCTCCAGTAAAGTCGGAAAGTTTCTGGCACACATCTAGGCTTGATATAGTTAGATTTGAGATCAACAGCTAACCGGCCTAATGATGGCTCCTCGCGAGCTAACATAATTTCTCTGGATGCCCTCCATTCTCAAAGCTCATCACCGTTCACTTGATAGAAATACTATGTAATTGTTCATGTATTTGCAAAAAAAATGCTCTCCCTCGCATTGTTCGATCTCCTACATCTATAGATTAGGTAAGGAGAATAAGAGGCTTGAGCATGTAGGAGTGATTGAGCATATATATGGGATAGGTTTGCTTAATTATTATTATGGGTCTAGGGAGGTGGGTGGGGTAAGTTGGCTCCTCCGCGATCTCATATTCCGATACTGAGAGGAGGTGAAGGGGAATTATGTATTGAAGATACATGTGCAAACCATGTAAAGCCATGTGGTAACATCTCTTTATATACTAGTGCCTGTCAAAAGAAAAGGAAATAATATTCCGATACTGAGAGGAGGTGAAGGGGAATTATGTATTGAAGATACATGTGCAAACCATGTAAAGCCATGTGGTAACATTTCTTTATATACTAGTGCCTATCAAAAGAAAAGGAAGTTTATGGAAAATGTTATGGTCTCTCTTGTGGCGATAATAAAGCTTAAGCTTTGTTTTCCAAGCAAGTGTGACCAAGCTTAAAGCACCGCAAAGCCTCTATACTATTTGTACATATATTTTGTCTCTCTAATTTTTGTCATTATATATTAGAAGGAATAAAATATCCCTGGTATGAATTACATGTATAGTATTGTAAGAGCAAACCAATCCCTAAATCGTGAGTTGTTAAGAATCGTAGAGACTAGGACATTGCAAATATGTCTAGTTGACAAATCGTCCTCCTGCACCGGACCTTTGGTCCGTTGAACTATGATCCAAATTCTATTAAGGAGGCTAACTTCTAACGGAACGGAGCAAGACCCATCGCCGGAGGCTTGGGCCGAAGCGGTACGGATCGTTGAAGACCTAGGTGTCCATCATTATATATACCTCTTGTAAGCCGCTGGCTGCATCTGTGAAAATCCCGGCGTTGTGTAAACACTCCCGGTTATAGTGAAGTTTCGTTGGTTGGCGCCGTGGTTTTTTCCTCTCTTTGTTGGAGAGGTTTTTCCACGTTAAATTTGTGTTCCCTCATGAACCACAAGTATAGGGGGTGTATCGCAGTATTTTCGGTAAGTAAGAGTGTCGAACCCAACGAGGAGCAGAAGGTGCTGGATAGTGATATGGATCAGGAATTCTCTGCAAATACTTAGCAAACGGACTTTTAGAGATTTTTGATAAAGCAAGTAAACGAAGTACGAGTAAATAAAAGACAGTAGGAATAAATGCAGCAAGTGGCCCAATCCTTTATGCAGCAAAGGACAAGCCGGTTGTATTACTTAAGATGACCAAACGTTCTCGAGGACACATGGAAAGACTGTCAAGTGCTTTCGCTTCATATAGTTGATTAATCTTCTTTAGCTTGCTAAGTGTTGTGTGGGTGAACCTGTGCTAATGTACCGACCTTCCTAGGACTAATACATACTTGTGATTATATCTCTTGCAAACATCCGTAAGTACAAGAAAGTAATTAAGGTAGAAACCTAACCACAACTTTAAACTCTAAGACCCTTACGTCCCTTGTGCAATGGTTTCCTAACGGGAGTTCAGGTTTCTCCTCCGCAACCCCTACGATTAGTAGCCAAATACACAATGCATTCCCCTAGGCCCATATAGGTGAAGTGTCATGTAGTCGACGTTCACACGACACCACTAGAAGAAGTACACCACAACTTAATTAACAAACTATTGAATCTCTCTCAACACAACTCCACTACTAACAACATGACTTCTCCCATGTCCTCAAGAACAAAACGAACTACTCACAAGACATCATATGGATCATGATCAGAGATGGAATAATGATGTATAATAATCTGAACATAAACAATAATTCAATGGTTCACTCAATAGCATCAACTATTAAGAGTAATCAACATTGGGAAAGTTTCCCTATGAACTATGCAAGATTCAACACAATTGTTACAGCAATATGGAGATGGTGATGAGGGTGCTAATGGTGATGATGGTGGTGATGATGATGATGATCCCGATGAAGTCCAGCTTGATGGTGGTGTTGATGGCACGATCTCCCTCTGGGAAGGAATTCCCCAGAGAATCATGTGCCAGAGAGATCTTTCTCTCTCGGTGTTTTCCGCCCCGCAGAGGCGGCAGAATCTTTCTGTGGTCGCTCTGTGAGTCTTAGGGTTTCGGGAGGATAATATATGCCATAGGCGAGTGCTAGGGGTGGATCAGGGTGGCCACACCACCTGGTGGCCTTGCCCAGGTGGCCTGGCAGGTGGTGGGCCCCCTGTGGCCCATCTCTAGCCCCCCTTCTGGCTTCCTTCGTCTTCTAGAAAAATAGGATTTTCCGTATATTTTCCTGGATTTTCTGATCTTCGCGAATTTTGCCTCCAAACAGCACCTTTTCCATCAGAATCCTGACTACAGCGGTCCATGCTCCAAAAGTCATCAACCATGCAAAAACAGATGAAATAACATAAGTATCACCTCTCAATACAAAATATATCAATGAATAACAGTGAATTATGACATAGAATAGTGATGCAAAATGGACGTATCAACTCCTCCCAATCTTAGACTTCGCTTGTCTCCAAGCGAAACTAAGCTCAATAAACATGGCCTCAAGTTTATGGAGTGAAGAGTCGATAAAAGAATACGGACAAGAAGCATCACATTTATCAATACATAGATCATAATAGAAGACAACTCACTATTATATAAAGATACATAAAGTAAATCGTAATTGGTAATGGCAAACTTAGCTCTTGGTCGAAGAATAGTTGATAATTTGCTGGAGTTCACAAATAACTGGTTTTCAATGATAGCTTTCAAAGTAGTAAACATCAAGATAAGAGCAATGTGCAAAACAAGGACATAAGAAACATGATTGAATAAATCATCATATGAATCAATGAAACACAATAACTCAAAATACTTGTTGAGATAGAAGGGAGTAGGTTTACGGACTCAGCTAAAAAGTAAAATAAAGGCCCTTCGCAGAGGGAAGCAGGGATTGCAAGTTTCATAAAGAGCTCCCAAAAATTATGGTACTTATTAGCTTTCAGCTCTCATTGCCCCTATCATAGGCATCTTTAGGTGATTAAGGTTAAAATGATCAAATATGGGGATATGCATTGACAAGTTGTAAATTGAGAAACTCATGTCCCTTGAATACGAGGGCCACTCCTCATGCTACTCAAGTTTAGTCACCGGTAAGTTCTTTCCATCGTAAGCATATGTGTATCATAGAGAACCGCCAACGGGGTACCCCTTGCCCGATGATACGGAAGAATCCCCATATCAAAATGACAAGGCAAGCAGGCAACAAGCATCTCAGCAATCTTTTTATTTACCATGGGAATATGGGGCTTTTTTCTCTCTTTCCTCTTTTCATAATCTTTTTTTTCAATATCGTACTCTTTTTTTATAAGAAGAATACTTCATAGATGCTCGTTATGGTTACGCTGCAGGTTTCCACCATGTCAGCATGGATTAGACCAGCAGCCTAGGCGTTTCTCTAACACACATGCATAACTCCATGGACTTACAAGCTCCCCTTTCATTTCACACCGATGACATCCATAGACAAAAGAACATGATATCAACTAGGTACTAAGTACCAGTGCAATGTTGAAAGCGTTCCCCATGACAGCATGGTTCTACTAATTCTCAACTCACAAAGCGCAAGCATATACACAACATAGGTGAGCACAATGGTTCAAGTTTATTAAATGCAAGAAAGTAAAGTGTGCCATCAAGTTCATGAGAGCTTTAATCACTAATTTTCACATAACAAGTTTAATTTGAGAGGTAGATAAAACAAGAATTTACTTGGAATAGCAATAATGCTAATAGGTAGGTATGGTGGACACAAATGGCATAGGTTTTGGTTTAAGGATTGGATGCACGAGAAGAATTCCCTCTCAGTACAGGTTTTTGGCTAGCAAGGCTGGATAGCAAGTATAAGAGTTGAAGGAAACAAACAAACATACAGGTGATAAAGACAAACATGCAATCTTCCTTGGAAGCACAAAAGATCTTAACTAGAGAAAACTGAACTTATGAGCAAATCAAGAAAGAAAGACGATGAAATAATTTTTCTTTAGAGGTACTTTTATCTTTTCATTCAACTCTCAAAAATAGTGTTGCTGCTGACCGAGCCAGGTTTGCCAAAACCAACTAAATTAACTAAATGATCCCAAAGTGATACCAATACTAACAACAAGATCAATCATATAACCACGAATTGAAAACTAATATAAGATATGCAAAAGAGTAAATGATAGAACTTCTCATTAATATTTCATAACGGCAACTCACACCAAGGGATACATATATAACGAGAGAGGGGACACTTCCAAAATGCAAACCATCCTACATAATAACTTCTCTATTCATGATATGACTCTACTTAAAAAGGTAAAAATATAGAAGATAGGGATGTGATACCGTGACACTCCCCCAAGATTGGAACAAACCAAGGGGATGCCAAACCTGATGACGAATTACTCCTTCGGTGGTGGTGGTATCCTCTTGATGATCTCCTTGACCAATTTCCCCAAGTCCTCAATCTCGAAGGTGAGGGTACGAATCAACTCCGAGTTGTGCTCGATGCGGTGCATGATCATGTTAGATTGTGGATCCCAGCTCTTGTGATTCTTTTTCCGCTCTTCTTCCTTACGGTCTTCTTTTCCTGCATGGTTATGGATAAAGGTATGGAAGGGACTCTTGGTGCTTGGAGAAGGTGTCTGTGGTGCCAAGCAGTGATGTAGAGGTTTCCCTCCAGTTGACATCCGCGCAGTCCTTCTGATCCTGGCAGGGTTCGCCACCACTCCAATGCTTGCAATGGTAGTGCCGGTGTGCTTTGCCTCCTCTTCACCTTCACTCTTGATCTCTTTCTCCTGCCCGAGGTCTTGGAGATCCTCCTCCATAGGCTTCTTCCCTTTATCCTTGGCGGACACCATTGTGCTTCTAGGCTTTCAAGAATAGTTCCTGGCAGAAACAGATCAAAACACGACGAAAACACGATATACGAACCTCAAGGGAT
Source organism: Avena insularis (assembly GCA_023614405.1). Lineage (NCBI taxonomy): Eukaryota > Viridiplantae > Streptophyta > Magnoliopsida > Poales > Poaceae > Avena > Avena insularis. The sequence goes on along the minus strand of CM042696.1, from coordinate 34,447,086 downwards.
CCGGGGGATTATATATATTACGAAGTTTCATATCAAAAGGAAGGTACTAGGAGAAAACGAGTCGGAGGCGGAGTCCGGGGTGGACTCACCACCTGGTGGCGCGGCCTGGGGTGGGCCCGCGCCACAGGGTGGTGTGAGCCACAGCCCGCTTTCCATCCTCTTCGCCCGTAGCTTTCCTTATTGACTAAAAACTGCAAAAATATAGTTGGATAGTATTTTCACGGAACTTTTCTTACCAGAACTGTTACCTATTTGAAAGCGGGCTCTACAGGTTTTTGAATTTGGTATCTGGTAGATTCTTCTGGAGTCACCACTTGAATAATCATCAGTATCTTTATCTTCATACATTTATTACTTGATTCATAAAACCTTTCTCTTCTTTATTACACCATTATCTCCACTTCCTGGAAATTTCTTTCACACAAAACTTCACACAGTTCTCATTAGCAACATTAGTATAAGTGAAGTGATAAAACCTTTTGAGTCCACTTTCAACTTAAAACCATCAAAACATAAGCTACTGAAGCAACTCCTTCCGAAAACCCAAAAAGAATTCAAAAAGGAAATCGAATAAAGAAGCAAATGCAAGAGTGGCAAAATCTGTCAGAACAGACCAGCAGGTAAAAAACAATTTTTGAAAATCTTCTGTTACTCAAATCAAAAAGTGCAAAACTAACGAAAGTTAAATAACAACCTGGGGCAGAAGCACAAAACATTACAGCTCAATCCGATGTACAGAGATCTCTCACGAATTTTTACGGTGAAGCACAAAAATCTGTTTCGGGACAGCAACTTCCCCAAATCTTACTTCTCTCTCATTAAAGGTTGATCTTGACACAAAAACCAAACAAAACGGATAAGGAGCGGTTATTACCAAAGTAATAACTTCCAAGACTCAAAGAAACAAAAACAAACTGAAAGCAAAAATAAACTAGGTTGTCTCCCAAAAAGCTCTTTCTTTATAGCCATTAAGATGGGCGTGATAATTTTGGAGATGCTCACATAGGAATATGAATTGAAGTGAAAGAGAACATTAAGAAGCAAAAATACACATATTTAAGTCTAACCCACTTCCTATGCAAGGGAATTTTGTAAACAAAAAAGTTGTTGAAACCAGAGGGTACTTGCATAAAAAGGCAAAAGAAGTGCAACATAAAGACTTTCAACATAAAACGAGGAAACTTGATATTATTGAGATGCATAAGGACACTTTTCCCTCTCTCATAGTGACTTTCAGTATCATGCATAAACTTAACAATATAACTATCGCAAGGACCATTGTAACAATGATCACTAATTCTAACAGAAAACACAGGAATACTAGCTCTCATAACACTACTTTGTGAAACAATATTAGAGGTATCCTTACAAAGGATAGTGTGTCCCTCTGCTACATATTTAGTAACAAAGTCTTTCACATTTGCTATTATGGGTTCATCAACCTTTTGTTTATCAGGTTCAACAGCTTCATTCGTACTTTCATTAACCATACTAGCTATCATAGAATGTTCCTTTATCTTAACTGGGAAAGACATTTTCTCAATGTAAGGTTCAGGTAAAACATGATTAGCAGTATAAACTTTAGTATTTCTTACAGGAACACACTTAGCAATATCTTTATAAGGTTCATGATACTTATTCCACTTTTTTAGGCACTTCAATGTAGGAAGCAAATGCCTTAAAATAAGAATCAATAGCTTGAGAGTCTAGACCATAAGCATTTTTAATATTTTGAAAGTCATCAGTTCCCATAAAGGATTCAATGCATTCATAATCATAATTTATACCTGACTTTCTACCTTTGTCATTCTCCCATGCTTCAACATTGTCTTGAATACGGTCCAGAAGATCCCATTTAGCTTCTTCTTCCATGCGAGTGATGATCCAGCACAAGAAGCATCCAATAAATCCTTGTCATGTAGAGGGAGCCTTGCATAAAAGTTATTGATAATAATATTGTTGCGGACCTCATGAATGGGACATTTGAGCATTAGTAACTTCAATCTCCCCCAAGCTTGAGTTGTACTCTCTCCATCAAGAGGCCAAAAGTTGTATATTTGATTCCGATCTTTATGAATCTCACTAGGAGGATAAAACTTTGAATAAAAGAGAGGCACTATTTCCTCCCATTCCAGAGCTTGACCATTCTTCAGCAGCTTATACCAGTCCTCAGCTCTTCCTTTCAGCGATAATGAGAATAACTTCTTCTTAACTTGATCTGTAGTAATACCTGCACACTTGAACAACCCGCATAATTCATGTATAAAGAGCAAATGATCACCGGGATGGACAGTTCCATCCCCAACATAGTAGTTATCCATAACACGATCAATAATTCTTGTAGGTATTTTAAAAACATCATTCTCAGCAGGTGGTAGCTTATCTACTACCTTAGAAGTGGTAGTAGTATTACCAAATAAGAAACTCAGCGAATTATCCATAACGAAAATAAAGCAACTAGCAGAAGTAAACAATACTCATAGTAGAAGTTTCCTTTACCAGTTCCACTCTCCAATAGCGCTTCACTCCCCGGCAACGGCGCTAGAAAATAGTCTTGATGACCCACAAGTATAGGGGGTGTATCGCAGTATTTTCGATAAGTAAGAGTGTCGAACCCAACGAGGAGCAGCAGGTGCTGTCTAGTGGTATGGATCAGGAATTCTTTGCAAATACTTAGCAAACGGACTTTTAGAGGTTTTTGATAAAGCAAGTAAACGAAGTACGAGTAAATAAAAGACAGTAGGAATAAATGCAGCAAGTGGCCCAATCCTTTATGCAGCAAAGGACAAGCCGGTTGTATTACTTAAGATGACCAAATGTTCTCGAGGATACATGGGAAGACTGTCAAGTGCTTTCGCTTCATATAGTTGATTAATCTTCTTTAGCTTGCTAAGTGTTGTGTGGGTGAACCTGTGCTAATGTACCGACCTTCCTAGGACTAATACATACTTGTGATTATACCCCTTGCAAACATCCGTAAGTACAAGAAAGTAATTAAGGTAGAAACCTAACCACAGCTTTAAACTCTAAGGCCCTTACGTCCCTTGTGCAATGGTTTCCTAACGGGGGGTTCAGGTTTCTGTCTCTCCGGCAACCCCTACGATTAGTAGCCAAATACACAATACATTCCCCTTGGCCCATATAGGTGAAGTGTCATGTAGTCGATGTTCACATGACACCACTAGAAGAAGTACACCACAACTTAATTAATAAACTATTTAATCTCTCTCAACACAACTCCACTACTAACAACATGACTTCTCCTAGTGGCGAAGGACGGAAAGAATTTTAGGTAGGACGAACTTAAAAAATGATGTGAAGACAGAGACATTAATGCTATAATTTTATATATATATATGATTCTAACACACTTAGTAGCATGATAGAAACATAACAATGATGAAGTTTTACCAGAAGTCCTAGAAAATGGCAAGATTCTACTTTAAAAAAATCTTCTATACTTTTTTCGATCATGACTTTCTAATATCCCTAAGCCAATGTAGCACATCATCAAGTCATCAAGAAGCCATCGTGTCATCTCATTGCCTAACTCGATCTTGATCATATTTGTTGCCAAGAAAATCCTTTCAATAGTTGTCCTTGTCACTAGTAAAACAAATCATCTCAATGAGGTGATAAACCAACTGAAACATGATATTCTTTTAAATACCAAGATAATCTCTAAATTGCTAAATTATGTGTGTAAGAATGATGAATAGCTCAATCTTAACTTGTATATGCTCATGCTCATAATAAGATACATGATAAATCTCTCTAAGACGAGCAATATTATTCACGTGAATCTCTTGAGTCAAGATAAGAGAATTTCTGAAGCAACTATGACATATCTAATTTAAGTGATGGTCAAAATTGGTAGTAATAGTCTATAGCAACATAGAAGTTACCGAGGTGTAAAAATACTCAATATTGACCTCTTTTCTAGACACTTTTCTTGATTTTCGCCCATTGTGTTACCATTTTATCCATACTTAGAATTGTGATGTAATTGTCGATGTAAATTGACATCTTCCAACAGGGGCTCTAAACCGCAATATATCCAATTGACCAAACATGTCCACATATCTTTAGCAAAATATATTGACTTAAGTAATGCGACTATAAACTTAGATCAATAAAATGTACAAAGCCAAATCATCGCATACCTAAAGTTGGTTTTGATCATACCCCATAAGCTGTCAAAAATACCCTCGAATTATCCTTAAAGACCCCACCTAGGACATTGTTTTAGAGTAGAGATTTCCTAGATTTTGATTTAGATATTGCATGGAAAAAGTGTTGGTTTCCGACTAGACAAGATCTACTTCCTGTTTTCAGTTCAAAATGAGTTTTGTGCAGTGTTCACTAAAACAAGCATAACTTTCTCATACGGATTCCGTTTTTAATATATAACCACTCAAATTGTTCAGAAGAAAGATGTGCATCTAAAGGTTTTCACCAAAAATCAAGGTAGGGTGGCCGCCCTACCTTTCCCTACTGGGAGCTCCGCCCCTGACTTCTCTCATGTCCTCAAGAACAAAACGAACTACTCACAAGACATCATATGGATCATGATCAGAGATATAATAATGATTTATAACAATCTGAACATAAACAATAATTCAATGGTTCACTCAATAGCATCAACTACAAAGAGTAATCAACACCGGGAAAGTTTCCCCTATGAACTATGCAAGATTCAACACAATTGTTACAGCAATATGGAGATGGTGATGAGGGTGCTGATGGTGATGATGATGATCCTGATGAAGTCCAGCTTGATGGTGGTGTTGATGGCGACGATCTCCCCTCTCCGGGAAGGAATTCCCCCGGCAGAAATTTATCTGCCGAAGAGATCTTTCTCTCTCGGTGTTTTCCACCCTGCAGAGGCGGCGAAATCTTTCTGTGGTCGCTCCCCGAGTCTTAGGGTTTCGGGAGGATAATATACGCCAGAGTAGTGAGGGTGGACAGGGTGGCCACACCACAGTGGTGGCCGAGGTGGTGGCCAGGGGGAGTGGGCCCTGTGGCCCATCTCCCCCTTACAGCTTCCGTCTTCGGGAAAAATAGGACTTCCGTATATTTTCCTGGATTTTCGATCTTCACAATTTTGCCTCCAAACAGCACCTTTTCCATCGAATCCTCGACTGCGGTCCATGCTCCAAAAGTCATCAACCATGCAAAAACAGATGAAATAACATAAGTATCACCTCTCAATACGAAATATATCAATGAATAACAGTGAATTATGACATAGAATAGTGATGCAAAATGGACGTATCATTCCCTTGCTGCGATTTATTTTTTGTTTTTCGTTATTTGCTTGTGGCAAAGCTAACATGGTCAACGAGATCCCAGTTGTCTAGCGGGCAGGCGGCGAAGCCATGAGACAAGATCGTAGTCCTTGGAAGGCGGTGAAGCCAACAAGCGATTTCCTTCTCTCCCAATTCCTTATCACCGACCGATTTACCTGGTCTTCCAAGGAAGATATCTAAGCGAGTGACCTTGTCAACATATTATATTGATCAGACATATTGGAGTATCCAACTGAGTTTACTCTGTTTATGCAATACCTTAATCGGTCACTATATTATGCATTGTTGCACTTATATGAACAGACTGTTTTTATTGTAGCTGGTGTTCAAGTTGAGCGTGGTTAATTACACACTTAATTAACTACTAGACGAACACGCGCACTTTGCCGCGCCGTCTTCATGGTGTTGTCACACAGTGTAACCGTCGCGTCACACTAACCGATGCTTTAATTGTGACACCGCTTAGAACGTATATGTTTATAGCGTCATTGTCCATGGAGACACTCAATCCCGTCTTTAGCAGTCGGGCCTTGTCGATCTCTTCCTGATTCTCGCCTTAGACGGTTGGCTAGCCGTGTGGAGAATAAAGTACAACTTATTTAACACCTCTCGATTATTTATTGATGGATGTCAAACTATTAGAGTTCAGTGCAACACAGAAGACATGATTTATTTTGGGTACCGGCGGAAGCATATCATGTTGGACCTTAGTCAAGGAGATAGTTGATTTAACCGCTCAGGACTTTAAGACTTCAAAAACTACAAGGGCAATTTAAGAAACGTTTTAGATTTTGGCACAAGAATTCAAATTGTTTCCAACTTGACCCTGTGATAGACCTTCTCTCCCACCTCCTGCGCGGCGGTGCGCCTGCAGGTGTCATCAATAGAGGTGGCGCACGACCCCTAGCACTCGGGTGTCTACATCCTTACGTCTATATCATCAGATCGTCAACTACAACACAGTGGCAGCCTAGGTCGATTCCATAGCGATTGCTAAAGGGAAACTCAATGCCTGCAAGAGGTCTACGCAGGCAGCAGTTTTCTAGCCGCACTAAAATAAGCCACGATTGGCTTCCACTTTCCAAGACTAAATGCATCTCAACTTGCCAAGATCAAACAAAAGTGATGAACATATAAATCTAATACCAATACACACATATAAATTCAAGAACATGACTTGATCATCAAACATAGATTAAATCCATGGCATAGTTCAAAATCATAGAATAATTCAACACAACCAAGTTCCTCACAATTGAAGTTCAACTAAATATATAAAACATTAACATCAATGCCTACGACCATCATGCCTCGTCCTTTTCATGGACATCTCCATCTTGTGTTTCATCATTATTGGAAACTTGAACGGTGTTGGTGTATTCTAGGAGCACGTGCCATCACCCATGTAAACTCCAAAAAAACCACTCATGGGAGGCATGTGATATACCATGATAGTCATGAATGTACCCATTCTAGCTCCCATGTCACCCATTGTAGATCCCATGCCTCCAATGCCACCCGAAGATGCTCCAATGTCGTCAATGCCACCCATTATAGCTCTCATGGGTGCACCCATGCCTCCAATGCCTTCTATAGGTGCATCCATGCCACCAATGCCTCCCAAATAGGTACACCCCCATGCCACACATGCCTCTAATGCCACTTGTAGGTGGTCCCATGCCGCTAGTGCCTCCTACAGGTGCACTCATACCACTCATGCCTCCCTTAGGCGCTCCCATGCCACCCATGTATCCTCCCATGTTAGCACCTCCCATGTATCCATTCATGTAACTTCCCATCATTCTTTTTTGAGCCAAGACTTGATCACGACAAAGGTTGATGTATTCCTTTTTTTCCTTTCATCGAGGTTAGTTGTGTCCATGAAGAAGATACTTTTCTCATGCTCCATGAGACAAATAGTTTCTTCGATAGCAACTTTCTTCTCCTCTACGAAGGCCCTCCTCTCCTCGGCTACATCCCTTCTCTCATCGCTCGTCGACCTATCCTGTATTTCTTTGTTGCTCGAAAACTTCCTCTACTCAAAAGCTTTCTTTATTACACTCACAATAGCGTCCAATGACTTCTTTATGTCACCATCTCTAGTCTTCTTCCCCTTTTATTTTGCTTGTTTCCTTCCGGTGGGTCTTATTTTTGTTTTTTCAACCGAGTTTGGAGTATGGATTCTCTTTCCATCCTTGCTTGATGATTCATCGTCATCAATGATTCTTGCCTCCATAGTTGACTATGTCTCTCTTTGGCACTGGCAACACATAACATTCTTCCATTTCTCTTCATTCTCTAGCTCCTTATAATAATGGGCCAATATGAATGGCCTTCCTTGAACCAGCTTGCCCTTCTTAGTTCTCTTTGGATACCCTTTGAATAAATTTTGGGGAATGTTGAGCTACATGAACCAAAAGAGAGAAAATTAGTCATGGACAATAATAAAATTGAACAAAGTATCCACATGGAAGATAAACAAATGTCACAAAAGAATACAACATACCCTATCTCTGTCATTTGTGCCACTTGGGTTCATTCATTCAACATTTGCCAATGTCACCACCCACCTTTGACAATTTGATGAAACTGCAAACCAACGGGAACGAAAATATATATTCGTCCGCCCAATCCCACTTTGGTCGTATGTACTGAAGTACCCCTTCATCCTAACCCAATAAGTGTCTCTTGTTTGCTCCGTGCTTATGATCGAATCCATGCCCACATTGCACCATGTGTTGTATAGTAAAATGCCTTACTCCATGGTGTAGTTGGATGCCCGCCCCTTCAGTGTATCACCGAAACCCTCACCCTCACCATCATTCTCCATGTCAACTTCATCACCAAGTTGTTCAATTTCATATTCTTGGGACCAATACTCTTGTGAACGTGATGACCCAATATTCATAGTTGACATAGACGTTTCATCATCTATACTACAATGCATGAAAGTTAACACACATCAAACTACATTAAGTTTCATCATTTATATTCATCTATATAATTCAAAACAATAAAAAAGAAATTATGTTCCTTGTCGTCATTGGGTCGAACATGTTGAGCGCAACAGACGACGCTACCTCCTCCGCAGTCGCTCGCGGCTGGGGTGGCTGCAGTAGAGGTTGCGGTGGCTGGAATTGGCCGTTCGCATGCCCTGCTACAGATTTGTCGTGTGGATTCACGTCGATCTTGCCCTTCGTCTGGCCAGGAACCGCAATAGATGTCATCCGCTTGGGCACGACATTCCTTGGCTTCAAGGCGGGCGGTGGACGAGAACATGCGGATTCGTCGGTCGTGGTGGCGCAAACATCTAGGCGCAGACGATGTTGGCGTTAGGTCTGGGTGCAGCGGCGGTGATGGGAGGATGCTGCGAGCAACGATGAAACTGTTGCATCGGCAGATGTGGGGACGGAGGATAAGGGGTTGGGGGAGTGGCGGAATATCCCTCCTTGGCCGGGATTTCGCTGGCGGCGGGATGAAGGAAGCCGCACGCGGAAGTTTCAGTTTGGCGGTTGGGCAGCGCGGACAAGCACACCAAATTTGCAGCAAAAGAAATATGCTTTTTGTGTGCGTACCCTAAATTGTTTTGTGCGCAACCTATTTTTGGACGTCTGCTAGAGCACGAATTTGCCTCGGCATGCTCAATAATAGCCGTTTTTTTGCACCGACGGATTTTTGTGCATCCAACAAATTGAAGATGCTCTAACTATGTTTGTTTGGTTTTTTTCCGCAGGCATACCTCGACTAATTACTCATTTTCTTTAAGATGACCCTTTTTAATCTTTTTTCTTGGGCCCACTAGCCATAGACACATACTCCCACATGGCTTGTGAATGCTTCCTTTTTACCAAACTTAAGTCTATAGATAATTCTTGCCGAATAGTTCAATGAAGATTTGCTTACGATGAAGGAAGAAGGAAAAGCTGCATGAAGATTTGCTTATCGAATATGGAAATCTTTGTATAGTTGAGGTGCCAAATCAAGGTTGCTAACTCGTACATGTGCCCACTATTACTTCTTGCAGGAGTAAAAGGAGATCTCATTATCATCACGTTATATCAACGACATCGCTATATTAAAATCCTGACCGTGCGTTAGGAAGATTATAATTGCACCACGTCGTATATCTGAAAATTCACAGAGTTCCAATCCCAAATAGTACAACAAAAATGAACGTATGCTAGTAAAACCGACCGTTTGGACGACATTTGTACAACAAAGATAGGTATACCATCGTTACTCAGGAATAGTACTACGAAGGTTGTATACAAAGTGGGCACACAGTTTACAAGTACTCCCTCCGTCCCAATTTATGTTGCATATAAGGTTTTATCAAAGTCAAACTTTACACAATGTTTGACCAAATAGTTTGATACAAATATGAACCTATACAATATAAAATTAATACTATTAGAATTGATTTGAAATATATTTTCATATTATATGCATTTTGAATCATATATATTTATATTATTTCATATATTCTTAAAAGGTTTGACTTACACGCAAAATTATGCACAACATATTATGGGATGGAGGGAGTATAAAGTTTTAGTTGTAAAAGCAACTAACATGGCCATCATCCCATCACCCTGATTTAGAAACATGTGACCGGAACCTTGTAATCGAGATCAGCTCGGCGGCAAAAGGATACCATGGGATCATCTGCTGTTTTCACCATCGGGAAAAGTCCGCGAACCGCTACCATATCCCCCTTCATGGAGAAGGAGGCTCAGCCACCACCAAGATACAGCTCGCACACTTTTCGGCCTTCAAAGAACTCGCGAGCCTGACCATTTTTGAACACTATTTTTTTGGCTTAGTGCATGTGTGAGCTTGTGTACGCAATAACAAGGGTAAATATGGAACTGTGGTGTTGCAGAGAATGGAGCCATTGTTGGTTTTTATGGTGGGAGTAATAATAGTGTAGCAAATTGAGTTCCATTTTTCGTGATGTGGATTAGCTACAGTAATTGATGTAGTAGGAGGTAAAATCCGCAGGGACAATTCAAGCAAAGTTAATCTGTGAACTTCCGGATGGAACAAATTGTACCAAGTGAAGGGTATTGTGTTTTATTTTCTTCCTTGCAAAGGTTTTGTAGAGTTATGAGTTAAAACAACGGTTGTTGCCTTCTTTTATTAGTATTATAGGGGTTGTTTCTTCGAATGGGGTATTTGAGAATCATTTATTTGATATCTTTTAGGAAATCTTTGGTATTTCTCATCATAAATCATAAATACATGTTGCTCGCCCTTCTAATCCCAGGTTGAGCATTTTAACTCTCTGTATGAAGACTTCAATTTATGTACATTGTTTATGTGTCTATTTTAGTGCTTTATATTGTCCCTTTACAATTAAGGCCGGCCAAAGAGCCTTGGCAAGCCAATCGAGCTATCAAAGTGTGGCTTTGACGAAGCAAGGATGTAAAATTAGGAAAATGAGAAGAGACTGAACATCTCTCCTTGGGCGTAACCCCTACATATGAGCCAGTCCCATCGTCACATATTGTCCATACTATATCCTCCTACATGCTGAAGGTAGAAATGACCTATGAAGCTTGAAGGATGGTGGCACACATCAAGCTTGTGCATTCTCAACTTAAAAATCAACCCTCTACCGACCCGATTGGTTGGCTAAGATAATTTATCCCGATGCCCTCCATTCTCAAAACTCACCACCATTTCTATGATATCAAGCTCATATGTAACCATTCTTGCTCTAGCAACTCACCATCTCTTTTTTTAGTATAGCTCGATCGACAACATCTATATGATGAGATTAAACAACATCGTCAGGCTATATAAAGAGAAGAATCAGCTTGGGTGTGTAGGAGTGAAAGAGATGTGTATATATGGGCTCCCTTGACCCGAGTAAGTACTTATAGTACTATAGTTTCAGGGCATCGGTCAGTGAGCCCCTCGACAATCGCAAATTCCAAAATGTGAGTGGGTGTGGGTGCAACAAAAATATTACAAATAATGAGAGTTAAAGATACATGTGTAAAGTCATGTGGTACTTAATATGCCTTATGCAATTCGGAGAAAAACTTAAGGCTGTAATTGCGCGCGAACATCTACGCTACAACTCCCACGCGCGACTCCATAAAATTGCCAACATGTGTGCTACAGCTCCCGCGCGCAACTCCGTAGAATTGCCAGGAAAAAGTGGCTCTGGGCCTTACAATTTTTCCACGTGGTGATGTTTATTTTGGAGAAAAAAGAAAGTTGCCCTCCCGGTTTGTTGATGTGTCGCGCCGGGCGTCCAAATCGTAATATGCCTTATATTGATGTCTCTCCTTTTCAGTCATTACTATGTCATAAGGAGATTTATACTCCGTGGTGGTAATTAGAAAAGTGTGCAGGCTTTGCTTTTGAGTTAGTTGGTCCAAGCTCAGAGCTCATAAGAGTATAGTACTAACCTTCTAATTGTAGTTAGGACATCTTATAATGTTGTAGAATAGAGTTGCAAATGAGATACTCGGCTAATGCGTGAAGATTATAATGTTGTAGAATAGAGTTGCAAATGAGATACTCGGCTAAGGGCATGTTTAATGGTAGACGTTTGTCCAGCCGCTAGATCGAGCCAAAATAAATACTTTAAAATTCTATCGTTAGCTAAACGTCCGGCCCGGCAACGCAGAGCGCTTACTCCGGCCGCTAATCTAGCGCCCTCGTCGAGACCCCCACAGCCGTAAAACTGCTCCACGCAGGAAAAAAAACCAAAGCGTCAGCGTTTAACTTTGCGTCGACGTTTCACACCATCGCGGGATCAATCCGAGATCTACCGGTACGATCGAAAAATATCGGCTAGCGTCTACTCTTAACGCCTCCACTGTACGTGCCCTAATGCGTGAAGATTATAATGTTGTAGAATAGAGTTGCAAATGAGATACTCGGCTAATGCGTGAAGGTACACATTTTTTTTGAGGTACACATTTAGACGTGTGATACTCGGCTACTATCACTAGACTGAGTCATGGCTACGAAGTATCTTCTTCCTATAAGTTGGACTGCCCAATAAGTCGACCTACCATGATACGAAGCTCTGCGTATGTGATACCTATTCATCCTTATGTGGGGAGTACAAAGTTTCTACCTAGTCTTTTTATTGCCTGGTTTCCAGGTCGTGTGTGGTTGATTACACACTTAATTGTAAAAACAGTTTTGCTTCGGTGTAGCTCCTCCTCTCAAACAAACGAAACTGAAAACACAAGGACGGATGATACCTCTTTGGTTTGGAAGGCACGAAGAGGTATCGACCAATCCTCCGAATTTTCCTATTTAGCTCAAATCTAACTTAACCCAAAAAATACTAGGAAATAAATTCATCCAAACGGAACCTAACAGACCTGATGGGGTAGAATATATGGATCGGACAATAGCGGACGTGGCGTCAAGGCATTGAATCACCCGGGCTAGAGTGTATAGGCATTGTTTCCTAAAACCAGATGCGGTATTTGTTTGGATTTAACTCGCCCAAATCTTACGTTTTCTTATCATAGTTATTGTTAGATCATTAGCATCTCACCATATAGCCGACAAGAAATATAGAATGCAGATGCGTGAAGATTTTCTTATGATTCCGGGAGGGAATGTATCGGCTTCGTCTATTTGTCAAATCAAGGTAGCTAGGCAGCTCACTTTTTCTTATTCCACAACAAGATTATTAAACAGTTGGTATTTAATACATATATCCATCAAATATTGCAGAAAAAAGATGAGATCATTCTTAAAATTTGTATGCATTCACATCCATCATCATCTCAATGGCATCACATCTTTACATCAAAACCTGACCGTGCCCGCTGAAGATTTTCATCGCACGGGCGTTGCATATTTGACAAATCATGGAATTTCAATTCCGAAATACAAAATATCGATAGTAAACCGACCCTCTTAAATACTTGTTCCTCTAGAATAAAGAAAAATATTTGTACACCAAATTTTGAATATAATTATTAGGGATCAATGAAAAATTAGAGCGCTATTTCTTTTAGCTAGCGCGGCCCTTCTTAAAAAAAACTAGACCATCCGAGGCACTAGCACCTGATGGCTTTTTGTTAAAGACAGAAGTCCACATGAGCAACCCAAATATTCAGCCCCTACCGGGGCTCGATCAGGGCTGGCTCTAGGGGGTAGCGACCCTGGCAACGGCCAGGGGCCCATGGCCGGAGGGGGCCCAAAAATTTGTAGTCACGAAAAACCGCTCGCGACATGCGACTTCGGCGCTTCACAAGAAACCGCTCGCTGCACGAGTTACGAGTACGACGCAACGCACGAGTTACGACGCCTCGCCGCTCGCGACGTGATCTGTCGATCTCCCTGGGCTGAGCCCTTCTCTTTCCCTCGACTCCTGAGTCCTGACTCTTCGGCTGGACTACCTGCGACTACCTAGAGTAGAGAGCCTCGATCCAGCCTGAATCGATCTAGGGGAAAAACACCAGCAGCAGCCAGCAGGCCTTGCTCGGCGAGACGGGCGTCACGGCGATCACCAGCAGCAGCATGCAGCAGCAGTCCCTGATCGAGTGATCGGCGAGACAGACAGGCAACGGTCGATCCCCTCTACCCCTGCCCTGCTCCTGGTATATTAAATTCCATCCTTGTTTGCTTGTGTGTCTTTTGCCTGATGTAGTCGATTCCTTCGCAATTTTAGGTGTGCTGCGAAAAGGAATAAATGAAAACGAGAGACTAAACTTATTCAATCACAAAAAGGTGCTCCAAAAAAGTATTTTCCGGCAGCAAGTAGTGTTAATATCAATAACGATAATCAAAGTCAAGAATCTGAACCCGGACAAGATGATGATCATAATTCAAATGCTGATGATCAGGTCAAGGAATAGTTCTCGGATGTGGGTAAGTAACTAAATAGTTTTGATTTATGTCTATATATACATTAGTCTTAGGGGCACATGCCATCGACTTTGTCTAGGGCCCTGGAAAACATAGAGCCGACCCTGGGCTCGATGGGTTGGCACGGAGTAGCAACTGGCTCTCTTGCCACCAGGCTGCTGCCTGGTTCTCAGCGCGGCCCTTCTTCAATCGCTATACATACTATAACGTTCTAATAGCGTGATATATTTGAAAATATTGTAGCCCAAGAATAAAGGATTGCAGCAAAAATAAAGGATATGGTGAAACATATAAATGTTTTAGCGCGACTAGTTACGTTTAGTAATCAAGATTAGCAGTTTGGACCGTCAGGAAGAGGCGACAGGGCACCGCGACATCCTCCGTCATGGAAAGGGGGCTCAGCCACCAGAAAATGGGTATGTTCATTAGCGTCTCACCACACAATGAAATACGAAGAAGATGAAGCCACATGAAGGTTTCCTTGCGGCGCTGGAAATAAAACATGTCCCACTTTTTTGTCAGGAGCCAAATAAGGGCTGCTGTTTTTTTTCCTATTTTTTTTTGCTGGTAATTTTTTCCCTATTCGACTACAGGATCATTCAACAGTTCGCTCTTTCTAGTAACAAAATGAGAGATCATTCTTGTAGTTTACATGTGCTCACATCGTTATATCAACCACATCACTGTGTCAAAGACTGACCTGCGTGAAGAGGATTATTATTGCACCATGCTGCATATCTGAGAAATCACTGCATGACTTTCCAATTCTAAAATGCAAAATAAGCGCGGCCAGCTAGTAAAATTGATCCCCTCAGTCAGAGAAACATTGCTACAACGAAGTCTGGAAATATTAGAATAGATATCTCATTATTCAGCACTCGGGAGTGATACTCTCAAGGTCGTTTACAAAGTTGGCGCACACTTTGTAAATAAAAAGATTTAGTTGAAAAAAAGCATGCAGTGACATCCTAGAACCCAGTGACCGGCACCTTGTAGTCCTGGTCAGCTCGGTGGTAGTATGATGCCACGGGGCCATCCACTGTTTTGATAGTCGGGAAGAGGCTGCGGAGCGCGGCTATGTCCTCCTCCACCGTGGGCGAGGGAGGCTCGGCCACCACCACCATGGGTATGCTCATAGGTATGCTCAAATGGCGTACACTCCTGGCGGTTTTCAGAGTGCGGCCACCGTGTGCAGATGTGATGGTCGTGGCGGCCACGAGGAAGAGGATCGCCAACATGGTGAGACGAGACATCGCTGGGCTTTGAGAGATTTTGCTTGTGTATCTCGGTGAGTGGTGAGATTTTTAGAGAGAGAAAGAGGGAGAGGGGCGGCAACCGGTGAGCGCTTTTGTGTGCGCCGTACCATGGTTAAATATGTGTCGTCGTACTATGAAGAATACAGAAACGGTTGGTTTTTACGGTGGGATTACTATAGGCATTTAGTTTCCCTAACTGCAATGTGGAATTGACTACGGAAGTTAACATAGGTCATTTATCAACTAAGAACGTGCCACTGTAGCTGTTTCTTTGTGAACTCACAGTTGATGTAAGAGAAGTTTTTTTTTAGATGGATGTAAGAGAAGTTAATTTGTGACTTAATGTACCCAGAGAGATTCCTCAATCTACAACGCCTCAAGAAGGAAACCACTTGTGTCAGAGAGATCTAGCAGCTAGCACTGCATTGGGGCCGCCACTACATGAATGGGCGGCTACGCCACGGCCGGGCGCTACGCTGACGGCTAAACATCGGGGTTGTCGGTGTAGATCGCGACCAGACAACCGCCCTAAGCAGCCGTCGGCGTAGAATTGCCGTCGGCGTAGGATAGCTCGCCGACGGCTGTCCTCGGCATCGCTATTTTTCCTTTTACCTTATAAATCTTCGAAAAATTATAACTAAATCATTCTAATTCAGAAAAATACGAATAATATATCAAAATTTGCAGAAAAATAAGATCTGTCTATCTGCACTCAAATATTACACATTTGAAAATAAAAATTAAGTGAAACATAAAATATACATATAGTTTGAAACATGCATTCACAAACGATCCAAACAATGCGAAACCTTCGCGTGGTATCATATTATGTAATATAGTTGCAAGAAAAAAAAATAAAACTGGTATATTGATTATGTATAAAAAACCTTCATAAAATGACCTATCTCATTCGAGATTTCCTGGCTTTCGGGTCAAATGACCAATGTTATGGCTAGAATCAAGGCATAGTTTATGATGATGTGTCTATATGGTGCATGCATGTGCATCATGGGATGGCGAACAATATTGCAAGAGGAAGTTTTCCTATTCGTCGCACCAAAAAGCTATTTTTCATTTTTCGAGAGCAAAAAAGGGAGGTTTGTGAAGTAACCACCAAATAGATAATTCAAAATGCTAACACCCCATTTTTGAAACCTTTCCAACAGGGGGATCTCAAACCTTTCCTTTCATTCCTGGTGAAAAAGACAAATTTCTGCTGAATCAGTAGGAAGTGGGTCAGATATGAACTACAGGTACATGATCTGATGCTCATGATTTTTTACAAAAATATTTTTTAGGTTCATAATATGCTATTTCATCAGAGATCCACTTCAAGTTTAGCGAGGCTCAGCCCTGAGCTAAGAATCTTCATGCCCGCCGTTCGACAAAGTTTGACGATAGTTTAAAATGGGTATAAGAAATTCAAAAACGATTGAAACAATACGAAACCTGCATGTGGTGTCATATTATGTGACATAGTTGAAAGAAAAAATATCAAACTTAATATATTGATTATGTCTCAAAGAAACCTTCACAAAATGACCTATCTCATTTGAGGTTTCCTTGCTTTCGGATTAAATGGCAAATGTTATGGCTAAAATCAACGCATAGTTTGTGATAATATGCCCATATTGTGAATACATGTGCATCATGGGATGGAGAACAATGTTACAGGAGAAAGTTTTCCTATTTGTCACACCAAAAAACTATTTTCCATTTTCCGAATGCAAAAACGGGGGGTTTTGTGAGGTAACCAAATGGATAATTCAAAATACTACCACCCCATTTAAAAAAAAGACTAGACCACCTTACATGGACAATGTCCCAACAGGGAGATCTCAATCCTTTCCATCTATCCCTGGTAAAAATACCGAATCGGTAGGAAGTGGATCAGATATGAACTACAGGTACATGATATGATGCTTATGATTTTTTACAAAAATAATTTTTAGGTTCACAATATGTTATTTCATCAGAGATCCACTTCAAGTTTAGTGAGACTCAGCTTCGAGCTAAGAATCTTCATACCCGCTGTTCGACAAAGTTTGACAATAGTTTGAAACGGGCATAAAGAATTCAAAAACGATCCAAATAATGTGAAACCTTCGCGTGATGTCATATTATGTGACATAGTTAGAAGAAAAAATATCAAACTTGGTATATTGATTATGTCTCAAAGAAACCTTCACAAACTGACCTATCTCATTCGAGGTTTCCTAGCTTCCGGGTCAAATGACCAATTTTATGTCTATAATCAAGGCATAGTTTGTGATAATGTGTCCATATTGTGCATACATATGCATCATAGGATGGCGAATAATGTTGCAGGAGAAAAATTTTCCTATTCGTCGCACCAAAAGGCCATTTTCTATTTTCCAAACGCAAAAAACGAGGGGTTTTGTGAAGCAACCACCAAATGGCTAATTCAAAATGCTATCACCCAATTTTTCAAAAATACTATACCACCATACATGGACAATATTCCAATAGGGGGATCTCTAACCTTTTCGTCCATCCCTGGTGAAAAAGACAATTTTCTCCCGAATCGATAGGAGGTGGGTCAGATATGAACTACAGGTACATGATATGATGCTCATGATTTTTTATAAAAATATTTTTTAGTTTCACAATATGCTATTTCATCAGAGATCCACTTCAAGTTTAACGAGGCTCAGCCTCAAGCTAAGAATCTTCATGCCCGCCATTCGACAAAGTTTGACGATAGTTTGAAATGGGCATAAAAAATCAAAAACGATCCTAACATTGCGAAACCTTCACGTGATGTCATATTATGTGACATAGTTGAAAGAAAAAATGTCAAACTTGGTATATTGATTATGTTTCAAAGAAACCTTCACAAAATGACCTATCTCATTCGAGGTTTCATGGCTTTCGGGTCAAATGACCAATGTTATGGCTAGAATCAAGGCATATTTTATGATAATATGCCCATATTGTGCATACATATGCATCATGGGATAAAGAACAATGTTGCAGGAGGATGTTTTCCTATTCGTCGCACCAAAAAGTCATTTTCTATTTTCCGAGCGCAAAAAAGGGAGGTTTTGTGAAGCAACCACCAAATGAATAATTCATGGCATAGTTTGTAATAAGTTGATATGGATATCATATTTGGATTCCTCTCATTTCTCTAATCAATTTAGACATATTATTTGTCGAATTCTGATTTACGGATTTAAAGATATTAATTATTCCATATTAAATAGAAAAATACAAAAAATTAATCATTATATTTTTATTTAAATTCAGTAATATTTTTACTTATTTATTATTATTTACTTAAATAATTGTTTGTAATTTGAAAAAATAAAAACGTGTGACATGATGATATACGAGTTAATAGGATTGATATCATAGTATTGACAACAAGGTACACATTGTTTAATGGAAACTGAGATTAACGAGTCAAACAATTCAAAGATTAAAAAAATAGAAAAAAATTGAAATTACTTTTACAGCCGTCCGTTAAGCTATGCCGATGGGGCTATGCCGAGGGCAGCCCTCGGCGTAGCTCCTACACCGACGGCTTTTCGATACGCCGACAGCCTCCGTGGCTCCGTCGAGGGAGATCTTTGCCGAGAAGTTACGCCGAGGACAGCCGTCTACGCCGACGGCTTTTGGCCCTCGGCTTACCTATCCATTCCTGTAGTAGCCCCCTCAAATTTCAGATCTGCTTGTGCCTTATTGTCCATCTTACAATTTTGGACCGAGCGAAGAGCCTGGATTAGCCAATCGAGGGTTCGATGACGGACTGGAAATGCTAGTACAAAGAAGCAAGACAGCAACTGAGACGCAACTTATTCATCTCTTTGGCATGACACAAACATATCAGTGAATCTCAGCCAAGTCTAAGTGCGGTTCGTCCAAAATGTCCTCTGCATACTCGAGGTTTGTGGCTGACATGAAGCACCTGGTTAGCCAGGCTCACGGTCAGATCCTCATTGGCATGATGGGTTGGATACAATAATTTCTATGTTTCTACTGATGTCCTCCATTCCCAAAGCACGTGACGACTTGCTTGATAGCAATACCATGTGTAATCTTCTTACTTTGGTAAAACTGACCATATCTCGCTTTTGTTAGTATTGATCAATGGAAAACATCAATATGATGAGAGGAAATAGTAATTGAAAGCGTGTACTTGTGACTAGATAAGGAGAACAAGTAGCTTGAGCATGTATGGATGAAATAAATGTATAAATAGGCTGGATGGATGGAGATAGTACTATAGAGTATAGACTCAGGAGGTGAGTGTGCATAGACGGTGTTAAGGATGGCAATTTTACCCACGGGTACGGGTACCCGCGGGTATCGTACCCGTATGGGCAGGGTATGGGCACACTTTTATACCCACGGGTATACCCTTACCCTACCCGTTTATGCTGACATGTTAAACTTACCTATAGAGTTTCAACCGATGTAGCCGAGAAGCCTAGAGACGAGTATGAGATTGTAACTTCTAAACTTTGATACTTTCAGGTACTCATCTACCTATTAGTAAGTAGAGATAATTGTCTTTTTTCAAATATGCTATTGATGAAAGTAAAATTGAGTAACTTATGTACTATTGGATCTGCCCACCGGGTACCTAATGGGTACGGGTACCCGCCGAGTATGGGTATGTGTAAAGATTTATACCCGCGGGTATTGGTATAGGTAAACTTTTGTACCCATTGTCTACACGGGTATAGGTATGGTATTTCTCTACCCTGCCCATTGCCATCCTTAGACGGTGTCAGTGAGCCCCCTCGACCATTTCCTATTTAAGATTGGGAGCAACCTAAGAAAGGGATGTGCAAGTATGCCCTGAAAATCAACGGTGGAGGGCGGACCTTCGCGAGCCGCCTCACCTGGTTCGTGTCTCTGCCGCATACAAGATTGGACATGCATCGCCCAATCTTCACCCTGAAACTCAGATCTCTGCGCCACAGATTCCTCTAGCTGGGACTCCAGGCTTCCTCTATGGAGATGCACACATTGTCATATATATTGAAAAGGGAGGTGTGCTTCGGTGCCCCCCCTTAAACTTAAGTTTGCATGGGTCATTTTTCTTTTAACCCGTCGAAACACATATCTAGGCTTTATATACCTCCATATAGGTGTACTCGGTCGAGTTGGGTATACTCCATGTTCTTATCGGCTGATCCCACCTCCTGTTATCACGATCTACGACTTTGCATGCCACGTTTCAAAATTTTGTTGCTATTGCTATATACCTCCCAATTTCCACTCCTGCAAGCACGTGAGTATACATCTACAGTGATTATACACCTAAGAGGACCATACAGGCTTCGGGTAGGTTCATACGGTCTTCGGACGAATCAGTATCGAGTTTTTATTGTCAAAGTTTCAAGAGGAGGGGGGGCACCGAAGGAAAAGTGTTGAAAAGGTTGAAGTATCAAGATGTAGATAATTCCTGAGTTGTGTGCGTAGATCCACAAATGGATCTAACCATCTAACTAGCCAGATAATACTTACTAAAATAATCTCAATCAGAAACGATCATTGACGACAAGTTGTTAGATTAAAAAAATGTTGACCCCGAGGAATGATCCCTCGCGGGATGTAGGTTGTTAGTACACGAGACCTCTCCAACACCGAATTAAACGTGTTTGGATAACACCTTATTTAATTTGGTCCATCTGGAGACTCAAACCCGATTGGGCTGACTGTGCACTCGCTAGCTTTGCCACCAAGCTAGCACTTAGTTCTCACAAGTTGTTAGATTAACTCGCTCAAATCTTATGTTTTCTTGCCATAGTTGTTAGATCATTAGCATCTCACCACATAGATGACAAGGAAGATAATGCAGATGCGTGAAGATTTTCTTACAATTATGGGTGTCAATGTATCATGCTTTGTCTATTGTCAAATCAAGCTAGCTAGGCAGCTCACTTTTTCTTATTCCGCAATAGGATTATTAAACAGATCGTCATCTCAATGGCATCAGATATTTACGTCAAAACCTGATGGTATGCGCAGAAGATTTATTCTCATTGCAGGGCGTTGCATATTTGACAACCCATGGAATTTCAATTCCCAAATACAAAATAAATCATCGATAGTAAAAACAACCCTCTTAGAAAAATATTATTCCTCAAAAAATAAAAATGTTTGTACAACAGATCTATTAGGAATTAGGATTGATCAATAAAAAAATAGCGTGTTATTTCTTTTAGCATGGCCATACCCCAATAGCTATACATGCTATAACGTGCTAATAGCATGCTATATTTGAAAATACCGTTTTGAAAATAGCACGAAAATAAATGTGTCTAGAAAAAAAGGATATAGCTAGGGAAATATATAGATATTTTAGCATGATCGGTTATGTTTAACAATAAGGATTAGTATCTTCTGTTTGCTTACTCCACATCCTCATCATATGGTCTCTTACTCCACACTCTATTCCTAAATAATGAGCCCAATGAAAAAAATAACACGCGATAGTGTATTTGAAGAGTCCACACAATTTTACTCACTTTGACACTATTTTCAAAATAACATACTATATCATGCTAAAATACATACTATAAGCGCTATTTCAAATATAGCATGCTATTGGTTTCGATAGGAATAGTACTTTGAAGGTCCTTTAAAAACATGGCACATACTTTGTGATGGCTCAATGTTGATGTAGAGCTCGTTGGGAACCCCAAGAGGAAGGTATGATGAGCACATCAGCAAGTTTCCCTTAGTTATGAAACCAAGGTTTAGTCGAACCAGTAGGAGCAAGGAAACACCCCAAAGGTGTTACAAGCTAAGCCTTGGCAGAGCGCACTACCGGTGCTAGTAGCAACATGGAGACCTACACAACACAACCACAGAACTCTGTCCCTAACTTGCGATGAGGTTGTCAATCTCACCAGTTTTGCTGAAAACAATGGATTAAACATATCGAATGGAAGGAAGTAAAAATTTGCAGAAAGTAAACACAAAGCAGTAAACAGTTTGTAGGTTGTATGTAAAAGAAAGGACCGGGATCCATAGTTCACTAGAGGTGGCTCTCCTTAAGATAGATAACATGCTGGGTGAACAAATTACAGCCGGGCATTTGACAAACATCGAGAAAACAATACATGCATATACTAATCATCTTGACTCCTTTGGAACTTGATTGGGCATTACAACATTATACATAGACCGCCATCCAACTGCATCTATGACTAATAATCCACCTTCAGGTTATCATCCGAACCCCCTCCAATATTAAGTTGCAAGCAACAAATTATTGCTTTACGAATTGCGTGTAATGCAAACAATACGATTGTTCTATGAACAAAGGATTGTTGTTTTCTCCCTAATAGCAACAGCACATCTAGTACCTTAGAGATTTCTGTCACTTCCCCAGATTACCAGAGGCATGAACCCACTATCGAGCATAAATACTAACTCTTGGAGTTGCTAGAATCTACTTGGCCAAGATAGCTACTAACAGAAGCATGCAAGATCACAAATAACAAAGACATGATAGAATCAATAATCAATCTGAAATAGCATCTCAATATCCATCGGATCCCCGCAAACACAACATGCAGAATTACAAATAGATGATCTTGATCATGAACAGAGCTCACAAGATCTAGACATGAAAGAACAAAGGAGGAGAACCAACCATCTAGCTACTACATGGATCCGTAGTCCAAGGATGAACTACTCATGCATCACACCGGAGGCTTGCATGGTGATGAAGAAGGCATCTAGGGTGAATTCCCTCTGCAGCGGGGTGCGGGAAGAGCTTCAGATCCCTCCCGATCTAGGGATGGAGATGACGGCGGCTACAAACTCTTTCGTGGATTTTTGATCGGGAACTTAGGGTTTTCGTCCCGAGGGCATCTTATAGGCGGAAGGAAAGGCTGATACATTGCAAATGTATCTATAATTTTTGATGTTCCATGCTTGGTTTTATCCACTTTCTTGTGTTTTGTTCCAACTTTGGAGTACTTTTCATATGATTTCTTGGACTAACCTATTAACAAGAGCCACAAAGTGCACATTTTTCTGCTGTTTTTGGTTCCGGAAAGTCGAAAATGAATATTCTCGAAATTGACGGGACAAAAGCCAAAGTGCCTATTTTTTCTAAGTCATCGATGCAGAATACGAGGCGGAGAGGGCCGAGGCCGCCACACCACGGCTGCGGCCAGGCTTGGCCCACGCCAGGGGGTGGTGTGGTGGCCCCTGGCACCCCCTCGGCCTCCCTTTCCGCCTATAAGATGCCCTTGGGACGAAATCCCTAAGGACCCGATCAAAAATCCACGAAAGAGTCTGTAGCCGCCATCATCTCCATCCCTAGATCGAGAGGGATCTGAAGCTCTTCCCGGCACCCTGCCGGAGAGGGGAATTCACCCGGGAGGCCTTCTTCATCACCATGCAAGCCTCCGGTGTGATGCGTGAGTAGTTCATCCTTGGACTAAGGATCCATGTAGTATCTAGATGGCTGGTTCTCCTCCTTTGTGCTTTCATGTCTAGATCTTGTGAGCTCTGTTCATGATCAAGATCATCTATTTGTAATTCTGCATGTTGTGTTTGCGGGGATCCGATGGATATTGAGATGCTATTTCAGATTGATTATTGATTCTATCATGTCTTTGTTATTTGTGATCTTGCATGCTTTCCGTTGTTAGTAGCTAACTTGGCCAAGTAGATGGTAGCAACTCCAAGAGTTAGTATTTATGCTCGATAGTGGGTTCATGCCTCTAGTAATCTAGGGAAGTGACAGAAATCTCTAAGGTACTAGATGTGTTGTTGCTACTAGGGAGAAAACAACAATCCTTTGTTCATAGAACAATCGTATTGTTTACTTTACACGCAGTTCGTAAAGCAATAATCTGTTGCTTGCAACTTAATACTGGAGGGGGTTCGGATGATAACCTGAAGGTGGATTATTAGTCATAGATGCAGTTGGATGGCGGTCTATGTAGAATGTTATAATGCCCAATCGAATCTCAAAGGAGTCAAGATGATTAGTATATGCATGTATTGCTTTCTCGATGTTTGTCAATTGCCCTGCTGTAATTTGTTCACCCAGCATGTTATCTATCTTAAGGAGAGCCACCTCTAGTGAACTATGGATCCCGGTCCTTGTCTTTTACATACAATCTTTTACTGCTTTCTGTTTACTTTCTACAAACTATTACTTCCTTCCATTCGATACGTTTAATCCTTTGTTTTCTGCAAAACACGGTGAGATTGACAATCTCATCGCATGTTGGGGACAAAGTTTTGTGGTTGTCTTGTGTAGGTCTCCACGTTGCTACTAGCACCGGTAGTGCGCCCTGCCAAAGCTCAGCTAGTAACACCTTTGGGGTGTTTCCTTGCTCCTACTGGTTTGATTAAACCTTGGTTTCATACTGAGGGAAACTTGCTGCTATGCTCATCATACCTTCCTCTTGGGGTTCCCAACAAGCTCTACATCAACCACGCTCCAGCATTTTTCTGGCGCCATACATAGAGCCATCAAGCATTTTTAAAGGCCGTTCTTGGAGTCAAGGACATCTCCACAAGGGGAGTCCCTCATAACCAATCTCTTTACTTTGTTATTTTTGTTTTGCTTAGTTTCTTTTTGCTTTGTTTGCTTGTTTTGTTATCAAACACACACACACAAAAATTAGTTTTACTAGTTTGCTTTCTTATTTGAAAACCCAAAAAATGACTACTCTTGAAAACACTAAGTTGTGTGACTTCACTAGCACCAACAACAATGATTTTATGAGCACGCCTATTGCTCCACCTGTGCCTGAAGATACTTTCTTTGAGATAAAACCTTCTTTACTCAATCTTGTTATGAGAGAACAATTTTCTGGTATTGGTAATGAAGATGCTGCTTCCCATCTAAATAACTTTGTTGAACTTTGTGAGATGCAAAAGCATAGGGATATAGATGGTGATATTATTAAACTGAAATTGTTTCCTTTCTCTTTGAGAGGAAAAGCTAAAGAATGGTTGAATTCCTTAACTAGGAATAGTATTGATTCTTGGACTAACTGCAAAGATGCTTTTGTTGGAAAATACTATCCTCCTGCTAAGATTATATCTATGAGAAGTGAAATAATGAAGTTTAAACAACTTGATAATGAACATGTTGCTCAAGCTTGGGAAAGAATGAAATCTTTGGTAAAGAATTGTCCCACTCATGGACTGACTGCTTGGATGATTATCCAAACTTTTTATGCAGGATTGAACTATTCTTCAAGGACCCTATTGGATTCTGCTGCTGGACGTACCTTTATGACCATCACTTTGGGTGTTGCAACAAAACTTCTGGACAATATGATGGTTAATTATTCTGAATGGCATACTGAGAGACCTCCACAAGGTAATAAGGTAAATTCTGTTGAGGAAACCTCCTCCTTGAGTGATAAGATTGATAGTATTATGTCTATGCTTGTTAATGGGAAAGCCCATATTGATCCAAATAATGTTCCTTTAGCCTCTTTGGTTGCTCAAGAAGAGCAAGTTGATGTGAACTTCATAAGAAATAACAATTTTGGCAACAATGCTTATGGTAACAATGCTTGTAGGAATAATTTTGGTAACAACAATTATAAGCCATATCCTCCCAACAATGGTAATGCTTATGGAAATTCTTACAACAATAATAAGAGTGCTCCCTCTGAACTTGAAGTTATGCTTAAAGAGTTTATTAGTAAACAAACTGCTTTCAATAAAGCATAGTATAGTGGTATTCTCCTTTGATGCTTTATTTGGGTTGACTTGGCGCATGCTCACACCATGTTATGACTATCCAAAGTCACCATAGCCTTTATGATCCTTTAGTTTTCAACTTGTAGTATCACTTTATGCTTTGATCAATGATATTTTGTCGCTCTGCATGATTATGGCCATTCGATACGTTTAATCCTTTGTTTTCAGCAAAACACGGTGAGATTGACAACCTCATCGCAAGTTGGGGACAGAGTTCTGTGGTTGTGTTGTGCAGGTCTCCATGTTGCTACTAGCACCGGTAGTGCGCCCTGCCAAATCTCAGCTAGTAACACCTTTGGGGTGTTTCGTTGCTCCTACTGGTTCGATTAAATCTTGGTTTCATAACTGAGGGAAACTTGCTGCTGTTCTCATCATACCTTCCTCTTGGGGTTCCCAACGAGCTCTACATCAACACCGCCATCAAGCATTTTCTGGGCGCCGTGCATTGAGCCATCAAGCATTTTTCTGGCGCCGTTGCCGGGGATTCATGGACATCTTCACAAGGCGAGTCCCTCATAACCAATCTCTTTACTTTGTTATTTTTGTTTTGCTTAGTTTCTTTTTGCTTTGTTTGTTCAAAAACACACAAAAAATTAGTTTTACAAGTTTGCTTTCTTATTTGAAAACCCAAAAAATGACTACTCTTGAAAACACTAAGTTGTGTGACTTCACTAGCACCAACAACAATGATTTTATGAGCACACCTATTGCTCCACCTGTGGCTGAAAATACTTTCTTTGAGATAAAACCTGCTTTGCTCAATCTTGTTATGAGAGAACAATTTTCTGGTATTGGTAATGAAGATGCTGCTTCCCATCTAAATAACTTTGTTGAACTTTGTGAGATGCAAAAGCATAGGGATATAGATGGTGATATTATTAAACTGAAATTGTTTCCTTTCTCTTTGAGAGGAAAAGCTAAAGAATGGTTGAATTCCTTAACTAGGAATAGTATTGATTCTTGGACTAAATGCAAAGATGCTTTCGTTGGAAAATACTATCCTCCTGCTAAGATTATATCTATGAGAAGTGAAATAATGAAGTTTAAACAACTTGATAATGAACATGTTGCTCAAGCTTGGGAAAGAATGAAATCTTTGGTAAAGAATTGTCCCACTCATGGGTATTTGCTTGGATGATTATCCAAACTTTTTATGCAGGATTGAACTATTCTTCAAGGACCCTATTGGATTCTGCTGCTGGACGTACCTTTATGACCATCACTTTGGGTGTTGCAACAAAACTTCTGGACAATATGATGGTTAATTATTCTGAATGGCATACTGAGAGACCTCCACAAGGTAATAAGGTAAATTCTGTTGAGGAAACCTCCTCCTTGAGTGATAAGATTGATAGTATTATGTCTATGCTTGTTAATGGGAAAGCCCATATTGATCCAAATAATGTTCCTTTAGCCTCCTTGGTTGCTCAAGAAGAGCAAGTTGATGTGAACTTCATAAGAAATAACAACTTTGGCAATAATGCTTATAGGAGTAATTTTGGTAACAACAATTATAAGCCATATCCTCCCAACAATGGTAATGCTTATGGAAATTCTTACAACAATAATAGGAGTGCTCCCTCTGAACTTGAAGTTATGCTTAAAGAGTTTATTAGTAAACAAACTGCTTTCAATAAAACTATTGAGGAAAAACTCTCTAATGATGAAAGAAATATAGCATCTTTGGCTGAAGCTCAATCTTCTTTGAATAAAATGGTTGCTAAACCTGAAACTAATGAGAATCCCTTTGCAGCTACTAATGCTATACAAGTAAGAATTGATGAAAATGTTAGACTATTAGCTGAATTACATGCTAAGTGGGAAAGAGAAGATGAAATTGCTAGAAACATTAGTGTTTCTACTATTACCACCACTAGTGTTGAGGCTAGTAATAGTTCTACTACTTTAGATGATAAATTTGATTTCGATCTTGATGGTTGCAATATCTCTGAAGTTATTAAGTTCCTACAAAAACTTGCTAAAAGTCCTAATGCTAGTGCTATGAACATGGCTTTTACAAAACACATTGCTGATGCTCTCATGAAGATTAAAGAAGAAAAGATGAAACATAAAGCTTCTATTCCTATAAAACAAGAAGATGGTTGGGAACCTATCATTAATATGAAAGTGAATGACTTTGATTTTAAAGCTTTATGTGATCTTGATAGTAGTGTTTCTATTATGCCTAGAAGGATTGATGATATGCTTGATTTGCCTCCACTTGAAGATTGTTATTTGAATGTCCCACTTGATGATAATGCTAAAAAGAAACTCATGGGGAGTCTTAATGATGTTCTTATTATGGTTAATAATGCCTATGTCCCTGTTGATTTCTATGTTTTGGATGTTCAATGTAATGCTTCTTGTCCTATTACTTTGGGAAAACCTTTTCTTAGAACTGTTGGTGCCATCATTGATATGAAAGAAGGCACCATTAAATATCAACTCCCACTCAAGAAAGGTATAGAACACTTCCCTAAGAAGAGAGAGAAGATTTCTTTTGCTCCTCCTATGAAAACAAAATTTGGTCTTAATGCTTCTTCATTTGAGAACACTTGATTCTTTTTCTTGCTTCTTATGCCTAACTTAAAGGCGTTAAAGAAAAGTACTTATTGGGAGATAACCCAAAAGTTTTAGATGAGTCTTGGAAGTTATTACCTCTGTAATAACCCCTCATTATCCTTTTTATTTGTTTTTTGTGCCAAGAGTAACCTCTAATGAGAGAGAAGTAATGATTGGGAAAGTTGCTTTCCCGAAACAGATTTCTGTGCTTCACCGTAAATATTCGTGTAAAATCTCTGAACGTCTTTTTGAGGCGTGAATTTTTGTGCTTCTGACCCAGGTTGTTATATAACTTTAGTTTGTTCAAAAAAAATATTTGAGCAACAGAAGGTCTTCGAAAAAAATTGTCTTTACCTGCTGGTCTGTTTTGACAGATTTCTGCCATTTTCTGCATTTGCTTCTTGTTGGTTCCTTTTTGAGTTCTTTTGGGGAATTGAGCTTTTTGAGAGAAGTGCTATAGTAGCTAATGTTCTAATGGAAGATTATTTGGTGTTAGAACTGAACCTTAAGACTTATTTATCTTGAGTGCACTAATGTTGCTAATAAAGATTGTGTGAAGTTTTGTATGAAGGAAAAAATTTCAGGTGTATGGAAGGAATGAGTAATGAGATGAAGGATGGACTAAAGCTCAAGCTTGGGGATTTCACGCATGTCGCCCCAAGAAATATCCAAGAAGTACAAGCGTCAAAGCTTGGGGATGCCCAAGGCATCCCCTTTTTCCTCAATAAAAATCCTAGGTTTCTTCCAAACACTTCATTTTTATTGTTTCATGCACAATTGTGTTGTTCTTGGCGCGTCTTCTTTTTCGTTTTCGTTTTGGTTTTTTGTTTGCTTAGTTTTCTGAATAAATTGTTGGACCCCCTCTTTCATACATTGGTTTGCAAATAGTTTTGGTTTGGTTTGGAAAAGAGTAGGACAGTTCATACTTATGTGGTAAAAAGAGCTTGTTTTTGACTGTGGCCTATGCTTTGTCATGCCATGCTTGATATTGTTTTGGCTTTATGCTTAGTATTTTTTGTTGTAGCATGACTTGTTATAAACAATTGATATTGCTTAATGTGCCTTGGATGAATCATGCGTTGTGTTAGCATATTAAAGCATAGTATAGTGGTATTCTCCTTTGATGCTTTATTTGGGTTGACTTGGCACATGCTCACACCATGTTATGACTATCTCAAGTCACCATAGCCTTTATGATCCTTTAGTTTTCAACTTGTAGTATCACTTTATGCTTTGATCAATGATGTTTTGTCGCTCTGTATGATTATGGCCATTATTGCTCTCTTAGTTTGTCGCTCCCAGTCTTTTGCTAGACTCCACAACCAAGTATGAGTTCCACTCATGCATCCAACTCCCTAAACCAAGTTATTCCAAAGAGTCCACCATACCTACCTACTAGCTTATGCTATTTCATACTGGTTCGATTAAACCTTGGTTTCATACTGAGGTAAACTTGTTGCTGTGCTCATCATACCTTCCTCTTGGGGTTCCCAATGAGCTCTACATCAACCACGCTCCAGCATTTTTCTGGCGCCATACACAGAGCCATCAGAGGCCGAGGGGGTGCTAGGGTCGGCCAGACCACCCCCTAGCGCGGGCCAGGCCTGGCCGCGCGGCCAGGTGGTGGCGGCCCCAGCCTTCTCCGTCTCAGATCCGCATCGATGACTTCCGGAAAAATAGGTACTTTGGCTTTGTCCGTCCAATCCTGAGAATATTCATTCTCGACTTTCTGGAACCAAAACAGCAGAAAAGCAGGTATGCAATGTGGCTCTTGTTAATAGGTTAGTCCAATAAATCATATGAAAAGTACTCCAAAGTGTGGACAAAACACAAGAAAGTAGATAAAACCAAGCATGGAACATCAAAAATTATAGATACATTTGCAATGTATCAACATCCCCAAGCTTAACTCATGCTCGTCCTTGAGTAGGTAAGTGATAAAAAGAAAGAATATTTTTTGAGGTGACATGCACCATCAAAGACTTGATCAAAGTATTTGTACAACATTCAAAGCTGGGATCATAGTACTTCAATCATAACATGAAATACAAAGCTCTAGAAATAAGACAAAGAAACTATGATGCAACATGAAAATGCACAAACAAAAGATTCATGAATAACAATGATTTGCAAGACGTTTGTTTGTTTCACACAAACAAAACATAGCATAATAGTATTAAGCTTGTCCCTCATAGAGTAGCAAGTATAAATGCATAGGACACCTTCAAAGTTCATAAGAGTGACTAGATACAAATAGTTTAAAACAAGCAATATCAAGTTATGCATCAATCAACTAGTCTTGGGACAATGCACATAGAACTAAGAATGGCCACTGTGCTCTCAAAGTAGGTGCATAAAGGTAGAAGGTGGAGACTCAATATAATGGTGGAAGAAGGGCCTTCATAGAAGGAAGTAGGGATTCAAGTCTCATAAAGAGCTTCCAAAAATTATATACTTATAGCTTTCAGCTCTCATTGCCCCTATCATAAGCATCTTGAAGTGATTAAGGTTAAAGTGAACAAACTATGGTGTACATGTGAAGGGTTTCGCAGCATAGTAAAACAAAATTTTCTACGGAAGCGAACAGAGGGAAAGCCAAGATCTAATCTAGGAGATGCAAACAACGAGAGAGATTGGATTAGATCTTCATACCCTTGAAGATTCATGCAATGAACGTTCGTCGGAACGTGGGTGATGTAGTCGTACTCGCTTCTCCTCCTCGCGATCCGATCCGATCTAGCACCACAAGTGGCGGTGCCTCCGTGAGATGCACACGTGCAGCACCTCGACGTCTCCTCCTTCCTCGGACCAGCAAGTATGGTGGAGAGATGGATTGGATCTACAACACGACGGCGTGGTGTATATGGTGGAGAATTTCTGCAGCAGGGCTACGCCCACAAACAGTCGGGAGGGAGAGAGGAGGGCAGCAGGGCAACTAGGGTTTGGAGGAAGGTGTGTAGGTGTGGGGAGGGGGCGCACCAGCCCTCTATATATAGAGGGGGGTGCGGCCAGCCCTTGCCCATCCTCCAAGCCTATCTCTAGTTTAAACGATTTAAACTCTCCCTTCTAGAAACCCTATCTTATCTCTAGTTTAAACGATTTAAACTTATCTAGGATCGGCTGGGCCCTATGGGGCCTTGTGCCCCTGGCCCAATGCGGCCAGGACACTCCCTCATAGGCCCATGCCCCTCCCGGAAGGTGGGGCCACGTTGGTCCCCTTCCGGAAGGTTCTAGAAGCTTCCGGTACAATACCGATTAATCCGGAACAATTCCGAACTCCAAAAACTGCACTGCCTTATATGAATCTTATTCTCCGGACCACTCCGGAACCTCTCGTGATGTCCCGGATCCCATCCGAGACTCCGAACAAAAATTCATAAACCAAGTATCCAATCTATCCTAGCGTCGAGACACGTTAAGTGTGTGACCCTGCGGGTTCGAGAATATGCAGACATGATCTTCTATCAATAATCAACAGCGGGTGCAGGCACCCATATTGACTCCCACATTCATCGATGATCATATCGGATGAACCACGATGCAGGATTCAATCAATCCCATATATATATTCCTTCGTCTCGTGATATTTTACTTGCCGAGATTCGATCATCGGTCGTCATACCTAGTTCAATCTCGTTCACGGCAAGTACTTTACTTTCATAATCCGATATCACTTTGTGATTAACTCCTTAACCACATGCTTGCAAGAGGTATTGATATCGATTACCGAGTGGGCCCAAGTATATCTCTCCGACTTGGGAGGACAAATCCCATCTCGATACATACAACCCAAGATACTTTCCGATCACCGAGAGACACCTTTATGATCACCCTCTCATAGGATGACGTTTGATGACCTCAAAGCTTTCTTCCGATACTGTGGAGTTGTATTATCTCATGGTCTAAGGAATACAATATTTGACATAGGAAAAGCTTCAAGAAAGATGAACACAAAGACACGATCTAATTGCTTCGCTTAGTTTGGGTCTGTCCACCATATCATTCTCCCAATGATATGATCTCATTATCAATTGACAACTCATGTCTATGGTTAGGAAACCTTAACCATCATTGATCAATGAGCTAGTCCATAGAGGCGTACTAGGGACACGGTGTTGTTCACAAACCACACAAGTATTAATGTTTCCGCTTAATACAATTCTAGCATGGAATATAAACTTTATCATGAACAAGAATTATAATAATAACATCTTTATTATTGCCTCTAGGGCATAATTCCAACAGTCTCCCACTTGCACTAGAGTCAATAATCTAGTTTACATTTGGCAATAATCTCACACCCATGGCACTGAGGTGCTGATCATGTTTTACACGTGGAAGAGGTTTAGTCAATGGATCTGCGACATTCAGATCTGTATGTACTTTGCTGATCTTCAGATCTCCATCTGCTATATAATCTCGGATTATATGAAACTTGCGGTTGATATGCTTGGTCTTTGGATGATATCTTGGTTCCTTAGCGAGCGCTATGGCGCCAGTGTTGTCACACAATATCTCCAGTGGGTCCAATGCACTTGGAACCACGCCAAGCTCAGTGATGAAGTTTCTGATCCAAACTCCTTCACTTGACGCTTCTGCAGCAACCATATATTCTGCTTCTACTGTAGATCCCGCGATCACGCTTTGTTTGCAGCTTCTCCAGCTCACAGCTCCTCCATTCAAAATATACACGTATCCTGTCTGAGATTTAGAATCATCCTTGTCGGTGTCGAAACTAGCATCGACGTAACCTTTTACTACGAGCTGTTCATCACCCCCATAGACTAAGAACATTTATTTAGTCCTATTCAGGTATCTTAGGATGTTCTTCACGGCTGTCCAGTGTTCCACTCCTGGATCACTTTGATATCTGCTCGTCAAACTAAGAGCATTGGACACATCCGGTCTAGTACACAGCATGGCATACATGATGGAACCTATGGCCGAGGCATAAGGCACTTTGCTCATAGCTTCCCTATCATTTACCGTAGCTGGACACTGAGCCTTGCTCAATATCTTACCTGACAACATAGGCACTGAACCTTTCAATGCTTTATCCATTCTGAACCTTTTCAGAACTTTGTCTAGGTATGTACTCTGGCTTAAAGCTATCAGGCATCTTTGTCTATCTCTATAGATTTTGATGCCCAATATATAAGCAGCTTCACCTAGGTCTTTCATTGAAAAACACTTGTTCAAATAACCCTTCACATCGTTAAGCATGTTGATGTCATTTCCAATAATCAATATGTCATCCACATATAGTACCAGAAACATCACCGAGCTCCCACTCACTTTCTTGTAGATGCAAGCTTCGTAGCAATTTGGAACAAATCCAAAGCTCTTGATCACTTGATCAAAACGAAGGTTCCAACTCCGAGATGCTTGCTTGATCCATAAATGGAGCTGAAGTTTGCATACTTTATCGGCATCCTTAGGATCGACAAAACCTTGGTTGCATCATATACAACTCTTCATCAATGTTGCCATTGAGGAAAGCAGTCTTGACATCCATTTGCCATATTTCATAATCATGAAACGCAGCAATTGCTAATAAAATCCGAATGGACTTAAACATCGCTACGGGAGAGAAAGTCTCATCGTAGTCAACACCTTGAACTTGTCGAAAACCTTTTGCGACAAGCCGTGCTTTATAGACGGTAACATTACCATCCGCTTCCGTTTTCTTCTTGAAGATCCATTTGCACTCAACGGCCTTTCGGTCACTAGGAGGGTCCACCAAAGTCCATACTTGGTTTTCGCTCATGGATCCCAATTCGGATTTCATGGCTTCTAGCCATTTCTCAGAGTCTGGGCTCATCATCGCTTCCTCATAGTTCATAGGTTCGCTGTCTTCTACTAACAAGACAGTCAAGACAGGGTTGCCGTACCACTCAGGAGGGGCACGCGACCTTGTCGACCTGCGACGTTCAGTAGCAGCATCGTCCGAAGCTTCACGATCCTTGTCATTAGCTTCCTCCATTGTTGGTGCAGGCGGCACTGGAACAATTTCAGGTGCTGCGCTACTCTCCAATTCAAGAGAAGGTTCAATAACCTCGTCTAGCTCTACTTTCCTCCCACTCACTTCTTTCGAGAGAAACTCCTTCTCAAGAAAGGAACCGTTCTTTTGACAAACACTTTGCCTTGGTTACGTGATAGAAGGTATACCCAATAGTTTCCTTAGGGTATCCTATGAAGACGCATTTCTCCGCTTTGGGTTCGAGCTTGTCCGGCATCAACTTCTTGACGTAAGCTTCGCATCCCCAAACTTTAAGAAACGACAACTTAGGTTTAGCACCAAACCACAGTTCATACGGTGTCGTCTCAACGGATTTAGATGGAGCCCTATTTAAAGTGAATGCAGCGGTTTCTAATGCATAACCCCAAAATGATAACGGCAAATCAGTAAGAGACATCATCGATCGGACCATATCTAATAGGGTTCGATTCGGCGTTCGACACACCATTGCGCTGTGGTGTTCCGGTGGCGTGAGTTGTGAAACGATTCCACTTGCTTTGAGATGCGTGAGAAAATCATAACTCAAATATTCGCCCCACGATCGGATCGTAGAAACTTAATCTTTACATTACGATGGTTCTCCACTTCATTCTGAAATTCTTTGAACTTTTCAAACGTTTCAGATTTATGTTTCATTAAATAGATATACCCATATCTACTTAAGTCATCGGTAAAAGTGAGAAAATAGCGATATCCACCGCGCGTTGAAACACTCGTCGGTCGCATACATCGGTATGTATGATTTCCAACAAGTCCGTTGCTCGCTCCATCATACCGGAGAAGCGGGTTTTGATCATCTTGCCCATGAGGCATGGTTAGCATGTGTCAAATGATTCAAAATCAAGAGACTCCAAAAGTCCATCGAATGGAGTTTCTTCATGCGCTTTACACCAATATGACCAGACTGCGATTGCCACAAATAAGTAGTATTATCACTATCTACTTTGCATCTCTTAGCCTCAATGTTATGGATGTGTGTTTCATCCCTTCGAGATTTAGAAGAAATAAACCATTCACAAGAGGTGCATGACCATAAAAGATGTTACTCATATAAATAGAACAACCATTATTCTCCGATTTAAATGAATAACCGTCTTGCAATAAACATGATCCAGAAATAATGTTCATGCTCAACGCAGGCACATAATAACATTTATTAAGGTTTAAAACTAATCCGAAGGTAAAACTAAGGAGAGCGTGCCGGCCATCACATCAACTCTTGATCCGTTGCCAGCGCGCATCGTCACCTCATTCCTCGCAAAGCCGTCTATTACGTAGCTCTGTTTGAGTTACAAATATTAGCAACCGAACCGTATCAAATACCCGGCACTACAACGAGGGCTAGTAAGGAAAACATCAAGAACATGTATATCAAATATACCTTTGATGGTGCCAGCCTTCTTGTCCGCTAAGTACTTGGACGATTCGCTTCCGGTGACCCTTGTCCTTGCAATAGAAGCACTCGATGTCCGGCTTAGGACCAGACTTGAGCTTCTTCTCGGCGAGGCAACACTTTACTGCCGCGCCTTTCTTGAAGGGCTTCTTTGCCTTTACCTTTCTTGAAGGAGGGCTTGTTGACCATCAACACATGATTATCCTTCTTGATGTCCACCTCGCAGCCTTGACTTTGCGAAGAGCTTCGGTGATCGTATCAGTGGAACCAATCTGATTATGAGTCACTACAAAACTTTTGTAGCTGGGAGGAGTGATTGCAGAACCTGTCAATCTTGAGCTCCTCTGGAATCTTGATCCGGTTGCTCAAGGCGTTGAGTGTAGCCCGACATCTTAATGGCGTGCTCACTAACGGAACTCCCTTCCTCCATCTTGCGATTAAAGAACTTCTCGGAGATCTCATATCTCTCGAACGGGCTGAGTGCGAAACATGGTTTTCAACTCTTGAGAATCTCAAAGGGCCGGGATAGTTTTCAAAACGATTTTGAAGTTCGGTTCCATAGCAAACAACATGGTGCTCTTAATCACACCATAGTCATCTTTGCACGGTGATAGACAGCTTTCTCATCAGCCGGTAGCGATTCTTGGCAGGGGGTTACCTAACGCTTTCTCAAGGACATAGTCCTTTTGTCCTTGATGAGAATGATTCTTAGATTGGGGAACCAGTTGGTGAAGTTAGACCCATTGTTTCTAAGCTTTTCTTTCTCAGCAAAAACGTTGAAGTTGAAGTTGGACTTGGCCATGTGATCTACAGTATTTGCAAGTACAATTTAGACTATGTTCATGATAAATAGTTCAACTTAATCAAATTACTAGATGAACTCCCACTAAATTCAACATCCCTCAAGTTGTTTAGTGAACACGATCCAAATTCACCACACCTAATCCGATCATCACGAGAAGAGATGTGGTTTCAATGGTGGACAACGAAGTGTCGATCATATTATTCATATGACTCATGCTTAACCTTTCGGTTCTTGTGTTCGAGGCCGTATGCGTACATGCTAGGCTCGTCAAGTTAGACCAAGTATTTCGGCGTGTGCAAAAGCGGCTTGCACCCGTTGTATGTGAGCGTAGAGTCTATAGCACCCGATCATCACGTGATGCTTGGACACGTTAACTTTCATAGCGGTGCATACTTGGGGAGAACACGGTTTTATCTTGATCTTTAAGTGAGGAATCATCTTATAATGCTACCGTCGCGATCTAAGCATAATAAGATACATAAAGGATAAACATCACATGCATATAACTTTATGTGACATGGTATAGCCAATCTTCGCAATGATCTCCATCTTGTGCGTGCCGGCATGATCTCCATCACTCCACCATGATTGCCTCCACCACGAATAGCAACTACAACTATTGCTAACTACTTAGCGACAAAGTAAAGCTATTACATGGCGTATAAGAAGTTGACTTCATGGTCATACACAATTATAAAGACAACCATATGGCTCCTGCCGGTTGTGTACTCATCGACATGCAAGTCGTGAAACATTACAAAACATGATCATCGTATACAATATACACATCACATCTTGGGCCATACCATATCACGAAAACACTCCTGCAAAAACAAGTTAGACGCCTCTACTTTGTTGTTGCATGTTTTACGTGGCTTATGGGAGTAGATGCTAAGAGCGATTCTTACCTACGGAAAGACACAACGGTGATATTATGGTTGCCAAACTCCGGTGTTAATCCCATGACAACTATAGTGAGAGGCGGCATCCACCAGCCGCATGTGTGGTACAAGCCACACGTCAAGTGCGAGCGGTCTCATGACGATGTCACGTAAGGTTGGCCTGGACGCTTCAATCTCACTATCCGCGTCATAAGAAGAACACAAACAAGAGGCTTGCAAGAAAACATCAACGCCCGCAACAACCATGTTGCGTTCTACTCGTGAATCACATCTACGCATAGATCTAGCTCGATACCGAAGGGTTTCAGCATAGTAAAACAAAATTTTCTACGGAAGCGAGCGGAGGAAAGCCAAGATCTAATCTAGGAGATGCAAACAACGAGAGAGATTGGATTAGATCTTCATACCCTTGAAGATTCGCATAGCGAACGTTAAATCCGGGCGTGGGTGATGTAGTCGTACTCGCTTCTCCTCCTCGCGATCCGATCCGATCTAGCACCACAAGTGGCGGTGCCTCCGTGAGATGCACACGTGCAGCACCTCGACGTCTCCTCCTTCCTCGGACCAGCAAGTATGGTGGAGAGATGGATTGGATCTACAACACGACGGCGTGGTGTATATGGTGGAGAATTTCTGCTGAGGCTTCGCCTACAAACAGTCGGGAGGGAGAGAGGAGGGCAGCAGGGCAACTAGGGTTTGGAGGAAGGTGTGTAGGTGTGTGGGAGGGGGCGCACCAGCCCTCTATATATAGAGGGGGGGTGCGGCCAGCCCTTGCCCATCCTCCAAGCCTATCTCTAGTTTAAACGATTTAAACTCTCCCTTCTAGATAGACTATCTTGTCTCTTGTTTAAACGATTTAAACTTATCTAGGATGGGCTGTGCCCTTTGGGGGCTTGTGCCCCCAATGCGCCAGGACACTCCCTCATAGGCCCATGCCCCTCCCGGAAGGTGGGGCCACGTTGGTCCCCTTAGGAAGGTTCTAGAAGCTTCGGTACAATACCGATTAATCGGAACAATTCGAACTCCAAAACTGCCTTTGCCTTATATGAATCTTATTCTCCGGACCACTCCGGAACCTCTCGTGATGTCCCGGATCCCATCCGAGACTCGAACAAAATTCATAAACCAAGTATCCAATCTATCCTAGCGTCGAGACACGTTAAGTGTGTGACCTGAGTTCGAGAATATGCGAGACATGATCTTCTATCAATAATCAACGGGGTGCAGGCACCCATATTGACTCCACACATTCATAGATGATCATATCGGATGAACCACGATGCCAGGATTCAATCAATCCCATATATATATTCCTTCGTCTCGTGATATTTTACTTGCGAGATTCGATCATCGATGCCGTCATACCTAGTTCAATCTCGTTCACGACAAGTACTTTACTCGTTCATAATCCGATATCACTTTGTGATTAACTCCTTAACCACATGCTTGCAAGAGGTGTTGATATCGATTCGAGTGGGCCGAAGTATATCTCTCCGACTTGGGAGGACAAATCCCATCTCGATACATACAACCCAGCGGATACTTTCCGATCACACAGAGACACCTTTATGATCACCCTCTCATAGGATGACGTTTGATGACCTCAAATCTTTCTTCCGATACCAGGGAGTTGTATTATCTCATGGTCTAAGGAATACAATATTTGACATAGGAAAAGCTTCGCAAAGATGAACACAAAGACACGATCTAATTGCTTCGCTTAGTTTGGGTCTGTCCACCATATCATTCTCCCAATGATATGATCTCATTATCAATTGACAACTCATGTCTATGGTTAGGAAACCTTAACCATCATTGATCAATGAGCTAGTCCATAGAGGCGTACTAGGGACACGGTGTTGTTCACAAACCACACAAGTATTAATGTTTCCGCTTAATACAATTCTAGCATGGAATATAAACTTTATCATGAACAAGAATTATAATAATAACATCTTTATTATTGCCTCTAGGGCATAATTCCAACAACATGCTTAACGAAGTATAAGTTAGAAATCTCATGTCCCTTGTATACGAGTGTTGGGTTCGCAGCATAGAAAACAAAAAATTTCCTACGATGAGAACTACACGCCAAGATCTATCTACTAGGTACAAAGCAACGGGTGGACATACATCCAACGAGAACTTACCCTCGAAGACAACGAGTTTTGTTAACAAGTAGGAACTCATGGTTTATGTAGTCGTACACTTGCCGATCTCAAGATCGAGTGGAAGTCCGAGCGCCGCAACTCAGCAGCGCATCCGTACTCGCACACACGTTCAAGCTACCGGACAACCTCCACCTCCTCGCTCCAGCGATCCAGCGGAAGCAGCAACTCCTTCCAGATGAAATGCCACCGGAAACATGTATCTCGCTAATCCGGGACCATGGGGGAATAATTCTAGAGGGGGAGAGAGATCCTTCACAAGGAGGTGTGTGGAAGAAGGAGGAAGAGGGTGGCCTTTTATAGGAGGAGGGGGGTACCCCCTCTCTCCATGGCCGGCGCATGGGGGGGTGACCCCGCACCTCCCCCATTCATGTGGTGGTAACCCCTCCACATTAAAATGCCTCTTCACATTCCCCTTTAAAGTCCCTACTTTAAATGCATTAAAATTCTCCAGGTTTAATGCTCTCTCATTTAATAAAACTCTTTTATTAAATTTATTTAGAATTTTGTTAATTACTTTAATTAACAAACATTCACATATAGCCCCTTGCAATATTTCAATATCACATGCAGAACCACATTCTGCAATTTCACCCAAAACAATTTCCGGTTTCTATCGAAACAATTCCTCCGCTTTGCAATTCTTTCGTCTGAAACATATGTGCTCCAAAATGGTGTCCGGTAACTCTTAAGTGTGTCACCCTATGGTTCGCGAATAATGCAGACATGATTGAGACTCCTCTCAGATCAATAGTCAGAAGCGGGACCTGGAGATCCATACTGACTCTTGCATATTCAACGATGACTTCTGTGATCGTGAGAACCTTTAATGCTTGTAACTAAATCCCTTTGTCTCTTGATATAATACATGTCCGAGATTCGATCATCGATATCCAAATATCTAGTTTGATCTCGTTACCTACATGCACTCTTTTCTCGTTCCCGTGATATAACATTCTAGTGATCACATCACTTGCTTGCAAGCTATCTCAATGTGATATCACCGAGAGGGACCAGAGTATATCTATCCGTCATCGGGATTGACAAATTCCACTCTTGATCCATGAGCCTCACCATAACACCTTCGTAGTACTGAACCCATCTTTATAGTCACCCTATTACGGTGTGACGTTTGATGTTATCAAGATACTCTTCAGGTGTTAGCAATTAACATGATCTCATGGTCTAAGGATAAAGATTACTTCGTATGATGTTATAGCTATATAAACATAATGACTTGATCGTAATGTTATACGTCGGATGAATGTTCATCACATCATTCCACCAATGGTGTAACCTTGTTATTAATAACATCCAATGTCCATGATTAGGAAACCTTGATCATCTTGTTAATCAACAAGCTAGTCTATAAGAGAGGCATAACTAGGAACCCTTTTTGTTTATTAAACACACATGTATTGATGTTTCCGATCAATACAATTCTAGCATGCAAAATAAACATCTATCATATATAAGGAATACATAATAATAACTTTATTATTGCCTCTCAGGGCATATTTCCTTCAGTCTCCCACTTGCACTAGAGACAATAATCTAGTTCACATAGTAATAAATCTAACACCCATGGAGTTCTGGTGTTGATCATGTTTTGCCCTAGGGAGAGCTTTAGTCAACGGATCTGCTACATTTAGGTCCGTGTGTACTTTACAAATCTTTATATCTCCATCCTTGACATGCTCGCGGATGGAGTGAAACCAGCGCTTAATATGCTTGGAATTCTTGTGAGACCTCGGTTCCTTTGCGTTGGCTATGGCTCCATTGTTGTCACAATAGATCACCATCGGGTCCAACGCACTAGGAACCACACCTAGTTCCGTAATGAACTCTTTCATCCAAACCGCTTCTGCGCGCTTACGAAGCAGCAACATATTCCGCCTCCATCGTTGATCCAGCCACCACAGTTGTTTGGAACTCCTCCAACTAGCGCTGCTCCGTTCAAGAAATACGTGTCGGATTGAGACTTAGAGTCATCCGGATCGGTGTCAAAGCTAGCATCGACATAACACTTAGCGACTAGCTCTTCTTCACCTCCGTATATAAGAAACATATCCCTAATTCTTCTCAAGTACTTGAGGATGTTCTTGACCGCTATCCAGTGTTCGAACTGGATCGATTGGTACCTACAAGTCAAACTAATAGCATGTGCCACATCCGGTCTTGTACATAACATGGCATACATAATAGAGCCTATGGCCGAGGCATAGGAGATCTTATCCACATCTCTCTTTCTTCCGTCGTAGCCGGACTTTGAGTCTTACTCAATGTCTTGCCTTGCAACATAGGTAAGAACCCCTTCTTACTTTCGTCCATATTAAACTTCTTTAATATCTTATCAAGGTATGTACTATGCGATAGCCCAATTAGGCTCCTTGATATATCTCTATAGATTTTAATGCCTAATATATATGACGCTTCACCAAGGTCTTTCATCGAAAATTTGCTGTTTAGATAACTTTTAACACTGTTTAAAAGATCTATATCATTTCCAATCAATAATATGTCATCCACATATAATATCAGAAATGCTACATTGCTCCCACTCACTTTATTGTAAATACAAGCCTCTCCATAAGTTTGGACAAATCCAAACTCTTTGATCACCTCATCAAAGTGGAGATTCCAACTCCGGGATGCTTGCTTCAGTCCATAGATGGATCGCTGAAGTTTGCATACCTTATTAGCATCCTTAGGATCGACAAAACCCTTAGGTTG
Organism: Avena insularis; assembly: GCA_023614405.1. Lineage (NCBI taxonomy): Eukaryota > Viridiplantae > Streptophyta > Magnoliopsida > Poales > Poaceae > Avena > Avena insularis. Next base: position 34,404,364 of record CM042696.1, on the reverse strand, counting down.
TATCATATACAACTCTTCTTCAATATTACCATTGAGGAGCAGCGGTTTTGACATCCATCTGCCATATTTCATAATCGAAATATGCAGCAATTGCTAACATAATCCTAACCGACTTAAGCATCGCTACAGGAGAGAATGTCTCATCGTAGTCAACTCCTTGAATTTGTTGAAACCCCTTTGCGACAAGTCGAGCCTTATAGATGGTCACATTACCATCAGCATCAGTTTTTCTTTTGAAAATCCATTTATTCTCAACGGCGTTTCGATCGTGAGGTAAGTCCACCAAGGTCCAAACTTGGTTATCGTACATGGATTCCATCTCGGATTTCATGGCTTCTAGCCATTTGTTGGAATCCGGGCTCATCATTGCTTCTTCATACGTCACAGGATCATCCATTTCATCAACCATGAAATTCACAACAGGATTGCCGTACAGTTCAGGAGCTGCACGTGTCCTGCTTGACCTGCAAGGTTCGGTAGTGTCCTCTTTCGGAGTTTCATGATCAATATCATTGCTCTCTCTCTCTTCATTAGGTGAATTCAACTCCGAAACAACTTCCAGTGCTGCGCTACTCGCCATTTCAAAGAAAAGAAGGTTCAATAACCTCTTTGAGTTCTACCTTCCGACTACTCACACCTTTCGCGAGAAACTCCTTCTCAAGAAAGGATCCATTCTTGGCAACAAAAACTTGCCCTCGGATCTGTGATAGAAGGTATACCCAATCGTTTCCTTAGGGTATCCTATGAAGACGCATTTTTCCGTTTTGGGTTCGAGTTTATCCGGCTGAAGTTTCTTCACATAAACATCGCACCCCCAAACTTTAAGAAATGACAACTTAGGTTTATTTCCAAACCATAATTCATACGGTGTCGTTTCAACGGATTTAGATGGTGCCCGATTTAAAGTGAATGCAGCTGTTTCCAGTGCATAACCCCAAAATGACAGTGGCAAGTCAGTCAAAGACATCATAGATCAAACCATATCCAATAAGGTACGATTACGATGTTCCGACACACCATTACGTTGTGGTGTTCCGGTAGGCGTGAGTTGTGAAACTATTCCACACTCTTTCATGTGTGTGCTAAACTCGTAACTTAGATACTCTCCTCCACGGTCAGACCGTAGAAATTTGATCTTTTTATTACGATGTTTTTCCACTTCATTCTGAAATTCCTTGAACTTTTCAAAAGTTTCAGACTTGTGTTTCATCAAATAGATATACCGGTATCTACTCAAATCATCCGTGAAAGTAACAAAATAACGATATCCACCTCGCGCTGACACACTCATTGGTCCACACACATCAGTATGTATGATTTCTCATAAATCTGTCGCCCGTTCCATTGAACCGGAAAACGGCGTTCTAGTCATCTTGCCCATAAGGCATGGCTCACATGTATCAAATGATTCAAAATCAAGTGATTCCAAAAGTCCATCAGAATGGAGTTTCTTCATGCGTTTAACACCAATATCACCTAGATGACAGTGCCACATATATGCAGATATATCATTATTAATCTTTTTAGCATTAACATTATGAATGTGTGTAATATTACTATCGAGATCCATCAGAAATAAACCATTCAACATAGGTGCATGACCATAAAAGATATCATTCTTATAAATCGAACAACCATTGTTTTCAGATTTAAAGGAATGACCACTTTGCGTCAAACACGATCCGGATACAATGTTCATACTCAGTGCAGGCACCAAATAACAATTACTTAGGTTTATAACTAATCCCGATGGCATATGGAGAGGTAGCGTCACGACGGAGATCACATCAACTTTTGATCCATTGCCGACCCGCATCCTAACCTCATCCCTTGCTAGTTGTCGCTTGTTCCGTAGCCCCTGAACCGAGTTACATATATTAGCAACCGATCCCGTATCAAATACCCAGGTGCTACTGCGAGTACTAGTCAAGTACACATCAATAACATGTATATCACATATACCTTTGTTTGCCTTGCCGGACTTCTTGTCCGCCAAATACTTGGGGCAATTGCGCTTCAATGGCGATCCCTTGCAATAGTAACACTCGATTATCGGACTTAGGGCCAGCTCGGGGTTTTCTTTTCGGCAACAGATTTGCCACCCTTCTTTCCCTTGTTCTTGCCTTTCTTGTCCTTCTTGAAACCGGTGGTCCTATTGATCATCAACACTTGATGTTCTTTCCTAATCTCCACTTCTGCGGTCTTAAGCATTGACAGAAGCTCAGGAAGAGTCTTCTTCATGCCCTGCATATTATAGTTCATCACGAAGCTCTTGTATCTAGGTGGCAGAGATTGGGGAACATGATGTATGCCCAAGTCAATGGGAATCGTTATTCCCAAGGACACAAGCTTATCGGTGTACCCAAACATTTTGAGTACATGCTCACTAACGGAGCTGTTCTCCTCCATCATGCAGCTAAAGAACTTTTCAGTAGCATTATAACTCTCTACGGCAGCATGGGTATCGAAAATCATTTTCAATTCTCCCATGGTATCAAAGGCATTGCCATTTTCAAAACGCTTTCAAAGTTTTGGCTCTAGCCCATACAGTATGCCGCAATGAACTAAGTTGTGGTCCTCCTGACGAGTCATATAGACATCCTTTTCCTTGTCAGGGGCATCAGGAGCTGGTGGGGGGCCTAGCGGCGCATCTAGCACATATTGCTTTTGTGCAGCAGTGAGGAGAATCCTCAAATTCACAGCCCAGTTGGTGAAGTTGCTACCATTCGCAGCAAGTTTCTCTTTCTCCATGAACACATTGAAATTAAAAGCAGGTGGTGCCATCTACAACAGAATTTGTAAAGTTTATTTAGACTAAGTTTATGATAGATTGAGTTCAACTAATACAAATTACTAATGAACTCCCACTCAAAAACGACATCCCTCGTGTCCTTTTGGTGATTACATGAACCAAATCCACTACACCAAGTCCGATCATCACGTGAGTTGATGTAGCTTCAAAGGCGAGAATCTATATGGGCATCATATCAACTATATGACTCATGCTTAACCTTTCGGTCCGTGTTCCGAAGCCATGTCTATACATGCTAGGCTCGCCAAGTAAGAACCTTAGTATTCGCGTGTGTAAAACTGTCTTACACCCATTCCTATGAAAGCGTAGATTCGAGTACACCCGATCATCACATGATGTCCCGAAACACGATCCATAGAACGGTGCATACTTAAGGAAGAACACATTTTTATCTTGATATCTAAATGAGGGATCATCTTATAATGCTACAGAAAGCGCCAAACTAGCAGTATAAGATGCTAACATCTAATGTGTAAAGTGAGATGATATGGTCCATGCATTTGATCTCTATCACTTGCATCGTGGTATGATCTCTATCATTCCTTTGTGTGTAAGGCCAAGGTCTATGGAACTTACGTTGAGTGTGTTGTAAGAGTATCATACATCTACTTACAACAATACCATATCAATACACTAGCCCAACAACGATCTAAACTAGGCGCCTCTAATTTATCAATTGCAAGTTTTCGTGGCTTAGGGCTTTGGAGATAGAACCGTTCTCACCTCTGAACATGAACCACGAGGATAACTAAGTTATTAGCAACTCGTTGTAAATCAGATATTGACTATAGTAGGAGAGCAGACACCGCCACCACTTATGCAAAACAAGTTGCATGTCAGTCGTGGAACCGGTCTCATGTACGATGACATGTAAGGTTGGTCCGGGCCGCTTCATCCCACTATGCCACCAATATCCAAAATACATAGAAGATGCAATAACATGATCATCATTGCCCACATATAAACATATGTGTACTACCCGTGCAAAGCACCTACGCATAGATCAGGCTCTGACACCACTGTTGGGTCCGTAGCATAGAATTTTTTTTCCTATGATGAGAACTACACGCCAAGATCTATCTACTAGGTACAAAGCAACGGGTGGACATACATCTAACGAGAACTTACCCTCGAAGACAACGAGTTTTTTTAACGAGTAGGAACTCGTGGTTGATGTAGTCGTACACTTGCCGATCTCAAGATCGAGTGGAAGTTCGAGCGTGGCAACTCAGCAGCGCATTCGTACTCGCACACATGTTCAAGCCACCGGACAACCTCCACCTCCTCGCTCCAGCGATCCAGCGGAAGCAGCAACTCCTTCTAGACGAAATGCCACCAGGAACATGTATCTCGCTAATCCGAGACCATGGGGGAATAATTCTAGAGGGGGAGAGAGATCCTTCACAAGGAGGTGTGTGGAAGAAGGAGGAAGAGGGTGGCCTTTTATAGGAGGAGGGGGGTACCCCCTCTCTACATGGCCGGTGCATGGGGGGGTGACCCCTCACCTCCCCCATTCATGTGGTGGTAACCCCTCCACATTAAAATGCCTCTTCACATTCCCCTTTAAAGTCCCTACTTTAAATGCATTAAAATTCTCCAAGTTTAATGCTCTCTCATTTAATAAAACTCTTTTATTAAATTTATTCAGAATTTTGTTAATTACTTTAATTAAAAAACATTCACATATAGCCCCTTGCAATATTTCAATATCACATGCAGAACCACTTTCTGCAATTTCACCCGAAACAATTTCCGGTTTCTATCGAAACAATTCCTGCGCTTTGCGATTCTTTTGTCTGAAACATATGTGCTCCAAAATGGTGTCCGGTAACTCTTAAGTGTGTCACCCTACGGTTCGCGAATAATGCAGACATGATTGAGACTCCTCTCAGATCAATAGTCAGAAGCGGGACCTGGAGATCCATACTGACTCCTGCATATTCAACGATGACTTCTGTGATTGTGAGAACCTTTAACGCTTGTAACTAAATCCCTTTGTCTCTTGATATAATACATGTCTGAGATTCGATCATCGGTATCCAAATACCTAGTTTGATCTCGTTACCGACATGCACTCTTTTCTCGTTCCCGTGATATAACATTCTAGTGATCACATCACTTGCTTGCAAGCTATCTCAATGTGATATCACCGAGAGGGCCCAGAGTATATCTATCCGTCATCGGGATTGAAAAATTCCACTCTTGATCCATGAGCATCAACATAACACCTTCGTAGTACTGAACCGATCTTTATAGTCACCCTGTTACGGTGTGATGTTTGATGTTATCAAGATACTCTTCAGGTGTTAGCAATTAACATGATCTCATGGTCTAAGGATAAAGATTACTTCGTATGATGTTATAGCAATATAAACATAATGACTTGATCGTAATGCTATACTTCGGATGAATGTTCATCACATCATTCCACCAATGGTGTGACCTTGTTATTAATAACATCCAATGTCCATGATCAGGAAACCTTGATCATCTTGTTAATCAACAAGCTAGTCTATAAGAGAGGCATACCTAGGAACCCTTTTTGTTTATTAAACACACATGTATTGATGTTTCTGATCAATACAATTCTAGCATGCAAAATAAACATCTATCATATATAAGGAATACATAATAACAACTTTATTATTGACTCTCAGGGCATATTTCCTTCAACGAGGGCCTCTCCTCATGCTACTCAAGTTTAGTCACCGGTAAGTTCTTGTCATTGTAAGTACATGTGTATCATTGAGAACCACCAACGGGGTACCCCTTGCCTGATGATACGGAAGAATCGCCATATCAAACTGACAAGGCAAGCAAACAACGAGCATCTCAACAATCTTCTTATTTACCATGGGAATATGGTGTTTTTTTCTCTCTTTCCTCTTTTCATAATATCTCTTTTTTTTCCTTTTCTCTTTTTTTTCTCAATATAGGACTCTTTTTTTATAAGAACAATGCTTCATAGATAGCTCATTATGGTTACGCTGCAGGTTTCCACCATGTCAGCATGGATTACACCAGCGGCCCAGGCGTTTCTCTAACACATATACATAACTCCATGGACTTACAAGCTCCCCTTTCATTTCACACCGACGACATCCATATACAAAAGAGCATGATATCAACTAGGTACAAGTACCAAGTGCAATGTTGAAAACGTTCCCCATGACAGCATGGTTCTGCTAATTCCCAACAAATAAGTGCAAGCGTATACAACATAGACGACACAATGGTTCAAGTTTATTAAGGGCAAGAAAAATTAAAGTGTGCCATCAAGTTCGTGAGAGCTTTAATCACTAGTTTTCTCATAACAAGTTTAATTTGTAAGGTAAACAAAAGCATGAATATACTTGGAATAGCTTAAGCTAGTAGGTAGGTATGGTGGACTCTTTGGAATAACTTGGTTTAGGGAGTTGGATGCATGAGTGGAACTCATACTTGGTTGCGGAGGCTAGCAAAAGACTGGGAGTGACAAACTAAGAGAGCAATAATGGCCATAATCATGCAGAGCGACAAAACATCATTGATCAAAGCATAAAGTGATACTACAAGTTGAAAACTAAAGGATCATAAAGGCTATGGTGACTTGAGATATTCATAACATGGTGTGAGCATGCGCCAAGTCAACCCAAATAAAGCATCAAAGGAGAATACCACTATACTATGCTTTAATATTCTAAAACAACGCATGATTCATCCAAGGCACATTAAGCAATCTCAATTGTTTATAACAAGTCATGCTACAACAAAGAATACTAAGCATAAATCCAAAACAATATCAAGCATGGCATGACAAAGCATAGGCCACAGTCAAAAACAAGTTCTTTTTACCACATAAGCATGAACTTTCCTACTCTTTTCCAAACCAAACCAAACTATTTGAAAACCAAGGTATGAAAGAGGGGGTCCAACCAATTTATTCAGAAAACTAAGCAAACAAAAGCAAAAGAAAAACCAAAACAAAAACAAAAAAGAAGACGCTCCAAGAACAACACAACTGTGCATGAAACAATAAAAATGAAGCGTTTGGAAGAAACCTGAGATTTTTAATGATGAAGAAGGGGATGCCTTAGGCATACCCAACCTTTGACGCTTGTACTTCTTGGATATTTCTTGGGGTGACACGTGTGACATACCCAAGCTTGAGATTTAGTCCATCCTTCATCTCATTACTCATTCCTTCCATACACGTGAAATTTTTCCTTCATACAAAACTTCACACAATCTTTATTAGCAACATTAGTGCACTCAAGATAATAGGTCTTAAGGTTCAGTTCTAACACCAAATAAACTTCCATTAGAACACTAGATACTATAGCACTTCTTTCAAAAAGCTCAATTCCCCAAAAGAACTCAAAAAGGAACCAACAAGAAGCAAATGCAGAAAATGGCAGAAATCTGTCAAAACAGACCAGCAGGTAAAGACGAATTTTTTCTAAGACCTTATGTTGCTCAAATGAAAAGGTGTTGAACTAACGAAATTTATATAACAACCTGGGGCAGAAGCACAAAAATTCACGCCTCAAAAGGACGTTCAGAAAGTTTACATGAATTTTTACGGTGAAGCACAGAAATCTGTTTCGGGACAGCAACTTTCCCAATCATTACTTATCTCTCATTAGAGGTTACTCTTGGCACAAAAAGCAAATAAAAAGGATAAGGAGCGGTTATTACAGAGGTAATAACTTCCCAAACTCATCTAAAACTTTTGGGTTATCTCGCAATAAGTACTTTTCTTTAACGCCTTTAAGTTAGGCATAAGAAGCAAGAAAAAGAATCAAGTGTTCTCAAATGAAGAAGCATTAAGATTAAATTTTGTTTTCATAGGAGAAGCAAAAGAAATCTTCCCTCTCTTCTTAGGGAAGTGTTCTATACCTTTCTTGAGTGGGAGTTGATATTTAATGGTGCCTTCTTTCATATCAATAATGGCACCAACAGTTCTAAGAAAAGGTCTTCCCAAAGTAACAGGACAAGAAGCATTGCATTGAACATCCAAAACATAGAAATCAACAGGGACATAAGCATTGTTAACCATAATAAGAACATCATTAAGACTCCCCATGAGTTTCTTTTTAGCATTATCATCAACTGGGACATTCAAATAACAATCTTCAAGTGGAGGCAAATCAAGCATATCATAAATCCTTCTAGAAATAATATCAAGATCACATAAAGCTTTGAAATCAAAGTCATTCACTTTCATATTAATGATGGGTTCCCAACCATCTTCTTGTTTTATAGGAATAGAAGCTTTATGTTTCATCTTTTCTTCTTTAATCTTTATGAGAGCATCAGTAATGTGTTTTGTAAAGGCCATGTTCATAGCACTAGGATTGGGACTTTTTGCATGCTTTTGTAGGAACTTAATAACTTCAAAGATATTGCAACCATCAAGATCAAAATCAAAATTATCATCTAAAGTAGTAGAACTATTACTAGCCTTAACACTAGTGGTGGTAATAGTAGAAACACTAATGTTTCTAGCTATTTCATTTCCCACTTAGCATGTAATTCAGCTAATTGTCTAACATTTTCATCTATTCTTACTTGTATGGCATTAGTAGCTGCAAAGGGACTATCATTAGTTTCAGTTTTAGCAGCCATTTTTTCAAAGAAGATTGAGCTTCAGCCAAAGATGCTATATTTCTTTCAACATTAGAGAGTTTTTCCTCAATAGTTTTATTGAAAGCAGTTTGTTTAATAATAAAATCTTTAAGCATAACTTCAAGTTCAGAGGGAGCACTCCTATTATTGTTGTAAGAATTTCCATAAGCATTACCATTGTTGGGAGGATATGGCTTATAATTGTTGTTACTGATACATTGCAAATGTATCTATAATTTTTGATGTTCCATGCTTAGTTTTATCCACTTTCTTGTGTTTTGTCCATACTTTGGAGTACATTCCATATGATTTCTTGGACTAACCTATTAACAAGAGCCACAGTGCCAACTGCCTGTTTCCTGCTATTTTTGGTTCCAGGAAAGTCAGAAAATGAATATTCTCGGAATTGGATGGGACAAAAGCCAAAGTGCCTATTTTTCCAGAAGTCATCAGATGCAAGAATATTGCAGGAGGCGGACACACCACCTGGCACATGGCCAGGCTTGGCAGCGCCAGGTGGTGTGGTGGCCCCTGGCACCCCCTCGGCCTCCCCTTCCGCCTATAAGATGCCCTCGGGACAAAAACCCTAAGGACCCAATCAAAAATCCACGAAAGAGTCTTTAGCCGCCGTCATCTCCATCCCTAGATCGGGAGGGATCTGAAGCTCTTCCTGGCACCCGCGGAGAGGGAATTCACCACAGGCCTTCTTCATCATCATGCAAGCCTCGGTGTGATGCGTGAGTAGTTCATCCTTGGACTACGGATCCATGTAGTAGCTAGATGGCTGGTTCTCCTCCTTTGTGCTTTCATGTCTAGATCTTGTGAGCTCCGTTCATGATCAAGATCATCTATTTGTAATTCTGCATGTTGTGTTTGCGGGGACCTGATGGATATTGAGATGCTATTTCAGATTGATTATTGATTCTATCATGTCTTTGTTATTTGTTATCTTGCATGCTTTCCGTTGTTAGTAGCTATCTTGGCCAAGTAGATGCTAGCAACTCCAAGAGTTAGTATTTATGCTCGATAGTGGGTTCATGCCTCTGGTAATCTGGGGAAGTGATAGAAATATCTAAGGTACTAGCTGTGATGTTGCTACTAGGGAGAAAACAACTATCATTTGTTCATAGAACAATCGTATTGTTTACTTTACACGCAGTTCGTAAAGCAATAATCTGTTGCTTACAACTTAATACTGGAGGGGGTTCGGATGATAACCTGAAGGTGGATTATTAGTCATAGATGCAGTTGGATGGCGGTCTATGTATAATGTTGTAATGCCCAATCGAATCCCAAAGGAATCAAGATGATTAGTATATGCATGTATTGCTTTCTCGATGTTTGTCAATTGCCCCGCTGTAATTTGTTCACCCGGCATGTTATCTATCTTAAGGAGAGCCACCTCTAGTGAACTATGGATCCCGGTCCTTTTTCTTTACATACAATCTATAAACTGTTTACTGTTTTGTGTTTACTTTCTGCAAACTATTATTTCTTTCCATTCGATACGTTTAATCCTTTGTTTTGCACAAAACACGGTGAGATTGACACCCTCATCGCAAGTTGGGGACAAAGTTCTGTGGTTGTGTTGTGCAGGTCTCCACGTTGCTACTAGCACCGGTAGTGCGTCCTGTTAAGGCTTAGCTAGCAACACCTTTGGGGTGTTTCCTTGCTCCTACTAGTTCGATTAAACCTTGGTTTCATAACTGAGGGAAACTTGCTATTGTGCTCATCATACCTTCCTCTTGGGGTTCCCAACGAGCTCTACATCAGCACTTCAAGACATCTTTAAGGCCATTAACCGAGCCATCAAGCATTTTTCCTAAAAGCCGGGAGTCAAGGACATCTTCACAAGGAGAGTCCCTCATAACCAATCTCTTTACTTTATTATTTTTGTTTTTCCTAGTTTCTTTTTGCTTTGTTTGCTTGTTTCATTATCAAAAACACAAAAAAATTAGTTTTACTAGTTTGCTTTATTATTTGAAAACACACAAAAATTAAGTCTCCTTTAGTTGTCACCCCTTCCTTAGCTCACCATGTTGATCCCTAAATTCACCCTGAAAGACCTTTCAATTGGTAGTGGTCTATAATTGGGAAAGATAATATTGAAGAATTCTTTAATCATGTTAGTAAACATGAGGATACTAAGGATAGGTCCCTTGCAGAACTTGCTCCAAACTATGAGATTGCTGCAGCTTCTTTAATTCATATGTTAAAAGCTAGGAAAGTCTTTGAACGTTTCAATATGCTAGGCTCATGTGTAGATGTTGTTGGTACACGAGAAAAGATGAACAAAACCAAACCTAATGGGGAGGAACCTAAGATACCAATACCCTTTAAACTAGTAGCAATACATGATGCCATAGAAAAGAATCTTGTTTGGATTGTTCCTGCAAACCCTTTTGATGAGAATAGTGAACCTAAGAGCATTGAGAGAGGATCCTCTAGAACTTATTTGGATGATATACTTTGCCTTGTTGAAGATATTTCTGGTATTAATCTTAATGCTTCTTCATTTGAGAACACTTGATAATTTTTCTTGCTTCTTATGCCTAACTTAAAGGCGTTAAAGAAAAGTACTTATTGGGAGATAACCCAAAAGTTTTAGATGAGTCTTGGAAGTTATTACCTCTGTAATAACCTCTCCTTGTCCTTTTTATTTGTTTTTTGTGCCAAGAGTAACCTCTAATGAGAGAGAAGTAATGATTGGGGAAGTTGCTGTCCCAAAACAGATTTATGTGCTTCACCGTAAAAATTCATGTAAAATCTCTGAACGTCTTTTTGAGGCGTGCATTTTTGTGCTTATGACCCAGGTTGTTATCTAACTTTAGTTAGTTCAATTTTTTTTTATTTGAGCAACAGAAGGTCTTCGAAAAAATTCGTCTTTACCTGCTGGTCTGTTTTGACAGATTTCTGTCATTTTCTGCATTTGCTTCTTGTTGGTTCCTTTTTGAGTTCTTTTGGGGAATTGAGCTTTTTGAGGGAAATTCTACAATAGCTAGTATTCTAATGGAAGTTTATTTGGTGTTATAACTGAACCTTAATACCTTTTATCTTGAGTGCACTAATGTTGCTAATAAAGATTGTGTGAAGTTTTGTATGAAGGAAAAAATTTCAGGTGTATGGAAGGATTGAGTAATGAGATGAAGGATGGACTAAATCTCAAGCTTGGGGATGCCACGCGTGTCACCCCAAGAAATATCCAAGAAGTACAAGCGTCAAAGCTTGGGGATGCCCAAGGCATCCCCCTCTTCATCAATAAAAATCCCAGGTTTCTTCCAAACGCTTCATTTTTATTGTTTCATGCATAGTTGTGTTGTTCTTGGAGCATCTTCTTTTTTGTTTTCATTTTGGATTTTTGTTTGATTTTGTTTGCTTAGTTTTCTGAATAAATTGGTTGGACCCCCTCTTTCATACATTGGTTTGCAAATAGTTTGGTTTGGTTTGGAAAAGAGTAGGAAAGTTTATACTTATGTGGTAAAAAGAGCTCGTTTTTGACTGTGACCTATGCTTTGGCATGCCATGCTTGATATTGGTTTGTCTTTATGCTTAGTATTATTTGGTGTAGTATGACTTGTTATAAACAATTGAGATTGCTTAATGTGCCTTGTATGAATCATGCGTTGTTTTAGAATATTAAAGCATAGTATAGTGGTATTCTCCTTTGATGCTTTATTTGGGTTGACTTGGCGCATGCTCACACCATGTTATGACTATCTCAAGTCACCATAGCCTTTATGATCCTTTAGTTTTCAACTTGTTGTATCACTTTATGCTTTGATCAATGATGTTTTGTCGCTCTACATGATTATGGACATTATTGCTCTCTTAGTTTGTAGCTCCCAGTCTTTTGCTAGCCTGCACAACAAAGTATGAGTTCCACTCATGCATCCAACTCCCTAAACCAAGTTATTCCAAAGAGTCCACCATACCTACCTACTAGCTTATGCTATTCCAAGTATATTCATGCTTTTGTTTACCTTCCAAATTAAACTTGTTATGAGAAAACTAGTGATTAAAGCTCTCACGAACTTGATGGCACACTTTACTTTTCTTGCCCTTAATAAACTTGAAACATTATGTCGTCTATGTTGTATATGCTGCACTTATTTGTTGGGAATTAGCAGAACCATGCTTTCATGGGGAACGCTTTCAACATTGCACTTGGTACTTGTATCTAGTTGATATCATGCTCTTTTGTATATGGATGTCGTCGATGTGAAATGAAAGGGGAGCTTGTAAGTCCATGGAGTTATGTATATGTGTTAGAGAAACGCCTGGGCTGCTGGTCTAATCCATGCTGACATGGTGGAAACCTGCAGCGTAACCATAATGAGCTGTCTATGAAGCATTCTTCTTATAAAAAAGAGTCCTATATTGAGAAAAAAGAGAAAAGAGAAAAAAAAGATATTATGAAAAGAGGAAAGAGAGAAAAAGCACCATATTCCCATGGTAAATAAGAAGATTGTTGAGATGCTCGTTGTCTGCTTGCCTTGTCATTTTGATATGGGGATTCTTCCGTATCATCGGGCAAGGGGTACCCCATTGGCGGTTCTCTATGTTACACATATACTTACAATGACAAGAACTTACCGGTGATAAACTTGAGTAGCATGAGGAGCGGCCCTCGTATACAAGGGACATGAGATTTCTAACTTATACTTTGTCAAGCATGTAAACCATAGTTTGTTCACTTTAACCTTAATCACTTCAAGATGCTTATGATAGGGGAAATTAGAGCTGAAAGCTATAAGTACCATAATTTTTGGAAGCTCTTTATGAGACTTGAATCCCTACTTCCTTTTATAAAAGGCCTTTCTTCCACCATTATATTGTGTCTCCCCCTTCTATCTTTATGCACCTACTTTGAGAGCATAGTGGCCATTCTTAGTTCTATGTGCATTGTCCCAAGACTAGTTGATTGATGCATAACTTGATATTGCTTGTTTTAAACTATTTGTATCTAGTCACTCTTATGAACTTTGAAGGTGTGCTATGCATTTATATTTGCTACTCTATGAGGGACAAGCTGAATACTATTATGCTATGTTTTCTTTATGTGAAACAAACAAACGTCTTGCAAAGCATTGTTATTCATGAATCTTTTGTTTGTGCCTTTTCATGTTGCATCATAGTTTCTTTGTCTTATTGCTATAACCTTGTCTTTCATGTTATGATTGAAGTACTATGATCCCAGCTTTGAATGTTTTACAAGTACTTTGATCAAGTCTTTGATGGTGCATGTCACCTCAAAAATTATTCTTTCTTTTTATCACTTACCTACCGATGATCAAGATCATCTATTTGTAATTGCATGGTGTGTTGGGGATCCGATGGATATTGAGATGCTATTTCAGATTGATTATTGATTCTATCATGTCTTTGTTATTTGTGATCTTGCATGCTTTCCGTTGTTAGTAGCTATCTTGGCTAAGTAGATGCTAGCAACTCCAAGAGTTAGTATTTATGCTCGATAATGGGTTCATGCCTCTGGTAATCTGGGGAGGTGACAGAAATCTCTAAGATACTAGATGTGTTGTTGCTACTAGGGAGAAAACAACAATCCTTTGTTCATAGAACAATCGTATTGTTTACTTTACACGCAGTTCATAAAGTCATCAGATTATTGCTTAGAGATTTCTGTCACTTCCCACAGCAGTTCGTGGTTGTGTTGTGCAGGTCACCAAGTTGGGATTAAACGTATTAAGTTGCAAGCAACAGATTATTGCTTTACGAATTGCGTGTAATATAAACAATACGATTGTTCTATGAACAAAGGATTGTTGTTTTCTCCCTAGTAGCAACAGCACATCTAGTACCTTAGAGATTTCTGTCACTTTCCTGGATTACCAGAGGCAAGAACCCATTATCGAGCATAAATACTAACTCTTGGAGTTGCTAGCATCTACTTGGCCAAGATAGCTACTAACAACAGAAAGCATGCAAGATCACAAATAACAAAGACATGATAGAATCAATAATCAATATAAAATACATCTCAATATCCATCGGATCCCCGCAAACACAACATGTAGAATTACAAATAGATGATCTTGATCATGAACGGAGCTCACAAGATCTAGACATGAAAGCACAAAGGAGGAGAACCAGCCATCTAGCTACTACATGGATCTGTAGTCCAAGGATGAACTACTCACGCATCACACCGGAGGCTAGCATGGTGATGAAGAAGGCCTCTGGTGAATTCTCTCGGCGTGGTGCCGGAAAGAGTTTCAGATCACTCCCGATCTAGGGATGGAGATGACGGCGGCTACAGACTCTTTCGTGGATTTTTGATCGGGTATTTAGGGTTTTCGTCCCGAGGGCATCTTATAGGCGGAAGGAGAGGCCGAGGGGGTGCTGGGGTCGGCCAGACCACCTCGTGGTGGCTGCCCCTAGCCCTTCTCCGCCTCAGACAGGCATCCGATGACTTCCGAAAAATAGTCACTTTGGCTTTTGTCTCGTCCAATTCGAGAATATTCATTTTCACTTTCCCAAACCAAAAACAAAGCAGAAAGCAGGTACCGGCACTGTGGCTCTTGTTAATAGGTTAGTCCAAGAAATCATATGAAAAGTACTCCAAAGTGTGGAAAAAACACAAAAAATAGATAAAACCAAGCATGGAACATCAAAAATTATAGATACATTTACAATGTATCACTTTGTAACTTGCAAGTATAGCTCTAGTTGAAAAATAATATGCAGGGCCATGGTCGATCTAGAACATAGTGACTGGCACCTTGTAATCGTGGTCAGCTCGATAGTGGTAGGATGCCATGGGGCCATTTGTTGTTTGGATCATCGGGAAGAGGCTGCCGGGCACCGCGATACCTCCACCGTGGGCCGGGGGCCAGCCACCACAAAATGGGTATGTTCATTAGAGCATCCACAATGCATAACGCTTACTGAGGCAGCTTATGTGGTATAAGAAAATAGAACAAAATGAAATAGGAGCTAACCGCTCATCCCTCGCAGTGCTAGCCTCTCATTTGAGATGCTAAGGGCATGTATAACGCATACGCTTATCTATTGGCGCTAGGATTTTATTCCTAGTCACTCCGCAGTTATTCCTTCCGATCCTGGCCAATAGGCATTTAATTCTGAGCGTCAACGCAAAATGCTGCTTCGAGCGCTTTGTTCAAATCTGCCTTGCCAACGGAAAATTGGCTAAGTAGTTGAAAAAAGATAAGCGCCTAAAACTAGATCCCGCGTTGGAGGTTTGGATTCCTTCATCCAACGTGTGGATTAATCCCCCGTATTTCCTCTGCTCAAGCGCCTAAGAGCATGCACAATGGTTGATAAGACAATCTTATCTTATATAGGACACGTTTGATACGATGACAAAACATTATGTATAATAGGTTATTTTTTAGTCTTATCTTCAGTAACAGATATCTCTAAAAATATGGTGAGACATATCATGCTAAGAGATTATCTCTTGGCTAAGATAAAACAGAGGTCTTTTTTTTTCACTCTACTCCAACTCAGCAATCATTTTACGTGGCATTGCTAAGATAAAACTATTGTACGTGCCCTACACAAGGGCCCGCGTTGGTAGCTCAAATAGGCCTCCATTTTTCACGCTGCAAGCCAGAAGAACGACTAGCGACGGGGGATACTTTTTGCGCGGGTGCCCAGAATTGAAGGGACCAACCATCGGTAGACCGGGATTCTTATCCCGGCGTCTGCTTTCAAGCGTCGTGCTGCGGCTGCTCTTAGGCCTTGTTCGCTTAGTCCCGCCCCGGCCGGGATTTCGACTGAATCCCCGCGGGTCAGCCGGGAAGCCGGGAATCAATCCCAGACCACGCTAGAAAGCGCATTCGTTTAGACCCGGTCGAGATCCCACCCCGGCCTAAACCACCCCAATCCCGTCCAAATCGGCGGGATAAAAAACATCTAGTCCCAACCCGTGGAAGCTTTCCCTGCGTGGTCGGCGACGGAAGGACAGCACGAGGATGGAATGGTGCCGGCCGCACAACTGGCCGGAGGAGCCAGGCGCTCCCTAGCCCCGTACAGAGCCGGGCGCTCCTCTGCCCATCCACGCCGGACCACTGGCGACGGAAGGACGGCGGCGAGGATGGAATGGGAGCCGGATGCACGACTGACCGGAGGAGCCGGGCCGGGCGCTCCCTAGCATTGAACAGAGCCGGGCGCTCCCATCCACGCCGGAGACGAAGAAGCAACGCTCCGTCAGTTTGGTTTCGCTCTATCAGAATACAGGTACCGTAGATTGTATGCCGGTGCTATTGGCTGCAGGGAGTAACCGAATAGGCAAAAGTGCTAAAGGGATTATTGTTGGTTTAGAGGAGGGATTAGTGGGGTCTTGGTGACACGAGGGGATCACCCAATTCCTCGGGTGGTTTGTTCCACGTGGGGATTGGTTCCCCATGAACCGAACAAGGTCTTAGCGTCTCATCACATAACGAAATAGGAAGAAGATGAAGCCACATGAAGATTTGCTTGGAGCAAAATAAAACATGTCCTGCTTTTTCCTCTGGAATCAAATAAGGCTGCTAAATTCTTTCCCTATTGGACTACATGATCATTCAACAGTTCGATCTTTCTTGTAGTAAAATGAGAGATCATTTAGTTTACATGTGCTCACATCGATATATCCACCACATCACAGTGTGAAAGACTGACCTGCGTGATTATCATTGCACCATGTTGCATATCTGAGGAGTACAAAATAAGCACGGCCAGCTAGTAAAATTGATCCTCTCAGTCTGACAGAAACGTTGCTACAAGAGTACGGAAATCTTTGAATGGATATCTCATTATTCAGGACTCAGGAGTGATACTTTGAAAGTCGTTTACAAAGTTGGCGCACACTTTGTAAATAAAAAGTCTTAGGCGAAAAAAAACATGCAGTGCCATCGCAGTATCTAGAACCCAGTGACCGGCACCTTGTAGTTCTGGTCAGCTCGGTTGTAGTAGGATGCCACGGGGCCATCCACTATTTTGATTGTGGGGAAGAGGCTGCGGAGCGCGGCGATGTCGTCCTCGACCGTGGGCGAGGGTGGCTCGGCCACTACCACCATGGGTATGCTCATAGGTATGCTCAAATGGCGTACGCTACTGGCGGTTTTCAGAGCGCGGCCACCGTGTGCAGATGTGATGGTCGCGGCAGCCACGAGGAAGAGGATGGCCAACACGGTGAGACGAGACATAGCTGGGCTTTGAGAGATTTTGCTTGTGTATTTCCTTGAGTGGTGAGATTTTTAGAGAGAGAGAGAGGGGGCGGCAACCGGTGAGTTTTTGTGTGCGCCGTCTCATGGTTAAATATGTTTCGTGGTGCTATTAAGAATGGAGAAACGGTTGGTTTATACGGTGGGATTACTATAGTGCAGCATTCAGTTTCCCTAACTGCAATGTGCAATTGACTACGGAAGTTAACATAGGTCATTTATGGATAAGAAAGAACGTGCTAGCTGTTTCTTTGTGAATTTAGAGTTGATGTAAGAGAAGTTTTTTGTTTTTGTTTTGAGATGGATGTAAGAGAAGTCAATTTGTGACTTAATGTACCCAAGTTGGGGGGATTGCTCAATCTGATTGGGGGGCGGTTATTTGTTCACACACATAACACAACTCTTCGAAGTTGTGGCTATATTGGACTCGAAACTCGAGCTACTGGGCTCGGCCCGAGTTTTCGCGGCTTGGGACGAGCTCGGCTCGGCCTGCTGGTGCTACAGGACCGAGTCGAGCCTCCCTTGCTGGAGCACAGCGAGCTCGGGCTGGCTCGAGCTCGGGCTGGTCCGGCTCGTCGGGCTCGCTCTTTTATTACCTGAATCGATTAGGGTCGATTTGAGCAGGTAATTGCGAGATGGACTGAAAAATTGGGCCTGCTAGCGCTAGGTCGTGTTTGTTCCATCGTGTTCGTTCCAGTGAGCTCGTGTTCGCAGCGTCCAGAGCTCCAGCCGCCCTGCGGATGTCGCCACCGCGCTGCCGTTGTCACCGGCCAGCCGCTGAGCCTCGCCCTCTCCACCCACGCCTCTCTCTGTCGACCTGCGTGGCTGCGCCGACCAGGCTCCTCTCCTCCACGCCCCTCTCCGGCGACCAAGCAGCTGCACCCCTCCCAGCACTGCCGGCACCACCGCACCGCCCCAAGTTACTACCGAAGCCGGTCCCCCCATCAGTGATCCAGCCCCACTTGACTCGCGAGCTGCACCGAGATGGACCGAGCTCGTCGGAAGCTCGGGCCGAGCCCCAAGTTACTACCAAAGCCGGGGGGGTGGGGGGGAGAGATTGCTCAATCTGATTGGGGGCGGTTATTTGTTCACACATAACACAACTCTTCGAAGTATGGCTATATTGGACTCGAAACTCGAGCTACTGGGCTCGGCCTGAGTTTTCGCGGCTTGGGACGAGCTCGGCTCGGCCTGCTGGTGCTACAGGACCGAGCCGAGCCTCCCTTGCTGGAGCACAGCGTGCTCGGGCTGGCTCGAGCTCAGCCTGGTCCGGCTCGTCTGGCTCGCTCTTTTATTACCTGAATCGATTAGGGTCGATTTGAGCAGGTAATTGCGAGATGGACTGAAAAATTGGGCCTGCTAGCGCTAGGTCGTGTTTGTTCCATCGTGTCCGTTCCAGTGAGCTCGTGTTCGCAGCGTCCAGAGCTCCAGCCGCCCTGCGGATGTCGCCACCACGCTGCCGTTGTCACCGGCCAGCCGCTGAGCCTCGCCCTCTCCACCCTCGCCTCTCTCTATCGACCTGCGTGGCTGCGCCGACCAGGCTCCTCTCCCCCACGCCCCTCTCCGGCGACCACGCAGCTGCACCCCTCCCAGCACTGCCGGCACCACCCGCACCGCCCCAAGTTACTACCGAAGTCGGTCCCCCCGTCAGTGACCCAGCCCCACTTGACTCGCGAGCTGCACCGAGATGGACCGAGCTCGTCGGAAGCTCGGGCCGAGCCCCAAGTTACTACCGAAACCGGGGGGTGGGGGGATGGAGGGGTGGGGGAGGGGTGGGGGGTGGGGGGGAGAGATTGCTCAATCTGATTGGGGGGCGGTTATTTGTTCACACATAACACAACTCTTCGAAGTTGTGGCTATATTGGACTCAAAACTCGAGCTATTGAGCTCGGCCTGAGTTTTCACGGCTTGGGACGAGCTCGGCTCGGCCTGCTGGTGCTACAGGACCGAGCCGAGCCTCCCTTGCTGGAGCACAGCGTGCTCGGGCTGGCTCGAGCTCGGCCTGGTCCGGCTCGTCTGGCTCGCTCTTTTATTACCTGAATCGATTAGGGTCGATTTGAGCAGGTAATTGCGAGATGGACTGAAAAAATGGGCCTGCTAGCGCTAGGTCGTGTTTGTTCCATTGTGTTCGTTCCAGTGAGCTCGTGTTCGCAGCGTCCAGAGCTCCAGCCGCCCTACGGATGTCGCCACCACGCTGCCGTTGTCACCGGCCAGCCGCTGAGCCTCGCCCTCTCCACCCACGCCTCTCTCTGTCGACCTGCATGGCTGCGCCGACCAGGCTCCTCTCCCCCACGCCCCTCTCCGGCGACCACGCAGCTGCACCCCTCCCAGCACTGCCGGCACCACCGCACCACCCCAAGTTACTACCGAAGCCGGTCCCCCCGTCAGTGACCCAGCCCCACCTGACTCACGAGCTGCACCGAGATGGACCGAGCTCGTCGGAAGCTCGGGCCGAGCTCCATTTTGCGGCTCGCCGACAGCGTCGAGCTAGCTCGGGCTCGGCATGTCTAGCCCGACCTTTTCACCGGCCCGCACCGAGCTGGACCAAGCCAGCTCGTGTCTAGGCATAGTTGTGGCAAAGCCTGGCCAGATCTAGCAGTTGGCACCGCATCAGGTCACCGCCACACATTCCTGCACCCAGGCACCAACACGCGCCATCGCACATTCCCGCACCAGGGCACCAACACACACCGCTAGCCCTGCGCGTGCTCGTGCCATTGAGCTCCCAACTGTTTTCTACTTTGTTTTTGTGTCTATGCTTGTCTTATTGTCCATTTACAATTTAGGGCCGAGCAAAGAGCCTGGATGAGCCAGTCGAGGAATTGACGAGGAACTCGAAAAGGTAGTTATGGTATGTAGAGGCATTGACGAGGTACTCGAAAAGGCAGTTGTACAAAAAGGCAAGACAACAACAAAGACACAGCTCCTTCATCTCTTGTTTGGCATGAAACAAATATATCAACGGATGATGAGTGGATCTCAGCCAAGTCTAAGCGTGGTTCATCCAAAATAACCTCCTACATACTCGGAGGTTTGTGGCTGACAGGAAGCACCTGGCTAGGCAGGCTCGCAGCCACCTCCTCACAGGTATGATGGGTTGGCTATAATACTTTCTAATTTCTCCTGATGTCCTCCATTCTCAAAGCACGTGACCACCACTTGCTTGATAACAATGACATGTGTAATCCTCTTGCTTTTGTAACTGGCCATATCTCGCTTTCGTTAGTATTGATCAATGGAACGCATCTATATGATGAGACGAAAGAGTAGTGGGGAGTATGTCCTTCTCACTAGATAAGGAGAACAAGTAGCTTGAGCACTCGTATGAATGAAAGGTATGTGTATATAGGCTGGATTGGTCGAGATAGTACTATAGGCTCAGGAGGTGGGTGTGCATAGACGGTGTCAGTGAGCCCCTTGACCATTTACTATCTAAGATTGGTAAGGGTGTGCAAGTACACACTGCAAACCAACGGTCGAGAGGAGATTAGAACGTAACGTTCCGCTTATAAAAGGGGTAGTTCCATCTACTTGGGGACAAAAAATTTTAGCACTTGCATCAGACAGCTTCCTCGTTTATTTTGAAACGGAGGAAGTATTACATTGTGAAACAGATGTAATAATATGTAGCTTCCTCTCTGAAGTGCCACAAAATAGCTATCAGTACTCGATGAAGTCGTACGTGCAGTTGAGCACCCATGCCGTCGGTATACCTGCACGGACCTTACCGAGCCGCATCACCGAGTTCAATGTGTCTCTGCCGCATACAAGGTTGGACATGCGTCGCCCAATGTTCACGTTGAAACTCAGCTCTCCGCGGCTTCAGGCCCCAAATGGCACCACATATTCCGTTAGCTGGAACTCCAGGCTTCCCCTGTGGCCGTGTCAGCACACATCAGCGCCAGTCTGATCTGAAATTTGGAGTGGCAACGGAATATCGTTTTGTCAGGGCGGCCACCAGTGTTTAGGAAGATAGGGAGGGGTGAGTAGGTCGTCTTTTTTTCCCTTTAGAATCAATCCAAACAGCTACATGTGATAACCGATAAATATGTTACTCATGGCTGTACAAATCAAAAGGATGTTGTAGTATATGAACAGTGGTGGTGAAGGTAGGCGACGACTTCATATTGGTGATTGCAAGCGACTTGGAGAGACCGGCACCGACTTGGAGTTCCACCTGTTTAATTAAACTCCAAATATAATAGATAACTAAATAATTTTCTGCAATCGTAGAAGCTAGTCATAAATTAGCTAGTACTCTATCCTTCAGAAAATAGGTTATATTGGAAGTACAGAAAATGGGAGGGAGTTATCCTGATTGCTTCTCTAATACCCCCTCCCGTTCCATATTAGTTGTCATATATTTGTTCTGTGTAGATATGTTTCTAGATATAAAATGTCTTCATTGGCTAAAATTTCTCACCAGAACATTTTATATTTTGAAACAAAGGTAGTAATTATTTATGCGCCTTGAATTTACGCATAAGAAAAATTATAGGTCATGCAACTATTCATGGTGTTTATTTACCACAAATTGGAAGTAGATTCCGATCCTCAGACCCTAGATCAACTCAAATTGAAGATCTATTTGAAAAATAAATCTAAAAAGGGAAGACATGTGACACATGTTGTCAAATACCAGCATAGCCGAACTTTCAAGATGAGCAGCAATTAGCCATGATTAGCTGTGGAAAAATAACTGGAATTCTGCACACGATCTTGCACTTAGCAAGAGCAGATAAAACTTAGATCAAGCTTTCCGATCTTACCCCGGGTAGCTGACGTCCTCTCTTGGGTTGTCCTGACTCTTGATTGTGTCCATTGAGTCCCGGCTCATGCTTAGCATGCTACTCCTTCTGTTTTAAAATATAAGATGTTTTAGATTTATAAATATCTAAACCCCTCCTAGTGTGTAGATTTATCTAGATTTAGAGTAAACTTACACGTCAAAAAGGGTTTAGATACACTTTTTTCACAAAGCTAAAACATCTTATATTTTGAAACGAGGGAGTATGTCGTTTCCTGGATGCTCCAAGCCGGAGGCGACAATGTAGGGAAAGCTCGTACACTATGCAGGCTCCTGATTTCCATGCAGCACATCGGTGATTGGCATGTATAGCCGTATAGGCTTTAGGTCGAATTTGTCATCGGCGGCGCAAAGTTGTCTTTCTGAGTTTGTGATCTCAAGTACAGTACGCCATTGGTCGCCTCGGCTTCCTTCACCTCTGGTTTCCATCGGCACCGGTAGACATAAACATCTAGTTGTCGAGGGTAACAATTTTTTGTTGTCCCGTATCTGGTCTAGTGCCCTGAATCCATGGACTCCTAACAGCATACGCCTGCTAAGCTGCCCGCCTGACTCCATTGTGTCCTTCCGCGGCTACGTGACCTGGAGTTACTTTGTACTCCCTCCCTTTCAAAATATAATAAAATGTTTTCGATTTGTGAAGACAATGTATCTAGAAGTCTAGATACATTGTCTTCACAAATCTAAAATATCTTATATTTTGAAACGGAGGACGTACGTGTTATGCCAGAATTTTTTATGCGTTAACTTTAAATCTCAACCATCAAAATATATAGCCAGTGGTTAAAATATTTTTGTTTATATGGACCATCTTGGTGCATCGAAAAACACATTTATATTGCGTTTAGTATATATAATAGATGTGGATCATCTTGGTGCCTCGAAAAACATCTTTACATTGCTTTTAGTATATAATAGATATGCAATAAAAATGCCTATGTGCATTGAATACAGGGACGTGAGCTATATTCCCTTTTTGAAAAAAGGACAATTAAAAACCGACAGAGTATTCGCTAAGCCAGATTACACTATCTTGTTACCATGTATACTTGGGGCGTGTTTGCTAGCCCGGCTTCTCCCTTCTCGCATCCAGCACGCACAAATAAGACTGTTTGCTAAGATGAGCCTCGTCCGTGGCTCGCATGGCATGATTTTTAAAGGAGGACCAAAGTTAGCTCGATGGGTACGTCCAAATCGAGCATTTTCACGAAGCCAAGCTTTTGCGAGCGCCACGTGCCTCGTGGTTGCACGCGTTGGGAAGCGTCTTAATCCCACTCCACTCCCTTACCACCATTCGGTCTTGCCGTCCATGGCCGGCGAACCTCCCCCTCTCTCTCTGCTCTGCTTCCTCACCATCGGACAGATGATGGCCATGAGCAATGGGTGGCCACCCAACTAGACAAGCTCGTTGCCGGAGGCGAGGCGGCCTTGGCGAGGGCGCTCAAGGCTCCCTCCCCTATCCGCGCGAGGCCCGGGGCAACTTGGGTGCCAACGGTCGCGGCGACCACGGCCTCTTCTTCATCGCCGGTGGCGGCAACATCTTCTTCATCGGCGACCGCATATGCAACCAAGGCATCTGGAAAGGTCCATGTATTCATCGGGCTAGCCCTTGATGTTTTGACGAGGGTTTTTTCGCCCATGCCGGCGGCCCCAACCCCTGCGCCCGACGCGTCATCTTTCGCTCCAGCGCCACCTACAGCTGCTCTAGGATCATCCATGGTAGCCGCATTATCCACTGTAAGTTCTCGATTCTCTCATATCCGTTTAGCAGTTATGGTTGGTGCGATAGGATTGAACAAATAGAAGTGCAACTTAGGTTACGTTTAGGGATTGAATCAAGCAAGTTAGGACTCGACAACGGTTGGGAATTGAAATTTGGGGATTTATTGGCAGTTGCAATTTAGGGATTTAATTCTATGCATTCAAAATTGGGGATTCGAATTAGCGAAATCCCCAAATTGGGGATGTGATTAGTACTTGTTCATGTGCACTTTGTGTTTGTACTTGTAATACTTCATGTGCACTTGTATTCATATGCATTGCCCGATTTGGGATAGCTTAGCAGCATTGCCTGATTTTGGAATGCTTCATATGGTATGGATGATCTTTTTTTGCTTCCTGCCAAGGTTGTGAAGCTGGACTGTGACACGGCAGGGAGGGGCTGGCATCCCCCACCGGGTATCAAGACGTTCTTCCTGTCAACTGCTGGGCTCGGGCAATGAATGAAGGGAATATGCCCGAGAGACAATAATAAAGTGGTTATTATCTTATTCCTTGTTTATGATAAATATTTATTTTACATGCTATAATTGTATTACTTTGGAAACGTTAATACATTTGTGTTTAATAAACAAAAGGAAAGTTCCTAGTTATGCCTCTCTTATAAACTAGATCGTTGATTAACAAGATGATCAAGGTTTCCTGATCATGGACATTGGATGTTGTTAATAACGAGGTCACAACATTAGTGGAATGATGTGATGAACATTCATCTGAAGTATAGCATTACGATCAAAGTCATTGTGTTTATATTGCTATAACATCATACGAAGTAATCCTAGTCCTTAGACCATGAGATCATGTCAATCACTAACACTGGAAGAGTATCTTGATAACATCAAACATCACACCGTGAAAGGGTGATTATAAAGGTGGGTTCAGTGCTACGAAAGTGTTATGTAGACGCTCATGGATTAAGAGTGGAATTTATCCATCCCGGTGATGGATAGATATACTCTGGGCCCTCTCGGTGATATCACATTAAGAATAGCTTGCAAGCAAGTGATGTGATCACTAGAATGTTATATCACGGGAACAAGAAAAGAGTGCATGTCGGCAACAAGATCCAACTAGGTATGGAGATACCGATGATCGAATCTCGGACATGTAATATATCGCAAGACAAAGGGATTTAGTTACTAGCGTTAAAGGTTCTCATGATCACAGAAGTCACCGTTGAATGTGTAGGAGTCAGTATGGATCTCCAGGTCCCGCTTCTGATTATTGATCTGAGAGGGGTCTCGATCATGTCTGCATTATTCGCGAACCGTAGAGTGACACACTTAAGGGATACCGACACCATTTGGAGCAAATATGTTTCAGATAAATATTTAAGAAAGCGCTGGAATTATTTCAATAGACACCGAAACTGTTTCGGATGAAATTGCTGAAATTGGTTCTGCATGTAATATTGAAATGTTGCAGGGGGTTTTATGTGAATGTTTGTTAATTAAAGTAATTAACAAAATTATGAATAAAATTAATAAAAGAGTTTTATTAAATGAGAGAGCATTAAATTTGGAGAAATTTAATGCATTCAAAGTGAAGACTTTAATGGAGAATGTGAAGAGGCAAATTTATGTGGAGGGGGTTACCACCACATGAATGGGGGACGTGAAGGGTCACCTCCATGGGACGCCGTCCATGGAAGGGGTACCTAATACATTGCAAATGTATCTATAATTTTTGATGTTCCATGCTTGGTTTTATCTACTTTCTTGTGTTTTGTCCATACTTTGGAGTACTTTTTATATGATTTCTTCGACTAACCTATTAACAAGAGACACAGTGTCAGCTGCCTGTTTTCTGCTGTTTTTGGTTCCAGGAAAGTTAGAAAATGAATATTCTCGAAATTGGACAGGACAAAAGCCAAAGTCAGTTTTTCACCGAGGGACACACGAGCGATCACGAGAGGGGTCAGGGGCCCGCCACTCCACCTAGCCGCATGGTCAGGCCTAGCACGCGCCAAGGAGTGGTCTGGCCGCCCCAGGAACCCCCTCGGCCTCTCCTTCCGCCTATATATTGCCTCTGATATGGAAACCCTAAGCACCCAATCAAAATTCCACGAAAGAGTCTGTAGCCGCCGTCATCTCCATCCCTAGATCGGGAGGGATCCAAGCTCTTCCCGCACCTCACGGAGAGGGAATTCACCCTGGAGGCCTTCTTCATCATCATGCAAGCCTCCGGTGTGATGCGTGAGTAGTTCATCTCTGGACTACGGGTCCATGTAGTAGCTAGATGGATGGTTCTTCTCCTTTGTGCTATCATGTTTAGATCTTGTGAGCTCCGTTCATGATCAAGATCATATATTTGTAATTCTGCATGTTGTGTTTGCGGGGATCTGATGGATATTGAGATGCTATTTCAGATTGATTATTGATTCTATCATGTCTTTGTTATTTGTGATCTTGCATGCTTTCCATTGTTAGTAGCTATCTTGGCCAAGTAGATGCTAGCAACTCCAAGAATTAGTAATTATGCTCGATAGTGGGTTCATGCCTCTAATAATCTGGGGAAGTGACAGAAATCTCTAAGGTACTAGATGTGATGTTGCTACTAGGGAGAAAACAACAATCCTTTGTTCATAGAACAATCATATTGTTTACTTTACACGCAATGCGTAATGCAATTATCCGCTGCTTGCAACTTAATACTGGAGGGGGTTCGGATGATAACCTGAAGGTGGATTATTAGTCATAGATGCAGTTGGATGGCGGTCTATGTGTAATGTTGTAATGCCCAATCGAATCTCAAAGGAGTCAAGATGATTAGTATATTCTTGTATGCTTTCTCGATGTTTATCAATTGCCCCGCTGTAATTTGTTCACCCAGCATGTTATCTATCTTAAGGAGAGCCACCTCTAGTGAACTATGGACCCCGGTCCTTTCTTTTACTTTCAATCTACAATCAATTGTTTACTGCTTTGTGTTTACTTTCTGCAAACTATTACTTTCTTCCACTTGATACGTTTAATTCTTTTGTTTTCAGCAAAACCGGTGAGATTGACAACCTCATCGCAAGTTGGGGACAGAGTTCTGTGGTTGTGTTGTGCAGATCTCCACGCTTCTGCACCGGTAGTCATACCGCCAAAGTTCAGCTAGCAACACCTTTGGGGTGTTTCCTTGCTCCTACTGGTTCGATTAAACCTTGGTTTCATACTGAGGTAAAACTTGCTGTTATGCTCATCATACCTTCCTCTTGGGGTTCCCCAACGAGCTCGATATATTTTGGGCCATCAAGCAAAATTTCTGGCGCCGTTGCCGGTTAGTCAAGGACATCTTCATAAGGGGAGTCCCTCATAACCAATCTCTTTACTTTGTTATTTTTGTTTTTCTTAGTTTACTTTTGCTTTGTTTGATTGTTTCTTTATCAAAAACACAAAAAATTAGTTTTACTAGTTTGCTTTCTTTATTAAAAACACACAAAAAACTAAGTCTTCCTATAGTTGTTACCTCTTCCTTAGCACACCATGTTGATCCCTAAATTCACCCTGAAAGACCTTTCAATAGGTAGTGGTTCTATAATTGAAAAAGATAATATTGAAGAATTCTTTAATCATGTTCGTAAGCATGAGGATATTGAGGATAGATCCCTTGCAGAACTTGCTCCAAACTATGAGATTGCTGCAGCTTCTTTAGTTCACATGTTGGAAGCTAGGTTTGTTAACCTTAACCCCTTAATGCAAGTAATGTTTCTTAAACTTAAAGAAATTGAGGACCCTAAAAAGAGGGGTTTTATTCTAGAAACTTTGCTTAAGGAATTCTATGATGTTGCCAAGGAAGCTAGAAAAGTCTTTGAATGTTTCAATATGCTAGGCTCATGTGTAGATGTTGTTGGTACACGAGAAAAGATGAACAAAACTGAACCTAATGGGGAGAAAACTAAGTTACCAATACCTTTTAAACTAGTAGCAATGCATGAAGACATAGAAAAGAATCTTGATTGGATTGTTCCCGAAAACCCGTTTGATGAGAATAGTGAACCCAAAAGCATTGAGAGAGGATCCTCTAGAACTTATTTGGATGAGATACCTGTAGGGGTTCGTAGCATGGAAAACAAAAATTTTCTGTCGCATACAAACAAACAAGCCAAGATCTATCTACTAGATTGTAGCAACGAGTCGATGGAATAACTCACCCTCGAAGATTCCAAAGTGTTTAACGAGAGCAGATTCTCGTGGGTGATGTAGTCGTACTCTTTCCGATCTCAAGATCGCGTAGACGATCCTTCCGAGGCAGCCGGGTCACACGCTCGGTCACCTCGACAAAGACCTTCCTCTCCCTTGTTCCAGAAATGAGCGGAGGTTGTAGCACTCTCCTCGCGATTCCTAAGAAGACAACGGGCGTGGTACCGAGGTAGAGGGAGATCCCAGGCTTCGCCTTAAGCCAAAGTAGTATGGTGTAGCTTATGAGAGAGGCTATTAGTGGTCTAGTAATTAGACACACCAATTAGAGGGCTCTAAACCAATTAGAAGGCTCTAAACCGAAACAGCTCTAAACCGGGGTCTAGGTCTAGTTTCTAGTTTAGAGGATAGGAACTTGTGTGTCTCTAGAGGGGAGGCCCTGCCCCTCCCTTTATAGGTGGGAGGGCTGGCCAGGAGGAGGAGTCCTCCCCAACTCGGCCTAGGCTGGTCAGGCTGCTTGGGAGGAGGACTCTCCCCAAGTCGATTTCAACTTCTCTCTTTCCAAACTGGCTTTGAATCAAATGCAGCTTTGACTTTTCCAATTTAGGAATTAAATAAACCCTTTATTTTGGACAGCGAGAACACTTAGTACATGATGCAATCATTCCATCTTGCAATGACACATTCATGTACCCCTTCCCCCCCGGAGTGCCGGACATTCCGGGACCTTCTAGAATGTTCCCGATGAAAACACCTAACCATTCCCCAACTCCAAACGGGACTTTCCTTATATGAATCTTATTCTCCGGACCATTCCGGATCACCTCGTGATATCCCGGATCCCATCCGAGACTCTGAACAACATTCGGTCTCTTTCTCATAATACCATAACTACTCAAACAACGTCGAATCCTTAAGTGTGTCTCCCCACGGTTCGTGAATTATGCGACATGATCGAGACACTTCTCCGAACAATAACCAATAGAGGAATCTGGAAATTCATATGGCTCCCACATATTTCTACGATTACTTTGCGATCGAATGAACCACTTACATACGATACCAATTTCCCTTTGTCTCACGATATGTTACTTATCCGAGGTTATGATCGTCGGTATCTCTGCATACCTAGTTCATCCTCACATCGATAAGTACTCTTTTCTCGCTCCGTGATATGTGATCCTTGTGACCAAGTCACATGCTTGCAAGCTAATTGGATGACATTTCACCGAGAGGGCCCAGAGAATATCTATCCGTCATGTGGATGGACAAATCCCACTCTTGATCCATGTGTTTCAACCAATACTTTCCGAACACCCAATGCCACTTTTATAGCCACCCTGTTACGGTGTGGTGTTTGATGACATCAAAGCATCCATCCAAGAAAGGCAATATGCATGATCTCATGGTCGAAGGAATTAGGTTACTATGTATCAGAAAGCATATAGCAATTGAACTATTGAAATGACTTGATCTTTATGCTACGCTTATCTATAGGAGTATGTCCACCATATCATTCTCCTAACGATATGATCTTGTTGTTGATAACATCTCAATGTTCATGACAAAGAAACCACATCATCAATCAACCAACAAGCTAGTGAAGTATAGAGGCTATACTAGGGACTTCAAATTAAGTTTACAAATCACACAAGTATTAATGGTTTCCTTGTTAATACTATTATAGCATGAATGTAAATATTTATCATAAACACAAAGATATATAATAATAACTACATTTATTATTACCTCTAGGGCATATCTCCAACAGTCTCCCACTTGCACTAGAGTCATCCAATCTAGATTACATGGTAATATACCCGAACACCCATGGCAGTTTGGTGTTGGTCATGTTTTGCCCTGGAGAGGTTTAGTCAACGGATCCGCCACATTCAGATCTGTGTGTACTTTGCAAATCTTTATATCCCCATCCCGGATATGTTCTCGAATAGCGTGAAAACGCAGCTTGATATGCTTCACTTCTTGTGTGACCTTGGTTCTTGCGCATTGGCTATGGCGCCCATGTTATCACAAGAGATAGACATTGGGTCCAGCGCACTTGGAACCACACCCAGCTCTGTAATGAACTCTTTCATCCATATCGCTTCTTGTGAAGCCTCCAAGCCATGTATTCCGATTCAGTTGAAGATCTCGCCACAACGCTTTGCTTTGCACTCCTCCAGCTAACGCTGCACCATTCAAAATAAATACGTATCCATTGTGATTTAGAATCATCCGGATCGGTGTTCCAACTAGCATCGGTGTAACCATTAACAACGAGCTGTTCATCACCTCCATAAGAAAGAACCATATCCTTAGTTCTTCTCAAGTACTTAAGGATGTTTTTGATCACTGTCCAATGATCCACTCGGATCACTTTGATATCTGCTAGTTAAACTAACATATGCAATGTCGGGTCTAGTACATAGCATGGCATACATTAGAGATCCTATGGCTGATGCATAGGAGTCTTACTCATCTTTTCTCTATCTTACGCCGATGTCGGACTTTGAGTTTTACTCAAGGTCGTATTATAGCAACATGGGCAAGAACCCTTTCTTGCTATCTTCCATTCCAAACCTCTTTAGAACTTTGTCCAAATATGTACTTTGTGACAATGATATTTGGCGTTCGATCTATCTCTATAAATCTTTATGCCTAATATGTAAGCTGCTTCGCCAAGATCCTTCATTGAAAAACTATTATTCAAATACTCTTTGACACTATTAAGAAGGTCTACATCATTCCCAATCAACAATATGTCATCCACATACAAGATTAAGAACGCCACGTAGCTCCCACTCACTTTCTTGTAAATACAAGCTT
The DNA here is from genome assembly GCA_023614405.1 of Avena insularis. Lineage (NCBI taxonomy): Eukaryota > Viridiplantae > Streptophyta > Magnoliopsida > Poales > Poaceae > Avena > Avena insularis. The sequence continues at coordinate 34,373,221 of CM042696.1, read as the reverse complement.
CTCCATAAGTTTGTATAAAACCAAAACTTTTGATTACCTTATCAAAACGTTGATTCCAACTGGATGCTTGCTTCAATCCATAGATGGACCGCTGAAGTTTGCATACCTTGTTAGCATCTTTAGGATCGACAAAACCTTTGGGTTGTATCATATACAACTCTTCATCAATGTCTCCATTGAGGAATGCTGTTTTGACATCCATCTGCCATATCTCATAATCATAATATGCAGCGATTGCTAACATAATCCTCACAGACTTTAGCTTCGCTACCGTGAGAAAGTCTCATCGTAGTCAACTCCTTGAATTTGTCGAAACCCTTTTTGCGACAAGTCGAGCTTTATAGATGAACATTACCATCAAGATCTGCTTTTCTTCTTGAAAATCCATTTGTTCTCGACAGCCTTCCGCCATCCCAGTAAGTCCACCAAAGTCCATACTTGGTTTTCGTACATGGATCCAATCTCGGATTTCATAGCTTCTTGCCATTTATTGGAATCTGGGCTCATCATCGCTTCCTCATATGTCTCGGGGTCATCGATGTTGTCCACCAACATGACATTCATAACGGAATCATACCAACTGGAGTGGTACGGGTTCGTTGACCTCCGAGGCTCAGAGCAACTTCAACCAAGTTTCATGATCGCTATCATTAGCTTCCTCTCTTATTGGTGCAGCACCACAGAACTTCTTCCGGTCGCGCTACTCGCAATTTCGAGAGAAGGTTCGACAACCTCGTCGAAGTTCTACTTTCCTTCCAGTCACTTCTTTCGAGAGAAATTCCTTCTAGAAAGGATCCATTCTTAGCAACGAAGATTTTGCCTTCGGATCTATGATAGAAGGTATACCCAATAGTTTCCTTCGGTATCCTATGAAGACGATTTTTCCGCTTTGGGTTCAAGCTTGTCCGTGTAACTTCTTTACATAGGCTTCAGATCCCCAAACTTTAAGGAGCGACAATTTAGGTTTCTTCCCAAACCATAATTCATACGGTCGTTTCAACGGATTTAGACGGTGCCCTATTTAAAGTGAATGCGGCTGTTTCTAATGCATAACCCCAAAATGATAGTGGTAAATCTGTAAGAGACATCATAGAACGAACCATATCTAAGAGAGTTCGACACGACGCTCAGACACACCATTACTGTTGTGGTGTTCCCGGTGTCAATCATGAAAGTATTCCACATTTCTTCAAATGCTCGCCAAACTCAGAATTTAGATATTCACCTCCACGATCGTAACGTAGAAATTTAATCTTCTTGTTACGTTGATTCTCTACCTCACTTTGAAACTCCTTAAACTTCTCGAAAGTTTCGGACTTATGTTTCATGAAATAGATATACCCATATCTACTCAAGTCATCCGTGAAGGTAAGAACATAACGATAATCATCACATGATGCTACACTCATTGGGCCACACACATCGGTATGTATGATTTCCAATAAGTCCGTAGCTTTCGCTCCATCATACCGTAAAATGGAGTCTTAGTCATTTTACCCATCGACATGCCTCAGATCTTTCAAGTGATTCAAAATCAAGTGATTCAAGAAGTCCATCGAATGGAGTTTCTTCACACGCTTCCAATGTGACCAAGACGACAAAGGCCACATATAGGTCGAGTTATCGCTGATTTCAAACGTTTAGCCTCAATGTTATTAATATGTGTATTTCTACTATCGAGATTCAATATGAATAGACCATCTATCAAAGGTGCATGTGCATAAAACACATTACTCATATAAATCGAACAACCATTATTCTCGGATTTAAACAAGTAACTGCCTCGCAATAAACAAGATCCCGATATAATGTTCATGCTCAACGCAGCACCAAATAACAATTATTTAAGTATAAAACTAATCCCGATGGTAGATGAAGAGGTAGTGTCAATCGCGATCACATCAACCTTTGATCCGCTTTCCCACGCGCATCGTCACCTCGTTCTTCACTAGCTTCCGCTTATTCGCAGCTTCGCTTCGAGTTACAAATATGAGCAAATCAACCAAAGATTAAATACCGTGCACTACTACGGTACTAGTGAGATACACATCAATAACATGTATATCAGATATACCTTTCTTCTTGATGTTGCCGCTTCAACCGCCAAGTACTTTGGGCAATTCCGCTTCGATGACCTTCTCCCTTGCAAAGAAAAGCACTCGGCCAGGCTTAGGTCCAGCCTTTGGTCTTCTTCGCGGCGTGGTAACTTTCTTACCACCCTTCTTGAAGTGTCCTTCCGCTTAGACTTGCCTTTCTTGAATTTGGTGGTCTTATTGACCATCAACACTTGGTGCTCTTTCTTGATCTCCACTTCGCAGATTTCAACATAGCAAATAGTTACGCAACTCTTTGTTCATGTTCGCATGTTGTAGTTCATCACAAAGTTCTTGTAACTTGGTGGTAGTGATTGGAGGATGCGGTAAACTCCCAAAGTATTAGGAATCACTATACCCAAACTTTGAAGTTTATTTGCGTGCCCAGACATCTTAAGCACATGCTCACTGACGGAGCTACCCTCTTCCATCTTGCAGTTAAAGAACTTTTCAGAAGCTTCATAACTTTCAATTGCCGCATGAGTCTCAAAGATTAATTTGAGATCCTCGACAATATCATATGGATCTGACTCTTCAAATCTTTTCTGAAGCTCCGATTCTAAACCATACAAGATAGCACACTGAACTATGGAGTACTGATTCTTCCGAGCGAGGTAAACATTTTTTACTTCATCGGTAGCATCAGCTGCAGGTGGGTCACCTAGCGGTGCATCCAGCACATAGGTCAAATTACCACCGTGAGGACAATCCTCAAATTATGGAACCAATCCGAAGTTGCTTCCATTGTTTTTCAACTTTTCTTTCTCTAGGAACGCATTAAAATTGATGGTGGGGCTGCCATTGATCTACAACATATTTGCAATAGTTTAGACTAAGTTTATGACAAATTGAGTTCAAATTAATTAATGAAATTAAACTAGGTGAACTCCCACTCATAACAACATCACTCACATTGTTTTAGTGATCACACGAAACAAATCCACTACATCAACACCGATCATCACGAGAGTTGATATAGTTTCAATGGCTAACAATCATCATGTTCATCATATCTACTATATGATTCATGCTTTGCCTTCGGCGATCCGTGTTCCCGAGGCCATGTCCGTATACATGCTAGGCTCGTCAAGATCAAACCTTAGCTTCCGCATAAGCAAATCTGGCTTGCTTACGTTGTATTCACCATGAATCAAAGACACCCGATCATCACGTGGTGCTTTAAGCGCAAGCTTTGGCAACGGTGCATACTAAGGGTGAACACTTTTAGAACTTGAAATTTATGTGCATGAGGGATCATCTTATAATGCTACCGCTGCCTACTAAGCAATACAAGATGCAAAAGGATTAACATCACATGCAATTCATAATATGTGATATGATATGGCCTTTCTTCTTTGTGCTTCCGATCTCCATCTTCAAGCACCTAATATGATCTCCATCATCACCGCATAGCACCAAGGTCAATGATGCTCCTTCATGGTTGTCGCCCACCAGCTTCAACTATTACAACTATTTTGAATAGACACGGGTCTTAACAGTAAATTAAAGACAACCATATGGCTCCGCCGTTGCCAACTTACAATAAGGAACATTGCATACATCAAATATAATCACAATCATGGCCATATCACATCATGCACACCCCGCAAAACAAAGTTAGACGCTTCTACTTTCTTTGCATATTTTACGTGGTTTGGGGCTTTCCATAGGTGTCGTTCTAACCTACGAACAAGAACCACAACATTGATACTAGCATTGTTGATCACCCGTTGTAAATTGGATCTTTACTATGCTAGGAGAAACAGGCACCAAGAAAGCCACTTATGCAATACGAGTTGCATGTCAAACGTGGAGCAAGTCTCATGAACGATGTCATGTAAGGTTAGCCCGGCCGCTTCATCCCAACATACCGCAAGATGCAAAGTACGAAAAGCAATCTACAATAAAAGCATCAACGCCCACAATGACTATTGTGTTCTACTCTGCAACAGATCTACATATAGACACGGCTCGATACCACCAGAGGGGTTCGTAGCATGGAAAACAAAAATTTTCTGTCGATACAAACAAACAAGCCAAGATCTATCTACTAGATTGTAGCAACGAGTCGATGGAATAACTCACCTCAAGATTCCAAAGTGTTTAACGAGAGCAGATTCTCGTGGGTGATGTAGTCGCATTCTTCCGATCTCAAGATCGCGTAGACGATCCTTCCGGCGTTCCGCAGCGCCCCGCAGTCGGTCACATCGCTGATTCGACAAAGACCTTCCTCTCCCTTGTTCCAAGGCAATGGAGAGGTTGTAGCACTCTCCTCGCGATTCCGAAAGACAACGGCGTGGTACTGGAGGTAGAGGGGAGATCCCGCAGGCTTCGCCTTAAGCCAAGTAGTATGGTGGAGCTTATGAGAGAGGCTATTAGTGGTCTAGTAATTAGACACACCAATTAGAGGGCTCTAAACCAATTAGAAGGCTCTAAACCGAAACAGCTCTAAACCGGGGTCTAGGTCTAGTTTCTAGTTTAGAGGATAGGAACTTGTGTGTCTCTAGAGGAGGCCCTGCCTCCCTTTATAGGTGGGAGGGCTGGCCAGGGGAGGGAGGAGTCCCTCCCAACTCGCCTAGGCTGGCCGGCTTGGGAGGAGGACTCTCCCCAAGTCGGTTTCCAACTTCTCCTCTTCCAAAAATCGGCAGCTTGATAAAACGGCGCTTGACTTTTCCAATTTAGGAATTAAATAAACCCTTTATTTTGGACAGCGAGAACACTTAGTACATGATGCAATCATTCCATCTTGCAATGACACATTCATGTACCCCTTCCCCCCCGGAGTGCCGGACATTCCGGGACCTTCTAGAATGTTCCCGATGAAAACACCGGAACCATTCCCCAACTCCAAAACGGGACTTTCCTTATATGAATCTTATTCTCCGGACCATACCGGATCACCTCGTGATATCCCGGATCCCATACAAGACTCAGAACAACATACGGTCTCTTTCATAATACCATAACTACTCAAACAACGTCGAATCCTTATGTGTCTCCCTACGGTTCGTGAATTATGCGACATGATCGAGACACTTCTCAACAATAACCAATAGAGGAATCTGAAATTCATATGGCTCTACATATTTCTACTATTTCTTTGCTATCGAATTAACCTCTTACTTACGATACGATTTTCCCTTTGTCTCACGATATGTTACTTATCCGAGGTTATGATCGCAGGTATCTCCGCATACCTAGTTCATCCTCGCATCGATAAGTACTCTTTTCTCGTTCCCGTGATATGTGATCCCTTGTGACCAAGTCACATGCTTGCAAGCTAATTGGATGACATTTCACCGAGAGGGCCCAGAGAATATCTATCCGTCATGTGGATGGACAAATCCCACTCTTGATCCATGTGTTTCAACCAATACTTTCCGAACACCCAATGCCACTTTTATAGCCACCCTGTTACGGTGTGGTGTTTGATGACATCAAAGCATCCATCCAGTAAAGGCAATATGCATGATCTCATGGTCGAAGGAATTAGGTTACTATGTATCAGAAAGCATATAGCAATTGAACTATTGAAATGACTTGATCTTTATGCTACGCTTATCTATAGGAGTATGTCCACCATATCATTCTCCTAACGATATGATCTTGTTGTTGATAACATCTCAATGTTCATGACAAAGAAACCACATCATCAATCAACCAACAAGCTAGTGAAGTATAGAGGCTATACTAGGGACTTCAAATTAAGTTTACAAATCACACAAGTATTAATGGTTTCCTTGTTAATACTATTATAGCATGAATGTAAATATTTATCATAAACACAAAGATATATAATAATAACTACATTTATTATTACCTCTAGGGCATATCTCCAACAATACCTTGCCTTGTTGAAGATATTTCTGGTATTAATCTTAATGCTTCTTCATTTAAAAACACTTGATCCCTTTTCTTGCTTCTTATGCCTAACTTAAAGGCGTTAAAGAAAAGTACTTATTGGGAGATAACCCAAAAGATTTAGATGAGTCTTGGAAGTTATTACTTCAGTAAAACTGCTCCTTATCCTTTTTATTTGCTTTTTGTGCCAAGAGTAACCTCTAATGAGAGAGAAGTAATAATTGAGAAAGTTGCTGTCTCGAAATAGATTTCTGTGCTTCACCGTAAAAATCCGTGTAAACTCTCTGTACGTCCTTTTGAGGCGTGAATTTTTGTGCTTCTGCCCCAGGTTGTTATCTAATATTAGTGAGTTCAACACTTTTTGATTTGAGAAACATAAGTTCTTTGAAAAAATTCGTCTTTACCTGCTGGTCTGTTTTGACAGATTTCTACCATTTTCTGCATTTGCTTCTTGTTGGTTCCTTTTTGAGTTCTTTTGGGGAATTGAGCTTTTTGAGGGAAGTGCTACAGTAGCTTGTGTTTTAATGGAAGTTTTATTGGTGTTGAAACTGAACCCAAAGACTTATTATCTTGAGTGCACTAATGTTGCTAATAAATATTGTGTGAAGTTTTGTATGAAAGAAAAATTTCAGGTATATGGAAGGAATGAGTAATGAGATGAAGGATGAACTAAAGCTCAAGCTTGGGGATGCCACACGTGTCACCCCAAGATATATGCAAGAAGTACAAGCGTCAAAGCTTGGGGATGCCCAAGGCATCCCCCTCTTTATCAATAAAAACCACAGGTTTCTTCCAAACACTTCATTTTTATTGTTTCATGCACAGTTGTGTTTTTCTTGGAGCGTCTTCTTTTTCGTTTTCATTTTGGTTTTTCATTTGCTTGGTTTGCATAGTTTGCTGAATAAATTGGTCGGACCCCCTCTGTCATACATTGGTTTTCAAATAGTTTGGTTTGCATTGGAAAAGAGTAGGAAAGTTCATGCTTAAGAGGTAAAGAGAGCTTGTTTTGACTGTGGCCTATGCTTTGTCATGCCATGCTTGATATTGTTTTGGATTTATGCTTAGTATTCTTTGCTATAGCATGACTTGTTATAAACAATTGGGATTGCTTAATGTGCCTTGGAAGAATCATGCGTTGTTTTCGCATTTTAAAGCATAGTATTGTGGTATTCTCATTTGATGCTTTATTTGGGTTGACTTGGCGCATGCTCACACCATGTTATGACTATCCCAAGTCACCATAGCCTTTATGATCCTTTAGTTTTCAACTTGTAGTATCACTTTATGCTTTGATCAATGATGTTTTGTCACTCTGCATGATTATGGCCATTATTGCTCTCTTAGTTTGTGGCTCCCAGTCTTTTGCTAGCCTCCACAACCAAGTATGAGTTCCGCTCATGCATCCAACTCCTTAAACCAAGTTATTCCAAAGAGTCCACCATACCTACCTATTAGCATATGCTATTCCAAGTACATTCATGTTTTTATCTACCTTCCGAATTAAACTTGTTATGAGAAAACTAGTGATTAAATCTCTCACGAACTTGATGGCACACTTTACTTTTCTTGCCCTTAATAAACTTGAACCATTATGTCATCTATGTTGTATATGCTTGCACTTATTTGTTGGGGATTGGCAGAACCATGATGTCATGGGGAACGCTTTCAACATTGCACTTGTACTTTGTACCTAGTTGATATCATGCTCTTTTGTCTATGGATGTCGTCGGTGTGAAATGAAATGGGAGCTTGTAAGTCCATGGAGTTATGTATATGTGTTAGAGAAACGCCTAGGCCGCTGGTCTAATCCATGCTGATATAGTAGAAACCTGCAGCGTAACCATAATGAGCTGTCTATGAAGCTTTCTTCCTATAAAAAAGAGTCAGATATTGAGGAAAAAAGGAGATTATGAAAAGAGGAAAGAGAGAAAAAAAAGGAACCATATTCCCATGGTAAATAAGAAGATTGCTGAGATGCTCGTTGTCTGCTTGCCTTGTCATTTTGATATGGGGATTCTTCCGTATCATCGGGCAAGGGGTACCCCGTTGGCGGTTCTCTATGATACACATGTACTTACGATGACAAGAACTTACCGGTGACTAAACTTGAGTAGAATGAGGAGCAGCCCTCGTATTCAAGGGACATGAAATTTCCAACTTATACTTCGTCAAGCATATACACCATAGTTTGTTCACTTTAACCTTAATCACTTCAATATGCTTATGATAGGGGCAATGAGAGCTGAAAGCTATTAAGTACCATAATTTTTGGAAACTCTTTATGAAACTTGAATCCCTACTTCCTTCTATGAAGGCCTTTCTTCCACTTTTATATTGAGTCTCCACCTTCTACCTTTATGCACTTACTTTGAGAGCATAGTGGTCATTCTTAGTTCTATGTGCATTGTCCCAAGACTTGTTGATTGATGCATACCTTGATATTTCTTGTTTTAAACTATTTGTATCTAGTCACTCTTATAAACTTTGAAGGTGTCCTATGCATTTATGTTTGCTACTCTATGAGGGACAAGCTGAATACTACTATGCTATGTTTTCTTTATGTGACACAAACAAACGTCTTGCAAAGCATGGTTATTCATGAATCTTTTGTTTGTGCCTTTTCATGTTGCAACATAGTTTCTTTGTCTTATTGCTAGAACTTTGTCTTTCATGTTATGATTGAAGTACTATGATCCCAGCTTTGAATGTTTTACAAATACTTTGATCAAGTTTATGATGGTGCATGTCACCTCAAAATATATTCTTTCTTTTTATCACTTACCTACTCGAGGACGAGCAGGAGTTAAGCTTGGGGATGTTGATACATTGCAAATGTATCTATAATTTTTGATGTTCCATGCTTGGTTTTATCTACTTTCTTGTGTTTTGTCCACACTTTGGAGTACTTTTTATATGATTTCTTGGACTAACCTATTAGCAAGAGCCACACTGCCAGCTGCATGTTTTCTGCTGTTTTTGGTTCCAGGAAAGATAAAAAATGAATATTCTCGGAATTGGACGGGACAAAAGCCAAAGTCAGTTTTTCACCGAGGGACACTGGAGCGAACGAGATGAGAGGGTCGGGGCCCGGCCACACCACTGCCAGGCTGGCCGCCAGGGGTGGTCCGCCACCTGTGCACCCCTCAGCCTCTCCTTCCGCCTATATATTGCCTCTGATACGAAAACCCTAAGCACCCGATCAAAATTCCACGAAAGAGTGTGTAGCCCCCGTCATCTCCATCCCTAGATCGGGAGGGATCTGAAGCTCTTCCTGGCACCCTGCCGGAGAGGGGAATTCACCCTGGAGGCCTTCTTCATCATCATGCAAGCCTCCGGTGTGATGCGTGAGTAGTTCATCTCTGGACTACGGGTCCATGTAGTAGCTAGATGGATGGTTCTTCTCCTTTGTGCTATCATGTTTAGATCTTGTGAGCTCCGTTCGTGATCAAGATCATCTATTTGTAATTCTACATGTTGTGTTTGCGAGGATCCGATGGATATTGAGATGCTATTTCAGATTGATTATTGATTCTATCATGTCTTTGTTATTTGTGATCTTGCATGCTTTCTGTTGTTAGTAGCTATCTTGGCCAAGTAGATGCTAGCAACTCCAAGAGTTAGTATTTATGCTCGATAGTGGGTTCATGCCTCTCGTAACTGGGAAGTGATGTAATCTCTAAGGTACTAGATGTGCCGTTGCTACTACGGAGAAACAACAATCCTTTGTTCATAGAACAATCGTATTGTTTACTTTACACGCAATATGTAATGCAATTATCCATTGCTTGCAACTTAATATTGGAGGGGTTCGGATGATAACATGAAGGTGGATTATTAGTCATAGATGCAGTTGGATGGCGGTCTATGTATAATGTTGTAATGCCCAATCGAATCTCAAAGGAGTCAAGATGATTAGTATATGCTTGTATGCTTTCTCGATGTTTGTCAATTTCCCCGCTGTAATTTGCTCATCCAACATGTTATCTATCTTAAGGAGAGCCACCTCTAGCGAACTATGGACCCTGGTCCTTTCTTTTACTTTCAATCTACAATCAACTGTTTACTGCTTTGTGTTTACTTTCTACAAACTATTACTTTCTTCCACTCGATACGTTTAATCCTTTGTTTTCAGCAAAATCGGTGAGATTGACAACCTCGTCGCAAGTTGGGGACAGAGTTCTGTGGTTGTGTTGTGAAGGTCTCCACATTGCTGCTGGCACCGGTAGTGCGCCTTGCCAAAGTTCAGCTAACAACACCTTTGGGGTGTTTCCTTGCTCCTACTGGTTCGAGTAAACCTTGGTTTCATATAGAGGGAAAACTTGCTGCTGTGCTCATCATACCTTCCTCTTGGGGTTCCCCAACGAGCTCGATATATTTTGGGCCATCAGTATCGTCCCCTCCTCCTATAAAAGGCCCCCCTCTCCTCACTTCTCACTCACACCTCCTCGTGGAGGATCTCTCTCTCCCCCTCTAGTATTTTTCCCCATGGTCTCGGATTAGCGAGATACATGTTCCCGGTGGCTTTATCTGGAAAGGAGTTGCTGCTTCCACTGCTTTGCTGGAGCAAGGGATGGAGGTTGTCGGGATACCGGACGTGTGTGCGATCGCGGATGCACCGCTGCTTTGTGGTGCTGGACTTGCTGGAGCTGGATCTGATGGACGTGTTGGAGCTGGACCTACTGGACTTCATCACGATCTTGAGATCGGCAAGTGTACGACTACATCATCCACGAGTTCCATCTTATTAACAAAGCTTTGTTGTCTTCGAGGGTATGTTCTCTATGGATGTATATCCACCCGTTGCTTGTATCTTATAGATATATTTTGGCGTATAATAGTTCCCATCGTAGGAAATTTTTTGTTTTCTATGCTGCGAACCCAACTGTGGTATCAGAGCCTAATCTATGCGTAGGTGCTTTGCATGGGTAGAACACATAAGAGTATGTGGGCGATGATGATCATGTTATTGCTTATTTCATGTATTTTGAATATTGGTGGCATAGTGGGATGAAGCGGCCCGGACCAACTTTACATGTCATCGCACATGAGACCGGTTCCACGACTGACATGCAACTAGTTTTGCATAAGTGGCTGGAGGGTGTCTGTCTCTCCTTCTATAGTCAATATCTGATTTACAATGAGTTGCTAATAACTTAGTTATCATCGTTGTGGTTCCATGTTCGTAGGTAAGACCGGTTTTATCTTTGAAAGCCCTAAGCCATGTAAAAACTTGTAATTGATAAATTAGAGGCGTCTAGTTTAGATCGTTGCTGGGCTAGTGTTATGATATGGAAATGTTGTAAGTTGATGTATAGTTGATACCCTTACAACACACCTAACGTGTAAGTTCCATAGACCTTGGCCTTACACACAAAGGAATGATAGAGATCATACCACGATGCACATGATAGTGATCGAATGCATGGACCATATCATTCCACTTTACACATATGATGTTTGCATATTATATTGCTAGTTTGGCGTTTTAGTAGTGTTATAAGATGATCCCTCATTTAAATATCAAGATAAAATGTGTTCTTCCTGAAGTATGCACCGTTCTATGGATCGTGTTTCGAGACATCACGTGATGATCGGGTGTACTCGACTCTGCGCTTTCATACAACGGGTGTAAGACAGTTTTACACACGCGAGTACTAAGGTTCTTATTTGGCGAGCCTAGCATGTACATACATGGCCTCAGAACACGGACCGAAAGGTTAAGCATGAGTCATATAGTTGATGTGATGCCCATATTGATACTCGCCTTTGAAGCTACATCGAATCACGTGATGATTGGACTTTGTGTAGTGGATTTGGTTCATGTAATCACCAAAAAGGCACGAGGGATGTCATTTTTGAGTGGGAGTTCATTTCTAATTTGTATTAGTCGAACCAAATTTGTCATAAACTAAATTAAAGTGAATTTGCATAATTTGTTGTAGTCATTGGCATCTATTTACTACCTTATGCTTAACTTTAATTGAGATAATAGAACTATAGAATTCTGGATATTTACTTTACAAACTGGTATCGTATTGTTTTCAATGTCAATTTAAAGTTTAGAAGTCCTATTGCAAACTTTCAGCAAACTCTATTTACTCCATGAAGTTTAATAATTAGTATTAAATCAAGAGTAAGAATTCCAATGTTAGTATCTAAAGTATCATGTTTGCCTTCATGATTCTTGATATTCAAAAGTTGTTTTAATATCGAGATTATCTAGGAGCTGAAATAATTGTTTTAGAAACCATCATGTGTGAAAGATATTGTGGTATCTGAAACAATGTTTATGGTTGCATTATGATAGAGTATAATTTAGAAAAATACATGTTCTCATATTGTATGAGAATTTGTGAAGGATGGAGATTCTAGGCATCCAGATCTCCCAAAAAGGTTTTGGGAACTAACATTATACTCCCGATTCTTCCTTATAGGCTATAGTAGCTTGATCATAAAAGTTGTCATGATAAGGATGAATAGAAGATGTAAGTAAAATGTTTAATACACTAATAGATTACTAAAGAATGGATTTTTTAAAGAACACCAAACATTTGATGATGGTGATCCACTTCAAAGTGCCAGTCCAAAGGTATTATTATTTGACTATATACACTTTGTACTATGTGTCATGTGAATGACACCACTATTGATGTTGATAGATTCTTTTAAAAGAAAAGGAATTGCTGAAAGAGAATCTATAAAATATTTGGCAGAAAAGAAAAGGTTGGAGATGTCCAACTTAGGTATATAGAAGATATACATGTTATGGTTATATTCCTTGCTTGTTAAACAATGTGGTTCTTAGGTATTGGATACCGGATTGGTTGGTGTGAATTCTCATACAGAACAATACAATTCATGAACTGCAACGGCCTAAGTAACTAGCAAGAGAATAAGTGATGATGTTCATCGAGAACAAATAAAGTGTTATTGTGTTTTTCATTATCGTCAAACCTAGCCTTCAAGATTTGTGTTAATAATTGTTATTTTGTTCCGGTATTACGAGAACAATGGTTGTTCAAATAATTACCGTATTCCATAAAGGATGGATGAACTTTTACAAGTCTAGTTGGAGAAATCACATCCATAAACATTATTGCTAAAATATCGTAAGACAAATAATTGGAAGATCACTTATGAAGTGGCATCGTTGTTTGAATTATATTGGAAAGTAAACATGAAGAAACTCCATGTTGATGGATTTTTGGTCTTTTGATTTTGATCAATTGATGCTTCTAAAACTTTCCTCAAGATAATTGAAACTCCGTTCATAGGCCAAAGAGGAACGGATGACTAACTTATTGGATATTATACATATTGATGTATATAGTCCATTATATGTAGCCATGTGCGGTGGATATTTCAACTTCATATGCTTTCTCCGGAAATTTGAGTGAATATATCTGTATATTTACTTAATAAGGAAGAAGTATGAAACATTTGAAAATTGTTCAAAGACTTTCAAGATGAAGTGGAAAATCATTGTAACAAGAAAATAAAAAGTTTATGATTCGATCATAAAGGAAGATATTTGAGTTACATGTTTAGCAAAACACCTAATATTTGAGGAATTGTTCCATGATTTGTGTTTCCTGATAAACCATAGGAGTATGGCATATTCGAGAGATGAAATCAAACCATGTTTGACATGGTAATATCAAAGGTGTCATTTATAAAACTACCATTATGTTTTAAGGATTAAAGCTTTAGAGACTACCGCTTTTACACTGAAAAGAGCACCATCGTGATCCGTTGAAATGACACAATATGAGTTATGGTTTCGGATAAAACCCGAATTGTCTTTTCTTAAATTTTGGCATGCTATGCATAAGTAAAATGTTTACAACCAAAGTCAGATAAGCACGTCTTTGTAGGTTATCCCAAAGAATTTGTTGGGAATTCCTCCATAACATCGAGGACAAAAGAGTTTGTCGCTTGGAACGTCAAGTTTCTTGAGAAGGAATTTTTCACGAAAAGTTAAGTAGGAGGACAATAGAACTTTGATAAGGATGTTGAACCTTAGCTATATGTGCTAAGTAGCGCAGCGCTGGAAAGTGTCCCGGTGGCGGCTAAAATGCTCATGGCTCCCGTGATTACAAAGGTTGTGATCTCAGAGATTAGAGTTCCTATTGAACCGTGTGGCTCGGTAAGAATCAAATGGTAAGATTTGAAACATAAGTCGTTATTGTTTTGACAATGATGAACCGACTGCATGCAAAGGAGCGATGATGGGCCCTGACTCCCTAAAATGACTAGAAGTCATAAAATCCGCGATAGTTTCCATACACGAGAAATCAAGTTTTGAACTTGGAAGACCCTCCGGAAAGGCATGAAGCCTATCGGTCGTATTTGGATCTATAAATAGACATGGATGTTTGACATCTATGAAATAGTCGACATGTCGGAAAGGAGTTTACGACAATGTTCAAGGAGTTGACTATGACAAGATTTGATCTTTCATAGCGATATTTAGTCTTGACAGATTAATGTAGCAATCACTTTATGTCTACGCACTTCTATTCTTGTAGACAGTTGTTGGGCCTCCAAGTGCAGAGGTTTGTAGAATAGCAGCAAGTTTCCCTTAAGTGGATTACCCAAGGTTTATCAAACTCAGGGAGGAAGTGGTCAAAGGTATCCCCTCTCAAACAACCCTGCAATCAAGATACAAGAAGTCTCTTGTGTCCCCAACACACCCAATACACTTGTCAAGTGTATAGGTGCACTAGTTCGGCGAAGAGATAGTGAAATACAAGTGGTATGGATATAAGACAATGGTGCAAGAAAATACTTTGATGGCGTGGAAGAGACTAAAGTAAAACTGGAATAAATATAGAAGCAAGCAAACATGTAATAGATCTAATAGCAAATGGTGTTTCAGTGCTTAGAAACAAGGCCTAGGGATCATACTTTCACTAGTAAACAATCTCATATAAATATATTCTTCTTTATGATACTACGCTGAACTACTCTCCGGTTGGACACTCTAATCGTTGGTAGGTCTATAACAGCACACCTCAAAGTTCATCTTTCCCATCTAGATAACCCCACACTGTCACCTTGAGTACTAGATGGTTCAAACAAACACCACAATTTCATAGAAACATCCAACTCCAAATATAACTCATAACAAGTATTTGTAATCTCTAGCCTAAGTGCCACCATGGTGTGCACACTGTCAACTTCACACACATGGGGAGAGCAGACATCTATTAAAGCACTTGAGTAGCAAGGTAGATCTATAGATTACAAGCTCATGATCTCAATAAGATCATGCATAGAGAGAGAGAGATGAACACATATCTACCGGTAGAACCCTTAGCCTCGAGGAAGAACTACTCCCTCCTCATCATGGGAATCAGCAATGGTGATGGAGATGGTGGTGGAGATCGATGGAGATGGCTCCGGGGGCACATCCCTGTCCCGGCAGGGTGCCGGAACAGAGACTTTCTGTCCCCCGAATCTCCCCTTTGGTGGCGGCGGCGCTGTGGAACTTTTCGTGGCTTTCAGATTGATGACTTAGGGTTTCTGTATCGGGAGGAATATATAGGCGAAGGGGCAATGTCGGTGGCCAGCCAGGGGGCCCACACCATGCCCTGGTGTGGCTTGGGGGACCCGCGCCTAGGGTGGTTTGGCCACCATGTGGCCCCCCTTCGTCTCTCCTTCTGGCTCCGTGAGTCTTCTGGTAAAATATCGACTTTGGCTTTTGTCTGGTCCAATTCCGAGAATATTGATTTTCTGACTTTCCTAGAACCAAAAACAGCAGAAAACAGGCAACTGGCATTGTGGCTCTTGTTAATAGGTTAGTCCAAGAAAGTGTATAAAAAGTACTCCAAAGTGTGGACAAAACATAAGAAAGTAGATAAACCAAGCATGGAACATCAAAAATTGTAGATACATTTGCAATGTATCATCACTACATATAATTTGGTATATGGTAGTTGAATAAACAAAACAAGGTTCTTCTAATAGAATGGTTACCTATGACGTGTACATGACACCGTCCAAAGGGTTTTGTTAAATCAAAGGATGCTAAAAGGGCATGCAAACTTCATTAGTTGAAGTGAGCATAGCGGAGTTGGAATCTTCACCATGATGAAATTGTTAAAGGAGTTTAATTTCATCGGAGATGATGAAGATGCTTGCATTTGCAAGAAATTAAGTGGGAGCGCTGAGACAAATTTCCAATACATTATGCAGAGTACATATTGCTGATTGGAAATGATGTACCTTTTATTGACACAAGTTAAGAATTTCATCAAAATAGGATTTCGATGAAAGACTTGGGCAAAACCGGAATATTTGGCATCAATGTATATATGGATAGATTGAGGTGCTAATATGGTTGTGCCAGACGTACATATATGAGATATTGAAAGGGTTCAATATGGAAACAACAAGAAAGGTTCTTGCTGCATGGAAAGGATTGTATCAAAATTCAAGTGTTTCAAAACTTGGTGAGTAAAATCACATGAAGTATATCGTGATATATACATATCCAGATATGTCCTATGCTCTAAATGTTATGAGAACATACCAGAATGATTCATAAGATGATCATTGGATGATAGTAAAGATATTCTTATGAGCTTTGGAAGAACTAAGAATATATCATGTATAAGTGACAAATAGTTAAAGGTAGTTCATTATAAAGTGTTACATTGATACTAGTTTTGTCACAAGATACAAATTAAATTTATCTCAATTTAGACTATGGGTGGCACAATGTAATGGAAAAGATGTTCCATGATGGATTTGGATAAGTTCCAAAGTTAAGACATTATGACGGATACTACAACAAAAGGCTAAGTATATGACTGTTATAGTAGCAGCAAAGGAGGGCATTTGTGTTAAGTAGTTTGTTATCAAACTAGGTGTGATTCAAAGTGGGCTAATACTATGAAGATATATTGTATGACAATAATATCAACATATTTTAACCCGAATGAACTAAAGGTCTCACTAAAGGACCAAATTTATATAATGTCATCTCATTTGAGAATGAGTGATGCGTAGAGACGCAAAGACATGCAAATACACACGGACCTGAAACTGTCAGATCCAGAGATTATGTTAACCACTAGCAATCGCATATATGCAACACCAGAAAGCCATAGGTGTTCAATACGCATTTTTTTCAAACTAGATTATTGACTCTAGTGCAAGTGGGAGACTGAAGGGAATATGCCCGAGAGGCAATAATAAAGTGGTTATTATCTTATTCCTTGTTTATGATAAATGTTTATATTGCATGCTATAACTGTATTAATTTGGAAACATTAATACATGTGTGTTTAATAAACAAAAGTAAAGTTCCTAGTTATGCTTCTCTTATAAACTAGCTCGTTGATTAACAAGATGATCAAGGTTTCCTGATCATGGACATTGGATGTTGTTAATAACGAGGTCACAACATTAGTGGAATGATGTGATGAACATTCATCTGAAGTATAGCATTCCGATCAAAGTCATTGTGTTTATATTGCTATAACATCATACAAAGTAATCCTAGTCCTTAGACCATGAGATCATGTCAATCACTAACACTGGAAGAGTATCTTGATAACATCAAACATCACACCATGAAAGGGTGATTATAAAGGTGGGTTCAGTGCTACGAAAGTGTTATGTAGAGGCTGATGGATCAAGAGTGGGATTTGTCCATACCGATGATGGATAGATATACTCTGGACCCTCTCGGTGATATCACATTAAGAATAGATTGCAAGCAAGTGATGTGATCACTAGAATGTTATATCACGGGAACGAGAAAAGGGTGCATGTCGGCAACGAGATGAAACTAGGTATGGAGATATCGATGATTGAATATCGGACATGTAATATATCGCGAGAAAAAGGGATTTAGTTACTAGCGTTAAAGGTTCTCACGATCATAGAAGTCATCGTTGAATGTGTAGGAGTCAGTATGGATCTCCAGGTCCCGCTTCTGATTATTGATCTGAGAGGGTTCTCGATCATGTCTGCATTATTAGCAAACCGTAGGGTGGCACACTTAAGGGATACCGACACCATTTGGAGCAAATATGTTTCAGATAAAGATTTAAGAAAGCGCTAGAATTATTTTAATAGACACCGAAACTATTTCGGGTGAAATTACTGAAATTGGTTCTGCATGTAATATTAAAATGTTGCAGGGGGTTTTATGTGAATGTTTGTTAATTAAAGTAATTAACAAAATTCTGAATAAAATTAATAAAAGAGTTTTATTAAATGAGAGAGCATTAAATTTGGAGAAATTTAATGCATTTAAAGTGGAGACTTTAATGGAGAATGTGAAGAGGCAAATTTATGTGGAGGGGGTTACCACCACATGAATGGGGGAGGTTAAGGGTCACCTCCATGGGGCGCTGGCCATGGGAGGGGTACCCTCCCTTCCTCCTATAAAAGCCCTCCCTCTCATCACTTCTCACTCACACCTCCTCGTGAAGGATCTCTCTCTCCCTCTAGTATTTTCCCCCCATGGTCTCGGATTAGCGAGATACATGTTCCTGGTGGCTTTATCTGAAAAGGAGTTGCTGCTTCTACTGCTTTGCTAGAGCAAGGGACAGAGGTTGTCGGGGTACCAGACGTGTGTGCGATCACGGATGCACCGCTGCTTAGCGGTGCTGGACTTGGTGGTGCTGGACTTGTTGGAGCTGGATCTGATGGACGTGCTGGAGCTGGACCTGCTGGACTTCATCACGATCTTGAGATCGGCAAGCTTTGTTGTCTTCGAGGGTATGTTCTCTATGGATGTATATCCACCCGTTGCTTGTATCTAATAGATAGATTTTGGCGTATAATAGTTCTCATCGTAGGAATTTTTTTGTTTTCTCTGCTGTGAACCCAACAATGAAGCTGGTGGTGCTCGATAGGGTGGAGGCGGCACACCGGCTGGCCAACAAGCATGGCCGTCAGCCGAGGCTTGGACACTATACGAGGGGCTGAGGTCCCTCGTCGGTTCATCATCTAGTTGTAGGAGGTTGACCTCCACATGATGGTTATACCGCCGGTGTTCCAGAAGGGCCTGAGGTACTGGATCAGGATCCCACTGCCCTACATCGTTGCGGTGTCAGCCTTCTGCTGGTGCGATTTATAGGTGCAGGTGGAATGGTTCAGCGGCAAGTTGGCGCTGAGGAAGAACTGGCCAGAGCTGGTCTTCAAGTACGACCTGGAGCGCGACGGTGTCCTGAAGTTCAAGCTTCAGGCATTTGTCGTCAAGATGACAATCTAAAAGGCTAGCTCTTCCAGTGCCAGGTAGTACACCTGCCCTAACCACGGATAGACGGTGGCCTGGTGTTTATTTTGTTTAAGTTAGCTATGTTAGTATGTAGTTGTAGTTGCTGATGGTGAACTTGTAATGCTGAACTTCTGTGATGGCTCTTGATCAGGGGTAAACTCCTGGTGGTTCAGGGGCATGCAAACCCCCTACCGGTGTTGATTCTGATCAGGGGTGTTAGTAAGAACCCCTGATTATGGCTTGCAGGTGTTCTGAACCTACTAAGTAAGTATTAATTAGTTATGTCATAATCGGCGTGTGATATGTATGCTATGTGTGATGTGTCTAATATGTGTGTATTGTTGTCAAATGTGGTGGTAAGATCACCTAATTTGAAATATGTGACCATAACTCATGTGATCAGATGCAAAGAAAAGTACCAAACACCTGCAAATTGCATCAACATGAAAATAAAGCACAAATGCGCGCACGCAAACAACTGGGCCAAATTGCACCAAAACTGGATGCAAAAAAGCCAAACGAAATGCCAATGATGGCCCGAGCCCAATCTCACCGGATGTAGCAGATATAGGGTAGGCAGAAAAATTTGGGGAAGGGAGGGGGAATTCATCACCCGTTACTAAAACAACTACACATGTCAGGAACATATGGGGTGAACTCACTTCTATGGTAGAACCATCGAAAAAGATCCTCCCACGTCGCAGTGGTTGCCGATGGTGCTCCTCCCTCGTCGACTAAGCACTATGCCCGGAAGCAAACAAAGTGGCATTGAGCGTAGATGTCATAGGGCCTGCACGGGCCTAGAAAACGGACGGAGGTGAAGGATGAAGAGGGTAACTCACAGAAAACACCAGTGCGCTGGTGGCCCCCCGTCGGTGAAGCTCCTTCTCCGTCGCGTAGCGGCAATTCTCGCTGCAACGAAGTAGAGCTGGGGTTAGGCAACATGTAGGTTGCAGCGCGGGGAAAATTAGGTCACGGAGATGAAGCGAAGGGACAGGATACTGACTAGAACAGTCCATCGGCACGGTGCTGTTCTCTGGTTGCAGCAGTAGATGGCGTCGAGCAGAATTGCTCCAACATCGTCTTTCGTATCCGCGACCACTAAAATGGATACATCGGCGGCGTGACTGTAGTGGCGCATGTTTGTGGATGCGAGCCTGGTGGTGGCGAGGCTTCGACCTCGCGGGGCTCCTGTGCAACGGATCACCCGGGGTTTGTGGGTAGGGGTCTTCGGGAGAAATCCTTATCGGGTCGCTCCACACCGATGCGGTGCGGCCCGCGGGTGGCATCATTCCTTCCTGGAGGGCGTCGTGGCTACCTTTTATCCGCTGCCCTCTGTGTGTCGGGGGAAACCCTAGGATCATTCTCTGGTCCGGGCAGTAGCGTTCTCTTTCTTTTTTGAGGGTGCTGCCTGGTGCTTGACGATCCAGTGCTAGGAGGGTGGTGGGACTTCCCTGGTGGACGCAACGGTTGTGGGTCACCATCATTTACATGATCTGCCTCTGTCTCAGTTTTATTTCTTTTTTGTTTATTTTAGACGTATGTTTGTTGTTGCCCAGCATTTGTGTTTGTTTTAAGACTATCATGATTATATGTGGTTGCTATATTAATATAGGACGAATGTACGTAGTGCAGGAGGAAGTCTTGCAGCAACAGAGGCCGAGGGAGATAGAGGCTACCACGTGGCACTTGCTGGACCACGCGATCAGAACGACGCGTCCCCGGCGGGAATACAGCATTTTCCGTCTTCATATATCCAAAAGAGCGTCTTTGGCCGGCTGTCCATTCCCCATTACCAGCGCTACACTGTTGTTACAGGATTTTGGGGTGACTGCTTGTGCTGAGTGGTCTTTTACCAATCTTGCATTCCCCTGAGCAGTAGCTGTCTTATTATTGCTTCCACCTGAAGCAGCTCTCCTTCCGGTTCTGACCATTCGCGTACAATAGGAATTGGCTGACCTGATAAATAGCAAACCTGAATATATATAGTCCTGCTCACAATGAAGTGGGCACTTCCCATATTCCCACCTTTGTTCAGTCTTGTCTACGGTGGCAGCTTCTCTCGAGGAAGGAGAAAAAGGCTCAACGCAGTTAAGACACCTCTTAAGAGCATCTTTAATAGACCGAGTTTTTGAGCGTTTGCGGGCTGAGTTTTTGTATTGCAGAGTAGAAACAACAAAAGCAAACCTTAAAATACAAAAATTAAACATTCGAGCGAGATTAATACATACATGGCATTGTTCTTGCCATGATATAGGTATAGAACACAAAAGTCAAGCTGTGCGGGGTGTCTGCATGCATCGGCGCCCTAACCCTAAAATACGAAAGTTCGGCTCACCGGAGCCTTAGGTGCGGCGGTGACGTGGTCGGCGGCGGGCTTCACTCATTGTCAGAGACAAGGTCGGTGAACTTATCCGCCTGAAACTCGTCCTCGCGGTGCTATTCCTCCTGCTTCTCCTGCAGCGCGTGCTCGCCGTTGAGCCCCTACTCGAGGACGAGCTCGTCGAGCTCCTCGTCCTACTGCACGCGCTTGAGGTCCTCCTCCACCTCGGTCGCGCCCAGTTGCGGGAAGACAACGGTCATTCGCTCGAACGTCGTGTCATCGATGAAGTCCTCGTAGCCAATGATGATGTCGTATGTCGCTAGGTCGTAGTCGTCGATCTCGTCGTCCTCCTCTCTCTTCGGCGGCGATAGAGTACTGCGAGGATCTCCAGATGAAATCACCCCCTCCCCGGGCCGTGGTGGCGGTCGAATTCATCCACCTCTCGGCGTAGGAGGTTGTGCAACACTGGCTGCCATTTTTTGGTGGAGCGGAGCGCCGCGCGCTTCCGTGCATCGTCGGAGCGCACGCAGCGACGGCGCTCCTCCTCCGAGTCGTTGTCGGCGTTGTGGCCTCGTCTACGCGTGGTAGAACTCGCGGAATGGACAACCTGGTTGCCTGCACTCCTGTCGAGCTCCCACAAGGGCCACATCGCGGCAATGCGTTGCCAGATATGCAGCGTTCGGGGGCTAATTTCTGGTCGCCGGCGGCGGATTTCAGTGGTGGTGTGCGACGGAGACGCGGAGGAGAGGGGAAAGGGAGATGGGTCGTGACAACGCGTTTACCGCGTCTGTTCGGACGAAAGAAACACGGTTCAAACCTCTACCGTCGGAGAAATAAGGGTTACTACAACGGGCTCGGCGAACCTACACTACTCGGAGACAGCTCGTGCTTGTACAGTACTACTCCCTCCGTTCAGAAATGTAAGACATTTTAGCTTTGTGAGATGAATGTATCTAGACACTTTATAGTGTATAGGTTCACTACGAACCTATACAAACCTATATACTAAATAAAGTCTAGATATATTCGATTCACAAAGCTAAAACGTCTTACGTCTCCAAACGGAGGGAGTATCTACACGACGGACGGGCTCCTGCCCCGCGCCCTAAAAAAACGGGACTCGACAAGTACCTTCCGGCTCGGATTCTGTATCATATCTCAGTGGTTACAAAGAGCAATGGCTGTAGGCACTAGGCAGTCGGGAAACGCCCAGCCGCCTCCATCCCATAATCTACGATTCACAAAAGCTGAACTCGTCGAAATCACGATGGCGACGATCGACGCGGGATCCCCGGCGGCTCTGCCATGCGCCTGGCTCCCCGACGACATCGTCGTGAACATCTTCGCGCGGTTGCCGGCCAAATCCGCCGGCCGGTGCCGCTGTCTTTCCCGCGCCTGGGCCGCCGCGCTCTCCTCAGACGACTTCGTGGATCGCCACCGCCGCCTCGCCAACCGCCATGGCATCCCCAGAGTTTTCTTCTTGCATTACTCGTTCCACGACGGACCACAGATGCGCGTGTGGTCGCAGGACCGCCCTGATGGAGCATCGTCGCTCCTGGACGTCCCGCGCCCTACCACCGGTAACACCCTCCGCAGCAGCACCGACGAGGGGCGGATCCCCTTCGAGATTTTCCCGGCGGAAGACGGGCCGGTCTACCGAAGCCAATCATTCCCGCTTGTGATAGGGCCTTTAATCTGCCGGATTTTAAGATATGTGTACCGATTTCTTCATGGGGCGCCCGTTCGATCTTATCATGGGTACTGCCTAGTTGGACAGTCACGCTCCGGCACCGCCGCAGCCGACGGCGAAGTTAAGTAAATCTTATGTTGGTCGGCCCCTTCGCCTCGCCACACTTCAGTGTCGTGGCCTTGTCGTCGTTCAAGACGCCGGCACAAAGATCAACTACCTGTGCAACCCATCCACCGGGCAGATGGCGGCACTCCCGGTCCCAGATCAAGGCCAGAATGAGTGGCAGGAGGATGTTGGGCATCGACGTTACGCCAGCCTAGGACTCGGCTACGATGTCCATACCCAAAAGCACAAAGTTGTGCGCTTCTGCTACCAGGGACGTGATCTCCAGGGGCGCCCTAGGTCCGCCGGATGCGAGGTCTACGTCGTCGACTCCACGCGGCGCCGCTGGCGGACTGTCCGAGATCAGAAGCCGCCGGCCTGGGTAAAGTACAGCCAACCAAGTGTCTTCGTACAAGGTCACGTGCACTGGCTGGCGCACCGCAAGTTCACCATCATCTCCGACGTCGAAAGGCCTGTCGAGATGACAATCGTCACCTTCTCCCTTGCCGGCCATGAGTTCGGAACCGTGCCGCCGCCGCCCGGCATGGAAGGCGAGTGTCTGTCCAAGCACGACCTGACGGAGCTCGACGGGCACCTGTGCCTCTTTTCCCGTAACGTTTCTGGATCGTCGAGTTACGATATCTGGCTGCTGCTGCCACCTGAACAACATGGAGCAGCAGCACGCGTCTGGAATCTGCGTTGCCGAATCGACTTGAGCAAGGTGTCACCGGATATCACCGACAGGTTCGTCAGATGCAACTTACAACCGCTGGCCATCATCAACAATGGCAGTCGGATCCTCCTCCTGCAACCCCGCATAGCCTTTGCGGAGAAATACCCCCGGCTGTGCGCGTATGACCCGGTCACCGGTGATGTCGAGGATATCTTCAGTGGCAGCGCCATGGTCTATGACTGCATCATGGGCTTGTCGGACGCTGCAGTGTACGAGGAAAGCATCGTCTCTCCTTCGGGTGAGGTGCTCCTAAATTGAGCTGCTGGTTTGAAGACTTCAGGGTT
Source organism: Avena insularis (assembly GCA_023614405.1). Classification (NCBI taxonomy): domain Eukaryota; kingdom Viridiplantae; phylum Streptophyta; class Magnoliopsida; order Poales; family Poaceae; genus Avena; species Avena insularis. The sequence continues at coordinate 34,348,898 of CM042696.1, read as the reverse complement.
GTGATTTACCTGTTGAAACTTATTCTTTGTAAATGACATTCAGTGGCGAAGGACGAAAAAAAGTTTAGGTCAGGCGAAATCTATAGCGTTAAAAAATGATAATCAAGATTGTCTTGAGACAATGGTAATAGCATAATCACTTGATACAATGGTAATAACAACATATTTAAATAGAAGTAAGACATATAAACATACCGATAATGAAGTTTTAATGCCATCTAGAAATCGCAGGCCCTTTCAACGGTTGCGCAACTTGATGATCTTTATAGCTGAGAAGGTCATTTCAACAGTAGTTGGCACGCGTAAAAGCATTGCCAACTCAGTAAGACGGTAGACTGTAGGAAACATGGTGTTCCTATCAAGTTCAACCATCTTTTTAACTATAGGATTGCCATATCAAGACAAACTCCGAAATCTTAAATTCTCTATATATGGATAATAGCTCAAGAGCATCTTTTATAGGCTCACGCTCATAATTAGAGAAATTCTCATGATAAATATTTGTAAGCCAAATAACAAGATCACAATTAACAAATTCGAATCCTCATATTGTCGTACAATATTCCAACTCACCACAAAGTCAAAAAAATTGTACCTGTCCACTTTGCAGATGCGGACCCCTTCTTTTTTTTTTCATCCCTACCTCGATGCACTCGCTACTCGCTAGAAAAAAAAACTATCTGGATGTGGGTCGGCCGCCGCCCTGTTTAGCAGGCAACAGCAGCAATCCGTCCAGTCCGGCAGTCCCAAAGCAGCAGAGGGCCGCCGGCCGGTGGCAGTGGGCGATGACGACGGCGTCGTTCCTCGTCAAGGCGGAGGCAACTGGGTTTGGAGCTCAACACGTAGGTGAATCAAGGATCGATCAGCCGCAGGAAACTAGGAGGTTTCCCCGATCGATCAACTAAGCTAGCGAGAAAGCGGCCTCCTGCGATCGTGCCTCCCCTACACGCGGCCCACCAGGCCCACGTCGACCAAGGAAGCAGTAAAACAGCCCATTTAAGCTATTTTTTCACCATTTTCTCCTTGAAACGAGATGAACCTGCTGTATATCATATATGCATGGACAAATGACTGTATACATGTACTCTTTTGTCAAAAATTAAGATAGGGCGGCCGGCTAACCTTGCCCTACTGGGAGATCCGCCCCTGTCATTGTGGGTGCTATCCGTACTTAACCCTTTTATAAATCTGTATTACACGATGAACTTTAATTTTGCAAGATGGTCTCACTATACATCAAGCCTATTTACGGGCTAAAATATCCATCATTTGTCACTCCGCATCTTACAAGGAAAGGGTCTGTTGGAATCATTATTTACGGGCTAAAATATCCATCATTTGCCACGGTCCAAGCGCGTAAATTGTACTCCCTCCGTACTAAAATATAAGACTTCTAATGATTAATCAAACCTTACAAACTTTGGCCAAATATTTAGAAAAAAATACCTACATCTACAATATTAAATGGACACACTAGTAATATATACTTTACGGTGAATTTACTCATATTGATTTTGTATTGTAAATATTGATATTTTTGTGTATAAACTTGGTCAAACTTAGAAAATGTTAACTTTTGGCTAATTCTTAGGCGCCTTATATTTTGGGACGGAGGGAGTAAAGTTTTTCCATGCGATTTTCCGAATGAAAATAGTCAGCCTTGTAATCAAACATCGCACACCACTTAATCGCTTAATTAAACCTGAACATGTTTGATTATTTTGTTAGCGTCCATTTGGCCCAGTCCAGCACTCAGCCTACGTTCTGGACGTTTATGCGCACACTGTCCAACAATAAAAAGAGAGCCCACTCCATCCCAAAAGTCCGGACTGAAAGGAGGAAGATATCTCTCCTTTATAAGGTGGGTGTGGCATCCTTCCGTAGACGAGATGGGACTAAACTTTGTGTAGCCTCACCGGTCAACAGCAGCCTAACATCCCATCCCCCTAAGAAGCCCCTCAGAAAGGCATGGTGATCGCTAGCTCTGATACCAGATGTTAACGTCCATTTGGTCCAGCCCAGCACTCAGCCTATGTTCTGGACGTTTATGCGCACACAGCCCAATAATAAGAAAAGAGCCACTTCATCCCAAAAGGCCGGACTGAAAGGAGGAAGAAATCTCTCTCTTATAAGCTGGGTGTGCCTCCTCCCGTAGGCAAGATGGGACTAAACTTCGTGTAGCCTCACCGGTCAACAGTAGCCTAACGTCCCATCCCCCTGAGAAGCCCCTCAGGAAGGCATGGCGATCGCTAGCTCTGATACCGTATGTTAGCGTCCACTTGGCCCAGCCCAGCACTCAGCCTACGTTCTGGACGTTTATGCACACACAGCCCAACAATAAGAAGAGAGCCCACTCCATCCCAAAAGTCCGGAGTAAAAGGAGGAAGGAATCTCTTCCTTATAAGTTGGGTGTGGCCTCCTCTCGTATGTGCCTTGGCATTGGAGCCCTTTGCCAAGACATTAAGATCTCACCAAGCCTTGCGCTCACCGTGCTGGTTCGAGAGAGAGGTCCTTGCCCGATGTTGATCCTAGGGATTGCACCGGACCGGTGGCCGAGGGCGTGAGCTATTGGCTTGTATCATGTTTTTGCATGTGTTTGTTCACCGAGTTTTTCGTGCGTGAGTTCGTGGATTTTATCCCCTCCCTCTTCCCCTCGCGCACCTCCCTCTCGATTTCCACGGGATTCGTGAAAGATCGGGCAACCCCAAGGGGCATACCCCAATACCTTGCCAACCATCTAAACTCTTATGAAACCTCTTCTTGAATGAGAATCATGTCTTTCACTCTCAATCTAGACCCAGAAACTGGAACTCCTTGATATTTAATTGGCTAGTCACCAAACTAACAATTAAAAATATCAGTATACATCTCTAACTTGATATGATCCTTCATACCCAACATCACCTCACTTTTATCAAAATTTATTTTTAAACCTACCATTTTCTCAAAATGAATATCAACAGTTTGACATTCATGGCCATGTCAATATCCTCATGAAACAAGACCATAGTATCATCTACATATTGTAAGACTACCACTCCTTTTTCAATAGTGTGTGGAACCAATCCACATGTAAAATCACTATTTTGAGCTTTTCTAAACAACCTAGCCAAACAATCAGCAGAAACATTAAATAACAGAGGAGATATAAGATCCCCTTATCTCACTCCTTTAAAAGTTTCAAAATATTTCCCCACATAATTATTAATCCTCACACTCAAAGTACCTCCCATCACCAAGCTCTTTATCATTCCGCACCAAGAAGAATTACAACGAGCCAGATTTAAGCATTTGAAAAGAAATTCCCAATCTATCTTATCATATGCGTTTTCAAAGTCAATCTTAAAGATCACCCATGTTGTTTTTTAACCCTGGATTCATGTAAAATTTCATGTAAAGAAGCCACTCCAGATAAGATATATCTCCCTTTTAGGAAAGCATTCTGACATTCTAAAATTGATCCATTCAAAATGGGGTCAAATCTAATAGATAAAACTTTAGAGAAAATCTTGAGTAATACATTTAGCAAGCAAATAGGTCTGAACTGCTGAATTCGATCTGCTCCAGATTTCTTGGGAATCAAGGTAATGACACCAAAATTGAATCTGGTAATATCCAACACCCCATTTTTGAAATCAATAAAATGATACAACAAATCATATTTAATGATATCCCAACAACTATGGTAAAATTTACCAGGCAAACCATCTTGTCTAGCAGCCTTGTTTTTTCCATTAACATAATTGCTTCTTTAATTTCATCCTCAGAGAAATATCTACATAGCCAAGAGTTATTTTCATCATTTATTCTTTCATTCTCAGGCCACAAATTCTGATCTAGAGTAAAAGGGTTATCCTGAAATTTCCCAAAAAGTTTTTTCTAATAAGAGGTAGCATGTTCTAGGATTTCTGACTCATTAACAATCTCCTTTTCATCATCCATGATTCTAAAAATGGTTTTTTTCTTTTTTTTCCATTACCAACCCTATGGGAAAATTCAGTGTTGTTATCTCCCTTTAACAACCAATTTGCACTTGACCTACTATACCAATATAGCTCATCGGCTTCATAAAGTTCTAATAATTCTTTGTATAATTCAGCTCTCATGCCCAGTTCAACACCATCAAATGTATGTATCTCTTGAAGAATCTCCAGATCCTGAAGATACATAAAGTATTTCTTTTTATTGTACCTCTGAGGTTTATTCCCATCCTTTGAGAGATTTTTCAACATTTTTTAATTTCAAAAGGAAGTAACTTAACTTGTCCTTCCCATTAACAAGTTCCAACTAGGATTTCTCAACTCTAGACAAGAAATCAGGTTGGTTTAACCAATAAAGCTCAAACCTAAAGTCCTTTTTTGGCTTCACATGTTCATTGCTCAAGTTGATGATCAAAGGGTTATGATCAGAATTATGTCTAGTAATCTTATGAACCAAAGCTGAAGGAAACAATAACTCTCAATCCTTAGAAACCAGAACTCTCTCCAATTTTTCTAGAGTGGGATTTTTTTTATCATGTACTTGTTTTGCCTTGGATCACTTCATTATTACCATTTCAGAGAAGGATAGTCACCATAGTTTACTATCTCCACCTTGACTATCCACACAGGAAAACATATGGATACACATACTTATGTATGGCTTTTTGAACCTTTCCTCACTAACTTAAGGGTCAAATTAAAGCACCGAAGGCATGCAAGTCTTCATCAGTGGTGCAGACATGCGATGGATCCAAATTATGTGCATGCCAAAACTTTGTATACACGGGTGATGCTAAAGGGTATGCAGTGCATTTATAGATCTAAGTCGACATACTACAAACCATATTGATAGATGCAGAAGGGATCGCATAGTCGTCTACGGTGTTCCCGCAGATGCACTCCCGGATACAGACCAGAATCACTTGAGAGATTATCTAATTAGCAGCATGATTTCTACAGCCAAGTGATCAAAGCTTTGAACATCAGTCAGTAAGTGTTTTCAACGCACATCCCCTGAGTGTGGCGGGGGCGATAGGCATTTTATCGAACATGTGACCGGCAGGCACGGTGTGACACACACACGCACACGCGGAGTTGCAAGAGCTAGACAGCAAGGCCAGCGAGCGGGCTAGCTCGGATTCTATGTGCGGCAAATGTGAGATATGCGACGAGTGCGACGGCGGCTGGCGACCGGCGACGACCAAGTCCGGTCGAGATCTGGCCACCGGCACCCATCCATCCGTGGCAGAAAAGGAGGGCTGCCTACCTAGAGTTTAAACGGGGCAGAAAAGGAATCACCGGCGGCAGGTCAGACAAGAAAATTTTCGACAAAACTGGCGATGTTTAGAGATAACCGCACAGAACAAATCTCTACTACCTGAAAAAACTTCGTGTTCCGTCGTCAACAGATACGTCCTATTCCTTCGTCCAACCTCCGTCTGGCACTCCCGCATCGCTCGTCCATCACAAGTCAACCCAATATTTTCTATCCAACCGCAGTTGCCTCCGCAATCTCCGCCTTCGTCCATTCCCCGGCAACGCCAACGCCATCTCCACCTTCTTCCCACCTCCTATGCTGCCAGCACCCCCCCCCCCTTCCAAGTTCCTCCACCGCAGCCTTCCTTCACACCCTCAACGCCGCCGGCAAATCCGTCGTACTGCGCCTCCCAGAGGACTGCCCATTCTTGATCTCATCAAACCGCCCCTCCCTTGCTTCCCCACCGCCGGGTGCGTGGACGGATCATCATGCTCACATCGCGGGCGACCCAGCGCTAGGCGCTAATGGATGTCTCCACCGGATCCGCGGCCATAGCCATGGCGTATTGGAGAGAGCAGCAATATCAGCCCCCTCCCGTTGGACAAGGCGGTGAAGATCCAGTTCCCCTCCCTAATCCTCCTCTCCGTCATGCCACCAACAAGCCCTCTCCTCCAAGTGTTCTAGGCCCCAGATTCGGCACACTCTAGGCTCTCATGGTGCCAAGATCTAGAGCACTCCCATCCGTGATTCATATCATATTGATGTGCTCCCGCCGGATCCGTCTGACTGCGTGGAGGAAGATTTCTGTGTCCCCCTTGCTCGCTGGGACTCTCTGGCGAAACTGAGCCCATGGATGAGGACGATGATGACCAACACCAGCCAGTGATAAAAGGCTATTTTACCATCTCAAGGAGAAGGCGCACGCTGACTAAGATGACAGCAACGACCTGACGGGTACCACCACTACCAGCATATTGTCCTTAGCTATGGCAAGAGGAACGTGGTTAAAGGCGTCCTCTAGTCCAGCAACGCCCCAAATTAAAGGAAATCCCCATATAGAAAGGGTAAGTCACGGCACGTCATCCTGCTCTACCTTGGTCCTCTTACTTCAGTTAGTAAGCATTTCGATCAGTTCTTCAGAATTCAATCAGTATATTGGCATATTTGAGAGGCATATTTCTTGGGAATTGAATAAAGTTCAGAAAGTATGTGCATTTTAGTAAAAGTAGGACTACACGTTCGATTGTGAGACTAATTTCTTTGCCTTTGATATGGTTTTTGTATTTGTCCAAATATTATAGGCCATCAGTCCGCTTCTTCTATACTTATGCTTACATAGGACAACTCTAGCCTTCATAGGGCATATGTTTCCTCTAAATCGTTGTTATCTGGTCTTTGTATTGTTTCACCAAATGCTACTTCCATGAACGGTTACTCTATTCATACAAATCGTAGAATTTTATCCTTTCTCGCTGGAATCCCTAGAAAGCTCCAGCTGTAGAGCAGTACATGTATTTATATTGTTTATTTTCTGTAGTCCAACAGTGAAATTACTATGCATGTATTGCGAGGAGGTTCTTAGGGGCAGTGATGAAGATAGTTATCGAGTGTGGTTCATCCATCCAGTGATGGAGAAAAATCCGAGCAACGCAAATAGCACATCTCCAGCAAGTATGATAAAGAAGGTAGGTTGATAACTTGATAATATCTCTATGATCTTTAGCGTTGTATCTTGATGTTACCAATACTCATTCTGATAGAAGCATAGACCGATTATGATGGAGCTTAAAATTTATGAAGAACACAAAGGATGTTGCTCTGGCCAGCACCATCTCCGTGTTCATCCAACCTCCCGCACCGCATTCAGAGCTTGACAGGGTTTGGCCGTTTTAATAGAGATGGATCTTTGTTGTATCTTGATAGTATATAAACCAGATGTCAGAATATTTATAGAAAACATGCATTTGCACCGCATCAATCTTATTCAATTTTAGTAAGTGTAGAAACATACTATGTGTTCCCTTGGTGCGGGTAAGAGTGAAAGGACCAGATGGTTGTGATGAACTAAAAAAAATTAACAACGCTGGAGAAAGACATCGAGATTCAGTGGAATGGAATTGCCCATGATAAGTCACGGAAGAGAAGAGCCTGCATCTGGCAGAGAGGAGCAGGGCATGACGGCAGGGCATGACACACATGGCGGTGAGGGTGTGTGATAGGATGGGTGGTGCCTACCATGTGGTGAGGCGGTGCCGTGGAGTGAAGCGGTGTCACACTGCAGGGTGCACCAGGACGGAGGCGCATATACTTTTTATCCTAGAATGAACAACTCATGTGCGGATGTGTAAGCGGGGTGCGTAACTTTTTGTTCGCAGGGAGAGTGATCTTCGCCTGGTAAATTGCTAATTGCACATTTGAGCTAGATTAGATCCATCTCAGTTGCTACATTGTTAAGTGGAGTTGATCCAACAGTGTTGATTGCTTTATGTACGTTTGGTGGTGTGTATGTAAGATGGAATTGTTTTGCTCTCTTATTAGTTGTAGAGATGAACTTGCTATCTTTTGATAAGACACGATCATGAAATTAATTGATTTAATGGTGTATGGCAGGGTCAGCCTTTGTTGGATGCGGAGACCGGACAAAGAGCTAGCTAGCTGTTGTTGCTGCTTCCAAATGCGGAGGGAATATCGTTCATAATAGGGTATTACTAATTTGATGGTGATTCACTTAATGCAACACCATTCCGTTGGATAATGGCATTGGGAACCTTGACAAGGATTCAGAGGAAGTTTTCTCTCCATAAGGTGGCTATTTTGCACGGTTCCCTTCTGCACTACTATGAAAGCTTTTTAATAATATCAGAAAGAAGATGAAATAAATTTTGTTTTGTCCATATGCTTATACCACAAACGACCTGATTCAGTTTTGTGAAATCACTTGTCAAAACTCATTTGAATTCTTATCTCTCGTCAATTTACTGAAACTTGTATGGCAGAAATTGGTGATAAAACAAACTGTTGCAGATTCAGTTACTGAAACTTGGGTGTTTCTCAGTTCTCTCTTCATTATAGTCGGTGGCACCTTTTATTTTATAAATTGCTTATGATGTGAAGAAACTGATTTGGAAATCATTTCAATTTTCTATTCAAAGCATAGTATGTAAATATGTTCAGTAAGTGGTTACTACAGCAGTCTCATAGAGTACATGCTGAAAGCATGTTAGCACAAATTACTCCTCTTAGAAAAAATATTTTAGCACCACCATGTGGCCTCCGAATTTAATTTGAATTATGCGTCTCTCCATATGCAAACCACTATCACCATGACCTCTGGTGCATAACATCATGGACACCTAGCTACCCTGCCCAAATATTTTATAAGCACTTCACACAATGAGAAGCTTGCTTTGTGAAATTGGGACCGTTTCAAAAACTATTGCATGGATGTTATTATATTGCAAGCTACTTATGAACTATGAGTTAGATATTGTTGTATTATATTTGGACGATCATGTACTCCCTCCGTCCCTAAAAGGATGTCACAACTTTGTCAAAATTTAGATGTATCTATATACTAAATAGTGTCTAAAAGATACATTTTCTTTTAGTGCATTTGTATTCTTCTTCTCGGTACCTTCATTACTTCTAAGCATATTTTGTGTGTGTGGATGGTGGTGAGAAGATGCACCCAGGAGAAAGATAAATGGATAATTGTTCGATTCAGAGTCATGTATTTATTTTTATTAATTGGGTTGGTATGAAGAGTTGGCAGGATTATAGGAGTAGCACCCAGATGTATTTCTTTTTCCTCTCTATTATAAGCTAACACTAGAAAGGAAATAAGGAGGCAGAAAGAAAAATGAGGCAGGCCACTCATTTGCGAGCAGTCGAAGAACAATTTGGTTATTCTCTCAAAGTGACATTGAACAGACCGGAAGAACCAAGGAGTGAGCAGATTGAGAGGAACAGGAAGAGCGTGCTTCATTTCTAAGCATATTTATTTGTGTTTGGTGACACAAAATGTAACAATACATCATACATTTAATCTATGCAAATTATCGAGCATATGTTCATAAATTTTAATTATCATTTGTCATTATTTCAATATATTTTATATGTTTGTAATGCATGGGCATATAGCAAGGAAAGAAGCTTGAAGGCCCGTAGCAATGCACGGGCATTTTATTAGTAACGTATAAATATAAGTCGACATAAATTTGAACGTAGACACCCACTGTCAATAACCCCATCTCTAGTTGCCTCCAGGCTCCATCACACCTTGATAAGAGAGCGCAGAAAAGATGAAAGGTCCACGAGGCGCCACGTCCACTAATCCACTATGCAACGGCTTACCTCCAGGCTCCATCACACCTCGAAATGCTCTGTGAAAAAGAAAAACACCGCGAAAATCCTCTGCTTCGATCGCACAAGGCCGCGCCGCAACTCCGTTCCCCAACCCCGACAAAGGACACGTCGCCGGGAAGCATCCGACAATGAGCGCCGCCGCGGCCAACGTCGCCGTCATCGGAGGTGGAAGTAAGCGACCCAGATCGATCCTCCCCCTTACCACAGAACTGTACCCACACTGCCACTGAATTCCTGATTCGGTCGCCCCCTTTTCATGATCGCAGTCTCGGGCGCCGTGTGCGCGTCGCTGCTGGCTGCGCGTGGGGTGGCGGTGACGCTCTTCGACTCCGGACGGGGTGCCGGCGGCCGCATGGCGCAGCGGAGGTGCTCGTCCGATCTACCGGCGCGTTTGTGCCGCGGGGTGTGTCGCTTTTCAGCTCTGATGGGTTCTCTTTTTTGGATGGGCGGGGTGCGTTGCAGGGAGGTAATGGACGACGGCACGGAGCTGCGCTTCGACCACGGCGCGCCCTACTTCACCGTCAGCAACGATGAGGTTGACCGGGTCGTGGGCGGCTGGGAGGCGCGGGGGCTCGTCGCCGAGTGGAAGGCCATGTTCGCGTGCTTCGATCGGGAGAGCGGCAAGTTCAGGGACTTCGATAAGGTGTTAAGCTTCATACCCAATACTCCCTCCGTTTCAAAATATAAGATGTTTTAGTTTTGTGAATAGAGTGTATCTATACTCCTTTTAGTGGGTAGATTCATCTATGTTTGGAGTAAACCTACACACTAAGGAGTCTAGATACACTTCTTTCACAAAGCTAAAACATCTTATATTTTGAAACAGAGGGAGTACTTGTTAATTCGTTTGTAGCACAGGTGAAATTGGGGTTGTAGCAGTCAGAACCTAGAATGCTTGACTCAATTTTGGCTGCCGATTCTGATCATTGCTGCATATATACTGGACATAGAGATCAACTGGATGGATTAAAGTTCCATTTCCTTCCTATAATTTTTCGTCTGAAATGTTTCTGATTGTTTTTTGCTCCTTACAAAAGAAAGATGTGGGATAGATTAGCATGACATCTGTTGATACTGTTGTACGCTTGAATCTACATTTTAGCTCCCTCGAAATATATCCTTGCAGGAGGGAACAACTAAGAAGTATGTGGGAGTTCCAGGCATGAACTCAATATGCAAATCTTTGTGTCAAGAGGATGGTCAGACTTTCTGCAATGTATTTGATTCTATGTTACCAAGGGAGAGAGAACACTCATTCTTGATGCACGCACCTGCCATCTCTTATGCTAGGTGTGATGGCCAAATTTGGTGTCACTATTGGAAAGATGGATTGGCTTCAAGATAGGAGCTCTTGGTCACTGGCTAGCTTGGATGGCAAAGATCTTGGCAATTTTGATTATGTGGTAGCAACGGATAAGAATGTAGCATCACAAAAGGTTTCTGGGCTCACTGGAAAACCACCACCTCTTGGTTTGTTCTATTCCACTGTCTTATTCATAATATGCACTATTTACTTCCACATGACAAGTTTGGTGGTGTTTGTTCGAGAGAAAAAACAAGTGTATTGTCCTTGTTTCTTTTCTTAGTTCTCTTTTTGAAGAACATTCTATTCTCAGATTAGTTATATAAATCAGGATGGCTATCGTTATTTTTAGTTAGAGAATAATTATTTCTGCTTTGACTGAATTGCTTTTCATATCTTTGATTTATGCATGTGCAGTTATTTTCCGGCAGAGTAATGGGGTTGTTTTGCAGCACTTGCTAAACAGTCCAAGTGCAGTAAAAAAATTATATCGTTTTAAATCCATGTCTAGGAAGTTGAAATCATGTTTTCCCCTCTGGCTGCTATCTTTAGATCAAAATTGGTTTGGAAGGGTACAATATAGAATTTCCTTGAAAGAAATTCCATCTGTCAGTGCAGGGCATCACTTAGCTAGTTCATTAAATTGCAATATTGCTACTAGTTACTGAGGAGAAGTGCTTATTACACAGATGTCTGGTTGATCATCACCTTTACATTTTCATGTTTTTTCAGATCTGTCAGTATTTCCACATTTGGCAACAATGTTTCAAGATATCCCAGTCCGCCCCTGTTTTGCTCTGATGCTAGCATTCTCAGAGCCTCTGGCTATGGTATAAGCAGCCACCAATTTATGAATTTATACATCTATAGACCATCATTGTTCATCTACATCTTGGTGTTTTGTTCAGGTACCTGTCCAAGGGTTTTCTTTCTACAACTCCGATTCTCTCAGCTGGGCATTTTGTGATAGTAGTAAGCCGGGACGTGCATGTGCACCTCCTAACAGGTTTACACTTCTTTTATGTGCAATAACATATTTTGGCTTGATATAATTTGATTTCGGAGATGTACTTCTCTCTATACCGGCAATCTTGGGTACTGTGTTCAACCGCTGAGTATGCTTCTAAGGTAATAAATAGTATGGGTCCCCGGAAACCTTCAGCAGAGGCCCTTGCTAAGGTTGCGGAAGAATTGTTCAAAGAATTTCAGGCAACAGGACTGAACATTCCACAACCAATTTTTATGAAAGCTCATAGATGGTGGATATTCTATATCATTCGTTCAGCTCTTCTAGGTTGAATAATATTTAATTCTTTAAACATATAACATATTATTTCTATATTGGTACTTGCACACCAACAAAATCACAGGGGTAGTGCTTTCCCAGCTGTTTCTATTGGCGGTGATGATAAGTGTGTATGGGAGAAGAGTATTAAATTGGCTATCTGTGGAGATTTCTGTGCAAGCCCAAGTGTCGAAGGGGCTGTTCTTAGTGGTATGAGAGGAGCTTCCAAAATCCTTGGATGCTTAAACTTGCCATCAGGGTTGTGACTTGTGAGGTTTGACTGACAAAAGTTCATGGTGCTTCCTCTTTGCTCTGTATTTATGTCTGCATTTGTGATTTTCAGAGATGTACTTCTTTTGTACAGAAACAATTAAGCATGCCCCTATCGGGAGCCATATTGTTTGTTGAATATTAATATGCGAAATAAAGAAATAAGTTATGGTGCTGATGACAATAATGGTACATATGTCCTTAAGAGATGTCTACAAGGTTGCAAGTATCTACTGACTTAAGCTGGTCCTACCAGACATAGTGTTTCTCTGTTGTGCTGTTATGGGACAAAGTCACGCACTAACATACGGTCTAGGTTTCTATATGAGCTCATGAAAGGTGACATACTAACCAAACTGAGACTATAGGAGCTCTGAAAGGTCACCAAACACTGCTAGAACATGTCCCTAAGGGATGAAAATATCTTTGCAATCTAGAGCTTGAAATCTGGAACTTAGGGTGTTAGGGAACATGCTTTCCATGAATAGTCTTTGGGACCTTCTTGCTTTATATCGTCTGTTGGTCTCAAATCTCAAATTGGTATATTTTTACACATCACAATTAATAGTCTTTTTTGGTCAATTTGCCATATATTCTTGTTAGATACATGGACATGTTTGTATAAGCTTTTGTCATTTTCTTTCATACTCGAGTGTACATCCTGAAAAAGGTTTAGAGGTCTGGTTAAAGTGAATACAAGATGCCATCATTTACTTCCGATAGAGAAAAGTGATTCACTATGATATTCTAATACTTGAAGAATTGCAAATTTTTATAACAAATGTATGTTTCATGTTAGCATATTGATAATTGATATTCCAAATCATTTGAGAACCAAGCGCTGGCTTGGTGGCAAGGCTAGCGAGTGTGTAGCCAGCCCACCCGGGTTTGAGTCCCCAAGGGGACCGAATTAAACGGCTTGTTACCCAAGCGCGTTTAATCCTCTGTTGGAGAGATCTCATCTACCTAACAACGTACAACCTGCAAGGGATCATTCCCCGGGGGTCAATGTTTTATATTCCAAATCATTTTGGACAAGATTTTGTAGATCTGTTACAGTCATTCAGCTGTAGCTTGTCACTAAGGAAATGCTGTCATTTTCTGTCCTTTAGGTCCTGTGTTAGTGGACCAACATACTGAAACAGACAGATTTAGAGACACTCCTTGGAGCTTATTTATAAATTTTCAGTGTCTCATATTCTAGCAACGATCCCAGATGCTGCCTAATAACCGAATGGCATAAATAAGAGTAAATGCACCTCTTAGGGAAAAAGATTTCTTCCAACCAAACTTCGAAATTATTATTTTGTTGGTCTAAGTTGTCCGACAACATCTGTGATCAATTCAGTTTGGTATTGTGTGCCGATGTATTCAGTACTATTTGTATGTTTTTCTTTAATAAAGCAATGCTCCTATTCAGTGCCTATTACTACCTCCATTCCAAAAATGTAAGCCTTTTTAGATAGCTAAATTAGCTTTCTAAAAAGGCTTATATTTCGGAACGGAGGTAGTAGTTTCTATTGTTCCTTCCCTTTTGTCCATGAGAGATGTTATTTCTTGAATGGTACGTCTTATGATGAAAGACCACAATATATGTACACCTCCATTGTAAGTAGTATGCCAATTGATCAGTGTTATACTCTACAAGTCTGTATTTGTCCATATATTAGCTTTTTTGTCTTCCTCTTGAAGGATTTAGGATATACAGAATTGGAAAGTTCCAGCCGAATTCTGCAATCCGTCAAGAGTATCAAAATGTAAGTGAACAATTTAACCCTGATAATCTACTATTACTCCCTTCTTTTTGGAAAGGCCCTCCGATGGAAAATATGTGGTCTGTGTGCCGTCTTTTGTTGAACAGATAGTTCTTTATGTTTCCGTGTAATTCCTAAAACCGCCTCTAGTTTTTTCTGGTTGATGAACAGTACGGGTTTGATAAGGATCCAGCGTACTCCATTGTACACTGAACATTTTCTTCCAATTATCGCATACAGTAGATCTTTAGGTATATGTTTATACATTTGAGTTGCTTCAGAATATCTGGCAAACTTCGGCTGTGGCTGTACCTTCTTATTTTCCTACACTACCCCCTTTAAATTTGTATTATGAGATAACTAAATCACTATTCAAGCAATATCACATACCATTGTAATATGTTTGGACTGTTTCTATACTTCTGACTTACGATATCTCAGCATAGACACTGTAACTTTGAAGGCAGGGACTGGCATACTCATCGCCTGAAGAAAAAATAGAATGTGTGTCATTGGCTCATTAATAATTTATACATTTGAGTCGCTTAAGAATAGCTGGCAAACTTCTTCTGTGGCTGTATCTTCTTATTTTCCTACAGTAGATCTTTATTAAATCATTATTCAAACAATATCACATATCATTGTCATTTTACTTTGGATTTGATGGGGTTGTGCCTCCTCAGAGTATGCACGCGAAGTCGCAAATGCGTAGCAAGCAATGTGTGTGTACAAGACTGTTCTTCTAACTTATTTTTTTTGACCCGGGTTCTTCTGACTTACAATATCTTACTCCTTCTGTTCCACAATGTAAGACTTTTTAGCAAACTGTTTTAGCTTGCTAAAAAGGCGTATATTATACGGAGGTAGTAGCAGAAATAAAATTTGAAGGCAGGGACTTGCGTACTACACGCGTGATGAAAATAGACTGTAACACATCAAGTATCATTGCTTTGTTTCTACACTTGTGACCAGAACAACCCAAACTGCTACAGGCTATACCTCGCCTGTCTGCAGCACGTACGCGCGTTCTTCGTGCGCACTCATGGTCCTTGCAGCTTGCAGGTGAGCAGCACTTGTTCGGAAAGCTCCATGCCCAAGGTCCCAAGCAGAATCGAAGCCCGTGGCCAAGGAAAACACGGCCGCAGCATATGCATGGTCCAGGCCGGCCCCCAAATTATTTGTCAAGTAAGCAGTCATTCTCCATTCAGCTGATTCAGCAAAGCCCGTTGGGTACTTCGTTTTCTCGCTCGTTTTCCCTTGGTCTTGGACGTATTTATCGTTTATAGTTGGCAATTAGTATGATACATACGTCCACTAATAAATCATGAATAGGGCGACAACATACTTTAGCATGTACTCCTTCCGTTCACTAATACAAGACATTTAAACTTTTTTCTAACATGCACATATGTAAACATGTTTCACTAATTTTCAGGTGTATCTAGTCTATTTTGAAATATTTAGAATGTCTTATATTAATGAAAGGAGGGAGTAACCTTGTACTACAATTACGAGGAAGAGAGTTGATCTGGTTGAGAAAATAGACTATAGTAGTACAAAAAACCAATGGAAGAGGACAGCAAGTAATCCAACGAAGAGCAACGACGCAAACAGTGTTATGTGTCCTATCTAGCTAGCTAATTTCGTCGCGCTATTATTACCATAGGGATGCAGAGAACAGGATTCCTAGACAAAACGCTGCAGGTCTAAGACTGTCTCTACTCTTCATAGCTAAGCTAGCACCCTCTTAAGAAACAGAGATGTGACCCGTCTATGACACAACCTACAAACAAATGTTAGTGTAAACTTATAGTATAAACCTACTTACTGTAGTCAAACCTTGCGTGTGGGCGTGGTTAAAGATCCTCGTAGTCGTAGACCTCTAAACATGGCCTGCCTGACATCCAGGCTAAACTATGGCAGAAAGCACCAACAAACTTTTACCTGCTTAACTAACCCTACCCCTTGGAAGAACCAAGCATTGGGTTTTTTCTTCTTAATAACACCACTTTCCAAGAAGTTGCTCTGCAAAGTCTGTGATTAGAGTATCTTTGTTTGTGCCAAGGAGTGGCTCCGAGTGAGATTAGATCAGACCCTTTTAAGCTGCAAGTTGCTGGCTGCGTGGCTCCATCCCTGGGTGGGTCATGCAGAGATGCCTGGCTACTTTCTCGCATAATATATATAGAAATGCAGGTGGTGGTACGCCATGGGCAGATTTGCATGGCAAAGCTCCTCCACGTGTGGCCTATGTACCTACCTGTTTACTTACTCAGATGCTTGCATGGAATCCAAAGCAGTAGGGAGACAAGACTAGGGCGTGGGCGTTGCAGGGTGCCTTGACGGTGATACCGAATGGTCAGCCGGTGGTGAATGCCTGGACGACGGTGATGCTGAGCATGGCTGATAGCCGATGCCATCTGGTGCAGGAGCGCTGCAGCCTGCAGGGTTCAGGAGCATCTTCACCTGAACGGTGATCGATCATGAATTCAGGAACCTAGCTATCTTCATCCTGTAGCGTGAAGTACATTAACTTGGACCTTGGTGAGGGCATTCAGTGGGGTGGAGTGGTTGGTAGGTACAGGGTGAATTTTCTATCGTCTCCTGGCTCAGGCGCTGTCTGTCTGAGCACCGGGTACTACTGCCTGGATGAATTCGCTTTTGCACTCATCTTCCTAGCTTGGTGTACTTGGTACAATGGTACTTGGTGGTAGTAGCGTGTAAGTTATGGCCTAGCTTAATTAGCTCTCATTATGCTTCGTGCATGCCTATCCGATCGATCGCCTAGAGTAGCATGGTCCGTCGTGGTGGTTTGCATGATGATTTTGTCCAGTGTAACGCTGTTAAACTACTCCATCCATCCATCCATCTAGTTAAGGGACGCGAGATGATGTCGGTCCAGGCTCGGCTGCTCGCATGGCCCTCCCTATGATTCTTGGATTGTTCTGACCGGATAGCCTATTTATGATCTGAAAGTAAAGGAACAGTGTGCTAACAGTGCCTGCCTGCGAGCCACATCAGTGAGGACTTGGTGTCAGCCCGAAGAACTCTCGAGCCATGAAGTACCAGCTGGAAACAAAGGCCATAAAAAATTTGCCCAGCTCAGCAGCTCTCGAGGCTCCACGTAGCGGCGTTCACGTCGCGGGGAGGCCGCCACCGGCCGTATCAGAGAAGCCATCACCTTGCCCTGAACCCGTCAACACGCCCGCCTGGGTTCTCGTGTTAGAAAAGGAGGAGAGCAGGTTAATTAACTGAATCTGCAGTCTTGCGCCCAGATGAGTCTCCAGCCAGCACCAGATCCTGTCTCCCTCCCCCTTGGGCGTACTGCGTACGGTGCCTCACGCTCACCCCACCTTCCGGCAATCATGAATCTACCACTTCACGCTGCTAATCTTAAGTCCAGACTTTTAGTGCATGGTTTTGTCTGAAATTCTGTTAAATTTCAGTCAAACAGTATTCTCTCAATCCTGACTCGTCCATGCACCTCTGAACAGCGAGTGGCTCAGTTCTTACAGTGAACCTGGCAATCCTTGTTTTGTCTGCATAAAACTGAATGTAGTTGCAGAGTCACGAAGAGAAGTTGGAACTCGTAGCAGCAGGGGTGAACTCCGAGTGGCCACCGGTGTCCGTGAGACCTGAAACCCATACAACTCACACTGATTTCCAAGCTCGGCGGCAGCGCATTCTTAACGAACTGGCACAAAAACGTTTGGCAGACCACCGATGTGGATGTTCTGGTTTGACGAGACTAAATTCCCATCCGATTCCGTGCTTGCAGGTGGAGAGCCGCGAACAAGCTGTAATAATAGTTTTAGACCTGCTGATGTGTGAGCAACTACTCCCAAGCTCGCAACAGCTGCATTTTTGGCTGAGCAACATATATATAATTATATATATAATATATTGTCTGCAGAAATCTGGCTAGAAAGTCTACTTGGGTTCTAGATTATGCTGGTCTCATCTTTCATGTACTCCACTCCACTCCACCGGCTAGTAGTGCTAGAGGAGTATGTAAGTCCTTATTTTACGATCAAATTTGGTCAATTCGATCAAGGCACGTACCATGCTTGTACTCTGTTAATCCTCATTTACAAAAACCAGCAGAGCCAGCAGAAACTACAACAGAAGTTACTACAAGGAAACGAGGAAGAAACAGGTACTAGTACTACATGCGGCCGGAACGGTTCACCCGGCTCGATCGTACTACAGGGTAGGAGTACAACCTACATGCTGATCGGCACGTGCAGCGTACAACGGGCCTACAGGATGCTCGTGAACATCTGGCTGACCAGGTTCGAGTACGACGCCGGCGTCTGCGCGTCCCCGGCGGCAGTCGTCGTCGCCTGCTGCTTGACGACGGCGGGCGTGCTGGAAGCGCGGCGGCGGTCGCGCTCCTTGACGAGCTCGTGCGCGAACCGCTCCAGCTTCTCGGCGTTGGTCTGCTCCCCCAGCTTCTTGCCGCGGAACAGCACCGACTCCACGTTCTTCTGCGACAGCATCTCCTCCGCCGCCACGCCGCCCCGAGCCCGCGGCGAACCAAGCGCCTGGATGCGGATGTAGTTGCTCGCCCTGCTGTGCCCGAACGCCATGGCCACCGCCTGATCCACCTGCCGTCACAAATGTTCTCTTGCAGTCAGCACAGAGATCGAACAGGATGCATGCCAGATACGAGTGACCACGCTGGATTTTTGCGGAGGTCGAGAAATGCCGAGTGAACTCAATCCACGTGCGTTGGTTTTTCTTACCATGTCCGACACGCCCTCCGCGGCGATCCTGACGATCTCGGACGTCGACGCGCTGCCGGCGGGACGCTGGTCGGCCTCGCCGCTGCCGATGGAGATCACCAGCAGGTCCTCCACGCCGGACGCCAGCGGGAACTCGCGCTTGTTGTTGAGCACGTGCGTGATCGCCGCGGCCGTGGGGTTGCCGAGCGCGACGCCGCCGCCCACGGCCACGATGCGGGTCGACCCGTCGCACGACCGCACCTCCACCGCCGACGACGAGCGGTCCGACCCGGCGCACGTGGCGGCGCACACGTCGCGCAGGCGGAAGTCGTAGGCGGGCTTCTCGGCGGCGTCGGCGCGGGAGAAGAGGAACGGGGCGCCCGTGGCGAGATCGTAGCACGGGACGAGCACCGGCCGCGCCGTGTCCCGCAGCGTCAGCTCGCCGAACACCTTGCGGAAGGCGGCGCCCGCCGGCCGACGGAACAGCGCGCGGAGGCTTCCGGCCCCGCCGGAGGACGACCAGCCGCGGCGGAGGCTGCGCACGAGGAACGCGAGCGCGTCCTCGGCGGAGAAGAGCGGACGCGCGTCCTCCGCACCGCGCGCCACCAGCATGGCCGCGAGCACGCCGCCGGCGCCGGACCCCGCGGCCACGTCGAAGAAGTCGGCCAGCCGAGCCTTCGGGTCCCCGGTACGGCGGCGCAGCGAGGCCTCCAGCCTCACCAGCGCCGCGCCGGCGAGAAGGCCGTCGGCGGCGCGCCCGCCGCCGTCGATCGACAGGATGCACACCTTCCCTGACTGCGCTCGCGCGGGAGTCCCCTTCACTGCCGGTGCGGCCGCAGGTGTGTGCGGCGAACTTCCGGCGAAGAGAAGCTTTGGGTCGTCGTAGCCGAACAGGAACTTGCTCTCGAGGATGGAGAAGATCTCGTAGGTGAGCTTGTCCACGTCCATGCCGGGGGCCGGTGGCTCCACACGAGCTTCGTCCATTCTCCTCTTGTCGCCCGTCGCCGGTCGGAGCGCGGAACAAGTGGAGGAGTGCACGACTGCACGGGGTCGTGGGAAGCATAGCACTGAGCAGTTGCTCAACTTATATAGTGGCGGGAAGGGAGGAGGAGGCGTGGGGTTGTGGCGTTGACTCGACCCACCGTGGTGCGAGTCGTCACCGGACACCACTATCCTTTTTTACTCTTATACATTATACTGTAAGTCAGTAATTACAGTGGTGTGGATTTCAATTGGAGTTTTCCAAAAGTATCCGAAAAGGTTTCACCCTAAAGTGAAACATACTGTGTTCATTCATGAAAACATGACTATGTTGAATGTTCATGTATTCATGATACTAATATTTTTGTCTTCTCCGTGAAACAAGAATCCGTGGGAATCCTCGATGTACATTTATGAAGCCTCCTATGGGTCTGGAGGATGGGTTGATTTCCAAACATATACTTCTTCCGTTCAAAAATAAATAACTTCAATTTGTTTAGATTCGGATGTATTTAGCGCGTGTTAATGTGTATGTACATACGAATGTAAAGAAATTCAAGTCACTTATTTCAAGGTGGAGAGAAAGTGTGCGAAAATATTGGTAGAGAACAGTTAGCATGAATATCAAAACTGTGGAGGTGTCGATAGTGCTGTGGCATCAACATACTGGGCGGATGTATTTCGCTTTGCTGACTGCCTACATTATGCTATTTGTTTCGTGTGGCAATATAAACCATCGTAAAAGCTTAATTTAGATTTAGTACATTTTTTAACAAGTTTTTTTTTGTCTTTGTTAGTTTTTTTAAGTAACCATATATTCCGTTAGACAATCCAGAGATAACATATATGGTCAACACTTAAGACAAACATGTTTGTCAAGCAACTTTGCACAAAAAACCCCGCAACTAAAATTACAATCTCATCCTTAGAGAAACTTGTGCCTCGTCGAACCGTCCTCCATCGTTTTCCGCCGCCACCATGGTAGCGTCGGAAAAAGAGGCGAACAACCGCCATACCTAGATCTGGGAGAGCACCATCGCACACAAGGATGATTTTCAAGCCGATGAACCAAGTCAACGCAATCGACGAACCCGAGGCTTTGTGGCACGTCGGCCGGGATCTTCCCACCAGATCCTGACACCATTATCTTCATCCGACGCAGTCGAACAAGAGAGACGCTGCCGCCTGCCGTCTTCCATGCGCACAGTTGTAAGACGACAAACACTACTGCAGCAGCTGACGCGACCGCCACCCGCGAGAGAGACGAACATCGACCGCCAGACACAAATCTCACCGGATCTAGAGATCGGCGAGAAGACTGGGCCACCTGTCTCCCAACGCTACCGATTGAAGTAACGCCCAGATGAAGGAAGAACAAGGGCAAATTATTCCTACACGACGCAGTCTCCTCCATGAAAGCCGCGCCTCAAGAAAACACTAGGCCAACCCTAACTACAGGTCGAAGCCCGGGGTCCCTACCCCCTCCCCTCGCTGGAGCGGCCGATAGAGGAGGCAGGGACCGGTAGCTTGCCGGAGCTAGGGCAGAGGTCGCACAGATCTATTTTCCGCTCTGGCGGCGCGCGGTGGGCGAATAATGTCTTTGTTAGTTTGACCCAAGACAAACAACGTTATGCACAAGGAGGTCTAGAAGTTATCTCTAGATTCCCACACAACAAGATCAAAATGGAAATATGTATGTTAAAGTAGCTAACTCTCCTAGTTTAGCTTAGATGATTAGTTACCTAGTCTAACGCATACTATTGTCGTATGTGACATGGATTGCTAGTCGCATATGATCACGGTTCCTATACCGTATGTAACATGGTTTTGTTTCAATCAATATAATATGACCGTGGCCAACAGCCACAAGTATAGCAAATCAATCTAGGGTATTTTTACTTGGTATCAGCCTTGTAGCTCGATCTAGCCCTAAACCCTAAGAACCATCGCCGGGCGACACTTTGATCTCGCCATGACCACCGATAGTCTTCAACTCTCCCAAACCTCGGGAGCCCTGGTGTCCTCACCCGCCGCCTCCATCACGTCCTCTTCCATCAACAACATCTCAGTCCGCCTGGATCGGACGAACTTCATGATGTGGAAGTCCATCATCTACCCCTACCTCGCTGGTGCCAACCTCCATGGATTCCTTGAAGGCACGACGGTCGCACCTGCAGCCATGATCACCCAGGGAACCAGCGAAGCCTCCACCACGGTGACGAACCCTGCCTACCACCAATAGTGAATTTTGGATCAACATGCACTGTCCGCGCTACTCTCCAGACTCCCGATGTCGCGGGTCACATGATTGGTCTCAACACGGCCGCCAAAGTTTGGGCTGCCGTGAATGGCATGTATGATGCCCAGAGCCGCTCCTGTGTCCGTCAGGTCCGCACCATCCAGCTGCAGTAGCTAAAGAAAAAGGATCTAAGCATCGCTGAGTACTTTTACAAGAAGAAGATGATGGTCGTTACGATGGAAGCAATCAGCTCACCTGTCCCCGATGAAGAATTCATCGATTACATCCTCACCGGGCTCGATCCGTAGTACAACGCTATCTCCGCCTCCATGATGGTCTTCAACTCCAAGTTGTCAATCACCGACTTCTACTCGATGTTGCTCTCCTACGAGGCTATGCAGACACAGCAGGCCAAGGGCGATGAGTGGATCTCATCCGCGAATGCTGCAGGGTGTCGTGGTGCTCCTCCAAACAACACACCACCATGCTCCTAGGAGGGATACAACGGTGGTGGTAGCGGACGCCCGTACGAAGGCGCGCAACAGTACAATGGAGGAGGCTACAACCAGTACCAGAACCGCAATGGTGGAGGCCAGAACACCGGAGGAGGCGGATACCGCAACGGCCATGACAACAACAATGGATTTCACGAAGGAAACGGTTGCAATCGTGATCCCCCTCGCTTCCAGCTATGTGGAATATGGGGGCATGAGGCATACAACTGGTGCAAGTGCTTTGACTCAGGGTTTCATCCACCCACCGATCAATGCGCCGGCAACGCTTCCATGATGACTCAAGGCAACACTGACACACACTGGATCATGGACTTAGGAGCTTCATACCACCTCACCAGCGAACTCGAGCGCATGCACATGCATGAGCGCTACCATGGGAAGGATCAGGTTCAAGTTGCAAATGCAAGCCCTACTGCGGTAGCAGGGCAGCTTGTCGCGGATACAAAACTATTATTCACATTAGAGATATATCAATAAAGAAACTTTATTATTGGACTCTAGGGCATATCTCCTTCAATATCCGGATGTGAAAATGTCAAATACTAAAGAGAACCAACCACACTACGATAATTAGTGGAACCCTCGGGACCACGGGGCGTGCCATCTGTTAATGTCAATGGATCACAAATAGACAATGGTGTCGAACATGTTGTACACTGTGTGAGTACAACACTGAAAGCAAATCTATCACATACTTTTCTTGTGTAAGAACCAATCCACTAGGAGATTTCTTAACCTCAATTCCTAAGAAGTAATGTAAATCACCAAGATCTTTGAGTGCAAATGCATGACCCAAATTTTGTAACAAGGTACATATAGATGATCGGAAGAGCCTATGACTATAATATAATCAACATATCAAGATAAATATAGTGATACCTAACTTGTTGAACGGAAATAGTGATGTATCTCCTTTGGAGCGTAAAAACCCAAGATCATGAATCTTGGAACTTAGCCGAGAGTACCGTGCTCTATGAGCCTATTTCAAACCATAAAGGAACTTGTCAAGTTTGCAAATATAATGAGGAGTCTTAGAAGATTCAAATCCTGGCGGTTGTCTCGTATAAACTTCATTTTTCAGAACACCATGTAAAAACGCATTCTTGACATCTAGCTGCCTTAAACTCCATCCTTTTGAGACTGACAACGCTAAAACAAGTCTGATAGTAGCAGCTTTAACAACAGGACTAAAGTTATCCTCATAGTCAATGCCATACCTTTGTTTGAAACCTTTTGCAACAAGTATGGCTTTATACCGATCAATAGTACCATCAGAGTTCTTCTTGATGTGATACACCCATTTGCAATCAACAATATTTTTATTGGAACTAGGGGAACAAGATGCCATGTATTATTGGTGATCAATGCATCATATTCTTCTTGCATTGCACTTATCCACTTATTATCAGCAAGTTCATCCGTAATATTGTGAGGTTCTCCTGTAGACATGAGTAAACCATAACGCACAGTGTCGTTAGCATAGATCTTGGGATTTTTTATACCTTTTTATAACCGGGTGTTGCTGATGTTGCGTAGGAGGGGGCACAAGATCGCTGGCCACAGGAGATCCAGTAGAAGCTGAGTTGTCAACAAACACGGATTCGTCTGCAGGAATGAATATCTGGTGGAGGAGGATGACGTAGAAACGGACACAGAAGATCCAACCAAGTTTGATTGTTCCGGGACCACTGGTGACGTGGAGGCACCGAGCTATCGCGAGATCAGACTGTAGGGTGGTCGAGGACGCGCATGGAGCATAGTGGGATGCGGCGCCATGGCCCGTTCGTCTTAGAGGTGACCGATCGGAGGTGGATCATGTCAGCTACTGTGGTGCTAGATTCGAGGCAGAATTTGCCAGGGAATCCGTACGCGACGATGCACCAGACGCCAGATTGTCGCTTGTTGATATTTCTTGCTCATTAGAGCTTGTTTCTTGACTGTTTTGAGTAGTTTATGAAGCAGTAGAACTAGAATTTGCATGTTCTTCAACTGGAACCTCTGTATGGTCAGTAACAGGAACAATAGACAAGTGTTCATTAATATGCAAACCATCATTGTTAGATGATGTAGATGATGTACTTGATGGGAGTAGAAGAATTTCTTCACGGAGAAGAGGTTCAACATTAGGACGAAGCGAAGCAAAAGGAAAAATACTTTTATCAAGCACAACATCACGAGATATATACATGCGGTGAGTTGTCACATCAATACACTTGACACCTTTATAAAGAGGACTATACCCAAGAAAAGCACAACGTTTAGAATGAAAATTAAGTTTGTGTTTGTTGTAGGGCCGAATATTAGGCCAGCAAGCACAACCAAAGGCACGAAGAGAATCATAATTTGGTTTGACATGAAGCAACTTTTCAGTAGGAGTCTCAAAATTTAACACTTTAGTAGGAAGAAAAATAATGAGAAAATTTGCTGTAAAAAAAGCTTTGTCCCAATATTTTAGAGACATGGATGCATTGGCAAGCAATACAAGACCAACTTAAACAATATGACGATGTTTGCGCTCAGCCGAACCATTTTGTTGATGAACATGTGGATAAGAGACATGATGGGTGATTCCTACTTTTGGAAGAAACAATGAAGTTTTTCATATTCATCACCCCAATATGTTTGGATAGTAACGATTTTGCAACCAAAATTGTGTTCAACAAGTTGTTGGAAATTAAGAAAGAGTTGATATATATCAAAACGCATCTTGAGCAAGTAGATCCAAATAAATTTACTATAATCATCGATAAAGCTTACATAATATTGTTGTTTACCACTAGAAACAGGAGTTGGACCCCATGCAGAGAATACTTGCTCCAAAGGAACAGTAAACACACTAGTTGAAATAGGATAGGGCAGTTGATGACTCTTGGCTTGTTGGCAAGGATCACATATGTAAGGGTTTATTTCTAAAGTATGAGAAAGATTATTTTTCCTAACAACTTATTGAACAATAGAAGACAAAGGATGCCCTAAACGACAATGCCATGTGGATGAAGAAGGCTTGATGATGAAGGCGTGCTTGCGAGATCCCGTGGAGACTAGAATGAGCGGATAAATACCACCATGACAAGGACCTTTAAACATGATTTGCTTCGTTGTTTGGTTTTTAATCAAAAATAAAAATGGGTGAATCTCAATAAAGGTATTATTATCCAGGGCAATTTTGTGAGTCGATAAAAGGCTTTTGGAGGCACTAGAAACATGCAAGATATTATCAAGACGAATAGAACTATGAGTGGTATGCAATATTGAATGTCCAACATGTTGAATTTCCATACCTTTATCGTTTGCGGTGTAGACTTGATCATGACCCTTGTAATTTCCATGGACATGGAGTTTGTTTAGTTCACTTGTAACATGATAAGTTGCACTGGTATCCATGTACCAGTTTGTGTCCACTCCATAGGCACCTTTTCAGCTGTGTGAGAGTCATCATCATCATTATGGTTAGAGTAGCGCCACCAACAATCACTAGCAGGATGTCCATGATTTTTGCAGATTTGACAAGTTACATCTTGATAAGGAGTTGAGTTTCTACCATGGCCACGACCCCCCTTTGCAAGAGGTTTTCCACCACCATAGCCGTGGACACCTTGATCTCCACGAGCATCTTGACGTCGAGGTTGATCTTGTCCATGGTTCTGCCTCCCATCTTGTTGGCGTTGACCACCACCACCATAGACATCTTGGGATCGCTGCTAGCCACCATTGCCACGGCCATAGGCCTGCCCTCCACCATTCCAATGACCAAAGGGTACACCACCACCACGTCGGAAGGCATCATGGGCAGAAGACGAGAACGAGTTCTGACCGGTTTCATTGAGCATCTTTTGACGGAGATCGAAGGCGGTGAGATGAGAGCACATGTCGGTGAGGGTGGTGGAGGGCACGACGTTGATCGAGGCGACTAGGGGATTACAATCAGCATCAAGTCCATTGAGAATATAGCTTTTTAGTTCATCATCATCAAGCTTTTTTTCCTGCCACTGCAAGCTCTGAGGCAAAGCCTTTTATCTTGGAGATAGAAGTAGTGGTGGACATGTCGTTCTTTTTGGTGTTGGTGAGGGCACCACGAAGCATATTGATTCGAGCTTTTGACTACGAGGCATGGAGATTGGTGATAACACCCCAGACCTCAGCAACGTGTTCAAGACCAAGGACCTCGCCGAGGACATCTGGCGAGATCAATCTGTTGAGGAATCCGAGGACGATCTGATGTCGGGCAATCCAGGCCGAGTAGGCCAGGTTCTTCACCTTTTTGGTTTTATCGCCATCAGAGACTTGCAGGTTTTTTTGGGCGGTGCAGGGTTGGATCCATCGAGAAGATCCATGACCTGAGCACCACGAAGAGAGGGCAGGATATGCGCCTGCCGGTAGAGGAAATTGGTCCTCGACAGCTTGTCCGTCGGCGGAGACCCGGGAGCAACCGCCAGGGGAGTCGTCGAAGCTGAAGTCGACATTGGGGCTTTTGGGTGTGTTGGTTTTTTGGATGCTACGATCTGGGAAGATCGGTGGGTGTTGGTTTTTCTGATGCTACGATCCTGGAGGAATCGGCGAGGTGTTTGGGTGCTTCGACCTAGGAGAGATCGGCGAGGTTTTTGTGCTACGACCCAATAGGATCGGCGATCGTGGGTTTCTAGGGCTAGACGACGATGGAAGAGCGAGGTTCTGACACCATGTCGATGTTGGTAGGCGGAAACGATAGATAGCCCAGTTGAGGGCATCAGGTTTGTGTGCGTGGCCTAGATGATGGCAAGTACGAGAGGAGTTGTATATGGGTATGATACTATCCTATACCGTATGCAACAAGGATTACAATGTCCAACACAGCTCAGAGGAATTCACGAACCTAATTTCAAACTCTCGTTATCTGAATTTCTACAGGCACACCTATATCAAAATTGGTGTGTATCATAATTAATATACTTGTTGGGGATTTACGGAGTGTACATACATCTGCTCCTGGCCGGCTTCGTAAGCTATGAGCAGCTGCGATCGTGATCGATCGTGCTTGGAGCAGCTGATTGCCAGTTTGGAAACCGATCGGATCTACGGCCGCAAGCAGCCACAGGTAATGCAGCTTAGCTAGATGCCAAGCTCGTTAGGCCAGCCCTGACTTGATGGATTCGCTAGCTAGGGCAAGCTCGCAAGGACGTGCCGCGTACTATTTGGGTGATACGGTGCGTGAACGTACGTACGCGCCACGTACCCACGTCGACAGATTCATGGACGGCGCGTACGGGGCTCTGGCGTGTGCCGGGGCGGGCGGAGACAGACAGGGAGTGCCGAACCCGTGCGTGGGATCCGGACGTATCGGCGCCGCGCGCGACTCGCGGCGCGCCCTGCCCTGCTGGCGCCGCACGCACCTGGCCGGGCCGGGCCATGCGCCTCACCTGGCGCTCGAGATCTCGATCGGTCTCTCGTGCTGCCGCGCGTGCCGTACGGCCGGCTTTTGTTTCCATCGGCCGTGCCGGAACATGCGGGGGATGCTCCCACGTCGTGCTGTCCCGCCACCGCCGGCGGTATCCTATGACGACGATGCATCTCGGCGCCGATCGAGCGTGCGTACATCTCTCTGTTTCCCACTCATGCGCATGCATTTCGACCGATAATCCTGGTTACTCCCGAACTGAGCAGGAGATCGGAGAGTACTACACTAGTGGAGTGCAGTGGAAGTATTATCACCGTTATTAGCTGGTCCTAGTGAGAGTATCATATCTAGTATCATGTCTACCATTTTGATAAAAATCTGATGTGACACAACAATTAATAAAGAAAGAGATGGTTAGATTATCATAGGTAGATACCGTATCATAGCATGTAAAACTAGAAAATCTTTATGCAAATAAATCTTATACACAATTTTGTATTAAAGATTCTACAAACTATTAAATATAGTACAGTAACGATACTACCATGTGATATCATGCACTATAAAGATAAATTCATACACTACTATTATATGTGATAGTGCGTACACGCACGCTGCATGCACGACCTGTGATGATCATCTCTCGCTCATTTATTACTACTGCTAGCTAAGGTACTTAATTAGCTACCTAGCCAGGTGGTTAGATAGTTGCCTTTTTTGCGACTTGCGCATTGCTTTTTCATTTGGCCTGCATTGTGTATAGTACTGTATTTACCATGTGGATGGGACAAAGTACGCATCGATGCGATCTAGTACGTCTGCAGCTTGCTTTTGGTGCGTACTCCGTCTCATGTGTACCGATGCATGTGCGGAGAAGGGGAATCCGCTCTTAATAGTTTAAAATGGATCAAAGCTAAAACATCTTATATTTTAAAGTGGAGTGCTTCTGTGTTTTTCGTCTGTTTTTTGGCACGCTTTCCAAAGCAGTCTGATGGCTAAGATTAAGGGAACTGAAATCAGATCCCGACCCGCATGATCCAAATCCAAACCAGATGTGATTAGCACCCTTAATCTCAGCCGTCAGGCTGCTTTGGAAAGCGTGCCAAAAAAACAGACGAAAAGCACAGGAGCACTCCTCTATTTTAAAACAGAGGGAGCAGGAACTATCATAGACTGTCGTGGTCATTCCTGCACTACAGGAAACTGGTGATTTGCCGACAGCCATACGGATGAATGGGGACATATGTTGTCTGCATCATGCTATGCTGTCGGCGCAGGTTCCATCGGTGTAGCTCAATGACCATCTGCATAGCTGCCATGTGCTGACACTTTGGGATGGCCGTCGGCATAGACCGACCGTCGGCAAATGGACTTGGCGACACGACCGTCCGACGGCATGTCGCCGCTGAGCTAACGGCCTGGTCACAGGTTCACCACGCCACGTGGAGGTTGCTGAAGCGCACCTGACTGGGGCTGGCTCGACGCGATGCCAACGGACGGTTTCGCTTGTCACGTGGCATCATCTGCGAAGGCTCCAGGGTTGGGCTAGCACTGGGCTATGCCAATGGCTAGTGCGTATAGATCTTTGCCGACGGAGGGGGAAGACGTCGATGGCCAGGCCATCGACATAGGCTGACCCGCTACAAGACCTAGTACCTCGCATGGGGCCCGGTGGTCATTGATACCGGTGTCCTGGCCATCAACATAGTAGGTTCCCAGATTTTTTTTGTTTGTTATTTGCGTCGTGCTTGTAGTTTATAATTGGTCAGTGGCCCCAAATATACATTTTTGAATTCATCATATACACACAAAAAACATCAACAATGACTACATCAACTCCAGCATATCAACATATCCACCAATATGGTCATAGATACAAATCGGTCAACACAAGATACACGTCACATATAGTCATAGATACATAGGTACATGTCACGCAGCACGAAAGTTCACTTGTAGTCATACATACATGTCACACGGCACAACAAGTTCACATGGTGATATCGAACAGAAACATGACAAGTCCATTACACATAGTTCAAACAATCACAACACGGGATACAAACCAGTCAACAACGGACTTCGAGAACCAACACAACACGAAGTACACTGTCAAGAGCATCATCACTTCAAAATGAAGTAAAATACTCGTTCTGACATGGTTATACCCTACGGGTACGTAACTTCAGCATACCTAGTCCAGCCCAAGGAAGGCCCACGGCAGACATACGCTGGCCCATGAAGATTTTCGGGTGGCCAAGGCCCATGACGTCTTTGGATCCTTGGAGAGCAAGACTAGAGTTTGAATACAACTTGTAACCTACTCGTGTCGGTACCTGAGACCTAGCCTCCCCATATATAAAGGCTAGGAGGGTCCAACGAGGGGGTATCTCACAATAGACCTAGAAGACTCGACTCATACTTTCGCACACGCATCCACGCCAGATCGAATCACGCACCTGTAACCTGGTTCCCGTAATCAAAGAGCGGAACAAGCGGGGTAGGGTTTTCCTCGGGGCCTGAACACAGGTAAATCTCGTGTCCCCGGTTGCTTGTCCTTAACCGTGCCACGATCTCCAGCATCCCCATCTTCTCCAAAACCCAAGTCCATAACAATGGGCATTGACGAGATTAAACCTCGTCAATTGGCGCCGTCTGTGGCCCGGGCTGCTGATTGTCGGTCGTGACGGTTCCAACCCGATCGATCTACAACTCCGGCGGACGGAGAATCACCTCCTCTTGGCGCTTCGACTTCACCGCCCACTCGGGATATGGTGAAGGATTTCGAGCCCGTGGCGGCGGACTCGAAATTTTGTTGAGTTTCGCTTCAGTGTGGGACAAACTGGCACCCTCCGCCTCCCTGAGCGGGTGCCCGTGCCGTCAATCAGGCCCGCTTTGTGGGCTCCACGCCCCGTGCTACGCACGTCACCATCAACAGATGAGTTCTACTGGCGGCAGCTAACTCCGATCATGCGATCCACCTTCGGATGAAGGGACCTACGGTTCGGATCCGAAAAGCTGCGGCAATAGCCAATCTGCGGCGCTATCATGCGTCGCGATCATCCAAACCGACGGAAACGCCTAACCCGCCCAACCCCAAACCGCGGGGCGGAACGGGCGAAAATGGGGACACAATAGCCACCTCATCCAACTTAGCAAAGAAGGATGGGTTGAAACGCCGCCGTCGCAGCGAAATAGTCCTACCTCTGGACTCCCACGTGATCTTGATGGCATACCACTACCTCCTCATCGAAGAGCACAAGAAGCAAGTCAAGATGCGAGGAGGCCGACAACGCAAACAAGCAGCCTCGAGTCCGGTCTTGACGAGCTGCGCTCTTCGCCAAAGGACCCGGCTCTAGCACAAGCGGAAACCGGAAACAAGCACCACTCGGGTGGAAAACATGGACCGAAGGAGCGGCGTGATGTGACGAACTCTCCACACATCGTTCATGGATATGGACGCCGGCAACATCATCCCGAAGACGCCAAGCTGCGATCATGGCAGCGCTGCGTATCTCGGCTCACCCACCTCCGGAGGGACCCGAAAAGAGCCATGCATAGGTCGCACTCACGGACTAGGACTAATCGGAGCTGCGCTCCACGAAGACGCTCTACGGGCGAAGAAGAAAGCTCTGGCCAGGCACGACCGGAGCCCCACTCCCTCATCCGAAGATGAAGAAGAACACGATCTTCCTCGAAGGAAGAAGAGCTCGCACCGCCATAAACACGACTATGACGCCAGAGACAAGCTTACACAGCAAGAAGATCGACAAAGCACGCGCAAACGCCGCATGCTCGTCTGAATCTGAGATGGATGAAGGCGAAGAGAGAACTCTGCGAAGCTCGATGCTTCAGCAGATCTGTTCGGCGAACACGGATGCCACGCAACTTCAAGCTTCCGGATACTCGAAGTTCAGCGGACGCAAGATCCAAAATCCTGGCTCAGTGACCATCTGTCATTCGTCAAGCTTCATGGAGGCAACAAAGAAATAGCCATGCAATGCCTTCAATTGCGGTTGGCGGTAGCGCTGGTCTGGCTTAGCAGCCTATCATCAGGATCCATCCGAAGCTGGGAGGAGCTCGTTTACAGCTTCATCCGAAATTTCAAAGGCACCAGCAAGAGGCCAGCCTCCATCGAAGAGTTGCGAGCATGCACTCAGAGGACGGGTGAATCTATTCGCTCGTACATACTACGCTGGTCTACAACCAAGAACTCCGCAACACACATCTCCGAAGAGCGGGCCATCGACGCCTTCAGGGACGGCGTCAAACGCCCAGACTTCAAGGAGAAACTTGGACGTGTAAAGCCCAAGACACTCGACCAGCTCATGGAAATCGCCAACAGTTGGGCAGACGGCGAAGATTGCATCCAGCGGGTGCAATCAGATGAAGAGGACGACTACGGCAAGGCTTAACGCCGCAGCAAGAGGAGATCGCGCGTCACGAGGACGCGACGGACCCGACATGGTCGCGGCCAGCTCGCCGACCACCGTAACGACAACAGCCGCATAGCGGCGGAGGATACGCAGCGGAAACTTCGCGACAACGGACGACCAACGCGATGGTAACGCCACATCGCGACGCGACCTCAGCATTCGACAAACTTTCGGGTCCATGCACCATCCACTTCTACATCGACAAACAAGATGGCAAAAAGAAAGCTAGCCACATGCGCAAGGACTGCCGCGAGTTCCAGAAACTCAGCGAAGGCATGATGCAGATAAGGCAACAAACTCCAATCCCTGTGTTCGGAAATGCACCTACGCCAGGTGAAATAGCACACGGAGCTCCTCCACCGCCGCCAATTGGAGGCCCAAATCAACCAGTCGCACCAGCGCAAAACAACGTCGGGGTCGCATACCCCCCACCAAAAGGAGCACTCCACATGATACAGAAGAGACGCCCCACCAACAGGGTGCAGAAGAAAATCCCCGACAAATCAACTTGGCCATAGCAACTCCGCCTGCAATCCCTGAGTACCTCAGCGGATCGGAGTCCTGCATCACATTCACTCGCGCGGATCACCCTTGCCAGATCCCTCACCCAGGTCATCTGCTGGTCTTTGGAGGCGCAGATCGGAGGCTTCGAGATGAGTCGCGTCTTCATGGACGGCGGCAGCGGCATCAACCTAATGTTCGCAAGCACTCTAGCAGCTATGCGGATCCCGCAATGCAGCCTGGAACAATCAGACATAACGTTCCACGGCATTGTCCCAGGGAAGGGCATCTCCCCCCTGGGCAAAATAGGGCTCGACGTCATCTTAGGGAAGCCGGACAACTTTCGGCAGGAGCGCCTAGAATTCGAAGTGGTGGACTGGCCGTCGCAATACCATGCCATCCTGGGACGTGTAGCATTCGCAAGGTTCTGGCCCCACACTACACATACCTACTACTCAAGATGCGGGACCAAGGGCGTCATCACGATCCACGGAGCTTCACCCGATCGGACCAATGCGACAGGATTTCAACAAAATCTCCAGTCTTTCGGCATGCAAGACGAGCTTGTAAGGCTCGCGAGGTGACGACAATGGCTACCCTCACCACAAAGCGTAACGCACCGACATGTCTTTCGACTCCACCATCAACACCAAAAAGTGCAGGTCCATCCAGCGGATGCCTCAAAACGGCGCTGATCGCCAACGACCTCAGATCAAGATAGGAAGGCGCTCGTCGAATTCCTCCGTGAGCGCTGGAAATCTTCCGGTGTCCTGCGGACATGCCAGAGTTCGAGGAATTCGCCGAGCACGCACTCAATATCTTCCTGGACACCAAGCCAAGGTCCCATCCGAAGACCGCCGAGCCACGAGCGAAGCTATCGGCAAGGAGATCAGCAGTTACTCGCAGCAGACTTCATCCGGGAAATCAAGGAAAGCGAGTGGGCGCAAACACGGTGATGGTCCGAAGAAGACACGGACATCTGCGGATGTGCGTGGACTTCACGTCACTAAATAAACACCGCCCTAAGGACCACTTCCCTCTTCCTCCGATCGACCAGGATCATCGATTATTGCGAGTTGTGAGAAACTCTCCTTCCTCGACGCCTACTCAGGCTATAACCAGATTCGACTCAAGGTCGAAGATCAAGAGAAAACGGCGTTCATCACACCGTTCGGAGTATACTGCTACAACACAATGCCCTTCGGGCTAAAGAACGCGGGTGCCACGTACCAGCGATGCATGCAGGCCTGCCTCAAGGACCAGATCGGTCGCAACGTCCAAGTCTATGTCGACGACATAGTCATAAAAACCAAGGAGGCAAGAACACTTATCGACGATCTCCGCGAGACGTTCGACAACCTTGATCGCTACAGGATCAAGCTCAATCCAGAAAAGTGCGCCTTCGGCGTCCCCTCAGGTCAGCTGCTCGGATACTTCATCTCTCAACGAGGGATCGAAGCGAACCCGAAGAAAATCAAAGCTATCATGACAATGGAGAAGCCGAAAACCTCAAGGGCGTTCAGGCTTAGTAGTAGCGGCACTAAGCGAGTTCATCACCGCATGGGCGAGAAGGCCCTACCATTTTACCAACTGCGCTGCAAAAGGCGAACAAGTTCAAGTGGACACGAAGCCAACGACGATTCGAAAGCCTCAGCGGCTCCTCTCCACCTCGCCCGCTTTTGGTCACGCCAAAAGAGCGCGAGCCTGTTCTTGTACATAGCAGCCACACACCGTGGTCAAGATAAAGTACTCGTGGTCGAACGACCGAAGAAGGCAAGACCCACGGGTACAACGCCCAATTACTACCTCGGCGAGGTTCTCACTCAACAAAACAGCGGTACCGCACTACTGTGGTCATCTACGGCGTGTTCATGACGGCTCGACGACTGAGCCACTACTTCCAGGAGCATCAGGTGATGGTCGTCAACGAGGCACCCCTAAACAGCATCCTGAATAACCCAGAGGCCACAGGACGCGTGGCCCTGTGGGGCATTGAACTATCACCCTTGGACATCATCTACGAGAAGCGACACGCAATAAAATCTCAAGTCCTTCCAGACTTCCTGGTACACTGGATGGAGCTGCAGCTGCCTGACACCCCAGATATGTCACAGTCCTGGACAATGCATTTCGACGGCTCCAAGCGCGAAGCAGGAGCAGGGGCAGGAGTCATACTGACCTTCCCGCAAGGTGATAAGATGAAGTACGTTCTTCGGATGAAATTCAGAGCCTCCAACAACGAGGCCAAGTACGAGGCCCTCATCCATGGCATGAGGATGGCAAATATATGCGGCGCAACGCGCCTGGTCATCTACGGTGACTCCAACCTCGTCGTCCAACAGACGATGAATGAGTGTGACGCACACGCCGAAAACATGATCGCGTACCGCGCGCTATACAACGCACTCGAAGGAGAATTCGACGGCTGCGAACTTCGGCACGTTGGAAGAGAGAGCAACGAGGAGGCCGATAGACTCGCCAACATCGGATCCACTTGTGCAAAGGTACCACCAGGTGTGTTCCTCGAACAGATCTGCGTACCATCCATCAAGCGGAAATTCCCCAAGGGATCACCCGAAGAAGCAGAACACTCGGGGGCTACGCCACCCGCAGGTCATGAAGGACCCGAAAAGTTGGATACCGAAGTTTCCATGGTCAACCTGATGCAGGTCATGGCAGTCGACGAAACTTGGACACGTCCATACCTCCGCCTCGATAAGCGGAGAATTGCCGACAGCCGACGGATGCCCAGCGTATCTCGTCGGTCAAAAGCCTTCACCATCATCAACGGCGAGCTGTACAAACGCAGCATTATGGGCGTACTACAACAGTGCGTCACCATCAACGACGGCAAGGCCATACTCCAAGACATCCATGAGGGCACCTGCGGCCACCACGCCGGCAGCCGCTCCCTTGTCGCCAAAGCTCTACGAGCAGGATTCTACTGGCCAACGGCCATGAGCGACGCAAAGGACATCGTCCGAAGATGCAACGGGTGCCAATGGTTCGCCGACAAACCGCACGCACCTGGGTCCGAACTTCGACCCATACCCATAGCCTGGCCTTTTGCCCAATGGGGCCTCGACATGATCGGCAAACTGCCAAAATCTTCGAAAGGAGGACACGTTTTCCTCTTGTCGCAGTCGACAAATTCACCAAGTGGATCGAGGCCATGCCAGTCACCAACCAGAAGGGAAAAACCGCCGTCAAGTTCTTCGAATCCATTGTCTACAGGTTTGGCGTACCGCACAGCATCATCACCGACAACGGATCGAACTTCATCTCCGAAGAATTCCAGGACTTCTGCGAAGGCCTCGGGATCAATATCACGTATGCCTCCGTGGCACACCCGCAAACAAACGGGCAAGTGGAAAAGGCCAACGGCCTAATCGGCGCTGGCATCAAGAAGCGCCTCATGAGCTCACTCGAGCACAAAGCTGGAAGCTGGACGAAAGAGCTACCGTCATCTGTGGAGCTTACGACTATGCCAAACAGCTCTACCGCTACACACCGTTCTTCATGGTGCACGGAGCGAGGCCATGCTACCGGCAATCGCCACCAGGCTCCACAGTCGTCGCCATACAAGACGAATCCACCGCTGCACTCGAACAAGCCGTCGACACCCTCGACGAAGCACGGGATAAAGAAGCAGATAGATCCGCGGTGTACCAAAGAAGTCTCGCAACTACCACGGTAGCCAAGGCCCAAGGTCCTTCGTCGAAGGAGACCTCGTCTTGCGACTTAAGCAAAAGCGACCGAATAAACTCGAGTCACCATGGGAAGGACCCTACGCCATCACCGAGGTCATCCCAGGTGGCGCCTATCGCCTCAAGCACGTGGAGTCTGGAGTCGCATACTCCAACCCATGGAACATCTCGCTCCTGCGACGATTCTACACATAGCAATGTACCCCCTTATTACTTTCAATAAGGCTTACATCCAAGGCTACTCAGCCGAACCATGTACCTCCTCCATTACGATACAAATAAAGCTAAGTGTCTCGCCCCCAACCTTCGGTTGACTATTTCTCTGTAACTTTATTACATGCTACAAACGCACTCGGGGGCTCCCCCCACCTCACGATTTCATCGACTGAGGACAAAACGTGTACACCTGAGTAGCTGACCACGTCAGGCAAACGAAAAGGACACGTACTAAATCAAAGCACTACGTGCTCGCAAACAAGCAAACCTTTACAACAAAGGGCACATACACGCCCAGCCGCAATATACAGATTTTACATCTATCTGTTTATTTTCAGGTCCTACCTATTCTGAAGAATAACCTGAGCACGGTGCTCAAAAACATCTACAATCTGTTCGGCATACTGCCTTACAGCCGCGTAATGCGGACGCATATTCCACTCGCCACCATCTGGTCGAGGAGGCGGCCCAGTCGCCACAGCAGCCAAATCTACATCAGGGCGGTGCACCCTCACAAGAGACAAGGCAGCCTTCACCCCTGCGACGAGCTGACCAGCTCCTTGACATTGCTGGCACTCCGAAACTTCGTCAGAAGACCTGCAAGGGTCGTTGGCACGGCATCCAACGGAAACATGATGTGCAGCACCGAGGAAAGCGATGTCTGCACCTGGCGGAG
This sequence comes from Avena insularis, assembly GCA_023614405.1. Lineage (NCBI taxonomy): Eukaryota > Viridiplantae > Streptophyta > Magnoliopsida > Poales > Poaceae > Avena > Avena insularis. Next base: position 34,311,317 of record CM042696.1, on the reverse strand, counting down.
CACCCACGAAACCTGGTAGACACGATCCTGCACCGTCGCCAGAACTATGGCGCGATCACGATCCATCCAAAAGAAGCCGCCGGCCTCCATGTCCTGTTGAATCAAGCAATTGACTCGAACAGCAATACGCTCATTTTCTTCCCTCGGAGCAAGATTGACACCTGCGACAACCGCACAAAACAAGAGTAAGGCCAGCAGGCTCACCCGAAGAACTGAGCTACAGCCCGAAAGAAGGATCAACTTACATTGCAGCTGCTCGGACAGTCGACCCAGCTCCGCCATCAAATACTCCTCTCTGGCTGCACCACGGTCTGCTTTGGATTTTCAAACGTCGGTAGCGGGCGTAACCCAAGCAAATCTCTCTCCAAGCTGCGCACGCGATCTCGAAGAAACGCAAGCTGCGAGGAATCATCCAACGATGGTCGCAAGGGCTTCGCGGATGAAGTGTCAACCGGTTCAGCACCCGAAGGAACCTATAGCAGAAGAAAAAGAAGGCACACAGACATTCAGCCAAGGATAGAGCACAACTCGGAGAAATTCATTAAAGTATATAAGGCCACTACATGGCACAAGGATGGTAGTACAAAAGATATTTACAACAAAATAGACTACAAGCTACCGCACGTCTACTACGCCTAAGGCGGAGGGCACTGAGTCGCCTCAGAACCAGACTGCCTAGCTTTGGCCTCGCCCTGCTGCCGCAATGCGTACTCAGACAGCAGGTCAATGAGCTTGGGCCCATATCGTCTGCAGCGAGCGGAGTAGGCGGCGAAGGCTACCTCGGATCCATGCGCAGCTGTAGGCATCCGAGAAGTAATCTGGGGCAGGTCCAGCTCCGCCCCAGCCGCCATGGCCATCGCCAGCCCGACGGACGCGCCGATGCCCTTCTGCTTGCGCTTATACGCTGCAGGCGCTTCGGCTGACAGAGCCTCTGCCAGGGCACCCATGTCTTCAAGGGATGCGCCCTTCGGGAAGAGCTCCTGGTTGAAGCGACCAAGGACCTCTTTCGCCTTGGCAAGGGAGTTGGCAGCGGTCTTCGATCGTTAGGTGGCATCATCTAGAGCACTCCCGCTCCGAGAGCATCATGGTCAAACTCGGCTGCGGCATCTGAGACATAAAAGAAGAAAACATGAAGAAAGGCAACATAGAAGAAGATCCGAAGAAAAAGAAGCAAGTACAAAAGCTAGCGCTCACCCGAAATAGCCTTGGCAGCAGCCATGAGCTTCTCCGCTACCCCTTTTTCACGAGCAGCCGCAACGGTGGCCAGCTGCTCCTCACGATCTGCCTCCTGCAGACGCTCTTCGCTTCGCTGCCTTCGTCGGCTCCTCAAGGCGCTCTCTCGCCCAATGGCGGCTTCGCCTGCTACGATTGGCCAGGCTATTCTTGAGCATCGACCTCACGGAGAGAGTCGTTATGCTCCTCTGCATTTACAACAAGCAAGTGTCAAAGAACAGGACCAGGATAAGCAAGAGAAGTACTACAAGGCAGACGAATACCTTGAAGCTGCCGCAGTTTCGCCTCCAGCGTCAGGCGTTCCTCCACCAGCCGCTTGGCCTCTTGGACAAAAGGCTGCAGCAACAGGCAATAATAGTAAGAGCAGGACTTGGGGGCTATGCCCAACACAAAGAAGCATAAACAACATCAGCATATGAAGACACTCGGGGGCTCCCCCCGTAACATCAAGCAGAAAAACTTACGTGCTCCGAAGGCGAACCTGCAGGCCCGCCTGCGAAGTTCTGAGGTGCAACCACCAGCCTCTCCTGCACAGGAGGAACTGGCGCAGCGTCACCCGAAGTCGCCACCGTCTGAGGAGGAGGCGACGCAATGTTCGACTCCCCCATCATCTCCCCCGCACCATCACTGGAGCCGTCGGAGGATTGCCTGCATACGAAGCCAATCAGCACAGGTGCAAACATCATAAAAAGAAAAGGACAACAGTGGCAACAAGAAAACTTACGAGCCCAACGCGCTCAGGTCGAAGATAGGAGAAGCCCTTCGGGCCCTCTTCTCCTCCTTCTTTTCTTCCTTCTTCTCTTCCTTCTTCCGCTTTGCTGGCGGGTGCGGAGCAACAGCCCGCACAGGAATGGCAGGAAGGGGAGAGGAAGAACCCCCATGAACATCATCATGACGCTCAAGGCCCAGAGGATTTCTGGGAGTCGGAGGAGTTGAAGCATCCGAAGACTCGCTCGAGCTCCGTGATCGCTTGCGCGAATGGTCCTCACTCGATTCGTCGGCATCCTCCGCTGGGGATCGCGCTGACGGTAGCTCGGACACGGAATCCACCACTTCATTATCTGGAGCATTCGGATACCTTTCGGGCAATGGTGGTGCCATGCCCGGCACTTTGAAGCTCTACAAGATGAGAAGAAACTTTGTTAGCAAACAAAGGACACAAATAAACACCCAACAAAAAAGGGGAGCACTGCGTGCATAAATCTACACCTTTGGCACGGACAACGTCGAAGAAAAGGGAGGAGTCAGCGACTTCTCCGGGAGTCCCTCGTCGGCCTTGAACTTCAACAGCGCGCGAAGAGCCTTTTCAAGTTCCGCCTCGGAGATTTTCTCACTCGAAACCCTCGTCGGATCACGGCGCCCAGAGTAAAGAAACATCGGGTGCGCTCTCGCTTGGAGGGGCTGCACCCGACGCTCAAGAAACGTCCGGATGATGTCGACACGGTTCACCTCCTTCTCAGGAATCAATTGGAGATCCTCCACCCGACGGTACAGGGCCTCTATCTCCGCCACTTCACCGTCTAAGATTTGGTTTTTCCAGGATCTTTTCTTCTCAATCAATTGGGAGGAATCAAAAGGAACGAGACCAAAATCTTTCCCAGGCAGTACGGAGTCATGGATGTAAAACCATTTCCTCCGCCAGTACTGGACAGATTCGGACATGGAAAAGGAAAAGAATTGCACATTGGGACTGAGGGAGATGATGAAACCCCCAATGGGATACACACCATCCGAACCAGACTGCCTCTTCACGGAATAAAGCTTCCGGAAGAGGCCAAAGTGCGGCTCAATGCCAAGCCAACACTCACAAAGCATGATAAAACACGCAATGTGGAGAAGGGGGTTGGGAGACAGATGATGGAGTTGAACCCCATAGAAAAAGAGCAGTCCACGAAGGAAGTCATGGACTGGAAAAGAAAACCCGCGAATCATGAAGGCAACAAACATAACCCGATACCCAGACGGGGGACGGGGGATTACCTCATTGCCGGGGAGTATCACGGCCGTCGTGTCTTGCGGGATCAGCCTTCGCCGCAGCTTATGGAGATCGCTCTCCGCGTTTCGATCGCCGCCACCACCGGTGACGCGGCGATGGCGGTGCCCTTCTTGCCTCAGCGGCGCTGGTCCCAACCGCAGATGAGGACTTTTTTTCCATGGCGCTACGGCGGTGGTAACGCGTTAACGAAGAAAGACAAAGGAAATATGGAGGAAACTCTCAGCAAAGAAGAATAGCTCAAGAACGAGGGGGCAGTGAATAGATGAACTGCTGCGGTGAAAAACAAACCACGATTTTACCAGGGATTATAACAGCAAAGACGACGCGCGCTGGCCGTCCATCGAGAAGACCTAACGCCAACGGTAGATCTGGCCGTACACGTGTCAGCACCAAAACGAACCGTCGTTACCACGCCGTCCACTACGTGCGGAAATCGAGGAGACGCCGTAATCATCTCCACGCCGCGTGTGACCAGTCAATTCAAAGTCAGCAAGTGGGACCCACGCTTCGTCCAGTCAAGTCATCTCTGGCGTAGCAGACGCTTGAGGTCATCAATCGTAAGCACTGACGTCATCAAAAGCTATACTAGCACCACTTCGGCTTCCACAGCTAAAAGTACTCACTCGAATCTACGATTCGACTAAATACTTGGGAGCTACTCCTATCAGAGTGCGCTTACCGACTGCACAAATGAGGACAAAATTATTTCTCTGAGTCCTACGTCGAGTTTACGACTCCACTACGGACTCGGGGGCTACTCCTATAGGGAGGATGGATTTAAGCATCCGAAAATTTTCGGGTCCTGCGGACCTAATGATTGAAACAATGCTTGAACTAAAAGTCTCCGTTCGAGTCTACGACTCGAACAGACACTTGGGGGCTACTCCCATAGGGAGCGCTGGTCGCGCACCCTATGAAATCTTCGACTGCGATCTTTCGGATCAGCACGCAAAAATTTTCGGCAACTCTGCCCCAATTAATGCTAAGTGAGTAACATCCTCCTTGGCCACCCGAAACACCTCCACGGTGATAAACATTCGGATGCTGCGTCTACGACGCAAAGATAAGACCTACAGATATCATCTGATGGCCTGGCAACGCACCTGACTGCGCTCTGCTAGTATGAATCCGTACCAGCAGGTACGATGAAAAATCCCGACGGACGCGGTGGGTACACCAATTAAAATCACTGGAATTCTACTCCTGTAAGTCCTCCGCGGCCTGAGTTGAATTACGCCAGCATATGTTCCAGTTTCGAGTTGAGAGACTCGAACCTGAAGAAGATCGTGTTGTTTTGTCCTAAGACAGTTAACTGACCCTGATCCGTCGGGTGAGTCAGGCACACGCATCAACAATCCCTACACACTTTTCTCTTGAAAAACAGAGTTGCACCCGAAAGATTGAAGAGTCCTCAGCCGAATCTACGATTCGACTGATCACTCGGGGGCTACTGACATGGTTACTACGGGTACGTAACTTCAGCATACCTAGTGCAGCCCAAGAAAGGCCCACGGCAGACATACGCTGGCCCATAAAGATTTTCGGGTGGCCAAGGCCCATGACGTCTTCGGATCCTTGGAGAGCAAGACTAGAGTTTGAATACAACTTGTAACCTACTCGTGTCGGTACCTGAGACCTAGCCTCCCCATATATAAAGGCTAGGAGGATCCAACGAGGGGGTATCTCACAATAGACCTAGAAGACTCGACTCATACTTTCGCACACGCATCCACGCCAGATCGAATCTGCGCATCCTGTAACCTTCGGTTCCGCCGTAATCAAAGAGCAGATAAGCAGGAGTAGGGTTTTCCCTCCGGGGGCCTGAACCTGGGTAAATCTCGTGTCCCCTGGTTGCTTGTCTGTTAACCGTGCCACGATCTCCAGCATCCCCATCTTATCTAAAACCCAAGTCCATAACAATGGGCATTGACGAGATTAAACCTCGTCAGTTCAGCATGGAAAATTGTTCTAAATGAAAGTTTAGCATGGAAAATTATGGTAAGTCGAGTTTTTGCATGGCGCATTGCCGCATTGTCTAAGTATTTGGTTGATGCAAGAATATGCTCCGAACTAACCAAAAGCGGCGACCGTCGGCGCGAGTCACAGCTCTCGCCATGGGGCGTCGTAACGCATCAAGATCAGAGCAAGTAACACCACATGATTGCCTTTGTTAGGGCGTCAAATCCATATCATTGTACACCATAAAGCAACACCCCAACGTGTCTGTCTAGGAGATACCTATATACTGTATCTGCCTCGATCACTAGCTTAAAAATGGAGAGTCCAAACTCCAAAGAAAATGAGGTCATCTAAAAAAATTTAGATATATACTCCCTCCGTTTCAAAATATAAGACGTTTTAGCTTTGTGAATGAAGTGTATCTAGACCTCTTTTAATGTCTAGATTCATTTAGATTTGGAGTGAACCTAGACATTAAAAGGGGTCTAGATACATACTTTCACAAAGTTAAAACGTCTTATATTTTGAAACAGAGGAAGTACCTTTCAAGCAATTCCCGTGATTAACTGCTAGTTGTGGCCCTATTGAAATTCTTGTGCCGAATAATGAGAAGATAGAGCTGATTTGGCGTGTAGTGTTCAACCTAATTAAATACTTTAGAGCGCCATCTTTTGTTGGAGAGAATTAGCTGATGTTTAGTGTGATGCACTCGTAACAAAAGCTCCAAAACACGATCACTTTTTGTTCCCTGCTTGCCTTTAATTCTAGCATGTCAAGTCGCCAACGTCGGCTATGATTGTTGATGCCTTTCATGTCATCTTTTCCTAACACCTTTTTGCTGCATCAGACTTTTTGTTATTAAACATATCTAGGAGCTAATGAATAAACATATTATTGCTTAATTTCCACTTCAAACGGGTATGTCTGGTTTGGGGCCAAACCAACACCCCCAATTTGTTAGACATGGAAAAACCCTCGGTGCTTGTGTTGGCAATGCAAGAAAATTGCATGCTTGATCATGCCCTTTTCACATGCAAATTGTTGGTGTTCATGTAGTATTATCCCAATAAATCCTCGTCTTGATACATCATAACACAACACAGAGGTGTCTGTCTAAGAGCCTACATATATGCATATTTGCAACCGCTAGCTTAAAAATGGAGAGTCCATGCTAGACGAGGTGATGTATACACATCAAGCAAATTCCTGTTAATCAATTGTTACAGTCATACTAAAATTCTCTCGTGTCAACTAATAGGAAAAATTCCCTCCTTTGGTATGTTTTGTTCGACCTAATTAAGGATTTTATAGCATACATGCCATTTTCCCTAAGAGATAAGAAACTGGTTGGTGTGTTGCACTCACAACAAACGCTCTAAAATGTGACCAGGCCCGGCCCTGAGGAGAGGAGGGGGGGGGGGGGGGGGGCTCGAGCCATGTGCCCACACCTTGTTCCCTTGCTTGGTTTTTTGCCAAGTTGTCGACATCAGCTAAGTGTATGAGTAATCTTGTTCATTCCATTCATGTCCCCTTTTCTTAACTCCTCTTTTCCTTAAACTTTTAGTTATGAAACACCACTATCAATTTTTTTTGTTACTGAACACAAAGCTAGGAACATAGTAATCATGTGTGTGCTTGTCACTTCAAACAAGGTTATGTTCGGATTGTGACCACAATCTACCTTACCAATTTTTTGGCCACGGACAAAATTTTGACCTCCTAGCTAGTTTATCAAAAGTTTGGAACTCAACGGCCAAATTTTTCTTCAAATATTTTCGAGTAAACGGCAGGAGTATAGTCTTTCAATTAGAAAACGAACGCGTACGTTACAACCAAAAGTTACAAGATTTCAAAGGGTAAGAAGTTCTGAGAGAACCCCTTGAAAAAGCGAAAAATGCCAGCAAAATCTTTAGCATTGGGCTATGGTCATTTGCCTCAAATCATACACACCATAACACACAGTTTATATGTGTCGAGCCCTTTTCTTAGTTTAGCCTTTCTGTATGTACTACTACTATATAAATATGTATTGGCTAGAAAAGCAAGACCTGTGTATATGTATGTGGAAACGTAAAGTGGTCTGTAAAATTTCAATGGCCCATGCAAGGATGGCTAGATCCCATGATGCCGCTACAATCTGCATGATAGGACAAAGATTCTTCCCGTAAGATTATGCATATTCCGATGCTATCATGCACAAGGAAGGACGACTCTTCCAAGCTAAGGTTGCATGGTGCACTACGCAATAATGGCCTTTGATAATGTAATTTGATGACTATGAGCAAGATGCGCACGATTCATGGCTAGTGAATTTCCCTCTTATACTTTGTAGCTAAGAATGAAGAAGTTTCTACGTTCCATTTAGGCAGTAGACAAGAACACATCAACTAGTCTGTCTAACCAAAAGTCACATTCTCATCTGAGAAAACAAGTACTAAAACCACACTCGCGAGGAAATAAAACGTGCTGAGCTCAACTCCAAATTGTGTAACTCCACTTGCTAAGAGATGACTGAAGGTGACAGCATTAGTAGGGGATAAGAAAGGTGCGGTAGACAACACAAGGGTTCCATATCTACAAGAACCTTTTGAGAAAGTTCCATGGGTTAAGATTTCCTATCCGTTTTGCATCATGACATGATTCCTGACTACTCACTACATGCAAAATTTTATATGGGCGACAAGAGTACGCAGACACTGATGTGATAATTCAACCACAAGGCTGCCAAAATTGCTACTCGAGTTTTTGTTAGCTCGCCTAAAAAATAGTTGTTAATTACTTTATTAGGAGACGGTTGGTGTGAGTAGGGTTCACCAATACTAGTATCCAAGCCCTTGATCGCCGTTCGCATCAAAAGTGCGCGCACGGGTGGAAGAATAGTGCACCAGCTATCTTTGGTCTTTTGTTTTTCTTTGGGCAGTTTAATTAGGAATAATATGAAAAATGAGAAACCAATTAACAAGTGCATGCACACGTACGCCATATAATTAAGGTGTACCTACCGACGGCACAAAACCGTCAGCAAAGAGGCCCAAACCCTCGGCAAACAGTATGTCAACGGTTTCCCTCGACTAAAACCTCTCGACAACGTTTTCAATGGCAACTCCAGCTGAGGGTTTTCTGTGGCCGTCGGAAAAAACAAGCCCTCGACAAAAAAAAGTTTGAAACAGGTAATTTCATCCTAATCCAGATTATGTTAGCTTTGCGACAGGTAAATAATGAAGAACGAAAACGAAATCACAGCAAGGGGACAATGATTTAACGTGGAAAACCTCTCCAACAAAGAAAGAAAAAAAACCACGGGCGCCAGCCAGCGAAACTTCACTATATCGGGGAGTGTTTACACAACGCCGCCGATTTTCTCAGATGCGACTTATCCCAGTCAGTAGCTTACAAGAGGTATATATAACAGTGAAAACCTAGGTCTTCGACGATCCTAGGTCTTCGCTTCGGCCCAAGCCTCCGGCGACGGGTCTCGCTCCGCTCCGTCAGAAGTTGGCATTTACTTTGTAAAATTTTGATCAACATATAACAGATTAGTTGTACAGTCTCACCCGTGGGCCATGTATTTTTGGCTAAGTGTACACGTTGTTGCCTATATCTACTTGTGATGGCCCCACTTCAGATACGTTACAATCAGAATTCAATTAACAGACCATGCATGATATCCATACACAAAAAAGAAGAAGCTCTACTTGTGCTCTAATGGCGCCGCCACCGCTAGTTCCACAAAGTCGCACTACCAGATTAAATGCCCCTGACATCAGTGGATTAAGTCACACGTTTCATATCACCGTTAATTCACTGGCGGTGGCACACCAGAAAACAACACCACCAAACTTCACTCATGGCTACCTCGTGTATCAAAGGTTCGGACTAGGAAGTTGTACTAGGTCAAACAAACATGTATAATATGATCATACTGGGAAGGGATATGTACGGATCCAAATAGTCTGTTTATACAATACAGTTTTAGCAAGGATTGGTTTCATTCAGAAAATTATTTAATAGACCATCATGCCCTGTAATATGAAGAGGTATATTTTAATCTCCATCGTTGACATAGCTAGGCGGGTGTACCGAAGCAAAACCCTCACAGAAATTGCTACAATCTCGGAATTTTAACTAACTAGCAAACTAATCATTATTAGAGCAATTAATTAGCTATTTAGTTTTTTCAGACCAAGGACAATAGTAGAACCGGCTGTTGGTTATAAGAAATGTCTACATCACCTATAGTCAAGCTAATAGCCAGCTTAGGCTAGTCCTAGTGGTAGTATCATAAGGTGTAGTATTATGCATGCCACCTTGGTAATGATGATGTGGCACAACAGTTAATGAAGAGAGAGGTGCAAGTGGTATCATAATATGATACGGTATCATAGCATATGTAACAAGAAAAATTAATGTCAAATACTACATCTTGTACATCAAATTGCATTGTGATTCTGCAAATAATTAAATACCATGTGACTGTAATACGACTAGATGATACTAAGAACTATAGGGGTAGTATCATATGCATGATACTAGTAATATGATCCTCCACTATGACCAGCCTTATACAATAGATAAGTAGTACAAAATATAGTAATTTATTAGCATGTCCCACTTTCCACTCTCACATGGTGCCTGGAGCACGCGCTGCAGCTGACTCTTAACAAAGAGCCCATACCTCTTCTCTATCCTCCAACTAGACTAAGGCTCTGTTTGGCTGCTTGATTTTTGTAGAACCAAAGTATTCCAAGACCATGGTATTGCTACGCTCGGCAATGAGAAACTTCAGTTTTAACAAAATCAGAGTATTCAGGAAAAAAGAGGTCTAGACCTCTTTCTTTAGTAAGACAAAAATAACACAGTTTTTGCTATATCACAGTTTTAAAACTATGGTATTTTATTGTAGCCAAACAGGTCAAAGTATTGCAAACTATGATATTTTAATAAATTGTGGTCTCTTCCAAATACTGAGAAAGAACTTTGTTACCAAACGGACCCTACGATATATTATTTAATTGCTTATAGCCTGCTTACATTAGCTTATTGTACTTGCTCTCAACAAATAATTTGAAAATCAATCACGTCAATCATGGTAATATTCTGTCCTCGAGCTCGTCTCCTCCCTCCATGGAGCACCGGTGTATAATCCACGCGTCACTCATCAAACTTAGGATTTCTCTTCCATTGAGCACCGTTAATTTCGTCCTTCAACAATCGGATAAGCTGGAGACGCTGACTGCTCACGGTTGAGCTTCCTCGAACCTCCACGACATTGCAGGGAAACATGAACACGATGCCGGCCTCTGTGGATTTTGTAGGACTATGAGTAATTTTCTACCCAATTTCTCAATATCATGGGTGGGGTTGTAGCGGGAGTTTCCAACTATAAGTAAGAACGGTGCGGCAATCATCGATTAAGGCCCAATAATGGGACCTCCACACAGAGCAGATGAGCGGAACTTCCTCCGGAAGTGCAAAGTTTGTTTAACAAATCAGAGTTGTCCCTTTATCTAATTCATCATGCTTCTTATGTGTATCATGAACCAGACGACCATCGCTCATTACAATAATAAAAAAGGTAAGAAAGAAAAACGGCCAGAGACAGAGCAAGGGAGAGCAACGAAAAAAAGAAAAAGTGTGGAGCAGCGCTAGCTAGGGAGGCAAAGTGCTGGTTAGCCGATCGCAATCGTCTGGTCCAAGCGTCGAAGTGCATATGGTGGTGGCGATAAGGCAAATTAAAAGGCAGTGACGGTGCAGACAGAGCACGAGCAAGGCCAAGGTGATAGACCATACTATAGTGTTGCCTGTTGTGTTAGCTCGTGCCCAAAGCATCTTAAGACGTACGAGTGACCACACACGGAAGTCTTATCAAAATACTCTCTCCGTTCCAAATCAGTTGATGCCGCTTTGTCTAGATACATATCTAGTACATAGTAAAATGTGTACATACATATATATCTAGACGAAGTTGCGTCAATAATTTGGAACGGAGATGTTTTCTAAAATGTACTAGTATGTTTTGCTACGATATTTTAGCCTAATATAAAACATACAGTACTATATTTAGCAACAGAGGTAGTAGTTCAGGACCCACATTAAAACGTGTGTTCTCTTCTCGGTATAGGCTGGTTGGTTTTGGATGAAACTCGAGAAACGGTGAGTTAATCCAGGTGAGTTAATCCAGCGCAAAAATAATGCATGCATCGACGTACACAATAACACTCGGTGACAAATTAAGGTGAAATTAAACGCAGAGAAAGATACACCAACCTACAACACGGGTACCTTTCCGTGTTGTAGGTTACCTACAACGCAGAGAAAGATATTGTCGCCACATTTCATGGTCTCGACCGCAGTTGCTAGTGTAACCGCTGCTCTGCGGTGCCTGCACCGTACGTCCATATCAGTGGCAGTAGGATTTGCCGCTTCAGTGGATGTAGATCGATGGCGAGCTGGCGTTGTACAGTAGTATAGTAGTACTGCTCAACACTGTCATTTGCCTGACCAGTGTAGCTAAGCTTTCTGCTTTCCTAGTCTATGAACACACACTACTAATGCAAGGTTTTGCACATGCATAAAAGGACCTATGGTGTCTGATATGCCAAGTCGTCTTTTACCACGAATGCTCACCTCCAGAAAATACACATACATACTTGAAAGGCTCTGCAACTCTATGATTTTTTTAATGATGCACAATCTTTGCCCAATCTATTAAGTAAGAAGGTTACATCCGGCCTGATCTTCCGGCACGATATCACTCAATCTCTTGGCACCTGCGGTAACCGAAAGTGTTGCCTCTTTCTTCAAGGATTTCATCAAGGTTGATGTATCCACACCGAATGGGAACAACAGAGCTCTTTCGAAAATTGTGCACATGCCGCTAACCTGGCCAACGCTTCCAATGACAATTCAGAAATTTTGAATATTTTCTTTGTAATAGGGCCACAAAAACCGACGTGTCATCTACATAAAGAGAGGTGCTCAAGATGGTGCCCCACTCCCAAATCTTGTGAAGACGGTCATGACGAGTTATAAGGTCGGGGATATACCCTAGTGGGTCGATAGCTAGGAAGAAGAGGAGAGGAGAAAGGGGATTCCCCTACCGTAGACCGTGCCCCTGGGAAGATATATGGTGGCCAATCACACCCTAGAAAAGGACACTGGGAGGACAAAGTCAAGAGCAATTAAACAATCCAACTGCAAAATCTACTACGAAAACCCTGCCTTTGGAGGAGATCACGGATGAATTCCCATATTATTGAGTGAAAAGATTTGCGAATGTCTAGCTTGAACAATAGGGCCGCCGTCTAACTCTTATGCAATATTTTTGCCGTGTTCTTGACATATAGGAAATTACTGATTATGCTTCGGCTTTTGATGAAGGCACTTTGGGCAGCTGAAATGAGGTCATTCTTGAGTGGCCCAAGGAGTAGAGCTCGAATCCTTGTGACGATCTTCGCAATGTCGTGTATTAGACTAATGGGACTTAGATCTGAGATGTCCTCTGCCGCCCCTTCCTTTTGGAAAAAAGAGTAATGTTTGCGAAATTTAGCCACTAGATATTTACATCATGTAGGTCTCTGAAAATGTTGATCACCTGCTGAACTCGACTTTGATCGTGCCTCACCATTTCTCAAAAAGGCTTCCATGAAGCCATCCAGGCAGGGTGTCTCCCCTCCGGAATTTGGTTAATCACCTTTCAAACCTCCTGCTGAGTGAAAGGTTCTCGGAGGGCATTCAAGTCGGGTCTTCCATATTCATCTTGTCCATGTTAAAGTCTGGTTTGCATCGTGTATATCGATCTACCCCTTTGGTTACATGCAGCGAAGTGCAAACGGATGCGTACTAGCTGCTCAGCCATGAGATGTGGTGATGCATGTGTGTAGTGGAGAAATCTGATGCTGTCCATGAAATCCCACCCGTACTAGCTAGGACGGACGGGCTCAACTGGGCCGTACGTACTTGAGTAACTAACAGTGATTAAGATATGATGATGATAATTAGCATTGCTAGGGCCGGTGTCGAATCCACGTCACTGTGTACACCAAAACACTGGACACCAAGGTGTCTGTCTGTCTAGGAGGCTACATAACATAGCTACTGTACATATACAGCGGTGGGAGGGTATGGACGAGTTCAAATAGAAATTACTTGAGAATGGTAAATTTTCAGTTGACTCTATGTATAGAGTTCTGATCCAACCTGATATTCCAGTCGATGATAATAATAAAATTTGGAAGATGAAAATACCTCTTAAAACGAAGATATTCGCATGGTATTTCCGAAAAGGGGTAATTCTTACAAAAGATAATCTTGTTAAGAGGAATTTGCATGGAAATACACAATGCGTTTTCTGTCACCATAATGAGACAATTTGGCATTTATTCTTTCAGTGTAAATTTGCTCGTGCTATATGGTCAATCATCCAAATTGCCTCTGATTTATCTCCTCCACGCTCGGTTGCCAATGTATTTGGTAACTAGTTGTATGGGATACTAGATAAATACGGGACTTTGTTTAGGGTAGGAGCGCTTGCTATTATTTGATCGCTTTGGCTATGTAGAAATGACAAGATATTTAATAACATTGTGTCTTCTTCTATGCAGGTTATCTATCGAGCCACGGCCATCCTTTGATCCTGGACTACTCTATAACGTATGGAGTTTCGCGACTTATTTGTGGAGGGGTGTACGCGATTGGAGGACACGGCGAGGGATATTTTCTCCCGACATGGATGGCAGCGTGATCTGCGGATAAAGCTGCCATAGTTCGAGGCTTTCTTTATTTTTATAGCATATTTTGTAATAATGGTATTTTTTGTCACTTTTTGTGTAGTTGATCGGCTGTGTGCATCCTAGCTATGCAGAGGCCGGGTGTAAACATTATTATTAAGTAATAAAGCGTCCATTTCTTAAAAAAAAAGCTATTGTACATATCTACCTCACTAGCTCAGAAAAATGCAGTCCAAACTGGCTAGATGAGATGATATATGTCTATCAAGCAATTCCCGTGAATAATGACGGCGGTCCTAATCAAAATCATCGTCTTGACTAAGAAACTTGAGCTTATTTTGGTGCCTAGTATTTGACCTAATTAAGGATTTCAGAAGCATATGTGCCATCTATACTGGGAGATTAGGAGATGGTTGGTGTGTTGCAGTCACAACAAAAGCTGTAGAACTTGATCGCTTTGTTCCCATATGCTTGGCTTTCTAGCATGTCAAGTTGTCAACATCAGCTACGAGTGCCATCTTTTCCAAACACCTCTTTGCCTTTAACTTTTTCTTCATAAACAAATCTAGGAACGTAATTAAATATATTTGTGTCTGCCACTTCAAATGGGTATGTTTGGTTATTTGTGACAAGACCTACAACACTAATTTCTTGGGCACATGATAAAAAATTTGGTCCTTTGTTTCAGGGAATGCAATCAATTTCTTGGGCACATGATAAAAGTTTTGGTCCTTTGATTAGGACCTTTGTCCACTCTATATTTTTTCCATGGCAACATTAGCTAATATCATGCAAAAGCAAAATCTTGACCAAAACTTACGCTAGAAATAAATTGTGTCCGTGCAGTGTATTAATTAGCTTGTTAAATCGTGATCCTGATACATCATCACACACATCACAAAGGTGTCTATCTAGGGGCCTATCTCCAAATCTACCAAACTAGCTAAAACTGGAGAGTCCAAGCTAGAAACAGATGATACATACATGTCAAGCAAATTCCCTTGATTAATTGTTAAGGTTATGTTAAAATTCTCTCATGTTGAGAAAGAGGAATGTTGAACTAGTTTGGTATGTTTGTTCGACCAAATTAAGGATTATAGAGGCAGACGTGCCATCTTCCGCGGGAGATAAGAAAATGGTTGGTGCGTTATACTCACAACACATAAGCTCAAAAGTGTGACTACCATACTTGTTCCCTTGCTTGGCTTTCTAGCATGCCAAGTTTTCGACATTAGCTACGTGGATGAGTTCATGCGTAATTTTGTTGATTCCATTCATGTCATATTTCCCTAACCCTTCCTTTCATTCTAGTTTTTTGTTACGAACATCATTGTCACTTTTTTGTTTCTTATGGAACACAAAGCCAGGAACATAGAAAAACATACGTGAGCTTGTCACATCAAACAAGTATGTGACTGGTTGCAACCACAGTCTAGCTTACTTGTTTGGATGGTTTGCCAAAAAATGGATCCCACCATGCCCCATTTCACACTAGTTTATTTTTGTTGCAAATATTGGACATATAAGGCCCGGAAATCTTTAGCATTTGGCTAAGATCATTTGTCTCAAATCAGACACACCCAAAGATCTAAATGTACTTCTTGGTTTAGCCTTTTATGTATGTACTAGCAATATATGGATTTGCTAGAAAAGCTTGACCTAAATATATGCATGTGGAAATGTAAAGTGGACCTGAAATTTCAACGGCCCATGCAAGGATACCTATATTCCATGATAGGACAAGGATTCTTCTGGTAAGATTTTGTTTATTCCGATGCGGTCAACTAATCATGCACAGGCAAGAACTCTTTGAAGCCAAAGTTGCATGGTGCACAACGCAATAATGGCCATTGCTCATCTAATTTGGTGATTAAGAGCAAGAGATGCGTATATAATTCATGGTTAGTGAATCTCCCTCTTAGTTCTTAGCCAAAAGGAAAATATTCTTCAATACCAGCCCTCTTGTTAGGACTTGGGAGATGACTGAAGGTGACAGGACTAGGATAAGAAAGCTAGACGACATAAGGGGAGCTTACTTTGAGGGATAATGTCGATGCAAGAAACCTTTTGAGAAAGTTATGGGTTAAGATTTCCTATCCATTTTGCATCATGTGATATGATTGGTGACTAGTCAGTGCATGCAAATGTGGAATGTACGTATATATAACTGCTGTGATAATTCAACTAAAGTCAGCCGAAATTGCTACTCCTGTTTTGTTTGGTCACCTAAAAAATGTCGATTAATTACTTTAGGAGAGGGTTGGTGTGAACGTAGCGTTGTCCGTTGTGCTAGACTGTTTGTAGCCAGTGCTAAAGATATCTTAAGAAGAGAGTGGTTAGTTATATAATTCTCTGCCGAACAGTTCCCGATTGTCCTGCAAGAATTAAAATTAAGTAGACTTATGTAAAAAATATTTCTTTTCTTCTTGATCCATCGATGAACTTACAGGTTGAATAAAATCGAGAGCACTTCAGCACGACATTATGCATCGACCCACTTTTGACCAAAAATATATTATTCAACGGGTACGAGCAAAATTGGTCGACCTGATGGAGGCGAGAAATGAGAAAATTAAAGAGTAAAGTCTACCTTTTACCCCTTAGCTTGAATTTTTTGAAACTAATTACCTTATTTAGCAAGATTTCATCCTAATTACCCCATTTAGTAAAAGTTGTGCCAAATTTTATCCCTTCTAAAATTTTGTGAGCATTCTGATCTAGAGAGAGTCATTCGCGTGGTTCATTAGTTTAGTATGTACCTGCCTTTTTGTTTCAAGTTTTAATCCCACTCATGTCACTGTGTTTGATTTAGCGCTCCCAACGCGCACACACATATATGGTTGTATGGAATGTTTATGCTAACTAAGCTTGTTACTTGTCAAATATAGCCCATTATAGCTAGAAATCTCGGATGCGGAACCTAGATGGGTACGTACGTAGAGCTTGCAACAAGGTGAATTTCTGAATCTAGATCCTCATATATACCCGCAGTACAGTAGAATAATATGCAAAGTAAAGTACTACTCCCTCCATTTCAAAATATAAGATGTTTTAGTTTTGTGAATGAAACGTATCTAGACCACTTTTAGTGTGTAGATTCATCTATGTTTGGAGTGAACCTACACAGTAAAAGAGTCTAGGTACACTCCATTCACAAAGCTAAAACATCTTTTGCTAAATGGGGTAATTAGAATGAAAACTTGATAAATGGAGGTAATTAGTGTCAAAAAAATCAAACTAGGAGGTTAAAAATAGAATTTACTCAAAATTAAACGCAGCGGACGATTGAAGACGAAGCCGTGTGTCGGTGCCTGGCTGAGGTCGCCGTGTGGATACGTGTGGCGCTATCGTGACATTGTAGCGGTCTCGATCGTACCTGCCGGTACTGCTGTTACCTTCTAACAGTCCAAACCAGCGGGCAGTGGCAGTAGGATTTTACGGCTTCATGCGGATGTAGATCGATGGCGAGCATGCGTTGTAGAGTGTCGTCCTTTGCCTGGGCAATGTAGGTAAGCCTTCCTAGGCTATCAACAGGCACTATACTACTACAAGTTTTCCCAGCTACTGTACTCCCCAATGTGCATCAACACCGTGTCGCCGACTCGCTGTGTCGGTATGCCAGTCGCCTTACTACTACTACCATGAACACTCTACTCTAGAAATACACAATGTAGTACATACTCGAAAAGGCTCACAAATACATGGGTATTTCCATGGACCATATGTTTGAATAAGCTCGACAAGAAGCGAAAACACCCGTTTCAAAAAAGAAGCGGAAACTGTATATGAAACAAGGTACCAGTACATTATCAATCTCATCTACACCTGCAGCTTTTGGTGTGTGCCCTCATCCTCATGTGCAGTGATGCATGTGTGGGGAAAGCTGATGTTAAGTATCCATGAATCTCACCCGTACTTCTAGGACACTATCACCGGAAGAAATCATGGCCTCTCCTTAGGCCCTAGATCGACTTACTCAGATGCATCAAGATCAAAGCAAGTACTAGTATGACATGATTGCCATTGTTGGGGCGTCCAATCTGTGTCACTGTGCACCATAACACAGCACCAAGGTGTCCATCTAAGAGCCTACCTATACTAGCTAAAATAAATGGGAGTCCAAACTAGCTAGATGAGATGAGACATGTCTATCAAGCAATTCCCATGAATTGATGTTGTCCTACTGGAATTCTCGTGTTGACTAACGAGAAATTTGAGCTGATTTGATGCATTGTGTTCAAACTAATTAAGGATTTTAGAGGCATACGTGACATCTTTCGGGGTGGATTAACTAGGAGATGGTTGGTGTGTTGCACTCACGACAAAAAGCTCTAAAACTCGGTCACTTTTTGTTCCCTGCTTGCCTTTTGCATGTCGGGTTGTCAACATCTGTTGCGTGTGTGAGTAAATTTGTTGATGACATTCCTGTCATCTTTTTCCAAGCATATCTGTTTGCCATATTTTTTTGTTATTAAACAAAGATAGGATCTCATTAAACTTAATTATGGTTGCACCAAAAGGGTAATAATGTTTTGTTTGTCACCATAACCTATTGTCACGCATGGACATTGATTTGAAAAAAATATATGAAAAATGGTCCTTGTTTGGACAAATGCAAAGAATTATGCATGCCCGATTGTGCCCTTTTCCCACTATATTTTATTTTCATGTCAACATTAGCATATATCATGCAGAAGCAAAATCTTGTCCAAAACTTACGCTAGCTAAATTTTGGTGTTTGTGCAGTGTTAGCTCATCATATCCACATCCATATACATCATAACACAACACCAAGGTGTGTATCTAGGGTCCTATATGTATATCTACCTCACTAGCTCAAAATTCGAGAGTCTAAGCTAGACGAGATGATCTGTACCTACCAAGAAAATCTCCTTAAATAATTGTGTAAGATCATATTGAAATTCTCTTGTTTTGGTATGTGTTGTTTGACCTAATTAAGGATGTTAGAGGCATACATTCTATCTTCCATGGGAGACAAGTATATGGTTGGCGTATTACAATCGCAACAAAATCTCTAAAATGTGACCATCTTGTTACCTTACTTGTCTTTCTAGCCTCCAAATTGTCAACACTATCTACATGTACAAGTTATTTAATTGATTCCATTCATGTCATTTTCCTAACCCTAATTTCCATCAACTTTTTGTTATGGAACACCATTGTTAAAAAAATTCTTATGGAACATAAAGGCATGTACATAGTAAACATAGGTATGCTTGTGTTTATTACTTAAACAATGTTATGTTTGGTTTGTGACCACAAATCTACCTTACCCGATTTTGGCCCATGGCCAAAATTATGGCCATTGTTTGGATGGTTGGCCAAAAAATTGGACCCACAATTCCCCGTTGCCCACTAGTTTATTTTTATTGGTCGGATCACGGGCCAGCAAAATCTTGAGTATTTAGCTAGGTCATTTGTCGCAAATCAGACACACTGTACCCTAAGATCTAAATGTACTTCTTAGTTTAGCCTTTTATGTATGTACTAACAATATATAGATTGGCTAGAAAAGCTTGGCCTATAACGTAAAGTGGCCATGAAATTTCAATAGTCCATGCAAGGATAGCTAGATTCCATGATGCCTCTACAATCTACATGATAGGACAAGATTCTTCTGGTAAGATTTCGTATGCAAGGAACGTCGACTCTTTGAAGCCAAGGTTGCATGGTGCACCATGCAATAATGGCCATCGATCATGCGATTTGATGACCAAGAGCTAAGAGGTGGAATTTCCCTCTTTCTTTAGTGCCAAAAAGGGAACACTAATTAGCATGTCAAAAAAAAAGGGAGATACTGATTAAGCTCCATGTATGCAGTAGACAGGAGCCCATCGACTAGCCTACTTGATCCAAAAGCAACACTCCTATCTCAAAAAATGAGTATTAAAATCATAGTGTCGAGAAAAAAAAAGATCGAGCCCAACTCCAAGTTGTAACTCCACTTGTTAGGACTTGGGAGATGACATCACTAGGGAGAAAGCTAGAAATTAATTAAAGCATAAGGGCCTTACTTTGGGACCTTTTGAGAAGGCTATGAGGGTTAAGATTTCCCATCCATTTTGCGCCATGACATGATTCTCAACGATACTCACTGCGTGCAACTGTGGAACGTAGTACTATGTATAAACTGTGATGTGATAATTCAACTAAAGGATGCCACAAATTGCTATTCCTGTTTTTGTTATTAGCTCGCCTAAGAAAACGGTACAGTAGTTGTCTGCTTTATTAGGGGGCGGTTGGTGCGAGTAGGGTTCACCAATACTACTACTGTAGTATACAGTACAGATGTAGTACACATGAGATTATCGTGTCTTCGAGCACTAATATTTACGTCAAAAGTGCGCACGGGAGAAACGAACGAGTGCATAGGCACGTACGCCAACGAAAATTATTAATTGCGGTCGGCCGCGACAATCATCGATTTGGAGTCAATGATTAATTCGACCTCCCACACGGGAGAATTACTTCCGAAAGTGCGAGAGTTCGTTTGAAAAATGAGTGCCTGTCCCCTGCTTGCTCGATCATGCTCCAGATGTTCCATGAACAAGGAGACCAACCACCAAATTAAGTACTAAGAGAGTATAATGAACAGGCAGGTCAAACAATAGCTTTGACCTGATTAGATGGAGCAAACCATGATAAAAGCGAGGAGTGTACATAGGTACAAAGGCCAAGGATGGGCCACACAAAAATACTGGTGAGCAAACCCAAGGCTCTAGCCAGACCAAATCCATTGTGTTAGACTGTTAGGGCATCACCTATGTATATAACCAATCTTTCAAACAAATCCACTTAGTATACCATAAGATAAATGATTATACCACTATGTATCTAAGTTAAACTTGTCCATAAGCTAGGATCGATGTATCAGAGCTGCCATCTCACGCATTGTTTTGAGTGGAATTTGTTTTCTATTGCTATGTATATCTGATAATAATATTTTAATGTTTACAGTCTACCCACAAGCTTAAGGGTCACCTTTAAGTTTTTGAGCTCGTGGATAGCTTATGGATAGGCTCTACTATGTATGTGAAACTCCTTATAGATCACTTTTCCTCTTATGGATAGTTTGTGGCCAACATAGTGAATGCCTTTAGTTGATACTCCTTCCACTCAAAAAAATATAAGATGTTTTAAAAAAATTCAGAAATACATATATCTAGAATTTTTAATGTGTAGGTTCACTGATTTTGCTATAAACATATACACTAAAAAAGGTCTAGATACATGTCCAAAAAAATCTAAAATATCTTATATTTTAAAACGGAGGGAGCACGTACATGTGACACGACGCGGAGGCGACTAGAGTCATGTGTCGGTGCCCTGCCACCCTGCGGACATGAATGCGGTTGCGTTCTCCATTGTTGCTGCTGTTAGAGCATCTCCAGCAGAGGCGCGATATTTGCGCGCTGTAAAACACTGATAACGCGCTCTATCCGGATACAGCGCGCGGAGTTTGCACGCCCTTCGCCGGAGGCGGCAAACCAACGCTGTAAACTGGAGCACCGAAGCAGGCCTCGCTAGGCACGCGATTTTTCCAACGCCTAAAACCGCATGCGCACAATTTTGTACACACAAATAGATGTAGAAAATGCACTAAAATTATTTTGGACGAACAAAAATTAAAACAGACCACGAGTTCTACATGACGAACTACATGAAAAATAAACCTAATCTACTGATCCTCCTCCGAGGTGGTGTCATCGGAGGCCGTCCAGTAGTCCTCCCACCTCGGGTCGTCGTCTGGAAGGGTGTCCGGGCCGGCCATCACCGCGTTGATGAATGCCTTGTGGCGTCGGCGGTCCTCGCGCGCCGCCCTCCTCTCCTCCCGGTTCTGCGCATAGAAGGCTACCTCGTCAAGGACATCTTGCAGAAACTCGCGCCACCACGCTTCCATAGCCGCCTCGTCGCGCTCTACGATGAGGAGGCACCGCTGCGTCAGCCGGTGATGAGGACGGGCGCGGGCGCGAGGAACTCGGCCTCCTGCAACGACTCGGTCTCCGAGAAGTTCATCTCGCGGGGCGGGCGGCCGAGGCGCCACGCCGCCGCGTTGAATGCGCGGGCAGCCTCCTCTGACCGCTCGTACGTGCCGAGCGTGAGCCGGTAGCCGGCGGCGCGGATCTTCGCGTAGAAGGTTTCGTTGGGGCACGGGCACACGCCCCGGAAACCGAAGGCGCTGCGGTGGCGAGGTGGCATGCCGGCGCTGGCGCTGGCGCGTGGTGGTTGGTGGCGCGCGCGAGGAGTGGATAGGGTTGGGGGAAGTTTCCGGACGTTGGCGCGTGGTGGTTGGTGGCCCGCGCGCGTGGAGTGAGATAGCGCGCTTCAACCGGTGCGCCGTATATTGTGCTCCGGATAGCGCAAAAGCCTCAGCGCCCGAAAATTTACAACGCACGCACGATTTTCCGGCGCCTGTTGGAAAATTTACAGGACCGTTGCGTTGTCCTGTGCCAGCAGCCCAGCACCGTCCAGAGTCCAGACCAGTTAAAGTAAGATTTGCCACCTTCATGGTGCCGACGTAGATTGATGGTGGCCAACGGTGTCCTTTGCCTTAGCAATGTAGGTAAGCTTTCCAAGATCACAAACGTAAGTATAACCAGTGGCAGAGCCAGGAATTCAACTGAGCCGGGTCAAACAAAAAACTACTAAAAAAAATTCAGTAGAAAATCAAGTGTAATCAACAAAAAATGGTCCAAATATATTCAATTTTCATGTTTCATCTATAAAGAACAAAAACAACATACAAAAGTGCTACATTTTGATAAGATAGCATCATACCATTAAGTTGAATCCATGTTGGGAAGACGAATTTGACGAGGAAGATGACCGCGACGGTCCTTGTAGGAATCAAAACGTAGCATAATCTTCTTGTTATTAATTTTGGCAAATATCTCTTTCTCAACATAGCAAATCATCAAATCATTGAGCCAATCATCTCTTATCTTGTTTCGAAGATCTGACTTTATAATATTCATGGTAGAGAAAACTCTTTCAACTGATGTTGTGGCCACAGGTAATGTCAAAGCAAGTGTAATAAGACGATAGACCAATGGAAATGTCAAATGTTGTCTCTTCTGAACCAACTTGAGAGCAAGATCACTCAGACTATCACAAGCAATAAACTCAGGGCTTCTCTTCATCACATCAACATATATGTTCAGTTCGTCAACCAATAGACAACAATCATGTGAAGAGAAATCAGCAGAGTACATAGTTGCAAGCTCAACTAGCATATCATTATCAAAGCTGCTGAATGAGTCTCTAGGATCAAGGCATGCAGTGCACAATAATAGGCGTGTAGAAGTTTCAGAAAATCTACGATTCATCTCAACTATGTTTCTGTCAAGCACCTCATTAAAGATTTCTACCTTGTAATGATGGAAGCAAGTAACCATCTTGCGTGAGCTCTTTGGATAACCCCTAGCTGCAATGTTATCATCTATATTTGGTACTATAATATTTCTTCCACCACAAAAGTTAGTAGCAGCAAGCAATAGAGGTTCCCATCCATCATCTCTCAATTTCTGCAATAGACTTTTCACAGAGACAATCATATTCATAGCACTCACTATGTTTTGATCTTTGGATTGCAATGCGTGGGACAAACCATTTGTTAAACCAAGCACTCGAAGCATCAAATACAAGATAATAACAAATTCAAAGGTTTCCATGTATATGATATAACCTAAAGCCACACCTTTCTCCTCGACATCTGTCCCATCATGAGAAACACTGCATAGCACTTCAATGACTGAATCCCACATTTATTGGATCCGAATTAGAGTTCTATGGTGTGATCCCCAACGAGTATCACCCGGTCTTGTTAAACTTGTCTCTTGATGTTGGCCTCTTCCAGAAGAGATCTCCCCACTCTCTAGTTGTGCTACCAAATGGTCATGATGCAATTGCAACAATGCATCTTTCTTCTTACAAGAGTCACTCACCTACAAAAATGTGCATGTACAAATTAGAATTCATACATAGACAAAGAGTGGGAGAAAACTATTTACGATTATGTACAAGAAAACTAACCATACTAAGAATCTTGTTTAAGTGACCAAAGAACTGACCAACTGGAAGAACTCCTTTCACAACCGCCACAACCACCAATTGAAGTTTAAGACAATTTCCAGGAGCATTCTCATTAATCACATCGGCTACATCCTTGCATCTTGCACCATACCAATCCAACATCTCACGGAAATTGCCCCTATTTAAGGAAGTGCTAGACTCGTCATGCCCACGAAAAGCTAGACCTTGTTCAAGGAGAAATCCGACAACACCGACAACAACCCTCAAAGGAATCTCATAATCAATATGTGATTTTTCTTCATGACAAACAAGAGCATATGCCACACTTTGCTTTTTATTTCTGAAATCTTCAGAACTATTTCTTGCATTGTTGTGAAAGCTATTTGGTCCACCCACATGAGACCTAAAATTTGCCGATGCTTTCTTCCAATTTTTGAACCCTGACTTTGTGAAAACATCCGATCCAAAGTGGTTACTATTGCTTGAAGACTTGAAAAGAAAACAATAGAAACAAAATGCAGCATCCTTCTCCACACTATACTCTAACCAATCATAGCTCTCATACCAGGTATCTAGAAATGACCGCCAATCCGGACCAAATTTAGTTTTGGGAAAATTATGACCAATTAAACGATTACGGCCTTTCGACAAATATGCCCATCTCATTTTATCTCTAATTTCAAGGGTACCATATGACTCAATTGCTCTCCGAACTCCAGGATTGGCAATGACATTTGCTAGATCAAAGATTTCCGCAATATTTGCTTGTTCATTGTCCTACAACATTGAAATCAAAATAATTCTTTCAGCAAACTCCTACACAATACTAGCCACTAGACAAGTATACATTAAAAATACAACTGAAATCTAAAGTCTTGGAAAACAATCTGTTGTGGGCGTGGCCTCTTCAAATTTCTCAAACCTTCTGCCTCGTGAGCTTGAGCCCGCACTGCTGCTTCTTCATCCTCGGCTAGGATCCAGTCTGCCTCCTCGTCTTCGTCCATCAGAACTAGCGAGGCCGTGGCGTGATGGGTTGCGCTCGCTGCTCAGGCGGGGCGCGCTGGCTGCCTGGTGGTGGTGGGGGGCGGGGGGGGCGGCGGGAGAGTGTTAGCCAGTGAGGAGGCGGGCGGCCGGCGGATCAAGGGAGAGGAGAAGAGCGTGGCGGCGGCCCAGCGGGACTGCGGGAGAGGAGGGGCGGGGTGTGGGGAATTTGTGTTCGGGAACAGGGGAACGACTCGGCCAGGGAGTCAGGCGGTCGCGTCACGGTGTAGACACCGATGTTTCTGGCTCCCGGTTTTTTTCCCTGGCAATTTGAGCCGGGTCGGTCGCCCCTGCTCGACCCGGTGCTGGCTACGCCTGTGAGTATAACTGATGTGATAATTCAACTAAAGGCCGCCAAAAATTGCTACTCCTATTTTTTGTTAGCTTGCCTAAAAAAATGGTACAATAGTTATCTGGTTTATTAGGGGACGTTTGGTGCGAGTAGGGTTCACCAATACTAGTATACAGTACTGATGTCGTCCTCGGGTACACATGATCATGAATAGAGTACTCAAACGTGAATAGAGTACACATGATTGTCGTCCTCGAGCATTAATATTCACGTCAAAAGTACGCACGGGTGGAAGAATCGGGCTGGTCTTTTAATTTTCTTTGGCCATTTTTAATTACTACAGTACTCTAGCCAAAATACGAAAAGGGAGAAACGAACGAGTGCATGCGCACGTACGGCAGCCAAAATTGTTAATTGCGGTGGTGCCGCGAGGTCGGCGACGATCATCGATTAGGACTCAATGATTCGGCCTCCAACTCGCGAGAATTACGTCCGAAAGTGCGAGTGTTCGTTTGATAAATCAGTGCCTGTCCCCTATCTGCTCGATCATGCTCCATATGTATCGTGGACCAGGAGACCATCCACAGCAAATTAAGAGATAGTTAACCGGCAGGTCAAAAAGTAGCTTTGAGCTGATTAGATGGAGCAAAGCACGATAAAAGCGTGGGGTACGTAGCTTGGAGAGGCAAAGCGCAGGCTCGTCGGAATCATATGACCCAGGGGCGGACCAAGTACAAAAAATTTAACTCATGTAATATTTAGTCATATTTGAAAGAAAAAATTTAAATTTCTGTAAGTTCATACATGAAATACCCCCACTGACCATATTGGCCCCCACTCATTATTTTCTCTGGGTCCGCCCTTGATATGACCTAAGCATCGAGATGTACATACATCTAGATCAAGACCCAGTTTGAAACACAGGATCTCAAAACATAGGAATAGAAAAAATGCAGGAATTGAGATGCCATGTAACCTACCTGGATTTTCATAAGAACCAATACAACATGAGAACTTTAATATCTTAGTTTTCCTCCAAAATTTATATGAAATAGCTTATTGCATAGGAATTTCAAAGGAATATAGGACTCGTGTTCCTTTGATCCAAATGGTACCATAGAATTTTCTCCTATAGCAACACTATCATCTGAATTTTCTACATTTTTCCTTCGTTCCAAACGAGCCCGAGCGAGTGGCCACAAAGGCAAAGGATGGGCCACAGAAAAATATTGGGTAGCAAAGCCAAGGCTCTAGCTAGACTATAGTGTTGAACTGATAGCTATTAAATAAATTTGAATCTAGATAAACCCGAGCCACTTACTTCTGGACGGACAGATGACGCTGTTGCAGTCTCGATCGCTGCTGCTGCTGTTAACCGTTGCGCTGTCCTGTGCCACCGTCCACACCAGTGGCAGTAGGATTTGCCTGACTTCACGGTGCCGATGTAGATCGATGGCGAGCGTGCGCTGTACATTCATACTGCTCAAGAGTGTCATTTGACTGAGCAATGTAGGTAAGCTTTCCTAGATCACGAACAGGCAGTAGTACAAGGTTTTGGAGAGGTAGCGTCGGTTGGCATGCCAGATTCTGTGTCGTCTTCTACTACAGTACCATAAACACTCAACTCTATAAATGTACATACTCAAAAAAGCTCGAGAACACTGGTGAATCATAAACATACAAGGTTCAAATAAGCTCCACAAGAAGCGATAATTGTATTTGCGTGTTACGGCTCAAGCTCAAACAGCTCGTCCACCCCAAGCTATTTTTTACAAATGCTGTAAACAAAACAGAACTACAGAAAGGGAAGGGAGAGAAAACAGACACGTAATTATGCGGCATCTTGCACGTGCATTCAGAAGGTAGTTAGAGAGGCCCTTTCGCTGACGCACTTCCATCAACAGAGGAAGCAGCTACTACTACTACATAGGCCATCAGTAGGCGAAGGGGACAGGCCATCTACACAGATCACGGCTTAACTCTACACACATGTTCGCACGCTCACCGGAAACGATCGCCCAACTGCAGCAAACACTCAGACCGCGGCTCAAAAGGCCAACAGGACGGGCGCCACACTGCATATATAGGGCAGTCGGTCAGTTCGTCGCAAATAATTAGATCTGCTGCGGTACGAGCGGGGTCATGAACTCCGCACAGTATGCCTAGATGGAGCGGAACAGGGTCGAACTGGGGCTGCCGACCTTGCGAGTGAGATGGCGGGCAGTCCTGACGAATTCATGTTCACGTTGTCCAGAGGGGCCATCGCTCGGTCAAGTGTTTCGCTGCGTGCGCCGCCAAGCATACTCCAACGCAATGGGCTTTCGGGAACTGCGTCATGACTGCAAAAACAAAAACAACCAGGACGTTAGGTTTTCACAGCATTGCAACTTGTTGGGTTTGGGTCTGTTCGTCAAAGAAACAGGATGGCCCTTTCAGTATAAAAAAACAGGCACCGAAATATATCTGAGCATCGAATCTCCAAAGGAAATTAACCATTTCCAATTCAGTACAATCCGTCTGTCGTCAATGCGATCAGTATCGAAAGCTAAGGGCGATCCGATAATACTGGTAAGTTTAGCGTATATCAGGCGTATAGCAGGTATGCACTGACAGGGGCTCTGCATTGACAGTGATGTTTACTTCAGAAAATTCTAGACGTTGGACATGATAAAGCTGAGGCCTGGATCTACAATCAATTCTGCGGGATACAATGAGAATGTGACAGGCCTCAATCATTTGTTGCAGAGCTTAGGGTCTCTTTCTCATCAATCACAGGAGATTGTGACCATTTCACTCAACCATATATAATGAATGTACGAATACTGCACAAAACTGATTCCGTACCAGTTGATGCTACACAGAGCCATGGCACAATTATCTATGGTATCTAGCATGTTTACGTTTATTTAGACATCAATTTGTGTTCAACAACCATGAATCTTATTGACGGGGAAGAATCCTAACAGCTAAAAGTGGCAATAAAAATACTCATAGAATACCAAAATAATCACCATGGAAGAAATGTGCAGTGCTTACCTCTCAGGGCGACAACATTTGATGAGAGAACAAATATCTCAACAATGAATATAGCAGATGATGGAAACTCCCATACCTGCAAATGGGATAATCAACTTACAAAAAGCAATTGACAGATAACAGAAAATCCTCCCATATGATTCTTCTATACCATCATTGTCAGAAGAAATAACTTGAAGTAGCTTGAAATGATGACAGCTGATAGAACCTCTCTATACCTGAGTAATAGAAAATGTAATCATGAGCACAAGTATAACAAACCTCTCTATACCTGAGTAGTAGAAAATGTAACAGAAATGAACTGTCACAGAATTTCTACTGACTATATAAATGATAAATCAAACTGAGAACACTTCACACACAATGAAATAACAAGTGTATTTCTGGGAACTTCGTCATGGGAACTGACATATTCCACCAAATATTCAGACTAAAAAGGTTATACAAGTATAAGGTGATACCTCATAATATTAAAAGATAGTTTGAGAATATATCGTACTCCCAGAAGTAAAATGGCCATAAATATGATGTTCCCTAACAATGCATCACCCAGAACCTGAAGAACAGCAGAACATCTATGAAGTATTGGTAACGAGAAGCGGAAACATCATATTATTTGAATGCAGACAGCTTTTAAAATCACCTCACTGCAATTGAAAATTGTAGACAACGTGCTTCTGGAAGAATTCCTATCAGCCGTGTTGCCTTTTGAAACTGATATTCTGACTTGCATAGTTATGGGCCACTTAAGTTAAATATTTGAAACAACCAAAACTGAAACGAAGAAATTGTAAATCAACTGGATACAAGCGTCAAGAATAATATGCACCAGAATAGACTGGTACAGTATGCCCTGCAAGCAAAACAACAATCTGGCACATAAGAAAAAAAAAGATTTACCCAGAGAATAAGTTCTTGAAGGCAAGCTAAACATTATGAGTACAGAACAAGTCCATGATAGCCGAAACTACTATAACATGTGACCCAAATATACAGTTCAAACTTAGACTAATTACTTACAAATAGACAACTATATTATCTCATATATGCTCTTGTTGGATGGAATGTGAAGGCATAAAAATAAAAGGCTCAAGGTGTCATATGATACAGGCAGAACATCAACAAGAAGAAAATCAGGCAGATCTGAGATAGTTGAAGCTTCATTCTCAAGTATGATGACTCATAGGAAGCATTAAGTAAATTGTAAAACTAGGAAGACAGTTCAATGATGCTAATTGTTATCACTCTTTGTTGATTGAATAAAACGAGTAAAATAGACACGGTATGGATCGAGTACTTTTGATACTAAGCTAAAAAAGGAGTACCCTCCGTAATTCAGTATTTTTCACAAATAGATAGAGTAGATACTGAGTAAAGAAAATGGTTCAACTCAATTCATCACGATATTAGTTACAAACATCAGATCTATAAATTAAATGCAGTGCTAGAGAACATGAAAGCACAACATATGCATGTTTAGAGCATTAGGACCGACAGCTCGGCAAAAATGAAATATGTGGCACATGCCATTGCACCACCCGAGTTGCCTTAGGGTGTACGAAAATGTAGAATGTCACTTGAGTGAGGCTGCAGAGTATGGTATGGTTCCCACCTTATCAAGAGCCGAACCAATGTGCATCTTATTAAACAGCAGGTGACGGTATGCCCTGGTCTTGTGCAGGATCAGGTCAATCAGGATAATCTACAGCGGTGTACGAAGAATAGGAGTTAAGGCCTAGCATAGCGTATCGTGTGCTGGACATATAGAAGGCGCCAATCCACACAGATATCAGAAATTTCAAACTCATATATATCGTTGGCCATCATACCATGAACTCGCACTCGATGTAGGGGTCAGCGACAGCCTTGCAGTTATCCTACACATAAACAGCAGCATCAATCAAGATTTAAAACGAGCTTGCAAGCACAAGCCAAAAGGATTACACCATACGACGCCTCTTACACATTTCATCAAACGGATGTTGCCCGGAGAGTACTGCACGAAGAGCGTCTTCACACGCCGGCCGCAGCCAACGCAGCGCGGCGCCTCCCCTTCCGTCTTGCCGTCCTCCATCACGCTGAATCCGTACGCGCAAGCTCCGGAAATACCCAACTCCAACGGCAAGGAATCGATTGACCCTGTTCGTGAGGGAAAATGTCAGTGTCCGTCAGGTACAGAGGTGAATCAAACGAGGCTAAACCGAAGCATGGGGGAGGGACGGGACAGGAGACGGATCTAGGCCGCGTACCTGGGGCGCCCAGTGGCGAGAGCGTTGCGGCACGAAGGCGGCCGGCGAGCAGCGGTCGGGAGGGGGGAGGCGCGCCCGGCTGGCGGTGTCAGAGGCGCAGGGCGGCGGCGATGCCAAGCAGCTTAATGGGCTGAAAAGCGACACAGCCCAATTCATTCAACAGAAATCACCACCACACCACACGTTCTCAAAAAAGAGAAAAAAAGGACAGGACTGAGCGTCCGTCGGAGCCACGAGCGTCCCAGCCTCCGGCTCCTCACACGTGTTCGCATTTGCCTAAAAAGTCCATTTTTTTCTACGTACTCTCTCTGATCATATTATTATTCTCAACTTTAGCTAGATTCGAATGTACCTAATTAATAATTTAGACTAAATTCGTCTGAATTTAGATAAAGTTAATATTAATATGGATCGGAGGGAGTAGCAGAAAAATTTCCCGCAAAAATCGATTCGTAAAAAATATAAGAGGTCATTTGGCAGCTAGGTATTCATTTCATTTAGTAAAAATTAAATAAATACATGGATTTATTTTATTTATATTATGATTCTAAAAACACTCACATGTTTGGTTGCCACCGAAATTTGCAGATGACAGGTCTGCGATAGGTCAGGTTTACATATGGGAATATTTCGATGAATTTGTCAAATGAAATGACAGACCAATTTCGTGCCAACCAAACAGTATAGGGATGGAGTTACAAAATGAATTTCAGGATTTCAGATCCAAATGATGGATACAATATTAATTTTACCATAGACCTCACCGGAAATCTCGTAGCAAAATAAATATACAATGTAGAAAAAAGTTCTTGACGAAGACCTCGTAGCAAAAGGAAAATACTATTGCAGTAAAACTAAATTGGTCAAAGACCTTGATGGAGACATCTTAGAATTTTTTTCTAGTGATGCAAATTCACAAAAGCGTATTGAGCAAAACATTTGTACTATTGTAGTAAAATTAATTTTTTAGAGACCTTTTAGCAAAAGAAATACTATTATAGCAAAAGCATAGACCGGTTGTAGCAAAAAAAACTTACATGCAATTGCAAATCCACATAATATGTCGCAAAACCGCAAAATTAATGTAGCGAAATATTGATCATATATCGCAAAACCAGAAAAAAAAGTGTAGCACAAAATTTTCATCCGTAGCAACGTCAGCCATGGATCAGCGCACCACGGTCGCTGCTCGCAGCATCAACGGCCACGGTTTGCAGCACCCCGCCCTTCCGTTCGTAGCACCTCCGGGCACGGCTGCAAGCACATCCCCCTTCCGGTAGCAGCATCACCGCCGACCAAGCCACCTCCGACTCTAGCTCGCATAGGCATCGCCGCTCCTCGCAGCACACCGCCTAGTGTTCAAGAAGCTCCGCAACACCACCCACAGAGGGGCGTGGTGGCCTACATCTCCGGCTACAGCGGGGTGCCGGTAAAAATGTTGGGGTTTCTAAGGGGGTCATGACCTCCATCTTCGGTGGCGCGTGGGTCATCTTCGGCAGGCAGAGGTAGGCCATGGCGCCGGCTTTCCATGGGCAGAGGGCTGGGGATGTGGCAGTTTCGAGACGACGAGCTGGGCGACGACAGAACGGTGACTGAGTGCCATGGCGGAAGGCCGACGGCGGCGCGGTGGCTTAGGGCCCTCGGCTGAGCGGGCTGGTGCCATGGCCGGTGGTTGGCCGAGCGATCCATGGAGGATTGATTTCTCTTGTGCGTGGACGGTAATGAGGATAAGGATAAGGGAGAAAATTAGTTGAGAAAAAACAACGGGAGGAGATAAAGGTCGTGGTGGGCCCCAGCACCGCTGTATCCCACGTCCAACGCGCCACGGAGGCGGAGGTTGCGAGCCTCCGGCTGTTTTGAAGCGTTTTCCAAAAAATACCACACCACGTTGTCCCCTAGAACCCCAAAACCACCACCACCTAGGAGAAATGTTTGACGACGCTCTGCATTATGTGAAGGGCGTCATATCATGGATTGTATCACATTTATCTCCTGTGAAGGGTGAACCGGTCCATATAGGTTCTCTCACCTAGTTGCATATCTAGAGAACTTACTCTGTGTCAAGTCTTAATTTGAAAAGAAGCAAAAAATTGAGTAACACCTATTCACCCCTCCTCTAGCCGCTTATACCGATCTTTCACTAGGGCACCCCGCCGGCCAACCTTGGTCACCGCGTGTGGGTGGGAGGGGCCCACCTGACCCACCCTCCTCCCCATGGTGCCCTCCTCCTTGTTTAGTCCCACATTTCTGTTGGGTTTGTAGCATAGAAAACAAAAAAAATCCTACGATGAGAACTATACGCCAAGATCTATCTACTAGATACAAGCAACGGGTGGATATACATCCATGGAGAACTTACCCTCGAAGACAACAAAGCTTTGTTAACGAGATGGAACACGTGGATGATATAGTCGTATACTTGCTGATCTCAAGATCGTGATGAAGTCCAGTAGGTCCGGCTCCAGCACGTCCTTCAGATCCAGCTCCAGCAAGTCTAGCACCACCAAGTCCAGCACCGCAAAGCAGCGGTGCATCCGTAATCGTACACACGTCCATTCTTTGACAACCTCCCGCCCTCGCTCCAGCAAAGCAGCGGAAGTAGCAACTCCTTTCCAGATAAAGCCACTGGAACATGTATCTCGCTAATCCGAGACCATGGGGGAATAATACTAGAGGGGGAGAGAGATCCTTCACGAGGAGGTGTGAGGAAGAAGGAGTGAGAGGGGGGCCTTTTATAGGAGGAGGGGAGGGTGTCCCTTCACCTCCCCCATTCATGTGGTAGTAACCCCCTCCACATTAAAATGCCCCTTCATATTCTCTTTTAAAGTCTCCACTTTAAATGCATTAAATTTCTCTAAATTTAATGCTCTCTCATTTAATAAATTATTTTATTAATTTTATTCAGAATTTTTTTAATTACTTTAATTAACAAACATTCACATAAAACTCCCTGCAACATTTCAATATTACATGCAGAACCAATTTCAGCAATTTCACACGAAATAGTTTCGGTGTCTATTGAGATAATTCCAGCGCTTTCTTAAATCTTTATCTGAAACATATTTGCTCCAAATGGTGTCGGTATCCCTTAAGTGTGTCACCCTACGGTTCGCGAATAATGCAGACATGATCGAGACCCCTCTCCGATCAATAATCAGCAGCGGGACCTGGAGATCCATACTGACTCCCACATATTTAACGATGACTCTTGTGATCGTGTGAACCTTTAACGTTTTAACTAAATCCCTTTGTCTTGCAATATATTACATGTCCGAGATTCGATCATTGGCATCCAAATACCTAGTTTGATCTCGTTACCGACATGCACTCTTTTCTCGTTCCTGTGATATAACATTCTAGTGATCACATCACTTGCTTGCAAGCTATTTCAATGTGATATCACTAAGAGGGCCCAGAGTATATCTATCTATCATCGGGATGGACAAATCCCACTCTTGATCTATGAGCCTCAACATAACACCTTCGTAGCACTGAACCCACCTTTATAGTCACCCTGTTACAGTGTGACGTTTGATGTTATCAAGATACTCTTCCGTTGTTAGCAATTAACATGATCTCATGGTCTAAGGACTAAGATTACTTCGTATGGTGTTATAGAAATATAAACATAATGACTCTGATCGTAATTCTATACTTCGGATGAATGTTCATCACATCATTCCACCAATGTTGTGACCTCGTTATTAACAATATATAATGTCCATGATCAGGAAACCTTAATTATCTTGTTAATCAATAAGCTAGTTTATATGAGAGGCAGTACTAGGAACTTTGTATTTTTTTGTTTATTAAACACACATGTATAAACGTTTCCAATTAATACAATTATAGCATGCAAAATAAACATTTATCATAAACATAAAATAAGATAATAACTACTTTATTATTGTCTCTCGCGCATATTCCCTTCAATTTCTAGCTGGCAGTGTGGGGGTCCTTCCCTTCTCCTATATAAAGAGGGGTCTAGGAGAGGGAAAATACACCCAATAAATTGGGAAATTCCTAAGGCAATATTTCTTAGGGATCTTCCCTTCTCTCTCTCGTTGGCTCTCATGCTTGCGGTTCACAGAAGAACTACGCGCGTGGGAGACGACACAACTCGGATACACGGTCGCATTGTGATACGTCCATTTTGCATCACTATTCTATGTCTTAATTCACTATTATTCATTGATATATTTTGTATTGAGAGGTGATACTTATGTTATTTCATCTATTTTTGCATGGTTGATGACTTTTGGAGCATGGACCATGTAGTCGGATTCGATGGAAAAGGTGTTGTTTGGAGGCAAAATTCGCGAAGATCAGAAAATCCGGGAAAATATACGGAAAATCCTATTTTTCTAGAAGACTCAGGATGCTAGAAGATGGAGTGGAGGTGGGTCATAGGGGGCCCACACCACCCCATGGCGCGGGCAGGCCTAGGCCGCGCCTGGGAGTGGTGTGGCCGCCCTGGCCCACTCCAGCCTCTCCCCTCTGGCGTATATCATCCCCATGAAACCCTAAGACTCGGGGAACGACCACAGAAAGATTCCGCCGCCTCTGCGGGGCGGAAAACACCGAGAGAGAAAGATCTCTCTGGCGCATGATTTCGCCAGGAATTCCGTCCCGGAGAGGGGAGATCATCGCCATCAACACCACCATCAAGCTGGACTTCATCGGGATCATCATCATCACCACCATCATCACCATCAGCACCCTCATCACCATCTCCATATTGCTATAACAATTGCGTTGAATCTTGCATAGTTCATAGGGGAAACTTTCCCGGTGTTGATTACTCTTTGTAGCTGATGCTATTGAGTGAACCATTTGTTTATGTTCAGATTGTTATACATCATTATTCCATCTCTGATCATGATCCATATGATGTCTTGTGAGTAGTTCGTTTTGTTCTTGAGGACATGGGAGAAGCCTTGTTGTTAGTAGTAGAGTTGTGTTGAGAAAGATTCAATAGATTGTTATTTAAGTTGTGGTGTACTTCTTCTAGTGGTGTCATGTGAACGTCGACTACATGACACTTCACCTATATGGGCCTAGGGGAATGCATTGTGTATTTGGCTACTAATCGTAGGGGTTCTTGGGAGTGTGAAACCTGAACCCCCGTTAGGAAACCATTGCACAAGGGACGTAAGGGTCTTAGAGTTTAAAGTTGTGGTTAGGTTTCTACCTTAATTACTTTCTTGTACTTACGGATGTTTGCAAGGGGTATAATCACAAGTATGTATTAGTCTTGGATGGGGCGGTACATTAGCACAGGTTCACCCACACAACACTTAGCAAGCTAGAGAAGATTAATCGACTATATGAAGCGAAAGCACTTGGCAGTCTTCCCATGTATCCTCGAGAACGTTTGGTCATCTATAGAAATACAACCGGCTTGTCCTCTGCTGCATAAAGGATTGGGCCACTTGCTCCATTTATTCCTACTGTCTTTCATTTACTCGTACTTTGTTTACTTGCTTTATCAAAAAACCCTAAAAATCCGTTTGCTAAGTATTTGCAGAGAATTCCTGATCCATACCACTAGCCAAGACCTCTGCTTCCTCGTTGGATTCGACACTCTTACTTATCGAAAATCCGATACACCCCCTATACTTGTGGGTCATCAAGACTATTTTCCGGCGCCGTTCGGGAGTGAAGCTATTGGAGAGAGTGGAACGTAAAGGAAACTTCTCGTGAGTATTGTTTACTTCTGCTAGTTGCTTTATTTTCGTTATGGATAATTCGCTGAGTTTCTTATTTGGTAATGCTACTACCACGGCTAAGGTAGTAGATAAGCCACTGATACATTGCAAATGTATCTATAATTTTTGATGTTCCATGCTTAGTTTTATCTACTTTCTTATGTTTTGTCCACACTTTAGAGTATTTTTCATATGATTTCTTGGACTAACCTATTAACAAGATGCCACAGTGCGATTGCCTGTTTTACGCTGTTTTTGGTTCCAGAAAGTCGAAAATGAATGTTCTCGGAATTGGACGACAAAGCCAAAGTTCCTATTTTACCTAAGACTCACGAGCGAATATGAGGAGGAGGCCAGGGCTGCCACACCCAGCGCGGCTAGCCTACCCACGCCACCAGTGGTGTGGGCCCCTGGCAGCCACCGACCTTGCCTCCTTCGCTATAAGAGCCTCCCGATACCAAACCCTAAATAATCAATCGAAATCCACGAAAGTTCCACTTGCCGCCACCGAAGGGGGAGAGACAGAAAGTCTGGCTTCCCTCCCACTGACGGGAAAGTGCCCCCGGAGCCATCTCCATCGATCTCCACCGCCATCTCCATCACCATTGCTGATTCCCATGATGAGGAGGGAGTAGTTATCTCTCGAGGCTAAGGGTTCTACCGGTAGCTATGTGTTCATCTCTCTCTATGCATGATCTTATTGAGATCATGAGCTTGTAATCTATAGATCTACCTTGCTACTCAAGTGCTTAATAGATCTCTGCTCTCCCCATGCGTGTGAAAGTGACAGCGTGCACACCATGGTGGCACTTAGGCTAGAGATTACAAATACTTGTTATGAGTTATATTTGGAGTTGGATGTCTTTATGAAATTGTGGTGTTTGTTGGACTCATCTAGTACTCAAGGTGATAGTGTGGGGTTTTCTAGATGGGAAAGGCTTACTTTGAGGTGTGATGTTATAGCCCTACCATGGATTAGAGTGTCCAACCGGAGAGTAGTTAAGAGTATTATCATGAAGATGATATATTTATGAGAGAGTGTTCACTAGTGAAAGTATGATCCCTAGGCCTTGTTTCTAAGCATTGAAACACCGTTTGCAATTAGATTTGTTACATGTTTGCTTGCTTCCATCTTTATTTCAGTTTGCCTTTAGTCTCTTCCACGCCATCAATCTATTTTCTATCACCGTTACCACTTATATTTATCCATCCCACTTGTATTTCACTATCTCTTCGCCGAACTAGTGCACCTATACACCTGACAAGTGTATTGGGTGTGTTGGGGACACAAGAGACTTCTTGTATCTTGATTGCGGGGTTGCTTGAGAGGGAATACCCTTTGACCACTTCCTCCCTGAGTTCGATAAACCTTGGGTGATCCACTTAAGGGAAAACTTGTTGTTGTTCTACAAAACTCTGCACTTGGAGGTCCAACAACTGTCTACAAGAATAGAAGTGCGTAGACATCAGCCACCACCTGCTGAGAAAGATGTTTTCAAAATACCTACAAGAATTATTGATCGTGTTATGGATAACTACTATGTTGGGGATGGAACTATCCATCCCGGTGATCATTTACTCTTTATACACGAATTATGCGGGTTGTTCAAGTGTGCAGGTATTACTAGAGATCAAGTTAAGAAGAAGTTATTCTCATTATCACTAAAAGGAAGAGCTGAGGAATGGTATAAGCTGCTGAAGAATGTTCAAGCTCTGGAATGGGAGGAAATAGTGCCTCTCTTTTATTCAAAGTTTTATCCTCCTAGTGAGATTCATAAAGATCAGAATCAAATATACAACTTTTGGCCTCTTGATGGAGAGAGTACAACTCAAGCTTGGGGGAGATTGAAGTTACTAATGCTCAAATGTCCCATTCATGAGCTCCCCAACAATATTATTATCAATAACTTCTATCCAAGGCTCCCTCTACATGATAAAGATTTATTGGATGCTTCTTGTGCTAGATCATTCACTCGCATGGAAGAAGAAGTTAAATGGGATCTTCTGGATCGTATTCAAGACAATGTTGAAGCTTGGGAGAATGACAAAGATAGAAAGTCAGGTATAAATTATGATTATGAATGCATAGACTCTTTTATGGGAACTGATGACTTTCAAAATATTAGTAATATTTATGGTCTTGATTTGCAAGTTATTACGAATTACTTTAGAGCTTTTGCTTCCTATATCGAAATTCCAAAAAGGGGATGGAACAAGTACCATGCACCTTACAAAGATATTGTTGACTATGCTCCTATTGGAAGTGCTGTGTATTGCATTATTGACCCCATCTTACCCGAACCTTATATCGAGAAGATTCCCTTTCCCGAAAAGGTAAAGGACCATCCAATGATAACTAATGTAATCATCAAAAGTGAAAAAAGAACTGTAAAACCTGATGAACAAATAAACATTGAACCTGTGGTAGCAATTGTGAAAGACCTTGTCACTAAAAGCGTAGAAGATGGGCACATAGTCTTTTGTGAGGATGCTTCTAATATTGTTTCACATCCCAATAGAACTAAAAAGGCTAGTGTTCCTGTGTTCTGTTAGAATTGGTGATCATTGCTATTATGGTTTATGTGATATTGGTGCAAGTTCCAGTGCTATTCCTTGTGAGCTTTATAGAGAAATTATGCATGAGATCAGTCCTTGCGAGTTGGAAGAAATTGATGTGGTTATTCACCTTGCTAATAGAGAGACCATCTCTCCAATTGGTATTGTACGAGACGTGGAAGTTCTTTGTGGTAAGATTAAGTACCCCGTTGATTTTCTAGTACTTGGTTCGACTGCTAGTAAAACCTACCCTATCATTTTTGGTAGACCTTTCTTGAGTACTTGTGGAGCTATTATTGATTGCAAGAGGGAGAAAATCTTGACTAAGTTTGATGGGGAATCTTATGAGTTTAATTTTTCGAAATTTACTAAAGAACCTTGCGAAGAGGAAACCCATGATGAGGATTTTAGGGTTGAACAACTTGCTTCTATTTCTCTTGCTCCTAACAATGCTTTGCAGCAATTTATGGAAGATCATGAAAGTGAAATCTGTTGGAGATATGCCCTAGAGGCAATAATAAATGTAGTTATTATTATATCTTTGTGTTTATGATAAATGTTTACATTCATGCTATAATAGTATTAACAAGGAAACCATTAATACTTGTGTGATTTGTAAACTTAATTTGAAGTCCCTAGTATAGCCTCTATACTTCACTAGCTTGTTGGTTGATTGATGATTGTGGTTTCCCTATCATGAACATTGAGATGTTATCAAACAACAAGATCATATCGTTAGGAGAATGATATGGTGGACATACTCCTATAGATAAGCGTAGCATAAAGATCAAGTCATTTCAATAGTTCAATTGCTATATGCTTTCTGATACATAGTAACCTAATTCCTTCGACCATGAGATCATGCATATCACCTTTACTGGATGGATGCTTTGATGTCATCAAACACCACACCGTAACAGGGTGGCTATAAAGGTGGTGTTGAGTGTTCGGAAAGTATTAGTTGAAACACATGGATCAAGAGTGGGATTTGTCCATCCATATGACGGATAGATATTCTCTGGGCCCTCTCGGTGAAATGTCATCCAATTAGCTTGCAAGCATGTGACTGGGTCAAGGGATCACATATCACGAGCGAGAAAAGAGTACTTATCGATGTGAGGTTGAACTAGGTATGCGGAGATACCGATCATAAACCTCGGATAAGTAACATATCGTGAGACAAAGGGAAATTGGTATCGTATGTAAGTGGTTCATTCGATCATAAAGTAATCGTAGAAATATGTAGGGAGCCATATGAATTTCAGATTCCTCTATTGGTTATTGTTAGAAGTATCTCGATCATGTCCGCATAATTCACGAACCGTAGGGAGACACATAAGGATTAGACGTTGTTTGAGTAGTTATGGTATTATGAGAAAGAGACAGAATGTTGTTCGGAGTATCGGATGGGATCCGGGATATAACGAGGTGATCAGGAATTGTCCGGAGAATAAGATTAATATAAGGAAAGTCCGTTTGAGTTGGGGAATGGTTAGGTGTTTTCATCGGGAACATTCTAGAAGGTCC
The DNA here is from genome assembly GCA_023614405.1 of Avena insularis. Lineage (NCBI taxonomy): Eukaryota > Viridiplantae > Streptophyta > Magnoliopsida > Poales > Poaceae > Avena > Avena insularis. The sequence goes on along the minus strand of CM042696.1, from coordinate 34,270,938 downwards.
CGGAATGTCCGGCACTCCGGAGGGGAAGGGTACATGAATGTGTCATTGTAAGTTGGAATGATTGCATCATGTACTAAGTGTTCTCGCTGTCGAAATAAAGGGTTAATTCAAATCCTAATTTGAAAAGTCAAGCGGCTAGTTTGAAAAGTCAAACCGCCAGTTTTGGAAAGAGGAAGGAGGAGAAGAGGAAATCGACTTGGGGAGGAGTCCCTTGGCCGGCGCCTCCCAAGGCCGACTTGGGAGGGACTCCTCCCTTGGCATGACCCTCCCACCTATAAAGGGAGGCAGGGCCTCCTCCTAACACACACAAGTTCCTATCCTCTAAACTAAACCCTAGATCTAAACCCCGGTTTAGAGCTATTTGATTTAGAGCCTTCTAATTGGTTTAGAGCCTTCTAATTGGTGTGTCTAATTACTAGACCACTAATAGCCTCTCTCATAAGCTCCACCATACCGGCTTAAGGCGAAGCCTCAGGATCTCCCTCTACTTAGGTACCACGTTGTCTTTGCCGGAATCGCGAGAGAGTGCTACAACCTCCGCTGCTTTGGAACAAGGAGAGGAAGGTCTTCGTCGAAAGTAACGATGTGACCGATTGGGGGCTGCAGGAGCGTGGTATTTGGAAGGATCGTCTGCGATCTTGAGATCGGAAGAGTACGACTACATCACCCGAGAATCTGCTCGTTAACGCTTTGGAATCTTCGAGGGTGAGTTCCTCTATCGACTCGTTGCTGCAATCTAGTAGATAGATCTTGGCTTGTTTGTTTGTACGATAGAAAATTTTTGTTTTCCATGCTCGACCCCTCTGATGGTATCGAGCCGTGTCTATATGTAGATCTGTTGCCAGTAGAACACAATGGTCATTGTGGGCATTGATGCTTTTATTGTAGATTGCTTTTGTGTACTTTGCATCTTGCGGTATGTTGGGATGAAGCGGCCGGGCTAACCTTACATGACATCGTTCATGAGACTTGCTCCACGTTTGACATGCAACTTGTATTGCATAAGTGGCTTTATGGTGCTGTTTCTCCTAGCATAGTAAAGATCCAATTTACAACGGGTAATCAACAATGCTAGTATCAATGTTGTGGTTCTTGTTCGTAAGTTAGAGCGACACTTATTGAAAGCCCCAAACCACGTAAAATATGCAAAAGAAAGTAGAGGCGTCTAACTTTGTTTTGCGAGGGTGTCTGATGATGTGATATGGCCATGATTGTGATTATATTTGATGTATGCAATGTTCCTTATTGTAAGTTGGCAACGGCGGAGCCATATGGTTGTCTTTAATTTACATTAAGACCTGCGTGTCTATTCAAAATAGTTGTAATAGTTGAAGCTGGTGGGCGACAACCATGAAGAAGCGTCATTGACCTTGATGCTATGCGGTGATGATGGAGATCATGTTCGTGCTTGAAGATGGAGATCGGAAGCACAAAGAAGAAAGGCCATATCATATCACATATTATGAATTGCATGTGATGTTAATCCTTTATGCATCTTGTATTGCTTAGTAGACGGTAGCATTATAAGATGATCCCTCATGCACATAAATTTCAAGTTCTAAAGTGTTCACCCTTAGTATGCACCGTTGCCAAAGCTTGCTGCTTGAAGCACCACGTGATGATCGGGTGTCATTGATTCATGGTGATTACAACGTAAGCAAGCCAGATTTGCTTATGCGGTATCTAAGGTTCGATCTTGTGAGCCTAGCATGTCTGAACATGGCCTCGGGAACACGGATCGCCGGCGAAAGGTAAAGCATGAATCATATAGTAGATATGATGAACATGATGATTGTTCGCCATTGAAACTATATCAACTCTCGTGATGATCGGTGTTGATGTAGTGGATTTGGTTCGATGTGATCACTAAAACAATGTGAGGGATATTGTTTTGGTGGGAGTTCACCTAGTTTAATTTCATTAATTAATTTGAACTCAATTTGTCATAAACTTAGTCTAAACTATTGCAAATATGTTGTAGATCAATGGCGCCCTACCATCAATTTTAATGCGTTCCTAGAAAGAAAAGTTGAAAAACAATGGAAGCAACTTCGGATTGGTTCCGCAATTTGAGGATTGTCCTCACAGTGGTAATTTGACCTATGTCTGGATGCACGCTAGGTGACCCACTGCGGTGATGCTACCGATGAAGTAAAAATGTTTACCTCGCTCGGAAGAATCAAGACTCCATAGTTCGATGTGCTATCTTGTATGGTTTAGAATCGGAGCTTGAGAAAAGGTTTGAAGAGTCGATCCATATGATATTGTCGAGGATCTCAAATTAATCTTTGAGACTCATGCGGCAATTGAAAGTTATGAAGCTTCCGAAAAGTTCTTTAGCGCAAGATGGAAGAGGGTAGCTCGTCGGTGAGCATGTGCTTAAGATGTGCACGCATAAAATAAACTTCAAAGTTTGGGTATAGTGATTCCTAATACTTTGGGGGTTTACGCATCCTCCAATCACTGCCACCAAGTTACAAGAACTTTGTGATGAACTACAACATGCAGAACATGAACAAAGAGTTGCGAGAACTATTTGCTATGTTAAAAGCTGCGAAGTGGAGATCAAGAAAGAGCACCAAGTGTTGATGGTCAATAAGACCACCAAATTCAAGAAAGGCAAGTCTAAGCGGAAGGACACTTCAAGAAGGGTGGTAAGAAAGTTACCATACCGAAGAAGACCAAGGCTGGACCCAAGCACGATCTTGAGTGCTTTTCTTTGCAAGGGAGAAGGTCCTTTGAGCGGAATTGCCCAAAGTACTTGGCGGATTTGAAGAGCGGCAACATCAAGAAGAAAGGTATATCGATATACATGTTATTGATGTGTATCTCACTAGTATTCACAGTAGTGCACAGGTATTTGATCTTGGTTCGGTTGCTCATATTTGTAACTCGAAGCAGGGCTGCGAATAAGCGGAAGCTAGTGAAGAACGAGGTGTGGCGATGCGCGTAGAAGCGGATCAAAGGTTGATGTGATCGCGATTTGACGCTACCTCTTCATCTACCATCGGGATTAGTTTTATACTTAAATAATTGTTATTTGGTGCTGCGTTAAGCATGAACATTATATCGGGATCTTGTTTATTGCGAGGCGGTTACTTGTTTAAATCCGAGAATAATGGTTGTTCGATTTATATGAGTAATATGTTTTATGCACATGCACCTTTGATAGATGGTCTATTCATATTGAATCTCGATAGTGGAAATACACATATCAACAACATTGAGGCTAAGCGTTTGAAATCAGCGATAATTCGACCTATATGTGGCATTGTCGTCTTGGTCACATTGAGTGAAGCGTATGAAGAAACTCCATTAGATGGACTTCTTGAATCACTTGATTTTGAATCACTTGAAAGATCTGAAGCATGTCGATGGGTAAAATGACTAAGACTCCATTTACGGTATGATGGGCGAGCTACAAACTTATTGGAAATCATACATACCGATGTGTGTGGTCCAATGAGTGTAGCATCATGTGATGGTTATCGTTATGTTCTTACCTTCACGGATGATTTGAGTAGATATGGGTATATCTATTTCATGAAACATAAGTCCGAAACTTTCGAGAAGTTTAAGGAGTTTCAAAGTGAGGTAGAGAATCAACGTAACAAGAAGATTAAATTTCTACGTTACGATCGTGGAGGTGAATATCTAAATTACGAGTTTGGCGAGCATTTGAAGAAATGTGGAATACTTTCATGATTGACACCGCCGGAACACCACACAGTAATGGTGTGTACGAGCGTCGTAATCGAACTCTCTTAGATATGGTTCGTTCTATGATGTCACTTACAGATTTACGCTATCATTTTGGGGTTATGCATTAGAAACAGCCGCATTCACTTTAAATAGGGCACCGTCTAAATCCGTTGAAACGACACCGTATGAATTATGGTTTGGGAAGAAACCTAAATTGTCGTTCCTTAAAGTTTGGGGATCTGAAGCCTATGTAAAGAAGTTACAACGGACAAGCTTGAACCCAAAGCGGAAAAATCGTCTTCATAGGATACGAAGGAAACTATTGGGTATACCTTCTATCATAGATCCGAAGGCAAAATCTTCGTTGCTAAGAATGGATCCTTTCTAGAAGGAATTTCTCTCGAAAGAAGTATTTGGAAGGAAAGTAGAACTCGACGAGGTTGTCGAACCTTCTCTCGAAATTGCGAGTAGCGCGACCGGAAGAAGTTCTGTGGTGCCTGCACCAATAAGAGAGGAAGCTAATGATGATGATCATGAAACTTGGTTGAAGTTGCTCTGAGCCTCGGAGGTCAGCGAGAAATCGTACCACTCCAGTTGGTATGATTCCGTTATAAATGTCATGTTGGTGGACAACACCGATGACCGAGACATATGAGGAAGCGATGATGGCCCAGATTCCAATAAATGGCAAGAAGCCATGAAATCCGAGATTGGATCCATGTACGAAAACCAAGTATGGACTTTGGTGGACTTCAGGATGGTAGGAAGGCTCGAGAACAAATGGATTTTCAAGAAGAAAGCAGATCTTGATGGTAATGTTATCATCTATAAAGCTCGACTTGTCGCATAAAGGGTTTCGACAAATTCAAGGAGTTGACTACGATGAGACTTTCTCACCGTAGCGAAGCTAAAGTCTGTAAGGATTATGTTAGCAATCTGCATATTATGATTATGAGATATGGCAGATGGATGTCAAAACAGCATTCCTCAATGGAGACATTGATGAAGAGTTGTATATGATGCAACCCAAAGGTTTTGTCGATCCTAGAGATGCTAACAAGGTATGCAAGCTTCAACGGTCCATCTATGGATTGAAGCAAGCATCCAAGTTGGAATCAACATTTTGATAAGGTAATCAAAAGTTTTGGTTTTATACAAACTTATGGAGAAGCTTGTATTTACAAGAAAGTGAGTGGGAGCTCTGTAGCATTCTTAATACTATATGTGGATGACATATTGTTGATTGGGAATGATGTAGACCTTCTTAATAGTGTCAAAGAGTATTTGAATAATAGTTTTCAATGAAGGATCTTGGCGAAGCACTTACATATTAGGCATAAAGATTTATAGAGATAGATCGAAGCGCCAAATATCATTGTCATGAGTACATATTTGGACAAAGTTCTAAAGAGGTTTGGAATGGAAGATAGCAAGAAAGGGTTCTTGCCCATGTTTATATCGACCTTGAGTAAAACTCAAAGTCCGACATCGTGAGAAGATAGAGAAAGGATGAGTAAGACTCCTATGCCTCAGCCATAGGATCTCTAATGTATGCCATGCTATGTACTAGACCCGACGCATATCTTTGTTAGTCTAACTAGCAGATATCAAAGTGATCGAGAGTGGATCATTGGACAATGATCAAAAACATCCTTAAGTACTTAAGAAGAACTAAGGATATGGTTCTTTCTTATGGAGGTGATGAACAGCTCGTTGTTAATGGTTACACCGATGCTAGTTGGAACACCGATCCGGATGATTCTAAATCACAATCTGGATACGTATTTATTTTGAATGGTGCAGCGATTAGGAGGAGTGCAAAGCAAAGCGTTGTGGCGAGATCTTCAACTGAATCGGAATACATGGCTGCTTCGGAGGCTTCACAAGAAGCGATATGGATGAAAGAGTTCATTACAGAGCTGGGTGTGGTTCCAAATGCGCAAGAACCAAGGTCACACAAGAAGCTGAAGCATATCAAGCTGCGTTTCCACGCTATTCGAGAACATATCCAGGATGGGGATATAAAGATTTGCAAAGTACACACAGATCTGAATGTAGCGGATCCGTTGACTAAACCTCTCCCGAGGGCAAAACATGACCAACACCAAACTGCCATGGGTGTTCGGTATATTACCATGTAATCTAGATTAGATGACTCTAGTGCAAGTGGGAAATCTGTTGGAGATATGCCCTAGAGGCAATAATAAATGTAGTTATTATTATATCTTTGTGTTTATGATAAATGTTTACATTCATGCTATAATAGTATTAACAAGGAAACCATTAATACTTGTGTGATTTGTAAACTTAATTTGAAGTCCCTAGTATAGCCTCTATACTTCACTAGCTTGTTGGTTGATTGATGATTGTGGTTTCCCTATCATGAACATTGAGATGTTATCAAACAACAAGATCATATCGTTAGGAGAATGATATGGTGGACATACTCCTATAGATAAGCGTAGCATAAAGATCAAGTCATTTCAATAGTTCAATTGCTATATGCTTTCTGATACATAGTAACCTAATTCCTTCGACCATGAGATCATGCATATCACCTTTACTGGATGGATGCTTTGATGTCATCAAACACCACACCGTAACAGGGTGGCTATAAAGGTGGTGTTGAGTGTTCGGAAAGTATTAGTTGAAACACATGGATCAAGAGTGGGATTTGTCCATCCATATGACGGATAGATATTCTCTGGGCCCTCTCGGTGAAATGTCATCCAATTAGCTTGCAAGCATGTGACTGGGTCACAAGGGATCACATATCAGGAGCGAGAAAAGAGTACTTATCGATATGAGGTTGAACTAGGTATGCAGAGATACCGACGATCATAAACCTCGGATAAGTAACATATCGTGAGACAAAGGGAAATTGGTATCGTATGTAAGTGGTTCATTCGATCAAAGTAATCGTAGAAATATGTAGGAGCCATATGAATTTCCAGATTCCTCTATTGGTTATTGTTAGAGAAGTATCTCGATCATGTCGCATAATTCACGAACCGTAGGGAGACACACTTAAGGATTGACGTTGTTTGAGTAGTTATGGTATTATGAAAGAGACCGAATGTTGTTGAGTATCGGATGGGATCCGGGATATCACGAGGTGATCCGGAATGGTCCGGAGAATAAGATTCATATAAGGAAAGTCCGTTTGAGTTGGGGAATGGTTAGGTGTTTTCATCGGAACATTCTAGAAGGTCCCGGAATGTCCGGCACTCCGGAGGGGGAAGGGTACATGAATGTGTCATTGTAAGTTGGAATGATTGCATCATGTACTAAGTGTTCTCGCTGTCCGAAATAAAGGGTTAATTCAAATCCTAATTTGAAAAGTCAAGCGGCTAGTTTGAAAAGTCAACCGCCAGTTTTAGGAAGAGGAGAAGGAGGAGAAGAGAAACCGACTTGGGGAGGAGTCCCCTTGGCCCAGCGCCTCCCAAAGGCCGACTTGGGGAGGGACTCCTCCCTTGGCCGCCCTCCCACCTATAAAGGGAGGCGGGGCCTCCTCCTAACACACACAAGTTCCTATCCTCTAAACTAAACCCTAGATCTAAACCCGGTTTAGAGCTATTTGATTTAGAGCCTTCTAATTGGTTTAGAGCCTTCTAATTGGTGTGTCTAATTACTAGACCACTAATAGCCTCTCTCATAAGCTCCACCATACTGCACGGCTTAAGGCGAAGCCTGGGATCTCCCTCTACTTAGGTACCACGCAGTTGTCTTTGCCGGAATCGCGAGGAGAGTGCTACAACCTCCATTTTCTTTGGAACAAGGAGAGGAAGGTCTTCGTCAGAACCGAACGATGTGACCGATTGCTGGGAGCGCTGCCGAACGTGGCCTGGAAGGATCGTCTGCGATCTTGAGATCGGAAGAATGCGACTACATCACCCACGAGAATCTGCTCTCGTTAACCGCTTTGGAATCTTCGAGGGTGAGTTCCTCTATCGACTCGTTGCTGCAATCTAGTAGATAGATCTTGGCTTGTTTGTTTGTATGCGATAGAAAATTTTTGTTTTCCATGCTACGAACCCCTACAAAATCTTCATGGAAGAAAGGAATGAGATTGATAGGATCCTCCGTGATCAACCTAAGATGCTTAAGCACGACTTGCCTATGGAAGACTTGGGTACCACGATGCCACCTAAAAAGGATCCGGTTTTCGATCTGAAACCTCTCCGTGATGATCTTAAATATGCTTTTATTGATGATAAAAAGATATATCCTGTTATTATTAGCGCTAAACTTTCAGGGGAGGAAGAAGAAAGATTATTGGAAGTTTTGAGGAAACACCGAGGAGCTATGGGCTATACTCTGGATGATTTGAAAGGGATTTCACCTACTATATGTCAGCATTCTATCAACATAGAACCGGATCTGAAGCGGTAGTGGAGCACCAACGATGTTTAAATCCTAAGATGAAGGAAGTGGTAAGGAATGAGGTATTGAAACTCACGGATCTTTGGTATTATTTACCCGATTGCTGATAGTGAATGGGTTAGTCCTGTTCATTGTGTTCCTAAAAAGGGAGGTATTACCGTTGTCCCTAATGATAATGATGAGCTTATTCCTCAAAGAATAGTGGTAGGCTATAGGATGTGCATCGATTTTAGGAAATTCAATAAAGTTACTAAGAAAGATCACTACCTGCTTCCTTTTATTGATCAAATGTTGGAAAGATTGTCTAAAAAGACCCATTTTTGTTTTCTTGATGGTTATTCTGGTTTCTCTCAAATTGCTGTTAAACAACAAGATCAAGAAAAAACTACTTTTACTTGCCCTTATGGAACTTATGCTTACAGACGTATGCCTTTTGGTTTATGTAATGCTCCTGCTACTTTCCAAAAGGTGCATGTCGCTATCTTTCATGGCTTTTGTGAGGAAATTGTAGAAGTGTTCATGGATGACTTTTCTGTCTATGGAACTTCTTTTGATAATTGTCTGCACAACCTTGATAAAGTTTTGCAGAGATGTGAAGAAACTAATCTTGTTCTTAATTGGGAGAAATGCCACTTCATGGTTAATGAAGGGATTGTTCTTGGGCATAAAGTTTCTAAAAGAGGCATAGAAGTTGATAGAGCTAAGGTTGAGGCAATTGAGAAGATGCCATGCCCAAGAGACATCAAAGGTATTTGTAGTATCCTTGGTCATGCTGGTTTCTATAGAAGGTTTATTAAAGACTTTTCTAGAATATCAAAACCCCTTACTAATCTTCTTCAAAAAGATGTACCCTTCGTTTTTGATGATGATTGTAAGGAAGCTTTTGAAACTCTTAAGAAGGCTTTAACTGCAGCCCCTATTGTTCAACCACCTGATTGGAGTTTACCCTTTGAAATAATGTGTGATGCTAGTGATTTTGCTGTAGGGGCTGTCCTTGAGCAACGAATTGATAAAAAGTTAAATGTTATCCATTATGCTAGTAAGACCCTAGACGCTGCTCAAAGGAATTATGCCACTACTGAAAAGGAATTTCTAGCTATTGTTTTTGCCTGTGATAAGTTTAGGCCCTATATTGTGGACTCAAAAGTAACCATTCATACTGATCATGCTGCTATTAAATATCTTATGACGAAGAAGGACGCTAAGCCTAGGCTTATTAGATGGGTACTGCTTTTACAAGAGTTTGATCTACATATAGTAGATAGAAAGGGTGCTGAAAATCACATGGTGATAATTTATCTCGTTTGGAAAACATCTCTTTTGACCCTATGCCTGTTAATGATAGTTTCCCAAATGAGCAGTTAGCCATGATGAGGGTGAGCTCATGAGGAAGCCCTTGGTATCTTGATTATGCTAACTTTATTGTCTCCAAGTATTTGCCTCCAACTTTTACAGCTCAGCAAAGAAGAAAGTTCTTCTATGATTTGAGGCATTATTTTTGGGATGACCCACATTTATACAAAGAAGGAGTTGATGGTATTATGCGAATATGTGTTCCAGAATATGAACAAAAGGAGATATTGCGTAAATGTCATGGTAGTGCCTATGGAGAACATCATGCAGGAGATAGAACTGCACAAAAGGTATTACAATCAGGTTTCTACTGGCCTACCATTTTTAAAGATGCAAGAAAATTTGTCCTATCTTGTGATGAATGTCAGCGTGTTGGTAATATTTCTAGACGCAATGAAATGCCTATGAACTACTCTCTAGTTATTGAACCTTTTGATTGTTGGGGATTTGACTTTATGGGTCCTTTCCCTCCTTCGAAAGGCTACACTCATATTCTTGTTGCCATTGATTATGTTACTAAGTGGGTAGAAGCTATTCCTACAAAGAGTGCTGACGGAGAGACTTCTCTAAAAATGCTTAAGGATGTTATCTTTCCTAGGTTTTGGGTGCCTAGGTATCTCATGACTGATGGGGGTTCTCATTTCATTCATGGTGGTTTTAGAAAGACCCTTGCTAAATATGATGTTAATCATAGAATTGCTTCAGCTTATCACCCCCAAACTAGCAGGCAAGTAGAGTTATCAAATAGAGAAATTAAATCTATCTTGCAAAAGACTGTTAATAGGTCTAGAAAAAACTGGTCTAAGAAGTTGAATGATGCTTTATGGGCTTATAGAACTGCTTACAAAAATCCTATGGGAATGTCTCCTTATAAAATGGTTTATGGGAAAGCTTGCCACCTACCCTTAGAATTAGAACACAAAGCTTACTGGGCAGTGAAAGAACTAAATAGAGATTGTAAGCTCGCTGGTGAGAAAAGATTATTTGACTTAAGTTCTTTAGATGAATGGATGAGTGAAGCCTGTGAGAATGCTAGGCTCTTTAAGGAAAAAGTTAAAAGATGGCATGACAAGCGAATACTTAAGAGAGAATTTCATGTTGGTGAGAAAGTTCCATTGTATATGTCTCGTCTCAAATTCTTTGCAGGTAAGCTACTATCAAAATGGGAAGGACCTTTCATCATTGAAGAAGTATACCGTTCAGGAGCAATAAAAATTTCTTCTCTAAAAGATAATACTACACAAGTAGTGAATGGACAGCGACTCAAACACTATATTGTTGGAGATTCTTACAATGAAGATGTTGATGCCTTTCAAGTTATAACTCCAGAGAAATTCATTGAGGACCAAATTCAGTGACCTGCAGAGTCCGTTTCCAAATAGGTAATAGTTCTGGTAAGAAAAGTTCCACGAAAATACAATCCAACTATATTTTTGCAGTTTCCAGTCAATAGGGAAAGTTACGAAGCGAAAAAGGGACAGAAACAGAGCCAGGGTGGCCCACACCACCTCATGGTGCGGGCCCACCGCTGGCCGCGCCACCAGGTGGTGAGGCCACCCAGGACTCCGCCCCCGACTCGTTTTCTCCCAGTACCTTCCTTTTGATATGAAACTTCGTAATATATAACCCCCCCGGATCCCCCGAGGTCCGTATATCGTGTTTTCGTCGTGTTTTTGTTTCGATCTGTTTCTGTCAGGACATACTCTTTGAAAGCTTAGAAGCACAATGGTGTCTGCCAAGGATAAAAGGAAGGAGCCTATGGAGGAAGATATCCAAGACCCCAAGCAGGGGCTGGTACCTTTAGTCTCTTGCCCTGCATCAACGGAAGCCCTACGAGTCGCTAAGGAGTTCTGCGATAAGTACCCAGACTTGCGGAGGAAGGTGGACATGCTTCAATGGGAGAATAATAGGCTTCGCAAGATGTTGGAAGATTTCCTCACGTCAACTAAGGAAATAATACCACCACCACCGAAGGAGTAATTCGTCATCAGGTTTGGCACCCCCTTGGTTTGTTCCAAGCTTGGGGGAGTGTCGCGGTATCACATCACTATCTTCTATCTTTTTACCTTATTAGTAGAGTCATATCATGAATAGAGGAGTTATTTTGTAGTATGGTTTGCATTATGGAAGTGTCCCCTCTCTCGTTAGATATGTATCCCTTGGTGTGAGTTGCCTTATGGAATATTAGTGAGAAGTTATATCATTCACTCTTTTGCATAGCTTATATTAGTTTTCAATTCGTGGTTATATGATTGATCTTGTTGTTAGTATTGGTAGCACTTTGGGATCATTGAGTTAATTTATTTGGTTTTGGCAAACCTGGCTCGGTCAGTAGCAACACCTTTTTGAGAAAAAGATAGAAGTACTTGAGAGAAAAATAATTTCATCATCTTTCTTTCTTGATTTGCTCATAAGTCTAGTATTCTCTAGTTAAGATCTTTTGTGCTTCCAAGGAAGATTGCATGTTTGTCTTTATCATTTGTATGTTTGTTTGTTTCCTTCAACTCTTATACTTGCTACCCAGCCTTGCTAGCCAAAAACACTGTCTTGAGAGGGAATTCTTCTCGTGCATCCACCTCCTTTAAACCAAAACCTTTGCCATTTGTGTCCACCATACCTACCTAGTAGCATTATTGCTATTCCAAGTAAATTCATGTTTTGTCTATCTCCCAAATTAAACTTGTTATGTGAAAAATAGTGAGTAAAGCTCTCACGAACTTGATGGCACACTTTACTTTCTTACACTGAATAAACCTGAACCATTGTGAACTCTCCATGAAAGTTATATGCTTGCAAATTATAGGCTAGGGATTAGTAGAACCGTGCTGTCACGGGGAACGCTTTCAACACTTGTAAATATATACCCATTTTATACCTTGCTCTTTTGTTTGCGGATGTCGTCGGTGTGAAATAAAAGGGGAGTTTGTAAGTCCATGGAGTTATGTATGTGTGTTAGAGGAACGTCTGGGCCGCTGGTCTAATCCATGCTGACATGGTGGAAACCTGCAGCGTAACCATAATGATATCTATGAAGCATTCTTCTTATAAAAAAGAGAGAGATAGCTATTGAGAAAAAGAAAAGAAAAAAAATATACTATGAAAAGAGGAAAGAGAGAAAAAAACACCATTTTCCCATGGTAAATAAGAAGATTGCTGAGATATTCATTGTCTGCTTGCCTTGTCATTTTGATATGGGGATTCTTCCATATCATCGGGCAAGGGGTACCCCGTTGGTGGTTCTCAATGATACACACACACTTACGATGACAAGAACTTACCGGTAACTAAAGTTGAGTAACATGAGGAGCGACCCTCATACTCAAGGGACTTGGGATTTTCAGTTTATAGTCTGTCAAGCATATAACTCAGATGGGACCTCACTTTCACCTTAATCACCTAAAGATGCCTATGATAGGGGCAATGAGAGCTGAAAGCTAGTAAGTATCATAATTTTTGGGAGCTCTTTATGAGACTTGCAATCCCTGCTTCCCTCTTTGAAGGGCCCTTTCTTTTACCTTGTAGTTGAGTCAGTAAACCTACTCCTTTCTATCTCAACAAGTATTTTGAGTTGATGTGTTTCGTTCATTCATATGATGATTTATTCAATCATGTTTCTTATGTTCCTTGTTTTGCACATTGCTCTTATCTTGATGATTATTACTTTGAAAGATTTTTTGAAAACCATCTATTTGTGAACTTCAGCAAATTATCAACTATTCTTCGACCAAGAGCTAAGTTTGCCATTACCAATTATGATTCACCTTATGTATCTTTATGTGTTTCCTTTACTCATTACAAGATGAGTTAGATAATAGTGAGTTGTCTTCTATTATGATCTATGTATTTGATGAATGTGATGCTTTTTGTTCGTATTCTTTTATCGACTCTTCACTCCATAAACCTGAGGTCATGTTTATTGAGCTCAGTTTAACAGGGACAAGAAGTCTAAGCAGGGGAGTTGATACGTCCATTTTGCATCACTATTCTATGTCTTAATTCACTATTATTCATTGATATATTTTGTATTGAGAGGTGATACTTATGTTATTTCATCTATTTTTGCATGGTTGATGACTTTTGGAGCATGGACCGCTCGGTCGGGATTCGATGGAAAAGGTGCTGTTTGGAGGCAAAATTCGAAGATCAGAAAATCCGGGAAAATATGGAAAATCCTATTTTCGAAGACTCGGGATGCGAAGATGGAGTGAAGGTGGGCCAGGGGCCCACACCACCCCATGGCGCAGGCCTAGCGCGCAGGAGTGGTGTGGCCTGGCCCACTCCAGCCTCTTCCTGGCGTATATCATCCCCGAAACCCTAAGACTCGGGGCGACCACAGAAAGATTCCGCCGCCTCTACGGGGCAGAAAACACCGAGAGAGAAAGATCTCTCCGGCAGACAGATTTCTGCCGGGGAATTCCTTCCCGGAGAGGGGAGATCGTCGCCATCAACACCACCATCAAGCTGGACTTCATCGGGATCATCATCATCATCACCATCAACACCCTCATCACCATCTCCATATTGCTGTAACAATTGCGTTGAATTTTGCATAGTTCATAGGGGAAACTTTCCTGGTGTTGATTACTCTTTGTAGTTGAAGCTATTGAGTGAACCATTGAATTATTGTTTATGTTCAGATTGTTATACATCATTATTCCATCTCTGATCATGATCCATATGATGTCTTGTGAGTAGTTCGTTTTGTTCTTGAGGACATGAGAGAAGTCTTGTTGTTAGTAGTGGAGTTGTGTCGAGAAAGATTCAATAGATTGTTATTTAAGTTGTGGTGTACTTCTTCTAGTGGTGTCATGTGAACGTCGACTACATGACACTTCACCTATATGGGCCTAGGGCAATGCATTGTGTATTTGACTACTAATCATAGGGGTTGCCGGAGTGACAGAAACCTGAACCCCCGTTAGGAAACCATTGCACAAGGGACGTAAGGGTCTTAGAGTTTAAAGCTCTGGTTAGGTTTCTATCTTAATTACTTTCTTGTACTTATGGATGTTTGCAAGGGGTATAATCACAAGTATGTATTAGTCTTGAATGAGGCGGTACATTAACACAGGTTCACCCACACAACACTTAGCAAGCTAAAGAAGATTAATCAACTATATGAAGCGAAAGCACTTGGCAGTCTTCCCATATGTCCTCGAGAACGTTTGGTCATCTATAGAAATACAACCGGCTTATCCTTTGCTGCATAAAAGATTGGGACAATTGCTGCATTTATTCCTACTGTCTTTTATTTACTCGTACTTTGTTTACCTGCTTTATCAAAAACCCCTAAAAATCTGTTTGCTAAGTATTTGCAGAGAATTCCTGATCCATACCACAAGCCAGCACCTTCTGCTTCTCGCTGGGTTCGACACTCTTACTTATCGAAATTACTGCGATACACCTCCTATACTTGTGGGTCATCACATTGCTGGATCGCTGTTCCAGAAAGTCTACTTCTGTATCCCGACTAGATCAGGGAGAACTGGGGTCATTGGAGGACACCAGACGTGTGTGATATCATAGAGGTGTTGCCACTTGTGGCACCTAGAAGACGTGCGAGGAGCAATGCGACCTTGAGGACGGCTACGAGTACGACTATATCGCCCACTTTTCCCGTGAAATATTAAACGCTTTCGGGCTACAAGGGTATGCCACCGAATCTCTCTCAATACTGCATGAACTCACAGATAGATCTTGGTATTGGTATTACGCTAGTTAGTCAAATTATTGTTTTCTATTGCGGACCCATTCAATAATAGCCAATAATTATGATTATAATACTGCAAAGGTTTTAGCTCTCTTCGAAAGATATGATTGAGTTACTCACTCAAGAGCTCGTCTTGATAGTACAACTATCTATCCTAAACTTGGTCTCCCAACTAACAAAATGAGACTGACAAAAAAGAAAACCTATTAAGATCATATCTTTGCCTTGCGCATTCTACTTGAGCATGATGAAGACGATCTTATCCTTTTTAAGACGGAACACCTTTCTTGATTGATCTTGCTCATGCTTGTGTGATGAAGGCTTGCAAATTTCTCCCCCATAATCCCATGGGATAACCCCTTCTTTGTACTTTTCTTCATATATCCATGATCTTCTCGAGATGGATCATCTTGGACATGAACTTCAATTCTTCTTTGAGTGTTGATCTATCTCGAATCAGCTATTTGCACTTCGTATTGATCAACCTTAAACCATCTTATTTATTTAACATAATGTCTTGAAGTAATGCAAGAAATATCACTCTATCTTCTTATTCAAGACATGCTTAATAGGCTCAAATCTCAAATGACCACTAGATATTTTCTTAGTCATTATTTATTCTTCTTCCTTTCTGCATCCTTCAATCTTGAAATCAACAAATGATTCAAGCGATGTCAATGGACAATTCCTACTATTGTAACTCAATGCAAACGTTAGTACATAGAGATTGTCATTATTGCCAAAACCACACATGAGACCACACATGCACTTTAAGTGGTGGTAGGTGGAGCTCGAACTCAAGGTGGCCTACGCATGCCCCCAACGACCGTGCCGACGCGCAAGGAGAAACGACACTCATGGAGGCCTCCTACAACACCATCCCACCTACCATCGACGTGTTTGCGTAATGGTGGTTCGTGGAGGACAACGACAACACCATCGATCTCGCTGTTGTGCCATAAGAAGCGCCACCATTAATAGCGCTAGTGGTGGCGCCCAAGTCGGAGCCAGAGAACGACATATTTGACAGCGACAACGGTATCCTGGACTTAAGTGCCTTCAATAACCAGTAGATTTAGGTTTAGTTCAAATTTCCTATGTTTTGATTTACTTTTGGTTAAATCTATGCAAACTATGCACAAAATTTAATGAATCAGTGGCATATTAAGTTGTTTCTTTTATTTTTGGCCGAATTTATGTATTGAGCCTGACCGTATTGGACGCGCCACTGTAGGGTATCCCATTATTCTGGCAGCCACTGCAGGCGAAGTTGCCGACGAAGAGACAATCTAGGACACGCCCGGTGGAGATGCTCTTAGTATGGGCATTTGAAACTTTTATCAAGAGAGGCTCATGTAGCCAAACCTGGGCATAAAAAACCCGACCATGTGGGCCCAACCTAAAAAAGCCCGACCGGATCAAGCCAAAGTGTGTCATCGGGCCTGGCTTGAGCCTAGCATTTAGGCATTTTAAGGTGCGATCGAGCCCGATGACACGGAATGTTTCGTTTTTTTTGCATGTTCAGGCTAGGCTTGGGCCAGAATATGTGGCCCGAAGGTCAGGCCGGACCAGGCTCGGGCCGGGATATTTAGTCTCAGCCTTTTTTGGGCATGGCCCAAGCCCGACCCAGCCTGAAAAATGCCTAGCTTTACTCATAGCCCAATGGGTCTGGGTAATGGGTTGACCAGTCCACTGGGTCCTACGTGGCTGGCTGCAGGCGACCACGCGGAGCAGATACTAGTTTCGGGTTGTTGGGTTTCGGTTTCTCCGACCGCGACTCCTCCTGCTCCGTCCCCGCCTCCGGCCTCGGCGTCGTGTCCTGAGGCGACGAGATCGCCGGCCGCGAGATCCAGAGCCAAGCCGCCACCGGCGCCGGTAGCGCCTCGCTCCCGTACCCGGTGAGCAACTCTTCCGCCCCCACCACCTAGTACGCGGTTCCTTCCGTTCGATCTTGGGGAGGATCGCCCTCACGGCCGGCTCCAATCCAATACAGCTTTACCCCTTCCCACACCCCCCGCGTCCCACGGCGGGGCCGTCGAGCCCGCTCTGCCGAACACCACGCGGGGGAGAATTCTGTACTGGCCCGAGGGACCGTTCTCGTCTATGGGAATCCCTGTCAAATCTAGAGACTTCGGCTCGATTCTGTGCTACCACTTGCCATAGCATCTGACGGAGTTGATGATATGTTTTGTGCCAGCTGTAAAGATGGGGAGGATACCGTCTCTGAAGAACTTCAATGCTTTTCCGCACGCGGAAGACCACTTGCTGAAGAAGACTTACTCTGGTGCTATAGGTAATACCTAGATCTTCGTGAATTGTCTCTGCTGGATGCTTATATAAATATTTTGGAAGATTTATGTATAACTTGCATCGTCATTGATATGTTGACAGTGACGATTCTCGGGCTAATTATAATGGTTACGCTTTTCGCGCATGAGCTCACGTTTTATCTTACAACCTATACGATGCATCAGGTATGTCTAGTTCTAGCTGCCTGTTCTTGTATGACTAGCATATGCAGCTTGTGGTAATATCCATGTTGTTATGTCCATTCTTCCACAATTTCTACGATTATAGCTTGTGTTTGGAATATGCCTGTAGGCGATAAAATTCTTCATGTAGTCATGTTTAAGTTATATTCACTTCAACATACAAACTAATCTGTGGAAACAATTTGCATGACAATAAAAGCATGTCTATGAAACGGAACAATCGGTTACATCTATATCAAATTGTGTGCCGTTTGATAGTATGATTCTTGTAAATATCTACTACTACTACTATGTTTCTAATTAGCCTATCTAAAATGTCTTATATTCTGAAACGGGGGTAGTACTTCTTTACAAGCTATGAAAAAACTATTTCGACGTAGTTGTTTTAGTTCCTTTGTTTTGACTGTCAACATCAAGATCATGAACTTGTCTCATGCTTTTTGTAATGTCTGCAGATGTCTGTAGATCTGAAACGAGGAGAGACTCTGCCAATTCACATAAATGTATCATTTCCTTCTTTACCATGTGAAGGTCAGTTATTGATTCAGTATATATCCAGTATAAGTCTGATACAAGGTTCCATTTGGACATTGTTTTACACATGGTTCGTGATTTTGATATATATTTCATTGTCTCCTGTTGTCATTCAGTCTTGAGTGTGGATGCAATTGACATGTCTGGCAAACATGAGGTTGACTTGCATACAAATATTTGGAAGGTAACTACCATCTGATGTTAAAAGTTTGTTACTTTTAATGCATGCAAGTCAATATAATATCAGGTCCATGTATGCTCTGATCTGACTGTAGCTGCACTAACAAATTATTATCTACTCTGTTCCATAATTTTTGCCATGGTTATAGTTCAAATCTGAGCTAAAACCATGACAAGAATTATGGAACGGAGGGAGTATGTTGCTTGTGTTGGAGAAACATTACGTAAATTCGCATCCCTACCATCCATGATGCATGCCTATATCCTAGATTTTTGGCCAGTTGTTTTCTTAGATTAGTGTAGGCTGCAGAGAACATACACTTTTAGCTGTGGTTCATGTATTCCTCTTCTGCTGTCGATGTTCTTCATGGTTCCAGAAAGTATTTTCTCAGAAAAGTTGTACTCCCTCTGTCCCGATTTACTTGTGGCAGATTTGTCTAGATACGCATGTATCGAGACGTGTTTTAGTGTATTGATATATGCGAATCTAGACAAATTTGCGACTTCTAATTCGGGACAGATGGAGTAGTTTTTAAAATGGTCCACGATTCAGTATATGTCTGTCATGTCTAATAATACTTTGCATCTACCTTTTTCTGCTGTATGCAGCTTCGCTTGGATAAGTATGGCCACATCATCGGTACTGAGTACTTGTCTGATCTGGTTGAAAAGGAGCATGGGACACACGACCATGGTATATTCTGTTTTCCCAATAAAAGGAAAACTAAAATAGCACTAGTACCCAGTTTTGATACAAAAGAATCTCCTTTTCAATCCATATTTTGTATATCATTTTCTTGGTTAGCTCACTGTATAAAAATCCTGGTGACTACTAATGGTTATTTGCTATTACAATTATCCTTAGGATTATAGTTTTAATTTCTAAGTATGATATAAGTAAGATGGAAGCATTCATTATTGCTCTCCAGTCTTGTTATGAAGAAAATGTCAAGACAACAATGCTAATTAAGTTGATGGACCGATATATTGTGTAGTTAGAAATTTTATTTGATGCACAGATATTCTTTAGCTAGATTGATGGACCGGTTCTGCTTTATCTAGAAACCTAGAATATTCTTTTAAGTGTGTGTGCTGGAATAAACCCAAACTTGGGAATATTATCTCTCAGTATAGATGTTATAGACTTGCACTATACTGTATGACCAGGTACTGGAAAGATGTACCAACAAATAGAGAAATGATTGCTGCAATGAGCTATCAATCTTACTTTCTCTCTTAAAATCTGTTTTAAGTGAAAGGTTGGCATTGGTGAAACTAGGCATCTTGTATAGTTTCAGGTGATAGGCCACAATGAGCAGTCAACTGAGTCATGTGTTTGACAGTTGCAGCTTGGCAGCTTACTTCTTTGTTCATCTAAGTTTTTGATAAATATCAAAGCTAATTGCTTTCACAGATTATTTTTTAGTGTGTACTTTCCAGGTTTTATTGCCCTCTCAATGTAGTAGCTATTGTTCTTTTTTCCTTCTGGAAAGTTGGCTTATTGTAAGATTTTTATTGGTGCTTAGTCCTTCTGCATGTAATATGCTCATGCATTAAATTTTAAATCAGACCATGGTCAGGAGCATCCTGTTGAAGAAAAGAAGCCCGAGCACACCTTCAACGAAGATGCAGATAAAATGGTTAAGAGTGTCAAACTTGCACTGGAAAATGGTGAAGGGTGCCGAGTAAGTTTCTTCTCCACCAGTATCCGTTCATTTTACTTGATGATATTTAGGTTTGTGGATATCAAGCACATTATGTGGTGTTGACAACAAATTTATGACTTCACTTTTAATAGGTGTATGGTGCGTTGGACGTGCAGAGGGTTGCTGGTAACTTCCATATGTCGGTGCATGGTTTAAACATTTTTGTTGCAAATCAGGTTATTCATCTAAAACTGCAGATACTTTAGTGCTCCTCAATATGTATTTCTTTTATTGTGAAGTATGTATACTTTATTGAACAGTAGAGTAAGATTCCTAGAATAGGAATGTGAGCTTCTAGGAAAGTACTTGCATTTTCTTCAGAAGGCATCAATTCGGTTCTTAGTTGAACATATTTCTGAGTGTGGCTAGGTATGCCATGTAGGGAATTCAGTGATCCAAATCCCAATAGAAATTACTGAAACCGGCTTGTTCTCAACCTTGTGGTTGGCTCACCCTGGGCTTTCTATATATTTTCTTATCTTTCCACTGCATTGTCCGTACACTTTTCAGCTGATCATTTTCTATAGATGATATTTATCCATCCGTTGCATGCAGATTTTTGAAGGTTCAAGCCATGTCAACGTTAGCCATGTTATCCATACACTGTCCTTTGGTCCGGAATACCCTGGAGTTCACAATCCGCTTGATGATAATTCAAGGATACTGCATGACACAAGTGGGACATTCAAATACTATATCAAGGTTAGTAGCCATTCGTTTAATAGTTTCTCCGTTGTATTCAAGCATGTTCAAACAGCCGCTTGCTAGTTGCAACATTTAGAGGAAATAATAGATAAGGCCCCCGCTGAAGAGAATTTAATCATGAAATAAAACTGTACAAATGCCCTCTGTATATTGAAGTCGTCCCTAGGGGTAACGAGTAGCTGGCTTGATTGTATCCCAGACTTCCTGGTTGTCAGCAGTCAGGCTGATCGATCAGGTGCTGTTTTAGTGGAATAGAGCTCTCTGAATTCACCACAAAAAAAGTAGGCTAAACAAAGTTTTCCTGTTTGTACCATTTTTGTACAAGGCTACATCAAAGTTGGTTGACTGGATCTGATTTATGCATCTGGTCACCAAAAGGTCATCTGCAGCCCAGATGGAAATTTAGCACTTTATATTCTGTGCAATTAGTTGCTTTGTGTGGGAAAAATGTTGTCATCTGTTATTCAAATTGATATGCAGGTTGTTCCGACCGAGTACAGATATCTCTCAAAGAAAGTGTTGCCAACAAATCAGTTTTCCGTGACAGAGTATTTTGTTCCCATTCGCCCAACTGATAGATCCTGGCCAGGTAAACCCTCCTACCCACCCTGCTCCCGGAATATGGTATGTTCGTCACCTTTCAGGACTGATCCGTTTTCCTTCGACAGCTGTTTACTTCCTGTATGATCTCTCACCAATCACTGTCACCATCAAAGAAGAAAGACGGAATTTCCTACATTTCATAACTCGCCTTTGCGCAGTTCTTGGTGGTACATTTGCAATGACAGGTTTACCTCCAGCCTACAAGATTGTTTTTTTTGTTTGTCATATGCTGCTGTTAGGATTGGCTTATGTAACACTAGTGTCGTATGATATTCCAAGTTTCATGCATCTTCTGTACATTACAGTTTCACCTTCACAAACTGATATGGGGTTTTCTGCCTTGAATGGTACAGGAATGCTTGACCGGTGGATGTACCGGATTATCGAGTCTCTCTCCAGCTCAAAACCCAGAAGTGGAATGCGGTAGCTGTGCAACTCTTGCAGAGCCAAGGAAGACTACCCCCAAAGTGATCATAGCACGGACCCCCTGCAGGCTTTCATGTTTGTCTAATCCATGCATCTATAACTTAGAAGTGTGGTTTTAGCTTTATCGTTATTCATGTTAGGTTGGCACTAGTGCAAGTATACAGTTTTGTTATTAACGATGCACCAGAGGATCATGTCATGTGGCTGAGGAACAAACTGTGAGATGAATGTCAAATAGCTGAACGATCATCGATCCTTGGAAAAACTGCACAAAAGTCAAGTACAAACCTGTGTTTCACTGTTGTAATGCATTTTTTCAGCTGTTCTGGGGATTATTTGCGAAGTACCTAATCTGCCTAATGAAAGAAAATAGACAAAGCTCACTCAAACACAACATCCACATGAGCTGGGTATCTAACAAGATGGACAAAAGATTGTAGGCAATAAATAATCTGAGCGTATCAAATACACTTGGCAATGTGATTCTGACACTAGGAAACACGATAGAAGGTTCTCAACTCAGCACAAAATTAGAGAATGGATGCATGGAACATGAGGTGCAGCTTAACTGACATAATAATTCCAGCATGGTAATCATTCTGTACAGTAGATCACTATGACCACCATGTGCACATAAAACAGCTACCACTACATTCCAACCTGTAATCATCCATGATGAACATCAAGGTGCTTACCTGGACCTATATGTATGTACAACACATAGCTTTGAAATATACAGACATATCAAAAATAAAGTCTGAAACAATGCTTGTGATCTACATATGGCAGAGTCACATGATTGAGCACATGAGCCCGGGCGTCAGCTGCATCTACCTAGCATCTCATTGGTCCTACGACAGACTCAAGCAAAACCAAACCCTGCATTGTTCGTAACACAAAGTTACTCAAATTACCAACAATAATACACTAAACGTTCCGTATGGAACTATGTTTGAAAACTACAAAAATTGAAATCAGGATGTAAATTTGTGAAAGAAAATGAAAAGAAAAAGTGTAATGGGGTCTCAAAGGAACGCTGTTATGAAGATTTTAATTTGTACTACTTGTGAGTTTTGACTACATCTTTCTAGTGTTGGTTAACTCACCTATCTGCACTCGTCTATGCTGTTTCTTCTTCTTCATCATGTATACTTCTCAAACCCGTGACAAGCTTGCATGTCTTCAAGAAAGCATCCAGCAACTGCATACGGAGCACCCGTGTTAAAGATTGAGCTGTCCTCACTATTGAACAAATCAATGCAATATGCATGGATGCCAGCAACAGACAACCTCGAACTAATGCTAAAATTTTCAGCATGATGTCAAATGGTTAAGCACCCAAGCAACAACTTATGGCATAAATAAGAACAATTGGCACTTGCAGTACTTACCGCTGGATGTCTCTGCAACGTGGGAGAGTAGTGATCAAGAGTTACATATATCTTTTGGAGAAGACTCAAATGTGCATTAACCTTGTCGCCCAATATGACAACCTGAATCGTGTAAGAAATAATTATTTCGTAATGATATATCACATGTTATTGCAGGCAAAATAAAAAATAAACCTTTCATTGTTTTGCATGCATTCATCTATCACATAATTTGTAGATAGAAAACTCTCCACAAGTGGTACTGTATACGAAGAATAAAACAGTGTGTTTGACAATATAGCCCACATCATAAACAAATGAATACCTTAGCTTCAGCCTTATGGAGCTCAGAACGCCTTGCTTCCAGCATTTGTTTGTACCACGTGCCTACTTTTGTTAGTACTACGGCTTGTTTGACCATGTGGCTGCAGTGATCACTCAAATCCTCTGATCTGAAATAGATAGTATCCACATTAAGTTATAATGGATAGGTCAGAACTTGCAGTTATGGTCAGGATTCGGTAATGGCCACTGTGTAGTCTTCACAAGCAATGGCATATGGAGTTCTAAACCATTATTACATAGTATATGAAACATTGATGAGAATAAAAAAAGAATAGTTAAATACGGCATTTTTATTTTAAAAGCAAGATTGACTGACCTGTTTTCAGTTCTATCTGTTGACAATTTTTTCTCAATCTCCACAAACTCCTTTGACAACTTCATGATGGATACCAAAATGCACTCTAATTGCTTTTCTTGCCCATTCTTAGAGAGAGCACCGTCGTAATCCATATTTGAACCGTTAAGTTTGAGAAGTTCATCATACTGCAAACCTAGCTTTGGAGACCCATGTAATCTTCCTGGTGATGTTTGAGGCTCCACCTCAATATCACGCAGAATCATTTCGGCACTCTCTTGCTTGATGACTTCCGGATCTTCCTGATGCTCTTGGAACAAATACCCCTTTTCTAGCTCTGCTAGCCTCTCCTTTAACTTCCCATTTTCTTCATACGACAAACACAATGCCTTCTCCTTTTCAGAGATCACGGCTTCAAGTGAAGACAGTTTTGCATCAAAACCCAGAGCAGCAGCATGCATACTGTTCATAGAATCATCAAGTAAATTTCTTGAAACAGTACGGTATAGCCCATCCCTGACATCATATTCAGTTCGGAGGTCCTCATGCTCTTCTTTACTTTTCTCAATTTGCCTCAAGAGCTCTTCTTCAGAAGATAATTGAAGAGACATGTCTTTCTCTAGCTCTGCTAGCTTCTCCTTTAACTTCCCATTTTCTTCATACGACAAACACAATGCCTTCTCCTTTTCAGAGATGACAGCTTCAAGTGAACACAGTTTTGCATCAAAACCCAGAGCAGCATCATGCATACTGTTCATAGAATCATCAAGTAAATTTCTTGAAACAGTACAGTATAGACCATCCCTGACATCATATTCAGTTTGGAGGTCCTCACGCTCTTCTTTAATTTTCTCAATTTGCCTCAAGAGCTCTTCTTCAGAAGATAACCGAAGAGACATATCTTTCTCTAGATCTGCTAGCTTCTCCTTTAACTTCCCAATTTCTTCATACGACAAACACAGTGCCTTCTCCTTTTCAGACATCACAGCTTCAAGTGAAGACAGTTTTGCATCAAAACCCAGAGCAGCATCATGCATACTGTTCATAGTATCATCAAGTAAATTTCTTGAAATAGTACGGTATAGCCCATCCCTAACATCATATTCAGTTTGGAGGTCCTCACGCTCTTCTTTACTTTTATCAATTTGCCTCAAGAGCTCTTCTTCTGAAGATAATTGAAGAGACATGTCTTTCTCTAGCTCTGCTAGCTTCTCCTTTAACTTCTGATTTTCATCGTATGACAAAAGCAATGCGCTCTCCTTTTCAGAGATGACAGCTTCAAGTGAAGACAGTTTTGCATCAAAACCCAGTGCAGCATTATGCATATCGTTCATAGAATCGTCAAGTAAACTTTTTGTAACAGTACAGTATAGCCCATCCCTTACATCGCCTTCAATTCGGAGGTCCTCCCACTCTTCTTTACTTTTCTCAATTTGCCTCAAGAGCTCTTCTTCCGAAGATAACTGAAGAGACATGTCTCTACTTGCTTCAGACAACTGAGATGGTAATTCCTTGACATCCTTCATATTATCTGCAAGCAAACCTCTAAGATGCTGATTGTCATAGTATAAAGAATCAATCCTACTCGCCAGTCTGCACTTTTCATCGAGTTCATTGTGAGTCTTGTATTGTGAGGGTGCCTTTATATTCTTGGAAATTATTTGGTCCATTCTAGCGATGATCTGCGGAATTTTCTTTCTCAAAGGTTCAAACTCCACGTCATTCTGAAGAGCAAGAGAGCCCTTCTCTCGTTTCAGTTTGAAGAGCTCTTCAGTCTTTTCTAGCAAGGCCGATTCATGCACTCTCTTCAACTTGCTTATCTCGGACTTAAAATAGCTTATTGTTTCTTCCTTGGTCATAGCATTCAAATGGCGGAAGTCAGATTTCTCTGAGATAACCATGGACTTCTGTTTCCTGAGACTCTTACTTCCCTCGGTGCGGGATGAAGCGTGATCCTCCTTTGTTTTCTTTCCAAATAACTTCCACCTACTACTCTTGCTACCTGAACCTTCACTCTTACTGTGAGAAATATGTGATTCTGGTACTGAAGGAAACAGCAGCTTAGAAAGAGCGCCCAGATCTTCACGCATCCCGGCAAAGTGAGCTACTGCTTCCAGCCAATTCTTGCTCATGGTGTTTGTGACAGAAATCTGCTCATACAGCTTCCTCTCTAGCTCCTCTTGCAAGCCAGTAATGCATTCTCCGACGGTAATGCTGATGATTTCCAATTGCAACTCATGCTCCCACTGGAGATCAGTAACGGACGGGTTAGCCAGGTCAAGCATCTCCCTAGCTTGCCGGAACACGACGGCCAGCAGCAGCTTCAGCGCGTTGAACCTTTCATCTATCTCGATCAGCATCACATCAAGAGACATGCCCAGGTGCGTGCCAATTATGTAAACGTTATCCGGCAAGGCGTAGTTTTCCAAACCTGTTACATCCCCCTTGAGCTTATCAAGCTGTGCGTCGACTTCCAGCTTCATCAAATCCAAGTACTCCATGTAGTTGTTCTCCGCATTTGGGGCGGAAATGTGTCGATTTG
The DNA here is from genome assembly GCA_023614405.1 of Avena insularis. Lineage (NCBI taxonomy): Eukaryota > Viridiplantae > Streptophyta > Magnoliopsida > Poales > Poaceae > Avena > Avena insularis. Next base: position 34,244,592 of record CM042696.1, on the reverse strand, counting down.
TCCGTGACAGCGCTCTTCCGGACCCTTCAGAGTAGCTCTCATTGCTGGAGTTGGACTTGAAGGACAACAATCTTGGTGTCAGTGAATCCTCGGAAGTCACAGACCAGCCGTCTGGAATGGTTGATACGTTGAGCAGAGGGTTCATTCTGTCACTCAACACCTGCACGGGTTGTAGTTTTGGTTTAACATCTGACTGGATAAGTTAACAGTTTGACGATAGTTTTAATATTGAAATTTGAAGTAGTCAGCACGGCAAGAATTTTAAACTTGAACACAAAAATGATGGCTTTATCTTCACTGGAAGAAAGCTAAACCGTTAAACATACTATTGCAGTATCATTTTTTTTAGAACAAAGGCCATAGGCTCAGCTTATACTACTATCACTTGTTTCCGTTCGTATCTGTAATATACACATGAATTATTTGTTTCAAAGAGGAGGAGATAGTATTGTGATTTTTTACGAACTAACAAACGGCCAATTATTGAAAACCGTTTTTTAAGAATAAAATCACTGGACGTTATAGAACAGTGATAAGTAATTCCTAGTGAATTGGAGGACGAGCTCAGTCCATTTTTTGGCATGGGAGTAGCTCAGTTCAATTATGACGATGTTAGATTAAACTCAAATTGTGGCGAGACTCTGAGTTTTTTTTGCATTCAATCCCCAAAACAAACAAACAAACAAACAAACAAAAAGCAATACCAAAACAATTCATCCAATATCTCTTAAAATTTTCGAGTTCAAATCCAATTCCAGTTGAGAGAAGCTAATAAAAAAGGTACTAGAAATCTCTGACATCTTACCAAGTTTATACTGCACAAAAATGGAAGATAGATAGATAGATGTTTGATTACTCCAGAGCTAACTCCTCGATATATTAGTAGAACTTTTCATGTTTATTTGGTGCTTGAAGAAAAGAGAGTTTTTGAATCGAACAGGGCATGGGCGGCAGAGCAGAACCAATGGGAAAGCCGAAACAGAAAACAGAGCAAGCGAGAAGTATGGGCTGGCAAGAGGCAGAGACGCACGCATACCTTGGCGATCGGATCGCTCGCTGGCTGGATCGCCTCCATGGCCGCGTCTCCAGAGGCGGCAGGCCGGGTCTGACTTCCAGCGCGCGAACACAGCACGCACAAGGGGGTTGATTTGCGGCTGGCCCGGCCTCCAGGTAGTCACCAGCGCGTACTAACTAAACACCCGGTCGTAACAGCGAGAGGGAGACGACATTATTTGAGGGGATAGGGGCGGAGAGGGCGACGGAGAAGGAAGGGAGTGAAGCGGAGTTAATCCCGAGACAGCGACCGCCGCGAGGAGGAGGTATAATAATACTGCTGCCGCTGCTACCGGGGCGGGGGGTGGTTGGCGGGGGAAGGGGGGCAGGGCGAACGGATCGCCGGCGCGTCGCCAGGGTGGTGGTGACGGGCGGAGCTGGCCGAGGGAGGGAGGGGGCGCAACGGCTGACGGCTGGCGGCTGGCTCTGCCAGCAGGATGCAGCGGACGCCGGCGGGGCCCGCGGAGATGTGACGGGAGGGAAACTGTCCACTCCGTTTCCGGCGTTCCGATTGGCGGGGGTGTCAGTTCGTTTTTTTTTTCCCGGGGAATACTGTTTTTTTTTGCATGGTATGTGCATCCAGCGGTAATGCTACACCTAAGTAAAATTCCTACGGGAAAAGTCTTACGGGATGACGTGGAGGCCACGATCCGGTGGCGTGAAAATAGAACGAAGTGGGCTGAAAAAAAAAGCCAGGATTTACGGGACTACATGCTCAGAGAGAGGATTACGATGGCTCAGGTTAGTTGCTGTATGTTCTGCTTTTCATCCTTCAAGATTCTTTGATTTCTCGATCGATCGACCAGGACGCCGCCTTCTGATCGTTCTGAATTGATCAACGAGGGCGCTCACATCTATTCTTTCTCGTTCAGGACTGATCGACCAGCTGGACTCTCCCTATGCACTTGTTAGTTATTTTGAACACAATCTTCTACAACAGGCACAGATTGATCAGAATTAGCAGGTATAAACCTATTCATTGTGAACCAATTATCTTACTGCGATCATGATTACCATGTGAATCAAGTACTTCCTCCGACCCAAATTAGTTGACTTAGATTTGTCTAGATTCAATTGTATCTAGACATGATTTAGTATTACATACATCCGTACATTGAGAAATTTGAGTCAACTAATTTGGGTCGGAGAGACTATATTATTGTGTTTATTCATTGTGTCTCTGATTTCTAATCTTCTGATTGCACATAATCTCTCGCTATTGGTTGAACATGATTTTAACTAGTACGCACAAAACTTCATGCCAAAACTGATATGATATTTTACCATATGAATATTAATATTCCTGTTCACCAAAAAATCAAATGTGTTGATTTGTAGGAATGGATAATCAAAATACTATTGTTCAAGATTCAAGTGACATGCCTATTTCAAGTGAGGAGGATGGCTCTGCACAACAGAAGGAAGCAAACAGGGAACTTGTGCCTGATCATGATGAAGCTCAACGAGAGGCCTTACTTCAAGATCTTGAGTTGGGCATGACCTTTGATAATGAGAATGATGTGCAAGAATACTACAAGAATTATGCTAAATCTAAAGATTTTGGTGTCACGAAAAGAAGCTCACATACTGATGATGATGGAGAACTAAAGTATCTTACGCTTTGTTGTTCTCGCTATGGTAAGACTCAGTCCAACTCAAAAAATCTGTTGAAGCCAAATCCATCTGCTGGGTTAGGATGCAAAGCTAAAGTTAATTTTACCCGTCGTCCTAGTGGGAAGTTTCAAGTTTCAAAAGTCATTTTGGATCATAATCATATACTAACTCCACTCAAATCTCAGTTATTTAGATGCAACAAAAAGATGGACTTTCATGTTAAGCGAAGGCTTGAATTGAATGACTGGGTTGGAATAAGAGTAAACAAGAATTTCAATTCTTTTGTTGTCTCGGCAGATGGTCATGACAACCTAACTTTTGGTGAGAAAGATTGTCGCAATTTTCTAGAGAAAGTAAGAAGGTTGAAACTTGGAATTGGTGATGCTCAAGCTGTTCGTGATTATTTTGTGAAAATGCAATCCGAGAATCCAAACTTTTTCAGTGTTATGGATGTTGATGACGAATCACGACTAATGAATGTTTTTTGGGCTGATGCAAGAAGTAGGGCACTTTATGAATCTTTCAATGATGTTATAACTTTTGACACAACATATCTGATGAACAAATATGACATGCCTTTTGCTTTATTTGTTGGAGTCAATCATCACGGCCAGTCGGTGTTGCTAGGATGTGCTTTATTATCAAATGAAGATACTCCAACATTTGTTTGGTTATTTCAAGCTTGGCTCAAATGCATGTCAAATCGTCAACCAAAAGCTATTATAACTGATCAAGCAAAAGCAATTCAGAATGTTGTGGATCTAGTTTTTTCAGAATCTCGGTATAGATGGTGCTTGTGGCATATAATGAAAAAGTTGCCCGAGAAGCTAGGTGGATATGAAGAATATGATTACATCAAGGTTGCTATTGGCAATGCAGTTTATGATTCATTGACAGTTGCAGAGTTTGAAGTTTCTTGGACACGTATGATAGAGAGGTATAATCTTGGTGATAATGAATGGCTTAAAGGGCTTTATGACTATCGGCACCGTTGGATTCCAGCATTTGTTAAAGACACCTTTTGGGCAGGTATGTCTACTACTCAGCGTAGCGAGAGTATGAATGCCTTCTTTGATGGTTATGTTAATGCAAAAACAACATTGAGGCATTTTGTTATCCAAAATGAGAATGCTCTTCGTGATAAAGTTGAGAAGGAAAAGATAGCTGATTTTAATTCTTTCAATTCAACTGTACCTTGTGTGACACACTTTGACATCTAGAAGCAATTTCAATCAGTGTATACAAATTCAAAGTTCAAAGAATTTCAAGAAGAGCTAACAAATAAGATGTATTGTGAACGGAAGTTCATACGGAAAGAAGGGGCAATAGAAATGCATGAAATAACCGAGGAGGTGCTGATTAATGCAGAAACTGGATAGAAAAAAGATATTTTGTATCATGTATATTTTAATGATGAAGAGTTTGAAGTTAAGTGTTCATGTCGCCACTTTGAGTTCAGGGGTATTCTCTGTAGCCATGCGTTAAGTGTTCTTACTCACAAGAAAATAAAGGAGGTTCCTTCACAATACATCCTTGATCGGTGGGAAAAAAATGTGAAAAGAAAACATAACTTTATCAGTTGTACATATGGTGGCATGGAAGACACTCCTGTTGCAAAACGTTTTGACATGTTATGCAATAACTTCCACCCAGTAGCAAAGATATGTGCCATGTCAGATGATTTATGCAATTTTTTGGTTGAAGACTTTCGTATCCTAAAAGTTAAGTTTTCTAGTAACTCAAGTTCTGATAATAAGGAGGAACATGGTATAGAGAAAGGTGTACTTTCCAATGAGAAGACAACATGTAAAACTATATTGAGCCCAATAGCTGTTAGATGTGCTGGACATCCTCCTACACTGAGAAAAGAATCAAAGGTTGATAAACTAATTCGTGAAGCGAAAAAAAAGAAGAAGAAACTTGAACTAAAGGAGAAGAAGAAAGCTGCACAAGAGGAGAAGAAGAAAATTGCACAAGAGGAGAAGAAAGCTGCACAAAAGGTTTGTTGTCTATATTATGTTATGTTCAAAATCACTAATTTCAGCATCACTAAATTGCTCTGCTTTAGGTTCGCTCCACAAATTTGAGAAAAAAAGCGTCTAGTACAAAAAGGAAATCACCAGAGGAAGACACTCCGCAACAAGATGAAGTGAGCAAATTTTATTTCTCAATTGTTCACCATTCTCGTACTTTCTAGTAGGCTTCGTAGTTAAAGATTATTATTCCTTATGGAACAGATTCAACATGTTGTTCATTTGGATGACCAAGGATGTAGTAGCACAATTCAGGTATTTTAGTTTCTCATCCTTTTATGTTAATAATTCTTGAACATTCATGTCATTCCGTGCCTTCATGTGGTGTAGGAATCATTTGACTTTGGCATTGGTGCAGAGACCATAAATCCAACAATAACCTCTACAGCAACATACGGAGGATGGTATCTTTGCTTCCCATCTCTTTATTTCTAATATAGTTAGTTCAACATTCAAGTCACTTCGTGCCTTCTGGAACAGGAATCATTTGACTTGGGTAGTAGTGGCAGCATAAATCCAACGATCAGAGTTCCAGTAGCATCAGGAGGTACATCGTCCATGGTTATGCCACCAGTTCTTGGACAATATACAAGCTTGTTGTTAGAAGTTCAACAAAGCTCTGCTGGAGTGTCAAGTTCTACAGAGATGCAATTTGATGAAGCTGGAATTTGGAACAATAGGATGAATCAGAGTTAGAAGATGCAGCCTTTTCTTTTGCACTTGCAAATTTTATGTAATATAAGTGGAGATGAGACTACACATATTTCTGTTTAAGTTGCTTTATCACTAGTTTGAACAGATGTCAATCCTGGAACTTCAGTGCGATTGTTTATAGTCTAAGCTATGAGTACACCTCAAACTTAACTGTCCTTCTCCCATTCTTATATAATGATCAGAACAAGTCATAAGGACAAGCTTTACATTTACATATAGCCGTCTTATATATTTGCTGATACTGACTAAATAAGCAGAGGTATAATATAAACATTGCAAAGAGAAGACAGCTCCAGAACCGAGCATGTCATACAGCCAGCACAATTGGTACATAATTTCTATACTATTCATCATGTATTTTTTCCAAAATTCTATCTGAAATTAAGATGTATACATAACTATGGACTTGACGCAACATCAGTCTATGTGCCCCTCCTGAAGCATCTCAGCCCATGCCTGATTGCTGTCCTAGCTGAACTCCTTTTCTTGATTTGCCTTGAATGTCCTAGCTGAATTCATTCAAAGGATTTCAGAGCCCATAATTTTAAAAGCTTAATTTCTTGATGTCCTTGGAGACCAGATCCACCGTCAGCGCTGCCGTCGCCTCGCCGGCGGCCCCGGGCGGCCTCTGACCTGGGGGAGGTGATCTTGTACAGAGTCCATGGCGTGTCCATATCCTCCGGCCGCTCCCATGACTGGTGGCCATCTCGATGGTACGGGGTTTGCCACGACCCAGCCAACGACCAAGAGCTGCCAAGATCTGACCGCGCCACTTCCGGCGAGGGGCAGCTCACTGCACGGCTATGGACAAAGGAGTCGTTGCGGCGCATCTGAATAAATCAGTGTCGGGCGACCATGGGGGAGCTGCCTCGCCGTCATGTGGCCACTCTCGCCGCGTCGGAGGAGCTCGTCGTGTTGCCCGGTCAAGGTCTCGCGCCGCCGATCTGTACGACCGCCGTCGGCCCGAGAAAAAGGATTAGTATTGGGAGGTTTCTAGTGCTAGCAATAGTCCCGTAAATCCTGTCTTTTTTTTTCCAGCCCACTTCTTTCTATTTTCACGCCACCGGACCGTGGCCTCCACGTCATCCCGTAAGCCTTTTCCCGTAGGAATTTTACGTAGGTGTAGCATTACCCGTGCATCCAGTCGTACAGCGCCGGTCAGGTAGTTCTGTCAATGTCTGGGGTATAAAATACGTTATTTTTTCGATTATTAACATAATTTAACTTTTTGACCAAAAATATTGATATTTGATATGTACATTTTTTTGAAAAAAATATATCTCTAGAGGTTAACTGACTCATGTTTGGAAATACTTACCTATGATGGTAATCTCGCAAATATATGTTAGTGTGGGTAGTTCTTTTTTCAGGAGAGAAGAGAATTAGTGAGTTTTTTTTTGAGGAGAGGAGAGGAAAGGATTAGTGTAGTAACTTTTGGTATTCAAAAGAACTACTTAGACCCCGCTTGAGAGTCCAGTTAGTTTTCATGATCGGGTTTATTCAAAGGGGGATTTGGACGTACGCAATTCGTCAGGAGTAAATGGGCCGAAAATAAAACAGAGCCCCGCACGTCCGTCAAATTTACGTCTATTTACGTCTGTAAATATGCCGGAAATGATTCAGAGGGGACAAAAAATCTACCAACCAAGTGGCAATACTGATGTTGGGCCGGAAATGATTCGGAGGGGACTAAAACAACCGTTTTGGTCTAAATTACAGTGAAACAAGCAGGATCTTAATAGTTCATCACTAGGAGGAACTGCGCGACACACACATTTAGCGCTTATTTCTGAATGGAGGTAGTAGTATTTCTAGCTTTCGTGTATATCTTTTTATGGCATTTTATCAAGTTACATTCAAAGCACCACACTTCAGCAGTCCCAGGCTGAGCCTTCAAGGAAGAACCAAGAGAACACGTTGGCAAATGCGAGAAAAGATAAAAAGACGTGTTCTTGTTTAAGATTGTGCTGACAAAGACTCACAACATACCGTTCTAGCTACAACTCATGTTAGTCAAACTTTATACGCTTTAGATCCGCAAAAAAAATATGATGGAGCATCTTTTATGATTTAACCATCACCGGTATTGAAAAATACAAATACCTACAGTGTGATGAATTCTTTTCTGCACGCGTGATATCAGAATGTGATAGTTCATCGTGAATGATACTACTATTTTTTTTTTACGAAAACATACTACTATTTAATGCTGCACAAAATTGACGTGTTTCGATTCATCATGTTCAATGGAATAGTTATCTATGACTGTAATTTTGCATCACATAAATTATATATTAGTGTACTACAGTCTCATGTAATTTATTTGGCACAAGTATCATCTATTTGGGCTGTAAAAAGTCTAGCACAATTCAACAAACGCCACAGAAAGAGTTGGGGAAATACGGGAAAGAATAAAACTATGCTGAGATTCGTAAACTTCTTACTCCAAAACTACAAGAAGCCATGCCATGTTGTTCTACAACTTACGCTTAGTCACAGACACCCCAATTTTTTTTTGAGCACTCTTTATGGTTTGGCCATCAATTTTGACAAAAAAAATGCCGGTATTTACAATGCACGCGTAATATAAAATGGGCGATTCATCACGAAAAGGTACTTACACATGTGTGCTAATTTTTATGTGACAAACACGTTTATATCGAGATTGATGGTTAAAGTGTACTAACCTTCAGACCATGTCACTGTGCAAAATGCACATGTATTTTTTTTTGGGGGACGAATGGATTAATATATCTCCTGTTGGATGTGGAGACACGTTAATGCAACGGTGGCGTTTAGGTGAGGAAACAATAACAACAACCCACATAACCGATTCTACATGAGACAAAGCATGTGCGTAGAATAAAACGAAATGATCGATACACGTAATTTTAAAAGATTGGTACGTACGTAGGGCTCGATCACAACAGTTGTCATTCGTTATTTTGACAACGTGGCCAGTGATGAGTTGTCAGTTGTCACATAGGGCAATCATAGAATAGAAGCAACGCATGCAAGTCAATGATGCGAGCATTGAGAGATAGGTTAGGTCAGAGGAAAACACTGGTGTCTTGCTCTCCTCCTTTTCTTTTTAGATAATAGGCCACGCGAGGCCGTCCGACTTTAAATTAATAAAGCCAACCACAAAGTTTACACAGCTAGCTAGCTAGCTATTCGATCCAGCGCCCGCGCGTGGATGGAGTTGCTAGCGTCGGAGACAGAGGTACTGGCAACAAAGGCAGGGGTGCAGGCGAGCCGATGGGGAGGAGCTAGCCGACGGATGAATCGACTCGACCGATGGAGGTGGATGGAGCGATTGATTTGATTGTGCACCTAGTTATTAGATTTTGAATTGTAGGAGGTCTGGATGTAAAATGCCATAACCCTCATGGATATGTTTCCTCCCGACACTTTCTTTGGATCGGAGGGAGTGCGTTATTCACAAAACATCCTCTAAACATATGATGCCTGCATTATTGGTCATGTTGAACAATTTATACCAACCATACATGTACACTAAATAACCGAGGGAAATGTATAAATAGAAAATATACAAATGAAAAGACGACTCATCGCTCCTGCGTCGCCCCCCGCGGGCGACCAAGGGCTCCTAACCCTAAACCGCCCCGTCCCACCTTCTCCCTCACCCCCGCCGCCGAGCAAAGCCCGTGCGGTGCCGGCGGCAGCGGTCCTTTCAAAACATTGCAACAATATAACAAATCATCAGATCAGAAAAGGAACACTCCCTAGATAGCTATTGTGGCGGCTCATCTATAACCGGAAATCGGAACACCTACTGAAAAGATAATATTCACTAATCTGCAGTAGAGGGACACCATCAAAAGTATTGAATTTGAATGTGTGTCACTCTTCAGCAGCGTCTCCAATAACTCCTCATGCTTCTATATTTAACATGGACATCATTCATATAAAAACATGCATAATTCAAAGTCAGTATAGTATACTTTTTTTTGCAGGGACAGTATATAGAGTATAATATCATATACATATAGAAAAAGATATGAACAACTTACCTGATCATTACCGGCGGGTTAGAGATCTACCAGATCAATGGGTAATATTAGTGGAAATAAAGCTGCATCAAACATTACATTGGCTAATATTTTTGAAATGAAAACATGGAAAGTTAGAGTATACCATCTTCCACTGTCTACATGTTGTACCGCCAGATCGATGAAGCATTTTCAGGGTACCATGACTTACATAAATTTCCTTCTTGATCTTCTAGTATTGTTCATCCTGGCTGGTTGTGATGCTTAGAAACAAAACCAACACATGTTCATTTAACAAGCATCAGATATAGATAACAAACAGAATGGAGATCAGTCTTGCCGTTCCGCCCCTATAACTGAACATACTCGAGAAGTAGAAGTGTACGACAGTTAGAACAACGAGTGCACCATGACTACCACCTCCTGGACCTTCTAACAACTACCATTTTGGTGGTTGCTAAGAGTATGTGGTGGGGTGATTTAGATGCCACGGGGAGTCATTTTTGTGTCCTCGTTAACTGAAATTGTACATCGACTCACAACTTAAATCAATAGCGGAAGTTTTAAATACATGTACTTGTGCTTATGCTTTTGACATTTACACTTGTAAAATTATTTTGATCCGATTACATGCTTGCTGGCACGGTTTTAGTCCAGTTAGTCTAACAGCAGTTCTTTTTAACAATGAGACTAAAATTATAGTCTGATGCCAGTTCTTGTTAACTATAGCTAATTTTTTATTTCTTGATTGCAAGATCAAAAGAAGTAGCTGGATCGGAGTCTACATCATGGACATTTTAGTCTTGGCAGTTAATTAGGATGGCTACATTTTATTTGAGTTTTATTTGATGGATATTTACTATGAGAATTATTATTTATATGAATACGTATTGTTTTGAATTTTGTAATGGAATGGCTGTAGTTGCGATAGGCTATTGCCACAAGTCACTTTCGGTTACCATAGGTTAGCACCACGGAAAATATAATGTTGGAAAAAAGCTCAGTCGCCACGCGTATTGCGCTAGGATGTAGCAACAAAAAACATTATATTGTTGCAATAACTTGTCACCGCAATTTTTCTGAATATTGATAACTGTTTGGCGCCACGAAATAAAGCTTTGTTGAAATAGAGTATCGCCACAAACACTTTAAGTTGTCGCGGTAGCCTCTTGCTACAAATATTTTTCCCGTTGCAATAATTATTTGGCATGATGAAACTGAATTTGTTGAAATAGATTATCGCCATGAAAACTTCACATTGGTGCAGTAGCTTCTTGCTACAAACATTTTGCCCGTTGCGATAAGTATTTGACGCCATAGATTTTTTTTTTGAAATAGAGTATCGCCACGAAAAGTTTAAATTGTCGCAATAACTTCTCGCTACAAAAAAGTTGCCAGTTGCGGTAACCGTTTACCGCCACGAGTGAAATATTTGTTGCAATAAGTTAATGCCACGAGCCTAGCGGTCCATGACAAAATTGCTAATGCTACAAAACAAGAGCTGTTGACATAGGTTATTACCACGATAGGTTATTGCCACGAAAGAGCATGCGCCACGAAACATGTGTCGTTGTTGTAGGTTATTGCTACAAGTGTCTATCGCCACAAACTAGCAATCGTCATGATTTATTTGCATGTTGCATTAAGTTATCTCCAGAAAGCAAATTATGGTGATAAGTGGGTGTTGCCACGGGGAAAAACGTGGCAACTGCCAGCATTGTTGTTCCAATACAACATTTTATTGCCACAATTGCTTTTCTGTTGCTATATCGTATTACCACATGTTTAATTTCAACGCTTGCCAACGAACAACATTTCGTGGCAATAGGTACATATTTCCACAAATCGGCACATATTGCGGCAAATAATTTTGTTGCAATAGACCCAAATCCTTGTAGTGTGGTATTTATGCCAGTTGATAATGGAGTCACCTCATTGGAAGAATGAGATGATGAACATACCCAATCAAAACATAGTAACATGATCATGTCACAAAGTTTAAGTTACGATGATTAGGAAATGCAATGTCTTGTTTCTTAGATCGTGAGATCATATTAATCAGTGTCACCCGAGAATGCCTTGATAGCATTAAACGTCACTCGGTGAAATGGTGATCATAAATGTATGTTCAGGTATTCATAGGGGCATGTAGAGGCCTATGTGTCAAGAGCGGGATTTGTCCATCCGCGTGACGGAGAGATACTCAAGGGCCCACTCAGAGAAGTTATATCCAACAATTGCGCATCGTGTGACTAGGTCACGGAGATATCACTTGTCGGAAACTAGTTAAGTAGCATTTGTCGGTAACGAGATTGAACACGTCATGATGATATCATTGATCAGATCTCGAACAATGCAAGTATGGAAGAGGCAAAAGGAATAGGATACAACGTCCATGGTTCAACAACAAAGATCCGTGGAATGCACAAGGGTTATCATGGGCATACAGGTCCCGCTAATGATCACTGGATCGAGAGGGATCTCGACCATGTCTGGAGTGTTCCCGAACCGTGGAGTATCATGCTTAAGGGCTTGATGATGCTCAGATATCATTTTGGTATTGACGGAATCACCGAAGAAAAGAAAGAGAGAAAACCGAAAGGGTTCCGAAAAAGTCCAGAGGATGTCCAGAGTTCCATAGCCACGGGGTTGAATAATATGTGAGTAAATTTTAAATATTGATTTAATCATTTATTTATAATTATTTAAATAAAATAAAAGGAATTAAAATGGTTAAATTCACTATTGGGCCAAAATCCTAGGGAAAAAGCCCACGAGGGAAAAGACAAAAGGGAGAAAGGGAGGAGGGGTAGCATGGGCCCCATGCACTCGCCGGTGGGGCCCATGAGGTCCTTGTACGGCCGACCACCCCTCCTCCCTCTCCACTCCCTTGTTTAGGCCCACATGGCTTAGCTAATAAGCTATGGTGTCCTTTTCCCCCTATATATTGAGAAGTATTTTGAGACAATAAATACATCAATAATCAATAAAAGGTTTCCTCTCTTTTGGAGAGACCTCTAGTTGATCCTCTCCCTCTCCCGTGATTATGGTCCCAAGTCTAGACTGCACGAACAGGAGAATGCTTCATCATGGATCGCCATCGCTACTGTGGGATTCGGATTGAAGGTCTACTCAGAATAGCTGCCTTTGGATCGGAGGCGGAGTCATCGTAAGGCACCATACATGTGTAACTCCCTCGGAGGTGCAACACTTGGGGAATTAGGAGTCGTCGGAGCCGTCGGACTTCAACACGACCCCGAGGTCGGTGTCGGTACAACTACATCAACCACGTTCTCCTGAACGTTGACAATGATTTTCGGTATTCAAGGGCAAGTTCGCGAAAACCCCTCCCGTTACTGCATTAATAATAGATAGGTCCTACCATTAGGGTTCTTGGTGTAAGAAAAAACTATTATTTTCAGGCGCGAACCCATACACAGGTTATATGTCAACTTTGCCCAAGCAGGCTATATGACGATGGCCATGCAGGATATATGTCGAATTTGCCTATGCAGGCTATATGTCAACTTTTCCCAAGAAGGCTATATGATGATGCCCATGCAGGCTGTATGTTGAATTTGTCCATGCAGGCTATATATCAACTTTTCCCAAGCAGGATATATGACGATGCCCATGCAAGCTATATGTCAAAATTTGTCCATGCATGCTATATGTCAACTTTTCCCAAGTAGGCTATATGACAAATGTCCATGCAAGATATATGTCAACTTCTCCCATACATGCTATATGATGAATGCTCATGCATGTTGTATGTCAAATTTGCCTATACAGGTCCTATATCAAATTGCCCAAGCAAGCGATATGTCAAACTTATCCATACAAGACACATGTAACTTCGGTAACGTCCAAGAAGCCAACACAACCGATATATGACAAATACCCATGCAGATTGCATGTCAAGTTCGCCCATGCAGGCCATATATCGATCAAACCTACTCAAGCAATATATGATACCGACACAACCCATGCAGATTATATGTAAGTCTGAGAATATAAACTATATGTCAATAGCAACTCTGGTGATGATATTTGATTAAAATAAAGAGCCTATGCACAACTTTGCAAGTTCTACACAGCCTCTGGGGCTAATGTGTGGGATATAACGTTGGGTACCCTAGAGTTAGAGATTAGATGATTCAACAGAGAATGCTTCCACAAAAAGCCATAAGTTAAAATAATAGAGAAAGAATTTAATAAAAAGAAAAGACCCAATTGGGCCGACATGGGCAGAATTCGTCCTAGTCAATTTCTTTCCCAGGCCGACATCAATTCTCCCAGGACGACATAATTCCTAACCCGACTGGGCAGGAACTACGCCCTGGCTGATCCAATACTGCGACCCCGACTAGGCCGGCACGTCACCATCCTAGGTGGGCCGGCATCTTATTCAACCTAGCCGGCCCACCATGGGCCGACATACCGGATCTCGGCTCACTCCCTCAGCGCTGCCTCCACCCGGTTGGGTCGGTTTCTACGTATCCCGGATGGGCCAGCATACATCGCCCCCAGCTTCTTACTCGACACCACCTCAGAAGGGTTTTCTTCCAATCCCAGCTGGGCCTTGACGCTACTCTTCCCTCCTGGGCTGACATAGAACGGTCCCAACTGGACCTTGTCGGTATATCCCCGTCTGGGCCGGCTTTTCTGCTACCCTGGTTTGGCCTCCTCCATGATCCTGCCTAGGCCGATGTCGTGCAACCCCGACCTGGCCTCCTCTTGGTCGTTGTCCCCTGGGCCAGGACATGTTTCCTCGCTACCTCTAGCTGTCCCGACGTACTCCCTGCTACTTCTTCTCTTGTTCTACGTCGACATGTTACCTCGGTTCCCAAGTTCTTCCTCGGCTCCCAGGGACTACCTTGGCGCCTCTAGCTCTGCATCAGCCTTGTCCACCTCTACCTGGATCAATGCCATGTTCCTTCCAAGTACCTCGTTGCCACTCCTTTCCAGTCTTGAGACGCCCCTAACTCAGACCGGCACATGCTAACTCGACAAGTACAAGATGACACCTTATCCTCAGTAGAGGATAATATCGATGACTAGGAGATGCCCAGGACACACACAAGAGGACAAGACCAAGGAAGTATAAGACCCCAGTAGTCACATCATCTACAGTGCGACAAGATCCTAGTAGTCAACTCATGAACAATGCATGTTGGTGTTTGTGGGTCATACCTTCTCCCCTAGCTTTATAAGGAGCACTAGGGGGATCGATCTCCCCAGCACCAATTGGGGGCTCATTCTTCCTGCTCCCTCACGAGCTCTCTCCTTCCTCTAGCTTTCAGGCACACAGAGAAGACCTCTTAGAGGCACAACACAGCTCAAGGAGCACCATTGTAGCTACATGAACAACTCATATATAGTCAGACATGCAGGAGTAGGAGTTTTACCTCCTCATGAGGGCCCTGAACCTAGGTAGATCTTGGTGTTTCTGGTGTTCTTCTGTGTGCGGTCTCCACCGTATCCTCCCTCCCTGGATCCTCCGGCGTCCATTCGGCCCCAACATAAGCCATCCCATGGCATCTGCCGTGACACCACCACGACAAGCCATGATGACGGCGTCATGCTTCAGCATGAAGTGGTTATCGTACTCTCTATCACACCATGAAGATTCTCCATGAACAACTCCTTGCTCATCCTATACCGCCTCCGAAAATCCTTTGGGGTATATGATGCATCGCTGGCAAAGTAGTCGGTGTAGAGCATGGTATTCCCTTCCTTCCTCTCTCGCGGCTTGCATTTCCTTCTCCCAAACTTGGAACCACGCGCTTTGGACCTGCCTTCTCCTCCTCGGCGATTTGCATTCGTTGAAGACAAGCAAGGATCAACATGTGCTCCTGGGTGTTGGTGTCGGCGAAATCCTCCTCCGCCATGAACTGATGGATCTTTATCTCGTTCTCATTGTCCATGTCTACGAAGTCAACATATAAAACCATCAATCAACCTAGTGGCTAGGCAAATAATTATGAAAAATGGCCTACCAAAGCAAACAGACGAACACCTTGCGTGCAAGGCGGGCGCGCATAGTGGCCGACGCGTTCGAGCCTTCGCGGATTGCAGCAGTTGGCAGTGAGATGGCGGGGAGACGAGGGAGAAGTGCTGGGATGAAAGCACAAATGAAATACCGGTGTCGAAAGGGGCAGTGACCGCGGCGATTTGGTGGCGGTGGGAGAAAAGGAGTGTCAGGGAAGCGATTTGATGGCGGTGGAAGACAACAACATTAGAAGGTGGTACTCGGCTGCCTTTTTCCTTTGCGGCGAGGGCCGCGACTTGCATCCGGGTGCCCGTGACTTCCCATGTGTAGCTGAGATGGCCTCGGCGCGCCCGTGACTTCCCATGTGTAGCTGAGATGGCCTCGGCGCACTGGACGGAAACGGCTATTGAAGCACGCGGCTGGATGCGTTTTTCTACCCGACGTGTCCCAAGACCGTTGGGGAATGCTCTGACTGAGCATGGGCAAGTAGGACCCGTGCAGCCTACAGCAAAGATCGATTGATCGATAAAAGTGTAGTACCCCTACATTTTGAAATACTCTACATTCTAGACTCAAAATTTATTCTGAAATAATCTACATTCTAGTTTTTAGTCAATAAGAACACCGAAAACAAAGTGGTTCTGCTCTCTCTCTATTGGATATCATCATTTTCAATACACTTTGGATTGATTGTTCACATATTTAAGTAGTACTAATAAATGCTATACTAATTTATCTAGTTTTTTCTAAAGTGTAGACTACATCAAAAGGGAGGGAGTATTATTTTAGATTTGCTATATGTCCGAGCGGTTGCTTATTTGTTTTCACGGACAGCCAGCAGTTGTTTCCCACCAAGTAACTCGACGATGGGCACAAAGCCAAAATAGCAAACTGCACGCTAGAGCACCCAACAACGGTACATGGGATTTTTTTTAAGTAAACCATATATTTTATTAGACAATCCAGAGATTACATATATGCTCAATACCTAAGACAAACATGTTTATCAAGCAACTTTGCACAAAAAACTCCGCAAGTAAAATTACAATTCCACCTTTGGAGAAGCTTGTGCCTCGCCGAACCGTCGTCCACCTACCTCTGCCGCCACCATGGCAGCGTCGGAAAAAGAGGCGAACAACCGCTATACCTAGATCTGGGAGAGCACCATCACATACGAGGATGCTTTTCGAGCCGATGAACCGAGTCGTTGCAAGCGACGAGTCCGAGACTTTGTGGCACATCGGCCGGGGATTTTCCCCGTGATCACCAGATCCCGACATCGTCGTCTTGATCTGACACAGTTGGAGAAGAGAGACGTTGTCGCTTGCCATCTTCCACGTGCACAGCTGCAAGACGTCAAACACTACTGCAGCAGCCGACACGATCGTCACCCGCGAGAGTGACGAACGTCGACCACCAGACACAAATCTCACCGGATGCAAAGACCGGCGAGAAGACCGGGCCACCTGCCTCCCGACATCACCGGTTGGAGCGACGACGAGACGGAGGAAGAACTGGGGAAAATTATTCCGACGCGACATAGTCTTCTCCATGGAAGCCACGTCTCAAGGAAGAAGAAGGCCTACCCTAACTACAGGCCGGAGCCCAAGATCCCCATCCCTTCCCGTCGCCGGGCCGTGAGGAGGCGGATCGGCAATGACTATAGATCCGGGGCGGATGCGATCACCGGCATGAGAGGAGTTCAGAACCGCCAGTACAAAGGTTTGTAGTACATGGGAAATTTAATGGATGGTCATGCTACTTTTTTTTTTTTTTTTTTGAAATGATGGTCATGCTACCTTCGATGTCAGATAAGGAGACAACTCTTATACGACCGGGTCGTATGGGCCAAATCGGTGGACTGCCTCCAGCGCGTGACGCGTGTACACCGAATCTCAAAGCACCTAGACAAAAAGGACCTGTGACCGTGAGAGAATCTGTTCTGATTTTCTGCTGAACTCTGTGGTTGCTTTGGGCTTGTCGCTTTGAAATTCGGTTTTCGAGATGTCGTCCGTGGGACTTGGTCCACCGATCTGTTCTGTACGACCTGAGATTACGAAAGATTTGTCTCCTAGCAACTTTAGCTGCACTTAATAAGCATTACAAAATCCAAAACTACATCAGTGCTTGTGCAGTGCAATCCCAAGGGTTTCTGCTTGCTTAATACTGTACGTACCAAAGATCTTTCGTCTGATGGTTTGTTCTGTAGGTTTCCTTTTGCACCTAAATTGGACTAGTAGATATTACCAGGTAGTCATGGACCTCCAAAGGAGATGCGCCTCCTGTTCTTTAAGGATGACTGAAGAGCATAGGCCCAAGCGTTAACTGAAAAAGCAGGAACTAGTGTTGCGGAGAACTGAAGGGACTTACTTGAAACAAGATTTCACTGAAAACAGGAAATCAATCAGAATTATTCTGATATTCACATTATTCAACACATCTTCTATTGTATATGGCACCCCAAGAGAAACTTTTGTCGTGCTAGTAATTAACAAGGACTCCAACCCCAAAAATCTGTAGTGACAACTGGCAACCGCTCGTCCTCCTCCAGCCCAAAACCTGTAATGATCATGTCAAAAAAAAAAAAAACCCCTCTAATGATGGAATATTATTGCGACTCAAACTCAGCCACATCTTCTGAACCCCAAACACATTGATTTCAACCCCTTGCAAAATTGAACTTCTTATATCTAATCAAATGTCAAATCTTTCCGGGCACCTTTTTTCTAATGGTACGTCATACACGCAACCTGTGCACACTGGTTGGAAAAACTTTGTCAATTGCAATCTTCATGCTACCGTTTTTCGGTTATGACGAGTCTAGGTGCTACTCCTCTAGGCGGATAAACTTTACATTATCAGCAATTGTTAACTATTCTGATTGTGTACCCATGGAGGCATGGAATACTCAACAATACCTTTCTCCAAAATTGGGTGGATAACAGTAGTCATATAGTGCCGGACAAACGATTTCCATAATTCAAGCTAGGAAATTGATTCTAGCAAACTGAAAAGGGTTAAGATTCAGGATTATTGCACTAGATGAATGACATGATAAGTACATAAGTAAATGCCAAATTTACCCCTCAAAGTTAAAATCTGTATAAATTGTACAGAAGTCAAGGGAAAACTTTACAGCAGATATATGACAAGACATTACTGTGCCAACCTGAGATCGTTGAACAGCCCAAGCTCAGTGGAGTACAATTCCAACAATAAACCTTTCTCCTGAGGCGATGTCGCACAAAATTACCTGATTCCTTATGTTGAAGCCCTGCTTGCCTATCTTGCAGTACAGTACCAGTAACCGGAAGCCAGACCACATGGTCAGGCATTTGTGTTTTGAATTTAACACTACAAGAGCGTTCCAGACCCAGCAGAAAAACACAACACACCTGCAATAGTTCTCAATATTGCAACTACTGGAATTTTTCAAATCAGTCATACAATGAATTGAGAACTTGATCAACTCCTCGCCGTGGGAGCAGCGAGGAACATTGCGCCGTTTCGGTTGCAGCTAACTAGCAAGTTGATTTTACAGAATCTCATGGACACATCGATATGGCATTGGCACCCCAAGAAAAACTTTCTGGGTTAGGAGAAACGAGTTGCTGGTTGTGGTGTGGCCGATGGGCATTTTGTCAAACAGGTGGCCGGCAGGCACAGTATGACGCTCACCCACAGCCAGCAAGGACGGGGAGAGGAACACCGATTCCGTTTCCAGCTGCGGCAAGGTGCGACGCTAAGGGTCCGACGGCGGCCGGCGACGACCAAGACCGGCCGAGATCTGGCCACCGGCACCCGTCCATCCGGAACATAAAAAGAGGGCTGTCTACAGACAGTTTAAAGGTTTTGCCCGGCTTCCCACTGTCTCTCGACGTCGCTGTAGCAAGGAATCGCCGGCGGCGAGGTCAAACCAGAAAAAAATCTAGTATAAAGAAAAATGAGGAAGCAGGATATCACAAAATCCCCAAGTGTAATAAGTGTATAACTGTTCAGAGATACTTCCACACAACAGGCAATAACACGGAAAGCAACAGCTCTTTGGTTCAGACTTGAGAAATCATCCAACAGACAAAAATGCAATTCCTAATAAGTGGAGTACTATACCGCCAGAGGAATCTCAATAATGTCAAGTAACAAAGATCCGAATAAATATCGCCGCGATGACAAGCCAGACCACGAGTTCCAGAAGAATGGTCACCAGATCCGGCTGAGCCACAGCAAGCTCCACGAGCTCAGATGGGCGGGAGAGGGCGTGAATCCACCAGGTCCACTGCGAGCTCCCAGATTGCTCCCGGGAAGGCAAGCAGCGGACTGTCCTCTGTGGCTGATGGATGTAGAGCCCTGTGTCAGTACTCTGAAAACTGTCCACTCCTTCCTGGAACAGTAAAGCATCATCAACGTAGAAAATTCTCGCAGGCAGGCTTGTCTCAACTGCTCTGGAGCAGCCCCTGGCAAGGAATAGTGCCTGGTTATGCAATGCCCTCAGGTTCAGCCAGGAGCCCTGATGACGGCATGTTATTTCAAATCGCAGCTCATCATGCACTTGGATCCTTCTCACCATCAGCAACAAGCGTCCAGATGAAGAAACCAGCAAATATCGAGCTGCCACGGGCTCATTCGGAGCGGCTGCCGGCACAAAAGCATCGACTTGCTGCAGCTTCATGGTGAGCATCCCGTCCTGGGCATCCACCGGCATGTAGCACAACACTCGTTCATCCCTGGTTAGAACAACAAAGCAGCCGTCGTTGTAGATAATATCTTCGACCATTGTCGCCGGCAGCATTGCTCTCCAGCCCGGCCGATCCTCGACGGCCGTCGGGAGCGGCGGAGTCCAAAAGCTCATACCGGTTCGCCAGAAGGCAATTGGGGTTTGCCCAGAAGTGATCGCTGCGATCGTGCACTTGCAGCAACCTCCATCATCGACCGGAGGAGCCAACACCGTCGATGCCTGTATTACCACGGGTACGTAGGCGGCACCGTGGAGCCTTAGGAGGTCAGGAAGGACGAACACTCGACCGGATTGAAGATTAATCAACGCGTGGTGAGGCGCCTCCTGGCGGGCGACGACGAACCAGCCGCCGGGGAAGGAGCCGCAGAATCTTGCTCCTGCAGCATTCGCTGCGACGGCGCCGGCTAATTCCAGCAGGCTACCCTCGAAGATCTTGTAGTATGAAACCCCTGCCCCTGATGGCATGAGGAGCCACGGCAGCAGGGGCGGGTTCGCCTTGGCGGTGTCGCGCCAATGGCGGCAGACGGCGGAAGCCCGAGCCCGGTCAGTAGCGGATGGGATCAAGGCGAAGATCTTGTTAAGAAGGTCGCCAGTCAACTCGTCCCACGCCCTAGTCCGGTCGGTGGCACGCCAATGGCGGCAGACGGCGGCCGCCCTCGCCCGGTCGGTGGCGGAAGGGATAGAATCGAAAATCTTCACGAGTATGTCCGCGTTCATCTGCTCCCACCGTGGAGCCCTGTCCTGAGGTGCGGGGCTCGGCGGCGCAGTAGCCTGAGTCGCGGGGCTCCGCGGCGCAGTAGCCTGAGTTGCGGGGCTCGGCGGCGCAGTAGCCTGAGTTGCGGGGCTCCGCGGCGCAGTAGCCGGAGTTGCGGGGCTCGGAGGTGTCAGGGCCGGAGGTGTGGACCTCCGCAGCGCCGTGGCCGGAGGTGCGGATCTCGGCGGCGCCATGGCGGGAGGTGCCGAGGTCGGCGGCGCCGTTCCCGATCTTGGTTTTCTTGGACAAGCGGACGTGGCAAACTGGCAAATTGACCGAAAGGAAAGGGGAATTTCTGGGTCTTTCCGTTTCCACCCCCGACGAAAGTGCTTCCTTTATTTGACAACTTCGATGGTTTGCCTTTCACTCCTTGCGGGGTTGTTTTTTATTTTATGTTTGACTCCTTGGGCCCTGCTTGGTTCGCTGTATTTTAGCCCAAAACAGCTGTATTAGTCGGATCCGGACAACTTATGGCCCGATACCGGTATTACCGCTTGGTTGCCCGTTTTTTTCCACCTCCGGTTCCTTTTCGGCCCGATTCAGCGAAAACGCCTCTTGACCTGGGGTCGATTTTCCCAACCGACGGAGAGATTTCCACCCCTAGCGACAGACGGGCGGGCGGCGATGGCGGTGACCGACGACGCCGAGCTCTTCCTTCCAGTCCACCTCCACGACGCCGATGTCACCGCGCTCTTCCTCCTCCGTCTCTCCATCGACGCCGTGGCGGCACCAAACCCGCTCGCGGCGATCTCATTGTCGCTCTGGGTGGGCGTGGCAGGCGGCGTCCTCATGATCTTGCTGATGGACGCCGAGTGCCCTCCGTCTGCGTCCGTGAGGCCGCTCGTGACAGCAGATCTGGCCAAGACAGCCTCTGTTCACGGTGAGACACCTCTCCTCGATCTTGCACCGCCTTATATAAAGTTCCAACAGAAATCCTGAGATTTGCTTGCTGAGATGGGTTCTGGATGTATTAGTCAATTTGCTAGTTGATGTCTCACGGCGCCATCATCTTCGCCACTTCTTGGCCATCCGAGCAAGCCTCTTTGTCGACCATTGTTGATTCTCCTTGAAAATTCAGAGTTTTATGATCGAGTCGTATATTGAGGTAGCTAGATGTGGCTGCTTATGGTGTTGATGGGAGCGGTGGTTGTAAGCTGATAGATTTATGCACCAGCAGTAGCAGTCCCTTCCCCTGCAAATTCAGGCATTGGAACAGATTTAGTGCACCCAAGCTAATCATCTGTTTCAGTCGCAATTGTCAAACTACTAAGCCAAGTAGATGTTATGATTCTAACAAGCAGACAAAGCTGAATGCAGCAAAGCAAGGTACCAAAACATGTTTTCAAAAAATATATACAGGTTCAGAACCAAAAGGATTAGAGAAAATTGGGCAACTCAATGCTGAACCAGTCAACAAGGAACGAATAATATATCAAGCTTTCTTTATATCAAGCTTTCTCAAAAACATGCAGCTTTCTTTATAAATCAAGCTTGCACTCTTATATGAATATATATTTTTGCTATAGCACAGATTTCTTCAGGTTAGCGATGGATATTTACTTCTGTTTGTTCTCTTTGTAGGAGGAAGTTACATGTAAGGTGGCCAGAGAAAACAATACTTCATAGGTGAAGAGCTCTGATAGATATTATTCTGCTTATAGCTTTGCACCTTACATTTGAAGTTGCCCGCTTACAGCTTGATCTGCTTGCACACATGCATAGGGTCATTCATGTAAGATTTGGGCTGTACTGTATTCCCTGTTAAAGTTGGCTCTCCCTCATTGTTTTCTTATTTTCCTTTCTACTGTGTGAAGCTGGAAAAGATAAGTGTGCCTTAGTCAATCAATTAGCTTCACTTATTGCTATTGTTATTTGACCATCCGGATCCGGCTGGGTCGTCCAAGACGCTATGCTGTTATGTCTAGCTGAAACAGCTATGATGTTATGTCTAGCTGAAATAGTCCATATATCTCTCTCCTCTATATATAGCATGTACTGTGAATCTAGACAAATTTAGCCTGTTCTCTTTTTCTCTACACGAATATATATGTACTGCCCTCAAATATAGATTACTATATACACTGCCTTGTAATTTCTCTATAATTGAAACTTGGATTTAGCTTAATTTTTTTGAAGTAGTGGAGCTAGCTTAATTAACTTGCTGGCACATAGTACATGCACCTGACCTCTCTTGAGTTTGACAAATAATCATTATTCTTTGAGAAGAGACACTGTGTCATATCTTATACTATTTGTCAAGGAAAACTGATGGTAGTACAAGCCATGGATAAGAGCACTAAATTGAGTACATACTCTTTTCTTGTGTGAATTTGACAATGTTAATTTCTCTAGAGGTTTTAGGCCTACATATTAGAGCCACCTGTAGGTAGCAGCGATAGATGTAATTAGCCCATGTGTGGAAAAATTAACACACGTGTCTTCTTTCCTTTGTGGATTATTGTTGGGTGGATTATTTTGATTTACTACTATTATTTATTTATCATGCCAATGAGGATCGATAATCATAGAGCAGGCTGTTTTGATTTGTATTATTGATTTCTAATATTGATAATCACAGAACAAGTTGTTTTCTAATATTGATTTGTTTTATTTAGGATGCCAAGTTCAAGTCTTCAGAAGTCCTTGCGAGTCTAAGTCTTCAGAAGTCCATCTAAGTTCAAGTCTGTTGAATGGCTATTATTTGTAATTTAAGTAACCTACTTTGTTGTTGATCTAAAAAAACTGAAGCTTGTATTCATGGATAACTGTTAAAATATGATCTGGGATGTTTTTATGTGGACTGCTCGTGTATACTGTACTGTGTATGTTGAAAGATTCAATTTTTATGGAGTCTAAGAGAACTAGCTTCATATTTATTTGATTACCAGCCAAAATACTGGAATATCCAACTAGAAACTAAACGGTGTACGGATATTGTCTGTGCATGTTCAAACTCGCCCGGAAACAAATCAGAGCCGGTTGTGCACGTCTAAATTCCTAGGGAAACAAATCGGAGCCGGAAAACAAACTGGCCACCCAAGCGTGGCCTTGGTCGATAGCTTGAGTGCTTGACGTCTCTTGTTGGTAGGTAATTTCAAGTGCCGTTGGCAACTAGATTTTTTTTTTTTGACAACAAGATTTTTTATAGGACGGTACTAGGCATGGTTAGTGTGAGCGGGCGACCTTCTATTTTAGAGCATCTTCACTCGCGTTCCCAGGACGCCTAGGGCGTATTTTTGGTCCGGACGGTGATTTTTCGCCCAGTCGCGTTCCCATGACGCCAGTTTCGTCCGGATTTAGCCCAAAATTGGTCCGGTGTTACCAGTCCGAACCCGAGGCGCCTGGAACGGCCTGGGAACGCCGGATGGAGAGAAAACGTGGGTGGACCAGACCTGTCGGCGAGGGAAGGCCGAGTTCCCGCCCTTTTCTTGTTCTTCTCCCGCCCTCCCTCCGCAATCCCCCACATTTCCCGCCAGTTCGCCGAGCTCCCGCCCGCCATGCCGCCCAAGGCTTTCGCCACACCCCGATCCGCCGCCGGCGAACCAGATGAGAAAAAGGTGAGGAAGCCGAGAGCGCCCGCGAAGAAACCTGAGGGCATGAGCGCCCCCGACTGGTTGGCCATATCCACGAAGAGAAAGTTCGCTACGGAGAGCCGTAGGGACGGGAAGGCGAGGGCCAAGCAGGCGCAGGAGCTCGCCGAAGTTCAGGCGATGAGGGAAGCGGCGGTCGAGGCTCAGGCGATGAGGGAAGCGGCATTGGCGTCATCCTGTGCGCAGTACGGCGGCGTCTGGGGGAGCCAGCCGAGCGTCGCGTCGCCGGCCGGATACTCGCCTGTCGGGTTCTCGCCGATCTCGCCGGCGATGTTCCAGGAGAACCAGGCGAACCTACGACAGAGATACTCCTCTTCCCCCGAGTTCGACGGCGGATTCAACCCGAACAACGTCTTCCCCTGCCCCGCACCACGGCCTCCTTCGTTGTTCGGCATCGACATCAACGCCCCCTACACCTCCTCCTCGGCAGCGCGCCGCGATCCTCTGTCGTTCACCGGGAGCTCGTCGCACGCGACTCACGGCGAGGCGGACGCCCAGAACATGTTCGGCGGAATGTCCAACGAAGCCTACATGCAGGGCATGATCACCGAAGGCTCGGCGGCCACCGCGACCAGCAACGCTAGCTTCTTCACCCAGGAACAGTCCCGAACCAACGCCGAACACGACATCGAGTCCCAGGATTTCGCCGAGCAGACCTAGACCGATGAGGAAGAGAAAGGCGTTGGCCTGGCTCCGGCGAAGGGCAAAGTCAAAGGCAAGAAGAAGGCGGGCACCTCGAAGACCGAGCCGCGGATCAAGTGGACGCTGACTGAGGACATTTGCCTCGCCGACGCCTGGAAATCGGTGAGCATGGACCCGATCACTGGCGCCAACCAAAATTCGGACAAATACTGGAAGCGCATGAAGCTAGCATTCGATGAGCACAACCTTTGTGACCCGAGGTACAACAAAACACACATGTAGCACGGTGAGAAAGCCATGACCAACCACTGGGGACTCATCCAACATGCGTGAAGCAAGTGGTACAGTCTTCTCGAGGAGGTCGAGCGCACACCCGTCAGCGGTGAGAGCATGGATGCCAAGGTACTACGCCGAACACTAGCCGAAGGCACTACTTCATGCCTATGCTGACACACTTTGCCTTGCCTGTTGAGGGCAAACCTCTAGGGTGGCCCGATCTTTCACGATTCCCTTTCAAATCGAGGATGAAGTGCGCGGGGGGGGGGGGGGGGAGGAGAGGATGAACACGACGAACGCACGCACGAAGAACACGATGAACACACAAACACACAAAACCACGATACACACCAATATCTCACGCTGACGGTGACCGGTCCGGCGTAATCCCTAGGATCGGCGTCGGGCGAAGGACTCTCTCTCGAACCGGCACGGCGAGATGGGAGACTCGGTGAGATCTTGACGTCTTGGCAAAGGGACACCGATGCCAAGACCTTGTACAACGCGGAGGCATGATGCAAACTCCAACGAGGTTTGGGATATTTGGTGCTCCTTTGTCAAAGGAGCATGAGGCAATAATTAGATAGATCCACAAGGGGTTTCCACTAATTCCAAATATCATGCCTAGGGTTTACAATGGAGGTGGGGGACTATATATAGGCCATCCACTTAAACAGGGGTACTTTAGGAATAAAAGACAAGTTCTGGACGGACTAAGGGGTACATGGGCTGAGGCCAAAGGCCTTTTCATGCACAGCATCGGTCACCGGAGACTCGTGTGGTGGACCGAGACTCGTCAGGCCGGAGATTCATGGCCTTCGGACCAGCCTCCGAAGGGGCCTTCAGATTGTCCCAGGGCCCGGCGCAGGGGTCAGACCGGAGAGTGGGCCGAGTCTCCGAGGTCTTCAGGCCGGAGACTTTGGTGGACCGGAGACTCCGGTGTGCGCAGACCCGAGACTCCGGTCTAAGCAGCTCCAGTGGCTCCTGCTCCTTGTTCTCCATCCTTGGGTGCTTGGTGATGTGTCGAGGCTTCGTACCTGATGATGCATAGAGTAGTTGCGTGAAGTAGCACACCATCCAAGGAGGTATCAAATTGGCATGAGGAGAGGAGCGAGTTCACCTTAGCTTGTAGGATTTTTGCTCGGGCACGAGTCATGGGTCCACTTGGGGGACTTGTTGGTGTAGATGTAGGAGCGTCCGTGGGACGGGCTGCATCAGCTCCCCCCTTGGGAAAGAGTCGTCCTCGACTCTTCATGGTTATCATCTTGAACATATCCATGGTAGGGTGAAAGGTCCTTGATGTTGAATGTATTGTTTGCAAGGTACTTGGAGATTGGTATGTCGATGATGTTGGCGTTGTTGTTGATTCTTTTGAGGACCTTGAAGGGACCATCTCCTCTTGGCTTGAGCTTGGAGTCGCGTTCCTTGGGGAAGCGGTCTTTGCTTAGGTGTATCCACACAAGATCACCTTCTTCAAATATCATCTCCTTCTTGTCCTTGTTTAACCTTGAAGCTTGGCGAAGGACTTGTTGTTCGATAGTAGCTCTTGTTTCTTCATGAAGTTTCTTCATAGCTTGTGCGCGCTTCTCGACCTCCATGTTTGTGCGCTCATGGAGAGGTAGTGGTAGGATGTCGAGCGCGGTGACGGGCTCGAAACCATAGACGATCATGAATGGACTTATCTTGGTTGTTGAGTGCTTGTCACGGTTGTAGGCGAACTCGGCGTGGGGAATGCATTACTCCTAATCCTTCAAGTTTTTCTTGATCAGCACACGTAGAAGAGTTCCGAGGCTTCGGTTGACAACTTCAGTTTGGCCATCAGTTTGAGGATGCGACGCAGATGAAAAGAGGAGCTTGACGCCGAGCTTGGCCATGAGTGTCTTCCATAAGTAGCTCATGAATTTGACGTCACGGTCGGAGATGATTGTTCTTGGCACACCGTGAAGACGGACGATTTCCCTAAAAAACAGATTTGCAACATGTGAAGCATCGTCGGTCTTATGGCACGGTATGAAGTGTGCCATTTTGGAAAAACGATCCACAACAACAAATATAGAATCATGACCATGCTTAGATCTAGGCAATCCTAACACGAAATCCATGCTAATGTCGGGCCAAGGGGTATGAGGAATAGGCAATGGCATATAAAGACCATAAGGGTTAGCTTGCGACTTATCTTGAACACATGTCGTGCATCGTTGAACGTAGCGCTCCACGTCACGCTTCATCTTGGGCCAAAATTAGTGATTAGAGAGCATGTCCAAAGTCTTGTCACGGCCAAAGTGACCCATAAGGCCTTCCCCATGAGATTCTTGGAGAAGCAAAAGTTGAAGCGATGACTTTGGAATGCATAACTTGTTTTGTTTAAATAGAAAGCCCTTATGCAAACAGAAATCATCAAATCCTTTGTCAATGGAGCACTTTGCAAAAATTGGTTTAAAGAATGGGTCGGAAGCATACAAAGATTTTATTTCCTCAAGACCCAACACATTGATTCAAGTCTCGTAAGAAGGCTTGTGTGCTTGCGAGACAAAGCGTCCGCAACTACATTATCTTTTCCCTTCTTATACTTGACTATGTACGGAAAAGACTCCATGAACTCAACCCACTTAGCGTGTCTCTTACTCAAGTTGGCTTGGCCTTTGAGATATTTCAGCGACTCATGGTCGGAATGTATGATAAATTCCTTGGGCCATAGGTAGTGTTGCCAAACTTGAAGGACACAAACTAAGGCAAAAAGCTATTTGTCATAAATTGGATAATTAAGGCGAGCACCATCGAGTTTCTCGTTATGGTAGGCTATAGGACGTCCGTTTTGCATAAGGACTCCTCCAATGCCAATACCACTAGCATCACACTCTATCTCAAAAGTTTTTGTGAAATCCGGTAACGCAAGGAGAGGTGCTTCAGTGAGCCTCTTTTTAAGTTCATCAAAAGCTTTTTGTTGTGCTTTGCCCCACACGAAGGTGACATTCTTTTTCGTCAACTCGTTGAGAGGGCATGCAATGGTTGAAAAGTCTTTCACAAAGCGACGGTAGAAACCAGCCAACCCATGAAAACTTCAGAGTTCACTCACATTTGTTGGGATGGGTCAATCTCGTATGTCCTTTACCTTAGAAACATCAACTTCAATTCCCTTCGAAGAAACGGCAAATCCAAGAAAAATCAACTTGTCTTTAGCAAAGGTGCACTTGGGAAGATTAGCATAAAGCTTTTCATATCGAAGGATTTGCAAAACTTCCTTGACATGTGTTATATGGTCCTCAAGTGATTTGCTATAAACAAGAATATCATCGAAATAAACAACAACACTTTTTCCAATGAGAGAACGCAAGATATGATTCATGAGACGCATGAAGGTGGATGGGGCATTAGATAAACCAAAGGGCATAACCAACCATTCATAGAGACCAAGTTTGGTCTTGAAGGCGGTTTTCCACTCATCACCTTCAGCCATGCGTAGTTGATGGTAACCACTACGAAGATCGATTTTCGAAAAAATAGTGGCTCCACACAACTCATCAAGCATGTCATCGAGACGTGGTATGGGATGTCAATAACGCACGGTGATAGCATTGATTGGACGACAGTCCATGCATAACTGTAACGTATCATCCGTCTTTGGAACAAGAATCACGGGTACGACACTTAGACTAGTGCTAACTTGGATCAATCCTTTGGAGACGAGTTAGTTGATTTGACGTTCAATCTCCTTTGTCTCCTCCGGGTTCGTGCGGTAAGCGACGCGGTTGGGAAGTGGTGCACCAGGGATGAGGTCAATGCAATGTTCGATGCCGCAAAGAGGAGGTAGTCTAATATCCGACCAAATCCAACTCACCTCTAATAGCAGTTTTAGCTGTAATTCCCAGCTGCACTCAACCCTACCTTGATTATCTGGTAGATGGCAAATTACCCGAAGACGAGGTCCTGAGCCGGCAGATTATCCGACGAGCGAAAGCCTATACTATAGTTAAAGGTGAGCTCTATAAGCGGAGTGTATCTGGGGTTTTTCAGCGCTGCGTATCTCCGGAAGGAGTGGAAATCTTAAGAGAAATCCACGAAGGCGAGTGAGGTCATCACGCTGTAGCCAAATCTTTAGTGGCAAAAGCTTTTAGACACGGATTTTTCTGCTTACTCGCAAGATGCTTAACGATTAGTCAAGACATGCAAAGGCTGCCAAAAGTACGCCAAACAAGCTTATGTTCCGGCTGATCAGCTGCGAACAATACCTATAACATGGCCTTTTGCGGTCTGGGGGCTTGATATGGTAGGACCATTTAGACGTGCTCCAAGTGGATTTACTCACCTCTTGGTGATGGTGGATAAGTTCACAAAGTGGATTGAGGCTAAACCCGTCACTAGTTGTGATGGAGCAACAGCCAAAAGATTTGTCGAGGATGTTATAATCCGGTATGGTTATCCGCATAGCATCATCACGGACAACGGGAGTAACTTTTCTATGGGAGAATTGGCTGAATTCTGCAATGAGCAAAATATTCGGCTTGACATTGCGCCAGTCGCACATCCATAGGCTAACGAACAAGTCGAAAGAGCAAATGGTTTAATCCTACAAGGCCTAAAACCGAGACTCGAAGCACCACTACGACGTGCTGCGGGGGCTTGGGCAGAGGAATTACCCTCTGTAATATGGAGTTTACGAACAACTCCGAACAGGTCAACCGGATACACACCTTTCTTCTTGGTCTATGGCGCATAAGCAGTTCTTCCTAGTGATTTGATTCACACTTCTTCTAGAGTGGCCACGTATATTGAAGAGGATGCCGAGATTTCTCGACAAAATGATCTCGACTTGGTCGAAGAAGTTCGCGTCATTGCTGAGATGAGATCAATAGCCTATCAGTAGAAGTTATGCAAGTATCATAGCCAGAGAGTCAAAAACAGATCTTTCAATAAAGGTGATTTGGTTCTCCGGCTTGTGCAACAAAGAAATCACAAACTTTCCCGAGTATGGGAAGGGCCCTTTTTAGTTAGTCGAGTATTGCACAATGGTTCATACTACTTAACTAACATGAGGCCAGTCAAAGAAAGACCTGCTACTAAGAAGAGAAAGAGAGCTGGAGGCAGTACAAATCCGGATGAGTTAGACAGACCATGGAATATTGCTCAGCTACGTCCCTTTTATTCTTAGTTTATCCTTCTTTATAAACATATATATGTACATGTTCTGTGAGAAATAAAAGTCTTGGTTGCCTCAAGTTTTTTCTGAGAAGTTTTTACCATCTTATTTCTTAATGATCATGTCATAGTCGAAAATCCCAGAATACTTGAAAGTACTTTATGCTCATGTTTGTTCTGGTTTAGATTTCCGATTCTAAAAATGCTACCTTCGGGTATAACTCTAAAGTTTCTAGTCTATACTTTGGTTATTTGTCTGATTGCCGGATGCGGGTATTTTCCGAGTAGTGAATTGTTGGTACTAGAAGCCGGCTTTGTTTCCGAGTTTAAACTGGTTTAGCAATTGAGCTCCGTTGCTCGAGAAAGTTTCCGTGCAGAAGGTTTAGCCGACTCACGAAAGGGACGAGGCGGAAAGCCAGATAAACGATAAGTATAGACGAAAAAGTATAAGTGTTTATGTAAACATTTCAGGCACACAAAAATTTTAAAGCCAAAAAGTGCTGAATAGATCAGAAGCTTAGCACTAGCAAAATTTGTTGGAGATATGCCCAAGAGGCAATAATAAAGTGGTTATTATCATATCTTCATACTTATGATAAATGTTTACATACCATGCTATAATTGTATTAACCGGAAACATTAATACTTGTGTGATTTGTAAACTAAAATAAGAGTCCCTAGTAAAGCCTCTTGTTAAACTAGCTTGTTGGTTAATATATGATCATTGTTTCCTGATCATGAACATAGAGATGTTATTAACAACAGGTTCATATCATTAGGAGAATGATGTGATGGACATACTCCTATAGATAAGCGTAGCATAAAGATCAAGTCATTTCAATAGTTCAATTGCTATATGCTTTCTGATACATAGTAACCTAATTCCTTCGACCATGAGATCATGCATATCACCTTTACCGGATGGATGCTTTGATGTCATCAAACACCACACCGTAATGTGGGTGGCTATAAAAGTGGCATTGAGTGTTCGGAAAGTATTGGTTGAAACACATGGATCAAGAGTGGGATTTGTCCATCCATATGACGGATAGATATACTCTGGGCCCTCTCGGTGAAATGTCATCCAATTAGCTTGCAAGCATGTGACTGGCTCACAAGGGATCACATATCACGGGAACGAGAAAAGAGTACTTATAGGTAACGAGGTTGAACTAGTTATGCAGAGATACCGACGATCATAACCTCGGATAAGTAAACTATCGTGAGACAAAGGGAAATTGGTATCGTATGTAAGTGGTTCATTCGATCGCAAAGTAATCAGAAATATGTGGCCATATGAATTTCAGATTCCTCTATTGGTTATTGATCGAGAAGTGTCTCGATCATGTCCGCATAATTCACGAACCGTAGGGAGACACACTTAAGGATTCGACGTTGTTTTGAGTAGTTATGGTATTATGAGAAAGAGACCGAATGTTGTTCGGAGTCTCGGATGGGATCCGGGATATCACGAGGAGATCCGGAATGGTCCGGAGAATAAGATTCATATAAGGAAAGTCCCATTTCGGAGTTGGGGAATGGTTCCGGTGTTTTCATCGGGAACATTCTAGAAGGTCCTGAATGTCCCAAGACCGGGGAAGGGTACATGAATGTGTCATTGTAAGTTGGAATGATTGCATCATGTACTAAGTGTTCTTGCTGTCCCAAATAAAGGATTAAATTAAATCCTAAATTGAAAAGTCAAACGGCTAGTTTGAAAGTCAAACGGCAATTTTGGGAAGTGGAAAAAGAGGAGGAGGTGAAGCCGAGTTGGGGAAGGAGTCCTCCCCAAGCCGGCGCCCACCTGCCGACTTGGGGAGGAACTCCTCCCCTTGGCCGGCCAGCCCCTCCCACCTATATAAGGAGGGGCAGGGCTCCCTCCTAACACACACAAGTTCCTATCTTCTACCTCCGGTTTAGAGCCGTTTTGGTTTAGAGCTTCTAATTGCTTTAGCCAGTGGTTTAGAGCCTTCTAATTGGTTTAGAGCCTTCTAATTGGTGTGTCTAATTACTAGACCACTAATATCCTCTCTCATAAGCTCCACCATACTGACCGCTTAAGGCGAAGCCATGGGATCTCCCTCTACTTGGGTACCACGCCGTTGTCAGCCGAATCGCAAGGAGAGTGCTACAACCTCCGCTGCCTGCTGAACAAGGAGAGGAAGGTCTTCACGAGTACCGAACGTGTGACCGATCTGGAGCGCTTTGAACGTGGCGCTGGAAGGATCATCTACGCGATCTTGAGATCGGAAAGAGTGCGACTACATCACCCACGAGAATCGCTCTCGTTAACCGCTTTGGAATCTTCGAGGGTGAGTTCCTCTATCGACTGCTGCTACAATCTAGTAGATAGATCTTGGCTTGTTT
Organism: Avena insularis; assembly: GCA_023614405.1. Taxonomy (NCBI): domain Eukaryota; kingdom Viridiplantae; phylum Streptophyta; class Magnoliopsida; order Poales; family Poaceae; genus Avena; species Avena insularis. The sequence goes on along the minus strand of CM042696.1, from coordinate 34,211,673 downwards.
GTTTGTATGCGATAGAAAATTTTTGTTTTCCATGCTACGAACCCACAAAGGGTATCAGAGCCGTGTCTATATGTAGATCTCAGACAGTAGAACACAATGGTCATTGTGGGGCATTGATGCTTTTATTGTAGATTGCTTTTGTGTACTTTGCATCTAGCGGTATGTTGGGATGAAGCGGCCGGCTAACCTTACATGACATCGTTCATGAGACTTGCTCCACTCTTGACATCCAACTTTTATTGCATAAGTGGCTCTGCGGGTGCCTGTTTCTCCTAGCATAGTTAAGATCCAATTTACAACGGGTAATCAACAATGCTAGTATCAATGTTGTGGTTCTTGTTCTTAAGTTAGAACTACACTTATTGAAAGCCCCAAACCACGTAAAATATGCAAAGAAAGTAGAGGCGTCTAACTTTGTTTTGCAGGTGTCTGATGATGTGATATGGCCATGATTGTGATTATATTTGATGTATGCAATGTTCCTTATTATAAGTTGGCAACCGGGAGCCATATGGTTGTCTTTAATTTCGTTAAGACCTGCGTGTCTATTCAAAATAGTTGTAATAGTTGAAGCTGGTGGACGACAACCATGAAGAAGCCGCCATTGACCTTGATGCTATGCGGTGATGATGGAGATCATGTTCGTGCTTGAAGATGGAGATCGAAGCACAAAGAAGAAAGGCCATATCATATCACATATTATGAATTGCTGATGTTAATCCTTTATGCATCTTGTATTGCTTAGTAGACGACGGTAGCATTATAAGATGATCCCTCATGCACATAAATTTCAAGTTCTAAAGTGTTCACCCTTAGTATGCACCGTTGCCAAAGCTTGTCGCTCAAGCACCACGTGATGATCGGGTGTCTTTGATTCCGGTGAATACAACGTAATCAAGCCAGATTTGCTTATGCGGTAGCTAAGGTTTGATCTTGACGAGCCTAGCATGTAAAGACATGGCCTCAGGAACACGGATTACCGAAAGGTAGAGCATGAGTCATATAGTAGATATGATGAACATGTTGATTGTTCGCCATTGAAACTATATCAGCTCTCGTGATGATCGGTTTTGATGTGGTGGATTTGGTTCGTGTGATCACTAAAACAATGTGAGGGATATTGTTTTAAGTGGAGTTCACCTAGATTAATTTAATTATTAATTAGAACTCAATTTATCATAAACTAAAATCAAAGTGAATTTGCATAGTTGTTGTAATCATTGGCATCCGCTACCACCTTGCGCTTAGTTTTAATTGAGATGATAGAACTATAGAATTCTGGTTAGTTACTTTACGAACTGGTATCGTATTGTTTTGAAGTGTTAATCTAAAGTTTAAAAGTCCTATTGCAAACTTTCAAGAAGTTCGGTTACTCCATAAAGTTTAATAATTAGTATTAAAACAAGAGTGACAATTCCAAGTGTTAGTGTTTGAGTATCATGTTTGTCTCCATGATTCTTGATATTCAAAAGATTATCTTAATATCAAGGTTATCTAGGATCTGAAAGAGTTGTTTCAGAAACCATGATGTGTGGAAGATATTGTGATATCTGAAACAAAGTTTTGGTTGCAACATGATAAAGTATAATATGGCAAAGTTCATGTTCTCATATTTGGATGAGAATTTGCAAAAGGTTGGAGACACTAGTTGTCCTAATCTTCCAAAAGGTTTTGGAGAGCAACATTATACTCGTGATTCAATTGCTACAAGCTAAAGTAGCTAGATCATGGATAAGTCCATGATGAGGGTGAATATTTGATGTAGGTAAAATGTTTACTACACCAAGAGATTACTAAAGAAAGGAATTTGAAAGAACACCAAATATTTGATAATGGTGATCTACTTCAAAGTGCAAGTTCAAAGACATTGGTATTTAACTATACACGCTTTGGATTATGTGTCATATGTATGACTCCACTATTGATGTTGATAGATTCTTTCAAACAGAAAAGGAAATACTGAAAGAGAATCTCATAAGTATATGGCAGAAAAGAAAAGACTAGAATTGTTCAGTTTAAGTATATAGATGATATACATGTTATGGCTATATTCTTTGCTTATTAAACGATGTGGTTCTTAAGTATTTTGATACTGAATTTGTTGGTATGAATCGTCATACGAAACAACACAATTCATGAACTACAATGGCCTAAGTAACTAGCAAAAGAATATGTGATGATGTTCATCAAGAACAAAATAAAGGGTTATTGTGTTGCTCGTTAAACATCAAAAGCTTGCCTTCAAGATTTGTTTTATCAGGTATTATGAGAACAAAAGGGTTGTTCAAATAATTGCCGTAATCCATAAAAGATGGATGATTCGCAAATCTCGTTGGAGACATCACATCCATAAAACTAGTGCTAAAAATGTCGAAAGACAAATTGATTGAAAGATCACTTAGGAAGTGACATCGCCGTTTAAATTATATTGGAAAGAAAACATGAAGAAAATCCATATGGATGGAATTTTGGAGTCTATTTGATTTTGATCAAATGACGTTTGTGAAACTTTCCTAAAGATAATTAAAACTTCGTTCATAGGCCAAAAGGGAACGATGGACTAGCTTATTGGAACTTGTACATATTGTTGTACGAAATCCATTATGTGTAGTCAAGAGTGATGGATTTCAACTTCATATGCTTTCTCCGAAAATTTGAGTGAATATATGAATATTTACTTAATAAGGATGAAGTATGAAATATTTGAAAAGTTCAAAAGACTTTCAAGATGAAGTGCAAAATCATTGTAACAAGAATATGAATAGTTTATGATAAGATCATAAAGGAAGATATTTGAATTACAAGTTTAGCATAATACCTAAGATTTAAGGAATCGGTCCGTGGATTTGCATTTCCCGAAACACCATAAGAGTATGGAGCGTTCGAGATATGTAATTAAACCTTGTTTGACATGGTAAGATCGAAGGTATAATTCATAAAACTGCTATTATATTTTAAAGATTAAAAGACTTTAGAGACTACCGTTTTCCACTAAAAGAGCTCCATCATAATCCGCTGAAATGACACCATATAAGGTTATGGTTTGGGATAAAACCCAAGTAGTCCTTTCTTAAAACATTGGTATGCTATGCATAAGAAAGATGTGTGCAACCAAAGTCGGATAAACCTGTCTTTGTATAAATGTTAAGTATTCCTCCATAAACACCGGAGACAAAAGTGTTTGTCGCTTAGAACGTCAAGTTTCTTTGAGAAGGAATTTTTCGTGAAAAGTTAAGTGGGAGGACAATAGAACTTTGATAAGGTTAAAGGAACCTTAGCTATATGTGCAGAGTTGCGCAGCGCCGAAAAGTGTTCCGGAGGCAGCAACAAAACTCATGGCTCACGTACCTCAAAGGTTGTGGTCACGGAGATCCAAGTTCCTATTGAAACAAGTAGGTCGGATGAACAATCAAATACCAAGATTTGAGGGTTGAATCATTATTTGAGAATAATGAACCTACTACATGCAAAGAAGCAATGATGGGCCTTGACTCCGTCTAATGGCTTGAAGCCATAAAATCCGTGATAGTTCCATACACGAGAAATCAAGTTTTGAACTTGAAGGACCCTCGAGAAAGGTGTAAGACCTTACAGTTGTGTTTGGATCTATAAAGAAATAGACATGGATGTTTCACATCTATGAAATAGTCGACATGTTGGGAAAAAGTTCTCAACAATGTTCAAAGGTTATGTGACAAGATTTGATCATCATAGTGATATTTAGTCTAGATGGATTAATGTAGCAACCACTACATATAATTTTGTTATATGGTAGTTGAATAAACAAAACAAGTTCTTCTAATAGAATCGTTACCTAGGACATGTGCATAACACGGTCCATAGGGTTTTGTTAATTCAAAGGATGCTAAGAGCATATGCAAACTTCAATGGTTAAAGTGAGCATCGCGGAGTTGGAATCTTCACTGTGATGAAACTGTTAAAGGAGTTTAAAAGTTCATTAGAGACAATGAAGATGCTTGCATTTGCAAGAAATTAAGTGGGAGCGCTAAAACATATTTCTAATACATTATGTGGAGGACATATTGTTGATTGGAAATGATGTATCTTTTATTAACACATATTAAGAATTTCATCCCGATGAAAGACTTAGGCAAAACCCAAATATTTGGCATCAATAGACGCTAATATGGTTGTGTAAGTACATAGACAAGATATTGAATGAGTTCAATATAGAAACTACAAGAGAGGTTCTTGTCGCACAGAAAGGATTGAATGAGTTCAATGTTGATGATATATTCAAGTGTATTGACATTTGGTAAAGTGAAACAAATAATCAAGTATAGATTGATGCTTGATGTATGAAATCACAAAGAATATTTATATCAATCATACTGTGATATGTACAAATCCAGATATGTCCTATGCTCTAAATGTTGTGAGCATATACCAGAATGATTCGTAAGATGATCATTGGACAATAGTAAGGATATTCTTATGATCTTTTGGAAGAACTAAGAGTATAATATTTGTAGAAGTGACAAATAGATGGTTAGTTCATTGTAAAAGTACTACATTGATACTAGATTTGTCACAAAATACAAATTAAGTTTATCTCAATCTAAAACTAAAGGTGGCACAATATAATGGAAAGTGAGTTCCATAATGGATTTGGATGAGTTCCAAAGTTAAGACATTGTGACAGATACTACAACAAAAGGCTAAGTATATGACTGCTATAATAGCAGCTAAAGAGGGCATTTGTGTCAAGTAGTTTGTTATCAAACTAGGTGTAGTTCACAGTGGGATAATACTATGAAGATATATTGTGCGACAATATTATCAACATGTTTTAACCCCAAAGAGCTAAAGGTCACACCGAAAGACCAAATTTATACAAAGCCATCTCATTAGAGAATGAGTGATGCGAGAGACGCAAATACATGCAATTACACACGGACCGAAGTGTCGATCCTAGATCAGTTAACCACTAGCAATCGTGTACATACAACACCGAGAAAGCCATAGGTGTTGAAAACACAAAGGTTTGAAACTAGATTATTGACTCTAGTGCAAGTGGAGACTGTTGGAGATATGCCCAAGAGGCAATAATAAAGTGGTTATTATCATATCTTCATACTTATGATAAATGTTTACATACCATGCTATAATTGTATTAAGGAAACATTAATACTTGTGTGATTTGTAAACTAAAATAAGAGTCCCTAGTAAAGCCTCTTGTTAAACTAGCTTGTTGGTTAATATATGATCATTGTTTCCTGATCATGAACATAGAGATGTTATTAACAACAGGGTCATATCATTAGGAGAATGATGTGATGGACATACTCCTATAGATAAGCGTAGCATAAAGATCAAGTCATTTCAATAGTTCAATTGCTATATGCTTTACGATACATAGTAACCTAATTCCTTCGACCATGAGATCATGCATATCACCTTTAGGATGGATGCTTTGATGTCATCAAACACCACACCGTAACAGGTGGCTATAAAAGTGGCATTGAGTGTTCGGAAAGTATTGGTTGAAACACATGGATCAAGAGTGGATTTGTCCATCCATATGCGGATAGATATACTCTGGCCCTCTCGGTGAAATGTCATCCAATTAGCTTGCAAGCATGTGACTGGCTCACAAGGGATCACATATCACGGAACGAGAAAAGAGTACTTATCGAACGAGGTTGAACTAGGTATGCAGAGATACCACGATCATAACCTCGGATAAGTAAACTATCGTGAGACAAAGGGAAATTGGTATCGTATGTAAGTGGTTCATTCGATCGCAAAGTAATCGAGAAATATGTGGGAGCCATATGAATTTCCAGATTCCTCTATTGGTTATTGATCGGAGAAGTGTCTCGATCATGTCCGCATAATTCACGAACCGTAGGGAGACACACTTAAGGATTCGACGTTGTTTTGAGTAGTTATGGTATTATGAGAAAGAGACCGAATGTTGTTCGGAGTCTCGGATGGGATCCGGGATATCACGAGGAGATCCGGAATGGTCCGGAGAATAAGATTCATATAAGGAAAGTCCCATTTCGGAGTTGGGGAATGGTTCCAGTGTTTTCATCGGAACATTCTAGAAGGTCCGAATGTCCGGCACTCCGGGGGGGGAAGGGTACATGAATGTGTCATTGTAAGTTGGAATGATTGCATCATGTACTAAGTGTTCTTGCTGTCCCAAATAAAGGATTAAATTAAATCCTAAATTGAAAAGTCAAACGGCTAGTTTGAAAGTCAAACGGCAATTTTGGGAAGTGGGAAAGAGGAGGAGGTGAAGCGAGTTGGGGAGGAGTCCTCCCCAAGCCGGGCGCCCCACCAAGCCGAGTTGGGGAGGACTCCACCTCCCTTGGCCGGCCAGCCCTCCCACCTATATAAGGAGGGGCAGGGCTCCCCTCCTTACACACACAAGTTCCTATCTTCTACCTCCGGTTTAGAGCCGTGTTGGTTTAGAGCTTCTAATTTCTTTAGCCAGCGGTTTAGAGCCATCTAATTGGTTTAGAGCCTTATAATTGGTGTGTCTAATTTCTAGACCACAAATAGCCTCTCTCATAAGCTCCACCATACTTGACATCGGCTTAAGGCGGCCATGGATCTCCTCTACTTCCTGTACCACGCCACAGGCCGGAATCGCAAGGAGAGTGCTACAACCTCCGCTGCTCGCTGGAACAAGGGAGAGGAAGGTCTTCGTCGAAACCGAACAACGGTGACCGATCAGGGAGCGCTGCTAACGCGGGCGCTGAAGGATCGTCTACGCGATCTTGAGATCGGAAAGAGTACGACTACATCACCCACGAGAATCTGCTCTCGTTAACCGCTTTGGAATCTTCGAGGGTGAGTTCCTCTATCGACTCGTTGCTACAATCTAGTAGATAGATCTTGGCTTGTTTGTTTGTATGCGATAGAAAATTTTTGTTTTCCATGCTACGAACCCCTACAAAATTATAGTACTGCATATTTATAGACCCATCATGTTTTTCAGAATAATACAAATGTTTCTAGCAATCTATGATGCAGGAGGAGAGGAAGGAGCTTTCGGCTCGCTAGATACATCGCCTTGATATCGTTCAGAGATGTCTAGATCCGATACGGTCTGTTCATCGTCAGAAATTTCTGCTGATTCTTCGGGAGGCGGAGGCGGCGTGTCCACCGGGTGAAGAAGGGAGTGTCGTAGCTGGTTAGATCAGCTACATGGCACCCATATCCGGCACAGGAGTCCATGATCGCATTGATGTCTTGCTCCTGACCGTCTTCATCCACTATAGAATACCCTCTGGTCACTTTCCATATCTCCATGCTTCCATGGTGGCTCATGACCATGGTGAGAGCGTTCTGCACCGCGGATCACGCGTAGGACATATTCCAATCCTGGACAAGTGATGGCTCAATGCACGACGCCTAGAAAAATGCTTGATGGCGGTGTTGATGTAGAGCTCGTTGGGAACCCCAAGAGGAAGGTATGATGAGCACAACAACAAGTTTCCCTCAGTTATGAAACCAAGGTTTAATCGAACCAGTAGGAGCAAGGAAACACCCCAAAGGTGTTACTAGCTGAGCTTTGGCAGGGCGCACTACCGGTGCTAGTAGCAACGTGGAGACCTGCACAACACAACCACAGAACTTTGTCCCCAACTTGCGATGAGGTTGTCAATCTCACCGTGTTTTGCGGAAAACAAAGGATTAAACGTATCGAATGGAAAGAAGTAAAAGTTTGCAGAAAGTAAACACAAAGAAGTAAATAGTTTGTAGATTGTATGTAAAGAAAGGACCGGGATCCATAGTTCACTAGAGGTGGCTCTCCTTAGATAGATAACATGCTGGGTGAACAAATTACAGCGGGGCAATTGACAAACATCGAGAAAGCAATACATGCATATACTAATCATATTGACTCCTTTGAGACTTGATTGGGCATTACAACATTATACATAGACCGCCATCCAACTGCATCTATGACTAATAATCCACCTTCAGGTTATCATCCGAACCCCCTCTAGTATTAAGTTGCAAGCAACAGATTATTGCTTTACGAACTGCATGTAAAGTAAACAATACGATTGTTCTATGAACAAAGGATTGTTGTTTTCTCCCTAGTAGCAACAACACATCTAGTACCTTAGAGATTTCTGTCACTTCCCCAGATTACCAGAGGCATGAACCCACTATCGAGCATAAATACTAACTCTTGGAGTTGCTAGCATCTACTTGGCCAAGATAGCTACTAACAACGGAAAGCATGCAAGATCACAAATAACAAAGACATGATAGAATCAATAATCAATCTAAAATAGCATCATCCATCGGATCCCCGCAAACACAACATGTAAGAATTACAAATAGATGATCTTGATCATGAACGGAGCTCACAAGATCTAAACATGAGAGCACAAAGGAGGAGAACCAGCCATCTAGCTACTACATGAATCCGTAGTCCAAGGATGAACTACTCACGCATCACACCGGAGGCTTGCATGGTGATGAAGAAGGCCTGTGGTGAATTCCCTCTCTAACGGTGCCGGAAGAGCTTAGATCCCTCCGATCTAGGGATGGAGATGACAATGCCATGCACTCTTTTGTGGATTTTTGATTGGGCACTTAGGGTTTTCGTCCCGAGGGCAATATATAGTCGAAAGGAGAGGCCGAGGGGGTGCCGGGAGCGACCACACCACCCCCTGGCACGGGCCAGGCCTGGCCGCGCGACCAGGTGGTGTGGTGGCCCCGCCCTCTCCGCCTCGTGACGGCACTTGATGACATCCGGAAAATAGGCACTTTGGCTTTCGTCCCGTCAATTCCGAGAATATTCATTTTCGACTTTCACGGAACCAAAAACAGCAGAAAACAGTAGGCACGTGGCTCTTGTTAATAGGTTAGTCCAAGAAATCATATGAAAATTACTCCAAAGTTGGAACAAAACACAAGAAAGTGGACAAAACCAAGCATGGAACATCAAAAATTATAGGTACATTTGCAATGTATCAACAAGCTGCAGCATATCCTTCACCTTGTCCCGCACCTGAAAATCCGACATGCTATGCATATCCGGAACCTTGAGAGCTTCGCCAATATCCTCAAGGGATTGGTGGAAGTCATGAAGTAAATCACCGACTTGGGTAAGCCGGTGGGTGCGAGGCTCGGCACAGATGGAGTCCGTCAAGTTCAGCGGACCTATACACAAAAATAGTTAAAAAATCCGACATTGAAAGAAGTCGAAGAAAAGTAAACAAATCAGACAGATGGAACATACCGAAGATGACGTCGTCAACTTTGGTCTTCTCTTCCCGAAGACTCTAGAGTTCAGCCCGGAGCGCCTCGGAAAGGTCCTTCTCTCTGCACAGCTCATTATTGAGGTCCGAGATTTTCTGATCTTGAGCAGCAATCTTGCGATCACTCTCGTCAGTAGCCATGGAGGAGGATTCGAGAACTTGAGCGATGCTTTTCTCATGATCCGCCTTGAGCTTATCTAGCTCTTGGCGAAGTTCTTTGTTCTCCACCACCAAGGTTTTGAGGTTCTCGGCCTCTTCAATCATAGCGCATGACTGTTTCACCAGCGCTGTAAGTCAAAAAAGAACAACAGTTCAGGAAAAAATTTGACTGTGAAAACATGAAAGACAAGGTTTGAGTCTCAGAATGTTTACCCTCGGCCTCATCCTTGGAGACCTTCAGCTCAGCATTTTCAAGTCGGAGAGATCTGATCTCTCTCCGCTTGTTGCAGATATTCTTCAACAAATCCTGGTTATATGAATTAACTTTCTGTAAGTCAGAATACCCAGTCGAAGTCTCATCAAGACTCGGGCTAATATTGTTACTAATATCAGCACGAGCCTTGGGGGCTACACTAGTTCATTCTTTGGCATCCTAAGGAAGCATAAACTCGGATTAAATATCCTAATTTATGCTTGGGGGCAAGAGGATATGATATACAATAAAGAAAAACGTGAGTTAGAATTCCGACTTACATGATGTTCATGCGTGAGCTTGCTCAAACATATGTTCACCTCGGTGGAAACTTTCTCGGCGAGGGTGAGTGGAATAATCGGAGGTGGTGGAAGCACACCAGCTCTAAGTCCCTCGTCGCAAATGCGAACTTGTTCAAGAAGGTCGGAGTACTTGATGTCTTCCGCCTCTTGCGCTTCTTCTTTGGCAAAGAGATTTCTCTTCTCCAGGCATTGCACCAGCCACCGGATCTCTTCATGATTTCCGGGACAAGCCAAACTTGGCAAGACCCGGGTTGTTGAGAAGGTTTTCGGCAAAGATCTCTGCCGAGGGATCATTACCCAAAGAGAGTTCACCCTTATCTAAACCTGACTCACTCGTGGTGACGTCAGTTTGTGATTCAAGGATCACTGGCTCCGTTGAAGGAGCCAGATCTTCTGCGACATTCGGCGAAGGAGTGATCACCGACATTGCAGAGAATTGGGGGGCAGGAGTCGGAGGAGCCACGGCAGGGGAAGCTATGGTCAGCTTCATCTGTCGCAGGGGCTTCGAAGAAGTTCCCTTCCCCTTACCCTTGAGGAGCTGCTTAGCTCTGAGAATGTAATAGAGTCGAAAACATTACATCTCGGAAGAAAATTCGAGAAAGGTACAAAGGCGAAAAGTTGTGTTGAAAGTTACCTCTTCACGACGGGCACCTCCTTTGTGCCAACAACCACTGTCGGAGCCTTGCGCTTCTTGGGCACAATGTCCGGCAATGGGACCAATTCAGCCTCCTGAGAAAACTCTGGAGGATATCCCTCGAGCGGAGCAAATTCCGACTCAGGGAGGTCGTCAAGCTAAAAAGAAGAAAACATATCAGTATTGCGATATAACTTAAAGAATGAAACACATGAAAAGGTTTATTATTAAGAGATTACCGGCACAGCAGGGTTTTCCGCTGTGTGCATATCCAGAGAAACCTCCAGGATTCTCCTCTCGATCCGCTCCCTTATCAGCCATTTAATCTGGCTTATATAACCTTGCGAGGTATAGGCTTTGGGGCTGATGCGGAGGGAATCCTTTTTGGACGATGTGATGGAGTGCATCAGTCGGTCTCCGTGGTACTGAAGGTGTTGGATCCGGCGTGACACCCAACATTGGACCAAGTCGGATCCCTTCAGTCCTTTGTGTTTGATCAGATATTCGATCCGCCTCTTGTCGAGGATCAGATCGTCACTGAGAGACGGAGGTGCCTTGTCCCAAGACGGTTGGGCCGTGGCGGGTCCATCTATGAAAGCCGGCAAAGCAGTGGCTTTGCCGAGAGCCGGAACATCTTTGTGATAAAAGAAGGTGGCTGACCATTGTTTGACCGAGTCACTGGCTAGAATCTTTGGATAGGCGCGATCACGCCTAACCGAAAAGCTAATTGTACCGGTAATATAAGGATTACCGGTCGTGATAGAATTTCTCCGGACATGGAAGTAGTACCGGAATAAGGTAAGACTCGGCCTAATGCCGAGAAATCCCTCGCACAAGGCCGCGTAGGTGCTCATCTCTAGGAGGGAGTTGGGAGGAAGATGGTGAAGTTGAACACTATAGTGATCTATCACATCGGAAAAGAATTCCGAGGGAGGAAATGACAAACCTCTGTTGAGGTGGGTGCCAAAGTGTACCAACTCGTCGACGCGCAGGTTGGGGATGGTCTCGCCGGAGCCGCTCCGCCAGTCGCCGGCACGGAGGAGCCCTTCTTTCTCCATGTCGCGGAGCTTCTCGTCGTCCAGCACGCAGGGGATCCAGACCCCGCGATAGCTTTCCTTCTCTGCCGCCGTCTCCACCATCGCCGCTGCCGCAGCCAAGCCGGAAGATGAAGACGAAGCCATTCTTCTGGAGCGCAGGTGACCTTAGATGGGCGATGCTGGGAGTTTTGGGAAGCAGGGAAGCTTTGTGCGCGAGGGAGATTTGGGGGAGAAGAAACGGCGAGGGAACAGGTGAAGAGAGATGAAGAAGAATCCTCACCTCTTATATCCACCTAACTGCGCCAAGATTCGTGCAAATGACACTGTGTAACCGCCACACGTCGTGGAAGGAACTAGGAAGGACCCTCGCGATGATTGCGTCGCCTCGATCTCTGCGTATGCATTAAAACGGTGCCTCAGTTCCGCGAACGGCGGGCCCACCAACGGTCATGCTAACAGGATGTTTGTCAGGTGACGTGACTTGACCATGAAGAGTGTCAGATGATGTCAGAGACCAATTTCTGGCTTAGTTTGAAATCAAGCTGGAAAATCCGAGTAACATGCTGATAGGTCCAACTTATTTTGAGACCCTGATCATATTTTTTGTTGTAAAGTTTCAGGAACCCTTCAAGATTCTGCAAGCCAAAGATCAAGCTAGACGATGATGAATCCGACTTTGGATCTTGGAGACTTCTGGGGGCTGCTGTTGGGGATATACTTTCCGGGTATCCTCACAGTTCCTCACTGACCAGGGTGGACCACTTTGGGTTAGAGCTTTGCTTCACGGGCGGCCTAGTCAGGGAGAAGAGATGGAGTCCAATCCGGCTACGGGAAGGCCCAGAAGACTTACCAACTTAGGCCCATAGTGTTACTTGTAGTTCAAGATGTACTCTGTAACCGACTCTTAGTCGTAGCCGGATAGATCTCTCCTGTAAAACCTAGGCCGGATATCTATATAAGCCGTCCTAGGGAGAGCCTTTAGGGCACCTACCCTCATAGTCTACAAACTCGCAAAGGCGAACCCTTGTAACCCATATTCCGGCTCTATCGTATTACTGGATTGCTAGCAGGAGTAGGATCTGTCCAAAGCCGACGGATTCGAACCTGGGTAAACTTGTGTGCTCACCGTCTCGGAACACCGTACGTCTCACACCCCTCTCTTCTGCACGCCTCGAGGACCCCCTCATGGAGTACTTGTCATCAATCCGACGACACATGTGGAAGCTCTTCGGGGAACACATCCTTGAATTCCTGCAAAACATTCATCAAAGATGGAGGAACATTGGTTAATTCATTAGTTCCTTGTGCTAGTCCCTTGTAAAGGAGGACATAGTGCAAGATGGATGGGTTGTTCCGAACATCTCTCATCTCACTTTTGGTGGCAAGGAGAACACTCTTAGTTTTTCCACTCGAGTTTGGCTTGTGGCTCTCACTCACTATGAGGTGGTTCTCTCTCTCACCGCTCTCCTCACAAGTAGGTGTTGTGCTTTGTGCCCTCGCTAAAGCCTTTGCATTGTCCGCAATTATTTGGCTAGGAGTCATCGGTTGCAAAACACATGTTTTGTTGAGCCATTTGAAGGTGTATACATTGGTGCGACCATCATGTTGAGCAGCCTTGTCAAATTGCCATGGTCGACCAAGAAGCATGTGGCAAACTGTCATAGGAACCACATCACACTCCACCGTATCTTTGTAAGGACCAATGGCGAAAGAGACCGATGCAGTATGCTTGATCTTCATGGACCCTTGGTCACTTAGCCATTGCACGTGGTAGGGGTGCTTGTGCGGATGGAGGGTGAGATTGAGCTTCTCACACAACTAGGTGCTAGCAAGGTTGTGGAAACTCCCTCTGTCAATGATCACCTTGATAGATTTTCCATTGATGCCGGCTCGTGTTTGGAAGATATTGGAGCATTGGTCTTCATGCTCTTGTGCTTGAGTGGTCAAGATCCTTGTGACGACAAGCGATGGACTTGCATCATGTTCACACATGAGGAGTTCTTGATCATCTTCCACTCGTTGCCTTGCCATTGCTTCCTTGACATGGGCATCAAATTCATCTTCACTCAAGTACTCTTCATCACCATTGTCATGGATGAACAAGACTTTATTGTTTCCACATTCGGCCGACTTGTGTCCTTTACCTCCACACTTGTAGCATTCACCATTGAAAGGTGTATCACTCTTTGCTTGTTTGCCACTTGGGGGAAGTTTTCCTTGCGGAAGTGTGGGTTTGAAGGAAGGCTTGGAGGTACTTGAGGAGCTTCCATTGAAAGTTGTTGGTGTAGCGGTGATACGTCCATTTTGCACCACTATTCTATGTCTTAATTCACTATTATTCATTGATATATTTCATATTGACAGGTGATACTTATGTTATTTCATCTATTTTTGCATGGTTGATGACTTTTGGAGCATGGACCGCTGCAACAGATTCGATGGAAAAGGTGCTGTTTGGAGGCAAAATTCGCGAAGATTAGAAAATCCAGGAAAATATACGGAAAATCCTATTTTTCCAGAAGACTCAGGATGCCAGAAGATGGAGTGGAGGTGGGCCACAGGGGGCCCACACCACCCCATGGCGTGGGCAGGCCTAGGCCGCGCCTAGGAGTGGTGTGGCCACCCTGGCCCACTCCAGCCTCTCCTCTCTGGCGTATATCAACCTCCCGAAACCCTAAGACTCGGGGAGCAACCACAGAAAGATTTCGCCGCCTCTGCGGGGGCGGAAAACACCGAGAGAGAAAGATCTCTCCGGCAGACAGATTTCTGCCAAGGGAATTCCTTCCCAGAGAGGGGAGATCGTCGCCATCAACACCACCATCAAGATGGACTTCATCGGGATCATCATCATCATCACCACCATCTCCATATTGCTGTAACAGTTGTGTTGAATCTTGCATTAGTTCATAGGGGAAACTTTCCCGATGTTGATTACTCTTTGTAGTTGATGCTATTGAGTGAACCGTTGAATTATTGTTTATGTTCAGATTGTTATACATCATTATTCCATCTCTGATCATGATCCATATGATGTCTTGTGAGTAGTTCGTTTTGTTCTTGAGGACATGGGAGAAGTCTTGTTGTTAGTAGTGGAGTTGTGTTGAGAGAGATTCAATAGATTGTTATTTAAGTTGTGGTGTACTTCTTCTAGTGGTGTCATGTGAACATCGACTACATGACACTTCACCTATATGGGCCTAGGGGAATGCATTGTGTATTTGGCTACTAATCGTAGGGGTTGCCGGAGTGACAGAAACCTGAACCCCCGTTAGGAAACCATTGCACAAGGGACATAAGGGTCTTAGAGTTTAAAGCTGTGGTTAGGTTTCTACCTTAATTACTTTCTTGTACTTATGGATGTTTGCAAGGGGTATAATCACAAGTATGTATTAGTCTTGGATGGGGCGGTACATTAGCACAGGTTCACCCACACAACACTTAGCAAGCTAAAGAAGATTAATCGACTATATGAAGCGAAAGAACTTGACAGTCTTCCCATGTGTCCTCGAGAACGTTTGGTCATCTATAGAAGTACAACCGGCTTGTCCTTTGCTGCATAAAGGATTGGGCCACTTGCTGCATTTATTCTTACTGTCTTTCATTTACTCGTACTTTGTTTACTTGCTATATCAAAACCCCCTAAAAATCCGTTTGCTAAGTATTTGCAGAGAATTCCTGATCCATACCACTAGCCATCACCTTCTGCTCCTCGTTGGGTTCTACACTCTTACTTATCGAAAATACCGCGATACACCCCCTATACTTGTGGGTCATCAAGACTATTTTCTGGCACCGTTGCCGGGGAGTGAAGCGCTATTGGAGAGTGGAACTGGTAAATGAAACTTCTACTGTGAGTATTGTTTACTTTTGCTAGTTGCTTTATTTTTGTTATGGATAATTCGCTGAGTTTCTTATTTGGTAATGCTACTACCATTGCTAAGGTAGTAGATAAGCCACCACCTGCTGAGAAAGATGTTTTCAAAATACCTACAAGAATTATTGATCGTGTTATGTATAACTACTATGTTGGGGATGGAATTGTCCATCCCGGTGATCATTTACTCTTTATACACGAATTATGCGGTTGTTCAAGTGTGTAGGTATTACTACAGATCAAGTTAAGAAGAAGTTATTCTCATTATCACTGAAAGGAAGAGCCGAGGAATGGTATAAGCTGCTGAAGAATGGTCAAGTTCTGGAATGGGAGGAAATAGTGCCTCTCTTTTATTCAAAGTTTTATCCTCCTAGTGAGATTCATAAAGATCGGAATCAAATATACAACTTTTGGCCTCTTGATGGAGAAAGTACAGCTCAAGCTTGGGGGAGATTGAAGTTATTAATGCTCAAATGTCCCATTCATGATCTCCCCAATAATATATCAACAAATTTTATGCAAGGCTCCCTCTACATGACAAAGATTTATTGGATGCTTCTTGTGCTGGATCATTCACTCATATGGAAGAAGAAGTTAAATGGGATCTTCTGGATCGTATTCAAGATAATGCTGAAGCTTGGGAGAATGACAAAGGTAGAAAGTCAGGTATAAATTATGATTATGAATGCATTGAATCTTTTATGGGAACTGATGACTTTCAAAATATTAGTAATCTTTATGTTCTTGATTTGCAAGTTATTACAAATTGCTTTAGAACTTTTGATTCCTATATTGAAATTCCAAAAAGGGGATGGAACAAATACCATGCACCTTACAAAGATATTGTTGATTATGCCCCTATTGGAAGTGCTTAGTATTGCATCATCGACCCCATTTTACCTGAACCTTATATCGAGAAGATTCCCTTCCACGAAAAGGTAAAGGACCATCCTATGATAACTAATGTAATCACTAAAAGTGAAAAAAGAACTGTAAAACCTGATGAACAAATAAACATTCAACCTGTGGTAGCAATTGTGAAAGACCTTGTCACTAAAAGCGTAGAAGATGGGCACATAGTCTTTTGTGAGGATGCTTCTAATATTGTTTCACATCCCAATATAACTAAAAATGCTAGTGTTCCTGTGCTTTCTGTTAGAATTGGTGATCATTGCTATTATGGTTTATGTGATATTGGTGCAAGTTCTAGTGCTATTCCTTATGAGCTTTACAGAGAAATTATGCATGAGATCAGTCCTTGCGAGTTGGAAGAGATTGATGTGGTTATTCACCTTGCTAATAGAGAGACCATCTCTCCAATTGGTATTGTGCGAGACGTGGAAGTTCTTTGCGGTAAGATTAAGTACCCTGCTGATTTTCTAGTACTTGGTTCAGCTGCTAGTAAAACTTATCCTATCATTTTTGTTAGACCTTTCTTGAGTACTTGTGGAGCTATTATTGATTGCAAGAGGGAGAAAATCTTGACTAAGTTTGATGGGGAATCTTATGAGTTTAATTTTTCGAAATTTGCTAAAGAACCTTGCGAAGAGGAAACCCATAATGAGGATTTTAGGGTTGAACAACTTGCTTCTATTTCTCTTGCTCCTAACAATGCTTTGCAGCAATTTATGGAAGAACATGAAAGTGAAATCTTCATGGAAGAAAGGAATGAGATTGATATGATTCTCCGTGATCAACCTATGATGCTTAAGCACGACTTGCCTGTAGAAGACTTGGGTACCACGATGCCACCTAAAAAGGATCTGGTTTTCGATCTAAAACCTCTCCCTGATGATCTTAAATATGCTTATATTGATGATAAAAAGATATATCCTGTTATTATTAGCGCTAAACTTTCAGGGAAGGAGGAAGAAAGGCTATTGGAAGTTTTGAGGAAACATCGAGGAGCTATGGGGTATACTCTCGATGATTTAAAAGGGATTTCACCTACTATATGTCAACATTTTATCAACATAGAACCAGATGCGAAGCCAGTAGTGGAGCACCAACGACGTTTAAATCCTAGAATGAAGGAAGTGGTAAGGAATGAGGTATTGAAACTCCTTGATGCTGGTATTATTTACCCTATTGCTGATAGTGAATGGGTTAGTCCTGTTCATTGTGTTCCTAAAAAGGGAGGTATTACCGTTGTCCCTAATGATAATGATGAGCTTATTCCTCAA
This sequence comes from Avena insularis, assembly GCA_023614405.1. NCBI lineage: Eukaryota > Viridiplantae > Streptophyta > Magnoliopsida > Poales > Poaceae > Avena > Avena insularis. Next base: position 34,193,980 of record CM042696.1, on the reverse strand, counting down.
ACAATAGTGGTAGGCTATAGGATGTGCATCGATTTTAGGAAAGTCAATAAAGTTACTAAGAAAGATCACTACCCGCTTCCTTTTATTGATCAAATGTTGGAAAGGTTGTCTAAAAAGACCCATTTTTGTTTTCTTGATGGTTATTCTGGGTTCTCTCAAATTGCTGTTAAACAACAAGATCAAGAAAAAACTACTTTTACTTGCCCTTATGGAACTTATTCTTATAGACGTATGCCTTTTGGTTTATGTAATGCTCCTGCTACTTTCCAAAGATGCATGTCTGCTATCTTTCATGGTTTTTGTGAGGAAATTGTAGAAGTGTTCATGGATGACTTTTCTGTCTATGGAACCTCTTTTGATAATTGTCTACACAACCTTGATAAAGTTTTGCAGAGATGTGAAGAAACTAATCTTGTTATTAATTGGGAGAAATGCCACTTCATGGTTAATGAAGGGATTGTTCTTGGGCATAAAGTTTCTGAAAGAGGCATAAAAGTTGATAGAGCTAAAGTTGAGGCAATTGAGAAGATGCCATGTCCAAAAGACATCAAAGGTATTCGTAGTATCCTTGGTCATGCTGGTTTCTATAGGAGGTTTATTAAAGATTTCTCTAGGATATCAAAGCCTCTCACTAATCTTCTTCAAAAAGATGTACCTTTTATTTTTGATGATGATTGTAGGGAAGCTTTTGAAACTCTTAAGAAGGCTTTAACTACAGCCCCTATTGTTCAACCACCTGATTGGAGTTTACCCTTTAAAATAATGTGTGATGCTAGTGATTTTGCTGTAGGGGCTGTCCTTGGGCAACGTATTGATAAAAAGTTCAATGTTATCCATTATGCTAGTAAGACTCTAGACGCTGCTCAAAGGAATTATGACACTACTAAAAAGGAATTTCTAGCTGTTGTTTTTGCCTGTGATAAGTTTAGGCCCTATATTGTGGACTCAAAAGTAACCATTCATACTGATCATGCTACTATTAAATATCTTATGACAAAGAAGGACGCTAAGCCTAGGCTTATTAGATGGGTACTGCTTTTACAAGAGTTTGATCTACACATAGTAGATAGGAAGGGTGCTGAAAATCCTGTAGCTAATAATTTATCTCGTTTGGAAAACATCTCTTTTGATCCTATGCCTGTTAATGACAGTTTCCCAAATGAACAGTTAGCATGATGAGGGTGAGCTCTCGAGGAAGCCCTTGGTATGCTGATTATGCTAACTTTGTTGTCTCCAAGTATTTGCCTCCAACTTTTACAGCTCAGCAAAGAAGAAAGTTGTTTTATGATTTGAGGAATTATTTTTGGGATGACCCACACTTATACAAAGAAGGATTTGATGGTATTATGCGAAGATGTGTTCCCGAATATGAGCAAAAAGAGATATTGCGTAAATGCCATGGTAGCGCCTATGGAGGACATCATGCAGGAGATAGAACTGCACAAAAGGTACTACAATCAGGTTTCTACTGGCCTACCCTTTTTAAGGATGCAAGAAAATTTGTTCTATCTTGTGATGAATGTCAGCGTGTTGGTAATATTTCTAGACACAATGAAATGCCTATGAACTACTCTCTAGTTATTGAACCTTTTGATTGTTGGGGATTCGACTTTATGGGTCCTTTCCCTCCTTCGAAGGGTTACACTCATATTCTTGTTGCCGTTGATTATGTTACTAAGTGGGTAGAAGCCATTCCTACGAAAAGTCTTGGGAAACCTCTCTAAAAATGCTTAAGGATGTTATCTTTCCTAGGTTTGGAGTGCCTAGGTATCTCATGACTGACGGGGGTTCTCATTTCATTCATGGCGGTTTTAGGAAGACTCTCGCTAAATATGATGTTAATCATAGAATTGCTTCAGCTTATCACCCCCAAACTAGCAGGCAAGTAGAGTTATCAAATAGAGAAATTAAATCTATCTTGCAAAAGACTATTAATAGGTCTAGAAAAAACTGGGCTAAGAAGTTGAATGATGCTTTATGGGCTTATAGAACTGCTTATAAAAATCCTATGGGAATGTCTCCTTATAAAATGGTTTATGGGAAAGCTTGTCACTTACCCTTAAAGTTAGAACACAAAGCTTACTGGGCAGTGAAAGAACTAAATAGAGATTGTAAGCTCGCTGGTGAGAAAAGATTATTTGACTTAAGTTCTTTAGATGAATGGAGGAGTGAAGCCTATGAGAATGCTAGGCTCTTTTAGGAAAAAGTTAAAAGATGGCATGACAAGCGAATACTTAAGAGATAATTTCATGTTGGTGAGAAAGTTCTATTGTATAGGTCTCGTCTTAGATTTTTTGCAGGTAAGCTACTATCAAAATGGGAAGGACCGTTCATCATTGAAGAAGTATAGCGTTCAGGAGCAATAAAAATTTCTTCTCTAAAAGATAATACTACACAAGTAGTGAATGGACAGCGACTCAAACACTATATTGCTAGAGATTCCTACAATGAAGATGTTGATGCCTTTCAAGTTATAACTCCAGAGAAATTCATTAAGGACCAAATTTAGAGACCTGCAGAGTCCGTTTCCAACTAGGTAACAGTTCTGGTAAGAAAAGTTCCGCGAAAATACAATCCAACTATATTTTTGCAGTTTTCAGTCAATAAGGAAAGCTACGAAGCAAAAGGGAGGAACGGGCAGGGGTGGCCCACACCACCCCATGGCGCGGGCCCACCCCTGGCTGCGCCACCAGGTGGTGAGGCCACCCAGGACTCTGCCTCCGACTCGTTTTCTCCCAGTACCTTCCTTTTGATATGAAACTTCGTAATATATAACCCCCGGATCTCCCGAGGTTCGTATATCGTGTTTTCGTCGTGTTTTTGTTTCGATCTGTTTCTGCCAGGTAAAAATCCCAGACTTGGAGCCATAATGTCTTCCTCTGTGTAGCATCCCAATTGTCTAACAATTGCAATGCTACTAGCCTAGTCTAGATAATGGCTACTTCCTATATATATTTGTTGCATCATAAATGTATCATGCTCATGTCATCATGCCACCTTGCATTTGAGCATCATATAAAACCCCTTCTTGTTTGGTTCTTATCTCATATGCATTATTATTTGCATTTGCCTCTTGATATTGTATTTGGCTCTTGATATATTGTTTAAATGCCCAAGTTGAGTTGGGGGCATATCTCTTATTAACTCCACCACCTTTTCTTTCACCACCTTATAATTCCACCATCCAACTAAATATGAGCTTTGCACTTTATTTGAGTTTACCTCTAGCTCATGTGGGTTGGGATGGATCCAATTCTTTCCACATGCTCTCATCTTAGCATCATGTTGTTTTCACAACATTGAAACATGAGAGCCACATGGCCACCTTTGCATGCCTTGTGAGTGGAACCTTTTCCTAGCTTCCATATGTGTGGTGTTGGGGTTATCATCATGTTGGGATATTTTTGTGGGCTTATTAAATACCTAGTGGCATATACACACTAGCAAGTCCCAAATATAATCCAATGTGATCATCTCCCTATACTCCACTTGGAATTCTTTCTAAATTCCTTTGCTTGGGTCTTACTCCAATTTTGGGAATGCAAAATAACAATGCCATGTATTAATATTGTTTTCACAAATGAACATGGCATTGAATATTTTTGCATGGGCCATGCAAGTACCCCTTTAGCTTGTCATTTGGGTTTTATTTGATTTCTTTAGTTGATCTTGCTAAAACTCCATCACCACCTCTCCCTCTTTTGGTATAACTTGGTTTGATCTTGTCTTGCTTGAGCTTGCCAAAAGAGTACCATCTCTCACTCCCTCATCTAATCCTAAACCACACCCCCCTCTTTAACCATACCCCATCTAAACCCATCACCCCCATCTAACTAAACCCTAAGTACCCTAAGTCCCCTCCTCTCTCTCTCTCTCGGCCTCCCTCTTCTCTCACCTAGCTGGCCCCACCATGCCACCCGGCTACCCCCCTCCACCACACAAGCCCTGGCCAAGGCTCCCTCTAACCCTACCCGAGCCATACCCCTCTCCCTCCTACCCTAGCTCCCACCCTAGCACCTACCCGAAGCTACCCCTCTCTTCCTCTCTCTCTGCCTGCATGCCCCACCAGCCGAGCCACCCAGCTGCCACCCCTTGGCCTCACCCGTCCCCACTGAAGCCCCCTGCCTTTGGTCTGCCTGCCTAGCACGTGAGCAAGGAGAGGAAAGGTGGCCGAGCCACCTTTTCCATCTACTCCACCCCCACGGCATCTCCCTCTCCCTCTCGGCTTTACCCTCCTCCTACCACCTCTCTGCCATCCCCAGATCCACCCCAGGACGCCCCCTCTCCCTGCCGTTCCTCCCCACCGACGCCAACCTCCCTCTCGCCGCCACCGTCGGCCTCTACCACGCCCAGTCGATCCATCAGCGCAGCACGTCCGAGAAGAAGTCAGGGAGAACGAGGAGACGCCTAGGAGGCCGCCTGCCGCCGGCCGAGGAGGAGGAGCGCCGAGCCACCCAGCGCCACCGAGCCGAAACCCTAGCTCATGGGCCTCGCATCCTCGCCTCGCTGCTCGCCGACCGATCCAACGCCACCAACGACTCTCGGTGAGCCCACCTCCCTCTGGACACCCTCGCCTCCGCCGAGTTCGCGGCGTGCGCTGGTCGAGCACCTCGGTGCCGGCGCGGCGTCGCGCCCTCGCAAAGCGCAGAACCCCATCCGCCGCGTGATTCCTCGACACCAACCCCACCTAGCGGTGGTTGCCGCTTCACAAGACGCCAGGTCGCGCGTTCGAGTCCCGCGTGCCCCGCTCTGCACCGCGCGCGCACCGATCTGTCCGCGGGGAAGAACAACAGTGCGGCCGAGTCGTTTTACCGATACCCCCCTACCTTTTTAACTCCCTAAACCCGCGCTCCCTCTAGGCCCACCAATCAGCGTCTGCTTCTTTTACAAAAACCACCCCGCAGTTCTGAGCACGCAACCCGCGCCCCAGCTCGCCAGCGTGGCCTCTGCCTTTCGCCGTGGGCGTGGGCCGCTGCTCGGACCGCCACTATGGCTAGGCTGGACACCCGTGGTTTTTCTTTTTCTTTCACATCTTGCACAGCACTGTGGCCCACCTGTCTGTGACTTGGGCTAAGTTTGCCTGGGTACTAAAATGATTTCTGTTTTCTGAATTCAAATTCAAATCTTTCAAATTAATTCAAAATTCAATTAAATTCTATTTTCAAATATCTTTTCAATTATTAATCCAATTAATACAAATAATATATGTTTTCAAATCAGAAAAATGTGAGGAATTCAAATATGGCCTCCAAAATATATTTTGAACACTTTATTTTCCAAGTTTATTTAAATTACAATAAAATGCCCTTTTGTCTTAATTAATTAATATCTTTTGTTGTATAACTCCAAATTTAACAAATGATATGTCTAAAATGATTAGCTCGACGAGACCTTTCTGTTTATGCACTCCATGGTTTGTTTTGGAGCATGCATCATATAAATATATTGTATACAGCAACTAATATGAGGTTAAAATGGGCCCAAAACTCAATAAAATGATTTAATCTTGTATCTCACACCTCACCCATGCCATGCTACTTCAATGCCATGCAAATTGTGCATCATTCATCATGGCATGATTGTTTGCTTATCGCATTTTATTCATATGCTTGCGCACTTTATTTATGTTGGCCCTTGTTTGTTTGGTTCTTCTTGGAATAGACGCTGAGCAGGGGATATATCAAGAGAACCAGGAGCACTACCCAGATCCATTCCTTGCTTCAACTGAGCTTCCAGGCAAGCACTACCACATGCTTGCATACATACAGTACCTATTGCCTCTATCTTATTCTTGCATCATTGAGTCGCGATTGCATTAAATTGAATCCCAAGTATTGCATAGCCTTTACTTTTAAACCCCACCGAAGCTTGTTCCTCCATCCCATGAGCCATTACTACAGGAGTTGTTTGAGCCATGCGAGTCGTAGAACATCATGTGTAGGGTATGTGAGTGTCTGATGGATAACGAGGTGCCTATACAACTTTACCTGAGTAGTAATGGGATAACTAATGAAAGTGGCATCGGTGAGCCATATTCGCTATTTGGTTTTTCAGGCTCACTTGTGTCCCGTAAGACCCCGAGTACTTGATTCCTGTTCCAAGATTATTCGCGCTATCCACATCCGGGAGGCTTATGGACCCTCCTGAGCCAGAGCTTGATTCATTCTTATTTCTTGGGGCCACAAACTAGTTTGAGGATTTATTTACTATCCTGTACTTATGCCATGCTTTACCGCTTTATTTAAATTGTGCGAGGTAACGCACCTTGTCTGTTAGGGCCGGGACATGATTTCAGTGTATCGACAAGCCCACCACATTTTCGGGTTCCCGATCGTTTACCGTCCACCCAAACCTTGAGTCCGTCTCGTGGCCGGCCAACCGTCATGGTAGCTTAATGGGTGGCCTCAAATATTTCTGAATCCTGTAATTGCTTTGTCGTGGATCGCCTCGTTGGGTTTGATTTGGTTTTTCGAGGCACCTCGGTGTGTGTTGTTATTTGTGCACCCTGCAGGTAAAACTTTCAAAGCCGTGTCCGTGGTTATGGACGACTTGGAGCACATTCTCGATCATAGACAAGCATAACTAAAGTACCGCTTTTAAATTGACTAGACTAGGTACCGACTAGTAAATAGTGCAACACTCATGGAATGGATAATAAAACTGCCAGCGGATGGGGGTTGTTCGTCCGCTTCCTCGTCGATGAGGAGGAGGATGGATCTGTTAAGAATACCGTTATAATCATTATAAGTTGTTATTAATTCACGGACATCCGTCTATCTCTGGTTGGCGGATGGTTAGCAGTATCTATAGAATTGTTAAGGTTTATCTTTTGCTGCAATTCGTCACCCTGGTTGTGTCCCTTTAGAGGCATAAAGACTTGCCGAGTACCCTAGGGTCTCACACGATAAATTATTGGTTCGGATGGATGGTACACTCGCAAGATGGATCTTGGGTGGAAGAGACGACGATGTGGGCAACGATCATTCGTGTAGAGATTAGGGAACGGGATCCGTGAGATCTGTGGGGGATGTGCTTATTTATGGGGCATCTTATGCCGATTTGCTTCTTATCCGTACTCGGATTTTGTCTTCGCTTCGCTTGATACTCTGATTGATGTATGAGGAGATATCCCAAACTATTATATCTATCTAGGATATTTGGATCTTGCCGTATGGCGTTGCTATATTTCCTTTCTTTTTAGATGGAATGGCTCTGATGTACTATTGTATGGTGGCTTGCATACATACTCATTTGTGTATGTAGTTGATCCCTTCGCCTGCCGATTACGCCGCCCGTTCTTGTCCCGATGTTTGGAAATGGTTGGGATGGCCGAAAGGTCTACCTGTGAGTGGCATTTGGGCCCCACCGTACTATTTCAACCATTTCTGATCATCCAGGCTTGTACTAGGAGCGTAATTCACCGAGGTAGTTACACTCTGGATCATCCAAGGGAGATTCCTTAGAAGATATCATCAACCCATACATGAGAGAATTGAAGATTCATCCCAAGGAGTTGTTGCTCGAAGGTGGGGAGGTCCGGATTAAAGAGGTTCAAGGCCCTAAAGGTGAAGGAAGTATGGAGGATAGGATGGAAGCACTGGAGCAAGAAGTCTTTAGGTACAGGAAGATGGCGGAGCGCGAAGTGGATATCATCCATAAGATTTGTTCTGAACTCATCACCAAGCACCAAAAGGAGACTACTGAACTCAAAGACGAAGTCTTCTCACTCCGCCAAACAACCAACGAACTGCAAGCACAGTTCTATGACATTCAAAATCAAAAATGTGAGTATGAGGCTAGATTTAAATGCATAAGTGCAGCTGCAAGTTTCAGGATGTTGGAAACCACGATGTCATTTGTTGATGGGAAGCCTTTACCCTGGAAGACGGACGAAGATGAGAGGATACCACCACCACCAAAGGAGTAACTCGTCATCAGGTTTGGCATCCCCTTGGTTTGTTCCAAGCTTGGGGGAGTGCCGCGATATCATATCACTATCTTCTATCTTTTTACCTTATTAGTAGAGTCATATCATGAATAAAGGAGTTATTTTGTAGTATGGTTTGCATTATGGAAGTGTCCCCTCTCTCGTTAGATATGTATCCCTTGGTGTGAGTTGCCGTTATGGAATATTAATGAGAAGTTCTATCATTCACTCTTTTGCATAGCTTATATTTGTTTTCAATTCGTGGTTATATGATTGATCTTGTTGTTAGTATTGGTAGCACTCTGGGATCATTGAGTTAATTTAGTTGGTTTTGGCAAACCTGGATCGGTTAGTAGCAACACCTTTTTGAGAGTTGAAAGAAAAAGATAGAAGTACTCTAGAGGAAAATAATTTCATCATCTTTCTTTCTTGATTTGCTCATAAGTCTAGTATTCTATAGTTAAGATCTTTTGTGCTTCCAAGGAAGATTGCATGTTTGTCTTTATCACTTGTATGTTTGTGTGTTTTCCTTCAACTCTTATACTTGCTACCCAGCCTTGCTAGCCCAAAAACCTGTACTGAGAGGGTATTCTTCTCGTGCATCCACCTCCTTTAAACCAAAACCTTTGCCATTTGTGTCCACCATACCTACCTAGTAGCATTATTGCTATTCCAAGTAAATTATTGTTTTATCTACCTCCCAAATTAAACTTGTTATGTGAAAATTAGTGATTAAAGATCTCACGAACTTGATGGCACACTTTACTTTCTTGCATTTAATAAACTTGAACCACTGGGTCCTTCTTTGTTGCGTATATGCTTGCACTTTATGAGTTGAAGTTAGCCGAACCATGTATCATGGGGACCGCTTTCAACACTTCATTGGTACTTGTACCTAGTTGATATCATATTCTTTTGCTTATGGATCCCGGCGGTGTGAAATAATAGTGGAACTTGCAAGATCATGGAGTTTATATGTGTGTTAGAGAAGTGCGTGGGCCGCTAGCCTAAGCCATGCCTAATCATGGTGGAAACTTGCAGCATAACTATAGTGAGCATTCTATGAAGCATCCTCAATAAAAACCTATGCAAATAGCAAATAAAAAAATCGTTGAGATGCTCACTGTCTGCTTGCCTTGTCATTTTGATTATGGGATAGCTCCTGTGTCATGTTGATGCACTCGACGATCGACGTAGAGCTCGTTGGGAACCCCAAGAGGAAGGTATGATGAATACAGCAGAAAGTTTTCCCTCAGTTATGAAACCAAGGTTTAATCGAACCAGTAGGAGCAAGGAAACACCCCAAAGGTGTTACTAGCTGAGCTTTGGCAGGGCGCACTACCGGTGCTAGTAGCAACGTGGAGACCTGCACAACACAACCACAGAACTTTGTCCCCAACTTGCGATGAGGTTGTCAATCTCACCGTGTTATGCGGAAAACAAAGGATTAAACATATCGAATGGAAAGAAGTAAAAGTTTGCAGAAAGTAAACACAAAGCAGAAACAGTTTGTAGATTGAATGTAAAATCAAAGGACCGGGATCCATAGTTCACTAGAGGTGGCTCTCCTTAGATAGATAACATTCTGGGTGAACAAATTACAGCAGGGCAATTGACAAACACCGAGAAAGCAATACATGCATATACTAATCATCTTGACTCCTTTGAGACTTGATTGGGCAATACAACATTATACATAGACCGCCATCCAACTGCATCTATGACTAATAATCCACCTTCAGGTTATCATCCGAACCCCCTCTAGTATTAAGTTGCAAGAAATAGATTATTGCTTTACGAACTGCATGTAAGGTAAACAATACAATTGTTCTATGAACAAAGGATCGTTGTTTTCTCCCTAGTAGCAACAACACATCTAGTACCTTAGAGATTTCTGTCACTTCCGCAGATTACCAGAGGCATGAACCCACTATCGAGCATAAATACTAACTCTTGGAGTTGCTAGCATCTACTTGGCCAAGATAGCTACTAACAACGGAAAGCATGCAAGATCTCAAATAACAAATACCTGATAGAATCAATAATCAATCTGAAATAGCATCTCAATATCCATCGGATCCCTGCAAACACAACATGTATGGATTACAAATAGATGATCTTGATCATGAACGGAGCTCACAAGATCTAAACATGAAAGCACAAAGGAGGAGAAACCAACCATCTAGCTACTACATGGATCCGTAGTCCAAGGATGAACTAATCACGCATCACACCGGGGGCTTGCATGGTGATGAAGAAGGCCTCTAGGGTGAATTCCCCTCTCTAGCAGGGTGCCGGGAAGAGCTTCAGATCCCTCCCAATCTAGGGATGGAGATGACGGTGGCTATAGACTCTTTCGTGGATTTTTGATCGGGTACCTAGGGTTTTTGTTCTGAGGGCAACTTATAGGCGGAAGGAGAGGCCGAGGGGGTGCTGGGGTCGGCCAGACCACCCCCTGGCATGGGCCAAGCCTAGCCGTGCGGCCAGGTGGTGTCGCCGGCCCCTGGCCCCTCTCCGTCTCGTATTCTGGCACTTGATCCCTTCCGGAAAAATAAGCACTTTGGCTTTTGTCCTGTCCAATTCTGAGAATATTCATTTTCTGACTTTCCTGGAACCAAAAACAGCAGAAATGCAACCGCACTATGGCTCTTGTTAATAGGTTAGTCCAAGAAATCATATGAAAAGTACTCCAAAGTTGGAAAAAAACACAAGAAAGTGGATAAAACCAAGCATGGAACATCAAAAATTATAGATACATTTGCAATGTATCAACATCCTCATTGATTTACTATGTTGCGAAACCCTTCATTTTGTCCCGTCCAATTCCGAGAATATTCATTTTTTGTCTTTCCTGGAACCAAAAACAGCAGAAAACATGTAGCTGGCAGTGTGGCTCTTGTTAATAGGTTAGTCCAAGAAATCATATAAAAAGTACTCCAAAGTGTGGACAAAACACAAGAAAGTAGATAAAACCAAGCATGGAACATCAAAAATTATAGATACATTTGCAATGTATCAACATCCCCAAGCTTAAATCCTGCTCGTCCTCGAGTAGGTAAGTGATAAAAAGAAAGAATATATTTTGAGGTGACATGCACCATCATAAACTTGATCAAAGTATTTGTAAAACATTCAAAGTTGGGATCATAGTACTTCAATCATAACATGAAAGACAAAGTTCTAGCAATAAGACAAAGAAACTATGATGCAACATGAAAAGGCACAAACAAAAGATTCATGAATAACAATGCTTTGCAAGACGTTTGTTTGTTTCACATAAAGAAAACGTAGCATAATAGTATTTAGCTTGTCCCTCAATAGAGTAGCAAATATAAATGCATGGGTCACCTTCAAAGTTCAAATGAGTGACTAGATATAATAGTTTCAAACAAGCAATAACAAGTTATGCATCAATCAACTAGTCTTGGGACAATGCACATAGAACTAATAATGGCCACTATGCTCGCAAAGTAGGTGCATAAAGATAGAAGGTGGAGACTCAATATTATGGTGGAATAAAGGCCTTTGTAAAAGGAGGTAGGGATTCAAGTCTCATAAAGAGCTTCCAAAAATTATGGTAGTTATAGCTTTCAGCTCTCATTGCCCCTATCATAAGCATCTTGAAGGTGATTAAGGTTAAAGTGACACAACTAAGAGGATATGCTTGACAAGTTATAAACCGAAATCTTATGCCCCTTACTTACGAAGACCGATCCTCATGCTACTCAACTTCAGTCACGAGTAAGCTCTTGTCATTGTAAGTATATGTGTATCATTAAGAACCGCCAACGAGGTACCCCTTGCACATGATACGGGAGCTTTCCCATAATCAAAATGACAAGGCAAGCAGGCAATGAGCATCTCAGCGATCTTTTTATTTGCTATTTGCATAGGTTTTTATTGAGGATGCTTCATAGAGTGCTCATTATGGTGATGCTGCAAGTTTCCACCATGATTAGGCATGGCTTAGGCTAGCGGCCCAGGCGTTTCTCTAACACACATACAAACTCCATAATCTTACAAGTTCCACTTTTATTTCACACCGCCGGGATCCGTAAGCAAAAGAACATAATATCAACGGGGTACAAAGTACAAGTGCAATGTTGAAAGCGTTCCCCATGTGTGGCATCCCGCAAAAACCACTACTAGAAAATCGCGTTGTTTTTGTGCATTGCATCATCATGACCGCATGCTCATGTCATCATGCCACATTGCATTTGAGCATCGTCATCATCATGCATCTGTTTGTCTGAAACTATTTTCGAAAAGCATATTTTGTTTTCTAAATACCCCGCCTTTATTTCAAATCCAAAACCCGGGACTCCGGAATATTTTGTTTCGTCTACCAACGGTTTTCAAAAGCCCCGTTTTAAATAGTAAAAATTTTATTTTATTTTTAGGGGGCAGCCGAACCGGGCCGATTTGACCCAGCCGGCCACCCCCAATAAAACCAGCCTAAATCCTAAACCCTTTTCTACCCAACCTATCCTACCCAGCCCCCCCTCCACCTCACCCCCTCCACTCCCATGCCGCCATATCAGGCTCCTGGCCCCACTCCCCTCCACCGGCCACCAACCCTTCTCTCTCTCCCTGGCCACCTGGCCACCTGCACGCCACCCCACGCGGGAGAGCCCTCCCTGCCGACAGGTTCCTGCCGCTGGGCCCCTCCTACCTCGGTTCTCCCTCCCCCGCGGGCCACCTTTCCCGGTTCCTTCGTCTCTGCCTCCGTCCGGCCTCCTCCCGCCGGCCGCCGTCGGGCCACCGCCTCCCTCTGCCTTGACCACCTCCGGCAGGCCGCCTTCCCGCCTGCCGCGCGCCTCGGCCTCCACCCCGCTCGCCGTCGCCAAGCTCCTGCGGCCGCTGGCCTCCCCTAGCCTCGCCCCACCGTCGAGCCACCGGCCTCCGCCCCGGCCAGCGACCTCCCCTCCTCGTCGCCCCGTGCGGTCGCCTCTGCGTGTTTTTCCCCTCCCCCGCGCTCCCCTGGTTTTTCCTCTCCGCTCCGGCCGGCCCTCCCGCGAGTTCCCCACCGCCTCTCGCATGCGCCGGGCCTTCCTGTCTTCCTGCCAGGCTCAGAGGCCGCTGCCGAGCCCACCTCAGGCCACCTCAAGCCCGCCCCTCCAGTGGCCCCGCTGGTCTCCTCCTTGCCATCCGCCCGTCCCTGCTCACAGCTGCCCCTCCCTCGGCCCCTCGGCCTGCGCCTCAAGGCCGACCGCCGCCTTCTTGGCCTAGCTCCGGCCGCGTCCCGTGAGTCCCTCTGCCGCAGCCCTTATTGTCTACATCCCTTGTTGTCTACAGAGGATGCTGTGCAGATGATGTGGTGATGCGTCGTCGAAGATAGCTCAAGTCGGCGCGAGCCACCCAGAGCATCACGAAGACACGCAAGATCTGCTACACGAGCCGTGAAGATATCGACGCCCAGAACCAAGATCTTCGTCCGCCCACGTGAACCGTGATCCGCCAAGATCTTCTCGAACGCCTCGACATCAAAAGAAGATCGCCATCGACAAGATCTACAATGGATCCGATGACCGAGACCGACACGAGATCTCCCTCCTGGAACATCAAGACCGTCCGGCGCCAAACCTAGGACCGACACCACCACCCGAGAACTCCGACAAGGACGCCAAGTTCGTTGAGAACCCGGACGCCAAGATCACCGACCCGGATACGACAAGTACTTCACCCCAGACGCCAAGACCGACCCGATACGCAGACCCGACAAGATCTTCGCGATGACAAGTTCGACGCCAACCAGGGAGAGCCCGATGCGCCCTGACGCCAACCAAGTCCTTCTTCTCGGAACGCCAAGCTCTCCTTCCGTTGTGCGAGAATGATCCCGTCGATCTGAACCCCAGATCCGATCCCCGTCGAACCCTGTCAAACCCCGGACCCCCGGAACCCCAAGGCCCGTTTCCGAAGCCCGAAGACCGATCCGAACGCAAGTTCTTTTTCACGGATGCGGACCCGAAGACCCGATCCCGTCAAGACCAAACCCCAAGATCTTCCGAACCCCGATGTGTGACCCTAAGCCCCTATTTTTATAATATGACATTATCACTTGTTGCATATTAATTGTTCATCTCGCATGCATATCATGTGGGTTGGGGGCATTATGCCGATTCACCTCAATTAAAATATGGAGTCTATATGCGGGATATCTCTGTCTTATTCCGGACACCATTTAAATTGGCGTAGCAAACCGATGCCATGTTTCGCCCTGTTAAGGCAACATTTAAATTGCGGGGTAGATAAATAACTCGAACCGTCTAATTAATTGTCGGGACCCCGGTTCCGCTTAATACTGCCTAATTGCACCGCATCTGCATCATATCATAATCATTCCAGATCTTCTGCCGTAGTATTAAATATTGCATCCGGTGTTTCTTCTAGTGTTTGCTTCTTCGCGGATTAGGCCGATGAGTGGATGCGAGTATCGACAAGTTCTCCGGTTATGATCCTTCGGCAGTGTTTTCCAGGCGAGCATCTCTTCCCCTTCTACCTATTTTGCATTTATAGTCTTTATTTCCTCCTGTTGATCTATTGCTATCCGTGTCGTGATGCTTTAGTTTCCGTGCACCAGTTATATCCCATGCAGCCTCTATATTGCCTTGGACACCTCCTATTACCTGTGTTTGGTAGATAGCTGGCCTTGCGAGTCGTAGATGCTTGCTCAGGTGCGATCTTGTGTTGTCAAGTACCACAGTTGTTGGAAGGTTGGCAGATGCTTAATGGTGGAGATGTTTATTGGTGGAGCTGATCATGACTTTAATTACAACCATTAAAATGCTAGATATAACTAATGCAGAGGCATCGGTGGGCAATAGATGTTATTTGGTTCTTCCATGCTCACTTGTGTCCCGTAGGACCCCAAGTACTTGATACCTGTTCCTTGATTTTTCGCACTATCCACATCCGGGAGGCCTTATGGACCCCCCTGAGCCAGAGCTTGATTCATTTCTATTTCTTGGGGCCACGAAGTAGTTTGGGGCTTTATTACTATCCTGTACCTATGCCATGCTTTACTGCTTTATTTAAGATTGTGCGAGGAGCACCTGTACTGTTTAGGATCACGGTGTTTAGCCATGTATCGACAAGCCCAGTCACACTTTCGGGTTCCCATCATTTACAGCCATTGGCCAAACCACAGGTCCGTTCGAGCCAGCCAACTTTCGGGTAGCTTAGTGGTGGCCCCTGAAATATTTCTAAATCCTGTGATCTCTTTGTCGTGAATGCCTCGTTGGGTTTTGAGTTGGTTTTTCGAGGTTGATCGAAAGTGTGTGTTGCTATTTGTGCACCCGCAGGTAAAAACTTTCCAAAGCCGTGTCCGCGGTTATGGACGACTTGGAGCACAGTATCTCGATCATAGACAAGCATAACTAAAGTAGTGCTATAAATTTGACTTAATATGTGACTAGTAATTAGCTCAAGTATAACGGAATGGATATTAAAAATGCCAACAGCTGGTGGGTTTGTGGTGATCTGTGTCATACTATATCTGCCTAGTAAGTATTGCAACTCCAATGGAATGTGATAAAATTGTCAACAACTGTTGGGTTTGGGATTCCTCAGGACTATTATATCTGACTAGTAAATGCTCCAGCTATAACGGAATGGTTATTAAAACTGCCCACTACTTATGCTATCAGGATGACTCATGCTATCTATATCTGATTAGTAATTGCTGCAACTATAATGGAATGAGTAAAATTGCCAACTGTGTGAGTTCCTTGGTCCGACTTCCTCGTTTGGTCTCGAGGGGGAAATACCAGGATGGGTTTGTTTGGTGTTAGCTTCAGGTTGGATCCGAATAGGGCTTTCTTATCCCTCTCTGATAACCGCCAGTTGTATCGAGTCTATAGGTTGTTTAGTGCCGCTTGCCTTGACCCACCATACCTATGTAGGCGAGAGCCTGAATTCTAGCCTCGCTGTCTTGGCCTCGATCGACGCCTCTTTTCCTTTCCCTTTGTCAGCACCCCTTTTGTTTTAGCAGGTTTGTGATCGACGTCGTTAGCAGGGTTACCCTTCCGGCTTGGCCTGGGCAGGGTTATGGACGCCATTGGTTATTCTTCAGGGCTCTTAGCCCAATTTGGATCTTGTCCGTACTCGGACGCTGTACCGTTTTCAAGGTGATTTGGATCTTTGTATTGTATATCTGTATTCTTGACTCGTTGAGTCGCTGTTGTATATATATATGTTCTGTGGGTCCCATCGAGGACTGTTGTGTAATGTTATTACTTCGTTTTCCACCCGCACGGAAGTGCCTGGTGGGCGTCCTTGAATCGTTTCTATGCGGGTTTGGCGGAAAGGGCTAAAACTTGCATAGGGCCGATTTGAGGGTGTTACACCATGGTACATGGTTCTGCTAATTTCAACTTATAAAGCGCAAGCATATACGCAACAAAGAAGGACCCAATGGTTCAAGTTTATTAGAGGCAATAAAGTAAAGTGTGCCATCAAGTTTGTGAGAGCTTTAATCACTAGTTTTCTCATAACAAGTGAAAGGTAAACAAAAGCATGAATATACTTGGAATAGCATAAGCTAGTAGGTAGGTATGGTGGACTCTTTGGAATAACTTGGTTTAGGGAGTTGGATGCATGAGTGGAACTCATACTTGGTGGTGGAGGCTAGCAAAAGACTGGGAGCGACAAACTAAGAGAGCAATAATGGCCATAATCATGTAGAGCGACAAAACATCATTTATCAAAGCATAAAGTAATACTACAAGTTGAAAACTAAAGGATCATAAAGGCTATGGTGACTTGTGAAAGTCAAAACATGGTGTGAGCATGTGCCAAGTCAACCCAAATAAAGCATCAAAGGAGAATACCACTATACTATGCATTAATATGCTAAAACAACGCATGATTCATCCAAGGCACATTAAGCAATCTCAATTGTGTATAACAAGTCATGCTACAGCAAATAATACTAAGCATAAAGCTAAAACAATATCAAGCACGGCATGACAAAGCATAGCCACAGTCAAAAACGAGCTCTTTTTACCACATAAGCATGAACTTTCCTACTCTTTTCCAAACCAAACCAAACCAATTGCAAACCAATGTATGAAAGGGGGGTCCAACCAACTTATTCAGAAAACTAAGAAAACCAAGCAAACTAAAAACCAAAACGAAAACAAAAAAGAAGACGCTCCAAGAAAAACACAACTGTGCATGAAACAATAAAAATGAAGCGTTTGGAAGAAACCTGGAATTTTTATTGATGAAGAAGGGGATGCCTTGGACATCCCCAAGCTTTGACGCTTGCACTTTTTGGATATTTCTTGGGGTGACACGCGTGGCATCCCCAAGCTTTAGCTTTAGTCCATCCTTCATCTAATTACTCATTCCTTCCATACACCTGAAAATTTTCCTTCATACAAAACTTCACAATATCTCATTAGCAACATTAGTGCACTTAAGATAAATAAGTTTCAAGGTTCAGTTCTAACACCAAATAAACTTCCATTAGAACACTAGCTACTGTATCACTTCCGTGAAAAATCTCAATTCCCCAAAAGAACTCAAGAAGGAACTAACAAGAAGCAAATGCAGAAAATGGCAAAAATCTGTCAAAACAGACCAGCAGGTAAAGACGAATTTTTTCGAAGACCTTATGTTGCTCAAATCAAAAAGTGTTGAACTAACGAAAGTTAGATAAGAACCTGGGGCAGATGCACAAAAATTACAGCTCAATCCGACGTATGGAACTCTCTCAGGAATTTTTACGGTGAAGCACAGAAATCTGTTTCGGGACAGCAACTTTCCCAATCATTACTGCACTCTCATTAGAGGTTACTCTTGGCACAAAAATCAAATAAAAAGGATAAGGAGAGGTTATTACTGAAGTAATAATTTCCAAGACTCATATAAAACTCTTGGGTTATCTCCCAACAAGTACTTTTCTTTAACGCCTTTAAGTTAGGCATAAGAAGCAAAGAAAGAATCAAGTGTTCTCAAATGAAGAAGCATTAAAACCAAATTTTGTTTTCATAGGAGAAGCAAAAGAAATCTTTTCTCTCTTTTTAGGGAAGTGTTCTATACCTTTCTTGAGTGGGAGTTGATATTTAATGGTGCCTTCTTTCATATCAATGATGGCACTAACAGTTCTAAGAAAAGGTCTTCCCAAAGTAATAGGACAAGAAGCATTGTATTCAACATCCAAAACATAGAAATCAACGGGGACATAGGAATCATTAACCATAATAAGAACATCATTAAGACTCCCCATGAGTTTCTTTTTAGCATTATTATCAAGTGGGACATTCAAATAACAATCTTCAAGAGGAAGCAAATCAAGCATATCATAAATCCTTCTAGGCATAATAGAAACACTACTATCAAGATCACACAAAGCTTTGAAATCAAAGTCATTCACTTTGATATTAATGATGGGTTCCCAACCATCCTCTTGTTTTATAGGAATAGAAGCTTTGTGTTTCATCTTTTCTTCTTTAATCTTTATGAGAGCATTAGTAATGTGTTTTGTAAAAGCCATGTTCATAGCACTAGCATTAGGACTTTTAGCAAGCTTTTGTAGGAACTTAATAACTTCAAAGATATTGCAACCATCAAGATCAAAATCAACTTAATCATCTAAAGTGGTAGAACTATTACTAGCCTCAACACTAGTGGTGGTGATAGTAGAAACACTAATGTTTCTAGCAATTTCATCTTCTCTTTCCCACTTAGCATGTAATTCAGCTAATAGTCTAACATTTTCATCAATTCTTACTTGTATGGCATTAGTAGCTGCAAAGGGATTCTCATTAGTTTCAGGTTTAGCAGCCATTTTATTCAAAGTAGATTGCGCTTCAACCAAAGATGCTATATTTCTTTCAGCATTAGAGAGTTTTTCCTCAATAGTTTTGTTGAAAGAAGTTTGTTTACTAATAAACTCTTTAAGCATAACTTCAAGTTCAGAAGGAGCACTCTTATTATTGTTGTAAGAATTTCCATAAGCATTACCATTGTTGGGAGGATATGGCTTATAATTGTTGTTACCAAAATTGTTCCTATAAGCATTGTTACCATAAGCATTGTTGCCAAAGTTGTTATTTCTTATGAAGTTCACATCAACTTGCTCTTCTTGAGCAACCAAAGAGGCTAAAGGAACATTATTTGGATCAATATGGGCTTTCCCATTAACAAGCTCTCTTAGTATCAATCTTATCACTCAAGGAGGAGGTTTCCTCAACAGAATTTACCTTCTTACCTTGTGGAGCTCTCTTAGTATGCCATTCAGAATAATTAACCATCATATTATCCAATAGTTTTGTTGCAGCAAAGTTCAATCCTGCATAAAAAGTTTGGATGATCATCCAAGCAGTCAGTCCATGAGTGGGACAATTCTTTACCAAAGATTTCATTCTTTCCCAAGCTTGAGCAACATGCTCATTATCAAGTTGTTTAAACTTCATTATTTCACTTCTCATGGATATAAAGGAGGATAGTATTTTCCAATAAAAGCATCTTTGCATTTAGTCCAAGAATCAATACTATTCCTAGTTAAGGAATTCAACCACTCTTTAACTTTTCCTCACAAAGAGAAAGGAAACAATTTCAGTTTAATAATATCACCATCTATATCCCTATGCTTTTGCATCTCACAAAGTTCAACAAAGTTATTTAGATGGGAAGCAGCATCTTCATTACCAATACCAGAAAATTGTTCTCTCATAACAAGATTGAGCAAAGCAGGTTTTATCTCAAAGAAAGTATTCTCAGCCACAGGTGGAGCAATAGGTGTGCTCATAAAATCATTGTTGTTGGTTCTAGTGAAGTCACACAACTTAGTGTTTTCAAGAGTAGTCATTTTTTTGGGTTTTCAAATAAGAAAGCAAAACAAGTAAAACTATTTTTTTTGTATTTTTGAAGAACAAAACAAGCAAACAAAGCAAAAAGAAACTAAGCAAAACAAAAACAACAAAGTAAAGAGATTGGTTATGAGGGACTCCCCTTGTGAAGATGTCCTTGACTCCCCGGCAACGACGCCAGAAAAGATCTTGATCCACTCGACGATCGACGTAGAGCTCGTTGGGAACCCCAAGAGGAAGGTATGATGAGTACTGTAGAAAGTTTTCCCTCAGTTATGAAACCAAGGTTTAATCGAACCAGTAGGAGCAAGGAAACACCCCAAAGGTGTTACTAGCTAAGCTTTGGCAGGGCGCACTACCGGTGCTAGTAGCAACATGGAGACCTGCACAACACAACCACAGAACTTTGTCCCCAACTTGCGATGAGGTTGTCAATCTCACCGTGTTTTGCGGAAAACAAAGGATTAAACGTATCAAATGGAAAGAAGTAAAAGTTTGCAGAAAGTAAACACAAAGCAGAAACAGTTTATAGATTGAATGTACAAGCAAAGGACCGGGATCCATAGTTCACTAGAGGTGGCTCTCCTTAGATAGATAACATGCTGGGTGAACAAATTACAGCGGGGCAATTGACAAACACCGATAAAGCAATACATGCATATACTAATCATCTTGACTCCTTTGAGACTTGATTGGGCAATACAACATAATACATAGACCACCATCCAACTGCATCTATGACTAATAATCCACCTTCAAGTTATCATCCGAACCCCCTCTAGTATTAAGTTGCAAGCAACATATTATTGCTTTACGAACTGCGTGTAAGGTAAACAATACAATTGTTCTATGAACAAAGGATCGTTGTTTTCTCCCTAGTAGCAACAACACATCTAGTACCTTAGAGATTTCTGTCACTTCCCCAGATTACAAGAGCATGAACCCACTATCGAGCATAAATACTAACTCTTGGAGTTGCTAGCATCTACTTGGCCAAGATAGCTACTAACAACGGAAAGCATGCAAGATCTCAAATAACAAAGACATGATAGAATCAATAATCAATCTGAAATAGCATCTCAATATCCATCGGATCCCCGCAAACACAACATGTATGGATTACAAATAGATGATCTTGATCATGAACGGAGCTCACAAGTTCTAAACATGAAAGAACAAAGGAGGAGAACCAACCATCTAGCTACATGGATCTGTAGTCCAAGGATGAACTACTCACGCATCACACCGGAGGCTTGCATGGTGATGAAGAAGGCCTCCAGGGTGAATTCCCCTCTCTGGCAGGATGCCGGGAAGAGCTTCAGATCCCTCTCGATCTAGGTATGGAGATGACGGCGGCTATAGACTCTTTCGTGGATTTTTGATCGGGTACCTAGGGTTTTCGTTCCGAGGGCAACTTATAGGAGGAAGGAGAGGCCGAGGGGGTGCTGGGGTCGGCCAGACCACCCCTGGCACGGGCCAAGCCTGGCCGCGCGGCCAGGTGGTGTGGCCGGCCCTTGGCCCCTCTCCGTCTCGTATTCTGGCACTTGATCCCTTCCGGAAAAATAGGCATTTTGGCTTTTGTCCTGTCCAATTCCGAGAATATTCATTTTCTGACTTTCCTGGAACCAAAAACAGCAGAAAACAGGCAGCTGGCACTGTGGCTCTTGTTAATAGGTTAGTCCAAGAAATCATATGAAAAGTACTCCAAAGTTGGAACAAAACACAAGAAAGTGGATAAAACCAAGCATGGAACATAAAAAATTATAGATACATTTGCAATGTATCACATGTGCAAGGGGTACCCCGTTGGCGGTTCTCAATTATATGCATGTATTTACAATGACAAGAGCTTGCTCGTGACTGAAGTTGAGTAGCATGAGGATCGGTACTCATAAGTAAGGGGCATGAGATTTCAACTTATAACTTGTCAAGCATATCCTCTTAGTTGTGTCACTTTAACCTTAATCACCTAAAGATGCCTATGATAGGGGCAATGAGAGCTGAAAGCTAGTAAGTATCATAATTTTTGGGAGCTCTTTATGAGACTTCAAATCCCTGCTTCCCTCTGCGAAGGGCCTTTCTTTTACTTTGTAGTTGAGTCAGTAAACCTATTCCCTTCTATCTCAGCAAGTATTTTGAGTTGATGTGTTTCATTCATTCGTATGGTGATTTATTCAATCATGTTTCTTATGTTCCTTGCTTTGCACATTGCTCTTATCTTGATGTTTACTACTTTGAAAGCTTTCATTGAAAACCAGCTATTTGTGAACTCCAGAAAATTATCAACTATTCTTCGACCAAGAGCTAAGTTTGCCATTACCAATTATGATTCACTTTATGTATCTTTATTGTGTTTCCTTTACTCACTACAAGCTGAGTTATATAATAGTGAGTTGTATTCTATTATGATCTATGTATTTGACGAATGTGATGCTTCTTGTCCATATTCTTTTATCGACTCTTCACTCCATAAACCTGAGGTCATGTTTATTGAGCTCAGTTTCGCTTGGGGACAAGCGAAGTCTAAGCTTGGGGGGAGTTGATACGTCCATTTTGCATCACTATTCTATGTCTTAATTCACTATTATTCATTGATATATTTCATATTGACAGGTGATACTTATGTTATTTCATCTATTTTTGCATGGTTGATGACTTTTGGAGCATGGACCGCCGCAATCAGGATTCTGATGGAAAAGGTGCTGTTTGGAGGCAAAATTCGCGAAGATCAGAAAATCCGGGAAAATATACAGAAAAGCCTATTTTTCCAGAAGACTCAGGATGCCAGAAGATGGAGTGGAGGTGGGCCACAGGGGGCCCACACCACCCCATGGCGCGGGCAGGCCTAGGCCGCGCCTCGGAGTGGTGTGGCCACCCTGGCCCACTCCAGCCTCTCCCCTCTGGCGTATATGAACCTCCCGAAACCCTAAGACTCGGGGAGCGGCCAGAAGATTCCGCCATCTGTGGGAAAACACCGAGAGAGAAAGATCTCTTCGGCAGACAGATTTCTGCTGGGGGAATTCCTTCCCGGAGAGGGGAGATCGTTGCCATCAACACCACCATCAAGCTGGACTTCATCGGGATCATCATAATCATCATCACCATCATCATTACCATCAACATCCTCATCACCATCTCCATATTGTTGTAACAATTGTGTTGAATCTTGCATTAGTTCATAGGGGAAACTTTCCTGGTGTTGATTACTCTTTGTAGTTGATGCTATTGAGTGAACCGTTGAATTATTGTTTATGTTCAGATTGTTATACATCATTATTCCATCTCTGATCATGATCCATATGATGTCTTGTGAGTAGTTCGTTTTGTTCTTGAGGACATGGGAGAAGTCTTGTTGTTAGTAGTGGAGTTGTGTTGAGAGAGATTCAATAGATTGTTATTTAAGTTGTGGTGTACTTCTTCTAGTGGTGTCATGTGAACGTCGACTACATGAAACTTCACCTATATGGGCCTAGGGGAATGCATTGTGTATTTGGCTACTAATCGTAGGGTTTGCCGGAGTGACAACAACATGAACCCCCATTAGGAAACCATTGCACAAGGGACGTAAGGGTCTTAGAGTTTAAAGCTGTGGTTAGGTTTCTACCTTAATTACTTTCTTGTACTTATGGATGTTTGCAAGGGGTATAATCACAAGTATGTATTAGTCTTGGATGGGGCGGTACATTAGCACAGGTTCACCCACACAACACTTAGCAAGCTAAAGAAGATTAATCGACTATATGAAGCGAAAGCACTTGACAGTCTTCCCATGTGTCCTCGAGAACGTTTGGTCATCTATAGAAATACAACTGGCTTGTCCTTTGCTGCATAAAGGATTGGGCCACTTGCTGCATTTATTCTTACTGTCTGTCATTTACTCGTACTTTGTTTACTTGCTATATCAAAAACCCCTAAAAATCCGTTTGCTAAGTATTTGCAGAGAATTCCTGATCCATACCACTAACCAGCACCTTTTGCTCCTCGTTGGGTTCGACACTCTTACTTATCGAAAATACTGAGATACACCCCCTATACTTGTGGGTCATCAAGCGGTTGAAGCTTGCTTGTAGGTGAAATACGTCTTGGGCTTGTTGTACTTGATATCCTCTTGCACTTGACGTTCAGCCTTTGTTGCTATGTGCACAAGCTCAACCATGGTGTTGTATGTTTGGAACTCGACGATGTGCTTGATTGGGTTATTCAAGCCAATAAGGAAACGTGCCATTGTTTGCTCCATGCGTTCATCAATGTTGGCGCGAATAAAGTTGAGTTCCATTTCCTTGAAGTACTCTTCCACGGTATTTGTCCCTTGATGAAGCGCTTGAAGGTTATTGAAAAGGTCACGCGTGTAGTGAGCGGGGACAAAGCAGGATCTCATATGAGCCTTCATGTCATGCCAAGTTGTGATTGGCGGCTCTTGTCTTGCATCACAAGCAACTTGAACTTGTTCCCACCAAAGGTTGGTGTAATCATCAAACTCAAGCGAAGCCATGGCGACCATCTTCTCATTGCTATAGTTGTGCATGCAGAAGATCTTGTCTACCTTGAGTGCCCACGAGAGGTATTATTCGGGGTCATTGGATCCGGTGAATTTGGGCATTGTGAACTTGAGCTTGCCAAATGTTTCTTCATCATTGCGGTCATTGCGATGAGCTTGGTGACCTTGTTGATGATCTTGTGGTTAATGCGGTGGAACTTGGTTCTCGTGACCTTGTTGTGGAGCTTGCTCTTGATTTTGTTGGTGAGGAGCTTGCTCTTGCTCTTGGCGTGGTTGTTGATGGTGTTGAGGCACTTGGGCCCCATGAGGTTGTTGAGGATGTGGAGCCTCATGACGCAGTTGATGATGAAGAGGAGGCTCGTTCCTTGGTTGGTGATGTTGATTAGGCACATGGGCCTCACGGCGAAGAACATGGTCATGAGCCTCTTGACATGGTGGGCGTCGCTCAACTTGTATCACTTGACGCTCCAAGTTTTGTTGAGGTGGAGGAGGCGCCTCGTGATGACCATGGTGTCGGTGCGGACGCTCATGACGTTGATGACGAGGAGGAGGATCTTTGAGAGCTTCACGTCGATGACGAGCTTGATTCTCCAAATTGGAGTCATCACTTGTTGTGTCAAGTATGTGTCGCGGTCGATGGTGGTAGACTTGCGGTTGCACTTGTGGTTCTTCTTGTGGTTGCTCTTGTTGGAGCATTAATGCCTTGTGTGATGACGGTGTGCTTCTTGCCTTGCTCGTGGCCTTGAAGAGAAATCACCATCATGGCTTGACATTGCGGCGCGCCGTGGGGAAGGTACATAGTTCGAAGAACTTCCATCTTCAACCACGGGGGCATCATTATGTCTTGGAGCACTTGGGTGAAGATCTTGTTGAGGAGGAGCATGACGATGCGATGAGCTTGAAGAGCTTGATGCGCGTGAACGTGGCCGTGCCATACCGTCGATGAGGCGTCGAAGATTGTCATTTGTTTTGGCAACGGAGCGTTGGAGTGCTTCATTTTGGTGGACGAAGTTGTGATGCATTGTGTGCATTTGTCGTTCGAGGCCATCGAAGCGGTTGTCGATGTTCTTGAACTCGGCTTGCGTCTCGCCAAATTGTTCATCTTGTCGCATCTTAAGGGCTTGGCAACGTTCACGGAACTCTTGTCGAACGATGAAGTGACTTGCGTGCGTCATGTATGGTCCTTGATCTTCTTCTTGGGGAGGTGGTTGGCTCGACTCACCGTGCCTATCCATCATGCAAAACACACAAGTATTGTATATGGAAGTGGAATATGGTGGTGTTAGCCTTGTACCTCACCTTGGAGATTGCACCAAACTAGAAACCACAAGTGAGAGCTATAAGCGTGCAAAGTGGAATTGCAAAGAAAACTCACACTAAAGCAAGAACTAACTCTCAAAAGCTTGTTGGTGGTAGGTTAGGATTGTGGAATGCCAATGAACCAACCAAAAGAAAAGGGATAGTCAAATGTGGGTAAAATCCAACAAAACTCAAGTCAAAGGCGAAGGTCAACACTCAAAGGGGGTGACAGGAACCTACGACTATATACACACATGTGGAGATTGTTGGGATTGACACGACTGTGAAAATGAGCTAACAAAATGTCCTAACAAAGACTAAGCTCGTTGTCGTGCCAATGCAAGGAGAGACCGTGGCTTGTTTGCAAAGAGGAAAAATGAGCAATGGATTTGTGCACTTGCCTTGGGCGCTCTTCTTTCTCTCTTGCTTACAAGCTTTGAGACTCTCTTTTGCAAGGGAAGACTAATTTTCTTTTTCTTTTGTTTTGTATCTTTTTCTTTGTTTCTTTTTTTGCTCTCCCTTGATGCTACCTAGTCGCACTTGATATTGCTCTTGCACTCTCACTATCCAAGGACAAATGCACAATGCTCAAGCAAACACAAGATGAGACACTCTCATGGGATAGGTACACACAAAGGAAGATAGGGGTTAACAAGGTGACGCAAGTTATACCTTCGTTGGTGATGATGAACTTGGCGTCGGTGGTGCAGGGTGATGTTCGTGGGCCGTGGTGTCGATGAGCGCGAGGGTTGTTGATGCGGAAGCTTGCTGTTAGTTGATGACACTCACACATGCACAAACAAACAAGTGGAAATTAGCCAATGCAAGATTAGAGGCAAAACTGTCAAAATCCAGCGTCAGGGCCGGAGACTCCGGGGTTTCAGGCCGGAAAGTCCGATACAGGCCGGAGACTCCGGTGTGGATAGGCCGGAGACTCCGGTGTGTACGCCGGAGACTCTGGTCTGGAGTCAGATCGCGAACTGCTCGTGTTCTTGAGCAGAAATCCACGCCTTGGGTCCTCAAATCCGCGAAAAATTGGCCAAATTGGGCTGGGAAAACACAGGATAAAGCTGGACCAACACCTAAGACAAGGTTTGGTCGGATCAAAACCACAAATAACACTCCAAATCAAGAGATCAATCCAACGGCAAATATGGGGCTCTTTTTTGGGGATTTTCGAATTTTTGGTGGATAGAAGAAAAATTTGTGGGGGAATTCATGAGCAACGAAGCTCTTGATGCCAATATGTTGAGGGCAAACCTCTAGCGTGGCCCGATCTTTCATGATTCCCTTTCAAATCGAGGATGAAGTGCGGGGGGGGGAGGGGGAGGGGAGGAGAGGATGAACACGACGAACGCACGCACGAAGAACGCGATGAACACACACACACAAAACCACGATACACACCAATAGCTCACGCCGGGATGACCGGTCCGGCGTAATCCCTAGGATCAGCGTCGGGCGGAGGACTCTCTCTCGAACCGGCACAGCGAGATGGGAGACTCGGTGAGATATTAACGTCTTGGCAAAGGGACACCGATGCCAAGGCCTTGTACAACGCGGAGGCACGATGCAAACTCCAACGAGGTTTGGGATATTTGGTGCTCCTTTGTCAAAGGAGCATGAGGCAAGAATTAGATAGATCCACAAGGGGTTTCCACTAATTCCAAATATCATGCCTACGGTTTACAATGGAGGTGGGGGACTATATATAGGCCATCCACTTAAACAGGGGTACTTTAGGAATAAAAGACAAGTTCTGGACGGACTAAGGGGTACATGGGCCGCAGGCCCAAAGGCCTTTTCATGCCTGGCATCGGTCAGACCGGAGACTCCGGTGTGGTGGACCAGAGACTCCGGTCTAGGCCGGAGATTCCAGTCAGTCTCCGGACCAGCCTCCGAAGGGGCCTTCAGATTGTCCCAGGGCCCGGCGCAGGGGTCAGACCGGAGAGTGGGCCGGAGTCTTCGAGGTCTTCAGGCCGGAGACTTTGGTGGACCGGAGACTCCGGTGTGCGCAGACCCGCGACTCCGGTCTGAGCAGCTCTAGTGGCTCCTGCTCCTTGTTCTCCATCCTTGGGTGCTTGCTGATGTGTCGAGGCTTCGTACCTGATGATGCATAGAGTAGTTGCGTGAAGTAGCACACCATCCAAGGAGGTATCAAATTGGCACGAGGAGAGGAGCGAGTTCACCTTAGCTTGTAGGAGTTTTGCTCGGGCACGAGTCATGGGTCCACTTGGGGGACTTGTTGGTGTAGATGTAGGAGCGCCGTAGGATGGGCCGCATCAGCTCCCCCCTTGGGAAAGAGTCGTCCTCGACTCTTCATGGTTATCATCTTGAACATCTCCATGGTAGGGTGAAAGGTCCTTGACGTTGAATGCATTGTTTGCAAGGTACTTGGAAATTGGTATGTCGATGATGTAGGCGTTGTTGTTGATTCTTTTGAGGACCTTGAAGGGACCATCTCCTCTTGGATTGATCTTGGAGTCGCGTTCCTTGGGGAAGCGGTCTTTGCTTAGGTGTATCCACACAAGATCACCTTCTTCAAATATCATCTCCTTCTTGTCCTTGTTTAACCTTGAAGCTTGGCGAAGGACTTGTTGTTCGATAGTAGATCTTGTTTCTTCATGAAGTTTCTTCAAAGCTTGTGCGTGCTTCTCGACGTCCATGTTCGTGCGCTCATGGAGAGGTAGTGGTAGGATGTCGAGCGCGGTGAGGGGCTCGAAACCATAGACGATCATGAATGGACTCATCTTGGTTGTTGAGTGCTTGGCACGGTTGTAGGCGAACTCGACGTGGGGAATGTATTCCTCCCAATCCTTCAAGTTTTTCTTGATCAGCACACGTAGAAGAGTTCCGAGGCTTCGGTTGACAACTTCGGTTTGGCCATCAGTTTGAGGATGCGACGCAGATGAAAAGAGGATCTTGACGCCGAGCTTGGCCATGAGTGTCTTCCATAAGTAGCTCATGAATTTGACGTCGCGGTTAGAGACGATTGTCCTTGGCACACCGTGAAGTCGGACGATTTCCCTGAAAAACAGATTTGCAACATGTGAAGCATCGTCGGTCTTTTGGCACGGTATGAAGTGTGCCATTTTGGAAAAAGGATCCACAACAACAAATATAGAATCATGACCATGCTTAGATCTAGGCAATCCTAACATGAAATCCATGCTAAAGTCGGGCCAAGGGGTATGAGGAATAGGCAATGGCATATAAAGACCATAAGGGTTAGCTTGCGACTTAGCTTGAACACATGTCGTGCATCGTTGAATGTAGCGCTCCACGGCACGCTTCATCTTGGGCCAAAAGTAATGATTGGAGAGCATGTCCAAAGTCTTGTCACGGCCAAACTGACCCATAAGGCCTCCCCCATGAGATTCTTGGAGAAGCAAAAGTTGAAGCGACGACTTCGGAATGCATAGCTTGTTTTGTTTAAATAGAAATCCCTTATGCAAATAGAAATCATCAAATCCTTTTTCAATGGAGAACTTTGCGAAAATTGGTTTAAAGAATGGGTCGGAAGCGTACAAAGATTTTATTTCCTCAAGACCCAACACGTTGATTTCAAGTCTCGTAAGAAGGCTTGTGTGCTTGCGAGACAAAGCGTCCGCAACTACATTATCTTTGCCCTTCTTATACTTGACTATGTACGGAAAAAACTCCATGAACTCAACCCACTTAGCGTGTCTCTTAGTCAAGTTGGCTTGGCCTTTGATATATTTCAGCGACTCATGGTCGGAATGTATGATAAATTCCTTGGGCCATAGGTAGTGTTGCCAAACTTGAAGGCCACGAACTAAGGAAAAAAGCTCTTTGTCATAAATTGGATAATTAAGGCGAGCACCATCGAGTTTCTCGCTATGGTAGGCTATAGGATGTCCGTTTTACATAAGGACTCCTCCAATGCCAATACCACTAGCATCACACTCTATCTCAAAAGTTTTTGTGAAATCCGGTAACGCAAGGAGAGGTGCTTCGGTGAGCCTCTTTTTAAGTTCATCAAAATCTTTTTGTTGTGCTTTGCCCCACACGAAGGTGACATTCTTTTTCGTCAACTCGTTGAGAGGGCATGCAATGGTTGAAAAGTCTTTCACAAAGCGACGATAGAAACCGGCCAACCCATGAAAACTTCGGAGTTCACTCACATTTTTGGGATGTGCCAATCTCGTATGTCCTTTACCTTAGAAACATCAACTTCAATTCCCTTCGAAGAAACGACAAATCCAAGAAAAATCAACTTGTCTTTAGCAAAGGTGCACTTGGGAAGATTAGCATAAAGCTTTTCATGTCGAAGGATTTGCAAAACTTCCTTGACATGTGTTATATGGTCCTCAAGTGATTTGCTATCAACAAGAATATCATCGAAATAGAGAACAACACTTTTTCCAATGAGAGAACACAAGATATGATTCATGAGACGCATGAAGGTGGATGGGGCATTAGATAAACCAAAGGGCATAACCAACCATTCATAGAGACCAAGTTTGGTCTTGAAGGCGGTTTTCCACTCATCACCTTCAGCCATGCGTATTTGATGGTAACCACTACGAAGATCGATTTTCGAAAAAATAGTTGCTCCCCACAACTCATCAAGCATGTCATCGAGACGTGGTATGGGATGTCGATAACGCACGGTGATATCATTGATTGGACGGCAGTCCATGCATAACCTCGTAGGTCACCCCTTGCTCCTTCTTCATCATGCAGCAGCTCCGGCTCACGACATTTAAGCGCACCAAGTGTTATGCCTCGTGTCTTCATACACATCCGGTGCACGATGAGACCTCCGGCTCCCCGATCCCGCCTGGAGTGCGGAAGTTGATATCCGGCTAGGAATCCCTGCAGTGCAACGGCGTACTATAGGTGTGCCTTGTTCGCACAGCCCAAACTTGGGGTCATGGTCACAAGGGCTAGAGAGAGAGGGAAGGAGGAAGTCAACCAAATGACTTCTCCAAATATTGGTGTGTTTATTCCCACCTATGGGCACCCCTTTATATAGGGGGAGGGGGTGTGCCCTCCCCTTTGGGTTTCCCATGTGGGACTAATCAAGGGAGAGGAGGGAAGGCGCATGGGCCTCATGGGCCAGCCGGCCAGGGGTGGGCCCCACCCCACGCACAACCCTAGACTGGCCGAGTGGGCCCCCTTGAGGCGCCTGGGCCTTGGCCCTTTGGCCCTTGGCCCTTCCCTCCTTCGGTTTTCCCTCATGGGATCTTTTTCCCTAGGAAGTTTGGCCCATTAGTGGAATACCCATTCAAATTAGATTTTAATATTAATACATTAATTAATATGTAAATACATATCACAAAATCCGTCTTGACCCGAAACACCTTTCGGTTCCCTTTCGATTTCCTCCGAACGACTTCGGATCTTTCCCAGAATGATTCCGGTCCTTTATTCTTTCTCCGAACAACTTAGGATCTCTTTGCGGAACAATTACGGCTTTCTCTTTCTCTACTACGGTTCCTTCTTACGAATGATCGCTCTCATCGTACCCTTAAGTGTATCCTCTCACGGCTCAGGAATGCTCTAGACATGATCTATATCAATGATCAAAAGAGGGACCAGGGATATCCATGTGACCCCTATGCATTCCTAATGACAATGTCGTTTGAACCGCTAAATGTAGCATCCAATTCCTTTTGTTTCTCGATACGAATTGTCCGAGATCCGATCATTGGTATCACATACCTTGTTCAATCTCGTTCACAACAAGTTCTGTTTTCTTGTTACCGTGATATTACATCCCCGTGACCGAGTCACATGTTGCAACATTTATGGATGTAATCTCACCAAGCCGGCCGTATGTATCTTTACCCGTCATGTAGGTGAACAAATCCCGGTCTTGAAGTCACATGTCATCTACTGTTCCTTTAGAATACCCAACGTACACCTTTATGGCCACCGTATTACCAGATGACGGTTTATGCAGTCTAAGCAGCCTCGGGAAACAGTGAGTAATATGAGCTCACGGTCTAAGGAAAGGGAGTCTAGGTATAGCTGTTGCAACAATGAACTATATGACTTGATCGTGTTGCAATCCTTCGAGGAATGTCCAATCACATCATTCTCCAATGATATGATCCCGTTGTCAATTGGCATAAATGCACATGATCTTGAAACCCAGATCATCCTCATGACCAACGAACTAGTATGAATAGAGGCTACTAGGGACTTTGTTGATTCATACCACACCTGTACCAATGTTTCTACTTGGCACAGTTATAGCACAATATGAAACTATTATAAACTAATTGAGATATGATAATAAAAACCTATTTATTATTTGCCTCTAGGGCATATCTCCTCCAGTCTCCCACTTGCACTAGATTAGAAATAATCTAGCTCGCATTTTACTCGTATAAACCATATACCATATGCGTTTACAGATCATGCATGCTCATGGGAAATGTCATGTCCATGTTCTATTTTACCAGATCATTATGTCTTTTGCAAATCGTTAATGTCTTCCTAATTTGACATTCACACCATTATCTTATAATGGGTCAAAGCATTTGTTTGGCAACAAAGTGAGACTTTGTTTCTAGTGTTTATAATGACGATCGTTTTCACTGTTGTCATCTAAACTTCGAAACACACTTTGCTATCCTTTGTGTATATACTGTAGTCATGGCAGCAGAACGAGGACGGATTCTAGGAGCTTAAAGTGACTTTAGATCAACCTCGAGGGCTTTCTCATGGGCACTGGGACACATCATTCTACGTTACAAGCGAACTAGCCCCGCCATAACATTATACATCACATCAGATGGAGCCTTTATACTTCTATATCTATGTAGATCCTAGTGCGTGAAATGCAACTATGCCACTTACATTGCTTCTTGCCATTTATGTACAAACTTAATTCTGGTTTTGACTCACGAATCACTTAAAGACACGTTCTTATAGTTAAGACTTTGTCCTATCAACCAGAACTTCGGGTCACTTTATGTCGAGTATACAACATGGTTATATGGAAGAACCTATGACTGAGGCATAGGAGATGCAACACATCTCTTTCTTTCAACCATAGTTACAATACAAACTCAATGCTTCATAAGAACTTCTTTCTTACCTTGTTACATTCTGAGCTTCTTCAGAATCTTGCTTAGGACATTATGAACATATTTAAGAATCAATTCTAGGAAGCATTCGACATTCAGTGTTTATTAAACTCACTAATCTTGATAGATTTTCTTGTTTAATAACTTCAACTTCATCCTTATTTATCTAACTTAAATATTATTAACACCAATCACATCATTCACATATGTCGTCCACATATCCTAGAATGATTTCACGCTCCCACTCAAATATGACATTCATGTTTGAGATCCAGGGATTTCACTTAGCTCCCACTCAAAATATGTCAGCTACATATTATGAATTAGCCAAGCTGGTTTGCTCCCACTCAAATCTAGGTCCTCTCGATAATCTTGGACATTCCAAAATTCTTTGATCATCATCAATTTGAGAATTCCAATTACAAGACTTCAATATCCATATATTTCTAGTCTAAATCCAAAAGACTTAAGCATCACTACTGTTTGTAGTCAACTCCTTGAATTTGTCCAAACTTGTGACAAATCGAGCTTTTTGTCATTCATTAAGTTTCATTTCCTTCTTATGACTTTGCAGTCATTTAGAAATATCAAGTAAACTTCTTTACTTTAATAAGATCAAGTAACATGTTACTTTGCAATCTTAAATGTAACTTAATATAGGATTTTATGATTCCTAGTCATTTCTCGCACTCAGGTCCATTACGCTTCTTTGTAATTTGTAGGTATGTCTTGTTCAAAACATGACAAGTGAATCAACAATATAATTCCACAAACTTGTAGAATATATAGTTGAATCCTACTTTCTTTAGTAAAAGTATTCACTTGAAACTTTATGATCATTATCAACAGTTTCTCCTCTATATGTAGAGTTTGGATTCACGAAACAAATTCCGCTGCGCCACTCAACAATCTGGAGGTAAGGTCAAATACCTTGTTTTGATCTTTTACTTTCTTACACCTGTATCTTCATGAAGACACGTCAACTTTGGACAACAATAGATTTGCCCCTTTTGTTGAAGATGCATTCATAGCTTCCTAACAATTCTCTACAAAGACTTGTTTATTCGTCATGATTTCGACTTATCGAAATCTCCAGAAACTCGAACATCGCATAACACTTATGGTGTTGTTTCCACGAATCTTTTAGATGTTCCTTTGTATTTCAAATGAGTGTTTGCTTATTTTGATCTCTAACTCTAAACGACAACTATAACCCCGATAAGAGATAATATTATACCATATGTATCTATTACATATTGATTTTGATGTTTAGACATTTCAACATAGTTTGAACTCATCCATTTATCATAATTTGTGAAACATCTTTCACAAGTACCTTTTATGCTAAACTTAACTTGAATACCTTAGTCATGTCGATCAAATCGAAGAGACTTCGTATTCTTGTTAATTTCAATATCCTCCTTTTGTTGTGAATTCATTTGAACAATTTAAATCATTTCAAACTTATGTTTCATCAAGTAAATATGCTTATTCACTTAAGTCCATAATTAACTAATGATTTCCACTATTTGTTGAAAATACGATACATCACTATGTATAAGATTCAACATTTCTTCGCATATCACTGTTTTACCAGAATGCGGAGTTTTAGTCATTCTTCCCAACGAGGCATGGTTTTGCAAAGTCTCTAGATCAAGCATCTAGGACCCTGATCTTCATTTACAATGAAGAACATGCAATAACAAAAATGACTTAAACTATAGTGTCATTTCATCATTAAACTTTGGATATCTTTTAGCATTCTAATCCTTTTATAAATGTTTAAACCATTATCATTAACATAGTGATGAGAATAACTTATTTATAATCATAATGTGACCATGAGGTACTGTTCATAAGAATAGTACAAACTGGCTTGTAACTTGTTCATATGAATAATCGTCTCGCCAAAGCAAGACACACAAACTAGGATTACAAAATTATATTCAAGTCCACTAATCCAAATGATAAACTTTGAGGGAAGAGGTGATGTCGGCCATCAATTGCTTTGCTTGCCATCATCAAGCCACATTGCCTCAAATCCAGCAATTCTCAAGCAGATCATCCTGTTTTCACAAAACGGGACAAGTATCAAATACTTTGCAAACTGCAACGAGTTTTGCAAGAACCACATTTATAATTTGTATATCTTACATATACCTTTTTATCCATGACCTCCATTGCAATCAAGCCCTTCCAAGAGTTCTCAACTCTAATGCAAGATCGCTAAGTGTTTTTCCAAACAATCTCTTTTTCATCCATGATGGAGGAAAACCCATCCAACGGCTCATACTCTATGTGCCTTATTCTGCAGAATGCAAAATGTAGCCCAACTCTTCATCGAATGGAGAATGTCTTATTGGAGATTATGGAGAAAACACAAACATTCCAGGGTCATCGAATTATCTCCTAATAGCTATTGTATCAAGAAGAGATCACCTTTTACGAGGATATCCCTCAGGTGTGGGTATTAATCTATGAAGTTGGACCCTTTTGCTAAGTTCCATATTAATCAATATATTCCCATGGTCACAAAGGACCTCAATGGGATAGGTCATGATATACTAAGATATTTACAAACATACATCTAGACTAAGTTTATAATAAGAGATCAATTTATAATTGGTCTCCACTAAAATTGTCATCCCCTGGACGATTTTAGTGATCACACGATCCCTATCCTCTGCACCTCCCCCGATCGTCACGGCCATCCGTGCATTATCAAAGGTAGACATTCAACAATGCCAATCACATCATCCATGTGACTCATGCTCGATCTTTCTATCTCTTGTGTTCCGAGGCCATGTCTGCACATGCTAGGCTCGCCAAATCTAACTTGTGTGTATTCGCTGTGCAACATGGCTTACACCCACTGTAAGCAAACATAGATATGTCTGACCCCTACTCACCACAGGGCGCCTCATAATGAAGAACTTTCTTGGTGGTGCACACACAAGGGGAACACGGAACATTGGAATTAAATAGGGATTATCTTATTTGCTACCGTTGAGTATCTAAATACTAGCACACAATAAGATGTAAAATAGGTATCAACATCATATGTATAATGTGATATGATATGGTGCTTCTTGCGCCTTGATCTGCATTGAGCGCTCCGACAAGATCTCCATCTTGCCCTTGGTTTGACGCCAAGTCCACGACGCCTCCACCAGGTCATTCATTGGAACGATGACTATTACTATACTACTTAGTAACAGAAAAGTAAACTACTTTACCTTTGTAACGACCAATGCCATATCATAATCACATGCCCCCTGCAAAATAAAGTTAGACGCCTATACTTTATCTATTGCAAGTTTTACGTGGTTGTTAGGGCTTTCGCAATAGAACTATTTCTAAACTACAAACTTTCCAACCACAACATGGATCCGACAGTTGTCTCTATTACACCCCTTTCGGGGCCCTCCGTGTCAAACGTTATATCAACTATCGAATGAGAGACAGACACCCGCTAGCCACTTATACGGTACAAGCCGTATGTTGAGCATGGAACCAGTCTCGCGTACGAATACACGTAAGGTCGGTCCGGGCCGCTTCGTCAAACAATACCGCGATATAAACAAGTACATGTTAGAGGGTAACAACTAAGGGATCAATGCCCGCACAAAACTTGTGCGTACTGGCCGTACAACACTCCTATGCATAGATCGGCTCTTATACCACTGAAGGGGGTCCGCAGCAGAAAACAAAAAAATTCCTACGATGGAACCCCAAAAACTGTCTAGGATCTATCTATGTAGTAATGCGGTAACGACCAATACGTAGAGAATACATACCCTTGTAGACCGTACGCGGTTAACGTTCCGAGGAGAACGTGGTTGATGTAGTCGTACTCGTAGCCGACCTCAAGGTCGCGAAGCTCCTCGCAGGTCACCCCTTGCTCCTTCTTCATCGTGCAGCAGCTCCGGCTCACGACATTTAGGCGCACCAAGTGTTATGCCTCGTGTCTTCATACACATCCGGTGCACGATGAGACCTCCGGCTCCCCGATCCCGCCGGGAGTGCGGAAGTTGATATCTAACTAAGAATCCCTGCAGCGCAACGGCGTACTGTAGGTGTGCCTTGTTCGCACAGCCTAAACTTGGGGCCATGGTCACAAGGGCTAGAGAGAGAGGGAAGGAGGAAGTCAACCAAAGGACTTCTCCAAATATTGGTGTGTTTATTCCCACCTATGGGCACCCCTTTATATAGGGGAAGGGGGTGTGCCCACCCCTTTGGGTTTCCCATGTGGGACTAATCAAGGGAGGGGGGGAGGCGCATGGGCCTCATGGGCCAGCCGGCCAGGGGTGGGCCCCACCCCGCGCACAGCCCTAGGCTGGCCGGGTGGGCCCCCTTGAGGCGCCTAGGCTTTGGCCCTTTGGCCCTTGGCCCTTCCCTCCTTCGGTTTTCCCTCATGGGCCCTTTTTCCCTAGGAAGTTTGGCCCATTAGTGGAATACCCCTTCAAATTAGATTTTAATATTAATTAATATGTAAATACATATTACAAAATCCGTCTTGACCCGAAACACCTTTCGGTTCCCTTTCGATTTCCTCCGAACGACTTCAGATCTTTCCTGGAATGATTCTGGTCCTTTATTCTTTCTCCGAACAACTTCGGGTCTCTTTGCAGAACAATTCTGGCTTTCTCTTTCTCTACTATGATTCCATCTTACGAATGATCGCTCTCATCGTACCCTTAAGTGTATCCTCTCACGGGTCGGGAATGCTCTAGACATGATCTATATCAATGATCAAAAGAGGGACCAGGGATATCCATGTGACCCCTATGCATTCCTGATGACAATGTCATTTGAACCGCTAAATGTAGCATCCAATTCCTTTTGTTTCTCGATACGACTTGTCCGAGATCCGATCATTGGTATCACATACCTTGTTCAATCTCGTTCACAACAAGTTTTTTTTCTTGTTACCGTGATATTACATCCCCGTGACCGAGTCACATGTTGCAACATTTATGGATGTAATCTCACCAAGCCGACCGTATGTATCTTTACCCGTCACGTGGGTGAACAAATCCCGGTCTTGCAGTCACATGTCATCTACTGTTCCTT
This sequence comes from Avena insularis, assembly GCA_023614405.1. Taxonomy (NCBI): domain Eukaryota; kingdom Viridiplantae; phylum Streptophyta; class Magnoliopsida; order Poales; family Poaceae; genus Avena; species Avena insularis. Next base: position 34,156,306 of record CM042696.1, on the reverse strand, counting down.
CGGAATACCCAACGTACACCTTTATGGCCACCGTATTACCAGATGACGGTTGATGCAGTCTAAGCAGCCTCGGGAAACAGTGAGTAATATGAGCTCACGGTCTAAGGAAAAGGAGTCTAGGTATAGCTGTTGCAACAATGAACTATATGACTTGATCGTGTTGCAATCCTTCGAGGAATGTCCAATCACATCATTCTCCAATGATATGATCCCGTTCTCAATTGGCATAAATGGCCATGATCTTGAAACCCAGATCATCCTCATGACCAACGAACTAGTATGAATAGAGGCTACTAGGGACTTTGTTAATTCATACCACACCTGTACCAATGTTTCTACTTGGCACAGTTATAGCACAATATGAAACTATTATAAACTAATTGAGATATGATAATAAAAACCTATTTATTATTTGCCTCTAGGGCATATCTCCTTCACACCCTATGGCCAAGATTTCGCCCAGGTATGTTGTCCATCAAGATATGAACAAGATGCACTTTTATGTCCTTCACCCAGTTATTCAGGCATTTTGCAAGGTTGTTTTTTATGTAATCAACTTTGATGTCAGGGTTGAATTGACTCCTCTTCCATAGCTGCGAATGATGGATGGTTAAGTACTCTGGAAGTTCAGGGGCTTCCGCAAAAATCTTGCTCATGAAATATTCACTGCTACTAGGTTTGTAAGCTCTAGCAGGAGGAAACATGTAACGAAATACGCTGCCTGCATAGTGTGAGTACAAGTTGAGCATCATATGGGCATGGCATTCTCTACCTTCAGCTCGCGAGAACACCTCCTTTACTACATTCGTCAGCCCTTTGCATGCATCCATGGATATAGCCAATGGATCCATGTGGCCTATTGATCTCCTGAGTTACCTCATAAACCAGACCCAGTTTTCCTCCGTTTCTGTTTCAAACAGCCCGAATGCCACCGGGAACATCCAGTTGTGACCATCAAGTGTTGTGGCAGATGGCAGTCAGCCTTTCCATTTGCCAGTTAGGACAGTGCTGTCTACACTAAGATACGGCCTACAGCCGTCCTTGAATCCCTATATGCAAGGTTTAAGCGCCATGAAAAATCTTTTGAAATATATTTTACCACGTACTGATTCAGTGCCAATCTCCACAACACTCCCCGGCCACCTAGCTTATACCTCCGCCTTGAAGTTGTACAGCATCCTAAAGCTATTGGTCCAATCCCCGTGCAAGACCCCCAGAGCTTTCTCTTTACCTTTCCAAACCGTGTAATACGGTAGGACAATGTTGTATTTAGAACCGAGGCTAGTCTGAATATTCTTCGCGGTCTCCTTAGGGTTATCCTTTAGTATGGACATAGCTTGTATAGCCACCCACTCTGTATCATCCATTGAGGATTTCAGTTTGCTGCCTATCGGACACATGTGTGGAGGGCCCATTTTGTTCACCTGCAACGCAGATTCATTTAAAAGATAAGCGAAGTCGACTAGTTGCCAGAAAGATATCGCATAGAAATTGTAGTTATAGAGTGAAAATAGAGAAAGTTCTAATGGTTTGCTGCATTCATTGCCCTAGTACCCTAATTGCCTTCAACGCAGGTAAGGCTCTTGCTGTGATCCTCCATGGACAATGTACCTCGACCCGTCCATTCATCCATGTTAACTTGCAAAAGGCCGCATACCTCTGGGTAGTGTTCTTCAGTCGATAAACGTCGAACTCCCCCTTGATACAAAAATGCCGGAATGACATCCCGAACTCATGCATGCTCCTGAACTCGGTGCCGACCGAAATTATAGGATACTCGTGGTCATGTTTCATTTCTTCTACTTCAACACCCAAATCATCGACTGGAATACCAGCCTCATTGTTAAGTTCCTTGTCTATTTCATCATCACCAGATTCTTGATCATCTACAGTGCCTTCTTCTTCATCTGATTCAGAATCCTGGCCATCGTCTCTAATGCCTAGTACTGCACACATCATATTGACTCCCATGGGTGGGGCTGCACCATCTTCTCCACCTGGATGGACCGGAACATTGTCCCAATCTACCTCACCGGCAACTCTATTTTCTCCAAGACACTCGGTTGGTTCTGCTACAACCACATGGGGTGGTCTTACGTTTGCACGCATCCCAGGTACTTCAATAGACAAACAGCAGTCAGAATCAATTTCATCTTGACTGTATAGAACCCTCTTGCTCTTCCTGTGTACATCCTCCGTCTTGATGTAATCTTTCCTGATGGTATCAGTAGGGCTTGACATCTACGTTCCATTCCCCATCGAACTAGGCTTTTTGCTGCCGCTCTTGGGTGTGATCTCCTTCCTGCCTTCCCTCACGGGTGTTGGCTCCAGGGTGCTGGCATTATTGCATGACCTCTACGTCATGTTCTTCTTTGAATTAGCCCTTTTGCTGCTACTATTGGGTGTGTTCTCCTTCGTGCTGACATTATTGCCTGACCTCAGCGGCGTGTTCCGCTCCAAATTAGCCCTTTTGCTGCTACTATTGGGCGTGTTCTCCTTCGTGCTGGCATTATTGCCTGACCTCAGCGGTATGTTCTGCTCCAAATTAGTATTTTTTTTCTGCTCCCACTAGGTGTGGTAGCCTCCGTGCTGGCCATCTGCGCCTTTTTGCTACCACTCCTAGGAGTGTTCACCATCGTGCTAGCCCTCTTAGCGTTTTTCTGCTACCGTTCGGTGTGGCATTTTGACTGGATCTCAGGGGTGTACTCTGTGGCGTGGTGTCTTTTTTCATGCGACTCTTGGGCGTCCTCTTCTCTGGCATGGTCTCCTTGGTGATGTTATTATTCGGGGTGCCCTTTCTGGGGATGCTCTTCCTCCTCCTCTTTATGATGCTCCTCTGTAAGAATCTCCTTTGTTCGAAGCTACCCTCAGTCGCACCAGCCCCAATGATGCCATGGATCAGGTCACGCATGCCTTCTAAAAGTCCATCATCTCTATTGTCAAAATCCAATTCCTCTCCAACCATTTGCACTATCAAGTGGAAGTACACTTCACCTCTATTATGTTTCCTTGTAAACGGTATGACTAAATCCCTGGTATCTTTCACTTCGATAGCCTTTTTGATCCTGTTACCAAAATATACCAAACGTGCTACCTGGGAGGACGCCCACAGCACCTTCACACGTAACGATGCCATCAGGTCATATAACTCTACCACTTCAGGATCGTATCTGCCAATGATTACATCAAACTCATCATGGAATTTTTCTGTGCCATCATCTAATTTTGCAGTATAATCCTCGACACTGATACGAACGATTACTTTGCCATCATCAGGTTCTGCAGGATAGAAACCTCCGAGAGGTTCGAGAGGTGGAGCGGCACCATCATACTCAGCCACAATGCCAACGTCGCCATCACCAGCGTCATCATTAGCTGGAGCAACCTCGGTGGAAGTACCAGGACCAGGAGCAAGGCAAAGGCCCTTAGTAGTGGGAGCTACAATACCTGGTGGACAGGCAGGGCCCCGGCTAATGGTAGCCGCAATAGGATCAGCTACTTCCATGCCACATCGATGATCAGGAGAAGTTCCCACAACAGTAGTGCTTCGAGTGCTAGCAGAGTCCAGACCATGAGCTAGCTCCAGACCAGCAACTCACTGAACCTGAGCACGGGTTCGAGGACACAAGGCAATAATCTTGGCAACAACAGTGGGGCAGCCTCGGGAAGCCTTAGTTTGCTCAACAACGGCAGGGATTGGGTCAACAACGGCCAGATCAACAATAACACAGGGACTACCAGTACCAGTAGATTCCAGAGCACGGGTTCACCTAACTTGAGCACGGTTTCGAGGAGGAGCAGCACACAAGGCTGTGGTCTTGGCAACAACAGCGGGGCAGCCTCCGGAAGCCTTAGTTTGCTCAACAACGGCATGGATTGGGTCAGCAGCAGCCGTAGCAACAACACCACTTGGACGACCGGTACCAGCAGATTCTAGAGCGGAGTTTTACACAACCTGAGCATGGTTTCGAGGAGGAGCAGCACGCAAGGCAGCGGTCTTGGCAACAATAGTGGGGCAGCCTTAAGAAGCCTTAGTTTGCTCAACAGCTGCATGGATTGGGTCAGCAGCAGCCGTAGCAACAACACCATGTGGACGACCGGTACCAGTAGATTCCAGAGCAGAGTTTTGCACAACCTGATCATGGTTACGAGGAGGAGGAGCATGCAAGGTAGCGGTCTTGGCAACAACAGCGGGGCAGCCTCCGGAAGCCTTAGTTTGCTCAATAGCGGCATGGATTGGGTCAGCAACAGCCAGAGCAGCAACACCACGGGTACGACAAGTACCAGCAGATTCCAGAGCAGAGTTTTGCACAATGGCAATACGGGGACTCCTACGAGGATGTTGCCTGACAGAAGCATATCGCGGACGAGGAACGAAATTTTTCTCAACAACAGCAGGGGTTCGAGTTAGACCATCCTGTCCAATAACAGCTGGGCGACTCCCAGTAGCAGGAGCTTCCACATCCAATATTTTATAAATCAGCATAACCACGCGAAGCCCAACAGACTATTTCATCATCCCAATTAGCTGACTGTCACACGCTATAGGAACCGTGAAGCCTCGTTCATCAATGAAGCTGAACCGTCCAGTCTGCTCCGGGCCCATTTTAGCAAGTTCACGCACAACAGCAACCATACTAGGGATAGTGCATAACTACACAGGTGCTACTTCCATCTTTAGACAACTAGCTTGATTCCACTTGCTCTTCCCATCTACTAATTTAATGTGGTAGCCGCAAAGGGTGACCATAACCGTGTATTTGGGTTCAACGGAGATCCCTACTTGACAGAAAATTAGGGACAAAAGATAAGAATTGTTTGTCAGCGTCGTGCTAGCAAACAATTCTAGGTCCGATCTATCTCTGTAATGCCAATAGCCAGCTAGCAGTTATAGATAGTGCGAATAGCAAAAAAAAGAGTATCCCACCCGCAATTAGCCAGAAGTACTTCTTCCTCAGCAATAGGATCTGCCTTCCTTCGCGCTGCTCAGCTCGTTGGCGATAGAGGCAGGCTAGAGCGTCGCAATGGCTGGCACGACATTCGGCATTAGAGCTCTGTACCAGCGAGTAGGCGCAACAACTTGGCACCAGAAGTCAAATGCCCGAAGGGATCATTCTGGTTGGAGAGGGGATTTCGACGCCGCCGGTGCTAGGGTTCATGCGAAAGGAGGGAGGAAGTGGATTTGTGAATTTGGTCAATGCACCATGCTCCTTTAGTCCCTCGTTTGCCTACGTGGTTGCCGCGTTGGCGCTCGCGTCACAGACATATTACTGACATGAGGGTCCGACTATCTACTTCACAGGGCAGTTTCATAGAATGTTTGGATTTGGTAGGGGTGAGATGAGTTTGCCTCGAAATGGCCCCTCTCGGTAGTTGGCGGCCCAACATTTCGAAACGCGGCAATTTTAGGCAACTTAGGTACCGCGGTGCACTCGCCAGGAACTTTGGTACCGCAAACGAACATGCCCTCATGGCTGCCCCTCCTCCTATAAAAGGATCCCCTCCTCTCACTTCTCACTCCCACCTTCTCATGAAGGATCTCTCTCCCCCTCTAGAAATTATTCCCCATGGTCTCGGATTAGTGAGATACATTTTCCCGGTGGCTTTATCTGGAAAGGAGTTGCTGCTTTTGCTGCATCACTGGAGTGAGGACGCGGAGGTTGTCGGGGTACCGGGCGTGTGTGTGATCACAGATGCACCGCTGCTTTGCGGTGCTAGACTTGGTGGTGCTGGACTTGCTGTAGCTAGATCTGATGGACGTGCTGGAGCTGGACCTGCTGGACTTGCTGTCTTTCATCACGATCTTGAGATCGGCAAGTGTACGGCTACATCATCCACGAGTTCCATCTTGTTAACAAAGTTTTGTTGTCTTCGAGGGTATGTTCTCTATGGATATATATCCACCCGTTGCTTGTATCTAATAGATAGATCTTGGCGTATAATAGTTCCCATCGTAGGAATTTTTTTGTTTTCTATGCTGCGAACCCAACAGTCGGGAGGTAGGCAGAAGCGAGGATCGGAGGCGGCGGCGACTTAGGGTTTGGCCGGTTTCGGCTCTGATACCATGTGAGAAATAATATTGGTAGGGGTATTGCACGGTACCTCGAAAGGTCCACCCTATCTCATTATATATGGGGGTAAAGTTACAATACATGTACAGGTACAAGTTTGATTAGAGTCCTATACAAATACGTCTATCATGGTCGCGAGTGGCTTGGGAGGCCACGGGAATAGACTTTATTGACCGCTATTTTCCCGCTGTTGACGGGGCTAAGTGATGGGTCCCGCATTTCAGAAGAAATACAAATCTATTTGTTTTCGTCTCTGCTGACGAGTTGTGTACTAGGTCCCACATATCGGAAGGCAACATATCTATTTGTTTTCATCGCTGCTGACGGGACAAAGGGAGAGTCCCACATGTAAAAAATTATGTCAAACATATGGCAAGTTAGTCCAATGTAATGGCAGTCGGCGTCAGATCTGTCCAAGGGTACAGACGTAATGAATACGCGACGACTGATGGCATTTCTCCAATTCCCCGATTCGTAGTGTCATAGTCTTAATTTCTGCTTGAACTGGGGACTAATAACCCTTTAATTTTTGACTATCTATGATTGCATGTTCTGCTGACTAGGCCAAGAAAACAGAATGCACATATTGAATGAGTCTCGTGATGGTGTAGAATTACCAAACATCACTTTGGGAGAATCATAAAATCATTCATGTAATTTATAAGCTTCTGCATCATATGATGCGTGAACTGGAGCATGCAACTTTCTTATACTCCCTCTGATCCATATTAATGGCCTCAACTTTATCTAAGTTCGGATGTATCTAATTAAGTAATTAGACTAGATGTATTCCTATCTAGACAAGTTGAGACCAATAATATGGAGCGGATGGAGTAGGTGATTTTACTGGAGATGAATTGAAGCACCTCTCCTAATTTTACGTCTATGAAGGACAGTAGATTACAGATTGTTTTCCATTCAATTTTTTTTTCTAATTTTACGTCTATGGAGGACAATAGATTACAGATTGTTTTTCATTCAAATCTTTGAAGGATATATATTCTAGACACATGACCTTTTTATAGGTATTGATGATAATTACTTGGATATTTACGATCCATTTTTTTTTGCCGTGACTACTTTCTGCTACTCTGCTACCACTTATGCTTCACGCCATTGATTGTTCATTTACGATTACATGCTGTGCTCCACAGATGGGTTCCTCAATTATCCATAGAAGACAGTGAACAGAAATTAGTATACTGCATGAGAAAATGTTCTGAGAAACAGAAAAAAAACAGTGATAAATAAAAGTTGATCACTTGTCCAAACGCGTGGGATTGGATGAAGTGAAGCTTTTATTCTTCTTTGCGTTGCACTTGGCTTTTCCTGTTTCCTCCCCCTGCGTGGGTGCTGAGCTCTAACCTGTTTCCTTTGCTTAGCTGCTGGTATCCCCCGCATTTAAGACGTGGCTTTCACGCTACACCACAGATAATTATTTGGGACACAAAAAACTGGTTGTTATGCTTTCTTGATGCTGGGCCATGAGGAAAAAAATAGCGCGCTATAAATAGCGTCGTCCTTAAAAATACGCTATTAGCGTGCTAAATCGCGCTATAGCATGCTATTAGCGAGACATTGTACACTGATTTATTTAGCGAGACATAGCTCAGAACGCTATAGCGTGCTATCAGCGGTGCTATAGCACGCTATTTTCTACCATGGCCATGACCTTTTTCTTAAAACAAACAAAAAAAAATGAATCCAAACAACCCGCGGCCACCATCACCCAAGGGAGATGATGCTTTCCTCGTACACTGCAGCGTCTATGGAGCACATGATGCAGTCATAGACCATGTTGCTGCCACTAAACATGTCCTCAACATCACCAGTCACCGGGTCGTATGCGCACAACCGGGAGTAGTTGTCCGCGAAGGCTATGCGGGGTTGTACGAGGAGGATGCGACTGCCATTGTTGATGAGCGCCAGTGGGTGTAACCGGCACCTCACAAACCGGTTGGTGATATCCGGGGACACCTTGCTCAAGTCGATTCGGCAACGCAGATTCCAGACACGTGCACCATCAAGCTCAGGTAGCAGCAGCCAGATATCATACCTCGACGAGCGAGAAACATTATAGGAGAAGAGGCATAAGTGCCCATCAAGCTCCGTCAACTCGTGCTTGGACAAACTCTGGCTTTCCATTATTTCGAGTGGCGGCGGGACGGTCCCGAACGTATGGTCAGCGAGAGAGAAGGAGACAATTGACATCTGATCACTAGCTGAGATGCTGACCTTCCGATGATGCGCCAACCAATGCACGTGCCCTTGCGCGAAGACACTAGGTTCGTAGTACCTTACCCAAGCCGGCGGCTTCTCCCGGATCGGTTGCCATCGCCCGGTGGAGTTGACAATGTAAACCTCGCATCCAACGGACCTAGGGAGGAAAATGTCATTCTGGCATGCACGGTATCTGCCGTGCATGTTTCCACCGCTCATCCATTTGCGATTCGGAACAGCTGCCAGCTTTGTTTATTCATACTGTTTTGTATCGAAAGGGTGGGCACTGTATTTTCTCGATAGGGAGCTAGAATGTGTCAGCTTTTCTGTAGGCAGCTGACATCTTTCCCCACGCTCATAGTTTCTCCTTTCTCTTTACTAGTTCTGACCAAATTTCTTTTGAGAAGTACACCCCTATATTGTTCCTTGAGTACTTGAGTAGTAAAAGATTTACTTTCGGTACAGAGGCACACCATCCCCATGCAGGTCCAGACTTGATTATTGTGGTGCATGCAAGTTCAAACTTGGTTAAACAAGATGACACACACAATCATACCAATATAAATATGGACTAGATAAAAATAGACTTGGAAAAAATATCATTTTCCTATCAAAGAGTTTGAAGCACATTAACAAGTGATGGAACAATATGATGCACTATGCATCATGATGGACCACAATGAAATACAACTTTTGCTTGAAATTTGAAGAAAATTGATATACTATGATGCCCCTATAAAATGATTAGTTTTCAAATAAACTACCCAATAAGTATAGTCCTAAGAATTTATTAAATTTTATTTCAATAATCTTACTTTTTTATTCAAAAGCGGGCAATATAATCACAATTCGCGATCATTGCGCCTTTGTACGTATTATTATGTTAGTATGTTCCATTATATTTTCAAACATAATGGTTTTCTTGGATTTAGCCATATGCTCAAAGATACAACACTAAACCGTTGTTTTCATATATATGAAGCATTATAATATGCTATGAAATTTGGAAAATCCTATCAAACTAGAGAAAATACTATGACAAAACACAATGAGGCATGCACTATATACACAACAAACCTAGTTTAAAAAATTATACTACAAGTTTTTTGTTGTATGAAACTAACCTACACAAAATGTGACATGCTTATTCATGAGAACCATATTTAAACGAGTGCTTTACAACACAGATGGGTATACAAAACTTCTTTTGTGTCCATTGTACTTAGATTTATTGAACATAATGGACTCTCTGTGTTCCTAATTTCTGAAATATATTTTCACAATCATTACTTATCATATTTTTATCAAGATTATGCTAATTTCATCATGTTTCAAAATAAAAATAGTAATTTTCAAAAAAATATATCAATATTAGACTTATTTTAAAGATCTTGTCAAAACGAAGATAAGTATCCGAATGAATTATAAATCCAAATTTTAATGCAGAACATATTAGCCGTTTAAACTTTCACACGAATACTAAAAGTAAAAGCATGCAACACAGAAATCGGGTGGTACTTCAGCTGTCAAACACTATGCCTCGGGGTGCTCTGACGTCTTTTTGCAGCTAGTCTGACATGCATGCCTTAAAGTGTGTATCTATAGCTACAGAAAAAATGTGTATCAAAAGAATAGCTTTTTGAGTGATATGCTGCTCAATCCTAGCCCGAATCCCTAAGGTAGTGCGAACGGTTGATGCATGCACGCTATCTCGCGTGCACGCTAGAATCGCCGCGTTGACCTAGGGAGCCCCTGAGGGTCACATCCCCCGTAGTTGATGCGCACGACCTTGTGTTTTTTGGCGTGAACATCATCATAGCCGAGCCCTAGGCCCGAGTAATGTTGGTTCAGAACATTCTCGTGCCACATCTTGTGGCCCCGTGGCTGTGGGAGTGCCGCCATCTGCCCGGTTGATGGGTTACACAAGTAGTTGATCTCTGTGTCGGAGTCTTGGAGGACAACAAGGCCACGACACCCGAGTGTGGCGAGGCGAAGGGCGTTGAAATTCATACCAGTCTGCGGAACGTCGTCGTCGTCGATGGTAGCGCGGAGGACGTCCATGCGCGACGATCGTCCGGTACTAGGGCGGTCCTGCGACCACACGTGCATCTGTGGCCCATCGTGGAACGAGTAATGCAGGAAGAAGACCCTAGGGCTGTGGCGGCGGTTGGCGAGGCGGTGGTAGCAATCCACGAAGTCGTCCAAGGAGAGCGTGGCGGCCCAGGCGCGCGAAAGACAGTGGCACTGGCACACGGATTTGGCCGGTAACCGCGCAAAGATGTTCGCCACGATGTCGTCGGGGAGCCAGCAGAGGCATGGTAGCGCCCCGGGGGGACCCGCGTCGAGCGGCCAAGTCCCCATCGTTAGCGCGAGTTTGATCGGGCTTTTGTGGGTGAATCGTGTACGGGATGCAGGCGCGGCGGCGTGGCGTTTTCTGACTGCCTACAGATCGACGATGGATCTATATATATATATATATATATATATATATATATATATATATATATATATATATATATGTATATATATATATATAACCACTGAGATATGATCCGAGGAGTCCGAGCCGGAAGGTACACCGCGTGGGGGGAGCTTTTTTGGTAGATTTTGGTGATGGCAGTTTTAATTTGGATCGGATTCGAATTGCATGCGTCGTAGCACACCGGATCGGAGGTACTACCAACTAGGCCAGGCCGGCGCTGGGAAACCTAGGCGTTCGATCCAAGGATCGATGTCACAGCGCCACTCCGATGGGCTGGCTGGGCGTTGGCCCAAAACGTCGGCGTCAGCGTCGCCATGGTTATTTCGTGATGAACGACGGGGACGGAAACGCCATCCGAATGACAGATACATGTCCAGCTACAAGATATTTGTAGACATATTTTAGTGTAAACATACATTCAAATTTAGACAAAAATAAGTCAGTTATTTATGAATGGAGGGAGTACTTAACATCTTCATCTCCCGGAAAATGTGCATGCCCTCATCTTTTAGGAATACTCACGGAATTATCCTCTGTCGGATATGAATTCAACAGTAGCCGTAGGATTCCGGTGATTTGAATTACAGGAAGGAGAGATACAAGCCAAAGCAGAGACAGGCTAAAGCCACCAACTATTCGCCAACTAATCCTCCCGTCGACGCGATACTTATAGCTGAAGCCAATCATCGTGCGCCACGTCATTAGCGGGTCCAGGTGTGGGACGGGTAGCGGCGGCTCTCTTTCCGATCACGCCGTTCTCTCTCTGTCGTCACTTGTTGGTCCGCTATGTCAGTAGGGGGCTGACATTCCTCCCTCCTTGAAAACTGGCTTAACCTTTGCTTTAACTCATCAAAATCTTTCCAAGTGGCCATTGTTTCAGGCCGGCCAGACCACAAAACCAACACTTGGCTGACAGAAACTTTGCCTTGCCGATGCAGGCATTGCTGCAACACTCGAGTCGGCACTTGTAGAATATCCAGAGGTGAAGGAAGAACCTCATGTACATGCACATTGGCACCCACAGCCTTTTTGAGTTGGGACACGTGGATCACCGGATGGATACGAGTAGAAGCCGGAAGTGCAAGTCGATAAGCTACAGAACCAATCCTCTCCAGATCTTTGTACGGGTTGTAATACGTGAAAAGCAGCTTATGATGAGCACGAGGAGCTACTAACGACTGGACATACGGATGTAGCTTCAAAAACATCATATCACCAATAGCAAATACCCGTTGTCCTCTTTTTGTCAGCCCCGTACTTCAAATTCGTTCCAGATGCTGATGCAGTAATTCCTACATAAGCTTCCTCTTTGTAATCCAAGCATCTAAGTCAGGAACTGAGCAAGTGGAATCCAATGAGAGCCCCAAATGGCGAGGAGTGTGCCCATAAAGAACCTCAAATGGATATTTGCCCAAAACCGAGTGGTGGCTCGTGTTGTATCAAAACCCAACGAGTGACAACCACTGAATCCACTTAGCAGGACAAGCATGGACTAAATAGCGCAATTATCCTTCCCAACACCGATTAACCCGATCGGTCTGGCCATCTGTTTGTGGGTGATACGAGGAGCTCATACTCAGAGTAGTGCCAGCTAGAGTGAAAATTTGGCGCCAAAACTGATTGTTGAAGATGCAATCACAATCCGAGATGATCTGCTCAGGGGCGCTGTGAAGTTTGAATACATTGTCCATAAAGGAAACAACAGCATCGGAAGTCGAAAATGGATGTGCCAATGCAATAAAATGCGGAAATCGAGTGAACTTATCAACATGTCATCTTCTATTCCACTTGTATGGTCAGGTTCGTCTGTTGATTATTCATAGTTGAGATCTTTTGGTTGCACTGTATATGCTCACGTTGATAATGGAAAGTTAGAGCCTAGAGTTGTTAAGTGCATATTTCTTGGTTATGGTTCAAGAGTTAAGGCATATAAATTATAGAATCCTAAAACTAAAAAGGTTGTGTTGAGTAGAAATGTTATTTTCAATGAATCCGTTATGTATCACGACATCTTGTCATCAGATCCCTCTCCTATTGCTATAGGAGAGGAGGGAGTTAGTGTGCAGGTGGAGCACCTGCAGAAAACTGTTAATAATGATGATGTGGTTGATGATACTCATGAGGAAAACATTGATGATCGTTTTGTTCAGCACTTGCCTACCATTTTGCAGCAACCACATGAGTCTATTGCTGCTAATAGAACGAGGCGTAACATAGTTCCACCTACTCGTTTAGTTGAAGAGTGTAATCTTACTCATTATGCTTTGAGTTGTGCTAAACAGGTGGAGCATGATTCCGAACCTGCTACATACAATGAAGCTATTGCATCCTTTGACCATGAGAAGTGGGTTTCTTCTATGTAAGAAGAGATGCAATCGCTTGAAAATAATGGCACATGGGATATTGTGCGCTTGCCTAAACAAAAGAAGGCCGTCCACTCTAAGTGGATATACAAAAGAAAGGAAGGTTTGTCTTCTAATGAGCCTCCAAGGTTTAAGGCAAGGTTAGTAGTAAAAGGTTTCAACCAGATTCTAGGTATTGATTATAATGATGTTTTCTCTCCGGTTGTGAAGCATAGTTATATTCGTGCTTTCTTTGGTATTGTTGCTATGCAAGATCTTGAGCTTCAGCAGCTAGATGTAAAGATTGTTTTTCTGCATGGTGAAATAGAGGAGGAGATTAACATGGACCAATCTGAAGGGTTCATGGTTCCTGCAAAAGAGGATTTTGTGTGCAAATTGAAGAGATCGCTTTATGGTTTGAAGCAATCTCCAAGATAGTGGTACAAAAGTTTTGATTCATTTATGATGTCACAAGATTTTAAGAGGTCTCAGTTTGATAGCTGCGTCTACATAAAATTTGTTAATGGCTCACTTATATACTTGCTATTATATCTTGATGATATGTTAATTGCTGCCAAGAGCATGAAAGAAATCACTACTTTGAAGGCACACCTAAGTAGTGAATTTCTCCAGGCTCCAGCTTACCTTTCTTTCTTTAAGCTTACCTAAGGCTATTATATCTCCAGGCTCCAGCTAAGGCTATTATATCTCCAGGCTATTATATCTCCAGGCTCCAGCTTACCTTTCTTTCTCAAACCCAAGTCCATAAACTATGGGCATTGACGTGGTGACCCCACGTCACCTCTACTGTCCCCCCATCTTCGATGGAAAGGGTGCCGCCACCGCCGCCGGAGTCGATAACAATGGCGACCGGCGCAGTGAGGGTTAGGGGGTTCTGGGGTGGAAGAAGTGAAGGCCCCCAGAGCGGCTCGGAGAGGGCAGCTCGGGAGGGAGACTGGAGAAGGAGTGTGTTATGGCTCTACTCCAATTGGGAGAGAATTTCACTTCTCGGCCTTGCACCAATTAAGGATGCACACAACCATTAAGCATGAGTACTAGGATTTTTAGTCTTGGTTAAGCACCAAGTCTGGTCCTCAAGAATAAATTGGAAGAGTGCCACGATAACCTGGTCCTCGGAACCTAAATTCTTCTCCGTGAGGATTTGAACTCAGGTGTTGGGTACTAAATCTGTTCATACTTTAAAACGTTTACTAATTTAGTTTGTCAGAACATTCTACATATGGAACAAAGGTAGTAGTATTGTAGTGTGAAGTGTGATGCAATGCAAGTTAGTGCCAAAATCCAGACAGGGTTTCACCGTTAGACTTTCACGAAAAAATGGTGCCACCATTAGACATGTTTCGTCCCTCCAAGCATTGCGTGCATATGGCTGAGCCTAATGGTGTGTATTGCTAGGACGTAGGGACTAGTGGACTAGGGACTGGGCGAGTCTTTACGACCAGTGGACTAGGGACTGGCCAGGCATTGCGTGCATATGGCTGGCCAGGCCGACCAGTGGACTAGGGACTAGGCGAGTCTTTACGACGGCCCGGCGGGGCTGATAGCCGAGCGTGTCCTTGCCCATGACGTGGCCGACTACATCCGCTTCCGCGCTGTGTGCCGTCCGTGGCGGCGGTGCTGCACCGACCCACGCGTGCACGACCACCACCGGTTCCATCCTCGGCGCTGGATCATGCTGCGGGAGAAACTCAACTCTCCCTACCACCGTCGCTTCCTCAACCTCTTCACCGGCGAGTGCATCAATACGGATCTCCCGGAGCTCCTTGACCACGACATGCTCACTCTCACCGCCGAGGGCCTCCTCCTTCTCCACAAGAATCTGCATGTTCGGCTACTGAACCCGCTCACGCGCCACCTCATGGACCTCCCGTCAATGACCACGCTACTGCCACCGGACCAGCACCGCGACCTTTTAGGTGGACGAATAACAATGTGGGACTCCTGCATTGCCAATGATTCTACTGGTACATCATTCGTGCTTTGCTTCACCAGGCTCAACATCATAGGCATTGCCAGGCCCGACGATGAGCGTTGGAAGGTTCTTCACTATGAAAATCCAAATTTGCTACTAGGTACAAATCCCTTGACGTTCTCAGGTCGTTTCTATTGCATCACTTTGAATGCGCTCATGGTACTAGACACGAGCGCAAATCAACCGCCACGGCTAGAAACTGTTGCCAAACTGCCTAAGAGAGTTTGCGTGTTTACTGGTAGTGTGCACCTAGTGGACAACAACGGCAAGTTGATGCTGGTGAAGCGTACAATTTCCACACGGAGTAGCAAATGGTATGATGTCTATCGCTTGGATTTACACAAGAAAGCTCTATTCCTTGCCAAGAGCCCTTTTTTTTTTGGAAAAGAGTATATATTAATATCACGGTGATACCAATTACACCCAGCCTCTGCAACAACGCATGCCCTAGCGACTCTACGGATGCACACAGCCCAGAAAAAAGAAAAAAGAACTACAAAAAAGAAAAGTCCCGCTACAGAAAAATAATCCTCAAAGCAAGAACACGGACACCATCAGAACAATACCAGTAGTCCACCACTCCAATAACAACGCCTTCAAGAAGGAAACAGTGTCCAAGCGCCGTCGTTGCCCGATCAAAGATCATAGGTTTTCACCCTGGAGAAAGTCCTCGCTCATAAAACAATGCCTTCAACAAGATCATTGCCAGGTACAACCAGTTAAGGCCAGACCTTGAATTTTCACCCTGCAAGGTAAGACTGGGAACTCCCCTGTGTTGTCTTCCCGCACCAGCAGACGCTGCAACGAGTCCCAGATCACGCAGCCAGATCTTCGTCGCCACAAGAACTAAAATCACCATCGCTACCCTCATAATTCCGCTTTCCTGACATTCTCCGCATCTGACTTCACCATGGCTCTAAGAATAGCACTTGGTGGGAACAAACAACAGAGCTTCGCAATGCTCCCGCTAAAACCAAACGGCCAGAAAAACAAGGTGCGCACGACCGAATACCTTCCGATCCAGCAATCTCCAGGCATGATACGCCCATAGGAGTTTGCCGGTGTAGCCTTCCGGAACCCGCCTCTCCAGACCAGATCAACAAGGGCAGACAACTAGCAATTCTTCGTCTTCGTGCGAAAGAAACCAAAGGACCACCTCCTTTATTAGATCCGACACAGCGATCCCCACATCGTCGGCCGGTTCCGGAGAACGGATCGAGCAGGCCGACCATCGGTGCCGGATCAGGCTTAGCATCGCCACTAAGGGCGCGCCATCGCCTCCATCCTCAGCACCATCCGCCGCTTCCCCCAGATCCCGGCCAACGCCGCCCACGGCCCTCGCCGCCCCGGTCCAGCAGCCGCCGGTCCCGAGCACGAAACCACCGCTCCACGCAGCCCTCCACGCCACAGCAGGTAGCGCCATCAGCGAGGCGCGCCACCTAACCAGGCGCCGCGCGTTGGCGCCGCTGTTCGTCGATCTTGGCCCGCGCCTAGATCTGGCGAACTAGGGGGAGAATAGGGGCCCCGCCGCCACCGACGCCGAGTGGCTTTGCCGTTGGCGTATCCCGGCGGCGGCGAGGAGGGAGGAGCGGAAGGGGGCGGGAGGCGGCGGCGGTAGGGTTCTCTGGCGCCAAGGGAGCGACGCGGAGGGTTCTAAAAATTCTTAACGGGAGGACTGCTCTGGCAGGCGCTGTTTTTTCGGTGTCAAGGCGAGTTTTCCCCTCCATTAGTGGTGACACTATCTATTTCAGCTTCGATTTTGACGAGAGATCTTTTCATCTGCGAGACAAAAGTATCGTATATGAGAACTATGTCTTGGTCGGCAGATCCTTAAGTTCGTCACGACAGGTCTTACCGCCGCCACATAGCCTTGTAGATTGTCTCTCCTTGTGCACTACTTCTAGAATACGGTTTATATGTGTTCCTTCAATAATTTGAGCTGTAAGTTTTCCCTGTTGGCTTTTGTGCCTGAAGTTGTTTACCATTAGCTCCATAATTGTGGCCTTGTGCATAACATTTTATTCTATCAATTCAATGCATCAAGCTTTTGCTTTATTCAGAAGACTAGTCCACGTGAATTCTCCTATTGTACATATGCTTTCATGAATTTTAGCTGAATACTCAAATGCTTCTAAACGGCGATATGTTTCCAGTGAAACATAGAAAGGGCGTGTAAGTTTGTGGCACCACCCCTCATTCACTAACAACGACTTCCTTTTAGCAGTAAAGATTATAATAGACACCATACTAGCTAAAGAGACAAGAGACAACAAAAACAACCACTATTTGTTTGTAGTTAATCGCTGCTCTTTCCATCACAAGGCGAGAGCTAGCCACCATTCCCCTCTGGCCGAACCTTCTTTCAGCGGACATGAATTCTCCTTTTGTACATATATGCACACCACCTACAGCCTCACAGTGACACACAACTTCTGGAGTCATGGAGATTTGAGATTCAACAACCACCCTTTGACGTCTCACTACTGATGGAAACACCATCTCTCACTGACATTGTAATCTTTAATAAATGGGGCACATCACGAGTGAAGATATGGTGCACATGGACACCAATGATTATTATTTTTAATTTAAAATCAAATTTCTTAATTCCAAACAATTCCGAACACAAAAACAGAATGTAGCTGGTGATGTATACCACAGAACTGGGCCTTGTGCGGCGAGCTGTAACCAATAGTGACACTCCCTCCGTGTGGAAATAAGTGACTTGCATTTGTTAAATTCGCATGTATCTTGACGCATTTTAGTGTATAGATACATGTGAATCTAGACAAATCTAAGTCACTTGTTTCTAGACAGAGGGATACTGATAAGTCGGTGTCCGTTCCATTTCCCAAACTTCTCGGACGAAAGATTGTCATAAAAACAGTTGCACGCAAACCCTGCCGCCGAGCCTACGACACAGAAACCCTACCTCTGGTGTTCGGCGGTGCCCTGCGCACTCGATTGAATGGCAGAGAAAGAGGCCGGAGAGCACGGACGGGCCTTCGAAGACCAACGGTCTCCCTGCTCACTATGCTTCGATGCCCACTTTCGCGTTGTGTGTCGAATGTGGTTCCAGTGCGGTATCAACCTTCGCAGGCACAGTGACCACCGGTTCTACCCTCGGCACATGGTCATGCTTCAGGAAAGACTCGACCCTCCCCATCACCGTTGCTTTCTCAACCTCTCCACTAGCGAGTGCATAAGACTGAGTCTCCCTGAGCTCCTTGACCACGCACGCAGACCCTTGTGGGCATCCTCGTCCTCCTCCACAGGCGCATCACCCCTTCACGCACCACCTCACGAAGCTCCTGCCGGTGAAGACACTCCTACCATGCCATCCTAGCATATACTCTTGCCGATACTGCACACCGTCGTACTCTGGCGTCGCCGGTGATTCTACATCAGTCATGTTGTACTTCCCCAGGCACCACATATCCTAGGAATTGCCAAGCCTAGTGTCTTGGAATGTCTTGCGGTGCACAAATGCGAAATATACGACTCCCTTGATGTTCTTAGGCTACTTCTACTTTGTCACCGATAAGTATCTCATGGTGTTAGTGGAGGTGAGCTTTGATCGCCACCAGGAGCGGAGGTGGCTACACCAAGCTATGTTGGACTGACCGCGAGATGACGGGTATGGTGCCCCTGGCGGATGACGGTGGCGAGTTGATGTTGGTGCACCATGCACTTCCACATAACTCAATGAGGTATGACATATATCGCCTGGATCTAAACAGGAAGACTCTGCACCCAGTAAATAGTTTTTCAATGGGCGGGTGCTCTTCTTAGGCATGCATCGCTCTGTTTTGGTCACCACATCAGTTTTCCCCTCTCTTAGTTGTGACACTATCTACTTCAGCTGTGATCTGGTAGAGAAACACTTTTGGAAACTTGAGTACCATTTTCCACACAAAAGCACCAAGCATTTTAAGTACATCCTAGACAACTCCCTAGCATGGCCACATATGATTGTGACATTGCCGCATATCATTGTCGATTGCCTCTCCTTGTGCATACTTTCGATGTACACTCTCAATATGTAGCATCACTATCTTTAGTTGAATGTTTTCCGTTTTGACATCGTACATTGTTTGGCATCCATGCAATTGGGATGCAAGGGAGGCTTTGACTTCCTCTTGTAATTGCGTGCACATTTTCTTCTACGGTACAATTCAATGTACATGGAAACATTTGGTGTTTTCTCTCAAAAGTTGTTTATACTCTAGAAAATAATTCTATGGGACCTGGTCCACAAATTTACCCATGTGGACCAATTTCTATAATTGACACGTGTCGAGGAGAGATAAATCACAGCATTTGGTTGTCTATTTTTAGATCTGAACTATCACGCATGCCACATGTCAATTGTAGAAGTGGGTCCACGGGCATGAATTTGTAGACCGGGTCCCATGGAATTATTTTCCGGCCGAGCGTTATCTTGTACTCCTGTTCCTTCTTCTCCACTTCTTGTCTCGTTCCTTATCTTCTCCCCTTCTCTTCATCTGCCATGGCTCATGAATTCCTCAGCCGCCGCCGTCCCTTGTGCCGGCCAACTCCGCCAAGATTTCCAAGCGAGCCCACCCCTAATCTATCGCCCTGCGCTGCCCCCCGCTGCTCCCCTTCTGCAAGGAGCACAACAATTTTCATGCCTCCCGCAGCAAGGAGCACACCACGCTACTGCAAGCGCTCACCATCGCCGCCGCCCATGTCGCCTCTGCTACAAACGCTCACTTTTTTTGCTACAAAGGCCGACTTGCGCTGCTATAGGAGATGGCCAAATCTGCTACAAGCCATCCGCCATGGCCACCTCGCTGTTGCAAGTCGTCGGCCGCCAGCTGCCGGCGGTTCCGGGCGTTGTTACCTTGGGCGGCAGAATTTGCTACCTTGGGCGGCAGAGTTTGCTACCTTCGTCGTGCGGCATTTGTACCTTAGGCAGCCGAAGTTGCTACTAATCTCGGGCAGCCCTGCTGCAAACGCCACGCAATGTGCTGCTGCTAGCCATGATCGGTGCTGCTACATAGGGAAGACCCTGTCGCTGGTGGCGGACTGGTGGTCGGTGAGACAGCTGAAACCATGATGCTACGAGGGTCGGGGTTGTGCTGTGAAGCTCCCTTCATAGCTGCAACCCAGAGGCGGATCTTTCTTGCCGAAGGCGGTCGATCGTACCATGGTGAAGCCCGTGCGGCACTTTTTTTTTCTCCAGCATGCAGGGGGGCTGTGAGGGGAGAAGCGTTATCGTAGACGAAGGGGAGCTTTATTTTGCTATAGATGCGAGACTGGTCAAAGCAGGCTCCCGTGCGTGAGTGGGTCCCAAGAGACATGTGTCGTTCGCTCGATCTAGAGGATCGGAAGCCACGAGCTCCCCTGGGGACGCCCAACACGACCCATATAATTATGCTAAAGAAGTGCTAGATTATCCTAATTTCTTCAGGTTCCTGTGATGGTAATACTTCTAGAGTATTATTAAGAACGTGTTTGTTTCAGTTCTGCAAACGTAATCGGTAATGGAATCAATTCACGGACGTTAATGGTAACGTAAAGGGAACTTTCCAAATCTGTTTGGTTCATTGCAGGTAACGGAAAAGGATACAACACAATTTTTCCCCTACCATATCTTCAGATCATGAACACCACAAAATTCCAAGAAAAATCCTAAACAAAGATCTGGAGGAGCGCTCCAAAACGGCCAGAAAGTGGAGGAGAAGGAATCCAGAAACGGGTCAATAGGTATCTCAAAGCTTGGGGATCCATGGCGCAGCTCGTCGTCTGTGCTGCGACCGTGTGCCCTCACATGGCGCCACTGGTGGTGGAGAAGAGGAAGTTGAGGGAGGGGTTGCACGCCTGTACTGGACCCGGCGCCGGCGGCAGGACTCGGTGGAGAAGGGGCGGGCAGCCGGCGGCTGGACTCGGTGGAGAAGGAGCGAGCAAGAGAAGATGAAGTCGTGGTGGGTCAGGCTCGGTAGCTGATCTGTTACCGGAGGGGGTTGACCGGTAACTGGTTCCTGAAGAGGTGGGATTTGATTACGGGGTATTTGTTTACGGGAAAATTAAACCAAACAGATTTTAACGGTATTCATTCACACTGTAATCGGGTTACGTTACAATATGGCGAACCAAACACGTTCTAAGAGAATCAGAGAAAAAAGTATGATGATTTAAGAAAATATGTAGAGGCAAAACATTATCCGATTATTGTTGAGGAAGTCATCGAAAGTGTCTAAAAAATGCAAACAATAATATTAAGAACATTATGGCAAGATGTAAACAAGAAATTTAGAAAAATGAACTAGAACTGACTCACTCTGAAAAATGAAAAAAGGGAAAGAAATCATATTACAGTACCATCAGTGCCACTCCAGTGGCTTCGGAGCCGGTCGTCGCGGCGAGGAAGCCGCGCGCTCGTCCACTTCTTCCTGGCGTCGTCGTTGGAGAGGAGAGGACTTGGTCGAGGTCTAGGGTTTGCAGGCAGAGGAGCACCGACTCCTTCCACCGGAGGTTAGCCATCAGTGCCATCCAGCAGCTTCACCTCGACGGCCGACGCCATCGCAGAATCAGCACCTGACGATCGAACAAAAAATCAAGATCAGCACTAGCAAGGTATGTATATGGTGCATTTGCACTAGAACCTGGTATACGTTGGGGTCTTCTTCCTTGATGGTGGATCAATGGACGACCTGCTCAATAGCGAACTCAAGTGTTGTACTCATGCAGTCATGCGTCGTGCGTGGACGAATTAACTCGTGCCAGCAAAGTGCCAGGTCGAGAGGCAGCACGGGGACTTTGCTCTGGCTCGACTGCTGAACCGCCGTATGCAGATCGAGCACATAGCATGCATCCGTTGCGCCGCTTTGCGATGTAGTATGGCGCATTTGCACGAGCAGTCGAGCACCTAGGAAATTAACTGCGTAAACATTCTATTCAATTTTCCTGCGCCGCGCTAGGTTAAAAAAAAATGGACGGTTAAGATATATTGTGTCGATACCCTAAGAAAAGGATACAGTTTGTTTTGAACTCAAACTCCTAGTAATTAAGTATTCGTATAGATGCTTTCAAAAAAAAGTATTCGTATAGATTTGCAAAAGAGTCCAGCTAGTAGTCCACCTCTTTCGCTTCCGTAACCTGCGGACGCCGACCTTGTTCCAACTTCCGCGGCCATACATCGACGGCGAACTCCTCTCGGCGGCACGCGGCAAACTCCATGGCTGTAACTGAGTGGTACGTGCATCTCTCTGGCATGTTCGTTCCAATGAAAAATTCTCCCTATTCTTCGCTTGATTCGAACCGATCTTCTGACCCGTGCTGCCTGGTTGTAGGAGAGATTGGGCGAATCTTTCCGATGGGCCAGCCGGGTTGATCGCCGACCTCGTCCTCGCTAGGGACGTGGCCGACTATCTCCGCCTCCGCGCCGTGTGCAGCCCGTGGCGACGCTGCTCCACGGGCCCGCATACGCATACCGGACTGGACCGCCGCTTCCACCCCCGGCACTGGATCATGCTGCGAGAGAAAATCTCTAGTCCCCTCGGCCGCCGCTTCATCAATGTCTCTACCGGCGAGTGCATAAAACTGGAGCTTCCCGAGCTCCGAGACCACAAGATCGATCCTACCTCTGAGGGCCTCCTCCTCGTGCTCCAGAAGTACACTCGTATTCAACTATTGAACCCGTTCACGCGACACGTCACAGAGTTACTTTAGGGATGACCGCCTAGTGCACGGCACTAGGTTGGGGAGCAGCTCTGGGGTTACAAGTGATTCTAAATCTTTCCTGCTATGCATCCCATGGTGCTGCATCGTAGGCATTGCCAACCCTGGCGATGAGCATTGGATGGTGGTTCACTACGATAGTATAGACTATGCACCTCCCTTGATGTTCTTAGGCCACTTTTACCACATCATCGGGAATGACTTGATGGTGTTGAAGATAGACACGGATCAGCCACCACGGTTGGAGGTTGTTTCCAACTTGCATCATGAACTAAACATATTTACTGATGATAGCTTCCACATGGTGGACAACCAAGGGGGGTTGATCTTGGTGCACCGTACAAATCCCCGTATCTCAAGGAGGAGATATGAGGTGTATCGCCTGGATTTGGAACAGAAGACTCTTTTCATTGTCAACAACTTCAATGGGCGGGCGATGTTCATGGGCAGGAGTTTCTCCTTTTTTGTGTCCCTGCAGGTTTTCGGTTTCATTAGTGGTGATACTATATACTTGAGCTTTGAAATGACCGAGAGAACTGATAATGATATCGAGGCCTACCATCTACCAGACAGAAGCACTAAACCTGCAAACTACATCTTGGATCACTCCGTGTCTTTGAAGCAAAAGGTCGTGGCGTCGCCGCATACTATTGTTGACTGCCTCTCCTTGTGTGATTCTTTGGGAGAAAATTTTAGAAGATTCGCCCTTGGACATGAAACAAAAATTTGAGCGATTCGGCTATAAGCTTCTTGCTGTAATGTAGGAGGTTTCTATTTGTGGACCTGTCCATATCATCTTCTTCTATCAATTCAATGCACTGAGATGCAAAAAAAAATCTCTTTTTGTTGGCAAATAGGTTCATTTATGAATAAATTTTAATATGGTGAATTTTAGCTGAAAAACACATATTGCTACAATCTATTAGCATCTCGTGTGAAGAGTTGAAACATTCATTGGTCAGGTTTGCCGCAAAAGACAAAACCAATGTTTTTTGCAACATGCCATCTTGTATGCTACCATTCCAACATAATAAATACAACCTTGTATACTTCCTTGCCGACATAATAGTAACAACACAGACCTATAGAAGTCTCTTGTGCACGACGACTGGGTTCATCGTTAACGAAAAGTTTCAAGATGCAACTTTGTTTAAAAGAAAGAGAGCGAAAGTGAATTTGTACTGTTCATAATACGTGAAGCAACTGAAATTGGTCTGAGTGAGTTAGTAACTCGCATCAGCTTGAGATGTAAGAGAGCAACTCCAAAACAGATACTCGATCTATGACACCACTCTTTTTAGTGCATGGAATTTAGGGCACCTGTTCCAGACGATGTAAAATAAGGCTTCATCTAGACTTAAATGATGCAAAATAGGGCGTCAACACTTTCAAACTCCTATTCCAGCACACACACTATTACATAATACTATATTCCAACACATTCAAACTAGATTTCTCCACACTAGCGAGACATCAACACTACTTGTCACCACTACTAAACATCGAGAAGCCAGAGAATCATCATTGTCCTCCTCCACCGTGATCACAATCGAGGGGCCAACACTCTTTCCTTCTTCTTCTCCTCGGTTTTCTTCTTCCTCGTTGTGTCTCTCGCAGCAAAGAACTCAACCTCTGCCTGCACGGCCTCCGGATGAGCCTCCTTGTACCTTGTCATGGCTCTCTGAACGGCCTCATGGGCGGCAAGCTGCCGCATGGAGAGGCAGTGTTGCTTCTCCTCTTCGCAAGACACGAGCCATACTTTTGGATCTAGAATCTTCGCCTTTGCACGCAATCCGGGAAGTTCAGCTCTTGGCGCAGCATGCACGGCGGCGGCTTACACGCGGGCGGCGAGCTGTCAAACATGCCGAGCAAAATTCTCTCGCAGTCGCAGGTGATCTCTGTCGTATAGCGTCCGGACTCACATAGTCGCATGTCGTGGAAGCCGGAGGCGCTCTCGACACAGCGGCGATGGCACGGACGACCACATGTTGAAATTGGTGTCGATTTGAAAGGGGAACGACGCGACGGAGATGGGTGCGGCTGGAACTGGTGCTATTTCGGTGGGCGGGGCGACGGTAATCTTCGGCGGCACGGGCGGAAAACAGCGGCAACGCACACGGGAGAGAAATGGAATCGACAGTTGGACTTTGGCGCACGGCTTTTTATGCGATATGGCAGCCCCTTTTTTGCTGCAAATTTGCAGAACAAGAAGGCAATTTTTAGGACATGATTAAAAATAGTGGAGTGTTCCTGTGCTTTCTTAAAAATTTGGGGCATATTTTAAGGCTAGTTGGAGCTCATATTTTAGCCTTTCGTGCACTAAAAATCAGATATTTTTGTTTTACAAGGATGCTCTAATTCAACTATCTGGATATTTTAATGAGCTTTGTTTTCCTTGTAACAAGCAGCCCCAATCAGATTCTTAGGCGGTATTGGGCCGACGAATAGATAGTAGTACCTGATACTGAATCGGTGTCCGTTTCAATTCCCAAACCTTGGGAATGAAGGATTGGCATGCGACGCATAAACGCAGCTGCACGCAACTCTACCCCAGAAATCACGGGCGGGCTTAGCGGCGGTACGGTCGAGGACCGCGGAGGAAGATGGCGGCGCACGGAGTGGCCGAGCGGCCGTCGACGACCCTACCCTCCTCGACCACCTTCTCAGTCAACTCCTCTGCCTGGCCGGCCACGACAATCACGACTGCCCACGCAACGCCGATGCCCTCTACGGATCGCGGGACCAAGCATGCCTGCACCGCGCTCAGTCACCGCCCGTCCACGGATCTATGCGAGGGGTATGTACATCTCCTCGATCGATGTGTTTCCGCTCAATTTTTACTTACTCACTCCGATCCAGACCAAGGTTCTCAGATTTTGTCTAGATTTGAATGTATCTGACACTAAAACTTGGCTAGATACATTCGAATCTAGAAAATGTGAGAATATTAATATGTACCGGAGGAAGTATTTGATTCCGGTGTTCTAATCTATGTTGTCGTTGTCGCAGGAGGGACTGGGGGAATCTCCTGGACGGACCGGCGGGGCTGGTCGCCGAGCGTCTCCTTGGTGGTGACGTGGCCGACTACATCCGCTTTCGTGGTGTATGCCGCGGGTGGCGACAGTGCTGCACCGACCCTCGCATGTACGGTGACCACCGCTTTTACCCTCGGCATTGGATCATGATTCAGGAGAGACTCGACCCTCCCTATCACCACCGCTTCCTGAACCTCTCCACCTGTGAGTGCATCAGACAGAGTCTGCCAGAGCTCCTTCATTACGGCATGCTCTCGCACACCCCAGAGGGCCTACTCGTCCTGCTCCGTAAGCGCACCAACGAGGTTCGACTGCTAAACCCGCTCACGCGCCACCTCACCGAGCTCCCACCACTCACCACGCTCCTGCCTGGTGTTAATGTTAGCGTCCATACCGACCGACACTTCACACCGTGGTGCTCCGGTATTGCCGAGGATTCTACATCTTTCGTGCTCCGCTTCCCCGGGCTTCATGTCCTAGGTATTGCCAAGCCGGGTGATCAGTACTGGAGGGTGGTCTATTGCAAAAACTCGCCATATACAAGTCCCTTGATGTTCTTAGGACGCTTCTACTGCGTCACCCAAAAAAATCTCATGGTGTTGGGGATGAGCATAGAACACTCACCACGACTGGAGGTGGCTGCCAAGCTACCTAGGATTTATAGCGAGGAGACAGGTACTATGCACATAGTGGACAACGGTGGGAAGTTGATGTTGGTGCACCGTATGTTTCCACGTAACTCGAGGAAGTACGATGTGTATCGTCTGGATTTGAACAAGAAGATTCTATACCCAATACAGAGCTTCAACGGACAGGCGTTGTTCCTAGGCATGCATAGCTCTTTTTCAGTGTCCGCGTCAGTTTTCCCGTCCATTAGTTGTGACACTATCTAATTCAGTCATGATCTAGAAGAGATATATGATTGGCAAGTTGAATCCTACCATCTTCCACACAGAAGCACCAACCGTGCTAAGCATATCCTAGTAGACAACTCCCTACTTTGGCCACGGATGGTTGTGCCATCGCCGAATAGCATTGTTGATTGTCTCTCATTATGCAACAGTTTCGGAGTACACTCTCAATATTTATAATCACGTTAGTAAATTTTCCGTTTTACCAAATGTATCTTGTTTAGCATACTCCCTCTATTTCATTTTACCCTGCGCATTAGCCAAAGCCCAGATACCAAGAAGAGCACCAAAAGTAAATATTTTCACGCTTTTGCCCCTGAAAAGGTATCGCTCTGAACCACTCACGCAACTAGTACTCCTACACCACAACTACTAGTACTCAGTTTGCCTTCGTTGCCGAGTTGATTGCCGACGCCCCGACCAGCTTGCCGCTGTGGTCCAGCTGCTTGGTGACGCCTGCGAGCAGCTCTGTGTCGTGGTCAAGAAGCTTGCCGAAGCCCGCGACCTGTTAATCATCGGCGTCCATGCCTTGGACTTCCTCAATCTCGTATGTCTAGTCGTCGCCCAAATCGATCTCGGCCTTTCCAGCTCGTTGTGCCGCCATACGACTTTCATCGCCTCCGCCGCTCGCCGAGCCATGGCCGGGAATTAACTCTCCTCGTCGCTATGGCTGGCCGCGTTAATACATGCACGCTCCTCGTCGACGAGGCTGGACAAGCACTCTACTCCGTCTTCCTTCCACTCACTTAAAGGCTGTTGATTCTCTTCCGAAACCACAGATAGAAATCCTCCCTTTCCATGCCTTTCACAGGGTCAGAGAATCAGAGGACGCGAGGAGAAAAGGGGGGCGGCGCTAGATGGGATCGGAAGGGGTGAAGAAAAGTAGAGGGGTATTTTCGGAAAGCGTTGCTCTCGGAAGGCATCGCGCAAAGTAAATTGGAAAAAGGGGAAAAAACTTACACGCATACTAAATTGGAACAGAGGGAGTATATGCAATTGGGCTGTAGGGGAGGCCTTGACTTTCTCTTGTACTCCATCCGTTTCAAAATATAAGATATTTTAGATTTGTGAAGCAAATGTATCTAGACCAGTTTTAATGTATAGATTCACTCTGAATCTACGTACTAAAAGGGGTCTAGATATGTTCGTTTGACAAGAGGTAAAACATCTTATATTTTGAAACGAAGGGAGTAACACGACATTTTCTTCTATCAATTCAATGCATTTAGACACTGTTATTTTGTGCTTGCTCTGAAAAGTTGTTCAAACCGGATTAAGGGACGGCGTGCCCTTGTCAAACTCTAAATCATATTTAAACATCTCCAAGCATCTAGCATGAAGAGCTTAACCATGCCATGCATATGAGAATTTTTCAGTATGATGTAAATTGCGCAAAACATGGGTATACTGTATACGACCCAAAAAACACATGGAGATATGACACCCAAAATTACATGGATTGCTCTCCAGCCTTTGTGCAAGTGTTCAGTTGTAAAAGAAAAATAGGTGCGCGATTGTCCTAGTTTGTCTGGATTCGTGTGATAAAAATGTTTCAAAAGTTTTGTTAAGAAAATGGTACAATTTAAGAAAATTCCAAGAAGCAAAACAGTGTCCGATTAATCTTGAGGAAGTCATAGCACGGAGGAAAATCATAAAAACTAACAGCATCTCCACTTGTGTCTCCCATAGGCCATCCGGTGCATCTGTTTTTTTTTTGTATGGGGGAGTGCCGGCGTGTGCTCAGTGATGAGGGGGCGCTGGCTCCCAGCCGCCCCATATAAAATTTTAAATATTTGAATATGATCAAAATTTGTTAAAAATAGCAAATGCATAGATAATTCGGCCGGTTGCATAGATAGTTCGTTGATATTTGTACAAAATATAAAAAAGCAATTGCAAACATAAAAACAATAGTAGCAGCCACGACCGAGCCCTATATGGCGGTACATCGCCGATGCGCAGTTCATGGAGGCGGTCATCGTCGCTAGGCTCCTGCTTCGGCGGCGGGCGGCTGCTGCAGTCATGGCCGTCGTCGCAGCCGCGTCTGCGCCAGTCCAACAGGACAGCCCTGCCGTTGTCGTCGTCCAGGACTCCAGGTTGATGACATAACCGAGGCAGCGCGCGATCAGTCTCCTCGTGCTGGTACTCTGTCGTGGACCAAGCGTCCGCGAACTCGTCCGTCGCCGGCAGCACCGCCTCGAACGATGTGCGCTCCGCCACGCACTGGCCCCGAAATTCTTCTGGGTCGTTCTCGATCTTGAGCTGGAGGGCGGACGTCTTGTACTCCGGTGGCGGCGTCCACTCGTTGGTCCTCCGAATGATGATGCCATCGGAGGAGTGCTTGTACTCGTCCTTCACGGCCACGAGCGACGCAGAGTAGCGGGCGAGAGCGTCGAGTACGTGTACCTCACCGGTGACAAGGATGACCTCGATGATGAGGAAGCGCGGCGAAGAGCCCGATGGCTACTAGCGAGACGCGTCCTACCTGTGGATCTGGCGTTGGCGTGGCTGGGGCGGCGACATCGTCAACGACGGGTTGTTGCCTTTGGCGATGTGGTATAGGACCCAAGAGAGGGTCCTCCAAGGGGTGCTCCACCACCGCTGCCGCCCCTCGTTGTTGTTGTTGTTCTCCCACGGCGGCCCATTGCCGCCGTAGGCGGCGATCTTGTCCTCGCGCTGCTGGGCGAAGAAGGACGCCCACGCGTGTGGTTGTCAGGGTGCCACTGTTGGTCATTGTGCTCCTCCGGCATGAGGGCCAACCAGTAGTGGTCATAGATGGCCGCGGTACGTACCAACAGGCCGCCGGTGCTGAGCACCCGGCCCGATGGACAACGAACGTCTGGCGGGACAGGGTACCCCGCGTTCCAAAGCGACGAGCAGCCAGGACCACCCAAAGCCGTTGGCAGCGGCGCCATCTCCGGCATAATGCTTCACGGCGGGTGGGGGAGCTTGCTGGGGGCAAGTGGATGGTACGAAGGGGGAGAGGGTTTTTTCTCGGCGGAGCACGGGGAAGGAACGGCGGTGAGGTGGGTTTTTATATGGTGGGAGGGGGAGGTGAGAGGTGGAGGCATTAACGCTATCGACGAGACGTATCGATGCATACCGTCTGCTGCAAAGCTGTCGGCCAGGCCATTAACACGGCGCAGAATACGAGGAAGAAGATGACCAGCCGGCCCACGAAGACCACGAAGACCAGCCGTTTCCCGCGCTTTCTCACGCCCTTGTTCCCACCAACACGCATCTATCCGGCGCTCCCGCTAGCCCTCCTTGGATTGGGTTCGACTTGGGGTGCCGGATACAATAGTAACAGCGCAAGACGAAATAAGATGGCCGGACCCGTTAGCCCTTAGAGCGAGCCTCCCCCACACACACACACACACACACAAGTGGAGATGCTCTAAGAAAATAAAATTATCATTTAGGAATCCATACAGAGTAACAAAAAAAGTCTGAAAAAAGTGCAAATACTATAAAAAATGTATGACAAGATATAAATAAGTTTGGCTTTCCCTAAAAAAGGGGAAAGAAATCATGAGAACTACATTCAGTTAAACTGTAAAACATTTTCGCATTTTCATCTAATCAAATATTTACTAGCGCCCAAAAATTGAATTGATATAACTAAGTTTGTCATGAAACGCGCTTATAGCACCCTCTTCCAGCATCAACGGAAAGAAAGTGTAGACACGTGCCTCCTAACATACAGACGCCATTGCTCAATTAGCACGTGACGTGACGATCCACGAGCACCTGGTGTGTTGTTAAGAAACTGATCGTGTACATATTCAGTTACTGTTTCTTCGAAACAGGCTTTCGCCCCGCTATATTAATATACTCCCTCCGTTCCAAAATAAGTGATATGGGTTTGTCTAGATTCGGATGTATCTAGACACGTTTTAGTATATAGGTACATGCGAATCTAGACAAACTCAAGTCACTTATTTTGGGACGGAGGGAGTAGCAAACAACACAACCGGTACAAACATGATACCATCGCTGGGGCAGACAGCACAACAAAGCCCGGAAGGAAAAATAAGAGAAAAAAAGAGAAAAGAATGCCAACAGCGCCGGAACGATAAAAGCGATGATGGCTCGCAACCGCTATGCCCTCCGACGAATTCCCACCACACTCCTATATCTTTGAATCGTCGTGTACCAAGCAGCACCTTCAAAAGGGGTGCAACGACGATGACGCTGCTTCCCGGATAGCTCCTGGGATTTCTCCCGGTACACAGAGGGGGGTGGGAGGGAGTACACCTGACGCCCTGCACGGGGAAGGCGGCGCCCGTAGACGTCACCGCGTCGGTGCCGACAACACCGACATGGATTTCTCCCAACCCCCAGAACCTACCACCCGGACAGTCCGAAGTGCTCCCCCAAGCTTGCCGCCCACCAACATGCACCAGCACGGTCTTGAGGCACCACCGTCGTCTCCCCGTGGCAGAACATTGCGAGGTTGGTCGGACCAAAATGAGAGACCGTAGCAAGGAGCGGCAGTACAACAGCCCCGTGGGAGGGAACAATCTCCACCGCCAAGGACGGTAGCTGTCCGGACGCAACAACGAGAGCAGACCTGGCCACTGGGAGCCGGAGAGTGGCAACCGCAGAGCCATCTGGAGGGCATCCTCCACCGCTAGGCGAGTGCCGACCAGACGCGGTAGCAAGGACACACCAGGCCGAATGCCCGGCCGAACCCAAGAGGGGTCCGTAAAGTCCTCGCCACCACGCTACAGCACATAGACCTGCCGTCGCTACCCTCATGTTCAGCGCCCTAGGCCCGGCCGGGCAAGCCCGTGAAGCTCCCGCTGCCGTGCTGCAGCAGACGTGGCGTCAGTGTCGCCACCCTCGTCCCGATCTCTACCTCAATCCTACAAGAGACGACGCAAAAGGATCCGACCCCGCCCGTCCTGGCCCAGATCAAGGTCCCCACCGCCGCCTGCACCACCAACTGGCAGCACCCACCGCCTCACCGCCACCCGTATCGCGCCGGAGCGCCGCCAACCTATCGAAACCGCCGCCGAGACGGCCCTCTCGAGCGGAGCAGCTCGGCCAGGGGATGAGTACGGCATCACAGCCTCCCAGAGGAGTCCAGGCCAGCCACAGCTAAGCCCGGCGGTCGAGGCCCGGCAAACCCAGATCAAGCCCGGATGGGCCCAGATCTGGGCTGCAGCGGATCCAACCACAGCAAGCCACACCGCCACCCCCCAGCAACCGCCGCAGCCAGCCACGCCGCCCCACAGGCCGTCGCCGCCGCCAAGCTGCCATTCCCGCCGCCCGCCTCGAGCACTGTTTCTTGGGCCCGTTTTATCTCATTGGATGGATAAGATAGGTGGCATGGTGATAGCCAAAAACTGATACAGTAAGTCGTGTTGAACTCAAACTCGTAATTCCAGTACGGACTCAGTACGTGGTGATAGTCTCTCCGGACAAGGATTGGCCTAGTTCAACAGATCCAGTGCGAGTTTGAAATAAATCGACGGAACTGTCACCCACGACCGCTCAGCTTTTCCCACCGCCGGTACGACGACGAACCTCTCTCCATCGGCTGGCACGGCACCTCCATGGCTCTAACTGAGTGGTACTCATCTGCTTGCCTGTTTCCATTGAAATTTCTCCCCTTTTTTCACTTTATTATTCGATTCGATCTTCTGATCCGTACGTGTTTCCGGCTTGCAACAGGAGGGATTGGGCGAATCTTTCCGAGGGGCCGGTTGGGTTGATCGCCGACCTCGTCCTCGCTAGGGACGTGGCCGACTATCTCCGCCTCCGCGCCGTGTGCAGCCCATGGCGACGCTGCTCCACGGACCCGCATACGCATACCGGACTGGACCGCCGCTTCCACCCCCGACACTGGATCATGCTGCGAGAGAAAATCTCTAGTCCCCTCGGCCGCCGCTTCATCAATGTCTCTACCGGCGAGTGCATAAAGATGGAGCTACCGGAGCTCCGAGATCACAAGCTCGATCCAATCCAGGAAGGCCTCCTCCTCGTGCTTCACAAGTGCACCCGCATTCAACTATTAAACCCGTTCACGCGGCATGTCACAGAGCTCCCACCGGTGAGAACTTTGATGCATCCAGACGACTACTCCCGCAACCTTTGGCATGCCAATTATAGAAGCTACGGCTCTGGGGTAGGGTGCAGTTCTGGGGTTACAAGTGATTCTAAATCGTTCGTGCTATGCATCCCTGTGTCCCGCATCGTAGGCATTGCCAAGCCTGGCGATGAGCGTTGGAGGGTGGTTCACTACTATAGTACACACTATGCACCTACTTTGATGTTCTTAGGCAATTTCTACCACATGAACGGAAATAGTTTGATGGTGTTAAAGACAGAAACAGATCAGCCACCACGGTCGGAGGTTGTTGCCAAATTGCATAGCCAAGTGAACATATTTACTCATAGCATCCACCTGGTGGACAATGACGGGGAGTTGATGTTGGTGCACCGTATGGACCCCCTTAACGTGATGAGGAGATATGAAGTATATCGCCTAGATTTGGGCAAGGAGGCCCTATTCACTGTCAATAACTTCAATGAGCGGGCGATGTTCATGGGCATGAGTTTCTCGTTTTTTGTGTCCCCGCACGTTTTCCGCTACATTAGTGGTGACACTATCTACTTCAGCTTTGAATTAGACGAGAGAAATAAAGACATTGAGGCCTACCATCTCCTGGACAGACGCACCAAACCTGCAAACCTCATGCTGCACCACTCCGAGCCTTGGAAGCAAAGGGCCGTGCCGTGGCCGCATACTATTGTCGACTGCCTCTCCTTTTGTGATACTTTGGGGTTGTTTTCTAGAAGATTAGCATCAGTAGTTTGAGTTTACGTTCACTTTTTCGCTTGGACGCTGAAAGTTTTTGTGTTTGCTGAAAAAAATAGCTTCATATGTGAACAATCAATGATAATATGCTGAAATTTCGCTGAAAGGCACATATATGCAGACCATCTATAAGCATCTTGCATCTAGTGCAAGGAGTTTCACCAAATGTAATAATGCATAAGTGTATGGTACACAACACCAAAACATTAATTCTTGCAGGTGTGTCACGATGATAAAACGGCAGTCTTTCTTCTCGGCGAATGAAAAATCAATTACAAATACAGCTTTGTTTAAAGTCAAGGGAAGAAGTGAACTTGTAAAGCTAGTTTTTGATTTCTCGCAGAAGTCTGATTTATAACTTATTCGTGCAGCAATCGACAGGACTACGTGAGTTAGTAAACTGTTACTGATTCCATAAGCTTGAGAGGTAGTACTACTAATTAAATCAACTACCATGATGTGCCCCTTAATGTGTGGATCCGATCTGGTGGAAACTGTCCCTGGAGAACCCTGCAGCCCCAACCTGATTCGATTGACCTGGCTCTTTTGGTCTCCTGTGACGGTGGATGCCAAGCTGCAAATGAGTTTCCACCTATCACATCATCTGAAGCTGTTCTTGTGCTATGTATCTTCACATTAATCCCCATATGTCGGGATGATACTGTTTTGTCATGGGCAGCTAAAAAGCCTTTGTAACATAGCAAGTACTCCCTCCGTTTCACAATATAAGATGTTTTAGCTTTGTGAAAAGAGTGTATCTAGACTCTTTTTAGTATCTAGATTCACTCCAAATCAAGATTAACCTAGACACTAAAACAAGTCTAGGTACGAGGTTTGCTTCGGTGTCCCCCCTAAAACTTTAGTTTCCATTTGCCAGTTTTATTTTGACCAGTTGAAACCTATATTCGAGCTATGTATATCTCTATATAGGTGTACTTGGTCGAGCTGGGTATACTCCATATTCTTACCGGCTGATCCCACCTCCTGTTATCGCAATCTATGTCTTTGCATGTCATGTTTTGAAATTTTATTGTTGCCGCTATATAGCTCCCGATTTCTGCCTCCCACAGACACGTGAGTATACGTGTATGATGAGTATACGTCTAAAAGGACCATATGGCCTTCGGATGGGTCCATACGGTCTTCGAAACGAATCGGTATCGAGTTTTTTTTTCCAAGTTTGAAAAAGAAGGGGAGGGGCACCGAAATAAAAGTGGTCTAGATACGCTTCATGCACAAAGCTAAAACATCTTATATTTTAAACTAGAGGGAGTACTAGAAGACACAGCAAAAGACAAAACTCCGAGAGCAATAATCCATCGAAAGACACAAGGGGCAGGGGACAGACACTTGAAGTCCTCCGCCGCTCCATGGCCCTAAGCCAGTGGTACGTGCCTTCGTCTAGCCGGCCGTTCTCGATCAAAACTTGGCTATTCCTTGGCTTGATTCCGATCACCTAATGATCTACTCCGTGTTTCCGCAGGAGGGACTGGGCGAATCTCGCCGACGGGCCAGCGGGGGTTCTCGCCGAGCGCGTCCTCGCCAACGACGTGGCCGACTACCTCCGCTTCCGCGCCGTATGCCACCCGTGGCGGCGGTGCTGCACCGACCCACGCGGGCGTTTCGACCGCCGCTTCTTCCCCCGGCACTGGACCATGCTCCGGGAGAAGCTCGCTCCTCCCCATCGCCGCCGCTTCCTCAACGTCTCCACCGGTGAGTGTATAAAGGTAGATCTCCCGGAGCTCTGCGACCACGACATGCTCGCGCTCACCCCGGAGGGCCTCCTCGTCCTGCTCCACGAGCGCGACCACGTCCGGCTACTGAACCCGCTCACACGCCACCTCACCAAGCTCCCGCCACTCACCACGCTGATCCCTCCTGGCCGGCACATGTTCCACTGGCGAACTTGCATCCTGAACATCGGCCAACACTTCAGAGCATGCGGCTCCGGCGTAGCCAGCGACTCCACCGTCGTGCTATGTCTGTGCGTGCACATCCTCGGCATCGCCAAGCCCGGCGACGAGCGTTGGACGTTGGTCCCGTATGAAACTCGGCCTCTCGCGGCAGTGGTCTTCCAAGGCCGCTTCTACTGCGTCACCAAGAACAATCTCATGGTGCTAGGAGAGACGAGCGCAGACCAGCCACCACAGCTCGAGGTGGCAGCCAAGCTGAAGAATTTCATGGTGCTAGAGAGGAGGGTTATCCAGCGACCACAGACAACGCAGGTGCCCGCAAATCTGCGGCACACACCGCATTCCCGAGTTCATCACAGCGTGCACCTGGTAGACAGCTGCGGCGGGGAGCTGATGCTGGTGCACTGCACGCATCGGACGAATCCCAGGAGCTTCGGCTACGACGTGTATCGGCTGGATCTAGACACCGGGGAACTGTACCCGGAGAAGAGCTTGGACGGACGTGCGCTGTTCATCGGCAAGTATTCCTCACTTTCGGTGTCCACGGAGGTTTTCCCCTCCATTGCTGGTGGCACTATCTACTTCAGCCTTGGCATGGACGACGGAGCAGTTATGCGTACTGAGGCTTACCGTCTTGCCGATGGAGAGGCTGAACTTGCAACCTGCGACTTGCGCGGCTCCATGT
The DNA here is from genome assembly GCA_023614405.1 of Avena insularis. Taxonomy (NCBI): domain Eukaryota; kingdom Viridiplantae; phylum Streptophyta; class Magnoliopsida; order Poales; family Poaceae; genus Avena; species Avena insularis. The sequence goes on along the minus strand of CM042696.1, from coordinate 34,120,124 downwards.
CGTCGGCGAATACTCTTGTTGAATGTCTTGCTTTGTGCCATCGTGCCGGACGTAGTCCCAGAGACATGGCAAGGGTGATTTGAGCTGTGTATGTGTTCATGTTTAGCTTTTGTATGTACAGGTGGGGTTGGGCTATACAAACATTTCTTTCGGAAGCTTGATGAATTCCCATTGTGATATGTTTGTGGTAGGGTGTGACTATTTAATTTGAAGGCTTGTACTACTACATAACATTTTCTTGTATTAATACATCGAGACTCAGAAACATTTGTATTTTCTTGGAAAACTGGTTGTGTACCGCTCTCTTGTGCTGAATTTGTATCCTTCAAAGATCTGAATGAACAATCTGTAATCTGCTGCACTTCATCCACATACAATCAGGAAAAGCTGCTTAAATTCGTCTCCACACAAACCGCCTGGAGAAAATGTAGGAACAAAAGTTACATGCTCCACTTCATGCATCATATGACGCAGAAGCTTATGAATTACATGAATGATTTTATGATTCTCCCAGAACAACGCTTGGTAATTTTACACCACCACGAGAATCATTTGATGTGTGTTTTCTGCCTTTCTTGGCATCGTCTCACAGCCAGAGCTAATCATAGATAGCCCAACATCAATAATAATCCTAGTAAACCTCAACGTGCCATTGCTTGTTCTTCTTCAGCTGTGATAGCTTCTGGTCCCAGCTCTCCCCTCTCTCCTCCGCCACTCTCTTGAGTGTATCCTGAATCCCAGGCATCATTCCTTTCAGACCACAGAAGTAGATGTGAGCTCCACCATCCAAAAGCTTGAAAATCTCGTCGCTGTACTCTTCAATCTTGTCCTGGACGTACATCTTGCCACCACTCTTGTTCTTCTGCTCCCTACTGAGTGCTTTGTCAAACCTATAAATTAAACACACTCAATTATAGTCTTACCAGCAAAAAGAACAGGACTAGTTTATTCAACTGGTGGCACACCCAGTATCAATAATGTTCTACAATGACGGAAGCATCTAAGTCAATAACAAAGTGCCTGTTGGAGCATGTGTAAAGATAATAACAGAAAGAAGGTATGAAGATGAAAGAGGTCTAGTAACCTGAAATTGTCTGGATACTGCTTAAGGTAGCTTGTGAACTCTTCATCGTAAAGAAGGCTGTCCGAATTAGCCACACCAAGGAAGAGCCAAGCCAGGCCACCAAATCTGTAATTTGGAACATCTTCCATGAACATACGGCGTAGGTACCCACGGTAGGGAGCAACACCAGTGCCAGTGGCAATCATGATATGGGTTGCATTTGGATCAGTCTCAGGTAGGAGCATTATTTTGCCAGAGGGACCTGAGATCAGAAAGAAATCACTGTGAGATGCTTAAAGGTTAGAATACCCATCATACGCGATTAACTATGAGTACACACAGTTCTAGAGCAAAGATGTATGTGCACACATGCTGAGTTTGTATCTCAAAGCTAATCGGGAAGCAGAACTGTTTTTAAAGGAAATCTAACTATTGTATGCATTGAAAAAATAGGTTACTTTATGAAAAGAATCAATAGAACATCCAGTGGGATAGCCTATTAAAAGTGTAGGGGATATCCATATTGGCATATGCTCTTGGCTACTTAGAATTTGTTGTTTGTCTGGCTAGTGTGTAAGAAGTTGCTTTTAGTCCAAACGCGACTGTAAACCGGTGGCCATGTGAAGTATCCACTCTTTCTTGGAGCACGGTTACTTCCTGCTACGACTTAATTTGCAGCTTACACAATGTGTATATACTAATACCCAGCATTTAGAAACAGATGGTCTACCACAGCTGGACTTTAGGAAAATTTAACCGGAAAAACTTAGTCCTTTTAGAGCAAGTCACTTATGTAACACTGCTGACACACAAGAAAACCTTTGCATCCATCTGAAGAAAAAAGATCAACTAACCTGTCAGCTGAATCTTGTCCCCAGGTTTTGAGTTGCATAAGAAATTACTGCATACACCGTTCTTGGAGGGGTCCTCCTTGCCAGTTTCAGGATCATAATAGACTGCACGGCGAACACATAAACTGGCAGTCTTTCCATCAAATGAATCCCCATACCTAGTAGATGCAATTGAATAAAGGCGGACATTCTGTGGGTTTCCAGGCTTCTTTGGGTTCTCTCCCTGGCAGATGCACCCAAGGTTCAGTGACAGATGGATATAGAAATGTGAAGGCATGGTCAACAGAAAATGAAATGAGTACATATTTGCTACTTGAGTTAACCTAAAGCAATTCTCCTAAACAAAGCACCAAAGCAGCGTACTCAAATCAGTTTCTCTAGATGTGCACAAGGTTCAGCGAGAGAATGAATGTATAAAGTTGAAGACATGGACAATAGCAGATGAAATAAATAGGTATTTGGTATTTGAGTGAACCTAAAGCAATCATTATCCTACACAAAGCCTCGAGCAGCATATGCAAATCAATGTCTATATATTTGAACATGATATCAGCACAGCGATATCCTGATATGATTGACCTCTCATTGCTCAGTATTCAGTAGGGAAAATGATACAACCAAGAAAATGGCAGAAAGCAGGAAACACTTACCGGAGGAATAATCCCGTAGCTCTGTCCCTCCCAGTAAGGCACATTGCCACCATGATCGATGACGACGTGGCACGTCTCCCCCGGGGCGTTAGGGCCCACCGCCCGCTCGACGGAGACGATGGTTGCCGTGTAAGGCCCCTTGGGCTTGTACGTGTTGAGCGGCGGCTCCTTGGCGCTCTCCAGGTCGAGAGGCACAACAGAGACTTTGCTCTTGCTCGACTGCTGGACTGCCGCGCAGCGCACCTTCCTGACATGCCTCCGTTGCGCCGCGGCCTTGCTGTCGCAGGATAACGCGGTGCCGGTCCATGGTTTGTTGCTGAAGCTGAGACTGTTGGTACCCTGAAACACCACAGAAGGCGAAAAATAAGGAGATCGAAATTTTAGCATAGTGTTGGTAAATTTTAGAGCCATCGCAGCGCAATGCCAGCTGAGGATTCAGTCAGTTGACAGCATACCGCAGCAATAGCTCTGAATTGCTAAGTGTGCATATCTACAGTTATACACTGATACACAGGCTTTGAACTGGCGGATGCCTAAAAACTGCTCCCACTCCCAGGTCCCAACCAATCTGACCCAGTCCTCATCAATCTGGTCTGGTCAAGTCTAAAATCCAATAGCCTAGGAATTCACGCAGTAGCACACGCGATTGACCCACGGTAAAGGGGCACCGAGACACGCACCTGGATTCCGGAGCTCCTGACGGCGCGATCCGAGCCGGCGGGCGCCGAGAAAGCCACCTGCGGGGAAGGAAGGGGGAAAAAAGGTGAGCACCCGGCGCGCAGCAGCACGAGAAGCGGGGCAGGGGGGCACACGCACCTGGGACGCAGCGGCGGTCGCCATGGTCGACGGACGGGTTGTTTGACGGCGGGAGGGAGGGAGAGGGGTTTTGATCTGGTGGAGAAAGGGGAAGAGGGCAGAGGCGGGTTTATAGGTCGGGGGCGATCGGAGTCAGAACAGTGACAGAGAGCCCTTGAGGCGACGGAAGGGACGGCGACGTTTGTTTTTTCTTCGGGGAGGCCAGTTCGGTGCTAAACCTGTCTCGCTTTTGTTTGGATCGTCGATTAGATTAGCCGACGGAGGTTAAGATTAGATTAATCGACGAGTTTTTTATCAGGTTGGTTGATCCATCAAGTTGCGATTAGATTAATCGACGGAGTTGTGAGGTTAGATTAGCCAACTCTCATCTAACCGGAGGGGCTGCTTGGCTGCTGGGACGGTTGAGTTGCTAGTTGGCGTCTTGGGTGCCTAGTTTGGCTGCCTGAAACTGAAAATGGCCTTGTGATGCCATGAAAGGGCAGTTGGCCACCTCTGTTGCCTCTCACCCAGATCACAAAGTCAGAGAGATGCAAATCTGTCTCATGTGCATGAATGAATCGCCACAGGTGTGGTTGGGTGATTGCATAGCATACCTCCAGGCCTTTCATCAGGAACAGAAGAATGTCCATGGCACTGTTCTCTGACAGCACATTTCAACGTTAACCTTCACTCACCGCCATCTGAACCTCAAAGGTCAAAACACAAGTTTTAATCTCTAATGGAGCCCCTAAACAGCTCAAACCCGTAAAATAACTGCTTTTCTGCGGGTTGGAGAAAAAACGCGGCGCAGAATGGAACCAATTAAATTCGATCCGTAAAAAAAATTGAGGGCCTACGCGAAAACCCTTCCCCGGCCTCTACATCCGAGGGTTCGCAGCCCAGCCTGTACGCGAGCCCTCACTCGTAGGAACCCTAGCGCGCGCTGAAGTTTCACCCCCGCCGCACGCGCATCCTCTTCCCTACTCGCGCGCCGTCACCTCCACTCGCCGCCGCCTCCACTGATTCGCCCACCTCCGCCCACGCCTAGCCACCCCCGCCTGCCAAGCACCCCGCCCGACCATGGCCAACATCGATCTAGCCGCGGGGATGACCACAACCGAGGAAGGAGACCAGTCCGACTGGTCGTCGTCGTCGGACGATTCCGACCTCGACGAGCGATGCACGACGACGACAGCGAGACGGCCATCTTCCTCCTCGCCGTCAAGGAGCACGAGGACCGCCTGAAGCTGCTCAATAGGAGGGCGGCTCGGTGAAGGGTCGCACGTTCATTGAGCGGAACCGCTTCCTCGGCCACGCCACCCTAATGGCGGACTACTTTGCAGAGGTACCAATATATTCACCTCATCTCTTCCGTAGGAGCTACCGAATGCGTCGCAGCTTGTTCGTGAAAATTGTTGAAACTATCGAGGCCAACTCGACCTATTTCAAGCAACATAGAAACGCTTGCCATCAGCTAGGATTCAGCGCATATCAAAAAATATCGGTTGCCATGAGAGTGCTTGCGTATGGCGTCCCCGCGGACTACACCGGTGAGTACATTCGCATTGGTGAAGATACAACCACGGAGTCCGTGCGCAAGTTCGCCAAAATGATTATCAAGTTGTTCGGTCCAACATATCTTCGATCTCCCAACGACGAAGATACAAAAAGGTTAATGGAGATGAACGAAAAAAGGGGTTGGTCGGGATGCTTGGGAGTGTGGATTGTATGCATTGGACATGGAAAAATTGTCTGAAAGCATGGCATGGAATGTACTGCGGGAAAAGTCGTGATGTTACCATTGTGCTTGAGGCAGTTGCTTCGCACGATTTGTGGATTTGGCATTGTTTTTTTGTTTGCCGGGAATACTCAATGACATCAACATTTTGCAAAGATCCCATTTGTTTGCAAAACTTGTAGCCGGAGAGGCATCGGCTTGTAATTACAAAGTCATGGATCATGAGTACACAATGGGGTATTATCTTGCCATGGCATTTATCCCGAATGGGCAACCTTTGTGAATTGTATCAAGGATTCCAGAGATAAAATAGAAGTTGTATTTGCCAAGGCATAAGAGGCCGCCCGCAAGAACATCGAGAGAGCTTTCAGGGTTTTGCAAGCACGATTTGCTATTGTTCGAGGTCCATCTAGATTTTGGGACAAGAAAACTCTTATCAATATCATGACATGTTGTGTGATTCTCCACAACATGATCATCGAGGATGAGAGAGGGATGAACTTGCCTTGTTTCTACGATAATATTGGCACCCGAGTGTGGTCCGAAAGGAATCCCGATCGCATCGCAGGTTTTCTCGAAGCACATCAGCAGGTTGAGAATGCAATAACTCATAAGCAGCTCCGCGCAGATCGTATCCAGCACTAGTGGCAGTTGTATGGCCATATGGCATGATCTTCCTTAGTTTTTCTTATTATATGTGTGAGATGAACCATTTGAGAACATTGGTTTAATTTGTCTATTATTTCATTTGAACAATTATTGTAATTTGGTTGAAACATTTGTTATAATAATTTGGATGATTATTGTATGCTCAAAAACAATTATTTGTTGTAATATTCATGCTTGATTTGCTGATCTATGTTTGTTTGTATTTTCATTCTGTATATAAAAAGTAGGCAAAACCTGAGACTATGTTTGCGGGCTCCGTTCCGCGCTGGCACTTTTCTGGCTCGTAAACACTTTTTCCATGGCCTATACTCGCGATTTAAGGGTCAGGCTTTTACGGGCTCCATTATCTTGCATCTCTCACTTTGAGTACTGTAGCATTTTAGTCGAGACACGTGGATTTCAACTGGTTCCCTCAGGGAAATTTCTCCTTTCAGATTTTTTTGTCACTTCTAAATTTTGTACGAAAGAGGTAACTTCCTACAAGATTTGAGTGAAAAGAAACTCCTACACTACATCCCAAACGGAAACCATAACTAAGAGCATCTCCACCCACGTTCCCGGGGGATTTTTTCATCCGGCCGGCGAAATTTCGCCCAGTCGTACTCTCAGGACGCCGAATTGCGTCGGATTTAACCCAACTTTCATCCCGCGTTCCCAGGCCAAACCCGGGGAGCTAGGAACCGCCTGGAAACGCCGGACGCAGCAAAAAAACGGGTGGACCAACCCTGTCGGCGACTCAAGGCCGAGTTCCCGCCTTTCTTCTCCCCCTCCCGCCTTTCTTCTCCATACCCCGCCACATTTCCCACTAGTCCCCCGAGCTCCCGCCCACCATGCCGCCCAAGGATTCCGTCAACGAATGATCGCCATGGCGGGCCCTGTCTTGACCGAGGAGCCCATCCCCTCGCACCAGACACACCGGAGGAGCCCATCCCCATCGACGAATGATTGCCAGATTTCATCCTGTTCTGTAATAGTTTGATCGCCGAACTTTTTTGGGGCATATTTATGTCGAACTCTTTTGGCTGATTTCTGTCGAACACCTAGCGCCGAATTTCGGGCTGGAAACGTCCGACGAGTGGATATGCTCTAAATCCGGCGCATGATTTGTAGCCTGCCAAAATGTCACACCCTCTGATTCAGACAAGGACCACTGTGTTGCTGGAATTGATATCAACCGTCCAAATAGACACGCGCCATCGGCCAACCTTTACAGCTGTTTATCTTTAGTTTGTCTCTTAGTTACTTTTCTGCTATTTAATCTCAGTTCCTGAGTAGAGGAGGGCATAGCAATAATTAGGGTTTATACCCCCAGCCGCCACTGTTCGTGGTCTGGCCTGTAAGAACCTTGTAATCAGAGTATCTCCCAGCAATATAAACTCTGAATCTGGTGCTACTTTTTTTCTGTCTGAATCCTCAATTTCAGCTTCGGCTTGGGGCCAGTCACAAAAAAAACTAAAGGAGCAGCCCCAGGCCCCCAGCATGCTCACCACCGTCAAAGAAAAACCTCCAAACACAAGCTGTGCTCACTGTAAAAGCCTGTGATGACTCTTGATATGTTTCACTTTTACTACTACAACCACCACCCATCTTCATCCTTGGATCGTTTGCCAGGACCAGGGAGCGGTTCTGCACAGGTTTATTTGTCTTTTTACACTAGGCAACTCAGGCAAAGGCAACCCGAGGCCAGCCCAGAAGCAAAACCAAAACAGTACCCCCTAAAAGACTACTATCTCCTTCCTTCCTTCCCACAAAGGGCCGGCAGGATTCTATTTCTTCTTTTGAACAAACAACACGGAGCTAGCTACGATCAACAGGGACAACTACAACACACATGCACCGCAGGCACCGGGGGTTTTCGGATGAGTCGCTGCTGCGGCGCGGACGCGAGCTTCATCCGCTCAGAGCCCCATGAGGTGGTCGAGGCCCGAGTAAGGGCCTCCGCCACCCATGCTGCCGTGGGAGCTCCCGCCCCCCATGCCGGCAGGGCCAACTCCCATGCTTCCCGCATGCGAGGTCCCCATGCTGGCCACCGTCATGTTGTGCAGCAGCTGCTGGAGCCAACGCCTCGTCACATGGTCATCCTGCTTTTCATGGCGAGAGGCAGGGAGGGTCAGCACACAGTCCAAACAACAAAGAGCAAATGTTGGTACTACTGTGAAGCTTGTTTAGTTATAGGGGAAAACGTGACACCTGAAGGAAGGAGTTGAATGTCCCGTCCTTCAGCACCGTGGGGAGGCAGCTGTTGAGCGCCGCGCACGCCCTGCACAATAAGACCACACACACTGGTTTAGGACCAGCCATATAATATTTACGCGCACAACAGTTTTTATATTACAAAATAAAAAATCTGTTTGGATGGTGGCACCAACCTCGCGTTCTCTGTCAGCCTCAGGTAGCAGCGGATGATGTGCTTCAGCAGCCTCGCAGAAGGCTGCTCAGCAAGCGCCTGGACCATCTGAGCTAAGACGGTGGCCACAGCGAAGAAGCGCTCGGCGGTAGCGCATATGTAGCGCAGACCTATATCGTCGAGCAGGATCTTCTGAACAATAAAGGTGGCCACCTGCAAGTAATAGTACACGTCAACAGAGTTGGTGAGACCGAAGCACTAACTACAGATCACACAGGGAAAAGATAGATATCCAACAAACTACTAGTAGTAAAATCTATCCGTGAGCACATCACGGTTCGACAAATAGTTTGGGTTTCTTGACAACCACATCATCATTAGCTACCGCTAAAATCTCTGAAAAGATAGTTATTCTCTAAATGATGCAGACTTGTATAACTGTCAAAATATTGAGTATTCCAGTAAGTTTAGATCAAACAAATGAAGCCCTACACAACCCAATTAGCACAGATAATCTAGGCACTTCACACCAGTAACAAAATTATGGTGTGGCGTGATTTCACTGTAGCACCATTATTCCAAACAGGAATAACTAACCATGCTAAGGGTGTGGCAATCCATTATCAAGGCTACAAGTGAACCAGAACTGGAAAATTATCAGATTTAGAACAAGGGTAGTTGTTCATACTGTTTTGGAAAGTTCACTGCCCATCTCCATAGTACGCAGACATAGAGGAATTATTTCAGTTTGAAGCAGAAATCCAATAACTTCAGAATCATCAACCTGAATATAACACAAAAAAAAAGGTAAAACAAAATCATTGGCAAAACTGTTATCTGGTAGAAGAAACAATAGAAGCTCTAACAAATCATTGGCCTGTTCAGCTCAAACGTAGTAGTTCCTGTTGGACCAAATACCAACCGCTCCATTTGGTTAACATGACTGGATTACTTTAATGAATATACAAAAGGAACCAGCTTCCATTCTACAATGAAACAAAGAATACAGCCACCCCCCACCACTGTTTTCCCTTTCAGTTCACCCCTCCCACCACTATATACAAAGCAAAAAAATCTATATGGGACCGTCCATTCCTAGTTTCCATAAATATCTAGTTTTAAATACCTTCACAAGAGCACCGATGACACCCAAGCTGGTGAGCCTCAAGTACTCAAATGGTCTTGTCTTGCTGGTAGTATTCAAGAATGGGTACAGGTACAGTGGGATGTGAGCTGCAAAGAAAAAGGAAGACTCAATTATTGAGCACTTGCTTAATGAGATTTACTTATTTTGTACTAGAGAAAAGTTGCAACAGAAGAAGACAGTTTTTAACAAGTGCAAATTATGAAGATATTTAAGCCTTGACATAAAAACGGCAGTGTTCAGTACCATTCAAGAAAGGTATCCTGGTGTCAGGGTGTGAAGCAACACACTGCAATTATAAAACAAAAGCAAGATTAGATTTAGGAAGCATGGTGTACAGAACAAATTTGGGGAGCCTATAGAGGAGATAGATGGCAAGCAGTATGCTACTAAAATGGTAGTATTCTCAAGCCACCACAAGGCCCACTAGGATTGAGGGTTTCCTTTTTTTCTCATGTAAAAGCATACCTGGAGAAGTGCAAGTGCATTGCAGACACGGTTTGATGCAACAGGAGACAAAGTTGGTGGTGAAAGTGAGGGGTAGATTGACACAATCTCCTACATTTTCAAAAGAGCGACATAAACTGAATGAGGAAGATGCGCAGAAGCTTCAACAAATTTCATACAAGGAAGAATCAATTGCACAACAACCCTACATTAGATAACAAGGACTACAAAAGTACATATGTACTCCTACCATCGCATTAATGGACTAAATTTAGAATTGTGCAAGAATTGTAACCTACCTGGAGTAGTGCAGCAATCGTGCCAAAGGAGTGCCACAGGAGTGGAGCCAGATCTTGAAAAATCTCTCGCTTCTGAAAGAAGAATTTTGAGAAAAAGATTAGAAAGTGAATCTTCATCTCGTGCTTCTCAATAAATATTCAGGCATGTACACATTAATAGTTTGCAACGTTCTTTGAAAAAAACTGCACAATGAAGTCAGTTGCAGATCAGTGTATGTTATACCATCCAGGTATTGGTACGTAATTTTGGAGATCAATTAAATATAAATAAAAACAGGGAAAGCCACGAGATTGCACTAATGACACCCGAACACAGAAAGGCACGTGTGTGCACATCAAATTGTCGTATTATACCAAGCACTGAAAGGAGTAGTATCATGAAAATCTTTAAAACAGGAAAGCTTAGCTCTGTGGACATAAGTGTAAAATGAACGCTACTTTTATTATCTCATATATGATAAGAGTGGATTCGATTCATTCACCCTTCAACTCTAATGCCCCAACCAAATCTGAAGCACCTGTATATATAAACCCCTTTGTGGGCCTCACGAGTATAGCTGGGCCACAGTTCATCTACGTAGGTACAGGCCATGTCAAAAGCTAGCAATGAGAGGATTCCTGCAAGTGCCGCATCGGGTTTTGGAGGAGATGCCTATAGCTTCCATGTAAGGGATCTGTACGCGACTATGCGTAACTCGATTATAACAGCCGCTTTGGGATAATATCTTTGGAAAGTTTATGTTTCACTAAAAAAAAGAATGATGCAACGGAAAGTATTTAGTAACTTATAACTTTTCTACATAATCTGCACAAGTAGAGCACACTGTTTTCAACATATAAAAGTCTTCCCACATACTAGTTCTTAGATGGTTAGCCACTTCTGAACAGCTCCTATCGGAATAAGTCTGCAAATCATCAGTAGAAGATATCCCCGGTGGTGCAAGGTTCACAAAATCCCCTGTCCTTGAACAGGACATCTCCACCAAATGCTATAATAAAATGTAAATAGCTGAATAAAAACCTTACAGCCTACTCAGACAGGAAAATATCCATTGTAGCTCACTTTTTACCAAAATAAAAGACATCAGGAAACAGAGGACATTAACAAATATACACGTGTGCTTCTGGTATTCACTCGTACGAGAATGTATAAGAAAACAGCAGTATTTTCCTTTTAATCAGGGTACTAACAAAAGCGCACATATGCCTTGTCGTATTCGCTCCTTATAGAATGTATGAGATAACGGTGGTACTTTCCATTTTAATTAGAGCAAGCAGAACTAAAATAGATACCGTCATCCGACGCACACATCGAAACTGTCATTCCAGTGACGCCTAACGGATATCGGCAACTCCCTCCGTTGCAGAAGGCGGTAGCCAGCACAACACATGTTCAAAATAAGCAAGCATTCAAAAATCATGCAACATACCCGCGCGCGCCAAACCCTAATTCCTTACCTCTACATGACTGAAGTATTCCCTGAAATCCCTGAATTCTCATTATGTTCAGAATATGAGCACTGAATTACCCACTCACACCAGAAGCTACTCATGGGATCGCTCTCCGGAGATCGGATAGCGATATCCCCATACCAGGCATGGATCAACGAATAACAGGGAACCCCAGATCCCTGCTTGAGCGGATTTACCTACGGAACTGCAGGATAGACTGACATCAGATCATCAGGGTCCCAGGCTACTTGCGTCTGAACACACACACAGCATTACATCACCAAGGTTCCAGCTTTACGAACCACCGCACGACACATACAGATCCCCCGATTCCCCACCACGAATCTTACCCTTGAACATCCGCCTAGAATGCTTAAAAAGGCGAAATTTTTCCCGCGACGGGGAGAACTAGAGAGAGAGGAGACGCGGGGTTCTCCGCGGAGGGGCGGCGGCAGGAGGGTGGGGGGAGGACGGAGGAGGCGACCTTGGAGAGGTCGAGGAGGGCGTTCTCGCGCAGCTCCGGGTCGCAGAGGTCGAGCACGAGCTGCTCCGCGGACACCATCTTCCGGTCCCTCCCTCCGGCGGCCTGCGCCGCGGCTGCGTTGGCGGCGGAGGAGGACGAGGGCGGCGGCGGGGGCGGCGAGGGCGCGCCGAAGGAGGGGCCGACGGAGAGGGAGAGCGGCAGATTCGCCATTGGTGCGGGAGGGGAAGCGGCTGGGGGCAGTGGCGTGAGGAGAAGAGCGACCGAGGAGGTGGAGAGGAGGTTATACTGTCTGGAAGCGGTGTGATACGAGGAACAGGGGCAGGATAGGCGCTTAACATGTTTCCTTTTCAATGCCTCGCTATTACACGCAATCTCATTTTCATTTTTAGGTTTGTATAAAGCTGCCGCCGATCAGTGTGCCAGCCAAGGCGTGTCTAGCTGGATTTCGGTTGGGCTACGCCATCTTCTTCCCCCGTGGCGCCACCTAGTCACTCCGGCCACCGTGTGCCATCATCACTCCCCCTCCCCCCTTCCTTATGCCGAGGGCGTCCTGGACCATCGTCGTGCACCTGTCATGCATTCACATGATTGGTACGAGATAAACCGCACATCGAAACCTTATAAGGGGAAGAGAGTGGAGGAACTGGTTACTCACATAAACCCATTGGCATGTCGATGGCCCTAAAAGAAACCTTACGTTGTGTTTGGATGTATGAATTTTAACTCGAAATTGAATTGGACCGAAAATTCCAAATCAAAAAAAAGAAATGGTCTCCAATTCCAATTTTGTTGTTTGGATGTGCATGTAATTTGTTATTGAAATCAAAAGGGAGCACCCAATTCGTATTTTGTTTGGATGTACAATCCATGAAATTGAATTTTGGGTTTTTATCATTTATGCCACTATGACCAATCCAAAACTCAGTTTTGCCATTTGACTGATCGAAACTCCAATTTTGACACTACTCCGTTACAACACTCATCGGTTTTGCCATTCCGTCATCTTTCTACCGTTAGTCTATAATCATTTTTGCCATTATATTACCATGACTTGCCACATCGACAATAAACATCCGCACGATCATCCCAGTAGCACTACTTTACCGTTTGGAATATATTAGCATTGCTAGTCTGTGTGGAGCAGCCTAGCAGTACACCAAATCCATCTCGAGTGTACGTATATGCATGACAGGCTAGTTGAGAGCGCGTAGTCATGATGTATACCTGATTACTCCGTTAGTGTTCGATAAGGAGCAGCAGATGACAAATATCCTGATACGGTCCACGTGATCCTCCATGAGCCGTAGTTTCCCAAGATCATCGCCGACCTTGTGCCAAACGTTTTAAGACGAGGGCGGAGGCCATGCTTGGTGCTCGATCAAACAAGTCCTAGGCGCTTCTCGTTCTACCGCCGATTGAACTTATTAGCCTTACTGTATGGCAGGAACGGAACCGCAAATACTATAATGACGTTTGATGCGGATACGTCGAGATCACACTTCATAGAACATGTAAAATTTTAAAATAGGTAAAACCGTCATAAGTTTTACTAAATGGGAAAATATAAGTAATTTCTACTATGTAGGATAAATATTGTTAGAAGCATATACAGGTTAGAAATGAAATTAACTCTAAATAAAAAGGGATGGAAAAACTAAAATGGCAAAAATGATTATAGACTAACGGTAGAAAGATGACGGAATGGCAAAACTGAGAAGTGTTGTAACGGAGTAGTGGCAAAATTGAAGTTTCGATCAGTCAAATGGCAAAACTGAGTTTTGGGTTGATCATAGTGGCAGAAATGATAAAAACCCTTGAATTTTTGTTGAGTTTGTACGATATAAACTTGTCTACATTAATGGAAATAGTATATATATTTGATGTTTATATATTATTTTTCACACATTATTAACCATGTAAAGCACGAATAGCAAGGCCACTAATTAGATCACCGGGATGAGATTCAATTGTGTTTGATCTAAAAGATGAGCAGAGCCAACTAGCTCTTTGTTATCACGGATCAGTGGCATGGCGTCAGATTAGTCCTCTGCTTAATTCAGCACAACGTCAGCTGCTTAATTCATCTCATATTGATGTCACCTTTTCTAATGTGTTGACTTCTAAAGAATAAGAATAGCCAAAATAGCTTCTCCTTTGAGCCACCACCTCCCACCCCTTCTCCTTTGGCTAGCCTTCAACCGTGAAAAACCATTGGCTGGACCACCATCCTGCCTCCTATTGCACCCGTTCCCCTACATCGCCATTCCCCTCCCCAATCCCGGACAATCTAGGGTTACTGGCAGGCTGGCGGGAGTGGACGGACAGGGCTCACGGGAGATGGTCTTGGAGGAGAAAGTGGAGAGGGAGAGAATGGTAGGGAAGGGGGAGAGGAGGGCAGGGAGAACCTTACCGGAGCCGCCGTCGGTCCTTCAGGCCATATTCGAGCTCTGTTGAGGCCGTGATCAAGCTCCCGTGAGGCTCACTCTATTTCTCGCGAACAGATACGTGCGGGGCTACGTTTCCACATGTTTCCGAGGTTGCGACCTCCAAATCATTGCCATGCGAGGGAGCAGGAGCTAAGAATTGGTCTTAGTTTCCATGCAACAATTAGGAGTGCATTCCAAATGTCGAAAACTAATGTAGAATTCCAGATTCCCTAATTCCGAGATCAAATTCTTACATCCAAACACCGCGTCAATGAATATGGAAGTGATTCAAAAAGGTGGACTAGCGTTTATTTAAATCAGTGGTTATCCATTTTAAGAAGATATGTGTAGAATGAGTACTATCCTTACACATGTTTTATCTATGTTTTCTAACTAACCCTACGGGTTGTTGCTTGTTCACCTGCTCATATTTGATGTATCGGTACATTTAGTTCATGTACCTAGTGATTTTCATACATTTTAATGTGTTATGGTACAAGAACAACGAGCTTCGTGTCTATGCCACAAGGGATATTGACATGCGATGTAAGCGAAAATGTAAAGGGATATAGATAGGTGAGAAAACGACATAAATATTTTACTATGTGTATGCATGGATTTTATGCTACAACGCTTGAACTCAATTCCTGACAAACCATGGCAAACCATGGCACAGACAACCACTCTGACATAGGCAAAAATGTAAAGAAATATAAAGAGATGGATGAACATCATGACCTTTTTACTTGTGAGTATGCATAGACTTCATGCCATGACACCTGAACTCGATTCTCGACAAACCATGTCACGCATACCGTCAAGTGTGCTTAAGATGTTGATCTACATGCCTAACACTAGTACGATCACGCTTAGGCGCATCTGAACAACTATTATCTACAAAACTTTATAGGAAAGCTATTCTCTAACAAAACTATTTCGTTGGCAAAAAATCGTAACATGGTTGACCCTACAGATTTGCCACGGTTTCATGCCGCCACGTGTCATCCTACGTGTGACAAGTGGCAATTAGACTTTCTTTTGACGTGGCATTTAGACTTTTTCCTCTAGCAAACAAATGACGTATCCCAGTGAAGTAACGCGCCAGCAATTTTCTGGAAACCAGTAACGTACCAATTAATGTGGCGCCAAAAATCCTAAAATGCCCCCATCGATAAAAACGAGGCTCGCCCTAGAAAAAATCGAGGCTTATCACGGGCCTAAACAAAAACGATGTGGAGAAATGGCCTAACAGATTTGAGGCCCACTGCACCACCAACTCTGCCGTCTGCCGGCCCGTCCGCACCGAGAAACAAATAGGCACAGCCCGTCCTCGCACTCCCCCCTCACCCTAAACCTCGACGACGAAACCCTAGCCGCCATCCCAGGAGCACCGAGTCCCCAAGAGGTTGGCGGCGCTGAGCTCTTCTTCACCCCCTCCACCGTATCTCCTCTCTTCTTCCTCCCGCCGTTCCGCTAATCCTCGGATCTCTCCTTCCTGTTTCAGATCTACCTGAGCTCGCTTCGGTTCGGTTCGTCCTTCGTAGCGCGAGGAACATGGCGTAAGTTCCCCATCGAAATCTGTAGGTTCTGTAGCCGTGTAATCCGGCTGCAGCGCCATTTGTTTTCTTGCGTGGCTAATTCGTTAGGACTTGGGCGTGTAGTATACTCTGGATCGAGGCTTCTGTTTTGTTTTGTTCGTGAAGGTTGTTGCCTTGTTTCGGAGGATTTTGCGCTGTTGTGATGGAGAAACGCCGTCGTTGATATATCAACTGATTTTATTGACCGCGGCGTATTAGGTTGGTTGGTCTGTAGTTCAGTTTACTGATTTTACAGAAAAGATCGTGAACATGTCAGGGGCGAGTTGCATGGGTTGGTGGTATCTGCTATGCAAAGCTTCCTGTTCAGGAGCGAGCAACAGATAATTCTTGTTTGTTTGATTCTATCTACTTAATTTGTTTGTTTGTGTAGGTTGGTTGGCATGAAGCTTAATTTATGGAACTAAGAATTTGCATTGGTTGATGTGTTGTTTGTCTATGCAAAGTACCTGATCAAGATAAACATATGCTGATAATAATATTACTCTGTATTATGATTGCTTTAATTTGAAATTTAATTCTGCTGATTGAATGATACCATTGTTACACAATGTTGCTTTTGATAGTTTTAGCATGATCCGTACCGCAAACTTGTAGGTAGATTTGGTTGTTATAGTAATTACCTTTTCCCTGAGGTCGATTTGGTTGTTATCTTATGTATTGTGGTCTGGTAATGTAACATGTGCTATAGGTAAATAATTGCATGTGTATGTAATTATGTTTTATCATGAGGTTGTCATCTGATCATTGTCTGATGCACTGGCTGTTTGAGCTATGTAACATATGTAATGTAGAAAGGTAACAGTAGATAGAGGATACTGTGATGTATTTTTTCCCTGAGGTCGCAATTTTGTTATTATCTGATACATTGCTCTTTCTGTCCGATACAAATACATGTGGTGGTTGCTTTTTCTGTTGATTGAGTCTTTCCTTTTTGTTGATCAGGGAGGAGAATGCCCCAGTTGAGGTTGCCGCTCCGGCTCCAGCTCCAACTCCAGTTCTTGGAGAGCCCATGGACTTGATGACTGCTCTGCAGCTTGTGATGAAGAAGTCAGTCGCTCATGATGGCCTTGTCAAGGGGCTCCGTGAAGCTGCCAAGGCAATTGAGAAGCACGCTGCCCAGATTTGTGTTCTTGCTGAGGATTGTGACCAGCCTGATTATGTGAAGCTTGTCAAGGCACTCTGCGCCGAGCACAACGTTCACTTGGTCACTGTTCCTAGTGCCAAAACACTTGGCGAGTGGGCTGGGGTTAGTGCATGCTATTTACTATCATCCCAAATCTTAGCCTTCTATTCATCTGCATAAACATGAGTTTGGTTACGTCTGCATGTCATTTCCTATTTTGGTTCCAAATTCTGGGCTGTTACAGAGATTAATAATCATGCTTATGTCTACTATACATCTGCTAGCTGTTGTCAACTTGCTTAGCTTGTAGCTTAAATTTCATCATACTGTTTGATGTCTCTTAGTTTGTAAGCCAACCTCTTATGGAAGTTGGAACTGCTTGATTCTCACAAGCTTGCATGTGCTATTTCTGATACAGCTCTGCAAGATCGACTCTGAGGGCAAGGCAAGAAAGGTGGTGGGCTGCTCATGTGTCGTTGTCAAGGTAAGGATTCGATTCCCTTGTAGTGCGAAGAAGAATCTGCTTCCATTCTAGTGCAGTGAAGAATCTAGTTCCAGTCTTAACTTTGCCTTGTTTCCCTCTAACCAGGACTACGGTGAAGAGTCGGAGGGCCTCAACATAGTGCAGGAATACGTCAAGTCGCACTAGGGACAGCCTTCCAGTGTCCAGATGTTTTCAGATGCTGTTAGCCTTATCTAAAATCGTCTTCAGTTCTGGAACTCGTTAGGTTATTATGAACAATTACCATGTGCGGTTTTGTCAACCGAGAGTTTTGTTTGTGGTGCTCTGCTGGGACATCATGGCTTAATTGATGGGGATGCAAACCTATATAATTAGTATTCGACTGTGCTATGCTATCTAAAGACAATAATCTATATATTTTATCTGTTTTGTGCTGCTGAGTTCACTTGAGCTGCTGTGTTTGAACTGTTACGCATACCCGTGTTGTTATGCTGAGTTTACGCGAGCTGTTGTGGATGGTCTGTTTCATTTGTTCCTTGCCTGTTGTTGCCTGCTACTGAAAACATGTGTTATATATTCTTGTGCTGGTACACAGAACAAATTTCTGATGCACCGTGTTTCTATGATCTATCCTTGGCTGGAACTTGGATGGTCAACCTGGTGTCCTCCTCTGGGGGTGTACTTTGTGGATATGTGCCTGTGCAACAATGGTGGCATCATCTTGAGTCAGCGCTGGTGCTTGGTCATCCTATGGGAGTCAAGCGGTGACATGGGGCATTGTTATGTAATTTCTTGATTGTTCAGTTGCTCTAATTATTAAACCAAAAGTGTGCAATGGGTTATTCTGCACTGTGCGGCACTCAGACTGTACAACAGCTAGTAGGCAAACTTTCACAAATGTGATCATCTCGTAACTTAATTGTTGAAACATATTGGCTTGTACCCTTCATCAGTTTGGACTTTTTGATTGAGTTAACTAGTGCCTGCAATTAGAAAATGGCTGTGCTTGCCAGAAACAAAACTGAGAGCATGTTTTTTATGTTGCCAAGCAGCCAGAGCATGGCATCATGACAATTCGATAGAAGTGCACAATAGGTATATATGCTCACTTGAGCTAGTGAAACAGAATAATGCTCACCGGCAGCGCCTATATACATGTCCAATTGAGAGTAGTAGCAGGTAGCACCAACTCAACAACTGAGGGGAGCAAGAAAGGAAGAAAAATACAGGAGCCCCAAATTTTCAGGTGACTGCTGACTGTCTCTTGCTTCGCCTGTGGTTCCGCTAATCCTCGGATCTCACTCTGTCCTATTTCAGGTCTCCCTGACCTCGGTTCTGTTCCGCCTTGGAAGCGCAGAGGCATGGCGTAAGTTTCCATAGAAACCTTTAGGTTCTGTAACCCGTATTATTATCCCGGGCAGCAGGAGCGCCATGTGTTTTCTGGTGCTGGCGACTTGTTAGAACTTGGGCGTTTAGTGAACTCTGGATCAAGGCTTCTGTTTGCTGCTTCTAGTTGTTGCCTTGTTCATGCTACTGATCTAACGGAGAAACGCCATCTCCGACGTATCAAGTGATGTTATTGTGCGCAGCACGAGTTCCTGTTTGTTTGATCGAGTCTTTTCTTCTTCGTATGTCGATCAGGGAGGAGCAAATGGACCTGATGACTGCTCTGCAGCTTGTGGTGAAGAAGTGAGGTGCTCATGGTGGCCTTGTCAAGGGGTTCCATGAAGCTGCCAGGGCAATTGAGAAGCACGATGCGCAGATTTGTGTGCTCGCTGAGGATTCCGACCAGTCTGATTTCGTGAAATTTGTCAAGGCACTCTTTGCTGACCACAAGGTTCGCTTGGTCACTGGTCCTAGTGCCAAGACTCTTGGCGAGTGGGCTGGGGTTAGTATACATACTACTACTACTACTACCACCATTTACACTTGTCCCAGAAAATTTATCCTCCTATTTAGCTTAGATTTCAGCATGCTCTTTGATGATTCTCAGCTTTTAAATCAACCAGCCCCGGAAGTTTGAAGTTTGAACAGCTGCTTTATTCTACTAACAAACTTTCATGTGCTATACTGGATACAGCTCTGCAAGACAGACGCCGGGGGTATGCTGGGCTGCTCATGTGTCGTCGTGAAGGTAAGGGGATTCGGCTCCGTTGCAGCTGCATAGAAGAACCTGGTTCCAGTGCTGTGCAAAGCAGAATCTAGTAACATTTGCCTCTTTTCCCCTGTAATGTAACCAGGACTACGGCGAAGAATCGGAGGGTCTCAACATAGTGCAGGAATACGTCAACATAGTGCAGGACTAAGGTGGGCAGCCTTCCAGCATCCGGATGTCTCAAAGATGCTGCTATTTATTTAGCCTCAATCTAAAACCGCGTTCAGTTCAGGAACTTGTTAGGTTATGAAATATCACCATGTGCTGTGCTGTGACACCGTGGAATAAATAATTTGAGAGAAAATATGTGACATATGGTGTACCGAGTGTTCACATGCTGTTGCGTTTGGTTTGTTACGTTCATTATTCATCGTGTTATTGCCTGCTACCAAGAAAATCAGATTGCTCATGTCCTGAGTTCTTATGGTTACCCGCAAAAAAAAGAGTTCTTATGGTCTATCATCTGCTGGAACATGCGCCTTGACTACTTCCTGGACTCGAACCACACAAACCAGACAAGTGCTAGGAAGGCGGCCTGACCATGCGCCCGACAGGTCATCAAGATGCTGGCAAGATTCGTGCCGGTCTATTTAATTTCTTGATGTTGAATTGCTTTCATCTTCCTTTTGAGAAACGTTCTTACTGACCAAATGTATGCGACGAGTTGTTTCACACGTGCACAACTGGTACCTGGAAACATAATTTCAATCTTCTCACGGACATTTCTGGGTAATAGTACTAGAAAATGGATGTGCTTGCCAGAGAGAGAACTCAGATGGTCTGACTAATAGGTACATGCTCACTTCAGATACTGAAACAGATTCATGTTCACAACACCAAAATTCCGGCTCAACTGGGGAAAGTAAGTAGCCCAAGTTTTACAGGTGACAGCTGATGTGTGACACAGAGTTCTTCGCGGCAAGATAATTGCACAAGGACATAGTTGTATTCGGTTAATCCATGACCTCATCAGTTCGGCAGCAGAAAGGTGCTCCATGCGCTCCCCAAGCTTATAAGCAGCGGTATGGGCAATCAATTTGGTCCCTGTAAGTTCCAGGATAGGAATGGTTAGCAAAATTGATTTCATGGGAGTACCACAGAGACCATGATTAGAAGAAAATCGATTCTATTCTCCATGTGTAATACTTATTACCGCATCAAATACCAAGGTTCAAGCACAAGTGGTGTTCAAGCGAACACAATACTATATATGACAAGATCCAGGTACGCGGGGATTACTAGCAATATAAAACAAGAATGCGAAATGAGTGGTTTAAATGTAGATGAGAGCAACATAATGTGTCTAGTTAGCGGCTGGCCAGAGATATAATAACTAACAAGGAGAAAATGTTTCAGGGCTCTGATTTACCTTCTCTAGGAGCACCATTCTCTTGCATTCTGGAACATGCGCAACCAAGGGCTGGGTCCACTCTTTTCAACCTGCCACTCCTTGGGGTACCATGGATATTGCCACATCATAAAGGAACGCTCGGGATGTGGCATCAGAGCGAGATGCCTTCCATTCGGGGAGCAAAGAGCAGCAATACCAAGTGGAGAACCATTGGGGTTGAAGGGATAGACCTCCGTAACGTTACTAGCATCATCACAGTATCGGAGAGGGGCCAGATTAGAGTTAACAACATCAGACAAGACATTTTCATCTGGGAAGAAAGCTCTCCCTTCACCATGAGCACTCCAGATGCCCAAACTAGAGCCTTCCATACCTTTCAGCATTATGGAGGGAGAGTCCCCAATTGTCACACTGATGAACCGGCATTCGAAACGGCCCGACTCATTGTGGGTGAACCTTGGCTGGGACATGTCCCCCCCTGCACCCAGGGAGCCTCCAATGTCTGGTCCTGGCACCCAACCAAGAAGAGCCATGAGCTGACACCCATTGCACACTCCAAGGCTGAACGTGTCTGGCCTATTGTAGAAGTCCTGGAACTGCTGTATAAGGGGCTGGTTGAACCTGATAGATGCAGCCCAACCTTTTGCTGAGTCTAGAACGTCTGCATAGCTAAAACCACCAACAAATGCAATCCCACGGAATTCCGTTAGAGAAGCCTTTTGGTTCAAGAGATCCGACATTGTGACGTCCCACGGTTCAAAACCAGCAGCATGGAATGCAGCAGACATTTCCCTATCACTGTTGCTCCCTTCTTCACGGATGATGGCAACCTTTGGCTTCAAGGATGAAGTCAACAGTTTCTTGTCCGTAAATTTGGGAGTGAAAGACAGATGCCATGTAGGTGATGTTCGACTTTTTAAGCCTTCTTTCTCAAGCTTGACACAAGACTTCAGACGCTGTAGCTCCTCAAGCTGGAAACTTGTTTCCTCCCACAAATCTCTGAGGTCAGACATTCTTTCCTTCAAGCACATTTTACCATCAACAAGAAACTCTATTTCTGGCGCTGCAGTTACTTCTCCTATCACATCAGCCGAAACCCCTGCTGCTTGAAGCCTTTGCTTTACAACATCAAGGTCTTCGGTGTGCACTTCAATAACAAGACCAAGCTCCTCCGCAAAGAGTGCCTGAAGGAGGTCATTATCCTTTAATTCTATTTTGAGGTTAACACCACAGTTGCCAGCAAATGCCATCTCAAGAACTGTAACAATAAACCCACCATCACTAATGTCATGACCGGCAGAAATCAAGCATTCACTGAGCAACTCTTGAACAATCTCAAAGACTTTTTTCAAGTAAGGGACATCCTCTATATCTGGGCAGTCATTTCCAATTTGGTCAAACGCTTGTGCCAGAGCAGAACCACCGAGCCGTCGTTTCCCTTTAGCCAGATCAATGTGCAACAGAACTCCATTATTCCCAAGCTTTAAATCTGGAGTAACCGTCAGGGTTATATCAGGACATGTCACGTAAGCACTGATGACAAGATTTCCAGGAGCCTTGACTAGCTCGCCATCACATTGAGCTGCCATAGAAAGACTATCCTTTCCTCCATCGATCGCCATACCAAGTTCAATCATGCAGTCAGCCATTGCAACAGCAGCATCATACATATCAGCTCCCTCTCCATCAAGCTTTGCAGCATACATCCAATTGCCACTTGCCTTTACATCAGCAAGAGATGTAACCTTCGCCCAGACCAGATTGGTCAGTGCCTCACCAACAGCAAGCCTTGCCATGGCCTCAGGATTAAGTAAACCCTTTAATGGTTGTTCTCCAATGGCGCATGCACCACCTGTCAGATCTGTATATGTCTGTGCAATTACAGCAACATTAGAAAGTGGAAGTTGGAGAGGGCCAACTGTCTGCTGTTGTGCAACAAGACCCGTCACACACCTGTCAACCTTTGTGGTCAAGAAACGCTTTGAACATACAGAAGGAAGCTTCAATACTCGCTTAAGAACATCCATTAGTGTGACCTCAGGTGCAATGTCTAAGGGCTCACTCAATCGAGAAACTCGCTTGAATTCAAAGGTTTTCTGAGGCATATCTCCTAGTACTTTTTCAAGCTCAAGATCAACAACAGGCGGTGGAGGAGGAAGGCCACTCAACTTCGCATACTCCACAGCAGCACTGTCAATCAAAACAATCTTTCCACTACCATCAATTTCCCCAAGGACAGCCATTGAAACTCTTTCTCTCTCACAAAGTGACTGCAACAGGCTTCTGCTCTCAGGCTTCACCAACAATGCATCTTGCTCCTGGTATTCAGCACCCCAGATCTCCAACACAGACAATGTGTGATCACCAACTATAACTGAGCGGATATCGATTTCAGCACCCTTAGGATAGATTATTTCTTTCACAACGTTGCAATTTCCCCCAGCTCCCTGATCATGAATGCTGATGATTGGGTTATTCTCTCCCATTTCTGCACATGCCCTTATCACGCGATATAGTTTTTGTGACATCTCAGCATCTCCCCGCTGCACTGCATTGAAATCAAGCTCTGCATCATTCTGTCCACTAACCATACTTGAGGCAGCACCACCACCCATACCAATTCTGTATGCTGGACCACCAATCTTCACAACTAGCATACCAATTTCAGGATCCCCTTTTGTTATGTGTGCATGGTCAATTTGTCCGATCGCACCACTGAACATTATTGGCTTCAGCCATTCACGGCGCTCCCCATTTGGCAACCTCGAACCAAAATTTCTTGTAAATCCCTGAATTAAAGGTTCACCAAACTTGTTTCCATAATCAGAAGCACCATCACTTGCATCAATAAGAATCTGCAATGGAGAAGCTAAGTTTGATGGGTATGAAAAGGATGAATCCTCCCAGGGTGCATATGATTCTTCCATTTGAAGATTCCCAACACAATAACCAGCAGTTGAAGCAACGATGAATGAACCCTTTCCAGTGGCATGTGTGTCTCTTATACGGCCACCTGCACCTGTTTCAGCTCCTGGGTAGGGTGCCACAGCACATGGAAAATTATGGGTTTCTGCTGTGAATAGAATGCCAAGTTCACGCATCATGAGGGATAACGGTGAAGTGGAACCTGGTAGTTCTGGACGTAGGTGATTTACTGGGTACCCTTTTATTGCACTGGAGTTATCCTTGAATCCAATTATAGAGTTGTTAGGATTAGCTTTCAAGGGGCTCTTTACTAACTGAAACAAAGTACTTGCCATGGTCTCTCCATCTATCTCAAGCTTTCCGTTAAAAAACCAATGTCTGCTGTGCTCACTATTGGATTGTGCTATGTCAAAAAGTTCTACAGTAGTTGGATTGCGCTTGATGTCATCTCTGAATAGGTGAGTGTAGTACTTGATATCTTGTTCATCAAAAGCCAGCCCCATCTTAAGATTTATTTCCTCCAGTGCTTGCCTTCCCTTTTCCATGACTGGTATAACACTGACAGGTTCTGGAACTACATCTGACTGAAATGACGTGAGCTTGCTAGAGTAAACACACTCTGTCATTCTGTCATGAATCAGAGCAGCAAAACTGTTGAGCTGACTCTCGTCAAGTGGGACACTACCAGGCTGAAGGCACAAAAGATATCTTCTAGATCGCTCCAGGCGAGTTACTTCCGTTAATGATAGAGCTTTACAGATTGATACAGCATTGCTCGAGAAAGCTGTTGAAAATGTCATCCGAGGACCGACTTCAACGAGGAAAGAATAAGGGCTCGCAGAAACTTTTTCCTCCAGAAAGCTCCCTGTTTTCAAGTTCTCAGGTTCATAAGTTTCAGCAAGGAGCCACTGAAGTGTTGCGAGCTTCTCAGAACTTATCGCATTCTCCAACTCGACATTGAAGCATTGCTCAGTCTTTATGTCAATAATATCAGAAGAAACCTTTGCCTGCACTTTCCTGAGTAACTCCTTGGTCTCACTCTCCTGAAGAAATGGTCTGCGGTAAAAGTGAATAATCCTTGAAACTGATTCTGAGTCATCAACAGATTCCTCTATCAGCAGACTATTCACACCCCTGGATACTGCATTTTGAGCAGGCACTGATTGGATGTTCGGAACGGTAACTTTTCGGTTAGGTAACCAGCAATGTCGAACCATCCTTGACCTTCGAAAGGAAGGGCCTCTTGCAGAGGTAAAACTAAGCCTTTGTTTACCCTGTAGAGAGCATGCATGGTAATGATTATAAATACTCCAGTAAACAGAAGCATGATTAGGTGACAGTTCAACTGGGCACGTACCATATTAGCAGGAAAGTTCTGAAGAGTGAGCATGTTTTTTCCTATCATTTCAGCAGGAGATGCCATATCCACACAAGCCTAAGATGCTCCAAGAACCTGCGAAGCAAAGAACAGGAAATCAGGCATATAACTGTAAAATATAAATCCAGTTCATCTCATTCAGAAGTGTTGAATTCAGGGAATTATTTCATCATTATATTTTAACTGTGCACGCATACCCACTGCAAGACCAAGATCGATATATTTGTTTACTGTTCCAGGATATGAATACCATCATATAGAAATACAGAGCGTCATGAATACAGTGGCATACATTTTCTCAGGACATGGAATCCCCTTAGACCGCAAAACAGAGACAATTGAAAAAGAAAAACTACTAGTAGCTTATTTAATTGAAATATTCATGAATTTTTTAGTATTGCACATACTCCTGTAGACATAGTTCGTCAACTGTTTGTCTGTTCTGGATCAGGGAGCTCTCTCTTGTATAAAGAGAATGGACTAGAATAGAAGTATATAAGGTCTACCAAACGCAAGATATTTCAACTGTACCCAAACGAGCATTAGCATGCAGATGCAGGTACGCAAAAGTGCAAGCTGCAGAGCGGACACGAGCGGTGAGAGCAGACTGTGCAGTGATGTATACCAGCGAGGACGACGAGCGTGGAGACAGCGCCGGCGAGCCGAGGGAGCAGGAGATGTGTTCAGGTCTTCAGACTTCAGGGCTCCGGCTCCTGATTTCTGTCGCCGTGTCGCGCGGGCAGGCCGTAGCAGACTGCAGACTAGGAGAGCTGCACAGGGTGCGGGACGGCGGGGGAGTGGTCGAGTGGGAACGACCGAAGACGGACCCGGTCCTGGACCAGGGACCGGTGGAAGAGGGCGAGGGCGCGGGCGCGGGGAGGTGGGGGTCAGGACGGGCGGCGGCGGCGAGCGACGATGGAGCGGCGCTGAGCGTCACAGGGAGAGGGAAAAAGGGTTTACCCCGCTACTTCGCTCCCTGTCGCTGTGTTTGGGCTTTGGCCCAGTCGAGAAAGAGGGAAACTGCCAAACTGGGCGCTGATGCGCAAATCCGGCTGTCGGGTGCGCGTGAAACCCCTTGTTCACAAAACCCTTAGGCCTTTGACAATGGCCGTATCTTGACACCATATCCTAGGCCATGCGCTGATGTGGCATAGTAGTTAAAGAAGAGAGAGAGGGAAGCTATATGTTAGCAAGGAAACGGCTCTTAGCCCCTCTCCTGAGACAGAGCAATCAATATACGGATCCCGTGCACCGCTCTTTCCTCCTAGTAGTATTTTTCCCCTTTCTCTACCGAGCCTAAGACTCTGAGCTCAAAGGCCGCCCTTGCCTACTCTCCACCACCGCCTCTACGTTGTGCTACCCTCTGTCGACCTCCTCCATCGCTTCTTCTCCGTGGCGGCCCGACCTTCCCTATGTCGCCCTCAATCAATCATGGAAGAAGCTTTCGCAAGTGCGACCATGGATCAAGCAGGAGAAAGCTCAGGTCGTCAGTTCGATGGCCGCCAAGCCTTCAGCTCCGTGCATGTTGGTAGCTCCTCCACCAGAACAAACGAATCGATGGTATTAATCTATTTGATTTGCTTAATTTTTCGATTTGATATTGGTCCTTACGTGATAGAGAGCAACTTGGTATTTTTCATCTGGTCAAATGCGATTGTCACTGCAAAAAAATGAGACTGAATGTGCATTGTGCTTCACTAGTGTTAGTTTTTACTAGATTCATATGCCATCTGCATATATCCTGTTAGTGTAATATTTTAATTAATATTGCCTGATTTTGATGTCAACGCATCTCAGTTAAGTGTTGTCAAGATGCAGACTTGTTGTCTTAATACATGCATTGTCACATATTACAGGATGATGTATACTCAACCACCTGATACTTTGCTAAGTTTCTTACATAGTCCACAAACTCCGCCATTCCGACCAATGAACCATCCATCAAATTTTAACCCTCCCCAAGGACAACCTAGCATGGAAAATTTTCATTTTGTTGGTTTCCCACCCCAATTGGGGTCATTTTCGACACCTCCACCACCACCACAACATGCTAAAGGGATTCCATCATCTTCTCGGTCGGCTTCGGCCAAAGTGGCTCCATCATCTAAAGGTTCTTCCAAAAATAAAAAACTTGTTGTCAATCTTGAAGAGGATCCAGAGCCAGCCCGGACCGCACAACGTTTGCCTTGGACATCGGAGGAAGAGACGAGATTGGTAATGAGATATCTTGCCTCGATACTCAAATTATGATATAATTTTCTTTAAACTTATTTTTATTTGGGTACAACTAATTAATCTACTTCGTAATGTAGGCAAGCGCTTGGTTGGAGAACTCATATGATCCAATCGATGGGAATAACAAGAAGAGCGAGCGCTATTGGGACGATGTGGCTGCCGACTACAATAGTAACACGCCAAGTCATCGGAAGAGAGATGCCATACAACTGAAGCAACATTTTCATAAAGTAAAGACAAAGATCAATGCTTTTCATGGGGAATACTCTAATGTCACTAAAGTGTACACTAGTGGCTTTTCTGATGACCAACTTCAAGCAATGGCCCTAGAGAAATATGAGAAAAACAGAGGCACAAGTTTCACATATCTTCTTATGTGGAGAAGACTCAAGGATGATGGAAAATGGTTGGCGTTAATGGCAGCAATGAAGGAAGATCAAAATAAGAAACCATCTGCCGGGATCAATCTCGCATCACATGTTATCAATGTGGATGATGAGCAGCGGCCGTCAGCTGGTCGCAACAAAGCTAAGGCTGAACGCGATGGTAAACGCAAGGCACCGGAGGCTGTGACGGTGATCGGGGAGAAATTGGACAAGTTGATTGAGGTTCAGGCCGCGTCTAAGAAGGAGCGCCAAAAGGTCATTGAAAGCCAGAATGACTATCAAGTGAGAAGCTTCAAACAAATAAGCTTCATGAAAGAGACAAAAATGCTTGATCTTTACGAAAAGTCGTTGTTAGCCGACACAAGTGTAATGGACGATGTTGCAAAGGTCGCAAAGGCTATGGCGAGCATGGAATCAATTTATTTGTCAAGGAAATGAGGTATGGAAGTATAATTTACTTGTCCACAACCTACTATTCTCTTTTATTTCTAAATATTGTACTTTGCTATCTTTGGACAGGCTGAGAAAGAGTATGAAAGCTGATTTAAACTGGAGCATGTCTACCGGTATTTTCTTTGGACCGCTGAGAAAGACATTGTGGCGTTGTCTACCGGTATTTTGTATTATTTCCTAACATGGTATTTTGTTGTATGATGCCCGAACTAGATAATCAATCATGATCATGTGTACCGAACTAGATAATCAATCGTGATCATGTGTATCGAACTATGTTACTTAATGGATGAATCTGAATGGGCATGCTCAACTAGAAAGAAAGCATGCACACACGTATGTAATCGATCTTGATATGAATGAATCCATATGTGAGTGCGTTACATGACTGCATGTATCGTCCTATGTGACTAAATGGATTCCTCTCCAAGTAGACCATATATAAACATGTACCTTTCGAGCACTGTTCTACACCTTACAAAGCATCCTCACTCATACCTCTTCAATTAGTATTTTCAATCAACATCTCCCATCACCGGATGATCCGATGGCACATATCAGGACGAAGATGGTGATACCACAAGCAATGTTGATCCAGCCGATTTATATACTCTTGAAGAATTCATAGTTGAGGAGGACATCTTGGACTCCTTCGTCGACGAGGTTGCGGTGGGTCTAAAACGAAGCCTTGAAGATCTCGAGCAGAGCTATCTTAGCAGGAGTGGTCCGAGGGAATACAAGAACCTCGTGAAGAATCGATCGGCTAGTGAATGATTACTTCTCGAGAATCCTCTCTCAACGACAAAGATTTCCGTAGAAGATTCCGGATGAGGAAATCCCTGTTTCTACATATCGTCCATGCACTAGGTGAGTGGGATCCCTATTTCACCCAACGAGTAGATGCCACTCAACGCCAAGGGCTCTCTCCGCTACAGAAATGTACGGCAGCTATTCGCCAATTGGCATATGGTACCCCTGCGGACTTGCTCGACGAGTACATCAAAATTGGTCGGACCACTTCAATGGATTGCTTGAAGAAATTTGCGGCGGGTGTGATTGCGGTGTTTGGTGCAGAGTATTTGCGAAGTCCCAACACTGAAGATGTGGAGCACATACTTCATGTCAATGAGAGGCGTGGGTTTCCTGGTATGTTGGGTAGTCTTGATTGTATGCATTAGCATTGGGAAAAATGTCCCATTGCTTGGAGAGGTCAATTTGTTCGAGGCGACAAAGGGGTGCCTACACTTATTCTAGAGGCAGTTGCCTCCCAGGATCTTCGGATATGGCATGCCTATTTTGGTATCCCCGGATCGAATAATGATATCACAATCATCATTGTTTATTAACCAGTTGAAAGGGCAATCTCATCTGGTGGACTATTATGTCAATGACAAACAATACAAGCATGGATATTATCTTGTAGATGGCATATATCCAGAGTGGGCTGCGTTTGTGAAGACAGTATCTCTCCCGCAAACTCCAAAGCACAAGTTGTTTGCCCAACAACAGGAAGGAGCAAGGAAGGATGTTGAACGTGCGTTTGGAGTTTTGCAGGGTCGTTTCTCTATCATACGACGTCCAGCTCGTTTGCATAATCGAAGTTGTCTTCATGATATTATGTTAGCCTGCATAATTCTTTACAATATGATAGTTGTTGATGAAGGGGAGAATGCGGCCGATATTCTTGATTTGAAGGAGAGCGCAAGCACATCGACCATTCTACCACCGGTATTCTCTCATGGTGTGCTAGAATTCGCGGATGTATTGCGAAGAGATTCTGACATCAGGGATCGCTCGACACATAAGGCACTTAAAAATGACTTGATTGAGCACATTTGGGCAAAGTTTGGCCCAAAATAGTTTATTTTCATGAATTGGTGCATGTGGCCAGAATTATATTTTGCTATATATTTATATGTAATGCATCGGTACTTTGGTATGGCCGGAATTATATTTTGCTATCTATTTATATGTAATGCATTGCTACTTTGGTATGAAGATTGTTAAATTCAAAACTATACATCCTTGTGTGTATCAAAGATAGTCATGTATTACTTGATGCCACAAACAAGCTACACTATTGATATGCAATTGTGATCCTAATTGCTAATAAATGCAACACCTCTAAGAGACACCACCTAAGATACAATCCATTGGAAGGGTTGTCTCTTAAGCATTTATTTTGCCTATGAAAATGTGCTAAGAGACCCTCCATTGTGAAAGGCCTTAGCCCGGTTTGTTTTATCGTTTCAGTTACCAGTCCGGTCCGGAGCATGTAGGATTTTAGCGGAATTTCGATTGGTCTGTTAATATTTACGTCCGTTTCTGGCTAAAATTCAGAAAACCAAGCGGGGCCTTAGAGGTCGGGTTTGGTATTCATCATTTTTTCGCGAAAACGTAAAAAGCTTTGTGTTTTGATTTATTGATAGAAAAGGTTAAATTACAAGCCTAAGAAAAGACCGATACGCCCATATATACAACACACCCAACACTCAAACAATACTACGACTAACGTCGAAATTCGTCAAGTGCTTCTTCAGGACGCCACAGAGTGAGCTCCTTCGTCGAACAGAACCCCTGCTAATGAAAGTCGTGCTTGCACATCGTGATATCGCTAGGAGCATACCAATCGCAGCCAAGATGGGTCCCACCTGGATCCCGCGAGCCATCTAGGATCAGCCTAGATCCGGGGTACGCCGTCGGCGCAGTGGCTACCTCCCTGCAACCTCAACATACTTACTAGCATACAGTCTTCACCGACTCACCATCAACCATAGAGGCCAGCCCACCACTGGTCATCCGGAGGCTTGCTCGGGGCGGGGAGGATCCCCGTCGCGCAAGCCATCCGCAATACTGATACATTGTAAATGTATCTATAATTTTTGATGTTTCATGCTTAGTTTTATCCACTTTCTTGTGTTTTGTTCCAACTTTAGAGTACTTTTCATATGATTTCTTGGACTAACCTATTAACAAGAGCCATAGTGCCAGCTGCCTGTTTTCTGCTATTTTTGGTTCCAGGAAAATCAGAAAATGAATATTCTCGGAATTGGACGGGACAAAAGCCAAAGTGCCTATTTTTCCGGAAGGGATCAAGTGCCAGAATACGAGACGGAGAAGGGTCAGGGAGCCACCACACCACCTGGCCGCGCGGTCAGGCCTGGCCCGTGCCAGGGGGTGGTGTGGCCGCTCCTGGCACCCCCTCGACCTCTCCTTCCGCCTATAAGTTGCCCTCGAGACGAAAATCCTAAGTACCCGATCAAAAATCCACGAAAGAGTTTGTAGCCACCGTCATCTCCATCCCTAGATCGGGAGGGATCTGAAGCTCTTCCCGACACCCTGCCGGAGAGGGGAATTCACCCTGGAGGCCTTCTTCATCACCATGCAAGCCTCTGGTGTGATGCGTGAGTAGTTCATCCTTGGACTACGGATCCATGTAGTAGTTAGATGGCTGGTTTCTCCTCCTTTGTGCTTTCATGCTTAGATCTTGTGAGCTCCGTTCATGATCAAGATCATCTATTTGTAATCCATACATGTTGTGTTTGCGGGGATCCGATGGATATTGAGATGCTATTTCAGATTCATTATTGATTCTATCATGTCTTTGTTATTTGTGATCTTGCATGCTTTCCGTTGTTAGTAGCTATCTTGGCCAAGTAGATGCTAGCAACTCCAAGAGTTAGTATTTATGCTCGATAGTGGGTTCATGCCTCTGGTAATCTGGGGAAGTGACAGAAATCTCTAAGGTGCTAGATATGTTGTTGCTACTAGGGAGAAAACAACAATCCTTTGTTCATAGAACAATCATGTTGTTTACTTTACACGCAGTTTGTAAAGCAATAATCTGTTGCTTGCAACTTAATACTTGAGGGGGTTCGGATGATAACCTGAAGGTGGATTATTAGTCATAGATGCAGTTGGATGGTGGTCTATGTATTATGCTGTAATGCCCAATCAAGTCTCAAAGGAGTCAAGATGATTAGTATGCATGTATTGCTTTCTCGGTGTTTGTCAATTGCCCCGCTGTAATTTGTTCACCCAGCATGTTATCTATCTAAGGAGAGCCACCTCTAGTGAACTATGGATCCTGGTCCTTGTCTTTACATACAATCTATAAACTGTTTCTGCTTTGTGTTTACTTTCTGCAAACTTTTACTTCTTTCCATTCGATACGTTTAATCCTTTGTTTTCCGCAAAACACGGTGAGATTGACAACCTCATCGCAAGTTGGGAACAAAGTTCTGTGGTTGTGTTGTACAGGTCTCCACGTTGCTACTAGCACCGGTAGTGCGCCCTGCCAAAGCTCAGCTAATAACACCTTTGAGGTGTTTCCTTGCTCCTACTGGTTCGATTAAACCTTGGTTTCATAACTGAGGGAAACCTGCTGCCGTGCTCATCATACCTTCCTCTTGGGGTTCCCAACGAGCTCTACATCAACCACAAGCCATCAACACTTTTCTGGGTGCCGTGCATTGAGCCATCAAGCGATTTTTTGGCGCCGTTGCCGGGGAGTCAAGGACATCTTCACAAGGGGAGTCCCTCATAACCAATCTCTTTACTTTGTTGTTTTTATTTTGATTAGTTTCTTTTTGCTTTGTTTGCTTGTTTTGTTCTTCAAAAAACACAAAAAAAATAGTTTTACTAGTTTGCTTTCTTATTGGAAAAACAAAAAAAAAATTAGTTCCTATCTTGAGTGCCACTATGTCTAGCCTTGCTCCAATCACTATGTCACCCGAGGAAATGATTTTCACTTTTAAACAAGGAATTGAGGAAAGTTTTAAGGAAGCTTGGTCTAGAATCTCTGATCTACATGAAAAAACTGAGCCTAAAATGACTCAAAGCTTGTTCCTTAGCAGTTTTTACCTTGGGATTGCTCTTTGCTATAGATATGCCCTAGATGCTATTGTGGGAGGAGATTTCCTCCAATGTAATGAGGATGATGCTATTAATGCTATAAAGAAATTGATCCTCACTTACAACGTGCCTAGCCAAACTGATATTTCCTTCGCAAAAATAGTTGCTAGGTTGGATACTCTTGAGGCTAGCACTACTAGATTAGAAGGGTGCTATAATACGCTTAGGGAGCATCACAATTATGTTCCAATAAATTCTGAACCATCAAAGTGGCTCCCTACAGTAAAGATTGAGATAAACACTGAAACTTTTCAAGCCCGCTGTGATATCATGTCTAAATTTTGCCTTATGCCCAAGGATATTTATGAATCTTTGGGGGCTTATGGAAGGAGGAAAAGAAATATCTCTTGCTAATAATACTACCATATTACCTCTTGGAATAGCTAAAGGAGTGTTTACAAAGACCCTTGGGAAAATGATTTCTATTGATTATCTTGTTATTGAATGTGCAGGAAAAGGACAAATTACACTTGGAAGGTCCCTATTAGAACTCCTTGGAGCAATAATAGATGTGGGAAAGGGGACCATGAACCTTTCTTCTCCACCAAACAATCACATTTTCCCAAAGGATAAGAATAAAAATAAGAGAGGTAAGAGCAAGAAAGTTGGTTTTAATGCTTCTTCATTTGATAACACTTGATTCTTTCTTTGCTTCTTCTGCCTAACTTAAAGGCGTTAAAGAAAAGTACTTGTTGGGAGATAACCCAAGAGTTTTAGATGAGTCTTGGAAGTTATTACCTCTGTAATAACCACTCCTTATACTTTTTATTTGCTTTTTGTGCCAAGAGTAACCTCTAATGAGAGTGAAGTAATGATTGGGAAAGTTGTTGTCCCGAAACAGATTTTTGTGCTTCACCATAAAAATTCGTGAGAGAGCTCTGTATGTCGGATTGAGCTGTAATTTTTTGTGCTTCTGCCCTAGGTTGTTATCTAACTTTCGTTAGTTCAACACCTTTTTATTTGAGCAACAGAAGGTCTTTGAAAAAATTCGTATTTACCTGCTGGTCTGTTTTGACAGATTTCTGAAGGAAATATGCCCTGAGAGGGAATAATAAAGTTGTTAATATGTATTCCTTGTATATGATAGATGTTTATTTTGTATTCTATAATTGTATTGATAGGAAACATCAATACATGTGTGTTTAATAAACAAAAAGGGTTCCTAGTTATGCCTCTCTTATAGACTAGCTTGTTGATTAACAAGATGATCAAGGTTTCCTGATCATGGACATTGGATGTTGTTAATAACAAGGTCACAACATTTGTGAAATGATGTGATAAACATTCATCCGAAGTATAGCATTACGATCAAGTCATTATGTTTATATTTCTATAACATCATACGAAGTAATCTTTATCTTTAGACCATGAGATCATGTTAATTGCTAACACCGGAAGAGTATCTTGATAACATCAAACGTCACACCGTAACAGGGTGACTATAAAGATGGGTTCAGTACTACGAAGGTGTTATGTTAAGGCTCATGGATCAAGAGTGGAATTTGTCAATCCAGATGACGGATAGATATACTCTGGGCCCTCTTGGTGATATCACATTAGGATAGCTTGCAAGCAAGTGATGTGATCACTAGAATGTTATATCACGGGAACGAGAAAAGAGTGCATGTCGGTAACGAGATCAAACTAGGTATGGAGATACCGATGATTGAATCTCGGACATGTAATATATCGAGAGACAAAGGGATTTAGTTACAAGCGTTAAAAGTTCTCACGATCACAGGAATCATCGTTGAATGTGTAGGAGTCAGTACGGATCTCCAGGTCCCGCTGTTGATTATTGATTGGAGAAGGGTCTCGATCATGTCTGCATTATTCACGAACCGTAGGGTGGCACACTTAAGAGTTACCGGACACCATTCTGGAGCACATATGTTTTAGACGAAAGAATTGCAAAGCGCAGGAATTGTTTCAATAGAAACCAAAAATTGTTTCGGGTGAAATTGCAGAAGATGGTTCTGCATGTGATATTGAAATATTGCAAGGGGCTATATGTGAATGTTTGTTAATTAAAGTAATTAACAAAATTCTGAATAAATTTAATAAAAAGAGTTTTATTAAATGAGAGAGCATTAAATTTGGAGAAATTTAATGCATTTAAAGTGGAGACTTTAAAAGGGAATGTGAAGAGGCATTTTAATGTGGAGGGGTTACCACCACATGAATGGGGGAGGTGAGGGGTCACCCCCATGCGCGCCATGGAGAGAGGGCACCCCTCCTCCTATAAAAGGCCACCCATTCCGTCCTTCATCCTTACACCTCCTTGTGAAGGATCTCTCCCTCTAGAATTATTCCCCCATGGTCTCGGATTAGCGAGATACATGTTCCCGGTGGCATTTCGTCTAGAAGGAGTTGCTGCTTCCGCTGGATCGCTGGAGCGAGGAGGTGGAGGTTGTCCGATGGCTTGAACATGTGTGCGAGGACGGATGCGCTGTTGATTTGCGGCGCTCGGACTTCCACACGATCTTGAGATCGGCAAGCGTATGACTACATCAACCATGAGTTCCTACTCGTTAACAAAACTCGTTGTCTTCGAGGGTAAGTTCTCCATGGATGTATGTCCACCCGTTGCTCTGTATCTAGTAGATAGATCTTGGCGTATAGTTCTCATCGTAGGAATTTTTTTGTTTTCTATGCTGCGGACCCAACAGTGGTATCAGAGTCTGATCTATGCGTAGGTGCTTTGCATGGGTAGTACACATATGTTTATATGTGGGTGATGATGATCATGTTATTGCATCTTCTATGTACTTTGGATATTGGTGGCATAGTGGGATGAAGCGGCTCGGACCAACCTTACATGTCATCGTACATGAGACTGGTTCCACGACTGACATGCAACTAGTTTTGCATAAGTGGCTAGCGGGTGTCTGTCTCTCCTACTATAGTCAATATCTGATTTACAACGAGTTGCTAATAACTTGGTTATCCTCGTTTTGGTTCATGTTCGTAGGTAAGACCGGTTCTATCTCCGAAAGCCCTAAGCCACGTAAAACTTGCAATTGATAAATTAGAGGCGTCTAGTTTAGATCGTTGCTGGGCTAGTGTCTTGATATGGTATTGTTGTAAGTAGATGTATGATAAATACTCTTACAACTCACTTAACGTGTAAGTTCCATAGACCTTGGCCTTACACACAAAGGAATGATAGAGATCATACCACGATGCAAATGATAGAGATCAAATGCATGGACCATATCACCTCACTTCACACATTAGCATCTTATATTGCTAGTTTGGCGCTTTTGGTAGCATTATAAGATGATCCCTCATTTAGATATCAAGATAAAATGTGTTCTTCCTTAAGTATGCATCGTTTTGTGGATCGTGTTTTGAGGCATCACGTGATGATCGGGTGTTCTCGACTCTACGCTTTCATACAATGGGTGTAAGACAGTTTTACACACGCAAATACTAAGGTTCTTACTTGACGAGCCTAGCATGTACAGACATGGCCTC
The DNA here is from genome assembly GCA_023614405.1 of Avena insularis. Taxonomy (NCBI): domain Eukaryota; kingdom Viridiplantae; phylum Streptophyta; class Magnoliopsida; order Poales; family Poaceae; genus Avena; species Avena insularis. Next base: position 34,083,301 of record CM042696.1, on the reverse strand, counting down.
GGAACACGGACCGAAAGGTTAAGCATGAGTCATATAGTTGATATGATGCCCATATAGATGCTCGCCTTTGAAGCTACACCGACTCACGTGATGATCGGACTTGGTGTAGTCGATTTGGTTCATGTAATCACCAAAAGGACACGAGGGATGTCGTTTTTGAGTGGGAGTTCATTAGTAATTTGGATTAGTTGAACTCAATCTATCATAAACTTAGTCTAAATATATTTTACAAATTCTGTTGTAGATGGCACCACCTGCTTTTAATTTCAATGTGTTCATGGAGAAAGAGAAGCTTGCTGCGAATGGTAGCAACTTCACCAACTGGGCTATGAATTTGAGGATTCTCCTCACTGCTGCACAAAAGCAATATGTGCTAGAGGCACCGCTAGGCCCCCCACCAGCTCTGATGCCTGACGAGGAAAAGAACGTCTATATAACTCGTCAGAGGACCACAACTTAGTTCATTGCGCATACTATATGGGCTAGAGCCGAACTTGAAAACATTTGAAAATGGCAATGCCTTTGATACCATGGGAGAATTGAAAATGATTTTCGATACCCATGCTGCCGTAGAGAGTTATAATGCTTCTGAAAAGTTCTTTAGCTGCATGATGGAAGAGAACAACTCCGTTTAGTGAGCACGTACTCAAAATGTCTGGGTACGTCGATAAGCTTGTGTCCTTGGGAATAACGATTCCCATTGACTTAGGCATACATCGTGTTCTCTAATCTCTGCCACCTAGATACAAGAGCTTCGTGATGAACTATAATATGCAGGGCATGAAGAAGTCTCTTCCGAGCTTACACAATGCTTAAGACTGCGAAGTGGAGATTAGGAAAGAACATCAAGTGTTGATGATCAATAAGACCACCGGTTTCAAGAAGGACAAGAAAGGCAAGCGAAGGAAAGAAGGGCGGCAAATCTATTGCGCTGAAAAGAAACCCCAGCTGGCCCTAAGTCCGACCGAAAAGTGCTACTATTGCAAGGGGCCGCCATTGAAGCACAATCGCCCAAGTATTTGGCGGACAAGAAGGCCGGCAAGGCAAACAAAGGTATATATGATATACATGTTATTGATGTGTACTTGACTAGTACTCGCAGTAGCACCTGGGTATTTGATACGGGATCGGTTGCTAATATATGTAATTCGGTTCAGGGGCTGTGGAACAAGCGACAACTAGCAAGGGATGAGATCACGATGCGGGTCGGCAATGGATCAAGAGTTGATGTGATCGCCGTCGGAACGCTGCCTCTCCATATGCCGTCGGGATTAGTTATAAACCTGAATAATTGTTATTTGGTGCACCTTGAGCATGAACATTGTATCCGGATCGTGTTTGATGCAAAGTGGTTATTCGTTTAAGTCTGAAAACAATGGTTGTTCGATTTATATGAATAATATCTTTTATGGTCATGCACCTGTGTTGAATGGTTTATTTCTGTTGGATCTCGATAGTAGTATTATGCATATTTATAATGTTGATGCTAAAAGGATTAAACTTGATAATGATATATCTACATATATGTGGCACTGCCGTCTAGGTCATATTGGCGTTAAACGCATGAAGAAACTCCATTCTGATGGACTTTTGGAATCACTTGATTTTGAATCATTTGATACATGTGAGCCATGCCTTATGGGCAAGATGACTAGAACGCCGTTTTCCGGTTCAATGGAACGGGCAATAGATTTATTGGAAATCATACATACCGATGTGTGTGGACCAATGAGTGTGTCGGCGCGAGGTGGATATCGTTATTTTGTTACTTCCACGGATGATTTGAGTAGATACGGGTATATCTATTTGATGAAACACAAGTCTGAAACCTTTGAAAAGTTCAAAGAATTTCAGAATAAAGTGGAAAATCATCGTAACAGAAAGATCAAATTTCTACGGTCCGACCGTGGAGGAGAGTATCTTAGTTACGAGTTTAGCACACATATGAAAGACTGTGGAATAGTTTCACAACTCACGCCTGCCGGAACACCACAACGTAATGGTGTGTCGGAACGTCGTAATCGTACCTTATTGGATATGGTTCGATCTATGATGTCTCTGATTGACTTGCCACTGTCATTTTGGGGTTATGCACTGGAAACAGCTGCATTCACTTTAAATCGGGCACCATCTAAATCCGTTGAAAAGACACCGTATGAATTATGGTTTGGAAACAAACCTAAGCTGACATTTCTTAAAGTTTGGGGATGCGATGTTTATGTGAAGAAACTTCAATCGGATAAACTCGAACCCAAAGCGGAAAAAATGCGTCTTCATAGGATACCCTAAGGAAACGATTGGGTATACCTTCTATCACAGATCCGAGGGCAAGGTCTTTGTTGCCAAGAATGGATCCTTTCTTGAGAAGGAGTTTCTCGCGAAAGGTGTGAGTAGTCGGAAGGTAGAACTCGAAGAGGTTATTGAACCTTCTCTTCATGAAATGGCGAGTAGCGCAACTCCAGAAGTTGTTTCGGAGTTGACTTCACCTAATGAAGAGAGAGCTAATGATATTGATCATGAAACTCCGAAAGAGGACACTACCGAACCTCGCAGGTCAAGCAGGACGCATGCAGCTCCTAAACTGTACGGCAATCCTGTTGTGAATTTCATGGTTGAGAAATGGATGACCCTGCGACGTATGAAGAAGCGATGATGAGCCCGGATTCAAACAAATGGCTAGAAGCCATGAAATCCGAGATGGAATCCATGTATGAGAACCAAGTTTGGACCTTGGTGGACTTACCTCACGACCGAAAGGCCGTTGATAATAAATGGATTTTCAAAAGAAAAACTGATGCTGATGGTAATGCAACCATCTATAAGGCTCGACTTGTCGCAAAGGGGTTTCGACAAATTCAAGGAGTTGACTACGATGAGACATTCTCTCCCGTAGCGATGCTTAAGTCGGTTAGGATTATGTTAGCAATTGCTGCATATTTCGATTATGAAATATGGCAGATGGATGTCAAAACTGCGTTCCTCAATGGTAATATTGAAGAAGAGTTGTATATGATACAACCTAAGGGTTTTGTCGATCCTAAGGATGCTGATAAGGTGTGCAAACTTCAGCGATCCATCTATGGACTGAAGCAAGCATCCCGGAGTTGGAATCTCTGCTTTGATGAGGTGATCAAAGAGTTTGGATTTGTCCAAACTTATGGAGAGGCTTGTATTTACAAGAAAGTGAGTGGGAGCAATGTGGCATTTCTGATATTATATGTGGATGACATATTATTGATTGGAAATGATATAGATCTTTTAAACAGTGTTAAAAGTTATCTAAACAGCAAATTTTTGATGAAGGACCTTGGTGAAGCTTCATATATATTAGGCATTAAAATCTATAGAGATAGATCAAGATGCCTAATTGGGATATCGCAGAGTACATACCTTGATAAGATATTAAAGAAGTTTAATATGGACGAAAGTAAGAAGGGGTTCTTACGTATGTTGCAAGGCAAGACATTGAGTAAGACTCAAAGTCCGGCTACGGCGGAAGAAAGAGAGATAATGGATAAGATCCCCTATGCCTCAGCCATATGCTCTATAATGTATGCCATGCTATGTACAAGACCGGATGTGGCACATGCTATTAGTTTGACTAGTAGGTACCAATGATCCAGTTCGAACATTTGGATAGCGGTCAAGAATATCCTTAAGTACTTGAGAAGAACTAAGGATATGTTTCTTGTATACGGAGGTGAAGAAGAGCTAGTCGCTAAGTGTTATGTCGATGCTAGCTTTGACACTGATCCGGATGACTCTAAGTCTCAATCCGGATACGTATTTCTATTGAACGGAGCAGCATTTAGTTGGAGGAGCTCCAAACAACCTGTGGTGGCTGGATCAACGATGGAGGCGGAATATGTTGCTGCTTCAGAAGCAGCGCAGGAAGCGGTTTGGATGAAGGAGTTCATAATGGAACTAGGTGTGGTTCCTAGTGCGTTGGACCCAATGGTGATCTATTGTGACACTAATGGAGCCATAGCCAACGCCAAGGAACCAAGGTCTCACAAGAATTCCAAGCATATTAAGCGCCGGTTTCACTCCATCCGCGAGCATGTCAAGGATGGAGATATAAAGATTTGTAAAGTGCACACGGACCTGAATGTAGCAGATCTTTTGACTAAAGTACTCCCTAGGGCAAAACATGATCAACACCAGAACTCCATGGGTGTTAGATTTATCACTATATAAACTAGATTATTGTCTCTAGTGCAAGTGGGAGACTAAAGGAAATATGCCCTGAGAGGCAATAATAAAGTTGTTATTATGTATTCCTTGTATATGATAGATGTTTATTTTGCATGCTATAATTGTATTGATAGGAAACATCAATACATGTGTGTTTAATAAACAAAAAGGGTTCCTAGTTATGCCTCTCTTATAGACTAGCTTGTTGATTAACAAGATGATCAAGGTTTCCTGATCATGGACATTGGATGTTGTTAATAACAAGGTCACAACATTTGTGAAATGATGTGATGAACATTCATACGAAGTAGCATTACGATCAAGTCATTATGTTTATATTGCTATAACATCATACGAAGTAATCTTTATCCTTAGACCATGAGATCATGTTAATTGCTAACACCGGAAGAGTATCTTGATAACATCAAACGTCACACCGTAACAGGGTGACTATAAAGATGGGTTCGATTACTACGAAGGTGTTATGTTAAAACTCATGGATCAAGAGTGGAATTTGTCAATCCAGATGACGGATAGATATACTCTGGGCCCTCTTGGTGATATCACATTAGGATAGCTTGCAAGCAAGTGATGTGATCACTAGAATGTTATATCACGGGAACGAGAAAAGAGTGCATGTCAGTAACGAGATCAAACTAGGTATGGAGATACCGATGATTGAATCTCGGACATGTAATATATCGAGAGACAAAGGGATTTAGTTACAAGCGTTAAAAGTTCTCACGATCACAGGAATCATCGTTGAATGTGTAGGAGTGACGGATCTCCGTGTCCCTGTTGATTATTGATTGGAGAAGGGTCTCGATCATGTCTGCATTATTCACGAACCGTAGGGTGGCACACTTAAGAGTTACCGGACACCATTCTGGAGCACATATGTTTTAGACGAAAGAATTGCAAAGCGCAGGAATTGTTTCAATAGAAACCAAAAATTGTTTCGGGTGAAATTGCAGAAGATGGTTCTGCATGTGATATTGAAATATTGCAAGGGGCTATATGTGAATGTTTGTTAATTAAAGTAATTAACAAAATTCTGAATAAATTTAATAAAAAGAGTTTTATTAAATGAGAGAGCATTAAATTTGGAGAAATTTAATGCATTTAAAGTGGAGACTTTAAAAGGGAATGTGAAGAGGCATTTTAATGTGGAGGGGTTACCACCACATGAATGGGGAGGTGAGGTCACCCCCATGCGCCATGGAGAGAGGGCACCCCTCCTCCTATAAAAGGCCACCCATTCCTCCTTCATCCTTACACCTCCTTGTGAAGGATCTCTCTCCCCCTCTAGAATTATTCCCCCATGGTCTCGGATTAGCGAGATACATGTTCCCGGTGGCATTTCATCTGGAAGGAGTTGCTGCTTCCGCTGGATCGCTAGAGCGAGGAGGTGGAGGTTGTCCGGTGGCTTGAACGTGTGTGCGAGGACGGATGCGCTGCTGATTTGCGGCGCTCGGACTTCCACACGATCTTGAGATCGGCAAGCGTACGACTACATCAACCACGAGGTCCTACTCGTTAACAAAACTCGTTGTCTTCGAGGGTAAGTTCTCCATGGATGTATGTCCACCCGTTGCTCTGTATCTAGTAGATAGATCTTGGCGTATAGTTCTCATCGTAGGAAATTTTTTGTTTTCTATGCTGCGGACCCAACAATTTTTGCCATTTTCTGCATTTGCTTCTTGTTGGTTCCTTCTTGAGTTCTTTTGGGGAATTGAGATTTTTGAGGGAAGTGCTACAATATCTAGTGTTCTATTGGAAGTTTATTTGGTGTTAGAACTGAACCTTAAGACTTATTTATCTTGAGTGCACTAATGTTGCTAATAAAGATTGTGTGGAGTTTTGTATGAAGGAAAATTTTCAGGTGTATGGAAGGAAGGAGTAATGAGATGAAGGATGGACTAAAGCTCAAGCTTGGGGATGCCACGCGTGTCACCCCAAGAAATATCCAAGAAGTACAAGCGTCAAAGCTTGGGGATGCCCAAGGCATCCCCTTCTTCATCAATAAAAATTCCAGGTTTCTTCCAAACGCTTCATTTTTATTGTTTCATGCACAGTTGTGTTTTTCTTGGAGCGTCTTATTTTTCGTTTTCGTTTTGGTTTTTAGTTTGCTTGGTTTGCTTAGTTTTCTGAATAAGTTGGTTGGACCCCCTATTTCATACGTTGGTTTGCAAATAGTTTGGTTTGGTTTGGAAAAGAGTAGGAAAGTTCATACTTATGTGGTAAAAAGAGCTTGTTTTTGATTGTGGCCTATGCTTTGTCATGCCATGCTTGATATTGTTTTGGCTTTATGCTTAGTATTCTTTGTTGTAGCATGACTTGTCATAAACAATTGAGATTGCTTAATGTGCCTTGGATAAATCATGCGTTGTTTTAGCATATTAAAGCATAGTATAGTGGTATTCTCCTTTGATGCTTTATTTGGGTTGACTTGGCGCATGCTTACACCATGTTATGACTTTCACAAGTCAACATAGCCTTTATGATCCTTTAGTTTTCAACTTGTAGTATCACTTTATGCTTTGATCAATGATGTTTTGTCGCTCTGCATGATTATGGCCATTATTGCTCTCTTAGTTTGTCGCTCCTAGTCTTTTGCTAGCCTCCACCACAAAGTATGAGTTCAACTCATGCATCCAACTCCCTAAACCAAGTTATTCCAAAGAGTTCACCATACCTACCTACTAGCTTATGCTATTTCAAGTATATTCGTGCTTTTGTCTACCTTTCACTTGTTATGAGAAAACTAGTGATTAAAGCTCTCACGAACTTGATGGCACACTTTACTTTATTGCCTCTAATAAACTTGAACCATTGGGCCCTTCTTTGTTCCGTATATGTTTGCGCTTTATAAGTTGAAATTAGCAGAACCATGTTTCATGGGGAACGCTTTCAACATTGCACTTGTACTTTGTACCCCGTTGATATCATGTTCTTTTGCTTACGGATCCGTGATTGTGAAATAAAAGTGGAACTTGTAAGATCATGGAGTTTGTATGTGTGTTAGAGAAATGCTGGCGCTAGCCTAAGCCATGCCTAATCATGGTGGAAACTTGCAGCATCACCATAATGAGCACTCTATGAAGCATCCTTAATAAAACCTATGCAAATAGCAAATAAAAGATCTGAGATGCTCATTGTCCGCTTGCCTTGTCATTTTGATTATGGGAAAGCTCCGTATCATGTGCAAGGGTACCCGTTGGCGGTTCTTAATGATACACATATACTTACAATGACAAGAGCTTACTCGTGACTGAAGTTGAGTAGCATGAGGATCGGTCTTCGTAAGTAAGGGGCATGAGATTTCGGTTTATAACTTGTCAAGCATATCCTCTTAGTTGTGTCACTTTAACCTTAATCACCTTCAAGATGCTTATGATAGGGGCAATGAGAGCTGAAATCTATAAGTACCATAATTTTTGGAAGCTCTTTATGAGACTTGAATCCCTACTTCCTTTTACAAAAGGCCTTTCTTCCACCATTATATTGAGTCTCCACCTTCTATCTTTATGCACCTACTTTGAGAGCATAGTGGCCATTCTTAGTTCTATGTGCATTGTCCCAAGACTAGTTGATTGATGCATAACTTGTTATTGCTTGTTTTAAACTATTGTATCTAGTCACTCTTATGAACTTTGAAGGTGTCCTATGCATTTATATTTGCTACTCTATTGAGGGACAAGCTGAATACTATTATGCTATGTTTTCTTTATGTGAAACAAACAAACGTCTTGCAAAGCATGTTTTTCATGAATATTTTGTTTGTGCCTTTTCATGTTGCATCATAGTCTCTTTGCTTATTTCTAGAACTTTGTCTTTCATGTTATGATTGAAGTACTATGATCCTAGCTTTGAATGTTTTGCAAATACTTTGATCAAGTCTTTGATGGTGCATGTCACCTAAAAAATTATTTCTTTTTATCACTTACCTACTCGAGGACGAGAAAGAGTTAAGCTTGGGGATGTTGATACATTGCAAATATATCTATAATTTTTTATGTTCCATGCTTAGTTTTATCCATTTTCTTATGTTTTGTTCCAACTTTGGAGTACTTTTCATATGATTTCTTGGACTAACCTATTAACAAGAGCCACGATTGCCTGTTTTCTGCTGTTTTTGGTTCCAGGAAAGTCAGAAAATGAATATTCTCGGAATTGGAGGGGACAAAAGCCAAAGTGCCTATTTTTCCGGAAGGGATCAAGTGCCAGAATACGAGACGAAGAAGGGCCAGGGAGCCACCACACCACCTGGCTGCGCGGCCAGGCTTGGCCCGCGCCAGGGGGTGGTGTGGCCGCTCCCGACACCCCCTCGGCCTCTCCTTCCGCCTATAAGTTGCCCTAGGGACGAAAACCCTAAGTACCCGATCAAAAATCCACGAAAGAGTCTCAGAGTCATCTCCATCCCTAGATCGGAAGGGATCAAGCTCTTCCCAGACCACCGAGAGGGAATTCACCGAGGCCTTCTTCATCACCATGCAAGCCTCCGGTGTGATGCGTGAGTAGTTCATCCTTGGACTACGGATCCATGTAGTAGCTAGATGGCTGGTTTCTCCTCCTTTGTGCTTTCATGTTTAGATCTTGTGAGCTCCGTTCATGATCAAGATCATCTATTTTTAATCCATACATGTTGTGTTTGCAAGGATCCGATGGATATTGAGATGCTATTTCAGATTGATTATTGATTCTATCATGTCTTTGTTATTTGTGATCTTGCATGCTTTCCGTTGTTAGTAGCTATCTTGGCCAAGTAGATGCTAGCAACTCCAAGAGTTAGTATTTATGCTCGATAGTGGGTTCATGCCTCTCGTAATCTAGGGAAGTGACAGAAATCTCTAAGGTACTAGATATGCTGTTGCTACTAGGGAGAAAACAACAATCCTTTGTTCATAGAACAATCGTATTGTTTACTTTACACGCAGTTCATAAAGCAATAATCTGTTGCTTGCAACTTAATACTAGAGGGGGTTCAGATGATAACCTGAAGGTGGATTATTAGTCATAGATGCAGTTGGATGGCGGTCTATGTATTATGTTGTAATGCCCAATCAAGTCTCAAAGGAGTCAAGATGATTAGTATATGCATGTATTGCTTTCTCGGTGTTTGTCAATTGCCCCGCTATAATTTGTTCACCCAGCATGTTATCTATCTAAGGAGAGCCACCTCTAGTGAACTATGGATCCCGGTCCTTGTCTTTACATACAATATATAAACTATTTCTGCTTTGTGTTACTTTCTGCAAACTTTTACTTCTTTCCATTCGATACGTTTAATCCTTTGTTTTCCGCAAAACACGGTGAGATTGACAACCTCATCGCAAGTTGGGGACAAAGTTCTGTGGTTGTGTTGTGCAGGTCTCCACGTTGCTACTAGCACCGGAGTGCCCTACCAAAGCTCAGCTAGTAACACCTTTGAGGTGTTTCCTTGCTCTTGGTTCGATTAAACCTTGGTTTCATAACTGAGGGAAACTTGCTGCTGTGCTCATCATACCTTCCTCTTGGGGTTCCCAACGAGCTCTACATCAACCACGAGCCATCAACACTTTTCTGGGCGCCGTGCATTGAGCCATCAAATACCACTCGAGAGGTCGACACTCCATCAGGGAATCAGGTTTCCAAGACGCCGCCACCATGGAGGGTACGACGTCGAAGACGCCGATGTCGCCCGATCTGGCAAGCCAAATCTTGGGTTTTCACCCGGAACCTGACACCCTAGGAGAGGGAGGTGTCGAAGCTCCTCGATGACGCCTCAACAAGACACGACACTCACAGGCGTCATCGTCACCGGCTCAAAGGCAGGGCTTTCGCCCGGGGCTTGGTACCTCGAATCTTGGAATTCATTTTGTAATTCCATTGTTATGCTGTTTGGTTGGCACGGAATTCGACCGTCATTTTATTTGGAAAATCCATCAAAATATCACATGTGTAAACCAGATTCCCGAGTTAGACCCGTTTTTTGCCAATCTCCTTCCCCGACTCCTCCCTCCCCAACTCCACAGCGCCTCCTTCCTCATCGACTCCACAACGTCGCCTCCTCATCCCTCCGTCTCGCCTCCTCCTCCTCCGTCCGCCTCGCCTCCTTATCCTCCCTCAACCTCGCCGCCTCGTCCTCCCACCGCATCGCTTCCTCCCTCATTAATCCCTTCCGCCCGATTCTCTCGCCCTCCGCCCGATGACAACTCGCCGCCGGTAAGAGGCTGACGACCTCAGTCATTCTCCTACACCACAGGCAAGCTCACCTTCGTCTCTCCTCTTTTGCTCTCTCTCTGTGACTTGTCATTTCCATGTAATTAAACCCTAACCCTTGCCAATCTCTGGTTACTCAGCAAATCGACCTCAAGATCACAAGATCCAGACATATCAGGAGTAGCTGACCATGTTTTGACCTCCCACCTCGTTGCTGACATCTGACACGGCCCCTGCATCTCGTCTCCACCTTGTCCTCTTCATCTAGTATAGCAGCCACGGTATGGCCCTTCACACACCTCTCACACATCTAGTGCAATAGTAGTTTGAGAGAGAAATGTGTACAACCATCTCTACCTTTTGTTCCAGCATCCCATTGAGTTCAGAGAGTGTTGTAGCTTGTAATTACGTTATCAACGGGTAATATTCTAGAACTAATATGGAGAGGTTGTGATGCACCTACTACAGTAGTCGGTCATATGACATGTGATAGTCTGAGTGTCAGTTTTGATATAAGCTTGTTCTAGTTGAGTGTCATTATATATGCCAATTCGTTAGTAGGTTAGAGTGCTAATATCCCGATGTCACAACATATTTCTTATGACAAAGTGAATAGAAGCCTTGGATATGATGCTTGTGTCAAGAGTAAATATGTATAACCTGTATCACAAAGTTTATCTGAGTTGGTGTGGTAACGCTAAAGTCATACATGGAATGTACAAATAGAGGGAGTGTTTGGAAAACCATGAAAGTTTAGCTTCATTATGAAGGGTTCAGTAGCAAAAAACAAAAAAAATCTACCTAAGCGAACTCTAATACTATGTAAACATAAGTAACGAAACAGAGAGACGGTATTCATACCTTTGAAGACCGAGGCACACCTTACGTAGGAAGGCATATATTGATGAATATGAGCAGCACCTCAAGTGTGGTGCCTCCGAAGTTCGTCATAGGTCCGGTGTAGGTGACGTCTCCCAGACTCCGATCCAGCCGAGCAGCAGAAGAAGTAGATGTTGGATCGATGATCACACAATGGTGGTGTGAAAGTGGAGAAATCACAACCCACGAGGTCCTCTCCAATAGTCCGGAGAAGTCCTCAATGGATGAGAGAGAGAATGGGAGAATGGGATGAATCCAAAGGGGGAGGGGAGACCCTATATATAGTGGGAGGGGGCACCACCCAGGGGCCAGGCGGTGTGGGACTAATACCCACACTCGCCGGCCACCTAGGGGCAGATACCGGCCCTAGGTGGGCCCAACTGGGGCGACCCACTGAGCCCAGGCCGGCTGGCCCCCTCTCCCTAGGCGCCTTGCCTCTTGGGCCTCCCCTTCGGGTGAGGCCCATTAGCATTGGGTTGCCTTTAATAATAAAATAAAATATATATTCAATATTAATTCTCCAATTAACATTCAAATACACATATTATCTTATTCCTTCACTCCAAAACACCTTTCGGGCCCCTTCTGATCTTCATCGGATGTTATCTGGAACTATTCTGGTTTCTCTTTCTCTATTTCTCCTACGATACCTCATCTACCCTGAGCGTCCCCACCCTTAAGCGTGACATCCTTCGGTTCGGAAACACTCCGGACATGATCAAACTACTTTCACATCAATGATCAACAGAGGGACCTGGATAGCCATGTGACCCCCGTGCGTTTCACGAATAATCGTCGAACCGTGAGATGGTTGTTCCCGTTCCCTTTGTAATTTTATACCTAATTCATCCGAGACTTGATCTTCGATATCCCCATACCTTAGTTTGGTCTCGTTACCGATGAACTTGTTTACTCGTTCCCATGTCGTTGCATTCCATGACCAAGTCACATGCTTGCAAGCTTCGTTAATGCAATGTCACTGAGATGGCCACATGTATCTATCTGTTACATAGATTTGACAAATCCTGGTCTTGATATGTACTCCTCTATGCGTCCCTTTGGAAAACCTGAGTGGCACCTTTTTGATCACCCTTTTACGAGATGATACTTGATAACCATCAAAGCTTCCTCTAGAACGGTGATTTGCATTACCTCACAGTCAAAGGATCAGGTCGCGAGGTTCTCTATGTTTATCATCAATGGTGAACTTTGTGACTAGATCTCATTAAGATATAACTGTCAGATGTTTGTCTATCATGTCATTCAACTAATGACATGACCTCATTGTCAATTGGCATAAATGTCCATGATCTTGAAACCTAGATCATCATTATGCCCAATGAACTAGTTTGCTAGAGGTAACTAGAGACATGGTTTGTTTACATACCACACGCGTATTAATGTTTCGTATTAACACAGTTATAGCATAATATGTAACATATTATGAACATATAGGAGATATATCAAATAATACACTTTATTATTTACCTCTAGGGCATAACTCCTTCACATTATGTAATAGAAAGTTATCCAGATTAACTAGTTACTGAATAGTCTGGAGAATTTTGCACTGTATCAACATGGTGGGTCTTAGTCATGGACTCGTTTTGTTTAGTTATCGAACCAATATCTTTGCAATGCTCCAGGTTGCTCATGCTTAACCGTATTTTCTGTAACAAGATCGGATGACTCAATTACAACCATGCTTGGTGATAAGTTAGATAACTTCACTTTTGCGTTCAAAGCTGATGCTCCTGAGCCTCCACAAAAGCTAGCATCTCCTGAGGAAATCTGCGATGTCCTTGACGGCATACTAGATCTAGACGATGATCATCAGTTGGAAATATATGATGTTCTTGTAGTCGATGATCGCAAGTTCAAGCTTTTGGTGGCACTACCTGTAAGGAGGAAGAAGAAGTGGGTACTCAAGAATATAAACGCATGATTCAGATTTTCCTTTGTGTTGTACCAGTTTGCCATTTGGATCTTGTTTAATGATACGTCGTAGACATATCTATAATTTTTGATGTTCCATACTTGTTTTATATCTACTTTCTTATGTTTTGTTCATACTTTGAGGTATTTTTATACATTTTTTGGAACTAACTGATGGCTCAAAATGTAGAGCTCGTTGGGAACCCCAAGAGGAAGGAATGATGAGCACAACAGCAAATTTTCCCTCGGTTATGAAACCAAGGTTATCGAACCAGTAGGAGCAAGGAAACAACTGCAAGGTGTTGCTAGCAACTTGGAATCATGCACAACACAACCACAAAACTTTGCTCCCAACTTAAAGTGAGGTTGTCAATCTCACTGGTTTTGCTGAAAACAAAGGATTAAACGTATTGTGTGGAAGATAGTAATTGTCTGCAGAAAGTAAATAGTAAACAGTAACAGTAGAAGGTATAGCAATGGTAAAAGCATGGACCGGGGTCCATAGTTCACTAGAGGTGATTCTCCTTAAGATACATAACATGTTGGGTGAACAAATTACATCGGGGCAATTGACAGATTCGAGAAAGCATACATGCATATACTAGACATCTTGACTCCTATGAGATTTGATTGGGCATTACAATATTATACATAGACCGTAATCCTACTGCATCTATGACTAATAATCCACCTTCAGGTTATCATCCGAACCCCTTCCAGTATTAAGTTGCAAGAAACAGATAATTGCATTAAGAATTGTGTGTAAAGTAAACAATACGATTGCCCCATGGACAAAGGATTGATGTTTTCTCCCTAGTAGCAACAACACATCTACAACCTTAGAGATTTCTGTCACTTCCCTAGATTACTAGAGGCATGAACCCACTATTGAGAATAAATACTCCCTCTTGGAGTTGCAAGCATCTACTTGGCCAAGATAGTTACAAACAATGGAGAGCATGCAAGATCACAAATAACATAGACATGATAGAATCAATAATCAATCTGAAATAGCATCTCAATATCCATCGGATCCCCGCAAACACAACATGTAAGATTACAAATAGATGATCTCGATCATGAACGGAGCTCACGAGATCTAAACATGATAGCACAAAGGAGGAGAACCAACCATCTAGCTACTACATGGACCTGTAGTCCAAGGATGAACTACTCACGCATCACACCAGAGGTAGGCATGGTGATGAAGAAGGCCTCCAGGGTGATCTCTCCCCTCCGGCAGGGTGCCGGGAAGAGCTTCAGATCCCTCCCGATCTAGGGATGGAGATGACGGTGGCTACAGACTCTTTCGTGGATTTTTGATCAGATGCTTAGGGTTTTCGTCCCGGGAGGCTTTTATAGGCAAAGGGGCAAGGTCGGTGGAGCACCAGGGGGCCCACACCACCTGGTGGTGCGCCTCAGTCGCACCACCAGGTGTGGCATACAGTGCCACTGTCTCCCCTCTGGACTCCATGTTGCATCAGGTAAAATACTGACTTTGGCTTTTGTCCCATCCAATTCCGAGAATATTTCCTTACTAGGTTTTCTGAAACCAAAAACATCAGAAAATAGGTGACTAGCACTGTGGCATCTCGTTAATAGGTTAGTCCCAGAAAATGTATAAAAAATACCTCAAAGTGTGAACAAAACATAAGAAAGTAGATACTAAATAAGCATGGAACATCAAAAATTATAGATATGTTTAGGACGTATCAACATCCCCAAGCTTAACTCCCGCTCGTCCTCGAGTAGGTAAGTGATAAAAAGAATAATTTTTGAGGTGACATGCACCATTATATTTGTAAAGTATTGATATCTGGGATCAAAGTACTCTTAACATGAACATAAAAGACAGAGTTCTAACAATAAGACATAGCAACTATGTTGTAACATGAAAAAGGTACAAAAAAAGATTCATGAATAATAATGCATTAAAAGATGTTTGTCTGTTTCACATATAGAAAACATAATAAGAATGGTATTCAGATTGTCCTTCATGGTATAGCAAAACATAAATACATAGGACACCTTCAAAGTTCATAAGGGTGACTAGATACAAATAATTTTAAGAACAAGCAATATCACAGTTATGAATCAATCAACAAGTTTTGGAACAATGCACATTAAACTAAGAATGGTCACTAGGCTATCTCAATTGGTGCATAAAGATAGAAGATGGAGACTCAACATAAAAGTAAAAAAGAAAGACCCTTCATAAGAGGAAAACAAGGATTTCAAGTTTCATAAAGAGCTTACAAAAATTATGGTACTTATTAGCTTTCAGCTCTCATTGCCCCTATCATAAGCACCTTTTAGGTGATTAAGGTTAAAGTGAACAAATATGAGGACATGCTTGGCAAGTTATAAGCCGAGAATCTCATGCCCCTTGCCTATGAGTCCTAGACCTCATGCTACTCAACTTTAGTCACAAGTAAGTTCTTGTCATTGTAAGTATATGTCTATCATGGAGAACCGCCAACGGGGTACCCCTTGCCCCATGATACAAGAGCTATCCCATATCAAAATGACAAGGCAATAGACAATGAGCATCTCAGCAATCTTTTTATTTGCTATTTGCATATGCTCACTATGGTTATGCTGCAAGTTTCCACCATGATTAGGCATGTCTTAGGCTAACCGCCCAGGCGTTTCTCTAATACATATACAAACTCCATGAGCTCACAAGCTCCCCTTTTATTTCACACCGCCGGTATCCATAAACAAAAGAACATGATATCAACTGAATAATAAGTGCAATGTTGAAAGCATTCCCCATGACAGCATGGTTCTGCTAATTCTCAACTTATAAAGTGCCAACATATATGCAACATAGATGGATGCAATCGTTCAAGTTTATTAAGTGCAAGAAAGTAAAGTGTGACATCAAGTTCGTGAGAGCTTTAATCACTAATTTTCACATAATAATTTGGAAGGGTAGATAAAAGCATGAATATACTATAATGGACTCTTTGGAATAACTTGGTTTCTTGGGGGGCGGATGCTTGAGTGGAACTCATACTTAGTACATATGGAGGCTTAGCAAAATACTGGGAGCGACTAACCAAGAGAGCACTAATGGCCATAATCATACAAAGCGACAAAACATTATTAATTTAAAGCATAAAGTGATACTACAAGTCAAAAAACTAAATGATCATAGAGGCTAAGGTGACTGATACATAGTCTTAACATGGTGTAAGCATGTGCCAAGTCAACCCAAATAAAGCATCGAAGGAGAATACCACAATATTATGCTTTTGTATGCTAAAACAACACATGATTATTTCAAGGCACATTATGCAATCTCAAATTGTTTGGAACAGGTCATGCTACAGCAATAATTACTAAGCATAAAGTTAAAGCAATATCAAACATGACATGATAAAGTCTAGGCCATAGTCAAAACAAAACTCCTTTTGTACCACTTATAAGCATGAATTTTCCTACTCTTTTCCAATCACCAATCAACTTATTTGAAGTATCATATGAATGCAGGTGTCCATAAAATTTATTTAAGCAAACTAAAAGGAAAAACAAATACGCTCCAAGAAAAACACAATTTTGCATGAAACAATAAAAATGAAGTGTTTGGAAGAAAACTTGAGATTTTTATTGATGAAGAAGGGGATGCCTTGGGCATCCCCAAGCTTTGACGTTTGTACTTCTTGAATATTTCTTGGGGTGACACGGGTGGCATCCCCAAGCTTGAGCTTTTGTCCATACTTCATCTTATCACATTATTCTTTCCCTACACTTGAAAATTTTCCTTCATACAAAACTTCACACAATCCTCATTAGCAACATTAGTGTATTCAAGATAATTGGTCCTATGGTTTAGTTTCATCACAAGTAAAACTTCCATTAAAACACCATGTACTGTAGCAATTCCTTCCTAAAGCTCAAGTGATCAAAGAGAACTCAAATAGAAAGAGATTAAGAGGCAAATGCAAATAATGGCAGAAATCTGTCAAAACAGACTAATAGGTAAAAACAATTTTTCCGAAGATCTTCTGTTGCTCAAATCAAAAAGTTCTGGACTAACAACAGTTAGATAATAACCTGGGGAATAATCACAAAGAAATACATCTCAATCCGACGTACAAAGATATTTCACGAATTTTTACAGTGGAGCACAAAAATCTGTTTCGGGATAGCAACTTTCTCAAGTCTTACTTCTCTCTCACTAGAGGTTATTCTTGGCACAAAAACCACACAAAAAGGATAAGGAGAGGTTATTACATAAGTAATAACTTCCAAGACTCAACAAAAGAAAAATTTACTGAATAGAAATTTGGGTTATCTCCCAATTAGTGTTTTTCTTTAACACCTTTGAGCTAGTCATAGGAAGCAAGACTCAAGTATTTTCAAATGAAGAAGCATTAAGATCAATACCAGAAATATCTTCGACAAGGCACGGTATCTCATCCAAATAAGTTCTAGAGGATCCTCTCTCAATTCTCTTGGGTTCACTGGTTTCATCAAACAGGTTTTCAGGAACTATCCAATCAAAATTCTTTTCCAAGGCTTCATGCATTCCCACAAGTTTAAAAGGTATTGGTATTTTAATTTCTTCTCTATCTTTGGGTTTGGTTTTGTCCATCTTTTCTCGTGTACCAATAACATATACACATGAGCCTAGCATATTAAAACGGACGAAGACCTTTCTAGCTTCCTTAACAACGTCGTAGAATTCCTTAAGCAAAGTTTCTAGAATAAAATCTCTCTTTTCAGTATCCTTAATATCTTTAAGTTTAAGAAACATTGCTTGCATCATGGAGTTAAGGTTAACAAAGCTAGCCTCCAACATGTGAACTAAAGAAGCTGCAGCAATTTCATAATTTGGAGCAAGTTCCGCTAAGGATCTATCCTTAATATCCTCATACTTGCTAACATGATTAAAGAATTCTTCAATATTATCTTTCCCAATTATAGATCCACTACCTATTGAAAGGTTTTTCAGAGTGAACTTAGGGATCAACACGGTGAGCTAAGAATCAAAGTGACAACTATAGAAAGATTTTTTTTGTGTTTTTGGCAAAAGGAAGCAAACTAGTACAACTATTTTTTGTGTTTTATTGATAAAGAAGCAAGCAAACAAAGCAAAAATTAACTAAGAAAAACAAAAAAATAAAGAGATTGGTTATGAGGGACTCCCCTTGTGAAGCTGTCCTTGACTCCCCGGCAGTGGCGCTAGAAAAAGTGCTTGATGGCTCAAAATGTACAGCTCGTTGGGAACCCAAGAGGAAGGTATGATGAGCACAACAACAAGTTTTCTCTTAGTTATGAAACCAAGGTTATCGAACCAGTAGGAGCAAGGAAACAACTGCAAGGTGTTGCTACCAACTTGGAATCCTGCACAACACAACCACAGAACTTTACTCCCAACTTACAGTGAGGTTGTCCATCCTTCATCTCATTACTCATTCCTTCCATACACCTGAAATTTTTTCTTCATACAAAACTTCACACAATCTTATTTAGCAACATTAGTGCACTCAAGATAATAAGTCTTTAGGTTCAGTTATAACACCAATAAACTTCCATTAAAACACTATCCACTATAACACTTCCCTCAAAAATATCAATTCCCCAAAAGAACTCAAAAGGGAACCAACAAGAAGCAAATGCAGAAAATGGCAGAAATTTGTCAAAACAGACCAGCAGGTAAAGACGAATTTTTTAGAAGACCTTCTGTTGCTCAAATAAAAAAGTGTTGAACTAACGAAAGTTAGATAACAACCTGGGGCAGAAGCACAAAAATTCACGCCTCAAAAGGACGTACAGAGATTTTACAAGAATTTTTACGGTGAAGCACAGAAATATGTTTCGGGACAACAACTTTCCCAAGCATTACTTCTCTCTCATTAGAGATTACTCTTGGCACAAAAAACAAATAAAAATGATAAGGAGAGGTTATTACAGAAGTAATAACTTCCAAGACTAAACTAAAACTTTTGGGTTATCTCCCAATAAGTGCTTTTCTTTAACGCCTTTAAGTTAGGCATGATAGTTTGAGAAGATGCTCACATAAGAAATATGAATTGAAGTAAAAGAGAGCATCAAGAAGCAAATTCAAAGCACATTTAAGTCTAACCCACTTCCTATGCATAGGAATCTTGTAAAGAAACAAGTCATGAAAGCACAAAGCAACAATTATAGTAAAGCAAAACAAGTGCAACTTCAAGACTTTCAACATAAAGAGGTGAAACTTAATATTGTTGAGATGCATAAAACCATGCTTCCCTCTCTCATAATAACTTTCAGTAGCATCATGAATAAAATTAACAATATAACTATCACATAAGATATTCTTATCATGAGCCACATGCATAAAACAATTATTACTCTCCCTATAAAATAGTCATTCTTATTAATCATAGTGGGAGCAAATTCAACAAAATAGCTATCATTAATATTCTCATCACCATAATCATCAAATATAGGAGTCATATTGTAATCATTAATTTTATCCTCAATAGTAGGTGGACTGAAAATATCATATTCATCATTGTAATCATCATATATTGGAGGTTTGGTATCATCATAAGCAATAGAATAGCTATCTTCCAAAGGTGGGGAACTAAAAAGATCATTTTCATAAAAACTAGCTTCCCCAAGCTTAGACTTTTCCATAGCATTAGCAATAATGGTGTCTAAAGAATTCATACTAACAACATTGCTATTAGCATGCAAATAAAGTTCCATAGGTTTTTTAATTTTCTCTTCAAACACTTCATGTCCTAACTCAAGATAAATACTATAAAGCTCTCTAATTTTTTTGTTGTTTTCCATTAAGCCTAACTAGTGAAAACAAGAAACAAAAAGACAAAATTGCAGAAACTAAAGGAAATAACTTCGAGCACTCACACACCAGCAACCGCACTAGAAGATAGCTTAGTAGCCAGAGGATGTGAGTACCTTTTACCTTACCTCCCCGGCAACAGCGCCGGAAAATAGCTTGATGTCTATGCACTTCTATTCTTGTAGACAGTTGTTGGGCCTCCAAGTGCAGAGGTTTGTAGAACAGCAACAAGTTTTCCCTTAAGTGGATCACCCAAGGTTTATCGAACTCAGGGAGGAAGTGGTCAAAGGTATTCCCTCTCAAGCAACCCTGCAATCAAGATACTAGAAGTCTCTTGTGTCCCTAACACACCCAATACACTTGTCAGGTGTATAGGTGCACTAGTTCGGCGAAGAGATAGTGAAATACAAGTGGTATAGATAATTATAAGTGGTAACGTTGATAGAAAATAACTTGATGGCATGGAAGAGACTAAAGGCAAACTGAAATAAAGATGGAAGCAAGCAAACATGTAACAGATCTAATAGCAAACGGTGTTTCAATGTTTAGAAACAAGGCCTAGGGATCATACTTTCACTAGTGAACACTCTCATATAAATATATTCTTCTTTAATATACTACATTGAACTACTCTCCGGTTGGACACTCTAATCCATGGTAGGGCTATAATAGCACACCTCAAAGTAAGCCTTTCCACATCTAGATAACCCCACACTGTCACCTTGAGCACTAGATGGGTCCAACAAACACCACAATTTCATAAAGACATCCAATCCAAATATAACTCATAACAAGTATTTGTAATCTCTAGCCTAAGTGCCACCATGGTGTGCACGCTATCAACTTCACACACATGGGGAGAGCAGAGATCTATTAAAGCACTTGAGTAGCAAGGTAGATCTACTTGATTACAAAGCTCATGATCACAATATGATCATGCATAGAGAGAGAGATGAACACATAGCTACCGGTAGAACCCTTAGCCTCTAAGAATAACTAATCCCTCATCATCACGGGAATCAGCGGTGATGGAGATGGTGGTGGAGATCGATGGAGATGGCTCGGGGCACTTCCCGTCCGGCGAGGTCTGGAACAGACTTGTCCTCGAATCTCCCCTTCGGGGGCGGCAGCACTGCAGAACTTTTCGTGCATTTCTAATTGACTCCCTAGGGTTTTTGCCTCGGGAGGAATATATAGGCGAAGGAGGCAAGGTCGATGGCCAGCCAGGGGGCCCACACCATGCCCTGGCGCGGCCTTGGGGTACTCGTGCCTGGGGGTGTGTGGCTAGGCCCTGGCCCTCCTCCGTCTCGTATTCTGGCTCCATGAGTCTTCTGGTAAAATAGGAACTTTGGCTTTTGTCCCGTCCAATTCCGAGAATATTGATTTTCTGACTTTCCTGGAACCAAAAACAGCAGAAAACAGGCAACTGGCACTGTGGCTCTTGTTAATAGGTTAGTCCAAGAAATCATATGAAAAGTACTCCAAAGTGTGGACAAAACATAAGAAAGTAGATAAAACCAAGCATGGAACATAAAAAATTATAGATACATTTGCAATGTATCAACATCCCCAAGCTTAACTCCTGCTCGTCCTCGAGTAGGTAAGTGATAAAAAGAAAGAATAATTTTTGAGGTGACATGCACCATCATAAACTTGATCAAAGTATTTATAAAACATTCAAAGCTGGGATCATAGTACTTCAATCATAACATGAAAGACAAAGTTCTAGCAATATGACAAAGAAACTATGTTGCAACATGAAAAGGCACAAACAAAAGATTCATGAATAACAATGCTTTGTAAGACGTTTGTTTGTTTCACATAAAGAAAACATAGCATAATGGTATTCAGCTTGTCCCTCATAGAGTAGCAAATATAAATGCATAGGACACCTTCAAAGTTTACAAGAGTGACTAGATACAAATAGTTTAAAATAAGCAATATCAAGGTATGCATCAATCAACTAGTCTTGGGACAATGCACATAGAACTAAGAATGGCCACTATGCTCTCAAAGTAGGTGCATAAAGATAGAAGGTGGAGACTCAATATATATAAGTGGAAGAAAGTCCTTCATAGAAGGAAGTAGGGATTCAAGTCTCATAAAGAGCTTCCAAAAATTATGGTACTTATAGCTTTCAGCTCTCATTGCCCCTATCATAAGCATCTTGAAGGTGATTAAGGTTAAAGTGAACAAACTATGGTGTACATGCTTGACGAAGTATAAGTTAGAAATCTCATGTCCCTTGAATACGAGGGCCGCTCCTCATGCTACTCAAGTTTAGTCACCGGTAAGTTCTTGTCATCGTAAGTACATGTGTATCATAGAGAACCGCCAACGGGGTACCCCTTGCCCGATGATACGGAAGAATCCCCATATCAAAATGACAAGGCAAGCAGACAACGAGCATCTCAGCAATCTTCTTATTTACCATGGGAATATGGTGCTTTTTTCTCTCTTTCCTCTTTTCATAATCTCTTTTTTTTTCTCTTTTTTTCTCAATATAGGACTCTTTTTTTATAAGAAGAATGCTTCATAGACAGCTCATTATGGTTACGCTGCAGGTTTCCACCATGTCAGCATGGATTAGACCAGCAGCCCAGGCATTTCTCTAACACATATACATAACTCCATGGACTTACAAGCTCCCCTTTCATTTCACACAGACGACATCCATAGACAAAATAGCATGATATCAACTAGGTACAAAGTACCAGTGCAATGTTGAAAGCGTTCCCCATGACATCATGGTTCTGCTAATCCCCAACAAATAAGTGCAAGCATATACAACATAAATGACACAATGTTCAAGTTTATTAAGGGCAAGAAAAGTAGTGTGCCATCAAGTTCGTGAGAGCTTTAATCACTGGTTTTCTCATAACAAGTTTAATTCGGAAGGTAAACAAAAGCATGAATATACTTGGAATAGCATAAGATAGTAGGTAGGTATGGTGGACTCTTTGGAATAACTTGGTTTAGGGAGTTGTATGCATGAGTGGAACTCATACTTGGTTGTGGAGGCTAGCAAAAGACTGGGCGCGACAAACTAAGAGAGCAGTAATGGCCATAATCATGCAGAGCGACAAAACATCATTGAACAAAGAATAAAATGATACTACAAGTTGAAAACTAAAGGATCATAAAGGCTATGGTGACTTTGGATAGTCATAACATGGTGTGAGCATGCGCCAAGTCAACCCAAATAAAGCATCAAAGGAGAATACCACAATACTATGCTTTAATATGCTAAAACCACGCATGATTCTTCAAAGGCACATTAAGCAATCTCAATTGTTTATAACAAGTCATGCTACAAAAAAGAATACTAAGCATAAAGCCAAATAAATATCAAGCATGGCATGACAAAGCATAGGCCACAGTCAAAAACAAGCTCTCTTTACCACTTAAGCATGAACTTTTCCTACTCTTTTCCAATCCAAACCAAACTATTTGAAAACCAATGTATGAAAGAGGGGGTCCAACCAATTTATTCATCAAACTAAGCAAACAAAGCAAACGAAAAACCAAAACGAAAACGAAAAATAAGTCGCTCCAAGAACAACACAACTGTGCATGAAACAATAAAAATGAAGTGTTTGGAAGAAACCTGAGATTTTTATTGATGAAGAAGGGGATGCATTGGGTATACCCAAGCTTTGATGCTTGTACTTCTTGGATATTTCTTGGGGTGACACGTGTGGCATCCCCAAGCTTGAGCTTTAGTCCATCCTTCATCTCATTACTCATTCCTTCCATACACCTGAAATTTTTCCTTCATATAAAACTTCACACAATCTTTTTTAGCAACATTAGTACACTCAAGATAATAAGTATTTAGGTTCAGTTCTAACACCAATAAACTTCCATTAAAACACTAGCCACTATAGTACTTCCCTCAAAAAGCTCAATTCCCCAAAAGAACTCAAAAGGGAACCAACAAGAAGCAAATGTAGAAAATGGCAGAAATCTGTCAAAACAGACCAGCAAGTAAAGACGATTTTTTTCGAAGACCTTCTGTTGCTCAAATCAAAAAGTGTTGAACTAATGAAAGTTAGATAACAACCTGTGTCATAAGCACAAACATTCACGCCTCAAAAGGACGTACATAGATTTTATACGAATTTTTACGGTGAAGCACAGAAATCTGTTTCAGGACAGCAACTTTCCCAAACATTATTTCTCTCTCATTAGAGATTACTCTTGGCACAAAAAGCAAATAAAAAGGATAAGGAGAGGTTATTACATAAGTAATAACTTCCAAGACTCAACTCAAACTTTTTGGTTATCTCCCAATAAGTGCTTTTCTTTAACGCCTTTAAGTTAGGCATGATAGTTTGAGAAAGATGCTCACATAAGAAATACGAATTGAAGTAAAAGAGAGCATCAAGAAGCAAATTCAAAGCACATTTAAGTCCAAACCACTTCCTATGCATAGGAATCTTGTAAAGAAACAAGTCATGAAAGCACAAAGCAACAATTATAGTAAAGCAAAACAAGTGCAACTTCAAGACTTTCAACATAAAGAGGTGAAACTTAATATTATTGAGATGCATAAAACCATGCTTCCCTCTCTCATAATAACTTTCAGTAGCATCATGAATAAAATTAACAATATAACTATCACATAAGACATTCTTATCATGAGCCACAGGCATAAAACAATTATTACTCTCCCTATAAAATAGTCATTCTTATTAATCATAGTGGGAGCAAATTCAACAAAATAGCTATCATTAATATTCTCATCACCATAATCATCAAATATAGGAGTCATATTGTAATCATTAATTTTCTCCTCAATAGTAGGTGGACTGAAAATATCATATTCATCATTGTAATCATCATATATTGGAGGTTTGGTATCATCATAAGCAATAGAATAGCTATCTTCCAAAGGTGGGGAACTAAAAAGATCATTTTCATAAAAACTAGCTTCCCCAAGCTTAGACTTTTCCATAGCATTAGCAATAATGGTGTCCAAAGAATTCATACTAACAACATTGCTATTAGCATGCAAATAAAGTTCCATAGGTTTTTTAATTTTCTCTTCAAACACTTCATGTCCTAACTCAAGATAAATACTATAAAGCTCTCTAATTTTGTTGTTGTTTTCCATTAAGCCTAACTAGTGAAAACAAGAAACAAAAAGACAAAATTGCAGAAACTAAAGGAAATAACTTCGAGCACTCACACACCAGCAACCGCACTAGAAGATAGCTTAGTAGCCAGAGGATGTGAGTACCTTTTACCTTACCTCCCCGGCAACGGCGCTAGAAAATAGCTTGATGTCTACGCACTTCTATTCTTGTAGACAGTTGTTGGGCCTCCAAGTGCAGAGGTTTGTAGAACAACAGCAAGTTATCCCTTAAGTGGATCACCCAAGGTTTATCGAACTCAGGGAGGAAGTGGTCAAAGGTATTCCCTCTCAAGCAACCCTGCAATCAAGATACTAGAAGTCTCTTGTGTCCCCAACACATCCAATACACTTGTCAGGTGTATAGGTGCACTAGTTCGGCGAAGAGATAGTGAAATACAAGTGGTATAGATAATTATAAGTGGTAACGGTGATAGAAAATAACTTGATGGCATGGAAGAGACTAAAGGCAAACTGAAATAAAGATGGAAGCAAGCAAACATGTAACAGATCTAATAGCAAACGGTATTTCAATGTTTAGAAACAAGGCCTAGGGATCATACTTTCACTAGTGAACACTGTCATATAAATATATTCTTCTTTAAGATACTACGTTGAACTACTCTTCGGTTGGACACTCTAATCCATGGTAGGGCTATAACAGCACACCTCAAAGTAAGCCTTTCCACATCTAGATAACCCCACACTGTCACCTTGAGCACTAGATGGGTCCAACAAACACCACAATTTCATAAAGAAATCCAACTCCAAATATAACTCATAACAAGTATTTGTAATCTCTAGCCTAAGTGCCACCATGGTGTGCACGCTGTCACTTTCACACACATGGGGAGAGCAGAGATCTATTAAAGCACTTGAGTAGCAAGGTAGATCTACTTGATTACAAAGCTCATGATCACAATATGATCATGCATAGAGAGAGAGATGAACACATAGCTACCGGTAGAACCCTTAGCCTCGAAGAAGAACTACTCCCTCATCATCACGGGAATCAGCAACGGTGATGGAGATGGTGGTGGAGATCGATGGAGATGGCTCTGGGGGCACTTCCCCATCCCGGCAGGGTGCCGGAATAGAGACTTTCTGTCCCTCGAATCTCCCCTTCGGTGGCAGCAGCACTGCAGAACTTTTCGTGCATTTCTAATTGACTCCCTAGGGTTTTTGCCTCGGGAGGAATATATAGGCGAAGGAGGCAAGGTCGGTGGCCAGCCAGGGGGCCCACACCATGCCCTGGCGCGGCCTAGGGGTACTCGTGCCTGGGTGTGTGTGGCCAGGCCCTGGCCCTCCTCCGTCTCGTATTCTAGCTCTGTGAGTCTTCCGGTAAAATAGGAACTTTGGCTTTTGTCCCGTCCAATTCCGAGAATATTGATTTTCTGACTTTCCTAGAACCAAAAACAGCAGAAAACAGGCAACTGGCACTGTGGCTCTTGTTAATAGGTTAGTCCAAGAAATCATATGAAAAGTACTCCAAAGTGTGGACAAAACATAAGAAAGTAGATAAAACCAAGCATGGAACATAAAAAATTATAGATACATTTGCAATGTATCAGCGGCGACCACTTTTCCTCCACCAGAGGCGCTAAAATTTCACGCACAGCCACGAGGGAAAAAACTCTCCCCCAGCGGAGGCGCTAAAATGCAGCGCAAGACGCTGGCACAAACTGTTTTTCACAACCAACAAAGATCAACCAAATCAGAAAAATTCCACAACAAATAGCTCTAAAATCTCCACATATCAACCTAGATAGCATAGTTCAAATTCATGACCTAGTTCAAATGCAAAGGATAATTGCACACAATCAAGTTCAACACAAATATGACTGAAGCACACACAAACACATCATTTGTCAACATCATCATAGTCTTCGATGGTGTTGTGGGCATCAACATTGGTAGTAGGTGTTGGATCCACCAAGGAGGCCATGAATCCCCCCTGTGGCACTGCCATGCCGCCAAAGCCTCCTTGTGGCGGTGTCCTGCCACCAAATCCTCCAAATGCACCTGGTGTTGCCCTATGGCCCCAAAGCCACCCATGCCGCCATAGAAACTCATGCCACCAAAGCCGCCAAAGCCACTCATGCCACCAAAGCCACCTATGTCGCCAAAGCCACTTATAGGTGCATTCATCCCTTCGCTTTGGTCATCTACACATAATAATAAGACAAGAATGATTAATACATACAACAACAAGATGCATAACCACATGTATTGAGTCAATCAACTTACCCTATCCACATCACTCGTCCCACTTGGATTGATTACATCAACCCCCGCCAAAGCGCCCACCCATTTTTGACAATCGGTGTTGATGATCCTCCACCGGGACCGAAGAGAACGATCGGTACGCTCATTGCCACTTGTGTTGTGTGCATCAAAGTATTCCTTCATTCTCACCCAATAGGTATCTCTTGTTTGGTCTATGTCGGTCGCCGGGTCCATGCCAACATGCAACCAAGTTTGGCAAAGCAACCTATCTTCTTCTGTGGTGTAGTTGGTTGTTGTACCTCTCGGAGGTTCAACCAAACCATCACCATGATCATCCACTCCAAACTCCTCTTCTTCTTCACCATTTTCTTCATCCAAATTGGAGTGTGAGAAAGAAGCTCCAACATTCATTTGTGCCATGAATGTTTTATCATCAACACTACAATCCAATTGCACAAACACATCATTTTCTACATCATCTACATTGGAGTGTGAGAAAGAGGCAATTTTGTACCTTGTTGTCATTTGGTCGAGCAGGTTGCATGTGCTAAAATGCGCCCAGGCCGATGGCGCCGGGTGGCGGCGCAGGCTGCTACGAAGCGCTGGTCATTAGAGCAGGAGGTCGCACGTGAGCGACCGGGCGCTTGACAGCCGTCTTTTTCACCGGATTTTGGGCAGCCACCATCGCATGAGCGGCTGTGCGCTTGGCCGCTTCGAGCCTTCCTTCTATCATTAGTGATGGCAGAGGTGGCGCCTCGCCGAGCGCAGTGTTTGGACGCAATGGCATGAACAGGATGCATGCGGGGTTGTGCGAGCTTGCAGCAGTGCCGACAACATTAGGGTTTGTCGTGGGCAGCGGCGGATGGGCGTCGGATGTGGTGGGGACCGAGTACGAAGGGGTTGGTGGAGTTGCGGAGAACTCGTCCATTGCTGGAATGTCGCCAGTGACCGTGCAGGAAGTGAGGGCAGAATCAAGGGTGCAGACACAAGGTGGGAGTTTTCCTTTGGTGGTTGGCTCTTCACACAGGGGCGAGAGAGATAACATGCGCTCGACTCGGCGTGTCAATTTTGGGGCGCCATAGGAGGGGAATGATGCCGAAGATGCTCGTGCTCGAGCAATTGGAATGCAAAAAGGTGTGAATGTTGCTTTGAAGGCCAATGTCATTGAGAAAGAATAAGATGATAGAAGCCTTGACATAGTTGCCAAGCTATCCCGATGAGGTAAAACATGCTCATGGTGAGTACATGGCATTCTATGCAAGAAACTTTTGAAAATACCCTGCCAAAGCAAAGTCTGAACTTAAGAGCAAGAATGGGTCAAGTGGAAGAAAAGGAAATGGTCCAAAGCTGAGGTCATGTTACAATTGTGGCAACCATTTTCATTTTGTTGTTGAGTGCCCCTATCAAAATATCATGGGGGAAGACTTGTTCTCAAGGAGAAGTCAAAGGCTCCTCGCAATAAGCCATTTAATAAGATTAATGCTTCCTACAAGAAGCAACCAAAGATTGTGTTGGTAGCCAAGAGGAGTATTCGTTCGCAAGTGAAGACGAAGAAGGTGATGATATTTCAAGAGAGGTGGCCGCCATAGACACTAAATCTACACCAATCGCTTCACTCTTCGATTCTCCAAATGAGAACGTCTCCAACAAGAAAGTCATTTGTCTTATGGAAAGAGGTTCCGAGGTATCATCTTCCATCACTTCCTTTCCTAAGACTACTATGAACGCTGATATGGATGATTCCACTAGTCTCAAGGTTAAGGAAGAAGTTACTACTTTGGAATATTTTATGTCTAACTTGCAAGCTGAGCACAAAATACATTTTTAGGCTCTCATGACTCAACTTGCTCATTCGGAAGAACTTCTTGAAAAAAAGGCAGAATTGAAAGGGAGGATGCAATGAAATAGCATCCTTGAAAAATGCTTTAGAAGAAGAAGAGGAGATTCAGGCTTCTCTTGAGGAGAAGCTTGAGTCAATTGAGGAGTCAAATGATGAACTCGTGGCCAATCTTATGAAGGAATGAGTTCATGCGATTGCTAAGGCAAAGAAGCTAAAAAGAGAGAAGGTTGAATTTGGGGCTGCTCATGCTAGACTTTTCGAGAAGCTTGAGGCACTTGACATTGCTCACAAGGTATTGGAGAGTGAATATTCTATTCTCAATAAGTCTCATGATCAGCTCCAAACTCAACTAACCAAGTATGATGTTCCAAGAACCTCTACATCAATGTGTTGGAATTATGCCCTAGAGGCAATAATAAAGATGTTATTATTATAATTCTTGTTCATGATAAAGTTTATATTCCATGCTAGAATTGTATTAAGCGGAAACATTAATACTTGTGTGGTTTGTGAACAACACCGTGTCCCTAGTACGCCTCTATGGACTAGCTCATTGATCAATGATGGTTAAGGTTTCCTAACCATAGACATGAGTTGTCAATTGATAATGAGATCATATCATTGGGAGAATGATATGGTGGACAGACCCAAACTAAGCGAAGCAATTATATCGTGTCATTGTGTTCATCTTTGCGAAGCTTTTCCTATGTCAAATATTGTATTCCTTAGACCATGAGATAATGCAACTCCCTGGTATTGGAAGAAAGCTTTGAGGCCATCAAACGTCATCCTATGAGAGGGTGATCATAAAGGTGTCTCTCAGGTGATCGGAAAGTATCTGTTGGGTTGTATGTATCGAGATGGGATTTGTCCCTCCCAAGTCGGAGAGATATACTTTGGCCACTCGTGTCGATATCAACACCGCTTGCAAGCATGTGGTTAAGGAGTTAATCATAAAGTGATATTGGATTACGGAACGAGTAAAGTACTTGCTATGAACGAGATTGAACTAGATATGATGATACCGACGATCGAATCTCGGGCAAGTAAAATATCGCGAGACGGAGGGAATATATATATGGGATTGATTGAATCCTGACATCGTGGTTCATCCGATATGATCATCGATGAATGTGTGGGAGTCAATATGGGTGCCCAGACCCCGCTGTTGATTATTGATAGAAGATCATGTCTGCATATTCTCGAACCCGCGGTCACACATAACGTGTCTCGGCCTAGGATAGATTGGATAATTGGTTTATGAATTTTGTTGGTCTCGGATGGGATCCGGGACATCACGAGAGGTTCGGAATGGTCCGGAGAATAAGATTCATATAAGGCGTTGCAGTTTTGGAGTTGAATTGTTAGGATTAATCGATATTGTACCGGAAGCTTCTAGAACCTTCCGGAAGGGGGCCAACGTGGTCCCACCTTCCGGGAGGGGGCATGGGCCTATGAGGGAGTGTCCTGGCCGCATTGAGCCAGGGGCACAAGGCCCCATAGGGCCCAGCCGATCCTAGATAAGTTTAAACTCGTTTAAACTAGAGATAGGGTTTCTAGATAAGGGATAAGTTTAAATCGTTTAAACTAGAGATAGGCTTGGAGGATGGGCAGGGCTGGCACCCCCTCTATATATAGAGGGCTGGTGCGCCTCCCCCCTACACCTTCCTCCAAACCTTAGTTGCCTGCTGCCTTCCTCTCTCCCTCCCGATTGTTTGTGGCGAAGCCTGCTTTGAAATTCTCCACCATATACACCACACCGTCGTGTTGTAGATCCAATCCATCTCTCCACCATACTTGCTGGTCCGAGGAAGGAGGAGATGTCGAGGTGCTGCACGTGTGCATCTCACGGAGGCACCGCCACTTGTGGTGCTAGATCGGATCGGATCGCGAGGAGGAGAAGCGAAATCGACTACATCACCCACGTTCCGACGAGAGCGTTCCATCTTGAATCTTCAAGGTTATGTAGATACAATCTAATCTCTCTTGTTTTTTGCATCTCCTAGATTAGATCTTGGATTTCCTTCTGTTCGCTAAGTAGAAATTTTGATTTACTATGCTGCGAAACCCCTTGTGGTATCGAGCTAGATCTATGCGTAGATGTGTTTCACGAGTAGAGCATAACATGGTTGTTGCGAGGCGTTGATGTTTTCTGTTGCAAGCCTCTTGTTTGTGTTCTTCTTATGGCGGGATAGTGAGATTGAAGCGGTCCAGGCCAACCTTACGCGACGCCGTCGTTGAGACCCGGCTCCGCACTTGACGTGTGGCTTGTACCATACATGCGGTGGTGGATGTCGGTTTCTCTCACTATAGTTGTCATGGGATTAACACGGAGTTTGGCAACCATAATATCACCGTTGTGGCTTTCCGTAGGTAAGAATCGTTCTTAGCATCTACTCCCATAAGCCACGTAAAACATGCAACAACAAAGTAGGCGTCTAACTTGTTTTTGCAGGAGTGTTTTACGTGATATGGTATGGCCCAAGATGTGATGTGTATATTGTATGCGATGATCATGTTTTGTAATGTTTCACGACTTGCATGTCGATGAGTACACAACGGCAGAAGCCATATGGTTGTCTTTATAATTGTGTATGACCTTGAGTCAACTTCTTATACGCCATGTAATAGCTTTACTTTATCGCTAAGTAGTTAGCAATAGTTGTAGTTGCTATTCGTGGTGGAGGCAATCATGGTGGAGTGATGGAGATCATGGAGCACAAGATGGAGATCATTCTTGAAGATTGGCTATACCATGTCACATAAAGTTATATGCATGTGATGTTTATCCTTTTATGTATCTTATTATGCTTAGATCATGACGGTAGCATTATAAGATGATTCCTCATAAAGATCAAGATAAAACTGTGTTCTCCCCAAGTATGCACCGTTAGAAGTTAAATCGTGTCCAAGCATCACGTGATGATCGGTGCTATAGACTCTCGCTCACATACAGCAGGTGCAAGCCAGTTTACTGCAGCGGAAATACTTGGGTCTAACTTGACGAGCCTAGCATGTCTGAGACATGGCCTCGGAACACATGACCCGAAAGGTTAAGCATGAGTCATATGAATGATATGATCGACACTTTGTTGTCCACCATTGAAACCACATCTCTTCTCGTGAAGATCGGATTAGGTGTGGTGAATTTGGATCATGTTCACTAAACAACTTGAGGGATGTTGAATTTAGTGGAAGTTCATCTAGTAATTTGATTAAAAGTTGAACTAGTTGTCATGAACATAGTCTAATTTGTACTTGCAAATATTGTAGATCACATGGCTAAGTCCAACTTCAACTTCAACGTTTTTGCTGAGAAAGAAAAGCTTAAGAACAATGGGTCTAACTTCACCAACCGGTTCCGATCGAGAATCATTCTCTCTGGCGGTCAAAGGACTATGTCCTTGAGAAAGCGTTAGGTAACCCCCTGCAAGCTGCCGTGATGAGAAAGCTGTCTATCAGTCGTGCAAAGATGATTATAGTGTGATTAAGAGCACCATGTTGTTTGCTATGGAACCGGAACTTCAAAATCGTTTTGAAAACTATCCTGGGCCCTTTGAGATTCTCGAAGAGCTGAAAACCATGTTTCAGACTCAGGCCCGTTCTGAGAGATATGAGATCTCCGAGAAGTTCTTTAACTGCAAGATGGAGGAAGGGAGTTCCGTTAGTGAGCACGCCATTAAGATGTCGGGCTACACTCAACGCCTTGAGCAAGCTGGACTGCAAGATTCGGAGGAGCTCAAGATTGACAGGTTCTGCAATCACTCCTCCAGCTACAAAAGTTTTGTAGTGACTCATAATCAGATTGGTTCCATCGACACGATCACCGAGCTCTTCGCAAAGCTGAAGGCCGCGGAGGTGGACATCAAGAAGGATAATCATGTGTTGATGGTCAACAAGCCCTCCTTTAAGAAAGGTAAAGGTGCAAAGAAGCCCTTCAAGAAGGGCGGCGGCAAGCGCAATGCCCCTGCTAAGAAGAAGCTCAGGTCTGGTCCCAAGCCGGAAACTGAGTGCTTCTATTGCAAGGACAAGGGTCCTTTGGCGCAATCCGAAGTACTTAGCGGACAAGAAGGCTGGCACCATCAAAGGTATATTTGATATACATGTTATTGATGTTTTCCTTACTAGCCCTCGTTGTAGTGCTGGGTATTTGATACCAGTTCGATTGCTAATATTTGTAACTTTCGAAGCAGGAGCTGCGGAATGAGCGGCGCTTGCGAGGGATGAGGTGACGATGCGGCGTTGGCAGCGGATCAAGAGTTGATGTGATGGCCGTAAGACGCTCTCCTTAGTTTTACCTGAGGATTAGTTTTAAACCTTAATAAATGTTATTATGTACTGCGTTGAGCATGAACATTATTTCTGGATCGTGTTTATTGCAAGACGGTTATTCATTTAAATCGGAGAATAATGGTTGTTCTATTTATATGAGTAACATCTTTTATGGTCATGCACCTCTTGTGAGTGGTTTATTTCTTCTAAATCTCGAAGGATGAAACACACATCCATAACATTGAGGCTAAGAGATGCAAAGTAGATAGTGATAATACTACTTATTTGTGGCTTTGTCGTCTAGGTCATATTGGTGTAAAGCGTATGAAGAAACTCCATTCGATGGACTTTTGGAGTCTCTTGATTTTGAATCATTTGACACATGCGAACCATGCCTCATGGGCAAGATGATCAAAACCCGTTCTCGGTATGATGGAGCGAAACAGCGGACTTGTTGGAAATCATACATACCGATGTATGCGGACCGATGAGTGTTTCAACGCGCGGTGGATATCGCTATTTTCTCACTTTTACCGATGACTTGAGTAGATATGGGTATATCTATTTAATGAAACATAAATCTGAAACGTTTGAAAAGTTCAAAGAATTTCAGAATGAAGTGGAGAACCATCGTAATGTAAAGATTAAGTTTCTACGATCCGATCGTGGGGCGAATATTTGAGTTATGATTTTCTCACGCATCTCAAAGCAAGTGGAATCGTTTCACAACTCACGCCACCCGAACACCACAGTAGCAATGGTGTGTCGAGCGCGGAATCGAACCCTATTAGATATGGTCCGATCGATGATGTCTCTTATTGATTTGCCGTTATCATTTTGGGGTTATGCATTAGAAACCGTTGCATTCACTTTAAATAGGGCTCCATCTAAATCCGTTGAGACGACACCGTATGAACTGTGGTTTGGTGCTAAACCTAAGTTGTCGTTTCTTAAAGTTTGGGGATCGAAGCTTCGTCAAGAAGTTGATGCGGACAAGCTCGAACCCAAAGCGAGAAATGCGTCTTCATAGGATACCCTAAGGAAACTATTGGGTACACCTTCTATCACAGAAGGCAAAGTGTTTATGCAAACGGTTCCTTTCTTGAGAAGGAGTTTCTCTCGAAAGAAGTGAGTGGGAGGAAAGTAGAGCTAGACGAGGTTATTGAACCTTCTCTTGAATTGGAGAGTAGCGCAGCACCTGAAATTGTTCCGGTCACTTTGCACCAACAATAGAGGAAGCTAATGACAAGGATCATGAAGCTTGGACGATCTTTGCTCTTGAGCGTCGCGGTCGACAAGGTCGTGTGCCCCTCTGAGTGGTAATGCAGCAACCTGTCTTGACTTGTCTTGTTAGTAGAAGACGGTGAACCTCACGAACTATGAGGAAGCGATGATGAGCCCGGACTACGAGAAATGGCTAGAAGCCATGAAATCCAATTGGGATCCATGGCGAAAACCAAGTATGGACTTTGGTGGACCCTCCTAGCGACCGAAAGGCCGTTGAGTGCAAATGGATCTTCAAGAAGAAAACGGACGCAGATGGTAATGTCACCGTCTATAAAGCACGGCTTGTTGCGAAAGGTTTCCGACAAGTTCAAGGTGTTGACTACGATGAGACTTTCTCTCCCGTAGCGATGTTTAAGTCCATTCGGATTTTATTAGCAATTGCTGCGTTTCATGATTATGAAATATGGCAAATGGATGTCAAGACTGCTTTCCTCAATGGCAACATTGATGAAGAGTTGTATATGATGCAACCGAAGGTTTTGTCGATCCTAAGGATCTTGATAAAGTATGCAAACTTCAGCGTTCCATTTATGGATGAAGCAAGCATCTCGGAGTTGGAACCTTCGTTTTGATCAAGTGATCAAGAGCTTTGGATTTGTTCCAAATTGCTACGAAGCTTGCATCTACAAGAAAGTGAGTGGGATCTCGGTGACGTTTCTGGTACTATATGTGGATGACATATTGATTATTGGAAATGACATCAACATGCTTAACGATGTGAAGAGTTATTTGAACAAGTGTTTTTCAATGAAAGACCGAGGTGAAGCTGCTTATATATTGGGCATCAAAATCTATAGAGATAGACAAAGGCGCTTGATAGCTTTAAGCGGTACATACCTAGACAAAGTTACGAAAAGGTTCGAATGGATAAGGCATTGAAAGGTTCAGTGCCTATATTGTCGTAAGATATTGAGCAAGGCTCGGTGTCCAGCTACTGATGAAATGATAGGGAAGCTATGAGCAAAGTGCCTTATGCCTCGGCCATAGGTTCCATCATGTATGCCATCTTTGTACTAGACCGGATGTGTCCAATGCTCTTAGTTTGACGAAGCAGATATCAAAGTGATCCGAGTGGAACCTTTGGACAGCCGTGAAGAACATCCTAAGGTACCTAAATAGGACTAAAGAAATGTTCTTAGTCTATGGGGTGATGAACGACTTGTCGTAAAGGTTACGTCGATGCTAGTTTCGACACCGACAAGGATGATGCTAAATCTCGACGGATACGTGTATATTTTGAATGGAGGCTGTGGTGGAGAAGTCGCAAGCAAAGCGTGATCGCGGGATCTGATGAGAAGCGGAATACATGGCTGCTGCGAAGCGTCAAGTGAAGGAGTTTGGATCGAAACTTCATCATCGAGCTTGGCGTGGTTCAAGTGCATTGGACCCTTGGAGATATTGTGTGACAACACCGGCGCCCATAGCACTCGCTAAGGAACCAAGATATCATCCAAAGACCAAGCATATCAACATAAGTTTCATATAATCCGAGATTATATAGTAGATGGAGATCGAAGATCAGCAAAGTACATACAGATCTGAATGTCGCAGATCCATTGACTAAACCTCTTCCACGTGTAAAACATGATCGCACCTCGATTGCCATGGGTGTAAGATTGTTGCCAAATGTAAACTAGATTATTGACTCTAGTGCAAGTGGGAGACTGTTGGAATTATGCCCTAGAGGCAATAATAAAGATGTTATTATTATAATTCTTGTTCATGATAAAGTTTATATTCCATGCTAGAATTGTATTAAGCGGAAACATTAATACTTGTGTGGTTTGTGAACAACACCGTGTCCCTAGTACGCCTCTATGGACTAGCTCATTGATCAATGATGGTTAAGGTTTCCTAACCATAGACATGAGTTGTCAATTGATAATGAGATCATATCATTGGGAGAATGATATGGTGGACAGACCCAAACTAAGCGAAGCAATTAGATCGTGTCATTGTGTTCATCTTTGTGAAGCTTTTCCTGTGTCAAATATTGTATTCCTTAGACCATGAGATAATGCAACTCCCTGGTATTGGAAGAAATCTTTGAGTCCATCAAACGTCATCCTATGAGAGGGTGATCATAAAGGTGTCTCTCAGGTGATCGGAAAGTATCTGTTGGGTTGTATGTATCGAGATGGGATTTGTCCCTCCCAAGTCGGAGAGATATACTTCGGGCCCACTCGGTAATCGATATCAACACCGCTTGCAAGCATGTGGTTAAGGAGTTAATCATAAAGTGATATTGGATTACAGAACGAGTAAAGTACTTGCTATGAACGAGATTGAACTAGATATGATGATACCGACGATCGAATCTCGGGCAAGTAAAATATCGCGAGACGAAGGGAGTATATATATGGGATTGATTGAATCCTGGCATCGTGGTTCATCCGATATGATCATCGATGAATGTGTGGGAGTCAATATGGGTGCCCAGACCCCGCTGTTGATTATTGATAGAAGATCATGTCTGCATATTCTCGAACTCAGGTCACACATAACGTGTCTCGGCTAGGATAGATTGGATAATTGGTTTATGAATTTTTGTTGGTCTCGGATGGGATCCGGGACATCACGAGAGGTTCGGAATGGTCGAGAATAAGATTCATATAAGGCGATGCAGTTTTGGAGTTGAATTGTTCGGATTAATCGGTATTGTACGGAAGCTTCTAGAACCTTCGGAAGGGGGCCAACGTGGTCCCACCTTCGGGAGGGCATGGGCCTATGAGGGAGTGTCCTGGCGCATTGGGCCAGGGCACAAGGCCCCATAGGGCCCAGCCGATCCTAGATAAGTTTAAACTCGGTTAAACTCGAGATAGGGTTTCTAGAGAAGGGAGAAGTTTAAATCGTTTAATCTAGAGATAGGCTTGGAGGATGGGCAGGGGCTGGCCGCACCCCCCCTCGATATAGAGCGGGCTGGTGCG
The DNA here is from genome assembly GCA_023614405.1 of Avena insularis. Taxonomy (NCBI): domain Eukaryota; kingdom Viridiplantae; phylum Streptophyta; class Magnoliopsida; order Poales; family Poaceae; genus Avena; species Avena insularis. The sequence continues at coordinate 34,045,604 of CM042696.1, read as the reverse complement.
CCTCCCCAACCTACACCTTCCTCCAAACCTTAGTTGCCTGCTTGCCTTCCTCTCTCCTCCCACATTTGTTTGTGGCGAAGCCTCTGCGCAGAAATTCTCCACCATATACACCACGCCGTCGTGTTGTAGATCCAATCCATCTCTCCACCATACTTGCTGGTCCGAGGAAGGAGGAGACGTCGAGGTGCTGCACGTGTGCATCTCACGGAGGCACCGCCACTTGTGGTGCTAGATCGGATCGGATCGCGAGGAGGAGAAGCGAGTACGACTACATCACCCATGTTAACCAGGCGTTCACTGTCGAATCAACAAGGGTATGAAGATCTAATCCAATCTCTCTCGTTGTTTGCATCTCCTAGATTAGATCTTGGCTTTCCCTCTGTTCGCTTCCGTAGAAAATTTTGATTTACTATGCTGCGAAACCCCTTCACAATGTGCAATCATGAAGACATTCTTCAAGAAAATTCTAGATTAAAAAATGAGCTTGCCAAGTCATCCCTTCCCAAAGGTAAGGAAGTTCTCGATGAGCTCGTGAGCAAACAAAGGACAAACAATGGAAAGGAGGGACTTGGCTATGTGCCCAATACCAAGAATAATAAGAATAAGAAGGCCAAGAATGCTAAAATAAAGACAAGCACCACAGAAAACGACACCACGAACAACAAAACTGACTATGATGGTTTTGCAGGACTCAATAATCCTCATTATGAGTTATTTCATGATTATTATGGTGATGTTTACGCTAGCTATATTAGTCCTTATAATAATTATATTGCTTGGTCTATTTGGGTCCCAAAGACCCTTGTTACTAACATGAGAGGACCCATTGAAAAATGGGTACCTAAAACCAAGAAGTAATTCTTTTATAGGGTTATGCTTCCGATGGGTCGAAATGGGTGCTCGATAGTGGATGCACAAGTCATATGACCAGAAGCAAGGAGATCATCACGGAGATGAGGCCGAACCATGATCAAATAATTGTCTCCTATGGTGATAAATCCAAGTCTAAGGTATTGGGTCTTGGCAAGGTTGTGGTTGCCCATGATATCTCTCTCATGGACGTCATGCTTGTTGAGACCCTTGGGTACAATTTACTTTCTATTCATGCCCTTGGTAAGATGGGCTTTGCAGTTTTCATTGATTATGATATCGTGATACTCTTGTGGAGCAAGTCTCTCAAGGTCGCTTTTGTTGGGTATGTTGAAAACTACTTGTATGTGGTGGACTTTTCAGGGAAAACCACTACATATCCAATGTGCCTATTCGGAAAGGCCCAATGTGGGTTGGCTATGGCATCGCCGGCTAGCTCATGTTAATATGAGAACTTTTCAAAGTCTTAACAAGGGTGGCCACATCCTTGGACTAAAAGAAAATGCTTCCTTTGCCAAAGATCGTGTTTGTAGGGCTTGTGTTGAAGGAAAGATGCATGAATCTCCCCATCGAGGGAAGACAATTATTTCATCAAAGAGGATCTTAGAGCTTCTTCATGTGGATCTCTTTGGTCCTCCATCACATGCAAGTATCAATGGGAAGACGTATTTCCTTGTCATTTTTGATGACTATTCAAGGTACACATGGGTTTACTTCTTCAAGTAGAAAAGTGAAACTCAACAAACCGTCATCGACTTTGCCAATGAGGTGCAACAACAACACAACGTCCCCATTTTGGCAATAAGAAGCGACAATGGCTCCAAGTTCAAGAACTACACCTTGAATGAATTCTTAAGTGAATAGGAGATAATACATCAATATTCCGTTGCGTATACCCCTCAACAAAATGGCGTAGCCGAGAGGAAAAACTAGACCTTGATGGATATGGCAAGATCTATGTTGGCTGAATTCAAGTCACCGTACAACTTCTGGGCTGAAGCCATATCCACCGTTGTCACTCTTCAAACCGGCTTTACCTCCGCAAGCTCTTGGACAAGACTCCCTATGAGATACTTACCGGTAACAAGCCAAACATTTCATACTTTCGGGTATTTGGTTGTAAGTGCTTCTTTCTCATTAAAGGAGTTCGTTTATCTAAATTTGAGTCTAAGGCTTTAGAAGGTATTTTTGTTGGATACGGTGCTGAATCCCACACTTATAGAGTCTACAACAAGACCCCTGGGATTGTTGTGGAATCTTGTATTGTGGTGTTCAAAGAGAATGACGTCTCCCATGTGGGGCAAGTTGATGTTTGTGATGCAGATGTTGAAATACCCCAAGATGCCATAAGAAGAATGGGTGTGGGATTCTACCGCCCTATTGAGGAACCCCTTGTGGCAGATCGGGAAGGACAATGCTCTACTCAAGTAGAGCCCTCATCTACACAAGATCAACAAACTCCACCTGTTGAAGCAACTATTGCACCGACACAACAAACTTCTAAAGATCATACATCAGTTGAGAAAGCTAGAAGTCCCAGGCCAGATTATCTGGCCAGGGGTGACGGATTATCTGGCCCTACATCTCCCTCGCAGTCCAGGAATGAAGAAGATGATGAAACTCCCAGGCCAGATTATCCAGACACTCCCTCAGCCGGATTATCCAGCCCTAGAAGTTCAGAATAGCAACCTCCTGTTACGGTTGTTGAACAAGTTCAAGGGAAAGTCTCACCATCAACTGTTAGTACTGAACAATCTATTGATCAAGATCACGCTGTTAGTCAAGACGAAGATCATAATGATGAATATATTCCTCCAAGGAATAATTAGGAAATCGAAATTCGTCGCAAAGCTCGAGTTGAACAAAACCTAGAACTCAGGGGTCACACACTTGATAAAGTGGTGGGTGATCTAAGAAGAAGGGTGTCCACAAGAGGTGAGTTGGCAAGATTCAGCAATCATCAAGCTCATATATCCATGGTGGAACCCAAGAAGGTTTTTGAAGCTCTTGAAGATCCATATTGGGTTGTGTCTATGCATGAAGAGTTCAACAAATTTGAGCGCAACATAGTCTGGAAGCTAGTTGAGAAGCCTAAAGAGTGCCGCAATGTTATCGGCACAAAGTGGATTTTCAAAAACAAGCAAGATGAGAGTGGAATTGTTGTGAGGAACAAGGCAATACTTGTGGCACAAGGTTTTTCCCAATTGGAAGGCATCGACTTCAGCGAGACTTATGCTCTAGTGGCTCGCCTTGAGTCCATCCGTATCCTACTTGCTTATGCAACTCATCATAATTTTAAATTACGGCAAATGGATGTTAAGAGTGCCTTTCTTAATGGTCCATTACATGAGTTGGTATATGTTAAGCAACCCCCAGGCTTCGAGGACCCCAACTTTCCTAACCACGTCTACAAACTCGATAAGGAACTCTATGGCCTTAAACAAGCCCCATGTGCGTGGTATGCGCATCTTAAAGAGTTATTGTTAGACTGGGGTTTTGAAGTTGGGCACATTGACCCCCACTCTTTTTACTAAGAAGGTTAATGGGGAACTTTTTGTATGCCAATTATATGTAGATGACATTAATTTTGGCTCAACTAACCAAGATTTTAACGATGAATTTTTAAAGCTTATGACTGACAAGTTTGAGATGTCTATGATGGGCAAGTTAAGATTCTTTCTTGGCTTCGAAATCAAGAAATTACGAGAAGGGACTTTCATTAATCATGAAAAATATATACAAGACATGCTCAAGAGATTTAAGACGACTGATCTTAATGGTGTTGCTACCCCGATGCAAACGAAGTGTCATCTCGAATTAAATCCCAATGGTAAAGATGTGGACCAAAAGGAGGTATACCAGTCCATGATCGGCTCTTTGCTTTACCTCTACGCATCTTGACCCGATATTGTGTTGAGTGTAGGTGTGTGTGCAAGGTATCAAGTGGCTCCTAAAGAAAGCCACTTAGTGGTGGTCAAGAGAATCTTCCGATATTTGGTTCATTCCCCTAACTTTGGTCTATGGTATCCCAAGGGCTCTATTTTCTCTTTATGTGGATACACGGATTCTGATTGGGCTAGTGATAAGGATGATAGGAAGTCAACCTCTCGAGCTTGTCAATTTTTGGAAAGATCTTTGGTATGTTGGTCTTTTAAGAAGCAAAATTGTATATCTCTCTTCACCGCTGAAGCGGAATACGTGGTTGCTACAAGTGCATGCACTTTGTTGTTATGGATGAGGCAAACTTTAAAGAAATACGGTGTCAATTGTAACAAAGTCCTCTTTTATGTGACAATGAAAGTGCCATTAAAATTGCTTACAATCCGCTGCAGCATACAAGGACTACATATTGAGATCCACAATAATTTTATTCGAGACCAAGTCGCTCATGGAGATATCTACCTCTCTTTTATGAGCACGAATAATCAGCTTGTGGATATTTTCACGAATCCACTTGATAAAGCAAGATTTTTTATTTGAGGAATGAGCTAAATATCGTGAATTCAAGGAGCTTGACTTGATTTCCCTTGCATACTCCCCTATATCTCTTCCTCTATTTGGTTTAGATGTGGGCATGGACATAGGGGGAGTGTGGTCCTAATTAATTGGGATAACCCTCCCCCATAATGCTAAAAGTAAGACAAATCATTTCTCTTAATATCATTATGTGATATGTGAGCTAATTGATGAGTATTGGTCATGAACCCAAGATACATCTTTGTGGTGTCATACCATTCACTCCTACATGGTGGCTTTGGCCACCGCACTCTTCATTGAGAAGAGTTGGTTCTTCATGGATTGGTTTATCTTGCTATCTTGTGTTCTTATGGAAAACACACCCAATATTGGCCTTTCTTTGATTTGACTCTTGCAACCTTGGGTGTGTAGTATTATCTCAGTTTGGCTATCTAAACCTAAGCCTTCCTCCCTCTCTGATACATCTATCTTGCACACAAGTCTTTTGTTGAAACTTGCGAGAGTTTTTGTTTAGGGTGTGCTTGGCCTGAAATCTGTGTAAACAGATTTTCCAGTGAAGGCCGGATTTTCCTCCCCTAGTGGGGGCCGGATTATCCTGCCCAGGCGGATTCATCTTCTTAGGGCTGGGCGTCGGGTGGAAGGGCTCAAACAGAGAAGCCACTTCCACCCTGGCCCCCTCTCTCCTCTCTGCCGCTGCCACCCACCTTGGCTCTCCCCGATGCCATTCGGGCTGCCAGATTTTTTGGGCCTCCACGGGATCTTTTCCGAATCTCCTCTAGGTACCTTCTCCTCCGAGTACTTCTTCCAATGAGTGAGGGTAACTCCCCCATTCTTATCTTTTGTATGGAAGTTGTGTTTTTGTTGTTGAAACTCGGTCTAGAGGTTTCCCTTTGTTCCATATGCATGTTATAAATCGTAGACTAGCAATCCATTTGCCCGATCTATGTCTGTACTGTCAATCTAAGATGTTTAGCAATTTTTTTGCCAGGGTCGGATTATCCGCCCATGGCTGGGCCGGATTATCCGGCCTAGAAGGGTTGCACCTACTACAGTTGGTCTCAGACTGGTGCGATATATGATTGGCTTGTGGTTGTTTTTCTACCGTTTTTAGTAATCCTCCTGAACTTGTGTGTCCTCATCGTTTGCTATCTACCTCATTCGCTTCATAGGTGGTTCTTGTGGTGTCACTCAAACGTATTAGCGCCATCCTCATGCTCGGTATTTCAAGCCCGACAAAGATGGTGTTCTAGTTGACGAGGTTGAGTTGAGGAGGCAGAAAAGAGAGGCTGCAAGGATGGCTGAAAGGGCTAAGGAGGACAAGAAGTCATGGGCTGGTTCCAAGAGAAAGGGCAAGCAGACTAGGGTCAACTACAGGGACATGGACATTATTGAGTACTCATCTATCCGACAGCGTGATTTGTACTTGGAGGCAGATATTGATGAGGAGCTTAGGATCCCAACTTTTGGTGTGCTCATCATAAGTCCATCTTTGATGACGTCTATGACATCTTGAAGATTCACCCCATGTGTCCTATGGAGGCAGACCATAAGCCTCAATGTGTTGAGGCTCTGGCTGTGACTGAACGGATGGGGCTGCATCATCTCCTGTCACTTCAGTGTTATTATGTTACTTCCCTGGTGAAGCAAATTTTGTCCACTCTCATGGTGTGTAGAGATGAGCGTCGCACCATGAAGTGGATGACAAGCGACAACTTTCTCCAGACTAATTTCTACATGTTTTCTCAGGTTCTTGGCTATTCTCTCAATGGTCGAGATCATCCATATGGGCATCGCATCATCACCCCCATCAAACCAAACAAGGACACACCACTTTCACCATGATGTGGACCCAATGGTATAGTTGGCAAGGTTGCAGGTCTCTCCCTACTCTATGCTCAACTGGTTAGCATTTTCTGTGATTGCATCGCTCCGAGTGGGGGAAACAATAATAGTATCCGTGGTCATCTCATTCGGTTGCTTGGCTTTGCTTATGAATGTGCCTCTTCAGAAGACCCCGCTATGAGTTACATGTTGGATGTGATGGATTTCATCTTCCACGAGTTAATTGATGCTATGTACAATAGGCTTTCCATCCCTGATGCTCCCTTCATCATGATGCTCATCAAACATATGCTTCCCCATGAGGATTTAAGTGGGAAACTCGATGGTGAACACAAAGTCAAGAAGATCTATAACAAGTCTAGGAAGACCTATAACCCCTCTACATCTCTAGAGTCCTTTATGGAAGATGCTAGGGCGAGTGGGAGAAGGCCCCTGTGCCATCTATTGCACGAGAAGTGAAGCAACTTAACTGGTTCCAGCGCAACATTCTTTGCATCGGGGTTGACACTCACAAGGGGAAGTACGAGGCTTACCTACAACACCATGACATGGCTCACACTCAACAGCTTATCCTTCACCATGTCTCCGGGGCATCAGACCACCCTCCTACATAGTCTGCTCCTACTCCATATGCTCAGTGGAACATGTCAGGCATCAACTATGGTGACATGGAGCGTCACTTGTTCCCTGCCCTGGCGAGGGAACCTACTCCGCCAGCTACTAATGATGAGGATGAGGGTGAGGAGTATGATGATGATGAGGAAGCCTACGATGATGACGAGGAGTGATCTCTCGAGACGCTAGCATCACCCTTTCCCATTTTGGTGTTTCGATGCCAAAGGAGGAGAAGTAGTTCTATTAGGTGTTGATGGGATTTGCATGGGTCGGGCACAAGCACATTTGCCATTTTATCGTTTTATTTTATCCTTGGTTGTGCCCATTTAGCGTTGAACTCTCTTATTTTCTATTTGGTGTTTGTGTGAGACTATGTTGGTCTGTCTTGAGTCATGAGACTATGAGTTTATCTCTATGGATCTATTAATGCTTATCTATGGATTTATCACTATGGAATTCTGGAATTATCAAGATGGATGTATCATTATGTCATTTTTCTTAGAAGTCTCAATATGGGGGTTTCTAAAATGTGTATACCATTATAATATTGAGGACTTCATTATGGGTGGCATGATTCACCTCTCTCCCTAACTCATCATTTGATATTTGTTTCCAATTAATGAAAAGTCTTGTACCTACATGTGTGCATTTGTATTCAAATGAAAACTTGCTATGTGCATACATTTAGGGGGAGTCTTTTTATTCTTGGAATGATTTCATGCCAGTCCACATTAACAAGGTCACCTAGTGTAGAGGAGACTTGAGAAATCACTTTCCAACTGCACCATTGAGAAGGTATTTCTTCCACTTTAACCCACACCTCCTGGAATTCCTCTACAGGTTCAGCTTCCCCACTCCATTTCTCAAAGGAGATATTAAATCCTTTCTTCTTCAATTTGATAGAAGGATATTCTACTAGCTCTTTGTTTTTTTAGAAGGTGGAAACCTAACTAGGAACTTTCTACCAGACAACTGTCTGATCTTCTAGAACCAATTTACTTTCCACATCTCATTGAAGTTTTGCTCCAACTCTTTCTCATTTATCTCACCTTCATTAACAACTATAATCCCCACATTATCCATGTTTAGCCATTTGACTACCTCAGCACCTTCCAGATCAACATGATAAAAATCCTAGACCTGGATTAGCACTCCCCCAATATTGAGCCATTGGCAGAGGCTTGTACCACTCTGCACAGGAATCCATGTGATGACCAGGTTTACCACACATAAATCATAGCTTCTGCCTATGACATATCCTCACATAGTGACCAGGTTCTCCACAATTGAAGCACACCACATTCTTGTACCTAGGATCCATATGCTGCACCTGAGAAGTGGTAGCCCCTTTCCCAGGTTTGCCTCCAGGAAACCTATCAACATTCTATTTCTCTTTTTCTCCACTAGTAGACTAGGCATTGTTCTTCCCTTTACCATTGGCTTGCTGCTGTCCAGAGTTTATCTGACCACTCACACTACTAGTCTGACTGGCTGATCCTTGTGGAAACATAGGATTGATCTGACTCTGACCAGCCAACTGCCCAAACTGGCCTCCAGGCATCATCTGATTTTGCATCAATGTGCGGAAGAAAGGTGGCCACTACCCCATTGGAAAATTGTTACACATCCCCGACAGCATACCAGTTGGCATCTGGTACATACCTAGGCCAGGATCACCTCCAAACTGCTTTTGCGCCTACATTGGCCCGAGATCGGCGGCTTGCTGGTTCGCATCTATAGATGGCGTTGGAGGTCTCTGACCGCTCCCCCTAGCCGCTGACGGCGGCAGCGCGCGTTGAGCATAGGCACCTCCTTGGCGCCCTCTGTTAGCTCCATAACGCCCACCGCCACGCCCAACACCTGCCATCTTCACGACCTCCGCAAACATCACCTTCCCCGCCTCGCGCCCCCACCGATCCTTGGAGAAGCTAAACTTCCGCGGAATGGGTAGGCGACCTCCACGAGCGGGAAGCAGTCCTCCGGCGAGAAGGTCCCAACCTTGAACAGCTCACGCCGAATCCGCACCAACACCCCCCTCTCCGGAACCCTAGGTCGAGTCTGGTGTCTTCGCTGATCCAGGGGAAGGTCATCTACCTGCAGAGGCGTATTTCTCCTAGGCGCCTTCCGTATCCCCCGACCAACGCCATGGATGTGTCCAGGTGTCGCACATCTATGGTCGGTCCGAGTAGGTGATGGCGTGTCGCTGACATGTGGGGTATCTCGATTCGAACTTCTTCGCGCTTGATCTCCGATCCCCTCGGACGGTATCAAACCCGTCCGCGACGGTGATCGTGAACCTCTTGTCGGCGAGATGCGCCTCTCCTCCACATGATGCCCAGCACGCAGCCGATGCCCACATACCCCCTTCTGAATTCTCCCCCACGGAACTCCGCCGAGAATCACCCGAGGGATGTTTGGCCGACGAAAACCGATGTACGAGAGCGGCGCTCCGGCACGGAGTTGGCCGGAGAGGTGATGTGGGTCGTCGCCGCCGTCGCGGTCGCGTACAAACATGCGGGAGCGACAGCGAGAGCGAGACATTTTCCCGTTCAGTTTGGCCATCTCATCTTCTAGAATCTATAATGTTTTTTTTCAGGGTAAGAATCTATAATGCTTTGGGGTGCTTCACGTGCACAAATTTGCCTCGGTTGTTTGACAGAATAATGTCCTCCCATTGGTAAAGTCACTCTGTGACTATCATGTCTACTGTCGCAACAAATCGCAAACATGACTGAGTCAGTAGAAAACATCATCCAATTCGTCGATCCAATTAGACCCAAGCACCCATATGTCATCTTAGGTATAATAGTACACAGTCAGCTGACTATAAGACTGTCCATGTCAGCAAAATCTTATCTGGAAGAGAGAGAGTAAGAGAGAGAAGTGAGCCGGCGCTTGATCTATCGCCCGGCTATAGCACAGAAAATCAGGAGAACCGCCCACATGCAGCCTGAAACAAGCGATGGGCAGGTGCATGCATCCTCTTGGGCCACTAGGCTATCTTTAAACATGTAAACATTTAATATATAATATTTAATAGAGCCAATCTATCAGCTAACCTATTGTACTCTCTTCGATCCAAATTAATTGATTTCGTCAATTAATTTGGATCGGAGGAAGTATGAATATTTTTCTACAATACTAGCTTTAGGTGACATGGCAAGATTATATAGCCAGCAGCCGCTGTGCTATTGTTCTTGCTCTTATTAGATCACACTACATCAGATCAGATGGACGCTTTCGCCATCGCTTATGCACATATCGCATGTTTTTTTTCCGGGTAATCACGCAACTAATGCCACTGTTTATTACACCTAGACTAGAAGATCTGTACTGATGCGTGTTTCGTGAATAAATCGGTCGAGCCCGTCTTCTGCAAAATTACTCACTGCTTGAAACAGTGCCGTGTGCAGACTCTGCACAAAAGGGGAGGAAAATATGGAAGCTACGCAACAAGGGGCGAGCATTTCAGGCAGGTGGTTCTCGAGGTGCATCTTCGTGGTTCTTCGTGGCCTTCGATGCCGAGGCTTCGATGAGTGCATGTTGTCCGACGGATTCAGTTGACTCTGAGATTTTGGAAAAGCAAGACGGAGGTGTCATGCTTGCAATTCAACGGAAGAGTTTGGGATTGTCTTGGAGTGACAAGAACATCGGTGATGTAGGTTTTCTGGAGTGGCAAGAACAACGAGGGGCGATCATTTCTTTCACAAAAGTCTGGAATGCTGTGAAGGACATGCACAGCGACAGAGCCCCAGGCCCCGATGGTTTCACATGGCCCGTGCTACAACTACTCCACAGTATCTGAGACGTCAGTCCACCTAGTGTACTACTCCATGCACTGTCAATATAGTCTTAGTGTGCTTTGCCGAGAACATAGTCGAAGATAAGGGCCACTTCTCGGATGGAACACGACGTTGAGCGTCTTGCCCAGGCTCCAAAGACATTACAAATATTCCACCATAAGATTTACACAAGAACTCTCCGCACCAAGTTCCAAATTAGACAATACTACCAGTTCTCATGATAGCCCATACAAACAAGTAGCATTCCAGTTTAACAGCTCTAGAGATAGGCTGGAATCTCGGGTTTGTAAAAGCGAGCATTTCGTTACAAAAGGTTCCGCATCCACCCGCCAGGAACCTCCATACAGAACAGCTTATTGAATTTAGGCTACAACAACCCTGCACTCTCGAACGCAAACACCGAAACCAGCTACAGTTGTTTTAGAGTCACACCATCCGATCACACCGAAACCAGCTACAGTTGTTTTAGAGTCGCACCATCCGATCACACCATTAGTACACACATTGGGAATGTCTGTATAGGCTTCGCTCACCAGTCTAGCCCTAAATTCCTCGAGGTAAAGAGCCCTTCAACGTAGAGGATTACTGGCCCAGATGACCTGACGAAACTCTGCATTTGAGCCCTTGCTGAAGTCTCTGCAAGGTTGAAAGAGGCAGTCTCAGAACTACTCCTATGTCGTAACAAAAAAAATTAAGATATATTTTTTGTGTTTCTGATAAATGGGGTCAATGGTATTTTTCTCTGTAGGCAACCTGATTAACTAAATGCACAGGCTAGAAACTCTGATGGATTTTCTGCTCTGATGGAAGCAAACAGCTATGCAAATGAACAACTAATTCAATGCTTTGAAAGGCAATACAAAAAATGTGATACGATCATGTCGGCAAATGATGTGAGTTGATTGCATATCCAAGAGGATGTAAACAACAGAAGAGGTAAATCTGTATTCTGGAGATGACGATACTCACCATCTTCATTCAGTTTCTTCAGGAGCTGCGATTTAGAAGGAAGGGCATACATTCCAGCACCAACTGCTTTCCTTATGGCCCAGCCATGGTGAGGAGCAAACACCTGAGCATAAGCCTTTGATGCTGCGTCCCTCAGGGAGTTGCCCCTGATAATAATGATATAATATGAATATTTCTCAACATAGCCGTATATAAGAACAGCAAAATTAGGGGATGACAACATAACATAAGAGGCACCACAATTCAGTTTGCACTTACTCTGTAACCAATATCTGCTCAAACAGAACTTTGACCATATCGATCCCACGCTTGACCCTCAGTAGATTCCTCGTATGGCTGCCCGCCACTCTGACAGTGCCCTTCTGAATATCTAGCTCAACCATGGAAGGCAGTGTTGAGATTGACTTGGATGCCTCCAGTAAATCATCAACCTATAAATCGATCGGAGAAGAGGAAGCCATTATCAAACAAGATCACCAAACATAAGTCTTGAGAAGGGGATGCCATCATTTGACTACGTAATAGAGGGTACCAAGCCATCATCAAGCAAGCAGTAGCACAAGGTTTTGGTAACAATTGAACATGTTTACTAGTTGGACACTTTGTTTGCTAAGCAGTGGAACAGGCACGATTGCAGACATAACTATGACGTTCTAACACCTCAAGCATATACATCCTAACAAGTATAGCATAAAAGCTGGATTACATGGTTCGATCCTGATGTGCACAGGACAATTGCTGCCACATCATATGATTGAGATCATTTTGCCCAAACCTACTACTACTAGTAGCCTCAAATAACTACTACCTATTTTCCTAAATATAAGATGTTTTGGCAAGCCAAATTGACTTGCCATTTGCCAAAACATCGTACATTTAGGAAGAGAGGAAGTAAAGTTTAGGGGATCTCCACAATTAATCACCATGTAGATGTACACGTGACTTGCCAAAACCTCTTACATTTAGGAACAGAGGAAGTAAAGTTTAGGGGATCTCCACAATTAATCAGCAGGTAGATGTACAGGTATGTACTGTATGAAGCAAAATCAACTCAGACAGTCCTGCTGACTTGATCCAATTGAGAATCCGAGATCACTTCGCCCCAACCTAGCAGCTCTAAACAACCAGTGTTCCGGGGGCCGCCCCAATTATCTCCCCCACACAGAAGCACAGAACAACTAATTCGCCCCAGCCTAAGCAGCGGAGAGCTCCCCAGTCCCCATTGGGGGAGGAATCGCGAAGAGGAAGAGCAGAGAGCGGGGAGGACAGACAGAGAGCTTGCCTTGGCGACGTAGTCCATCTCGGCGAACTTGAAGGCGATGCCGAGGCAGCCGAAGAGGACGGAGACGTGGGAGCAGGCGCGCGAGAAGTCCCCCGCCACCATCGCCGCGGGCTGCTGCTGCTTCGCGACGGCCGCCAGCTCCTCGAACGAGGCGCCGATCCGCCGCAGCGGCTTGTCCGCCTCGTTCGAGCCCATCGGTCCCCGCGGCGGCGGCTGGAGGTCGGCGAGGACGAGCGCGGTGGGTGCTTCGAGACGAGAGCTCCGGTGGTGCCGTGTCGTCTCTCGTCTGTCTGTCGTGATCGGGTAGCTGATGCCTTGTGGGCTTTTGGTGGTTCTACGCGAGAGGGCGATGGCGATGCTGGCGAGGTTGATGTCGGCTCTGCGATGGGCTCGTACTGGGAGTATCAGATTCGGCCCATGGAATGGAACGACGTCTCAAGGTGCAGGTGGGACCGTCCAGGGAGGCCCATGTTAAGTACTCAATTCCTCGTGTGCTAAACTTAGAGCATCTCTAACGTAGTCCTTAAAAGGGCCAAACTCTGACCCGTATTCTTTTTTCACGGGCCCCCTTGAACCATCCTCCGCAGTCGCTACAAGTAGTGTGTGTGCATGCGGATACGAGTTCTAACCCGCACGCCGTGGCCGCACAGCAAACCCAATCCTCCTGCCGTCACCGCGCAGACTAACATCCTCCGACGAGCGAATCAGGTCACGACAGTTACGAATCGACGACGACATCCTCGCCATGTCAATGCTGCACAGCGGATGCGGGCAAGGATGAGGCCGTAGCGGCGGAGGAGGAGGTGGGCCAAGCGCCAGGCGCCGCGCCGCTGGACCAACAGGGGTCTACGGCCGCCCCCTCGCTGGCGCCCTATGTCGCAGGCCTGCCCGAAGTGGAGGCACCGCGAGCTCTCCTACCCCCTTTCGGCGAGGCGTCGTCCTCGTCCTCTATATCGCACCCGAAGTGGATGCGCCGCGGTGATGAGGAGGAGATGGATCATTCTTTGCACGCTGCGCTTCTGAATCAAAGCGCAGAGCTTGAAGGCCAGGGAGTGGCGGGAGGCCGCCATCGCGGCTGTGAACTTGGCCCGACATAGCGAGGAGGTGGAGGCCGAGGCGGTCTCCGGCGGATCCGGAGGCGGCGCCGACGAGGAGATGGAGGCCGGCGTCACGGAGAGATGGAGGTGGAGGTCGTCGTCCTCGACGACTAGATGGCCAGCGTGGAGCTCCGGTCTTCACGGAGAGCTCGATTTGGCCACACGTGGACGCGCCGACGTCCCTGGCGAGCTCTCCCCCCTCCCATTTTGTATGAACTTCTCGATCTGTCGACGAATTAGTGCATTCGCACGTTAAATTTCTCGCCGAAGTTTTTAAAATTTGAATTTGCGGTTTGATTTCATGGGCTCCGATCTGCGCCGATGAACTCGAACTTGTAAATCACAAGTACATCAGCCTGTACTTGCGATTTATAGGTTGGGCGTTTAAGGGCTCCATTAGAGATGCTCTTATGCAGGTGCCGCCCCGGCGAATCCAGAAGCTTGCGAAAAAGGGCGAATAAATTTAAAATGTAAAAAAATTCAGACAAAATCTCTATAAACATCTATAAAACACAAGCTTTACGTCGTTGGCAAGACTGAATGGCCGCCCGAGTTAGAGGGTTGCTAGGTCCGCCCATGGCGGATGCCCACCACTTCGCATTTGCCTCTGTCCACATCTAAACACAGTTTTATTGTCTATGTAAGATAGATTCATATGTAGTTTGATCAGCTGAATATGTCAACTCATTAGAACAATAATCTAAGGTTTTATTAGAACTTAGATGTATCTAGAAATATTCAGTTCATCAGATTCACTGTTAAGATCCACTCAAGTCTAGCTGAATACCCACCTTACGATCACACATTTATGCGCATACAGCACACTAGAAGAAGAAAGCCCACTCTATCCTAAAAGCCCGAACTAAAGATAGGAAGAAATCTCTCCTTACAAGTTGGTTGCAATCTCCTTCCATATGCGTGGTAGGACTAAATCGAACAACCTTCACTGGTCTTGTAGCAGCGCTAACATCATAACCCCTGAGAAGCCCATCAAGAAAGCATGACGATGTTGAATCTGATAACATATGTTAGCATTCACTCAAATCTATCCCAACACCCATCATACATCCAGAGGTTTATGAACATACGATTCAACTATAAGAAGATAGTCCACTCCATCTCAAAAGTCTAGACTGAAGATCAGTGAAGCTGCTCATGTTTAGTCCAACCTCGCCTGTGGGAGGAGCCACAACCAACTAATAAAGGAGAGGTTCCCTCCTCCCTCCAATCTACTCCCTCCGTGTCAAAATATAAGATGTTTTAGCTTTATGAAGGGAGTGTATCTAGACCTCTTCTAGTGTCTAGGTTCATTTAGATTTAGAGTGAACCTAGACACTAAAATGGGTCTAGATATACTTCCTTTACAAAACTAAAACATCTTATATTTTGAAACAGAGGGAGTAGGTTTTTAGGATGTAGCGGGTTCTTCACTGAATGTTGTGTCCTGTGCCTATAAACTTCTAGAAATGGACTGGGTGTTGGGTTAGTCTGAATGGACATCGACATGGACACAACAGAATAGAGAAAAATCCAAAAAACCACCACATTTCAGCGTGAAATTCGTATAGCCACCGTTTTTGCGCGGAATTGCAAAAATCCACCGATTTCGAGGAGATTCGTCTCAATGTGCATTGATCGTGAAATTGAGCCCGGTTAACTCGATTTCTGATCGATCGGGCCCACCGTCAGACTAGCGGGAGACGGACGCCATGGTGATTACCGTTAAGCTCGGGAAGTGGGTCCCACCTGGCACACGTGTAAGTACCCCTGTCCCCGTCCTCACTCTTCTTCCTCACTCTCCGTCTCTCTCCCGAGCTCTGTCGCCGCAGCTCTGGAGCGCAGCCGCCTAGGGATCTGCCGCCGCGTTCCGTGCGGGCCGTCGTCGAGGAAAGTGATGCCCAGCTGGGGCGACGGCTCGGGAAGTCATCGCCGGACACCATTTTGGACCCGTCGTTCACCGGCATAGCAGTAGGTTGCGGCACTGTCTGCAGCGTCCACAAGCTAGAGCCGCGCCAATGTGTGGTCTTTGATGGAGCTGACACTGGGCGTCGGTTCTTGATGTGCCAAGTGGAGAATATGAGTGACTATGTACATATATGAGCATAATTTAGAACTATTATCTCGGCATAATTTAGAACTATTATCGTAGCATCATTTGATTTAGGAGATAGTGATAGAGCATTATTAGATATGTTGTTTAAATAATTCTGTTGTTTGTAAATTTGCAGCAAGTTGAGAATTGTGGGATTCATTCTTGGATAGATGATGAGTGGTGTGATACACTAAAGCATTGTTTGCTCAAACTTTGGGGAATGTATCATAGCAGCAACAGTAATAGGATTGGTGAAAAATTAGAGCATGGGAAGTTTATTGAAGAACTGGCAGCAGAGAAGAAGAAGCTAGAGATCAAGCATGCAACCTTGCTGCAAGATGTAAAGAAATTTGTAGATGATACAGAGAGAAAGGTGGTACAGGAAAACTACCAGATGATCATGTCTGGTGATGGGGGAGTATCAATCGGGTATACCCATGAAGCGGAGTCGCCAGCTGGATCGAGCCGACGGAAGCCAAGCCTAGAGCGGTCGACTAAATCGTATCTGACGGCACATATCTTGGACCCAGACACCACGCCGACTGGAGGCCAAGACGGCGACTCCAATAGAAAGCCCATTAGCACTTGTAAACCCTAACTGACTGTATATATAAAGCCACCAGGGGCACCCCACGGGGCACGATCTCTCACATCATATTAGATCTAGTCTTCCCCTCCGTCTCCGGCGGCTCCATGTAAACTAATCTATGATCATATACTGGATTGACAGCAGGACGTAGCGATCCTCATCGAGGGGACGTGAACCTGGGTACATCGTGTGCCAATCTTGCTCCCGGATTCTCCTACGTCGCCTTGCCCTTTTCTCTACGTAAGCTACCCTGTAGCATCTGCCGTGGCCAATTCCACGACAGTTGACGCCCACCGTGAGGCAAACGGCGCTTGGAGGTGATAATCCCGACGGGATCCCTCGCCATCAACGCGATCAAATCGCATCGAGCTGGTTCTTGCCGACTGTTGTCCAACGAGACGTCGTGTTGATGAAGCTCTGCCATGCGGGAAAATATTCCTTAATTGGGAACGATCCGTTCGTGCACTGATCCAATCTGGACGGCAGCGCGTGGCCTTGGTGCGGCTCGGTGTTGCAACGTTCCAGGCTCAAGTGTAATACGTGGCAGCAGAAGCTAATTCATCCCCTGACACCAATCGCAATCCATTGCTCGTCGTGAACTCGCCTATCATGGAGTTGATCGATCAATCCGGTCCGGCACGCCGCAACGACCACGGCACACGCACACGCAGATGATGACTGATTATTTCATATCCCTTTGATTTGAGTCTTTTATCAATTTATTATTCTATTTGATCTAAAGTTTTACCTGATCCGTTTTGCATGGTGGCGCCGGATCCTGGTCTTCTACTTCCTCGCCGACAAACATGGCAGCGGGAGACTGTTTCAGTCGCACGCGCATCACAGATTGACAACGCAAGCGCGGAAAAATATCAGCTTCGAAGATCGGGGCTCAAGTTCAAACTGCCTCCACGCACGAACTGCTGGCACATCGAGTGGGCACGTGTCACGTGGTGATCAAACAACAGGTCAGATCAGATCGGTTTTGCCACCACTCCAACCACATGGAGCTTGGATTCACTGCTCGAAGCACAAAAAGCAAACACACACGTTTGAGTGGTCGAATTAATGGGCTTGCTCTATTTAATCTCATCTCCCTCACGCGTTGACTACTCTGCCAATTAATACTTTATATAGATCTAATTCTCAATGTGTTGTCTTTTTAATATACATGTACCACTCAACATGGATCGGCGACTGTGATTTCTCACGTGCATACACGGCCAAGTTAATCGAAGGAGACGAGGCGGCTACTTTGCACCAGTTTCAATCGCCACCGCCTCGGCTGAGCTCGATTCGATCAGCCTATCTCCAAAAGATATCTCACGACCATGCTCGCGGACTCGCCCTTCGCTGAATCTCCACTCTCGGGGGAATCGTCTCGCCTATCGCAACTCACCATCACGGACCTCTCCACGGCCACGGACTCGCCACGTTTGGCGGCTCGCCCATCCATGAATAGCCATGCTACCGGCTAAACGCCAAACGACTCTGGCATAGCGCGACCTCCGTCCGCCGCGTCGACCCCGTGTCCGCCGCGTCGACTTCGCCCTAGCGCGACCTCCGTCCGCCGCGTCGACCCCGTGTCCGCCGCGTCAACTTCGCCACAGCGCGACCTCTGTCCGTCCCGTTGACTCCGTGTCCGCCGCGTCGACTTCGCCATAGCGCGACCCCGTCCGCCGCGTCGACCCCGTGCCCGCCACGTGGACTTCGCCATAGCGCGACCCCGTCCGCCGCGTCGACCCCGTGTCCGCCGTGTGGACTTCTCCATAGCGCGACCCCGTCCGCTGCGTGACCATATGTCCGTCGCATCGACTCTACCAAAGCGCGACCTCCGTCCGCCACGCGGCCATATGTCCGCCGCGTCGACTCCGCCAAAGCGCGACCTTCATCCGCCGCGTCGACCCCGTGTTCGCCGCGTCGACTTCGCCAAAGCACGACCATATTTCCGCCGCGTCAAATCTTTCCGGCTACGTCGAATGCGAACCCCGCGCCTACTAAGGGACCTTCATCGTCCGAGTCGCCAGAGAGGGTCGCATGCCACGCTGCATGGACTCACCACTGGGCGTCTCTTCTCCCCGGGAAAAATCAATTCGCCTTTGTCAACCTTTTAAAGAGCGACTCGCAATAGCCAAGTAGTGCGGACGAGGTCTCGCAAACCGAGCCTCGGATCGTCCACGAAAAACGCTAACCGAGATCCATCATTGGAGTCGCCTTGCTCGACTGACCTTTCGGGCCAAGACAAATGGCAGTGCTACACAAACAGCACCATGTCCTCCTCAACCTTAGATAGTGCGACTCGCATGGCCAAGTACTGCGGACGAGGACTCGCAAACCGAGCCTCGGATCATCCAGGAAGAACGCCAAGACAAGAGCCATCTTTGGAGTCGCCAAGCGACTGACCCTCCGGGCCAAGACGAGAGACTCGCTAACAAAAACAGCGCAATCAACGTCATCGCGGACTCGCCACACTCGGGGACTCTCCCCTCGCGGACTCGCAATCATCGCAGACTCGCCACACTCGGGGACTCTCCCCTCGCGGACTCGCAATCATCACGGGCTCGCCATACTCGGGGACTCTCCCCTCGTGGACTCGCAATCAACACGGACTCGCCGCACTCGAGGACTCAGTGCGCTCCAGACAGCGGCACTCGCCGATCGCCCAACCTCGCCACTCGCCGCACTCCATACAGTGCCGAGCGCTACTCGCCATGCTCGAAAACAACCTCTACTATGCATCTCTAAAAGAGCCGCAAGTCGCCTCTACAAGCCAACTCGAGCCTTGGGGACTACTCCTAGGCATACTGCGTGTGCACATGGTTCCACCACCGCGGCTTGCTACGCTCGGGGACTCGCCACCGCGGACTCGCCCTTGCGTACTCGCCACGCTCGGGGACTCGCCGCCGCGGACTCGCCCTCGTGTACTCAACACGCTCGGGGACTCGCCATCGCGGACTCGCCCTCGCGTACTCGCCACGCTCGGGGACTCGCTGCCGCGGACTCGCCCTCGCGTACTGGCCATGCCCGGGGACTCGCCGCCGCGGACTCGCCCTCGCATACTCAACACGCTCAGAGACTCGTCGCCGCGGACTCGCCCTCGTGTACTCAACACGCCCGGGGACTCGCCGCCGCGGACTCGCCCTCGTGTACTCAACAAGCTCGGGGACTCGCCATCGCGGACTCGGCCTCGCGTACTCAACACGCTGGGGGGCTCGCCACCGCGGACTCGCCCTCGCGTACTCAACACGCTCGGGGACTCGCCACCGCGGACTCGCCCTCGCGTACTCAACACGCTCGGGGACTCGCCACCGCGGACTCGCCCTCGCGTACTCAACACGCTCGGGGACTCGCCACCGCGGACTCGCCCTCGCGTACTCAACACGCTCGGGGACTCGCCACCGCGGACTCGCCCTCGCGTACTCAACACGAGGACTGCCACATGGACTGCATCATGGGACTCGCCCTCGCGTACTCAAACACGCTCGGGGACTCGCCCCTCGCGGACTTGTCTCGTGTATTGCCCTGCAACGACTTGGCGACTTCACCATCAATAATTTGGTGGCCTCCACGTCCTGTACGACAACAAGTTGACAAGGCGCCGACCAAACTTCTCCAAGGGACGACTCCGCCCAACACTGACTCGCCTGACGCGTCGACTCATTCAGGCGAATGGACTACTTCATGAGCTATTTTTCTATTTCAGGAGCTCGCCAACGACTCGACATCGACTCCACCCTGGAATCGCCTACACCAATTCGACAGTTTGAAGTCATCGCCGAGTCCCTGACGCGCTCGGGGACTACTGATGGGGGAATACCAATCGGGGTATACCCATGAAGCGGAGTCGCCAGCTGGATCGAGCCGACGGAAGCCAAGCCTAGAGCGGGTCGACTCGTCGTATACGGCGACTGGCACATACTGGACCCAGACACCACGCCGACTGGAGGCCCAAGACGGTGACTCCAATAGAAAGCCCATTAGCACTTGTAAACCCTAACTGGATGTATATATAAAGCCACCAGGGGCACCCCCACGGGGCATAATCTCTCACATCATATTAGATCTAGTCTCCCCCTCCGCCTCCGGCGGCTCCATGTAAACCAATCTATGATCATATACTGGATTGACAGCAGGACGTAGCGATCCTCCATCGAGGGGACGTGAACCTGGGTATATCGTGTGCCAATCTCGCTCCCGGATTCTCCTACGTTGCCTTGCTCTTTTCTCTATGGAAGCTACCCTGTAGCATCTGCCATGGCCAATTCCACGACATCTGGAGATCTTGATGAACTTGAACAACTGAGGAAGGAAGTTGGTGAGCTAAGGCTAGTCCAGAGAACTCAAGCTGACATGCTGAAAGCCAACAAGCTAGAATGTGAGAAAGAAAGGCAGCAACTGAAGGAAGAAAAGAGGAAGGTGGAGTATGCAATGTATGACCTGTTTAAGGTCAACAGTGAGAACAAGGAGAAAGTGGAGAGGATCAAGGCTATATGCAATGAGTGATCCTATTATGTACTGCTATGTTGTAATAGATTAGTGCACTGTAAACCTCTTTATAATGAGGTAGAATCTCTATAAGTTGTGAACCCTGTTAAATTTGGCTTAGTGCCCTGTAAGTGGTGAACCTCTTTATAATGAGGATGAATGTCTAAATTTGAACCTTATGTGATGTTTTAATTGTTATGTGATGTTTCAATTGTTATGTGATGTTTTAATTACTATCCTGTGGTATCCATTTTTTGTTTAGTGTTGTGGATGGTTGTTGAGATCACTCGAGGGTTCTCGACAACCAATGACACCAACTTTAAATATAGACAAAGGGTTGTCGAGACCACTCGAGGGTTCTCGACAATCATCCACACCATCTTTAAATATAGACAAAGGGTTGTCGAGACCACTCGAGGGTTCTCGACAACCATCCACAACATGTATAATATAAGAAAATAAAAAATGCAGCATGATCAGTGAACACATAGTCTCACACATAGAATATATAAGGTTCAAACATAGTCTCACACATAGAATATATCAGGTTCACACATAGTCTCACAAAATGCAACATCTACACACAGTCTCACAAATGGCAGTTAACACATAGTCTTCAACATGCCAGGACACACAAAGTTTGACAAATGACAGGGAACAAAGATCTCTAGGGAACACTACTCCTTCATGAGATCCTCAACAGACTTCTCACGGATCCTGCTAGCTGTGAAGTATCCATTTAGCCTAGGAGGGAGCTTTCTATTCCTTGTAGGCCTGGAACTGGCACCTGGGATGCTCCTTGGTGCTACAAATGGAGCTCTTGGCTTAGGAGCATTAGTTGGAGCACTTGGAGCTGGTGCGCACTGGTCTTGGAGTAGACTGCAGGTGCACGGGTGCTGGAGTGGATTGTGCAGGTCTTACAGCTGGAGTACCAGGCCTTGGTGTAGAACTTGATGAACTAGCATGGGTCCCTTCAAATCTAGCATATGAAGCTATACTCCCCTACAAAAATGTTGTAACATGCATAAGATGGTTGTATCATGTATATGTGAAACAATTGATGTAACTCTAATTTTATAAAGTTGCCTGATGTTGGTTTTTCCTCACTTGGAGGGATAGATTGAGAGGTACACTGCAATTAGTATAACTATGTCCGGCTAATTTGCAGTTGCTGCAAGTTATTGTTGCCATTCTTGAAGAAACTTTGGACTGAGGTGGTTCAAACGTCCCTTCCTCCTCTTGTACTGTTTTCTACCCAAGTCTACCTTGAATATTGGTGGATCAATGTCTGGACTAGGAGTTCTTATCCACAGATCTTCACCAGGTACAGGGTACACAACTGGGTCATAGGCAGCCAGGTACATCTCCTTCTTGAAAAAATCACTAACAAAATCTTCTGGTTGCTGCTTGAACTTGTAAATAGCAGAGATGGCATGGCTGCATGGGATGCCAGTCATGTCCCACCTCCTGCAACCACAAGTTATATTTCCAAGATGAACTGCATAGACCCTGTCCTGAACTGTGCCCACTTGCCACAAGTCATCAGCTGATTTCTTTGCATTGCACTGCCTGCTCCATTTCTTTGTTTCTTCAAGCTTCTCTGTGTAAGTAGGGGTGATGTCCCACCTAGCTGCTGCTGCACATGTTCTTATTGTCTCATGACTACTCATGATCTTATTCCTAATGCCCTCAAACATGGTCCTCACTGGTTTGCCCCTAATATCTAGAATCATTCTATTGAAAACCTCACTAAGATTATTAACAACCAGATCTGTGTTGCAATTAGTATCCATGGCATACCTTGCCCAACATTCCACTGGAATCTTGCTCAACCACTTGTGTGCCTCTTCACTTTCTTCATGCATCAGAGCCATAGCTGTATCAAATCCATGTTTGGTGTAGGAGTAGCTTGCTTGGTCCATGAACTTCTTCAACTCCTCTCCCCTATAACCAGTTGTCTGAAAATTTGCATAGATATGCCTAAGGCAATATCTTTGTGGGCAGCTTGGGAAAACCTTGTTGATTGCATGCAACAGACCATGTTTTAAAACATTTCCTATCAGATATTATAGTAGATAACATAGTAGAGGATATGGTAGAGAACATAGCAGAGAATATACCTTTTGCCTATCATATATTATAGTGTAGTTTCCAAATTTTCCTGACTCTCCTCCAATTGCATACTTGAGTTGGGTGAGAAACCAGCACCAGCTAGCTTTATCTTCTTTATCAACTAGTCCAAAAGCAATAGGGAAAATATTGTTATTCCCATCCCTACCTGTGGCAGCAAGGATTTGCTGTCCTGTGGTCAGCTTCACAAAACATCCATCCAACCCTGTGAACAACAAACTAGTGAACAAACTTAAAAGGAAACAAACTAGAAATGAAACAAACTAATGACTTACCAATAAATGGTCTACATCCATTCAATAAACCTTGTATGGATGCATTCAAGCACATGAACATCCCATGAAACCTAGGGTTACTGCTAGGATTTTCTGGGTGCATCTTGGTAGTCACAATGCATCTGCTGCCAGGGTTGGTTTCAATGACTGTGTTCAGATAATCTCTCAATCTCCTATACTGCTCAACATGATCACCAAGCACAACTCTTATTGCTTCATTCTTTGCCCTATAGGCCATAGTTCTCGGCACTGACACACCATGTTTGTCCTTTGCATTTTCAATTATGGTGTCCACCTTAGTGGTAACATCAGTCCTTATAGCTTTCTCACAAGCTTTAGCCACCCACTTAGCACTGACTTTGCATCCTTCTCCTACTGGCCCACATGTGTGCTCCAGATGCATCTTCCTCAAGCAAAATGTTTTCTCAGAGCCTACTTGAGAACCAACCATGAAAAATGGACAGCCTTTTTCATGGCATCACTCTGTCCTTGCAATTTCTGTGCAAATAAACATTTCTAAGTTGTGATATGTGCAGCTGTTGAACTACCCTCCTAAACTGATATACATCCACAAAGCACAGTTTCAAACAAAGCTGCTCCTCAGGTTGCAACCTCTGCTCATCATACCACATTCTTGCTTTCATCTTTTGGCTCGCTTCTTCCCCTTTGGAAGCACAAAATTAAGTGCCTGGAATCCATCATCATCATCTGATAAAAATTCCTCCTTCCCTTCATCACTAGATGGCACATAATCAGGAAATGAGCTAGTGCCTTCCTCAAAGTGAGATCTACTAGTAGGACCTGCATTTCTTGCCTCCTTCTTCTCAGAATGCTCTGCCTCAATAATGAATTCACTATCTTCTGATTCCTGTTCTGAATCATTGTATAGTTCTTCTTCCTCTAAGAAATAATCCTCCTTCTGCTGTGATTTTGTTTGCCTCTTCCTCTTCAGGTCTATAATCCTTTCATTAATGTCATCATCTTCTTCTGAATTTATTGGGAGAACTGGAATATAGCTTTGTTGTGTCAGCATGTACTCCTCCCCTGTCTCCACTTGAACAATTTGCTTACCTTTAAGATGGTTATTGCTCTGTTGAGTAGGCAGATACTGTATATCTGAATCTTCACTTTCAAACAATGAACCATCCACATCAACAGAATAAACTATAGGAGGATCTCCTATGTCAGACACATGGACCTGTTCTTCATAGTCCCTTTTATTGAAGGACTCGGGTAAACCACCTTTACCCTTAATGACAGTAATCGTAACACACTTCACATCTTCATATATGGACAGCATTTCTTCAACATCCTTGATGCTTTCAACTACTGCCATACAGTAACGCTCATCCTCGCTTCTCCGACATAGTACATGTTGTCTCCCCATCCAAACCCCTCTCCCTCTATCATTGCTAACAGATTACATAAAGTGATATCTGCTCTACAAATGCTTCTCTCCAAGTTGTCTTTGCCGTCTAAGTGGAACCTAACCTCCCAGACCTCATCATCCAGGCTACAAAAATAGGACATCTAATTAACATATGCATCCTAAATGGACAACACTACAGAGGAAAGAAACTCTAAATCTACAGACAGAGGAGAAGGATTCAGATACTTACTCCACGCCACCGAGAGACGAGGTAAACCGAAAGCTATTAGTTGGGCGAGCTTTCCAGGCCTTGGCCAGCGCCGACGCAGCCGCCGGGAACAGAGAGCAGTCACCGGCGGTAGGGTTTGTGCTGCCACAGATCTCAGGGTTCGAGCTGCCACAGATCTCAGCAAACTCCAGGGGAACATCATGAAGCTCACCGCCGCCGCCTCCACCTACTGCATCCACACCGGCGCCGCCGCCTCCGCCTGCAACATCTTCTCCGGCGCCGGTGCCGCCGCCACCACTTGTCGCCATGGGGGAGAGGGTCGACAGAGCGCGCGCGTGGAGGGAGGAGAAGTAACTGACCGGTTCCGACCAGGGGCTAGGATTTTGTGTGCCAGGTGGGACCCACTTCCCAGTTAACGGATGGGCAATGGTAACCGCGGCATCCGTCTCCCGTTCGTCTGACGGTGGGCCCAATCGGTCAGAAATCGTGTTAACCGGGCTCAATTTCACGATCAGTGCACATTGAGACAAATCTCCTTAAAACCGGTGGATTTTTGCTATTCCGCGCAAAAGCAGTGGTTCTGCGAATTTCACGCTGAAATGTGGTGGTTTTTTGAAATTTTCTCCAACAGAATACAATTATAATTTCAAGAACATACACTTTGCTCTAATATTATTTCATATTTAGACATAAACATTTCCATACAGAGAGAATGCAATCAACAATTTATTGTCGCCACTTTTTCACTGTTTGCAACTAACCACATTGCTTTTACGATTTCTGTTGGCCACATTGCAGATGCTTCCAAGAGGGACCTAATGTTAATGGTTGATGGCTGGATCTATGAACTGCAAGAAATTAAGCCAAAATTTAGAAAACTTATGTACCCAGCAAGAAAGACAGAGACAAATAAGTTTTGGCGAGCATCAGAGCACCCATTCTGTTTGACGATCTTCTTAAATCTGGACTAAAATATGACACCAGGAAGGATGGTCGGATACTGCAAGGCAATAGCCTAAGAAAGCACAGATAATGATATAATTTTGAAAGAGCATCTCTACTCTAATTAACATAGATCCCACTGTCTACTGATCCTGCAGTCTTCACCGGCCATGTAGCAGCGCTAACATCACATCCCCTGAGAAGCCCGTCGAAAAGCATGGCAATGCTGACTCTGATACCAAATGTTAGCGGTAGCCGAACACCCAACCTACTTTTGGATCTTTATACACGTATTGACCTAACTATAAAAAGAGAGTCCACTCTATCCCAAAAGCACGGTCTAAGGTTCGGTGAGCCTTCTCACGTTTAGTCCCATCTCGTCCACGGAAGGAGCCCACGACCAACCTATAAGGGAGAGATCCCCCTCCCCCTTCAGTCTAGGATTTTGGGATAGAGTCGGCTTCAACGTCTAGAACGTGCGAGTCGATACCAACATCGCCATGCCTTCCCCAGGGGCTTCATAGAGAGATGAGATGTTATAGTTGTTATAGGCTGGTGAGGCTGCTCATGTTTAGTCCCACCTCGTCCATGGGAGGAGGCCACAAACAACTTATAAGAAAAGGATCTCCTCCTCCCATAGTATAGCTCTTGGGACGTAGTGAGTTCTTTGCTGAATGTTGTGTCATGTGTGTATAAACATCTAGAACATGGGCTGAGTGTTAGAATATTCTAGATGGACGCCGACATTTCTTTTAGGTATGGATGGACGCCGACATTGACATATCGATTGAACAATGAGTACAATATATCATTTCAAACACACGCGTACAATTCACTGCTTGCTCCTAATAATTATTTCATATTTAGACATACACATTTTCCTACAGAGAGAATGCAAATAATAGTTTGTTGTCGCCACTCTTTCACTGCTTACCACTAACCACATTGCTTTTACGATTTCTGTTGGTCACATTGCAGATGATTCCGAGAGAGACCTGAGGAGTGGTTGATGGCTCTGGATCTATGAACCACAAGAAATTAAAACGAAATTTACAAAACTCATGTACCTGGCAAGAAAGGCAGAGACAAATAAGTTTAGCTGGGCATCAGAGCACCCATTCTGTTTGACGATCTTCTTAAATTTGGACTAAAATATGGCCCGAGAAAGGATTGTCAGACAAATAGTGGTATATTTTTGGATGGACATCTCTACTCTGATCAACATACATCCTACTGATCATCTGTTGGTCGTTTAGTTTCTTGCCCTGCTTCGCCACTAGGCTCTTGCACTGCTACAAAGAGATGCTCCACCATGTGTTTGGAACAAAATTATACGCACTTGGTTATCTTCTTGTCATTAACAGTGCTTATATGCAGACAAAAAAATGTCAACATGTACTAAAAATCCAAGAAAAAATTAAGTTAGACATGTAGGCAATAAACATACTCCCTCCGACCCATCATATTAGTTGATTTGGATTTATCTAGATTCGGATGTATGTAATATTAAAACATGTCTAGATACATCCAAATCTAGACAAATTTGAGTCAACTAATATGGATCGAAAGGAGTTCTATAAGCATGTATTGCTCACAGGATTAAGTAAAAGGTTACCCTCTAATGCAATAGTATTAGAAAAGTACAACATAAATTGTTTCTTTCCCGACCTGGAAAAGTATACTCCCTCCGATCCAAATTAATTGACTTGGATTAGTCTAGATTCGGATGTATCTAGCACTAAAACATGTCTAGATACATCCGAATCTCGACAAACCGACAATTAATTTGGATCAGAGGGAGTACAACAAAACAGATTCGTTGTGAACGAGAAGTAATATACTGCGTACACTAAAAAGGATGCCGTGCTTCCTCTTCTAGAATTCGGAGTTTGATGAGTCATTGCAGCCATTGTCTGATTTCTCTGTGGATTCTGCCACCAACCAGCTGTCCCCTCATCAAGGTCTTCACGGCAGCCCCAATCAAGTAAGGTAGCAAAGGGATGCGAGGCCTCAACCAAGATAGAGGAAGGATTGAGAGGAAGAAGAGGATAAA
Source organism: Avena insularis (assembly GCA_023614405.1). NCBI lineage: Eukaryota > Viridiplantae > Streptophyta > Magnoliopsida > Poales > Poaceae > Avena > Avena insularis. The sequence goes on along the minus strand of CM042696.1, from coordinate 34,017,485 downwards.
CGGGTGGAGGGAACAACTCCGTCCTTCCATGGACGTATGAGAGGTCTATACGTGGGACTCCGAACAGCTCAAAAACACGAACCTGGGTTCAGATGAAAAAAAGTATGCTGCCTCTTACCATATTCAAGAGGGGCACTTCGAATCAGCCTACCGAGTCTCCATGGTAGAGGTATGTTTTCGATTCAAGTATCTTCGATAGATACTGAGTGAGTAGTTTTTTGACCTCCAAAAATTGTACTAGATGGGTTAAATGAGGACGAGCGAGGACTTCTTTTTGAAGACTCGTCACCTTACCATGATTAGTACATTGAAGAAATGCTCCTGGACGATGACAACCTCAACGTGAAGAAGCTCGAGGATAGGAGAAAGTCTAATTTCAGGGGTCTTTTCTCAGCTTGAGCCAGTGTTTGTTGAAAATTAGCAAAGTTTCAGAAAAAGAATGGTTCACACTGTAGTTTGTACAATTTCAGAAAATATTGATCACAATTGATGTACAATTTCAAAACAAGAATTGTTCGTTGTTGAACTGAATTTAACAAAATAAGACCGGGGGCCTTTTCGTCAGCCTGCAGCACAGGGTCTTGAGCCGGGCACGACCAGTCACTTCCACCTATCCTGAATCTGAGAGACTGACGGTTTCCAATCTCATTCCCGTATTGCCGTACAGCTCCGCACTGTTAGCTTCTGTTTCATCTAAACGAGATGGATAACCACATTGTGTTTCTGAAACCGATGATGGCGCTGACGGAGACCTAGGTAAAGGCAACGAGGAGGAGAACCTGCACAAGCAAACGACATGCGAGAACAATCTGGAAAAGCTTCAGAAAGAGCACAGAACATAGCATACTGAGCCTTCAATTGAAAAAGGGGAGGATCGATGGAAAGTTTTTTGTGCAGAGTCAGATTAGATAACTGTGTCAATCAGCACAGGCCCGGCGAACCAGATCCTAAGACTGGGGCGACAAATTTGAAATCATCATCCTCGCAACAGGTTCATATTAGGAAAACGTAGAAATTTCTTTTTTAAAAAGCAATAAAAATCATCAGAGATACGATTTGCATTGGCCGCGGAGTCAGATTTAGATAACATGTCAATCAGCACAGGTCCGGCGAACCGGATCCTAAGACTGGGGCGACAAATATGAAATCATCATCCTCGCAACAGGTTCAAAGAAGGAATACGTCGAAAATTCTTTTAAAAAAAGCAATAAAAATCATCAGAGAGACGATTTGCATTGGCCGCGGAGTCAGATTAGATAACATGTCAATCAGCACATGTCCGGCGAACCGGATCCTAAGACTGGGGCGACAAATTCCTATTCATCATGCTCCAACGCAGTTGCCAAGAAAATCAGAAATCGATCGAAAACGGGCCGGAAACAGGCAGAAAAATTAAAACTAAATACGACCAACATCGTACTAGCTCAGGAAACCAGTAGAAACAAATCGATTGACGACGGCGACGGCGACGGCGACGGCGGCGGCGGTGGAGCTTTGCGGCGTTTGATGACGATCGGGGAGGCTGCGGCTCTATTTATCCACGTGGGAAGAGGAGAACTAGGGTTTCTTAGGATGGGCCTTGAGGCTTATGGGCTGTGTTGTATGATGGGCTGCCATTTAATACTACTTGTACTATTTCTAGCCTTTCGTTTAAAATTGTCCTTGCTTCGCAATTTTGGAATTTTGGACGCACCACCGCCCTATTTAGCGGAAATTAATCTTATGAGACCCGGTCGACCATCTTAATACATAATTGTTGCTTCATTCAATTTTAAACAGAAAAAGGTTAGAAAACTTAAAATAAACGGACAGATGTCAGACATAGGAAGGGTCTATTAATAGACCCGGTCTTATAGGATTTATTTCCCTATTTAGCAGCCAGGGTGGTGAAAAAAATATTTTGCACCCAACATAGTTTTATGTTATTATATTAATAAAATATTTTTTGTACAAAAATAAATATGTTAATATTCACCCATAACAACATAAAAATACCAGTGCATGTGCCGTTATAATATAAACAACACATAAAATATGTATTTTACGTCGTATTAATATTTATTTTAGGTCGTATATTTATATAACATGTAAATATATTTTTTATGTTATATCAAAATTTACTTATCTTTTTAGAAAGATAGAGAGTGTGTGAACAATAGTTTCCTAGGGTAGCATTATTGACATTCAGGGTGTAGAATAACTATCTTTAGAATTGTACATTCTTTTTACGTCACGTAAATTTTGTCTTACTTTGTAAATCGAGAAGAATATAAAAAAATTTAGAAATGATATAATTTTTTCACATGCCGTATAAAAATATATTTTTGTGTTTTTTATACGTGTTTTTGGTTTTTTTACACTACAATGACTCATAAACTCCATTTTTGTCGATTTTTAATTATGGTGAATATATGAACATAATTATTCGTATACAAAACATATTTTTTTATTCTAACAATGTAAAAATATGTTGGGTGAAAAATAACTTTTCTACATCCTAGGTGCTTAATAGGGTTTATATATAGTGTCTAGATATATCCAGATTCAGACAAAATTACGATACTACTTAGAGATGGAGGAATATTCAAATCCAAACTTGTGAGGAGCGTTGGAATATATTGCTGGTTTTGTCCAAAGCTTAAACTGGTTTGTTTCACACAATTTAATCTTTGTGTAAAACGAGTTTTCTAGTTTTCTCTCTTTTACTTTGATTTTTTTCTTGTTCTCCTTTGTTCTAGATGGCTTAAAGGGATAGCTTATGCAACCATGCTTTTTTTTGCGAAAGTTTCACTGATCTATTAATAATGGGTTTTGCTAATTCTCGGTCGGTTGAGAATTGATTTAGAGCTCATTCTTGTCTTAATTCACTAGATTTGCATCAAGATTCGTGCGTCATGCGGGTTACAAAGGGCGTTGTAAGTGGGGTTGCAACTAATAATTAGGCACACCCATTACTAATCATCAACAACAGTACAAGGAGTGTCAAAATTAATAAAAACTATAACTATATCTTTGGACCATCTAGCGATGACTACAGACACTAGCGTGAGACGAATGCACACCACCGTCCTCGCCCCTCCATCAACAGAGCTAGACAAAACTTGTCGTACTAGAGTTTGTTGTAGCAGACAAATAGAAAAATCGTCGTGCTAAGACCCTAAAGGACCAGCACACCAAAGTCGCTACCATCACCAACAATAACAAAAGTAGATCGGAAGAGACTGAACGGAAACCACACCAACAAACATGAAAACTGGCCTGATCTAGGAGATCAGCCGGACACACAATTTCACGTGCCCTATACCGAGACTAGATGCACCACCAGAGCGGGGATAGAGCGGTTGGATGGGGAGAACCTTATTTTGACTTCAGGATGTAGCTACCGCTTCACCATCCAAAAAAAGAGACTGAAAACAACCTAAACAAAAAAAGGAAACCTTTCTGCCGGAGAGGAACCGTGGTCTGCACACCTCCAAGGGACAAATGCTAAGAAGACACAGAATGGGGGCATCGCCAGCGAGGGGTGCAAAACCTTAAATGAGTTTTAGGGTAGCCGCCAATCGCCTATATATATGGTGTCTAGATATATCTAGATTCAGACAAAATTATGATACTACTTTGAGATGGAGGGAATATTCAAGTCCAAACTCGTGAGGAGCGTTGGAATATGTTGTTGTTTTTATCCAACGAACTTAAACTGGTTTGTTTCACACAATTTACTCTTCGTTCAAAACGAGTTTTCTAGTTTTCTCTCCTTTTCTTTGATTTTTTTGTTATTCTCCTTTGTTCTTGATGGCTTAAGGGATAGCTTATGCGACCATATTTCTTTTTTCTGCGAAAGTTTCACCGATCTATTAATAATGAGTTTTGCTAATTCTCGATCGGTTGAGAATTGATTTAAAGCTCATCCAGGTCTTAATTCACTAGATTTGCATCAAGATTCGTGCGTCACGCGAGTTGCAAAGGACGTTGTAAGTGATAATTAGGCACACCCTTTACTAATCATCAACAACTGTACAAGGAATGTTAAAATTAATTAAAAAATTGTAAATACGTCTTTGGACTCTCTAGCGATGACTACAGGCACTAGCGTGAGATGAATGCGCACCGCCGTCCTCGCCCCTCCATCAACTGGGCTATACAAAACTTGTCGTGCTAGAGTTTGTTGTAGCAGACAGACAGAAAAGTCATCGTGCTAAGACCCCAAAGGATTTGCACACCAAAGTCGCTACCATGGCTAACAATAACAAAAGTAGATCAGAAGAGACTGAACGGAAACCACACAAACAAACTCGAAAACTGGCTTGATCCCAGGAGATCAGCCGGACACACAACTTCACGTGCCCTATGCCAAGACTAGATGCACCACCGGAGCAATGATAGAGCGGCTGGATGGGGAGAACCTTATTTTGATTTCAGGATGTAGCTACCGCCTCACCATCTAAAAAAAGAGACTGAAAACAGCCTAAACAGAAAAATGGAAACCCTTCTGCCGGAGAGGGACCGTGGTCTGCTACACTTCCAAGGGACAAATGCCAATGGAGACAGAGCGAAATGGCGGCATAGCCAGCGAGGGGTGCAAAACCCTAGATGAGTTTTAGGGTAGTCGCCAATCGCCTCTCTCCTTTCATAAGTGACCATGCTTCTCTTAAATCGGGAGGAGGAGGGTGGCGTTGGGGGTTACATATTATGTTCGATGGCGAAAAGTCTCGCTCCCGAGCTCCCAATGCTCGATTTTTAATCAATAATCACATTTCTCAAGTTTCTGAAAAAATCTGAAAATTTCTCGATGTAGTTAAATGATGCATCCGACAAGCATGCAAAATTGCAATGCTATTTTTTTTAAATTCTGGGCTTCACAAAACCAACAAAATCTGATAAATTTTGGAGTTTCAAAACCATGCTTTTATTTATTTTGTGTGTAGCTCAAAATACGAAGTATTTTAAATCATGATTTTTCACATTTGTAGGAGACACCATTGAGTACATCCAGAATCTTTTTTTACAATTTTTTTAGAAATTGTAAAAATGATATTTGAATTTTTTTAAATGAAGAGAGCACTCGTAGCTCGGGAGCGAGAAATCCATATTTATCGTTTTATCCTCAATTTTCCTCTTCTCTAAATCCTGCCACTTTTTTCATTACCGCCTCTTGTGCGTCATGCCCGACATGAACACCATCCCGCACGCTTAACCATTCTAGTGCACGTCTCCAACGTTCGTCGGTGCTTTAGCTTGAGGTCGACAGGTTTTTTTAACAGCCCCTTGAGATAACAGATTCGAAGTTATAATCCGTCAGGATGGTGCTGCTTGCTATTTTTTTTTTAAACGGAGACAAAAGCTTATCGCATCAATTAATTAAGAAGAGAGTGTCCAGTTTTTAAGAGAAAACTGGACGAAAACCTACAACAACAGGGTTTATCCCATCCAAACAACACACCCACACTCACCAACGGCCAAACCAAACGGAGACCCAGACAACAGGATCACACCCACTCTAGCCAACACAGGCAACACAATGGCACAAAGCGACAAGAACACTCCAAACACGACACACCTACACCTCGCCCACAGGGGAGGCCATGACACCATCAAACAATTGCAGGTGACCTACCCATATCACTCCTCTTCTTACTTCCAAGGTAAGCGGCAGCCAAGGTGACGAGAAAATCGCAAATCTCTCTAGCAACGGCAGCTCCGGGCACCGAAGTCAACACTCCTGACCTAGCACCAATGGCACTATCAGTTCCACCAATCAAATTGAATGGACCTCCCCTCAAAAAAGAAGAATGAACCTCAATAACCAGCAAGAGAATTCAGCAGTGTGCAATGGCACTATCATCCAAAGTTTGATGCTCAGTCTGATGTACACTTGTTGATACTCAATGGCTTTATTTACATCCCCAATTAGTGTCTTGGAAACACTATACAACAACGACTGCTTGGTATTCTTACATCTCTAAAAAGGAGTATCACTTCGTTCACAATGTGAGTCATGAGCCGTGGCACCGAACATTGACCCCTTATGTACACTACAAACTGTGGTCGCCACGAGAACACTGGTTAAACGCACTCCGATCGATCAGGCGCAGGCGATTACTACCGCAGTAGTAGTAGCTCCGAGGTAAGTGTACAAAGCGCCAGTGTGAGTGCGTGAGCACCGCCGGCGGATGGCGCGCTCGCTCAGCTGCCGGCTGGTCATACCGCCGTCCGCTTCATCAGCTCATCGAACTCCTCGTCGGTGACCCTGAGCATCTCCCTGAACTCCTCGTCGGTGGCCTTGAGCATGTCGGGCAGCGGCAGGCCGACGACGCCAGCCTCCAGGGCCGCGCGGTGCCGCGGCGCGATCCGCTTCTCGAGGCTAAACGTGAAGTACTGCGGGAAGGCCTTGACGTCCTCCACGCCGCCGCCCATCTCCGCCACCAGGTACTCGAACTTGGGCCTGAAGTTGCGCTCCACGTTGAAGGTGAAGAGCGCAGGGCACCGGAGCGCCATGGCCACCGCCTCGTCTTTCGACATGCCCAGCTCCGCCCGCAGGTACTCCAGCTTGGGCGCCATGGTGCGCTCCACGCTGGACACCAGGAGGATCGGGTCCTGGAACGCCAGGGCGCGGTTGTCACGGAACCCCAGGCGGCGGAGGTAGATGAGCGCCGGCCGGAGCTGGTCGCGGACGCTGCAGGCCAGCAGGCGCGGGCACTTGACCACCACGCGGCGGTAGGCGTCCTCGGCCACGCCCAGGTCGTCCGTGAGGAAGGCGAAGACCGGGCGGAGGTCGGCGCGGACGCTGGCGGTGAGGACCGAGGGGCACATGCCGAAGACGCGGCCCAGGTCCTTGAAGTGGAGCCCGCGCGACTGGAGGAAGGTCACCACCGCGTGGATCGACTCCGGCGACGCGTCGCGGATGGCCGGGTTCAGGGACAGCGCGCGCCCGTAGTCCACCCCCATCAGCTCCAGGCTCAGGATCTTGTCGCGCATGTCCGACGGAAGCTCTGGCAGGTGTAGCGACAGCACCTCCGACGACGCCGTGGTCGTCGTTGGTAACGTTGTAGCTGCCGCCACGGACGGGATCGTCGTTGTGGCGATCGCAGCGGCTGCGGTGGAAGGGAGCTTGGCGGAGGAGGGCAAGGTGTGGGGCTTGGCTACCGGGAGGGAGATGGAGGCGTAGAAGCTGCAGAGCGGCATTGTCTCCGGCAGTAGCTAGCTCCGTCTCCCTTTCCTGATTGATTTGGAGGATTGGAGATTGGAGGGAAAGGGCAGAGGAGGAAGACGACGGTGCCGCGGAGCCAAGTGGCATCTCATCCACTACCCTATCTCATCGTTGGTGATGACCTGACACTCTGGGTGCTGCTCATTGGGTGGTCGGATTTTGAACCAGAAAGAGACTGCTGAGGATTACCGCAAACAAAAATAATAAGCCAATACTGGTGAGGAGATGTTTTTTGTTCGCCAATAAATATCAGACCAGAACAAAGTGGAAAAGGCTGCCAGATATTTTGCATCACAGAGAGTGAATTATGGCCAATAAACTTCAGCCAAATATATCCCACAAAGTTCTGAAATGTAAACGGAGTGAATTATTCATTCTCAAGGTCAAGGCTGACTAACACTTTAACATATTTTCCTTTGAATTATTTGCCAGGCCTATCCCCAAATATAAAGAATGGCTTACAGGTTTAGCCGGGGGTTGAAAATAATCAATTCATTTGCAAATGCTGCAAATGTTCCTTTTGAAATGAGGGTGACTAGTTGGATACTCTTTCAGGGTAAATACACGACACATCGAATTGCCAGATTCTGTGCAACCATAGGTGACAACAACTCTACAGACTAGCTGAATGGATTATTAACTGATTTTTCTTCCTCCGACACGGAGCCTAATTTAGGAAGTGTACATCAGGCAGCAGCAGCACTGCATGTAATTTAAGCTCCCAGATGCACCAATCTGGAACTTGGCCGAATGCTATTCATGCTAGATGGCTGGGTATGATGGAGCTTTGCTCAACATTTCCCATGGCTTTTGCTCACTGAAGCCCTTCTCACCAGCTTGCGGTTAGAAGCTACTTGATCATCCTGTACCACACACAAAGACGAGAGGTCCGTAAGGTAAGGATAGTTTGGTGCACAAGAAAACACACTATGTGAGCACTTGAACTCTGCAAGGCGCACTAGTATGTACTTAGGGCCATCTAGATATCACAACTAATGAAGATCATTAAATCAGGTTTTCAAATATGGACCACAGCTAACCAACTTTCAAGGATTCATGGTGCAAAGAAGTAGAAACAAATATGAGCATCACAAAGGTTACCATATTTAGCGAGGCCGCAGATTCAGACTGCATTGTTTGGTTTTGACCAAGAGACTGGAATGTATCGAGCGCGTCTACTGTTAGCTGCCAACCAGAAAGTTCTGAACCGCTTGAGCTGGAACTAGTATCATAACAACAACCTGCTGCAACAGTTCCATTTACCCATGGACAGTAACTTTTGTGATGCTGAATAGGATCAAAATCTGGAAGACCTGGTTCATAGTCGTTTTCTCCATTTGTTGCTCCTGAGAAACAGATAATGGACTATTGATATGAGCAAAGCACATATGATTGAGCAGAACAATAATCGAACAAGCGCATTAGAAAGAGGGTAAGGAATATAATAAAAGCATGTGTGTGGGATGTGGGAGCAGTCGGTATAGGACAAATAGGAATAGTGGATGCTAAAGCTGAACTACCTATATAAAATCAATACCACCTATGCTGAAAAGTGAAAACTGAAAGGTTACCTGGCTGCTCCTTGGTCACCAAGGAATGATGTTGAATAAATTACAACTTCAATGAAAACATGACTAGCAAGTATCTACCGTAGTCCGATAAACAAAGTTTAATAGGAAAAGTATAGCATACAATCACAAGCAAAAATACGTCTGGTACCAGGATATCATTTAGGTTATGTGTAGCAGGAAAAAGGGTTGATAATAATTACCTAATTCATTCTGCAGATCATATTCTAACCCCATTAACACATCATCTGAAGTCGGTACTTTGCCAGCCTGTGTCACTTCCTCTTTAGACGCATCAAAACCATTATACATCACAGCATTGCAAGAAAGAGAGGGATGCATGCTGCTTTCATGGCCAATCTTTTTTCCACTCTCACCAGAATCAGCTTTATTAGAACCATACATTTTTGATCCACTGTCAGCATGGCCTGCTGAACGGAACACTATATCTTGGCTGTCTCCATGAGGTTCTTCCCGATCAACTTCTTCAGGTATGGACTCATCCGTTAATCCAGGTCCTGGAACTGATTCACCAGTATGACCCATCGTCTCAGTAAGGTCAGTAATAGGTTCTGCATCGCCTACAACACTCTCAGTTCTTTGCAAAGAAACATCAATGCCATGAATTTCGGCCTCGTGACTAACACCCATGCCAACACTCCCACCACTAATTCCTAAGCTAAGTTGATCCCGTGCAAAAGCAGAAGTTGTGCCTGCATTAAGGACTTCCTCCCCTTCATTTGTACTGCTTCCTCCTATCTCCCTTCCGTCACTTCCAGCAGCAGGTTGTGCACAAGCACTTTGCTGTGCTTGGTTGCTATCGTTGAGATCGAATGCATCATTCATATCGACATTCCTGTGCCCACTAGATGAAGGCATATTAATATCAATGCCAGCATCTGGATGGTACTCAACACTCTCCATCGAATCTTCGTCAGCGCTGCGAATATCCATTGCAATAACAGAAGATGCCCTCATAGAATCTCTAGCAGATGGATGTTCAACAGGACCTAGACCAACAGCTCTAGAGTGACCGAATATACTGGTATCTACATCAGAGTCAATGCAGAAGTTTCTACTAGGACCCGCTCCAGAAGAAGATGGAAGATTGGCATCAAAAAAGTTGAACCCACGGGATCTTTTATTCTGGATGTCTGAATCTTGCACATCATCGTCAACTTCTTCACCGTCACGATCAATGACAGTTCCTTCTATGCTGTCAGCATGCTGAACCCCATCTTGTGGCTTGTCAGCTGTGCTCCCACCTTCCTCAAGGTTACGCTTCCGCGAGCTTGGACCCCGAGACTCATATGACGTTGCACGATCACCAACTTCACTTCCAGTAGGTTGTGCAATCATCAGATCTCTTCCCATTCCTCCATTAAAGCCCTCAGATGCAGCAGGCACTGCAGAATGAATTGGAGGTAGTCCTCCAGCCATCGTTAGATTAAGGTCTACTCCAGCATTTGATAGTAATTTCCCCTCACAAGTTGCTGCTTCATCACGCCCGTCAGCTTGATCTCTTACCACCCCATCATTAACCCATCCATTGATCCCACTGGCTGCACTAATTCCACGTGTCAGCGTTAGCTTTTTGCCTGTTTCTGGCGCATCAATGTTATTTGGACTAAAACGTGTAGGACGTGACACAGATCTGAAGTCCCAGATCCTAACTGTAGCTCCGCAGAGGCTACAGTCTAATAAAGGTGAGCTCATGCTGCATCCAGAATCTTTGAGGGGCCTTTTGCCTTTTCCTTTATCTTTCTTGGCTGATTCCGAGAATGAACTTTTCTGATGTTCATCTGGTTCATTTGAGAGTGCATTTTTGGCAGAGCGGGTTGAATTTTCTTCACAGTCCTGAATATTTGGAAGCCACCTAGGCTCCCATCCGCAAAGGCTTATAAGCTTCTGCGCCTAAGAAGTAAAACATAAACAGCATTTGAATTAAAGAAAGCTACACAATCGAAGAATAATACTATAGTAGTGCCACAAATAAATTCAGCGCACACATATACGAGAAACAGAAAAACATACTCGTGAGTAGCCACATGAGGAACCTTGATGGATGTCAACTCCTGGTGTACTCTCAGCTTTGTAACCAAGTTCTCCAGATAAGAAGGTAATCGACTGGGTCAATAGGCGGTTAATCTGAGCAGACCTGGTCAACCTCATATTCTCAATTGCAGATGAAGCAATCACAGGAAGGGAGAGAAACTGTAGAAGTCCATCACAACGATCTTTAAAGCCTCCAATAAGCGCTGACTGTGTAAGGTGGAGCTGAATCAAACTATCAGCACAGCTACTGCTTCTCCAGGGGCAACTATTCTTGTGTGATGCATCAAGCTGCTCTGCAAAGGCTTCTCCAGCATTTGCAACTAATACACAACACACAAAGAAAGGTTTCACAGCTGAATAAAATTCAGTTTGCAAAGAGGAGGTGTAGCAATAAAACAATCCAGCCTAGCACAACATTGAAACATGAGTAACATCAGTTAGATTTACGAAAATTATTGCACTGGGCATAGATGTTATCGTTGATAGTATGTGATGTTGTTACTTACTTTATAATAATAATGTCAGGTGTTAAATAGCCGGTAAATCAAACTATTAATTCTTGTGAAGTGAGAGCATGGCCTATAAACATATATAAATTTTCATTAAGGAGCACAAAACATAACATTTCAAATTTTCAACTACCAACATACCAAGTAAAATCTATTTAATAAGGCTGGAAGGTGACAAATCAGAAAGATGGCAAGATAACAGCTACCTCTCAAACAAATTTCAACAAAAGCATACAAACTGAGAACATACCTTCAGCTGGAGACCAGGATGCCAGCAGACTGAATATAAGATGTGCACCACACGATTCACATTCAATCTTGTTCATATCAACATTCACCCAGCCTCTTTGAGCGCAAGACAATGAACTAGCAGCCTACAAAAAGTTAATTTTGGCTCAAATTATGATAGCAGGAGTAGAGTTTTTCTTAAATAGCCATAATCACATATGAATTCAAACCTAATTAAAAAAATGTGCCAATTACAATGCGAAAAGCAAGGAACTTTGGCCTTCATCAAATTCACTATATCCAAGTTAGCAGTAAGCATCATAAGTGATACCACAGGAAAAGACTGACCGTGCTTGTCAATTTTGGTACCATGAGTCAATGGGTATCTCTTATCGCAAATTTAAATATAAAAATACAAAATTCATACAACCGCAGCATTCATCAGTTGTATCTTGTTACTCTCAACAATGTTAAACCCCTATAGGTGATAAGGAAAATAAATGACCTTCGGCTTAGAATCCCAAGTTGAAGGCTTAAATGTTGCCAGTCGCCGAAGTAAATCTCCACGCTCCCATGGTCGACAAGATGGTGCAGCAGTTCCAACAGCATCAAAGCTATGAGCAGGCCCATAGGCATGTGGTGCAACATGTGACGAGGAATCAACCCTGGAAGCTTGTTTGCTACCCAACCAATCTATGCTTACTATATTAATTTGCATTGCAGGTGATGAGGCTCCAGCAGAACTGAAAAGGCAAAAGAGAGATTGTCAACAAAGTATTCTGGCCGGACTCTGGATTGCAAAAGGGTGATAATACAACCAGGTTTCCCTCGAAACAAATATATGAAAATAACTTACATAGCTTAAGAATTCTAACAAGCAAAGCGTCTCCTATGTCCCATGAAAAGGGATTAATGACATGACATCACCAGCTCTACATAAGGTTTTGGATCATCAAGTTTTAATGGCATAGAGCATAAATATTTTCCAACTTTACGGAGGCAATTTACCATTAGACAGCACATGCCCTAGGTTTCACAACCAGGGACAGAACAGCAGATGCAGAAGGTGCTGCAACTATTTCATGATCAGGATGCTCAGGACTCTACTGAAACCCTGTTCAAGATGGCGGCGGTGCTTCTTTCGATGGTTTCAGATGTGTAATATCGCTAGTTGTGTTTGCTTGCTGCCTCTTCCTTTCGTTACCCTAAGTTTGGCTGGTGGCACTTTTCGCCCCTGCTGGATAGTGCTACCAAGCAGAAAAATTGCATACTGCTGGCTTCCTGGTACCGCGTCAAACTCGACTATTACTTTTTCCTGCTCCTTTCTGAACTTGTTGGATGTTATTTCGTCATCATAATAGAATGGGGGTAATCTCGGTTCAATAAAAAAACAGTACTAGAAACATACACACAGCAAAAAAAAAACTATGTTTCCACATATTAAACACCCATCGTTGAATTAAGCCACCAAATATCGTCACCTATAAATGATAGTGATCTCGTAGGAGAGTGACAACGTGATGGATGTAGATCATACCCTACCTTTTCTGCCCAATGGTTTAATCCAATATTTATACACACCGTCTGCCACCCCCACGAACCCCACCTACAATCCAATCCTAGGCCTTCCGTCTTCGTCGAATCGTGCCCAAAACAAATCGAGCTTCCCTTTCGATTTGCTCGACCACCCGCTGCGGCGAATCTACCACCAGGAAGAGGGAACCCGAGACCGTACCTGGCGACCGGGGTGGGCGGCGGCGACGACGACCGTACGACGGCGAACTGCGGCTCGGCCGCCGCTCCCGACGAGCTCCTGACCTCCTCCCGCATCTCCTCTCCCTCTCTCTAGCTCTCTCCCTCCCCCTCTCTCTCTCTCTCGCTCCCTCTCCTGGGCGAATGGGGAAAAGAATTCCGGGACCACGACGCGCAGAGCGCATTAACGGCGGCTCCACCTGATCGTTAATCCCATCTCACGCCGTCAACTTCACGGCCCATCGAACCCAAAGCCCAAACTGCACGGGCTGAGCTTCTGAGGCCCGTATCCTTCGTTACTCTCTTGTGGGCTCTTCCACCTGCATTCTATTCTCTCTCTCAAAAAAAAAAACAAATTACCTGCATTCTATTCTCTTCTCTTCCGGCTCTCGTCCGCAACTCCGATCCCCAGCGAAGCACGGACTCCGGCGAGCGGGCGGGGCCTGTGCGGCGAGCTCTCGGGGCGTGATGGACGAGGCGAGCACCTCGGCGTCCGGAGGCTCGGCGGGGCGCTCCTTCCCGCCGGCGAGATCGGGAGGTGAGCCGAGTTGTGACCACGCCGCTCGCTTCGATTCGGTAGCTTAGGAGCTCCGTGGTACTTGCTTCTGCGTGCCTAGGTGGTTCCGTATGCTAGGATTGGTAGCGTTCTGCGATCGTGAGAAATTTTGGTCACGGGTCGCTCTTAGCTGCTATTGGCTCACTTCGACGTGTTACGCCAGTCGCTTAAGTCTGGTGATATCCTCTCTAGCTGTTTGGTAGTTCGAACGTGATCTGAGGTGTGGGTATGCTATGTTAGCGTGTTACATTCAGAGAGCATTTCGCAAGGAAGGAGATTTTGTGAGCACCTTCTATGGCATAGGGCTAATTGAGTGGGGAAATAAGGCGCCCTTCATCTAGATCGAGTGAAATGCAATGCTGATACACTATCAGGCAGGAAGCTTCTTTGTACTATCAGCTTTACTGAACTTCATTATTTGACAATGAGACAGCAAATGTCTTTAAAACACTTATAAATTACAAAATTCATCCCTCCCGATGCTATCTACGTTGACATGTTTGTTTTGCAGTGTTCTATAAGTTCACCCAGCAGGATCTTCCGGCTTGGAAACCGGTAATGACACCAGGATGTGTAAGTTGGCACCTACCCTAACTATAAGTTTTGTACCGATGGCATTATGTGTTGCTTAATAACTTACACTGCAGTACTTCCCTTGTTTCAGGTGCTTACCATTTTCTTGATCATTGGGATTACTTTTGTACCTGTCGGGCTAGTTTGTCTCCAGGCTTCAAACAGTGTAATTGCCTTGCTTTCTGTCTTGAAGATGCTGAACTGCCATTAGTTTGTGTATCATGCTAAACATGCACTAACGTTTTCCCTATCTTGGGCGTGCAGGTTGCGGAAATCGTTCACCGTTATGATATTGATTGTGTACCTAGTGCTTACAGGAGAAATAAGCAGGCCTATATCAAAGACAGCTCGATTTCAAAGAAATGTATTCAGCAAGTGCAGGTACTTTCTTATCAGATCTAATTTGACTTTATTTCTCCTTTTTACTTGTCAGCTGACTACAGTCTAGATTAGTATTTTCTTTGTATAACTGAAATAGTTTGGGACTTGGAGATTACGTCAGGCACATATTACAGTTGTTTCTGGTCCTATCTTCCTATTATTGCTATTACGCATATGTTACTTCTTCAGAAAAATGTTTGACAATGTCTATTTACAGGTTCAATATCATATGAAAGCTCCAATTTATGTCTATTATGAACTTGACAACTTCTACCAGAATCATCGTAGGTAATGATACAACTGGTTAATTTACTGGTAAATGTCTTGAAGAAGAACCTCTCTTTCTGAACAAAGGAATTTGTTCATGCTTAACAGGTATATCAAAAGTAGAAGTGATAAGCAACTACGCCATGGACTGAAACACACTGAAAGCTCGTGCAGTCCAATAGAAAAGAACAATGGCCTTCCAGTTGTTCCCTGTGGATTGATTGCCTGGAGCTTGTTCAATGATACTTATGATTTTACCCGTGGATCCATGGACATAATGGTTGATAGGAAAAATATATCCTGGAGAAGTGATCGGGAACATAAGTTTGGCAAGGATGTCTATCCTTTCAACTTTCAGAACGGATCCTTGATCGGAGGAGGAAAACTTGACCCTGATATACCAGTGAGTACTCTGGTTCAATAGTTAAACCCACATTTTCCCATAATAAGAACATAAGCTGCTCAAGTGCTTGTTTTCTTTCACGTTTGCCTAACAACCTGTTTCCTTTTACCAGCTGAGCAATCAGGAAGACCTTATTGTGTGGATGCGCACGGCTGCTCTTCCCCGATTCCGAAAGCTCTATGGTGTCATTGAAGAGGATCTACAAGCTGATGAAACCATTACCATGCACATAACAAATAATTACAACACCTACACTTTTGGTGGAAAGAAAAGCCTAGTTCTTACAACATCAAGCTGGCTAGGTGGCAAGAACGACTTTCTTGGATATGCATATCTTATCACTGGTTCCTTGGGCATTTTCCTGTCCATTCTCTTTGCTCTGATTCATGCCAAAGTTCCAAGGTAATCAATAAGGTGAATGTACAGAATTATCCTGTATGACCCTTCTACTTCGTCCATATCTCTTTTAGTGCCGGCAATAAATACTAGGCTGCAATTTTTTTTATCGTAGCAACCAAACTCCGCACTTTAACAGTGAACAAAATTTCCTCTCGGCTGTCTAATTGCAAGTGTAGTTTTCTCATAGTTGGATGAATTTGCAGGCCACATGGCGATGCTGCTTGCCTATCTTGGAGCAGGAAAAACAGCGATAGCTAAGCTTTCCATGTAATTGTTTGTGTAAGGTACATGCTGGATTAACACTAGTCCCTTGTAAATAAAACCAAAAAAAGTGTAATTCTTCTTCTTCTTATTTCCTATAAAACCATGCAGTTGGCATAAATGTCCCAGGCACTTTATCTTGCACCTGCTGGCAGGGTAGCAGCTGAGCCGGAGGTTTCATCGCCACATTCTTCTCAATGAACGTGTCCAGTTTGGCTCGTGATATTCTGGAGGGAACTGGCAGAGTAGCAGCTTCAGGTTCCAGTCTTGACGATGAAATGCTTGATGACTGGTGAGAGGATAGTTGGCCGTGATTGACTGAGATGCATGTTTCGTGCAAATTACGCTAGCGCGCTCTGACGAATTCTTTAAGGGATCTACTATAAGTATGGTACATGTAAAGTCAGTATCCCGTGTACATACATGATGTTGTATGAATATAAATCTAGAGTTTCACACTTGGAACGGAATCGTGTACAACTACCTCTACGCCAAAATACATGACCGTTGGCACAATGTTCGTGGTGACATTTTGACCATCGGTTTTCCTTAAAAGACATGTCGGGTTTAATATTTAAGAACTGCCATATCACTCTGGAAGTAGTATATCTTCTTTTCGAACCATGCAGGAGAAGTGCATGTTGTAATATACTTACATTAATAAGACCGAAACGCCATGATATGGCTACAGCATGTGACTTAGCCTGCCTAAGCCAAAGCTAAGCCCAGAGAGAGAATGGAAGTATATCTCACGGTAGCATTAAGTATAGTTACTACTACCTGCTATCGAATTCTCTATCTGAAAACAAAAGTATTGGAACCCCAAACCCAGCGTCAACCGATCCCATGCACTCTGTTTCGTCTGACTGACTTTCTTCTTCCCCTGCTTGCAAAGCTTGGGACTTGGGAGATCACATCTCGCGTCGGCGACATCAATGCCTCGCCATCATCAACCAGGATCAAGTCGGCTCCCGATAGTCTCGCGCACTCCACGTCCCCTTGCCTTAGGTGACAGTCACACGTGAACAGATCCAATGCTAACCTTGCCATATTCACAAAGCTAAAACATCTTATATTTTGAAACGGAGAGAATATCGATCGATCTGAAGCTCACGTCACGAACGCACCATCAGTCGGCGAGCGGCGTCCTTCTCAAGGCTTAACTGGGACAGCAACTGACCACTTCATTTGCTGCTGCTCCTGCATGCGCCACCGGACGTGACATCGATCCTAGAGCTGCACCGCACTCCGTCCATGGCCTTATTAATTTCCCCCGTATGATTTGGTCAAATCACTTTGTCGTCCATCTCATCATCTGTTCTTCCGTACTAGTGTGTCGCCGATTCAGACGTGGACGCACTATCATTATTGTTCAGGACGCAGGAAAAAAGTGGAGCCTTGTTCAGAGGAGAGGGCGCTGCAGGCTGCATCGTACTGTGTATCTGCACCGATCAGGGGAAGATGGATGGATGCGCATGATGTAGCCATGTCTGGGCGTACGCTCGCACTTCACGGTTTGGGACAGGTCTGGCACTGTCCGGCCACCTTTGTCATGCTCATGCATGATGCGTTGCCGTTGGCTGATGCTTCGTACAGTAGCTAGCAGTTCCGGCGAAGCACACTTGCGTACGGTGGATGGCCCATCAGCTCGCGCGCGTGGCGCAGTGTGGCTGGCGCGACGCCTGCTGCGGCTGCGCTCTGGTGAAGAATCCCCGTCTTTTTAGCGTGAGTTACGTTCAGTACAGAGCCCGGCCCCATCGCCCTCGACGGCGCACTATTTGACAGAGCGGTTGGCCGTCTCCAAGGGTGGAAAGGGGAACTCATGAATCGCAAGGGCTGAAGGATTCCCCATGGTGCTGCCTGCTGTCTATGTGATCAAGAACTGCATGCTGCACATTTAGCACTAAACTGTCCATATGCCAAGGAAGTTTGGTGCAGTTTCAGAGTGCAACCCCCCCATGCCGTGCAAGTTGCCTTTGCCTCCAACTCGATCAACAGCTGGTGGGCCAGAATTCGTCGAGGCAACACCAAAAGACAAGCAAAAAAAAAAAAAAAAAACCCAAAAGACAAGAAAAGAGAGGAAATTAAATTGTCAGTGTATGCTTTACGGCATATTTGGAAGGAGCGACGACGCCGCTGCACTCGCTTCTCTGATCAGGGCTGACATATAGAGTTCACGTGTTTAGCAAAGAAAGAAAAGACAGCGTCACAGCCTGCTTAGGGCGAGTCGTGTGTTGTATTATGAAGTTTTTTTTACCCTGAACGCACAGGCGTCCTAATCTTGTACAGTAGCAGTATGGATTTTGTCTCTCTTCTACTCCCTCTGTTTTAAAATATACAATGTTTTAACTTTGTAAAAAGAGTGTACAGAGGGAGTATAATGCAAAAGTGCTGTTCCCCGTCAGCAAAAAAGAATCCCCTCTGTTTTGTACAGATCGGGCTGGGCTCGCGGAGTGCTGCAACAACATTGTGACTTTGTCATGTCGTATGTCGATCGACATCCTCTGTACTACGCTGGACGCCGCCATGTTTAGAGGACCTGGTTTGGATGCAAATCGTGTACGGGTAGTCATCGCAAAGGAGAGATAGAACCGGATCGAATAAAGTTCTTGTGATGCCTACGATCGACGCGGTACACTGTGTTTGTGGCGACTGGGCGTAAGTCGAGGTGTAGAAACAGATCAACTGGATACTGATGAAGCTACGCCTACGATACGAACAAACGCTTTAGAAGAAAGGTAGGAGTACTAGTTTATCCTGTTTCCCGCCAAGAACGCTTTAGGGAAAAAAAAGTATATATCTGACAAGAGTCGGCGGATGCCGGACACGTGTCCAGCGGCAGCCAATGGCGACATGATAAGTGGCATGGAGCTCACCCAATCAGCTAGCTGCATCATGCAATCCCCCCGATATGGTACGCGGCCCCTTGCTGAATTTAGTACGACGCCAAGTCTCGGAGCTTCGTCGTAGTAGGAGTAGATCGTTAGGCTTTGTCAATCTCTGCCACTCCATCATCATGTCCGTCTCGGTAAAGTTTGTTGGATGTTCGAGGCACCCCACAAGGAGATGTGGTACCGCGCTCCCGTGTAGCCATGCGTATAGCAACCAAAACAAAGAAGCCTTTACAAATCTGGGCGTCGTCGGCCGAGATACATGCACGTGCACCCTGGAGCACGACACCCCTCCACAGGTTGCCACGGCTATACTCTGGTAATCAACGGCTATACTCTGGTAATCAAAGTTAGGATGTCTCAAGTATACTCTATCAAGGAGAACACTGAGACATTTTAGCTTTGTGAAATGAATGTATCTAAACGATTTTTAGTATTTAGCTTCGCTCTGAACCTCTATAAACCTGTATACTAAAACCGTCTAGATACATTCGATTCAGAAAACTGAAACTTCTTATATTTCTGAATGGAGGGAGTACAACGGTTCCACGACCCTTGTGGGTGAGCCTGGTCCAAAGGTGCGAAGCGAGAGCATAGTCGAGATAGTTCGTACATATGAGGATCAATTATAGATGAAAAAAAGAAAAGAGGCCTTATTAAGAAAAATACATAAAAATAAAACTTAAATTAACAAAAATTTGAATAAAAATTTGCATATATATATAGGACTATTCAGAAACACCCCTTAAGAGGTTACTAAACAAGCTTATTCAGCAACCCCCACCTAACTATTCTTTCCCACCTAACCACTTTCTTCATCCTCACACCTACCCCCCCGCATCCGTTGGCCACTCCCTCCTCAGCCATGTCCGCCTCACCCAGCCTCCTCCAAGGCCTCAGCCCACCGCTTTTTTTGTGGAGGGTCATGGCCATCTCCCAGCGCCCCAGCGCCACAGGCCTCCGCGCGCCACCGACTTCCCCTACCCTAGGCACAAACACCTCCCAGACGAATAGCTGCTGCATCAGGCGGAAGTTAACTTGCATAAGAGGACGTTAAATGAGAGCCGCGGAAGTTAAGAAGTGAATCGGGTGGAAGTTAACTTGCACAAACGGAAAAGTTAATGAGGGTCATGGAAGTTAAGTTGCACAAACAAAAAACACAAAAAAAGTCCTCCGTCAGGAAGTTAACTAGCATAGAAGACAGAGTTAACTTGTACACATAGAAAGTTAAGATGGTCGCAGAAGTTGACTAGCACTGGCGGAAGTTCACGGAAGTTAAGAAGTTCGCTTAACTTATACACACATGACAGTTAAGAAGTTCGCGGAAGTTAACTTACACATGTGAAAGTTAACATTCATTATTACTGCTACATACTGAAAGTTAACTTGAAAAGAAAAAATAAGTTAACTCGTGTCCGAGTGGAAGTTAACAAGGGGTTCCCGGTATTCACGTGAAAAAGGAAATAAGTAGTCCATCAGAAAGTTAACTAGCATAGAAAGGGGAGTTAACTTGCACACGCAGGAGAGTTAAGAACTTCGCGGAAGTTAACTTGCACAGACAGAAGTTAACGTTCATTATTACTACTAAAGATTGAAAGTTAGCTTGTAAAGAAAAAGAAGTTAACTCCTATCCGCGTGGAAGTTAACAAGACGTTCATGTTGTTCGCGTGAAGGGAAAGAAGGGGTTTCTGAATAGTTATTCAGGAATCGGTTCTTGAATAGCAGAGCTATATATATTCGGATATTTTATGTCCATACACAAGTTTTCAAAAAGAATGAATATTTTATATGACTTGTGTAAAAAATATGTTTGTGAATAGACATGTTGGAGCACTGGAATTTGTTTTTACACGGGACATCTAAAATACTCTTTTTCACCCGCAAACTTATGTATGAATATTTAGTGTCCGGATGTATAAGAAAGTATTTTTTTTCTAACTTTTCAGACATTTTGAAATGTGTTTTCACAATATGGATTCATTTACACCCGTGAGCCGAATTGGATTTTCGAGAGACATAGAGAAATACAGAAATGTGGCAAAAAAAAATTGGTGAGTCTCGGGAAATCTCTTTTGACTCACGGGTGTATTTGCACACATCGTGAGGAAACATATTTTGAAATGTTAAAAAAATCGGAAAAAAAGTCTATATGTACAAACATTTTATGTTCGTTCACAAGTTTTCAGGATGAATGAATATTTTATGTGTCATGTATAAAAAAGACAAAAAATGTCACGTGAATAAGACATGACAATTTTTGTCTTTTTTCACGGAACACGTAGAATATTCTTTCATCCCGAAAACTTATGAACAAACATAACATGTTCGAATGTATTAAGAATTCAAAAAATTTCTACATGTACATTCGTTCATTTTATGTTCGTTCAAAAGTTTTTGGGATGAAAAAATATTTTATGTGTCATGTATAAAAGGACAAAAAAATCACGTGAATAGGACTATTCGGGATATTTTTTGTATTTTTTACACGGGACACGTAGAATGTTTTTTTATCCTGAAAACTTCTGAATGAACATAGAATATTCGAATATATGTAAACATTTTTTTCAATGTTTTGAATTTTTTAAATATGTTTTGTAAAAATAGGTACAAATACACCCGTGAACCGAATAGCTACCCCGTCTGTCTCTCCATACTATACATTGGTGGATACAGGGAGCGCGAATGGTAGGTGGCTAATCATCAACTAGAGGCAAATCCCTACCCCAAGACCCAAGCAAGGGTAGTGCCACATCATCTGGGTGCGGCTAGTGTGGCTTCCATCATCAACTTGGTACGACACCCCGGTATTGTTTATATCTAAAAAACTCGAAATAACGGTGGAAAAATATAAAGAACGATGATGTATATATGTCCCTCAGGATACACGAATTGCCTCCAGAAAAAACATATTTTAAGATACTTTAGGGAAAACCCACACAAGTGGTATTACCAGTAAAGCTAGCCTTCCCGCCAACGTTGCCAAAAAACAGTCTTGATACCCATAAGTGTAGGGAATCGCTTCATTCTTTGACGAGACTAGTTCTACCCTGACTAGTAGTTCAACACGATAGGGGCAAAAGAACACTAAAAAAAGTTTAACATCTGAGGCGCAATTCTCAACCACACATGTGTGTTAATGATCTTGAAAGATTCTTGTGAATTATAACAGCAGTAGTAAAATATCAGTTGCAATAGAGAACAATAGAAGATTAATAGTTGTTCACCAAAATATTGTGTTTGTGAACTTTCAGTGTTTTAAAACATATGCATGGATTTTATCATTCATATAACGACAAGATCGATGTCACTGTCTAGCAAGCTCCAGTTCTGGTGAATATAAGCATGTGTTTCATATATAGTTCTACCTTCTAACATTAGAACTTTGTTTTTTAAATGCTAGCATCATAACTTGCACAATATATATTGTCCTACTACCCTCCCATTTCAACTGGGCCCACTTAAGAAAATGTAGTTTAACCGCGGATGATCTTTTCAGTCACTCGGATCAACACATTAACTATATCCATGACCATATGAATTCCTCAAGTTATAACATTTTCCCCTTGATATCCCTATTTTCCACTATTCATGGTCAGGTTCCACAATATATCAAGTAATACACTTTGCACATAAATATAAACTCATCAATATGATGGGTAACATAAAGTTACTACTGCAGTGATTCCACTGATAGGTTTCACATAGGGAATTCAAATTTTCCTAGTACTACGAACACACCGAGATCGAGCTATGCAAGAACACGAGATATAGTAATCACCAACATTGCATCGGAGATTCGTTCATCAACGAAGATGTTGGTGAAGCGCTCGATGTAGGATCAAAGGTATGGTCCCTACGAAGGTATCCACGTGTCTAGTGATCTTGTTCCAACGGAGCTTCGTCGTCCAGGGGTCGGCAATGCCGGAGAAGCCTCCACGACATATGTGGAGAAGGAGGAGACTCTGGAGGGAGGGAGGCATCCAAGGGCCTTTATGGTGGGACGAGGAGAGGCTGCCCCTCCCTCCCTTTATATATATAGGAGGAGGTGAGGGGCTGGCGCGCCAGGGATCCTCCTTGCCCTCCCGCCTCCCTTGATCCTCCCGGATGCCATACACTTGAATGCTATGATCTACCATTATTGATAATATGATTGCCTTGTTAAAACAGAAGGTACGATATCTTGCATAATGACTAGGTCAAATCAAAATTAGCGATATGATCAAAACCTTCTTAAAATGGATCAGACCAAAATAGGAAGGTGTGGGTGTAGCCACAGGGGGCCGTGTGCCACACCTGATGGGCATGGCTTTCCATGAGCCACACCTAGGTGGGCCATGGGTGGCCCAGGCACCATCCCACATGTGGGGCTACACTCTAGCACTCTTTTCTCCCTGGAACTATTTCGCAACTTCAAAATCTTTTGATTTTCTCTTGCGATTTCTCCTGATGGTTTGGAACCATTACAAAGCATCTCACACATATGCACATACTCTACATAACAATATCTATTAAGCGTGTGACCCGCAGGTTCGGTGTTATGTGGACATGTCCGGAGAACTCCTTCCAGATAATAATCAATAACGAGATTTGGACATCCATATTGATTCCCACACAACCACGAATTATTCAAGCAAACCTATTGATGTCATGTACTATCCCTTTGCATCAGATACATGAAAATCCTGAGGTTAGACAATTAGGTATCCTCGTAATACAACTCTTGATTACTATAGCAAGTTTACCTCATTACTGGTTTGTCATTCTTTAACTTTCTCTCATTCGTACATTCTGCTATCCATTGAATCTCATCACTTTGTGTCTGGTTAAATGATTAGTGATACTGTAATATCGAAAAGTGCCCAAGAGTATCTATCCTTTGACGGAGGTGCAGATCCCATCTTGGAGTATCTTGTGCCCCGTCATAAGTTTTCAACATATCCGAAGAAAACCATTATGAACACCCGGTGAAAGGTGAAGTTGGGATGCAATTAGGACATGCCTTCCACTATTAAGTACAACTGATATCCTCATGGTCAAAGGACAAAGTAATATGACAACAAAAATGATATACCAATAACTAAATGATGGTGTTTATCTTTTAGTAGATCGTTTGACTTGGGTTGGTTCAACATCCTTATTAAGCCTTAACAATATGCCCTTGTCAAATGGTATCCTCATTACAATAACTATACCATGATCTAGAAAACTTGATAATCTTTGAGAATGAGCTAGTCATGCTCATGAGACCAGGAACACTTGGTGTTTGTACCTTTACACGTGCTTCTAAGTTTTCCTTATATTCTCACAATCAAGACACATAGCGGTTACAGTATAAAGAATAAACTATAATTATAAATAAAGGGAATAGCAATAAACATTTATTTTCCTCTAGGGCATATTCCCAACAATTACTCAGGCCCTAGTAAAATTATACAAAGCAAGAGTGCATTAACAATCATGTAAGATAGACAAGACAAATCATGTTGGCTATTTATCATTAGACGATCAATCTCGTCTAGTTCCTATCCACCCCATATGCCTATAGATGAATATTCACACATGATGGATAAGTACAGAGACATGGTGGTGGATATTGACTTGGCGTAGATGGTGGTGAGGACATCGTCAAAATCCCAATCCCAGGAATGGAGAGAGAGATCAATCTGACACCAAATCAATGATCGCAATGACGATGGTTCTCTAGTTCACGAAAAACTCTATGACCCATGGTGAAGGTTTTTTTGCATATGTTGGGGTACGTCGAAAGGAGGAGGCAAGGCCAGAGGCCTTGGGACCCAACATAATACGCCTTTGGGTGGGTCCAATGTTGTGGGGCCCACCACTACTAGGAAACTTGCTATCCATAGACAAGTTTTCAGTGGAGCTTATTAAAGTGCATGCACCACCGAGTATATCCAATGGCACATGCAAACTATATGCGTCACTGAAACTTGACCATTATGTGGTGCATCTTCCTATATGCGCCACAAAAATATGGCGGGACCCACTACCAAGTAAGGGTGGTTGCGATTTTGTAGCGCATTTTTCTATATGCGCCACAGAAAGTGGTGTGGGATCTACCACAAAAAGTAGGTGGCCCTTTACTGTGGTGCATATTCTTATATGCGCCACAAAAATATGATTTTTTCTGTGACGCATATAAAAATATGCGCTACAGTTAGTGGTGTGGGACCCATCACAGAAAGTAGGTGGCCCATTTCTGTATGCGCCATAGGATCACGTATGCAGATCTAGATTTTCTTAAAATTTATATTTTGTTTGTTTTTTTCATTTTTAGAATTTTTAAATTCTTGAATTTTTATTTTTTTTGAATTTTTGTTTTTAAAAAACATTTTGAAATTTTAGATTTTCTAAAAAAAAAATTAAATTTTTTTTAGAATTTTTTAGTATCTTTTCCAATTTTTGAACTTTTAGGGTTTTTTGAATTTTCAAATTTTGTTTCTTTTAGAAATTAATAAAATTTATTTTTTTTAGATTTTTTGAATAGTTTCGCATATTTTTTGAAAATTTTGAAGTATTTAGTATTTTTTAGATTTTTTAGATTTTTATGGATTTTTTTGAAAAATTTGAAGTTTCTGAAACGATTAGGTTTTTTTATTTTTTTTGAAACTTTTGAATTTCCATTTGAAAATTTTGATTTTTTTGAAATTTACACACACAAGGCTTAAGAGGATTGATATGATACTAATATCAATAACTTCTTTAGTAGCATAGGGGGTAGCTCAATCAAATAGAACTGAAAAATTAAGGGTACTTAGTCTAGAATAATTTAGAATAATTTCCTTTTGTTTTAGTCCAAGTTTGGTGAGATTCCGAACAAGAAAAGTGATTGGAAAAACAGATACATTCCAGACATATCACATGGCATTCAATCTTGAGCTTATCCATGTTTCTCTCTGGCTGATAAATATTTGTTCATCTTGCACACCTCCACAAATAATTTTCAAAGTTTCCCCATCCATCCATGATGGTTAGTTCGGTACATTGCCACTTCTAATACACCTTTAATTAGGCCCTATATTTAGTAAATATTTCACTAATATTGTTGCAATTATTCTAGTAATAATTTAGTAAAATAAAATAATATTCTAGTAATATTCTATTAATGTTGTAGAAAATATTCTAGCAATAATTAAGTAAAATAAGGCAATGTTCTAGTATTATTCCATTAATGTTATAGAAAATATTCTAGTAATAACTCAGTACAATACAATAGTATTATTATAGTATTCAATTAATATTGCAGCAAATATTCTAGTAATAATTTAGTAAAATATTGCAATATTCTAATAATATTGCATTAATAATGTTGCAAATATTCTAGAATAATTCAGTACAATACAATAACATTCCAGGATTCTAGTAATATTCCATTAATATTGTAGAAAATATTATAGTAATAATTCAGTACAATAAAGTAATATTTTACTAAAAATATTCCATTAATATTATAGAAAATATTCTTGTAATAATTCAATATTTGTTGCACAAAATACAGTAATATTATCAAGCACCTTCCATACCATAGTGAAAGGTGAAGTATTTATAACATTTAGATTATTTTAGAGTCACTGAGATCACTTCTAGCTAGAGTAAAACTACAACTCCACCACTACCATTGCTATAGGAAAAAAATGGAATCATTTCCATCAATAGTTCCTCCGTGAGAAGTTGTCCACCATATTTGTTTTTTATGCGAGTACATCTAGGAAAATTACTTATCTATAAATCTTCGAAAGTCCGCTTTTTTACAAGCATCCGAAGGGAAAATAACATGTGTTGAAAATTTCAGGGTTGCCTACTATCCTTAGATGGAAATACGTACCAAGATTTATGTTCCTCAATTCCTCCCCATAGTCCCATTACATGTTCTACTATATGTATTCTTAACCATTAATCACCTCTAGAGCAGCATACTTAGCTTTTGCAAGCTTAAACCTGTTTGGCAGCATGTTCAAACTCCTTTCGAACCATATTTCCAAAAGACTTAATCGACACACTCTCATTTTGTCTAAACGATTCAATGGATATCTTTGCCATATAAACACAAGTCATCTCCTTCACGTACCAAACCATCTCACATGAATGCTTACGAACATACTCCTTCACTAAGAACATGTTTGTCGTTTTTCAAAACAAGATACTAGTTTCCATGGGCAGCCTTCCTCACACAATGGGCTTCAAATATTGTGTTGTTGTTCCTTTTCATCTTCACCTCACCCGTTTTTCACATACTAGCTAGTGCATTCCCGAGCTCTTCCATTGTATAAAATGTCATGGACAACTTGAAGATTGGGTTTCCATGTCTGCATCAGGCTGAGCACGTTCTTTGCTTCAAGGTGTTGAGGAGACCATCTTATGCACAAACGGGTTGGAGATAATCATCTTCAGGTACACCATCATCAGGGCAAACCTGGTCTGGTTTATTTTTCCCCGTCATTCCATCTTCCACATCATCATCAAAATTCTTCTCACATTCACTTTCATCTTCATCGGCATCATATTCTTGTTCTCCTTCAAATTCACGATCACTGTCATTTATGCCAGAATCTCCTTGGTTATTTCTTCACCACGACCTCCATCTTCCTATCCATCTGAGTTACCATCTGATGCTGATCTTCTCAAATTGATTTAATTGGATAGACAATCGCACTGGGCAGATCGCAAATGGTTGACTCGATAACATCATATGGTAGCTCTTGTGATCTCAACAAGTCAACATGATCACCGGGTAGTTGTTCATGTTCCATATACCAAACCATAGCCTGGCTCAAGACAATAAACATGCTCTAACCAGAAGCTGGATAACCCAATTCTCTCCAAATGTAGTCAACGACACACACTAACACCATGTATCCTGATCGCATTCATATAAAAAAACAGTGTAGCTTCTGTTTGATCCTATACCACAAAAAAATCTACCATGGTGGATCTCCCCGGCGCAGCCCTGCTCTGCCGTGTGCAGCAGCCTGCGGCGTGAACGAACGCAGCGGCAGGAGGCTGCTGCAGGCAGCCAAAGCATCAAATGAGTGCAGGAGGGGAGGGGGACAGGCTCTGCCCGCCTACCTGAAACAACATGTGCATGCAGTTTCATCACGCTGCTGCCACCTTTAATCTTTCCCCCCTCCCTCCCTCGTCACAGCGTCGCCTTCAAGTTGGTGGTGCAATAATTGGGATCTTTCGCTCGCCGGCTCCGAAAGGGAAAAGTCGTGGGCGCTGCATGCATGCCGAGATGAGATCGATCGGCTTTATTGGGCGCCGCTCGGTCGGGGCTCCAAGCTCGTAGTAAACGGGAACAGTCACGTCCAGCCCTACCTATAGTTATAGCTGCTGGGATCTTGTTGGAGCTGACACGTTGCACGTAACGAACGCCCAATTATTTGGACTTTTGGAGCGCGTCATGTCACGGCCACGTCCGCGCAGTGCAGCGCAGCCAAGAGAAGAAAAAAAATGCGTGCGCAGGAGTTTACTGTTGACCTGTTGAAGTGAGCGCAGCTGCAGGGTAGGTGGCCAGGCAGCACGGGCATGTTCTTCCGTTTGGACCGTTTGGGTGAACAGGCCGAGGACTATTTGGAGGCCAGCAGCTAGCTGTGCTGATTGCTAGCTATAGCCGCCTCGTGTCGTGGTGCTACTGTGGCCTGTGGTGTCGCAGACAAGAGGTGGCCGGCCGCATGGTTAAGGAGGCGGGGGCATCCTTGTCTTGCATTTACGCACCGACCGACCGATCGATCGATCTTAGGTTGTGCTCCACGTTCATCTTTTCTCTTGCTCCCGGCCACCCGCAACTTATAGCTAGCTTCCCATCGGCGTGAACATTGGGTTGTCTGCGAGAAGAGGAAACAAAATGCAAGTTGCACTTTTGGCCATGCATGTATGCACGTCAGCACATGGCTAAAAGGAGGAGAGAAAAAGATCTGCGTGTCACTCGCTCTGTTGAGATATATAGATACTTCAGAATTCACGGTACGTATACAACATGCCATTGGCCATTTGCATGTTGACGAAACAGTAAATATTTGTTGTGGAGTGTATTCTTCTTACACAATCTTTATGTAAGGTGGACCTGAACGGCTGAACCGACGAGCGGATAACGACTCACACAACACGTCACCCCGCCCGAACCTCAAAAACTGCCGGTATGAAGCACGCATGGAAGGAATGGTCCGAGATGACGAGCCACATTTGTGCCAAAGTGCGCGCCGCGCGCGTGCGTGCGTGCGTGCGTCTATGTAATGGCATGATGACAACTGGCTTTAACATAAACCTGGCTCAAATATGAGAGACACACAAGGGTGCAAGCAACCGATAAGTGTATGAGCTAGATACTACATAGTCTCTGCATCGCCGCGCCGTACGCCGGAGCTCGGAGCTGGAACAGAGCCAGACCAGAGTGTGGAGACGCGGAACAACAACGACACTTCTCTGACATTGCACCACTGGTTTCGCACCTGTGCGTTTAGTGGTAAGATCATGTTGCGTACTTACTGGAGCTAGATCTCGTGGTGTTTGTGCTATTGCTATGAGTAGAAAATGAAAGTTTTGTTTCCCACCGTGACCGTGATATGATCCAACAATTTTGACATGATTGCCCCTCTCGGTAGGATGAATAATCAAAATTTCCCTTCAAATTTCGATACATGGGACACCGCAACACTTGCTGGCAGAAGAGACTGTTAAGATGTTTCATCCGGCTGATCTTGCGCATTAATTTATTTTTACCTTGACACACCTACCCCTCGCGGTAGGATAAATCACTACAAGAATCTGTATGGTTCATGACGCTCTGATATTGTCATTGATAAGAGCAAAACGTCATAGAGGGCCATCCGTGACAAGTTCTACGACGAAAAAAAGTCATGAACCTCACGTCATAATTGGATCTATGACTTTTTTCTATCCGAGAACGTTAATACCGTCTATGACGTTTCTAAAATTTTGTCGCGGACAACGGGCCCGGCCCGGCCTAGACCCATTTGTTGTGATATTATTATTTCGTCATGGAAGATGTCACGTGGCACACGGCACTGTGAGCTGATGTCAGCGACGCCTGGTGACGTCATGGGGACCGTCAATGATGTCATCCCTATCAGGATGTTTTTTCGTCATGAATTGATTCTGTTACCACTGCTTCTTACGTCATCATGTCGTCTATGACGTCATGTCAGCCGTGACGAATATCCTTTCGTCACATCCTGCCGTCGACAGGTAGACACGTGGTCCATTTAAATGATAACACGTGGATCAATTGCAGGAGAAGACGTGGACCAATCATCGCGAGACACATATAGGGCCTATATTGTCTAGGAAGAAGTGATGGCGTCATCACTTTCGTGACGTTACTAACCATGACAGAAATATTTCGCAAAGAAATAATCAGAACGTTCATAGGATTACAATACATAATTTGATAGAAAATTTCAGGACAAATATTTCACTCTAGAGAAATGAATACCAACCTTAAATAAGACATAAAAAAGTTCAACTCATGCCAGATAAATTTCCAGTGATTCACCAAATTGCCTGTTATGGTTCGGACAACTGAGCTAACACTTGTTATATTAATGCATTAGCCTCTTCTTGTTTCCTCCTCAAGTCTTCTTGTTTCTTCCGCATTGCTAGTAGGTCTTCCAAATACTGCAGTCTCTGTGCCTCGCCAGATTCGTTCACCTTCTGCAGCTCCTCCATGGTAGAGCGTATTTCCACATTACCTGCTTTCTGAGCCTCGAGTTGAGCTTCTAACTGAGACTTGGTTGGTCTTGAAGTACTTGCATTGATGTTGATGTTCTTTAGGACAATTGGCTTTCTCTTGTTTTGAAACAACACAAAGTGCACAACGTCGCTGGAAGGAATTGCTTCATCCTCTGTGCCATCTTCTGGAGCATATGACATCATCTTGCTTTTCACGACTGTCTACCAGTTTTAGAAATAGAAGAGAATATGAGAAACCTAGCGAGCAAATAATTAGCACATCTTATAAATGAGGGAAGAAAAAGGCATTGAATTTTATGAAGATGGAAAGTATTATGGAGGACTTACCATTGCTTCTTTCACATTGTCAGTCAAGCCATTTTCGAGAAGTTCAATGGAGCCTTCCTCCATGTCGCATAAAACCTCGTACCTACGAGCACCATTGGCATGAGGATACTTGACGAGCTTTCTATTGTTCTTGTGTTTTCAGACACAACCTACAAAAATAGGGATCATACAGTTAGTCCTGCTTAAACAATTCAAAGAGGAGAAGTTGAGTAAACAAGACATGACCTTGTTTTTGGGGCCAGACCAAAAATCGATAAGCCTACACCACTCCTAGTTGCTCATTGATACATTGCAAATGTATCTATAATTTTTGATGTTCCATGCTAGGTTTTATCCACTTTCTTGTGTTTTATTCCAACTTTGGAGTACTTTTCTTATGATTTCTTGGACTAACCTATTAACAAGAGTCATAGTGCCAGCTGCCTGTTTTCTGCTGTTTTTGGTTCCAGGAAAGTCAGAAAATGAATATTCTCGGAATTGGACGGGACAAAAGCTAAAGTGCCTATTTTTCCGGATGTCATCAAGTGCCAGAATACGAGACGGAGAGGGGCCAGGGGGCCACCACACCACCTGGCCAGGCCTGGCAGGCGCCCAGGTGGTGTGGCCGCTCCCGGCACCCCCTCGGCCTCCTCTTCCGCCTATAAGATGCCCTCAGGACGAAAACCCTAAGTACCCGATCAAAAATCCACGAAAGAGTCTGTAGCCGCCGTCATCTCCATCTTTAGACCGGGAGGGATCTGAAGCTCTTCCCAGCACCCTGCCGAAGAGGGGAATTCACCCTGGAGGCCTTCTTCATCACCATGCAAGCCTCCGGTGTGATGCGTGAGTACTTCATCCTTGGACCACGGATCCATGTAGTAGCTATATGGCTGGTTCTCCTCCTTTGTGCTTTCATGTCTAGATCTTGTGAGCCCCGTTCATGATCAAAATCATCTATTTGTAATTCTGCATGTTGTGTTTGCGGGGATCTGATGGATATTGAGATGCTATTTCAGATTGATTATTGATTCCATCATGTCTTTGTTATTTGTGATCTTGCATGCTTTCCGTTGTTAGTAGCTATCTTGGCCAAGTAGATGCTAGCAACTCCAAGAGTTAGTATTTATGCTCGATAGTGAGTTCATGCCTCTGGTAATCTGGGAAGTGACAGAAATCTCTAAGGTACTAGATGTGCTGTTGCTACTAGGGAGAAAACAACAATCCTTTGTTCATAGGACAATCGTATTTTTTACTTTACACGTAGTTCGTCAAGCAATAATCTGTTGCTTGCAACTTAATACTGGAGGGGGTTCGGATGATAACCTGAAGGTGGATTATTAGTCATATATGCAGTTGGATGGCGGTCTATGTATTATGTTGTAATGCCCAATCAAGTCTCAGAGGAGTCAAGATGATTAGTATATGCATGTATTGCTTTCTCGGTGTTTGTCAATTGCCCCGCTGTAATTTGTTCACCCAGCATGTTATCTATCTAAGGAGAGCCACCTCTAGTGAACTATGGATCCCGGTCCTTTTTCTTTACATACAATCTATAAACTGTTTCTGCTTTGTGTTTACTTTCTGCAAACTATTACTTCTTTCCATTCGATACGTTTAATCCTTTGTTTTCCACAAAACATGGTGAGATTGACAACCTCATCGCAAGTTGGGGACAAAGTTCTGTGGTTGTGTTGTGCAGGTCTCCACGTTGCTTCTAGCACCGGTAGTGCGCCCTGCCAAGGCTCAGCTAGTAACACCTTTGGGGTGTTTCCTTGCTCCTAATGGTTCGATTAAACCTTGGTTTCACAACTGAGGGAAACTTGCTGCTGTGCTCATCATACCTTCCTCTTGGGGTTCCCATTGAGCTCTACATCAACACCGTCAACAAGCATTTTTCGGGGCGCCGTGCATTGAGCCATCAAGCGATTTTCTGGCGCCGTTGCCGGGGAGTCAAGGACATCTTCACAAGGGGAGTCCCTCATAACCAATCTCTTTTCTTTGTTGTTTTTGTTTTTCTTAGTTTTCTTTTTGCTTTGTTTGCTTGTTTTGTTCTTCAAAAACACAAAAAAATAGTTTTACTAAGTTCCTTTCTTTTTAAAAACACAAAAAAAAATAGTTCCTATCTTGAGTTGCCACTATGTCTAGCCTTGCTCCAGTCACTATGTCACCCGAGGAAATGATTTTCACTTTTAAACAAGGAATTGAGGAAGCATTTAAAGAAGCTTGGTCTAGAATCTCTGATCTACATGAAAAAACTGAGCCTAAAATGACTCAAAGCTTGTTCCTTAGCAGTTTTTACCTTGGGATTGCTCTTTGCTATAGATATGCTTTAGATGCTATTGTGGGAGGAGATTTCCTCCAATGTAATGAGGATGATGCTATTAATGCTATAAATAAAATTGATCCTCACTTACAACATGCCTAGCCAAACTGATATTTATTTTGCAAAAATATTTGCTAGGTTGAACACTCTTGAGGCTAGCACTACTAGCTTAGAAAGTTGATATAATACACTTAGGGAGCATCACAATTATGTTCCAATAAACTCTGAACCATCAAAGTGGTTCCCTACAGTAAAGATTGAGATGAACACTGAAACTTTTCAAGCTCGTTGTGATATCATGTCTGAATTTTGTCTTATGCCCAAAGATATTTATAAATCTCTGAATACTTGGGGCTCACTTAAGGAGGAAAAGAAATATATCTTGCTAATAATACTACCATATTACCTCTTGGAATAGCTGAAGGAGTGTTTACAAAGATCCTTGGGAAAACGATTTCTATTGATTATCTTGTTATTGAATGTGCAGGAAAAGGACAAATTACACTTGGAAGGTCCCTATTAGAACTCCTTGGAGCAATAATAGATGTGGGAAAGGGGACCATGCACCTTTGTTCTCCACCAAACAACCATATTTTCCCTAAGGTTAAGAATAAAAATAAGAGAGGTAAGGGCAAGAAAGTTGGTTTAAATGCTTCTTCATGTGAGAACACTTGATTCTTTCTTTGCTTCTTATGCCTAACTTAAAGGCGTTAAAGAAAAGTACTTATTGGGAGATAACCCAGAAGTTTTAGATGAGTCTTGGAAGTTATTACCTCCATAATAACCTCTCCTTGTCCTTTTTATTTGCTTTTTGTGCCAAGAGTAACCTCTAATGAGAGTGAAGTAATGATTGGGAAAGTTGCTGTCCCGAAACAGATTTTTGTGCTTCACCGTAAAAATTCCTGAGAGAGCTATGTATGTCGGATTGAGCTGTAATATTTTGTGCTTCTGCCCCAGGTTGTATGGCGAGCTATGTATGGCGATCTATGTATAATGTTGTAATGCCCAATCAAGTCTCAAAGGAGTCAGGGTGATTAGTATATGCATGTATTGCTTCCTTGGTGTTTGTCATTTGCCACGCTGTAATTTGTTCACCCAGCATGTTATCTATCTAAGGAGAGCCACCTCTAGTGAACTATGGATCCCGGTCCGTTTCTTTACATACAATCTATAAACTATTTACTGCTTTGTGTTTACTTTCTGCACACTTTTACTTCTTTCCATTCGATACGTTTAATCCTTTGTTTTCCACAAAACACGGTGAGATTGACAACCTCATCGCAAGTTGGGGACAAAGTTTTGTGGTTGTGTTGTGCAGGTCTCTGTAGGGGTTCGTAGCATGGAAAACAAAAAATTTCTACCGCATGAACACACAATCAAGATCTAATCTATGATCAAGCCAAGATCTATCTACTAGATTGTAGCAACGAGTCAATAGAGTACTAACCCTCGAAGATCCAAAGCGGTTAACGAGAGCAGATTCTCGTGGATGATGTAGTCATACACTTCCGATCTCAAGATCGCGTAGACGATCCTTCCGGCGCGTTCCGGCGCTTACGTGATCGGTCACACGTTAAATTTTCGATGAAGACCTTCCTCTCCTTGTTCCAGCAGCGGAGGTTGTAGCACTCTCCTCGCGATTCCGGCAAAGACAACGTGTGGTCTGGAAGTAGAGGGAGATCTCATGAGGCTTCGCCTTAAGCCGAAGCGAGTATGGTGGAGTATGAGAGAGCTCCTCGGTGTTCTAGGGTTTAGACACACCAATTAGAAGGCTCTAAACCGGAGGCTAGGGCAATTAGAAGCTCTAACTTGACGGCTTGGGAGAAATCCCTAGGCTGTGGCTAGGGTTTACGTTTAGAGGAGAGGGACTTGTGTGTGCTAGGAGGGAGCCCTGCCCCTCCTTATATAGGTGGAGGGGCCGACGGCCAAGGGGAGGGAGTGGAGTCCCTCCCCAACTCGGCTTGGTGGTCTTGGCTTGGGAGGAGGACTCCTCCCAACTCGGTTTCACCTCCTCCTCTTTTCCACTTTCCAAAAACTGCCGTTTGACTTTCAAACTAGCCGTTTGACTTTTCAAACTTGGATTTGAATAAACCCTTTATTTTGGACAGCGATGACACTTAGTACATGATGCGATCATACCAACTTGATATAACACATTCATGTACCCCTTCCCCCCCCGGAGTGCCGGACATTCCGGAACCTTCTAGAATGTTCCCGATGAAAACACCGGAATCATTCCCCAACTCCGAAACGAGACTTTCCTTATATGAATCTTATTCTCCGGACCATTCCGGATCTCCTCATGATATCCATGATCCCATCCGAGACTCCCAACAACATTCGGTCTCTTACTCATCATTCCATAACTACTCAACAACATCGAATCCTTAAGTGTGTCTCCCTACGGTTCGTGAATTATGCGGACATGATCGAGACACTTCTCCGATCAATAACCAATAGAGGAATCTGGAAATTCATATGGATCCCACATATTTCTACGATTACTTTGCGATCGAATGAACCACTTACATACGATACCAATTTCCCTTTGTCTCACGATATTTTACTTATCCGAGGTTATGATCGTCGGTATCTCTGCATACCTAGTTCAACCTCGTTACTGATAAGTACTCTTTTCTCGTTCCCGTGATATGTGATCCCTTGTGAGCCAGTCACATGCTTGCAAGCTAATTGGATGACATTCCACCGAGAGGGCCCAGAGTATATCTATCCGTCATATGGATGGACAAATCCCACTCTTGATCCATGTGTCTCAACCAATACTTTCCGAACACTCAATGCCACCTTTATAGCCACCCTGTTATGGTGTGGTGTTTGATGTCATCAAAGCATCCTTCCGGTAAAGGTGATATGCATGATCTCATGGTCTAAGGAATTAGGTTACTATGTATCAGAAAGCTTATAGCAAATGAACTATATTAAATGACTTGATCTTTATGCTACGCTTAACTATAGGAGTATGTCCATCACATCATTCTCCTAATGATATGACCCTGTTGTTAATAACATCTCTATGTTCATGATCAGGAAACCATGATCATATATTAACCAACAAGCTAGTTTAACAAGAGGCTTTACTAGGGACTCTTTTATGTTTACAAATCACACAAGTATTAATGTTTCCGGTTAATACAATTATAGCATGGTATGTAAACATTTATCATAAGTATGAAGATATGATAATAACCACTTTATTATTGCCTCTTGGGCATATCTCCAACAGTCTCCCACTTGCACTAGAGTCAATAATCTAGTTTCAAACCTTTGTGTATTCAACACCTATGGCTTTTCGGTGTTGTATGTACACGTTTGCAAGTGGTCA
The DNA here is from genome assembly GCA_023614405.1 of Avena insularis. Lineage (NCBI taxonomy): Eukaryota > Viridiplantae > Streptophyta > Magnoliopsida > Poales > Poaceae > Avena > Avena insularis. Next base: position 33,980,733 of record CM042696.1, on the reverse strand, counting down.
ACTAATCTCCGGATCTGACACTTCCAGGTCCGTGTGTAATTGCATGTCTTTGCGTCTCTACGCATCACTCATTCTTTAATGAGATGGCTTTGTATAATTTTGGTCCTTTGGTGAGACCTTTAGTTCTTTGGGGTTAAAACATGTTGATAATATTGCCGTACAATATATCTTCATAGTATTATCCTGCTGTGAACTACACCTAGTTTGACAACAAACTACTTGACACAAATGCCCTCTTTAGCTGCTATTATAGCAGTCATATACTTAGCCTCTTGTTGTAGTATCTGTCACAATGTCTTAACTTTGGAACTCATCCAAATCCATTATGGAACTTACTTTCCATTATATTGTGCCACCCTTAGTTTAGATTGAGATAAACTTAATTTGTACTCTGTGACAAAATTAGTATCAATGTAGTACTTTTACAATGAACTAGCCATCTATTTATCACTTCTATAAATAATATACTCTTAGTTCTTCCAAAAGATCATAAGAATATCCTTACTATCGTCCAATGATCATCTTATGAATCATTCTGGTATATGCTCATAACATTTAGAGTATAGGACATATCTGGATTTGTACATATCATAGTATGATTGATATAAATACTCTTTGTGATTTCATACATCAAGTATCAATCTATACTTGAATCTTTGTTTCACTTACCAAGTGTCAATACACTTGAATATATCATCAATATTGAACTCATTCAATCCTTTCTGTGAGACAAGAACCTTTCTTATAGTTTCTATATTGAACTCATTCAATACATCATCTATGTACTTTCGGCACAACCATATTAGCGTCCATTGATGCCAAATATTTGGGTTTTGCCTAAGTCTTTCATCAAGATGAAATTCTTAATATGTGTTAATAAAAGATACATCATTTCTAATCAACAATATGTCCTCCACATGATGTATTAGAAATATGTCTTAGTGCTCCCACTTAATTTCTTGCAAATGCAAGCATCTTCATTGTCTCCGATGAAATTAAACTCTTTTAACAGTTTCATCATAGTGAAGATTCCAACTCCGCTATGCTTACTTCAACCATTAAAGTTTGCATATGCTTTTAGCATCCTTTGAATTAACAAAAAACCTTTGGACCGTGTCATGCACACGTCCTAGGTAACCCTTCTATTAGAAGAACTTGTTTTGTTTATTCAACTACCATATAACAAAAATTATATGTAGTGGTTGCTACATTAATCCGTCTAGACTAAATATCGCTATGAAAGATCAAAATCTTGTCATAGTCAACCTTTGAACATTTTTGTGAACTCTTTCCCAACATGTCGACTATTTCATAGATGTGAAACATCCATGTCTACTTCTTTATAGATCCAAACACAACTGTAAGGTCTTACACCTTTCTCGAGGGTCCTTCAAGTTCAAAACTTGATTTCTCGTGTATGGAACTATCACGGATTTTATGGCTTCAAGCCATTTGACGGAGTCAGGGCTCATCATCGCTTCTTTGCATGTAGTCGGATCATTATTGTCAAATAATGATTTAACTCTCAAATCTTGGTATTCGATTGTTCATCCGACCTACTTGTTTCAATAGGAACTTAGATCTCAATGACCACAAACTTTGAGGTACGTGAGCCATGAGCATTGTCGCTGCCTTCGGAACACTTTTCGGCGCTGCGCAACTTTGATCATATAGCTAAGGTTCTTTTAACCTTATCAAAGTTCTATTGTCCTCCCACTTATTTTTTCACGAAAAATTCCTTCTCAAAGAAACTTGACGTTCTAAGCGACAAACACTTTTGTCTCCGGTGTTTATGGAGGAATACTTAATTGTTTATACAAAGATAGGTTCATCCAACTTTGGTTGCACACATCTTTCTTATGCATGGCATACCAATGTTTTAAGAAAGGACTACTTGGGTTTTATCCTAAACCATAACCTTATATGGTGTCATTTCAACGGATTATGATGAAGCTCTTTTCAGTGGAAAAACGGTATTCTCTAAAGCTTTTAATCTTTAAAATATGATGACAGTTTTATGATTTATACCTTTGATTTTACCATGTCAAACAAGGTTTAATTACATATCTCGAACGCTCCATACTCTTATGGTGTTTCGGGAAATGCAAATCCACGGAACGATTCCTTAAATCTTAAGGTATTATGCTAAACTTGTAACTCAAATATCTTCCTTTATGATCTTTATCATAAACTGTTTATATTGTTGTTACAATGATTTTGCACTTCATCTTGAAAGTCTTTGAACTTTTCAAATGTTTCATTCTTCATCCTTATTAAGTAAATATTCATATATTCACTCAAATTTTCGGAGAAAGCAAATGAAGTTGAAATCCATCGCTCTTAACTACACATAATGGACTTCGTACAACAATATGTACAAGTTCCAATAAGCTAGTCATTCGTTTCCTTTTGGCCTATGAACGAAGTTTTAATTATCTCTAGGAAAGTTTCACAAGCGTCATGTGATCAAAAATCAAAAGACTCCAAAATTCCATCCACATGGAGTTTCTTCATGTTTTCTTTCCAATATAATTTAAACGGCGATGTCACTTCCTAAATGATCTTTCAATCAATTTGTCTTACGACATTTTTAGCACTAGTTTTATGGATGTGATTTCTCCAACGAGATTTGTGAATCATCCATCTTTTATGGATTACGGCAATTATTTGAACAACCCTTTTGTTCTCATAATACCTGATAAAACAAATCTTGAAGGCAAGCTTTGATGTTTAACGAGCAACACAATAACCCTTTATTTGTTCTCGATAAATATCATCACATATTCTTTTGCTAGTTATTTAGGCCATTGTAGTTCATGAATTGTGTTGTTTCGTATGACGATTCACACTAACAAATTCAGTATCAAATACTTAAGAACCACATTGTTTAATAAGCAAAGAATATAGCCATAACATGTATATCATCTATATACTTAAACTAAACAATTCTAGTCTTTTCTTTTCTGCCATATATTTATGAGATTCTCTTTCAGTATTTATTTTCCGTTTGAAAGAATCTATCAACATCAACAGTGGAGTCATACATATGACACATAGTCCAAAGTGTGTATAATCAAATACCAATGACTTTGGACTTGCACTTTGAAGTAGATCACCATCATCAAATGTTTGGTGTTCTTTCAAATTCCTTTCTTTAGTAATCTATTGGTGTAGTAAACACTTTACCTACATCAAATATTCACCCTTATCATGGAATCGTCCATGATCAAGCTACTTTTAGCTTATAACGATAAATTTCGAGTATAATGTTGCTATCCAAAACCTTTTGGAGGATTAGGACAACAAGTGTCTCCAACCCTTTGCAAATTCTCATCAAAATATGAGAAACATGAACTTTGCCATATTATACTCTATCATGTTGCAACCAAAACTTCGTTTCAGATATCACAATATCTTTCACACATCATGGTTTCTGAAACAACTCTTTCAGATCCTAGATAACCTTGATATTAAGACAATCCTTTGAATATCAAGAATCATGGAGACAAACACGATACTCATACACTAACACTTGGAATTGTCACTCTTGATTTAATACCAATTATTAAACTTCATGGAGTAACCCGAACTTACTGAAAGTTTGCAATAGGACTTTTGAACTTTAGATTAACACTTCAAAACAATACGATACCAGTTCGTAAAGTAACTAACCAGAATTCTATAGTTCTATCATCTCAATTATAACTAAGCACAAGGTGGTAAACGGATGCCAATGACTACAACAACTATGCAAATTCACTTTGATTTAATTTATGATAAATTGAGTTCTAATTAATAATTAAATTAATCTAGGTGAACTCCCACTCAAAACAACATCCCTCACATTGTTTTAGTGATCACACGAACCAAATCCACCATATCAAAACCGATCATCACGAGAGTTGATATAGTTTCAATGGCGAACAATCGACATGTTCATCATATCTACTATATGATTCATGCTTTACCTTTCGGTGATCCGTGTTCCTGAGACCATGTCTGTACATGCTAGGCTCGTCAAGATCAAGCCTTAGCTTCCGCATAAGAAAATTTGGCTTGCTTACGTTGTATACACTTGCGGAATCTAACACACCCGATCATCACGTGGTGCTTCGAAACAACAAGCTTTAGCAACGGTGCATACTAAGGGTGAACACTTTAGAACTTGAAATTTATGTGCATGAGGGATCATCTTATAATGCTACCGTCGTCTACTAAGCAATACAAGATGCATAAAGGATTAACATCACATGCAATTCATAATATGTGATATGATATGGCCTTTCTTCTTTGTGCTTCCGATCTCCATCTTCAAGCACGAACATGATCTCCATCATCACCGGCATAGCATCAAGGTCAATGACGCTTCTTTATGGTTGTCGTCCACCAGCTTCAACTATTACAACTACTTTGAATAGACACGCGGGTCTTAACAGAAATTAAAGACAACCATATGGCTCCCGCCGGTTGCCAACTTACAATAAGGATCATTGCATACATCAAATATAATCACAATCATGGCCATATCACATCATTGCACACCCCTGCAAAACAAAGTTAGACGCCTCTACTTTCTTTGCATGTTTTACGTGGTTTGGGGCTTTCAATAAGTGTCGTTCTAACTTACGAACATGAACCACAACATTGATACTAGTATTGTCAATCACCCGTTGTAAATTGGATCTTAACTATGCTAGGAGAAACAGGCACCCGCAAAGCCACTTATGCAATACAAGTTGCATGTCAAGCGTGGAGCAAGTCTCATAAACGATGTCATGTAAGGTTAGCCCGGGCCGCTTCATCCCAACATACCGCAAGATGCAAAGTACACAAGAAGCAATCAATAATAAAAGCATCAACGCCCACAATGACCATTGTGTTCTACTCGTGCAACAGATCTACATATAGACACGGCTCTGATACCACTGTAGGGGTTCGTAGCATGGAAAACAAAAAAATTCTACCGCATGAACACACAATCAAGATCTAATCTATGATCAAGCCAAGATCTATCTACTAGATTGTAGCAACGAGTCAATAGAGTACTAACCCTCGAAGATCCAAAGCGGTTAACGAGAGCAGATTCTCGTGGATGATGTAGTCGTACACTTCCGATCTCAAGATCGCGTAGATGATCCTTCCGGCGCTGCGTTCCGGCAGCGCTTCCGCAGTCGGTCACACATTCGGTACTCGATGAAGACCTTCCTCTCCCTTGTTCCAGCAGGCAGCGGAGGTTGTAGCACTCTCCTCGCGATTCCGGCAGCACAACGGCGTGGTACCGGAAGTAGAGGGGAGATCTCGCAGGGCTTCGCCTTAAGCCGGAGCGAGTATGGTGGAGTATGAGAGAGCTCCTCGGTGTTCTAGGGTTTAGACACACCAATTAGAAGGCTCTAAACCGGAGGCTAGGGCAATTAGAAGCTCTAACTTGATAGCTTGGGAGAAATCCCTAGGCTGTGGCTAGGGTTTAGGTTTAGAGGAGAGGGACTTGTGTGTGCTAGGAGGGAGCCCTGCCCCTCCTTATATAGGTGGAGGGGCCGGCGGCCAAGGGGAGGGAGTGGAGTCCCTCCCCAACTCGGCTTGGGTGGTGCGCCGGCTTGGGGAGGAGGACTCCCTCCCCAACTCGGTTTCACCTCCTCCTCCTCTTTTCCACTTTCCAAAAACTGCCGTTTGACTTTCAAACTAGCCGTTTGACTTTTCAAACTTGGATTTGAATAAACCCTTTATTTTGGACAGCGATGACACTTAGTACATGATGCGATCATACCAACTTGATATAACACATTCATGTACCCCTTCCCCCCGGAGTGCCGGACATTCTGGAACCTTCTAGAATGTTCCCGATGAAAACACCGGAATCATTCCCCAACTCCGAAACGAGACTTTCCTTATATGAATCTTATTCTCCGGACCATTCCGGATCTCCTCGTGATATCCAGGATCCCATCCGAGACTCCGAACAACATTCGGTCTCTTACTCATCATTCCATAACTACTCAACAACATCGAATCCTTAAGTGTGTCTCCCTACGGTTCGTGAATTATGCGGACATGATCGAGACACTTCTTCGATCAATAACCAATAGAGGAATCTGGAAATTCATATGGCTCCCACATATTTCTACGATTACTTTGTGATCGAATGAACCACTTACATACGATACCAATTTCCCTTTGTCTCACGATATTTTACTTATCTGAGGTTATGATCGTCGGTATCTCTGTATACCTAGTTCAACCTCGTTACTGATAAGTACTCTTTTCTCGTTCCCGTGATATGTGATCCCTTGTGAGCCAGTCACATGCTTGCAAGCTAATTGGATGACATTCCACCGAGAGGGCCCAGAGTATATCTACCCGTCATATGGATGGACAAATCCCACTCTTGATCCATGTGTCTCAACCAATACTTTCCGAACACTCAATGCCACCTTTATAGCCACCCTGTTACGGTGTGGTGTTTGATGTCATCAAAGCATCCTTCCGGTAAAGGTGATATGCATGATCTCATGGTTGAAGGAATTAGGTTACTATGTATCAAAAAGCTTATAGCAAATGAACTATATTAAATGACTTGATCTTTATGCTACGCTTAACTATAGGAGTATGTCCATCACATCATTCTCCTAATGATATGACCCTGTTGTTAATAACATCTCTATGTTCATGATCAGGAAACCATGATCATATATTAACCAACAAGCTAGTTTAACAAGAGGCTTTACTAGGGACTCTTTTATGTTTACAAATCACACAAGTATTAATGTTTCCGGTTAATACAATTATATCATGGTATGTAAACATTTATCATAAGTATGAAGATATGATAATAACCACTTTATTATTGCCTCTTGGGCATATCTCCAACAGTCTCCATGTTGCTACTAGCACCGGTAGTGCGCCCTGCCAAGGCTCAGCTAGTAACACCTTTGGGGTGTTTCCTTGCTCCTACTGGTTCGATTAAACCTTGGTTTCATAACTGAGGGAAACTTGTTGTTGTGCTCATGATACCTTCCTCTTGGGGTTCCCAACAAGCTCTACATCAACACCGCCAACAAGCATTTTTCTGGGCGCCGTGCATTGAGCCATCACTCATGTGTTCTACAAGAGATATCCTTGTAACTTCACTCGCTAGGAAGCTGTCAAAAAACTCTTTCTTTAGATATGCCATTGATTTCTTGCTTGCCTCATGAACTGCTTGTTGCAAGCAAACTGCACATCGGGGTAGAGAGGGGTCCATGACAAACTTTTGCAGAAATAAAACAAGGATTATCAGGCTTCGCACTAACAACAACAGAAGAAATGGACAACTGAGTGTTACAGAATATACAAAAACTTTGCCATAAAAGTCTGATCTGACATCCGACTTCTCCTTGTGCTCTTTCCACGAGGGGAAGATAGGCATCTTAGTCCTAACTATTACTGCAGACTCAGTGGCAAACTTGGCAGCAATCACTAGTGACACAGGTCTAGTTCTTCCTACAATAACGACAAGTTGAAGTCTTTTTGTGGGAATGTTGTCAACCACCAATTGAGTATCATCATGCATAATAGTGTCTCCAGAATGATTATGGCCGAATTCATCTACAAGAATATAATGGGTATTAGTTAGTGTTCTACAACAGTAAAATGCAATAAGTATGATTCACGCAATATAATGTTAATGGGTTACTGTAGAGCAAGTAATTTGTTCAACATGTTACCTTCTTGATCCTAGTCAAAACGGTCAAAGAACCATCCATCATATTTCACATCTGACCCCTCGTCTTGGGAAGCTGACACCTTAACTTTGGTAGATGAACTCTCAGATGCACAATCGCTTTGGAGAGGTGCACAATCACTTTGGAGAGGCACCCGTGCATGGCCGGGTGGGGGCTGCTGCTTTCCTTGGGGAGGTGCCTACAGACGATAGGCAGTGGGCTGCTGGCCTTGGGGAGGTGCCCGCTAACAGCAGGGACCTAGCTGCTAGCCTTAGGGATGCGCCTGCAGAAGGCAGGGACCTGGCTGCGGGCCTTGGGGTGGTACCCGCTAAAGGCAGGGATCTGGCTACTGGCCTTGGGGAGGTGTGTTCTCGGCTTAGGCAGCTTCTTAGCCGCCTTGGGCAGCTAGCTGCTTCCCCTTGGACCTGGGTTTTCTCGAAGTTTTTGTGTCGGCACCTTGGCCCACCAAGACGCGTTTCTGAGCAGTTGCTACACCAGTAGGAGCCAACCTTGTCCTAACGGTAGCTATCTTGTTGCATTTCCTCTTCGGTAGCTAGAAATTCCATTTGTACCGGTTAATTGGGGATAATAAAGAAGCAACCGATATATGTCAAAATCAGTGAGCAAACAATTCAACACAAGATGATTAAGAAGGTAAGGGGTCAAGCTGCGACTCATTCTCCACACTGACATCATCTACGACTCCTTCAGTGATATCTTCCTCCTCTTCAGGATCATAGTCAGATCCAGTTCATTCATTTCTTGTCTTTTTAGGAGAGAATACAGTTGGTGATGTGTAAATACTTGCAAAGGGCCTAACACTCAGTTGTTGCAACTGCTCATTGTTTCTCATGATGTTTTTCAGCTGACTTTCTTCCACGGGATGCGTTTGAGGTTCTAACCTTAACAAAGAAATCCAAGTAAGCTACAAATTAAATAGGAAATTAAACAAAATATAATGTATGGTGTTGATTGTCCTATAGCAAACATCAGTAGGAAAATGAAACCATTGCCTCTCAAATAAGCAATTTCATAGGCAAGGAAAATGAAACACATGAACATCATCAGGCTTAAAAGAGTAGAAAAACTAGGAGGTTGTTTACTTGCCTGCAGGCGCTAGGGCCTTTTTCTTTGGGCGCTTCTTGCCGAGAACCTTGCTAGCCTTCCTTGTCGGCGAGTGATGCATGTAAAATGCATACATGAAATTTGTAGTTTGTTAACATGTTTTCCCACATATTTGCATCATATATAATGTTATATCCATGTTTTATATTGATTTTTGGGGGGATTTACGAATGATCCCCTTTATTTTGTCTATAACCATGTAGGGTAGAAAAACCCCGTTCTCAATGTTTTTGATGTTTCAAGACCTATACAAAGTCAAATGGACTTGCACTTTTGGAAATGCCAATATTTATCCACGAGAAGCATCTAGAGCACTGGAATCTCACCAGGAGGGCCAAACGAGCCCAGGTGGCACGCCCAGTCCTGGTGGGCGCGCCACCCATGCTCGTTTGCTCCTCAGTCGTCCGATTTTCTTGATTCTTTCGCCCACAGAGTTCTCTTGACCTAAAAACCCCTATATAAGGACCCTCGAGGCGTCCTCGAAAAGGGGAGACACGGGAAGCCACTAGAGACGAAAACATCACCAAATAGAGTCAGATCTAGCGAAGATTGGAGGGGGAAACTCCGTCGGAGCCACCTCTAGGGAGATCTCCACCCTCTCCAACATCTCCAGCATCATCACCATGATGAAGAGGGAGTAGTCCACCTCCGGGCTATGGGTTTGTGCCAATAGCTTGATCTATTTATCTCTTGTTATTCATAGATATAGTACCATATGAGCTGCCCAACATGATTATGGTCATATTTGTAATTCCTATGTGGTGGATCTTTGTTCTATGATTTGATATTTGAGATTGGAATCTATTTTGTGTAAGATGTTTTAATAGATGCATATCATGCACTCATACATTGCAAACGTATCCATAATTTTTGATGTTCCATGCTTGGTTTTATCTACTTTCTTATGTTTTATCCACACGTGGGAGTACTTTCTATACACTTTCTTGGACTAACCTATTAACAAGAGCCACAGTGTTAGCTACCTGTTTTGTGCTGTTTTTGGTTCTAGGAAAGTCAGAAAATGAATATTCTCGAAATCATACGGGACAAAAGCCAAAGTCAGTTTTTCACCGAGGGGGACATGGAGCCAGAGTACGAGACGAAGAGGGGCCAGGGGCCGCCACACCAGCTGTCCACACGGCCAAGCCTGACCTGCGTCAGGGGTGTTTTGGCCACCTAGGCACCCCCTCGGCCTTCCCTTTCGCCTATAAGATGCCTCTGATACAGAAACCCTAAGTACCCGATCAAAATTCCACGAAAGAGTCTGTAGCCACCATCATCTCCATCCTTAGATCGGGAGGGATCTGAAGCTCTTCCCGGCACCCTGTCGAAGGGGAGAATTCACCCTGGAGGCCTTCTCCATCACCATGCAAGCCTCCGGTGTGATGCGTGAGCAGTTCATCCTTGGACTACGGGTCCATGTAGTAGCTAGATGGCTGGTTCTTCTCCTTTGTGCTATCATGTTTAGATCTTGTGAGCTCCATTTATGATCAAGATCATCTATTTGTAATTCTACATGTTGTGTTTGCGGGGATCCGATGGATATTGAGATGCTATTTTAGATTGATTACTGATTCTATCATGTCTTTGTTATTTGTGATCTTGCATGCTTTCCGTTGTTAGTAGCTATCTTGGCCGAGTAGATGCTAGCAACTCCAAGAGTTAGTATTTATGCTCGATAGTGGGTTCATGCCTCTAGTAATCTAGAGAAGTGACAGAAATCTCTAAGGTACTAGATGTGCTATTGCTACTAGGGAGAAAACAACAATCCTTTATTCATAGAACAATCGTATTGTTTACTTTACACGCAGTGCGTAATGCAATTATCTGTTGCTTGCAACTTAATACTGGAGGGGGTTCGGATGATAACCTGAAGGTGGATTATTAGTCATATATGAAGTTGGATTACGATCTATGTATAATGTTGTAATGCCCAATCAAATCTCAAAGAACCCAAGATGAGTAGTATATGCATATTGTTTTCTCGATGTTTGTCAATTGCCCCGCTGTAATTTGTTCACCCAACGTGTCATCTATCTTAAGGAGATCCACCACTAGTGAACTATGGACCCTGGTCCTTTCTTTTACCATCAATCTACAACTGTTTACTGTTTTCTGTTTACTTTCTACAAGCAATTACTTTGTTCCACACAATACGTTTAATCCTTTGTTTTCAGCAAAACCGGTGAGATTGACAACCTCATTGTAAGTTGGGGGCAAAGTTCTGTGGTTGTGTTGTGCAAGTTTCCACGTTGCTGCTGGCGCCGGTAGTGCGCCCTACCAAAGTCCAGCTAGCAACACCTTGGAGATCTTTTCTTGTTCCTACTGGTTCGATAAACCTTGGTTTCATAACTGAGGGAAAACTTGCTGCTGTGTTCATCATACCTTCCTCTTGGGGTTCCTCAACAAGCTTGATATATTTTGGGCCATCATGCACCCCATTCTTCATTGCTTGTTTTGATCCAACTTGTATGCAAGAACTTGTATGGGGAGAAGTGTGTGTTAGATGGAGTAGCATGGTGGTAGAGATTGAATTGTGACATATAATATTCAAAATCTAATTTGGTTTTTACCTTTCTTTTATTGCCTCAGTAGGGATAAAGTGAAATCATGTGCTATAGTTATCACGTGACAATGTGATGACCTTGTTAGATTAAGGTAGCATATTTGTATTTCAAACATCATATAATATTGCGTAAAGCTATACTCTGATTTGTTCTTAAATCAAGATTGCATGGAGATTTCCCTTTCTTTAGGAGTATAAGAGAGAGATGTATTTCATCTCAATACTAGAATATGATGCTGATACATTGCAAATGTATCTATAATTTTTGATGTTTCATGCTTGGTTTTATCCACTTTCTTGTGTTTGTTCCAACTTTGGAGTGCTTTTCATATGATTTCTTGGACTAACCTATTAACAAGAGCCACAGTGCCAGCTGCCTGTTTTCTTCTGTTTTTGGTTCTAGGAAAGTCAGAAAATGAATATTCTCGGAATTGGACGGGACAAAAGCCAAAGTGCCTATTTTTCTGGAAGGGATCAAGTGCCAGAATACGAGACGGAGAAGGGCCAGGGGCCGGCCACACCACCTGGCCGTGCGGCCAGGCCTGGCCCGTGCCAGGGGGTGGTGTGGTGGCTCCCGACACCCCCTCGACCTCTCGTTCCGCCTATATATTGCCCTCGGGACGAAAACCCTAGGTACCCGATCAAAAATCCACGAAAGAGTCTGTAGCCGCCATCATCTCCATCCCTAGATCGGGAGGGATCTGAAGCTCTTCCCGGCACCCTGCCGGAGAGAGGAATTCACCCTGGAGGCCTTCTTCATCACCATGCAAGCCTCCGGTGTGATGCGTGAGTAGTTCATCCTTGGACTACAAATCCATGTAGTAGCTAGATGGCTGGTTCTCCTCCTTTGTGCTTTCATGTTTAGATCTTGTGAGCTCCGTTCATGATCAAGATCATCTATTTATAATTCATACATGTTGTGTTTGCGGGGATTCGATGGATATTGAGATGCTATTTCGGATTGATTATTGATTCTATCATGTCTTTGTTATTTGAGATCTTGCATGCTTTCCGTTGTTAGTAGCTATCTTGGCCAAGTAGATGCTAGCAACTCCAAGAGTTAGTATTTATGCTCGATAGTGGGTTCATGCCTCTGGTAATTTGGGGAAGTGACAGAAATCTCTAAGGTACTAGATGTGCTGTTGCTACTAGGGAGAAAACAACAATCCTTTGTTCATAGGACAATCGTATTGTTTACTTTACATGTAGTTCGTAAAGCAATAATCTGTTGCTTGCAACTTAATACTAGAGGGGGTTCGGATGATAACCTGAAGGTGGATTATTAGTCATAGATGCAGTTGGATGGCGGTCTATGTATTATGTTGTAATGCCCAATCAAGTCTCAGAGGAGTCAAGATGATTAGTATATGCATGTATTGCTTTCTCGGTGTTTGTCAATTGCCCCGCTGTAATTTGTTCACCCAGCATGTTATCTATCTAAGGAGAGCCACCTCTAGTGAACTATGGATCCGGTCCTTTTCTTTACATACAATCTATAAACTATTTCGCTTTGTCTTTACTTTCAAACTATTACTTCTTTCCATTCGATCGTTTAATCCTCTGTTTTCCATAAAACACGGTGAGGTTGACAACCTCATCGCAAGTTGGGGACAAAGTTACGTTGTGTTGTGCAGGTCTCCACGTTGCTACTAGCACCGTAGTTTGTCGCCAAAGCTCATCTAGTAACACCTTTGGGGTGTTTCCTTGCTCCTACTGGTTCGATTAAACCTTGGTTTCATAACTGAGGGAAAACTTACTACCGTGCTCATCATACCTTCCTCTTGAGGTTCCCAACGAGCTCTACGTCGAAAGTCGAGCGCATCAAGACATTTTCTGGCGCCGTTGCCCGGGAGTCAAGGACATCTTCACAAGGGGAGTCCCTCATAACCAATCTCTTTACTTTGTTGTTTTTGTTTTGCTTAGTTTCTTTTTGCTTTGTTTGCTTGTTTTGTTCTTTCAAAAACACAAAAACATTAGTTTTACTTGTTTGCTTTCTTATTTGAAACCCCAAAAAAATGACTACTCTTGAAAACACTAAGTTGTGTGACTTCACTAGCACCAATAACAATAATTTTATGAGCACACCTATTGCTCCACATGTGGCTCAAAATACTTTCTTTGAGATAAAACCTGATTTGCTCAATCTTGTTATGAGAGAACAATTTTCTGGTATTGGTAATGAAGATGCTGCTTCCCATCTAAATAACTTTGTTGAACTTTGTGAGATGCAAAAGCATAGAGAAGTAGATGGTGATATTATTAAACTGAAATTGTTTCCTTTCTCTTTGAGAGAAAAAGCTAAAGAGTGGTTGAATTCCTTAACTAGGAATAGTATTGATTCTTGGACTAAGTGCAAAGATGCTTTTATTGGAAAATACTATCCTCCTGCTAAGATTATATCCATGAGAAGTGAAATAATGAAGTTTAAACAACTTGATAATGAGCATGTTGCTCAAGCTTGGGAAAGAATGAAATCTTTGGTAAAGAATTGTCCCACTCATGGATCGTTGCTTGGATGATCATCCAAACTTTTTATGCAGGATTGAACTATTCTTCACGGAACCTATTGGATTCAGCTGCTGGAGGTACCTTTATGACCATCACTTTGGGTGTTGCAACAAAACTTTTGGACAATATGATGGTTAATTATTCTGAATAGCATACTGAGAGAGCTCCACAAGGTAAGAAGGTAAATTCTGTTGAGAAAACCTCCTCCTTGAGTGATAAGATTGATATTATTATGTCTATGCTTGTTAATGGGAAAGCCCATATTGATCCAAATAATGTTCCTCTAGCCTCTTTGGTTGCTCAAGAAGAGCAAGTTGATGTGAACTTCATAAGAAATAACAACTTTGGCAACAATGCTTATGGTAATAATGCTTATAGGAACAATTTTGGTAACAACAATTATAAGCCATATCCTCCCAACAATGGTAATGCTTATGGGAATTCTTATAACAATAATAAGAGTGGTCCTTCTGAACTTGAAGTTATGCTTAAAGAGTTTATTAGTAAACAAACCGCTTTCAACAAAACTATTGAGGAAAACTCTTTAATGCTGAAAGAAATATAGCATCTTTGGCTGAAACTCAATCTTCTTTGAATAAAATGGCTGCTAAACCTGAAACTAATGATAATCCCTTTGCAGCTACTAATGCTATACAAGTAAGAATTGATGAAAATGTTAGACTATTAGCTGAATTACATGCTAAGTGGGAAAGAGAAGATGAAATTGCTAGAAACATTAGTGTTTCTATTATCACCACCACTAGTGTTGAGGCTAGCAATAGTTCTACTACTTTAGATGATAAATTTGATTTTGATCTTGATGGTTGCAACATCTCTGAAGTTATTAAGTTCCTACAAAAGCTTGCTAAAAGTCCTAATGCTAGTGCAATGAACATGGCCTTTACAAAACACATTACTGATGCTCTCATAAAGATTAAAGAAGAAAAGATGAAACATAAAGCTTCTATTCCTATAAAACAAGAGGATGGTTGGGAACCCATCATTAATATGAAAGTGAATGACCTTGATTTCAAAGCTTTGTGTGATCTTGATAGTAGTGTTTCTATTATGCCTAGAAGGATTTATGATATGCTTGATTTGCCTCCTCTTGAAGATTGCTATTTGAATGTCCCACTTGATGATAATGCTAAAAAGAAACTCATGGGGAGTCTTAATGATGTTCTTATTATGGTTAACGATTCCTATGTCCCCGTTGATTTCTATGTTTTGGATGTTGAATATAATGCTTCTTGTCCTATTACTTTGGAAAGACCTTTTCTTAGAACTGTTGGTGCCATCATTGATATGAAAGAAGACACCATTAAATATCAACTCCCAGTCAAGAAAGGTATAGAACACTTCCCTAAAAAGAGAGAGAAAAGATTTCTTTTGCTTCTCCTATGAAAACAAAATTTGGTCTTAATGCTTCTTCATTTGAGAACACTTGATTCTTTCTTTGCTTCTTATGCCTAACTTAAAGGCGTTAAAGAAAAGTACTTATTGGGAGATAACCCAAAAGTTTTAGATGAGTCTTGGAAGTTATTACCTCCGTAATAACCTCTTCTTATCCTTTTTATTTGCTTTTTGTGCCAAGAGTAACCTCTAATGAGAGTGAAGTAATGATTGGGAAAGTTGCTGTCCCGAAACAGATTTTTGTGCTTCACCGTAAAAATTCCTGAGAGAGCTATGTATGTCGGATTGAGCTTTAATATTTTGTGATTCTGCCCTAGGTTGTTATCTAACTTTCTTTAGTTCAAAACTTTTTGATTTGAGCAACAGAAGGTCTTCGAAAAAATTCGTCTTTACCTGCTGGTCTGTTTTGACAGATTTCTGCCATTTTCTACATTTACTTCTTGTTGGTTCCTTCTTGAGTTCTTTTGGGGAATTGAGCTTTTTGAGGGAAGTGCTACAGTATCTAGTGTTCTAATGGAAGTGTATTTGGTGTTAGAACTGAACCTTGAAACCTTTTATCTTAAGTGCACTAATGTTGCTAATGAGATTGTGTGAAGTTTTGTATGAAGGAAAAATTTCAGGTGTATGGAAGGAATGAGTAATGAGATGAAGGATGAACTAAAGCTAAAGCTTGGGAATGCCACGCGTGTCACCCCAAGAAACATCCAAGAAGTACAAGCATCAAAGCTTGGAAATGCCCTATGCATCCCCTTCTTCATCAATAAAAATCCCAGGTTTCTTCCAAACGCTTCATTTTTATTGTTTCATGCACAGTTGTGTTTTTCTTGGAGTGTCTTCTTTTTCATTTTCATTTTGGTTTTCGTTTTCTTTGCTTTGCTTAGTTTTCTGAATAAATTGGTCGGACCCCCTCTTTCATACTTTGGTTTGCAAATAGTTTGGTTTGGTTTGGAAAATAGTAGGAAAGTTCATGCTTATGTGGTAAAAAGAGCTCGTTTTTGACTGTGGCCTATGCTTTGTCATGCCATGCTTGATATTGTTTTGGCTTTATGCTTAGTAATCTTTGCTGTAGCATGACTTGTTATAAACAATTGAGATTGCTTAATGTGCCTTGGATGAATCATGCGTTATTTTAGCATATTAAAGCATAGTATAGTGGTATTCTCATCTGATGCTTTATTTGGGTTGACTTGGCACATGCTCACACCATGTTATGACTATCTCAAGTCACCACAGCTTTTATGATCCTTTAGTTTTCAACTTGTAGTATCACTTTATGCTTTGATCAATGATGTTTTGTCGCTCTGCATGATTATAGTCATTACTGCTCTCTTAGTTTGTCGCTCCCAGTCTTTTGCTAGCCTCCACAACCAAGTATGAGTTCCACTCATGCATCCAACTCCCTAAACCAAGTTATTCCAAAGAGTCCACCATACTTACCTACTAGCTTATGCTATTCCAAGTATATTCATGCTTTTTGTTTACCTTCCACTTGTTATGAGAAAACTAGTGATTAAAGCTCTTACGAACTTGAAGGCACACTTTACTTTACTTGCCCTTAATAAACTTGAACCATTGTGTCTTCTATGGTGTATATGCTTGCACTTATTTGTTGGGAATTAGCAGAACCATGCTTTCATGGGGAACGCTTTTAACATTGCACTTGGTACTTGTACCTAGTTGATATCATGTTCTTTTGTATATGGATGTCGTCGGTGTAAAATGAAAGGGGAGCTTCTAAGTCCATGGAGTTATGTATATGTGTTAGAGAAAGCACTGGTTTGGTCTAATCCATTCTGACTTGGTGGAAACCTGCTTTGTAACCATAATGAGCTGTCTATGAAGCATTCTTCTTATAAAAAAAGAGTCCTATATTGAGAAAAAAGAGAAAAAAAAAGAAAAAAAAGATACTATGAAAAGAGGAAAGAGAGAAAAAAACACCATATTCCCATGGTAAATAAGAAGAATGCTGAGATGCTTGTTGTCTGCTTGCCTTGTCATTTCGATATGGGATTCTTCCGTATCATCGGGCAAGGGGTACCCCGTTGGCGGTTCTCTATGATACACATGTACTTATAATGACAAGAACTTACCGGTGACTAAACTTGAGTAGCATGAGGAGCGGCCCTCGTATACAAGGGACATGAGATTTCTGACTTATACTTCGTCAAGCATGTACACCATAGTTTGTTCACTTTAACCTTAATCACTTCAAGATGCTTATGATAGGGACAATGAGAGCTGAAAGCTATAAGTACCATAATTTTTGGAAGCTCTTTATGAGACTTGAATCCCTACTTCCTTTTACAAAGGCCTTTCTTCCACCAATATATTGAGTCTCCACCTTCTATCTTTATGCACTTACTTTGAGAGCATAGTGGCCATTCTTAGTTCTATGTGCATTGTCCCAAGACTAGTTGATTGGTGCATAACTTGTTATTGCTTGTTTTAAACTATTGTATCTAGTCACTCTTATGAACTTCGAAGGTGTCCTATGCATTTATATTTGCTACTCTATTGAGGGACAAGCTGAATACTATTATGCTATGTTTTCTTTATGTGAAACAAACAAACGTCTTGCAAAGCATTGTTATTCATGAATCTTTTGTTTGTGCCTTTTCATGTTGCATCATAGTTTCTTTGCTTATTGCTAGAACTTTGTGTTTCATGTTATGATTGAAGTACTATGATCCCAGCTTTGAATGTTTTGCAAATACTTTGATCAAGTTTTTGATGGTGCATGTCACCTCAAAAATTATTTCTTTTTATCACTTACCTACTCGAGGACGAGCAGGAGTTAAGCTTGGGGATGTTGATACATTGCAAATGTATCTATAATTTTTGATGTTCCATGCTTAGTTTTATCCACTTTCTTGTGTTTTGTTCCAACTTTGGAGTACTTTTCATATGATTTCTTGGACTAACCTATTAACAAGAGCCACAGTGCCAGCTGCCTGTTTTCTGCTGTTTTTGGTTCCAGGAAAGTCAGAAAATGAATATTCTCGGAATTGGACGGGACAAAAGCCAAAGTGCCTATTTTTCTAGAAGGGATCAAGTGCCAGAATACGAGACGGAGAGGGGCCAGGGGCCGGCCACACCACCTGGCCACGTGGTCAGGCTGGGTCCACGCCAGGGGGTGGTGTGGTGGCTCCCAGCACCCCCTCAGCCTCTCCTTCCACCTATATATTGCCCTCGGGACGAAAACCCTAGGTACCCGATCAAAAATCCACGAAAGAGTCTATAGCCACCGTCATCTCTATCCCTAGATCGGGAGGGATCTGAAGCTCTTCCCGGCACCCTGCCAGAGAGGGGAATTCATCCTGGAGGCCTTCTTCATCACCATGCAAGCCTCCGGTGTGATGCGTGAGTAATTCATCCTTGGACTACAGATCCATGTAGTAGCTAGATGGCTGGTTCTCCTCCTTTGTGCTTTCATGTTTAGATCTTGTGAGCTCCGTTCATGATCAAGATCATCTATTTGTAATTCATACATGTTGTGTTTGCGGGGATCCGATGGATATTGAGATGCTATTTCAGATTGATTATTGATTCTATCATGTCTTTGTTATTTGAGATCTTGCATGCTTTCCATTGTTAGTAGCTATCTTGGCCAAGTAGATGCTAGCAACTCCAAGGGTTAGTATTTATGATCGATAGTGGGTTCATGCCTGTAGTAATCTGGGGAAGTGATAGAAATCTCTAAGGTACTAGATGTGCTGTTGCTACTAGGGAGAAAACAACAATCCTTTGTTCATAGAACAATCGTATTGTTTACTTTACACGCAGTTCGTAAAGCAATAATCTGTTGCTTGCAACTTAATACTAGAGGGGGTTCGGATGATAACCTGAAGGTGGATTATTAGTCATAGATGCAGTTGGATGGCGGTCTATGTATTATGTTGTAATGCCCAATCAAGTCTCAGAGGAGTCAAGATGATTAGTATATGCATGTATTGCTTTCTCGGTCTTTGTCAATTGCCCCACTGTAATTTGTTCACCTAGCATGTTATCTATCCAAGGAGAGCCACCTCTAGTGAACTATGGATCCCGGTCCTTTTTCTTTACATACAATCTATAAACTGTTTCTGCTTTGTGTTTACTTTCTGCAAACTTTTACTTCTTTCTATTCGATATGTTTAATCCTTTGTTTTCCGCAAAATACGGTGAGATTGACAACCTCATCGCAAGTTGGGGACAAAGTTCTGTGGTTGTGTTGTGCAGGTCTCCACGTTGCTACTAGCACCGGTAGTCATACGCTTAAAGCTCAGCTAGTAACACCTTTGGGGTGTTTCCTTGCTCCTACTGGTTCGATTAAACCTTGGTTTCATAACTGAGGGAAAACTTACTGCTGTGCTCATCATACCTTCCTCTTGGGGTTCCCAACGAGCTCTACGTCGAAAGTCGAGCGCATCAGATGTTCATATTAATTCCTTTTATTAAGCACTTATAGAATTTCCATGAATCTTTATTATTGATGAATTGTTTTATGATTACTACAACCTAAAAAGAGAGTAGACAAGTGAACCCATGAACCCTGGTCCGATTTTCATCATAAGACACACCTTTACATTGCATCTACTATCATTTATAATTTCTGCAATTTATTATTTCGAAAATACAAAAATACTTTCCTTACTTCTAATCACTCGTAAAAACCCCAAAACAACTTTATCTTCACATATCTCATCTAGTTGGCATTACTTTACTTTATTTACTTTTGTTTGTTTATATTTTATTTCATATTACTAATACGAAACCTTCTACTTGACAACCACTTGGTGGAGTTGGGGACACAAGACAATTTATTTTACTTTACAGCTTGCTTGAAGAGGAGAATAAAAATATCCACACAATTCCATGAGAGTTTGATATAAATCCTCGAGTCACCCTTGTGGGGGAAAAGAAGCTTGCTACAACACTCTGCACTTGGAGTCCCAACAAAAAGTCATTGCGTTTGTTGCCATCAGTGAGGTGGACGACGATCTTGCATGTCTTTGACGGCGTGGTGAAAGGCAAAGTGGCATACCTTGATGGCGAGGTGGACGACAAGGAGACTAACATTGTTGATGGGGTGGACGGCGAGGTAGCATACCTTGACACAGAGGTTCACGAAGAGGGGGAGGACCATGTTGGTGAGGTGGCAGACCTTGCCGGTGAGGCTGACGGCCAGATGGCAGTGCTCAACGACGAGGTAGAGGATCTGCGAGCTCGACGACGTGATCGGAAACCGGGAAGGTGAGGACGGGCTAGGGTTTGGGCTAGGTCGACGACTAGATGACTACTAGGGCGGCGAGGGTAGGACACCGGGCAGGCGACGGCGAGGGCGAGGGTAGGAGATTTGGATCTGACTCCTTTCGGTGAGGGGATAAAGGAGGGTTATCAATAGATTATGTAAATGCCCTCTGCGCCAATGCTTTGTTTACGCTGTGCGGGTGAGCTGAATGGTAATATAAGCGCGCGAAAGTTTCATTTGGCTCGGTGCGAGAATTTAGGTGCCCAAAATTTTGGACCGACAGGAGGACCGAACCCAAAGTTTTGGATTGGCGAGAGGACGGAACCACATTTTTTAGCCGTTGGGTGCATGATGTGTGGCTGAAATAAATCAACATTTAGGTTTCAAAAATGTGTCCAAGATTGCGGGAATCAGGGTTCTTAAGCTAGGTTCCGGGTCTTGACAATCTCTTACTGGATCTCTGAACAAATTTCATATTTTATACCTAGAAATGATTTTTTTTGGAAAATTCTTGAGCGAGCTACGAGGTACTTCCAGGCTAAATCTGAGCCCCTTACAGCGAAACCGACAAAAACTTGTCTAAATTGCGGGCGGTGCACCGTAAGCTTCGAGGTGCATCCAATTGGTGAATTGTGCACCAAATGCTCTCTAATATTTATTAAAAATGGGCTGAAGCATCCTCGCATCACATCCTTGGTAGATGCTTCAGAAAATATACCCTTTCCAGTATCGGGAAAATGGAAAATGGATTTTCTATGCGCAGAAGGTGAAAACTTCCTGAAGTAACATTTTTGCCATCACAAGATACACACATTTGCGAAATATGAGCACATTGCAACAAACTATGCCATGATTCTGGTGATGACCTAGCTCATTTTCTTTGAAAACCATGAATCCTCGAAGGCGGTAGCTCATTTGTTTGTACCAGAGCTGGGACTGGGCGAGAACCATACGGGTCCTGGAATGACATCGGTTGGCATCCAGTTTTAACTAGGCCTAGAACTCGGCAACCTGGTTGAGGGTCCGATTGGAACCTACACTAGGACCAACCGTCCTATTTTAACTCCTCTTTCTTCCTTTTTCCATGCTTCTTGCCTCGTGGTTTTGGTTCCTCAGACATCCTTTGCATCTCCTCTTGGCACCATGATCATGGATGTACCCTTAGTCAAACAAATGGAGTTTGGCTCAAGTAGCATTACATTAAAATTGGAACGATAAGAGATCAATGGATGGATGGAATTGCCTTTAGTGTACTTTTCCATGTAGCATGAGTTGGAAAGCTTGGTGTAAGTTGTGGCATGGTGATGACCATATGACAGGCTGCATCATCGTAAAATCAAACACACGAAGATACAGGGTGATAGAAGACGACTTAGAGGTGCACGTATGTACATACGTGAGTGTCACTATCACATCAATACAATCGTGTCATCATGCATCAGTCGTATAGCGACGCCATCGCAATAGAGGCATATGCCACCCAAAGTAAAGCGACTAAGCAGCCAAAGAACAAAGAATCATACACAAACTCCCTTATCTTTTTTCAAAACAAAAAATGTAACAAGCTATAAAAAAATCTACATAGGTTCGCGTTTTTATACATGCATTGAACTTTACTATCGTAGACCAGCGACCTGTTCAATTTTAGAATGACGGTGAAAGGACACTGATGCCGACTAGAGATGAGGGAGTTGAATAGTCGTTTTAAAACTATTATGGTTTTGACTCTAATAAATACGGAATAAAACTAGCATTTAATTTATCAACCATAAAACCTAAATATTTTAGGATCACCTATCTGCAACAACAAAATATGCTAAACAAGACAAGCAACATGTGATAGCAGGATATATAACTTCAAACAGATAGACTATATCACAAAGTAAAGTGTAAAAGTAAAGAGGTCTGCTATAGAAATAACCAAGGCACGTTTAGATGATGATTTATCCCGAAGTTCACTTCCAAGGAAGTTAATTTCTATTGAGAGGCGCGGAGGCGTAACGCTTCTCGAATGACACGAAGGCTCATCTTGAGGTGTGGTTGTTAGATGCACACCAAACTCCAAAAAGGCCTCACCCCAAGATGTGTAAGCACCCCACACATCGAACATCACAAATGCCTCACCTTATTGTCCCGTATGTGCACCACAAAGAGGGCACACGATCCACTAAGGGACAGTTGAGGACGATCACCAAACCTATACAAACTTGGGACAATCTCTACAACTTAATTAGAGGCTTCCAAGAATTATCATGAAGACCACAAACTTGGGGAAATCTCCACAATTTAATTGGAGACCCTATTAACTCACCACAATGGCCACTAAACCGACTAGAGTTCCAAGAATCCAAGAGTAACAAGCTCACTTGATTTTCACCAACAAATTTTCCATAGAGAACTCAAACTGATGCATCTAATGCAATGACAAGTCCTTCACTCCCAAACTCCACCAAATCTATAAAAGCTATTAGGAAAATAAGAGAGGAAGAACACAAGAGGAAAACCATAGAAGTCTCACAAAGAGGCGAGATTGATTGGTGAAAAAGTAGATCTAGATCTCCTCTCTCTATTCCTCAAAAGATGCAAGAATCATGAGAGGGAGAGGGAGAAAGAAAGCTCAAGAAGGTCAGCGTTGGGGGGAGAGCTCAAAGCCATTGTAGAATTTTGGGGAAGAAGGCCCCTTAAATAGGGCCTCCATGAATCTAATTATTGTGCACGTGGTACTGCATCGTCGAACTTACCGTCCTTGACCAGAACACTATGACTAGTCGGAACACTCTAGGGGCAAGGTCTGGCACTATACATCAAGCTATAGTTGAATGCTAGAAAAATCCTAGACTACGGACGGGCCATTCCTGGAGGGTGGAGAACTCCAGGATGACAGAAGATACAAACTCAAAATGGCATAAATTTTGCATCCAGACTCTAAATTTGATGATCTTGGCTTGTTTATAAGATGGAAACAAGTTGTACAAGATCATACATAGAAAACTCATAGTACAACAATATAAAACCAAATGGTGAAATATTTGACCTCTCTAAAATCGATGAACCGATAAAACATCCAAACTAAAAAAAACCAAGAATTTTTTTATCCAAAATGTATTTTTGATGAACTAGAACTTATTATGAAGATAACCACAAGATCTAAAACCTCACATAGATAAGATCCAAATAACAACCAAGAAATATGATGCCAAGTATGCAAAGGTTTGAGCTCTCTATAAGGATGCGAATAAGTTACTCACTCGGGAGCCCCTCTTGATAGTATGGCTATCTATCATATAACCGGTCTCCCCACTAAAAACATGATACTGGTGAAACAAAAAAATATCAAGATTATACATTTGCCTTGCATATTCTGCTTGATCTTGATGATGATGATCTTATTGTTCTGAAGTTAGATTTCTAATTAAGCTATTCGCGCTTGCTTGATGAAGACTTGTAAATTGCTGCCTCATACTCCTATGGAAGAGACTCTCTTTAGGATATCTTCATATATAAATGGTCACCATAAGTATGATAACCTTCAAAAATACGATCTTCTCATATTGAACTTGTACTTCATTTTTTACTTTGTGCTGATCCACTCGAATCCACCCTTTGCACGTTGTCTTGACAAACCTTATATCTATGACCATTCTTCGCACCACACCTTGAATATATCCTTGGTCCTAGCTTATTCTTCTTTATTTTCTTCTTCTTCCAACCTTGATGTTAACATATGTTTCAAACATTAGCTATGGACATAACCTACAAGTGTTTCTTAATGCCACCATTAGTCCATAGATATTTTTATTAATTGTCAAAACCACACATGGGACGCATGCATATGCTCTTTTAGACGATTTCAACAATTCATAACTCCCAATGGAATTGTCACGCATTGATTTATATGACTTGAACATATTTGCCCCTCTCGGCGGGATGAATCGTCGATACATGGGGCATCTCAACACTTGCTGGCACAAGCGAACATTCTGACTTTTCACCAGGCTGATATCTCGAGCATTAATTTAGTTTTACTTTGACATATCTACCCTCATGGTAGGTTTAATAGTCGAAAACACCCTTACAATTTTCGAAAACAAATTTGTGGAAAAGTGGGAAACACATATATGAGTACTACCACAAATATGTAGAACCATCCACTATCGTCGGATCTGGGATCTAATGGTACGATCAAACACACCGAGATGCCGATTGATGTATATACGCATGTACATGAGTGTCGCCATTGCACCGAATTCGATCGTGTCGTTGTGCGTATGCTACCCAAAGGCGTATGCATCGGCCATAAAGCGACTAAGCCGCCACGGAACAAAGAATCATACAAATACCCCCTTATCTTTTTTCAAAACAAAAATTCATTCAAAAAGGAACAAGCTATGAAAAAAAAGTCAGATCCACTTTCTTATACATGCATTGAACTTTACACAACCTGGTTTACCGCAGAACGACGCTTTCCACATTTTCGTAAATCCTTGGCGGTTTGCGACGAAAACAATAATGGTGCGCGCCTCTCTCCGATACACTGACAGCTCATACACTCACTGGCGCGATCATTTTAGCATTTCACCATGCGGATTTATTGCACATTGATTTAGTATGATTCTGACATATATGCCCCTCCCGGAAAGGATGAATTGTCGAGAACACCCCTACCGTTTCGTCGTTTCGCCCCGGCCGATTCCGGGGGCATTGGTTTTCTTCTATATTGATGTATCTGCCCCTCGTGGTAGGATGAATCGTCGAAAACACCCTTACAATTTCCGAAAATGGATCTCAGAAAGGGGGAGGGGGTGTGTAAAACCATCACACCATACGAGTAGGCAAAACTCACAGCCTCAGATGTTGGATCGAGGGGTGTGATCGAACGAGACGACTTGGAGGTGCACGTGACCGTCGCACCGAGTTCGGCCGTGTCGTCGGCCGTAAAAGCGACACCGCCGCCGCCGCAAAGGCTCGTGCCACCAAAAGGCAAGAAAAGGAAAACCCCGTCCGTATTCCCCAGCCTGTTTACGGCGCATAACGCCGTGGGCCGTGCCGTCGCAGCAGCAGCAGCAGCATGGACAAGTGTGCGCCGCAGCGGGAAACAGTGTGTGGTACTGGTGCTGACCGCTGCCCCCGTAGCTAGCTTGGCAGATCTGACACGGTGACGGCGACCCCAACAAAGCCTGCACGCCGCCTCTGTTT
Source organism: Avena insularis (assembly GCA_023614405.1). Taxonomy (NCBI): domain Eukaryota; kingdom Viridiplantae; phylum Streptophyta; class Magnoliopsida; order Poales; family Poaceae; genus Avena; species Avena insularis. The sequence goes on along the minus strand of CM042696.1, from coordinate 33,954,998 downwards.
CCCGCTCACCCCCTACGCCCTGCCGCTGCAATCGCGAGCAGCAGCTCTGCGCGTGCGAGCTGCCCTGCATCGGGGCAGAGAAAAGGGCGGCACGAGAGCGAGCAGTAGGGGTAAGATCGTAAAAACACGCGCGCGCCGGGTGGGCGGCGCAAATCTGCTGCTGCTGCTGCTGCTGCCGGACAGCCGTTGGCACTCTACCGCTGCGCTGACACACACACCCCGAGGAGAAACGGCTGCTGCTAGCTGCTCCCCGAGCACAATAAAAGCGGCCCCGCATACGTAGCTGTCGCCGCGGACCGTAGCGTGTATGCACGGAGCTTGCGTCGGCGAGGCATGGAGGAGGACGGCGCAATGGGAGCGGCTGGCGACGGGGCGGCGCCGCGAGGACGCGGCTCGTCGGCCAAGCGCGGGCGCACCGGCCTGACGGGCGGCGGTTCGGAGATGGTGACGTGGGGGCAGCCGCCGCCGCCGGGGCAGAGGCAGCAGCAGGCGCAGGCGCAGGCGCAGCAGGGGGCGGCGTCGCGGATCTGCCGCGTCAAGGCCACGGGGGGCAAGGACAGGCACAGCAAGGTGTACACCACCAAGGGCATCCGGGACCGCCGCGTGCGCCTCTCCGTGCCCACCGCCATCCAGTTCTACGACCTGCAGGACCGCCTCGGCTTCGACCAGCCCAGCAAGGCCGTCGAGTGGCTCATCAACGCCGCCTCCGCCGCCATCGACGACCTCCCGCCGCTCGACCCGGCCGCCTTCGCCGCCATGCCGGACGCCCAGCAGCAGCCCGGGACCAGGACCCGCGCCGGCAAGCAGCAGCAGCAGCAGGGCAGCATGTCCTGGTGCAGCAGCACGTCCGAGACCAGCAAGGGCTCCGAGCTCTCGCTCTCGCGCTCCGACGGCCGCGGCGGCGGCGCTGGCGCATCCAGGGACAAGGAGGTCACCGTGGCCAGCGCGTCCCCGGCGCAGGCCGCCGCGTCCTTCACCGAGCTGCTCACCGGGGCCGGCGCCGCCGACCACAGGCAGTCATCCTGGCAGCAGCAGCAGGCCGTGTCCGCGGTCGCCGGGCACGCAGGAAAAGCCGCCGCGCAGGTCGTGCCGACCTACCCGGCCGGCTTCAGATTCGGCAATGCGCCCCCGGTCGGCCTGGTGCCGGCGCAGCCCTTCAGCTTCAACTTCGCCACCTCCGCCCAGATGACGCACTTCTCGCTCGTCCAGGACGCGCTGGCGCCGGCTCCAGCTCCCGCTCCCGCTCCGGCGGGAGACTACAGCCTCGACTTCTCCATGTCCTCGGGTTTCTTGGGCGCCAACAGCAGGGGGACCCTTCAGTCCAATTCGCAGTCGCACTTCTCAACCCACCATCACAACCACCAGCTCCAGGGCCTGGAAGACGGTCCGAGCCCTCCCTTCCTCTATGATCAAAACGCCGCCACCGTCGCCGCGCACCCTCCGTCGGACAACCACCACCTCACGGCGACCGCGGCGCTGCAGCTCTGGAACGGATTCCGGCACGCCGGCATGAAGGAGAAGACCAAGAACTGATCTCGCCAAACATTCTCCTACGGTACGACTGTCGAATTTCCCATCTTTTTTTTTGTCGTAATAACTCCCTTAATTTAAGACTAGATTCGTCGCTTTGGCATGATTACAGTCTTTTTGGTAGCGCTCGAGGCGGCCTCGTGTCCTTCAAATCCCAGAAAAATGCAAAGCTTGTTGTGTTTGAGTTGACGGGTGTCGAAACCTTAGCGGCAGCAAGTCTGCATTTAGCCCAACTTTGCATGTTTTTGGGCAAACATGTGTCAATTGCTCCTCTTTGGGGAGTGGTTTTCCTTTGCGTCATAGGAGACCGGCCAACCACATGGGTTCTCTGATTGCCCGGCATTGCACTTTTAATGTTTATAAAATTGTTCTGACCCCTAGCTGCCACACCATTGCATGGAAGAGGACCCTGAGGATCCAATTTATTCATCATGGATGAACATGAACTGGAAAGCTGAATATGCAGGAGGAATACAGTTTCCTTATTTTTCTACCATTTCACTTCAGATTTCTCGTACCCATGGAATTGATTTCCCCCTCTGGGTAACTAGTGGCTTTAGTTTTGTTTTTTGTTGGAATTTCCCATGACTTACTGGCACATTCGATAGATACACTTATAGTGATGAACTTCTATGTTCAACACTTGTATTAGACAAGTGACGGGATTACGATTATCTGTTAGAAGCATGAGTAATGCACTGCTTTCTGTGGATATAGTTTCTTAGATGGCATTGTGCAACCACATCTTAGCAAGAATATCTTTAAACCAAAAAAAAAACTGACTATATAGTCATATACTAGAACAAGGTAGGATATGTAGACTAAATGAGTATTCAGTAAAACAAATCTGAACTGTTAGGTTTGGCCTTTTCAGCTAGTCATCTATTCTACTTCCAAGTGTTGTGATAATGATTTTTTAAATTATGATATTATTAATTAGGTACTTCAGTGTTCAAGATATCGAATATTTGATTGTCGACGTGAGCTTTAATTGTAGGCTGTTACTCTGATATATAGCTGAAATCAAATGAGTTGGACAGAATCTGTACTGGTACTGTCATTAATTAGTTAAGATGTTTTGTTGTCATTTAACTAAGAATATCTTGACTTGACATGATTCATGGATCTGTAAGCCAAGTAGAGTGTAACCGGTACTTGGTTCAGTATGCACCATATTGTTTTGAAAACTTCCTGAACAGTGAGAAGCTTATAATAGTACCTTAAAGCAATTCTACTGGTATGAGATAAAATTCTTGGCTAGGTATGTGTAACAGTAATGTATGATGACAATAATAGTACCATTCTCACATACTCCCTATATTTTTTTACACACCTTTCTAATAGTATTTCACAACATCAGCTTGATGTAAACCATAACACATTCGTATGCGATTTGCTATGCCATTGGAGTATACTAAGTTGTCATACTACCGTTGCAAATGGAGTTTAATATATTTTTTATTTATTTGACTATCAGTTTGATGTATGTCATGTTTTTCTCCATGAACTGTGCTATCCAAAATGAGATAGACAATCAGCCATCCAGTCAGCATTATTGGTTTAACGTAGCTTCCTTCAGATGTTGGCAAAGTGTTTCCAGGTTGGTTGGGGACCTTAGCCCGCATGTGCAAACTTTGAGCATAATAATCCATCCTACCCCTTAGTTTCATAAACTTCTTTACCCCTTATGTTTGCTACCTTGTTTAGAAACTCCGGATAATCTTCTTGCTTCTGATTTTCTAACCAATTAGCATTAGACTAGCTATGCACCAGTAGGTAGAAAAGCAGTATGGGAAACAAAGGTGTCAAGTATCAGATGTCACCATGTCAGTCTCCATCAGAATTCCGATCTTAGCACATAAAGCTGCTCCCCTAAAGGCATCATATTTTCGCTGGTCCCTAATGTTCTGTAACTGCTTGCTTACAGTTGTCTGTATCTTTAATTCTGTATACATGTGTTGATGCCTGCAAGTGACATATTGAAAAAAAAAACAATCATATTATACCATTCGTGGTGCAGTTAGGAACTTTATCTAGCTTCTCACTCACTATTTCTGTCAACTTGCAGGAACCAATGACATCGATTTCTTCCTTCGTGAACCTGTTTTGGCATTGGTTCCCAATAATATTCACCTCGCCGAAGGGAGCTGCTCCCTACAGTTCATCGCGACGACTGCCCCCGTGTCCTTGGAGCCGGATGATCATCCATCTTCTTCCAAGCCTACTCTGGTCGCCATCCATGGATCATGTTGTCATTTATCCAGGCAATCATGTACTGCAATTTTTTTCTTGTCATCTCAGATGATGGCTGTGTGGGAGCTGTAATTCTTTTGTATTAGCAATTGTGTCGGGTGGGTTCATGTGATGTGCCCCCCTTTTAGGCCAAACTATTGTCGAGTTTGGAGAAACAAGTCTGTCGTTGGTCGCGTAAGGCATCTCCTGTTCCTCCTATTTGGTTTGGAGGTGATTCAGATCTCTCGAATTTGAAATGCTCAACTGAGGCTTGATTGCTTAGTTACTTGCTACTCCTCCCCTTTGCACGTTGTATCAATTCGTCTAGACGAGGAGGCTCAAAAAAAAAAACTCGTTCCCTTCACCTCCTTTCTTCTCCATCGTGTTCTTCCTCTTCTCACTCTCTCCATCTCTCTATTATTTCTTCCACTTTTGTCAACAAGACATCCATTGTTTCAATGTAGCTCTACTTGCAACACAAGCTTGAAGACTTGTTGAAACTCCTGACTCACTTTGTGCGCAAGTGCTCAGAACAAAGTACTTCCCATCCGAGGATTTACTAAATGCTGAAATGAAGAAGGAAAGCTCCTTTACTTGGCAAAGTACATGGACAAGTATCCAAACAGAGAAAAAAGGCCATATATGACATGTGGGAGATGGAAATACAATTGATATTTGAGATGATGAATGGATCCCCATGTTAGAATTGTAATTAGACTCTAACCCCATACGAGACATATACATATGTAACTTATACATGTCATGATTATATAAATGGAGCACGTGCGGGGCTTTAGACACACGCACAAAACCCTAAACCTATTTTATTTCTTGGTATCAGAGTCGTGCCGCCACCACTTGAGACTCGACCGAGCCGCCGCCGCGATCCGCCTCCGCCGTCGCCGCCGCTCGAGTTCTACCGAGCCATCGCCACGATGGGCTCCTCCACGCTTCAGCTGTCTAGCGCGATTAACACCCTCGCTGCCTTGTCGTCCTCCTCGGTTCCTGTGGTCTCTTCCTATAGGATCTTCGTCCGACTAGACAACGACAACTTTCCCCTGTGGAAGGGGATCATGCTTCTGCACCTCTCCGGCAACTACCTCCACAGGCACCTCGACGCCGACGTCGCTGCCTCGGAGAAGACTCTCACCGAGGGGAACAATGACAAGGCCATCACCGTTGACAACCTCGAGTACCTCTGATGGTGGGTCCAGGACCAGAAGGTCCTGAGCATCCTTCTTGGCTCGATGGACGATGATATCGCCAGTCAGCTGATCGGCTGCAAGACGGCCGCCACCATGCGGAAGGAGGTCCACACCATGCATGGTGCTCAAAGCCGTGCCAACGTGCGTCACATCCGTCGTCTCCTATAGAGCACCAGGAAGGAGGAGATGTCGGCGGCAACCTACATGCACAAGATGAAGGGCTTCGCCGACTCTATGGCAGCCGCCGGTGCCCCCGTCACCGATGACGAACTCATCGACCACATCCTCATCGGACTTGGATTCGCATTCAACTCCATCGCTGCCAACTACAAGGCCGGAGACAAGTCCGTCGCGTACTCCGAGTTTTACTCTCATGTCTTGTCCTTTGAAGCGCTCCAGGCACAGCAGGCGTAGTCTGAGGGGTGGTCATCCTCGCTGAACGCCGTGATACGTCCTAACCCCGCCTACCAAGGCAGTGGCGCTCTGTATCATCCCGACGACAATGATGGCCAGGGCGGCCAATGGCGGCAATGGCAACGACCACAATGACGGCTACGATTACGGCCGGATGGGGCATAACAATGGCAACAACGACTGTAGCTGCTATGTTGGAGGTCGTAATGGCAGCGAGAACGGCGATCGTAGTGACGACGGTGGCAACGATGGTGGCCACAATGGAGGCGGCAACAGCGGTCAGCACCGCCAGAGACCCCTGATACATTGCAAATGTATCTATAATTTTTTATGTTCCATGCTTGGTTTTATCTACTTTCTTGTGTTTTGTCCACACTTTGGAGTACTTTTCATATGATTTCTTGGACTAACCTATTAACAAGAGCCACAGTGCCAGCTGCCTGTTTTCTGCTGTTTTTGGTTTCAGGAAGTTAGAAAATGAATATTCTCGGAATTGGACTGGACAAAAGCCAAAGTCACTATTTTACCGGGGGACACTTGGAGCCAGAATACGTGACAGAGAGGGGTTGGGGCCTGGCCGCACCACCTGGCCGTGTGGCCAGGCCTGGCCCGCGCCAGGGGGTGGTCTGGCCGCCCCAAGCACCCCCTCAGTCTCTCCTTCCGCCTATATATTGCCTCCGATACCAAAACCCTAAGTACCCGATCAAAATTCCACCAAAGAGTCTGTAGCCGCCGTCATCTCCATCCCTAGATCGGGAGGGATCTGAAGCTCTTCCCGGCACCCTGCCGGAGAAGGGAATTCACCCTGGAGGCCTTTTTCATTATCATGCAAGCCTCCGGTGTGATGCGTGAGTAGTTCATCTCTGGACTACGGGTCCATGTAGTAGCTAGATGGCTGATTCTCCTCCTTTGTGCTTTCATTTTAGATCTTGTGAGCTCTGTTCATGATCAAGATCATCTATTTGTAATTCTGCATGTTGTGTTTGCAGGGATCCGATGGATGTTGAGATGCTATTTCAGATTGATTATTGATTCTATCATGTCTTTGTTATTTGTGATCTTGCATGCTTTCCGTTGTTAGTAGCTATCTTGGCCAAGTAGATGCTAGCAACTCCAAGAGTTAGTATTTATGCTCGATAGTGGGTTCATGCCTCACGGTAACTGGGAAGTGATGTAAATCTCTAAGGTACTAGATGTGTTGTTGCTACTAGGGAGAAAACAATAATCCTTTGTTCATAGAACAATCGTATTGTTTACATTACACGCAATTTGTAATGCAATTATCTATTGCTTGCAACTTAATACTGGAGGGGGTTCGGATGATAACCTGAAGGTAGATTATTAGTCATAGATGCAGTTGGATGGCGGTCTATGTATAATGTTGTAATGCCCAATCGAATCTCAAAGGAGTCAAGATGAGTAGTATATGCTTTCTCGATGTTTGTCAATTGCCCCGCTGTAATTTGTTCACCCAACATGTTATCTATCTTAAGAAGAGCCACCTCTAGTGAACTATGGACCCCGGTCCTTTTTTACAATCAATCTACAATCAACTGTTTACTGCTTTGTGTTTACTTTCTGCAAACTATTACTTCTTTCCATTCGATACGTTTAATCCTTTGTTTTCAGCAAAGCCGGTGAGATTGACAACCTCATCGCAAGTTGGGGCAAAGTTCTGTGGTTGTGTTGTGTAGGTCTCCATGTTGCTGCTGGCACCGGTAGTACGCCCTGCCAACGTTCAGCTAGCTACACCTTTGGGGTGTTTCCTTGCTCCTACTGGTTCGATTAAACCTTGGTTTCGTACTGAGGGAAACTTGCTGATGTGCTCATCATACCTTCCTCTTGGGGTTCCCCAACGAGCTCGATATATTTTGAGCCAACAACCTTTTTTCTGGCGCCGTTGCCGGGGAGTCAAGGACATCTTCATAAGGGGAGTCCCTCATAACCAATCTCTTTACTTTGTTGTTTTTGTTTTGCTTAGTTTACTTTTTCTTTGTTTTCTTGTTTCTTTACCAAAAACACACAAAAAATAGTTTTACAAGTTTGCTTTCTTTATTGAAAACACAAAAAAAATTAGTCTCATACTTAAGTTGCCATTATGTCTAGCCTTGCTCCAATCACTATGTCACCCGAGGAAATGATTTTCACTTTTAAACAAGGAATTGAGGAGAGCTTCAAGGAAGCTTGGTCTAGAATCTCTGATCTACATGAAAAAACCGAGCCTAAAATGACTCAAAGCTTGTTTCTTAGCAGTTTTTACCTTGGAATTGCTCTTTGCTGTAGATATGCATTAGATGATGTTGTGGGAGGATATTTCCTCCAATGCAATGAGGATGATGCTATTAATGCTATAAAGAAATTGGTCTTTACTTACAACTTGCCTAGCAAAACTGATATTTCTTTCACAAACATATTTGCTAGATTGAACACTCTTCAGACCCGCACTACTAGCTTAAAAGATTATTATAACACGCTTAGAGAGCATCATAATTATGTGCCAATAAATTCTGAACAATCAAAGTGGCTCCCCACAGTAAAGATTGTTATAAATAATGAAACTTTTCAAGCTCGCTGTGATATCATGTCTGAATTTTGTCTTATGCCCAAAGATGTTTATGAATCTCTGAATCTTTGGGGGCTTTCTGAAGGAGGAAAAGAAATATCTCTTGCTAATAATGCTACAATATTACCTATTGGAATAGCTGAAAGAGTGTTTACAAAGATCCTTGGGAAAATGATTTTTACTGATTATCTTGTTATTGAATGTGTAGGAAAAGGACAAATTACACTTGGAAGGTCCCTATTAGAACTCTTTGGAGCCATAATAGATATGGGAAAAGGGACCATGCACCTTGCTTATCCACCAAACAATCATATGTTTCCCAAAGTTAAGAATAAAAGTAAGAAAGGTAAGGACAAGAAATCTGGTTTTAATGTTTCTTCGAACACTTGATCCTTTTTCTTGCTTCTTATGCCTAACTTAAAGGCGTTAAAGAAAAGTACTTATTGGGAGATAACCCAAAAGTTTTAGATGAGTCTTGGAAGTTATTAATTTAGTAATAACCGCTCCTTATCCTTTTTATTTGCTTTTTGTGCCAAGAGTAACCTCTAATGAGAGAGAAGTAATGACTAGGAAAGTTGCTGTCCTGAAACAGATTTCTGTGCTTCACCGTAAAATTTCGTGTAAAATCTCTGTACGTCCTTTTGAGGCGTGAATTTTTGTACTTCTGACCCAGGTTGTGATCTAACTTTAGTTAGTTCAACACTTTTTGATTTGAGCAACAGAAGGTCTTCGAAAAAATTCGTCTTTACCTACTGGTCTGTTTTGATAGATTTCTGCCATTTTCTGCATTTGCTTCTTGTTGGTTCCTTTTTGAGTTTTTTTTGGGGAATTGAGCTTTTTGAGGGAAGTGCTACAGTAGCTTGTGTTTTAATGGAAGTTTTATTGGTGTTAGAACTGAACCTTAAGACTTATTTATCTTGAGTGCACTAATGTTGCTAATAAAGATTGTGTGAAGTTTGTATGAAGGAAAAATTTCAAGTGTGTGGAAGGAATGAGTAATGAGATGAAGGATGGACTAAAGCTCAAGCTTGGGGATGCCACGCATGTCACCCCAAGAAATATCCAAGAAGTACAAGCGTCAAAGCTTGGGGATGCCCAAGGCATCCCCTTCTTCATCAATAAAAATCCCACGTTTCTTCCAAATGCTTCATTTTTATTGTTTCATGCATAATTGTGTTGTTCTTGGAGCGTCCTCTTTTTGGTTTTTGTTTTGGATTTTCGTTTGATTTGTTTGCTTAGTTTTCTGAATAAATTGGTTGGACCCCGCTTTCATACATTGGTTTTCAAATAGTTTGGTTTGGTTTGGAAAAGAGTAGGAAAGTTCATGCTTAAGTGGTAAAGAGAGCTTGTTTTTGACTGTGGCATATGCTTTGTCATGCCATGCTTGATATTGTTTTGGCTTTATGCTTAGTATTCTTTGATGTAGCATGAATTATTATAAACAATTGAGATTGCTTAATGTGCCTTGGATGAATCGTGCGTTGTTTTAGCATATTAAAGCATAGTATAGTGGTATTCTCCTTTGATGCTTTATTTGGGTTGACTTGGCGCATGCTCACACCATGTTATGACTATCCAAAGTCACCTTAGCCTTTATGATCCTTTAGTTTTCAACTTGTAGTATCACTTTATGCTTTGATCAATGATGTTTTGTCGCTCTACATGATTATGGCTATTATTGCTCTCTTAGTTTGTCGCTCCCAGTCTTTTGCTAGCCTCCACAATCAAGTATGAGTTCCACTCATGCATCCAACTCCTTAAACCAAGTTATTCCAAAGAGTCCACGATACCTACCTACTAGCATATGCTATTCCAAGTATATTCATGCTTTTGTTTACCTTACAAATTAAATTTGTTATGAGAAAACTAGTGATTAAAGCTCTCACGAACTTGATGGCACACTTTACTTTTTTGCATTTAATAAACTTGAACCATTGGGTCCTTCTTTGTTGCGTATATGCTTGCGCTTTATAAGTTGAAGTTAGCAGAACCATGTATCATGGGGAACGCTTTCAACATTGCACCTGTACTTTGTACCCCGTTGATATCATGTTCTTTTGCTTATGGATCCCGGTAGTGTGAAATAAAAGTGGAACTTGTAAGATCATGGAGTTTGTATGTGTGTTAGAGAAACGCCTAGGCCGCTAGCCTAAGCCATGCCTAATCATGGTGGAAACTTGCAGCATCACCATAATGAGCACTCTATGAAGCATCCTCAATAAAAACCTACGCAAATAGCAAATAAAAAGATCGCTGAGATGCTCATTGTCTGTTTGCCTTGTCATTTTGATTGTGGGATAGCTCCTGTATCATGTGCAAGGGGTTCCCCATTGGCGGTTCTTTATGATACATATGTACTTACAATGACAAGAGCTTACTTGTGACTAAAGTTGAGTAGCATGAGGTTCGGTCTTCGTAAGTAAGGGGCATGAGATTTCGGTTTATAACTTGTCAAGCATATCCTCTTAGTTGTGTCACTTTAACCTTAATAACCTTCAAGATGCTTATGATAGGGGCAATGAGAGCTGAAAGCTATTAAGTACCATAATTTTTGGAAGCTATTTATGAGACTTGAATCCCTACTTCCTTCTTTGAAGTCCCTTTCTTGCACTTATATATTGAGTCTCCACCTTATGTCTTTATGCACTTACTTTGAGAGCATAGTGGCCATTCTTAGTTCTATGGGCATTGTCCCAAGACTAGTTGATTGATGCATGCCTTGATATTGCTTGTTTTAAACTATTTGTATCTAGTCACTCTTATGAACTTTGAAGGTGTCCTATGCATTTATATTTGCTACTCTATGAGGGACAAGCTGAATGCTATTATGCTATGTTTTCTTTATGTGAAACAAACAAACGTCTTGCAAAGCATTGTTATTCATGAATCTTTTATCTGTGCCTTTTTATGTTGCAACATAGTTTCTTTGTCTTATTGCTAGAACTTTGTCTTTCATGTTATGATTGAAGTACTATGATCCCAGCTTCGAATGTTTTGCAAATACTTTGATCAAGTTTATGATGGTGCATGTCACCTAAAAAATTATTCTTTCTTTTTATCACTTACCTACTCGAGGATGAGCAGGAGTTAAGCTTGGGGATGTTGATACATTGCAAATGTATCTATAATTTTTTATGTTCCATGCTTGGTTTTATCTACTTTCTTGTGTTTTGTCCACACTTTGGAGTACTTTTCATATGATTTCTTGGACTAACCTATTAACAAGAGCCATAGTGCCAGCTGCCTGTTTTCTGTTGTTTTTGGTTTCAGGAAGTCATAAAATGAATATTCTCGGAATTGGATGGGACAAAAGCCAAAGTCACTATTTTACCGGGGGACACTTGGAGCCAGAATACGAGACGGATAGGGGTTGGGGCCTGGCCACACCACCTGGCCGCACGGCCAGGCCTGGCCCACGCCAAGGGGTGGTCTGGCCTCCCCAGGCACCCCCTCGGCCTCCCCTTCCGCCTATAAGATGCCCTCGGGACGAAAACCCTAAGGACCCGATCAAAAATCCACGAAAGAGTCTGTAGCCGCTGTCATCTCCATCCCTAGATCGGGAGGGGTCTGAAGCTCTTCCCGGCACCCTTCCGGAGAGGGGAATTCACCCTAGAGGCCTGCTTCATCACCATGCAAGCCTCCGGTGTGATGCGTGAGTAGTTCATCCTTGGACTACGGATCCATGTAGTAGCTAGATGGCTGGTTCTCCTCCTTTGTGCTTTCATGTTTAGATCTTGTGAGATCCGTTCATGATCAAGGTCATCTATTTGTAATTCTGCATGTTGTGTTTGCGGGGATCCGATGGATGTTGAGATGCTATTTCAGATTGATTATTGATTCTATCATGTCTTTGTTATTTGTGATCTTGCATGCTTTCCGTTGTTAGTAGCTATCTTGGCCAAGTAGATGCTAGCAACTCCAAGAGTTAGTATTTATGCTCGATAGTGGGTTCATGCCTCCGTAACTGGGAAGTGACAGAAATCTCTAAGGTACTAGATGTGTTGTTGCTACTAGGGAGAAAACAACAATCCTTTGTTCATAGAACAATCGTATTGTTTACATTACACGCAATTCGTAATGCAATTATCTGTTGCTTGCAACTTAATACTGGAGGGGGTTCGGATGATAACCTGAAGGTGGATTATTAGTCATAGATGCAGTTGGATGGCGGTCTATGTATAATGTTGTAATGCCCAATCGAATCTCAAAAGAGTCAAGATGAGTAGTATATGCTTGTATGCTTTCTCGATGTTTGTCAATTGCCCCGCTGTAATTTGTTCACCTAACATGTTATCTATCTTAAGGAGAGCCACCTCTAGTGAACTATGGACCCCGGTCCTTTCTTTTACATTCAATCTACAAACAACTGTTAACTGCTTTGTGTTTACTTTCTGCAAACTATTACTTCTTTCCATTCGATACGTTTAATCCTTTGTTTTCAGCAAAACCGGTGAGATTGACAACCTCATCGCAAGTTGGGGGCAAAGTTTTGTGGTTGTGTTGTGTAGGTCTCCATGTTGCTGCTGGCACCGGTAGTGCGCCCTGCCAACGTTCAGCTAGCTACACCTTTGGGTGTTTCCTTGCTCCTACTGGTTAGATTAAACCTTGGTTTTGTACTGAGGAAAAACTTGCTACTGTGCTCATCATACCTTCCTCTTGGGGTTCCCCAACGAGCTCGATATATTTTGAGCCAACAACCCCGCTGCCAGTTCTGCAGCATCTAGGGGCATGAGGCCGCAAACTTCCGCAACCGTTTTGAATCCAACTACCAGCCTCCGTAGCAGCAGCGAGGCGACAACTCTGCCACGACACACTCCAACAACAACAACCCCTGGATCATGGATTCAGGAGCGACTGATCACCTGACGAGCGAGCTGGCACGTCTCCGCACCCACGAAGGCTATGATGGGATGGATCAGGTTCAGGTGGCCAATGGTGTAGGTCTGTCAATTTCTCATATTGGTCATTCACTTTTAGCTGGTTCATCTCTTCATCTTAAAAATATCCTCCATGTGCTAGATGCTCATTTAAATCTCCTATCAGTCTGTCGTCTAGTTTGTGATAATTACGTGTTTGTTGAATTTCACCGTCATTTATTTTGTTTTAAGGACAAGGCCACGGGGAGGGTCCTTCTTCTAGGAAGGAGTCATGGTGGATTATACCCCATCCCGTTCGTCGGAGCGTCGTCTTCATCGCGTCATGCGTTGGCCAGTGTCACTTCCCAACATTGGCATATGGTGGATTATATCCCATCCCGTTCGTCAGAGCATCATCTTCATCCCGTTCGTCAGTACCATAATTTTGCATATGAACCATAACGCATTTGTATGGGGATGTTCGGTTACCAACATGGTGGTGGGTAGGCTGCATCAAAAATGAATCATTTACTTTGCACTGCTTTGGTTACATGCTTCACATGCAAGCTGGCATGCTAATTAAAGCAGTGTTGTGCCAGGACAAGTAAGAATCCTCACGCGTGGGAAAGATTTACTCCTTCAATGCCAAGTTGCACGTTTCTCCCATAATGCCAGCACAAGCAAACAAGACAACATTAATTTTACCAACCCCCACCAACCCCACACAGACGTTTCCTCGCCGTTTTCACTTACGGAGCCCACCAGGACCCACATCATTTTACCGCATGGGATCTCTAAAAATGTGTCTAACCAAATACACCTTCTATCATTTCTCGTATGGTATTTCATTCTACTAAGTGCGTATTAGTATAGTTGCAAATAGAAATCAATATAATTTTATTTATTGGAATGATACGTTCTATATATGTCATGCTTTTTTCCTCATGAACCCTGCTATCCAAATTAGCTAGACAATCAGTAGTATTGATTTAATGCAAACTCGACCCGCCGTATGACATGGCCACTATGCGCTTACCATGCCTAGCACGACATGGCCCACTAGGGACCGTTAGTGAATGGGCCATGTTGTGCTAGCACCGGGCACGATAGTGATAACTGGACACGACCTTTAAGCTTATCGAGTCAGCACACGACATGCTAGGAAATGTAGGGCTGTTTTTATTGGGCAATAAGTAGAGCCAGGCCGAAAACAAAAACTTTTCTGCTCCGATGAGACTCTGGCGAGCCAGTCCAAGGTCTGGCCAAGGTTAGAGGCAATAGTCCGCACCTATCGATGCGCGGTTGTGGAAGCTGATGAAGTGTGCCGTGGTGGTGCCACACGTTCCCCTTCATCTTTTCCAGCTCCGACGAATAGCTTGATCCTAGGACCTCCGAGTCATCAGCTCTGGTGCTCCTCCTCCTTCCGCCTCCAACTCCACCGCCCAATGCCGACGAGCACTGCAGGTGCAGTGCCTCTGCTGTCTCACACACGTACAAGGTGGAACAACGGAAAGTGAGGTGCTAGCCTCGGTCTTGCGGCCACGGTACAGGAAGGTGGGAATGGCCAAGTCTAGCAAAACCCTCAGGTCGAAGCATTAGATTATCGGTATGTTGGGTCCGTAGCATAGAAAACAAAATTTTCCTACGATGTGAACTACTAAGCACCAAGATCTATCTACCTTGATACAATCAACGGGTGGATATACATCCATAGAGAACATACCCTTGAAGAGCGACAAACCGTTGTTAATGAAAACTGATTTCGTGGATGATGTAGTCGTATAGTTGCCGATCTCAAGATCGTGATGAAGTCCAGCAAGTCCAGCACCACAAAGCAGCGGTGCATCCGTGATCACACACACGTCCGGTACCCTAACAACCTCCGCGTCCTTGCTCCAGCGATGCAGCGGAAGCAGCAACTCCTTTCATACAAAGCCACCGGGAACATGTATCTTGCTAATCCGAGACCATGGGGAATAATTTCTATAGGGAGAGAGTGATCCTTCACGAGGAGGTGTGTAACACCCCAAAACTTCTAATCAAGATTATCAAGATCTAATCACCCAATTTAGGGTTAACAAAAACTTTTATTAAGAAAATGAATATGAATACATGTGTGTTTGCATTAGTGTAGATTTGAGTGCTTATGCCATGCTTGATTGTTGCCAATGATGTGAAATGGTTTAAAGGTGAATACTACATCATCTCCCATCGTCAGCATTACTGTGACTCTGAAGATGGAGCCCACTACTATGCTTATTTTTGCTGCTTGTTTGTATTAAGACTGGATCATGAGATCCCTTATTTGTGTAAGACCTTATTATGGTTTGTAATGGATGATGTACTGTGATATCCCATCTGTTATGTCTCGCAAAAATGGTAATCCTGGGATTGCGATGTATGGCATAACATGCATCTGGGATTAAAATTTCGGGTGTTGACAAGGTGTGAGAGTGGAGGAGGAGGAGGTGCTCCTTTTATAGGGGAGGGGGCTTCCCACGGGGGCCGGCCATGTGTGTGCCCCCACCTCTCCCTCATTCATGTGGGTGGATCTCCCACTCACATAAAAAAACCTCCACTCACATGTCCACTCACATGCATTAAATTTCCATCAAATTTAATGCAACTCTCATTTAATAAAACTCTTTTATTTATTTATTTTATTAAGAATTTTGTTAATTACTTTAATTAACAAACATTCACATAAAACCCCCTGCAACATTTCAATATCACATGCAGAACCAGTTTCTGCAATTTCATCCGAAACAATTTCGGTTTCCATCGAAATGATTCCAGCACTTTCTTAATCTTTACCTGAAACACATTGATCCTAAATGGTTTCGGTATCCCTTAAGTGTGTCACCCTATGGTTCACGAATAATGCAGACATGATCGAGACCCCTCTCCGATAAATAATCAACAACGGGACCTGGAGATCCGTACTGACTCCTACACATTCAACAATGACTCCTGTGATCGTGTGAACCTTTAGCGTTTGTAACTAAGTCCCTTTGTCTCGCGATATATTACATGCCCGTGGTTCGATCATCGGTATCCCCATACCTAGTTTGATCTCGTTACAGACAAGTACTCTTTTCTCATTCTCGTAATATAACATTCTAGTGATCTCATCACTTGCTTGTAAGCTATCTCAATGTGATATCACCGAGAGGGCCCAGAGTATATCTATCCATGATCGGGATGGACAAATATCACTCTTGATCCATGTGCCTCTACATAACACCTTCGGAGTATCTGAACCCACATTTATTGTCATCCTGTTACGGTGTGACATTTGATGTTATCAGGTTACTCTTCCGGTGTTAGTGATTGACATGATCTCATGGTCTAAGGACTAAAGTTACTTTGTATGATGCCATAGCAATTTTAACACAATGACTTTTATCGTATTGCTATTCTTCAGATGAATGTTCATCACACCATTCAACCAATGTTGTGACCTTGTTATTAACAACATCCAATGTCCATGATCAGGTAACCTTGATCATCTTGTTAATCAACGAGCTAGTTTATATGAGAGGCATAACTAGGATCTCTTTATTTGTTTGTTAAACACACATGTATTGATGTTTCCAATTAATACAATTATAGCATGCAAAAAAAACATTTATCATAAACATGGAATAAGATAATAACCACTTTATTATAGCCACTCGTGCATATTCCCTTCACGGTTCGCCGCCACCCACCTTCCTTTATATAGGTGAGTAGGTGAGGGCACACAACGCTTGTGTCCCTCTATCCTAAACCCTAACCCTAGTCAAAGTGGGCCCAACCCATTGACATGTGGCCCTGTCCGAGAAAGTCCAACTTTCCAGCTTGTGAAAGTCGAATCATTATCCGTCCAATTCCACTCTCTTAAGTGTGTGATCCCACAGGCTTATGGTAAGCCAGACGTAGCTCAATAGTCTTTAAATCAAAGCTAAAGTTGATAATCTGTAGCAGCTGTTTGTTGGCTTGTGTATTAACAAGCTCGTTGGGGAACCCCAAGAGGAAGGTATGATGAGCACAGCAGCAAGTTTTCCCTCAGTTATGAAACCAAGGTTTAATCGAACCAGTAGGAGCAAGGAAACACCCCAAAGGTGTTGCTAGTTGAGCCTTGGCAGTGCGCACTACCGGTGCTAGTAGCAACATGGAGACCTGCACAACACAACCACAAAACTCTGTCCCCAACTTGCGATGAGGTTGTCAATCTCACCGGTTTTGCTGAAAACAAAGGATTAAACGTATCGAATGGAAGGAAGTAATAGTTTGCAGAAAGTAAACACAAAGCAGTAAACAGTTTATAGATTGTATGTAAAAGAAAGGACCGGGGTCCATAGTTCACTAGAGGTGGCTCTCCTTAAGATAGACAACATGCTGGGTGAACAAATTACAGCGGGGCAATTGATAAACATCGAGAAAGCAATACATGCATATACTAATCATCTTGACTCCTTTGAGATTCGATTGGGCATTACAACATTATACATAGACCATCATCCAACTGCATCTATGGCTAATAATCCACCTTCAGGTTATCATCCAAACCCCCTCTAGTATTAAGTTGCAAGCAACAGATTATTGCTTTACGAATTGCCTGTAAAGTAAACAATATGATTGTTCTATGAACAAAGGATTGTTGTTTTCTCCCTAGTAGCAACAACACATCTAGTACCTTAGAGATTTCTGTCACTTCCCAGTTACGGAGGCATGAACCCACTATCGAGCATAAATACTAACTCTTGTAGTTGCTAGCATCTACTTGGCCAAGATAGCTACTAACAACGGAAAGCATGCAAGATCACAAATAACAAAGACATGATAGAATCAACAATGATTGGGTACTTAGGGTTTTCATGCCGAGGGCAATATATAGGCGGAGGGAGAGGCCGAGGGGGTGCTAGGGTCGGCCATACCACCCCCTGGCGTGGGCCAGGCCTGGCCGCGCGGCTAGGTGGTGTGGCCGGCCCCCAGCCCTTCTCCGTCTCGTATTCTGGCATCTAGTGACTTCCGAAAAAATAGGCACTTTGGCTTTTGTCCCGTCCAATTCCGAGAATATTCATATTCTGACTTTCCTGGAACCAAAAACAGCAGAAAACAGGTGCAGCACGTGGCTCTTGTTAATAGGTTAGTCCAAGAAATCATATGAAAAGTACTCCAAAGTGTGGACAAAACACAAGAAAGTGGATAAACCAAGCATGGAACATCAAAAATTATAGATACATTTGCAATGTATCAACATCCCCAAGATTAACTCCTGCTCGTCCTCGAGTAGGTAAGTGATAAAAAGAAATAATAATTTTTGAGGTGACATGCACCATCAAAGACTTTATCAAAGTATTTGTAAAACATTCAAAGCTGGGATCATAGTACTTCAATCATAGCATGAAAGACAAAGTTCTAGCAATAAGACAAAGAAACTATGATGTAACATGGAAAGGCACAAACAAAAGATTCATGAATAACAATGCTTTGCAAGACGTTTGTTTGTTCCACATAAAGAAAACATAGCATAATAGTATTCAGCTTGTCCCTCATAGAGTAGCAAATATAAATGCATAGGACACCTTCAAAGTTCATAAGAGTGACTAGATACAAATAGTTTAAAACAAGGAATATCAAGATATGCATCAATCAACTAGTCTTGGGACAATGCACATAGAACTAAGAATGGCCACTATGCTCTCAAAGTAGGTGCATAAAGATAGAAGGTGGAGACTCAATATAATGGTGGAAGAAAGGCCTTTATAAAAGGAAGCAGGGATTCAAGCCTCATAAAGAGCTTCCAAAAATTATGGTACTTATAGTTTTCAGCTCTCATTGCCCCTATCATAAGCATCTTGACGTGATTAAGGTTAAAGTGAACAAACTATGGTGTACATGCTTGACGAAGTATAAGTTAGAAATCTCATGTCCCTTGAATACGAGGGTCGCTCCTCATGCTACTCAAGTTTAGTCACCGGTAAGTTTTTGTCATTGTAAGTACATGTGTATCATAGAGAACCGCCAATTGGGTACCCCTTGCCCGATGATACGGAAGAATCCCCATATCAAAATGACAAGGCAAGCAGACAACGAGCATCTCAGCAATCTTCTTATTTACCATGGGAATATGGTGCTTTTTCTCTCTTTCCTCTTTTCATAATCTTTTTTTTCTTTTTCTCTTTTTTCTCTCAATATAGGACTCTTTTTTTATAAGAAGAATGCTTCATAGACAGCTCATTATGGTTACGCTGCAGGTTTCCACCATGTCAGCATGGATTAGACCAGCGGCCCAGGTGTTTCTCTAACACATATACATAACTGCATGGACTTACAATCTCCCCTTTCATTTCACACCGACGACATCCATAGACAAAAGAGCATGATATCAACAAGGTACAAGTACCAAGTGCAATATTGAAAGCGTTCCCCATGACAACATGGTTCTGCTAATTCCCAACAAATAAGTGCAAGCATATACAACATAGACGACACAATGGTTCAAGTTTATTAAGGGCAAGAAAAGTAAAGTGTTCCATCAAGTTCGTGAGAGCTTTAATCACTAGTTTTCTCATAACAAGTTTAATTCGGAAGGTAAACAAAAGCATGAATATACTTGGAATAGCATAAGCTAGTAGGTAGGTATGGTGGAATCTTTGGAATAACTTGGTTTAGGGAGTTGGATGCATGAGTGGAACTCATACTTGGTTGTGGAGGCTAGCAAAAGACTGGGAGCGACAAACTAAGAGAGCAATAATAGCCATAATCATGCAGAGCGACAAAACATCATTGAACAAAGCATAAAGTGATACTACAAGTAGAAAACTAAAGGATCATAAAGGCTATGGTGACTTGAGATAGTCATAACATGGTGTGCGCATGCGCCAAGTCAACCCAAATAAAGCATCAAAGGAGAATACCACTATACTATGCTTTAATATGCTAAAACAACGCATGATTCATCCAAGGCACATTAAGCAATCTCAATTTTTATAACAAGCCATGCTACAGCAAATAATACTAAGCATAAAGCCAAAACAATATCAAGCATGGCATGACAGAGCATAGGCCACAGTCAAAAACGAGCTCTTTTTTACCACATAAGCATGAACTTTCCTACTCTTTTCCAAACCAAACCAAACTATTTGAAAACCAATATATGAAAGAGGGGGTCCAACCAATTTATTCAGTAAACTAAGAAAACCAAGCAAACGAAAAACCAAAACGAAAACGAAAAAGAAGACGCTCCAAGAACAACACAACTGTGCATGAAACAATAAAAATAAAGCGTTTGGAAGAAACCTGGAATTTTTATTGATGAAGAGGGGGATGCCTTGGGCATCCCCAAGCTTTGACGCTTATACTTCTTGTATATTTCTTGGGGTGACATGCGTGGCATCCCCAAGCTTGAGCTTTAGTCCATCCTTCATCTCATTACTCATTCCTTCCATACACCTTAAAATTTTCCTTCAAATAAAACTTCACACAATCTTTATTAGCAACATTAGTGCACTCAAGGTAATAGGTCTTAAGGTTCAGTTTTAACACCAATAAACTTCCATTAGAACACTAGCTACTGAAGCACTTCCCTCAAAAAGCTCAATTCCCCAAAAGAACTCAAAAAGGAACCAACAAGAAGCAAATGCAGAAAATGGCAGAAATCTGTCAAAACAGACCGACAGATAAGACGAATTTTTTCAAAGACCTTCTGTTGCTCAAATCAAAAAGTGTTTAACTAACAAAAGTTAGATAACAACCTGGGGCAGAAGCACAAAAATTCATGCCTCAAACATACGTTCAGAGATTTTACACGAATTTTTACGGTAAAGCACAAAAATCTGTTTCGGGACATCAACTTTCCCAATCATTACTTCTCTCTCATTAGAGGTTACTCTTGGCACAAAAAGCAAATAAAAAGGATAAGGAGCGGTTATTACTGAAGTAATAACTTTCAAGACTCATCTAAACTTTTGGGTTATCTCCCAATAAGTACTTTTCTTTAACGCCTTTAAGTTAGGCATAAGAAGCAAGAAAAAGAATCAAGTGTTCTCAAATGAAGAAGCATTAAGAGCAAATTTTGTTTTCATAGGAGAGGCAAAAGAAATCTTCTCTCTCTTCTTAGGGAAGTGTTCTATACCTTTCTTGAGTGGGAGTTGATATTTAATGGTGCCTTCTTTCCTATCAATAATGGCACCAACAGTTCTAAGAAAAGGTCTTCCCAAAGTAATAGGACAAGAAGCATTGCATTCGACATCCAAAACATAGAAATCAACGGGGACATAAGCATTGTTAACCATAATAAGAACATCATTAATACTCCCCATGAGTTTCTTTTTAGCATTATCATCAAGTGGGACATTCAAATAACAATCTTCAAGTGGTGGCAAATCAAGCATATCATAAATCCTTCTAGGCATAATAGAAACACTACTATCAAGATCACATAAAGCTTTAAAATCAAAGTCATTCACTTTCATATTAATGATGGGCTCCCAACCATCTTCTTGTTTTATAGGAATAGAAGCTTTATGTTTCATCTTTTCTTCTTTAATCTTTATGAGAGCATCAGTAATGTGTTTTGTAAAGGCCATGTTCATAGCACTAGCATTAGGACTTTTAACAAGCTTTTGTAGGAACTTAATAACTTCAGAGATATTGCAACCATCAAGATCAAAATCAAATTTATCATTTAAAGTAGTAGAACTATTACTAGCCTAACCACTAGTGGTGGTGATAGTAGAAACACTAATGGTTCTAGCAATTTCATCTTCTCTTTCCCACTTAGCATGTAATTCAGCTAATAGTCTAATCTTTTCATCAATTCTTACTTGTATAACATTAGTAGCTGCAAAGGGATTATCATTAGTTTCAGGTTTAGCAGCCATTTTATTCAAAGAAGATTGAGCTTCAGCCAAAGATGTTATATTTCTTTCAGCATTAGAGAGTTTTTCCTCAATAGTTTTATTAAAAACAGTCTGTTTACTAATAAAGTCCTTAAGCATAACTTCAAGTTCAGAGGGAGCACTCCTATTATTGTTGTAGGAACTTCCATAAGCATTACCATTGTTGGGAGGATATGGCTTATAATTGTTGTTACCAAAATTATTCCTAAAAGCATTGGTGCTAAAATTGTTATTTCTTATAAAGTTCACATCAACTTGCTCTTCTTGAGCAACCAAAGAAGCTAAAGGAACATTATTTGGATCACTATGGGCTTTCCCATTAACAAGCATAGACATAATAATATCAATCTTATCGCTCAAGGAGGAGGTTTCCTCAACAGAATTTACCTTCTTACCTTGTGGAGCTCTCTCAGTATGCCATTCAGAATAGTTAACCATCATATTATCTAGAAGCTTTGTTGCAGCACCCAAAGTAATGGTCATAAAGGTACCTCCAGCAGCAGAATCCAATAGGTTCCTTGAAGAGTAGTTCAATCCTGCATAAAAAGTTTGGATGATCATCCAAGCAGTCAGTCCATGAGTGGGACAATTCTTAACAAAAGATTTCATTCTTTCCCAAGCTTGAGCAACATGTTCATTATCAGATTGTTTAAACTTCATTATTTCACTTCTCATAGATATAATCTTAGCAGGAGGATAGTATTCTCCAATGAAAGCATCTTTGCACTTAGTCCAAGAATCAATACTATTCCTAGTTAAGGAATTCAACCACTCTTTAGCTTTTCCTCTCAAGGAGAAGGGAAACAATTTCAGCTTAATAATATCACCATCTATATCCCTATGCTTTTGCATCTCACAAAGTTCAACAAAGTTATTTATATGGGCAGCAGCATCTTCATTACCAATACCAGAAAATTGTTCTCTCATAACAAGATTGAGTAAAGCAGGTTTTATCTCAAAGAAAGTATCTTTAGGCACATGTGGAGCAATAGGTGTGCTCATAGAATCATTGTTGTTGGTGCTAGTGAAGTCACACAACTTAGTGTTTTCAAGAGTAGTCATTTTTGTGTTTTCAAATAAGAAAGCAAACTAATAAAAATAATTTTGTGTGTGTTTTTGATAAAGAAGCAAGCAAACAAAGCAAAAAAGAAACTAAGCAAAACAAAAATAACAAAGTAAAGAGATTGGTTATGAGGGACTCCCCTTGTGAAGATGTCCTTGACTCCCCGGCAACGTCGCCAGAAAAGTTTGCTTGTTGGCTCGTGTATTAACAATCTCGTTGGGGAACCCCAAGAGGAAGGTATGATGTGCACAACAGCAAGTTTTCCCTTAGTTATGAAACCAAGGTTTAATCGAACCAGTAGGAGCAAGGAAACACCCCAAAGGTGTTGCTAGCTGAGCCTTGGCAGGGTGCACTACCGGTGCTAGTAGCAACGTGGAGACCTGCACAACACAACCACCGAATTTTGCCCCCAACTTGCGATGAGGTTGTCAATCTCACCGGTTTTGCTGAAAACAAAGGATTAAACGTATCGAGTGGAAGAAAGTAATAGTTTGCAGAAAGTAAAAGCAAAGCAGTAAACAGTTGATTGTAGATTGATTGTAAAAAAGGATCGGGGTCCATAGTTCACTAGAGGTGGCTCTCCTTAAGATAGATAACATGTTGGGTGAACAAATTACAGCGGGGCAATTGACAAACATCGAGAAAGCATACAAGCATATACTACTCATCTTGACTCCCTTGAGATTCGATTGGGCATTACAACATTATACATAGACCGCCATCCAACTGCATCTATGACTAATAATCCACCTTCAGGTTATCATCCGAACCCCCTCCAGTATTAAGTTGCAAGCAACGGATAATTGCATTACGAATTGTGTGTAAAGTAAACAATACGATTGTTCTGTGAAGAAAGGATTGTTGTTTTCTCCCTAGTAGCAGCAGCACATCTAGTACCTTAGAGATTTCTGTCACTTCCCTAGATTACCAGAGGTATGAACCCACTATCGAGCATAAATACTAACTCTTGGAGTTGCTAGCATCTACTTGGCCAAGATAGATACTAACAATGGAAAGCATGCAAGATCACAAATAACAAAGACATGATATAATCAATATTCAATCTAAAATAACATCTCAATATCCATCGGATCCCCGCAAACACAACATGCAAAATTACAAATAGATGATCTTGATCATGAATGGAGCTCACAAGATCTAAACATGAAAGCACAAAGGAGGAGAACCAGCCATCTAGCTACTACATGGACCCGTAGTCCAAAGATGAACTACTCACGCATCACACCGAAGGCTTGCATGATGATGAAGAAGGCCTGTGGTGAATTCTCTCGGCAAGGTGCGGAAGAGCTTTAGATCCTCCCGATCTAGGGATGGAGATGATGGACTACAAACTCTTTCGTGGATTTTTGATCGGTACTTAGGGTTTTCGTCGAGGGCAATATATAGGCGGAAGGAGAGGCCGAGGGGTGCTGGGTCTAGACCACCTGGGCTGGCTGGCCTGGCAGCTGCCAGGTGGTGTGGCCGCCCCCCAGCCCTTCTCCGTCTCGTATTATGGCATCTGATGACTTCCGGAAAAATAGGCACTTTGGCTTTTGTCTCGTCCAATTCCGAGAATATTCATTTTCTGACTTTCCTGGAACCAAAAACAGTAGAAAACAGGCAGCTGGCACTGTGGTTCTTGTTAATAGGTTAGTCCAATAAATCATATGAAAGTACTCCAAAGTGTGGAAAAAACACAAGAAAGTGGATAAAACCAAGCATGGAACATCAAAAATTATAGATACATTTGCAATGTATCAGCAGCCTCTAGAAAGACTTGCCGACTCCTAGTACCTGCAAGTGCCCTTAATGTGACGATCTGTTCTAGTGCATTTTCCTCACGATATTGGTGTAAAACCTCAGGGGATATTCTATCATCCAGTGTCGGTTTAACTCTCTTCTCTTGTTGTAGTGAGAACTGATTCCTTCTGGCTTCTCTAAGTCGAAGAACCTAGATCAACACTTGAGCCAGTAGTGCATGGTCATGCTTCCGAATCATATCACAAGAGTGGGCCTAGAGAATATTTCTTCGTGGTGGAGGGAAAAATTCCATCTTGGCTGATCCACATCACGTAGCTTGCTTTGGGGTCGGTCCAAAACCACCCTTATGACTCCTAGTTACGGTGAGTGAAAGATGGAATCAAAGACGGCTCTTTCACAACTCGGATCGTGCGATCCCCTTGGGTCTAAGGATTCCATTGTGTTAGTCGGAGCGTATGACGGTGTGCTCACGTCCAACTAACCTTTGGATCAGTCCGGCTATCGTACCTCTTCCGACTAGCCAATGCAAGATGGATAGCATCTCCATGCTCATGACACGTGAAACCTTGTCACCTTTTGACTTAAAAACTAGTCTCGAAAGTGGGTTTCCCTCCCTAACCTCAAATGACTAAGGACGAACTGGCTATAGATAGACGTAAGTACATGGTTACACACCTACAGCAATTGCAGTGTCATGTACAACTAGCTCTAAGCCACATTCCGGGTTACAAACACAAGGCGGAAAGTTAGCCTCTAGGGCATCATTCCTAACAGTTTTGGCATGGCGTGCCTGTTTCGGCCCAAATGCTTTAATAAATCTAAACAAATGCATAAAATATAAAAAATGTGGACAAGTGTTATATGGGATAAAAAGAGCTTTATTAACATATGCCTCATCAAAATCTTCCATTCCGACAAGGGAAAAGACTACAATTCATTAGAAGAGAAAAATAAAATTACAATGACTGCAACTAATTAGTTCCTTGCATCTTGCCTCTCGTGTGGCACGACATACTGATACAAATGACTAGTTCCACCTTCACTTGAATAGACTAACACATCAGTGCATATTTTGCATCTAGCTCTCCTTCTCTGGACATCTTGTTCATATAGACTAATGCATCAATCAACTTGAATAGACTACCGTATCAGTTCCACCTCCACTTGAATAGACTAACGCATCCATGTATATTTTGCATCTAGCTCTCCTTGGGTTACAAACATAAGGTGGAAAGTGAGCCTCTAGGGCATCATTTCTAACAGTCTCCCACTATAGTCGAACACTCGGGCCTCTCCAGGCCTGAGGCATCCCATTCCCATTGCTCTAACATGCGCCTCAAACTTGGGATGTGGAAGCGGTTTGGTTAACGGGTATGCAACATTTGTATCCGTGTGTACCTGGCATAGATTAATCTCTCCTTGTACGACAAACTATCGAAATACGTGAAATTTCCTGAGTATATGCTTATTTTTCTGGTGTGTTTGTGGCTCCTTAGCTTGTGCAATAGCACCAGTGTTATCACAGTACACGTCTAACAGACTGTACGAGCCGGGAACAATCCTGAGTTCCATCAAAAAATTTCTGATCCAAACTCCTTCCTTTGTTGCCTCTAAGACAACAATATACTTAGCTTCCGTAATAGAATCGACTACCGATTCTTGCTTGAAACTTTTCCATCTCACTGCACCTCCATTCACTATGAACACATACCTGGATTGCGAGCGTGAGTCATCCAGGTCGGTCTGAAAGCTAGCATCCATGTAACTCTTTACACCTAGCTCTTCCTCACCACCATAGTCTATGAATTCATCTTGAGTACGTCTCAAGTACTTAAAGATATTATTTACTCCTATCCAGTGGCTTTTGCCAGGATCTGACTGATATCTTCTCGCTACAGTTAGAGCATAGGAAACATCTGACCTAGTATATATCATCGCATACATGATCGATCCTACTACCGAGGCATAATGGGTCTTCTCTAGCTAACTTCGCTTATCAGCCAACACTGGGCATTGAGTCTTGCTAAGTCGGATTCTATGCACCATTGGTATGAAGCCCTTATTAGCCGAATCCATATTGAACCTCTTCAATAACTTATCTAGATATGCACTCTGACTCAAACCTATGAGCCACCCCGATCTATCTCTATAGATATTGATTCCCAGTATAAATCATGCCTCATCCAAGTCCTTCATTTGGAAATACCTTTCCAATGAATCCTTGGTTTCTTGCAACATTGGAACGTCATTTCCTACTAACAATATGTAATCTACATATAGTATTAGAAATGCAACTGAGCTTTCACTAAATTTATTGTATACACAAGAATCCTATTCACTTTTGATGAAGCCAAATGATTTGACCACTTCATCAAAGCGAATGTTACAATTCTAACTTGCTTGCTTCAATCCATAAATATATTTCTGAAGCTTGCAAACCTTGTTAGGACTAGCCAGATCGACAAAACCCTTGGTTTGCATCACATACACATCCTCGGTTAAATTTCCATTAAGGAAAGTTGTTTTGACATCCATGTGCCGTATCTCCCAATCGAAATATGCAACTAGTGCTAACATGATCCTAACCAACTTAAGCATCACTACGGGTGAGAAAGTCCCATTGTCGTCAACTCCTTGAACTTGCCAGCACCCTTTCGTGACAAGCTGTGCTTTATAGACGGAAATGTTTCCGTCTTGGTCAGTTTTCCTTTTAAAGACCCATTTGCTCTCAATGGATCTTGCAGCATCAGGCATATCAACCAAGTTCCAAAATTGATTGTATTCCATGGACTTTAAATCATACCTCATGGCTCCAAGCCAAATCATCACCGTCCAGTAGAAGTACTTCTCCATGTAATCTTGCTGATCTTCGTGGCTCTGGTGCATTTGCTGGATTGGGCACAACATTCGGCTCAACCTCGCTCCAAAGTTGTTGACTTGCCCTGAGTCAGAAAATCTTGAATTTCTTCGAGATGCACCCTATTCCCACTATCTTTTTGGCTGAGAAACTCTTTCTCCAAGAAGACACCATTTCGAGGGATAAACACTTTGCCCTCTTATCGGTTATAAAAATAGTAACTGAAAGTTTCCATAGGGTAGCCTACAGAAACTACTTTATCTCACTTGGGGCTGGGATTGTTGGATTGTAATATCTTGACAAAATCCTCACATCCCCAAATATTAAGAGAAGTCAAGGCTGCCTTCTTGCCCATCCACATCTCATGCGGTTTCTTTTTCTACCGACTTAGATGGTACTTTGTTTAGTGTATTGGCCGCCGTCTCTAGACAAAACCTGTAGAATGATAAAGGTAGATCCGTTTGAGTCATCATCGACCTCACCATGTCTAACAAGGTTTGGTTCCACCTTTCCGACACACCATTTCTCTGAGGTGTTCCCAACGGAGTGAGTTGTGGAATAGGTTCGATTCTGCCTTTTCGACACACTATTTCTCTGAGGTGTTCCCATCGGAGTGAGTTGTAGAATATTTCCATAACCCTTGAGATGGTCATCAAACTCATGGCTCATATACTCGCCTCCACGATCTAATAGCAGAAACTTGATATTCTTGATGAGTTGGTTTTGCACTTCACACTGAAACTCTCTAAACTTTTCAAAGGTTTTCGACTTTGATTTCATTAGGTAGACATAGCCATATCTACTGAAATCATCCTTGAAAGTCACAAAATACTCATAAACACCTCTAGATATCATGCTCATTGGACCACACATATCACTATGTACCAGCTCCAGCAAGCCGGACGCCCTCTCACAACTCTTTGCGAAAGGTGTCTTTGTCATCTTACCCAATAAACAATATTCACATGTATCAAATGGCTCCAAGCCAGACGAATCCAGGAGTCGATCACCCTGGAGCTTATGCATGTGTTTCCAGTTGATATGACCAAGACGACAATGCCATAGATAAGTAGAACTAAGATCATTCGGCTTGAACCTTTTAGCATTCAAGTTATATATTGACTTAGATTCAAGATCAAGCACAAAAATTCCAGCTTGGGTAGGTGCATAGCCATGAAAAACATTATTCAATTAGAAGGAACAACCATGGTTCTTAATATTCGACTCATGACCCTGCTCCAGCAAACATGAGGCGGAAATGCTTATTATAGACATATTTCCTTCCATATAGCATACTTTTCGATCTTATTCATCTTCAACCTAGTTGTTTTCCTACTTTCTTGCTTCTTGATGTTGTGTGCATCGATGATATCGGCTAACACCAACTCAATTTTCCCCTTCTCTTCCACATCCCTTTCCATTTTTCCATTGATGGTTTTCATTGCTTGCTCCATCATTCGGATTGTCTCATGAGCTAGCCTTTGCTTCTCTTCCATCTTCCTCAGTTCTTCACTGGTCTTCCTCAATTCTTCATCTGTATCCCTCTTCTCCTCCCTTGTAAAGTATAATTCTCCCAGGACAACGATTTTTGTGTCTAGACAATGTTGAAAATGAACAAATCCATCACGAATATACCGTAGTCACAGGTTGATTCCTAGCAAAAATTATTGAATTGGGAAAAGCTCGACACATGCATCCAAAATTTCAAAACAAATAGAATTAGAGAGACGAAAGCTAGAAGCTTAGTACCTCATCTATCGAGGAAGAGTAGTTCCCAAGGTTGACGAGGATCTCGCTGTCATCCATTGTCCTAACCATGGCGACATGTATGCAGGCAGTGGAGATCTGAGGCACGCCGATGATTGGACGTCTACGACACCTCGTGGCAGTGAGATCCAGATGTTGGGGTGCTCGATCTAAACCATGGCCAGTGGATGGTGATGGGTTGGGTCAGCCGGTGGCGGTGGTTCTGGAGGGAGAAGAGAGAGGGTGCGGGGCAGAAAGGGGGCATCCGAAATGCAAGGAGGAAAGAGAGGAAGAAGGGTCTAGCTAGGTCATAAAGAGGAGAATTTGGACCCTCCGGATAATAATCGGATGGTCAAAATGCTCTTTTGGATTACTTCAATTTTCATCTATTTGTTTGGATAAATGTTGTATTAATGCATGTTTATTCATATTTTATTACTTGTGGATATTAATTTGCCTTATTTTGCATATGTACCATGGGTGGATGTACCTCAGGAATCGTGTGAACGATGTGTACATCGACAGTGTCAAGGAGTTTTTGAACACAGCTGAAATAAATGCACTTCATACAAAGGACCCGTGGATACTTTACCAGTGCTGTGACTATAAAAACATCCAGAGTTTTCAAGCACTTCACATATTCAGACACATTTTATCAAAAGGGGATTCATGGCAGGTACGATTATTGGATCCACCACAGAGAAGTACGACAAAGTACATATGAGGAGTGTGATGCTTATGAGGAGGGTGATGCTAATGAGGAGGGTGATGCTTATAAGGATGCCAACTGACGAGGTTTAATCTCGTCAATGCCCATTGTTATGGACTTGGGTTTTGGAGAAGATGGGGATGCTGGAGATCGTGGCACGGTTAACAGACAAGCAACCAGGGGACACGAGATTTACCCAGGTTCAGGCCCCCGGAGGGAAAACCCTACTCCTGCTTGTCTGCTCTTTGATTACGGCGGAACCGAAGGTTACAGGGTGCGCAGATTCGATCTGGCGTGGATGCGTGTGCGAAAGTATGAGTCGAGTTAGATCTGTAGATCTATTGTGGTCTAGTCTATCGGGGGGGTGCGTAGCGTGTATAGGTCGTGTCCTCCTCGTTGGACCCTCTTAGCCTTTATATATGGGGAGGCTAGGTCTCAGGTACCGATACGAGTAGGTTACAAGTTGTATTCAAACTCTAGTCTTGAGGTTTCCGTGTCTTGTGCGCTTGAGACTCCGTGTCCATATGGGCTTCATAGCAGCCGAAACGTCATGAGCATCGTGGACCTTGGTAGGTCATCGAGTGGGCCTTCTGTTGAGCTGGACCAGGTATACTAACATCGGGTACCAGTAGGGCATATCCATGTCAGTAGCCCCCGAGTCTCCATCCGAAACGTAGATTCGGGTGGAGACTTAGTTGTCTTGAACCTTGTATTTGGATGTCGGAGTCGAAAGTTGTGTCGAGTGCGAAGCACTTCACCCGGAAGTTCATCGGGTCAGCTGAATTTGTTCGGCTGTTGTAAAGGAATCGACATCGTGGACGTAGTCAACACAATGGACTATAGGGTGCGCGACCAGCGCTCCCTATGGGAGTAGCCCCCCGAGTGTCTGTTCGAGTCGTAGACTCGAGCAGAGACTTTAATTCAGCCATTGTTTGCTTCAGGTCCGTAGGACACAAAAAAATTTCGGATGCTTGAATCAATCCTCCCTATGGGAGTAGCTCCCGAGTCCGTAGTGGAGTCGTAGACTCGGCATAGGACTCAAAGATCTTGTGTGTGCGCGACCAGCGCTCCAGTTTGGAGTAGCCCCCGAGTGTCTGGCGGAGTCGTAGACTCGGGCAGAGACTCGAGTCTTGTATCGTGCAGTTATAGTTGACAATCTCGTGGGCGTACCGCTGACCCGGAAGTACATCGGGTGCGCGACCAGCGCTCCTGATAGGAGTAGCCCCCGAGTGTCTAGTCGAGTCGCAGACTCGAGTGGAGACTCATGCGAGGAGGGACCACTGATCCGGAAGTGCATCGAGTCAGCGTCTCATGCATAAGACCACCATATTTCCATCAACTGATTACGAGGTTCATCAAGCAAATGACATGCCCAATACATCGTCACAAGTTAACACAGAAGATATTGAAGAAGACAATGTGAGTCGGATGTTGTGGGAGTTTAAAGAAAACTGTGAGGATCAGAAAATGTACAATAAATATGCTTGCATGATCGAAGACTCGGAGAAACCAATGTACCATGGGTGTAATCCACACTACATAAAGTTAGCTACTATGCTAGAACTGATGAAGATGAAGCAAATGTTCGGATGGTCAAATAAGAGTCTAACCAAGTTATTAACATTCTTACAAGACTTTTTGAAGGAAACCACATGCCAAATAGTTGTATATTGTGTATGTTCGGGAATGGAGGTTTAGAGAATACATGCATGTAGAAATAATTGTATATTGTACCATGGTGATGCCTACATCAATTTGTGTGAATGCTCGGTGTACAAATTTCTAAGGTTCAAGGTTCCGAAGGTTGAGGCAGATGATATGGCAGATGACAGCAACAATGAGGATGGCATGGACACTGATCAGGGGAGAAATAAGAAACGAAAAAAACGGGTAGGAAGGACATCCCGATAAAAGTGTGTTGGTACCTGTCTATTATTCCTCATTTGACATGCTTATATGCAAACCCGGATACGACAAAGCTGATGTGTTAGCACATAGAGGAGCGCATTCAGGATGACATGCTCAAACACCCTGCCAACTCTCCACAATGGAGAGACGTCAATAGGTTGAAGCCTTTGGGTTGAGATGGTGATCATTTTGGAGATGATCCAAGAAATGTGAGGTTTGCACTGAGCACTGATGGAATGAACGTGTTCGGCAACTATAATATCACCCACAACACCTGACCCGTGAATCTCATCATGTACGACCTTCCTCCATGGTTATGCATGAAGCCAAAGTATATCATGCTTGCAATACTAATCCAGGGCCCCAAGCAACCTAGCGATAACATTGATGTGTACCTTGCATCTTTGGTGGAAGATTCAAAACTTTTTTGGATTGAAGGAGTAAAAATATATGATACACATGAGAAGAAAATTTTATCCTAAGATGCATGTTGTTCATAACGATCAATGATTATCCGGCCTATGGGAACTCCTCCGGCTAGGCTATAAAAGGGACCTATACGTGTGTCTAGTGCCTAGACAAGACAACAAGTTTGTATTTGCATGAGTGTAAGAAAATGGTGCACATGCAAAATTGAAGGTTTTTTCCAAAGGGTCATAAATATCATACCACGAAGAATTTGTTTGATAACACTTATGAGAAAGATTTGGCTCCTCCAATTTTAAAAGGTAGGTAGATCTATACTCATCTTAAACAATTAAAAGTTTTGGTTCCATTGTTATCCTAGTCGTGGTTATAATATCCATGTCCGGGTTTTTTAAATGCGCGAAGTAGTTGTTACTCTAAGCATTATTGTGTATGTTAGTAATATGTATGTGACAATTGATTGCATGCTATATGTTGTTTGCATGAGAAATAGATTGTACAAAATAAAAGTGGACAAGATTAAAACGCATCTTCAAAATAACACTGGCATGGTTAGTGAATCTCCAAGGTATCTCACCAGCACAAAGCTTTGATCAATATATAATTAACAACAAAGGAGACCTTAAACAGTTTATAATTGAAACCGCCTCTAGTCAGATATATGTTCGAGGTGGCCAGAATTAATAACCGCCCAAGTTACTAGTTTTCGAGATGGGTGGTATAACGGTCCGCCTCAGGATGCTCCTGGAGGCGGTTCCTTTTTATGAACGACTCTAGTTCAAAATTCTAGGGATATGGCTACTATTTACCTTCATCTTAGGTTTCCTTTAGAGGCATTTTGTTTTAACGACCGGTTGAGGTGGAAGTAGTACTAGAGATGGTGTTCATTTCTAACCGTCTGAGGATGTTATTAGAGGCAATCATATAATAACGATCGCCCGAGGTTGCTGAACACAGCCGATTGTTTCTATTTTAGGGGTAAACCGCCTATAGGCACCATCTCTAAGTAATGAGTTTGTACTAGTGTAATGTGACCTTGCATAAATCTAGGATTGTCGCTAAAGGGTTCTGCCAAGTACAAGGAGTTGACTAGGATGAGATTTTCTCGTTAGTAAGAATTCTTAAGTGTGTGTGGATTTTATTAGCTATCTCTACCTACTATGATTATGAAATCTGCTAGATGGATGTCAAAACTGCTTTGTTAAACATAAACTTGACGGAGGATGTGTACATGACACAACCCGATGGTTCTGTTGATCCTAATGATGCTGAAAAGGTATGCAAACTTCAAAGTACAATCTATGTCATGAAGCAAACATCAAGGAGCTAGAATAAACGGTTCAATGAAGTAATCGAATGGTTTGGTTTCATGGAGAACTATAAGGAAGCTTGCGTATATCAGATGGCGAGTAGGAGCACAAAGGCATTTCTGATACTTTATGTGGATGACATATTGTTGATCGAAAATGATATAGAATTTCTTAGCACAATAAATGAGTCGTTGAAGAATAGTTTTTCGACTTAGGTGAAGCCACATACATGTTGGGTATTAAGATCTATAGAGATAGATCCCGACGCCTTATTGGGCTAAGCCAGAGCATGTACATTTACAAAGTTTTGAAGAGGTTCAACATGGAAAATTCCAAGAGGGGATTTACTCATGGCACATGGGACTAAGCCCAATAAGGAACAGTGTCCAAGGACAGTTGTCGAGCGCGTCACCATGAGTAAGATTGCATATGCATTAGCTATTGCATCCATTATGTATGTCATGATAAGTACAAGGCCAGACGTGTCACTTGCATTAAGCCTTTGTACAAGATACCAAAGTGATCCTCGAATGAATCACTAGGGTGCGGTTTAAAACATATTGAAGTATCCAAGAAGGACAAAGCATTGGTTCTAGTATTTGGTGGTGAATATGACCTCATTGTAAAGGGTTACGCTGATGCTAGCTTCAACATAAATACATATGACTTCAAATCTCAATCTAGTTTTGTCTTCATAGTGAATAGGGGTGCAATAAGCTAGAAAAGTTCCAAGCAAAGTACTATTGTGGATTATACAATGAAAGCAGAGTATATGGCTGCTTCACTGGATGAAAAGGAGGTCTATTGGATTAATAAGTTTGTAACCGAACTGGGTGTGGTCCTTCTGCGTTGAACCCCATCGACATCTACTATGCCAACAGTGGAGTTGTGGCTCAGGCGAAGGAACCAAGGTCCCACCATAATTCCAAGCACATCGAGCGCAAGTATCATCTCATTCATGACTACACTGAGATAGATCATTTGCGTATCATTAAAATTCACATTGATCTGAATGTGTCTGATCCATTGACAAAGGCCCTGTCACTAGCTAAACATGAAGAACACCATAGTGCGATCGGTGTTAAAATGCTTGAGCTTATGTAACTAGTTTTGACTTTAGTGCAAGTGGGAAATTGTTGTCAATATGCCTTAGAGGCAAATAAATGTTTATTTCTATTCCCTTATTCAAAATTATAGTTTATTATTTATGCTATAACTGCTTTGTGTCTTAATTATGAGAATCAAAGGAAAACTAAGTAGGACGTGTAGAGGTATAAACACCAAGTGTTCATGGTCTCATGGGAATTACTAGCTCGTTGTCAAATATGATCAAGTTTCCTAGATCATGGTATAGTTATTATAATGAGGATACCATGTGACAATGAGAGCTTGTTATGACTTAAAAGGATGCTGAACCGAACCAGGTCAAAACGATCTACTAAAAGATTAATGTCATCATTCAGTTGTTGGTATATTGGTGCTGCTGTCATATCACTTAGTTCTTTGACCATGAGGATATCAATTGCCCTTCATAGTAGAAGGCTTGTCTTGATTTATTTAAAATGTATCCTTTAAGCGAGCGACAATAAAGGGTACTTCAGATATGTTGGAAACTATGACTAGGCACAAGATAGTCCGAGATCACATTTTCACCTCCATCAATGGAGATATCTATTGGACCCTTCTCGATATTATGGTATCACCATTACATATGGCAAGACATAGGGTGATAAGACTCATCACATACCGGAATATGCGAACGACAGAAAGAATGACAAACCAGTAATGAGATCAACATGGTATAATAATCAAGAGTTGTGTATTACGAGGATACTAAATTATCTTACCTCAGGATTGTCGTGTATCGTGATGGAAAGGTATAATATTGACATAAATAGGTTCATTCTATTATTTCTTGATTATGCGGGAATCACGAAGGGTATCCAGATCCCGTTGTCGATTATTGTCCAGAAAGAGTTCTACGGGCATGACCACATAATACCGAACCTACAGGATCATAGTCTTAAGGTATCTTGTTCTATAGAGTGAGTAGAAAATGTATGTGAGTGATAGATGCTCTGGATACATTTTAGATCATCGAAATAAATCTAAGGAGAAAACAGAAGAGTTTTGGACTTACAGAATAGTTCCAAGAGGGAATCGTATGTTGAAGTGCAGCCCCAGAAGCGGGTGGCGCCTGGGCTGCCCATGGCCCACCTAGGGGTGGCACGTGGGGGTTCAAGACACATCAGGTGTGGTACCTAGGACTCCCATGGCTACCACACATATTTCTAATTTGGTGGATCCATTTTATGAAGGTTCTGATCTAATGCTAATTTTGAGTTGGTTTGATTTAGTCATGGGAAGATATTGTATATTCTATTCAAGGAAGTATATAATATTAAACATAATGAGGGAGATCATGAACTGATGGGGAGATCCGGAGGATCTGGGAGGGGCGGCAGCCAGGTAGGAACCCTGGCGTGCTAGGTGCCTCCCCCTCCTCCTCTCCTCCTATATAAAGGGAGGGAGGGGGTAGCCCTCAAACCATCCCACATAAGGACTTTGGATGCCTCCGCCCTCTATTATATCCTCCTCCACATACGAGTTGAGAAGACTTCTGTGCTACTTCGGCATTGCTGATCCCTGGAAGGTGAAGCTCTGCTGGAACAAGTTCACTAGACATGTGGATACCTTCGGAGGGATCATACTATTGATCCTACATCAAACACATCACCAACATATTTGTCGACAAACGAATCTCCGCTGCAACTTTGGTGAGTACTAGATCTCTTGTTGTGTTCTTGCATAGCTTGATCATGGTGAGTTTGTAGTGCTAGAAAGTTTTAATTTCCTATGAGAAACCCAACACTCCTCATAGAGATTCTTCACATATGCACATTGCGAGGCTACAAGAATAACACCATCAGCATGACGCTCTGGATGATGGGATGCTGCACGAATTGGGAGGTTGGATGCATACAACCTGTAGAGGGATCGTATGTTCGATCCTCCATCGAATGGGAGATTCTCCTCGCGGCTGGGAGGGATACACCTAGCTGAGGGGATCGACGTGGTCGTCATCAATGGCCTACACCGAGAATCTTCTGCTACATTCTTCAGTGAGGACATCGAGATCTATCTCTCGTGTTCTTCATAAATCGATCTTGGGTGTGTGTTCTGTAGGCCTTGAATTTTTTCTTTCACTATGTGAACCCCAATAGTTAGGGTAGTGAGGGATGAGCGGGTGAGGAAGGGAAGGCGCATTGAGCAAAGGAATCGGCCGACGGCATGCTCGTGGGATGTTGGGAAGGCACGAACAGGGCATGGAGGCCAGCAACGACCGTTGTATCCTCGAGGGCATGGGGATTTTCCCTTTTTAGAGAGAAAGGAAAGTTTACAAAAATCCCCTGACTTGATTAGATATGTCTCTCTCTAATAGGTTCAAGAGTTCACAAAAAAGCCCCTGCCTTTTCCCCGTGGCATGTCATCCTGATAGGCAAACCCCACTTAATTTATGTGAATTGCAAAAAACTTACCATTGTGAGATTTTTTTCCCGAAAGTATGAAGTGATATAAAACAATAACTTGGGCATGTAAAGGAGTAGTTTTATCCTATTAACTCACGCAAAGTGCTTCCTAGTTTATTAGGAACCTAGTCCGTATGTGCAAACTTGAGCATCATAAAACATCCTACCTAGAAGAACTCCTGAGTTTCATAAACCTTTGTACCCCACAAGTCTGCTACCTTGTTTGTCTTGCTTCTTATTTTCTAACCATGATTAACATTAGGCTAATTGTTCACCAATACATATAAAGCAGTATGAGAAACAGAGGTGCCAATTATAGATGCCACCATACTAGTCCCCATCAACATTCAGATCTGAGTACATAATGTTGCCCCCTAAGAGCATCTCCACTCACCCCTAAGTCCCTATGAGGGCGTTGGCGCCACAAATCTCGCCCAACCGCCCCATAGCCCAATTTTACTTAGCATATAGACCACCTTTTCATCCGGCGCCCCTAGGCCACACCCAGCACTAGGGGTGAGCGGGGGCGCCAAATGGAGCTAAAACCTGGGTGGGCCTACCCTGTTGGTGAAGCAAACCGAAAATCTCACTTTTTCCATTTCCACGCCCACCCTACCTGTCTTTGCTCCACCCCGTCATTTCTCCGCCGGCACCACCCCTTCCCCCTCTGTTGTTCCCAAGCCAGTAGAAAGGCCACACGCCACCACATCGACATTTCCCCTTCCAGCGGCTCTGTTTGACCGTCCTTTGGCCTCACCGGTAGTTCCAGGCCCACCTCGCGGCCACCCTGCCCGTGAGGTGTTCGGCGATTTGCCCTGACCATGGATTCAGACGACAAGCATATGTTTTTTGCTTTGATGGAAGAGGAATCCGCTGCTACCACCACCAATGACGAGCATTTTAAGATCCTCTCTTGTTTGGTTGGTCTATACTCTTGGGATGGAGAACCGTGGTGTGGAGGTTTCAAGCAGGGGCGCCGCAAGTGGAAGCCGAGGGAAAGGATGGAGGGCTATTGCATGTTGTACACCAACAACTTCGCTGATGATCCATTGCCTGGTGATGTGATATTTCAATGCTGTTTCAAGATGAATCGAAAGTTGGTCATGAGGAATGTTTTGGTTGTTAGGAAGTTTGGCGTCTACTTCAGATGTAATAAATACTATGTCGACATGATTTTTTCCCTTCATCTAGAAGTGCACTGATGCGTTGAGTATACTTACGTATGAAGCCCCTAGTGATACACATGACGACTATATACGCATGGTCGAGTACACATCCATTGAGTCCATGTACAAGTTCTACAGGGCAGTGGTGGCAGTGTTTGGACCAACATACTTGAGATCACCCAATGCACAAGACATTGTCCGATTCCTGGCACATAACGAAGCAAGAGTATTTCCTAGGATGCTTGGAAGCATCGACTGGATGCATTGGTTATGGAAAACTGCTCATTTGTTTGGTAAGGAATGTATAAAGGTCATAAAATAGCTTATAGTATGGTACTTGAGGCAGTGGTTGATCAAGATCTCTGGATTTTTGGCATGCTTTCCTCGGTATAGCGGGATCTCACAATAACATCAACATGCTGTAGTGCTTGAATATTTTCACCATGCTTGTTGAAGGGCATGCTCTACTGGTGAACTATGTGATCATTGGACACAAGTACAATAAGGAATACTAGCTGGTGGATGGTCAACATTTGTGAATACAATTTCAAACCCTTTTGTGGGCAACAGATCTCACTTTGCTCAGTGGGAGGAGGATTGCAGGATGGGATGTCGAGCAGGCATTTGGTATGCTCCAAGCTCGATTTTCTATTATCTAGTATCCCGCTTTTACCTGGTCGAAACATCAGATATGGGAGGTGATGAATGCATGTGTTATAATGCACAACATGATCATTGAGAGTGAGCAGGAGAAGCGAGTGACTGGCATTGAACTATATTTCTCGACAGGGTCCTCTCGTGAATGTTGATCACAAGGTATCAGCTGCATTTGTTGCTTTCCACGTCATGAATCAGGAAATCCGAGATCCAAATACACATCAACAATTGCATGAAGATTTGGTGGAGCACTTGTGGATGCTCAAAGGAGACGTCTAGTTTTATGTATTTCAACTTGTGTTTGAAAACTGTTAAATTTTAATTTATTTATAAGTGAAATTGTATGATCAAAATTGTGGTTTGTTCATTTATGCCATTTTCGTTTAGACAAAATTTGATACGGGAGCAGCTTGGGTGGGGGGTGCCATAGCTCCAGAGGATGGCTGGAGACTGGAGATCCTCTAAAGACATCATATTTTTGGTGGTCCCTAATTAATGTTCCTGATTGCTTGCACTTGGCTAGATCTTCAACATTTTATATATTTGTCGAGTTCTACTTTCTAACGAAAAACATCTTGCAGAAACCGAAGATGACATTGATCTTTCTAAACCTGTTTTGTCCCCGGCCACGATAATCCATCTCGTCGAGCTGATGCCGCGACGAATGCATGCTAGTGTCCTTGGAGCCAGACTATCCATCGTTCGTCCCAAGTCTACTTTGATCGTCGCTGGTGATGATATGTCGAAGCTGGGGTAGAGCTAGAATTATTACTCGAAACTCATGTGCTAAATGAGTAGCTCGTGCCTTGGCTCGGCTCGAACTCGGTTTCTGACGAGTCGAGCCGAGTTTTAGATTTGAGTTCGTTTGTTTACCTAAACTAAATGAGCTACTCGCGCACTACTTGTTTAGCTCATTAAACTCGTTTGAATACTGTATTCGAAATTTTCATAGATGAGCGTCAAACTATGATTTTTTTGGTTATCTATAATGGTGTAGATATACTATATTTTTCATTATCTAGTGTTCCTAGAATTATGGGAGTATTATCGTTGTTATAGTTCTCAATTAGTTGAATTACTAGTTTTCTTATATGTGTTTCCATTCGTAACTTATAACAAGTTAAACGAGTTATTCGAATTTTGGTGTGTGTGTGGGGGGGGCAATTTTTTTGAGGGAAACTTTGTTTCTGAAACTGTGTCCGTTGGATTCATGTTGGCCCGTTCCGGCCGGGCCAGACAGACTGTTCTCAAAGTTCAGACGATCGCCTCTCTTTCGCGCGCTGATGTGTGGCCCGTGTCGTAAGTAGATCAGGTGATCTCCGAGGTCCGTGTACACCAGCTTGTATTGGACTCGGAAGCCATCTCCTGCTCCTTATGGGAGGAGATCCGGAGCCGGAGCTGGCGATAATAAGCTCAGTTCAGGCGTCATCATTGTCAGATTACGTTTTTCTTCTGTTCAGTTCGAGACCGGCCGGATCAACATGAAGGGACGCCGCCGCCGCCGTGATGTACGTCGTCGTCGTTGCCCTGTGTTCTCTTCTTCCTGTATCCATCATCCACCCAAGACTGATCCCCCTGTTCTCCGTGTTCTAGCTGCAGTCCCGGCAAGTAGCGACCGGCGACGGGGACAGAATAACAGGGCTGCCCGACGACGCTCTGCTCAACATCCTCGAGAGGCTCGGCACGCTGGACGCCCTCAGGACATGCATCCTCTCCAAGCGGATGCTCAACCTTCCCACCATGCTCTCGCGGATCTCCGTCGACTTCTACTCCGTTCCGCGCGCTGGCGACGATCCCTATGCGACCATGCGAGACGTGGTCCGGATCAACGGCGCGGTGGCCGACGTGACGGACAGGATGCTGAGCGTGCGATCTCCCAACATCCCCGTCCGCGAGCTCAAGCTCAGGTTCGTCCTGAGGCGGTACGACTGCCTCTCCATCGGCAAGTCCGTCGCCCGCGCCATGGCGGCCCGGAAGCTGGACAGTGGCGCCGTCGTGGAGTTCGAAGTGCTGACGGAGTACGACTTCGAGCGCTGCAACGACGCCGATCTCCGGCAGTTCGGCAAGCAGTTCAACACTTTCCTCGGCGACTGCCCCGACGCGTTCGCCTGTCTCACGCGGCTGCACCTGCACAATCTGAGGTTCGGCGGCGAGTCGGACATCCACACCGTCCTCGGCGCCTGCGAGCAGCTGGAGTCTCTGCGTCTCCACCAGTGCGACGCGGGGGTCGGCTCGGTGCTGCGAGTTGAACACCCGAGGCTCGTCGAGCTCGAGATCTCCTATGGGAGGTCCCTGACGGTGGAGCTCGTCTGTCTACCGATGCTCCAGACGATGGAGTACAGCAATTGGTGCTTCGATGAAGACCCCTTGTTTTTGGGCCATGTCCCGCGGCTCTTGAAGCTGAGCCTCACCAAGACTTGTCACTGGGGCCATGTTAGATAATCACGTGTCCTACACGTATTGGAATTGCAGTCTGAGTAGGTGTAGGTGTCCAGGTACTATACGTATATGTATTAGACTAGGTTTAGCTACCGAGTCGGTTGTCTAGTCTTGGTATATATATGCGTGTATCCTGCCCTGTAAACAACACCTCGTGAGAATCAATACGAAAGTAACTATGAGGTGCGATATGCACCTGTGGCCATCAAAGCTTATTGTTTTTCACGTGAGTGAGTTGTGTTGGTACTAGCTTGATCAATCAATCAAAGCTAGCCAGTTTGGCTGTGTATACTTGCGCGTCTTGACGGAGTTGATCGAGTGATCTTGCCGCTATCGCGTCGTCTGTTGTCGGAAAGTACTCACTTAAAGGCGCCGATATCGGGCCAATTTCCAATAATTGGTATCGAGCCAAGGTCGTGCTGTGATCTTCCGAAAGTACTAGGAGGTCATGGCGATGGTGAAGTTTGGCGAGCTCGCATCGGCACCGGTGGCAGAGACGGTGGGGGCGGCTTTGTATCCGCGCCTCGATCGCAAGGACTACGGGCTATGGGCACTCAACATGGAGGTGGCCATGGAGGCTCAGG
The DNA here is from genome assembly GCA_023614405.1 of Avena insularis. Lineage (NCBI taxonomy): Eukaryota > Viridiplantae > Streptophyta > Magnoliopsida > Poales > Poaceae > Avena > Avena insularis. Next base: position 33,913,154 of record CM042696.1, on the reverse strand, counting down.
AGGTTTGGGAGGCCGTCGATCCAGGAGGCGACGAGTACGTCAAGGGAGGCGCGAAGTACCGGAAGGATCGCCAAGCGTTAACGGCGCTCTACTCCGTCGTGCCAAAGGACGTGATGCAGCACCTCGTCAGAAAGAAATCGGCGAAGGATGCATGGGAGACGATCAAGATCTTGCACCAAGGTCATGCCCGCGTGAAGGAAGCGCATCTTCAAACTTTGACAAAAAGCTATGAAGATCTGAAGATGGAGGAGAGCGAGACGGTTGATCAGTTTGCCGCCTGTTCGTTACCCTTGTCAACGCAATCGGGGATATGGCGAGAAATTGGATGAGATCAAGAACGCCGGAAGGTTCTCGCGGCGGCGCCGGGCTACATGCAGATCGTTACATCGATCGAACAATGTCTCGACCTGAATACATTGACGGTTGAGGATCTCGTCGGAAGATTCAAGGCGCACGATGAGAGAATCCGGATCAGCTTCGGTGATCCAGAACAGGTTGAGCACCTGATGCTCACAAAGCAGCAGTGGATGACTCTTTCAAAAGAAAAGCAAGGAGGCTCCACGAGCGGCAAGGAGAAGCAACGCCCAGCGAAAAAGTATATCGCGGGGCAGGAGGATGAAGATGACGCCCCGCCGCGGAGGAAGTTTGACATAAAGAAAGTAAGGTGTCATAATCAAGGTAGCTCGGTCACTTCAAGGCTGATTGCCGGAAAGCACCAAAGGAAAAGGAGAGGGCTCTCATCGCCCAGGAAGGAGATGATGGACCGATGATGCTGATGCTCGAAGTAACTGAGTTGAAGGATGAGGAGGATCCTCCATCACCGGCTATGGAGATTGTGGCACAAGTGGATCACGATCTACCGTGTGTGCATCATGAGGAACAGAGTGCCCCGTTCCCATGTGAAACCACGTTTGAGGCAAGTGAAGCCTCGGAACTTGTTCATGGCGATCTATGCGTTGGAATCTCACCCGCAACTCCGTCCGGCAATAAGTTCTTTATGCTTGTGGTGGATGATCATAGTAAATACATGTGGATTGTGTTGCTGAAAATTAAGGATCAAGCTCAACAAGCATTCGAGAAGATCAAGGAAGCCGAAGAGTTCAAGGTGGAGGCAAAGATAAGAGCCCTACGCATTGATGAGGGGGGTGAGCTGCATCAAACCGTGTTGACCATGGCACGGAGCATGATGAAGAGTAAAGGCTTGCCAGGAAAATTCTGGGGTGAGGCAGTCAATACGGCTGTGTATTTGCTGAACATGGAATCTACTGAGAGTGGAGTTGGTACAACACCGTACGAAACATGGTAGGATGGAAGCCCTCGGTTGATCATCTTCGTACTTTTGGATGTGTGGCGCATGTAAAGGCGGAATTGGCGGAGCAACGTATTCCAATGATTATGACAGGCTATGAAGGCTCAAAGACATACCGCTTGTGCAATCCTTATACCAATAAGGTGGTTTTCAAGGGAGACGTAATCTTTGAGGAAGGCAAGTCATGGAATTGGGGCTACGACGAACCGGAATATTCAACTTTTTACGTCACGTGGGATCTTGAGTATGAAGAAAATATGGATCAATCGAGCTTATCCTTGTCAGCAAGTTCGGGCCCAGAAGACATTGAAGGCCTAGGGGCAGCTCCAAGCGTGGACACCAGGCCAGAAGCGCTAGGGATTCTCCCAGAAGACAAAGAGTTTGAAGAAAAGGCTAGTCTGTGGCCAGAAGATACGGAACTGGAAGGGTGTACAGATTCATGCGCAGCGATACCTGCACTTGTTTGCCCAAAAATTAGAGGAGGAGGGGGAGCTGAAGTGAGCCCAGCAAACAGGCCAGCAAGGCCAGAAGGCGATGGTCCAAGAGTGTGGACTGGTGGCCAGATAGATGGAGGAGACCCAACAATAGGGGGTGCAGATCCATCAAAAGGCTTTTCACGTGGTATAGAGAAGCTAGAAGAAAACAAATTTGAGTTACCTCCTACTTATTTGTTCTATTGCATCCAAGAGCACCGGCAAGCGATAGATCAAATATGCGAGGAACCGATGAGAAAGTACTTCATTGAACCAAGTATAATGTCTCAAGGCGCGGACAAAAAGGACAGTCGGCGTGAAGGCATGGAGAAGGGCGCGGACAAAAAGGGTTGTCGGCGTGAAGCCATGGAGAAGTCGACAAAAGCAAAGTCGGTGACATGGGTACTGAGTAAGGGTGCGGCGAAAGCAATGCCGTGGATGACGCCTCATGAGCAAACGGGCGATTTGGGACCCAGGTCGATGTAAAGAAGCACATCGTGATTAGGGGGTGATTGTTAGATAATCACGTGTCCTACACGTATTGAAATTGCAGTCCGAGTAGGTGTAGGTGTCCAGGTACTATACGTATATGTATTAGACTAGGTTTAGCTACCGAGTCGGTTGTCTAGTCTTGGCATATATATATGCGTGTATCCTGGCCTGTAAACAACACCTCGTGAGAATCAATACGAAAGTAACTATGAGGTGCGATATGCACCTGTGGCCATCAAAGCTTATTGTTTTTCACGTGAGTGAGTTGTGTTGGTACTAGCTTGATCAATCAATCAAAGCTAGCCAGTTTGGCTGTGTGTACTTGCGCGTCTTAACGGAGTTGATCGAGTGATCTTGCCGCTATCGCGTCGTCTGTTGTCGGAAAGTACTCGATGAAAGGCGTCGCATATCGGGCCAATTTCCAACAGGCCAGACCATGGAGCTAAGCCAGCTGCTTGCTAATGTCCCCACCGTAACTCATCTGCATCTGGATTTTGAAAGTCAGAAGGTACTCACCCACTATCATCTCTGTCCCATGGTGCACTCCCTAATTCTTTGTTTCATTTCCCCAGATATGGGTTCGGCCAGAGTGCCCGAGACTGCTTGCTCCTGTGCTCGACAAACTACGCCTTCTCAGTATAGACTTCCTTCCCGAAGGATGTGATATCGTCTGGACAATGTTCTTTCTCCAAGCTGCACCATCCCTGCAGGAGATCTGCCTCACGGTCTGGGATCATTGCTGCGGCACCGACATACACCATGGCCGCTACAAGAGAACAGATGTGAAGTGGGAGTCATCTACTCGTGATTTCAAGCACAAGAATTTAACCAAACTAACTATCTACGGCTTCCAGTCCGACGTCAACTTCATCGGGTACATCAGGCGTGTCGTGGAAGCTGCCGTGAACATGGAAGAGATATCTCTGTATGACAGGAAGGTGTGCAAGTTATGTGCTGAAGACTCTGACGATGTTCAGACTGGGGCATTTCCGTCGACATATCCGAGGACCAGCGAGGAGAAGGATTCTTTGAGGGAGAAGATTACAGACGGCATGGTGATGGGTTGTCCTGACGTGATCCACTTCAGGTCCTAGATCACTAAGGAAATCACTAAGAAATATTATGGAATTGCTTTGAGGGAGAAGATTACAGACGGCCTGGTGATGGGTTGTCCTGATGTGATCCACTTCAGGTCCTAGAACACTAAGGAAATCACTAAAAAATATGATGGAATTGCTGTTTGCGGTCAGAAAGAGTTCACGAACTCTGAGAATAAAGTAGCTACTTTGTCGGAAACCTCTTTCTACACCCCGGGTCACCCGGTATCAAAAACTTCTTTTAAAAGTTGAAAATTTTGAAAAAAATATGATCATGTGTAGATTCATGTTTAAGGTGCATATGAAGTTATTCCACCGAAAACCGATATGTTTTATGTGTTGTGTAAAAAGACAAATTTTTGCGTTGTGCACGTTACTTTATCACCAAATTTTGTCTTTTTGCACAAGCCACCTAAAATGTTTATTTTTCATGAAATGACTTTGCGCGCACCTAAAACTTGAAGTTCTACGTGTACATATGTTTTTTGAATTTTTTGGCATTTAGATTTTGATAAAAATCAAATTCAAATAAAGGGTGCATATGCACCCGGGAGAAAAAAAATCCACGTCTCTACTTTGTGTGTATATTTTCTCTCCTTTGAATTGAAGCTTGTATTGTTGCCTAATGGACCTCCTTACATCCTACCATTATTGGAACACCTCTCTATTTTGCTAGAATGAAACATGTAAATGAACACATCTGCTTTGAAAAGAAGAAAGGGATAATATTGGTGTGGAGGAAATAAATGTCTGGTCCTTGCAAACTGTACATCGAAGATCGTGAGAGTAGGTCTATTCGTATGGCAGGGGCACTCATGCCACCAAGAAAGGATCATAGTACACAGACACCGATTTACCAAGGTTCGGACCCTAATGGGGTAAAAGTCCTAGTTCTGCACTCCTACCTTGCTCTCGTATTTTAAGATGTACGAGTAGAGTGACTTGGTGAGATCAAGACGATGTTCTCGCTGAGTACATATAAGTTGTTGAAATAGATGGCAGTGGCAGTTCTGTCCGTCTCCACTCACTCCACCCCCTTTTAGGGGAGATGGGTCACCCTTATATAGAGGCATGATGGCCCAAAATATAACGAGCTCGTTGGAGAACCCCAAGAGGAAGGTATGATGAGCACAGTAGCAAATTTTTCCTCAGTACGAAATCAAGATTATCAATCCAGTAGGAGCAAGGAAACACCCCAAAGGTGTAGCTAGCTGAACGTTGACAGGGCGCACTACCGGTGCCAGCAGCAACGTGGAGACCTGCACAACACAACCACAGAACTCTGTCCCCAACTTGCGATGAGGTTGTCAATTTCACCGGTTTTGCTAAAAACAAAGGATTAAACGTATCGAATGGAAGGAAATAATAGTTTGCAGAAAGTAAACACAAAGTAGTAAACAGTTTGATTGTAGATTGTATGTAAAAGAAAAGACTGGGGTCCATAGTTCACTGGAGGTGGCTCTCCTTAAGATAGATAACATGCTGGGTAAACAAATTACAGCGGGGCAATTGACAAACATCACGAAAGCATACAAGCATATACTAATCATCTTGACTCCTTTGAGATTCGATTGGGCATTACAACATTATACATAGACCGCCATCCAACTGCATCTATGACTAATAATCCACCTTCAGGTTATCATCCGACCCCCCTCCAGTATTAAGTTGCAAGCAACAGATTATTGCATTATGAATTGCATGTAAAGTAAACAATAATATTGTTCTAGGAACAAAGGATTGTTGTTTTCTCCCTAGTAGCAACAGCACATCTAGTACCTTAGAGATTTCTGTCACTTCCCCAGATTACCAGAGACATGAACCCACTATCGAGCATAAATACTAACTCTTGGAGTTGCTAGTATCTACTTGGCCAAGATAGCTACTAACAATGGAAAGCATGCAAGATCACAAATAACAAAGACATGATAGAATCAATAATTAATCTCAAATGGCATCTCAATATCCATCGGATCCCCGCAAACACAACATGCAGAATTACAAATAGATGATCTTGATCATGAACGGAGCTCACAAGATCTAAACATGATAGCACAAAGGAGGAGAATCAGCCATCTAGCTACTACATGGACCCGTAGTCCAGAGATGAACTACTCACGCATCACACCGGAGACTTGCATGGTGATGAAGAAGGCCTCCAGGGTGAATTCCCCTCTCCGGCAGGGTGTCGGGAAGAGCTTCAAATCCCTCCCAATCTAGGGATGGAGATGACGGCGGCTACAGACTCTTTCATGGATTTTTGATCGGGTACTTAGGGTTTCCATATTAGAGGAAATATATAGGCGGAAGGAGAAGCCGAGGGGGTGCCTAGGGCGACCAGACCACCCCCTGGCGTGGGCCAGGCCTGGCCGCGCGGCCAGATGGTGTGGCCAGGCCCCAGCCCCTCTCAGTCTTGTATTCTGGCTCCAGATGTCTCCCGGTAAAATAATAACTTTGGCTTTTGTCCCATCCAATTCCGAGAATATTCATTTTCTGACTTCCTGAAACCAAAAACAGCAGAAAACAGGCAGCTGGCACTGTGGCTCTTGTTAATAGGTTAGTCCAAGAAATCATATGAAAAGTACTCCAAAGTGTGGACAAAACACAAGAAAGTAGATAAAACCAAGCATGGAACATCAAAAATTATAGATACATTTGCAATGTATCAAGGCACTGGCAAACCTTCATGGAGGCCAAACTGGGCAATGCCCCCCCCAACATTGTTGCAAATTCTCTAATTAGTAGTGTTGTTAAGACTAAACTAATGAGGATTAGCAATAGTTATAGCTATTAAACAGGTTTAATTAGCATCTTGCCCCCCTCCTTAATGCCCCCCTAATTTGTCCCCAAGGTTCACCATTGTATAGAGGATTGGAGAGTCCTATACCCATACGAGTAGGTTTCCTTCATGTAGTCCAAATTGTGAGGATATATCGTTCCATTGAACGATATGATTCTAGTTGTTCCTCCTCTAGCGTTAGGGTGTCATTTACTTAATGGGTCGGTAGGGGCCTCTATTGGGCTCCTATGCCTTGTCCTTCACGAGTTGGATGGGGTAGTCGTCAGTATATCGTGGATAAATGGGACGACCTCATGTATCATTGACAAGCCCTAGATTAGCATTCATAATGAGCCGCCTAGCTAGAAACATGCGTGTTGAAATTGTAGGTCAATATTCCGAGTTTGCTCTGAGTTGGAGCCTAACGAGTGGCCTCGTAGTCCATCACTTAATATGATGAGCCGACCATTTCAGAAAATCCGTATAGTCCTTGTGAGGCCTTGCGTCGAGTCCCCAACGAGTGGACCGTGTGATAATTTGAACCAAGAAAGCAAGTTATGGATGGTAATCGTTAAATTCCCCCACCACCGTTTGATAGGATGTGATGGTTGCGGCACCCAAAGCGAAGACCATTGTGGTGTAGTAGTCAGGCTCCTCAGGTACCCCTCCTAATTAACTCTCACAGGAAGGCACATAGCCTTGTGAAGGAACTCAAGACATGGGATGTGTAAGTTTGGTAAGGAAATGGGATCTCCTACAGAAACTAAACATATTTCATTGTGAAAGCAGCAAGTTGAGTTGATGTAGACTATCTGAAGGAAGTTGTCTATGATGGAGCATTGATCATGCTCTTTGCTCTTAGGACGATAGATGAGAAGAGAAAAAAAATCTTTGTGATGGTACACAATATGAATTCATGCAAAGTACGAGAGTCTAAACAACTCATAGTTGCTCAAGTAATAGAAGACAAGTCATTGAACAATGTAATGGAAAATACTAGGTCTAAACAATCCCAATGGTTGCTTGAGCAGAAAAAAGGTGGCCCAATCAATCTTGGCCTCTAGTGATGTGGGTTGTGGTTATCTAGATGATTATGTCCTCCTCTGTTTATTGAAATCTGAGCCTTGGCTCTTTCTACCTCTTCTATTGTAACGGTTCTCTAGAATATTGGGAACTTCATCATAGACAATCTCGTATTATGCAGTTAACTCTGTCATCTCTCCCTCTTTCTTATGTAGTGCATTACAATACTTAACTGATAAGTTTGTAGATTTCGTCAGTGATAACACATCAATTTACTTGTCTATCTAATTAAACCGAACTTTTTTACCTCGTTGTAACTCGGCTAATTGTTAATGAATGTTATTTTTTGATACATTATTCAGTATACTATATTAAAAAAAATGCTTCTTTGTTGTAACTAGGAGCATCAACAACTCAAAAGTGCTCATTTATATTATGCTACATTTTTTCATACATTTCTCGTAATTATCATTGCATCTATATTTCTAGTGTTACACTAAAACACCACTAAACAATATTATATGCTACAATACCTTTTTTTATTTAATTTGGTGTGTTTAAAGTAATCTTTTATTACAGTGGTTTTCGCCATAAAAATGAGCAAATCAACATTTTCATGTTATTCCTCCTATTTCCTCCTATTTATTTATGTCCCTTATTGTATTTTCTTGCGAATGGTCCTTATTGTATTATAGTATGTTGTATACGTAACTTTATCCCATGGTATATACTGACTCGAGTTCAATAATATATTAATTTTGTTACAAATAAATAGAAAGTTTTTAGACTCTATGAAGTGCGCAACAATAGTATGCTCTCAAATCCCACCTAAGTGTCAACTAAGAAGAACCTAGATGTCTGGTATAGTGTGCGACTTAGGGACATTAAAACTAAGCCGCCTAGGAGTTTCCTCCGGCTATTCCTAAGCCGTCAATTTTCACGATTTTTTCATTCCGAGTTGTTTTGAATAAGTGTTTTAAATGATACACATTTGTCTTGATTCTAATGCGAAAATAAACTAGTTAGGTCTTTTTCGACCACAAGTCCTAATTGCGCTACCCATCTCTCCACACTTATATTTTCTAAAGGTAGACTTGTGTTCCTTTTCGGTGTTGGAACTTGGAAGTAACAGGTGACTGAAGGGAGGTAATAACTCCCCTCCACGCTACTTCCCGTGATTGTCATCATTGGCGATGCTTGCGTGGTTCAGAGTTATTACCTCCCTTCCGATCTACAGTTATGATCATTGGCGATGATTCCTGCTCTGGAGCGTTGGTTCTTTGGGGTCTTAGCGCATAGTGATTTCTCGTCTGTCTACTACAGCAAGCTCTATTATGACAAGCTTTCCTCGACTCCGGTGATAGAGGGGCAAGAATGGCGCCACGCCTTCGGCTCGTGTTAGTGGTTGTAGCGGTCGCTAGGTGGTCCATCGACTTATTTATAATCCTTATTATTTTTAGACCTCTTTGTACCGGTGATGATGGTGATTCACTAGATCGGTGGAATTTTGTAAAATAAATAAATAGTGCATACACGTTAGGACTAGGTTGGAGGTGATGTGTTTGGTAACTATTGCTCTTTTTGTTGGTCACAAGAAAGTAAAGATATGTGTACATCGGTAACACTCAAATTTGTCCTAAAAATGTTGGTTCTCGGGGCGTCTAGGCACATATTTAGACTCGCCTTGGCCCAAAAACAAAGGGAGGGTCTCTTTCCTCTAAAAAAATCCACTCACTAGATCTCCCGTGCACATATTACAAATTTATTTATTTTAGTTGACGCGAAAAATATGGTTTAAATCCGCAGAAAATAGAGGTCGTGTCCCGTCTCCAAGTGCATCACAGCCTTGCCGCTTCCGCTCGCCGGCCAGGCCCCATGACCGCGCCCGTCTCCAAGCGCGTTCTGGACTTCATGCTTCCGCTCGTGCGCTTGACGAACAGGAAAGCCCGCACCCCATCTCCAGGTGTGTCGTGGCCTTGCCGCTTTCGGTTGTGCACTCGCTGGATGGCCAGGCTTACGCATGCGCCGCCCCGTCTCCTAGCGAGCGATCATGCCGTCCTTGGGATAGGGTGGACAACATGCCATCGTGCAGGGCCACGACAAGGAGAAGACATGGATCAAGGCAGAGGAGAGGCACGCGCACGTTGAGATCGTATGGAGCTTGCTGGTGGGAACATAGGCAGGTAGGTGGCGCCATGTCTTGGCACGGAGGTGGGAGTGGTGGGGAGCAGGCGACACCAGAGGCTTCAGGAGGAGGATTTGAGGGGGTGGCAGCACCGAGTACATTTGTGGTTGGGAACATGAAGGATTTGACAGCAAGTGGATCCTTAAAATTTTTATAAAATACCTCAATAAATTAGATATGTCTAACATTTGTCTCCTTTGACAGTTGCCTCTTTGCCACATCACCTCTGACGGTCGGTCCGTTTGTCAAAAATATTGTTAACATGACTAAACCAGCCCATGAGCGCACACTGAGAGCGTTCAACGTAATTTTGGTGGATTTTTACAAAATTGGTCAAAACCGGTTGTATTCGCCCAGATGTGGTGGTGATTTTCTAATTTACTTTTTTTTTTTGGACGGAGGAGTACTAGCATTGGTCCTACTTATAGTAGTTTCGACGCCATTTGTCGTAGTCCACACGTGGAGTCAACACGAGGCACACCTCGGCGCTCCCCTCCCGAATACCACCTTTGACGTACACAAATGCCTATGTCTTATCTCCATCGGAGTGTACCAGATTGTAGCTGACAGACTGACAGGGAAAGAAAACTGATGCACTCCCTAGCGAAACAGTGCAAAAGCATGTCATACAACCGTAGCAGACAACACAGAATGTTCGGATTATAGCGGACAAGCACGCAGAACAAAACTGATGTAGCTGAGCAGCGTAGATGTACGGTGATCGACTGTAGCAAACAGGGACGGATCTAGCTTTTCGAATTTGGGTGTTCAATTTTTTTTAGCCTAATCTATAAATGATTAATATAGCAAAAAATTAAAACTTTTTTCCCCAAAGCTGAAAGAATCAGTGGATTTTTTTTGCAAAAGTAGAAGAAAGAAATACACAAAATCATAAGATCTTAAGCTAAGATTGATGTTATCGTACTCCCTCCGTTTCAAAATATAAGATGTTTTAACTTTGTGAATGAAGTGTGTCTAGACCACTTTTAGTGTGTAGTTCACTCCAAATCTAAATGAATCTATATACTAAAAGAATCTAGATACACTCCCTTCACAAAACTAAAACATCTTATTTTTTGGAACGGAGGGAGTACCTGTTCTGCTCAAACTACACCACCATTTATAACAAACACTTATGAATTACATGTCTGATTTTGTTTGCCAAGAAATTTGGGTGTACAGACCCTATATGGATCCGTCCATGGTAGCAAACGATACAAAAGCATGCCGGACTGCAGTGAACAGTCTACAATCCCCGGGAGTAGCAAACAGTTGACAATCCTCACAGTAGTACAGTATGAGGCTATGAGTGAGCACGGAAAATATGAAGCAGACGTATTTCGGAATGCCGGAGATAAGCAGTTGACAACCCCGCGAGTAACTTTTTTTTCAATTAAAAGGGATTTTCTCTCCTGTTTCCTTTCATAAAGAAAAGAAACAACACCACCACACCGATTACCCTGCGAGTAACTTGCCCAGTAAAATGCGAATGTGTACTGTTTTTATCTTTTTATCCAAGGTAGTACATATTTTCGAATTTAAGTTTGAGACTTGGCATGAACATACCTGCATACATCCTCGAAATTTAAAAATCAGTTTCATATTTTTTTTTTAATTTTACTGTTTATCCACGATGATGAGTACCCTTGTCATGAAAATTCACCCCACAAATTCAACTCTAGCCTGAGCATTCTCTCTCCGTTTTTAGTTCTCTCTTGGTTCATGTTTGATCGAAGTAAAATGTTGTACAGTATTATGAAAATATTAGAGTTAACATAGCTGGGACACATGCATGCCTAGTTTGCCTTATGATGCAATGGCTAACAACATAAATGGAAAATCTCTGCATTATTTCTGTGGAGCACTTGGAGCCAAAATTCTCTACTCGCTAGATATTGCGTATTCAAGTGGTAGAGATTTGAATTTTGGTGCAGGTGGGCACCAGTGCTCCCTACGTTTTGAAAAGAAATAAAAACAATGATATTTTTGTGATTCCTAAGAATATTTAAAAAATCTCGGAAATACATATTCATGATCAAGGCTATATGAAAAAGACAAACTTTTTGATAGTAAATTAGATTAGAAATATGTATGTTTTTTGTCAGAAGTTTGTCTTTTTAGTGTAATCCAAAATACAACATAATTTTAAACGAAATTTCTGGAGTAAAATTTAAATATATGTACTGTATGTAGTTATATATTTCTTTTCGATTTTTTAGACCTAGAAGTACAAGTTTCAATTTTTTTTAAAGCAGGATCACTCTAGCCGATGTGCATGCCAAAGACACTTTCCGATTCAAAGTGTTAATATCAAATACTTAGTACTCCCTCCGTCCAGAAATAAGATAAAATAACTGACTTGAGTTTATCTAGACATTTTCTGATTCGAAGTGTTAATATCAAACACTTACTACTCCCTCTGTAGAGAAATAACTGACTTAAATTTGTTCTGTAGAGAAATAACTGACTTAAATTTATTTAGATTCGAATGTATCTAGACTTATCTGGACGGAGGGAGTACGTGATATTATCTTTCTCCAAGAAAGGGGCAGCAGGTCTCGAGTGACAGAGTGCATCACGTGTTACCGGAATGTTTTAAGCAAAAGAAAAATGCAAAGCAGATACTTATCATCGGTTCCACCGAATCGGCGAGCCATTATTTATTCCGCACAAACAAGGAATCACACAAGGCAACACGGTGCTGCCCCACCGGCCACCGGAGACCAGCTTTGACGCACACAGCACAGCACGCACCCACACGACCAATTAAGCTACTACTGTACTACTACTACCAACCACACGAACGCTCTCCACAGAACAAATCGGAACAACGTCTGGAACGCACTGAACCACGCTAATCCACTCTGCTTTCCCCTGTTGAGCGCCGACCGACCCCGGAGGAATCACCACCGGCGGCTACTCGATGCCGTACTTCTTCTTGAGCACGCCGATGAAGTCGTACACCTTGTCGGGCGCGTACAGGCTCTTGGCGACGCTGCCCCTCTCCCCGACCCGCTTCGTCCACGCCGCGATCCCGGGCGCCACCTCCGCCACCTTGAACTCCCCGTACCTCTCGTAGCTGGGGAACCACGCCGTGAAGGGCGCGAGCGCGGCGTCGACGAACCCGAACCCGTGGTCCCCGCCGAAGAACTCCTTCTTCCCGAGCTCCGCCTCGAGGGTCTTCAAGATCTCGGCCATCTCCGCGCGGGCCTGCTGCTGCGGCTCCCCCTTGAGCTTCCAGAGCCGGGAGCCGCAGTCGTAGACCTTCTTGTCCACGTAGTCGGCCCAGAACCGGGCCTGCGCGCGCGCGTAGGGGTCGGAGGGGAGCAGGGACGGGGTCTCCGGGAAGGCCTCGTCGAGGTACTGCACGATGATGAGCGACTCGTTCACGGGCTTGTCGCCGTGGAGCAGGACCGGGATCTTCTTGTGGACCGGGTTGGACTGCAGGAGCCGGTCGCTCTTGCCGGCGAGCAGGTCTTCTTCGACGTACTCGTAGGCGAGGTTCTTCTCGGCCAGCGCGATGCGCACCCGCTGCCCGAACGGGGAGACCCAGAAGTCCAGGAGCACCAGCCCGGTGGACGCCATTGTTGGTTTCTGGTTGGAGGTTGTGTCTTGTTGTGTGGCGGCCGCTGTGGAGTGAGGATGGCGTGAGGATGGGGGTGGGCATTTATAGAGGACAGGATGGATGGGCATGGGCTATAGCTCTAGTGTGTTTCCGGAATGGTCTGGCAAGGTCGGGGAGCGTAGAATTCAGGGATCTCGTTCTCGGGGTGTCACCGCTTGCGTCACGCGCGACCGCCAGGAGGTCGCGCGTAGTGCTCGGCGTGGGCGCGCGCATGGCACGTTTGTGTGTGTAGCGGCGTGGGACGGACAGGTGGGTGGAGCCGAGCGGGAGGCAAAACAGCGCACGTCGGGCACAGAGGATCGAGGAGGAGGGCCGGACGTGATATGTGGGCTGACGCCATTGAAAGATTTCGTGGGTGGCTTTGACAGGGCGATACCGCACGCATTTGTTGCTCTCGATCCGAAAGGTAATGCGAAAGGTAACCGTCATAAAAGGCGCTCCACTAGAATGGTCGTAAAATATGCTCCACTAGAATCGTCGGTTGATCGCGCGATCCTGGTAGGAGCTAGTCTTCTCGGAGAATACTACTTTTGTGTGGTTGAACCGTCGAGGAGGCTTCTAGTTAGTTCTTGTAATACTAGAAGATTATCTCCTACTTACACTCACATCTACGAACGTCACGCACTCATAGTATCTCTAAAAGACTGAGCTGACAAATCTTGAGATTGACGAAGTCACCGCAGACGTCTCGCTATTAATGGGCACATCACCTGCCACACAAAGAATAGCGCCGGATAATCCTGAAATAAATTTAGGTAAATGCAAACGTCCATGTCAAGTATAGGACTTGAACCTAGATGGGCGGCTGGTTCCACCACAGGAAACCCAGCCATTAGAGCCAAGCTCCGTTTTTCCATCAGCCGGATTTTCAATCATAACCGACGCGGCTTCCGAGATATCTGGGCATTCTCTGGATCAGGCCGGGTCGGAAAAGCCTCCCTGCACATTTCCTAGACCCGGGCCTGGTCCGGTCTAGCTGTCGGGCCTCAAAACTTGGCACAAACCTAGCCCGCACAGTGCAAAATCCGCCGGACCATCGGGCTATGGGCCGGGCTACCCATGTGCAGCTATACTTTTGACCCTTCGGCTACTGTCCAAGTGGGTTCTTCCTCAGCGGAACTATTGTTGAATTCTCCATTGGAGCATCGGCGTGAACCACTATTCCAATGACTGTCTCAACCTCCACGGGAGCAACATGATCATCTAGCACCGGAACAACTGATGACATGGCTTGATCAGCTGCATCGGGTCTCCTTTCAAGCACAACTTGATTAGCTGTCGGAACGACTAGATCAGCTTGCTTGGACACCCAAACCTAAGGCCTCGCTTTGTTGTAGTGGATTGACCGGTTTCTACGGGCCTAAACCCGGCCAGTTTCGATCCATGCGAAACCCCGATCAGAGCGTTTTGTAGGCTGGTTTCGGTTAGGCTCAACCCAGCGACCCGATAGAACCACGCAGGGTCGATCGGGTTTGAGGTGGAACAAAAAATCTCCCCACCCTCGTGTTTCTCTCTGGCTGGTGGCGGCGCTCGACGGCCCGACAACCACTCGCGGCGACACCAACCAACACCGATGCTCCATCCCTCTTCTTCCCATCCCGCAGCCGACCAACGCTGACCAACACCGACACCGCCTTCTTCCCATCCCGCAACCGGACGCTCCATCCATTCTGACATCACCGACGCCTTCTTCTTCTCCGGTAGTTCTGTATTTCTCTCATGTAAGTCCATCCAATTCATCCCCTCCTCTCCCATCTACTACTAGATGAGAACCTAGATTGATTTCCTCTGTAGATATGATTCTTGACCTAGGGTTCTTGATTCAAACCGGTGGATGAGGATGAGTTCTTGGTTAAGAACAAATTATGATCCATAGAATGAGAGGGCGCCGTTGCTCGACACCATAGAATGAGAGGCTCACCTGTATGTTCTGTCAACTGATCATGAGAATGCTCATGGATGGGATAGTGGAAGCCCATCGAGCGTTGTGGGATATTACTTGCATCAACAGTTAAGTTGTAGGTTTTGGGGAGCGATGCCATACATGTTGTTGATTGTGATAGAGTCAGATGAACTGCAACCTATTCCAGATTCCACAATACCTTATTGATTTGGGGGTGGGCAGTCAGCTCAGGTCACCACTGGTCATGTACCTTGTTAGACGTCACACTCCTTGTTAGACGTCACATGATAAGAGCTCCCTGAATCCAGCATCCACACTTCATCGAACAATTCGCTTACTAAGACTAGAACTTCATTATTAGAATCAGCTGTAGACTTAACAACAATATTTACAGCTCTATCACTCTTGTTGTATGTTGGAAAATGCTTTTTGATGTGACCCTAATCCTTACGATGAAAACATCGGGGCTTTCCCTTCTTCTTGCCAGATTTCCCACCATGATTATTTCTGACCATCATCCCCTGTCCATCACTAGCACCAGCATGCGTACCTTCATCAGATGTTTTATTTTCTCGTTGATCATACGATAACAACACAGTTTGTACCTCACTTAAAGTGATGCTTGACCACATGGTTGGCGTCATTCATGTGTTCAGTAAGGTCCGCCCCTTCTCGCATCCTCATTCCATACAGATCCTGCTTGAGATACAATTTTTTGGGCACAATCCTGTCTAGAAACTGATCCTCCTACTTTTTAGATTACACTCGATGACTCCACGTCCATCACATGACCCATGAGCTGATCAACTAAACTAATCCATATAGTACCAGTGGACCTGATTTGCATCTCAGACCAGTCATCAACATCCATCTTAGCAAAGCTTCGCGGATCAACTTTTATTACCCTCAGGAGTCACTGCCGCCCTAGTAAATCCTTGACCCTCGACTGGCATAGCCCGAAGTTGCCCGTACCACCAAACTTTATCAGCTCGAACCTGGTTGTGGAAGACATCTCATCCTCCCGTCGCTCTCCCATGAACAGCCGCCGATGAGACCGCTTATGTCAGAGCGATCGAACCGACCCGAGCCTCTCCTTCGGTTCAGCAAAGCCTTCTCGCGTGTGTCGCCTCGCTTCTGAAATTCTATCCTCCAGATTTAGGGCTAGGCAACTAGTGAGCTCTTTCCATTGCACCCCACAACCATCCTTTTATTGACCTTGGAGATAGTTTGGATCTATCTCCACCTTCAATCCAACCCCACGTGGCTTTCCTAAGCTCCAAGTCACGTCTTCTGTCATCCAACTCGGCCTTACTTTGTTCCCTTGTGCGCACCCAAAAATAAGTCGGTCCACGCCTTTGTCGAACCGAAACCGTGTAGGACTCCACCATGTATTCCGAATCTTATAGCCACACGCGCACACTTGTAGTATGTATCAGAGACCAAAACCATGACAACATCAGAACACGGGTCCTTTTCGAACTGCACATGGTCTCTTCTCGTCGAGCGTACCTCTCCCGTTGAACCGGCCGGTCTGACCGCTCGAACCAGTTGGCGCTGCATCAGTTGATACGATCTCCCCCAACTGGTGGCCAAGCCATCCAACCGACGACGCTTGCCGATTGGATCATCTTCGTTGACATGGGTGCCCCATGTCATCACGCTCGCAATCAATGCCATCCTTTGTTGATGGTGTTCGGCTTCGCTCGACCTTCTTTACGCTCCGCGTAAGGAACCTCGCTCGCTCTGGCCTCTGCTCCGATAGAAGCACACTACCCACCAGAACCAGAACCACCTCAACTTCCTCTAGAGCATCCACACCATGAAGTCAATCTGTAACCAGGAGCTCTGATACCATTTGTTAGTATAATATGTGATTAGATCACTGCATAAAGTAGACGGAAGACTATCTTTGATAATGCAGTTTAGCGATAAATGCCTACATCTGCAAGGCATGCTTTACGGATGCTCCTCTACTTGTACTCATCACAGTACCATTAACGACATACCCGTCGTGGTATACAGACACTTTAGATTCACAACGCCAAGCCGGTCCAGCGCCCCTACCACGGCCACCGGACCGTCCTATAAACTCGATCTTATGTCTAACCTTTACTTGTGTCTAGTATTTTGGTTACCCGGGTACCTTTGTGTATGAGACCTAGGTTACAAATTTTGATTCCAACACATAACCTACCCGAACAGTGCAAGTCTAACTCTCTAGTCTATACACATATTCGATAAAGTTACAACACGAGTGTTCTTTTGTGACACTCTGCACCAATTTTCTAGCGGGCGGCCAGAAAACACCAGTAACGGGCTTGCAGTGTTGGTAGAATCTGATTGTGCTGCTGCCATGGAATACTTGAAATACCTGCCGAATCGCTCAATGGAATTGGACTTCTTTATTTTTGAAAGGAAGAGTTTGAGCCGGCCAAACAATGTTTGGAGGTGGCGACGGCCCAAATTACATGTGGTATTGCATTTCTCTTGGAATCTTTTACTCCCTCCGACCCATATTAGTTGACTTGAATTTGTCTAAATTCGGATGTATCTAGACATGTTTAGTATTAGGTACATCCAAATCTAGAAAACTCCAAGTCAAGTAATATGGGTCGGAGGGAGTACAACACAGATGCAACTATACTCTTGTACCTTTCCCGGACACATTATGAAGCTGAACAATGGCGAGACTGCTGGACTCTTTGCTAAGAGCAATGAATTTGGCTCCATCGAAATATTGTTACGGTTTACTGTCATCGTTTCAATGCAGAAGTTCTCAGCTTCTACTTACAGAACACAAAACGAACAAACGGTGTCTGAGATTCAGAATGCTGTTGGAGTGTTTAGTCTACTGTCTGTTGCATCAAGGTACCTTTGGAAACACATGTCGAGTATTGCAAACATTTAAAGTACTTGATTCTGCAAAGGGTAACCGTGATGCGCGCGCAGGTGAACAGGCTGAGCAGCAAACCAAGCAGAACTTTGGAAGTTGCCCGTCAAACTGCTTTAGCTGGTGAAGCTCGCAGTAGGCTGAAGAACCACCGGAGGAAATTTCAGTTAGAAAGAAGGGAAGCCGGTATGAAAAGGAAAGGTAAGATAAAGGAAAATATGGCTGCTGCTTGCAACTTGCCTGCTTCAGAATACTGATGTCGTCACCAAATATCACACCTCTTTTTACCTAATCAACCAGCCGCACGCTCCCACGGCACGGCGGCGCCACCCGATCGGTTTGATCCAGTCAAAAACCTTAAAGAAAACGAATTCTAATATAGAGCACTATCCCAGAAGCCCACCAGCTCGCCTTCTCCTCTAGCTCTCCACTATAAATCCTCACCCGTATCATCACCCCCCTCCTCACCAGTCACCACACCCATAGCAGCAAGGAGAAACCATTCCGATCAGCGAGTAGCAATAATGGCAGGCGGGAAGAATGTTGGTCTGGTGCTGCTGGGCTTCTGGGTGAGCCCGTTCGTGCAGCGCTGCCGCATCGCACTTGCGGAGAAAGGCCTCCCCTACGAGTACGTCGAGGAGGACCTCTTGGGCGGCAAGAGCGACCTGCTGCTCCGCTCCAACCCCGTCCACAAGAAGATCCCCGTCCTCCTGCACGACGGTCGCGCCATCATCGAGTCGCTCATCGTCCTCCACTACCTCGACGAGGCCTTCCCGGACACCCGCTCCCTCCTCCCCGCCGACCCCAGCGAGCGCGCGCGCGCTCGCTTCTGGGCCGACTACGTCGATAACAAGGTCCACGGCTGTGGCGCCCGGCTCTATAAGGAGCAGCAGCTGCAGACGGGCGCGGAGATGGTGGAGATCTTGAGGACGCTCGAAGAGGAGCTCGGGGACAAGGAGTTCTTTGGAGGGGAGCATGGCTTCGGGTTCGTGGATGTCGCGCTCGTGCCATTCACGGCTTGGTTCGAGAGCTTCCATAAGTACTGGGGTCTCAGCGTGGCGGACGTCGCGCCAACGCTAGCGGCGTGGGCGGCACGGTGCATGAAGCGGGAGAGCGTCTCCAAAAGCCTCTACTCACCAGAGAAGGTGTACGATTTCATCGCCGGGATGAGGAACTTTGCTGGCTTCGAGTGAGTAGAGGGCATGCACTGATCAATGAAGCAATTTAATATGGTCTGGATTTGTGCGCTTCTTCTTGAAGCAGCGTGTTTGATTGTGGATCGGAGTGTTTTTTTTTTACATTGTGTGCGGTTGTGTGGGCGCATGTTGTGTGTGAGACCTTTCACAATGGGTGTATCTTAACACGTTACCATAGGAGAAATAAATTGTTAAGAGACAACTTCTCCAATGCATTGTTTCGTCAGACATTTGACAATAGGCGGTTCTTAGCGGTGTATCCTAGGCACTTTGCCTATGTCACACTATGGTTAATGAGGAAAGAGATTGGGGT
Source organism: Avena insularis (assembly GCA_023614405.1). NCBI lineage: Eukaryota > Viridiplantae > Streptophyta > Magnoliopsida > Poales > Poaceae > Avena > Avena insularis. The sequence continues at coordinate 33,893,869 of CM042696.1, read as the reverse complement.
TGTATCTTAGCTAAGAAACACCTTTTGCACGAAACCATAGGCAACAAGCATGGTTAGGCCAATCAAATGCATACATGTCAGTAAATTATTAAATATAGAGACACTACTTAAGAAACAATGCATTGGAGAGGTTGTCTCTTAACAATTTATTTCTCCTAGGATAATGTGCTAAGATACACCCCATTATGAAAGGCCTAAGACTAGTCATAATGGGGAGTATCATACAGTAGTATCATGCATATGATACTAATATATGATACCATCTCCACAATACATAGTACTCCCTCCGTTTCGAAATATAAGATGTTTTAGCTTTGTGAAATGAGTGTATCTAGATCCCTTTTAGTGTGTAGGTTCATATAGGTTTAGAATGAACCTATACACTAAAAGAGGTCTAGATACACTTCTTTCACAAAGCTAAAACATCTTATATTTTGAAACAGAGAGAGTATCATGTAATAGTATCATAATCTTAGCGTATTTATTGTTTTGTAGAATCTAAATGCAAAATTGTGTACAAGATTTATTTGAGACTAGTTTTTCTAGTTTTACGTCTTATGATACCGTATCTACCTATGGTACCAACACAATCTCTTTTATCATTAATTAGCATGCCACATCAGAATTTTGCCAACATGGCATGCATGATACTACCTATGATACCTCCATTGGGACTAGTCTAAGTGATGTCTCTACATTTAATGATTTAGATGACATGCATGCATTTGATTGGTCTAACCATGCTTTTTGTCTATGGTTTCGTGCAAGAGGTGTTTCTTATCTAAGAGCAAGTACAATAACATCTACAGTAGTCACCAAGCTGTAAGCAATTTTATATTAGCACAATCTTAGCTGGAGGGAAGAGATGAGATGAGAGAGAAGCCAGCGGGCGCTTCTGCTATCGCTCGGCTATACGCAAAAAACGAGCTACGGGCGATAGTGTTGGCTCTCTCCACCACGCTGGGTCTTGCATGCAAGGAAAGGATCGAATGCATGTATTAATATTAAATTATTAAATACTTAGTAGAGATAACTCACTAGCAAGCTTTTTACTTTATACAGGTGACATGGCATATTATTGGGCTTGCTCTAAGATACAACCTCAATCTCTTTTCTCATTAACTATAGTGCCACGTAGGCAAAGTGCCTAGGATACACCGCTAAGAACCACCCATTGTTAAAGGCCTGAGAAGGTAATATTTCGTGAGGCATCCCGAGTTGCCTCCGATAAGCTGCATTCCATTCAAACTTTGTACTATTACCGTATGTTCGATCGCACCATTTCATCTTTATTTTGAAATCTGTTGGAGGAAATCTTCACAATTTACTTAATTATTCACTGGCTTCTTATATGAGAAATTTTTGGTTAAGATGGAGTATAAGTATAGTATAAGTAGACCCACTAACTTTAGACATATTATGACATAGTATAATTTTTAAGATATAGTGAAAACCATTTGTGTAGTAGTACAAAATTATACATTTTCACAATAAAAAATAAAGGAATGCTAATAATAGCTGACACATAAGAAATCAACAAGTTTTAAAAACATAAATGAATATAATTTCAATTAATTTTATAAGTTTTGCTTTTCCTAAAGCAAACGATAAATCAATTGTAGGAACTCTACGGATCCCAACCAACTTTTTCAAGAAACAAATAGTGCAATAGAAATATCTAAAAAAGGGTGTGTAAGTGTGGGTACACATGAGTTTAGAGACGCTCCTCACTATATTTATAATCAGCATCTTACAATTGAATAAAGTTTTTAATAATTTAATGCATCATAAGTTTTGTAACTGCTTTATCATTGATCATAAAATGCAAAAATACTACTGTATAACTTGGATGTCATAGACCAACAGAGCGTAACTTAGTAGCGCATGATCGAGCCAGTTTAGAAAAATTCTCGAACCAATCTGTTTGGTTTGATGATTCACCATCGAGCTTAATTCTCCTGGTTAGTCTCTGATGTAACACTATCTGATATTGAATTTAGAGATTTTGAGTTGTAAAAAAGAATGATGCCTAAACACAACGCAGATAACAAGATTTTGTGAAAATTGATAGACCTAATTAATAGTGAATCATATCATTGGAAACGTTAGGTTATTACGCTACTTCTTCCGGTCCATATTAATGTTCACAACTTTGTCTAGATATAAATACATCTAGTATAAATATTTAACTAGATACATATGAATTTAGATAAAGTTCAGAACATTAATATGATCAGAGGGAGTAGGCCATAAATCAAACCGTGCCTTGGAAATTCTCTCCGTGGTACACTCATTACTAGACACCTTGTATTTTTCTTTTAAAAAAGAAAGGACTTCGAAGGGTCTAGAGCTGCATTAAACGGTGGGGTTACATTTACATAGAGGACCTCAAAGAAAAAGGGAAGTACAACCAAGCCCTCCGCTTTTACAAAAAATACCCTAACTAAAAATAAAAAACGCAACCGGGTCCTTCGCCACCATCGAGGATGACGAGCACGGTGCCATGACCATCAACATCGTCACCAGGGACTATGCCACTTAGAGATAATGCGACGAAGGTCGCCATAGCAGCGCCGATGAGGGGCCTCCTTTCTAGCAAATGGGCCCGGAGGTTGAAGGCGCTACACTGCGCCCATCAACACACCGCGGAGTGGCCACATCAGTCAGAGATAACCGGGACGCAAAATCTCCGCCGTTGATGAGCTCCGCGGGTTGCAGTTATCTTGATCCCCGTCTTCCCAACTCGAGCAAGAAAACGAATCTGCCACTGCCCTCCTCGCCCATAGCCTCGATAGCCTGATGAGGCAGGCAACAAAACAGCAAAACAGCATATGCCTGAACTGGGTCACCACCAAACGCGAGCTTATTTACGAAGATTTTGATGGCATTGACCACCTCCGCCTTCGGCTCTGCCACCAGAGCACCGTAGAGAGGACGACGAGCATTAGCAGCCACCGGATCTAGCCTGAGTTTTGCCATTCTATTATCTTTCATCGTTAGTCTATAATCAGCTTTTCCATTCTGTTATCTTTCGGTGTTAGTCTATAATCAGTTTTTCTATTCTAGGTTCTCCATCATGTTTTACTTTGACAAATCCAAACAAAGTAGCTCACAACGCCGAGTGTCTTCTGCCAGCCGAAAACGCCACGCTGTGGTGTCCCATTTGAACTATTATATATTACAATTTTGTCATGTTTCTACTTCCTCCATCCAGGTCTATTGGGCTACTAATAGAATTCCAAAAAATTACGCTAGATTTGCTACTTAATTCGTGGTTTAATTGTCTCGATTTCTGAAAACCAGCCTCGTGGTAACCTTTTGTGCATGACTCCATGAGACTACCCTATGCATGACATTGCATGTAACGGAGTAGTAATTAATCCTCGTAGTTATTGAGAGGAAATCAGCAATTACAACTTGTCTATGCGATTTTTCTCCACCAATAGAATCCCACCTTGATCGCAGCGCTGCTTCGATTAAGCCCAATAAACCTGGATGGAGGGAGTAGCTTATAAGAAGCAATAGTGCCTCTCGTAAGTGAGGAACGAATAATGATAAAGAGATAGAAAACTTTAACCATATTTCAAACTTGGACAAAATTGTTTGACTAACTTACCTAATTGAAATAAAAACCAAAAAGTTATTGTACCCCTAATGGAATTATGTTATAATTCAATAGACTTAGTATCATTCTGGAAATATGTGCTATGTGAGAATTAGCTAAAAAGAAGTTACATTTATTAGTTCCGTAGCAACTAACAACGCGCACGATATCTCTAACATCAACATATGAGTATATGGATAGTAAAGAAAAGCAGCATGTATTCTAAGAAGAAATCACGACATGGCAATTTGCGGGCTGCCAAAGACACTCGACCTCGTGATCTACTTCTTTGGATTTGTTGAAGCAAAATTGATTATAGACTAACGGTCAAAATAAGACGGGATGGCAAAGCTGAGGAGCACTGTAACATAGCATTGGCAAAAATGAATTTTTGATCGGTTAAATGGCAAAACTGAATTGAAGGTCAATCATAGTGACGGAGATGATGATCATCCTAATAAAAAGTACGAACCGGTACGTACGAGAGCTTAGTAGGAGGCGGCGGCGTCGACAAACCCATCTAGGGTTTTCCTTCCCTGCGCTGACGACGCCACCGGTCCGTCCCGTCTCCGGCGGCCTTAGGGCCTTGGAGGCGTGGCGGACCACGACCTCTCGCCGACGGGAGGTTTCAGTGTTTTCCTTAGACTATTTTCAGTGTCTTCTTCAGGATGTTAAGGCGGTGGCTACGTTCTGAGGTCAGAATAAGGTCTTACCGCCTATCCTCGCTCTGGTGGTGCGTCTAGCATCAGCGGAGGACGCGTGAAGTCATGTGTCCACGGGTTTTTTAGGATCCAGTCATTTTTCGTATGTGTGTTTTGAGGTCAGTCTCTTTCGATCTACGTTGTTCATCTTCGACGATGGTTGTTGCTCTGGTGTGCTGGTTCTTTGGGGCCTTAGCACGACGACTTTCCGTCCGTCTACTACAACAAGCTCTATTACGACAAGCTTTGCCCGGCTTTGGTGATGGAGGGCGAGGACGGCGGCGCGCCTTCGGCTCGTGCCAGTGTTTGTAGTCGTCGCTAGGTGGTCCAATGACCTATTTATAATTTTTATTACTTTTAGGACTCTTTGTACTATTGATGTTTATTAATAGATCGGTGAAATTTCGAAAAAAAAAATGATGGAGATGATAAAAATCAAAAAAAAAATCGTCAACACATATCACATGTTTGCCTCGTCCCACCAGCCGCTATCCTCTGTGCGTGTGTCCGTGGTCTCGGATGGCCTTCCGCGACTCGCAACAAACGGTGCCATGCAGCCATATGCGTACATGCTTGTTGACGATGTGCCTCTTCCGACTCACCGAGGCGCAGATCCGTCCGTACGTGACGTAGGAGGTGACACATCTGAGCACACACCGCGAATTTTCAGTTTTTTGTTTTGTTTTTGACAGGCACCGGCAATTTTCCGTTGGAACTACGCATGCACGTACGGCAGAGAAACGCAGGTTCGATTTGGTCCTGTCATCCTGCCAACAGATTTCCAGTAAAAAATCGTAAAGAAAACAAAGTCTAGTCAAAAAGTAATTCCTGGACGACTATTCCGGAGACGCACCAGCTCACCTTCTCGCCTAGCTCGCCTGTATATATATTCTTCACCCGCATCCCCATACTCTCCTCACCCATACTCATACAACAAGCCACAAACCAAGGAGAATATTACCCGATCTGCTTAGTGATCATCAATGGCTGGTGAGAAGAATGTCGGTCTGGTGCTGCTGAGCTCATCGATGAGCCCGTTCGGCCAGCGTTGCTCCATCGCTCTTGCCGAGAAAGGCCTCACCCACGAGTACGTGGAAGAGGATCTGGGCGCCAAGAGCGACCTCCTCCTCCGCTCCAACCCGATCTACAAGCAGATCCCCGTCCTCCTTCACGGAGGCCGTACCATCATCGAGTCCCTCATCATCGTCCAGTACCTCGACGAGGCCTTCCCCGACACTCGTTCCCTCCTCCCCGCCGACCCCTACGAGCGCGCGCGTGCTCGCTTCTGGGCCGACTACGTCGATAAGAAGCTCTACGGCTGCGCCTCCCGGCTCTATATGGTCAAGGGAGAACCACAGGTGCCACCGAAGACAGAGATGGTGGAGATCTTGCAGACACTGGAAGGCGAGCTCGGGGCCAAGGAGTTCTTTGGAGGGGAACGGGGCTTCGGGTTCGTGGACGTCGCACTTATGCCGTTCGCCACTACATGCTACCAAAGGCGTTTTATTTGTTCACATAAAGAAAACATAAGCGTGGATGGCATTCAGCTAATGTGGACCCTCATAGCAGTAGCAGAAACATAAGCATGCTAGCCTTCAAAGTTCATAAGCAGCGTGACTAGATACAAATGGACTGTTCATTCAAAAGCAATAAGCAAATCTATGGGCATCAATCAACAAGTCTTGGGACACCTTTTACATAGAACTAAGAATGGCCACTTATGCTCTCCAAAGTAAATTCGAGCGGACATAAAATGAATAAATTCGGACGTGTTAAAACTGGAAAAGAAAGGCCTTCACTAGCTTTAAAGAGGTAAAGTTCAAGAAGTCTCGTAGATCTTTTTAAAGTAATATAATTTTTAGCTTGTCTCATTGCCCTATGCATAAGCATCTTGAAGTGATTAATGCAAGTTAAGTTTTTTGAACAAACTATCTCATATGCTATCGGCGAAAGTATAGTTGAAATCTCCTTATCCCAGCATGAATCCCGAAAATTATACTACTCAGGATTTAGTTATCGCGTGGTTACTTGTCATAAATGAAATTTGTGTGTATCATAGAAACATGTGAGGTAATGGAAGTGATACGGAGGTCCCATATCTTTGACAAGGCAAGCGGACATGAGCATCTCATCCAATCTTCTTGACCATTGGGATAAATGGTGTTTCCTCTAACCTCGGTTTTCCATCTCTTTTTTCGCAGCTCCACAACTCTCCATCTTTTTATAAGAAAAGCGAATGCTTCAGTCACACCACGTCGTGCATTATGGATGACGCTTCAGGTTTTTCCTGCTTGGTCATAGCCAAATTGTTGACGAGCGTTTCTCTATACCACATCCAGGTAACTCCATGGTTTTACAACTACATTTACATTTCCCAGCGAGGGCTGACGATCCATGGAGAGAAAAGAGCATAATGTCGACTAGGTACAAAGTACAAAGTGCAATATTGACTCGATTCCCCATGACAAGTGGTATTACGCTAATCCTTTCTATGTGCAACATATAAGTGCAAGCATATACAACGTAGTGAGTCACAATGTGGGTTCAAGTTTATTAAGGGGCAAGAAAAATGAAACCTCTGTGCCCATTCAGGTTAGGTAGCAGCTTTAATCACTAGTTTTCTGTGGGAAATTCAAGTTTGGTCAAGTGGGCCAAAAACATGAACTGCTCGTGGCGAATAGCAAGTATAATAGGTGGGGGTATGGTAGATCACACCATAGGGATAACTTAGTTTGTTTGGGTTAGATGCATGAGTGGGAAGGCTCAGTGCTTAGTTATGGGCTAACATTCTTAAAAATGCGTGATGCGGCGACCCGACTAAGAGAGCTTAATGTGGCAAAGCCTATAATAATCATGCGTCCATTAGCGATGTTTCAAAACATCATTTTCCAAAGCATAAAGAGTGATACTACAAGTTGAAAATCTAAGGATCATAAAGTCTATGGTGACTTGGTATTTAGTCACTTATATATTAACGTAATTAATATCATTAAATCATATTTAACATCAAGGAGAATACCACAATACATGCTTTAATATGCATTTTCAAAACAACGCGCCTTGAATCTCTTCAAAAGGCACATTAAGCAGTCTCAATTATTTATAACAAGTCATGCTACTAGCCATTAAGAATACTAAACATAAAAGCTTCGTCAAGAAACAATATCAAAGCATGGCATGACAAAGTTCATAATACCCGATAAAAGATTTAAGACTCCTACCTGACCAATAAGCATACGCCAGGGATCTAGATTTCCATACTCTTGCCAATCAAACTCAACGATATTTGAAAACCAATGCATGAAGGGGGTCAACCAATTTATTCAACAAATCTAAGAAAACAAAAGCAAACTAAAGCCAAGCGAAATAGAAAACAAAAAAGGCGCTCCAAACCTCGAACAGAGCACAAGCGTACATGATCAATAAAAATATGATATCCAGTGTTTGGACCCAGATCCGGCATTTTTTACAACTGAAGGGATATGAGCATCCCCAAGCTTCAAGCCTTGTACTTCTTGGATATTTCTTCGGGGATGGACACCATTAATGCACTTCCCCCAAGCAAACTCCTTAACATGTTCCTTCATCTATTAGCCAATGACACGGCTTTCTTCACCATATTACTAAGTGAAATTTTCCTTCACTAAAAGCTTCCACAGGTCTTTATGATAACATTACGTGCACGTCAATGTATATATGGTCTTTGAGGTTCACGCTTCCAACACCAATAAAACTTCCATTAAAACTACAAGCTCTTTGTAGGTGTTTTTAAAAAAGTTTTACAAACTAAAAGAACTCTAAAGAGAAGTTAAGAGTGCAAATGCAAATAATGACAAAATCTGTCAAAACAGATGAGCAAAAATTAATATTCTAAATTGACCGGGACAAAATCTAAAAGTGTTGAACTTCTTGAAAGTTGGTACAACCGCGAGACACGAAAAATGACTCAAAGCCAGAGGTCACCAGGGAGATTTTTGCTAGAGTTTCTGATTGAAGCTAGGCAAAAATCTGTTTCGGGACAGGCAACTTTCCCAAGCATTACTTCTTTCCTCATTAGAAGTTACTCTTACACAAACCTAATCAAATAAAAGGATAAGGCAGGTTATTACTGAAGCCACCATAACCGCCGTCTCAACTAAAGAGCTTTTCGGCGTTATCTGCTAATCATCCGAGTACTTTTTCTTCATCATGCCCTTTAAGTTAGGCATCCAGTTGTGAAGATGCTCATTAAGAAATATGAATTGGGCTACGGGTCCCATAGAAGCAAATTCAAAGAAACATTTAAGTCTAGCCACTTCCTATGTAGGAATGCTTGTAAAGATCAAGTCATGAAAGCCACAGTGAGAGCAACAAGCATAGTAATCATGCAAAATAAGTGCGAGACTTCAAGAGTGGACTTTTGAGATTACTATAGAAGAGGAAACTTAATATTACTAGGTATCCAAAACTGCATTTCCTCTCTCTCATCACATGCTTTCGGTAGCTTTGTCATGAACTAAATCTAACAAGTAGTTGCTAGTGACTCGTAGAGAACATTCTTATCATAGACCACATGCAGTAGGTTTAATACTCTCCATAAACATAGTCATTCTTATTAATTGTGGTGGAACAAATCTCAACAAAATAGCTGTGTTATTACCACTCATCACCACGGTCATCAAATATGGAGGCATATTGGCAATCATTAATTTTTTCTCCTCAATAGTTTAGGTGGACTGAAAACTATCATATTCATCATTGTAATCATCAGTATACTTTGAGGTGGACTTCATAAGTCAATAGAATAGCTATATTTGGATGAGAGACTATGTATCATTTTCATAAAAGAAACTTAGCTTCCCAAGAATCCTTAGGAATTTTGCCATAACATTAGCAATAATAATGGTGTCAAAATTGCATACTAACAACATTGCTATTAGCATGCAAATAAAGTTCCATAGGTTTTTAATTTTCTCTTCAAGAACCTAACTCAAGATAAATACTATAAAGCTCTCGGTCCAATTTTATTACCATTATAAAATTTGTAAACAAAACAAAAAGACAAAAATAGCAGAATCACCTTAACCCAGGCACCATCCACCTTTGTTACGACAAGCGGATGTGAAGTACCGACCTTACCTCCCCCGACCTTGAAGTAGCCTTGAAAATAGCTTGATGATCTCGCACGTTCTATTCTTGCAAGGCAGTCTGTTGAGGCCCTCCAAGTGCAGTTTGTTAGAGCATACCCAACAAAGTTTCCCTTAGTGGATTACCCAGGTTTATTCTTCGGGCTCTTGATTATTATCCCCGATCTCAAGTTTCTACAATCAGAAGATACAAGAAATCTGTGTGTCGCCACCAAGTTTTACACGGCCGGTGTATAGGTGCACAAGTTTGGTGAAGAGATGAGCGAAGTACAAATGGTATGGATATAAGACAATGATGGCTCGGACCTTTCTCTTTACTTTGTTTTAGTTTGTAGAATTTTTTAGTTGGTTTAATAATTTCAAATGATTTAGTATTGTAAAATCAATAACTAATTCATATTAATTTAGAAAAATATGTATAATATATTGAAATGTTTAGAAAAATAAGGTCTACATCTTAGCATCAAAATCATGCATTGTTAAGCAACTTTCATGGCAAGTTTAATTAGAAGAGCCAAATGAACCCCTCTAGATGATTCCGAGGTTTCCCTATTTTAGGATTTACTTCTCTCGGACCCTGTTTAAAATGGTCAAACATGCCTTAGGGTTACATTCAAGTACTATTTAACTTGTCATATCATCATTATTACTTGAGAATTGCATTGATGCCATGTGTTGATTGTTTCCCTTTCTTTCTAGTGTTTTGTTTCTTTCGGGTAGAATACAAGATCGAGACCGTGATCGAAGTCAGAGATCAATACCATCGAAGATCAAAGATCAATACTTGACCAACTATAACCAAGTCAAGTACAAGGCTTCCAAAGATCTGTTTATCTGTTATCAACGATCAAAGGCAAGCATAGCCCCACAATGATACAATCCCATGCTTTCAAAGAATTTCAATTCTTTCCATAATGCATACGATTCTACTGTGGTATTTTATCGATAGATAGAGTATCCTATCTATTGTATTACTCCCTTTTGAAGCTTATATTATCTGATCCACTTCTCCTAGCATAACTAGGTTTAGCTTGTGTGCACTGCTAGAGCTTATATCGGTGTCCTGCTTAGCCATGCTTAGCTATTGGTGTTGGTTCATCCTAAAGATATATTAGATGCAATGAATCTGGTATGACAGAAGAACGAGATATACTAATGAGGTGAGATCAGTGGAGAGGTTAAACATGCTAAGGTTTGTATGGGAGGCCACGGTTGATACATTGCAAATGTATCTATAATTTTTGATGTTCCATGCTTGGTTTTATCCACTTTCTTGTGTTTTGTCCACACTTTGGAGTACTTTTCATATGATTTCATGGACTAACCTATTAACAAGAGCCACAGTGCCAGCTGCCTGTTTTCTACTGTTTTTGGTTCCAAGAAAGTCAGATAATTAATATTCTCAGAATTGGACGTGACAAAAGCCAAAGTGCCTATTTTTTCGGAAGTCATCAGATGCCAGAATACGAGACGGATAGGAGCCAGGGGGCCACCACACCACACGGCGCCGAGCCTGGCCGCGCCAGGGGGTGGTGTGGCCAGCCCAGGCACCCCCTCGGCCTCTCCTTCCATCTATAAGATGCCCTCGGGACGAAAACCTAAGTACCCGATCAAAAATCCACGAAAGAGTCTGTAGCCGCCGTCATCTCCATCCCTAGATCGGGAGGGGTCTGAAGCTCTTCTCGGCACCCTGCCGGAGAGGGGAATTCACCCTGGAGGCATTCTTCATCATCATGCAAACCTCCGGTGTGATGCGTGAATAGTTCATCCTTGGACTACGGATCCATGTAGTAGCTAGATGGCTGGTTTTCCTCATTTGTGCTTTCATGTCTAGATCTTGTGAGCTCCGTTCATGATCAAGATCATCTATTTGTAATTCTACATATTGTGTTTGCGGGGATCCGATGGATATTGAGATACTATTTCAGATTGATTATTGATTCTATCATGTCTTTTTTATTTGTGATCTTGCATGCTTTCCGTTGTTAGTAGCTATCTTGGCCAAGTAGATGCTAGCAACTCCAAGAGTTAGTATTTATGCTCGATAGTGGGTTCATGCCTCCGTAACTGGGAAGTGATAGAAATCTCTAAGGTACTAGATGTGTTGTTGCTACTAGGGAGAAAACAACAATCCTTTGTTCATAGAACAATCATATTGTTTACTTTACACGTAATTCGTAAAGCAATAATATGTTGCTTGCAACTTAATACTGGAGGGGGTTCAGATGATAACCTGAAGGTGGATTATTAGTCATAGATGCAGTTGGATGGCGGTCTATGTATAATGTTGTAATGCCCAATCAAGTTCCAAAGGAGTCAAGATGATTGGTATATGCATGTATTGCTTTCTCGATGTTTGTCAATTGCCCTGCTGTAATTTGTTCACCCAGCATGTTATCTATCTTATGGAGAGCCACCTCTAGTGAACTATGGATCCCGGTCCTTTTCTTTTACATACAATCTACAAACTGTTTACTGCTTTGTGTTAATTTCTGCAAACTATTACTTCCTACCATTCGATATGTTTAATCCTTTGTTTTCAGCAAAACACGGTGAGATTGACAACCTCATCGCAAGTTGGGGACAAAGTTTTGTGGTTGTGTTGTGCAGCTCTGCACGTTGCTTCTAGCATCGGTAGTGTGACCTGTTGGGTCTGCAGCATAGAAAACAAAAAATTCCTACGATGACAACTATACGCCAAGATCTATCTACTAGGTACAGAGCAACGGGTGGACATACATCCATCGAGAACTTACCCTCGAAGACAACGAGTTTTGTTAACGAGTAGGAACTCATGGTTGATGTAGTCGTACACTTGTCGATCTCAAGATCGTGTGGAAGTCCGAGCGCCGCAAATCAGCAGCGCATCTGTCCTCGCACACACGTTCAAGCCACCGGACAACCTCCACCTCCTCGCTCCAGCGATCCAGCAGAAGCAGCAACTCCTTCCAGACGAAATGCCACCAGGAACATATGTCTCGCTAATCCGAGACCATGGGGGAATAATTCTAGAGGGGGAGAGAGATCCTTCACGAGGAGGTGTGAGGAAGAAGGAGGAAGAGGGGGGCCTTTTATAGGAGGAGGGGGGTACCCCCTCCATGGTCGGCGCCTCATGGAGGTGACCCCTCACCTCCTCCATTCATGTGGTGGTAACTCCCTCCACATTAAAATGCCTCTTCACATTCCCTTTTAAAGTCTCCACTTTAAATGCATTAAAATTCTCTAAGTTTAATGCTCTCTCATTTAATAAAACTCTTTTATTAAATTTATTCAGAATTTTCTTAATTACTTTAATTAACAAACATTCACATATAACCCCTTGTAATATTTCAATATCACATGCATAACCACTTTCTGCAATTTCACCCGAAACAATTCCGGTTTCTATCGAAACAATTCCTGCGCTTTGCAATTCTTTCGTCTGAAACGTATGTGCTCCAAAATGGTGTCCGGTAACTCTTAAGTGTGTCACCCTACGGTTCGCGAATAATGCAGACATGATTGAGACTCCTCTCAGATCAATAATCAGAAGCGGTACCTAGAGATCCATACTGACTCCTGCATATTCAACGATGACTTCTGTGATCGTGAGAACCTTTAACGCTAGTAATTTAATCCCTTTGTCTCATGATATAATACATGTCCGAGATTCGATCATTGGTATCCAAATACCTAGTTTGATCTCGTTACCGACATGCACTCTTTTCTCGTTCCTGTGATATAACATTCTAGTGATCACATCACTTGCTTGCAAGCTATCTTAATGTGATATCACCGAGAGGGCCCAGAGTATATCTATCCGTCATCGGGATTGACAAATTCCACTCTTGATCCATGAGCCTCAACATAACACCTTCAGTAACCGAACCCATCTTTATAGTCACCACATGCTACGGTGTGACGTTTGATGTTATCAAGATACTCTTCAGGTGTTAGCAATTAACATGATCTCATGGTCTAAGGATAAAGATTACTTCGTATGATGTTATAGCAATATAAACATAATGACTTGATCGTAATGCTATACTTCGGATGAATGTTCATCACATCATTTCACAAATGTTGTGACCTTGTTATTAACAACATCCAATGTCCATGATCAGGAAACCTTGATCATCTTGTTAATCAACAAGCTAGTCTATAAGAGAGGCATAACTAGGAACCCTTTTTGTTTATTAAACACACATGTATTGATGTTTCCGATCAATACAATTATAGCATGCAAAATAAACATCTATCATATACAAGGAATGCATAATAACAACTTTATTATTGCCTCTCAGGGCATATTTTCTTCAGTCTCCCACTTGCACTAGAGACAATAATCTAGTTCACATAGTGATAAATCTAACACCCATGGAGTTCTGGTGTTGATGATGTTTTGCCCTAGGGAGATCTTTAGTCAACGGATCTGCTACATTTAGGTCCGTGTGTACTTTACAAATCTTTATATCTCCATCCTTGACATGATCGCGGATGGAGTGAAACCGTCGCTTAATATGCTTGGAATTCTTGTGAAACCTCGGTTCCTTGGCGTTGGCTATGGCTCCATTGTTGTCACAATAGATCACCATTGGGTCCAATGCACTAGGAACCACACCTAGTTCCGTAATGAACTCTTTCATCCAAACCGCTTCTACCGCTTCAAGCAAAGCGGCAACATATTCCGCCTCCGTCGTTGATCCAGCCACCACAGGTTGTTTGGAACTCTTCCAACTAACTGCTACTCCGTTCAAGAGAAATACGTATCCGGATTGAGACTTAGAGTCATCCAGATCGGTGTCAAATCTAGCATCGACATAACACTTAGCGACTAGCTCTTCTTCACCTCCGTATATAAGAAACATATCCCTAGTTCTTCTCAAGTACTTGAGGATGTTCTTGACCGCTATCCAATGTTCTGAACCTGGATCAGATTGGTACCTACTAGTCAAACTAATAGCATGTGCCACATCTAGTCTTGTACATAGCATGTCATACATAATAGAGCCTATGGCCGAGGCATAGGGGATCTTATCCATTATCTCTCTTTCTTCCGCCAGAAATGGACTTTGAGTCTTGCTCAATGTCTTGCCTTGCAACATAGGTAAGAACCCCTTCTTACTTCCGTCCATATTAAACTTCTTTAATATCTTATCAAGGTATGTACTATGCGATAGCCCAATTAGGCGCCTTGATCTTTCTCTATAGATTTTAATGCCTAATATATATGACGCTTCACCAAGGTCTTTCATCAAAAATTTGCTGTTTAGATAACTTTTAACACTGTTTAAAAGATCTATATCATTTCCAATCAATAATATGTCATCCACATATAATATCAGAAATGCCACATTGCTCCCACTCACTTTCTTGTAAATACAAGCCTCTCCATAAGTTTGGACAAATCCAAACTCTTTGATCACCTCATCAAAGCGGAGATTCCAACTCCGGGATGCTTGCTTCAGTCCATAGATGGATCGCTGAAGTTTGCATACCTTATTAGCATCCTTAGGATCGAAAAAACCCTTAGGTTGTATCATATACAACTCTTCTTCAATGTTACCATTGAGGAACGCAGTTTTGACATCCATCTGCCATATTTCATAATCGAAATATGCAGCAATTGCTAACATAATCCTAACCGACTTATGCATCGCTACGGGAGAGAATGTCTCATCGTAGTCAACTCCTTGAATTTGTCGAAACCCCTTTGCGACAAGTCGAGCCTTATAGATGGTCACATTACCATCAGCATCCGTTTTTCTTTTGAAAATCTATTTATTCTCAACGGCCTTTCGATCGTGAGGTAAGTCCACCAAGGTCCAAACCTGGTTCTCGTACATGGATTCCATCTCGGATTTCATGGCTTCTAGCCATTTGTTGGAATCCGGGATCATCATCGCTTCTTCATATGTCACAGGGTCATCTATTTCATCAACCATGAAATTCACAACAGGATTGCCGTACAGTTCAGGAGCTGCACGTGTCCTACTTGACCTGCGAGGTTCGGTAGTGTCCTGTTTCGGAGTTTCATGATCAATATCATTAGCTCTCTCTTCGTTAGGTGAAGTCAACTCCGAAACAATTTCCGGTGCTGCGCTACTCGCCATTTCATGAAGAGAAAGTTCACTAACCTCTTCGAATTCTACCTTCCGACTACTCACACCTTTCGCGAGAAACTCCTTCTCAAGAAAGGATCCATTCTTGGCAACAAAAACCTTGCCCTCGGATCTGTGATAGAAGGTATACCCAATCGTTTCCTTAGGGTATCCTATGAAGACGCAATTTTCTGCTTTGGGTTCGAGTTTATCCGGCTGAAGTTTCTTCACATAAACATCGCATCCCCAAACTTTAAGAAATGACAACTTAGGTTTGTTTCCAAACCGTAATTCATACGGTGTCATTTCAACGGATTTAGATGGTGCCCGATTTAAAGTGAATGCAGTTGTTTCCAGTGCATAACCCCAAAATGACAGTTGCAAGTCAGTCAGAGACATCATAGATCGAACCATATCCAATAAACTATGATTATGACGTTCCGACACACCATTACGTTGTGGTGTTCCGACAGGCGTGAGTTGTGAAAGTATTCCACACTCTTTCATGTGTGTGCTAAACTCGTAACTTAGATACTCACCTCCACGGTCAGACCGAAGAAATTTGATCTTTCTATTACGATGATTTTCCACTTCATTCTGAAATTCCTTGAACTTTTCAAAGGTTTTAGACTTGTGTTTCATCAAATAGATATACCCGTATCTACTCAAATCATCCATGAAAGTAACAAAATAACGATATCCACCTCATGACACACTCATTGGTCCACACACATCAAGATGTATGATTTCCAATAAATACGCCGTTTCATTGAACCGGAAAACGGCGTTCTAGTCATCTTGCCCATAAGGCATGGCTCACATGTATCAAATGATTCAAAATCAAGTGATTCCAAAAGTCCATCAGAATGGAGTTTCTTCATGCGTTTAACGCCAATATGACCTAGACGACAGTGCCACATATATGGAGATATATCATTACCAAGTTTAATCCTTTTAGCATCAACATTATGAATATGCATAATACTACTATCGACATCCAATAGAAATAAACCATTCAACACAGGTGCATGACTATAAAAGATATCATTCTTATAAATCGAACAACCATTGTTTTAAGATTTAAAGGAATAACCACTTTGCATCAAACACGATCCGGATACAATGTTCATGCTTAGTGCAGGCACCAAATAACAATTATTCAGGTTTATAACTAATCCCGATGGAAAATGGAGAGGTAGCGTCCCGACGGCGATCACATCAAATCTTGATCCATTGCCGACCCGCATCCTGACCTCATCCCTTGCTAGTTGTCGCTTGTTCCACAGCCCCTGAACCGAGTTACATATATCAGCAACTGATCCCGTATCAAATACCCAGGTGCTACCGCGAGTACTAGTCAAGTACACATCAATAACATGTATATCATATATACCTTTGTTTGCCTTGCCGGCCTTCTTTTCGCCAAATACTTGGGGCAATTGCGCTTCCAATGGCCAGTCCCCTTGCAATAGTAACACTCGGTGTCGGACTTAGGGCCAGCTCGGGGTTTCTTTTCAGGTGTGGCAACAGATTTGCCACCCTTCTTTCCCTTGTGCTTGCCTTTCTTGTCCTTCTTGAAATCGGTGGTCTTATTGATCATCAACACTTGATGTTCTTTCCTAATCCCCACTTCTGTAGTCTTAAGCATTGACAGAAGCTCGGGAAGAGACTTCTTCATGCCCTGCATATTATAGTTCATCACGAAGCTCTTGTAGCTAGGTGGCAGAGATTGGAGAACACGATGTATTCCTAAGTCAATGGGAATCGTTATTCCCAAGGACACAAGCTTATCGGCGTACCCAGACATTTTGAGTACGTGCTCACTAACGGAGCTGTTCTCCTATATCATGCAGCTAAAGAACTTTTCAGAAGCATTATAACTCTCTACGGCAGCATGGGTATCGAAAATCATTTTCAATTCTCCCATGGTAGCAAAGGTATTGCCATTTTCGAAACGCTTTCGAAGTTCTGGCTCTAGCCCATACAGTATGCCGCAATGAACTAAGTTGTGGTCCTCCTGACGAGTCATATAGACATTCTTTTCCTCGCCAGGGGCATCAGGAGCTGGTGGGGGGCCTAGCGGCGCCACTAGCACATATTGCTTTTGTGCAGCAGTGAGGAGAATCCTCAAATTCATAGCCCAGTTGGTGAAGTTGCTACCATTTGCAGCAAGGTTCTCTTTCTCCATGAACACATTGAAATTAAAAGCAGGTGGTGCCATCTACAACAGAATTTGTAAAGTTTATTTAGACTAAGTTTATGATAGAGTGAGTTCAACTAATCCAAATTACTAATGAACTCCCACTCAAAATGACATCCCTCGTGTCCTTTTGGTGATTACATGAACCAAATCCACTACACCAAGTCCGATCATCACGTGAGTTGATGTAGCTTCAAAGGCGAGCATCTATATGGGCATCATATCAAATGTATGACTCATGCTTAACCTTTCGGTCCGTGTTCTGAGGCCATGTCTATACATGCTAGGCTTGCCAAGTAAGAACCTTAGTATTCGCGTGTGTAAAACTATCTTACACCCGTTCCTATGAAAGCGTAGATCTGAGTACACCCGATCATCACGTGATGTCTCGAAACACGATCCACGGAATGGTGCATATTTAAGGAAGAACATATTTTTTATCTTGATATCTAAATGAGGGATCATCTTACAATGCTACAAAAAGCGCCAAACTAGCAGTATAAGATGCTAACATCTAATGTGTAAAGGGAGATGATATGGTCCATGCATTTGATCTCTATCATTTGCATCGTGGTATGATCTCTATCATTCCTTTGTGTGTAAGGCCAAGGTCTATGGAACTTACACGTTGAATGTGTTGTAAGAGTATCTATCATACATCTACTTACAACAATACCATATCAATACACTAGCCCAGTAATGATCTAAACTAGACGCCTCTAATTTATCAATTGCAAATTTTACGTGGCTTAGGGCTTTTGGAGATAGAACTGTTCTTACCTACGAACATGAACCACAACGAGGATAAGCAAGTTATTAGCAACTTGTTGTAAATCAGATATTGACTATAGTAGGAGAGACAGACACCCGCCAGACACTTATGCAAAACAAGTTGCATGTTAGTCGTGGAACCGGTCTCATGTATGATGACATGTAAGGTTGGTCCGGGCCGCTTCATCCCACTATGCCACCAATATCCAAAATACATAGAAGATGAAATAACATGATCATCATCGCCCACATATAAATATATGTGTACTACCCGTGCAAAGCACCTACGCATAGATCAGGCTCTGATACCACTATTGGGTCCGCAACATAGAAAATAAAAAATTTCCTACAATGAGAACTATACGCCAAGATCTATCTACTAGGTACAAAGCAACAGGTGGACATACATCCATCGAGAACTTACCCTCGAAGACAACGAGTTTTTTTAACGAGTAGGAACTCATGGTTGATGTAGTCGTACACTTGCCGATCTCAAGATCGTGTGGAAGTCCGAGCGCCGCAAATCAGCAGTGCATCCGTCCTCGCACACACGTTCAAGCCACTGGACAACCTCCACCTCCTCGCTCCAGCGATCTAGCGAAAGCAGCAACTCCTTCCAGATGAAATGCCACTGGGAACATGTATCTCACTAATCCTAGACCATGGGGGAATAATTCTAGAGGGGGAGAGAGATCCTTCACGAGGAGGTGTGAGGAAGAAGGAGGAAGAGGGGGCCTTTTATAGGAGGAGGGAGGGTACCCCCTCCATGGCCAGCGCCTCATGGAGGTGACCCCTCACCTCCTCCATTCATGTGGTGGTAACTCCCTCCACATTAAAATGCCTCTTCACATTCCCTTTTAAAGTCTCCACTTTAAATGCATTAAAATTCTCTAAGTTTAATGCTCTCTCATTTAATAAAACTCTTTTATTAAATTTATTCAGAATTTTGTTAATTACTTGAATTAACAAACATTCACATATAACCCCTTGTAATATTTCAATATCACATGCATAACCACTTTCTGCAATTTCACCCGAAACAATTCCGGTTTCTATCGAAACAATTCCCGCGCTTTGCAATTCTTTCTTCTGAAACATATGTGCTCCAAAATGGTGTCCGGTAACTATTAAGTGTGTCACCCTATGGTTCGCGAATAATGCAGACATTATTGAGACTCCTCTCAGATCAATAATCAGAAGCGGGACCTGGAGATCCATACCGACTCCTACATATTCAACGATGACTTATATGATCGTGAGAACCTTTAACGCTAGTAATTTAATCCCTTTGTCTCATGATATAATACATGTCCGAGATTTGATCATCGGTATCCAAATACCTAGTTTGATCTCGTTACCGACATGCACTCTTTTCTCGTTCCTGTGATATAACATTCTAGTGATCACATCACTTGCTTGCAAGCTATCTTAATGTGATATCACCGAGAGGGTCCAGAGTATATCTATCCGTCATCGGGATTGACAAATTCCACTCTTGATCCATGAGCCTCAACATAATACCTTCAGCTTGAACCCATCTTTATAGTCACCTTACATTGACGCGGCGTTTGATGTTATCAAGATACTCTTCAGGTATTAGCAATTAACATGATCTCATGGTCTAAGGATAAAGATTACTTCGTATGATGTTATAGCAATATAAACATAATGACTTGATCGTAATGCTATACTTCGGATGAACATCACATCATTTCACAAATGTTGTGACCTTGTTATTAACAACATCCAATGTCCATGATCAGGAAACCTTGATCATCTTGTTAATCAACAAGCTAGTCTATAAGAGAGGCATAACTAGGAACCCTTTTTGTTTATTAAACACACATGTATTGATGTTTCCGATCAATACAATTATAGCATGCAAAATAAACATCTATCATATACAAGGAATACATAATAACAACTTTATTATTGCCTCTCAGGGCATATTTCCTTCACGCCCTGCCAAGGCTCAGATAGCAACACCTTTGGGGTGTTTCCTTGCTCCTACTGGTTCGATTAAACCTTGGTTTCATAACTGAGGGAAACTTGCTGCTGTGCTCATCATACCTTCCTCTTGGGGTTCCCAACGAGCTCTACATCAACACTGAGCCATCAAGCATTTTTTTGGCGCCATTGCCGGGGAGTCAAGGACGTCTTCACAAGGGGAGTCCCTCATAACCAATCTCTTTAATTTGTTATTTTTGTTTTGCTTAGCTCATTTTTGCTTTGTTTGCTTGTTTTGTTATAAAAAACACACAAAAAATTAGTTTTACTGTTTTGCTTTCTTTATTGAAAACACACAAAAAATAGTTCCTATCCTAAGTTGCCATTATGTCTAGCCTTGCTCCAATCACTATGTCACCCGAGGAAATGATTTTCACTTTTAAACAAGGAATTGAGGAAAGTTTAAGGAAGCTTGGTTTAGAATCTCTGATCTACATGAAAAAACTGAGCCTAAAATGACTCAAAGCTTGTTCCTTAGCATTTTTACCTTGGAATTGCTCTTTGCTATAGATATGCTCTAGATGCTGTTGTGGGAGGAGATTTCCTCCAATGTAATGAGGATGATGCTATTAATGCTATAAAGAAATTGATCCTCACTTACAACTTGTCTAGCCAAACTGATATTTCTTTTGTAAGAATATTTGCTAGATTGAACACTCTTGAGACTAGCACTACTAGCTTAAAAGATTGCTATAATACGCTTAGGGAGCATTACAATTATGTTCCAATAAATTCTGAACCATCAAAGTGGCTCCCTACAATAAAGATTGAGATAAACACTGAAACTTTTCAAGCCCGCTGTGATATCATGTTTGAATTTTGTCTTATGCCCAAAGATATTTATAAATCTTTGAATACTTGGGGGCTTACTGAAGGAGGAAAAGAAATATCTCTTGATAATAATGCTACCATATTAGCTATTGGAATAGCTGAAGGAGTGTTTACAAAGATCCTTGGGAAAATGATTTCTACTGATTATCTTGTTATTGAATGTGCAAGAAAAGGACAAATTACACTTGGAAGGTCCCTATTAGAACTTCTTGGAGCAATAATAGATGTGGGAAAGGGGACCATGCACCTTTCTTCTCCACCAAACAATCATATTTTCCCCAAGGTCAATAATAAAAGTAAGAGCGGTAAGGGCAAGAAATTTGGTCTTAATGCTTCTTCATTTGAGAACACTTGATTCTTTTTCTTGCTTCTTATGCCTAACTTAAAGGCGTTAAAGAAAAGTACTTACTGGGAGATAACCCAAAAGTTTTAGATGAGTCTTGGAAGTTATTACCTCTGTAATAACCTCTCCTTATCCTTTTTATTTGCTTTTTGTGCCAAGAGTAACCTCTAATGAGATATAAGTAATGATTGGGAAAGTTGCTGTCCCGAAACAGATTTCTGTGCTTCACCGTAAAAATTCGTGTAAAATCTCTGAACGTCTTTGATCTCGTTACTGACATGCACTCTTTTCTCGTTCCTGTGATATAACATTCTAGTGATCACATCACTTGCTTGCAAGCTATCTTAATGTGATATCACCGAGAGGGTCCAGAGTTTATCTATCCGTCATCGAGATTGACAAATTCCACTCTTGATCCATGAGCCTCAACATAACACCTTCATAGCACTGAACCCATCTTTATAGTCACCCTGTTACGGTGTGACGTTTGATGTTATCAAGATACTCTTCAGGTGTTAGCAATTAACATGATCTCATGGTCTAAGGATAAAGATTACTTCGTATGATGTTATAGCAATATAAACATAATGACTTGATCGTAATGCTATACTTCTGATGAATGTTCATCACATCATTTCACAAATGTTGTGACCTTGTTATTAACAACATCTAATGTCCATGATCAGGAAACCTTGATCATCTTGTTAATCAACAAGCTAGTCTATAAGAGAGGCATAACTAGGAACCCTTTTTGTTTATTGAACACACATGTATTGATGTTTCCGATCAATACAATTATAGCATGAAAAATAAACATCTATCATATACAAGGAATACATAATAACAACTTTATTATTGCCTCTCAGGGCATATTTCCTTCACGCCCTGCCAAGGCTCAGATAGCAACACCTTTGGGGTGTTTCCTTGCTCCTACTGGTTCGATTAAACCTTGGTTTCATAACTGAGGGAAACTTGCTGCTGTGCTCATCATACCTTCCTCTTGGGGTTCCCAACGAGCTCTACATCAACACTGAGCCATCAAGCATTTTTCTGGCGCCGTTGCCGGGGAGTCAAGGACGTCTTCACAAGGGGAGTCCCTCATAACCAATCTCTTTAATTTGTTATTTTTGTTTTTCTTAGTTCATTTTTGCTTTGTTTGCTTGTTTTGTTATCAAAAACACATAAAAAAATTAGTTTTAGTGTTTTGCTTTCTTTATTGAAAACACACAAAAAATAGTTCCTATCCTAAGTTGTCATTATTTCTAGCTTTGCTCCAATCACTATGTCACCCGAGGAAATGATTTTCACTTTTAAACAAGGAATTGAGGAAAGTTTTAAGGAAGCTTGGTTTAAGATCTCTCATCTACATGAAAAAACTGAGCCTAAAATGACTCAAAGCTTGTTCCTTAGCAGTTTTTACATTGGAATTGCTCTTTGCTATAGATATGCTCTAGATGCTATTGTGGGAGGATATTTCCTCCAATGTAATGAGGATGATGCTATTAATGCTAAACAAATTGATCCTCACTTACAACTTGTCTAGCCAAACTGATATTTCTTTCGTAAGAATATTTGCTAGATTGAACACTCTTGAGACTAGCACTACTAGCTTAAAATATTGCTATAATGCGCTTAGGGAGCATCACAATTATGTTCCAATAAATTCTGAACCATCAAAGTGGCTTCCTATAATAAAGATTGAGATAAACACTGAAAATTTTCAAGCCCGCTCTGATATCATGTCTGAATTTTGTCTTATGCCCAAAGATATTTATAAATCTTTGAATACTTGGGGGCTTACTAAAGGAGGAAAAGAAATATCTCTTGATAATAATGCTACCATATTAGCTATTGGAATAGCTGAAGGAGTGTTTACAAAGATCCTTGGGAAAATGATTTCTACTGATTATCTTGTTCCTGAATGTGCAGGAAAAGGACAAATTACACTTGGAAGGTCCCTATTAGAACTTCTTGGAGCAATAATAGATGTGGGAAAGGGGACCATGCACCTTTCTTCTCCACCAAACAATCATATTTTCCCCAAGGTCAAGAATAAAAGTAAGAGCGGCAAGGGCAAGAAATTTGGTCTTAATGCTTCTTCATATGAGAACACTTGATTCTTTTTCTTGCTTCTTATGCCTAACTTAAAGGCGTTAAAGAAAAGTACTTATTGGGAGATAACCCAAAAGTTTTAGATGAGTCTTGGAAGTTATTACCTCTGTAATAACCTCTCCTTATCCTTTTTATTTGCCTTTTGTGCCAAGAGTAACCTCTAATGAGAGAGAAGTAATGATTGGGAAAGTTGCTGTCCCGAAACAGATTTCTATGCTTCACCGTAAAATTCGTGTAAAATCGCTGAACATCTTTTTGAGGCGTGAATTTTTGTGCTTCTTTCCCAGGTTGTTATCTAACTTTTGTTAGTTCAACACTTTTTTATTTGAGCAACAGAAGGTCTTCGAAAAAATTCATCTTTACCTGCCGGTCTGTTTTGACAGATTTCTGCCATTTTCTGCATTTGCTTCTTGTTGGTTCCTTTTTGAGTTCTTTTGGGGAATTGAGCTTTTTGAGGGAAATGCTATAGTAGCTAGTGTTCTAATGGGCCTTTCGATCGTGAGGTAAGTCCACCAAGGTCCAAACCTGGTTCTTGTACATGGATTCCATCTCGGATTTCATGGCTTCTAGCCATTTGTTGGATTCTGGGCTCATCATCGCTTCTTCATATGTCGCAGGGTCATCTATTTCATCAACCATGAAATTCACAACAGGATTGCCGTACAGTTCCGGAGCTGCACGTGTCCTACTTGACCTGCGAGGTTCGGTAGTGTCCTGTTTCGGAGTTTCATGATCAATATCATTAGCTCTCTCTTCGTTAGGTGAAGTCAACTCCGAAACAATTTCCGGTGCTGCGCTACTCACCATTTCATGAAGAGAAGGTTCAATAACCTCTTCGAGTTCTACCTTCCGACTACTCACACCTTTCGTGAGAAACTCCTTCTCAAGAAAGGATCCATTCTTGGCAACAAAGACCTTGCCCTCGGATCTGTGATAGAAGGTATACCCAATCGTTTCCTAAGGGTATCCTATGAAGACGCATTTTTCTGCTTTGGGTTCGAGTTTATCCGGCTGAAGTTTCTTCACATAAACATCGCATCCCCAAACTTTAAGAAATGACAACTTAGGTTTGTTTCCAAACCATAATTCATACGATGTCGTTTCAACGGATTTAGATGGTGCCCGATTTAAAGTGAATGCAGCTGTTTCCAGTGCATAACCCCAAAATGATAGTGGCAAGTCAGTCAGAGACATCATAGATCGAACCATATCTAATAAAGTACGATTACGATGTTCCGACACACCATTACGATGTGGTGTTCCGGCAGGCGTGAGTTGTGAAACTATTCCACACTCTTTCATGTGTGTGCTAAACTCGTAACTTAGATACGCACCTCCACGGTCAGACCGAAGAAATTTGATCTTTCTATTATGATGATTTTCCACTTCATTCTAAAATTCCACGAACTTTTCAAAGGTTTCAGACTTGTGTTTCATCAAATAGATATACCCGTATCTACTCAAATCATCCGTGAAAGTAACAAAATAACGATATCCACCTCACGCCGACACACTCATTGGTCCACACACATCAGTATGTATGATTTCCAATAAATCTGTCGCCCGTTCCATTGAACCAGAAAACGGCGTTCTAGCCATCTTGCCCATAAGGCATGGCTCACATGTATCAAATGATTCAAAATCAAGTGATTCTAAAAGTCTATCAGAATGGAGTTTCTTCATGCGTTTAACGCCAATATGACCTAGACGGCAGTGCCACATATATGCAGATATATCATTACCAAGTTTAATCCTTTTAGCATCAACATTATGAATATGCATAATACTACTATCGAGATCCAATAGAAATAAACCATTCAACACAGGTGCATGACCATAAAAGATATCATTCTTCTAAATCGAACAACCATTGTTTTCAGATTTAAAGGAATAACCACTTTGCATCAAACACGATCCGGATACAATGTTCATGCTCAATGCAGGCACCAAATAACAATTATTCAGGTTTATAACTAATCCCGATGGAAAATGGAGAGGTAGCGTCCCGACGGCGATCACATCAAATCTTGATCCATTGCCGACCCGCATCCTGACCTCATCCCTTGCTAGTTGTCGCTTGTTCCACAGCCCCTGAACCGAGTTACATATATTAGCAACTGATCCCGTATCAAATACCCAGGTGCTACCGCGAGTACTAGTCAAGTACACATCAATAACATGTATATCATATATACCTTTGTTTGCCTTTCCGGCCTTCTTTTCCGCCAAATACTTGGGGCAATTGCGCTTCCAATGGCCAGTCCCCTTGCAATAGTAACACTCGGTGTCAGACTTAGGGCCAGCTCAGGGTTTCTTTTTAGGTGTGGCAACAGGTTTGCCACCCTTCTTTCCCTTGTGCTTGCCTTTCTTGTCCTTCTTGAAACCGGTGGTCTTATTGATCATCAACACTTGATGTTCTTTCCTAATCTCCACTTCTGCAGTCTTAAGCATTGACAGAAGCTCGGGAAGAGACTTCTTCATGCCCTGCATATTATAGTTCATCACGAAGCTCTTGTAGCTAGGTGGCAGAGATTGGAGAACATGATGTATGCCTAAGTCAATGGGAATCGTTATTCCCAAGGACACAAGCTTATCGGCGTACCCAGACATTTTGAGTACGTGCTCACTATCAGAGTTGTTCTCCTCCATCATGCAGCTAAAGTACTTTTCAGAAGCATTATAACTCTCTACGGCAGCATGGGTATCGAAAATAATTTTAAATTCTCCCATGGTATCAAAGGTATTGCCATTTTCGAAACGCTTTTGAAGTTCTGGCTCTAGCCCATACAGTATGCCGCACTGAACTAAGTTGTGGTCCTCCTGACAAGTCATATAGACATTCTTTTCCTCGTCAGGGGCATCAGGATCTGGTGGGTGTCCTAGCGGTGCCTCTAGCACATATTGCTTTTGTGCAGCAGTGAGGAGAATCCTCAAATTCATAGCCCAGTTGGTGAAGTTGCTACCATTCACAGCAAGTTTCTCTTTCTCCATGAACACATTGAAATTAAAAGCAAGTGGTGCCATCTACAACAGAATTTGTAAAGTTTATTTAGACTAAGTTTATGATAGAGTGAGTTCAACTAATCCAAATTACTAATGAACTCTCACTCAAAATGACATCCCTCGTGTCCTTTTGGTGATTACATGAACCAAATCCACTACACCAAGTCCGATCATCACGTGAGTTGATGTAGCTTCAAAGGCGAGCATCTATATGGGCATCATATCAAATGTATGACTCATGCTTAACCTTTCGGTCCGTGTTCTGAGGCCATGTCTATGCATGCTAGGCTTGCCAAGTAAGAACCTTAGTATTCGCGTGTGTAAAACTGTCTTACACCCGTTCCTATGAAAGCGTAGATCCGAGTACACCCGATCATCACGTGATGTCTCGAAACACGATCCACAGAATGGTGCATATTTAAGGAAGAACATATTTTTTATCTTGATATCTAAATGAGGGATCATCTTACAATGCTACAAAAAGCGCCAAACTAGCAGTATAAGATGCTAACATCTAATGTGTAAACTGAGATGATATGGTCCATGCATTTGATCTCTATCATTTGCATCGTGGTATGATCTCTATCATTCCTTTGTGTGTAAGGCCAAGGTCTATGGAACTTACATGTTGAATGTGTTGTAAGAGTATCTATCATACATCTACTTACAACAATACCATATCAATACACTAGCCCAACAACGATCTAAACTAGCCGCCTCTAATTTATCAATTGCAAATTTTACGTGGCTTAGGGCATTTGGAGATAGAACTGTTCTTACCTACTAACATGAACAACAACGAGGATAACCAAGTTATTAGCAACTTGTTGTAAATCAGATATTGACTATAGTAGGAGAGACAGACACCCGCCAGACACTTATGCAAAACAAGTTGCATGTCAGTCGTGGAACCGGTCTCATGTATGATGACATGTAAGGTTGGTCCGGGCCGCTTCATCCCACTATGCCACCAATATCCAAAATACATAGAAGATGCAATAACATGATCATCATCGCCCACATATAAATATATGTGTACTACCCGTGCAAAGCACCTACGCATAGATCAGGCTCTGATACCACTATTGGGTCCGCAGCATAGAAACCAAAATTTTCCTACAATGAGAACTATACGCCAAGATCTATCTACTAGGTACAAAGCAACAGGTGGACATACATCCATCGAGAACTTACCCTCGAAGACAACGAGTTTTTTTAACGAGTAGGAACTCATGGTTGATGTAGTCGTACACTTGCCAATCTCAAGATCGTGTGGAAGTCCGAGCGCCGCAAATCAGCAGTGCATCCGTCCTCGCACACACGTTCAAGCCACTGGACAACCTCCACCTCCTCGCTCCAGCGATCTAGCGGAAGCAGCAACTCCTTCCAGATGAAATGCCACTGGGAACATGTATCTCACTAATCCTAGACCATGGGGGAATAATTCTAGAGGGGGAGAGAGATCCTTCACGAGGAGGTGTGAGGAAGAAGGAGGAAGAGGGGGCCTTTTATAGGAGGAGGGAGGGTACCCCCTCCATGGCCAGCGCCTCATGGAGGTGACCCCTCACCTCCTCCATTCATGTGGTGGTAACTCCCTCCACATTAAAATGCCTCTTCACATTCCCTTTTAAAGTCTCCACTTTAAATGCATTAAAATTCTCTAAGTTTAATGCTCTCTCATTTAATAAAACTCTTTTATTAAATTTATTCAGAATTTTGTTAATTACTTGAATTAACAAACATTCACATATAACCCCTTGTAATATTTCAATATCACATGCATAACCACTTTCTGCAATTTCACCCGAAACAATTCCGGTTTCTATCGAAACAATTCCCGCGCTTTGCTATTCTTTAAATCAAAACATATGTGCTCCAAAATGGTGTCCGGTAACTCTTAAGTGTGTCACCCTATGGTTCGCGAATAATGCAGACATTATTGAGACTCCTCTCAGATCAATAATCAGAAGCGGGACCTGGAGATCCATACCGACTCCTACATATTCAACGATGACTTATATGATCGTGAGAACCTTTAACGCTAGTAATTTAATCCCTTTGTCTCATGATATAATACATGTCCGAGATTTGATCATCGGTATCCAAATACCTAGTTTGATCTCGTTACCGACATGCACTCTTTTCTCGTTCCTGTGATATAACATTCTAGTGATCACATCACTTGCTTGCAAGCTATCTTAATGTGATATCACCGAGAGGGTCCAGAGTATATCTATCCGTCATCGGGATTGACAAATTCCACTCTTGATCCATGAGCCTCAACATAATACCTTCGTAGCACTGAACCCATCTTTATAGTCACCCTGTTACAGTGTGACGTTTGATGTTATCAAGATACTCTTCAGGTATTAGCAATTAACATGATCTCATGGTCTAAGGATAAAGATTACTTCGTATGATGTTATAGCAATATAAACATAATGACTTGATCGTAATGCTATACTTCGGATGAACATCACATCATTTCACAAATGTTGTGACCTTGTTATTAACAACATCCAATGTCCATGATCAGGAAACCTTGATCATCTTGTTAATCAACAAGCTAGTCTATAAGAGAGGCATAACTAGGAACCCTTTTTGTTTATTAAACACACATGTATTGATGTTTCCGATCAATACAATTATAGCATGCAAAATAAACATCTATCATATACAAGGAATACATAATAACAACTTTATTATTGCCTCTCAGGGCATATTTCCTTCACGCCCTGCCAAGGCTCAGCTAGCAACACCTTTGGGGTGTTTCCTTGCTCCTACTGGTTCGATTAAACCCTGGTTTCATAACTGAGGGAAACTTGTCTTTGTGCTCATCATACCTTCCTCTTGGGGTTCTAACGAGCTCTACATCAACACCGAGCCATCAAGCATTTTTGGCGCCATTGCTTGGGGAGTCAAGGACGTCTTCACAAGGGGAGTCCCTCATAACCAATCTCTTTAATTTGTTATTTTTGTTTTGCTTAGCTCATTTTTGCTTTGTTTGCTTGTTTTGTTATAAAAAACACACAAAAAATTAGTTTTACTGTTTTGCTTTCTTTATTGAAAACACACAAAAAATAGTTCCTATCCTAAGTTGCCATTATGTCTAGCCTTGCTCCAATCACTATGTCACCCGAGGAAATGATTTTCACTTTTAAACAAGGAATTGAGGAAAGTTTAAGGAAGCTTGGTTTAGAATCTCTGATCTACATGAAAAAACTGAGCCTAAAATGACTCAAAGCTTGTTCCTTAGCATTTTTACCTTGGAATTGCTCTTTGCTATAGATATGCTCTAGATGCTGTTGTGGGAGGAGATTTCCTCCAATGTAATGAGGATGATGCTATTAATGCTATAAAGAAATTGATCCTCACTTACAACTTGTCTAGCCAAACTGATATTTCTTTTGTAAGAATATTTGCTAGATTGAACACTCTTGAGACTAGCACTACTAGCTTAAAAGATTGCTATAATACGCTTAGGGAGCATTACAATTATGTTCCAATAAATTCTGAACCATCAAAGTGGCTCCCTACAATAAAGATTGAGATAAACACTGAAACTTTTCAAGCCCGCTGTGATATCATGTTTGAATTTTGTCTTATGCCCAAAGATATTTATAAATCTTTGAATACTTGGGGGCTTACTGAAGGAGGAAAAGAAATATCTCTTGCTAATAATGCTACCATATTATCTATTGGAATAGCTGAAGGAGTGTTTACAAAGATCCTTGGGAAAATGATTTCTACTGATTATCTTGTTATTGAATGTGCAAGAAAAGGACAAATTACACTTGGAAGGTCCCTATTAGAACTTCTTGGAGCAATAATAGATGTGGGAAAGGGGACCATGCACCTTTCTTCTCCACCAAACAATCATATTTTCCCCAAGGTCAATAATAAAAGTAAGAGCGGTAAGGGCAAGAAATTTGGTCTTAATGCTTCTTCATTTGAGAACACTTGATTCTTTTTCTTGCTTCTTATGCCTAACTTAAAGGCGTTAAAGAAAAGTACTTACTGGGAGATAACCCAAAAGTTTTAGATGAGTCTTGGAAGTTATTACCTCTGTAATAACCTCTCCTTATCCTTTTTATTTGCTTTTTGTGCCAAGAGTAACCTCTAATGAGAGATAAGTAATGATTGGGAAAGTTGCTGTCCCGAAACAGATTTCTGTGCTTCACCGTAAAAATTCGTGTAAAATCTCTGAATGTCCTTTTGAGGCGTGAATTTTTGTGCTTATGCCCCAGGTTGTTATCTAACTTTTGTTAGTTCAACACTTTTTGATTTGAGCAACATAAGGTCTTCGAAAAAATTCATCTTTACCTTCTGGTCTGTTTTGACAGATTTCTGCCATTTTCTGCATTTGCTTCTTGTTGGTTCCTTTTTGAGTTCTTTTGGGGAATTGAGATTTTTGAGGGAAGTGCTACAGTAGCTAGTGTTCTAATGAAAGTTTATTTTGTGTTGGAACTGAACCTTAAGACTTATTTATCTTGAGTGCACTAATGTTGCTAATAAAGATTGTGTGAAGTTTTGTATGAAGGAAAAATTTCAGGTGTATGGAAGGAATGAGTAATGAGATGAAGGATGGACTAAAGCTCAAGCTTGGGGATGCCACGCGTGTCACCCTAAGAAATATCCAAGAAGTACATGCGTCAAAGCTTGGGGATGCCCAAGGCATCCCCCTCTTCATCAATAAAATCCCAGGTTTCTTCCAAACGCTTCATTTTTATTGTTTCATGCACAGTTGTGTTGCTCTTGGAGCGTCTTCTTTTTCGTTTTCGTTTTGGTTTTCCGTTTGCTTTGTTTGCTTAGTTTGATGAATAAATTGTTTGGACCCCCTCTTTTATACATTGGTTTGCAAATGGTTTGGTTTGGTTTGGAAAAGAGTAGGAAAGTTCATGCTTATGTGGTAAAAAGAGCTTGTTTTTGACTATGACCTATGCTTTGTCATGCCATGCTTGATATTGTTTTGGATTTATGCTTAGTATTCTTTGCTGTAGCATGACTTGTTATAAACAATCGATATTGCTTAATGTTCCTTGGATGAATCATGCGTTGTTTTAGCATATTAAAGCATAGTATAGTGGTATTCTCCTTTGATGCTTTATTTGGGTTGACTTGGCGCATTCTCACACCATGTTATGACTATCCAAAGTCACCATAGCCTTTATGATCCTTTAGTTTTCAACTTGTAGTATCACTTGATGCTTTGATCAATGTTGTTTTGTTGCTCTACATGATTATGGCCATTATTGCTCTCTTAGTTTGTCGCTCCCAGTCTTTTGCTAGCTTCCACAACCAAGTATGAGTTCCACTCATGCATCCAACTCCCTAAACCAAGTTATTCCAAAGAGTCCACCATACCTACCTACTAGCTTATGCTATTCCAAGTATATTCATGCTTTTGTTTACCTTCCAGATTAAACTTGTTATGAGAAAACTAGTGATTAAAGCTCTCACGAACTTGATGGCACACTTTACTTTTTTGCATATAATAAACTTGAACCATTGGGTCCTTCTTTGTTGCGTATATGCTTGCTCTTTATAAGTTGAAATTAGTAGAACCATGTATCATGGGGAATGCTTTCAACATTGCACTTGTACTTTGTACCCCGTTGATATCATGTTCTTTTGCTTATGGATCCCGGCGGTGTGAAATAAAAGTGGAACTTGTAAGATCATGGAGTTTGTATGTGTGTTAGAGAAACGCCTGGGCCGCTGGCCTAAGCCATGCCTAATCATGGTGGAAACTTGCAGCATCACCATAATGAGCACTCTATGAAGCATCCTCAATAAAAACCTATGCAAATAGCAAATAAAAAGATCGTTGAGATGCTCATTGTCTGCTTGCCTTGTCATTTTGATTATAGGATAACTCCTGTGTCATGTGCAAGGGGTACCCCGTTGGTGGTTCTTTATGATACACATGTACTTACAATGACAAGAGCTTACTCGTGACTAAAGTTGAGTAGCATGAGGTTCGGTCTTCATAAGTAAGGGGCATGAGATTTCGGTTTATAACTTGTCAAGCATATCCCCTTAGTTGTGTCACTTTAACCTTAATCACTTCAAGATGCTTATGATAGGGGCAATGAGAGCTGAAAGCTGTAAGTACCATAATTTTTGGAAGCTCTTTATGAGACTTGAATCCCTACTTCCTTCTATGAAGGCCTTTCTTCCACCATTATATTGAGTCTCCACCTTCTACCTTTATGCACCTACTTTGAGAGCATAGTGGCCATTCTTAGTTCTATGTGCATTGTCCTAAGACTAGTTGATTGATGCATAACTTGATATTGCTTGTTTTAAACTATTTGTATCTAGTCACTCTTATGAACTTTGAAGGTGTCCTATGCATTTATATTTGCTACTTTATGAGGGACAAGCTGAATACTATTATGCTATGTTTTCTTTATGTGAAACAAACAAACGTCTTGTAAAGCATTGTTATTCATGAATCTTTTGTTTGTGCCTTTTCATGTTGCATCATAGTTTCTTTGTCTTATTGCTAGAACTTTGTATTTCATGTTATGATTGAAGTACTATGATCCCAGCTTTGAATGTTTTACAAATACTTTGATCAAGTTTTTGATGGTGCATGTCACCTCAAAAATTATTCTTTCTTTTTATCACTTACCTACTCGAGGACGAGCAGGAGTTAAGCTTGGGGATGTTGATACATTGCAAATGTATCTATAATTTTTGATGTTCCATGCTTGGTTTTATCCACTTTCTTGTGTTTTGTCCACACTTTGGAGTACTTTTCATATGATTTCTTGGGCTAACCTATTAATAAGAGCCACGATGCCCATTGCTTTTCTGCTATTTTTGGTTCCAGGAAAGTCAGAAAATGAATATTCTCGGAATTGGACAGGACAAAAGCCAAAGTGCCTATTTTTCCGGAAGTCATCAGATGTCAAAAGACGAGACAGAGAGGAGCCAGGGGCCACCACACCACCTAGCTGCGCGGGCCATGCCTGGCCATGCCAGGGGGTGGTGTGGCCAGCCCAGGCACCCCCTCGGTCTCTCCTTCCTCCTATAAGATGCCCTCGGGACGAAAACCCTAAGTACCCTGATCAAAAATCCACGAAAAAGTCTATAGCCGCCGTCATCTCCATCCCTAGATCGGGAGGATCCAAGCTCTTCCGCACTTACGGAGAGGGAATTCACCACGAGGCCTTCTTCATCATCATGCAAACCTCCGGTGTGATGCGTGAGTAGTTCATCCTTGGACTACGGATCCATGTAGTAGCTAGATGGCTGGTTCTCCTCCTTTGTGCTTTCATGTCTAGATCTTGTGAGCTTCGATCATGATCAAGATCATCTATTTGTAATTCTGCATGTTGTGTTTGTGGGGATCCGATGGATATTGAGATGCTATTTCAGATTGATTATTGATTCTATCATGTCTTTGTTATTTGTGATCTTGCATGTTTTCCGTTGTTAGTAGCTATCTTGGCCAAGTAGATGCTAGCAACTCCAAGAGTTAGTATTTATGCTCGATAGTGGGTTCATGCCTCACGGTAACTGGGAAGTGACAAAAATCTCTAAGGTACTAGATGTGCTGTTGCTACTAGGGATAAAACAACAATCCTTTATTCATAGAACAATCGTATTGTTTACTTTACACGCAATTCGTAAAGTAATAATATGTTGCTTGCAACTTAATACTGGAGGGGGTTCAGATGATAACCTGAAGGTGGATTATTAGTCATAGATGCAGTTGGATGGCGGTCTATGTATAATGTTGTAATGCCCAATCAAGTTCCAAAGGAGTCAAGATGATTAGTATATGCATGTATTGCTTTCTCGATGTTTGTCAATTGCCCCGCTGCAATTTGTTCACCCAGCATGTTATCTATCTTAAGGAGAGCCACCTCTAGTGAACTATGGATCCCGGTCCTTTTCTTTTACATACAATCTACAAACTGTTTACTGCTTTGTGTTTACTTTCTGCAAACTATTACTTCCTACCATTCGATACGTTTAATCCTTTGTTTTCAGCAAAACACGGTGAGATTGACAACCTCATGGCAAGTTGGGGACAAAGTTCTGTGGTTGTGTTGTGTAGGTCTCCATGTTGCTACTAGCACCGGTAGTGCGCCCTGCCAAGGCTCAGCTAGCAACACCTTTGGGGTGTTTCCTTGCTCCTACTGGTTCGATTAAACCTTGGTTTCATAACTAAGGGAAACTTGTTGCTATGCTCATCATACCTTCCTCTTGGGGTTCCCAACGAGCTCTACATCAACACTGAGCCATCAACGGTGGGATGTGGTATAGTCCCATGCCCGCTTTTACTAGGGTCTGAGTTCTTGCCTTTGGAATCGAGAAGAGTGTATAGCCACACGGGGCCTAGGAAACCCCTCAACTAACTAACTTGCCTAGTAGATTCTATGAGTCACATAATTCGGGCTTTCTATTTGGAATACGCATTAAAAAATGTTTTGCAAAGAGGAGGATAAGGAGGTGCATCATAACAGGTAGGGAAGCATGGCTGGGGTTGCTTGGAGTCGATAGATCCCCTGGTGAACCAACCTCGCCTCACATATCTAGGGATCGGCTTTGGGATTTGACCCATTACGGAGGAACCCTCCTTAGGGCGTGACTCATGGTCTCGACGAAAGTAAGTTAAAGGTCATGGTCAACCACCTTCTGTCGGCCTTCCAAGTAAGAGGGATAATCATGTGGCATTAAGAGTCGGTTGGTACGTGTTGCTAAAGTTGTACACCATGAAGAGTTAAATCTTTTCTAAAAGCCATGTTCACAGTTATGAATGGTTGGTGACCGAATTCTAAGATCATAGAGAACTATAACCTAATCGTAAAACTTGACAGATCAACGTGTTCTTAAGGATGCTTCCTTAGGGCACGCTTGGCTCAACATTTTCTTATACAAAATAGCTCCACCGGCCATAAGTCTTACGAAGTACACCATGTACTCGCCCTTACTTCATTGATACTTTTATAGCAGAATAAGTGTTCCCTGAAGACGAGTTATGTACGACATCGACACCGATGAGTAGCTTGAGGTTGGGCTGAGACGTCATCATTATGCTCTAGGCCTCCTAGGACATTTGTTAAGTTTTCTATACTTAATAGCGTAACTTGTCTTCTGTTGTTTGATGTTTGTGGTCATTGACCTATGTTTGTAGTATTTTGGTTCTTCGCTCAATTATGAGCTTGCTGTAATAGTTTTTGTATTGTAGGATCACTGATGTGTTACCGATTCTTCACTGGATATCCTCGAGATCTAGGTTAGGCTTATGCCAGACTAAGGTCTGAGATTTGTTTAGCCGTGATCCTGGGGGTGTCACACGACACTAGCGGCTCCATAACGAACATCGTGAGAGTTGTAAAGGGAGTCAGAATCTTTGGAGCAGGAGAGGGGAGGGGGTGAGTTGCAATAGATGGAAGTGACTATGGCGATAGGTCTACGTGGTAGTGGAGGAAAAACGCAAGACCATTGCGTTTGATGATGGATATCGCCTCGCAAAACTTGGAGATAGCCCAGATGGACATGATCGATTGACTGAAAAATAAGAATTAGGAGAGACACGTACCCAATAAAATTATGCTAGAGAGTAATAATTGTACCAAAATAATATTAAGGAAAAAATGTCACTCAAATCTAAGCGACTGAGTGGTCCAAAATACTCACCTCAAAAGTCATGGCTAGAAATAAATATATACCCAGGGTTAGAGCCAAGCATGTAAACTACACACATTATTGAGGGGTTTTGAAAAATTAATTCAGCACATCGAGCGATGACCATGGCCCTAGCTCGCCCTCCCTCCCGCCTGCCAGGCTCCGTGTCGAACTATTTGTCTAGGCTCTAGCCTATAAAAGTAGAGGGAAAATGTCAAAAGCAAACCTTGAACTGGTAAGCAAAAGCTAAATCAAACTCTCATTTCCAAATCTCTGAAATCAATACCATGAACTTTTCAATTCTGGTCTATTTAAACATGTGTTTCACACATTAGAATAAAATTCATAAACTAAATTATTTTTTGTTCTCACTAAAAAGGTGGACCCATGTGTCATATCCATTTTCCACCTTCGGTGCAAGAACAGTTTGGGGGAAAGAAGTGACAGAGAGGGAGCCGTCATCGGGGCCTTTGCACGAACAGTCGCCTCCGCACTGACACCAAGCAAAAGCACAATATGACCATGCAGTCTCGGCCCCGTGCGCGCCTAGTTGAGCCGACATGCACTAGTGCCCAGCACCCCGGCACGTGCGCGGATTGGCCCTCTTGCCACACCGGCTCTCCTTCCATGACCTACCCCATGGCCGATTAGCCCTCCCAAAGTCCACCACACCGGACCCCATGCCTGGCCCTCCCGAGATCCACCGCCTGGCTAGCTCTCCCAATATCCTACCGGACACCCTCTGCATCCGTGCGCTGGAGCCTAGCACATATGTCGTCGTGGACGGCTTCCTTGGCTCCTACACCAGCAACCACACCAATGTTTACGATTTTCTCCTACGCTAGCAATCGACGGTGAGCTCGAGCTCCTTCGTGGGTCCTTAGAGTCCCAAATTAATGAGAATGTCAAGAAATTAGGGAAATTCTTATTCGAGAGTTAGGGATTGGCTCAGGATTTCGTGAATTGAAGGGGCACGCTTGTGCGGGACGGAGGATGCAGATGCCCCATGCGTTTTCGTCTAAGGTGGAGGATCATCAAGGTGGTGTGCGTCTTAGCCACCGGCTGGGAGATTGGGGAATTTTTAAGAGATAGGAGTGGAAGATCGTTGTGACACGTAGGCCCGTATTGTCCGCGAGACTAGAAAGCTACCCTGTCAAGATTGTTACTTTCCTGGTGCGTCAAATAGATCTAGGGTTTAAAATAGACCAGGATTTAGAAGTTTCAATGTGCCAATTTCACGGATTAAGAGTTATGAATTCGATTTAGTTATTGCCTACCAGTTTAAGTTCAAGGTTCGTTTTAGACATTTGCAAGGAAGAGTAAGAGAGATGACAACTTAGTGGAATGTTGGTAAATTTCTAAATGGTGGGATGACTTAATTGAGGAAAAACCTCAAAAAGAGCAACGGAGGGAGGTTTAGTGAACGCCTCCTTTACGTTTGGTATGCCTTTTGGTATGCCTGGAAAGAAAGGAACCGCAAGATCTTCACCGGACAATGCCTAAACTATGTTGAGGTCGCATCCATGGCTAGAGAGGATGTTCTTCAAAGAGAGCGCGCTTTTGTGGTCTTTGTGCCAGCTATTCCACCTAAGCCTATTAGGGATTCAATTTCTCTTTTCTTTTGTGTGTGGTTTCGGCATGTTTCGCCTTAACATGAACATACCCTCATTGTACAGTTAACTTTGCCTCTTGGATTCTAAAAAAAAAATAACTTTGCCTCTTCCAAATGAAACTCCTACCTGTTGCTAAAAAAAAAGTAAGAGAGATATTTTTTTTAGGGGGAAAAAGTACTCCCTCCGACCCAAATTAATTGACTTAGACTTGCCTATATTCGGATGTATCTAGCACTAAAACATGTCTATATGTATTTGAATCTGGACAAATCCAAGTCAATTAATTTGGGTCGGAGGGAGTAAGAGAGATGAGTCAAAACGGTTAGTGCGAACACCAAAGCTGACCACCGACCGCGAGTCCGGTCCGGTCTCCCGTCTTCCGAGCGAGAACGCGCTTGGGTCCAGAAGAGCTGGAACCGGACCAGAACACCAACGTCACCATCCCCCACCCGAGACAGAGTTTGCTATCACCGGTGACGGCGGAACGAGCGAGATAGTCCTCGTCGGCGCGGCCGCCCCACGGGATCGCGCGATCGAGCGGGCGGAGAGGGCGCAGGACTAGCCGCACCGCACCGCCACGCCATGGCAGGTTCGTCTCCTTCCAGAGCCCGTGCATCTCCCGCCCCCTACCTACCGGAGATTTTTTCCCCCTAATAGTTGACTCGATCAGGCCACGGGGGAGGAAGAGAGGCGCCGATCGTTTTCTTCCGTGTGCAAATATGGATTCTCAGGGCTGGATCTGGCTGAGAGTTCCTGGGCGTAGGTATCATCCGATTGGTTAGGTTGGGTGGCGATGTTCAGGAACCTTTTCCGGGTTGTACTATGAATTCACGGGCGAGCTCCTCCAGGAACGAATAGTAGGCAGGAATTTTGCTTCCGGAAGCAATAGTTTGGGATTTGGAAACGAAAGCGAGATGATTCTGAGCATTTGTCCTGTGAGTTCTTAGGCCAATACTTCGTGCACGTGTTTAGCTGACTTCGTTCCTGCGCATTTCTTCAAAGCTAATCAATATTAGTTCCTACATATTTCATTGCTCGCTGGATCTCTGCATTTTCGTATTGTGTTCTGTCCATAAGCAACCATTTTCGTAGTAATGTGCAACTAAAACAGTGGTTAGAGCAATTCCTTCATTCAGTTTGAATTTGTTTTGCACTTTGCAGGTAACTGTCCACCACCAAAGCCATGGGAGCGTGTTGGGACTTCATCTGGTCCAGCACCTTTCAAGCCCCCATCTGGAGGCACCACCACTGACATTGTCGAGGCTTCGGGGACAGCGAAACCTGGGGAAGTTGTTTCTCCTGCAGAGAACAATGCTGGCTTCAGTGGAAACAATACAGTTTCAGGGCCCTTGCCCCCACGTCCATGGCAGCAGCAAGGATTTGGAAATACTTATGGAGGTAAGTAATAGTTTGTGCAAGCTTCAGAAATTCCATGCTCTTTGTGGCATTAAATGGTAATCTTTTAATCAAAATGCAGGTTATGGTGCCAGTACGTATAATTCATATGGTGGATTCAGTGGAGCTTATAGTACCGGTGCCAGTGGGCTATATGGAAATAACATGTATTCAGGTTATGGAGGAGGTTATGGTGGTTCTTGCGGTAGTTCTGGAATGTATGGTGGGTCGATGTATAATAACGGGATGGGAAATCCTTACGGTGGTATGGGCATGGGTCCTTACAATCAGGGTCCTAATTCGTTTGGCCCTCCAGCACCACCCCCAGGTTTCTGGGTGTCCTTCCTACGAGTGGTAATGCATGTTCCACTACCTGACAATCAATTACATATTTGATTAGTTCAATTACAGTTGAGCATGATTAAGCTTTAATCACTTTTTGTCCATTAAATGGTGGTGCTGCTGACCTTCTGTGTTTAATACTTTTTGTGTGGAACTAAGTTTGCTTGTTTAGTCTGTTTGCGCTGCTAGGACATGGTTGTTTGGTCACTGTGAAGTTCATCCTTTCTTTTATATATAAGATTTGCGCTGCTAGGACACTATTGTTTGGTCACTGTGAAGTTCATCCTTTCTTTTATATATAAGAATGTAGTTAGCAGAACAAGTTTCATGTTTGTCTAGTAATTAAAGACCTATATATGAAATGGCTACTGTCCAACTTATAGTTTGTTCCTTTCTTCTTGGGCATTCAGAAAATCAATCTTGGTATGCTTTTAGATGGTTTAACCTGTGGATTGGGGACACCATTTGATTTACTCTGTTTCTCATGATTGCAGATGCATGGAATTGTGAATTTCTCTGGGCGAGTTGCTTTCCTTATCAGTCAGAACACTCAGGCATTCCACATGTTTATCACGGCTCTTCTGCAGGTATCGTTTGACAAGCACCTTTTTGCTTGAACTCTGTTCAAGCATGCTTCTTAATTTCTTCCTGAATTCTGATCCAATGTGTTGCTGCCACAGCTATGTGATAAGTCTGGAATGCTCTATGGTGAGCTTGCAAGATTCACCTTACGTTTGCTGGGGATCAAAACAAAACCAAAGAAGGGCAGAATTCAGGGCGCAGAAGCTCCGTCATTGAAGGGGCCAGGCCAGCAATTCGCTGAGGCACCAAAAGCTAGCAGTAACTCATGGGAGAATGTCTGGAGTGGGGATGGTAGGGGAGTGTAAGGTGCTAAAGTTTTTACAGTCGAGGACGATAAGTTTGCTTACGGCTACAGGGAGAAAAGAAATCTGCTGGCTTCTGTTCAGATGCAGTTTGCATGTGAACTGGAGGGGAGGAAACAGAGTAATCCCTAACGCCCGTTGTATTTACCGTGATTTCTTCCCAAGTATATATGTGTAGTGCTGTTAAATGAAGAGTTTGCTATTGTGAGAAATGGCATACTTCTTTTTACCGGGAGTGAGAAAAGTGATCTGGCTGTTAAAAAGATGTGAGCTGGGAATGTGTGGTTTGTTAATTATTATAGAGTAAATATTACTAGCACTTTTGTCCGGAAGACCACAGTATGCCTGTTTTCTGTTTCATATTTGTCAATAATTAAATTTATTTAATTCATTAGAACAGTTCGCTGGTCTTCTTGTGCGAGAATGACACGGAAGTATTGTCTGTTCTCACACTTGTTTTTGCCAACAGGCGAACGATCATGATCTCGTGACATCCCTTCCGAACAATTGCTGAGTCAGATAGGGAGTGCTATTTGCAATTCTGAGCTGTGTGTTTGGCTGAAAAACTGTTCTGAAGTTTAGCTGTACTCTGAGCTCTGAACCTGTGGCCTGTTGTTCCTTGTCCAGCGTACGAATTTGGAGGACGATAAGGGTGGGGCTGATTATCATGTGCTTCGTACCATGGCCATGAGAAAGGATAACGTCTTTTATGATGCATATGTACTGTGTCTGACCAAGATGGAGCAGATTTGCGCGGCATCATAGTTCATTCAGTGCATGAGTCCTTTGGTCCCCGGCTGTATCTACTCCACTGTCATGGAAGTGGTGAAACCATCCCACTGAAGCAACCAAACCAAACATGCCATGCCAGACACAGTTTCAGCAAACTGTAGTAGTATGATTTTTTTTTGGAGAACCCTGAAGATGTGAGTACGGTTGCCTAATGTCATTTATGTAATCTTGCCGTCTGAACAAGCAAATCCACGGCACGACATGATCCGGAGTCATGGAAGATGAAGATAACACAGGTCTCTCTTGCAATTTTCCGCGACAAGGCCCGAGGAGAAGATAATCCGCTGCGACTGAACCAATAAGAAAAAAAAAAGGAAAATGACTGGAAAATGAGTTCCATTTTATTGTGTCTCTCCATTGGTTTGGGCGAGGATGATGTCAAGTGGATGAGGAAGCAGTGTAGGAGGAGGCACCCTTCATCCCAACCTCCTATAGCTCATCCGTAACCTCCTCCCTCCCTTTCTCTCTCACTAATCTCCACGTCTCCCAACACCTTTGTCTCCATGCGCAAGCAGAAGCCCCTCCTATCTATCTTCTAGCTATATATCGCCCGGACTGCATCCCCACCACTCCCGTTCTTGTTCGCTTCTCGCGCCTCGCCTGCGTCCTCCTCCCAAGGTAACTAGAGCCAATCCATCCATGTTCTTCATTCAGCCGCTTGCCCGCTGTCTTTCTTGATCTCCGTCCGTGTTTCCGGACAAAAGGGTTTTGTTTTTGCATCTCGCCTTTGCTTTGGACGAATCACTCTGTTGGTTCTCTGTATGAGTAGTGACATGGTTATTTAAGAAACGAGGAAGTTATTTGAGAAACAAGGAAGTTTTTCTGCCAAAAACAACTCTCAGTTGCTAGTTTTCGTTTCTGCTGAAAGAGCAGCCTGCCTATCTTTTATGCAGAACCAAAATAAATGGGCATCTGCATGCACACTTCAAGAAACCCGCCCGTCCCTTTTGTTTCTCCAGCTATGGAACGTCTATCTCTTTTTTGTTTGGTTACCTTGAAC
Organism: Avena insularis; assembly: GCA_023614405.1. Classification (NCBI taxonomy): domain Eukaryota; kingdom Viridiplantae; phylum Streptophyta; class Magnoliopsida; order Poales; family Poaceae; genus Avena; species Avena insularis. The sequence continues at coordinate 33,851,420 of CM042696.1, read as the reverse complement.
TTTTTTGTTTACATGGGCCTGGGGTACCTGTACCACACGCATCTCATGTCTCTGAAAATTTCTAGAGGTAAAATGGTGGCCGCCTTTTGTTGCAGAACTCTATCCTCTAACACGCGTACTGTTCTTCGTTGCAGAGTGGTGTGCGGCTCAGTCCTAGCCAGGACAAGATGGGGGAGGTCACCAATATGATGGAGTACCAGGCCATCGCCAAGCAGAAGCTTCCAAAGATGGCCTACGACTACTACGCGTCCGGGGCAGAGGACGAGTGGACTCTCAAGGAGAACAGGGAGGCATTCTCCAGGATCCTGTAAGCCAATTAAGTTCAACTTTTCCATTTATAACCAGTTTTCATGACTATATCACACAAATATCTGAACTATTTGTGACCGAGTCCAGAGAGTTCTGGAACATGTTAATTCTTATAAAAAATATCGGCATCTGAATATCAAATCAAATGTTATTAGAGTCTTGGTCAAAGTTTACAAAGTTTATGCAACGTAATTTGGGAACGAGGGATTTTTGTTTTGTTTGGCCAACAACTTCTGGTTTTTCATGTCTATGTTCTCAAACAAGATTATCAAATACGTTGTTTAGCATGACGCGCTTCAGATACCGGCTTACTGTGCTGATCCCAAAATTAATGGTCATCGGATAGAACCTAATCATAAGCAGTAGCGTATGAATTGGAAATTCCTTTGGTTTTTTTTTACTGGTTGACATCGAAGATGGATACAAAGTGTGACTTTTGCAATGAAAATGGAAAAGCATTTTATTCTTGCAACGAAAATGTTAATAACAATAATTATTGAGTAGTCTCGTATGTGCGCAAAAAATCCATCTTTGCAGATCTTATGCTCTATATATACAACATTTTGATTCCCTATTATGGTTGGTACTTGTCAATTTGCCTAGCCAAACTTCTCGAAATACCTTATTTTGATCGAACCTTTCAACATAACTTGCCAAAAATAGTGTGAACTCACACATTTTTCGTGGTCGTTAGATCTATATCCAACCATCACCATCACCTCCAACATCTAATAAATAGACCACCTCCGTCCTAACCCTAACCGATATCCCTCCCCACCTCAACGGCGCCGCACTCTTTGCATATTCTTCTCCTCCACCAACTTCTAGATCCAGTGTTTCCAATCTTCCTCTTCTCGACCTATCTTAGTGGTTCCACCATTCCTCCTCTTCTCCGGTGGTCCTTGATGTTGCCTCCCGGCAATTGGTGGTGGTGACGTCTTCCGTGCACCTCATCAAGGTGGGGAATTTTTCATCAAGGTGAATTTGGCGACGCCGTCTAGTAGTTGGCGTTGACGAGTTGCTTCGTTAGGAAAAAAAGAGAGGAGGTGGATGGCCATGGTTTAGCAACAAAGTAAGTTCTGACAATTTACCATGCCATTCAAATCTTAACCTCAATGCTAACCTAGTGGCAACACAGCCATGATACGCATCATACCAGACGAGTTGCACCCCGAGATCCTCGAGCGCCTCCCGCCGCGTCCCCAAAGCCTTGTCCATGCCTCCGCCGTCTGCAGGGCTTGGCGCCGTATCGTGAATGATCAAGGTTTTCTACATCGGCACCGCGTGCGCCATGGTACACCCCTCACCATGGGATTCTTCCACAACGCCAATGCAACTCCCTTTCCATTCGTGCATGTCGGTGGTTTCGCTAGCTTCTCCTTTGAGCGGCTTATTGACATTAAACACTCCTGGAAGTTCATGGACTGCCGACATGGTCGCGTTCTCCTCCATGATGAAGCCAGCAGTGGTAATCATTTCCTCGTGTGGCACCCTATGACTGGCTATTGTCATGAGCAGATCACATTACACGACATATCCGTGCTGCACTACTCCAAGAAGAACATGAATGTTGCACTAATCTGCGCGGCCGGCTGTGATGATGACAACCATTACATGAGCTGCACACCCACAAGTCCGTTCCGCATAGTCGTCGTACGCAGCGACTTCCAAGGTCGTGTGTATACCAACGTCTTCTCCTCGCTAACTGGCATCTGGGAGAAATCCATGCCAGCGGGTCTCCCGCCCATGGGTGGCCACATCCGTGCGGAGCCTTGCGCCATAATCGGAAACACCATGTACCAACCACTTTATGACTATCGTGTGATGGCTTATGACATGAGAAACAACACCCTCATTGTTTTTGAGCGACCAAGGGGTGGTAATGTCCGCCTTATGAAGGTGGACAGTGGTGCACGGCTCGGCCTTGCCGCTGCACATGGCATGATTTTACGCCTGTGGGTGCGGGACACCGATGCTGATGGTGGTTGGGTGTTGCGCAAAACAATTGATCTAGGCGATGTCATCACTGGCCTGTTTACGGCACCATTGCCTTGTACAGACGCTCGGTTTCCCGTGATGCCACCAGTGAAGATCATCGGGGTTGCCGAGGAGGGTGACGCTTTATTTTTGTGGACCATGGTGGGTGTATTCATGATGTGCTCCAAATCATTGGAGCTAACGAAAGTGCACGAGACTGCAAAGGGCATGGAAATCGTGTACCCATATACTGCATTCTACCTCCTGCCTGCCCTGCAGTAATGTGTGCCTCCATGGCTATGCCTCACTGGCTTTCCATAGGTTGCATTAGATCAAAATGTAATAGGTTAGTGATAAACATTTGGGCCGACGCTTACAGGTTTTTGTCCCGTAGGGAGTACTTGAATCCGAGTACGAACAGCGGGTTTCCTGTTATTGTGTCGAGCTCCTATTATATCTTATTTACGTTTTCTTATTAAACTATGGAAATGGGTATTACCAAGTTACTTCCTGATATCTTGTGAATTTAGTAACATTTGGGCCGACGCTTACAGGCTGTTGCTGTTATGTCGATTGAGAAATAGTTTTTTCTTTTGGCGAATGGAGTGAGAAATAGTTACTTCTATGTCAGACTAAGTAAGCTCTATGCAACTTTTTCCTGTCAATAAAAAAGTTCGATGCAACTTCTATTACTAAACTTTAATTTCTTGTACAAAATGAATCAATACACGCGGCCACCAAATTTATATGTCGTCTTAGGAATAGTTACTCACCGTCGTTAAAAGTGGACATGTTTCATATGATAAAATCACATTTTGTTCTGGTGATGTACGCCCACTTGTTTTCGAATGGAACAAGGTGCTTCAAACTCCGATTCAAGCCTGTAGTCTTAGAGGATCAAGGTCGGAAAACTGACCTAGTTCAAAAGCGGGGGGTGCAACCGGGGAAAGGAAAATCAGTGCAATTGAATTTAAAAAAAATAGTCCGCCTGTAGTCTTAGAGGATGGAGTACAAAATAATCTAGAGCACCAGCATCTCTAGTGATGATTATCCACAACGTATAGTCTTGGTTTGAATTTATGTCACTTTATTGCTGTAACTGACGAACATTTGGTCACTTGTCACTGATTTTGTCTTGCCTGTTTTTCGAAATTGTACTCCGTGGGCTCAGTAAATTTGCCAGACAATGAATCTTTCAGTTAGCCTGATATAATCTACCTCGCAAAGTGTCAACCAGATCCAGTTTGCAAGCGCTGAACTCGTTAATTACCCAGGCATGCATTTTGTATTTATTTTGTCATGGGGAGTCGTTAATAATGTTGCTGCAATCGTCTCTGGCTAGGTTTCGCCCTCGCATACTGATCGATGTGTCCAGCATTGACATGACCACATCTGTTCTGGGACTGAAGATCTCGATGCCCATCATGCTTGCCCCCACTGCCTTTCAAAAAATGGCACACCCAGAAGGTACGTGCGCTGTTCTTAAAGCCCCAACATTATGTGAGCTCTGCAACATGTTTTCAATTTGCTTAAACTGGAATTATATATGCATTTGCAACAAACTGATCGAGACTGCATATTCGCGTGTGTATTTATTCAGGAGAGTTCGCAACAGCACGGGCAGCCGCGGCAGCAGGAACGGCAATGGTATGTTGGTGTAGTCACTGCAACTGTATTTATGGGGGACCCTGCCTGAATCTAACACGTACGCTTGGGTCGACGTTGGCCACCATCTCTGTGTTTTGCCTTTCAGACGCTGTCATCGTGGGCTACCTCGAGCGTGGAGGAGGTCGCGTCCACTGGACCGGGGATCCGCTTCTTCCAGCTCTACGTAAGCAGCACATCGATCTCACTGCACGCTCTGCTCGTGTCGGTCTTGTGTTCTGAAGGTAATTGCCTTGTGTTCTGAATGCGCAATGGACGATGGACATGTTCAATTTGCAGGTGTACAAGGACAGGAAGGTGGTGGAGCAGCTGGTGAGGAGGGCCGAGAAGGCCGGGTTCAAGGCCATCGCGCTCACCGTGGACACCCCGCGCCTCGGCCGCCGTGAAGCCGACATCAAGAACAGGTTCGTGCTGCCTCCCGGCCTGACGCTCAAGAACTTCGAGGGACTGGACCTCGGCAAGATGGACCAGGTTTGTTCGTGTGTTCCTCATTGCTCCGCTATATAAAATCCACCGTGCGCGTGCTGCTGCGGTTATGTTGCTCTCATCTCATCTCGGTTGGCCTTGGCGTGCAGGCTAATGACTCCGGGCTGGCGTCATACGTCGCCGGGCAGATCGACCGCACCCTGAGCTGGAAGGATGTCAAGTGGCTGCAGACCATCACCACCATGCCCATCCTCGTCAAGGGAGTCATCACCGCTGAAGACGGTAATTGCTCGACCAGTCTCGCCCTCTACTTAATTTGAAGGCTAGCAAAGATCAATCGATATATGTGTGTGCGTGACTGATCGATGCTGACATGCATGGTCGTGTCCGTGCGTGCAGCTCGTCTGGCCGTCCACTCCGGCGCGGCGGGCATCATCGTGTCCAACCACGGCGCCCGCCAGCTCGACTACGTGCCCGCCACCATCAGCGCCCTCGAGGAGGTGGTCACCGCCGCCCAGGGACGCATCCCGGTGTACCTTGACGGAGGTGTCCGCCGCGGCACTGACGTCTTCAAGGCGCTCGCCCTCGGCGCCGCTGGGGTCTTCGTAAGTCATCCATCTACAAATACCTACCGGTCGATGAGAAGGCAAGATCGGGCACTGAGTTGATCTTACCTTTGTTTGCCAGATCGGGCGGCCTGTGGTGTTCGCGCTGGCGGCGGAAGGCGAGGCCGGGGTGAGGAACATTCTGCGGATGATCCGTGAGGAGTTCGAGATCACCATGGCTCTCGGCGGATGCACCAAGCTCAGCGACATCACCCGCCGCCACATCTTCACTGAGGGCGACCGCCTCGGACGCCCAGTGCCCAGGCTGTGAGGCAGCATACGCACAACGGCACCTCTCCTCTGGCTATCAACGGCGCCGGCTCGACGTACGGCCGGCCAAGCTAGCAAGCTCGCCATGCATCCATCCATTCACATAATAATTAATCCGAACTTTATAGCGCGTCGTCGGTGGCCCGGGACGGTGGGTCGTAGTAGATAAAATTTTGCGTCTTTTCGACCGGCACGTCTGGTAATTTCACCATATTTTACATCGGCTACACGATATTGTACTCGGTCCTATTGGGTCCGCACGTATATTCATCGATCATGTATTTATCCTACTGTACATTGTCATGGAATGTGTGAACTACTTCACGGTGTGATCTCCAAAGCCCACCCTCAGCCAAAAAATGCACGTTCTACTTTTGGTTCGCTGCGAATGTACTTTTGGTTCGCACTTTTGTGTGAGAAAGAGGAAATTGCACTATTCAACGTATCTAAAATGTAAATACATGAAAAAAGTATGTGTTTACATGCTGATTAAGTTGCACACGATTTCTAAAATGTGTAACTACAAAATTTCTGTAGGATAAAAAATCCAAATAGATTATAGATTTAAAATAATTAAAAAGAGTAAAAAAACTGGATAAAGGACCAAGGGCCAAGATTCTGGGTTGTTAGCTTTGCAACAAGTAAATAACGAAGAACGAAATAAAATCGTAGTAAGAAGACACATATTTAAGGTGGAAAAACCTCTCCAACAAAGAGAGGAAAAAACCACGGACGCCAGCCAGCTAAACTTCACTATAACGGAAAGTGTTTACACAATGCCGGGGATTTTTACAGATACAACTTATCCCAGCTGGCGCCTTATAAGAGGTTTATATAGCGGTGGTAACCTAGATCATCAACGATCTGCTTCGGCCCAAGCCTTCGGCGATGGGCCTCGCTTCGCTCCATCAGAAGTTAGCCTCCTTAATAGAATTTGGATCATACTTCAACACATGTGGTCTCAACCTCATTAGTTGGACCCAACATCATAGCGCCCACAAGAATTCTTCCTTCCGCATATTGTCCCGAGCTCTCTCTCAAAGATCATCTCTGTAGTATCTACATCTCCTAGAGGGCCACTCCCCCAAACACCTCCTTCTCTCATGCAACATTCCTCTCCCAAGTGTTGCCTTCCCCTCCCCTACTTCATGCACATCTTGTTTTCATGGCACTGAGCTTCACTAGTAAAAAAAGAGCCTTTTAAGGTTTGCATGGCACATGAAAGACCCTTTCCGTGTGCTGTGTGGAAGATCGCTGACTCCTAGAAAATTTCATCATGTGCCTGTGGTTTAGGCATGCTTCTTTGTGCGGTCATCGCACACGAACAACGATGGTTGGTTGTGTGGGATTGATCACACATGGCCCAGAAAATATAAAACATCACTATGTGTCTCCTTTGATCGAGCACGCTTTGTCTAGAAAAACCGTGTGAAGTCTATTAACTACGATTTACGTATTTGGTGTGTTGCTTTTCTTGATCGCCATCTCAGACTTTTTTGATACATTGATTATGTGTAGTGTTTTCCCGCATTTTCTGACTTCATATCTCCTGCCTTTTTATGAAATCAACCGCACTGCAATCGTGACGTTTACATCCTCACCTATAAAATGCCATGCACAATCTTCCCACTGGCTGCCTCTCACATTAGCACCATGTGATAAGGGGTAACCTCGGCAATACCCATTATTATGAACTTGGGTTTCAGAAAAAGAGGCACGCTGGTGATTTCATCGTCTTATCAGATAAACAAGGGAGACAGATTTACCTAGGTTCAAACCCTCGTAGAGGAAACCCTACTCCTTCTTGTCTGATCTTTATTAATGGAGAGTACAAAGCCTTCGGGTTGGTAGATGTGATCTAGCTTACAATGGATTTCTATGACAATGTTAGAGGGTACCCTCCCGTTGGCTCCTCCAAGCCTTTATATGAGAGGTCTGGTCCCGGAGGCCAATATAGGTCGGTTTACAGTTTAAAAGGTAACTCTATGACTATGTTGGTTACACGTTGGGCTTCTGTCTTTATCACCACGTCTGGTTCCTGGGTCTCGGGTGCTTCCAGAACCTTCGGCTCCTTATGAGCCTCGTTCTGGATCCATACCAGGTATACCAACAATGGAGACCATGCAGGTTATACCCATGTCAGTAGCCCCCAAGGCTCCACTCGAGTCATAGACTCGGGTTGAGTCTCCACAATCTTTTTAATATGCCTATTGGAAGAGCATGTGTGCTCCCATGTGTGGTTTTGGTAATTAATGATAATCTTTATGGACTAATGTTTGTATTAAGTTGCACTTATAGGAATTGTCCATTGGCATCTCTTGGAGCATGTGTTGGCTTCAAGGTTGTTGAAATGAAGAACAAGTTGATTTGTGCAAGCTCAAAATGCGCCCTCTCTAGAATATCTCATGTTTGATGCTTGCCATCCTCGGTGATCATGGATTGATGAAGACACGGTCAAAGTATGCTGAAGGCAAAGGTATTCTTGATAGGTTTTCCCTTTTGCCGGTCTCTTATGTTAGTTGGGAGATCGGGCTTAGGATAGATAGCCGTACTATCAAGAGGGGCTCTCGAGTGAGTAGCTCGATCATATCTTTCGGAGAGAGCTCAAACCTTTGCATTCTTAGAATCATCTTTCTTGATTGTTTGTTGGTCATATCCATGTGAGGATATAGAGCTTGTGGTTATCTTCATAACAAGCTCTTGTTCATCAAAATCGGATTTGACTTTTATATCTTGTTGCGATTTTGTTCTTGGAGGTTTTCCGGATCCTCACCAAGTGAGGTATCTCACATTATAATACTTGATACATTCTCACTTGGTGAGGTATCCAATACTTTTTGTTGGGTAGCTCTTGTTGTACTCTTTCCAACAAAATTGGTTTCGGGTCAGTCGAAGTTACCAAACTCAAGTTATGCCTATTTGAATATTTGCCTCTTTGATTTATTAAAAAAAGGAAAAAGAAAAATCTGCTCGTGGGCCGGGCGGTACTACCGGTTGGTGCTACCGGTTGCACCTACCATCGCCCACTCCCTCTGTGCCCCCCCGGTAGTGGCGCTGGGCTTGTCCGGCACTACTGGCCCACGGTAGTACCGTCGGCCGGCCAGTACTACCGGGCCAGCCCAGATTCTAGCTCTGCCTAGCCGCCCACTCCAGCCCCTCCCGTCCACTCGCCCATTAGGCTTCCCTCGCGCACGTGCTGTCGCCCGCTCGCCCCCCATCGCTGGCGCCCCCGATCCCCTTTTTCCTGTGTTCGCCTGGTCGCTATTTGCTCGCTTGTTCGACGCTCAGCCGCCTGCGTTGACCTGCTGCCTCGCTCGCTGGGCGCTGCTGGGCTTCCGGGCGATAGTATCGGCCCAGGTTGCCTTTTTTTTGCCCCCAACGGGCAGGATTCCCATGGCACTTTAAATAGTTCTTTCTCTCTCCTTTTTGAGTGCTTCTTCCTCTCGAATTTTCTCAAGCTTTGCCTACTCTTTGACACCTCTTTGACCTTGATTCTTTCTCCCCCTCCAATAACTTTTGCCAATATTTGAGGGGAAGTTAGAGGAGATCTAGATCTACAATTTGACCAAACCAAATCACCTCTTTGTGAGTGAATCTTTGGGATCTGGATCTTGGGGGATTTTGTGTTCTCCCTTTGATTCTTCCTCTCTTATTCCCCCAATTGCTTTAGTAGCTTTGTTGGAATTTGAGAGTGAAGGCTTGGAGCATCTTTGTGGTGTTCTTGCCATTTGCATTAGGTGCATCGGTTTGTGTTCTCTCCGGAGGATTTGCTTGGTGAAATCAAGAAGCTTGTCCCTTTTGGGTTCTTGGAACCCTAGACGGCTGTGTGGTCTTTGTGGTGTGTTCTTGGGGCTTTCAATTAAGTTGTGAAGCTCTCCCTGAGATTGAGGCCTTGGTGGCGATTATTGGGAGCCTCCAATTAAGTTGTGGAGATAGCCTCAATCTTGTACGGGTTTGGTGACCGCTCTCAAGTGTCCCATAGTGGAACGGGTGCTTGCCGCGTGGTGGGTGCTCGGGAGAATAGGGTGAGGCCTCTTGTGGCGTTGGTGGTCTTAGTACCGCCCACCCCTCCAATGAGACGTACTCCCTTGTTGAGAGGAACTCGGTAAAATATCGTCGTCCCCGTGTGCCTTGGTTATCTCTATACCCGAGCTATTTACTTATGCACTTTACATTGTGATAGCCTTCGTGCTTGAAGTATTCTATATTGCTATCACATTGTTGCTTGTCTTGCTTAGCATAAGTTGTTGGTGCACATAGGTGAACCTTAGTATATCTAGGCTTTGTGCTTGATAAAAGAAAATGCTAGTTTTATTTCTCCATTGTTAAGCCCATCTCGTAAAAGTTTTAAATCGCCTATTCACCCCCTAGGCGAAATCCGTGATTATTCATCTGTAAAGAGCACCCAAAGGTTTATTCGGATGAACAAACTATACGTTCTTTTAATATTGGTTCATGGGGATATTGATACGGATCAGGAACCGGTTAATTGCTCTTGGGCAAAAACATCATGAACCTTCTGAAGCTCAAGTCCTCGAACGTGAACCTAGTATATGCTGACGTAATTCAGCTCGGGCCGTAGAGGTCCTACTGAGTACTGCATTCCATTTTTATGTTTGGGTACCCAATGCATCCGTCAGGATTTTTCATCATAACATAGATATGGAAAATTTCTAGCAGAGCGCATTCGTGTGCGGTTACTAGGCCCACGAGATGGATCCTAGGGTCTTACCTTCATGTTGTAAACACGGCATCCAGAGATTTTATCGCGGTGTAAACGGTCCGAAAACTCGAAGCTTTTATCGACTACCTTGTTTGGCTAAAGGAATTGCTAAAGTTGTCATGTTCTTGAAGTAATGCTGGCATTTTCATCGGGTGCACAATTAGAGCTCTCGATGGGAGTGACCCCTGAGGCTATGCTCATCCGAAGCATAGGCTAAGAGTCATTTTACTTGAAATTGTAGATATTCTGTCGATTTTGTTGGAGTATTTTTGTTTTTTCTATCGGGTGCACTGTCAGTGCTCCCGATAGGATTATCCCCCGGGAGGCTACTTTCAGATGCTTGCATCCGAGCGTAGGCTCAAAGTTATTATTCTCATACCTTTGCTTTTATGTCGACTCCGTAGGAGGAATGGTTTTCTATTGGGTATGCGGCTAGTGCTCCCGATGGGAGTAGCCCCCGAGGCTATATTCGGTTGCTTGCACCAGAACATAGGCTCAGAGATCTTCATCTGAGGAGGTACTCGACTCAGGTCTTGTATGTTCTTTATTACAAATATTTCATTGTCTCTATTGAAAAACTATTTTTTATCGGGTGCGTGGCCAACGCACCCAATGGAGTAGCCCCGAAGACTATGTAGGCTAAAAATCTACTTCATATGAGTAGGTACTCAACTCGGGTCTTTTATTCTGAAGTTGCCGATATTTTTTGTTAAAACCCGATGCTTTTTCTTCCTTGCCCATGAGATCATTGTTGACGATGATGGCATGCTCGAGTGCTTCTGCAAATAACTTGATGCGACGCGATGATGGTGGGACCGTGCCGTAGTGCTTACCGGCGCGTGGACATTGCGTCAACGGTTGATCTGACCACATGACACCACGCCACGTGCAAATCGAGGCATCACATGGCTAACTTTCCTTTTTCCACAGTAACATAGTTAATGGGGCTTGACGGTTTGTTTTTACTGCGTCCACGTGGCAACACGGATCTATGCCACACGAAACGACACCAGGATCGAGCAATTATTCTCTATTGCTATTGCTTTATAAACGACATTGGGGAAACGTTACTGCTCACTTTCCCCCTCTGCTGCTTGCTTCCATCTTCTTCCTCACGCTCATCTTCTCCATTGCCACCAAAATCTTGCGCTCCATTTTCGTTGTTGCTGCTCTGAGGAACTTCCGTTCTTGATCATGGGGAAAAGAAAAGATGCTCTACGGTAGCTAGGACGAAGATTGGGGGTGGGCCACATCCAAGTGCACCACTCGAGAACTTCGTGCCTCCCGCCAATCTAGGGTGCTCTCGCCAGACACAGTGTGCAAGCTCCCTGGCGACGAGGCCACATCTACACCCGAAGAGGGCTAGCGGGTAATGTTCTTCGATCTCCTTCCTTTACCACGGCCTTTCTCTTCCTGCCCACGATTTCCTTCGTGGGCTTCTTTTCATCTATGGCGTGAAGTTGCACCAACTCACGCCCAATTCCATTCTCCACATTGCATGTTTCATCACTTTGTGCGAGTGCTTCCTCGGGATCCACCCGGACTGGGGCCTATGGAAACACTTGTACTTCATCTAGAGGAACGCGACGAAGGACACGGTCTATGAAGTCAGCCGTGCCATAATCTCCATCCCTCAGATGTCAACTATTTTGACTTCAAGATCGCCGACTCCATCTCAGGTTGGCGGAGGAAGTGGTTCTGCATCAAGGATGAGAAGCTCGATGGTCGACTATATGGGCTCTCTCCCGTTCATCTGACAAAGAGAGTGGTGAAGTACAAGTCCTAGAAGCAATGCACGACTCCGGTGGAGATCGAAGAGACGAACCCGCAGATGGAGCAGATCCATAACCTACAGTATCAGAAGGGCAAGTAGGTTTCGTGTCTCCAAATCATGTCCCACTTCCTCCGTCTTTGAATTCAACCTCTCCAGGCTAGACTTCTGGCTATGTGGACGTATGCCAGGAAGAAAGACTCGATGAGGATTTCCCTCGAGAACCTCTCCACAGCCAAACTCGAGAAAAAGGTTAGGTCCTTTACAACATTCACCTAAGATGATAAAGTTCCTTCATCTTGTCGAGTAGATCCCTTTAGCAAGAATAATCTACCCCTAGACATAAGTTTTTATTCCTTTATATTATCTTTCTGAGTTATTCTCCTATGCTTTATTCATTCCTTATATCGAATTCCTTTGCCTACATGACCATGTGCCTTTGTACTCCTTTCCTCCTTTGCCTGAAGGTGGCAAAGTACCCAAGGCTGCCGCGGACACTAAAGGAGACACGGATATAGGGGTTATTGGAGAACCCATAAATGAGGAGGACTCAACCGCCGAATCCTCCCATTATGTGACAATGCTCCCCTACGCTAATTTTTGAGATTACGCTGCTGATACTGCGAAGAGCAAGAGAAAGAGGACCAAGGAGGATGTCAAAACTATCAAAGATTCTAATGAATCCAGTGCTTCCAAGCCAAAGATAATCTTGCCAATAAGGTCGGATCCTCCTGCCAAGAAGGGTATTTTCCGTTTTGCGCAAGAAGTCAGCTCGTAAGTATTGATTCCATAATTTTTTTTTGTGTCCCAATAATTTCTCTTGAATCAGATACTTCATCTTTCCTTCAGGTACGAGGAGGAGGAGGCCCCCCAAGGTCACCTGTTGATGAGGAAGCCTAGCCATCAGAGGCCACCGTAAAATCACCAATGTAGTCGATGGAACCAATGGACCCGCATGAACATACTGCACACTCACTAGTTCCCAAGGATCCGGTGGGTACCCGAAAGCTCCTTCCAAGAAGAAGAAGAAGAAGAAGAGCGCCGATAATGGCATTATTTTTTCCGAGAACTCGACTGAGCCCCTATGGACGACGTAAGTTACTACTTTACTTAACTTGATGACCAGAACATGGGCAACCCCCGAGTTCCTTTTTAATTCCTTTGATCCTTTCTGTAGCCAATAATGCGCGATATGGTAGATATGGCCACTCACTTTATCAAAATCCGAGATGAATCCGCCACTCTCGCTGGTTCATACTTTTGATCTTTTTCCCTTCTTTTAACTTGTGTTTTCCCATGTTGTTTCATATAGTATCTTCTCTACTGCTATAGCCATCGCCAAGGAATCCGAAGTTATTCGTGATGATGCTTTGAAGCATGCGGATGATCTCGAGAAAGAATTGAAGGCAGCTGAAAAAGCACTCGAAGAGGCCCAGACTATGGCTAAATACGAGGATAGACGGTGTGAAGAAGAAGCTGTCAGGATTGCAAGTCATGATGAAGACCTGCGCAAGAAGCTTGAATCCCTGAACTCTTCTTGATGAGTAAGTTTTTCATAATCTCCAACTCCTTTATTCTCTTGTCTCATGAACTCTCTATTTTTATGGTGTAGATATCTCTGGTTATTCCTTACTTTGGAAGAGGATCAATGATATGATCCATTATCAGATGTCATGACTTTCTTGGAGGGAAACAACGTTCAAGCTAGGAACCTTCTAACCCGATCCCGTCGTGCCTTCAAGCGCCTTGATGCGGAGATCTTCCCGAGGAAGGATGTACTTGTAGATTTCTAAGACCTTGTATTTGTTTGCAATGCCGAGTAGAACTTGCTGGTGGACTACAACCTCGTCCTGGCGAAGAGTGGCGCTGGAAGCTCAATGTGCTAGCATTGGCTTAGGACGCCAAGATAGACTGGAAGAAGGTCATCTCCCCCCTCCAGTTAATGAACTAGGCGAAGAGGTGCCACTCATGCCTTATTTTAAGAAGGCAGAGAATTTTTCTAAGCTTCTCCTTGCCATGGTAGATGCACAAGATGCCCCCGTTGAGAAAGCTTCAGGTGATGCGCATTCAACTAGTGCGGCGGCTGCTGGTAGCACTTTGTAGATTATATTTTGGCTGCATTTTTTGTGAATGCAATGAACCCGCCATATGTATGGATTTGGCTGTTGCTGGGAGTACCCCACTTTTGTGATGCATAACCTTGAAAGTCTGTCTGTTTTTCTCTTTTCTTTGAATGAGTTTTCCTTTGAACTTTGTCCTTCTATTCTCTAGACAACAATCGTCGATCCATCCGATCCTTTGACTGAAGCCCAGCTCTTCGAGGAAAGAGTTAGAGCTAAGGGAAATAGATGCACTCGAAAATGCCAGCATCACTACCCGAGTTGTTAACCTGATAAAATTCATCGCATTAAACAAATGGAAAATGAATTCTGAGTTGTAAAAGCCAACATAGACGCCTCCAACTCGAAGGCTCAATGGGATGTAGAGCACGAGAACTTTATGCTGGAGGAAAACTCGAGGGCGAGCGAAGATATGATGTGTAAGTTTTGCGCAGAGCCCTTGAGTTCTTGTTGTTCACTAGAAATTGACTATCCTATTTCATATTACGCAGGCATCCGATTAGACGTTGTGGCTGAATCTCTGTGACCGAGGACCTGATTGAAGGCTCTTTGTGAAGCTTCTTCGAGTTCTGCTCATGATTTCTAGACAAATCATAAGCGAGGCTATGTACTAGCGCTTATCCAAGATCAAGTTTCCGAAGTGGGCTAGTTTGTCGAGTGTTGCCGTTCCGCCCAGGCGTTGATTTCTAACGTGATGTTTCCTAGGGACCCTCAGCCTCGAGGGCTTTCAGCTCTGATGCAAAATTTTGTGCGAGGCAAGGAAATCCATAAATTCGTTTAGATGCAGCTTATTGCAGGTGCCAAGGTCGCTCTTTCCTAGATGCACGTGCACCACCCAAGGATCGATCTTGAATAAATTGCGCGAGGACTACCTACCCCTCCAGGTGGTCTCGTGTCCATGGATCCACACTATGAGGTTGCTCGGCGGCCAGCCATCAAAATTATCTGCCAACTCCTTGAAGACGATGAATATTTTTTCATTAAGTTTCTTGTGTAACTGTTGGGTTGTCCCTGCAAATAACATATGTGTGTTTGTAAAATACTTGTAACAAAGAAAATCTTTTCAAACTAAATATTATGTGTTTTTCAAGACTTGTTACACTTTGCACTTGTACGCGAGACCTTTTCATTAGCCTGATGCCTATTAGGCCGAGTCAGCTACTCGGGTCATGGCGTTTCGAGTGTTATGGCACGCAAAGTTGATAATATGTTATGTTTATACTGGCAGATGCATTCCCCGAGTGTCGGGTGTATTATACTAGGCAATTAGCATAGCCCCCGAGTACCGGGTACAATGAAAATAAAGAAAATTGAAACCGAGACTCGGTAAAGAGAACTTAGCTTTATCGAATATCATGTACGAAGGTACATGATTTGGCATAGTATCCTGGCTGTAGGCCTTATTGATAGAGGGTATGTATATAAATGTCTTGGCTGAATAGTCTGGATGTAGGCCTTATTGAAAAGTAAATAGTGAAAGAAAAATTCCTAAGCGTATAAACACCATAGCTGCGCAATGCTCCACGGAATGCAATACTTGACTCTGGTGTTCTTGTCCTGGAGATGATATGCTCCTCCGGGGATGACTTCCGTGATGATGTAGGGTCCTTCCCATGGCGACTCTAGCTTGCGGTGGCTATCTTGCTTGAGTCGAAGGACTAGGTCACCCACATTGAAGGACCTGGGACGAAGCCGACAACTATGGTACCTGTGCAAGTTCTGGTAGTATGCCACCAATCTGGGAGTGCAATGTATCTTGCTTTATCGAGTGTGTCGACGTCATATTCCAGTGCTTCCGTGGAGGTTGCTTCATCATAGGCAACGACTCGAGGAGCTTCATGAGTTAACTCCACCAGAAGCATGGCTTCAGCGACGTGGACCAGTAAGAAAGGTGTTTCCTGTGTAGTAGTATTTGGAGTTGTTCGTAGGATCCACATGATAGAGGGTAGCTCGTCTACCCATGCGCCCTTTGCCCTTTCAACTAGTGCTGACAGCCTTTTCTTGATGCCACTACAGATGAACACATTGTCTTTCTCCACCTAACTATTGGTCTGTGGGTGGGCAACCGATGCATAATTCAGTTGTATGCCCATCTCTTTGTAGTGTAATCCTAGAACTCCCCTGATGTGAAGTTGGACCCGCTGTCGGTGGTGATGTTGTGGGGCACACCGAAGTGAAAAATGATCGACCTGATGAAGTTCACTGCCGATGTAGCATATTGACTTGTGACGGGCATTTCCTCAATCCATTTAGTGAATTTTTCGACTGCAAAGAGTAGATAGACGTGTTCACCTGGCGATGAACTGTGGAGTGTACCCACCACGTCGATCCCCCACTGGGCGAAAGGCCAAGCCAGAGGGATGGGAGCCACCTCCGCTGAGGGTGCATGGGGCTTTGTGGCAAATGTTTGGCATGCTTTGCATGTTTGTACGATGTCCTTTGCGTCCCGGACAATGTTGAGCTAGGAAATCCGTCCCTAAAGGCCTTGCCCGCTATTGCTCGGCTGCTAGCATGAGGTCCGCATATGCCTTCATAGATGTCCTTGAGGATAGTTTTTCCTTCATGAGTGTGACACATCATTGGAGCACACTCGAGATACTTTGTTTGTAGATGAGTTCCCCCTTTATTAATTTGAAAGCCTTAGAGTGGCGATAAATTCGTCATGCTTCGACTAGGTTATTTGGGAGTTCTCGGTTCACCAAGTACGCTAAGTATGGTTGCATCCATGTGACCTCGATCATCATGACATCCTCGGGTTCTTCGTCATCCTAGTATGGATTGCCCGGGGGTCAAGAGCTAGTGCAGCCACCGAGTCATCTTGCGGCTTGGCAGTGTACCTTTGGCTCTGCGTCGTCGTTGGTTTTCTTGACTTTGATGGAATGCTCACCAATATCTTCCCAAAATACTCTAGTAGGTATGGGTAGACAGAGCAACCCGATGATGGCCAGGTTGTCGACTTCTTTGTTACTTGATAGACTAATGTGGGAGTCCTCACATCCACTGAAATTTCCCTCCATGAGGTTGTACATTTTGCGGTATGCGACCATGTTGGTGTCACACTTGTTCATTGCCTGCTGAGCGACGAGGTTCGAGTCCCCAAAGATTTTGAGGCGAGTTAAACCGCAGGCCTTGGCCATACGAATGTCATGCAACAAGGCCTCATACTCAGCTTCGTTGTTGGATGTGTTTGGGAAGCTCATCTGCAGTATGTAGCGCATCTTGTCTCCTTCTGGTGATACTAGTACAACACCGACTCCTGCTCCTTCAATTCTTTTAGATCTGTTGCAATACATGGTCCAAGCACTCGATAAATCTAGAGGACCCATGCTTTGGAGCTCCATCCACTCCGTCATGAAGTCAAGTAGTAACTGCGACTTTATTGTTTTGCGCTTCTCATAAGTGATGTACCGAGGGGAAAGTTCGGTTCCCCAAAGGGATACACACCCTGTTGCTTCATGGTTGTTGAGTATGTTGGATAGAGGGGCCTCATTGACCAACACTATTGGGTGCTTGCTGAAGTAGTGGCGTGGTTGCGCCCTGTCATGAAGACGCCATATGCCAAATTTTGATAGTGCGTGTACCGCTGCTTGGATGGGGATAACACCTCGCTAGTAGTAAACTGGTCACTGGACTCCGTGAGTTTGGCCTTCTTCGGGTTGTTCGATGACCAGTACTATACTGACCACCTAATCTATGGCGGCTATGTATTGTGGCAGTGGTTCCCTTTCTTTGGGTGACACCAGGAAGGGCGATGTCGACAATTTCCTCTTGATATCTTCAAAGGCTCGTTGGGCTTCATTGGTCCACTCGAAGGTTTCCAATTTTCTCATCAGTTTGTAAAACGGCAGCGCTTTATCTCCCAACCGAGCGATGAATCGGCTTAGTGCGATGCATCCAGCTAGCTGCTGGACACCTCTTAGATCTGTAGGCTTCTTCATCATCAGGATTGCCTGGATTTTCTCGGGGTTGGCTTTGATTCCTCGCGCCGACACTAAGTACCCGAGGAGTTGACCTACTAGGACTCCAAAGGAGCACTTCACCGGGTTAAGCTTGATACAGTATTTGTCGAAGGTTTCTCGGAGGTCGTCGAGGAACGTCGACTCCTTCCTCGTCATGATGACACCATCGTCAATGTAGACTTGCACGTTCCTGCCAATTTTCTCCCCAAGGAAGTTCTACATCATCCGCTGGTATGTAGCACACGTGTTTTTCATCGTGAAGGACATCTTTTCATAGCATAATACACCGTAAGGTGCTGTTTTGTCTTGACCTTCGACTTTATCCTAATCTAGTTTTAATCGAAATACACATCCAAAAAGGAAAGACGCTCGCACTCCGCAGTCGAGTCAATGATTTGATCGATTCACAGGAGCGGGAAGTGATCCTTTGGACAGTGCTTGTTTAGCGCGGTGCAGTCGATACACATGTAGAGTACGTCCATATTCTTCTTTGGGACGCACATTGTATTAGCTACCCAGGTTTCCCTCTTTATTTACCAGTTGAATTTCACTTGGAGGAGCCGATGGAGCACTTTTCCAATGGCTTTGTGCTTCGGCTCCATGAAAGAGCATAGTGATTGTTTGACTGGCTTGGCGTCGGGTTATATGTTGAGTGCTTAATCGAAGAGTCCCCTAGGATTTCATGGCATGTCCGTTGGACACAAGGCAAAGATTTCCTAGCACTCATGGATAAACTCAACGAGCACGCTTTCCTATGCAGGACCAAGGTTGGAGGCCACAAAGGTTGTCTTCTTCAGATCATTGGGGTGAATCTATACCTCTCACCTATCCTTCGTGGAGTCGAAAGTTTGGATGGGTATAACCTTTGTTTCTTCTAGCAGAATGTCATGATTAGTGGAGATCTTGAGTGGAGCGAACTCCGTTTCCATCCCAAAGGACTTGGAGATATTGTTAAATTCTTGGTCGTAGTTGTTTGAGCGAGCAAAGCTCTCCTTACGGCTATGATTCCGTTGGGTCATGGCATCTTCATCATGAGATATGCATAGTGCGGAACCACCATAAATCATGCAAATGCGGGTCGCCCGAGAATTGCATGATACTACGATGGCCAATCCATTACCTCGAAGTCAATCTTCTCCTGCCTGAAATTGTCACATCAACCGAAAACGACGTCGAATGTGATTTTGCTTAGAGGAATCTTAGCTTTTCCTAGGACTATGCTATGAAGTAGGTATCTGAGGGTGCAAGGTTGGTAAGGGAGACATTCATTGCTCGTAGTGTTTTGGCATAGATGAGGTTGATTTTGCTTTCCGCATCCATGAAGACCTTGCTCATGTTGAATCTGTCGATTTGAGCATCAACGATCATGCATAATGACCTAGTCTTTGGACATGGAGAGGGTGATCGGCTCTGCTAAAAGTTATTTCCTGCTCGGACCAATTGAGGTACTCGGGTGTCAGCGGAGGCGCCCTAATCGCTAAGTTCCCTTGATGAGTGATCAGCTTCTGGATCCTGTTGGATGGGCGACCCTTTTGAATCATGTGCGTATGATCCCTCTAGACTGCGGGTATTCGTCATTTCTAGCTCTATTTGCTGTAGGTTACTGCTGAACCACTGCGACTTGAGGTGCTGGCAGTGGTGGTGGTGATGATGCACCAATGGCCAAGGTTACAGGTACGACGTTGAACCCATGGTTTGTCGCCTCATGTTGTCTGGCGTTGTAATCCCCCTATAGCCGCAAAAGGTACTACAATCCTTCACTAAGTGACCTAGCCTTCGCCTACCCTCTGAATCAGTGTAGTAGTGCATGTTGCAGGGTCCATCAAGAATCTGTAGTGGTGACTTCCTAGAACCCCGATGGACTCTTGGTCGATATTGTTGAGTTGGCCTGCTGGAGCCAGGTTCATCTCTATTATTGTTGCTATGGTACACGTTGTTGCGGTACCCCTCCTTACGATTATCCTTGTTGGCGTAGCCATCCGCAACTTGGCTAGGTCTACTGTAACCATCATAGTTGAGACCGCGCCTTCTCATGTTGTTGTTATTGCTGGGTCCGCTTGTTGTTTACTGCATCGTCACCATCGGCCCATTGATTGGTGATGTTCATCATCTAGGAGATTATTTTAGGTTGGCTTATCCTAGCTGCTCGATTAGATCCTTCCAACATATGCTATTGTTGAAACCTTCAATTGCCCTCCCCTCGGAGATGTTTTCGGATGTATTCTTGATGATATTCCAGTGCTGAATGTATGCACATATTGGCTCACCCGATTCTGTACGCATGCCTGCAATTCTTCGATAGATGCGGGCCGATTGAAGGTGGACCTGAAGTTGCGGATGAACTTTTCCTCCAAATCGCTCTAGGTGATAAGTGATTCGTCGCATAGTGTGGCTCTGCTCAGGTGTAGTTGTAGGCTTTGTGGTAGTGGCATTTGAGCCACCCTGAAGTTTCATAGTTTGGAGGTAATCACCCAACCATGCTTCTGGATCCTGGAGGCCATCATACTTTACACGAGCATGAGGTAGATTGAAATACTTTGGCACGGGAATTTTGCGAACCCATTGGGTAACGCAACTCGCACCGCAAGGTTCACGGTCATCGTTGTCCTCTTCCTCAACATTCGAATATCTTTGGGTGCTGTGCTCATCCCAGGACCTATCAACTGTGTGTTGCATGATGTTGTTTCTAGTGTCCTGATTACGCGAACTTTGGTTAAACTACACATGGTGCGATGAACTTGACCTTCAATTTTCAACCACCTAGTGAGGGATGTTGTGATGGCATGGTGATCTATCGGGTCATGTTGTGATATATTTGTCTCCTAGTGCGAGTGATGCTCCAACCATACCGAGGCCCATGAGGATGGATCGATGGATGGGTGTTCACAGGTCATTGGCTAGCGGTTGTGTGGCGAGTAGGTAGGTTTGAGCTGGGATGATGGTGTCTTAGGTTGTTTTGGCTTTTATGTTAGCCGTCGAGTCCACTGACATGACGGATAACTCGATATCCCTTATTATCTTGTGCCTTTCGTTCTCAGGGATATTCTCTAGCCAAGAGCCACCCCTCCTTGGTGGCGCACCTCTAGTGACAGTCGCAGAATTACGGGTGGAGCTTAGTTGTGCTCGCCAAAGACTTGATGCATCGACTTGTATCCTCTATTCATCAAGTTGTCTCTTCAGTTTTAGCAAATCCCGCCACTAGCGATAGAGCATGTACTGATAGGCCATACGTTCTTCACGTGTAGCATCGGGCTCCATGGGGATTACGCCTTCGAGGGAGTCTCTTTCTCTTTGCCAATATCCGGTGGTGACCCAAACAATTATTCAGTTTTCATTGCTTGTACCTTCTCATGGGCCCCTTCTAGTGTTGCGACTATGTACGGGTGGTTTGGCCCTGTCTCCGTTGCGGGTATCCAGACCATCGTCCATGGCCACACGATCAGGGTAATTAGTAAACAGTTCTTATTAGTATAGGGTTGCCTCAGCCTTATTAGATCATTGGCTGGGACAAGGATATAATTTGCATCACCAAGTTAATTATCAAGTCAATACAAGATCAAACCAGTCGAATTCATCCACCATAAAAATATCTCAGACATGAAACTTGAACACTGGGAGGGTCCACATGTAAGCAAGCAACCAGCTTACACACATGCAGATGGATGTGCTGTCCACACCACAGAGAAGAGAGCAAGTATACAAAAGGGAGCACCAGTCGTAGCAAGGCTACTAGCAAATCCATTTCCACCACACCAATCAAGAACACCATTGATCCATCTTAGATTCTCACCACAACCACATAGACCACAAGATCAATATCATGATTACCTGAAGGAAAGATCCGGGAGAAGCTCAAGGGTAGGCCATCAACAACTCCAGGAGGAGAAGGCCAACAGTATGAGAAGGAGTAGACCAACAGGAAAATTAGAAGTTGATCGAGATCAACAACAGAACCAAAAGAACAAGCCACAGTAGTTACATCACCAGTTGTAGGTTGATCTTTAAGATCAACATCTATTATCTATTCTTAACAGCTAGCTTAGGCATGCATATCAAATAGAGGAAATTGATGCATGCAAAATGCATACATGAACTTTGTAGTTTATTGATACATATTCCCACATATTAGCAGTTTATATAATGTTATATCCATGTTTTATATTGATGTTTGGGGATTTACCAATGATCCCCTTTATTTTGGTTATAATTCTGGAGAGCATGAATTTCCTGTTTGTGTATGTTATCTTTCTAGGACCTAAACGGACTCAAATAGAGCTAGGATTTTTCGAGGGTTATTTTTTCGCAAAGAGAAGGACCCGGAGCACTCTAACCTCAGGAGGGGATCCCGGAGGCCTAAAAGAAACCAAGTGGCATGAGACCCACGCTAGGACACGTCACTAGACCTCTTTCTCTCCTCAAGCATTGCCAGTCGTTCGTATTCATATCCAATTCATCACCTTGACCTAAAAATTCCTATATAAAGGCCGCCGACGCACCTCTAGAAGAGAGCACCGTAGAAACACTGAAACACCAATACAGAGACAGAACCAGTGAAGATTAGAGGGGGAAACGCCACCGGAGCCACCACCGGCAGGATCTCTACCTTCTCCAACATCTCCACCATCATCACCATGACTAAGAGGTAGTATTACACCTCTAGAATATGGGTTTTGGCCATAGCTTGATCTATTTTTCTCTTGTGCTAGCATAGATCTAGTACCATATGAGCTGCCCAACATGATTATGGTCATATATATAATTCATATGTGGTCGATCTTTATTCTATGAGTTGATATATGAGATTGGAACCTATTTATGTGTGAGATGTATTAGTAGATGCATATTATGTCCCCTATTCTAAAGTACTTGTTTTGATCCAACATGTATGAGAGGGCATGAATGGGGGAACATGTGTATTAGATGGAGTAACATGGTGGTAGTGGTTGGATAGTGACAGAAAATTCGAGATCTACAATGGTTTTTACCTTTCTTTTGTTACCTCACTAGGGATTAAGTGAATTCATGTATTATAATTATCTAGTGATAGCCAAGATAATCTTGTTAGTTCAAGGTAGAATATTTGTAAGTCAAACATCATGTCGAAGTACCTAAGGCTATGCTCTGCTAATTCTTAATTCTAAATTGCTTGGAGTTTTCCCTTTCTAGAGGATTATAAGAGAGATGTGTTGCATCATATAATAGGACGTGATGCCCATACGAATGCTTATGAAACACATAATGAAGTATCATCAGTATTATATTGCTTGTGAATTGTTCTATGTCCACTACACCTTAAAAAGAGAATAGACAAGTGAACCCATGAACCCCGGTCCCACTTTTATCATAATAAACAACTTTCCAACACCATTATCATCACTTATATTTCCTGCAATTATTAATTTAGAAAATACAAAAATACTTTCACTATTAGAAAACACAAACAAAAACACAAACAAAAACACAAAAAGTCCTTTCTATTATTGCTTTTACTTTACTTGCCTAGTTATATATTTTTACTTTATTTATTTACAAGTTTATTTCAGTTTTACTAATACAAAACCTTGTGCTTGATAACCACGGGGTGGAGTTGGGGACACAAGGCAAACATTTTGGTTTGTAGGTTTCTTGAAGAGGAGATGCAAAAGATAACTCTAAGTCAATTCTCTGAGAGTTTGATATGAACCCTCGAGTCACCCTTGTGGGGAAAGACACTTGCTACAACACTCTGCACTTGGAGTCCTAATGAGTTGGTACACACACGAAGTTGTTGCCATCATCAATAAGGAAAGAAGGAAAAGAACTCTCAGGCTTGTGTAGAAATGCTACATCCATCATAGAGTTATGAGCCCAAAATTAGTGTATGTTCTTATTAAAGGTTGAGCCTCAGCCTTTTGCATAATAGACTGGATAGAAATGAAAGCTAGATAATTATTGAAATGCAGCAGATCATGATCCCCAAGCTACTTCTATGCACACACCAGTATTGGTGGCACAATAGTAGCAAGCTAAGATAGCAGAAGCCACCCAAATTAAAGTTACTGGCACATTATTAATCAACATCAAACCATCAACAGAGCTAAGTACACCAACATGTTAAATAATTTTCCCAGGTGTCATGTTAGGAATCATCTAAATATAGCCTACTGCCATGTTTACAACCATGAAGAGCATTAACAAGATTTGCTTGCAGAGGCTATCTACACAAGATAAGAACCATGTCCTTAATAAGCATTTAGAGATCTCATTCTAGTTGTTTTATTGATAGTATAAATAGACCATTAAATCAATTCTACATCATCGATCAAGTAGTATGAGACAATAGTAGATAGATAGAGTCACTGTCACTTGGACAGTATCAACACTCTAACAGTTACTGGAACATGCCTAATGTGCTAAACAGAAACATCATCCAATATGGTGTTTACAAAGCATGAGTTATTGTAAACCACACAAATCCTACACAACCACTGATAGTACCTAGAATTGAGCACAGTTAACAGGGGATAGCCAAGAATGCATCCATGTAGATTATCCAAACCTAAATAGTATCAGAAGTGCAAGATGACAATTTCATTATTCAAGAATTCTGCTATAAGTCTATGATCTTAAACAACTAAATCATGGCAAGACTAATAACAATACCAAGCATATTACTGCAAGATCTAAGCTAAACCAAGAACAGGGGAAACCCTAGGCAGAGTTGGCATTAGAGAGAGAGAGGCAAAGGGGAGGAGAACAATTACCTAGGGTGAATCATGGCTCATCGAAGAGGAAGCAGAGGCAAAGTTTAAATAGATATAGAGGTCGTGACACAAAAATAAAGGGAGGACGAGGTGTTGCACCTGTGCCAAGTAGTACCAGTGGCGGGAGATGACAACCACCATACACTAACGACACCAAGAGGAAGTCGAGTACATCACTAGCGTGTGGTAGCGCTGAAGCACCAAACCCTAGTGCCAATAGAAGGAGGGGTGACCAGAAGGAAGCGCGGTTTCCAGATTGATGAGGACTAAAGGATAGAGCTTGTCGAGGCGCGTTGTCTAGACCGGTCAATAGGGACCAGAGCGGCCAGGACCGGCCAGAAGAAACTGGTGATGGTAGCAGTGATGCCAGGGTCATGAGTGAGGAAGAGAGCGAGTTCCATGAGAGAGAGAGCGAGGAGTGTGGGCCAAAGCACCGACCCAGATGGGTTCGGGTGGAGTTGGACCAAGCTAACTAGGCCGGGTGGGCCAGATTAATTAGTGGGTTGGCTTGGCCTAGGGGCCAGGCCCAGTTTTAAAAGAAAGATGAAAATTAGATTGCAAATAAAACCTAAATTACCACAATACCCTTGTGAACATTTTAAGCGCTAAAAAACAAGGAAAAATCATAAAAATACATATGATAGGTCAAACTATTCACAAAAATAAGATCTACCTAAGAAAAATATAAAATTGCTTGTTTAAGTTAAATGTATAGTAACTAAAAAAGTAAACCATTAAGTCCTTTAATGAAATAAGTAAAATAGAGCAAAATCCTAAGTATAATTAAAATACACTTTTGGATATTAAACATAATCCACTATATTAGAAAATACTAATTATTAAATTCTAAGTCATTTTCATTTTCTTAACAAATAAATATTATAAAATAAGTTTATAAAATCATTTTCCTTTATTAAACTATAAGGTATATATTTGTATTGGCTTTAAATCTAAATCAATCCTTTTAGCTTGACTAAACTATTTAGAATTTATTTTAAACATAGAAATATAATTTTTTCTTCAAATAAAAATAAAAGGCTTTTGATACTTTGAAACATTTGAATTAAAGAAAAGATTGTTTTCACTCTAAGTGACTTTGATAAAACACACAAACAAAAAGGTTAAATAACTAAACTATTGTTACTATTGTATTATTGTATACCATAGCATCCATTGTTATTTGATACTTAAAGCATTTCAAGGTTTCTATAAAAATATCTTCTTTGAATAATAACATAACATTCTTATTTGTGTTCCAATGTTCATAATTATAAACAACTCATAAAAGTGATAAACTTAGGTAGTTTAACTTAAAATCAAATAATTTTTTTTGAAGTCATTTGTATAACCAAGTGTAATAATCAGGAGTAAATAATAGCGCTAGATTTTTTCGACCTAAACTGTCCTGATTCTTTTCGACTGTGGGATGGACGCCGAGAAGGACACGCGCCACGTTGCAACGGAGCTCTGCTATCATGTGAGGTGGGTCCCGCTGTAGGCCAGGGCAAAAGATTCCATACTACGAACAGGTGTATCACACACCGTTGTTGGGGATATACTTTCCGGGTATCCTCACAGTTCCTCACTAACCAGGGTGGCCCACTTCGGGTTAGAGCTTTACTTCACAGGCGGCCCAGTCAGGGAGAAAGACAGAGTCTAATCCGGCTACGGGAAGGCCCAGAAGACTTACCGACTTAGGCCCATAGTGTTACTTGTAGTTCAAGATGTACTCTGTAACCGACTCTTAGACGTAGCCGGATAGATCTCTCCTGTAAACCCTAGGCCGGATATCTATATAAGCTATCCTAGGGAGAGCCTTTAGGGCACCTCAATACTTTAGACTCTCAACTCGCACAGGCGAAACCCTTGTAACCCATATTCCTGCCAGACATCGGATTGCTAGCAGAGTAGGATCCGTCCAAAGCCGGGCGGATTCAACTGGTAAACTTGTGCTCACCGTCCCGGAATACCGTACGTCTCACACCCCTCTCTTCCGCACGCCTTGAGGACCCCCTCATGGCATACTTGTCATCAATCCGACGACAGTTGGCGCCCACCGTGGGGCAAGTGAGCTACTGATCTGCGTTCCGAGCGAAATCTGCAAAAATCGGAATCGGCGAGACTATCGCCGTCAGTCGCATCCTCTACGCTAGCGACGTCCCTCTCATCATTCTCGACGAGACTTGGATTCCGGCAAAGGAGGCCGTGACTGCCTACACAATCATGTCTTTTGGCGAGATCGATGTTTACATCGGTTTCGCTGAACCTACCTAACCCACCCCAGCGGTGATGATAGAGGCAGAAGAATCTTCTGGGTCCCCTTTGTCTGTGGAGGCGGCAGAGTTTCGGATCTCAGAAAACCCTAGTCCCACCCAGCCTGCACCAGTGGCCGAGATAGTGGAGAAACCCGAACCTGAGGAAGACCTAGCGGACCAAGTCGAATCTAGAGTGGATTTCCCAGGAGGAGCCGGATCCCAGATCAACCCACCCGTGGAAGTCGAAATCCAGGAGGAGCATATCAACGACACTGATTCCGGTTCTGATGATGCTGGAACAGACATGCCTTTCCTAAGGTACACACTAAACGTATGATACTGCAAGGCAAAAGCACAGATGCAATCCTCGAAACCATCAAAAGTTTCGATATGGCTGATCGCGAAAGCCGCAGGTACCTCAGGAAGCACGCGTCGCACTTCGTCGGATACGTGGGATACGGATCCGGCTCTGCCAATGCTGGAGAAAACACCGACTCGGTGCTGGAGGCAATTGGAACAAACGCCGACGTACCCGCATCCTCGGATGAGTCAATGACGTCAGCAGATTTCCGAAAGTTCTCCGCGGAATATGAAGAGGAGTATAACTCCAAAGCTGCAGAAGAAGGAGAAGCCATGGATGAAGGATCTGGGGAACACTCTCCCAAAGCGCAGGATGACATGGACGTTAGAGATAATCCCGAAGTCCAAATGTCCGAAAGTACCAATCAGAGCTTGACTCCGAGAAACGGACCCAAAGCCGTCTTTGCTACCGGTGCTGCCAAGAAGGCAAAGAAGAAGAACAAGAAAAACAAGTCCCTGGCAAAAGACCCTCTGACAGAGGAGGTGATTGCCGAGGAATACGAGGAAGACTCGGATGGAGCACTTATCCTAGACGAGCTGAAAAAAGAAGCATTGGTGGATGGACACGTGATCACTGAAGGTGCGTGTAAACTCATCGATGCCGCATTAACCACACCTATCCCTACAGCTGCAGAACTTACTGCAGATGAGCTGGATGAAAGGGCGCAAGCCCTAGAAGCGCGTCGTCAACAACTCCTCGATGAAGCCAAAAACATCGAGGTGGAGAAGAAACGCATGTAGAACAAGGAGTACATGTCTCGTGTACATCAGAAGACACAGAAGCGTCACATAGATGACAACCAATTCCCACGTGTCCGTGACGTCCTTTTTGGAGATGAGATGGAGAAGCCACGGAAAGATAGCAATGGAGATTGGGTATACCCAACACCAGTAAAAATACCGTGGCAGCCCGAGAAATTCTATCGGCTAATCCAGGACCAGAGGAGATCCATTTGGGTATCAAGCTACTCAACAAGGGGCTGGAGCAGCAAAAGGTCGCCTTGTCCGGAAGTCAAAAACTGGTCTCGGATTCTGACCAATGTCGCACAGATCCGGCATGGGCTGGCATAAGATCCCATTACGTTCGGGCGCAGTATCATGACCCCGAACGCAGGGAAGTCAACTATTCAAGAACCGTATCTTCAGGACAGCATCAAAAAACTTCACGTAACTGGAGCAACGTCGCCCCAGCGGCCGAGAAAGACGCCATCGCTGCCCTGAATCCGACGAACCCTCCCTGACAAGAATCTAACAATCGAAGGGGAGAAGATAAAGAGAAACGTCGGGAGGAGGATCGTCAGCGAATTCCACCTCCTAGACATGAGAACCGTCCGTCTGAGCCTCACCATGGTGGGAACGACGGACGAAGAAACGACGGAAACCATGCCGGTACAAGCCGACAGGGGGCTCGTCGTAGTCAAGATGCTCCACCCTCTCCACCACACAGTCATCACAATGGCTCCCATGGAGGGCAAGGAGGACGACATGGCGGAGGAGGTGGTGGCAGAAGCCGAAGTCTGGCTCCACGGCACCGTAGCCACAGCCGGCATTCGGGACGATCTCGATCCCCGAACGATGCAAGGCACAGGATCAACTCCAACATAGAGGCTCGGCGCTATGAAAACGATGACGTGTACGTGGGCCCAAAGTGCTTCGGTCCATGCATTAGAGCTATAAAATTCCTAGAAGGATTTGCTATCTCAAGACATATCCAAGCCTACGACGGCATTGCTCGGCTAGACACCTGGTTACAGGATTTCTTCCAAGCTTGCTGCATTGCCAAAGGCGGAAACAGCCTGGTCACAACCCGATATCTCCCACTTATGTTGCGGAAGACGGCACGATCATGGCTCAATGAACTTCCGGCAAACACCATCCATAACTGGTATGATTTACAAAGCGCGTTCTTTCGGAATTTCGAAGGCACATATCGGAGGCCCTGTACGGTTGGAGACCTACAGCATTACACCCAGAAAGCTGGAGAAACTTGCCGAGATTACCTCAGACGATGGATCGAGACCAAGAACTCCTGCGAAGGAGTAAATGATCAAACTGCGATTGAAGCTTTCATTGCAGGTCTCCCTATTGGTTTACTGCGCCATCGCTTGAAGTGTGACAAGGTTACTGATTTGGGAGAGATGTTAGAAACAGCGAGCAAGTATGCAGATGCTGACGATGATGCAGAAGGACTACTCAATGTCCTAGCTGTGCCTCAGTCAGCAAAACAACCAAAGCAACAAGCTCAGAAGCGCAAAAATACCTCAGAAGAAAACCCAACGCGGAAACAGCGGTAGTTACTACTGTTTCCGGGTCTGGAGGACAAGGAGGACGTGGCGGAGGCCGCGGGCATGGTCGTGGAACATCAAGGGTCCAAGGTAGAGGAGAACAACAACCAGGCAAAACCTACTCTTGGGCCGACATTGCCAATAACCCATGTGTGCATCACTTAGACGCCAATGGGGGCTCGTTCCACACCAACGCTGAATGTTGTTTTAATGACGACATCAAGAGAGATGATACCGTAGGCTACAAAGCTAAGCAGAAGAAGGGAAAGAAAAATCCCGAAAAAGACAAAGAGACCAAGGAAGATTCCGACATGGAGGAAGCTGATGCTTCAAATCCCAAGTCGGAAGGGAAGAAGACTTTTCCCACCAAGAAGGACACTTATGTCACCTTCCTCGGATCTCAACCAGCAAAGGTCAAGAAAGCGTTCTACGAGCTCAATGCAACAGTTCCGCTGTCCCTAGTATCCGGACTGGTCGGAAGTGGCAATCACGCTTGACCGATGATCATCCGCTAAGTTACACAGAGGAAAATGCCTTAATCGTCAACCCACTTATTGACGGTTATGGTTTCTCCAAGACCCTCATGGACGGTGGTAGCAGCATCAATATTCTCTATGTCGAAACGCTATGCCGGATGAAGATCTCGGAGACCCAGCTGAACCATAGCTCTGTGATTTTTCACGGAGTTGTCCCAGGAAGACAAGCTAATTTCCTGGGAGAGATCACTTTGGATGTTACCTTTGGAACTCCAAAGAACTATCAGACGGAGGCACTTTCCTTCGAAGTGGTCCCGTTCAAGAGCGCATACCACGCTATATTCGGACGTCTGGCTTACTGGGATTTTATGGCTCGTCCGTGTTACATTTACAATATGATGAAAATTCCAGGTCCCAACGGCGTGATCACCATCAGGGGAGACCCGAAGAAAGCGCGAGAGTGCGAGGATGGAAATGCTGCCTTGCCGTCTTGCTGCATACGGAGTACCAGGAGATCAAGAATAGCATAGATCCGTCCGAGATGCCCACAACGAAGAAGGAGGTTACCAAGCCAAATCCGGAGTTCAAGGCATCAGAAGAGACGAAGAAAGCACCGTTGAAGGATGATGACCCCTCCAAGGTGACCCAGATAGGCGTAGGCCTAGATAGCGCATAGGAAAGCGTGCTTGTCAAGTTCCTCCAAGCAAATCAAGATATCTTCGCATGGCAGCCATCTGACATGACCAGAGTACCTAGGGAACTTGCCGAGCACTCTCTAAATGTAAACCCGAACGCTAAACCCGTCAAACAATCCTTACGATGGTTTGGCAATGAAAAGCGTAAGGCAATAGCTAAGGAACTAGCACGGCTCGAGTTAGCCGGATTCATAGAAGAGGTCATCCACACTGAGTGGTCGGCCAATCCTGTAATGGTCCCTAAAAAGGACACCACTGATTTAAGGATGTGTGTTGATTATACTGCCTTGAACAAGGCTTGTCCAAAAGATCCGTTCGCCCTGCCTAGAATTGATCAAGTTATCGATTCTACGGTAGGCTCGGAACTCCTCTGTTTTCTCGACGCATATTCCCGTTATCACCAAATTTGGATGAAGGAATCTGACAAAGTCAAAACTTCATTCATAACCCCCTTCGGAACCTTCTGTTTTGTTACGATGCCCTTTGGGCTGAAGAACGCAGGAGCCACGTACCAGCGCACGATGCAGCGTTGCCTCCACGACCAACTCGGACGCAATGTACATGCATACGTGGATGATATCACGGTGATGTCCAAAAAGAAGGAAACACTCATTTCCGACTTGGAGGAAACATTCGCCAATCTACAAAAATACAACATCATGCTTAACCCGAAGAAATGTTTCTTTGGAATACCAGTCGAAAAATTGTTAGGTTTCATCGTGTCCCAAAGAGGCATAGAGGTGAACCGAGACAAAATCAAGGCTATACTCAATATTTCCAGGCCAACTCGCCTAAAGGACGTACAAAGATTGACTGGTTGCATTGCTGCGGTCAGTCGATTTGTAAGCCGGTTTGGTGAAAGAGCCGCACCATTATACAAACTCCTGAATAAGACGAAAGATTTTGTCTGGACTGACGAAGCTGAAGCCGCACTACAAGACCTGAAGAAAGTACTCTCGTCTGCTCCTATCCTCGCAGCGCTGGAACCTCAGGAACAAATGTTGCTTTATATTGCTGCGACAAATAAGGTCGTTAGTATCGCCATGGTGGTGGAGAGACCAGAGGAAAATCAGGAGCACCTAGTGCAACGTCCAACTTACTTTGTCAGCGAAGTCTTGACAGAATCAAAACAGCGATATCCGCACTATCAAAAGTTGGCTTACGGTGTTTTCCTGGCATCTCGTAAGTTACGACACTATTTTCAGGAGCATCTAATTACCATGGTGAGCAAAGCTCCCATGAGAGACATAATCAACAACAGCGACGCCACATGACGTGTCGCCAAATGGGGCATAGAGCTCCCAGCTTTCGATATTGAGTATAAACCTCGGACAACAATCAAATCCCCGATCCTTGCTAACTTTGTCGCTGATTGGACAGAGACAAAGGAGAACATGGTCCTCCCTGAGTTGGAATACTGGACCCTCTTTTTCGATGGGTATAAGGCTCGAGGGGGCTCGGGGGCTGGCGTGGTGCTCAAATCACCCCAAGGAGATAAACTATTATATGTGTTGCAGATCCACTTCACAGCGACAAACAATATTGCCGAGTATGAAGCACTGCTGCATGGAATCCAGATTGCCAAGGATATTGGCATCTGACGTTTGATGTGTTACGGAGATTCGGATCTTGTTGCTCAGCAAGTCTCGGATATCTGTAATGCAAATAAGCACATGGCAGCATATAAAGCTATCGTGTTTCTGGGGTTTTTCAGCGCTGTGTATCTCCGGAAGAGGGAGTGGAAATCTTAAGGGAAATCCACGAAGGCGAGTGTGGTCACCACGCTGCAGCCAAATCTTTAGTGGCAAAAGCTTTTCGACATGGATTTTTCTGGCTTACAGCTCAGGCAGATGCCAAACGATTAGTCAAGACATGCAAAGGCTGCCAAAAGTACGCCAAGCAAGCTCATGTTCTGGCTGATCAGCTGCGAACAATACCTATAACATGGCCTTTTGCGGTCTGGGGGCTTGATATGGTAGGACCTTTTAAACGAGCTCCAAGTGGATTTACTCACCTCTTAGTGATGGTGGATAAATTCACCAAGTGGATCGAGGCTAAACCTGTCACTAGTTGTGATGGAGCAACATCCAAATAATTTGTCGAGGATGTTATAATACGGTATGGTTATCCACATAGCATTATCACGGACAACGGGAGTAACTTTTCTATGGGATAACTGGCTGAATTCTGCGATGAGCAAAATATCCGGCTTGACATTGCGTCAGTCGCACATCCACAGGCTAACGGACAAGTCGAAAGAGCAAATGGTTTAATTCTACAAGGCCTGAAACCAAGACTCGAAGCACCACTACGACGTGCTACGGGGGCTTGGGCAGAGGAACTACCCTCTGTAATTTGGAGTTTACGAACAACTTCGAACAGTCAACAGGATACACACCTTTCTTCTTGGTCTATGGCGTAGAAGCAGTTCTTCCTAGTGATTTAATTCATACTTCTCCTAGAGTGGCCGCGTATATTGAAGAGGATGCCGAGATTTCTCGACAAAATGATCTTGACTTAGTCGAAGAAGTTCGCGTCGTTGCTGAAATGAGATCTACAGCCTATCAGCAGAAGTTACGCAAGTATCATAGCCAGAGAGTCCGAAATAGATCTTTCAATAAAGGTGATTTGGTTCTCTGGCTTGTGCAACAAAGAAAGCACAAACTTTCCCGAGTATGGGAAGGGCCCATTTTAGTTAGTCGAGTATTGCACAATGGATCGTACTACTTAACTGACATGAGGCCAGTCAAAGAAAGACCTGCTACTAAGAAGAGAAAGAGAGCTGGAGGCAGTACAAATCCGCATGAGTTAGACAGACCGTGGAATATTGCCCAGCTATGTCCCTTTTATTCTTAGTTTATCCTTCTTTGTAATCATACATATGTACATGTTCTGTGAGAAATAAAAGTGTTGGTTGCCTCAAGTTTTTCTGAGAAGTTCTTATACCATCTTATTTCCGAATGATCATGTCATAAGTCGAAAATCCCGAATGCTTGAAAGTACTTTATGCTCATGTTCGTTCTGGTCTAGATTTCCGATTCTAAAACTGCTACCTTCGGGTATAACTCTAAAATTTCTAGTCTTTACTTGGGTTATTTATCTGATTGCCGGATGCGGGAATTTTCTGAGTAGTGAATTGTTGGTACTGGAAGCCGACTTTGTTTCCGAGTTTAAACTGGTTTAGCAATCGAGCCTGTTTCAAGAAAGTTTCGCTAAAGGTTTAGCCGGCTCATGAAAGGGACGAGGCGGAAAGCCAGATAAACGATAAGTAGAGGCGAAAAAATATAAGTGGTTGTGTAAACATTTCAGGCACGCAAAAATTTCAAAAGTAAAAAGTGCTGAATAGATCAAAAGCTTAGCACTTGCAAAGATAAATAGTACTTAATATTTACAATCACATCAGTTTTTTTGGAATAATACATAAATTTCTGGTCTATGATGAAGGAGAAGATGAAGGATCTGCCGGCTCGCTGGTCACTCCGTCTTGATATCGTTCCGAGATGTCCGCATCCGAGTTGGTGCGTTCATCATCGGAAACTTCTTCGGCTTCTTCTGCAGGAGGAGGCGGAGTATCCACGCGGGTAAAGAAGGGGATCTCGTAGCTGGTCAGATCAGCTACGTGGCACCCGTATTCGGTGCAGGAGTGCATGATGGCTTGAAGGTCCTGCCTCGGCCGCCTTCGCTTCACCTTGCAGTACCCTTTAGTCACTTGCCATATTTCCATGTTTCCATGGTGGCTCATGACCATGGAGAGGGTGTTCTGCGCAGCAGTCCGTGCGTAGGACATGTTCCAGTCCCAAACAAGCTGCGGCATCTCCTTGGCCCTGTCCCGCACCTCAAAATCCGACATGCTTGGCATGTCCGAAATCCTGAGAGACTCGCCAATGTCCTCAAGGGACTGGCGGTAGTCATGAAGAAGATCACCGACTTGGGTAAGCCGATGAGTGCGGGGCTCGGACGAGGAAGAGTCCGTCAACTTCAAAGTACCTATACATCAAAATAAAGTTAAGAAAAAACCGACATTGATAAAAGTCGAAGAAAAGATAAGTCAGAGAGGTGGGATGTACCAAAAATGACGTCGTCAATCTTGGTCTTCTCCTCCCGGAGACTCTGGAGTTCAGCTCGGAGCGCCTGGGATATGTCCTTCTCTCTGCCAAGCTCATTCTTGAGGTCCGAGATTATTTTATCCTGAGCAGCAATCTTGCGATCACGCTCATCAGTGGCCATGGAGGAGGATTCAGGGACTTGAGCTATGCTCTTTTCATGATCTGCCTTGAGCTTATCCAGCTCTTGGCGAAGTCCCTTGTTCTCCATCACCAGGGTCTTGAGGTTCTCGGCCTCTTCAATCATAGTGATGGATTGTTTCACCAGCGCTGTAAGTCAAAAAAGAACAACAAGTTCAGAAAAATTTGACATTGAAAAAAAAGCAAAGACAAGGCTTGAATCTCGGAATGTTTACCTTCGGCTTCATCCTTGGCTACTTTGAGCTCAACATTTTTAAGCCGGAGAGCTTTGATCTCTCTCCGCTTATCACAAACATTGGTCAATAATTCCTGGTTATAGGAACATACTTTCTGTAAGTCAGAATACCCAAAGTCAGAAAGCTACTTAAGACTCGGGCTAATATTTTTACTAAATATCAGCACGTGCCTTGGGGGCTACACTAGTTCGTTCTTTGGCATCCTAATGAAGCATAAACTCGGATTCTATATCCTACTTCATGCTTGGGGGCTAGAGGATATGATATAACATAATGGAAAAAACAAGAGTTGGAATTCCGACTTACATATTGCTCGCGGGTGAGTTTATCTAAACCCGCATTCACTTTAGCGGCCACCTTCTCGGCAAGAGTAAGAGGGATCACTGGGGCTATTGGAAGCTCGCCAGTCCTAATCCTCTCGTCGCGAAGACGGACTTGAGTGAGAAGATCAGAGAACTTGACGTCCTCTGCTTCTTGCGCTTCCTCCTCGGGGGATAAATGGCTTTTGTCCAGGACTTGTTCGCTGTCACCGGATCTCCTCTGCAGATTTCCAGGTCAGGCCAAACTTGGCAAGACCCGGATTGTTGAGGAGGTTTCCAGCGAAGACTTCAGCCGAGGGATCATTACCCGAAGAGGGTTCACCCTTATCTTGACCGGACGCACCCATAGTGACGTCAGTTTGTGACCCAAGGATCACAGGCTCCGTCTGAAGAGCCGGATCTTCTGCAGCATCCGACGAGATAACCGGAGTTGCAGAAGGTTGAGGGGCCGGAGTCGGAGGAGCCACGGCAGGCGAAGCTATGGTAAGCTTCATCTGGCATAAGGGCTTCAAAGAAATCCCTTTCCCCTTGCCCTTGATGATCGATTTTGCTCTGAGAAGGTAACAAAGTCGGAAACATTACATCTCGGAAAGAAATTTGAGTAAAGTACAAAGACGGAAAAGTTGTGACTGAAAGGATACCTCTTCACGACAGGCACCTCCTTTGTGCCAACCGCTACTATCGGAGCTTTGCG
Source organism: Avena insularis (assembly GCA_023614405.1). Taxonomy (NCBI): domain Eukaryota; kingdom Viridiplantae; phylum Streptophyta; class Magnoliopsida; order Poales; family Poaceae; genus Avena; species Avena insularis. The sequence goes on along the minus strand of CM042696.1, from coordinate 33,815,287 downwards.
CTTCTTGAGCGCAAGATCCGGCAGTGGAACTACTTCCACCTCCTGAGAGAACTCCGGAGGGTATCCTTCGAGTGGAGCAAGTTCCGACTCGGGGATGTCAGCAAGCTGAAAACAAGAAAACATATCAGTATTGCAATATAACTCGAAGATAGAAACACATAAAAGATGTGATGATGGAAGCTTACCGGCACCACGGGGTTTTCTGCCGTGTGCATGTCCAGAGAAACCTCCGGAATCCTCCTTTCGATCCGCTCCTTGATCAGCCACTTGATTTGGCTTATGTAGCCTTGAGTGGTGTAGGCTTTGGGGCTGACGCGGAGGGAGTCGGTTGGAGAAGACGTGATGGAGTGCATCAGTCTATCCCCGTGGTACTGAAGTGGCTGGATCCGGCGTGAGGCCCATCACTGGACCAAGTCGGATCCCTTCAGACCATTGTGCTTGATCAGATATTCGATTCGCCTCTTAGCGAGGATCAGATCATCTGTGAGAGCCGAAGCAGCCTCGTCCCAGGAAGGCTGGGCCGTGGCGGCTGTCGACAAAAGCCGGCAAAGCGTAGCTTTGCCGGAGCGTAATATCCTATGGTAGAAAAAAGTGGCTGGCCATTGTTTGACCGAGTCACTGGCAGAAATTTTGGGATATGCCCGGTCTCGTCTAAGAGAAAAACTAATGGTGCCGGTGATGTACAGGACACCAGCAGTGATGGAATTCCTCCAGACATGGAAGTAAAACCAGAAGAGAAGCAAACTCGGCCTAATGCCGAGAAAGCCCTCGCAAAGCACAGCATATGCGCTCATTTCTAGAAGTGAATTGGGAGGAAGATTGTTGAGTTGAACTCCATAGTGATCTATCACCTCGGAGAAGAACTCCGAGGGAGGAAAAGACAGACCTCGGTCCAGATGGGTGCCGAAGTGGACTCGCTCACCCTCGTGCGGGTTGGGGACGGTTTCACCGGAGCCGCTCCGCCAGTCGCCAGCAACGAGAAGCCCCTCCTTCTCCACGTTCTTGAGGCCCTCCTCATTGAGGGCGCAGGGGATCTAGATTCCCCGGAAGCTCTCCTTCTCCGCTGCAGCTTCTGCCTTCGCCGCTGCCGCCAAGCCAGAGGAAGAAGATGATGAAGCCATTTTTCTTCGGTGAGAAAGTGACCTTAAAGGGGAGGCGCTGGGAGTTTCTGTGGGGGAAGGACGAGGAGGCTCTGTGCGCGCAGGAGGATTGGGAAGGAAACGGCAAATGACTGGTGGAAAGGAGAAGGAGAAATCTAAACCCCTTATATCCACCTACCTGCGCCAACATTCGTGCAAACGCTACAGTGTAACCACCACGCGTCGTGGAAAGAACTGGGAAGGGCCCGCGCGATGATTGCGTCGCCTCGATCTCCACGCACGCATTGAAACGGTGCCTCGGTTCTGCGGACCGCGGACCCACCAATGGTCGTGCTGACGGAATGCCTGTCAGATGACGTGACTTGACCATGCTTGTGTCAGGTGGCGTTAGAGACCAAGTTCCGGCTTAGTTTAAAAACGAGCTGGAAAATCCGAGTAACCAACTGAAAGGTCTGATTTATTTTTAAGACCCAGATCGTATCTTTTGTTGTGAAGTTTCAGGAACCCTTCAAGATTCTGCAAGCCGAAGATCAAGCTATACGATGATAAATCCGACTTTGGATCTTGGAGGCCTCCGGGGGCTGCTGTTGGGGATATACTTTCCAGGTATCCTCACAGTTCCTCACTAACCAGGGTGGCCCACTTCGGGTTAGAGATTTGCTTCACGGGCGGCCCAGTCAGGGAGAAAGACGGAGTCCAATCCGGCTACGGGAAGACCCAGAAGACTTACCGACTTTGGCCCATAATGTTACTTGTAGTTCAAGATATACTCTGTAACCGACTCTTAGACATAGCCGGATAGATCTCTCCTGTAAACCCTAGGCCGAATATCTATATAAGCCGTCCTAGGGAGAGCCTTTAGGGCACCTCAATACTTTAGACTCTCAACTCGCATAGGCGAAACCCTTGTAACCCATATTTCGGTTCTGCCGTATTACTTGATTGCTAGCAGGAGTAGGATCCGTCCAAAGCTGACGGATTCGAACCTGGGTAAACTTGTGTGCTCACCGTCCCGAAATACCGTACGTCTCACACCCCTCTCTTCCGCACGCCTCGAGGACCCCCTCATGGCGTACTTGTCATCAATCCAATGACAACCGTCATACCCCGCGTTGCTCGTCGGTGGGCCGCACACGCGACATGGGCCTTCCATGAGTGTCTATGGGCTGTATCGCGTTGCGTGAGTGTCGTTCCCACTGGGACAATGCTCCGCACCCGACGGGTGGCAGGCCCGCCGACCGCAGACGTGGTACCTCAAACTCTATTCGGACGCGGGTTATCGTGGCGACCAGCTGATCTAGCGGCGTAGGTGGCATCAGTATGTATGGGAGGACACGGTTCCTTGCGGCGTTTAGGCGAAGTGGCACTGTAGGCCATAGGCGTTCGAGGGTTATCGCGCATGAGAGCCTACTTGGCAGCGTAGGCTATAGACGACTGCGGGTTCTTACGTGAGAGGGATGAACTGACAGCGTAGACTCTAGACGGTGTAGGGTTCTTGCAGACCATAGCTTGGATGATAGCGTAATCCCTCAGCTGTTTCTCGAGTACTGTTTAGCTTCTCTCTCACTCCATGCTTCCACATTTTCGCTACAGCGCGTGGAGTATAAGATGCTTCTCCCATTTCTCTCTTCACACAAAGCGTTAGATAGTTTCTCTCTTCTCCCACCTTCGCCTCCTCTTGGCTTGCTCTCCTTGCCCGATCGCGTGCTTTGGTCCCGTGAACACACCTGGTTCCGCCGATGCAATTGGCGAAAGAGCGTGAGCTCAGAGAAGACCGCTTTGGGAGAGCAAAGGGACTGCTAAATGGTCGGCAGGACACGTAGCGAATATCTGGCCTCCCACACTTCGGTGCGGTCGTAGCCTAGGTCTCAACTGCTATGTTTCGTCCGGTTTAGATTTCTACCGTAGCTTTTCGAATCGTTGGTCAAGGCACGAGCGGTGGTGGTTCAGGCATCGATTACAGCGCGTCAGTTCTTCATGGACAGCGCATTATGTAGGTATGTATCGACTTTCTCTTTCTACTATTTTTTGGCTTCTTTTATTAAACGTTTTTCGGCCACTTCTTTCTTTCTTTTCCTTTTTCCTTCTTCCTTCACGCCTAAGATGCAAATCGTTAATTGCGAAAGCATCTCCCGCGACATCGTACTATGCGAACACGATGAGAATCATAACAAGCAAAATATTTATTACCATATCATGGACTTTGAAGACATTGGATGTTAGCATGTTGGATGCAAACACGATCGATTTTTTATGCAGTAATCAACTGTTTAGTGTAGCTTTAGGTATATGATGTTTAAGAAAGCTCGAGACCGAGAGTAGTATCCTTTATAAAAAAGAAAATTATGACTATTAGATAAAGTAACAACGAAACGTCGAACGATATGCATGGAATGCGAGCCGTGAAACTATTTCTTCTCGCCTTTTCTGTAATATTTCTTTACGATCTGCATTGCTTCGATTTTCGTCTATGTTCGTCTTGCTTACTTCGGTTGCTTACAAACACGTACGCTGCGAAAGGTTGAACCATACACGTAAATTGTGCAATGTTAAGCGTACATGTGGCCTACGAAACGTGTAACTATGCGCGTAGACTGTGAAACATGAAACTATACACGGGGACTGCGTGACGTGTAATCAGATAATATAAGTAGACTGTGGAACGTTCATCTATATACATAGAATGCTAAACTTTCTTCTATAAACATATACCATGCAATGTTGAACTTTGTATGGAGAAATCTACAGTACGGCGTCAACTGTTGACCTCGAAACTTTGGAGTCTGTATACATGGCATACAAATCTAGACCGCGAAACGCTAAACTACACATGAGAACTACGAAACATTGAAATATACACGTGGCCTGCGAAACACGGAGAATGCGCGCGACGTATAGCCAGACACGTCGGCAGCAACAGTTGAGCTCCAAACGGTGAACTGCATATATATAGGACGATTGTGTGGCGCCACACGATAATCGTAAAACTTAGTACTATACCAGCATTGAGTTTAATTCCTCCTCATATATTTCACGGCACAAAAATATTTTTATATATTTACAGGAGTTATATAACCATAAAAAGAATCTGATTGCCTTACCATGCCGCAGCTGTTCTGCGGAGCTAAGCAAGCCCATAACCGAGAGGGAGGAGATGTGTACTTGCCGGCCAGCTCCACGTCTTAGTAGATGTGGCATTGGAGGTCACCTGCTCGACGTGCTCGGCCTACCTCTAAAAATGAAGGCTCTCTTCCCTGAATATAAGGATTTAGCCATTATTTAGTTGCGTTATCTTTGTTTTCTACATAAAAAACTTGAAGATTTGTTTAACATGCATTCGTCCATTGTTTTTTTGTCCGCTATAAAAAAATATAATATTATAATAAATGTGTACTCTCTTACATTAACCGGCTATCAGTGGTTAGTATTATTTTTGAACTATCCCTTTGCATGACCAACTTCTATCAAACCGTTCTATAAGAGTGCAAGAATTAATTCATCTGATTCTATGTAGTGAAGAATAGTGACGCGAAAAACGTATTATGTTTTTTAGCCGATTCCGTGTGTCTTCGGTGCTCATAATGCAAGATCCATGTTTTGTGCATGTGTGTGGAATCATTGCACACACACATACATGACGTTTTTTTGCAAATAGTTGTAAGGACTATTATTATATTTCATATAGTTTATGATTAAGTTTTATATCATGCTATAACTGTATTGAGTGGAAACATCAATACACGTGTGATATACAAACAACCAGGGGTTCCCAGTGAAACTCTAGTCACTGGTTCGTTGGTCAATAGATGTTCATGTTTCCTGATCATGTGGCATTTATGCCAGTTGGAAATGACATCATCTCATTCTGAGAATAAGATGATGAACCAATACCCAAACTAAACATCGTGACCCGATCATGTCACGAAGTTCAAGTTACGATGATTAGAAATGGATCCTTGTAGACTATTCCTTATACCGTGAGGCTATATCAATCACTGTCTCCCGAGAGTGCTTAGATAGCATCAAACGCCATCTGGTAAAATGGTGGTTATAAAGGTGTGTTCAGGTACTCGGAGGAAACCGTTGAGGCAATATATGTCAAGAGCAGGATTTGTCCGTCCATGTGACGGGAAGATACTCAAGGGCCCACTCGGAGAAGTTATATCCAATAGCTGCGCAGGTGTGATTTGATCACGGGGATATCACTTGTCAGAACGAGTCAAGTAGTATTGTTCAGTAACGAGATTGAACACGACATGGTGATGTCACTGATCAGATCTCGGGCAATGCAAGTATCGAGTGACAAAGGGAATAAGACACGATTGTCCCGGTTCAAACGACGAAAGATCTTCGTGGAACGCACAGGGGTCACATGGCCATCCAGGTCCCTCTGTCGATCATTGGTGCGAGAGTGTCCCGACCATGTCTGGAGTGTTCCCGAACCGTGGGGTATCACGCTTAAGGGCTTGATGATGCTTAGAGAGTGTTTACAGGATCGGTGGAATCACCGAAGAAGAGAAGGGAGAAAACCGGAAGGGTTTCGGTAAATCCGGAGGATGTCCGGAGTGGAGGTGGAAGGTGTTCCATGGCCACGGAGGTTGAATAATATGTGAATGAATGTTAAATATTGATTTAATCATTTATTCATAATTATTTAATAAAGAGAAAATCAATTTTAATGGTCAAAAAGGCTTAATGGGCCAATTTCCGGAGGGAGAGGGCCCATTAGGGAAAGGAGAGAAGGAGAAGGGGCAAGGGGTTGGGCCTGGGCTAGCCCTGCCAGGCCCAATAGGGGCTGGCCACGCCTCCCTCCCTCTCCTTTAGTCCCACCTCGGGACTTTGAGGGAGGGTGTACCCCCTCCTCCCCCAATATAAAGTGGGGTATTTGGCCAAGTTAAATACACCAATAATCAATAAAGGTCTCCCCACTTGTGGGAGGACCTCTAATTGATATTTTCTCTCTCCCTCTCTCTCCCTCGTGACCGTGGTCCCAAGTCCGGATCTGGCGAGACATCTTCACATGGAGGCCTTGCTGCTGGGATTCGGATCCGGAGCTCTACTTTCGCAATCGCTGCTTTGGATCGGGAAGCGGAGTCATCGTCTGGCACCGGACGTGTGTAACTCCTCACAGGTGTCGACTTGAGGCACTCAAGTCGTTGGATCCAGATGAGCGCAAGGACTTCATCATGACCTTGAGGTCGGCTTGGCTCGTCTACATCAACCACGCTCTCGAAGCGTTGACAACGCTGTTCTTCGAGGGTAAGTTCGAAATCTCCTCCCGTTATCAGATTACTAATAGATAGGTCCGGCAGCAGGGTTCAGGGGCGTAGAGTAAAATTTATTGTTTTTATACGCGGAACCCCTATAGTGGTATCAGAGCTAGATCTATGCGTAGTAATGCTAGTACGGGTAGAACACACGAGATGTAGCGTGTGGGCGTTGATCTTTTAGTTGTTACCCTCCCACGTGTACTTGTATATACCGCAGTAATGGTTGATGAAGCGTCCCCCAACCAACTTTACGCGTTCATTCACGAGATTGGTCCACGCTTGACATACGGCTTGTACCGTATAAAGTGGCTTAAGGGGGTGTCTGTCTCTCTCGCATTAGTTGGTATACCATTTGCAACGGAGGGCCCCAAAAGGGGTGTAGTATAGACAACTACTTGATCAGCAGTGTGCTGAAAGTTCGTAGGTTAGAACGGTTCTTGTGCGAAAGCCCATTCAACCACGTAAAACATGCAAAGATAAAGTAGAGGTGTCTAACTTTGTTTTGCAGGGGGGAATTGCTTTGTGATATGGTTGTGGCAAAGGTAAAGTGATTACCTTCTGTTACGTAGTAGTAGATAGTCACGGAGGTGACTTACCACGGAATGACACGGTACCACAGTGTCTATGGCGCCGGAACCCTGGCGCCAGAACCCGGTGATGGCGGATGGAGATCACGACGTGAAGGACCATATCACATAGCATTTACATTCAATGTTATTGTTTGTATGTCTTATTGTGTGCTAGTATTAGATACTCGACGGTAGTCTAATAAGATGATCCCTGTTAAAATTACCAACGATTGTGTTCCCCCTTAGTGTGCACCACCAAGAAAGTTCTTCGGTATGAGGCAGGACGTGATGATCGGGTGTCAGACATATCTACGTTCACATATAGTGGGTGTAAGCCATGTTGCACAGCAAAAACACTAAGGTTGAGTTGGCGAGCCTAGCTTGTACAGACATGGCCTCGGAACGCGGATGGTCGAAAGATCGAGCACGAGTCGCATGAATGATGTGACCGACGTTTAGCGTCCACCCTTGAACCCACATTGATGGCCGTGATGATCGGGGGAGATGTGGCTGATAGGGGTCGTGTTATCACTAGAAACCCTTTTGGGGATAGGTGTTTTTGAGTGGAGTTATTATTAACTCATTTAATTATAAACTTAGTCTAAATTCCTTTTGCAATTATAAATGTAGATGGGACCTTTCGTATTGACAATTGATTGGTTAGAAGGAGAGAAGCTCAGATTAGATGGATCGAACTTCACCATATGGGTTGCCAGTCTCCATGTTCTCCTTAGCGAGAACGACGTGGTCGACTACATACTCGAGGGGATGGATTTGGATCAGCCCACTGACCTAGAGACCCCTGAGGAGCGGAAAGACCGCTATCTTCATCGTGAGATGGCCTCCTATATTTCAGTTGTGATGCGTTTCGGAATGGTGGACGAGCTGTGGCCTTTCGTGGGTGATGTCAACCCTCGTTCAGTGATGCTACAACTTAGGACACATTTCGTGGAGCAGACACGCATTTGGGAGCATGAGCTGATGGGAGACTTCCTCTCCGTTAAGATGGAGGAGAACTCATCACTTGACGACCACTTGGAGCACATGCATGATGTGTACATGAGGCATGCATACTTCCTGGACGTCTGGATTATGGGCTCTTTTGCAAACGCTGTTGTGTTGCGGTTGCTGCCACCAAGCTACCAACCACAAGTCAGGACTTGCGTAATGAGGGGCGACACGGAAACAATGGAGTTCCACTGGTTCATGACACATCTTAGGGATGTGTTGGTTGAACCAGATGTCGTTCAGGTCGTCAACGACAAAGGTATATATTTGATATACAGTTTTATAAATGTTATAATCTTGCAAACACATTGCAGTGTTAAGTATATCTGATACTTGTTCTGCTTTGCTGAAAACAGGTCCTTCTGCATGAGAGGTGCTTGCTGGAGAGGAGGTGACGTTGTGTGTTGATGGCGAGCATAATGATGATGGCCGACGACACTCTCCCTCGACATTTATCATTTAGTTTATGTCTTAGGATGATTAATGTAATCAAGAGATTGTGAACTTCTTTAGTGTGTCTCACACTTCGTGAGACGGTTATTCATATGAGTTTGTAACAAACAGTTGTTCTGCTTTTATGAATGATTTCTATTCGTGTTCATATCTTGTTTGATTACTTGTCAATTATCCTTGTTGTTTGAAACTAATTGATAATGCATGAACATTTATAAAACATTAAAATGCCTTGTTTAAAATACCCAACTTAATGATATGTTCATTAATGAATGAAAACCATTGTTTAAATTCAAAGTTATGTGATAATATGTGAAATTCATTCGATTTCTTATCACATATAAATCATGCCTAAGTTCGGCAAAATAACTTGAACACCGTTTATTACTTGAATACAAAGTGTTTAATGAATTGTTAAAAGTAAATACATATTCGATGTATTGTGTTTTGACAAAAATGGTAATTGTCATTGATTGATTGTTCAAATGTGTAAATAAGTTTACCAAAGGAAACATCAATATGAAACTATTTGATTTGATCAAAGTGTTTCATCAACAAAGGGTATAAATATAAAAGAGAATCCCATTACTATGATTTGATCAATAGTAATGAAATTCAACTTTATAAAAATGGCATAAAAGTAATTGTGAAAGGCGAAGTGTTTTGGAACGTCAAAATGCAAAACATCACAATATGATATTAGATATCAAAGGGGTTGAATAGAAGGCACCAAATAAATCGTTGTAGTGTAGATGTAGAGACCATTAGCTTAGAAATAGTTAGCACTCAATTAGAAGGTAGTGAACCATTTGAATTCGTGAAAGTTTTGGGGTTATTTGATATAACCAAAACAATAGCGAATAAGTCCTTGTAGAGTATTCATTGGAAACTTCCATAGCTGAAACCAAAAGAGAAGCAAAAGTGGTATTGCTTGGACTTTGGTGCATTCTTGAGAAAGCTCACTTTTAGTGATGTTTCTCAATTATGGAGCAAATGGAAATTAGTGTAAAACACGATGAGGATTCAAAACTCTACATTAGAGTGTTGAGAAGCGCAACAGACAATGTTCCTGAACGACTCTCTCCACAGAAGGAAAGAATCAATGATATTGATCATTGTGTTTTCCCCACTAATGTTTTCACTATATGAAGTAGGATTCAAAATGTAATCCATATCTTGTATGGAGACATTTGTGAATCACTTGTCATGATTTTTGGAATATGACATGCCTACGAACTACAAAGGAAATAATGGTAAACTAAATTATGAGAAATCCTAGAAGTAAAATTCCCTTGAGATTATAAAGCAATTCGTTGTTGAATCTCACAAGGAAAAAGGGGTTACTAGAATTTTCCCAAATGACTGCAAAGCCATAGTAGGAAAAAGGGGTAAATGACAAAAGCACAATTTGTCAGGTATTAGACAAATTCAAACGAATTTGATTCATGTGTGCTGAATGTCTAGTGGATTTAAGACTAGTAAAAATACTAGTGTCTCATAGTAAATCTCTCACTTTGATATTTTATCAAAGGATTTTGAAGTTATTCAAAATAGTGAGTGGATATGCAATTTGCATAAAATTGAGTGGGAGCTATGAAAGTCTTCCTGAAACAATATGTGATTGACATATTTTAAGTGGGAGCAACATAAGTCTCAAATTCAAATATGTAGGAACATATTTTGAGTGGGAGCTTATAGGAGTAATTCTTAAGTATGTTAAGAATGAAAGCGAAAATACTTATGAATAATGATTCATAAGGTGTAGAAGTTGATAATAGGTGTATTATGATATTATGTAGTATTCCTTAAGGGATTCTGAAAAGTGTTTCAGAATAGAAGTTAATTAAGGAACTGGTCCTTAATAACTCAAATTAGGAATAGTATTAAGTTTGACATCAATGGTTGAAAGAAAGAAAAGGATGATCATCATCCACTATGTTGAGACATAGTTTCTACCTTAGTAAATCATGATGATAACTTAGCATAATATGTGATCCAAATAAGGAACGTTTGAAAGTGATTAAGTTTGAATCACAGAACGTTGAGCTAAGTTTTGTCCATAGTTTCTAAATAGAGAACTGTAGACATGTTTTCCAAATCCATAAAGGATGACATATCTTAAAGCATAAAGAGTTATGTTATAAGGGGATATGTTGGAAACTCCTGTAGATACCGATTAATGTCAAGTAGGAAGCGAGGTGAACAAAGCATCGAAAGTTGCACAGAGTGCACTAGTGTTTCGATGAAGACATTTATAATAATAGATAAGGGTACCATCTAAAGTGTTGTATAATGTTATGGCGAGGCTAGTTCGCTTTTAACGTAGAATGATGTGTCCCAGGGCACGGTGCCCATGAGAAAGCCCTCGAGGTTGATCTAACGTCACTATAGGCTCCTGGAATCAGGCCTCGTTCTGTTGCCATAGCAACGATGCAAACACAAAGATGCTATCATGTGATGATAAAGTATTAATGTCAATCAAGGTGACATTAGTAAGTTGCAAAGGATTTGGGACTGTAAAGTACAGACCCAAGACTCCACCTCTTCCATGAGCAAGCATGTTCAGGGTACCGGGTATATGGTTCCAAAGATTGAGAATAAATGCAGCTAGTGTATTTGTACTCTACTGCAAGTGGGAGACTGTTAGAAATATGCCCTAGAGACAAATAGTAGTAAGGACTATTATCATATTTCATATAGTTTATGATTAAGTTTTATATCATGCTATAACTATATTGAGTGGAAACATCAATACACGTGTGATATACAAACAACCAGGGGTTCCCAGTGAAACTCTAGTCACTAGTTCATTGGTCAACAGATGATCATGTTTCTTGATCATGTGGCATTTATGCCAGTTGGAAATGACATCATCTCATTCTGAGAATGAGATGATGAACCAATACCCAACCTAAACATCGTGACCCGATCATGTCACGAAGTTCAAGTTACGATGATTAGAAATGGATCCTCGTAGACTATTCCTTAGACCGTGAGGCTATATCAATCACTGTCTCCCGAGAGTGCTTAGATAGCATCAAACGCCATCTGGTAAAACAGTGGTTATAAAGGTGTGTTCAGGTACTCGGAGGAAACCGTAGAGGCAATATATGTCAAGAGTAAAATTTATTATTTTTATACGCGGAATCCCTACAAGTCATGACCATAATTAATGATAAAATGTAAATAAGGACTATTAAATGAACAATACCCTTCGAAAACCTATACTGGTTATAAGCCAATGATTTATGAGTTTACTTGAACCCATCACTTACTTACGTTGAGAATGGATAATTTCGTATCTTCGATCATGCTTAGAAATGACCTAGTACACGTTGAGGTGATAAAACCACTAAGTCTTAAGTTCATTTATGTTTTTATAGCTTACTTTGGTCTGAAAATCAATCCATAAACCACATATTAATCAAGACTGTTAAATCTATATTCATATTAATAGGTTACATCCTGATAACTACAAGGATTAATTAACTTAATATAAAAACCATTTTCCTCAAAATTTATTATTTTTGCCACTTCAAACAAAAATACTAACCTTTCGTTTAAGTCTCATCAACTTAAAACATGACCATTTCTAAAACATCGATGTCAATAAACATTAAACATTCATTATACTTATGCTCTATATTTATGTTTTGTATATTAGTTCTTGAAATGCTAAACATATATTTTCATTCGTTAAGTAAACTTGAAGATAAATAAGACCTTAAATAAATCACCCAAACCCAACGATACTCATATATGGGGATTTACTTTTGGATTTATACGAACTGCATATAATTAATTTATGCTTAAGAGCATATTGCTTCTTTAAACATCAGTCCTTACCAGACCAATGATGCTATTTCATATTTGGAGTTTATATTGACTTGAAGACCTTGGCTGCATAATCTTGCAGTCAACAATACAAGTTCATACTTGCTCATGTCCTTTATCTATTTTCTATCAAGTATTTGCAATATAGTATTGTTATCACCTACATTTCAAAAAAAAATGTAGCTTCATAATGAACTTGAACTCTCGATTACTGGTCCAGGGTGATCATATAATCTATCATGGTTGGCAATGGAACAATGGTATGGTTATGTGGATTGGTGGAGGTTCCATTGCACATAAAAGTATCATCTAGGATTTAATAACAAATATCGTGAGTGATTCTTGCACCATATATTACGCGTTAACCAAAAGATCTGGAATTGGATGGAGAAGTCGGCTGGATATTCTTCCTTTCGCATCTCAACAGACGACCTTATCGTGACATTGTAGATTCCTCGCATAGGATCCAGCACATGGGTGGGACCCCTTAGTGCCCCACGATACCTGGTGTCTAGACTATCTGTGAGGGGCTATCGGAGGTAGGTCTGCCATTTCCATGGGGGTTACCAGGGAAAGGTTTGGCTTATAGAGTCCACAAGGGGTCTATCATAGTTTTACCTACTCGTGAAGGGGGTATAGCAGAGGTAGGGATGCTTGTAGAGTTGGGTGGGCATGGGGTTGTGGAGAAGAGAAGTGACCGGCTTGGATCTTCGATTGGGCCTCATACAAAGGAAGTGGGAACGTGATTCACGGCCCGGATGTGCAACAAAGCTAAGATCTTTTGTGGGTAAAGTAAAGCACATATGCAGAGTATATACAAATTGTGACATGTTACTCCATGTTCCGGGAAGGAGCTGTGAACGTGGTAGGAAATGAACTCCATAAAGTTCTAGTAAACCTGTGAAGAATAGCTTTTCATAATAAAAGCAACTTTTGAAGAAATGTTTATAAAAACCTGCAAATCATATGACCTTTGGTCTATGGTTGTAGCTAGTGCATCAAACCATCCTCTTTAATGGACTTTCTGAGCACGCTCGTACTCAACCATACCTTTTTAACCCTTTCTAGATTCTAAAGCTATTGAAGTCATCATCAACATCAACTTGTTCTTAGAAGAAGTACTACCAGAAGTTGGAGATACTCACTGAAGCCAAATGCGTCGATATCGACATCAAGCATAGTGATGAAATAGTTCTCGTATGGATATAAATTATAATTCTAACACTAGAACCTATTTCTGTAGAGCATTGTTGTAGCCACAATAGCAAGCTAGATAGTAGTCAAACTAACTCTATTTGTAGTATAATCATCTAGATATTATTTCTGGGTTTTTTCTACTTTCTTCGTTGTATTGAAGAATTTCTTGGATCTTTTGTAAGACTTTGTATTGTAATCTTTAATCACACCTTGGAACCGCGATATTTCTATTATATAACTCCGAGGGATGTAATACTGGTGGAACAATGTTTTATTGGTGTTATGTCAACGACTTGCATACTACACCATGCAGTGGTATGCTGGGTCACTGCAGATCGATAAAGTTAAATGTCAATCTCATAATAAGAGGTTGTTGTGTAATATGATCTAATCGAATAGAGAGATTCTCAAATCAAGTGTAATATGATGTAATGAATATTTTCTATATCAATAAACTAGAATCTTTGAAATGCAATGGAATTAGCAACATAAATTGGTTATTGTTAATGTAATTAACTTTCTGTGATGCTGGAAGGTGTAACATAAAAAATAATGCACTATTACACAACACTAAAGATCCCGCGTCTTCGGTAATGTATCGAGGCACATCCTCTATGGTTTTATAGAAGCACTAGCTTTGTGGATTACGATGTGTTGAGCCAAAGAAAGCTCCGCCTATCCACTTACCCTGACGTAGTTATCCCTGATGTCTATTTTGTCGCGTCAGCACGAGCGTGGTGATTAGTTGTGTGCCTCAGCGTTTATAACCGCTAGGGCCCGAGGTCCGGGTTTATGGCGTATCTCCATCGTAGAATCGTTTATAATTGGATGACTTCCCTACAAAGTGGGGTAATGGATCTAAAAATATCCACAGACTCCATGCATGTCTCTTATTTGCACTCTCCTCCACTACTACAAAAAGGCTACTCGAAACGCACTTGTTCTGATATTTGAGACGGATTCCTAGTGCGTCTCAAGCATCACGTCGCACATAATTGGTATGCAAGACGCATCCCATATGTGACATGTATACCTCGCATATGTGATCACATATCAATATGCATCTCGTGTATATATATACAAGGCACATATTGATATGCGTCTCGCATATGCAAGGTACACACGTGCCTGCAGTGATAGCTGCCTGATGCTCATCTGATACAAAGCTGAAGAGATAGTTTCCTGATGCCCATCTGACACAAAGCTCAAGTAGTAGCTGCCTTCAGATGCCCAGTTTTGTCTGATACAGGGCTGAAGTGCTAGATGCCTGAAGTGGAGCAGCAGTCAAAAATGGAATAGAGGCAATTGCCATTTTGGTTACATATCCTTTACTCTGTGCTACTGTGCTCCTTGTGTGTGTCTGTTCTTGTCCACTAGTGCACCCATATGTCCATAAAAGCTAGTAGAGTCTGAAGTCGACATTGCATTTCTAGCTATGGCGACCAAGGTTTACACAAGGAGAAGCAAGCAAGAGAAGGAGGAGAAGGTTGCTGGAATGGCAGATGCTGCTAGGGGACTGGAGCAGTTGGGTGAGATAGTAGTGGCAGATGATCCAAGAATAACAGAGCATGAAGGAATTCACAAAATTTTGTTCACTAGAACTGCTGACTACACTTTGCCTAAAAAAGTTCCAGCAAGGTTGCTTCCTTAGCTCAAAGCAGCTAGTTCCTTGTGTTTGCTTAAACAAGGAATCAAGTATTGCAAAGATAGGATCAAGATGCTGAAGAAGAAGAAGGTGAAGTTTACTAAAGGCAGGTAGAAGAAGAAGGGCATTTTTTGTTGGATGGCATGATGCATATGTGAGTGTGTGCACTAACAGATGTATTAGTTGTAGTAGGATGAAACCATGTATATCTGTGTTGTAGTAGTTGTAGTAGGATGAACCCATGTTTCTATGTGTTGTAATAGTTGTAGTAGGATGAACTCATGTATCTCTGTGCTTCTATGAATAAAATGCATTTCGAGACTATGTGCCAAAATAGGATATAGATAGAATCCACATAGAGCCTAAGAACTCTAAACCTAGTCCTAAACCACAACAGTTCCTCAATGTCACAAAAGGGGGGCATACCTTGGCTATATAGCCGTAGACGCGGTAGTCGGAGACAAGGAAGAAGGGGGCAGCCACTACCTACCACCACGCCATGGGGCGGGGGAGGCCATGGCCAGCCTCAAGTTGCAGCAACAACACCACAACGGGGTGGGGAAGCTAGGGCTTGTGGTCGACGTAGGCTGCGTCTCGTGAACAGCAAGAACACAATCAGGAACTAATCACCTTAACATAAAACATTTACTTACTATGTGACACACCTCATCACCTCACCTACACTAATCAAAAAGAATAATTTCTCTATTTAAGATGAACATCTACAAGTGAAAACCTAAATAGTAACTTGGCCATAAACCATCAAGCATAAATATGATAAACTAAATCCTATTGCACAAATCATACTTTAACAAGTGCCCATAACTTACTAACCAGTAATACCAACTTGAATAAATGAATCAAACTACCTTCCATGAACCCTAGTTCATCTATGATGAACTCGACCACAAAAACCCCAACCTAGGAAGCAATAATTCATCACACATCCATAGTACACGGCCAATAGAACAGCAACACAACCAGATCGTCACCTTGATCCTAAACCAAATTAGAACCCTAATCCTAGACCAGATCCTCAACTCGAGGGCTGGTCATAGAAGAACACATACCTGATTCGTAGTTGTCGTGGCCGTAGTCATGGCAGAGGTGAGGCAGCTGAGCCTACCACCGCAGCAGTGGCGGGAGGCCACGACCAGCCTATCCAATGACGTGGGATGTGGCAGCAGGAGGCGTGGGATGTGGTGGCGGTGTAGAAGTGGAGGAAGCCGAGCTGGGGCTCGAGGCTGGCGTGGGGAAAGTGGAAGGAATCATAGAGGGCCGGAGGCGCCGCCATGGCGTCAAACTTCTGCCGACGACCTAACCCTAGGTTTGGTAGGTTTAGCCGCTTGGGGGAATAGGCCACAGCGGCATGGGAGTAGGAGTAAGGGAGTGAGGCAGAGCAGTGGTGGAGTGCGGCGGCACTAGAGGAGGCCGGCATCGGCCGGAGTAGTGGCTGCGGCGGCGCGAGCAAGAGGGCGAGTGGAGTGGCAGAGAGGGGAATCGCGAGCGGGTGCGAGTGCGTGCGTGTGTGTGGGTGAGTGCGATGCGAGCGTGAGAGCGAGAGGGAAGAGGGTCGAGTCGGTCGGGTTAGGAACCTGGTCTGGTTGGATGCTCTCGAACACTTGGGCACCTGCGCACCCCGGGCCCAATCCCTTATTCGAGACGCATATGGGCATGATGCGTCTCAAATATTTAAGCTATATGAGGCACATTCCATATCGGTGCGCCGTGTATATTTAGACGCATATGTGTCTCCTATATAGTTCGATCTCATGCAGCCTTTTTTCTAGTAGTGCTCGTTTTATCTTCTCTAGTGGACGAGCAATGAACTAAAGAACACAATACTTTTCTTTGCTCTTGAATTTTTTTCGTTGAACATAAACCCATGTTTTTGTGATTTCACGGAATAGTTTTTCTGTTTGGTGGTATCAAACAACCACCTAATACATTATCTTCCTCTTCAGCAAAATGAATATCTCAGAATTTTTTTGAGTTCTCTATGACTTTTTTCTCCACAGTCAGCCCAATCCACCTAGTCGACTTCTTCTATTTTTGTAAGCTGCCTCCCCGCCGCCATGCCCACACCGTGGCGAGCTCATTCCGTAGGTTGCGGCCGTCAACAAGCTTAACCGTTGCTCGTGTTTCCCATCCCCACCAGCAACCAGGACCACTCGCAAAGGAGCTAGCCCTGACGCCTCTAGGCACTTGTCTTGCTCACCTCTGCTTGGGAGGAAATATTGATGTCCGGTAGTCCGCTATTTATACTATGTTATTTGCTAACACCCTACATGCACGTGGTGAATTTACAAAAGGATATGATCATTCTCGCTAAAGCTGCTATCCCCAACTGCAATATGACGCCAAACTTGGGCGCCATGTTTTTACTCAACCTAGACCACCACGCTCATCAAACCCATGGAGCAATTGCATGCATTCCCCAACACAATACATGTCGAAACAGGTAATTTTTGACCATTGGAAGGTGATAATAAACGTGTTGCACTCCGTACTCTTAGAGCTGTTGGCGCGGTCATTCATAAACACCATGCTTTGTTTCTTTCTATTCCAGGATCTGGTTGTATATACCCGAGTCCTTTGCCCAATGACCTTTTGTCTATCGACAAACTACCCTTGCATTATGATGTGTAGATGGAACAACCACATGGACCGCTTGGGGAACGTACCTACGGAGGAAGAAGAACATGGACCGAGCAGGAGGTGCAACGACAAGATCCCTACAGAACGTATACACCTTCAGGAGTGCTCTCAACCGCATGAGCGACATCGCCAACACCCTCCGAGACATCATCCAAAACCTGTCATCACACTTTAACCATTGGAGCCAGCACTGTGCTCTAATGAACTACTAGTCGCCACCACAATGATCAAGGAAAATAGGGAGTTCTTCGCCAGGATCCTATAAACTAAAGTTCAATTTTTTCATTTATAACCAGCTTTCATGACTATATCACATATCTATGTATTATCTTTAGGTCCGCTAGATCTGGAACACAATTAAATCTTTTTATTGAAAAAAAGTTCACGAACTACTTAAAAAACCATGGTATGCAATTAAAACACAACTATACAATATCAGCTCAAGGCCGAGTGAAATTTAGGATACGGTCCATGAAGGTGCAATACAATAATATTGTTCGAGTAAATCAAGCTTTTCCTACTTCTTTCCCAAAATATGTATGATGGCGTTTTATCCAAGTCAATTTTATCAAGTTTAACTAAGTACGTAGAAAAATAAAATGTAAATATCAAACTAACATAAATAGTCTTTGTTAAACTTTACAAAGTTTATGCAACATAATTCCGATTTTCATCTCTACTAGGTGAGCAGGCGAGCTTCGCCTCGCCGCCTGCCATTCATTTTGGCACAACTTGGTAGAACAGTAGGCATTCTAGTCGGTGTCATTGATGTGTAGCTTTTTAATATTTTTTCCATAGATCTATACTGGTAGTTCTTCGCTAATTTCAAACCGACAGACACCTCATCATCTCCTAAGTTGCACTACACTCAACCGAGTAGAACATGCTATATTAGGGAACATAGTTAATACTAAACAAGTGCTATATTAGGGAATATAGATAACTGTCTTCCTTTGACAACCTATGGTCGTGGGACAAAGCAGGATGGGCCCCTTTGGCATGTAACTTGAGAGACTCAACTTGCAGCAACAAAAAAAATGTTCATTGGCCCAAATTAACGGGTAGATTATCTGGTTACCCACGATCCGATGGCCCACAAAGCTGCGAGCGGGGAAGCGATGAGGAGGCTTGCATGCCACCAGGCTTAAGTTATAGAATAATGTTCTCAAACTACATTATGAAGTATGTTTAGCACGACACACTTCAGCTACCGCCTTTGATCCCAAATTAATGGTCATCCGTCAGAACCCAATAGTAAGCACTAACCTATGAATTGTAGATTTCTTTGGAGTGTTTTACTGGTCGACTAAGATGGATACAAATGACTTCTGGATGAAAATGGAAAAATATTTTTTTCTTGCAACGAAAATGTTATGAAAATAATGATGGAGTTGTCCGGTAGGTGCGTAAAAAATCCTTCTTGTCAAATCTCAGTTACTCCATTTTGATTTCCTAATTATGGTTTCTTCTTCTCCATTTGCGTAGACAAACTTCTTGAAATGCTTTATTTTTATTGAACCTTTCAACATAACTTTCCACAAAATTGTGTGAACTCACACATTTTTCTTAGCCGTTAGATCTACATCCAACTATCACCATCACCTCAAACATCTAATAAATAGTCCACCTCCGTCCTAACCCTAACCGATCTCCTACCCCACCTCGACCGCGCCGCACTCTTCACATGTCCTTGTCCTCCAACAACTTCTAGATCTACTTTTCCATTCTTCCTCTTCTCTGGGGATCTCTGTGGTTCCACCCTTCCTCCTCTTCTCCGGTTGTCCTTGATGTTGTTTCCCGACAATGGGTGGTGCTGACATCTTTGGCGCACCCTATAAAGGTGGGGAGGAGGTGGGGGATTTTCATCAAGGTGAATTTGGTGACACCATCCAGTAGTTGGCGTTGACAAGTCGCTTCGTTGGGCAAAAAAGGAGGTGGATGACCATGCTTTAGCAACATCGTCCAAAAGTAAAAAGGTAAATCTTGACAACTTACCATGTAGTGCAAATCTTAACCTCAAAGCTAACATAATGGCACTGCAGCCATGAGACGCACCATACCATATGAGATGCAACCCGAGATCCTCGAGCACCTCCCGCCGCGTCCCCAAATCCTTGCCCATGCCTCCGCCGTCTGCAAGGCTTGGCGACGTATCGTGAATGATCAAGGTTTTCTAGGACGGCATCGGGCGCGCCATGGCACACCCCTCACCATGGGATTCTTCCACAACGCCAACGCAACTCCCTTTCCATTCGTGCATGTCGGTGGGTTCGCCAACTTCTACTCTGAGAGGCTTAGCGATAGCACGCTCCTGGAAGTTCACGGATTGCCGACATGGCCGTGTTCTCCTCCGTGACGAAGCCAGCTGGAGCGATATTTGTTTCCTCATGTGGCACCCTATGACCGGATATTGTCATGAGCTGATCACGTTACATGACGTATGCACGGTAAACCACTCCAAGAAGAACATGAATGTTGCACTAATCTGCGCGGCCGGTTGTGATGATGGCAACCATTACGTGAACTGCAAACCCACAAGTCCGTTCCGCATAGTCGTCGTGCGCAGCGACTCCCAAGGTCGTGTGTCTACCATCGTCTTCTCCTCGCTGACTGGCATGTGGGCGGAATCCATGCCGGCGGGTCTCCCGCCCATGGGTGGCCACATCCGCGCGGAGCCCTGTGTCATAGTCGGCAATACCATGTACCAACCACTGTATGACTATCGTGTGCTGGCTTATGACATGGGAAACAACACACTCACTATGTTCGAGCGGCCAAGGGGTGGTAATGTCCGCCTTATGAAGGTGGACGGTGGTGCGAAGCTCGGCCTTGCCGCTGCGCAGGACCTGGTTATTCGCCTGTGGGTGCGGGACACTGATGCTGATGGTGGTTGGGTGTTGCACAAAACAGTTGATCTAGGCAAGATCGTCACCGGCCTGTTTACAGCGCCGTTGCCTTGGACGGACGCTCGGTTTGCCGTGATGCCACCTGTGAAGATCATCGGGGTTGCCGAGGAGGGCGACGCGTTATTCTTGTGGACCATGATGGGTGTATACATGATGTGCCCCAAATCTTTGGAGCTAACCAAAGTCCACGAGATTGCAGACGAGGGCATGGAAATTGTGTACCCTTATACTGCATCCTATCTCCTGCCTTCCCCGCAGTAATGTGTGCCTCCGTGGCTTTCCATATGTTACATGAGATCAAAATGTAATAGGTTAGTGATAAATATTTGGGCCAGCACTTGCAGGTTTTTGTCCCGTAGGGAGTACTTGAATTCGAGTACAAACAGCGGGTTTCCTGTTATTGTGTCGAGCTCCTATTTTATCTTATTTTAGTTTTTCTTACTTATTAAACTATGGAAATGGGTATTACCGAGTTACTTCCTGATATCCTGTGAATTATTGACGGGAGCTGTTGCTGTTAAGTCGATTGAGAAATAGTTACTTCTATGTCAGACTAAGTAAGCTCTATGCAACTTTTTCTGCCAGTAAAAAAGTTCTATGCAACTTCTAAAAATTCTATGCCGTCTTAGGAATGGTCACTCACCGAGGTCGTTGAAAGTGGACATGTTTCATATGATAAAATCACATTTCGTTCCGGTGACGTACGCCCACTTCTGTTCTAAAGCAGAGGGTGCAACCGGCGAAGGAAAATCAGTGCAATTGAATTTAGAAAACATAGTCAGCCTATAGTCTTGGAGGATAGGCTACAAAATAATCTAGAGCACCGCCATCTCTAGTGATGAATATCAACAACGTATAGTCTTGGTTTGCATCTACTGTATGACATTCAATAGCCTTTACATGTTCATTTTTCGATGGTTGATACATGTCTCAACCCTCTTTGATCCATGATTGTAATAACATGAGCAATATGAACTGAGTAATAAAGAAGTCTGTGTGCATCTATTGATACAGAGGCCGGGGTTTCGCTCCCCATTTCGAAAAAAAAACATGTTCCTCAATTTGTCTTCCCTGTTTTTCGAAATTGTACTCCGTGGGATTAGTGGATTTGCCGGCAATGAATCTTTCAGCTAACCTGAAACAATCTACCTCGTATACTGCCAATCAGATCCAGTTTGCAAGCGCTGAACTCGTTAATTATCTAGGCATTTCATAGTATTTCTTGGTCTGAATTAATGCCAATTTATCTCTGTATTGATGAACATTTAGTTGCCCTTACATGTTTTCGATATTATACTCCATTGGGCTCAGAGCTCGTTTGGCTCCCATCATTTGAGGCTGGAATCAAGGAATTCATTTGTGATTCCAAGAATCAACCTGTTTGGCTGTCACAGATTGGTTACGGAATTCATTTGCAAATTCCATGGTTTTTGATTTTATGCCCAACCTTAATTCCTTTTGGTACCCTATCATTTTCGTGAAATTGCCAAATAAAATGATATCATCAATGTCATGTGATTTCATTTCTACCAAATAAAATGAAATGATGGAAGCCAAACGAGCTCTCAATGAATTTCCGGCCAATGAATATTTCAGCTAACCTGATGATAAGTGCAAGTGAGGCTTCTCCACTACAACCCTCTCCTCCAAACTCGTAGAACCCTGTATCTAAACCCATATTCAAAACCCGGTATACCTATGTATAGGTATACGGATCGGAGGTATAGGTCCACGTATAGCTATACGGCAGTCTCCAATCTCTTTCCCGCACACAGCCCCGAGCCGTTCACCGCCGCCGTCGGCCGACCACGTGATCAAGGCCACCGCCACGCGATCTAGGCTGCCGTCGACTCCGTGCTTCTTCGCCGCCGGCAGGTCGTCATCTCCTTGGCCGCATCATTGTCGCCCATCCCCGTCGGGAGGTGTTAGGTTCATCCTCGCTTCCAAATCATGGCGTCGCAGGATCGCCATGGAAGGTTGCATGTCCGGCAACATGGTCGGCAGGGCCGGAATGTCCGTATCAAACTAAGCCGGTCTGTCCGGCCTTAGAATTTGTCTACTGCCGAACAACTTGTGAAGAATGCTCTCATACGTGACTGATTTGAACAATGGCCTGGAAAATCACATGTCAGGACGATAATTCAGAGTGATGCTTTATGCATATTGTGCAATCAACTTGTCGCTGTAACGCCTGGCTGATTTGAACAATAACTGAAAATCACTTGTCATTACATAGTTCAGACTTCAGAGTGCTGATTTATGTATATTATTTTCTGTATTTCTTGGTAGGATAGCAGGCCTCTTTGTATATGTACTTTGATAAAGAGTTTTGGTATAAATGACATTTGGCTTTTCAGGCGATCAGAACAACTATACCCAAGGATGTAGTGTCTAGGATTTAGTGCCTAGCTGTTTAAATAACGAACTTTTACTTGATTTTGGATATTGATTCTGCTGTTGGACCTGGCAGCATAACTATCTCCATGCACTAAATTATCAATCACTTTTCCATAGAAAGCATAACAACCTGTGCTAAGATTGTATATCTGGTCCAGTTTACTATACACATAACTTCTTGACCGGACTGTCTTGCAAGTCAAACCGGACAATCCGGCTCCCGGATTCTGGCAAGACCGGACATGTCCATCCACCTTGCAGCGTTCGTTGCTAACCAGCCGGACGCACCGCCGGACTGTCCATCTGGTCAACGAGCCGCCACATGCCAACACGCCGTCGCCAATCTGCCGGCCAAAGCCCTACAGCCACGCCGAGGCTCATGCCGGCCAGAACCTCCTCAGAGCCCTACAGTTCGATACTGTCAGTTTATTTTTACGATTTGTTGGGTTCACCATTAGACATGTAATCGGCAGCATATCTATAGCAGTGTTACTATATTGAAACTACCTTCAGGTAGATATCTTAGTCATGTACAACTGACAATATCGAACTATTTCAACTATAACAAAGAAAACATTATCACAATATCCTGGAAGAAATCATCCAAAAACTGAAACCTTGGATATCCAAATGGGAGCTAGTGGAGCAGGCAGGAGGTACACAGAAGGTAACCTTCTCCCTGAAGGTTGGTGGGGAAGGTAAGGAGAGGATCCTATGGGAAGATGGTCCTAAGCCCCATTACCTGCAGCAGAGTGCAACATGCAAACATTAATAACTGAATTGGCTTGAAAGTTAGAACAAGTGGTTCATATAGTCTCCAAATTGTAAACATTAATAACTGAATTGACTTGAAAGTTAGAAAACATCCGTGACCAATGGGAGTCGCAGTAAATAGGTCACTGATTCACTGTGGTATTTTAGCACAATAATCTCCAAATTGCCCGTCCACTCTACAAAATAGAAAATGCTGAAACACATTGTGCACAATAATATCTTGAGAAGTTACAACATATAGTCAATAACAGGAATAGCTCTGTGAGCAAAGGAGGCGACTATAAAATTAGATGATACACGAAAAAGACTACATAAATGACAGTTAAGTAGCTAACATGAATCAGGAGTTTTGCCAAACTGCTAACACACTTTATGTGACATATTGAATCACTACTAGGAAAAAGATTATCAGTGGCACACCTATTTAGCATTTCTGTGGCACATATAGGATGCACCACTGTTACGTCGCCACTGATATTTATTGTAGGGGTTCGTAGCATGGAAAACAAAAATTTTCTATCGCATACAAACAAACAAGCCAAGATCTATCTACTAGATTGTAGCAACGAGTCGATGGAATAACTCACCCTCGAAGATTCCAAAGTGTTTAACGAGAGCAGATTCTCGTGGGTGATGTAGTCGTACTATTTCCGATCTCAAGATCGCGTAGACGATCCTTCCGCGCCGCTGCTCCCGCAGCGCTCCGCAGTCGGGTCACATCGTTCTGACAAAGACCTTCCTCTCCCTTGTTCCAGCAGGCAGCGGAGGTTGTAGCACTCTCCTCGCGATTCCGGCAGCACAACGGCGTGGTACCGGAGGTAGAGGGGAAATCCCGCAGGGCTTCGCCTTAAGCCGGTGCGAGTATGGTGGAGCTTATGAGAGAGGCTATTAGTGGTCTAGTAATTAGACACACCAATTAGAGGGCTCTAAACCAATTAGAAGGCTCTAAACCGAAATAGCTCTAAACCGGGGTCTAGATCTAGGGTTTAGTTTAGAGGATAGGAAACTTGTGTCTAGAGGAGGAGGCCCTGCCCCTCCTCTTATAGGTGGGAGGGCCGGCGGCCAAGGGGAGGAGTTCCTCCCCAACTCGGCCTTGGGAGGTGCGCCGGCCAAGGGGAGTCCTCCCCCAAGTCGGTCTCCACTTCCTCCTCTTTTCCCACTTCCCAAAACTTGCCGTTTGACTTTCAAACTAGCCGTTTGACTTTTCAATTTAGGATTTAAATAAACCCTTTATTTTGGACAGCGAGAATACTTAGTACATGATGCAATCATTCCAACATGCAATGACACATTCATGTACCCCTTCCCCCCCCCCCGGAGTGCCGGACATTCCGGGACCTTCTAGAATGTTCCCGATGAAAACACCGGAACCATTCCCCAACTCCGAAACGGGACTTTCCTTATATGAATCTTATTCTCCGGACCATTCCGGATCACCTCGTGATATCCCGGATCCCATCCGAGACTCAACAACATTCGGTCTCTTTCTCATAATACCATAACTACTCAAACAACGTCAATCCTTAAGTGTGTCTCCTACGGTTCGTGAATTATGCGACATGATCGAGACACTTCAACAATAACCAATAGAGGAATCTGGAAATTCATATGGCTCTACATACTTCACGATTACTTTGATCGAATGAACCATTTACATACGATACCAATTTCCCTTTGTCTCACGATATGTTACTTATCCGAGGTTATGATCATCGGTATCTCGCATACCTAGTTCAACCTCATATCGATAAGTACTCTTTTCTCGTTCCCGTGATATGTGATCCCTTGTGACCCAGTCACATGCTTGCAAGCTAATTGGATGACATTTCACCGAGAGGGCCCAGAGAATATCTATCCGTCATGTGGATGGACAAATCCCACTCTTGATCCATGTGTTTCAACCAATACTTTCCGAACACTCAATGCCACCTTTATAGCCACTGTTACGGTGTGGTGTTTGATGACATCAAAGCATCCATCCAAAGAAAGGTGATATGCATGATCTCATGGTCGAAGGAATTAGGTTACTATGTATCAGAAAGCATATAGCAATTGAACTATTGAAATGACTTGATCTTTATGCTACGCTTATCTATAGGAGTATGTCCACCATATCATTCTCCTAACGATATGATCTTGTTGTTGATAACATCACAATGTTCATGATAGGGAAACCACAATCATCAATCAACCAACAAGCTAGTGAAGTATAGAGGCTATACTAGGGACTTCAATTTAAGTTTACAATTCACACAAGTATTAATGTTTCCTTGTTAATACTATTATAGCATGAATATAAACATTTATCATAAACACAAAGATATAATAATAACTACATTTATTATTGCCTCTAGGGCATATCTCCAACAGTCTCCCACTTGCACTAGAGTCATCTAATCTAGATTACATGGTAATATACGAACACCCATGGAAGTTTGGTGTTGGTCATGTTTTGCCCTCGGAGAGGTTTAGTCAACGGATCCGCCACATTCAGATCTGTGTGTACTTTGCAAATCTTTATATCCCCATCCTGGATATGTTCTCGAATAGCGTGAAACGCAGCTTGATATGCTTCAGCTTCTTGTGTGACCTTGGTTCTTGCAAGATTGGCTATGGCCCATGTTATCACAAGAGATAGACATTGGGTCCAGCGCACTAGGAACCACACCCAGCTCTGTAATGAACTCTTTCATCCATATCGCTTCTTGTGAAGCCTCCGAAGCAGCCATGTATTTCGATTCAGTTGAAGATCTCGCCACAACGCTTTGCTTTGCACTCCTCCAGCTAACTGCTGCACCATTCAAAATAAATACGATCCAGTTGTGATTTAGAATCATCCGGATCGGTGTTCCAACTAGCATCGGTAACCATTAACAACGAGCTGTTCATCACCTCCATAAGAAAGAACCATATCCTTAGTTCTTCTCAAGTACTTAAGGATGTTTTTGATCATTGTCCAATGATCCACTCTGGATCACTTTGATATCTGCTAGTTAAACTAACAAAGATATGCAATGTCGGGTCTAGTACATAGCATGGCATACATTAGAGATCCTATGGCTGAGGCATAGGAGTCTTACTCATCTTTTCTCTCTCTTCCGCCGATGTCGGACTTTGAGTTTTACTCAAGGTCGATAGCAACATGGGCAAGAACCCTTTCTTGCTATCTTCCATTCCAAACCTCTTTAGAACTTTGTCCAAATATGTACTTTGTGACAATGATATTTGGCGCTTCGATCTATCTCTATAAATCTTTATGCCTAATATGTAAGCGCTTCGCCAAGATCCTTCATTGAAAAACTATTATTCAAATATTCCTTGACACTATTAAGAAGGTCTACATCATTCCCAATCAACAATATGTCATCCACATACAGATTAAGAATGCTACAGAGCTCCCACTCACTTTCTTGTAAATACAAGCTTCTCCATAAGTTTGTATAAAACCAAAACTTTTGATTACTTTATCAAAATGTTGATTCCAACTTGGGGATGGTTGCTTCAATCCATAGATGGACCGTTGAAGCTTGCATACCTTGTTAGCATCTTTAGGATCGACAAAACCTTTGGGTTGTATCATATACTCTTCATCAATGTCCCCATTGAGGAATGCTGTTTTGACATCCATCCGCCATATCTCATAATCATAATATGCAGATTGCTAACATAATCCTCACAGACTTTAGCTTCGCTACCGGTGAGAAAGTCTCATCGTAGTCAACTCCTTGAATTTGTCGAAACCCTTTTGCGACAAGTCGAGCTTTATAGATGAACATTACCATCAGCATCTGTTTTCTTCTTGAAAATCCATTTGTTCTCGACAGCCTTTCGCCATCGTAAGTCCACCAAAGTCCATACTTGGTTTTCGTACATGGATCCAATCTCGGATTTCATGGCTTCTTGCCATTTATTGGAATCGGGCTCATCATCGCTTCCTCATATGTCTCGGGTCATCGGTGTTGTCCACCAACATGACATTCATAACGGAATCATACCAACTGGAGTGGTACGAAGTTCTCGTTGACCTCGAGGCTCAGAGCAACTTCAACCAAGTTTCATGATCACCATCATTAGCTTCCTCTCTTATTGGTGCATGCACCACAGAACTTCTTCCGGTCTGCGCTACTCGAAATTTCGAGAGAAGGTTCGACAACCTCGCCGAAGTTCTACTTTCCTTCCAGTCACTTCTTTCGGGAGAAATTCTTTCTCTAGAAAGGATCCATTCTTGGCAATGAAGATTTTGCCTTCGGATCTATGATAGAAGGTATACCCAATAGTTTCCTTCGGGTATCCTATGAAGACGATTTTTCCGCTTTGGGTTCAAGCTTGTCCGCTGTAACTTCTTTACATAGGCTTCAGATCCCCAAACTTTAAGGAACGACAATTTAGGTTTCTTCCCAAACCATAATTCATACGGTGTCGTTTAACGGATTTAGACGGTGCCCTATTTAAAGTGAATGCGGCTGTTTCTAATGCATAACCCCAAAATGATAGTGGCAAATCTGTAAGTGACATCATAGAGCAACCATATCTAAGAGAGTTCGACGACGCTCGCAACACACCATTACGCGTGGTGTTCCCGCGGTGTCAATCGCGAAAGTATTCCACATTTCTTTAAATGCTCGCCAAACTCGTAACTTAGATATTCACCTCCACGATCGTAACGTAGAAATTTAATCTTCTTGTTACGTTGATTCTCTACCTCACTTTGAAACTCCTTAAACTTCTCGAAAGTTTCGGACTTATGTTTCATGAAATAGATATACCCATATCTACTCAAGTCATCCGTGAAGGTAAGAACATAACGATAACCATCACATGATGCTACACTCATTGGACCACACACATCGGTATGTATGATTTCCAATAAGTCTCGAGCTCGCTCCATCATACCGTAAAATGGAGTCTTAGTCATTTTACCCATCGACATGCTTCGATCTTTCAAGTGATTCAAAATCAAGTGATTCAAGAAGTCCATCGGAATGGAGTTTCTTCATACGCTTCACTCCAATGTGACCAAGACGACAGTGCCACATATAGGTCGAGTTATCGCTTGATTTCAATCGTTTAGCTTCAATGTTATTAATATGTGTATTTCTACTATCGAGATTCAACAAGAATAGACCATCTATCAAAGGTGCATGTGCGTAAAACATATTACTCATATAAATCGAACAACCATTATTCTCGGATTTAAACAAGTAACCGTCTCGCAATAAACAAGATCCTGATATAATGTTCATGCTTAACGCAGGCACCAAATAACAATTATTTAAGTATAAAACTAATCCCGATGGTAGATGAAGAGGTAGCGTGTCACCGCGATCACATCAACCTTTGATCCGCTTCTACGCCGCATCGTCACCTCGCTCTTCACTAGCTTCCGTTTATTCGCAGCTCCTGCTTCGAGTTACAAATATGAGCAACCGAACCAAGATCAAATACCTGTGCACTACTATTTAGTACTAGTGAGATACACATCAATAACATGTATATCAGATATACCTTTCTTCTTGATGTTGCCGTTCTTCAAATCCGCCAAGTACTTTGGGCAATTCCGCTTCCAGTGACCTACTCCCTTGCAGTAAAAGCACTCAGTATCAGGCTTGAGTCTAGCCTTGGTCCTCTTCGTCGGCGTGGCAGCTTTCTTACCACCCTTCTTGAAGTGTCCCTTTTGCTTAGACTTGCCTTCCTTGAATTTGGTGGTCTTATTGACCATCAACACTTGGTGCTCTTTCTTGATCTCCACTTCTGCAGATTTCAACATAGCAAATAGTTCTGGCAACTCTTTGTTCATGTTCTGCATGTTGTAGTTCATCACAAAGTTCTTGTAACTTGGTGGTAGTGATTGAGGATGCGTAAACCCCAAAGTATTAGGAATCACTATACCCAAACTTTGGAGTTTATTTGCGTGCCCCAGACATCTTAAGCACATGCTCACCGACGAGCTACCTCTTCCATCTTGCAGTTAAAGAACTTTTCAGAAGCTTCATAACTTTTAATTGCCGCATGGGTCTCAAAGATTAATTTGAGATCCTCGACAATATCATATGGATCTGACTCTTCAAACCTTTTCTGAAGCTCCGATTCTAAACCATACAAGATAGCACACTGAACTATGGAGTACTGATTCTTCGGCGAGGTAAACATTCTTTACTTCATCGGTAGCATCAGCAATGTGGGTCACCTAGCGGTGCATCCAGCACATAGGTCAAATTACCACTGTGAGGACAATCCTCAAATTGGAACCAATCCAAGTTGCTTCCATTGTTTTCAACTTTTCTTTCTCTAGGAACGCATTAAAATTGATGGTAGGGGCTGCCATTGATCTACAACATATTTGCAATAGTTTAGACTAAGTTTATGACAAATTGAGTTCAAATTAATTAATGAAATTAAACTAGGTGAACTCCCACTCAAAACAACATCCCTCACATTGTTTTAGTGATCACACGAACCACATCCACTACATCAACACCGATCATCACGAGAGTTGATATAGTTTCAATGGCGAACAATCATCATGTTCATCATATCTACTATATGATTCATGCTTTACCTTCGCGATCCGTGTTCCCGAGGCCATGTCTGTACATGCTAGGCTCACAAGATCAAACCTTAGCTTCCGCATAAGAAAATCTGGCTTGCTTACGTTGTATTCACCCGCGGAATCAAAGACACCCGATCATCACGTGGTTCTTCGAAGCAGCAAGCTTTGGCAACGGTGCATACTAAGGGTGAACACTTTAGAACTTGAAATTTATGTGCATGGGGATCATCTTATAATGCTACCGTCGTCTACTAAGCAATACAAGATGCATAAAGGATTAACATCACATGCAATTCATAATATGTGATATGATATGGCCTTTCTTCTTGTGCTTCCGATCTCCATCTTCAAGCACGAACATGATCTCCATCATCACCGCATAGCATCAAGGTCAATGACGCTTCTTCATGGTTGTCGCCCACCAGCTTCAACTATTACAACTATTTTGAATAGACACGCAGTCTTAATGTAAATTAAAGACAACCATATGGCTTCGCCGTTGCCAACTTACAATAAGGAACATTGCATACATCAAATATAATCACAATCATGGCCATATCACATCATCGACACCCCGCAAAACAAAGTTAGACGCTTCTACTTTCTTTGCATATTTTACGTGGTTTGGGGCTTTCCATAAGTGTCGTTCTAACTTACGAACAAGAACCACAACATTGATACTAGCATTGTTGATCACCCGTTGTAAATTGGATCTTTACTATGCTAGGAGAAACAGGCACCATAAAGCCACTTATGCAAAACGAGTTGCATGTCAAGCGTGGAGCAAGTCTCATGAACGATGTCATGTAAGGTTAGCCCGGCCGCTTCATCCCAACATACCGCAAGATGCAAAGTACACAAAAGCAATCTACAATAAAAGCATCAACGCCCACAATGACCATTGTGTTCTACTGCAACAGATC
This sequence comes from Avena insularis, assembly GCA_023614405.1. Taxonomy (NCBI): domain Eukaryota; kingdom Viridiplantae; phylum Streptophyta; class Magnoliopsida; order Poales; family Poaceae; genus Avena; species Avena insularis. Next base: position 33,784,003 of record CM042696.1, on the reverse strand, counting down.
TACATATAGACACGGCTCGATACCACTATAGGGGTTCAGAGCATGGAAAACAAAAATTTTCTATCGCATACAAACAAACAAGCCAAGATCTATCTACTAGATTGTAGCAACGAGTCGATGGAATAACTCACCTCAAGATTCCAAAGTGTTTAACGAGAGCGGATTCTCGTGGGTGATGTAGTCGATTTCTTCCGATCTCAAGATCGCTAGACGATCCTTCCGCGCCGCTTCCTCAAGAGCACTCCTGCAGTTGGTCACACGCTCGATACTGACGAAGACCTTCCTCTCCTTGTTCCAAAGCAGGCGGAGGTTGTAGCACTCTCTCATGATTCCCAAAGACAACGGGCGTGGTACCGAGGTAGAGGGAATCCCAGGCTTCGCTTAAGCCAAAGTGCAGTATGGTGGAGCTTATGAGAGAGGCTATTAGTGGTCTAGTAATTAGACACACCAATTAGAGGGCTCTAAACCAATTAGAAGGCTCTAAACCGAAATAGCTCTAAACCGGGGTCTAGATCTAGGGTTTAGTTTAGAGGATAGGAAACTTGTGTCTAGAGGAGGAGGCCCTGCCCCTCCTCTTATAGGTGGGAGGGCCGGCGGCCAAGGGGAGGAGTTCCTCCCCAACTCGGCCTTGGGAGGTGCGCCGGCCAAGGGGAGTCCTCCCCCAAGTCGGTCTCCACTTCCTCCTCTTTTCCCACTTCCCAAAACTTGCCGTTTGACTTTCAAACTAGCCGTTTGACTTTTCAATTTAGGATTTAAATAAACCCTTTATTTTGGACAGCGAGAATACTTAGTACATGATGCAATCATTCCAACATGCAATGACACATTCATGTACCCCTTCCCCCCCGGAGTGCCGGACATTCCGGGACCTTCTAGAATGTTCCCGATGAAAACACCGGAACCATTCCCCAACTCCGAAACGGGACTTTCCTTATATGAATCTTATTCTCCGGACCATTCCGGATCACCTCGTGATATCCCGGATCCCATCCGAGACCAACAACATTCGGTCTCTTTCATAATACCATAACTACTCAAACAACGTCGAATCCTTATGTGTCTCCCTACGGTTCGTGAATTATGCGGACATGATCGAGACACTTCTCGAACAATAACCAATAGAGGAATCTGGAAATTCATATGGCTCTACATACTTCTACGATTACTTTCATCGAATGAACCATTTACATACGATACCAATTTCCCTTTGTCTCACGATATGTTACTTATCCGAGGTTATGATCATCGGTATCTCTGCATACCTAGTTCAACCTCACATCGATAAGTACTCTTTTCTCGTTCCCGTGATATGTGATCCCTTGTGACCCAGTCACATGCTTGCAAGCTAATTGGATGACATTTCACCGAGAGGGCCCAGAGAATATCTATCCGTCATGTGGATGGACAAATCCCACTCTTGATCCATGTGTTTCAACCAATACTTTCCGAACACTCAATGCCACCTTTATAGCCACCGTTACGGTGTGGTGTTTGATGACATCAAAGCATCCATCCAAGAAAGGTGATATGCATGATCTCATGGTCGAAGGAATTAGGTTACTATGTATCAGAAAGCATATAGCAATTGAACTATTGAAATGACTTGATCTTTATGCTACGCTTATCTATAGGAGTATGTCCACCATATCATTCTCCTAACGATATGATCTTGTTGTTGATAACATCACAATGTTCATGATAGGGAAACCACAATCATCAATCAACCAACAAGCTAGTGAAGTATAGAGGCTATACTAGGGACTTCAATTTAAGTTTACAATTCACACAAGTATTAATGTTTCCTTGTTAATACTATTATAGCATGAATATAAACATTTATCATAAACACAAAGATATAATAATAACTACATTTATTATTGCCTCTAGGGCATATCTCCAACATTTATTTCTATGGCAATACGCGCCACAGAAGTTTTTTTCCAAAATATAAAAAAAAACAGGCCAGATCTCAAATTTCTGTGGCGCATATGGCCAATATGAGCAACATATTTTTTTTTCAAATTTCAAAAAAAAAAGCGGGCCAGATCTAGATCTGGCCGGAGGTGGTGGTGGTGGTGGCTAGAGGAGGGCTAGGAGTAGTGGGTCGTCGGAGGTGGTGGCCGGAGGAGAAGGAGGATGAGGCCACCGCCGGAGGTGGTCGGAGTAGGAGGATGAGGCCACCGGAGGTTGTGGAGGAGGACGAGGTCACCGGAGGTCGCTGGAGGTGGAGGAAATGGGTCATCGGAGGTGGTGGAGGAGGATGAGGTCACCGGAGGTGGAGAGAATGGGTTGCTGGAGGTGGTGGTGGAGGAGGAGGAGGTTGCCGGAGGTGGTGGAGGAGGAGAAGGAGGAGGTCACCGTGGTGGAGGAGGAAGAGGAGGAGGAGGTCACCGGGGTGGAGGTGGAGGTTGACGGAGAGTGGAGAAGGGGAGAAGTATGGAGGGGAGGAGAAGTGGGGAGGGGAGAAGAAATGGGGGGAGAAAAAGGAAAAAGAGAGGGAGAAGGGCGCCGGCGGGATTCAAATTTCAAATCCCGCCTAAGACTTCTGTGGCGCATATGGGCGCCACAGAAGTTTCTCCCCCTTTTTTATTTTTTTGCAGGAAAAAAATCTTCTTTCTACCATAACTTTTTACTCTTTTCAAATTTAGGGAATCTGTAAAATCTTCAACGGCTTTCAGCGGTTGAAATCGAGTACTACCCCCGATCCAAATTAATTGACTTGGATTTGTCTAGATTCAGATGTATCTGGACATGTTTTAGTAATAGATACATCCGAAGCTAGATAAATCCAAGTCAATTAATTTGGATCAGAGGGAGTAGGAAATTTCGAGACAATTATTTTGATATATTGAACTTTTTTCCGACATCGTATGCAAAAGTTATGACTGTTTTACCGTGTCATGACCTATTTTTAGAAAATACATTGAAATTCATGTTTTTCAATTTTTCCTACAACTACACCCCAAAATATAACTAAATCTCAAAGGAATTATTTTTTTGAAGTTTTATCATTTTTGTTTATTTTTTACAAAACTGAAAAGGCGATCCACGGGGGTTCTGTTTTTTCATATTCTGTGGCGCATACATCTATATGCACCACAGAAACATCACTTTCTGTGGCGCATATAGACATATGTGCCGCAGAATTGTCTCCCTCTTTTTTTGGTGTTGGGTCCCATCAACTTTCTGTCGCATATGTCTATGCTACAGAATCATCACTTTCTGTGGCGCACGAAAAAATATGCACCACAGAATCATCACTTTCTGTGGCGCATATGGGTTCCGTGCGCCACTAAATTGCCAAATTTCAGTGGCGTTTTTTCTCTATGCGTCACAAAAAAAATTCTGTGACGCATGGTTCTGTATATGCTCCACAGAATAGCTTGTATATCTATAGCTGTTTTCGTAGTAGTGAATAGCTCAACTGCCAGATGGCATACGACACGGATTCCATCAAGGCCAGACGAGTAAAAATATATGGAAGCATTAAAGTTGTTGGCCTAAGGGCCGGAAAAGGAAGAAAACTATAAGCACCAAAAAGTGATTAAATAAGCTGTAACATATTAGCATTAGCAGGAAATAACAAACAACATGCGAGTACTAATTTTACAAAAACAAATATATGAAATGTAATGAAAGAGATAAAACAAAAATGTTCAGTCTGGAATTCACAATACTTGGAACACGGGAAAAGGTAGTTAGCTAGAAAGGCCAGATTTCTGGCATAGAGGAAAGAATAGGGAATACTGAACTTTCTATATAGTGAGTTCTTGCTATTGCTACATCATACATGTGAAATTCTATTTTGATTAAGGAGATTAAATTTTCATACCTATAGGCACGGTTGATTTAAATGGTTCTTTTGTCTAGATACTTGAACTTGACTTTCACTCACGTAGTACAGGGCCAGCTTAGGAACTTGTGGAGATGCCCTTTTTTTCGACAAGCCAGACCAGCAGATATTCTAGACAGGGAGGCCTCTTACGATTTGCAGCCTTCGCAAGGTGAAGTGCAACCATCAACCACAATGCAGGATCAATCTGTAGAAGAACAAGTTTAAAAGAACCTATCTAGTTGGCATGCTTGAAGCGCAACCATCAACCTAAACACAGAGTGCTCCTTTTGAAAGAACTATATTTGACTTGCATGCTTGTGCTACAAAGTCCTACTCTTCATCATAGGGTAGAACCTTCACTGGATAAACATGCAAGAGCAGAATTAACACATATGTTGGGCTCAATGATAGCCAGCATTCTGAAGTACATCCATCAGCCTCAACACATCATCAATGTACAATCTAGTACCAAACAACTACACATTACTGCTGATCCAAGTGCAGAACTGAAACTATAGATATATCATGAAGCAACAATGTCCAGGTCAATTTATTGGCTAAGAACAATGAGATTGTAAACTTAACTAGTGAATTTTCAAGAACATAAATGTGTGGTTACATCAGCTGAAAATAATTCCCATAACAACTTTGAGAACAGCAAACTAAAAATGAGGGAGCAAAACTTTTTTGTTTATTAAAAAGCAGCTTTTTGTTGGTTCAAGAGAAAATTACAAGGTAACCTTCAACTGCTATTTACAGTTCGTTTTTCACTGTGTAGGTATCATTCTAGCATTTGACCACGTGGCCATGCAATCTCATGAGATCATCCAGCAGACCAGAAGATCTAAACCGCTAGTATTTAATAGAGAATTAGCCCTTGTGTAATGATACCATAAAAAAGCCAGAGAAGAAAAACAAGTATACGGATGACGCATTTATACAGTATCTAGAAATAGATTTATAACATAATGCCTAGCTGGGAGAGAAAAACATGTCATCTCAACTTTGAACTTTATATACAGATTTTGCAAAGAACAAAGAAACAATAGACATCTGATTAAATGATCAAGTCCAAGTTTTTTCCATGGTGTGAATTCATGAATTCAAATGACGAAGGCACTGCTGAGGTAGACGACATCTATGGTGCAGTCAAACAACATCTATGGTGAAGTCAAAGGGAAAGTCACCGAAGGACGTGAGAAAGAGCGGCATGACAATATGAAGTTGGACTCTGTTAATCGAAGGGAGCAGTGCATGGACCACATAACCATGCTATTCAGGTTCGCTAGGAAGCTAGTTTCTCAAGCACATATATGGTTTCAGCCAAGATCCTACGACGACACCGATTGCCGGATGTACTCCCTCCGTTTCAAAATATAAGATGTTTTAGATTTGTGAAGGGAATGCATCTAGATTTGTTTTAGTAGGTAGGTTCATTTAGGTTTGAAATGAACCTACACACTAAAAGAAGTCTAAATACACTCCATTCATAAAGCTAAAACATCTTATATTTTAAAACGGAGAGAGTATAAGCCAAGGAGATCTGAAGCCTCTCCTTCCACTCGCAACGAGCGTGACAACTCGGTCAAATATACATCCAATGAAATGCTGTGAGGCCAGGGAAGGACAACATCACTTCCCTCCACCGTGTCCTCCAACATAGGATACCGTGACGACCTGCAGAGATGAGAGTGTTCGACGGCACTATGTCCGGATGCCTTAGCTATCGGTAAAGAGCTATAGGCATGAGATGAACCACCCATCGCCTATTGCATTCAAAACTAGCATATGCCCTACCTGAAACAAATGACACAAAGATATGCTTTGTGGCTTTCTCAGCTATCTAGAGAATCCTAGCATAAAAACTAATGGAAGATACATTCCTACATCATATTAATGATTACATTACCTACTTTCAACATACATTAGTTCTGGCACCACATGCCACTTAAACATGCTTCATTAACTATTAATATTAGCAACAGAAGCTAACGCGAGATAAAATCTAATGTTATTAGAAAGTTTCTAGTTGTTGGGATACGTCTAGTGCAGGAAAAAGAAAACTCACATGTGCAAGAATTGAGCAGCTCATATCCAGCGATCATCTCTTTCTAGTACGAAAAAACTGCATAAAAATAATACATTAGCACTCTGATAAATATTCCTAATCATGCAAAGAGCACATCTTTACATATAATTTCCCTAGTAGAAGATACAAACCAGAAAATAAAAATCACCAAATCAGGAACAAAATAGAACATGTGGCAAAGGAAAAAACTATACCTCAAAATCACCGCTAAACTGTACTTTGGTGGCAGCCAATCAACCGGTTCGCAACAGTGGAGAGGCAGCTAATGGCGGCTCGCCCAACAGCGCCAAACTTACACTCGACGGGAAGGACGGCGTGGAGCGGCAGAGGATCACACTCGAGCAGGTGAAGTCACGGCATCGGACAGTGTGCCGGGAGGGGCACGATCTTTTAATGTGTCAACCACCGGTCCGTCCAGGATGTTAGCTTTTAATCTTGATTATTTTCTGTATTTTCTAGTTCGTTGCATTTAGTTAAGTTAGCTAGGGAGCCGCTGGCCGGTGAAGCTTCGGCGTGAGCGAAAATGGTGAGATGCCTGCTGATGGTGGGCAAGGTGTGATGCCATGGTGCTGGAGGCCCGAGCCAACGAGTCTGCATGATGTTAGCCAAGAGAATTGGCAAGTTAGTTTAGTGCATGCATTAGTTGGTTAGCAGCGGCCAGGTCGTGGTTGTTGAGGAGAAGCTGCGAGAGTTGTGGTCGTGGGCATGCATGTAGCTAGTAATTAGTTAGAACGTGCAGTGAGTGGCCATGCGTGGCTGCTATCTGTGCGCGTGTGAGTCTATATAACATAGTTGTAAGCATGTTTGTTTTGGGTCCAGAGAAATAGAGTGAGAAAACTCGTTGGCTGTGAGAAACAGCGCGAGACCAAAACCATTGTATATCTTGTTTTCTCTTTGTGAGTTCAGAGGAAGAAGTGGAGCTGCGTGAGGCAGCTCTGTCAATTGGTATCAGAGCTCTCCGCTCTCGGTGCCTGTGGTGATGGCGGACGATGCTGCTCGTGAGAAGGCCATGGCGGCAGATCGGGAGAAGAAGGCGGCGGAGGAGCCGCTGACTCCACCAAAGGGGCAGCTGACCGCCGGCGACGGCAGCGGCAGCAGCGAGCTTCGTCGGCGTGTGGTTCGCACGCTCCGTCGTGGCGGCGGCACCGCCTCTCATGCTGAGCCGCACGAACTACTCCGACTGGGCGCTCGTTATGCGAGTGCAGCTGCAAGGACAAGGCCGATGGGAGGTCGTCGAGCATGGCGTCGGCGACTACCAAGACGACCGTGAGGCTTTGGCGCCATCCTCCAGTGCCGCCGGAGATGTACCGCACGCTGGCGGTGAAGAGCACCGCAAAGGAGGCTTGGGACACCCTCAAAACTTTGAGGTTGGGCTCCGAGCGCGTCCGTGAGGCAAGGGCGCAAACTCGCCGCACCGAGTTCGAGAACATCCAGTTCAAGGACGGCGAGAAGGTGGAGCAGTTCGCCATGCGCCTCACGGGCATCTGGCACGACGTGGAGGTCCTGGGTGTTGGCGTCTCCGACCACAAGGCCGTGTTGAAGTTCCTTCGGTCGTGCCAAGCGGTTCAAGCAGCTCACACTCCATCACACAGCTGGACCTCAAGAACATGACGGTGGAGGAGCTGACAGTCGCTTCATGGCTGTGGAGGAAGAGCTCGACATGGAGGAAGAAGAAGGTGTGCAGGGTGGTTCTCACCTTCTCCTCACCGAGCAGCAGTGGGCGGAGCGCATGAGGAAGAAGAACCATGGCAGGGACAAGAAGAAGGTGAGGTGCTTCAATTGTCAAAAGCTTGGACACTTCGCATGGGAGTGCCCGGAGAAGAAGAAGGACCATGAAGAAGAAGAAGAAGAGAAGGCTCTGCTCGTCGACTATGAGCCGGCGCTGCTCTGAATTTGTGCAAGGATTGAAGAATCAAGATTAGGGGGGAGATTGTTAGCTTTTAATCTTGATTATTTTCTGCATTTTCTAGTTCGTTGCATTTAGTTAAGTTAGCTAGGGAGCCGCTGGCCGGTGAAGCTTCGGCGTGAGCGAAAATGGTGAGATGCCTGCTGATGGTGGGCAAGGTGTGATGCCATGGTGCTGGAGGCCCGAGCCAACGAGTCTGCATGATGTTAGCCAAGAGAATTGGCAAGTTAGTTTAGTGCATGCATTAGTTGGTTAGCAGCGGCCAGGTCGTGGTTGTTGAGGAGAAGCTGCGAGAGTTGTGGTCGTGGGCATGCATGTAGCTAGTAATTAGTTAGAACGTGCAGTGAGTGGCCATGCGTGGCTGCTATCTGTGCGCGTGTGAGTCTATATAACATAGTTGTAAGCATGTTTGTTTTGGGTCCAGAGAAATAGAGTGAGAAAACTCGTTGGCTGTGAGAAACAGCGCGAGACCAAAACCATTGTATATCTTGTTTTCTCTTTGTGAGTTCAGAGGAAGAAGTGGAGCTGCGTGAGGCAGCTCTGTCAATTGGTATCAGAGCCCTCCGCTCTCGGTGCCTGTGGTGATGGCGGACGATGCTGCTCGAGAAGGCCATGGCGGCAGATCGGGAGAAGAAGGCGGCGGAGGAGCCGACTCCACCAAAGGGCAGCTGACCGCCGGCGACGGCAGCGGCAGCAGCGAAGCTTCGAGTCGCCGAGCGTGGTTCGGCACGGCTCCGTCGTGGCGGCGGCACCGCCTCATGCTGAGCCGCACGAACTACTCCGACTGGGCGCCGTTATGCGAGTGCAGCTGCAAGGACAAGGCCGATGGGAGGTCGCCGAGCATGGCGTCGGCGACTACCAAGACGACCGTGAGGCTTTGGCGCCATCCTCCGCTGTGCCGCCGGAGATGTACGACGCTGGCGGTGAAGAGCACCGCAAAGGAGGCTTGGGACACCTCAAAACTTTGAGGTTGGGCCCGAAGGCCGTCCGTGAGGCAGGCGCAAACCGCCGCACCGAGTTCGAGAACATCCAGTTCAAGGACGGCGAGAAGGTGGAGCAGTTCGCCATGCGCCTCACTGCATCATGCACGACCTGGAGGTCCTGGGAGATGGCGTCTCCGACCACAAGGCCGTGTTGAAGTTCCTTCGGGTCGTGCCGAAGCGGTTCAAGCAGCTCGCGCACTCCATCACACAGCTGCTGGACCTCAAGAACATGACGGTGGAGGAGCTGACAGGTCGTTTCATGGCTGTGGAGGAAGAGCTCGACATGGAGGAAGAAGAAGGTGTGCAGCAGGGTGGTTCTCACCTTCTCCTCACCGAGCAGCAGTGGGCGGAGCGCATGAGGAAGAAGAACCATGGCAGGGACAAGAAGAAGGTGAGGTGCTTCAATTGTCAAAAGCTTGGACACTTCGCATGGGAGTGCCCGGAGAAGAAGGACCATGAAGAAGAAGAAGAAGAGAAGGCTCTGCTCGTCGACTATGAGCCGGCGCTGCTCTGAATTTGTGCAAGGATTGAAGAATCAAGATTAGGGGGGAGATTGTTAGCTTTTAATCTTGATTATTTTCTGCATTTTCTAGTTCGTTGCATTTAGTTAAGTTAGCTAGGGAGCCGCTGGCCGGTGAAGCTTCGGCGTGAGCGAAAATGGTGAGATGCCTGCTGATGGTGGGCAAGGTGTGATGCCATGGTGCTGTGAGATACAGCAACATCGCGAGAAGCGGCAAGGCGCGATGGAGGCCCGAGCCAACGAGTCTGCATGATGTTAGCCAAGAGAATTGGCAAGTTAGTTTAGTGCATGCATTAGTTGGTTAGCAGCGGCCAGGTCGTGGTTGTTGAGGAGAAGCTGCGAGAGTTGTGGTCGTGGGCATGCATGTAGCTAGTAATTAGTTAGAACGTGCAGTGAGTGGCCATGCGTGGCTGCTATCTGTGCGCGTGTGAGTCTATATAACATAGTTGTAAGCATGTTTGTTTTGGGTCCAGAGAAATAGAGTGAGAAAACTCGTTGGCTGTGAGAAACAGCGCGAGACCAAAACCATTGTATATCTTGTTTTCTCTTTGTGAGTTCAGAGGAAGAAGTGGAGCTGCGTGAGGCAGCTCTGTCACAGGAAATAGAGGAAGAACAGCAAATGAAGAGCCATTTCCATGGTGGCTTGTCGACCTGAGGACAGCAGGAGGTGGTGGAGTGTTCTATCCCGGCTCAACAGGCTTGGTGAGCAGAGATGGATGATCCTCTTTCTCCGAAGCAGCTGACGGCAACGAAGTGTGCAGTTCTGGCTAAAGAGCAGCTCCGGGTAGGGACATTTGATCCTCTCTCTTACCAGATCCTTTGAAGCAATAGCAACAGATCACATGGCAGTGACAAAATATGCAAAAGGAAAGTCTGATGTGTCCATAGAAGAGAAGCCTTACCACTCGCACTACATGGCCAGCCTAGACATCAATTGGCTGAACCAGCGGATCAACTGCCCTGCCCCTAGCCAGCAGCACCGCATCAAGTTGCTCAAGTGCGTCATATGATGAAATTCTGATGCTATGGCAAATAAGGTGAGTGTATGATACAGTAATAAGAGATCAAAAAAACTCTTTGAACAATTCAGTTATATCATAAAATAGTTCAGATTCTTAAGTTACAGTATATTTAACTATTGGATATTCCACGGTAGATCACGTAAGTACTTAGTAGCACATGAGCTTAGAGTTTAGGATCAAACTCCGTAACCTCAGCTACAGATTACTATGAAACTATTTTGTTATATTCATCCCCAACAGAATTTTTTTAAGTAGTTAACTCTCACGTCCATATAGTTAGTAATGTATTTTTCCTAAATCTGTGTAAGACTTTCAGATGTTGCTCGGTTAACCTCTACTATAACATGGAGGGAACAAGAAAGCAATATCAAAGAACAATATAATCCGCTTATCATGTTGAGTTGTTGAGATCGTAGGGTTATGCATTATGGCCGCATGAATTTCATGTAAATATGACAGAGAACATCGAAGAGGACATGCTATCAAGCTGTTGCAGTGCTCATATTTGCGTTCTCTAATTTCTCCAATAGCTCTTTAAAGTGAGCATTGTCGGTTCACCAAGTAAAAATATGAACGATGTATTACTCCCTCCGTTCACAATTACCTCGTGTTCTGGGTTTAGTCAAAGTCAAACTTTGCAAACTTTGACCAATAATATAAGGAAAAATATCAAGATCCATGATTTCCAATGCATATAATATGAAAATATAGTTTATAGCATTCTAATGCAATAGATTTTATGTTATTAATATTGATATTTTTTCCTAAATATATGGTCAAAGTTTAAAATGTATGACTTTGACTAAACCTAGGATGCGAGGTAATTGTGAATGGAGAGAGTACCTGTGAAGAAATATAATAATGTATTAAAGCAAGCTTTAGTAGACTCGTCGCTAGGGAAGGACGGGTCGGAAGATTTCAGGCGGACTAGACCCGCCCTCCTTCTCCCTTGCACCGCTACTCTAGAGCCGCTCATCCCCATGCGTCCTCTGCATAGGCCCACTCCAAGCCCCCGGGGCCCCTCCTCGAGCAGCGCCTCCAATCCCCTCCTGAGCCCATGCATCCCGCAGCGCACCGTCAGTGAGTCCTCCACGCCCTCGCCTAGAGCAGTGCTTCCCCGACCCCCACGCATGAACGTGTGGTGGTCGAGATGAATCCGGGAAGGCGGAGGAAAGGACGTGCGGCTGCGGGAGCTGAGCGGGATGGCGGCCAGAAACCCTAGCGCGGAGATGAGGAAGATGACTCGAGAGTGAAAGAGAGAGGAAGAGGGTATGCGGGTCGACAATATCATTTTGGGGCCCAAAAGTTGAGACGCCAGTGCATCGCGCTACCCGAATTGATTTTAATCACCGCGATTCGAAAAGTTGGGGCGCAATTGCTGAGAGGGATGTTTCAAGTGAATGATGGTCAAACCCAATATTTTTAAATCATGCCCGTTAAGTAAGGATATTCCATTACACTAGTTCCTGTTGTGCCCCTTTTTCGTCGGTCTCTCTTCTTAGCCACCCTGCACGTGTCGTAGGGGCAAATCCATTACTGTACTTTCCTAACTCTCGACACTGAATCTGGCTACGGCGGCGGCAGTCCTTTTTCTTCCTTTCCCGACCCTGAATCTGTCGACGGCGGAGGTCCTTTTTTCTCCCTCCCCCGACACTAAATCCGGCGGCGGTGGCCCAGCATGTCTTGCAAGGCCAAGGTTGTAGCTACGTCGCCGACTGATTCGGGTCCGTCGGGGCCAGAATCTAGGGCTCAACATGAAGCAGCGACGAGGTCTTCAGCCCCGGTTAGCGAGGAGGTCAGCAAGGATTCTGCTCCCAAGGTACCTACGAGCAACGAGTTGAAGGAAAAAGCAAGGCCGGCGGCGGATTGTTTGGCTCTGGTGGACGGATGCGGCACCCAGATCTCAAAGAAAAAAACCCGGGATAAGACTAGTTACGACATAATAGAATCGAATGAACTGAAAAGTTCCCCTTTTTAATCAAATTAAGCACAACTTTGATACAAGGGACCTATATGAGTTTACAGTTCATGTTCGCCAGTACACTGCAAAACTAGATTTTGGTTGCGAGAGAGTTGTGTTCGGGCAAGATGTGCATCTGCTTGTAAATTGCAAAGAGGTTATGTCTGTTGCGTAGCTGGTAGATATGCTTGCCGCTAGGATTCCTTGGGGTTCTAGACAGAGGACAAAATTGGTGTGGTGCAACATGAATGATACCTATATGCAAATTGAGCACTCCCGTGAGCTTCAGATGGTTTGGGAGTGTTGTGCAGTTGATTGTAAGGTGAAAGTTAAAGCGATGATTGATGATATGTATGCAGATGCTGGAGATCTTGCTTCTAGAGCTTCGGCTCCTAGAGACTACGGACCAATAGATGCTGATCTAGATAAGTTCAGTATACACTTAGAGGTGGATTCATACATGGCAAAACTTGATGAGGGAGTTAATAAGCTAGTTTCATCATGTACCGTGGAGGTCACTGTCGATTCCAAAAACATAACTCTTGATGAAATGAGAGAGATGATAGGTAAGGAAATCAGTATTGGCCCTAAGCAGATGGCACAAATCCGATGGTGACATCATAATAAGCAGCAATTTATAGAGGTTTTGGATACTGAAGATCTTATGCAGATTATGTGACGAAAGAAGCGAACCAGGAAGGTGTTCTTCCTTGGTACCATTTCTGATGTTGTTGAACAGGTTATAGTGGATGTAGAGGCTCCTGTAGTGACTGAACATAATGAGGTGGTCGACGTTGATGATATCTGATGAGAGCTGCTATCCTAGGCTTGTCATATAGACTGCGGGGTTCCCCTGCCTGTATTTGTAACATTGACCGCTGTTGCATTTAGACCGTATTTCTATGATTATGTTTGTTCAGAAATTGCGGTATAATATTGTGCGAGAGGTTGAGATTTTCAGACATGTCACTCACTGAAATCATCGTTGTTGTAATAAGACATAAGTACATTGTAGTTGACATGATTATGTTTCTTGAGATGACGTACTGTACTTGTTTCTGTTATTATGTTTGTTGGGAGATTGTAATATAATGTTTTATGAAACCATGACTGAACAAGTGATGCATAAATACATTGTAGTTGACATGATTATGTTTCTTGAGATGATGTACTGTACTTGTTTCTATTAATTTATTTGTTGAGAGATTGTAATGTAATGTTTTGTGAAACCATGGCTAGCAAGTGATGCATAAGTATCTTGTAGTTGACATGATTTTGTTTCTTGAGTTGATGTAATATACTTGTTTCTGTGATTATGTTTGTTGAGAGATTGTAATATAATGTTTTATGAAACCATGACTGGACAAGTGATGCGTAAGTACCTTGTAGTTGACATGATTTTGTTTCTTGAGTTGATGTAATATACTTGTTTCTGTGATTATGTTAGTTAAGAGGTCGTAACGTAATGTTTTGTGAAACCATGACTGAATAAGTGATGCATAAGTACCTTGTAGTTGACATGATTTTTTTTCTTTAGATGATGTAATATACTGGTATGTTTTCCTTAGGCAATGAAATTGGGATGGAGGGAGTATAGGTTTAATATCTGAAATAAGAATGTATGAAGAGGAACCATATTAGGCAGGAGACAGTAATCCAGGGAAAGCGCATGGTATCCATTAAACTATTGTAACATGCCAATTTAGTCATTGTTGTAGCGGTGAGGCACTTCACTTCTCTCTCTCTCTCTCTCTCTCTCTCTCTCTCTCTCTCTCTCTCTCTCCTCTCACCGACGTCGACGCTGTCGCCGGTGACGACGCATTCGCCATGCTGTCCTAGAATGACGAGGACGACCAGTCGAGCAGCGACAGCCTTCTCTCCGACATCGAGTATTCCTCCCACGATGTGAGTTCCTCTGTTTTCTCGGGCTAGGATTAGGCATTGGTAAAATCCCTCTATCTGAGCTCCATATATGCATGCAATCGTGTACAATTCCATCTTTGCATTTACCTATAGGTACCACGGATGATCTACGACTCCAAATGGGAGAGCCTAGATCTCGATGGAGAAGTACCATGTGACCATGGGCTAAAACTAAGGAGATATGTTGCATTCGAAGGTAGTAACACTGGGAGAAGGTTTTTGGGCTATACCAATCAGGTTTATTTACATTATGTGCAACGGTGACATGAAGAAAAATGTACCATGTATGTTCATAACACGATAGTGTGTGTTTTTTTAGGTTGGTCCGGTGTGTAAAGCAGTAGAGTGGGTGGATCTTGAGTAGCCAGATGCACTTAAGAAATGCTTGGCACAGTTATGGGAGATGTATGAGTTGGAAAGATCGGGGAGATTTACTGATGCTTGTGATGTAGTTGAAAAAATTATAAGCTGTTGATACGTCCATTTTGCATCACTATTCTATGTCTTAATTCACTATTATTCATTGATATATTTTATATTGAGAGGTGATACTTATGTTATTTCATCTATTTTTGCATGGTTGATGAATTTTGGAGCATGGACCGCTGTAGTCAGGATTCTGATGGAAAAGGTGCAATTTGGAGGCAAAATTTGCGAAGATCAGAAAATCCAGGAAAATATACGGAAAATTCTATTTTCCAGAAGACTAAGGATGCCAGAAGACGGAGTGGGGGTGGGCCACAGGGGGCCCACACCACCCCCTGGCGCGGGCAGCCCTAGGCCGCGCCTGGAGGTGGTGTGGCCACCCTGGCCCACTCCAGCCTCTCCCCTCTAGCGTATATCAACCTCCTGAAACCCTAATACTCGGGGAGCGACCATAGAAAGATTCCGCCGCCTTTGCGGGGCGGAAAACAACGCGAGAGAAAGATCTCTCCGGCAGACAGATTTCTGCCGCCGAAATTCCTTCCCGGAGAGGGGAGATCGTCGCCATCAACACCACCATCAAGCTGGACTTCGTCGGGATCATCATCACCACCATCATTACCATCAGCACCCTCATCACCATCTCCATATTGCTGTAACAGTTGAGTTGAATCTTGCATTAGTTCATAGGGGAAACTTTCCTGGTGTTGATTACTCTTTGTAGTTGATGCTATTGAGTGAACCATTGAATTATTATTTATGTTCAGATTGTTATATATCATTATTCCATCTCTGATCATGATCCATATGATGTCTTGTGAGTAGTTCGTTTTGTTCTTGAGGACATGGGAGAAGTCATGTTGTTAGTAGTGAAGTTGTGTTGAGAGAGATTCAATAGGTTGTTATTTAAGTTGTGGTATACTTCTTCTAATGGTGTCATGTGAACGTCGACTACATGACACTTCACCTATATGGGCCTAGGGGAATGCATTGTGTATTTGGCTACTAATCGTAGGGGTTGCCGGAGTGACAGAAACTTGAACTCCTGTTAGGAAACGATTGCACAAGGGACGTAAGGGTCTTAGAGTTTAAAGTCGTGGTTAGGTTTCTACCTTAATTACTTTCTTGTACTTACGGATGTTTGCAAGGGGTATAATCACAAGTATGTATTAGTCTTGGATGGGGCGGTACATTAGCACAGGTTCACCCACACAACACTTAGCAAGCTAGAGAAGATTAATCAACTATATGAAGCAAAAGCACTTGATAGTCTTCCCATGTGTCCTCGAGAACATTTGGTCATCTTAAGTAATACAATCGGCTTGTCCTTTGCTGCATAAAGGATTGGGCCACTTGCTGCATTCATTCCTACTTTCTTTATTTACTCATACTTTGTTTACTTGCTTTATCGAAAACCCCTAAAAATCTGTTTGCTAAGTATTTGCAGAGAATTCCTGATCCATACCACTAGACAGCACCTTCTGCTCCTCGTTGGATTCGACACTCTTACTTATCGAAAATACTGCGATACACCCCCTATACTTCTGGGTCATCAAGACTATTTTCTGGCGCCGTTGCCGGGGATTGAAGCGCTATTGGAGAGTGGAACTGGTAAAGGAAACTTCCACTGTGAGTATTGTTTACTTCTGCTAGTTGCTTTATTTTTGTTATGGATAATTCGCTGAGTTTCTTATTTGGTATTGCTACTACCACTGCTAAGGTAGTAGGTAAGCCACCACCTGCTGAGAATGATGTTTTCAAAATACCTACAAGAATTATTGATCGTGTTATGGATAACTACTATGTTGGGGATGGAACTGTCCATCCCGGTGATCATTTGCTCTTTATACACGAATTATGCGGGTTGTTCAAGTGTGCATGTATTACTACAGATCAAGTTAAGAAGAAGTTATTCTCATTATCACTGAAAGGAAGAGCTGAGGAATGGTATAAGCTACTAAAGAATGGTCATGCTCTGGAATGGGAGGAAATAGTACCTCTCTTTTATTCAAAGTTTTATCCTCCTAGTGAGATTCATAAAGATCGGAATCAAATATACAACTTTTGTCCTCTTGATGGAGAGAGTACAGCTCAAGCTTGGGGGAGATTGAAGTTACTAATGCTCAAATATCCCATTGATGAGCTCCCCAACAATATTATTATCAATAACTTCTATGCAAGGCTCCCTCTACATGATAAAGATTTATTGGATGCTTCTTGTGCTGGATCATTCACTCGCATGGAAGAAGAAGCTAAATGGGATCTTCTGGACCGTATTCAAGATAATGCTGAAGCTTGGGAGAATGACAAAGGTAGAAAGTCAGGTATAATTTATGATTATGAATGCATTGAATCTTTTATGGGAACTGATGAATTTCAAAATATTAAAAATACTTATGGTCTAGACTCTCAAGCTATTGCTTCTTATTTTAAGGCTTTTGCTTCCTATATAGAAGTGCCTAAAAAGAAGTGGAATAAGTATCATGAACCTTATAAAGATATTGCTAAGAGTGTTCCTGCAAGAAATACTGAAGTTGATACTGCTAATCATGTTTTACCTAAACCTTACATTGAGAAAATCCCTTTCCCAGTTAAGGTAAAGGAACATTCTATGATAGCTAGTATGGTTAATGAAAGTACACATAAAGCTGTTGAACCTGATAAACAAATGGTTGATGAACCTATTATAGCAAATGTGAAAGACTTTGTCACTAAATATGAAGAAGAGGGACACACTATCCTTTGTAAGGATACTTCTAATATTGTTTCACATAGTAGTGTTATGAGAGCTAGTATTCCTGTGTTTTCTAGAATAAGTGATCATTGTTACAATGGTCCTTGTGATAGCTATATTGTTAAGTTTATGCATGATACTGAAAGTTACTATGATAGAGGGAAAAGTGTTTTTATGCATCTCAATAATATCAAGTTTCCTCGTTTTATGCTGAAAGTTTCTATGCTACACTTCTTTTGCCTTCTTATGCAAGTAGCCTTTGGTTTCAGCAACTTGTTTGTTTACAAAATTCCCTTGCATATGAAGTGGGTTAGACTTAAATGTGTGTGTGTTTTTTCTTCTTAATGCTCTCTTTCACTTCAATTCATATCCCTATGAGAGCTCCTTCAAAATTATCATGCCCATCTTAATGGCAATAAAGAAAGAGCTTTATGGGAGACAACCCAATTTGTTTTTGCTTTCAGTTTGTTTTTGTTTCTTTGAGTCTTGGAAGTTATTACTTCGGTAATAACCTCTCCTTATCCGTTTTATTTGGTTTTTGTGTCAAGATCAACCTCTAATGAGAGAGAAGTAATATTTGGGAAGTTGCTGTCCCGAAACAGATTTTTGTGCTTCACCATAAAAATTCCTGAGAAATCTCTGTATGTCGGATTGAGCTGTAATTTTTTGTGCTACTTACCCAGGTTGTTATTTAACTTTCGTTAGTTCTGCACTTTTTTATTTGAGCAACATAAGATTTTCAAAAAAAATGATCTTTACCTGCTGGTCTATTTTGACAGATTTTGCCACTCTTGCATTTGCTTCTTTATTCGATTTCCTTTTTGAATTCTTTTTGGATCTTCGGAAGGAGTTGCTACAGTAGCTTATGTTTTGATGGTTTTCATTTGAAGTTGAACTCAAAAGGTTTTATCACTTCGCTTATACTAACGTTGCTAATGAGAACTGTGTGAAGTTTTGTGTGAAAGAAATTTCCAGGTTAGTGGAGATAATGGTGTAATAAGGAAGTGAAAGGTTTCAGGACTCACAATAAGTGTATGAAGATGAAGATATTGATGTTATTCAAGTGGTGCCTCTGGAAGAATCTACTATATACCAAATTCAGAGACCTGCAGAATCCGTTTTTAAATAGGTAACAGTTCTGGTAAGAAAAGTTCCGCGAAAATACTATCCAACTATATTTTTGCAGTTTTCAGCCAATAAGGAAAGTTACGAAGCGAAAAAGGGATGGAACCGAAGCCAGGGTGGCTCACACCACCCTGTGGCACGGGCCCACCCCTGACCACGCCACCAGGTGGTGAGTCCACCCCAGACTCCTCCTCCGACTCGTTTTCTCCCAGTACCTTCCTTTTGATATGAAACTTCATAATATATAACCCCCCAGATCCCCCGAGGTTTGTATATCGCGTTTTCGTCGTGTTTTCGCTTCGATCTGTTTCTGCCAGGACATACTCTTTGAAGGTTTTAGAAGCACAATCGTGTCCGCGAAGGATAAAGGGAAGGAGCCTATGGAGGAAGACCTCCAAGACCCCGGGAAGGAGAAGGAGATCAAAAGTGAAGACGAAGAGGAGCAAGGCCAACATCCACTCACCGGCACTACCATTACAAGCATTGGAGTGGTGACGGAACCTTCCAGGGTTAGAAGGACTGCGCGGATGCAGACTGGGGGAAAAGCTCCTCGTCACAGTTTGGCTCCACGGTCACTTCCTCCACACACCAAGAATCCTTTCCATACCCTTATCCATGAGCATCAATACCAGAATATGCCCAAAGGGAAATTACCCTCCAATTGGGATTTGCCTCGTTTTAGCCATGCAGGAAAACAAGACTTCAAGGAGGAAGAGTGGGGAAATAATAGCAAGAGCTGGAATTCTCAACACGACATGATCATGAGCCGCATTGAGCAAAAGTCACAGCTGATTCGTAATCTCACTTTCGAGATTGAGGACTTGGGGAAATTGGTCAAGAAGCTCATCGAGATGATACCACCACCACCAAAGGAGTAATTCGTCATCTGGTTTAGCATCCCCTTGGTTTGTTCCAAGCTTGGGGGAGTGCCACGGTATCACATCACTATCTTCTATCTTTTTACCTTTTTAGTAGAGTCATATCATGAATAGAGGAGTTATTATTTAGTATGGTTTGCATTATGGAAGTGTCCCCTCTCTCGTTAGATGTGTATCCCTTGGTGTGAGTTGCTGTTATGGAATATTAATGAGAAGTTCTATCATTTACTCTTTTGCATAGCTTATATTAGTTTTCAATTAGTGGTTATATGATTGATCTTGTTGTTAGTATTGGTATCACTTTGGGATCATTGAGTTAATTTAGTTGGTTTTGGCAAACCTGGCTTGGTCAGTAGCACACTATTTTTGAGAGTTGAATGAAAAAGATAAAAGTACTCTAAAGAAAAATTATTTCATCATGTTTCTTTCTTGATTTGCTCATAAGTCTAGTATTCTCTAGTTAAGATCTTTTGTGCTTCCAAGGAAGATTACATGTTTGTCTTTATCACTTGTATGTTTGTTTGTTTCCTTCAACTCTTATACTTGCTACCCAGCCTTGCTAGCCAAAAACCTGTACTGAGAGGGTATTCTTCTCGTGCATCCACCTCCTTTAAACCAAAAACCTTTGTCATTTGTGTCCACCATACCTACCTATTAGCATTATTGCTATTCCAAGTAAATTCTTGTTTTATCTACCTCCCAAATGAAACTTGTTATGTGAAAATTAGTGATTAAAGCTCTCACGAACTTGATGGCACACTTTATTTTCTTGCATCTAATAAACATGAACCATTGGGTCCTTCTCTGTTGCGTATATGCTTGCGCTTTATGAGTTGAAGTTAGCAGAACCATGCATCATGGGGACCGCTTTCAACACTTCATTGGTACTTGTACCTAGTTGATATCATGTTCTTTTGCTTATGGATCCCGGCGGTGTGAAATAAAAGTGGAACTTGTAAGATCATGGAGTTTATATGCGTGTTAGAGAAACGCCTGGGCCACTAGCCTAAGCCATGCCTAATCATGGTGGAAACTTGCAGCATAACTATAGTGAGCATTCTATGAAGCATCCTCAATAAAAACCTATGCAAATAGCAAATAAAAAGATCACTGAGATGCTCGCTGTCTGCTTGCCTTGTCATTTTGATTATGGGATAGCTCCTGTGTCATGTGCAAGGGGTACCCCGTTGGCGGTTCTCAATGATACGCATGTATTTACAATGACAAGAGCTTGCTCGTGACTGAAGTTGAGTAGCATGAGGATCAATACTCATAAGTAAGGGGCATGAGATTTCAACTTATAACTTGTCAAGCATATCCTCTTAGTTGTGTCACTTTAACCTTAACCACCAAAAGATGCCTATGATAGGGGCAATGAGAGCTGAAAGCTAGTAAGTATCATACTTTTTGGGAGCTCTTTATGAGACTTGCAATCCCTGCTTCCCTCTGCGAAGGGCCTTTCTTTTACTTTTTAGTTGAGTCAGTAAACCTACTCCCTTCTACCTCAGCAAGTATTTTGAGTTGATGTGTTTCATTCATTCATATGATGATTTATTCAATCATGTTTCTAATGTTCCTTGTTTTGCACATTGCTCTT
This sequence comes from Avena insularis, assembly GCA_023614405.1. Taxonomy (NCBI): domain Eukaryota; kingdom Viridiplantae; phylum Streptophyta; class Magnoliopsida; order Poales; family Poaceae; genus Avena; species Avena insularis. The sequence continues at coordinate 33,763,008 of CM042696.1, read as the reverse complement.
ATCTTGATGTTTACTACTTTGAAATCTATCATTGAAAATCAGTTATTTGTGAACTCTAGCAAATTATCAACTATTCTTCGACCAAGAGCTAAGTTTTCCATTGCCAATTATGATTTACTTTATGTATCTTTATTGTGTTTCCTTTACTCATTGCAAGTTGAGTTATATAATAGTGAGTTGTCTTCTATTATGATTTATGTATTTGATGAATGTGATGCTTCTTGTCCGTATTCTTTTATCGACTCTTCACTCCATAAACCTGAGGCCATGTTTATTGAGCTTAGTTTCGCTTGGGGACAAGCGAAGTCTAAGCTTGGGGGAGTTGATACGTCCATTTTGCATCACTATTCTATGTCTTAATTCACTATTATTCATTGATATATTTCATATTGAGAGGTGATACTTATGTTATTTCATCTATTTTTGCATGGTTGATTACTTTTGGAGCATGGACCGCTGCAGTTAGGATTCTGATGGAAAAGGTGCTGTTTGGAGGCAAAATTCAAGATCGTAAAAATCCGGAAAATATACGGAAAATCCTATTTTTCCGAAGACTAAGGATGCTGAAGGCGAGTGGAGGTGGGCCACAGGGGCCACACCACTGGCGCTGGCAGCCCCTAGGTCACCGGAGGTGGTGTGGCCACCCTAGCCCACTCCAGCCTCTCCCCTCTAGCGTATATCAACCTCCCGAAACCCTAAGACTCGGGGAGCGACCATAGAAAGATTCTGCCGCCTCTGCGGGGCGGAAAACACCAAGAGAGAAAGATCTCTCCGGTAGACAGATTTCTACCAGGGGAATTCTTTCCCGAAGAGGGGAGATCGTCGCCATCAACACCACCATCAAGCTGGACTTCATCGGGATCATCATCATCATCACCACCATCATCACCATCAGCACCCTCATCACCATCTCCATATTGCTGTAACAATTGAGTTGAATCTTGCATTAGTTCATAGGGGAAACTTTCCCGGTGTTGATTACTCTTTGTAGTTGATGCTATTGAGTGAACCATTGAATTATTGTTTACGTTCAGATTGTTATACATCATTATTCCATCTCTGATCATGATCCATATGATGTCTTGTGAGTAGTTCGTTTTGTTCTTGAGGACATGGGAGAAGTCATGTTGTTAGTAGTGGAGTTGTGTTGAGAGAGATTCAATAGATTGTTATTTAAGTTGTGGTGTACTTCTTGTAGTGGTGTCATGTGAACGTCGAATACATGACACTTCACCTATATGGACCTAGGGGAATGCATTGTGTATTTGGCTACTAATCGTAGGGGTTACCGGAGTGACAGAAACCTAAACCCCCGTTAGGAAACCATTGCACAAGGGACGTAAGGGTCTTAGAGTTTAAAGCTGTGGTTAGGTTTCTACCTTAATTACTTTCTTGTACTTATGGATGTTTGCAAGGGGTATAATCACAAGTATGTATTAGTCTTGGATGGGGCGGTACATTAGCACAGGTTCACCCACACAACACTTAGCAAGCTAGAGAAGATTAATCAACTATATGAAGCGAAAGCACTTGACAGTCTTCCCATGTGTCCTCGAGAACATTTGGTCATCTTAAGTAATACAACCGGCTTGTCCTTTGCTGCATAAAGGATTGGGCCACTTGCTGCATTCATTCCTACTGTCTTTATTTACTCGTACTTTGTTTACTTGCTTTATCGAAAACCCCTAAAAATCCATTTGCTAAGTATTTGCAGATAATTCCTGATCCATACCACTAGCCAGCACCTTCTGATCCTCGTTGGGTTCGACACTCTTACTTATCGAAAATACTGCGATACACCCCCTATACTTGTGGGTCATCAGCTGTCGGTACGAAATAAGGAGCTGGAACAAGAAATCGAGAATTTATAGTCAGAACTAAGTGACAGAATCAATGGGAGCTTGGTTGTTGGAACTACAAAGAAGCTTCAGGATAGTCACATGTTGCTGATTCATAATGCAGAAAAGGAGAGGGATCAGCTCAGGGAAGACAAGAAGAAGCTAGAGTACTGCATTGCGGATCTGTTGAAGGAACTGAGGAAGGCACATGAGGGTGAACAAGGACAGACTACAGAGGATAAAGGAAATTCGAGATGAATAATTTATGCTGTTCCAATGCCTGAAACTAGTTAACTGTAAGACTTGCAGTTGCGCTTTCTTAATTAAGCCAAACTCAATCCTCGAGCAAATTAATTTCAGACAAACACACATATCGTGCATAGAGTTAAGTTCACGTTTACAAACTCACCACTGTAGAGGATAAACCAGGAAGTTCAGTACTAAAAAGACATATATTGGGTTCAAGCGAGCCTGGCCCAGAGCTGCTTGTTTTCCTCGCTAAGATCGGCCAACTCCTTCAGTACTTTGTCGTGCGCCAGCCACAGGTTCCAGCGCTCCATCACGGATTCGAGAAGTTGGTCCATAACCATACGATTTTCCTTCAAGATTCCTTTCATGATCTCCATCTTCTTACTAGCCGAGGTGTGACCTTCCCTGTGAAGCTTCACCCAGCCGGCATTTACCTCCTTCAGTTCCTGGCACTTGTCAAAAAGGAACGCGACTTCAGCGTGCAGGTGGTAAAAGGCAAATTTTTGGGAATTCTGCTTCTCCCTTTGGATGGCTATCTTGTCATTTAGCTAGGTCGCCAGGTCATGGTTGGGATTTTGCCTCTTTCCCTGCAACAAAAATATATAGTATGGTTTGTTCAGTTCACCAGGACAAGCTGGTTAGTTTCGATAATTAACTGAATCGACTAGTGGCACTGTCATAATTTCAAGGAAGAAGCAATCTAGGACTAATTAACATTTTATGAATCGACTAGTGGCGCTGTCATAATTTCAATTTCAAAGACAAATAATGCTTATCTATAGTTTAGTGTGCTGTGGTTTTTTCCCATGTCACCAAATAGTAGTGGCAAACTCATAATGCAGAAACCCATGTCTAGATATAGAATGGAAAGAGCTCATAGTGTCCATTCATGAACATGAACACCTACACATGTACAGATAGATAAGGAGTTGCCCTAGGATTCTTATTGCACCCTATAATGGGAATCAGACTTGGGCATTGCTCCCTGAACCCTAAATATTACAAAAAGAGTGGAGCATGAACTGATATTCTTGCCCCCTCTAACGGGAATCCGACTTGGGAATTGCTCCGATACGCCTCCAGACAAGCCCTTAGCTCCTCGTTCTCTTTCCGAACACCATCGAGTACGGTGATCCCTCTGCTCATGTCCTCCTTCATCTCTTTCACTGTATCCAGGCAACGATTCCTATCATAATAGGCTCGGATGGCAGCCTTGGTTTCCTCGATGCATCCTGCAGGAGGGTGCACCTTTCCTCGAGATTCTTCTTCTCCTCCATGAGCTCGTTGATTATCTTGATGGCCTATTCTTGCCAGTTCAAGTTACGGTCGAGCACTTTATGTAGCCTCACGATGTCATGTGCAAAATCTAGCGAGATCTCCTTCTGCACAGATAATTCCGTGCATAGGCTCTCATTAGCTTGGGTGACGGAGCGTGCAAGCTCATGTTGGTTGTCAATCTTGGCACTGATCGCGGCCACCTTGTCACGGTACTCAGCCTTCGATCGCTGCATAATTCATGTTAATTGAAATATAAATTCTATAATTACACTCCAGGTTCCTGGTGAATACTAATAGAAATCAAAAAAATCCCCGTTGAATCTATGGACAACAGTGTTAAAAATGGACGTAGAGATCTATTCATAACCACGATAAACTAATCCTAATCACAAAAAATCCATATTGAATCTATGAACAACGATATTAAGGAAAGACCAAGAGATCTGGTCATAATCATGAAAACTAATACAACTCGCAAAAGAAAAAAAACCAATGCGGGGCGGACACGATCTAAGAAATCCACATCACAACTCAGAGAAATAATTGTGTGGAGATTTGCTACCTCGCTGAGACGTGGAATGGGACCGAACGAGTCCTGCAACGCCTCCGCCATGGTGGATGCTGGCTCCACGGCCGACATGTAATACATAGAAGAGGAAGAGCAAGAAGAAGAATTAAAACAAGAAGAAGCAGAATAAGATCATGATGGAGAAGGAGATGGAGAAGAAGTAGAATAAGAAGACCGTACCGGGAGGAGCCCTTGCCTGCTAGAACATTTGGCACCATTGTCGGGAGAGATTGGGCCTCAGTGAGAGGGGGCGCTTGAGGGGCTGGTAGAGCAAGAACTGACTCGTGGCGAGCTCTCTCCTTTTTCTCCGCGAGGATGGTTGACCGGCCTCTCCTCAGGGGAGCCATGGCTTGCAGGGGGAGGGAGGTGGCGGCAGGAGGAAGAAGATAGTGATTAGTGTGGGAGAAGAGTTAAAGGGTACATGACGTGGTCCGGTAGTACTACTACTATTATACAATACCACCGTGTACGATCTACCTTCTCAAAGAAGCCAGGGAGGCAGGGATAGGGAATCGATGGGACTTGAGTTAATTGTGATGGACAATTCAATGGTCTTCGGCGCCGCCTAAAATCCAGTACATAATAAGAGGAGTGCGAGCTTACCCTTAAAAAATGAGTGGAGCCGGGTGGTAATCACTAGCATCGGCGTGCACGTCCCGCGTGCGTGTGTCACGTGTTGATGGGGCAATGACGCGCGCAACTGCTACATGATCACGTCGGCACGAACTCCGTTGAACTCCATGTCGACAGGCACGCACGGGATATTTACGAGTCTAGAATATGCTGTGCCACTTTTGTTGTGATCAAATTATGTTCAGTACGCAAGATATTACATTTTTAATAATTGACAAATGCATGCGTGTACACGACGCATGAAACCGCTGCTCGTCCCTTGATCAGATCAACACCCAACTCTGTGTACCTGCCATTGCTCATTCCGAACAACTTCCTCGAGCACGATGACCCCTCGCCATGGCAATGGCAGGTCCAAGAAATCCACTAACCGTCCTACGTCCCCTGATCTTCCCAGCATCGTTCGCGCTTGTGAGTCACCTACTGAGGCAGGACATCGTGTCTGCCGCGCCAGGATCCATCGACATCGGCACTCGAGGACACCACAACATCGAAGCTCGTACCGGCCATGCAGGAGGAGTGTGGGGGTACCTGCAGCGACGGACGAGCGCAAAGCAGCAGCCAGGACGGGGGCGCGTGTTGCACCGGCGAGTACAGATAAGAAGAGGAACAAGAAGAAGACTAGGAAGAAGAGAGGAGACAACTATTTGGATGAGTCCGACTCGGCCAACGAGGAGGCATTCATCGATAAGTTGAAGGCAGAAGCAGAGGAGAGTGACATGGACCCGTGGGACTACGAAGAGGAGGAGGACTCCGATGAGGAGATAGTGCGCTTATACGAAGAAGGGGCGGTGTCGAGTCATCAGAGGAGGACACCGACGACGGCGATGGCAAGGACCATGGCGTTGACAAAGACGACGACGAACCGGAATACGAAGACGAGAGCTTCTTCGAAATATGATCATTTATTTTATTTATTTTTTGAGATGGATTTTCACTTGTTTATGTAGGTAAAGTATCGGTGGCACGGATAGACCCTGCATAAAAAAGTGGAGAAGGGAGGGGTTTTCCTGCCTGTTGGATCACAGATGATCAACAGTTGGTGGGCATGATCCGCGTGACATCTGTGTCAGCCAATCAGGGTGTAGCACCCAGAGTGAGCACACGTTTGGGCTTTTGTGAGATTTGTGACCGAGAGAGAGGGCAAAACTGAGTAGTATAAAAAAACAAGGGCAAGACAGAATAAGGGATTCAAATAGAAAATAGAAAGAGTAGGCATGTGTGTTCCTTTAAGAAATGGAAAATACACATTTCGTATTAAACCACATGGATTAACCAATGTCATTTGCATGTTGTCTTCTTTTCATAAACCACGACTAGAGTCATTGCATGTGTGTTCTTTTCATAAACCACCACCACTGTCATCTGCATGTGTGTTCTTTTCATAAACCACTACCAGTGTCATCTGCATTGTATCATTTTCATAAACCACATGGATCCACTGATGCCACTCCTGCATTTGGTGTTATTTTCATAAACCACATTGATCCACTAGATGTCATTGCATGTGTGTTCTTCACAGAAAACACATGGATCCACTGATGCCACTCTAGCATGTGGTGTTCTTCTCATAAACCACATGGATCCACTAGATGTCATTGCATGTGTGTTCTTCTCATAAACCACCTGGATCCACCAGAGTCACTACATGTGGTATTCTTCTCATAAACCGCATTGATCCACTAGAGTTCATTGCATGTGTGTGTGTCAGTGTGCATCACTGTGGTTTTTGAAAAGAACACATGCAATGATGCCACTCCAGCATGTGGTGTTTTTTCATAAACCACATGGATCCACCAGTTTTCATTGCATGTCTTTGCATGTGTGTTCTTTTCATAAACCACCACTAGTGTCATTGCATGTATGTCCTTTTCATAAACCACCACTAGAGTCATTGCATGTGTGTCCTTTTCATAAACCATCACCTGGATCCATTGCATGTCATTGCATGTGTGTCCTTTTCATAAACCACAAGTAGAGTCATTGCATGGATGTTCTTTTCATAAACCACCACTTGGATCCACCAGAGTCATTGCATGTGTGTCCTTTTCATAAACCACAACTAGAGTCATTGCATGTTTGTTCTTTTCATAAACCACCACTTGGATCCATTGCATGTCTTTGCATGTGTGTCCTTTTCATAAACCACAACTAGAGTCATTGCATGTTTGTTCTTTTCATAAATCACCTGGATCCACCAGAGTCACTGCATGTGTGTTCTTTTCATAAACCACCACTAGTGTCATTCCATGTGTGTCCTTTTCATAAACCACAACTAGAGTCATTGCATGTTTGTTCTCTTCATAAACCACCACCTGGATCCACTACATGTCATTGCATGTGTGTCCTTTTCATAAACCACCACTAGAGTCATTGCATGTTTGTTCTTTTCATAAACAACAACTAGAGTCATTGCATGTGTGCCCTTTTCATAACCCACCACTAGAGTCATTGCATGTGTGTCCTTTTCATAAACCATAACTAGAGTCATTACATGTTTGTTCTTTTCATAAACCACCACTTTGATCCACCAGAGTCATTGCATGTGTGTCCTTTTCATAAACCACAACTAGAGTCATTGCATGTTTGTTCTTTTCATAAACCACCTAGATCCACCAGAGTCACTTCATGTGTGTCCTTTTCATAAACCACCACTAGAGTCATTGCATGTGTGTGTGTCATTGTGCATCACTTTGGTTTTTGAAAAGAACACATGCAATGATGCCACTCTAGCATGTGGTGTTCTTTTCATAAACCACATGGATCCACCAGTTGTTATTGCATGTTTGTTCTTCTCATAAACCACATGGATCCACCTGTGTCACTGCATGTCTTTGCATGTGTGTTCTTTTCATAAACCACCACTAGTGTCATTGCATGTGTGTCCTTTTCATAAACCACAACTAGAGTCATTGCATGTTTGTTCTTTTCATAAACCACCACTTGGATCCACTGCATGTCATTACATTTGTGTCCTTTTCATAAACCACAACTAGAGTCATTGCATGTTTGTTCTTTTCATAAACCACCACTTGGATCCACCAGAGTCATTGCATGTGTGTCCTTTTCGTAAACCACAACAAGAGTTATTGCATGTTTGTTGTTTTCATAAACCACCTGGATCCACCAGAGTCACTACATGTGTGTCCTTTTCAAAAACCACCACTACAGTCATTGCATGTGTGTGCGTGTGTTAGTGTGCATCACTATGGTTTTTGAAAATAACACATGCAATGATGCCACTCCAGCATGTGGTGTTCTTTTCATAAACCACATGGATCCACTAGTTATCATTGCATGTCTGTCCTTCTCATAAACCACATGGATCCACCAGTATCATTGCATGTCTTTGCATGTATGTTCTTTTCATAAACCACCATTAGTGTCATTGCATGTGTGTCCATTTCATAAACCACAGCTAGAGTCATTGCATGTTTGTTCTTTTCATAAACCACCACCTAGATCCAGGAGAGTCACTACATGTTTGTCCTTTTCATAAACCACCACTAGAGTCATTGCATGTGTGTCCTTTTCATAAACCAGCACCTAGATCCATTGCATGTCATTGCATGTGTGTCCTTTTCATAAACCACAACTAGAGTCATTGCATGTTTGTTCTTTTCATAAACCACCACTTGGATCCACCAGAGTCATTGCATGTGTGTCCTTTTCATAAACCACAACTAGAGTCATTGCATGTGTGTGTGTGTTTGTCAGTGTGCATCACTTTGGTTTTTGAATAGAACACATGAAATGATGCCACTCCAGCATATGGTGTTATTTTCATAAACGACATGGATCCACCAGTTGTCATTGCATGTGTGTCCTTCTCATAAACCACATTGATCCACCAGTGTCATTGCATGTCTTTGCATGTGTGCTCTTTTCATAAACCACCACTAGTGTCATTGCATGTGTGTCCTTTTCATAAACCACAACTAGAGTCATTGCATGTTTGTTCTTTTCATAAACCACCACCTGGATCCACTGCATGTCATTGCATATGTGTCCTTTTCATAAACCACAACTAGAGTCATTGCATGTTTGTTCTTTTCATAAACCACTTGGATCCACCAGTGTCATCGCATGTTTGCAGAAGCCTTCAGAACCACCAGGACCCGGAGTATCAAGTTTCTCAAGATCCAGTGGAGCAACCATACTGAAGAAGAAGCTACTTGGGAGCGAGAAGCTTACATTAGTACTGAGTTTCCAAATCTCTTTAGTTCCTAGTTTTTCTTAAATCTCGGGACGAGATTTTGTTTAAGGAGGGAAGGTTTGTAACACCCCAAAAATATTAATCAAGATTATCAAGTTCAAATCACCCAAGTTTAGGGTTAACAAAAACTTTTATTATTAAATCTAATATGAGTGTATGTGTGAATTGCATTAGTGTATGAATTGCCATGTTTGATTGCTACAAATGATAAGGAATGGTTTAAAGATGAATACTACATCATATAGGCCATTTACAAACAAAAGCAAAAGAAAATAAATTCAAATATGAATCATATGATCAAATGGTCATTTTGGCCAAACTTATCCACTAGACCACTTTGAGTGTTTCTAGTCAAAGATTTCTAATATAAACTTTCTCAATTCTTTTCACCCCTTGCTAGACCCTCTGTCCACCCCTCGACCGCAGGCACGCCATGGACCAGCCGCGATCGCCGTGCCCACTTCTCTGTCTGCCATGCCGAGAGAGAGCTAGAGCGCCGTAGCCAACACACGCACATACGCCGTGCCTTGCCCTCTCCGCGCGTGCCCGCACTCGCTGTGACCCTAGCTACCCCCCCAGATATGCCTGTTCACCGTTTCGTGGACCATAGCCCCTGTGCGCCATCTCGAACGCCGCTGTTCCCATGCGGAGCACCGACCATTCTCGATCGCCCCTTGCCGCGCCATCACTCGCACGACGATCGCCCTGAAGCACCACGTCGACCCCTACCCCCAGCCATGCCGCTAGCCCCCTGTATCGACGTCGCCGACAAGCCCGAGCCATCCCGCTCTGTCCCTCTCGTCGGTGTATAAATCGAGGCCACCCTAGCCCCAATTCGCCACACCATCTCACTCCCCTCTCTCTCTGACACCTCCCACACCTCTCCCTGGAGCAAGGAGAGCACCACATCATCGGAATTTCACCGGAGCCCGCCGCTGCAGAGGAGAAGAGGAACCCGGAGCTAGGAGCCGCCCCAGGAGCCGCTGTGACCACCATTCGAACCGCCGTCATCTACAACCTCATTCGCCCCCTTCACCGACCTTAGCTGGAGCCTAGGTGACCCCCCATGTACCCCCACCGTCACGTTAGGGTTCGTTCCTCGCCCGAGCTGTTCGCCAGAGACGATGAACCACAGCTATAGATCCTAGTCTAATCACACGACCCAGTTTGAAACTTACTGTTTCGGTTAGAATAAGCCATTGACCAGTAGGACCCGCCTGTCAGCAGCCCGCTACGCCGCGCTGTGCAGATTAGACCGGCCCATTTAGTTTCCCGTGCAGAGCCCATCGATTCAAATAGATTTTTCCCATTTTAGTTAAAACTAGATTCTATCAATAGATTCAAAAATCGATTCACTGAACCAAATTGCATGATTCCAATTTTGTTAGAATGGTATTCAAAATATCTTTCCAAGCTCGTTGGATTCAAATCATTTGAAATTATAGATCACCTATACCAAAAATAACAAGACAGAGGCTTTTGCCACTTTAAACATTTTTCAAAAATCAACCATGAATGCTTTTGAGTTGATCCCAACTCTCAAAAATCACATTTGACAAGATCTATCTGAATATGTAAAAATATGTAGGTTTATATGCAGTGACATTAGACTAGTACGAAAAGAATGCTACATAGGCATTTCTAGTCACTTTAATTGTATTAAATAGTAATATTTTAACTTTATAAAATATGGCCACCACTTTAAATCACATTCCCAAGTATTAGAATATGTGGTGATGACATGTGTCAACATGATCCATATTTTAATTGGAGAATATTAAATCTTAAGTATTTTCAATGAGTAGAAATTACTTTTCCAAAATAAGATAAATAAGACTAGGTCTTTATTTCATGTGATGTTTGTGATGATGCTAGGATAATCAAGTGTGAGCCTTAATGTGCTAAATAGAAGTGGTTAAGTATTGTTGGGTGATTGTGTACCTCGTATTCATTTATAGACGATAGTACCGACCCAGGATACGAGGAGGAGGAGTACTACTAAGAAGAAGAAGAAAACTTGAACCACTTCACTACTCAAGGCAAGCCATCACTAATTGCAAGCTAGAACTATGCAAGCTAACACTTGCAAACTTGATAACCTATGCAAGATGCATTAGGCATGCTTTGGTTATGCAACCTTGATTATACCAATCCCAATTTGTACTTGCAAGCTTTATTCTTTTACTTTTACTAGAGTTCTTTACTTTTAGTTAGTGAATTGTGAGTATTGGAAAAATAGGATAGATACCATAAAGAGTATAAAACTAGGCCTAAGTAGTTATACTTAGATGTCATCAAAATTCATAAAACTAGAGTTGGATAGTTACACTTGATTAGCACCCCTCATTAGTGAATACCCTCAACTTTAGTGGCTAGTGCTAAGCATAAAAGTTGATCACTCTAGATGGGAATACTTGGTGAAAATGATTATGAAAACCTTGGAATGATGATTCATTCTATTGAAATTTTTTGACATGTGTTATGGACACAAAATGATTTGATGATGAAACTGTTGAGGCATGAGCCTTAGCCCTTTATAAAAACTGATGGTTGGGTTCATATGCGATACCATTCCAATTTTACCGTACAACCACAATACCCGAATTGGGTAGGGCTTAATTGGAAGTTTATATGCCTTAGTATGGGTTCCCTCACGGAAAGAGGTTAAGCTGAGGCTACCTCGTGAATGTGAATGTCCACCTATGCAGTGCCCAGGATGGCAGATGGCCATGGTTGGGAGGCCAAGCTCATAGGGGAGGTGCCTATACTAGAGTGTGTAATTGAAAGGTTATGATTGATTACCCGCATACTAAGTATGATGATTCAGGGTTATCCCTGATGGATGTATCGAATTTTGTGGTGAAAGTGTACCACCTCTACAGAGTGTCAAACTAATCGAATAGCTGCGTCCGTGGTCATGGACAGTTGGAGTGGCCATACTATTCCGTTGTCAGATGTTTTCAAAATGACATGTGAATTGAACTATGACCTTGACTTGACCACAACAGGATTGTGGATATGAAACTAGGTTCCCGCTTAAGTGATTAAATTAGATTCCTTACTTTTGAACTCCTTATGAAATAAACCTGGCTTTTTTGCAAATAAACTTAGAGATTAAGATTCCTACTAGAACTACCTTACTTGTTAGTGATAGTTTGCGAGTACTTAAAGAGTAATCATGGCTTTGTCCCTGGTTATTCCCATGGCCAGACTATGAGGAGGACTACCAAGAAGATGGACAGCAGGAGGTCTATGACAACTAGGATCATCTCCCATCACCAGCATTGCATCTGACCCTGAAGATGGAGCCCTTACTTCGTTTACTTTCCACTGCTTTAATTGTATTAAGACTGGATCATGAGATCCTTTATTTGTAAGACCTTTATTATGGTTTGTAATGGATGATGTACTGTGGTACCAATTCTATTATGTCTCACAAAAATGGTAATCATGGGATTGCAATGTATGGCATAACAGGCATCTAGGATTAAAAATCTGGGTGTTGACAAGTTTGTATCAGAGCCAGGTTGACCATAGGAGACCCTAGTTAGAATGGACGTCTAAACAAAAACCTAGTTTCAAAACAAAAGAAGAGATTATTTATGAAAACCTATTCCCACTCTTATCCTTGAGATTCTTTCAAAAAAATTCATGTTCCTCAAAAATTCTTGCAATCCTACATAAAATTTGACACACTTGATTACCCCACTAACTTGCTCACCCTAAATTCTTATAGATGGAGGTAAAGTATAGCAAGTTCTACCAGCTGGGCAACGGAGGCCACCTGATCTTTGAGAGGGATCTAGATGCACTCGCAGAGTATCTTGAGCGCCTGCACCTGGAATTCTTCGAGGCCCAACTCAATGATCAACAAGGAGGAGAACTGAAGTGGTTGATAGTTGCAGATCTTAGAGGCAAGATGGAAGCACCCACCTCGGAGAAGATGCAATTTAGCATTCAGGAGAATAACTGGCTAGATGGATTAGCCAGGGTTATGCAAGAAGCTCTTGCCCGTCTGTGTGGACAAAACATCAACCATATCATTGGAACTCGCTTTGCTCACTATGCAAGGCGTGATTCTATGGGAATGCCCTTAGAGATGCCAGGACACCAGGAGTTGAAGCATCAAGTGGATAATCTCGACTTCATGCTGTATGATAGATAGAAGGAGTTGGACAACGCTCGTGCCTACACCAACCATAACCATGCCATTGTAGTCAAGAAGGACCAGACCCTTGACATCCTCGCCAAGGAGCGCCAATCACTTCATCGTCAGCGTGACAAGAAGGATCACACCATTGATCGTCTTTGCAATAAGGTGGCCACTCTTGAGAAGACCATCCGTGAATAGGAGATCCAGCTTGAAGCGAAGGAGGAGGAAGGTGAAGATATCCGTTGAGATCTCTACTCTTCCCTTAGTGATGATGACGACTACCTGGAGGACGATGCCATGGAGTTCCACAATGATGATGATTCCACCTTCATTGATGATGATTTGATGCACTTGAGCACTACCGTAGGAGTGAATTGTACCCAGTCCCACTGTATCGTAGTTCCACGGAACGGTTCTTAAAACCATCTATTTTCTATTTGTGTTGTGGTGTGTGTTTGTATTGTGTGCTTTGAATGAATGAATGAGAGGAAGTAGCTAGTTTGCAAAACCCGAGTCAAACTCAAAGTTTAAAGCTTTTGAAAACAAAACCATGAACCTTAGAGATTTCCCTCTTATCTCATTATCTATCTCAATCTTCAGATGACTCACGAAAATCCCGGATGAAGCAGTTCATCTCAGGACCCAATGCTGCAGATTCTGCAAATGCTAGTTTCTGACCGTGAAGCTAGTAGAGCTGAACGTCAAGCCAACTTAGCCACTCTTCAATAGATAGCTCAGATGGCCCACAATAATCAAGGTCACGGAAACCAGGATAACCATGGATCCAAGCTCAAGAACTTTCAAAACACCAATCCCCCTATATTTAATAAGTCTGAAGAGCCCTTAGATGCTGATGACTCACTGCAAACCATGGAGAACAACTTAGAGGTCACAGGAGTTGAGGCCAATGAAAAAGTCCTGTTTGCCACCCATTATCTGGGAGGTGATGTAAGAGCCTGGTGGAATAGCACCCCTACCATGAATGGAGGTCAGATGATGACATGGGATGAGTTCAAAATCAAGTTCAGCCGGACCCATGTGCCCCCAGATCTGATTAAGAGGATGATGGATGAGTTTAGAGATTTGAAGCAAGGAAGGATGACTGTGGTGGAATACCATGAAAAATTCTTATCTTTAGCTAGATATGCCCCTAACAAGATTGACACAGGAGCAAAGAAGAAAGAGAGATTCCTGAACGGACTGCATGATGAGATGCAAACCGTTCTAGTAAACATTCCCTTTGATGATCTTGAAGCTCTAGTGGACTCTACCATTCAGATGGAAGGGAAGATAAACCAAGCCAATGAGAATCACAAGCGCAGGATGATGCACTAGCCTGGATCCCACAATACCCAGTAGTATCACCCCAACCTGTCTGCAGGATATGCCCCAAGAAACAACAGACCCCCTATGTCCCGTACAAATTATCCCAATCGTAGCGGAGGAAACTTGAGGTCTGGAGGAAACCACAACAATAACCCCGACAACTCCAATAACTTCAACCGTGCACCGCCCAAGTCCAACAACAACAACAACAATAATGCCCCAAGGACTGGAAGTAATGTTGTGCCTATTGCAAGAAAAGACAAGTCCTTGATTACTTACTTTGAATGCGGAGTCAAGGGTCACTACTCCAACGAGTTCCCCAAGAAGCTTGAAGCAACCACCAATGTGAATGCACCCGCTCAGTAGCAACACCATGTTCAGCCTGGAAAGAGATTTTCCCTAGGGAACTCGCTCAACTGCAATGGCCGTCTGTTCCACATGAATGCTGAAGAAGCTCAGGAAGCGCCAGATGTCGTGCTAGGTATGTTTTCTGTTAACTCAGTACTTGCAAGAGTGTTGTTTGATTCTAGAGCATCACACTCGTTTGTTACAGAAGAATTTGCATGCACTAGTAAGATTCAACCAACAAAATTGAAGCATGTTATGATAGTTCAAATACCTGGTTCAACCACCAAAGCTAGAAAAATTTGCAAGGTTGTACCTATAAGAATCCATGGGATAGATTTTTATGCTAATCTAATAGTACTTGGAACCAAAGGTTTGGAAGTAGTACTAGGAATGGATTGGATGTCGACACATAAAGGATTAATCGACTGTGCCAAGAAAGCCATAACCATGACCAGTAGCACTGGAGTATCAGTAGAGCATGTATCTGAGACACTGCCCCGTCAATTCAAATGAAACAAGAGTCTAGCCCAACCAACCCTAGACCAAGTCAGAGTAGTCTGTGAATACCCCGACGTGTTCCTAGATGAATTGCCCGGTATGCCTCCAGATCAGGATATCGAGTTCATCATTGAACTAGTTCCTAGAACTGAACCCATAGCTCAGAGACCTTATAGTATGAACCCATATGAATTAGTGGAGTAACTTGATGCTATGCTGCAGAAAGGTCTGATTCAACCAAGTGCGTCGCCATGGAGATCACCTGTTTTGTTTGTGGATAAGAAAGATGGAGGTAACCGTTTGTGTATGGATTACAGGAAGGTGAATGATGTCACCATCAAGAACAAGTACCCACTACCGAAGATAGAGGATCTGTTTGACCAGTTGACTGGTGCCAGAGTATTCTCTAAGATTGATCTTAGAACTGGTTATCATCAACTCAAGATTCGTGCAATGGATATTCCAAAGACCGCCTTTACCACCAGATATGGATTATATGAGTACACTGTCATGTCTTTTGGATTAACCAATGCCCCCACTTATTTCATGAATCTCATGAATAAGATTTTTATGAACTTCCTAGATAAGTTTGTCGTTGTTTTTATCGATGATATTCTGATCTATTCCAAGTTAGAAGAAGACCATGAGCTACACCTGAGAACCATCCTTGAAACCCTTAGAGAACATCAGTTGTATGCCAAGTTTAGCAAATGTGAGTTCTGGTTAAAGGAAGTAGGATTCCTAGGACATATCGTGTCGGCAGGAGGAGTTGCTATCGATCCCACCAAGATTAAAGATGTTGAAGAATGGAAAACCCCAACCACTCAAACCCAAGTCTGCGCATTTCTCGGATTAGCGGGATATTACCGCAAGTTCGTAGAAGGATTTTCGAGCATCGGACCAATGACCTAGCTATTGAACAAAGATCAGAAGTTTGAATGGACGGATAAATGTGAAGCAGGTTTTCAAGAGCTCGAGAAGAGATTTATTTCAGCCCCAATTTTGATTATGCCGGATATCAAGAAGCCTTTTGATGTGTATTGTGATGCATCCAAGATTGGTGTCGGATGTGTGTTGATGCAAGAACGCAAAGTCATATCATATCTGTATAGACAACTGAACCAACATGAGCAAAACTACCCTACCCATGACTTAGAATTGGCAGCCGTAGTTTTAGCTTTGAAGACATGGCGTCATTACCTTATGGGTAACGGCTGTGAGATTTATTCGGATCACAAGAGTATGAAGTATATTTTCACCAGAAGGAGCTGAATATGAGGCAAAGGAGATGGATACAGTTAATCAAGGATTATGACCTTGACATTGAAGGAAATATGCCCTGAGAGGCAATAATAAAGTTATTATTATGTATTCCTTGTATATGATAGATGTTTATTTTGCATGCTATAATTGTATTGATAGGAAACATCAATACATGTGTGTTTAATAAACAAAAGGGTTCCTAGTTATGCCTCTCTTATAGACTAGCTTGTTGATTAACAAGATGATCAAAGTTTCCTGATCATGGACATTGGATGTTGTTAATAACAAGGTCACAGCATTTATGAAATGATGTGATGAACATTCATCCGAAGTATAGCATTACGATAAAGTCATTATGTTTATATTGCTATAACATCATACAAAGTAGTCTTAGTCCTTAGACCATGAGATCATGTTAATTGCTAATGCCGGAAGAGTATCTTGATAACATCAAACGTCACACCGTAACAGGGTGACCATAAAGGTGGGTTCAGTGCTATGAAGGTGTTATGTTGAGGCTCATGGATCAAGAGTGGAATTTGTCAATCCCGATGACGGATAGATATACTCTGGGCCCTCTCGGTGATATTACATTAAGATAGCTTGCAAGCAAGCGATGTGATCACTAGAATGTTATATCATGGGAACGAGAAAAGAGTGCATGTCGGTAACGAGATCAAACTAGTTATTTGGATACCGATGATCGAATCTCGGACATGTATTATATCATGAGACAAAGGGATTAAATTGCTGACGTTAAAGGTTCTCACGATCACAGAAGTCATCGTTGAATATGCAGGAGTCCGTATGGATCTCCAGGTCCCGCTTCTGATTATTGATCTGAGAGGAGTCTCAATCATGTCTGCATTATTCGCGAACCGTAGGGTAACACACTTAAGGGTTGCCGGACACCATTTAGGAGCACATATGTTCCAGACAAAAGGTTTGCAAAGCGCAGGAAATGTTTCGATAGAAACCGGAATTGTTTCGGGTGAAATTGCAGAAAGTGGTTCTGCATGTGATATTGAAATATTGCAAGGGCTTTTATGTGAATGTTTGTTAATTAAAGTAATTAACAAAATTCTGAATAAAATAAATAAAAGAGTTTTATTAATTGAGAGTACTCAGCATACTCTCAGAACACTCACCAAAATTTTGATGGGTCTGCAGCATAGAAAACAAAAAAAATCCTATGATGAGAACTATACGCCAAGATCTATCTACGAGATACAGAGCAACGGGTGGACATACATCCATGGAGAACTTACCCTCGAAGACAACGAGTTTTGTTAACGAGTAGGATCTCGTGGTTGATGTAGTCGTACGCTTGCCGATCTCAAGATCGTGTGGAAGTCCGAGCGCCGCAAATCAGCAGCGCATCCGTCCTCGCACACACGTTCAAGCCACCGGACAACCTCCACCTCCTCGCTCCAGCGAATCAGCGAAGCAAAGAACTCCTTCCACGCAAGGCCACTGGGAACATGTATCTCGCTAATCCGAGACCATGGGAAATATCTAGAGGGGAGAGAGATCCTTCACGAGGAGGTGTGGTTTGTGAGAGGGAGAGGGGGCTTTATATAGGAGGGAGGAGACCCTCCCTCCCATAGCCGGCGCATGAAGGGGGGGACTCCTCCCCTCCTTCATTCATGTGGTGAACCTCCACTCACATAAACATGGCCTCCACCCAAAATCCCACTCACATGTATTTAATTTCACCAAATTAAATGCAACTCTCAATTAATAAAACTCTTTTATTTATTTTATTCAGAATTTTGTTAATTACTTTAATTAACAAACATTCACATAAAACCCCTTGCAACATTTCAATATCACATGCAGAACCACTTTCTGCAATTTCACCCGAACAATTCCTTTCTATCGAACAATTCCAGCTTTCTATCGAAACATTTCACGCTTTGCAAACCTTTGTCTGAACATATGTGCTCCTAAATGGTGTCCGAAACCCTTAAGTGTGTCACCCTATGGTTCGCGAATAATGCGTATACATGATTGAGACTCCTCTCATCAATAATCGAAGCGGGACACGGAGATCCATACTGACTCCTGCATATTCAACGATGACTTCTATGATCGTGAGAACCTTTAACGTTAGCAATTTAATCCCTTTGTCTCATGATATAATACATGTCCGGGATTCGATCATCGGTATCCAAATACCTAATTTGATCTCGTTACCGACATGCACTCTTTTCTCGTTCCCGTGATATAACATTCTAGTGATCATATCACTTGCTTGCAAGCTATCTTAATGTGATATCACCGAGAGGGCCCAGAGTATATCTATCCGTCATCGGGATTGACAAATTCCACTCTTGATCCATGAGCCTCAACATAACACCTTCATAGCACTGAACCCACCTTTATGGTCACCGTTACGGTGTGACGTTTGATGTTATCAAGATACTCTTCCGTGTTAGCAATTAACATGATCTCATGGTCTAAGGACTAAGACTACTTTGTATGATGTTATAGCAATATAAACATAATGACTTGATCGTAATGCTATACTTCGGATGAATGTTCATCACATCATTTCACAAATGCTGTGACCTTGTTATTAACAACATCCAATGTCCATGATCAGGAAACTTTGATCATCTTGTTAATCAACAAGCTAGTCTATAAGAGAGGCATAACTAGGAAGCCTTTTTTGTTTATTAAACACACATGTATTGATGTTTCCTATCAATACAATTATAGCATGCAAAATAAACATCTATCATATACAAGGAATACATAATAACAACTTTATTATTGCCTCTCAGGGCATATTTCCTTCAGTCTCCCACTTGCACTAGAGATAATAATCTAGTTTATATAGTGATAAATCTAACACCCATGGAGTTTTGGTGTTGATCATGTTTTGCCCTAGGGAGTACTTTAGTCAACGGATCTGCTACATTCAGGTCCGTGTGCACTTTACAAATCTTTATATCTCCATCCTTGACATGCTCATGGATGGAGTGAAACCGCGCTTAATATGCTTGGAATTCTTAGAGACCTTGGTTCCTTGGCTATTATGGCTCCATTGTTGTCACAATAGATCACCATCGGGTCCAACGACTGGGAACCACACCCAGTTCGTAATGAACTCTTTCATCCAAACCGCTTCTCGCTACCGCTCAAGCAAAGAACATATTCCGCCTCGTCGTTGATCCAGCCACCACAGGTTGTTTGGAGCTCCTCCAACTAATCTTTGCTCCGTTCAAGAGAAATACGTATCCGGATTGAGACTTAGAGTCATTCGGATCAGTGTTAAAGCTAGCATCGACATAACACTTAGCGACTAGCTCTTCTTCACCTCCGTATACAAGAAACATATCCTTAGTTCTTCTCAAGTACTTAAGGATATTCTTGACCGCTATCCAGTGTTCCGAACCTGGATCAGATTGGTACCTACTAGTCAAACTAATAGCATGTGCCACATCCGGTCTTGTACATAGCATGGCATACATTATAGAGCCTATGGCTGAGGCATAGGGGATCTTATCCATTATCTCCCTTTATTTCGCCTTAGCCGGACTTTGAGTCTTACTCAATGTCTTGCCTTGCAACATAGGTAAGTACCCCTTCTTACTTCCGTCCATATTAAACTTCTTTAATATCTTATCAAGGTATGTACTCTGCGATAGACCAATTAGGCGTCTTGATCTATCTCTATAGATTTTAATGCCTAATATATATGAAGCTTCACCAAGGTCCTTCATCGAAAATTTGTTGTTTAGATAACTTTTAACACTGTTTAAAAGATCTATATCATTTCCAATCAATAATATGTCATCCACATATAATATCAGAAATGCCACATTGCTCCCACTCACTTTCTTGTAAATACAAGCCTCTCCATAAGTTTGGACAAATCCAAACTCTTTGATCACCTCATCAAAGCGGAGATTCCAACTCCGGGATGCTTGCTTCAGTCCATAGATGGATCGCTGAAGTTTGCACACCTTATCAGCATCCTTAGGATCGACAAAACCCTTAGGTTGTATCATATACAACTCTTCTTCAATATTACCATTGAGGAATGCAGTTTTGACATCCATCTGCCATATTTCATAATCGAAATATGCAGCAATTGCTAACATAATCCTAACCGACTTAAGCATCGCTACGGGAGAGAATGTCTCATCGTAGTCAACTCCTTGAATTTGTCGAAACCCCTTTGCAACAAGTCGAGCCTTATAGATGGTTACATTACCATCAGCATCAGTTTTTCTTTTGAAAATCCATTTATTCTCAACGGCCTTTCGATCGTGAGGTAAGTCTACCAAGGTCCCAACCTGGTTTTCGTACATGGATTCCATCTCGGATTTCATGGCTTCTAGCCATTTGTTGGAATCAGGGCTCATCATCGCTTCTTCATACGTCGCAGGGTCATCTATTTCATCAATCATGAAATTCATAACAGGATTGCCGTACAGTTCAGGAGATGCACGTCTCCTGCTTGACCTGCGAGGTTCGGTAGTGTCCTCTTTCGGAGTTTCATGATCAATATCATTAGCTCTCTCTTCATTAGGTGAAGTCAACTCCGAAACAACTTCCGGTGATGCGCTACTCGCCATTTCATGAAGAGAAGGTTCAATAACCTCTTCGAGTTCTACCTTCCGACTACTCACACCTTTCGCGAGAAACTCCTTCTCAAGAAAGGATCCATTCTTGGAAACAAAGACCTCGCCCTCGGATCTGTGATAGAAGGTATACCCAATCGTTTCATTAGGGTATCCTATGAAGACGCATTTTTCCGCTTTGGGTTCGACTTTATCCGGTTGAAGTTTCTTCACATAAACATCGCATCCCCAAACTTTAAGAAATGACAGCTTAGGTTTGTTTCCAAACCATAATTCATATGGTGTCTTTTCAACGGATTTAGATGGTGCCCTATTTAAAAGTGAATGCAGCGGTTTCCAGTGCATAACCCCAAAATGACAGTGGCAAGTCAGTCAGAGACATCATAGATCGAACCATATCCAATAAAGTACGACACTGACGTTCGACACACCATTACGTTGTGGTGTTCCGGCAGGCGTGAGTTGTGAAACTATTCCACAGTCTTTCATATGTGTGCTAAACTTGTAACTAAGATACTCTCCTCCACGATTGGACCGCAGAAATTTGATCTTTCTGTTATGATGATTTTCCACTTCATTCTGAAATTCTTTGAACTTTTCAAAGGTTACAGACTTATGTTTCATCAAATAGATATACCCGTATCTACTCAAATCATCCGTGAAAGTAACAAAATAACGATATCCACCTCGCGCCTACACACTCATTGGTCCACACACATCAGTATATATGATTTCCAATAAATCTGTCGCCCGTTCCATTGAACCGGAAAACGGCATTCTAGTCATCTTGCCCATAAGGCATGGCTCACATGTATCAAATGATTCAAAATCAAGTGATTCCAAAAGTCCATCAGAATGGAGTTTCTTCATGCGTTTAACGCCAATATGACCTAGACGGTAGTGCCACATATATTCAGATATATCATTATCAAGTTTAATCCTTTTAGCATCAACATTATGAATATGCGTAATACTACTATCGAGATCCAACAGAAATAAACCATTCAACACAGGTGCATGACCATAAAAGATATTATTTATATAAATCGAACAACCATTGTTTTCAGACTTAAACGAATAACCACTTTGCATCAAACACGATCTGGATACAATGTTCATGCTCAGTGCAGGCACCAAATAACAATTATTCAGGTTTATAACTAATCCCGACGGCATATGGAGAGGCAGCGTTCCGACGGCGATTACATCAACTCTTGATCCATTGCCGACCCGCATCGTGACCTCATCCCTTGCTAGTTGTCGCTTGTTCCGCAGCCCCTGAACTGAGTTACATATATTAGCAACCGATCCCGTATCAAATACCCAGGTGCTACTGCGAGTACTAGTCAAGTACACATCAATAACATGTATATCACATATACCTTTGTTCGCCTTGCCGGCCTTCTTGTCCGCCAAATACTTGGGGCAGTTGCGCTTCCAATGTCCAGTCCCCTTGCAATAGTAGCACTCGGTGTCAGACTTAGGGCCAGCTCGGGGTTTCTTTTTAGGCGCGGCAACAGATTTGCCGCCCTTCTTTCCCTTCCGCTTTCCTTTCTTGTCCTTCTTGAAACCGGTGGTCTTATTGATCATCAACACTTGATGTTCTTTCCTAATCTCCACTTCTGCAGTCTTAAGCATTGACAGAAGCTCGGGAAGAGACTTCTTCATGCCCTGCATATTATAGTTCATCACGAAGCTCTTGTATCTAGGTGGCAGAGATTGGAGAACACGATGTATGCCTAAGTCAATGGGAATCGTTATTCCCAAGGACACAAGCTTATCGGCGTACCCAGACATTTTGAGTACGTGCTCACTAACGGAGTTGTTCTCTTCCATCATGCAGCTAAAGAAATTTTCAGAAGCATTATAACTCTCTACGGCAGCATGGGTATCAAAAATTATTTTCAATTCTCCCATGGTATCAAAGGCATTTCCATTTTCAAAACGTTTTCGAAGTTCTGGCTCTAGCCCATACAGTATGCCACAATGAACTAAGTTGTGGTCCTCCTGACGAGTTATATAGACGTTCTTTTCCTCGTCAGGGGCATCAGGAGCTGGTGGGGGGCCTAGCGGCGCCTCTAGCACATATTGCTTTTGTGCAAAGAAGGAGGAGAATCCTGAAATTCATAGCCCAGTTGGTGAAGTTGCTACCATTCAAAGAAGTTTCTTTCTCCATGAACACATTGAAATTAAAAGCAGGTGGTGCCATCTACAATAGAATTTGTAAAATATATTTAGACTAAGTTTATGATAGATTGAGTTTAACTAATCCAAATTACTAATGAACTCCCACTCAAAAACGACATCCCTCGTGTCCTTTTGGTGATTACATGAACCAAATCCACTACACCAAGTCCGATCATCACGTGAGTCGGTGTAGCTTCAAAGGCGAGCATCTATATGGGCATCATATCAACTATATGACTCATGCTTAACCTTTCGGTCCGTGTTCCGAGGCCATGTATGTACATGCTAGGCTCTTCAAGTAAGAACCTTAGTATTCGCGTCTGTAAAACTGTCTTACACCCGTTGTATGAAAGCGTAGAGTCGAGAACACCCGATCATCACGTGATGCCTCAAAACACGATCCACAAAACGGTGCATACTTAAGGAAGAACACATTTTATCTTGATATCTAAATGAGGAATCATCTTATAATGCTACCAAAAGCGCCAAACTAGTAATATAAGATGCAAACATCTAATGTGTGAAGTGAGGTGATATGGTCCATGCAGTTGATCTCTATCATTTGCATCGTGGTATGATCTCTATCATTCCTTTGTGTGTAAGGCCAAGGTCTATGGAACTTACACGTTAAGTGAGTTGTAAGAGTATCTATCATACATCTACTTACAACAATAACATATCAAGACACTAGCCCAGCAACGATCTAAACTAGACGCCTCTAATTTATCAATTGCAAGTTTTACGTGGCTTAGGGCTTTTAGAGATAGAACCGGTCTTACCTATGAACATGAACCACAACGAGGATAACCAAGTTATTAGCAACTCGTTGTAAATCAGATATTGACTATAGTAGGAGAGACAGACACCCACTAGCCAGTTATGCAAAACTAGTTGCATGTCAGTCGTGCAACCGGTGTCATGTACGATGGCATGTAAGGTTGGTCCGGGCCGCTTCATCCCACTATGCCACCAATATCCAAAGTACATAGAAGATGCAATAACATGATCATCATCGCCCACATATAAACGTATGTGTACTACCCGTGCAAAGCACCTACGCATAGATCAGGCTCTGATACCACTGATGGGTCCGCAACATAGAAAACAAAAATTTTCCTACGATGAGAACTATACGCCAAGATCTATCTACTAGATACAGAGCAACAGGTGGACATACATCCATGGAGAACTTACCCTCGAAGACAACGAGTTTTGCTAACGAGTAGGAACTCGTGGTTGATGTAGTCGTACGCTTGCCGATCTCAAGATCGTGTGGAAGTCCGAGTGCCGCAAATCAGCAGCGCATCCGTCCTCGCACACACGTTCAAGCCACCGGACAACCTCCACCTCCTCGCTCCAATAATCAGCGAAGCAACAACTCCTTCGGGCATTTAAGGCCACCGGGAACATGTGTCTCGCTAATCCGAGATCATGGGGAAATATCTAGAGGGGGAGAGAGATCCTTCACGAGGAGGTGTGGTTTCTGAGAGGGGAGAGGGGGCCTTTATATGCAACTCTCAATTAATAAAACTCTTTTATTTATTTTATTCAGAATTTTGTTAATTACTTTAATTAACAAACATTCACATAAAACCCCTTGCAACATTTCAATATCACATGCAGAACCACTTTCTGCAATTTCACCCGAAACAATTCCGGTTTCTATCGAAACAATTCCTGTTTCTATCGAAACATTTCCTGCGCTTTGCAAACCTTTTGTCTGGAACATATGTGCTCCTAAATGGTGTCTGGCAACCCTTAAGTGTGTCACCCTATGGTTCGCGAATAATGCAGACATGATTGAGACTCCTCTCAGATCAATAATCAGAAGCGGGACCTGGAGATCCATACTGACTCCTGCATATTCAACGATGACTTCTGTGATCGTGAGAACCTTTAACGTTAGCAATTTAATCCCTTTGTATCATGATATAATACATGTCCAAGATTCAATCATCGGTATCCAAATACCTAGTTGATCTCGTTACCGACATGCACTCTTTTCTCGTTCCCGTGATATAACATTCTAGTGATCATATCACTTGCTTGCAAGCTATCTTAATGTGATATCACCGAAAGGGCCCAGAGTATATCTATTCGTCATCGGGATTGAAAAATTCCACTCTTGATCCATGAGCCTCAACATAACACCTTCATAGCACTGAACCCACCTTTATGGTCACCCTGTTACGGTGTGACGTTTGATGTTATCAAGATACTCTTCCGGTGTTAGCAATTAACATGATCTCATGGTCTAAGGACTAAGACTACTTTGTATGATGTTATAGAAATATAAACATAATGACTTGATCGTAATGCTATACTTCGGATGAATGTTCATCACATCATTTCACAAATGCTGTGACCTTGTTATTAACAACATCCAATGTCCATGATCAGGAAACTTTGATCATCTTGTTAATCAACAAGCTAGTCTATAAGAGAGGCATAACTAGGAAGCCTTTTTTGTTTATTAAACACACATGTATTGATGTTTCCTATCAATACAATTATAGCATGCAAAATAAACATCTATCATATACAAGGAATACATAATAACAACTTTATTATTTCCTCTCAGGGCATATTTCCTTCAAATTTAGCCAAAAAATTCAAATCTTGAGTTCATACGGCCATTTGGTTGAGCACCTTGCAGACACCAGAAAACCACTGCCTAACTTCTATTGTTCTGAGCAGTGATCAATAGCCACTAGTGACCCATTTCTCCCCTGTCTCCCCTAGTGTCTAGCAGCGCAGTGGACAGCTCCCCCCTTTGTCGTTCGCGCTAGTGCAGCGTCGCCCGAAGCTTACCGTGATGGTCGACCAAAACCACTCGCCATAGCCCGCGCCGCCCTCTCCTACGATGTCCAGGAGACAAGCGCCACACCAACACCACCCTCTGTCCACCCCTCGACCACAGGCACACCGTGGACCAGCCACGATCGTCGTGCCCACTTCTCTGTCTGCCATGCCGAGAGCGTGCCAGAGCGACGTAGCCGACACGCGCACACACGCCGCGCCTTGCCATCTCCGCGCGTGCCCACACTCGCCGAGACCCTAGCTAACCCCTAGACATGCCCGTTCTCCACCGCGTGGACCATAGCCCCCGTGCATCGTCTCGAACACCACCGTTCCCATGCGGAGCACCGACGGTTCCCGACCATTCTCAACCGCCCCTTGCCACGCCATCACTCGCACGACGACCACCCAGAAGCACCGCGTCGACCCCTACCCTCAGCCATGTCGTTAGCCCCCTATATCGACGTCACTGACGAGCTCGAGCTATCCTGCTATGTCCCTCTCGCCGGTGTATAAATAGAGGCCACCCCAGCCCCAATTCGCCACACCATCTCACTCCCCTCTCTCTCAGACACCTCCCACACCTCTCCCCGGAGCAAGGTGATCACCACATTACCGGAATTTCACCGGAGCCTGCCGCTGTAGAGGAGAAGAGGAACCGGAGCTAGGAGCCGCCCTAGGAGCCGCCGCGACCACCATTCGAACCGCCGTCGTCTACAACCTCATTCACCCCCATCGCTGGCCTTAGTTGGAGCCCAGGTGAGCCCCCACGTACCCCCACCATCGCGTTAGGGTTCGTTCCTCACTGGAGCTGTTCGTCGGAGACGATGAACCACAGCCGTAGATCCTAGTCCAATCGCACGGCCCAGATTGAAACTTACCATTTCGGTTAGAATAAGCCACCGACCAGTAGGACCCGCCTATCAGCAGCCTGCTACGCCGCACTATGCAGATTGGGCTGGCCCATTTAGTTTCCCGCGCAGAGCCCGTCGATTCAAATAGATTTTTCCCATTTTAGTTAAAACTAGATTCTGTCAGTAGATTCAAAAATCAATTCAAAGAGATTCACTAAACCAAATTGCATGATTCCAATTTTTTAGAAAGGTATTCAAAATATCTATCCAAGCCCGTTGGATTCAAATCATTTGAAATTATAGATCACCTATACCAAAAATAATAAGGCAGAGGCTTTTGCCACTTCAAACATTTTTCAAAAATCAACCATGAATGCTTTTGAGTTGATTCCAACTCTCAAAAATCACATTTGACAAGATCTATCTGAATATGTAAAAAATATGTAGGTTTACATGTAGTGACATTAGACTAGTACTAAAAGAATGCTATATAGGCATTTCTAGTCACTTTAATTGTATTAAATAGTAATATTAAACTTTATAAAATATGGCCACCACTTTAAATCACATTCCCAAGTATTAGAATATGTGGTGATGACATGTGTCAACATGATCCATATTTTAATTGGAGAATATTAAATCTTAAGTATTTTCAATGAGTAGAAATTACTTTTCCAAAATAAGATAAATAGGACTAGGTCTTTATTTCATGTGATGTTTGTGATGATGCTAGATCATCAAGAGTGAGCCTTAGTGTGCTAAATAGAAGTGGTTAAGTATTGTTTGGTGATTGTGTACCTCGTATTCATTTATAGACGATAGTACTAACCCAGGATACGAGGAGGAGGAGTATTACCAAGAAGAAGAAGAAGAAGAAGAAGAAAACTTCAACCACTGCACTACTCAAGGCAAGCCATCACTAATTGCAAGCTAGAACTATGCAAGCTAACACTTGCAAACTTGATAACCTATGCAAGATGCATTAGGCATGCTTTGGTTATGCAACCTTGATTATACCAATCCCAATTTGTACTTGCAAGCTTTATTCTTTTACTTTTACTAGAGTTCTTTACTTTTAGTTAGTGAATTGTGAGTATTGGAAAAATAGGATAGATACCATAAAGATTATTAAACTAGGCCTAAGTAGTTATACTTAGATGTCATCAAAAGTCATAAAACTAGAGTTGGATAGTTACACTTGATTAGCACCCCTCATTAGTGAATACCCTCAACTTTAGTGGTTAGTGCTAAGCATAGAAGTTGATCACTCTAGATGGGAATACTTGGTGAAAATGATTATGAAAACCTTGGAATGATGATTCATTCTATTGAAATTTTTTGACATGTGTTATGGACACAAAATGATTTGATGATGAAACTGTTGAGGCATGAGCCTTAGCCCTTTATAAAGTGATGGTTGGGTTCGGATGCGATACCATTCCAATTTTACCGTACAACCATAATACCCCAATTGGGTAGGGCTTAACTGGAAGTTTATATGCCTTAGTACGGGTTCCCTCGCAGAAAGAGGTTGAGCTGAGGCTACCTCGTGAATGTGAATGTCCACCTATGTAGTGCCCAGGATGGCAGATGGCCATGGTTGGGAGGCCAAGCTCATAGGGGAGGTTCCTGTACTAGAGTGTGTAATTGAAAGGTTATGATTGATTATCCGCATACTAAGTATGATGATTCAGGGTTATCCCTGATGGATGTATCAAATTTTCTGGTGAAAGTGTACCACCTCTACAGAGTGTCAAACTATTCGAATAGCCGCGTCCGCGGTCATGGATAGTTGGAGTGGCCATATTGTTCCATTGTCAGATGTTTTCAAAATGACTTGTGAATTGAACTATGACCTTGACTTGACCACAATAGGGTTGTGGATATGAAAACTAGGTTCCCGCTTAAGTGATTAAATTAGATTCCTTACTTTTGAACTCCTTATGAAATAAACCTAGATTTTTTGCAAATAAACTTAGAGCTTAAGATTCCTACTAGAACTACCTTACTTGTTAGTGATAGTTAGCAAGTACTTAAAGAGTACTCATGGCTTTGTCCCTGGCTATTCCCGTGGCCAGACTATAAGGAGGACTACCAAGAAGATGGACACCAGAAGGTCTATGACAACTAGGATCATCTCCCATCGTCAGCATTGCCTCTGACCCTGAAGATGGAGCCCTTACTACGTTTACTATCTGTTGCTTTGATTGTATTAAGACTGGATGATGAGATTCTTTATTTATAAGACCTTTATTATCGTTTGTGATGGATCATGTACTGTGGTACCAATTTTGTTATGTCTCGCAAAAATGGTATTCCCGGGATTGCGATGTATGGCATAACAGGCATCTGGGATTAAAAATCCGAGTGTTGACAACATGGTTGTTCTTTTCATAAACAACCACCTAGATCCACCAGAGTCATTGCATGTGTGTCCTTTTCATAAACCACAACTAGAGTCATTGCATGTTTGTTATTTTCATAAACCACCACTTGGATCCACGACATGTCTCCAGCATGTGTGTTCTTTTCATAAACCACCACTAGTGTCATTGCATGTTTGTTCTTTTCATAAACCACCACTTGGATCCAACAGTGTCATTGCATGTGTGTCCTTTTCATAAACCACCACTAGAGTCATTACATGTGTGTCCTTTTCATAAACCACCACTAGATCCACCAGAGTCACTGCATATTTGTCCTTTTCATAAACCACCACTAGAGTCATTGCATGTGTGTCCTTTTCATAAACCACCACCTGGATCCACTGTATGTCATTGCATGTGTGTCCTTCTCATAAACCACATAACTAGAGTCATTGCATGGTTGTTATTTTCATAAATCAACACCTGGATCCACCAGAGTCATTGCATGTGTTTTCTTTTCATAAACCACAACTAGAGTCATTGCATTTTGCTCTTTTCATAAACCACCACTTGGATCCACTTCATGTCTCATGCATGTGTGTTCTTTTCATAAACCACCACTAGTGTCATTGCATGTTTGTTCTTTTCATAAACCACCACTTGGATCCACTACATGTGTTTGCATGTGTGTTCTTCTCATAAACCACAACCAGAGTCATTGCATGTTTGTTCTTTTCATAAACCACCTGGATCCACTAGAGTCACTGCATGTGTGTCCTTTTCATAAACCACCACTAGAGTCATTGCATGTGTGTGTGTCAGTGTGCATCACTGTGGTTTTGGAAAAGAACACATGCAATAATGCCACTCCAGCATGTGGTGTCCTTCTCATAAACCACATGGATCCACTAGTGTCATTGCATGTGTGTTCTTTTAATAAACCACCACTAGTGTCATTGCAATGTGTGTTCTTTTCCTAAACCACAACCAGAGTCATCGCTTGTTTGTTCTTTTCATGAACCACCACTTGGACCCACTGCATGTCATTGCATGTGTGTCCTTTTCATAAACCACAATTAGAGTTATTGCATGTTTGTTCTTTTCATAAACCACCTGGATCCACCAATCTCATTGCATGTGTGTCCTTTTCATAAACCACCACTAGAGCCATTGCATGTGTGTCCTTTTCATAAACCACCACCTGGATCCACAAAAGTCACGGCATGTTTGTCCTTTTCATAAACCACCACTAGAGTCATTGCATGTGTGTTCTTTTCATAAACCACCACCTAGATCCACTACATGTCACTGCATATTTGTCCTTTTCATAAACCATAACCAGAGTCATTGCATGTTTGTCCTTTTCATAAACCACCACCTGGATCCACCAGAGTCATTGCATGTGTGTCCTTTTCAAAAACCACCACTAGAGTCATTGCATGTTTGTTCTTTTCATAAACCACCACTTGGATCCACTAGAGTCATTGCACGTGTGTCCTTTTCATAAACCACAACTAGAGTTATTGCATGTGTGTGTGTTTGTTAGTGTGCATCACCGTGGTTTTTGAAAAGAACACATGCAATGATGCCACTCCAGCATGTGGTGTTCTTTTCATAAACCACATGGATCCATCAGTTGCCATTGCATGTGTGTCTTTCTCATAAACCACATGGATCCACCCATGTCATTGCATGTCTTTGCATGTGTATTCTTTTCATAAACCTCCACTAGTGTCATTGCATGTGTGTCCCTTTCATAAACCACAACTAGAGTCATTGCATGTATGTTCTTTTCATAAACCACCACCTGGATCCACTGCATGTCATTGCATATGTGTCCTTTTCATAAACCACAACTAGAGTCATTGCATGGTGATACATTGCAAATGTATCTATCATTTTTGATGTTCCATGCTTGGTTTTATGCACTTTCTTATGTTTTGTTCCAACTTTGGAGTACTTTTCATATGATTTCTTGGACTAACCTATTAACAAGAGCCACAGTGCTAGCTGCCTGTTTTCTGCTGTTTTTGGTTCCAGGAAAGTCAGAAAATGAATATTCTCGGAATTGGACGGGACAAAAGCCAAAGTGCCTATTTTTCCGGAAGTCATCAGATGCCAGAATACGAGACGGAGAGGGGCCAGAGGCCGGCCACACCACCTGGTTGTGCGGCCAGGCTTGGCCCACGCCAGGGGGTGGTGTGGTGGCCCCTAGCACCCCCTCGGCCTCCCCTTCCGCCTATATATTGCCCTCTGAACGAAAACCCTAAGGACCCGATCAAAAATCCACGAAAGAGTTTATAGCCGCCGTCATCTCCATCCCAAGATCAGGAGGGATCTGAAGCTCTTCCCGGCACCCTGCCGGAAAGGGGAATTCACCCTAGAGGCCTTCATCATCATCATGCAAGCCTCCGGTGTGATGCGTGAGTAGTTCATCCTTAGACTACGGATCCATGTAGTAGCTAGATGGCTGGTTCTCCTCCTTTGTGCTTTCATGTTTAGATCTTGTGAGCTGCGTTCATGATCAAGATCATCTATTTGTAATTCTGCATGTTGTGTTTGCGGGGATCCGATGGATATTGAGATGCTATTTCAGATTGATTATTGATTCTATCATGTCTTTGTTATTTGTGATCTTGCATGCTTTCCGCTGTTAGTAGCTATCTTGGCCAAGTAGATTCTAGCAACTCCACGAGTTAGTATTTATGCTCGATAGTGGGTTCAAGCCTCTGGTAATCTAGGGAAGTGACAGAAATCTCTATGGTACTAGATGTGCTGTTGCTACTAGGGAGAAAACAACAATCCTTTGTTCATAGAACAATCGTATTGTTTACTTTATAGGCAATTCGTAAAGCAATAATCTATTGCTTGCAACTTAATACTGGAGGGGGTTTGGATGATAACCTGAAGGTGGATTATTAGTCGTAGATGCAGTTGGATGGCGGTCTATGTATAATGTTGTAATGCCCAATCAAGTTCCAAAGGAGTCAAGATGATTAGTATATGCATGTATTGCTTTCTCTATGTTTGTCAATTGCCTCGCTGTAATTTGTTCACCCATCATGTTATCTATCTAAGGAGAGCCACCTCTAGTGAACTATGGATCCTGGTCCTTTTCTTTACATACAATCTACAATCTTTTACTGCTTTGTGTTTACTTTCTGCAAACTTTTACTTCTTTCCATTCGATACGTTTAATCCTTTGTTTTCAGCCAAACACGGTGAGATTGACAACCTCATCGCAAGTTGGGGACAAAGTTCTGTGGTTGTGTTGTGCAGGGCTCCACATTGCTACTAGCACCGGTAGTGCGCCCTGCCAAGGCTCAGCTAGCAACATCTTTGGGGTGTTTCCTTGCTCCTACTGGTTCGATTAAACCTTGGTTTCATTACTGAGGGAAACTTGTTGTTGTGCTCATCATACCTTTCTCTTGGGGTTCCCAACGAGCTCTACATCAACACCGCTCCATCATTTTTCTGGCGCCGTACACTGAGCCATCAAGCATTTTTCTGGCGCCGTTGCCGGGGAACGAAGAAGAAGAAACTCCCACGTCAACCACGCGCCAGCAAGCATTTTTCTGGCGCCGTTGCCGTGGAGTCAAGGACATCTTCACAAGGGGAGTCCCTCATAACCAATCTCTTTACTTTGTTATTTTTGTTTTGCTTAGGTTCTTTTTGCTTTGTTTGCTTGTTTTGTTATCAAAAACACACAAAAAAATTAGTTTTACTAGTTTGCTTTCTTATTTGAAAACCCAAAAAAATGACTACTTTTGAAAACACTAAGTTGTGTGACTTCACTAGCACCAACAACAATGATTTTATGAGCACACCTATTGCTCCACCTGTGCCTGAAGATACTTTCTTTGAGATAAAACCTGCTTTGCTCAATCTTGTTATGAGAGAACAATTTTCTGGTATTGGTAATGAAGATGATGCTGCCCATCTAAATAACTTTGTTGAACTTTGTGAGATGCAAAAGCATAGGGATATAGATGGTGATATTATTAAGCTGAAATTGTTTCCTTTCTCTTTGAGAGGAAAAGCTAAAGAATGGTTGAATTCCTTAACTAGGAATAGTATTGATTCTTGGACTAAGTGCAAAGATGCTTTCATTGGGAAGTACTATCCTCCTGCTAAGATTATATCTATGAAAAGTGAAATAATGAAGTTTAAACAACTTGATAATGAACATGTTGCTCAAGCTTGGGAAAGAATGAAATCTTTAATAAAGAATTGTCCCACTCATGGACTGACTGCTTGGATGATCATCCAAACTTTTTATGCAGGATTGAACTATTCTTCAAGGAACCTATTGGATTCTGCTGCTGGAGGTACCTTTATGACCATCACTTTGGGTGCTGCAACAAAACTTCTAGACAATATGATGGTTAATTATTCTGAATGGCATACTGAGAGAGCTCCACAAGGTAGGAAGGTAAATTCTGTTGAGGAAACCTCCTCCTTGAGTGATAAGATTGATATTATTATGTCTATGCTTGTTAATGGGAAAGCCCATATTGATCCAAATAATGTTCCTTTGGCTTCTTTGGTTGCTCAAGGAGAGCAAGTTGATGTGAACTTCATAAGAAATAAAATTTTTGGCAATAATGCTTATAGGAACAATTTTGGTAACAACAATTATAAGCCATATCCTCCCAAAAATGGTAATGCTTATGGAAATCCTTACAACAATAATAGGAGTGCTCCCTCTGAACTTGAAGTTATGCTTAAAGACTTTATTAGTAAATAGGCTGCTTTCAATAAAACTATTGAGGAAAAACTCTCTAATGCTGAAAGAAATATAGCATCTTTGGCTGAAGCCCAATCTTCTTTGAATAAAATGGCTGCTAAACCTTAAACTAATGATAATCCCTTTGCAGCTACTAATGCCATACAAGTAAGAATTGATGAAAATGTTAGACTATTAGCTGAATTACATGCTAAGTGGGAAAGAGAAGATGAAATTGCAAGAAACATTAGTGTTTCTACTATCACCACCACTAGTGTTAAGGCTAGTAATAGTTCTACTACTTTAGATGATAAATTTGATTTTGATCTTGATGGTTGCAATATCTCTGAAGTTATTAAGTTCCTACAAAAGCTTGCTAAAAGTCCTAATGCTAGTGCTATGAACAAGGCCTTTACAAAACACATTACTAATGCTCTCATAAAGATTAAAGAAGAAAATATGAAACATAAAGCTTTTATACCTATAAAACAAGAAGATGGTTGGGAACCCATCATTAATATGAAAGTGAATGACTTTGATTTCAAAGCTTTATGTGATCTTGATAGTAGTGTTTCTATTATGCCTAGAAGGATTTATGATATGCTTGATTTGCCTCCACTTGAAGATTGTTATTTGAATGTCCCACTTGATGATAATGCTAAAAAGAAACTCATGGGGAGTCTTAATGATGTTCTTATTATGGTTAACAATGCCTATGTCCCTGTTGATTTCTATGTTTTGGATGTTGAATACAATGCTTCTTGTCCTATTATTTTGGGAAGACCTTTTCTTATAACTATTGGTGCCATTATTGATATGAAAGAAGGCACCATTAAATATCAACTCCCACTCAAGAAAGGTATAGAACACTTCCCTAAGAAGAGAGAGAAGATTTCTTTTGCTTCTCCTATGAAAACAAAATTTGGTCTTAATGCTTCTTCATTTGAGAACACTTGATTCTTTTTCTTGCTTCTTATGCCTAACTTAAATGCGTTAAAGAAAAGTACTTATTGGGAGATAACCCAAAAGTTTTAGATGAGTCTTGGAAGTTATTACCTCTGTAATAACCTCACCTTATCCTTTTTTATTTGCTTTTTGTGCCAAGAGTAACCTCTAATGAGAGAGAAGTAATGATTGGGAAAGTTGCTGTCCCGAAACAGATTTCTATGCTTCACCGTAAACATTTGTGTAAAATCTCTGAACGTCTTTTTGAGGCGTGAATTTTTGTTCTTCTGCCCTAGGTTGTTATATAACTTTCGTTAGTTCAACACTTTTTGATTTGAGCAACATAAGGTCTTCGAAAAAATTCGTCTTTACCTGCTGGTCTGTTTTGACAGATTTCTGCCATTTTCTGCATTTGCTTCTTGTTGGTTCCTTTTTGAGTTCTTTTGGGGAATTGAGATTTTTGAGGGAAGTGCTACAGTAGATAGTGTTCTAATGGAATTTTATTTGGTGTTGGAACTGAACCTTAAGACTTATTTATCTTGAGTGCACTAATGTTGCTAATAAAGATTGTGTGAAGTTTTGTATGAAGGAAAAATTTCAGGTGTATGGAAGGAATGAGTAATGAGATGAAGGATGGACTAAAGCTCAAGCTTGGGGATGCCACGCATGTCACCCCAAGAAATATCCAAGAAGTACAAGCGTCAAAGCTTGGGGATGCCCAATGCATCCCCTTCTTCATCAATAAAAATCCCAGGTTTCTTCCAAACGCTTCATTTTTATTGTTTCATGCACAGTTGTGTTGTTCTTGGAGCGTCTTCTTTTTCGTTTTCGTTTTGGTTTTTCATTTGCTTGGTTTTCTTAGTTTTCTGAATAAATTGGTTGGACCCCCTCTTTCATACATTGGTTTGCAAATAGTTTGGTTTGGTTTAGAAAAGAGTAGGAAAGTTCATGCTTATGTGGTAAAAAGAGCTTGTTTTTGACTGTGGCCTATGCTTTGTCATGCCATGATTGATATTGT
The DNA here is from genome assembly GCA_023614405.1 of Avena insularis. NCBI lineage: Eukaryota > Viridiplantae > Streptophyta > Magnoliopsida > Poales > Poaceae > Avena > Avena insularis. The sequence continues at coordinate 33,727,151 of CM042696.1, read as the reverse complement.
TTTTGCTTTATGCTTAATATTCTTTGTTGTAGCGTGAATTTTTATAAACAATTGAGATTGCTTAATGTGCCTTGGATGAATCATGCGTTGTTTTAGCATATTAAAGCATAGTATAGTGGTATTCTCCTTTGATGCTTTATTTGGGTTGACTTGGCGCATGCTCACACCATGTTATGACTATCTCAAGTCACCATAGCCTTTATGATCCTTTAGTTTTCAACTTGTACTATCACTTTATGCTTTGATCAATGATGTTTTGCCGCTCTCCATGATTATGGCCATTATTGCTCTCTTAGTTTGTCGCTGATACATTGCAAATGTATCTATAATTTTTGATGTTCCATGCTTGGTTTTATCTAATTTCTTATGTTTTGTTCCAACTTTGGAGTACTTTTCATATGATTTCTTGGACTAACCTATTAACAAGATGCCACAGTGCCAGTTGCCTGTTTTCTGCTGTTTTTGGTTCCAGGAAGTCAGAAAATGAATATTCTCGGAATTGGACGGGACAAAAGCCAAAGTTACTATTTTCCCGGAAGACTCATGGAGCCAGAAGGAGAGTCGGAGAGGGGCCACAGGGTGGCCACATCCCCCCAGGCACGGGCAGCCCTAGGCCGTGCCAGGGCATGGTGTGGGCCCCTGGCCGGCCACCGACCTTGCCTCCTTCGCTTATAAGAGCCTCCCGATACCAAAACCCGAAATCGTCAATCAGATATCCACGAAAAGTTCCGCAGCACCGCCGCCACTAAAGGGGAGATTCGGGGGATAGAAAGTCTCTGTTCCGGCACCCTGCCGGGACGGGGAAGTGCCCTCGGAGCCATCTCCATTGATCTCCACCACCATCTCCATCACCATTGCTGATTCCCATGATGAGGAGAGAGTAGATCTCTCTCGAGGCTAAGGGTTCTACCGGTAGCTATGTGTTCATCTCTCTCTCTCTATGCATGATCTTATTGAGATAACGAGCTTGTAATCTATAGATCTACCTTGCTACTCAAGTGCTTAATAGATCTCTGCTCTCCCCATGTGTGTGAAGTTGACAGTGTGCACACCATGGTGGCACTTAGGCTAGAGATTACAAATACTTGTTATGAGTTGTATTTGGAGTTGGATGTCTTTATGAAATTGTGGTGTTTGTTGGACTCATCTAGTGCTCAAGGTGACAGTGTGGGGTTTTCTAGATGGGAAAGACTTACTTTGAGGTGTGCTATTATAGCCCTACCATCGATTAGAGTGTTAACCGGAGAGTAGTTAAGAGTAGTATCATGAAGATAATATATTTATATGAGAGTGTTCACTAGTGAAAGTATGATCCCTAGGCCTTGTTTCTAAGCACTGAAACACTGTTTGCTATTAGATCTGTTACATGTTTGCTTGCTTCCATCTTTATTTCAGTTTTACTTTAGTCTTTTCCACGTCACCAAGCTATCCTCTATCACCATTACCACTTATAATTATCCATACCACTTGTATTTCACTATCTCTTCGCCGAACTAGTGCACCTATACACCTGACAAGTGTATTGGGTGTGTTGGGGACACAAGAGACTTCTTGTATCTTGATTGCAGGGTTGCTTGAGAGGGGATACCTTTGACCACTTCCTCCCTGAGTTCGATAAACCTTGGGTGATCCACTTAAGGGAAAACTTGCTGCTGTTCTACAAACCTCTGCACTTGGAGGCCCAACAACTGTCTACAAGAATAGAAGTGCGTAGACATCAGTCGCTCCTAGTCTTTTTCTAGCCTCCACAACCAAGTATGAGTTCCACTCATGCATCCAACTCCCTAAACCAAGTTATTCCAAAGAGTCCACCATACCTACCTACTAGCTTATGCTATTCCAAGTATATTCATGCTTTTGTTTACCTTCAGAATTAAACTTGTTATGAGAAAACTAGTGATTAAAGCTCTCACGAACTTGATGGCACACTTTACTTTTCTTGCCCTTAATAAACTTGAACCATTGTGTCGTCTATGTTGTATATGCTTGCACTTATTTGTTGGGAATTAGCAGAACCATGCTTTCATGGGGAACGCTTTCAACATTGCACTTGGTACTTGTACCTAGTTGATATCATGCTCTTTTGTATATGGATGTCGTCGGTGTGAAATGAAAGGGGAGCTTGTAAGTCCATGGAGTTATGTATATGTGTTAGAGAAACGTATGGGCCGCTGGTCTAATCCATGCTGACATGGTGGAAACCTGCGGCGTAACTATAATGAGCTGTCTATGAAGCATTCTTCTTATAGAAAAAGAGTCCTATTGAGAAAAAACAAGAAAAAAAGAGATATTATGAAAAGAGGAAAGAAAGAAAAAAGCACCATATTCCCATGGTAAATAAGAAGATTGCTGAGATGCTCGTTGTCTGCTTGCCTTGTCATTTTGATATGGGGATTCTTCCTTATCATCGGGCAAGGGGTACCCCGTTGGCGGTTCTCTATGATACACATGTACTTACAATGACAAGAACCTACCGGTTACTAAACTTGAGTAGCATGAGGAGCGGCCCTCGTATACAAGGGACATGAGATTTCTAAATTATACTTCGTCAAGCATGTACACCGTAGTTTGTTCACTTTAACCTTAATCACTTCAAGATGCTTATGATAGGAGCAATGAGAGCTGAAAGCTATAAGTACCATAATTTTTGGAAGCTCTTTATGAGACTTGAATCCCTACTTCCTTTTATAAAAAGGCCTTTCTTCCACCATTATATTGAGTCTCCACCCTCTACCTTTATGCACCTACCTTGAGAGCATAGTGGCCATTCTTAGTTCTATGTGCATGGTCCCAAGACTAGTTGATTAATGCATAACTTTATATTGCTTGTTTTAAACTATTTGTATCTAGTCACTCTTATGAACTTTGAAGGTGTCCTATGCATTTATATTTGCTACTCTATGAGGGACAAGCTGAATACTATTATGCTATGTTTTCTTTATGTGAAACAAACAAACGTCTTGCAAAGCATTGTTATTCATGAACCTTTTGTTTGTGCCTTTTCATGTTGCATCATAGTTTCTTTGTCTTATTGCTAGAACTTTGTCTTTCATGTTATGATTGAAGTACTATGCTCCCAGCTTTGAATGTTTTACAAATACTTTGATCAAGTCTTTGATGGTGCATGTCACCTCAAAAATTATTCTTTCCTTTTATCACTTACCTACTCGAGGACGATCAGGAGTTAAGCTTGGGGATGTTGATACATTGCAAATGTATCTATAATTTTTGATGTTCCATGCTTGGTTTTATCCACTTTCTTGTGTTTTGTTCCAACTTTGGAGTACTTTTCACATGATTTCTTGGGCTAACCTATTAACAAGAGCCACAGTGCTAGCTGCCTGTTTTCTACTGTTTTTGGTTCCAAGAAAGTCAGAAAATGAATATTCTCGGAATTGGACGGGACAAAAGCCAAAGTGCCTATTTTTTCGGAAGTTAACAGGTGCCAGAATACGAGACGGAGAGGGGCCAGAGGCCGGCCACACCACCTGGCCGCACGGCCAGGCTTGGCCCGTGCCAGGGGGTGGTGTGGTGGCCCCTGGCACCCCCTCGGCCTCCCCTTCCACCTATATATTGCCCTCGGGACGAAAACCCGAAGGACCCGATCAAAAATCCACGAAAGAGTCTGTAGCCATCGTCATCTCCATCCCTACATTGGGAGGGATCTAAAGCTCTTATTGGCACCCTGTCGGAAAGGGGATTCACCCTGGAGGCCTTCTTCATCATCATGCAAGCCTCCGGTGTGATGCGTGAGTAGTTCATCCTTGGACTACAGATCCATGTAGTAGCTAGATGGCTGGTTCTCCTCCTTTGTGCTTTCATGTTTAGATCTTGTGAGCTCCGTTCATGATCAAGATCATCTATTTGTAATTCTGCATGTTGTGTTTGTGGGGATCCGATGGATATTGAGATGCTATTTCAGATTGATTATTAATTCTATCATGTCTTTGTTATTTGTGATCTTGCATGCTTTCCGCTGTTAGTAGCTATCTTGGCCAAGTAGATGCTAGCAACTCCAAGAGTTAGTATTTATGCTCAATAGTGGGTTCATGCCTCTGGTAATCTGGGGAAGTGACAGAAATATCTAAGGTACTAGATGTGATGTTGCTACTAGGGAGAAAAAAACAATCCTTTGTTCATAGAACAATCGTATTGTTTACTTTACATGCCATTCGTAAAGCAATAATCTGTTGCTTGCAACTTAATACTGGAGGGGGTTCGGATGATAACCTGAAGGTGGATTATTAGTCATAGATGCAGTTGGATGGCGGTCTATGTATAATGTTGTAATGCCCAATCAAGTTCCAACGGAGTCAAGATGATTAGTATATGCATGTTATTGCTTTCTTGATGTTTGTCAATTTCCCCGTTGTAATTTGTTCACCCAGCATGTTATCTATCTAAGGAGAGCCACCTCTAGTGAACTATGGATCCCGGTCCTTTTCTTTACATACAATCTACAATCTTTTACTGCTTTATGTTTACTTTCTGCAAACTTTTACTTCTTTCCATTTGATACGTTTAATCCTTTGTTTTCAGCAAAACACGGTGAGATTGACAACCCCATCACAAGTTGGGGACAAAGTTCTGTAGTTGTGTTGTGCAGGTCTCCACGTTGCTACTAGCACTAGTAGTGTGCCCTGCCAAGGCTCAGCTAGCAACACCTTTGGGGTGTTTCCTTGCTCCTACTGGGTCGATTAAACCTTGGTTTCATTACTGAGGGAAACTTGCTGATGTGCTCACCATACCTTCCTCTTGGGGTTCCCAACGAGCTCTACATCAACACCGCTCCAGCATTTTTCTGGCGCCATACACTGAGCCATCACATGGTTGTTCTTTTCATAAACCACCACCTAGATCCAGTAGAGTCATTGCATGTGTGTCCTTTTCATAAACCACAACTAGAGTCATTGCATGTTTGTTCTTTTCATAAACCACCACTTGGATCCACTACATATCTCCAGCATGTGTGTTCTTTCCATAAACCACCACTAGTGTCACTGCATGTTTGTTCTTTTCATAAACCACCACTTGGATCCACCAGTGTCATTACATGTGTGTCCTTTTCATAAACCACCACTAGAGCCATTGCATGTGTGTCCTTTTCATAAACCACCACCTGGATCCACCAGAGTCACTGCATGTTTGTCCTTTCAATAAACCACCACTAGAGTCATTGCATGTGTGTTCTTTTCATAAACCACCACCTAGATCCACTACATGTCATTGCATGTTTATCCTTTTCATAAACCACAACCAGAGTCATTGCATGTTTATACTTTTCATAAACCACCACCTAGATGCACCAGAGTCATTGCATGTGTGTCCTTCTCATAAACCACAACCAGAGTCATTGCATGTTTGTTCTTTTCATAAACCACCAGGATCCACCAGAGTCACTGCATGTGTGTCCTTTTCATAAACCACCACTAGAGTCATTGCATGTGTGTGTTAGTGTGCATCCTTGTGGTTTTTGAAAAGAACACATGCAATGATGCCAATCCAGCATGTGGTGTTCTTTTCATAAACCACATGGATCCACCAGTTGTCATTGCATGTGTGTCCTTCTCATAAACCACATGGATCCACCAGTGTCATTGTATGTATTTGCATGTGTGTTCTTTTCATAAACCACCACTAGTGTCATTGCAATGTGTATCCTTTTCCTAAACCACAACCAGAGACATTGCTTGTTTGTTCTTTTCATAAACCACAACTTGGATCCACTTCAGTCATTGCATGTGTGTCCTTTTTATAAACCACAACTAGAGTCATTGCATGTTTGTTATTTTCATAAACCACCACATGGATCCACCAGTGTCATTACATGTGTGTCCTTTTCATAAACCACCACTAGAGTCGTTGCATGTGTGTATGTGTGTCAGTGTGCATCACTGTGGTTTATGAAAATAACAGATGCAATGATGCTACTCTAGCATGTGGTGTTCTTTTCATAAACCACATGGATCCACCAGTTGTCATTGCATGTGTGTCCTTCTCATAAACCACATGGATCCACCAGTGTCATTGCATGTCTTTGCATGTGTGTTCTTTTCATAAAGCACCACTAGTGTCATTGCATGTGTGTCCTTTTCACAAACCACCACTAGGGTCATTGCATGTGTGTGTCCTTTTCTTAAACCACCACCTGGATCCACTGCATGTCATTGCATGTGTGTCCTTCACATAAACCACAACTAGAGTCATTGCATGGTTGTTATTTTTATAAACTACCACCTGGATCCAGCAGAGTAATTGCATGTGTTTCCTTTTCATAAACCACAACTAGAGTCATTGCATGTTTTTTCTTTTCATAAACCACCACTTCGATCCACTGCATGTCTGCAACATGTGTGTTCTTTTCATAAACCACCACTAGTGTCATTGCATGTTTGTCCTTTTCATAAACCACCAATTGGATCCACTTCATGTATTTGCATGTGTGTTCTTCACATAAACCACAACCAGCGTCATTGCATGTTTATTCTTTGCATAAACCACCTGGATCCACTAGAGTCACTTCATGTGTGTCCTTTTCATAAACCACCACTAGAGTCATTGCATGTGTGTGTGTCAGTGTGCATCACTGTGGTTTTGGAAAATAACACATGCAATGATGCCACTCCAGCATGTGGTATTCTTTTCATAAACCACATGGATCCACCAGTTGTCATTGCATGTGTGTCCTTCTCATAAACCACATGGATCCACCAGTGTCATTACATGTCTTTGCATGTGTGTTCTTTTCATAAACAACCACTAGTGTCATTGCAATATGTGTCCTTTTCCTAAACCACAACCAGAGTCATTGATTGTTTGTTCTTTTCATAAACCACCACTTGGATCCACTTCATGTCATTGCCTATGCGTCCTTTTCATAAACCACAACTAGAGTCATTGCATGTTTGTTCTTTTCAGAAACCACATGGATCCACCAGTGTTGTGTCCTTTTCATAAACCACCACTAGAGTCATTACATGTATGTCCTTTTCATAAACCACCACATGGATCCACCAGAGTCACTACATGTTTTTCCTTTCATAAACCACCACTAGAGTCATTGCATGTGTGTCCTGTTCATAAACCACCACCTGGATCCATTGCATGTGTGTCCTTTTCATAAACCACAACTAGAGTCATTGCATGCTTGTTCTTTTCATAAACCACCACTTGGATCCACCAAAGTCATTGCATGTGCATCCTTTTCATAAACCACAACTAGAGTCATTGCATGTTTGTTCTTTTCATAAACCACCTGGATCCACCAGAGTCACTACATGTGTGTCCTTTTCATAAACCACAACTAGGGTCATTGCATGTTTGTTCTTTTCATAAACCACCTGGATCCACCAGAGTCACTACATGTGTGTCCTTTTCATAAGCCACCACTAGAGTCATTGCATGTGTGTGTGTCAGTGTGCATCACTGTGTATTTGGAAAAGAACACATGCAATGATGCCACTCCAGCATATGGTGTTCTTTTCATAAACCACATGGATCCACCAGTTCTCATTGCATGTGTGTCCTTCTCATAAACCACATGGATCCACCAGTGTCATTACATGTCTTTGCATGTGTGTTATTTTCATAAACCACCACTAGTGTCATTGCAATGTGTGTCCTTTTCCTAAACCACAACCAGAGTCATTGCTTGTTTGTTCTTTTCATAAACCACCACTTGGATCCACTGCATGTCATTGCATGTGTGTCCTTTTCATAAACCACAACTAGAGTCATTGCATGTTTGTTCTTTTCATAAACCACCTGGATCCACCAGTGTCATCGCATGCGTGTCCTTTTCATAAACCACCACCTGGATCCACTAGAGTCACTGCATGTTTGTCCTTTTCATAAACCACCACTAGGGTCATTGCATGTGTGTTTTTTTCTTAAACCACCACTATTGTCATTGCATGTGTGTCATTTTCATAAACCACCACTAGAGTCATTGCATGTGTGTCCTTTTCATAAACCACCACTTGGATCCATTGCATGTGTGTCCTTTTCATAAACCACAACTAGAGTCATTTCATGTTTGTTCTTTTCATAAACCACCACTTGGATCCACCTGTGTCATTGCATGTGTGTCCTTTTCATAAACCACAACTAGAGTCATTGCATGTTTGTTCTTTTCATAAACCACCTGGATCCACCAGAGTCGCTGCATGTGTGTCCTTTTCATAAACCACCACTAGAGTCATTGCATGTGTGTGTCAGTGTGCATCACTGTGGTTTTTGAAAACAACACAAGCAATGATGCCACTCCAACATTTGGTGTTCTTTTCATAAACCACATGGATCCACGAGTTGTCATTGCATGTATTTGGATGTGTGTTCTTTTCCTAAACCACCACTAGTGTCATTGCATGTTTGTTCTTTCTATAAACCACATGGATCCACCAGAGTCATTTGCACATGTGTTATTTTCAATGACAGCCATTGGCCACAAACAATCGGGACGCAGAACTAACCAGCAACCGCTCCGGTCTTCTAGAAGATTCGATCTCCGATTGTTAGGCGTCGATGGATCAGGGTGCGTGGACGATAAGGATGTCCTTCGTAAGGGAGATCCACGAGAAGTTTGTTCTGCGAACTAATTGGTAGTGGCATCCATGACTGGGCCTATGTCCTTGCCCTTAGCCCCTTAACCTCGGGGCCAAACCTCAGATCACGTTCCTTCATCGCCATGGAGAGGGAGAGGCCCAAACTCAACTTGCACGAGGCTCAAATGTTCACACACTACGACATACTCGCGCCGCCGTTCGCGAGGCTTCCAGTTGGCTTCGAGCTCAGCTATGCTGGGGTGCCTGTCGCCGCTCTTGCGCGACAACGTGTTGGTGAGGCAGATCGAGGAGCGTCACCGCCAGCTGCTGGAGCAGAAGAGGGCAATGGCACGATACTCGCGCACGAGCGCATACTGGCTAAAGCTATTCAAGAAGGAGCGGATGGCATTGATTGAGCTGTGCAGAACCCACCGACGGGAGATCCACCTGGATCTCCGAATCCCCGAAGGGAGGCAACGCTTCTGGGAAGTGCCTGGGCGTACGACCTCCACCGTTATTGATGCGGTGCATCGTGAAGAATCCATGAGGAGGAGGAACGCTGTCGGGAACGTCGTCATCAATTTCGATGCGGAGGAGGTTGACGGTGACGCGGACAACGTTGTTGATGATGGAGACTGCGGGGGCATCATAGTCGATTAGGGCCACTTAAGCCTAAATTAAATCTATGTACCGTATCTTAATGCCCTCTTTGGACCGGGGTCACTTGAGTCATAGTTGATTAGCATCATAATCTATATATGTTGGCCATGTTTTAGGTGTCTTTCTCTTTGAAACTAGTCGAAACTCGTCTGATCCTGAAAATAAAGTTCGCGCATTCCTGGCATATCGGATGGGACAATATGCTGACTCTACTCCCAACACTTGATGGCACAGCCATAATTTGGATTGCGCTAGAGGAGAAGGGGTCGAGCGTGTTGTAATAGTGTACTACTTCTGTCCAGATATAACTGACTTAGATTTCTTAAATATTTAAATGTATCTATACCCAAAACATGTCTAGATACATATGAATCTACACAAATTCAAGTCACTTAGTTCTAGACGGAGGGAGTAATAATATTTTTTCCGATCATGAAAATAAAGTTCGTGCGTTCCTGGCATATCGGATGGGACAATACGCAGACTCTGCTCCTAGAACTTGATGGCACAACCATAATTTGGAGTGTGCCACAGGAGAAGGGGTCGAGCGTATTGTAATAGTGTACTACTTCTATCCAGATATAACTGACTTAGCTTTTTTAGAAATTTAAATGTACCTATACCAAAAACATGTCTAGATACATACGAATCTACACAAATTCAAGTCACTTAGTTCTAGACAGAGGGAGTAATACTATTTTTTGAGGAATAGTTTCTGATGGCATATATTGGCCATGTTTTAGGTTTATCTGTCTTTCAAACTAATCAAAAGTCGTCAAATTCTGAACAAATTCATTGCGTTCACATATGATGGGACAATACGCTGACTCTGCTACCAGCACTTGATGGCACATCCCTAATTCTGGAGTGCGCCAGAGGAGATGGGAATCCAAGGGAGATGGGAACTAGTAGCTGCGTCCATACCCAGGTAAAAAATTAATGTAATAATATTTTAAAAAATGTAATCTGGTCCACATGACCCCATCACAGACACACAACACGCACCAGATATAAATAAAGACGAAACGACTAGTTTAGTTTCAATGATAATTCATCATATGACATTAATGTGCCCGCTTCTTTCTACTCTTCTTATTATTCTACTAGCCCACGGTGCATTAAGCAACAGTTGATGAGGATGGAAAAAAATGATAAAATGGCAAATAAAACAATTTTTAAGCTTACCTTTCATCTGGAGAATCGTACAAAGATGAAATTGACAAGGATTTATTATTTCTCCTGTAGTTAGCCGAAAGATCCTGAAGGACATCCTCAATCACCCCTACAACTTCTTCATATTCTAATACACCTCCATTATTTTCCTTTTCAGCCCCGTTCCGCTTACCCTTTTGTTTCTTTTCACACCCTTTTCTCGCCGGCACCTCCACTTCTTCATAAATTTGCTGCTTACCTACGTTTTCCTCTGAGTGCTCATCACCGTTTTCCTCCACCTGCTGCACTTCCTCAAGTTCTTCGTCTTCGCGCTGCTCTTCCTCTAGTTCTGGCTGAGAAGCCTCATTTTCTGCCACCAGGGTGTGAACAGGGATAAGATCATGTGTAACTGGGTTTTTGCACAACCTCTTGATATGGCCGAATCCTCCACAATGGTTGTATTTCCTTTTCCTAGCTCCCAACCTTGAACCTTTATCGGTGGAGGCTTCGATCCTTAGCTTTCTAGGCCTCCCAGGTGGCCTCCTATGAACTAGTGGTTAAAGTTTGAACCCTGGACCGACAATCTCCCAATTATTTTCATCAGCCATAGGTGGTATGTTTTCTGCATAAGTTTCAGCAAACTTGTCCACAAAGAAACATTCTCTATTTTAGCTCTGCTACCTCTAAGCTTTAAGATGAAGTACAGTGCATGGTGACCTGGCAGACCAGTAATCTGCCACTTCCTGCATGAACAAGTCTTGTTTCCAACATCTACAGTGTGCCTCCGTTCAGTTCCACGCTTTTATTCTGCATAAACCTCAGCCAATGTTCTGGAACTTCTGACCATCCTCATCTTTATCGTTCTCATTGCTCTGGTTCTTGCATTCAGTAACATAACCACCTTTGGAACTATTTTATGGCCTAAAAATTTCTTGCACAAATTCTTTGCCTTATATCTATCTTCACCATTATGCACTATCTTATTGCATCCAATAAAATAGCAATTGCAAGTGTCTTCATGCCCAAAATCTTAGCATTGAAACTCTCTGCCAAATTATTGCAAACAAAATCCACTTGCTTAACTCACCAAACTTGCTTCTGGCCCATAGCTTGGTGTGATGTTCTTCAAGGTATTTTTTCACCTTTGGCACTACATACATGTTCTGCAAGTAAGTAGCATGCGTGCTTGGGGTGTATGTATGCTGATATACAAGTCCTCTTCAAAGATCTTTCCTTTGAACTTCTTTGTGAAGTTAGTAGCGAGGTGCCGCATGCATTCCCTATGCTCAACCCCAGGAAACACAGCATCAACAGCATTCTCAAGACCCTTGCATGCACTAGTGTGTATCACCAAGCCTTCAGGGTGACCAATTATTGCCCGTAGTCTCTGCATGAACCATGTCTAGCTTTCATTTGATTCACCCTCAAGAACATCATGAGCTACGGGTGGAAGCCAATTATGCGCGTCCAAAGCACAAGCAGAAGAAACATGTCCCCTCATCTTCCTTGTTAAAGATGTTACGCCTATTGCCAAGTATGGCCTGCAGTCGTCTAGGAACCCCTTCCAGCATGCCTTCAGGCAGACAAAACATCTCCTGAAGCATTTCTTATCTGCCTGCTTATACCTAACCCCCCTTGAGAACTTTTCTCTTCCTTTCACAACCTCGTAATCGATGTCAACAACACTACCAGGTGATGTTTTCTCTACTTGATCTTTGAAACTATACAACATGTGAAAACTGTCATTCCACTTTCCTTGAATGAAGTCTAGAGCCATCTCCTTCCCATCAAAGACTCTGTGGTAAGGAATCAGAATGTTAAACTTTTTGCTAATCTTTGCTCTGAGTTCAGCAGGTCCAATGTTATGATCCTGCCTCACCTAGTCAAGTACAGTAGCAACAATCCACTTGGTAGTCACCGGTCTAATTTTATCACTTAAATAAGTATTAGGGCAGTTGTGTTTCTTCGTGTTTACTTTGATCTGCATTCGAATAAGAATCCAAATAAATCAGATCTAATTATTAGTAGAATAAATATGAGAAAGACTGAAACTAAATGTATCTATTGTAACCTGAAATGGGTGTCCACCCCGCATTGGAGATGCATGTAATCTCCATTTACACACATTACTTTCCCTACAATGCACCCTAAATCTCTTTTGGTCGCTCTTTTCAATGATAAATTCAAACCCAACTCTAATTGCATAGGTTGCAACTGCATATCTGGAGTCCTCCACATTCTCAAAGACAATCCCCTCATCAATTGTAGGATTCTCCCTGTCAAAGTTTATCACTGGCCTGTCCTCGTCTTCATCGTCGTATCTACATCCCATTTCCACATCTTCACATTCATCTTCCTCATCAGTCCCATAGCCAGGCTCAAAGTTCAAATCAACCAAATATTCCCTACTCTCCATCCTATCAGGGTTAGCAGCCACGCCTGGATATGCTTTCTCATCATCATCCGCACCGCCACCCATTTCAGTGTCTTCATGCTCGCTTGACAAAGCATCATGCTCAAGGACTAGCTGTACATATGTCCTGCGGTTACCAACACATATCCTTGCCATCACCACGAGACTAGAAACGCTAATTGGGGTATGGAGAAAAGGAATCACAGTTCTTACCCTTCAATGGGGATGTATGACACCTTCTCCGGGCTCCATACCTCCAAATATCTACACCCCGCTTCCTCTTCCCCTGTTTTGTTCTCCTCTGTGCTCTCCCAACTTGAAGGAGATTCCGTGGTCTACAGCCGTGCAGGACCCATCTCCGTATTCTCAATCCACGCAGGATCCATCTCCGAGCGGGATCCAGATCACCAGCGTCGTTGGGCGCCTAACCCAACTACCGAATCTCGGTTTTTGTTTCCAGACATGCCTAGGCGGTGGACGACGGCAAGGAGATAGGGCAGGGAGGGGAGGGGACGTGATGGGATGGCAGGGAGGGGAGGGAGGGAGGAAGACGACACAAGGGGAGGACGAGAGCGGTGCACGACTGAATGGAGTGGTAGCGGCAGGAGCAGAGGAGCAGAGCGGAGCTGGTTGCGACAAAACATGGAAAATTGCATAATAATGTGTTGGTGGGTGGCACTAGTCCTCAAACCTGGGATGCGCACCGTCTAAGGTGGAGGAGGCGGGCCCGCCAGTTAGAAAACATGCCATGCCGTCATCCCCTGTTTCTGATACCCTTTAAAAAAGAAAACATGCCACGTCGTCATCCCCTGTTTCTGATGGTGTTGCTACAATTCGACAGTACATAGTGGCATAGAAATAATATCGTATAAACATAAGGGCACAGTCATCAACATTTCTAAAATGGAACTCAGTCTCCTACCTGTCCTGGTACATTGCCCGATGAGGTGGATAGCCACGACCGATCTTTTTAATACGTTCGCACTCTTATGCTGAGAAGGGAAATAAAGATTGAGTGGTTAATGCAATGAGTGTCGAATTATTACCCTCTCAGGAAATGGGAGATGATTATTTTCACTCGTGCCCGTAGTCGAAACCTATTGCCAGTCTGCACTCCCCTTCTCCGACAAACCACAGTTCACCTTGCGCAGCTCTGCCACGCCGCACCACCTAGGGTAACATGGCCCATCCTAAGCATCTGCCGCTGCCACGACAGCCGCCACCGCCACGACAGCCGCCGAAACTGGGGTATTTAGCCCCTATAAGGCAGGCCATGAAGCTCTACTTCAAGGCCGGTCTCCCATTGCCCTGCAAGGCGGATGATTTTTCCGAATGTGCCGAATCGGCTGCGGCGGCGGTGCCGGCGTCGTCGGCGCCGGATGCTGCAAGCAGGGCCAAGAGAGCGTTGTGGAGAAATCACGCGGCGGCATTACGACGTGCTCTAGGCAGGGGGGACAAGGTACGTATCAAATCGTTCATGAGAGCATGCCGCCGAGGGTACACACCCTCGAACAGGGCAGCGCCAAGGTCTAGGAACTCTCCCGTCCACGCTTTAGCGTGGGCTACCTTACCGCAGTGGGGGAGGCTAGGAACATGCCATCTGCGGCAAAGACGCTCCATCCAACACATCGTCGGAGGCCATACCGCGGTGGCAACCAAGCGTCTACACTCAGCATGTTGGATTGTTGGACAGCTGGAGCCGACAGCGGGCATCATCTCAGCGCCGAAATTCAGGTTCCAGTTCACACAGACCTATGATCCCAAAAAGAAGATGCCGAATTTCAGTTTCGACGAAATCGTTGTGGCAGCACGGATGGTTCTACTGAACTGGGACTGGCGCACGCAAAGCGGTCGTGCATGAACGATGCAGATTTCTTGTAGTTTGCCGAGAAGGCAATAAATCAGTTTGGGTTAAATGATCAAAGAACTTACGTCCTCTCAAGGCAATTGGCCAGCCAAGTTTTTTGGTGGAGATCTGCAGTTTTTTCAGTGTAGAATAGTTAAGTTCAGACTAAAGAATGGCTTTTGTAGATGAAATGCTGACCCATTGTTCTATAAACTAGTAGGAAGTTTAGCCTACTTTGTGCAGGTATAAGACCCTTTTGTATGGAAGTACTACTGTTGTAAACAAATACTATCAAGTATATATTTCCTTTAATTACTACTCGTGGTTAAATCCAGTTAACTGCCATTTTTTATCCCAGACAGATAAAATCCAGAGGACAGTTTATGGACAGATTTTGCGTCTGCTATCTGTGATGTAAACCATTTTTCATTTATCTTGTTGATGGCTCTAAAATATAGGCATCCACGTCTACATTTAAACTAGATATTATTCATAATTTTGATAAAATGTCTCTCTAAACCGTGCCACTAATGCCTAATATTCAGAGGAGTATGCAATCCTTTCTTTTATATTTTTCCTCCGCAAATAATGTCGTTTAAAGGAGGGAATCACTACATTAAAGTCAAAGATACGAGATTTCCAACAACCAGAAGAAACTAGGAGCCGTAAAGCGGAGGTAGACGATTTTAACGACCAACTATACGTCCGGAGAAAAATTCCAGCCGTATAGCTCCGATCGTATAGTTGGCGCCGCCACCGTTAGGTCAAACAGAACAACTTTCATGAAGGGCCCCTATATAAAGAAGCCTCGGGTGACAAGAAAACAAGCCAGACCTCGCCAAAAAGTCTCTGCCACAGATCACGAGCCGCCTCCAGATCTCAAAACCCTTCTCCATCTCCATAGACATATTCCACCACTTGTAATAGTAGATCTCTTCTTCGATTGGCAACATTGTAAGACTATTGCTATCAATCTTATGATTTTCATTACAATGTTTGTGATTGTTGATCTTATCTCTATGTGTGAGTAATTCTCCTTGGGCTAAGGGCTTTGTCCTAGCCATGTAGCGTTTGTGCATGTTATTTATCGTAGATGGGATCGTGTATTAGTTTGTATGACATGATGATTATTGTATCCTCTCTTGCCTCAATCCAAGGACTTGTTAGGTACCCAAGACCCCGAGGGTTGAGCTAGGTATAGGGAGTATGAGTAATGACTGATCTGCAGGTTGGGAACCCCAGTGACAAAAGGGGTAGTACGACTGTATGTGAGGGATTTGCTTGGGATTAATGGTGACATCACTATGCATATCATTAGTTATCTTTCTTCTATGGATGAGACTAGTAGGTTATGGCTATAAGAGGTTGTAGAGGCAATAAATATTATGGATGCACTGCCCACATATAATTTATCTTGCTCTAACAAGTACATGCATACTTTATTTCTATCTTTTATTCCCATCAAATGTTTTGCATAGCTACCGGTGAAACCGAACACCCTAGGCCCTCTCTCTCTCCATCATCGACAACAACAACAAAAAGACGCAAGCTATTGGTCCGGTAAAACACAAAAGGAATTCTAAAACTCCTGAAGGTTCGTTAAAGTAACTTCACTACGCATTCGCTTTCCGAGGATTTGATAACCTAGGTCTATTAGGGAAAATGAAGCTATAGTACATCCGTAATCTGGATCGAAGGTATCACTTGTGTTGTCTGCAAAATGGTCCTAGAGTTCAACGTGTTACAAAACTAGTAGATAGTGTTATAAGGATCATTAGGTAATCTTCGTTTGAAACAAGAATCATTTATTGTCTTCCGGATCGCTCATCATTTGGCACAATAATCTAGCTATCTTGTACTTGAAGAGGAGATGGACAATATTTTCATGGCATCCACGGAATTGACATTGCTCATTGCCAGTCCACCCTATTTTCATGAGGTTGCCCTTGGTTATTTATTGAAATTATAAAGCATGGTGTTCAACATAGATGCATTAGACACACATACTTCAAATTCTTTACCCACACATACTACATCAATTCAAACTATTACATATTTTTAGTCGATGCTAACTTCCTGCTACGCTCTCCATGCTATAAATTCATTAGCCACACATACTACAACAATTCACTAGAGCTCTGTCTTCACTCGAGGGAAATCAGAACCACCAGCTTGTCCAAGCCTAGTTCCCCCACCGAACCCATGTGCGTCGTCGCGAAACAGTGGTGGTTCTATGCCATCGATCCTTCCAGGCCAACACTACAGGCAACGAGGATGCTTTCTGGCCACCTCTTCGGGGTCCTGAATGCCATGTACTGATTCCAGAACCCCCTCCAGGTGGATGATGACCGGGTGCTTCCAGCAAAGTTATTGTAGGGGATCGGTGCGGAAAACAAAAAATTCCCTACGTTGAAACCCCAGAAACTGCCTAGGATCTATCTATGTAGTAATGCGGTAACGGCCGGAGTGTATAGAATACATACCCTTGTAGACCGTACGCGGTTAATGTTCCGCGGGGAACGTGGTTGATGTAGTCGTCCTCGAAGCCGACCTCAAGGTCCCAAGCTCCTCGTAGGTCACCCCTTGCTCCTTCTTGATCTTCATCATCTTCATCGTGCAACAGCTCCGACTCACGACATTCTAGCGCCCCAAGTGTTGTGCCTCGTGTCTTCGTACACATCCGGTGCACGATGAGACCTCCGGCTCCCCGATCCCGTCGGGAGTGCAGAAGTTGATATCCGGCTAGGAATCCCCGCAGCACAACGGTGTACTACTGCAGGTGTGCCTCGATCGCACAGCCCAGACTTGGGGGCATGGTCACGAGGTATAGAGAGAGGGAGGGAGAAAGTCAACTAAAGGACTTCTCAAGTTGTGTATTTGGTGTGTTTAATCCCACCCATGGGCACCCCTTTATATAGGCGGAGGGGGTGTGCCCTCCCATCAGGTTAGCCATGTGGGACTAATACTAAAAGAAAAAGACAACAGATTTTCGGACTGCCAAATGGGCGAAAAGAACTCAGCCCAATAGCAAACAGAAAATGCTAAATAAAAAGAAAAGGAAAAAAACCCAGCCAGGTGCCTCTTGCCCATTCTGTCGCTGGCCGGTGGGCGGGCTGACTGACCCAGCGGCGACACAGCTGGGCTCTGTGTGGCGTCGCCTAGCTATCTGCCGCCCTGTGCGGTGGCGGTTATCCGCCGCCCATAGGGCTGGCTGTTTTGCCCTTTTCCGTTTATTTTTCTGCACTTTTATTTCTAGGCCTTTCCCTCTGGGATTTGGCCTAATATAAAAGTAGACTTTATAAATCCTCATCTAAATATTATTTATAATATATTAATTCATAATTAATATATATTTAAATATATATTTAAATTCCCATTTATCTGAAAACACTTTTCGGGGCTTTTCCTTTATTCTTTCTCCGAACCACTTTGGATCTCTCTATGGAACGATTCCGGATTTCTCTCTTTCTCTACTGTGATTCCGTCTTACGAATGATCGCTCTCATCGTACCCTTAAGTGTATCCTCTCAAGGCTCGGGAATGCTCTAGACATGATCTGTATCAATGATCAATAGAGGGACCAGGGATATCCATGTGACCCCTATGCATTCCTGATGACAATGTCGTTTGAACCGTCTATATGTAGCATCCTCTTCCTTTTGTTTCTCGATACAACTTGTCCGAGATCCGATCATCGGTATCTCATACCTTTGTTCAATCTCGTTCACAATAAGTTATGTTTTCTTGTTACCGTGATATTACATCCCCGTGACCTAGTCACATGTTGCAACATTTATAGATGTAATCTCACCAAGTCAGCCATATGTATCTTTACCCGTCATGTGGGTGAACAAATCCCGGTCTTGTAGTCACATGTCATCTACTGTTCCTTCAGAATACCCAACGTACACCTTTATAGCCACTGTATTACCAGATGGCAGTTGATGCAGTCTAAGCAGCCTAGGGAAACAGTGAGTAATATGAGCTCACGGTCTAAGGAGAAGGAGTCTAGGTATAGCTGTTGCAACAATGAACTAGATGACTTGATCGTGTTGCAATCCTTCGAGGAATGTCCAACCACATCATTCTCTAATGATATGATCCCGTTGTCAGTCGGCATAAATGCCCATGATCTTGAAACCTAGATCATCTTCGTGACCAACGAACTAGTATGAATAGAGGCTACTGGGGACTTTGTTGTTTCATACCACACTTGTACCAATGTTTCTACTTGGAATAGTTATAGCACAATATGAAACTATTATAAACTAATTGAGATATGATAATAAAAACCTATTTCTTATTTGCCTCTAGGGCATATCTCCTTCAGTCTCCCACTTGCACTAGAGTACAAATAAACTAGCTCGCATTTTATTCATATAAACCATATACCATATGCGTTTACAGATCATGCATGCTCATGGGAAACGTCATGTCCATGTTCTGTTTTACCAGATCATTATGTCTTTTGCAAATCATTAATGTCTTCCTAATTTTGACATTCACACCATTATCTTATAATGGGTCGAAGTATTTGTTTAGCAACAAAGTGAGACTTTTGTTTCTAGTGTTTATGATGACGGTCGTTTTCACCGTTGTCATCTAAACTTCGAAACACACTTTGTTATCCTTTGTGTATATACTATAGTCATGGCAGCAGAACGAGGCCGAATTCCAGGAGCTTATAGTGACGTTAGATCAACCTCGAGGGCTTTCTCATGGGCACTGGGCCCTGGGACACATCATTCTACGTTAAAAGCGAACTAGCCCGGCCATAACATTATACATCACATGAGATGCAACCTTTATACTTCTATATCTATGTAGATCCTGGTGCATGAAATGTAACTATGCCACTTACATTGCTTCTTGCCATTTAAGTACAAACTTAATTCTGGTTCAGTGATCAACTAAAGAATCACTTAAAGACATGTTCTTACAGTTAATAGCTATTCCTTCCAACCAGAACCTTGGGTCACTTTATGTCGAGTATACAACATGGTTATATGGAAGAACCTATGACTGAGGCACAAGAGATGTAACACATCTCTTTCTTTCAACCATAGTTGCAATACAAACTCAATGCTTCATATAGTAAGAACTACTTTCTCACCTTGTTCTATTCTGAACTTCTTAAGAATCTTGCTTAGGACATTCTAAACGTCTTTCAGAATCAAGTCCAGGAAGCATTCGACTTTCAGTGTTTATTAAACTCACCGATCTCGATAGATCTTATTGTTTAATAACTTCAACTTCATCCTAACTTAAACATCATTCACATATGTCGTCCACATATCCCAGAATGATTTCACGCTCCCACTCAAATATGACATTCATGTTTGAGATCCAGGGATTTCACTTAGCTCCCACTCAGATCTAGGTCCTCTCGATAATCTTGGACATTCCAAAATTCTTTGATTACTATCAAGTCGAGAATTCCGCTAATGAGATTTCAATGACCATTCATTTCTCGAACTCAGGTCCATCACGCTTCTTTGTATTTCGTAGGTATGTCTCGTTCAAAACATGACAAGTGAATCAACTACAGTTCCACAAACTTGTAGAATATATGGTTGAATCCTACTTTGTTTAGTAAAAGTATTTACTTGAAACTTTATGATCATTATCATTGGTTTCTCCTCTAATTGTAGAGTTTGGTTTCACGAAACAAATTCCACTGCGCCACTCAACAATTCGGAGGTAAGGTCAAATACCTTGTTTTGATCTTTTACTTTCTTCCACCTGTATCTTCATTAAGACACATCAACTTAGGACAACAACAAGTTTGCCCCTTCATGGAAGATGCATTCATAGCTTCCTAAGAATGCTCTACAAAGACTTGTTTATTCGCCACGACTTCGACTTGTCAAAATCTCCAGAAACTCGAACTTGCCATAACACTTATGGTGTTGTTTCCACGAATCTTTTAGATGTTCCTTTGTATTTCAAATGAGTGTTTGCTTATTTTGATCTTTAACTCTAAACAATAACTATAACCCCTATAAGAGATAATATTATACCATATGTATCTTAATACATACTGATTATGATGTTTAGACATTTCAACACAGTTTGAATTCATCCAATTATCATAATTTGTGAAACATCTTTCACAAGTTCCTTTTATGCTAAACTTAACTTGAATACCTTAGTCATGTTGATCAAATCGGAGAGACTTGTTAATTTAGTTAATTCAATATCCCATTTGGTTATGAACTCATTTGAACAATTCAAATCGTTTCAAAACTTATGTTTCATTAAGTAAATACACTTATTCACTTAAGTCTACAATAAATGATTTCCACTACTTGTTGAAAATATGATACATCACTATATATAAGATTCCACATTTCTTCGCATATCATCGTTTTACCAGAATGCGAAGTTTTAGTCATTCTGGCTGAGAGGCATGGTTTTGCAAAGTCTCTAGATTAAGCATCCAGGACCCCCGATCTTTCATAAAGAACCTGCAATAACCAAAATGACTTAAACTGTAGTGTCATTTCATTATTAGACTCTGGATGTCTTTTAGCATTCTAATCCTTTATAAATGTTTAAACTATTATCATTAACATAGTGATGAGAATAACTTGTTTGTAATCGTAATGTGACCATAGGGTATTGTTCATAAGAATAGTACAAACTGGTTTGTAACTTGTTCATATGAATAATCGTCTTGCCTAAAAGCAAGACACACAAACAAGGATTACAATTTTATATTCATGTCCACTAATCCAAATGACAAACTTTGAGGGAAGAGGTGATGTCTGATGCGCTCGACTTTCAACGTAGAGCTCATTGGGAACCCCAAGAGGAAGGTACGATGAGCATAATAGTAAGTTTTCCCTCAGTTATGAAACCAAGGTTTAATCAAACCAGTAGGAGCAAGGAAACACCCCAAAGGTGTTACTAGCTGAGCTTTGGCAGGGCGCACTACCGGTGCTAGTAGCACCGTGGAGACCTGTACAACACAACCACAGAACTTTGTCCCCAACTTGCGATGAGGTTGTCAATCTCACCATGTTTTGTAAAAAACAAAGGATTAAACGTATCGAATGGAAAGAAGTAGAAGTTTGCAGAAAGTAAACACAAAGCAGTAAAAGATTGTAGATTGTATGTAAAGAAAAAGGACCGGGATCCATAGTTCACTAGAGGTGGCTCTCCTTAAGATAGATAACATGCTGGGTGAACAAATTACAGCAGGGCAATTGACAAACACCGAGAAAGCAATACATGCATATACTAATCATCTTGACTCCTTTGAGACTTGATTGGGCATTACAACATAATACATAGACCGCCATCCAACTGCATCTATGACTAATAATCCACCTTCAGGTTATCATCCGAACCCCCTCCGGTATTAAGTTGCAAGCAACAGATTATTGCTTTACAAACTGTGTGTAAAGTAAACAATACGATTGTTCTATGAACAAAGGATTGTTGTTTTCTCCCTAGTAGCAACAACACATCTAGTACCTTAGAGATTTCTATCACTTCCCCAGATTACCAGAGGCATGAACCCACTATCGAGCATAAATACTAACTCTTGGAGTTGCTAGCATCTACTTGGCCAAGATAGCTACTAACAACGGAAAGCATGCAAGATCTCAAATAACAAAGACATGATAGAATCAATAATCAATCTGAAATAGCATTTCAATATCCATCGGATCCCCGCAAACACAACACGTATGAATTACAAATAGATGATCTTGATCATGAACGGAGGTCACAAGATCTAAACATGAAAGCACAAAGGAGGAGAAACCAGCCATCTAGCTACTACATGGATCCGTAGTCCCAGGATGAACTACTCACGCATCACACCGGAGGCTTGCATGGTGATGAATAAGGCCTCGTGGTGAATTCCTCTCCGTGGTGCCGGAAGAGCTCGATCCCTCCCGATCTAGGGATGGAGATGACTCTGAGACTCTTTCGTGGATTTTTGATCGGGTACTTAGGGTTTTCGTCCCGAGGGCAATATATAGGCGGAAGGAGAGGCCGAGGGGGTGCCGGGAGCCACCACACCACCCCCTGGCGCGGGCCTAGCTCGCCACGCCGCTGTGCCAGGTGGTGTGGTCGACCCCGGCCCTTCTCCGCCTCAGATTCGCACTTGATCCCTTCCGGAAAAATAGGCACTTTGGCTTTTGTCCTGTCCAATTCGAGAATATTCATTTCGACTTTCCGGAACCAAAATAGCAGAAAAGCAAGTTTGGCACTATGGATCTTGTTAATAGGTTAGTCCAAGAAATCATATGAAAAGTACTCCAAGGTTGGAACAAAACACAATAAAGTGGATAAAACCAAGCATGGAACATCAAAAATTATAGATACATTTGCAATGTATCAATGTCGGCCATCAACTGTTTTGCTTGCCATCATCAAGTCACTTTGCCTCAAATCCAGCAATTCTCAAGCAGATCATCCTGTTTTCACAAAACGGGACAAGTATCAAATACTTTGCAATCTGCAATGAGTTTTGCAAGAACCACATTTATAATTTGTATATCTAACATATACCTTTTTCATTCATGACCTCCTTTTGTAATCAAGCCCTTCTAAGAGTTCTCAACTCTAGTGCAAGATAACTAAGTGTTTTTCCAAACATTCCGGAGTCATCGGATTATCTCCTAATGGTTATTGTGTCAAGAAGAGAAGATCACCTTTTACGAGGATATCCCTCAGGAGTGGGTATTAATCTATGAAGTTGGACCCTTTTGCTAAGTTCCAAATTAAGCAATATATTCCCATGGTCGCAAAGGAACTCAATGGGATAGGCCAAGCTCTACTAAGATATTTGCAAACAGACATCTAGACTAAGTTTATAATAAGAGATCAATTTATTATTGGTCTCCACTAAAACAGTCATCCCCTAGACGATTTCAGTGATCGCATGATCCCTATCCTCTGCACCTCCCCCGATCATCACGGCCATCAGTGCATTATCAAAGGTAGATATTCAATAATGCCAATCACATCATCCATGTGACTCATGCTCGATCTTTCGATCTCTTGTGTTCCGAGGCCACGCTTCTCTAGCGTGCTAGGCTCGCCAAATCTAACTTGTGTGTATTTGCTGTGCAACATGGCTTACACCCACTGTATGCGAACGTAGATATGTCTGACACCCATGCCTGTAACCCTGGATCGCCTCATACCGAAGAACTTTCTTGGTGGTGCACACACAAGGGGAACACGGAACATTGGAATTCAATAGGGATTATCTTATTTGCTACCATTGAGTATCTAAATACTAGCACACAATAAGATGTAAAAACTGGTATCAATATCATATGTATAATGTGATATGATATGTTCTTCTTGCGCCTTGATCTCCATCGAGCGCTCCGGCATGATCTCCATCGTGCCCTTGGTTGACGCCATGTCCATGATGCCTCCACCAGGTCGTCCATCAGAACGATGACTATTACTATACTACTTAGTAATAGAAAAGTAAACTACTTTACCTTCGTATCGACCAATGCCATATCATAATCATATTCTCCCTGCAAAATAAAGCTAGACGCCTGTACTTTATCTATTGCAAGTTTTACGTGGTTGTTAGGGCTTTCGTACTAGAACCGTTTCTAAACTACGAACTTTCCAACCATAACATGGATCCGACAGTTCTCTCTACTACACCCCTTTCGGGGACCTCTGTTGTAAATGTTATATCAACTATTGAATGAGAGACAGACACCCACTAGCCACTTATACGGTACAAGCCGTATGTTGAGCGTGGAACCAGTCTCGCGTACGAATATGCGTAAGGTCGGTCTAAGCTGCTTCATCAAATAATACCGCGATATAAACAAGTACACGTTAGAGGGTAACAACTAAGGGATCAATGCCCGCACAATACTTGTGCGTACTGGCCGTACATCACTCCTACGCATAGATCGGCTCTGATACCACTGTAGGGGATTGGTGTGGAAAACAAAAAATTTCCTACGTTGAAACCCCAGAAACTGCCTAGGATCTATCTATGTAGTAATGCGGTAATGGCCGGAGCGTATAGAATACATACCCTTGTAGACCGTACGCGGTTAACGTTCCGCGGGGAACGTGGTTGATGTAGTCGTACTCGAAGCCAACCTCAAGGTCCGAAGCTCCTCGCAGGTCACCCCTTGCTCCTTCTTGATCTTCATCATCTTCATCGTGCAACAGCTCCGGCTCACGACATTTTAGCTCCCCAAGTGTTGCGCCTCGTGTCTTCGTACACATCCGGTGCACGATGAGACCTCCGGCTCCCCGATCCTGCCGGGAGTGCGGAAGTTGATATCCGGCTAGCAATCCCTCTGGCATACGGTGTACTCTGCAGTGTGCCTCGACAGCAGGACTTGGGACCATGGTCCCGAGGTATAGAGAGAGGGAGGGAGAAAGTCAACCAAAGGACTTCTCAAGTTGTGTATTTGGTGTGTTTAATCCCACCCATGGGCACCCCTTTATATAGGCGGAGGGGGTGTGCCCTCCCCATCAGGTTAGCCATGTGGGACTAATACTAAAAGAAAACGGCAGCAGATTTTCGGACTGCCAAATGGGCCAAAAGAACTCAGCCCAAATAGCAAACAGAAAATGCTAAATAAAAAGAAAAGGAAGACAATGAGCAAACACAGCCCACTGACTCATGGCCCACGGGTGGTGGGGCCCACCTGGCCATCCCATCGCCTGCTCACGCCTGGCCGGGTGGGTGGGCCGGGCTGGACACCATGCCCAGGGCGACCTGGCCTACCGGCAAGGCCGCCTAGCTATCTGTCGCCTTGTGGCGGTTATCCGCCGCATGTATCGGCTGTTTTGCCCTTTTCTGTTTATTTTTCTGCACTTTTATTTCTAGACCTTTTCCCTCTAGGATTTGGCCTAATATAAAAGTTGACTTTATAAATCTTAATCTAAATATTATTTATAATATATTAATTCATAATTAATATATATTTAAATTTCCATTTATCCGAAGACACTTTTCGGGGCTTTTCCTTTATTCTTTCTCCGAACCACTTCGGATCTCTCTGCGGAACGATTCCGACTTTCTCTCTTTCTCTACTGTGATTCCGTCTTACGAATGATCGCTCTCATCGTACCCTTAAGTGTATCCTCTCACGGCTCAGGAATGCTCTAGACATGATCTGTATCAATGATCAACAGAGGGACCAGAGATATCCATGTGACCCCTATGCATTCCTGATGACAATATCGTTTGAATCGTCTATATGTAGCATCCTCTTCCTTTTGTTTCTCGATACAACTTGTACGAGATCCGATCATCGGTATCCCATACCTTTGTTCAATCTCATTCACAACAAGTTCTGTTTTCTTGTTACCATGATATTACATCCCCGTGACCTAGTCACATGTTGCAACATTTATAGATGTAATCTCACCAAGTCGGCCGTATGTATCTTTACCCGTCATGTGGGTGAACAAATCCCGGTCTTGCAGTCACATGTCATCTACTGTTCCTTCGGAATACCCAATGTACACCTTTATAGCCACCGTATTAACAGATGACGGTTGATGCAGTCTAAGCAGCCTAGGAAACAATGAGTAATATGAGCTCACGGTCTAAGGAGAAGGAGTCTAGGTATAGCTGTTGCAACAATGAACTAGATGACTTGATCGTGTTGCAATCCTTCGAGGAATATCCAACCACATCATTCTCTAATGATATGATCCTGTTGTCAGTCGGCATAAAGTCCCATGGTTTTGAAACCCAGATCATCTTCGTGACCAACGAACTAGTATGAATAGAGGCTACTAGGGACTTTGTTGTTTCATACCACACCTGTATCAATGTTTCTACTTGGCACAGTTATAGCACAATATGAAACTATTATAAACTAATTGAGATATGATAATAAAAACCTATTTCTTATTTGCCTCTAGGGCATATCTCCTTCAGTTATCACCCTGCCCTGCTTGGAATCTACACCTCGTACATCTTAGGAACAGCGTTAAGATCTTTCAGCCACGCCTTTACCTCGATGACCCATCTGTCGCTCGGTGGCACGATCTCCACCAGCTCGCCGCCAAGGCTACTGACAACCTGCTTGAGGGCCTCCGGCTCCCAAGCATCCAATGGGAGGCCATCAAATCTGAGTTTGGAGAAGAAACGAAGCTGCCCCAAGCGATCTTCCCACCCATAGGCGCGATGCCAACACATGAAGCTCATTTTCTCCCCGCAACACTCAAAAGAACGGGAAGAATGTAGAACGCGCTCGGTGTCTGAGCTATGCTCGAACCGGACGAAAAAATCAAATGGCAGCGCGCATACCTCAATATTGACCTCATTTCATCTGATCCCAAAACGAGACCTGAAAGCCGACAGCAACTCTGCCGGCGACACGGTGGGACAAACGCCCAACACGGTGGCCATGAGAGAGTGGTCGTCGAACTGCTGTGCTAGGGATACCATGCCTAGGGTGCACGGCAACACGCAACTTCCCGAGGCCGGTCGCCGTCCATGATCGCCCGATGGGACACGCTCCGCCCTGCGACAAGGACTAGCCAGAGGCGAGATATTAGTCCGGGGATGCGAAGCTCCAATACGACGGACGACGCGACAGCGACGGCTGCAAGCTTCGATTAGGGGCGTGGGAGGTGCACCAGACATGGAGGGAACACAAATTAGAGCAAGTGCGAGCTCCGATCTGAGACGAGCAGCCGAAGCTGAGCAAAGTTTATGGGGAGGGGAGCATGGGAGAAGAGCAGAGAAGAGCAAACAGATAGATCTGGTCCATGCAGGTGTAAACTAGTCCACGGCCGCAAAAGATAACGGGGAATACTGACAGGGTGTGACAAGAAGAATTGACCTAACAGCAGTATTTGAGTTCAACCGTTTTTCGTCTGGTTCAAACGACCGTTTGGCTGTTAGATTTGTATTCACCCCCATTTGGCACTTCTGGACAATTGGCGATTCTACTATGGCCCCTCCGCGAGATTGATGCCAACTCGGGTACCAGGATGCACTCGTCCGGGAACTTTCGGGCCGCAAACCAACAAGCCCCTGCGGGTCTAGGGGTCAGAGCCATGCGTGAAACAAAATACGCAATTTCTTTACATAAGTCGACCTCATTCTATGCTACAGCGAGGTCGGGCTGTCGACCGTGCGATGGGAGATCGAGGGGCCGCGCGCTTGGATGACTTTTCCTGACTTTTTTCCGTTTTCGAATTTGGGGAGCCGTGCCCGCAACCTGGTCGGAGTCATCCATTCTCCTCCTCTTCCGCACCCCGCTCAGGAGCGGAAGAAAGGTGGCGGAGCTCTCGGCGATCTCCTCTCTCGCCGGCGCCACCAGCTCTCGCCGCTGCTTCATCGCCCGCGGTTCGGGCCTTTTCCAGCGAGTACGCCGCATCCCGACTACATCTATGCAGTTCACCGGTGATTTCGACTGGTTGCCGGCGGAATCATGATCCATCCGCGTGTCTCCGGTGAAATCCGCGCGTCTCCATCGACATCCGCGTGTCTCCATACATAGTCGAGCGTCGCCAGCTCGTCCCTTCGCCCCTGAGAGCCGGCTACATCGAGGGGGTTGGTGGGTGGATTGTTGGGGGGATTCGTCGGTGGATTTCGGGAGGGAATAGCTGCCATGTCTAGGGTGTCAAGTGGGATCCCGCCTAAATCCCACTTCTAGTTCATTTGTTAAAATCTAGTGTAAATTTTGAGGAAAAATTTGAACTAGATTTTGACAAATGAACTAGAAGTGGGATTTTGGCGGGATCCCACCTGACACCCTAGCCATGTCGCCGGCCATCCTCCGTGACCGCAGCCGGCTACATCCTCACATCTTCGTCCACATCGCGCGTCCACATCACCAGCTACAACTCCGGAGCCCACGTCCTCCATCCCCGCATCACAGCCCACGTCGTATGTGCCACATCTTCCTATTTTTCTGTTACATCTTCTTCCGTTCTATTATATCTTCTTCAGATATGCTCATCTAGGTAGTTTTCTAGACATTTTTCTTGTTACATTTTATAATGCAGCAGCAACAAATGTTCTATGTGTACTTTATTTTTGCCTTGTATCTAGCAGTAGATCTGGAAACAACTAGGACTTGCATTTTTTTTTTAGTGTTGTTTTCTGAAATGTAACACACATAAAAGGATTTGTTGTTGCGTGGAACTGATAAGAATCTTTTTGTTGAGTTCAAGCAAGTTCTACATCTGAAACCTGTAAGAATCATCATGTCTTAATAGTACATCCCTGCTTTTCATTTTTTGTAACACACTTACAGGATTTTTTCGAAAACAAGGAACGGATATCTTGAGTTCAGGGAACAGCAAATAAAATAATATAGGATTGTAGCTTTTGTATTTTTTTATCTGAAACCTGTAACCTGCCCATGTCATTTTAAAAACAAAAACAAGTACATCCTGTTTCTGACATTTTTTGTTGTAGCATATATGCGCGACTCCTCTATGTTTTTTTCCTTTGATTAATAAATAGGTGTAACAACCAATCCGTAGGCAGGGCTAGTTCATGATTTGTGTTTTTCATTGCCTTTTTTTTGTATTAATTAGTGAACTAGGAGGCGAAAAAGGATGTATGTCCATTTAGTTTTTAGATAGAATAAATGTAGCAGTAGAAAATTGCAACACAGTAACCTGATAATCTTGTTGATACAGTATTTTTATTTTTAGTTCTAAATGACAAGATCAAACACTAGCAAGAATAACAGGGCAGGGTTGAAGCATTCAAAGCTTCGACGCATGCGGGACAGGCTTACTTTGAAGCCTCGAACATTGTCTATGGACGATGATTTGGGGGAAAGAGAAAGACAAGAAGTTCTGGAAATGGATGTTACTGAACAAGGAGAGGAACATGTTGACAACCAGAACAATGAGGTCAGATTTTCATGTGATTTATCTTCTTCAAATTTCTTTGTTGAGCAACATTTTTGTTCTGCAACCATAAAAAGTGTATTGACAGAAACCTTTTTTTGTTTGCTTTGCAGAATTCTATGGCAAAGAAACTGTTTCAAAGGGCGTCACCTGCTATGAAGCTTTTGAAGTTATATCCAAAGCTAATTGAAGATCAACAGAAGATGATAAGACGGGCAAACTACGGAGGCTTGTTGGAAATCAAGTGCTGAAAGCTCTATCCTGAGTTATGTTA
Organism: Avena insularis; assembly: GCA_023614405.1. Taxonomy (NCBI): domain Eukaryota; kingdom Viridiplantae; phylum Streptophyta; class Magnoliopsida; order Poales; family Poaceae; genus Avena; species Avena insularis. The sequence goes on along the minus strand of CM042696.1, from coordinate 33,697,425 downwards.
GTATTTGATGGAAAGTTTCGACCTAGAAACTTGCAGCTTGGTTTTCCCTGGGCGGGGATCAATCCCGTTAACAGAAGGGTCTGTCCATGAGGTTTTTGGAGTGCCAATGGGTCATTTGGCAGTGACCTTTCGACGTGAGAAAAACGCATCAACTTTCATGAGGGAGCAATTCGGTAGTGCTCGCATGGGACATCCCATGATGACTTCTTTGGCTGACAAAATAGCAGCCATGCGGCCAGCAAACAACAAGTTTTTGAGACTCTACATCACATATGCAATGTGCTCAGTCCTAGCGCCAACAACAGGGATTCGTATCAGTCCAAGGGTCTATCCATCACTTGTGAACATAAAGGAAGCAAAGAATCTGAACATTTGCAAATTTGTGATCACCATTATCCGTAAATCATTAAACAACAATGGAGAAAAGGAACAAGTCATGCCATGCATGCTATACCTCATGGCAACTTTCTTTTTTATATATTTTTTGTACCAAGAGCTTTTTTCTATGGTAATCTCAGTTCTGTCTTTCCTTTCTCATGTAGGTGAAATATGTTGTTTCATTGCAGCTACAAGGGATGGACATTAGTGATGACGGGACAAGAGTTTTCGTATGCACAAATGCCATGATCAAGGAAGCTCTTAAACAAGATGCCAGGAGCAACGAGTCGTTTGGCGCAGCACCGATACACTCCACTAGTGTCTTTTCATGTTTTTCTCTTGCGTTTGGTTTCTCCTTCACAAGTCATTTTACTTATGATTTTTAAAGTGTGGTGGTCTTGTTTCATGTTTTTTTATACAACTTAAAGCTGAATTTGTGGAGAAAGGGTTACATAGTGAGGGGTCTATTGGGGACAGTCATGAACTAACCATGTATGACCCATGCTCTATGAATGGGGGAATGACAAATGTTGAAGCTGATACTGAAAGTGTAAGGGGTCGAGGAGATGAGCAAGGCGATGTTCATGAGGAGAGCATGTCCAAGGAACAATCTACAAACGAGGAAAGGAGCAATGATTTTCAATCTAAAGCAGAAGCGTCGAGAGAGCAAGGGGAGCAAAGTATACTGTTTTCAGACCCGGGGAAGATTGAAAAGTTTATCAAAAAACATGCAGCAATCGAACTAATAGAAAATGTAAGTTGAAGACACCAGTACAACTTTTTTCCCTTGTTTTTCATTATCCACTATTATTTATAATTTGAATATAACATTTTTTTAAAATGTATCAGGGGATGGCCAGCTACAAGGAAGCAATCGAGTACGCCTACCACGGATTTGAAGCTTCTATACAGATGTTCATGAGGAATCTCTCAAAGGTTCCACACAACGAAACAAAATCTACAGAACACACACTTATTAGCTCTCCAAAGTGCAAGGAAGAGGAAGTGAAGCGATGTAAAGAAAGGAAAGCTAAAGAGCCTAGGGCTAAAGAGCCGGGGGTGGCAGCCATTGCAATTGGTGAAAAGCACAAACCATTTTCTTCCGGTGAAGATTATTCATGTGATGATAGACAGGTAGATCAGATGCAAAAAAGCATGGTTGTAGAAGACAAAGGAGTTGATCTTGAGAACACATTGCCAGAACAAAATGGAGCACTAGTTTTAGAAGATGTACCATTGGCACAAAATAGTGTCAAAGCAAAGAGAGCAAATCTAGAACCTGGCAACCTACAATATAAGATCACGCAAGAAGAAGCGATAACAAACTGCAATGTTGTTGATTCAGAGATGTCAACTGTTTTGGCTCTACCATCACAAGGAACAACTCCTCGCAAGAAAAAGGTAGTCACATGGGATGCAAGCGTAATAGACAAGTATGATATTGTCAAGCCAGGGAGAAAATGGCAACGGAACAGATGAAACCCAAAGCAACAACACAAGCACAAAATGACAGTCACTCTCCAATTCAAGAAGTTTCTACTGGGGCTGATGCTGCTACCAAGATGTTCACACACTTGAACAAAGCCAGATCATATATATGTGAATATCGTGTCATTGAATTCTTGGCAAAACAGCGAGAGGCAAGGAGGGAGCATGCCCCTTCGGTGATGGATACCAAAGAAAATGTAGTTACACCAACAATTGAGGGTAGCAAGCTTGTATCCAGACAACACAATGCTGAATATAGTGCAGATTTGGGGGAAACATAAGACCATGAAACTCCAACAAGGAGCCTGAGCCTTGACAGTGTATATGGAGATAACATGTCGGACATTTCTGAAAGTACAAAGATGAAATAACTTATTGATCTCGTGGGTAGCTCCCCATGCGGTCAAAAGTTCAATATCCCTCGCCTTGAACTCTATGAATCCTTTGATATGGATAAGGAAATGCCAGGTGGTGCTGATATGCACGAAGTCATGCAGTTTTTGCCAGCCAGAGAACTAGTGGGGGAAGGACTACAAAGCACCAGTGATGTAGCATTAGGGCATGAGTGCCAAAAACTGTAGTCAGAAATGGAACCTAAACCGATTCAGAATAAGTGGAAAGGTGTTTCATTTGCAAACAAGAAAGATTAAAGAATGTTGCAGACTCACCCTCACCTGGTAGGTACAGAACTCGGTATGTAGTTCGCCAAGAACTATCTGATAGTACAAAGAAGACAGTCAATATATCAACATCTAACACTGACAAGGTAATGTCATATGGGCAAGGTCCAACAAGAACAAACATAGTTGAAGGGAAACATTCATCGGGGGCATTTAACAAGCATATAAGCATGTATGATACTACCATGCATAGAGAAATAACAAAAGGAGCAGATGTAATAGAAACAACAAAGGATTCCGATGGCAGATTTATTGATTCCGGAGCAAAACCAACGTCAAGTGATGCCCCTATCTCGACACAACATGAGACGATGGATAGGAAGCTCAACTTTGACAATGGTGAGATGGATAGGAGACTCAAAGATGCTTTGAGGTTGGCTCCAGAACCACCTCCGTTTGATCTCGATACACCTCCAGAATTCCTTGACCAGAATGAACAAGTTATCATGGAGGAACATAGCAATAGAGATAGAGAAAGAAGAATCGTGAGTTGTGCAAGAAGTAGAATGTAACAAATCACCCGAAGATCCACAACCTGATAGCGCTACAGCAATCATGCATGAACATGATAAAGGGTTTTCAAAATCGCCTTCCGTCAACCTTGAAACACATAAGACATATTCTGTTAGCAAGCCAGTGGAGGATGTATACATAATGGTGTGTAGGCATGGCTGGGTTTCTTCTCCTAGGGATCACAACAATGACAAAGTTATCATCGACACAGACAATTTCTTTGTTAATCTGGGGCACCTAGTAGATTCTGTGGCGCCTAGGAAGAAGCTAGTAAATGTAGTTGCTGAGGTTGCCATTAACATAATCAGGGATGATAATAAAAAACCCAAAGAAGTACATCATGCCTCTACGCATATCTGTAAGTATATCTCCCATGCGCCGCTCCTGTAATGTTTTTACATATGCTCAAAAACAAAAACCTCATGTTCTCTGTTTTTGCATCTAACTTTTTCCCGTTTTTGTGTGTGTTTTCAATATGTTCATGTCCAGAGATACCTAATTGAGTGTCGCTTCAACTTAAAATATGTCACACAGTTCTTTGAGAATAGTCCAGAAAATAGGCTTGACTGTAAAGAAGAAGTAAGTTGTCATCTTCGCATGTCATTTTTTTTACTATTATGCACAGTGTTTTTTTCTGTTTTTTTGGACATGTTACATTTATTTTTAGTACTTAGTATTCTATATGTGCATACAAACCAGGTTTGCTTCCCCACGTTGGAAAGATTCTCAGACTCCCCAAATGAATCATCAGGTCACTACTGGCTTGTTGTTCTAAATATAAAGGCCCAACGATTTGAGATATATGACTCCCTAGCTTCGAACGAAGAAGCACTGCTGATGGATGCATACCACTACCTAATTGCATTGATTAAAAAAATCTGAGCTAGAGAATATGGGAAATCAAAGGTGTAGATCAGTGATTGGCCAATTGATGTAATTGGTATCCCAGCTCAAAACAATGGGTAAGAAATTGTTTCAGTGCATTTTTCTTAGTTTTCAGTGCATTTCTCTTTTGTGGGTACATTTTCTCTTTTTAAAAACATTTTTGTTATTTTTTCCTCCTACCTTTTCCTATGGTGTTTTCACATATTTGTCTTCTTTTTTTTGTCTGCCATGTAGGTATGATTGTGGATTCTTCGTGCTTAAAAATTTAGAAGAAAGGCAGGAAACAAAACCACCAACATTCACTCAGAAAGACATGCCAAATATCAGGAAGCTCTACACGTACAAGTGGTTAAATACAAGGAATAAAGATGAATGGAATCTCTTCCTTTAGGGAGAAGTGTATGAGGTATGCAAAAATATTCTGCATAAACAAAGTCCAGTCGACATTTTTTTGTTTTTGAATTACATCACGCATGCTTATTTTCTCTACGGATGGAAAATATAATGTAATAGAGTATAAGCCCCAAAATGTTTTCAGTTTTCCCTTTTGAACCATATGCCTCTCTACAAACAAATATCTGGGAGAATACACAGTTGTTGAAATTTAAATTCTAGAACAAAGGGGTAATCACTAGAATAAAGGTAGGAGTAGATATCTCTCCGAATTTGCTAGCCTAACAGGACAGTTCCGTGCATCATGGTCAGTTACACGACATACACTTCATGTAGTTGGCCTAGGATTTTGTAGTTCGAGACAACCCTCCTTCTTTTTTGACTTGGCCTACCCTTACCTATTGTCACTGGTGGGTCTCTTGCTTTCCGGGATCCAGTGACATTAACATCTTGTTTCATAGGCGCGCTCTCTGGTGTACTACTCCCAGGTTTAGAACTTGCTGGATTTTTATATTTCTTTCTCTTCTTCGATGCGTCAGTAGTAGCTTTGTTCAAATCGGCCAGTTCTTTCTCCATCGCTTTCATGTGTTTATCAGCAATTTCCTTTGCTTTGTCCAAAGATGCCAAGCCAACAGAAATCTTAGCAAAACCATTGCACATGGTTCCATAGCGCAGCAGTCTCATGTCTTTCCTAGATAATTTCTATCTAGCATGGTTCTCAGGAAGTTCAACTTGCTGTGGAACTAGATAAGGGGCGGGAGCGACCGCCTGGGGAGGATGTAATGGTCCGGAATATTCTTCAATGCGCCTAGGTAGGACATTACTTTCAGCACATGGCAACATAGAAGCCCATCCCTAGTTATTTCGCACCACTAGCAATTGTATATCTCATTAGGGAAGTCAACATCAACAATGTAACTTCTCCGTCCATAACCAAATACAGAGCCTTGTATTGGAAAAATCTGCTTCTCCATCGGGTAGTCTGACCAGACTCTAATAGTTTTATCTGCACCCTAGAACTCATGTGCATCCTCAGCAACCTCAATTTTTTCTTGTAACTTCATGTATTGTTTGAAGAAACGTAGAAGACTGTCATGTGGATTAACATACTTCTTAAGCACAACATTGAACCCCTCGCTCCTAGCAGTCGTTTGGAGGAAAGGGAAAAAACATTGTCGGAAATATGCTGGTACAAAGAACTATCGTAGGTCATAGAGGTCCAAAAAATGTGCGTTATCTGTAACGCCATGTCTCTGAACCATCTCTGCCCAATTCTGCTCAAACTCCTCAGTACTCAAATTATAATCGATAACCTCATTGAATTCTTGCCTCAAATCTTCTTGCTGGGCGACAAATGGACCAAGTTTCTCCTGAACTTTTTGCATGATATGCCACCTGCAAAATCTGTGGATTATGCCTATGAAAACCAGTAAGATTGCAGACCTTATTGATGCATCTTGGTCAGTAATGATATTCAGGGGGTGTAACCCATCCATAGCTTCCAAAAATGCTTGAAACAACCATACCAAATTTTCAATCCTCTCGTTCCTTATAAACCCACACCCCAGTTGTATCGATTGCCCGTACTGGTTGATGCCAATATTGGGGCACATGACATGTTATATTTGTTAGTCATGAACGTAGTATCAAATGAGATGCAGTCGTGGTAGAGCCTGTATGCGTCTCGTGCAACGCCATCCACTCAATACAGGTTTTCTACTCTATCATCTACATCAAGTTGAAATGTAACGAAAAATCTTGGTTCTACTTTCTTAACTTCTTCAATATACTAGAACAGCTCAAGAATGTCTTTGATTCTGTTGGCGTCATCAGTTAAAGCAGTGTAATTGCTCACTGCTTTACTATTGTACGGAATACTTTTCTTGCTACCGTAAACCTCACCCATGATTTCCATGATCCTACCAGAACTCAAGTTGACCTCATGCAGCAGGTCAATGAATTTCCTCTCCTCTTTGGGCATTCTATTATGAGACCGCAAGTATTTTTTCAATGGGAATTTCTCAACAACCTCATGTGTGTGCTCTTCAACAAATTGGGTCACTATCCATCTGGAAGCACCTGCCCTCTTCACACTCATTTTTGCCTTGCAATCAGTTAGTACAGTTATTTTTCGGTTCCTTTGCTTAACATGCACAGTCTCTAACTCTGGATTTTTACCAGACTTATTGCAAACAAAAACAATTTTGTCTCTCTGACCATCTTTCGCTGATCTTTTAGAGGACTCAATCTTCACAAAAAAGTCTATATGCTTGGTATATCTGTTGTAATGTGCAAGTGATGCTTCAAGTGATTCAAACACCATGCCAACATGTGGAGTTTTCGGAGTTAACCCTGCCGGAGTAGACTGGACCTTACATTCACCACCACTATCCTTACTCGATAATGTAACACCCGTGCGCACACCTGAATGTGCATGAGGCCCAGTGTCTGAAGCCGATGTGCCACTTGTTCCGTGATCGTTATTATGACCACTAGGAGGCCCAGCCCCAGCTACATCTGATGGTTCTTTGCCAGCATTTACATCCACTGATTGCCTAGTAGAAGGACCTTCTCCACCTGAAATACTTTCTCCAGCTGGCTCGTTTAGATCGATGCCTCCAAACCAATACTCGAAGCCCCTCAGCATTTTGTTTTATGTTTTTCTGTGGAAGTTAAATAATCTGTTAGTACAAAAGGGAAAAAGAAGGAACATTTAGTGATTCTGCATAGTTTATTTTCCATACATTTTCTCATCTAACAAACATACATTTTTCTTATCTTTCAAACAAACACAGGTATGGAAAACAAGGAAGGATATGTTGTGGAACTTCAAGGCAATTTCTCATGGATGCAGGAAGTTATCTATGTTTTACAGGAAGAACAATTAATCTGCACCATGTGTCCCACATTTTATATGTGCTTTTGATTCTGCAGTTACTTTCTTTTTTGGGAGAACATCCTGGTACATAGTATATCCAACCCTGATACATCTAGTTTGCGAGAACATCCTGGTACAACCATCCCATGGTACATCCTGGTACAACCATCTCCTGGTACATCATGGTACATCCTGGTACAATATATGAGTTTCCCCCTTATGTTTTTTACAACCAGATGTAACAGGTTTTGAAACCACTGATGTTGTGATGTGGATGAAACCACAGCAGATGCCATGATGTACAGGATACAAACAACAGATGTAACAGAAAGAGGAGGGCACATAGAGTAAGCTAAGGGAGAAACAACATATGTTTTTATTTCTTTCACGATAGTAGGAAGGGAGAGAGGACAAGAAGATAGACAGAGAGGAGGAAGAGAGAGGAAGATGAGTAGAAGGTGGGGGATATGTACTTACAGAGAGGATTTTTTTGCAGAGAGGTATGAGTGGATGTAACTCAAAAGTTCACGGTTTGGTTCTTCCGGAGGTAGCAGAAGACATCCAATGTAACTTTCATGGAACCATGGTTCAGATCTAAGATAGCCATGAGACCCATGAGAGTCATGAATCTTGCGTTTGCTAGGAGGCCCAGAGAAGAAGGGGGTAGGTAGATCTGGGGTTTGGGGACGGCGTGTTTCATGGGAGAGGGACCCGGGGGACGGCGTGTTCTGTGTTTGTCGTTTTCCGTTTTTCAACACGGTTCGGTTCCTTTTATCGGTAAGTACGGCACCTAGTCGGAGCGACCTCACGTTAGCATAAAACTAGGTCGACCTTGATGTAGTCGGGTCCAACAAAACAGGACCACCACGGCACCACCCAGGTCGGCCGGGCAGAGCGACCGGCATAGGCCCACCATACCGCGCGCGGCTGATGGTCTGAGGGCATGTACAATGGGGTGACATCATCATTCCCTTATAACTGCCATGTTGAATATTTGCTTAGTTGGAGGGGAGAGAAATAAGATAAGATCGTCTTCCCTTAGCTAAGAGACGATCTCTTACAAATTAGAAAAGGCTATTTTCTTGTTTGTACCGTATGGCTTCACTTATAAAATCAATTTCTTAAACAAAATTGTCAATTCTTATTAATTGGTAGAGATAACACTAAGAGATAGTGTATTGTATGACTTACATATATTGGCTTCTCTAGATGATGTGGACGTCTAAGGGAAGGTATGTCTTCCCTGCCATTGTACATGCCCTGAGAGCACTCCCTCGACACCATGCTTAAGATTTTAGTTAATTATATGGAAGCACCTTTTTGAGGGATTCTTCTTTGGAGTTTGTTTAATTTGGGAAATAAGAGCCCACAAATTTACCATGTTATCTATTTTGTGTGCAGTTCAGGAAAAAAACGTCGAGTCTCTTTTTTTTGCAAAATTCTACCGATCTATTAATTATCATCAACATTAGTACGATGAGTCCCAAAAGTAAATAAAATTACAAGTAGATCACTGGACCACCTAGCGACGACTACATACACTCGCACGAGCCGAAGGCGCGCCGCCGTCCTCGCCCCTCCATCATCGGAGCCGGTCAAAGCTTGTCGTAGTTGAGCTCGTTGTGGTAGACGAACGAGAAGTCGTCATGCTAAGACCCCAAAGGATCAGCACACTAGAGCAGCAACCATCACCGAAGATGACAAACGTAGTTCGGAAGAGAGTAATCTCAAATCACACGAACGAATACTAAAAACGACTGGATCCCAAGAGATCCGTCGGACACACGACCTCACGCGTCCTCCATCGATGCTAGACGCACCAATGCTAGACGCACCAACAGAGCGAGGATAGAACGGGGAGAAACTTATTCTGACTTTAGGACATAGCCGCCGCCTCAACATCCTGAAGAAGACACTGAAAATAGTCTAAATAAAACACGAAGACCTTCCGCCAGCGAGGGACCATGGTCTGCTAGGCCTCCAAGGTCCTAAGGCCGCCGGAGGCAGGACGGACCGGTGGCGTTGCCGGTGGAGGGAGGAAACCCTAAATGGATTTTAGCAGCCTCCTTGGAGAGCCTCGTATGCTAAATTGGCAAGATACATGAAAAATTATGAAAACTGGCTAGAAAGATTACATGTTAACATACATGGTGAACTGTACATACACATGGTCCGCTATTTTTGAAAATTGGGTTGGTCCAATTATCAGTCAACGTTTTGGTAAGTGGTACACAAAAAAACCCAGTTTTGATACTTAGAAAATTGATTTTTTTGTGCAAAGAGAATGAAAACTTTCTTTGATTTGTTAGTCATTTCAAGACACACACATGTGCCCAATATGGGCTCAGTTGGATAAGTTTAGTCATAATACAATGAACTATACGATGACAACGGAAAAAAAGAGGGTTTTACCGAGTATTACACTTGGCAAATGTTGACTGAATTTTTGCCAAACAGGTTGTCTGGATATCACTCTATGGTGCAACAAAAAGCGAGAACAACTATAAATGTTTGCCCACCATTCACTAGGAAATACTCGACAAAGCCCATCCTCCACTACGGCGGCATCAACTACGGCATTGGTGGGCACAATAAACATTTTGCCGAGTATTTTGGATTGACGAGTGTGTTTTTGTGGTTTTCTGTGTATTGAATCTTTGCCGAGTATATTATTTTAATTTGCAGCGTATTAAAACTTTGCCGGGGTATTTTTTTTCTTTTTTGCCGAGTATGAAGGCTTTGACGAGTGTTCCCACCCGGTAAATTTCTTTGACGGGTAAAAAACACTAGCCGTGGCAATTTGTTTGACGGGTAAAAAACACTTACCGCGGCAAATTTGTTTGATGGGTAAAAAACACTTGCGGCGTGCTGGGCAAAAATATTTTTTCCTGTAGTGAATCACGCATAACTTTGTCTGAAGGGCCCCTGTTCCGTGGTGGAGGAGATGCTGATGGGTAGAAGTGCTTTGAGATTAGCAAAGTATACGTGGTTATTCTTGAACGGGGCCTAACACGATGAGGAATTAGAAGCGCGGTTAGTATCGCAGTCAACGTGCGGACGGGGCGATCAAAAACAAACCTAAGCTACCTACCTACCTCGTATCGCAGTCGGAACAGAATCAGAGATGCTTGCATGCCAATCATGCGTACAACCGCTATATAGATGGCTTGAGCCCACCGCACCCTACGTACGTACTTTCTCTTTGCTCTAGTATTTCTAGGGCAGGATCTGCTCTCAGATCCAAGAAAGGCACGAAACATGGCCACGGCGAAGATTCTAGGTCTTACGTCCGGCTTCAAGTTCCAACCAGACGACGACGAGGTGATCGAGTACTTTCTCGTCCCACGCCTGCGCGGCCAGCCCCTCCCGCTAGAGGACATCGTCGTCGACGCCGACCCTCTGAGCGCGCCGCCGTGGGAGCTCTTGAAGCGCAACGGCCGGGGCGAGGAGGACGACGCCTACTTCTTCGCGCAGGGCGAAGCCGCCAAGAGCCGGAAGGTCCGTGCCTGCGGCAACGACGGGACGTGGGTCGGGCAGAAGACTGACAAGACTGGGAAGCTGCGCGTCGGCGAGGAGATCTTTGCGTGGCAGAAGTACCGGTTCAACTTCCACGACGGCAAGGGCAAGAGCGGAAGCACGGGTTGGGTCATGCTCGAGTACTCCGTCGTCGCCCCCGACGACTGCGCTGCTTTCAAGGTCTGCCGCATCTCCTTCACCGGCCACGGCCAGAAGCGCAAGCGTGTCCCCGACGGCTACGCCTACAAGGACAGCGCCGCTACTCATCGCCAAATCCAAGTCGCGGCAACTTCTTCCACGGATACCTGCTGTCAAGATCATAACGGAGCCCACGCATATCACCAAGATCAAGATCATTTCTTGATGCAGCCCCAAGATGCGGGAGTGGAGATCTATCATGATCAAGAACATTTCTTGATGCAGCCCCAATCGTACAACCATGCGGCCGGAGTGGATGGAGTAACAGGGCCTATGATCTATCAAGATCAAGATCATTTCTTGATGCAACCCCAAGATGCCGGAGTGGACGGACCACTTGCCGTGATCACGCAGCAGCAGTTTGTTGATCAAGAACTGGTTAATCTTGGCAGCTTCAACTTGCCGACCATGGATCACGGCATGATGCCGGTGCACATGATGAACCAAGAAACCTGCGCGTCGGAGCAGCGTGTTGATAACGGCACGATGCTGCCGCCAATCCACCAAGACTCTTATTACATGCCGGAACAATCTGTTGAGTACGGATGCGGCACGATGCCGCCACCGATGGGACAAGGATCCGCCATGCCGCCACAACAGCTCCTCCACGACGATCCCATGCTGCAACAAGTCCTGGATTCAATGGGTGATTTCGCTACTGCAGCACAGGTGGACCCGAGCTTCGGAGATCACTGGGGTAGCGCGGGTAAAGATTATCATCATCGTCATCACCATGTCTTGCCGGAGTAGAGCCCCAATCATCAACAAGTTTTGTAGAGACTTAGAGGCGCTAGTTAATTGTATCATAGGCATTCCTTGTGCAGCTCTTCTAAATGTGATGTATAAGAAGCAACAGGCATCCATCTACTGGAACATTCTCGGCTTCCCTGTAGTAATTCTTTCCTTGATAATGGATGTTGCTTTGTTTTTTTTTTTTTCCGAAATCCAGGAGAGTCGCGTGTATATCTATTAAGAAGAGGAGAAAGCCCCACAGATGGCGAAGTTCAGACGATACACATACAAGTTCAGCAACAACCCCGACCGAGGCAGGAAAAGTTAGGTCTTCATGGTGTCTAGATCGTCAGATGTCTAGAAACCGATGGTACATCAAATGGTACATGGTAGTATGGTACACGATCTTTCTGCCTGAATCGATCAGGTGCATCTTCATATGATAGAAAGGCTAGCAATGACATGTAACCCTAATAATTTTGCTTCATCATTAAGTTAAGAGTACGAAAATGAGGGTATGGTAAGATTTGTTTGTTGATATATGTATGACATTTACTCCATAAGTTTTTGAGATTGGAAATATATTTTTCGACAAGCCTCGGTATCTGATCCATAGAGAGAAGCAACGTTTTAAAAAACGTAACTATCATTTCAAAGTTAGAGAAAGGGAGAATGCGGCTCTCGGTTTTCATTTTAGACCCTCTCTCTGCCCCTCTCTCAATTTAAGAGGAAACTCCATATCATATTTTGTCTTAGTGAAGTAAACAAACATTATAAGTGCCGCAGTGCGTAGACGGAGAATAAGAAATTTACCTACTGTTAGAAAATATAGTTTGTTGTTAACGTGTCAATCAAGTAGATCAGTTTTGTTAGTATCGTTCCTAGCTAGATAACGATCTAATCACGTACAGTTGTAACAAGTACCTATCTTGGTACTTATCTTGTAACCATCGGTGCTATATAATGAGATACGAGCCACCCCTGGTGAGGTGTGCTATTCCCTACCAATCTACCTTTTTCCTAGCTTTATTATATGGTATCAGAGCCATCTTCCCATCCGCATCCATGACGACCAACCAGTCCACGGCAACTCTCCCAGCGGCGACCGATGCTACCGCTCCGGCTATCTCCTATGCGGCTCTTCCGGTGATGTCCGCTGGTGTCTCTTCAAACTCGGCACCTCTCGCGCCGGTCTCGTCCGCCGCGATCTCGGGGGACCAGCTCTCACAGAGCCTCACCCCGATGAGCCCGATGAATCGGATCTCGGGCGTCTCCGGCATGCTCATGCCGTTCTCCGGCCCACGCTACACCCCCAGCGTCAACATGCTCTCGCCGCAGATGACGGCGCCTCCGCAGAGCACCCAGGCCGGCCCCCTGATGGCAGCCAGCATGATGCCCCCGGCGTCCTCCTTTAGCTGGTCATCCTTCGCCGGCCTCGTCACCGTCAAGCTCTCCCACGACAACCACCTCCTCTGGAAGGCGCAGGTCCTGCCCGTCCCCACGCGGGCGACTTGGATGGGGCTCGCCGATGGCACGGAGGCCATGCCGTCGCAGATGGTTGTCGGCATCGACGGCGTAACACCCACCGGCCAACCCGCATACTGGGCTCGCGCGACCAGAACTGCCTCAGCTTCCTGTTGTCCACTCTGTCGCCTGACACGCTGCGCTTGGTATTGTTCCAGTCCACGACAGCCGCCGTCTGGGGTACCCTCGAGCGCAAGTTCGCCACACACTCGAGGGCTCGGGTGATGCAGCTGCGTCGCCAGCTCGCTACGCTGCAGAAGAGGGAGATGACCATGGTGGAATACTTCAACAAGGTGAAGGGCCTCACTGATGCTCTCTCGGCCGCCGGCAAGGACCTCGACGAGGAGGACTTCATCATATACCTCCTCACCGGGCTGGACAACTCCTATGACGCTCTCGTCACCAGCGTCACCACTCGTACCGAGCCCATGTCGGTGAACGACCTCTACTCGCACCTCCTCGACTACGAGCTTCGCCACGACGTCAACCAGGCGCACTTCCCCGGTGCGGACTCCTCCGTGCACAATGTATCACGCGGTGGTGGTGGCGGCTACAGAGGCGGGCGCAGAGGTGGACGCGGTGGTGGTGGCCGCGGCGGCGGTCAGAGCGGCAATCAATCTGGAGGCAGCCGCGGTGGTGGTGACCAGCGTGGCAACCAAGGTGGTGGCAGCGGCAAGCCGCGCGTCACCTGCCAGCTCTGCCAGATCATGTCGGACCGCTCGATGGAGATCAAGTCACAAGAAAGACCATATTATATCACATTATACATATGATGTTGATACCAGTTTTACATCTTATTGTGTGCTAGTATTTAGATACTCAACGGTAGCAAATAAGATAATCTCTATTTAATTCCAATGTTCCGTGTTCCCCTTGTATGTGCACCACCAAGAAAGTTCTTCGGTATGAGGCGATCCAGGGTTACAGGCCTGGGTGTCAGACATATCTATGTTCGCATATAGTGGGTGTAAGCCATGTTGCACAGCGAATACACACAAGTTAGATTCAGCGAGCCTAGCACGTTAGAGAAGCGTGGCCTCCGAACACAAGAGATCGAAAGATCGAGCATGAGTCACATGGATGATGTGATTGACATTAGTGAATGTCTACCTTTGATAATGCACTGATGGCCGTGAGATCGGGGGAGGTGCAGAGGATAGGGATCATGCGATCACTAAAATCATCCAGAGGATGACCGTTTTAGTGGAGACCAATTATAAATTGATCTCTTATTATAAACTTAGTCTAGATGTCTGTTTGTAAATATCTTAGTAGATCTTAGCCTATCCCATTGAGGTCTTTTGTGACCATGGGAATATATTGCTTAATTTGGAACTTAGCAAAAGGGTCCAACTTCATAGATTAATACCCACGCCTGGGGTATATCCTCGTAAAAGGTGATCTTCTCTTCTTGATACAATAACCATTAGGAGATAATTCGATGACTCCGGAATGTTTGGAGAAACACTTAGCAATCTTGCATTAGAGTTAAGAACTCTTAGAAGGGCTTGATTGCAAAAGGAGGTCATGGATGAAAAGGTATATCTAAGATATACAAATTATAAATGTAGTCCTTGCAAAACTCGTTGTAGTTTGCAAAGTATTTGATACTTGTCCCGTTTTATCAAAACAGGAGGATCTGCTTGAGAATTGTTGGTTTTGAGGCAACGTGACTTGATGACGGCAAGCAAATCAGTTGATGACCGACATCACCTCTTCCCTCAAAGTTTATCATTTGGATTAGTGGACTTGAATATAAATTTGTAATCCATGTTTGTGTGTCTTGCTTATTGCGAGACAATTATTCATATGAACAAGTTACAAACCAATTTATACTATTCTTATGAATAATACCGTTATGGTCACATTACGATTACAAATAAGTTATTCACATCACTATGTTAATGATAATAGTTTAATCATTTATAAAGGATTATAATGCTAAAAGATATCCAAAGATTAATAATGAAATGACAATACAGTTTAAGTAATTTTGGTTATTACAGGTTCTTTATGAAAGATCGGGGTCCTAGATGCTTAATCTAGAGACTTTGCAAAACCATGCCTCTTGGGGCAGAATGATTAAAACTCCGCATTCTGGTAAAACGGTGATATGCGAAGAAATGTTGAATCTTATACATAGTATATATCGTATTTTTAACAAGTAGTGGAAATCATTAGTTTATTGTGGACTTAAGTGAATAAGTGTATTTACTTAATAAAACATGAAGTTTGAAATGATTTGAATTGTTCAAATGAGTTCATAACTAAATGGGATATTGAATTAACTGGATTAACAAGTCTCTTCGATTTGATCGACACGACTAAAGTATTTAAGTTAAAGTTTAGCATAAAAGGGACTTGTAAAAGATGTTTCACAAATTATGATAATTGGATGAATTCAAACTTTGTTGAAATATCTGAACAGCATAATCATTTTGTATTAGATACATATTATCTCTCATCGGGGTTATAGTTGTCATTTAGAGTTAGAGATCAAAATAAGCAAACACTCATTTGAAATACAAAGGAATATCTAAAGATTCGTGGAAACAACACCATAAGTGTTATGGAACGTTCGAGTTTCTGGAGATTTCGATAAGTCAAAATCGTGGCGAATAAACAAGTCTTTGTAGAGCATTCTTAGGAAACTATAAATGCATCTTCCACAAAGGGGCAAACCTATTGTTGTCCAAAGATGACGTGTCTTGATGAAGATACAGGTGGAAGAAAGTAAAAGATCAAAACAAGGTATCTGACCTTACCTCCGAATTGTTGAGTGGCGTAGCGAAATTTTTTCATGAAACCAAACTTTACAAATAGAGAAGAAACCAATGATAATGATCATAAAGTTTCAGTGAATACTTTTACTAAAGTAAGTAGGATTCAACTATATATTCTACAAGTTTATGGAACTATATTGTTGATTCACTTGTCATGTTTTGAACAAGACATACCTACGAAATACAAAGAAGCGTGATGGACCTAAATACGAGAAATGAATTGTCATTGAAATCTCATTAGTGGAATGTCCAAGATTATCGAAAGGACCTAGATTTGAGTGGGAGCAAATCAGCTTGGCTAATTCATAATATGTAACTGACATATTTTGAGTGGGAGCTAAGTGAAATCCCTGGATCTCAAATATGAATGTCATATTTGAGTGGGAGCGTAAAATCATTCTGGGATATACGGACGACATATGTGAATGATGTGATTGGTGTTAATAACGTTTAAGTTAGATAAATAAGGATGAAGTTGAAGTTATTAAACAATTAGATCTATCAAGATAGATTGGTGAGTTTAATAAACACTAAATGTCGAATGCTTCTTAGACTTGATTTTGAAAGATGTTCAGAATGTCCTAAGCAAGATTCTGAAAAAGTTCAAAATGGAACAAGGTGAGAAAGTAGTTCTTACTATATGAAGCATTGAGTATTGCAACTATGGTTGAAAGAAACAGATGTGTTGCATCTCCCATGCCTCAGTCATAGGTTCTTTCATAAAACCATGTTGTATACTCGACGGAATGTGACCCGAAGTTCTGGTTAGTAGGACAAAGTCTTAATTGTAAGAGCATGTCCTTAAGTGATTCCTGAGTTGATCACTGAACTAGAATTAAGTTTGTACTTAAATGGCAAGAAGCAATGTAAGTGGCATAGTTGCATTTCATGCACTAGGATCTACATAGATATAGAAGTATAAAGGTTGCATCTAATGTGATGTATAATGTTATGGCGGGGCTAGTTCGCTTTTAACGTAGAATGATGTGTCCCAGGGCCCAGTGCCCATGAGAAAGCCCTCGAGGTTGATCTAACGTCACTGTAAGCTCCTAGAATCCGTCCTTGTTCTGCTGCCATGACTATAGTATATAGACAAAGGATAGCAAAGTGTGTTTCGAAGTTTAGATGACAACAGTGAAAACGACCGTCATCATAAACACTAGAAACAAAGTCTCACTTTGTCACCAAACAAATACTTCGAACCATTATAAGATAATGGAGTGAATGTCAAAGTTAGGAAGACATTAACGATTTGCAAAAGACATAATGATCTGGTAAAACAGAACATGGACATGACGTTTCCCATGAGCATGCATGATCTGTAAACGCATATGGCATATGGTTTATATGAGTTAAATGCAAGCTAGGTTATTTGTACTCTAGTGCAAGTGGGAGACTGAAGGAGATATGCCCTAGAGGCAAATAATAAATAGGTTTTTATTGTCATATCTCAATTAGTTTATAATAGTTTCATATTGTGCTATAACTGTGCCAAGTAGAAACTTTGGTACAGGTGTGGTATGAAACAACCAAGTCCCTAGTAGCCTCTATTCATACTGGTTCGTTGGTCACGAAGATGATCTAGGTTTCAAGATCATGGGCATTTATGCTGACTGACAACGAGATCATATCATTGGAGAATGATGTGGTTGGACATTTCTCGAAGGATTGCAACACGATCAAGTCATCTAGTTCATTGTTGCAACAGCTATACCTAGACTCCTTCTCCTTAGACCGTGAGCTCATATTACTCATTGTTTCCCGAGGGTGCTTAGACTGCATCAACCGTCATCTGGTAATACGGTGGCCATAAAGGTGTACGTTGGGTATTCCGAAGGAACAACAGATGACATGTGACTACAAGACCAGGATTTGTTCACCCACATGACGGGTAAAGATACATACGGCCGGCTTGGTGAGATTACATCCATGAATGTTGCAACATGTGACTAGGTCACGGGGATGTAATATCACGGTAACAAGAAAACAGAACTTGTTGTGAACGAGATTGAACAAAGGTATGGGATACCGATGATTGGATCTCGGACAAGTTGTATCGAGAAACAAAAGGAAGAGGATGCTACATTTAGACGGTTCAAACGACATTGTCATCAGGAATGCATAGGGGTCACATGGATATCCCTGGTCCCTCTGTTGATCATTGATACAGATCATGTCTAGAGCATTTCCGAGCCATGAGAGGATACACTTAAGGGTACGATGAGAGCGATCATTCGTAAGACGGAATCATATTAGAGAAAGAGACAAAGCCGGAATCGTTTCGCGGAGAGATCCGAAGTTGTTCGGAGAAAGAATAAAGAAAAAGCCCCAAAAAGTGTTTTCGGATAAATAGGAATGGAAATATATATTTATTATATGTTAATTGTGAATTAATATATTATAAATAATATTTAGATTAAGATTTATAAAGGCAACTTTTATATTAGGCTAAATCCCGGAGGGAAATAGTCTAGAATAAAAGCTGCAGAAAAATAAAAGGGAAAAAGAAAAACAACCAGCCCAAGTGGGCGGCGGATAACAGCTGCCGCACTGGGCGGCAAATGGCACGGCCACGCTCGCCAATAGGCGGCGGATAAAGCGCGTCGCGCGGGGCGGGCCGCAGCCGCCACCTGGGCCTGCTCGACCCGGCCCACAAGGGCGCACGGGGAGCTGGCCTTGAGGCGGCCAGCCTGGCGGCCCACCCGGCTCCCCCTTCCAGCCACGCCGGGAGTCTTGGGGTGGGTGGGCCGCGCCAAGGCCCACTCGGCCAGCCCCTGCTGCTCCACTTTTTCTTTTTTCTGTTTATTTTCTATTTGGCTATTTGGGCTGAGTAGAAATAGCCCATTTGGCCAGTCCGAATTTTTGCTGACTTTTTCTTTTACTATTAGTCCCACACGACTTAGACTATGAGAAAGGCACACCCCTCCGCCTATATAAAGGGGTGCCCATGGGTGGGATTAAAAACACACAATTGGAGAAGTCCTTTGGTTGACTTTCTCCTCCTCCCTCTCTCTATACCTCGTGACCATGGCCCCAAGTCTAGGCTGTGCGATCGAGGCACACTGCAGATTGCGCTGATTGCAGGATTCCTAACGGATATCAACTTCCGCACTCCCGGCGAGATCGGGGAGCCGGAGGTTTGATCGTGCACCGGATGTGTACGAAGACACGAGGGGCAACACTTGGGGCGCTTGAATGTCGTGAGCCTGAGCTGTTGCACGATGAAGATGATGAAGATCAAGAAGGAGCAAGGGGTGACCTGCGAGGAGCTTCGCGACCTTGAGGTCGGCTACGAGTATGACTACATCAACCACGTTCCCCGCGGAACGTTAACCGCGTATGGTCTATAAGGATATGTATTCTCTACGCATTGGACGATATTGCATTACTACATAGATAGATCCTAGGAAAGTTTCGGGGTTACATCGTAGGAAAATTTTTGTTTTCTGCACCGATCCTCTACAAGAAATCTGAAACTGATTCTTTCAGCTTTCCAACAACTTTTGGGTCTAAAAATTAATTTTCATAAGAGTGAATTGTTTTGTTTTGATGAGGCTCAAGAACAAGCCAACCAAAATGTTGAACTATTCGGCTACAGTCAAGGCCAGTTTCCTATTAGATATTTGGGAACCCCAATACATTATTAGCGACTCACGAATGCAGAAAGCTTGTTGAGGAAAGACTACAACTTAGACCAAGTAGCTGGAAAGGCAAACTATTGTCCCTGGGTGGAAGATTAGTTCTTATAAACTCCATACTAAGTAAGATGGTGCTTTATATGATTTATAGCTTCCATTTACCTAAAGGAGTCTTAAAAAGATTGGATTATGTTCGATCAAGATTATTTTGGCAAGGGGACAGTGAGAAAAAGAAGTATCGAACTAGCTAAGTAGAATGGTGTTTGCTGTCCTAAAGACCAGGGAGGGTTGGGTATTCATGATCTTGAGATAAAGAATACATCTCTTCTTGGAAATGGATCTTCAAATGACTTAATGAAGATGGGATGTGGCAAACTATTCTCAAAAGGAAATACATTGGCTCAAAAGCTTTGTCACGGGTTTTATGGAAACCCGGAGATTCACATTTTTGGGCTGGTTTGATGGCAAAGAAGAAACATTTCTTCCACTTTGGATCGTTTTCCATTAAGGACGGATCAGAGATACATTTGAGGGAGGATAAGTGGTTGGGTACTACTTCACTCCGGGAACACTGTCCAACATTGTATAACATTTTTTCGTCATAAGGGTGATACAATCGCCGCAGTGATGGAGTCTTCTCCCGCGAATAAGACTTTCAAAAGGGATTTGATTGGACTAAGACTAGATTCTTGGAATGCTTTGCTTAAACGCTTGGCTCTAATCCATGTAGTACATGGGTCCGATGAGTTCCGATGGGACCTAAACAAGAATGGGAAATTCTCTGTTAGTTCCATGTACAATGCATCGTGTTCGTATGACTTATGAGTTGAGAATGATAGGAAAATTTGGAAGATGATGATACCTTTAAAAATTAAGATCTTTACATGGTATCTACGTCGGGGAGTTATTCTTACTAAAAATAATCTTGTTCCGTGGAATTGGCATGGAAATACGAATTGTGTTTTCTGTCACCACGAGGAGACAATTAAATATTTGTTTTTCTAATGCAATGTTGACCGTTCTATATGGTCAGTTACCCAAGCAGCTTCCGACTTATATCCACCACGTAGCGTTGCCAATATTTTTGGGAATTGAGTACATCGTATAGATTACAAGTACAAAATTCTTCTTAGAGTGGGAGCGATTGCAATTATTTGGTCATGATAGCTATGTAGATAAAAGTTCATCTCTCTTGCAGGTTATCTATCGTTGTACCAGTACCCTTTGCCTCTGGTCTTCCCTACATCATGTGGAGTTGCGGGATCTTTTTACGAAGGTCTGTACACACCTAAAGGATATGGAGCGAAACTTATTTACCCGTCATAGCTGGTAGCATGATCTACGGATTGGTCCTGCACGTTAGGCGATTCTACAATTTCTCATTTTGATATGTAATTTGCGTGCTTTACTTTTTTGGTTTGAGACTTTGGACTTGGGTCGGCTGTGGACATCCTAGTTATGCAGAGGACAGGTGTAATGCTTAAACATTTAAGTAATAAAATATTTATCGGAAAAAAAGAACATAAGGTTGACAAATCATTAACTTAGACCGCTACCGAACTGGTACGAAAGCCAAGGAGAAGCCACTCGGGAGGCGACAACCTAAACACATCTAGGGTTTGTGCCTCTCGTAGGTGACGCCATCGGTATGATCCCCTCCGGTGGCCTTGAGGCCTTGGAGGTGTGGCGGACCATAATCTCCTCTCCAACGGGAGGTTTTCCGTTCTTTGTTTAGCCTAATGTTTAGTGTATTTTTTAGGATGTTGAGGTAGCGGCTACATCCTGAAGTCAAAATAAGATCCTTCTCGCTCTATCTTTTCTCCGGTGGTGTATCTAGCGCTGGAGGAGGGCGCGTGGAGCCGTGTGTCTGGCGGGTCTCCCAAGATCCGGTCGGTCTTCATGTTGGTGTGATTTCACGTCAGTTTCTTTCGATCAAAGGTTGTCATCAATGGCGATGGTTGATGCTCTGGGACGCTGGTCCTTCATGCCCTTAGCTCTAATTTCTGGTAAAGTCCGGTGAATGTGAATGCTACCTTTCAGCGGTTTACTACCTGACATGGGTACACCCTACAGGTACTCGAGCTTGGTATATACGGTCCAAATACGTATAGGCCCACGGTGTCGCCAAGACCTAGATAGAAGGACTCGAGTAACCTGCGGACTCTCGATTGCGTGAAGATCAAGAAAAAGCTAAAGATAGAAAGTTTGAAGGGGAGAACCCTAACTTGTAACCGACTCGACCTGCTACCCGAGACCTAGCCTATCTATATAAGGGCTAGGAGGGGGCGGCGAGGAGGACACACGCAACCCTAGTTTCCACAACCCTTGCCAGATTGCATCTCGCACCATTGTAACTTTCGACTCCCTCAATAATTCCACGAGCAGACAAGCAGGAGTAGGGACCTCTACGAGGCCTAAACCTGGGTAAATCCTTTGTCCCCTGTGTGCTTGTTTGCTAGCCGATAGATGTCTCCATCGCTCCCTCCTTCTCCAAAACCCAAGTCCATAACAATGGGCATTGACGAGTTAAACCCTCGTCAATTGGCGCCGTCTGTGGGAATTGGGAGTGCTGATGTTGCGGCTTCTTCGGCCCCATCAAACGCGATCTACAACTGTGCAACAGTGGAGATTCGCCAGCTTTTCGGCGCCTTCGACTTCACTGTCCACATGCCGGCTACTCGCCCGGCCTTCGAGTCCGTGGGCGATGGAATCAGCATGGCGATTGGGAGCTTCTGCTTCCAAGTTGGTCAAATGGGCACGCTTCGCATGCCCGATCAGCCGACGGGACCGGCGATTGCCCCAGCATCGTGGTTCCCGCCATCGATCGGCACTCTCAGTGAGCTCAATGCTCCAGCAGTCGTTGGGAACATGGTCAGCGACAGCAGTCCCGACTCCGATCTAAGCGATCTGGCCACTGAAGATGGAACCTACGGTTCCGGATCTGAAAGTTCTGGAAGTAGCAGCTTCCCAAATCACTTCATGTGCGTCGTCATCAACGCGGGCGACACCTCTGCCAACCGCGGTAACGGTGGCAACACCGGCAACGGCACCGATCCACCCAATCGCGGCAACGGTGGTAACACCGGCAATGGCACTGAGCCCAACGCCAACAACGGCGGTAACGGTGGCAACGGAGGAGCAGTCGAACCTCCTAGCATAATCAATGAGCAAACCGGCGAACGCGTCATGATCAGGCTCAACGAGCAAGAGTGGGAACGCTGCCGCGAAGCCCTACGAGGTGCACCTCTACCCTTCGGGTCCCCGCAGGAAATGCTGATGGGCTACCACTGGCTCCTAAAAGAGGAATTCAAGCACCAAAAACAAGCAATCGCGCAACTTGAGGCGCGTAAAAAGGCGGTGGACGAGTCGAGCCTTCGTCGCGCTGGTCTCTCCTCCTACGGAGGATCCTCCTCAAGAGGCAACGAGCATCTCGCCAGGAAGAGGCAATCGCGGATGGCTCACCTCACCGAACAAGAGCGCATAGACGCCGCGAAAGTCCTCGACTTTGGCTCTATGACAGTCGACACGAGAGGCAACGTGGTTCCCAGGACATCGCAGGCCGCGGTGACAGCGGCCACCATGTACCTTCTCAATAACCAGCCACCGGCTGGAGATCCCCGAACGGCCATGCACCGATCTATGATCATGGGCCTGGGGCTAATCGAGGCCACCCTCGACAAGGAATCGGTACCAGACCCAAAAAAGGGCAAAGCGTTAGCAAAGCGCTACTCCTCGCCCTCGTCCAGCAATGACAGTCACGACCTGTCTCGGCGCCGCCGCTCACGGCGACACGATCGCAACTACGACGCACGCGATGAACTCACGCAGCGCAAGATCGACAAGTCAAGGGCACGACGTGTTCGGTCGACTGACTCGGAAGAACAAGATGGAGAACTCTGTGGCGCCAGATGCTTCAGCAGATCCATCAGGCAAAAGTGAATGCCTAAAGGGTTCAAACTCCCGTCGGAGAACCCGAAATATGACGGTCTACAGGACCCCAAGATCTGGCTGGAGGATCACATCTCCTCCGTCAGGCTACATGGAGGCAGTCGAAGTACTGCCATGCAATGCTTGTAGCTACAGCTGCAGGGCGCCGCCCGGGCATGGCTTAATAACCTCCCACGCGGATCCATTCGCAGTTGGGATGAGCTGGTCTACAAATGCGCAACTTTAAAACGCGCATAAACGCCCGCCTCAATCGAAGAACTGAGATGCTGCCAGCAAAAATCTGGCGAATCGCTGCGCTCTTACATCCAAAGGTGGTCCATCATCAAGAACTCCGCAGAGAACATCTCGGAAGATCGCGCGATTGATGCATTCAACGGTGGTGTCCGCCGCATGGAACTCAGGGAGGAGCTAGGCCGCTCAAAGCCCCAGACCATCGATCACCTGATGGATATCGCGAATCGGTGGGTCGATGGAGAAGACTCGGTGAAGAATCGCGTTCACTCTGACGAGGAGGCAGAACTCGAACGAAGACGCAGCGGCGGATACCGCGACTCCGAGAAAACCACGCAAGTGTGGCAACGCCGCACTCGCGATGAAGCACCTGCGACCTCCATCGAGGACAAACTGTTCGGGCCATGCACGGTACACTTCTACATCGACAAGCATGATGGCAAGAGAAAATCTAGCCACCTCCTCAAGGACTGCCACGAGTTCCTCAATCTACATGAGGGATTGGTTCGGATGAACCGCAATGCAGTCGAAAGAGGCTACGGAGCCGCTCCAGGCGTCGTGGCACATGGCGCACCACCACCACCACCTGGGCCACCCCCGAACGGAGCTGCACCGGACCAGCACCATGGAGGCGAACCGTACCCACGGGCCATGGGTACCATGATGATCCAAAAGGGGTGCCCCTCCAATAGGGTGCGGAAGGCCATCACTCGCCAAGTCAACTTGGCCACACACTCGCCGCCATCCACCACTGAGTACCTCAATGGCAGTGAGTCATGCATTACCTTCGACAAACGCGACCACCCACCTCAAGTACCTCGCCCAGGTCATTGCCCCCTCGTACTCGAGGTGCAAATTGGAGGCTTCGACATGAGTTGCGTCTTCATGGATGGCGGAAGCGGTATCAACCTCATATTCACGAGTACCTTGCGAGCAATGAGGATCCTTCTAACCTGCTTGGAGGCATCGGACACAATGTTCCACGGCATCGTTCCAGGGAAAGGCGTATACCCCCTAGGCAAAATCAACCTCGACGTCATATTCGGCACGCCGAAGAACTTCCGGCGCGAGCGCATCCACTTTGAAGTTGTCGACTGGCCCTCACAATACCACTGCATCCTCGGACGCGTGGCGTTCGCTAGGTTCATGGCGGTAGCCCACTATGCCTACCTGCAGATGAAGATGCCAGGTCCCAACGGCGTCATCACGATCAACGAGAGCTTTGAGTGATCTGACAGTTGCGACAGGGAATTCAACAGAATCTCCTAGTCCTTCGGCATGCAAGAGGAGCTCACGCGATTGAAGGAACAACAGACAACAGTCTGCCGCCCCTGAGTAGGCCAAGATCACCTGACCTCTCCTTCGACTCATCTGTGCACACAAAGAAGGTGCAGATCCATCCATCAGATCCCACCAAAACAGCCCTCATCGCCAACAACTTGAGTCCCGCATAGGAACTCGCGCTCGTCGAATTCCTCCGTGAGCACTAGGAAATTTTTGCCTGATGTCCTGCGGACATGCCAGAGTCCCTGTGAAATTCAGACACGCACTCAACGTCAACCCGACGCAAGGCGATCAAGCAAACAATCGGCGACTTTCGAGCCACGGCGCGAGCGGTGGAATGGAGATCAACAGACTCCTCGAGGCCAAATTCATACGCGAGATCAAGGAAAGCACTTGGCTCGCCAATACGGTGCTAGTACCAAAAAAAGGACACGGATATCCTACGGATGTGCGTGGACTTCACTTCTTTAAACAAGCACTGCCCAAAAGATCACTTCCCGCTACCACGGATCGATCAAATCATCGACTCCACCACTGGATGCGAGCGCCTCTGCTTCCTCGATGCCTACTCAGGCTATAACCAAATTCGAATGAAGGAGGAAGACCAGGAGAAGACCGCGTTTACAACGCCCTTCGGTGTGTTCTGCTACAACACAATGCCCTCCGGGCTAAAAAACGCGGGAGCTACCTACCAACGGTGCATGCAGGCTTGCCTCAAGGAGCAGCTGGGTCGCAACATCCAAGTCTATGTCGACGACATAGTCATCAAAACCAAAAAGGAATCCTCTCTAATCGATGACTTGCGCGAAACATTCATCAATATCGACCGTTACCGGATCAAGTTCAATCCGGACAAATGCGCCTTCGGCGTACCATCTGGGCAGCTGCTCGGGTATCTCATCTCCGCGAGAGGGATTGAGGCAAACCCGAAAAAGATAAAGGCCATACTGGCCATGGAGAAGCCTAAGAACATAAGAGGCGTCCAGCAACTAGCCGGACGAATCGCGGCCCTCAGTCGAATGGGAGAAAAGGCACTGCCCTTCTATCAACTCCTCCGCAAAGCTGATAAATTCGAATGAACCAATGAAGCACAAGAAGCATTTGAAGATCTCAAGCGCATGTTATCCACATCGCCAGTACTGGTGACTCCACGGGAAAGGGAACCACTACTGCTGTACATATCCGCTACCAACCAAGTGGTTAGTACAGTGCTCGTCGTCGAACGGGCAGAGGAAAACAAGGTCCATGGCGTACAACGCCCGGTATACTACCTCAGCGAGGTCCTCACGCCAACAAAACAGCGGTACCCGCACTACCAGAAGCTGGCGTACGGTGTCTTCATGACCGTTCGGCGACTGCGCCATTACTTCCAGGAACACCCAATCGTGGTAGTCAACGACGCCCCATTGGGACATATACTCAATAACCCCGACGCCATGGGACGAGTCGCGCTTTGGGGAATCGAACTGTCTCCACGAGACATCACACTGAAAGCGCCAATCAAGTCACAAGTTCTCCCTGACTTCCTCGTGCATTGGATGGAAAACCAACTCCCGGACAAGCCAGATATGTCCTACTTCTGGACAATGCACTTCGATGGGTCCAAGAGGAAAGATGGAGAAGGAGCAGGTGTCATACTGACATCACCCCAAGGGGACAAGCTGAAATACATACTGCGAATGCAGTTCACAGCCTCAAACAACGAGGCTGAATACGAGGCCCTGTTGCACGGGATGAGGATGGCAAAAGCCTGCGGTGCAAAGAGGCTAATCATATATGGCGACTCCAAGCTGGTCGTCAACCAAACAATGCACGAGTACGATGCACTGAACGACAATATGATCGCATACCGTGACCTCTACGACACACTTGAAGGAGACTTCGATGGTTGCGAACTGCGACACATAGGTCGCGAAAGCAATTAGGAGGCGGACGCACTCGCCAACATAGGCTCCACCTGTGCACCCATACCACCTGGGGTATTTCTCGAGCGCATATGCGAACGCTCCATCAAGCCAAAGGCCACAGAGAAGAAAACAAGCGCAGCAACGGACTCGGGGGCTACGCCACCCAATGAGCCAATGACACTCGATGATTTGGAGCTCGACATAGGACTCGAGGGACCAATGAGCGTCATGATGATCGAACAATCCTAGATGCAGCCGTACATTACGTACCTCCTCAACAAGCGCCTACCGGACGACCCGACAGACGCACGACACATCGCGCGGCGCTCCAAGGCATTCGCTGTTATCAATGGCTAACTGTATAAACGCAGCATCACAGGCGTATTACAATGATGTGTCTCCCTAGCCGATGGAAGAGCAGTCCTCCTTGACATCCATGAAGGGACCTGCGGGCACCACGCCGGCAGTCGCGCCCTCGTCGCCAAATCTCTACGAGCTGGATTTTACTGGCCCACGGCCATGCGCGATGCCAAGGAGATTGTCCAAAAATGCAATGCTTGCCAACGGTTCGCGGACAAGCCGCACGCACCAGGCGCAGAACTGGTTGGCAAACTTCCAAGGTCCTTGCAAGGAGGCTACGTCTACCTCTTGGTCGCAGTCGACAAATTCACCAAGTGGATTGAGGCCATGCCAGTGACCAAGCAATAAGGGCATAGCGCAGTCAAGTTCTCGTCTACCGCTTCAGCATACCGCACAGCATCATCACCGACAACAGAACGAACTTCACATCCAAGGAGTTCCAAGAATTCTGCGGGAACCTGGGGATCAACATCAGCTACGCCTCAGTAGCACACCCACAGACCAACGGTCAGGTGGAAAAGGCAAACGGGCTCGTCTGCGGGGGCATCAAGAAGCGACTCCTCCGACCACTCGAACAGGCCCCGGGCTGCTGGCCAGACGAACTACAATCCGTACTCTGGAGCCTGCGAACAACTCCAAACAGCGCCACAGGCTACACACCATTCTTTATGGTGCATGGGTGTAAGCGATTACTACCGCCGAAGTGTGATACAAGGCGCCACGTGTCGTAACTACGAACAAGAGTCATCTCTTGCACTCGAAGACTCCGTCGATCTCCTCGACGAGGCAAGATAAATCGCCGCAGCAAGATCCACGATCTACCAGCAGAACCTGCGCAACTACCACAGTAGAAGGCTTCGTCCCAGATCCTTCGTCGAAGGTGACCTGGTCCTGCGACTGAAACAGCAGGGGCATCTCAAGCTTGAATCCCCCTGGAAAGGACCGTAGGCGCCTATCGCCTTCAAGATCTAGAGACAGGAGTCGCACACTCCAACCCTTGGAACGTCGCACAACTGCGACGCTTCTACCCTTAGTCGTTTTTTTTCTCTACTTTTGCATCGCAAATAAGGCTATTCAGCCAAGGCTACTTAGCTGCACATTGTACCTCGTACTATTCTTTGAATAAATAAAAGCTAAGTGCAAATACTCTCACTCTTTGCCGAACTTTCATTTGTTAATTACACCATACCTATACACATATGTTCTATGTTCAAAAAAAAAAACACACTGGTAGTAGCTAGCTACAATCATATCAATTTCTTAACACAAACTCAACCCCACCGCACCTCCTTTACTTTGTCATTTTCATGGGCTATAACTCATACCCTATACATATTCTTTATATAAAAAAACGCGACATCCTGAGTAGCTAGCACATCAATCGTACCCCTTAACACAAACTCAACCCAGCTGCAACGCACATGACAGGTTGACAAGGGAATGAGATGAAGGGAATATGCTCGAGAGGGAATAATAAAGTGGTTATTATCTTATTCCATATTTATGATAAATGTTCATTTTACATGCTAGAATTGTATTGATCGGAAACATCAATACATGTGTGTTTAATAAACAAAAAGGGTTCCTAGTTATGCCTCTCTTATAGACTAGCTTGTTGATTAACAAGATGATCAAGGTTTCCTGATCATGGACATTGGATGTTATTAATAACAAGGTCACACCATTGGTGGAATGATGTGATGAACATTCATCCGAAGTATAGCATTACGATCAAAGTCATTATGTTTATATTGCTATAACATCATACAAAGTAATCTTTATCCTTAGACCATGAGATCATGTTAATTGCTAACACCAGAAGAGTATCTTGATAACATCAAACGTCACACCGTAACAGGGTGACTATAAAGATGGGTTCAGTGCTACGAAGGTGTTATGTTGAGGCTCATGGATCAAGAGTGGAATTTGTCAATCCTGATGACAGATAGATATACTCTGGGCCCTCTCGGTGATATCACATTGAAATAGTTTGCAAGCAAGTGATGTGATCACTAGAATGTTATATCACGGGAACGAGAAAAGAGTGCATGTCGGTAACGAGATCAAACTAGGTATGGAGATACCGATGATCGAATCTCAGACATGTAATATATCGCGGGACAAAGGGATTTAGTTACTAGCGTCAAAGGTTCCCACGATCACAGAAGTCATCGTCGAATGTGTAGGAGTCAGTATGGATCTCCAGGTCCCGCTGCTGATTATTGATCGGAGAGGGGTCTCGATCATGTCTGCATTAGTGACACACTTAAGGGATACCGACACCATTTGGAGAAAATATGTTTCAGATAAAGATTTAAGAAATCGCTGGAATTATTTCAATAGACACCGAAACTGTTTCGGGTGAAATTGCTGAAATTGGTTCTGCATGTAATATTGAAATGTTGCAGGGGGTTTTATGTGAATGTTTGTTAATTAAAGTAATTAACAAAATTCTGAATAAAAATAATAAAAGAGTTTTATTAAATGAGAGAGCATTAAATTTGGAGAAATTTAATGCATTTAAAGTGGATACTTTAAAAGAGAATGTGAAGGGGCAAATTTATGTGGAGGGAGTTACCACCACATGAATGGAGGAGGTGAAGATTCACCTCCTCCATGCGCCGGCCATGAAGGAGGGGCACCCCCCTCCTCCTATAAAAGGCCACCCCCTCCTCACTTCTCACACACACCTCCTTATGAAGGATCTCTCTCCCCTCTAGTATTATTCCCCCATGGTCTCGGATTAGCGAGATACATGTTCTCGGTGGCTTTATCTGGAAAGGAGTTGCTTCTTCCGCTGCTTTGCTGGAGCGAGGGACGGAGGTTGTCGGGGTACCGGACGTGTGTGCGATCACGGATGCACCGCTGCTTTGTGGTGCTGGACTTGGTGGTGCTGGAGCTGGATCTGATGGACGTCTTTGGGCGGACCTACTGGACTTCATCACGATCTTGAGATCGGCAAGTGTACGACTACATCAACCACGAGTTTCTACTCGTTAACAAAGCTCGTTGTCTACGAGGGTAAGTTCTCGTTGGATGTATGTCCACCCGTTGCTTTGTACCTAGTAGATAGATCTTGGCGTGTAGTTCACACCATAGGAAAATTTTTGTTTTCTATGCTGCGGACCCAACAGTGGTATCAGAGCCTGATCTATGCGTAGGTGCTTAGCACAGGTAGTACACATATGTTGATATGTGGGCGATGATGGTCATGTTATTGCATCTTCTATGTATTTTGGATATTGGTGGCATAGTGGGATGAAGCGTCCCGGACCAACCTTACATGTCATCGTACATGAGACCGGTTCCACGACTGACATGCAACTTGTTTTGCATAAGTGGTTGGCGGGTGTCTGTCTCTCCTACTATAGTCAATATCTGATTTACAACGAGTTGCTAATAACTTAGTTATCCTCGTTGTGGTTCATGTTCGTAGGTAAGAACGGTTCTATCTCCGAAAGCCCTAAGCCACGTAAAACTTGCAATTGATAAATTAGAGGCGTCTAGTTTAGATCGTTGCTGGGCTAGTGTATTGATATGGTATTGTTGTAAGTAGATGTATGATAGATACTCTTACAACACACTCCCTTGGCCTTACACACAAAGGAATGATAGAGATCATACCACGATGCAAGTGATAGAGATCAAATGCATGGACCATATCATCTCACTTTACACATTAGATGTTAGCATCTTATATTGCTAGTTTGGCGCTTTCTGTAGCATTGTAAGATGATCCCTCTTTTAGATATCAAGATAAAAATGTGTTCTTCCTTAAGTATGCACCGTTTTGTGGATCGTATTTCGAGACATCACGTGATGATCGGGTGTACTCGACTCTACGCTTTCATACAAACGGGTGTAAGACAGTTTTACACATGCGAGTACTAAGGTTCTTACTTGGTGAGCCTAGCATGTACAGACATGGCCTCGGAACACGGACCGAAAGGTTAAGCATGAGTCATATAGTTGATATGATGCCCATATAGATGCTCGCCTTTGAAGCTACATCAACTCACGTGATGATCGGACTTGGTGTAGTGGATTTGGTTCATGTAATCACCAAAAAGACACGAGGGATGTCGTTTTTGAGTGGGTGTTCATTTCTAATTTGGATTAGTCGAACCAAATTTGTCATAAATTAAATCAAAGTGAATTTGCATAGTTTGTTGTAGTCATTGGCATTCGTTTTCTACCTTAGGCTTAGTTTTTATTTGAGATAATAGAACTATAGAATTCTGGATATTTACTTTCTGTTGGTATCGTATTGTTTTGAATGTCAATTTAAAGTTTATAAGTCCAATTGCAAACTTTCAGCAAACTCTATTTACTCCATGAAGTTTAATAAGTAGTATTAAATCAAGAGTAAGAATTCCAATGTTAGTATCTAAAGTATCATGTTTGCCTCCATGATTATTGATATTCAAAAAGTTGTTTTAATATCAAGATTATATTGGAGCTGGAAATTGTTTCATAAACCATCATGTGTGAAAGATATTGTGATATCTGAAACAATGTTTTTGGTTCCATTATGATAGAGTATAATTTAGCAAAATACATGTTCTCATGTTGTATGAGAATTTGTGAAGGATGGAGATGCTAGGCATCTGAATCTACCAAAAAGGTTTTGGGAACTGATATTATACTCGTGATTCTTCCTTATAAGCTATAGTAGCTTGATCATGAAAGTTGTCATGATAAGGATGAATAGAAGATGTAAGTAAAATGTTTACTACACTAATAGATTACTAAAGAATGGATTTTTCAAAGAACACCAAACATTTGATGATGGTGATCCACATCAAAGTGCAAGTCCAAAGGTATTAGTATTTGACTATATACGCTTTGTACCATGTGTCATGTTGATGACACCACTATTGATGTTGATAGATTCTTTTAAAAGAAAAGGAATTGCTGAAAGAGAATCTATAAAATATTTGGCAGAAAATAAAAGGTTGGAGATGTCCAACTTAGGTATATAGAAGATATACATGTTATGGCTATATTCCTTGCTTGTTAAACAATGTGGTTCTTAGGTATTGGATACCGGTATTGGATACCGAATTGGTTGGTATGAAGTGTCATACAGGACAGCGCAATTCATGAACTACAATGGCCTAAGTAACTACCAAGAGAATGAGTGATGATGTTCATCGAAAACAAATAAAGTGTTATTGTGTTTTTCGTTGTCATCAAACCAAGCCTTCAAGATTTGTTTAAATAATTGTTATTTTGTTCCGGTATTACGAGAACAATGGTTGTTCAAATAAATTACCGTATTCCATAAAGGATGGATGAACTTTTACAAGTCTAGTGGTAGAAATCACATCCACAAACATTATTACTAAAATGTCGCAAGACAAATAATTAAAAGATCACTTATGAAGTGACATCGCTGTTTTAAATTATATTGGAAATAAAACATGAAGAAACTCCATGTTGATGGATTTTTGGAGTCTTTTGATTTTGATCAATTGACGCATGTGAGACTTTCCTCAAGATAATTGAAACTCCGTCCATAGGCCAGAGAGGAACGGATGACTAGCTTATTGGAAATTGTGCATGCTGATGTGCATAGTCCATTATGTGTAGCCATATGCGATGGATCTTTTTGCTTCATATGCTTTCTTCAAAAATTTGAGTGAATATATCTGTATATTTACTTAATAAGGAAGAAGTATGAAACATTTGAAAGTTGTTCAAAGACTTTCAAGATGAAGTGGAAAATCATTGTAACAAGAAAATAAAAGAGTTTATGATTTGATCATAAAGGAAGATATTTGAGTTACAGGTTTAGCAAAACACCTAAGATTTGAGGAATTGTTCCATGATTTGTGTTTTCCCGATAAACCATAGGAGTATGGCATATTCGAGAGATGGAATCAAACCATGTTTGACATGGTAAGATCAACGGTGTCATTTATAAAACTGTCATTATGTTTTAAAGATTGAAGCTTTAGAGACTACCGCTTTTACACTGAAAAGAGCACCATCGTGATCCATTGAAATGACACCATATGAGTTATGGTTTGGGATAAAACCCGAATTGTCTTTTCTTAAATTTTGGTATGCTATGCATAAGTAAAATGTTTACAACCAAAGTCGGATAAGCACGTCTTTGTAGGTTATCCCAAAGAATTTGTTGGGAATTTCTCCATAACACCGAGGACAAAAGAGTTTGTTACTTGGAACGTCAAGTTTCTTGAGAAGGAATTTTTCTTGAAAAGTTAAGTGGGAGGACAATAGAACTTTGATAAGGTTGTTGAACCTTAGCTATATGTGCTAAGTAGCGCAGCGTCGGAAAGTGTCCCGGTGGCGGCCACAATGCTCATGGCTCTCGTGATTACAAAAGGTGTGATCTCGGAGATTAGAGTTCCTATAGAACAGTGTGGGTCGGTAAGAATCAAATAGTAAGATTTGATAAGCAAGTCATTATTGTTTTGACAATGATGAACCGACTACATGCAAAGAAGCGATGATGGGCCCTGACTCCATAAAATGACTAGAAGTCATAGAATCCGTGATAGTATCCATACACGAGAAATCAAGTTTCTGAACTTGGAAGACCCTCCGGAAAGGCGTGAAGCCTATCGGTCGTGTTTGGATCTACAAAGAAATAAGACATGGATGTTTAACATCTATGAAATAGTCGACATGTCGAAAAGAAGTTTACGACAATGTTCAAGGAGTTGACTATGACAAGATTTGATCTTTCATAGTGATATATATAGTCTTGAGGATTAATGTAGCAACCACTACATATAATTTGGTATATGGTAGTTGAATAAACAAAACAAGGTTCTTCTAATAGAACGGTAACCTAGGACATGTACATGACATGGTCCGAAGGGTTTTGTTAAAGGGTGCTAAAAGAGCATGTAAACTTCAATAGTTGAAGTAAGCATAGCGGAGTTGGAATCTTCACCATGATGAAACTGTTAAAAGAGTTTAAATTCATCGGAGATGATGAAGATGCTTGCATTTGCAAGAAATTAAGTAGGAGCGTTGAGACATATTTCTAATACATTATGTAGAGGACATATTGGAAATGATGTATCTTGAATTGACACAAGTTAAGGATTTCATTAAAATAAGATTTCGATGAAAGACTTGGGCAAACCCAGAATATTAGGCATGAATATCTATATGGATAGATTAAGGCGCTAATATGGTTGTGCCAGACATACATATATAAGATATTGAAAGGGTTCAATATGAGATATTGAAAGGGTTCAATATGGAAACAACAAGAAAGGTTCTTGCTGCATGGAAAGGATTGTATCAAGATTCAAGTGTTTCAACACTTGGTGAGTAAAATCACATGAAAATTTTGATCGATTATACCATGATATGTATATATCTAGAATGTCCTATGCTCTAAATGTTATGAGCATATACCAGAATGATTCATAAGATGATCATTGGACAATAGTAAAGATATTCTTATGAGATTTGGAAGAACTAAGAATATATCATGTATAAGTGACAAATAGTTAAAGGTAGTTCATTGTAAAGTGTTACATTGATACTAGTTTTGTCACAAGATACAAATTAAATTTATCTCAATTTAGACTATGGGTGGCACAATATAATGGAAAGGATGTTCCATGATGGATTTGGATGAGTTACAAAGTTGATATATTGTGACGGATACTACAACAAAAGGCTAAGTATATGACTGCTATAGTAGCAGCATAGGATGGTATTTGTGTTAAGTAGTTTGTTATCAAACTAGGTGTGGTTCAAAGTGGGCTAATACTATGAAGATATATTGTGTGACAATAATATCAACATATTTTAACCCGAACGAACTAGAGGTCTCACCAGAGGACCAAATTTATACAATGCCATCTCATTTGAGAATGAGTGATGCGTAGAGACGCAAAGACATGCAAATACACACGGACCTGAAACTGTCAGATCCGGAGATTATGTTAACCACTAGCAATTGTATATATGCAACACCAGAAAGCCATAGGTGTTCAATACGCAAAGTTTTTCAAACTAGATTATTGACTCTAGTGCAAGTGGGATACTGAAGGGAATATGCTCGAGAGGCAATAATAAAGTGGTTATTATCTTATTCCATGTTTATGATAAATGTTTATTTTACATGCTAGAATTGTATTGATCGGAAACATCAATACATGTGTGTTTAATAAACAAAAAGGGTTCCTAGTTATGCCTCTCTTATAGACTAGCTTGTTGATTAACAAGATGATCCTGATCATGGACATTGGATGTTGTTAATAACAAGGTCACACCATTGGTGGAATGATGTGATGAACATTCATCCGAAGTATAGCATTACGATCAAAGTCATTATGTTTATATTGCTATAACATCATACGAAGTAATCTTTATCCTTAGACCATGAGATCATGTTAATTGCTAACACCGGAAGAGTATCTTGATAACATCAAACGTCACACCGTAACAGGGTGACTATAAAGATGGGTTCAGTGCTACGAAGGTGTTATGTTGAGGCTCATGGATCAAGAGTGGAATTTGTCAATCCTGATGACGGATAGATATACTCTGGGCCCTCTCGGTGATATCACATTGAAATAGCTTGCAAGCAAGTGATGTGATCACTGGAATGTTATATCACGGGAACGAGAAAAGAGTGCATGTCGGTAACGAGATCAAACTAGGTATGGAGATACCGATGATCGAATCTCGGACATGTAATATATCGCGGGACAAAGGGATTTAGTTACTAGCATTAAAGGTTCTCACGATCACAGAAGTCATCGTTGAATGTGTAGGAGTCAGTATGGATCTCCAGGTCCCGCTGCTGATTATTGATCGGAGAGGGGTCTCGATCATGTCTGCATTAGTGACACACTTAAGGGATACCGACACCATTTGGAGCAAATATGTTTCAGATAAAGATTTAAGAAAGCGCTGGAATTATTTCAATAGACACCGAAACTGTTTCGGGTGAAATTGCTGAAATTGGTTCTGCATGTAATATTGAAATGTTGGAGGGGGTTTTATGTGAATGTTTGTTAATTAAATTAATTAACAAAATTCTGAATAAAAATAATAAAAGAGTTTTATTAAATGAGAGAGCATTAAATTTGGAGAAATTTAATGCATTTAAAGTGGAGACTTTAAAAGAGAATGTGAAGGGGCAAATTTATGTGGAGGGAGTTACCACCACATGAATGGAGGAGGTGAAGAGTCACCATGCGCCGGCCATGAAGGAGGGGCACCCCCCTCCTCCTATAAAAGGCCACCCCCTCCTCACTTCTCACACACACCTCCTTGTGAAGGATCTCTCTCCCCTCTAGTATTATTCCCCCATGGTCTCGGATTAGCGAGATACATGTTCCCGGTGGCTTTATCTAGAAAGGAGTTGCTTCTTCCGCTGCTTTGCTGGAGTGAGGGACGGAGGTTGTCGGGGTATCGGACGTGTGTGCGATCACGGATGCACCGCTGCTTTGTGGTGCTAGACTTGGTGGTGCTGGAGCTGGATCTGATGGACGTGCTAGAGCCGGACCTGCTGGACTTCATCACGATCTTGAGATCGGCAAGAGTAAGACTACATTAACCATGAGTTCCTACTCGTTAACAAATCTTGTTGTCAACGAGAGTAAGTTCTCGTTGGATGTATGTCCACCTGTTGCTTTGTACCTAGTAGATAGATCTTGGCGTGTAGTTCACACCGTAGGAAAATTTTTGTTTTCTATGCTGCGGACCCAACATGAGATACAAATATGGCCAGGCTAACGAAAAGGACTCGCATAAGTGCAACACACCCCACGCTTATAAAGCCATTTGTACACATTCAACAGTAAATTATCTACAAATATATATGAGCTTTACAACACTAGTACACTTATGTGCAGGATACATATTTGGCTACCCTTGGAACAAAAGAACATTAGTCTGCTCCTCGAAGAAGTCGACGACCTCCTCAGCTGGACGGTCCACCGCCTGATAATGCGGCACCATGTTCCAGGAAGATCCTGCTGGTGGTACTGGTGGCCCAGAGGCAATGGCGGCGACATCTACGTCAGGCCTGTACAAACGCACCATGGAGAGGGCAGCCTTGGCACCAGCCTCCAACTGCTGCCTCACGCACTCGCGAACCGCGGACATATCTTGAAATTTGGTTAGGGGAGCCAGCAGGCTTGATGGAGTATCATCTAGCGGGAACATCGCCCGATAGATGTTCTTCAAACACGACTACGACTTCTTCAGAAAGAGCAGCACTCGCGAGGCCCGATCCTGCAGGGTCGCCAACGCAGTCGCACGATCATGATCTACCCAGAAGTATCCACTCTCCTGAAGTTCCTCCTGAGTGAGATCATGAAGGCGGATGGCAATCCTATCCCTCTCCTCCTGCGGATGGCGTGCGCTAACAACTACATGGAGCAGCATCAACAGCATGAGTACAATGTACCATTGCGATTACTACAAAGGAAAAGACGAGGATGAGCAAACTAACACTTAAATCGGTCGACTCACCGCGCCACCTGGCATGCTTTTTTAGCTTTTGACTTCCACACGTCCGTGCTACAGTGGATCACGGGCAACTCACGCTCCAGTTGCTTAACGCGATCACGAAGTCGCGAAAGCAAGGACAGCTCCTCTACCCTGGAGCGTGGTGGTGCCATTGTATCCTCAAGAGACGGCGAGTCCGAGGTTCCCCCCACAGGACCACTTGATGTACCCTACCAAAAATCAAGCCAGAGGCAAATAAGGCGACCAACTCAAAAGTCAAAAGTAACAGATGCATTCAGGATCAGCATAAAGGTATCTACAAACACATTCGCCAACAGGCATGTTCTCCAATCAAAAGAGCAATTCATCAACTATTACAAGAAACTAACTACGAAGCAACTGGCTTCTTCGACTTCGATGACCTCGGGGGCTTCATCAAGTCCGTGGCAGTATCAGATGCCACTGACTTTCCGCTGGCCCCTGAGGCCGAAGTCTTCGCCGCCTTCTTCGCACGATTGAGCTCCTCCGAATACTTGGCAATAGTGTTTATCAAGGAATGACCATATTTGGCACAGGCAGTCGCAAAGGGAGCGAATACTACCTGCTGACCATCCGCGCCAACAGGCATCGTCTTCGACACCGCAGAAGGATCTACTTCGACTCCGTGGGCTTGCACCATGGCAAGTGACATGGTCGCGCCAGCTGCGTGGAGGGAGTTCTTATACGTGGCACGCACACCCCCAGCAAGCTGGCCTCCACCAGCTCTTCCACATTGTCGACCAGCTCCGCCTTCGGCATCAGCTCCTCCCGGAGGTGACTGAGAGTGCCCTTGGCCTTGGACAACGTATTTTGGATGGCGGCGCTTCAGTCCTCGACCGCAGACACCGCGCCCGCCAGAGCATCATCGCGACGCAGGGCTTGCGGATCAAAACTCAAGTTGCCAACATCTACACCAAAATACACACATGGATCAAACTTCTAGTGCCATCGGCACTCCAGATGCAGAGAAGAACATCAATAAACTATCTACCAGTAAAGGTACCTGAGAGGGCCTTGGCGACTGAGAACAGTTGCTCTTCAAACAACTTCTCCCTGGCCGCAAAGGAGGCGCGCAAATCCTCTTCGCGCTTCTGGGCATCATCACGAGCCGCGATTGCCTCATCGTGCCCCTTCACAGCTACGGCTAGTGTCTTCTCCAACGTGGCGACGTCGCGCAGTAAAGCGTTATGCTCAACTACATGGTTGTCAATAATTGGCTGTCAGTCGATTATACCAAAATAGAGAGAAGACGAAAAGAATAAGTATAGAACACTCACTCTCGACCACGCGGTGGCGCGTCTCCAGCATCGCATGCTGGCGACCCATCGCCATCACTGCTCGCCACTCATGCGGCTTCCTTTACAAGGAGCTGTCGCACAAAACAAGGAGTCAGCAGAGGGCAACAAAAGGCGTTGACTGCCAAATTACAAAAAGAAAGAAAGATATACTTACATGGTCCTCCAGCTTATCCGAAGAAGTCTGCTGAACCGTCATCCGAGCAACTACTCGATGCTCCCCTACGTGAGGAGAGCTCGAAGAATTGTGCCCGGAGTGGGCCGCCGCCGGAGGAGAAGGAGCGCGCTCGACCTCTACCTTGGCCCTTGAGGTCGCGACTCCTGATTCTTTCAAAAACTCGACGTCGCCAGAAGATGACGATGCCTCTTGACTACAAGACAAAATCCGCACTCAGAAAGGGAAAACGCTAGGACAAAGCCAACAAGAAGAAAACAGAGAAGAATGAATGCACTAGCAAACTTACCAGTCATATTTGTCAAGATCAAATGTGGCCTCCGCCGACTCCGACGAAGACTCCTTGGGCAATCGCATCTTCTTGCGAGAAGACGGTGCCACAGCCCTCACAGGAACAGCTGGAATTGGCGACTCCGTGCCAACAGCCGCGCCTCCTGGAGTTAAAGGAGTCGTCGCGTCGGAATCCCTGCTACGCGAACGCTTGCGAGTATCCGGGCTCTCGGACTCGGGGGTTTCCTCTTCCACACATCGAAAGGACCGACTCGACTCGGTCCTCTTCCAAAGCTTCACGACGAATAATCCCCTCAGGGAGGGGAGGCATACAAGGCGACACCGCCCACTCCTGCATACAAACAGTAAAGATCAGCAAACATAACAGGTGAGCAACAGAAAACGCAATCGAGAAAATAAGCTACTACGTAGCACAACTGTACCTCGGGAGGAGAATTCGAAGCATCGAAGGGAGGAACGATTGGCTCATTTGGAAGCACATCCTTGAAGGTATACTTCGTGACCAGTCGCACCCTCTTATCTACCTCACTCGCGGACATGCCATCGGCAGACACGCGAGTGGCATCATCAGCGCCACCCCATTGAAACATGGGATGGACCCTGGCCTGGAGAGGCTGGACACGACGACGCAGCCAAGTCCTGACAAGGGCCAGACCTCCTCTTCCGCTTATGGCTCTCGAGGTCGCAGACGCGTTGATATAGCACGTCTGTCTCCGCGAGTTCAGAGGGCATGATCACGTTCTTCCAAGAATGCATCTTCTTGCAAGGAGTCGTGGGATCAAAAGGCGCGAGTCCAAAGTGCTCGTCCTTGGCCTTCTGGTCGCGAACATAGAACCATTTGTCCCTCCATCCCTGGACAGACTTGGCGAGCTTGATGTCGAAGTAGGTGGCGAACAGGTCGACATGAATTCCACAACCACCTACGTCATAAACTAAAGAGCCAGGTGCGGACTGACGCTTTAGCTTAAATAAGCGCTTGAAAAGACCAAAGTGCGGCTCGATTCCGAGCCAGCACTCGCAGAGAGTGATGAAACAGGTGATCTGGAGGAGCGAATTAGGGGACAGCTGATGGAGCTGGAGCCCATAGAAACAAAGAAGACCCCTAAGAAAGGGGTGAAGAGCCAAGGAAAGACCGCGAATGATGAATGCAAGAAACATCACTCAAAACCCAGCGGGAGGAGCAGGAATGGTCTCACCGCTGGGGACGCGCGCATCGACGACTGCCGCAGAGATAACTCCATCTTGGCGAAGAAGACGGAGATCCGACGCCTTGATGATAGAGGGGCGCCATGCGCCATTGGTCACGCGGGTGCCCGCGACCTTCTTCTTCCCGCCGGTGGCGGTCTTTGGCAGCAGAGCCACCTTTCTTCTTCGCCGCAGCGACGGTGGCCGCGGAATCAGCGGCAGCGCCTCCCTTCTTCTTCCCCATTGCGCGGCGGCGATGTGAGCGAAGGAAGCAGCTCGGGAACGAATGGAGCTGGTCCAGCGTCGTGGAGAAGATGGGTGCAGGGGAAAGCAGAAAAGCAGCAGCAATGGCGATGGCAACAAGGAAGAAAGAGCGCAGATGGGAAATTACCGCCGCAGCACCACTACTTAACCCCTGGGAGATGCAATCCAATGGCTGACAAAAACCCTATTGGACGCGTGGCACGCATCGCGTTGGACACGTGGAGAAGAGGAAGCGCGAACCGTCCCCCCACTTCTACCATTACACGCGGAAATCGAGGAGGCACAGTTAAAAATAAGATTACACACGCCCAGTCAAATCAAAGTCAGAAAGTGGGACCCACCGCTCGTCACGTCCCGTCAAACTCGCTCACACGGGCAACCAAGGTCGCCTGGCGTCGCCAAGCGTCCTGCACGCTCTTGCGTGGAAAACTTCGACTATTTTTAGTCCTTGCTGGAGTCTTCGACTCCACCAAGCACTCGGGGGGCTACTCCCATAGGGAGCGCTGGCCGCGCACCCTACGACTTTTCTTTTTTCTTGCTGCAGGAACATGGACAATAATAAAAGCAAACCCAACCACTCGAAACACAGTTCGATTATGGACATGGGTTACTCCCATAGGGAGCGCCGGAAACAAATTCGACTGAAACAAGCAGGCAAAAGACGACAGCAGTCGCAAAAGTGTTTTAGTACCTGCCTGAGTCATCGACTGAAACAAGCAGGCAAAAGACGACAGCAGTCGCAAAAGTGTTTTAGTACCCGCCTGAGTCATCGACTGAAACAAGCAAGCAAAAGACGACAGCAGTCGCAAAAGTTCTTTAGTCCCTGCCTGAGTCTTCGACTCAACCAGGCACTCGGGGGCTACTCCCATAGGGAGCGCTGGTCGCGCACCCTATGATTATTTGTACAAAAAACTGTGTGTTGATAACATCCACACTCGAAACTCATGGCGACACCGCCTCATAATTTTCCCCCTACAAAGAGACTGCGTCTCCTGGGTCACCCGAATCGTCTCCGCGATGATAAAATTCGGATGCCGCGCCTACGGCGTGAAGGTAAGACCTGAATAAGGCCTGGCAACGCATTTAACTGCGCACTACCAGAAACATATCCGTGCCTACAGGCACGATGAACATGCCTTGACGGACGCGTCAAGTGCTCACACCCATATAACTGGAATTCGACTCCTGTAAGACCTCCGCGGCCTGAGTCGAATTACACCAGCACTTTTCCGGATTCGAGTCCGGGGACTCGAATTTGAGTAGATTGCGTTGTTTCACCCTAAGGTGGTTAACTGATACCGATACTTCGGTTATATCAGGCACGTATATCAATAATCCCTATGACATAAATAAAAGCAGTCGAAAATGTACTCATTCAGGCACTCAAAGACTTCAAAAAAGTCTTCAGTCGAATCTGCGATTCCACTGGACACTCGGGGGCTACTGACATGGGTATACCCTACAGGTACTCGAGCTTGTTATATACGGTCCAAATACATATAGGCCCACGGTGTCGCCAAGATCCAGATAGAAGGACTCGAGTAACCTGCGGACTCTCGATTGCTTGAAGATCAAGAAAAAGCTAAAGATAGAAAGTTTGAAGGGGAGAACCCTAACTTGTAACCGACTCGACCTGCTACCCGAGACCTAGCCTATCTATATAAGGGCTAGGAGGGGGCGGCGAGGAGGACACACGCAACCCTAGTTTCCACAACCCTTGTCAGATTGCATCTGCGCACCATTGTAACTTTCGACTCCCTCAATAATTCCACGAGCAGACAAGCAGGAGTAGGGACCTCTACGAGACCTGAACCTGGGTAAATCCTTTGTCCCCTGTGTGCTTGTTT
The DNA here is from genome assembly GCA_023614405.1 of Avena insularis. Lineage (NCBI taxonomy): Eukaryota > Viridiplantae > Streptophyta > Magnoliopsida > Poales > Poaceae > Avena > Avena insularis. The sequence goes on along the minus strand of CM042696.1, from coordinate 33,654,541 downwards.
GCTAGCCGATAGATGTCTCCAGCGCTCCCTCCTTCTCCAAAACCCAAGTCCATAACAATGGGCATTGACGAGTTAAACCCTCGTCACTACCTGAATCTTAAATGATGGAAGGAAAGCTATGTTTTGGGAGTATAGTTGGCTAAAGAATTTAGCTCTAGAAGTCCAGTTCCCGGAGCTCTACCCGGGGCTCTACAATCTGACTTTTGACAAAAAATATTATAGTGAGGGAAATCAAAGATTTAGGATGGGGCGTTATGAGATTCAGAAGATTATTGTGGGGAGAAGCTGCATCGCAATGGAATGCCCTGCAATTGATGGTGTATGAAATTGAGGTGAATGAAGAGAAGGATATAGTTACATGGAATATTGGCAATGCAATTTAGAGGGAAGGACTTGTATGTCCAACTAAGATCACAAGGGCTTTTTCAGTATAAGATTATCTGGAATTTCAAAGTTTCTGTAAAGGTAAAGGTCTTCTTGTGGCTGATGTTGAAAACCATCATCTTGACCAAGGACAATTTACTCGAGAGGGGTGGGACTGGCAATGATTAATGCCACTTTTGTGGTCACAAAGAAAATGTGGATCATTTCTAGTTCAATTGTAAGTTAACTAGATATGTCTGGCAGGTGGTTCTCTCTGTGTCTTGGATCTTACTGGACCATGCGAAAGTGCTTCAAGACATGGCTAGGGATTGGATAAATTCATTTCCAGCAAGTCAACGTAAGTTGGCACTCGGAGTGGGGGTGCAGCTGTTTGCTGGACATTATGGAAAACCACAAATGATGCTTGCTTCAAACATCAATTTCCAGAAGATTCTTTTAATATTCTATATAGACTCTCTAATATGATTACTGCCTTGCCAATCTTGCAGACAACCAAAGAAAACTTGAAGTTGCTGATAAATTAGAATGTGATCAAAGAAGCCTTCTCCGGAGCGCATGTGATTGGGCACATATGACTGCGAGGGTAACATGATAATCTCTGACAAGGAGATTGTTTCGGGTTTCATTGCACGATGACTAGGATCTTCTCTCGAAAATAGTTGCGTTTGTTGATATACTTTGTCTGTTAAACTGCTATGCCTGTGCGTAGTGCTTTTGCCTTTGGCTTCAGTTATTGATGGAAAATCATGGCTCGACTTTCTTTCGCTATAATGTTTTTTTGCTCTTCCTGTTTGTAAAATTGGGTGGCGGTATCTTTTATATGAAATCGACGGGGAGAATTTGTTTGGTAAAAATAAAAATTGTTCAGGCATTCAAGATATCCTTCGCAGCGATTTTGCACAAATTTCTCGGGATGACCGACGCTTCAAAGTTCGCGTGGTGTTTCATACTGACGCGAAACGAAATCCCCTTTTTGTTTAGGCATGCCAAATTCAGTTAGTATTACCAATTGTATATGGCGGCGTTACCAATTGTATATGGCCCCGGGGGATTCCCTAGCTCTCTCCGTACGAGGTTCCGCCAATGTACTTTTTTGTTTGTTTAGGCATGTTTAGTCCATATCTACATAGAAAACCAAGTTTCGGCCCAATATTCCACCGGTTGCCCCACGTTGGACCCCTCGCGGGAGGTTCCTACACTAGTGGAAACGAGGCCTTTGGTTGAGCCTGGAAATGAGCTTTAACACCGGTTCTTCTACGAACCGGTGTTAAAGGAGGGGCCTGTACCAGCGTGGCCCGTGCAGCAAAAAGGAGCCCCCCTTTAACACCGGTTCGTGGTTCGTGGTACGAACCGGTGTTAAAGACCCCTGCACCAGTGGCCCGCGCAGCCCCCCCCCCTTTAACACCGGTCCGTGGCTTGAACCGGTGTTAAAGGAGGGGCTATATAAGACACCGCAGCCCACACCCCACTCTTCCATTTTTTCACTATCTCATTTTGGAGCCTAGCAAGAGGGTGTGAAGTGTGCTAGTTTGTGTTTTTTCGTATGCACAAGAGGTGTTCGGTGAAATGCCCGAGAGCTCAAAATGAGTTTTCTCGTTGCTCTTTCCTTCTCGGTCGAGGTCGGCAACTATCCTTTCATGTGTCATTGATGTACTATATATATAAATGGTCATCTCCCTATTATTTTTTGATATATACTATATATTAATGCAGATGAACCGGCAATGGATGTACGGTGACCGCCGCACTTCCGAGTACATTACGGGCCTCCAAAATTTCATCGTTGTGGCTAATGCAAACCGTGGTGACAATGGTTTAATGTGTTGTCCGTGTGTTCACTGCCAGAACAAGAAAGACTACTCAAATACCAGAACCATTCACGCCCACCTGCTTCGATCCGGTTTCATGCCCAGCTATAATTGTTGGAGCAAGCACGGAGAAAAAGGGGTTGTGATGGAAGACAACAAAGAAGAAGAGGATGATGACAACTATCATAATACTGTTGGAGATATGCCCTAGAGGCAATAATAAATGTAGTTATTATTATATCTTTGTGTTTATGATAAATGTTTATATTCATGCTATAATAGTATTAACAAGGAAACATTAATACTTGTGTGAATTGTAAACTTAAATTGAAGTCCCTAGTATAGCCTCTATACTTCACTAGCTTGTTGGTTGATTGATGATTGTGGTTTCCCTATCATGAACATTGTGATGTTATCAACAACAAGATCATATCGTTAGGAGAATGATATGGTGGACATACTCCTATAGATAAGCGTAGCATAAAGATCAAGTCATTTCAATAGTTCAATTGATATATGCTTTCTGATACATAGTAACCTAATTCCTTCGACCATGAGATCATGCATATCACCTTTACTGGATGGATGCTTTGATGTCATCAAACACCACACCGTAACAGGGTGGCTATAAAGGTGGCATTGAGTGTTCGGAAAGTATTGGTTGAAACACATGGATCAAGAGTGGGATTTGTCCATCCACATGACGGATAGATATTCTCTGGGCCCTCTCGGTGAAATGTCATCCAATTAGCTTGCAAGCATGTGACTGGGTCACAAGGGATCACATATCACGGGAACGAGAAAAGAGTACTTATCGATGTGAGGTTGAACTAGGTATGCGAGATACCGATGATCATAACCTCGGATAAGTAACATATCGTGAGACAAAGGGAAATTGGTATCGTATGTAAATGGTTCATTCGATCTAAAGTAATCGTAGAAGTATGTGGAGCCATATGAATTTCAGATTCCTCTATTGGTTATTGTTCGAGAAGTGTCTCGATCATGTCCGCATAATTCACGAACCGTAGGGAGACACACTTAAGGATTCGACGTTGTTTGAGTAGTTATGGTATTATGAGAAAGAGACCGAATGTTGTTCGGAGTCTCGGATGGGATCCGGGATATCACGAGGTGATCCGGAATGGTCCGGAGAATAAGATTCATATAAGGAAAGTCCCGTTTCGGAGTTGGGGAATGGTTCCGGTGTTTTCATCGGGAACATTCTAGAAGGTCCCGGAATGTCCGGCACTCCGGGGGGGGAAGGGGTACATGAATGTGTCATTGCATGTTGGAATGATTGCATCATGTACTAAGTATTCTCGCTGTCCAAAATAAAGGGTTTATTTAAATCCTAAATTGAAAAGTCAAACGGCTAGTTTGAAAGTCAAACGGCAAGTTTTGGGAAGTGGGAAAAGAGGAGGAAGTGGAGACCGACTTGGGGGAGGACTCCCCTTGGCCGGCGCACCTCCCAAGGCCGAGTTGGGGAGGAACTCCTCCCCTTGGCCGCCGGCCCTCCCACCTATAAGAGGAGGGGCAGGGCCTCCTCCTCTAGACACAAGTTTCCTATCCTCTAAACTAAACCCTAGATCTAGACCCCGGTTTAGAGCTATTTCGGTTTAGAGCCTTCTAATTGGTTTAGAGCCCTCTAATTGGTGTGTCTAATTACTAGACCACTAATAGCCTCTCTCATAAGCTCCACCATACTACTTGGCTTAAGGCGAAGCCTGCAGGATTTCCCTCTACCTCCGGTACCACGCCGTTGTCTTCTTAGGAATCATGAGGAGAGTGCTACAACCTCCATTTTCTTTGGAACAAGGGAGAGGAAGGTCTTCGTCAGTACGAGCGTGTGACCGATCATGGAGCGCTTCTTGGAACGCGGCGCCGGAAGGATCGTCTACGCGATCTTGAGATCGGAAAGAGTACGACTACATCACCCACGAGAATCTGCTCTCGTTAAACACTTTGGAATCTTCGAGGGTGAGTTATTCCATCGACTCGTTGCTACAATCTAGTAGATAGATCTTGGCTTGTTTGTTTGTATGCGATAGAAAATTTTTGTTTTCCATGCTACGAACCCCTACAAAGGGTATCGAGCCGTGTCTATATGTAGATCTGTTGCGAGTAGAACACAATGGTCATTGTGGGCGTTGATGCTTTTATTGTAGATTGCTTTTGTGTACTTTGCATCTTGCGGTATGTTGGGATGAAGCGGCCGGGCTAACCTTACATGACATCGTTCATGAGACTTGCTCCACGCTTGACATGCAACTCGTTTTGCATAAGTGGCTTTATGGTGCTGTTTCTCCTAGCATAGTAAAGATCCAATTTACAACGGGTGATCAACAATGCTAGTATCAATGTTGTGGTTCTTGTTCGTAAGTTAGAGCGACACTTATGGAAAGCCCCAAACCACGTAAAATATGCAAAAGAAAGTAGAAGCGTCTAACTTTGTTTTGCGGTGTCTGATGATGTGATATGGCCATGATTGTGATTATATTTGATGTATGCAATGTTCCTTATTGTAAGTTGGCAACGGCGGGAGCCATATGGTTGTCTTTAATTTACATTAAGACCTGCGTGTCTATTCAAAATAGTTGTAATAGTTGAAGCTGGTGGGCGACAACCATGAAGAAGCGTCATTGACCTTGATGCTATGCGGTGATGATGGAGATCATGTTCGGTGCTTGAAGATGGAGATCGGAAGCACAAAGAAGAAAGGCCATATCATATCACATATTATGAATTGCATGTGATGTTAATCCTTTATGCATCTTGTATTGCTTAGTAGGCAGCGGTAGCATTATAAGATGATCCCTCATGCACATAAATTTCAAGTTCTAAAGTGTTCACCCTTAGTATGCACCGTTGCCAAAGCTTCTGCTTGAAGCACCACGTGATGATCGGGTGTCTTTGATTCCGGTGAATACAACGTAAGCAAGCCAGATTTGCTTATCACGGAAGCTAAGGTTTGATCTTGTGAGCCTAGCATGTACAGACATGGCCTCAGGAACACGGATCGCCGAAAGGTAAAGCATGAATCATATAGTAGATATGATGAACATGATGATTGTTCGCCATTGAAACTATATCAACTCTCGTGATGATCGGTGTTGATGTAGTGGATGTGGTTCGTGTGATCACTAAAACAATGTGAGGGATGTTGTTTTGAGTGGGAGTTCACCTAGTTTAATTTCATTAATTAATTTGAACTCAATTTGTCATAAACTTAGTCTAAACTATTGCAAATATGTTGTAGATCAATGGCAGCCCCTACCATCAATTTTAATGCGTTCCTAGAGAAAGAAAAGTTGAAAAACAATGGAAGCAACTTGGATTGGTTCCGCAATTTGAGGATTGTCCTCACAGCTGGTAATTTGACCTATGTGCTGGATGCACCGCTAGGTGACCCACCTGCTGCTGATGCTACCGATGAAGTAAAGAATGTTTACCTCGCTCGGAAGAATCAGTACTCCATAGTTCAGTGTGCTATCTTGTATGGTTTAGAATCGGAGCTTCAGAAAAGGTTTGAAGAGTCAGATCCATATGATATTGTCGAGGATCTCAAATTAATCTTTGAGACCCATGCGGCAATTGAAAGTTATGAAGCTTCTGAAAAGTTCTTTAGCGCAAGATGGAAGAGGTAGCTCCGTCGGTGAGCATGTGCTTAAGATGTGCAGGCACGCATAAATAAACTCCAAAGTTTGGGTATAGTGATTCCTAATACTTTGGGGTTTACGCATCCTCAATCACTACCACCAAGTTACAAGAACTTTGTGATGAACTACAACATGCAGAACATGAACAAAGAGTTGCCAGAACTATTTGCTATGTTGAAATCTGCAGAAGTGGAGATCAAGAAAGAGCACCAAGTGTTGATGGTCAATAAGACCACCAAATTCAAGGAAGGCAAGTCTAAGCAAAAGGGACACTTCAAGAAGGGTGGTAAGAAAGCTGCCACGCCGTGAAGAGGACCAAGGCTAGACTCAAGCGATCTTGAGTGCTTTCTTGCAAGGGAGTAGGTCCTTTGAGCGGAATTGCCCAAAGTACTTGGCGGATTTGAAGAACGGCAACATCAAGAAGAAAGGTATATCGATATACATGTTATTGATGTGTATCTCACTAGTACTTAGTAGTGCACGGTATTTGATCTTGGTTCGGTTGCTCATATTTGTAACTCGAAGCAGGAGCTGCGAATAAACGGAAGCTAGTGAAGAACGAGGTGACGATGCGCGTGAAGCGGATCAAAGGTTGATGTGATCGCGGTGACGCTACCTCTTCATCTACCATCGGGATTAGTTTTATACTTAAATAATTGTTATTTGGTGCCTGCGTTAAGCATGAACATTATATCAGGATCTTGTTTATTGCGAGACGGTTACTTGTTTAAATCCGAGAATAATGGTTGTTCGATTTATATGAGTAATATGTTTTACGCACATGCACCTTTGATAGATGGTCTATTCTTGTTGAATCTCGATAGTAGAAATACACATATTAATAACATTGAAGCTAAACGATTGAAATCAAGCGATAACTCGACCTATATGTGGCTTGTCGTCTTGGTCACATTGAGTGAAACGATGAAGAAACTCCATTCCGATGGACTTCTTGAATCACTTGATTTTGAATCACTTGAAAGATGCGAAGCATGTCGATGGGTAAAATGACTAAGACTCCATTTTACGGTATGATGGAGCGAGCTCTGGACTTATTAGAAATCATACATACCGATGTGTGTGGTCCAATGAGTGTAGCATCGCTTGATGGTTATCGTTATGTTCTTACCTTCACGGATGACTTGAGTAGATATGGGTATATCTATTTCATGAAACATAAGTCAGAAACTTTCGAGAAGTTTAAGGAGTTTCAAAGTGAGGTAGAGAATCAACGTAACAAGAAGATTAAATTTCTACGTTCTGATCGTGGAGGTGAATATCTAAGTTACGAGTTTGGCGAGCATTTAAAGAAATGTGGAATACTTTCGCAGTTGACACCGCCGGGAACACCACAGCGTAATGGTGTGTCTGAACGTCGTAATCGAACTCTCTTAGATATGGTTCGTTCTATGATGTCACTTACAGATTTGCCACTATCATTTTGGGGTTATGCATTAGAAACAGCCGCATTCACTTTAAATAGGGCACCGTCTAAATCCGTTGAAACGACACCGTATGAATTATGGTTTGGGAAGAAACCTAAATTGTCGTTCCTTAAAGTTTGGGGATGCGAAGCCTATGTAAAGAAGTTACAGCCGGACAAGCTTGAACCCAAAGCGTAAAAATGCGTCTTCATAGGATACCCGAAGGAAACTATTGGGTATACCTTCTATCATAGATCCGAAGGCAAAATCTTCATTGCCAAGAATGGATCCTTTCTAGAGAAGGAATTTCTCTCGAAAGAAGTGACTGGAAGGAAAGTAGAACTCGACGAGGTTGTCGAACCTTCTCTCGAATTGTAGTAGCGCAAAGACCGAAGAAGTTCCTGGTGCATGCACCAATAAGAGAGGAAGCTAATGATGGTGATCATGAAACTTGGTTGAAGTTGCTACAGAGCCTCGGAGGTCAACGAGAACTCGTACCACCTGCATTGGTATGATTCCGTTATGAATGTCATGTTGGTGGACAACACCGATGACCCCGAGACATATGAGGAAGCGATGATGAGCCCAGATTCCAATAAATGGCAAGAAGCCATGAAATCCGAGATTGGATCCATGTACGAAAACCAAGTATGGACTTTGGTGGACTTACGATGGCGAAGGCTGTCGAGAACAAATGGATTTTCAAGAAGAAAACAGATGTCGATGGTAATGTTATCGTCTATAAAGCTCGACTTGTCGCAAAAGGGTTTCGACAAATTCAAGGAGTTGACTACGATGAGACTTTCTCACCGGTAAGCTAAAGTCTGTGAGGATTATGTTAGCAATCGCTGCATATTATGATTATGAGATATGGCGATGGATGTCAAAACAGCATTCCTCAATGGAGACATTGATGAAGAGTTGTATATGATACAACCCAAAGGTTTTGTCGATCCTAAAGATGCTAACAAGGTATGCAAGCTTCAACGGTCCATCTATGGATTGAAGCAAGCATCCCGAAGTTGGAATCAACATTTTGATAAAGTAATCAAAAGTTTTGGTTTTATACAAACTTATGGAGAAGCTTGTATTTACAAGAAAGTGAGTGGGAGCTCAGTAGCATTCTTAATCTGTATGTGGATGACATATTGTTGATTGGGAATGATGTAGACCTTCTTAATAGTGTCAAGGAATATTTGAATAATAGTTTTCAATGAAGGATCTTGGCGAAGGTTACATATTAGGCATAAAGATTTATAGAGATAGATCGAACGCTAAATATCATTGTCACAAAGTACATATTTGGACAAAGTTCTAAAGAGGTTTGGAATGGAAGATAGCAAGAAAGGGTTCTTGCCCATGTTGCTCAATACGACCTTGAGTAAAACTCAAAGTCCGACATCGTGAAGAGAGAGAAAGATGAGTAAGACTCTATGCCTCAGCCATAGGATCTCTAATGTATGCCATGCTATGTACTAGACCCGACATTGCATATCTTTGTTAGTTTAACTAGCAGATATCAAAGTGATCCAGAGTGGATCATTGGACAATGATCAAAAACATCCTTAAGTACTTGAGAAGAACTAAGGATATGGTTCTTTCTTATGGAGGTGATGAACTCGTTGTTAATGGTTACACCGATGCTAGTTGGAACACCGATCCGGATGATTCTAAATCACAATATGGATATGTATTTATTTTGAATGGTGCAAAGATTAGTGGAGGAGTGCAAAGCAAAGCGTTGTGGCGAGATCTTCAACTGAATCGAATACATGGCTGCCGGAGGCTTCACAAGAAGCGATATGGATGAAAGAGTTCATTACAGAGCTGGGTGTGGTTCCTAGTGCGCTGGACCCAATGTCTATCTACTGTGATAACATGGGCGCCATAGCCAATGCGCAAGAACCAAGGTCACACAAGAAGCTGAAGCAAATCAAGCTGCTTTCACGCTATTCGAGAACATATCCAGATGGGGATATAAAGATTTGCAAAGTACACACAGATCTGAATGTGGCGGATCCGTTGACTAAACCTCTCCGAGGGCAAAACATGACCAACACCAAACTGCCATGGGTGTTCGGTATATTACCATGTAATCTAGATTAGATGACTCTAGTGCAAGTGGGAGACTGTTGGAGATATGCCCTAGAGGCAATAATAAATGTAGTTATTATTATATCTTTGTGTTTATGATAAATGTTTATATTCATGCTATAATAGTATTAACAAGGAAACATTAATACTTGTGTGAATTGTAAACTTAAATTGAAGTCCCTAGTATAGCCTCTATACTTCACTAGCTTGTTGGTTGATTGATGATTGTGGTTTCCTATCATGAACATTGTGATGTTATCAACAACAAGATCATATCGTTAGGAGAATGATATGGTGGACATACTCCTATAGATAAGCGTAGCATAAAGATCAAGTCATTTCAATAGTTCAATTGCTATATGCTTTCTGATACATAGTAACCTAATTCCTTCGACCATGAGATCATGCATATCACCTGTTCTGGATGGATGCTTTGATGTCATCAAACACCACACCGTAACAGGTGGCTATAAAGGTGGCATTGAGTGTTCGGAAAGTATTGGTTGAAACACATGGATCAAGAGTGGGATTTGTCCATCCACATGACGGATAGATATTCTCTGGGCCCTCTCGGTGAAATGTCATCCAATTAGCTTGCAAGCATGTGACTGGGTCACAAGGGATCACATATCAGGAACGAGAAAAGAGTACTTATCGATGCGAGGTTGAACTAGGTATGCGAGATACCGATGATCATAACCTCGGATAAGTAACATATCGTGAGACAAAGGGAAATTGGTATCGTATGTAAATGGTTCATTCGATCATAGTAATCGTAGAAGTATGTGGGAGCCATATGAATTTCCAGATTCCTCTATTGGTTATTGTTCGGAGAAGTGTCTCGATCATGTCCGCATAATTCACGAACCGTAGGGAGACACACTTAAGGATTCGACGTTGTTTGAGTAGTTATGGTATTATGAGAAAGAGACCGAATGTTGTTCGGAGTCTCGGATGGGATCCGGGATATCACGAGGTGATCCGGAATGGTCCGGAGAATAAGATTCATATAAGGAAAGTCCCGTTTTGGAGTTGGGGAATGGTTAGGTGTTTTCATCGGGAACATTCTAGAAAGGTCCGGAATGTCCGGCACTCCGGGGAAGGGTACATGAATGTGTCATTGCATGTTGGAATGATTGCATCATGTACTAAGTATTCTCTGTCCAAAATAAAGGGTTTATTTAAATCCTAAATTGAAAAGTCAAACGGCTAGTTTGAAAGTCAAACGGCAAGTTTTGGGAAGTGGGAAAAGAGGAGGAAGTGGAGACCGGCTTGGGGGAGGACTCCCCTTGGCCAGCGCACCTCCCAAGGCCGAGTTGGGGAGGAACTCCTCCCCTTGGCCGCCGGCCCTCCCACCTATAAGAGGAGGGGCAGGGCCTCCTCCTCTAGACACAAGTTTCCTATCCTCTAAACTAAACCCTAGATCTAGACCCCGGTTTAGAGCTATTTCGGTTTAGAGCCTTCTAATTGGTTTAGAGCCCTCTAATTGGTGTGTCTAATTACTAGACCACTAATAGCCTCTCTCATAAGCTCCACCATACTACTTGCCGGCTTAAGCGAAGCCTGCTGGATTTCCCCTCTACCTCCGGTACCACGCCGTTGTCTTTGCCAGGAATCGCGAGGAGAGTGCTACAACCTCCATGCCTGCTGGAACAAGGGAGAGGAAGGTCTTCGTGAGTACGAGCGTGTGACCGACTGCTTGGGGCGCTCTTGGCGCGGAAGGATCGTCTGCGATCTTGAGATCGGAAAAATGCGACTACATCACCCACGAGAATCCGCTCTCGTTAAACACTTTGGAATCTTCGAGGGTGAGTTATTCCATCGACTCGTTGCTACAATCTAGTAGATAGATCTTGGCTTGTTTGTTTGTATGCGATAGAAAATTTTTGTTTTCCATGCTACGAACCCCTACAAATATGTATCCTGAATATGATGATCTTTAACGGGGTAGATAATATAATGAAGATCAAGAGGCGAGATGGGCCCGCTGATGACGATCTTGGTCGGGCCATTCTTGATGCAAAGGAAGAATGTGAAACTGAAAAGGAGAAGGAGAATGGAGCAGATGTTAAAGGATCACAAAACATTGTTGTACCCAACTTGCGAAGATGGCCACAAAAGCTAGGTACCACCTTTGGATTTGCTGCAATGGAAGGCAGAAGCGGTGTGTGACGTAGCATTTTCAAAGTTGTTGGTAAAAATGAAGAATCTTCTTCCAAGAAATAATGAGTTGCCGACGGTACATACCAAGCAAAGAAGATTGCGCTCTCTAGGATTAGGCGTGCGGAAGATACATGCCTGCATTAATGTGCATCCTCTACCGCCGTGAGAAGTACGAGAATTTGGATGCATGCGGTATACCTTGAGCTTGTGGTATAAGATCGACGAGACGATCTGGCGATGTTGAGGCGAGGCCCCTAGAAAGAAGGTTCTGCCAAGGTTATGTGGTATGCTCCTATAATACCACGGTTAAAGCGTCTCTTGAAATAAAGAGCATGCCAAGTTGTTGCGATGGCACATGGAAGACCGTAAGAAAGGCGATGTTGAGACACCCGCTGATGGGTCACAGTGGAGAAAAGTCGAGCAAGAGTACCGGACTTCGCGTGGCGCAAGGAACTTAAGGTTTGGTCTAAGTACAGATGGCATGAATCCTTTTGGTGAGCGAGCTGCGATCACAGCACCTGGCCTGACTCTATGTATCTATAACCTTCCTCCTTGGTTGTGTATGAAGAGGAAGTTCATTATGATGCCGTGCTCATCAAGGCCGAGGCAACCCGCAACGACATTGATGTGTATCTAAGGCCATTAGTTGAAGAACTTTTACAGCTGTGGGCCAAACCAGGTGTACGTATGTGGGATGAGCACAAAGGGGAGCCATTTGACCTCTGAGCATTGCTTTCGTAACCATCAATGATTGGCTGCTCTTAGTAACATTTCAGGCGGACAAACAAGGGATACAATGCATGCACACACTGTTTAGATGAGACTGAAAGTGTATATTTGGATAAATGTAAGAAGGTTGTGTACCTAAGGTATCGTCGATTTCTTACGAACTCAGTATCCAAGATGAAAGAAAGGCAAGCATTTCAAGCGTCTGGCGAGAACCCGGAGGAAGCCTGTCCTCTGTGCGGTGAGGAGGTATTTGGTATGGTCAAGGACCTAGAAGTAATCTTTGGAAAAGGTCTGGCAGTCTATACATTCGAATGACGATGCGGACACGCCCATGTGGAAGAAGCAATCTATATTTTGGGACCTACCCTATTGGAAAGTCTTAGAGGTCCGCTCTTCAATCGACGTGATGCACGTGACGAAGAATGTTTGCGTGAACCTGCTAGGCTTCCTAGGAGTGTATGGGAAGACAAAAGATACACCGGAAGCACGGCAGGACCAGCAACGTCTGAAAGACCCTGAAGAGCCTATGCATCCTGAGAACGAGAAGGGTAAACGATGCCACTTAACTCCTGCCAGCTACGCTCTTACTAAAGTAGAGAAGGAAATCTTTTTTGAATGCCTGAGCAGTATCAAGGTCTGTCGGCTAAATCGAATATAAAGGGAATAATAAATATGGCAGAGAAAAAATTCCAAAACCTGAAGTCTCATGACTACCACGTGATTATGACACAATTGCTTCCGATTGCATTGAGGGGGCTTCTACCTGAAAATGTTCGAGTACCCATTGTGAAGCTATGTGCATTCCTCAATGCAATATCTCATAAGGTAATCAATCCAGAAAGCCTACCAGGGTTACAGACAGATGTGGCCCAATGTCTTGTCAGCTTTGAGTTGGTGTTCCCACCATCCTTCTTCAATATTATGACGCATCTCCTCGTTCACCTAGTAGAAGAGATTGCCATTCTCGGTCCTGTATTTCTACACAATATGTTTCCCTTTGAGAGGTACATGGGAGTCTTAAAGAAATATGTTCATAACCGTGCTAGGCCAGAAGGAAGCATCTCCAAGGGCTATGTAGCGAGGAGGTCATTGAGTTACGTGTTGATTTTATTCTGACCTTAAGGCGATTGGTGTTCGAGAATCACGACATGAGGGAGGCTCGTGGAAAAGGCACCCTAGGATGTAAAGCAATGATATGTAGGGACGGGCATTCTCTCAATCAAGCACACTACGGTTTTACAAAGATCTATCTTGGTTGCCCGTATATCAATGAACACAAGAATTTAATCGCCTCAAACACAGGGCGATCGATGAATGGATTATAAGTGAACACATGGCGAGTTTTGGCGGCTGGCTGCAAAGACTTCTCACGAATAACACCACTATTGGGGATCAGCTGTACTTGTTGGCCAGGACACCATCTTCAACTGTATGTACTTTCTAAGGGTATGAGATAAATGGGAATACATTTTACACGATAGGCCAAGATAAAAAGAACACCAACCAAAATAGTGATGTCCGCTTCGATGCAGCAGAAGACAATGGGAAAAAGACCACGTATTATGGGTTCATAGAGGAGATATGGGAACTTGACTATGGACCTAATTTTAAGGTCCCCTTGTTTCTATGCAAATGGGTCAAGCTAATAGGAGGGGGGTTGAGGTAGACAAGAAGTACGGAATGACAACGGTGGATCTCAACAATCTTATGAAGGTAGACAAGAACTTAGACGAACCATTCGTCTTAGCCAGTGATGTGGCTCAGGTTTTCTATGTGAAGGACATGTCTACCAAACCGAAAAAAAGAAAAAATAAGCAAACAGATACATCACACGATGAGCCAAAGCGTCACATAGTTATTTCAGGGAAAAGAAACATCGTGGGAGTGGAGGACAAGACAGACATGTCAGAAGATTATAATAAGTTTGATGAAATTCCGCCCTTCAGAGTGAAGACCCAACCATCCATTAAGCGGTGTTGATACTCCATGGTTACGGCCGACGCGATCATAAGATTGACTATATGTATTAATTGAGCCATTTTTCGCACACATATGTATCTCAACATGGAAATCAATGCCATATTTCTTTTGTTAACAGTATATGTATTAAATGAGTCATTTTTCTTCCTTCTATTTCTTCCCTCCATTTTTCTTCCCGCCATTTTTCTTCCCGCCATTTTTTCCCGCCTTTTTCCCGCCTTTTTTCCTGCCTTTTTCTTCCCTTGATTCTTCCCTTGATTCTTCCCTCAGTTCTTCCTTGATTCTTCACTATATATATATGTAGGGTTGGCCTCCATTGTCATTGCACATCTCTAGACTCATATCTGCAACCTCATCACTCTTTCCCATGGCTTCCACCGTAGCACTAACCCCAGGGAGGCGGGCGCTTTGCGCCTCGAACTACCCTCGCTTGAACTCTGTGTCCCCGTCGGCTGGATGCTGAGCGTCGGAGGTGTGCCGGTTCCTCTTGTCCCTCTAGGTGTGGCGCGCCGGATGGCCATCACGGACCACTACTACTTCGAGCTCACGCCGGAGCAGCGGAGGAATCCCAGATGGCATCCCGACTATTTCCCTACTTGGGAAGCCTTCTTCGTGGATCGGCGTGAGAGGGCGCTCGCCAGGCACGAGGAGGACGGCCCACCTCCTCCAAACTTCAACGAGGCCAGCCGTCGGCTATGGTGGCCTTGATCGGACTCTCCAGGCGTCATGGCCTATGACCTCGCCGCCGACTCTAACCCCGTCTGCGCTACCCTCAAGTCCAGCCCACGCGTACTCAGCCTTCAAGGTTCAATTCTGGCGACCCGGCGACGGCAGCGATCACGGTGGCGGCGAAGTCTGGCGACTTCGATGGCGAGTATTACAGGTGTAGGCAGGAGCATGACTGAATCACTCCAACATTCCGAAACAAGTTCGGCCGATTGTTACTTAATCTGGCCATGTATCTTAATTTTCAGTTCTTTTATGTATCTTAATTTTCAATCGTGCTTTATGTAACTTACTATTAGTTGCATTCTGTATTTTAATTCCAGTTCTATCTCCTTCACAAAATGACCTATCTCATTCGAGGTTTCTTGGCTTTCGGGTCAAATGACCAATGTTATGGCTAGAATCAAGGCATAGTTTGTGATAATATGGCCATATTATGCATACATGTGTATCATGGCATGGAAAACAATGCTGCAAGAGGAAGTTTTCCTTTTTATCGCACCAAAAAGGCATTTTCCATTTTCCGAGCATAAAAAACGGACGGTTTTGTGAAGCAACCACCAAATGGCTAATTCAAAAAACCACCACCACATTTTACAAAAATACTAGACCACCTTATATGGACAATGTACCAACAGGGGGATCTGAAACCTTTCCGTCCACCTCTGGTGAAAAAGACAAATTCCTGCCGAATCGGTAGGAAGTGGGTCAGATATGAACTACATTTACATGATACGATGCTCATGATTTTTTACAAAAATCATTTTTAGGTTCACAATATGCTATTTTATCAAAAATCCAATGCAAGTTGAGCGAGGCTTTGTCAGATTCAAGTGTATACAAAAGATGCGGCATTTAAATATCCAATCAATTCAAAAATGTTAATACAAAATAAAATATGATTTGCTCTAATAAAATAGGGTTAGATTCCTTTTTAGATGCTTAATATTTCTTATGTTCAAAGTTTTAGGATTTGACAATTTATTTTTGTTTGAATTGAATAATCAAAATTTATATGTAAGTGTTTTAATCATTTTGAAAACTTTCATCTAAAGTAAATATAAAATGTTTTTACATGAATGGATAGATATTATTTTTATGAAAATTATGATATATTATTCATATTTTTCTGAGTTGAAATGAATAAGATATGAATTTTCTAAATTCATATCCTATTTTTTGAATTATAAATGCCCCCACCCCTTTAATGCATGAAATAAATGCCCCCCTTAACACGGTTCCAGCCACGAACGGTGTTAAAGAAAGCGCATTATTCGTTTATACACACCCCTTTAACACCGGTCGTGGCTGGAACCGGTGTTAAAAGAATCTGGCGTCAACAATCCCTTTAACACCGGTTCCAGCCATGAATCGGTGTTAAAGGGGGAGGTTATAACGCGTGCCTTCTCCTTCCTTATTCCCCCAGCCAGATCGATTCTTCCCCCAGCCGGTCGCCGTCGCCATCCCGCGGGAGCGCCTGCCCGATTCTCTCCGGCCGCCACCACCCCAACCGCCGCCGCCACTCACTCCGGCCGCCACCGCCGCCGCCACTCCAGCGTCGTGTGTGCCCAGCCAGGTACAACCCGCCGCCCTCCCCTTCGCTCTCCATTGGCGTGGGCGCCGCCGTAGCTGGCGAGCGGCGTGGCGGGCGACTGCTGCGGCCAGTTGAAGAAGCGATCTTACGGAGCGCCCAATCAAGTCTCTTTTTTCCTTTTTTATTTTGTAGTATATAGTTGTAATTTTATTTGGTAGTGTAATATTATTTTGTGTGTAATATTATTTAGTAGTGTAATAGTAGTGTATAGTTGTAATATTATTTAGTAGCTAGTGTAATATTATTTTGTAGTGTATATAGTTGTAATTTTCTAGTAGTATATTGTAATAGTAGTATATTGCATTACAGTAGTATATTATAATATTATTTTGTAGTGTATATAGTTGTAATATTATAGTAGTATATTGTAATAGTAGTATATTGTAATATTATAGCACTCCTCGCGGGCCCCCGCACTTAGGATTAGGGTGGTGGTGCTCGCAGGCCCCCGCACTTAGGGTTAGGGTGGTAGTGCTCGCGGGCCCCGCACTTAGGGTTAGGGTGGTGGTGCTCGCGGGCCCCCACACTTAGGGTTAGGGTGGTAGTGCTCACGGGCCCCCGCAGTTAGGGTTAGGGTGGTAGTGCTCGCGGGCCCCTGGACTTAGGGTTAGGGTGGTAGTGCTCGCGGGCCCCCGGACTTAGGGTTAGGGTGGTAGTGCTCGCAGGCCCCCGGACTTAGGGTTAGGGTGGTAGTGCTCGCGGGCCCCCCGCACTTACGGTTAGGGTGGTGGTGCTCGCGGGCCCTCGGACTTAGGGTTAGGGTGGTGGTGCTCGCGGGCCCTAGGACTTAGGGTTAAGATGGATGTGCTCGCGGGCCCCCAGACATAGGGTTAGGGTGGTGCTCATGGGCCCCGCACTTAGGTTAGGGTGGTAGTTCTCATGGTCCCCGCACTTAGGGTTAGTGGTGCTCATGGGCCCCGGACTTAGGGTTAGGGTGGTTGTGCTCGCGGGACCCAGACATAGGGTTAGGGTGGTAGTGCTCGCGGGCCCCCGCACTTAGGGTTAGGGTGGTGGTGCTCGCGGGCCCCCGGACTTAGGGTTAGGGTGGTAGTGCTCGCGACCCAGCACTTAGGGTTAGGGTGGTGGTGCTCGCGGGCCCCCGGACTTAGGGTTAGGATGGTGGTGCTCGCGGGCCCCCGGACTTAGGGTTAGGGTGGTAGTTCTCACGGGCCCCCGTACTTAGGGTTAGGGTGGTAGTGCTCGCGGGCCTTCCCCTTCCTTCTTCCCCCCAGCCACGAACCGGTGTTAAAGGGGGGGGTTATAATGCGCGCCTTCCCCTTCCTTCTTCCCCCCAGCCAGATCGAAAGCATGCGCAGAGAAAAGCGCCGCCACTTTCTGGAGCATCCTCCGGTCAGCCACTATAGCTAGCCCCTCTCATATGCATCCGGGATTTCTCCGAATTAGGGTTTGGACCCCTCGGAACTCGTTTAAAATGATCAAGCATCCTTAGGGTTTTAATTTCATTTGTGTATTTATTTGTGTATTTTTGTATGAATAATATGTATATTTGTGTATGAATCCAAGTCCACTTGAATGTTTACTCTCTTACTCTAGATAATATTATTGTTTTAGAAACTATGGATCCACTTAGTAGAAACCTTGAAGAAGAAGAAATAATGGAGAACATTATCGATGAGGACACCTCATAATATCTGAACTTGGAGGGACATGATGACAACAAAAGTAGTCATGGAGAAGATGAAGACTCCGGTGAACGCAATTTAGTGATTACAAAGTCCGGCGAGGTATATGCATTGATTAAGCCTCTGCTGACTTCCACCAACAATCTTCTTCTACATGTATTAATTAACGCTTCTTTCTTCTTTTAGCCCTCTGGATCGACCAGCCAGCAACCATCTTCTTCTGAAAAGAGCAAGCGACAGCGAGCCATCGGTTGAAAGATCGTGCAAAGTTCACGATCGAAGCGGTCCGTGTTGATGGCAGGGCGATGGAGCCCAAGAAGGCCGCAGACAAATTTGTACGTCAGGCTGGAGTTCTTGTTAGGGACCAAATCCCAATCATAATTGAATATTGGAATAAGCCAAAGAAGGGCGACGGTACCTTTGTCGATGAAAGATCCAAAGAAACGCTTTGGAATTCACTGTTGGTAAATTTCACCCTTCCGCCAGAGGAGGATGAAAACAAACCAGTTATAAAGGAAAAGGTCAAAGAGTGGACTCTAAAGAAGATGGCTGACGCTTTCCGCAACTGGAAGACAAAATTGAACAAATTTGTCAAAGCTCGCGAGACTCAGATTTCAAGACGCATATAATGCGAAGATAAGACCTCAGCGCGAATTTGTGGCATACAAGGAAGGTGCTATAGCTACAAAGAGGTCGAGAAACCAATCGCTAAATGCCCGAAGAAGGAATATCACCAGAGGACAGGCGGTCGGTGGCTACATATCTCGAGAGGCCTAAGTGGGAGGAAGCTGAGAAGGCCTGCTTGACAGAGGATCACACCCAGACACATGGGTGGGACCTACGTGCAAAGACTTGGTTCTATGGAATCGGGGCAAGGTTGGACCGAAAGGATTGTGTATCTTCCCAACCCTCCTTGCCAAACCCGTCCTTTGAACTCATCACGGCATACGAGGAAACAGCCGCGGGACCTTCCATCCCGATAGAGAATGACCAGCTCACACGCCATCGGTAAAAAGAACACCACGGACATGCACGGGCACGGGGGTATGACGTGGAAGGATGGGTTTCGAGTGGGCGACTCTTACAGATGGCGGCAGAAAAGAAAAAAAGCGTCTGAGCGGATGACAGATAGAACATGCACTTGTGGCGCTGAAGGCGCAAGTGAATGCACAATGAGCCATCAAGCTACCAGCCATCTCAGCGGCACGAAGAGCCTGCATTAGAAGTGCCGCGGCCGGACTCTGTAGCGGAAAAGCAGCGTGGCTTCCACGGAGAACGTGCAGCCCACACTTGAAATGGCGGGTCCTTGATACCCCGTGGATGAGATCACGGAGAGCGAACACGCTGAGTTGCATGTGATATTAATGGGCTTATCCATTAAGGTCGTTGTTGGCTATGCCTTACCTCCTGTAGCTGGTGGAACTTACCACTGTCGACCGATTCCAGATGGCTATGCTATTGTCGGGGTGGATGAGGTTGTGAAGGAATATGAGGAAGCACAGCTTGACCATGCTACAGGTGAAGGGGAAACTCAACTTAAATTTGCAGTGAAAACAACCATTCTTTAGAAGAAGGAACACATCGTGCTTCCAAATTGGAGGCCTTGCACCCGTCGTCTCCAGAAGGCCGATCCCGAGCTGCTTCAGCCATCTCCTGCGCGGCAGCCATCTCCGGCGCTTCAGCCATCTCTGTGAGTAGCCATCTCTGGCCGCCATCTCTCCCGTCGACCATCTCCGGCGCTTCAGCCATCTCCTCACCGTAAGCGGAAGAGCACCGCCACGAAGAGCATCACTAGCACTGCCACAAAGAGTTCAAAAACTACGTCCCAGCCTTCCGCCAAGCCATTGCGGTTTTACCGTGGAATACATGACGAGGAGACCAATAGGATCTCGGAAGAAGAGGTCAAGAAATTCTTTGCACCTAGACGGGCTGAGCCAAAGGAGAAAATAGATCCAGCGGTGGTGGAGAAGTTTTACAAAAATCTTTTGAAACCTGAAACCCCACTTGTGCCGGACTACGAGCGCCAGATTTTGAAGGCGGATGCAAGGCGCCGTAGGGAGACTGAAAGTAGCAGTCGTGCGGCACCCCAGAAAACAGTTCCCATGCTCGGAGAGCAGGAAAACCAATCATGCGCCCCGCTCCAAGTGTTCGACACACGGGACGCTCCTCCTGTAAATGATTACGAGGCAGAGCTAGAAAGAAAGGCCAATGAGATGGGGATGACTTACATTGCATACTTGAACATCATGGGAGACAACTTGCCCAAATGCGATGCCAACCCCATACAGCCATGGAAGTATGGGAAGAATCTCGTCAAGAAAGAGGAGCTCAAGAATCTACCAACAAAGATGCGAAGATTGCACAAGTGGTACCTTGATTTCTGCAAGACGAGAAAGGAAGAATGGATCACAGCGCATATAAGAGATGAGATTTTCTTGTGCGGAGACGACGAGATCGACTTCAACATTCAAGACTTGCATTTTCTATTCAATCAGAAGGAACTCGACAAAGCTGCCATCAGCCTTTATTGTGTGTAAGTACTATTTCTGTATTTTCTATCTCATCTCATTCACTTCATTAATTGCATGTATATATATATATGCTCACCATATATGTATATACTATTATACAGGAAAAAGGTTATGGAATGCATGAAAGGAGGACCTTTTGACATTGGGTTCGTTGACCCAAATAGAGTTCATGAAGAAGTGGTAAGAACCAAACCCGGGTAAACAGAAGATATATTGCTAAGGTCTTTACTGAGACAACAAACCAAAAGGGAAATACTATTGCCTTACAACTTCTCGTGAGTACTGTTACCCTCTCTTGTACACATTCTGTTTCGGCTTACTCGATGTTAAGTGTAACTGATGATGAGTTATGCGTGCGTAGGTTCCACTTTATTCTGCTAGTCATTCAACCTGACTCAGGAAAAGTCCTTGTCATGGACTCTTTACGAAAAGAAAAAGAGCTATGGGCAGACTTTAGAGAGATGCTCCAGAGGTAATTTCAATCATATTATCGCACTAGATCGGCAACTTTCGTGACAACAAGTAATTAATTACTCCTTTATCCATTTTCTTTGTCGGACAGGGTTTGGAAAAGGTTCACGGGCAGGGTCGTGGGTGAATGGCCAGAAGAACTAAAATTTGTAGACCAAAATGTAAGTAATACTAGCTAGCTAGGTCTGCGTATCTCTTTGATTCTGCTTCCAATTCCATTATATCATGCTTTATTGATTATTATTTTGATTGAACTCTCTATTCTCGTAAAGTGCGTGCATCAGGGGCACGGCAATAACTTATGTTGGTACCATGTTTGCGAGTTCATTCGCAACACGATATGTGCGACGGGCCAAGCCGCACTAGAACAACTTAGAGTAAGTAAACAAAGTACACAACATTATTTTATTACCATCAATTGTGTTGAATTTTATTCTTATATATATTGACCCCATTCTTCATATATATTCAGATCGAACGGATGCGGGACCAACTCCTACCATTTGACCGCATACGAGCAATTCAAGAGGAATTGGCGGGGTTCATACTTGATGAGGTCGTCACCCCTGGCGGAGAACTCTTTAGATATCCACCAAAATGAACGTTGTATATATGCTTGAACGTGTTTGTCTTGTACTTGATGCTTCAACGTTTACGGAGAATACCACACAATGACGATGTTGTGTATAATAATAGTTGCTTAATTATTCATGTACTCGTATGTACCGATAACGATGTATGTGTATACCGCTCCCGATCGATTCCCCCTCCCCGTCCCGTCGCGCCCGAAAATACGCCCCGGGGCAGGCGAGAACTCTGCGCGGCGAGATTTAGGCCGTTTTCTGCTGCGGCAGAACTCGCCATGCGAGATTTATCTCCTTTCTGTGACAGAACCTTTAACACCGGTTCGTGTTACGAACCGGTGTTAAAGGGGGGCCTGAGCCTTGCGGCAGCCCCACGTGCGCCACCCTTTAACACCGGTTCATATAAGAACCAGTGTTAAAGGGGGGGCCCTCTAACACCAAACCCTCAACAACGGTTCTACAACCGCTGTTAGAGGGCCCTCCAAACCGGTGTTAGAGGGGGGGTGTGCACTAGTGCTAGCGACACGTCTAGCACTTCTCTAAGTGTTATCGCATGCGTGTGAAGACGGTGACACCCGGAGCTAGCCATTGCATCTATGGACCATCTACCACACTTTTGTAAACATGGCATGGCCACATGCAAGTTTTGGTGCGATTTCGGTGCTCCGGTGCCCGTTTCCCATCGAAACCCTAGTCTCGATGGGCCCGGGGGATCTACCTCTAGCTCTCTCCATACGAGGTTCCGCCAAAGTAATTTTTTGTTTATTTAGGCATGTTTAGTACATATCTACATAGAAAACCAAGTTTCGGCCCAATATTCCACCGGTTGCCCCCCGTTGGACCCCTCGCAGGAGGTTCCCAGCGACACGTCTAGCACTTCACTAAGTGTTATCGCATGCACGTGAAGACAATGACGCCTCGGAGCTAGCCATTGCATCTATGGACCATCTACCACACTTTTGTAAACATGGCAAGGCCACATGCAAGTTTTGGTGGGATTTCGGTGCTCCGGTGCCCGTCTCCCATCGAAACCCTAGTCTCAGTGTGCACGGGGGATCTACCCCCTAGCTCTCTCCGTACGTGGTTCCGCCAATGTACTTTTTTGTTTGTTTAGGCATGTTTAGTCCATATCTACATATAAAACCAAGTTTGGGCCCAATATTCCACCGGTTGCCCCACGTTGGACCCCTTCCGGGAGGTTCCCAGCGACACGTCTAACACTTCTCTAAGTGTTATCGCATGTGTGTGAAGATGGTGACACCTGGAGCTAGCCATTGCATATATGGACCATCTACCACACTTTTGTAAACATGGCTTGGCCACATGCAAGTTTAGGTGGGATTTCGGTGCTCCGGTGCCCGTCTCCCATCGAAACCCTAGTCTCGGTGGGCCCGGGGGATCTACCCCCTAGCTCTCTCTCTCCGTATGAGGTTCCGCCAATATGGTCCAGCACTTCTCTAAGTCTAAGTGTTATTGCCTCTATGGACCATATACAACACTTGTAAACATGTCATGGCCACATGCAAGTTTTGGTGGGATTCCGGCACCCGTCTCCTATCGAAATAAAATGGTGGAAGAGGACAGTAGGCAAAAAACAAAAAAGGTCCTTTGCCGTGTGTCTAGTCCTAACGCACGGCAAAGACCTTTGCCGTGTGTCCGCGGTCACGAACACATGGCAAAGCCATTTAAAAATTCGCGCGGGATAAATTCACGGGCAGAAAAATTATAAGGCGCGGAAAATTCGCGCGTAAAAAAAAGTAAAAATTCGAAATTTTACCGTGTGTTTGACGGTGATACACGGCAAAGGCCTTCCGTCAGGTCGGCCCCGTCAGCTGGACAAGGATGTGGGCCCTCGTTGCTAGTCTGCCGTGCGCTTTTCCTTTGCCGTGTGGTTTACTACTTCTTTGTCGTACACCATTATTTGCCATGCGTCTTTGTCTAGGTTTACCGTGTGTTTTGTCATTGCCGTGTGTCATGTAGAGTTTTGCCGTGCGTCACATCTATGTCGTGCTTTTGTCGGAAGGACAGCGCAGGCACACGGCAAAGGCCTGGCGCACGGCAACGTCTTGTTTTCCCGTAGTGTTGGCTCCAGTTATTGATGGAAAATCAAGGCTCGACTTTCTTTCCCTTTAATGTTTTTTTGCTCTTCCTGTTTGTAAAACTGGGTGGCGGTATCTTTTAATATGAAATCGACGGGGAGAATTTGTTTGGTAAAAAAAAAAAAACTGTTCAGGCATTCAAGATATCCTTCGCGGCGATTTTGCACAAATTTCTCGGGATGATCGACGCTTCAAAGTCCGCGTGGTGTTTCATACTGACGCGAAACGAAATCCCCTTTTTGTTTAGGCATACCAAATTCAGTTAGTATTAATAGTATATGGCAGCGTTACAACCTGGGCGCGCGATCAGCGATGAAATGGGGAAAAGTTTAACAATTTTTACGGATGCCGGCGAAACGCGCGCGGGCGCACGGCAGGCGGCCGGGACGACCTATCGTCTGTTCGACAATCAAGATCTCGGCGGCCGCGCGGGCCGGTTGACTCCGTACGGCGACGCGGCGGTGGCCCTCGCCTTGCGCTTCTCGAGGAACCGCTGCAGCGAGCGCTTCATCGACATCCCCGCCTGGTCACCGCTGAGCACCGGGGTCGGCGCCACGATGCCGCCGTGTTCAGGAGATGCCGGAGACGGCGCGTGATGATCTCGCCACGCCGGCGCCACCTTGCTGCATCGGTGGTCGTGGTGCGTGATGCCGCCGTTGTCTGTGGTGTTCTTCCCCATCGTGGTTTCGCGGCTCGCAATGGATATTATTGCCATCGCCTGCATCTCGACCACGTCGACGGCGCAAGGGAAGCGCTGGTCGAAGACGACCGTGAGGTTGTTCCTCGGCGATGGCGTCGAGGTCCCGAGGCGGAGGCTGAGCTCCAGGCCGTCGCCCACGCCGGCGTCGTCGCCGCCGCGGGCCATGTCCTGTCCTCGCCTCTTTCGACCTCTAAGCCGATCGAGGGGTCCGGAACATCGATTGACTCGTTGGTTATATATGAGGACGCGGAGCGGCG
The DNA here is from genome assembly GCA_023614405.1 of Avena insularis. Taxonomy (NCBI): domain Eukaryota; kingdom Viridiplantae; phylum Streptophyta; class Magnoliopsida; order Poales; family Poaceae; genus Avena; species Avena insularis. The sequence goes on along the minus strand of CM042696.1, from coordinate 33,629,695 downwards.
GTTTGCGCCGCGCGCGAAAGCGGTCTATTCTGCGGGTGCATGGCGACGGCCGTGACGGTTGAGACCGTCGGGGGTGCACGTGAAGAAACTGGCAGATCCGTACACGCGGCGGCGCTGGCCCTAACGATTTTCCAACTCACATTTCCCTTTATCGGCAGCGGTGTTGGAATTTCCATCAGCTTCACGACCAGCGCGCCTCCCCCGAAATTAGCTCGGAGCTAAACCAAGCATTGTAGATCGAGTGATAAATTCCCCCGGCAATAACCACATGGGAGGATATGTGGCAAGCAACCTAAACAAATCAATTCTCCCAGCAATATATGTTTTTTAACTACCCAGCAACACATGTGACTTCTTCTTTTTGCGAAACTAGGACTTTGATCAAAACTAGGGTAGCTTACATGAAGAGATGCGTGTGTGTTGCCCAATGAACTTTTTGAAAATATCTTGAGTGGTTAGATATAAAAGATGGTGTAATCTTGAATAGTTATTACATGATTTTCATTATTGAAAACAACTGATTTGTAATAAAAGATATACTCCCTCCATCCAGAAATAACTGATTTGGATTTGTCTATATTCGAATTATCTAGACACATTTTAGTATATTCTTCGAATCAGCCTTTCGCCCCGCTTTATAAATAAAACACACAGGTGAGACCGCTGCTACGCCAGACAGCACATCGCCCAAAGGAAGACCGAACACTGCTGGGGCCGAACAGCACAAGCAAAGGCCCAAGAGAAAATACAAAAGAAAGAAAGAGAAGAAATGCCCGACAGCACTGGATCGACCACCGACAAGGACACGCAACCGTCGCGCCCACCGACACAGTCCCACCACTATCCTATGCCTCCGGATTGCCGTGTACCAAGCAACACCTTCAAGAAGGGGGATGATGCTGACGACGTTGCTGCCCGGATTTCTCCTAGGATTTTTCCTGGTACACGCAGGGAAGTGAGAAGAGGGTACATCCGGCGCCCTTCAAGAAGGAAGACGACACCCGCAGATGTCGCCGCGCCGGCGCCAGCCCTGCCGGCAAGGATTTCTCCCGATCCCCCAACGACCCAAACCCCAGCCAATCCTGGCACTCCACCAACTCGTCGTCCGCCAACATGCGCCCAAACGGTCTCGCTGTCTTCATTGGCGTCTCACCATGGCAAACACCGCGAGGTTGGCCGGCTCGAGGAACCCACCGAGGGCAGGGGCAGCGACGTCGCTGCCGCATGGGAGGGATCGACCTCCACTGGTGGGGCGTAGCAGACCGGACGCAACAGCGGGAGCATACCAGGCCAACTAGGCCCGGCCGAACCCAGAACGGGCCCGTGAAGCCCCCACGGCCGCGCTGCAGTAGACGCATTAGCATCGTCACTCCCCATGTCCCGAAGCATTCCCCTCACCAACCATGGTAGTGACCTGAGGGCGAGCTAGCCCGCCCAAACCCAAGCCGACCCCAACGGGACGAGAGCTAGGGTGTGGAGCCGCCAGCCAAGCTCGTCTCTGCCACCACCGCCACCAATCAGCAGCGCCCTCGCCCCGCCGCCATCCAAATCACCACCGGAACGCCGCCTGCCGAAGAACACCGCCACAAGAAGATCATGGCATCGCACACCACCTCCCGGAGCCGCCTCCACCGGAGGGGCGCCCGTGTAAGCCACCTTCCGGGGCCGCCATCCTAGCATCCCCGCACTCGAGCCCAAGCCCCGACAAGCCTCATACGGCAGGACCGCCAGAATGGTCGAGGAGGCAGGCACACCAGACTATAGCCGCACCAGGCGTGCAGCAACCCAGTAGGGGGGACAGCCCCCTTCCACCCTGAGGTGGTCGCTGACTGGGTGTCACAGCAGGGCCGGTCAACCTAGATCCGGTCCGGATCAGCCTGTAGGCCTCGCAGGCCCAGATCCGGTCCAGATCGGGCCTAGACCAACCCCGCCATGACATTGCTACGACCTGGGCGCTGCTGCTGGTCAGCACAGCCGGCACCGACCTTGCCCTCGCACATCTCCCGCTAACCCAGGCCGTGCTCCGCCGCCAAGGGCCTAGGCCACGCCGCCGCAATCTCATAGCCCCGCGCCGGATAACACCGACGGGGGAGCGCCATCGCCGCGACACGCTGGGGAGGTGCACGCTGGCACCGTTGAAGACCACCGCTGCCGGCGCCCAGCCGCCCCCACGTGAGCACCACGCCACCGAGAATCCCCGCCGCCGCCTGATCTCCCGCCAGATCGAGGTCGCTCCGAGGAACAGGGGCTCGCCGCCACCGGCACCACAGGGACTTTGCCCTGCGGCAGCCGCCGGCAACGGCGGGGGAGGAGGGAGACGCTGGGGGCACGGCGGCGGCGCTAGGGTTTGCCCGCCGGTCGCCCGCGTGGGGGGCGACATGGACGGGTTGGGTTTTCTCCATCTCCCTTTAGTGTGTCAAGATAGTGTCGTTCCACATTTTAGTATATAGATACATCTGAATCTAGATAAACTCAAGTCAGTTGTTTCTGTACGAAGGGAGTAGATAAAGAGATAAATGTCGCATGACAATTTAGATAAAACCGAAATCACCATTATCTTGGTAAAGCCAAATCTACGAAATCAATAATAGCTTGGTAAAGCCAAATCTACGTTAAGACCTTCTCAACTCGACATCCCTGAGCTATGCTCTTTGCGGTTTTCATTTTATCAGTAAGCGATTAATCCCACCGGGCGCTCCCCCGCTCCTCGGGTCGCCTCTCCCAGGCGACCGGGGGGCGAAACCCTAGACGCCCGGCCGCCGCCACCTCCCACCCTCCTTCCTCCCCTCGTCGCTCCAGAGCCGCTGGTCTAGCTTGCGCGCCCGTGAAGAGGCGGCGGGGATCTACTGCCCCTCGGGTCCTGCACGCCGGTTGGGCGGGAGACCGCCGCGCCAGGGAACGGGGGCCATCGTCGGCGGTTCTTGGGTCCATCCCCTGCTCTGCGGTGGCGCCGCCTACTCCTTCCCTCCGTTGTTGTCCTTTTCCCCCTCGAGGTTTGGCCCGTTTGCGCTGCTTCATCCACAAATCACCCCCATCGCTGCCGTCGTTGCTGTCCACCGGCGTGCACACTATAGTCGCCCTTCTTCCCTCCAGCCAGCTTCTGGTCGTCCTCCCCCTCTCGATGTCGGCGCACCTCCTCTACCCAAGACCACGCCCGATGCACCCCTTCTCCATATCTAGAGCACGGCACCGCTTTCTGCTTTGTTCGGCCCATTTGTCTTTGCTTGACTTCTCGGTGCAGGATCCAGGGCTTGCTCTTGCCTCCCCCTATCGTCCTTGGACATCCTCCATGGTGCATATGGGTGGTCAGGTTGCTATATGCCTCCTGGATCAAGGTGGAGAAGGGTTCTGGGCGAAAGCCTGACGACGGCGTCCCCTGTGGGCGTCGCTATTCTCCTTGGAGGCATCGTGGAGGAACCCATCTTCTGCTTGTGGTCGGCTACTAGGGGATGCTCGGGAACCGAGCGATCCTGACTTCGGTCAGTACCGGTGACGACGGCACCCGCGGGCGTCTTTCACTTCCCTGGAAGCGTCATCTTGGCTCCCATCCCGCAATTAGCTTTGGTGCTTCCGACTTGGGTGTTCCCGGCAAGCTCTGGTCCTCGCGCTATGCTCTCCGTCTCCATGCCAAGCTATGTTCTTTGGAACTCCATGCAGTTTGGTTTGGCCTAGTCTGTGGGATGTTCGTGCCAGCGGTTCGCTTATCTTTTGATGGTTGTTAAGGCCAAGAGGAGGTGCGGTGGTAGTCTCGGTGGAACCTTGCCCTTCGGTGGTGACCTCGGCAGGGGGATGCCCTTCGACGACGGTTGCGACTCTCCTAGTTCTTTAAGGTGTAGAGTGATCGCTCGGCAGGCGGGTTTTGTTTTCTCGGTGCAATCTCGACTTCGAGATCCCTTCGATTGATCCTAAGGCACTCCTCCATGCTCTTCATGGTCTGTTCCAAGTTTGTTGGGTTCTAAGTTGTAATGGTGGTGGCGTAGGCTTTGTTCGTGTCCGGTTTCTCCTCTTTGTTTTTCTGCTTTTTTGTGTTTTGTGTTGTGTGCTACATGTGGTAGCCGTTGTGTTTGTATCCGGTTCGATCTTTATATGAAAATGGTTCAGGCCGGCTTATGTCCGTCGTAGTTGCCTCAGAAAAAAATTATCAGTAAGCTCGTAGAAGTAAACGGGCTCACGAGATCTTTGGATTAGCGGGTGGGCTAAAATTTTCCCCTACGAACCCATCAAATACCACACTAGTAGAGCAGCTGTAAAAGGACCACGTGCTAAAATAACCATCCGTTTACAGCGCCAAAGTCTGTGTGCGCATTTCCAGCCGTCGCTGCACTTTCTCGCGCGCGCCAAAATATTTCCCGCGCGCACTTTTCCGCATCCTTTTTTGACGCGCGCTCGCGCGCAAAGCCAACCGCCCACCGCTTCAGCGCGCCACTTTCCCTTCCCCTTTCGCGTCCCTTTCTACACCGCCCTCACACAGCACCCGTGCCTCCACCACGCCCCAGCACCTCGTCCGTCGCCGGTATGCCTCCGCGCCGGGGAAGCTCTGGCTACCGCGGTGTCCCAATATTTTTGGGTTATCTCCCAATAAGTACTTTTTTTAATGCCTTTAACTTAGGCATGATAGTTTGAGAAAAATGCTCACATAAGAAATATGAATTGAAGTAAAAGAGAGCATCAAGAAGCAAATTCAACGCACATTTAAGTCTAACCCACTTCCTATGCATAGGAATCTTGTAAAGAAACAAGTCATGAAAGCACAAAGCAACAAGCATAGGAAAGCAAAACAAGTACAACTTCAAAACTTTCAACATAAAGAGGGGAAACCTAATATTATTGAGATGCAAACCATGTTCCCCTCTCTTATAATAACTTTCAGTAGCATCATGAATAAAATTAACAATATAACTATCACATGAAACATTCTTATCATGAGCCACATGCATATAATAATTATTACTCTTCACATAAGCATAGTCATTCTTATTAATTGTAGTGGGAGCAAATTTAATAAAATAGCTATCATTATTATTCTCATCACCATAATCATCAAATATAGGAGGCATATTGTAATCATTAATTTTCTCCTCAATAGTAGGTGGACTGAAAATATCATATTCATCATTCTAATCATCATATATTGGAGGCATAGTATCATCAAAGTAAATTGTCTCCTCCGTGCTTGGGGGACTAAAAATATCATGCTCATCACAACCAGTTTCCCCAAGCTTAGACTTTTCCATAGCATTAGCAATAATGGTGTCCAAAGAATTCATACTAATAACATTGCTATTAGCATGCAAATAAAGTTCCATAGGTTTTTTAATTTTCTCTTCAAACACTTCATGTCCTAACTCAAGATAAATGCTATAAAGCTCTCTAATTTTTGTTGTTGTTTTCCATTAAGCCTAACTAGTGAAAACAAGAAACAAAAAGACAAAATTGCAGAATCTAAAGGAAATAACTTCGAGCACTCACACCGGAGGATGTGAGTACCTTTTACCTTACCTCCCCAAAGAACGGTAGTAAAATAGCTTGATGTCTACTCACTTCTATTCTTGTAGACAGTTGTTGGGCCTCCAAGTGCAAAGGTTTGTAGAACAGCAGCAAGTTTTCCCTTAAGTGGATCACCCAAGGTTTATCGAACTCAGGGAGGAAGTGGTCAAAGGTATCCCCTCTCAAGCAACCCTGCAATCAAGATACAAGAAGTCTCTTGTGTCCCCAACACACCTAATACACTTGTTAGGTGTATAGGTGCACTAGTTCGGCGAAGAGATAGTGAAATACAAGTGGTATGGATAATTATAAGTGGTAATGGTGCTAGAAAATAGCTTGCTGGCGTGTGGTTAACATGGGAAAAGACTAAAGGCAAACTGAAATAAAGAAGAAAGCAAGCAAACATGTAACAGATCTAATTGCAAACGGTGTTTCAATGTTTAGAAACAAGGCCTAGGGATCATACTTTCACTAGTGAACACTCTCATATAAATATCTTCTCTTTATGATACTACTCTTAACTGCTCTCCGGTTGGACACTCTAATCAATGGTAGGGCTATAACATCACACCTCAAAGTAAGTCTTTCCCATCTAGATAACCCCACACTGTCACCTTGAGCTCTAGATGGTTCCAACAAACACCACAATTTCATAGAAACATCCAACTCCAAATATAACTCATAACAAGTATTTGTAATCTCTACCCTAAGTGCCACCATGGTGTGCACACTGTCAACTTCACACACATGGGGAGAGCAGAGATCTATTAAAGCACTTGAGTATCAAGGTAGATCTATAGATTACAAGCTCATGATCTCAATAAGATCATGCATAGAGAGACATGAACACATAGCTACCGGTAGAACCCTTATCCCCGAGATAGAACTACTCCCTCCTCATCATGGGAATCAGCAACGGTGATGGAGATCGATGGAGATGGCTCCGGGGGCACTTTCCCGTCCCGGCAGGGTGCCGGAACATAGACTTTCTGTCCCCCGAATCTCCCCTTCGGTGGCGGCGACGCTGCGGAACTTTTCGTGGATTTTTGATTGATGATCTAGGGTTTTTGCATCGGGAGGCTCTTATAGGCGAAGGAGGCAAGGTCGGTGGCCAGCCAGGGGGCCCACACCATGCCCTGGCGCGGCCTAGGGGTACCCGCGCCTGGGGGGTGTGGCCACCCTGTGGCCCCTCTCCGACTCTCCTTCTGGCTCTGTGAGTCTTCCGGGAAAATAGGAACTTTGGCTTTTGTCCCGTCCAATTCCGAGAATATTTATTTTCTGACTTTCCTGGAACCAAAAACAACAGAAAATAGGCAGTTGGCACTGTGGCTCTTGGTAATAGGTTAGTCCAAGAAATCATATGAAAAGTACTCCAAAGTGTGGACAAAACATAAGAAAGTAGATAAAACCAAGGATGGAACATCAAAAATTATAGATACATTTGCAATGTATCAGGTACCTCTAAATCCTAATATCTTCTTCAAGCACAACCTCGTTAACCCTTGCGAGCCGGCATGCAAAAACATAGCCAAGATGATTGACATATGTGATTCTCCCAATGACTATACGCAGATGTGTGCAATGTTGAGCCAAAGGGGCCAACTATCGTGGTATTGCCAATGAGTATGCTACAGGAGGGTCCTAATCGCGAGTTTAGAGAGCCAGGGTGAGAGGCAGTGAGCATCCGAGAACGGTGTGTAACAGGGGTTACCTAGATTCAGATCTCACGACGGTGGTAAGACCCTAATCATGTTTTCAATCACTATATCGACAATAAGCCAGGTTACAAGGATTGTGTGTATCATGCCCTTAGGCTCCCGTAGGTCTGGCTTATAAAGGCGCCAGAACCTAGGGTTATAGATAGTAATCCTAACTGGATAGGTAATAGAGCTCTACATCTACTCAGCTATTTGTCGTGTACTCCAAGGCTTCGGCTTCTTCTTAGTCGGCGCACACAGCTTTCATGTATCTGGCTAGGACTCCTGACATGGGTATGCCCAATAGGCCCTCGACTACAGCCTACCTGGTGCGACTCGACAGAAGGCCCACTCGACGAATCGCCAAGGTTCATGACGCCTATGACGGTTCGAGTGGTATGAAGCCCATATGGACACGGACTCCCAAACGCACAAGACAAGGAAGTCTCAATACTAGAGTTTGAATACAACTTGTAACCAACTCGTATTGGTACTTGAGACATAGCCTCCCCATATATAAAGGCTAGGAGGATCCAACGAGGAGGACACTCTACGACACAATAGATCTAGACGTCGCGACTCCCACAATAGATAATAGATCTAGACATCGATCTCTCGCACATACGCCAGATCTAATGTGCGCATACACTGTCATCGGCGACATTGTAATCCTTGGGATCATCATCAATCAAGAGCAGACAAGTAGGAGTAGGGTCCTCTACGAGGCCTGAACCTGGGTAAACCTTGTGTCCCTGTGTGCTTGTTTGCTAGCCGTACCGAGATCTCCAACGCTCCTCTCGTCTCCAAAACCCAAGTCCATAACAATGGGCATTGATGAGTTAAATCCTCGTCAATTGACGCCGTCTGTGGGAACTGGGAACGCTGATGTTACGGTCTTGACGGCTCCATCGACCTCGGCAATCTACGATTCGCCGATCTAAGGAGATCAGCGTCTACTTCAGTCTTGCGCAACCTGAGAAGAAATCTATGATACGTGCTCACAGGATCAACATCGTCGTCGCCCTCGAGCGCAACTGATCCGATCTACAAGATTGAGAATTTGATATTCGGCAACAGCCGGTTCAGTGTTCTTGTGATCGTGATCCTTAAATTCACGTCTGACAACAAATCTTGATCACCTACATCGCTCCGTTTCGAAAACATAGGCGTGTAGAAGTCGTACGTGTTGGATACAGCTTTAAAGAAAAGGGATCAGCCACGTGACCTTCTCTCAACGAATCATTGAAGAGGAAAGAAAGAGGCAACATACGTGGGCATGCTTTACCTTAGTTGCGTAGTGCATAATATGGCACACACACGACAAATCAGGAGATGTTTCCTATCCTGCCGCACGATGGACGTGATTCCCTCCTGGACTCGAACACTGTTCACAGCGTTGTACGTTGCGGCGCAAACATGATCAAAAAACTAGCATCAATTAGAGAAATCAGCACATGGGGGTAAATCGAGAGAAGAAAAGCCAAGTTGAAGGGAATATTCAAGATTTGTACGACTCGTGCTGCAGTAAAAGAATTCATGCAAGGAAGGCCAGTTCAAAAAGGGAAAAAGCAACCCGACATGGACAGCGTGATCATGCACGGATTTGCTGGAAAAAATTCGGTGTCAATAGTGCCACTGCGGTCGTCCTGGTCCTCTTGACTATGACCATCATGGCGGCCAAATCGTAATCAAGTTCATTAGATTAGATCGGTCGATCAAAAATAAAAAATTAATGCAAACATGGAAGTTGTGGAGACGACCACTCCGCCACATGCCGCTCATGACCACTTGTCAGCCGCATCAATTTTGTCCGCCGTGCCGACTCCGGATGGCAATAACCCGGTGATCCTACCACGACGACTCCGGTCCGTTGACTACACGACCGCGCTAACTCTACACCTAGGGGTTGCACTGACTCCATCGTGTGACCTGCTATGGTCTTTGATTGCGGCGATCTGCTATGGTCTTCGATTGCGGCGACCCACTACGGTCTTTGATTGCTGTGACCCGCTATGGTCTTTGATTGTTGTGACCTACTACGGTCTTCGGCTGCGTCGACCCACTGCCACCATCGTCTCTGGTGACTCGGGGGCTCCATCGACATGGGCAACCCGCTGTGCTCTACGACTCCGGTGATACACTACCGTCATCGGCTACGGCAACACTCTACCGCCATCGGCTTCGGTGATCCGCTGCCGCGTCGACTCCGGTCCGCCGCATCGGTTCCCGAACGCTGCCTCAACTACATCGACCACATCGACTCCACACTCGGGGGCTCCTTCGACTCCACCGTACGACCCGCTGTTGTATTTGGATATAGCGACTCGGGGGATCCCTCAGCGTCGGTGACCTACTGCATCCTTTGGCTCCAGTGACCCGCTGTGGTCTTTGGATACAGTGACTCGGGGGCTCCCTCAGCGTCGATGACCTGCTGCGTCTTTCGACTCCAGCGACCCGCTGCAGCCTTCATATCCAGCGACTCGGGGGCTCCCTCCTCTACGGCGACCCGCCGCGTACTTAGATTCTGGCGACCTTCTGCGGTGTTCGGATGAGGCGACCCAATGCGGTCTTCGACTGCTATGGCCCGTTACGGTCTTCGGATGCAGAAACTCGTCATCACCACGCGACTTCAGTCCGCCGCGTAACTCGCTGCCACGTCGACTCCGTTTACCACGCGACTCGCCGTCGCGTCGACTGCATCCGCTGTGTGACTCCACGTCCACCGTTTCGAGAATCGGCCTCGACCACGACCCGCCGGTCGCATCGGCTCCCGCGATCCACCAATCGCATCGGCTCACGCGACCCGTTCACCTCATCGACTTCGTCCACGGCGACTACCAATAAAGCTAAGTTACCCTCTACTTAGAGATGATTTCTTTCTTACTTTAATCGCACTCGAAACACTCGGGGGCTGCACCCTCTTCGAGTAACCTAATGTGTCATCGACTCCACGCACTCGAGCAGCACCTTGCGAGTAGCTGATTCTCATTCGATCGTCAACTTAAACTTCGAGTACCTCGGCAAGGTACAAAGACTAAGGGTAATCAGGCTAACGAAAAGGCCTAGCATACAGTGCAAAAGTGTCAACTCGATTGGCACAAGAATTTTACTTTACAAGCCAATAGGCAAATATTCTTTATAAGATACAAGTACTTCACAATTCTTCATGTTTTATGCAGCTTATAAGGATGTCGGCTGCGTCGAGCTATTCTATCGGGTACTCCAACAGGAGTCAAAAAAAAACTAGCTACGCTATACACTCAAGACCGGAGTCGAGTCCCTCTTCGGATGGTTGCATCGCTTGATGCTACACACATGTGACGTTGGCAGCGCACTCGACATAAGTGACCGCGTCGACTCCATCCGCATCATCGACTCACCCTGCTAATTGTCGCATGACTCCGCTACGACGACTCCAACTGCATCATCTATTCAAGCTCCTTATGCTTGACACACTGACTCGATGCACTTCCAGGTCAGTGGTTTCTCCTCGCAAGATTTTCGACTACCACTGCAAGATACAAGACTTGAGTCTCTGCCCGAGTCTACGACTCCGCCAGACACTCGGGGGCTACTCCAAACTAGAGCGCTGGTCGCGCATATACAAGATCCTCGAGTGACACGCTTTGAATCCTCACTCGAATCCACTATTCGATTAAGGACTCGGGGGCTGCTTCCATAGGGAGCGTTGGCCGCGCACCCGAGGAAATTTGTGAAGATATCCAAGCATTATGAAAACCCTTCACTCGAATTTACGATTCGATTATGGGCTTCAGATTACTCCCATAGGGAGCGCTGAAAGCATATTCGACTAAAACAAGCAAAAGACGACAGCAGTCGCAAAATACTTATAGTCCCCACTCGAGTCTACGACTCGAATAGGCACTCGGGGGCTACTCCCATAGGGAGCGCTGGCCGCGCATCCTATGATTATTTTTGCTTGTACATCGTACTGTGTGTCGATAACATCTACACTTGAATGCTATGGCGACTCCGTCTCATATTTTCCCTACAAATAGATTACGTCTCCTGGGCCACCCGAATCATCTTCGCAACAAAAAATTCGGATGCCGCGTTTACAGCGTAAAGATAAGATCTGAAGAAAAGGCCTGGCAACGCATCTGTTGCGCTCTACCAGAAATAATCCGTACCTACAAGTATGATGAATAAGCCTTGACGGACGCGTCGAGTGCTCACATTTACACACTGGGATTCGACTCTATAAGACCTCCGCGGCCTGAGTCGAATTACACCAGCACTTTTTCGAATTCGAGTCTGGGGACACGAGTTTGAGTTGGTGGCGTTGTTTTGCCCTAAGGCAGTTAACTGGTCCCGATCTATCGAGCGTACCAGGCACGTTTACCATCATCCCTATGAACTACTACAAATTCGATTGACCCGATGAACTTCCGGGTGAAATGCTTCGCACTCGACATAACTATCAACTTCGACATCCTAATGCAAAGAACAAGACTTCTGAGTCTCCATCCGAATCTACGATTCACATGGACACTCGGGGGCTACTGACATGGGTATGCCCAATAGGCACTCGACTACAACCTACCTGGTGCGGCTCGACGGAAGGCCCACTCGACGAATCGCCAAGGTTCATGACGCCTATGACGGTTCAAGTGGTATGAAGCCCATATGGACACGGACTCCCAAACGTACAAGACAAGGAAGTCTCAATACTAGAGTTTGAATACAACTTGTAACCAACTCGTATTGGTACTTGAGACATAGCCTCCCCATATATAAAGGATAGGAGGGTCCAACGAGGAGGACACGCTACGACACAATAGATCTAGACGTCGCGACTCCCACAATAGACATAGATATAGACATCGATCTCTCGCACATACGCCAGATCTAATCTGCGCATACACCGCCATCGGCGACATTGTAATCCTTAAGATCATCATCAATCAAGAGCAGACAAGCAGGAGTAGGGTCCTCTACGAGGCCTGAACCTGGGTAAATCTTGCGTCCCTGTGTGCTTGTTTGCTAGCCGTACCGAGATCTCCAGTGCTCCTCTCTTCTCCAAAACCCAAGTCCATAACAATGGGCATTGATGAGTTAAACCCTCGTCAACTCCCTTCTAGAATCCCCTAGCTGGGTCACTTAGCAAGCTATAGGCCTGCTACCATCTATGGGCTATAGAAAACCTAGTGTAGGCAGAAACTCGATGACCTCCCTATAGGTCACAGGTACGTGTTATAAAGGCTAGGGAAAAGACCCCTGCGTGACGTGTGCAGATAGGTACAATATAGGGCTGTGTACTATAATGTACCTATACGATACGATACAATACATTTTATCTAAGATTCCCCCTTAATCTCACATGTGCTAAGGTTGAGATTACGTTTAAACTCATCTAAATTTCTCACTGGGAGAGCTTTGGTGAATCCATCTGCTATCTGATCTTTTCTAGATACAAACCTAATGTCCAACCTTTTTTGTTACACGTTCTAAAATCAATCTCAATATGTTTTATCCATGCATGAATAATAGGATTAGCACACAAATAAGTTGCACCTAAGTTGTCACACCATAAACATGATTTTGCTGAAGTTTAACACCAAGGTCACCAAGGAGGACTTCAATCCAAATCAGTTTAGTTGTGGCATTAGCAAGAGCCTTATACTATGCTTTAGTACTAGAGCGTGATATTGTGGTTTGTTTTTAGGCACTCCACGAGGCCAAATTTGGTCCAGTGAATATGGAAAATCCTCCTGTGGATCATTTGTCATCAAGGAATTCCTCCCAATCTGCATCTGAGAATGCAAATAAGAGATTAGATGATGAATATTTACCAAGTTTTAAAGTTCCCATGAAATAGCGTAGGATCCTATCGACAGTTGTCCAATGTGTTGTGGTTTGTGCATAAAGATACTGGAAAACTTTCTTAATAGAGAAGGACAAGAAATATGGTTGTGTCAGAATGAGATAGTGCAGAGGACATATTGGGTTCGCAGCATAGAAAACAAAAAAATTCTTACGATATGAACAACTAAGAACCAAGATCTATCTACCTAGATAGAATCAATGGGTGGATATACATCCATATAGAACTTACCCTCGAAGATCGACAAAGCATTACGAGATTTATTATCGTGGATGATGTAGTCGTTCACTTGCAGATCTCAAGATCGTGATGAAGTCTAGCACCACAAAGCAACAGTGCATCCGTGATCACACACACGTCCGGTACCCAATAACCTCCGTGTCCTCGCATAGCAATAGAATTTTGATCCTGATATACTAGAGCCCCTACGAGTCACACACATAGCAATAGTCTTTTGATCCAACCGTTGTAACCATGAAGCAATGAGATTACAACAATTATTAAGTGAAATATAGATCAAAGCCTTAACAAGTGATGTTGTTGTTGTTTCCAAATGGATCGCTAAACGAAAACCATACTCCCCTTTCTGTCACTCGGTTTCCTACGAGATCGCCTCTCACCAAGTATCTTACCTCAAGCCTTTATCAATCACTGGGATCTTGGGTACCTATAAGTTCATAGATCGAGACAAGAGACAAAGAAACAAAGATACAAATCTCTATTTAATCAATACACCGTACTTCCATGGATTAGATGCACATAATCACTGCGAGGTTTCACCACAACCCGCACCCTGTGAGGACTACTCACTCATAACAATAAGATCAAGGATAGACAATATTTGCAAAATACTTAGATTGAAATCAAATATTCATACAATAGTCGATGAATCACAAGTAGATCTCAAGTACAAGCTAATGGCTATGGCTATGGAGAGGATGAACTATGGTGGTGGATCTCCTTTGGTGGTGTTGTGATGCAATATGAAAACAGCGGCCCTCTGCGCGGCGGCTAGGACCTCAAAATATATAGGCGCCGTCACAAAAGTCATAGGGTTTGATATGACAAAGTCAATGGCACATGGTACGGGCGGGCCTTGCCCGTACCAATGGTTGTTAAAGCCTCTATCTACTGGTCTTGGCAACATGATTGCTTGGCCATGTAGATTTCCTCAAAATCTTCATTAATGGCTCCTGATTTTGCCTTAAATGCATGATTTCCTGCACAACACAATTCAAAACAATGGATTGCACATCTTTGCAATAATTAGTCATTTGTAGCAAGGTTAGAGAGATTCTTGGTCAATTACTTAACTAAAAATGAAATTTAAACGCGGAGAAAGATGGCTATTTTCACACCCATCAGTCATCGAGATGAGATCTCTGATACCATATAGAAAACCTAGTGTAGGTAGAAACGATGACCTCTGTAGAGTTCCGGGTCGTGTTATATAGGCTAGGGAAAATCCTCATGTGTGGCATGTATAGAGAGGTATTGTATAGAGCGTTGTACTACGTCGTTCTATACTGTACAATAGATTTTGTCTAACATGAACTACCGTGTTAGCCGGATTAAGTTCATGCTATTATGCATATCCTCGACACCAGCTCTGGTCACCGCTGCCGAGATGTGAGACCACAAAACTGAGCCGACGAGGCCAACAGCATGGAGGCCTACTACCGGAAGCGAAAAATCGGTCAAAGAACATCAATGAAAGGGAACCCCACGTCGTCGGCCAGGGATCTGGAATATTTGCATGGGCCAGCATGTAGAAAGCGCCCAAACTCCACGCTGACATCTTCAGCCTAGATCAGATCTGCCACACCTGCCTGGATGTCAGCATTTATCATGGTCGGCACCGCAGCTCCGATCGATTGACTGGTCTCAAATGGACGGAAGCTCCCGCTTCGATCAAATCGGTTGAATCTACCGCTTCTGCCGCGATAGCCAAGATCGATCTGCCACAGATCAAGATCTTGGACATTGAACCAGTGCATCTTCCCGATCCCATGAATACTGATAGTTGCCGAGGTCCCGACTTTGGAACTGTGCCTACCAAAGGAGACGCGGTCGAGAATGCTTGGGCCAAGTGAAAGAACAGGAGGACGCCTCGCTGTCGTCCGCCGTCGGACTGGTTCCTCCGACGGCGAAGGGGTTGATGGGTGGTGTGCGGGATGGCTCTACGCCTCCGGAGTCGCCTCAGGCCACCTGGGAGGCTGGGCATTTTCTCCCATCCTCACTTGCAGTAGGGGCTTGCACTACGTCAGGTTTTTTTTTTTTTTGGCAGGGAAGCACTACGTCAGTTTTTTTTAGATACCTATAATTGTCAAACTCTGGTTTTTATTTTTTAAATCAGCCAAGCTCTGATAGTCCGAGACAGGTTCACCCCACCTCCTTGCACCGGATGGGCCGGCAGTGGCGAGGAAATAAAACTTGGGGAGATATGGTAGAATCGGTGACTGATTTGAGTGGACTATTCTCCAAACTCAATTGCCTCCTAAAGTAGCAACAGGCCTTAGCTAGGGCTTTGAATCAGTGACTGATTTGAGTGGACTATTCTGCATCACAGCCCAACAAGAGTTTGGAGGCGACAGGGACCAACGGTGAAATCTCTGACTGCAATGCTCCTCATGTCACCAGCCTCGGACCCATCCGTGTGAGTTGAACATTTCTACATTCGAAACTTTTTGGTGTCGCTTCCATGGGATGAAGAGAGAACCAAAATGTGAAGAGGAAAAGCAGTTGTAAACGGAAGGATTGGATTCCAAGAGATTGGCGATGAGTTGTTGGAGCAAATCTTAAGTGCAAGATCCGGTGGCGCCCATTTGATGGAGAATAAAACAAAACACTTTGGACCCACGACCCGTTGCTGTTGAGACGAACGGGAATGTTCTGCTCTGCGCAACTTGGAGATTAGAGTATTCGGAGAACATGTTCTCTGAGAAAAGGAGCTAGTACTACTATTCACAAAACATATATTCATATTTACATTCATTGCAAACACCGATCGAAACGAGGCCATCTCTAAGCCGGTGCAAAACGGACAGGAATTTAGTTGATTCTGCCCGTTTTCGTCGTGGGAAGGATACCATGTTGTTCTCCCCTGCCCACCGGTGTATCCAATGGCGGTGCATTTTGTACATCAAATCAAAAATTACATACAATTAATCTAAATTAACTAAAATAACCCTAATCGACTACTTTGTCGTCGTCCTCCTTGTCTTCCCCATCGGCCTGCTCTTCGTGGGACTCGAATCCCAACCCCGTTTGCCTCATGGATAGGGTGGGTGCTGCTATCCACCAGATGGTCCATGTCATCCTTGGTCGTGTCATGGAGTTGTCCCGCGCAATCGCAGCAAGAGAGGAGAGGGGCCGACAGCTCATCGACACTGAGAGGGCCGATAGCTCATGGCCACCGAGGAAAGTCAGGGGTGAGAGGGTTGCGCGCTTGGAGCTCTACACGGCCTGCGACACGGCAACGATGGCCTAGACGGGAAGGTCGCGCGCCCACTAGTTCCGCACGACATCCGTGGAGGAGCACCACCAAATGCTCGAAGCCAGGACCGCAAGGAGGGTGAGGGCAGCTGCCCGTCCAAAATCGCCGGCCCCGAAGACGACAACACGCAGATGTAGATTTAGTTGCCTTGTGACAAGTAGATTTAAATGGCTTTTGGTGGCCTTTGTCTTACTGTTTGGTGGCCCTTGGATGGACCGGAGAGGACACCTTGTTGTCCGTTAGTTGTCTGCGATCGACGCAAACCCGGACCTAATTTAGACCTCGTTTGTGTCGGTCCGGGGGATATGGTCCATTTGGATCGCACATTTGGATCGTGGTTTTGGTGTCTATGTGTCCGTTCACAACGGGAGGTTATTGGCGTGGTATCATAGGCAAATTTTATTTTTCTTATGTGGCACTATACTTAATGAGGGGAGATGGTGGTGTTGTATCTTAGCTAAGATACAAGTTTGCATGAAACCATAGGCAAAAAAGAATGGCTAGCCCAATAGTATGCCTATAAATCACCAAAATTATAAAATACTAGCATAATACACGTGCGTTGCTATGGGTTATTTTTGCTAGAATAATTTTACCGAAATGAGAGGGATCACCCGAACAATCGCATAGTCCTGGTCCTATCGATATCCCACACGGGCGACCCCTCGCACCCGTGTAGAGACATGCGTGGGGCCCATTTTTGTCGCTTCTTCCTTATCTCTTCCTCATCCTTGTTTATATCTGACGTTGAGACGTTTCTCCTCATCTCTTGTCCCGCGCCGCCCTGCCTGACTCCGTTGTGCCCTCATCCGCCCGTCCCGCTCCGCCCCACATGACGCCGACGTGCCCTCATCTACCCCGTCCCTCGCCGCCCCCACCTCGTGTCGTGAGGTTCCTCTCGCTAGACCTCGCACCCTATGCCTCCGTCTTGATCGCCATTGCCATGTGCGCCTAGGACGAACCAGGTTCACGCAATAAAGGACGATGCGGCTCCGGCAGAATGGTTCTCTGCGAAGGGTCTACGAGCTCCGACCATTGGGGGCACGGTGGAGGGAGCCATCCGAGCGTCATCCTAGGGGCTTGTCGGTGCTTCAGGGGCGCCTGTCAGTGATGTTGTCTCGTCTCTCCTTCGACCTGCTCCAGCCACAGCCTGCTCCGCTCATCGGAGCATGCCAGTCATAGGCAGACCTAACCATCCCTAAGCCTAGGCATGTGCCCAGGCTTCCGATTGCCCGACAAGCCTAATTTAACGGCAATTTGATAAAAAAAATAGTGTCTCTAGGCTTGAAATATATTGTTTGCCCAGGTTTTGAGTAATTCTTGGAACCACCACCGATGCCAATCCCCCGTTGCTGCTCCTAGACTAACAACTACGACATCTCTCCCATTTTCTATGTACTTATATTGTTTATGCTACATACACATAATATATTTTCTACTTTGGCGTATTTGAAATGCTACTAAGACTTTTTTGTAGGTATAAAAAGTCTACGACAATGTTACAATATCACATTTTCTACTACAATTATGAGCATGAATAACTTTACAGTACAATATTACTATAACAGTCAAATAAAAAGGTGACTTAACCTTAAAGGTTTACCATCACATCCGAATATTATCAATGGTCAAGAAAAATAAGAATAGTATCAACAAATTTGTAATTGAAGAATATTTAGATGTGCATAGGTTCACCTTCAATGTCAGTAAGAAAAAATCTCGAGGAGAGAGTTGCAAGAACCGGACACCCTGAACTCTACCAGGTTCTACCAGGTTATGTACTGTAATTGGAGTTTTCCCTTGAGTAGTCGGTGCATATTATTTTCCCTTAGTTGTATACTTGTATTATCAGAACTGTCGCTGTCGCTACTGCAAATCTGTAGTTGAGTAACTGTTTTGAAGCAATTCAGTCAATGAACAATCAATTAACCAAAATTATTACACAAGATGATTTGAAGCAATTTAGTTAATGAAAAAGCAATTAAGCATAATTATTACATAAGAAATAGACTGTATACTTGTTGGAAGCTATAATCAATTATTCAATAGCACCAAGGAGCAATGGTTGTATACAACGCCCACACAGTGAGAAGAACGGGCAATTAAGCAAAAAACAGGGACAGAGTAGCAGCTCTTCACCGAGGCAGTGCAAGAGAGCGTCTTGTGCAGATCCGCGTTGGCCAAGTCGCGTGTGCTCGGGGAGGCCGAAGATGCAGGGTTTGGTCGGCGGGAGCGAACAGCTCTGGGTAGATAGCAGGTTCTCAGGGCGGTGTCGTCTCGGTCGTCGCAGAGAGGCAAAGCAGGCCGGGGCAGGCCGGGATCAGGGTGTAGATAGTGGCGGCGGAGAGCACGTGGTCGAGGCGGCGTCTGCTCGACCATGGAAGAGAGGCAGAGCAGGTCGAGGCATGAGGGGATCTGGGGCGTAGTTGGTGGCTAGCGTCTACGACATGATCTTTTGGGTCGTGGTGGCTTTAATTGATCGGTGCGACAAATTTCTAACAGCGCCAGAACATCCAGAGGCGAGAGGTTGGGGAGGTCGAAGCGGGTGGGAATTTCCGTGGGAGGGGAAGGAGAGGAGAACGAAAAGGGTCAGAATGATCGGGCACCGAGCTAACCGAACTGCTTGCAATGGCAGTCCCTGTAATATTACCAAATAGTCAGGGGCAAACTCATCCAAAATCGGCAGACGGAAATTCAAGGCGACGACGAACGTACGGCTGAGTAATTAATAGTATAGATAGATAGATCGAGACAACACCTAAGATACAATTTATTGGAGGGGTTGTCTCTTAGGTATTTATTTTCTCTATAATAACGCGTTAAAAAACGCTCCACAGTGAAAGGCCTCAGAGACGCTGTGCGAAATCCTAGTTTTTTTTTTGTGCCTCGATCGATGGTGCAGTCGTGGTACAGTAGATTGGATGAATAAAACGGCGCGCGTGCTGAACATACAGATGTTACCACTGCTTAAGTGCTTATCGATGGACGCGGCAGCTAAATCTGGTGATCCATCCAGGGCCCATCCAGATCCAGACGTTCAACTCTCTCGAAGCCAACGGAAACCGAAGGGAGCAAGGAGACAACCTTGCTGTGATTGTTTCCGGACAATGCCAACTCGGCGCTGCCGGGCGACATGCGGCTGCATGCGTGAAGGCACCGCATGGCACGGTCGGGTCCGGACCCCGGACTCGGCTGGAACTTGGCTAGCGCGGTAGCGCCTGGCGACAACGCAGAAACCAACGAGATGAGATCGCACTGATCGTAAGATTTGTATGGATGAACGGCCCGTGCCATTTGAATTTTTGGGCCTCCAAATGTGTTGCGTAACTTGTGTACTCCCGGTTGAACATACAGATGGAAAAGGCACGGGAAGTCTAGTTGTGGGTGGGAGAAAATGACAGACAAAGCTCTCATGTTGGCTTTTCGTGTGTCACCGGCCGATCTGACATCCGAGCCAACATGTATGACAAAACGTAGGTCGCGGCTCACACGCTACTAGTCCATGCCGATGCTTGGTTTCGTTGATTTGAGCAGAACAAATCCATATCGGTTGATCATTGTGGGCGTGTTTGCTTGCTAAAGTTGCTCGGGCAGGTAAAGTCGTAAGTGCGGGGACTGCACGCGCCTGGATCAGGCGTTGGGCCAATTTTCGTCCTAATTTGGTTGCCTGCGTGTCAGTGTTACGAAGGCCGGCGGAAGCTGGTGCTTCTCGTTTGGTGGTCTATATTAGGCTTCTGAGAAACGGAACGATGTGTTTGGTCCATTGGCGGAGGCGTTGCCCCCCAGCCAAGATTTTTTTATAATATCCCTTCGCATTTGACAAATTTTTAGAAAAAATAGCGTTTATTTGGCCCATTTGCCCCCCCCCCCCCCCACACACACACACACAAAAAAAAAGTGGCCTAAAGTGTCTCCTTGACCCATTTGCCTCCTAACTGGTTGACCCAAGCTCCTCCACTGTTTTGGTCGCTGGTTGATCAGGTGTTGTGCTAACCTCTTTTCTCAGGCATTGAGCTTACCAGCCATATATGACCAAAACCACAACAAGCATATGTAGATCATGTTCAAAGCATAGTACCAAGTTCAAAGCATATGTAAGTTCAAGTTCAAGTACGACATAACGTAGTACCAAGTTCAAACACAACAGTACAGTAAGATCAAGTCCAAAGCAAGATAGAAATAACCAAGACATTTTTCACTCGTCAATCATAACTAGGAAAGGATCATACTCGGGCACTTCTCATCACTTCAGTCATGGTGTAGTCGAAGATGGTGATCTTGAAGACGTCCCCTTCATCATCTTGAAGGTCATGAAGTACCTATCTTGATCTGGTCGGAGATGATGAAGCCAGGCCACCCTTGGCCAAGACAAACCCTGCCATTGAAATCCTTTAGCTCCATCATCCAGTTGCATCTAATGTTGGTCTTGAGAAATATCGTCCTCGGAAAGTGCCAATGTGGGGTCTGTAGCCACCTAGAATTTACAGCAAGTCCAACCCTCGGCTTGGCGAAATGGGTTTGACCTACTTGTTCATGGAAGTGCCCAACCCTGGAAGGCCTTCATATTTGTTACGGTCTCACAAAAGTTCGGTGTTCGAGAGCTTGCCTGAGCCGCGAGTAGACGGTCAAAAAATTTCAACGTCACCGATCTTGTGCAACATACACAGAAAGGGCTTTCCGTTGCGACCGGGGTCGGCCCGATCTGTCTAGTGTAATAAAATTATAGAAGAAAAACACCGGTATGTCGTAACTGCATTGTATTAGTTTAAATCACTTCGGAGTTAAATAGTCAAATGTATGGCATTCAATTACTCCATCCGTTTCAAATCAAATCACACATATTTGTCTAGATTAATATGTATCCAGACAATAAAACACGCCTAGATAGATACGAAGCTAGAAAAATTCAACTGTTTTTGAACGGAATACGACATATATTCACCCGTCGAATTGAAAAGGAACGGTTGTTGTAGTAGAACAACAAAATTTGGTTAATTGCTACTGTTGGGAATATGAAGAAATCATGTATGATGTAAATTCCCAATGTATTCATAAAGTAATTATATTATCGTTGTATAAACATTTAATATGTATCATTGAATATGTGATTCAGTTGTGGAACTTGTAGGGTTTCGTAGCATGGAAAACAAAAAATTTCTACCGCATACAAACAAACAAGGCAAGATCTATCTACTAGATTGTAACAACGAGTCGATGGAATAACTCACCCTCGAAGATTCCAAAGTGTTTAACGAGAGCAGATTCTCGTGGGTGATGTAGTCGTACTCTTTCCGATCTCAAGATCGCGTAGACGATCCTTCCGGCGCTGCGTTAAAGCGCTCCATGCAATCGATCACACGTTGGTACTCGACGAAGACCTTCCTCTCCTTGTTCCAAAGCAGGAGGTTGTAGCACTCTCCTCGCGATTCCGGCAAAGACAACGGCGTGGTACCTAAGTAGAGGGAGATCTCATGAGGCTTCGCCTTAAGCCGGAGCGAGTATGGTGGAGTATGAGAGAGCTTTGGTGATCTAGGGTTTAGACACACCAATTAGAAGGCTCTAAACCGGAGGCTAGGGCAATTAGAAGCTCTAACTTGACGGCTTGGGAGAAATCCCTAGGCTGTGGCTAGGGTTTAGGTTTAGAGGAGAGGGACTTGTGTACTAGGAGGCGCCCTGCCTCCTTTATAGGTGGAGGGCCGGCCAGGGAGGAGTCCCTCCCCAACTCGGCTTGGAGGTGGGCGGTTGGAGGAGGAATCCTCCCCAACTCGTTTCCCACTCCTCCTCCTCTTTCCAAAACTTGCGTTTGACTTTCAAACTAGCGTTTGACTTTACAAATTAGGATTTGAATAAACCCTTTATTTTGGACAGCAATGACACCTAGTACATGATGCAATCATTCCAACTTACAATGACACATTTATGTACCCTCCCCCCCGGAGTGCCGGACATTCCGAAACCTTCTAGAATGTTCGATGAAACACCTGGATCATTCCCCACCTCCGAAACTGGACTTTCCTTATATGAATCTTATTCTCCGGACCATTCCGGATCTCCTCGTGATATCCCTGATCCCATCCGAGACTCCGAACAACATTCAGTCTCTTTCTCATCATTCCATAACTACTCAAACAACGTCGAATCCTTAAGTGTGTCTCCCTACGGTTCGTGAATTATGCGGACATGATCGAGACACTTCTCCGAACAATAACCAATAGAGGAATCTGGAAATTCATATGGCTCCCACATATTTCTACGATTACTTTGCGATCGAATGAACCACTTACATACGATACCAATTTCCCTTTATCTCACGATATTTTACTTATCCGAGGTTATGATCGTCGGTATCTCTGCATACCTAGTTCAACCTCGTTACTGATAAGTACTCTTTTCTCGTTCCCGTGGTATGTGATCCCTTGTGAGCCAGTCACATGCTTGCAAGCTAATTGGATGACATTCCACCGAGAGGGCCCAGAGTATATCTATCCGTCATATGGATGGACAAATCCCACTCTTGATCCATGTGTCTCAACCAATACTTTCCGAACACTCAATGCCACCTTTATAGCCACCCTGTTACGGTGTGGTGTTTGATGTCATCAAAGCATCCTTCCGGTAAAGGTGATATGCATGATCTCATGGTCGAAGGAATTAGGTTACTATGTATCAGAAAGCTTATAGCAAATGAACTATATTAAATGACTTGATCTTTATGCTACGCTTAACTATAGGAGTATGTCCATCACATCATTCTTCTAATGATATGACCCTGTTGTTAATAACATCTCTATGTTCATGATCAGTAAACCATGATCATATATTAACCAACAAGCTAGTTTAACAAGAGGCTTTACTAGGGACTCTTTTATGTTTACAAATCACACAAGTATTAATGTTTCCTGTTAATACAATTATAGCATGGTATGTAAACATTTATCATAAGTATGAAGATATGATAATAACCACTTTATTATTGCCTCTTGGGCATATCTCCAACAGTCTCCCACTTGCACTAGAGTCAATAATCTAGTTTTATACCTTTGTGTATTCAACACCTATGGCTTTCCAGTGTTGTATGTACACGATTGCTAGTGTTCAACTGATCTCCAGATCTGACACTTCCAGGTCCGTGTGTAATTGCATGTCTTTGCGTCTCTACGCATCACTCATTCTTTAATGAGATGGCTTTGTATAAATTTGGTCCTTCGGTGAGACCTTTAGTTCTTCGGGGTTAAAACATGTTGATAATATTGTCGTACAATATATCTTCATAGTATTATCCCGCTGTGAACTACACCTAGTTTTGATAACAAACTACTTGACACAAATGCCCTCTTTAGCTGCTATTATAGCAGTTATATACTTAGCCTTTTGTTGTAGTATCTGTCACAATGTCTTAACTTTGGAACTCATCCAAATCCATTATGGAACTTACTTTCCATTATATTGTGCCACCCTTAGTTTAGATTGAGATAAACTTAATTTGTACTTTGTGACAAAACTAGTATCAATGTAATACTTTTACAATGAACTAACCATCTATTTGCCACTTTTACAAAATAATATACTCTTAGTTCTTCCAAAAGATCATAAGAATATCCTTACTATCGTCCAATGATCATCCTATGAATCATTCTGGTATATGCTCATAACATTTAGAGCATAGGACATATCTGGATTTGTACATATCACAGTATGATTGATATAAATACTCTTTGTGATTTCATACATCAAGTATCAATCTATACTTGAATCTTTGTTTCACTTTACCAAATGTCAATACACTTGAATATATCATCAACATTGAACTCTTTCAATCCTTTCTGTGTGACAAGAACCTTTCTTGTAGTTTCTATATTGAACTCATTCAATACATCATCTATGTACTTTCGGCACAACCATATTAGCGTCTATTGATGCCAAATATTTGGGTTTTGCCTAAGTCTTTCATCAGGATGAAATTCTTAATATGTGTTAATAAAGATACATCATTTCTAATCAACAATATGTCCTCCACATAATGTATTAGAAATATGTCTTAGCGCTCCCACTTAATTTCTTGCAAATGCAAGCATCTTCATTGTCTCCGATGAAATTAAACTCTTTTAACAGTTTCATCATAGTGAAGATTCCAACTCCGCTATGCTTACTTCAACCATTGAAGTTTGCATATGCATTTAGCATCCTTTGAATTAACAAAACCCTTTGGACCGTGTCATGCACACGTCCTAGGTAACCCTTCTATTAGAAGAACTTGTTTTTGTTTATTCAACTACCACATAACAAAATTATATGTAGTGGTTGCTACATTAATCCGTCTAGACTAAATATCGCTATGAAAGATCAAATCTTGTCATAGTCAACCTTTGAACATTTTGTGAACTCTTTCCCAACATGTCGACTATTTCATAGATATGAAACATCCATGTCTACTTCTTTATAGATCCAAACACAACTGTAAGGTCTTACACCTTTCTCGAGGGTCCTTCAAGTTCAAAACTTGATTTCTCGTGTATGGAACTATCACGGATTTTATGGCTTCAAGCCATTTTACGGAGTCAGGGCCCATCATCACTTCTTTGCATGTAGTCAGGTCATTATTGTCAAATAATGATTTAACTCTCAAATCTTGGTATTTGATTGTTTACCCGACCTACTTGTTTTAATAGGAACTTAGATCTCCGTGACCACAACCTTTGAGGCACGTGAGCCATGAGCATTATTGCTACCTCCGGAACACTTTTCGGTGCTGTGCAACTCTGCACATATAGCTAAGGTTCCTTTAACCTTATCAAAGTTCTATTGTCCTCCCACTTATCTTTTCACGAAAAATTCCTTCTCAAAGAAACTTGATGTTCTAAGCGACAAACACTTTTGTCTCCGGTGTTTATGGAGGAATACTTACTTGATAATACAAAGACAGGTTTATCCGACTTTGGTTGCAAACATCTTTCTTATGCATAGCATACCAATGTTTAAGAAAGGACTACTTGGGTTTTATCCCAAACCATAACTTTATATGGTGTCATTTCAGCGGATTATGATGGAGCTCTTTTCAGTGGAAAACGGTAGTCTCTAAAGCTTTTAATCTTTAAAATATAATGGCAGTTTTATGAATTACACCTTTGATCTTACCATGTCAAACAAGGTTTAATTACATATCTCGAACACTCCATACTCTTATGGTGTTTCGGGAAATGCAAATCCACGAAACGATTCCTTAAATCTTAGGTATTATGCTAAACTTGTAACTCAAATATCTTCCTTTATGATCTTATCATAAACTATTTATATTCTTTATTACAATGATTTTGCACTTCATCTTGAAAGACTTTGAACTTTTTCAAATATTTCATACTTCATCCTTATTAAGTAAATATTCATATATTCACTCAAATTTTCGGAGAAAGCATATGAAGTTGAAATCCATCATTGACTACATAATGGACTTTGTACAACAATATGTACAAGTTCCAATAAGCTAGTCATTCGTTCCCTTTTGGCCTATGAACAAAGTTTTTAATTATCTCTAGGAAAGTTTCACAAGCGTCATGTGATCAAAAATCAAAAGACTCCAAAATTCCATCCACATGGAGTTTCTTCATGTTTTCTTTCCAATATAATTTAAACGGCGATGTCACTTCCTAAGTGATCTTTTAATCAATTTGTCTTTCGACATTTTTAGCACTAGTTTTATGGATGTGATTTCTCCAACGAGATTTGTGAATCATCCATCTTTTATGGATTACGGCAATTATTTGAACAACCCTTTTGTTCTCATAATACCTGATAAAACAAATCTTGAAGGCAAGCTTTGATGTTTAACGAGCAACACAATAACCCTTTATTTGTTCTCGATGAATATTATCACATATTCTTTTGCTAGTTACTTAGGCCATTGTAGTTCATGAATTGTGTTGTTTCGTATGACGATTCACACCAACAAATTCAGTATCAAATACTTAAGAACCACATTGTTTAATAAGCAAAGAATATATCCATAACATGTATATCATCTATATACTTAAGCTGAACAATTCTAGTCTTTTCTTTTCTGCCATATACTTATGAGATTCTCTTTCAGTATTTCCTGTTCTGTTTGAAAGAATCTATCAACATCAATAGTGGAGTCATACATATGACACATAGTCCAAAGCGTGTATAATTAAATACCAATGTCTTTGGACTTGCACTTTGAAATAGATCACCATCATCAAATGTTTGGTGTTCTTTCATATTCCTTTCTTTAGTAATCTATTGGTGTAGTAAACATTTTACCTACATCAAATATTCACCTTTATCATGGAATCGTCCATGATCAAGCTACTTTTAACTTATAATGATGAATTACGAGTATAATGTTGCTATCCAAAACCTTTTGGAGGATTAGGACAACAAGTGTCTCCAACCCTTTGCAAATTCTCATCAAAATATGAGAAACATGAACTTTGCCATATTATACTCTATCATGTTGCAACCAAAACTTCGTTTCAGATATCACAATATCTTCCACACATCATCGTTTCTGAAACAACTCTTTCAGATCCTAGATAACCTTGATATTAAGACAATCCTTTGAATATCAAGAATCATGGAGACAAACATGATACTCATACACTAACTTTTGGAATTGTCACTCTTGTTTTAATACCAATTATTAAACTTCATGGAGTAACCGGAACTTACTGAAAGTTTGCAATAGGACTTTTAAACTTTAGATTAACACTTCAAAACAATACGATACCAGTTTGTAAAGTAACTAACCAGAATTCTATAGTTCTATCATCTCAATTATAACTAAGCACAAGGTGGTAAACGGATGCCAATGACTACAACAACTATGCAAATTCACTTTGATTTAATTTATGATAAATTGAGTTCTAATTAATAATTAAATTAATCTAGGTGAACTCCCACTCAAAACAACATCCCTCACATTGTTTTAGTGATCACACGAACCAAATCCACCACATCAAAAACGATCATCACGAGAGTTGATGTAGCTTCAATGGCGAACAATCAACATGTTCATCATATCTACTATATGACTCATGCTTTACCTTTCGGTGATTCGTGTTCCTGAGACCATGTCTGTACATGCTAGGCTCGTCAAGATCAAACCTTAGCTACCGCATAAGCAAATCTGGCTTGCTTACGTTGTATTCACTTGCGGAATCTAACACACCCGATCATCACGTGGTGCTTCGAAACAACAAGCTTTAGCAACGGTGCATACTAAGGGTGAACACTTTAGAACTTGAAATTTATGTGCATGAGGGATCATCTTATAATGCTACCGTCGTCTACTAAGCAATACAAGATGCATAAAGGATTAACATCACATGCAATTCATAATATGTGATATGATATGGCCTTTCTTGTTTGTGCTTCCGATCTCCATCTTCAAGCACAAACATGATCTCCATCATCACCGGATTGCATCAAGGTCAATGACGCTTCTCCATGGTTGTCGTCCATCGGCTTCAACTATTACAACTACTTTGAATAGACATGCGGGTCTTAACAAAAATTAAAGACAACCATATGCCGTTGCCAACTTACAAGAAGGAACATTGCATACATCAAATATAATCACAATCATGGCCATATCACATCACAGCACACCCCTGCAAAACAAAGTTAGACGCCTCTAATTTTCTTTGCATGTTTTACGTGGTTTGGGGCTTTCAATAAGTGTCGTTTTAACTTACGAACAAGAACCACAACATTGATACTAGTATTGTCAATCACCCGTTGTAAATTGGATCTCCACTATGCTGGGAGAAACAGGCACCCGCAAAGCCACTTATGCAATACAAGTTGCATGTCAAGCGTGGAGCAAGTCTCATGAACGATGTCATGTAAGGTTAGCCCGGGCCGCTTCATCCCAACATCCCGCAAGATGCAAAGTACACAAGAAGCAATCGACAATAAAAGCATCAATGCCCACAATGACCATTGTGTTCTACTCGTGCAACAGATCTACATATAGACACGGCTCTGATACCACTGTAGGGTTTCATAGCATGGAAAACAAAAAATGTCTCCCGCAGACAAACCAACAAGCCAAGATCTATCTACTAGATTGTGGCAACGAGTCGATGGAATAACTCACCGAAGATTCCAAAGTGTTTAACGAGCAGATTCTCGTGGGTGATGTAGTCGCATTTCTTCCGATCTCAAGATCACAGCGTAGACGATCCTTCCGCAAGGCCATGCTCGCAGCGCCCCAATCGGTCACACGCTCGGTACTGACGAAGACCTTCCTCTCCCTTGTTCCAAAGCGGTGGAGGTTGTAGCACTCTCTCGCGATTCCAAAGACAACGGCATGGTAGGAAGTAGAGGGAGATCTCGCAGGCTTCGCCTTAAGCCGAGCGAGTATGGTGGAGTATGAGAGAGCTTTGGTGATCTAGGGTTTAGACACACCAATTAGAAGGCTCTAAACCGGAGGCTAGGGCAATTAGAAGCTCTAACTTGACGGCTTGGGAGAAATCCCTAGGCTGTGGCTAGGGTTTAGGTTTAGAGGAGAGGGACTTGTGTACTAGGAGGGCCCGCCTCCCTTTATAGGTGGGAGGCGCGGCCAAGGGAGGAGTCCCTCCCAACTCGGCTTGGAGGTGGGCGGCGGTTGGAGGAGGAATCCTCCCCAACTCGGTTTCCCACTCCTCCTCCTCTTTCCAAAACTTGTCGTTTGACTTTCAAACTAGCCGTTTGACTTTTCAAATTAGGATTTGAATAAACCCTTTATTTTGGACAGCAATGACACCTAGTACATGATGCAATCATTCCAACTTACAATGACACATTTATGTACCCTCCCCCCCGGAGTGCCGGACATTCCGAAACCTTCTAGAATGTTCCCGATGAAAACACCGGAATCATTCCCCAACTCCGAAACGGGACTTTCCTTATATGAATCTTATTCTCCGGACCATTCTGGATCTCCTCGTGATATCCCAGATCCCATCCGAGACTCCGAACAACATTCGGTCTCTTTCTCATCATTCCATAACTACTCAAACAACTTCGAATCCTTAAGTGTGTCTCCCTACGGTTCGTGAATTATGCGGACATGATCGAGACACTTCTCCGAACAATAACCAATAGAGGAATCTGGAAATTCATATGACTCCCACATATTTATACGATTACTTTGCGATCGAATGAACCACTTACATACGATACCAATTTCCCTTTATCTCACGATATTTTACTTATCCGAGGTTATGATCGTCGGTATCTCTGCATACCTAGTTCAACCTCACATCGATAAGTACTCTTTTCTCGTTCCCGTGGTATGTGATCCTTTGTGAGCCAGTCACATGCTTGCAAGCTAATTGGATGACATTCCACCGAGAGGGCCCAGAGTATATCTATCCGTCATATGGATGGACAAATCCCACTCTTGATCCATGTGTCTCAACCAATACTTTCCGAACACTCAATGCCACCTTTATAGCCACCCTGTTACGGTGTGGTGTTTGATGTCATCAAAGCATCCTTCCGGTAAAGGTGATATGCATGATCTCATGGTCGAAGGAATTAGGTTACTATGTATCAGAAAGCTTATAGCAAATGAACTATATTAAATGACTTGATCTTTATGCTACGCTTAACTATAGGAGTATGTCCATCACATCATTCTCATAATGATATGACCCTGTTGTTAATAACATCTCTATGTTCATGATCAGGAAACCATGATCATATATTAACCAACAAGCTAGTTTAACAAGAGGCTTTACTAGGGACTCTTTTATGTTTACAAATCACACAAGTATTAATGTTTCCGGTTGATACAATTATAGCATGGTATGTAAACATTTATCATAAGTATGAAGATATGATAATAACCACTTTATTATTGCCTCTTGGGCATATCTCCAACAGAACTCTATATTCATATTTTTCATACTTAATGTCCTTAGTCGTCGAGGTTGTGCTGGACACACAACTTCGACTAATGTAGAATTCGGCTAATGACTCTCTTTTACTTGTCATGGAAATGGTGATGCTATTCCGGTTTACACAGATTCGACTAAAAAGTTTAGCGAGTTGGACTGATCTATATTGAGATACAACGAGTAAGTCATCATTTGTATGTCTCAATCAATGTAATTCTTAAACCTGATGTTGTCGCATAATCCGAGTTGTGGATCGACTAACTTAGGTTCTGTTAAACGTTGTTCCGTCACAGAGCAGTTAAGGCAGAGTTCAGATTGACTGAGAATCAAACAACATGGTGTGGATAACTAAGCTGGGATTTTTCCTCTCAGACTAGAGAGATATTCTCTAGACCATGTCGTATGATATTATTTTAAAGCATGGCCATACGAGGCTCAGTTAAATGTTAACCGAGACGATCAACTAAGAGTTAATCGGATGAATCACACATATCATAGATCAAGAAGAGAGTTGAGCTATTAAAGGGATGATAGTAATTCGTCTATAGCCCGACAAGGCATATCGTGAGGCAAAAGGGACTCGGACATAAGTCGCATTGAAAAGGTGTGTCGTCATGACTCTATGTGACTTGGAAGTCGACGAGTTCTGCTAGGAGCCGCTACCTATTGATCGATTGTGAGTCGGACTCAAATCGTATCCAAGTCGCCATGAGCCTGAGTAAGAGCAGAAGCAAGTTGAATGTGAATCCGACTGAGAAATATGTCGTTTGGGTTGGACACAAATAGGATATGGACTGAGTCAGTGAGTTGGACTCGCAGTGACCAGAATAGGGATCTATTGTATGGACTGAGTCTAGTTTTACTTCCTATATAGAGTTAGGCGCAGGCTGCCCAAAGGGCATGGTTAGACCATTTTATGTGCTGAAAACCCTAGCCCAGTCCAGTTTAGTCGCCGTACCAGGCCTAATAGTCCACCGCCAGTGCTCCTCCTCGCACGTGTGGGTACCGGCAGAGGTGTTGTATATTCAGTGCTTTGATGATCGAGGGATAGGATCAGATCGTGGGACTGCACTGCATCAACCGGCACGCTGTATCAGTAATCCACACATGTGCGTCTAGTGGTAATCCCCGTGGCTTTCTACCTCGGCTACATCTTGGGCACATCATGTAGAAATGTTTTGTTTATCTCTACGCGACCCAACAGCTACTCCCTTCATAACATAAATAGACTATCTTTTGGAAATTGACATAGTCTACAAGATTTTCCTTTTTTTTGCAAAACCAAGTACAACATAGTAGCTCACAAGTACGATCATACACTCACTCCTACGAATGCGCACACACACCATAGCTCTATGAGTACATTCGAAAGACTGTGGCTAAAGACAGATCCAGTGAGTCTTGAGATTGACGAAGTCCTCACAATTGCCTCGCTATTGACGAGAACATGGGCTCCCAATGAAGAATAATCCACTTTTTACATGATTTTTTTTGCCCTAACCTTTTACAAGATTTTCCTCTTCCGTTAGTTTTTAACTTAAAAAGTATCTCAGACGTAACATACTTATGATTTGGACGGAGTACATCTAAAGTATACATAGAAACGTTGTACTTCCTCTGTCCAGATAAAATGATTTGGATTTGTCAGCTTCTTCTCACGCACTCGAGGAGAGACCATCTCCTTTTCCCCCACGTGCCGCCAGGGTGAGGAAAAAAAGACCTTGTCCTAGGGTACTCGCCTTCCAACGCCGGCCTCCGGCGGCTCCCCCCTCCGGTGACCTAGGTCGTCGGTGGTGAGGGGGGTCGCCGGATCCACGCGTGTGGATAATCTTAGTCTAAAGTAGATTCGTTTTTAGACTGTTCATCGTCTTGGATTTGGGGATGAAGATGACGGTGCTGAATAAATTTTCTTCAGATCCTTCCCCAATGAATTTGGAGATGAGTCTATCCAAGCAAGGATGGTGTGGCGGTGACGCCATCCTCGTGGTGGATTTGTGTCCTCAGGCTCCGCCGCTGCGGCGGCGTTTGCTCCAGCGCCGGCGCGGAACCTGGGAGGTAGTCCAGGAGCGGATGCAGATTGTGATCTGCATCGACGGCATCTGGAAGATGGCGGATCGTGTGCTGGGTCTGTGGTTCGTGGATGACAGGTGTGGCTTCCTTCTTCGACGTCTTAGTCGTGCGGAGGGGCTAGATCTGGAGCTCGATGTCGTGTCCGGGGTGTTGTCCCGGTCTGATTCGTTCAACGGCAATGATTTCACCTTGGGTAAGCCACCTTGAAGGTCCGCAAAGCTGCATGTCAGCGATGGAGCCGCATCGAGCTCGGGTGAGGAGGTGATCCATTATTATTTCCTTTGGTGGCCGCTATGGTGGTGCCAGAGGCAGGTGATGGGCGTCGGCGTCATGCTCAGAGGTTTCTTCGGTTTAGATTGTTTTCTTTCTTGGCCGGTGGTCCTTTGCGCAAAAGCTTGCGTTTTGCTGTCTTTTCAGTTTTGGCAGGTCGGTGTTTACGTGACTTGTACTACGATCTTTATGATATATAAATGAGACACGTATTACCATGCAAAAAAAAGATAAAATGATTTGGATTTGTCTAAATCCGGATATATCTAAACACTAAAATATGTCTAGATAAATACGAATCTAGACAAAGTTAAATCACTTATTTCGGGTATGTAAAGAAAAGACAGTCCACCAAAGCACGTACTTCCTCCGTTGCAAAAAAGTTGACGCCAATTTGAACAGGTGCATTTAAAATTTGCGTCAAAAACTTTTGTCTAACCGAGGGAGTAGTAGTCAATTCTCTTCTGCTCCCTCTGTTTGAAAATATAAGGCGTTTTGGCTAGCTAATCTAGCTTGGCGTCTTATATTACCAAACGGGGGAGTAACTTTTCTTTCAAGTTCTTTGCAAGTCTTTGATGTCGAACGCTAAAGGCCAAATCTCCACAAGACACATCAGTCGCAAATGTTTTAAAATAGTTGCTTGACCTACCCGCACAAAACAAAAACCTTAAGACCGCTGAGTGCATTATGTCTAAGGATATCTCCTAAGAACTCCGTCGGTTGTTCCTCATGGAAAGAAATCAAGAGTACATACACATAAAAAGAAACAAGAGCAAAACAAACTCGAATAACTATCCGCTATCCACTAGCAAAATTAGGTCAACCATCCAATAGGGTGTCAAGTGGGATCCCACCTCTGTTCATTTTGAGATTTCTAGTGTAAAATTTTGTCAAAAATTTGCACTCCAAAATTCAAAATAAACTAAACATGGGATCTAGGTGGGATCTTACTTGACACCTTACCATCCAATTAGGATTTGTGTAGTTAGCTATCCCTTAGTTGGCAGGTGGTAGCCAGTTTCCAAGTGCTTTCCCTACGTTTTGTTTATTGTGGCAAAGTGGCTGAGGGTAGCTAGATTCCAACCATATTCTCCACAAAAAGGTCATCGAGGCTAATCCACCACAAAGTGTCAGATGAGGGCAACCACCTGCGAGAGAGTATGTAGAATCCCCGCAAAACATTTTACCCCTGGTCACTTCCCCCACCCTCAGAAATAAAATTGCTTTCAAACCCTAACTCTTTTCCCTTGTCTAACCATCCCACAAACGAAAAGCCCATGGCGACTGCAGACTGGGCTTTAACCATTGTAGGACCTCAGGGAACATCGACGATAGACTGAAGGATACGACCTGACCTAGATACATTTTTACGCTCCCTTCTCATCCTCTCGACCTCTCTCATGTTGCTCACTCCTCGATGGATGGTGTGCAGCCGTGTATGCTCGATGGCGTGTGGCAGCAACGGGCTTGAAGGCATCAGGAGTGCGTCAGCTGGCTCGATTTACGGTTGCACTTTGGTGTCAACAATGTAGCTACCCCAGAGGATGAAGTGACCCACCCAACCATACAGAAAATATGACTACACTAGTTAGGTGGTTAGCGGTGCCCTCGACCAACCTTCCGCAACTACTCAACCAAACGCACGCCTTATTTCACAGGTCATAAAATGGTGATCTTTTCACTGCTTGCTCATTTTCGTCAATCTCGACATTTGG
Source organism: Avena insularis (assembly GCA_023614405.1). Lineage (NCBI taxonomy): Eukaryota > Viridiplantae > Streptophyta > Magnoliopsida > Poales > Poaceae > Avena > Avena insularis. The sequence continues at coordinate 33,595,214 of CM042696.1, read as the reverse complement.
AGGGAAACAATATGGGAGCAATTGGGCCAGAAGAAAGGCCTAGCTGGGACCTCCTTGAATCACCAACTATTTTGAGTAGAGTGTGCTCCACTAATCTCACCCAACAACACCATCGTGTCCCCTATAATGAAAGCGGGGGATGGGGAGAAATAAGACGTTGTTTGGAGGCGGTAGTAACCAACGGTGAAATCTTGACGCGACATTTTGCCAAAATAGTCATGTTCCATTGCCATCCTCCATTCGTGTACATAGCTTTATGCCCAACTAGGCTACTCCCTCGGATCAGCAACACTGATTATGGATCGGAGAGACTACTTGTTTTCACCAGCCAAGATCACCTGGTCAGCTAGATGATCAGTTGAAAAATTTTACAGTTCTTGGGACTTTTGACCATTGCTTTCCACTCTCTAAAGGGGAAGAAAAAACTGCCACTTTCATGAATCCCAAGGAGAAGCGAGAGGGCACTTACCACCAGCTACTACTGTACTACTAAACAGATATGGGTAACAATCGTGAAGAATAGCTGAGAAGCGAGAGAGCAGTTCTACATGAAAGTGAGGATTGGATTCCTTATGGAAGTTTGGCGACCGGTAGTCGGACCAAATCTAACTGAAAAAATCGGTGTTGCCCATTTAACGGGCCGGAGAATACAACGAAACAATATGGACCACGTGGTCCTTTGCTCTCACGGCCAACATGAATGTTCTTTTCCGCGCAACTTGCGAGATATATCCAGGAAACATATTGTTACATAGAAAATGTGTTTAGAAAAACATAGACCCTCCTTCCAATTACGGAACGAAAAAGCTGCGTATGCTCTTGTTTTTTAAGAAGAAGAGGGCCTCCTCCCAATTCCCATTACTGAAACCAAACAAGTTATTACAACAAATCCACACACACCTAGCGAGTTACTAAAGTACAGATCCTAACACAAAAACTAAAACCAATGAGGCTACAACCTCCAGGCAACGCATATAATCCACAGCAGCATCTAGAGCCACACAACATGAAAACGAAACCTAGATGACAACATAAAACTTTTACGCCTATTGGGGACGACCCTCTTTTTTGGCAGAAAATCCACCACTATCAGCCCAACCGTGCCAAGGTTCCGCTCCAGTTCAGCTGCATTTGTCTTCCACATCTCCCCTTGTCCACCTTCAACCAGGATCCGGACACATTAGTAAGGGTTGAGCAAGCGCCAATGATTCCAATCTTCTTGTAGTTATAGCTAATTTTCCTTCTTCGACCTATCCCAACAGAATGCTCCATTGAGCAAGGTTGAAGGCACACTTTCTCCAAATCTCCTGCTAACGAGGGGTAACCTCGGCAATGCCCATGGTGATGGACTTGGGGTTTTGCGAAAAAGAGAACGCTGGGGATTTCATCGGATGTCAGAAAATAATGAAGACAAAGTCGCCTGAATATTGGGAAAACACTCTATTACAAGTTGTCCTCTAGATTTCGGTGTACCCTCGCTTGGGCTTCTCACGTCCTATATATAATAGGCCGGGTCTCAAAGTTGTATGTGGATAGGTTTCATACATGCGTGATTACAATACCAACATAATGTCGGTTCGTGGTTTCTTTCCTAATATAGTAAAAGTGTCTGTCGGTTGCTTCCTTGGGCTGTTATCTGGAATCTTCATGGGCCGTAGGTCTTTTATCCAATGTAGGGTAGCGAATAGTGAGCATCCGAGTAATCATACCCATGTCACCTGCATTCCAGGCTACATAGAACGATTGAAACATAAGTCATTTCTCATGTTTCAGATGACCCACATAATAGCAGAAGATATGACATTATCAACTCTAAAGAGTTTATTTTTTGTCCATTTAGTAGCCACCACCTCAAAGTTCACATGCCTACCATTATCAGTAATATTAGACATCACCTGCCAAACAGCATGAGCAATAGTACACTGATACATTGCAAATGTATCTATAATTTTTGATGTTCCATGTTTGGTTTTATCTACTTTCTTATGTTTTGTCCATACTTTGGAGTACTTTTCATATGATTTCTTGGACTAACCTATTAACAAGAGCCACAGTGCCAGATGCCTGTTTTCTGCTGTTTTTGGTTCCAGGAAAGTCAGAAAATCAATATTCTCGGAATTGGACCGAACAAAAGCCAGAGTCGATATTTTACCGGAAGACTCACGGATCCAGAAGACGAGACAAAGAGGGGCCAGGGGCTGGCCACACCACCTGGTGGCGCGGGCCAGGCCAAGCCGCCCCAGGGGGTGGTGTGGGCCCCTCCGGCACCCCATCGGTCTCCCCTCTCGCCTATAAGAGCCTCCCGATGCAAAAACCCTAAATCATCCAGCCTCCAGCCACGAAAAGTTCCGCAGCGCCGCTGCCACCGAAGGGGAGATTCGGGGGACAGAAAGTCTCTGTTCCGGCACCCTGCCAGGACGGGGAAGTGCCCCCGAAGCCATCTCCATCGATCTCCACCACCATCTCCATCACCATTGTTGATTCCCATGATGAGGAGGGAGTAGTTCTCTCTCGAGGCTAAGGGTTCTACCGGTAGCTATGTGTTCATCTCTCTCTCTCTATGCATAATCTTATTGAGATCATGAGCTTGTAATCTATAGATCTACCTTGCTACTCAAGTGCTTTAATAGATCTCTGCTCTCCCCATGTGTGTGAAAGTGACAGCATGCTCACCATGGTGGCACTTAGGCTAGAGATTCAAATACTTGTTATGAGTTATATTTGGAGTTGGATGTTTCTATGAAATTGTGGTGTTTGTTGGACTCATCTAGTACTCAAGGTGACAGTGTGGGGTTTTCTAGATAGGAAAGGCTTACTTTGAGGTGTGATGTTATAGCCCTACCAACGATTAGAGTGTCCAACCGGAGAGTAGTTCAGCGTAGTATCATAAAGAAGAATATGTTTATATGAGAGTGTTCACTAGTGAAAGTATGATCCCTAGGCCTTGTTTCTAAGCATTGATACACCCTTTGCAATTAGATCTGTTACATGTTTGCTTTCTTCTATCTTTATTTCAGTTTTACTTTAGTCTTTTCCACGCCACCAAGCTATTTTCTATCACCGTTACCACTTGTAATTATTCATACCACTTGTATTTCACTATCTCTTCGCCGAACTAGTGCACCTATACACCTGACAAGTGTATTGGGTGTGTTGGGGACACAAGAGACTTCTTGTATCTTGATTGCAGGGTTGCTTGAGAGGGAATACCTTTGACCACTTCCTCCCTGAGTTCGATAAACCTTGGGTGATCCTGTTGGAATTATGCCCTAGAGGCAATAATAAAGATGTTATTATTATAATTCTTGTTCATGATAAAGTTTATATTCCATGCTAGAATTGTAGTAAGCGGAAACTTTAATACTTGTGTGGTTTGTGAACAACACCGTATCCCTAGTACGCCTCTATGGACTAGCTCATTGATCAATGATGGTTAAGGTTTCCTAACCATAGACATGAGTTGTCAATTGATAATGAGATCATATCACTAGAGAATGATGTGGTGGATAGACCCAAACTAAGCGAAGCAATTAGATCGTGTCATCGTGTTCGTCTTTGCGAAGTTTTTCTTATGTCAAATATCGTATTCCTTAGACCATGAGATAATACAACTCCCTGGTATCGGAAGAAAGCTTTGAGGTCATCAAACGTCATCCTATGAGAGGGTGATCATAAAGGTGTCTCTCAGGTGATCGGAAAGTATCTGTTGGGTTGTATGTATCGAGATGGGATTTGTCCCTCCCAAGTCGGAGAGATATACTTCGGGCCCACTCGGTAATCGACATCAACACCGCTTGCAAGCATGTGGTTAAGGAGTTGATCACAAAGTGATATCGGATTACGGAACGAGTAAAGTACTTGCTGTGAACGAGATTGAACTAGGTATGACGATACCGACGATCGAATCTCGGGCAAGTAAAATATCGCGAGACGAAGGGAATATATATATGGGATTGATTGAATCCTGGCATCGTGGTTCATCCGATATGATCATCGATGAATGTGGGAGTCAATATGGGTGCCTGCACCCGCTGTTGATTATTGATAGAAGATCATGTCTGCATATTCTCGAATCCGCAGGGTCACACACTTAACGTGTCTCGACGCTAGGATAGATTCGATAATTGGTTTATGAATTTTTGTTCGGAGTCTCGGATGGGATCCGGGATATCACGAGAGGTTCCGGAATGGTCCGGAGAATAAGATTCATATAAGGCAGTGCAGTTTTTGGAGTTCGGAATAGTTCCGGTTAATCGGTATTGTACCTAAGCTTCTAGAACCTTCCGGAAGAGGGCCAACGTGGTCCCACCTTCCGGGAGGGGGCATGGGCCTATGAGGGAGTGTCCTGGCCGCATTGGGCCAGGGGCACAAGGCCCCATAGGGCCCAGCCGATCCTAGAGAGTTTAAATCGTTTAAACTAGAGATAAGATAAGATAGGATTTCTAGATAAGGGAGAGTTTAAATTGTTTAAACTAGAGATAGGCTTGGAGGAGAGGCTAGGGCTGGCCGCACCCCCCTCTATATATAGAGGGCTGGTGCGCCCCCTCTCACACCTCCTTACACATCTCCCTCCAAGCCCTAGTAGCCCTGCTGCCTTCCTCTCTCCCTCCCGAAGCCTGCTGCAGAAATTCTCCACCATATACACCACGCCGTCGTGTTGTAGATCCAATCTATCTCTCCACCATACTTGCTGGTCCGAGGAAGGAGGAGACGTCGAGGTGCCGCATGTGTGCATCTCACGGAGGCACCGCCACTTGTGGTGCTAGATCGGATCGGATCGCGAGGAGGAGAAGCGAGTACGACTACATCACCCACGTTCCGATTTAACGCTCACAGCGAATCTTCAAGGGTATGAAGATCTAATCCAATCTCTCTCGTTGTTTGCATCTCCTAGATTAGATCTTGGCTTTCCCTTTGTTCGCTTCCGTAGAAAATTTTGATTTACTATGCTGCGAATCCCTTCAGTGGTATCAGAGCTAGATCTATGCGTAGATGTGATTCACGAGTAGAACGCAACATGGTTGTTGCGGGCGTTGATGTTTTCTGTTGCAAGCCTCTTGTTCGTGTTCTTCTTATGACGCGGGATAGTGAGATTGAAGCGGTCCAGGCCAACCTTACGCGACGTCGTTCGCGAGACCGGCTCCGCACTTGAGATTGGGCGTTGATGTACCACACATGCGGCTGGTGGATGTCAGTTTCTCTCACTATAGTTATCATGGGATTAACACCGGAGTTTGGCAACCATAATATCACCGTTGTGGCTTTCCGTAGGTAAGAATCGTTCTTAGCATCTACTCCCATGAGCCACGTAAAACATGCAACAACAAAGTAGAGACGTCTAACTTGTTTTTGCAGGGAGTGTTTTCTGTGATATGGTATGGCCCAAGATGTGATGTGTATATTGTATGCGATGATCATGTTTTGTAATGTTTCACGACTTTCATGTCGATGAGTACACAACCGGCATGAGCCATATGGTTGTCTTTATAATTGTGTATGACCTGCGAGTCAACTTCTTATACGCCATGTAATAGCTTTACTTTATCGCTAAGTAGTTAGCAATAGTTGTAGTTGCTATTCATGGTGGAGGCAATCATGGTGGAGTGATGGAGATCATGCCGGAACGCACAAGATGGAGATCATTGCGCGAAGATTGGCTATACCATGTCACATAAAGTTATATGCATGTGATGTTTATCCTTTTATGTATCTTATTATGCTTAGATCGCGACGTAGCATTATAAGATGATTCCTCACTTAAAGATCAAGATAAAACTGTGTTCTCCCCAAAGTATGCACTGCTATGAAAGTTCGTGGTCCAAGCATCACGTGATGATCGGGTGCTATAGACTCTACTCACATACAACGGGTGCAAGCCAGTTTTTGCACACGCGAAATACTTGGGTCTAACTTGACGAGCCTAGCATGTACGCATATGGCCTCGAACACAAGAACCGAAAGGTTAAGCATGAGTCATATGAATGATATGATCGACACTTCGTTGTCCACCATTGAAACCACATCTCTTCTCGTGATGATCGGATTAGGTGTGGTGAATTTGGATCGTGTTCACTAAGCAACTTGAGGGATGTTGAATTTAGTGGGAGTTCATCTAGTAATTTGATTAAGTTGAACTATTTATCATGAACATAGTCTAAATTGTACTTGCAAATACTATAGATCACATGGCCAAGTCCAACTTCAACTTCAACGTTTTTGCTGAGAAAGAAAAGCTTAGAAACAATGGGTCTAACTTCACCAACTGGTTCCGCAATCTAAGAATCATTCTGTCTAGCGGACAAAAGGACTATGTCCTTGAGAAAGCGTTAGGTAACCCTCACAAGAATCGCGGCTGATGAGAAAGCCGCCTATCAACGCAAGAAAGATGATTATGGTGTGATTAAGAGCACCATGTTGTTTGCTATGGAACCGAACTTCAAAATCGTTTTGAAAACTATCCCGCCCTTTGAGATTCTCGAGGAGCTGAAAACCATGTTTCGACTCAGGCCCGCTCGAGAGATATGAGATCTCCGAGAAGTTCTTTAACCGCAAGATGGAGGAAGGAGTTCGTTAGTGAGCACGCCATCAAGATGTCGGGCTACACTCAACGCCTTGAGCAACTGGACTGCAAGATTCCAGAGGAGCTCAAGATTGACAGGGTTCTGCAATCACTCCCTCCTAGCTACAAAAGTTTTGTAGTGACTCACAATCAGATTGGTTCCACTGATACGATCACCGAGCTCTTCGCAAAGCTAAAGGCTGTGGAGGTGTACATCAAGAAGGATAATCATGTGTTGATGGTCAACAAGCCCTCCTTTAAGAAAGGTAAAGGTGCAAAGAAGCCCTTCAAGAAAGGCGGCGGCAAGCGCGTTGCCCCTGCTGAGAAGAAGCTCAAGTCTGGTCCCAAGCCGGACACTGAGTGCTTCTATTGCAAGGACAAGGGTCCTTGAAGCGAATCGTCCAAGTACTTAGCGGACAAGAAGGCTGGCACCATCAAAGGTATATTTGATATACATGTTATTGATGTTTTCCTTACTAGCCCTCGTTGTAGTGCTCGGGTATTTGATCTTGGTTCGTTGCTAATATTTGTAACTCAAACAGAGCTACGGAATAGACGGCGCTTGTAGGGATGAGGTGACGGCGCGCTGGCAGCGGATCAAGAGTTGATGTGATGGCTGTCGGCACGCTCTCCTTAGTTTTACCTTCGGGATTAGTTTTAAACCTTAATAAATGTTATTATGTGCCTGCGTTGAGCATGAACATTGTTTCTGGATCGTGTTTATTGCAAGACGGTTATTCATTTAAATCGGAGAATAATGGTTGTTCTATTTATATGAGTAACATCTTTTATGGTCATGCACCTCTTGTGAATGGTTTATTTCTTCTAAATCTCGAAAGGGATGAAACACACATCCATAACATTGAGGCTAAGAGATGCAAAGTAGATAGTGATAATACTACTTATTTGTGGCAATCGCTCAGGTCATATTGGTGTAAAGCGCATGAAGAAACTCCATTCTGATGGACTTTTGGAGTCTCTTGATTTTGAATCATTTGACACATGCGAACCATGCCTCATGGGCAAGATGATCAAAACCCCGTTCTCCGGTATGATGGAGCGAGCAACGGACTTGTTGGAAATCATACATACCGATGTATGCGGACCGATGAGTGTTTCGACGCGCGGTGGATATCGCTATTTTCTCACTTTTACCGATGACTTAAGTAGATATGGGTATATCTATTTAATGAAACATAAATCTGAAACGCTTGAAAAGTTCAAAGAATTTCAGAATGAAGTGGAGAACCATCGTAATGTAAAAGATTAAGTTTCTACGATCCGATCGTGGGGGCGAATATTTGATTTATGATTTTCTCACGCATCTCAAGGCAAGTGGAATCGTTTCACAACTCACGCCACCCGGAACACCACAGCGCAATGGTGTGTCTGAACGCCAGAATCGAACCCTATTAGATATGGTCCGATCGATGATGTCTCTTACTGATTTGCCGTTATCATTTTGGGGTTATGCATTAGAAACCGTTGCATTCACTTTAAATAGGGCTCCATCTAAATCCGTTGAGACGACACCGTATGAACTGTGGTTTGGTGCTAAACCTAAGTTGTCGCTTTCTTAAAGTTTGGGGATGCGAAGCTTACGCCAAGAAGTTGATGCCGGACAAGCTCGAACCCAAAGCGAGAAATGCATCTTCATAGGATACCCTAAGGAAACTATTGGGTATACCTTCTATCACGTAATCAAGGCAAAGTGTTTGTCAAAAGAACGGTTCCTTTCTTGAGAAGGAGTTTCTCTCGAAAGAAGTGAGTGGGAGGAAAGTAGAGCTAGACGAGGTTATTGAACCTTCTCTTGAATTGGGAGTAGCGCAGCACCTGAAATTGTTCCATGCACCGCACCAACAATAGAGGAAGCTAATGACAAGGATCATGAAGCTTGGACGATGTTGCATCGAACGTCAGGGTCGACAAGGTCGCGTGCCCCTCCCGAGTGGTACGGCAACTCGCCTTGACTGTCTTGTTAGTAGAAGACAGAACCCACGAACTATGAGGAAGCGATGATGAGCCCAGACTCTGAGAAATGGCTAGAAGCCATGAAATCCGAATTGGGATCCATGAGCGAAAACCAAGTATGGACTTTGGTGGACCCTCCTAGCGACCGAAAGGCCGTTGAGTGCAAATGGATCTTCAAGAAGAAAACGGACGCGGATGGTAATGTTACCGTCTATAAAGCACGGCTTGTTGCGAAAGGTTTTCGACAAGTTCAAGGTGTTGACTACGATGAGACTTTCTCTCCCGTAGCGATGTTTAAGTCCATTCGGATTTTATTAGCAATTGCCGCGTTTCATGATTATGAAATATGGCGATGGATGTCAAGATCGTTCCTCAATGGCAACATTGATGAAGAGTTGTATATGATGCAACCCGAAGGTTTTGTCGATCCTAAGGATGCTGATAAAGTATGCAAACTTCAGCTCCATTTATGGATGAAGCAAGCGTCTCGAGTTGGAACCTTCGCTTTGATCAAGTGATCAAGAGCTTTGGATTTGTTCCAAATTGCTACGAAGCTTGCATCTACAAGAAAGTGAGTGGGAGCTCGGTGACGTTTCTGGTACTATATGTGGATGACATATTGATTATTGGAAATGACATCAACATGCTTAACGATGTGAAGAGTTATTTGAACAAGTGTTTTCAATGAAAGACCTAGGTGAAGCTACTTATATATTGGGCATCAAGATCTATAGAGATAGACAAAGACGCTCGATAGCTTTAAGCCAGTACATACCTAGACAAAGTTCTGAAAAGGTTCAGAATGGATAAGGCATTGAAAGGTTCAAAGGCCTATGTTGTCGTAAGATATTGAGCAAGGCTCATGTCCGCCTGGTAAATGATAGGGAAGCTATGAGCAAAGTGCCTTATGCCTCGCCATAGGTTCCATCATGTATGCCATGTTGTGTACTAGACCGGATGTGTCCAATGCTCTTAGTTTGACGAAAGATATCAAAGTGATCCAGAGTGGAACCTCGGACAGCCGTAAAGAACATCCTAAGGTACCTAAATAGGACTAAAGAAATGTTCTTAGTCTATGGGGGTGATGAAAAGCTCGTCATAAAAGGTTACGTCGATGCTAGTTTCGACACCGACAAGGATGATGCTAAATCTCGATGTGATACGTGTATATTTTGAATGGAGGAGCTGTGAGTGGAGAAGCTGCAAGCAAAGCGTGGTCGCGGGATCTACAGAGAAGCGGAATACATGGCTGCCGCAAGCGTCAAGTGAAGGAGTTTGGATCGAAACTTCATCATCGAGCTTGGCGTGGTTCCAAGTGCATTGGACCCATCGGAGATATTGTGTGACAACATCGGCGCCATAGCACTCGCTAAGGAACCAAGATATCATCCAAAGACCAAGCATATCAACCGCAAGTTTCATATAATCCGAGATTATATAGCAGATGGAGATCTGAAGATCAGCAAAGTACATACAGATCTGAATGTCGCAGATCCATTGACTAAACCTCTTCCACGTGTAAAACATGATCAGCACCTCAAAGGCCATGGGTGTAAGATTGTTGCCAAATGTAAACTAGATTATTGACTCTAGTGCAAGTGGGAGACTGTTGAATTATGCCCCGAGGCAATAATAAAGATGTTATTATTATAATTCTTGTTCATGATAAAGTTTATATTCCATGCTAGAATTGTATTAAGCGGAAACTTTAATACTTGTGTGGTTTGTGAACAACACCATATCCCTAGTACGCCTCTATGGACTAGCTCATTGATCAATGATGGTTAAGGTTTCCTAACCATAGACATGAGTTGTCAATTGATAATGAGATCATATCACTAGAGAATGATGTGGTGGATACACCCAAACTAAGCGAAGCAATTAGATCGTGTCATCGTGTTCGTCTTTGCGAAGTTTTTCTTATGTCAAATATTGTATTCCTTAGACCATGAGATAATACAACTCCCTGGTATCGGAAGAAAGCTTTGAGGTCATCAAACGTCATCCTATGAGAGGGTGATCATAAAGGTGTCTCTCGTGATCGGAAAGTATCTCATGGGTTGTATGTATCGAGATGGGATTTGTCCCTCCCAAGTCGGAGAGATATACTTCGGGCCCACTCGGTAATCGATATCAACACCGCTTGAAAGCATGTGGTTAAGGAGTTGATCACAAAGTGATATCGGATTACGGAACGAGTAAAGTACTTGCTGTGAACGAGATTGAACTAGGTATGACGATACCGCGATCGAATCTCGCAAGTAAAATATCGCGAGACGGGAATATATATATGGGATTGATTGAATCTCGGCATCGTGGTTCATCCGATATGATCATCGATGAATGTGGAGTCAATATGGGTGCCTGCACCCGTTGATTATCGATAGAAGATCATGTCTGCATATTCTCGAACTCACAGGTCACACACTTAACGTGTCTCGACTCTAGGATAGATTGGATAATTGGTTTATGAATTTTTGTTCGAGTCTCGGATGGGATCCGGATATCACGAGGTTCCGGAATGGTCCGAGAATAAGATTCATATAAGGCAGTTTTGGAGTTCGAATAGTTCCGGTTAATCGGTATTGTACCTAAGCTTCTAGAACCTTCCGAAGGGGGCCATCGTGGTCCCACCTTCCTGGAGGGGGCTTGGGCCTATGAGTGAGTGTCCTGGCCGCATTGGGCCAGGGGCACAAGGCCCCATAGGGCCCAGCCGATCCTAGAGAGTTTAAATCGTTTAAACTAGAGATAAGATAAGATAGGCTTTCTAGATAAGGGAGAGCTTAAATTGTTTAAACTAGAGATAGGCTTGGAGGAGAGGCTAGGGCTGGCCGCACCCCCCTCTATATATAGAGGGCTGGTGCGCCCCCTCTCACACCTCCTTACACATCTCCCTCCAAGCCCTAGTAGCCCTACTGCCTTCCTCTCCCTCCCCGACTGCTTGCAGTGAAGCCCCGCAGAAATTCTCCACCATATACACCACGCCGTCGTGTTGTAGATCCAATCTATCTCTCCACCATACTTGCTGGTCCGAGGAAGGAGGAGACGTCGAGGTGCCGCACTTGTGCATCTCACGGAGGCACCGCCACTTGTGGTGCTAGATCGGATCGGATCGCGAGGAGGAGAAGCGAGTACGACTACATCACCCACGCCCGTTTAACGCTCGTGCTGCGAATCTTCAAGGGTATGAAGATCTAATCCAATCTCTCTCGTTGTTTGCATCTCCTAGATTAGATCTTGGCTTTCCCTCTGTTCGCTTCCGTAGAAAATTTTGATTTACTATGTTGCGAATCCCTTCAGATCCACTTAAGGGAAAACTTGCTGTTGTTCTACAAACCTCTACACTTGGAGGCCCAACAACTGTCTACAAGAATAGAAGTGCGTAGACATCAAGCTATTTTCTGGCGCCGTTGCCGAGGAGGTAAGGTAAAAGGTATTCACACTGGAGGATTAAAGAATAAGAACCTCCCACGGTAAACGCCTATTTTCTGGCGCCGTTGCTGGGAAGGTACGGTAAAAGGTACTCACATCCTCCGGTGTTAGTGCTCGAAGTTATTTCCTTTCGATTCTGCAATTTTGTCTTTTTGTTTCTTGTTTTTATTTTCACTAGTTAGGCTTAATGGAAAACAACAACAAAAATTGAGAGCTTTATAGTATTTATCTTGAGTTAGGACATGAGGTGTTTGAAGAGAAAATTAAAAAACCTATGGAACTTTATTTGCATGCTAATAGCAATGTTGTTAGTATGAATTCTTTGGACACCATTATTGCTAATGCTATGGAAAAGTCTAAGCTTGGGGAAGCTAGTTTTTATGAAAATGATCTTTTTAGTTTCCCAGCTTAGGAAGATAGTTATTCTATTGCTTATGATGATACCAAACCTCCAATATATGATGATTACAATGATGAATATGATATTTTCAGTCCACCTACTATTGAGGAGGAAATTAATTATGACTACAATATACCTCCTATATTTAATGATTATGGTGATGAGAATAACAATCATAGCTATTTTGTTGAATTTGCTCCCACTACAATTAATAAGAATGACTATGCTTATGTGGAGAGTAATAATTATTATATGCATGTGGCTCATAATAAGAATGTTTTATGTGATAATTATATTGTTAATTTTATCCATGATGCTACTGAAAGTTATTATGAGAGAGGAAAACATGATTTTATGTGTTTCAACGATATTAAGTTTCCCCTCTTTATGTTGAAAATTTTAAAGTTGCACTTGTTTTGCTTTCATATGCTTGTTGCTTTGTGCTTTCATGACTTGTTTCTTTACAAGATTATTTTGCATAGGAAGTGGGTTAGAATTAAATGTGCTTTGAATTTGCTTTTTGATGCTCTCTTTAGATGAGTCTTGGAAGTTATTACTTCAGTAATAACCGCTCCTTATCCTTTTTATTTGCTTTTTGTGCCAAGAGTAACCTCTAATGAGAGAGAAGTAATGATTGGGAAAGTTGCTGTCCCGAAACAGATTTGTATGCTTCACCGTAAAAATTCGTGTAAAATCTCTATACGTCCTTTTGAGGCGAGATTTTTTGTGCTTCTGACCCAGGTTGTTATCTAACTTTTGTTAGTTCAACGCTTTTCGATTTGAGCAACAGAATGTCTTCTAAAAAAATCGTCTTTACCTGCTGGTCTGTTTTGACAGATTTCTGCCATTTTCTGCATTTGCTTCTTGTTGGTTCCTTTTTGAGTTCTTTTGGGGAATTGAGATTTTTGAGGGAAGTGCTACAGTAGCTAGTGTTCTAATGGAAGTTTATTTGGTGTTAGAACTGAACCTTAAGACTTATTTATCTTGAGTGCACTAATGTTGCTAATAAAGATTGTGTGAAGTTTTGTATGAAGGAAAAATTTCAGGTGTATGGAAGGAATGAGTGATGAGATGAAGGATGGACCAAAGCTCAAGCTTGGGGATGCCACGTGTGTCACCCCAAGAAATATCCAAGAAGTACAAGCGTCAAAGCTTGGGGATGCCCAAGGCATCCCCCTCTTCATCAATAAAAATCCCAGGTTTCTTCCAAACGCTTCATTTTTATTGTTTCATGCACAGTTGTGTTGTTCTTGGAGCGTCTTTTTTTTCGTTTTCGTTTTGGTTTTTGGTTTGCTTTTGTTTTCTTAGTTTTCTGAATAAATTGGTTGTACCCCCACTTTCATACATTGGTTTCCAAATAGTTTGGTTTGGTTTGCAAAAGAGTAGGAAAGTTCATGCTTATGTGGTAAAAAGAGCTTGTTTTTGACTGTGACCTATGCTTTGTCATGCCATGCTTGATATTGTTTTGGCTTTATGCTTAGTATTATTTGCTGTAGCATGACTTGTTATAAACAATTGAGATTGCTTAATGTGCCTTGGATGAATCATGCGTTGTTTTAGAATATTAAACCATAGTATAGCGGTATTCTCCTTTGATGCTTTATTTGGGTTGACTTGGCGCATGCTCACACCATGTTATGACTATCTCAAGTCACCATAGCCTTTATGATCCTTTAGTTTTCAACTTGTAGTATCACTTTATGCTTTGATCAATGATGTTTTGTCGCTCTGCATGATTATGGCCATTATTGCTCTCTTAGTTTGTCGCTCCCAGTCTTTTGCTAGCCTCCACAACCAAGTATGAGTTGCACTCATGCATCCAACTCCCTAAACCAAGTTATTCCAAAGAGTCCACCATACCTACCTACTAGCTTATGCTATTCCAAGTATATTCATGTTTTTGTTTACCTTCCAAATTAAACTTGTTATGAGAAAACTAGTGATTAAAGCTCTCACGAACTTGATGGCACACTTTACTTTTTTGCATCTAATAAACTTGAACCATTGGGTCCTTCTTTGTTGCGTATATGCTTGTGCTTTATAAGTTGAAATTAGCAGAACCATGTATCATGGGGAACGCTTTCAACATTGCACTTGTACTTTGTACCCCGTTGATATCATGTTCTTTTGCTTACGGATCCCGACAATGTGAAATAAAAGTGGAACTTGTAAGATCATGGAGTTTGTATGTGTGTTAGAGAAACGCCTGGGCCGCTATCCTAAGCCATGCCTAATCATCGTGGAAACTTGCAGCATCACCATAATGATCACTCTATGAAGCATCCTCAATAAAAAACCTATGCAAATAGCAAATTAAAAGATCGCTGAGATGCTCATTGTCTGCTTGCCTTGTCATTTTGATTATGGGATAGCTCCTGTATCATGTGCAAGGGGTACCCCGTTGGCGGTTCTTTATGATACACATGTACTTACAATGACAAGAGCTTACTCATGACTAAAGTTGAGTAGCATGAGGATCGGTCTTCGTAAGTAAGGGGCATGAGATTTCGGTTTATAACTTGTCAAGCATATCCTCTTACTTGTGTCACTTTAACCTTAATCACCTTAAAGATGCTTATGATAGGGGAAATGAGAGCTGAAAGCTATAAGTACCATAATTTCTGGAAGCTCTTTATGAGACTTGAATCCCTACTTCCTTCTATGAAGGCCTTTCTTCCACCATTTTATTGAGTCTCCACCTTCTACCTTTATGCACCTACTTTGAGAGCATAGTGGTCATTCTTAGTTCTATGTGCATTGTCCCAAGACTAGTTGATTGATGCATAACTTGATATTGCTTGTTTTAAACTATTTGTATCTAGTCACTCTTATGAACTTTGAAGGTGTCCTATGCATTTATATTTGCTACTCTATGAGGGACATGTTGAATGCTATTATGCTATTTTTTCTTTATGTGAAACAAACAAACGTCTTGCAAAGCATTGTTATTCATGAATCTTTTGTTTGTGCCTTTTCATGTTGCATCATAGTTTCTTTGTCTTATTGCTAGAACTTTGTCTTTCATGCTATGATTGAAGTACTATGATCCTAGCTTTGAATGTTTTACAAATACTTTAATCAAGTCTTTGATGGTGCATGTCACCTCAAAAATTATTCTTTCTTTTTATCACTTACATACTCGAGGACGAGCAGGAGTTAAACTTGGGGATGTTGATACATTGTAAATGTATCTATAATTTTTGATGTTCCATGCTTGGTTTTATCCACTTTATTGTGTTTTGTCCACACTTTGGAGTACTTTTCATATGATTTCTTGGACTAACCTATTAACAAGAGCCACAGTGCGAGCTGCCTGTTTTCTGCTGTTTTTGGTTCCAGGAAAGTCATAAAATGAATATTCTCGAAATTGGACGGGACAAAATCCAAAGTGCCTATTTTTCTGGAAGTCATCAGATGTCAGAATATGAGACGGAGAGGGGCCAGGGGGCCACCACACCACCTGGCCGTGCAGCCCAGCCTGGCCCGCGCCAGGGGGTGGTCTGGCCGCCTCCGGCACCCCCTCGGCCTCCCCTTCCGCCTATAAGATGCCCTCGGGAGTACCCGATCAAAAATCCACGAAAGAATCTGTAGCCACCGTCATCTCCATCCCTAGATCGGGAGGGATCTGAAGCTCTTCCTGGTACCCTGCCGGAGAGGGGAATTCACCTTGGAGGCCTTCTTCATCATCATGCAAGCCTCTGGTGTGATGCGTGAGTAGTTCATCCTTGGACTACGGATCCATGTAGTAGCTAGATGGCTGGTTCTCCTCCTTTGTGCTTTCATGTCTAGATCTTGTGAGCTACATTTATGATCAAGATCATCTATTTGTAATTCTGCATGTTGTGTTTGCGGGGATCCGATGGATATTGAGATGCTATTTTAGATTGATTATTGATTCTATCATGTCTTTGTTATTTGTGATCTTGCATGCTTTCCTTGTTAGTAGCTATCTTGGCCAAGTAGATGCTAGCAACTCCAAGAGTTAGTATTTATGCTCGATAGTGGGTTCATGCCTCTGGTAATCTGGGGAAGTGATAGAAATCTCTAAGGTACTAGATGTGCTGTTGCTACTAGGGAGAAAACAACAATCCTTTGTTCATAGAACAATCATATTGTTTACTTTACACGCAATTCGTAAAGAAATAATCTATTTCTTGCAACTTAATACTGGAGGGGGTTCGGATGATAACCTGAAGGTGGATTATTAGTCATAGATGCAGTTGGATGGCGGTCTATGTATAATGTTGTAATGCCCAATCAAGTTCCAAAGGAGTCAAGATGATTAGTATATGCATGTATTGCTTTCTCGATGTTTGTCAATTGCCCCGCTGTAATTTGTTCACCCAGCATGTTATCAATCTAAGGAGAGCCACCTCTAGTGAACTATGGATCCCGGTCCTTTCTTTTACATACAATCTACAAACTGTTTACTTCTTTGTGTTTACTTTCTGCAAACTTTTACTTCTTTCCATTCGATACGTTTAATCCTTTGTTTTTAGCAAAACACGGTGAGATTGACAACCTCATCGCAAGTTGGGGACAGAGTTCTGTGGTTGTGTTGTGCAGGTCTCCACGTTGCTACTAGCACCTTGCATGCCTCGCCAAGGCTCAGCTAGCAACACCTTTGGGGTGTTTCCTTGCTCCTACTGGTTCGATTAAACCTTGGTTTCATAACTGAGGGAAACTTGCTACTGTGCTCATCATACCTTCCTTCAGGAAGGAATTCCCCCGGCAGAAATTTGTGGTGTTGTGGAAGTAGAGCTCCTGGATCCGAATCCCGCAGCGCGACGGCGCTCC
Organism: Avena insularis; assembly: GCA_023614405.1. Lineage (NCBI taxonomy): Eukaryota > Viridiplantae > Streptophyta > Magnoliopsida > Poales > Poaceae > Avena > Avena insularis. The sequence continues at coordinate 33,578,055 of CM042696.1, read as the reverse complement.
GCGGTGAAGATGTCTCTCGCTTGTACAGTCCGAACTTGGGACCACGATCACGGGAGAGAGAGAGAGAATATCAATTGGAGGTCTCCCAAAAGAGAGGAAACATTTTATTGAATATTGTGTGTATTTATGTGGCCAAATACCCCCACTACATATAGGGGGAACGGAGGTACTCCCTCCCTCAAAGTCCCGGGGTGGGACTAAAGGAGAGGAGAGGGGGAGGGGGTGGCGCCGCTGGCCACCCCATGGGCCCCGCGCGGGGGGCTGGCCCACTAGGGCGCCAGCCACCCCCTCTGGCCCATCTCCCTCTTGCCTTTCCCTAATGGGCCCTCTTCCCTTCGGAATTGGCCCATTAAGCCTTTTGACCTTTAAATTAATTTTCTCTTTTATTAAATAATTATGAATAAATGATTAAATTAATATTTAACATTCATTCACATGTTATTCAATCTTCGTGGCTATGGAACACCTTCCACCTCCACTCTGGACATCCTCCGGACTTACCAAAACCCTTCCAGTTTTCTCTCTACTATTCTTCGGCGATTCTTCCGATCCTATAAACACTCTCTAAGCATCATCAAACCCTTAAGCGTGATACCCCACGGTTCAGGAACATTCCAGACATGGTCGGGACACTCCTGGACCAATGATCGACAGAGGGACCTAGATGGCCATGTGACCCCTGTGCATTCCACGAAGATCTTTCATCGTTTGAAATGGGACGGTCGTGTCTTATTCCCTTTGTCTCTCGATACTTGCATTGCCCGAGATCTGATCAGTGACATAACCATGTCCTGTTTAATCTCGTTACCGAACAATGCTACTTGACTCGTTTGACAAGTGATATCCCTATGATCAAATCACACGATGCACAGCTATTGGATATAACTTCTCTAAGTGGGCCTTGAGTATCTTTCCGTCACGTGGATGGCCAAATCCCGCTCTTGATATATATTGCCTCTACGGTTCCTCCGAGTACCTGAACGCACCTTTATAATCACTATATTACCAAGTGACGCTTGATGCTATCTAAGCACTCTCGGGAGACAGTGATTGATATAGCCTCACGGTCTAAGGAATTGTCTACGAGGATCCATTTCTAATCATCGGAACTTGAACTTCATGACATGATCGGGTCACGATATTTAGGTTGGGTATTGGTTCATCATCTCATTCTCAGAATGAGTTGACTCCATTTCCAACTGGCATAAATGCCACATGATCAAGGAACTTGATCATCTATTGACCAATGAACCAGTGACTAGAGTTTCACTGGGAACCCCTGATTGTTTATATATCACACGTGTATTGATGTTTCCACTCAATACAGTTATAGCATGATATAAAATTTAATCATAAACTTTATAAAATATGATAATAGTTCTTATTACTATTTGTCTCTAGGGCATATTTCCAACAGTTACGTGCTGACAAGTGGGGTCACGTTCAGTCGGGTCCCGTAGTGGATCCTCATCGTTACGTGCTGATGAGTAGAGCCTCGTTCTGTCGGGTCCCATAGTGTACCCTTGCCATTACATGCTGACAAGTGGGACCGTGTTCAGTCGATTCTCGTAGTGGACATCTCTCTCAACTTATCCAGATTAGCATCGGACCCACAGCTTATCCATGTGAGCGCCGGACCCACAACTTATCCACGTGAGCACCGGACCCACAGCTCCCGAGCCAGCCCCGCATCCGTGCCGTTGCTTCATTTTCATATAGTGAAATGTAATGCATATACGAAAATTATACACCTTTGAACTCTTTTAAATCGCACTTAGGACATGATAATGTTGTGCTAATAAAATCCTGATCATTTATCATTTTCATGGAGTGAAATATAATGCATAAAATTGTGTATAGAAAAATTATACACCTTTAAACTCTTTGAAATCGCACTTAATACATGATAATGTCGTACTAATTAAATCTTGACAGATTATCATTTTCATAGAGTGGAATGTAATGCACAAACTTGCATATACGAAAATTATAAACCTTTGAACACTTTTAAATCGCATTTAATACGTGATAATGATGTGCTAACAGAATTTTGAGAGATTATTATTTTCTCCCCCATTTTCATAGAGTGGAATGTAATGCATAAACTTGCATATACGAAGTTTATACACCTTTGAACTCTTTGAAATTGCACTTAATACGTGATAATGTTGTGCTAAGAAAATCTTGAGAGATTATTATTTTCATAGAGTGGAATGTAATGCATAAATTTGCATATATGAAAATTATACACCTTTGAACTCTTTGAAATCGCACTTAATACGTGATAATGTTATGCTAAGAAAATCTTGAGAGATTATCATTTTCATATAGTGGAATGTAATGCATAAACTGGCATATACGAAAATTATACACCTTTGGAATCTTTGAAATCATACTTAGGTCATGATAATGTTGTGCTAATAAAATCCTGATCATTTATCATTTCCATGGAGTGAAATATAATGCATAAACTTGCGTATACGAAAATTTTAAACCTTTGAACATTATGAAATCGCACTTAATAATGTGATAATGATGTGCTAGCAAATTTTGAGAGATTGTCATTTTCTCCCCCTATTTTCATAGTGGAATGTAATGCATAAACTTGAATATACGAAAATTATACACATTTGAACTCTCTGAAATCGCACTTAATACGTGATAATATTATGCTAAGAAAATCTTGAGAGATTATCATTTTCATAGAGTGGAATGTAATGCACAAATTATACACCTTCGAACACGTTTCCATCAAATTATATTCAAGTTCATTTGTTTATGGAGTTAAAGTACCAGTGGCAAACTCGTTATTTTGCATGGATAGAGGGGTGCCTCCCAACAGATATAGGGGTTATCCTGTCCGCTAGATCGCAGAGGATCAACTGTTGGTGGGCACGATCCGCGTGACAACTATCTCAACCAATCGGAGTGTAGCAGCAAAGATGAGCACAGGTGCGAGAGATTGATACTAAGAAAGGGGAAAACTGAGTAGCACTTAAAAACCAAAGGGAAAATTGAGTAGAACTTAAAAACCAAGGCAAGACCGACAAAGGGATTTAAATGGAAAATAGGAAAAGATTTAAAAAATTTAAAATGCGTCTTTTATACAATAAAATACATCTTGGCATAGATCAAACTATTTGTAATTTAAATGTACACCAGTTTAGATTATTGCCTCATTCAGACAAACTATGTTTTAGAGAGGGATGTTTTGGGAAGAGGCTTGATAGAAAGCTATGAACCTTCATAGATATTAGGTGATTTGAGAAGTGGTGATTTAGGTTAAAACTTGGTTTATATATATTTCTTATGATGGCAGGTCACATAATAAGACTCACTGGGTAGATGCCACTATGTTTTGCTCTTTTTGAATTTGTTATGTATAAAATGACTCAATTAGCTAGCTAAAACCTATTAATTGACTCTCTGTTGACATCCATCGGAGGGTAAAACTGAGTATATTGCACACGGCAGTGTTAGTACTGGAGGGCAAAACTGAGTACAACCAAACTTCCAGTGTTACACTTGAGGGCAAAACTGAGTACAACTGAGTCGCCAGGGTTAGACACGAGGGAAAAAACGTGACTCACGGTGTGCAAAGTGCAGTGCGGTAGCGGACCGTGTGGCCGTGCAAAGAGTCGATAGCATACATGGTGCACGGTAGTACAATGAAACGTCGCTTCCCTTCTCCTTTAATAGAGGCCTCTCCACTCTCACTCATCACTCACTCGCTCACTCAACCGGCTCCACTGTCCGATCACCTTCTCCAACCCCCAAAAAAATCAACCATGCTGGTGATGGAGAAGAACGGCGCGGTGGCCATCGGGGCCTCCAAGGCCCCGTCCCGTCCCGCATCCGTCAGCCGTGGCGTGAGAGGCCCCGCCATCTCGGCAGATCCCGCTCGGCTGGGACCCCTACGAGGAGGTTGATTACATAAGGCCGGAGAACCCCTACAACACCAGCATCGCCGACCTATGGTCGGAGGTAACCAGGGTTTTCTCCCCTTCCCTTGTTCTTCCCCCGTTCCAATCGTTGGATGCTAGATCGTATGTTATTAGGTCTCGGTTGTTCGTATTTTTACAGTAGCTAATCCTCTTGTGTTAGATCTCGTATTTCGATGAATCCCCTTGTTCGTATTTGAACCCCTTGTTCATAGTTGGGATCAGTATTCGATTTGGTTTGAGATTTGAGGAATAATCAGGAGATCTCAATCGGTTAATTTATGCAAATAATCAATCCTGATAATCAAAGTATCTCAATCATGTCCTTATTGCACTCTACTGTATTTTCCAACAGGAGGATAGCGGCGGCGTCCGCAGCGACGACGAGTCCAAGGACACCAAGACTCGTCATGTGCTGAGGAGGCTGAAGTCCGGCGAGTACAACAACTTCTTCGTTGGCGACGTGTACAGGTGCCCCTTCTGCCCCACCAGGAGGCTCTGTGCCACGGACTTCAACTCCCTCATGAAGAATGACGAGGACGTGAGGACCTGCGGCGAGTCTGTGAACATCCACGGTTTCATATCCAAGCACCAGGCGCTCGGTCTTCACCTCCGCAACCTCTAGAAGGTGGCTATTGAGGAGGGTCACATGCCCGATCTAGCCCAAGGCGCCTAAGGTCAAAGGACTAGGCAGCAAAAAGTGGAGGAGGCGCCAGAGGGAAGAGATGGAGGCCCTCCTGGCAGAGGCCATGAGGGGCCTGTTGGGTCCGCAGCATAGAAAACAAAAAAATTCCTACGGTGTGAACTACACGCCAAGATCTATCTACTAGGTACAAAGCAAACGAGTGGACATACATCCATAGAGAACTTACCCTCGAAGACAACGAACTTTGTTAACGAGTAGGAACTCGTGGTTGATGTAGTCGTACACTTTCCGATCTCAAGATCGTGAGGAAGTCCGAGCGCCGCAACTCAGCAGCGCATCCTTTTCGCACACACGTTCAAGCCACGGACAACCTCCACCTCCTCGCTCCAGCGATCCAGTGGAAGCAACAACTCCTTCCGCGAAATGCCACCGGGAACATGTATCTCGCTAATCCAAGACCATGGGGGAATAATTCTAGAGGGGGAGAGAGATCCTTCACAAGGAGGTGTGAGGATGAAGGAGGGAATGGGTGGCCTTTTATAGGAGTAGGGGGGTGCCCCCTCTCTCCATGGCCGGCGCATGAGGGGTGACCCCTCACCTCCCCCATTCATGTGGTGGTAACTCCTCCACATTAAAATGCCTCTTCACATTCCCTTTTAAAGTCTCCACTTTAAATGCATTAAGTTTCTCCAAATTTAATACTCTCTCATTTAATAAAACTCTTTTATTAAATTTATTCAGAATTTTGTTAATTACTTTAATTAACAAACATTCTATATATTACTGCAATATTTCAATATCACATGCAGAACCACCTTCTGCAATTTCATCCGAAACAATTTCCGGTTTCTATTGAAACAATTCCTGTGCTTTGCAATTCTTTCGTCTGAAACATATGTGCTCCAAAATGGTGTCCGGTAACTCTTAAGTGTGCCACCCTGCGGTTCGCGAATAATGCAGACATGATCGATACCCTTCTCCGATCAATAATTAGCAGCGGGACCTGGAGATCCGTACTAACTCCTACACATTCAACGATGACTCCTGTGATCGTGAGAACCTTTAATGCTTGTAACTAAATCCCTTTGTCTCTCGATATATTACATGTCCGAGATTCGATCATCGGTATCTCCATATCTAGTTTGATCTCGTTACCGATATGTACTCTTTTCTCGTTCCCGTGATATAACATTCTAGTGATCACATCACTTGCTTGCAAGCTATCCTAATGTGATATCACCGAGAGGGCCCAGAGTATATCTATCCGTCATCTGGATTGACAAATTCCACTCTTGATCCATGAGCCTCAACATAACACCTTCGTAGCACTGAACCCATCTTTATAGTCACCCTGTTACGGTGTGACGTTTGATGTTATCAAGATACTCTTCCGATGTTAGCAATTAACATGATCTCATGGTCTAAGGATAAAGATTACTTCGTATGATGTTATAGCAATATAAACACAATGACTTGATCGTAATGCTATACTTCGGATGAATGTTCATCACATCATTTTAGAAATGGTGTGACCTTGTTATTAACAACATCCAATATCCATGATCAGGAAACCTTGATCATCTTGTTAATCAACAAGCTAGTCTATAAGAGAGGCATGACTAGGAACCCTTTTTGTTTATTAAACACACATGTATTGATGTTTCCTATCAATACAATTATAGCATGTAAAATAAACATCTATCATATATAAGGAATACATAATAATAACTTTATTATTGCCTCTCAGGGCATATTTCCTTCAGTCTCCCACTTGCACTAAAGACAATAATCTAGTTCACATAGTGATAAATCTAACACCCATGGAGTTCTGGTGTTGATCATGTTTTGCCCTAGGGAGTACTTTAGTCAACGGATCTGCTACATTCAGGTCCGTGTGCAAGTGGGAGACTTGTTCGATTCTGCTGCTGACCAGCCTAATTGTCGAATCTTGTTAAGTATCGTACTATATAAACTATATTAGCTACTTTATCTACATCTGTTCTGTTTACTGAATTTATTTATGGTGCTGGTTAGTTTTGCTGCTCTAGATTTGCTACCAGATTGGGAAAAACTAGGGCCAAAAGGAACAATGAATGAAGAGAAAAGCTGCTCTAAATTCACTACCTTTTTGGGCAAAAAAAACACAACTGTTAGCGAGAGAAAGGGGAAAAGGCGCTCTTAAAAAGGTCAATCATAAAAATAAAAATAAAAATTCCAATTTAGGCGACAGGACGCACGTAACCACCAAACGCGCCTCACATGGTCCCACACCACGTCCCCTATAATCAGCGAAAGATGGATGGCTGGTCCGCTGTGTATCCTGGTCCCACCTATTAGCATGTAACGGTCGAGGCGACACAACGTAACGCTCAACGCACGACCCACCCCAACGCGGTCCCACCGGTCAGCATGTAACGGTCAAACCTTTGACCTGATGGCATCCCCCGTCCGAGCGCATGTGAGGGTTTTGGAATTGAAGGAGGGCAAAAGTGAGGAAAAACTAAGTGGCTAGGGAAAACTGAGTACAACTAACGAACCAGGGGCACGAAAATAGAAATCCCTTTATTCTAACCCCTACTGAACCAAAATCAAGCAAAGAATTAATGATCTTAATCCACTTAGAGCTAAATTCCCTCCCACTCAACATCTTTAAAATAAACTCCCTATTAACCATATCATAAGCTTTCTCATAATCTAGTTTAAAGATAAAACCAGATTGCTTTTTTGCACTACATCATGAATAATTTCATGTGCAGACACAACACTCTCTAGATAATTTCATGTGCAGACACAACACTCTCTAGAATATATCTCCCTTTCAAGAAGGCTGGTGGGGGTGAAATAAGAGATTCACTTACCACACTAAGACTATTTGTAGCACACTTTGAAAAAAATTAAAACTACAATTTGTAAGGGCTATGGGCCTAAATTTCTGTATAGTTACAGTATTGGCCTCTTTAGGGATTAAAGTCAACAGAGAAAAATTCAATCTATACAAGTCTAGCTTGCATCTATTCCAATCATTAACCAAAGCAATTAAATCATGTTTAACCAAATCCCAGAAATGTTGATAAAAACAAAAGAAAGACCATCTGGTTCAGGAGCCCCTTCAGCATAAGAACCAAATACAGCATTCTTAACCTCTTCATCAGAAAAATCAGCATCAGGGAAAATATTTTGATCCTTAGTTACTTTATCACAATCATCACTCAATTCAATATTAGGTTTATCTGCATATCCAAAAAGCTCTTTATAATATGAAACTGCAAGATTCAACATACCTTTTGTGTCATCTACCATCCCGACAGGGCCTTCCAAGTACTTCATCTGCTTCTTCCTCCTCCTTTGATTAGCTACATAATGGAAATATTTAGTATTACGATCTCCTTCCAAGATATTTCTCTTCCTAGATCTTTGTCTAGCTTTAACTTTCTCATTTTTCCAACTTTTTGTCAATTCAGATGAAATAGTTTTCATCCTTGTTTTAGAGACAGTAGAAAGAGGTTGAGATTCAGACAAAATATCTAGGGTGTCATATTCAGCTACTAATTTTTCTTCAACTTGTTTTAAGTGGATTCCCTATTGGCATTCCACCCTTTTAACCCTCTCCTAAGGTTCCTAATCTTGAACGGCCACCTGTCTATAGCTTTAACATGAGAACAAGGTGCAGACCAACCACCATTTTTCAAAACGAAACTGCTTGATCTTAGGTATAGCTAAAGCCCATGTATCCACAATCAACGAGGTGCGGTCACTTCCCACTTTAGGTTTTGTCCTAATATTACTAGCTGGAAACATATTATCCCAGCAAGTAGAGATAAACACTCTATCAAGTAAGCCCATAATCAATTTATCCTGGTTATTAGCCTATCTAAACTTTCTACCAAAATTCTTATTTTCCATTAAACTGAATTTATTAATCCAATCATTAAAAAGATCAGCCAAATGCTGGTTAATGCTGGTCTAGTCTCGTTTCTTATCGTGTATTCTCTTCTTCCTTTTTTAAGCCTGAAGCTAGCTAACGGAGTGTACACGAGAACCAACCCGTGGTTGGATGGTTAGGAGGGCAGTGGTACCCCCAGCCCACCAGAGTTCAAACCCTAGGTTTGACCCTTTGGTGTCTCATAAAGGCGGAATATTCTTTCAGTGGGAGGCGATGTTCCCGTCGATAGCGAGGCGTCTCTGGTGACTTCGCAATCTCAAGACCCGCTGGCCCAGTCGGAAGTGTTTATAGGGATGGGGTGTGCGTGCGTGTGTTCATAGGGGTGAGTGTATGCACGCATTGTGAGCGCGTTTGTACCGTGTTTCTAAAAAAACAGAGTGTACACCAACTTTTCTCCAAGTATGCATGGCCGACGTTCATTTGGTCACACGTACTCTAACATTTGCTCCAAATTTCTCCAAGCATGTTGGTTTCTAAATGGATTTTTTCGAACGTAGGGTTTGGAAAAGCACGTGAAATCTACCGTGTCCTGCTTTATAGGTACTCCTTCCGTTCTAAAATATAAGATGTTTTAGTTTCGTGAAAGAAATATATCTAGACCACTTTTAGTATTTAGATTCAACTAATTTTAGAGTGAACTTACTTAGTAAAAAGCGTCTAGATATATTTTTTTACAAAGCTAAAATGTCTTATATTTTAAAATCGGAGGGAGTATACTAGTACGAACGAACGGCGCCGTGGAGGTACTACCGAGAGGCATGAAGGGGACTGACATCTGAGCCGGCAGATATGCACCAACGTACTAGCTCACTCACTCAAAAACACGTTACTCACGCCATGCTCGCGCGCATAGAGCCATCGCGTCTCTCTCTCTCTCTTCGAATTGACCCACTACGTCTCATTGATCATGGCCACAACAAATCGAGCTGAATAATTATACTACTAGTACATTTGCTTCAATGCGACAATGATTCGAATCTTACCACGAAGATTTAAATCGTTGGCGTTGTCGGGAGTTGCGTGTTCGGGTGGGGATGCTCAGCGCAAATTACCGAGTTGTTTGTGTAAAATCACCAGATTTTTACTAAAATTTCTATATTGGTGTCACTTTACATTTTGCGGACACAAATATATTAGAGCTCGTTTGGCTCTCATCATTAGGGGCTGGAATCGAGGAAATCATTTGTGATTCTAAGATTCAACCTGTTTGGCTGTCACGGAATTGATTACGAAATTTATTTGCAAATTTCATTGTTTTCATTTCATGCCTAAACTTAATTCCTTTTGGTACCCTATCATTTATGTGAAATTCTAAATAAAATGATATGATCAATATCATTTATTTCATTTCTACCAAATGAAATGAAATGATGGGAGCCAAATGAGCTCTTAGGTTTTGCCGAGGTAGTCCCATAAAACACTAATTGTGAATTGGATGCCAATTCATACGGAAACTAATAAGTGGGACCAAATTGTCAGACATATTTGCTTACGTGGACTTGACCTTACTTGTCAACCCAATTAGAAAATAAAAATATTGAAGAAAAAACATAGGGGAATTTAGAAAAAGAAGACGGAGGTCGGGCTGGCCCTACGCGCTTGCACCTCCCCTCGTCTTGGAGCACGGCGCATGGAATCCATGGCCTCCGATGCGAGCAGGGGTGAGCATGTGGGACACCAACTGTTTATATTAAACATTTCCGAAAAGTTTCATTATCCGGATATCCTGACCCGATCGAACAATCCCGACCCTATTGACACTATTCTTAAATATGATTTCTTATTTGATACTGGGAAATTTTGACTTCCTTGTTTGACACTTGTTGTAATTTTTGATGCCTTACATGACACCCTAGTGTATTTTGGGAGTTAACGGTGTTAAGTAGGGACGTACAAAGACACTTTTACCCCTGCTGCATAATGTGACCAAAATTTTACATAAATTTTTTTGTTGTACCGTGATATGTTTGGTAATGATTAATTCATGAATACTAATTTTCCCTTGATAGCAGCAAGCCTCCTCGGTACAACTGCGGCAAGACGTGCAGGTACAAGCTAGCAATCAAGCAAGCTGCTTGACCGATCCGCTGGACACACACATATAGCTAGCTACATACGTACACACGGAAACACAGATCGGTGGACACGGCGAGTTGCCAGATGCTCGTGTCGAGCCTCGTAAACTTTCTTTATTCCTTCTGGTCTGGATGTTACAAGGTTATATAGCTAGTCTGCTTCTGTATATGCAGACACGAGCCTCTGGCCTGATTAGCAAATCTACTGAAACTACGTATCCAATCCTACACACACGTGATCAGCTAAGAGTTCAGAGGCGGATGAAGTCGATACAGAGACTGGGACAGGGTCGGGATTGTTCAATCGGGTCAAGATTTTTTTTTTTTTTGAGTTGGACTGTGGGACAGGTAGCGGCTATATCAAGGATATTTTGGTCCGCCTTAAACAAAACTAACAGAACCATGTAACGGAACTAACGGTAGTGTCAAATAAGCGGCATCAAAATTTACACTAAGTGTCAAATAAGGAAGTCAAAAAAATCCAGTGTCATATAAGGAATCATATTTGAGATTTGAAAGTAGTGCCAAATAAAGAATTCTCTCTAGATGAAATAGTATTTCGTGTTGGTGATTTCCCTTGTTCTTGTCGGGCCATAAAATATATGCAGGGTCTACGTAATACAAGCAACCCAACAAGGCTAATCCCTCCGTTTCAAAATATAAGATGTTTTAGCTTTGTAAAAGGAGCATATCTATACCCCTTTTAGTGTGTATGTTCACCAAACCTAAATGAACCAACACACTAAAAGGGTCTAGATACACTCTTTTCACAAAGCTAAAATATTATATTTTAAAACGGAGGGAGTACATACTAATTAGGTGAGTGTCTTAGCATTCTTGTGAAACTGTTTATATGAATTTATGTGTTTGTTGAAGTGTTAAATTGCGTGTGTTATTTTATGTCTAATTGTCGCTTGTCGAAGTTGTAAGTTATTCCTTGTCTATTATGTGTTTCTTTTGGTATACGGTCCAATGTGTTATAACTATATATTTCTAGGAATGTTTGTTTCCGTATTGTATCTGTTCAATATTCTTTTCCGGTGATTTTTGATTCTGTATTTGTTTTTGATTTTTTTTTTGATTCTGACGAGACAAGAGAAAACGAAAACGATAGTCCGCTCCGTTTGTAACCCAGACATCTTTTCATGATGGATAATTAGTTCAAATCACTTGGGATTGTGAGAGCCACATGATAGGTCCAACGTATCAATCGCCGTTCCAGGAGGCGAAAGGTAGCGAACCGATTACCGATCCGTGCGGCTGCATGCTCCAGTAAATAGGCGCCAGATTCCGGTTCGTTGCTAGTAGTCAGTGGCGGCTCCAGGTTTTGGGTGATAGGTATTCATTGTAAAAAAAATCAATGCAATATATAAAACTAAAAGAATGATAGGAAATACACAAAATGGTACAACAATAACAAATTTTCAATAAAGTACCAATCCATAAGAGCTAAGATTATAATTCCACAATAACTACCAATACTACAATATATAATAATAATTCAGCATTGAGGCATTACCTCTTGATTGAAGAATCTATCATATCATCTTCTTACAAATTACAATATAACTTTGCGATCACCTTGTTGGAAGAGATTGATGACATCCTCATCCTTCACTTGATTGAAGAATTCTCTCTCAATAAATGTAACCATACAATTGTTCAAGTATTCATCGCCCATTTTGTTCCTTAGCTTATTCTTCACATAGTTCATTGAGGAGAATACTCTTTCAACACTAGCAGTAGCTACTGGCAGAATCAGTACCAACTTCAGAAGCTTGTATACAGCAAAATATTGTTCATGCTTCTCTGTCTCCACAAGCATAACTGAAAGATGAACTAGATTCTTCAAGTTTTTAAACCTTTCGTCTCTGCGCACATGACTAATATACATGTCTAATTGCCATGGAAGTCTTGCCAGTTCATCACTTGTGAAATCATTAGCATAAAACTTAGTAGCAAGCCTAACCAACTTCTTTTGATCATAAGCAGCAAATAAACGAAGTGGACTGAATGCTGCCATGCAAGAAAGTAAATCTGTGTTTACCTCATCAAATCTGTCATTCAGCTCAGAAAGTTGCCTATCAATGACACTCACAAACATATCAACATGGAAGCGATGGAAATTCATTGCACCATTATAGAAACCCCTTCTAGGTCGCCCAACAGGGTAGTAAGGACCCTCCATATCAACAACTTTGATATTATGCTTTGTACAAAAAGATGTGACCTTTATAAGAAAATCGTCCCATCCAGGATCAGCCCTCAAGATTTCCAAGTGATACTTTGTGAGATCAACTAGCTCAATAGCATGAACAATATCTTGATCTTGCTTTTGCAAAGCTCTGCTCAAATCATCTGTGTATCCAAATATTTCTTCCATCAAGTGTGCCATGAAAACAAACTCAAATGACCGAAATGATGTCAACACGGTTAGAGCCGTTACGGCCTCCACACCATGGTACTCTTTTCCAATCTTGACAAGGACTCGTCGTATTGCAGCATACATAGAGATGACACGGCTCACAGTTCTGAAGTGAGAGCCCCAACGTGTGTCACATGGCCTTGCCAAACCCATTTCCTGATTGAGCCCACTACCTGTTTCCACTTCTTCTAATTCCAATGCATCAATCAACTCCTCGGCCTGAGCTATCCGAAGCATTCTCATTTTTTTACAAGACATGCCAAGAGCATTTAACAAGTTTGCAAGCTGTTGAAAGAACCAAGTACAATCACCACTCTCCTTAGCAACAGCAACAAGAGTTAACTGAAGTTGATGGGCAAAACAGTGAACATAATAGGCGGAAGGAGACTCATCCATAATTAGTTTTTTCAGGCCATTAGCATTACCTTTCATATTACTAGCTCCATCATATCCCTGCCCACGAACCATCGCAAAGGTCAAATTGTACTTCATAAGCATTTGTTGAATTGCAGCTTTAAGTGTTAAAGAGGTAGTATCTTCAACATGAGCAAGACCAAGAAATCTTACAACCGCCCTTCCTTTCTTATCAACATAACGCAAACAAACAGCCAACTGTTCATTCTGATACACATCACTAGACTCATCTGCAAGTATTGCAAAATGACCACCATCAAGTTCTTCAATTACTAGTTTAGTAGTCTCCTGTGCACAACATATTATTAGTTCATGTTGTATATCATGGTGAGTCATCCTGCAGTTTTGTGGAGCATTGTTGAGAACCACCCTGTCAACATCTTCAAAGTTTCCTGCTAGCCAATTTAAAAGCTCAAGGAAATTTCCTTTATTTAGTGAGTCTGCACTTTCATCATGTCCTCTAAATGCCAACCCTTGGCGCAGTAGAAACCTCAAACACTTGAGTGTCCATGTCAAACGGAGCTTATACAAAGTCTTGTACTGTGAGGTGTTTGAAGCAAGAGACTCTCGGATTGATGCTTTTGGTGTAGTGAACATATTAAATTTCTCTTGAGCTTCAGCATGAGCACTACTAACACCACCTTCATGTCTCTTCAGACTCGATTTCAAGTTCCAGTTTCTAAACCCATTCTTCACAAATGAATCTCCACTAGGACATTTTGTTTTATCCTTGAACAGATAGCAAACAAAGCAGAAAGCAGCATCTTTTTCCAAACTATACTCAATCTATGGAAATTCTTTAAACCAAGCACGGCCAAAGCGACGATCAATTCCACTTTTATTTGTAAACTCAAACTTATGATTCTTTGGCTGACATGGACCCATCTCAATGTATCTTCTTCTTACTCTATCCTGATCATTGACATTATACCTTGAGATAGAAATCCGCTTCACAGGATCATGTTCGAGTGCCCCCAAATCTACTGCTTCTTTTGGTTCATCCTCTTCATCAACCGTTTCATCATCTTCTATAGTTGGGGCTGGGGTTGTGTCTCTATTCTCTGATTCATGTTCTATATCCGGTTCTTGCACTAGCGTCCTTTTTTTTCTTTCTTTAGAGTTTTCTATATGCACAATTTCTCGATGTTTCGATGAGAATTTCTTGACTTTCCATATATAGAAAGAGATAGACTCCAATTGCATATTGCTCTCGGATTGAACAGGAATAGTCGAGTGTGCGGCAGTCTGATTCGGAGTCGATGTTTCATCTGACTTTTTTGCTTTCGATGCTTTTTCCCACATTGCACAAATTCTACTGCTGCTGGCAGCACTCTTCTTCATCTATATTATAAGAAAACAAGGAAATTTTGAAAATTAGAAATTTACATCGCATCCAATCTAGAAGGCCAAATCAGACTACATCTGCTATTGTACTCCTTGTCTCTTTTCAGTCCAAACTAATTGACTTAATTTTGTCTAGATACATACGTATCTAGTCTAATCTAGACAAAACTGAGCCTTATCTAGACAAAACTATAATTATAAAAAGCTAATATGCTAGGTGCTCCGCTTAGTTCCAGAAATTCATAATGCACGATCGGATACTAATCAACTACTCAGTGCTCACACAAATATTCACGATCGGTTTAATCTGCTAGGTGCTCCATCTAGGAATAGTCTCTTTCTAGGAACTGAAGACCGAACAGTACCTAATGGCGTGGACGCAGCGTGCTCGCCGCCGATCGCCGCTTTCGGCTGCCGCGATTGTCGGCCAATCACTCTAGGGACCTCCGGCCTCGCTGCCGCCAGTCGAGTCGAGACTTGAGAGGATGAGGCGGCGGCTATCGAGAAGTGAGACCTGAGAGGCGGTGCGGTGCGGTGCGTCCGTGTGGTGTCTTGGCGAATCGCGGCGTGGTGTGCGCGATCATAAGCCGTTACGATCGTGAGTCGAACGATGCGGTACGGGTGTCAGTGCGTTCTGGCCTGTGGGCTGCCTGTCCCAGTGGGCTAGTCTGACATATACGGTATACATATTTTTTTTTGCACCGATCCATTGGTATTCAAGCGAATACCGGTTCATACCCCTGCCGCCGTCAATGCTAGTAGTACTCCAGTAGCCAGGCGCTACTAAAGTCTAACCACAAATGGTTGCATGTAACATATGGCTGAGTTGGAGGCGAGAAGAGGAAACCAGCTATAACGCGTGTTCCTAGACACTTTGTAGAAGTGACATGTGAATCATGTATTAATAAAATTATATGTTTATAGTTAGCTATTATACTTGTTAGCTATAGTGATAGCTATAGATAACATGGCAGTGGCTTATAGCTAATAATAAGCTATACTACTATTAAACTTGCTCCGAGGTACTAGTAGCACTATAGCAGTAGCCCACTCAAGAAACGAGCCAGAAACGCAAACGACAGACCCGTCAACTCGAGCTTAGTTTAGCCAACTGTTTATTCCTTGCATTCCCGAGGAAATAGAAAACACAAGCACAGCGCTACTCCCGCATCCTGTGGAACTCTCGTAGCCACGCAGTTTCGGCACCGCTGGACGACAAACTGGACCAGTTACTAGCAGTTAATACTACTAGTACCAGCACTGCCTTTTTCTTTTTTCCTTTTGGTTTCTGCAGCTAGCTTACAGGGGGATCGCATGCGGCAGAGAGAACCAAACAAGTGTTATTTAGAGTCGGTCGAACGCATTGCAGAGGCAGGCCCATGCGTCCGGGCCGGCCAGCCAACCCATCGGCGTCGGCCACCGGCGTCGCACCCAGCTCCGGCCGTATACCGGCGCTCGGCGCGCGGCGCTCACATGGCCCCTGCGTGTTCTGTCTCCTTCTCGTCCCGGCCGGGCGCGTCTGTCACCGTCTCCGTCCGCCAACCAGGCAAGCTAACAAAACCAACGAATCAACGACGCTCTGGTCGCAGCTAGCCAGATTCTACTGCGCTGGCAGCAGTAGCAATCCATCCGCGAATGCATGCACCCTCTTATCCGTCGACCCTTAGACCGCTGATAAGAGCACCTGCACTACTTCGGCGTTTCCGGGCCAGAAAAACTTAGAAATACTACTGTAACTAGCCGATGTTGATGCCTACATCGCCGGACGCACCGGGTTCAAATCCTCACGGATACGGATGTAAATTCACGTTTCTATTTATATCTGAGGACCAGGCACTAGTAGAAAACAGACCTTTGGTCCAGAGGTATTAGCCCCGGTTTTGCTACAAACCGGAACTAATGCCCTGGTCCAACGGCTAGAACTGGCCCCAAGGGGTGGCAGCACTAGCCAGGTTCGAACGGGACCTTTAGCCCCGGGTCGTGTAATAAACCGGGGCTAAAGGGTTTCAGGCAGGCCGGGTCGGGCGCCAGACCCTTTAGCCCTGGTTTGTTACACGACCGTAAAAATGAACCTTAACCAGGTTCTAGACGAACCGGGGCTAAAGGTCCACCTTTAGCTTCTTCTTCCCCTGCCCGAGCCACCATTCAAGCTGGTAACTCTCCTCTCTCTCTCTCTTTCTTGCTTCAAGCTCGAGTTCATGCCTTTTTTTCTTAAGATTTGTCTAGATTTTGTGGTGCCCCATCTATCCAAAGGTTCTAAAAGGTGAGCAACTTTATTCTTTGAACTCTCATTGCTATATTAGCTTATTTCATGCTCTATCTTATAGATGGATTTGTGGATTTAGTTTGGTAGTAATTTTTGCAGTGATAGCATGATATCAATGTTTAGATTCTATCTATCTTGTATTAATGTAAGGAACTCTAAGGTAAATATCACAATATGTGGATTATTCTATCAATATATATCTTGTTTTGGCACATAGAGTCTCGAAAATTGATTTTAGAAGCACACACATGCGTGAGCTCATCATTCTAACTAACTAGCTAGCTGGGCAAAATATCCTTCTTCGTCTACCTACGTTCAATAAACTGAAAAATTTGTAACAAAGATAGGGTTAATTCATAAAAGCTTGATAAGAAGACATCACAATTCACATATTAGGAAGTGCCTCTATGACGAGCTCCTCGAAGATGTCTGAGGACGGGATCCTAAGACATCTTCGAGAAGCTCTGCCGTAGTGGTGTCCCTGCTCTTCCACACCATCTTTCGGTTTATATCTTCTCTAGCTAAATCAGTATGCTGGTGGAGCTAACTAATTTCACATATTAGAGAGTGCCTCTACGGCAAGCTCCTCGAAGATGTCTGAGGACGAGGTCCTAAGACATCTTCGAGAAGCTCCGCCGTAGTGGTGTCCCTGGTCTCACATACCATCTTGCAGTTCTTCACAAGAATGCATACCTATTTATAGATTAAGCAACACAACATAGTGTCGGGCACTGATGACATAATGTCGACACACTCACGCTGGCATAGTGCTGCCATCCACCCAAAATAGTGTCGGCATTTAATTTACTGGCTTAGTGCTGCCCACTGAGGACATAGTGTCGACATGTTGTCTCCACATCCACATTTAGTCCCGGTTGGTGCCTCCAACCGGGACTAAAGGTTCATCATATCTTTAGTCCCGGTTGCTGGTTTTAGATTAGTACTAATTAATTATGATTATATTTGATGTACTTAATTAATTATATATTGCAGATGAGTCGGCAATGGATGTGCGTTGACTGACTCTCTAACGAGTTCATTAAAGACGTGCATTCTTTTCTTCTTGTGGCCGAGACAAACAAGCGGAGTGGTTTTATGTCTTGTCCATGTGGTGTCTGTCGGAATCATAAAGAATACTCTTCCTCAAGAGTCCTTCACAGCCACCTGTTTCGGTCCGGTTTCATGACCGGCTATAATTGTTGGACCAAGCACGAAGAAAGGGGGTTATGATGGAAGACAACGAAGAAGAAGAGAATGGCAATGACTACCCTGAATACGATGGTACTACAATGGAAGACATTGATGAAGAAAAAGATGAAGAACGGGCATCAGATCTGCCCGATGATGATCTTAGTCGGGCCATTGCTGATGCCCAGGAAGAATGCATAACTGAAAGGGAGATGTTGAAGTTCAAGAAGATGTTAGAGGATCACAAAAAAATGTTGTACCCAAATTGTGAAGATGGGCACAAAAAACTGGGTAGCACACTGGAATTGCTGCAATGGAAGGCAGAGAACGGTGTGACTGACAAAGGATTTGAAAAGTTGCTGAGAATAATGAAAAAGTTGCTTCCAAGGATAACGAGCGCCCTTGATACCTACGAAGCAAAGAAGGTTGTCGCCCTCTAGGATTAAAGGTGCGAAGATACATGCATGCATTAATGACGCATCCTCTACCACGGAGTCAGTAGAATTTGGATGCATGCCCGATATACCTTTGCATTGCGGTCTAAGATAAGACGAGATGACCACTGGTGATGTTGAGGGCGGCGCATGAAGAGGGTTCTGCCAAGGTGATGTGGTATGCTCCTATAAGACCACGGTTGAAACGTTTATTCAGGAACAAAGAGCATGCCAAGTTGTTGCGATGGCACATGGAAGACCGTAAGAAAGACGAGATGTTGAGACACACCCGTGATGGGTCATGATGGAGAAAAATCGAGAGAGAGTTTCTGGACTTTGCAGGTGATGCGAGGAACTTATGGTTTGGTCTAAGTACAGATGGCATGAATCCTTTTGGGGAGCAGAGCTGCAGTCATAGCACCTGGCCTGTGACTCTGTGTATTTATAACTTTCCTCCTTGGTTGTGCATGAAGCGGAAGTTTATTATGATGCCAGTGCTCATCCAAGGCCCGAAGCAACCCGGCAACGATATTGATGTGTACCTAAGGCTATTAGTTGAAGAACTCTTACAGTTGTGGCACTGACAAGGTGTACGTGTGTGGGATGAGAACAAGCAGGAGGAATTTGACCTACGAGCGTTGTTGTTCATAACAATCAATGATTGGCCTGCTCTTAGTAACATTTCAGGACAGACAAACAAGGGATACAATGCATGAGTTCGAGGTATTCCAGGTGTCGAGGTTGTCAGTCCCAATAGGGATCCATCCGCTGCTCCGGCGTGAGTTCGAGGTAGAAGTGGTTCATGATGGCCGCCTGGCGGGCCAAACTTTGAGACATAGGAGGAACAGGAACCCCTCAGTACTCGACATCCAGCCCGGTGAGCGGCGGTACCCAGCATGGGCATGGCTAGGCGCTGGCCATCGGTCTCCTCGAGCGTCAGAAAAGCCCACTAAGCGGTGTCCATTGTTGTGAGAGATAAGGTGTGGATGTGTCGATGGAAATGGCGGTCGACCTAGATATAGAGGGACATGGTGGGAGAACATGGCGGGAAGCGGGGAAAATGGCGGGAGAATATTTCTACTATATTTTTGTGAATATTTTGCTATATTATATGTAGTTTTCCATTTTTAAATAATAAACTATATTTTTATTATTATTTGTGAACATTTCTACTAAATATAATACTTGTTAGATAATAGATAATTTTATTTAAGTTGTATAATAAAGTATGATAATAGATTTAAATTATAGATCTTCTTTTTCTGAAAATTTTGATATATAATACTTAATTTTCTGAAAACTATAAACCATTTTTAGGTTTGGCGCCAAAAATAACCTTTAGCCTCGGTTGGCTACCCGGTTCGTATTACAAACTGGGGCTAAAGGGTTTCGGCGCGCGGGAAGTGCGGCGGGCCGAAAACACCTTTAGCCCCGGGTTGAGACCTTTAGCCCCGGTTCGTATTACCCCCGCCCCGGGTCGAGCCATGACCCGGAGATCGCTTGATTCTTCTCTGCCACGCTCGTCCAGCCACTTGCTTGCCCGCCTCGTGACGTCTCAGGTGATCATCGTGCTAGATTGTTAATTTTGGTTAATTAGGGTTAATTATATTAGTTAATTTTGGTTAGTAGTGTTAGTGTTAGTTAGTAGTGTATTAGTATTTAGTGTTAATTAGTTAGTGTTAATTGTATTAGTTATTAGTATTTTGGTTAGTAGTGTTAGTTAGTAGTATATTAGTATATTAGTTATTTAGTGTTAGTTAGTAGTATATTAGTATTTTAGTTAGTATTAATTGTATTAGTATTTAGTTAGTATTAGTGTTAGTGTTATGGTTAGATAATATTTTAGTTAGTGTTAATTAGTGTTAGTTAGTGTTAGTTGTATTAGTATTTTAGTTAGTATTAGTATTTTGATTAGTGTTAGTTAGTAGTATTAGTATTTTAGTTAGTGTTAATTAGTAGTATTAGTATTTTAGTTAGTGTTAATTGTATTAGTATTTAGTTACTATTAGTGTTATGGTTAGATAGTATTTTAGTTAGTGTTAATTGTATTAGTATTTAGATAGTATTAGTATTTTGGTTAGTGTTAGTTAGTAGTATTAGTTAGTGTTAGGTTTAGGGTTAGTGTTAGTAGTATTAGTATTTAGAATACTTAGTTAATGAGGTTTAGTTTAGTTAGTGATAGGTTTAGGGTTATTGTTATTAGGGCAATATATAATTAGTGATTTAGTTACTGTTTATAATTGTTTATTGCTATTATTTAGTTATGCCGCGTCCATCTCGTCCGAGCCTACTAGACTCCGTCGGGGATGTCCGAGTCTGGGCTCACTTGGGCTTCGAGAGGTGCTACCTGTTGGGACTCGTACCTTGGTGAGGAATCCGGGTATCATCGTCGACCCGGAGCTTCTTTGGTGGTGTCCACGAGGTCTAGGAGCGGTGCAGAGGGAGCCAGCCCCCGAGGAGGTGGTACGTCGTCGTATTAGGGAGGAGGACGAGCATGTACGGCGATACATCTATCTTTTGGAGACTAGGTTCTCCAATATCTGGCAGGTTCACGGATCTCACCCGAGCTATTCTCCGGTGATGGTTCCTCTTCTGTGGCTGCAGAGCTCCCGTATACCTGAGCAGCAGCCGCGTTCGCTAGTTTATCTTAATAATGTACTTTATCTTATTTATCCTATAATGCACCCGAGCTATTCTCCGGTGATGTATTAATAATGTACTTTATCTTATAATTTATCCTATAATGCACCCGAATATTCTCCGATGATGTATTAATAATATACTTTATCTTATATTATTGTAATTTATCTTAATCACTAAGTACTGTATCCGAGTTGTCGCAGTTGTAATATTCTGTTACTTAATGCAATATTCTTTTTCTGTATTAGTTAAGCTATGGACGGTAGACAGAATGAAGAGGAGCTCCTCGACATTATAGATGAGGGTACTGGGGGGTCTTATTATGATGGCTCCGAATATCTTAATTTGTCTAGAGGAGACGATGGTGGACCAAATAGTGGAGATGATGGTGCTGACCATCGTGGAGACCATGGTGAAGACACCATAATAATGACAAACTCCATCAAGGTATATAAAGCCTCTATCCATGGTTCACTAGTATAGATGCACTAATTTATTCGTATATATGTACTGACGAATGTTTCTTCTCTTAGACCTCCGCTTCCAGCCAATCTTCTACAAATACAAGAGGCCCGACACACAAGTTGCCCGCTGATGTCCGTTTCAGCATTGACTTAGTCTCTCCGCAGGGTCAACCGCTGGAGCCCAAAGAAGCTGCGAATGCATTTACAAGTCAATGCGGAGTGATTGTTAGAGACAAAGTCCCGATCACCACGCGAAACTGGAACAAGCCAGGAAAGAAAAAGGATCCAGCTGGGGCTAGTTTTGTAGATGACAGAGCGAAAGATACAATGTGGAATTCTCTCATGACACATTTCACCCTACCTGTCTTGGAGACTGATGAGCTCACACAACAAATGACGAGGAAAGTCAAGCACTTTGCTCTTAATAAGATGGCCGAACTATTCAAGGAATGGAAAACAAGATTGTACCACAAGTATGTCTTGAAGGAAACAACTCCTCCATTCGTTGGCCCACTAGAGTTGCAGCAGGATAACTGGGCCGCATTTGTGGAATACAAGACCTCAGCACCAGCTAAGGCAATATCAACAAAAAATAAGGAAAGAGCGGCCAAAAAGAAATATCACCATCATATGGGCACAGGTGGCTACAGGAGTGCCATGCCTAAGTGGGATAAAGCTGAGGCTGACCTAGAGGCTAAAGGGGTCACTCCAGCTTCCGTCTAGTTGGCCCTTGAGGTCAAGAAATTGGGTATTCGGGCATGGGGCATCATTAGACCCAGAAACAAGCGAGATTGTTGCAGCCGAAGAAATTTCTACATCCAAGAAAGAACTTGTTAAAGTGATGAAAGAGGTTGAAGAGGGAACGTTTGTTCCCGACAGAGAGAACGATGAGCTGACAAAGGCTTTTAGGAATCCTGAAAAGGCTGGACGAACAAGAGGGTTCGGACCTTCTTATCCATGGGTTATCGGGTTTCCCGAGCACCGTGACACGTACAGAAGCCGATCGAGAAGAACAAACCGGCAAAAAGAGGAGGATACGGAGCGGTTCGCGAGGTTTGAAGCCGCGCTGCAGGAGTATTGCCAAGAGCTTAATGAACTTAAAGGACTCCGACAGCAAGATCCTACACCGGACCGTACGGTCGGCCCATCGCAACGGAAAAGCAGCGTGGCTTCCACTGAGGGCCACGGTAATGATGCAACGGTGGATGTGTACCCCGTGGATGCAATTAAGGAGAAGACTAGTTGTGAGCTGCATGTTGAACTGGAGAATATATCCATGAAGGTGGCGGTCGGCTTTGCTTTACCTTCTGCACCGGGAGCGACCTACCATTGCAATTCGATTCCAGCTGGCTATGCTCGTGTCGGTGTGGATGAAATTCTACCTATGTGTCACTACACCCGACATCCCTAGAGGTGAAGGGGAGACGACACTGGGAGAAGTCACGAGTGGCTTCATTCTTTGGAAAAAAGAATACATCAAGTTTCCAGGCTCGACACCAAGGCCACCTTCTCCACCAAGGCAACCGTCTCCTCCTAGTGCACCGTCTCCTCCAAGTCCACCTCCAAGTGCACCGTCTCCTCCTAGTAATAGTCCAATCCATGACCCCAACACGAGTCCATCTCAATCTACGTAGCCGCCTCCACCCACTAAGGGGCAAAAGCGGAAGAATACCACCGCTCCGTCGAGCGATAACCAACGCCCGAAGCGACAGTTGTCGCCCCTCCCAAGAGTACCGCCGGTTCCTCCCAAGAGGGCTTACGACCTGACCGATGAGGAGACCGATGCGGTCGTAAGTGCCGAAGTGGATGCTCATTTTAAAAAGAAACAACCTGAGCCAGAGGTCCAAATAAAACCAGAAACCAAGGAGCACTTTAGGAAATTACTGACACAGCCATCCCAAGCTCAGTTAAATGCGCCAGATGACTATACACGATGTCTTCAGAAGACATTGAAACAAAAGATATCAAGCGGTAGAGGAAGCATCAAAAAAGAGGTTCCCCAGAAGGGGGAACAAGCAAAACAATCGAGTGGTAGCGGAAGCATCAGAACAGACGTCCCTCAGCTGGGGAAACAAGCAAAACAATCGAGTGGTAGCCGAAGAACCAAAAGAGATGTTCTCCAGCTGGGGAAACAGGCAAACCAATCGCTCCTCCCACTCCAGGTGAACATACCCAAACCTCAACTATATGAGGAAGAACCTATGGATCCGAAAACGGCTAGGATATTGGCCGAGCAATGTGGTATGCCTATTCATGAAATTATTCACGGCGATATGCCCAAGGCTGAGGTAGCACCCAAATTTGTTAACGGGGAGTCTCTGGTCAGTTCTGAGAGGCTTCGGGATATGCCAACACAAATGCGACGATTCCATGATTGGTACATGAAAGCATCAAAAGAACAGCAAAATTGGCTCATACTGAAAGTTTGAAAATCGCATTACTTCATTGAAGACGAGGTCCCTATTGAATTTACAGAATTATTTCAGTTATTCAATCTAAAGGAACTCGACAAAACTATCCTCAGTTCGTATTGTTTGTAAGTCATTACTTTATTTATGTAATTAGGTCTCTATCTCAGCTTTTTCAATTCATTACCGGTAAGTATACTCACTATATTCTTTTGTACGCTATATATAATGATGCAGAATGAAGATGCTCGATTGTAAAAGAAAGGCTATCAACGGATTTGGGTACATTGACCCACATCGAGTTCATGAAGCTATAGTAAAGGATAAACCACTGGAGACCGAGCACAACTTGTTGCGGTTTCTCACGAAACATCATTTCTGTAATGAAATACTATTTCCTTACCACGACGGCAAGTGAGTTTTTGTACACATTAACTTTTGCTTACTCGATGTTCAGTGTAAATGATGAGTTACTGACGTATGTAAACCTTGCGTAGGTACCACTGGTTCTTCTAAGCATTTCACTTGACATGAGAAGAGTTCACATCATGGACTCACTAAACAAAGACATTGAAAACTACCACATCATTATCGATGCGCTCCAGAGGTAATTTCAACCATTATCGCACTATATCGGTTTCTTTCGTTCATTTTCTGGTATATCAAGTAGTTATTAACTCATACATTAATTTTCTTTGTCGGGTAGGGTTTGGACACAGTTCAAGAAACATGTTCGCGGTCAATGGCGTGAGGAGCTATTTTTTAAATCACTCTCGGTAAGTAGTACGAGCTAAGTCCGCGCATCTATTTAATTCTAGTTTATGTGCATTTATCATGCTAGCGTTATTATTTGATTGAATTCTATTCTTGTAAAGTGCGCGAGGCAGCCACAGGGAACTAATCTATGTGGATTCTACGTGTGCGAGTTCATTCGCATCAGTATTGAGAAGCTCTCGGAAAATTTCGAGTAAGTAAACAATATATTCACCCTTTATTTTTATTACAAAAAATCGTGTTGAGTCTAATCCATATGATCTCCTTTTTACATAGTTGGACGCGATGCGGGACAAGCTCCTACCAAAGGACCGCCTAATAGCAATCCAAGAGGAATTTGCTGCATTTTTTCTCGACGAGGTCATAGACCCACGCGGAGAATACTGTATAAGTAGACCCTAAAGCATCCATGTAATGATCTCCATGTAATCAAATAGACATGCTCTGGACCTTGTTGGGACTCCATATATGCTTGTAAGAGTAATTATATTATATATTGCGTCAATGTGGCCAAGTACTGTGTAGTACTCCCTCCGTTTAGAAATATAAGATGTTTTAGCTTTATAAAAGAAGTGTATCTAGACCCTTTTAGTGTGTAGGTTCACTCCAAACCTCTATGAACCTATACACTAAAAGACATCTAGATACATTCTATTCACAAAGCTAAAACGTCTTATATTTCCGAACGGAGGGAGTAGCGTTCTGTATGTATACGAAAACTTGTTTCTAATGAAAACACAGAATGAAAAATAATTGAACACAAAACACAAAATGAAAAGAAAAACACAAACCCCTAAAACCTATTCCCTGCCGCGGCAGCCAAATGGCACAAAATGCTGCCGCGGCAGGGAACCTTTAGTCCCAGTTCGTAACACAACCCAGGGCCCGCCTAGCGCGCCTAGCAGGCCACGTGGTTGGACCTCTAACCGGGGCTAAAGCTTGGACCTTTAGTCCCGCTTTCGCAGCCCCGATTCGAAATCCGGGGCTAAAGGCCCTTACGAACCGGGGCAAATTGCCCGGTTTCTACTAGTGAGGCTATCCTAGACTCATGTAATTTATCCTGAGGACTAGGCTTGGTGTTTAACTAAGTTTAAAAATCCTGGTACTCATGCTTAAATGGTTATGTGCATCCCTAGTTGGTGCAGAGGCCGGAGAAATGAAATCCTCCCTCCATTTTTAAGGAAGTGAGCCTACCTCAACTGGTTGGGGGAGTGGATGTACAAACCCAACACCTAGGTTCAAATCCTCGTGGATGTGAATCTAGGTTCCTATTTATACTTGAGGACCATCTATCCTTGTACTCATGCAATTTATCTTGAGAACCAAGCTTGGTGTTTAATCAAGTTTAAAAATCCTGGTACTCATGCTTAATGGCTGTGTGCATCCCTAGTTGGTGCAGAGGTCGGGGAAGTGAAATCCTCCCTCCATTTTAGAAATATATGTCAAATAATTACTCTCGCTCCTCTCCCTCCTCTCACCCCCATATGGCGACGGGAGGGGCAACCCTAGCTGCCGCCGCCTCAGCCCCCTTCCCCAACTCCCTTACCTCCTCTCTTCCCCGCTGCCACCAAGGTCGTGGCCAGGCAAAGCCTAGGTGCTGCCGGCGGCGGGGGGGGGGATCTCTCATCTTCCCTGGCGTAGATCGGCGGGGCGGGACGCCAATCCTCGTTGCGGATGGGGTGCGCGTCGGGCACCTCAGCGGCGTGGCATCTCTGGCATGCGGCGGTAGCGGCATGGCCAGAGGAGTAGCGACATGGCGGCGGACGATCTGGTGCCCTTCGTCCATCTAGCTAAGAGAACTCCGGGGGAAACCTCAGATCCCACGGGAACGAGCGATGGCGGTGTCATGTGCATCGTTCTCCTCTTGAGGGCATCGTTTTTGGAGTTCACATCGGCTGTAGGGATCAGCGGAGGCCCTGGGTTTGGTGGAGGTGGTCATCTTGTCCGTCGAAGGTGGCCGGCCTGCGGCTGGACTGATAGATCTCGTGACCCGTCTTCCAGTCCCAGCAGCGAGGCGGGGAGACATAGGTGCCGATGAAAAACGAGCCATTGGCAGGCGATGTCGTCGTTACCATGTCCTTACCTTGATGAAGGCATCACCGTGCACCTTGTGTCGACCTTAATCGTGCTACTCCAGGGGGAACCCTAAGATCTTCGGGTCGGGCGATGGCGGTGCCGTGGTGTCGGTATCGCGTTCTCTCCTGGGAGCATCGCATGTGGAGCAGCGTTGGACAGAAGCGATGGGAGGGTTGAGCGGCTAGCGCGGGAGGGTGCTGCTTCGCACCGAGGTAGTGTCGGTGGCTGGTGTGGAGAGAGTTTGCGCATTGATCTACATGCTGACGATGGGTTGGCGAAATATTTTGAAGGCGGCGACATCCGGAGCGTGTGCGTGGGCGTAACTCTGTGGATATGCTGTGCAGTTCTAGGACTCCTTTCGCTTGAGTTCGTGCCATCGTGCCAAGGCACTCCAGCTTCTCTTGGCGAGTGGCAAAAGTGTGGGTGACCATGGGGCGGGTCGAAACAGGTAGATAGGGGTTTGATAGATCTTGTTGGAGAGTTGGCGATACAGTTACCGTTTTTGCTCAGTGTTTAGCTTTGGCAGTTCCGGTTTAGATGATCTTTGTAATGGCCTTTCCCAAACAATGTGGTTCTAATAATAAATGAAGGCTATGTGCGTCGCTTGATGCAGAGGCCGGGGCTCCGCTCCCCATTTCAAAAAAAACATGCCAAAGTTACGGTAAAACACCGTGTAGTCGAGGTCTACCTTGTCGTTGTCGCTCGGTGGCTGCGGGGGGCGCAAGTTGCCCTGGCCGGCGGCGGGGGGATGACGATGAGCTCGACCTCCTCGTCGCCACACCGCCACGTCTGTGACGAGGGGTCGGCGTCGGCGTCGTCGTTGTCGAGGACGATGAGCGGCGAGCCCTGGTAGGCCTCCCATGGCTAAAGGGTACACCGGCCGAAGCCGTTCGCCGTCGCGGGATCGCCGGGGTAACTCTCCACCATTGCTTTCGCCGAAGCTTCTTCTCGCCAGAGGTGGAGTTCGTGGGGAGAATGGGGAGGCTGAGAGTGTATGTTGTGAGTTGGCAAGGGCACCGGCTTTTATAACCGAAACGGGCGGCGAAGGCGGGAGGGGTGTAGCGGCGTGGGCAGGAAAAAGGGAAACGGCGGGAAGACGAGCCGGCGGTGGCGCGCCATTACGACGACGTGTGGCCGATGACACGAGCAGTTATTGCCCGGTGGTCCATCGCGGGAGGATGGGGACGACTCGGCTTCACTCGCTGACACGGCGGGACCACAGGCGGGCGTGTTTTTTCGGTGTTTCCTCTACGTCTGGCGTTCCCAGGCGGTTCCCAACTCCCTGGGTTCGGCCTGGGATCGCCGGATGAAAGTTGGGCTAAATCCGGACCAAATCGGCGTCTTGGAAACGCGACTCGCGACTGAGCCGTTTTTCACTGTCCGGACGAAAATGTCGCCCTGGGAACAGCCTTCTGGAAACCCGAGCGGAGATGCTCTAAGGGCCAAGGTTTTTTTATGCGGGCTGGAAATCCGTCGCATATAGTAAGAAACGGCAAAAGGAGACCGTAAAATATGAAATTTAAATATTCGCACGAGATTTATACCTACATGGTATTGTTCTTGCGATGATCCTAGGTACAAAACACAAAAGTAAGTTGCGCGGAGGATCTGCACGCGTTGGCGCCATAACCCTAACCCCAAAATACCAAAATTCGCCTCACGGGAGCCTCAGTGTGCAGCGGCGACGCGGCTGGCGGCGGGCTTCACTCTTTGTTGGAGACGAGGTCAACGAACTTCTCCGCCTGAAGCTCGGCCTCACGGCGCCATTCCTCCCACCACGCACTTAGGTTCTCCTCCTCGGCCATGCTACGCTGTAGGATGATGGCGGTCATCCGCTCAACATCGTGTCATCTACGAAGTCCTCGTAGCCGATGACGACAACATACGCCGATGGGTCGTAGTCGTTGATCTCCTCCTCATCATCTCTCTTTGGTGGCGGCAGAGTACCGCGGGGAGCTCCGAATGAACTCCCCCCTCGCGGATGTGGCGGCGGTCGAATTCCTCCACCTCGCGGCGTAGGAGGCTGTGTGGCACTAGCTGCAGCTTTTTGGTGTAGCGGACGGTTGTGCGCTTTCACCAACCGTCGAAGCGCACGCAGCGCCGACCCTCCTCCTCTGAGTCATTTGCCTGCGTCACGGCCTCGTCTGCGCGGGGTAGAACTCGCGGAACGGCCAACATGGCCGCCTCCCACTCCCGGCAAGCTCCCACGAGGCCACATCGTGACGATGTGGTGCCGGATCTGCAGCTCAGAGTGGCTAATATCTGGTCGCCGGCGATGTATTTGAGCGCTGATGTGCGGCGAAAAGAGAGGAGAAAAATAGATGGGCCGCAACCTCTATCCACCCCGCGGAACAGAAGAAATAGCGGCCGGGAGACACTTTTACCGCGCACCATAAAATTTTTACTGTCCGAACAAGTTTTACCGCATCTGTTCGGGCCAAAAAAAACTGGACCCAAACCTCAAACCCGTCGGAAAAATAAGTACAAGGGGTCTAAGCTAAGAGCAACTCTAGCAGCTACCGCAACCGTAAAAAACTGAATAAAGGGAAGTGAACTCTCGATTTTCAGTTCCAAACTTCGTCGTAAAGAACACGTACCGTAAACAGAAACAGTGAATTCAAATTATTGCCGGAAATGCCTTCGTGGCAAAATTCAGTGAAGAATAACACCAAATTCAGAGTTTGACACATACGATTCAATCTGCACGTACATAATTTTTACATAATCGACGCGCCCAGCAACAGTGGGCAAAATCCGGCTCCTACAGCCTCGATGCGGTGACGATCACCCTTTCCTGGCCGCCGCGGCGCCGCTCAATTTTCGTCGTCGCTTGAGACGATGACGAAGACCTGGCAAGGACTACGGTGGAGAGGGTTAGGGTTTACGGGAGAGGGGATACGGTTCCGGCCACGCAAGCCGTAGATATAGCGCTCGCGGCTGCCTCGTTACGGGCCATCTTAAACAGTTTACGTGCCGGACCGCGAGTATGGGCTATGCTCGGCGCGCGAAACTGGTCAGGGTCCGTATGTCACTGGAATTTTACGGTTTCAGCATATTATACGGTAGCTGCTAGAGTTGCTGTAGAGGGTCTGATAGAGAACGCTCTTATCTGTGCCGGCCTGGATCGCGTCTACAGCTAGCAATGGCGATATATCTTCTCGGAGCATTGTCGGCGGATGATCGAGGGTACGCACCGGGCATATGTGCGTGTCGACGTACGTCGTACCTTTCTCCTTTCGGCGTATATATGGCTAGTGGCGGTAGCCAAAGTTAAAAAGTGGCTGACCAGCAGCTCAACGGTAAACCACTGGTTTGGTTCCCTTGAGCAATCAGGCAGCGTACAGAATGACAAATGTTGCAGGAAAAGGTTTTAGGCTTTTAGTATGTCGTGTGTGACAAGAAGACGAGAGGAACCAGATCCTCTTAACTTGATTGTGCAAGAAAAGTTAGAGCGTGTTTGGTTATTCGGATTGAAATTTCACATATTTCCTAATTGGTCCGATGGATGTTGCATGTGTTGAGATTGGTCTCGGGATTAGATGGGAGTTTCATTTGGTAGCCCGTATTTTCGTTTTCTCACTAGGAGAGTCTATATGAACAATTTATTTGGTTTCCGAAATAGGCTCGGCTGATATAAATGTGCATGTTTGGGAGCCCGCGTCCAGCCCAATATGGTTACCCCGCATGGTAAATAGTGAGCTTACCAACTACTCATCAGGGTTTAAGGTCTTACATGATCGATTACATAAATAAAAACAACTAGTCGTACACAATCCACATGATTAGGCCGGCGATGATGATGTCTTTGATCATACTTTCACCCAGTATATGTGGAACCTGTTTTTGTGGATGAACTTGATGAGCTCTAGGCTGTGGAGTGAAATTGATGTTCATAACTTGTGACGGACACCTCTCATAGACGGTGTACTAAGAACTCAGAGTAGGCTATTTGTGCCTGCCCTAGAGTCTTAAACCCCTTATAGAGGTTGTGTTGGTAACCCGTCATTTATTGTATGCAGTCCTTCCATATCTTGTAGATTCCCGCCTTTTTGTCGTAGTACACCACATATCAATTATATTTCTATGAGACATATCATATGCAACATAAGGATCATAACTAAAGCACGCAAATCAAATTCACAAACACAAAGGTAATCAAGATATGCATGTATGATCATATGGGCAAAAGCATCAGCATTTCATCTACAAGCTAGTGTGATCCTACCGATCGTCACCAACTTCTATGGTGTCATTCTACCACCACATCAAAAGGGGTGCAATCCCACCACCGCAAGTTCTTCACAATATGAGGGGTTAGTACATACCACCTCACAATAAACAGGCCTTGGAATAAGTTTTCATCAAGTCCCTAGCTACTTCAAACTATACAACCAGCAACTTCTTTTTCATCATGTATGCATGCACCACCGCTACCATCTCCATGATCAGGGAGCAAGCACTATATGTAGTAGTGCTTGGCCAGGTAGGTCCTGAGCCAGACATCCATGTGGTCCTCCACCATATGAACAAATCTGTTGCTCATAGCCCTGTTGTTGAAGAGGTGGATGAGCGCCACCACTAGAGCCTTAGGGTTGAAGCCGGTGGTGCCCATGATGGCATCGTAGAGAGCTGGGTGCACATCAGGAGGGGAAGAAGTGGTGATGGCGGTCGCCATCGCTTTCATGGACTTGGTCATGCACGTGATGGTGATGATGTCCTCCTCTCCCAACAACGAACTCTTCCTCTTCTTTGAAGGCTCGAAGCCACCACAAACGAAGGCGTTCATGCTGCCTGGACCGCCGCCTAGAGCAGCAGAACCAGCGGCGGATTTGTTGTTCGTTCTCACCCACATCATCAATCACCACTGTCTCTAACTCCCGGGTGTGCACGTAGTCAGGGTTCGTTGTGCCAAGAGGCTCACTAGAGCCCATGGAAAACCTGCTAGTGGAAAGGACGAACGAGAAGATGGTCTCCATCTGCCTATAGTTGGCGATTGGCTTGTTCAAATACTCCACATCCTTGGTGTGATCTTGACACAAGGAATTGCAGGGAGGTTAGTGCAAGTTAGAAAAAAAGGGAGGTTAGTGGAAGAACTAAAATTAGTCACTACCGAGATGTGGTCTTTGTAGTGGGCGTCCTCCAAGATGATGGTCTAGGTCTCCTCATCCTAGCTTGTTCCACTAAGGTCTCTGAGTTTAGATACATGGATCCACGTGGACCTCCACTTACGCAGGTGGTTGTACACCTGTCGTGAGGACACATCAATGCCACAAAACTCAAACACCTTGCCGACATAAGTGTTCAGGTGCACCTCCTTGAACCCCTTCTTCGTTCTCACGCCACTCTTGATGATCTCACAGATCGTGTTTAGCACGAATGTAGAGAAGAGCGACTCCCACTTCATGCTGGCCTTCGCCCCCTTATCGTGGCATGTGCTATTGGCTTTGCCAGCCTTGACAACCTTCTTATTGGCCAGGATGGCCGCAGCTTACTCTGCAATTTTCTCAACCGTGTACGCAGTCATGGGGGCAGAGACAAGATCTCATTGTGTTGTGGGTAGGTGAGCCTCAAAGGTGGAAGATCGGGTTGAGTCTCAGTGACAAAAATCTCTTGAGAATCCATGAGGGACTGGCTAAACTCATCAGGGGTGATGTCCTACATGCATCACCGGTGCGCATATGAGGACCTAGACATGAATACAAGCATATATGAAGATAAAATAACCTACCTAAACATGCAATAAGGCCACAAAATCAATGATCTATGACTACATCTTGCAATATATTGTGCGTAGTACCATGGATCTACCGCAAACTACACTCATATCTATCATGTTTTAACAAATCGGACCTCCTAGAGTGGCGGTTAAAGAAAACTCACCGGTATTGGAGGAACGGAGCATATTGCCAGCGAAGAGCCTGGAGAAGAATGCCTGCTAGAGCTATCCTACTGCCACGGATGTCGCTGCCGCTGCTTACCTGCTCGTCGGGAAAGATCTTGATAGGCTTCCGAGCTAAAAGAGGGGATAAATGGTGGCGCGGCAACACGTGGTGAGGCAAGCGGTGATATATAGCGCGGGGTTTCGGCGGGCGGTGCCGAAATTTCTCCCGTGGACTTTTGGGAGAAAGCTGCTACTCGCGCCATCCCCGAGCTTGCACGGGCGGCCCGTTGCTTCCTCTCTTTTTGCACAGCCGCAGTCTGTCCCAACAGAAACACTTGATTTGGACGTTCCCGATGGGCCAAGTTTTGGAATGTTTTAAAACCTGTGTTGTGCAAGAAATCCATACGACCCAGCTACACAAACAGGCCAAACTCTTCCGGCGCCATGCGAGAAACGGAAATTTGGCCTACCAAAGACGCCCTTAGAGAATGTACATTTGTCATGTTGTACGCTTGCTAATTGTTCAAGGGGGTCAAAACCTTCTTATCCATGCAACTATTTTTTACAAAATAAGTTGTTTGGTCAATCGGACAGGACAATGGTAAAGACTAAACTAGATTTCCAATATACTCCCTGCGTCTCAAAGTAGATGTCGGATTTTAAAAAAAAATTGGATGTACCTATATCTAAATAGTGTCTAGATAAAATCCAAATTTAGACAAATTTATGCATCTTACTTTGAGATAGAGGGTGTACTTGATTTGGATGCCGATGGAAATGAAAATTTGACGAGAGATTTTGCTTTTGATGAAACTGAAGACATTGGTTTCTCACTTGCTCACAACAAAGCTCCTTGGCATGATGGATTCCGTGGAGGACTCTACCAATTCTTCTAGGGTTCATCACATTCCCCTTAAAACGTTTGTTTCATGATTTTACTCTTCGGAATTTAGACATTGGTAGATTAGATTTGGGACAATCACTCTTATTTCTAAACATGATGATGTTGTTCATTACAAACTTTAGTAATATATGTCTGATGAATGATAGTTCGAAGATAATTACAAATGGACTTAATAATAGACTTTTTGTTATTGTTGATGAGCGTATTCATAAAACAAAAAACGCTTTCGTGAAAAAATAGATTTATCATGGAAGGTTCAAAGGACATTTCTCTCGCTAAGTGTGGTTTGGGTGTTTGTTGAGAACACAAGTGAGTTTAACTGTGTGCTAAGTTTTTTAGGGATATTCAACGAATAACACAAGACGGTGATTGGCCTCTCAAAAGTGAAAAAATCAAGAAGGTTTGCAAAGATTTTTCCTTGTTGTTTGATAATCACTGTTATTCCTAAATGTGATGATGTTGTACCCATTACCAAGTTTAGTACTATATGTCTCATGAATGATAGTTCAGAGTTCTTTTTTTTGTTGCTGATGAGCGCATTCATAAAACAGAAACCGCTTTCATGAAAAATAGATTTATCATGGAAGGTGAAACAACATCTCCCTTGCCAAGTGTGGGAGTTTGTTGACAACACAAGTGAGTTTAACCGTGTGCTAAGTTTTTTAGAGATATTCGATGAATAACACAAGATGGTGATTGTCCTCTTGATACATTGCAAATGTATCTATAATTTTTGATGTTCCATGCTTGGTTTTATCTACTTTCTTGTGTTTTGTCCACACTTTGGAGTAATTTTCATATGATTTCTTGGACTAACCTATTAACAAGAGCCACAGTGTCAGCTGCCTGTTTTCTGTTGTTTTTGGTTCCAGGAAAGTCAGAAAATAAATATTCTCGGAATTGGACAGGAACAAAAGCCAAAGTCATTATTTTACCTGGGGACACCTGGAGCCAGAATACGAGACGGAGAGGGGCTGGGGCCTGGCCACACCACCTGGCTGTGTGGCCAGGTGATACATTGCAAATGTATCTATAATTTTTGATGTTCCATGCTTGGTTTTATCCACTTTCTTGTGTTTTGTCCACACTTTGGAGTACTTTTCATATGATTTCTTGGACTAACCTATTAACAAGAGCCACAGTACCAACTGCCTATTTTCTGCTGTTTTTGGTTCCAGGAAAGTCAGAAAATAAATATTCTCGGAACTATACGGGACAAAAGCCAAAGTGCCTATTTTTTCGGAAGTCATCAAATGCCAGAATACGAGACGGGGAAGGGCTGGGGGCCGGCCAGACCACCTAGCCACGCGGCCAGGCCTGGCCCGCGCCAGGGGGTGGTCTGGCCGACCCTAGCACCCCCTCGGCCTCTCCTTCCGCCTATAAGATGCCCTCGAGATGAAAACCCTAAGTACCCGATCAAAAATACACGAAAGAGTCTATAGCCGCCGTCATCTCCATCCCTAGATCGGGAGGGATCTGAAGCTCTTCCCGGCACCCTGCCGGAGAGGGGAATTCACCCTGGAGGCCTTCTTCATCATCATGCAAGCCTCCGGTGTGATGCGTGAGTAGTTCATCCTTGGACTACGGATACATGTAGTAGCTAGATGGCTGGTTCTCCTCCTTTGTGCTTTCATGTCTAGATCTTGTGAGCTCCGTTCATGATCAAGATCATCTATTTGTAATTCTGCATGTTGTGTTTGCGGGAATCCGATGGATATTGAGATGCCATTTCAGATTGATTATTGATTCTATCATGTCTTTGTTGTTTGTGATCTTGCATGCTTTCCGTTGTTAGTAGCTATCTTGGCCAAGTAGATGCTAGCAACTTGATACGTCCATTTTGCTTCACTATTCTATGTCTTAATTCACTATTATTTATTGATATATTCCGTACTGAGAGGTGATACTTATGTTATTTCATCTGTTTTTGCATGGTTGATGACTTTGGGAGCATGGACCGCTGCGGTCAGGATTCTGATGGAAAAGATGCTGTTTAGCGGCAAAATTCGCGAAGATCAGAAAATCCGGGAAAATATACGGAAAATCCTATTTTTCCAGAAGACTAAGGATGCCAGAAGACGGAGTGGAGATGGGCCACAAGGGGCCCACACCACCCCCTCGCATGGGCAGCCCTAGGCCGCGCCAGGAGGTGGTGTGGCCACCCTGGCCCACTCCAGCCTCTCTCCTCTGGCGTATATCATCCTACCGAAACCCTAAGACTCGGGGAGCGACCACAGAAAGATTCCGCCACCTCTACGGGGTGGAAAACACCGAGAGAGAAAGATCTCTCCGACAGACAGATTTCTGCCGGGGGAATTCCTTCCCGGAGAGGGGAGATTGTCGCCATCAACACCACCATCAAGCTGGACTTCATCGGGATCATCATCATCATCATCACCACCATCATCACCATCAGCACCCTCATCACCATCTCCATATTGCTGTAACAATTGCGTTGAATCTAGCTATAGTTCATAGGGGAAACTTTCCCGGTGTTGATTACTCTTTGTAGTTGATGCTATTGAGTGAACCATTGAATTATTGTTTATGTTCAGATTGTTATACATCATTATTCCATCTCTGATCATGATCCATATGATGTCTTGTGAGTAGTTCGTTTTGTTCTTGAGGACATGTGAGAAGTCATGTTGTTAGTAGTGGAGTTGTGTTGAGAGAGATTCAATAGATTGTTATTTAAGTTGTGGTGTGCTTCTTCTAGTGGTGTCATGTGAACGTCGACTACATGACACTTCACTTATATGGGCCTAGGGGAATGCATTGTGTATTTGGATACTAATCGTAGGGGTTGCCAGAGTGATAGAAACCTGAACCCCCGTTAGGAAACCATTGCACAAGGGACGTAAGGGTCTTAGAGTTTAAAGTTGTGATTAGGTTTCTACCTTAATTACTTTCTTGTACTTACGAATGTTTGCAAGGGGTATAATCACAAGTATGTATTAGTCTTCAATGGGGCAGTACATTACCACAGGTTCACCCACACAACACTTAGCAAGCTAAATAATATTAATCAACTATATGAAGCGAAAGCACTTGATAGTCTTCCCATGTGTCCTCGAGAACGTTTGGTCATCTTAAGTAATACAACCGGCTTGTCCTTTGCTACATAAAGGATTGGGCCACTTGTTGCATTTATTCCTACTGTCTTTATTTACTAGTACTTTGTTTACTTGCTTGATCAAAAACCCCTAAAAATCCGTTTGCTAAGTATTTGCAGAGAATTCCTGATCCATATCACTAGCCAGCACCTTCTGCTCCTCGTTGGGTTCGACACTCTTACTTATCGAAAATACTGCGATACACCCCCTATACTTGTGGGTCATCAAGACTATTTTATAGCGCCATTGTCGGGGAGTGAAGCGCTATTGGAGAGTGGAACTGGTAAACGAAACTTCTACTATGAGTATTGTTTACTTCTGTTAGTTGCTTTTTTTCGTTATGGATAATTCGCTAAGTTTCTTATTTGGTAATGCTACTACCACTGCTAAGGTAGTAGATAAGCCACCACCTGCTGAGAATGATGTTTTCAAAATACCTACAAGAATTATTGATCGTGTCATTGATAACTACTATGTTGGGGATGGAACTGTCCATCCCGGTGATCATTTGCTCTTTATACACGAATTATGCGGGTTGTTCAAGTGTGCAGGTATTACTACAGATCAAGTTAACAAAGAAGGTATTCTCATTATCACTGAAAGGAAGAGCTAGGGAATGGTATAAGCTGCTGAAGAATGGTCAAGCTCCAGAATGGGAGGAAATAGTGCCTCTCTTTTATTCAAAGTTTTATCCTCCTAGTGAGATTCATAAAGATCGGAATCAAATATACAACTTTTGGCCTCTTGATGGAGAGAGTACAGCTCAAGCTTGGGGGAGATTGAAGTTACTAATGCTCAAATGTACCATTCATGAGCTCCCCAACAATATTATTATCAATAACTTTTATGCAAGGCTCCCTCTACATGATAAAGATTTATTGGATGCTTCTTGTGCTAGATCATTCACTCGCATGGAAGAAGAAGCTAAATGGGATCTTCTGGACCGTATTCAAGATAATGCTGAAGCTTGGGAGAATGACAAAGGTAGAAAGTCAGGTATAAATTATGATTATGAATGCATTGAATCTTTTATGGGAACTTATGACTTTCAAAATATTAAAAATACTTATGGTCTAGACTCTCAAGCTATTGCTTCTTATTTTAAGGCTTTTGCTTCCTATATAGAAGTGCCTAAAAAGAAGTGGAATAAGTATCATGAACCTTATAAAGATATTACTAAGAGTGTTCCTGCAAGAAATACTGAAGTTTATACTGCTAATCATGTCTTACCTGAACCTTATATTGAGAAAATGCCTTTCCCAGTTAAGATAAGGGAACATTCTATGATAGCTAGTATGGTTAATGAAAGTATGAATAAAGTTGTTGAACCTGATAAACGGTTGATGAACCTATAATAGCAAATGTGAAAGACTTTGTCACTAAGTATGAAGAAGAGGGACACACTATCCTTTGTAAGGATACCTCTAATATTGTTTCACAAAGTAGTGTTATGAGAGCTAGTATTTCTGTGTTTTCTGTTAGAATAAGTGATCATTGATATGATGGTACTTGTGATAGCTATATTGTTAAGTTTATGCATGATACTGAAAGTTACTATGAGAGAGTGAAAAGTGTTCGTATGCATCTCAATAATATCAAGTTTCCTCGTTTCATGCTGAAAGTTTTTATGTTGCACTTCTTTTTTCTTCTTATGCAAGTTGCCTCTGGTTTCAACAACTTGTTTGTCTACAAAATTCCCTTGCATAGGAAGTGGGTTAGACTTAAATGTGTGTATTTTTGCTTCTTAATGCTCTCTTTCACTTCAATTCATATTCCTATGTGAGCATCTTCAAAATTATAATGCACATCTTAATGGCTTTAAAGAAAGAGCTTTTTGGGAGACAACCCAATTTGTTTTTGCTTTCAGTTTGTTTTTGTTTCTTTGAGTCTTGGAAGTTATTACTTCGGTAATAACTGCTCCTTATCCGTTTTGTTTGGTTTTTGTGTCAAGATCAACCTCTAATGAGAGAGAAGTAATATTTGGGGAAGTTGCTGTCCCAAAACAGATTTTTGTGCTTCACCGTAAAAAATCGTGAGAGATTTATGTATGTCGGATTGAGCTGTAATTTTTTGTGCTTCTTCCCCAGGTTGTTATTTAACTTTCGTTAGTTTTGCACCTTTTGATTTGAGCAACAGAAGATTTTCGAAAAAATTGATCTTTACCTGCTGGTCTGTTTTGACAGATTTAGCCACTCTTGCATTTGCTTCTTTATTCGATTTCCTTTTTGAATTCTTTTTGGGTTTTCAGAAGGAGTTGCTACATTTTCTTATGTTTGGATGGTTTTCAGTTGAAGTTGAACTCAAAAGGTTTTATCACTTCACTTATACTAATGTTGCTAATGAGAATTGTGTGGAGTTTTGTGTGAAAGAAATTTCCAGGAAGTGGAGATAATGGTGTAATAAGGAAGAGAAGGGTTTTATGACTCAAGTAATAAGTGTATGAAGATGAAGATATTGATGTTATTCAAGTGGTGACTCCGAAAGAATCTACTAGATACCAAATTCAGAGACCTGTAGAGTCCATTTTCAAATAGGTAACAGTTCTGGTAAGAAAAGTTCCGCGAAAATACTATCCAACTATATTTTTGCAGTATTCAGTCAATAAGGAAAGCTACGAAGCGAAAAAGGGATGGAAACGGAGCCAGGGTGGCTCACACGACCCTATGGCGCGGGCCCTCCCCTGGCCGCGCCACCAGGTGGTGAGGCCACCCCAGACTCCATCTCCAACCCGTTTTCACCCAGTACCTTCCTCTTGTTATGAAACTTCGTAATATATAACCCCCCGGATCTTCCGTGGTTCGTATATCATGTTTTCGTCGTGTTTTGTTTTGATCTGTTTCAGCCAGATAGGATCCCAGATTTGTAGCCACAATGTCTTCCACCGGATCAGCCGAGGGAGATTCCTTAGAAGACATCATCAACCCATACATGAGAGAGTTGAAGATTCATCCCAAGGAGTTGTTGCTCGAAGGTGGGGAGGTCCGAATTAAAGAGGTTCAAGGACCTAAAAGTGAAGGAAGTCTGGAGGACAGGATGGAAGCACTGGAGCAAGAAGTCTTTAGGTACAAGAAGATGGCAGAGCGCGAAGTGGATATCATCCATAAGATTTGTTCCGAACTCATCACCGAGCACCAAAAGGAGACTGCTGAACTCAAAGACGAAGTCCTCTCACTCTGCCAAACAACCAACAAACTGCAAGCACAGTTCTAGGACGTTCAAAATCAAAACTGTGAGTATGAAGCTAGATTTAAACGCATAAGTGTTGCTGCAAGTTTCAGGATGTTGGAAACCACGATGTTCTTTGTTGATGGGAAGCCTTTACTCTGGAAGACGGACAAAGATGATAAGATACCACCACCACCAAAGAAGTAATTCGTCATCAGGTTTGGCATCCCCTTGGTTTGTTCCAAGCTTGGGGGAGTGTCGCGGTATCACATCACTATCTTCTATCTTTGTACCTTATTAGTAGAGGCATATCATGAATAGAGGAATTATTATGTAGTATGGTTTGCATTATGGAAGTGTCCCCTCTCTCGTTAGATATGTATCCCTTGGTGTGAGTTGCCGTTATGGAATATTAATGAGAAGTTCTATCATTTACTCTTTTGCATAGCTTATATTAGTTTTCAATTCGTGGTTATATGATTGATCTTGTTGTTAGTATTGGTATCACTTTGGGATCATTGAGTTAATTCAGTTGGTTTTGGCAAACCTGGCTCGGTTAGTAGCACACTATTTTTGAGAGTTGAATGAAAAGATAGAAGTACTTTAGAGAAAAATAATTTCATCATCTTTCTTTCTTGATTTGCTCATAAGTCTAGCATTCTCTAGTTAAGATCTTTTGTGCTTCCAAGGAAGATTGCATGTTTGTCTTCATCACTTGTATGTTTGTTTGTTTCCTTCAACTCTTATACTTGCTACCCAGCCTTGCTAGCCAAAAATCTGTACTGAGAGGGTATTCTTCTCGTGCATCCACCTCTTTAAAACCAAAACCTTTGCCATTTGTGTCCACCATACCTACCTAGTAGCATTATTGCCATTCCAAGTAAATTCTTGTTTTATCTACCTCCCAAATTAAACTTGCTATGTGAAAATTAGTGATTAAAGCTCTCATGAACTTGATGGCACACTTTACCTTCTTGCATTTAATAAACTTGAACCATTGGGTCCTTGTTTGTTGCGTATATGCTTGCGCTTTATGAGTTGAAGTTAGCATAACCATGTATCATGGGGACCGCTTTCAACACTTCATTTGGTACTTTGTACCTAGTTGATATCATGTTCTTTTGCTTATGGATCCCGGCGGTGTGAAATAAAAGTGGAACTTGTAAGATCATGGAGTTTATATGTGTGTTAGAGAAACGCCTGGGCCGCTAGCCTAAGCCATGGCTAATCATGGTGGAAACTTACAGCATAACTGTAGTGAGCATTCTATGAAGCATCCTCAATAAAAACCTATGCAAATAGCAAATAAAAAGATCGCTGAGATGCTCACTGTCTGCTTGCCTTGTCATTTTGATTATGGGATAGCTTCTGTGTCATGTGCAAGGGGTACCCCGTTGGCGGTTCTTAATGATACACATGTATTTACAATGACAAGAGCTTGCTCGTGACTGAAGTTGAGTAGCATGAGGTTCAGTACTCATAAGTAAGGGGCATGGGACTTCAATTTATAACTTGTCAAGCATATCCTCTTAGTTGTGTCACTTTAACCTTAATCACCAAAAGATGCCTATGATAGGGGCAATGAGAGCTGAAAGCTAGTAAGTATCATAAATTTTGGAAGCTCTTTATGAGACTTGCAATCCCTGCTTCCCTCTGCGAAGGGCCTTTCTTTTACTTTGTAGTTGAGTCAGTAAACCTACTCCCTTCTATCTCAACAAGTATTTTGAGTTGTTGTGTTTCTTTCATTCATATGATGATTTATTCGATCATGTTTCTTATGTTCCTTGTTTTGCACATTGCTCTTATCTTGGTGTTTACTACTTTGAAAGCTATCACTGAAAACTAGTTATTTGTGAACTCCAGCAAATTATCAACTATTCTTTGACCAAGAGCTAAGTTTGCCATTACCAATTATGATTCACTTTATGTATCTTTATTGTGTTTCCTTTACTTATTGCAAGTTAAGTTATATAATAGTGAGTTGTCTTCTATTATGATCTATGTATTGATGAATGTGATGCTTCTTGTCCGTATTCTTTTATCGACTCTTCACTCATAAACCTGAGGCCATGTTTATTGAGCTCAGTTTCACTTGGGGACAAGCGAAGTCTAAGCTTGGGGGGAGTTGATACGTCCATTTTGCACCACTATTCTATGTCATAATTCACTGTTATTCATTGATATATTTCGTATTGAGAGGTGATACTTATGTTATTTCATCTGTTTTTGCATGGTTGATGACTTTTGGAGCATGGACCGCTGCAGTCAGGATTCTGATGGAAAAGGTGCTGTTTAGAGGCAAAATTCGCGAAGATCAGAAAATCCGGGAAAATATACGAAAAATCCTATTTTTCCAGAAGACTAAGGATGCCAGAAGACGGAGTGAAGATGGGCCACAGGGGGCCCACACCACCCCCTGGCGCGGGCATCCCTAGGCAGCGCCAGGAGGTGGTGTGGCCACCCTGGCCCAGTCTAGCCTCTCTCCTCTGGCATATATCATCCTACCGAAACCCTAATACTCAGGGAGCGACCACAGAAAGATTCCGTCGCCTCTGCGGGGCAGAAAACACCGAGAGAGAAAGATCTCTCCGGCAGACAGAGTTCTGCTAGGGGAATTCCTTCCCGGAGAGGGGAGATCGTCGCCATCAACACCACCATCAAGCTAGACTTCATCAGAAACATCATCATCATCACCACCATCATCACCATCAGCACCCTCATCACCATCTCCATATTGCTGTAACAATTGCGTTGAATCTTGCTATAGTTCATAGGGGAAACTTTCCCGGTGTTGATTACTCTTTGTAGTTGATGCTATTGAGTGAACCATTGAATTATTGTTTATGTTCAGATTGTTATACATCATTATTCCATCTCTGATCAGGATCCATATGATGTCTTGTGAGTAGTTCGTTTTGTTCTTGAGGACATGGGAGAAGTCATGTTGTTAGTAGTGGAGTTGTGTTGAGAGAGATTCAATAGATTGTTATTTAAGTTGTGGTGTACTTCTTCTAGTGGTGTCATGTGAACGTCGACTACATGACACTTCACCTATATGGGCCTAGGGGAATGCATTGTGTATTTGGCTACTAATCGTAGGGGTTGCCGGAGTGATAGAAACCTGAACCTCCGTTAGGAAACCATTGCACAAGGGACGTAAGGGTCTTAGAGTTTAAAGTTGTGGTTAGGTTTCTACCTTAATTACTTTCTT
Organism: Avena insularis; assembly: GCA_023614405.1. Classification (NCBI taxonomy): domain Eukaryota; kingdom Viridiplantae; phylum Streptophyta; class Magnoliopsida; order Poales; family Poaceae; genus Avena; species Avena insularis. Next base: position 33,534,740 of record CM042696.1, on the reverse strand, counting down.
ATACTTACGGATGTTTGCAAGGGGTATAATCATAAGTATGTATTAGTCTTGGATGGGGCGGTACATTAGCACAGGTTCACCCACACAACACTTAGCAAGCTAAAGAAGATTAATCAACTATATGAAGCGAAAGCACTTGACAGTCTTCCCATGTGTCCTCGAGAACGTTTGGTCATCTTAAGTAATACAACCGGCTTGTCCTTTCCTGCATAAAGGATTGGGCCACTTGCTGCATTTATTCCTACTGTCTTTTTTTTACTCGTACTTTGTTTACTTGCTTTATCAAAACCCCTAAAAATCTGTTTGCTAAGTATTTGCATAGAATTCATGATCCATACCACTAGCCAGCACCTTCTGCTCCTCGTTGGGTTCGACACTCTTACTTATCGAAAATACTGCGATACACCCCCTATACTTGTGGGTCATCACAACTCCAAGAGTTAGTATTTATGCTCGATAGTGGGTTCATGCCTCTGGTAATCTGGGGAAGTGACAGAAATCTCTAAGGTACTAGATGTGTTGTTGCTACTAGGGAGAAAACAACAATCCTTTGTTCATAGAACAATCGCATTGTTTACATTACACGCAATTCGTAAAGCAATAATCTGTTGCTTGCAACTTAATACTGGAGGGGGTTCGGATGATAACCTGAAGGTGGATTCTTAGTCATAGAGGCAGTTGTATGGCGGTCTATGTATAATGTTGTAATGCCCAATCGAATCTCAAAGGAGTCAAGATGATTAGTATATGCATGTATTGCTTTCTCGATGTTTGTCAATTGCCCCGCTGTAATTTGTTCACCCAGCATGTTATATATCTTAAGAAGAGCCACCTATAGTGAACTATGGATCCCGGTTCCTTCTTTTACATTCAACCTATAAACTGTTTACTACTTTGTGTTTACTTTCTGCAAACTATTACTTCCTTCCATTCGATACATTTAATCCTTTGTTTTCAGCAAAACCGGTGAGATTGACAACCTCATCACAAGTTAGGGACAGAGTTCTGTGGTTGTGTTGTGCAGGTCTCCACGTTCTTCTTGGCACCGATAGTGCCTCGCCATCGTTCAACTAGCAACACCTTTGGGTTGTTTCCTTGCTCCTACTGGATTGATAACCTTGGTTTCATACTGAGGGAAAAGTTGTTGTTGTGCTCATCATACCTTCCTCTTGGGGTTTCCCAATGAGCTCGATATATTTTGGGCCATCAAGCATATTTTCTGGCGCCGTTGCCGGGGAACGGAGTAGAAGAAGCTCCCACGTCAACCACGCGCCATCAAAAATATTTTCTGGCGCCGTTGCCGGGGAGTCAAGGACATCTTCACAAGGGGAGTCCCTCATAACCAATCTCTTTACTTTTTTTTCTTAGTTTCTTTTTGATTTGTTTGCTTGTTTCTTTATCAAAAACACACAAAATTTTTAGTTTTACTAGTTTGCTTTCTTATTTGAAAACACAAAAAAATGACTGCTCTTGAAAACACTAAGTTGTGTGACTTCACTAGCACCAACAACAATGATTTTATGAGCACACCTATTGCTCCACCTGTGCCTGAAGATACTTTGTTTGAGATAACACCTGATTTGCTCAATATTGTTATGAGAGAACAATTTTCTGGTATTAGTAATGAAGATGCTGCTGCCCATCTAAATAACTTTGTTGAACTTTGTGAGATGCAAAAACATAGGGATGTAGATGGTGATATTATTAAGCTGAAATTATTTCCTTTCTCTTTGAGAGGAAAAGCTAAAGAATGGTTGAATTCCTTAACTAGGAATAGTATTGATTCTTGGACTAAGTGCAAAGTTCATTGGAAAATACTATCCTCCTACTAAGATTATATCTATGAGAAGTGAAATAATGAAGTTTAAATAATCTGATAATGAGCATGTTGCTCAAGCTTGGGAAAGAATGAAATCTTTGTTAAGAATTGTCCCACTCATGGATTGACTGCTTGGATGATCATCCAAACTTTTTATGCAGAATTGAACTATTCTTCAAGGAACCTATTGGACTCTGCTGCTGGAGGTACCTTTACAACTATCACTTTGGGTGCTACAACAAAACTTCTGGACAATATGATGGTTAATTATTCTGAATGGCATACTGAGAGAGCTCCACAAGGTAGGAAGGTAAATTCTGTTGAGGAAACCTCCTCCTTGAGTGATAAGATTGATATTATTATGTCTATGCTTGTGAATGGGAAAGCCCATATTGATCCAAATAATGTTCCTTTAGCCTCTTTGGTTGCTCAAGAAGAGCAAGTTGATGTGAACTTCATAAGAAATAACAATTTTGACAATAATGCTTATAGGAATAATTTTGGTAACAATAATTATAAGCCATATCCTCCCAACAATGGTAATGCTTATGGAAATTGCTACAACAATAATAGGAGTGCTCCCTCTGAACTTGAAGTTATGCTTAAATACTTTATTAGTAAACAAACTGCTTTCGATAAAACTATTGAGAAAAAACTCTCTAACGTTGAACGAAATATAGCATCTTTGGCTGATGCTTAATCTTCTTTGAATAAAATGGTGGCTAAACGTGAAACTAATGATAATCCCTTTGCAGCTACTAATGCTATACAAGTAAGAATTGATGATAATGTTAGACTATTAGCTGAATTACATGCTAAGTGCGAAAGAGAAGATGAAATTGCTACAAACATTAGTGTTTCTACTATTACCACCACTAGTGTTGAGGCTAGTAATATTTCTACTAATTTAGATGATAATTTTGATTTTGATCTTGATGGTTGCAATATCTCTGAAGTTATTAAGTTCCTACAAAAGCTTGCTAAAAGTCCTAATGCTAGTGCTATGAACATGGCCTTTACAAAACACATTACGGATGCTCTCATAAAGATTAAAGAAGAAAAGATGAAACATAAAGCTTCTATTCCTAAAAAAAGATGGTTGGGAACCCATCATTAATATGAAAGTGAATGACTTTGATTTCAAAGCTTTATGTGATCTTGATAGTAGTGTTTCTATTATGCCTAGAAGGATTTATGATATGCTTGATTTGCCTCCACTTGAAGATTGTTATTTGAATGTCCCACTTGATGATAATGCTAAAAAGAAACTCATGGGGAGTCTTAATGATGTTCTTATTATGGTTAACAATGCATGTGTCCCTGTTGATTTCTATGTTTTGGATGTTGAATGTAATGCTTCTTGTCCTATTACTTTGGGAAGACCTTTTCTTAGAACTATTGGTGCCATTATTGATATGAAAGAAGGCACCATTAAATATCAACTCCCACTCAAGAAAGGTATAGAACACTTACCTAATAAGAGAGAGAAGATTTCTTTTGCCTCTCCTATGAAAACAAAATTTGGTTTTAATGCTTCTTCATTCGAGAACACTTGATCCTTTTTCTTACTTCTTATGCCTAACTTAAAGGCGTTAAAGAAAAGTACTTATTGGGAGATAACCCAAAAGTTTTAGATGAGTCTTGGAAGTTATTACTTCAGTAATAACCGCTCCTTATATTTTTTATTTGCTTTTTGTGCCAAGAGTATCCTCTAATGAGAGAGAAGTAATGATTGGAAAAGTTGCTGTCCCGAAACAGATTTTTGTGCTTCACCGTAAAAATTTGTGTAAAATCTCTGAACATCTTTTTGAGGCGTGAATTTTTGTGCTTCTGCCCCAGGTTGTTATCTAACTTTCGTTATTTCAACACTTTTTGATTTGAGCAACAGAAGGTCTTCTAAAAAATTTGTCTCTATCTGCTGGTCTGTTTTGACAGATTTCTGCTATTTTCTGCATTTGCTTCTTGTTGGTTCCTTTTTGAGTTGTTTTGGGGAATTGAGCTTTTTGATGAAAGTTCTTCAGTAGCTAGTGTTCTAATGGAATTTTATTGGTGTTAGAACTGAACCTTAAGACTTATTATCTTGAGTGCACTAATGTTGCTAATAAAGATTGTGTGAAGTTTTGTATGAAGAAAAATTTCAGGTGTATGGAAGGAATGAGTAATGAGATTAAGGATGGACTAAAGCTCAAGATTAGGGATGCCACGCGTGTCACCCCAAGAAATATCCAAGAAGTACAAGCGTCAAAGCTTGGGGATGCCCAAGGCATCTGATACATTGCAAATGTATCTATAATTTTTGATGTTCCATGCTTGCTTTTATCCACTTTCTTGTGTTTTGTTCCAACTTTGGAATAATTTTCATATGATTTCTTGGACTAACTTTATAACAAGAGCCACAGTGTCAGCTGCCTGTTTTCTGCTATTTTTGGTTCTAGGAAAGTCAGAAAATGAATATTCTCGAAATTGGACGGGACAAAAGCCAAAGTGCCTATTTTTCCAAAAGGGATCAAGTGCCAGAATACGAGTCGGAGAAGGGCATGGGGGCACCACACCAACTGGCCGCGCGGCCAGGCCTAGCCCGCGCCAGGGCATGGTGTGGCCGCTCCCGACACCCCCTCGGCCTCTCCTTCCGCCTATATATTACCCTCGGGACGAAAACCCTAAGTACCCGATCAGAAATCCAGGGAAGAGTCTGTAGCCACCGTCATCTCCATCCCTAGATCGAGAGGGATCTGAAGCTCTTCCCGGCACCCTGTCGGAGAGGGGAATTCACCCTGGAGGCCTTCTTCATCACCATGCAAGCCTACGGTGTGATGTGTGAGTAGTTCATCCTTGGACTACGGATCCATGTAGTAGCTAGATGGCTGGTTCTCCTCCTTTGTGCTTTCATGTTTAGATCTTGTGAGCTCCGTTCATGATCAAGATCATCTATTTATAATTCATACATGTTGTGTTTGTGGGGATCCGATGGATATTGAGATGCTATTTCAGATTGATTATTGATTCTATCATGTCTTTGTTATTTGTGATCTTGCATGCTTTCCATTGTTAGTAGCTATCTTGGCCAAGTAGATGCTAGCAACTCCAAGAGTTAGTATTTATGCTCGATAGTGGGTTCATGCCTCGTAACTGGGAAGTGACAGAAACCTCTAAGGTACTAGATGTGTTGTTGCTACTAGGGAGAAAACAACAATCCTTTGTTCATAGAACAATCGTATTGTTTACTTTACACACAGTTCGTAAAGCAATAATTTGTTGCTTGCAACTTAATACGGGAGGGGGTTCGGATGATAGCCTGAAGGTGAATTATTAGTCATAGATGCAGTTGGATGGCGGTCTATGTATTATGTTGTAATGCCCAATCAAGTCTCAAAGGAGTCAAGATGATTAGTATATGCATGTATTGCTTTCTCGGTGTTTGTCAATTGCCCCGCTGTAATTTGTTCACCCATGTTATCTATCTAAGGAGAGCCACCTCTAGTGAACTATGGATCCAGTCCTTTTCTTTACATACAATCTACAACTGTTTACTTCTCGTGTTTACTTTACGCAAACTTTTACTTCTTTCCATTCGATCGTTTAATCCTTTGTTTTCCATAAAACACGGTGAGATTGACAACCTCATCGCAAGTTGGGGACAAAGTTACGTGGTTGTGTTGTGCAGGTCTCACGTAGCTACTACCACCGTAGTGCATACAAAGCTCAGCTAGTAACGCCTTTGGGGTGTTTCCTTGCTCCTACTGGTTTGATTAAACCTTGGTTTCATAACTGAGCGAAAACTTGCTTCTGTGCTCATCATACCTTCCCTCTTGGGGTTCCCAACAAGCTCTACATCGAACGACGAGCACATCAAGATCTTTTCTGGCGTCGTTGCCGGGGAGTCAAGAACATCTTCACAAGGGGAGTCCCTCATAACCAATCTCTTTACTTTGTTGTTTTTGTTTTGCTTAGTTTCTTTTTGCTTTGTTTGCTTGTTTTGTTCTTCAAAAAACACAAAAAAATTAGTTTTACAAGTTTTCTTTCTTATTTGAAAACCCAAAAAAAATGACTACTCTTGAAAACACTAAGTTGTGTGACTTCACTAGCACCAACAACAATGATTTTATGAGCACACCTATTGCTCCACCTGTGGCTGAAAATACTTTCTTTGAGATAAAACCTGCTTTGCTCAATCTTGTTATGAGAGAACAATTTTCTGGTATTGGTAATGAAGATGCTGCTTCCCATCTAAATAACTTTGTTGAACTTTGTGAGATGCAAAAGCATAGGGATATATATGGTGATATTATTAAGCTGAAATTGTTTCCTTTCTCTTTGAGAGGAAAAGCTAAAGAGTGGTTGAATTCCTTAACTAGGAATAGTATTGATTCTTGGACTAAGTGCAAAGATGCTTTTATTGGAAAATACTATCCTCCTACTAAGATTATATACATGAGAAGTGAAATAATGAAGTTTAAACAACTTGATAAGGAGCATGTTGCTCAAGCTTGGGAAAGAATGAAATCTTTGGTAAAGAATTGTCCCACTCATGAATTGACTGCTTGGATGATCATCCAAACTTTTTATGCAGGATTGAACTATTCTTCAAGGAACCTATTGGATTCTGCTCCTGGAGGTACCTTTATGACCATCACTTTGGGTGCTGCCACAAAACTTCTGGACAATATGATGGTTAATTATTCTGAATGGCATACTGAGAGAGCTCCACAAGGTAGGAAGGTAAATTTTGTTGAGGAAACCTCCTCCTTGAGTGGTAAGATTGATATTATTATGTCTATGCTTGTTAATGGGAAAGCCCATATTGATCCAAATAATGTTCCTTTAGCTTCTTTGGTTGCTCAAGAAGAGCAAGTTGATGTGAACTTCATAAGAAATAACAATTTTGGCAGCAATGCTTATGGTAGCAATGCTTATAGGAACAATTTTGGTAGCAAAAATTATAAGCCATATCCTCCCAGCAATGGTAATGCTTATGGAATTTCTTACAACAATAATAAGAGTGCTCCCTCTGAACTTTAAGTTATGCTTAAAGAGTTTATTAGTAAACAAACTGCTTTCAATAAAACTATTGAGAAAAAACTCTCTAATGCTGAAAGAAATATAGCATCTTCGGCTGAAACTCTATCTTCTTTGAATAAAATGGCTGCTAAACCTGAAACTAATGATAATCCCTTTGCATCTACTAATGCCATACAAGTAAGAATTGATGAAAATGTTAGACTATTAGCTGAGTTGCATGCTAAGCGGGAAAGAGAAGATGAAATTGCTAGAAACATTAGTGTTTCTACTATCACCACCACTAGTGTTGAGGCTAGTAATAGTTCTACTACTTTAGATGATAAAGCTGATTTTGATCTTGATGGTTGCAACATCTCTGAAGTTATTAAGTTCCTACAAAAGCTTGCTAAAAGTCCTAATGCTATTGCTATGAACATGGCCTTTACAAAACACATTACCGATGCTCTCATAAAGATTAAGGAAGAAAAGATGAAACATAAAGCTTCTATTCCTATAAAACAAGAGGATGGTTGGGAACCCATCATTAATATGAAAGTGAATGACTTTGATTTCAAAGCTTTATGTGATCTTGATAGTAGTGTTTCTATTATGCCTAGAAGGATTTATGATATGCTTGATTTGCCTCGTCTTGAAGATTGTTATTTGAATGTCCCACTTGATGATAATGCTAAAAAGAAACTCATGGGGAGTCTTAATGATGTTCTTATTATGGTTAACGATGCCTATGTCCCCGTTGATTTCTATGTTTTGGATGTTGAATACAATGCTTCTTGTCCTATTACTTTGGGAAGACCTTTTCTTAGAACTGTTGGTGCCATCATTGATATGAAAGAAGGCACCATTAAATATCAACTCCCAGTCAATAAAGGTATATAACAATTCCCTAAAAAGAGAGAAAATATTTCTTTTGATTCTCCTATGAAAACAAAATTTGGTCTTAATGCTTCTTCATTTGAGAACACTTGATTCTTTCTTTGCTTATTATGCCTAACTTAAAGGCGTTAAAGAAAAGTACTTATTGGGAGATAACCCAAAAGTTTTAGATGAGTCTTGGAAGTTATTACTTCAGTAATAACCTCTCCTTATCCTTTTTATTTGCTTTTTGTGCCAAGAGTAACCTCTAATGAGAGTGAAGTAATGATTGGAAAAGTTGTTGTCCCGAAACAGATTTTTGTGCTTCACCGTAAAACTTCGTGAGAGATCTCTGTATGTTGGATTGAGCTGTAAATTTTTGTGATTCTGCCCCAGGTTGTTATCTAACTTTCGTTAGTTCAACAATTTTTGATTTGAGCAACTGAAGGTCTTCGAAAAAATTCGTCTTTACCTGCCGGTCTGTTTTGACAGATTTCTGCCATTTTCTGCATTTGCTTCTTGTGGGTTCCTTTTTGAGTTCTTTTGGGGAATTGAACTTTTTGAAGGAAGTGCTACAGTAGATAGTGCTCTAATGGAAGTTTATTTGGTGTTAGAACTGAACCTTCAGACTTATTTATCTTAAGTGCACTAATGTTGCTAATAAAGATTGTGTAAAGTTTTGTATGAAGGAAAATTTTCAGGTGTATGGAAGGAATGAGCAATGAGATGAAGGATGGACTAAAGCTCAAGCTTGGGGGTTCCACGTGTGTCACCCCAAGAAATATCCAAGAAGTACAAGCATCAAATCTTGGGGATGCCTTGGACATCCCCTTCTTCATCAATAAAAATTCCAGGTTTCTTCCAAACGCTTCATTTTTATTGTTTCATGCACAGTTGTGTTGTTCTTGGAGCGTCTTATTTTTCGTTTTTGTTTTGGTTTTTAGTTTGCTTAGTTTTCTGAATAAATTGGTTGGACCCCCTCTTTCGTACATTGGTTTGTAATTGGTTTGGTTTGGTTTGGAAAAGAGTAGGAAAGTTCATACTTATGTGGTAAAAAGAGCTTGTTTTTTACTGTGGCCTGTGCTTTGTCATGCCATGCTTGATATTGTTTTGGCTTTATGCTTAGTATTCTTAGTTGTATCATGACTTGTTATAAACAATTGAGATTGCTTAATGTGCCTTGGATGAATCATGCGTTGTTTTAGCATATTAAAGCATAGTATAGTGGTATTCTCCTTTGATGCTTTATTTGGGTTGACTTGGCACATGCTCACACCATGTTATGACTGTCTCAAGTCACCATAGCCATTATGATCCTTTAGTTTTCAACTTGTAGTATCACTTTATGCTTTGATCAATGATGTTTTGTCGCTCTGTATGATTATGGCCATTATTGCATTCTTAGTTTGTCGCTCCCAGTCTTTTGCTAGCCTCCACAACCAAGTATGAGTTCCACTCATGCATCCAACTCCCTAAACCAATTTATTCCAAAGAGTCCACCATACCTACCTACTAGCTTATGCTATTCCAAGTATATTCATGCTTTTGTTTACCTTCCAAATTAAACTTGTTATGAAAAAACTAGTGATTAAAGCTCTCACGAACTTGATGGCACACTTTACTTTACTTGCCCTTAATAAAATTGAACCATTGTGTCGTCTATGTTGTATATGCTTGCACTTATTTGTTGGGAATTAGCAGAACCATGCTTTCATGGGGAACGCTTTCAACATTGCACTTGGTACTTGTACCTAGTTGATATCATGATCTTTTGTATATGGATGTCGTCGGTGTGAAATGAAAGGGGAGCATGAAAGTCCATGGAGTTATGTATATGTGTTAGAGAAACGCCTGGGCCGCTGGTCTAATCCATGCTGACATGGTGGAAACCTGTAGCGTAACCATAATGAGCTGTCTATGAAGCATTCTTCTTATAAAAAAAGAGTCCTATATTAAGAAAAAAAGAGAAAAGAAAAAAGAAAAAAAGAGATACTATGAAAAGAGGAAAGAGAGAAAAAAGCACCATATTCCCATGGTAAATAAGAAGAATGCTGAGATGCTCGTTGTCTGCTTGCCTTGTCATTTTGATATGGGGATTCTTCCGTATCATCGGGCAAGGGGTACCCCGTTGGTGGTTCTCAATGATACACATGTACTTACAATGACAAGAACTTACCGGTGACGAAACTTGAGTAGCATGAGGAGCGGCCCTTGTATACAAGGGACATGAGATTTCTGACTTATACTTCGTCAAGCATGTACACCATAGTTTGTTCACTTTAACATTAATCACTTCAAGATGCTTATGATAGGGGCAATGAGAGCTGAAAGCTATAAGTACCATAATTTTTGGAAGCTCTTTATGAGACTTGAATCCCTACTTCCTTTTACAAAGGCCTTTCTTCCGCCATTATATTGAGTCTCCACCTTCTACGTTTATGCACCTACTTTGAGAGCTTAGTGGCCATTCTTAGTTCTATGTGCATTGTCCCAAGACTAGTTGATTGATGCATAACTTGATATTGCTTGTTTTAAACTATTGTATCTAGTCACTCTTATGAACTTTGAAGGTGTCCTATGCATGCATATTTGCTACTCTATTGAGGGACAAGCTGAATACTGTTATGCCATGCTTTCTTTATGTGAAACAAACAAATGTCTTGCAAAGCATTTTATTTATGAATCTTTTGTTTGTGCCTTTTCATGTTGCATCATAGTTTCTTTGCTTATTGCTAGAACTTTGTCTTGTTATGATTGAAGTACTATGATCCCAGCTTTGAATGTTTTGCAAATACTTTGATCAAGCCTTTGATGGTGCATGTCACCTCAAAAATTATTCTTTCTTTTTATCATTTACCTACTCGAGGACGAGTAGGAGTTAAGCTTGGGGATGTTGATACAGTGCAAATGTATCTATAATTTTTGATGTTCCATGCTTGGTTTTATCTACTTTCTTGTGTTTTGTTCCAACTTTGGAGTACTTTTCACATGATTTCTTGGACTAACCTATTAACAAGAGCCACAGTGCCAGCTGCCTGTTTTCTGCTGTTTTTGGTTTTAGGAAGTCAGAAAATGAATATTCTCGGAATTGGACAGGACAAAAGCCAAAGTTACTATTTTCCTGGAAGACCCACGAAGCCAGAAGGAGAGTCGGAGAGGGGCCACAGGGTGGCCACACCACCCCTAGGCGCGGGAAACCCTAGGCCACGGCAGGGCATGTTGTGGGCCCCCTGGCTGGCCACCGACCTTGCCTCTCTCGCCTATAAGAGCCTCCCGATGCATAAACCCTAAATCATCAAGCCTCTAGCCACGAAAAGTTCCACAGCGCCGCCGCCACCGAAAAGGATATTCGGGAGAAGTCTAGTTAGGCAATCTTCAAGCGGACGGAAGTGCCCTGAGCCATCTCCATCGATCTCCACTGCCATCTCCATCACCATTGTTGCTTCCCATGATGAGGAGGGAGTAGTTCTCTCTCGAGGCTAAGGGTTCTACCGGTAGCTATGTGTTCATCTCTCTCTATGCATGATCTTATTGAGATCATGAGCTTGTAATCTATAGATCTACCTTGCTACTCAAGTGCTTTAATAGATCTCTGCTCTCCCCATGTGTGTGAAAGTGACAGCGTGCACACCATGGTGGCACTTAGGCTAGAGATTGCAAATACTTGTTATGAGTTATATTTAGAGTTGGATGTCTTTATGAAATTGTGGTGTTTGTTGGACTCATCTAGTACTCAAGGTGACAGTGTGGGGTTTCTAGATGGGAAAGATGAACTTTGAGGTGTGCTGTTATAACCCTACCATCGATTAGAGTGTCCAACCAGAGAGTAGTTAAGAGTAGTATCATGAAGAGAATATATTTATATGAGAGTGTTCACTAGTGAAAGTATGATCCCCAGGCCTTGTTTCTAAGCATTGAAACACCGTTTGCTATTAGATCTGTTACATGTTTGCTTGCTTCCTTCTTTATTTCAGTTTGCCTTTTGTCTTTTCCACGCCATCAAAGTATTTTCTATCACCATTACCACTTATAATTATCCATACCACTTGTATTTCACTATCTCTTCGCCGAACTAGTGCACCTATACACCTGACAAGTGCATTGGGTGTGTTGGGGACACAAGAGACTTCTTGTATCTTGATTGCAGGGTTGCTTGAGAGGGAATATCTTTGACCACTTCCTCCCTGAGTTCGATAAACCTTGGGTTATCCACTTAAGGGAAAACTTGCTGTTGTCCTACAAACCTCTGCACTTGGAGGCCCAACAACTGTCTACAAGAATAGAAGTGCGTAGACATCAGGGTTCCCCAACGAGCTCGATATATTTTGGGCCATCACCAGGCCTGGCCCGCGCCAGGGGGTGGTCTGGCTGCCCCAGGAAGCCCCTCGGCCTCTCCTTCCACCTATATTGCCTCTGATACAGAAACCCTAAGGACCCGATCAAAATTCCACGAAAGAGTCTGTAGCCGTCGTCATGTCCATCCCTAGATCGGGAGGGATCTGAAGCTCTTCCCGGCACCCTGCCGGAGAGGGGAATTCACCCTGGAGGCCTCTTTATCACCATGCAAGCCTCCAGTGTGATGCGTGAGTAGTTCATCTCTGGACTACGGGTCCATGTAGTAGCTAGATGGCTGGTTCTCCTCCTTTGTGCTTTCATGTTTAGATCTTATGAGATCCGTTCATGATCAAGATCATCTATTTATAATTCTGCAATGTTGTGTTTGCGGGGATCCGATGGATATTGAGATGTTATTTCAGATTGATTATTGATTCTATCATGTCATTGTTATTTGTGATCTTGCATGCTTTCCGTTGTTAGTAGCTATCTTGGCCAAGTAGATGCTAGCAACTCCAAGAGTTAGTATTTATGGTCGATAGTGGGTTCATGCCTCGTAACTGGGAAGTGAGAAATCTCTAAGGTACTAGATGTGCTGTTGCTACTAGGGAGAAAACAACAATCCTTTGTTCATAGAACAATCGTATTGTTTACTTTACACGCAATTCGTAATGCAATTATCCGTTGCTTGCAACTTAATACTAGAGGGGGTTTGGATGATAACCTGAAGGTGGATTATTAGTCATAGAGGCAGTTGGATGGCGGTCTATGTATAATGTTGTAATGCCCAATCGAATCTCAAAGGAGTCAAGATGATTAGTATATGCTTGTATGCTTTCTCGATGTTTGTCAATTGCCCTGCTGTAATTTGTTCATCCAGCATGTTATCTATCTTAAGGAGAGCCACCTCTAGTGAACTATGGACCCCGGTCCTTTCTTTTACTTTCAATCTACAATCAACTGTTTACTGCTTTGTGTTTAAATTCTGCAAACTATTACTTTCTTCCATTCGATATGTTTAATCTTTTGTTTTCAGCAAAACCTGTGAGATTGACAACCTCATCGCAAGTTGGGGACAGAGTTCTGTGGTTGTGTTGTGACGGTCTCCACGTTGTTGCTGGCACCGGCAGTGCGCCCTGCCAATGTTCAGCTAGCAACACCTTTGGGGTGTTTCCTTGCTCCTACTGGTTCGATTAAACCATGGTTTCGTACTGAGGGAAAACTTGTTGCTGTGCTCATCATACCTTCCTCTTGGGGTTCCCCAACGAGCTCGATATATTTTGGGCCACCACCTCTCAAAAGTGAAAAAAAAGGAGAAGGTTTTCGAAGATTTTTCCTTGTTGTTTGACTTGTAGGATACCCATAATAAGAGGGGTTGCTCAATGGGAGGTACAGGTGAAGCCAAATCACGTACAGAAACCAAAATGCATCCACCAAACCTTTCTATGCAACGATGGAGAAGAACCCCAAAGTTTAGCTATTGTTGGAAACCTCCGCGGGGACACCAGAGTGCATAGACGGAGACTCTGGTGTGCAAACACTAAATACTATGGCCTAGGCCTGAAAGACTCCGGCCCAAGGTCTCTCCCCTACTCTGAGTTGTGCCAAGTGTGATAATTATCGATATAGCTGTCTAGAGACTGCCTAGATTCTCAGTCTGGAGACTCTACCTGATCTGGCTGGGTCGGAAACTCCGAGGTTAAATTCTCACAACTTCTAGATTTTGAGCGTACCACACGTCCTTCTTCCCGAAGGCAGTTGTAACTTCCACTCTAGCCCATCCCTTATTGCTGAGATCAAATTCACTAGATCTCTCTCTCTCTCTCTCTCTCTAGCCACTCGATCCTGATGCCCTCTTGGAAAGAGAAGAGGGCAACTTAGCAAGTTGTTATGAATATGAAGATTTAAGTCAAGCATGAGACTCAGTGAGTTTGATGAGATCGCTCTTAATGATGCGATATCCATTGTTCAGGTGCTCAAAATCCTCAAGGATTTTAGCATGAGCAACTACAAGCTCATCATTTAAAAAAAATTAAATCATTTGCCACCTCAAGATCTCTATCATTAGATTCCTTCACTCTAGATAGATATAGAGAAATGTCTCCTCGAGAGATTACTTGGTGGTTTGTTCCTCTTCAAGAGATTTATTTAGGTTTGCAATATCATTAGATTATTCTTGCTCAAGACTACCCATTTTGTCAATGGTGTCCTCATGCTCCTGAATAATTTTCTTGCTTTCAATAGCAAAATTTAAGATTTCAATAAAGTTAGAGCAAGCATTTTTATTTTTATATAGAGCACAAGGGCTAGCTCCCCCTTCTCTTCTAAATATGCAACATCATCGAACTATTCATCATAATCAACATTCTCATCATCATGAGATATATTGGGTTGCAAAGGAGAAGTCACCTTTGAATCCTTACCCATGAGGCATCACTGCACATTGGGAGGAGGTGATGATGAGGTAACATTTGAAGGTCCATTAAAGACCTTGTCTTGAAGGAGAGATGTCCTAGAGGCAAATAATAAAGAGTGTTTATTATAATATCTCAACTTAGTTCATAAGAGTTTCATGTCGTGTTATAACTGTATCAATCAGAACCATTGGTACACGTGTGATATGTAAACAAACCAAGTCCCTAGTAGCCTCTATTTAAACAGTTCATTGGTCAACTGATGCTCAAGGTTTCGTGATCATGAACATTTATTTCAATTGACAATGATATCATATCATCAGTGAATGATGTGATGGACACGCTTACCGAATATAAGTATTGCAATATGATCAAGTCACAAAGTTCATCATTGCAATAAGTAGGAAAGGAAGTATACTACTTCTTAGACCGTGAGATAATATCTAATCACTATCACCGAGACTGCCTTGACTGTATCTTCCTTCGCGGTGATGCTCTAGTGGTGTGGTGAGGTGGTGCGGTTGGTCATCTATTGCTTTTAGTCACAGCCTGTCGCAGGTGTAGCACCTAGTACTCCCTGTGCCGTTGTGTTGCGTCTGCCCCCTCTGTCAGAGCCGCCTCTACTTCCTCTCTGGCAAGCCGTGACTAACCTTCGTGTAGGTGCTCTTCCTCTCCTCCATTTTCTTATTCTAGCCCTCCTTCCTTTACTTTGGGTGTACAAATTTTATCTAGGTTGTTCATCTATCCTCTGTTGAAACTATGACTTAGTGCAAATCATTCTAGGCTCCAATTGGTTCCTAAGATTGTTGATACATGATTTTCCATGCCCTAGTATGCTTACGTGGGTTGATATCCATAATTAGAATCCTTATCTGAATGATAACTTCAGTGTTATTCACCAATGCTTATAAGTTATAACTAACAATTTTGTCAGTGTGGAACTTAGGTTATATAGTAAGTTGATCTTATTTGCTTGCCAATCTTGGCAGTGAACACAAATGGTCTGGATTCCTATGTTTGAAAACTAGGAAAATGATTTGATTGATAAAGATGGTTTAGCAAGTATATCTTGCTCATGCTTTGGATAGTCGCAAAATGTCAGTGAGATTATATACATGGTTCTTGGTGGCCTTACTAGAGAAATATTCTTCTTGTACAGATGTGCTCTACGCACCTAGCTTGCTTATGTTAGTTGTTGTTGTTAACCTAACAGTGATTATACAATTGATTCCTAAACTTAATTTAGGAAATTGATATGAATGGTACTAAGTACTAAATTCAGATGCTTGGCTATAGTGGTTAACTAGTACAAGTGTATATGGTTTAGTGGCTTCTGCTACTCTAAGTTGTTATTGTGGTGCCTCTAGTACTGGAGTGTGCATAGTAGAAATTTAGAAAGCATGCCCTTCTTCCCTACTATCTACTTCTATTTGTGATTTAATCCGATGCCTGTGATGTGCAAGTTGAGGCCTAAATTTTATAAAAGAATAGATGCTTCTATGGCTATCTTTTACTTGTTCTAGGATGAGCTTGACATATCATTTGTGTACAAGCCTGAGAGCATTATCCCCAACACAAACCTCACTAGTTAAAATGACAAGAATAACTGCTAGAATGTGATCTTAAATATCACATGTTATAGCAGAGTATATGATGTTGATGTGTGAGTGTGCTTGACGTCGATCTTGATTAGCCACTGCCATTTTTTGAGGCTTGCTCTTCTTTCTCCTTTTGATGTAGCTGATGTTGCTCTTATAATTTAGACCTTCTCCTCCTTGTATGCCTGATGTGGATCTTGATCACCTTAAGCACGTGATCATGTTATTCTACTTTTGGAGTTGATGTCTTCTTTGCGAACCTCCCCCCTCCTAGCTCCTGGATGGTTTTCCAAAAAACCAGGTGGTGGTGATCTGGGTGAGTGATCTTATGTTTTAAGAATAGTATGTTCTTGAGGTGTGATGAAAATAGAGTGAATAGGAAGATGGTGTGATGTGTGAGTGGAGATGGAAATGGTAGCTAGACGCTTAGCTGCTACGGCTAGCTCACTCTTATCTATTCCTAGGTTTTCTCCAGTGTTGACAGCAGCTCAATTGCTTGGTTGCTGAGATCTTTTGACTGAGAAGCTTTGCTTCGGTTGGTTTGGTATTGTCTGGAACTTGGGATTTATTTTTGTGTTGCCAAGTGAAATGTGATCTTTTTGCTATTTCTACCAAGGTGAAACTTGCCCCTTGCTAGTTATGTTATATTGAGGCGATATACTATATAAGAACATATACTACTCTAGCCCCTAATTACCTGCTCTCTGATGACATAAACAGTGCATCTCACTCTTAAATTCTGAGAGCACTAAACAAAACTAACTCCCACTTTATTTTCTGTGTTTTCTTTTTATCTTATTATTATGCAGGATTCAAGTGAAGAAGAAAAGAATCCTGAAGGTGAAGAAAATAGATAGGGATTTAGTTTAGGCTTGTATTTTCTTATTGTTGGAACTCTTTACTTATTGTAATCTTCTTTTTCTATTTGGATATTGTAAATTAATTTGTGATATTGTATCTTATTAATAAAGTTAAAACTTTCTTTTTTATTAGATAGTTTTAAGGACTTGCATTACCATAAAGATTTGTAATAAAGTTACTTTTCCTTTTGTAACTTATATTTAATTCTTTGTGACTTTGTGGATTATTTTACTACTATTTAAGTAATAAAGAATTCCATTCTTTATTTGAAATTGCATTTCCATTTTTGGAATTACGTTAATTATTTACAATCCATTTTAATATACCTATTTATATTCAGATATATCATTCGATTATCCAATTTGAATTATTTCCCTAAAAGCAAAGAATTCAACAAAGGTTATGTCAGAATTTATAGCACTCTAGTTTGGCAAACTAAACCCTAAATTGTCAAACGGAGAGAAACTCTGATCCCTTTTGTATTTTGAACTTTTGCGTGAAAATTCTCCAGATTTTCTATGTATGAATGCAATGCACATACCTGAGTTTTCTCTGTTCTCTAACCTAAACCCCTGGGTGTTACATTTTGTTTGGAGCTTCGTCCGCGAGGCTCTTGGGCTAGCCTGGCAAGCCTAGGACCTAGGGAGTTCCTAGAGACCGAGAGGCGTCACCTCCTCTGGTTGGTGTTTGCCGTGGTGACTTGGACTCTATGGAATATTCGTAGTAAATTGGTTATCGAGATAGTTTTCCCGAGATGTGCCTCTGATTCCGTTTTCAAATTTCTTGCTTATCTTCAGCAGTGGCACCCGTTCTCTAGACAACGGGACAAGGAGCATCCGTACGACTTGCTTCGCGGCACGCCAACACTCTTCATCGCCGGTCCGCTAAACTCCTTTCCTTCGAGTTTGTATCTTGTTGTATCTGTGGTGTTCTTTCTGGTTTTTTCATTTCTTTGGCATCGTTGTGTTGTTGCCCAGCGGACTTTTCTATGTTTTGTCCTTTGCTTCGTCATTTGCTTCGTCACTTATATCGAATTTGGATGGTTTGTGATTTGTTTATAAAGTGTGGCGAAAGTCCGTTTTAAGGAGAGTACTAGATATTCCGTGAGTTATATGAGTATATTTTTTGTGTTTATTTTTTAAGTCTTCAAAATAAACATCTTATATTATATGACGGAGTAACTAGTTATTTCCGGGTTTCTTAAGAAA
Organism: Avena insularis; assembly: GCA_023614405.1. Classification (NCBI taxonomy): domain Eukaryota; kingdom Viridiplantae; phylum Streptophyta; class Magnoliopsida; order Poales; family Poaceae; genus Avena; species Avena insularis. The sequence continues at coordinate 33,516,634 of CM042696.1, read as the reverse complement.
CAGAGAAACCAACGAGGAAAGTTTAACAAAAAGAAAAGTTAAAACTATGATTTTAGGTCAGCTCGCAAATGAAAATTCACCGAACGTGTCAACACTGTAGCACGATTTCGAACCGTACTATCTGACGAACACATTTCTCAGCGAGCTAGCAGTACACAATGCGATTTCTCTGTCGACGCACGCTGGCCGCTGGGTATGTAGATGTACCACGGGCTATATGGTCAGCGTCGCGGTAGGGCGGGCGGGCTAAAGGCTAGGGCAGGTTGACTGATGCGCGACGGGGACAGACTAGACCCTCCATGGAACAGAGCCAAAAAGGGAGCCGTCGGGCTCCCCACACTGTCGCCTTCCCGTTCCCGGTACGGACGGCCGCTGGGTGCACCCAAGGGTTGCTTCTGCTATCGTGCTCCATCGCGTCGCGGTGGACCATTCCCCTATCCCCTCGCTCGCGCATGCACATCCATCGGCAACGAACGAATCTCGCTGCGATGCCATGCCATGCCATTGGGCGGCGGCATCGGTTTGTCCCGAGGGTGCGTGACCCTGACTCGATCGGTCGGCCCAGTTCGGCCCCGACGATTCCGTTCTCTCTCCCGCACGCTGAAGTTTCCACGGTGGAAGAAACGCTGCATCACAGGCGCCGGTACCGGTATGTACGTTGGATCGATGACAACATAGGGGAGGGGATATCCTACTAATAAACAAAGGCCAGAGAGAGCACCAAATCCAAGGTAGATTGATAGGCAGATGCGGCTGCGCCACTGATGCGAAACATTAACACGGCCGGCCAGCCATGTCGACCGACGAATCCCACACTAGACTCCGTCACGTGCTCTGGTGGGCCGGCACGGCAACTGGTCCCGTCCTTCATTCCATCCGGTTCCGCCAAGATAAACTCCACGACGAACCCCAAAAGAACCCGGGGTCCCGGCGAGGCATCGAGAAAATGAGGACGGCGAACGAACAAACGAACCAACCAACAGGGGTGAAATTAAGAGGAGAGAAGAAGGATTACAGGGGGCACGACTCACTACTAGCATTAACATAATAGTACATCAGACTGGGAATCGTTCGAGGAATTAATGATTAATTAACATCCCTACTACTTTATAAACGCCTCGTTTGAAGAGCTAATCGAGGCGTTGGCGTACGTACGTCGTCGTGATGAGTAGCAGCACGGACACACACACAGCTGGGCGAGCGAGGAGGAGCAGTAGAGCGGAGGTACGTGGCGCGACGGCTTGACCTTGTCCTGGGCTTGGATTGGAGGCAGCGCCGCCGGGTGAGCTACTATAGGCTCAAGTTGAGGTCGAGCTCCTCCTCGGCGTCCCCGTTGTTTCCGCCGGAGGTGAGGGTGGTGGTGGTGGTGCTGGCGGGGGACGGCGTGGTGGCGGCCGCGGAGGCGGTGGGCCCGTGGCAGCCCCGCCTCCAGTTGAGCATGTCGATGAGCTCGTCGCGGCCGGCGCCGGGCTGGTCCGCCGCGCTCATCAGCGCGCGCCCGCTGCTGGCCACGGCGCTCGTGTACAGCTGCGGGTGGAAGCGGGACACCTGCTGCAGGCCCGCGGACGCCGCGGCGTTGCCCTCCGACGAAGCGTAGTACTGCTGGAGCCGGTCGGAGCCCACCATGTTGGAGCTGCTGTGGGAGGCGATAGGGAACGTCGCCGGCAGCGCCGCGTAGGCGCGGCTGCTCATGGTGTACGCGTGCGCCGGGAGGCCGGCCCCCGCCACGCCGGGCACCGCGGTGGAGCCCGCGGCGCCGCCAGGAGCAGCAGCGCTGCTGCCGTAGGGGCCGGACGAGTTGGGAGGCCCGGCGCCGGTGGTCGGCGGCGTGGCATTGCCGTGGGACGTGGAGGGCATGTAGAAGTAGGGGTTCCAGCCGATGCTGCGCTCCTTCTTGTGCGCGTTCTGGTGGCCGCCCAGCGCCTGCGACTTGAGGAACTTCTTGTTGCAGAAGAGGCACGGGAAGAGCCGCACGTCCTTGCCGTCGACGCACTCGGACAGCGCGCCGGCGCCGCCATCTCCCGCTCCCGCTCCCGCTCCTGCCCCGCCGCCGCCAAGGGACGGCGCGGCGGGCGCCAGGGTGAGCGAGAGGTCGGTCTTGGACGGCAGGGGAGGAGGCGAGTCCATGTGTCGGCGGCGGCGGGAGGCAGATTACTTAACGGACGCCCCCGAGAGGATATGATGATATCCACAAAGGCAGGCAGGCCGGCAGGCAGGGAGAAGCGAGCGAGCGAGCGTGCGTGTGCTGGACTCAGACTGGACTGGACTAGACTAGAGTGGTATGGTTTGGCTCAGGAGAAAGGGGAGGGTTCGTGTTTTCCTTCTATATATGGCAACGCACATGGAGACTAGTACTAGTACCACCACTCCACTACACTACCATGAGTAGCGGCAGTTTGGCTAGAGGGCCTCCAGGCAGCAGTCCTTTTTTTTTCCTCCTCCTCTGTCAACTCTTTACTAAGATTTTTTTTTTTTTTTTTGACAAAGTTGTGCGTCAAGTCGAGTCGCGCAGTCTCAAGTCTCAACGCTACGACCTGCTGAAAATCGAATCTCACCGGGGGTAGTACAGTAAAGAAAATATCTTTTACAGTTGACACGAGTGGAGGGAAAAGGAGGCGAGTCCAGTGGGCAGTGGGCAGTGGTGCGTAGTTGCGGTGGTGACGCGAATATGTGCTTTGCGTCGGTCCGAGGCCTTGTCGCGACGTGGGCAGGCACGGACAGGCGGGCCCTGCGCGCCATTGAGGTTGAGGCTCGTGGGGACGGCGAGGCCACACGGTGGCGCGCCATTGGTGTCGTCCCTCAGCTACGTCGTCTGCCGAGCGTGCCAGGCGCTGTGTGATTAAGTGTTATCCAACTACAGGAGCCTACCGCGACAGGACACAGGAGACAGGACAGTAGTGGAGTAGTAGTAGGATGCAACTTGCGACTGCCAACAGGATGGCGAGTTCAATCCCCTGAAACTCCCCAGCCGGGGAAAAGTCAAGACGGGCAAGCGTGTGTGCGTGCGACACCCTCCTTTGTGCTCTCAGTTTCTGCCTATATTCGGACTTCCCGACAGGCCAGGTCCGCCCACGCCCCACGCGCCTAGCTAAAACTGGAAACGGGAATTAATTAACTACTCCTTCGTTGCGTTCGTTAACAACTTATTAACACGGCATGATGCAAGATACTCTAAGAAGATGATGATTAGGTTGATCGCCCTAGAAGTAATGCCGTATTTATCTCTGTCGCAGAACATGGCTGGCAAAGTAGCATCACAATATTCACCAGAGAACATGTGCTGCTTTCCACTTCTGGAGAAGAACCAAACGTCCGGAATAATCTACTGTAGTAGTAGTAAGCACTAAACTACCCCACTTTTCCCACCCTTAAACAGCGATGGTAACATGTAGCGACCATTAAACTACTCACTAATAATCTCACCGCGACGACCCCTGCTCACCTGCGACCTACTTCCTACCCCCTCGAACCGTGACAGCTACTGTGTGTATGATTTTCTCACCTCGAACGGATCTGGTTGGATCTGCCGCGCTGTCACGTCCACCTCTAGCTTTTCTCCAAACAGCGACGCGCCCGGTCCAGTTTCCGCCCGGAAAGGACGTGTTTTCAACTCGGGGGAAAAGAACCGTCTGTCTATCGCGAATTAACTTGTCCTGTGTACTATTTTATGTTTATCGTCGATTCTGGTTTTTGATGTTCCGGACCTAGTCCATCTCACCACCCTCTCGAGCTCAGATCTCCCTGGCTCTACTGGTCCTTCAAATTTAGAGCATCTCCACCAGCGACCCAACGGGTGGCCGGCAAGTGTGCCGGCCCTTGGTTTGGGGGTGCTGCCAAAATTGCCGGCAGTTTGGGAATGACGTCCCACACCGGCGTCCCTAACGATCGGCTCCACAACGATCAAGCCGCTGAAAAAAAAATATAAACATGTTTTATTCAAATTTAGAGAGATTTACAAGGTTTGAATGAAATTTACACGAATTTAAACCTAAACCTACACTACTAGGCGACGACGCTAGGGTTTGCACCGCCGTGACCTACACCTCGTCAGAGATTCACGATCCGCGCCTCTGAGGCGAGACCCGCTAGGCAGGTGGCGGCGTGGCGGAGGCTTTGGAAGGCGGGCTGGAGTGCCGGTCTGAGACATAAACTTACCGCTGGTAGGTGACTACCAGACGCCTCCTCATCCGAACCGGTGGCCGGCTTCACCCAGTTGATGAGCCCCTGCTGGTAGTTGTGTCGTTCGGCCACTCCGGTGATCGTGGTCATGGCGCAACGGAAGGGAGGAAGACGCCGCGAGCTCGGCGCGACGGCTGCGTCCGTGTCACAACACGACAACGGAGAGGGGAAGCGAGAAGCACTAGTACTGGCGCTCGCCCGGTCAGACGTGGCCCGCCAAAGAAGGCGTGGCGGCTTGAGCAGACACGACGAGGGCGGCAGAGGCCATGCCTGGAGGACAACGTCGATATCTAGGTCATCCTAGTAGGCTTGGCAGACGTCCCGGTTATAGGGCCACCGTAGGAACCGCCTCAAGGTGCACGGCGTCCTCACGCTCCTGCAGTAAGACGCCAGCCCAGTACTTCTCCTCGCGCTAGCTGGGATCCTGCTGGTTGATGGCTGGCAATAGAGAGACGTGGTGGGCGATGACCTCGGGCAGGTCGTCGCCGGTGGGCACGTGCGGGATGGCATTGCCGCCGTGGACAATGTTCCACCCGCCTGGCAGACGCCAGTTCAGCAGCACGAGGAGGTTCGCTTCGTAGAGGAGAGTCGCCTCCTCGAGGGTGAGGCGGTGCGACCTCCCGTCGCTGCTCTTGCTATCGATGTCCTCGCGGTCATCGCGTGCCATGGTGGCTCGCCAGATTTTTGAATGGGGAGAGAGGCCGGATGGGAGAGGAGTGTGCGCCGACTAGGAGCGGGAAGGGGGCCTTTTATTAGCGGCGCTAGTGTCTGGAACTAGCGAAGTCCACACGATCACATACTGGAATGGCGCAGGGTCATTAATTACTTTCATCGGCCTATTTGCGTGGCTGCCATATGGTCCTAGCACGAATGGACGCGGCTCATCTGACTTGGCGCACGTTGCCGGTAGCCCCAGCCCGGCCCCTGGTTGCCGGGGTGGAAAGGGGGTGCCGAACAGTTTGGTGGGCGGCCAAAACTTCCGGCACCGACTGCGGGCCATCGGTGTGAGCCATTTTTTGGCTCCACCCCCCAACTCGGTTGGGAGCCGGGTTGGGGGCGCCAGTGGAGATGCTGTTAGGGTGTAATGACTAGCTTGCGGCCTTTTCTCGTCTCCTAGGGATAGGGCGCATGCCCTGGGAAGCAAGGCCAAGAAACGGTGGAAACGACATGTTATTCACTTCGTTTGGTTATTCATATTTTTTTACTATATAGGGTGAGCAACTATCCCATTTTGTTTGGTAGGCTACACACAACCCTTTTAGATTAGGTGAGATAAACTAAAGGTGTTTGGTTGTCCACTTGAGATCGCATATAGCTACCAAAAATTTCATGAACTTACCATGTCACTTCATATTACATTCAATCATAGAGAGGAATTAGAACAACACGAGATTCACTATCACCATAAGGAGAATGATGATGATGAATTTGAGTTTACTCTCTCGGTCCTAAATTGCACCTTCGTCCATAGACAAAACTTGAATAGATTGTATATGATCATCCATAGACATAGCTTTAACATCCACTCCTGATCAGTTTTAGCCAACGATTGAATAACTATAGCCTAATCAATCAAGAAATTGATCTACTCCTCCACTGCATCTTGCATAGTTTCATACCATCTATAGTTGTTGTTGGGAAAAACATTGACTTGATCTTGGCAGATTCTCCATGAACTATGGACTAGTCCGCCTCCCTCGGATCACAACATACCACTAACAAGGCACATGAATTACAACGGTACACCATCACAAGCATCACTGAAATCATAACAAAGGATGACGAGTTCACCGCACACTACAAGAAAATATTGGCTTTTCCAATGGACGGTTTTCGTGGTTGAAGACCCATTTCCGTGGTTAAAAAGACTTCTACGGCGAATGGGTACCTATGGTAAGAGCTCCGTCACCAAAGATTCTACCACGGATTTTCAGTGACAATGGCAGGTCACACCGTTCAACAACAGAAATTCATGTCGTGGCAGATGTGTTTTGCCAGCCCTGTTAACTGCTGACGTTGTGCAAACTTCCACGTGGCAAATACCATTAATTGACAGTTACCACCGTTAATGGCGAAGAAAAACCTGGTAAAAGCCAGGCCCAGTCAAGACCTTCTAATTCTTGAGTGGGACGGCCCATGAGCAATGCCCAATAAAAAGACGTCATGTTACTGTTTTGGCCTGCTAGAGGCATGCACGACTTAAAGGGGCCCATCACTTTTGTAGCCCAAATGCAGCATGTTAACTTTTCGTCCCATTACTGTTTTGGCCTACAAAAGACCCATCATTTACCAGTATGGTGCACCCCACTAACGGCATGCACCTCGTTGGACTAGTATAGTTTAGGCCTGCCAAAGGCCCGCCACCGTTCATGAAGCCCGTTGTGTGTCGTCCATAATAGGCCTTTGTAGGGGTTCCGCGCATGAAAACAATAAAAATTTACCCTACACCCCTGAACCCCTGAAGCTGCTAGGACCTATCTATTAGTAATACAGTAATGGGAGGGGCTTTTCGCGAACTTACTCTTGAAGACCGAAAAGCGTTGTCAACGCTCAGGAGAGCGTGGTTGATGTAGACGAGCCAACGCCAACCTCAAGGTCGTGATGAAGTCCTTGCGCTCCTTCTGGCTCCAACGACTTGAGTGCCTCAAGTGCGACACCTCGCGGGGAGTTACACACGTCCGGTGCCTGACGATGACTCCCGCTTCCCCGATCCAGCAGCGATTCGCGAAGTAGAGCTCCGGATCCGAATCCAGCTGGCAGCAGGCGCTCCGCGGTGAAGATGTCTCTCGCTCGCTCAGTCCAGACTTGGGACCACGGTCACGAGAGAGAGAGGGGGAGAGAGAAAATATCAATTAGAGGTCCTCCCAAAAGTGGGGAGACCTTTATTGATTATTGGGTGTATTTTTCTAGGCCAAATACCCCACTTTATATAGGGGGGAGGTACTACCTCTCCTCAAGTCCCGGGGTGGGACTAAAGGAGAGGAGGGGGAGGAGGTGGCCGTCGGCCACTAGTGGGCCCGGGGGGGCTAGGACCAGCCGGCCTCCCCCTTGCCCTTCTCCCCTTTCTCCTTTTCCCTAATGGGCCCTCTCCCTCCGGAATTGGCCCATTAAGCCTTTTGACCTTTTTAACTGATTTTCTCTTTATTAAATAATTTTGAATAAATGATTAAATCAACATTTAACATTCATTCACATATTATTCAATCTCCGTGGCCATGGAACACCTTCCACCTCCACTCCGGACATTCTCCGGACTCACCGAAACCCTTCCGGTTTTCTCCCTTCTTTTCTTCGGTGATTCTACCGATCCAATAAACACTCTCTAAGCATCATCAAGCCCTTAAGCGTGATACCCCACGGTTCGGGAACACTCCAGACATGGTCGGGACACTCCCGCACCAATGATCAACAGAGGGACCTAGATGGCCATGTGACCCCTGTGCATTCCACGAAGATCTTTCGTCGTTTGAACCGGGACAGTCGTGTCTTATTCCCTTTGTCTCTCGATACTTGCATTGCCCGAGATCTGATCAATGACATCACCATGTGTTCAATCTCGTTCTTGAACAATGCTACTTGACCTGCTCGACAAGTGATATCCCGTGATCTAATCACAGCTGTGACTATTGGATATAACCTCTCCGAGTGGGCCCTTGAGTATCTTCCCGTCACATGGACGGAAAAATCCCGCTCTTGACATATATTGCCTCTACGGTTTCCTCCGAATACCTGAACACACCTTTATAACCACCATTTTACCAGATGGCGTTTGATACTATCTAAGCATTCTCGAGAGACAGTGATTGATATAGCCTCACGGTCTAAGGAATAGTCTACGAGGATCCATTTCTAATCATCATAACTCGAACTTTGTGACATGATCGAATCACGATGTTTAGGTTGGGTATTGGTTCATCATCTCATTCTCAGAATGAGATGACCTCATTTCTAACTGGCATAAATGCCACATGATCAGGAAACATGATCATCTTTTGACCAATGAACCAATGACTAGAGTTTCACTGGGAACCCCTGGTTTGTTTGTATATCACACGTGTATTGATGTTTCCACTCAATACAGTTATAGCATGATATAAAACTTAATCATAAACTATATGAAATATGATAATAGTCCTTACTACTATTTGTCTCTAGGGCATATTTCCAACAGTCTCCCACTTGCACTAGAGTACAAATACACTAGCTGCATTTGTTCTTAATTATTGGTACCATATAACCGGTACCTAGAACATGCTTGCTCATGGAAGAGGTTGAGTCTTGGGTCTGTACTTTACTAATGTCACTTTGATTGACATTAATAGTCTATCATCACATGACAGCATCTGTGTGTATGCATCGTTGCTATTGCAGCAGAATGAGGCCTGATTCCACGAGCCTACAGTGACGTTAGATCAACCTCGAGGGCTTTCTCATGGGCACTGTGCCCTAGGACACATCATTCTACGTTAAAAGCGAATTAGCCCTGCCATAACATTATACAACACTTTAGATGGTAACCTTATCTATTATTATAAATGTATTCATCGAAACACTAGTGCACTCCGTGCAACTTTCGATGTTTTGTTCACCTTGTTTCCTATTTGACTTTAATTGGTATCTACAGGAGTTTCCAACATATTCCCTTATAACATAACTCTTTATGCTTTAAGATATGTCATCCTTTATGGATTTGAAAAACATGTCTACAGTTCTCTATTGTTTCACTGGGAACCCCTGGTTGTTTGTATATCACACGTGTATTGATGTTTCCACTCAATATAGTTATAGCATGATATAAAACTTAATCATAAACTATATGAAATATGATAATAGTCCTTACTACTATTTGTCTCTAGGGCATATTTCCAACAGTCTCCCACTTGCAGTAGAGTACAAATACACTAGCTGCATTTATTCTCAATCTTTGGAACCATATACCCGGTACCCTGAACATGCTTGCTCATGGAAGAGGTGGAGTCTTGGGTCTGTACTTTACAGTCCCAAATCCTTTGCAACTTACTAATGTCACCTTGATTGACATTAATACTTTATCATCACATGATAGCATCTTTGTGTTTGCATCGTTGCTATGGCAACAGAACGAGGCCTGATTCCAGGAGCCTATAGTGACGTTAGATCAACCTCGAGGGCTTTCTCATGGGCACCGTGCCCTGGGACACATCATTCTACGTTAAAAGCGAACTAGCCTCGCCATAACATTATACAACACTTTAGATGGTACCCTTATCTATTATTATAAATGTCTTCATCGAAACACTAGTGCACTCTGTGCAACTTTCGATGCTTTGTTCACCTCGCTTCCTACTTGACATTAATCGGTATCTACAGGAGTTTCCAACATATCCCCTTATAACATAACTCTTTATGCTTTAAGATATGTCATCCTTTATGGATTTGGAAAACATGTCTACAATTCTCTATTTAGAAACTATGGACAAAACTTAGCTCAACATTCTGTGATTCGAACTTAATCACTTTCAAACGTTCCTTATTTGGATCACATATTATGCTAAGTTATCATCATGGTTTACTAAGACAGAACCTATGTCTTAACATAGTGGATGATGATCATCTTATTCTTTCTTTCAACCATTGATGTCTAACTTAATGCTATTCCTAATTTGAGTTATCAAGGACCAGTTCCTTAATTAACTTCTATTCTGAAAATCCCTTTCAGAATCTCTTAAGGAATACTACATAATATCATAATACACTTATTATCAACTTCTACATCTTATAAATCATTATTTATAAGTATTTGCGCTTTCATCCTTAACTTACTTAAGAATTACTCCTATAAGCTCCCACTCAAACTATGTTGCTAACATATTTGGGTACGAGTCAGTACTCTTACTCAAACTATGTTCCTACATATTTGAATTTGAGTCTTATGTTGCTCCCACTTAAAAATATGCCAATCACATATTGTTTTAGGAAGACTTTCATAGCTCCCACTTAATTTTATGCAAATTGCATATCTCCTTACTATTTTTGAATAAATTCAAAATCCTTTTATCAAATATCAAACTTGGAGATTTATTATCAGATACTAGTACTTTACTAGTTTTAAATCCACTAGACATTTAGCACACATGAATCAAATTCATCTGAATTTGTCCAATACTTGACAAATTGTGCTTTTGTCATTCACCCCCTTTTCCTACAATGGCTTTGCAGTCATTTGGGAAAATTCCAAGTAACTCCTTTTACTTGTGATATTCTGCAACTAATTGCTTTCTAATCTCAAGGGAATTTTGCTTCTAGGATTTCTCATAATTCTAGTTACCATTATTTCCTTAGTAGTTTGTAGATATTCACATTTCAAAAATTATGACAAGTGGTTCACAAATGTTTCCATACAAGATATGGATTTACATTTTCAATCCTACTTCATGTAGTGGAAAACAATAGTGGAGGGAAAAACACAATGATCAAAATCATTAATTCTTTCCTTCTGTGAAGAGAATCGTTCAGGAACGCTATCCGTTGCGCTTCTCAACACTCTGATGCAGGTTTTCGAATCCTCATCGTGTTTTACACTAATTTCCATTTGCTTCATAATTGAGAAACATCACCAGAAGTGAGCTTTCTCAAGAATGCACCAAAATCCAAGCAATACGAATCTTGCTTTCCTTTTGGTTTGAGCTATGGGTTTCGTATTCAAAGTTTCCAATGAATACACTACAAGGACTTATTCGCTATTGTTTTGGTTACATCGAATAACCCCAAAACTTTCACGAAATCAAATGGTTTACCAATTCTAATTGAGTGCTAACTATTTCTAACTAATGGTCTCTACATACACACTACAACAATTTATTTGGTGCCTTCTATTCAACCCCTTTTTGATATCTAATATCACATTGTGATGCTTTGTATTTTGACGTTTCAAAATACTTTGCATTCCACAATGTCTTTTATGCCATTCTTATAAATTTGAACTTCATTACTATTGATCAAATCATAGTAATTAGATTCCCTTTTATATTTATACCCTTTGTTGATGAAACACTTTGATCAAATCAAATAGTTTCATATTCATGTTTCCTTTGGTAAACTTACTTTACACGTTTAAACAATCATATAATGATAATTACCATTGATGTTAAACTCCAATACATCGGATATGTATATACTTTTAACAATTCATTAAACACTTTGTATTCAAGTAATACACGGTGTTCAAGTTATTTCGCCGAACTTAGGCATGATTTACATGTGAAAAGTAATCAAATGACTTTCACATATTATCGCATAACTTTGAATTTAAACAATGGTTTCATTCATTAATGAAATATCATTAAGTTGGGTATTTTAAACAAGGCATTTTAATATTTTACAAATGTTCATACATTATCAATTAGTTTCAAACAACAAGGATAATTCACATATAATCAAACAAGATATGAACACGAATAGAAATCATTCATAAAAGCAGAACAAATGTTTGTTACAAACTCATATGAATAACCGTCTCACGAAGTGTGAGACACACTAAAGAAGTTCACAATCTCTTGATTACATTAATCATCCTTAAACATAAACTAAATGATAAATGTCGAGGGAGAGTGTCGTTGGCCATCATCATCATGCTCGCCATCAACACGCAATGTCACCTCCTCTCCAGCAAGCACCTCTCATGCAGAAGGACCTGTTTTCACCAAAACAGAACAAGTATCAGATATACTTAACACTGCAAATGCGTTTGCAAGATTATAACATTTATAAAACTGTATATCAAATATATACCTTTGTCGTTGACGACCTGAGCGACATCTGGTTCAACCAACACATACCTGAGATGTGTCATGAACCGGTGGAATTCCATTTCTGTGTCGCCCCTCACTACACAAGTCCTGACTTGTGCTTGGTAGCTTGGTGGCAATAACACGCAACATTTGAAAGAGCCTGAAATCAGGGCGTCTAGGAAGTATCTGGCCTCATGTACACATCATGCATGTCTTTGTAAGTGGTCATCCAAAGGTGTGAGTTCTCCTCCATCTTAATGGAGAGGAAGTCCCCCATCAACTCATGCTCCCAAATGCGTGTCTGATCCACGAAATGTGTCCTAAGCTGTAGCATCACCGAACGAGGGTTGACATCACCCACGAAAGGCCACAACTCGTCCACCATTCCGAAACGCATCACAACTGAAATATAGGAGGCCATCTCCCGACGGAGATAGCGGTCTTTCCGCTCCTCTAGGGTCTCAAGGTCTATGGAAGGATCCAGATCCATCCCGTCGAGTATGTAGTCGACCATGTCGTTCTCGCTAAGGAGAACATGGAGACTAGCAACCCAAATGGAGAAGTTCAATCCATCTAATCTGAGCTTCTCTCCTTCTAACCATTTAGTTTTCAACACGAAAGAGCCAATCTACATTTATAATTGCAAAAGGAATTTAGACTAAGTTTATAATTAAATGAGTTAATAATAACTCCACTCAGAAACACCTATCCCTAGTGAGGGTTCCTAGTGATAACACGAGCCCTATCAGCCACATCTCCCCCGATCGTCACGGCCATCAATGTGGGTTCTAGGGTGGACGCTAAACGTCGGTCACATCATTCATGCGACTCGTGCTCGATCTTTCGACCATCCGCGTTCCGAGGCCACGCTTCTCTAGCATGCTAGGCTCGCCAACTCAACCTTAGTGTATTCTCTGTGCAACATGGCTTACACCCACTGTATGTGAACGTAGATATGTATGACACCCAGGCCTGTCACCCTGGATCGCCTCATACCGAAGAACTTTCTTAGTGGTGCACACTAAGGGGGAACATAATCGTTGGTAATTTTAACAGGGATCATCTTATTAGGCTACCGTTGAGTATCTAATACTAGCACACAATAAGAAATACAAACAATAACATTGAATGTAAATGCTATGTGATATGGTCCTTCACGTCGTGATCTCCATCCGTCGTCACCGGGTTCCGGTGCCAGGGTTCCGGCGCCGTAGACACTAGGGTACCAATGTCATTCCAGCGTGGTAGTTCGTCACCTTCGTGACTATCTACTACTATGCAACAAAAGGTAATTACTTTACCTTTGCCACAACCATATCACAAAGCAACGCCCCCTGCAAAACAAAGTTAGACGCTTCTACTTTATCTTTGCATGTTTTACATGGCTGAATGGGCTTTCGCACAAGAACCGTTCTTACCTACGAACTTTTAGCACAACGCTGATCAAGTAGTTGTCTCTACTACACCCCTTTCGGGGCCCTCCGTTGCAAATGGTATACCAACTAATGCGAGAGAGACAGACACCCCCCTAAGCCACTTTACACGGTACAAGCCGTATGTCAAGCGTGGACCAGTCTCGCGAATGAACGCGTAAAGTCGGTTGGGGGCCGCTTCATCAAGCATTACTGCGGTATACACAAGTACATGTGGGAGGCTAACAACTAAAATAACAACACCCACACGCTACATCTCGTGTGTTCTACCCGTACTAGCATTACTATGCATAGATCTAGCTCTGATACCACTGTAGGGGTTCCGCGCATGAAAACAATAAAATTTTACCCTACGCCCCTAAACCCCTGAAACTGCCAGGACCTATCTATTAATGTCTGATGGGGAGGGCTTTTGAACTTACCCTTGAAGACCGAAAAGCATTGTCAATGCTCAGGAGAGCGTGGTTGATGTAGACGAGCCGAAGTCGACCTCAAGGTCATGATGAAGTCCTTGCGCTCCTTCTGGCTCCAACGACTTGAGTGCCTCAAGTGCGACACCTCGCGGGGAGTTACACACGTCCAGTGCCTGACGATGACTCCCGCTTCCCCGATCCAGTAGCAGTTGCGGAATTAGAGCTCCCGGATCCGAATCTCGCAGCCAGCATTGCTCATGTGAAGATGTCTCGCGCTCAGTCGGACTTGGGACCACGGTCACGAGAGAGAGAGGAGGAGAGAGAAAATATCAATTAGAGGTCCTCCCAAAAGTGGGGAGACCTTTATTGATTATTAGGTGTATTTTTCTAGGCCAAATACCCCACTTTATGTAGGGGGAAGGGAGGTACTACCTCCCCTCAAGTCCCGGGGTGGGACTAAAGGAGAGGAGGAGGGAGGAGGTGGCCGCCGGCCACTAGTGGGCCCCGCGGGGGGGGGGAGGATAGGCCCAGCCGGCCTCCCCCTTGCCCCTTCTCCCCTTTCTCCTTCTCCCTAATGGGCCCTCTCCCTCCGGAATTGGCCCATTAAGCCTTTTGACCTTTTTAATTGATTTTCTCTTTATTAAATAATTATGAATAAATGATTAAATCAACATTTAACATTCATTCACATATTATTCAATCTCCGTGGCCATGGAACACCTTCCACCTCCACTCCGGACATCCTCTGGACTTACCGAAATCCTTCCAATTTTCTCCCTTCTTTTCTTCGGTGATTCTACCGATCCTATAAACACTCTCTAAGCATCATCAAGCCCTTAAGCATGATACCCCACAGTTCGGGAACACTCCAGACATGGTCGGGACACTCCCACACCAATGATCAACAGAGGGACCTGGATGGCCATGTGACCCCTGTGCATTCCACGAAGATCTTTCGTCGTTTGAACCGGGACAATCGTGTCTTATTCCCTTTGTCTCTCGATACTTGCATTGCCCGAGATCTGATCAATGACATCACCATGTCGTGTTCAATCTCGTTAGTGAACAATGATACTTGACTCGTTCTGACAAGTGATATCCCCGTGATCTAATCACACGCTGCGCAGCTATTGGATATAACCTCTCCGAGTGGGCCCTTGAGTATCTTCCCGTCACATGGACGGACAAATCCCGCTCTTGACATATATTGCCTCTACGGTTTCCTCCGAATACCTGAACACACCTTTATAACCACCGTTTTACCAGATGGCGTTTGATGCTATCTAAGCATTCTCGGGAGACAGTGATTGATATAGCCTCACGGTCTAAGGAATAGTCTACGAGGATCCATTTCTAATCATCGTAACTCGAACTTCGTGACATGATCGAATCACGATGTTTAGGTTGGGTATTGGTTCATCATCTCATTCACAGAATGAGATGATCTCATTTCCAACTGGCATAAATGCCACATGATCAAGAAACATGATCATCTGTTGACCAATGAACCAGTGACGAGTTTCACTGGGAACCCCTGGTTTGTTTGTATATCACACGTGTATTGATGTTTCCACTCAATACAGTTATAGCATGATATAAAACTTAATCATAAACTATATGAAATATGATAATAGTCCTTACTACTATTTGTCTCTAGGGCATATTTCCAACAACCTTTTGGTTGAAGGCATGTTACTATTCTAGCCTTTCTGACATTCTGGCCATTCACTATTCAGGCCTATTACTGTTATGGTCTGTTGCGATTCTGATATTTTACTATTCAGGAGCATTACTATTTCTGGCCTTTTATAGTTTTGGCATGCTATGATTCTGGCATGTTACTATTTAGGACCATTATGGTTCCTAGCCTTTACTATTTAGGCATTTTATGATTTTGGCATGTTACTGTTCAGGCCTTTACTGTTCATAAGAGCCCATACATGGTACACCTTTCACGGCCTTTTGTTCTATACCCATTATTGTTCCTGCCTTATTATGTTCGGGTGTGCTACCGTTTCAGTATTTTTCGCAGCACCGTCATTTAAGCAGAACAACATTGGAAGGTCAACACATCGATTAATAAACATGATAAATTTTAAACTACTTATTACACAACGATAAAAACTTGTTACACATAAGACAGAAGGTTCTCTCGAGATTAAAGATTACAACAGATCATTAGATAAGATCTGTATTTTAAATGATCACAAAGAAGAGTTGGCATTTGTAATGACTGAGGGATTATATAATAAGAAAGGGTAGAAATGTGATTTCAATGTTTGCACAACATGCATTACAAATTTGGGTGAGTTTGAAATTTTTCAGAAATTGATTGAATTTGATTCTTGTGTGGTGATGGCTGTGAAATATAGCCATCTACGTCCATATTTAAACTGGATATTATTCATATTTTTGATGAAATATCTCTCTAAACCCTGCCACTAATGCCTAATGATCAAAGGGGTGTGCAATCCTTTCTTTCTATTTGTTCCTACACACATATTGACGTTTGATGATGGGAATCACAACATTAAAGTCAAAGATACGAGATTTCCAACAACCCAAAGAAACCAGGGGTCGTGAAGTGGAGACAGACGCTTTAACGACCAACTATACGGCGGGAATAAAATTTCAGACGTATAGTTCCAGTCTTATAGTTGTCATCGACACCGCTAGGTCAAACAGAACAACTTTCATGAAGGAACCCCTATATAAAGAGGCTTCGAGCGACGCGAAAAGCCTCGCCATCATCCACGCCAAGAATCGCCAGCCGTCCCAGAACTCCATCCACTACACCGAAGAGCGCCGGAGGAATAAACCAAGATCTAATCTCCAAACTCTTCTCCACCACCATAGCCATATTCTACCACTTGTAATAGTAGATCTCATCTTTGATTGGCGATATTGTAAGACTATTTGTTATCAATCTCATGATTTCCATTACAATGTTTATGATTGTTGATTTCATCTCTATGTGTGAGTAATTCTCCTTGGACTAAGGGCTTCGGCCTAGCCATGTAGCTTTTTGTGCATTTTATTCATCATAGATGGGATCATGTATTAGTTTGTATGACATGATGATTATTGTATCCTCTCTTGCCTCAATCTAAGGACTTGTCAGGTACCTAAGACCACGAGGATTCAGCCAGGTATAGGAAGTACGAGTAATGACTAATCTGCAGGTTGGGAACCCCAGTGACAGAAGAGGTAGTGCGGCTGTATGTGAGGGATTTACTTGTGATTAACGGTGACGTCCTGATACGTCGTAAACATATCTATAATTTTTGATGTTCCATGCTTGTTTAGTATCTACTTTCTTATGTTTTTTTCACACTTTGTGGTATTTTTATACATTTTCTGTAACTAACCTATTAACAAGATACCATAGTGCCAGTTGCCTGTTTTCTGCTGTTTTTGGTTTCAGAAAAGCTGGTGACATGGGTATACCCTACAGGTACTCGAACTTGGTATATACGGTCCAAATACGTATAGGCCCACGGTGTCGCCAAGGCCCAGATGGAAGGACTCGAGTAACCTGCGGACTCTCAATTGCTTGAAGATCAAGAAAAAGCTAAAGATAGAAAGTTTGAAGGGGAAAACCCTAACTTGTAACCGACTCGACCTGCTACCCGAGACCTAGCCCATCTATATAAAGGCTAGGAGGGGGCAGCGAGGAAAACACGCGCAACCCTAGTTTCCACAAACCCTCGCCAGATTGCATCTGCGCACCGTTGTAACTTTCGACTCCTTCGATAATTCCACGAGCAGACAAGCAGGAGTAGGGACCTCTACGAGGCCTGAACCTGGGTAAATCCTTTGTCCCCTGTGTGCTTGTTTACTAGCCGATAGATGTCTCCAGCGCTCCCTCCTTCTCCAAAACCCAAGTCCATAACAATGGGCATTGATGAGTTAAACCCTCGTCAATTGGCGTCGTCTGTGGGAATAGGGAGTGCTGATGTTGCGGCTTCTTCGGCCCCATCAACTGCGATCTACAACTCCGCAACAGCAGAGATCCGCCAGCTCTTCGGTGCCTTCGACTTCACCGTCCACACGCCGGCCACTCGCCCGGCTTTTGAGTCCGTGGGCGATGGAATCAGGCTGGCAATTGGGAGCTTCCGCTTCCAAGTTGGTCAGATGGGCACGCTTTGCATGCCTGATCAGCCGACAACACCGGCGATTGCCCCGACATCATGGTTCCCTCCATCGATTGGCACCCACAACGAGCTCAACGCTTCGGTGGCAGTCGAGAACACAGTCAGCGACAGTAGTCGCAACTCCGATCTAAGTGATCTGGCCACTGAAGATGGAACCTACGGTTCCGGATCTGAAAGTTGTGGAAGCAACAGCTTCCCTAATCACTTCATGTGCGCCGTCATCAACGCGGGCGACACCTCCGCCAATCGCGGTAACGGTGGCAACACCGGCAACGGCACCGATCCACCCAATCGCGGCAACGGTGGTAACACCGGCAATGGCACCGACCCACCGAACGGTGGCAACAGCGGTAATGGTGGCAAATGGAGGAGCAGTCGAACCTCCTAGCATGATCAACGAGCAAACCAGCGAATGCGTCGTGATCAGGCTCAATGAGCAAGAGTGGGACCGCTGCCGCGAAGCCCTACAAGGTGCACCTCTACCCTTCGGGTCCCCGCAGGAACTGCTGATGGGCTACCACTGGCTCCTAAAAGAGGAATTCAAGCGCCAAAAACAAGCAATCGCGCAACTTGAGGCGCGTAAAAAGGCAGCGGACGAATCAAGCCTTCGTCGTGCTGGGCTCTCCTCCTACGGAGGATACTCCTCAAGAGGAAACGAGTACCTCGCCAAGAAGAGGCAGTCGCGGATGGCTTACCTCACCGAGCAAGAGCGCATAGAGGCCACGAAAGTCCTCGACTTCGGCTCTATGATAGTCGACACGAGAGGCAACGTGGTTCCCAGGACACCG
This sequence comes from Avena insularis, assembly GCA_023614405.1. Lineage (NCBI taxonomy): Eukaryota > Viridiplantae > Streptophyta > Magnoliopsida > Poales > Poaceae > Avena > Avena insularis. Next base: position 33,497,898 of record CM042696.1, on the reverse strand, counting down.
CAGGCCGCGGTGACAGCAGCCACCATGTACCTCCTCAATAACCAGCCGCCAGCTGGAGATCCCCGAACGGCCATGCACCGATCTACGATCGCGGGCCTGGGGCTAATCGAGGCCGCCCTCGACAAGGAGCCGATACCAGACCCAAAAAAGGGCAAAGCGCTACTCCTCGCCCTCGTCCAGCGATGACAGTCACGGCCTGTCTCGACGCCGCCGCTCATGCGACACGATCGCGACTACGATGCACGCAACAAACTCACGCAGCGCAAGATCGACGAGTCAAGGGCATGACGTGCTCGGTCGACTGATTCGGAAGAGGAAGATGGGGAGCTCTACGGCGGCAGATGCTTCAGCAGATCCATCAGGCAAAAGCAAATGCCTAAAGGGTTTAAACTCCCATCGGAGAACCCGAAATTTGACGGTCTGCAGGACCCCAAGATCTGGCTGGAGGATCACATCTCCTCCGTCATGCTACATGGAGGCAGTCGAAGTACTGCCATGCAATGCTTGCAGCTACAGCTACAGGGCGCCGCCCGAGCATGGCTCAATAACCTCCCACGCGGATCCATTCGCAGTTGGGATGATCTAGTCTACAGCTTCGTGCGCAACTTTAAGGGCACGTACAAACGCCCCGCCTCAATCGAAGAACTGAGATCCGCCAAAGATTCGCGAATCGCTGCGCTCTTACATCCAAAGGTGGTCCATCATCAAGAACTCCGCGGAGAACATCTCGGAAGACCGCACGATTGATGCATTCAACGGTGGTGTCCGCCGCATGGAACTCAAGGAGGAGCTAGGCCGCTCAAAGCTCCAGACCATCGACCACCTGATGGAGATCGCGAATCGGTGTGTCGATGGAGAAGATTCGGTGAAGAATCGCGTTCACTCTGACAAGGAGGCAGAACTCGAACGAAGACGCGACCGCCGGGGTAAGCGTCGCATGCGCGTCTACGACGATCGCGACGACGTCAACATGGTCGCAGCTGGCTACACCGATAGACGCGACGATAACCGCAACAGCAGATACCGTAGCGGCGGATACCACGACTCCGGGAAAACCACACAAGTGTGGCAACGCCGCACTCGCGATGAAGCACCCGCGACCTCCATTGAGGACAAACTGTCCAGGCCATGCACGGTACACTTATACATCGACAAGCATGATGGCAAGAGAAAGTCCAGCCACCTCCTCAAGGACTGCCGCGAGTTCCTCAAGCTACACGAGAGATTGGTTCGGATGAACCGCAATGCAGTCGAAAGAGGCTACGGAGCCGCTCCAAGCGCCGTGGCACATGGCGCACCACCACCACCACCACCTGGGCCACCCCCGAACGGAGCTGCACCGGACCAGCACCACGGAGGCGAACCGTACCCACGGGCCATGGGTACCATGATGATCCAAAAGGGGCGCCCCTCCAATAGGGTGTAGAAGGCCATCACTCGCCAAGTCAACTAGGCCATGCACTCGCCACCATCCACCACTGAGTACCTCAGTGGCAGTGAGTCGTGCATTACCTTCGACAAACACGACCACCCGCCCCAAATACCTCGTCGAGGTCATTGCCCCCTCGTACTCGAGGCGCAAATTGGAGTCTTCGACATGAGTCGCGTCTTCATGGACGGCGGAAGCGGCATCAACCTCATATTCACGAGTACCTTGCGAGCAATGAGGATCCCTCTAACCTGCTTGGAGGTATCGGACACAAAGTTCCACGGCATCGTCCCAGGGAAAGGCGTATACCCCCTGGGCAAAATCAACCTGGACGTCATCTTTGGCAAGCCGAAGAACTTCCGGCGCGAGCGCATCGACTTTGAGGTCATCGACTGGCCCTCACAATACCATTGCATCCTTGGGCGCGTCGCATTCGCCAGGTTCATGGCAGTACCCCACTACGCCTACCTGTAGATGAAAATGCCAGGTCCCAACGGCGTCAGAACGATCAACGGGAACTTCGAGCGATCTAACGCTGCGACAGGGAATTCAACAGAATCTCCCAGTCCTTCGGCATGCAGGAGGAACTCGCAAGACTGAAAGAGACGACAGACAATAGTCTGCCTTCCTTGAGTAGGCCAAGCTCACCTGATCTCTCCTTCGACTCATCCGTGCACACAAAGAAGGTGCAGGTCCATCCATCGGATCCCGCCAAGACGGCCCTCATCACCAACAACTTGAGTCCTGCATAGGAACTCGCGCTCGTCGAATTCCTCCGTGAGCACTGGGAAATTTTTGCCTGGTGTCTTGCGGACATGCCAGGAGTTCCCATAGAATCCGCCGAGCACGCACTCAACGTCAACCCCGACGCAAGGCCAGTCAAGCAAACAATCAGGCGACTATCTGAGCCACGAGCGCAGGCAGTCGGAATGGAGATCAACAGACTCCTCGAGGCCAAATTCATAGGCGAGATCAAGGAAAGCACTTGGCTCGCCAATATGGTGCTGGTGCCAAAAAAGGACACGGATATCCTACGGATGTGCGTGGACTTCACTTCTTTAAACAAGCACTGTCCAAAAGATCACTTCCCGCTACCACGGATCAATCAAATCATCGACTCCACCGCTGGATGCGAGCGCCTCTGCTTCCTCGATGCCTACTCAGGCTGTAACCTAATTCGAATGAAGGAGGAAGACAAGGAGAAGACCGCGTTCACAACGCCCTTCGGTGTGTTTTGCTACAACACAATGCCCTTCGGGCTAAAAAACGCGGGAGCCACCTACCAGCGGTGCATGCAGGCTTGCCTCAGGGAGTAACTGGGTCGCAACATCCAAGTCTATGTCGACGACATAGTAATCAAAACCAAGGAGGAAGCCTCTCTAATCGATGACTTGTGCAAAACCTTCGCCAATCTCGATCGCCGGATTAATCTCAATCCGGACAAATGCGCCTTCGACGTACCATCTGGGCAACTGCTCGGATATCTCATCTCCGCGAGGGGGATTGAGGCAAACCCGAAAAAGATAAAGGCCATACTGGCCATGGAGAAGCCAAATAACATAAGAGGCGTCCAGCAACTAGCCGGACGAATCACGGCCCTCAATTGATTTATCAATCGAATGGGAGAAAAGGCACTGCCCTTCTATCAGCTCCTCCGCAAAGCTGACAAATTCGAGTGGACCAATGAAGCGCAAGAAGCATTCGAAGATCTCAAGTGCCTGCTATCCACCTCGCCAGTACTGGTGACTCCACGAGAAATGGAACCACTGCTGCTGTACATCTCCGCTACTAACCAAGTGGTTAGTACAGTGCTCGTCGTCAAGCGGGCCGAGGAAAACAAGGTCCATGGTGTACAACGCCCGGTATACTACCTCAGCGAGGTCCTCACGCCAACAAAACAGCGGTACCCGCATCTACCAAAAGCTGGCGTACGGCGTCTTCATGACCGCCCGGCGACTGCGCCATTACTTCCAGGAACACCCAATCGTGGTATTCAGCGACGCCCCATTGGGACATATCCTCAACAACCCCGTCGCCACGGGGCGAGTTGCGCTTTGGGGAATCAAACTGTCTCCACGAGACATCACATACGAAAAGCGCGACGCAATCAAGTCGCAAGTTCTCCCTGACTTCCTCGTGCATTGGATGGAAAACCAACTCCCGGATAATCCAGATATGTCCTACCTCTGGACAATGCAATTCGATGGATCCAAGCGAAAAGATGGAGCAGGAGCAGGTGTCATACTGACATCACCTCAAGGAGACAAACTGAAATATATCCTGCGAATGCAGTTCATAGCCTCAAACAACGAGGCTGAATACGAGGCCCTGTTGCACGGGATGAGGATGGCAAAAGCCTGCGGCGCAAAGAGGCTCATCATATATGGTGACTCCAAGCTGGTCGTCAACCAATCAATGCACGAGTGCAACACACTGAACGACAACATGATCGCGTACCGCGACCTCTATGATACACTCGAAGGAGACTTTGACGGTTGCGAGTTGCGACACGTAGGTCGCGAAAGCAACAAGGAGGCGGACGCACTCGCCAACATAGGCTCTACTTGCGCCCCCATACCACCTGGGGTATTTCTCGAGCGCATCTACGAAAGCTCCATCAAGCCAAAGGCCACAGAGAAGAAAACAAGCACAGCAACGGACTCGGGGGCTACGCCACCCAATGAGCCAATGACACTCGATGACTTGGAGCTAGACACAGGACTCGAGGGACCAATGAGCATCATGATGATCGAATAATCCTGGACGCAGCCGTACATTACGTACATCCTCAGCAAGCGCCTACCGGATGACCCGACAGACGCACGACGCTCCAAGGCATTCTCCGTTATCAACGGCGAATTGTATAAACGCAGCATCACAGGCGTGTTACAACGATGCGTCTCCCTGGCCGATGGAAGAGCAGTCCTCCTCGACATCCAGGAAGGGACCTGTGGGCACCACGCCGGCAGTCGCGCCCTCGTTGCCAAAGCTCTACGAGCTAGATTTTACTGGCCCATGGCCATGCGCGACACCAAGGACATAGTACAAAAGTGCAACGCTTGTCAGCGATTCACGGACAGGCCACACACACCAGGTGCAGAACTACGGCCTATTCCATTGGCCTGGCCCTTCGCACAATGGGGGCTCGACATGGTGGGCAAACTCCCAAGGTCCTCGCAAGGAGGCTACGTCTACCTCTTGGTCGCAGTCGACAAGTTCACCAAGTGGATTGAGGCCATGCAAGTGACCAAACAATCAGGGCACAGCGCGGTCAAGTTCTTCGAGTCCATTGTGTACCGCTTCGGCGTGCCGCACATCATCATCACTGACAACGGGACAAACTTCACATCCAAGGAGTTCCAAGAATTCTGCGGGAACCTGGGGATCAACATCAGTTACGCCTCAATCGCGCATCCACAGACCAACGGTCAGGTGGAAAAAGCAAACGGGCTCGTCTGGAGCGGCATCAAGATGCGACTCCTTTGACCACTTGAACAAGCCGCGGGTTGCTGGCCAGATGAGCTCCAATCTGTACTCTGGATCCTACGAACAACTCCAAACAGCGCCACAGGCTACATGCCATTCTTTATGGTGCGGGCGAAACAATACTACCTTGAAGTGAGGTACAAAGGCGCCATAGTCGCATAGCTTAACAAGAGTCCTCTCTTGCACTCGAAGACTCCGTTGACCTCCTCGACGAGGCAAGAGAAATCGCCACAGAAAGATCCACGATCTACCAGCAGAACCTGCGCAACTACCACGGTAGAAGGCTTCGCCCCAGATCCTTCGTCGATGGTGACCTGGTCTTGCGATTGAAGCAGCAGAGGCATCTCAAGCTCGAATCCCCCTAGGAAGGACCGTACGTGATTACAGAAGTAATCCAAGGTGGCGCCTATCACCTTCAAGATTTAGAGACAGGAGTCGCATACTCCAACCTTTGGAACGTCGCACAACTGCGACGCTTCTATCCCTAGTTGTTTTACTTTTTACATCGCAAATAAGGCTACTCAGCCAAGGCTACTTAGCCACACATTCTACCTCGTACTGCTCTTCAAATAAATAAAAGCTAAGTGCCCCAAAACTCTGTGTTTTTCTTTCACTTTTGTCAATTTTATACTCGGGGGCTACTCCACCCTACCTACATCTGTTCTTCGAACCAATAAACGCGATATCCTGAGTAGCTGGCACATCAATCGAACCCCTTAACGCAAACTCAACCCAGCCGCGACGCGCCTGGCAGGTTGACAAAGGGATGGCCAAGCTAACGAAAAGGACTCGCATAGTGCAACGACTTTTGTGACGACAAAGCTGTTTATACACATTCGACAATAAATTATCTACAACATATATATGAACTTTACAACACAAATACACTTATGTGCATGATACAAATCTAGCTACTGCTGCAACAGAAGAACATTGGTTTGTTCCTCGAAGAAGTCGACAATCTCCTCTGCTGGACGGTCCACCGCCTGATAGTGCGGCACCATATTCCAAGCAGATCCGGCTGGCAATGGCGGCTTCGGAAGCAATAAGGCGACATCCATGTCAGGCCTGTGCAATCGCACCATCGAGAGGGCAGCCTTGGCACCAGCCACCAACTACTGCCTCACGCACTCCCGAACCGCGGACATATTTTGAAATTTGGCCAGGAGAGCCAGCAGGCTTGATGGAGTGTCATCCAACAGGAACATCGCCCAATAGATGTTCTTCAAACACGACTGCGACTTCTTCAGGAAGAGCAGCACTCGTGAAGCGCGATCCTGCAGGGTCGCCAATGCAGTCGCACGATCATGATCTACCCAGAAGTATCCACTCTCTTGAAGTTGCTCCTGGGTGAGACCATGAAGGCGGATGGCAATCCTATCCTTCTCCTCCTGCGGATGACGTGTGCTAAAAACTACACGAAGCAGCACCAACAACATGAGTACAATGTACCATTGCGACTAACTACAAAGGAAAAGATGAGGACGAGCAAACTAACACTTAAACTGGTCGCTCAACCGCGTCACCTCGCCAAGCAGATATTGCTCGCGGGCGGCGGATTTTTCTGCCTTCGACTTCCACACGTCCGCATTACCACGGATCAGGGGCAACTCACGCTCCAGCTGCTTCACGCGATCACGAAGTCGCGACAGCAAGGATAGCTCCTCTACCCTGGAGCGCGGTGGTGCCACTGTCTCATCAAGAGATGGCGAATCCTGGTTTCCCCCCACAGGACCACTCGATGTACCCTACCACAAGTCAAGACAAAAGCAAATAAGGCGACCAAATCAACACAAAGGCAAGGGGAACAGACGCATTCAAGATAAGCATAAGTTTTTCACAAACACACTCGCCAGCAGGCACGTCCTTAGACTAAAAGGGCAACTGATCAATTATTACAACAAGTTAACTACAGAGCAGCTGGCTTCTTCGACTTCGACGGCTTCGGGGGCTTCATCAAGTCCGTGGCAGTATCAGATGCCACAGATTTTCTGCCGGCCCCTGAGGCCGAAGCTTTCGCCGCCTTCTTCGCACGTTGGAGCTCCTCCGAATACTTGGCAACAATATTTATCAAGGAATGTCCATATTTGGCGCAAGCAGCCGCAAAGGGAGTGAAGACTACTTGCTGACCATCCGCGCCAACAGGCATCGCCTTCGATACAACAGAGGGATCTATCTCGACTTCGTGGGCTTGCACCATGGCGAGTGACATCGTCGCACCAGCCGTGCGGAGGGAGTTCTTGTAAGTAGCAGGCACACCCCCGGCGAGTGACTCCACCAGCTTGTCCATATTATCGACCAGCTTCGCCTTCGGCATCAACTCCTCCCAGAGGCGACTAAGGGCGACCTTGGCCTTGGACAACGTATCCTGAATGGCGGCGCTTCGGTCCTCGACCAAGAGATAACGCTTGCCCGAGGCGTCATCATGACGAAGGGCCTGCGGGTCAAAACTCAAGTCGCCAGCATCTACACCGAAAATACACACATGGATCAAACTTCTAGTGCCACCGGCAAAAACTCTAGATGCAGAGAGGAACATCAATAAAATATCTACCAGTAAAGGTACCTGAGAGGGCCTTGGCGACTGAGAACAGTTGCTCTTCGAACAACTTTTCCCTGGCCGCAAAGGAGGCACGCAGATCCTCTTCGCGCTTCTGGGAATCATCACGAGCCGCGATTGCCTCGTCGCGCCCCTTCACAGCTGCGGCTAATGTCTTCTCCAACATGGCGACTTTACGCAGTAAAGCGTTATGCTCAGCTACATGGCAGTTAATAATTGGCTATCAGTCGATTGTACCAAATTAGAGATAAGACGAAAAGAATAAGTGTAGAGCACTCACTTTCGACCATGCGGTGACGCATCTCCAGCATTGCATGCTGGCGACCCATCGCCATCACCTGCTCCGCCACCTGCGTGGCTTCCTTTACAAGGAGCTGTCACACAAAACAAGGAGTCAGAAGAGGGCGTGAGGCTGATCGCCACATTAAAAAAGAAGGAAAGATATACTTACCTGGTCCTCTAGCGACTCCGAAGAAGTTTGCTAAACCGTCATCCGGGCAACCATTCGATGCTCCCCTATGTGAGGAGAGCTCGAAGAATTGTGCCCGGAGTGGGCCGCCGCCGGAGGAGAAGGAGCGCGCTCGACTTCTACTTTGGCCCTTGAGGTCGCGACTCCAGATTCCTTCAAAAACTCGACGTCGCCAGAAGATGACGACGCCTCTTGGCTACAAGACCAAATCCACATTGAGAAAAGGAAAACTCCAGGGCAAAGCCAACAAGAAGAAAACAGAAAAGAATTAGTGAACTCGCAAATTTACTAGTCAAAGTTGTCAAGATTAAACGTGGCCTCCGCCGACTCTGACGAAGACTCCTTCGGCAATCGCATCTTCTTGCGAGAAGATGGTGCCACAGCCCTCACAGGAACGGCGGGAATTGGCGATTCCACGCCCGGCATTGCCTTACGAGTCGAAGGAGTCGATGCATCGGAATCCTCGCTACGCGAACGCTTGCAAGTATCCGGGCTCTCGGACTCGAGGGCTTCCTCTTCCACATCATAAGGGACAGTCGACTCAGACTCGTCCTCTTCCAAAGCTTCGCGAGGAATAATACCCTCAGAAAGAGGAGGCATACAAGGCGACACCGCCCAATCCTGCATAAAGACAGTGAAGATTAGCAAACAGAACAGGTAAGCAACAGAAAAAGCAATCGCGAAAATAAGCTACTATGTAGCACAACTATACCTCACGAGGAGGATTCGAAGCATCAAAAGGAGGAACGACTGGCTCATTCGGAAGCACATCCTTGAAGGTGTACTTCGTGACCAGTCGCACCCTCTTATCTACCTCACTCGCGGACATGCCATCGGCAGACACGCGAGTGGCATCATCAGCGCCACGCCATTGAAACATGGGATGGACTCTGGCCTGGAGAGGCTGGACACGACGACGCAGCCAAGTCCAGACAAGGGCGCAGCCTCCCTCTTCTGCGCCTATGCGACTCTCGAGGTCACAGACGCGTTGATATAGCACGTCTGTCTCCGCGAGTTCGGCAGGCATGACCACGTTCTTCCAAGAACACATCTTCTTGCAGGGAGTCGCAGGATCGAAAGGCACGAGTCCAAAGTGCTCGTCCTTGGCCTTCTAGTCGCGAACATAGAACCATTTGTCCCTCCATCCCTGGACGAACTTGGCAAGCTTGATGTCGAAGAAGGTGGCGGACGGGTCGACATGGATTCCACAACCACCTACGTCATAAACTAGAGAGCCAGAGGCGGACTGACGCTTCAGTTTAAATAAGCGTTTGAAAAGGCCAAAGTGCGGCTCGATTCCGAGCCAGCACTCGCAGAGAGTGATGAAACAGGTGATGTGGAGAATCGTGTTTGGGGACAACTGATGGAGCTGGAGCCCGTAGAAACAAAAGAGAACCCTGAGAAAGGGATGGAGAGGCAAAGAAAGGCCGCGAATGACGAATGCAAAAAACATCACTCCAAAACCAGCGGGAGGCACAGGAATGGTCTCACCGCTAGGGACGCGCGAATCGGCGACTGCTGCAGAAATAACTCCGTCTTGGCGAAGAAGACGGAGATCCGATGCCTTGATGATAGAAGGGCGCCATGCGCCATTGGTCACGCGGGTGCCCGAGACTTTCTTTTTCCCGCCGGCGGCGGCACTGGTGCCCGCAGCAGCAGGGCCACCCTTCTTCTTCGTCACAGCAATGGTGGTCGCGGATTCAGCGGCAGCGCCTCCTTTCTTCTTTCCCATTGCGCGACGGCGATGAGAGCGAAGAAAATAACTTGGAAACGAGCGGAGGTGGTCCAGAGTTGAGGAGGAGATGAGCGCAGGGAAAAGCATATGAGCAGCAGCAATGGTGATGGCAACGAGGAAGAAAAGAGTGCAGATGGAAAATTACCGCCGTAGAGCCGCTACTTAACCCCTAGGAGATGCAATCCAACGGCTCACAAAAACCCTACTGGACATGTGGCGCGCATCGCGCTCGACACGTGGAGAAGAGGAAGCGCGAACCGTCTCTCCACTGCTCCCATTACGCGCGAAACACGAGGAGGCATAGTTAATAATAAGATTATGCACGCACAGTCAAATCAAAGTCACAAAGTGGGACCCACCGCTCGTCACGTCCCGTCAAAATCGCTCACGCGGACAACTGAGGTCATGCAAGCGTCAGCACTGACGTCATCAAAGGCTACTTTACCCCTTGCTGGAGTCTTTGACTCCACCAAGCACTCGGGGGCTACTCCCATAGGGAGCGCTGGCCGTGCACCGTACGATTTTTTCTTTTCTTATTGCAGGGATATAGGTAATCACAATCAAACCCAACCACTCGAATCACGGTTCGACTATGGACATGGGTTACTCCCATAGGGAGCGCCAGAAACAATTTCGACTTAAACAAGCAAGCAAAAGGCGGCGGATGCATAAGCGTGTTTTAGTCCTGCGAGTCTTCATTGAAACAAACAAGCAAAGACGACAGCGATGTAAAAATTCTTTAGTACTGGCTGAGTATTCGACTCAACGGGCACTCGAACTACTCCCATAGGAGCTGGCGCGCACCCTATGATTATTTGCACAAAAACTGTGTGTTGATAACATCCACACTCGCAGATCATGGCGACACCGTCTCATAATTTTCCCTGCAAAGAGACTACATCTCCTGGGTCGCCCGAATCGTCTCCGCGATGATAAAATTCGGATGCCGCGCTTACAGCGTGAAGGTAAGACCTGAATAAGGCCTAGCAACGCATTTAACTACGCACTACTAGAAATATATCCGTGCCTGCAGGCACGATAAACATGCCTTGACGGACGCGTCGAGTGCTCACACCCATATAACTGGAATTCGACTCCCGTAAGACCTCCGTGGCCTGAGTCGAATTACGCCAGCACTTCTCCGAATTCAAGTCCCGGGACTCGAGTTTGAGTAGATTGCGTTGTTTCACCCTAAGGTGGTTAACTGATACCGAAACTTCGGCTATATCAGGCACGTATATCAACAATCCCTATGACATAAATACAAGCAGTCGAAAATGTACTCATTCAGGCACTCGAAGACTTTAAAAAAGTCCCCAGTCAAATCTGCGATTCCACTGGACACTCGGGGGCTACTGACATGGGTATACCCTACAGGTACTCGAGCTTGGTATATACGGTCCAAATACATATAGGCCCATGGTGTCGCCAAGGCCCAGATGGAAGGACTCGAGTAACCTGCGGACTCTCGATTGCTTGAAGATCAAGAAAAAGCTAAAGATAGAAAGTTTGAAGGGGAAAACCCTAACTTGTACCCGACTCGACCTGCTACCCGAGACCTAGACCATCTATATAAAGGCTAGGAGGGGGCGGCGAGGAAAACACGCGCAACCCTAGTTTCCACAAACCCTCGCCAGATTGCATCTGCGCACCGTTGTAACTTTCGACTCCTTCAATAATTCCACGAACAGACAAGCAGGAGTAGGGACCTCTACGAGGCCTGAACCTGGGTAAATCCTTTGTCCCCTGTGTGCTTGTTTGCTAGCCGATAGATGTCTCCAGCGCTCCCTCCTTCTCCAAAACCCAAGTCCATAACAATGGGCATTGATGAGTTAAACCCTCGTTAGCTGGAAAATAAATATTCTCGGAATTGGACCGGACAAAAGCCAAAGTCAATATTTTACCAGAAGACGAGACAGAGAGGGGCCACGAGGTGGCCACACCACCTGGTGGCGCGGGCCAGCCCAGGCCGCGCTAGGGGTGGTGTGGGCCCCTCGGGCACCCACCGACCTTGCATCTTCGCCTATATAAGCCTCCCGGGACAAAAACCCTAGGTACCAGATCAGAATTCCACGAAAAGTTCTGCAGCGCCGCCACCACCGAAGAGGAGATTCAAGGGATAGAAGTCTCTGTTCCGACACCCTGCCGGGATGGAGAAGTGCCCCTAGAGCCATCTCCATCGACTCCACCACCATCTCCATCACTGTTGCTGACTCCCATGATGAGGAGGGAGTAGTTCTCTCTCGAGGCTAAGGGCTCTACCGGTAGCTATGTGTTCATCTCTCTCTCTCTCTCTCTCTCTATGTGTGTGATCTTATTGAGATCATGAGCTTTTTAATCTATAGATCTATTCTGCTACTCAAGTGATTTAATGAATCTCTGCTTATTCCCACGTGTGTGAAGTTGATAGTGTGCATACCGTGTGGCACTTTGGCTAAGGTTACATAAATACTTATCATGAGTATAATTTGAGTTGGATGTCTCTATGAGATTGTGGTGTTTGTTGGAACCATCTAGCGCTCAAAGTGATACTGAAGGGTTATCTAGATGGGGAATGTAAACTTTAAGGTGTGTTGTTATAGCCCTACATCGTCCAACCGAAGAGTAGTTTAGGGTAGCATCATGAAGAGAAGATATTTATATGAGAGTGTCCACTGGTGAAAGTATGATCCCTAGGCCTTGTTTCTAAGCATTGAAACACCGTTTACAATCAGTTCTGTTACATGTTTCCTTGTTGCCACTCTTATTTCAGATTGCAATTACCACTTATAATCATCCATATTACTTGTATTTCACTATCTCTTCGCCAATCTAGTGCACATATACACCTGACAAGTGTATTGGGTGTGTTGGGGACATAAGAGACTTTTTGTATCTTGATTGCAGGGTTGCTTGTGAGGGATACCTTTGACCACTTCCTCCCTGAGTTCGATAAACCTTGGGTGATCCACTTAAGGGAAACATGCTGATGTTCTACAAACCTCTCCACTTGGAGGCCCAACACTGTCTACAAGAATAGAAGCGTGTGTAGACATCAAGTTATTTTCTGGCTCTGTTGCCGGGGAGGTAAGGTAAAAGGTACTCACATCCTCTGGCTACTAAGCTATCTTCTAGTACTGTTGCTGGTGTGTGAGTGCCCGAAGTTATTTCCTTTAGATTCTGCAATTATATCTTTTTGTTTCTTGTTTTTATTTTCACTAGTTAGGCTTAATGGAAAACAACAACAAAATTAGATCCTTATAGTATTTATCTTGAGTTAGGACATGAAGTGTGTGAAGAGAACATTAAAAAACCTATGGAACTTTATTTGCATGCTAATAGCAATGTTATAAGTATGAATTCTTTGAACACCATTATTGCTAATGCTATGGAATAGTCTAAGCTTGGGGAAGCTGGTTTGGATGAGCATGATATTTTTAGTCCCCCAAGCATGGAGGAGAAAATTTACTTTGATGATAATATACCTCCGATATATGATGATTACAATGATGAGTATGATATTTTCAGTCCACCTACTATTGAGGAGAAAATTAATTATGATTACAATATGCCTCCTATATTTGATGATTATGGTGATGAGAATAATAATGATAGCTATTTTGTTGAATTTGCTCCCACTATAATTAATAAGAATGACTATGTTTATGTGGAGAGTATTAATTCTTTTATGCATGTGGCTCATGATAAGAGTGTTTTATGTGATAGTTATATTGTTAATTTTATTCATGATGCTACTGAAAGTTATTATGAGAGAGGGAAACATGGTTTTATGTATCTCAACAATATTAAGTTCCCCTCTTTATGTTAATTTTTTTGAAGTTGCACTTGTTTTGCTTTCCTATGCTTGTTGCTTTGTGCTTTCATGACTTGCTTCTTTACAAGATTATTTTTCATAGAAAGTAGCTTAGACTTAAATTTGTTCCAGATTTTCTTCTTGATGCTCTCTTTTACTTCAACTCATATTTCTTATGTGAGCATCATCGAAATTCTTATGCCTACCTCAAAGGCGTTAAAGAAAAGCACTTATTGGGAGATAACCCAAATTTCTATTCAGTAGGTTTTTCTTTTGTTGATTCTTGGAAGTTATTGCCTCAGTAAGCACCTCTCCTTATCCATTTTGTTTGGTTTTTGTGCAAAGAATAACCTCTAATGACAAAGAAGTAAGACTTGGGAAAGTTGTTGTCCCGAAATAGATTTTTGTGCTTCACTATAAAAAATCGTGAAACATCTATGTACGTCGGATTGAGCTGTAATGTTTTGTGCTTCTGCCCTAGGTTGTTATCTAACTTTTGTTAGTTTAAGACTTTTCGATTTGAGCAACATAAGGTAATTTAATAGCATCAGTTAAAGGAATTTGCAAAAATAAAGGTTTCATCCACTCACAAAACTTATTATAGTGTTCGTCTTCCTTTGACTTGTGTTTCTTATCAGGAAAAGGCATTGGTTTTTGAACCCAGGGTTCTCTTTCACTACCATGTTTATTAGCAACAAAATCTTCCTTAGTGTACTTAGCAATTTTAGTGTTCCTTTCGGGTTCTTCTTCAATTTCTTCTTTATCAGGAACATCATTTTTCTCATTACCACTCTCAGTTTCAGCATCAGAGACAGATATACTATTAGGATCTTTAGCAGGTTCAGAAGATTCTACAACTGTTTTATGTTTCTTTTTCTTTCTCTTAAAAGAAGTACCTTTATTTTCAATCTGTTGGGAATCTTCCTCAATTCTTTTAGGATGCCCCTGAGGATATAGAGGATTCTGGGTGGCAGCACCACTTCTAGTTCTAATTTCATAAGCTTGTTTTTCCTTAGAAGCATTAACTAGCAAATCTTTTTGTACCTTAATAAGTTCATCAATTTGAGTTTGAACCATTTGGAAATGTTTAACAAGCATTTTAACATCATTAGAGGTTCTTTCTACAATATCCTTTAATTCAATAAATAACTCTAGAGTTTTCCATCAAATGATTCTGCACTCTTTTATTAAAATTATCTTTCTTAACAATAAAAATATCAAATTCTTCTAAGCATTGATCAAGAGGTTTAGAATAAGGAATATCACCTTCATCAAAATGTTGGAGAGAGTGTACCTCAATAGTGGATGAGTGGAAGATTGGCTTACATAATTCTTCTATATGAGGTAGATTCTTCACTTCTTCATTTTTAATACCCTTCTCCTTAAGACATTTCTTAGCTTCTTTCATCACTTCATCATTTAGTTCAATCACTCCCCTCTTCTTTGATGTAGGTGTTGGCTCAGGCACAGTTAACTCAGGTGGAGTTGACTCAGGTGAAGTCCAGTCATCATAATTCTTACTTATTTTAGACATTAATTCCTCAGCTTCTTTGGGAGTTCTCTTCCTGAAAACACAATCAACACAACTATCTAGGTATGTCCTAGATTCTTCAGTTAGTCCATTATAATATATATCAAGAAGCTCATTTTTAGGTAATAGACACACAGGCTGTGCATGAATCAAAGCACAAAATCTTGCCCATGATTCAGGCAATATCTCCTTCTCTCCTTGTTTAAAATCAAATAGTTCCTCAAGAATGGCATATCTAGCACTAGGAGGGAAATATTTCTGAAAGAAAGTATCAATCAAGCAATCAGGGCTATTAATAGATCCAGGAGGTAAATTATTAAACCAAGCCTTAGCTTCTCATTTCATTGAAAAAGGGAAAAATTTAGCAACAAAGTAGGTGCGCATCTTAATTCTTAATATCATCAGAAAATAGGCCACTCATGGTAGAAAGTTCAGTCATATGTGCTACAACACTTTCATTTTTAGTACCACAAAAAGGCTCTTTCTCAACAATGGTTATGTAAGATAAATCATAATCTTTATCTTTAATGTTTATGGGAGATGTAGCAAACTTATCATTAGGAGATAATTTAGGTCTAACAGTATGTTTCTCAAGAAGACTCTTAATAGCACTCCTACCATGAGTGTTTTGGCATTCTTTAATAAGTTCATCAGTCATTTCTATATATCCGTCTTCAATATCATAGCTTTCTCTAGACTCAGGTGAACTGACAGGTGTAGTAGTGTCTTCATTAGGAGTTTCAGTATTTCCAGCTATAGATCTAACAATCGTACCATCTAGGAAAGGACTTAATGAACCACTCTTATCAAGCAAAGTAGAAGCAACATCATAAGTATCAGAAGTTTTAGATTCAGCAGCAGTAGCAGTATGTGTAGCATGTGTATGTCGTGGTGTAAGGAGCTTACTCATCACAGATGGTGAATCAAGGGCAGCAGAGGTGTTCAGAACCGTACCTCTCCTTGTAGTGGATGGTAATATAGGAACTTTTCCATCACGAGACTTACCCATGATGAATGGATAGAAGTGCACAATAGTGATCCCAAGTGAACATGATAAATAGAGCTATGCTCCCCGGCAACGGTGCCAGAAAATAGTCTTGATGACCCACAAGTATAGGGGGTGTATCGCAGTATTTTTGAGGGAAGTGAAACCCAATTTATTGATTCGACACAAGGGGAGCCAAAGTAGTTTATCAGTAGCAACAATTTTGTAGTAGCAATAGCAAAGTAATAGCAGTAGTAAAAGTAATGACAATAGTAACAATTGCAGTAAACAGTAGGATTAAAGCGCGATACACATAGGGATGGATGGATGGGCGTTGCATGGATAAGACAATTCATATAGCAATCAAGATATAGGGCATTTGCAGATAAGTAAGGTAAAGCATCCAACTACTAAATAATCATAGGCATGTGTTCCATATAAAGTCATACATGCACGTAATGAGAACTTGCACAACATCTTTTGTCCTACCAGCCCGTTTGCAGCGGGGCCTCAAGGGAACTACTGGCAATTAAGGTGCTCCTTTTAACAGAGCACCGGAGCAAAGCATTAACACTCCGTGAACACATGTGATCCAGACATCAAAGCCATTCCCTCCGGTTATCCCGATTATTGTCACTTCGGGGCCTTTGGTTCCGGACAATAATATGTGTATACAACTTGCAGGTATGATCATAAACAATAATATCCTCATGAATCAATAACATGTTCAGATCTGAAATCATGGCTCTCGGGCCCTAGTAACAAGCATTAAGCATAACAAGTTGCAACAAAGTCAAAAAGCACTAATAATAGATACTAGGCACCATGCCCTAACAATCTGATGCCATTACATGAACGATCTAACCCAATCCCTACCATCCCCATAGCCTACAGTGGGGGATTACTCACTCATGGATGGGGGAATCATGGATGGTTGATGGAGAAGCGATCGCGATGATGACGGTGATGATCTCCTCCAATTCCCCGTCCCGACAGGGTGCGAGAACGGAGTTTCTGGTTCCGATTCATGGAATCTGGTGGTGGTGGTGTAGCGAAACTCTATTTGGAAAAACATCGACCCCCTAGGGTTTTTAGGTTAAGAGGCATCTTATAGGCGGAGAGGGAGGCCGAGGGGGTCACCGAGGCGGCCACACCACCCCCAGGCGCGGCCTGGGCTGGCCCACGCGGCCAGGTGGTGTGGGCCCCTCGTGGCCCTCCTCTGTCTCGTCTTCTGGCTACGTGAGTCTTCTGGTGAAATAGGATTTTTGGCATATTTTGCAGGATTTTTCCTAGTAGTTGATTTTCTGCACAAAAACTAGACACCAAGTTAATTCTGCCGAAAACAGCGTCAGTATGTGTTAGTTGTATCCAAATCACACAAGTTTAGAGGAGAAACAATAGCAAAAGTGTTCGGGAAAGTAGATACGTTTTGGACATATCAAGAGGTATGTCTTAAGACTTCCCACTTTTAAAGTTTGAGAAACCCATGCTAGTTAGTAGTAAATGATAAGATGTTATATTGGTGGAGTGAGTCTTTATATTGTAGTAAAATTTTGTTTGCATGGGTATTTAGTTGGGTACATTTTGTTCTAGCTCTTGTAGTTAACCAAGTGTTGCCTAAAAATTTGCTAAACAATTGTAATAAGAAAAAATCTCATAATTGAAGGCTTGGGTGTTATAGTGTTTAGTCTTGAAGGCTTATTTCTAGAGACACTCAACACCACAGAAAATGATGATTGACTTGATAGCTCTCTTTAAAAGGATTTGTTCACTTGAATTAATGTTTAGGGGTTTTTGTGAGCATGCCAAAGTTTGACTTGTGAATCATAAGAATGATATAGCTTTATGCATGTCAAACTTTATGGGATGCCAACAACTCCGCTAGCCTACGAATGATCTTCATGGAGGAAACTCCTAGATTTCGACTATGAGTTGATTAAACATATGTAGCAGCAATACTATAATGGGTAAGATTCTTGGCATTCCGGGGTAGCTGTGTTCAAGATGGAATCACTCCTCTACTGTTATGAGTAATCATTGTGCAAAAGGAACAAAAATCTTGGTGATGCCACAAGTGTTCATCACAACCCGATAAACTAATTAAAATCTTTGGCATGCTCTAAATTACTTAAGAACTGAAATTCTTGAAGGATAATGAATAAAAAAGTAGTGCTTGAAAAGTCTTGATTTATTGATGTGGGAAAATTGAGATACTCTAGTGTATATGTTTTTCATGACAACTCTCACACTCTCAATTTTACATGATTATACTTTATTGTTCAAAGGCAAGCCTATGAGTTGATTACATGATATGGAATAAGGTTTACTCATTTGAATCATCCATGTTAACAATAATTTTGCTGCACTATAATGATGCATAAAAACCCGTATGATATGCTTACCAATACTCTATATATGCTGAATTTTTTCAGATTTATAAAGTGGAGGAAACATGAGAATACCAATCATGAGTAAGATCATCATCTCGTTATTTTATTTTAAATGTTGTGTTCCTTTTTGATTTTGGTTTTCTTGCTCGAGGATGATCAAGTTTAAGCTTGGGGAGGTTGATGGCTGTGAAATATAGCCATCTACGTCCATATTTAAACTGGATATTATTCATATTTTTTATGAAATATCTCTCTAAACTCTGCCACTGATGCCTAATGATCAAAGGGGTATGCAATCCTTTCTTTCCATTTTTCCCTGTGCAGATATTGACGTTTGATGATGGGCATCATAACATTAAAGTCAAAGATACAAGATTTCCAATAACCCGAAGAAACCAGGGGTCATGAAGTGGAGGCAGACGCTTTAACGACCAACTATACGGCAGGAATAAAATTCCAAACGTATAGTTCCGGTCTTATAGTTGTCATCGACACCGCTAGGTCAAACAGAACAACTTTCGTGAAGGGACCCGTATATAAAGAGGTTTCGAGTGACGAGAAAATACTCGCCATCAACCATGCCAAGAATCACCAGCCACCCCCAGAACTCCATCCACAACACCGAAGAGCCGCCGGAGGAATAGACCTAGATCTAATCTGCCAGGTATAGGGAGTATGAGTAATGACTAATCTGCAGGTTGGGAACCCGAGTGACAGAAGGGGTAGTACGGCTGTATGTGCGAGATTTACTTGGGATTAACAGTGACGACACTATGCATATCATTAGTTCTCCTTTTTCTATGGATGAGACTAGTAGGTTATTGCTATAAGTGGTTGCGGAGGCAATAGCAATTATGGATGCACTGCCCACATATATTTATCTTACTCTAACAACTACATGCATACTTTATTATTATCTTTTATTTCCGTCAGATATTTTGCACAGCTACAGGTGAAATCGAAAGCCCTAGACTCTCTCTCCATCACCGACAACAACAAAAGACAGCAAACTCTTGGACCGGTAAAACACAAAAAGAATTCTAAAACTCTCGAAGGTCCGTTAAAGTAACTTCACTACGCTTTCTACTTTTCGAGGATTCGATAACCTATGTATGCTAGGGAAAAAGAGTTATACTACATCTGTAATCCGGATCGAAGGTATCATGTGGTTATTTTATAACCAAATGGTCATTGGAATTGAGGTCAAGTTCAATAGTTAATACAAATGATTTGAAATAATTTAAAATGGAGGTTTGGCCTAAGTCGAACTTGAATTCCGATCATATCCTACACTCATACAAGTCACAAGGATATGAACTGAAATATCACACAAACTTCAAATAACAGAATTCAAACAATAATCACAAGTAACATGAAATTAATCTTTATTAATTAACAACATGAGTACATGATGGCCTGCAAGTTCACAGGTTCGTCAGAGAATGTTTACGCGGAAGTATTAATTCAATTTTTTACATAGATCCCAATAAGGAGCCTAGGTAAGTGTTTTATGCGGTGTTTCTGTCGCACTCAAGGTGTCACCGATCTTGAGTGAATTGACTGCAAAAGCCGATGGTGGAAAGTGGTGAGTAAAAGATAGAGGAAAGTTGCTGAAGAAATAAATAACGATTAAATTGCATAAAAGTAAAGGATGCGAAAAGTGTTTAAATATCCTGCAGATGAGAAGTTAGGCCTGGAGAGAAACAGTTCATGGTGATAGTGAAAGTGCCAAATGGATAAAGTGGAATAAGTGATAGTGATATTTCTTATTTATAAGTGAGTAGGCAAAACCCATATACCGACTAGGAGTCCTCATGGCCAATTCTTCCCAGTCCCAATGATCCGTCTACATGTTACCAAGGCAATGGTCAGCACATTAATTAACGTCTTGCGACCGGATCAAGGCTTTAATCTTGGTGGTTCCTTGTTGTCCTCGAGTAGTGCTAGCTCCTGATTTATATCGGTCGTGTCACTCAGGGGTCAGCAAATCGCTAGCATACAAGCTCATACCTATGAGATCTTTGGATCATGTTACCTAGACCGTTAAATTAGATAACAAGCATTAGGCAAACATAGATAATCATGCTCACTATTTAATAAACACTACGACAATCATAAATGGATGATTAAAGAATTCACAACACATCTCACGAATCTCCTACATCTCCCACGCTATGGGGATTTACTCAGACATTAGAGGAAGACAAATCAAAAGTATAATTTGTCATGCCCCGAGATCCGGCCCGATAGAATGACAACCGCTACGCGTATATAGACCTGGAGGCCTATATAACCGTAAGGCTAAAAACACAGCTATAAGCCGGTACAGTGGATCACGAGAAGCTCATATTGATTTTATTACATGTTTATTTACATTTACACAGAAATTCAACTATATTCTCTATTTCGCTTCCCGTCCACCGGTCCAGCCTAATCTTCTGACGACGACATCTTCCGCAGCGCAACCATTTATAAAAACATTGAAAGCAAGGGGTGAGTACAAAAAGTACTCAGCAAACTATTCATACACACGGTCATATAAATTGTAAAATAGACTTTACTTTTCAAAAACAGGTGAGGTGAATAAAGTTGTTAAGCAAATTAAAAAAGCTTGGTGCCACACATGAAAGTAAGCATTTCCAAACCCGGGAGTCACAGGGGTTAATATTAACACTTTTACACTCTGCAGGAGGGGTACTCCGACGCCGACAGTCTCAACTAGAACCACACAGGACTCTAGAAGAGCAGAGCCCTTTAACCCACTAAAACCCGGACACCTGAATTTACTGATGTCGATGGCTCCTACGGATCCATCACCGACACGTTCCGTTTTCGGGCCGTCCCCAGCGGAGAACTCGGCCAGTCAAGGTAACCTGGACTATGACCGGTACAATACGGTTACCTTCGTAGCACCAAGTTTTACTTCAGAAAACATTCATATAAATTGTCATGTTATTCTCCAAATTCATATCCATGACAAATACCCGGTTCGCATCGGTGGCTCCATCGGATCCATCACCATATACCGACACCGGCGTATTAGCTCACGAATATTTCAACGGAAATATCCAACATCTCTCATAAAATAGGATATCACAATTTTAATAAAAAGAATCTACTTTACAAAATATATGAGAGATGTATAGAAAGCTTGCCTGAAAATAAATATATGCTTTGGTGAAATAATAACCCCAATCAATATAGATTGTCCAATAGAAAACCAGCGATCAACTAAACTGATGGCAGTAGCTAAACTCCCAATCATCTCTCCCTCTATGGTTAACAATGCATCTGGCTATATACGCTCCTCGTCCGTGATACATACGCCTAAGAACACTTCAGCAGATCGCCCATCCACTACGATGGATCAATACTTTAGCAGCACCTTCCCCATGTACTTTCTAATCTACTCCTCCGAGACACCTTTCCTCTCTCACAGATTTTCTCTAATCTCTCTCATTCTCTCTTGGGGCTATGTGTCGTCCTACCTACACCTATTGGTTGATGGAGTTGTGTGTCTCACGAGCAACAGCAGAAGTGCTCCTATTTATAGGACGTGGAACCGCCTAACCATCTAAATATCCTGGCCACCTTGCCGCTTCACCGCTCGAGGGAACTGGTGGAAAATATCTGCACCGCAATCATTGGCGGCGGCAGGGGTATGCACCGGTATTCGTTTGAATACCAATGAATCGGTGCAAAAAAAAATTATGTATACGTATATGTCAGACTAGCCCACTGGGACAGGCAGCCCATAGGGCCACAGAACGCACCTGACACCCCACGTACCGCTCGTTCTGACTCACGATCAGAACGGCTTATGATCGCGCACACCACGCGGCAGTTCTGCCGCACACCACACGGACGCACCGCACCGCACCGCACCGCTCTCAGGTCTCGGCTTCTCGATAGCCGCCGCCCTCATCCTCTCAAGTCTCGACTCTCGACCCGGCGCAGCGGCAGAGGCCGGAGGTCCCTAGAGTGATTGGCCGACAATCGCGGCCACCGGCGAGCGGAGCACCGAGCGATCAAGTAGCACGCTGTCCCACGCCATCAGGTACTGTTCGGTCTTCGGTCTTCAGTTCCTAGAAAGAGACTATTCCTAGATAGAGCACCTAGCAGATTAAACCGATCGTGAATATTTGTGTGAGCACTGAGTAGTTGATTAGTATCCGATCGTGCATTATGAATTTCTGGAACTAAGCGGAGCACCTAGCAGATTAGCTTTTTATAATTATAGTTTTATTTAGATAAGGCTCAGCTTTGTCTAGATTAGACTAGATACGTATGTATCTAGACAAAATTAAGTCAATTAGTTTGGACTGAAAAGAGACAAGGAGTACAATAGCAGATGTAGTCTGATTTGGCCTTCTAGATTGGATGCGATGTAAATTTCTAATTTTGAAAATTTCCTTGTTTTCTTATAATATAGATGAAGAAGAGTGCTGCCAGCAGTAGAATTTGTGCAATGTGGGAAAAAGCATCGAAAGCAAAAAAGTCAGATGAAACATCGACTCCGAATCAGATCGCCAAGACACTCGACTATTCCTGTTCAACCCGAGAGCAATATGCAATTTGCGCTAGTGCAAGAACCGGATATAGAACATGAATCAGAGAATAGAGACACAACCCCAGCCCCAACTATAGAAGATGATGAAACGGTTGATGAAGAGGATGAACCAAAAGAAGCAGTAGATTTGGGGGCACTCGAACATGATCCTGCGAAGCGGATTCCTATCTCAAGGTATAATGTCAATGATCAGGATAGAGTAAGAAGAAGATACATTGAGATGGGTCCATGTCAGCCAAAGAATCATAAGTTTGAGTTTACAAATAAAAGTGGAATTGATCGTCGCTTTGGTCGTGCTTGGTTTAAAGAATTTCCATGGATTGAGTATAGTTTGGAAAAATATGCTGCTTTCTGCTTTGTTTGCTATCTGTTCAAGGATAAAACAAAATGTCCTGGTGGAGATTCATTTGTGAAGAATGGGTTTAGAAACTGGAACTTGAAATCGAGACTGAAGAGACATGAAGGTGGTGTTAGTAGTGCTCATGCTGAAGCTCAAGAGAAATTTAATATGTTCACTACATCAAAAGCATCAATCCGAGAGTCTCTTGCTTCAAACACCTCACAGTACAAGACTTTGTATAAGCTCCGTTTGACATGGACACTCAAGTGTTTGAGGTTTCTACTGCGTCAAGGGTTGGCATTTAGAGGACATGATGAAAGTGCAGACTCACTAAATAAAGGAAATTTCCTTGAGCTTTTAAATTGGCTAGCAGGAAAGTTTGAAGATGTTGACAGGGTGGTTCTCAACAATGCTCCACAAAACTGCAGGATGACTCACCATGATATACAACATGAGCTAATAAAATGTTGTGCACAGGAGACTACTAAACTAGTAATTGAAGAACTTGATGGTGGTCATTTTGCAATACTTGCAGATGAGTCTAGTGATGTGTATCAGAATGAACAGTTGGCTGTTTGTTTGCGTTATGTTGATAAGAAAGGAAAGGCGGTTGTAAGATTTCTTGGTCTTGCTCATGTTGAAGATACTACCTCTTTAACACTTAAAGCTGCAATTCAACAAATGCTTATGAAGTACAATTTGACCTTTGCGATGGTTCGTGGGCAGGGATATGATGGAGCTAGTAATATGAAAGGTAATGCTAATGGCCTGAAAAAACTAATTATGGATGAGTCTCCTTCCGCCTATTATGTTCACTGTTTTGCCCATCAACTTCAGTTAACTCTTGTTGCTGTTGCTAAGGAGAGTGGTGATTGTACTTGGTTCTTTCAACAGCTTGCAAACTTGTTAAATGCTCTTGGCATGTCTTGTAAAAAAATGAGAATGCTTCGGATAGCTCAGGCCGAGGAGTTGATTGATGCATTGGAATTAGAAGAAGTGGAAACAGGTAGTGGGCTCAATCAGGAAATGGGTTTGGCAAGGCCATGTGACACACGTTGGGGCTCTCACTTCAGAACTGTGAGCCGTGTCATCTCTATGTATGCTGCAATACGACGAGTCCTTGTCAAGATTGGAAAAGAGTACCATGGTGTGAAGGCCGTAACGGCTCTAACCGTGTTGACATCATTTCGGTCATTTGAGTTTGTTTTCATGGCACACTTGATGGAAGAAATATTTGGATACAGATGATTTGAGCAGAGCTTTGCAAAAGCAAGATCAAGATATTGTTCATGCTATTGAGCTAGTTGATCTCACAAAGTATCACTTGGAAATCTTGAGGGCTGATCCTGGATGGGACGATTTTCTTATAAAGGTCACATCTTTTTGTACAAAGCATAATATCAAAGTTGTTGATATGGAGGGTCCTTACTACCCTGTTGGGCGACCTAGAAGGGGTTTCTATAATGGTGCAATGAATTTCCATCGCTTCCATGTTGATATGTTTGTGAGTGTCATTGATAGGCAACTTTCTGAGCTGAATGACAGATTTGATGAGGTAAACACAGATTTACTTTCTTGCATGGCAGCATTCAGTCCACTTCGTTTATTTGCTGCTTATGATCAAAAGAAGTTGGTTAGGCTTGCTACTAAGTTTTATGCTAATGATTTCACAAGTGATGAACTGGCAAGACTTCCATGGCAATTAGACATGTATATTAGTCATGTGCGCAGAGACGAAAGGTTTAAAAACTTGAAGAATCTAGTTCATCTTTCAGTTATGCTTGTGGAGACAGAGAAGCATGAACAATATTTTGCTGTATACAAGCTTCAAGTTGGTACTGATTCTGCCAGTAGCTACTGCTAGTGTTGAAAGAGTATTCTCCTCAATGAACTATGTGAAGAATAAGCTAAGGAACAAAATGGGCGATGAATACTTGAACAATTGTATGGTTACATTTATTGAGAGAGAATTCTTCAATCAAGTGAAGGATGAGGATGTCATCAATCTCTTCCAACAAGGTGATCGCAAAGTTATATTGTAATTTGTAAGAAGATGATATGATAGATTCTTCAATCAAGAGGTAATGCCTCAATGCTGAATTATTATTATATATTGTAGTATTGGTAGTTATTGTGGAATTATAATCTTAGCTCTTATGGATTGGTACTTTATTGAAAATTTGTTATTGTTGTACCATTTTGTGTATTTCCTATCATTCTTTTAGTTTTATATATTGCATTGATTTCTTTTACAATGAATACCTATCACCCAAAACCTGGAGCCGCCACTGACCGCAATATACTTAAGGGCCAAGAGAAGCTAGCTTCGAGAGAGCACCAATCTGTGTGAAAATATCTACAAGATACGTGTACTGCTACTGTTTAGTTCTCTCTACCGGCCAGACACGCACGAGCTGACTCTTCTCCTACTAACATGCACTAGGCCACGTAGATAGCAAAGATGATTAAGGATTCAGCTATCATCAGCTCAACCATGTCCTCTCATTGGCCTTGTTTGTACTACACTGACTAGTAATACTAGTTAGCTCAAACGACACATGCATACATTAGTACTAGACATGGACATGCACAAGCACTTCCAAATTTCAACTCCGGTACGATAAACTCTAATTCCTATATGCATGTAGTAACATCCAACTTAATATTGGAGAGTAGCCAAAATAAAAAGGTTTAGAAACTAATTATTTTCTAACTTAGATTAATTAATAGTCAAAATATCGGATTGTCACATAATTGTATTTCAAATAGAAATCATCTCAAAGTTATTGTAGCAAACCATAATAGCGATCAAAGATCAAATTAAAATACAAATCAAAGGTAGATCAAAGTATTAAACCCTAATCTTACAATTGCCAATCTCTCTCTGGATAATGATGAGAATGATGGTGGAGTGTATAGTTGAGGAGTTGAAGATCGTCAAGGAAAAAAGGTGAAGTTCTTCTTCTCTTCCAGATCTGATCTAATCTTCTCTAGATGATTTGCGATGGCTGTGTTTTCTTTTCTATCGTCCTTCTCATCACCTTTCCTTCATAAAATTTACTTGTATTGATATAACAAAGTTGTCGATGTGTAGTATAGGCGCATCCCGACCATACCGCTGGTCGTTAAGCGTTCTGAACTCCTCCAATAAAAGGGGCTCCAATTGGGGATTTACTTTTTTGGATGCAATTAGCCCATAAATGCTATTAGATCTTCAATAAATATTAATTACCTAAAACCATCACAAGAAACCAAGAATTCACTAATTGCGATAATAACGTTAGTAGAAAGGGGTAATCTTCAGTGAAATTCGGCAATAAAAAAAGAGAAAAATCAATAGTAAAAAGTGATCAAATTTGAGCTATCATTACATGATCAAGTTACAACATATATAAAAAGAAGAAGAAAAAACCCTAAATACAAACTACAAGAACCTAATCTAGACCTACATGTCTATCTTCTTATCCTTGGTGTTACTTCAACAACCTTCAAAACATGTACACAAAACAACAAACAAGAACATAGGTTAATGTTATAATGTTGGTTTTGCGCTAAGGCAAAACCATTTGATATAAGAATCCATAAATAAGACTAGTCCTAAACTCTAAGCCTGAGTTTAATCAAGCAAAAACCAAAGCAGTGAAGGGGTGAGTAAAATCTTCAAAGTAAACAACCTTGAATCCAACATACCATGCATTAGCTAAGATCACTGGAAGTTCTCAGTAAACCGTTACAACTTATTAGTAGATCCAAAACATCTAGGTATTCATCTACCTAGAATTTCTAAACATAATTAGTTGAAAAAATAAACAAATAGAAATGACAGGAATCTCAATACGAAACTTTAGACCAAAGGAAAACCCTAGGCTCAGAATTCTATCAAGCAGTTGTATCTCGCGAGTGCGGTTCCACGAAAAACTGCGTATGAGAGAGTCGACATCACCGGCACGGCGTCGCGCTATAGGATCCCGGTTTTAGGGGGTCTACTTCCGCATCCCGGATGGACCAAGGAGAAAAGGAGTCGTCGTCGGACATCGTACGTGTGCGATACCTCGGGGGCGCCGCCACTTGTGGCGCTGGGCTGTCGTATAAGGAGCCGGAGGTGACGAGCGAGGAGCTTTGCGACCTTGAGATCGGCTATGATCGTCTGCTTCATCCACGTTCCCTGCGGGACGTTAACCGCGTTCGGTCTAGTAGGGTATGTAACCGAATTTCCGTCTCATTTACTGCTTAACTTATATATAGATCCTAGGCATCGGGTGTTGCGCTAGCCAGTAAATTTTTTATTTTCTGCTGCGAACCCCTTCAAGGGTAGATATAGGTGGAATATTTCGATGGGAGGTGACTGAATTCGTCCCGCTAGCTTTTTCGCTGGAAAGTGTGAGCTCGCTCCATCACGGGAGGTCGCGGTAGCGGGGGTGGTGGTGGTGGTGGTTTCCCCTCTCTCGTGCATGTATGGCACTTTTAACAATTTGGCTTTGGATTATCATGTCTACCAACTAAGAGCCAAATTATAGTGAACTTGCTAAAATTTTGTGTGGGGACCACTTGTAGGAGCTATTTTTTTGATTGCTAAAATAGCAGTTTTTAGCGAGTGAGGCGAAATTTGGCAATGCTCTTGGAGATTCTGTGAGCCAACTATTTTTTTCTCTCTTTGCTCTGTCAAGTCTTAGTTGCACACACGTACCAAACCGGTACCGAGAGAGCTCCCTCAGGAGGCGGCGGCAAAACCCATCTAGGGGTTCCTTTCCTCCATCGGCGACGCCACCGGTCCTTCCTGTTTCCGGTGACCTTAGGGTCTTGGAGGTGTGGCGGACCACGGCCTCTCGCCGGCGGGTGGTCTCAGTGTTTTGTTTAGACTATTTTTAGGGTCTTTTTCAGGATGTTGAGGCGGCGGCTACGTCCTGGAGTCAGAATAAGATCCTCTCCGTCCTATCCTCCCTCTGCTGGTGCGTCTAGCATCCATGAAGGGCATGCGGAGTTGTGTGTGCGACAGATCCCTTGGGATCTGGTCGTTTTTCGTATTCGTTGGTGTGTTTAGACGTCAGTCTCTTCTGATCTACGTTGGTCATCTTCAGCGACGGTTCCTGCTCTGGTGCGCTGGTCCTTTGGGGCCTTAGCACGACGACTTTCCGTTCGTCTACTATAACAAGCTCTACTACGACAAGCTTTGTCCGGCTCTGGTGATGGAGGGGCGAGGACGGCGGCGCGCCTTCGGCTCTCGTGCCAATATTTGTAGTCATCGTTAGGTGGTCTATTGATCTATTTGTAATTTTAATTACTTTTAAAAAATTGCGATTATTAATAGATGGGTGGAATTTCGTAAAAAAGTGTGAGTCGCGCACCCTCAGCTCAGCCCTACGACTTGCTGCGATAGTAAAAATCCAAACTTTGACTTTTTTCACTTGACACGAGTGGAAGAAAAAGGAGGCGGGAAGTCCGGCGGTACGTGGGATCGCTCACGCAGAGTGGTGCCTAGTTGCGGTGGCGTCGCGAATATGTGCTTGCGTCCAGTGGAGTGGAGGGCGTGCGTGCCGAGCGTGTTGTCGCGGCTTCGACGATTGGGTTGCTCGGGGAGGCAGAGGCCACATGGTTGCGCGCCATTGGAGGCGACGGGCGACCTCGTCTCTCTCTCTCCGTCCGTGTCAGCTGCCTCGGCCAGCTCGCTCGCCGCTGCAGCTGCGCGCAGTGGTTGGTTTCACGGTATACGCCACGCCGTGCTCCCCGCCTTTTCATTTTAGCGTATCCGAGCGTTTTATCCAGCTACAGGAGCAGCGCGACAGGACACAGTAGTGGAGCAGCACGCGATGCAGCAACAGCGACCAGGCCCAGGAGAGTTCATTCATCAATCGATCCGGAGAAAAGTCAGTGGCTGGAAAACCGTACTACTACTACGTGTTGGTGTGCCTCCCTCTTTATGTTGGAGCTATATTTGGAGATACAGCAGGCCTGGTCCGCCCACGCGCCAACAGGTCCAACTATAGTTGGAACCAGGATTTAACTAGTAAAGAATATTGCTCTAATTATTAAGTAAAAAAAATACTACTCCGTACTAGCTCCCTATAGAGCATTGAAAACAGAGGAACTATACAACTCTAATTAAGCAGAACCAAACACCTGCTCTCTTGGTTGGTAAAGCATCTCTGTCGCGGAACATGGCTGACAAAAGTGTCAATATTTATCGGAGAACATGTGCCGCTTTCCACTTCTGGTGAAGAATCAAAACGTCGGGTGTGGTTTAGTCGCCACTTTCCCTTCCCACCCTTAAACAGCGACGGTCACATCACATGTAGCAAACCATTAAACTAATAATCTCGCTGCGACGCTAGCTAGTAGCTACCCCCTCGAACCGTGACAGCAGAAGAAAAAACAACGGGTGCGGTCGACATGGTTTTCTCAGCTCACCGAGCAGACGGATCTTTGTTAGATCTGTCGCGCTGTCACGTCCACCTCGCGCTTTTGTCCAAACAGCGACGCGCCCGCCCGGAAAGGACGTGTTTCGAACTCAACTCAGCAAAGTGAAAATAACCTGCCTGCCGCGGATTCAACCATTCGGTTGTTATTATTGGTTTGGTGTTCCGGGAAGTCTGCGTGGTCCTTGGAACCACGCCCATCTCCTCACCCCTCGCCTCACATCTATCTCATCACTGGCTGGCTGCCTGGATGGAGCAGTGGTCCTCGAAACTTACTGTTCGTGAGCTTGCCTCCTTGTAGTACGTGCCATGTTTGGGAAACATGAACTGCGCCGCAGTTAAAAGACGCTATAGTACCTATGCATGCACCAATAGGAGTACATGCACGAGAGAAATGAGAGAAAAAAGCGAGCATGCACTGAACAAGAGAGATTAATAAATGAGATAGCCTTTATAATCTCAAACAATATAAAAAATCTCTCCGTACTTATAATCCTAAATAGAGGTAGTAGTATGACGCGACTAGCAGTACAATGTTCGTCCATAATCAAAAAGTGGGTCAGCTGCTGAATTGTGCTCGATGAGTAGCGCGATAACACTTTATTAAAAAATATAAAAGCTGCTTCGGAAAAGACCGGCGATAGTTACCTACTCAGTGAGCACGTACGGAGAGCCGCGGAGACATGGCGGGGAATTAACGAGTTACCACATCCGGCCTCAAAGAAGAAGATGAGACCGAAAGGGCCATCATCACGGCGAGCAAGAGCAATTCTGGTAAAAGCCACACTACCGGTAGTAGCAACATCGCATAATTGGATCGCCCACCCACCCACCCCACACCACACACACGGTCGGCTGGCACAGTGGATGCCCCGAGCACTACGTAACTAAAGGCCACGCAACAGGACGCCGCGGTACAGTTCCCGCATGCACTACTGGTACGAGCTGGTACTGCTGCTATATACAGTAGCGAGAGGCACGCACAGGCACAGATACCGGACCGGGCGAGATATTTTGCAAGCTCGCGCGGATTGATGTGAGTTCGATGGAGCGCCTGTGCGTGTGTGTGTGTGTGTGTGGTGTCCAGCGCCAGCCGGGTCCTAGTGGTACCGGCAGCAGTAGATGGATCCCGGCGGCGCAAGAAACACGGGCGCGGGCCAACGGGTGAGCGACACGTCGGCGGGCTGTGTGTGCCGTGGTACACGCCAGGGAGGGAACTGAACTGGGAGCTACACTAGCTAGTTGGTGAGCGCGGAGAGGGACGGTGGCTGAGGTGACCCACTGGCGGAGCAGCAGCGGGGCCCGGAGAGTTTATGGGCTGGAGGGCCTACCGGTTTTGTCCGTTCCGCCCCTCTCACGCTCTAGTTCCAGGTGGTCCTTTCCTTTCCTCTCGCTCTAGTTCCAGCCTTCCCGGTGGTCCTTGGGGGGCGTGGGCTGTGGCAGCGAGGACGACGACAAGGCTGTAGTGTGGTGTGGTGCCGCTTTGGGCATGGGCAGACGGGGCTGCGCCGACGAACGCTTGGCTTTGCTTGGCGCCATGGGGTAAATAAAATGCAGGCGAAGACGGGGAAGCCCCCCCCCAGCGCTGGCCTTCTGCTGAGATATCCAATCCACCGGTCGCGTTGTCTCGTACGGGCGAGCAGCTTGCAGATGCAGCAGCTGGCCGTCCTGGATATCAGATGATGATTTCTTTTTTAACTTGGGCACGGCGACGCTGCTGAAGGTCATTGCATGCAGCGCAGACGAGGTTGAATGAGCACGGGGCACACTTGCTCCACGTGCTTTTCACGTGCCCGTGCCCGAGGGGGCCACCGTTTAATGAGTTGTAAAAGCAAACAACATTTATTAACACCTTCAGGCAGGTAAAAGTATGATTACAGTATGACCGTTCGAGCAACAGGATCATGATTTCTGCCCAGCGTTGCAGCTAGACTGGGACAAACTACTAGTTGTAAACAAAAGCAAAAGAACATTTTCACTACTAGTGGGCTGCCGACGTAATTGTAGCGCAGGGAAACCTTCAGAAAGCGAAAAGTATTGTTACAGTATGACCATTCGAGCAACTGAAGAGGATTTAAATAATAGTAGTACTCCGTAGTGCCTTGGAATCCTTGACTGGGAAGCTTTCTTGACTTGACACCGTAGTTAGTAGTAGTATTCCCCATTACTCTTCTCTCAAAAGATAGAAGATGCTAATACGACTAGTATACAACACGACCTATCTCCAGGGAGCTCTACCAACAGAGCATTGACTAATGGGAAAAACGAGGACATGCTCGTGCACGTAACAACAAACAGCAAAAGGAAAGGGGCCGACCGAATGGACAGCCAACAAATAAACAGCAAATCTTTCCCGGTAAGGTAGTGGAGGGGGAGCATCTCAGATCTGCGCCCCTAGCCAGCCAGGGGGACCGCGAGATCGCCGAGGGAAACCGACCTGTAGTGTCAGGTACTACCTCTGGCCCAGCAGCCCCTTTCATCATCAGTGGCGAACAACAGGCACATGTAATGGCGCCAACCGTTCCTGCAGTTCGTCTCAGCTCCAGCCAGCCAGCCAGCCAGCGGCCACCGCTCTCTCTGGACCACGGCACGGAGGCCGGACGACGACAGACGCGATTACTACTCCTGTATACTGCTGCTAACGAGTAATATCCAGACGAGATTCCTGCTTTCCACCTCGTGTTATACTACTGGTAACCATGTGCGGGCGGCTTCTGTGTGGCGTTGAGTGGATAGCACTCTCTAGGGGACGGGGAATTGATTGGTTAGCCTTAATTTGTTCCTATCCTTTAATAGTCGGGGTCCTATGGATGGCACAGTGGGTGTGAGTAATAAGTTCTTCAGCACAGGGGAACAATTGTCCCCATCTTTAATACTAGTATAGCTGTTTCATTTGATGAGTGAGTCTTGTCATGGGTGGGGACTGGTATATTTACTACTATTCAGTAGTAGAGTACAGGTCCAGGGTCTAACTATAAACAGTTTTCTATCTAATCTGGTATACCCATGCAAACCTCCAGAAATATACTAGTACTATACCAGGAACTGAAAGCGAACAGCAGCATAAACATGGACTTGATATTTTGAACAGCGAGGGCATGCTGATGAACATAGAGTAGCTTTATCTTGTTTATACAAAAGCGGAAACACCTAAAGCGGATAGTACTCCCATTGCTGAACTGGGGGTAGTACTAGTTGCAAACAGGATAGACACGAGATAGTATCGAAAGTAAATCCCATTGCTGAACTGGGAGTAGCAGGCAGGCCTGCAAGTGGCATCGGCTAGAGCGCGTACCTATAAGCAACAAGTGGCGAGGTCATCTGTCCAAGTCTCGTACTACAGCATGTCCGTGTCAGTTCAATGGAGTTCACAGGGGCACCTGCTATCAGTATCTCCTGCTGTTCCATGAGCCCAAAGCAGTAGAGGAGGACTTGACATGGCCGCCGACGGCAACGCCACCACTACCACCACTACCACCACCACTATTTGCAACAGGGCAATCACGGGACCAGTGGCCAGCCTTACCACACTTGAAGCACGCATCGGATGAGGCCGAGGCCACCGGAGTTAATGTTCTCCCACCTTTGTCAGAATAAGGATCTGAAGATTGATTCGGACAGTCCTTTGCCCAGTGGCTCTCTTGCCCGCACTTGAAGCAGCCAGAAGAGCTCTTGCTCATGTTTTGGTTGGTGGAAGTAACGCCAGTTTGATATTGCGGTGAAGGAGCTTGCAGTGGAGCAGCTGTCGTCCTAGGCTGTTGTTGATCGTCGCACCATTTGAAAAAGCCACAAGAGCTACCTCCCTGAGAGAGACTTGTCCCAATCAATCACCGGGGAAAAAGACATCAAATGAGCAAGTTATAAAAAGCAATATAATGATATACGAAAATAAATAAAAGAAACAAGGAATATCATGGCCTATTAAAATATAGGTATGGCATCCTAGCATCAGTTGCTATCCAGAAAGATGCAGATAGCAAAAATGCTCCACTACCACAAAAGGATCTACTGCATATAGGAACTCCCATAATATCTCTTTAACAAGATTTTATTCACAAATAGCAAATCATTTCGAGTACATTTAGAATCATGGAAATAAAATAAGCAGCAAGCGCATGTTGTTATTGTTCACTAGTATATTATTATGTTACTTGGACCAAAAAAAGGAACATGGATATTTACTTGACTACCAATTGACAGTCAGTGGAAAAAATATTCCAGAAAACATGTCCGCCATGCATATCACGTTAAATATAATATCAGACCAAGGATAGAAACCATTTAAGCGTGATTGAGAATAATCACTTTAACCGGGCAATCAGGTCTAGATCCAAGATGAATCTAAAGTGACCTAGTTGCTCAACCATAAGACCAAGGTAACAAGATACACATTGGCCACATAAAAACTTGAATCTGTTTTGTTGCCAACTAAATCTTAACTCATAAATACACTCTGTGACTGTGACTATCATACTGTCAACATCTTATCAGAATAACCTGGAACATGCTGATAATATAATAGTCATGAATCATGACCACAAGATAAATGCCTAAGTTACTATCCAACTCAACACAACAACTTCCATGTGTAGGAGTTGATATGGATGATAACCATCGATGTCCAGCATAACATGACATTAAAAAAGTTCAGCACCCCACGTTAGATGAAAGCATGGACATTAAATTCCCCGCGAAACACGTCAGCAGCAGAATGCAGTTAAAGTAGATTATCATGCACCCAACAATGGAAACAAAGACAGAGGTAAAATTAGATTGAGGTAAAGATTTCCAGAGAATGAACCTGAGCTGGGCAGCGATAGAACTGCCTCCCAATATTAATCCCCGCCTTTGTAGTGAAAATTAAGCATGTTCCAGCACCACAGGAGCAAGGCATATTCACAACTGACGCATCTGACTGAAAGCTTGTGTTGCTGCGAGCATTAGCAGCGCCTGGAGATGGAGCATCACACCACTCAAAGAAGTTGCAGCCTCCATTGTCCTAATGGTAACAAAAAATAACATTAGCACAACAGATAAATTGAAATAGGAAATGCAAAAGGAGACAAGAAATAGCCTTCTTTATTGTCTATGGAATCGAATCTCCAGTTTGGGTTAGTCTAATGTGCTTTGCATGTGCATATATGTCAGCCAACATAACATGGCCCTTCATTAGTTTGCAGTACATACTTTTGGAGATCAAGTTAAACATTTGCAACATGATAATGATGAGTTTGAAGGAGCGTGCATGAAAGCATAAGAAATAGTGGAGGTTGGACATGGATCAGTGAAGCAACAGGCATACATTACACATGCATGAATGCAGATTTGGCAAAAGGAAACACACGCAACATGCTTGCTTTAGACATTTATCCAACAATTTCTCAAGTACTCCCTCCGTTTCAAAATATAAGATGTTTTAGATTTTGTGAAACGAATGTATCTAGACATTTTTAGTGTGTAGGTTAGAAGTGAACTTCACACTAAAAGGGGTAAAAGCTAAAACATCTTATATTATGGAACGGAGGGAGTATATTCCAACTCAACAGAAGTTTCACGCATCAGCACTTAATTGGTATGTTAAGGCTTAGTTCTTTGCATCAAGTTGGTGGGTTTCAACTTACAATTTTATTTTACTTTTCTTTGATAGGTTAAGTATTTGAAAACTTGTTTTCAAGAGCAAAATAGTAATAACTTCCTACAGGCACTAAAATGTCTTGTAAACTAAATACTACGGTGCGGAACAGCAACGCCAGTGGAGATGTCCCGATACAACAGAAATGGCACCAAGTTAACCTAAGTCAGAAATACATGGGGTGGGCCATGGGCAGGAGGGGGGCACCAGGACTTATCCCATGCCCTATTCAAGGTTCTTCCGATTCAGCCGCGGAGGAGAAGTGCCAAGATAAGAATACAGAACGATTTTTGTACGGTAATGAATATTAAGTCGGATAGCAGATGAAACTGGTACAATACATGCATTATTGTTGCTTAAAAATGCATATACAACAACTAGAACACCTGTCCAAAATACAACAATACAGGAAATACTTGAATATTATGCTAAGACAATAGACAATAGCACTCAGGCTACACTGATACACCACATAAAAGAGGCCTGGTATCACAAACATTTGTTATTGAACTTGTAAGCAACAGCCTAATAATATGCAAGACAAAATATGTAAGTTGAAGACGAAGCAACTGACAGGGTGCCACAATCAAATGAAGCTAAGAACAAACTATGTTAATAGACCTAGCCAAGAATACAAGCTCTTATATAGCAGAAGCATTCAGCATGTCCATCAAATACCTGCTAAGAACTGAGACATGACAACATTATTAATGCAACATACACAAAAGTTAAGTGACTGCTGCTAAAGATTTCTTCCTACCAGGTCACCACAAATTGAATAAAACATATCTAGTAAATCTTCTTACCGTAATCACATTGCCACCTAGGAAAAAATACAAAGAAAAAAGTTCTTCTAAACCAAGCTATGACGAGCATCAAGACAGTAACAGCACCGTAGTACTATACTGTGAACACAACACCAACCGCCTTTCTAAAACTAGCTTGTCAAAATTCTATAGGAAGAGCCTCAGCAAGCCACTGTACTACTATTTTGATCAGCCAGCATGAAGAAATTCTTATACAATATAATATGCATCATAGTACCTTAACCATGTTCTTATTTCTTAGTAAATAGGGGCCAGGCTAAATGCAACATATTACACAGTGTGGACTGTGGAGCTAGAAGTCAATGGCAGGAGAAGCAAACATTTAGCATGAGCTATACTACATTCAAATACAGTTTGTAAGCACACTGGGATTGGACGGGGATGATCTTGAAACTATCAGCTATACCAAATGCTATTGAACTTGGTTTTGCAACAAACCATCTAGAATGCATGCACACCGAGCTAATCTATCTGATTTTGCAACAAACGGTATTGTTGCATCTCTTGAGGATCCTTACTCTTGGCTCAGGTCCACTGCCATTAGCTAAAAGTGCATGCACACGGAGCTGATGCACACATGTGTAACAAGTAACAATTCATCAGCTCTGGACTGATTGAGTGCATCCAAGTCTGTGCCATCCACATGTCAGACAAGACCACATAGCATTGCAAGTAACAACTCTCTATTTTGCACATGGTAACAGGATGATGCGATTTAAGACTCCGGGCCCGACACTCACCTTCATGGGACACCTGTAGAACCTGCGACCGGGGTTCCTGGGCGTGCTGGACGTGAGCACGAGGCAGATCCCGGAGCCGCAGGGGCAGTCCTTCTCCTCCACCTTCACCTCAGTATCCACATAGCCTCCACCGCCACCGGTTCCGCCTCCTCCGCCGCCACTTGCCGGCAAGGATTGGGGGCACTCCCTCGCCCAGTGGCTGGTGTCCCCGCACTTGAAGCACGCGCCCTTCTCGATCTGTACGCCGCCGGCAGGGGTGATGCCTGGGGCCTTGTATCCGCCAGGCCGCTTGTGGGCGAGGTTTAGGGCTTCCTGCTGCTGCTTCCAGGCGGAGCTGTGGCTGCCCTTGAGCGCGGACAGGTAGGAACCCTCGGAGGCGGCGGGGGTCGGCGACGGAGAGGTGGAGAGGCGGGGGCGCTTGGAGGACGCGGCTTCCGCTGCCTCGACTGCGAGGAGGAGGGCCTCTTCATCCTCGGCGTCGAGGTCGACGAGCAGCGACATGGTCGAGGAGGGCGGTTGGGGAGGGGACGGCCGGTGTGGTTTGGGGAATTTGGGGAGGGTCTCCTGCGGGAGTTTTGCGGATTGTTTTGAACTGGTTCGGGCCTTTTGGGGATTTTTTTGCCGCGGAAAATGAAGCGAAATGGTGCGACCAGGTCTGTGCGTACCGCGCGCCACGCGACCGGCTCGCGGTATGGGCCGGCCCAGTCGGTTTCTACTTTGTTTTGGCTATTTTTCTTTTTCTTTTTACTGTTTCTTTTATGATTTTCTCTTCTTATTTTTATTTTTTGGCAAAAATTATACCGAGCAGGGTAAAGATAAAAAATATATTAATTATAAATAGGTCCATGGACCACCTAGTAACGACTACAAACACTTAGCATAAGTCGGCACGCCACCTTCTAACACTTAGCACGAGCCGAAGACGCAGTGCCTTCCTCGCTCATCCATCACCGGATTCGGACAAAACTTGTCATAATAGAATATATTGTAGTATACATATAGGAAATCGTCGTACTAAGATCTCAAAGGACCAACGAGATCAGCAATCATCCGTAGATCGGAAGACTCGCATGAAATCCAACAAACACTAAACCGACTAGATCCCAGGAGATCTGCCTGACACACGACTCCACGCGTCCTCCACCAGCGCTAGATGCAACACCGAAATGAGGATAGAGCGGGCAGAGGTCCTTATTCTGACTTCATCTGAATTAGAAAAATATTTTTTACAAAGTTCAGATTAAATATCTGTTTAGATTTGAAATTATTCAAATTTTGAAAATTGTTAAAATTTAAAATTGTTCGGACTGGAAAATGTTTAAATTTAAAAATTGTTCAAATCTTTGAGTTGTTGATTAGTCATTGCATAGTCAACCCAAAATCATTTTCTCAAAATCAGAGCGACTCGCTGACTTACGACTATATAATGAATTTCGTCGGCTGGGAACCTGGGCCAGATGCCACCGTTGCCTCCCCAGACGGGAGCTAGGAACCCTAGCTTTGTTCCCCCGCTAGTCAGGTCGGGACAGTCTAGGGTGGGCCGGCCACGCGGAGCTCGTGCGGCTAGGCATCTTTCGGCCCATGTGGGTGTAGAAAAAAACAAAAGGAAGGTGGAGCGGAGCATTATAGTAGACGCGGTTTTTGGGCCGCCGGCCCATTTTGCCCTAACTTCGACTTGCGGCTGACTCGAAAAAAGAGAGATGATGCATAGAGAATATTAAAAATAGCCTTGGAAAGTGTTTTTAGGGCCAATTTTTATGTTTAGAACATGCTTAGCATAACCTCTCTATGTACATGCTTTTGTACTATGTTTTACTATAGTAATTAAATATTATATGATTTAATACTTAGTATATCATAGTTAGCATGTCAATTTTCTATTTAAATTTTGGAATGCCGTCGTATTGAATTATTGTATCGAGATAATCACATCTATACAACTGATTACCTGTTGTAATCTTACACATTTTGCATAAATTGCAGATAACTGGAACGTGGACCATGAGTTTCCGGAGTTGACTGGGCTGAACTATCTGACTTGGATCTCGGATGTGGAGATCATCCTCGAGGGCTAGAGCATCAAGGGGGTGGTGAGTGCGGGGACCCCGACGACCCCCGGCACCACCACCCCGACGTCCAAGCACTGCATTTCCTCTGCGACCACATGTGTGTCACTCTAAAAAATGAGTACATGGCAGAACGGAGTGCTTCTACCCTTTGGGTGGCCCTCAAAACGCGGTTCTCTAGGCTTAAGTACACCATCCAGCCATATGTGGAGACGGACTAGATTTGTCTGAGGTTCGCGGACTTCAAGACTATGGGGGAGTACAACTCCACGCTATACTGGATTTGTACCATTCTTCAGCTATGTTGCACTACTACCACATATAAGCAGAAGACAGCGAAAACTCTCTCCACATTCCACCCTTCTACTATCCAGTCCTCGAGGAACTACCGGTAGGAAGGATTTACGAAATATGCAGCGCTCATTGATGCCCTCCAAGTGGCCGAGGCGCAGGACAATGTTCTCAAAAAGAACTTCTCCGCGCAACCTCTTCGCGGGGGGCCAAGTCATGAAGTTAATTAGACACTATATTTTAGAACGCGTGTGGCGTCCAAATAGAGGAAACATGCCTTGCTGATAGCGGCACCAGAAATACCATCTTGAGAGAAACAAAATACTTTGAGTCTATTATTGGAAAACCCGGTAACATAATGATGATCACCAGCTGCGGTCTGAATGTAGTTCTCCGGAAAAGCAACTATCATACTTCCTAATGGAATATCTTTGATCATTAAAGATGCATTGTTTAACCCGAAGTCGACTCGTACTCTCTTGAGTTTTAGAGACATTCACGCAAATGGTCTCCATGTAGAGACCAATGATGCTGAAAATGGTAAGTAGTTCCTACTCATTGCCAACCATGACAAAAAATGGTAAACATGTTGTCGAAAGGCTTCCTTCATTAGCTACGTGATTGTACTACACTAAAATAGTACTACCCATGTACACCACCCTTAAGACTGTTTTTATAACCTCTGAACTTTTCTACCTTTGAAATGATAGATTAGGCCAAACTGATCTTAGGATGATGATAAATATAATTAACAACCCGAATGGTCATGCAAAATAATTCCCGAACCCTAATGATTTCGCATGCTCCCCTTCGAGGAAATTAACCATTAGACCTTTCCCCCTAAAAGTGAAGGATAAAATCCCCACGGTCTTTGAAAGTATACAAGGGGACATATGTGGTCTAATTCAGCCCCTCTCGGGGTCGTTTAGGTACTTCATGATTCTCATTAACGATTCCTCTAAATGGTCCAATGTTTGCCTGTTGTCAGGAAGAAACCATGTCTTTGCAAAGTTGATCTCCCAAATCGTACAAATATAGAATAAATTCCCTGATTATCGTATAAAGTCTATTCGAATGGACAACATTGCATAGTTTACTTCAAAGACGTTCGATGATTATTGCATGGCATAGGAAATCAAACTTGAGCACTCTGTACCGCATGTCCACACATGAAATGGACTTGTAGAGGCAGTGATTAAAAGAATTAAATTCATTGCTCGACCACTCCTTCATGTTGTAATTTTTACCAACTATATGTTGGGGTCACGCGGTGTTACACGCAGCCAATCTCATCGACTTCCCACCATGGGCCCACAACATCCACTCTCCTATGCAACTTGCGCAAGGGTCGGCACCGAAAATTTCCCACCTTCATAGGTTCGGCTACTAGGTATATGTATCAATACCACCACCCGAACGATCAGCAATAGGACCGCTCCGTAAGTCGGAGATATTCGTTGGCTATGAGATTGTGTCCATAATCAGGTTTTTGGACCCCGTGACAAGCCACTGTCATACGGTTTGATTTGTTAATTGCATTTTTTACGAGAATCTTTTCCGAACTTTAGGGGGGGTAATCAACCTCTTGATGACAAAAGTCGAGAAATCATGTGACAAGCCACGGAGATCGACGCTCATGACCCACGCACTATTGAGTCTAATCGAGAAGTCTAAAAGATAATAGATTTGCACTTTTTGGCAAATCAATTGCCTGGTCATTTTAGTGACTTAAATACAGTGACGAAGTCACATGTGCCTACACGCAATGCACTAGAAAGGGTTAAAATACCCAAAAAATGATGGTATACCCGCTCCCGTCCAAAGGCCTAAAAGGATGAGCAATCCGGTTTCTTAAATCCCAAGTACGCGGAGACGCCCGAAGAAAAGAATAAGAGAGATTTATTACAGTCTACCTCTAAAGAGAGTTAAGACGTGGCACAAGTACGGCTATTTTAGTGCACAAAATTCCAAAGTTGAATTTTCCTATATTAAAAATACCCAACGAAATTGTGTACGCACAGTCAGATCGGGAAAGCTAAAGGATCTAGATGTGCCTCGTGCACTCCATGACGAAATGGCCATTAGCTATGTTAATTCGGGCGAGTAATACAACCGAGCTATGAAAAATTTCGACATTAATTTTGCCAAAAAAATTGCCTCAACATAGATCTTGAACCTGAGCCTAACACGCTCGCTGATTGTAAGAAAATATCGGATTGGAAAGATTGGCCGAATAAAATCACTACTGAATTATTATCGTTGAACAAAAGGGAGGTATTTGTACATGTTTATCTGACTCCTCCCCACATTCGCCTGGTTGGCCACAAGTGGTTTTTTCTTTGAAAGAGAAACGAGAATAATGAAGTAATAAGATACAAAGTAAGGCTTGTTGCTCAATGTTTCACCCAACGACCAGGTGTCGACTTTGAGGAAACATACTCCCCGATCATGGATGAAATTACCTTTAGATACTTGATCTCAATGCTAGTCAATATGGACTTAAAAATGAAACTTATGGATTTTGCCACTTCTTACCTATAT
The DNA here is from genome assembly GCA_023614405.1 of Avena insularis. NCBI lineage: Eukaryota > Viridiplantae > Streptophyta > Magnoliopsida > Poales > Poaceae > Avena > Avena insularis. Next base: position 33,456,100 of record CM042696.1, on the reverse strand, counting down.
GTAACTCAGATTCAGACATATACATGAAAGTATCAAAAATTATCCCTGTTCCAAACCAAGATAGAGCAAACAAGAGTTTATACAGCGTTCAGCTTAAAAAGTCACTGTATGGACTTAAATAGTAAGGCAGTATGTGGTATAATCGTTTAAACGATTTCCTTCATCAGAAGGGATACACAAGCAATGAAGATTGCCCATGTGTTTTTATACGGAGATCCTAGGATGGGTTGTATTATCTCCGTGTACGTGAATGATTTGAATATAATCGGTACACATGAGGATATTGAGAAAGCGAGTTCCTACCTAATGTTGGAATTCGAGATAAAATACTTAGGCAAAACCAAGTTCTGCATGGGTCTGCAACTGGAGCATTCCCATGCTAGGATTCTAGTGCACCAGTCGGCCTACTCCCTAAAGGTGTTGGAACGATTTGGATTTTACAAAGCATGTCCTTCTAAGACCCCGATGCTTGGAAGATATTTCCAGCAAGATAAGGACCCGTTCATGCCTAAGTAAGAGGGGGAGGAAATTCTGGGACCAGAATTCTCCTACTTGAGCGTAGTTGGCGCACTTATGTACCTCGCATATTATACACAACCGGATATTGCGTTAGCCGTCAATTTGCTTGCTGGGTATACCAAGAGACATTGTAAAGGCGTTAAGGACAGCTTCCGATACCTACAAGGGACTAGAGACCTTGACTTATTTTACCCAAGGAACCTAGATCTACCAGTTGTAGCCTTGTAGGATATGCAAATGCTGGGTACTTTTCGGACCCCGCACATGTCCAAGACATAGACTGGATATGTTTTTCTTTGTGGTGGAACTACAGTTTTTTGGAAATCGTCTAAGCAAACTCTTGTGTCAACTTCGACGATCCACTCGGAAAATCATAGCATTATACGAAGAATAACGAGAATAGGTATGGCTTCGATGGGTGGTCAACCACATCCAGATGTCATGTGGCCTGACCACCGTACAACCCCAACTATTACTTATGAAGATAATGTTCATTGTGTTGCACAAGTACAGACAGGTTACGTGAAGAGCAATTTTACAAAACATATAAACCCCAAGTTGTTCTAGGCACATGAATTGTGAAAGATGAACGAAGTAAAGATCGTGCATACTAAAATCTAGCTGATTTATTCACCAAGTCATTACCAACATCTTCTTTTGAGAGACGTGTTCGTGGAATTGGTATGATGAGACTTAGAGAGATGCAAGGTTCAGGGGGAGAATCTTCACAAACTCATCGCTAAAATATCCATCCCAATGATTGAATAGTTAGATGAATTGTACTATTTTTCCTTAAGCGAGTTTTTATGAAGTTTCTCACATGAGGTTTTTAATGGCAATTTGTGCAACATAGCAAAAGTATACCATGTACTTTTTCTCCATAATTTTCCCATTGGGTTTTTTCGGAGTTTTGAGACATGGATATACGGATAAAACCTAAGGGGGAGTGTTAGGAAACCTAGACCTCGCACTTCGGTGGTGCCGACTCCAACGTTTAGGGGCTAGATCAATCCCATGTTTATCGTATGTGGGTGCTTATCCATCTATCCTCTGTAGTCTATATAAATGAGAGCCCCACCATTGTACATATTGTTCCAGAGATACATCAATAAAGAGTCTTCCTCTATTTCTCCTATGTCAATTTACTTATTGCAATTGGCGTGTGTCTTAGACGTTAGTTTTCTTCCTCTAGGCGGTGCACCCTCGGGACCGACCAGTCGGGAGGGGTACAACATCGTCGAATGACCCCCAAAAGAAATCTACATATATCCTGATTTCAATGGGGCCTCACAAAGTCACAACAAGAAATTTATTGCATGTACATCAAACTAAAAAATAGACCACTACCCTACGGGAAATCCACTTTGGCCCCTATGTGACCTATAACAAGCGGAATGATAGCGGGTGGAGTGGGAGCGGGTCGTGGGACTACAAGACAGATAATATGCATTGTTTGAACATTGTGGGTATGTGGGTTGGTAACATTGGGGGTATGTGGTGGGATTTGTGAATTAGTGAAAGGTTTCAGATGGATGTTGCTGCGAGTGTTGGTTTTATACTGTGACTAAGGATGTGGACTCTGTGTAAATAGGTTGGGGTGGGAAATTTGGGGTAAAGCTTGGGCATTTGGAGGATAGTCTGGTTGGGGAAGCTTGTTGGCGGTTATGTTGCCTAAGGTAGGGGCCATGGAATTATGGGGTTTGGTAGTGGGGGTGGCGTTGGGTGTCACGGCTTCAGCAATTGGCGAGAGCGATTGTTGGGGAAGAGGTGGCGGGGTGGAAAAATTGTGGTTTTGGGTGCCTGCATGAACTGTCTTTGTAGAACCCATACTATTTGGAGCTAGCATACGAGCAAAACTGGCAGACATGGCAATGATCATCTCAGTCATTCGAGCCATATCACCTTGGAGGGTGTTGAGGACGGCGGCGTTGTCAGCTTGGTATCGATCGAGACGGCGGTCGATGGTACGGACATCACGCGACAGGTTCTTGTTCCTCTGTTCCTCATCCAGGTCTTCGTCCGTTGTTGCGAGGTCGTCCTTGTCTTGTGACATGGAGCGAGAACGCACACCTTTCGGCATGGTTGACTCGAAGGAGAAAGCGAGGGATTTTACTGCCAGATGCGGAGAACTGGTAACCTCGAGGTGGACGGAGGGGAGGTGGAGGGCGGATCTGGAACGGGCGGTGAGAGGGGGGCAGAGGATGGGGGAACGCAGGTCCGATAGATGGACTTCTCTGATACCAACGTGTAGATAAGATAAGATAAGATAAAGGGGGGGGGGTGATACGCGTCCCCCGGGGATCAAAACTTCCGATCCCCCGGGTCCTCCTCACGACACGTGTCCACTTAAAAACAGCCAAACTCCCGCTTTTGCTACAAATGCTCCGTTTTTGCTACAAAATATCCCGCTTTTGCTACATGTAGCAGAAAACTGTTCAGCATATAAAATACAAAAATAGACTAGACCTCGCCGGAGAGTTCGCCGAAGACCTCGCTAGAGACCGTGTACCAAAAAAAGTATTAATGTAGCAAAACCGACTTTGCCGGAGACTCGTCGAAGCCTTTCACCGGAGACCTCGCCGGATACCGCGTAGCAAAACAATTGAGCTTTTGTAGAAAAATCAGAAAACCGATGTAGCAAGATGATTATGCTAATGTAGCAAAAGCCTGACTTCACCGGAGACATCGTCGGAGCAAAAATTGTAGCAACCAGCTCGCTGCAGGTATCAGCGTGTGTGTCGGATACATTGTAGCAGAAACTTTGCGCTATTGTAGCAAAACTAGAAAAGAGAGGTAGCAAAAAAGTTCAGCATTTGTAGCAAAAAAAAGGAGTTTGCCGGAGACATCACGGAGATTTTCGCTAGGAGACTTCGCCGGAGACATTGTAGCAGAAACTTTGCGCTATTGTAGCATAACTATAAAACCGATATAGCAAAAACGTTCAACATCTATAGCAAAAAAACGACTTCGCCAAAATTTCGCCGAAGAGGAAGTAACAAACACTTGTACTATTTTAGAAAAAACAAGAAAAGTTTGTAGCAAAGAAAAATGCCATTGTAGCAGCGTCGGAGCACGTACCGTGGGCTCGTGTCCCTGGAGGAGCTGGCGGCGGTTGGAACCATGGCCGCTGGCACCGTCGCCATGGCTTCACGATACATGACGATGAACAACGATGAGAGAATCTGATACATTGCAAATGTATCTATAATTTTTGATGTTCTATGCTTGGTTTTATCCACTTTCTTGTGTTTTGTTCCAACTTTGGAGTACTTTTCATATGATTTCTTGCACTAACCTATTAACAAGAGCCACAGTGCCAGCTGCCTGTTTTCTGCTGTTTTGGTTCCAGGAAAGTCAGAAAATGAATATTCTCGAAATTGGACGGGACAAAAGCCAAAGTGCCTATTTTTCCGGAAGGGATCAAGTGCCAGAATACGAGACGGAGAGGGCGGGGGCCACACACCACTGGCAGCGGCCAGGCCTGTCCCGTGCTAGGGGTGGTGTGGTGGCTCCCGGCACCCCCTCGGCATCTCCTTCCGACTATAAGTTTCCCTCGGGACGAAAATCGTAAGTGCCCGATCAAAAATCCACGAAAGAGTCTGTAGCCGCTGTCATCTCCATCCCTAGATTGGGAGGGATCTGAAGCTCTTCTCGGCACCCTGCCGGAGAGGGGAATTCACTCTGGAGGCCTTCTTCATCACCATGCAAGCCTCCGGTGTGATGCGTGAGTAGTTCATCCTTGGACTACAGATCCATGTAGTAGCTAGATGGCTGGTTCTCCTCCTTTGTGCTTTCATGTTTAGATCTTGTGAGCTCCGTTCATGATCAAGATCATCTATTTTTTAATTCATATATGTTGTGTTTGCGGGGATCCGATGGATATTGAGATGCTATTTCAGATTGATTATTGATTCTATCATGTCTTTGTTATTTGAGATCTTGCATGCTTTTCGTTGTTACTAGCTATCTTGGCCAAGTAGATGCTAGCAACTCCAAGAGTTAGTATTTATGCTCGATAGTGGGTTCATGCCTCTGGTAATCTAGGGAAGTGACAGAAATCTCTAAGGTACTAGATGTGCTGTTGCTACTAGGGAGGAAACAACAATGCTTTGTTCATAGAACAATCGTATTGTTTACTTTACACGCAGTTAAAAGCAATAATCTGTTGCTTGCAACTTAATCTTTGGAGGGGTTGGATGATAACCTGAAGGTGGATTATTAGTCATAGATGCAGTCGGATGGCGGTCTATGTATTATGTTGTAATGCCCAATCAAGTCTCAAAGGAGTCAAGATGATTAGTATATGCATGTATTGCTTTCTCGGTGTTTGTCAATTGCCCCGCTGTAGTTTGTTCACCCAGCATGTTATCTATCTAAGGAGAGCCACCTCTAGTTAACTATGGATCCCGGTCCTTTTACTTTACATACAATCTACAATCTTTTACTGCTTTGTGTTTACTTTCTGCAAACTTTTACTTCTTTCCATTCGATACGTTTAATCCTTTGTTTTCCGCAAAACATGGTGAGATTGACAACCTCATCGCAAGTTGGGGACAAAGTTATGTGGTTGTGTTGTGCAGGTCTCCACGTTGCTACTAGCACCGGTAGTGCGTCCTGCCAAAGCTCAGCTAGTAACACCTTTGAGGTGTTTCCTTGCTCCTACTGGTTCGATTAAACCTTGGTTTCATAACTGAGGGAAACTTGCTGCGGTGCTCACCATACCTTCCTCTTGGGGTTCCCAACGAGCTTTACATCAACACCACGCACCAAGCACTTTTCTGGGCGCCGTGCATTGAGCCATCAGAATCTGCCATGGCTTCAGTCGGATGCGTCCTTCTCGCGTGAGATTGGGGCAAGAGGAGGAGCCCGCCGAGGTAGAGCCTGGCAGCCTGCTACAGGGGTCTTGGCGGCATGGCAGCACCGGCGAGGGGCTCTGCGACGCTCTGTAACACCCCAAAACTTCAAATCAAGATTATCAAGTTCAAATCACCCAAAGTTAGGGTTAAAAAAAACTTTTGTTAATAATTTAAATATGAATGTATGTGTGTTTTCGCATTAGTGTAGAATTGATTGAAAATGCCATGCTTGATTTCTACAAATGATGTGAAATGGTTTAAAGATGAATACTACATCATCTAGACCATTTACAAACAAAATCCAAAGAAAAAGAAATCAAATATGAATTAAATAACCAAATGGTCATTTTGACAAAAGTAAACCACTAGGCCACTTTGAGTGTTCCTAGGAGATAATTTCTAACAGAAACATGTCTACTTCTTTCCACCCCTTGCTAGACCAAGTAAAATTGTATCAAGGCCCACTTTACAAACTTACAAAAACATTCTCCAAATCTATTTAGAGGACATTTGAAAATTGAATCAAGTGTATGTGTTAAGATCCCATTTTTTCAAAAACCTATCAAATCAATTCCCCTTTACCCCTCCAAGCAAACATAGACTCTCAAGCTTAACTTAAGATCACTCAAAAATTTTGAATCAAAATTTCCAAAGCAAGTTTCATGCGGCCATTTTCACAAACACCTTGCTTACACAAATTTTGCTAGCTGAGCCTTGGCAGGGCACACTACCGGTGCTAATAGCAACGTAGAGACCTGCACAACACAACCACAGAACTTTGTCCCCAACTTGCGATGAGGTTGTCAATCTCATCGTGTTTTGCGGAAAACAAAGGGTTAAACATATCGAATGGAAAGAAGTAAAAAGTTTGCAGAAAGTAAACACAAAGCAGTAACAGATTGTAGATTGTATGTAAAGAAAAAGGACCGGGATCCATATTTCACTAGAGGTGGCTCTCCTTAAGATAGATAACATGCTGGGTGAACAATTTACAACGGGGAAATTGATAAACATCGAGAAAGCAATACATGCATATACTAATTATCTTGACTCCTTTGAGATTCGATTGAGCATTACAACATTATACATAGACCGCCATCCAACTTCATCTATGACTAATAATCCACCTTCAGGTTATCATCCGAACCCCCTCCAGTATTAAGTTGCAAGCAACAGATTATTGCTTTACGAATTGCGTGTAAAGTAAACAATATGATTGTTCTATGAATAAAGGTGATGAGGGTTTAACTCGTCAATGCCCATTGTTATGGACTTGGGTTTTGGAGAAGGAGGGAGCGCTGGAGACATCTATCGGCTAGCAAACAAGCACACAGGGGACAAAGGATTTACCCAGGTTCAGGCCTCGTAGAGGTCCCTACTCCTGCTTGTCTGCTCGTGGAATTATCGAAGGAGTCGAAAGTTACAATGGTGCGCAGATGCAATCTGGCAAGGGTTGTGTGTGTCCTCCTCGCCGCCCCTCCTAGCCCTTATATAGATAGGCTAGGTCTCGAGTAGCAGGTCAAGTCGGTTACAAGTTAGGGTTTTCCCCTTTCAAACTTTCTATCTTCAACTTTCTCTTGATCTTCAAGCAATCGAGAGTCCGCGGGTTACTCGAGTCCTTCTATCTGGGCCTTGGCGACACCGTGGGCCTGTACGTATTTGGATCGTATATACCAAGCTCGAGTACCTGTAGGGTATACCCATGTCAGTATCCCCCGAGTGTCCAGTGGAATCGCAGATTCGACTAGGGACTTTTGAAGCCTTCGAGTGCCTAAATGAGTACATTTTGATTGCTTTTATTCGTGTCATAGAGATTGTTGATATACGTGCCTAATATAACCGAAGTATCGGTATCAGTTAACCACCTTAGGGTGAAACAACGCAATCTACTCAAATTTGAGTCCCCGGACTCGAATCCGGAAAAGTGCTGGTGTAATTCGACTCAGGCCGCGGAGGTCTTACAGGAGTCGAATTCCAGTTATATGGGTGTGAGCACTTGACGCGTCCGTCAAGGCATGTTCATCGTGCCTGTAGGCATGGATATGTTTCTGGTAGTGCGTAGTTAAATGCGTTGCCAGGCCTTATTCAGGTCTTACCTTCACGCCGTAGGCGCGGCATCCGAATTTTATCATCGCGGAGACGATTTGGGCGTCCCAGGAGACGTAGTCTCTTTGTAGGGAAAATTTGTGAGGTGGTGTCGCCAAAGGTTGCGAGTGCGGATTTCATCAATACACAGTTTTTGTGCAAATAATCATAGGGTGCGACGCGCTCCTATATGGGAGTAACCCGAGTGCTGGTTGAGTCGAAGACTTCGGCAGGACTAAAAACTTTTGTGATCGCTGTCGTCTTTTTGCTTGTTTGATCGATGACTTAGGCAGGGACCAAAGAACTTTCGCGACTGCTGTCGTCTTTTGCCTGCTTGTTTCAGTCGAATTTGTTTCCGGCGCTCCCTATGGGAGTAACCCATGTCCATAATCGGACTGTGTTTCGAGTGGTTGGGTTTGCTTTTGTGATTGCCCATGTTCCTGTAACAAGAAAAAGAAGAATTGTAGGGTGCGCGACCAGCGCTCCCTATGGGAGTAGCCCCCGAGTGCTTGGTGGAGTCGAAGACTCTAGCAAGGACTAAAAATAGTCGAAGTTTTCCACTGCGTAGCCTTGGTGACGTCAGTGCTGATGCTTTGTATGACCTTGGTTGCCCGCGTGAGCGAGTTTGATGGGACGTGACGAGCGGTGGGTCCTACTTTCTGACTTTGATTTGACTAGGCGTACGTAATATTATTTTTAACTACGCCTCCTCGATTTCCGCGCGTAATAGTAGAAGTGGGGGACGGTTCGCGCTTCCTCTTCTCCACGTGTCCAACGCGATGCGTGCCACACGTCCAATAGGGTTTTTGTCAGTCGTTGGATTGCATCTCCCAGGGGTTAAGTAGCGATGCTGCGGCGGTAATTTCTCATCTGTGCTCTTTCTTCCTTGCTGCCATCGCCATTCTAACTTGCTTTTACCTTTCCCTAGCCCATCTTCTCCACGACGCTGGACCAGCTCCATTCGTTTCCGAGCTACTTCCTTCGCTCACATCGCCGCCGCGCAATGGGGAATAAGAAGGGAGGCGTTGCCGCTGATTCTGCGGCCACCGTCGCTGCGGCGAAAAAGAAAGGTGTCTCCGCTGCTGCGGGCACCAGCACCGCCGCCGGCGGGAAGAAGAAAATCGCGGGCACCCACGTGACAAATGGTGCATGGCGTCCTTCCATCATCAAGGCGTCGGATCTCCGTCTTCTTCGCCAAGATGGAGTGATCTCCGCAGCAGTCGCCGATGCGCGCGTCCCCAGCGGTGAGACCATTCCTGCTCCTCCCGCTGGTTTTCAAGTGATGTTTCTTGCATTCATCATTCGTGGTCTTTCCTTGCCTCTTCACCCTTTTCTTAGGGGTCTTCTTTGCTTCTACGGGCTCCAGCTCCATCAGATGTCCCCGAACTCAATTCTTCACATCTCTTGTTTCATCACCCTTTGCGAGTGCTGGCTCGGAATCGAGCCACACTTTGGTCTTTTCAAACGCTTATTTAAGCTAAAGCGTCAGTCCGCATCTGGCTCTTTAGTTTATGACGTAGGTGGTTGTGGAATTCATGTCGACCCGTCCGCCACCTACTTCGACATCAAGCTCGCCAAGTCCGTCTAGGGATGGAGGGACAAATGGTTCTATGTTCGTGACCAGAAGGCCAAGAACGAGCACTTTGGACTCGCGCCTTTTGATCCCGCGACTCCCTGCAAGAAGATGCGTTCTTGGAAGAACGTGATCATGCCCTCTGAACTCGTGGAGACAGACGTGCTATATCAACGCGTTTGCGACCTCGAGAGCCTCATAGGCGCGGAAGAGGGAGGCTGCGCCCTTGTCAGGACTTGGTTGCGTCGTCGCGTCCAGCCTCTCCAAGCCAAAGTCCATCCCATGTTTCAATGGGGTGGCGCTGATGATGCCACTCGCGTGTCTGCCGATGGCATGTCCGCGAGTGAGGTAGATAAGAGGGTGCGACTAGTCACGAAGTACACCTTCAAGGATGTGCTTCCAAATGAGCCAGTCGTTCCTCCCTTCGATGCTTCGAATCCTCCTCCCAGGGTACAGTTGTGCTACGTAGTAGCTTATTTTCTCGATTGCGTTTTCTGTTGCTTACCTGTTATGTTTGCTGATTTTTACTGTTTGTATGTAGGAGTGGGCGGTGTCGCCTTGTATGCCTCCCCTCCCTAAGGGGATTATTCCTCGTGAAGCTTTGGAAGAGGACGAGTCTGAGTTGACTGTCCCTTCTGATGTGGAAGAGGAAGCCCCCGAGTCCGAGAGCCCAGATACTCGCAAGCGTTCGCGTAGCGGGGATTCCGACGCGTCGACTCCAACTCCAGGAGGCGCGGCTGTTGGCGCGGAGTCGCCAATTCCAGCTGTTCCTGTGAGGGCTGTGGCACCGTCTTCTCGCAAGAAGATGCGATTGCCCAAGGAGTCTTCGTCAGAATCAACGACTGCCACGTTTGATCTTGACAACTTTAACTGGTAAGTTTGCTGGGTTATTCATTCTTTTCTGTTTTCTTCTTGTTGGTTTTTGCCCTGGAGTTTGCCCTTTTCTCAATGTGGATTTTGTCTTGCAGTCAAGAGGCGTCGTCATCTTCGGGCGACGTTGAATTTTTGAAGGAATCGGGAGTCGCGACTTCAAGGGCCAAGGTAGAGGTCGAGCGCGCTCCTTCTCCGACGGCGGCCCACTCCGGGCACAATTCTTCAAGCTCTCCTCACGTAGGGGAGCATCGAGTAGTTGCTCGGATGACGGTTCAGCAAACTTCTTCGGAGTCGCTGGAGGACCATGTAAGTATAGCTTTCCTTCTTTTTTAATGTGGTAGTCAACGCCTTCTGCTGCCCTCTGCTGACTCCTTGTTTTGTGCGACAGCTCCTTGTAAAGGAAGCCACGCAGGTGGCGGAGCAGGTGATGGCGATGGGTCACCAGCATGCGATGCTGGAGACGCGCCACCGCGTGGTCGAGAGTGAGTGTTCTATACTTATTCCTTTCGTCTTCTCTCTGTTTTGGTATAATCGACTGACAGCCAATTATTGACTGCCATGTAGCTGAGCATAACGCTTTACTGCGCGATGTCGCCACGTTGGAGAAGATACTAGCCGCAGATGTGAAGGGGCGCGACGAGGCAATCGCGGCTCGTGATGATGCCCAGAAGCGCGAAGAGGATCTGTGCCCCTCCTTGCGGCCAGGGAGAAGTTGTTCGAAGAGCAACTGTTCTTAGTCGCCAAGGCCCTCTCAGGTACCTTTACTGGTAGATATTTTATTGATGTTCTTCTCTGCATTTGTAGTGCCGGTGGTACTAGAAGTTTGATCCATGTGTGTATTTTGGTGTAGATGCTGGCGGCTTGAGTTTTGATCCACAAGCCCTTTGTCGCGATGACGCTCTGGCGGGCGCGGTATCTGCGGTAGAGGATCATAGCGCCGCTGTCCAAAATACGTTGTCCAAGGCCAAGGCCACCGTGAGTCGCCTCCGGGAGGAGTTGATGCCGAAGGCGGAGCTGGTCGACAATGTGGAAGAGCTGGTGGAGTCGCTCGCTGGGGGTGTGCCTGCCACGTACAAGAACTCCCTCCGCGTAGCTGGCGCGACCATGTCGCTTGCCATGGTACAAGCCCACGGAGTCGAAGTAGATCCTTCTGCGGTGTCGAAGACGATGCCTGCTGGCGCGGATGGTCAGCAGGTAGTATTCGCTCCCTTTGCGACTGCCTGTGCCAAATATGGCCATTCCATGATAAACACTGTTGCCAAGTATTCGGAGGAGCTCAATCGTGTGAAGAAGGCGGCGAAAACTTCGGCCTCAGGGGCCAGCGGAAAGTCAGTAGCATCTGATACTGCCACGGACTTGATGAAGCCCCCGAGGTCATCAAAGTCGAAGAAGCCAACTGCTTCGTAGTTAGTTTCTTATAATAGTTGATGAATTGCTCTTTTGATTGGAGAACATGCCTGTTGGCGAATGTGTTTGTAGATACTTTTATGCTGATCCTGAATGCATCTGTTACTTTTGACTTTTGAGTTGGTCGCCTTATTTGCCTCTGGCTTGATTTTTGGTAGGGTACATCAAGTGGTCCTATGGGGGGAACCCCGGACTCGCCATCTCTTGAGGATACAATGGCACCGCCATGCTCCAAGGTAGAGGAGTTGTCCTTGCTTTCGCAACTTCGTGATCGCGTTAAGCAACTGGAGCGTGAGTTGGCCGTGATCATGATGGCGGACGTGTGAAGTCAAAGGCTGAAAAAGCCGCCGCGAGCAATATCTACTTGGCGAGGTGGTGACGACCGGTTTAAGTGCTAGTTTGCTCATCCTCGTCTTTTACTTTGTAGTTAATCGCAATAGTACGTTATACTCATCTTTGATGATCTTTGCCGTGTAGTTGTTATCACACGCCATCCGCAGGAGGAGAGGGATATGATTGCCATCCGCCTTCATGATCTCACCCAGGAGCAACTTCAGGAGAGTGGAAACTTCTGGGTAGATCATGATCGTGCGACTGCGTTGGCAACCCTGCAGGATCGCGCCTCGCGAGTGCTGCTCTTTCTGAAGAAGTCGCAGTCGTGTTTGTAGAACATCTATCGGGCGATGTTCCTGCTGGATGATACTCCATCAAGCCTGCTGTCTCTCCTGACCAAATTTCAAGATATGTCCGCGGTTCGCGAGTGCGTGAGGCAGCAGTTGGTGGCTGGTGCCAAGGCTGCCCTTTCCATGGTGCGTTTGCACAGGCCTGACGTGGATGTCGCCGCCATTGCCTCTGGGCCACCGGTGCCACCAGTAGGATCTTCCTAGAACATGGTGCCGCACTATCAGGCGGTGGACCGTCTAGCCGAGGAGGTCGTCGACTTCTTCGAGGAACAGACTAATGTTCCTCTATTGCAAGGGTAGCCAAATATGTATCCTGCACATAAGTGTACTAGTGTTGTAAAGCTCATATATATTTGTAGATAATTTACTGTTGAATGTGTACAAATAGCTTTAGGCGTGGGGTGCGTTGCACTTATGCGAGTCCTTTTCGTTAGCCTAGCCATCTTTGTATCGTTCCCTTGTCAACCTGTCAGGTGCGTTGCAGCTGGGTTGAGTTTGTGTTAAGGGGTTCGATTGATGTGCCAGCTACTCAGGATGTCGCGTTATTGTTCGAAGAACATATGTGTATAGGGTGGCGTAGCCCCCGAGTATGAAAATTGACAAAGTAAAGGAGGGCGGGCACTTAGCTTTTATTTATTCGAAGAATAGTATGAGGTACAATGTGCGGCTAAGTAGCCTTGGCTGAATAGCCTTATTTGCGATGCAAAAGTAAAGAAAAACGACTAAGGGTAGAAGCGTCGCAATTGTGCGACGTTCCAAGGGTTGGAGTGTGCGACTCCTGTCTCTAAATCTTGAAGGCGATAGGCGCCACCTGGTATTACTTCTGTAATCACGTACGGTCCTTCCCAGGGGGATTCGAGCTTGAGATGCCCCTGCTGCTTCAGTCGCAGGACCAGGTCACCTTGAGAAGGATGCAGGTGAAGCCTTCTCATGTGGTAGTTCGCGAGTTCTCTTTGGTAGATCGTGGATCTTGCTGCGACGATTTCTCTTGCCTCGTCGAGGAGATCGATGGAGTCTTCGAGTGCAAGAGATGACTCTTGTTCGCTGTAAGCGACTACACGTGGCGCCTTGTATCGCACTTCGGCGGGTAGTACTGCTTCTGCTCCGTGTACCATAAAGAATGGCGTGTAGCCGGTGGCGCTGTTTGGAGTTGTACGCAGGCTCAGTGGATTGCAGTTAGAGCTCATCGGCCAGCAACCCGCAGCTTGCTCGAGTGGTCGAAGAGTCGCTTCTTGATGCCGCTGAGCACGAGCCCGTTTGCCTTTTCCACTGACCGTTGGTCTATGGGTGTGCTCGAGGCGTAGCGATGTTGATCCCGTGTTCTCGCAGAATTCTTGGAACTCCTTGGATGTGAAGTTCGTTCGTTGTCGGTGATGATGTCAGGCGGCACGCGAAGCGAAACGATGGACTCGAAGAACTTGACTGCGTTGTGCCCTGATTGCTTGGTCACTGGCATGGCCTCGATCCACTTGGTGAATTTGTCGACTGTGACCAAGAGGTAGACGTAGCCTCCTTGTGAGGACCTTAGAAGTTTGCCAACCATGTCAAGTCCCCACTGGGCGAAGGGCCAGGCCAATGGAATAGGCCGTAGTTCTGCGCCTGGTTCGTGTGGCTTGTCCGCGAATCGTTGGCAAGCATTGCATTTCTGGACAATGTCCTTGGCATCGCGCATGGCCGTGGGACAGTAAAATCCAGCTCGTAGAGCTTTGGCGACGGGGGCGCGACTGCCTGCGTGGTGCCCGCAGGTCCCTTCATGGATGTCGAGGAGAATTGCTCTTCCATCAGCCATGGAGACACATCGCTGTAGCACTCCTGTGATGCTGCGTTTGTATAGTTCATCGTTGATAACGGCGAATGCCTTGGAGCGTCGCGCGATGTGTCGTGCGTCTGTCGGGTTGTCCGGTAGGCGCTTACTGAGGAGGTACGTAATGTACGGCTGCGTCCAGGATTGTTCGATCATCATGACGCTCATTGGCCCTTCGAGTCCTGTGTCTAGCTCCAAGTCGTCGAGTGCCATTGGCTCATTGGGTGGCGTAGCCCCTGAGTCCATTGCTGCGCTTGTTTTCTTCTCTGCGGCCTTTGGCTTGCCGGAGCGTTCACAGATGCGCTCGAGAAATACACCAGGTGGTATGGGGGAGCAGGTAGAGCCTATGTTTGCGAGTGCATCCGCCTCCTCGTTGCTTTCGCGACCTACGTGTCGCAGCTCGCAACCATCGAAGTCCCCTTCGAGTGTATCGTGGAGGTCGCGGTACGCGATCATATTGTCGTTCAGTGCGTCACACTCGTGCATTGTTTGGTTGACGACCAGCTTGGAGTCGCCGTATATGATGAGCCTTTTGCGCGCGGTTTTGCCATCCTCATCCCGTGCAACAGGGCCTCGTATTCAGCTTCGTTGTTTGAGGCTGTGAACTGCATTCGCAGGATGTATTTCAGCTTGTCTCCTTGTGTTGCGCTTTTCGCTGAGGTAGTATACCGGGCGTTGTATGCCATGGACCTTGTTTTCCTCTGCCCGTTTGACGACGAGCACTGTACTAACCACTTGGTTGGTAGCGGAGATGTACAGCAGTAGTGGTTCCCTTTCCCGTGGAGTCACCAGTACTGGCGATGTGGATAACAGGCGCTTGAGATCTTCGAATGCTTCTTGCGCTTCATTGGTCCACTCGAATTTATCAGCTTTGCGGAGAAGTTGATAGAAGGGCAGTGCTTTTTCTCCCATTCGACTGATGAATCGACTGAGGGCCGCGATTCGTCCGGCTAGTTGGACGCCTCTTATGTTCTTTGGCTTCTCCATGGCTAGTATGGCCTTTATTTTTTCGGGTTTGCCTCAATCCCTCTCGCGGAGATGAGATACCCGAGCAGCTGCCCAGATGGTACGCCGAAGGCGCATTTGTCCAGATTGAGCTTGATCCGGTAACGGTCGAGATTGGCGAATGTTTCGCGCAAGTCATCGATTGGAGAGGCTTCCTTTTTGGTTTTGATTACTATGTCGTCGACATAGACTTGGATGTTGCGACCCAGCTGCTCCTTGAGGCAAGCCTGCATGCACCGTTGATAGGTAGCTCCTGCGTTTTTTAGCCCGAAGGGCATTGTGTTGTAGCAGAACACACCGAAGGGCGTTGTAAACACGGTCTTCTCCTGGTCTTCCTCCTTCATTCGAATTTGGTTGTAGCCTGAGTAGGCATCGAGGAAGCAGAGGCGCTCACATCCAGCGGTGGAGTCGATGATTTGGTCGATCCGTGGTAGCGGGAAGTAATCTTTTGGGCAGTGCTTGTTTAAAGAAGTGAAGTCCACGCACATCCGTAGGATATGTGTGTCCTTTTTTGGCACCAGCACCGTATTGGCGAGCCAAGTGCTTTCCTTGATCTCGCGTATGAATTTGGCCTCGAGGAGTCTGTCGATCTCCATTCCGACTGCCTGCGCTCGTGGCTCAGACAGTCGCCTGATTGTTTGCTTGACTGGCCTTGCGTCGGGGTTGACGTTGAGTGCGTGCTCGGCGAATTCCCTGGGAACTCCTGGGATGTCCGCAGGACACCAGGCAAATTTTTTCCAGTGCTCACGGAGGAATTCGACGAGCGCGAGTTCCTATGCGGGACTCAAGTTGTTGGCGATGAGGGCCGTTTTGGTGGGATCTGATGGATGGACCTGCACCTGCACCTTCTTTGTGTGCATAGATGAGTCGAAGGAGAGGTCAGATGAGCTTGGCCTACTCAGGGGCAGCAGACTGTTGTCTGTTGTTTCCTTCAATCGCGTGAGCTCCTCCTGCATGCCGAAGGACTGGGAGATTCTGTTGAATTCCCTGTCGCAACTGTCAGATCGCTCAAAGCTCCCGTTGATCATGATGACGCCGTTGGGACCTGGCATCTTCATCTGCAGGTAGGCATAGTGGGGTACCACCATGAACCTAGCGAACGCGACGCGTCCGAGGATGCAGTGGTATTGTGAGGGCCAGTCGACAACTTCAAAGTCGATGCGCTCACTTCGGAAGTTCTTCGGCGTGCCGAATATGACGTCGAGGTTGATTTTGCCCAGGGGGTATACGCCTTTCCCTGGGACGATGCCGTGGAACGTTGTGTCTGATGCCTCCAAGCAGGTTAGAGGGATCCTCATTGCTCGCAAGGTACTCGCGAATATGAGGTTGATACCGCTTCCGCCATCCATGAAGACGCGACTCATGTCGAAGCCTCCAATTTGCGCCTCGAGTACGAGGGGGCAATGACCTGGGCGAGGTACTTGAGGCGGGTGGTCGCGTTTGTCAAAAGTAATGCACGACTCACTGCCACTGAGGTACTCAGTGGTGGATGGTGGCGAGTGCGTGGCCAAGTTGACTTGGCGAGTGATGTCCTTCTGCACCCTATTAGAGGGGCGCCCCTTTTGGATCATCATGGTACCCATGGCCCGTGGGTACGGTTCGCCTCCGTGGTGTTGGTCCGGTGCAGCTCCGTTCGGGGGTGGTCCAGGTGGTGGTGGTGGTGCTCCATGTGCCATGGCGTCTGGAGCGTCTCCGTAGCCTCTCTCGACTGCATTGCGGTTCATCCGAACCAATCCCTCATGTAGCTTGAGGAACTCGCGGCAGTCCTTGAGGAGGTGGCTGGACTTTCTCTTGCCATCATGCTTGTCGATGTAGAAGTGTACCGTGCATGGCCCGGACAGTTTTTCCTCGATGGAGGTCGCGGGTGCTTCATCGCGAGTGCGGCGTTGCCACACTTGCGTGGTTTTCCCGGAGTCGCGGTGTCCGCGCTGCGGTATCCGCTGTTGCGGTTATCGTCGCGTCTATCGGCGTAGCCGGCTGCGACCATGTTGACGTCATCGCGATCATCATAGACGCGCATGTGACGCTTACTCCAGCGGTCGCGTCTTCGTTCGAGTTTTGCCTCCTCGTCAGAGTGAACGTGATTCTTCACCGAATCTTCTCCATTAGCCCACGGATTCGCGATCTCCATCAGGTGGTCGATGGTCTGGGGCTTTGAGCGACCTAGATCCTCCCTGAGTTCCATGCGGCGGACACCACCGTTGAATGCATCAATCGTGCGGTCTTCCGAGATGTTCTCCGCGGAGTTCTTGATGATGGACCACCTTTGGATGTAAGAGCGCAGCGATTCGCCAGATCTTTGCTGGCAGCATCTCAGTTCTTCGATTGAGGCAGGGCGTTTGTACGTGCCCTTAATGTTGCGCACGAAGCTGTAGACCAGCTCATCCCAGCTGCGAATGGATCCGCGTGAGAGGTTATTGAGCCATGCCCGGGCGGCGCCTGCATTGTATGGCGCAAGCATTGTATGGCGATACTTGATGCCTCCGTAGCTGACGGAGATGTGATCCTCCAGCCAGATCTTGGGGTCCTGCAGACCGTCAAATTTCGGGTTCTCTGATGGGAGTTTGAACCCTTTAGGCATTCGCTTTTGCCTGATGGATCTACTAAAGCATCTGGCGCCGCATAGCTCCCCATCTTCTTCTTCTGAGTCAGTCAACCGAGCACGTCATGCCCTTGACTTGTCGATCTTGCGCTGCGTGAGTTCATCGTGTGCATCGTAGTCGCGATCGTGTTGCCGTGAGCGGCGGCACCGAGACAGGTCGTGACTGTCATCGCTGGACGAGGGCGAGGAGTAGCGCTTTGCTAACGCTTTGCCCTTTTTTGGGTCTGGTACCGGTTCCTTGTCGAGGGCGGCCTCAATTAGCCCCAGGCCCGTGATCATAGATCGGTGCATGGCCGTTCGGGGATCTCCAGCTGGTGGCTGGTTATTGAGAAGGTACATGGTGGCCGTTGTCACCGCGGCCTGTGGTGTCCTGGGAACCACGTTGCCTCTCGTGTCGACTGTCATAGAGCCGAAGTCGAGGACTTTCGCGGCTTCTATGCGTTCTTGTTCGGTGAGGTGAGCCATCCGCGATTGCCTTTTCCTGGCGAGGTGCTCGTTGCCTCTTGAGGAGGATCCTCCGTAGGAGGAGAGCCCAACGCGACGAAGGCTTGACTCGTCCGCCGCCTTTTTAGGCGCCTCAAGTTGCGCGATTGCTTGTTTTTGGCGCTTGAATTCCTCTTTTAGGAGCCAGTGGTAGCCCATCAGTAGCTCCTACGGGGACCCGAAGGGTAGAGGTGCACCTCGTAGGGCTTTGTGGCAGCGTTCCCACTCTTGCTCGTTGAGCCTGATCAAGACGTGTTCGCCGGTTTGGTCGTTGATTATGCTAGGAGGTTCGACTGCTCCTCCGTTGCCACCGTTACCGCCGTTGCCGGTGTTGGGCGGGTCGGTGCCGTTGCCGGTGTTACCACCGTTGCCGCGATTGGGTGGATCGGTGCCGTTGCCGGTGTTGACCGTTACCGCGGTTGGCGGAGGTGTCGCCTGCGTTGATGACGGCGCACATGAAGTGATTTGGGAAGCTGTTGCTTCCACAACTTTCAGACTCGGAACCGTAGGTTCCATCTTAAGTGGCCAGATCGCTTAGATCAGAGTCGCGACTGCTGTCGCTGACCATGTTCCCAACTACCGCCGGAGCATTAAGCTCACTGAGGGTGCCGATTGATGGAGGGAAACATGAGGCTGGGGCAATCGCCGGTGCCGTCGGCTGATCGGGCATGCGAAGCGTGCCCATCTGACCAACTTGGAAGCGGAAGCTCCCAATCGCCAGGCTGATTCCGTCGGCCACGGACTCGAAGGCCGGGCGAGTAGCCGGCATGTGGACGGTGAAGTCGAAGGCGCCGAAAAGCTGGCGAATCTCCGTTGTTGCAGAGTTGTAGATCGCGATTGATGGGGCCGAAGAAGCCGCAACATCGGCACTCCCAATTCCCACAGACAGCGCCAATTGACGAGGATTTAACTCGTCAATGCCCATTGTTATGGACTTGGGTTTTGGAGAAGGAGGGAGCGCTGGAGACATCTATCGGCTAGCAAACAAGCACACAGGGGACACAGGATTTACCCAGGTTCAGGCCTCGTAGAGGTCCCTACTCCTGCTTGTCTGCTCGTGGAATTATCGAAGGAGTCGAAAGTTACAATGGTGCGCAGATGCAATCTGACAAGGGTTGTGGAAACTAGGGTTGTGTGTGTCCTCCTCGCCGCCCCCTCCTAGCCCTTATATAGATAGGCTAGGTCTCGGGTAGCAGGTCGAGTCGGTTACAAGTTAGGGTTTTCCCTTTTCAAACTTTCTATCTTCAACTTTCTCTTGATCTTCAAGCAATCGAGAGTCCGCAGGTTACTCGAGTCCTTCTATCTGGGCCTTGGCGACACCGTGGGCCTGTACGTATTTGGATCGTATATACCAAGCTCGAGTACCTGTAGGGTATACCCATGTCAAAAGGATTGTTGTTTTCTCCCTAGTAGCAACAGGACATCTAGTACCTTAGAGATTTTTGTCTCTTCCCCAGATTACCAGATGCATGAACCCACTATCGAGCATAAATACTAACTCTTGGAGTTGCTAGCATCTACTTGGCCAAGATAGCTACTAACAACGAAAAGCATGCAAGATCACAAATAACAAAGACATGATAGAATCAATAATCAATCTGAAATAGCATCTCAATATCCATCGGATCCCCGCAAACACAACATGTAGAATTACATATAGATGATCTTGATCATGAACGGAGCTCACAAGATCTAAACATGAAAGCACAAAGGAGGAGAACCAGCCATCTAGCTACTACATGGATCCGTAATCCAAGGATAAACTACTCACGCATAACACCGGAGGCTTGCATGGTGATGAACAAGGCCTCCAGGGTGAACTCCCCTCTCCAGAAGGGTGCCGGGAAGAGCTTCAGATCCCTCCCGATCTAGGGATGGAGATGACGGCGGCTACAGACTCTTTCGTGGATTTTTGATCAGGTCCTTAGGGTTTTCGTCCCGAGGGCATCTTATAGGCGGAAGGGGAGGCCGAGGGGGTGCCGGGAGCGGCCACACCACCCCCTGGCGTGGGCCAGGCCTGGCCGTGCGGCCAGGTGGTGTGGTGGTCCCCTATCCCCTCTCCGTCTCATATTCTGGCATCTGATGACTTCTGGAAAAATAGGCACTTTGGCTTTGTCCCGTCCAATTCTGAGAATATTCATTTTCTGACTTTCCTGGAACCAAAATCAGCAGAAAACAGGCAGCTGGCATTGTGGCTCTTGTTAATAGGTTAGTCCAAAAAATCATATGAAAAGTACTCCAAAGTTGGAACAAAACACAAGAAAGTGGATAAAACCAAGCATGGAACATCATAAATTATAGATACATTTGGAATGTATCGGCCGCCATGTGACTGCCAGCCGCCAAGAACACTTATCATGCATGAGCACCGCATGCTCCCGACCGAACCATGCCGCCCCACGCCTCGCCATTACGCCCGTGAGAACCGCCAGGGAATACCGCATCGTCCACGTACCTTAGCCACGCCGATAGCCGCCTGTAGCGAAGCCACCGTCGAGCTCGCGCCCGCACCGTTCGGTCCCCTCGCCGCAGTATAAAAGGAGGCCACCCCCGCCTCCATTCTCCACACCACTCCACTCCCCACTCCTGACAGACACTCCCCCACTTCTTTCCGGAGCAAGGCAAGCACCACCGTGCCGGAATTTCACCGGAGCCCACCGCTACTGGAGGAGAAGGGCGTCGTCGATTTCGACCACCCCAAGACCTACCGTGACCACCGCTGGAACCACCGTCATCGACAACCCCATTCACCCCCATCGCCGACCCTAGCTGGAGCCCAGGTGAGCCTCGCCAGACTTCCACCGCCGCGCTAGGTCATTTTCCTTGCCGGAGTAGTTCGTCGTCGACGATGACTCTCGGCCGTTAGATTAGAATTAGATCGTAGGGCTCAGATTCGTAGATACCATTTCGAATAGTTAGTCTCGCTGACGAGTGGACCCCCTCTGTCAGCAGCCCGCTGCACTGTGCAGTGCAGTTGGGCCGGCCCGTTTAACTTTTCCCGTAGCCCAGGAAATTCAAATATTGATTTTCCATTTTAGTTTAAACTAGTTTCTATACCTAGATTAAAAAATCAATTCAGAGAGTTTCACTGAACCAAATTGAATGATTCAAATTTTGCTAAAAAGGTAATTAAATTATCTATCCAAGCCCGTTGGATTTAAATCATTTGGAGTTAGAGATAATGTATAGCAAAAATAACAAGACAGAGACTTTTGCAACTTCAAACATTTTTCAAAATTCAACCATAATAACTTTTGAGTTGATTCCAACTCTCAAAAATCACATTTGACAATATCTATCTAAATATGTAAAAATATTTAGATTTGCATGCAGTGAATTTGGACTAGTACCAAAATAATGCTATTAGGGCATTTCTAGTCACTTTAAATCTATTAAATAATAATCTTAAACTTTATAAAATATGACCAACCCTTTAAGTCACATTACCATGTATTAGAATATGTGGTGATGACATGTGTCCACATGATCCCATATTTTAAATTGGAGAATATTAAATCTTAATTAATTTCAATGAGTAGAAATTACTTTTCTAATATAAAATGAATAAAACTAGTTCTTTAATTCATGTGATGATGCTAGATCATCAAGTGTGAACCTTAGTGTGCTAAATAGAAGTAATTAAGTATTGTTTGTTGATTGTGTACCCCGTATTCCTTTATAGACGATAGTACCGATCAAGGATACGAGGAGGAGGAGTTCTACCCCGAAGAAGAGGAGGAAAACTTCAATCACTACACCAACAAAGGCAAGCTAACACTTGCAAGTATTATACTTATGCAAGCTATCACTACTAAGCAAATTAGACCTTGCAAGCTAACACTTGCAAGTATTATACTTATGCAAGCCATCACTACTAAGCAAGTTAGACCTTGCAAGCTAACACTTGCAAGTATTATACTTATGCAAGCCATCACTACTAAGCAAGTTAGACCTTGCAAGTTAACCCTTGCAAGTATTAACCTAAGCAAGATGCACTAGGCATGCTTTGGTTATACCATTTTGATTATACCAATCCCAAGTTTTACTTGCAAGCTTTATTCTTTTTTACTTTACTTAAGTTCTTTACTTTTAGTATAGATAGCATAAAGAGTATAAAACTAGGCCTATCTAGTTATACTTAGATGTGATTCTATGGCATGAGATTGAAGATTAGCACCCCTCATTAGTGAACACTCTTAACCTTAGTGGCTAGTGCTAAGCATAAAAGTTGATCACTTTAGATGGGAATACTTGGTGAAAATGATTATGAAAACCTTGGAATGATGATTCATTCTATTGAGATGTTTTGACATGTGTTGAGAAACACAAATGGATTTGATGATGAAAATGTTGAGGCATGAGCCTTAGCCCTTTTACCAAAATTGATGGTTGGGTTCGGATGCGATAGCATTCCAATTTTACTGTACAACCACAATACCTAAATTGGGTAGGGCATAGCCGGAAGTTTATATGCCTTAGTATGGGTTCCCTCGCGGGAGAGGTTTGAGTTGAGGCTACCTCTTGATGTGTGTCCACCTATGCAGTGCCTAGGATGGCAGATGGCCATGGCGGGGAGGCCAAGCTGATAGGGGAGGTGCCTATACTAGAGTGTGTAATTGAAAGGTTATGATTGATTATCCGCATACTAAGTATGATGATTCAGGGTTATCCCTGATGGCTGTATCGAATTTTGTGGTGAAAGTGTACCACCTCTGCTGAGTGTCAAACTATTCGAAATAGTCGCATCCGTGGTCATGGACAGTTGGAGTGGCCATACTGTTCCGTCGTCAGATGTTTTCAAAATGACTTGTGAAATGAATGGTGACTTTGACTTGACCACAACAGGGTTGTGGATATGAAAACTAGGTTTCCACTTAAAGTGATTTAGAACATTTACTTAGTTTTCTTTACTTCTGAACTCAGTTTAGATAAATCTGGCTTTTGGCAAATAAACCTAGAGCTTAAGATTCCTACTAGAACTACCTTACTTGTTAGTGATAGTTTGCGAGTACTTAAAGAGTTTGCATGGCTTTGTCCCTGGCTATTCCTGTGGCCAGACTATGAGGAGGACTACCATGATGACGAACAGCAGGATGTCTACGACAACTAGGATCATCTCCCATCGTCAGCATTGCCTGTGACCCTGAAGATGGAGCCCACTACTACGCTTTATTATTCCACTGCTTGATTGTATTAAGACTGGATCATGAGATCCTTTATTTGTGTAAAACCTTATTATGGTTTGTAATGGATGATGTACTGTGATATCTAATCTGTTATGTCTCACAAAAATGGTAATCCTGGGATTGCGAGGTATGGCATAACAGACATCTAGGATTAAAAATCCAGGTGTTGACAAGTTGGTATCAGAGCCATCCTGACCATAGGAGACCCTAATTAGAATGGACGTCCGAACAAAAAACTTAGTTTCAAAACAAAAGAAGTGAGTATTTATGAAAACCTATTCCCCCTCTTATCCTTGAGATTCTTTCAAAAAAATCATGTTCCTCAAAAGTTCTTACATTCTACATAAAATTTGACACACTTGATCACTTCACTAACTTACTCATCCTAAATTCTTATAGATGGAAGTCCAGTATTGCAAGTTCTACCAATTGGGCAATGGAGGCCAACTAATCTTTGAGAGGAATCTAGATGCACTGTCAGAGTATCTGGAGCACTCGCACCCGGAATTCTTCGGGACCTAACTCAATGATCACATCGGAGGAGATCTAAAATGGCTGATAGTTGCAGACCTCCGAGGCAAGATGGAGGCACCCACTTCTGAGAAGATCCAATTCATCCTGCGGGAGAACAACTGGCTAGATGGATTAGCCAGGGCCATGCATGAAGCTCTTGCCCGTCTATGCGTACAAAACATCAACTTGATCCAGGGAACTCCCTTTGCTACCATCGCAAGGCGTGATTCTATGGGAATGCCATTGGAGATGCCAAGTCACCCAGAGTTGAAGCACCAAGTGGACAATCTTGACTTCATGTTGTATGATAGGCAGAAGGAATTGGATAATGCTCGAGCCTACGCCAACCACAACCATGCCATTGCCGTCAAGAAGGACCAGACCATCACCATGCTTGTCAAGGATCGCCAATCACTTCGTCGTCAACGTGAGAAGAAGGATCGCACCATCGATCGTCTTTGCAAGAAGGTGGCCGCTCTCGATAAGACCATCCATGAGCAGGAAATCCAGCTTGAAGCAAAGGAGGAGGAGCAAGGTGAAGATATCCAGGGAGATCTTTACTCTTACCTCAGTGATGACAACGACTACCTGGAGGATGATGCCATGGAGTTCCACACTAATGATGATGATTCCAACTTCATTGATGATCACTAGATGCACTTGATCACCACCGTAGGAATGAGTTGTATCGGTCCCACTGTATCGTAGTTTCACAGAATGGTTCTTAAAACCATATGTTTTCCATTTGTGTGTGGTGTGTGTTTGTATTGTGTGCTTTGAGTGAATAAATGAATGAGAAGGAGTCGTTACTTTACAAAACCTGAGTCAAACTCAAAGTTTAAAGTTTTTGAAAACAAAACCATGAACCTTAGAAATTTCCCTCTTACCTCATTATCTATCTCAATCTTCAGATGACTCGTGGAAACCCCGTAGGAAGCAGTTCATCTCAAGACCCGATGCTGCAGATTCTTCAAATGCTAGTTTCTGACCGTGAAGCTAGTAGAGCAGAATGCCAAGCCAACCTAGCCACTCTTCAACAGATAGCTTAGATGGCCCACAATAATCAAGGCCAAGGAAACCAAGATCACCATGGATCCTTAGAACTTCCAGAATACCAATCCCCCTATCTTTAATAAGTCTAAAGACCCTTTAGATGTTGATGATTGGCTGCAAACCATGGAGAACAATCTGAAAGTAGCAGGAGTTAAAGCCAACGATAAAGTGTTGTTTGACACCCACTACCTGGCAGGAGATGCAAGAGCCTGGTGGAATAGCACCCATACCATGAACAACGGTCAGGTAATGACGTGGGAAGCATTCAAGATCAAGTTCAGTTGCACCCATGTGCCAGAAGGTTTAGTCACCCGGATGAGAGAAGAGTTCAGAGAACTGAAGCAAGGGAGGATGACAGTAGTTGAGTATCG
Source organism: Avena insularis (assembly GCA_023614405.1). NCBI lineage: Eukaryota > Viridiplantae > Streptophyta > Magnoliopsida > Poales > Poaceae > Avena > Avena insularis. The sequence continues at coordinate 33,431,087 of CM042696.1, read as the reverse complement.
TGACAAATTTCTGTCCTTAGCTAGAGATGCCCCTGATGAGATCAACACCGAAGCCAAGAAGAAGGAAAGGTTCCTGAATGGATTGCATGATGAAATGTAGACTATTCTAGTCAACATCTGTTTTGAGGATCTAGAAGAGCTAGTGGATTCCGCCATCCATATGGAAGGGAAGATCAACCAAGCCAATGACAACCGCAAGCGCAGAATGATGCACCAGAGTGGATCCAACAATAACCAAAAGTATCGCCCCAACCCGTCTGCAGGATATGCCCTAAGAAACACCAAACCCCCTATGTCCCGTCCCAACTATCACAATCGTAGCGGAGGAAACTTGAAGTCTGGAGGAAACCACAACAACAACCCCAGCAACTCCAACAACTTCAACCATGCACTGCCCAAGTCCAACAACAACAACAACAACAATACTGCCCCAAGGACTGGAAGCAATGATGTGCCTGTTGCAGCCAAAGACAAGTCCTAGATTACTTGCTTTGAATGTGGAGTCAAGGGTCACTACCTCAATGAGTGTCCCAAGAAGCTTGCAGCAGCCACCAATGTGAATGCACCTGCTCAGCAGCAACACCATGTTCAGCCTGGAAGGAGATTTGCCCCAGGGAACTCGCTCAACCGCAACGGTCGTCTGTTTCACATGAATGCTGAAGAAGCCCAGGAAGCGCCAGATGTCGTGATGGGTATGTTTTCTGTTAACTCAGTACTTGCAAGAGTGTTGTTTGATTTTGGAGCATCACACTCGTTTGTTACAGAAGAATTTCCATGCACTAGTAAGATTCAACCAACAAAATTGAAGCATGTTATGATAGTTCAAATACCTGGTTCAACCACCAAAGCTAGAAAATTTTGCAAGGCTGTACCTATCAGAATCCATGGGATAGATTTTTATGCCAATCTAATAGTACTTGGAACCAAAGGTTTGGAAGTAGTACTAGGAATGGATTGGATGTCGAAACATAAAGTATTGATCGACTATGCCAAGAAAGCCATAACCATGACCAGTAGCACTGGAGTATCAGTAGAGCATGTATTTGAGACCTTGCCCCGTCAATTCAAGTGCAACAAGAGTTTAGCCCAACCAACCCTAGACCAAGTCAAAGTAGTATGTGAATATCCCGACGTGTTCCCAGATGAATTGCCCGGTATACCCCTAGATCAGGATATCGAGTTCATTATTGAACTAATTCCTGGAACTGGACCCATAGCTTAGAGACCTTATAGTATGAACCCATCTGAATTAGTGGAGTTGAAGAAGCAACTTGATGCTATGCTGGCGAAAGGTTTGATTCAACCAAGCGCATCGTGATGGAGATCACCTGTTCTGTTTGTGGATAAGAAAGATGGAGGTAATCCGTGCACACGGAAGCTGAATGATGTCACCATCAAGAACAAGTACCCACTGCCCAAGATCGAGGATCTGTTTGACAAGTTGACTAGTGCCAGAGTGTTTTCTAAGATTGATCTTAGAACTGGTTATCATCAACTCAAGATTCGTGCAACGGATATTCCCAAGACTGCCTTTACCACCAGATATGGATTGTATGAGTATGTTGTCATGTATTTTGGATTAACCAGTGCCCCGCTTATTTCATGAATCTCATGAATAAGATTTTTCTAAACTTTCTAGATAAGTTTGTCGTTGTTTTTATCAATGATATTCTGATCTATTCCAAGTCAGAAGAAGACCATGAACTACACCTGAGAACCATCCTTGAAACCCTTAGAGAGCATAAATTGTATGCCAAGTTTAGCAAATGTGAGTTCTGGTTAAAGGAAGTAGGATTCCTAGGACATATTGTGTCGGCAGGAGGAGTCGTTGTCGATCCCGCCAAGATCAAAGATGTTGAAGCATGGAAAGCCCCAACCACTCAAACCCAAGTCCGTGCATTTCTCGGATTAGCGGGATTTTACCGCAAGTTTGTTGAAGGATTTTCGGGCATCGCAAGACTGATGACCCAATTGTTGAAGAAAGATAAGAAGTTTGAATGGACTGACAAATGTGAAGCAAGTTTTCAAGAACTCAAGAAGAGATTGATTTCAGCCCCAATCTTGATTATGCCAGATATCAAGAAGCCTTTTGATGTGTATTGTGATGCATTCAAGATTGGTCTCGTATGTGTGTTGATGAAAGAAGGCAAAGTCATAGCATATCTGTCCCGACAACTGAAGCATCATGAGCAAAACTACCCTACCCATGACCTGGAACTAGCCGCCATAGTGTTAGCATTGAAGACATGGCGTCATTACCTTATGGGTAACCGCTGTGAGATTTATTCGAATCACAAGAGCATGAAGTATATTTTCACCCAGAAGGAGTTGAATATGAGGCAAAGGAGATGGATAGAGTTAATCAAGGATTATGACCTTGACATTCACTATCACCCCGGCAAAGCCAACGTGGTAGAAGATGCTCTTAGCAGATTGCCGTGTAGGTTAAACACCATGATTAAAGAAGCCCAACCCAGTTTACATGAGGAGTTGGAGCAGTTTAGAACGGAGCTAGTTAGCAAAAGATTTTTAGCTAGCATTGAACTTCAATCCATGTTGATCATTCAGATCAAGGAGGCGCATAAAGGAAATGCAAGTATCGACGGAATCAAACATCGTATCGGTACAAGGAAGGTACCCGGATTCACCGAGGATGAAGAAGGAGTTTTGTGGTACAAAGGACGTATATGTGTGCTAGCAGATTCCGAGGTGAAACAAGTTATCATGCAAGAAGCTCACGATACTCTTTATTCTATCCACCCCGGAGGAACAAAGATGTATCAGGATTTGAAGGAGCAATTTTGGTGGAACAAGATGAAGAGAGAAATCGGAAGCTATATAGCCAAGTGTGATATCTGTCAGAGAGTCAGAGCGGAACATCAGCGACCCGCAAGACTTTTGCAACCATTGCAGATTCTGGAATGGAAATGGGATTCTGTCGGAATGGACTTTATCACCGGTTTGCCTACTTCTAGTAGGGGAAATGACTCTATTTGGGTCATACTGGATAGACTGTCCAAGGTAGCCCATTTTATACCTGTCAAGACTACCTACTAGAATTCGAAGCTAGCAGAGTTGTACATTGCTAGAATTGTCAGTTTGCATGAAACCCCTAACACCATAGTGTCCGATCAGGAACCCAATTTACCTTAAGATTTTTGTAGAAAGTCCAAGAAGGATTGGGAACCAAGCTGAATTTCAGCACAACTTATCACCCACTGACCGATGGGAAAACTAAAAGAGTCAACCAAATCTTAGAAGATATGTTGAGAGCTTGTGTTTTGGAATATGGATCAAAATGGGAAGATTGTCTGCCTTTCGTAGAATTCTCATATAACAACAACTATCAAGCCAGTTTGCAAATGGCCCCATTTGAGTTCCTATATGGAAGGAAGTGTCGTACCCCCTTGAATTGGTCGCAAGTAGGAGAGAGTCAGATTTCCGGACCCGACATCCTACAAGAAGCCAAAGAGAAAGTTCACAAAGTCCGTGAGCACCTCAAGACCGCCCAATCCAGGCAGAAGAGTTACACTAACAAGAGACGTCGAGACCTGACCTTCAATGTTGGAGATTTTGTGTATCTCAAAGTGTCACCTTTGAAGGGAATGCAACATTTTCAACTGAAAGGAAAGTTAGCCCCCAGATATATTGGACCCTTCAAGATTCTAAATCGCCAAGGAGAAGTATCATATCAACTGGAAATGCCAGGGGAGATGTCAGCCATCCATGATGTGTTCCATATCTCGTTACTTCGCAAATGTCTAGAAGTTCCGGAGAAGACCGAAGTTTTCAAGAACATCGATCACCGAGCCATTGATATCAACAAGGATCTGACGTATCGTGAAGTACCCATCCGTATCTGGGAAGAAGCCTTCAGAACCACCAGGACCAGGAGTATTAAGTTTCTCAAGGTCCAATGGAGCAATCATACCGAAGAAGAAGCTACATGGGAGCGAGAAGATTACATTAGGACTGAGTTTCTAGATCTCTTTAGTTCCTAGTTTTTCTTAAATCTCGGGACGAGATTTTGTTTAAGGAGGGAAGGTTTGTAACACCCCAAAACTTCAAATCAAGATTATCAAGTTCAAATCACCCAAAGTTAGGGTTAACAAAAAACTTTGTTAATAATTTAAATATGAATGCATGTGTGTTTTTGCATTAGTGTAGAATTGATTGAAAATGCCATGCTTGATTTCTACAAATGATGTGAAATGGTTTAAAGATGAATACTACATCATCTAGACCATTTACAAACAAAATCCAAAGAAAAAGAAATCAAATATGAATTAAATAAACAAATGGTCATTTTGACAAAAGTAAACCACTAGGCCACTTTGAGTGTTCCTAGGAGATAATTTCTAACAGAAACATGCCTACTTCTTTCCACCCCTTGCTAGACCAAGTAAAATTGTAGCAAGGCCCACTTTACAAACTTATAAAAACATTCTCCAAATATATTTAAAGGACATTTGAAAATTGAATCAAGTGTATGTGTTAAGATCCCATTTTTTCAAAAACCTATCAAATCAATTCCCCTTGACCTCTCCAAGCAAACATAGACTCTCAAGCTTAACTTAAGATCACTCAAAAAATTTGAATCAAAATTTCCAAAGCAAGTTTCATGTGGCCATTTTCACAAACACCTTGCTTACACAAATTAACCTACTGCCTAACTTCACTGTTTCCACAGTAATCCCTCGACCATTTGGTCCCCTCTTCACTCCCTGGTCTCCCCTGAGTCTAACCAAGCCCCAGACCAAGCCCCCCTTAGCCGTTTGCACAGTGGAGCGCTGCCCGATTTTGGTCATCGCCGGCCGACCACGGCTAGCTCACAGCAGACATCACCACAGCCAACCATGATGTCCAGGAAGCACGTCGCACACCATCGCCACCCCTTGTCCCAACCTGGACCCCAGCAAAGCCATGGACCACCCTAGCTACGCCGCGCACCGTGCATCTGCACCATGTCCAGAGCGCGCCAGCTCGCCGCGCCCGACCAGCTCGCCCAGACCGCACCTCACCCCCGCCTCGCGTGCACTGGCTCGCCATGACCGCAACAACCCCGTTCGCTGGCGCGCGACCCGCAGCTGCCGCATGCCGCCGCAAACACTTCTGCGCCCGCACAGAGCACCGCATGCTCCCGACCGAACCACGCCGCCCCACGCCTCGCCATTACGCCCGTGAGAACCGCTAGGGAACAATGCACTGTCCACCTACCTCAGCCACGTCGATAGCCGCCTGTAGCGACACCACCATCGAGCTCGCGCCCGCACCGTTCGGTCCCCTCGCCGTAGTATAAAAGAAGGCCACCCCCGCCTCCATTCTCCACACCACTCCACTCCCCATTCCTCACAGACACTCCCCCACTTCTTCCCGGAGCAAGGCAAGCACCACCGCACCGGAATTTCACCGGAGCCCGCCACTACTGGAGGAGAAGGGCGTCGTCGATTTCGATCACCCCAAGACCTGTCGTGACCACCACTGGAACAGGGGTCGTCGATAACCCCATTTGCCCCCATCGCCGACCCTAGCTAGAGCCCAGGTGAGCCTCGCCGGACCCCCACCGCCGTGCTAGGTCATTTTCCTCATGGAGCGGTTAAATCGTCGATGACTCTACCGTTAGATTAGAATTAGATCGTAGGGCTTAGATTCATAGATATCATTTCGGGTAGTTAGTCTCTGTGAGTGGACCCCCTCATCGTGACCCATTTGTCTTTGTCTTGATTCAGTTAGGGCAACTGTTTAACTTTCCCGCATAGCCCAAGAAATTCAAATATTGATTTTCCATTTTAGTTTAAACTAGTTTCTGTACCTAGATTCAAAAGTCAATTCAGAGAGTTTTACTGAACCAAATTGCATGATTCAAATTTTGCTAGAAAGGTAATTAAATTATATATCCAAGCCCGTTGGATTTAAATCATTTGAAGATAGAGATAATCTATAGAAAAATAATAAGACAGATACTTTTGCAACTTCAAACATTTTTCAAAAATCAACCATAATAGCTTTTGAGTTGATTCCAACTCTCAAAAGTCACATTTGACAATATCTATCTAAATATGTGAAAATATTTAGGTTTGCATGCAGTGACTTTGGACTAGTACCAAAATAATGCTATTAGGGCATTTCTAGTCACTTTAAATCTATTAAATAATAATCTTAAACTTTATAAAATATGACCAACCCTTTAAATCACATTCCCATGTATTAGAATATGTGGTGATGACATGTGTCCACATGATCCCATATTTTAAATTGGAGAATATTAAATCTTAATTAATTTCAATGAGTAGAAATTACTTTTCTAAAATAAAATGAATAAAACCAGTTCTTTAATTCATGTGATGATTATGATGATGCTAGATCATCAAGTGTGAGCCTTAGTGTGTTAAATAGAAGTAATTAAGTATTGTTTGGTGATTGTGTACCCCGTATTCCTTTATAGACGATAGTACCGATCAAGGATACGAGGAGGAGGAGTTCTACCCCGAAGAAGAGGAGGAAAACTTCAATCACTGCCCCAACCAAGGCAAGCTAACACTTGCAGGTATTATACTTATGCAAGCCATCACTACTAAGCAAGTTAGACCTTGCAAGCTAACACTTGCAAGTATTATACTTATGCAAGCCATCACTACTAAGCAAGTTAGACCTTGCAAGCTAACACTTGCAAGTATTATACTTATGCAAGCCATCACTACTAAGCAAGTTAGACCTTGCAAGTATTAACCTAAGCAAGATGCACTAGGCATGCTTTGGTTATACCATTTTGATTATACCAATCCCAAGTTTTACTTGCAAGCTTTATTCTTTTTACTTTACTTAAGTTCTTTACTTTTAATATAGATAGCATAAAGAGTATAAAACTAGGCCTATCTAGTTATACTTAGATGTCATTCTATGACATGAGATTGAATATTAGCACCCCTCATTAGTGAACACTCTTAACCTTAGTGGCTAGTGCTAAGCATAAAAGTTGATCACTTTAGATGGGAATACTTGGTGAAAATGATTATGAAAACCTTGGAATGATGATTCATTCTATTAAGATGTTTTGACATGTGTTGAGAAACACAAATGGATTTGATGATGAAAATGTTGAGGCATGAGCCTTAGCCCTTTTACCAAAATTGATGGTTGGGTTCGGATGCGATACCATTCAATTTTACTGTACAACCACAATACCTAAATTGGGTAGGGCATAGCCGGAAGTTTATATGCCTTAGTATGGGTTCCCTCGCGGGAGAGGTTTGAGTTGAGGCTACCTCTTGATGTGTGTCCACCTATGCAGTGCCTAGGATGGCAGATGGCCATGGCGGGGAGGCCAAGCTGATAGGGGAGGTGCCTATACTAGAGTGTGTAATTGAAAGGTTATGATTGATTATCCGCATACTAAGTATGATGATTCAGGGTTATCCCTGACGGTGTATCGAATTTTGTGGTGAAAGTGTACCACCTCTGTAGAGTGTCAAACTATTTGAATAGCCGCGTCCGCGGTCATGGACAGTTGAAGTGGCCATATTGTTCCGTCGTCAGATGTTTTCAAAATGACTTGTCAAATGAATGGTGACTTTGACTTGACCACAACAGGGTTGTGGATATGAAAACTAGGTTCCCACTTAAAGTGATTTAGAATATTTACTTAGTTTTCTTTACTTCTGAACTCAGTTTAGATAAATCTGGCTTTTGGCAAATAAACCTAGAGCTTAAGATTCCTACTAGAACTACCTTACTTGTTAGTGATAGTTTGTGAGTACTTAAAGAGTACTCATGGCTTTGTCCCTGGCTATTCCCGTGGCCAGACTATGAGGAGGATTACCAGGATGATGGACAGCAGGATGTCTACGATAACTAGGATCATCTCCCATCATCAGCATTGCATGTGACCCTGAAGATGGAGCCCACTACTACGCTTTATTATTCCACTGCTTGATTGTATTAAGACTGGATCATGAGATCCTTTATTTGTGTAAAACCTTATTATGGTTTGTAATGGATGATGTACTGTGATATCCAATCCGTTATGTCTCGCAAAAATGATAATCCTGAGATTGCGAGGTATGGCATAACAGGCATCTGGGATTAAAAATCCGGGTGTTGACACACTTTCGCTGCGGTAACGCAAGCATGTGAAGCGGGCGAAGCAGCGGGCTCACATGTGCGGTAGCGATATACGGACAGTTCCTGCGAGGTGCGTCTTGGCGGACCAGGGGATCGATCCCCGGGGTGAACAATATCATTTTCCTAAGATAAATTGCAAATGAAGAAGGGGAAGGAGTATCATTTCCCTAAGATAAATGGCAAATGAAGAGGGGGAATGTGGAGCTCGGGTGGCTCAGATCTATGCAGCTAGATAAGATAAATTGCAAATAAAGTTGATAGGAAAAATATTATTGTTATGCTTAGCACGCCTCCCATCCGCCCACCCTGCCCTTTTATATCGAAACAGCAGGTCACACTAATTATCCTTATTACAGACTTAAGCACAATTATTGTGCTAACACGGTAATGAATGTTCACTTAGATAAATAACGGGACACCTGGACCGTTACACCCATATAGCGGCAGCAGGTCCTGACACCCTAGGGGTAGATGCGCCCATTGTCTAATTATTGCCTATTTTAAAATGTAAAAAAAATCCTCGTACATGTTCGGCCATTTTATGTTTCTACAAAAAGTTTTGGCGCAAAAGAATACGCTTATGGTTTAGGTAAAAAAAGACAATTTTTTATGTTCTAATAAGACTATTAAGGCATTTTGTGTCTTTTCCGCACAAGCCACAAAAATGTTTTACTTGTGGAACTTTGTGTGCCAACATAGAACGTTTGGATGTACACGAAATTTTCGTTCGGAATATTTAAGATTTTAAAATATGTTTTTAATACTCCCTTCGTCTCAAAATAGATGTCAGAAATTTGTCAAAATTTGAATGTATCTATATACTAAATAGTATCTAGATTCATCCAAATCTTGACAAACCTGTCAAATTTTGACAAAATCTACGATATCTATTTTGAGACGGAGTGGGTATTTACACCTATGTGCCAAAACACCACCTCCCCAATCCTACCCCTAAACCATATCCCGCCAAAGCACCACCTCAATGCAGCCGAACTTTTTTTTTTTGAAAATAACAACTTTATAAATTAAAAATGCAAGCCGCCTCATTAAAACCTTCCAGTCCTCTTAGGTACCCTGGTAAGGAAAAAGAGTGCGTCAGAAACTTGCAGCCTTTCAACCATATTACAATATTGTTACATCATCAGCTAGTATGGATCTAAGGAAATCAGGGGGCTCCTCATGCCACACATTCGACATGGGTCCATCTACATGCCTAGCTAATGAATCTGCCGCAAAATTTGCTTCCCTAGGACAATGATTGAAGCAAGTAGTTGTAAAATTACAGCTAAGGAAATTGCATTCCTCAAAGATAGCTGCGGCAGGGCCAAGAGAATTTCCTCCGTGCGCATGACATCGATGACCTCCATACAGTCCGAGTTAATCTCCAATCTGTTACACCCCACCTGACCTGCCAATATAAGTCCATCTTTCAACGTCATAGCCTCTGCAGTAGCAGCATCCGAGACAAAGGGGATGTGTCTATTACTTGCAGCAACAAAAAAGCCTCTCTCATCTCGAATAATAGCACCACAACTTCCGGTACCAGAGTCTATGTCGAAGCTGGCATCAACATTTAACTTGACAAAATCCTCACGAGGTTTTATCCATCCATGTCTAGCTATCCCATTCTTCTTCTTCGCTCTAGTGTAGTTCAGAACAAGGGTCGAAATAGCTTGAGCCGTTCTCACTGGAGACTGGACCACTTCCCCATGTGTCGCCTGCCGACGTTCCCACCATATATACCATATGGACGTCACAAGCAAGTCATTCCGATTAACTTCATCAAGCAAAGGGGCTTTCGCTGATTTATCATGCAGCAAAACTTCAATCACAAACGACCCTGTTCATCCATCTCACACACATGCAATATTAGACTTTCCATACCCAAGAAGTTCCATATCTCTCGCACCCTAGGGCATAAGAAAAAGGTGTGTCGGGTACTCTCACAGTCGGACTTGCAGAGCTAACATTGAGAACTATTTTGCATATGTCGATTAGCCAACACACCGTTACACGGTATCACACCCAATAGGGACCTCCAACAGTGAATCTTGATCTTAGCAGGCACGTTGAGAGACCATAATATTTTCCAAACTGGTAGGGTCGACGATGTACCATAGCCAGACGTCCTCCTTAGTTTCTCCCCATGCTGGTGCTCCCATTTCGAATGGTATGCAGATTTCACCGGAAAAGTTCCTGATTTTGTGAGATGCCAAGAAATAAAATCCTCCATCAAGCCCGTAACCAAAGGGATATTTAGAATACGATTAGCGTCTATGGGCCAAAACAAACCACGGATGATCTCCTCATCCCATGAACCTGTCTCGTGATCAATAAGCTCCGAAACGGAAGTGTAAACTATATTCCCTCTCCTTGTAGCAATTTTCCTCTTAGGAGCACTTGGTATCCATGGATCCTCCCAAATATTGATTTGGGATCCGTCACCTATCCTCCAGATATATCCTCTTTTAAAAGTTTGGATGCCCGCCCAAATGCTTTGCCAGGTATAAGAGCTCCCCTTCTTCAGCTGACAACTTAAAATATCTCCTGAGGGAAAATACTTTGCTCATAACACCTTTGCGCATATTGAATCAGGGTTTGAAATTAACCTCCAGCATTGTTTAGCAAGCAATGCCAAATTGAAACAATGTAGATCTCTAAATCCCATACCACCTTCTTTCTTGGGTACACACATCTTCCACCACGCAAACCAATACATATGCTTCTGTTGATCATCATCTCCCATGAGCAGGATATTCTTTGTGATTATCCCTTTGATGATCTGTTTGGGCTTGAAGGCCGACATTGTGTATCTTAGGAATAGCTTGAATGATGGCCTTTATAAGTACCTCTTTTCCTCCAAAGGACATATTCCTCTCCTTCCAACCGATCAACAATTTGATAATTCTATCTATTAAGTGTTGAAAACAATCTGACCTATTCACACCAATTAGGGGTGGCAATCCTAGATATTTATCAGTGATTGCTTCAGTCATAATATTTAAAATCGAGCAAACCTCAGCGCGTGTCGACATCCGTGCAAGGACTGAAGAAGATGCTCGACTTTCCTTCACTAACCAGCTATCCCGAAGCAGCACAATAATCATCCAAAGTTTTGCGCAGACTACTAGCACTCCTCACATCCGCTTTCATAAGGATCAATGAATCATCAGCGAACAACAAGTGTGACACAGCAGGGGCTCCACGACACACCTTGACGCCTGTTAAGTTACCCACCGCCTCTTCAAACTTGAATGCAGTGAGACCCTCTGCGCTAATAAGAACAAATAGAGGCGAGGCGGGTCTCCTCGAAGACCCTCGAAGGACAAATAACACGAAATAGAATTATTAACCCTAACTTGGTACCTTACTGAAGATATACACGCCATGATAAGGTCCACCCAAGTAGGATCAAAACCGAGTCGTATAAGCACTCTTTGTAGGAAGCACCATTCCACTCTATCATATGCCTTGTGCATGTCCAGTTTCACCGCACAAGAACCATATTTGCCCACCTTCTTATTTTTTATAGCGTGGTAACTCTCAAAAGCCACCAGTGATCAGCCGACCCGGTACGAATGCACTTTGAGTTGGTGAAATGATCTCAGGAAGGATACCTTTCAGTCTTGTAGCAATAAGCTTGGAGATCACTTTATACACCACATTACACAGACTAGTCGGACGGAACTGTGTTATAGAGTCAGGGCTTTTCACTCTCGGGATAAGAACAATAGTGATGTTGTTCCACCCCTCTAGGATCGACCTTGAATTGACAACATTTAGCACTTCATTCGTCAAATCCTCACCAATAATATGCCAGAACCGCTTGTAAAAAATGGCATGGAGACCATCTGGTCCTAGAGCTTTCACATCACCAATATTAAACATCGCCTTTTTAACCTCCTCTCTGGAATAGGGGGCTAGTACTATATCATTCATCACCCTGGTCACACACGGTTGTACTTTGTCAATTACTGTTTGGTCCGGGTTCTGTACCTCCGATGTGAAAAGAAACTCAAAATATCCTGCTGCCATAGAACGGATCTGATCCTGGTCTTCAACAATATTCCCTGCCTCATCTTTCAAGCATTTAATAAAATTCATTTTCTTCCTTGCAGTGGCCGATCTATGGAAGAAAGCAGTATTCTGGTCGCCATGCCGAAGCCAGTTAACCCGTCCCCTTTGCAGCCGAACTCTTGGGACGTCGTCTTCCTCCATCATCTATCTCTATCGCTGCCCTTCTCCCTCCTTAACGATCTTCTTGTTGCCACCCTTCTTCCTCTTCAATGGTGTCCCTTCATGTCACCCTGCAACATGGGTAGTCACAAGTATTTCAAAGCGTGCAATGGTGATTTTCTCCAAGACAAAATTTGAAAACTCAGCACCATCAGACAAAGAGAAGAAAGTTTCGTACCAATAAATATGAAAAAAAAAATCAATTAAGTAAGAGAACAGCGTAGGCACATATAAAGGCCGCATCTTGTGCAAGGGAATGCAGGTTAGAACGAAACCATAATTACGCATAAAATTCAGTTATATGAGCATCACTAACCAAGAGTATATGATGGTACATATACATATTATGGCCCAACAGGGCAATGGTCTTCCTTCCCATCAATGAACATTTCTGGAGCACATAACTGAGCATGATCTAACACTGATTCAGAAACCGCAGAGCCAAAGAGAAGCACCCTGAGAACAACAGGATGACCAGGCATCAGCCGATCAGAACCAATAAGTGGCTCATTTTTGGTAGGTACATAATTCATTAGCTTTGTATCAAGTATGTACAACTGCTATGACAGACTAGCTGAAGATCGTATGTTGACATAGATAGTAAGCATATATAAGTAATTTAGTTACATCAGTACAGAAGTACTGTAACAATGAACATTTGAACGTATCCAATCCACTGCTGCATACTTGTCCAGGAAACAAACCATTGCAACATAATTTCTCAGCGACTAGCAAGAGATTAAGATGCTCTGTGTCGTTCTCCTTTCATTTTCCTACTTGTACAACTGCCTTTTTGAGTCACTATTCAATGCCTCGACTAGGCCATCACCCATCAGGGCTCTCTGCCCCAGCCAAAATTCCAAATGAACAATAGAAGACACTAAAATATACACAAAAAACAAAACAGACAAATTGGAAGGTTGGTACACAGGGTCAAGTGCCCAACTTGGATTCAGAAGCACATGCAACATGTACTTGCATCAAGTAAATAGGAATTCCAAGTAAATACCTAAGACTCCTGGATATACGTAAAGAAAAGATTGTCAAATAAATTCTGCACCTAACTATACAAATAAAAGAAGGCAACAATCGTTTTAGCAACTCGCCAACTCTAAACCTTTGCTCGAAGGAAAAGAAGGGACAACCCAACATTCAGTACAATTTGTTCCTTCCGGAAGTTCACAAATTAACCTCTCTTGCATTAATGTTACGGTTTTATCTCCTACATTAACTATTGTCTCCTACATTAACTATTGTACTTAATCCACATCGTAGTTACGAAAAATTAAATACACTACACTATTACTCCCACCATAAAAACCAGCCATGCCCTCCATTCTCAACAGGACCACAGGACCAAATTTACCAGTGCTGCCGCGTACACAAGATCACACAAACACTCGGTCAAAATTTCCAGGTTTATAGTGATGGCTCGGATCGCAATGTTATTTATTCTCTTCATCGTGGCCGCTGCGACCATCACATCTACACACGGAGGGTGTGCTCTGAGAAGCACGAGACGTATGAACATACCCATCTTATCGGTGACTGAGCCTCCCTCGTATATGGTGGAGGATATCGCAGCGCTCCGCAGCCTCTTCCCGACGGTCAAAACGGCAGATGGCCCCGTGGCATTCTACTACCGCCCAGCTGACCACGAGTACAAGGTGCCAGTCACAGGATTCTAGATGGGTTATGGCCTTGCATGCTATATTTCAACTATAAACTTCTTACTTGCAAACTGTGTGCCAACTTTGTAAACGGCCTTCAAAGTACTACTCCTGAATAATGAGGTACCTATCCTAATAGTTACATTCTTACTTCGTTGTACAAATATTTTTCTGAGAGGATCGGTTTTACTATCAGTGCTTTATTTTCTATTTGGGAATTGAAATTCAATGATTTCTCATATATACAGCATCGTGCAATGAGAATCATCTTTACGCACGGTCAGGCTTTGACATAGTGATGTGGTATGGCTGATATAACGCTCTGTGTGAGCGCATACAAACTTATTATCCACCACATAACCCATACACAGCATTTCTCAGCGAATAATTAAATGCCGCCTCAAAGGCACGAAACTATCAGTCCAATATACAATGAAATATAGTATAAGAATCTGATAAACTACTATGACTAAAATTGTAAATTTATAATAATGAGCATGGAGTTAATCTGAGAGCCCTAACAGTATCAGCTTGTGAATCGGATAGTGTACTGTTTCAATAGCAAGTTAGCAACTTCTCAGAATCAAAGATAACTTGCAGTATACTGAAGAACCAACAAAAAGAGCAAAGCCTATGGTAAGATAATACTGTGATCCAACCGCCAACGAAATCATAGCCCCCTTCAAAAGATCTTACCTATCCTAAGCACATAATCTTAGTAAATTTTGTATGTGGAAGTAATTAAGTAACAACAGAACAAAGCTGTAGCAATTCATTCATATCTAAGATACTGCCTTTCAGAAAAACTAGTTCGCTATACAAATTTGAACTGCTTAGTTATTTGTTAACTACTGTCTACTGCTGAGAAAAGTAACAGCAATGTTTTGTGGGAGATGAAAATTAACTATCGCCTGACTCAAATAATAACGTTGAACCACACACCAAAACTACGACTTAGAAGGCAGTGAATACTAATATATCCTCCACAATTGATTCCATGCATGACAATGTACTATGAGCAAGCAATGTGTTTCTTTTTCCCTTACCATTTGGACAACAAGAATTGAAACCGTTCCAAGCTTAATACAGAATTTGAAAAGGAGATCTTGCATTTTACTGCAATAGATGTTACGGCCTTCTGTTGTTACCTTCCACTTCTAAGCAGAAAGAAAAGGTATTCAGGAAATACATTTGAAAATCACAACGCATCAAGAGAACAAGTTAAAATCATTTCCCAATAATAGTGTGTCATGTATCACCTCGTTCTACATATCCCAGAAGAAACATGGAACATAAAGCTATTTCCAAAGTACCAGTCAACTAATCTAGCATCTCAAGACGAACACACTAAATCATAGATACTGCCATGTCCCAAAACTATATACTTACAAATAATGTCACTGTGAATAATGACATGAATAAAAACAGTATACATAATAAGTTTTTGCACAGTCACTAACCTCTTTGCATAGGCTCATAGCTCCTTTATTTTGCATGCAAATTTGCTGCTTCCAAGGAAATAATCCCCTCATTCTCGTTGCAAAAATCCATATTGCCCATTTTATCATTTTCTGATCAGTAAAAAATAATGACTTCCTATGAAAAGATTGCAGCCGAATTGGCACCCTTTGAATCCTCACTCGCCTCTTGATCCTCAGGATCCAGTTGTATAGGCTTCCCACTACGCCGACGCTTTATGATCTCCCGAGACTCCTCCATCAATCCGGCATACTTGCTCCACACTTCCAGCATGGGGTGCTCCTCAATTGCCGTGTCTCCCCCAGCCATGTAAGCTTCTTTGAGGACAACAAAGCATGTCTTCTCCTTCAACAGCAAGTAGAATATATGTGGGTGCCGCTCAATCCCTCGGTCAAACTTCTGTGGCAGCCCCAGGTGCGTCCTGAGGCAAAGCAACCGTCGCCTCTCTGCAGAGCATGTCACGAACAGACTGAACAGCTCGTGGAGCACCCCAACCACCCGCTTCTGTGAAACATCGCTACCCCGGGGAATGTCGCTGAAATCCTCATACGGAGAGACATAAGGCAGCTTCTGAAACCCCTCCAGCCAATCTCCAATCTTCCGCTTCAGCCGAAGACCCTTTGACGGGAACAATGGGATGGGCACCTCGTCTGCCGACCCGAACCTCCGGATGGCACCCATCTGGAGCACTGACAGTGGCATTTCCTGATCTTTCCCATCATCAATGAGACCCAGCTCCTTACCATCGTTCTCATCCTTGGGACATATGACGCCGTCAGAGGTTAGAATCCTGAACCCATCTTGCCCAATGTCGAAATCCGGATTCCTGAAGTAGTCCTCCGGGAGGCCGAGATGCCAGAGCATGCCCTGCGCGACGCTGAGCGGGATGCGGCGGGCCGAGGACATGAGGAGGAGGCGGCGAAGGCGGGAGGTGATGTCGGCGCGGCGGGCGGCGAAGACGTTCCGCTCCTCCCGCAGGAGGCGCGCGGCGGAGGCCGAGAGGCGGAACCAGGGGTGGTCGTGCTCGGGCCCGACGGACTCGACAAAGGCCGCGGGGAAGCGGCGCAGGAAGGAGGCGACGCGGCGGTCGGAGGTCTCGAGCGAGCGGCGGAGCTTGGAGACCGCGGACACGGGGGTCGGCGACGGGGAGAGGAGCCGCGCGAGGGCGGCGAGCGGGCGGAGGTCCCGCGCGTGCGCGAGCACCGGGATGTCGTCGAAGGACGCATCCTTCTTCCACCGCATCTTCACGTCCACGTACCCCATGGACTGGACGAGGGCGGCTAGGAGGAGGGAAGGCTTGGGCGGCCTAGGCCTCGCGAGGGACCGCATGGCGCGGGGTTTTCGTCGAAAGGGGTTTTCGAGGTTTGGGAAGGGGGAGATTGCGAGGCAATGGGGAAGAGCAGAAGAGAAGGGGGGATGGAGGCGGGAGGTGGAAGAAGGCTAGAAGAGCACGACCGTCGCGGTGGTACATCTTGACCATCCAACTTCGATCTGGCGGCTCTGCCTCTCCTGCTCATCATGGCATCTCCAGCCACACGATCCGAACTAGTCTGAATCCATCCGCACGAACAGGAGGATAGACTACGCACGCTTCAGCGGCGTGACCCAAATGAATCGGCACGTTCGACGCGACCCATCTGTTTATCAAATTTGGGATACAATTGCGTCGGACGGATGCACCGCAAATTGTATGCATGTCCTCCCTTGCTCGCATCGGACCTCTCTCGCAGCGACACAACGACTTCCGGCGTGCACGGCGCTAGTGGGGAATTGGCCGGCGATTGGCGCTACGATCGCCTCGACTCTTACCGACATTGATGCCGAAGTTGTTAGCCTCTGCGCCAACATTGATGGTAAGTGCTTCTTATATTGGCCATGTGCCCATCTCTCCCCCGCGCACGCATCGTGCGCCATTGCCTCTTCTAGCCAGGCATTTCCCCTCCCCTAGCCCCAGGCATCTCCATGAAGATGTCGTCATGGCTGAAGAAGACGGTCAACGACCAAGAGACTAGCTCGTCCTTGGGCCGACACCGCCCTTGACGATACCCAACGCCACTGCTACGCGCGAGAGTGGCTCGCCGTACCCGCCGCCGAAATTTTCCACCACCTATACTGGCGCAAGATTTCGTGGGTTGATGGCTCCAAAAATAGTCATCTTCCACCGTGTTTAAACATTGTTTTGGTCAAGCAATTGATAAGAAACTCCCAATCATTGTCACTAATGACTAATAATTGTAAAGATATGCAAAACCTTGCTTTGAATTGTGTTGTGCAGGAAATCACGCTTTTTAATGCGAATCAGAAGTTATAATGAAGGTTTTTGAGGAAGTCCACATGGCCAAGTAATTGGGGAGTCATTCCTTGGCGTCTGCAAGCTTAACGACCACAGGTACGGGCAGGGCCCACCCGTACCGTCCGACCGTACCATGTGGCAATGGCTTCGTGTCATCAAACCCTACAAATTTTATGAAGATGCCTATATATTTTGAGACTCCAGCCGCCAGCTAGAGAGCCACCATTCTTGGATTACATCACAACATCACTAAAGGAGATCCACGCCATTGTTTATCCATTGTTCATCCATTGTTCATCACTTCCATCATCCATCCTCTCCATTAGCCATAGCTATTGCTTTATAATTTAGATCTCTTTGTGATTCGATGACCATTGTAAGAATATTTGGTTTCAATCTAAATATTTTGCACAATGTTTTCTATCCTAGATCTATTTGTTATGAGTGAGTAGTTCTTACGGGCTATGGGTTGGGAAAAAACCTCGCTGCAATTATATGCATCTAATTCATACGAGTATTGTGTTTTGTTTGCAATGGAGACTTGTTTCTTTGTCTCTTGCATCGATATGTGGACTTGTAGCTACCCAAGATCCCATAGATTGATAAAGGTTTGAGGTGAGATATTTGGCTAGTGGCAATCTCATAGGAACCCTAGTGACAGAAAGGGTAGTAGGGTCTTCGTTCAGCGACTCATTCGGTATCACAACAATATCACCACTTAATGCTTTGATTTGTGTTTTACACTTAATAATGGTTTGTAGCGTGTTGCTTCGTGGTATACTCGGTTGGATTAATAGACTATTTCTATGCCCGTTGCATCACGGGGGCTCTAGTATATTAGAATGTGTTGTCCACAAGAAATTATCCATATTCAATAATTACACCTGACTATGCTTATTATTATCTTTTATCCCATATGATGTGTAGCTGTAGGTGGATCTTCAACCCTGATCTATCTATATCCACTGATTTAACCCATTATAAAAGTAAATTAGATTGGTCCGGTAAACTAAGTTAAAACAAAAAAACAAAGTCTTATAGACGTATCTTTTTAGTTCTTTTAGCATTGTTTTCCAAGGTTCAATTAAACCTAGGTCTTCTAGGGAAAAAGTTATTATACTACATCTGTGAATCTGGATCGAATAACCCTTTTTCTAGCGCCTTTGCCGTGAAAGCAATTTCGCTATCATGATGAGGTCACTACAGACCTTGTTTTTATTTTTATTATTAGTATGTAGTTTATTTCTTGTTATTAGTTTACTTTCTTGTTATCTATTTGAAAATCCAAAAAAAATAGTTACTTGTCATTCGTTTACTTTTCTTAAAATACAAAAATATAAGAGACTTGGAGATTGTGCTACTCCCACTAATGATTTTATTCATGCACCTATCACTCAACCGCTCTTGATGCGGAAGCTTATGAAATAAAGTCTAATCTTTTAAGTTTGGTTCAACAAAACAAATTTGGGGGCTCATCTTCTGATGATTTGGATTTGCACTTAAACACTTTTACTGAAATTTGCGACATGATGCGTATTAAGGATGTAGATCCAAATACTGTTAAATTGTTTCCTTTCTCTCTTAGAGAAAAGGCTAAGGAATGGTTGCTAGCTCTACCAAAGGGCACTATTAAATCTTGGGAGGAATGTACTAATTTGTTTATGACTAAATTTTTTCTCTCAGCTAAAACTATGTAACTAAGATCCAATATTATAAGTTTTAGATAGGAAGACCGTAAGCCACTAGCACTTGCGTGGGAAAGGATGAAAAATGCGTAATGAACTGTCCTAGTCATGAGATGGAAGAATGACTTATATTACATTTATTTTATAATGGTCTTAACTCAATGTTTAAGTCTATGCTAAATACTACAGTAGGAGAAACAATCATGGGAAAGCAAGTGAGTGTTGCAAAGAAATTACTTGATAATATGTAAAATAATCATGCCCAATGGCATGTGGAGAGAACATCGAAGAGTGTAAGTTCAATTACCGAGGTAAATAATGAAGAGCTTACATCTAAGATAGACGAGCTACTTAATTTAGTAAAGAGTAAAGAAGATACCCAAGTTAATGCTATCGCTACCGATATTAATAATGTCAATTTTATAGCTCGCATTCCTTTTAACCCTGCATGAAAAAATCACAAATTATACTTCTAATATTCAAAAACATTATTCTAATCCTGCAGGAGCTCCTTACAATAATTATGATAATAATAATGGAACAAATCATGACAATCTCTCGTTTGAGCAAACTATTAGAAATTTTATACAAGCTCAAACCGAGCAAAATAGTATTCTTATTAAAATCACGGACACCCAGGAGGGCGAGAGGAAGGGGACGGGGTTTGTACCTCAATGTCGCCTCCAAGGAGAAGCTCCAGAAGCGTTGTCGTCATTGTTACTGCTACCGTAGGTCAAAGTTTCCCCGGGCTAAACCCCTAATCTCTGCTAGTCGGATGAAGATTTAGATTCAGCGAGGCCAGGATCCAAAACTAGTCGAGTGGGAACTTCCCTCGTATGGTCCACCATCTTTAGATCTAGCCATAGGCCCACCAGAGACATCCCAAACCACCATCTCATCACCGCCCATGCGGCCGAGGAGGAAGGTTACCAACACCTGCGAGCGCCTCCTACCGACGGATCGACACTGCCATCACCATGCGAGGCCACCGTCCTAGATACTAGAGCTCTCTGCTTGAGTAGCTGAGCAGCGAAAACCTCGTCGCCACCTTTCTCAGCGATCGTGCGTAGGCTTCCCGGTGTCAGCTCCAGCTGCGACAAGGGAGAAGGAAGGTGAGGAGAGAGGCTAGAGGTGGCTAGGGTTCATCGCCTCTCGAGTTTCCTGAGTACAGAGCAACGTGGCGGTCGAGCAAAACATTTTACCTTGCAAGATCTAGTTAATCTCCGTGAGTAATTACAGTTCTAGGATGCGAGCGTAGGTACCTAATGTGGCTGATTGAGATTCACCAACTTGGAGATGAGATGGCTGACTTTGGGTGACGTGTGAGTTCTGACATGTGGACCATAGACATGGTGGTTTTAACATGCTAACGTTTTACCTTAGGGCATCTCCAGCAGTGTGATCCAAATGGTCCGAGCCGGTATGGACAGGAGGACATGGTGTGCACGCTCCAGCGGCACGATCCGAATAGACCGACTCATCCATCTCGACCCATTTGTAGACCAAATTTGGGACATGAATGCGTTTGGCCAGACAACATGCACATCCTCCCGTGTCCTCCCCCCTTGACCTTCTTGGGCCCTCCTTCCAGTGGAACACTAGCCACTCTGATCCTTCCAAAACCCTTGCCCCGATTTTGCGGGTGGCTGCGGATGGAGACAACCACCACAATCGTTGGTCGCGTCCCCAATAAGCTGCCTAAGCTGAAGAAGGAGAAGATGCTAGAGGAGCGAATAATTGAGTCGTCGAAGCACGCAGGCCAGAGAGAACGCCAAGGCTTGAAGCCGAACATCAGAGAGAGGCCAAGCTCATCCTCAACCTGTTCGGCAGAATGACTGGCCTCCCGCCAACATCCACAAAAAGGGTATGGTCACAATATTCATTTCTAGGGCCAGTGGGCCAGCGGTTTATAATCGCCACTTTGTGTGTAAGAATCCATAGAGAATAAAATCATGGAGAACCATGGTGATGACATCTTGCATGAGATGATCAATGATGGTGGGCATATGGGCTTTGACAAAGAAACTAAATAAGAGACTCAACAAGAGGCCTACTTCATTGATGGTGAGCCATTGTTTGGGAATGATGGTGTCTCTATGGGTGAGGGTTTCACCCAAGGCGCAAAACAAGCAACAACCTAAGGCGCAACACAAGAGAGCAAGAAGGTGAGCCAAAGGACCGTCAACTACACTATCCAAGAGGACAAATTGCTATGTGATGCTTGGATAGATATTTCTCAAGACCCACTATGCGGTGCTGAGCAAAAGTGAGGGGCATATTGGCAAAGGGTGGGCAAGTATTTTCGTGAGGGAAGGAAGTTCCTGTCCTTCAATTTCTTTAGTGATCACAATAATGTATCTCTTCAAAAGAGATGGGGCTTCATCCATGCGAGTGCAGAAAATTTGAAGGTGCATACGAGACGGTGATGGCAAGACCAATAAACGGGCTCTCATCGATTAACATGGTAAAACTTCTTCCTCTCTTGGCAATTCACCTTCCATATATGTGGGCATGGGTCATAGCTTCTCGTCCATATGTGTAGATGTTGCAAGCATTGAAACACTTCAAAAATATCCATGACAACAAGGCATTCATATTGAGCTACTATTGAAAGTGGATCGAGGATTGTAAGAAACGGAAAACTCGCTATGCCTACTTTGGTGAAATGTGAAATGAAATGGCCAACCGACAAGGGCAAACCAAATAGATCTGGTTATTGGGCGCACTGGCCTGGCCGGCTGGACAACGACATATTTTTTATCGGTGGATCGATCTAAACAAATCATTTCAAATACATTGACTATCTAAAATAGATTGTGCCGCTAAAGATGCTCGTACCAAAACCTTCTTGTGAGGTGGTAGGCACCATGTATAGTCTCCACGACCTGCAATGAATGTCGGATGAAATCGGGGGTCGCGTCCAACTCCATGTCCCGTTAAAGAACTTTCAGCGCAGCTACATACATAAATAATTGGGTGGACAAAACCAAATCACTTATTTTGGGATGGAGGAAGTAATCTGCTCTCAGGACTGATAATCGACGAGGCAAGGGATTACCACCTGATAATTGCGCAACACGACGAGCTTTTCTGAAAATGATACAGTTGTTTTGTTTGGCCATGGCAAAAGAATATGTCCTGGAGATCATGGACACTTTTTCCGGCTACTCGTTGCTATTGTAAATCATGAAAACCAAGACCAGAATTCCCCCTTCCTCTAACTTTGAAATGATAGTTACTTTCATTAAAACGTTTTTTCTCTCTATTGGTTAGATACTGAGGCTTATATATCGCTTTCTCGACAGCTGACGATCTAGACACCATGAGGATTTGTGATTATTTTATTGAATAACAAAGGAACATCGATTGCATTATCAGTCAAAAGATTACAGAGAAGCCGACATGTTCCAGTAGCTGGATGCATGCATGTTGCTTCTGATACATCACATTTAGAAGCTGCACAAGGCATGCCTATGATACAATTTGCTACCGCCTCAAAGTCTCTACAAAACTTGTTGATGATTGAGGCTCTAGCTACTCCGGCAACACATGGCGATGATGATGATAACCTTGACCCGCGCTACCCCAGTGATCTCCAAAGCTCGGATCTGCCTGTGCTGCAGTAGCGAAATCACCCATTGACTCCAGGACTTGTTGCAGCATGGGATCGTCGTCGAGGAAGAACTGTTGTGGAGGCACGCCGGATCCTTGTCCCATCGGTGGCGGCATCGTGCCGCATCCGTACTCAACAGATTGTTCCGGCATGTAATAAGAGTCATGGCGGATTGGCGGCAGCATCGTGCCGTTATCAACACGCTGCTCCGACGCGCGGGTTTCTTGGTCCATCATGTGCAGCGGCATCATGCCGTGATCCATGGTCGGCGAGTTGAAGCTGCCACGATTACCCAGTTCTTGATCAACAAACTGCTGCTGCGTGATCATGGCAAGTGGTTCTTGGTATTGATAGATCAGAGGCCCTGTTACTCCGTCCACTCCCGCATCTTGGGGTTGCATCAAGAAATGATCTTGATCTTGATAGATCATAGGCCCTGTTACTCCATCCACTCCGGCCGCATGGTTGTACGATTGGGGCTGCATCAAGAAATGTTCTTGATCATGATAGATCTCCACTCCCGCATCTTGGGGCTGCATCAAGAAATGATCTTGATCTTGGTGATATGCGTGGGCTCCGTTATGATCTTGACAGCAGGTATCCGTGGAAGAAGTTGCCGCGACTTGGATTTGGCGATGAGTAGCGGCGCTGTCCTTGTAGGCGTAGCCGTCGGGGACACGCTTGCGCTTCTGGCCGTGGCCGGTGAAGGAGATGCGGCAGACCTTGAAAGCAGCGCAGTCGTCGGGGGCGACGACGGAGTACTCGAGCATGACCCAACCCGTGCTTCCGCTCTTGCCCTTGCCGTCGTGGAAGTTGAACCGGTACTTCTGCCACGCAAAGATCTCCTCGCCGTTGCGCAGCTTCCCAGTCTTGTCAGTCTTCTGCCCGACCCACGTCCCGTCGTTGCCGCAGGCACGGACCTTCCGGCTCTTGGCGGCTTCGCCCTGCGCGAAGAAGTAGGCGTCGTCCTCCTCGCCCCGGCCGTTGCGCTTCAAGAGCTCCCACGGCGGCGCGCTCAGAGGGTCGGCGTCGAACACGATGTCCTCTAGCGGGAGGGGCTGGCCGCGCAGGCGTGGGACGAGAAAGTACTCGATCACCTCGTCGTCGTCTGGTTGGAACTTGAAGCCG
The DNA here is from genome assembly GCA_023614405.1 of Avena insularis. Classification (NCBI taxonomy): domain Eukaryota; kingdom Viridiplantae; phylum Streptophyta; class Magnoliopsida; order Poales; family Poaceae; genus Avena; species Avena insularis. The sequence goes on along the minus strand of CM042696.1, from coordinate 33,406,862 downwards.
GACGTAAGACCTAGAATCTTCGCCGTGGCCATGTTTCGTGCCTTTCTTGGATCTAAGAGCAGATCCTGCCCTAGAAATACTAGAGCAAAGAGAAAGTACGTTCGTAGGGTGCCGTGGGCTCAAGCCATCTATATAGCGTTTGTACGCATGATTCTCTGATTCCTGTTCCGACTACGATACAAGGTAGGTTGGTAGCTCAGGTTTGTACGCATGATTGGCATGCGAGCATCTCTGATTCTGTTCCGACTGCGATACGAGGTAGGTAGGTAGCTCAGGTTTGTTTTCGATCGCCCCGTGCGCACGTACACTGTCACTGACTGGCCGACGAGCTTTCGGATACTAACCGCCCTTCTAATTCCTCATCGTGTTAGGCCCCGTTTAAAATTAGGACATTGCTACCAATTTAAAACCTGACGGATCGGACAGCGATAGGGATGTGTCGCGATTGTCTACCATATCATGTTGCGGGCCAGCGTATGTTTAGGACCAAAAGCTAGAGCCGCCTAGTGTGCACGCGGAATCGGCACTTAACGACAAAATCGATTATAGCCGCTAAATTCAAATCCGAAAATTGAAAATATATTGTAGATCAAATCGCTCGTCCGATTTAAAATCCGTTTTATTGTTGGTCTAGTCACGACGAGATTTTCGAAACTAGATCACATGTTGATATGTTTTGACGAAATTTTCCGGAACCAATCCCCACCCGTAACACGTAAGTTATCCGAGTTGTAGTATGTAAGAGTGAATCTAAACACATTTTCAGTTTACAGATGCATCAGCACGAACAGGTACTGAATTACGAGACTGAACTTTTGAAAATTCGGACAGCTCTGCCTTCGCGGTAAAATTAAACACGAACATGGTCAGATCAAACTTCGGATCATCACGTACAGTCAATCATATATACATTGGATCATCCTAAAAGAAGCCGCAACCCTAACCCTAACCAAAACACGACACTAGGAATCCTCACCGGAGCCCGCGAATTGCGTCGGCGGTCACTCGGAGTCGGGCGCGATGTTGACGATCTCCTACTTGACGCGGCGTGTCGCGGGCTCCTTCTCGCTGGCCTGCTGCGCTGCCACTACCATGATCGCCTCGTGCCGCTCCGCTGCTTCGCATGTCAGCTCTGACGTCGGAGTAGCGGCCCGCTTGGTGTTGTCGTCATCGACGAAGTCAGCCAGATCCACCGTGCACCTACCGTAGTCCTCCTCTTCATCCTTCCCCACTCCTCCTCCTCGACTAGCGGTGGTGGCGTGGTGCCCGTCATGCTCTCCTTCGCGAGCATCTAGCCTCCTCATCGTCGCGGGTGAAGTTTCACCAACGCAGTTAGGCCAGGGGGATCTCGTCGTGGTTGGTGTACCAGCGCGCTTCTCGTTTCTATGCCCCTAGCGAGTCAATGCGGCGCTTCCGCTCCACCTACTTGGGGGTTGGGGTGCGCCGATGGGGGTGCCATGAACCAGACCAAGAAACAGAAGAGGAGGAGCATGCTGATGTTTCACACACAGATGCTATTGTGCAAGTTATAAATGAAGGTATGCTGTTTATACACAACCAGGGATAGGAAATCACATATGGGGGGTATAATCATCAAGTTATCCACCAGTTTATACAACAGTTATCCAGTATATGAGTACAAGTTATCCAGCAGCTAACATGTGAGATCCAGGAACATGGCTTAATAGGAATGCTAGGATACTCATATCAACAAGTTGCAACTTCTTTTCCAAAAGCTCATTTGAAAAAAACTCTAAGGTTAAGCGTGCTTAGCCTAGAGAAATTCTAGGATGAGTGACCGACCGGGAAGTGGGTACCGGGTGCGCACGAGTGGGGACAAAATGCACAGAAAAGACTAGTGTTGGTGTATGAGGCCGGTCTAGATATCATATTAAGCTGCCAGGAGTGACACCCCCGGGCCCAGTGGACGGGGTGTTACATAACACAATGGAATATGAGTATAAATTATCCACTAGCTAACACTACAGTTACCCATGCTTATATGTGAAAATTACCTCACAAATCATCACTAGACATATATCCAGCAGTGTTGTGTGTGACTAGCCAACTATATTAAAAACTTGACAATAGGAAGAAAATAGAAAAGCACAATCATAGATAGAAAATCACACACGGAGGTATAAAAATGAATTTATCCACCAGCCTATACAGTAATTATCCAGGCATATGAGTACAAGTTATCCAAAAACTAACACTGCAGTTATCCAGAAATATGAGTACAAATTATCCATCTAGCTAACACTATAGTTATCCAAGCTAATATGTAGAAGTTACGTCACAAATCATCACTGGGCATATATTCAACAATGTTGTGTGTGACTAGACAAGTACACTAAAAACTCGACAGTAGGAAGAAAGTAAAAAGCATAATCAAAGATAAGAAATCACACATGGGGTATGAAAATCAAGTTATCCAACAGTTTATACAATATTTATCCAGACATATGTATACAAGTTACCAGGCATATGTATACAAGTTATCCACCAGTTTATGCAGCAGTTATCGAAGCATATGTATACAAGTTATCCATGCATATGCGTATAGAGTCATCCACCAGTTAGCTTGATAGCTTTCCCATCATTATTTTTCACCATTAGACTATTCATGATGAGATCTTCGAAACCAGATCATATCTTGATAGCTTTCATAGAATTTTTAGAAACTAAAAGTTATCCAAATGTAACATGTGGGTTATCTGGGTTATAGTATATAAGTTACCACCGTATGAACAATTAGTTTCAACTTTAACTACATCTCACTTTTGGTTGTATTACCACCTTGTTTCATACTTGAGTTGCTACTTTGGGATGGTAACTATATCGTATAAGTGGGTAACTACACATTAAAACATATAGGCAACTTCTTAGATAATAGGAGGATAACTATATCGATTTTAGGGTAACAACTATACCCTAAAAAGTATGGGTAATTCCATAGGTGTTGGGTTATTAACTATTTCGTGCAGACTAGGGTAACTAATGCAAATTTGTTGGTGATATCTATATTCTAAACACTTGGATACAACATAAGTAATAGATGGATAACTATTATCTAGATGACAGGGTAACTACATCGATTTGGTCGTAATAGATGTACCGTAAACACCTGGGTAATTGTACCCTAAACACCTAGATAACTCCACATATAATGAGTAGGATAACTACAGTGACTTCATGATAACAAACTATACGCTGAACATTTTGGTCTCTTTACGTTAAACATCTTGATAACTCTATATATAATGGGTTGGTAACTATACACCAAATACCTGGATAAGTCTATCATGAACATCTAGATAATTAACTCTATAAGTAATAAAATAAGTGGATAACTATACTCTAAAGGGTTAGGTAACTGCATAAGTAATTGATAGATAACTATTAGCTAAATGGTAGGATAACTACATCGACTTAGTGACAATAGCTAAATGGTAGGATAACTATTAGTGATACATGTGTGCATGTTGCATTTTTTCCTTTCTTTGGTCGGACGATTTGCGGTTAGCAGCTTGTATATTTAAAAAGAAGTCTGTATGAATTGTAGAACCAAAAAAGATACTACTGCCGATGCACAAATATTGATCCTGTCAAATGCTCTTTAAATTGGTAGGTTATGATTTGTTAGATGTAGCTTTAGTTACATATAGTACGGAAATGCAACATGTCCGGGAGATATACTCTGAAAACTTCTAACTATATGCATCAAATGCGCTTATTACATATACATGTGAAGTTGTCGGCATCATCATTCTATTGATGAGTAGAAATACTGAGGGCTTTCGTATCTCTGGGACAAAATATTGTAAAAATCTTTGAAACGAGTAAAAATATGTAAAACTACTTCACTGATTATATTGGCATTTATATTTGGAGTTTAAACTAGTAAACTGCATTTCAAGTTTGAAATTCAAACTTAGATAATGTTGTGAGTTAGCAAAAAAAGATACTCTGGTTTCTTTGTCACTGAACTTCAAGAAAACTAGGGAAGGGCGACACACCTCCTATCGATCTTTGGTCGAGTCTGAAAAATTCAACTGAGGTAATGACTACAGTTTTTTTCGATTGGTTCGCATCACCCGCCTTCGCCGCCTCATCTCCTCGCAAGACACACTTCACCGCCATCACCTGCCTCACCCTTGTGCTGCAGCTACTTTGGCTCTAGGAGGAGAATTCACGGAGGAGCGCGGTGAGGGCCTCCTGGTTGGCGGCTTGGCGCCGTAGCCGTAGAGCGCCATGATAAGTGAGAGGGTGTTGTGACTGAGGCCGGTTTCTAGGATCTAGGACATACAAAACGCCAGCTCCAGTGACGCCTTCGCCTGCCTTACCCCAGCCCCCGTTGATGCCTCGTTCCCATCTTGCACAGGCACGGCCAATGTTGTTCCCTTGCAACACGGGGATGGAATCTGGTCGGGGAAGGGTGTTGGAGATATGTCCTAGAGGCAATAATAAATGTAGTTATTATTATATATCTTTGTGTTTATGATAAATGTTTACATTCATGCTATAATAGTATTAACAAGGAAACATTAATACTTGTGTGATTTGTAAACTTAATTTGAAGTCCCTAGTATAGCCTCTATACTTCACTAGCTTGTTGGTTGATTGATGATTGTGGTTTCCCTGTCATGAACATTGAGATGTTATCAACAACAAGATCATATCGTTAGGAGAATGATATGGTGGACATACTCCTATAGACAAGCATAGCATAAAGATCAAGTCATTTCAATAGTTCAATTGCTATATGCTTTCTGATACATAGTAACCTAATTCCTTCGACCATGAGATCATGCATATCACCTTTACTGGATGGATGCTTTGATGTCATCAAACACCACACCGTAACAGGGTGGCTATAAAGGTGGCATTGAGTGTTCGGAAAGTATTGGTTGAAACACATGGATCAAGAGTGGGATTTGTCCATCCACATGACGGATAGATATTCTCTGGGCCCTCTCGGTGAAATGTCATCCAATTAGCTTGCAAGCATGTGACTTGGTCACAAAGGGATCACATATCACGGGAACGAGACAAGAGTACTTATCGATGTGAGGATGAACTAGGTATGCGAGATACCACGATCATAACCTCGGATAAGTAACATATCGTGAGACAAAGGGAAATTGGTATCGTATGTAAGTGGTTCATTCGATTAAAGTAATCGTAGAAGTATGTGGGAGCCATATGAATTTCCAGATTCCTCTATTGGTTATTGTTAGGAGAAGTGTCTCGATCATGTCCGCATAATTCACGAACCGTAGGGAGACACATAAGGATTCGACGTTGTTTTGAGTAGTTATGGTATTATGAGAAAGAGACCGAATGTTGTTCGGAGTCTCGGATGGGATCCGGGATATCATGAGGAGATCCGGAATGGTCCGGAGAATAAGATTCATATAAGGAAAGTCCCGTTTCAGAGTTGGGGAATGGTTAGGTGTTTTCATCGGGAACATTCTAGAAGGTCGGAATGTCGCACTCGAAGGGGAAGGGTACATGAATGTGTCATTGTAAGTTGGAATGATTGCATCATGTACTAGGTATTCTTGCTGTCCAAAATAAAGGGTTTATTTAAATCCTAAATTGAAAAGTCAAGCGGCTAGTTTGAAAGTCAAGCGCAATTTTGGGAAGTGGGAAGAGAGGAGGATTGGTGGAGGCCGGGTGGAGGAGGTTCCTCCTTGGCGGCGCCCCACCAAGCCGACTTGGGAGGGACTCTCCTCCCCTTGGCCGCACCCTCCACCTATAAGAGGAGGGGCAGGGCCTCCTCCTCTAGACACACAAGTTTCCACCTCTAAATCTCCGGTTTAGAGCCGTTTTGGTTTAGAGCTTCTAATTGCTTTAGCTTGGGTTTTAGAGCCTTCTAATTGGTTTAGAGCCTTCTAATTGGTGTGTCTAATTACTAGACCACTAATAGCCTCTCTCATAAGCTCCACCATACTTAAGGCTAAGAAGCCTGCGGATTTCCCTCTACTTAGGTACCACGCGTTGTCTTCTTAGGAATCGCGAGGAGAGTGCTACAACCTCCGGCCTGCTGGAACAAGGGAGAGGAAGGTCTTCGTCGAGTCCGAACGTGTGACCGATTGCGGGGCGCTGCGGAGCGATGGCCGGAAGGATCGTCTGCGATCTTGAGATCGGAAAGAGTGCGACTACATCACCCACGAGAATCTCTCGTTAAACACTTTGGAATCTTCGAGGGTGAGTTATTCCATCGACTCGTTGCTACAATCTAGTAGATAGATCTTGGCTTGTTTGTTTGTATGCGATAGAAAATTTTGTTTTCCATGCTACGAACCCCTCTGATGGTATCGAGCCGTGTCTATATGTAGATACATTGACGAGTAGAACACAATAGTCATTGTGGGCGTTGATGCTTTTATTAGATTGCTTTTGTGTACTTTGCATCTTGCGGTATGTTGGGATAAAGCGGCCGGGCTAACCTTACATGACATCGTTCATGAGACTTGCTCCACGCTTGACATGCAACTCGTATTGCATAAGTGGCTTTATGGTGCTGTTTCTCCTAGCATAGTAAAGATCCAATTTACAACGGGTAATCAACAATGCTAGTATCAATGTTGTGGTTCTTGTTCGTAGGTTAGAACGACACTTATGGAAAGCCCCAAACCACGTAAAATATGCAAAGAAAGTAGAAGCGTCTAACTTTGTTTTAGGGGTGTCGATGATGTGATATGGCCATGATTGTGATTATATTTGATGTATGCAATGTTCCTTATTGTAAGTTGGCAACCGCGTGAGCCATATGGTTGTCTTTAATTTCTGTTAAGACTGCGTGTCTATTCAAAATAGTTGTAATAGTTGAAGCTGGTGGGCGACAACCATGAAGAAGCATCATTGACCTTGATGCTATGCGGTGATGATGGAGATCATGTTAGGTGCTTGAAGATGGAGATCGGAAGCACAAAGAAGAAAAGCCATATCATATCACATATTATGAATTGCATGTGATGTTAATCCTTTATGCATCTTGTATTGCTTAGTAGAGCGGTAGCATTATAAGATGATCCCTCATGCACATAAATTTCAAGTTCTAAAGTGTTCACCCTTAGTATGCACCGTTGCCCAAAGCTTGCGCTTGAAGCACCACGTGATGATCGGGTGTCTTTGATTCCGGTGAATACAACGTAAGCAAGCCAGATTTGCTTATGCGGTAGCTAAGGTTTGATCTTGACGAGCCTAGCATGTACGGACATGGCCTCGGGAACACGGATCGAAAGGTAAAGCATGAATCATATAGTAGATATGATGAACATGATGATTGTTCGCCATTAAAACTATATCAACTCTCGTGATGATCGGTGTTGATGTAGTGGATTTGGTTAGTGATCACTAAAACAATGTGAGGGATGTTGTTTTGAGTGGGAGTTCACCTAGTTTAATTTCATTAATTAATTTGAACTCAATTTGTCATAAACTTAGTCTAAACTATTGCAAATATGTTGTAGATCAATGGCAGCCTACCATCAATTTTAATGCGTTCCTAGAGAAAGAAAAATTGAAAACAATGGAAGCAACTTGGCGGATTGGTTCATAATTTGAGGATTGTCCTCACATGGTAATTTGACCTATGTGCTGGATGCACATTTGGTGACCCACTGCGGTGATGCTACCGATGAAGTAAAGAATGTTTACCTTGCTCGGAAGAATCGGTACTCCATAGTTCGATGTGCTATCTTGTATGGTTTAGAATCGAGCTTGAAAAGGTTTGAAGAGTCGGACCCATATGATATTGTCGAGGATCTCAAATTAATTTTGAGACTCATGCGGCAATTGAAAGTTATAAAGCTGAAAAGTTCTTTAAGCGCAAGATGGAAGAGGGTAACCGTCGGTGAGCATGTGCTTAAGATGTCTGGGCACACAAATAAGCTTCAAAGTTTGGGTATAGTGATTCCTAATACTTTGGGGTTTACCGCATCCTCAATCACTACCACCAAGTTACAAGAACTTTGTGATGAACTACAACATGCGAACATGAACAAAGAGTTGCGAACTATTTGCTATGTTAAAATCTGCGAAGTGGAGATCAAGAAAGAGCACCAAGTGTTGATGGTCAATAAGACCACCAAATTCAAGAAAGGCAAGTCTAAGCAGAAGGGACACTTCAAGAAGGGTGGTAAGAAAGTTACCATACCGATTGAAGAGGACCAAGGCTGGACAAGCGATCTTGAGTGCTTTTCTGCAAGGGAGAAGGTCCTTGAAGCGGAATTGCCCAAAGTACTTGGCGGATTTGAAGAACGGCAACATCAAGAAGAAAGGTATATCTGATATACATGTTATTGATGTGTATCTCACTAGTATTCGTAGTAGTGCACGGGTATTTGATCTGGTTCGGTTGCTCATATTTGTAACTCGAAGCAGGGCTGCAGAATAAGCGGAAGCTAGTGAAGAGCGAGGTGACGATGCGCGAGGAAGCGGATCAAGGTTGATGTGATCGCTGTCGACGCTACCTCTTCATCTACCATCGGGATTAGTTTTATACTTAAATAATTGTTATTTGGTGCTGCGTTGAGCATGAACATTATATCGGGATCTTGTTTATTGAGGCGGTTACTTGTTTAAATCTGAGAATAATGGTTGTTCGATTTATATGAGTAATATGTTTTATGCACATGCACCTTTGATAGATGGTCTATTCTTGTTGAATCTCGATAGTAGAAATACACATATTAATAACATTGAAGCTAAGCGATTGAAATCAGCGATAACTCGACCTATATGTGGCCTTCGTCGTCTTGGTCACATTGGAGTGAAGCGTATGAAGAAACTCCATTAGATGGACTTCTTGAATCACTTGATTTTGAATCACTTGAAAGATGCGAGGCATGTCCGATGGGTAAAATGACTAAGACTCCATTTTACGGTATAATGGGCGAGCTCTGATTTATTGGAAATCATACATACCGATGTGTGGTCCAATGAGTGTAGCATCGCTTGATGGTTATCGTTATGTTCTTACCTTCACGGATGACTTGAGTAGATATGGGTATATCTATTTCATGAAACATAAGTCCAAACTTTCGAGAAGTTTAAGGAGTTTCAAAGTGAGGTAGAGAATCAACGTAACAAGAAGATTAAATTTCTACGTTACGATCGTGGAGGTGAATATCTAAGTTACGAGTTTGGCGAGCATTTGAAGAAATGTGGAATACTTTCATGATTGACACCGCCGGAACACCACAGCGTAATGGTGTGTCCGAGCGTCGTGTCGAACTCTCTTAGATATGGTTAGTTCTATGATGTCACTTACAGATTTACCGCTATCATTTTGGGGTTATGCATTAGAAACAGCCGCATTCACTTTAGATAGGGCACCGTCTAAATCCGTTGAAACGACACCATATGAATTATGGTTTGGGAAGAAACCTAAATTGTCGTTCCTTAAAGTTTGGGGATGCGAAGCCTATGTAAAGAAGTTACACCGGACAAGCTTGAACCCAAAGCGGAAAAATCGTCTTCATAGGATGCGAAGGAAACTATTGGGTATACCTTCTATCATAGATCGAAGGCAAAATCTTCGTTGCCAGAATGGATCCTTTCTAGAGAAGGAATTTCTCTCGAAAGAAGTGGCTGGAAGGAAAGTAGAACTCGACGAGGTTGTCGAACCTTCTCGAAATTGCGAGTAGCGCAGACGGAAGAAGTTCTGTGGTGCTCGCACCAATAAGAGAGGAAGCTAATGATGGTGATCATGGAACTTGGTTGAAGTTGCTCTGAGCCTCGGAGGTCAGCGAGAACTCGTACCACTCCAGTTGGTATGATTCCGTTATGAATGTCATGTTGGTGGACAACACCGATGACCGAGACATATGAGGAAGCGATGATGAGCCCAGATTCCAATAAATGGCAAGAAGCCATGAAATCCGAGATTGGATCCATGTACGAAAACCAAGTATGGACTTTGGTGGACTTACGGATGGTAGAAAGGCTGTCGAGAACAAATGGATTTTCAAGAAGAAAGCAGATCTTGATGGTAATATTCTTGTCTATAAAGCTCGACTTATCGCAAAAGGGTTTCGACAAATTCAAGGAGTTGACTACGATGAGACTTTCTCACCGATGGCGAAGCTAAAATCTGTGAGGATTATGTTAGCAATCGCTGCATATTATGATTATGAGATATGGCGGATGGATGTCAAAACAGCATTCCTCAATGGAGACATTGATGAAGAGTTGTATATGATGCAACCCAAAGGTTTTGTCGATCCTAAAGATGCTAACAAGGTATGCAAGCTTCAACGGTCCATCTATGGATTGAAGCAAGCATCGAAGTTGGAATCAACGTTTTGATAAGGTAATCAAAGTTTTGGTTTTATACAAACTTATGGAGAAGCTTGTATTTACAAGAAAGTGAGTGGGAGCTCTGTAGCATTCTTAATACGTATGTGGATGACATATTGTTGATTGGGAATGATGTAGACCTTCTTAATAGTGTCAAGGAATATTTGAATAATAGTTTTTCAATGAAGGATCTTGGCGAAGCAGCTTACATATTAGGCATAAAGATTTATAGAGATAGATCGAAGCCAAATATCATTGTCACAAAGTACATATTTGGACAAAGTTCTAAAGAGGTTTGGAATGGAAGATAGCAAGAAAGGGTTCTTGCCCATGTTTATCTGTCGACCTTGAGTAAAACTCAAAGTCCGACATCGGCAGAAGATAGAGAAAGGATGAGTAAGACTCTATGCATCAGCCATAGGATCTCTAATGTATGCCATGCTATGTACTAGACCCGACATTGCATATCTTTGTTAGTTTAGCTGGCGGATATCAAAGTGATCGAGAGTGGATCATTGGACAATGATCAAAACATCCTTAAGTACTTGAGAAGAACTAAGGATATGGTTCTTTCTTATGGAGGTGATGAACAGCTCGTTGTTAATGGTTACACCGATGCTAGTTGGAACACCGATCCGGATGATTCTAAATCATAATCTGGATATCGTATTTATTTTGAATGGTGCAGCGATTAGCTGGAGGAGTGCAAAGCAAGCGTTGTGGCGAGATCTTCAATTGAATCGGAATACATGGCTCCGGAGGCTTCACAAGAAGCGATATGGATGAAAGAGTTCATTCTGAGCTGGTGTGGTTCTAGTGCGCTGGACCCAATGTCTATCTCTTGTGATAACATGGGCGCCATAGCCAATGCGCAAGAACCAAGGTCACACAAGAAGTGAAGCATATCAAGCTGCGTTTCCACGCTATTCGAGAACATATCCAGGATGGGGATATAAATATTTGCAAAGTACACACATATATGAATGTTGCGGATCAGTTGACTAAACCTCTCCAGGGCAAAACATGACCAACACCAAACTGCCATGGGTGTTCGGTATATTACCATGTAAATCTAGATTAGATGACTCTAGTGCAAGTGGGAGACTGTTGGAGATATGCCCTAGAGGCAATAATAAATGTAGTTATTATTATATATCTTTGTGTTTATGATAAATGTTTACATTCATGCTATAATAGTATTAACAAGGAAACATTAATACTTGTGTGATTTGTAAACTTAATTTGAAGTCCCTAGTATAGCCTCTATACTTCACTAGCTTGTTGGTTGATTGATGATTGTGGTTTCCCTATCATGAACATTGAGATGTTATCAACAACAAGATCATATCGTTAGGAGAATGATATGGTGGACATACTCCTATAGACAAGCGTAGCATAAAGATCAAGTCATTTCAATAGTTCAATTGCTATATGCTTTACGATACATAGTAACCTAATTCCTTGACCATGAGATCATGCATATCACCTTTCTTTGGATGGATGCTTTGATGTCATCAAACACCACACCGTAATGTGGTGGCTATAAAGGTGGCATTGAGTGTTCGGAAAGTATTGGTTGAAACACATGGATCAAGAGTGGGATTTGTCCATCCACATGACGGATAGATATTCTCTGGGCCCTCTCGGTGAAATGTCATCCAATTAGCTTGCAAGCATGTGACTTGGTCACAAAGGGATCACATATCACGGGAACGAGAAAAGAGTACTTATCAGTAACGAGGATGAACTAGGTATGCAGAGATACCGACGATCATAACCTCGGATAAGTAACATATCGTGAGACAAAGGGAAATTGGTATCGTATGTAAGTGGTTCATTCGATCGCAAAGTAATCGTAGAAGTATGTGGGAGCCATATGAATTTCCAGATTCCTCTATTGGTTATTGTTCGGAGAAGTGTCTCGATCATGTCCGCATAATTCACGAACCGTAGGGAGACACACTTAAGGATTCGACGTTGTTTTGAGTAGTTATGGTATTATGAGAAAGAGACCGAATGTTGTTCGGAGTCTCGGATGGGATCCGGGATATCATGAGGAGATCCGGAATGGTCCGGAGAATAAGATTCATATAAGGAAAGTCCCGTTTCGGAGTTGGGGAATGGTTCCGGTGTTTTCATCGGGAACATTCTAGAAGGTCCCGGAATGTCCGGCACTCCGAAGGGGGGAAGGGTACATGAATGTGTCATTGTAAGTTGGAATGATTGCATCATGTACTAGGTATTCTTGCTGTCCAAAATAAAGGGTTTATTTAAATCCTAAATTGAAAAGTCAAACGGCTAGTTTGAAAGTCAAACGGCAATTTTGGGAAGTGGGAAGAGAGGAGGATTGGTGGAGGCCGAATTGGAGGAGGGTTCCTCCCTTGGCCGGCGCCCCACCAAGCCGACTTGGGGAGGGACTCTCCTCCCCTTGGCCGCACCCTCCACCTATAAGAGGAGGGGCAGGGCCTCCTCCTCTAGACACACAAGTTTCCACCTCTAAATCTCCGGTTTAGAGCCGTTTTGGTTTAGAGCTTCTAATTGCTTTAGCCAGCGGTTTAGAGCCTTCTAATTGGTTTAGAGCCTTCTAATTGGTGTGTCTAATTACTAGACCACTAATAGCCTCTCTCATAAGCTCCACCATACTCGCACCGGCTTAAGGCGAAGCCCTGCGGGATTTCCCCTCTACCTCCGGTACCACGCGTGTTGTCCAGGAATCGCGAGGAGAGTGCTACAACCTCCATTGCCTGCTGGAACAAGGAGAGGAAGGTCTTCACGAAAATTTAACGCAGACCGATCAAGGGAGCTCTGCCGGAACGTGGCGCCGGAAGGATCGTCTACGCGATCTTGAGATCGGAAAGAGTACGACTACATCACCCACGAGAATCTGCTCTCGTTAAACACTTTGGAATCTTCGAGGGTGAGTTATTCCATCGACTCGTTGCTACAATCTAGTAGATAGATCTTGGCTTGTTTGTTTGTATGCGATAGAAAATTTTTGTTTTCCATGCTACGAACCCCTACAAAGGGAAGGTCAACGGCGACGTGGAATCAGAGGCGAGAAGAGGCGAAGCTGGGTTAGTAGAGCATGGCGGCGGTGAGGACCGGGGCCAGGAGAAGCGCAAGAGGGCAATGAGGAAGACGCTATGGACACTAACAGGAAGAGAAGGGTCATGAAGCCACACGATCTTCCCGGCCCGATCAGACGGCAGGCATGAACCCGCCAGGTTTTGACGTCTACCGACAGGTCTAAATATAGATTTCCCGTAAAAATAACCACGTCTACTTTGCTAATCTCAAAGCACTACTATCCCATCAGAAGCTCCTCCACCACGGAACAAGCGGTACCCTTTCGACAGTTACGTGTGATTCACTACAGGAAAAATTATTTGTGCTCGGTACACGAAGTGCTTTTTACCTGGTGAATTTGTTTGCCGGGTGGGGAACACTCGTCAAAGCCTTCATACTCGGCAAAAAATAAAAATAAACCAGCAAAGTTTTAATACACTGCAAATTATAAAATATACTTGGTAAAGTTTCAATACACGAAAGACAACAGAAACACACTTGGCAATCCAACATACTCGGCAAAATGTTTACCGGTGGCCACCACTGCCGTAGTTGACGGCGTCGTAGTGGAGGATGGGCTTTGTTATTTCGTAGCGAACGGTCAGCTAATATTTATAGTTGTCTCGCTTTTTTGCACGATAGAGTGATAGCCAGACAACCTGTTTAGCAAAAATTCTGTCAACGTTTGCCAAGTGTGATATTCGGCAAAACCCCTTTTTTTTATTGTCATCCTATAGTTCATTGTAATATCACCGAACTTATCCAAATGAGCACATATTATGAACATGTTTGCATCTTGAAATGACTAACAATGTTAACAAAGGAAGTTTTTATTCTCTTTGCACAAAAATTAATTTTCTAAGTACCAAAACTGGAGTTTCTGTGAAGCACCTACTGACATGGTATATCCTACAGACACTCGAGTTTGGTATATACGGTCCAAATACATACAGGCCCACGGTGTCGCCAATGTCCGGATGGAAGGACTCGAGTAACCTACGAACTCTCGATTGCTTGAAGAGCAAGAAGAAGCTAAAGATAGAAAGATTAAAGGGAAAACCCTAACTTGTAACTGACTCGACCTGCTACCCGAGACCTAGCCTATCTATATAAAGGCTAGGAGGGGGCGGCGAGGAGGACACACGCAACCCTAGTTTCCACAACCTTCGCCAGATTACATCTGCGCACCATTGTAACTTTCGACTCCTTCAATAATTTCACGAGCAGACAAGCAGGAGTAGGGACCTCTACGAGGCCTGAACCTGGGTAAATCCTTTGTCCTCTGTGTGCTTGTTTGCTAGCCGATAGATGTCTCCAGCGCTCCCTCCTTCTCCAAAACCCAAGTCCATAACAATGGGCATTGACGAATTAAACCCTCGTCAATTGACGCCGTCCATGGGGACTGGGAGTGCTGATGTTGCGGCTTCTTCGGCCCCATTAACCGCGATCTACAACTCCGCAACAGCGGAGATTCGCCAGCTCTTCGGCGCCTTCGACTTCACCATCCACACGCCGGCCACCCGCCCGGCCTTCGAGCTCGTGGGCGACGGAATCAGTCTGGCGATTGGGAGCTTCCGCTTCCAAGTTGGTCAGATGGGCACGCTTCGCATGCCTGACCAGCCGGCAACACCGACGATTGCCCCGGCATCATGGTTCCCTCCATCGATTGGCACCCTCAGCGAGCTCAACGCTCCGGTCAGCGACAGCAGTCGCGACTCCGATCTAAGCGATCTGGCCACTTAAGATGGAACCTACGGTTCCGGATCTGAAAGTTATGGAAGCAACAGCTTCCCTAATCACTTCATGTGCACCGTCATCAATGCGGGCGACACCTCCGCCAATCACGGCAATGGTGGTAACACCGGCAATGACACCGACCCACCCAACGCCAGCAACGGTGGCAACGGCGGCAATGGCGGTAACGGTGGCAACGGAGGAGCAGTCGAACCTCCTAGCATGATCAACGAGCAAACCGGCGAACGCGTCGTGATCAGGCTCAATGAGCAAGAGTGGGATCGCTGCCGCAAAGCCCTACGAGGTGCACCTCTACCCTTCGGGTCCCCGCAGGAACTGCTGATGGGCTACCACTGGCTCCTAAAAGAGGAATTTAAGCGCCAAAAACAAGCAATCGCGCAACTTGAGGCGCGTAAAAAGGCAGCGGGCGAATCAAGCCTTCGTCGTGCTGGGCTCTCCTCCTACGGAGGATCCTCCTCAAGAGGAAACGAGTACCTCGCCAAGAAGAGGCAGTCGTGGATGGCTCACCTCACCGAACAAGAGCGCATAGATGCCGCGAAAGTCCTCGACTTCAGTTCTATGACGGTCGACACGAGAGGCAACGTGGTTCCCAGGACACCGCAGGCCGCGGTGACAGTAGCCACCATGTACCTCCTCAATAACCAGCCGCCATTTGGGAGATCCCGAATAGCCATGCACGATCTACGATCGCGGACACAGAGCTAATCGAGGCCGCCCTCGACAAGGAACGTGTCGGACCAAAAAGGGCAAAGCGCTATGGCGCTACTCTCGCCCTCGTCAATCCGGCGATGATCGCGGCTGTCTCGGCGTCGCCGCTCCGCGGCGACACGATCGCGACTATGATGCACGCGGCAATTCACGCGATTGCAAGATCGACAAGTCAAGGGCACGGCGTGCTCGGTCATTGATTCGGAAGAGGAAGATGGGGCTCTGCGGCTCCGGATGCTTCAGCAGATCCATCGAGGCAAGCGAATGCCTAAAGGTTTAAACTCCCATCGGAGAACCGAAATTTGACGGTCTGCAGGACCCCAAGAACTGGCTGGATGATCAAATCTCCTCCGTCGAGGCTACATGGAACAATCAATCTTGCCATGCAATGCTTACAGCTACATTTGCGGTATTTGCCGGGCATGTCTCAATAACCTCCACGCGGATCCATTCGTAGTTGGGATGAGCTAGTCTACAACCGTGCGCAACTTTAAGGAACGCATTACGCCCCGCCTCAATCGAAGAACTGAGATGCTTCCAGCAAAGATCTGGCGGATCGCTACGCTCTTACATCCAAAGGTGGTCCATCATCAAGAACTTCGTGGAGAACATCTCGGAAGACCGCGCGATTGATGCATTCAACGGCGGTGTCCGCCGCATGGAACTCAGGGAGGAGCTAGGCCGCTCAAAGCCCCAGACCATCGACCACCTGATGGAGATCGCGAATCGGTGGGCTGATGGAGAAGAATCGCGTTCACTCTGACGAGGAGGCAGAACTCGAACGAAGACGCGACCGCCGGGGTAAGCGTCGCATGCGCGTCTACGACGATCTCGATGACGTCAACATGGTTGTAGCTGGCTACACCGATAGACGCGACGATAACCGCAACAGCGGATACCACGACTCCGGGAAAACCACGCAAGTGTGGCAACGCCGCACTCGCGATGAAGCACCCGCGACCTCCATCGAGGGCAAATTGTCCAGGCCATGCACGGTACACTTCTACATCGACAAGCATGATGGCAAGAGAAAGTCCAGCCACCTCCTCAAGGACTGCCGCGAGTTCCTCAAGCTACACGAGGGATTGGTTCGGATGAACCGCAATGCAGTTGAAAGAGGCTACAGAACCTCTCCAGGCGCCGTGGCACATGGCGCACCACCACCACCACCACCTGGACCACCCCCGAACGGAGCTGCACCGGACCAGCACCACGGAGGCGAACCGTACCCACGGGCCATGGGTACCATGATGATCCAGAAGGGGCGCCCCTCCAATAGAGTGCAGAAAACATCACTCGCCAAGTCAACTTGGTCATGCACTCGCCACCATCCAACACTGAGTACCTCAGTGGCAGTGAGTCGTGCATTACCTTCGACAAACACGACCATGTTGTATGTACTGTTCACCAATCTTTGTAGGGAGTTTTCATAATTTTCCATGTATCTTGCCAATTTTGCGGGAAATTGGTCAAATAAATACACAAGGTTTTATTTCATCACATATACGGCTAACAATTCTGCAAAATGCTACCCCTATTTAAGGACGCTCATGCCCGCCATTTGACCACAATTTAATCAGGGTGCGAGAATTTCAAGAAAAAGTAAAAGTAAAAAACTTGGGTACAGTGACATTTTATTTAAAAAAACTCTTCTATAACATGAGCTACAACGTATGATGTGGCATGGCTTTAAAGCCAAATGAGGTAGGTTATAATCGTAACCATGGCATAATTTTTTTAAATGAGTCCATGTTTGCACATGGGTGAATCTTGGAAAATGGCAAGCAATATTGACAAAGCGAGTTTTCATTTTAGTTGCAAAATATTTATTTTCTATTTTCTAAGTGTCAAAAGCTGGGTTTTTTGTGAAGCAGCTACCGAAAGTTCATTCCAAAATTGTGCCACCCCTATCTACCAAAATACTACTGGATTTAATGGAAACTTCATGTACCTGTCTTCTACTGGAGTTAAAAGCTTTCTGAGAATTTCTCATAATTTATATAGTAACTATTATTAAAATATGATACGTATACGGTTATTGTGGCAGTTTAGGATAGTTAGGATTTTAGCCTAACTCGTCTTCTACTCCAAATTGATCTCTGCACGCCTATATATACTCGCCCATGAGGCTCAATAATATATCCATCATATTCCGCCAAACTCATAATCTTTCATGGTATCAGCCTAAACCGATCTTAAACCTTAGCTTCCATCGTGCTGCCCTCGGGGAGGTCAATCTCTATGATCTCCGCCTAGGGCTGCGCAACCCGTATGCAGGGTTCATCCGCTGCCATGTAAGTCTTTTCTCCAATCTCTTGATCAGCTTTCTTTTTGGTATACCGATCGTAGATCGGGTTGAGTCGCCCACCGCCGTCGTCATCGCCGCGTCTCTACTCCGATCATCGGCATCGAGGATCTACATCGCGTCTGTGCGCCTGCCCCCTCCGCTGCTGCGCCTACCTCGGCAGGCTGTCGCGGCCTCACGGTAGGCTGTCGCGCACCGCGGACGGCTGTTACGCCTTTCTCGGAAGGCTACCGCAGCCGCCCCCCTCGGATCCTCTTCGTCGTCATCACCATGGGACTTCACCGACAACGTCGCCATCAAATCTGATCTACGCGTCGTCCACGTCATGGCGCATACGGTGCACCGTCGGTCTGATCAACTGATCCCGCGCCTGTCTACGCCAAGCACGTCCCCGAGCACGCGCCTACCACCGATCGAGCTACGGGCTTATGCTGTGTCGCCCCGTCGGGCCGCAGTGCCGCCGCCTTTGGTCCACGCTATCGGCTTCCAACGCGCCTTCCTTGGCGTGTATGTCGCTAGTGGTCTTCTAGCCGCTGCACCGACTTGTGCCCTACAGCTATGCCGCCCCCTCGGGTCGTAGCGTGGCTGCACGCAGTCTACTTCGTCGTCCTCGTGCATCGACGGCCTCGACTTTCACCGTGCCATCTCCTACGGCGCGGATCGCCGCCGTCTGCACATGATCTTCGTCACGTCGCCGGGTCTTCCTCGCCTACTTCGAGCACTGCCGCCGCGCTTCACAAGGTAACCTGCAGGGCGCTCTCTCGCCGTCGCAGGTCCCGCTGACTACCCTATCACCACTCTAGGCATCCAGCATGACTAACCCAGATCGCCGCTGGTTTCGTCGCCTTCTACGTCTTCGTCCACTACAACTTTGCCGCCAGCGTCATCGCCTCATCTCCGACTACACCACCTGCTACTCTACTCCGACAACCGCGGACAATGCTGACATCTCTTACTTAGCCGCTCTGCGCGTTGCAACCGCTCTGGAGGCTTCCTCTGCTAGTCTTTCTGACATGGCGACAAGTTCATGATGGTCCCTGCCCCCGCACGCCTGAATCGGCAACAAGAGTGCCTTCGTCTCGCAGCGTTCCCGGTACAGCAAACTCGGATCGGCGCCTCGTCTTCGTCGGCTTTGACAATGACTTCTTCGGCATCGACCCCTCGACGACTGCCTCGACCATGTCACCGATGAGTTCTTCTTTGCATACTAGGTTCTGGCAAAACCGGAGTGTGCGTTCGTCCCCGACGTGCGCCTAGTTCTGGCAAAACTATGGCCGCATGATACATTGCAAATGTATCTATAATTTTTGATGCTCCATGCTTGGTTTTATCCACTTTCTTGTGTTTTGTCCACACTTTGGAGTACTTTTCATATGATTTCTTGGACTAACCTATTAACAAGAGCCACAGTGCCAGCTGCCTGTTTTCTGCTGTTTTTGGTTCTAGGAAAGTCAGAAAATGAATATTCTCGGAATTGGACGGGACATAAGCCAAGGTGCCTATTTTTCTAGAAGACTCCAGGAGCCAGAATACGAGACAGAGGAGGGTCAGGGGCTGGCCACCCCCCCCCCCAAGCGCGGGCTGGGCCTGGCCACGCCAGGGCATGGTATGGTGGCCCCAGGCACCCCCTCGGTCTCCCTCTTCGCCTATAAGAAGCCTTCTGACCTAAAAACTTTGGGGGGTTCGACGTTTTTCCAGAAAAAGTTCTACAACGCCGCCACCACCGAAGGGGAGATTCGGGGGACAGAAAGTCTCTGTTCCGGCAGCATGCCGGGACGGGGAAGTGCCCTCGGAGCCATCTCCATCGATCTCCACCATCATCTCCATCGACCATCCATGTTTCTCCCATCTATGAGTGAGTAATCCCCCGCTGTAGGCTATGGGGATGGTAGGGATTGGATGAGATCGTTCATGTAATGGCATCAGATTGTTAGGGCATGGTGCCTAGTATCTTTTATTAGTGCTTTATGATTTTGTTGCGACTTGATTGTGCTTAATGCTTGTCACTAGGGCCCGAGTGCCATGATTTCAGATCTGAACATGTTATTGATTCATTATGATAGTATTATTCTTGGTCTTATCTACAAGTTGTATACACACGTTGTTGTCCGGAACCTATGGCCCCGAAGTGACAAAAATCGGGATAACCGGGAGGGAAAGGCTTTGATGTGAGGATCACATGTGTTCACGGAGTGTTAATGCTTTCCTCCGGTGCTCTATTAAAAGGAACACCTTAATTGCGAGTAGTTCCCTAGAGGCCCAGCAAGCAATTTGGCGGGACAAAAGATGTTGTGGAAGTTCTCATTGCGACGTATGATTATATATGGAACACATGCCTAGGATTGTCTAGTACTTGGATGCTTTATCTTATTTATACGCAATTGCCCTATGTTCGATTGCTATGTGAATTGTCTTGTCCATGCAATGCCCGTCCATCCATCCCTATGCCTACCTTTTCGAATCCTCATTTCTTGCTTTTGTTACTACTGTCTTTGCTTTACTACTGCTGCTACTTTGCTATTCCTACTACAAAACTATTGCTACTGATAAACTGCTGTGAGCAGGATTGTTTCCAGGTGCAGCTGAATTGACAACTCAGTTGTTAAGGCTTATAAATATTCTTTGGCTCCCCTTGTGTCGAATCAATAAATTTGGTTTCACTTCCCTCGAAAATACTACGATACACCCCCTATACTTGTGGGTCATTATCGCACCTCGTCCTCGACGGCTCGGACTGCATCGACTTCGGTATCGACACCCTCAATGACTGCCTCGACGCGTCTCCGTCATCCTCCCCGCGCACTATGCGCATGCGGCTTCACGTGCAGCTACCTCGACACGGCCATCCCCGACCAGGGCGACCCATCGCATGGCTACCTCGACCATGGCACCGCCTTACGCTCTCGGCTCCCTCGACATCGGCACAAGGGCTACCACCTCGCTTGAGCATCACCAGCTTCCTCTACAGTTCAAGCTACCGTGACGTGACACCGTCCAAGACGTTTTCGCTACAACTGCGGGGGATGTCAGCCTACTGGATGCTACTTCAGTCTATATCTAGTTTGACTATACGCGACGTTCCGGTTGTTCACGACGCTACCACTACGACTGCGGGGGGATGTTAGAGTATGATACATACACGGCTATTGTGGTAGTTTAGGATAGTTACGATTCTAGCCTAACTCGTCTTGTACTCCAAGTTGATCTCTATACGCCTATATATACTCGCTCATGAGGCTCAATAATATATCCATCATATTCCGCCAAACTCATACTTTTTCAAGCACAATTTTCGGGCATTGAGCCCACTCTACTCTTTAGTTTGAGTGCCATAATATATGGCTGCTAGTTCAACAATGGTCTTCTTCCTCTTCTTCTTCTTGTAGTTAGGTATATCCCCAAGTTAGGAAAAATGGAATTGTATTTCCTCTTCCCCAAACTTAAGAACAACGGTCTCTTTCTTACAATCAATCTTTGCCCCTATTATATTCAAAAAAGGGTCTTCCAAAGATAATTAGGCAACAATAATCGATGGATATATCAACTACTAGTAAATTGTTAGGGAACGCAAAAGGATCAACTTTAATGGAATTCTAAGAGTTTTATTGGCTAGCATAATTGTCATATATGTATCCTCGTACTCAGCTAGTTATAACTCATGTTTAATTTCTCTATAGAACTCATGTGGAATAACATTAACAGCGGTTCCTATGTCACACAAACCATAATGTGAAGTTCCTTCAAAAGTACAAGGCATAATAGGCTTACCTATATTTTTAGCTTTCCTTGAATGAAACTAGAGGCTTCAGTATCAAGTTCAATAATATTGCAATGTGCAAACATGGAGACCACTTCTTCCTTACTAGCTTCTTCTATGAACTCCATATCAATTTCATTTTCATACTTCTTGCATTCCTCCAGTATTTTCTCATGTGCCTCCAAGCGATCAGCATCTTGCTATGCTAGCATGTGCTACGGTAGAGTCCTTGGGAAGGGAACTGGTTCCACATATGGTGGCCTTTCCCTCATTTGCTCTAAAAGTGCTTCAATAATAGCGTGTACTTTCTTCACTCGAGGTAGTACATATTGAATCCAATCCTTCTTGGGTGCTTAGCTATGTTCTCTAAAAGCTTTAAGAACATGCAAAACAACATCTGAATCGAGTTGTAGTTAATTAGCCAAATCATCTACTTATCCATTTTTTGGAATGCATGAAGACAATCATAATCAATTTAGATGCCTCCTTCACCCCCTATATTAAAAGCCCAAGTTTCTCTATTATGGCGAAATATTTCTAGCAAATCCCAGGCTCTTAATATTGGACTATCCATAAAAGCTCCTCCTGAGGCTAAATCAAGTTCAGTTCTATTTTCTCTGTTTAACCCACCATAGAAAACATGTAAAACATAACAAGGTGGTAAATCATGATCTGGACACTTATTAAGAGCAAGACTAGCGGTCCCTGTACTCTACGAACCCGTATTTCACGAGTACAAGGCACTACACTCTAGTTTAGCGCGTGCAAAATCATCCGCACAGATCAGAACCCCTAAATGCAACTCGTATTTTAAAAATTAACAAATACGGGAAGATTTCTCGATGGATTAGTGTGATAATTAGCAGATTCTTGCATAATTTTACATCAATTAGCTAAATTCCACCCCTAAACTACCTGGTGGAGATCGCCGGAGCTCTGGCGTCATGGAGCTCCGGCTGCCGCACTTGTATGCACTATTCCCCTCCACCTCCGGCGGCTCGACTGCAGCCGATGGCGCTTGGCAGCGTGCTCCACGGCATCACGGGCGTGGATGGCCGCCATGGCTGTTGTGACCTCCTCGGCGTAGCGGAGCAACATCTCCGCCAACCACCGCCTCCGTCTCTACCTTGAGGCTGCACCCACCTCCCTCCACAAGCTTTGTGGTAGCGGATGTCTACGCACTTCTATTCTTGTAGACAGTGGTTGGGCCTCCAAGTGCAAAGGTTTGTAGAACAGCAGCAAGTTTCCCTTAAGTGGATTACCCAAGGTTTATCGAACTCGGGGAGGAAGTGGTCAAATGTATCCCTCTCAAGCAACCCTGCAATCAAGATACAAGAACTCTCTTGTGTCCCCAACACATCCAATACACTTGTCAGGTGTATAAGTGCACTAGTTTGGTGAAGAGATAGTGAAATACAAGTGGTATGGATAATTATAAGTGGTAACGGTGCCAAAAAAGAGCTTGACGGGTAGGAAGAGACTAAAGGCAATTTGAAATAAAGATGGAAGCAAGCAAACATGTAACAGATCTAGTTGCAAACGGTGTTTCAATGCTTAGAAACAAGGCCTAGGGATCATACTTTCACTAGTGAACACTCTCATATAAATATCATCTCTTTATGATACTACTCTGAACTACTCTCCGGTTGGATAACTCTAATCCACGGTAGGGCTATAACAACACACCTCAAAGTTCGTATTCCCCATCTAGATAACCCCTCACTATCACCTTGAGCGCTAGATGGTTCCAACAAATACCACAATCTCATAGAGACATCCAACTCAAATTATACTCATGACAAGTATTTATGTAACCTTAGCGAAAGTGCCACATGGTGTGCACACTGTCAACTTCACACATGTGGGGATAAGCAGAGATTCATTAAAGCACTTGAGTAGCAGAATAGATCTATAGATTACAATGCTCATGATCTCAATAAGATCACGCATAGAGAGAGATGAACACATAGCTACCGGTAGAGCCCTTAGCCTCGAGGAAGAACTACTCCCTCCTCATCATGGGAATTAGCAACGACGATGGAGATGGTGGTGGAGATCGATGGAGATAGCTCCGGGGGCACTTCCCCGTCCCGGCAGGGTGCCGGAATAGAGACTTTCTGTCCCCTGAATCTCCCCTTCGGTGGCGGCGACCCTGTGGAGGTTTTCGTGGCTTTCTCCTGGATTATTTAGGGTTTCTGCATCGGAGGCTTCTTATAGGCGAAAGGGAAGGCCGAGGGGGTGCCCAAGGCGGCTGCACCCCCCTAGGCGTGGGCCAGGCCAGGCCGCATGGCCAGGGGGTGTGGCTCCCTCGAGTCCCTTCTCCGTCTCGTCTTCTGGATCCGTGTTCCCCTCGGTGAAATATTGACTTTGGCTTTTGTCCCATCCAATTCCGAGAATATTTATTTTCCAGCTTTTTTGAAACCAAAAAAAGCAGAAAACAGGCAACTGGCACTATGGCATCTTGTTAATAGGTTAGTTCCAGAAAATGCATAAAAGTATCTCAAAATGTAGACAAACCATAAGAAAGTAGATACTAAACAAGCATGAAACATCAAAAATTATAGATACGTTTCCAATGTATCGACATCCCCAAGCTTAACTCCTGCTCGTCCTCGAGTAGGTAAGTGATAAAAAAGAAGAATTTTTGAGGTGACATGCACCACTTGGTCAAGGTATTTATAACATTGATAGCTGGGATCATAGTACTTTAACATACCATGAAAGATATAGTTCTAACAATAAGACATAGCAACTATGTTATAACATGAAAAGGTACAAACAAAAGATTTATGAATAACAATGCTTTGCAATACGTTTGTTTGTTTCACATATAGAAAACATAATGAGAATGGTATTCAACTTGTGTGGCGCCCCCCAAAACCACTACTAGAAAATCGCGTTGTTTTTGTGCATTGCATCATCATGACTACATGCTCTTGTCATTATGCCACATTGCATTTGAGCATCGTCATCATCTTGCATGGTTTGTTTAAAAACTATTTTCTAAAAGCCTAGTTTTGTTTTCTAAGATATCCCCGTCTTTATTCAAATCAAAACCCCGGTCTTTTTCGGATCTTTTATTTATCTAAAAACTATTTATAAAATCCTTTCTAAAAATAAAATAAATAAAAATAAATATTTTCTAGGGGAGGCCACAAGCCGCCAGGCCCGAAGCCCAGCAGCTAGCAGCCTACAACCCTGATCGAACCACCTCCAAACCCTAGCTACCCAACTCCCACATCCCACCCCGCCGCCACAAACTCCCCCCACGCCACCTGCCGTTTCCCGCCCTAGCCGCCCACGAAACCTCCCCCGCTTCCATCTGCCGCCGACCAAGCCCCACCTGGGCGTTTTCCCCCACCCACGCTCGCCTCCCCACCAACCGCCACACGCGGTCCACGCGACCCCCGCCCCCCTTGTCGTTTTCGCCCTGGCCCACCCCGTGCACGCGTCCCGCACGCCACCTTCCACCCCACGGTCCCTTCCTTCCCCCTCACTCGCTGCATCGCTCGCCTCCTTCCCATCAGCAACCGCCGCCGTGCGGCCATTCCCTCGCCGGCCGTCGCCCGTCCGCCCTGCTCCACCTCGCCCTCGCCGCCCGGCCCGCGCTCCCCTCGCCGCCGGTCGTCGTCCGCGCCTCTGAGCTCCTCCTAGCCGCGCGACCAACCCCGCACCGCTCCACCATGCTTCCGCCCGCCGCCTCCCTCCTCTCTTCGTATGCATCGCCATCGCCGCTCTCGGCTCCGGCCTTGACAAGCTCGTCGGGCCTCATCGGGCCTCTTCCTCGCGCGCCCGAAGCCCCGACCCCCACCTCGTCGTCCGCGCCTCCGCAACCCCTGCTCCCGGTTCTCTCTGACCCCGACGGTGCCCCCTCGAGCACTCGCCCCGCGGTCCCTCTTCTCCGCCAGCGGGCTCTGCCCCAACGCCTTCCCCGTCACCGGTTCACCACCTCGCCTTGGCCGGCGTCCACGCCGACCCCGCCCCTCGCTACAGGCGCCCGTCCTCGCCTGGCCGCGTTGCACCGTGTCGTCCATCTCCTCCTACTCGTCGCTCCCCTCGCTGCGGCGCTTCCCCGTATCGGCCTGGACGTCCTCTGCCGAGCCTTCGGGTGTCGGTCATCTCGTGTGTGTGCTGCAGTTTGGTGTTGACATAGTGCTGCTGCTCTTTAACCAAGCCAGTGAGATGTAGTTGGCGCCACCCACGTCAAGATCTTCGACACATCTAGAGAATTGACATCGACTTCGAGAACCATCGTGTTAATTCAAGACCGTCATCGCCACCAAAAACCAGAACCCTTAGCTCGACGACAAGGACCCGGAGGTCTCCTTGGAACACCAAGTCCCCCTTCACGGTACCCGAAGACCGATCCCACCGACACCAAGAGCTGCCACGACCTCCACCGGCAAGTCAAGATCGACCGCCGACAAGACCGACGCCAAACTCCAAGACCTTCTACACGGACCCGAACATCGAACCCCCGGTACGACAAGACCGTCGAC
The DNA here is from genome assembly GCA_023614405.1 of Avena insularis. Lineage (NCBI taxonomy): Eukaryota > Viridiplantae > Streptophyta > Magnoliopsida > Poales > Poaceae > Avena > Avena insularis. Next base: position 33,380,461 of record CM042696.1, on the reverse strand, counting down.
ATGGACTAGAAGACCGCGGATGCGACAAGATCTACCTCTCGTTTGTCTAAAGACCGATCCCGCCGACCCTGTCGAACCCCGGACCTCGGCACCCCAAGACCTTCGACCCCTAACATGTGTGACCCGAAGCCCCTATTTTTATAATATGACATTACCATCCGTCGCATATTAATTGTTCATGCATGCATACCTGTCTGTGGTTTGGGGGCATTATGCCGATTCACCTCATAATTAAATATGGAGGCTATATGCGGACTTTCTAGTCTTATATTGGCCCCATTTAAATTTGTGTAGCAAACCGATGCCATGTTTTGTCTTGTTAAAACAACATTTAAATTTCAGGGTGGTTAAATAACTCGAACCGTTTAATTAATTGTCGGGACCCCAGTTCCGCTTAATACTGCCTACTTGCATCGCATCTGCATCATATCATAATCATGCCGGATCTTCTGCTGTAGTATTAAATATTGCATCCGGTGTTCTTCTAGTGCTTCGCTTCTTCGCGGATTAGGCCGATGAGTGGATGCGAGTATCGACAAGTTCTCCAGATATGATCCGTCGGCAGTGTTTTCACAGGCGAGCATCTTCCCCCCTTCTACCTATTTTGCATTTATAGTCTTTATTTCCTCCTGTTGATCTATTGCTATCCGTGTCGCGATGCTTTAGTTTCCGTGCACCAGTGCTATCCCGTGCAGCCTCTATATTGCCATGGACACCTCCTAATACCTGATGTTTGGTAGATAGCTGGCCTTGCGAGTCGTAGTTGCTTGCTCAGGTGTGATCTTGTGTTGTCGAGTACCACACAAGATGTTATGGTGGAGATGTTTAGTGGTGGAGATGATCATGACTTTAAATACAACTATTAAAATGCTAGATATAACTAATCCAGAGGCATCGGTGGGCAATAGATGTTATTTGGTTCTTCCACGCTCACTTGTGTCCCGTAGGACCCCGAGTACTTGATACCTGTTCCTTGACTATTCGCACTATCCACATCCGGGAGGCCTTATGGACCCCCCTTAGCCAGAGCTTGATTCATTTCTATTTCTTGGGGCCACAAACTAGTTTGGGGTTTTATTACTATCTTGTACTTATGCCATGCTTTACTGCTTTATTTACGATTGTGCGTGGAGCACCTATACTGTTTAGGATCGTGACACGTTTTCGCTGTATCGACAAGCCCAGTCACACTTTCGGGTTCCCAGTCGTTTACAGCCATCCACACAAACCCTGGGTCCATTCCGGAGCCGGCCAACTTCGTTGCGGGTAGCTTAGCGGGGTGGCCCCCTGAAATATTTCTGAATCCTGTGATCGCTTTGTCGTGAATGCCTCGTTGGGTTTTGAGTTGGTTTTTCCGAGGTTGATCGAGTGTGTGTTGCTATTTGTGCACCCTTGCAGGGTAAAACTTTCTGAAAGCCGTGTCATGATTATGGACGACTTGGAGCACAGTATCTCGATCATAGACAAGCATAACTAAAGTAGTGCTATAAATTTGACTTAATATGTGACTAGTAATCAGCTCAATTATAACGGGATGGATATTAAAAATGCCAACAACTGGTGGATCTGTGGTGAACTGTGTCATACTATATCTGCCTAGTAAGTATTGCAACTCCAATGGAATGTGATAAAAGTGCCAACAATTGCTGGGCTTTGGGATTCCTCAGGACAATTATATCTGACTAGTAAATGTTCCAACTACAACAGTTGTTGGCATGCTTTACTGCTTTATTTACGATTGTGCGTGGAGCACCTGTACTGTTTAGGATCGTGACACGTTTTCGCTGTATCGACAAGCCCAGTCACACTTTCGGGTTCCCAGTCATTTACAGCCATCCACATAAACCTTGGGTCCGTTCCGGAGCCGGCCAACTTTGTTGCGGGTAGCTTAGCGGGGTGGCCCCCTGAAATATTTCTGAATCCTGTGATCGCTTTGTCGTGAATTCCTCGTTGGGTTTTGAGTTGGTTTTTCCGAGGTTGATCGAGTGTGTGTTGCTATTTGTGCACCCTTGCAGGGTAAAACTTTCTGAAAGCCGTGTCCGCGGTTATGGACGACTTGGAGCACAGTATCTCGATTATAGACAAGCATAACTAAAGTAGTGCTATAAATTTGACTTAATATGTGACTAGTAATCAGCTCAATTATAACGGGATGGATATTAAAAATGCCAACAACTGGTGGATCTGTGGTGAACTGTGTCATACTATATCTGCCTAGTAAGTATTGCAACTCCAATGGAATGTGATAAAAATGCCAACAATTGCTGGGCTTTGGGATTCCTCAGGACAATTATATCTGACTAGTAAATGTTCCAACTACAACAGTTGTTGGCATGCTTTACTGCTTTATTTACGATTGTGCGTGGAGCACCTGTACTGTTTAGGATCGTGACACGTTTTCGCTGTATCGACAAGCCCAGTCACACTTTCGGGTTCCCAGTCATTTACAGCCATCCACACAAACCACAGGTCCGTTCGAAGCCAACTTTGTTGCGGGTAGCTTAGCGGGGTGGCCCCCTGAAATATTTCTGAATCCTGTGATCACTTTGTCGTGAATTCCTCGTTGGGTTTTGAGTTGGTTTTTCCGAGGTTGATCGAGTGTGTGTTGCTATTTGTGCACCCCTGCAGGGTAAAACTTTCTGAAAGCCGTGTCCACGGTTATGGACAACTTGGAGCACAGTATCTCGATCATAGACAAGCATAACTAAATTAGTGCTATAAATTTGACTTAATATGTGACTAGTAATCAGCGCAATTATAACGGGATGGATATTAAAAATGCCAACAACTGGTGGATCTGTGGTGAACTGTGTCATACTATATGTGCCTAGTAAGTATTGCAACTCCAATGGAATGGGATAAAAGTGCCAACAATTGCTGGGCTTTGGGATTCCTCAGGACAATTATATCTGACTAGTAAATGTTCCAACTACAACGGAATGGTGATTAAAACTGCCCATTAAAGTTATGAATCAATTAACAAGTTTTGGGACAATGCACATTAAACTAAGAATGGACACTATGCTCTCTCAATAGGTGCATACAGATAGAAGATGGAGACTCGACATAAAAGTAAAAGAAAGGCCTGATGTCTACGCACTTCTATTCTTGTAGACAGTTGTTGGGCGTCCAAGTGTAGAGGTTTGTAGAACAGCAACAAGTTTCTCTTAAGTGGATTACCCAAGGTTTATCCAACTCAGGGAGGAAGTGGTCAAAGGTATCCCTCTCAAGCAACCCTGCAATCAATATACAAGAAGTCTCTTGTGTCCCCAACACACCCAATACACTTGTCAGGTGTATAGGTGCACTAGTTCAGCGAAGAGATAGTGAAATACAAGTTTTATGGATATAAGACAACGGTGCCAAAAAATAGCTTGATGGCGTGGAAGAGACTAAAGGCAAACTGAAATAAAGATGGAAGCAAGCAAACATGTAATAGATCTAGTTGCAAACGGTGTTTCAATGCTTAGAAACAAGGCCCTGGATCATAGTTTCACTAGTGAACACTCTCATTTAAACATCTTCTCGTTATGATACTACTCTAAACTACTCTCTGGTTGGACACTCTAATCCATGGTAGGGCTATAACAGCACTCCTCAAAGTTCGCTTTCCCCATCTAGATAACCCCACACTATCACCTTGAGCTCTAGATGGTTCCAACAAACACCACAATTTCATAGAGACATCCAAATCCAAATATAACTCATAACAAGTATTTGTAATCTCTAGCCTAAGTGCCACCATGGTGTGCACGTTGTCACTTTCACACATATGGGGAGAGCAGAGATCTATTAAAGCACTTGAGTAGCAAGGTAGATCTACTTGATTACAAAGCTCATGATCACAATATGATCATGCATAGAGAGAGAGATGAACACATAGCTACCGGTAGAGCCCTTAGCCTCGAGGAAGAACTACTCCCTTGTCATCATGGGAATCAGCAACAGTGATGGAGATGGTGGTGGATATCGATGGAGATGGATCCGGGGGCACTTCCCCGTCCCGGCAGGGTGCCGGAACAGAGACTTTCTATCCCCTGAATCTCCCCTTTGGTGGCGGCAGTGTTGCGAAACTTTTCGTGGCTAGAGGCTGGATGATTTGGGGTTTTCTCATCAAGAGGCTTCTTATAGGCAAAGGGGCGATGTTAGAGGGTGTACCAGGGGCCGACACCACCTGGTGGCGCGGCTAGGGGGACACGTGCCACCACATGGCGTGGCCAGCTCCTGGCCCCTCTCCGTCTCGTCTTCTGGCTCCGTGAGTCTTCCGGTAAAATATCGACTTTGGCTTTTGTTCGGTCCAATTCCGAGAATATTCATTTTCTGGCTTTTCTGGAACCAAAAACAGAAGAAAACAGGCAACTGGCAATGTGGCATCTTGTTAATAGGTTAGTTCCAGAAATGGTGTAAAAGTACTCCAAAGTGTGGACAGAACATAAGAAAGTAGATATAAAACAAGCAAGGAACATCAAAAATTATAGATACATTTGCAACGTATCAACATCCCCAAGCTTAACTCCTTCTTGTCCTCGAGTAGGTAAGTGATAAAAAGAATAATTTTTGAGGTGACATGCACCATCACAATCAAGATCAAACCATTTGCAAGCATTGAAAGCTGGGATCAAAGTACTCTAAACATGAGCATGAAAGATGAAGTTCTAACAATAAAACATAGTAAATATGCATGCAACATGAAAGGATACAAACAAAGATCATGAATAACAATGCATTGAAAGACATTTGTTTGTTTCACATATATAAAACATAGCATAGTGGCATTCAGCTTGTCCCTCATGGAGTAGCAAGGCATAAATGCATATGACACCTTCAAAGTTCATAAGGGTGACTAGATACAAATAGTTCAAGAACAAGCAATATCAACATTATGAATCAATCAATAAGTTTTGGGACAATGCACATAGAACTAAGAATGACAACTATGCTCTCTTAATTGGTGCCTAAAGATAGAAGGTGGAGACTCAATATAAAAGTGGAAGAAAGGCCTTCATAGAAGGAAGCAGGGATTCAAGTCTCATAAAGAGCTTCCAAAAATTATGGTACTTATTAGCTTTCAGCTCTCATTGCCCCTATCATAAGCATCTTGAAGTGATTAAGGTTAAAGTGCACAAACTATGGAGTATATGCTTGACAAAGTATAAGTTGGCAATCTCATGTCCCTTGAATACTAGGGTCGCTCCTCATGCTACTCAAGTTTAGTTACCGGTAAGTTCTTGTCATAGTAAGTACATGTGTATCATAGAGAACCGCCAACGGGGTACCCCTTGCCCGATGATACGGAAGAATCCCCATATCAAAATGACAAGGCAAGCAGACAATAAGCATCTCAGCATCTTCTTATTTACCATAGGAAAATGCTGCTTTTTTATCTCTTTCCTCTTTTCTCATCTTTTTTTTCTCAATCTCTATCTCTTTTTTTATAAAAAGAATGCTTCATAGATTGCTCATTATGGTTACGTTGCAGGTTTCCACCATGATTAGGCGTGGATTAGACCAGCCGCCCAGGCGTTTCTCTAACACACATACATAACTCCATGGACTTACAAGCTCCCCTTTTATTTCACACCGACGACATCCATAAACAAAAGAGCATGATATCAACTGGGTACAAAGTACAAGTGCAATGTTGAGAGTGTTCCACATGACAGCATGGTTCTGCTAATCCCCAACATATAAGTGCAAGCATATACAACATAGATGACATAATGGTTCAAGTTTATTAGGGGCAAGAAAAGTAAACTATGCCATCAAGTTCGTGAGAGCTTTAATCACTAGTTTTCTCATAACAAGTTTAATTCGAAAGGTAGAAAAACATGAATATACTTGGAATAGCAAATGCTAATAGGTAGGTATGGTGGACTCTTTGGAGTAAATTGGTTTTATTTGGAGTTGGATGCATGAGTGGAACTCATACTTGGTTATGGAGGCTAGCAAAAGACTGGGAGCGACCAACTAAGAGAGCAATAATGGCCATAATCATGCAAAGCGACAAAACATCATTAATTAAAGCATAAAGTGATATTACAAGTCGAAAACTAAAGGATCATAAAGGCTATGGTGACTTGGGATAGTCATAACATGGTGTGAGCATGCACCAAGTCAACCCAAATAAAGCATCAAAGGAGAATACCACAATACTATGCTTTAATATGCTAAAACAACGTATGATTCTTTCAAGGCACATTAAGCAATCTCAATTGTTTATAACATGTCATGCTACAGCAATAATTGTTGGGTCCGCAGCATAGAAAACAAAAAAATTCCTACGGTGTGAACTACACGCCAAGATCTATCTACTAGGTACAAAGCAACGGGTGGACATACATCCAACGAGAACTTACCCTCGTAGACAACGAGCTTTGTTAACGAGTAGGAACTCATGGTTGATGTAGTCGTACACTTGCCGATCTCAAGATCGTGAGGAAGTCCGAGCGCCGCAACTCAGCAGTGCATCTCGCACTTGAAACAAGCTGGACAACCTCCACCTCCTCGCTCTAGCAATCCAGCGGAAGCAGCAACTCCTTCCAGACGAAATGCCACCGGGAACATGTATCTCGCTAATCCGAGACCATGGGGAAATAATTCTAGAGGGGGAGAGAGATCCTTCACAAGGAGGTGTGAGGATGAAGGAGGGAATGGGTGGCCTTTTATAGGAGGAGGGGGGTGACCCCTCTCTCCATGGCCGGCGCATGGGGGGTGACCCCTCACCTCCCCCATTCATGTGGTGGTAACCCCTCCACATTAAAATGCCTCTTCACATTCCCTTTTAAAGTCTCCACTTTAAATGCATTAAATTTCTCCAAATTTAATGCTCCCTCATTTAATAAAACTCTTTTTATTAAATTTATTCAGAATTTTGTTAATTACTTTAATTAACAAACATTCACATATAGCCCCTTGCAATATTTCAATATCACATGCACAACCACCTTTTGCAATTTCACCCGAAACAATTTCCGGTTTCTATTGAAACAATTCCTACACTTTGCAATTCTTTCGTCTGAAACATATGTGCTCCAAAATGGTATCCGGTAACTCTTAAGTGTGCCACCCTACGGTTCGCGAATAATGCAGACATGATCGAGACCCTTCTCCGATCAATAATCAGCAGCGGGACCTGGAGATCCGTACTGACTCCTACACATTCAACGATGACTCCTGTGATCGTGAGAACCTTTAACGCTTGTAACTAAATCCCTTTGTCTCTCGATATATCACATGTCCAAGATTCGATCATCGGTATCTCCATACCTAGTTTGATCTCGTTACCGACATGCACTCTTTTCTCGTTCCCGTGATATAACATTCTAGTGATCACATCACTTGCTTGCAAGCTATCCTAATGTGATATCACCGAGGGCCCAGTATATCTATCATCATCGGATTGACAAATTCCACTCTTGATCCATGAGCCTCAACATAACACCTTCGTAGTACTGAACCCATCTTTATAGTCACCCTGTTACGGTGTGACGTTTGATGTTATCAAGATACTCTTCCGGTGTTAGCAATTAACATGATCTCATGGTCTAAGGATAAAGATTACTTCGTATGATGTTATAGCAATATAAACATAATGACTTGATCGTAATGCTATACTTCGGATGAATGTTCATCACATCATTCCACCAATGGTGTGACCTTGTTATTAACAACATCCAATGTCCATGATCAGGAAACCTTGATCATCCAGTTAATCAACAAGCTAGTCTATAAGAGAGGCATGACTAGGAACCCTTTTTGTTTATTAAACACACATGTATTGATGTTTCCGAATCAATACATTTCTTGCATGTAAAATAAACATCTATCATGTATAAGGAATATATAATAACAACTTTATTATTGCCTCTGAGGGCATATTTCCTTCAATAATCACTAAGCATAAAGCCAAAACAATATCAAGCATGACATGATAAAGCATAGGCCACAGTCAAAAACAAGCTCCTTTTACCACTTAAGCATGAACTTTTCCTACTCTTTTCCAATCCAAACCAACTTATTTGAAAACTAATGTATGAATGTGGGGGTCCAACCAACTTATTCAAGCAAACTAAGCAAATGAAAACAAAAAACAAAAACGAAGACGCTCCAAGAACAACACAACTATGCATGAAAAACAATAAAAATGAAGTATTTGGAAGAAACCTGAGATTTTTATTGATGAAGAAGGGGATGCCTTGGGAATCCCCAAGCTTTGACGCTTGTACTTATTGGATATTTCTTGGAGTGACACGGGTGGTATCCCCAAGCTTGAGATTTTCTCTATTCTTCATCTCATCACATTACTCTTCCCTACACTTAAAAATTTCCTTCATACAAAACTTCACACAATCTTCATTAGCAACATTAGTGTACTCAAGATAATAAGTCTTTTGGTTCAGTTTCAACACAAGTAGAACTTCCATTAAAACAAAAGTTACTGTAGCACTTCCTTTAAAAAGTTCAAATGATCAAATAGAACTCAAAGAGAAAGAGATTAAGAGGCAAATGCAAATAATGGTAGAAATCTGTCAAAACAGACCAGCAGGTAAAAACCAATTTTTTCAAAGACCTTCTGTTGCTCAAATCGAAAAGTGTTAAACTAACGAAAGTTGGTTACCAACCTGGGGCAGAAGTACAAAAAATTACACATCAAACCGATGTATAGATATTTTTCACGAATTTTTACAGCGAAGAACAAAAATCTGTTTCAGAACAGCAACTTTCCCAAATCTTACTTCTCTCTCATTAGAGGTTACTAGATAATTCTGCAGCAGAAATTTTATAAGGACATGATGCTGAGACATGTTATTTGTTCATATAGTAAAGATATTTTAACACACTATATTACTGCATGAATTAAATGTTCTACTTTTTAATATAGTTGTGCCCTATAATTTTTACTACCCTCTGTTCTAAAATATAAGATGCTTTGGTAGGCTAATCTGGGATGAGATAATAAACATGAGACTATCATATTTCCAAGTATATATATTATAATCATTGGGATTTTTGTATGCCATATTGTGAACTTGACCTGCATAGATAAAATATCTGAATTAACATTGAGTGTCACTTGCACATGGATTGAACTAATATGAGTAAAAAAGTATCAGTGTGTGCATGTGCTGAAATTTGTTAGTCTGCAGGGACGTAACTTAACACATGAGCAAGTCATGGCTTGCAAAAAGGAGATGCAAAAGTATGCATTACCATAGACGATTTGCTCTATTCATTACCATAGCTTTGAAAATTGAGATGAGAAAGTAGAGAAGTATACCTTCAAGTGAGATTTTGTTCCGGACTTTCGGTATCAATATCATTACTCCATGGTAGGGGTGTGAGACTATAGATCAATAGGAAGACGATCAGCCGACCAATATTTGCACACAACATCATGCTGAAAGTTTGGAGAAGAGATCGTCCCACAATCAAAATCAATAACGCAATATGGTCCATATGCATATCACAAATAACCCCAGACATCATGGCAGAGAGAGACACGAAGCACATGCCAGGCACCAGATCGAGGCGGTGCAGTGGCTGACTTGTTGAGCAGGACACTACTTGCTAGCTAGAATTTTCTAGCAAGAATTGCTTGATTACTTCCGAAGGGGATTAGGGCAACTGCTAATCGTGAAAAATCATGGATGAGAGCATCTGGCAGGGCCTAATAGCAAACGCAGAGGTGGAGGAGGTTGCCGCTCTGGCGCTCCGTGCTTGGCCACTCCCCGTAGAAACCAAACACCCTGAGATAGTCAGATAGGAGATCAATTAGACAATCACCTGTGCCAACTCACGTGAAATATCCATTGTCAACATAATGTACTTTCTTCGCTTCCTTCTTGGTGGGATTCCGGGAGATACGATGAGGGAGTGTGTGGTGCTGGGAGAGGCAGGCAACAACATAAAAAAGCCACAGTATTTCTGCATGCAAGTGGTGCACATCGAAGAATAAATAGGCGGCGACCGCTTGCCTCTCTGTCGGTTATATAGATTAGATGATTTTTACTGCTAGGAATTAATGAGACGATGAGAAAGATCATCATGGAGAAGATGAGGGTCACTTCATGGGATCCGAGCTAGAGTTTGCAGAAGATCATAGGGTAGGTTTCATTTCTTACAGGAATAATGGAGATGAAGAGGCAACACTGTCATGGACATTGAATGAGAGGAAGAAGCGTTGTTTAGTGGAGAAGAGGAATAGTGGTTTCCGGTTCTTTCTACTCCTTGTATCATTAATAGAACAGTGAACGACAAATTCTCAAAGAAAAAAGAAACTTCATGACACTGCTACCGTATTTTGTCTGCATGCATAGATGACATGGACGCTAGTTGGATGTGTGGTGGGACCGCTGAGGTGGCATAGCTGCATGTTTAGAGAAATATGATAGTCGGGATGATCTTCTTAGTTATATAGGATTATTGGCACAAAAACCACACAAAAAGGATAAGGAGAGGTTATTACTGAGGCAATAACTTCCAAGACTCAAGAAAACTATTGGGTTATCTCCCAAGAAGTACTTTTCTTTAATGCCTTTAAGTTAGGCATGACAGTTTGAGAAGATGCTCACATAAGAAATATGAATTGAAGTAAAATAGAGCATCAAGAAGCAAATTTATAGCACATTTAAGTCTAACCCACTTCCTATGCATAGGAATCTTGTAAAGAAATAAGTCATGAAAGCACAAAGCAACAAGCATAGGAAACAAGTGCAACTTCAAGACTTTCAACATAAAGAGGGGAAACTTAATATTGTTGAGATACATAAAACCATGTTTCCCTCTCTCATAATAACTTTCAGTAGCATCATGAATAAAATTAACAATATAACTATCACATAAAACATTCTTATCATGAGCCACATGCATAAAAGAATTAATACTCTCCACATAAACATAGTCATTTTTATTAATTGTAGGGGGAGAAAATTTAACAAAATAGCTATCATTATTATTCCCATCACCATAATCATCAAATATAGGAGGCATATTGTAATCATAATTAATTTTCTCCTCAATAGTAGGTGGACTGAAAATATCATACTCATCATTGTAATCATCATATATTGGAAGCATAGTATCATCAAAGTAAATTTTCTCCTCCATGCTTGGAGGACTAAAAATATCATGCTCATCAAAACCAGCTTCCCCAAGCTTAGACTTTTCCATAGCATTAGCAATAATGGTGTTCAAAGAATTCATACTAATAACATTACTATTAGCATGCAAATAAAGTTCTGTAGGGTTTTTAATTTTCTCTTCAAACACTTCATGTCCTAACTCAAAATAAATACTATAAAGCTCTCTATTTTGTTGTTGTTTTCCATTAAGCCTAACTAGTGAAAACAAGAAACAAAAAGACAAAATTGCAGAATCTAAAGGAAATAACTTTGAGCACTCACACCAGAGGATGTGAGTATCTTTTACCTTACCTCCCCGGCAACGGCGCCAGAAAATAGTGTTGGAGATATGCCCTAGAGGCAATAATAAATGTAGTTATTATTATATATCTTTGTGTTTATGATAAATGTTTACATTCATGCTATAATAGTATTAACAAGGAAACATTAATACTTGTGTGATTTGTAAACTTAATTTGAAGTCCCTAGTATAGCCTCTATACTTCACTAGCTTGTTGGTTGATTGATGATTGTGGTTTCCCTATCATGAACATTGAGATGTTATCAACAACAAGATCATATCGTTAGGAGAATGATATGGTGGACATACTCCTATAGACAAGCGTAGCATAAAGATCAAGTCATTTCAATAGTTCAATTGCTATATGCTTTCTGATACATAGTAACCTAATTCCTTCGACCATGAGATCATGCATATCACCTTTACTGGATGGATGCTTTGATGTCATCAAACACCACACCGTAACAGGGTGGCTATAAAGGTGGTATTGAGTGTTCGGAAAGTATTGGTTGAAACACATGGATCAAGAGTGGGATTTGTCCATCCATATGACGGATAGATATACTCTGGGCCCTCTCGGTGAAATGTCATCCAATTAGCTTGCAAGCATGTGACTGGCTCACAAGGGATCACATATCAGGAGCGAAAAGAGTACTTATCGATAACGAGGATGAACTAGGTATGCGAGATACCAAGCGATCATAACCTCGGATAAGTAACATATCGTGAGACAAAGGGAAATTGGTATCGTATGTAAGTGGTTCATTCGATCATAAGTAATCGTAGAAATATGTAGAACCATATGAATTTCCAGATTCCTCTATTGGTTATTGTTAGGAGAAGTGTCTCGATCATGTCCGCATAATTCACGAACCGTAGGGAGACACATAAGGATTGACGTTGTTTTGAGTAGTTATGGTATTATGAGAAAGAGACCGAATGTTGTTGAGTCTCGGATGGGATCCGGGATATCACGAGGAGATCCGGAATGGTCCGGAGAATAAGATTCATATAAGGAAAGTCCGTTTGGAGTTGGGGAATGGTTAGGTGTTTTCATCGGGAACATTCTAGAAGATCGGAATGTCGGCACTCCGGAGGGAAGGGTACATGAATGTGTCATTACATATTGGAATGATTGCATCATGTACTAGGTGTCTTGCTGTCCAAAATAAAGGGTTTATTTAAATCCTAACTTGAAAAGTCAAGCGGCTAGTTTGAAAGTCAAGCGGCAAGTTTTGGAAAGTGGAAAGAGGAGGAGAAGAGGAAACCGACTTGGGGAGGAGTCCCTTGGCAGCGCCTCCCAAGGCCGACTTGGGGAGGACTCCTCCCTTGGCCGCCCTCCCACCTATAAAGGAGGGGCAGGGCTGCCCTCCTAAGACACACAAGTTCCTATCCTCTAAACTAAACCCTAGACCTAAACCCGGTTTAGAGCTATTTGTTTAGAGCCTTCTAATTGGTTTAGAGCCTTCTAATTGGTGTGTCTAATTACTAGACCACTAATAGCCTCTCTCATAAGCTCCACCATACTACTTGGCTTAGCGAAGCCTGCGGGATTTCCCCTCTACTTAGGTACCACGGTTGTCTTTGCGGAATCATGAGGAGAGAGTGCTACAACCTCATTTTCTTTGGAACAAGGGAGAGGAAGGTCTTCGTCGAAAATCGAACGTGTGACCGATTGCGGGGCGCTGCTGGAGCGTGGGGCTGGAAGGATCGTCTGCGATCTTGAGATCGGAAAAGCGACTACATCACCCACGAGAATCTGCTCTCGTTAAACACTTTGGAATCTTGAGGGTGAGTTATTCCATCGACTCGTTGCTACAATCTAGTAGATAGATCTTGGCTTGTTTGTTTGTGCGATAGAAAATTTTGTTTTCCATGCTCTGAACCCCTAAAGTGGTATCAGAGCCGTGTCTATATGTAGATCTGTTGCACGAGTAGAACACAATGGTCATTGTGGGCGTTGATGCTTTTATTGTAGATTGCCTTTTGTGTACTTTGCATCTTACGGTATGTTGGGATGAAGCGGCCCGGGCTAACCTTACATGACATCGTTCATGAGACTTGCTCCACGCTTGACATGCAACTTGTATTGCATAAGTGGCTTCTTGGTGCTGTTTCTCCTAGCATAGTAAAGATCCAATTTACAACGGGTAATCAACAATGCTAGTATCAATGTTGTGGTTCTTGTTCGTAAGTTAGAACGACACTTATTGAAAGCCCCAAACCACGTAAAATATGCAAAGAAAGTAGAAGCGTCTAACTTTGTTTTGCAAGGTGTCTGATGATGTGATATGGCCATGATTGTGATTATATTTGATGTATGCAATGTTCCTTATTGTAAGTTGGCAACGGCGGGAGCCATATGGTTGTCTTTAATTTCTGTTAAGACCTGCGTGTCTATTCAAAATAGTTGTAATAGTTTAAGATGGTGTACGACAACCATGAAGAAGCATCATTGACCTTGATGCTATGCCGGTGATGATGGAGATCATGTTCGTGCTTGAAGATGGAGATCGGAAGCATAAAGAAGAAAGGCCATATCATATCACATATTATGAATTGCATGTGATGTTAATCCTTTATGCATCTTGTATTGCTTAGTAACTGACGGTAGCATTATAAGATGATCCCTCATGCACATAAATTTCAAGTTCTAAAGTGTTCACCCTTAGTATGCACTGCCAAAGCTTTGCTTGTGAAGCACCACGTGATGATCGGGTGTCTTTGATTCCGGTGAATACAACGTAAGCAAGCCAGATTTGCTTATCACGGTAGCTAAGGTTTGATCTTGACGAGCCTAGCATGTACATACATGGCCTCTGGAACACGGATCTCAGAAAGGTAAAGCATGAATCATATAGTTGTTATGATGAACATGATGATTGTTCGCCATTAAAACTATATCAACTCTCGTGATGATCGGTGTTGATGTAGTGGATTTGGTTCGTGTGATCACTAAAACAATGTGAGGGATGTTGTTTTGAGTGGGAGTTCACCTAGTTTAATTTCATTAATTAATTTGAACTCGGTTTGTCATAAACTTAGTCTAAACTATTGCAAATATGTTGTAGATCAATGGCGCCTACCATCAATTTTAATGCGTTCCTAGAAAGAAAAGTTGAAAAACAATGGAAGCAACTTCATGGATTGGTTCCGCAATTTGAGGATTGTCCTCACAGCTGGTAATTTGACCTATGTCTTTGGATGCACGCTAGGTGACCCACTGCTGATGCTACCGATGAAGTAAAGAATGTTTACCTCGCTCGGAAGAATCGGTACTCCATAGTTCGATGTGCTATCTTGTATGGTTTAGAATCGGAGCTTGAGAAAAGGTTTGAAGAGTCGATCCATATGATATTGTCGAGGATCTCAAATTAATCTTTGAGACTCATGCGGCAATTGAAAGTTATGAAGCTTACGAAAAGTTCTTTAAGCGCAAGATGGAAGAGGCAGCTCGTCGGTGAGCATGTGCTTAAAATGTGCAGCACGAATAAACTTCAAAGCTTGGGTATAGTGATTCCTAATACTTTGGGGTTTACGCATCCTCCAATCACTACCACCAAGTTACAAGAACTTTGTGATGAACTACAACATGCAGAACATGAACAAAGAGTTGCGAACTATTTGCTATGTTAAAATCTGCGAAGTGGAGATCAAGAAAGAGCACCAAGTGTTGATGGTCAATAAGACCACCAAATTCAAGAAAGGCAAGTCTAAGCAAGCAGGACACTTCAAGAAGGGTGGTAAGAAAGTTACCACGCCGACGAAGAAGACCAAGGCTGGACCTAAGCCTGAACGAGTGCTTTTTGCAAGGGAGAAGGTCCTTTGAGCGGAATTGCCCAAAGTACTTGGCGGATTTGAAGAACGGCAACATCAAGAAGAAAGGTATATCGATATACATGTTATTGATGTGTATCTCACTAGTATTAGTAGTGCTGGTATTTGATCTTGGTTCGGTTGCTCATATTTGTAACTCGAAGCAGGGCTGCAGAATAAGCGGAAGCTAGTGAAGAGCGAGGTGACGATGCGCGTAGGAAAGCGGATCAAAGGTTGATGTGATCGCGGTCGGCCGCTACCTCTTCATCTACCATCGGGATTAGTTTTATACTTAAATAATTGTTATTTGGTGCTGCGTTGAGCATGAACATTATATCGGGATCTTGTTTATTGCGAGCGGTTACTTGTTTAAATCCGAGAATAATGGTTGTTCGATTTATATGAGTAATATGTTTTATGCACATGCACCTTTGATAGATGGTCTATTCTTGTTGAATCTCGATAGTAGAAATACACATATTAATAACATTGAAGCTAAGCGATTGAAATCAGCGATAACTTCGACCTATATGTGGCTTTGTCTTGGTCACATTGGAGTGAAGCGTGAAGAAACTCCATTCGATGGACTTCTTGAATCACTTGATTTTGAATCACTTGAAAGATGCGAGGCATGTCGATGGGTAAAATGACTAAGACTCCATTTTACGGTATAATGGGCGAGCTATAGACTTATTGGAAATCATACATACCGATGTGTGTGGTCCAATGAGTGTAGCATCATGTGATGGTTATCGTTATGTTCTTACCTTCACGGATGACTTGAGTAGATATGGGTATATCTATTTCATGAAACATAAGTCCGAAACTTTCGAGAAGTTTAAGGAGTTTCAAAGTGAGGTAGAGAATCAACGTAACAAGAAGATTAAATTTCTACGTTACGATCGTGGAGGTGAATATCTAAATTCTGAGTTTGGCGAGCATTTGAAGAAATGTGGAATACTTTCGCAGATTGACACCGCCGGGAACACCACAGGTAATGGTGTGTACGAGCGTCGTAATCGAACTCTCTTAGATATGGTTCGTTCTATGATGTCACTTACAGATTTACCGCTATCATTTTGGGGTTATGCATTAGAAACAGCATTCACTTTAAATAGGGCACCGTCTAAATCCGTTGAAACGACACCATATGAATTATGGTTTGGGAAGAAACCTAAATTGTCGTTCCTTAAAGTTTGGGGATCTGAAGCCTATGTAAAGAAGTTACAGGGACAAGCTTGAACCCAAAGCGGAAAAATCGTCTTCATAGGATACGAAGGAAACTATTGGGTATACCTTCTATCATAGATCCGAAGGCAAAATCTTCGTTGCCAAGAATGGATCCTTTCTAGAAGGAATTTCTCTCGAAAGAAGTGACTGGAAGGAAAGTAGAACTTCGACGAGGTTGTCGAACCTTCTCTCGAAATTGCGAGTAGCGCACCGGAAGAAGTTCTGTGGTGCCTGCACCAATAAGAGAGGAAGCTAATGATGGTGATCATGAAACTTGTTGAGGTTACTCTGAGCCTCGGTCAGCGAGAACTCGTACCACTCCAGTTGGTATGATTCCGTTATGAATGTCATGGTGGTGGACAACACCGATGACCCCGACATATGAGGAAGCGATGATGAGCCCAGATTCCAATAAATGGCAAGAAGCCATGAAATCCGAGATTGGATCCATGTCGAAAACCAAGTATGGACTTTGGTGGACTTACGGATGGTAGAAAGGCATCGAGAACAAATGGATTTTCAAGAAGAAAGCAGATCTTGATGGTAATGTTCATCTATAAAGCTCGACTTGTCCAAAGGGTTTCGACAAATTCAAGGAGTTGACTACGATGAGACTTTCTCACGATGGCGAAGCTAAAATCTGTGAGGATTATGTTAGCAATCGCTGCATATTATAATTATGAGATATGGCAGATGGATGTCAAAACAGCATTCCTCAATGGAGACATTGATGAAGAGTTGTATATGATGCAACCCAAAGGTTTTGTCGATCCTAAAGATGCTAACAAGGTATGCAAACTTCAACGGTCCATCTATGGATTGAAGCAAGCATCCGAAGTTGGAATCAACGTTTTGATAAGGTAATCAAAAGTTTTGGTTTTATACAAACTTATGGAGAAGCTTGTATTTACAAGAAAGTGAGTGGGAGCTCTAGCATTCTTAATCTGTATGTGGATGACATATTGTTGATTGGGAATGATGTAGACCTTCTTAATAGTGTCAAGGAATATTTGAATAATAGTTTTTCAATGAAGGATCTTGGCGAAGCAGCTTACATATTAGGCATAAAGATTTATAGAGATAGATCGAAGCAAATATCATTGTCACAAAGTACATATTTGGACAAAGTTCTAAAGAGGTTTGGAATGGAAGATAGCAAGAAAGGGTTCTTGCCCATGTTGCTTAATCGACCTTGAGTAAAACTCAAAGTCCGACATCGGCGGAAGATAGAGAAAGGATGAGTAAGACTCCTATGCATCAGCCATAGGATCTCTAATGTATGCCATGCTATGTACTAGACCCGACATCGCATATCTTTAGTTTAACTAGCGATATCAAAGTGATCTAGGAGTGGATCATTGGACAATGATCAAAACATCCTTAAGTACTTGAGAAGAACTAAGGATATGGTTCTTTCTTATGGAGGTGATGAACAGCTCGTTGTTAATGGTTACACCGATGCTAGTTGGAACACCGATCCGGATGATTCTAAATCACAATCTGGATACGTATTTATTTTGAATGGTGCGATTAGTGGAGGAGTGCAAAGCAAAGCGTTGTGGCGAGATCTTCAAGCTGAATCGAATACATGGCTGCTTGGAGGCTTCAAGAAGCAATATGGATGAAAGAGTTCATTACTGAGCTGGGTGTGGTTCCTAGTCATTTGGACCCAATGTCTATCTCTTTGTGATAACATGGGCGCCATAGCCAATCGCAAGAACCAAGGTCACACAAGAAGCTGAAGCATATCAAGATGCGTTTCACGCTATTCGAGAACATATCCGGGATGGGGATATAAAGATTTGCAAAGTACACACAGATCTGAATGTGGCGGATCATTGACTAAACCTCTCCGAGGGCAAAACATGACCAACACAACGCCATGGGTGTTCGGTATATTACCATGTAATCTAGATTAGATGACTCTAGTGCAAGTGGGAGCTGTTGGAGATATGCCTAGAGGCAATAATAAATAGTTATTATTATATATCTTTGTGTTTATGATAAATGTTTACATTCATGCTATAATAGTATTAACAAGGAAACATTAATACTTGTGTGATTTGTAAACTTAATTTGAAGTCCCTAGTATAGCCTCTATACTCCACTAGCTTGTTGGTTGATTGATGATTGTGGTTTCCCTATCATGAACATTGAGATGTTATCAACAACAAGATCATATCGTTCGGAGAATGATATGGTGGACATACTCCTATAGACAAGCGTAGCATAAAGATCAAGTCATTTCAATAGTTCAATTGCTATATGCTTTACGATACATAGTAACCTAATTCCTTCGACCATGAGATCATGCATATCACCTTTCTTTGGATGGATGCTTTGATGTCATCAAACACCACCGTGAGGTGGCTATAAAGGTGGTATTGAGTGTTGGAAAGTATTGGTTGAAACACATGGATCAAGAGTGGGATTTGTCCATCCATATGACGGATAGATATACTGGGCCCTCTCGGTGAAATGTCATCCAATTAGCTTGCAAGCATGTGACTGGCTCACAAGGGATCACATATCAGGAGCGAGAAAAGAGTACTTATCGATGTGAGGATGAACTAGGTATGCGGAGATCAAGCGATCATAACCTCGGATAAGTAACATATCGTGAGACAAAGGAAATTGGTATCGTATGTAAGTGGTTCATTCGATCATAAAATGTCGTGAAAATATGTAGAACCATATGAATTTCCAGATTCCTCTATTGGTTATTGTTAGAAGTGTCTCGATCATGTCCGCATAATTCACGAACCGTAGGGAGACACATAAGGATTGACGTTGTTTTGAGTAGTTATGGTATTATGAGAAAGAGACCGAATGTTGTTGGTCTCGGATGGGATCCGGGATATCACGAGGATATCCGGAATGGTCGGAGAATAAGATTCATATAAGGAAAGTCCGTTTGGAGTTGGGGAATGGTTCCGTGTTTTCATCGGGAACATTCTAGAAGGTCCTTAATGTCCGGCACCGGAGGAAGGGTACATGAATGTGTCATTACATATTGGAATGATTGCATCATGTACTAGGTGTCTTGCTGTCCAAAATAAAGGGTTTATTTAAATCCTAACTTGAAAAGTCAAGCGGCTAGTTTGAAAGTCAAACAACAAGTTTTGGAAAGTGGAAAGAGGAGGAGAAGAGGAAACCGACTTGGGGAGGAGTCCCCTTGGCCGGCGCCTCCCAAGGCCGACTTGGGAGGACTCCTCCCTTGGCATGACCCTCCCACCTATAAAGGGAGGGCAGGGCTGCCCTCCTAAGACACACAAGTTCCTATCCTCTAAACTAAACCCTAGACCTAAACCCGGTTTAGAGCTATTTAGTTTAGAGCCTTCTAATTGGTTTAGAGCCTTCTAATTGGTGTGTCTAATTACTAGACCACTAATAGCCTCTCTCATAAGCTCCACCATACTACTTGCCGGCTTAAGGCGAAGCCTGCGGGATTTCCCTCTACTTGGTACCACGTTGTCTTTGGAATCGCGAGAGAGTGCTACAACCTCCATTTTCTTTGGAACAAGGGAGAGGAAGGTCTTCGTCGAAAATGCGAGCGTGTGACCCATTGCGGGAGCGCTGCTGAACGTGGCGCTGGAAGGATCGTCTGCGATCTTGAGATCGGAAAATGCGACTACATCACCCACGAGAATCTGCTCTCGTTAAACACTTTGGAATCTTCGAGGGTGAGTTATTCCATCGACTCGTTGCTACAATCTAGTAGATAGATCTTGGCTTGTTTGTTTGTATGCGATAGAAAATTTTTGTTTTCCATGCTACGAACCCCTACAAATAGCTTGATGTCTACGCACTTCTATTCTTGTAGACAGTTGTTGGGCCTCCAAGTGCAGAGGTTTGTAGAACAGCATCAAGTTTCCCTTAAGTGGATTACCCAAGGTTTATCGAACTCAGGGAGGAAGTGGTCAAATGTATCCCTCTCAAGCAACCCTGCAATCAAGATACAAGAAGTCTCTTGTGTCCCCAACACACCCAATACACTTGTCAGGTGTATAGGTACACTAGTTCAGCAAAGAGATAGTGAAATACAAGTGGTATGGATAATTATAAGTGGTAACGGTGCCAGAAAAAGAGCTTGTGGTGTAGGAAGAGACTAAAGGCAATCTGAAATAAAGATGGAAGCAAGCAAACATGTAACAGATCTAGTTGCAAATGGTGTTTCAATGCTTAGAAACAAGGCCTAGGGATCATACTTTCACTAGTGAACACTCTCATATAAATATCATCTCTTTATGATACTACTCTGAACTACTCTCCGGTTGGATAACTCTAATCCACAGAAGGGCTATAACAGCACACCTCAAAGTTCGTATTCCTCATCTAGATAACCCCTCACTATCACCTTGAGCGCTAGATGGTTCCAACAAACACCATAATCTCATAGAGACACAACTCAAATTATACTCATGACAAGTATTTATGTAACCTTAGCCAAAGTGCCACACGGTGTGCACACTATTAACTTCACACACGTGGGGATAAGCAGAGATTCATTAAAGCACTTGAGTAGCAGAATAGATCTATAGATTACAAAGCTCATGATCTCAATAAGATCACGCATAGAGAGAGAGAGAGAGATGAACACATAGCTACCGGTAGAGCCCTTAGCCTCGAGGAAGAACTACTCCCTCCTCATCATGGGAATCAGCAACGGTGATGGAGATGGTGGTGGAGATCGATGGAGATGGCTCCGGGGGCACTTCCTCGTCATGGCAGGGTGCCAGAACAGAGACTTTCTGTCCCCTAAATCTCCCCTTCAGTGGCGGCGGTGTTGTGGAGGTTTTCGTGGATTTCTCCTGGATTATTTAGGGTTTCTACATCGGAGGCTTCTTATAGGCGAAAGGAAAGGCCGAGGGTGCCGTGGTGCCACCTGTGGGCGGGCCAGTCGCATGGCAGGGGTGTGGCCCCCTCAAGGCACTTCTCCGTCTCGTCTTTTGGCTCTGTGTTCCCCTCGGTGAAATATTGACTTTGGCTTTTGTCCCGTCCAATTTCAAGAATATTCATTTTCTAGCTTTTCTGAAACCAAAAACAGCAGGAAACAGGCAACTGACACTGTGGCATCTTGTTAATAGGTTAGTTCCAGAAAATGCATAAAAGTATCTGAAAATGTAGACAAAACATAAGAAAGTAGATACTAAACAAGCATGGAACATCAAAAATTATAGATATGTTTCCAACATATCAGGCGCTCATCTTGCGGTGGAGGCCACGTAATCGCTTGCCGGAGTAGCTAGAAATGAGGCGGCGATGCAAGGGAGGAGGCGGAGGAAATGAGGGTTTTGACCTGTGTCCTCCGTCGCAACCGCTACTTATACTGTCTGGCGTGACTTTTACACAGCCCCCATGAAATTGTGATACGGGCCGGCTCGTTTAGGGTTTCTGCTAGATGGGCTATTGCAAGTCGGGCCCGTAAATTGGCTAGATTTTTAATGGTCTGGTGGGTTATACAAGGACTGCTAGTCTTGCTCTAAGCAAACCTCGGAACCTTATATAAGCCCTTACTAGACTTTCCCTTAGACGATTCTTGAAGTTCATGATCATTCGTCTCGAGCGGTTCATGATTTTATCTTGGGGTAGAAGCGAGACAAGAAGTCCAAATGTACACGTGGATCTTCAAAAGATTTTATCATTAGTAAAGTTTTTTTAATTTGAATGTCCCACATATATCATTGAAGAATTCCAAATGTGCACGTGGGTTAACCTCAAATTCTGCATTTTCTCTCAAGCTTATCCTTGCATGAGAAACATTAAATCGCTCGAGACAATCAGTGGCATTGAGCCTTCTCAAGTCCTCAGACTCAAGGGCATGGTGTTCACCTTAAACTACTAAACAACTTTAGCACAAAAATAATAAATTAATAACTAAGGACAAAGACCAAAAATGCTTATCTCCCCGGCAACAGCGCCAGAAAATAGCTCGATGACTAGAAATACACATATCGTTTGTACCTAGTTTAGAAATAAGAGTATGGAACCACGAAGATCTATTGGTAAAGGTCTTAATGACTCTTGTCACTATTTATCAAAGAGTGCTTGGATAGGACTAAAGTGTTCTCATGGAGTGTTGGATCCACCACTAGCAATCATGTTTAGTCATGATTAGGATATATCCATGTTGTCATTCATGTATATGTATGGGAGAAGCTCCAAAGTAGATGATCAAAGACCAGACATCTTATATTCCATCTCTCATAACCATAGTAGTAATATTAGGCAAGCCACCTGTGATCCCCTGCTATTAAGGGTTAACCCCATGGTCATGGACTATGATTTATGAGTCTCCTCTTATCCCCCTTGAACACATGAGTAATGATCCGATGCAATGCGTCACTTAGCACCTTCACACCACTACATGCCCAAGAGTAGTTTCCTCAATTGTCCTGAAAGAAAATGTTATGTGTTCGACTTCACACAACATCAAGAAATAAAACTAATACATATCCATGAACAAAATTACAGATCATCTTGATTTCAATTTATAACCATGCTAGGGTTTCTCCATCTCCCCAAGAACAAGGTAAAATACTCACACATGGAGGCAATCAACATTATCATGGGAATATGAATGGAATACAAATGGATCGGTAAATACTTGTGTAAATCCACAACAAAGTCTAGGAAATACAAAAGGATGAATGTAATGGAGATGGGAGGATTGATATTGATAGTGGAGTTGTAGCGGTTGATTGTGATGATGGTGAAGATGATGCACACACCTCCAAGGATCTTCGTAGCGGTGAGGATCGAAGTATCTATGCGAATTCCCCTCCAGGTCCCTTTCGGAGGTGAGGTTTCTATCAACTGTGGTGTCTATGAGTGTCGGATCTTAGATATGTTTGCACAGGGTGAAACTATTTGAAGAGGCAACTTCAACATCGTGTCATATGGGCGCGTTGTATGAGCGGGTCCTTCCCATATGGATAGCCATTAAAGCCTCTGACTATGGCTATGAAAGGGGGGGGGGGGGTTGTACCCCTTCTCCCCAAGTGCGTGGATATTTATTTTGGATCCTTTAATGGCCTCCAAATAACATATTTATGCCCATATTTGAATTTTCCAATTGATTTATTCATCCACACCTCCAATTCCGGTATCCTAGTGAAACGAGCATAAAAGGGGCGCGCGAGTGCGGTAAAATACCAAAATCCTATCTCTACTCATGCAAAAACGCAAGGTAAATATGCTGCAAAAATGCGCTCATCAACATCCCCAAGCAAAGACTCTTGCTCGTCCTTGAGCAAGATAGCAGCTTAATGGATAAGTTTATCATATTCATGAGGCACGAGTCAGTAAAATAGAATGAGGCATTACAACATATAGTTAAAGTAAGAGATATTGAACCATCTTCTGAGTTTTATTACACTTTTACATAGCATGATGAATTAGAAGGGTTTCAAACCTTTAGTACTATCTGTTAATGAGAATATTAATTGATATCATAATATAAAACTTTAAGTTCAATCGAACGAGCTTGCGTGGAGGTGTCAAACAGGTTTACAACTTCGCACATCCACTTCGGGTTTAACTTTGGAATGGTCTCTTTCATTTCCTCTCATATTCTTGACTTCTATGTCTATTTTCCCTTTGGACATTCGTTTTGAGTTACACATACGCTCTGAAGCATTTCTAGTGTTATGCAAGGTACTAGACACATTTTTCAATCTCATGTGAACACTTAAAATAGATCAAGGCTTTTTAATAAAACTCCTAAATAGAGTATGAAGTAATTCACGTTGGTGGTTTGAGCTTTTACCACAACTTGTACTCATTATAATTCTTTGGTAGTATCATAGTTTTTTATTTTCTTAACTTCCCTCTTGTATATTTTCATTCTTTTATATTTTCATAATCAAACCGTTGATCTATAACATACTATCTAAGTTTCATCAAATTTGTGAATGGTACTGTGGAAGATTCCAAAGTCATCAAAAAGTACAAGTACAAGTACAATAGAGTTCATCCTAGTTCATACTTCATATATAATAGAAACTCGCAATACATAGGATATAAATCATTCCTTCCTCCAAGGGAGCTAAAGTTGCAACTTATATGCAGAACTCGAAAGAGTAAACCAAGATACATGCAGAAAAGTAAACATGCTAAAATTTATAAGAGAGATTACAAGGTATCAAATATCCCCCCTAGCTTGGAATCAAGCCACGTGGTATCAAATAACCCCTTGTGATTATTTGATATTGTGAAGTGGTCGATTATGGTGGCAGAATGACATTGGCATTTGTTGTGCGGAGTTTTCTATTGGTTTCTTCTAGGGCGAAGATGCGATGATAGCACTTCTGCATGTCAATGCACAGAGTAGTCATGCCATCCACAAACCTCACGAGCATCATATTCATCTACTTCTTGTCTTCCGTCTTCCTTAGGCATTCATGAACAATCTCACGGTGGATAAGTTCTTGTTTCTGATATACCTCAAGTGCTTCAAAGCGTCGCTTGGTCTTATTGTTCTTCTCTGGGACCACGTCGTAGAAGAAAAAGTCATCCCACTCCTCTTGTGGCTTCACGGGTTTGCTCGTGTTCAATATAAGATTCTTGGTGGTGAAGGTATGAGCTATCATTTCCTCGTAAGCTCCTTCACTGTTGTTTGTAGGTTTATTACACTTATGATCTTGATAGTCAGTGGAAATGAACTTCATGGTCTCGACACATCCCGTCCCATGCGACTTCCGAGCTTTTTCTTCAGAGACAAACCCTCCATCCGCAACCAAATCCACCTTTGATGGGAGTGCATAATCGGGTTTGCTGACGTAGACATCATCTCATGGCTCATAACCTTCATCACATGAGTCAAAGGAGGGCTCTCGGTTCTTAAGGCCCAGCTCCTGAGCTTCGCGATCATCAGCTTCGAGCGACGAGGTCTGGAAGGCACGAGTTCCAGAGATTTTCCTTTGCTTGGAACTGGGTAGAGCATGACGTAGATGAGATCTACTCAACAAGAGAAGACCAAGACCCTTGGGAGAATATATATGAGGAGGTTAGAAATCATAAAATCCCATTATAAGAGTTCTTAAGTCGATCAAGAAAAAAATCACAATAAATGTGAAACAAAATCAACAAATTATGGAAAGACGGGCGTCTTAACGATCATTGGTACGGACGACGACCATACAGCTCGCCCGTACCCGATCCTACGACACAGAGTTTCCAAAACTGAACATCGGTAAAACCCTCCAAGTTCTAGTATGGGCGGATCACGTCCGTACTGCCTGCATGTACGAGTGGTCAAGACGTGTCATCTAAACTTTTTTACTTAACAAAAACACGGAAACACGAAAGAAAAGAAATGGGGTATTTGAAGAGTACATGTATGGTGAGGTGTGGGCGTACGGCCTACCCTTACCACTTCGATGATTTTTGTGCTGGAACATCTGAGAGTTTAACGATCGTTCGTACGGCCAGGTCGTTCGTACGGCCAGGTCTCGCAGTACGACCTGCGTGTACCAAAATCTGAAAATTTCTACAAACTCAGCCTAGAGACCAGAGAGTTTAACGAACATCGGTACGGTGGTGTCCCACTGTACGGCCTGCCCATACCATGTTTAGAAAACTCTTGAACTCTCCAGAAAAATACAAGGAAAAAGAAAACTGAAACCAAATTATTAAAACAACGATCTAAACTAAAAAAGATTCAAAAAAGAAAGAACAAGGGCTCACTTACCAACACTTCAGGAAGGATTTAGTGAGTACTTTACCCTCTTTACCTCTGAGGATGATTTTTCTTCCTAGTGCACCCTGTTTTTCGAAGGAAACTATTGACTCTATTACACAGAATGGGTAAATTTCTTTTCTGCAAAGTTTATCGTAACTAGTGGCATACATATATTGGCCAATTTCTTCATATTTAGTTCATTTGGTGGGTCCTCTTTTGTCTGTACAATCTGTAGTTCAAATTATTAAAGTAAAAGGATCTAACGAATTATTCTTAGCTTAACATCTGTTCTTTCAAGAATTTCTTTTAAGCCATCATGATTCGTATGGAATTTCACTCTAGAATCCGTAATATAAGATCTAAACTTGTCACAAGAGAATATAATTTCAAACAACCATTGGGTAATTCACCATTAAGAGTGCGACTAGCATGATGAATAATATTAAAAATTTCACCATCACGATGTCCAAGAATAGCCCCAATGGCTTCATCACTAGCTTTTGTGAACCCAATGGGTAAAGCAACTTGCGCCACATGGTTCTCAGTCATCATCGCTTTTGTCGTCTAAGTACCTTATGGTGCTACGCTTCTCCCGAGACTTGTCGATTTTGCGTTGTGTAATGTTTTCCCTGGCGTCATGCCTGCGCGAGGAGTGCGTGAAGTGCACGTGGTGCGGCGAGCTGGACCTTCGGGTCTCTACGACTTATCTAGGGCTGCTGCGACAACGTGGTGATCTGTTGGGTTGCGGGATAATCTCCTGATCCCCTTTTGCAAGTGTTGCTCTGACCATGCCGAGGCCCATGTGGGCGGAGCGTTGGATGGTTACCCATGGATCGTCGGCTGCCGGTTGAGTTGTGGGCAGATAGGTATGAGCCAGAACGAGGGCATCTTGCACCGTTTTATCCTTGATATGGTCCGCTGAGTCTAGGAACATGAATGACAGGTCCAGGTCTCGGGTGATATCATGTCTTTCGCCTTCGGGTATGTTATGCAGCCAAGAGCCGCCCCTTCCTGGTTGTGATCATCCTGCGATGCTCCTAGAGTTGCAGGTGGATCCGAGCTTTGTTATCGTATGCTTGATTCGTCGGCTCTCTTTTTCCGCTCCTCTAGGTCCCTTTTCGGCTTGACTAGTTCCCTCTTCTGCTTTTGGAGGAGGTATAGTACGCCATCAGATCTTTGCGTGAGGCATCTGCCATCATGGGTACTTCACCCGAGATGGCGTTTCTTGCTTTCTCCTAGGCAGCTGGTGACAGCCGAAGAGTTATTCGTTCACCATCGCGTGCTCCGCCTCCTCCTTGGACAACATGGTTTTCCACAGGTGTTTCCGATCCATTCATGCGGGAACTTGTATCATTTTCTGAAATAATATCATTGGGCTAGATGATAGGTTTACCGTGCGAGTGACGTGGTGTTGAGGTTCCTTTCGTCCGTCCCCGTGGCTCCAATAATCACGCACACCCGGTGGCACTCCATGTACGAGTTGTTGCTGCAATCACCAGAATTGTAGGATACACCGTCTTGGAGATGAGTGAAATGCCATGTGTCCTGTTCTAGGTACGAGTCGACTTTTTTGATCTTGGAGTCGATGCTTTTTTCAGATTTGCCATTTGTCGGGTTCATGCTGTGAGGTGATGTTGGTTTAGAGTCAGATCCGAAGGAGATAACATCATAGAGATCGGCCAAATCCCCCAGATCTATAGTGTGGCTGCAACTATTTTTGACAATTGTCGGGTGTGAGGTGGCCCTTCTAATGGATCTTATAGAAGATGCTAGTGTTGTTGTAGGTGTTGCTATTGCGGCTGACGGATCCGAGCAGATCGGAGCCGAGAGGCAGAGGTTTTCCGCCGCCCCGATGCGAAAGTGGAAGCACTCGATTATTAGATATATCTCCCGGTCGAAGTTGTATGAGGCCGGAAGAGGGATGGGTAGGCATGGATCAAGATCGGTAGGATCGTAATGGACCTCAGCGACCTCAATCGTCAGGTTGTTGCTTTTCGAAGAGGGAGCCACCCAATTCATGACTCCAATGCTCAGAGTTCCCAAAGACGACGCCAACTGTCGATGGGTAACCTCGACAATGTCCATGATTATGGACTTGGGTTTGATGGAAAAGAGAGCGTTGGTGATTTCATCGGCCTATCAGACAAACAAGGGAGTCGAAGTCCTGCCTGATTAAGAAAACAAAGGGTTATGGAGTCGCTGATTCGCTAGATACAATTTAACTCACGACAGATTGTGTTTCACTCAAAGATACGGTACCCTCTCTATCGGTCTCCTCCTAGTCTATATATGAGGGGCTGGGTCTCATAGTACAACACGGATCGGTTACAAGTTTGGTTACAGCTATACGACTATGTTGGTTGACACTTATATCTTGATCAATACGTCTGATTCCTGGGCTTTGGATGCTTCTAGGACTCCTATTTCTTGGTGGACTTCATGGGTCGTAGTTTAGGTGGGTACCATGTGTACCAATTATGGGAACCTGATAAGTCATACCTATGTCAGTCGAGGACATGTATTGGCTGCTGGCAGCAGGAGTCTGAGCATGGCGCGCAAGAGTCTGAAACAGGAAGAGGATCGAGTCTGGCGATTGGGTGGAGACCCCGCTTCCATGCAGGAACATGCAGATGGAGGCCGGGGAGGTGGAGTCGCAACCACGGGCAGAGGAGGCCCGAGCAGCGAGCCGGAGCACACACGGGTGCACGAACAGGAGGAGGGTATGCTGCAGGTGCTGGAGAGCTGGGTAGCATGCGTAGGCGCGCGGACAAGCACATGATGCGGAGGTGCGGCCATGGTCGGTACCCCTGGAGCAGCACATCAGCGCACGACGACAGACTTGGAGATGCATGGCTAGGCGCGGGGATGGAGCCCCAAGGTCGAGGATGAAGGGATGTGCGGCCAGGGAGATGCACGCAAACATACGGGCAGCGAGCAGGACGACCGCAGCGACAACGAGCCCATGAACTTTTTAGGCGAGGTTGGTGAAGATGTCGAGACGATGATGATGGAGATGGGTCTTGCCAAAATGGGAATTCGATCGCCGCAATATGCCCCACAATGGGCGCCAAATGTCATCACCACATCAACAGCATAGCCATAACGGGATGGCAAAACTAAGGTGGGAGAATATGGTGCGATGACGGTGTTTGGAACGAGATTGGACACACGCAAACACAATAGTGTACCTAGGTTCGGGGCCCTTGTGGTGAGGTAAAACCCCTACTCCTGCATGTCTAGTGTGTAGGGGTTCACGCTTGAAAACAATAATTTTTTTCTATGCCAAGAACCCTAATGCCAGGACCTATCTATTAGTAATGCATAAACGGGAGGGGCTTTTGAAACTTACCCTTGAAGATTGAAAGCATTGTCGACATTCAGGAGAACGTGGTTGATGTAGCCATACCGACGCTGACCTCGGGGTCATGTTGAACTCCAGCGGCTCCAACGACTCCTAGTGCCACAAGTGCAGCACCTCGCAGGGAGTTACACACATCCGATGCCTAACGATGACTCCCGCTCCTCCGATCCAGAAGCAGTTGCGAAAGTAGACCTTCTGGATCCGAATACCGCAGCACGATGGCGCTCCATGGTGAAGAAGTCTCCTGTTCGTGTAGTCCAGACTTGGGACCATGGTCACGGGAGAGAGAGGATCAACTAGAGGTCTTCCCAAAAGAGAGAAAACCTTTTATTGATTATTGCTATCTTTATTTTCTCAAAATACCTCTCAATATATAAGGGAAAAGGGACCCCATTGACTAAACAAGGGAGGGGGATAGGGGGGTTGTCTGCCATTGGCCATGGCCCTAGTGGGGCCCACACGGGGTCCCTAGGCCCAGCCGGCCACCTCCCCTCCTTCCTCCCTTTGGTCTTTCCCTTATGGGCCTTTTCCCCTAAGGGATTTTGGCCCAATAGTGAATTTGACCATTTTAATTCATTTTATTTTATTAAATAAATATAAATAAATGATTAAATCAATATTTAATATTTACTTACATATTATTCAATCCCCGTGGCTATGGAACTCCTTCCATCCCACTCCGGACATCCTCCGGACTTTCTGAAACCCTTCCGGTTTTCTCTCTTTCTATTCTTCGATGATTCCTACAATACCAAAATGATCCCCGAGCGTCATCAAGCCCTTAAGCATGATACCCCACGGTTCAGGAATACTCCAGACATGGTTGAGATCTCTCTCATACCAATGATCATTAGCGGGACCTGGATGCCCCTGATGACCCCTATGCATTCCATGAAATCTTTGTCGTTGAACCATGAACACAATATGCCATTCCTTTTGTCTCTTCGATACTTTCATTGTCCAAGATCTGATCAATGACATCACTATGTCAAGTTCAATCCTGTTACTGAAAAATGCTACTTAACTCGTTCCGACAAGTGATACCCACGTGACCTAGTCACACGTTGCATAGTTGTTGGATATAACTTCTCCGAGTGGGCCCTCGAGTATCTTTCCGTCACGCGGATGGACAAATCCCGGTCTTGACACATATGTCTCTACATGCCCCTTTGATATACCTGAACACACCTTTATGATTATCGTTTCACCAAGTGATGTTTGATGCTATCAAGGCAATCTCGGGTAATAGTGATTAATATGGTCTCACAGTCTGAGGAACAAGACACTGCGTTTCCTAATCATCATAACTTCAACTTTGTGACATGATCGTGTCATGATGCTTAGATTGGGTATGTTCATCATCTCATTCTCCCAATGAGGTAACTCCATTGTCAACTGGCATAAATGCCACATGATCACGAAACCTTGATCATCTGTTGACCAATGAACCAATGACTAGAGATTCATCGGGAACTCCTAGTTGTTTACATATCACGCGTGTATTGATGTTTCATTCTAATACAGTTATAGAATGATATAAAACCTAATTTAACTTTATGAAATAAGATAATAACCCATTTTTTTCTCAAGAGCATATTTCCAACATATTGTATATGGAGTTTATATCTGGGAGCTACAATGGTGCTCTTTGAGTTGTATCA
This sequence comes from Avena insularis, assembly GCA_023614405.1. NCBI lineage: Eukaryota > Viridiplantae > Streptophyta > Magnoliopsida > Poales > Poaceae > Avena > Avena insularis. The sequence continues at coordinate 33,349,290 of CM042696.1, read as the reverse complement.
GAAAATGAACTTGGGGAGGAATGGAGAACCTGAGAGACTCTATGAGCTTCTCCTTGGTGTATGTTATAAAGGTAGTACCCAAGAGATACGGGTGGCCCACTTGTCCTAACTAGTACTATTTGGGTGTCATGGTGGTGTATGTACAATGATGCACTATTTTTTAATAGTGCTGCCTCGTGGTCTATGTCATCCTGTACTACCGAGTACTATAGCGATGTGGTCTTGGTACATTAGCGCATGTGTAAATCCACCAATCAGGAGAATTCCATAATGAAAGAACAGTAGGTAATATACCATACCCAACCTCTTTCATCTCAGTGTCGCTCATGACAACATTAGCAGTCTAGCTGCCCTTCCTATGTTGGTGCTGGTCAAAGCGGTTGAGACAAGCAGGAGCCCAATGGTCAGGATCACCGCACACATGACAAGCACATTTCTTCTTATCAGTCTTCTTCTTGAAGCTAGTAGACTGTGAAACCTTGTTCTTTTAATCGAACTTTCCTTTGCCATCAAACTTGCCCTTGTTCTTGTACTTGTGAGGCTAGAACTTCCTTTTTTTACCAGATTGGCATTAGACCTCCCTCGGTACCTCGAGCACATGTGTCTTTCGCTCTTGCCTTCTCTTCCACATCAAGAGTCCCAATGAGATCCGTCACGGAAAACTCTTGTCTCTTGTGCTTCAGAGAAGTAGCAAAATTCCTCCATGACTGGGGAAGCTTGGCAATAATGCCTCCGGCGGCAAACTTGTCCAGTAACACACAAGTGAAGTGCTTAAGCTCCCTGACAAGTGACAGTATTTCATGAGCCTGCTCCACAGTGGAGCGGTCATCAACCATCTTATAGTCATAGAATTGTTCCATGACATACAGTTCACTGCCAGCATCGGAGAATCCAAATTTTCTCTCGAGCGCATCCCACATATCATTGCCATTGCTAAATGATAGGTATGAATCGACAATATTGTCGCCAAGGATGCTGATCAAGGTAGCCTTAAATGTGGTATCAAGTTTTTGAAAGGTCTCTTCCTGAGCAGGATTAAGATCTCCCTTAGGTGCCCCATAGATGACGTTATAGCAGCTCATGGTTTGAAACCAGAGAACTGCCCTTGCATGCCATATTTTGTAATTTACACCTTCAAACACAGGTGGCTTCGTGGTTGCAATAAAGCCACTTGGAGCAAATTGCCTATAATAACATTTTTTGATTGTTGAATATAAGAGTAATTTACCCAAGATAAACACTAAATAAAACATAAATAGAATAACAGAAGTTAAACTAATCATATGATTTAGCGGATACTAATTAAAGCAAATATCCAAGAGGATTGCAAAGCATACAACTTGATACAAGATCAGAGCAAGATCTAAAGCAAACCAAAGGGAACGACATACTATCTGACTAAGGTAAACAAGATTGAGGAAGAGGATGTACATCACCGCAGAGGGACCACCAGAGGAACCGCCGGTGTTGGCGTTGGCACTATCGTCAGCCATGTCATCGAGGAAGAGGTTGCTGATGTCGGGTAAGAAGTACTCGTTGGGGAAGACGTCAGTGTAGTCACTATCCGTGAAGGAGTCCGTGACGAAGCCAATAGTCGCGCCAATAGTGCTCCCCAAAAACCTTATCGCCCTTCTCCCGTACAGGAGTCGAAGCAGTGGGGTCTCAGAGGCCTACTATCCCGGCTAGTGGTGCACGCCGCAAGACGGGATGGGGAAGAACGAAGCGGCAACGCAATTCTCTGGAACTGGAGGCGATGTAATGAAGCGTGTTACAGGAGAGGAGTGACCTCTCACTTTTATATGCACGGGTAGGCAGGTAAACAGGCAGCATTGGGAGAGGAAACGACCTCCATTAAGTTCGAATTAAATCTTAGAGAAACGTTCGAATTAATTCTCAAAGAAAACATTCGAATTAAAATCTCAGAGGAAACATTCGGATTAAATCTCCATTGAGTGCATATTAAACACCCATTTACGCACACTGTTTAAATCACTAATCCATTCATGCACGGCAAAAAGAAAAGAAGCTCTCGGCTCGAAGCATTCCTGCAACCCGCAGGGTCGCATCGCGTCGTGACGAGGCAACGCGGCATCAGGAGAAGCGCGCGTGTACGTCTCTCTCCTTCTCATCCTTTTACCAAGTGGTGGAAGAGCCCCCCTTATAAGGTGGTGAAATCTTCCTTAAACTAACAATGTGGGACAAAACATTTGTCCCACCTCTTGTCATGCATGAATGGGCCACATGGGCCTCTAGGATTTTCAGGAATTATTAAAATGGAATATGGGCTGGGCCATTTAGGCAAGAATTCCAACAATCCCCCACCAGATCCCAGAGGAACATGAAGTTTGCATTTGGTTCCAAAACATTGTTTATATACTGGTACTATAGTGGAGACTGTTAAGTTGAACTTCCACCTAGAACTTTATGCTACACTAGGCTGCAACTTGTATAGTGGACTATGCCTTGAACTGCAAGTTTGCTGCAAACCTAGATTCACACAAAGTCTTGATCGATACTAGGCTGCCGTGGGACTTCCCTGCGGGTGGAGCTTATGCGTCATACTCCATGGCCTTTCATGAGTTTATTAGAGAGCACCCTACTCTCAAAGACTACGACATTGAACAGCCAGACTCATATAGGTGTGTTTTTCAAAAGATGTTCTACAGGACAACATATCTGCTTAAGATAAGCCACTCAGAACACATTAAGATAACAAATCAACCTACCGTGCATAATAGGAAAGTATTGCATCTTCATGGAGTGGTGTTCATTAAAGTAGGGATACTTTTCTCTCGGCTAATCAATAGCTTGTCTCCCAATTCTAATTCATGAGATCTCTGATCACATAGACGGGTTTACCATTATGAAAAACTCATATTGTGGTCCTCATACCCATCTCCTTCGGTGTATTTTATATCACACTGCGTGATAGACCCTTTGTGAAGGGATCTGACAAGTTTTTAGATATTTGGATATAATCCAATGCAATAACTCCGGAGTTTCTCATTTTCCTGACAGATTTTAGTCTCTTCTTCATATGTCTTACTGACTTCATATTATCCTTAGAACTATTTACTTTGCAAATCACTGTTTGATTATTGCAGTTAATAAGGATTGCGGGTATTGGTTTTTCAACCACATGTAAGTTCATCAAGAGTTCACGAAGCCACTCTACTTCGCCTTTGGTTGTGTCTAATGTTGTGAGTTATGCTTCCATAGTTGACCTCGTTAAGATGGTTTGCTTGCAAGACTTCCAAGAAATAACGCCACCACTGAGTGTGAATACATATCCACTCGTGGCCTTTATCTCATCAGCATCAGATATCCAATTTGAATCACTATAACCCTCTAGTACCCTAAGATACCTGGTATAGTGAACATCGTATCTCGTAGTGCCTTTTAGATAGCGCATAACTCTCTTAAGAGCATACCAGTGATCATCTCCTGGATTTGAAACAAATCGACCGAGTTTTCTTATAGCAAAAGCGATGTCAGACCTTGTGGCGCTAGCTAAATACATAAGCGAGCCAATAATTTGAGAGTATCTCAGTTGGTCTCTAGTATTTCCTCGATTCTTTCGAATCATCACACTAGGATCATACGGTGTAGGAGAACACTTACAATCGCTATACCCAAAACGACTCAAGACCTTCCCCACATAGTGAGACTGAAGCAATGTAATCCCACCATCATCATCTCTCAATAGCTTGATGTTCAGGATAACATCATCCACACCTAGATCCTTCATCTCAAAGGAACGAGATAAGACATCCTTGACTTCCTTAATTGCATTAAGTTTGGTTCCGAAAATCAGTATGTCATCAATATACAAACAAAGGATGACTCCTTCTCCCCCGACATGGCGATGGTACACACATTTATTAGCTTCATTTACAATAAAGCCTATAGTAGTTAAAGTTCTTTTAAACTTCTCATGTCACTGCTTAGGGGCTTGTTTTAGGCCATATAAATACTTCAAAAATTTGCACACCTTTCCTTCTTGACCATTTACCACAAAGCCATCTGGCTGATCCATGTAAATTTCCTCATCCAACTCTCCATTTAGGAAAGCTATCTTAACATCCATTTGATGAACGAGAAGACCATGAGAGGCGGCCAATGAAAGTAGTACTCAAATGGTGGTCAATCTAGCAACAGGTGAATAAGTGTCAAATAAGTCTTCATCTTATTTTTTAGTGTAACCCTTGGCCACAAGCCATGCCTTGTACTTATCAATAGTACCATCAGGCCTAAGATTTTTCTTAAACACCCATTTACATCCTACAGGTTTGCACCCATAAGGACGATCAGTGATCTCCCAGGTTCCATTGGCTAAGATGGAATCCATCTCACTGTGGACGGCTTCCTTCCAGTAGTCAGCATTAGGAGATGCATAGGCTTCTGAAATAGAAGTGGAAGTATCATCCACGAGGTATACAATGAAATCATCACCAAAGGACTTTGTAGTCCTCTATCTCTTGCTCTTTTTAGGAATTTCATTATCATCCTCTTTAGGATTTTCAACATGTTCAAATGGAGTGGTAGGTTCAGAATTTGTAGCAAATTCCTGACTAGGCATCTCCTGATTTAATGAGCTAGGTATATCCTTCATAGGAAATATATCCTCAAGGAAAGTCGCATCAGTCGACTCCATAATTGTACTGACATGCATGTCAAGTACCTCGAATTTTACTATCAAGAATCTATAACCAATGCTATGCAAAGCATAACCCAAAAATACACAGTCAACGTTTTTTGGTCCAAGCTTGCGTTTCTTGGGAATTGACACATGAACTTTTGGTAAACATCCCCAACTCCTTAGGTAAGAGAGTTTTAACCTTTTCTTCTCCCATTCTTCAAATGGAGTAATTTCTTTGTTCTTCGTGGGAACTCGATTTAGGACATGACATGTAGTCAATAGAGCCCCCCACCATTCCTTAGATAGACCAGATGTATCTAACATGGCATTAACCAAATATGTTAGAGTACGGTTCTTTCTTTCAGCTACACCATTTGACTGAGGTGAATAGGGAGGCATCCTCTCATGGATTATACCATGTTCCACACGAAAGGAATAAAACTCGTTGGAAAAATACTCTCCACCATGATCAGACCTAAGCCTCTTAATCTTTCGATCAAGTTGGTTTTCTGCTCCAGCTTTATAGATTTCGAAGAAACCCAAAGCCTCATATTTTTATTTTAGAAGATACACATGACAATATCTCGTATAATCATCGATCAACATCATGAAATATTTCTTTCCACCTTTTGTCAACACACCATTCATCTCATGAAGATTAGAATGTATGAGCTCCAGTGGTGTTAAATTTCTCACTTATGTAGTCGTATGTGACTTGCGAGGTTGTTTTGCTTGCACGCAGACTTGGCACTTAGATCCCTTAACAGTTGTGAAATCAAGGACTAAATTCATTTTGGCTAGTCGCGTCATACAACCAAAATTAATATGACAAAGACGAGAATGCCAGACATTTGATTCAAAATTCATGTAAATATGATTAACAACTTTATTATAAACATCTAATAGAGATAAGCGGAACAAGCCTCCGCACTCATAACCTTTACCAACAAAGGTTCCATACTTTGAAATTACAAATTTATTGGACTCGAATATAATCTTGTAGCCGTCTCGTGATAGCTGTGAGATTCGACACATTTTTTATGGCTTTTATTAATGGTTTTCTCCTGGATTTGATCGTTTTCTGGCTTTACCTAACGCTAATACTTTGGTAGGGAAGAAAACTTGGTTTTTAATGTGTGTTTCAGGTTCTGAACGTCAACATGAGGTTTTAACAAGAGAAAGACAATATTCTGAAGAAAACAAGCAAGTCCCACTTTGGAAGCACGCGAGGGGACCTCACAGAAGCTTTAACGAGCAACTATACAGCGGGAATATTTTTCCGGTTGTATAGTTCCCACCGTATAGTTCCCGCCGCCTCTATCTTGTCAAAAGGGACAACTTTCATGAAGGGACCCAGGACGAAAACACAACACAGCAGCCACCATACCATCTAGAAGGGAGAAAGAAGAGATTCGGAGAAGAAGGGGAAGACGTTCTTCATCTCGCTCCACGATCTTTGACCTCCTAGCCAATACACCCCCATAGCCACCACTTGTACTTGAGAGAGAGGGGGGTCTCCACCTTGCAAGACTAGGGTTTGAGATTGTTTCTTCCCATCTTGAATTGTGTTGGATATTTTTCTATTCTTATTGTGGATATCCACGGTAATACAAAGACGAATTTCCTTTATTCAATTATATTGATGATCCATTCTTCTCTCATGTGAGTAATTCCCTTGGGCGTGGGAGATGTGGGGGATTGGTGAGATGTGATGTGCCCTCATATATTTTCCATTAGTTTGTGATTGATTCTAATTACTATATTATGTGTTCTTGATTATCTGTGGGATGCCTAATGCTTGTTGTCAAATTAAGGGCCCAAACAACATGATGCTTTGTTCTACACAAGATCTTGTTCGCTAGTAGATGATACGTCCATTTTGCATCACTATTCTATTGCATAATTCACTGTTATTCATTCATATATTTCGTATTGAGAGGTGATACTTATGTTATTTCATCTGTTTTTGCATGGTTGATGACTTTTGGAGCATGGATCGCTGCAGTCAGGATTCTAATGGAAAAGGTGCTGTTTGGAGGCAAAATTTGCGAAGATCAGAAAATCCTGGAAAATATACGGAAAATCCTATTTTTCCAGAAGACTAAGGATGCCAGAAGACGGAGTGGAGATGGGTCACAGGGGGCCCACACCACCTGGCCTTGGTAGCCTAGGCGGGCCAGTGGTGTGTCCACCCTGGCCCACTCCAGCCTCTCCCCTCTGGCGTATATCATCCTCCCGAAACCCTAAGACTCGGGGAGTGACCACAGAAAGATTCCGCCGCCTCTACGGGGCGGAAAACACCGAGAGAGAAAGATCTCTCCGGTAGACAGATTTCTGCCGGGGGAATTCCTTCCCGGAGAGGGGAGATCGTCGCCATCAACACCACCATCAAGCTGGACTTCATCGGGATCATCATCATCATCACCACTACCATCATCACCATCAGCACCTGTAGGGGTTCCGCGTATGAAAACAATAAAATTTTACCCTATGCCCCTGAACCCCTAAAGCTGCCAGGACCTATCTATTAGTAATACAGTACCGGGAGGGGCTTTTCGTGAACTTACCCTTGAAGATGGAAAAGCGTTGTCAACGCTCAGGAGAGTGTGGTTGATGTAGACGAGCCGAAGCCGACCTCAAGGTCGTGATGAAGTCCTTGCGCTCCTTCTGGCTCCAACGACTTGAGTGCCTCAAGTGCGACACCTCGCGGGGAGTTACACACATCCGGTGCCTGACAATGACTCCCGCTTCCCCGATCCAGCAGTAGTTGCGGAAGTAGAGCTCCCGAATCCGAATCCCGCAGCGTGACGGCGCTCCGCGGTGAAAATGTCTCTCGCTCGCGCAGTCCAGGCTTGGGAACACGGTCACGACAGAGAGAGGGGGAGAGAGAAAATATCAATTGGAGGTCCTCCCAAAAGTGGGGAGACCTTTATTGATCATTGGTGTATTTTTCTAGGCCAAATACCCCACTATATATAGGGGGAGGGGGTACTACCTCCCTCAAAGTCCCGGGGTGGGAATAAAGGAGAGGAGGGGGAGGGAGGCCGCGGCCAGCCCCTAGTGGGCCCTGCGGGAGGGCTAGGCCCAGTCGGCCACCCCCTTGGTCCCTCTTCCCTCTCTCCTTTCCCCTAATGGGCCCTCTCCCTCCGGAATTGGCCCATTAAGCCTTTTTAACCTTTAATTGATTTTCTCTTTATTAAATAATTATGAATAAATGATTAAATCAATATTTAACATTCATTCACATATTATTCAACCTCCATGGCTATGGAACACCTTCCACCTCCACTCCGGACATCCTCCAGACTTACCGAAACCCTTCCGGTTTTCTCCCTTCTCTTCTTCGGTGATTTTACCGATCCTATAAACACTCTCTAAGCATCATCAAGCCCTTAAGCGTGATACCCCACGGTTCGGGAACACTCCAGACATGATCGGGACACTCCCGCACCAATGATCGACAGAGGGACCTGGATGGCCATGTGACCCCTGTGCGTTCCACGAAGATCTTTCGTCGTTTGAACCGAGACAGTCGTGTCTTATTCCCTTTCTCTCTCGATACTTGCATTGCCCGAGATCTGATCAATGACATCACCATGTCTTGTTCAATCTTGTTACCGAACAATGCTACTTGACTCGTTCCGACAAGTGATATCCCCGTGATCAAATCACACGCTGCGCAGCTTATTGGATATAACTTCTCCGAGTGGGCCCTTGAGTATCTTCCCGTCACATGGATGGACAAATCCTGCTCTTGACTTATATTGCCTCTATGGTTTCCTCTGAATACCTGAACACACCTTTATAACCACCGTTTTACCAGATGGCGTTTGATGCCATCTAAGCACTCTCGGGAGACAGTGATTGATATAGCCTCACGGTCTAAGGAATAGTCTACGAGGGTCCTATTCTAATCATCGTAACTTGAAATTCGTGACATGATCGAATCACGATGTTTAGGTTGGGTATTGGTTCATCATCTCATTCTCAGAATGAGATGACCTCATTTCCAACTGGCATAAATGCCACATGATCAGGAAACATGATCATTTGTTGACCAATGAACCAGTGACCAGAGTTTCACTGGGAACCCCTGGTTTGTTTGTATATCACACGTGTATTGATGTTTCCACTCAATATAGTTATAGCATGATATAAAACTTAATCATAACCTATATGAAATATGATAATAGTCCTTACTACTATTTGTCTCTAGGGCATATTTCCAACAGTCTCCCACTTGCACTAGAGTACAAATACACTAGCTGCATTTGTTCTTAATCATTGGCACCATATACCCGGTACCCTGAACATGCTTGCTCATGGAAGAGGTTGAGTCTTGGGTCTGTACTTTACAGTCCCAAATCCTTTGCAACTTACTAATGTCTCTTTGATTGACATTAATACTTTATCATCACATGATAGCATCTGTGTGAATGCATCGTCACTATGGCAGCAGAACGAGGCCTGATTCCAGGAGCCTACAATGACGTTAGATCAACCTCGAGGGCTTTCTCATGGGCATTGTGCCCTGGGACACATCATTCTACGTTAAAAGCGAATTAGCCCTGCCATAACATTATACAACACTTTAGAGGGTACCCTTATCTATTATTATAAATGTATTCATCGAAACACTAGTGCACTCTGTGCAACTTTCGATGTTTTTGTTCACCTCGCTTCCTACTTGACTTTGATTGGTATCTACAGGAGTTTCCAACATATTCCCTTATAGCATAACTCTTTATGTTTTAAGATATGTCATCCTTTATGGATTTGGAAAACATGTCTACAGTTCTCTATTCAGACACTGCGGACAAACTTAGCTTAACGTTCTATGATTTGAACTTAATCACTTTCAAACATTCCATATTTGGATCACATATTATGCTAAGTTATTGATGACCCACAAGTATAGGGGGTGTATCGCAGTATTTTCGAGGGAAGTGAAACCCAATTTATTGATTCGACACAAGGGGAGCCAAAGAATATTGACCAGCCTTAACAACTGAGTTGTCAATTCAGCTGTACCTGGAAACAATCTTGCTCATAGCAGTTTATCAGTAGCAACAGTTTTGTAGTAGGAATAGTAAAGTAACAACAGTAGTAAAGCAAAGACAGTAGTAACAAAAGCAGTAACAGTGGGATTCGAGTGCGGTAGGCATAGGGATGGATGAACGGGCGTTGCATGGACAAGACAATTCACATAGCAATCAGAACATAGGGCAATTGCAGATAAATAAGATAAAGCATCCAAGTACTAGACAATCCTAGGCATGTGTTCCATATATAGTCATACGTGCTCGCAATGAGAACTTGCACAACATCTTTTGTCCTGTTAGCCTGTTTGCAGCGGGGCCTCTAGGGAACTACTAGCAATTAAGGTGCTCCTTTTAATAGAGCACCGGAGCAAAGCATTAACACTCCGTGAACACATGTGATCCTCACATCAAAGCCATTCCCTCCGGTTATCTTGATTTCTGTCACTTCGGGGCCATTGGTTCCGGACAATAACGTGTGTATACAACTTGTAGATAAGACCATAAACAATACTATCATAATGAATCAATAACATGTTCAGATCTGAAATCATGGCACTCGGGCCCTAGTGACAAGCATTAAGCACAACAAGTTGCAACAAAGTCATAAAGCACTAATAAAAGATACTAGGCACCATGCCCTAACAATCTGATGCCATTACATCAACGATCTCATCCAATCCCTACCATCCCCATAGCCTACAGCGGGGGATTACTCACTCATAGATGGGGGAAACATGGATGGTCGATGGAGAAGCGATGGTGATGATGATGGCGATGATCTCCTCCAATTCCCCGTCCTAGCAGGGTGCCAGAATGGAGTTTCTAGTGTTGTTTCATGGAATCTGGTGGTGGCGGCGGAGCAGAACTCCTTCTGGAAAAATGTTGAACCCCCTGAAGTTTTTAGGTCAGAAGGCTTCTTATAGGTGAAGAGGGAGACCGAGGGGGTGCCTGGGGCCACCACACCATGCCCTAGCGTAGCCAGGCCTAGCCCGCACCTAGGGGTGGTGTGGCCAGCCCCTGGCCCTCCTCCGTCTCGTATTCTGGCTCCTGGAGTCTTCTGGAAAAATAGACACTTTGGCTTTTGTCCTGTCCAATTCCGAGAATATTCATTTTTTGACTTTCCTGGAACCAAAACATGAAACAGAAATTTGGCACTATGGCTCTTGTTAATAGGTTAGTCCAAGAAATCATATGAAAAGTACTCCAAAGTGTGGACAAAACACAAGAAAGTGGATAAAACCAAGCATGGAGCATCAAAAATTATAGATACATTAGCAATGTATCAGTTATCATCATGGTTTACTAAGATAGAACCTATGTCTCAACATAGTGGATGACGATCATCCTTTTTCTTTCTTTCAACCATTGATGTTTAAACTTAATGTTATTCCTAATTTGAGTTATCAAGGATCAGTTCCTTAATTAACTTCTATTCTGAAACGCTTTTCAGAATCCCTTAAGGAATACTCCATAATATCATAATACAGTTTATTTTCAACTTCTACATCTTATAAATCATTATTTATAAGTATTTGCGCCTTTCATTCTTAACATACTTAAGAATTACTCCTATAAGCTCCCACTCAAAATATGTTCCTACATATTTGAATTTGAGACTTATATTGCTCCCACTTAAAAATATGTCAATCACATATTGTTTCAGGAAGTCTTTCATAGCTCCCACACAATTTTATGCAAATTGCATATCCACTCACTGTTTTGAATAACTTCAAAATCCTTTGATCAAATATCAAATTTGGAGATTTACTATGAGATACTAGTACTTTACTAGTTTTAAATCCATGATACATTGCAAATGTATCTATAATTTTTTATGTTCCATGCTTGGTTTTATCCACTTTCTTGTGTTTTGTTCCAACTTTGGAGTACTTTTCATATGATTTCTTGGACTAACCTATTAACAAGAGCCACAGTGCCAGCTGCCTGTTTTCTGCTGTTTTTGGTTCCAAGAAAGTTAGAAAATGAATATTCTCGGAATTGGACGGGACAAAAGCTAAAGTGCCTATTTTCTGAAAGGGATCAAGTGCCAGAATACGAGACGAAGAAGGGCTGGGGGCCGGCCACACCACCTGGCGGCCAGGCCCGGGCCCAGCTAGGGGTGGTCGGCCGACCCCCACACCCTCGGCCTCTCATACGCCTATAAGTTGCCCTCGGACGAAAACCCTAAGTAGATCAAAATCCATGAAAGAGTCATGCAGCATGCGTCATCTCCATCCCTAGATCGGGAGGATCTGAAGCTCTTCCGGCACCTGCGGAGAGGAATTCACCTTGGAGGCCTTCTTCATCACCATGCAAGCCTCCGGTGTGATGCGTGAGTAGTTCATCCTTGGACTACGGATCCATGTAGTAGCTAGATGGCTGGTTTCTCCTCCTTTGTGCTTTCATGTTTAGATCTTGTGAGCTCTATTCATGATCAAGATCATCTATTTGTAATTCATACGTGTTGTGTTTGCGGGGATCCGATGGATATTGAGATGCTATTTCAGATTGATTATTGATTCTATCATGTCTTTGTTATTTGAGATCTTGCATGCTTTCCGTTGTTAGTAGCTATCTTGGCCAAGTAGATGCTAGCAACTCCAAGAGTTAGTATTTATGCTCGATAGTGGGTTCATGCCTCTGGTAATCTAGGGAAGTGACAGAAATCTCTAAGGTACTAGATGTGCTGTTGCTACAAGGGAGAAAACAACAATCCTTTGTTCATAGAACAATCATATTGTTTACTTTACACGCAGTTCGTAAAGCAATAATATGTTGCTTGCAACTTAATACTGGAGGGGGTTCGGATGATAACCTGAAGGTGGATTATTAGTCATAGATGCAGTTGGATGGCGGTCTATGTATTATGTTGTAATGCCCAATCAAGTTTCAAAGGAGTCAAGATGATTAGTATATGCATGTATTGCTTTCTCGGTGTTTGTCAATTGCCCCGGTGTAATTTGTTCACCCAGCATGTTATCTATCTAAGGAGAGCCACCTCTAGTGAACTATGGATCCCGGTCCTTTTTCTTTACATACAATCTACAATCTTTTACTGCTTTGTGTTTACTTTCTGCAAACTTTTACTTATTTCTATTCGATACGTTTAATCCTTTGTTTTCCGCAAAACATGGTGAGATTAACAACCTCATCGCAAGTTGGGGACAAAGTTCTGTGGTTATGTTGTGCAGGTCTCCACGTTGCTACTAGCACCGGTAGTGCGCCCTACCAAAGCTCAGCTAGTAACACCTTTGGGGTGTTTCCTTGCTCCTACTGGTTCGATTAAACCTTGGTTTCATAACTGAGGGAAAACTTGCTGCTGTGCTCATCATACCTTCCTCTTGGGGTTCCCAACGAGCTCTACGTCGATCGTTGAGTGCATCAATCCACTAGACATTTTAGCATGCACGAATCAAATTCATTTGAATTCATCCAATATTTGACAAATTTGTGCTTTTGTCATTGACCCCCTTTTTCCTACTATGGCTTTGCAGTCATTTGGGAAAATTCCAAGTAACTCCTTTTACTTGTGAAATTCAGCAATGAATTGCTTTCTAATCTCAAGGGAATTTTGCTTTTAGGATTTCTCATAATTCTAGTTTACCATTATTTCCTTTGTAGTTCGTAGGTATGTCACATTCCAATAATCATGACAAATGATTCACAAATGTTTCCATACAAGATATGGATTTACATTTTGAATTCTACTTCATGTAGTGAAAAAACAATAGTGGAGGGAAAAACACAATAATCAAAATCATTGATTCTTTTCTTCCGTGCAGAGAATCGTTTAGGACTGCTGTCCGTTGCGCTTCTCAACACTCTGATGCAGGGTTTTGGATCCTCATCGTGTTTTACACTATCTTCCATTTGCTCCATAATCGAGAAACATCACTAAAAGTGAGCTTTCTCAAGAATGTACCAAAATCCAAGCAATACAAATTTTGCTTTCCTTTTAGTCTAGGCTATGGATTTCGTATTCAAAGTTTCCAATGAATACTCTACAAGGACTTATTCGCTATTGTTTTGGTTATATCGAATAACCCCAAACCTTTCACGAATTCAAATGGTTCACTACATTCTAATTGAGTGTTAACTATTTCTAAGCTAATGGTCTCTACATCTACACTACAACGATTTATTTGGTGCCTTCTATTCAACCCCCTTTGATATCTAATATCACATTGTGATGCTTTGCATTTTGACGTTTCAAAACACTTTGCATTCCACAATTTCTTTTATGCCGTTCTTATAAAGTTGAATTTCATTACTATTGATCAAATCACAGTAATTAGATTCTCTTTTATATTTATACCCTTTTATTGATGAAACACTTTGATCAAATCAAATAGTTTCATATTCATGTTTCTTTGGTAAACTACTTTACACATTCAAACAATCATATAATGATAATTACCATTTTCATTAAAACACAATACATCGAATATGTATTTACTTTTAACAATTCTTTAAACACTTTATATTCAAGTAATACACGGTGTTCAAGTTATTTTGCCGAACTTAGGCATGATTTATATGTGACAAGAAATCGAATGACTTTCACATATTATCACATAACTTTGAATTCAAACAATGGTTTCATTCATTTCATGAACATATCATTAAGTTGGGTATTTTAAACAAGGCATTTTAATGTTTTACAAACGTTCATACATTATCAATTAGTTTCAAACAACAAGGATAATTCACACATAATCAAACAAGATATGAACACGAATAGAAATCATTCATAAAAGCAGAACAACTGTTTGTTACAAACTGATATGAATAACCGTCTCACGAAGTGTGAGACACACTAAAGAAGTTCACAATCTCTTGATTACAATAATCATCCTAAAACCCAAACTAAGTGATAAATGTCGAGGGAGAGTGTCGTCGGCCATCATCATCATGCTTTCCATCAACACGCAACGTCACCTCCTCTCTAGCAAGCACCTCTCATGCAGAAGGACCTGTTTTCAGTAAAACAGAACAAGTATCAGATATACTTAACACTGCAATGTGTTTGCAAGATTATAACATTTATAAAACTGTATATCAAATATATACCTTTGTCGTTGATGACCTGAGCGACATTGGGTTCATCTACCACATTTCTGAAATGTGATATGAACTCGAGGAAATCCAGTGTTTCTGTGTCGCCTCTCATAATGCAGATCCTGACTTGTGCTTGGAAGCTTGGAGGAAGCGACCGTAGCACAACTCCCATCGCAAATGAGCTTGAGAACCAGTTGTCCAGGTAGTATGCCAGACTCATGTACGCATCGTAGAGGCGTAATAAGTGCTCATCAAGTGAGGAGCCCTCCTCCATCTTTATGGAGAGGAAGTCCCCCATCAGCTCATATTCCCACATGCGCACTTGTTCCACGAAATGTGCTCTCAGATGTGCCATGACCATCCGGGGCTTCAGACTCCCCACCATTGGCCATAGCCCATCCTCCATTCCGAGGCGCATGGTCACTGATATGAATGTGGCCATCACACGGCGATTTATAACGCAGATCCCATGCTCTGGGTCTCATGAGAATAGGGTGGCTCCAGATACATCTCGCAGGTCATGTAGTCAGCTACATTATTCTCCCCAAGGAGATCAAACATGCGTATGACCCATGCAGAAAAGTTGGATCCATCTAACTTGAGATTTTCTCCTTTTAACCAATCGTCGATAGGAAAGGTAATCTCGGGAAGAACCATTTTCTACATTTATAATTTGCAAAAGGAATTTAGACTAAGTTTATAATTAAATGAGTTAATAATAACTCCACTCAGAAACACCTATCCCCAGTGAGAGTTCCTAGTGATAACACGACCCCTATCAGCCACATCTCCCCCGATCGTCATGGCCATTAATGTGGGTTCAAGGGTGGACGCTAAACGTCGGTCACATCATTCATGCGACTTGTGCTCGATCTTTCGACCATCCATGTTCCGAGGCCACACTTCTCTAGCGTGCTAGGCTCACCAACTCAACCTTAGTGTATTCGTTGTGCAACATGGCTTACACCCACTTTATGCGAACGTAGATATGTATGACACCCAGGCATGTAACCCTGGATCGCCTCATATCGAAGAACTTTCTTGGTGGTGCACACTAAGGGGGAACACAATCGTTGGTAATTTTAACAGGGATCATCTTATTAGGCTACCATCGAGTATCTAATACTAGCACACAGTAAGACATACAAACAATAACATTGAATGTAAATGCTATGTGATATGGTCCTTCATGTCGTGATCTCCATCTGCCGTCACCGGGTTCCGGCGCCATAGACTCCAGGGTACCTGTGTCTTCCCGGCGTGGTAGTCCGTCACCTTCGTGACTATCTACTACTACGTAACAAAAGGTAATCACTTTACCTTTGCCACAACCATATCACAAAGCAACGCCCCCTGCAAAACAAAGTTAGACGCCTCTACTTTATCTTTGCATGTTTTACGTGGCTGAATGGGCTTTCGCACAAGAACCGTTCTTACCTACGAACTTTCACCACAATGTTGATCAAGTAGTTGTCTCTACTACACCCCTTTCGGGACCCTCCATTGCAAATGGCATACCAACTAATGCGAGAGAGATAGACACCCCCCTAAGCCACTTTATACGGTACAAGCCGTATGTCAAGCGTGGACCAGTCTCGCGAGAATGAACGCGTAAAGTTGGTTGGGGGCGCTTCATCAAGCATTACTGCGGTATACACAAGTACACGTGGGAGGGTAACAACTAAAAGATCAATGCACACACGCTACATCTCGTGTGTTCTACCCGTACTAGCATTACTACGCATAGATCTAGCTCTGATACCACTGTAGGGGTTCCGCATATGAAAACAATAAAATTTTACCCTACGCCCCTGAACCCCTGAAGCTGCCATGACCTATCTATTAGTAATACAGTAACGGGAGGGGCTTTTCGCAAACTTACCCTTGAAGACCGAAAAGCGTTGTCAACGCTCAAGAGAGCGTGGTTGATGTAGACGAGCCGAAGTCGACCTCAAGGTCGTGATGAGGTCCTTGCGCTCCTTCTGGCTCCAACGACTTGAGTGCCTCAAGTGCGACACCTCGCGGGGAGTTACACATGTCCGGTGCCTGACGATGACTCCCGCTTCCCCGATCCAGCAACAGTTGCAGTAGTAGAGCTCCCGGATCCGAATCCCACAGCACGACGGCACTCCGCGGTGAAGATGTCTCTCGCTCGCGCAGTCTAGACTTGGGACCACGGTCAAGAGAAAGAGGGGGAGAGAGAAAATATCAATTGGAGGTCCTCCCAAAAGTGGGGAGACCTTTATTGATTATTGGTTTATTTTTCTAGGCCAAATACCCCACTATATATAGGGGGAGGGGAGGTACTACCCCCCTCAAAGTCCCGGGGTGGGACTAAAGGAGAGGAGGGGGAGGGGAGGCCACCAGCCAGCCCCTAGTGGTCCCCGCGGGGGGGCTAGGCCCAGCCGGCCACCCCCTTGGTCCCTCTTCCCTCTCTCCTTTCCCCTAATGGGCCCTCTCCCTCCGGAAGTGGCCCATTAAGCCTTCTTAACCTTTAATTGATTTTCTATTTATTAAATAATTATGAATAAATGATTAAATCAATATTTAACATTCATTCACATATTATTCAACCTCCGTGGCTATGGAACACCTTCCACCTCCACTCTGGACATCCTCCGGACTTACCGAAACCCTTCCGGTTTTCTCCCTTCTCTTCTTCGGTGATTTTACCGATCCTATAAACACTCTCTAAGCATCATCAAGCCCTTAAGCGTGATACCCCATGGTTCGGGAACACTCCAGACATGGTCGGGACACTCCCGCACCAATGATCGACAGAGGGACCTGGATGGCCATGTGACCCCTGTGCGTTCCACGAAGATCTTTCGTCGTTTGAACCGGGACAGTCGTGTCTTATTCCCTTTCTCTCTCGATACTTGCATTGCCCGAGATCTGATCAATGACATCACCATGTCGTGTTCAATCTCGTTACCGAACAACGCTACTTGACTCGTTCCGACAAGTGATATCCTCGTGATCAAATCACACGCTGCGCAGCTTATTGGATATAACTTCTCCGAGTGGGCCCTTGAGTATCTTCCCGTCACATGGACGGACAAATCCCGCTCTTGACTTATATTGCCTCTACGGTTTCCTCCGAATACCTGAACACACCTTTATAACCACCGTTTTACCAGATGGCATTTGATGCTATCTAAGCACTCTCAGGAGATAGTGATTGATATAGCCTCACGGTCTAAGGAATAGTCTACGAGGGTCCTATTCTAATCATCGTAACTTGAAATTCGTGACATGATCGAATCACGATGTTTAGGTTGGGTATTGGTTCATCATCTCATTCTCAGAATGAGATGACCTCATTTCCAACTGGCATAAATGCCACATGATCAGGAAACATGATCATCTGTTGACCAATGAACCAGTGACCAGAGTTTCACTAGGAACCCCTGGTTTGTTTGTATATCACACGTGTATTGATGTTTCCACTCAATACAGTTATAGCATGTTATAAAACTTAATCATAAACTATATGAAATATGATAATAGTCCTTACTACTATTTGTCTCTAGGGCATATTTCCAACAGCACCCTCATCACCATCTCCATATTGCTGTAACAATTGTGTTGAATCTTGCATAGTTCATAGGGGAAACTTTCCCGGTGTTGATTACTCTTTGTAGTTGATGCTATTGACTGAACCGTTGAATTATTGTTTATGTTCCGATTGTTATACATCATTATTCCATCTCTGATCATGATCCATATGATGTCTTGTGAGTAGTTCGTTTTGTTCTTGAGGACATGGGAGAAGTCATGTTAGTAGTGGAGTTGTGTTGAGAAAGATTCAATAGTTTGTTATTTAAGTTGTGGTGTACTTCTTCTAGTGGTGTCATGTGAACATCGACTTCATGACACTTCACCTATATGGGCCTAGGGGAATGCATTGTGTATTTGGCCACTAATCGTAGGGGTTGCCGGAGTGACAGAAACCCAAACCCCCGTTAGGAAACCGTTGCACAAGGGACGTAAGGGTCTTAGAGTTTAAAGCTGTGGTTAGGTTTCTACCTTAATTACTTTCTTGTACTCACGGATGTTTGCAAGGGGTATAATCACAAGTATGTATTAGTCCTAGGAAGGTCGGTACATTAGCACAGGTTCACCCACACAACACTTAGCAAGCTAAAGAAGATTAATCAACTATATGAAGCGAAAGCACTTGACAATCTTCCCATGTGTCTTCGGGAATGTTTGGTCATCTTAAGTAATACAACCGGCTTGTCCTTTGCTGTATAAAGGATTGGGCCACTTGCTGCATTCATTCCTACTATCTTTTATTTACTCGTACTTTGTTTACTTGCTTTATCATAAACCCCTAAAAATTTGTTTGCTAAGTATTTTCAGAGAATTCCTGATCCATACCACTAGCCAGCACCTTCTGCTCCTTGTTGGGTTCGACACTCTTACTTATCGAAAATACTGCGATACACCCTCTATACTTGTGGGTCATCAGTAGACTGACGACCCCTGGGTGACACGGGGATATCAATGGAAAGCTAGTAGACTCAAGGATAACGAGGAACCATTGTGCTTATTGCATTAGTCCGATCCAAGGAGCTTAATCGCTAAGCAACCTGAAGGATCTTAATCGTCTAGTGTCTGACCATGGTTTTGGTAGCAGGCTAGTAGGACTATTGAAGTCGGGATGAAATCTACCAAGAGGAGTTCCGGCTAATTATGCGTTGCTCGCCTACACATATATTTATAAGATTATAATTGTTACATTTATCATTCGTCCACCTAGCACATTCACTATCACCATGAACTGAATCTCCCCACGCCTTCTTTAGTCATCTACAGGAAACAACAAACAACCAAGTTGATCTTTACTTTTATGCTTTATATTTCTGAAGTTTACATTTTAGTTCTATTTAAATACATCTCACTCAATCAAAATCCCATTCATATTCCAACACTTGCAGTTGATTCACTCGAAGACCTGTGACAACTTCGGGTGTAATAGAGACTTCACCATAAATATTTACCTTTGGGCTCCCTATGGGATCAATATCTATACTTTGAAACTAGCTACAAACAATATGTGCTCTTGCAGATATCAAGCTATTTTCTGGCGTTGTTACCGGGGAGCTAAGCGCTAAGTGTTTGTCTTTTGACATTTCAGGTCTTGCTACTACAAAATGTTCTCCTTATGAGACAAAGGGTCTACACGCTCTGGTAGGACCTACCTACCGGATTATATTGAGCGCGTGCCTACTCAGAGGCACGAAGAAATTATTGAAAAACTTTTAAGATCAAATAAAGTTGAAGTTGAAAACCTGAGTGACATTATGGAAATCATGTATATTTACATGACAACTCCTATGAAACCTGAGAAAACTTTCAGGGAATATAGTGCTCCAAGTTCTGAATTTCTTAAACAACCAATAGAGTTCCCTAATCTTGGAGTTAGAGAATATCGATATGATGGTGGAATTATTAAAATTTTGCAGGAGAAAGCTTTCAGTGGAAGGGAAGATGAAGACACAGGAAGACATATTAGAGAGTTCGATGATGTGATAACATCGCTTGGACCAAAAGGTTTGCCAATGGACTTCTCTTGTCTTAAATTGTTTTGATGGTCTCTTAAAGGTAAAGCTCTAGACTAGTTATATTCTCTCCCTCGTCATTACATTAAATGTTGGGAAAACTGCATTACTAAATTCATAAACAAGTTTATTACTTTTAAAAAGGTAACTGAACTAAGAAAGAACATAGGCAACTTTAGTCAGAACGTGGGAGAAAACTACCCATAAGCCTGGAAAAGATTCTTTGGAATGATCAATAGTATTCCTAATCATGGATATTCTGAACTAACAATTTGCCATTTATTCTACCATGGTCTCAATACTCAATGTAGAGAGTTGCTTGACTTCTCAGCAAGAGGATCAATAAATACTTTAACTATTAAAGAATGTTTGGAATTAATGTCTACTAGGGCTAAGAATGTTTCTTTATAATCCTGATTTTGGCACTAAGCTGGAAAAAAGGGATACTTCGGATAACTCCTGATATTATGCCTGAGGTATGCAAAACTATGAAAGAAAAAGGTATACCTTCTGAACTTGTAAAGGAAAACAAAGTAGATTTGTTACAAGTTTTAACTGAAGAAGATGAAACTAGAAAATTTTGTCAAGAATTAAAACATCGACAAGTAAAATCTCATAATAACTTGCATAAGCATTTCCAAAAATACAAAAGGATTTTGGCAGAACTCACAGAAAATTATGATGAGATTGGCCAAGAAATAAAATTATTTCACAAGTATCTTAGTATGATTGAAACTCAGTGTGAACAAATATCAGCTGGTTATCAAATTTTTCTTCGTGAAGATAAAGATATTCCTGTTTCTTCTAATGTTGTCACAAGAAGGGGTGCAGTTGTTACAGGACCCTTAGGACCACCGGAATACGAAGCTGAAAAAGAGCAAAAGGAAAATGCCTTGCTCGAAGCAAGCCAAGAAGATGATACATTGGTAGTTCCTCAAGATAAAACTGAGACACAACATCAAACCAAGGAGGACCAAAATGATACACAAGATGACCATTATGACTCTGATGCAGAGACGGTTGATCCAAGAGAAGATAAAGAGATAAGCAAGGAAGATGAAGTTGTTGTAGTAGAAAATAAGAAAAGTAATAAGCAACAACAAAAGAAAGCAACGAAAGAGTCTGACCCCCCACAAAAGGTAAAAGACAAGAGTAAGTCAGGTGAGAAAAAGCTTCCTTATCCAGATCAAAAAGAGAGAGAACCGGATCAGGTAATTTATAATTCTTTCACAAAAGCACTTAGTGATCTTCGTCTAGAAATCCCATTTGTGGATGCAATCAAAGTTCCTACTTATGGTAAATTCCTCTGCGATATTCTTAGTAGAAAGAAACAAATAACTGAAACTGTTGCTATGGTAACTAGCTATCCTGCTAATGGGAAGCTATTGTCTAAGTTTGGAGATCCTGGAATACCAACTATTTAATGCTCAATAGGTAAAATTGATATTCACAATGCCTTGTGTGATCTAGGAGAAGGAGTTAGTGTAATGCCATACTCCCTCTATAAAAGGTTAGGATTAGGGGAGTATTCTCCTACTACTATCACCTTACAGATGGCTGACAAGTCCACTAAACAACCCGTTGGTATGATCGAGGATGTTTTACTTAGAATAGATGAGCATGTTATTCCCACTGACTTTATTATTCTTGAAATGCCAGAAGATGAAAGATTATCTATAATACTTGGAAGACCTTTCCTCGGTACTACAGGTGCATCAGTAGATTATGCTGAAGGAAGGATAATCTTCAATGTTTATGATGCTGAAATCATCCGGTATTTTCCAAAGAAGCTAGAAGCAGGAGAAAGATATGTTCCACCGGCAAAACGAGTTCATGTGGTAAGTTCCTTTGATAAGGGGCAACCCAAGGTAAGAATTCGAGAAGAGAGAAGAGGTTGAGTTACTCAACCATTATTAATAAATTCTTAATGGGAGTCAACCCATCCTATCAATTAAATAGATTAGAAAATAAGAAGTTCATCGCATTCCTACCACTTTTTCACAGACATTCTTGCGGAAGCGCGCCCGTGAAGATACGACTGTGAAAAAATAGTAGAAACGTCGATTGAATGAGTAGAGAATAATAATAAGAATAAAAGTTTAAGTTTTCTATTTACAGAAGCTAAAATTTTGCTTTTAGTATGCTAATGTTGGTCGACAGTTTTTACTATCAATTTTCTGTTAAAACAAGGTATTTCGCTAAATTTTGGGATAAGAAGGTACCCTTGAAGAAATAGAACTTTTTGATGATTACTGATGGTTTAACAACCAACTATAAGGTGGGAATAAAAATTCCGGCTGTATAGTTCCGGTCATATAGATATCTTTGTCATCAACAAATTTTCCTCGAACACACAAAGAGTTCAATGACCAACTATAAAGCGGGAATAAAAATTCCAGTCGTATAGTTCCGGTCGTATAGATATCGATGCCTTCGTAAAATTTCATCCCAAAGGTAGTGAGAGTTTAACGACCAACTATACGGCGGGAACAAAAAATTCCGTCCGTATAGTTCCGGTCGTATAGATATCGATACCTTTGTAAAATTTCATCCCAAAGGTACTAAGAGTTTAACGACCAACTATACAGGGGGAATAAAAATTACGGCCGTATAGTTCCGATCGTATAGATATCGATGCTAGTTTTAGAAATTTATCTCGAGAGGCAGACAGTTTAACGACCAATTATACGACGGGATCATTGTGATCTCGTCGTATAGTTGCGTCCGTATAGCTGTTTTTTGTATAAAGAAACCCTAGTTGGCGGCATCGCCGCAACTATACAGGCGAAACGACATCACCCGCCCGTATAGTTCCGCCTGTATAGTTTGGTGCGATCACAAAATCACACCAGGGCGGCTAGATCTTCCTCCTCTCCTCATTATTTCTCTCATATTCTCTCTCCAAACCTCTCAAAATCCACCTAGAACTCTTGATTCTTGGTGGATTTTGTTCGTTTGAGTGGGGGAATCAACAGATCGGTATGTTTCTCTCCCTATCCATGCTTTATTTTCAGATTTCCATGGTTTAAACTCTCAAATTGATCTAGTGGATGAACTCAAGCTTATTTTGTTTTTCCTATTAATTTCTCACGTTAGGATTGAATTTTTCCATGTAGAATCGTTCATATATCATATAGAAATTATATGCCTAAGGTTTTATGGTGAAATTTTTCAGTGCATCACGATGAACAAAATCGGTAACCTCTTTCGTTCGAGCAAGCGCCAACGGGGTGAGGGCTCGAGATCAGGGTCTCGAGCCCCGCACAACTCCAAGTTGGACATTGTATCATCAAGGAGGGTGTTGCCCACACGATGGGTCGACCACAACTTTCTCACCGTGGCGGGGTTGAAGGAGGATTTCGACCTCATGTGCAGCAGGGCGGGGTTGGCGGTACTTGGCTTCGCAAGCCACGACACCTACGCCGAGCTTACCCATGAGTTCCATGCCTCCTTCTACGACCACCACGGGGAGAAAGGTAATTTCTACACGATAAGCTTCACCATGAACCGGTAGCACTATGACATAAGTTCTGAACAATTTTGCGATGCTTTTAGCTTCCCTCATACTAGGGAGCCCGATGTTACTAACCTCTATAGCGTCACAAGTGGAGAGACTTGGGAGGTTATTTCTGTTAATGGTGGCAGGCACTTTTATCAGAAGAAGATGTCCACCATCCAGAACCCAACCATCCGCTACTATGCTCTGTTCCTTGCTAACACACTACTAGGAAGAGGTCACACAGGCTCCATGGCCAATGCGGACATAGCAATGATCACCAAGACTCTATTCCCCACTTTACCACAAAGCCCCAGTCCTGCAGCTCTACTCATCCAGCACTTTTGCCACCAAAGCAACAAGACCAAAGGTGATATTCGTATTGGTGGATTGGTAACCCATCTTGCCATGCATTAAATATTATACTACCTGTTATGGAACCTGTTGACGGCTCCAAACTCATGGACATCAAGTATTTGACTGCTTGTGGCTTCCTTAGTGTTTACCATGCTAACCGGAGGCTCCGAGCATATCAATTCAGTTATCTTAGTGATGCACAGGGTGAGCAGGTTCAATTGCCTTGCCCCCAAGCCTTCTCAATTGTGGAGAAGAACACTTGGATCCTCACCAAGGACCAAGTGACAGAGATATTGACCGAGCTCCAGCCCGAGGAAGAGGAAGATGAAGGGCAGCAGGATGATGAGGAGTAGGAGCAAGAGGAAGAGCAAGGATACAACCCTGCTTAGGAAGGACAACAGCATCATAAAGGAGGAGCTTGGAACCCGTGGCCCAACCAGCCACAACAGGGGTACAACTAGGTCCCCTATCAGGAGTTCTAGCAGCTCAACCAGCGCGTTTGGGAGATCGACCACACTCTTTAAGAATTGAATGAAGATATGAATACTTTGACTCACAACTTCAGTCACTTTATGACCCACTTCCCCGACTACTACTAGTAGTATCCGCACCAGCCGCCAAATGATGGCAACAACTCAGCCTAGCGATAACCTAAGCTTGGGGGAGGTTTGAAAACCTCCAAACTTTGCATTCATGTTTTTATTTTTTCTTTTGATTTATTTTGTTTCTTCAAAATTTGCATGTTTATTTTTAGCTTTGCATTTCTAAACCGAAAATACAAAAAAAAACTGTAACTTTATTAGCAAGTTCATTTCTTTGTTTCTCTCGTAGATTGCTTAATTTCAGGTGACTTGGCAATAGGGAAACATAGAGGGGAATTCGACTCAAATACAAGATGAAGCAAGAAAGAAGAGGTATCACATTCCTTTCATCATCCTTTCTATAACCTTAAATTGATCCTAAAAGTATTTACTCGCTTGCACTGAAGTCACTCCCCGCTTAGCTTGTTATCCTATAAATTATATCCCTTTGCTAGTGTCTCCTTTTTAGCTTTGAAACAATGAGCAATAAACTTGGTTAAAACTACTTCCTACATTTTTACAATAAGAAAAAGCATCTAAAAGATGACTTGAGTCCATGTTTAGCTCGAAGAATTTAATTTTAGAACTACTCCATCCCATTCGAGCTAATATAAATAGACTTGATAATACCCTTGATTAAAATTGTTTGATAAAATGGATGCTTCGAAGTAGTAGAAACTATGCCACTACCTTTTCTAATAATTAACGTAATATATTGCTTTACGCGTGATATTACAACTCTGTCATGCTCCATGGAGAACTATTACTACTGGCCAATGAACGATCTAAATGTGGGAAACCACTTGATTTAGGCTATTGAGTTATGTAAACGTCTGTAGCAACAATGCTACGACGGGTAAATTTTTTAGTATCCTCATGGTTTCATGTTCCAAGTGAATTTGTAGTACTCCCTCTGGCCCATTATTTCTCAACAATTACTTATTGGAATCGTCACGAGTGCACAACACATCCCAATTAAACATGATAAAAATAGTGGCATGATTTCTCTATGAAAGACCTAAAGTTTTTGAAAGGCAAAAGAAAAGAAAGAGGTGCTTTGATTGTCTTGAAATTTTGACATGGGAGTAGATGATTTGTTCTTAAATTAAATGTTTTGATGCCAACTTGAGTACTCTTAATTGTTTAAACAAACAAGAACAAAAAGTTTTTAGCTCTCTATAAAGAGAGGCACCAAAAGAATTTGTCTCACCTTCCTAACTAAACTTTCGACACTTTCTTGGGCATATGATTTATTTGTTAACAAGATATACGTGGTTAGGAAGTGGACTCAGTGCAATCTTGTGAATACTTGTATGATCATATTTGAGATTATAGGGATTATGAAGAAAATAATTTGACACCAATTCGAACTTGTGAGCTCCTTTATTTTCAGTCTTGAATCTCCGCTATTCTTCCTTATTTCCTTATCACTCGAGGGCGAGCAATATCTAAGCTTGGGGGAGTTGATAGCTGTGAGATTCAACACATTTTTGATAGGTTTTATTGATGGTTTTCTCCCGGATTTGATCGTTTTCTGGCTTTACCTAACGCTAATACTTTGGTAGCAAATAAAACTTAATTTTTAATGTGTGTTTCAGGTTCTGAATGTCAACAGGAGGTTTTAACTAGAGAAACACAATATTTTGGAGAAAACAAGCAAGTCCCACTTTGGAAGCACGCGAGAGGACCTCACAGAAGCTTTAACGAGCAACTATACGGTGGGAATATTTTTCCGGCCGTATAGTTCCCGCCGTATAGTTGCCGCCTACGGTGACCCAGCATACCACTTCATGATGTAGTACACTATAGTTGTTGACATAACACCAATGAAACACCGTTCACTAGTATTACATCTCTCAGAGTGGTACAACAGAAACACAGCAGGTCCAAGACATGACTATAGATTACAACTCGACTCTTTACAAAAGATCCACAGAACACTCTAGGTTAAAGAGAGAGAAACAACTTCTTACAAAGAAGAACCAGAAATAATAACTCAGAACTATCTAGTAACTAAGACTAGTATCTAAACTATTTGGCTTGCCATTGCTGCTATTGCAATGCTCTACAGAAATAGGTTTTATGGCTAGAGAATCTACTCCTATCTAAACCGATACTTTATATTCACTTCAGCTGATGTATATGTTGACTTCATTGACTTTATTGAAGAACTTGAGTTGTCGATGAAGGTTTCTTGAGCAGAAATTGATGTTGACGTCGTCTTCAACGGCTTAGAATCTAGCAAGGGTTAAGAAGGTACGGTTGAGTACGAGCGTACTCAGCAAGTTCACTAAAAAGGAGTGTATGATGCACTATCTCTACAACTATAGACCATAGATCGTAGGCAATGCAGGTTTCGTAAACATTTCTTCAAAGGTTGCTTTTATTCTGAAAACTATGTCCAACAACCTTCACAGGTTGACCAGAACTTCATGGAGTTCCTTTCCTACCGCGTTTGTAGCTCCTTCCCGGAACAGGGAGTAACATATCAAAATTCTTACACTCTACAGAGGTGTGTTGCTTTACCCATGAGAGACCAACCCCTTGTTGCATAACCGGGCGATTTTTCCCGTCCACAATTCCTTGATGTGGGGCCCTGTGGCGCCCCGCAATAACCACTACTAGAAAATCGCGTTATTTTTGTGCATTGCATTATCATGACCGCATGCTCATGTCATCATGCCACATTGCATTTGGGCATCGTCATGTCATCATTCATGGTTTTGTCTAAAATTATTTTCAAAAAGTCTGTTTTTGTTTTCTAAACGCCCCGTCTTTATTTCAAATTAAAACTCCGGTCTTTTCGGGATATTTTGTTTGTCTAAAAGATATTTACACAAGGCTTTTAAAAATAAAATAAAATAATAGCCTTATAAAAATAAAATAAAAATAATAAAAACGTTTTTGGTAGGGGAGGCAGCCGGCCAGGCCCAAAGGCCCAGCCAGCCGGCCTACCACACCACCAGCTAACCCTAAAACCCCCTCTCCCTCCTGCACCGCCGCCACATGTCCTCCTCCCAGCTTTTTCCCGCCCAGCCAAACTCCCCCAGCCGCCAATCCCGCCCACCTCCTGCACGCTGTCCCACCTCACCAACCCCTCCACCTCACTCCCTCCATTCCCCGGTCGCCACCTCACCCCCTGTCCCCACTCACACGCACACCCACGCCACACACGCACGCCCCACGCGCCCATCTCCCGCTCGCCCTGCCTCCAGCCTGATCCACCACCAACCTCCACCGACAGCCTGTCCCCTGGCCCCGCCTGCCGCTCCCCTGACCCACCCATCGCCATCGCCCCTGCCTCGATCCCATCGCCCAACGCGAGCCGGACGCTCCCCTCGGTCGCCACCAACTCCCGCCATCGGTTCCCACCACCGTTGGCCCTGCGCCGGCCGCGCCAGACGCCCGCCGACCCGTGCCGCGACCGCCGCCTCCCCTTCTTCCTCCGCCCGTCCCCGCCACCAGATGCGCCGCTGCCGCCCTCCGTCGGTCTCGTCCTCGATAGCGCCGCCCGACCCGCCTCTGCTCTCCACCATCGCCCCCGCGCAGCCTCCTCCGCCAGTCCGGCGACCCCCGCAACCGCGACCGTGGTGCCCCTCCCCGCGTCGGCCGCAAGCCCCGCCACCGGCCTTGGCCTCCACCGCCACCGCGTGCCCGCCGAGCCGCCCTTTTCCCTGACGAGCCGCCTCCAGCCTCCTTCCCGCGAGCGCCTGCCCGCCGCGCCGCCCCTCTCCTCTCCCCGCGACCTCCCCACGGCGGCCGTCTCCGCTCTTCCCCGACCGTCGCTGCCGCTGCAGCTCGACGCCCTCTCGAGCCGGTCCGCCACCGAGCCTGCTCCCTCTCTGCGTTGCCACCTGCGCCCTCCCCTGCAGAACCGTGTCACCGGTCGTCGCCCCTGTCCTGCATCTGACCGCGGCCCGCGACCCTGCAGGTCCTGGTCGTGCAGCGCCGTCCTCGCCTACCACCGTCTCCTTGCCCGCGTGTGTGTGCCGCACGTTCCTGCGGCCCCTGTTCTAGCCACGAGCATGAGGGGGGATACAGAGACGTTGCTCTGGAGATGTTGTGATAGATGTTTTGGTGAGGATGCCAGTTTAGTGAAGTGGTACAATATCGAAGGTGCGTGGAATGTTCAGATCCCCGAGCTCTCCGTCAGGAATTCTGGAACCACGAACCCGAAGGTCTTCTACGTGGAACATCAAGTACTCCACCGACACCCGACCCGAATCCGACTTCTTCGACGTGTACGGCAAGATCTTCCGAAGACCACGGTACCGGCCCAAGATCCGCCATCGACGCCCGAAGCGGAGACTCCAAGATCGATCGCACAAGTCCGATGGACGAGGCCTGAAGTGGAACCGAGGATTACGACAAGTTCTTCACAGAATGCCAAGATCGACAAGGAATGCCAAGTTCTTCTTCCTGAACGCCAAGATCGACCCGATACGCGGATCCGACAAGATCTTCGCGACGACAAGATCGACACCGACCAGGGTGAATCCGATGACCCTCCGACGCCAAACCAAGTCCTTCGACAACCTCCAAAGACCGATCTCATTGAACCGCTCTCCCCGCCGACCCTGTCGAACCCCGGACCCCCGGAACCCAAGATCTGCTGAACCCTAATGTGATCCTCTAACCAAGACCCCTATTTTATAAATGCCATCTATATAAATTGTTGCATATCAATTATACCTGCTTGCATACATATTTCGCGGGTCTAGGTTAAATAGTCGAATCACCTAAATTAAATATGTGGTGCATATGCGGGCTTTTCTAGTCTTATATTGGCTCCATTTAAATTGGTGTAGCAAACCGATGCCATGTCTTGTCTTGTTAATACAAACAATTAAATTGCAGGGGTCTAAATAACTTGAACCGTTTAATTATTTGTCGGGACCTCGGTTCCGCTTAATCTTGCCTAATTGCACCGCATTTGTGCCATGCCATGCATCATATCATAAGCATGCCAGATCTTCCGCCGTAGTATTAAATATTGCATCCGGTGTTTCTTCTAGTGTTCGCTTCTTCGCGGATTAGGCCGATGAGTTGATGCGAGTGTCGACAAGTTCTCCGGATATGAACCTTCGGCAGTGTTTCCTAGGCGAGCATCTCTCCCCCGTCTACCTATTTTGCATTTATAGTCTTTATTTCCTCCTGTTGATCTATTGCTATTCGTGTCGTGATGCTTTAGTTCCCGTGCACCAGTTATATCCCGTGCAGCCTCTATATTGCCTTCGACACCTCCTATTACCTGTGTTTGGTAGATAGCTGGCCTTGCGAGTCGTAGTTGCTTGCTCAGGTGCGATCTTGTGTTGTCGAGTACCACAGTTGTTGGAATGCTGGCAGATGTTTATTGGTGGAGATGATCATGACTTTAAATACAACTATTAAAATGCTAGATATAACTAATGCAGAGGCATCGGTGGGCAATAGATGTTATTTGGTTCTTCCACGCTCACTTGTGTCCCGTAGGACCCCGAGTACGTGATACCTGTTCCTTGATTTTTCGCACTATCCACATCTGGGAGGCCTTATGGACCCCCCTGAGCCAGAGCTTGATTCATTTCTATTTCTTGGGGCCACAAAGTAGTTTGGGGCTTTATTACTATCCTGTACCTATGCCATGCTTTACTGCTTTATTTAAGATTGTGCGTGGAGCACCTGTACTTTTTAGGATTGCGGAGTGTTTTCGCGGTATCGACAAGCCCAGTCACACTTTCGGGTTCCCAGTTGTTTACAGCCATTGGCGCAAACCTTGGGTCCGTCTAGGAGCCGGCCAATTTTGTTGCGGGTATCTTAATGGGGTGCCCCCCTGAAATATTTCTGAATCCTGTGATCGCTTTGTCGTGAATGCCTCGTTGGGTTTTGAGTTGGTTTTTCCGAGGTTGATCGAGTGTGTGTTGCTATTTGTGCACCCCTGCAGGGTAAAACTTTTTGAAAGCCGTGTCCGCGGTTATGGACGACTTGGAGCACAATATCTCGATCATAGACAAGCATAACTAAAGTAGTGTTATAAACTTGACTTAATATGTGACTAGTAATCAGATGCAACTATAACGGAATGGATATTAAAAATGCCAACAACTGGTGGATCTGGGTTGTTTCGTGACATGTTGTACCTGCCTAGTAAGTATTGCAACTCCAATGGAATGTGATAAAAGTGCCAACAATTTGCTGGGTTTTGGGATTCCTCCGGACAAATATATCTGACTAGTAAAGGTTCCAACTACCACAGGATGGTAATCAAAACTGCCCACTACTTATGCTTAAGGATGACTCATGCTATCAATATCTGATTAGTAAGTGCTGCAACTATAATGGAATGAATAAAATTGCCAACGGTGTGAGTTCCTTGGTCCGACTTCCTCGTTTGGTCTCGAGGGGGAAATACCAGGATGGGTTTGTTTGGTGTTAGCTTCAGGTTGGATCCGAATAGGTCTTTCTTATCCCTCTCTAATAGCCGCTAGTGATACCGAGTCTCTATAGGTTGTTTAGTGCCGCTGCGCTGCCGCTTCAGCCCACCATACCTATGTAGGCGAGAGCCGCCGAATTCTAGCCTCGCCGTGTACTAGCCTCAGTACTGACGCTCCTCTTTTTCCTTCGCCCTTTGTCGGCACCCCCTTTTGTTTTAGCAGGTTTGAGATCGACGTCGTTAGCAGGGTTACCCTTCCGGCTTGGCCTGGGCAGGGTTATGGATGCCATTGGTTATTCTTCAGGGCTCTTAGCCCCATTTGCATCTTGTCCGTACTCAGACGCTGTAACGTTTTCAAGGTGATTTGGATCTTTGTATTGTATATCTGTATTCTTGACTCGTTGAGTCGCTGTTGTATATATATATCTGTTCTGTGGGTCCCATCGAGGACTGTTGTGTAATGGTATTACTTCGTTTTCCACCCGCACGAAAGTGCCTGGTGGGCGTCCTTGAATCGTTTCTATGCGGGTTTGGCGGAAAGGGCTAAAACTTGCATAGGGCCGATTTGAGGGTGTACAAAGTGGTATTAGAGCTCAGCAGTTGCGATACCCCAGAAGTCCAGCCTGTAGGATAACCTAGCTAACGGCCGAAGTAGAGTGTCAAAACTATTTTTGCAAAATCGTTTGGATAGATCTGATTAGGTCTGATTTTACTCCTTACCACTCTGCGGTTCTCCTCTTACCTCTGCGTGTTTTGAATCTACTCTCTTATCTTTTCTTCGGGTCCAGGAATTCTCGTGGTTGGGTTTCTGTCGTACCTTCAGGGTTTCGCTCCTCTTTTGGTCACGGTGTTTCTACATCCGGTATTCATGCTATCAGAGTGATCCTTTATTTGTGATACCAGTCTTTGTTCCTTGTTTGTGCCTTCCGGTGTTTTTCGACGCGACGACATCAGCTACGCCAGATCCGATGCAGAGTCTGCATCCCTCCATGTTTCCGAACCTCGCTTGTCGAGATCTTCAGTCTGATTCCGAGAGTTGGTTGCATAATCCTCCTATTCATGTACAAAGTAATGCTCTGGGTGCACGATGGACTGATCACCATCCGACTACTCTTATCATACGCTCTTGTACATTGAATCGTTGGATCAAGCAATTTTACTCCGTCCACGGAAGCTAGAGGTGGCTTTATTTGTTGATACCTCTACCTTCGCTTTTTGTTCCCGGAGTGTTCTCTCGACGATCACGAACAAGGATCTCTTGTTAGTGGTGTCGCGGGGATCTACACGAAGCGAGAAGATTCAGATCGCCGACCTTCTTTCCGGTACCATGAGGCGGATCTCGAGGGCGAGATCCATTGTTAGTGGTGTCGAATTGTGGCGCCCCGCAAAAACCACTACTAGAAAATCGCGTTGTTTTTGTGCATTGCATTATCATGACCGCATGCTCATGTCAACATGCCACATTGCATTTGGGCATCGTCATGTCATCATTCATGGTTTTGTCTAAAATTATTTTCGAAAAGTCTGTTTTTGTTTTCTAAACGCCCTGTCTTTATTTCAAATTAAAACTTCGGTCTTTTCCGGATATTTTGTTTATCTAAAAGATATTTACACAAGGCTTTTAAAAATAAAATAAAATAATAGCCTTATAAAAATAAAATAAAAAATAATAAAAACATTTTTAGTAGGGGAGGCAGACGGCCAGGCCCAAAGGCCCAGCCAGCTGGCCTACCACCCCACCAGCTAACCCTAAAACCCCCTCTCCTTCCTGCACCGCCGCCACATGTCCTCCTCCCAGCTTTTTCCCGCCCAGCCAAACTCCCCTAGCCGCCAATCCCGCCCACCTCCTGCGCGCTGTCCCACCTCACCAACCCCTCCACCTCACTCCCTCCATTCCTCGGTCGCCACCTCACCCCCCTGTCCCCACTCACACACACACCCACGCCACACACGCACGCCCCACGCGCCCATCTCCCGCTTGCCCTGCCTCTAGCCTGATCCACCACCAACCTCCACCGACAGCCTATCCCCTGGCCCCGCCTGCCGCTCGCCTGACCCCACCCACCGCCATCGCCCCTGCCTCGATCCCATCGCCCAACGCGAGCCTGATGCTCCCCTCGGTCGCCACCAACTCCCGCCATCGGTCCCCACCACCGTCGGCCCTGCGCCGGCCGCGCTAGACGCCCGCCGACCCGTGCCGCGACCGCCGCCCTACCCTTCTTCTTTCGCCCGTCCCCGCCACCAGATGCAACGCCGCTGCCCTCCGCCAGCCTCATCCCCGATAGCGCCGCCCGTCCTCGCCTCTGCTCTCCACCACCGCCTTGCCTCCTCCGCCACCGGTCCATTGTGACCCGTGGCCAGTGCCCTCCTGTGTTGGCCGCAAGCCCCGCCACCGGCCTCGGCCTCCACCGCCACCGCGTGCCCGCCGAGCCGCCCTTTTCCCCGACGAGCCGCCTCCGGCATCCTTCCCGCGAGTGCCTGCCCCGCCGCGCCGCCCCTCTCCTCTCCCCGCGAGATCCCCGTGGTGGCTGTCTCCACTCTTCCCCGACCGTCGCCGCCGCTGCAGCTCGGCGCCCTCTCGAGCCGGTCAGCCACCGGGCCTACTCCCTCGCTGTGTTGCCACATGCGCCCTCCCCTGCAGAACCGCGTCACCGGTCCTCGCTCCTGTCCTGCATCTGATCGCGGCCCGCGACCCTGTAGGTCCTAGCCGTGCAGCGCCGTCCTTGCCTGCCACCGTCTCCTTGCCCGCGTGTGTGTGCCGCATGTTCCTGCGGCCCCTGTTCCAGCCACGAGCGTGAGGGGAGAAACAGAGACGTTGCTCTGGAGATGTTGTGACAGATGTTTTGGTGAGGATGCCAGTTTAGTGAAGTGGTACAATATCGAAGGTGCGTGGAATGTTCAGATCCCCGAGCTCTCCGTCAGGAATTCCGGAACCACGAACCCGAAGGTCTTCTACGTGGAACATCAAGTACTCCACCGACACCCGACCCGAATCCGAGTTCTTCGACGTGTACGGCAAGATCTTTCAAAGACCACGGTACCGGCCCAAGATCCGCCATCGACGCCCGAAGCGGAGACTCCAAGATCGATCGCACAAGTCCGATGGACGAGGCCTGAAGTGGAACCGAGGATTACGACAAGTTCTTCACAGAACGCCAAGATCGACACGGAATGCCAAGTTCTTCTTCCTGAACGCCAAGATCGACCCGATACGTGGATCCGACAAGATCTTCGCGACGACAAGATCGACACCGACCAGAGTGAATCCGATGAACCTCCGACGCCAAACCAAGTCCTTCAACAACCTCCGAAGACCGATCTCGTTGAACCGCTCTCCCCGCCGACCCTGTCGAACCCCAGACCCCCGGAACCCAAGATCTGCCGAACCCAAATGTGATCCCCTAACCAAGACCCCTATTTTATAAATGCCATCTATATAAATTGTTGCATATCAATTATACCTGCTTGCATACATATTTCGCGGGTCTGGGTTAAATAGTCGAATCACCTAAATTAAATATGGAGTGCATATGCAGGCTTTTCTAGTCTTATATTGGCTACATTTAAATTGGTGTAGCGAACCGATGACATGTCTTGTCTTGTTAATACAACATTTAAATTGCAGGGGTCTAAATAACTTGAACCGTTTAATTATTTGTCGGGACCTCGGTTCCGCTTAATCTTGCCTAATTGCACCGCATCTGTGCCATGCCATGCAACATATCATAAGCATGCCAGATCTTCCGCCGTAGTATTAAATATTGCATCCAGTGTTTCTTCTAGTGTTCGCTTCTTCGTGGATTAGGCCGATGAGTTGATGCGAGTGTCGACAAGTTCTCCGGATATGAACCTTCGGCAGTGTTTCCCAGGCGAGCATCTCTCCCCCTTCTACCTATTTTGCATTTATAGTCTTTATTTCCTCCTGTTGATCTATTGCTATCCGTGTCGCGATGCTTTAGTTCCCGTGCACCAGTTATATCCCGTGCAGCCTCTATATTGCCTTCGACACCTCCTATTACCTGTGTTTGGTAGATAGCTGGCCTTGCAAGTCGTAGTTGCTTGCTCAGGTGCGATCTTGTGTTGTCGAGTACCACAATTGTTGGAATGCTGGCAGATGTTTATTGGTGGAGATGATCATGACTTTAAATACAACTATCAAAATGCTAGATATAACTAATGTAGAGGCATCGGTGGGCAATAGATGTTATTTGGTTCTTCCATGCTCACTTGTGTCTCGTAGGACCCCGAGTACTTGATACCCGTTCCTTGATTTTTCGCACTATCCACATCCGGGAGGCCTTATGGACCCCCTGAGCTAGAGCTTGATTCATTTCTATTTCTTGGGGCCACAAAATAGTTTGGGGCTTTATTACTATCCTGTACCTATGCCATGCTTTACTGCTTTATTTAAGATTGTGTGTGGAGCACCTGTACTGTTTAGGATTGCGGAGTGTTTTCACGGTATCGACAAGCCCAGTCACACTTTCGGGTTCCCAGTCGTTGCTATTTGTGCACCCCTGTAGGGTAAAATTTTCTGAAAG
Source organism: Avena insularis (assembly GCA_023614405.1). Taxonomy (NCBI): domain Eukaryota; kingdom Viridiplantae; phylum Streptophyta; class Magnoliopsida; order Poales; family Poaceae; genus Avena; species Avena insularis. Next base: position 33,313,597 of record CM042696.1, on the reverse strand, counting down.
CCGTGTCCGCGGTTATGGACGACTTGGAGCAGAGTATCTCGAACATAGACAAGCATAACTAAAGTAGTGTTATAAATTTGAATTAATATGTGACTAGTAATCAGATGCAACTATAACGGAATGGATATTAAAAATGCCAACAACTGGTGGATCTGGGTTGTTTCGTGACATGCTGTACCTGCCTAGTAAGTATTGCAACTCCAATGGAATGTGATAAAAGTGCCAACAATTTGCTGGGTTTTGGGATTCCTCGGGACAAATATATCTGACTAGTAAAGGTTCCAACTACCATAGGATGGTAATCAAAACTGCCCACTACTTATGCTTCAGGATGACTCATGCTATCAATATCTGATTAGTAAGTGTTGCAACTATAATGGAATGAATAAAATTGCCAACGGTGTGAGTTCCTTGGTCCGACTTCCTCGTTTGGTCTCAAGGGGGAAATACCAAGATGGGTTTGTTTGGTGTTAGCTTCAGGTTGGATCCGAATAGGTCTTTCTTATCCCTCTCTAATAGCCGCTAGTGATACCGAGTCTCTATAGGTTGTTTAGTGCCGCTGCGCTGCCGCTTCAGCCCACCATACCTATGTAGGTGAGATCCGCCGAATTCTAGCCCCGCCGTGTACTGGCCTCAGTGCTGACGCTCCTCTTTTTCCTTCGCCCTTTGTCGGCACCCCCTTTTGTTTTAGCAGGTTTGAGATCGACATCGTTAGCAGGGTTACCCTTTCGGCTTGGCATGGGCAGGGTTATGGACGCCATTGGTTATTCTTCAGGGCTCTTAGCCCCATTTGCATCTTGTCCGTACTCGGACGCTGTAACGTTTTCAAGGTGATTTGGATCTTTGTATTGTATATCTGTATTCCTTGACTCGTTGAGTCGCTGTTGTATATATATCTGTTCTGTGGGTCCCATCAAGGACTGTTGTGTAATGGTATTACTTCGTTTTCCACCCGCACGAAAGTGCCTGGTGGGCGTCCTTGAATCGTTTCTATACGGGCTTGGCAGAGAGGGCTAAAACTTGCATAGGGCCGATTTGAGGGTGTTACAGGCCCAGTAGGTGATCCAAGCCAATCACTGCCCTCTCCGCGATCCCATATGTCTGCACGATCCTCCTGGGATGACTACACCTCTGTTAAGCCTCCAACTAGGGCAAGCTATAACCCTGGTGAGTTCCCGAAGACTCTATGAGTTGGTGATGCCCCTAGCAAGCTCCCTAAAAGGTCCGACTATACCTCCGGTAGCCACTCATAAATAATCTAGATACCAAAATCGTGGGGCCTAAGGGTGCCCACCCATATGTTGGATCCATACCAGGAATCCCAATGTCACGATAAGGTCATCTTGCCTCCATATGAAAGGAAGAAGATATAGCTGACTTCTCTGTCCCATTCCAAATCTCATGGTTAACGCGTATTATACGACGCTAGAATCACTGGCGACATTGGTTGTTAAGTCCTAGATATTATGTTCCTTTATCACTGGAACTATATCAGTAGATTATTACCATCTGGTAAATAATCCATAATCATAGTATTATAAAAATAATGTTTTTTGACCTTTTTGGAATGCAGGTGATGACAACATTTGAGTTACAAGCATTTGATAGAAAATAATCAAAGGACATGAGCAAGTTGTGAACTTGCCTTTTGTGATTGCCAGATTATGCACTCATAGTCTTCAAGACAATAGAAGATCTAGATTCTGAAAGTAGCATCATTGGTCCGGTGATACATTGCAAATGTATCTATAATTTTTGATGTTCCATGCTTGGTTTTATCTACTTTCTTATGTTTTGTTCCGACTTTGGAGTACTTTTCATATGATTTCTTAGACTAACCTATTAACAAGATGCCACAATTGCCGTTGCTTTTCTCATTTTTGGTTCCAGGAAGTCAGAAAATGAATATTCTCGGAATTGGACGGGACAAAAGCCAAAGTTACTATTTTCCCGGAAGACTCACGGAGCCAGAAGGAGAGTCAGAGAGGGGCCATAGGGTGGCCACACCACCCCTAGGCGCGGGTCCACCTAGGCCGCACCACCAGGTGGTGTGGGCCCCTAGCCACCCACCGACCTTGCCTCTTCGCCTATAAGAAGCCTCCCGATGCGAAAACCCTAAATAATCAATCAAAAACCCACGAAAGAGTCTATAGCCGCCGTCATCTCCATCCCTAGATCGGGAGGGATCTGAAGCTCTTCCTGGCACCACGGAGAGGGAATTCACCACGAGGCCTTCTTCATCACCATGCAAGCCTCCGGTGTGATGCGTGAGTAGTTCATCCTTGGACTACGGATCCATGTAGTAGCTAGATGGCTGATTCTCCTCGTTTGTGCTTTCATGTTAGATCTTGTGAACTCCGTTCATGATCAAGATCATCTATTTGTAATCATACATGTTGTGTTTGCGGGGATCTGATGGATATTGAGATGCTATTTCAGATTGATTATTGATTCTATCATGTCTTTGTTATTTGTGATCTTGCATGCTTTCCGTTGTTAGTAGCTATCTTGGCCAAGTAGATGCTAGCAACTCCAAGAGTTAGTATTTATGCTCGATAGTGGGTTCATGCCTCTGGTAATCTAGGGAAGTGACAGAAATCTCTAAGGTACTAGATGTGCTGTTGCTACTAGGGAGAAAACAACAATCCTTTGTTCATAGAAATATTGTTTACTTTACACGCAGTTTGTAAAGCAATAATCTGTTGCTTGCAACTTAATACTAGAGGGGGTTCAGATGATAACCTGAAGGTGGATTATTAGTCATAGATGCAGTTGGATGGCGGTCTATGTATTATGTTGTAATGCCCAATCAAGTCTCAAAGGAGTCAAGATGATTAGTATATGCATGTATTTCTTTCTCGATGTTTGTCAATTGCCCCGCTGTAATTTGTTCACCCAGCATGTTATCTATCTAAGGAGAGCCACCTCTAGTGAACTATGGATCCCGGTCCTTTTTCTTTACATATAATCCACAATCTTTTACTACTTTGTGTTTACTTTCTGCAAACTTTTACTTCTTTCCATTCGATACGTTTAATCCTTTGTTTTCCGCAAAACACGGTGAGATTGACAACCTCATTGCAAGTTGGGGACAAAGTTCTGTGGTTGTGTTGTGCAGGTCTCCACGTTGCTACTAGCACCGGTAGTGCGCCCTGCCAAAGCTCAGCTAGTAACACCTTTGGGGATTCAGCTGCTGGAGTTACCTTTATGACCATCACTTTGGGTGCTGCAACAAAACTTCTGGAAAATATGATGGTTAATTATTCTGAATGGCATACTGAGAGAGCTCCACAAGGTAAGAAGGTAAATTATGTTGAGGAAACCTCCTCCTTGAGTGATAAGATTGATATAATTATGTCTATGCTTGTTAATGGGAAAGCCCATATTGATCCAAATAATGTTCCTCTAGCTTCTTTGGTTGCTCAAGAAGAGCAAGTTGATGTGAACTTCATAAGAAATAACAACTTTGGCAACAATGCTTATGGTAATAATGCTTATAGGAACAATTTTGGTAACAACAATTATAATCCATATCCTCCCAACAATGGTAATGCTTATGGAAATTCTTACAACAATAATAAGTGCTCCCTCTGAACTTGAAGTTATGCTTAAAGAGTTTATTAGTAAACAAACTGCTTTCAATAAAACTATTGAGGAAAACTCTCTAATGCTGAAAGAAATATAGCATCTTTGGCTGAAGCTCAATCTTCTTTGAATAAAATGGCTGCTAAACCTGAAACTAATGACAATCCCTTTACAGCTACCAATGCTATACAAGTAAGAATTGATGAAAATGTTAGACTTTTAGCTGAATTACATGCTAAGTGGGAAAGAGAAGATGAAATTGCTAGAAACATTAGTGTTTCTACTATCACCACCACTAGTGCTGAGGCTAGTAATAGTTCTACTACTTTAGATGATACAGTTGATTTTGATCTTGATGGTTGCAATATCTCTGAAGTTATTAAGTTCCTACAAAAGCTTGCTAAAAGTCCTAATGCTAGTGCTATGAACATGGCTTTTACAAAACACATTACTGATGCTCTCATAAAGATTAAAGAAGAAAATATGAAAAATAAAGCTTCTATTCCTATAAAACAAGAGGATGGTTGGGAACCCATCATTAATATGAAAGTGAATGACTTTGATTTCAAAGCTTTGTGTGATCTTGATAGTAGTGTTTCTATTATGCCTAGAAGGATTTATGATATGCTTGATTTGCCTCCTCTTGAAGATTGCTATTAGAATGTCCCACTTGATGATAATGTTAAAAAGAAACTCATGGGGAGTCTTAATGATGTTCTTATTATGGTTAACGATTCCTATGTCCCCGTTGATTTCTATGTTTTGGATGTTGAATACAATGCTTCTTGTCCTATTACTTTGGGAAGACCTTTTCTTAGAACTGTTGGTGCCATCATTGATATGAAAGAAGGCACCATTAAATATCAACTCCCACTCAAGAAAGGTATAGAACACTTCCCTAAAAAGAGAGAAAAGATTTCATTTGCTTCTCCTATGAAAACAAAATTTGGTCTTAATGCTTCTTCATTTGAGAATACTTGATCCTTTTTCTTGCTTCTTATGCCTAACTTAAAGGCGTTAAAGAAAAGTACTTATTGGGAGATAACCTGTTGGGGGGATAACCCCGGGTAGGGTCACTCCGGGGTATAAAGGTCGAGTTATCCGAGGTTCGGCAAGGTCAAACCGGATGCTGGCCGAGTCACCTCAAGGCAGGCCGGATCACGGAGTAACCCGGACCAGGGGGGTCGCCTAACATTGTCTCGTCCGACTCAAGGAGTAAGTCGGAGACACTTGTCTAGCTTATATGCAGGAACAGGTGTGGCTGGATCAATTGTGATCCGGATCCTCGTTTGGCTTCTAGGAGAAGGAAGGAATCTCTCTGGTCAAAAAGAAGGCCCGGTGCGTACTGGATGAGCGAGGAAAGCAAGGGCAGGACCGCCGGATCATGGCCGACAAAGGTGACGACGCTCACGTCGGCTGACGCAGGCGTCGCAGAGGCAACGTCGCTAAAGCAAGAGTGACGCGGGGGAAAATCACCCCTGTCAGGTTACTACTTTCGGAGGAGGCATATTCTTAGGAATATGCCTCCACGTATGCCCTAGGCCAGGACCGAGCCACCCCTATATAAGGAGGGGTTAGGGTTCTGGTAAGGGGGTTGGGTCTTTTTCAGAGACATAGCAAGAAAAACACTAGTGGATCTAGGGTTCTTGGGCTAGTTAGTAGGCAAGAGTAAGAGAGTTTCTTCTTCCTCCTCTTGTCAATACAGCTCGAGGAGCACTTGTAATCTTGGAGACTGAACATCAATACGAAGCTTCTGTGTAGAGAATCACTCTACTATCCCTCCCTGGATTCCCCTAGCGCATATTAGTCCCCATCTTTAGCCAATCCATGGCATCTGCCGTGACACCACCACGATAGTTGGCGCCCACCGTGGGGCTAGCAGTGCTAGCAGGGGTGAAGATCCGGACGGGAAATTTCATCGGCACCGGTGAACGCATCGTCTCCGGGCTCGTTCAGCGCTTCGGTGCGCTGGACTACGTCAGCGACAACGTTGGCTGCTTTACCGCGCCTTCACAAGAACGGCGTCTTCGTCAAGCTCGGCGCACAAGGTCTATGTTCCGTGGGCGTGTCTTGCGTTCATCCGCGTCGCGTCGTCGATGCAGGGAACCACCCTCATGTGGCTCATGGGCGCGTATCGCCGCTCCCGGACCATGCAGGTGATGATGATCGGGCCAAGCGGGCGCGAAACAGATCCAGCGCTGCACCGGATGTAACACCCAAGGCACCGAGGAAAGCTAGGGGTCCTCGCTAGAGAGGCCTGAGAACGTCTTGAGGAAGCTATGGATAGCTTGCTAACCGGTGGCAGCGATGGTAGATCCGGCTCGAGCACAAGCCGAGCTAGAGGAGACCCGGCGAAAGATCTTTGGAGGCGCAAAGAAAATAGCAATGGCTCAGCGATCGTTGAACATGACGCATGTGAGTACGCGAACGCGAACAAGGTTGATGCAGTGAGGGTAAAAGGGAGAAACCTCATAAGCGAGATGAACAGAGAAGGTGATGATGGACCAGAAGGGTCGGAAAACTATCTGTCTGTGGGGTTGCCGAAGTATAGTACCCCGGCGAAGAACCTTAGAGCAGCAGATGCCACGACGTCCGAGCTAGAGGGTCTGACGGGTGAAGCCCGCCAAAGACAGCAAGACCGGGTTAACGAGCTGGTTCGGATCGCGAACAGGCAGAGTGAGGAGTTGTTGAGAGGTAACCCGGAGAGAGTTGGAGCTTCTAAAATCGTCCATTCGGTGATGGGTAACCCGGAGAAATCCGCTGGAGCCGCATCATCGCCTCATGGTGGCCCTAGAAGAGAAGAGGTAGTAACCTCGGCCAGACGGAACAAGTAGATCGTTCCGTACGACCCAACGCGTGCGGGAAAGGAAAAAGAGATACGGAAAAACGACGATCGACGAAGTGTGAGCCGAGGTAACCATGACCAAGGCAATGCCGGTCAAGGGAATGCTGCCAACGGCAATGCCGGATAGCGAAACTCGGTAGGAGCGGGTCAACCGCAGCAGTGGAATGCACCAAGGCAAGAGCAAAGTGCCGGCCGTGGTATGCAACAGAGAGGTGCACAACGAGAACAAGACCGATACAATGATGGAGACTCAGAGATGATGAATGCAGGATACGCAAGACCGGACTACCACGTGATAGGGTCGAGGTTGGGAAGCAGAAATTTAATGCCGGATGACGCCAGGCTAAAACTTGATCGCCTGTATAGGTCGGAACAGATCGAATGTCAAGGTCCTCTAGGTCCAGCGTGCTTCGGACCCCGGATCATGAAGGAACCGCCAGTACCCAATTTCCAATTACCCAGGGGCACGAAGACGTATGACGGCAGTACAAAGCCGGAGGATTGGCTAATAAACTACGCAACTGCTATGAAAATTGCGACTGGCAACTTGAGGTGGGCTGTACGATATGTACCCCAAATATTGGAAGGTCCAGCCAGGGTTTGGCTGAATAATTTGCCACCCGGAAGCATCAATTGCTGGATAGATTTTGAAGAAATGTTCATCAGCAACTTCTCAAGTACATACCAGAGACCGAATAGACCGCAGACCCTGGCAATGTGCAAGCAGAGATCTAACGAAATAGACCGTGAATTCTTGACCCGGTGGAGTACCGTGAGAAACTCGTGTGAGGGAGTCATAGAGTCACAGGCTATAGCATGGTTCGCACAAGGATGTAGATATGGCAGCGAGTTATGGATGAAATTGCAAAGGAAAATGCCAGTCACATTGGCAGAGATGATCCGGATCGCGAATTCTTATGCTTTGGGTGATCCGACTCAACCTAGGATCACGTCGAACGAGTCAAATGAGGAGTACTATCCGAGGGACGGATCCGGGTCATCCCGGAGGAATGATTACAGGGGAAAAAGGAGAGACGATAGACCGGACCATCGATATGGTTCGCAACAAGTTGCGGCCATGAATCAAGATCAGCCCGGGGCAGGGGGCAACCAACGCCAGAGAACGGGAGGGCAATGGACTCCCCGAAATGATGGCAAGAAAACATGGACTCCGGAGCAGAAGAAGCAATGGCAAGAAAAGAAAGATCGCCCGAGATATACCTAGGAGTTAATGTTGGACCAGCCGTGCAAGTTTCACATGCCAAATCCGAACAGCCCGGCGGGTCACACGACGAGACAATGTGAGTGGATGCGCAAGATAGAACAAGGTGGTTCGGGGAATGCTCAGGCACCCCGGAATGATCAACCTCGGCAGGAGTTACCCCGGCAGCAATTGCTCTCCGGAGCAAACACGCAGCAACTGATGTTGCCTCCCCCTTCGCCGAGGTATGACAACAGTGAGAGAAGGGATGCAGTGCATCAGAGAGAAAACCAGCAACAACCGGATCAGAGGTACTCCGGAAACGAGGGAAGAAATGAATACAGGGAACATCACCAGAGCTATTGTGTGTTCACAACAGAGGAAACAGATAGGAAAAGCTTGCAGCGCCGACATATGGAGGTTAACGCGGTTATGCCTGCAGTGACGAGGTACATGTCTTGGTCGGACCAGGAAATTACCTGGAGCGTCAAAGATCATCCCAAGCTTATGCCAAATCCGGGCTCGTATGCACTAGTGTTAGATCCGACGTTCATTGGACCAAACATTAATGTGAGGTTCTCCAAGGTACTGATCAACAATGGCAGTAGCATTAACATCATGTATGCGGATACGATGCGCAAGTTGGGCATCTCGGAGAACATGCTCCAGGCTACAAGAACAACTTTTCACGGTATCGTGCCCGGCATATCCTGCGAACCCATAGGCAAAGTCCGGGTTGACGTGCTATTCGGTACGAGGGATAACTGCCGAACCGAAAATCTGGAGTTTGAGGTGGTAAACTTGGAGAGCACGTATCATGCATTACTCGGGAGACCAGCACTAAGCAAATTCATGGCAAGTTGCCACGTTGGTTATCTGAAGATGAAGTTGCCCGGGCCAAATGGAGCAATTACTATCACTGGGGATTTCCGACGTTCTATTGAGTGCGCTTCAGCCAGGTCCAACCTAGCCGAGTCACTCGTAATTGCCCAAGAGAAAAGAAAAATCCAAGAGGTGGCGGCATTAGCTCGGTCCACGCAGCAGTTTATGCCGGCGTTAAGCAACCCGCATGGAAGCGTTTCATTTCAAGCCGCGAAGGACACCAAGAATATCCCGGTGGATAACATGTTTCCGGAGCGTATCGTGACAATTGGGGCCGGGTTAACTGACAAATAGGAAAGCGAGCTCGTCAATTTCCTCCGTGAGAATCGGGATATTTTTGCTCGGTCCACACAGGACTTGCAAGGTGTTCCGAGGGAGTTGGCCGAGCACTCTTTGAATGTAAGACCCGGAGCAAGGCCGGTGAAGCAGCCTCTCCGACGCTTCGCCGAGGATAGGAGAAAGGTCATTGGTGACGAGATAGCTCGGTTGCTAGCAGCAGGATTTATCATGGAAGTGCTGTATCCGGATTGCCTCTCTAATCCGGTGCTGGTAGAAAAGAAAAAGGATGATCTGAACGTGGCAGTGGTTTGGCATATGTGTATCGATTACACGAACCTGAACAAGGCGTGTCCAAAAGATCCATTTCCACTACCGAGGATAGATCAGGTCATCGACTCTACCGCAGGATGTGAACTGTTGTCATTTATTGACGCTTATTCTGGTTTCCACCAAATACCTCTGAACCCGGATGATCAAATAAAAACTGCCTTTATTACCCCGTACGGGGCTTATTGCTATCGCACTATGCCGTTTGGTTTACGAAACACAGGAGCAACGTACCAAAGATGTATGCAAAAATGTTTGCACGATCAAATAGGTCAAAATGTACAAGTCTATGTGGATGATGTGGTTATCAAGACCAAGGAAAGCGCAACGCTCCTTGACGACATACGGCAAACATTCGCGAACTTGAGGAGATTCCGGATGAAGCTCAACCCGGAGAAATGTACCTTCGGTGTCCCGGCTGGGAAATTACTCGGATTTCTCGTCTCCAGCCGAGGTATCGAGGTTAACCCAACTAAGATCCGAGCCATCGAACGAATGGAGCTGCCGAAGTGTCTCAACGACGTCCAGAAGTTCACTGGATGCCTGGCGTCGTTGAGTCAGTTTGTATGTCGGTTAGGGGAAAAGGCACTGCCTCTCTACCAACTCATGAAAAAATCAGATAAATTCGTTTGGACGCCGCAGGCCGATGAAGCTTTTGCCCACTTGAAAAATATGTTGGCCACCGCACCAGTGTTAGCTTCTCCATTGTCGAAGGAGCCAATGTTGCTCTACATAGCCGCAACCAACCGAGTTGTAAGTGCAGTGATTGTAGTGGAACGAGATGAAGAGAGGGTAAGTCGGTGTAGAGACCAGTGTATTACTTGAGCGAGGTATTATCTGCCTCAAAACAGAACTACCCGCATTTTCAAAAGGTGGCATACGGAGTTTATATGGCGGCAAAGAAGTTAAAGCACTACTTTGAGGAGCATCAAAGTGATATGCGAAGCCCCCATATCCGAGATAATGGGTAACAAAGATGCGAATGGCAGAATTGCGAAATGGGCAATTGAGCTAGCACCATACGCGCCCCAATATGATAGAAGAGAAGCGATCAAGTCCTGTGTAGCGGACTTTTTCGTGGATTGGGCCGAGGTACAATACGAACCACCGCCACCGGATCCGAACTACTGGAGGATGCACTTTGACGGATCGAAGACCAAAACCGGATTAGGTGTCGGGGTTGTGCTTACCTCACCAAAGAAGGATCAGCTCAAGTACATATTACAGATCCATTTCGCGGCATCAAACAATGTCGCTGAGTACGAGGCTCTTGTGCATGGTCTAAAGGTGGCAAAGGAAATTGGCATACGTCAGATAATCTGCTTTGGCGACTCGGATCTAATGTCTGACAAGTGTCCGGTGTGGGGCCTCGGATCCAAACATGGCACTATGCAGATTTCATGTGCGAAAATCTCGTGTTACTTTGAGGGATGCGAGTTTCATCTTGTACCTCGCGTGGAAAACGAAGTTGCCGACATCTTTGTCGAAGCTCGGCTTTCGACAGCAATTCCACTGGGTGTTGCATTGGAGCACCTCAAAAAGCCATCTATCAGGCCGTCCCTAGGAACCGATTCAATCTATGTCCCGAAAAACGCGGAATCCGGAGCTGAGCCCATGGACATTGACATGGGAAGTAGTACGCCGAACCCGGGGATTACCTCGGCAAACCCGGGGACTACCTCGCCAGACCCGGGGACTGTTCAGCGTGATCCGGCTGAAGTTATGCCAGTGGATCGGATGGAAATTGATGAGGAGATGTTCCCTGCGCGAGCAGTACCAGCTTGGGAACTGCCTATATATCGGTTCTTGAAAGATGGAACATTACCCACTGAGAAGGTGCTAGCCAGGCAAACTCAGAGGAGAGCCAAAGCTTATACAATCATCAATTCCGAGCTGTACAAACGGAGTGTAACCAATGTCCTCCAGCGGTGTGTTGATCCGGAAGAAGGACTTGATAACCTCCGAGATATACACCAAGGAGAATGCGGGCATCACGCCTCATCCTGGGCCTTAGTGGCAAAGGCGTTCCGGCATGGATTTTACTGGCCAAGCGCCTTGGAGAAAGCAGAGGATCTGGTGAGAAAATGCAATGCTTGCCAAAGATACGCCACCAAGACACATATGCCTATGTCGGAACTCAAAACCATACCAATTACATGGCCATTTGCTGTATGGTGCTTGGATATGGTTGGCCCGTTCAAACCAGCAAAAGGGAACATGACGCACATTCTGGTCATGGTGGACAAGTTTACAAAATGGATCGAAGTGAAGCCTATAAGAAAATGTGATGGAGCTACGGCTGTGACATTTCTCAAAGACATCATCTTGAGATACGGTTATCCTCATAGTATCATAACTGATAACGGCACCAATTTTGCTGAAGGAGCATTTGCACAATTCTGTCGAGATAAGAAAATCCGACTCGACATTGCCTCGGTTGCCCACCCTGCGTCGAACGGACAAGTGGAAAGATCCAACGGATTAGTGCTATCCGGGATAAAACCCCGGCTCATTGAGCCACTGCAAAGATCAGCGGGGTGCTGGATAGAAGAACTACCAGTGGTATTGTGGAGTTTAAGAACAACTCCGAATCGATCAACAGGCTACACGCCGTTCTTTCTGGTATATGGGGCAGAAGCTGTATTACCAGCCGACATAGTGCATGATTCGCCTAGGGTCACCCAATGCACAGAGGTCGAAGTGCAAGAAGCCCGGCAAAATGATGTTGATCTGCTGGAAGAAGCGAGAAGCGCAATCGTCGGATCCACCATATATCAGCAAAATCTCCGACGCTATCATAGTCGGAAAGTGTGCCCCCGAGTCTTCCGGGAAGGCGATCTGGTGCTCCGGCTGGTGCAGCGTACCACTGACATGCATAAATTATCCCCCCCTTGGGAAGGACCATTTATCGTGAGCAAAGCATTGCACAATGACTCTTACTATCTCATAGATGCAAAGCCACAGGAAAAGAACAAGGCGGACAGGTCCGGAGAGGAATCCAAGTGACCGTGAAATTTAGCACTACTTCGCCCCTTCTACACTTAGCCAAAGAGTGTATGTACCCGAGTCATCCTCATATGTCAGTATGTATGTCGGCAATGAGCTTATCAATGGAATAGCGGAGCCTCGAGTAGTAACTCGAGGACTGCCTTAATAAATGATTGTTGTTACTTTTTATGCGTTAGTTGGAATGACTCGTTTCGCTTAACCCGGATTAGTAATGTGTGAGCACCAAAAACCCAACCCTTCGACTTGTTGCTGTCCAACAAGAATTGGCTTCATGGCGAGCAAGGGAACAAGTTTGGAATTGCGTAGCACATGAAAAACTACTAAGGAAACGATCCTATTCCAGCTAACGTTTGTTTTTTCGACTAACCCCGTATTTACTTTCAAGCTATTATGTTGAATTATTTTGAGCCAAGCCTCAAAGTTTCTCAGTATTGTTAAAACGATTCTTGAAGCTCGGGTTCGTAAGTCGTAAAACCGAATCAAGGTAGACACGGATCGAGCCGGAGAATTGGCCGAACAAGAAAATGAAACTCGGGGACTATGCCCAAGTTAATCCGGCATACAAGCATAATAGCAAAATATTATGTATTTAGCATACAATCGCACCCGGCATACCGGGGATCCGATAAATTTTCAAGTTTTTCAACTAAGGAACGGCGGGGAGGAGGAAGTTGGCGTCATCATCACTTGTCTTCAATATCTGGCAGCATCTTCTCCATCATCGCCCGACCCATCCTCCACGTTCTTCATCTGCTCCTCCTCGCCGGATTCGAGCTCGGCCCTTCAACGATCATGGTGGAGAGTATTCGATGAGGCTGTAGGCGCAAGCTGGCGCCGAGCTACCCACTCCGGATCATCGGTCCATTTGGATCCAAAGGCCAACGGGTGAGGAGGCTCGGATCGATTTTCTCGTACCATGAAAGGATATGATGGAGAAGGGTATCTGCCGCAAGACGCCCGTGATTCCCTCCAGGTCAAGTTGAGTCTCAATCTCCATCAGTTTTTCGCAAGAAGCGTGATCCTTTCGGCATCCTCGCTTGGCGAGAATGTGTTGAAGATCCAGACTTAGCGTCGAGGAGATCTTTTCCATAGTTCTTGATAGTTTCCACCCGGTGACACGCTAACCAACAAGTCCTCCATGTCTAAGGGATGCTCTCACCATCGGAGCGATGGGAGTACCCTCTCTTGGCGGAATTTGGCAATGGCGACCGGCGATGGCGATACCCTCGGAAAGTTATCTGAAAATAAGGAAAGGGAGGATGCTGAAGCAAAGGCATATGAGCTAACCCGGAAAACTAGGTCGGGCAAGGAGAAGAAACTTACGTGAGATATGGCGATGGATCCGGGTCAACTCCTTGATACAACTATTGCGTCTCTGGCGAAGTTGTTCAAGCTCGGCAAGCGCCGACCCAAGCCGGACTTCGGATTCCTTGAGCAGATCCTGGTCCTTGGAGATCTGAAGGGTAAAGCGCTCATGCTCTTCGGTGAAGTTCTGGCCAACTTTCTGGAGCTCGGTTTTGTGTTGGGCCTTCATCTTCTCCATCTCGGCCTTGAGTTTGGCTATCTCGCCGTCCTTGGTCCAGAGGAGGGTGAGCTCATCGTCCTTCTTCTTCAGCTCGGCTTGATGTCACCTTGTTCGAGAAAATGCAGCATCATATCAGCAGGCACACTATCCTCAAGCGATGCTGAAATAGTGTGTTGACCCGGCAAAGCCGAGGAGTGAATGTTTGCCGAGCCAAGAAAAAGAAAGAATGGAAAACACAGCGACGTCGGCCGAAAGGGGACATACCTCGGATTTCCTCCAAGTTTTTCCGCATAATCTTGTTTTTAGCCTCCACCCCAGCTGCAAAAAACCGAATAAGGAGGTTAGTCCGGCAGAAACAAATGAAACGGCGAGGTGTTAAGAGAGGAAATTACCCTTCTTTTCATGCTCCACGCCAAGTGCAACGTGTTTTGCGCGCAAGATCTTGTGGGTATTAAGCAGGCGCTGAAACTCGGCGCTCCGACGGTTGGTGGTTACTTGTCAAAGGCACAGGCGTGTAAAGTTAGTTCGGTGCATATTCGAAGTGTACAAGATCCGGGCCAAGCGGAACCTAACCCGGCTCTAGGTGTGTGCATATTCGAAGTGTACAAGATCCAGGCCAAGTGGAACCTAACCCGGCTCTAGGTGTGTGCATATTCGAAGTGTACAAGATCCGGGCCAAGCGGAACTTAACCCGGCTCTAGGTGTGTTCATATTCGAAGTGTACAAGATCCGGGCCAAGCGGAACCTAACCCGGCTCTAGGTGTGTGCATATTCGAAGTGTACAAGATCCGGGCCAAGCGGAACTTAACCCGGCTCTAGGTGTGTGCATATTCGAAGTGTACAAGATCCGGGCCAAGCGGAACTTAACCCGGCTCTAGGTGTGTGCATATTCAAAGTATATGAGATCCGGGCCAAGCGGAACTTAACCCGGTTCTAGGTGTGTGCATATTTGAAGTTTACATGCAGCTACGTTGATCTTCTAAGGAGCATCCGGCCGAGTAACAAGTTACTCCGCCGGAGGCTCGGGGACTAATGGTTATTATCTACAGCATGTAAAGAAGAAACGATGTACCTCCATCATACGCCCAGCGAGATTAATGGCCTTGGCGACGGTATTCATCTGAGCGGAAAATTCAGCTGGGCCGAACTTTTCCGGGAGATCGTCGTTGTAGACGAACTCCGCCTTATTCCAGTTCATGACAAACTCGATGAGGCTCGGAGGGTACCGTTCGCCAGTGGGCATGTGAGGCACCACCAAGCCCTTGGCGTGAGCTTCTTTCCTTTCAATCAGGGCAAGAGCCGGACTAGTGTGAAGAACCATCTGCTGCGGATCAGCTGGCTCGGCAGGAGGATCCGTCGCTGCTGGTGATTTCTTTGGAAGCATCGACGACAAGGTTCGTTGCCCAGCCTCGACGGAGGTGGACTTTCCTTTGGCCTGCTGGGAGGAAGTGACCACAGTGGATTTGCCCTTGGAAGCCGCTGGAGTGGGTCCTCGCCGAGCCTGAGATGACTCGGACGAGGCAGATGAACTTGGCACGGGAGCTTTGGTGGCTGGCGCTGGAGCTGCTGTTGGTTTCTTCGGAGCCGGGACAGGTGCTGGTTCGGTGGCTGGTGCTGGGGCTGCTGCTGGTGCTGGAGTTGCGGTAGACTTGGTTGTTACTGGTTGCGGCAATGCCGAAGTGCCGGACGCCGTTGCCTCGGCCGATCCGACCCCTCCCAATCCGAGGTCGTGTCCCTCTGAAGGAGGTACCGCGGAACCCGGAGCGGCCGCAGAGCCCTCCGGAATAGGGCTCAGCGGGCGTGACTCGTCGTCACGAGGAGGGGAAGGACTAGACCGAAGAGGAGAGGAGATGCTCGATCCGCTCTGAGGGACCTCCACAGGAGCCCTACAAGAGAAAATATTGTCAGGAGTGAAATTACCCCAAACCAGGGAGAAATGTGTTGCGCAGTGAAAAAAGAACTTACGCATCCGAGGTCTCGGCCTCCTTAGGTTTCCGGGCCCTCCGTGCTGGGGCTTTGCCTGCCCGTTTGGAGGCGGTCTTGTCTCCAGCCTTCTTTTGCCTTTTGGAAGGCTGAGAAGGCTAGGAAGAAGAACTCGACGCGGATCCGCGCTTCTTCTTTGACGCCACCGGAACAGGCTCGCCCGTGGCAAGTGGAGAATCCTCGTGGATGTGCCCACCGGGGTTAGCTGATGCCGGGAAGGCAAAAGAAAGAGGGACAGCCTCAACGGGTTCAATCACATCGATATCCGAGTCATCCTCATCGTCGGGCCAATCTCTAAGAGAAGAGAATTTACCGCTGGGTGGCATCGGGTGTGGGGAGGAACATCTCCTGGTCCGGCTCCTCCTCATCTGGAATTTCTCGGTCCGGGGCCCACTTAAGGGTCGGATCCGGGCCATCCTCAAGGGTTTGCTGGAGAAGAGCTGAGAAAAAAGCACAAGGAGCAAAGTCAAAAATATGATAAGAACCGACATGAAATTGATCCGAAATAAGTTTACCCCGCGAAGCTTACCGCGGGAGGGAGCCTGTCACGGCAATAATGCTCGATTCCCCACGTCCATTCGGCGGATAAATCCTTATGGGTGGTGAAAAGAGCCTTGACCCGGCGGAAGATCTCCGTATTGCTCAACTCGAACGAGGAGGTTCGGTTGGGATCGCGACTGAAGCTCATATGGCACAACTTGTGAGTGCGCAGCTGAAGGGGAGAGATTCGGTTGCGCATGAATGTGATCATGGCATCCTCGTTGCGCAATCCGAGCTTCTTCAGCTCCGCAAACCTTTTATTTACTTGGTTGGCCAGAGCCGTAGGTTTCTTGGCAACCTCCTCCCAGAAATTCCTGTCAGGGGGACCCGGAGCGTAGGGCAGCAACCGGATCAAATCTTCCGTGCCCTCGTTCCGGACGTAGAAGAAGGTCCGGGCCCATCCTTTGCAGGAGTCAAGCCCGGTGACCCGGGGAAAGATTGAATACCTCCGGGGCGAGATCGAGGCAGCTCCGAACTGAGTTAGATGCTTGTCCTCCGACTCGACGTGGATGTTGGGGACAACGTTGCGGCGGAGGCCGAAGAACCGGATCCACAGCTCCTTCGTAGGCCATAGCCTGGTGTAGCCCTCGATCGAAGAAACGAAAGCGGACAGAGAGGTGATGGCGTTCGCCGGGAGATGATGTGGTTGCAGGTGATAGGTCCGGATCTAGTCCCGGAAGAAATCACTCACTGGAAGCTCAAATCCCCGTTGGAAATGGGATAGGAAAACAATGAACTCACCCGGATTGGGTGAGGGGGCCAACTCCGAGGAGGGGAGACGAGCAGCGACGCCGACGGGAATGCATCGGGTCCGGTAGAGCCAGTCAATGTCGTCCTCGCAGACAGAGCTGCCCGCGCGCTGATCCGCCACGAGTCCTCCTCCATCTTCTGCTCAACAACGACGAGCTCCTCCTCCGTCATCTCGATTCCTCTATCCTCGCTGGAGCTGGCGGCGGCAGGGCTCTGCGGTCTAGACTAACGAGGACCCGTGGCTAAACAGAGGTGCAGCGGTGACTGTGTTGCGGAGGAATGGAGAAGGTGCGGTGGCGGCGCTGCTGCAATGGGCACTGGCGGCGGCGCGATTGCGAGGAAGAAGAAGAGGAACGGGCGAGGGGGCGCAGAGATGGAAAAGTTCTAAGGAGCGTGCCCCTCTCCTATTTAACCACCCCTAGTCATCAACGAGTGGGATCGTGCTGCGCTGGAAAACCACACGGTGTGGCCGTGTATCACCAGCATCGACCAATCAGAGAGAAGCCACACCGGGGGCCGCAGAGTAAATGTGATCCCATGACACGACGTGCAGTTGCGGTAAACGAGGAGACAGACGTGACGTAACCCCCGCATAGTAATCACTGTCATTTACTGCGGCGGTTACTGCGCAGGCCCTTAAAATAAGGCAACGTAATGATTAACCGTTATGTGGGTTGGCGTACGAGAGAAGGAAGCAAGGCCCGGATCCGAGCCACGATGGTAACCCGGCCGGCAAGTGAAAGCTTGACCTGTGCAGAGGGAAAGTAAAACCATAGGATCCGAGCCAAAGTGGTGACCCGACCGGCAAGTGAAAACTTGGAGCGTGCGAAGGAAACGTAAATCCGTATAATCCAAGACAAAAAGTTAACCCGGAAATAAACGTCCGAAGCTTAGATACGAATGAACCTGATGTGGCCTTAGCAACCAAGGCCGCTAAGGCCGCACCAGCTTCGGGGACTAATGTTGGAGGGATAACCCCGGGTAGGGTCACTCTGGGGTATAAAGGCCGAGTTATCCGAGGTTCAGCAAGGTCAAAGCGGATGCTGGCCGAGTCACCTCAAGGCAGGCCGGATCACGGAGTAACCCGGACCAGGGGGTCGCCTAACATTGTCTCGTCCGACTCAAGGAGTAAGTCGGAGACACTTGTCTAGCTTATATGCAGGAACAGGTGTGGCCGGATCAACTGTGATCCGGATCCTCGTTTGGCTTCTAGGAGAAAAAAGGAATCTCTCTGGTCAAAAAGAAGGCTCGGTGCGTACTGGATGAGCGAATAAAGCAAGGGCAGGACCGCTGGATCATGGCCGACAAAGGTGACGACGCTCACGTCGGCTGACGCAGGCGCCGCAGAGGCAACGTCGCTAAAGCAAGAGTGACGCGGGGGAAAAGCACCCCTGTCGGGTTACTACTTTGGGAGGAGGCATATTCTTAGGAATATGCCTCCACGTATGCCCTAGGCCAGGACCGAGCCACCCCTATATAAGGAGGGGTTAGGGTTCTGGTAAGGGGGTTGGGTCTTTTTCAGAGACGTAGCAAGAAAAACACTAGTGGATCTAGGGTTCTTGGGCTAGTTAGTAGGCAAGAGTAAGAGAATTTCTTCTTCCTCCTCTTGTCAATACAGTCGAGGAACACTTGTAATCTTGGATACTGAACATCAATACGAAGCTTCTGTGTAGAGAATCACTCTACTATCCCTCCCTGGATTCCCCTAGCGCATATTAGTCCACATCTTTAGCCTATCCATGGCATCTACCGTGACACCACCACGACATAACCCAAAAGTTTTAGATGAGTCTTGGAAGTTATTACCTCTGTAATAACCGATCCTTATCCTTTTTATTTGCTTTTTGTGCCAAGAGTAACCTCTAAAGAGAGGGAAGTAATGATTGGGAAAGTTGCTGTCCCGAAACAGATTTTTGTGCTTCACCGTAAAACTTCGTGAGAAAGATGTGTATGTAGGATTGAGCTGTAATTTTTTGTTCTTCTGCCCCAGGTTGTTATCTAACTTTCGTTAGTTCAACACTTTTTGATTTGAGCAACAGAAGGTCTCGAACAAATTCGTCTTTACCTGCTGGTCTGTTTTGACAGATTTCTGCCATTTTCTGCATTTGCTTTTTGTGGGTTCCTTCTTGAGTTATTTTGGGGAATTGAGATTTTTGAGAGAAGTGCTACAGTAGCTAGTGTTCTCATGGAAGTTTATTTGGTGTTAAAACTGAACCTTAAGACTTATTTATCTTAAGTGCACTAATGTTGCTAATGAGATTGTGTGAAGTTTTGTATGAAGGAAAAATTTCAGGTGTATGGAAGGAATGAGTAATGAGATGAAGGATGGACTAAAGCTCAAGCTTGGGGATGCCATGCGTGTCACCCCAAGAAATATCTAAGAAGTACAAGCGTCAAAGCTTGGGGATGCCCAAGGCATCCCCTTCTTCATCAATAAAAATCCTAGGTTTCTTCCAAACGCTTCATTTTTATTGTTTCATGCACAGTTGTGTTTTTCTTGGAGCATATTCTTTTTCATTTTCGTTTTGGTTTTTAGTTTGCTTGGTTTTCTTAGTTTTCTGAATAAATTGGTTGGACCCCCTCTTTCATACTTTGGTTTGCAAATAGTTTGGTTTGGTTTGGAAAAGAGTAGGAAAGTTCATACTTATGTGGTAAAAAGAGCTCGTTTTTGACTGTGGCCTATGCTTTGTCATGCCATGCTTGATATTGTTTTGGCTTTATGCTTAGCATTCTTTGTTGTAGCATGACTTGTTATAAACAATTGAGATTGCTTAATGTGCCTTGGATGAATCATGCATTGTTTTAGCATATTAAAGCATAGTATAGTGGTATTCTCCTTTGATGCTTTATTTGGGTTGACTTGGCACATACTCACACCATGTTATGACTATCTCAAGTCACCATACCCTTTATGATCCTTTAGTTTTCAACTTGTAATATCACTTTATGCTTTGATCAATGATGTTTTGTCGCTCTGCATGATTATGGCCATTATTGCTCTCTTAGTTTGTCGCTCCCAGTCTTTTGCTAGCCTCCACAACAAAGTATGAGTTCCACTCATGCATCCAACTCCCTAAACCAAGTTATTCCAAATAGTCCACCATACCTACCTACTAGATTATGCTATTCCAAGTATATTCATGCTTTTGTTTACCTTCCACTTGTTATGAGAAAACTAGTGATTAAAGCTCTCACGAACTTGATGGCACACTTTACTTTTTTGCCTCTAATAAACTTGAACCATTGGGTCCTTCTTTGTTACGTATATGCTTGCGCTTTATAAGTTGAAATTAGCAGAACCATGTACCATGGGGAACGCTTTCAACATTGCACTTGTACTTTGTACCCCGTTGATATCATGTTCTTTTGCTTACGGATCCCCAATTGTGAAATAAAAGTGGAACTTGTAAGATCATGGAGTTTGTATGTGTGTTAGAGAAACGCCTGGGACGCTAGCCTAAGCCATGCCTAATCATGGTGGAAACTTGCAGCATCACCATAATGAGCACTCTATGAAGCATCCTCAATAAAAACCTATGCAAATAGCAAATAAAAAGATCGCTGAGATGCTCATTGTCTGCTTGCCTTGTCATTTTGATTATGGGAAAGCTCCCGTATCATGTGCAAGGGGTACCCCGTTGGCGGTTCTTAATGATACACATATACTTATGATGACAAGAGCTTACTCGTGACTGAAGTTGAGTAGCATGAGGATTGGTCTTCGTAAGTAAGGTGCATGAGATTTCGGTTTATAACTTGTCGAGCATATCCTATTAGTTGTGTCACTTTAACCTTAATCACCTTCAAGATGCTTATGATAGGGGCAATGAGAGCTGAAAGCTATAAGTACCATAATTTTTGGAATCTCTGTTTCCTTCTATGAAGGCCTTTCTTCCACCATTATATTGAGTCTCCACCTTCTACCTTTATGCACCTACTTTGAGAGCATAGTGGCCATTCTTAGTTCTATGTGCATTGTCCCAAGACTTGTTGATTGATGCATGCCTTGATATTGTTTGTTTTAAACTATTTGTATCTAGTCACTCTTATGAACTTTGAAGGTGTCCTAAGCATTTATGTTTGCTACTCTATGAGGGACAAGCTGAATGCCACTATGCTATGTTTTCTTTATGTGAAACAAACAAACGTCTTGCAAAGCATTGTTATTCATGAATCTTTTGTTTGTGCCTTTTCATGTTGCAACATAGTTGCTTTGCCTTATTGCTAGAACTTTGTCTTTCATGTTATGATTGAAGTACTATGATCCCAGCTTTCAATGCTTTACAAATACTTTGACCAAGTTTATGATGGTGCATGTCACCTCAAAAATTATTCTTTCTTTTTATCACTTACCTACTCGAGGACGAGCAGGAGTTAAGCTTGGGGATGTTGATACATTGCAAATGTATCTATAATTTTTGATGTTCCATGCTTGGTTGTATCTACTTTCTTATGTTCAGTTCCAACTTTGGAGTACTTTTCATATGATTTCTTGGACTAACCTATTAACAAGATGCCACAGTGCCAGTTGCCTGTTTTCTGCTGTTTTTGGTTCCAGGAAGTCAGAAAATGAATATTCTCGGAATTGGACGGGACAAAAGCCAAAGTTACTATTTTCCCGGAAGACTCACGGAGCCAGAAGGAGAGTCGGAGAGGGGCCATAGGGTGGCCACACCACCCCTAGGCGCGGGTCCACCTAGGCCGCGCCACCAGGTGGTGTGGGGCCCCTAGCCGCCCACCGACCTTGCCTCTTCGCCTATAAGAAGCCTCCCGATGTGAAAACCCTAAATAATCAATCAGAAATCCACAAAAAGTTCCACAGCACCGCCGTCACCGAAGGGGAGATTCGGGGGACAAAAAGTCTCTGTTCCGGCACCCTGCCAGGACGAGGAAGTGCCCCCGGAGCCATCTCCATCGATCTCCACCACCATCTCCATCACCATTGTTGATTCCCATGATGAGGAGGGAGTAGTTCTCTCTCGAGGCTAAGGGTTCTACCGGTAGCTATGTGTTCATCTCTCTCTCTCTATGCATGACCTTATTGAGATCATGAGCTTGTAATCTATAGATCTACCTTGCTACTCAAGTGCTTTAATAGATCTCTGCTCTCCCCATGTGTGTGAAAGTGACAGCGTGCTCACCATGGTGGCACTTAGGCTAGAGATTACATATACTTGTTATGAGTTATATTTGGAGTTGAATGTCTTTATGAAATTGTGGTGTTTGTTGGAACCATCTAGTGCTCAAGGTGACAATGTGGGGTTTTCTAGATGGGAAAGGCTTACTTTGAGGTGTGTTGTTATAGCCCTACAAATGATTAGGGTGTCCAACCGGAGAGTAGTTAAGAGTAGTATCATGAAGAGAATATATTTATATGAGAGTGTTCACTAGTGAAATTATGATCCCTAGGCTTTGTTTCTAAGCACTAAAACACTGTTTGCTATTAGATCTGTTACATGTTTGCTTGCTTCCTTCTTTATTTCAGTTTGCCTCTAGTCTTTTCCACGCCTTCAAGCTATTATCTATCACCGTTACCACTTATAATTATCCATACCACTTGTATTTCACTATCTCTTCGCCGAACTAGTGCACCTATACACCTGACAAGTGTATTGGTTGTGTTGGGGACACAAGAGACTTCTTGTATCTTGGTTGCAGGGTTGCTTGAGAGGGAATACCTTTGACCACTTCCTCCCTAAGTTCGATAAACCTTGGGTGATCCACTTAAGCGAAAACTTGCTGCTGTTCTACAAACCTCTGCACTTGGAGGCTCAAGGATGCAATGATGCATAAGTAATGTAATGCAATTTGATAAACGTGAACCCCCGGAATAGTCGTATCGAATCTAGGTTTTGGAGTTTGTGATGAGTTCTTTGGAATGTGTTGCACTTTTATACCAGCTTTATACTTGTGCTTCTTATTAAGACTTGTGAGAGTGTGTGTAAAAGAATAAGTAAATACAATAAGTAATATGCTATACTAAAACATTCAAGTGGTTATGGTTTCTAGAAGATTTCGTAAGTAGGGTTGTTAATCAGTTAGAGCTTTTAAGAAGTGTTTAAGGATTACTTTGAATGTTTCTTAAAGGAATAACTTTTGAGGAAAATATTTCTTTATAATAGTAAAAACACTTGAACTTAAAGTTAATACTTTAAGGTTTCTTATTAGCTAAGATTATTAAAGAGGAAATTATTATTACACTAAGCAATCATAGGATACGTGGTGTTTTATTAAAGTTAGAGATGAATAGAATTACTTTCTTAATATAAGAGTAACACTTATCTCTATAAACATGGAAATGGTACCATGTTTAATATTTATAGACTTTCCTTAGTCTTGAAAGTGGATTCCCAAACTTGTAAAAAAATTATTACTCAAATCTTGATGATCTTATAATCGATAAAATGTTTTGGAGAGTAAAACTTACTTAATTTCAAATGGTAGTTTAATAATTACAACTTAAAATGATCAACCTTATGTTAGCTTCAATTAAACATTATTTGAACTTGTTAATACAATTTTAGACTCTAAACAATTAATGGTAAAAACAATAGTAATGTTTTATATACTTTTAATGAACTAAAATAAAAGAAAAGAGTTTAAATAAGATTTATTAAACCTTTACCTTTTATTTTACTTCAAAAGTAAGATTTGACATTTTTGATATGTAAACTTTATTTTTGTGATCATTTTGGTATATTATAAGTATTTTTGTGTTTTTTAAATAATAAGTTATGATTTTTATAAGTTTTACCATTTAATAGTTACTTAACAAATAATAAATATTAGTTAAAAATAATTGAAACAAGTTTATACACCTTTATTTTGTTTTTCTATGATTTTTGATATATTATACATATTTTTTTATGGATTTTAAATAATAAAAACCTTATTTAAGATTTATCCCAAATAGTTTATTTACTAATAGCAATTATTATATTATTTAAGTTGGAAATTAAAATGTGATAATAGCTTTATAATATAGAGTTTATTTTTCTAAGCATTTCGATATATTATATATATATTTCTGAATTATAAAATAAAAGATATAGAATTTATAAGATTTAACCTTTTATTAAATTTCTGGAAATTATATTTATTTTTAAATCTATACTATTTTACCTATTTTCTAACCCGGAATACTTTTTATACCGAGACTGTTTCTACCCCAAGTCACTAACCTGTGGGCCAGTGGCCATGCCGACAGACACGCAGATAAAGACCAAGTCAAACAGAATTGGCGGGACCAGGTGACGTGGGCGTGACGACACGATGACGTCAGCGCTGGTCGGAGCTCACTGTCGAGCACAAATCGGTCGATCTGGAGCTTGCGAGGCAAAACTAAGGGTGCTACGCGATAGAGCAGAGCAAGGCGAACCTGGGAGTGGTGTCGCCGCTCTGTTTTGGTCACTAGAGGTACTCCGGCGACCAACCGCTGCGGTGGCCGACGATGACAGACGACGTGGTGACGCTCTAGGACAAAAATAAGAGATTGAAAAGGTGCTTGAGCACCACTGGCTCACCGAGATACTAATGGGATGGTCGGCAAGGCGAGGCGAAGTCAGGTGATGCCGGAATGGACGATCATGGCGGTGATGGCCGGCGAACTCTCGAACTCGATTCCACACCACACGAAGCACGCCTGCTTATGGGGCCTATCGGAGATGAACAAGAAGACGATGACGGTTCCAGCTATGGTTATGGCTAAGAGGGAGGTGGTCAGAGATGGCCGGAACGATGAACTCCAACGAGCTAGGGTTTCGGTGTTCAACGGGAGAGAGAGAGAGAGAGAGAACTCCAGAGAGCGAGAGAGAGAGGATAAGATTGGTATGGGGAGGTAGAGGACAACCCGGCGGTCTTATCTACATCTCCCAGGGTCGTGGCGAGCATCACGGCGGTCCGATTTTGATGACAACGGCGGACGGCATCGCCGGTACGCACGCAACTGCCTGTGTGCGTGAGGATGACGACGGCGGTAGTTTTGTAGAAACCCCTGGATGTTTTTAGACTCAACCCGCGGTCCACCTCTGTCCCCACACGTCAGTCAGAGAGAGGAGACGAGACCGACTAGCGTTGGGCTGCTGTTGGGCCAGTGAGCAGTAGATAGGTCGAGATGAAATGGGCCTCAAGCCAGATTTGGTTTATTCAATATTTTTTGTGTTTTCATTTCTGTTTTAGAATACTCCTTTGAATTTAAATCTTTCTAAGGTTTCAAATATCCAATATTCATTAAGTCAACAAGGATTCTGCTTGGATTAATGGTACTAGTTGATTTAACATCATTGTTTGGTATTTTCATTCATTTTGATTAAATAAAGGATTATTTACTCTTAAGAATATGAAGAGGAATTAGAGTTTTAGAGATTTGTTTCTTATAATAAAATCTTATAGAAATGATTTGTATTTCCACTAAAAGAATGTAATGGTAGTGGTTTAAGATGAATATTTAAATGTACAAAATCTTATTCCTATTTATCTTCATAGGAGACTTATCTAAATACATTATAAATGATTAATCTTTGTGGTTCATAATATGATGATTTGGTTTTCATGGTCCTCCATATTTGGTGATTTGTATCTCAGGGTTCTCTCTGATTGGTGATTTCCTCAAATCCAATTCTACTTGATTTGTTGAGTTTGAAATTACCACAGAACAGTTTCCTAATGTGATCTTGATGGTTCTATGAAATTTGATCCTTATTAGGGTTTATGTCAATCAAATAGACAATGCTTTCTTCCATAATCACTCATTTGTTCTCTAATTATTTCCTGGAAGCTTTATTGCCCAAGAGGTATTGTTAAATGGCTACCTAGGAATAGGAAATGGTTTCACTGTCCATTTGATTCTAGGGTTTTGATTAATGAAGTAGATATGGATCTTGTCATGGCTGCATGTATAGCTAGCTAAAGGTTTCTAAAGAATTCTTACCTCAATACTTTACTAAGCTTATCTTGAGATAAGGAGTTCCTTTCCTAAATATACTCTATATATCTTTCTGATTTTATTCACAAAGATCACATCTCCTGAATAAGACAATCATCTGACTCCACCATATCCATCATCATATGATGACATGGTCATGCCACTCAAATAATACTCCAATCTTCTTACTACTAGTATATAACTACTCTCAGTTAACTACCATTGATGCACCTATCAATGTAGCTACTACTAACTCCACCTATTAACTTCCTTAACTTCATCTTGCAACTACTTCCAAGGGTTGCAAGACTACAATCCTCACTATACATAACAAAGGATATCAATCCTTTGAAATAGGTAGAGTATTACTCCCATAATACCAGTTGTCCTTGTATTAACTTGGTTAAGCTACTATGCATCCAACTACTCCTACAACTATGTTATATACTTTATTATACTCTAGCTTGACTTCTCATGATTAAGCTAGTTGATTTAGCTTACTAGAACTTGCCTAACTTGGTATATTCATAACTCTTCTTCAACACCTAATCATCTATTCTCAAGTGACTTGAGAATAATGACCACCATCCTTTGATCATACAAAGCTTGGGCTTCTAATTGTTTGATCAAGATCTATACTCAACTAAGTAGTAAACTTGTATTAGTCTCTCTATAAACTTATCTTGTTAAGCAAGCTTACTCTAAGTCTATATCCACTTGTCCTTACAATATTGTTATCTAATGTACTAATACCACTAGCTTTCTCATAGCTCCATAATTACTATCTAAACTCTTGGATTTAAACACTTCTTCTAGTTAACTTAGGAGTGAGTTAACTCCTCCAACATCAAGTGGTTTAATCTCCACTAAGGATCACATTCCTTTGATGATGGTATACTCAACCATATCTAATTCTCCCTTCAGATTAATTTACTTAAGGTATTTGGAAGGTCAGAACAATAAGTCAAAGGCTATGAGTCAATAAGTTCCAGGTCAAGAATTAATCACTCAATAGTGATGATCCATTGACACTAGGACTTGGTCAAATAGGAATGTCACCTCTTAATATCATAGTAAGAGTATATGCTGGATGGCATTGGCTTGACTTTCCTTTCTACTCTATTTATAATAAGAGTAAATGGTTAAGAACTACCATGGTACCTATAATAAGAGTAACTATGGCAAACAAGTGTTTCAAGATTTAGTTATAGAGATTCTTTACTTAAGTTATGTACTTAACTTACTATTCAAGGTTTGTGATAGATAATACCTTGATATCATCTTTAGAACACTAAATATTCATCCTTGAGTTGTGGTATGAAATACCATGTAATGATCTCTATAAGATCAAGTACTCCTAATTAAGTAGTGTGTTATAACTTAGTTTTATTACATTTGATCTACCCTTAGATAAAATTATATTACCCAAAGATAAAGTTTTAACAAAAGTCATGTTGAAACTTATCGCAGTTAACTTGATGATCTACCTCGGTTCCACCAAGTTAAGAGAAGCTTCAATCTATTTGACATATTTTATTTAGAAGCGTGAAAATTATCCGGATTTTCTATGCATGAATGCAATGCACACACCTGTGTTTAAATTATTTCTAAGCTCTAATGCTGGGATGTTACACCGCCGCCTCTGTCTTGTCAAAAGGGACAACTTCTGTGAAGGGACCGAGGACGAAAACACAACACAACAGCTGCCATACCATCCAAAAGGGACAAAGAAGAGATCCGGAGAAGAAGGGGAAGATGTTCTTCATCTTGCTCCATGATCCTCGACCTCCTAGCCAATACATCCCCATAGCCACTACTTGTACTTGAGAGAGAGAGGGATCTCCACCTTGCAAGACTAGGGTTTGATATTGTTTCTTCCCATCTTGAATTGTGTTGGATATTTTTCTATTCTTATTGTGGATCTCCACGATAATACAAAGACGAATTCCCTTTATTATATTATATTGATGATCCATTCTTCTCTCATGTGTGAGTAATTCCCTTGGGCATGGGAGATGTAGGGGATTGGTGAGATGTGATGTGCCCTCATATATTTTCCATTAGTTTGTGATTGATTCTAATTACTATATTATGTGTGCTTGA
This sequence comes from Avena insularis, assembly GCA_023614405.1. NCBI lineage: Eukaryota > Viridiplantae > Streptophyta > Magnoliopsida > Poales > Poaceae > Avena > Avena insularis. The sequence goes on along the minus strand of CM042696.1, from coordinate 33,285,645 downwards.
TTATCTATGGGATGCCTAATGCTTGTTGTCCAATTAAGGGCCCATACAACATGATGCTTTGTTCTACATAGATAAGATATTGTTCGCTAGTAGACCGGTGACCCCCGGGTGACACGGGGATATCAATGAAAAGCTAATAGACTCGAGGATAACGAGGAACCACTGTGCTTATTGCATTAGTCCGATCCAAGGAGCTTAATCGCTAAGCGGCCTGAAGGATCTTAATCGTCTAGTGTCTGACCATGGTTTTGGTAGCAGGCTAGTATTGTTGGGGATCGGTGTAGAAAACAAAAAAATTCCTACGAGGTAACCCCAAAAACTTGCCTAGGATCTATCTATATAGTAATGCAGTAACGGCCGATGCGTAGAGAATACATACCCTTGTAGACCGTACGCGGTTAACGTTCTGCGGGGAACGTGGTTGATGTAGTCGTACTCGTAGCCGACCTCAAGGTCGCGAAGCTCCTCGCAGGTCACCCCTTGCTCCTTCTTCATCTTCATCGTGCAACAGCTCTGGCTCACGACATTTAAGCACCCCAAGTGTTGTGCCTCGTGTCTTCGTACACATCCGGTGCATGATGAGACCTCCGGCTCCCCGATCCCGCCGGGAGTGCGGAAGTTGATATCCGGCTAGGAATCCCTGCAGTGCAATGGCGTGCTGCAGGCGTGCTTCGATCGCACAACCCAAACTTGGGGCCATGGTCACAAGGGCTAGAGAGAGAGAGGGAAGGAGGAAGTCAACCGAAGGACTTCTCCAAATATTGGTGGTTCTCATCCCACCCATGGTCACCCCTTTATATAAGGGGAGAGGGTGTGCCCTCCCCTTTGGGTTTCCCACGTGGGACTAAACAAGGGAGAGAGGGGGAGGCGCATGGGCCTCATGGGCCACCGGCCAGGGATGGGCCCCACCCCGCGCACAACCCTAGGTTTGCCGGGTGGGCCCCCTTGAGGCGCCTGGGCCCCTTGGCCCGTGGCCCTTCCCTCCTCCGGTTTTCCCTCATGGGCTCTATTTCCCTAGGAAGTTTGGCCCATTAGTGGAATAACCCTCCAAATTAGATTTTAATATTATATTTAATATTAATTACACTAATTAATATGTAAATACATATTACAAAATCCATCTTGACCCGAAACACCTTTCGGTTCCCTTTCGATTTCCTATGAACGACTTCAGATCTTTCCCGGAATGATTCCGGTCCTTTATTCTTTCTCCGAACAACTTCGGATCTCTCTGCGGAACGATTCCGACTTTCTTTCTCTATTGTGATTTCGTCTTACGAATGATCGCTCTCATCGTACCCTTAAGTGTATCCTCTCACGGCTCGGGAATGCTCTAGACATGATCTGTATCAATGATCAACAGAGGGACCAGGATATCCATGTGACCCCTATGCATTCCTAATGACAATGTCGTTTGAACCGTCTAAATGTAGCATCATCTTCCTTTTGTTTCTCGATACAACTTGTCCGAGATCCGGTCACTGGTATCCCATACCTTTGTTCAATCTCGTTCGCAACAAGTTTTGTTTTCTTGTTACCGTGATATTACATCCCCGTGACCTAGTCACATGTTGCAACATTTATAGATGTAATCTCACCAAGTCGGCCATATGTATCTTTACCCGTCATGTGGGTGAACAAATCCCGGTCTTGCAGTCACATGTCATCTACTGTTCCTTCGGAATACCCAACGTACACATTTATGGCCACCGCATTACCAGATGACGGTTGATGCAGTCTAAGCAGCCTAGGGAAACAATGAGTAATATGAGCTCACGGTCTAAGGAGAAGGAGTCTAGGTATAGTTGTTGCAACAATGAACTATATGACTTGATCATGTTGCAATCCTTTGAGGAATGTCCAACCACATCATTCTCCAATGATATGATCTCGTTGTCAGTCGGCATAAATGCCCATGATCTTGAAACCCAGATCATCTTCGTGACCAAGGAACTAGTATAAATAGAGGCTACTAGGGACTTGGTTGTTTCATACCACACCTGTACCAATGTTTCTACTTGGCACAGTTATAGCACAATATGAAACTATTATAAACTAATTGAGATATGACAATAAAAACCTATTTATTATTTGGCTCTAGGGCATATCTCCTTTAGTCTCCCACTTGCACTAGAGTACAAATAACCTAGCTCACATTTTACTCATATAAACCATATACCATATGCGTTTACAGATCATGCATGCTTATGGGAAACGTCATGTCCATGTTTTGTTTTACCAGATCATTATGTCCTTTGCAAATCGTTAATGTCTTCCTAATTTTGACATTCACACCATTATCGTATAATGGGTCGAAGCATTTGTTTGGCAACAAAGTGAGACTTTTGTTTCTAGTGTTTATGATGACGGTCGTTTTCACCGTTATCGTCTAAACTTCGAAACACACTTTGTTATCCTTTGTGTATATACTATAGTCATGGCAGCAGAACAAGGTCGGATTCCAGGAGCTTATAATGACGTTAGATCAACCTCGAGGGCTTTCTCATGGGCACTGGGCCCTGGGACACATCATTCTACGTTAAAAGCGAACTAGCCCCACCATAACATTATACATCACATCAGATGTAGCCTTTATACTTCAATATCTATGTAGATCCTAGTGCATGAAATGCATCTATGCCACTTACATTGCTTCTTGCCATTTATGTACAAACTTAATTCTGGTTCAATGATCAACTCAGGAATCACTTAAAGACATGTTCTTACAGTTAAGACTTTGTCCTACCAACCAGAACTTCGGGTCACATTATGTCGAGTATACAACATGCTTATATGCAAGAACCTATGACTAAGGCATAGGAGATGCAACACATCTCTTTCTTTCAACCATAGTTGTAATACTATCTCAATGCTTCATACAGTAAGAACTTCTTTCTTACATTGTTCCATTTTGAGCTACTTCAGAATCTTGTCTTAGGACATTCTGAACATCTTTCAGAATCAAGTCCAGGAAGCATTCGACATTCAGTGTTTATTAAACTCACTAATCTATCTTGATAGATTTTCTTGTTTAATAACTTAAAATTCATCCTTACTTATCTAACTTAAATATTATTAACACCAATCACATCATTCACATATGTCGTCCACATATCACAAAATGATTTCACGCTCCCACTCAAATGTGACATTCATATTTGAGATCTAGGGATTTCACTTAGCTCCCACTCAAAATATGTTAGCTACATATTATGAATTAGCCAAGCTGATTTGCTCCTACTCAAATCTAGGTCCTCTCGATAATCGTGGACATTCCAAAATTCTTTAATCATTATCAAATCGAGAATTCCATTAACGAGATTTCAATATCCATATATTTCTAGTGTAAATCCGAAAGACTTAAGCATCACTACCGTTGTAGTCAACTCCTTGAATTTGTCCAAACTTGTGACAAATCGAGCTTTTTGTCATTCATTAAGTTTCATTTCCTTCTTATGACTTTGCAGTCATTCAGAAATATCAAGTAAACTTCTTTACTTTAATAAGATCAAGTAACATGTTACTTTGCAATCTTAAATGTAACTTAATATAGGATTTTATGACTCCTCGTCATTTCTCACACTTAGGTCCATCACGCTTCTTTGTAATTTGTAGGTATGTCTTGTTCAAAACATGACAAGTGAATCAATAATATAATTCCACAAACTTGTAGAATATATAGTTGAATCCTACTTTCTTTAGTAAAAGTATTCACTGAAACTTTATGATCATTACCATTGGTTTCTCCTCTATTTGTAGAGTTTGGATTCACGAAACAAATTCCGCTGTGCCACTCAACAATCAGGAGGTAAGGTCAAATACCTTGTTTTGATCTTTTACTTTCTTCCACCCGTATCTTCATCAAGACACATTAGTTTTGGACAACAACAGTTTTGCCCCTCTATTGTGGAAGATCCATTCATAGCTTCCTAAGAATGCTCTACAAAGACTTGTTTTATTCGCCACGACTTCGACTTATCGAAATCTCTAGAAACGCAAACTTGCCATAACTCTTATGGTGTTGTTTCCACGAATCTTTAGTTGTTCCTTTGTATTTCAAGTGAGTGTTTGCTTATTTTTAATCTCTAACTCTAAACGACAACTATAACCCCGATAAGAGATAATATTATACCATATGTATCTAACACATATTGATTATGATGTTTAGACATTTCAACACGGTTTGAATTCATCCAATTATCATAATTTGTGAAACATCTTTCACAAGTTCCTTTTATGCTAAACTTAACTTGAATACTTTAGTCGTGTCGATCAAATCGAAGAGACTTGTTGATTCAGTTAATTCAATATTCCATTTAGTTATGGACTCATTTGAACAATTCAAATCATTTCAAACTTCATCTTTTATTAAGTAAATACACTTATTCACTTAAGTCTACAATAAATGATTTCCACTACTTGTTGAAAATATGATACATCACTATGTATAAGATTCAACATTTCTTCGCATATCACCGTTTTACCAGAATGTAGAGTTTTTAGTCATTCTGCCTGAGAGGCATGGTTTTGCAAAGTCTCTAGATTAAGCATCTAGGACCCCGATCTTTCATAAAGAACATGCAATAACCAAAATGACTTCAACTGTAGTGTCTTTTCATTATTAAACTTTGGATATCTTTTAGCATTCTAATCCTTTATAAATGTTTAATCTATTATCATTAATATAGTGATGAGAATGACTTATTTGTAATCGTAATGTGACCATAAGGTATTGTTCATTGATACATTGCAAATGTATCTATAATTTTTGATGCTCCATGCTTTGTTTTATCCACTTTCTTGTGTTTTGTCCACACTTTGGAGTACTTTTCATATGATTTCTTGGACTAACCTATTAACAAGAGCCACAGTGCCCTACTGTTTCCTGTTTTTGGTTCCAGGAAAGTCAGAAAATGAATATTCTCGGAATTGGACAGGACAAAAGCCAAAGTGCCAATTTTTTCAGAAGACTCCAGGAGCCAGAATACGAGACGGAGGAGGGCCAGGGACTGGCCACACCACCCCCAGGTGCGGGATGGGCCTGGCCGCACCAGGGCATGGTGTGGTGGCCCCAGGCACCTCCTCGGTCTCCCTGTTCGCCTATAAGGAGCCTTCTAACCTAAAAACTTCGGGGGGTTCGACGTTTTTATAGAAGGAGTTCCGCTCCACCGCCACCACCAGATTTCCACGAAACAGCACCAGAAACTCCGTTTTGGCACCCCGCCGAGATGGGGAATTGGAGGAGATCATCATCGTCATCATCACAATCGCTTCTCCATCGACCATCCATGTTTCCCCCATCTATGAGTGAGTAATCCCCCACTGTAGGCTATGTGGATGGTAGGGATTGGATGAGATCGTTCATGTAATGGCATCAAATTGTTAGGGCATGGTGCCTAGTATCTTTTATTAGTGCTTTATGACTTTGTTGCGACTTGTTGTGCTTAATGCTTGTCACTAGGGCCCGAGTGCCATGATTTCAGATCTGAACATGTTATTGATTCATTATGATAGTATTGTTTTTGGTCTTATCTGCAAGTTGTATACACACGTTGTTGTCCAGAACCTATGGCCCCGAAGTGATAGAAATCGGGATAACCGGAAGGGAATGGCTTTGATGTGAGGATCGCATGTGTTCACGGAGTGTTAATGCTTTCCTCCGGTGCTCTATTAAAAGGAGCACCTTAATTGCCAGTAGTTCCCTAGAGGCCCCGTTGCAAACGTGCTGGCAGGACAAAAGATGTTGTGCAAGTTCTCATTGCGAGCACGCATGACTATATATGGAACGCATGCCTAGGATTATCTAGTACTTGGATACTTTATCTTATTTATCTGCAATTGCCCTATGTTCTGATTGCTATGTGAATTTTCTTGTCCATGCAACGTCCGTCCATCCATCCCTATGCCTACCGCACTCGAATCCCACTATTTACTGCTTTTGTTACTATTATCTTTGCTTTACTACAGCTGTTACTTTACTATTCCTACTACAAAATTGTTGCTACTGATAAACTGTTGTGAGCAAGATTGTTTCCAGGTGCAGCTGAATTGATAACTCAATTGTTAAGTCTTATAAATATTCTTTGTCTCCCCTTGTGTCGAATCAATAAATTGGGTTTCACTTCCCACGAAAATACTGCGATACACCCCCTATACTTGTGGGTCATCAAGACTATTTTCAAGGCGCTGTTTCGGGAGCATAGCTTTATTTATCAAGTTCACTTGGATTCACTATTGTTCAAGCTAAGTTTATTTTCTCCTTGTTTGCTTGTTTCTTTATCAAAAATACAAAAAAAAAGTTCCTACTCTAGTTGTTATTTTCATTGGTCTGTTATTGTCTTGCTTTATCATGCTTGTTGTCAATGGTTTGTTTCTTTGAAACTGAATCTTATTGGCAAGGTGGGTTCACGGAAGATCAAAAAGATTATTATAAGGAACACCGCTTGTCACAAAAAGGGAAACACTTATGGGAACAAATTGATAAATTGTATACCATTGCTAGAAACGTGTGCTCTACTTATAATATTACTTATTGCTTTGATAAATCTTGTTGTTGTAAGAGGTACAAACACCTCCCTTTTCAATGTGAGTATAATGATAATGTTACCAGATCTTCCTATGTTAAGGGAAATTGTGACTTTTATGATGTGGAACAAATTGAAGAATTTATTGCTTGGAAGGGTGCATTTGAACTTGCTAGTTTGCTTGAAAATATTGATGATTCACGTTATAAGTATGAGGTTTATGGTATACTTAAATTTTGCTTTGATAATTACAAGGAAGAAAACGGCTATATTCTTGAATATATGAATAGATGCTTTCCACAAATGGAAGAGACTAGTGCCTTGCAGGATCCTATGGAAGAAGAAATTGATGAACCTGAAATCTCATTAGATGAAAAAGAGGAGGAGAGTGATGAACAAAAGGAGGAAGAATGGATTAGCTACCCATGCCTACCTTCTAGTGAGAGTAACTCTTTATCCCTTCCATTATTTGATTATCCTCCATGCTTACTAAAGGAGGATGAATGTTATGTTCCCGAGGATTCTTTTGAAAATGTTTATAATAAAGCTCTAGTACTTGTAGATCATGAAAAACATGCTTTATGTGATAGTTATATTGTTTAGTTTATTCATGAGGCTACTGAAAATTATTATGAGAGAGGAAAATATGGTTGTAGAAGTTTTCATGGTATTGAAACACCTCTCTATGTGTTGAAAGTTTTGAAGTTACTCTTGTTTTATCTTCCTATGCTTGTCACTTTGTTCTTTGTGAATTTATTTGCATACACGATTCCTATGCATAGGAAGTGGGTTAGACTTAAATGTGTTTTGAATTTGCTTCTTGATGCTCTCTTTTACTTCAACTCATATTTCTTATGAGAGCATCCTCTCAAATTATTATGCCTGGAGATGATAATATGTCTATTATTCTTGGGAGACCTTTTCTTAAATACTGCAGGAGTTGTTATTAATTGTAATCAAGGAAGGGTGACTTTCAATGTTAATGACAAGGAACATACTTCCCCAGGAAGATTGACAGGACTTATGGTTTGAATTCAATTGAACATGTTGAGGGCATTCAAGTTGGAGAAATATATTGTCCCATACCAAGAGAAAAATTGAAACCATTATGATTGGGACCATTGTTATCAATGTTGAGGTAACATAATCATTAGTGGAATACAAAGTTTTTTCTCATATTAAATTGTTTTGGTAACAAGACCTGATCAACCTTGTTAACAAAAGGATTTCATTGAACAAAACAATGTTTTCACCATGATTATCTCCGCTTACTTCTATTCTATCCATTTTAGTTTTTGCTTATGCCTAACTTAAAGGCGTTAAAGAAAACTACTTATTGGGAGATAACCCAAAAGTTTTAGATGAGTCTTGGAAGCTATTACCTCTGTAATAACCGCTCCTTGTCCTTTTTATTTGCTTTTTGTGCCAAGAATAACCTCTAATGAGAGAGAAGTAATGATTGAGAAAGTTGCTGTCCCGAAACAAATTTCTGTGCTTCACCGTACAAATTCTTGTAAAATCTCTGAACGTCATTTTTAGGCGTGAATTTTTGTGCTTCTTACCTAGGTTGTTATCTAACTTTCGTTAGTTCAACACTTTTTGATTTGAGGAATAGAAGGTCTTCGAAAAAAATCGTCTTTACCTGCTAGTCTGTTTTGATAGATTTCTGCCATTTTCTGCATTTGCTTCTTGTTGGTTCCTTTTTGAGTTCTTTTGGGAAATTGAGATTTTTGAGAGAAGTGCTACAGTATCTAGTGTTCTAATAGAAGTTTATTTGGTGTTAGAACTGAACCTTAAGACTTATTTATCTTGAGTGCACTAATGTTACTAATAGAGATTGTGTGAAGTTTTGTATGAAGGAAAATTTCAGGTGTATGGAAGGAATGAGTAATGAGATGAAGGATGGACTAAAGCTCAAGATTGGGGATGCCCTGCGTGTCACCCCAAGAAATATCTAAGAAGTACAAGCGCCAAAGCTTGGGGATGCCCAAGGCATCCCCTTCTTCATCAATAAAAATCTCAGGTTTCTTCCAAACGCTTCATTTTTATTGTTTCATGCACAATCGTGTTGTTCTTGGAGCATCTTCTTTTTCGTTTTCGTTTTTAGTTTGCTTGGTTTTCTTAGTTTGCTGAATAAATTGGTTGGACCCCCTCTTTCATACATTGGTGTTCAAATAGTCTGGTTTGGATTGGAAAAGAGTAGGAAAGCTCATGCTTAAGTGGTAAAGATAGCTTGTTTTTGACTGTGGCCTATGCTTTGTCATGCCATGCTTGATATTGTTTTGGCTTTATGCTTAGTATTCTTTGTTGTAGCATGACTTGTTATAAACAATTGATATTGCTTAATGTGCCTTGGATGAATCATGCGTTGTTTTAGCATATTAAAGCATAGTATAGTGGTATTCTCCTTTGATGCTTTATTTGGATTAACTTGGCACATGCTCACACCATATTATGACTATCCCAAGTCACCATAAGCCTTTACGATCCTTTAGTTTTCAACTTGTAGTATCACTTTATGCTTTGATCAATGATGTTTTGTCGCTCTGCATGATTATGGTCATTATTGCTCTCTCGTTTGTCGCTCCCTTACTATTGCTAGCCTTCACTTACACTGAGTGTTTTACTCATGTTTCCAACTCCCTTAAACCAAATATTGCCAAAGTGTCCACCATACCTACCTATTAGCATCATTTGCTACTTTCGTGCATATTCAATATGCCTTGTTTTCTTCCAAATAAAATGTTTGCTTGTTATGAGAAAGTTAGTTAGTAAAGCTCTCACGAACTTGATGACACACTTTATTTCCTGCACTTAATAAACCTGAACCATTGTGACTCTCCATGAAAGTTATATGCTTGCAAATTATAGGCTGGGGATTAGCAGAACTGCGATACCACGGGAACGCTTTCAACACTTGTAAATATATACCAGTTGATACCTTGCTCTTTTGTTTGCGGATGTCGCTTGTGAAATAAAAGGAGAGCTTGTAAGTCCATGGAGTTATGTATGTGTGTTAGAGAAACGCCTGGGCCGCTGGTCTAATCCATGCTGACATGGTGGAAACCTGCAGCGTAACCATAATGATATCTATGAAGCATTCTTCTTATAAAAAAAAGAGAGATAACTATTGAGAAAAATAAAAAAAGAGATTTATGAAAAGATTAAAGAGAGAAAAAAGCACCATTTTCCCATGGTAAATAAGAAGATTCCTGAGATACTCATTGTCTGCTTGCCTTGCCATTTTGATATGGGGATTCTTCCGTATCATCGGGCAAGGGGTACCCCGTTGGCGGTTCTCTATGATACACACATACTTACGATGACAAGAACTTACCGGTAACTAAAGTTGAGTAGCATGAGGAGCGGCCCTCGTACTCAAGGGACATGGGATTTTCAGTTTATAGTCTATCAAGCATATAACTTAGATTGGACCTCACTTTCACCTTAACCACATTAAAGATGCTTATGATAGGGGCAATGAGAGCTGAAAGCTAATGAGTACCATACTTTCAGCATTTGGAAGCCTTTCAAACTATTCAAAACCTTTTCATTTCCTTGTTGAGTCTCCACATATTCTTTGAGCACTTTGTTGAGAGCATACAGGCCATTCTTAGTTCTATGTGCATTGTCCCAAGACTTGTTGATTGATGCATACCTTGATATTGCTTGTTTTAAACTATTTGTATCTAGTCACTCTTGTAAACTTTGAAGGTGTCCTATGCATTTATTTTTGCTACTCTATGAGGGACAAGCTGAATGCCACTATGCTATGTTTTCTTTATGTGAAACAAACAAACGTCTTGCAAAACATTATTATTCACGAATCTTTTGTTTGTGCCTTTTCATGTTGCATCATAGTTTCTTTGCCCTATTGTTAGAACTTTGTATTTCATGTTATGATTGAAGTACTATGATCCTAGCTTTGAATGTTTTATAAATACTTTGATCAAGTCTTTGATGGTGCATGTCACCTCAAAAATTATTCTTTCTTTTTATCACTTACCTACTCGAGGACGAGCAGGAGTTAAGCTTGGGGATGTTGATACATTGCAAATGTATCTATAATTTTTGATGCTCCATGCTTGGTTTTATCCACTTTCTTGTGTTTTGTCCACACTTTGGAGTACTTTTCATATGATTTCTTGGACTAACCTATTAACAAGAGCCACAGTGCCATACACTGTTTTCTACTGTTTTTGGTTCTAGGAAAGTCGGAAAATGAATATTCTCGAATTGACGGGACAAAAGCCAAAGTGCCTATTTTTCCGAAGACTCAGGAGCGTATCGAGACGGGGGAGGGCCAAGGGATGGCCACACCACCCCCAGGCGCGGGCTAGGCCTGGCCGCGCCAGGGCATGGTGTGGTGGCCCCAGGCACCCCCTCGGTCTCCCTCTTCGCCTATAAGGAGCCTTCTGACCTAAAAACTTTGGGGGGGTCAACGTTTTTCCAGAAGGAGTTCCGCTCCGCCGCCACCACCAGATTCCACGAAACAGCACCAGAAACTCCGTTCTGGCACCCTGTCGGGACGGGGAATTGGAGGAGATCATCGCCGCCATCATCACCATCGCTTCTCCATCGACCATCCATGTTTCCCCCATCTATGAGTGAGTAATCCCCCGCTGTAGGCTATGGGGATGGTAGGGATTGGATGAGATCGTTCATGTAATGGCATCAGATTGTTAGGGCATGGTGCCTAGTATCTTTTATTAGTACTTTATGACTTTGTTGCGACTTGTTGTGCTTAATGCTTGTCACTAGGGCCCGAGTGCTATGATTTCAGATCTGAACATGTTATTGATTCATTATGATAGTATTGTTTTTGGTCTTATCTGCAAGTTGTATACACACGTTGTTGTCCGGAACCTATGGCCCGTGGTAAATCGGATAACCAGAAGGGAATGGCTTTGATGTGAGGATCACATGTGTTCACGGAGTGTTAATGCTTTCCTCTGGTGCTCTATTAAAAGGAGCACCTTAATTGCCAGTAGTTCCCTAGAGGCCCCACTGCAAATGGGCTGGCAGGACAAAAGACGTTGTGCAAGTTCTCATTGCGAGCACGTATGACTATATATGGAACGCATGCCTAAGATTATCTAGTACTTGGATGCTTTATCTTATTTATCTGCAATTGCCCTATATTCTGATTGCTATGTGAATTGTCTTGTCCATGCAACGCCCGTCCATCCATCGCTATGCCTACCGCACTCGAATCGCACTCGCTTTTGTTACTACTTTTTGCTTTACTATCTGTTACTTTACTATTCCTACTACAAAACTGTTACTCTTGATAAACTGTTGTGAGCAAGATTGTTTCAGTGCAGTTGAATTGACAACTCAGTTGTTAAGGCTTATAAATATTCTTTGGCTCCCCTTGTGTCGAATCAATAAATTGGGTTTCACTTCCCTCAAAAATACTGCGATACACCCCCTATACTTGTGGGTCATCATTCATAAGAATAGTACAAAATGGCTTGTAACTTGTTCATATGAATAATCGTCTCGCTAAAAGCAAGACACACAAACAAGGATTACAAATTATATTCAAGTCCACTAATCCAAATGACAAACTTTTGAGGAAAGAGGTGATGTCGGCCATCAACTGTTTTGCTTGCCGTCATCAAGTCACGTTGCCTCAGAACCAGCAATTCTCAAGCACATCATCCTGTTTTCACAAAACGGGACAAGTATCAAATACTTTCCAAACTGCAACGAGTTTTGCAAGAACCACATTTATAATTTGTATATCTTATATATACCTTTTCATCCATGACCTCCTTTTGCAATCAAGCCCTTTTAAGAGTTCTTAACTCTAATGCAAGATCGCTAAGTGTATTCCAAACATTCTCTCTTCATCCATGATGGAGGAAAACCCATCCAACGGCTCATACTCTATGTGCCTTATTCTGTAGAATACAAAATGTAGCCCAACTCTCCATCAAATGGAGAATGGCTTATTGGATGATTATGGAGAAAACACAAATATTCTGGAGTCATCGAATTATCTCCTAATGGTTATTGTATCAAGAAGAGAAGATCACCTTTTATGAGGATATCCCTCAGGCGTGGGTATTAATCTATGAAGTTGGACCCTTTTGCTAAGTTCCAAATTGAGCAATATATTCCCATGGTCGCAAAGTACCTCAATGGGATAGGCCAAGGTCTACTAAGATATTTGTAAATAGACATCTAGACTAAGTTTATAATAAGAGATCAATTTATAATTGGTCTCCACTAAAATTGTCATCCCCTGGATGATTTTAGTGATCGCATGATCCCTATCCTCTGCACCTCCCCCGATCATCACGGCCATTAGTGCAGCATCAAAGGTAGACATTCACTAATGTAAATCACATCATTCATGTGACTCATGCTCGATCTTTCGATCTCTTGTGTTCCGAGGCCATGTCTGTACATGCTAGGCTCGCCAAATCTAACTTGTGTGTATTCGCTGTGCAACATGGCTTACACCCACTGTATGCGAACGTAGATATGTCCGACCCCCGATCATCATGGTCGGCCTCATACCGAAGAACTTTCTTGGTGGTTCACACACAAGGGGAATACATAACATTGGAATTAAATAGGAATTATCTTATTCGCTGCTGTTGAGTATCTAAATACTAACACACAATAAGATGTAAAACAGGTATCAACATCATATGTATAATGTGATATGATATAGTCCTTCTTGCGCCTTGATCTCCATCGAGCGCTCCGGCATGATCTCCTTCTTGCCATTGGTTTGACGCCAAGTCCACGACGCCGCCACCAGGTCGTTCATCGGAACAATGACTATTACTATACTACTTAGCAACAGAAAAGTAAACTACTTTACCTTTGTAATGACCAATGCCATATCATAATCACATGCCCCCTGCAAAATAAAGTTAGACGCCTCTACTTTATCTATTGCAAGTTTTACGTGGTTATTAGGGCTTTCACACTAGAACCGTTTCTAAACTACGAACTTTCCAACCACAACATGGACCCGACAGTTGTCTCTACTACACCCCTTTCGGGGCCCTCCATTGTAAATGCTATATCAACTATCGAATGAGAGACACACACCCGCTAGCCACTTATACGGTACAAGCCGTATGTTGAGCGTGGAACCAGTCTCGCGTACGAATACGCGTAAGGTCGGTCCGGGCCGCTTCATCAAACAATACCGATATATAAACAAGTATACGTTAGAGGGTAACAACTAAGGGATCAATGCCCGCACAATACTTGTGCGTACTGGCCATACAACACTCCTACGCATAGATCGGCTCTGATACCACTGTTGGGGATCGATGCAGAAAACAAAAAAATTCATATGAGGTAACCCCAAAAACTTGCCTAGGATCTATCTATGTAGTAATGCAGTAACGGCCGATGCGTAGAGAATACATACCCTTATAGACCGTACACGGTTAACATTCCGCGGGGAACGTGGTTGATGTAGTCGTACTCGTAGCCGACCTCAAGGTCGCGAAGCTCCTCGCAGGTCACCCCTTGCTCCTTCTTCATCTTCATCGTGCAACAGCTCCGACTCACGGCATTTAAGCACCCCAAGTGTTGCGCCTCGTGTCTTCGTACACATCCGGTGCACGATGAGACCTCCGACTCCCCGATCCCACCGGGAGTGCGGAAGTTGATATCCGGCTAGGAATCCCTGCAGCGCAATGGCGTGCTGCAGGCGTGCCTCGATCGCACATCCCAAACTTGGGGCCATGGTCACAAGGGCTAGAGAGAGAGGGAAGAAGAAAGTCAACCAAAGGACTTCTCCAAATATTGGTGGTTCTCATCCCACCCATGGGCACCCCTTTATATAGGGGGAGGGGGTGTGCCCTCCCCTTTGGGTTTCCCATGTGGGACTAAACAAGGGAGAGGGGGGAGGCGCATGGGCCTCATGGGCCGCCGTCCAGGGGTGGGCCCCACCCCGCGCACAGCCCTAGGCTGGTTGGGTGGGCCCCCTTGAGGTGCCTGGGCCTTGGCCCCTTGGCCCTTGGCCCTTCCCTCCTCCGTTTTTCCCTCATGGGCCCTATTTCCCTAGGAAGTTTGGCCCATTAGTGGAATAACCCTTCAAATTAGATTTTAATATTATATTTAATATTAATTACACTAATTAATATGTAAATACATATTACAAAATCCATCTTGACCCGAAACACCTTTCGATTCCCTTTCGATTTCCTCCGAACGACTTCAGATCTTTCCCGGAATGATTCCGGTCCTTTATTCTTTCTCCGAACAACTTTGGATCTCTCTGCGGAACGATTCCGGCTTTCTCTTTCTCTACTGTGATTCTATCTTACGAATGATCGCTCTCATCGTACCCTTAAGTGTATCCTCTCATGGCTCGGGAATGCTCTAGACATGATCTATATCATTGATCAACAGAGGGACCAGGATATCCATGTGACCCCTATGCATTCCTGATGACAATGTCGTTTGAACCGTCTAAATGTAGCATCCTCTTCCTTTTGTTTCTCGATACAACTTGTCCGAGATCCGATCACTGGTATCCCATACCTTTGTTCAATCTCGTTCACAACAAGTTCTGTTTTCTTGTTACCGTGATATTACATCCCCGTAACCTAGTCACATGTTGCAACATTTATAGATGTAATCTCACCAAGTCGGCCGTATGTATCTTTACCCGTCATGTGGGTGAACAAATCCCGGTCTTGCAGTCACATGTCATCTACTTCCTTCGGAATACCCAACGTACACCTTTATGGCCACCGCATTACCAGATGACGGTTGATGCAGTCTAAGCAGCCTAGGGAAACAATGAGTAATATGAGCTCACGGTCTAAGGAGAAGGAGTCTAGGTATAGCTGTTGCAATAATGAACTATATGACTTGATCGTGTTGCAATCCTTCGAGGAATGTCCAACCACATCATTCTCCAATGATATGATCTCGTTGTCAGTCGACATAAATGCCCATGATATTGAAACCCAGATCATCTTGGTGACCAAGGAACTAGTATAAATAGAGGCTACTAGGGACTTGGTTGTTTCATACCACACCTGTACCAATGTTTCTACTTGGCACAGTTATAGCACAATATGAAACTATTATAAACTAATTGAGACATGACAATAAAAACCTATTTATTATTTGCCTCTAGGGCATATCTCCTTCAAGTATGACTATTGAAGTTGGGGTGAAATCTACCAAGAGAAGTTCCGGCTAATTATGGGTTGCTCGTCTACACATATATTTATAAGATTATAATTGTTATATTTATCATTCATCCACCTGGCACAGTCACTATCACCATGAACTGAATCTCCCCGCGCCTTCTTTAGTCATCTGCAGGAAACAACAAACAACCAAGTTGTTCTTTACTTTTATGCTTTATATTTCTAAAGTTTACATTTTAGTTCTATTTAAATACATCTCATTTAATCAAAATCCCATTCCTATTTCAACACTTGCAGTCAATTCACTCGAAGACCTGTGACAACTTCGGGTGTAACAGAGACTTCACCATAAACATTTACCTTTGGGCTCTCTATGGGATCGATGCCTATACTTCAAAACTAGCTACAAAGGATCCGTGCTCTTGCAGACATTGTCTCGACACAGAAGAGATCCTCTAACAATATTTTTCTTTATTGAGGGAACATGATGTACGTCCTTCAGGCGCACGGTCTTTCCCGAAGTGAACTTCAGATCGAATGTACCAACACCATGAACAAAAGCATGCGAGCCATTCCCCATCAGCACAGTTTGAGTCCCTCTGACTTGTATGAAGAAAACATGGAGATATCAGAACATACATGTACATTGGCGCCCGTGTCAATCTACTAATCAAGAGAATGACATAATGAAAGAACAGTAGGTAATATACCATACCCAACATCTTTTATCTCAATGTCGCTCATGACAACATTAGCAGTCTTGCCGCCCTTCCCATGCTGGCGCTTGTCAAAGCGGTTGGGACAGGCAGGATCCCAATGATCAGGATCACCGCACACATGACAAGCACCTTTTTTCTTATCAGTCTTCTTCTTGAAGTTGGTAGACTATGAAACCTTGTTCTTTCAATCGAACTTTCCTTTGCCATCAAACTTGCCCTTGTTTTTGTACTTGTGAGGCTGGAAGTTCCTTTTTGTACCAGATTGGCATTAGAACCTCCCTTGGTACCTCGAGCACACGTGTCTTTCGCTCTCACCTTCTCTTCCACATCAAGAGTTCCAATGAGATCCATCATGGAAAACTCCTGTCTCTTGTGCTTCAGAGAAGTAGCAAAATTCCTCCATGACCGGGGAAGCTTGGCAATAATGTCTCCGGCGGCAAACTTGTCCAGTAACACGCAAGTGAAGTGCTTAAGCTCCCTGACAAGTGACAGTATTTCATGAGCCTGCTCCATAGTGGAGCGGTCATCAACCATCTTATAGTCATAGAATTGTTCTATGACATACGCTTCATCGCCAAAGACGGAGAATCCAAATTTTCTCTCGAGCGCATCCCACATATCCTTGCCATTGCTAAATGATAGGTATGAACCGACAATATTGTCACCAAGGATGCTGATCAAGGCAGCCTTAAATATGGTATCAAGTTTTTGAAAGGTCTCTTCCTGAGCAGGATTAAGATCTCCCTCAGGTGCCCCATAGATGACGTTATAGCAGCTCATGGTCTGAAACCAAAGCACTATCCTCGCACGCCATCTTTTGTAATTTACACCTTCAAACACAGGTAGCTTCGTGGTTGCAACAAAGCCACTTGGAGCAAATTGCCTATAACAAGTTTTTTGGATGTTGAATATAAGAGCAATTTACCCAAGATAAACGCTAAAGAAAACATAAATAGAATAATAGAAGTTAAACTAATCATATGATTTAGCGAATACAAATTAAAGCAGATATCTAAGAGGATTGCAAAGCATACAACTTGAGATAAGATCAGAGCAAGATCTAAAGCAAACCAAAGGGAACGACTTACTATCCGACTAAGGTAAACAATATTGAGGAAGAGGATGTACATCACAATAGAGGGACCGCCAGAGGAACCGCCGGTGTTGGCGTTGGCACTATCGTCAGCCATGTCGTCGAGGAAGAGGTTGCTGATGTCGGGGAAGAAGTCCTTGTTGGGGAAGACGGTGTAGTCACTATCCGTGAAGGAGTCTGTGATGAAGCCAGTAGTCGCGCCAATAGCGCTCCCCAAAAATCTTATCGCCCTTTTCCCGTACATGACTCGAAGCAGCGGGGTCTCGGATGCCTACTGTCCTAGCTAGCGGTGCACGCCGCAAGACGGGATGGGAAAGAACGGAGCGACAGCGTAATTCTCTGGAACTAGAGGCGATGTACCGAATCGTGTTACAGAAGAGGAGCGACCTCTCACTTTTATAGGCACGGGTAGGCAGGCGAACAGGCAGCATCGAGAGAGGAAACGACCTCCATTAAGTTCGAATTAAATCTCACAGAAATGTTCGAATTAATTTTCAGAGAAAACGTTCGAATTAAATCTTAGAGAAAACTTTCAGATTAAATCTCCATTGAGTGCATATTAAACACCCACTTACGCAGAGTATTCAAATCATTAATCCATTCATGCGCGACAAAAAGAAAAGGAAGCTCTCGGCTTGGCATTCCCGCTACCCGCGGTGTCGCGTCACGTCGAGACAAGGCGAGGCGACGTCAGGAGGAGGAGCACGCGTGTACGTCTCTCTCCTTCTAATCCTTTTACCAAGTGATGAAAGGGGCCCTTATAAGATGGTGAAATCTTCCTTCAACTAGCAATGTGGGACTAAACATTTATCCCACCTCTTGCCATGCATGAAAGGACCACATGCGTCTCTAGGATTTTTAGGAATTATTAAAATAGAATATGAGCTGGACCATTTATGCAAGAATTCCAACAGATAGCACCTCTGTAGGTCAGCGCCTAGAGTAGTCATGGCATCCACGGACCTTCCGAGCATCGCGTTCGTCTCTTTCTTATCTTCCAGCTTTCTTAGTTCACGCATAATCTCACGATGAATAAGTTCTTTTTTTGCAAACTAATAAGTTCTAGTTTCTAATATATCTTAGGCTTTAAGGCGCCGCTTGGTCTTAGGATGCTTCTCTGGGACCACATTGTGGAATAAAAAGTGACCACACTCCTCTTGCGAGCATCATGCGTATGCTAGCGTTCAATATGCCTGTACTCATATATTAATACACAAGACATCATAAAATATAACATACATGTATGCAACCAACAACGGAATATTTCATAATGATAAAAAAGTGGAGCACGGCCACTGTTACCAGTATCACTTATAAGCACTGTTCTACTAGTGTTGCTTTCTGTTTGTCATGGTGATGGACTACAATCTTCTGCCTCCTCTTGTGAATTAGAAATGAAATTGCTAATGCCCATGATTCTTAGTAAATAATTTATGCTATATTGTTGCCTCGTGGAATGTTGATTTTATGCTTATAGATAATTATAACTATTTTTGTATGTAGTTATGCATGTATTGTTCTGTCTTTTGGACTATATCCTCTATTCTTGCTAAAATCCTTTATTTTTGGATTATTTCTCTCTATTCTTGCTAAAATCCTTTATTTTTGGATTATTTCTCGTATTTTTTAAAATGCTGTTTGAAATATAACATGTTGTTAGCACGGTATAGCATGCATAGCATTTGGAACATGCCAACCCCATTTTTTTTAGCACGTTATTTCAAACATTGGTTGAAACTTTCCGTGAGCATATAGAAGGTGAAGATGTTTTATACACTACACATATCTTTAGGTATTTTTTAACATTTTAAAATGTGTGTTTTTGATAAAGAGAATATATGCACTTGAGATTAAAAGTGAATTTCCGCCACTTCAGCCAGCTATGTTAAATAAAAATAGACTTGCTAGCAATGAAAGTTATCTTTGGGACACATTTATTCACACAAATTTAAACATTTTTCAAATCCAAACTACTATTCATGAGTTTTTCCTCGAAAAATAAGACTATTCACAAGTTTTCACGTATTCTGTGATCATCTTTTTATTTGTTTTTATTACTGGATGGTGTTAACTACGGACCCACATGTAAGCAGATACGCTCCATTCTCCCTCCCAGAGTCCCAGGCCCCCTAATCCCACCTCCCTCGAGCAGAAAAATGAAAAGGTAGTCGAGCGAAACCCTCCTCCCCCAACCCGATCTCTCTCTCGCCGTTCTCTAGTCTCAGCTCCCCTCCCCACTCCTCCCCCCTCCCCGTCGGCGCGGTCCCAAACCCCTCGCGCCGGCAACCGCCCGGGCCGCATCCCTCCCCCGCTCGCTCGCCGCCGCCACCGCGCGATGCCCTTGGGCATCTGATTCATGTCTCACCCCCACGCCCCCGCCCCCAAGCGGCCCTTCTCCTCCTCCTCCTCCTCCCCCGCCTCCCCCGCGCCGCCGCACATGAAGAAGGCCAAGCTCCCCGCCTCCTCCTCCTCCGCGGTTCCCACCGAGAAGAACGGGCTCCACCTCGACCCGACGGCCGCCGCCGCCGCCCGTAGCGGCGGCCGCACCAACGGCGAGGAGGATGCGGAGATGCTGCTTGCTGACCAGGACGAGCTCCGCGCTCCCAGCGCGTCGACCCCTGGGGGCGTCACGGCCAACCTCTTCCGGAAGAAGGCCACGCTCCCACAGCCCTCTGCCGCCGCCGCCACCCGCAAGCCCCTCCGCATCAAAATAGGTACCCCTCTCTCCCTCTATCTACTGGATTCGCTCAGTTATCGTCCAGGGGATTGCAGCGCCAATTGAGTGGCATCTTATTATTACTCTTGTTGTTACTAGTTCATTTGCTGGCTAACCTACAATCATTTTTTACTTTGCTAGTCTACTCTAGTTCAAATTACTGTAGTAGCAAGGGATATGGGCAGCGGCTGTCAGCTATTCCGACAAACAAACCACTAAGTAATAAATATTCGTTGTACCTAATTGGCGTGCCTACATATCTTGTTGCCTGTATCAATGAAATCAGCTAGATCTGTGTACTCCTTGGGGGGGGGGGGGGGGGGGACTGTGGTCTCTAGGAGAACTTAAATTTTGCGAGCTAGTACCATGTTTTCAGTTGTTTTTTCTATGTGGTTCTTTGCTGGGTGTAAATGTATGGCAATGATTCGCCGCAGTAAATGTGGCTCTTTTGTTCTTGAGTTGTTCTTCATGCATTTGAAGAGTAAACGTGGCTGATTGATTCTTGTTTGGCTGTATTATATCATGTGATCTTGCCTCCTAGCAAAATTGTACGTGCAACACGAACACTCCTTTTAATTTTATTGGGCATGACTGCCAGTGTTTATTGGAAGCTATTGTTGGCAGCTTCAGTATTCTCAAGCAACATCTCCTCTTCTTTTTGTGTATTGGCATAGCAATAACCTTTTTCATGCATTTTATAGTGGTCTTCAATATTCAATGTTATCATTTTCTATATCGATTATATGATAACATCTGCAACAGTCACTGCTCACTACCCATATCACAATTAAACTCTATAGGTGAATTCAGAAGATTATTTATCTTCATTATCACAGGCTCGTTTTGGGATATTCTTTCTGCAACCTTAGTTCATAGTAATGCCACAGATTTAAAGTCCTATCCTGAATTAGCCTTCTTGTTGCAATGCTTCTGTTTTGTTTCTTATGATATTATCATCCGATCTGCTTTTCATGTATTAGGTCAGCCCAAATTGCCGAAAAACTTTGAGGAGGATACTTGGGCAATTTTGAAAGATGCCATTACAGCCATATTTCTCAAGCAGAAGCTTTCATGTGATGTTGAGAAACTTTATCAGGTTATTTCCTGTTGTCTATAAGTTTTGATGATCCCATGTTAATTATTAAGGTTGGAAATTTTCTTCACTATAGGCTGCTGGTGATCTATGTCTACACAAGCTAGGGGCAAATTTGTATGAACGTGTCAAGAAAGAATGTGAAATACATATAGCGGCAAAAATATCAGCATTAGTTGGTCAAAGTCCAGATTTGGTTGTATTTTTGTCATTGGTGCAGAGAACATGGCAAGATTTTTGTGATCAAATGTTGGTTATTCGTGGTATTGCTTTACTTCTTGATGTAAAATATGTCAAGAATGTCCCAAATCTTTCTTCAGTGTGGGATATGGGGCTGCAGCTGTTCCGCAAACACATATCACTGTCTCCAGAGATTGAACACAAGACCGTCACTGGTCTTTTAAGATTGATTGAGAGCGAGAGGTATGCTGGCTCTTCTGTTGCAAACTCTTCTGCTATATGCACATTTCACATATTTCTTGTGTGTGTGTGCACATGCGTCTGTGTGCGTGAGTGCTTGGAGTTGAATTAGATGAACTACTGAGTGACCAACACCTGCGTAGGTGCTCTTAAATAATCAACATGACTTGCTTTAAATAAATCTGCAATGTTGCCATCTTTCGTTTTATATTTGGTTGGTTGTGATTTTGTTTATGTCAACATGCACTTCAACATTAGCCAGATTGACAATATATTGCCATAACCCACATACCATATCGTTATGTAGTATTATAGTATCTTGATCAATTCTATGCACGATCCTTTGTGGGATCATTTAATCCTACTAACACCATTTAAATATCAGTTCTATGATCAATGTGGGTAAACGTGAATGATTTGTATGTTGTATCATGATTCTGACTTCTACTGCCGCCAACGAAAAACACATATGCTTAATGATGCATAAGCTTCTCAATTCGAGCACCTTTCAGATTAACAAATGCGTGGCCTGGATATTTTTTGATCAACGGGTAAGGTTTAAATATGGTTACTGAATGTATATGCTTTTTGGTCAAATTTTCATGCCATGTTTTGGTTCACTTGGATTTCCTGCATTGCATGCATTATATGCATAATAACTAAATAAAGTAACACCAGCCTGTGCAGGAGTGTAATTGTCTTCTCCAGTTTTGTTGCTCCCAGTCATATATTCTTGATTGAAATCCATTGTATGTCATGGGGATTGTGGGCTCAAAGGATCACTGCAATTTCAAATTTATAGTTCTATTGACCAAACAACTGATTACCCAATATTCCCAGAAAATTTATTCAATGATCTTTTCCTGACCAGGCTTGGCGAAGCAATAGATAAGACATTGCTTAGTCATCTTCTGAAGATGTTTACTGATCTTGGAATGTATTCCGAGACTTTCGAAAAGCCTTTCCTCGAATGCACTTCTCAGTTTTATGCTACTGAAGGTATCAAATATTTGCAACAGTCTGATATTCCAGATTATCTGAAGCATGCAGAGGTAATTCTTTTGTTCTCCATGCAATCTGTTCATACTGAACTATGAAAGTCAGGTATAGCTTGCAACTGATGGTATTGCACATGAGTTATGCAGTCAAGGTTGCAAGAAGAACATGAAAGGTGCATCCTGTATTTGGAAGCTAACACAAGGAAGCCACTTATAGCAACTACAGAAAAGCAATTGCTACAGCGACACACATCTGCAATTATTGAGAAGGTGTGCATTTGCTTTTAGAATTGTAGGACCTTTTATTTAATCAGTTGCTTGAAAAAGCATGGTAGAACATTGTTCTTCCTCGCTATAAGACCGATAAATCAATAAGGATGTTCAGATTTTCGAGCATACTATTTGTTGCACAACTAATTTATTTTATCCGCTGCTCCACTTATGGTCTTATTTTGTGTTTCTGGGTGTTTCCTTTTGGGATCTCAGGGATTTACAATGCTTATGGAAGCAAATCGTGTAACGGACCTCTCGAGGATGTACACACTTTTCCAGAGGGTTGATGCCATTGAGATGCTAAAGCAAGCACTTAGTTTATATATCCGTGGCACAGGCCAGGGAATTATCATGGATGAAGAAAAAGACAAAGATTTGGTTCCGTTTCTTCTGGAATTTAAGGCATCTCTTGATAAAATATTGGAAGAAAGTTTTGCAAAAAATGAGGCCTTCTCGAATACAATAAAGGAGTCATTCGAGCATCTTATCAACCTACGCCAGGTGGGCAAAATTTCATCATTCTGCTTGACTATATGATTCTGTTTTTGTTGAGTACCAAGTGGATATCTTCTCATGCTTCTAGTTCGATGCATTTTTTCTCACCTATTTGTCTGTTAAATATTTATTAGTCCCTCCAATCATCATCGGAAGCTGTAGTCAAAAGTTTTTCTTATATCCGATCAACATTATGCTCTTAAGTATTATATTTCTATATGGGTCATATAGTTGTATGAAAATTGTTGGTAAGATTTGCAGCAAATAATGTTTTCTTAATATTTGTCTTGAACTTCAACTGAAGTACTTCCTCTGTTCCAAACCATAAGATGTTTTGGTAGGCTGCGCCTTATAATTTGAAATGGAGGTAGTTTTTTGAGAAAACTAGTGAAGTACTCCCTCCGTTTGGGTATGCAATCCCCCTTGATTTTTGAGTCCAACTTTGACCATGAATATAACAAGCAAAATGTAAATTATATGTCATAAGAAATATACCATTGGATTCATATTTAAAAGAAGTTTCTAACGATATAATTTTTATGACAAACAAATAATGTTTTGTTAGTTAATTTTATGGTCTTAAGTTAGGCACAAATTTTGAGGGGGACTTACATACCCAAACGGTGGGAGTACTGATAAAAGCTGGCGGTCCAAAATGTATCTCAAACTGAATAAGAGCGTACTCAACTGTGACAGGAGGGAGTAGTAGGTAGTAAAAAATAGTCAAAGACTATCATCGAGAGTCATGCTTACTGCTTTAGTAACCTTGCCTTAAAATGTCTCTGGCGGTTAATATATGTAAAACATCTAGATTGCCATTTTTGGCGAACATTTAAAAGATGGGTTATATTTGACGGTGAGATTTGATAGACAGAAAACACGTTTTTGTATTCCAGATTTGACGGTGTGCATTTCCAGTGCATGAGTTCTTTCATCACATGTATCTGAGTAAAATCGTATGTTGGACTTGAGTGCACAGATTATTTTACTTGTAGTTTTTGTCCTGTTCTATGTTCTTTTTGTAAGGTTAGCTGATACCTTGTCCCAACAGAATCGGCCCGCTGAATTGATTGCAAAGTTTCTGGATGAGAAACTTCGACCTGGAAATAAAGGAACTTCAGAAGAAGAACTGGAGGGAACACTTGACAAAGTTTTGGTTCTGTTCCGATTTATACAAGTAAGTCACTGAGCTATTTGGCACAATACGATTATATCCATTGAACTGGTCGGAATGTTGTAGCCTTGTAGGTATTCTGATTTTGACTGAAAGCAAAATCTTATCAACAAGGAGGAAGTCATCCCCATTTCTTTTGACCCATTCCTTGAGGATATAGCTTACTCCCTCTGTTTCATTTTAGTCTGCGCATAGACTCCAACTCGCATACCAAGGAAGGCCGGTGGAAAGCTGTTTTCATTTTCTCTTGACTATTTTGCCCTGATGTTCTGTGTTGGATGAGATGCTGCGTATTTATGGCAGTGCATGCGTGGTTGGCACTCATGGACGGACGATTCGTTTTCCTGGCCCCAGAACGCCCACGCCTGTGTGCATGCTGTATGCGACATAGGTGTAGGGGTACTGCTGGGAACTATCGCTGCTAACTGGGAAGGCGTAGAGTATTGTGAAAAAACGAGAAAAAAGTTAGGCGCAGAGTAAACTGGAACAAAGGGAGTAGCTAGGTAGCTTTCTGTTGAGCTAGGAACTCAGATATCTAAGATGCAACATGTACAAATCGGTATATAAGTGTATGGATAACCTGTTTGGGACTGTAAGGTGCTAAGCCTTCCCAAACAGGGTGATACTAGGCCAAATTTCCAGGTGCCCCCAAAACTTACCTTGCAGAGCTAGTCAGAGGAGCTAAGCCCCTAAAATTACCAGTGCCCCACTGCACAAAACTGCTCACTGGGGAATAAAAGGAAACAAACCTAAATGCAGATCTCCCTTTATTCTGCAGTATATATACAAGCAGTATAATTCTGTTGTGGACAGGGAAAAGATGTATTTGAGGCATTTTACAAGAAGGATCTGGCTAAGAGGTTGCTACTGGGAAAGAGCGCATCAATTGACGCTGAAAAATCAATGATTACAAAGGTAAATTCCTTTTCTGAGAATTAATCTGCTATTTTACATGTGATCCTACTTATTACATGTTTGAGCAATATGTTGTTGCTTGCAGCTTAAAACTGAGTGTGGAAGTCAATTTACCAACAAACTGGAGGGAATGTTCAAGGTAGCGACAGCTTTTGTCACTCCGATAGTTCTCTTGTATCCCATTTTCTTCTAATACTTCTGTTCCATATATTTCGAGAGTTGTTTGCTTTTATACTATAACTATTTCCTTAATTGTCGATTTGGTTCCCAGGACATCGAATTATCCAAAGAAATAAATGATTCTTTCAAGCAATCATCTCAGGCAAGGACAAAGCTTCCAACTGGCATTGAATTGAGTGTCCATGTGCTCACAACAGGGTAGGTAACCTTTGCCTTCTAACTTTTACATGCATGCTAATAAACACATTGCCACATCCAATTACTTGACATAAAAAATTGATGATTGTCTAAATTTCTAAACCTAATATATATTCGGGCTTTATAATTAAAGCATGTAGCTGGTATCTGAACGCAATGGTTCTGACAAATCTGTTGAATTGCAGCTACTGGCCGACATATCCACCAATGGATGTAAACCTCCCACATGAACTTAATGTCTATCAGGTTAGTGCATGCTGACTTGGCCTGGTGGCAGGAACTTTTAAATCTACCTGTTTGTTTTCTAATCCTTTTGGTCTTGATAGGATATATTTAAAGAGTTCTATTTGAGTAAGTACAGTGGAAGGCGTCTTATGTGGCAAAATTCGTTGGGTCACTGTGTCTTAAAAGCCGAGTTCCCCAAAGGCAGAAAGGAGCTTGCAGTGTCATTGTTTCAGGTCTGATTATTGCTCCCCATTTTATTTCCGTGGCTTATCATAGCAGTAATTATCTCTGAGCAATAACTACAACTTTTCCTATTCGTTCCTTTTATTAGAGTGTAGTTTTGATGTTGTTCAACGATGCACAAAAGCTAAGCTTCATCGATATAAAAGAGTCAACTGGTATCGAGGATAAAGAATTGAGAAGAACACTGCAGTCACTTGCATGTGGTAAAGTTCGGGTTCTCCAAAAGGTGCGACCCTTCGATTATCTTCGACGTATTTTTCAGAACGCTGCTTGTTAACTATCATTTGTGTTTCAGACACCAAAAGGGCGAGATATAGATGATAAAGACGAATTTGTATTTAATGATGAATTCAGTGCCCCCCTCTACCGCATAAAGGTAACATTTCACCTAATTTTCTTTGGATGGGGGTGTGCGAGGCGACTTCGGGTGTTATCAATCTTAACTAAGGTGCTGCTGTTCTGTACTTCCAGGTGAACGCAATTCAGATGAAAGAGACAGTAGAAGAAAACACGAGCACCACTGAGAGAGTATTTCAAGATCGTCAGTACCAGGTGACTGAACTTGCAAACTGAAAATTTTGTGGTTTAACTTTACAGAATAGGCAGTGAAACTGTCTTTACATGTGTTGTCTGTGTGACTACTAGTTACATGGTCACTGTAGCTATTATGCTCTGCATGTACTTGCTTGGTTAATATAGTTTACAGTAGAGAAGTTAGTCCTCTGTACAAAATATTATGAATCTTTCTGTAGAGTCTGAGTACAAGTCATGTCTCTGATGTCTCGGAGCATAACATGACTTGGTTCTCTTTGTTCTATGCAGGTTGACGCGGCCATAGTTCGAATCATGAAGACAAGAAAAACCCTCAGCCACACCCTTCTAATAACTGAGCTTTTCCAACAGGTAACACACGGAGTGATTAACATGATTGCTTGCATTCTTTGGCTCGCCCAGCAATTTGATGATTTGACACATTATCTCGTTCCATTTCCCCCTTTCAGCTCAAGTTCCCGATTAAGCCAGCGGATATGAAGAAGAGAATAGAGAGCCTAATCGACAGGGAGTACCTGGAGAGAGACCGGAGTAACCCCCAGATATACAATTATCTGGCTTGACAGCCTTGGCATGCCATGAAAGAGATGATCCTGTTTATTTTATTGTCAGAAATACATTGTAAAGTAATTGTGTACCGATGTTCCTTGCTCTTTGTTCTCTCTTTATGGAGTTGTAGCAGTTGCAACATTTCTGTATACGAATGAGTTTTGAATATAAAAGTTGCGCATCCTTGTAACACCACCTAATGAAGAACAAGCATCCCTGATTCAACCAAGCTGCACATTTATGATATGAATCAGATTATTTCACATAAAATCAAGGCAGGAAAGTAATACTATAGTTTCTTTGCACAATTGGAGTGAAATTAGTTGAGTCAGTGTGGCTGATCATCCCCATCCAAAAAGACAGCCTTTACCTGAGCAACTACCTAATACTACACAGGCTCATCAAGCAGTGCTTTTCACCTTTCTTCAGGATTTGGCTTGAACTGCTCGGCAAATTCCCTGAGTTATGCATAGTTTCGTATAAATTTCGTGAAATTCATATATTTATAGCAGACACTGTAGAGTGGTCTATACTGATGCATTCCTGTACAGAACTCTGCAGTAGGAAGTTAGGAACCAATTATATTATAAACGGGCCATTGGCTGTGAATTTGAAGATTATTATACAAGCCCAAGTATCCAGCCCGTCCACGTACAACCCAAATAATATCCAGCCCGTCCGTCTAACTACCCAACCCAATACATCCAGGGGTCGTCTTCTCCCCTACCTCGCGCTCTTCCAGATCACAGCACCACCGTCACCGCCTCGCCGTCGCCGCGGACCGCGCCGGCGATCCCGCCCGCCTATGATCCCGGTGGAGGCGTGACAACCACGACGAAGGTCGAGCTTGCACTCCTGTTCCAGCGCTCACGCCCCGAATTCGTCTCGCCGGCCGCTCGGACCGGCTCCGCTCGATCCGGTAGGGTTTTGGCGCGATGGATCCGCTCCGGAGCTACCTGGGGCGGCTCCTCCTCGAGGAAGTCACCCCGGTGGTCATGGTGCTGACCACCCCGCTCGCCGAGGCCGCGTGCCGCAGGAGTGGCCTCAGCTTCGTCGACATGCTCTCCCCATTCGCCCTCTTCAAAAAAATCGACGGTGATGCGCCTACCGACGCCAGATTTAGCTGATTCTGTGCAATGCTTTTAGCTTTTCGTTTTGATTCGATTCTGTGACCTCACGGGGAGTTTGTGTGTCGGTTTGAGCAGTGCCCGTGCGTACAGCGAGTGACCAGCCTTACAGGCTGCAAATGTTTAAGATTCGGATGGTGTATGCCTCGGGCGTACGGAAGCAGGACGATGAGGTGATTCTCGAACCTTCTGGAATGTGTTGTAGACTCGTAAATGCCTGCTGTTGATGTGCTTGATGATGACCTTGCTTGCATTGTTACAGGCTGCGGATGAGAGACTTAAGTTGGTTGTTTCCGAGGCTAACGAGAAGGCTCTTCAGGATTTGCTTTCAGACCCGCCGCAGCTGGAAGATGTACTCAACAGTGAGAACCCTTGCTGTCTTTATATGAAAGCTTTTGTGATGTCCCTACGAAGAAACATACTTTTTTATTGAGCAAAATGATGGGACTGTAGTTGAAATTTATGGCTGGGTTGCTTGTTCAAATAATTCCAATAATATATAATGCTAGAAACCTTTAACATGAATAATGGTGGACTATGTGAGCATTAAGCAAGCTATAATGTCTAATGAGCAGCCACAACGTTCTCCTCCAAATGTTACAGTTGCTGCCTAAATATTTGGTGTTATATTGTACTATTTGAAAGTAGCTTTAGAGTGTGAGCACATATAGAGAGCATGCATGGTAAAATATATATTGCTCAAATTGCGAATGATGCAGGACGTATAATCTGATGCTTAGTGCGCTATGTGTTTTGCTTATAAGATTTCTTGTGGGGTGGCCGGGAACAAGTAATCGCCTTTTTTTTGCATCAACATGCAGTCAACCTCCATTTAGTTGGGCGTCATATCCATGAGGCTCAGTCATAGGGTTGGTGTTGTTGTGTATGGGTGACATTTTTCACATAAAATTCCATGTTTGCTATAATTTCAGAGCCTGAAGCTGAGTTGTGCCCATCGTGGATTAAAAGGTTCAACAGAGAGCTAATGCGGACACTCTCCTTTTCAGAACATGAAACCTTTGACCACCCTGTGGCATGTGAGACTCGCCACTATTCTCTTCTTAGGTTTCTGTTGCTTGCAGAGTATATTCTTCCTCATGCTTTGATCATTGTTAACAGGTCTTTTAGTTGTATCGTCAAAGGACAAAGAGCCAATCAGCAAATTTGCCGATCTGTTTAACACAAATCAGTTGCCTTCTCTTTTAAATGAAGGCGTAATGGATCCCCAGGTTCTGAAGCATTATCTTGTACTTCACGACCAACAAGATGGACCACAAGAGATGTATTATTCTTTTCTTCTCATAATAGAGAATGCACTTCTTCCTTGCATCGGTGAAATGAACTATTGATAAATCTAGCCAGTATTGTTTGTTCTACATGCCTACCAACCTTTTTAGAACTGATATAAACATCATGTGAAATTGTGTTAGTAATGCGAGCTTTGCATTATATGATCTAATAGACCATTGGCCAATCCAGCGCCCTTCAGCCTGGGCAGTTGCCCGGGCTTCTGGCCGTCGCCGCGTTAGACCAACTGTATTTTCATGGCAATTTGACCAAAAAATAACATCCCAAGACTTTAGTTTGCCCAGCCTTTGAAACTTTCTTGGGTATGCCACTGTTGTAGACCACTCTCTCTTCACACTGATGTTAGAAGTCCCTAATTTAATGTATTTTAAGGTAACAGCTTTTGAATTAATTAGGTTTTGTGATTCTTTGCCTAGAACCACAGCTGTTGCGTTTCAGGGTCAATATTAGCATATACGCGTTGCCCTGAATCAGGTCCGCTTGAGCTACATCCACTAGTCTCCTTATGTCCACTTATAAACAACGCCACATGTTTGTGTGAATTATAGTGCTCAGAGTCCTGTTTTATTGTTTTGATGCATTTGTACTCATATTTAGAATAAACCCCATGCCATTTATTTGTAGGAGTAATTTTTACAACACATATGAGGCTTCATCCACTTAACCTACAAACCTCCTTGGGAAATTGATATATAAACCAAAATAACCTTCTTCCGAGATAATGTGAGCTCTATGGTCATCAGGCAGCTAAGGACCCTCTCAAGGGTGCTTATGCGATGCTGGTTGATCTCAAATGCCACCAGAAGTTTGAGCCCCATAAACCTACTGTCGCTTACCCGGCTTTTTGGGGAATTTTAAATCTTATACGAGGAACCTGAAGCTTTCCCAAATACTCCATATAAGACCCATTTAAATTACTCTATCTGGGCCCAACGTTATGCTTATCAGAGTTAGAACATGCAATTTAAGGTAATAGCTGATGTCTTAACTGTTTGCATTGGTGAACAAAAGTGCAGCACACTTGAACAGTGTGATATTACATGGGTTCCATGCATTTTTTTATTATGCTTTTGCTCTATTGCTAGCATTTGCTGGTTTGCAGTTCTTCTGTATTAAGTTTCAGTTATATATATATTCTTGTGTTGACCCTTGTTCGTTTTTATGTCAAGAGCCGCGAACATCTTAGTGGAAATGAGGAGCACCCTTGGTTTGAATGATTGTAAGTTGCTGTGTATTAACTCTTCTACACAAGCTGATGGCAGTGATGCTGATAATTCGTGGTTACCCTATGTAAGCGCACTGACTTACTTGCTATTAAATTGCATTAACTTCTACGTAGTTGAGCAGGTAGACAATCTACTTATAGTCTTCTCCTTGACTAACTGCAGAAAGCTCATGGCTTACAGAATCATGAAGGAGCTTGTTTCCTTAACATGGAAGATATGAATCAGGTATTGCAGCATCTCTATCAAGCCATCTGCTTCTCTAATATGTCTATTAAGCTTTTCTGGACACATAGAGTGTCATGAAACTTTGTCCAACTTTTCACGGTACCTAATAACTAGGAATATTGTTGGGTGGGTTGAAGGACTATTGAGCTTTTGACAGTCAATGTGAGTAGCAGATTTGTCAGTCAGTTCAACTCGGTTGATTTAAGGTTTCTATGGGCTTTTTGATGCCAAGGAGGCCAAAGTGTTTTCTTTTTTAATTTCTAGTACTTGGTCAATAGTCAGTTTTAATCCTCTTATGGGGTTTAGTTTACATGCATGCATTCTTAGCTAGCAGTTAAGCTAAGATACTTACTGTTGAGCTTGTTTCCTACTTCACTTATCAGATAAAGGATTTCATGCAAGATTTTGCTTCTAATCATATCATCCCCTACATGGAGCAAAAGATCCGTGTACTCAATCAGCAGGTATGTTTAATTTTTTTGACCATTTTCAAGTATGTTTTATAATATTTGGCATCATTCTAGGTAGCCACAACAAGAAAGGGCTTTAGAAATCAGATAAAGAACTTGTGGTGGAGAAAGAGGGACGATGTCCCAGAAGCTGCAAATGGCCCAATGCAAGTATTTATGACATCTTGATACTTTCTACTGTATTTTTATTTATTTTCTTATTTGCTGTAACACTAATTTCATTAACAGGTATACATTCACCTCCATAGAGTCTCAAATCAGAGTTCTCAGTGACTATGCTTTCATGTTACGGGACTACGAGCTTGCTTTGTCCAATTACAGATTACTTTCAACAGATTATAAGCTTGATAAAGCTTGGAAGCGCTTTGCTGGTGTTCAGGTGCTTGAATTTGCTCAACTTATGTTTTAATGGTGTTATGCATGGAAACATATATCAAATTTTAGTAACGGTTTTGGGTTTAAATTAAAAGGCACAGCTAGAAAGGCAGTTCTCATGGGATATATCCTGCCTAGCAGCCTCAGTCGAACAAGATATGCTCTTTAATATAAAAATAAATGATGATTGGCTAGGCCTTATGAAAGATCACGGATGTCGCCTAGAGGGCGGAGGGTGAATAGGCGGTTTAAAACTTTTACGAGATGGGCTTAACAATGACGGAATAAAACTAGCGTTTTCTTTTGTTAAGCACAAAGCCTAGATATACTAAGGTTCACCTATGTGCACCAGCAACTTATGCTAAGCAAGACAAGCAACAATGTGATAGCAATATAGAATACTTCAAGCATGAAGGCTATCACAATGTGAAGTGCATAAGTAAAGAGTTCGGGTATAGAGATAACCGAGGCATGCGGGGACGACGATATTTTACCGAGTTCCTCCCAACAAGGCAGTACGTCTCGTTGGAGGGGTGGGCGGTACTAAGACCACCAATGCCACAAGAGGCCTCACCCTATTCTCCTGAGCACCTACCACGCGGGCAAGCACCCGTTCCACTATGGGACACTTGAGGGTGGTCACCGAACCCGTACAAGATTGGGGCTATCTCCACAACTTAATTGGAGGCTCCCAGTAATCGCCACCAAGGCCTCAATCTTGGGGGAGCTTCACAACTTAATTGAAGACCCCAAGAACACGCCACAAAGGCCACACAACCGTCTAGGGTTCCAAGAACCCAAGAGGGACAAGCTTCTTGAATATCACCGAACAAATCCTCCGGGGAGAACACAAACCGATGCACCTAATGCAAATGGCAAGAACACCACAAAGATGCCCCAAATCTTCACTCTCAAATTCCAACAAGGCTACTAAAGTACTTGGGGGAATGAGAGAGGAAGAATCAAAGGGAGAACACAAAATCCCCCAAAGATCTAGATCCCAAAGATTCACTCACAAAGAGGTGATTTGGTTTGGTCAAAACGTAGATGTGTCAAAGAATAGGGCAAAGCTTGAGAAAGAAATAAGGAAGAAGCAATGAGTCAAAAGGGAGAAAGGGGCCAATTTATATGGGCCACCAAATCTGCCCGTTGGGGCAGTTTCCCAGTACTACCGCTCCCAACCCAGGCGAAGCAAACGATCCAGGCGAGGCGAGTAGCGATCAAGCGACCGAACGAGAGAAGGCAAAGCGGCTTGAGGATCGGGCGGAGGCCGCCAATGACGAGGCGAGAGGGTCAACGCGTCAATGAGCGCTTGAGGATCGAAGCATGACATGCTGAATGGCGAAGCGGCGAAAAGGAAGAGCTGGCGTAGAGGTACCAGCCCACCCGGGTGGTACTACCGGGATGGACCGGAGCTACCGCTTGGGCCAACCGGGCAGTGAGAGTGGCGGTCTTGTAGTGATACTACCGCTTCAAAAACTATTTTTCTGTTTTTGTTGGAGACTGTCCTAGGAGAGCTTAGAATATTCCAGGGAGTGTTAGTATATTAGTGCTGTCCTAGGAGTGCCTGGAACATTCCAGTATGTTGTAGTCTAAGTTAGTGTCCTACCTAATTATAGAGTATTCTATAGTGTATTAGTTAAGATGTACCTAAGTTCAGCTATATATATATAAGAGGGTGTGGAGGTCCAAGGGACTGGCCCATCCCAGATTTTTCCCCCTAAAGACTTCATGGTATCAGAGCAAGGTTCTCCTGAGAAGTGGCTATGGTGATGAAGCAGGGCTGCTCTGCTATGGCATAAGCTGAGGAAGGGGGCACTTGGTCCTGGTGGTGGCTGGTGGTGAAATAACGGCTTGTGGAGGAGCTCCAGGCGTTCAGGTGTGAGTGCAGATAGGGGTAGCTAGCTGAAGTGGAAAAGTGTTGGCCAGGTTGACTCGTAGGGAAGAAGGAGAAGCAAGAGAGTTGCAGCTGCTCAAAGCAGAGGTGATTGTTGTTTGCGGTGTGTGCTAGGAGAGAGGAAGAGAGAGTCAGTGAGCTCGTGTCTCTTAGCAAAAGCAACAGGACCTGACGTTGTGCTGCTCCACTTTGAGGTTTCTGTGGTGGCGAACAACGGTGTGTGTGTAGTGCAGCCAGGAGAAGTGGTCGACAGTGCAGCTAGGAGGGCAGTCTGCAATGGAGGAGCGGTTTGGGTTGTGCTATAGCTACGGAGAAGAGTGTGCAGGCTGGACTTGTAGAACAGCTAAACAACGTTGTGGATTCATCTCAACAATCTTGATCAATGGCGAAAATCAAAGAATTGAGAAGCTACTTGAAAATGACTCAATTGATGAAGGAGATAGAAGAATTGAAAGAGTCGAAGAAGATTGGAAGTTCCAAAACAAGGTGAAAAACAAACCCTATGAAATTGTGTAAATCTCGCACAAGCGGAAGAAGGTATGTCAAATCAAGCTCCTACATTAAACGGAACTTGTTCAAATTGGATACTAGATTCGGGAGCATCGCACATGTCTCGAAGGTGGAGTAAGTTCGCATCATATCGCCAAATCCACCCATGCATAAAGAGACCATCCAAAGGTGATGGAACTTATCACCGTCAAAGGAGTCAAGACGGTGAAATGCACTCCATCAATTACACTGTCTTGATCCGGTATGCTCCATCATTTCCAAAGTGAGTTTGGTGTCGAGTGCCTTGGTTGGCGACATTGATTGTCAATTATTGTGACCGATACAAGTGTATAATTGAGGAGAGGACAACGGAAGGAGACTTGGGGTTGGCATCGTGCATAAGGGACTATGGTACTTGGATAGACATGAAACAGATGATGCATTATGCACCGCTTTGACAATTGTTCTTTGGTGACGATGAAGCAAAGGTGATACTCTTACATTGTCGAATGGGCCATATGTCCTTTGATACTATGAGTAAGATATTTCAGGAAATGAAGAAGGTGGATAAAGAAAACTTGTGTGTGATGCTTGTAAATATGGAAAACACACAAGGACATCATATGTGAGTCGTGGACTCAAGCACATCGCCTTTCGTGTTGATTCACTCGATGTCCGGACTTCTCCTATGGTCTCTATTAGTGGAATGAAGTACTTTGTCACCTTCATTGACTGTTACTCGCGGATGACTTGGATATATCTCATGAAACAAAAAAGTGAGGTGCTTAGTTGTTTCAGGGACTTCTATGCATATATCCAAAATCGTTTCACCATTGGTATTCAAATTATCGGATCGATAACGGGATGTAGTATGTGAACCATGAATTTGGCAACTTTCTTCGTAAAAAGGAATACTTCATCAAACTTCATGCCGATACTTCCATAGAATGGAGTAGTGAGAGGAAGAATCGACATCTGCTAGAGGTAGCTCGATCGCTTATGTTTACTATGAATGTGCCAAAATTCTTATGGAGTGAAGCAGTTATGACTGCTACTTATCTCATCAACCGAATGCCATCAAGAATTCTTGGGATGAAGACCCCATATGAAATGATATTTGGTAAAAATGAGTTCATTGTTCCACCAAAGGTGTTTGGGTGTACATGCTTTGTCAGAGACCATAGACCTTCTAGGGAAAATTGGACCCACGTCTTTGTGAAGTGCATCTTCATTGGATACCCATCTGGACAAAAGGGCTACAAGTGTTGGAGCCCTAGTGAGCGGAGAACATTTGTTAGCATGGATATGACATTTAAAGAGTCCGAGCCGTTCTACGGAGAGAAGACGGACCTCAACTCGTTGTTTGACTTCGACTCTCCTAGCACAATTGATGCTAGTCGAGAGGGAGACTGAACTGTTGAGGACAAAGGAAGATGAACAATCGAGAGTTGTTGTTGGTTCAATTCCATCTCCTGCAAGTGAAGATAGATGGAGAAAGCCAAATGAGGAAGAAAACTTAAAAGTGTATACACGGAGAAAACCACAACATGAGCAACAGCAGAATGGCTCCTACAAAGGTGACACACAGGTGCAGGGTGAGCAACATGCTCCAACAAGTGGTGGAATTGTTGAATCGACTGAGGGCGCAACTCCTACAGCAGGTGACACACAGGTGCCGGGGGAGCAACATGCTCCAACAAGTGTTGAAATTGTTGAATTGACTGAGGGCGCAGGTCCATCTAATACGAGAGATTCAATGGACTTGCCCATTGCCTTAAGAAAAGGAATCCGAGTTGGAGCTAGAAAACCTCCAAATTGGTACCGAGATGAGCATGACATAGCTAATTATGTATCATATACATCTCTATCAACAAACTACTTGGCCTTCATTGCATCATTGCAACCCGTGGTGATCCCAAGAGACTGGAAAGTAGCAAAGCAAGACCCGAAGTGGCGCGAGGCCATGATAGAGGAGTTAAATGCTCTCGAAAAGAATAAAACTTGGGAACTTGTACATCTTCCAGCAGGAAAGAGAGTTGTTGGGTGCAAATGGAT
This sequence comes from Avena insularis, assembly GCA_023614405.1. Lineage (NCBI taxonomy): Eukaryota > Viridiplantae > Streptophyta > Magnoliopsida > Poales > Poaceae > Avena > Avena insularis. Next base: position 33,248,966 of record CM042696.1, on the reverse strand, counting down.
TTACACTGTGAAACAAAATCCAGAAAGAAAAATTGAAAGGTACAAGGCAAGACTAGTTGCTAGAGGATATAGTCAAACATATGGGATTGACTATGATGAGACATTTGCGCCGGTGGCAAAGATGAACACAGTGAGGATCCTAATCTCTTGTGCAACTAACTTTGGGTGGCCTTTGCATCAGTTGGATGTCAAGAATGCATTCTTGCATGGAGATTTAAAGGAGGAGGTATACATGGAGATCCCACCTGGTTTCTCCACTCCTAGAACATCAGGAAAGGTATGCAGGTTGCGAAAATCTCTATACGGCCTCAAGCAATCTCCACGGGCTTGGTTTGATAGATTTAGACGAGTGATATGTGGTATGGGATATAAGCAGTGTAATGGGGATCATACGATGTTCTATCGGCACTCAAATAGCCAGATTACAATCCTTGCTGTATATGTTGATGATATCATAATCACGAGAGATGATGCGATGGAGATATCACGGCTGAAAGACAACCTACGCAAGGAATTTGAGGTAAAGGATCTTGGTCAACTCAAGTACTTTCTTGGCATAGAAATTGCTAGATCTCCGGGATTGTGCTCTCCAGGAAGTATGTTTTGGACTTGCTTAGTGACACGCATGCTTGGGTGTCGGGTTGCATCAACACCTATCGACCAAAACCACAAATTATGTGCGAATCTGGTGATCCAAAGGGATAAGGAAAAGTACCGAAGCTTGTTGGAAGACTCATCTATCTATGTCACACAAGACCTGATATTTCATATGCAAAGGAGTGTAATGAGTAGATACATGCATGATCCTAGGAGGCGGACACTTGGATGCGGTCAATCAAATCCTCCCAGATTTGAAGGGTAGTCCAGAAAGGGACTATGGTTCAAAAGGAATGGTCATCTAAATGTGGATGGGTATTGTGATCTCGACCGGGCGAGTTGCTTGGATGATAGGAGATCAACTTCCGGTTATTGTGTGTTTGGGGGCAATTTGGTGTCATGGCGAAGTAAGAAGCAGCAGGTGGTTTCAAAGTCAACAGCTGAAGCTGAATATAGAGCTATGTCGCAAGGTTTGAGTGAGATGTTATGGGTGAGGAATCTTCTTTCAGAACTGAAAGTGTTGAGGAAAGGCCCTTTAAATTTGTGGTGTGACAACAAGTCGGCGATCAACATCGCAAACAACCCCGTTCAACATGATAGAACCAAGCATGTGGAGATTGATCGCTTCTTCATAAAGGAGAAATTGGATGACGGTATAATTAAGATAAATCATGTAACCTCTAGCGAGCAAATTGCAGACTGTTTAACTAAAGGATTAGGAAATAAAGAGTGTAGTTCAGCTTGTAACAAGATGGGAATGATAGATATCTATCACCCATCTTGAGGGGGAGTGTTGGAGACTGTCCCAGGAGAGCCTAGAATATTCCAGGGAGTGTTAGTATATTAGTGCTGTCCTAGGAGTGCCTGGAACATTCCAGTATGTTGTAGTCTAAGTTAGTGTCCTACCTAATTCTAGAGTATTCTATAGTGTACTAGTTAAGATGTACCTAAGTTCAGCTATATATATATAAGAGGGTGTGGAGGTCCAAGGGACTGGCCCATCCCAGATTTTTTCCCCTAAAGACTTCAGTTTTTCTTTTTAAATCAAAAAGGCAAATATGCAAACTGCGATAACTTTAGTTTGGTAACTCCGATTGACCCGAAACCAATTTTGTTGGAAAGAGGACGACAAGAGCTACCCAACAAAAAGTGAAAATATTGGATATCACCAAGTGAGAATGTATCAAGTATTATAATGTGAGATACCTCACTCGGCGAGAATCCGGAAGACCTCCAACAACAAAATCGCAACAAGATATAGAAGGGAGATCCGATTTTGATGAACTAAAGCTTGTATTGAGCACAAGCTCTAGAGCCAAACATGGATAAGATCCAACCAACAACCAAGAATGATGATGCTAAGAATGCAATGGTTTGAGCTCTCTCAGAAAGATTTGATCGAGCTACTCACTTGAGAGCCCCTCTTGATAGTACGGTTATCTATCCTAAACCCGGTCTCCCAACTATCAACATGAGACCGACAAAAGGGAAAACCTAACAAGATTACCTTTGGCTTGAGCAATCCACTTGAGCACGATGTAGACGATCTTGTCCTTCTCAAGATGGACACCTTTCTTGATTGCTCTTGCACACACTCACTTGATGAAGACTTGACATATGCTCCCCCATACACCATGGGGAAGCCTCTTCTTTGACCTTGTCTTCATCGATCCATGACCACCTTGGTATGACTCCAAAAGGCCCAAAGCCCTTGGTCAAAGCTTCTTCTTCATATCTTCCACCTTGAAGCTAACACATGCTCCAAGCGATGCCAATGGACAATTCCTATGAGTGAAACTTAATACACACATTAGTCCATAAAGATTGTCATTAATTACCAAAACCACACATGGGGGCCCACATGCTCTTTCACCTTACTTATGATAGATGACGATATGCTTCCAAATTTGCTGTACAGTAAGAGGAGTTGCTGAATTGGTTACCGATGAATACTGAAGTAGGACTGACAGTGTAGTGATGACCCGCTATTTATCTGGACTAGATATTCACTCCCATGATATATGCCTTTGCCTTTTGCAGGAGATGAGTGGCCTTTGTTATTTCATGCTGGATCAGTCAAGGAAGGATGCTGAATATTGCATGGAAAATGCCTTCACTACATATCTGGTAATTATTTTGTTATGTTAGAAATCCACTTTAAGGTTTTACATATGAATAAACAATTGTTGCTTAACATTATTGATCCATCAATGCGACTGCTGTGTTTTGTGCTAGTGGCCAGTGCTCAATGTTCACACCCACAGAAAAAGAATCAAAGACAGTTAGAAAATGAACAATAACTCCATTTTGCATGAAGCACACATATTCTAGTTCATATACATATGAAGTCGAATGGATAATCATGCGAACCTTGTATAGGAATTTAAAGCCTTTTGGGAGTTCCCATTGAATTAATCTGGAAATTTGTGCCTGGCACTCTTTGATCTTCTAGAGCTATAGTTCTTCAACAGGACAAAGTAGTCAGTAACAGCTATAGATTCACTGGAACTTCCTCAAAGCAGGTAAATAGGAGATCAAACGGACATGCCAAACAAGGCTAGACTTCCGCCTTCTGTGTGTCTGTTTTTTTTTTGAAATCATGAAACATGCAGAAGGCCTGCACTTTGCCCTTCATTGGTTTTGGGGAGATGTATCAGTGAGTGGTAGGTGTGGGCATGACAAAGGGAAAATTTGAACTCTTAAGTTATAGTTTCAACAAATCAGCTTCATAGTTTTGCAATTTGCATTTGCAGTAGGGGCATTCTAAATAGTTAGTGCTATTCATATGTGTTACCTCGACTTCTTGTTTGGTTTATTAGTTCTGAATCATCAATATCCTTTTCGGTTCACTTGTTTGGTCTTGCTCTTTATAAACTTTGTCATTAAATTTTCATATTTGCAGAGAATTGGATCTTCAGGGCAGAGAAATGCTGCTAGATGTGGCCTTTGGTGGGCAGAAATGCTTAAAACAAGAGGACAGCACAGGGAAGCATCAGCTGTGTATTTCCGCATATCAAATGAGGTATATACCTAGTTAGCTAGGGAAACATGGAGAGTGGCCTATTTTCGTTTTTCTCTTTCAGTATTTTCTTAGTTCGCTACGTGGATTAATGATAAAACTTCTACTCTTCAGGAACCTTCCTTGCATTCTGCTGTACTGCTTGAGCAAGCTGCGTGTTGCTATTTGTTGTCAAGCCCACGTATGCTCCGGAAGTACGGATTTCACCTAATCTTAGCGGGCAATAGTTATTACTTGTCTGATCAGGTGTGTATTAATTCCTCCACTGCAGTGAAATTTTAGTAATGTCACAGAAGTTTGACTTAATAATGAACATTCTTCCTTGACGATGCAGAAACAACATGCTGTTAGGGCATACAGAAATGCTATGTTTGTTTACAAACAAAATCCTTGGAGTTATATCAACAATCATGTACATTTTAATGTGGGGAGGTACTTGCGGGGTTGATCTTCTGCTCATTTTATCCCTGCCTGTAAACTATCTGATATTTGTGTGAATTAGGTGGTATGGAGTCCTTGGGATATTTGATGTAGCTATCAAGCACTTGCTGGAGGTCATTGCTTGTAGCCATCAGTCGCTGACAACACAAAGCATGTTCCTCAATGATTTTTTCCATTTTGTTCAGGTTACTGACCAGCCCGGCTATGATTTGCATCTGCTGTACCAAACATCTGTTGCTAATTTTCTTTTTCTTTTGTCAATAGAGTACCGGGAAAAAATTTGACGTATACAAGCTTCAACTTCCTGTTTTCAATATGTCATCACTCAGAGTTGTATATGAAGATCATCGCACTTACGCTTCCAATTCAGATGTAACGTCATCACAACTATAGCATGTGCATTTTTAATTGTCCACCATTGCATTTATGGACTAATCAAAGATTGAACATGTGGTGTTTTTCTTCCTTTTTATTCTAATAAAAGAAGTCTTGTGAATATTTGTGATCAATATGCATTTATCCTTTTTTTTTGAACTTTAACCATGTGTTTAATCATTCTGTGCTTGTCTGATAGAAAATGAAGGCACTCCTAACTTGTATCTGTTGCCTTGTATAACAGGTTGATGTTAATGAAAGTATTTGGCATGAGCTGGAGGAAGAAATGATCCCATCATCATCTGTTGTTAGAACTAACTGGCTGGATACTCAACCAAAGAATTCTCCTTTTAGAAATAACAAGGCGTGTGTTTGTGTTGTTGGAGGTAATGACCTTTTCAATATTTCTACAACTGTCCCTAACAGAATCAGCTGAGTTCAACGACAGTTTCCTGAACAGCTGACTGCATCCAGAATTTGAAAATAGTTAGTCCAGGGAATGGTACATAATATTTGACTATAGCTGTGCAAATTTTCCACGTGAACCGTTGGGTAAATGATATACTGATCACTGTTGAGGGACTCGAGAGTAACATGATGTGCAACTGTCTTAGTAAACCCCTCATGCATTGGCAAGCTATTAATGAGGGGCTCCACCTTCTCATGTCCCGCTAAATCTTATCTGTCGAACACTATTAATGTGGGACCAGCACTAGTAGTACCAGTCTAGCCATGGGCCTGAACATGGTCAGGGAGCTACTGAATGTTCCCGTAATGGCAGCATCAGCAGCCAAAGCAAATCCTCTCTTCTGGGGTGACGATTAGCTGGCACATGACCAGTCCAATAAGGTCTACCGCCGAGCCACTCCTGTGGTTACTCTTTGCATACTGTCATCTAGTAGTCCATGTGGTAGTTTGTGCTATTACACTCAAATATCATTTCAAACTAGACATATCCTATCTGCTTACTTCAAGTGTATAAATATATGTATAACTGAGAAATCACTGACCCATATTTTACTCTGCCCCTGTCTTTGACAAAAATCATACTTTGGCTGGATGGAATTTGTCACTTGACCTCCTGATGACGACTGTTTCAACATGCAGCACTTCTCTTGAAAGAAAGGCCTAATAATATAGGAATCACCGAGTCACTAACTTAAAGGATATGTTTAGTTCTTGTTCATTTGAACCGTGCTCTAGAACCATTTTATGATTCTAATTGGCCATTCACCTAGTCATGGATGGTCATTTTTTAAACCAACCGTACCCTTGAAGCTGGGGCTCCGAGTTAAGCTCCTGGTGACTTTTTAGTTTATGCAGCAAGTAATTTAGCAAGTAATTTATTCATCCAAAAAGAGGGCAGAGATAAACTCGAGGGAAATTTGGATGTAATAATTTCATATAATCCCTGTAAATCCATTTGGAGCATCTCATAATATTTTAGCTCTGAATCTTTGTTCATTGGTTGCAGAAGCAGTAAAATTGAACGTTGAGCTTAAGAATCCTTTACAAATCTCGGTGAATGTGTCTGGCATCTCTCTTATATGCCAGCTTTCCACCGACGCTTCAAGTGCAGGTATTTGATTTTTCTTCCCGAGATTAGAAGATTTTTCTTAAGAGCTCCGTATATAGAGAAATTGTTTTGTTCGCCGATGGATTGTGTTCCATGCAGAGACTGCTGCATTGACAACAGCTGCGGAGAAAGATATGGCTAACACAAAGCCCTCTATTTCGACGTAATATTTCCCTCCTGATTATTCAGGTTTATTTATGTTGATACCATTGATACTCATGGCCACCAGTGTTGTTTCCGGTTGGCCACTACAGATTTGAAAGCGATGAGAACAATTTCACAGTATCGAAGCTTGACATTGTATTAGGAGGAGGTGAAACCAAAAGAGTAAGCCTCTGTACTCAATATTCCGGGTGCCTTGAAGAATCTTGCTAGGTTGTCTTCCCCACAGCGTAAAGAAATCGCTTTAAAAAATGTCTTCTCTGTCTAACTTGACATAGCATATCCAAATTGTACTTTTGTAAAACAATGTGAACAACAAATACCATTTAAGAGTTTCCACCAGATAGTTCCCCCTGATCCATGGTATATTTTTAGGACATCAAATAGACAACAGACAAAGCTATAATGGTCAACTTCCCAGCGAAGTACTCCCTTGTATGTGTAATCTAGTTGGTACTGGATCTTTACCATTGCAGTAACAATGCTGTCGTGGATCCAACCAAGGATGGTTCTATTTATTATGTCTGGATTATTGTTTCGTGAAGATGTTGTAAAAGTCAGTGCAAGGGAAGCCTAATGTAGGATCATCTATATGTACTTTTGTTCGATATTCCATCTAACCAGAGATACATCTTTCCTTGGATTTGTTATCGTTCTTTTGACTTATGAACTCTTATCTCTGAAATTACAACTTACAACTTGCAAATGAAATCATAACAAGACTCAAATACGAGCTGACCCAGTAAAAAAACCCTGAACTGATCATCGTATCAGTTTTTTTTTGTAGTTTCACTGATAACATTGTTGATACGTGTATTGGAGAAGTCATTAAGTTCTGGATGGAGAAGTACCTTTTGATATTTGTGGCCTTTTGTGACCTTCATAGTTTCTTTTTTATTCATTTATATTTGACTGTGCTGCTTCATATAATGTTATGACTTTATGTGCATAGTTTTTCCAACTGGCTAATTTCCCTTCTAATTCTACCAGATACAACTTGAAGTGACTCCAAAAGTTGTAGGCATTCTGAAGTTAGTTGGGATAAGGTGGACGCTGTCAGATTCAGTAGTAGGCTATCAGTACTTTGAAGTGCCCACACAAAAGAAAAACAAGAAAGGAAAAAGAGGGGCTCGTCATTCTTTGAACAACAACCTGATCGTAATCAAGGTTCTCATTTGTCTATGTTCTTTTTTGAGTATTTGTTTGAGGTGACATCCGAGTGACTGTAATTTCTTTGACTTCAGGGTTTACCTAAACTTACAGGAAATATTGATTGCTTGCCAACAAAAGCATTCACGGGTGATTTACAGATCCTCACACTGAATCTGAGTAACCAATCAGAACATGCTGTGAAGGTTCGCTTTTTTATCATCATATTTGTCTATTTGCCTTGTTCAGTAATTCATAATGGTCAAAGGGTTATCCATTTCTTCGGAAATGAGCATAGATTTTCACTATGTGCCTGTTTGGCATCATTTTAAGCACTAATCATTCCCAAGCCTGTAATGCAGCATGTGAAAATGAAAATTAGCCATCCGAGGTTTTTAATTCCTGCCGATATACCGGACCTTGACTTTGAGTTCCCACAGTGCTTAAAAAAGCATGTGCAATCAGACAACAATGCTGTAGTGTCCGAAGGTATCAAGGGAAATTTCAAGGGCTTGCTATTTGCATTTCCTCAGGTGAGGTGGTTCAAGGCAGTGTCATATTTTATACTAATCTGATCTGCATTATTTATTTATTTTACAAAATTGACATTCCTTCTCAGGATACAAAAATTCAAGGCGGGGCCACATTCTCTTGGCCTATTTGGTTTCATGCTCCTATTCCTGGAAACTTCTCGCTTTACTTGTCTCTGTATTATGAAATGGAGAGTACCAGTGACATTCCATATCGCACATTACGCATGCATTACAATGTGGAGGTAAATTGGCAATACTAGTTTTAGGTTTTATGTTTATGATTTAGCTTGTTTGCACATGCACAATGTATTGATTTTGGAGCCAGTTTTTTCATGACTGGTATTGCACCTGTTGCCGCTTGGGACTTCCAGTTTTCTATCATACTTAGTTGATCTAGAGAAATATATTAGCGAGCTTAATGGCATCCAGCATATTGGCTCGAAAGCAACTGATTTGGGCAGCTTCCTGGTGAAGCTCACTTACACTGAAATGTTCTTTATTAGTTTTTTTTCTCCTGAATAATGCACTTAGATCTGTGTTTCTTTGATCATTGAATGTCTTCCATAACTTGGGAGTTTCTTGTTCCGGAAATCCCTAAAACCTTATTGAGCCATCTGGTTTGTGGCTGACAAAACTGGTTATGCTAACCACCATAAACCAGCTGTACGTATTAGTTCATTGCTACATGCCATTGGCTATGTTAATTTATTCTGAAGTTATAACAACTCTACAGAAGTCCGGTGGTCTCGAGATGATTGAATCACTCCTGTAAGATTTTTGAGGACTTGGATTTAAGATTTTGGTCTCCTTGTCGCGTGTGAGGACCAAATTGTAGGAAGCTAATATGATGCGTGTACAGTTTCGTTTTATTTAAAAATCACTTCTGAAGATGCATCTCCAAGTTCTCTGTGCTATTATTGCATTATTTAATGTCAACTTTGCCAGCAGCTGTATGTTGCAGCCAGCACTAAGCAACTATGAGATCTTTCTTGTCTGTAAACAATTATTATTTGCAGGTTTTGCCATCACTTGATGTATCCTTTGCTATAAGTATGTGCTCATCAAGAATGCAAGAGTATATTGTGCGCATGGACATCATGAACAAAACTCCATCTGAGTCGTTTGCACCTCATCAGTTATCATGTGTCGACTCTAAATGGGCAGTTTCAGCATTGCCCTCAAGCAATTCCAGCAGCTTTGTGGATACAATACATGCAAACCAGGCCGTGTCGTGCTTCTTCAAGATAAAGGTTGGAGAGTCATTCTTTGAATAAGCTATGAAATACAAGACGCTTGTTGGGCACCATGTATTTCATTTATTTCATATTCTTATCTTGACTGGTATGGTTTACCATGCATAATTATTTCCAGGACTTACGAACAAGTTCATGTATTGAGGCTGCAGACAAGTCGTGTGGCAGTGATATGGTTTTATCTTCTGGGGGCAGTAGTACTGATGTATATGATGTTTCTCTGTCTCCTATAACTGATTTCCACCATCAAGAAAGATACCAACAGGGGAAGTTAGCTAAGGTGAGTACTCCCTGAAGTTGTAAAACCAGTCAAGACCCACTTGGCCGTACTGTTTTCCTGTTGGTTCCCACTGTTTCCCAACTGGGTAGGGTTTTTACTTTTTATCCTTTGCTTCAAGCTCAACGCAACAGACACTTGTCTGGAAAAGTGGCCAGTGACTGGACGAGTGTGTGCATGCTTCATGAGTTTTAGCATTAATTAACCAAATGTTACCTATGTAACATTTTCCTCATTCTTCAGGGGCCACACAGTCTACTTGATTTTATTCTGATCTCAAAGGCAGCAGCTGTTAATTCTTCCAAGTCAGAACAACTGCTCTCTCATCATACATGCCATTGCAGGCAAGTTCTAGAACCTTTGACAGAGTAACATTTTTGTTTGGCTTTTGATGGCCACTAAAGCTTGAACATATGCTGATATGATCTGCCTTTGCAGTCCTCTCAGCCAGAATCTTGTTTGGTGGCTTATGGAAGGGCCTCGAACCATTACTCATGATTTCTCCAAGTCTTGCTGTGAGGCTAACATCCAATTGGCGATTCATAATTCTTCAGAAGATAACATTTCTGTGAGAGTGGTTACATCCGATCGTATGCCAGATAAAAACCAAAATGTCCCTTCACATGAATCTTCCAGTGGTCAGGGTGGATGGTACGATGTGTCGCTGGAAAATGACATAAAGGCCATCTCAAGCCCCAAGGGGACACATTTGCCAAAGGAATCATCCGATAGCACTACACCGTTTGTTTGGTGTTCATTGAGTTCTGCTCAAGTTGATCTCAAACCTGACAGTTGTGCCAAAATTCCTCTAAAAGTGTGCATATTTGCACCTGGAACCTACAATTTTTCAAATTATGAGCTGCATTGGAAAGTACATCCATCTGAGGGGGGACAAGTGGATGAAAATGAGAGATCTGGTGGTGGTCAAGGCCACCCTTTCTATGTTACTGTTCTTCAAGGTGCCTGATGAATTGAATTACAATGTTGGGAAAAAAAGCAATCTTCTTATGAAGCTCAGATCATAAAAACTGGATGTGGCGGCTTGTTCGGTCCAGAAGCCTGTCTTGTGGCGGCTGAAGTGAAGATGTACCATCCCATCAACCCAAACTAGTGGTGGCTGGCAGGCTGAGAGCAGATGTACCATGTAAGTTCCCAGATTGAATATAGAATACACATACACACGGATTTTCTTATGATCAGCTTCAGTTCTGATGCGTTTATACGAGTCCTTTTCAAGGATGATTCAGGAGGATAATTGAGGTGATTAGATGTATACCAACCATTGTTGTCAATGAGGCCGGGAGTTGGTGCTGTAGCCTGTAGGTTCCTATAGTATTCTTGTACATCCCCTTCTCACTATCCTTTTTTGTGAGGAAATTAGGCGATCTTCTTAAAACTGTTCTATGGGCGACAACTGTTGCTTGGCTAATGTTGATGCCATACCCACCATACTGTGATTTTGTTTTTGTATCAGTGGGTCGAGTTCCTGTCTGCCCAGGTGATTTTGTGTGTATTGGATGTTTTTGGGTGGTATTAGTACTTGGGCAGTATCATTTTGACTTGGTGTAATCATAATCACATTTTTTTGCCATGTACATTAAGAGATGATGAGGGGGATAATTCCAGTTTCTGATTTATGTATCTTTCGTCAGTCAGCTGCCTTTTTTGAAATGTTGTCCAAGTAGCAAGGGAATTCGTGAGGACATTGGAAACCTACATGCTGTACTAACGCGTCACAAGAGTATAGCCCGAATTAAACAGGCATGTGCCAACTGAGCTGAGCTCCATTTCTGCACCATAGTTTATGCGATTCCAGTTGTGGTCCTCTTTTGAGACAACCCGCCAAGCTTTTATTGATCAATAACAATGTTTACAGGGACAAAATCTAAATTTGGTGCGCCAAGCCAGAGGTGACGACCAACTGAAAGAGATAACGCTTGCTTAGCTAGATTGTGAGCTTCAGTATTTGAAGTTCTTCCTTGGTGAACAAAGGTGCAGCCAAGGAAACATTGATGCTCGATCCTTGACCTCCCTTATAATCGTGTTGTACCTTCCCATAGTCCCTTCTTTGATATCAGTGATGACCGTCTTGCAATCCGATGCAATGTGAGCCCGCTGGATAGCCAGATCTTCAGCAGGCGATGCTCCTGAATATGCACCGCTACTGTCTCGACAGATAGCAGCAGCAACTCCTTTCTCTCCCGTCCTAGCGACAACATCATCAGTATTACCCTTGTAGAAAGGTTGCCAGGTAGCCATGTTCCTCGGTCTCGCCTGCTGAGGGTTTGGAACAGTAGATGGTCTAGCGATAGTCTGGAGCTCGGCAATAATATATGAATCAATGAACCCGAAGGTCGATAGTGGAGACTGAAATATGTCTTCGTGTCTCGCCGTCACAAAGTAATTGCGACTCTTGTGAAGTGTTCATGTTGCAGCGAGTCTAACATCTCAAACAGTGCTCCACCAGGGAACCATCTATTAGAGCCCAAACCGATCGTGCCATATTGCAATCGAGAAGAGAGTGTCTCCAGGGGTCAATATTAGCACGCAACGTGCAGTCGCTGTGGGTAGCCATATTGCGGTGACCAAGAACATCATGTGTCGGCAATGACCGCTGGGCCAACCTCCAAAGGAAGACACGGATTTTTGAAGGAACCTTCGTTTTCCAAAGGGAACGCCACCCCTTCTTCTCCCCCTCATGGTTTGATGAGCCCGCATTACCGTCGATGTAATTCTCCCGGTTGATCTTTGTGTTCACTAGCATACGGTAAGCAGAGCAGATCCTACGGAGAAGACGCCCTTCAGATCAAAATGCCATGCCCAGTAGTCTGAGTGCAAATCGGATTATTTAGGATGACCGAGGCATCCGTTGGGAGAAAGTTCTCGTGAATCAAGCTTTCCTTCCAAGTTGCTGACGTAACATCAATTGGATCGCTGACTCCCCGAGGTGGATCATCTTTTATTGGCACAATAGGCCGCAGATTGGTGTCACGTGGGAGCCAATTTTCAGTCCTGTTGTGGTTCAGCTAATCTTGTTCTATCTCTTTCTCCCGAGACCGGACTTGACGGCAGTACATCTAGAAGGCTAGCCTAGCCTTTTCAAGCTTGCAAGCAACTAAATGATCACACCGGTGCCACTCGTGGGCAGCTAGGGGGTTGTTTGGTAGCCTGCATGAAATTTGGGGCTCACCGGGGCATGTCCACGGCCAGCAGTACCACGCACATATAGGCGCTGAGCCACCTTTGGCATTCTGTTTGGTAGCCTGCATGGAGTTTTTTTTGGATGAGTACAACAACAAATGCATGTTGCTTGGTTGCCTGCACATTGCGCTTTTGACCCTTGTGATGCATTTTCCCCTTGTTTGATTCACATACAATTCTTGTTGTGGTTACCTTGCACTTCCTTATGGTGAGGTTACCATCACCGGATGGAGAGGAAGGCCATACACATGAGAATAAGAACACATAAACTGGAATCGGAAAGCATGATTCTCACACAATCCGGAACAACAGAATGACAAGCATGATCCTCAGAAAGCATGATCCCCGTAAGCATGATCATCACACAAGCCTGAACAACGCAGAACATGAACCTCACAAGCATGAACAACACAAGCAAAACGGGATCACAATTGACCATGAACAAATGAACACCCTTTGCATAAACAACACACGTACGAATTAGTCTTAACAAGTATGGTCGTTGTCAAAAGGAGATCACAGTTTAACATACCACCATGGTGTTAACCTATCACCACATCAAAAAGTGGGTGTCATCCTACCACCACCACCAGTTCACCGTCAACAGTACAACCAAGTGCAAAAAAAGAGTCAACCATCACAGATTTCCATGATTTTCTTCAGCTTATCCTTGTTAGCACCGTTGGCTTTGAACAGTTGATAGAGCGCGTACTTTAGTTTCTTCTTTTCCTCCTTGAAGATCATCAATTCCTCATCCCATTGCTTCTGCTTCTCTTTGATTACATCAGCGTGAGATTTCTGCACGGTCTTCAGCATCTCAACCTCATTCCTCAACGTTCCAGTCTGCTTGGAATTTATCTCCTGAGATCTCTCATTGTTATCATTCAACCTAGACAAATTGTCCTTCAACGCCTTCTTCTCTGTTTCTTCGATGAACTTCTTCACATCAACCAATAGACTTGACTACTTTTTGTCAAGCTTGTTCTTCTCATCAGATAGTTGCTTCACCAGCTTCGTATTCTCAATCTTCTCGTTGATTCTTGCACTGCTTGTATCATCATACATCCCCCATAGCTTCGCAAGTGCATTCTTCATAGCATCTTGCCATTTATTGTCCACCCAAGCAACGAACCGATAGTTCAGGTCAGAAATTTGTTGGCACAGACCTACTGTTTGCCAGACAAGTGAATGGCGATACAAGGAGCTAAGCACTTACGTTCTCAACTTGGAAGAGGTAGAATCTGCGGCATGTGTTGGTTCCTTCAAATGCAACACGCCTGACAGGCTCAAGTTTGTGAACGCGACAGAGCTCGGGACAATCTTTCGCTATGCCGCAGAAGTTAGGACCTTCGTAGGAGTCAGGAGCATAGTTCATGTCTGTGATGTCCTAGCACACCAAATTGAGTTCATCTGATCATAAATCGAGGATTCCTAACTCGCTACTGAACCCTAACCCTATGATGGTTTTGTCTTGCCAGGGGCATCGTTGTTGTCGTCGTCGGTGGCCGGATTTGACTGGGGAAAGGATAAGGGGGAAAAGGTGAATCTAGTTTCGGCGGTAAGCAAGTAGGGTGTGTCTCAGCGGAAAGTGAGGGAAAGGATCCCGTCCCTTTTTCAGGCTAGTGGTAATCTCCCGCCTGTGCCATCGTCGACCGAGCTTGTGCAGGGGAGCACCGCTTTTGTATCCAGCGGGCACACGACGAGGGTGGCTCGCTGGAAACGGCCGATTCGAGCGTACTTGGGCCTGGCTCGAGGCTGTTTTATGGCTCGCGCTGTGGCAGCCCAACACCTCGTGCAGGTAACCAAACAGCCCACTTTCGTTTTCTGCTGGCATGCCCGGAGAGTATACAGGCTACCAAACACGCCGCTGTCCCCTAGTATAGAGACCAAGGGGCCATCCTTGCCTGTCACGGAAGACGCCGCAGGTATTACCGGAGAAAATCGTGGTGCCTCTGGGGCGGAGCCAGGAGTTCAAGTCTATGATGTCATTTCAGATTTGTGATGTCAAATACATGCATTTTTACTAGTTTTTCATATGGCTTATACTTGTAGCTAAAGGATTTACCAAAAACCTGTGTGGTCAATTGACCACACAGCTCACTGTGTGGCTCCGCCACTCTGGTGTGTGATCTGGACTTATGGAGGAGCAGCGCTTTGCGTGGTTAGGATTTTTGAAAGTCCATGGCTATGTTGCCGTGCCGTTTCAATCCCGAGTTCCAGATCATACGGGTGCTGACGCCTGAATGATTTGGGAACCATTACTTTGTTTCTCGAGGAGCACAGACACGTGATTCGTGTCCCCTTCACGATCACGTTCTCCCGAACCCAACGCCGCGGACACGCGCGGCTCGTTCCAGCGACGCAGCAGCGCAATCGGACGCGGCAAGGAGTAGACTACTACCTGCCGGCTGCCGGGCATGCTGGGTTTTATGATCCAGACGGAACACGCACTGTACGAGAACGATCAAACACCATCACCGACCGCGTCGAACGTTCCTTCGTGTGCGTGCGGTGACCGGTACTTGACGTAGATGGTGCGTCTGCTCTGCTCCTCTAATCGGCACTTGACCTACTTTGGCACTTCCACGGTCAGCAGACTCGGCACCTGACAGAGCCTTTCCCAGATTTCTTAATGCGCGTTGGTCAAGTTGGACACGTGTGCTCCCGCTAATTCAATCATTCATCGGCTGATCGGGTCAAACACGACCAAGACCCAACCGTGCAGTGATAGATCGGAATAACCACCGAGCGATTTCTCACTTCCTCCCATCCAAAATTAATGTTCGTAGATTTGTCTAAATTTAGATGTATCTAACACTAAAATGATTAGATGGATAAATATGAGAACATTAATTTGGGATCGGTGGAAGTATTATTTTTTCGTGCAGGACGGGCTTGACGGATAAATATGGGTCAGTATGATCATCCAACTCCCGAGTTAATTGCAAAAAACTGTGCGTTAAAAAACCCACCAACTTCTTCAAAATTTGTAAAACTCCACCAACATCAGGCTGGTGGCTTGCAATATGCAATGTCACTAGGATTTGGCCACGCTAACAACATTTCGGATAGTGGGACTCACTGTCGGTGGTGATATGGCACAAGTGTGATGGTTAGGATGAGAAATGTTAGAAGGATTACAAATGTCGGGTCTTTTTTTTTACAAAAACCCTTAGCTTAAAGAAAAGCGAGGAGGAGAGAAGTGTCCTTTACCTTCGTTTGTGCCGCCGTGCTCCTGCCGGCCAAATGGGCCAACTTTGAATTCATCGCCGAAAATCACCAAACGGGATGCAGGGGCGGGGCGTGTAACATCCCAGCGTTTAGGACCAAACGAAGGGTAGAATTAAGATTTTGTGCATATGCATACAACTAAAAATCTAGGTAAATTTTTCGCAAACCTAAAAGCTAGATGGACCAGGGTTTCTCTTACTCTGATGGACTAGGTTTTAGAGCATCTGAGTGTTATGGACTCTGATATGATCTCTAGGTATTTCTTGTGTTTTGAGAAAAACAATTCAACCTTGTTCTGGAATTTAATTTTGAATTTAAATGGATTTAGGAAAATTCACAAATTCGATTAATGGATATTTAAGTGATTAAAGAAAATGTAAATTGAGTTGTTAAGTGCATAAATTTAATAATAATAATAGTACAATATTTCCTCCATTCTGAAATACTCTACGTTTCAGAAAATCTCAGACAAATTAGCAAAACATTAATTAGTACTAGTATACTCCATGCATCCCAGAAAACAAAGCGTCCTCTGCACTTTAAGAATGAAAGATTAAATGCGACCATGCAAATTGCATGCACAATTTGGTTACCGGCTGTTTCTTCCAGCTATGGGATTGGGTTGACCACCTCGGTTGTGTGCCTATGATTATTCTCCCTAGGCTATTAATTAGCGAGGTGGCCGCTTATATCCCAGAAGGTACTAGACTAATTCTGAACAAAAAATCGACCCCGAATGTAGAGTATTTCCGAATGAAGGGAGTATGTAATAATAATAAAGTATAAAGTGTACAAATGAATAAAGGAATAAAAGGTAATTTTATTCCAATACACAATATTACATTTTCTTTACACAAGTAAATAAAAGGAAAAGATTACAATAAAAGAATAAAGAATATATTTATTGCATAATAAAATTCACATTGTTTTTACAACAAAATAAAGAAAGGAAATTACAAAAGTAATAAATAAAAATCTTAGACTATTTTCATATCTAATTTCTTTATTTCTTCATCTTGATTCCTGCAAATAAGAACAAAACAAATAAAAAGGAAAAGGGATTAGATTAGTTTTCTCTCAGACTTTAATAGTGTAATGCACTGTTTAATATCATCACTACACATATAATCAGGGAAATTGTAGTATATGTTCTTATCACATTATTTGCTTCAGTTCAACATCATTAGCAGGGAGCAAGTTTCACCATAATAAAGTAAAAGTAAATAGTAAAAGTTTAGGAAAGATCTCATTTCACTTGATCTCATCCACAATAGAAAGTAAGCAAGCAGACACAACACACACACACACACACCAACATGTAGTTAGCTGCTGCCAACACATGAGTGAATCCAGGGAATAGATAAAAAGGAACCAGCCATAGCAACTGAAGTTGCTAGCAACATATCACTCGCACAAAACCTCTATCCACAAGAACATCACCAATATTTTACTCAAAGATCACCAAGAACAGATGATCAACATGGTCACCTGAAGCAAGGCCAACACACGCTAGCACCAGGAAGAGGAGGATAATCACCAGATAGAAGAAGATCAAGGAGGAGAAGGCCAACACAAGGAGAAGCATGCAGTAGATCAAGTAAACAAGGTCAACCACAAGTTCCAGCAACATCCAAAAAGCACACACAAGCAACAACTATAGTAGCAGGTTGCTAAAATTATCAAGCTTTAGCATATGTTCATATCTTAACAGTATTGCGCCTCACCTTTTGCATCCTTAGCATAAATCACATCTTTAGCTAGCAAAGATAGCAACAGATCATGTGGTTAAGCTTTACCATTGTGCACACTTCCTTATGAAAGCACCACAGTGACTTGTTCAACCATAGAAGCCACTAGAGTAAATTGCTACTTGATTTGAATATAAACATTCAAGCAAAGATAACCTCTATCATTTTCCTAACTTAAACTGCTAGGAATCAATTTCATTATTCACTACCATACTAACTGCCAACATTGAGGGAATCCTCTAAAAACATTTTAACCATCTTCCTAGAAAAGCACCTAGGAATCAAGCACAACTTAAATATTTGTCAATAAAAGTAAGGAAATAGATCAATCCAACATAAGTATCGCATATCCAAAATCAATAACATATGTATCAAACTTACCATCACATTTGACGGTTACAGAGAATCTAGAACACAATACACTGAAGAAAAGCTTCAGTAAAGCATAACCAAGACATCATTCCATCATAGTATATTAGGATCTACTAAATTTGAATTCAAAAGCATGGTTTGAATTCAAATATTGGCAACCATATTAATCCAAGTAGAGCAGTTAATGGCACTAGGAGCATAGTAGGACACTAGACCAAGTTAAACTACTAACAAATGATCAACCCTACCATCAAAGGCATTAGGCCTAGACAAAATTTAGCTCGAACATGTTCACCTCATCACCAAGCAGAGATACTGAGAGCTACAGGTAGGGAAGAGATAGGAGGAACCCTAGGTAGGATTAACTACTAGGGAAAAAGGTGAGATTAGAGGAAGAAGAGTGTCACTTACCTGTGGTACTCGCTACAACTCGAGAAGAAGAAGTGGAGAAGCCAACGACGGCGAGCGCGACAGTGTGGCATGGTGGCACGAGGAGCACTACGATGCTCAAATCGCGCCAAGACACACCGGAGCACCATCGCAGCAACATCAGGTCACAACCAACAACACCGAGGAAGACTAAAAGCACCACTGGCACGTGGCGCCGCCTAAGCAGCGAAATCCTAGCGCCACAGATGGAAAGGGGCGAGCGAGAGAGGAAACGAAAGCCACATCGAATAGGAACACGAGGTAGAACATGGATCACCACATTCCACATCGATAGCTACCGGAGGCGGTGGCCGAGGTCACTAGAATCGAGCTTTTCTGTGGGGGCGCCATCATCATCGCTAGAGAGAGGAAGGGAGATACATAAGTGTGCGAGCGATGAAGAGAGGGCCGAGTGGGCCGACCCAAACCGTGAGGGTTAGGGTTTCGCCCAACCTAGTGGGTTTCCCTACGGGCTTGGCTGGGTTATGGGTCAGGCCTAGTTTAAAAAGAAATTAATAAAATAGAATAAAATTTATTAAAATAACCCTATAAATTTTAAGAGCTATATAAAAATATAGAAAATCCTAAAAATGCATATGATGTATCAAAATATTCAGAAAAATATGATCTATCTAGGAAAAATATAAAATTGCTTGTTTTAGTTAAATAAAATGTAACTAAAAATTGAAACCATTTAATCTCTCTAAGAAATATAATAAAATGAGGAAAAATCCTAAAAATAAATAAATATCACTTATATATAAAAGTTAATCTACTATTCCAGAAAAATACTAAATGTGAAATTGCAGGTCAATTTGGAATTTCTGAAAAATTGATATTATAAAAAGGGTTTATAAAATCATTTTCTTATATTAAAATAAAAGGAATGTATTTTTTGAAGAAATAATATTATTTTCTGATAAATGCAAAGAAAATGGTTTTAAAACTTAAAAAATCCCTTTCAACTTAATAACATGCGTAAAACATGGAAATAAGAGTAATAAACTCAAAATAAAGCATTGCATGTCATTAATATGCATTAAGTCATTATTTACTTCTTCACATTATCCTTACCGGTTAATGATGGTGTTTTGTAGAAACCAAAGCACAAGGTCAAGTGGAAGCATCCGACATCACTACCTTGTAGTCAGAAGCAAGTTCATCACTTTCTCATGTACTTTGATGTGTTTTATAAAGTTTTTGCAATCTATTATGATATCACCTATATTCTACAAGGAGACCGAAAATATTATTTTCTTAATAATATGAACTATTGGTTATCGGTCCGAGTGGTGATAACCTATTATTGTTGACAAATGAAACCACAGTATGATATATGTGGTTAGTGGAGGTTCCGTTTTCACTAGAAAGTATCATATAGGACTTGATAACAAATATCGTTAGTGATTCTAGCGCTGTATATTACGTGTTAAGCCTAATATTTAGAATTGGACGGAAAAGTTAGATGGATATTCTTCCTTTCGTATGCTGACGGATGACCAGGATATCGCTATAATTATCAGTGAAGATTTGCATCATATGGGTGGGATCCCTCAACGTTGAACGATATTAAAAGAGATATTTCCTAGAGTCAAATAATAAAGGTGTTTATTATCATATCTTATTAGTTCATAATAGTTTTATATCATGCTATAACTGTATCAATCGGAAACATTGATATAAGTGTGGTATAAAAAAATAGAGGAGATGCAATTAATACTCCATTTTTACGCGATGTGTGGTCAAATCCGGTCAGCCTTTCACTAGGGTTCACTATATCACATCTCATCGATCATTTAGACTGAAAGTTGATCTCACTAGTGCTTCACCCCTGATGTCATTAGAGCACCCCATTCGTGAAACCAATGAAGCATTCAGATGAATCACAAGGAGGGCATCTGAGTCGAGTAATTCCTTGGATGACACAACTAATGAAGCTATGCCAACGATCAAAGGATGAGTCTCTGTTCGAGTCTACGACTTGATCAGGCACTCAGGGGCTACTCCTAACAGGAGCGCTGGTCGTGCACCTGATTCACTATAAGCCTGCGATACTATCAACTATGGCCATAAAGCACAGGACTCGAGTCTCTGCCTGAATCTATGATTCGGACAGACACGTGAGGGCTACTCTAAATTGGAGCGCTGATCGCGCACATACATGATTTTCTATATTCGAATCTATAATTAGACTTAGGACTCGAGGGATACTCCCATAGAGAGCGTTGGACGCGCATTCAAAAAGGTGCATACGTTGATGGTGTTCATAGAATCATCTGAAGCACTTCCGAATCATTATGACTACACCGTCAACAAACTTTAAGTTTCTGCTCGAGTCTATGGCTCGAAAAGACACTCGGGGGCTACTCCCAAAGGGAGCGCTGGTCGCGCATCCTATAGAAAACAAAAGATTCACATAATGGTTCATTGTGTCGATTATGTCCACATTGTTGACTCTCTCACATCAGTCGAATCCATTGGTGACTCCGTCCACTTACACTATTATGTCAAGCTTAGAGACAACATATCCTTAGCCATCCGAATTACCTCCGTGGTGACAAACATTCGGATGATGTATCTACAAAGTAAAGATAAGACCTACAAATACAATCTGATGGTGTGGCAACCGCATTCGCTGCGCTCTACCAATTTAATACCGTGCATGCAGGTGTGATGAAAATCCCGATGGACATGTTGGGTACGTACTTATCAACCGGAGTTTAGCTTAGTAAAGCCTCCACAACATGAGTCAAACTACACTAGCAATTTCCTAATTCAAGTCTGGGGACTCGAATTTGAGTAGATAATGATGTGATTGCTCGAAAGCAGTTAATTAGTCATGATTCATCAGATGAACCAGGCACGTGTACTGCAATACCTATGAATCACTCGAATATCTCGATCAACTCGACAAATTCTCGTGTCACAATTATGTGCCTCCAAACGAAAAACGACTTCTAAGTCTCCATCCAAATCCACGATTCGAATGGACACTCGGGGGATAATGACATAGTATGCCCCATGGGCACCTACTATTGGACTATCTGGTCTGGCCCAGCAGGAGGCCCATGTGAAGATATGTTGTTGACAGTGAAGCCCATGACGATTCGGGTGAGACGAAGCCCATGAAGGATTTGACTCCTGATGACTGCAAGTGCACAGATCATTTTAGTTAGTTTTGAAATAAAGGTATCGATCCCACAAGGAGTAGGAGTCTGAAGTCTAATAATCCTTAAAATAAATATTACGATAGAAATACTAGATAAAGTTCTAAGTAATAATATAAAATGCGAGTAATGTGAAAAAAAGTGTTTTGGGGTTTTGGGTATAAGAGCAATAATAAAGTAAAGCAAAGTAACTTAATACAGAAAGTAAGTATCGCATATGTAAGAGAGATTGGAACTACAGTAGGGAAAAAGCGTTCTCAGAGAGTAGCGGATACACCACTAGTATTTGTGAAGATCTAAGATTAAGATTATCATCATGAACATTCTTAACTATGTATGTATGGGAGGAACTCCGTATGTGGACGAATAGGCAACAACCGTTTCTCACATCATCCTCATAACCACAGCAGTCAGCAATCAACACCAATCGAATTGCTGTGCTATTAAGGAACGTAATCCCATAAAACGTATCCCATGGCATGGATAGTGTTTCGTGAGTTTCCTCGATTTCCCAAGTTGATACGTAAGTAATGCCAATAGTTTTATAGTCACTGTAAGTGCTAGCACTCCTCCGTCTACCAACAAGTAGTTCCCTCCATCAAGTCCCCACGAGAGGCAAATATTGAGAGGTCGACTTCTCTCAACATCAAGATGCAGAGAATCTAACACATGGTCACATCGATGAATATCATAATAGACTTTATCTTATTTCAATCTCATACTAGGGTTTCTCAATCTCCCCAAGAACTAATGATCTACGCACACATGGAGGCAATCAACATCATGGCAATGGTAATGGAAACAATCATAGATGAATAATACTTGTATAAATCCACAACGAGTATAGGAATTACAACAAGATATAGACAAGATGTAGATGGGATGGATGGAGATGGTGGTGATGCAGCAGTGGATGATGAAGATCGATGTCTTAGCCTCCCAGATCTGTGCAGGGTGAAGATGGATCCCCTGTGGATGAGTTCCCCCTCCAGATGCCTTTCGGAGGTGAGGTTTCTGTGATTTCTAGGTGTTATGTATATCGTCTCCTCGAACCAATTGCACGGGGTGAAACTATTTGACGAGGCGGAGGCGGTGCCAACTATACAGCTGGAGCTATACGGGTGGAAGAAATTCTCCTGTTGTATAGTTGGTCGGTGCGCTCTCTGCCTTCTTTGTTCGCTTCTGGTTTTCTTCTGGTATTATTAATATTTCCTAAATAAGCGATTTACGTTGTTTTTGACTCTTTTTCTCCACAGTACAACTGCTTCAATAATTGCATCCATTGGATCCATCATCTGTCCTGATCCTGGTGAAAACAGACATAAAACATGCGTGCGAGCGCCGTAAAATACCAAGATCCTACATCTACAATGCAAAATAATAATATAAAACATGATGCAAATATGCACTCATCAACTCCTTAACGGATACGGCAAGACTAGATAGGAAACTTTAGGGTTTCAACCTCGAGTCTATAAACCAAGTATAAAGGCAAGGAGGGAACAACAAGGATGATCACTGAAACCCTAACACACACACACCTGCCCAATTCAATCTGCACTCCATAGCCATATCGCCGCCCTTGTAACCTTCGGTTGCTCAATCAATCAAGAATAAACAAGCAGGTGTAGGGTTTTCCCTCCGGGGGGCTGAACCTGGGTAAACCTCATGCCCCTTTGTGTTTGTCTGTTAGCCAACGAGATCTCAGCGCACCGCTCTTCCCTAAACCCAAGTCCATCAAGTATGGGCGTGGACATGATCACCCCATGTTAGTGGCTGCTAGGGATTTCATGGTAAAACCATTTCTTACCTATGAACTTCCAACCACAACATGGATCAAACAATTGTATCTATTACACCCCTCTCAGCGCCCTCCGTTACAAATGCCATATCAACTACTGAAATAGAGACAGACGCCCGCTAGCCACTTATATGGTACAAGGCATATGTTGAGCGTGGAACCAGTCTCGCGTAAGATTACTTGTATGGTCGGTCTGGTCTGCTTCATCAAACAGTGTCGCGATATGAACAAGTACACGCGAGAGGGTAAAAACTATAGGATCAATGCACACATTCAACATGTGTTCTAACCATACAAGAATTACTATGCATAGATCTGACTCTGAGACCACTGAAGGGGGTCGTAGCAGAAAACACAATTTTTTCTTAGCTAGCACAACTCCATCTGCCAGGATCTATCTAGAAGTAATGTTGTAATGGAGAGAGGCTTTGGTAACATATATACCCTTGCAGACCGAAAGCAGTTAACATTCTACGAGGAATGTGGATGATGTAGTCGTACTTGTAGCTGACCTCAAGGTCGTGAAGCTCCTCGCAAGTCACCCCTAGTCATTGCACGAAAATCTAGGTGCCACAAGTGGCAACACCCACATGGTCTCGCACTCATCCGGTGCTCGACGACGACCTCCGGTTCTCTAATCCCCGCTGAGAGTACGGAAGTAGATCTTCTGACTAGAATCACTATAGCACAACAACGTGCCACTATTGCATCGTCTCTTGCGTGTAAAGTTCTTCTAGGAACCGGGACATCGCAAAAGGCAACAAGAGAGAGAATTCCCTAAGGAAAATTCCTTAGAGAAATATTGGTGTGTGTCTCCCTCCCATCGACCCCTCCTTATATAGGGGAAGGGAGGGCACCCCCAACTAGTCAAGTCTTGGGTGGGACTAAACCAAGGAGGAGGTGGGAGGACGTGGCTGGGTAGGCCCCACTCGCGTGGCCCATGGCCCTTGGCTGGCCGGCGGCTTGCCCCTTGGCAGCTTGCCCACTTGGTCCTTGTTCCCTCCAAGAACTTGGCCCATTAGGGAAGTTTGCCCATTTAATTTAAATATCTGTTTTAAAATTACTTTAAATATTTGTTTAATATTAATTTCAGTAATTAATATAAAATACATATTATTAAACCCCTTTTGACTTGAAATATCTTTCGTTTCACTTCAAACTCCTTCCGATCCTCCGAAACAATTTTGGTTCTCTCTTCTCTTTTTTCCTGTGATGCCGATAATTCCATAACGATCTCTAAGCTTCATCGAACCTTTAAGTGTGTTACCCTACGGTTCGGGAACATCACAGACATGATCGAGATACTTCTTGGATCAATAATCATTAATGGGACCGGGATACCCATAATGACCCCTATGCATTCCATGATTTCAATGTTGTTTGAATCATAAACATCGAGTCCAATTCTCTTTGTTACTTTGATACTTTACTTGTCCGAGATCTGATCATCGTATCACTATACCTTGTTCAATCTCGTTGCCGACAAGTGTTGGTTTACTTGTTCCTATGATATTCCATCCCCATGACCTAGTCATATGTTGCAACATAATGGATGTAATCTCATAGAGTGGTCCCTATGTATCTTTCCATCACGCGGGTGAACAAATTCTGATCTTGATGCATAGGCCTCAACATATCCCTCTAGAACACCCAACATACACCTTTATGATCATCCTGTTATGGTGTGACGGTTGATGCGGTCAAAGTAGCCTCGGGTGATAGTGACTAATATGATCTCACAGTCAAAGGAGAAGGATACTTCGTTTCTAACTATTGCAACGATGAGCTATGTGACTTGATCATGTTGCAATACTTATATGGGTAATGTCCATCACATCACTAATGATATGACTCCATTGTCAATTGGCGTAAAATCTCCATGATTAGGAAACCATGATCATCAGGTGCCCAATGAACTAGTTAAATATAGGCACTAGGGACTCTGGTTTGTTTACATACCACATGTGTATCAATGTTTTCGATTGCCACAATTATAGCATGGTATACAACTATAATGAACCGATGAGATATGATAATAAACACTCTTTATTTTTTGCCTCTAGGGCATATCTCCTTCAGGTGGTTGGGGCGACGGAGGTGGTGGTGGGAGGGATGGTGCCAGCGGCCAGGATGTCACTAGCAAATAGAAAAGAGAGAAAAAATAAGAACTGAAGAAGAGTTGAGGGAGGAGATGACAGTTGGGGTCCACAGAAAATTACAGTCTCACTACTACCACCCTCGACCCTAATTGTCATGCCACATCAGTAGTGGCGGATCTACATAGTGCTAGGAGGTTGCACATGATGTCGGGTAGAATAACATTTCTTTGTAACATTGCATTTTTGACCATGTATGCAGACCCCCTCCCGTCAAATGAATTTTCTCTCTTTGTGCACATGTAGGCACCACAGGTGTAAAAAATTGGACCGGTCAATGAACCGGTGAGGAGACTGGTTCACTGGTTTGTTGGTCGAACCACCGGTTCATTCAGTTCGATGGTGACAAAGTTCTTTTTCATCAAAATTTAAGCAAATTTTAGAACAAAATAACCATAAAAGGTATATATATAATGTATATTTCAATATGTAATCACAAAAACATGTAGTGTACAAGTGGTATTTGGCTTTAGGTGTTGCTATTTATGCCTAGCATAAGGTTCATTAGTTCGATTCCTCAAGTAAACATCTTTTTTCCCGGTGTTTTTGCTGTTTGGACTGATGCCTCTTAAAAAACCGGTGAGTCCATCTGTTCAGGTTTTTCTAGTTAAACCACTAAATCGGTCTGGTTTTTAAAACTATGGTGTTGTATGATATAGCTCTCTCATTGCACATCAGCACTTTTTTGTGAGTTGAGCTTATACTTGGGCATTGTTCGAGTTGGGTGATACGTCCATTTTGCATCACTATTCTATATCATAATTTACTATTATTCATTGATATATTTCATATTAAGGGATGATACTTATGTTATTTCATCTATTTTTGCATGGTTGATGACTTTTGGAGCATGGACCGCTGCAGTCAGGATTCTGATGGAAAATGTGTTGTTTGGAGGAAAAATTCACGAAGATCAGAAAATCCGGGAAAATACATGGAAAATCCTATTTTTCCAGAAGATGAAGAATGCCAGAAGGGGAAGTGGAGATGGGCCACAGGGGGCGCACACCACCCCCTGGCGCGGGCCACCCTAGGTCGCGCCACCAGGTGGTGTAGCCGCCCTGGTCCACTCCAGCCTCTCCCTCTGGCGTATATTATCCTCCCGAAACCCTAAGACTCGGGGAGCGACCACAAAGATTCCGCCGCCTCTACGGGGCGGAAAACACCGAGAGAGAAAGATCTCTCTGGCAAATAGAATTCTGCTAGGGGAATTCCTTCTCGGAGAGGGGAGATCGTCGCCATCAACACCACCATCAAGCTGGACTTCATCGGGATCATCATCATCTCCACCAGCACCATCATCACCACTTCATACCGCTGTAACAATTGGGTTGAATCTTGCATAGTTCTTAGGGGAAACTTTCCCGGTGTTGATTACTCCTTGTAGTTAATGCTATTGAGTGAACCATTAAATTATCGTTTATGTTCAGATTGTTACTTATCATTATTTCATCTCTGATCATGATCCATATGATGTCTTGTGAGTAGTTCGTTTTGTTCTTGAGGACATGGGAGAAGTCATGTTGTTAGTAGTGGAATTGTGTTGAGAAAGATTCAATAGTTTGATATTTAAGTTGTGGTGTATTTCTTCTAGTGGTGTCATGTGAACGTCGACTACATGACACTTCACCTATATGGGCCTAGGGGAATGCATTGTGTATTTGGATATTAATCGTAGGGGTTGCTGGAGTGACAGAAACCTGAACCCCCGTTAGGAAACTTTTGCACAAGGAACGTCAGGGTCTTAGAGTTTAAGCTGTGGTTAGGTTTGTACCATAATTACTTTCTTATACTTGTGGATGCTTGCAAGGGGTATAATTACAAGTATGTATTAGTCCTAGGAAGGTCGGTACATTAGCACAGGTTCATCCACACAACACTTAGCAAACTAAAGAAGATTAATCAACTATATAAAGCGAAAGCACTTGACGATATTCCCATGTGTCCTCGAGAACATTTGGTTATCTTAAGTAGTACAACCGGCTTGTCCTTTGCTAAAGAAATGATTGGACCACTTGCTGTATTTATTATTATTGTCTTTTATTTACTCATACTTTATTTACCTGTATTATCAAAAACCCCTAAAAATCCGTTTGCTAAGTATTTACAGAGAATTCCTGCTCCTAGCCATTCGCCAGTACCTTCTGCTCCTTGTTGGGTTCGACACTCTTACTTATCGAAAATACTGCGATACACCCCCTATACTTGTGGGTCATCAGGCCTTTCTTTTACTTTTGAGTTGAGTCAGTAAACCTATCCTCTTCTACCTCAGCAAGTATTTTGAGTTGTTGTGTTTCATTCATTCATATGATGATTTATCCAATCATGTTTCTTATGTTCCTTGTTTTGCACTTTGCTCTTATCTTAGTGTCTACTACTTTGAAAGCTATCATTGAAAACCAGTTATTTGTGAACTCCTGCAAATTGTCAACTATTCTTCGACCAAGAGCTAAGTTTGATATTACCAATTATGATTTACTTTATGCATCTTTATTGTGTTTCCTTTACTTATTGCAAGTTAAGTTATATAATAGTGAGTTGTCTTCTATTATGACTTATGTATTGATGAATGTGATGCTTCTTGTCCGTATTTTTTTATCGACTCTTCACTCCATAAACCTGAGATCATGTTTATTGAGTTAAGTTTCGCTTGGGACAAGCGAAGTCTAAGCTTGGGGGGAGTTGATACGTCCATTTTGCATCACTATTCTATATCATAATTTACTGTTATTTATTGATATATTTCATATTAAGAGATGATACTTATGTTATTTCTTCTATTTTTGCATGGTTGATGACTTTTGGAGCATGGACCGTTGTAGTCAGGATTCTGATGGAAAAGGTGCTGTTTGGAGGCAAAATTCACGAAGATCAAAAAACTCGGGAAAATACATGGAAAATCCTATTTTTCCAGAAGATTAAGAATGCCAAAAGGGGAAGTGGAGATGGGCCATAGGGGGCCCACACCACAAGGCGCACCACCCCAGTCAGCACTGTGGTGTGGCCGCCCTGGTCCACTCTAGGCTTTCCCCTCTGACGTATATTATCCTCTCGAAACCCTAAGACTCGGAGAGCGACCACAGGAAGATTCCGCCGCCTCTGCGGGGCAGAAAACACCGAGAGAGAAAGATCTCTCCGGCAGACAGAATTCTGCTGGGGGAATTCTCTTCCAAAGAGGGGAGATCGTCGCTATCGACACCACCATCAAGCTGGACTTCATCGGGATCATCATCATCATCACCACCATCATCTCCACCAGCACCATCATCACCACTTCATACCGCTGTAACAATTGGGTTGAATCTTGCATAGTTTTTAGGGGAAACTTTCCCGGTATTGATTACTCCTTGTAGTTTATGCTATTGAGTGAACCATTAAATTACCATTTATGTTCAGATTGTTACTTATATTATTTCATCTTTGATCATGATCCATATGATGCCTTGTGAGTAGTTCGTTTTGTTCTTGAGGACATGGGAGAATTCATATTGTTAGTAGTAGAATTGTGTTGAGAAAGATTCAATAGTTTGATATTTAAGTTGTGGTGTACTTCTTCTAGTGGTGTCATGTGGACGTCGACTACATGACACTTCACCTATATGAGCCTAGGGGAATACATTGTGTATTTGGCTACTAATCGTAGGGGTTTCCAGAGTGACAGAAACCTGAACCCCCGTTAGAAAACTTTTGCACAAGGGACATCACGGTCTTAGAGTTTAAAGCTGTGGTTAGGTTTCTATCTTAATTATTTTCTTGTACTTACGGATGTTTGCAATGGGTATAATCACAAGTATGTATTAGTCCTAGGAAGGTCGGTACATTAGCACAGGTTCACCCACACAACACTTAGCAAACTAAAGAAGATTAATCAACTATATGAAGCGAAAGCACTTGACGATATTTCCATGTGTCCTCGAGAATGTTTGGTCATCTTAAGTAATACAATTGGCTTGTCCTTTGCTAAAGAAAGAATTGGACCACTTGCTGTATTTATTCTTATTGTCTTTTATTTACTTGTACTTTATTTACCTGCATTATCAAAACCCCCTAAAAATCCGTTTGCTAAGTATTTACAGAGAATTCCTTCTCGTAGCCATTCGCCAGCACCTTCTGCTCCTCGTTGGGTTCGACACTCTTACTTATCGAAAATACTGCGATACACCTCTATACTTGTGGGTCATCACTGGGCCATGCTTGAGCTAGCCCACACATATCCGAGGCCCGAGCTCGGCCCGACTCGGTTATCGGGCATGAAATCTGAGCCCGAGCGCGACCCGTGGTGCGCATATTTCTTCGGGCTATCAGGCCACGGGCCGGGCCTTTCCCTATTTTGATGTTTTCTCTGGCCTGAGCCTGACCTACGCAGCCGTCGGGCCGTAGATTTGAAGCCCAGTCTCGGCCCGCAGGCCTTAATAGCGCGACACGTTGGCCTTTTTTTGGGCCCACGTCATGCTTACTTGAATCCTATGGAAACAGAAACTCTCTTTGATTGTAGCTAATAAATTTTACATAGGGTATGACTTAATAGTTTTTCCTTATGAAATTTACACTATGAAATCAAAAATCCTGCACTTACGGACACCGCGGAATTACGTCATCGGAGGAACGAGTGTGTCAGTTTCTAAAAAAAAAACCATGACCAGTGTGTCATTGCCATGTTCGTCCGTACAAAATTTATGTACAATTGTCCCTAGTTGTAGCATTACTCCTATGAAATTCCTATAGGATTAGTTCATATGAAATAAAATCCTATAAATCAAACTTCTTGTTTAGGAAAAACAGCAAAACACCGTCGACGATCTCGTCGGTGGTGCCGAGGAGGACGGGGATTCATCTGGTCGTTGCTTCCATGGAGTGGTCGATCTTGTTCAGTCTACGTGTGTTCTAGGTTTGGTGTTTAAAGATTCAGATCAATTCAAGGGTTCAATGGCGACGACTTCGGCTCTAGGGCGCTGGTCCTTAGGGGCACGTGCACGAAGACTTTCCGACTGTCATCAACAACGGCAAGCCGTCTTTGGTAGCAACGACGGCGGCTCGCTCTGATAGCAGTAGTGGTCGTTAGATGGTTCAAGTACCTCAGAGTATGTTTAGTGTTCTTTGTACATCTTGTGAACTCGTGGATGGAATAGATCCAAATTTTTCTCGAAAAAAAAAGTCAAGGTCGGGCACGCACGCCACCGCGTGCCTCGGCGCCAAGCAGGAGCAGCCATCGACCGTAGGTGTACACTTACTATTCTTCTGCTACTTGTTTGCGGCGCGGTCGTCGCCTTCCTCTCACCTTCCCTCCCACTAGACGAGCGAGAGACTCTTTCAACTCCAATTCCGCGTCCCCGATCTCGCCCCGCTCGCTTAACTATACCAACTATACTCCAGACTACCTAGCGGTTAAGTAACCTCTTGTCTACCCCCCCTGCTTCTCCCGATCCAAGAAACCAGAGGAGGTCGATCCAGGAGAAATAAGAAGCCTGATCTGTGGTAATTGAGTACACCGATCGAGGTACACGCGCGATCCTTGCCAGCCTGCCGCCATGAACAACCTCTTCTCCAGCTCGTGGAAGCGCGCGAGCGACGACATCGAGTCCGGGGGCGGCGGCGTGGAGATGTCCGCTCCGCCGGGCGCCGCGGCGGGGGCGAGCCTGGACCGGTTCTTCGAGGACGTGGAGTCCATCAAGGACGAGCTGCGGGACCTGGAGCGGCTCCAGCGCTCGCTCCACGACGGCAACGAGGCGGGCAAGTCGCTCCACGACGCGTCCGCGGTGCGCGCGCTCCGGTCGCGCATGGACGTCGACGTCTCCGCGGCCATCAAGAAGGCCAAGGTCGTCAAGCTCCGGCTCGAGTCCCTGGACCGCGCCAACGCCGCAAACCGGTCCCTCCCCGGGTGCGGCCCCGGCACCTCCACGGACCGCACGCGCACCTCCGTCGTAGCGGGGCTCCGCAAGAAGCTCAGGGACTCCATGGAGTCCTTCTCCTCCCTCCGCGAGCGGATCAGCTCCGAGTACCGCGACACCGTGGCGCGGCGCTACTTCACCGTGACGGGGTCGCAGCCCGACGAGGCGACGCTGGACAACCTGGCGGAGACCGGGGAAGGGGAGCGGTTCCTGCAGCGGGCCATCGCGGAGCAGCATGGCCGCGGGGAGGTGCAGAGCGTGGTGGCGGAGATCCAGGAGCGGCACGGCGCCGTGGCGCAGCTGGAGCGCAGCCTGCTGGAGCTCCAGCAGGTGTTCAACGACATGGCGGTGCTGGTGGAGGCGCAAGGGGAGCAGCTCAACGACATCGAGGGCAACGTGGGGCGCGCCAGGTCCTTCGTCGACCGGGGACGGGAGCAGCTGCAGGTGGCGCGCAAGCACCAGAAGA
This sequence comes from Avena insularis, assembly GCA_023614405.1. Lineage (NCBI taxonomy): Eukaryota > Viridiplantae > Streptophyta > Magnoliopsida > Poales > Poaceae > Avena > Avena insularis. The sequence continues at coordinate 33,217,125 of CM042696.1, read as the reverse complement.
GCTCCCGCAAGTGGATGTGCATCGGCATCGCGGTCCTCCTCGTCGTCATCCTCGTCATCGTCGTCCCCATCGTCGTCAAGAACAGCCAAAGCAACAGCAGCAGCACCACCGCATAGCCTGCCTGTGGGGAATCTGTGACCGATCGACGATCCCCATGGTGGTGTTTTTCCTTTTTTGTCGATTCATTTTGGGTATCTCCGTCGCGATTGTAATTATTACTACTCCTGGTTTATCATTGTTATTATACAGTATTACTTTTTTGATGATTCTTGTTGATCGCGGTTGTGATGGATTAGATTGGACTTGGGAGCCAGCGAGTGTGACAGGTGAGCCAACTTGGACTTAGTCGGAATTCATGTGCCGCCGCGTCTGACCCAACTCCCCTGTCAAAACGATTCATGGATGTAGCGGCAACACGTGAGTTTCATCGGAATGGCCTAAAGGCACAGCAGCAACATTCGAAACAACGAGAAGGCCAGTAAAACATCCACGCCACCACCAAAAATACACTCAATTCCAGTATATACTATTCAAGTGTAAACAGTATAACAGAAACTTAAAATATCTGTCATCATATACAGAAGAATTAACATACGTACTCTAGCAGCTGATGTCCATACACAAATGGATCTTGTATTCTTGTTACGAACAGTGTGCAATAAACACGCGAGCTGGCTGAACTGGCGCGTCAGTCCCCGAGGTTGGACAAGAGCCTGAAAAGGGAGTACTGCCGCAGCTTCGACGCCTCGAGCTGAGGGCAGCCTCCTGCTTGCCTTTGAAGCTCTGGTCGACGAGCACCATCAGTCTTCCAGAATAGGCTCTGGAGTGTGCCTTCCTGGATCGGAGGATTTTAGTTGAGCAATTGATCATCAGCGGTGAGCTCTTTGAGTGTGTGAATCATTCAGTATCCAGGTTACGGTTTACAGGCGAACCAGGGTAAAGCCGGTCACCATGTACGAGCTTCTTGCAGATGAAAACTGGAGGTAAAACCTTGCCACGTATTTTTTTTCCTCCCAGCAAAAGCTAACATGTATCCACCATCAGATGCCTGGGACAGAGTTGAAGAATCGCAAATGAGAACTAGTACTAGTACAAGAAAATAGCAAATGAATCACAATTAACTACGCAAGCAGTCATACGGTTCTGCTGGTGATGGAGAAATAGATGTAGCAGACTGTCATCTACTGCATGTTGTCTCAGGCCATTACTTACAGCGCACCAAAGTTTCCGGTTCATAAAATTGTTCCTATGCATCAGCACTGCACAATTGGCAAGAAACAGTTGGACCAATCATTGAATAAAAACTTCTATACCTGTACCATAAAACAACATACCAACCACTGAATCAGGTAGAGGAGAACGAAAGGAGGACAGTCATGATGGTGATTGGCCATAATTAGACATACCTCAAATGTTTTGGAATAGATCAAGTAGCTGTCCTGTGTCATCTCATAACAATACGAGTTTCGGCGGATGTAATACACTATAAACACAGAAGCAAACTAGTAGAAAATTACAGAACAGAAAGATATGGGCACTGTTCACGTTCATGTGATTTGCTTGGATGCTTTAAGGTGATATCGTGGAATCGGCATGATAACCATTTATGGACAAACACCACTTATTGCAAACTGGTAGCAGTGCATTGTTGGTACAAGAACATTTATGGGAAGACATTGATTGGTGGGCTACATAGTGAGAAACAGAACAATGCAATGTTCTCAAGATGCATTAGATTTGAACACAAACACTGAGAACAACACAGCTTTGTTAAAAAGAATTGTTAACTTGGATGTCATATTAATGATTGAATATACAAACATCAGTCGCTCACATGCAAAACGAATAGAATGGCCAGATGAGGATTCTATGTAACAAAATAATAACATAAGGCACAAAATGTGCACAAATAAAATGTACTTTATCTATCAGGAAATGTACTGCAAAGTGTACCTTCTTACTTGAAGATTAAGGAAGGGTGTTAGTGGTATTACTGCCAGCCTTTCTTCATGGTTACTCTGAAAAAAACCCAATACAGGCACCAACAATTAGAATAGTTATTTCAGGAGATAGGTTTCCCATGCTATCGAAACGAAGGTTCATTTTAATTTGGAAGAATATACAAGCAAATTCCATAGCTGCCCCTCCCAGAATCATACTCTTGAGCTGTAGCCACGTAAGCACTGACAAACATAGAATATGATATTGCGTTAACTAGTACAAAGCCTTCATTCTCAAACTGAAAACCTCAGGGGTCATCTCATAGTCATCTAATCAGCACACCAAAATCAACTGACTGAAGGGAGATTTCTCCTAGATATAGATCTTTTACATGCTGAGTGCACAACCCAATTCGTCTACCATTTAAACTCCCATGAATTGATGATGAGAAACCTGTCCTCCATCCTGGAAACCGCTGTTTCTCCTTGACATGAATAGCATACATGCTTGGTGATGAAGATTGGCAGCCCATGACAAAGCAGTTCAGTTTCCGAGCAGGGAAAACCCTTGAGAGGGTGAGCACACATAAACCACTACTAGAAATGCCATACATCAGAGCTTCATCAGTAGAAACTGAAGAACTAGATTCTAACTGTGCCATCATTGCCTCAAAGTCCTCAACCATTGGAATGCCATAATCATCGAGTTCAAACCGCTTTTCTGTCAACTTCTCATACATTCGGTACTTTGCAGATAGTGTCCTGATGCAGGATTTCCTGACACACTCAACTAACATAAGTTGAAGTTCTTCAAAATTGTCAACCTCAGAGAACCATCTTACCCAACGATGAATTATTCCTGCAAACCAACTTATGATTAGCTCATCATCTTGCAAGACCAGGGCCGAAACATGTTTAGGGAAACCTTCAAGATTAGTTAGACCGTAGCGGTTGAGGCACTTCTGGATATAACGAAGTGGTGCATGAATCTTAATGACAGCACCATCAGCGCAGGTATAAATTGATTCCTCATTTTTTAGGCTGGACAACAGAGCTTCTGTAACAATAGTTTCTGATGAGATGTAGTGCTCAGCTTGCTTTTGAAAGTTGTTGAAGGCATCTCTGAGTTCTTGGGGAAGTGCTGGTTCAGCAATGTATTTTGACAGGAGCACCTCCTCATTAGCTTCATTTTTGGCATTGATGTCCTTCATCCATACCTTGAGTAAAGTTTTGAACCAATGATCTGTCTTCATCCCCTCTTTCCTAAATTGTGATATGTGGTCCAGCAACGGTGTGCTGAGACCAAGAGACTTGATCTCAGACTCTTTTACCCTTCTCAAACCATATGCCAGCCACTTCTTTCCTACCCTAATATTCATAGCATCCCATATCTCTTGCTTCTGAGAAGCAAATAAACGGACCTTCGCCTTCAGCTTATGCACAGCTTTCAGTGCAGCACTTTCTTTTGTTGCGACTTTAATTACAGTGCCTGCAAACTGTAACCCCGGGGAGTTCTTTTTGACTGGCATAAGATGCAATCCGTCATCAACTTTCAGGTGAAGCGATCTGGTTAAGTAATCAACAATTTCAGACTTTATATTTTCTGCTACCTCTCTGGATCCCACAACTGCAACAAAGATCTCATCCATGTATCTGCAGGCATATAGCTTTATGTTTGGCCGACCCTCCGTTTGATCCTCATTGTTTACATCTCTGTCCTTGAATTGACTTCTAAACCAGAGACGCAAACTAGAGCCCTGGCGGTTGTCTGTAGCATTTGTTGCCCCTGAAGAAAGGCCCTCATGTTTCATGCAAATCCTAAATACTTCATGGTCAAAACTGTCAAGATATATATTCATCAGGATTGGCGCAAGCGCTCCTTCTTGAGGAACTCCATGGCCCTTGGGAAACCCTCCAAACACCAAATTGATCACCTCAGCATCAAACATATCTTGCATGAATGTAACTAACTGATCATCAACAATCTTTTCCTGTATTTGTGAAATAAGCTTAGAGACTACATTGCTATCTACCTCTTTGTACATGGGGACAGTAAAGCACCAATCTGGGACCCCGATTTCACCGGATATAAACCTCAGAGCGGAGTGGTATCCTCGCCCACTCCGACAGCCATGTGATATCTTGGAGAACTGAGGCCTGTAAACAACCTCAAGCACAACCCTGACAGCTTCCTGGATAACTTTCAGGTTCAGCCGCGGAAGAACAAGGCGCTCACCTCCTCGCTTCTTTGTTGCGGTCACCGAGAATGCATTCGCCGCGACATCAAACTCGCCGCTCCTGAGCTGCTCCGCTAAGGCGACAAAACAAACGTCGTCCCGCTCGGACGCTAGGTCGACGTTGGAGTTCAGCCGGACAATGTCATAGGCATCCACCAGCGTGTCGGCGCTCGCCACCACCTTGCCCATGAGATCGTAGAACCTGCCTTCCAGGTACTGCGCCTTGACCCTCTTTTTGATCCGAAGCTCGGCCAGCCTCTTCCGCTCCATCCGCGACAGGGGCTTCCGCTGCCTCTGGTCCGCCGTGGTCGATTCCTCGGCGAGGCAGGCCAGGCTCTTCGCCAGAGACACCGGCGAAGAGTCGACGGCGTTCTGGGCCTCTGCATCTTCGATTCCGTCCAGCAGGAAATGCGCCTTGTACCGCCGGAAGCACGCGGTGTAGATGTAACCTCCTAGTCGTGAAAAACAAGGTAGCATTAGCAACGGAAACTTTATGCGGCGGCGGCGGGGGATTAGGGCGAGGGGATAGGTTGGGGCAAACCTCGCTGCGGCAGGCGGTGCCTGGAGATATCCCGGAGAAGGAGGCGGCGGCCACCGGTTGCCAAGAAGGACATGGAATCGGGCGCTAGTCTAGCGCCGCATTAGCTCGAGCCAGGGGGCTGAAAACCCAATGGGGCAAAAGAGTGCGGACGGGGTGACGGCGACGGCGGCGATGCGCGCGGAAGGTGGGGGCGTTGGGGTGGGCGGAGGAGGGGGGTTGAGGCGTCGGCGGTGACGCTAAGGTACGGCACGGCTGACTTTAGCGGGGATTTGCGGCGGCGCTGGTAGGTCAGGTCGGGACTCAGGATGAAGAGGAAAGAGAGAAGGTACAAAGGTACAAAGGTAAGAGGAAAGACAGAGTTGAAACTCTGTCATTTCTCGATGCACTGTTCTGAACTTCCCTCACATTTTCAAAGTGACTTTGTTCCGGATTCTTTCTGCCTGCCTGTATGCTTTTGCAATACAGAGATTAGAAATCTGCAACTGCCAAAAGCAAATAACATCTACCTTTAGGTCACGGAATATCCAAAATTTCTCCAATGTAAACTGTGATGTTTTGTTTGCCATGACCCATGAGCAGTCAAATCAAGTGCTAGTTTCAGTTACGATCTCATCCTCCTTATACCAACAAAATACACCAATTCCACTACATTCCTTTACTACCCAAATACAGGCGCAGCTTACAATGTCTTGTATCGTCCATTAAAGAGTGTAGTATATAGCAGCTGAATAATACTACATATACAAAGGAGTACAAGGGATCTGATTACAAACAGTATACGACTCCAGAAGCTGTTGGAGATGACCCGAGCTAGAAGAGCTGGCCGAACTGGCCGGCCAGGGAGTCCTTGAGGTTGGAGAAGAGGCCGAAGAGGGAGTACTGCTTCAGCTTGGACACCTCGTACCACGAGTTGAACACGTCCTCGTGCTTGTCGGTGCCGGAGAAGGCGAGCTGTATCCCGGGGCTGCAGTCCGCCTGCCCGCCGCCCGTGCCTCTGCAGCTCGACGTCTTGATCGCGCAGCTCTGGTCCACGCACGCGAAGTTAGAATTCCCGGAGCACGACGAGCACCCGTCGGCCTTCCAGAAGAGGTTCTGGAGCGTGCCTTTCTGGAACTCGAAGACCTGGGAGCGAGCATCCATACAGAGAATTTCAGGTGAGCAAATGAGCATCGGTGGTTGAGCTTTGCCAGCGTAAGATCAAGCGGCAGGTTACGGTTTACGGGCGCACCAGGGTGAAGGCGGTTACTGTGAATGAGCTGTTGGCAACGAAAACAGGAAGCGACCTTGCTGCGTATTTCCTCCCGGCAAAGGCTACCATGTATCCACCCGCAGATGACTGGAACAGAGTGGAAGAATTGCGAATTAGAACTGATGATCCGATACACGGTATCTGAGAAAAGTTTCAGTTGTATGGATGAATGAACTATGCCGAAGCTGGTGTGCAGTTCTTCTGGAGATGGAAAATAGATGTAGTAGTAGATTGTCAGCAATTAGTTACTGCACACCAAAGTTTTCAATTCATAATGTTCTTATTATGCATCACCCTTGCACATGTTTATTGACAAGCAATGGTAGACCCAATTATTGGAGAAAACCTTGCATACCTGTATCGTGAACAAAATACTACTCCTACCAATCAATGAAATAGGTAGAACAGAACGAAAGGACGGCCCTCGCCATGGTGACTGGATACTAACTAAAGTTTTTTTTAAAGAAATCTGCTAAGACATTCAACTTATCCAAGCAACTGACCGCTTGTAAACTACTTGCACCCCCAAATCAATCAGTAGATGAGAGGGGAAAACTAGAAGGGACAGCACATTGAATAAACAAGAAAAAATTGCACCAGCAAAGCTAATAACCAGCACTTGGGTTGGGCCAGAGAAAACATAGGGGTATTTTCAGAGCGCCATCTACGGATCTACCCTCCTCCAATGGGTCCAAAAAAATTGTGGGGAGCTGTCTGTTGTGTCGACGTGTTTGTGGGTCACTGTCCAGCTCCCCTGTTTTTGTCTTTTTTGGCTTAAACCTCGCCAGGCAGGACGAGATCAGCAATCAGTGTTCCCAAACAATTTCTTCATCTCAATTTCTCACGCAGCAATTGACCAAGTCAGTGTTTGATTCTGCTAAAAACATATTGGATGAAAGTATCCTAAATCCTTACTTGCAAAGCAATATCATTTGTTTACTATTTATAGAAGAAAAAAGAGCTAGAAGACAATTCCTCTGTGCCAAACTACTGGTTCTTAGGCTGAAAATGTGCAATCAATTACTAGGGTTCATCACACGCCACGCACCATCTCGCACAAAAAAGGTTTCAATTGAACACGAAACCCGGAAGGTCCACGGCGAAGGGCAACTCACCAGGGCGCCGGCGTTGGAGGCGTTGACGGTGAGGAGCGAAATCTCATCGACCATGGGGCGGAAGAGTGCAACCTGCGCGCCTACGGAGGGCAGGTTGAGGCGTCTGTCGCATGGGGAGAGCTGCACGCCGCCGGAGAAGAAGGCGTCGCGCGCCGCGAAGGCCACCCCGAAGGTGAACCCGTCGCCACGCTGCACGGTCGCGTCCGCGCACGGCTCGTACACGCTGTTGGTGTCGTCCCTGGCTGAGGCGGCCGCCAAGAGGAGGAGGAACGCGGCCACTACGGCCGCCGCGCACCTCGACGTCGCCGCCATGGAGACAGAATTCTGGGGAGCCTCGCTGCCTCGGGCGCGACGAAGTCGTTGATGATGACGACGAGAAGGGGCTCGGTCGGTTTCCAAGAAAGGAAACGCGTCGTTGGGGACAAGGAATAAAGGCTGGAAAGAGCTGGCTTTTTTGCTGGGCCGACCAATTCGTTTCGTGGGCCGTATGTAACAGAAGACGGCCTTGCTCAGTTCGTGCAGACCTGGGCTGACACGTTCACGGAGCGTCCCGTGTCAGATTTTTTCTTACTTGCTTCTTCCAATTTTCCTGCACGTGCACGGTGCACCGCGTATTTGTCGGTATAAGATGTTTTAGCTTTGTGAAAAAAGTATATCTAGACTTTTTTAGTGTCTAGGTTCACTTCAAACCTAGATGAACCTAAACACTAAAAGAGATCTAGATACACTTCATTCACAGAGCTAAAACATCTTATATTTTGAAACGGAGGGAGTACTTTTCAGGATATGGTTGGTCGGTCGTTTTCGTTTCTCGCACCAGGTGAGAAGAAATAAGTTTGTTTGATTTTCTGGATCGTACGTTTTTTTGAAACGCACGAGATCTAAAGCAACTCAAAATTTGGCCTGCTAGGAAACATCCAAGTTGAGCGTTTTCGCGGGGAAGAACTACGCTCATGCAAAAGCGGGGGAAACTGCGAGCTCGGCGATGGCGCGAGCCACAGCTTTCCCTTAAAAGCTGGCGGGAGAAATTTCGTCACCGCACGCGGAAGCGCGACGGTATATATCACCACCTGGCTCACCACGTAGTGACTCACCGCCATTTTCTCCATTCTTCGAGCTTTCAAGCCGACGAAGCTCTTCATCAGCCAGCAGGCATAAGCGGCGGTAGCGGTGGTGGCGCTTCAAGATCGACTGGTGCAGGTGTTCTTCTCCAAGATCTTCAGCGGCGACGTGCTCCGCTCCTTGATGCCGGTGAGTTTCATCAAGCCCCAGGTGTATTAGCTCCGATCTGTTACCACCTTCTAGATTTGACTATAGTTTGCGGTTGATCTATGTTAGTATGCACAATGAACTGCTCGGTGTAGTCATAGATCGGTGTTTTGTGAACTTATTGCATGTCTAGGTAGGTAATTTTATCTACGTACTGTAAGCTTGTGTTCATGTCTAGTCTAGATCCTGATGAGTTCAGCCAGGCCCGCACGGATTCTCAGGAGACCTTTGTCGATGAGACCTAACCCCAGCTCCCGCCTTTGAGGCTCACCTATCCTTAGCGCTCGGTTATCTGGTTTATGCCTCCGATGACCGGGTACACGGTGGAGCTGATTGCAGAGCAAACTGCCAAGATCGTGGCCAAGAAGAAGGCCCTCAAGGCTGGCAAAGCCCACAACACATGCCACTGCAGGGGGTGAAGGGCACCATATAGTGGGAACCGTTTCTCTCGGCATTCGTGCTCAATCAGATGTGTGAGATCATCAAGAGCGACATTAGGACGGAGAAGGAGTTCAAGGAGGTGCATCTGAACACTGTTGCCCGCAAGGTGTTTGAGTTTTGTGGCATCAAGGTGTCCTCACAGCAGGTGTACAACCACCTGCGTAAGTGGACGACCAAGTGGATCCATGTGTCCAAGCTCATAGACCTTAGCGGAGCTAGCTGGGATGAGGAGACATGCACCATCATCTTGGAGGACACCCACTACAGGGGACATATCTTGGTACTAACTAACTTCAGTTCTTGTAGTAACATCCCTAAAATTCCCTTCTTTAACCTCGCTAACTATCACTAAACTCCCTGCAATTACACATCTCAGGATCACCCAAGGTTGCCGAGTATCTGAACAAGACAGTCGCCAACTATAGGCAGATGGAGGCCATCTTCTCGTTCGGCCTTGCCACTGGCAGGCTTGCCATGGGCTCCAGTGAGTCTCTTGGCACACCAAGACCTGAATACATGTAGACCCAGGAGTTCGAGACAGTGATGATTGATGAAGAAGCTAAGACTGATGCTGCCGCTGGTTCTCCTAGTCTAGCCGTTGGTCCTGGCGCCAGCACCAATGCCTACGTTCCTGTTGCCTTTGATCCGTCCAAGAAGAGGAAGAGGTCGCTGTTGGGAGAGAAGGACGTCGTCGCCATCACGTGCATGACCGATGCCATGAAAGCGGTGTCGACCGCCATCACCACTGCTGCCCCTCTTGATGTGCACCCATCTCTCTACGACACTGTCATGGGCGCTAGAGGCTACAGCCCTAAGGCTCTGATGGTGGCACTCAGCCACCTCTTCGACAACAGGGCTATGGGAAACAACTTTGTTCAGATGGTGGAGGACCATAGAGATATCTGGCTCAGGACCTACATGACCAAGCACTACTACGTGTAGTGCTTGGTCCTTGATCATGGAGATGGTGCAGGCTGGTGCATGCATGATGAAGAAGAAGTTGTTGGTTATATATTTTGAAGTACCTAGGGACTTGATGAAAACTTATTCGAATGCATGTTTATTTGTGAGGTGATATATACTAACCCATCACATTATGGAGAACTTGTGGTGGTAGTATTTCACCTAATTTGATGTGGTGGTAAGATTGTTGGAAATATGCCCTAGAGACGAATAATAATATGGATTATTATCATACTTCATAAAGTTTATAATTAAGTTTTATATCATGCTATAACGGTATTGAAAGGAAACAACAATGAACGTGTGATATATAAACAACCAGTAGTTCCCGGTGAAACTCTAGTCACTTGTTCATTGGTCAACAAATTATCAAGGTTTCCTGATCATGTGGCATTTATGCCATTTGACAATAGAGTCATCCCATTGGGTGAATGAGATGATGAGTTATACCCAACCTAAGCATCGTGACCCGATCATGTCACGAAGTTCAAGTTACGATGATTAGAAAAGACTTAATGTCCTAGTTGTTAGACCGTGAGACCATATCAATCACTGTTACGCGAGGATACTTTGATAGCATCAAACATCACTTGGTGACACGGTGATCATAAAGGTGTATTTGGGTATTCGGAGGAACAATTGGGGCAATATGCGTCAAGAGCGGGATTTTTCCATCCGCGTGACGGAAAAGATACTCGAGGGCCCACTCGGAGAAGTTATATCCAATAGTTGCGCAGCATGTGATTTGATCACGGGGATATCACTTATCGGAATGAGTCAAGTAGCATTTGTTGAGAACGAGATTGAACACGACATGGAGATGTCATTGATCAGATCTCGGACAATACAAGTACCGAGAGACAAAAGGAATATGACATGACGTTCATGGTTCAAACGACGAAAGATTTCGTGGAATGCACAGGGATCAACATGGCCATACAGGCCCCTCTGATGATCATTAGTGCGGGAGGGTCCAGACCATGTCTGGAGTGTTCTCGAACCGTGGGGTATCACGCTTAAGGGCTTGATGATGCTCTGAGAGTGTTTTGGTATCGACAGAATCACCGAAGGAATGAGAGAGAGAAAAACGGAAGGATTTCGGTAAGTCCGGGGGATGTTCGGAGTGGAGGTAGAAGGTGTTCCATAGCCACAGGGATTGAATAATATGTGGATAAGTGTTAAATATTGATTTAATCATTTATTCATAATTATTTAATAAAAGAAAAATCAATTAAAAGGTCAAATACCTAATTTGGCCAAAATCCGGAGGGAAAAGGGCCCATGAGGGAAAGACTAAAGGGAGGAAGGAGGTAGGGGTGGCCGGCTAGGCCAAGGCACCCCACGCGGGGCCCACTTGGGACCTAGCCGCCGGCCGGCCAGCCCCCCTCTCCCACCTATCCTTTGTTTAGTCTCACATGGCTAAGGCAATTGCCTATGTGGGTTTTTTCCCCTATATATTGTGAGGTATTTTGACAAAATAAATACACAATATTCAATAAAAGATTTCCTCGCTTTTGGGGAGACCTGCAATTGATATTCTCTCTCTCTCCCTCTCTCTCTCTCTCCCGTGACCGTGGTCCCAAGTCCGGATTAGCAGGCGAGTCTTCTTCATCATGAGCCGTCAGCAGCAGATTCGGATCCAGAAGCTCTACTTCCGCAACTGATATTGGATCGGAGGAGCGGGAGTCATCGTCAGGCACCGAATGTGTGTAACTCCCTACTAGGTGCAACACTTGGGGCACTAGAAGTCCTTGGATCCGCAGGAGCCGAAGGACTTCAACACGACCCCGAGGTCGACTTTAGTTCGTCGATAGCAACCACGCTCTCCCTAGCATTGACGATGCTTTTCGGTCTTCAAGGGTAAGTTCACGAAAAGCCCCTCCTGTTACTGCATTAGGGTTCTAGGCATAGAGAAATTATTGTTTACATGCGCGAACCCCAACAGTGGTATTAGAGCTAGATCTATGTGTAGTAATGCTAGTACGAGTGCTACATTGCAAATGTATCTATAATTTTTGATGTTCCATGCTTGGTTTTATCCACTTTCTTGTGTTTTGTTCCAACTTTGGAGTACTTTTCATATGATTTCTTGGACTAACCTATTAACAAGAGCCACAGTGCCAGCTGCCTGTTTTCTGTTGTTTTTGGTTCCAGGAAAGTTAGAAAATGAATATTCTCGAAATTGGACGGGACAAAAGCCAAAGTGCCTATTTTTCCGGAAGGGGTCAAGTGCCAGAATACGAGACGGAGAAGGGCCAGGGAGCCACCACACCACCTGGCCGCGCGGCCAGGCCTGGCTGAAGGGATTCGCAGCATAGTAAATCAAAATTTTCTACGGAAGCGAACAGAGGGAAAGCCAAGATCTAATCTAGGAGATGCAAACAACGAGAGATATTGGATTAGATCTTCATACCCTTGAAGATTCGCTGTGAGCGTTCGTCGGGCGTGGGTGATGTAGTCGTACTCGCTTCTCCTCCTCGCGATCCGATCCGATTTAGCACCACAAGTGGCGGTGCCTCCGTGAGATGCACACGCAGCACCTCGACGCCTCCTCCTCGGACCAGCAAGTAGGGTGGAGAGATAGATTGGATCTACAACACGGCGTGGTGTATATGGTGGAGAATTTACTGCAGGCTTCGCCACAAACAATGGGAGGGAGAGAGGAAGGCGCAGGCAACTAGGGTTTGGAGGAAGGTGTGTGTAGGGAAGGGCGCACCAGCCCTCTATATATAGAGGGGTGCGGCCAGCCTGCCCATCCTCCAAGCCTATCTCTAGTTTAAACGATTTAAACTCTCCTTCTAGAAACCCTATCTTATCTCTAGTTTAAACGATTTAAACTTATCTAGGATCGGCTGGGCCCTATGGGGCCTTGTGCTCCTGGCCCAATGCGCCAGGACACTCCCTCATAGGCCCATGCCCCTCCCGGAAGGTGGGGCCACGTTGGTCCCTTCCGAAGGTTCTAGAAGCTTCCTACAATAATACCGATTAACCGGAACTATTCGAACTCCAAAAACTGCCTTATATGAATCTTATTCTCGGACCATTCGGAACCTCTCGTTATATCCCGGATCCCATCCGAGACTCGAACAAAAATTCATAAACCAATTATCCAATCTATCCTAGCGTCGAGACACGTTATGTGTGACCGCGGGTTCGAGAATATGCGACATGATCTTCTATGAATAATCAACAACGGGTGCAGGCACCCATATTGACTCCCACATATTCATCGATGATCATATCGGATGAACCACGATGCCAGGATTCAATCAATCCCATATATATAGGCCCTGCGTCTCGCGATATTTTACTTGCCCGAGATTCGATCGTCGGTATCGTCATACCTAGTTCAATCTCGTTCACAGAAGTACTTTACTCGTTCCGTAATCTGATATCACTTTGTGATTAACTCCTTAACCACATGCTTGCAAGCGGTGTTGATATCGATTACGAGTGGGCAAGCATATCTCTCCGACTTGGGAGGACAAATCCCATCTCGATACATACAACCCAGCAGATACTTTCCGATCACGAGAGACACCTTTATGATCACCCTCTCATAGGATGACGTTTGATGACCTCAAAGCTTTCTTCCGATACTGGGGAGTTGTATTATCTCATGGTCTAAGGAATACAATATTTGACATGAGAAAAGCTTACATAAAGCGAACACGATGAAACGATCTAATAGCTTTGCTTAGTTTGGGTCATCCACCATATCATTCTCCCAATGATATGATCTCATTATCAATTGACAACTCATGTCTATGGTTAGGAAACCTTAACCATCATTGATCAATGAGCTAGTCCATAGAGGCGTACTAGGGACACGGTGTTGTTCACAAACCACACAAGTATTAAAGTTTCCGCTAATACAATTCTAGCATGGAATATAAACTTTATCATGAACAAGAATTATAATAATAACATCTTTATTATTGCCTCTAGGGCATAATTCCAACAGATCTCCCACTTTCACTAGAGTCAATAATCTAGTTTACATTTGGCAACAATCTCACACCCATGGCAATCGAGGTGCTGATCATGTTTTACACGTGGAAGAGGTTTAGTCAATGGATCTCGACATTCAGATCTGTATGTACTTTGCTGATCTTGAGATCTCCATCGCTATATAATCTCGGATTATATGAAACTTATGATTGATATGCTTGGTCTTTGGATGATATCTTGGTTCCTTAGCGAGTGCTATGGCGCGGTGTTGTCACACAATATCTCCAGTGGGTCCAATGCACTTGGAACCGCCAAGCTCGATGATGAAGTTCTGATCCAAACTCCTTCACTTGGCCTTCTGCGGCAGCCATGTATTCCGCTTCTCATGTAGATCCGCGATCACGCTTTGCTTGCGACTTCTCGACTCCACAGCTCCTCCATTCAAAATATACACGTATCACATAAAGATTTACAATCATCCTTGTCGATTGTCGAAACTAGCATCGACGTAACCTTTCTGACGAGTGTTCATCACCCCATAGACTAAGAACATTTCTTTAGTCCTATTTAGGTACCTTAGGATGTTCTTCACGGCTGTCGGTGTTCCACTCTGGATCACTTTGATATCTTTCGTCAAACTAAGAGCATTGGACACATCCGGTCTAGTACACAGCATGGCATACATGATGGAACCTATGGCCGAGGCATAAGGCACTTTGCTCATAGCTTCCCTATCATTTACCGTGGTTGGACACTGAGCCTTGCTCAATATCTTCCTCGACAACATAGGCCTTGAACCTTTCAATGCCTTATCCATTACGAACCTTTTGAACTTTGTCTAGGTATGTACCGGCTTAAAGCTATCATGCGTCTTTGTCTATCTCTATAGATTTTGATGCCCAATATATAAGCAGCTTCACCTAGGTCTTTCATTGAAAAACACTTGTTCAAATAACTCTTCACATCGTTAAGCATGTTGATGTCATTTCCAATAATCAATATGTCATCCACATATAGTACCGAAGCGTCACGAGCTCCCACTCACTTTCTTGTAGATGCAAGCTTGTAGCAATTTGGAACAAATCCAAAGCTCTTGATCACTTGATCAAAGCGAAGGTTCCAACTCCGAGATGCTTGCTTGATCCATAAATGGAACGCTGAAGTTTGCATACTTTATCGGCATCCTTAGGATCGACAAAACCTTGGGTTGCATCATATACAACTCTTCATCAATGTTGCCATTGAGGAAAGCGGTCTTGACATCCATTTGCCATATTTCATAATCATGAAACGCAGCAATTGCTAATAAAATCCGAATGGACTTAAACATCGCTACGGAGAGAAAGTCTCATCGTAGTCAACACCTTGAACTTGTCGAAAACCTTTCGCAACAAGCCGTGCTTTATAGACGGTAACATTACCATCTGCGTCTGTTTTCTTCTTGAAGATCCATTTGCACTCAACAGCCTTTCGGTCGCTAGGAGGTCCACCAAAGTCCATACTTGGTTTTCGCTCATGGATCCCAATTGGATTTCATGGCTTCTAGCCATTTCTCGTCTGGGCTCATCATCGCTTCCTCATAGTTCGTAGGTTCACTGGCTTCTACGCACAAGACAGTCAAGACAGGGGTGTCGTGCCCCTCGGGAGGGGCACGCGACCTTGTCGACTGCGACGTTCGATGTGACATCGTCCGAAGCTTCATGATCCTTGTCATTAGCTTCCTCTATTGTTGTGCGGTGACCTTTGGAACAATTTCAGGTCTGCGCTACTCTCCAATTCAAGAGAAGGTTCAATAACCTCGTCTAGCTCTACTTTCCTCCCACTCACTTCTTTCAAGAGAAACTCCTTCTCAAGAAAGGAACCGTTCTTTGACAAACACTTTGCCTTGGTTACGTGATAGAAGGTATACCCAATAGTTTCCTTAGGGTATCCTATGAAGGCGCATTTCTCCGCTTTGGGTTCGAGCTTGTCGGCATCAACTTCTTGACGTAAGCTTCGCATCCCCAAACTTTAAGAAACGACAACTTAGGTTTAGCACCAAACCACAGTTCATACGGTGTCGTCTCAACGGATTTAGATGGAGCCCTATTTACAGTGAATGCAGCGGTTTCTAATGCATAACCCCAAAATGATAACGGCAAATCAGTAAGAGACATCATCGATCGGACCATATCTAATAGGGTTCGATTCCGGTGTTCAGACACACCATTGTGCTGTGGTGTTCCGGGTGGCGTGAGTTGTGAAACGATTCCACTTGCTTTGAGATGCGTGAGAAAATCATAACTCAAATATTCGCCCCCACGATCGAATCGTAGAAACTTAATCTTTCTGTTACGATGGTTCTCCACTTCATTCTGAAATTCTTTGAACTTTTCAAACGTTTCAGATTTATGTTTCATTAAATAGATATACCCATATCTACTTAAGTCATCGGTAAAAGTGAGAAAATAGCGATATTCACCGCGCGTCGAAACACTCATCGGTCCGCATACATCGGTATGTATGATTTCCAACAAGTCCGTTGCTCGCTCCATCATACCAGAGAACGGGGTTTTGATCATCTTGCGCATGAGGCATGGTTCGCATGTGTCAAATGATTCAAAATCAAGAGACTCCAAAAGTCCATCAGAATGGAGTTTCTTCATGCGCTTTACACCAATATGACCTAGACAGCGCCATAATAAATAAGTAGTATTATCACTATCTACTTTGAATCTCTTAGACTCAATGTTATGGATGTGTGTTTCATCCCTTTCGAGATTTAGAAGAAATAAACCACTCACAAGAGGTGCATGACCATAAAAGATGTTACTCATATAAATAGAACAACCATTATTCTCCGATTTAAATGAATAACCGTCTTGCAATAAACACGATCCGAAATAATGTTCATGCTCAACGCAGCACATAATAACATTTATTAAGGTTTAGAACTAATCCGAAGGTAAAACTAAGGAGAGCGTACGACAGCGGCCATCACATCAACTCTTGATCCGTTGCCAACGCATCGTCACCTCATCCCTCGCAAGCCCGTCTATTCCGCAGCTCTGTTTGAGTTACAAATATTAGCAACTGAATCGGTATCAAATACCCGTGCACTACAACGAGGGCTAGTAAGGAAAACATCAATAACATGTATATCAAATATACCTTTGATGGTGCCAGCCTTCTTGTCCGCTAAGTACTTGGACGATTCGCTTCGGTGACCCTTGTCCTTGCAATAGAAGCACTCGATGTCGGCTTGGGACGGACTGAGCTTCTTCTCAGCGAGGGCATTGCTTGCGCCACCCTTCTTGAAGGGCTTCTTTGCACCTTTACCTTTCTTAAAGGAGGGCTTGTTGACCATCAACACATGATTATCCTTCTTGATGTCCACCTCCGCAGCCTTGACTGCGAAGAGCTCGGTGATCGTGTCGATGGAACCAATCTGATTATGAGTCACTACAAAACTTTTGTAGCTGGGAGGGAGTGATTGCAGAACCTGTCAATCTTGAGCTCCTCTGGAATCTTGGATCCGATTGCTCAAGGCGTTGAGTGTAGCCCGACATCTTAATGGCGTGCTCACTAATGGAACTCCTTCCTCCATCTTGCAGTTAAAGAACTTCTCGGAGATCTCATATCTCTCGAGCGGGCCTGAGTCTGAAACATGGTTTTCAACTCTTGAGAATCTCAAAGGGCCGAGATAGTTTTCAAAACGATTTTGAAGTTCGGTTCCATAGCAAACAACATGGTGCTCTTAATCACACCATAATCATCTTTTGCGATCGATAGACAGCTTTCTCATCAGCCGTAGCGATTGCAGGGGGTCACCTAACGCTTTCCCAAGGACATAGTCCTTTGTCCGCCGAGCAGAATGATTCTTAGATTGCGGAACCGATTGGTGAAGTTAGACCCATTGTTTCTAAGCTTTTCTTTCTCAGCAAAAAGCGTTGAAGTTGAAGTTGGACTTGGCCATGTGATCTACAAGATTTGCAAGTACAATTTAGACTATGTTCATGATAAATAGTTCAACTTAATCAAATTACTAGATGAACTCCCACTAAATTCAACATCCCTCAAGTTGTTTAGTGAACACGATCCAAATTCACCACACCTAATCCGATCATCACGAGAAGAGATGTGGTTTCAATGGTGGACAACGAAGTGTCGATCATATCATTCATATGACTCATGCTTAACCTTTCGGTTCTTGTGTTCCGAGGCCATGTCTGTACATGCTAGGATCGTCAAGTTAGACCCAAGTATTTCCGCGTGTGCAAAACTGGCTTGCACCCGTTGTATGTGAGCGTAGAGTCTATAGCACCCGATCATCACGTGATGCTTGGACACGATTTAACTTTCGCAACGGTGCATACTTGGGGAGAACACAATTTTTATCTTGATCTTTAAGTGAGGAATCATCTTATAATGCTACCGTCGCGATCTAAGCATAATAAGATACATAAAAGGATAAACATCACATGCATATAACTTTATGTGACATGGTATAGCCAATCTTCTAGCAATGATCTCCATCTTTTGCGTTTCGGCATGATATCCATCACTCCACCATGATTGCCTCCACCACGAATAGCAACTACAACTATTGCTAACTACTTAGCGATAAAGTAAAGCTATTACATGGCGTATAAGAAGTTGACTCGCAGGTCATACACAATTATAAAGACAACCATATGGCTCCTGCCGGTTGTGTACTCATCGACATGCAAGTCGTGAAACATTACAAAACATGATCATCGCATACAATATACACATCACATCTTGGGCCATACCATATCACGAAACACTCCTGCAAAAACAAGTTAGACGCCTCTACTTTGTTGTTGCATGTTTTACGTGGCTTATGGGAGTAGATGCTAAGAACGATTCTTACCTACGGAAAGCCTAGCGGTGATATTATGGTTGCCAAACTCCGTGTTAATCCCATGACAACTATAGTGAGAGAAACGGCATCCACCAGCATGTGCATGTGGAACAAGCCACACGTCAAGTGCGGGCCGGTCTCATGACGGCGTCGCGTAAGGTTGGTCTGGACCGCTTCAATCTCACTATCCCGTGCCATAAGAAGAACACAAACAAGAGGCTTGCAACAGAAAACATCAACGCCCGCAACAACCATGTTGCGTTCTACTCGTGAAACACATCTACGCATAGATCTAGCTTTGATACCACTGAAGGGATTCGCAGCATAGTAAATCAAAATTTTCTACGGAAGCGAATAGAGGGAAAGCCAAGATCTAATCTAGGAGATGCAAACAACGAGAGATATTGGATTAGATCTTCATACCCTTGAAGATTCAAGACTGAGCGTTAAATCGGAACGTGGGTGATGTAGTCGTACTCGCTTCTCCTCCTCGCGATCCGATTCGATCTAGCACCACAAGTGGCGGTGCCTCCGTGAGATGCACACGTGCAGCACCTCGACGTCTCCTCCTTCCTCGGACCAGCAAGTAGGGTGGAGAGATAGATTGGATCTACAACACGACGGCGTGGTGTATATGGTGGAGAATTTCTGCAGCAGGGCTTCGCCTACAAACAGTCGGGAGGGAGAGAGGAAGGCAGCAGGGCAACTAGGGTTTGGAGGAAGGTGTGTGTAGGGGGAAGGGGGCGCACCAGCCCTCTATATATAGAGGGGGGGTGCGGCCAGCCCTTGCCCATCCTCCAAGCCTATCTCTAGTTTAAACGATTTAAACTCTCCCTTCTAGAAACCCTATCTTATCTCTAGTTTAAACGATTTAAACTTATCTAGGATCGGCTGGGCCCTATGGGGCCTTGTGCTCCTGGCCCAATGCGGCCAGGACACTCCCTCATAGGCCCATGCCCCCTCCCGGAAGGTGGGGCCACGTTGGTCCCCTTCCGGAAGGTTCTAGAAGCTTCCGGTACAATACCGATTAACCCGGAACTATTCCGAACTCCAAAAACTGCCTTATATGAATCTTATTCTCGGACCATTAGAACCTCTCGTGATATCCCGGATCCCATCCGAGACTCGAACAAAAATTCATAAACCAATTATCCAATCTATCCTAGCGCCGAGACACGTTAAGTGTGTGACCTGAGTTCGAGAATATGCACATGATCTTCTATCAATAATCAACAGCGGGGTCTGGGCACCCATATTGACTCCCACACATTCATCGATGATCATATCGGATGAACCACGATGCCAGGATTCAATCAATCCCATATATATATGTAGGGGTTCGTAGCATGGAAAACAAAAATTTTCTATCGCATACAAACAAACAAGCCAAGATCTATCTACTAGATTGTAGCAACGAGTCGATAGTGGAACTCACCCTCGAAGATTCCAAAGCGGTTAACGAGAGCAGATTCTCGTGGATGATGTAGTCGTACTCTTTCCGATCTCAAGATCGCGAGACGATCCTTCCGGCCACGTTCGGCAGCGCTCCCTTGATCGGTCACACGTTCGGTACTGACGAAGACCTTCCTCTCCTTGTTCCAAAGAAAGCGGAGGTTGTAGCACTCTCTCCTCGATTCCGGCAAAGACAACGGCGTGGTACCGTAAGTAGAGGGAGATCCCAGGGCTTGCTTCCAAAAGTAGTATGGTGGAGCTTATGAGAGGCTATTAGTGGTCTAGTAATTACACACACCAATTAGAAGGCTCTAACCCAATTAGAAGGCTCTAAACCGCTGGCTAAAGAAATTAGAAGCTCTAAACCAAAACGGCTCTAAACCGGAGATTAGAGGTAGGAACTTGTGTGTGCTAGGAGGAGCCCTGCCTCCTTATATAGGTGGGAGGGCCGGCGGCCAAGGGAGGAGTGGAGTCCCTCCCAACTCGGCCTTGAGGTGGGCGCTTGGGAGGAGGAACCTCCCCAACTCGGTTTCCACTTCTCCTCCTCTTTCCACTTTCCAAAACTTGCTGTTTGACTTTCAAACTAGCCGTTTGACTTTTCAATTTAGGATTTAAATAAACCCTTTATTTTGGACAGCAGAACACCTAGTACATGATGCAATCATTCCAATATGTAATGACACATTCATGTACCCTTCCCTCCTCAGTCTTGGGACATTCCGGACCTTCTAGAATGTTCCTGAAAACACGGAACCATTCCCCAACTCCAAAGCAGGACTTTCCTTATATGAATCTTATTCTCCGGACCATTCCGGATCTCCTCGTGATATCCGGATCCCATCCGAGACTCAACAACATTCGGTCTCTTTCTCATAATACCATAACTACTCAAACAACGTCGAATCCTTAAGTGTGTCTCCCTACGGTTCGTGAATTATGCGGACATGATCGAGACACTTCTCCGAACAATAACCAATAGAGGAATCTGGAAATTCATATGGCTCCCACATATTTCTACGATTACTTTGCGATCGAATGAACCACTTACATACGATACCAATTTCCCTTTGTCTCACGATATGTTACTTATCCGAGGTTATGATCGTCGGTATCTCTGCATACCTAGTTCAACCTCGTTACTGATAGGTACTCTTTTCTCGTTCCCGTGATATGTGATCCCTTGTGACCAAGTCACATGCTTGCAAGCTAATTGGATGACATTTCACCGAGAGGGCCCAGAGAATATCTATCCGTCATGTGGATGGACAAATCCCACTCTTGATCCATGTGTTTCAACCAATACTTTCCGAACACTCAATGCCACCTTTATAGCCACCCTGTTACGGTGTGGTGTTTGATGACATCAAAGCATCCATCCAGTAAAGGTGATATGCATGATCTCATGGTCGAAGGAATCAGGTTACTATGTATCAGAAAGCATATAGCAATTGAACTATTGAAATGACTTGATCTTTATGCTATGCTTATCTATAGGAGTATGTCCATCACATCATTCTCCTAATGATATGACCCTGTTGTTAATAACATCTCTATGTTCATGATCAGGAAACCATGATCATATATTAACCAACAAGCTAGTTTAACAAGAGGCTTTACTAGGGACTCTTTTATGTTTACAAATCACACAAGTATTAATGTTTCCTGTTAATACAATTATAGCATGGTATGTAAACATTTATCATAAATATGAAGATATGATAATAACCACTTTATTATTGCCTCTTGGGCATATCTCCAAGAGTCTCCCACTTGCACTAGAGTCAATAATCTAGTTTCAAACCTTTGTGTATTCAACACCTATGGCTTTCCGGTGTTGTATGTACACGATTGCTAGTGGTCAACTCGATCTCGGATCGACACTTCCAGTCCGTGTGTAATTGCATGTCTTTGCGTCTCGCATCACTCATTCTCTAATGAGATGGCTTTGTATGATTTGGTCTTTCGGTGTGACCTTTAGTTCTTTGGGGTTAAAACATGTTGATAATATTGTCTACAATATATCTTCATAGTATTATCCTCTGTGAACTACACCTAGTTTGATAACAAACTACTTGACACAAATGCCCTCTTTTGATCCTATAATAGCAGTCATATACTTAGCCTTTTGTTGAAGTATATGTCACAATGTCTTAACTTTGGAACTCATCCAAATCCATTATGGAACTCACTTTCCATTATATTGTGCCACCCTTAATTTAGATTGAGATAAACTTAATTTGTACTCTGTGACAAAACTAGTATCAATGTAGTACTTTTACAATGAACTAATCATCTATTTGTCACTTCTACAAATAATATACTCTTAGTTCTTCCAAAAGATCATAAGAATATCCTTACTATCGTCCAATGATCATCTTATGAATCATTCTGGTATATGCTCATAATATTTATAGCATAGGACATATCTAGATTTGTACATATCACAGTATGATTGATATAAATACTCTTTGTGATTTCATACATCAAGTATCAATCTATACTTGAATCTTTGTTTCACTTACCAAGTGCCAATACACTTGAATATATCATCAACATTGAACTCTTTCAATCCTTTCATGCAACAAGAACCTTTCTTGTAGTTTCTATATTGAATTCATTCAATATCTCGTCTATGTACTTCTGGCACAACCATATTAGCGTCTATTGATGCCAAATATTTGGGTTTTGCCTAAGTCTTTCATCGGGATGAAATTCTTAATATGTGTTAATAAAAGATACATTATTTCCAATCAACAATATGTCTTCCACATAATGTATTAGAAACATGTCTTAGCGCTCCCACTTAATTTCTTGCAAATGCAA
The DNA here is from genome assembly GCA_023614405.1 of Avena insularis. Taxonomy (NCBI): domain Eukaryota; kingdom Viridiplantae; phylum Streptophyta; class Magnoliopsida; order Poales; family Poaceae; genus Avena; species Avena insularis. The sequence goes on along the minus strand of CM042696.1, from coordinate 33,194,280 downwards.
GCATCTTCATTGTCTCCGATGAAATTAAACTCTTTTAACAGTTTCATCATAGTGAAGATTCCAACTCCGATATGCTTACTTCAACCATTGAAGTTTTCATATGCTTTTAGCATCCTTTGAATTAACAAAACCCTTTGGACCGTGTCATGCACACGTCCTAGGTAACCATTCTATTAGAAGAACTTGTTTTGTTTATTCTACTACCACATAACAAATTATATGTAGTGGTTGCTACATTAATCCGTCTAGACTAAAAATCGCTATGAAAGATCAAATCTTGTCATATACAACCTTTGAACATTGTTGTGAACTCTTTCCCAACATGTCGACTATTTCATAGATGTGAAACATCCATGTCTACTTCTTTATAGATCCAAACACAACTGCAAGGTCTTACACCTTTTTCGAGGGTCCTTCAAGTTCAAAACTTGATTTCTTGTGTATGGAACTTTCACGGATTTTATGGCTTCAAGCCATTTGACGGAGTCAGGGCCCATCATTGCTTCTTTGCATGTAGTCCGTTCATTATTCTCAAATAATGATTCAACCCTCAAATCTTGGTATTTGATTGTTTACTTGACCTACTTGGTTCAATAGAAACTTAGACCTCGTGACCACAACCTTTGAGGCACGTGAGCCATGAGCATTATTGCGCCTCCGGAACACTTTTTCTTTGCATAACTCTGCACATATAGCTAAGGTTCTTTTAACCTTATCAAAGTTCTATTGTCCTCCCACTTAACTTTTCACGAAAAATTCCTTCTCAAAGAAACTTGACGTTCTAAGCGACAAACACTTTTGTCTCCGGTGTTTATGGAGGAATACTTAACAGTAATACAAAGACAGGTTTATCCGACTTTGGTTGCAAACATCTTTCTTATGCATAGCATACCAATGTTTAAGAAAGGACTACTTGGGTTTTATCCCAAACCATAACTTTATATGGTGTCATTTCAGCGGATTATGATGAAGCTCTTTCAGTGGAAAACGGTAATCTCTAAAGCTTTTAATCTTTAAAATATAATGGCAGTTTTATGAATTATACCTTTGATCTTACCATGTCAAACAAGGTTTAATTACATATCTCGAATGCTCCATACTCTTATGGTGTTTGAAATGCAAATCCGGAACTATTCCATAAATCTTTAGGTATTATGCTAAACTTGTAACTTAAATATCTTCCTTTATGATCTTATCATAAACTATTCATATTCTTGTTACAATGATTTTGCACTTCATCTTGAAAGTCTTTTGAACTATTCAAATATTTCATACTTCATCCTTATTAAGTAAATATTCATATATTCACTCAAATTTTCGGAGAAAGCATATGAAGTTGAAATCCATCGCTCTTGACTACACATAATGGAGTTCGTACAACAATATGCACAAGTTCCAATAAGCTAGTCTTCGTTCCTTTTGGCCTATGAACGAAGTTTTAATTATCTCTAGGAAAGTTTCACAAACGTCATTTGATCAAAATCAAAAGACTCCAAAATTCCATCCACATGGAGTTTCTTCATGTTTTCTTTCCAATATAATTTAAGCGATGTCACTTCCTAAGTGATCTTTCAATCAATTTGTCTTTCGACAATTTTAGCACTAGTTTTATGGATGTGATTTCTCCAACGAGATTTGTGAATCATCCATCTTTTATGGATTACGGCAATTATTTGAACAACCCTTTTGTTCTCATAATACCGATAAAACAAATCTTGAAGGCAAGCGTTGATGTTTAACGAGCAACAAAATAACCCTTTATTTGTTCTCGATGAACATCATCACCTATTCTTTGCTAGTTACATAGGCCATTGTAGTTCATGAATTGTGTTGTTTCGTATGACGATTCACACCAACAAATTCAGTATCAAATACTTAAGAACCACATTGTTTAATAAGCAAAGAATATAGCCATAACACATATATCATCTATATACTTAAACTGAACAATTCTAGTCTTTTCTTTTCGCCATATACTTATGAGATTCTCTTTCAGTATTTCCTTTTACATTTGAAAGAATCTATCAACATCAATAGTGGAGTCATACTTATGACACATAGTCCAAAGCGTGTATAGTTAAATACCAATGTCTTTGGACTTGCACTTTGAAGTAGATCACCATTATCAAATGTTTGGTGTTCTTTCAAATTCCTTTCTTTAGTTAACTCTTGGTGTAGTAAACATTTTACCTACATCAAATATTCACCTTCATCATGGATTTATCCATGATCAAACTACTTTAGCTTATAACGGTGAATCGTGAGTATAATGTTGCTCTCCAAAACTTTTTGGAAGATTAGGACAACTAGTGTCTCCAACCTTTTGCAAATTCTCATCAAATATGAGAACATGACTTTTGCCATATTATACTCTATCATGTTGTAACCAAAACTTCATTTCAGATATCACAATATCTTCCACACATCATGGTTTCTGAAACAACTCTTTCAGATCCTAGATAACCTTGATATTAAGACAATCCTTTGAATATCAAGAATCATGGAGACAAACATGATACTCAAACACTAACACTTGGAATTGTCACTCTTGTTTTAATACTAATTATTAAACTTTATGGAGTAACCGGAACTTACTGAAAGTTTGAAATAGGACTTTTAAACTTTAGATTAACACTTCAAAACAATACGATACCAGTTCGTAAAGTAACTAACCAGAATTCTATAGTTCTATCATCTCAATTAAAACTAAGCGCAAGGTGGTAAACGGATGCCAATGACTACAACAACTATGCAAATTCACTTTGATTTTAGTTTATGATAAATTGAGTTCTAATTAATAATTAAATTAATCTAGGTGAACTCCCACTCAAAACAATATCCCTCACATTGTTTTAGTGATCACATGAACCAAATCCACCACATCAAAACCGATCATCACGAGAGTTGATATAGCTTCAATGGCGAACAATCAACATGTTCATCATATCTACTATATGACTCATGCTCTACCTTTCGGTAATCCGTGTTCCTGAGGCCATGTCTGTACATGCTAGGCTCGTCAAGATCAAACCTTAGCTACCGCATAAGCAAATCTGGCTTGCTTACGTTGTATTCACCCGCGAAATCAAAGACACCCGATCATCACGTGGTGCTTCGAAGCAGCAAGCTTTGGCAACGGTGCATACTAAGGGTGAACACTTTAGAACTTGAAATTTATGTGCATGAGGGATCATCTTATAATGCTACCGTCGTCTACTAAGCAATACAAGATGCATAAAGGATTAACATCACAGGCAATTCATAATATGTGATATGATATGGCCTTTCTTCTTTGTGCTTTCGATCTCCATCTTCAAGCACGAACATGATCTCCATCATCACCGGCATAGCATCAAGGTCAATGACGCTTCTTCATGGTTGTCGTCCACCAGCTTCAACTATTACAACTACTTTGAATAGACACGCAGGTCTTAACAAAATTAAAGACAACCATATGGCTCCTAGCGGTTGCCAACTTACAATAAGGAACATTGCATACATCAAATATAATAAAAATCATGGCCATATCACATCCTTTGCACACCGCAAAACAAAGTTAGGCTTCTACTTTCTTTGCATATTTTACGTGGTTTGGGGCTTTCCATAAGTGTCGTTCTAACTACGAACAAGAACCACAACATTGATACTAGCATTGTTGATTACTGTTGTAAATTGGATCTTTACTATGCTAGGAGAAACAGGCACCATAAAGCCACTTATGCAATACTAGTTGCATGTCAAGCGTGGAGCAAGTCTCATGAACGATGTCATGTAAGGTTAGCCGGGCGCTTCATCCCAACATACCGCAAGATGCAAAGTACACAAAAGCAATCTACAATAAAGCATCAACGCCCACAATGACCATTGTGTTCTACTCGTGCAACAGATCTACATATAGACACGGCTCGATACCAATTTGAGGGTTCGTAGCATGGAAAACAAAAATTTTCTATCGCATACAAACAAACAAGCCAAGATCTATCTACTAGATTGTAGCAGTCGATAGTGGAACTCACCCTCGAAGATTCCAAAGCGGTTAACGAGCGATTCTCGTGGATGATGTAGTACTCTTTCCGATCTCAAGATCGCGTGAGCGATCCTTCGGCGCCACATTCGGCAGCGCTCCCATGATCGGTCACATCGTCGTTGGTTTCGGCGAAGACCTTCCTCTCCTTGTTCCAAAGCAGGCGGAGGTTGTAGCACTCTCTCGCGATTCGGCAAAGACTGGCGTGGTAGGAAGTAGAGGGAGATCATGAGGCTTCGCCTTAAGCCGGTGCGAGTATGGTGGAGCTTATGAGAGAGGCTATTAGTGGTCTAGTAATTAGACACACCAATTAGAAGGCTCTAAACCAATTAGAAGGCTCTAAACCGCTGGCTAAAGCAATTAGAAGCTCTAAACCAAAACGGCTCTAAACCGGAGATTAGAGGTAGGAACTTGTGTGTGCTAGGAGGGAGCCCTGCCCCTCCTTATATAGGTGGGAGGGCCGGCCAAGGGGAGGAGAGTCCCTCCCCAAGTCGGCCTTGAGGTGGGCGCCCGGCTTGGGAGGAGGAATCCCTCCCCAACTCGGTTTCCACTTCTCCTCCTCTTTCCACTTTCCAAAACTTGCCGTTTGACTTTCAAACTAGCCGTTTGACTTTTCAATTTAGGATTTAAATAAACCCTTTATTTTGGACAGCAAGAACACCTAGTACATGATGCAATCATTCCAATATGTAATGACACATTCATGTACCCTTCCCCTCGAGTCTTGGGACATTCCGGGACCTTCTAGAATGTCCCGATGAAAACACGGAACCATTCCCCAACTCAAACGGGACTTTCCTTATATGAATCTTATTCTCGGACCATTCGGATCTCCTCGTGATATCCGGATCCCATCCGAGACTCCGAACAACATTCGGTCTCTTTCTCATAATACCATAACTACTCAAACAACGTCGAATCCTTAAGTGTGTCTCCCTACGGTTCGTGAATTATGCGGACATGATCGAGACACTTCTCCGAACAATAACCAATAGAGGAATCTGGAAATTCATATGGCTCCCACATATTTCTACGATTACTTGGCTTACGAATGAACACCTTACATACGATACCAATTACCCTTTGTCTCACGATATGTTACTTATCCGAGGTTATGATCGTGGTATCTCTGCATACCTAGTTCAACCTCGTTCTTGATAGGTACTCTTTTCTTGTTCCCGTGATATGTGATCCCTTGTGACCAAGTCACATGCTTGCAAGCTAATTGGATGACATTTCACCGAGAGGGCCCAGAGAATATCTATCCGTCATGTGGATGGACAAATCCCACTCTTGATCCATGTGTTTCAACCAATACTTTCCGAACACTCAATGCCACCTTTATAGCCACCCTGTTACGGTGTGGTGTTTGATGACATCAAAGCATCCATCCAGTAAAGGTGATATGCATGATCTCATGGTCGAAGGAATCAGGTTACTATGTATCAGAAAGCATATAGCAATTGAACTATTGAAATGACTTGATCTTTATGCTATGCTTATCTATAGGAGTATGTCCATCACATCATTCTCCTAATGATATGACCCTGTTGTTAATAACATCTCTATGTTCATGATCAGGAAACCATGATCATATATTAACCAACAAGCTAGTTTAACAAGAGGCTTTACTAGGGACTCTTTTATGTTTACAAATCACACAAGTATTAATGTTTCCTGTTAATACAATTATAGCATGGTATGTAAACATTTATCATAAATATGAAGATATGATAATAACCACTTTATTATTGCCTCTTGGGCATATCTCCAACAATATATTCCCTTCGTCTCGCGATATTTTACTTGCCCGAGATTCGATCGTCGGTATCGTCATACCTAGTTCAATCTCGTTCACAGCAAGTACTTTACTCGTTCCGTAATCTGATATCACTTTGTGATTAACTCCTTAACCACATGCTTGCAAGCGGTGTTGATATCGATTACGAGTGGGCCGAAGCATATCTCTCCGACTTGGGAGGACAAATCCCATCTCGATACATACAACCCAAGATACTTTCCGATCACGAGAGACACCTTTATGATCACCCTCTCATAGGATGACGTTTGATGACCTCAAAGCTTTCTTCCGATACTGGGAGTTGTATTATCTCATGGTCTAAGGAATACAATATTTGACATGAGAAAAGCTTCAAAGACGAACACGATGAAACGATCTAATAGCTTTGCTTAGTTTGGTCATCCACCATATCATTCTCCCAATGATATGATCTCATTATCAATTGACAACTCATGTCTATGGTTAGGAAACCTTAACCATCATTGATCAATGAGCTAGTCCATAGAGGCGTACTAGGGACACGGTGTTGTTCACAAACCACACAAGTATTAAAGTTTCCGCTTAATACAATTCTAGCATGGAATATAAACTTTATCATGAACAAGAATTATAATAATAACATCTTTATTATTGCCTCTAGGGCATAATTCCAACACTGGCCCGTGCCAGGGGGTGGTGTGGCCGCTCCCGGCACCCCCTCGGCCTCTCCTTCCGCCTATATATTACCCTCGGGACGAAACCCTAAGTACCCGATCAAAAATCCACGAAAGAGTATGTAGCCGCCGTCATCTCCATCCCTAGATCGGGAGGGATCTGAAGCTGTTCCCGGCACCCTGCCGGAGAGGGGAATTCACCCTGGAGGCCTTCTTCATCACCATGCAAGCCTTCAGTGTGATGCGTGAGTAGTTCATCCTTGGACTACGATACGTCCATTTTGCATCACTATTCTATGTCTTAATTCACTATTATTCATTGATATATTTCGTATTGAGAGGTGATACTTATGTTATTTCATCTATTTTTGCATGGTTGATGACTTTTGGAGCATGGACCGCTGTAGTCAGGATTCTGGTGGAAAAGGTGCTGTTTGGAGGCAAAATTCGCGAAGATCAGAAAATCCGGGAAAATATACGACAAATCCTATTTTTCCAGAAGACTAAGGATGCTAGAAGATGGAGTGGAGGTGGGCCACAGGTGGCCCACACCACCCCATGGCGCGCCTGGAGGTGGTGTGGCCACCCTGGCCCACTCCAGCCTCTCCCCTCTGGCATATATCATCCTCCCGAAACCGTAAGACTCGGGGAGCGACCATAGAAAGATTCTGCCACCTCTGCGGGGCAGAAAACACCGAGAGAGAAAGATCTCTCCGTGATGATTTCTACCGGGAATTCCTTCCAAGAGGGAGATCGTCGCCATCAACACCACCATCAAGCTGGACTTCATCGGGATCATCATCATCATCACCACCATCATCACCATCAGCACCCTCATCACCATCTCCATATTGCTGTAACAATTGCGTTGAATCTTGCTATAGTTCATAGGGGAAACTTTCCAGGTGTTGATTACTCTCTGTAGTTGATGCTATTGAGTGAACCATTGAATTATTGTTTATGTTCAGATTGTTATACATCATTATTCCATCTCTGATCATGATCCATATGATGTCTTGTGAGTAGTTCGTTTTGTTCTTGAGGACATGGGAGAAGTCTTGTTGTTAGTAGTGGAGTTGTGTTGAGAAAGATTCAATAGATTGTTATTTAAGTTGTGGTGTACTTCTTCTAGTGGTGTCATGTGAACGTAGACTACATGACACTTCACCTATATGGGCCTAGGGGAATGCATTGTGTATTTGGCTACTAATCGTAGGGGTTGCCAGAGTGACAGAAACCTGAACCCCCGTTACGAAACCATTGCACAAGGGACGTAAGGGTCTTAGAGTTTAAAGTTGTGGTTGGGTCTCTACCTTAATTACTTTCTTATACTTACGGATGTTTGCAAGGGGTATAATCACAAGTATGTATTAGTCTTGGATGGGGCGGTACATTAGCACAGGTTCACCCACACAACACTTAGCAAGCTAAAGAAGATTAATCAACTATATGAAGCGAAAGCACTTGATAGTCTTCCCATGTGTCCTCGAGAACGTTTGGTCATCTTAAGAAATACAACCGGCTTGTCCTTTGCTGCATAAAGGATTGGGCCACTTGCTGCATTTATTCCTACTGTCTTTTATTTACTCGTACTTTGTTTACTTGCTTTATCGAAAACCCCTAAAAATCCGTTTGCTAAGTATTTGCAGAGAATTCCTGATCCATACCACTAGCCAGCACCTTCTGCTCCTCGTTTGGTTCGACACTCTTACTTATCGAAAATACTGCGATACACCCCATATACTTGTGGGTCATCAAGACTATTTTCCGGCCCATTGTTGGGGAGTGAAGCGCTATTGGAGAGTGGAACGGTAAAGGAAACTTCTCGTGAGTATTGTTTACTTCTAGTTGCTTTATTTTTGTTATGGATAATTATTGAGTTTCTTATTTGGTAATGCTACTACCACTGCTAAGGTAGTAGATAAGCCACCACCTGCTGAGAATGATGTTTTCAAAATACCTACAAGAATTATTGATCGTGTTATGGATAACTTCTATGTTGGGGATGGAATTGTCCATCCCGGTGATCATTTACTCTTTATACATGAATTATGCGGGTTGTTCAAGTGTGCAGGTATTACTACAGATCAAGTTAAGAAGAAGTTATTCTCATTATCACTGAAAGGAAGAGCTAAGGAATGGTATAAGCTGCTGAAGAATGGTCAAGCTCTGGAATGGGAGGAAATAGTGCCTCTCTTTTATTCAAAGTTTTATCCTCCTAGTGAGATTCATAAAGATCGGAATCAAATATACAACTTTTGGCCTCTTGATGGAGAGAGTACAGCTCAAGCTTGGGGGAGATTGAAGTTACTGATGCTCAAATGTCCTATTCATGAGCTCCCCAACAATATTATTATCAATAACTTTTATGCAAGGCTCCCTCTACATGATAAAGATTTATTGGATGCTTCTTGCGCTGGATCATTCACTCGCATGGAAGAAGAAGCTAAATGGGATCTTCTGGACCGTATTCAAGACAATGCTGAAGCTTGGGAGAATGACAAAGGTAAAAAGTCAGGTATAAATTATGATTATGAATGCATTGAATCTTTTATGGGAACTGGTGACTTTCAAAATATTAGTAATATTTATGGTCTTTATTTGCAAGTTATTACGAATTGCTTTAGAGCTTTTTCTTCCTATATCGAAATTCCAAAAAGGGGATGGAACAAATACCATGCACCTTACAAAGATATTGTTGACTATGCTCCTATTGGAAGTGCTGAGTATTGCATTATTGACTCCATCTTACCCGAACCTTATATCGAGAAGATTCCCTTCCCCGAAAAGGTAAAGGACCATCCTATGATAACTAATGTAATCATCAAAAGTGAAAAAAGAACTGTAAAACCTGATGAACAAATAAACATTGAACCTGTGGTAGCAATTGTGAAAGACCTTGTCACTAAAAGCGTAGAAGATGGGCACATAGTCTTTTGTGAGGATGCTTCTAATATTGTTTCACATCCCAATAGAACTAAAAAGGCTAGTGTTCATGTGCTTTCTGTTAGAATTGGTGATCATTGCTATTATGGTTTATGTGATATTGGTGCAAGTTCTAGTGCTATTCCTTATGAGCTTTACAGAGAAATTATGCATGAAATCAGTCCTTGCGAGTTGGAAGAGATTGATGTGGTTATTCACCTTGCTAATAGAGAGACCGTCTCTCCAATTGGTATTGTACGAGACGTGGAAGTTCTTTGTGGTAAGATTAAGTACCCTGCTGATTTTCTAGTACTTGGTTCGGCTGCTAGTAAAAACTACCCTATCATTTTTGGTAGACCTTTCTTGAGTACTCGTGGAGCTATTATTGATTACAAGAGAGATAAAATCTTGACTAAGTTTGATGGGGAATTTTATGAGTTTAATTTTTCGAAATTTGCTAAAGAACCTTGCGAAGAGGAAACCCATAATGAGGATTTTAGGGTTGAACAACTTGCTTCTATTTCTCTTGCTCCTAACAATGCTTTGCAGCAATTTATGGAAGATCATGAAAGTGAAATCTTCATGGAAGAAAGGAATGAGATTGACAGGATTCTCTGTGATCAACCTATGATGCTTAAGCACGACTTGCCTGTAGAAGACTTGGGTACCACGATGCCACCTAAAAAGGATCATGTTTTCGATCTGAAACCTCTCCCTGATGATCTTAAATATGCTTATATAGATGATAAAAAGATATATCCTATTATTGTTAGCGCTAAACTTTCAGGGAAGGAAGAAGAAAGGTTATTGGAAGTTTTGAGGAAACATCGAGGAGCTATGGGCTATACTCTGGATGATTTAAAAGGGATTTCACCTACTATATGTCAGCACTCTATCAACATAGAACCAGATGCGAAGCCGGTGGTGGAGCACCAACAACGTTTAAATCCTAGGATGAAGGAAGTGGTAAGGAATGAGGTATTGGAACTCCTTGATGCTGGTATTATTTACCCTATTGCTGATAGTGAATGGGTTAGTCCTGTTCATTGTGTTCCTAAAAAGGGAGGTATTACCGGTGTCCCTAATGATAATGATGAGCTTATTCCTCAAAGAATAGTGGTAAGCTATAGGATGTGCATCGATTTTAGGAAAGTCAATAAAGTTACTAAGAAAGATCACTACCCGCTTCCTTTTATTGATCAAATGTTGGAAAGGTTGTCTAAAAAGACCCATTTTTGTTTTCTTGATGGTTTCTCTCAAATTGTTGTTAAACAACAAGATCAAGAAAAAACTACTTTTACTTGCCCTTATGGAACTTATGCTTATAGACGTATGCCTTTTGGTTTATGTAATGCTCCTGCTACTTTCCAAAGGTGCATGGCTGCTATCTTTCATGGTTTTTGTGAGGAAACTGTAGAAGTGTTCATGGATGACTTTTCTGTCTATGGAACTTCTTTTGATAATTGTCTGCACAACCTTGATAAAGTTTTGCAGAGATGTGAAGAAACTAATCTTGTTCTTAATTGGGAGAAATGCCACTTCATGGTTAATGAAGGGATTGTTCTTGGGCATAAAGTTTCTGAAAGATGCATAGAAGTTGATAGAGCTAAGGTTGAGGCAATTGAGAAGATGCCATGTCCAAGAGACATCAAAGGTATTCGTAGTATCCTTGGTCATGCTGGTTTCTATAGGAGGTTTATTAAAGACTTCTCTAGGATATCAAAACCTCTCACTAATCATCTTCAAAAAGATGTACCTTTCGTTTTTTATGATGATTGTAGGGAAGTTTTTGAAACTCTTAAGAAGGCTTTAACTACAACCCCTATTGTTCAACCACCTGATTGGAGTTTACCCTTTGAAATAATGTGTGATGCTAGTGACTTTGTTGTAGGGGCTGTCCTTGGGCAACGTATTGATAAAAAGTTAAACATTATCCATTATGCTAGTAAGACTCTAGACGCTGCTCAAAGGAATTATGCCACTACTGAAAAGGAATTTCTAGCTGTTGTTTTTGCCTGTGATAAGTTTAGGCCCTATATTGTGGACTCAAAAGTAACCATTCATACTAATCATGCTGCTATTAAATATCTTATGACGAAGAAGGACGCTAAGCCTAGGCTTATTAGATGGGTACTGCTTTTACAAGAGTTTGATCTACACATAGTAGATAGGAAGGGTGCTGAAAACCCTGTAGCTGATAATTTATCTCGTTTGGAAAACATCTCTTTTGATCCTATGCCTGTTAATGATAGTTTCCCAAATGAACAGTTAGCCGCAGTAGGGGTAAACTCGCGAGGAAGCCCTTGGTATGCTGATTATGCTAACTTTATTGTCTCCAAGTATTTGCCTCCAACTTTTATAGCTCAGCAAAGAAGAAAGTTCTTTTATGATTTGAGGCATTATTTTTGGGATGACCCACACTTATACAAAGAAGGAGTTGATGGTATTATGCGAAGATGTGTTCCAGAATATGAACAAAAAGAGATATTGTGTAAATGTCATGGTAGCGCCTATGGAGGACATCATGCAGGAGATAGAACTGCACAAAAGGTACTACAATCAGGTTTCTACTGGCCTACCCTTTTTAAAGATGCAAGAAAATTTATGTTATCTTGTGATGAATGTCAGCGTGTTGGTAATATTTCTAGATGCAATGAAATGCCTATGAACTACTCTCTAGTTATTGAACCTTTTGATTGTTGGGGATTTGAATTTATGGGTCATTTCCCTCCTTCGAAGGGTTACACTCATATTCTTGTTGCCGTTGATTATGTTACTAAGTGGGTAGAAGCCATTCCTACGAAAAGTGCTGACGGGGAAACCTCTCTAAAAATGCTTAAGGACGTTATCTTTCCTAGGTTTGGAGTGCCTAGGTATCTCATGACTGACGGGGGTTCTCATTTCATTCATGGCGGTTTTAGGAAGACCCTCGCTAAATATGATGTTAATCATAGAATTGCTTCAGCTTATCACCCCCAAACTAGCGGGCAAGTAGAGTTATCAAATAGAGAAATTAAATCTATCTTGCAAAAGACTGTTAATAGGTCTAGAAAAAACTAGGCTAAGAAGTTGAATGATGCTTCATGGGCTTATAGAACTGCTTACAAAAATCCTATGGGAATGTCTCCTTATAAAATGGTTTATGGGAAAGCTTGCCACCTACCCTTAGAATTAGAACACAAAGCTTACTGGGCAATGAAAGAACTAAATAGAGATTGTAAGCTCGTTGGTGAGAAAAGATTATTTGACTTAAGTTCTTTAGATGAATGGAGGAGTGAAGCCTATGAGAATGCTAGGCTCTTTAAGGAAAAAGTTAAAAGATGGCATGACAAGCGAATACTTAAGAGAGAATTTCATGTTGGTGAGAAAGTTCTATTGTATAGGTCTCGTCTCAGATTTTTTGCAGGTAAGCTACTATCAAAATGGGAAGGACCTTTCATCATTAAAGAAGTATACCGTTCAGGAGCAATAAAAATTTCTTCTCTAAAAGATAATACTACACAAGTAGTGAATGGACAGCGACTCAAACACTATATTGCTGGAGATTCTTACAATGAAGATGTTGATGCCTTTCAAGTTATAACTCCAGAGAAATTCATTGAGGACCAAATTCAGAGACCTGCAGAGTCTGTTTTCATGTAGGTAATAGTTCTAGTAAGAAAAGTACCGCAAAAATACAATACAACTATATTTTTGCAGTTTTCAGTTGATAAGGAAAGTTTCGAAGCGAAAAAGGGACGGAACCGGAGCCGTGGTGGCCCACACCACCCCATTGCGCGGGCCCACCCCTGGTCGCGCCACCAGGTGGTGAGGCCACCCAGGACTCCGCCTCCGACCCGTTTTCACCCAGTACCTTCCTTTTGATATGAAACTTCATCATATATAATCCCCCGGATCCCCCGAGGTTCGTATATCGTGTTTTCGTCGTGTTTTTGTTTCGATCTGTTTCTGCCAGGTAGAATCCCAAATTTGGAGCCACAATGTCTTCCTCTGGATCATCCAAGGGAGATTCCTTAGAAGATATCATCAACCCATACATGAGAGAATTGAAGATTCATCCCAAGGAGTTGTTGCACGAAGATGAGAGGATACCACCACCACCAAAGGAGTAATTCGTCATCAGGTTTGGCATCCCCTTGGTTTGTTCCAAGCTTGGGGGAGTGCCACGGTATCACATCACTATCTTCTATCTTTTTACCTTATTAGTAGAGTCATATCGTGAATAGAGGAGTTATTATGTAGGATGGTTTGCATTATGGAAGTGTCCCTCTTGATGTCTACGCACTTCTCTTCTTGTAGATAGTTGTTGGGCCTCCAAGTGCAGAGGTTTGTAGAACAGCAGCAAGTTTTCCCTTAAGTGGATCACCCAAGGTTTATCGAACTCAGGGAGGAAGTGGTCAAAGGTATCCCCTCTCAAGCAACCCTGCAATCAAGATACAAGAAGTCTCTTGTGTCCCCAACACACCCAATACACTTGTCAGGTGTATAGGTGCACTAGTTCGGCGAAGAGATAGTGAAATACAAGTGGTATGGATATAAGATAATGGTGCTAAAAAATACTTTGATGGCGTGGAAGAGACTAAAGGCAAACTGAAATAAAGATAGAAGCAAGCAAACATGTAACAGATCTAGTTGCAAATGGTGTTTGAATGCTTAGAAACAAGGCCTAGGGATCATACTTTCACTAGTGAACACTCTCATAAATATCTTCTCTTTATGATACTACTCTTAACTACTCTCCGGTTGAACACTCTAATCAATGGTAGGGCTATAACAGCACACCTCAAAGTTCATCTTTCCCATCTAGAAAACCCCACACTGTCACCTTGAGTACTAGATGAGTCCAACAAACACCACAATTTCATAAAGACATCCAACTCCAAATATAACTCATAGCAAGTATTTGTAATCTCTAGCCTAAGTGCCACCATGGTGTGCACGCTGTCACTTTCACACACATGGGGAGAGCAGAGATCTATTAAAGCACTTGAGTAGCAAGGTAGATCTATAGATTACAATCTCATGATCTCAATAAGATCATGCATAGAGAGAGAGAGATGAACACATAGCTACCGGTAGAACCCTTAGCCTCGAGAGAGAACTACTCCCTCCTCATCATGGGAATCAGCAATGGCGATGGAGATGGTGGTGGAGATCGATGGAGATGGCTTCGGGGGCACTTCCCGTCCGGCAGGTGCCAAATGAGACTTTCTCTCTGAATCTCCCTTTGGTGGCGGCGCCATGAACTTTTCGTGGATTTTTGATTGACTATTTAGGGTTTTGGTATCGGGAGGCTCTTATAGGCGAAGGAGGCAAGGTCGGTGGCCAGCCAGGGGGCCTACACCATGCCCTGGCGCGGCCTAGGGTTGCCCACGCCTAGGGGTGGTGTGGCCACCCTGTGGCCCCTCACCGACTCTCCTTCTGGCTCCATGAGTCTTCCGGGAAAATAATAACTTTGGCTTTTGTCCCGTCCAATTCCAAGAATATTCATTTTCTGACTTCCTAGAACCAAAAACAGCAGAAAATAGGCAGCTGGCACTGTGGCATCTTGTTAATAGGTTAGTCCAAGAAAGTCTATGAAAAGTACTCCAAAGTTGGAACAAAACACAAGAAAGTAGATAAAACCAAGCATGGAACATCAAAAATTATAGATACATTTGCAATGTATCAACATCCCCAAGCTTAACTCCTGCTCGTCCTTGAGTAGGTAAGTGATAAAAAGAAAAGAATAATTTTTGAGGTGACATGCACCATCAAAGACTTGATCAAAGTATTTGCAAAACATTCAAAGCTGGGATCATAGTACTTCAATCATAACATGAAAGACAAAGTTCTAGCAATAAGCAAAGAAACTATGATGCAACATGAAAAGGCACAAACAAAAGATTCATGAATAACAATGCTTTGCAAGACGTTTGTTTGTTTCACATAAAGAAAACATAGCATAATAGTATTCAGCTTGTCCCTCAAAGAGTAGCAAATATAAATGCATAGGACACCTTCAAAGTTCATAAGAGTGACTAGATATAAATAGTTTAAAACAAGCAATATCAAGTTATGCATCAATCAACTAGTCTTGCGATAATGCACATAGAACTAAGAATGGCCACTATGCTCTCAAAGTAGGTGCATAAAGATAGAAGGTGGAGACTCAATATAATGGTGGAAGAAAGGCCTTTATAAAAGGAAGTAGGGATTCAAGTCTCATAAAGAGCTTCCAAAAATTATGGTACTTATAGCTTTTAGCTCTCATTGCCCCTATCATAAGAATCTTGAAGTGATTAAGGTTAAAGTGAACAAACTATGGTGTATATGCTTGACGAAGTATAAGTTGGAAATCTCATGTCCCTTGAATACGAGGGCTGCTCCTCATGCTACTCAAGTTTAGTCACCGGTAAGTTCTTGTCTAGTTATGATCTTTTGTGCTTCCATGGAAGATTGCATGTTTGTCTTTATCACTTGTATGTTTGTTTGTTTCCTTCAACTCTTATACTTGCTACCCAGCCTTGCTAGCCAAAAACCTGTACTGAGAGGGTATTCTTCTCATGCATCCACCTCCTTTAAACCAAAACCCATGCCATTTGTGTCCACCATACCTACCTAGTAGCATTATTGCTATTCCAAGTAAATTCTTGTTTTATCTACCTCCCAAATTAAACTTGTTATGTGAAAATTAGTGATTAAAGCTCTCACGAACTTGATGGCACACTTTACTTTCTTGCATTTAATAAACTTGAACCATTGGGTCCTTCTTTGTTGCGTATATGCTTGCGCTTTATGAGTTGAAGTTAGCCGAACCATGTATCATTTGGTACTTTGTACCTAGTTGATATCATGTTCTTTTGCTTATGGATCCTGGCGATGTGAAATAAAAGTGGAACTTGTAAGATCATGGAGTTTATATGTGTGTTAGAGAAATGCCTGGACCGCTAGCCTAAGCCATGCCTAATCATGGTGGAAACTTGCAGCATAACTATAGTGAGCATTCTATGAAGCATCCTCAATAAAAACCTATGCAAATAGCAAATAAAAAGATCGCTGAGATGCTCACTGTTTTCTTGCCTTGTCATTTTGATTATGAGATAGCTCCTGTGTCATGTGCAAGGGGTACCCCGTTGGCGGTTCTCAATGATACGCATGTATTTACAATGACAAGAGCTTTCTCATGACTGAAGTTGAGTAACATGAGGATCGGTACTCATAAGTAAGGGGCATGAGATTTCAACTTATAACTTGTCAAGCATATCCTCTTAGTTGTGTCACTTTAACCTTAATCACCTAAAGATGCCTATGATAGGGGCAATGAGAGCTGAACGCTAGTAAGTATCATAATTTTTGGGAGCTCTTTATGAGACTTGCAATCCCTGCTTCCCTCTTTGAAGGGCCTTTCTTTTACTTTGTAGTTGAGTCAGTAAACCTACTCCCTTCTATCTCAGCAAGTATTTTGAGTTGTTGTGTTTCATTCATTCATATGTTGATTTATTCAATCATGTTTCTTATGTTCCTTGTTTTGCACATTGCTCTTATTTTGATGTTTACTACTTTGAAAGCTATCATTGAAAAACCAGTTATTTGTGAACTCCAGCAAATTATCAACTATTCTTCGACCAAGATCTAAGTTTGCAATTACCAATTATGATTCACTTTATGTATCTTTATTGTGTTTCCTTTACTCATTACAAGTTGAGTTATATAATAGTGAGTTGTCTTCTATTTTGATCTATGTATTTGATGAATGTGATGCTTCTTGTCTGTATTCTTTTATCGACTCTTCACTCCATAAACTTGAGGCCATGTTTATTGAGCTCAGTTTCACTTAGGGACAAGCGAAGTCTAAGCTTGGGGGAGTTGATACGTCCATTTTGCATCACTATTCTATGTCTTAATTCACTATTATTCATTGATATATTTCGTATTGAGAGGTGATACTTATGTTATTTCATCTATTTTTGCATGGTTGATGTTTTTTGGAGCATGGACCGTTGTAGTCAGGATTCTGATGGAAAAGGTGCTGTTTGGAGGCAAAATTCGTGAAGATCAGAAAATCCGAGAAAATATACGGAAAATCCTATTTTTCTAGAAGACTAAGGATGCCAGAAGATGGAGTGGAGGTGGGCCACAGGGGGCCCACACCACCCCATGGCGCGCCTGGAGGTGGTGTGGCCACCCTGGCCCACTCTAGCCTCTCTCCTCTGGCATATATCATCCTCCCGAAACCGTAAGACTCGGGGAGCGACCACAGAAAGATTCCGCCGCCTCTGCGGGGCGGAAAACACCGAGAGAGAAAGATCTCTCCGGCAGATTCTGGGAATTCCTTCCCGAAGAGGGGAGATCGTCGCCATCAACACCACCATCAAGCTAGACTTCATCGGGATCATCATCATCATCACCACCATCATCACCATCAGCACCCTCATCACCATCTCCATATTGCTGTAACAATTGCGTTGAATCTTGCTATAGTTCATAGGGGAAACTTTCCAGGTGTTGATTACTCTCTGTAGTTGATGCTATTGAGTGAACCATTGAATTATTGTTTATGTTCAGATTGTTATACATCATTATTCCATCTCTGATCATGATCCATATGATGTCTTGTGAGTAGTTCGTTTTGTTCTTGAGGACATGGGAGAAGTCTTGTTGTTAGTAGTGGAGTTGTGTTGAGAAAGATTCAATAGATTGTTATTTAAGTTATGGTGTACTTCTTCTAGTGGTGTCATGTGAACATAGACTACATGACACTTCACCTATATGGGCCTAGGGGAATGCATTGTGTATTTGGCTACTAATCGTAGGGGTTACCAGAGTGACAGAAACCTGAACCCCCGTTACAAAACCATTGCACAAGGGACGTAAGGGTCTTAGAGTTTAAAGCTGTGGTTAGGTCTCTACCTTAATTACTTTCTTATACTTACGGATGTTTGCAAGGGGTATAATCACAAGTATGTATTAGTCTTGGATGGGGCGGTACATTAGCACAGGTTCACCCACACAACACTTAGCAAGCAAAAGAAGATTAATCAACTATATGAAGCGAAAGCACTTGATAGTCTTCCCATGTGTCCTCGAGAACGTTTGGTCATCTTAAGAAATACAACCGGCTTGTCCTTTGCTGCATAAAGGATTGGGCCACTTGCTACATTTATTCCTACTGTCTTTTATTTACTCGTACTTTGTTTACTTGCTTTATCGAAAACCCCTAAAAATCCGTTTGCTAAGTATTTGCAGAGAATTCCTGATCCATACCACTAGCCAGCACCTTCTTCTCCTCGTTGGGTTCGACACTCTTACTTATTGAAAATACTACGATACACCCCCTATACTTGTGGGTCATCAGACTACGGATCCATGTAGTAGCTAGATGGCTGGTTCTCCTCCTTTGTGCTTTCATGTTTAGATCTTGTGAGCTCTGTTCATGATCAAGATCATCTTTTTGTATTCATACATGTTGTGTTTGTGGGGATCCGATGGATATTGAGATGCTATTTCAGATTATTGATTCTATCATGTCTTTGTTATTTGTGATCTTGCATGCTTTCCGTTGTTAGTAGCTATCTTGGCCAAGTAGATGCTAGCAACTCCAAGAGTTAGTATTTATGCTCGATAGTGGGTTCATGCCTCTGGTAATTTGGGGAAGTGACAGAAATCTCTAAGGTACTAGATGTGTTGTTGCTACTAGGGAGAAAACAACAATCCTTTGTTCATAGAACAATCGTATTGTTTACTCTACACGCAGTTCGTAAAGCAATAATCTGTTGCTTGCAACTTAATATTGGAGGGGATCCGGATGATAACCTGAAGGTGGATTATTAGTCATAGATGCAGTTGGATGGCGGTCTATGTATTATGTTGTAATGCCCAATCAAGTCTCAAAGGAGTCAAGATGATTAGTATATGCATGTATTGCTTTCTCGGTGTTTGTCAATTGCCCCGCTGTAATTTGTTCACCCAGCATGTTATCTATCTAAGGAGAGCCACCTCTAGTGAACTATGGATCCCGGTCCTTTCTATTTTCATACAATCTATAAATTGTTTACTGCTTTGTGTTTACTTTCTGCAAACTTTTATTTCTTTCCATTCGATACGTTTAATCCTTTGTTTTCCACAAAACACGGTGAGATTGACAACCTCATCGCAAGTTGGGGACAAAGTTCTGTGGTTGTGTTGTGCAGGTCTCCACGTTGCTACTAGCACCGGTAGTGCGCCCTACCAAAGCTCAGCTAGTAACACCTTTGGGGTGTTTCCTTGCTCCTACTGGTTCGATTAAACCTTGGTTTCATAACTGAGGGAAAACTTAATGCTGTGCTCATCATACCTTCCTCTTGGGGTTCCCAACGAGCTCTACGTCAAACGACGAGCACATCAACGGGTAGAACACACGAGTTGTAGCGTGTGGGCGTTGATCTTTTAGTTGTTACCCTCCCATGTGTACTTGTGTATACCACAGCAATGCTTGATGAAGCGGCCCCCAACCGACTTTACGCGTTCATTCGCGAGACTGGCCCACGCTTGACATACGGCTAGTACCGTATAAAGTGGTTTTGGGGGTGTTTATCTCTCTCGCATTAGTTGGTATAGCATTTGCAAAGGAGGGCCCCGAAAGGGGTTAGTATAGACAATTACTTGATCAGCGTTGTGGTGAAAGTTCGTAGGTTAAGTATGGTTCTTGTACGAAAGCCCTAATAGCCACGTAAAACATGCAAAGATAAAGTGGAGGCGTCTAACTTTGTTTTGCAGGGGGCATTGTGATGTGATATGGTTGTGGCCAAGGTAAAGTAGTTTACTTTACGTTGCTAAGTAGTAGTAGATGGTCATGGAGATGATGGGATACCATGCCGGAGGCACCGGTACCCTAGTGCCTACGGCGTCGGAACCCTGGCGCCAGAATCCGGTGGCGCGGGATGGAGATCACAACGTGAAGGACCATATCACATCGCACTTACATTCAATGTTTATTGTTTGTGCATCTTATTGTGTGCTAGTATTAGATACTCAACGGTATCCTAATAAGATGATCCCTAATCAAAATACCAATATAAGTGTTCTCCCTTAGTGTACACCACCAAGAAAGTTCTCCGATTTGAGGCAGGCCGTGACGATCGGGTGTCAGACATATCTGCGTTCGCATACAGTGGGTGTAAGTCATGTTGCACAGCGAATACACTAAGGTTGAGTTGGCGAGCCTAGCATGTGTAGACATGGCCTCGGAACACGGATGGTTAAAAGATCAAGCACGAGTCGCATGAATGATTTGATCGATGCTTAGGTGTCCACCTTTGTAACTATATCGCCGGCCGTGACGATCGGGGGCGGTGTAGTGAATGGAGATCATGTAATCGCTAAAACCCTTCTGGGGATAGGTGTTTTTAGTGGATTTATTGTTTTAACTCACATAATTATAAAATTAGTCTAAATTCCTTTTGCAATTATAAATGTAGAAAATGGTTCTCCCGGATGCTACCTTCCCAGTGGACAATTGGTTAGAAGGAGACAATCTTAAGCTAGATGGATCCAAATTTTCTATATGAGTTACGCGTCTCCACATTATCCTTAGTGAGAATGACTTGGTCGACTACATATGCTATGAGATGGATTTGGAGCAGCCAGAATTCTATGAGACCCCACTGCAATGGGAAGATCGCCAGTATCGTCGTGAGATGTCCACCTTCATCTCAGCGACAATGTGCAATAGAATGGTTGATGAGCTGTGGGTAATCTTGACCCTCGTGCAATTATGGTCCAGATTAGATCACATTTCATGGAACAAGTGTGCATATGGGAGCATGAGCTGATGGGAGATTTCCTGTCCATGAAGATGGATGATAACTCTTCGCTTGACGACCACTTGAAACGCATGCATGATGCGTCCATGAGGCTTCCTTACTTCCTGGATATCAGACTGACGAGCTCGTTTGCGAATGGCGTTGTGCTTCGGTCGTTGCCTCCCAACTACCAAGAACAAGCCAGGAGTTGCATCACGAGAGGTGATGGGGAAACACAGGATTTCCACCAGTTCATATCACATTTCAGGAATGTGGAAGTTGAACCAATCACCACATAGGTCATCGATGACAAAGGTATATATTTGATATACAGTTTTATAAATGTTATAATCTTGCAAACACATATTGCAGTGTTAAGTATTTGATATTTGTTCTGTTTTAATAAAAACAAGTCCTTCTGCATGAGAGCTGCTTGCTGGAGAGGAGGTGACATTGCGTGTTGATGGCGAGCATAATGATGATGGACAATGACACTCTCCCTCGACATTTATCACTTAGTTTATCTTTTTGGATGGTTATTATAATCAATGGATTATGAACTTCTTTAGTGTGTCTCACACTTCTTGAGACAATTATTTATATGAGTTTGTAACAAACAGTTGTTCTACTGCTATGAATGATTTCTATTTGTGTTCATATATTATTCGATTATGTGCGAATTGTCCTTGTGATGAAACTAATTGATAATGCATGAACATTTGTAAAATATTGAAAATGCCTTGAGAAATACCCAATTTAATGATATGTTTATTTTGAATGAAACCATTGTTTAAATTCGAAGTTATATTGATAATATGTGAAAGTAATTTTATTTTTTGTCACATATGAATCATGCCTAAGTTCAGTAAGATAACTTAAGCACTGTGTATTGCATGAATACAAAGTGTTTGATGAATTGTTGAAAGGAAATACATATTCGATGTATTGTATTTCAATAAAGTGGTGATTATCATTATATGATTGTTAAATTTTGTAAAAGATTTTACCAAATGAAACATGAGCGTGAAAATATTTGATATGATCAAAGAATTTCAGCATTTAAGGGTATGAAGATAAAAGAGAATCTAATTACTACGATTTGATCAATAGTAATGAAATTCAATGTTATAAGATTGGTATAATAAATTGTGAAGTGCAAAACATCACAATGTGATATTTGATATAAAGTGGGTGAATAGATGGCACCAAATGAATCGTTGTAGTGTAAGTGTAAAGACCATTAGTTAGAAATAGTAAATACTCAATTAGAATATAAAGTGAACCGTCAGGATTCGTGAGATCGGCACCATTTCTTATATGGATCGTCGTGGATGTTTTGGAGTTATTTGATATCACCAAAACAATAGCGAATAAGTCCTTATAGAATATTTATTGGAAACTTTAAATACGAAATCCATGGCTAAAACCAAAAGGAAGGCAAAACTAGTATTGCTTAAATTTTGGTGCATTCTCGAGAAAGTTTATGTTCTTGACTACAATGCTAATGAAAGATAGTAAAAACACGATGAGGATTCAAAACCCTGCATCAGAGTGTTGAGAAGCGCAACGGAAAGCATTCCTGAATGATTCTCTTCATAGATGAAAAGGATGAATGATAATGATCATTGTGTTTTCCCCACTAGTGTTCTTACTACAAGAAGTAGGATTCAAAAGTGTACCTTAGATTTTGTATGGAGACATTTGACTTGTCATATTACTGAAATATGTCATACCTACAAACTACGAAGGAAATAATGGTAAACTCTAATTATGAGAAATCCTAATAAACGAAATTCACTTAAGATTAGAAAGCAAGGTGTTGCTGAATCTTACCAAGTAAAATGTTGTTGGACATTTTCTAAATGACTTCAAGGTCATGGTGGAAAAAGGTGAATGACAAAGGCACGATTTGTTGCAAACAAGGTATTGGACAAATTCAAAAGAATTTGATTCAGAAGTGTTGAATGTTTGGTGGATTTGATACTAGTAAGGTACTAGTGTCTCATAATAAAACTCTCAGTTTGATAATTGATCAAAGGATTTTGAAGTTGTTCAAAATATTGAGAGGATATGCAATTTGCATGAAATTGAGTGGGAGATATAAAAGTCTTCCTAAAATAATATGTGGATGACATATTTTGAGTGGGAGCAATATAAGTCTCGGACTCAAATATGTTGGAAACATATTTTGAGTGGGATCTTAATGATTGATTCTTGAGTGTGTACGACACATTAAGAATAAAGGCGCAAGAACTGATAAATAAAGATTTATATGGATTAGAAGTTAAAAGTAAGTATGTTATGATATTATGTTGTATTCTTAAAAGGGATTCTGAAAAACAGTTTCGGAATAGAAATTGATTAAGGAATGGTCCTTGGTCACTGGAATTAGGAATAACATTAAGTTAAACATCGATGGTTGAAAGAAAGAAAAGGATGATCGTTATCCACTATGTTGACATAGGCTTTATTTCTGAAACCATGATGAGAACTTAACATAATATGTGATTCATAAAGAAACGTTCAGAAGTGGTTAGGCATGAATCCCTGAACATTGAGCTAAGTTAGTCTACAACGTCTAATTAAGAACTGTAAACGTGTTTTCGTGTCAATGAAGGATGACATAGATTATATCATGAAAGGTTATGTTATAAGGGCATATGTTAACCTTAAAAGGATTAAGAATCTTTTCATCGAGAATACCAACTGAAGTCCAGTAGGAAGCGAGGTGACAAAACATCGAAAATTGCACTTAGTGCACTAGTGTTTCGATGGTTACATTTATAACTAAAAGATAAAGGTACCATGTAACGTGATGTATATTGTTATGGCGGGACTAGTTCATGTTTATGTAGAAGGTGTGTCCCAGGGCACAGTGCCCATGAGAAAGCTGGTTGTGGCTAATCTAACGTCACTGTTGGTTCTTGGAAACCACCTCATTCTGTTGTCATGACTGCGATGCATACACAAAGATATTATCATGAGATGATAAAGTATTAATGTCAATTAATGTGACATTAGTAAGTTGCAAAGGATTTGGGCTATAAAGTCCAGACCCAAGATTCGACCTCCTCCATGAGCAAGCATGATCAAAGGTGTCAGGATGATTGGTACTAATGATGATTAACAAATGCAACTAGATTATTTATACTCTAGTGCAAGTGAAAGACTGTTGGAAATATGCCCTAGAGGCAAATAATAATATGGATTATTATAATATTTTATAAAGTTTATAATTAAGTTTTATATCACGCTATAACTGTATAGAAAGGAAACGTCAATGCATGTGTGATATATAAATAACCAGTAGTTCTCGGTGAAACTCTAGTCACGGGTTTATTGGTCAACATATGATCAAGGTTTCCTGATCATGTGGCATTTATGCCAGTTGACAATGGATTCACCTCATTGGGTCAATGAGACGATGAGCTATACCCAACCTAAGCATCGTAACCCGATCATGTCACAAAGTTCAAGTTACGATGATTAGAAAAGACTTAATATCCTATTTCTTAGACCGTGAGACCATATCAATCACTATTACCCGAGGATACTTTGATAGCATCAAACACCACTCGGTGACATGATGATCATAAAGGTGTGTTCGGGTATTCGGAGGAACAGTTGAGGCAATATGCGTCAAGAGCGGGATTTGTCCATCCGCGTGACGGAAAAGATACTCGAGGGTTCACTCGGAGAAGTTATATCCAATAGCTACGCAATATGTGATTTGATCTTAGGGATATCACTTGTCAGAACGAGTTAAGTAGCATTTGTTGAGAACGAGATTAAACATGATATGGAGATGTCATTGATCAGATCTCAAACAATGCAAGTATCGAGAGACAAAAGGAATATAACATGATGTTCATGGATCAAACGACGAAAGATTCGTGAAATGCACAAGGATCAACATGGCCATCTATGTCCCTCTGATGATCATTGGTGCGGGAGGATCCCGACCATGTCTGGAGTCAGGGGCGGAGACAAGGGGGCGAGCAGGGGATAGAGCCCCCCAAGGTTCAGCCCCCTCAATAATTCTAGGTTGTATGCAGGGTATGTACAAGTACAACAGCTAACTGCGATTACTCTCCCGTAATTAGGCACAGAAAATAGAAGTGTATAACTCCTACATTATGCTAGACCAAGCCCAATAGACCGGTATCATCCCATAAGGATTACTATTCAACTAAACTATATAGCCTGAGACCTTATATGGACACATGAAGACCATAATATAAGCATGTATCGACCGATTCACTCATTGGCTTCCAGTTTGTCTTGCTCGATCGTCGACGGTAGGGGCTAGGAAACATAACCAGCAGTAGCCCCACAGAGGGGGTCAGACGGATCTGCAAAAACGCCATTCCCCACGATGGCGCGAGGTACGGCAGCTGCGCGTACAGTCCATCTGTCGGACACCTCATAAAATCATAACCCAGGTACATCGTATATTACTAGTTAGTATTTTGCAGATCACTGTATAAAGTACATACCACCTTGTCACATAATGTGAAATTGCACAATGAAAAAGTTCAATCAAAGGTTAAATTTATCTGTTTTGCTCAGATAAAAAGAATCTGTTAAATGACTTTTTTGTAGTACAAGATAGTAAACATTGAAAATACTCCTGCAAAAAAATTCACCATTGATGAGATTTTAAAATGGTTCCATAAATTTGGCGAACCTATAGCTACAATCTAATACCATCTCCTCCCTCCGACCCATATTAGTTGACTCAACTTTGTCTCGATACGGATGCATCTAGAGATACTTAACTACATACATATGAATCTAGACAAACTTGAGTCAACTAATATGGGTCGAAGGGAGTAGCTTTATTTCAAATACTCTTCTTCTATTAGAATAAGGGGCCCAAAATTTTACTTTCGCTCTGGGCCCCCGAAATCTCAGGACCGGCCCTGCACGTCGTCCACCGTGCCGACAAAGTTCTGTCTCGCATCTCCGTCATCCTAGGCCATTATAGAGCTCTCCTCGGCCCCTCTCCCCCATACGCCATGTGTGCCGCCCCGCGTTTTCTTTGACCAATCCTGACCTCGTCGCCCATGCTCTCCCTCATGACTATCAGCTTGGGATCAATTTCTTCTTGAATCTCTCTCCCTCCCATGGCAAGCTTGCAGTGTGGCAACAATTCCTCCTTGAATCTCTCTCTCAGGTCGTCCATGGGCCAGGGCAAGGGCGATAGCCTAGGGCCCAAGGTGAACATGGGCCAAAATTCTGTAGAGCATACAGTATATATAGATTGTGTATGTAGCCCACTAATTTTATCATAGGTACATACTAATTCATGGTACTAGAAAAACAAAGAATGAACAAAGCCCATAATGTTAAGCACGAGAAAACATACCTCCTTTCTGATTGGACTAAAATCACAATACATTTGTTATGAACAAACCACAATGTGGGTAGTTTTATCTTTTTTTAAATTTTGAGCTTCTATTATTTTTTATTTAAAACCGAGAGTTTTCTAGATACTTTAGAGATTCTATTATTCTTGGTTTAGAATTGAGAGTTTGCTGATGGTACTACCTATATACTCATGGTTTCACTATATTTGCTCGTGGCCTCGCGAAATACAATTTCTATACATATGCCAACTATAGGAATTATGACATGCACTTATCATTATATTCACATCTTTACCTATATTTAATTGCTTCTAGAACTACTAATTGGTTGGAAAATTTATTGAAAATTATCTTGTATAACATTCTTCTTAGGCTTAACTTTTGTTCATCCGGACATATAGTGGGCTGAAATCATAAGGTTAAGAAGATATATGATACGTTTACGATATATTATTGGATCTTATGTGCTAAGACAATTATGTTTAAGTCTGATAGTAGTGATTTTGACTACCTATATCTATATGTATACATGACGGAAAAGGTATGTGCAACTCATGCGAGCAGGAGGGGGCATTTGCCCCCCCCCCCCTCCATGGTAAAATCCCCATCACCAAAGAATCTACCATGATTTTTTTACCGTGGCGGATCGCACCCTTCAACCATAGAACTTTGTGTCATCGTAGATCTGTTTCGCCAGCTCCATTGACTGTTGACGTCATGGAGACTTTCATGTGGCAAGCGCCATTAATGGCTAGTTACTGCCGTTAACGGTCACAAAAACCATGGTAGAAACTAGGTCCAGCCAAGGCCTGCTAATTGTTAAGTGGACCGTCCCATTATAAAAGCCCAATAAGAAGATGGTTCGTTACTGTTTCGGCCTGCTGGAGGTCCCCGCTCTTTTAAGTGGGCCCATCACTTTGCAGCATAGATACCGCCTGTTAGCTTTTCGGTTCATTACTGTTTCGGCCTACATAAGGTCCATTACCATGCAACTCATTAGGTGCCTGTGCCACGTTGGCCCAATGTTGTTTAGGTCTGCCAAAGGCCTATCACTATGCATAAAGTCCGTCACTTTCCATTTGTTATGGCCCTTTTGTTTGGAAGGCCTGTTGCTGTTCAGGCCTTCTGCCAATCTGGCCTATTACTGCTATGGTCTTTCACTGTGTTGGTCTATTACTGTTTCGACATGTTACTATTCTAGGCGGTTTTAATTCTATCATGTTAATGTTCTGGCTGGTATTGATTCTGGCATGTTATTGTTCCGGTATTTTAATGTTCATCCCCATTATGATTCTAGTCCTTTACTGTTCGTGTCATTTACTATTTAGGCCCATTATGGTTCTAGTCCTTTATTGTTCAGACATATTACTGTTCTGATCTTTTACTGTTCATTGGATCCCATCCATGGTTTGTCGTTCATAGTGTTTCATTGTTCAACATGCTACTATTTTGGCCTTTCAGTGTTCGGCATGTTACTGTTTTGTCCTTTTTGACATCACAATGTTTTTGCAGAACAACACAGGAATGTCAGCACATCAATTAATAAACATGAGGAATTTAAACTACTTATTACACAACAATAAAAATTTATTACAACAGATCATTAGAAAAGATTTGCATTTTAAAATATTACAAAGAGCTTGTATCATCAATGAGAGATCGGTACATGGCGATGCTTCATTGTATCATCTGTCCTCTTCTTCAACATTCCAGCTACATATCTAAAAGCAGCTACACCCTTTCTTTTTGCATCCAATACAACCTTTATATATTTATCATCTGTCGGAGTTGTTCTAGGTGGACTATTAAGAAAGTTGTTTCCTAAAAAAAGGGAGGATGAATGGGAAGAGGGATCACAACTTTCAGTCCTAGCTCCCGAGGACTCCTGCTTGGTTTGAACTGCAGTCTGGTAAAATATGGTGAAAGAGGTTAAAACAAAGAATAAGGGAAACACGTATTATATAAAGTAGAGATCATTTAAGTAAGTATGAACTTACAAAATCTCCTTTAGGCTAACATTAGTTTCTTCTCAGGCGGGTGCGGCTCCTAGTCAATTTGCTAGTAGAATCCGAGTCGAGCAGCCGGAACTCTACTCCTTGTACTCCATTGCCCTTTCTTTGCATTAAGGCATGAAATATAAAACCTAGTCGGCTGGTTTGGAAGGATGAAAGCACTTAAAACACAAAAAAGATAGCATTAAATTTTACCAGATGTATGGTTCGAACTAACTAGCTAGTTTGGAAGAATGAAAGTTGTTGAAAACACCAAAAATATAGCATTAAAATGACCATATGTATGATTCAAACTAGATGGACATTTTCTGAATTACTCAAAGCATTCATAGATAGAAACACAATAAAACATGAAGGCAAATTTTATGAAAAGGTTTTAGGTAGAATGACTTATTAAATTATTATGAATACATGTTATATAACTTATTAACATTACAAGAAACTAGCCTAAGTAACACACAAAAATCTCACACTTCAATATTGCTTGGCATCAGATTGTCAATGTTGGATCCTCTATGAGAAGTTTGCATGCTAATGATGTGGATAGGACCAACCAGATGTGGGTGTAAACAAAATGGGAATATCAGGCATGATATTGAGCAATATTCTAACATTTTCATAGCTTAGGAGTATCAAAAAAATCAAACGGGCAAGATAAATTACCACTCCACGGCCGGCACGGGTAAGTGGACGGCGGGGGTGGGGGCGATGGCTAGGAATTTCGGGGTCACCAAACGATTGATTCGGTGAAGCGCCCCCGTGCGGTAGATGACGGTGTTGGTGAAGCAGAACCGGTGCAGCGAGGGAGTCGGTGAAATAGTTCGGTGTCCATGACACGGGAGTCGGTGATGTAGAACGGTTGAGATGGACGAGGGAAACGTGGGGAAGAGCGCATCGGCGGTGAAGGAGCTCCGGTGTGGAAGAGAGGGCTGACGGTGAAGCAGGTGGAGGGAGGTGGAGGGCGAAGGGGGTGGTCGGGTAAATTTTGAGGAAGGTCGACGAAGAGGCAATGGGGGATATAGGTTGGATGTCGCACATTTACCACCTATACCCCTCTATTATTGTAGTGCTCCTCGGGTTCTTGTTTCCAGACTAGGGATAAAAGAGGAATTTTGTATTCGCAAAAAGGGCGGAAGGGTTCTTGTTCTTTTTAGGTCTTTTTTAGTGTCTTTTTCAGAATGGTGAGGTGGTGACTATATCTTGAAGTCAGAATAAGGTCCTCCCTGTCATATCCTTGCTCTGGTGGTAACTCTAGTGCCTGCGAAGGCCACATGGAGTCGTGTGTCTGACCAGTCTCTTGGATCTGGTCGTTTTTCGTATTTTTAGTGTGGTTTGTGGTTAGTCTCTTTCAATATATGGTTGTCATCTTCGACGATGATTGCTGCTTTGGTGCACTAGTCCTTTCTATCTAGTACTAAGATCTACAACGACAAGCTTTGCTCAGCTCCGATGATGGAGGGCGAGGACGGTGGTGCGCATTCAGCTCGTGCTAGTGTCTGTAGTTGTCGCTAGGTGGTCCAAGGACCTATTTGTATTTTTATTATTTTTGAGACTCGTTGAATTTTGACAAAAACGCGGTTGAGGGGATGCATGGGGGACCACGCGCCAACACCCAAGGGCACACCCTAAAAGGCGTGTGGTTCCACCACAAGGGCATTTCCTACGTATTAGTCGAGGACTTCGAAAGAAAATTACCAAGGGACCCCACGAATTCTTGGTATATGCTCATTTCGATCATCAGTTCTCCTTTCAAGATGCGAGGATAATGAATCAGTTGAATGTGCTTTAAAGATTTATTCCACTTGACCCTATGTTATGTCAGTAGATCTCGATTTTTCATATATAAACGTAACTAACATATCCCATTGTGAACGATTTCTCTATAATGACCATTAATAATTGCTAATAAGGTCTAGATGGTCTTATAACCAAGGAATTCATATTGACAATGAAAAAATTGAGCAGATTTTTAATGTGTGATTTAAATAGACATATATTTTCATAAATAAATTGACAAGTGAAAGGGTAATTGCCCCTATGTGTGGTTTTGGCGATTAATGACAATGCCTATGAATTAATGTTTTTATTGAGTTTTATATGAAGGAATATTCCATATGTATTGCTTGTAGTCCATGTGTTGGATTCAAGTATAGATGCCATGAAGATAAAGACATACCTTGAGTATTGGCATCAAGATCATCGAGTTGAAGAGAAGAATATGATATGATCAAGATCTTGAGAGTGTGATCTCAATAGAAGAATTCAAAATATGGCTCTAAGTCAGTGTCATGATAGTCTTATTAATTGAGCTATGGTTTACTAAGATTTAGAGCATGTAATCAAATGAAGGATTCTTTATGTACCTCAATTTATTGAGATGCAGAATGAGAATATACATGATTGACCAATACAAAGAGTGAATTCAAGTTGGTCAATACATAAAGCATAAAGAATGTACCACATGGATCTTGTGGTATGGTAAGCCTTGTCAATTATGCATCATGAACTAGCCCATTATATATGTACCTTTGCATTTTCTATATAGGATAGGTATCTTTCCATGAGCATGCTTTAAAAGTGAAGAATTCATATAGCGCATGAGAGGATGACGTCAAGTGGTGATCGTTATTAAGGTTGAGAAGTGTGAGTTCAATATAAGCATCTCAAGAAGATCATATGGTCGAATCTTGTTGTCTATATTGGTGATAATGGACATGTGAAGATGTTCCTTAATGAAGCTATCTCGTAGTGGTGTATGGGGAGCAAATTATGAGACTTCACGAAGCAACAATGATCAAGTGAGGCATTCCACCTTGAATGAAGCTTGAGGTGTTATCATCAAGATCAAGCGGGGTGCACAAGGCAAAGGTATGACCTTGCTAGGATTTTCTTTTACCAGTCTCAAGGTTGTTGTTGGGAGACCGGGTTATAGGATAGATAGCCGCACTATCAAGAGGGGCTTTCGTTTGGGTAACTTGATCACATCATTTTAGGAAGCTCAATCCTTTACATACTTTGTTTCTCCATATTTTGTTCCTTCTTGGTGTTTCTCTGTGTGAGGCTCTTGAGCTTGTTGCTAGCTCTTCAACAAGCCCAATTTTATCAAAAACGGAATTCGTATGCATCTTATATTGCGTTTTCGAGTTTGGAGGTTTTACCGGTTCTTCTTTAGGGAGGTTTCATACCTCACCTTATTTGGTTCTTTACCTCTTTCTCTTTCTTGGGTTTTCTACTCTCTAGTAGATAGATATTATTCTTATCTTTTTAAAAAGCCCAAGTTTGCTATAATCCGAGTCCGAATGCAAAAGTTATCGTTGTTTTCGTGTGCCCTGTTTTGATTTCGGTGGGAATTTCGGCGGCACCGGGTCTGGGGCCGAATATTTCTAGCGACCGTCGAAAATCTGTTCAGTATGCCTTCTTGGCTAAGGCCGAAACTGTTTTGGCCGGCCGGACCATTCCGGCGCCAGATCCGGCGGGACCGGTTTTCCAACCGGAACGCATCCGTCCAGCTCATTTTGACCCCAGCGGTCATCCCCTTTGAAGGGGTATAAAAGGAGGGCTGCTTCCCCAAAGCTTTAGGGTTCTTGAGCATGTTTTGACCTCCATTGTTGACTCTTTTGAGCTTGCTTCCTCTTCCTTTCCTCCTATGATTCTTGCATCTTTTTTAGGGCTTTGGAAGAAGAGATCAAGATCTACAATCCCCACAAATCAATTCCTTCTCTAAGTGAGGGGAACCCATTGGATCTTGATCTTGGAGTCATTAGTTGATTTCCACCATTGTTCTTCCTCTCTAATTCGTCCCTAACAATTATTGCTTTGGTGGGATTTTAGAGTGAGGGATTTGAACACCCTTGATGTTCTTACTTTGCATTCTTGCATAAGTGTTGAGCTCTCCATTACGATTGGTTTGGGTGAGAGATTGTGAGCTTGTTACTCTTAGAGGGTGACCTCCTAGTTGGCTTGGCGGTTGGTGTCACGGTGTCCTATTTATGAAAGATTGTGAAGAGACCTCGGAATCTCCTTCGTGGAGCTTGTGAACTGGTTGTGGATCTTGCCATCTCTGGAGTGGGGGAAAATATAGACATAAAGAAAGGGCTTATTCCTTCGTGGGATAGTCTCGGAGAAGAATGTGAGCCTTCGTGGAGTTGGGAAATCCTTCGTGGAATGCCACACCTCTCCAACGTGACGTACCTTATTTGTAAGGGAACATGTGAATACATCTTCGGCTCTGTGTGCCTCGGTTATCTCTATACCCGAGCTTACTTTTCTTGTGATAGCCATCAAGCTTGAAGTACTAATATCTTGTGCTATCTTGCTTAGCTTATCTTGTTGTTGGTGCACTTAGTTAAGCCTAGTGTATTTATGTTTTGTGCTTGTAACATAAACGTTAGTCTAATTCCATATTCTATCAAGCCATAACCGTAATAGTTTTGAAATTGTCTATTCATCCTCCTCTAGGCGACATCTCTATCCTTTCAACAAGATTCATGATGGACAAAGTGACAATTCAGAAGTAAATGAACCAACATTATGGTACTATAAAAAAATTGAAATGTTTTGATTTTATCAATTAAAGAGTATTTTAAGTCCTTAAAATACTTGAAAGGTTTGTTTCAAATAGGCAGGGAACAAATATTTGTTTAATAGGGTCGATTAACGTAGTAAATAATAAGATGAAGAAAAGTTCTATATACTAGGTACAATTACGCCTAAGGACCAAAAAAATATCTTGAATAGGTATTCTAGGACTCATTTTTTGTATCGCATTGGAACGTTTTGAATAGGACGCAATTTTCGGAGTGTTCCTCTAAAGTTTCATATTTGTCCGCTCGGATCCTATATTTACTATCTGGGCTCCCAAATTTGTCTTTTGAGTCTTTCTCCGAAGCCCTAGATATGTTCCCTGGGCTCCCATTTGTCTTCTAGGGTTTCATATTCGTATTTGTCCTCTCGGGCCAGTGTAAAACGTCATTTTCCAAACAAAAGTTTACTCTTTCTAGCAAAAGCTTAGTCGAACCATTATCATGTAGTAGTATATACGACAGTTGCCCTCTTCACTATATTTCGGATGCAGCAAAGCGCAGCGATTTTGTCGGTGTAACATAGCAGGCAAATTCATCGCCGACCAAGCAAGAAAAGAAAACGTTTGAAAAAGACGCCTGCAGCTTGTGGACCCTTGCTTCACGCTTGGCTGGCCACCACCCTCCTGCTGAGCCTGGGTGTCAGATTTTTAATGTGTGATTTAAATAGATATATATTTTCATAAATAAATTGTCCAAGTTTAATTGTTGCCGATGGCTCTTCCCAAGAATCATGATGGACAAAGTGACAATTCAAAAGTAAATGAACCAACATTGTTACTATCAAAATTCGATTTTTTTTTCATCAATTAAAGAGTATTTTAAGTCCTTGAAGTACTTGG
Organism: Avena insularis; assembly: GCA_023614405.1. Classification (NCBI taxonomy): domain Eukaryota; kingdom Viridiplantae; phylum Streptophyta; class Magnoliopsida; order Poales; family Poaceae; genus Avena; species Avena insularis. The sequence goes on along the minus strand of CM042696.1, from coordinate 33,160,312 downwards.
AAGGTTTGTTTCAAATAGGCAAGGAACAAATATTTGTTTAATAGGATCTGATTAACGTTAGTAAATAGTAAGATGAAGAAAAAATATATATACTAGGTACAATCACGTCTAAGGACTAATATCTTGAATCGTTCTAGGATTCAATTTTTCTATCGCATTGGAATGTTTCGAATAGGATGCAATTTTCTGAGTCTTCCTCTAAAGTTCCATATATTTGCCCTCTGGGATCCTATATATTTACTATATGGGCTTCCATATCGGATATTGTCTTCTGAATCTTTCTCCGAAGTCCTAGATCCATTCTCTGGGCTCCCATTCCTTCTAGGGTTTCATATTCGTATTTGTCCTCTCGGGCAGGTATAAAACGTCATTTTCCAAACAAAAGTTGATTCTTTCTAACAAAAACTTAGTTGAACCATTATCGTATCATTTATAGGACAGTTGCCCTCTTCACTATATTCCGAATGCAGCAAGGCGCAGCGATTTTGTCGGTGCAACATATAGCAAGCAAATTCATCGCCGACCAAGCAAGAAAAGAAAACGTTTGGAAAAGACGCCTGCACTGTAACAGGGGCTGGGCTTGCGGACCCTTGCTTCACGCTTGGCTGGGTCACCACCCTCCTGCTGAGCCTAGGTGTCTGGGTCACACTCACACGCCTACACTGTCATGACTCATGAGCCAGGCATACACGCTTCAGGTCGACTCACACGCTGACGAGCTTCTTGCCGAGGATCATGTCGTCCGTGGTGAAGTCGGCCTCCTTCCTGAACGTCCCCTGGCCGAAGTCGAGGTTGTAAGAGTCGGTGAGGCCCTCGACGAGGTCGAACGCCGGCGTGATTCCGAGGTCCTTGCTGGCCTTCTCCACCGACGCGAAGAAATGCTGCCGACGCATCGTGCAGGGGTGAGAAACAAAATTAAGCTACATACCAGCCCAATAGCAACGATTTTTCAGAGCAGCAAACAGAACAAATTTGCTCAATTGCAGTACCTGGTCTCTGAACGGGAAGGCCTTCTTCTTGCCGAAGTCGAAGTCCTTGGGGTTGTAGTGGATGATCTCTGGTTCAGGAAACCCTCCAGCCTGCACATCAAACACCAAGCAAAAAAGATTTAACCACATATGTAGAGAGTAGTTTGCAAAAGCTATGGCCAGATTGTTAGTTACCTTTGCGCATGCCCGTGCCAGGCCGTCGAAGGTGACGTACTTGGCGCCGGAGATGTTATACACCTGCTTGCTCGCCTTGGAGTTTCCGAGGACCTTGATGAAGGCCTCCGCCAAATCCTGTTCATTGCAGATTCAAGCACAGGAAAAATTCAGCATATGAATGCATTGCAACCTCAGCTCAGAAGCAACAAACCCCGTAGGAATTCACATGCACTGACCTTGACATGGCCGAGTTGGGTGACCTGGTTCCCGGCGCCGGGGATGGGGATCGGGCGGCCGGCCTTGAGCCGGTGGAAGAACCACTCCTCCACGGGGTTGTAGTTGAGAGGGCCGTAGATGTACACAGGCCTGATCGACGTCCAGTTCACGCCGCTAGTCTCCAGCAGGCTCTCCGTCTCCAGCTTTCCCTTGTGCCGGCTCTTCGGGTCCACCGCGTCGGTCTATCGAAAAGATTAGAGTCAGTGGCCGCAACCATTTTGACAGTTTCATGATGTGACAACGGAATACCTCAAAGTGTGGCAGCAGGTCTGATTTCAGATATACTCCCGCTGATGAGCAGTAGATGAACCTGAAAGTACCAAAATGCAGATAACTCAGGGCACTGGAAATTACAGGTCATGAAGCTTTGATCTGGTATCAGATCAGTTAGCCAGCTTACTGTTCCAGGTTCGGCAGCGCATCTAGTATGGGGGCTACCTCTGTGGCCTCGCGCCCTGAAACACAGCGTCATGAAAGGTGTTAAAACGATATATTCTTACTCTACCACTGATAGGAGATATCAGATGACAGTTTCAGTTGGGAAAGTGCCACTTTGCATTCTAAAAAGGGTTTTGCTAATTCTTCGGTCGACTGAGATTTAAGTTAGAGCTCAGTCAGGTTCTAATCCACTGGATTTGCATCATAATTCGTGTGTCCTGTGAGTTGCAAGTGGTTTTGCAAGTCGGATTTTCAGTTGCAAGTGACTGAGATTTTTTAGTTGCAACTGAGGTTGCAAGTGATCTTAACTGAGAATTAAGCTAATGCTACTGAAAATCCCTAATTTACACAGTTTAGGCCACTAATTAAAAAATGTGATAGGGGCCCACGTGCCACACAAACACACACAACTCTAGTTCACTACCGTATCACTTATCAGTAGTCAATTTTTGATTGATTACTAGTTTGTTGAATCCATGCATCATGTCATTAAACTGAGATGTGCAGTTAGTTCATATAATCATACTGTGGGTTATCGCTTGAATGGTAAAATAGTCTCCTGCCCTTTTAAGCTTCAGTGGGTAATCATATAGTTGGGTTACCATGGGCTGCACAACCAAGGGGAAAAAGGTGTTGGGTTACCATTAATATCGTAAACGACATCGAAGCCCTTAGCAGAGAGGCTGGTCTTGACGAAGTCGAAGTCTTGCCTGTCACCTTTCAAATGTAGCACCTGTAATATCATCAAACAAGGTGATTGATAGTGAAAAAGGGATTTAAGAACACACAAGTAGAGTAAGTGATATGAGGAAACGGCATGTGTACCTTGGAAGAGAACTCTGCATACTCTGCATCTGATTCACCTGGCAACTGCTTGGTTATGGGTGCCTTTCCTCTGGTGAACAAAGTGACCTGACAAAAATCGACCTTCTGTTGTCAGTAAATTACTATAACGGTGCTCCCACAGAGTTACCTCTGTATTAATTAGCCTAGAGGAAACAAACAATCACTGTGTAGAAATGTATCTGTAGAACTGACCTGGTGTCCTTCCTTGATGAGTTGCCTGGACAGGAAGAGACCAATGAACCTGGTGCCCCCCATGACAAGAATGTTCTTGCTGTCCGCGGCTGCCGCCACCTGCATTCTTGCCCCCCTTGGCTGCCATGACTTTCTCCTATTCTGCCAAGGAGAAAATTATCTTTCAGTTTAGCAAGATCATCTCATCATGGATCCAAGAAAGATCATGTGTTCTTCTGGTTAGTCACCTGAGCTGAGATGGAGACGGCTGCGCCGCTGAAGTCAGAAAGAGGAGAAGGCAGGAGGAGGCTGCTCTTCAGGGAAGCCATCGCCGCCGCCATCTCTCTTCCCTTCTCTTGTTTACTTCACTCCCCTCCCTGCACTTGTGCTAACAGAAAAAAGAGGTGCAAGCAAGATGATGGGCTTTAAATTTGTTCAGGATGGCAGCATATCTCTTGCCTGAAACTTGTGGTTCGGTGCGTACTGATAGATAGAAAAGAGAAATGAGGCGTTGGGGATTCTTGTTGGCTTCTGTGGAGGAGGGAGACAGCCCTATCCTCTGTTGGATCCTCTCCTCTCATTCTTGTGTACACTTAATCTGCATCATTCTTGTCAGCTGATGGCGACATTTGTTTTCTGTTCCTCTGATGTCAGTCAAACCTCAGGACATCTTAAACACACAAAATTTCAAAAGGAAGTTACAAATACAGCAGTACGGCAGTACAATCAATTCAGTAATAACCTACAAAAAAATAGTAACCTCCAGGTCTTCAGGCACCAGACACATACATATATCCAAGCACTACTATATCTCATCTCATGTCTGACTGCATGCCTATATGGCCAGAAATGCAAGGATGCAGAGCACACTGCTCCAATGCATCGTTGTAGTCTGTGTAGGCCGTCGATGTATGCAGCGCCGCCGCAGGGCTATGGCTGGCAGCTTGCAGGCTGCGAACCTTGTCGACAGGTGGGAAATGGATGGCTTGTCACGCCTGCAGCTCCACTCTCTTGGGCAACAGATCAACAGAACCGGCACGACGGTGCTTTCCTTCCAGCGTTGGGGAGTCTTCGGTAGACTTGGGGAATCGGTTAAGCATAGGTTTATTTGTCAGGCGTTTGCCAGCTTCTATACCTGCACATTTTTAGTTGCAGGTGAGTCGATCTGAAAGCGTTAAATGACCGTGCAAAAATGATGAATCTTGTGTCTTAAAGAAATTCTCGTGTCACTAGATGCCACCGTTACAAGGTTTTCCAGCTTACCGGTCACAGGCAAGGAGAACCGCTTGTTGGCCCGAGAATGTAGATGCCCAGTCCTCTCCTTAGGATTACTACTGCATCGGGCACCAAGCCCTGAAGGACGAGACGAGACCTCATCAGAACCTTCTTTGGATGGCAACTTCCGTTTCGGTTTAGCTGACGCCGAACCACCAGATGGGTTCGATGAGGAGCCGCCGCCCTCTGAGTTCGGTGGGCAGGCCTTCTGGTTCAAAATGTTTGGGTGAAGAGTTGAAGCCTGCTTTTTCACAGGTTTCCTGTGTGGAACCTTGGCTGCATTTGCCTCGGCATGCCGTATTCCAGTATCAATAGCGATTCCATCTGTTGTGTAAGTGCCTAGGAATCGGCTCTCCCAAGGGCGAACAGCCATCCATCTCTCCAGCCAATTCCAGCTCCAGCTGTTCTTGTCTAGTGCAGATGATGTGATGGCCGCATTTTGCCGTGAACCTGCTTGCCACTGCAAAAGGAGAGAAGAAACTTCAGATGGAACCCTGAAGCACCGGTTTTTTTTGTAGTAGTGATCTCATATTATCTACACAGTACAATTACATTTAAAAGTTACTCCATCTGTTCCATAAAACTTGACTCATATTTGTTTTGATTCGTATGTATCTAGACGTGTTTTAGTAATAGATATATACGAATCTAGACAAATCTGAGTCAAGTTTTATGGAACGGAGGGAGTAATCAATACGAGCAGAATAGCAAGATGAATTATCAGGGTAGCTTGGAGAGAATAACTTCGATGTTATTCATGAAGGCAACACTTGTAAATGCAGCAACAGCAAACATACAGAGTGCAGTACAGCTAATTACACAAAAAAATAGACAGCATGAGGCTCTCCAAATTACCTTAGATATCCAGAAGCTATACTTAGGTTCAGGGCAATATGTTTGGTGCACTATAACATTCACTAAATATACGGTTCAAGCATCATGTTTGAACTACTTATTAATATCCCAATTGAGTATGCCCTCCTGGAAAACATCTACTCCCTCCGTCTCAAAATAGATGTACTCCCTCCGACCCATATTAGTTGACTTGGATTTATCTAGATTCGGATGTATCTAGTACTAAAACATGTCTAGATACATCCGAATCTAGACAAATTCGAGTCAACTAATATGGGTGGGAGGGAGTAGCAAATTTTTCTAAATTTGGATGTATCTAGTACTAAATAGTGTCTAGATACATCCAAATTTAGACAAATTTCCGACATCTATTTTGAGACGGAGGGAGTAATAAAGTTACCTGGTGAGAAAGGGCATAGGCCATGGCTCGCTCACGCTTGGCTGCTGCTTCCTGCCTCTTCAACAATTTAGCTTGGATATCTTCCACAGACCCTATACTATCACACCACCCATCCTGCATTATGTAAGTTGATAATGGAAGTTAACAACTCAAGCCAGTGTCAACAAATAAGGCAAGTAGAGTTTTTTCGAAAATTGGAATAAGGCAAGCAGAGTAAAAAAAAATATTAATATAACAGGATGTTTTACAAATTATAACCACAAAAATTGCAAACTGGTGTGCAGCTTACCTCAATTTCTCGAACATACGCCTCGTCCGTTTGCTCTTCTACATTATTTTCTGGATCATCGGTCTGATTTTCCAAGGCCACACGAACTCGCCTTGCTCTAACACGGGCTTGTACCCTGACCAAAGCTTGCATACACCGGAGTGTTATGGCAGCTTGCTTTCTCACAATATGACCCCTTACAAGGGCTTGAAGCCTAACCAGCCCTTTTAAAGCTCGACGAGCTCTCCTAGCCTAAAGAAGATTGAAGTTAAACAGAGTTCAGTACCTTATAAGAAAAATAGACATTTAGATCAATCTTCAGATTCCTCAATTCCATTCCAGCATTTCTTTGTTCCCAAGATAGAGTTGTTTTGCCATTTTCACGATAGTCGGTAATATATTATGCTTTGGGCTAATACTTCAACAGCCAGCCATATAAACATATGGTTCGTCAAATATCGTTGCACATCAGCTATGTGGATGGACATAGACCTATATGTACAGCGTTTCCAGTAATTAAGTTTTTTATTACTTTTACATCATTTAAGACAATCTGCTTTTGTTTACAGCTATAAGCATGAGACCATGTACCAGGACGATCAACTGTATCCACTAATACTTTATAGTCGTCACATGATGCTAATCAGTCTATCTGTCATAGTTGTGGAAACTTGGAATTTAAAACAATGCAAAATTTACAACGTAATTCAAGTGCAGTACAAAATATTAACTGCACGAAGTCATGTTTCAAATATAAAATAGATACTTAGCCTTCTAACATAACCCGACACATTCCCCACAAAATAAAAACGACACGTGCAGATGTAGGTCTGCTTGGAGACTGAAGCTTAGAATTTCGGGGAGTCGACAAAGCAGTTGAACGAACCAGATCAATAATTAAATTGAGTGGGAGAACGTAAATACCAGTAGGGCTCTATATGCAGTCTGAATAATTGTGGCAGCCCAGATCTCTTTGAGTTCCTCTTCTGTTTGAGGCAGTGGCACGCTAAGTGAACTGAAACCAGGTCCCGAGCATGAAGGCCGGGCGTCGCAATCACCTTCTGACGGACCATTTCCGTCGGGGAACTCTTCTGGTGCGACAAGGCTGTCGTGATCCTGGCAGTGAAACTGATCGGTGGCATCCCTTTTCTGCAATTTATCCAGTTCACGGCGTATAAGCAGCAGCAAGGAAATTCTCATACCACATCAGAAAAGGAAAATGTGTGAGCACTCTCTTAAAAATTGTGGCAGCAAAAACCACACCAGTTGTACCCCCAAAGCAAAATCACTGGTCCTAATCCTCGTGGCATGTGTATAATAATACAGCACAATTATCCAATCATCTTTAACAACACAGCACCATTATCCAATCATTTTTAAATTAATAGTCCATGTACCTATGTAGTAAGTTGGTGACAGTTTAATTGAGTTTGACCGAACTTCAGTTCAGCCCTGAAAATTCAACCCTGTCAGTGGCTAGGAGCCAGAGAAATAGAGAATATTATTCAGATATCGTCACCAGATCTGAAGCAACTACCAGAAGTTACACAGCCAATGCATAAAAGAAGCACCAACTGCTACCTAGATTTAGCCAAGGGTGAATTCTCACGATTATGATCAAGAAGCATTATTTGGGAAAATATTGCAATTTTTTTTTTTGGAGAAAGCCTCCCTCCTTTTGGCCAGTTTTACAGAATGGAGTAGTAGTACAATATTATTGGTAATTTTGACACGAATATGATCCTTGCACATCAGTTCTACCCACCGAACCAAAATCGCTGGTCCTAATCAAAGAAAGGAGAACGAGAAATAGACGCGGAATCGTAGGTTGGTAGGGCTAGAGAGACCTGTACTATTCGCCCCTCGTCGCCATCCTCCTTGCGCCGCTGCTGCTGCTGCCTCTCCGCTTTCCTCAGCCCAACCAACGACTTGAGCCACCTCATCGCGCCGCCGCGTCACCTCGCCTCGCCTCGCCCTCGCCGCCGCAGCCGCAACCGCAAGAACCTGACCCAAAGTCGCAGAGATTTTCCGTCAGCACGAGCGCAAACCGCGCAATCTCAAAGAAGAAGAGCCTGAAAAATCTCACCAAGGAAAGTGAGTTGTCAGATCACGGGCACCGGCGGAGACGGGGCGAAGCAAGGACAGGGGCCGCGCGCCGCTGCCGTCCGAACCAACGAGGGCCGCCGCTTCGCGAGATTCGGAGGCTTTTAGGTGTGTGGAAGGGGAGGGAGGGGGGCAAGGGAGGGTGTGGGCTCGAAGTATGACCAGTGCACCTGCAGTGCCGCTGATGCTGCCTGCTGCTACTGGCACCACGCGGCCATTACTGCCGCCCCTGTGCCTGCGCGCATTATTGCTGCCCGCTCTCAGCTGCTCGCGTGGTGTGGCAGCCGCAGGAGGACTGGAGGAGGACGGCGAGAATTATATAAACAGAGGATTACACGAGCAGCAAATGGCAATATTCAAATGAAGAAAGAAAAGTGCGGCGCTTTTTCTTCAGTTTCTTTGCTTTCTGCACCGGCTTGTCGGAATCAAAAGCCCTTTCTTGCTGCTCGTTTCTGAAATTTTTAACCTGATTCTGATTCTTTTTTCTGCGCCCCTGCAGACAAAGATTCTTGGTTTAGCTTTAGGACAAGGGTTTAGGATGATAGTTTAGCAGGACGGTGGTGCACTCTCTTCGGGGTGAAAGCCGTGGTCGCTCGGTGCTGTGGATTTTGTTCGAGATTGAGGACCTGATCACGTGTTTTTTGGAGCCTACAAGGCGCATGTGGGATGACGGTACAGAGTTAGCCCTTGATTATCTTACACTAATCGGTGATTGAAATTAAGAAAGAAGCTTTCACTGATAAATTGCAACAGCAAAAATCTTACTACTACATGCATCACCAAAGGCAACGCTTGACAGACGGTGACGGCATGAGAGCATCTCCATCGGTGCCGCTATTATAGTGAGCGCTAAATAAACCGTTAATATAACGTGTCGGCGCGTGCGCACTCCTCCGACGAGAAAATAGCATGGACGATGAATATTTTGCCGCAGCGTTTGCGCCATCCGAAGCGTCAAATATCGCGCTCTAACCGCACGCTATATGTGGAGCCCCACGCGCTCTACCAACCCCCATGCGCCACCAAAGTTTTCTCCCCACTCCCCATGGCCGCGAAGCGCGACGTTCCCTCCCCACACTCCCTTTGCGAAGCGCGACGCCTCTCCCTTTCCGGCACCGGCATGCCACCTCGCCATCGCAGTGCGTCTGGTTTCCGGGGCGTGCGCCCGTGTCCCAACGGGACGTTCTACGCCGAGCTCCGCGCCGCCGATGCCGCCGCAACGTGTCTGGTTTCCGGGGTGTGCGTCCGCGCCCCAACGGGACGTTCTATGCCGAGCTCCGCGTCGCCGGCTTTCGGCTCGTCCTCGGCACATACAACTCGCCGGAGGAGGCCGCACGCTCGTTCGACGCGGCGGCGTGGCGCCTCGATCACCTGCGGCGCGACATGAACATCCCCGAGACTGAGTCGCTGGAATAGGCTGAGTTCCTCGCGACCGCGCCAGTCCTCGTCACCGAGGAACAACGCCGCCGCCAGCGGCAGTTGCAGTGGTGCCTCCTCATCGCCGAGCGGGATGAGGCGGCCATGGCCGAGTGGAGGCGCCTCTTTCCACAGGACGTTCAACCCGAGCACCAGTTCTACTTCGCCAAGAGGGCCGAGAGAAGGGCGTACCGGGCGGCCCGCCGTCGCCGCCGCAAGGCGTTCATCAACGCGCAGCTCGCCAGCCCGACCACCATCTCGACTCGAGGTGGGACGACCTCTGGACGGACTCCGGCGACACACCACCTTAGAGGATGAAGAGTAGATTAGGTTTAATTTCTGTTTTCCAATGTAATATATGGTTGTCCAAAATGTTTTATCTGTTATTTCTAGATCTTGTTTGATTTGCAAATATGATGCGTACAGTTTTGGACGCGCTAAAATCATGCGGCTGCGGGGACTTTCGGTGCTCTATTTTGCCGCCTCTGGCGAAGGATGCGCTGCCGTTGCGCGCTGCATCCAAATAGCGCGTTGCAAACTAGATTTACGGCGTCGGAATATCCAGCGACCGGGAGAGATGCTGGTACATAGGGTGCAAGCGGCACCCGTATAACAACCCGCGAAGCAAAATATAGACAAAAATGGTCTAAAAAGTTAGTAAAATTAAAGAAAGGCTAGTGAAAAAGTAGTGCCGCAACCTGCCCCGCTTGAGGCCCTACTGGTACATGGTTGCCGCTCACAGTGTGATAAACGTCGAAGGACTTTTGGTACTGATCAGTAGTATATGGTACAGCAACGTGTGGGTGGGATTTGCTTTGGCAGTGCTGAGTTATGAAACGCGTAGCTTTAACAGAAGGCACAGTAGTACTCACCACTGGTTGTGTAGTTCATCGTTAACTACACTGGATTCCGTTCCGCGTCACTCATTACTCCCGTTGTACTTGCTCCATTTGGATACGCATTTATTTATGTATTAAAACACACTAAATACATATATACGCATATAGTATCTACACAAATCTCTTTGGGGACGAACTGAGTAAAGAAAAGTAATTGCCTACTGGAGTATGGAGAAAAACGCCTTTTCATTGGGTGGTAGTGGTACTACAACAATGTAGTACTCCCTCCGTTTCAAAATATAAGATGTTTTAGCTTTGTGAATGAAGTGTACTTCATCTAGACCTCTTTTAGTGTTTAGATTCATCTACGTTTGGAGTGAATCTAGACACTAAAAGAGGTCTAGATGGAGTATACTTCTTTCATAAAGCTAAAACATCTCATATTTTAAAATGGAGGAAATACTACTTAACAAGTTACTGTACACCATACCAACCGACAAAATTTAATCTGTCGCCTGCTGCCTTTTGCTTTGCTCACCTCAGTCAATAATGTGAAGTCTACACATTTTTTCCGACCTTTCGTGGTGAAGTCTCAAAAGAAGAGGATTTTAGCGCTCACCTAATTTTGAATTCTCTTTACTTTGTTTTTTAAACTAGGTTTTTTGCATAAACTTAATATGTGGAAATTACATATGAATGGACGTGGGATAAAAAAACACGGAAGCACAAAACGATTACACTCGTGGACTTGCACACTAAAAGACTATGAAAGGGGAGCTGATATAGCAAATTGCAGTGTTATGGAAACAATCACTCGTTTGCAAATTGTGTAACGTTCACGGATATTGCAGCTTCGCATGTTTTAGCAATGTTTCGTATGCAGGATATCTCTAAACCTCTTGCGGTGACAAAACTTGTCTTTTTGCTCCATATCGTTGGAGCCTAAGCTCCGAAATTAGATATCGAAAATTTATCTAAACTTGACATTTATTTGAGACGGGGGAGTACTATAGATCTATAGTAGAGGTTTTCTTGTCTGGCATTTATCTTTGGTTTTCTTGTCTTGTCAAACTTTGGTTTTCTTGTTTGGCTAACAAATTTATCTAAACGGAAAATAAAAGAGGTCATCGTATGCGGGTGTCTGGCATTTGTCGTATATGCGGACATGAGCAAGAGAACACATACCATGCTTTGATCCATTGCCATCATGCATGTGCTCTTTGGGAGGCGATGGGGATGGAGTGGTCTATTCCTCAGATAGCCACCCCTATACTAGAGGATTGGCTAGAAACTTGGCTAATGTTAGTTACAGAGCAACAGTGTGAAAGAATTCTTATGATCGCATGGAGGGCTTGGCACGTGCGGAACGAAGTCACACATGACAAGCCGATGCCTCCTATTGGGGTATCACGTAGGTTCATCTGTAGTTATATGCAATCCTTGGAAAATATTCGCAATTTGGAACTGGAGGAAGTGCTGAAAGGGAAGCAAGTTATTCATGGCCAAGACACTAAGAACCCCGTAGTGCAATCTGCTAATGTACGATGGGAAAAGCCTCCTATAGGTATGCTGAAGCTAAATATAGATGGGCCCTTCTTGGCTCAATCAGGACGGGCTGGTGGCGGCATGATCCTGAGGCGTAGCGATGGCTCTATAATTTTTATGGCATGCAGATCTTTACACTTCTGCTCGTCAGCTCTTGATTCGCAGTTCAGTGCTTGCATGGAGGGTGTCAAGCTGGCGCTTGATCTTAGTCAGGAAAACATCCTAGTGAAGACGGATTGCTTGGAGTTGGTGTCAATGGTGAAAAGTACTAATGCTCTTAGGTCTTGCTTTGGTCATCTAGTGGAGGACCTTCGACAGTTTTTTTTGCTAGACCGTATTGTATCTATAACTAAAATTCCTAGGGAGCAGAATTGTGCTAGTCATGAGTTAGCTAGGTTTGGTATGTTGGAAGATAGAACTGTTGTTTGGTTAGGATCGGCTCCGGATCCCTTGTTGGGTCGTATCCTTGGGGATGGTAACAACACTAATATTTGATTAAATACAATCCCATTTACCCCGCAAAAAAAACGGAGCCTTAGACATATTGGCATGTTGAGGTCTGCAAGAACTGGAAATATTTAGATTACAGAGAGAATGCTAAGAATAAAAATAGTGGCATACTATAAAAGATAGTAGTTAATGAGATCAGAAATCTATCTCTAGCATTTGCCTTTTAGTGTGCGAGTGGAAGACGTACATGCTCGAGTGTGTACGTGTACATGCATGTGTAGTACCTAGTCTTTTGTGTGCGTCTGCGTCCTCCTTGAATAACATAAGTGACACAAAATACTTTTCTTACATTGCCTAGAATGGAAAAAGTACGAGTATGTATTTCCCGCTTGAATTTTCTGAATTATTTGATATAGCAAGGACCGGACTGCATATGACCACTAAATCCCAAATGTGCATAGTCAAATCACAGAAAGTTGACAGGTTTAATCGGCAAGATTATCGGAGATCCTCGTGCACCCAGCACCGAAAACTGACGTGACACCGATAACAAAGCGCCCCAATGTGTTTAGAAGATTACGTGAAAGAAAAGATAAAATGGAACGCCGACCACCATGCTAATCCTTTTGGGAGTTGCTAACAGGCCACGTGATCAACGTATGCTATCAGTGCGGGATGCTGCCGTCAACAATCACTAGCCACCAAGAAATAAAGGACAGAGATTCCTTGTGTAGTTTCCTTGGAGATTGCAAGTCGGTGATTGAGTGCCATGTTACCTGTCCTAGCCCACGACAAGTCTCTAACCATCAACCTTTTTGTGTTTATTCTATAACGCAAAAGAAAAGTGGACTTTAAGTTTCCTTTAAGAACCTTTCACTTTAGGGCTTGGGTTTTGGAGGGTGCTAAATTCAAATTCGTAATAGTATATACCTGAACATATAAGTTGGCAATGGGTTTTTTTTTGCAGGCGATGAATTGACAATGATGGGATGCCTAGTTGACTTGAACAATGACGATTTTAAAGAACTCCGAGGCAGTGCCTTTCTTGTGAGATTTCACCAATCTATTAATAATCATTAACAACAATACAAAGAACTCATGAAAAGATGCGTGTGGAATGTCTCAATTTTGATGCACGTCTCTTTGCGTGTCATGAAAACATTAAATTTCTGTATTTTCCCAAAATCAATAGGTGCAAGCACAAGAGAAGTCATGGGTAAAATTTCTGTATTTTTTCAAGGAGAACTCCAGAGATGACATCTCCTCTAGGTCAGAACCTTGTTGGCCCTAGCTCTGCCCCGGTCATAGTGTATGAAAATGAGATGTTGTATGATGATACCGATCATTACTTGGCGATGAACGATGACACCACCATGTATGACAACCTTGGTCCCCTCGATTTACTTGGCATGGGCGGTAGTTATTCTCGCCAACCAGAATGACCCCATTCAGAAGCACCACCAGTTGAACGGGTTATTCCTCAGTGTCAGAAGAGTCTGTTTGATGATCATACACCGGAGAACACCCAACAGGACCCCCAACGGCAACCGTTATTCAATCCAAATACATTTAGGAACGTATCCAAGGAAGCGATGTAGTGCCCAGACCCACCGACACCCACTAAGAAGCATAGGAAGCGGTCAAAAGATGACAAGGTCAAGGCCGCCAGCAGCAGCCAGCCAGCCCCTAGCAAGCGTCTGTATGTTCGCCATGTTGGATCACGCAAATCAGAGGGTCATGAAGCTAACTTACCGATCATGCATGTCACCGGAAAGGACATCCTCCCGGTGGAATGTTACCGTGCAGCAGCCGTTGAATTAAGAATGATGAATGACAATGTTCTCATAAGGGAGAAAGTAGCGCTAATGGAAGCAAATCTCCTCCCAATCTTTGTTGTTTAGGTGCATCAAATATTAATTGGAACGATAAATCCCCGCAGACAAATTCTACATGGAATCTTTATCCGCCTATGGGCGCTCCATATGGCACACACCATCGTCAACATCGACAATACTAAGGCACTGCGATTGTTGACCCGTACCTTTTCAGCGAGAGCAAGTTGAAGAACCTTGAGAGCTTAAAAGAAGCAAGGAAGTATTTGTCAGAATTTCTCACTACATGATACCTTCGATCCGGATTTACGGATACAGTATAGTAGCTTTTTTCCTAGTAGGCCTAGATTTAATCGAATCTTGGGAAACAATGCTAAATGGAAATTAAATAAGCCACACCTACAAGACTTATTTGTTCATTTTACCTTCATTTACCGGACCTTTCTAGTTTACTTTTAGAACGTTGTTTATTGCAATGAACGGAGATAGGCCAGGGTTGAAGATTCACCTATAGCCGCACATCATATGGGATAAAGATAGTAATACGCATATTCATGTGTAATGATTTAACAAGATAAAATTTGTGGGCAGCACATTCTAATATACTAGAGCCCCTGCGAGTCACATGCATAGCAATAGTATTTTTATCCAATCGTTATACCACGAAATACTGGGCTACAACAATTATTAAGTGAAACACAGATCAAAGGCTTAAGAAGTGATGTTGATGTTGTTCCCAAATGGATCTCTAAGCAAAGACCGTACTCCCCTTTCTATTTTTGTGTGGGTAAAACAGTGGGGAGCTCCCACTATAGCTTTTATTAATTTTGGGGTAAAGAGTTTATGTATAAACAAGAAATTCTAAAACAAAATGGGGCTAGAATAAATCTAACCTAAGTCTAAATGTGTGACTGTAGCCATTCTTTGAAGGTTTGCACATGTTTCTTCTTCATACGGTAACTTACCAAGTACAGCTCCTGTTTGAAAATTGCTTTCCAGGCGTGAAAGCTAGGCTGAATGTTGTTAAATATCTTGTTGTTCCTTATTATCCAAATGCTCCAAGCACCAAGTATGATGATGTCCATGGCAAAAGGTTGTTCAATCTTCTATTTAATGTCAGTGAGGGATTCCAGGGTTGAGAGATTTCTTGATCTCTGTGGACAGATGAAGTCCCAGCAATTTTCTGCAAATGGGCATGAAAATAACAGATGATGTAATATTTCCTCTTGCACACAATCAAGAACTGCACAAGAGTAAGATTGAAGAACCATTTTTCCTGCCCAGTAAATTCCTTGTGTTCAGCCTGTCAAGCAGTACAAGCCAAAAGAAGAATTTATGCTTTGCCTGGCATGAAGAGTTCCATATCCAAGAAAAATGAGGAGGAGTTGGTTGTTGTCCCATCATGACTTTATAAGTTTTCTGTGTTGAAAAATTATCAGAACCCCAAATATAGTTCCAAGAAACCCCTTTCTATCACTGGGTTTCCTACGAGATCGCCGCTAACCAAGTATCTCATCTCGAGTCTTTATCAATCTCTGGGATCTTGGGTACCTACAAGTCCATAATGTTGGGTCCGTAGCATAGAAAACAAAAAATTTCCTACGGTGTGAACTACACGCCAAGATCTATCTATTAGGTACAAAGCAATGGGTGGACATACATCCAACGAGAAATTACCCTCGTAGACAACGAGCTTTGTTAATGAGTAGGAACTCGTGGTTGATGTAGTCGTACACTTGCCGATCTCAAGATCGTGAGGAAGTCTAGCAGGTTCGGCTCCAGCACGTCCATCAGATCCAGCTCCGGCACCACCAAGTCCAGCACCGCAAAGCAGCGGTGCATCCGTGATCGCACACACGTTCGGTACCCCGACAACCTCCGTCCCTCGCTCCAGCAAAGCAGCGGAAGCAGCAACTCCTTTCCAGATAAAGCCACCGGGAACATGTATCTCGCTAATCCAAGACCATGGGGGAATAATACTAGAGGGGGAGAGAGAGATCCTTCACAAGGAGGTGTGTGTGAGAAGTGAGGAGGGGGTGGCCTTTTATAGGAGGAGGGGGTGCCCCTCCTTCATGGCAGCGCATGGAGGAGGTGACCCTTCACCTCCTCCATTCATGTGGTAACTCCTCCACATAAATTTGCCCCTTCACATTCTCTTTTAAAGTCTCCACTTTAAATGCATTAAATTTCTCCAAATTTAATGCTCTCTCATTTAATAAAACTCTTTTATTATTTTTATTCAGAATTTTGTTAATTACTTTAATTAACAAACATTCACATAAAACCCCCTGCAACATTTCAATATTACATGCAGAACCAATTTCAGCAATTTCACCCGAAACAGTTTTGGTGTCTATTGAAATAATTTCAGGGCTTTCTTTATCTGAAACATATTTGCTCCAAATGGTGTCGGTATCCCTTAAGTGTGTCACCCTACGGTTTGCGAATAATGCAGACATGATCGAGACCCCTCTCCGATCAATAATCAGCAGCGGGACCTGGAGATCCATACTGACTCCTACACATTCAACGATGACTTCTGTGATCGTGAGAACCTTTAACGCTAGTAACTAAATCCCTTTGTCCCGCGATATATTACATGTCCGAGATTCGATCATCGGTATCTCCATACCTAGTTTGATCTCGTTACCGACATGTACTCTTTTCTCATTCCCGTGATATAACATTCTAGTGATCACATCACTTGCTTGCAAGCTATTTCAATGTGATATCACCGAGAGGGCCCAGAGAATATCTATCCATCATCTGGATTGACAAATTCCACTCTTGATCCATGAGCCTCAACATAACACCCAAGTATCGAACCCATCTTTATAGTCACCATGTTACGGTGTGACGTTTGATGTTATCAAGATACTCTTTCGGTGTTAGCAATTAACATGATCTCATGGTCTAAGGATAAAGATTACTTCGTATGATGTTATAGCAATATAAACATAATGACTTGATCGTAATGCTATACTTCGGATGAATGTTCATCACATCATTCCACCAATGGTGTGACCTTGTTATTAACAACATCCAATGTCCATGATCGAAACCTTGATCATCTTGTTAATCAACAAGCTAGTCTATAAGAGAGGCATGACTAGGAACCCTTTTGTTTATTAAACACACATGTATTGATGTTTCGAATCAATACAATTCTAGCATGTAAAATAAACATTTATCATAAACATGGAATAAGATAATAACCACTTTATTATTGCCTCTCGGGCATATTCCCTTGTCTCCCACTTGCACTAGAGTCAATAATCTAGTTTGAAAAACTTTGCGCATTGAACACATATGGCTTTACGGTGTTGCATATACGCTATTGCTAGTGGTTAACATAATCTCCGGATGTGAGGTTTCAGATCCGTGTGTATTTGCATGCCTTTGCGTCTCTCGCATCACTCATTCTCAAATGAGATGGCATTGTATAAATTTGGTCCTCTGGTGAGACCTTTAGTTAGATTCGGCTCAAAATATGTTGATATTATTGTCACACAATATATCTTCATAGTATTATCCACTTTGAACCACACCTAGTTTGATAACAAACTACTTAACACAAATGCCCTCCTTTGTCGCTACTATAGCAGCTATATATAACCTTTTGTTGTAGTATCTGTCACAATATCTCAACTTTGGAACTCATCCAAATCCATCATGGAACATCCTTTCCATTATATTGTGCCACCCATAGTCTAAATTGAGATAAATTTAATTTGTATCTTGTGACAAAACTAGTATCAATGTAACACTTTACAATGAACTACCTTTAACTATTTGTCACTTATACATGATATATTCTTAGTTCTTACAAAGCTCATAAGAATATCTTTACTATTGTCCAATGATCATCTTATGAATCATTCTGGTATATGCTCATAACATTTAGAGCATAGGACATTCTGGATATATACATATCATGGTATAATCGATCAGAATCTTCATGTGATTTTACTCACCAAGTGTTGAAACACTTGAATCTGAATACAATTCTTTTCATGCAGCAAGAACCTTTCTTGTTGTTTCCATATTGAACCCTTTCAATATCTCATATTGAACCCTTTCAATATCTTATATATGTATGTCTGGCACAACCATATCAGCGCCTTAATCTATCCATATAGATATTGATGCCTAATATTCAGGTTTGCCCAAGTCTTTCATCGAAATCTTATTTTAATGAAATCCTTAACTTGTGTCAATTCAAGATACATCATTTCCAATCAACAATATGTCCTCTACATAATGTATTAGAAATATGTCTCAGCGCTCCCACTTAATTTCTTGCAAATGCAAGCATCTTCATCATCTCCGATGAATTTAAACTCTTTTAACAGTTTCATCATGGTCAAGATTCCAACTCCGCTATGCTTACTTCAACTATTGAAGTTTACATGCCCTTTTAGCACCCTTTGAATTAACAAAACCCTTCGGACCATGTCATGTACATGTCCTAGGTTACCGTTCTATTAGAAGAACCTTGTTTTGTTTATTCAACTACCATATACCAAATTATATGTAGTGGTTGCTACATTAATCCGTCAAGACTATATATCGCTATGAAAGATCAAATCTTGTCATAGTCAACTCCTTGAACATTGTCGTAAACTTCTTTTCGACATGTCGACTATTTCATAGATGTTAAACATCCATGTCTTATTTCTTTATAGATCCAAACACGACCGATAGGCTTCACGCCTTTCCGGAGGGTCTTCCAAGTTCAAAAACTTGATTTCTCGTGTATGGATACTATCACGGATTCTATGACTTCTAGTAATTTTATGGAGTCAGGGCCCATCATCGCTTCTTTTCATGTAGTCGGTTCATCATTGTCAAAACAATAACGACTTGCTTATCAAATCTTACTATTTGATTCTTACCGACCCACATGGTTCTATAGGAACTTTAATCTCCGAGATCACACCTTTTGTAATCACGAGAGCCATGAGCATTGTGGCCGCCACTGGGACACTTTTCATTTAGCTACTTAGCACATATAGCTAAGGTTCAACAACCTTATCAAAGTTCTATTGTCCTCCCACTTAACTTTTCACGAAAAATTCCTTCTCAAGAAATTTGACGTTCCAAGTAACAAACTCTTTTGTCCTTAGTGTTATGGAGAAATTCCCAACAAATTCTTTGGGATAACCTACAAAGACGTGTTTATCCGACTTTGGTTGTAAACATTTTACTTATGCATAGCATACCAAAATTTAAGAAAAGACAATTCGGGTTTTATCCCAAACCATAACTCATATGGTGTCATTTCAACGGATCACGATGGTGCTCTTTTTGATTAAAAGCGGTAGTCTCTAAAGCTTCAATCCTTAAAACATAATGGTAGTTTTATAAATGACACCTTTGATCTTACCATGTCAAACATGGTTTGATTTCATCTCTCGAATATGCCATACTCCTATGGTTTATCGGGGAACACAAATCATGGAACAATTCCTCAAGTCTTAGGTGTTTTTGCTAAACATGTAACTCAAATATCTTCCTTTATGATCGAATCATAAACTCTTTATTTTCTTGTTACAATGATTTTTCACTTCATCTTGAAAGTCTTTGAATAACTTTCAAATGTTTCATACTTTTTGCTTATTAAGTAAATATACAGATATATTCACTCAAATTCTTGAAGAAAGCATATGAAGCAAAAAGATCCATCGCATATGGCTACACATAATGGACTTATGCACATTAGCATGCACAATTTCCAACAAGCTAGTCATCCGTTCCTCTTTGGCCTATGAACGGAGTTTCAATTATCTCGAGGAAAGTCTCACATGCGTCAATTGATCAAAATCAAGGACTCCAAAATTCCATCAACATGGAGTTTCTTCATGTTTTCTTTCAAATATAATTCAAACAGCGATGTCACTTCATAAGTGATCTTTCAATCATTTGTCTTGCGACATTTTAGCAATAGTGTTTATGGATGTGATTTCTCCAACTAGACTTGTAAAAGTTCATCCATCCTTTATGGAATACGGTAATTATTTGAACAGCCATTATTCTCATAATACCGGAACAAAATAACAATTATCTAAACAAATCTTGAACGCTTGGTTTGATGACAACGAAAAACACAATAACACTTTATTTGTTTTCGATGAACATCATCACTCATTCTCTTGCTGGTTACTTAGGCCATTGTAGTTCATGAATTGCGTTGTCCTGTATGACACTTCATACCAACCAATTCGGTATCCAATACCGGTATCCAATACCTCATAACCACATTGTTTAACAAGCAAGGAATATAGCCATAACATGTATATCTTCTATATACCCAAGTTGGACATCTCCAACCTTTTATTTTCTACCGAATATTTTATAGATTCTCTTTCAGCAATTCCTTTTTCTTTTAAAAGAATCTATCAACATCAATAGTGGTGTCATCAACATGACACATGGTACAAAGCGTATATAGTCAACTACTAATACCTTTGGACTTGCACTTTGAAGTGGATCACCATCATCAAATGTTTGGTGTTCTTTCAAAAATCCATTCTTTAGTAATCTATTAGTGTAGTAAACATTTTACTTACATCTTCTATTCATCCTTATCATGACAACTTTCATGATCAAGCTACTATAGCTTATAAGGAAGAATCACGAGTATAATATCAGTTCCCAAAACCTTTTGGTAGATTCGGATGCCTAGCATCTCCATCCTTCACAAATTCTCATACAATATGAGAACATGTATTTTGCTAAATTATACTCTATCATAATGCAACCAAAAACATTGTTTCAGATATCACAATATCTTTCACACATGATGGTTTACGAAACAATTTCCGGCTCAATATAATCTTGATATTAAAACAACCTTTTGAATATCAATAATCATGGAGGCAAACATGATACTTTAGATACTAACATTGGAATTCTTACTCTTGATTTAATACTACTTATTAAACTTCATGGAGTAAATAGAGTTTGCTGAAAGTTTGCAATAGGACTTATAAACTTTAAATTGACATTCAAAACAATACGATACCAGTAAAGTAAATATCCAGAATTCTATAGTTCTATTATCTCAAATAAAAACTAAGCATAAGGTAGAAAACGAATGCCAATGACTACAACAAACTATGCAAATTCACTTTGATTTAATTTATGACAAATTTGGTTCGACTAATCCAAATTAGAAATGAACTCCCACTCAAAAACATCCCTCGTGCCTTTTTGGTGATTACATGAACCAAATCCACTACACCAAGTCCGATCATCACGTGAGTTGATGTAGCTTCAAAAGCGAGCATCTATATGGGCATCATATCAACTATATGACTCATGCTTAACCTTTCGGTCCGTGTTCGAGGCCATGTCGTACATGCTAGGCTCGCCAAGTAAGAACCTTAGTACTCGCATGTGTAAAGCTCTTACACCCGTTTGTATGAAAGCGTGAGTCGAGTACACCCGATCATCACGTGATGTCTCAATCGATCCACAAAGCGGTGCATACTTAAGGAAGAACACATTTTATCTTGATATCTAAAAAGGGATCATCTTACAATGCTACAGAAAGCGCCAAACTAGCAGTATAAGATGCTAACATCTAATGTGTAAAGTGAGATGATATGGTCCATGCATTTGATCTCTATCACTTGCATCGTGGTATGATCTCTATCATTCCTTTGTGTGTAAGGCCAAGGTCTATGGAACTTACACGTTGAGTGTGTTGTAAGACTATCTATCATACATCTACATACAACAATACCATATCAATACACTAGCCTAGCAACGATCTAAACTAGACGCCTCTAATTTATCAATTGCAAGTTTTACGTGGCTTAGGGCTTTCGGAGATAGAACCGTTCTTACCTACGAACATGAACCACAACGAGGATAACTAAGTTATTAGCAACTCGTTGTAAATCAGATATTGACTATAGTAGGAGAGACAGACACCCACCAGCCACTTATGCAAAACAAGTTGCATGGCAGTCGTGGAACCGGTCTCATGTACGATGACATGTAAGGTTGGTCCGGGCCGCTTCATCCCACTATGTCACCAATATCCAAAATTCATAGAAGATGCAATAACATGATCATCATCGCCCACATATCAACATATGTGTACTACCCGTGCTAAGCACCTACGCATAGATCAGGCTCTGATACCACTGTTGGGTTCGCAGCATGGAAAACAAAAAAATTCCTATGGTGTGAACTACACGCCAAGATCTATCTACTAGGTACAAAGCAACGGGTGGACATATATCCAACGAGAACTTACCCTCGTAGACAATGAGCTTTGTTAACGAGTAGGAACTCGTGGTTGATATAGTCGTACACTTGCCGATCTCAAGATCGTGATGAAGTCTAGCAGGTCCGGCTCCAGCACGTCCATCAGATCTAGCTCCAGCACCACCAAGTCGAGCACCGCAAAGTAGCGATGCATCTGTGATCGCACACACGTCCGGTACCCCGACAACCTCCATCCCTCGCTCCAGCAAAGCAGCGGAAGCAGCAACTCCTTTCCAGATAAAGCCACCGGGAACATGTATCTCGCTAATCCGAGACCATGGGGAAATAATACTAGAGGGGGAGAGAGATCCTTCACAAGGAGGTGTGTGTGAGAAGTGAGGAGGGGGTGGCCTTTTATAGGAGGACGGGTGCCCTCCTTCATGGCAAGCGTGGAGGAGGTGACCCTTCACCTCCTCCATTCATGTGGTGGTAACTCCCTCCACATAAATTTGCCCCTTCACATTCTCTTTTAAAGTCTCCACTTTAAATGCATTAAATTTCTCCAAATTTAATGCTCTCATTTAATAAAACTCTTTTATTATTTTTATTCAGAATTTTGTTAATTACTTTAATTAACAAACATTCACATAACCCCCTGCAACATTTCAATATTACATGCAGAACCAATTTCAGCAATTTCACCCGAAACAGTTTCGGTGTCTATTGAAATAATTCCAGCGCTTTCTTTATCTGAAACATATTTGCTCCAAATTGTGTCGGTATCCCTTAAGTGTGTCACCCTACGGTTCACGAATAATGCAGACATGATCGAGACCCCTCTCCGATCAATAATCAGCAGCGGGACCTGGAGATCCATACTGACTCCTACACATGCAATGATGACTTCTGTGATCATGAGAACCTTTAACGCTAGTAACTAAATCCCTTTGTCCCGCGATATATTACATGTCCGAGATTTGATCATCGGTATCTCCATACCTAGTTTGATCTCGTTACCGACATGTACTCTTTTCTCGTTCCCGTGATATAACATTCTAGTGATCACATCACTTGCTTGCAAGCTATTTCAATGTGATATCACCGAGAGGGTCCAGAGAATATCTATCCGTCATCTGGATTGACAAATTTTACTCTTGATCCATGAGCCTCAACATAACACCTTCGTAGTACTGAACCCATCTTTATAGTCACCCTGTTACGGTGTGACATTTGATGTTATCAAGATACTCTTCCGGTGTTAGCAATTAACATGATCTCATGGTCCAAGGATAAAGATTACTTCGTATGATGTTATAGCAATATAAACATAATGACTTGATCATAATGCTATACTTCAGATGAATGTTCATCACATCATTCCACCAATGGTGTGACCTTTTTATTAACAACATCCAATGTCCATGATCAGGAAACCTTGATCATCCTGTTAATCAACAAGCTAGTCTATAAGAGAGGCATGACTAGGAACCCTTTTTGTTTATTAAACACACATGTATTGATGTTTCCGAATCAATACAATTCTAGCATGTAAAATAAACATTTATCATAAACATGGAATAAGATAATAACCACTTTATTATTGCCTCTCGGGCATATTCCCTTCACAAAGCACCTACGCATAGATCAGGCTCTGATACCACTGTTGGGTCTGTAGCATAGAAAACAAAAAATTTCCTACGGTGTGAACTACACGCCAAGATCTATCTATTAGGTACAAAGCAACGGGTGGACGTACATCCAACGAGAACTTACCCTCGTAGACAACGAGCTTTGTTAACGAGTAGGAACTCGTGGTTGATGTAGTCGTACACTTGCCAATCTCAAGATCGTGAGGAAGTCCAGCAGGTCCAGCTCTAGCACGTCCATCAGATCCAGCTCCGGCACCACCAAGTCCAGCACCGCAAAGCAGCGGTGCATCCGTGATCGCACACACGTTCGGTACCCCGACAACCTCCATCCCTCGCTCCAGCAAAGCAGCGGAAGCAGCAACTCCTTTCCAGATAAAGCCACCGGGAACATGTATCTCGCTAATCCGAGACCATGGGGGAATAATACTATAGGGGGAGAGAGATCCTTCACAAGGAGGTGTGTGTGAGAAGTGAGGAGGGGTGGCCTTTTATAGGAGGAGGGGGGGTGCCCCTCCTTCATGGCCGGCGCATGGAGGAGGTGACCCTTCACCTCCTCCATTCATGTGGTGGTAACTCCCTCCACATAAATTTGCCCCTTCACATTCTCTTTTAAAGTCTCCACTTTAAATGCATTAAATTTCTCCAAATTTAATGCTCTCTAATTTAATAAAACTCTTTTATTATTTTTATTCAGAATTTTGTTAATTACTTTAATTAACAAACATTCACATAAAACCCCTACAACATTTCAATATTACATGCAGAACCAATTTCAGCAATTTCACTCGAAACAGTTTTGGTGTCTATTGAAATAATTTCAGGGCTTTCTTTATCTGAAACATATTTGCTCCAAATGGTGTCGGTATCCCTTAAGTGTGTCACCCTATGGTTCACGAATAATGCAGACATGATCGAGACCCCTCTCCGATCAATAATCAATGGGACACGGAGATCCATACTGACTCCTACACATTCAACGATGACTTCTGTGATCGTGAGAACCTTTAATGCTAGTAACTAAATCACTTTGTCCCGCGATATATTACATGTCCGAGATTCGATCATCGGTATCTCCATACCTAGTTTGATCTCGTTACCGACATGTACTCTTTTCTTGTTCCCGTGATATAACATTCTAGTGATCACATCACTTGCTTGCAAGCTATTTCAATGTGATATCACCGAGAGGGCCTAGAGAATATCTATCCGTCATCTGGATTGACAAATTCCACTCTTGATCCATGAGCCTCAACATAACACCTTCGTAGTACTGAACCCATCTTTATAGTCACCACATACGGTGTGACGTTTGATGTTATCAAGATACTCTTCCGGTGTTAGCAATTAACATGATCCCATGGTCTAAGGATAAAGATTACTTCGTATGATGTTATAGCAATATAAACATAATGACTTGATCGTAATGCTATACTTCGGATGAATGTTCATCACATCATTCCACCAATGGTGTGACCTTGTTATTAACAACATCCAATGTCCATGATCAGGAAACCTTGATCATCTTGTTAATCAACAAGCTAGTCTATAAGAGAGGCATGACTAGGAACCCTTTTTGTTTATTAAACACACATGTATTGATGTTTCCGAATCAATACAATTCTAGCATGTAAAATAAACATTTATCATAAACATGGAATAAGATAATAACCACTTTATTATTGCCTCTCGGGCATATTCCCTTCACATAAATCGAGACAAGAGACAAAGATACAAATCTCTATTCAAACAATACACAATACTCCCATGAATTAGATGCACATAATCGCTACAAGGTTTCACCCCAACCTGCAAACCATGAGGACTAATCACTCATAACAATAAGATCAAGGATAGGAAACATTGTGCAAAATACTAGATTAATGAAATATTCTTACAATGGTCACCGAATCACAAGTAGATTTCAAGTACAAGCTAATGGATATGGCTATGGAGAGGATAAATTATGGTGGTGAATCTCCTTTGGTGGTGTTGTGATACAATCTAAGAGTGGTGGCCCTCTGTGTGGCGGCTAGGACCTCAAAATATATAGGTGCCTTCACGAAAGTTGTAGGGTTTGACTTGATGGAGCCGTTGCCATATGGTACGGGTAGACCTTGCTCATATCGATGGTCGTTAAACCCTCTAGAGGCTGGGTTTCGACCTAGGCTTGCTTGTCCATGTAGTCATCCTCATAATCTTCATTAATAGCTCCTGATTTCGCCTTAAAAGTGTGATTTCATGCACGACACAATTTAAAACAAAGGATTTTTCATATTTGCAATAATTATTCATTAGTAGCAAGGCTAGTTGGTCATTTGTTTGACTAAAAATGTGATTTAAACACAGAGAAAGATGGCTATTTTCACAGCCATCAACTTTCCCAAAGCTCAAACCTTGATCGTCCTCGAGCAAGAAAACAATAAAACCATAAAGAACTCAATGTTTAAACCGAAATAATGAGAAGATGAATCTGCTTACGATTGGTAGTCATATGTATCCAGCACTTCTTCCATTTGAAAATCTCATTAAAGTTAGAGAGGTGTCAAGAATACTATAAAAGCTTTGATAACTCGAAACAATCAAAGTAGAGTTTAGTATAAGTATAAACAACTAGAGGTGTAGCAATTATTCCAATTTCTCTAGTTAACTCTTAGCTTGCCAAGAAACACTTGAATATTTCACAATAGAAAATTTAAGTAAGAGAGATCATGTCCTAAGTAGCATAACAATGAAGTGTCTCATTGACGCCCACAACAATAAATCAAGACTATCAAAATACTACTATTCCAATCATTGTCTTTTAAGAAAATTCATAGAGTAGTAATAGGACCATGCCAAATATTGTTTTATGTGGATCTTTATTTTTCAAAGATAATTCTCAACAAGGATCATTGAGTGATTCTTTTAGCAATGGTTTGCACATCCTTTCAGGAGTACCAATACTTTTTCCCATTATGGTAACATGTGCTACCCATGTCGTCAACTCATGGCCGAAATCAGGGGTTGTACCATTGATTGTTCATAGGCCAGCGGAGTTATTGGCATCCAAAGGTGTGTATAAAAAATATTTAAACTTTAAGTAGTATAAAATTTTGATCCACAAGGTTTAGCTTTAGCATGAATCATAATTATCATTAGACTTAATTTCAATCAAACAACTCCTTTCAAGAGTGGCATCAAGTCTATCAAAATATCTATGGGGTTACATGTGACACCCCCGGGATTAGGGCTAGACAAATCCTAGACCTTTGTCTCATATAAGCCTAACCTAAATCTCGGAAGCATACAGAGAAAGAATCGGTAATATTACAGTGACCCTACGACTCAAAGGTTATTACAGCAAGCTCATAACTGGGCGAAGAACCAAATTATGACAAGCAGAGGCCACTCACCACAAACATCAAACAACACAAGGCAAAATTATGCTATTAAGTTTAGCAAACTTATCAAATGGCCTAAAAGGCCTAAAGCATAATGATGACGTCCCAATCCATAGATTCCAGGCTACCGACCGGAACCCCAAGCTACTTGTCACTATCGATGCCGTAACGAACTCTTCTTCTATGATAACACTTACCTGTTGCAAAATTATCAACAAAGAAAGGCTGAGTACAGGATGTACTCCACAAGACTTATGACTGGTGGGGTTATTTTGCACAAAGCTAACTTTCTTTGTAAAAGAGAGAGGAGAAGCTCGACTAAGTAGAACATTTGAAAGGGGATAATAAAGCGATATCACTAGCTTTGATCTTCTTTTGAGATCCACCAAATCTTTATCAGCTGAAACTACTAACTAGGATCATCCCCTCGATCCTTGAGGAAGCATCCTTAAGCATACTTTACTTACTTGCCAAGTTTTACGATTAGGTTATAGTTCTCTATGATCTTTGAATTCGTTCCCAAGTCATCCATAACTGTGGACATGGCTTTTCGAAAAGATTAATAACCCTGTAGGGGTGTACAACTTTACCCACACATACCAACCTCCTCTTAATGCCAGATATCGTTAGCCCTCTTCCTGGGAAGGCCGACAGAGAGCGATTAACCACGACCTTTACCTTCCTTTCGTCAAGACCATGAGTCATGCCCTAAGAATATGTCGCCATGACGGGTCAAGTCCCAAAGCCGGTCCCTAGATATGTGTGTGGGGAACAAGATTACGGAGGCCATGCCTTTCTTGCTCCCGACCATGCTTACCTACTTGTATGAATGCACCTCCTTCACCGCCTTCGAGAAGAACCAGAATGCATATATTGAATTGAACGCCTGAACTATGTGACTCATGGAATCTACTAGGCAAGTTAGTTTGTCAAGGGGGTTTCCCGGCCCCCGTGTGGTCGTACGCTCGTCTTCGTTCAAGAGGCAAGAACTCATATCCTAGTGGTGGCAAGTATGAGACTGCAAAAACCACAACCCACTGTGGCCTCCCATACGAGCCTTAGCATGTTTACATTTCTCTCTGATTATAAGTCTATTATGTATATCTCATTTTTCTGAACATTTTGATATATTATACATATTTTTCTGACTTAA
Organism: Avena insularis; assembly: GCA_023614405.1. Lineage (NCBI taxonomy): Eukaryota > Viridiplantae > Streptophyta > Magnoliopsida > Poales > Poaceae > Avena > Avena insularis. The sequence continues at coordinate 33,132,054 of CM042696.1, read as the reverse complement.
AATGAATTAGTTATGAATTTTCCCAATTTAAATCCATTTTTAAATCATTTTAAAACAATTAAACATTTTTGGAATATTATAAATTATTTTTCATATGGCCCCACATGTTAGGTTTTTATTAATTTCAGAAATTAATTTCCAAAATGAATAAATTCCTGACAGACTAGGCCCACCTGTCATATTAATATTTATAGAAAATAATTTCAGAATTGATTAAAAGAAAAGAAAAGGGAATAATGTATCAGCATGACGCATTGCTAACGTCAGCCAAGGAGGAACTCCCAGATCCTCGATCGATCCATCGATCGAGGGCTTGTGGGGTTGCAGGGTTGGTCTAGCTGGGAAGATCAGGCGACGTGGAGGCGAATGGTGGTGGCGCCGCTTGATTTTGGTCGCCGCCGACGAGCTCCTGTGGCGGCGGCAGATGGTGCTGCGCGAGGACGAACCAGGAAGCATGAGAGGAAGAGGAGGGTACCGGGGAACTCAGTGGCTCACCAGAAACGTGGCAGGCCCGACGGTGAGGTCCAGGGTGGCCAGAATCAGTGGCGTGCACGGCCGCCGGAGTTTGGGAGGGAGATGTCGATTGCGGCACCTAGGGCTTTCCTGGCTTGCGAGCTTAAACAAGGAGAACAAGGAGATGGTGGAAATTCTAACGATGGTCTCACCGAGGCTCGGCGAGGTCTGGAACGCTGGGTCGATAGAGCACCTTCGGCGTCTAGGGTTCCAACAAGAGGGGAATTCGAGGAAGAAGTTGATCTAGATTTTTGTCGAGCAGATCAAGAGGGTAGTTATAGACGTCTGAAGTGTCAGTAGCACGAATCCTGGCAAGGTAGGCATTGCAGCGTCGTTGGATGGCGACGGCGATGACAGCGAGGTGCTTGTCCTTCTGGCGCGAGGTGGAAGACGACAAAAAGATTGTCGAAGGGGTACTGGGTTGCGGATAGGCTATGTTGGGCCAAGCTGGGCCATGGCAAAGCAAAGCGTGATTTGGCTTGATCTGTGATTAGAGAGAGAGAGAGGAGGTGGGTTACGGGCCAGAGGGAGAGATCCTTTTCTTTTTCCAAATTCTACTTTTGTGTTTTCCTTTTGTATTTTCAATTTCTTTTCTGCTTTAAACAGTTTGAAAATACTAGGGTTTTGTAGAAGTGTTAAAATATTGTGGAACCCTATTAATCCATTTCGGTTCCACAGGTTTTGATAATTTTCAAAATTTAAAACCTTTGAATGGATTTTACAAGAAGGAAGGTAAAACTAGGGTTTAGGGTTTTACTTTCTTCTTCGGTCTCTTAATGCAAGATTTATCAAACCATGATATGCATGATATGCTCATGATGCAAAATCAAACCCTGAATACAATTAGTAGAACTAGGGGTATTACATTACGTATCTTCAAAGATAAACTTTTAAAACAATCACTCATCAAACAAGTCATAAATTGGTGACTTTTTCTTGTTGTACTTGTTTGGCAATATTATTTCAAACGCAAGACTCAATTAACTACAAGAACTAGATCAAAATCTTTCACAACTAATTACTCGTACAAATAAGAAGCTTTACTCTAACTATTTTGAATTAGCCCCACTAGCTTAGCATCTTAACAAATCAACTAACTAGGACAAACAACTCAAACTTCTAAAGTGGGAGACATAGGACATACATGTCATGAGTGACTTCATAATTCTATACCTTACGGGGATGTGTTCCTTCAAAACTCAAATCAAATCACTCTCATAATAATATTGAAGCAAAGATGCAATAGGAAAATCCACTTTCACAAAAAAAGATAAAATGAAAAATATTTTTGTATTTTGGAGGATGGGGATTAAAGAATATAAAAGCCTTACGATCAAGCAAGAAACTAAGAAAAGAAAAATAAACAAACGAAAAGCAAAAGAAAAAGAAAACAAAAAGTCCTTCCCGCTCTATCATGGCTCGCGGGTGCATCTAGAGCTAGTGGAGAGCACGTGGAGTTGTGTGTCTGACGGATCTCCTATGATCTAGTCTATTTTCATGTTTGTTGGTGTAACTTTAAGTCAGTATCTCTTGATCTACGATTTTCATCATTGGCGATGGCTGCTCTCGTACGCTGCTCCTTTATGACTTTAGCACGACGGTTTCCCGTCTATCTACTGCAACAAACTCTTCTACGTCAAGTTTTGCTCGGCTGCGGTGATGGAGGGGCGATGACGATGGCACGTCTTCGACTCGTGCTAGTGTATGTATTCATGCTAGGTGGTCCATCGAACTATTAGTAATTTTTATTACTTTTAACTTTTTATATTATTGTTGATGATAATTGATTAATCACTGGAATTTTCGCAAAATCCAAGATAAGATCTTGATTTTTTTGCGAGAAAAATTAATATATTAAGTTATAACATGGTTACAATCATTTGTTACAATATCGTTCAATACATCAGGGAAGCCTCTAATCCAAAATTGAGTGATATTTGACTTCCTCCCTAATTTTGCCATGGTGTGGGCTGCAACATTTTGAGTTCTATCGATTTTCTTGACTGTAATTTCCCTCTCACCAAAAGCTTCCTCTATAGTATGACTCAGATGAACTAAGGCAGACTGATCCTTACCTGCTATGATCATATTCACCGTCGTGGCGCAGTCCATTTCCAAATCGATATGTTCCGTCGACCAATTCAGAGCTAACTTCAGACCCTCATCACATGCTGCCATCTCAGACTCCAATGCAGAAACACAATACTATAGAGTTCTGCAGACCGTGAACATTACCTCTCCCTGATAATCTCTTAAGATCATCCTCGCTCCTGGTTAACTTCTGTTCTGAAGGAAAGGGACATCAACATTCAGCTTCAGTCTACCTCGCATTGGTCTTTGCCACCGTTCTTGAGTTTTTGACTTCTAATTCCTGTCCTCCCTCCTCTCAACTCTTCCAACATATGACACTACTTACTTCCTGAAAGGACAAGGATGTCGCCTAGAGGGGGGTGAATAGGCGGTTTAAAACTTTTACGAGAGTGGCTTAACAAAGGAGAAATTAAACTAGTGTTTACTTTGTCAAGCACAAAACCTAGAACAACTAGGGTTCACCTATGTGCACCAACAACTTATGCTAAGCAAGACAAGCAACTATGTGATAGCAAGATATAGACTTCAAGCACGAAGGCTATCACAAAGTAAGGTGCATAAGTAAGAGCTCGGGTATAGAGATAACCGAGGCACGCAGAGATGACGATGTTTTGCCGAGTTCCTCCGAACAATGGAGTACGTCTCGTTTGGAGAGGGGGTGGTTTCAAACCACCAATGCCACAAAAGTCCTCCCTTATTATCCTGTGAATCTCACCCCAACGGGATCAATCCACACTTCCACTATCGATGCACTTATCGGTGGCAATCCAGAACCTTTCACAAGGTTGGGGCACTTCTCCATAACTCAATTGGAGGCTCCCAACAAACAAGCTTGGAAAATCTCCACAACTTAATTGGAGGCCCCAAGAAATCCACAAATATGCAATACAACTAAACCGTCTAGGGTTCCAAGAACCCAAGAGTAAAAATCTTCTCACCTTTCACCCAATCGAATCCTCTTCGAGAACTCAAACCGATGCACCAAATGCAATGGCAAGAACACACGAAGTGCTCAAGTAATTCTCTCCCAAATTCCACCAAAGCTACAAAAGCTTATGGGGAATAAGGGGGAAAGAACAATGGAGGAAATCCACAAAAGACTCCAAGATCTCGATCCCAAGATGTTCCCCTCACTTAGCGGAGAGATTGATTGGTGGGGTTGTAGATCTAGATCTTCTCTTTCAAATCCCTCAAGAATATGCAAGAATCATAGGAGGGATTGAGGGGAAGAAAGCTCAAGAAGGTTCACAATGGAGGGGAAAACTTGCAAGAATGGTTAGGTAACAATTGGGGAAGAAGGGTCCCTTATATAGGTCCTCCAAAATCCAACCGTTACAGCTCTGGAGTGCATGGGCCGGACATTCCGGCCAGTTTCTGGGTGGTATCTGATTTGGTCATCTGAATGGCAACCACGCGACTAAAATATGAGATTTATGCGCGACACCAGTGTGTCCGGCGTATTAACCCCAGACATTCCGGCCAAGGCAAAACTGACAGAAACAACAATACGAAAACAACCATAACTTTTGCATCCAGACTTCGATTTTGATGATCTTGGTCTCGTTTTAAAGAGGACAAAGAGCTCTATAAGATCATGCAGGGAACCATCATAGTACAACAAGGGAGGATAGAACCAAATTACGAAATGGTTAACCTATTGATGAGTGCATATTTGCATCATGTTTTACATTATTATTTTGCATTGTAGATGTAGGTTTTTGGTATTTTATAGCGTTCGCACGCATATTTTATGTCTGTTTTCACCAGGATCAGAATAGATGATGGACCCAATGGATACAATTATTGAAGCAGTAGTACTATGGAGAAAAGGAGTGATTTCCCCTCAAAAAAAAGAAAAGGAGTGATACGTCCATTTTGCATCACTATTTATGTCATAATTCACTGTTATTCATTGATATATTTCATATTAAGAGATGATACTTATGTTATTTCATCTGTTTTTGCATGGTTGATGACTTTTGGAGCATGGACCGCTGTAGTCAGGATTCTGATGAAAAAGGTGTTGTTTGGAGGCAAAATTCGCGAAGATCAGAAAATCCGGGAAAATGTACAGAAAATCCTATTTTTCCAGAAGACAAAGGATGCCAAAAGAGGGAGTGGAGATGGGCCACAGGGGTCCCACACCACCCCCTGGCGCGAGCTGCCCTAGGCCGCGCCACCAGGTGGTGTGGCCACCCTGGCCCACCTCTAGCTCTCCCCTCTAGCGTATGTATTCCTCCTGAAACCCTAAGACTCGGGGAGCAACCACAGAAAGATTTCGCCGCCTCTGCGGGGCAAAAAATACCGAGAGAGAAAGATCTCTCCGGCAGACAGATTTCTGCCAGGGGAATTCCTTCCCAGAGAGGGGAGATCGTCGCCATCAACACCACCATCAAGCTAGACTTCGTTAGGATCATCATCATCACCACCATCATCACCATCATCACCCTCATCACCATCTCCATATTGCTGTAACAATTCGGTTGAATCTTGCATTAGTTAATAGGGGAAACTTTCCCGGTGTTGATTACTCTTTGTAGTTGATGCTATTGAGTGAACCATTGAATTATTGTTTATGTCCAGATTGTTATACATCATTATTCCATCTCTGATCATGATCCATATGATGTCTTGTGAGTAGTTCGTTTTGTTCTTGAGGACATGGGAGAAGTCATGTTGTTAGTATTGGAGTTGTGTTGAGAAAGATTCAATAGTTTGATATTTAAGTTGTGGTGTACTTCTTCTAGTGGTGTCATGTGAACGTCGACTACATGACACTTCACCTATATGGGCCCAGGGGAATGCATTGTGTATTTGGCTACTAATCATAGGGGTTGCCGGAGTGACAGAAACCTAAACCCCCGTTAGGAAACCATTGCACAAGGGACGTAAGGGTCTTAGAGTTTAAAGCTATGGTTAGGTTTCTACCTTAATTACTTTCTTGTACTTACGGATGTTTGCAAGGGGTATAATCTCAAGTATGTATTAGTCCTAGGAAGGTCGGTACATTAGCACAGGTTCACCCACACAACACTTAGCAAGCTAAAGAAGATTAATCAACTATATGAAGCGAAAGCACTTGCCAGTCTTCCCATGTGTCCTCAAGAACGTTTGGTCATCTTAAGTAATACAATCGGCTTGTCCTTTGCTGCATAAAGGATTGGTCCACTTGCTGCATTTATTCCTATTGTCTTTTATTTACTCGTACTTTGTTTACTTGCTTTATCAAAAACCCCTAAAAATCCGTTTGCTAAGTATTTGCAGAGAATTCCTAATCCATACCACTAGCCAAATACGCTCCTCGTTGGGTTCGACACTCTTACTTATCGAAAATACTGCGATACACCCCCTATACTTGTGGGTCATCAAGATTATTTTCTAGCGCCGTTGCCGGGGAGTGAAGCGCTTTTAGAGAGTGGAACTGGTAAAGGAAACTTCTACTGTGAGTATTGTTTACTTCTGTTAGTTGCTTTATTTTCGTTATGGATAATTCGCTGAGTTTCTTATTTGGTAATGCTACTACCACTGCTAAGGTAGTAGATGAACCACCACCTGCTGAGAATGATGCTTTTAAAATACCTACAAGAATTATTGATCGTGTTATGGATAACTACTATGTTGGGGATGGAACTATCCATCTCGGTGATCATTTACTCTTTATACACGAATTATGTGGGTTGTTCAAGTGTGCAGGTATTACTACAGATGAAATTAAGAAGAAGTTATTCTCATTATCACTGAAAGAAAGAGTTGAGGAATGGTATAAGCTGCTGAAGAATGGTCAAGCTCTGGAATGGGAGGAAATAGTGCCTCTCTTTTATTCAAAGTTTTATCCTCCTAGTAAGATTCATAAAGATCGGAATCAAATATACAACTTTTGGCCTCTTGATGGAGAGAGTACGGCTCAAGCTTGGGGAGATTGAAGTTACTAATGCTCAAATGTCCATTCATGAGCTCCCCAACAATATTATTATCAATAACTTTTATGCAAGGCTTCCTCTACATGATAAGGATTTATTGGATGCTTCTTGTGCTGGATCATTCACTCGCATTTAAGAAGAACCTAAATGGAATCTTCTGGACCGTATTCAAGACAATGCTGAAGCTTGGGTGAATGACAAAGGTAGAAAGTCAGGTATAAATTATGATTATGAATGCATTGAATCTTTTATGGGAACTGATGACTTTCAAAATATTAAAAATGCGTATGGTCTAGACTCTCAAGCTATTGCTACTTATTTTAAGGCTTTTGCTTCCTACATTGAAGTGCCTAAAAAGAAGTGGAATAAGTATCATGAACCTTATAAAGATATTGCTAAGAGTGTTCCTGCAAGAAATACTGAAGTTTATACTGCTAATCATGTTTTACCTGAACCTTATATTGAGAAAATGCATTTCCCAGTTAAGATAAAGGAACATTCTATGCTAGCTAGTATGGTTAATGAAAGTACAAGTAGAGTTGTTGAACCTGATAAAAAAATGGTTGATGAACCTATAATAGAAAATGTGAAAGACTTTGTTGCTAAATATAAAGAAGAGGGACACACTATCCTTTGTAAGGATACCTCTAATATTGTTTGAGAGCTAGTATTCCTGTGTTTTCTGTTAGAATAAGTGATCATTGTTATTATGGTCCTTATGATAGTTATATTGTTAAGTTTATGCATGATAATGAAAGTTACTATGAGAGAGGGAAAAGTGTTCTTATGCATCTCAATAATATCAAGTTTCCTCGTTTTATGCTGAAAGTTTTTATGTTGCACTTCTTTTGCCTTCCTATGCTAGTGGTTTCGGGTTTCAACAACTTGTTTGTTTACAAAATTACCTTGCATAGGAAGTGGGTTAGACTTAAATGTGTGAATTTTTGCTTCTTAATGCTCTCTTTCACTTCAATTCATATTCCTATGTGAGCATCATCAAAATTATCATGCCCATCTTAATGGCTATAAAGAAAGAGCTTTTTGGGAGACAACCCAATTTGTTTTTGCTTTCAGTTTGTTTTTGTTTCTTTGAGTCTCGGAAGTTATTACCTCGGTAATAACCTCTCCTTATCCTTTTTTGTTTGGTTTTTGTGTCAAGATCAACCTCTAATGAGAGAGAAGTAATATTTGGGGAAGTTGCTGTCCCGAAACAGATTTTTGTGTTTCACCGTAAATATTCGTGAGAGATCTATGTATGTCAGATTGAGCTGTAATTTTTTGTGCTTCTGCCCCAGGTTCTTATTTAACTTTCGTTAGTTTTGCACTTTTTGATTTGAGCAACAGAAGATTTTCGAAAAAATTGATCTTTATGTGCTGGTCTGTTTTGACAGATTTTGCCACTGTTGCATTTGCTTCTTTATTCGATTTCCTTTTTGAGTTCTTTTTGGGTCTTTGGAAGGAGTTGCTACAGTAGCTTATGTTTTGATGGTTTTCATTTTAAGTCGAAATCAAAAGGTTTTATCACTTCACTTATACTAATGTTGCTAATGAGAATTGTGTGAAAGAAATTTCCAGGTAGTGGAGATAATGGTGTAATAAGGAAGTGAAAGGTTTTATGACTCAAGTAATACGTGTATGAAGATCAATATATTGATGTTATTCAAGTGGTGACTCCGGAAGAATCTACTAGATACCAAATTTAGAGACCTGCAGAATCCGTTTTCAAATAGGTAACAGTTATGGTAAGAAAAGTTTCGCAAAAATACTATCCAACTATATTTATGCAGTTGGAAAAAGGGATGAAAACGGAGCCAGGGTGGCTCACACCCCCCTGTGGCGCAGGCCCACCCCTGGCCGCACCACCAGGTGGTGTGGCCACTCCGGACTCCGTCTCCGACCCGTTTTCTCTCAGTACCTTCCTTTTGTTGTGAAACTTCATAATATATAACCCCCCGGATCTCCCGAGGTTCATATATCGTGTTTTCATCGTGTTTTTGTTTCGATCTATTTCTGCCAGGAACTATCTTTGAAAGCTTAGAAGAACAATGGTGTCCGCCAAGGATAAAGGGAAGGAGCCTATGGAGGAAGACCTCCAAGACCCCGGGCAGGAGAAGGAGATCAAGAGTGAAGATGAAGAAGAGGCAAAGCACACCGGCACTAACATTGCAAGCATTGGAGTGGTGGCAAACCCCGCCCGGACTATTTCAATTGGAGGGAAGCCTTCTCATCACCGTTCAGATCCCTGGTCACTTCCTCCACGCACCAAGAACCCTTTCCATACTCTTGTCCATGAGCATCAATACCAGAATATGCCCAAGGGTAAATTACCCTCCAATTGGGATTTGCCTCGTTCTAGCCATGCAGGAAAAGAAGACTTCAAGGAGGTAGAGTGGGGAAAGAATCGCAAGAGCTGGGATTCTCAACCTGACATGATCATGAGCCGCATTGAGCAAAATTCGCAGCTTATTCGTAATATCACCTTCGAGATTGAGGACTTGGGGAAACTGATCAAGGAGCTCATCAAGAGGATACCACCACCACCAAAGGAGTAATTCATCATCAGGTTTGGCATCCCCTTGGTTTGTTCCAAGCTTGGGGGACTGTCGCGGTATCACATCACTATCTTCTATCTTTTTTACCTTATTAGTAGAGTCATATCATGAATAGAGAAGTTATCATGTAGGATGGTTTGCATTATGGAAGTGTCCCCTCTCTCGTTAGATATGTATCCCTTGGTGTGAGTTGCCGTTATGGAATATTAATGATAAGTTCTATCATTTACTCTTTTGCACAGCTTATTTTAGTCTTCAATTCGTGGTTATATGATTGATCTTGTTGTTAGTATTGGTATCACTTTGGGATCATTGAGTTAATTTAGTTGGTTTTGGCAAACCTGGCTTGGTCAATAGTAACACTATTTTTAAGAGTTGAATGAAAAGATAAAAGTACTCTAAAGAAATATAATTTCACCATCTTTCTTTCTTGATTTGCTCATAAGTTTAGTATTCTCTAGTTAAGATCTTTTGTGCTTCCAAAGAAGATTGCATGTTTGCCTTTATCACTTGTATGTTTGTTTGTTTCCTTCAACTCTTATACTTGCTACCCAGCCTTGCTAGCCAAAAACATATACTGAGAGGGAATTCTTCTCGTGCATCCACTTCCTTTAAACCAAACCCATGCCATTTGTGTCCACCATACCTACCTATTAGAATTATTGCTATTCCAAGTAAATTCTGGTTTTATCTACCTCCCAAATTAAACTTGTTATGTGAAAATTAGTGATTAAAGCTCTCACAAACTTGATGGCACACTTTACTTTCTTGCACTTAATAAACTTGAACCATTGTGCCCATCTATGTTGCGTATATGCTTGCGCTTTGTAAGTTGTGAATTAGCAGAACCATGTTGTCATGGGGAACGCTTTCAACATTGCACGGGTACTTTGTACCTAGTTGATATCATGTTTTTTGTCTATGGATGTCGTCGGTGTGAAATGAAAGGGGAGCTTGTAAGTCCATGGAGTTATGCATGTGTGTTAGAGAAACACCTGGGCCGCTGGTCTAATCCATGCTGACATGGTGGAAACCTGCAGCGTAACCATAACGAGCATCTATGAAGCATTCTTCTTATAAAAAAAGAGAAAGAGATTGAGAAAAAGAGAAAAAAAAGAAAAGAGGAAAGAGAGAAAAAAGCACCATATTACCATGGTAAATAAGAAGATTGCTGAGATGCTTGTTGTCTGCTTGCCTTGTCATTTTAATATGGGGATTATTCCGTATCATCGGGCAAGGGGTACCCCGTTGGCGGTTCTCTATGATACACATATGCTTACAATGACAAGAACTTACCGGTGACTAAACTTGAGTAGCATGAGGAGCAGCCCTCGTATTCAAGGGACATGAGATTTCTAACTTATACTTCGTCAAGCATATACACCATAGTTTGTTCACTTTAACCTTAATCACTTCAAGATGCTTAGGATAGGGGCAATGAGAGCTGAAAATAATTAAGTACCATAATTTTTGGAAGCTCTTTATGAAACTTGAATCTCTACTTCCTTCTATGAAGGCCTTTCTTCCACTATATATATTGAGTCTCCACCTTCTACCTTTATGCACTTACTTTGAGAGCATAGTAGCCATTCTTAGTTCTATGTGCATTGTCCCAAGACTTGTTGATTGATGTATACCTTGATATTGCTTGTTTTAAACTATTTGTATCTAGTCACTCTTATGAACTTTGAAGGTGTCCTATGCATTTATATTTGCTACTCTATGAGGGACAAGCTGAATACTACTATACTATGTTTTCTTTATGTGAAACAAACAAACGTCTTGCAAAGCATTGTTATTCATGAATCTTTTGTTTGTGCCTTTTCATGTTGCAACATAGTTTATTTGTCTTATTGCTAGAACTTGGTGTTTCATTGTTATGATTGAAGTACTATGATCCCATCTTTGAATGTTTTACAAATACTTTGATCAAAGTTTATGATGGTGCATGTCACCTCAAAAATTATTCTTTCTTTTTATCACTTACCTACTCAAGGACGAGCAGGAGTTAAGCTTGGGAATGTTGATACATTGCAAATGTATCTACTCCCTCCGTCCCAAAATAAGTGACTTGAGTTTGTCTAGATTCGCATGTACCTATATACTAAAACGTGTCTAGATACATCTGAATCTAGACAAACCCACGTCAATTATTTTGGGACGGAGGGAGTATATTTTTTGATGTTCCATGCTTGGTTTTATCTACTTTCTTATGTTTTGTCCACACTTTGGAGTACTTTTCATATGATTTCTTGGACTAACCTATTAACAAGAGCCAGAGTGCCACCCTGTTTTGCTGTTTTTGGTTCCAGGAAAGTCAGAAAATGAATATTCTCGGAATTGGATGGGACAAAAGCCAAAAATCCTATTTCACCAGAAGACTCCCGGAGCCAGAATATGAGACGGAGTGGGGCTGGGGCCCAGCCACACCACCTGGCCGCGCGGGCTAGGCCTGGCCGTGCCAGGGGGTGGTCTGGCTGCCCCAGACACCCCCTCGGTCTCCCTCTTCGCCTATAAGATGCCTTCTGACCTAAAAACTCAGGGGGGTCGATGTTTTTCCAGAAGGAGTTCCGCTCCGCCACCACCACCAGATTCCACGAAAACAGCACTAGAGACTCCGTTCTAGCACCCTGCAGGGATGGGGAATTGGAGGAGATCATCGCCATCATCATCACCATCGCTTCTCCATCGATCATCCATGTTTCCCCCATCTATGAGTGAGTAATCCCCCGCTATAGGCTATGGGGATGGTAGGGATTGGATGAGATTGTTCATGTAATGGCATCAGATTGTTATGGCATGGTGTCTAGTATCTTCTATTAGGTCTTTATGACTTTGTTGTGACTTGTTATGCTTAATGCTTGTCACTAGGGACCGAGTGCCATGATTTCAGATCTGAACATGTTATTGATTCATTATGATAGTATTGTTTATGGTCTTACCTGCAAGTTGTATACACACGTTGTTGTCCGGAACCAAAGGCCCCGAAGTGACAGAAATCGGGATAACCGGAGGGAATGGCTTTGATGTGAGGATCACATGTGTTCATAGAGTGTTAATGCTTTGCTCCGGTGCTCTATTAAAAGGAGCACCTTAATTGCTAGTAGTTCCCTTGAGGCCCCGCTGCAAACGGGCTAGCAGGACAAAAGATGTTGTGCAAGTTCTCATTGCGAGCACGTATGACTATATATGGAACACATGACTAGGATTATCTAGTACTTGGATGCTTTATCTTATTTATCTGCAATTGCCCTATGTTCTGATTGCCATGTGAATTGTCTTGTTCATGCAACGTCCGTCCATCCATCCCTATGCCTACCGCACTCGGATCCTACTATTTACTGCTATTGTTACCGTTGTCTTTACCTTTACTACTACTGTTACTTCACTACTCCTACTACAAAACTGTTGCTACTGATAAACGGTTGTGAGCAAGATTGTTTCCAGGTGTAGCTGAATTCACAACTCAGTTGTTAAGGCTTATAAATATGCTTTGGCTCCCCTTGTGTCGAATCAATAAATTGGGTTTCACTTCCCTCGAAAATATTGCGATACACCCTCTATACTTGTGGGTCAGCAGGCTACAATTGAGAATACTGATATAACAATTATGTTAGCCAATAAAAATCTTAGAATTCCAATGGGAGTAGTTGACAATGCAACTGTCACAATTGGCAACAAAAAAAATCCTATCGATTTTGTAGTTGTTGATATGCCAGCTGACACTTTTTTCCCTATTATATTTGGAAGAACCTTTTTGGGTGATATAGGTGCCTATGTTAACTTCAAGAAGGAGATTGTGACTCTTAAGCTTGGGGGAACGGAAAATAAATTCCATTTTTCCAAATTTAAAGACAAGCCTCCACAAGCACAAAAAGATGAGGAAGAGAGAACTATTGAGGAAATGGCAGCTCTTTTCTTTGGTAATGGAGAAGAAGAAATAAATGAAGATCCAAATATGAAGAAATAGTTATGGAGGAGAAGTCCTTAGAAGAACTAGAAGATGAATTTGATTCGCTTCCTATTTTGGGACCTCCAACTGATGAGGCTTTTGAAGAGCCAGAAAAAAGAGGGGACAAGGAACTACCACCCCCGGAGTTAAAGACTCTACCAGATAATCTCAAATACAGGTTTTTAGATGATACCAATAAATTTCCTATTATTATTAGTGCTAAACTTTCAGGAGAAGAAGAAGAAGAAGAACTCATGAGGATACTTAAGGAGCATCGCCAAGCCTTTGGGTACTCAATGGATGACTTGAAGGGCATTAGTCCCATGATAGTTGCCAATCGGATATTCATGGAAGAAGGTGCTAAACCAGTTGCGGAATTTAATAGAAGATTGAAGCCTAAAATGAAAGAAGTGGTAAGAAAAGAAATTGTACGCCTACTGGACGTAGGTATAATTTATCCTGATAAAGAGAGTTATTGGGTAAGCCATGTTCATTGTGTTCCTAAGAAGGGCAGTTTTACTATTGTTCCTAATGAAAACAATGAACTAATACCCACTAGAACTGTTGTTGGGCACAGGATGTGCATAGATTTTAGGAAATTTAATAAAGAAACTAGGAAAGATTACTATCCGTTAGTGTTCATAGATCAAACTTTATAAAGGTTAGCAAACCATACTCATTTTTGTTACTTGGACGGATATTCTGGTTTCTCTCAAATAGATGTTCATCCGGATGACCAACTTAAAACAACTTTCATAAGTCCTTATGGTTTACATGCTTACTGATGTATGCCGTTTGGTCTATGTAATGCCCCAGCTACTTTTCAACGATGTATGACTGCTATTTTTGCTAATTTCATAGAACTTATAATGGAAGTATTTATGGATGACTTTTTTGTCTATGGAACTTCATTTACAAGTTGCTTAGATAATCTCAAGAAAGTTTTGCAGCGTTGTGAAGAAACTAATCTTGTTCTAAATTGGGAGAAGTGCCACTTTATGGTCAAAGAAGGTATAGTCCTTGGACACAAAGTATCAGGTAAGGGAATTGAAGTGGATAGAGCTAAGGTTGAAGCAATAGAGAGAATGCCACCACCTAGGGATATTAAAGGTATAAGAAATTTTCTTGGTCATGTGGGTTTTTACAGAAGGTTCATTAGAAATTTTCCAAGGATATCTAAACCTTTGACTAACCTCCTACAAAAGGGAATGAGATTCAATTTTGATGATAAGTGTCTTGAAGCTTTTGATAAACTTAAAAATGCTTTAACTCGTGCTCCCACCATAAAACCACCTATCTGGGATACAACCTTTGACTTAATATGTGAAGATAGCAATGATGTTGTAGGAGTAACTCTTGGACAACATTGGTCGAAGATTTAATATTATACATCATGCTAGTAGAACTCTCAATGGTGCCCAAAAGAATTACCTTAAGGAAGAAAAGGAACTATTTGCTATATTTTTCTCTTGTGATAAATTTCGTTCTTATATAGTTGATGCAAAGGTGAGAGTTCATACGGATCGTGATGGCTTAAAAGAACTCCTTGAGAGGAAAGAACATAAGCCAAGACTGATCTGTTGGATTCTTTCACTTCAAGATTTTGAGTTGCAGATTATGTAGAGGCAAGAAATAAAGATGTTAGATGCAATGTCCATGATTGCTCAGGAGGACACCGCTCTTATTGAGAGGAACTTTAGTCCTGGTGATTTTCGTTTACGAGAATTATTTGATGAACCAAAGTCAGTTCCTCCAAGAGATAAGGAGTCCTTGCTGTGGGAGGAACTTTTTATCCCCGATTAAGCAAGTGGTAAGAGCAAAGTAAGTGTTCTTACCCAAGTAAGTGATTTATTTTTACAATTTTTACTCTTGAAATTCCTATTTTCGAATTCCTTGTGTTTTTCTGAAGTTTTAGAGGGGTTTTACCAACTATACGGGCGGAGCTATACGACCGGAGCGGGAGCTCCCACCGTATAGTTGGTCGTTAAACTCTCTATATCATTTTTGTGAAATTATTTTCGATATCTGAGCCTATACGGTCGCAACTATACGATCGAAGCAAAAATTCTGGCTGTATAGTTGGTCGTTAAACTCTCAGATGGTTTTGCTTTTTGGTGTCGATATCTATATGGTTGCAACTATACGACCAGAGCAAAAATTCCGGCAGTATAGTTGGTCGTTAAACTCCCAGGCACTTTTGATTTTCGGTGTTTGAAACTATACGGTCGCAACTATACGACCGGAGCAAAAATTCTAGCTGTATAGTTGGTCGTTAAACTCTCAGACACTTTTCGTTCAATCTTTCTTTTTAATCTAAAAAAATGTTATTGTCGGTTCCGAGTCATGATTTAATCGACCTAGACTCGAGATATTTGGAAATATCTGTTCGGAACCAACTATACGGCCGGTGTCGCGCCCGTATAGTTGGTCGTTACGCGATAGGTTATTTCCAAATCCGTGATTTCTTTTTCTATTCCATTTGGATTCTTTTCTTAGACGACAATTTGGTTTTTCTCGCGAGTTTTACCGACCTCTGACCCCTCTTATATACTGCCATTGTCTATCTCTCTAAACGCAATCTACAGAAACCAATCTACCTCTTATTTCGCGAGAGGGCTCTCAACCAAGGGATAGAAGTCAAGAAGAAGGGCTCCCATAGAGATCGGGAGCAACCACGACCAAGGCAAGGAGATTGAGACCATCCCTATAGAGTTCCTTGACACCGACCATGGATGTCAGAAGAGGGACTTGAAGGCCTTGAAGCTGAAAATTGAGGAATTGGACAAGGAGAAGCCAGGGACACCCAAACACCTTCGATTGTTGCGACTTTTTCTTGCTAAACTTGATGAAGATATTAAGAAGACAACCGAAGCGGGTTTTGCCATGAGTGTCAAGGCGCTACAAACACTCAAAGATAACAATGCGTTCATTAAGGAATAAGTGAAAGTGCTAGAGAGGAATAATCTTTTCTACAAGTTGCGTGTTAAGGAATTATAAGCCATCAATCAATCCCTTCGCCTCAGGCTGGCCTGTGAGGAGAAGATACCACGTGCCATGGTGCCCTAGTGATCTAGAATAATCACGGTATCAAATAATCACAAGGGATTATTTGATCCCGCCTAGCTTGATTCCAAGCTTGGGGAGATCTTTAATACCTTGTAATCTATCTTATAAGTTTTATTATTCTTGCATTAGTTCAAACTAGAAATAAAGTTTGCATCATTAGATTTCCCTTCACGAATAGTCGATCCCTTTTATGAAATTCTGAGTTTATTATTATATATGGAGCAATATTGAGTTTGTGTTTGCTTTATGGATATGTGAATGGCTTGAGTATGGTTTTACTTGCACTTGATGATAGCAATAGGAGCCTTCCACACCATTGGTATTAATGGAACACATAAAGATTATTTGGTCAATATGCTGTAATATTACGGTTTGATTCAAAAACAAAAATTATATAAGTCGTGGTAGAATCTCAAGTCATAAGAATGCTTCATATACAGTTGGAATTTGATAATTGAGATCGTTGAACTTTGAATTCCTACATGAAGTGGAATATATGGCTAGCTCCTTTGCACAACACTTAAAACAAAAGTGTGAGCATATATGCAAAAGAAAAGAAAAAGAAAAGAAGAAAAAGAGCGAATGTGCAAAGAGCAAATAGGCATATACCACTGTATTGTAGTATGACAAAGAGACACTTTTGAGATTTTGAATCCCAAGTGAATATGTTGATCCTAAAACACTTGGGACTACCTCGTTAACTCATTCGGTTGAACCGAATTCTTTTACATTATGTTGAGATTCATTTTTTATGAACTATTGATAACTAAGGTGTGGAAGCCTTCCAATACTATTCAGATGGTTCGAGTAAGGTACTATTCATGAACTTATTCCCCTGTATCGTACATGATAAACACATGCTGCAATTACCTCATTTATTTTATCGACTCAGCTTCATGAATATGAGGATCACATCCATTAAGCTAAAATCTTGCTCGGGACGAGCAAGAGTCTAAGCTTGGGGAAGTTGACGAGTGCATATTTGCATCATGTTTTACATTATTATTTTGCATTGTAGATGTAGGATTTTGGTATTTTACGGCGTTCGCGCGCATATTTTATGCCTGTTTTCACCAGGATCAGGACAGATGATGGACCCAATGGATGCAATTATTGAAGCAGTTGTACTGTGGAGAAAAGGAGTCAAAAAACAACGTAAATCGCTTATTTGGGAAATATTAATAATATCAGAAGAAAACCAGAAGCGAACAAAGTAGGCAGAGAGCATCACGACCAACTATACGGCGGGAGAATTTTCTCCGCCCGTATAGCTGGCGCCGCCTCCGCCTCGTTAAATAGTTTCACCCCGTGTAATTGGTTCGAGGAGACGACATACAGAACACCCAGAAATCACAGAAATCTCACCTCCGGAAGACATCTGGAGGGGGAACTCATCCGCCGGGGATCCAACTTCACCCTGCACAGATCCGGGAGGCTAAGGCATCGATCTTCATCATTCACTGTTGCATCACCACCATCTTCATCCATCCCATCTAGAACTTGTCTAGATCTTGTTGTAATTCCTATACTCGTTGTGGATTTATACAAGTACTATTCATCTATGATTGTTTCCATTACCATTACCATGATGTTGATTGCCTCCATGTCTGACTATATCATTAGTTCTTGGGGAGATGGAGAAACCCTAGTATGAGATTGAAATAAGATAAAGTCTATTATGATATTCATTGTTGTGACCATGTGTTAGATTCTCTACATCTTGATGTCGAGAGAAGTCGACCTCTCAATATTTGCCGCTCGTGGGGACTTGATGGAGGGAACTACTTGTTGGTAGACGGAGGCGTGGTAGCACTTACACTGACTATAAAGTTGTTATCAATCCTTATGTATCAACTTGGGAAATCGAGGAAACTCACGGAACACTATCCATGCCATGGGATACGTCCTACGGGATTACGTCCCTTAATAGCGCAGTAATTTGATTGATGTCGATTGCTAACTGTTGTTGTTATGAGGATGATGTGAGCAGTGGTTGTTGCCTATTCGTCTACATTTGGAGTTCCTCCCACACATACACAATTGAGAAAGTTCATGATGATAATCTTTATCTTAGATCTTTACAATACTAGTGGTGTATCCGCTACTCCCCGAGAACACTTTTTCCCTACTGTAGTTCCAATCTTTCTTTACATACGCGATACTTACTTTCTGTATTAAGTTACTTTGCTTTACTTTATTATTGCTCTTATACCCAAAACCCCAAAACACCTTTTTACACATTACTCACATTTTATCTTGTTACTTAGAACTCTATCTAGCATTTCTATCACAATATTTATCTCAAGAATTATTAGACTTCAAACTCCTGCTCCCTGTGGGATCGATATCTTTATTTCGAAACTAGCTACAAACGATCTGTGCACTTGCAGTCATCACCTATCTATAAAATACAAACCGGTAAAACCTCCAATATCGAAAACGCAATAGAGAATGCATATGAAATCCGTTTTTGATGAACTTGAGCTTGTCATGAAGATTAACACAAGCTCAAAATCCCCTCATGGATAAGAACCAAATAAGAACCAAGTATGAAAAGGTTTGAGCTCTCTCTGAAGTATATGATCAAGTTACCACTCGAGAGCCCCTCTTGATAGTATGACTATATATCCTATAAACCGGTCTCTTCAACTAACACCACGAGACCGGTAAGAAGGAAACCCTATCAATAACATACCTTTGCCTTGCGCATACTCCACTTGAGCTTGATGATGACGGTCGTCTGCACGTCAAGATGGAACACCTTTCTTGATTGTGCTAGCTTGGTGAAGACTTGCAAATTGCTCCCCATACTCCACTATGGTAGAGCTTCTCTTTTGGGCATATCATCTTCCCATATCCATGATCACCATAAGATGGAAAGCTTCAAGCAAATGATCTCTTCGAGATGGCTCATCTTGAACTTGCACATCATGTCTTCTTTGTTCATTATGTTGATGTCTTGAAGGTATATAAGAGATATCACTCCAACTTTAGTCTTCAAGACACACTTGCTATAGGCTCAACTCTCACTTGACCAATCTCCGGATCACTCATCGAAACCTTGGTCAACACTTAATCTTCTTCACTTTCTTCTTCTCCCAACCTTGAAGCAAACATATGGTTCAAGCATTGCCTATGGACAAATCCTACAGGTAAAACTCAATGCAAACATAAGTCCATAAAGATTGTCATTAATTACCAAAACCACACATGGGGCATACATGCACTTCCAATCTCCCTCATTTTGGTAATTGATGACAATCCCTTTGAGAGGGTTTATATAAGGAATTAACCAAACAAAACGATGTGCTAACATCAATACAACACAAGTATGTGATGTTAGTACAACCACAATATAGATAAAACTCCCCACAATCTATGCATGTGTGGATGAACTTGAATTTCATTGCATATATTGCCAACCATTACCGGTGGTGGAGTTTTCTCTATATATTCATGATGCCATACAACACACTAAGATGCAAAGCACACAAGGCAAGTGTTTAAGTACAACACTCAAAACACACAACCAAATTCCCTAAAACCCTCTAAAACTTCTCCCCCATTGGCATCGATTGCCGAAATGGGTGAAAAACTTTAGAAGGCCAATTTAGTGACAGTTCCTCCATATGGTGTGCATTTCTCATAATATGAGTAGGATCAAATGCACGTATCCAATGACGAATACCAGGAGGAAATCAAACTAAACAAAGGATCCAAATATTGCAGAGAAATAAAATGGTGAATAAGCATCAACGAATGAAGCAAGCAATCAAAAGATCCAAAGAATCACTTCACAAAAGGAAGATACCAAAAAAAAGGTGTATATTATGATATGATCGACATGAGGGTGATTTAAATAATATGAGAAGACTCCCCAAGGTTTGTGCACAAATTATAATTTTCATTTCAATACAATATGCATAACATGGCATCCTCGTTCCCTCTATATCATTTAAACCACTAGCACAAGAAAGAGAGACGATATTATGATGAGAGCAAATGAGTGTTTGGATGAAAATAGGAAGCTCGCCAAGGTTTATGCACAACAAAGTGCACAATTATGGAATCCTAACTCCAATCAAATAAAACACCAAACAAGAATAAGAAGGCAAATGTGTGTTCTTAGGTAAATTAGGAAAGCTCCCTAAGGTTTATGCACCAAATATAATAATTGCTTTGAATGAAAAGTGCATAAACATGGTATCTTTGCTCCCCCAAACTTACATAACAACACAAAGGCATGAGAGATCAACTTTCTTAATACCAACAAGTGCCAAACGAGCAAATGAAGAGGTCAAGCACTCAAAGTAAAACTTTTGGAGCCACCAAAGAAAAAAAAAGGAGCACAAGGTGGACTCCAAAGCAAAAGGATATCGACTAGAGATTTAGCCATAATCACGTGTATAAGTTTCTAGGTAGACAACAATCACCAAGATATACATCCACAAATAAACATGTACACACAAAATGCATACTCAAGAATGAACAAGATATCCAAATGAAAGTCATAGATAATGCCAATAAGATTTTTGCTAAAAAGCATGGCCAAAGGCTCAAATTTATCTTATTGAACATCAATGACCTTCAAACACCAAAGAATACATTACAACTATCACAGGGGAACAAGAGCTAGTTGGAATGCATTGGGAAAGGCAACAAGTATCATAAAGAACAAATAAAACTTGCAAATTCATCCATATTGCACATGAGAGAAATTGAGGAAATGATTGGCAATAGAATTGCTAGATTGGCATATGGAGATTGGTGAATCATAGACATGATTTTTATATACTCCCCAAATATGCATTCATCTCAACTTACTCATACCATAATAAGGATGATACAATAAAATCTTGCAAGAACCGCAATAAAAGCAACAGAAGGAAATCATGCAATGATGCAAACATAAAGGTTGGATGCTAGAAAAGTATGCATGAGAGGGATACGTGTTACCGAGATACCATTGGTAGGATGATGGCTCAAAATATATTCGAGCTCGTTGGGGAACCCTAAGAGGAAGGTATGATGAGCACATCAGCAAGTTTTCCCTCAGTTATGAAACCAAGGTTATCGAACCAGTAGGAGCAAGGAAACACCCACAAGGTGTTGTTTCCAACTTGGAATCCTGCAAAACACGACCTCAGAACTTTGTCCCCAACTTACACTAAGGTTGTCAATCTCACCGGTTTTGCTGAAAACAAAGGATTAAACATATTGTATGGAAGATAGTAATTGCTTGCAGAAAGTAAACATAAAACAATAAATAGTAGATTGTAGATTGATAGTAAAAGAAAGGACCAGGGTCCATAGTTCACTAGTGGTGATTCTCCTTAAGATAGATGACATCTTGGGTGAAAAAATTACAGTGGGGCAATTGACATACAACGAGAAAGCATACATGCATATACTAATCATCTTGACTCCTATGATATTTGATTGGGCATTATGATACGTCCATTTTGCATCACTATTCTATATCATAATTTACTGTTATTCATTGATATATTTCATATTAAGAGATGATACTTATGTTATTTCATCTATTTTTGCATGGTTGATGACTTTTGGAGCATGGACCGCTGCAGTCAGGATTCTGATGGAAAAGGTGATGTTTGGAGGAAAAATTCGCGAAGATCAGAAAATCCGGGAAAATACATGGAAAATCCTATTTTTCCAGAAGACGAAGAAAGCCAGAAGGGGAAGTAGAGATGGGCCACAAGGGGCCCACACCACTGCGCAGCCACCTAGTAGTGCCACCAGGTGGTGTGGCCGCCTGTCCACTCCTCTCCTGGCGATATTATCCTCCAAACCCTAAGACTCGGGAGTGACCATGGAAAGATTCCGCGCCTCTGGGAAGGAAAACACCGAGAGAAAGATCTCTCCGTGATGATTCTGCCGGGGGAATTCCTTCCCGGAGAGGGGAAATCATCGCCATCAACACCACCATCAAGATGGACTTCATCGGGATCATCATCATCATCACCACCAGCATCTCCACCAGCATCATCATCACCACCTCCATACTGCTGTAACAATTGGGTTGAATCTTGCATAGTTCTTAGGGGAAACTTTCCCGGTGTTGATTACTCCTTGTAGTTGATGCTATTGAGTGAACCATTGAATTATCGTTTATGTTCAGATTGTTACATATCATTATTTCATCTCTGATCATGATTTATATGATGTCTTGTGAGTAGTTCGTTTTGTTCTTGAGGACATGGGAGAAGTCATGTTGCTAGTAGTGGAATTGTGTTGAGAGATTCAATAGTTTGATATTTAAGTTGTGGTGTACTTCTTCTAGTGGTGTCATGTGAACGTCGACTACATGACACTTCACCTATATGGGCCTAGGGGAATGTATTGTGTATTTGGCTACTAATCGTAGGGGTTGCAGGAGTGACAGAAACCTGAACCCCCGTTAGGAAACCATTGCACAAGGGACGTCAGGGTCTTAGAGTCTAAAGTTGTGGTTAGGTTTCTACCATAATTACTTTCTTGTACTTGCGGATGCTTGCAAGGGGTATAATCACAAGTATGTATTAGTCCTAGGAAGGTCGGTGCATTAGCACAGGTTCACCCATACAACACTTAGCAAACTAAAGAAGATTAATTAACTATATGAAGCGAAAGCACATGACAATATTCCCATGTGTCCTCGAGAACGTTTGGTTATCTTAAGTAATTCAACCAGCTTGTCCTTTGCTAAAGAAAGGATTGGGCCACTTGCTGCATTTATTCTTATTGTCTTTTATTTACTCATACTTTATTTACCTGCATTATCAAAAAACCCTAAAAATCCGTTTGCGAAGTATTTACAGAGAATTCCTACTCCTAGCCACTCGCCAGCACCTTCTGCTCCTCGTTGGGTTCGACACTCTTACTTATCAAAAATACTGCGATACACCCCCCATATACTTGTGGGTCATCAAGACTATTTTCTAGCGCCGTTGCCGGGGAGTGAAGCGCTATTGGAGAGTGGAACTGGTAAAGGAAACTTCTATTGTGAGTATTGTTTACTTCTGTTAGTTGCTTTATTTCAATATGGATAATTCGCTGAGTTTCTTATTTCGTAATGCTACTACCACTTCTAAGGTAGTAGATGAACCACCACCTGCTGAGAATGATACTTTTAAAATACCTACAAGAATTATTGATCGTGTTATGGATAACTACTATGTTGGAGATGGAACTGTCCATCCCGGTGATCATTTGCTCTTTATACACGAATTATGCTGGTTGTTCAAGTGTGCAGGTATTATAACAGATCAAGTCAAGAAGAAGTTATTCTCATTATCGCTGAAAGGAAGAGCCGAAGAATGGTATAAGCTGCTGATGAATGGTCAAGCTCTTGAATGGGAGGAAATAGTACCTCTCATTTATTCAATGTTTTATCCTCCTAGTGAGATTCATAAAGATCAGAATCAAATATACAACTTTTTTCCTCTTGATGGAGAGAGTACAGCTTAAACTTGGGGGAGATTGAAGTTACTAATGCTCAAATGTCCCATTCATGAGCTCCCCAACAATATTATTATCAATAACTTTTATGCAAGGATTTCTCTTCATGATAAGGATTTATTGGATGCTTCTTGTGCTGGATCATTCACACGCATGGAAGAAGAAGCTAAATGGGATCTTCTAGACCGTATTCAAGACAATGCTGAAGCATGGGAGAATGACAAAGGAAGAAAGTCAGGTATAAATTATGATTATGAATGCATTGAATCTTTTATGGGAACTGATGACTTTCAAAATATTAAAAATGCTTATGGTTTAGACTCTCAAGATATTGCAACTTATTTTAAGGCTTTTACTTCCTATATTGAAGTTCCTAAAAAGAAGTGGAATAAGTATCATGAACCATATAAATATGTTGCTAAGTGTGTTCCTGCAAGAAATACTGAAGTTTATACTGCTAATCATGCTTTACGTGAACCTTACATTGAGAAAATACCTTCCCCAGTTAAGATAAAGGAACGTTCTATAATAGCTAGTATGGTTAATGAAAGTACAAGTAAAGATGTTGAACCTGATGAACAAAATGATGAACCTATAATAGCAAATGTGAAAGACTTTGTCACTAAATATGTGGAAGATGGACACACTATCCCCTGTAAGGATATCCCTAATATTGTTTCACAAAGTAGTGTTATGAGAGTTAGTGTCCGTGTGATTTCTGTTAGGATAAGTGATCATCGCTACAATGGTTCTTGTGATAGTTATATCATTAAGTTTATGCATGATACTGAAAGTTATTATGAAAGAGGGAAAACTGTTCTTATGTATCTCAATAATATCAAGTTTCCTTGTTTTATGCTTAAAGTCTTTATGTTGCACTTGTTTTGCCTTCCTATGCTTGCAACTTCTGGTTTTCAACAACTTGTTTGTTTACAAAATTCCCTTGCATAGGAAGTAGGTTACACTTAAACATGTGTATTTTTGCTCCTTAATGCTCTCTTTCACTTCAATTCATATTCTTATGTGAGCATCATTGAAATTATCATGCCCATCTTAATGGCTATAAAGAAAGAGCATTTTGGGAGACAACCCAATTTAGTTGTGCTTTCAGTTGTTTTTGTTTATTTGAGTCTTCGAAGTTATTACTTTGATAATAACCTCTCCTTATCCTTTTTGTTTGGTTTTTGTGTCAAGATCAACCTCTAATGAGAGAGAAGTAAGATTTGGGGAAGTTGCTGTCCCGAAATAGATTTTTGGGTTTCACCGTAAAAATTCGAGAGAGAGATCTCCGTATGTCGGATTGAGCTGTAATTTTTTGTACCTCTGCCCCAGGTTGTTATTTAACTTTCGTTAGTTTTGCACTTTTTGATTTGAGCAACATAAGATTTTCCAAAAAAATGATCTTTACCTGCTGGTCTGTTTTGACAGATTTTGCCACTCTTGCATTTGCTTCTTAAGTCGATTTCCTTTTTGAATTATTTTTGGATTTTCGGAAGGAGTTGCTACAGTAGCTTATGTTTTGACAGATTTCAGTTGAAATTGCACTTAAAAGGTTTATTATCTCGCTTACACCAATGATTGCTAATGAGAATTGTGTGAAGTTTTATGTGAAAGGAATTTCCAGGTAGGTGGAGAAAATTGTGTAATAAGAAAGTGAAAGGTTTCATGACTCGAGCAATATGAGTATGAAGATGAAGATATTGATGTTATTCAAGTTGTAACTCCGGAAATTTTTATCAAAGACCAAATTCAGAGACCCGCAGAGTCCGTTTTCGAATAGGTAACAGTTCTGGTAAAAAAAGTTCCGCGAAAATTCTATCCAGTTATATTTTTGCAGTTTTTATCCAACAAGAAAAGCTACGAAGCAAAAGAGGGATGGAAACGGAGCCAGGGTGGCTCAGACCACCCCCTGGCGCGGGCCCCCTGGCCGCGCCAGCAGGTGGTGTAGCCACCTTGGCCTCCGTCTCCGACCCGTTTTCTCCTAGTACCTTCCTTTTGTTGTAAAACTTCGTAATATATAATCCCCCGGATCCCCCGAGGTTCGTATATCATGTTCTCGTCGTGT
This sequence comes from Avena insularis, assembly GCA_023614405.1. Taxonomy (NCBI): domain Eukaryota; kingdom Viridiplantae; phylum Streptophyta; class Magnoliopsida; order Poales; family Poaceae; genus Avena; species Avena insularis. The sequence goes on along the minus strand of CM042696.1, from coordinate 33,106,434 downwards.
TTTCGTTTCAATCTGTTTCTGACAGGTAGAGTTCCAGATTTGGAGCCACAATGTCTTCCTCGGGATCAGCCAAGGAAGATTCCTCAGCGGATATCATCAACCCATACATGAGAGAGTTGAAGATTCATCCCAAGGATTTGTTGCTTGAAGATGGGGAGGTACGGATAAAAGAGGTTCAAGGCCCTAAAGGTTAAGGAAGTCTAGAGGACAGGATGGAAGCACTGGAGCAAGAAGTCTTTAGCTATAAGAAGATGGCGGAACGTGAAGTGGATATCATCCATAAGATTTGCTCCGAACTCATCGCCGAGCACCAAAAGGAGACTGCTGAGCTCAAGGATGAAGTTCTCTCACTCCACCAAACAACCAACCAACTGCAAGCACAACTCTACGACGCTCAAAATCAAAACTGTGAGTACGAGGTTAGGTTTAAACGCATAACTGCTGCTGCAAGTTTCAGGATGTTGGAGACCACGATGTCCTTTGTTGATGGGGAGCCCTTACCTTGGAAGTCGGACAATGACGAGAGAATACCACCACCACCAAAGGAGTAATTCATCATCAGGTTTTGGCATCCCCTTGGTTTGTCCCAAGCTTGGGGGAGTGCCGTGGTATCACATCACTATCTTCTATCTTTTTACCTTTTTAAGTAGAGTCATATCATGAATAGAGAAGTTATCATATAGGATGGTTTGCATTATGGAAGTGTCCCCCCTCTCGTTAGATATCTATGTATCCCTTGGTGTGATTTGCTATTATGGAATATTAATGAGAAGTTCTATCATTTACTCTCTTGCAAATCTTATATTAGTTTTCAATTCATGGTTATATGATTGATCTTGTCGTTAGTATTGGTATCACTTTGGGATCATTGAGTTAATTTAGTTGGTTTTGGCAAACCTGGCTCGGTCAGTGGCAACACTATTTTGAGAATTGAATGAAAAAGATAAAAGTACTCTTGAAGAATTATAATTTCATCATCTTTCTTTCTTGATTTGCTCATAAGTTTAGTATTCTCTAGTTAAGATCTTTTGTGCTTCCAAGGAAGATTGCATGTTTGTTTTTATCGCTTGTATGTTTGTTTGTTTCCTTCAACTCTTATGCTTGCTACCCAGCCTTGCAAGCCAAAAACCTGTACTGAGAGGGAATGCTTCTTGTGCATCCAATCCTTAAACCAAAACCTATGCCATTTGTGTCCACCATACCTACCTACTAGCACTGTTGCTATTCCAAGTAAATTCTTGTTTTTATCTACCTTCCAAATTAAGCTTGTTATGAGAAAATTAGTGATTAAAGCTCTCACGAACTTGATGGCACACTTTACTTTCTCGCATTTAATAAACTTGAACCATTGTGTCCATCTTTGTTGCGTATATGCTTGCGCTTTATAATTTGAAGTTAGCAAAACCATGTATCATGGGGAATGCTTTCAACATTGCACTTATATTAAGTTGATATCATGATTCTTTTGCTTATGGATCCTGGTGGTATGAAATAAAAGGGGAAATTGTAAGATCATGGAGTTTATATGTGTGTTAGAGAAACGCCTAGGCCGCTAGCCTAAGCCATGCCTAATCATGGTGGAAACTTGCAGCATAACCATAATGAGCACTATGAAGCATCCTCAATAAAAACTTATGCAAATAGCAAATAAAAGGATCGTTGAGATGCTCATTGTCTGCTTTCCTTGTCATTATGATTATGGGATAGCTCCTGTATCATATGCAAGGGGTACCCCATTGGCGGTTCTCTAAGATACATATGTATTTACAATGACAAGAGCTTGCTTGTGACTGAAGTTGAGTAGCATTAGGTTCAGTACTCGTAAGTAAGGGGCATGAGATTTCAACTTATAACATGTCAAGCATATCCTCTTAGTTGTGTCACTTTAACCTTAATCACCTAAAGATGCCTATGATAGGGGCAATGAGAGTTGAAAGCTAATAAGTATCATAATTTTTTGGAAGCTCTTTATGAAACTTGAAATCCCTGCTTCCCTCTGCGAAGGGCCTTTCTTTTACTTTTTAGTGGGTCAGTAAACCTACTCCCTTCTATCTCAGCAAGTATTTTGAGTTGTTGTGTTTCATTCATTCATATGATGATTTATTCAATCATGTCTCTTATGTTCCTTGTTTTGCACATTGCTCTTATCTTAGTGTCTACTACTTTGAAAGCTATCATTGAAAACCAGTTATTTGTGAACTCCTACAAATTGTCAACTATTCTTCGACCAAGAGCTACGTTTGCCATTACCAACTATGATTTACTTTATGCGTCTTTATTGTGTTTCCTTTACTTATTGCAAGTTAAGTTATATAATAGTGAGTTGTCTTCTATTATGATTTATGTATTGATGAATGTGATGCTTCTTGTCCGTATTCTTTTATCGACTCTTCACTCCATAAACCCGAGGTCATGTTTATTGAGCTTAGTTTTCGCTTGGGGACAAGCGAAGTCTAAGCTTGGGGGAGTTGATACGTCCATTTTGCATCACTATTATATATCATAATTTTACTATTATTCATTGATATATTTCATATTAAGAGATGATACTTATGTTATTTCATCTGTTTGCATGGTTGATGACTTTTGGAGCATGGACCGCTGCAGTCAGGATTCTGATGGAAAAGGTGCTGTTTGGAGGCAAAATTCGTGAAGATCAGAAAATCCGGGAAAATACATGGAAAATCCTATTTTTCCAGAAGACGAAGAAAGCCACAAGGGGAAGTGGAGATGGGCCACAGGGGGGCCACACCAGCCCCTGACGCGGGCGACCCCAGGCCGCGCCACCTGGTGGTGTGGCCGCCCTGGTTCACTCCAGCCTCTCGCCTCTGGTGTATATTATCCTTCCGAAACCCTAGACTCGGGGAGCGACCACAAAAAGATTCCGCCGCCTCTGCGGGGCGGAAAACACCGAGAGAGAAAGATCTCTCCGGCAGACAGAATTCTGCCAGGGAAATTCCTTCCCGGAGAGGGGAAATCATCGCCATCAACACCCCCATCAAGCTGGACTTCATCGGGATCATCATCATCATCACCACCATCATCTCCACCAGCACCATCATCACCACCTCCATACCGTTGTAACAATTGGGTTAAATCTTGCATAGTTCTTAGGGGAAACTTTCCCGGTGTTGATTACTCCTTGTAGTTGATGCCATTGAGTGAATCATTGAATTATCGTTTATGTTCAGATTGTTACATATCATTATTTCATCTCTGATCATGATCCATATGATGTCTCTTGAGTAGTTTGTTTTGTTCTTGAGGACATGGGAGAAGTCATGTTGCTAGTAGTGGAATTGTGTTGAGAAAGATTCAATAGTTTGATATTTAAGTTGTGGTGTACTTCTTCTAGTGGTGTCATGTGAACATCGACTACATGACACTTCACCTATATGGACCGAGGGGAATGCATTATGTATTTGGCTACTAATCGTAGGGGTTGCCGGAGTGACAGAAACCTGAACCCCCATTAGGAAACCATTGCACACGGGACGTCGGGGTCTTAGAGTTTAAAGCTGTTGTTAGGTTTCTACCTTAATTACTTTCTTGTACTTGCGGATGCTTGCAGGAGGTATAATCACAAGTATGTATTAGTCCTAGGAAGGTCGGTACATTAGCACAAGTTTACCCACACAACACTTAGCAAACTAAAGAAGATTAATCAACTATATGAAGCGAAAGCACTTGAAAATATCCCCATGTGTCCTCGAGAACGTTTGGTTATCTTAAGTAATTCAACCGTCTTGTCCTTTGCTAAAGAAAGGATTGGGCCACTTGCTGCATTTATTCTTATTGTCTTTTATTTACTCGTACTTTATTTACCTGCATTATCAAAAAACCCTAAAAATCCATTTGCTAAGTATTTACAGAGAATTCCTGCTCCTAGCCACTCGCCAGCACCTTCTGCACCTCGTTGGGTTCGACACTCTTACTTATCGAAAATACTGCGATACACCCCCTATACTTGTGGGTCATCATATTACAACATTATACATAGACTGTAATCCAACTGCATCTATGACTAATAATCCAGCTTCAGGTTATCATCCGAACCCCCTCCAGTATTAAGTTGCAAGCAACAGATAATTGCATTAAGCAAAGTGTGTAAACTAAACAATATGATTGTTCTATGAACAAAGGATTGTTGTTTTCTCCCTAGTAGCAACAGCACATCTAGTACCTTAGAGATTCCTATCACTTCCCCAGATTACTAGAGGCATAAAACCACTACCGAGCATAAATACTCCCTCTTGGAGTTGCTAGCATCTACTCGGCCAAGATAGCTACTAACAACGGAAAGCATGCAAGATCACAAATAACATAGACATGATAGAATCAATAATCAATCTGAAATAGCATCTCAATATCCATCGGATCCCTGCAAACACAACATGTATGATTACAAATAGATGATCTTGATCATGAACAGAGCTCACAAGATCTAAACATGATAGCACAAAGGAGAAGAACCAGCCATCTAGCTACTACATGGACCCGTAGTCTAGAGATGAACTACTCACGCATCACATCGGAGGCTTGCATGGTGATGAAGAAGGCCTCCAGGGTGAATTCTCCCCTCCGGGAGGGTGCCGGGAAGAGCTTCAGATCCCTCCCGATCTAGGGATGGAGATGACGACGGCTACAGACTCTTTCGTGGAATTTTGATCGGGTACGTAGGGTTTCTATATCGGAGGCAATATATAGGCGAAAGGAGAGGTCGAGGGGGTGCCTGGGGCGGCCACACCACCCCCTGGTGTGGGCCAGGTCTGGCCGCGCGGCCAGGTGGTGTGGCCGGGCCCCAGCCCCTCTTCGTCTCGTATTCTGGCTCCTGGTGTCCCTCGGTGAAAAACTGACTTTGGCTTTTGTCCCGTCCAATTCCGAGAATATTCATTTTCTGACTTTTCTGGAACCAAAAACAGCAGAAAACAGGCAGCTGCACTATGGCTCTTGTTAATAGGTTAGTCCAAGAAATCATATGAAAAGTACTCCAAAGTGTGGACAAAACATAAGAAAGTAGATAAAACCAAGCATGGAACATCAAAAATTATGGATACGTTAGCAACGTATCAGTAGTTCAGGGATGAACTACTCACGCATCACACCAGAGGCAGGATGGTGATGAAGAAGGCCTCCAGGGTGATCTCTCCCCTTCGACAGGGTACTGAGAAGAGCTTCAGATCCCTCCCGATCTAGGGATGGAGATGGCGGCGGCTACGGACTCTTTCGTGGAATTTTGATCGGGTCCTTAGGGTTTCTATATCAGAGGCTTCTTATAGGCGAAAGGGGAGGCCGAGGGGGTGCCCGAGTCGGCTGCACCACCCCCAAGCGTGGTCCAGGCCTGGTCGTGCGGCCAGGTGGTGTGTCCGCCCCCTGGCCCCTCTTTGTCTCGTCTTCTGGCTCTGTGTTCCCCTCGGTAAAATATTGACTTTGGCTTTTGTCCCGTCCAATTCCGAGAATATTCATTTTCTGGCTTTTCTGGAACCAAAAACAGCAGAAAACAGACAACTGGCACTGTGGCATCTTGTTAATAGGTTAGTTCCATAAAATGTGTAAAAAATACTCCAAAGTGTGGACAAAACATAAGAAAGTAGATATAAAACAAGCATGGAACATCAAAATTTATAGATAAGTTTGTAACGTATCAACATCCCCAAGCTTAACTCCCGCTCGTCCTCGAGTAGGTAAGTGATAAAAAGAAAGAATAATTTTTGAGGTGACATGCACCATCATAATCTTGATCAAGGTATTTGTAGAACATTGATAGCTGGGATCATAGTACTTTAACATAGCATGAAAGATATAGTTCTAACAATAAGACATAGCAACTATATTGTAGCATGAAAAGGTACAAACAAAAGATTCATGAATAACACTGCTTTGCAAGACATTTGTTTGTTTCACATATAGAAAGCATAATGAGAATGGTATTCAGCTTGTCCCTCATAGTGTAGCAAACATAAATGCATAGGACACCTTCAAAGTTCATAAGGGTGACTAGATACAAATAGTTTAAGAACAAGCAATATCAAAGTTATGCATCAATCAACAAGTCTTGGGACAATGCACATTAAACTAAGAATGGCCACTATGCTCTCTTAATAGGTGCATAAATATAGAAGATGGAGACTCAACATAAAAGTAAAAAAAAGGCCTTCATAGAAGGAAGCAGGGATTCAAGTCTCATAAAGATCTTCCCAAAATTATGGTACTTATTAGCTTTCATCTCTCATTGCCCCTATCATAAGCATCTTGAAGTGATTAAGGTTAAAGTGAACAAACTATGGAGTATATGCTTGACAAAGTATAAGTTGGCGATCTCATGTCCCTTGAATACGAGGGCCTCTCCTCATGCTACTTAGGTTTAGTTACCATTAAGTTCTTGTCATAGTAAGTACATGTGTATCATAGAGAACCGCCAACAGGGTACCCATTGCACATGATACAGGATCTATCCCATAATCAAAATGACAAGGCAAGCCGAAAATGAACATCTCAGCAATCTTCTTATTTACCATGGGAAATGGTGCTTTTTTATCTCTTTCCTCTTTTCTCATCTCTTTTTTTCCTTTTCTCAATCTCTATCTCTTTTTTTATAAGAAGAATGCTTCATAGATTGATCACTATGGTGATGCTGCAAGTTTCCACCATGATTAGGCATGGCTTAGGCTAGTGGCTCAGGCGTTTCTCTAACACACATACATAACTCCATGGACTTACAAGCTCCCCTTTCATTTCACACCGACGACATCCATAAACAAAAGAGCATGATATCAACTGGGTACAATGTACAAGTGCAATGTTGAAAGTGTTCCCCATGACAGCATGGTTCTGCTAATTCCCAACGTATAAGTGCAAGCATATACAATATAGATGACACAATTGTTCAAGTTTTATTAGGGGCAAGAAAAGTAAAGTGTGCCATCAAGTTCGTGAGAGCTTTAATCACTAATTTTCACATAACAAGTTTAATTCGGAAGGTAGATAAAAACATGAATATACTTGGAATAGCAAATGCTAATAGGTAGGTATGGTGGACTCTTTAGAATAACTTGGTTTTATTTGGAATTGGATGCATGAGTGGAACTCATACTTGGTATGGAGGCTAGCAAAAGACTGGGAGCGACCAACTAAGAGAGCAATAATGGCCATAATCATGCAAAGCGACAAAACATTATTAATTAAAGCATAAGGTGATATTACAAGTCGAAAAATAAAGGATCATAGAGGCTATGGTGACTTGGGATAGTCTTAACATGGTGTGAGCATGCGCCAAGTCAACCCAAATAAAGCATCAAAGGAGAATACCACAATATTATGCTTTAATATGCTAAAACAACACATGATTCTTTCAAGGCACATTAAGCAATCTCAATTGTTTTTAACATGTCATGCTACAACAATAATCACTAAGCATAAATCCAAAACAATATCAAGCATGACATAATAAAGTCTATGTCATAGTCAAAAACAAGCTCCTTTAATACCACTTAAGCATAAACTTTCCTACTCTTTTCCAATCCAAATCAACTTTATTTGAAAAATAATGCATGAATGAGGGGGTCCAACCAATTTATTCAAGCAAACTAAGCAAACAAAAACTAAAAACTAAAACAAAGATTCTCCAAGAACAACACAAGTGTGCATGAAATAATAAAAATGAAGTGTTTGGAAGAAACCTGAATTTTTTATTGATGAAGAAGGGGATGCCTTGGGCATCCCCAAGCTTTGGCGCTTGTACTTCTTGAATATTTCTTGGGGTGACACGGGTGGCATCCCCAATCTTGAGCTTTGGTCCATTCTTCATCTCATTACATCATTCTTCCCTTACACCTGAAATTTTTCCTTCATACAAAACTTCACACAATCTTCATTAGCAACGTTAGTGTACTCAAGATAATAAGTCTTTTGGTTCAGTTCCAACACAAGTAAAACTTCCATTAAAACACAAGCTACTGTAGCACTTCTTTAAAAAGTTCAAATGATCAAAGAGAACTCAAAGAGAAAGAGATTAAGAGGCAAGTGCAAATAATGGCAGAAATCTGTCAAAACAGACTAGCAGGTAAAAACCATTTTTTCGAAGACCTTCTGTTGCTCACATCAAAAAGTGTTGAACTAACGAAGTTGGATAACAACCTGGGGCAGAAGCACAGAAAATTACATCTCAAACGGACGTACAGAGATTTTTCACAAATTTTTACAGCGAAGCACAAAAATCTGTTTCGGGACAGCAACTTTCCCAAATCTTACTTCTCTCTCATTAGAGGTTACTCTTGGCACAAAAACCACACAAAAATGATAAGGAGAGGTTATTGTTGAAGCAATAACTTCCAAGACTCAACTAAAACTTTTGGGTTATCTCCCAATAAGTACTTTTCTTTGACGCCTTTAAGTTAGACATAAGAAGCAAGAAAAGAATCAAGTATTCTCAATGAAGAAGCATTAAGAGCAAATTTCTTGCCCTTACATCTCTTACTTTTATTATTATCCTTGGGGAACATATGATTGTTCGGTGGAGAAGCAAAGTGCATGATGCCCTTTTCCACATCTATTATTGCTCTAAGGAGTTTAAGTAGGGATCTTCCAAGTGTAATTTGTCCTTTTTCCTACATATTCAATAACAAGATAATCAGTATACACCACTTTCCCTAAAATATTTGTAAACACTCCTTCAGCTATTCCAATGGGTAATATTGTGGTATTATTAGCAAGAGATATTTCTTCTCCCCCTTTAGAAAGTCCTCAAAGATTCAAAGATTCATAGATATCTTTAGGCATAAGACAGAATCCAGACATGATATCACAGTGCGCATGAAAAGTTTCATTATTTATAACAACTTTTACTGTAGGAAGCCATTTTGAGAGTTCAGAATTTATTGGAACATAAGCATGATGCTCTCTAAGCTTGTTATAGCATTCTTTTAAATTAGCAGTGTGGGTCTCAAGAGTATTCAATCTAGCAAATATGTTTATAAAGGAAGAATCGGATTTGCTAGGCAAGTTATATGTTAAGACCAACTTCTTTATGTCTTTGAAAGCTTCATCCTCATTGCATTGGAGGAAATCTCCTCCCACTACAGCATCCAAAGCATATCTATAGCAAAGAGCGGTTCGAAAGTAAAAACTGCTAAGAAACAAGCTTTGGGTCATTTTAGGTTCAGTTTTTTCATGTAAATTAGAGATTCTAGACCAAGCTTCTTTGAAACTCTCTTCAATTCCTTGTTTGAAAGTAAAAATCATTTCCTCATGTGACATAATGATTGGAGCAATGCTAGACATAATGGCAACTCAGGGTAGGAACTAATAATAATTGTTTTGTGTTTTTAATATAGAAAGCAAACTAGTACAACTATTTTTTTGTGTTTTTAATAAAGAAACAAGCAAACAAAGCAGAAATAAACTAAGCAAAACAAATAAAACAAAGTAAAGAGATTGGTTATGAGGGACTCCCTTGTGAAGATGTCCTTCACTCCCCGACAACGGCGCTAGATAAATAGCTTTGATGGCGCGTGATGGCTCAAAATATATCGAGCTCGTTGGGGAACCCCAAGAGGAAGGTATGATGAGCACATCAGCAAGTTTTCCCTCAGTTATGAAACCAAGGTTATCGAACCAGTAGGAGCAAGGAAACACCTCCAAGGTGTTGTTTCCAACTTGAAATCCTACACAACACAACCACAAAACTTTGTCCCCAACTTATAGTGAGGTTGTCAATCTCACCGGTTTTGCTGAAAACAAAGGATTAAACGTATTGTGTGGAACATAGTAATAGCTTGCAAAAAGTAAACAAAAAACAGTAAATAGTAGATTGTAGATTGATAGTAAAAGAAATGACCGGGGTCCATAGTTCACTAGTGGTGATTCTCCTTAAGATAGATGACATGTTGGGTGAACAAATTACAGCGGGGCAATTGACAAACATCGAGAAAGCATACATGCATATACTAATCATCTTGACTCCTATGAGATTTTATTGGGCATTACAACATTATACATAGACTGTAATCCAACTGCATCTATGACTAATAATCCACCTTCAGGTTATCATCTGAACCCTCTCCAGTATTAAGTTGCAAGCAACAGATAATTGCATTAGGCATTGTGTGTAAAGTAAACAATACGATTGTTCTATGAACAAAGGATTGTTGTTTTCTCCCTAGTAGCAACATCACATCTAGTACCTTAGAGATTTCTGTCACTTCCCTAGATTACTAGAGGCATGAACCCACTATCGAGCATAAATACTCCCTCTTGGAGTTGCTAGCATCTACTCGGCCAAGATAGCTACTAACAACGGAGAGCATGCAAGATCACAAATAACAAAGACATGATAGAATCAATAATCAATCTGAAATAGCATCTCAATATCCATCGGATCCCCGCAAACACAACATGCATGATTACAAATAGATGATCTTGATCATGAATGGAGATCACAAGATCTAAACATGGTAGCACAAAGGAGAAGAACCAACCATCTAGCTACTACATGGACCCGTAGTCTAGGGATGAACTACTCACACATCACACCGGAGGCCGGCATGGTGATGAAGAAGGCCTCCAGGGTGATCTCTCCCCTCCGACGGTGTGCCAAGAAGAGATTCAGATCCCTCCCGATTTAGGGATGGAGATGACGACGGCTACAGACTCTTTCGTGGAATTTTGATCGGGTACTTAGGGTTTCTGTATCGGAGGCAATATATAGGCGAAAGTAGAGGCCGAGGGGGTGCCCTAGGTAGCCACACCACCCCCTGGCGCGGGTCAAGCCTGGTCGCGCGGCCAGGGTGTGTGGACGGCCTCTGGCCCCTTTCCGTCTCGTCTTCTGGCTCCGTGTCCCCCTCGATGAAATATTGAATTTGGCTTTTGTCCCGTCCAATTCTGAGAATATTCATTTTCTGGCTTTCTTGGAACCAAAAACAGCAGAAAACAGGCAGCTGGCACTATGGCATCTTGTTAATAGGTTAGTGCAAGAAAGTGTATAAAAGTACTCCAAAGTATGGACAAAACATAAGAAAGTAGATATAAAACAAGCATGGAACATCAAAAATTGTAGATACGTTAGCAACGTATCAACATCCCCAAGCTTAACTCCTGCTCGTCCTCGAGTAGGTAAGTGATAAAAATAAAGAATATTTTTTAGGTGACATGCACCATCATATACTTGATCAAAGTATTTGTAAAACATTGATAGCTGGGATCATAGTACTTTAACATAGCATGAAAGATATAGTTCTAACAATAATACATAGCAACTATGCTGTAACATGAAAAGGCACAAACAAAAGATTCATGAATAACAATAATTTGCAAGACGTTTGTTTGTTTCACATAAAGAAAGCATAATGAGATATTGTGTGACAACACTGGCGCCATAGCACTCGCTAAGGAACCAAGATATCATCCAAAGACCAAGCATATCAACCGCAAGTTTCATATAATCCGAGATTATATAGCAGATGGAGATCTGAAGATTAGCAAAGTACATACAGATCTGAATGTCGCAGATCCATTGACTAAACCTCTTCCACGTGTAAAACATGATCAAGACCTCGATTGCCATGGGTGTGAGATTGTTGCCAGATGTAAACTAGATTATTGACTCTAGTGCAAGTGGGAGACTGTTGGAATTATGCCCTAGAGGCAATAATAAAGATGTTATTATTATAATTCTTGTTCATGATAAAGTTTATATTCCATGCTAGAATTGTATTAAGCGGAAACATTAATACTTGTGTGGTTTGTGAATAACACCGTGTCCCTAGTACGCCTCTATGGACTAGCTCATTGATCATTGATGGTTAAGGTTTCCTAACCATAGACATGAGTTGTCAATTGATAATGAGATCATATCATTGAGAGAATGATATGATGGACAGACCCAAACTAAGCGAAGCAATTAGATCGTGTCATTGTGTTCATCTTTGCGAAGCTTTTCCTATGTCAAATATTGTATTCCTTAGACCATGAGATAATGCAACTCCCTGGTATCGGAAGAAAGCTTTGAGTTCATCAAACGTCATCCTATGAGAGGGTGATCATAAAGGTGTCTCTCAGGTGATCGGAAAGTATCTGTTGGGTTGTATGTATCGAGATGGGATTTGTCCCTCCCAAGTCGGAGAGATATACTTCGGGCCCACTCGGTAATCGATATCAACACCGCTTGCAAGCATGTGGTTAAGGAGTTAATCACAAAGTGATATCGGATTACGGAACGAGTAAAGTACTTGCTGTGAACGAGATTGAACTAGGTATGACGATACCGACGATCGAATCTCGGGCAAGTAAAATATCGCGAGACGAAGGGAATATATATATGGGATTGATTGAATCCTGGCATCGTGGTTCATCCGATATGATCATCGATGAATGTGTGCGAGTCAATATGGGTGCCTAGACCCCGCTGTTGATTATTGATAGAAGATCATGTCTGCATATTCTCGAACCGCAGGTCACACACTTAACGTGTCTCGACGCTAGGATAGATTGGATAATTGGTTTATGAATTTTTGTTCGAGTCTCGGATGGGATCCGGACATCACGAGGTTCCGGAGTGGTCCGGAGAATAAGATTCATATAAAAGGCAGTTTTGGAGTTGAATTGTTCCGGATTAATCGGTATTGTACTGAAGCTTCTAGAACCTTCTGGAAGGGGGCCAACGTGGTCCCACCTTCCGGGAGGGGGCATGGGCCTATGAGGGAGTGTCCTGGCCGCATTGGGCCAGGGGCACAAGGCCCCATAGGGCCCAGCCGATCCTAGATAAGTTTAAATCGTTTAAACTAGAGATAAGATAGGGTTTCTAGAAGGGAGAGTTTAAATCGTTTAAACTAGAGATAGGCTTGGAGGATGGGCAAGGGCTGGCCGCACCCCCCTATATAGAGGGCTGGTGCGCCCCCTCCCCCCCAACCTACACCTTCCTCCAAACCCTAGTTGCCCTCCTCTCTCCCTCCCGACTGTTTGTAGGCGAAGCCCTGCTGCAGAAATTCTCCACCATATACACCACGCCGTCGTGTTGTAGATCCAATCTATCTCTCCACCATACTTGCTGGTCCGAGGAAGGAGGATATGTCGAGGTGCTGCACGTGTGCATCTCACGGAGGCACCGCCACTTGTGGTGCTAGATCGGATCGGATCGCGAGGAGGAGAAGCGAGTACGACTACATCACCCACGTTCCGACGAACGTTCCGCTGTGTGAATCTTCAAGGGTATGAAGATCTAATCCAATCTCTCTTGTTTGCATCTCCTAGATTAGATCTTGGCTTTCCTCTGCTCGCTCAGTAGAAAATTTTGATTTACTATGCTGCGAAACCCTTCGTGGTATCGAGCTAGATCTATGCGTAGATGTGATTCACGAGTAACGCAACATGGTTGTTGCGGGCGTTGATGTTTTCTGCAAGCCTCTTGTTTGTGTTCTTCTTATGATGCGGATAGTGAGATTGAAGGTCCAGGCCAACCTTACGCAACGTCGTCATGAGACCGGCTCGCACTTGACGTGTGGCTTGTACCACACATGCGGCTGGTGGATGTCGGCTTTCTCGCTATAGTTGTCATGGGATTAACACCGAGTTTGGCAACCATAATATCACCGTTGTGGCTTTCCGTAGGTAAGAATCGTTTAGCATCTACTCCCATAAGCCACGTAAAACATGCAACAACAAAGTAGAGGCGTCTAACTTGTTTTTGCAAGGAGTGTTTTCGTGATATGGTATGGCCCAAGATGTGATGTGTATATTGTATGCGATGATCATGTTTTGTAATGTTTCACGACTTGCATGTCGATGAGTACACAACCGGTAGGAGCCATATGGTTGTCTTTATAATTGTGTATGACCATGAAGTCAACTTCTTATACGCCATGTAATAGCTTTACTTTATCGCTAAGTAGTTAGCAATAGTTGTAGTTGCTATTCGTGGTGAAGGCAATCATGGTGGAGTGATGGAGATCATCGGAACGCACAAGATGGAGATCATTGCCAAGATTGGCTATACCATGTCACATAAAGTTATATGCATGTGATGTTTATCCTTTATGTATCTTATTATGCTTAGATCGACGGTAGCATTATAAGATGATTCCTCACTTAAAGATCAAGATAAAACTGTTCTCTCCCAAGTATGCACTGCTATAAAGTTCGTCGTGTCCAAGCATCACGTGATGATCGGGTGCTATAGACTCTACGCCACATACAACGGGTGCAAGCCAGTTTTGCACACGCGAAATACTTGGGTCTAACTTGACGAGCCTAGCATGTACGTACATGGCCTCGGAACACAAGAACCGAAAGGTTAAGCATGAGTCATATGAATGATATGATCGACACTTTGTTGTCCACCATTGAAACCACATCTCTTCTCGTGATGATCGGATTAGGTGTGGTGAATTTGGATCGTGTTCACTAAACAACTTGAGGGATGTTGAATTTAGTGGGAGTTCATCTAGTAATTTGATTAAGTTGAACTATTTATCATGAACATAGTCTAAATTGTACTTGCAAATACTATAGATCACATGGCCAAGTCCAACTTCAACTTCAACGTTTTTGCTGAAAAAGAAAAGCTTAGAAACAATGGGTCTAACTTCACCAACTGGTTCCGCAATCTAAGAATCATTCTATCTCGGACAAAAGGACTATGTCCTTGAGAAAGCGTTAGGTAACCCTCACGCAATCGCGCCGTACTGATGAGAAAGCTGTCTATCAACATAAAGATGATTATGGTGTGATTAAGAGCACCATGTTGTTTGCTATGGAACCGAACTTCAAAATCGTTTTGAAAACTATCCCGGCCCTTTGAGATTCTCGAAGAGCTGAAAAACATGTTTCGAGACTCAGCCCGCTCCGAGAGATATGAGATCTCCGAGAAGTTCTTTAATCGCAAGATGGAGGAAGGGAGTTCCGTAGTGAGCACGCCATTAAGATGTCGCTACACTCAACTCCTTGAGCAATCGGATCAAGATTCCAGAGGAGCTCAAGATTGATGAGGTTCGCAATCACTCCCTCCCAGCTACAAAAGTTTTGTAGTGACTCATAATCGATTGGTTCCATCGATACGATCACCGAGCTCTTCGCAAAGTGAAGGCTGCGGAGGTGGACATCAAGAAGGATAATCATGTGTTGATGGTCAACAAGCCCTCCTTTAAGAAAGGTAAGGTGCAAAGAAGCCCTTCAAGAAAAGCGGCGGCAAGCGCGTTGCCCCGCCGAGAAGAAGCTCAAGTCTGGTCCTAAGCCGGACATCGAGTGCTTCTATTGCAAGGACAAGGGTCATCGAAGCTTGAATCGTCTCAAGTACTTAGCGGACAAGAAGGCTGGCACCATCAAAGGTATATTTGATATACATGTTATTGATGTTTTCCTTACTAGCCCTCGTTGTAGTGCTCGGTATTTGATCTTGGTTCGTTGCTAATATTTGTAACTCAAACAGAGCTACGGAATAGACGGCCATTGAGGGATGAGGTGACGATGCGTTGCTGGCAACGGATCAAGAGTTGATGTGATGGCGTCTTGACGCCTCCTTAGTTTTACCTTCGGGATTAGTTTTAAACCTTAATAAATGTTATTATGTGCCTGCGTTGAGCATGAACATTATTTCTGGATCGTGTTTATTGCAAGACGGTTATTCATTTAAATCGGAGAATAATGGTTGTTCTATTTATATGAGTAACATCTTTTATGGTCATGCACCTCTTGTGAATGGTTTATTTCTTCTAAATCTCGAAAGGGATGAAACACACATCCATAACATTGAGGCTAAGAGATGCAAAGTAGATAGTGATAATACTACTTATTTGTGGCACGCTGCTCTAGGTCATATTGGTGTAAAGCGCATGAAGAAACTCCATTCGATGGACTTTGGAGTCTCTTGATTTTGAATCATTTGACACATGCGAACCATGCCTCATGGGCAAGATGATCAAAACCACGTTTCTCCCAGATAATGGAGCGAGCAACGGACTTGTTGGAAATCATACATACCGATGTATGCCGACCGATGAGTGTTTCGACGCGCGGTGGATATCGCTACTTTCTCACTTTTACCGATGACTTAAGTAGATATGGGTATATCTATTTAATGAAACATAAATCTGAAACGTTTGAAAAGTTCAAAGAATTTCAGAATGAAGTGGAGAACCATCGTAACAGAAAGATTAAGTTTCTACGATTCGATCGTGGGGGCAAATATTTGAGTTATGATTTTCTCACGCATCTCAAAGCAAGTGGAATCGTTTCACAACTCACGCCACCCGGAACACCACAGCGCAATGGTGTGTCTGAACGCTGGAATCGAACCCTATTAGATATGGTCTGATCGATGATGTCTCTTACTGATTTGCCGTTATTATTTTGGGGTTATGCATTAGAAACCGCTGCATTCACTTTAAATAGGGCTCCATCTAAATCCGTTGAGACAACACCGTATGAACTGTGGTTTGGTGCTAAACCTAAGTTGTCGTTTCTTAAAGTTTGGGGATGCGAAGCTTACGTCAAGAAGTTGATGCCGGACAAGCTCGAACCCAAAGCGGAGAAATGCGTCTTCATAGGATACCCTAAGGAAACTATTGGGTATACCTTCTATCACAGAACCGAAGGCAAAGTGTTTGTCGCAAAGAACGGTTCCTTTCTTGAGAAGGAGTTTCTCTCGAAAGAAGTGAGTGGGAGGAAAGTAGAGCTAGACGAGGTTATTGAACCTTCTCTTGAATTGGAGAGTAGCGCAACACCTGAAATTGTTCTAGTGCCGCCTGCACCAACAATAGAGGAAGCTAATGACAAGGATCATGAAGCTTCGGACGATGCTGCTACTGAACGTCGCAGGTCAACAAGGTCGCGTGCTCCACCTGAGTGGTACGGCAACCCTGTCTTGACAGTCTTGTTAATAGAAGACAGTGAACCTACGAACTATGAGGAAGCGATGATGAGCCCAGACTCTGAGAAATGGCTAGAAGCCATGAACCAATTGGGATCCATGAGCGAAAACCAAGTATGGACTTTGGTGGACCCTCCTAGCGACCGAAAAGGCCGTTGAGTGCAATTGGATCTTCAAGAAGAAAACGGACGATGGTAATGTTACCGCCTATAAAGCACGCTTGTTGCGAAAGGTTTTCGACAAGTTCAAGGTGTTGACTACGATGAGACTTTCTCTCCGCAATGATGTTTAAGTCCATTCAGATTTTATTAGCAATTGCTGCGTTTCATGATTATGAAATATGGCAAATGGATGTCAAGATCGCTTTCCTCAATGGCAACATTGATGAAGAGTTGTATATGATGCAACCAAGGTTTTGTCGATCCTAAGGATGTCGATAAAGTATGCAAACTTCAGCGTTCCATTTATGGATCAAGCAAGCTCGGAGTTGGAACCTTCGCTTTGATCAAGTGATCAAGAGCTTTGGATTTGTTCCAAATTGCTACGAAGCTTGCATCTACAAGAAAGTGAGTGGGAGCTCGGTGACGCTTACGGTACTATATGTGGATGACATATTGATTATTGGAAATGACATCAACATGCTTAACGATGTGAAGAGTTATTTGAACAAGTGTTTTCAATGAAAGACCTAGGTGAAGCTGCTTATATATTGGGCATCAAGATCTATAGAGATAGACAAAGACGCTCGATAGCTTTAAGCGCAGTACATACCTAGACAAAGTTCAAAAGGTTCGAATGGATAAGGCATTGAAAGGTTCAAGGCCTATGTTGTCGTAAGATATTGAGCAAGGCTCAGTGTCCAGCCTACGGTAAATGATAGGGAAGCTATGAGCAAAGTGCCTTATGCCTCGCCATAGGTTCCATCATGTATGCCATCTTGTGTACTAGACCGGATGTGTCCAATGCTCTTAGTTTGACGAAAGATATCAAAGTGATCCAGAGAGGAACATGGACAGCCGTGAAGAACATCCTAAGGTACCTAAATAGGACTAAAGAAATGTTCTTAGTCTATGGGGGTGATGAACAATGTCAGAAAAGGTTACGTCGATGCTAGTTTCGACACCGACAAGGATGATGCTAAATCTTTACAGGATACGTGTATATTTTGAATGGAGGAGCTGTGAGTCGAGAAGCTGCAAGCAAAGCATGGTCGCGGATCTACATGAGAAGCGGAATACATGGCTGCCGCAGGTTGCCAAGTGAAGGAGTTTGGATCAGAAACTTCATCACTGAGCTTGGCGTGGTTCCAAGTGCATTGGACCCACTGGAGATATTGTGTGACAACACTGGCGCCATAGCACTCGCTAAGGAACCAAGATATCATCCAAAGACCAAGCATATCAACCGCAAGTTTCATATAATCCGAGATTATATAGCAGATGGAGATCTGAAGATTAGCAAAGTACATACAGATCTGAATGTCGCAGATCCATTGACTAAACCTCTTCCACGTGTAAAATATGATCAAGACCTCGGCCATGGGTGTGAGATTGTTGCCAGATGTAAACTAGATTATTGACTCTAGTGCAAGTGGGAGACTGTTGGAATTATGCCCTAGAGGCAATAATAAAGATGTTATTATTATAATTCTTGTTCATGATAAAGTTTATATTCCATGCTAGAATTGTATTAAGCGGAAACATTAATACTTGTGTGGTTTGTGAATAACACCGTGTCCCTAGTACGCCTCTATGGACTAGCTCATTGATCATTGATGGTTAAGGTTTCCTAACCATAGACATGAGTTGTCAATTGATAATGAGATCATATCATTGAGAGAATGATATGATGGATGACCCAAACTAAGAAGCAATTAGATCGTGTCATTGTGTTCATCTTTGAAGCTTTTCCTATGTCAAATATTGTATTCCTTAGACCATGAGATAATGCAACTCCGGTATCGGAAGAAAGCTTTGAGGTCATCAAACGTCATCCTATGAGAGGGTGATCATAAAGGTGTCTCGTGTGATCGGAAAGTATCTGTTGGGTTGTATGTATCGAGATGGGATTTGTCCTCCCAAGTCGGAGAGATATACTTGGGCCCACTCGGTAATCGATATCAACACCGCTTGCAAGCATGTGGTTAAGGAGTTAATCACAAAGTGATATCGGATTACGGAACAGTAAAGTACTTTGCCGTGAACGAGATTGAACTAGGTATGACGATACCGACGATCGAATCTCGGGCAAGTAAAATATCGCGAGACGAAGGGAATATATATATGGGATTGATTGAATCCTGGCATCGTGGTTCATCCGATATGATCATCGATGAAGGTGTGGGAGTCAATATGGGTGCCTGGACACCGCTGTTGATTATTGATAGAAGATCATGTCTCGCATATTCTCGAACTCGCAGGTCACACACTTAACGTGTCTCGACGCTAGGATAGATTGGATAATTGGTTTATGAATTTTTGTTCGAGTCTCGGATGGGATCCAGGACATCACGAGAGGTTCCGGAGTGGTCCGAGAATAAGATTCATATAAGGCAAAGGCAGTTTTTGGAGTTCGAATTGTTCCGGATTAATCGGTATTGTACCTAAGCTTCTAGAACCTTCCGGAAGGGGGCCAACGTGGTCCCACCTTCCGGGAGGGGGCATGGGCCTATGAGGGAGTGTCCTGGCCGCATTGGGCCAGGGGCACAAGGCCCCATAGGGCCCAGCCGATCCTAGATAAGTTTAAATCGTTTAAACTAGAGATAAGATAGGGTTTCTAGAAGGGAGAGTTTAAATCGTTTAAACTAGAGATAGGCTTGGAGGATGGGCAAGGGCTGGCCGCACCCCCCCTCTATATATAGAGGGCTGGTGCGCCCCCTCCCTCCCAACCTACACCTTCCTCCAAACCCTAGTTGCCTTGCTGCCCTCCTCTCTCCCTCCCGACTGTTTGTAGGCGAAGCCCTGCTGCAGAAATTCTCCACCATATACACCACGCCGTCGTGTTGTAGATCTAATCTATCTCTCCACCATACTTGCTGGTTCGAGGAAGGAGGAGACGTCGAGGTGCTGCACGTGTGCATCTCACGGAGGCACCGCCACTTGTGGTGCTAGATCGGATCGGATCGCGAGGAGGAGAAGCGAGTACGACTACATCACCCACGCGTTCATTAACGCATTATGCGAATCTTCAAGGGTATGAAGATCTAATCCAATCTCTCTCGTTGTTTGCATCTCCTAGATTAGATCTTGGCTTTCCCTCTGTTCGCTTCCGTAGAAAATTTTGATTTACTATGCTGCGAAACCCTTCACATAAGCATCTTGAAGTGATTAAAGTTAAAGTGAACAAATTATGGAGTATATGCTTGACAAAGTATAAGTTGGAAATCTCATGTCCCTTGAATACGAGGGGCGCTCCTCATGCTACTCAAGTTTAGTTACCGATAAGTCATTGTCATAGTAAGTACATGTGTATCATAGAGAACCGCCAACGGGGTACCCCTTGCCCGATGATACAGAAGAATCCCCATATCAAAATGACAAGGCAAGCAGACAATAAGCAACTCAGCAATCTTCTTATTTACCATGGGAATATGGTGCTTTTTTCTCTCTTTCCTCTTTTCTCATCTCTTTTTTTCTATTTTTCTCAATCTCTATCTCTTTTTTTATAAGAAGGATGCTTCATAGATTGCTCATTTTGGTTACGCTGCAGGTTTCCACCATGATTAGGCATGGATTAGACCATGTGTTTCTCTAACACACATACATAACTCCATGGACTTACAAGCTCCCCTTTCATTTCACACCGATGACATCCATAAAAAAGAGCATGATATCAACTGGGTACAATGTACAAGTGCAATGTTAAAAGTGTTCCCCATGACATCATGGTTCTTCTAATTCCCAACGTATAAGTGCAAGCATATACAACATAGATGACACAATGGTTCAAGTTTTATTAGGGGCAAAAAAAGAAAAGTGTGCCATCAAATTCGTGAGAGCTTTAATCACTAATTTTCACATAACGAGTTTAATTCGGAAGGTAGATAAAAACATGAATATACTTGGAATAGAAAATGCTAATAGGTAGGTATGGTGGACTCTTTAGAATAACTTGGTTTTATTTGGAATTGGATGCATGCGTGGAACTCATACTTGGTATGGAGGCTAGCAAAAGACTGGGAGCGACCAACTAAGAGAGCAATAATGGCCATAATCATGCAAAGCGACAAAACATTATTAATTAAAGCATAAGGTGATATTACAAGTCGAAAACTAAAGGATCATAGAGGTTATGGTGACTTGGGATAGTCTTAACATGGTGTGAGCATGCAACAAGTCAACCCAAATAAAGCATCAAAGGAGAATACCACAATATTATGCTTTAATATGCTAAAACAACGCATGATTCTTTCAAGGCACATTAAGCAATATCAATTGTTTTTAACATGTCATGCTACAACAATAATCACTAAGCATAAAGCCAAAACAATATCAAGCATGACATGATAAAGTCTATGTCACAGTCAAAAACAAGCTCCTTTAATACCACTTAAGCATAAACTTTCCTACTCTTTTCCAATCCAAATCAACTTTATTTAAAAACTAATGCATGAATGAGGGGGTCCAACCAATTTATTCAAGCAAGCTAAGCAAACAAAAACTAAAAACGAAAACAAAGACGCTCCAAGAACAACACAACTGTGCATGAAACAATAAAAATGAAGTGTTTGGAAGAAACCTGAAATTTTTATTGATGAAGAAGGGGATGCCTTGGGAATCCCCAAGCTTTGACGCTTGTACTTCTTGAATATTTCTTAGTAATCTCTCAAGATCATCCTTGCTCCTAGTTAACTTGTGTTCTGAAGGAAAGAGACATCAACATTCAGCTTCAGTCTACCTCGCATTGGTCTTTGCCACCGTTCCTGAGTTTTTGACTTCTAATTCCTGTCCTCCCTCCTCTCAGCTCTTCCAACATATGACACTACTTACTTCGTGAAAGGACAAGGATGTCTCCTAGAGGGGGGGTGAATAGGCGGTTTAAAACTTTTACAAGAGTGGCTTAACAAACGAGGAATTAAACTAGCGTTTACTTTGTCAAGCACAAAACCTAGAACAACTAGGGTTCACCTATGTGCACCAACAACTTATGCTAAGCAATACAAGCAACTATGTGATAGCAATATATAGACTTCAATCACGAAGGCTATCATAAAGTAAGGTGCATAAGTAAGAGCTCGGGTATAGAGATAACCGAGGCACACGGAGATGGCGATGTTTTACCGAGTTCCTCCCAACAATGGAGTACGTCTCGTTTGGAGAGGGGGTGGTTTCAAACCACCAATGCCACAAAAGGACTCCCTTATTCTCTTGTGAATCACACCCCAACAGGATCAATCCACACTTCCACTATCGATGCACTTGTCGGTGGCAATCCGGAACCTTTCACAAGGTTGGGGCACTTCTCCATAACTTAATTGGAGGCTCCCAACAAACAAGCTTGGAAAATCTCCCCAACTTAATTGGAGGCCCCAAGAAATCCACAAACATGCAATACAACCAAACCGTCTAGGGTTCCAAGAACCCAAGAGTAAAAAGCTTCTCACCTTTCACCCAATCGAATCCTCTTCGAGAACTCAAACCGATGCACCAAATGCAATGGCAAGAACACACGAAGTGCTTAAGTCATTCTCTCCCAAATTCCACCAAAGCTACAAAAGCTTATGGGAGAATAAGGGAGGAGGAACAATGGAGGAAATACACAAAAGACTCCAAAATCTAGATCCCAAGATGTTCCCCTCACTTAGAGGAGAGATTGATTAGTGGGGTTGTAGATCTCCTCTTTCAAATCCCTCAAGAATATGCAAGAATCGTAGGAGGGATTGAGGGGAAGAAAGCTCAAGAAGGTCAACAATGGAGGGAAAACTTGCAAGAATGGTTAGGTAACCATTGGGGAAGAAGGGCCCCTTATATAGGTCCGCCAAAATCCAACCGTTATAGCTCTAGAGCGCACGGGCCGGACATTTTGGCCAGCTTCCTGGTGGTATCTGATTTGGACATCTGAATGGCAACCACACGACTAAAATTTGAGATTTCTGCGTGACACCGGAGTGTCCAGCATATTCAGCCCGGACATTCCGGCCAAGGCAAAACTGACAAAAACAACACGAAAACAACCATAACTTTTGCTTCTAGACTCCAATTTTGATGATCTTGGTCTCATTTTAAAGAGGACAAAAAGCTCTATAAGATCATGCACGGAACCATCATAGTATAGCAAGGTAGGATAGAACCAAATTGGGTGCAAGCATATACAACATAGATGACATAATGGTTCAAGTTTTATTAGGGGCAAAAAAAGAAAAGTATGCCATCAAATTCGTGAGAGCTTTAATCACTAATTTTCACATAACAAGTTTAATTCGGAAGGTAGATAAAAACATGAATATACTTGGAATAGAAAATGCTAATAGGTAGGTATGGTGGACTCTTTGGAATAACTTGGTTTTATTTGGAACTGGATGCATGAGTGGAACTCATACTTTGTATGGAGGCTAGCAAAAGAC
Organism: Avena insularis; assembly: GCA_023614405.1. Taxonomy (NCBI): domain Eukaryota; kingdom Viridiplantae; phylum Streptophyta; class Magnoliopsida; order Poales; family Poaceae; genus Avena; species Avena insularis. Next base: position 33,083,014 of record CM042696.1, on the reverse strand, counting down.
TGGGAGCGACCAACTAAGAGAGCAATAATGGCCATAATCATGCAAAGCAACAAAACATTATTAATTAAAGCATAAGGTGATATTACAAGTCGAAAACTAAAGGATCATAGAGGCTATGGTGACTTGGGATAGTCTTAACATGGTGTGAGCATGCACCAAGTCAACCCAAATAAAGCATCAAAGGAGAATACCACAATATTATGCTTTAATATGCTAAAACAACGCATGATTCTTTCAAGGCACATTAAGCAATCTCAATTGTTTTTAACATGTCATGCTACAACAATAATCACTAAGCATAAAGCCAAAACAATATCAAGCATGACATGATAAAGTCTATGTCACAGTCAAAAACAAGCTCCTTTAATGCCACCTAAGCATAAACTTCCCTACTCTTTTCCAATCCAAATCAACTTTATTTAAAAACTAATGCATGAATGGGGGTCCAACCAATTTATTCAAGCAAGCTAAGCAAACAAAAACTAAAAACGAAAAGAAAGACGCTCCAAGAACAACACAACTATGCATGAAACAATAAAAATGAAGTGTTTGGAAGAAACCTAAAAAATTTATTGATGAAGAAGGGGTTGCCTTGGGAATCCCCAAGCTTTGACGCTTGTACTTCTTGAATATTTCTTGGTAATCTCTCAAGATGTTCCCGTCACTTAGAGGAGAGATTGATTAGTGGGGTTGTAGATCTCCTCTTTCAAATCCCTGAAGAATATGCAAGAATCGTGGGAGGGATTGAGGGGAAGAAAGCTCAAGAAGGTCAACAATGGAGGGAAAACTTGCAAGAATGGTTAGGTAACCATTGGGGAAGAAGGGCCCCTTATATAGGTCCTCCAAAATCCAACCGTTATAGCTCTAGAGCGCACGGGCCGGACATTTTGGCCAGTTTCTGGGTGGTATCCGATTTGGACATCTGAATGGCAACCACGCGACTAAAATTTGAGATTTCTGCGTGACACCGGAGTGTCCAGCGTATTCACCCCGGACATTCCGGCCAAGGCAAAACTGACAAAAACAACAACACGAAAACAACCATAACTTTTGCTTCCAGACTCCGATTTTGATGATCTTGGTCTCGTTTTAAAGAGGACAAAAAGCTCTATAAGATCATGCAGGGAACCATCATAGTACAGCAAGGTAGGATAGAACCAAATTATGAAAGGGTTAACCTATCTCTAAAATACAAATCGGTAAAACCTCCAATATCGAAAACGCAATAGAGAATGCATATGAAATCCGTTTTCGATGAACTTGAGCTTGTCATGAAGATTAACACAAGCTAAAAATCACCTCATGGATAAGAACCAAGAAATATGCTGCCAAGTATGCAAAGGTTTGAGCTCTCTCCGAAGGATATGATCAAGTTACTCACTCGAGAGCCCCTCTTGATAGTATGACTATCTATCCTATAAACCGTTCTCTCCAACTAACACCACGAGTCCGGTAAGAAGGAAACCCTATCAAGAACATACCTTTACCTTGCGCATATTCACTTGAGCTTGATGATGACAATCTTTTCCACCTCAAGATGGAACACCTTTCTTGATTGCGCTAGCTTGGTGAAGACTTGCAAATTGCTCCCCATACTCCACTATGGTAGAGCTTCTCTTTTGGACATATAATCTTCCCATATCCATGATCACCATAGGATGACAAGCTTCAAGCAAATGATCTCTTCGAGATGACTCATCTTGAACTTGCACATAATTTCTTCTTTCTTTATTATATTGGTGTCTTGAAGGTACATAAGAGATATCACTCTAACTTTAGTCTTCAAGACATACTTTCTATAGGCTCAACTCTCACTTGAACAATCTCCGGATCACTTATTGAAAACTTGGTCAACACTTAATCTTCTTCACTTTCTTCTTCTCCCAACCTTAAAGCCAACGTATGGTTCAAGCATTGCCTATGGACAAATTCTATAGGTAAAACTCAATGCAAACATAAGTCCATAAAGATTGTCATTAATTACCAAAACCACACATTGGGCACACATGCACTTTCACTCCCTATTGTAGATATCCGCTGTTGGGTATTGTTTGATCATCAACAAGGTATTCACATAGTTGCATAAAAAGCATTTTGATACTTCAGCCGGAGGTGCTGGTTTGTTACGAGTTAGCTCATTGTGTACGTGCCAAGCTCTCCATAAAACCATTAGTACCAACAGCCTTTGTGTCTCATTTAATTTAGCCAGTAGCTAGAGTACCCAATCACTGCCCGAGGTCTCCATGTTCTCCTCCGTAGGCAGATCCCAACACTGTCTCATCATATGCCATAATCCCCTTGCTTGCGGACATGTTACCAAAGCATGGAAAGAGTCCTCCTCCTCATTGCCGCATATTCTTCATATAGCCAAGGCTTCCATCTTCCTTTTCTACATAAACACTTGCGTTGCGAGCCCATCTCTTGCTAATTTCCACGCAAAAGTTTTAACCTTAGGGGGAGCTGCATTTTGCCAAACCAATTTCCATTCTTTATTATTTCCATCTGATCTACTACTAGTAGCTCCGGCATCTTTCTCACGCTCTTGTTGTTCCACCCCAAGAGTATATGCACTTTTTATAGAAAAAAGATGCCTCTGTCATCAGGTCCCCATGCCACGAAGTCTGCATCATTCCGTCTAGATGGTCCGATCTTCAGAATTTGCTCAGTATGAATAGGTTGAAAATATCTGCAACAATGTGACATTCCATGATTCGTCGAGGTTCAGCAGTTCTGAAACCCACTTCAATATGCACCTTCTTTTGGGGGAGATGGTTTTCTAAAATTATGCATGGGGATCCACATATCACGCCATATCCGTACGCTTGTACCATTACCTATTCTCCATATCACTCCCCTTTTTAGCAGTTCTAGTCCATACTCGATGGCATGCCAGGTTGACGAGGCGTTTCCTGTAAACACGGTGTCAAGTATATTCCCGTCTGGGTAATATTTAACGTGTCATTGGGCGCAGAGTGGACTCCGGATTGTGAATTAGCCTCCATGCTTGTGTCGCTAATAATAATTGGTTAAATATTCTCATATCTTTGAAACCCATGTCTCCTTTAATTTTTGATTTTAGCATTATATCCCAAGCAACACTATACATTTTGCTTTTACCATTCTCCACGTCCCACCAAAAACCACAGATAATCTTGGTCAAGTCATCACAAAGTCCGAGAGGTAATTTGTACACCCCCATCACATACGTTGCGAGGGCTTGTGTTATGGCTTTAATGAACACCTCCTTGCCACCTTGGGCCATTTGATTTTCTATCATCATTACTCTCTTAGCAAGTTTTCCTTGGAGGCTTTGAAATTTCCCTTTAGACATTCTTGATGACCCACAAGTATAGGGAGTGTATCGCAGTATTTTCGATAAGTAAGAGTATCGAACCCAACGAGGAGCAGAAGGTGCTGGCTAGTGGTATGGATCAGGAATTCTCTGCAAATACTTAGCAAACGGATTTTTAGGGGTTTTTGATAAAGCAAGTAAACAAAATACGAGTAAATAAAAGACAGTAGGAATAAATGCAGCAAGTGGCCCAATCCTTTATGCATCAAAGGACAAGCCAGTTGTATTACTTAAGATGACCAAACGTTCTCGAGGACACATGGGAAGACTGTCAAGTGCTTTCGCTTCATATAGTTGATTAATCTTCTCTAGCTTGCTAAGTGTTGTGTGGGTGAACCTGTGCTAATGTACCGACCTTCCTAGGACTAATACATACTTGTGATTATACCCCTTGCAAACATTTGTAAGTACAAGAAAGTAATTAAGGTAGAAACCTAACCACAACTTTAAACTCTAAGACCCTTACGTCCCTTGTGCAATGGTTTCCTAACGGAGGTTCAGGTTTCTGTCACTCCGGCAACCCCTACGATTAGTAGCCAAATACACAATGCATTCCCCTAGGCCCATATAGGTGAAGTGTCATGTAGTCGACGTTCACATGACACCACTAGAAGAAGTACACCACAACTTAAATATCAAACTATTGAATCTTTCTCAACACAACTCCACTACTAACAACATGAATTCTCCCATGTCCTCAAGAACAAAACGAACTACTCACAAGACATCATATGGATCATGATCAGAGATGGAATAATGATGTATAACAATCTGAACATAAACAATAATTCAACGGTTCACTCAATAGCATCAACTACAAAGAGTAATCAACACCGAGAAACTTTCCCCTGTGAACTATGCAAGATTCAACCCAATTGTTACAACAATATGGAGATGGTAATGATGGTGCTGATGGTGATGACGGTGGTGATGATGATCCTGATGAAGTCCAGCTTGATGGTGGTGTTGATGGCGACGATCTCCCCTCTCCGGGAAGGAATTCCCCCGGCAGAAATCTGTCTGCCGGAGAGATCTTTCTCTCTCGGTGTTTTCTGCCTTCAGAGGCGTGAAATATTTTTGTGGTCGCCCCAGTCTTAGGGTTTCGGAGGATGATATACGCCGGGAGAGAGCTGGAGTGGGCAGGCCACACCACTGCTGGGCGCGCCTAGGGTCGCCGCGCCAGGGGATGGTGTGGCCCATCTCCAGCCCCCTTCTGGCTTCCTTCGTCTTTTGGAAAAATAGGATTTTCCGTATATTTTCCCGGATTTTCTGATCTTCGCGAATTTTGCCTCCAAACAACTCCTTTTCCATCAGAATCCTGACTGCAGCAGTCCATGCTCCAAAAGTCATCAACCATGCAAAAACAAATGAAATAACATAAGTATCACCTCTCAATACGAAATATATCAATGAATAACAGTGAATTATGACATAGAATAGTGATGCAAAATGGACGTATCAACTCCCCCCAAGCTTAGACTTCGCTTGTCCCCAAGCGAAACTGAGCTCAATAAACATGGCCTCAAGTTTATGAGTGAAGAGTCGATAAAAGAATACGGACAAGAAGCATCACATTCATCAATACATAGATCATAATAGAAGACAACTCACTATTATATAACTTAACTTGCAATAAGTAAAGGAAGCACAATAAAGATACATAAAGTGAATCATAATTGGTAATGGCAAACTTAGCTCTTGGTCGAAGAATAGTTGATAATTTGCTGGAGTTCACAAATAACTGGTTTTCAGTGATAGCTTTCAAAGTAGTAAACACCAAGATAAGAGCAATGTGCAAAACAAGGAACATAAGAAACATGATCAAATAAATCATCATATGAATGAAAGAAACACAACAACTCAAAATACTTGCTGAGATAGAAGGGAGTAGGTTTACTGACTCAACTACAAGGTAAAAGAAAGGCCCTTCGCAGAGGGAAGCAGGGATTACAAGTCTCATAAAGAGCTCCCAAAAATTATGATACTTACTAGCTTTCAGCTCTCATTGCCCCTATCATAGGCATCTTTTGGTGATTAAGGTTAAAGTAACACAACTAAGAGGATATGCTTGACAAGTTATAAATTGAAGTCCCATGCCCCTTACTTATGAGTACCGAACCTCATGCTACTCAACTTCAGTCACGAGCAAGCTCTTGTCATTGTAAATACATGCATATCATTGAGAACCGCCAATGGGGTACCCCTTGCACATGACACAGGAGCTATCCCATAATCAAAATGACAAGGCAAGCAGACAGTGAGCACCTCATCGGTCTTTTTATTTGCTATTTGCATAGGTTTTTATTGAGGATGCTTCATAGAATGATCACTATAGTTATGCTGCAAGTTTCCACCATTATTAGGCATGGCTTAGGCTAGCGGCCCAGGCGTTTCTCTAACACACATATAAACTCCATGATCTTACAAGTTCCCCTTTTATTTCACACCGCCGGGATCCATAAGCAAAAGAACATGATATCAACTAGGTACAAGGTACCAATGCAGTGTTGAAAGCGGTCCCCATGATACATGGTTCTGCTAACTTCAACTCATAAAGCGCAAGCATATACGCAACAAAGAAGGACCCAATGGTTCAAGTTTATTAAATGCAAGAAAGTAAAGTGTGCCATCAAGTTCGTGAGAGCTTTAATCACTAATTTTCACATAACAAGTTTAATTTGGAAGGTAGATAAAACAAGAATTTACTTGGAATAGCAATAATGCTACTAGGTAGGTATGGTGGACACAAATGGCATGGGTTTGGTTTAAAGGAAGTGGATGCACGAGAAGAATTCCCTCTCAGTACTGGTTTTTGGCTAGCAAGGCTGGGTAGCAAGTACAAGAGTTGAAGGAAACAAACAAACATACAAGTGATAAATACAAACATGCAATCTTCCTTGGAAGCACAAAAGGTCTTAACTAGAGAATACTAAACTTATGAGCAAATCAAGAAGGAAAGATGATGAAATTATTTTTCTTTAGAGTACTTCTATCTTTTTCATTCAACTCTCAAAAATAGTGTTGCTACTGACCGAGCCAGGTTTGCCAAAACCAACTAAATTAACTCAATGATCCCAAAGTGATACCAATACTAACAACAAGATCAATCATATAACCACGAATTGAAAACTAATATAAGCTATGAAAAAGAGTGAATGATAGAACTTCTGATTAATAATCCATAACAGAAACTCACACCAAGGGATACATATCTAACGAGAGAGGGGACACTTCCATAATGCAAACCATCCTACATGATAACTTCTCTATTCATGATATGACTCTACTAAAAAGGTAAAAAGATAGAAGATAGTGATGTGATACCACGACACTCCCCCAAGCTTGGAACAAACTAGGGGGATGCCAAACCTGATGACGAATTACTCCTTAGGTGGTGGTGGTATCCTCTCGATGAGCTCTCTGATAAGTTTCCCCAAGTCCTCAATCTCGAAGGTGAGATTACAAATCAACTGTGAGTTTTGCTTAATGCGGCTCATGATCATGTCGGTTGAGAGTTCCAGCTCTTGCTATTCTTTCCCCACTCTTCCTCCTTGAAGTCTTCTTTTCCTGCATGTCTAGAACGAGGCAAATCCCAATTGGAGGGTAATTTCCCCTTGGGCATATTCTGGTATTGATGCTCATGGATAAGGGTATGGAAAGGATTCTTGGTGCATGGAGGAAGTGACCAGGGATCTGAACGGTGATGAGGAGGCTTCTCTCCAATTGACATAGTCCTGGCAGGGTTTTCCACCACTCTGATGCTTGCAATGGTAGTGTCGGTGTGCTTTGCCTCCTCTTCATCTTCACTCTTGATCTCCTTCTGCTTCCCGAGGTCTTGGAGGTCTTCCTCCATAGGCTCCTTGCCTTTATCCTTGGCGGACACCATTGTGCTTCTAAGCTTTCAAACAGTATGTCCTGGCAGAAACATATCGAAACAAAAACATGACAAAAACACGATATACGAATCTCGGGAGATCCGGGGGGTTATATATTACGAAGTTTCATATCAAAAGGAAGGTACTAGGAGAAAACGAGTCGAGGCGGAGTCCGGGGTGGACTCACCACCTGGTGGCGCGGCCAAGGGAGGGCTCGCGCCACAGGGTGGTGTGGGCCACCCTGGCTCCGTTTCCGTCCCTTTTTCGCTTCATAGCTTTCCTTATTGACTGAAAACTGCAAAAATATAGTTGGATAGTATTTTCGCGGAACTTTTCTTACCAGAACTGTTACCTATTTGGAAACGGACTCTGCAGGTCTCTGAATTTGGTATCTAGTAGATTCTTCTGGAGTCATCACTTGAATAGCATCAATATCTTCATCTTCATACACTTATTACTTGAGTCATAAAACCCTTCTCTTCCTTATTACACCATTATCTCCACTTCCTGGAAATTTCTTTCACACAAAACTTCACACAGTTCTCATTAGCAACATTAGTATAAGTGAAGTGATAAACCTTTTGAGTTCAACTTCAACCAAAAACCATCAAAACATAAGCTACTGTAGCAACTCCTTCCGAAAACCCTAAAAGAATTCAAAAAGGAAATCGAATAAAGAAGCAAATGCAAAAGTGGCAAAATCTGTCAAAACAGACCAGCAGGTAAAGATCAATTTTTTCGAAAATCTTCTGTTGCTCAAATCAAAAAGTGCAAAACTAACGAGAGTTAAATAACAACCTGGGGCAGAAGCACAAAAAATTACAGCTCAATCTGACATACAGAGATCTCTCGCAAATTTTTACGGTGAAGCACAAAAATCTGTTTTAGGACAGCAACTTCCCCAAATCTTACTTCTCTCTCATTAGAGGTTGATCTTGACACAAAAACCAAACAAAACGGATAAGGAGCGGTTATTACCGAAGTAATAACTTCCAAGACTCAAAGAAACAAAAACAAACTGAAAGAAAAAACAAATTGGGTTGTCTCCCAAAAAGCTCTTTCTTTATAGCCATTAAGATGGGCATGATAATTTTGAAGATGCTCACATAAGAATATGAATTGAAGTGAAAGAGAGCATTAAGGAGAAAAAATACACACATTTAAGTCTAACCCACTTCCTATACAAGGGAATTTTGTAAACAAACAAGTTGTTGAAACCAGAGGCTACAAGCATAAGAAGGCAAAAGAAATGCAACATATAGACTTTCAGCATAAAACGAGGAAACTTGATATTATTGAGATGCACAAGAAAACTTTTCCCTCTCTCATAGTAACTTTCAGTATCATGCATAAACTTAACAATATAGCTATCACAAGGGCCATCATAGCAATGATCACTTATTCTAACAGAAAACACAAGAATACTAGCTCTCATAACACTACTCTGTGAAACAATATTAGAGGTATCCTTACCAAGGATAGTGTGTCCCTCTTCTTCATATTTAGTAACAAAGTCTTCCACATTTGCTATTGTGGGTTCATCAACCATTTGTTTATCAGGTTCAACAACTTTATTTGCACTTTCATTAACCATACTAGCTATCATAGAATGTTCCTTTATCTTAACTAGAAAAGGCATTTTCTCAATATAAGGTTTAGGTAAGACATGATTAGCAGTATAAACTTCAGTATTTCTTAAAGGAACACACTTAGCAGCATCTTTATAAGGTTCCTGATACTTGTTCCACTTCTTTTTAGGCACTTCAATGTAGGAAGCAAAAGCCTTAAAATAAGAAGCAATAGCTTGAGAGTCTAGACCATAAGCATTTTTAATATTTTGAAAGTCATCAGTTCCCATAAAAGATTCAATGCATTCATAATCATAATTTATACCTGACTTTCTACCTTTGTCATTCTCCCAAGCTTCAGCATTGTCTTGAATACGGTCAAGAAGATCCCATTTAGCTTCTTCTTCCATGTGAGTGAATGATCCAGCACAAGAAGCATACAATAAATCCTTGTCATGAAGAGAAAGCCTTGCATAAAAGTTATTGATGATAATATTGTAGGGGATCTCATGAATGGGACATTTGAGCATTAGTAACTTCAATCTCCCCCAAGCTTGAGCTGTACTCTCTCCATCAAGAGGCCAAAAGTTGTATATTTGATTCCGATCTTTATGAATCTCACTAGGAGGATAAAACTTTGAATAAAAGAGAGGCACTATTTCCTCCCATTTCAGAGCTTGACCATTCTTCAGCAGCTTATACCATTCCTCAGCTCTTCCTTTTAGTGATAACGAGAATAACTTCTTCTTAACTTGATCTATAGTAATACCCGCACACTTGAACAACCCGCATAATTCGTGTATAAAGAGCAAATGATCACCGGGATGGACAGTTCCATCCCCAACATAGTAGTTATCCATAACACGATCAATAATTCTTGTAGGTATTTTAAAAACATCATTCTCAGCAGGTGGTGGCTTATCTACTACCTTAGCAGTGGTAGTAGCATTACCAAATAAGAAACTCAGCGAATTATCCATAACAAAAACAAAGCAACTAGCAGAAGTAAACAATACTCACAGTAGAAGTTTCACTCCCCAATAGCGCTTCACTCCCCGGCAACGGCGCCAGAAAATAGTCTTGATGACCCACAAGTATGGGGGGTGTATCGCAGTATTTTCGATAAGTAAGAGTGTCGAACCCAACGAGGAGCAGAAGGTGCTAGCTAGTGGTATGGATCAGGAATTCTCTGGAACTTAGCAAACGGATTTTTAGGGGGTTTTGATAAAGCAAGTAAACAAAGTACGAGTAAATAAAAGACAGTAGGAATAAATGCAGCAAGTGGCTAATGTCTACGCACTTCTATTCTTGTAGATAGTTATTGGGCCTCCAAGTGTAGAGGTTTGTAGAACAGCAGCAAGTTTTCCCTTAAGTGGATCACCCAAGGTTTATCGAACTCAGGGAGGAAGTGGTCAAAGGTATCCCCTCTCAAGCAATTCTGCAATCAAGATACAAGAAGTCTCTTGTGTCCCCAACACACCCAAAGACTTGTCAGGTGTATAGGTGCACTAGTTCGGCGAAGAGATAGTGAAATACAAGTGGTATGGATAATTATAAGTGGTAACGGTGATAGAAAATAACTTGATGGCGTGGAAAAGACTAAAGGCAAACTGAACTAAAGATGGAAGCAAGCAAACATGTAACATATCTAATTGCAAACGGTGTATCAATGCTTAGAAACAAGGCCCAGGGATCATACTTTCACTAGTGAACACTCTCATATAAATATCTTCTCTTTACGATACTACTCTTAACTACTCTCTAGTTGAACACTCTAATCGATGGTAGGGCTATAACAACACACCTCAAAGTTCATCTTTCCCATCTAAAAACCCCACACTGTCACCTTGAGTACTAGATGAGTCCAATAAACACCACAATTTCATAAAGACATCCAACTCCAAATATAACTCATAACAAGTATTTGTAATCTCTAGCCTAAGTGCCACCATGGTGCGCACGCTGTCACTTTCACATACATGGGGAGAGCAGAGATCTATTAAAGCACTTGAGTAGCAAGGTAGATCTATAGATTACAAGCTCATGATCACAACATGATCATGCATAAAGAGAGAGATGAACACATAGCTACCGGTAGAACCCTTAGCCTCGAGAGAGAACTACTCCCTCCTCATCATGGGAACCATCAATGGTGATGGAGATGGCGGTGGAGATCGATGGAGATGGCTCCGGGGGCACTTCCCCTGCCCTGCAGGGTGCCGGAACAGAGACTTTCTGTCCCCCGAATCTCCCCTTCGGTGGTGGCGGCGCTGCGGAACTTTTCGTGGATTTCTGATTGACGATTTTGGGTTTTGGCTTCGGGAGGCTTCTTATAGGCCAGAGGGCAAGGTCGGTGAAGTGCTAGGGGGCCCACACCACCTGGTGGCGCGACCAGGGCTAGCCCGCGCCACCACATGGTGTGGCCAGGCCCTGACCCTCCTCCGTCTCGTATTCTGGCTCCGTGAGTCTTCCGGTAAAATAGAAACTTTGGCTTTTGTCCCGTCCAATTCTGAGAATATTCATTTTCTAACTTCCTGGAACCAAAAAGCGTAAAAGCAGTAACTCGTGGCATCTTGTTAATAGGTTAGTCCAAGAAATCATATGAAAAGTACTCCAAAGTTGGAACAAACACAAGAAAGTAGATAAAACCAAGCATGGAACATCAAAAATTATAGATACATTTGCAATGTATCAACATCCCCAAGCTTAACTCCTGCTCGTCCTCGAGTAGGTAAGTGATAAAAAGAAAGAATAATTTTTGAGGTGACATGCACCATCAAAGACTTGATAAAAGTATTTGCAAAACATTCAAAGCTAGGATCATAGTAGTTCAATCATAACATGAAAGACAAAGTTCTAGCAATAAGCAAAGAAACTATGATGCAACATGAAAAGACACAAACAAAAGATTCATGAATAACAATGCTTTGCAAGACGTTTGTTTGTTTCACATAAAGAAAACATAGCATAATAGTATTCAGCTTGTCCCTCAATAGAGTAGCAAATATAAATGCATAGGACACCTTCAAAGTTCATAAGAGTGACTAGATACAAATAGTTTAAAACAAGCAATATCAAAGTTATGCATCAATCAACAAGTCTTGGGACAATGCACATAGAACTAAGAATGGCCACTATGCTCTCAAAGTAGGTGCATAAAGATAGAAGGTGGAGACTCAATATAATGGTAGAAGAAAGGCCTTCATAGAAGGAAGTAGAGATTCAAGTTTCATAAAGAGCTTCCAAAAATTATGGTACTTAATAGCTTTCAGCTCTCATTGCCCCTATCATAAGCATCTTGAAGTGATCAAGGTTAAAGTGAACAAACTATGGTGTACATGCTTGATGAAGTATAAGTCAAAAATCTCATGTCCCTTGTATACGAGGGCCGCTCCTCATGCTACTCAAGTTTAGTCACCGGTAAGTTCTTGTCATCGTAAGTACATGTGTATCATAGAGAACCGCCAACGGGGTACCCCTTGCCCGATGATACAGAAGAGTCCCATATATCAAAATGACAAGGCAAGCAGACAACGAGCATCTCATATTTACCATGGGAATATGGTGCTTTTTTCTCTCTTTCCTCTTTTCATAGTATCTCTTTTTTTTCTCTTTTCTCTTTTTTTTCTCAATATAGGACTCTTTTTTTATAAGAAGAATGCTTCATAGACAGCTCATTATGGTTACGCTGCAGGTTTCCACCATGTCAGCATGGATTAGACCAGCGGCCCAGGCGTTTCTCTAACACATATACATAACTCCATGGACTTACAAGCTCCCCTTTCATTTCACACCGACAACATCCATATACAAAAGAGCATGATATCAACTAGGTACAAGTACCAAGTGCAATGTTGAAAGCGTTTCCCATGAAAGCATGGTTCTGTTAATTCCCAACAAATAAGTGCAAGCATATACAACATAGAAGACACAGTGGTTCAAGTTTATTAGAGGCAAAAAGTAAAGTGTGCCATCAAGTTCGTGAGAGCTTTAATCACTAGTTTTCTCATAACAAGTTTAATTTGGAAGGTAAACAAAAGCATGAATATACTTGGAATAGCATAAGCTAATAGGTAGGTATGGTGGACTCTTTGGAATAACTTGGTTTAGGGAGTTGGATGCATGAGTGGAACTCATACTTGGTTGTGGAGGCTAGCAAAAGACTGGGAGCGACAAACTAAGAGAGCAATAATGGCCATAATCATGCAGAGCGACAAAACATCATTGATCAAAGCACAAAGTGATACTACAAGTTTAAACTAAAGGATCATAAAGGCTATGGTGACTTGAGATAGTCATACCATGGTGTGAGCATGCACCAAGTCAACCCAAATAAAGCATCAAAGGAGAATACCACTATACTATGCTTTAATATGCTAAAACAACGCATGATTCATCCAAGGCACATTAAGCAATCTCAATTGTTTATAACAAGTCATGCTACATCGAAGAATACTAAGCATAAAGCCAAAACAATATCAAGCATGGCATGACAAAGCATAGGCCACAGTCAAAAACAAGCTCTCTTTACCACTTAAGCATGAGCTTTCCTACTCTTTTTCAATCCAAACCAAACTATTTGAAAACCAATGTATGAAAGAGGGGGTCCAACCAATTTATTCAGAAAACTAAGCAAAACAAACAAACAAAAAAACAAAATGAAAACGAAAAAGAAGACGCTCCAAGAAAAACACAACTGTGTAGGAAACAATAAAAATGAAGCGTTTGGAAGAAACCTGGAATTTTTATTGATGAAGAAGGGGATGCCTTGGGCATCCCCAAGCTTTGACGCTTGTACTTCTTGGATATTTCTTGGGGTGACACGCGTGGCATCCCCAAGCTTGAGCTTTAGTCCATTCTTCATCTCATTGCTCATTCCTTCCATACACCTGAAATTTTTCCTTCATACAAAACTTCACACAATCTCATTAGCAACATTAGTGCACTTAAGATAAATAAGTCTCAAGGTTCAGTTCTAACACCAAATAAACTCCCATTAGAACACAAGCTACTTTATCACTTCCCTCAAAAATCTCAATTCCCCAAAGAGAACTCAAAAAAGAACCAACAAGAAGCAAATGCAGAAAATGGCAGAAATCTGTCAAAACAGACCAGCAGGTAAAGACGAATTTTTTCGAAGACCTTCTGTTGCTCAAATCAAAAAGTGTTGAACTAACGAATGTTAGATAACAATCTGGGTCAGAAGCACAAAAATTCACGCCTCAAAAAGACGCACAGAGATTGTACACGAATTTTTACGGTGAAGCACATAAATCTGTTTCGGGACAGCAACTTTTCCAATCATTATTTCTCTCTCATTAGAGGTTACCTTGGCACAAAAAGCAAATAAAAAGGATAAGGAGCGGTTATTACTGAAGTAGTAACTTTCAAGACTCATCTAAAACTCTTGGGTTATCTCCTAACAAGTACTTTTGTTTAATGCCTTTAAGTTAGGCATGATAGTTTGAGAAGATGCTCACATAGGAAATATGAATTGAAGTAAAAGAGAGCATCAAGAAGCAAATTCAAAGCACATTTAAGTCTATCCCACTTCCTATGCACAGGAATCTTGTAAATAAACAAGTCATGAAAGCACAAAGCAACAAGTATAGGAAAGCAAAACAAGTGCAATTTAAAAACTTTCAACATAAAGAGGGGAAACTTAATATTGTTGAGATGCATAAAACCATGTTTCCCTCTCTCATAATATCTTTCAGTAGCATCATGAATAAAATTAACAATATAACTATCACATAAAACATTCTTATCATGAGCCACATGCATAAAATGATTATTACTCTCCACATAAGCATAGTCATTATTATTAATTATGGTGGGAGCAAATTCAACAAAATAGCTATCATTATTATTCTCATCACCATAATTATCAAATATAGGAGGCATATTGTAGTCATAATTAATTTTCTCCTCAATAGTAGGTGGACTGAGAATATCATATTCATCATTGTAATCATCATATATTGAAGGTTTGGTATCATCATAAGCAATAGAATAGCTATCTTCCAAAGCTGGGGAACTAAAAAGATCATTTTCATAAAAACTAGCTTTCCCAAGCTTAGACTTTTCCATAGCATTAGCAATAATGGTGTCCAAAGAATTCATACTAACAACATTGCTATTAGCATGCAAATAAAGTTCCATAGGTTTTTTAATTTTCTCTTCAAACACTCCATGTCCTAACTCAAGATATATACTATAAAGCTCTCTAAATTTTTTGTTGTTTTACATTAAGCCTAACTAGTGAAAACAAGAAACAAAAAGACAAAAATGCAGAATCTAAAGGAAATAACTTCGAGCACTCACACCGGATACCTCCCCGGCAACGGCGCCAGAAAATAGGCGTTTGCCGTGGGAGGTTCTTCTTCTTTAATCCTCCGGTGTGAATACCTTTTACCTTTCCTCCCCGGCAACGACGCCAGAAAATAGCTTGATGTCTACGCACTTCTATTCTTGTAGATAGTTGTTGGGCCTCCAAGTGTAGAGGTTTGTAGAACAGCAGCAAGTTTTCCCTTAAGTGGATCACCCAAGGTTTATCGAACTCAGGGAGGAAGTGGTCAAAGGTATCCCCTCTCAAGCAATCCTGCAATCAAGATACAAGAAGTCTCTTGTGTCCCCAACACACCCAAAGACCTGTCAGGTGTATAGGTGCACTAGTTCGGCGAAGAGATAGTGAAATACAAGTGGTATGGATAATTATAAGTGGTAACGGTGATAGAAAATAACTTGATGACGTGGAAAAGACTAAAGGCAAACTGAACTAAAGATGGAAGCAAGCAAACATGTAACATATCTAATTGCAAACGGTGTATCAATGCTTAGAAACAAGGCCTAGGGATCATACTTTCACTAGTGAACACTCTCATATAAATATCTTCTCTTTACGATACTACTCTTAACTACTCTCTAGTTGAACACTCTAATCGATGGTAGGGCTATAACAGCACACCTCAAAGTTCATCTTTCCCATCTAGAAACCCCACACTATCACCTTGACTACTAGATGAGTCTAACAAACACCACAATTTCATAAAGGCATCCAACTCTAAATATAACTCATAACAAGTATTTGTAATCTCTAGCCTAAGTGTCACCATGATGCGCACGCTGTCACTTTCACACACATGGGGAGAGCAGAGATCTATTAAAGCACTTGAGTAGCAAGGTAGATCTATAGATTACAAGCTCATGATCACAACATGATCATGTATAAAGAGAGAGATGAACACATAGCTACCGGTAGAACCCTTAGCCTCGAGAGAGAACTACTCCCTCCTCATCATGGGAAGCAGCAATGGTGATGGATATGGCGGTGGAGATCGATGGAGATGGCTCCGGGGGCACTTTCCCGTCCTGGCAGGGTGCCGGAACAGAGACTTTCTATCCCCTGAATCTCTCTTTTGGTGGCGGTGGCGCTGCGGAACTTTTCGTGGATTTCTAATTGACGATTTTGGGTTTTGGCTTCGGGAGGCTTCTTATAGGCCAGAGGGCAAGGTCGGTGGAGTGCCAGGGGGCCCACAGCACCAGGTGGCGTGACCAGGGCTAGCCCGCGCCACCACATGGTGTGGCTAGGCCCTGGCCCTCCTCTGTCTCGTATTCTGGCTCCATGAGTCTTCCGGTAAAATAGGAACTTTGGCTTTTGTCCCGTCCAATTCTGAGAATATTCATTTTCTGACTTCCTGAAACCAAAAAGCGTAAAACAGTAACCGCAATCGTGGCATCTTGTTAATAGGTTAGTCCAATAAATCATATGAAAAGTACTCCAAAATTGGAATAAAACACAAGAAAGTAGATAAAATCAAGCATGGAACATCAAAAATTATAGATACATTTGCAATATATCAGTGACCCAATCCTTTATGCAGCAAAGGACAAGCCGGTTGTATTACTTAAGATGACCAAACGTTCTCGAGGACACATGAGAAGACTGTCAAGTGCTTTCGCTTCATATAGTTGATTAATCTTCTCTAGCTTGCTAAGTGTTGTGTGGGTGAACCTGTGCTAATGTACCGACCTTCCTAGGAGTAATACATACTTGTGATTATATCCCTTGCAAACATCCCGTAAGTACAAGAAAGTAATTAAGGTAGAAACCTAACCACAGATTTAAACTCTAAGACCCTTACGTCCCTTGTGCAATGGTTTCCTAACGAGAGTTCAGGTTTCTGTCACTCCGGCAACCCCTACGATTAGTAGCCAAATACACAATGCATTCCCCTAGGCCCATATAGGTGAAGTGTCATGTAGTCGACGTTCACATGACACCACTAGAAGAAGTACACCACAACTTAAATATCAAACTATTGAATCTTTCTCAACAAAACTCCACTACTAACAACATGACTTCTCCCACGTCCTCAAAAACAAAACGAACTACTCACAAGACATCATATGGATCATGATCAGAGATGGAATAATAATGTATAACAATCTAAACATAAACAATAATTCAACGGTTCACTCAATAGCATCAACTACAAAGAGTAATCAACACCGAGAAAGTTTCCCCTATAAACTATGAAAGATTCAACCCAATTGTTACAGCAATATGGAGATGGTGATGAGAGTGCTGATGGTGATTATGGTGGTGATGATGATGATAATGATCCCGATGAAGTCCAGCTTGATGATGGTGTTGATGGCGACGATCTTCCCTCTCCGGGAAGGAATTTCCTCGACAGAAATCTGTCTGCCGGAGAGATCTTTCTCTCTCGGTGTTTTCCGCCCCGTAGAGGCGGCGAAATCTTTCTATGGTCGGCCCCCGAGTCTTAGGGTTTCGGGAGGATGATATGCGATAGAGGGGAGAGCCTGGAGTGGGCCAGGGCGGCCACACCACCTACTGGCACGGCCTAGGGCTGCCCACGCCAGGGGGTGGTGTGGGCCCCCTGTGGCCCATCTCCAGCCCCCCTTCTGGCTTTCTCCGTCTTCTAGAAAAATAGGATTTTCCGTATATTTTCCCGGATTTTCTGATTTTCGCAAATTTTGCCTCCAAAGAGCATATTTTTCCATCAGAATCCTGACTGCAGCGGTCCATGCTCCAAAAGTCATCAACCATGCAAAAACAGATAAAATAACATAAGTATCATCTCTCAATATGAAATATATCAATGAATAACAGTGAATTATGATATAGAATAGTAATACAAAATGGACGTATCAATTCTCCCCTCCGATGTAGGCAGTCCAAGATTTTTTGTTTTTAAAATTTCAACCATAACTTGTAAGATGTTCTTTAACTATTATTTGATCTCTTCTCCACACGCTGGCCCAAAGTAAATAGAGCATTTATTCGGGTTAATTATTCGTCCTGTACCTTTGCTATATTTCTTTAAAAACTGCACCACACGCCCAGCTTTATTAGAAAATCCATAAACAGTATCCCAAGTAAGCAAGGTTAGATATGATTTACATCATCACTAGATGATTTCTCTCTCTATGATATGAGCTAATAATATAGTAATGTACGCACCAAAAGCATATTACTTGATCCGTTTTTGTCTTCTTTAATTCTTTTTTCCTTTTCTTTTGGGCTCATGTTTGCTGCTTTCCAGCAACTGCTCTGGTGACTCTTTGTATTTAATGGTTGATATATTAATATAGCGGGACGAAAGGCTATTTCGAGCATATATCTATTTATCTCGTTTTATTTAAATTTGGAGTAGATCATTTGTGCCATGTGTTGCCATGGTAATAACGTTTAATTGTTTGGTTAGAAAATAACTTAATCAAATCATAAGTGCCGGGATTAGCCAAAATTGGGTCAATTAACTGAAAACCAAAGGATATTATGTACATAAGGCAAGAGCCCAAAAATCATGTGGTTTCATGGGCTTGTTAGGACAGGGTCTACTGTTCGATGATTCTGCACACCGGATGTTTCCCCGCATCGGACCCGCACCCGTTACCCAGAACGGACTTACCTTACCGGAGTCAACTCCACACGCGCTCCCCACCTTCCCAAACCCGAATCGCCCCCGCACTCCTTCCCTTTCACCAGAACACACCGGAAGCATCTGGAAGCTCGGCCCTCCGCCCCCATCACCGCCCGATCCAGATCAGACGGCCCGCGCCGCTCTCCGTCCTCCCATCCCGCATCTTCCAGAGCGTTCACTCCCCACCACCCGTCCCCGCGCTATAACTACCTCCGCCTCCTCGTCACCTCTCCCCACAAACCGATCCCGACCGGCGACCTCGATTCCGCACGATCAAAGCAGCTAGGGTTTCTTCTACCTTTCGCTCGGCGCAGCTCGGAACTTCCAGGCGACAAGATGTTCGGGCGCGGGGCGCCGAAGAAGAGCGACAACACGCGGTACTACGAGATCCTCGGGGTGCCCAAGGACGCGGCACCGGAGGACCTCAAGAAGGCCTACCGCAAGGCCGCCATCAAGAACCACCCCGACAAGGGCGGCGACCCAGAGAAGGTGAGCGCTCGCCCGATCCCTTTCTCTATTCTCGATCTGGTCTTGAGGCGATTAGGCTGTTCGATTTGGTACTGTAGTTCCTCAGGGAGGCGGATCTGTGGCCGGGGTGTACAATTTGATGGGCTTAGGGGTTCGTGTCTGAATTAGGGGCGCATCTGTTGGATGAATTGGATTGTGAACGGCTTTCTAGCTCACATTTAGATTTTAGACGACCTCTGTTTAAATTCATTCAATATATGAATCTGTGAAATCGCCCCCTTAAGGATTTGTTTTTGTAATGGTTCACACGCCTCATGCGATTTATGCTTGTAGATGGTTAGTAATTGAACATAAGCTTAATGACATTTTGTATTCGATGATTTTAGTTGTTTATTGTTTATTAATTGAGCTATTAGTTAGAAGCTTTATAAGGTTGATCTCCTACTTGTAGCAACAGTACATGTGTTCGTACTGAGTGTTTAGTAGTAGTGTTAACTTGCATACATTGAATGCTGTTGTTCTGCATTTCAGCTGTTGATGACCAATGCCATTGTTGTATGCAGTCTGATTAGAATATTTTGTTGATCTTATAATACGGATCTTATAATACGAAGTTACATCCTGAAGTATACTGTGTGACATTCAACTTGCTTAGTACATATTGCCATATGCTAGCCTTGTTGAATTAGTACTGCATATGACAAGTGTGACTTTGTTTGGTCAAGCATGCTCTGGTAATGGCAATTGAATTTTGGCATAGTTGGACAACTCTCAACATTTGTTGCATTGCAGTTCAAGGAGCTAGCTCAGGCATATGAAGTTCTGAGTGATCCTGAGAAGCGGGAGATCTATGATCAGTATGGTGAGGATGCCCTCAAGGAGGGGATGGGAGGTGGTGGAGGAATGCACGATCCATTTGACATCTTCCAGTCATTCTTCGGTGGTGGTGGTGGAGGACCCTTTGGAGGTATGTCCAGCAGTGAAATAACCTAATTTGTCATTGCGCTTTGCCAATGTTGTGTCCCAAAACTCACTGCCGTGTTGTGTTCTCCAGGTGGTGGTAGCAGCAGAGGCAGGAGGCAGCGCAGGGGTGAGGATGTGGTTCACCCTCTGAAGGTTTCCCTCGAGGAATTGTACAACGGAACATCTAAGAAGCTTTCTCTTTCACGCAATGTGCTCTGCTCAAAGTGCAATGGGTGAGTAGTCTGTTTCCTTGTGCCTGTAACCTTGCATGTAGTACCGCCTGTCAGTTCTAAGTTCTCACTGTACTGTGTTCTCTCTACAGGAAGGGCTCAAAGTCTGGGGCTTCGATGAAGTGTGCTGGTTGCCAGGGAGCTGGTTACAAGGTCCAAATACGTCAGTTGGGACCAGGAATGATTCAGCAAATGCAGCAACCTTGCAATGAGTGCAGGGGAACTGGTGAGACCATCAGCGACAAGGATCGATGTGGGCAGTGCAAGGGCGAGAAGGTTGTGCAGGAGAAGAAGGTTCTGGAGGTAGTGGTCGAGAAGGGTATGCAGCACAGCCAGAAGATCACCTTCCCCGGCGAGGCTGATGAAGCGGTATGTGCAGTAGGACTTCAGCATTGAGTTCTTCCGTCTGCGTGTGCCTGTTTTCCATACCTAATTGTTTGCTTGTTGTGCAGCCTGATACTGTCACTGGAGATATAATCTTCGTCCTACAGCAGAAGGAGCATCCCAAGTTCAAGCGGAAGGGCGACGACCTCTTCTATGAGCACACTCTGACCCTCACGGAAGCCCTGTGTGGCTTCCAATATGTTCTGACACATTTGGACGGCAGGCAGCTGCTCATCAAGTCCAACCCTGGCGAAGTTGTCAAGCCTGGTAAGTGACACGGAAGGATAAACTGGTAGTTTAGTTTATGCATTCAACGATTTCAATCGCTGATCACCGATCGTGTTGATCAATGTTTCTGCAGACTCATTCAAGGCGATCAACGATGAGGGCATGCCCATGTACCAGAGGCCATTCATGAAGGGCAAGCTCTACATCCACTTCACGGTGGATTTCCCGGACTCGCTGAACCCAGACCAGTGCAAGGCCCTCGAGACCGTCCTTCCGCCCAAGCCCGTGTCGCAGTACACGGACATGGAGCTGGACGAGTGCGAGGAGACCATGGCTTATGACATCGACATTGAGGAGGAGATGAGGAGGCGGCAGCAACAGCAGGCGCAGGAGGCCTATGATGAGGACGAGGACATGCCCGGCGGTGGTGGCCAGCGTGTGCAGTGTGCCCAGCAGTAGGAAGATGTTTGTGACCGTCGACGGATCCGTTTGTTTCCATCGCTCCTGTGCGATGCTGTTCTCAAGTTTTCCAAGTTAGGCGCCTTACGATGTGAACTTTGGTGCTAGTATATGATATTACTCCTACTTAACTAAACAATTGTCTCAGTAATATTATCTGCGTTCTCGTTTGAATTGCCGTGAGCCCTTGAGGCTGTGATATGTTTATTGCTTGTTGGCTGTTGGTGAGGGGACATCATGTTTGACGTAATCGATTGTTGCAAAGATTTGGCTGAACTCAAGTGCTTCTAGTTACTCCAGGTGCAGCACGACATTGCAGTGTCTGACACGTGTCTTGCAGTAGAATCGAACTTGCATCTTGTTTCTGATTTTTTTTTTTTAAATGGGCTCATGTGGCATCAAATTACTCATCTTGTTTCACTCTTGTTTTCCCAAGTTACGCCCCTTACGATTTGAACTTTGGTGCTAGTATATGATATTACTCCTACTTAACTAAACAATGTCTCAGTAATATTATCTGCGTTCTCGTTTGAATTGCCGTGAGCCTGTGACATGTTCATTGCTTGTTGTCATGTTTGACGTAATCGATTGTTGCAAAGATTTGGCTGAACATTAGCGCTTCTAGTTTCTCCACGAGTAGCACGAAACTGCAGTGTTGGACACGCGTCTGGCCAGTAGAATCGAACTTACATCTTGTTTCATTAATTAAGAGATAGAGTACAAGAAAGTAAAACTGGCATTCGTGGCATCAAATTACTCATGTGCTCATTACAAAATGTTATACTCTTGTGGCATCAAATTACTGATGTGCTCACCAAAACCCACAAATTAGCCTGTAAGAACAAAGAAGGCTGATGGAGGCCAAGTCTGTGGGGTAAAAGTTAGTAGCAAATATAGGAAGATCAGGAGAATGCTTGCACTCTACTTGTACCTTTCTTGGTCAGACTGTAGTTAGAAAGATAGCATTTGGGGAAGGCATGTCCAATTGTGCATTATATTATTGATGATCTGGGTATTCATGTCCACTCTGGTAGCGAAAAATAATTCCTCTACGGTCTACTTGCTCTTCTGTATGCTCAGCTTCCAGCATTGCTCGAAAAAGAGCAGTGCTATACAGGCATGGTTTCACGCACGATGTTTGTCCGACGGCAGCGCACGGCCCTACGATAGCATGCTAGCATCAGTATGGCCCACCTTGCTTTGAAGGGAAGGTTCCTTCCTCCCCTCTCGGACTGATTGTTATATGTGCCTTTTAACGTTACTGGACAGGCCTACAAAACGAGAGGGATCGGAACATTATGGTGGAAGGTGCTGATCAGCTTCAATCCATGGCGTCCCCAGGTGCATGGTATGGCGCGTCACGCATCAGCACTGAGGGTCAAGGCTGCCGACGAGGAGGATGATGTAGATGTTACTGGAGATTAGGAAGTGTGGTCGAAGTTGGTGTGGTCTGTGTAGTACTATTTTGAACCTCTCCCCCTCCAAGGTTTCTGGAGGTGTGTTGTGGTGTAGTTTATACTCCCCTGTCGCCGTGGTGGTTTTCGCTTCCTGTGGTTGTGGTTGAGTCTGTCTAAACCTTTCGTTCGTTTTTTTTCCTAGTGTACTAAGAACTAATGTTATGTTATCTAAATGGTAATGGAACCCGGCTCGGTTGAGTCGTATGGAAAAAAAGATCAGTATGGCCCGCCGATGGCTTTTTCGTATATACTCTATCCGTTTTAAAATATAAGATGTTTTAGCTTTCTGAAAGAAGTATCTAAACTTTTTTAGTGTGTAGATTCATTCCAAACCTACACACTAAAAAGGATCTAGATACACTTCTTTTACAAAGCTAAAACATATTATATTTTAACGGAGGGACTGGTATGCCGGACTGGTATGCCGTGTGCATGGTAATTTCGTTTGAAAAAAGGCAGTTGACCTTCAATCGGTGATCAGCTTGTTACTGGATTCGGACCTTGTAACGGAAGACAAATAATAATGGAGAGAAGTGGATAACTTATATGCGCTCCGAAAAAGCAAATACTCGTCTGCAAGGTGTTAATCGGTGTGGGTCAGATCAACTAAACAGAAGGGATTATATTTCTGTGTATCTGGACTTTGGAGGTGAAGCAAAACCCTTCTGCCAGCTTTCCCAGTAAAAATGGGGTTGCATCAGCTTGAGCCAAGCCATGGAGGCGTCACTTCAGTTTGCAACTCCGACGTCAGAAGCTTAATTAAATTCCGTGATGGCGTAATGGTGGAGTGAATCACATGGAGTGGAGTTAAACAAAGGGTGGGATTCAGAATTCGGTGAAATAAATTACTCTGATCGCGAGCACGACAAGTGCCAATTAATTGCTAGAACGCGAATTGACAAATGGGCGGAAAACATGAGAAGATTAAGGAAAAAGAAGTAGTAGTATGACATGTGTAACACGCCAAAAAATAAATCAAGTGCACTTCAAATGCTACCGCTAAGGTTGCGAACAGTTGGTAATTGCGACTCAAATTGCCTTTGACTTGTTGTAAGACCATGTACCACGTGAGTCAAAAACGATGCTAACCTTCTCTCTCCTCTATTTTGAACCAGTTCCATGCATAACAAAAAATCCGTTTATTGGGTCTCACATAAAAAAAGCCTCATATTGTTGGTTCGCTTCTTTGTTTATAAAGTATGCATGTATGCAGACTTGGCCCACATGGCATAGCGTAAAGAGAAGAGAGATTCAACAATTGATATGCGTGCATGTGAGAGCAAAACAATTCACACATAACAGGTAATCAAAAGCGATTCCGAAGCCTTTTAAACCGAACACACATAGTACACGATCTAAGGCAGTGAGAAACGCGTATCCCGATTGTAAGAATTAGAGTAAACATGGATTCTAATTTTACACACTAGCTATATTCAACTAACTGGAATGATTTTCGGTTGTTTTTCTCACCTCGCTCTTCTCTATTTTCTTCTTCGCTGCGACGAGTGTCCGCGGGGAGGTGTTTCTCAGACCATAAGGGTCAAGGTTTGAGGTCACAAATTCTCTCGGGCTCCCCGTCATCACGGATGGACATGCCAGGTGCGCCGACCATGACATTTAGAGTGCGACTTGTCTGTATAATGCAATAACTAACACGAATATCCCTGACAAGCGAATACGTTTGTAATAGTGAAACTCAAGTGTGCTCTATAGGCTTGGATGGATTACAAGAAGGTATGATGCACGCCGACAAGCAAGAGGCATCATATGTTGAATTATTAATTTCCGCATGAGGGTAATTACCGAAATTAACATTATGTAAACACTAGAAGATCTAAACACATGCAGCCAAACAACCACATCTAGTAAATCTGAAAATCTAGCAAGAAATAGTGCATACAAAGAGAGGAATAACACGTACAGATTGACCGAGAAGGTCATCATCATAACAACACCTTGGTCTTTGTCGTTGTCGCCCATGGTGCTGCTGAGGTCGTCGATTGCTGAAAAAAAGAACACATGAACAAAGGCGGGCAGTCGCGCCGAGACGCTCCCCAAAAACCTTATCGCCCGTCTCCCGGTGCAGGATCTCAACGGACGGGGTTTCAGATGCCTGCTCTCCCGGGCGGCCGTGCACGCAGTCGCCGGGATGGGGAAGACTAGAGAGCAACTCAGCAAGAGGAATACAGCAAGAGAGACAAAGAAAGAACATGATGCATCTAGATCTGTCTGTCTCTCCCTATAGCCTAGGAGGTGAGCCGACCGAGTCGCCACGCGGTGGAAGACAAGGACACGCGTTAAACATGCACACGTATGTTGACACGTACCTAACAATTGATGCACCATGCAAAAATTTAGTCTTACACAAAACGAGTTTCTAACTCGAACTTGATTCACGCGACGTGACGCGCGTGCAAGCGAGGCGAGGCGGGCAACGAAGGAGGAGGAGTGCGCGTGGACTCCTTCTCTTCTCACTCGCTTAGTGGGAGTGAAACAACTCACCTTATAAGATGGTCCAACTCTCTCCCAACTAGCAATGTGGGACTAAACTTTATCTCCCACAATCTCCCAAGCTGCCATAGTAGATGGAGCTTGAGATTTCAGGATTTATTAGACTACATGAACTGCCTACATGGGCCGCAGCCCATATAAATCTAACAATTCCCCACCAGATCTCAGAGGCACATCATATGGCTCATTAGTTCTAATCATTGTTTAATATACCTGCAGTTCAGTAGAGACTGTTAAGTTGAACTTTCACCTATACAAAGAGATACGCTTACTACAACTGAACAATGGACTATGCCTTTAATTGTCAGTCTTGTGCAACAAGTTTCGCTTAATGTCGTTACCGGTACTTGGATGCCATAGGCTACCCCTAGGGTGGAGCTTATAAGTCATACTCTTCGGTCTTTCATGAGCTTCCTAGAGATTCACCCAAATCTCATACACTGTGACCAGTAGTGTAGCTCATATATGTGTGTTCTTTAAAGATCGTTGTGTGCGACAATGTCTTTGCTCCCAAGGAGATAGACATAACACATTAAGATGTAATCAACCTTCCTAACAGTATACTATGAGAGAATTGCATCTGCAGCGGAGTGGGAGTATTAAAAGTTTCTCTCAACTTAGTTGTTTTAGTTTGTTTTTCCAGATCCTAATTCACGGGATCTTCGATCACATAGGTTAGGTTATCCCTTTGACAACTCACGTGGGTCTCAAACCCATCTCCCTCGATGCATTTTCTATCAAATTTCTTGATAGTCCTTTTTGTAAAAGGATCTTCCAGATTCTTAGCTGTTTGGACACAATCCAATGCTATAACTCCGGAGTTTCTTAGCTTTCTGACAGACTTCAATCTTCTCTTGACATGTCTTGAACTCTTTATATTGTCCTTAGAACTGTTCACTTTGACAATCACAGTTTGGTAAGGATTGTCAGTATTGGTTTTTCAACCATAGGCAATTGTTAAGAGTTCACGAAGCCATTCTGCTTCGACAGTCACAGTATCTAATGCTATGGGTTCTGCTTCTATAGTTGACCTTTTTAAGATGGTCTGCTTGCAAGACTTACATGAAACAACGCTACCACCAAGAGTGGATATATATCCACTTGTGGCATTTATCTCATCAGCATCTGATATCCAATTTGAATCACTATACCCTTCAAGTACTCTTGGATACCCAATATAATGAATTCCATAGCTCACTGTTCCCTTTAGATAGCGCATTACTCTTTGAAGAGCATGCCAGTGATCATCTCTCGGGTTGTCCACAAACTAGCTAAGTTTGCTCACAGCAAACGAGATGTCAGGCCTTGTAGCACAAGCTAAATACATATGTGAGCCAATAATCTGAGAGTATCTCAATTGATCTCTAGCTGCCTTTTGATTCTTTCAAAGCAAAACATTAGGATCATAACGTGTGGGAGAGGGTTTGCAATCATCATATCCAAATCTTCTCAACACCTTCTCCACATAATGTGATTGCACAAGTGTAATCCCATTATTCTCATCTCTCAGTAGCTTGATGTTTAGGATAACATCAGCTTCTCCAAGATCCTTCATCTGAAAACATTAAGATAAGAAGGTTTTAACCTCATTAATCACTTTGAGACTTGTCCCAATAATTAGTATGTCATCAACATACAGACATAGGACAACTCCCTATCCCCCACCATGGCGGTAGTACACACATTTGTGGGCTCCATTTACAACAAAGCCCACAGATGTTAAAGTTCTTTCAAACTTCTCATGCCATTGCTTGGGAGCTTGTTTGAGGCCATACATAGATTTCTTCAATTTACACACCTTTCTTTCTTAACCTTCTAGTACAAAACCATCAGGCTGTTCCATGCAAATTTCCTCATCCAACTCTCCATTTAGGAAAGCCGTCTTAGCGTCCCATTTGATGAACGAGAAGACCATGAGAGGCAGCCAATGATAGTAGTTCTTGAATTGTGGTCAATCTAGCCACGGGTGAGTAAGTATCAAAGAAATCTTTGCCTTCTTTTTGGCTATAGCCTTTAGCCACAAGACGAGTTTTGTACTTTTCAATAGTCATCAGCCCTAAGCTTTTTTTAAATACCCATTTACATCCTATAGGTTTACATCCATACGGATGTTCAGATAACTCCCACATTACATTAGCCAAGATGGAATCCATCTTGCTTTGAACTGCTTCTTTCTAGTAATCTGCATCTAGAGATGCAAAAGCTTCTGAAATGGTAGTGGGAGTATCATCCACTAGGTACACAATGAAATCATCACCAAAAGACCTTGTGTTCCTTTGTCTCTTCTTCCTTGTGGGAGCTTCATTATCATCCTCATCCGAATCTGAACTCTCATTATCTGATTGTTCATCAGTCTCCATGGAAGTTTCAGGTTCAGAAACTAGATCATATTCCTTATTAGATATGCTAGGCATATCTCTCATAGGAAATATATCCTCAAAGAATGTAGCATCTCTTGATTCTAAAATGGTACCGACACTCATATCGTTCACTTCAGATTTCACCACAAGAAACCTATAAGCAATATAGAAGCATAGCCAAGAAAGACACAATCCATAGTTTTCGGTCCAAGCTTACGCTTCTTGCTGATTGACATGTTGACTTTTGCCAAACAATCCCAAGTACGTAAGTAGGAGAGTGTCAACCTTTTATTTTCCCATTCTTCAAATGGAGTAATCTCTTTATTCTTAGTTGGAACATGGTTTAGGACATGACATGAAGTCAATATAGCCTCCCCCACCATTCCTTGGATAAATCGGTAGTGTCTAACATGGCGTTAACCAAATCTGTTAGAGTCCGGTTTTTTCTCTCAGCAGTCCCATTGGATTGAGGTGAATTGGGAGGCGTCCTCTTATGTATAATACCATGTTTTGAACATAATAAATTGAACTCATTAGAAAAGTACTCTCCACGATCAGACCGAATTCTTTTGATCTTTCTCTCGAGTTGATTTTCAACTTCTGCCTTATAGATCTCAAAAAAATCTAAAGCCCCGTCTTTAGTTTTCAAGAGATATACATAACAGTACCTACAGAATCATCAATTAAAGTCATGAAATATTTCTTTCCACTAATTGTCAACACACCATTCATCTCACATAGATCTGAATGTATGAGCTCAAGAGGTGCCAAATTTATTTCCTCTGCAGGCTTGTGAGGCTTGCGAGGCTGCTTTGCTTGCACATAAGCATGGCACTTAGAGCCTTTGACAATAATGAATTTCGGAATTAAACTCATACCAACAAGCTGCGACATACAACCGAAATTGATATGACAAAGTCGTGAATGCCAAACATTAGTCTCATTACCAGTAGTGCAAATATGGTTCACTACATCATCACAGAAGTCTGTCAATGAAAAATGGAACATACCTTCGCATTCATAGCCTTTTCCAATAAATGTTCCATACTTAGACAGGAACTTTATTGGACTAAAATACCAACTTAAACCCATCTTTCAGAAGACAAGATCCACTAACGAGATTCTTCTTGATAGAATGGATATGCTGCACGTTTTTTAGTTGCACGATCTTGCCCAAAGTAAACTTTAGATCTACCGTGCCAGCACCAAGAACTGTAGCATGTAACCTGTTCCCCATCATGACTGAGGAATCTCGAGCCTAATAAGAGGTGAACATGGAAATGTCAGCGCACACATGAACATGGGCACCCATATCAACCCACCATTCCGTGGATTGAAATACTGAAAGAACAATAGGTGATAAATTACCATACCTAGAACCTAAAGTGCCTACATCAGTATTGCCAATGACCATGTTGATAGATTTAGAACTCTGTCCATCCTTATCCTTCTTTCCTTTCTTCTGTGGACAATGATGAGCCCAATGGACAATATTGCCACACACCCAGCAATGTTCTTTCTTTTCCTTGTTCTGCCCCTTCTTCTTTTTGAAGTTGGTAGTCTGCAGACTTTGTTATTTCCCTTAGACTTATGGGCATTTTTCTGTACCATATTGGCAGCAGAATGTCCCTCGGTTACACTAGTGTATTTGTCTTTTATCCTCGCCTTCTCTTCAATATTTAGAGAGACAATGAGGTACTCAATAGAGAGCTCACATCTCTGTTGTTTCAGATAAGTGGCAAAGTTCCTCCATGAAGGGGAAAGCTTAGCGACAATGCATCCCGCGAGAAACTTGTCCGGAAGCACACAGTTGAGGAGTTCGAGTTCCTTTGCCATGATCTGTAGCTCATGAGCCTATTCTCCTACAGATCAGTTTTCAACCATCTTGTAGTCATTGAACTGCTCCATACCATACAGTTCACCACCAGCATCAGCAGCACCGAACTTAGCGTTCCACGTATCCCACGGTTCCTTGGCATCACGAATATGAAAATATGCATCAACCAACTTGTCTCCAAGAATACTGAGTACAGAGCCCACAAAAATTACAGTGGCCTCCCTAAACGCTCTCTCTTTCTCGAGAGTAAGCGGACCTCTGGAATACCATCTGCAACTTTTTTTATGTCCATAGTAGTAAGCCACAAGAGAGTTTTTCCTTGCCATCTCTAAAAATTAGCACCCGTAAACGGGCTCGGTTTCAGCGAAGTAGCAAAGTCGGATGACAAAAATTGCCTAAATAAATAAGGTTTTTGTATTGTTGGATTATTAGCCAATTTCTGCATAAGATTAATTAATGAAATCAATATTATATAAGCACTAGAAGATCTAAACACATGCAGCCAAACAACCACATCTAGTAGATCTGAAAATCTAGCAAGAACTAGTGCATACAAAAAGAGAAATAACACATACAGGTTGACTGGGAAGGTTAGCACCGCAGCAGCACCTTGGTCTTTGTCGTTGTCGCCCATGGTGCTACTGAGGTCGTCGGTTGCTGAAAAAGAACACAGGAACAGAGACGAGTAGTCGCATCGAGACACAACCCAAAAACCTTATCACCCGTCTCCATTGCAGGATCTCAACAGACGGGGTTTCAGAGGCCTGCTCTCCCGAACGGCCGTGCATGCAATTGCCGGGATGGGGAAGACTAGAGAGCAGCACAGCAAGAGAAACACAACAAGAGAGACCGAGAAAGAACATGATGCATCTAGATCTCTCTCTCTCTGTTTATAGCGTGGGAGGTGAGCCAACCGAGTCGCCACGCGGTGGAAGACAAGAACACACGTCAAACATGCACACGAATGTTGACACGTACCTAACAACTGGTGCACCATGCAAAAATTTAGTCTTTCACAAAACAAGTTTCTAACTCGAACTCGATTCATGAAACGTGACGCGCGTGCTGGCGAGGCGAGGCAGGCGGCGGAGGAGAAGGAGTGCTCGTGTACCCCTTCTCTTCTCACTCACTTAGTGGGAGTGAAACAGATCACCTTATAAGATGGTCCAACTCTCTCCCAACTAGTAATGTGGGACTAAATTGTCTCCCACACAACTCCTAAGCTGCCATAGTAGATGGGCCTTGAGATTTTAGGATTTATTAGATTACAGGAGTTGCCTACATGGACCATAGCCCATATAAATCTAGACCCGAGACTCTTTAGTTGCAAGGAATTTCACAACAATTACGGAGGATTCTACTATTGATGGATTTTTGCTATAGAATGTGGCTAATTTTTTAAAATAATACAAATTAAATACTCAAAATTACGAATTTTAAAAAGTAGCGCAACCTCGGTACTTGAACCACCGACAAGCACTCGTTGGTAGTTGAACCACCAACAAGCACTCGTCGGTGTTTGAACTACTGACAAGCACTCGCCATGCACCACCCTGCGACGCATGCGCCTGCCTCCGACAGGCCTATCGGGGGTTGAAACACCGACGGGTGCTGGTCGGTGTTTGAGACCCCGAGGCCGCACTACTTTTTAAAATTCCTAATTTTGAATATTATTCGTGATACCGATTAAATAATTCATATTATTTTTAAAAAAATAGCATAGAATGTGTTTGATTCCTAGGATCACAAAAACTCATGGTCTTTTTTTAAGAAATTGATGGTCTAGTATGGGAGAATAGTTTCACTCGAGTCTAATTTCATGAGAATTTACTTTTGTTTATATGACAACTTCGACTTCTACTCAATCAATGAGTAGTTTCAGACACTTTGATATAGCCAACTCTTATATGTTTGAAAATTTTAATTAGAAACATGCTCAACCGTGATTTTTCACGGCAGTTTCCAATGTTGCTCTTCCCTCATAGAGAAAGAAATGCACACATAGAGGGAATCCACATCATCATGTTGTTATCATCAACATTAATCACTATAAGTATGAAAATTCAAAAAAAATCACAAACCATGATTTTGATTAGCGACCAACTTCATTGGCGATTTCGTCTTGATGGGCGCTTAAAAACAAGAACCTATGTTGTTCAACCGATATTTTTGTCGCCACCATTTGGAAGGTCATTGTATGGTGGTTGTCATGTTAGCAACAGCAAATTACCATGATAAGAACGTATGGTTGCCATGTAACGTCTTATATGTTTTAAGGCATTACGATGGTTTGCAAAGCTAGAGAGTGGGTACTTGAGTGTTATTGAAAACTTGGAGATGATATCAACCCATAAAAAAATACTATGATGCAAGGCTTAGGATTGTGGAGAGTCACGTTTAGTAATGTGGTAACCAATTACAATATGTTGTTGTAACATGTCTATAACAAGGGGTAACCTAGCGATTACCGATAAATTGTGTATCATGTTAAGACAAAGATAGTGGTGAAAGGGGGTCATGAACCGCGTACACGGGTTGGGGAGATAACATATTGTGTTAATGGCATTGTTTCATGCACAAGTTATTTCTCCCATAACATCCGCGACATTGGAAGATATGGTAGATATGTGCACCAAATAGTCAGTCCTTCTAGGCTTCGCGTCATGTGACATTGAACATTTCTATGAAATTTTAAATATTGAATTTCCTATTTTCGTATTTTTATAACCTCAAAATCATAGAGGCATTGGGAAAAATGAATTTTGGACTTGGTAATGACAGAAAGGTCTATGGCTTCCTCGCTAGCAAATGAGAGGTGGGATTTTTTTGAAAAGGGATTTTTATTGACTCAATAGTAGGCATCAAGATGATACAATCAATGAGTTACACCCATCTCTGCGTAATGTATAAACTAGTATTAGAGCCCGGCTTCTCTTCTAATGAAATACTCCCTTTATGTCAAAATATAAGAAAGGTGAATCCACATCTACAATATCAAACACCTAGGATATGAAAGTATATTCACGCTAATCCTAAATATACTCATTTGGTGTTATAGATGTCAATATTTTTTATCTATTCTTCCCGTTCTAAAATATAAGACGTGTATGTTCACTCATTTTGCTCTGACCAACACACTAAAATAAGTCTATATACATGTGTTTTTAAAAAATGCCACTAAAACATTTTACAATTTATACTTGGTTAAAGTTGATGGAGTTTGACTTCCGCAGAAACCAATGCGCACTACATATTTGGCATGGACAAACGCCTAGTTTTAATATAAAATTGTGTGTTGCGAGGGCTAAAGTCTGTCATCCAAAATCTTGCTACATGGTTCACACAACTTGGATGATAAAAAACACAAAGAAGCAGCCGAACAGGCTGCAAAGTCAAACCCTGAACCATGGTGGCATTGCATTGACCCTGACTAACCCAACAAAGCAGAAATCATCAAGAACAAATCATGCAAAAGCACACTCCAATTCGTTAAATTAACCCACCCGAACATTTAAAAAATGCAACGGCCGATCGGTGCTGCAGCATTGACCTCGATCGAAACCAATACCGATACAGCCCTCCCTGTACGCGTACACGGTATACGCTCCCTCGTCCCGTCCCGCTCGCCGCCGCAACATGCATTTGCAAAGCGTTGACGTCCCCATCGTCCTCCCTCGGCTGGATCCGAGCTGCGAGCTGCGAGGGAGCTCCCTTCGAGCCCAAACAAAAACCCCACCAAACGATCAAGATCAATACATACCCAGACCACCAAGGCACGAACCACTCTCTCCCCCTCCTCGATCGCCAACGACGACCCCTCACCTCACCTCCCTACCTAGCTAATCTTCAATTCACCACGCGCCCGCCCGCCAGCCCGCGCGCGTTTGCGTTCATCTCGGAAAAGTCCGACGTGTCGGGCAGGATGAGCTCCGGAGTCCCGCCGCCGCCCGACAGCCGCCTCGGCCCGGCGGGCGGCAGCTCCGTGGGCATGTTCAGCTCCGACCGCATCGGCGGCTTCGGCTACGGCGTCGGCGTCTCCGTCGGCATCCTGCTCCTCATCACCACCATCACCCTCGCATCCTACTTCTGCACCCGCGCGCCGCTCGCCGAAGACGGGACGCCGTCTGCGAGGCAGAGGCGGCGCCCTCGGCGCCCCCGAGAGGGCGAGGACGCCGCGGACAATAATGGTGGCGGCGTCGACGACCGCGACGTGGAGCTCGGCATCGACGAGGCCACGCTCAAGGGGTACCCGGAGGTGGTGTACGGCGAGGCCAAGGCGAGGAAGAAGAAGCTCGGCACCACCTGCACCTGCTGCTCCGTCTGCCTCGACAACTACGGCGACGGCGACGTGCTCCGGATGCTGCCCGACTGCGGCCACCTCTTCCACCGCGAGTGCGTCGACCCCTGGCTCAGGCAGCACCCGACCTGCCCCGTCTGCCGGACCTCGCCGCTGCCCAGCCCCTTGCCCACGCCGCTCGCCGAGGTCACACCTTTGGTCTTGGCGAGGCCATCATCGTGACACTGACACCACGCCGAGGTTCTTGCTTGTTTTAGTTTTCTTGCTCTATTCTTTGTTTCTTTTTTTGTTCTTTTTTTTTGGAAGAAAAAGGGATGGGTGAAAAAGCGTGTTCAGGTTAATTAGGAATCTTTCTAAAAAAAAGGTTAATTAGGAATCAGAAGCTTCTTTTCTTGGTCCTGGGTGTAAATGCGGTTTCAGCTAAGTTTCCCCTTTTCTTTCTGACGAAAATGCAAGTGAGACTAGCATTCTGTACTGACATAATGGTTGAGAATTCTCCCATCAGAACATGTGTTTATCTCAGATTAAATGTAGACCAATTCCTGTTCAGGGTGCGTGTCAATGCAGCCAGTGAGTAACTTACTCTGAAGAAACAACAAATTGTGGATTTGAACCTCGAAATGTAAACGAATGCTCCTGTTGTCATGTGGTTTGTAAATGTCAACACTGTCAGTTGATCCGTTATTTCTTGACTTCCATTGTCAAGTAGAACAACGATTATAGTACTGTACGTACTAGATAATTCAGCATTCAGATTCCAGCAAGTTGTCCAATTTACAATTCCAGCAACACACCAAATGAATGTTTAACAATAGTACAGCCTATATAGCTGTAGTCCTTAAGCATGACAAGATACATACAGCCCCCTAATCCCCAGGTTTGCTGGGTCATTCATGCAAATCCCATAGTTTAGTTTTAACTGTGGTTTGAAGTAGCGCGGACACCGATGAGGGTCTCATGTTCTGCAAGTCAAGATCGAGAGCAAAAAGGACTAGTCCCCCTTCGATTTCAGGGAACGAGAATTCTGCTTTGGCCCAAACAAAACAAGACCATCAACCTGAATTGAACCTTTTATGTGCACTGGTCTGCTTATGTTTGGGAGCTCATTGGCTCATTGAATCATAGCCTAATAGGTATTGCACTGTGTTCAGTTGTTTCCTCGAGTGCTCAGTTCAAACAAAATTCTGAATTTTTAGTTTGCCTTGCTGGAAGGAAGATAGGGTCAGCGGGTTTCAGACGCATGGAGAAACACCGGAGGAAGTGGTAGAGGGGAGTACTGCTGTATTAGTAAGATTCGGGTATCTGCAGGGGTTATTGTTTGTGATAGTACAGTGTGGATAGTAGTTACGATTGATCATTTATATGTAGATGACTTTCTGCTCCTTCAGTTTTTAAGTGTATATAATATCGTAGACTCGTGGTACTGTTAGTGGTCCAGCAATCCAGCTAGTACATACCAGTGAAAATTCTACCAGCCAGTGTACTACTGCGAGTGACCTCGTAGAAAAACTAAACCTGCAAAAAAAACTCAGTAGGACCATGTCTGAATTCAAAATTGGATGGAGTGCAAACTTGGCGTTGGGATAGGACGCTATGCAGAACAAAACAAAATCAGTGCGCATAAACAAGATCATATCCGACAAGAGGGCCAACATGTCATACCCTCGAAGATCGAACTAGCGAATGTTTGTCGATGACAAGGTTGATGAATACATGAGTCGGTCCCCGCAACGAGACTTGTCAAGTTCTCAGAAAATGTCTTATCCTATCCCACGAACTGCTCCCACAATCTAGTGTCGCACGTGCAACGCCTCCACGGTATCCACGCCTACGAGATCAATAACACCGCTTCGAGGTATGATCAAGCACACGATCGAAGCGGGAAGTATTGATAAAGATTCGAAAGCGATTCCGCGATCTCGGCTAGATTAGATCTAACTTGTGGTAGAAACTGGCAGCACTTGCACGGTGATGATGTAGTAGACCTCCAGACGAGGGCGGCAACACGAGGATAAAGAGAAGCGGCTCGGTGGTGGCAGCGCTTGGGGCATGGGAGGCTCGGTCTAGGGTTGACTTGTGCCGCCGCCCTTCTTATATGGATGGTCAAACGACCAACCTTGCCAAACCTACTAGAGGGGTCGAATCCATGTAGGACCCCCCCTCCCTTCCCCAAACTGCCTCATGTAGTGGAATTTGTGTCCAACTCGGACCCCTTCCCCAAATAGACCTAGGGAGAGTTGGGCCCTAACTCAGCCACTCCCACCCCCATTGTGCGCGGCCGGCCATAGGGCATCCCATGTGGCCCAGGCCCATGGCGCACCTTAGGATCCGGTCCTTCTAGAACCTTTCGTAAAAAAAAATTAGACTCTTCTAAATGTTTTCGAGATGTTCTAGATCATTCTGATGCTCTCTATAAATGCCCGACACCATTTTAAACATTCTCGATATTGTTTCTAGCACCTCCGAAATATTCCGAGACTCTCTGAACAACTTTCAGAATCACTTCGTACATATGTTCATACGCACTCACATTCTAAAGTCGCTGGCTCTTAAGTGTGTCACTTCGTACATATATTCATAC
This sequence comes from Avena insularis, assembly GCA_023614405.1. Classification (NCBI taxonomy): domain Eukaryota; kingdom Viridiplantae; phylum Streptophyta; class Magnoliopsida; order Poales; family Poaceae; genus Avena; species Avena insularis. The sequence goes on along the minus strand of CM042696.1, from coordinate 33,046,494 downwards.
GCACTCACATTCTAAAGTCGATGGCTCTTAAGTGTGTGACTCTATGGTTTCAGAGACATGTCTGAAACTCCTTCCGTGATCTTATCATGTGAACCTTGTGTATTACTTATCATTACAAGTCTTCTCGATAATTTATATAACCCGAGGTAAAACACTAGGTTATCCTTGTTACCCGGATGTATTGTTTTACTCATTTTGTATTTGATCACGTTTAGGTCCTAGAGTGTATCACTTTATCATCAGGAGTTGCAATTCTCATAAGTACAACATATGGAATATACTATCCAGTACTAACGAAGACCGACTTCATAGTTATCGAGTCACGAAGTAACATTTGAATATCCTTCTACATCTAAAATGTATCCAAGTCCACATAAGTCTTATGCTCTAACGATCTTAGTAGCGGTAATACTTGTCATTGAGAAACTACCAATAATAATATTGACGATGTGTTTCACGGTATAACAATTGAGGTCTCTCCAACGTCAATGTCCGTTAACAATGTTGGCCTCATATATCATAGCAAACCCTGCAACGCTTTGCATTTTCCTATATTCAAGAAACCACGACTATCTATTATACATGAACTAGTCTTAGAGGTAAGACTAGGAATATCTTAATGGTATTTATAATCTTACACATGTATTAGAGTTTTCCTTCTAATACTCATTATTGGAAGTAATACAATTATAGTACAAAATGATGAACTTAATTATGAAACAGAAATATAAATAATAACTCATTTTTTATTGCATTTAGGACATATTTCCAACACTTGCACCATGGTGTTATAAGTTGTATTAGAGTGAACCATGTCGCTACATCCGCCATGTATGCATATGGGCATGTGGAGGACACACGACATTGGACGTGTATGAGGGCATCCTATACATCTCCCAATCATCATAGGTCTATGTAGTCCAAGTGGTGTTGTGTGCTATGATTAGCCCCACATAGAAAGTCTAGAAAGAATTTGACTACTATTCCACCTAGCGCTCATTTGGATGTTGTAGTCCAAGTGGGCGCTACCTCCGGCGGACTAGGAGGGGGTCGGGATGGGGGGTGGCGGTTACGGCAGTGCGCTTGCTGCAGAGCAGCGGCAGGAGCTTCACGGGCACCCAGCTGGGGTCCCTCTATGGGCATGGTGTGCTCCCACTGCTACGTCCGGTCAGCTACCACTAATAGTGGTGGAGGTCCGCCCCTCCCGCGCCGTTGCGGTACTATCGCCTCTAGTTTCCTGACTTCTCGTCTTGATTCCTTCGGCCACGTTGTGGTGGTTACAGTGAGACGACATTGACGCTTGCAAAACCGTGGTGGCACGCGCTGGTGGGCGGCAGGATGGGTGGAGTGCTACAATTCATCGGGGCGTGGTTTGATGGTCGAGAGAAATCCATGTCAGCGCAGCTAGCACCAACGCGGTGACGCCATCCTTCCTGAAGGGTGTCGGGTGTATCCCTTCCCATTGCCCTCCACGTACCAAGGGAAACCCTAGGACTAGTCCGGGCAGCAACGTCGTCATCGTCTCTTTCCTTCTTAAAGGGCTTGCTTCATACGCGTTGAGTTGATGCGCTAGGAGAGTGGTGGGACTACTCCGGGGGGGCGTAACGGTTTTGGATCATCTTTGTTTTAGTCGAACTGCCGATGCTAGCATTTGTTTCGTTTCCTTTCTTTCCTTTTTTTATTTTGGGCTTGCTTGTGCTGCGGCCCCAACATGTCAGTTGTATTGCATGGTTTGCTATATTAACATAGCGGTACGAAAGCCTATTTTAAGGTAGTCCAAGTGGGTAGGATTGGTGAACCGAGCTTATTTGTCGATCTTATGATCTACTATGTAGAGTTTTCCCCTCGTTTTCACTTGTTCTTGCGAGAAATTTCTTGAGAGTTGGAGTTTAAGTTTGTTTGAACACCAAACAAAATCGAGTTTCGGCCGACAATATTTGGTTGTTACTCTTAGAGATTTGGCATCTCCTAAACAGTTAGTTGTCCCCATCGAGCATCCAAGGCGTGGACTTCCCGCAGGAAGTTTGTGAAGGTTTTGTGGTCACCTTGAAAACTTCCATTAGTGATCGAGCCAAGCGGATGAACCTTGTGCTATCGGATAATAAGACTAAGTCTACAAGCGGGTGATTTGTGATGATACCGATAGACTTGGATGCATGTGTGCATTGACTCTTCTAACAGAGAGACATGGAGCTAGTGCTAAGAGCTTGAAGTCCGGGAAACAAATAGATGTATTTGTCTCCCTATCTTTACATTTCAGTTCATATATTAAGTTTGGTGTTCGATCTGTTCATCTGCTCGAAGCTTCTGTTTTATACCATTTCCTCATTTTTTGGTTGCTTCATACAATACCTGCTCTGTTTAATCTACATCATGCTATTGCTGCAATTAGTGTGAGAGTCATGTTTATGAGTTTATCTATGTTAATTTGCAATAATTCTTGTAATTCCTATCCACCCTTTCTACTCATCTACTCATCGTATCTAGATCTTTACACACCTCCATTGCCACTTACATGGATAAAATGGGAACATCTCCCTACCGTCTCCATTATCGCTGCTACCGATCTCTCTATCCTCCTCTCCATGATATTATGGCCCATGCCGCCATCGCCACCTCCCGACCTCATGGAAAATCTCTCCCTCATTGTCCCAGACCACGCCGATGCCTAGATCCGCAAGAAACAGCCGCCTGACCCATGTCGAGCCACGTGCGCAACTGGTCATTATCGCCACATCTATCTGCCGAGAAATTTCGACTCTCCTCTACCTAGACCATATCAGACTTGTTCGGGGCGGGAGGATGGAGCTCCAGTAGTCTTGATCTCTGATGGGGATATGTCAATCGGGGTATACCTAGGAAGTGGAGTCGCCTCACGTATCGCTTATGGCGAGTGGGCTCAATTGCCCAGCGACAGCATGGCCCATGGCAGGTGACCTAAGGCACATGCGACTGGAACCAGAAGGCCCAGAAGCGTAGTTAGGCTCAACTGGATTAGGTCAAGCCCACCGAATCCTTAACTAATTCAGTGTTGATCCATGTAAACCTTAACAAGGTGACTCTATATAAACCTCGCTAGGTTAACCTCTATGTATGCTCTGGTAAAACCCCTTAGAAGCGAGCTCGTACAGATCCATGCCTTCGATTAAGGGGCGTGGCGGCGCCGGAGGGCGGGTGAGTAGGTAGATCGTCGATGGCGGCAGCGCGAAAGCGAGAACGGGACAAGCTGAAGTGTCCCTCCTGTTGAAAATATAAGCAAGAATCCAAATGATCTAATCCGAATAATAAACTGATAAAACATGATCATATAGACAGTACCAAAATTAATCATGCAGATCAACAAAGTAGATGAACAGATTACATCTAAATAAGATAAACCTATCATATCTACACCGAACGCTAGAATAAGGAACTCTAGCAGAATCTGAAATAAGAAGTTCAGTATTACGTACGGTAGAGCAGCGGCAGCGGCAAGGGTGATAGTAGCAACGATAGAGCTGCAGCGGTGGTAGCAGCGTCGTCAGCCATGTCGTCGATGTAGAGGCTGTCGATGTCTGGGAAGAAGTCCTCGTTGGGGAAGGATTCGTCGGAAGACGTTGTGGAAGCCAGTAGTCGCGCTTGAGCACTCCCCAAAAACCTGATCGCCCCTTACCCGTACAGGTTCACAAGAAGGCGGGGTTCCGGAGGCCTACTGTCCCGATTTGCGGTGCACGCCGCAAGCCGGGATGGGGAAGACGAAGGCGGCGGCGTAATAGACTGGAAGGAGACGTGTGTGATAAGCGATGCCGATTAGGTTTAGCGCAAGCGTTTATATAGAGCAAGTCAGAGAGATCGTGGGACTCAGCCCATGTCCGAGTCGGTAACAGCCCATGTCCAATAAAAATTGGAAACGGCTGACTGATTAACGCGTCCGTTAATGACTCGTAATTAATCTATGATTAATTTTCTCAACTAGCAAAAATAAAGCTCGGCTCGGCGAGATTCCCGCAACCCGCGGCGCGCGCGCGCGTCGTGGCGAGGCGAGGCGGGCGGCGTCGGAGGAGTGCGCTAGAGCTGCTCTTCTTCTCACACCTTAGTGAGTGGTGGAACAGCCTAGTATATAAGGAGGTGTAACTCTCACTTAACTAGCAGTATGGGACTAAACTTTGACACCACGTGCACAGCCATATGCTGCCATGCACAAATGAGCCAAAGAGAATTTCAGAATTTGTCTAATGGGCCAATAGTCCAAAACTCACCAAATTCCAACAATCCTCCACAAAGTCTCATTGGCACATCACCTCATTTCTATTCCAGAATATTGTTTTATATACCGATGTGTAGTGGAGACTGTTAAGTTGAACTTCCACATTAAACTTCATGCTACACTAGCGAGCAACTTCAATAGTGGACTATGCCTTGAACTACAAGTTTTCTGCACACTAGTTTCACACAAAATCTAGACCGGTGCAGGGCTGCCGCAGGGCTTCCCCGCGGTTTGGAGCTTATGCGTCATACTCCAAGGACTTTCATGAGTTTATTAGAGAGCACCCAACTCTCACGGACTGCGACGTTTAACAGTCAGACTCATATAGGTGTGTTCCTCAACAGATGTTCTGCAGGACAACATCTCTGCTTAGAAAAGCCACTTGGAACACATTAAGATAAATATCAACCTGCCATGCAGAATAAGAGAGTATTGCATCTTTATGGAGATGTAAATATAATATAGGCATACTCTCCTCTCAGCTGATCAACAGCTTGTCTCTCAACTCTAATTCACGGGATCTCCGATCATATAGAGTGGGTTGCCACTTCGAACAACTCATTGTGTGGGTCTCAAACCCATCTCCCTCGATGCATTATCTATCACATTACATGATAAACCCTTTGTGAAGGGATCTACCAAGTTCTTAGATGTTTGGATATAATCCAATGCAATAACTCCGGAGTTTCTCAGTTTCCTGATAGATTTCAATCTCCTCTTCACATGCCTTGATGACTTCATATTATCCTTAGAACTGTTTACTTTGATGATCATAGTTTGATTATCAAAGTTCATCGGGATGGCGGGTATAGGTTTTCAACCATAGGTAAGTCCATCAAAAGCTCACGAAGCCACTCTGCTTCAACAGTGGTTGTGTCTAATGATGTGAGTTCTGCTTCCATAGTTGACCTCGTTAAGATGGTCTGCTTGCAAGACTTCCAGGAAACAGCGCCACCACCAAGTGTAAACAAATAACCACTTGTGGCCTTAATCTCATCAGCATCAGATATCTAGTTTGAATCAGTATAACCCTCAAGTACCCGTGGATACCCAGTATAGTGAATACCATAACTCCCAGTGCCTTTCAAATAGCGCAAAACTCTCTCAAGAGCATGCCAATGATCATCTCCAGGATTTGACACAAATCGACTCAGTTTGCTTACAGAAAGGAGATGTCAGGCCTCGTGGCGCTAGCTAAATACATGAGCGAGCCAATGATTTGAGAATATCTCAATTGATCTTTAGCATTCCTTCGATTCTTTCGAAGTGGCACACTCGGATTATAAGGCGTTGGAAAAGACTTGCAGTCACTATGCCCAAAGCGACTCAATATCTTTTCCACATAGTGGGACTGAAGCAGTGTAATCCCACCATTGTCATCCTTCAGTAGCTTGATGTTTAAGATTACATCAGTCACTCCCAAGTCCTTCATCTCAAAGCAGCGAGATAGGAACTCTTTGACCTCCTCAATAACATCGAGGTTGGTCCCAAATATCAATATGTCATCAACATAGAGACACATAATAAATCCCTCGCCCCCACCATGGCGATAGTACACACACTTATCAACTTCGTTTACAACAAAGCCTTCAACGGTTAAAGTTCTTTCAAACTTCTCGTGCCACTGCTTAGGAGCTTGCTTAAGACCATATAAAGACTTCACTAACTTACACACTTTTCCTTCTTGACCATCTACTACAAATCCATCAGGTTGCTCCATATAAATTTCCTCATCTAGCTCTCCATTTAGAAAAGCTGTCTTAACGTCCATTTGATGAACGAGAAGACCATGTGAGGCAGCCAAGGATAGTAGTACTCGAATAGTGGTCAATCTGGCAACAGGTGAGTAGGTATCGAAGAAGCCTTCACCTTCTTTCTAGGTATAACCCTTGGCAACAAGACGTGCCTTGTACTTTTCAATAGTACCATCAGGTCTAAGCTTTTTCTTGAACACCCACTTATATCCTACAGGTTTACACCCATAAGGACGATCAGTGACCTCCCAAGTTCCATTAGCTAAGATGGAATCCATCTCCTCTGACGACTTCTTTTCGATAGTCGACATCTTGAGATGCGTAAGCTTCTGAAATAGAGGTGGGAGTATCATCCACAAGGTACACAATGAAATCATCACCAAAAGACTTTGCAATCCTTCGTCTCTTGCTCCTTTTAGGAGCTTCATTGTCGTCCTCCACAGGATCATCATAGTGTTCTATCGGCATAGTGGGTTCAGGAATTATAACAAATTCCTGACTAGATGAACTAGTCATCTCCTAAGTTGATGAGCTAGACATACCTTTCATGGGAAAGATGTCCTCAAAGAAAGTCGCATCATTCGACTCCATAATCGTACCAACATGCATGTCGGATACCTCAGATTTTACTATCAAAAATATATAGCCAATGCTATGAAAAGCATATCCCAGAAAAACACAATCCATGATTTTTGGTCCAAGCTTTCGCTTCTTGGGTATTGGAATATTGACTTTCACCAAACATCCCAAGTTCGTAAGTAAGAGAGTTTAAGCCTTTTCTTTTCCCATTCTTCAAATGGAGTCATGGTTTTATCCTTTACGGGAACACGGTTTAGGGCATGACACGCAGTCATTAGCGCCGCCCCCCACCATTCCTTGGAAAGACCTGATGTATCTAACATGGTGTTAACCAAATCAGTTAGAGTGCGGTTCTTTCTTTCGGCCACCCCATTTGACTGAGGTGAGTAGGGAGGCGTCCTCTCATGAATAATACCATGTTCCATACAGAATATATCAAATTCATTTGAAAAGTACTCTCCACCACGATCCGACCTTAACCGCTTGATTTTAAGATCAAGTTGGTTTTCTGCTTCAGCTTTATAGTTTTTGAAGTAACTCAAAGCTTCATCTTTAGATTTCAGAAGATAAACATAGCAGTATCTAGTGGAGTCATCAATCAACGTCATAAAGTATCTTTTTCCACCTCGTGTCAACACACCATTCATTTCACAAAGATCTGAATATATAAGTTCTAGAGGTGCTAAGTTTCTCGGTTCCGCAGCCGTATGAGACTTGCGGGGTTGCTTTGCTTGCACACAAACTTGGCACTTAGAACCTTTGACAGTGGTAAATTTTGGAATTAAACTTATATTGGCTAGCCGCGTCATGCAACCAAAGTTAATATGACAAAGTCATGAATGCCAAATATTGGACTCATTATCATTGCAAACATGATTAATAACTTTAGTACATGAGTCTGACAAAGATAAGTGGAACAGACCTCCGCACTCATAACCCTTTCCAACAAATTGTACATACTTAAAGATTACAACTTTATTGGACTCAAACACCAACTTAAAACCATCTCGACATAGGAGCGATCCGCTGACGAGATTCTTATTGATGGACGGAACGTGCTGCACATTCTTCAGTTGTACGGTCTTCCCCGAAGTAAACTTTAGATTTACCGTACCAACACCATGAACAGAAGCACGTGAGCCGTTTTCCATCAGCACGGAGGAAGTCTTTGCGACCTAATAAGAAGAGAACATGGATATATCAGAACATATATGTGTATTAGCACCTATGTCAATCCACCAATCAGGAGAATGACATACTGAAAGGATAGTAGATAAAATACCGTACCCAACATCCTTCATCTCAGTATCGCTAATAACAACATTAGCGGTCTTGCCGCTGTTCCCATGTTTCCGCTTGTCAAAGCGATTAGGGCAGTTAGGAGCCCAATGATCAGGATCACCACAGACGTGGCAAGAGCCTTTCTTCTTATCATTTTTCCTCTTAAAGCTGGTGGAGTGAGTGGCCTTGTTCTTGCCATCAAACTTCCCTTTGCCATCTGACTTGTTCTTATTCTTGAACTTGTGGGATTGGAAGTTTTTCTTCTATACCAAATTGGTACTAGAAGCTCCCTCAAAGCCTCGAGCACGTGTGTCCTTTGCTCTCGCCTTCTCTTCCACATGAAGAGACCCAATAAGATCCGTGACGAAAAACTCTTGTCTCTTATGTTTCAGAGAAGTAGCAAAGTTCCTCCACATGGGAGGAAGCTTGGCAATAATGCCTCCGGCCACAAACTTGTCTGGTAAGATACACTTGAACTGCTCGAGTTCTTTGGCAAAATATTGTGTCTCATGATCTTGCTCAACGACGGAGCGCTCATCAACCATCTTGTAGTCATAGAATTGCTCCATGACATATAACTCAGTGCCAGCGTCCGAGACCCCAAACTTGGCCTCGAGCGCATCCCACGTGTCTTTACCATTATCAAATGACATATATGAGTCAACAATGTTGTCCCCAAAAATACTGAACAAAGCCGCCATAAACATGTTATCGGCTTTTTTAAAGGCCGCTTCCTGCTGAGCAGAAAGATCTCCTTTACCAAGAGTGGCGCTATAGCAGTTTAGGTTTTTAAACCATAGCATTGCTCTCGCGCGCCATCTCTTATAATGCATACCATCAAACGAAGGAGGCCTAATAGCCGCGGCTACACCAGTGGAATTCAGTTGCCTATAATCAGGTTTTTGAATTGTTGAAAATATAAGCAATAATCCAAATGATCTAATCCGAATAATAAACTGATAAAACATGATCATACAGACAGTACCAAAACTAATCATGCAGATCAACAAAGTAGATGAACAGATTACATCTAAATAAGATAAACCTATCATATCTACACTGAACACTAGAATAAGGAACTCTAGCAGAATCTGAAATAAGAAGTTCAGTATTACGTATGGTAGAGTAGCTGCAGCGTCGTCAGCCATGTCGTCGATATAGAGGTTGCCGATGTCCGGAAAAAATGTCCTCGTCGGGGAAGGAGTCGTCGGAAGACGTTGTGGAAGCCAGTAGTCGTGCTTGAGCGCTCCCTAAAAACCTGATCGCCCCTCACCCGTACAGGTTCACAAGAAGGCGGGGTTCCGGAGGCCTCGGCGAGATTCCCGCGGCGCGCGCGTGGCGTGGCGGGCGGGCGGCGTCGGAGGAGGAGTGCGCGAGAGCTACTCTTCTTCTCACACCATAGTGAGTGGTGGAACAGCCTAGTATATAAGGAGGTGTAACTCTCACTTAACTAGCAGTATAAGACTAAACTTTGACACCACGTGCACAGCCATATGCTGCCATACACAAATAGGCCAAAGAGAATTTTAGAATTTGTCTAATGGACCAATAGCCCAAAACTCGCCAAATTCCAACACCTCCCGCGTGAATCCCGGACGAGTACATGTCGCACTCGGTTTGACCACGCAGCCAGCGTATGTAGGGATCAGGAGACAAGGGCTTCCGTCCCCGGTAACAAAATTTAAGAATCGATCAGGTTTACGGGATCTACTAGACGTTGTGTTTTTGTGAAAAAATGTAAACGAACTGTTATTTAGGTTCCGACGAATTTATGGATCTGGTAGAACTCTGGTTCCGATGGATTAACGAATCTGCTAGAGTTGCTCTAGGTGCAGGTACAGAGCCAACAACGTCTCCCTAAATTGACCAGTTGCTCTAGGTGCACATACAGAGCCAACGGACCAGGCCCTCCTCAAACTCCTCGAAGAAGGATACGACTCGTGTCCACCTACCGGTCAGCCTACTCGCGACACCGCAGAGGTTTGCTTTCCAGCGATGGCGAGCAACAGCCGCCTCCGCGACCTGCTCCTCCTCGCCGCGGCGCTCATGCTCTCCGCCTCCTGCGCCGCCGCCGCCGATTTCCAGTACTGCAGTGAGTGTTCTGAACCCTCGTCTCGCCGCTAAAGCGTCCCCGTTTCGAGATTCAGCGGATCGTCTCCGCGCGATGCGAGCTTACCTTATCTGTTGGTTTCGTTTTGCTGCAGATAAGGGGCGCCACTACCCGGTGAAGGTGAGCGGCGTGGAGATCGTCCCCGACCCCGTCATCCGCGGCCAGCTCGCAACCTTCAAGATCTCCGCCTCCACGGGTGAGAATTGATCGACTTATTTGCCGTGAATTCGTTGCGATTGAGCTGTGAATTGTGACGTTCTGTGCGCGTAAACTGGGACACCGATTAACTTCTGTCAAGTTTTTTGGTAGCAGTCTACTCTAGATCGGCGGCCGGCTGGGGAAGTGTAGTAGTCAGAAATGAAACCGATGCATTTCGCCTGTCGGATACAGCCAGTGTCCAGCTGAACGTTTCGCCTATCCATGTACTTATCTACGAACTAGTCCTGTGTCTCTATGGAGAAAAAAAGAATTAGTCCTGTGTGCTGTAACATCTTAGCCATGAATTGGAGTTTTTGAAGGACCTACTAGCTACTATGCTCTGTGTTAAATTAATAATGTGGAAATACTCTCTTTTATAGCTCGTTTGGCTCCCATCATTTCATTCCAAATGAAATGAAATGACATTGATGATATCATTTCATTTGGCAATTCCACAGAAATGACAGGGTATCAAAAGGAATTAAGGTTAGGCATAAAATGAAAACCATGGAATTTGCAAATGAATTCCGTAACCAATTCCGTGGCAGCCAAACAGGTTGATTCTTGGAATAAAAAATGAATTCCTTGATTCTAGCTCCAAATGATGGGAGCCAAACGAGCTCTTAGGTATTTCTGTCAGACTGCTTTGCACAGGACAGCTGGTAGTGCCATTATATTTGCACTCAGGATGTTATGAATCTGGAACCTAGTATTTTTCGGTTGCAAGTTGCAATAACATGTGAACATGTATTTTGATTTACTTTCATGATGAATTCCCTCTGTTTATTGATGCTTGTATGTAAGTTTACGGAGGGCCCTGAGCCCCTTTGTACCCCAAAATGGTTTGTATGCCTCCATATACTTGTTCTTATAGCAAAGCGGTGAGTGCCTTTACCTAGTAAGATTAAACAATTATTTACCCATGTCCAAGTAGATTTGTTCGTTCAATCCTGTAGTTCAAGAAATCATGAAGTGGTTAATTATCTTCACTTCATAGCAAATGGACTACTAGCATGTGCTGCTTGTAAAACACTTCATAAATTGCAATTCGTAGTTAGTACATGGTCATGAGAGCTCACATATTGAAATTGCTAGGATCTGTAAGGATATCTGCTGTTACTACTTATTTTCTAAGTTTGTTTAAGTTCTACTTTTAGTTGAAGTGTGCATTCTGTTTGTCTATTGGGAGTATACATTTATGGATATGCTACTAGTATGTACATTCTACACACAGTTAATGTAATATAGTTCGCTTAGATTGAGCCTTAGTTTCTATGAACTGCAATGTTTTTCCTTGTTTCTATGAAAGTTTCTCCAACACTCTAGTTCCAGAAATCACAAAGTGGTTAATAATTTTCACTTCATAGCAAATGGACTACTAGCATGTGCTCTCTGTAAAGCACTTCATAAATTCCACTTCATAATTCATACCATGGTCGTGGGGTTAATGCATTGAAACTAGTAGGATCTGGCAGGAGACCTGCTGTTACTATTTATTTTCTAGGTTCTCTTTTTGTTCTAGTTTGGGCTCGAAGTGTTGATTATTTTTGTCTGTTTGGAATACATTTCTTGATCTGCTACTAGTATCTGCATTCTATAAACTAGTCCTGTGTCTCTATGGAGAACAAAAAATTAGTCCTGTGTGCTGTAACATTTTAGCCATGAATTGGAGTTTTTGGAGGACCTACTAGCTACTATGCTCTTTGTGGTGTTAGAAATTCATAATGTGGAAATACTCTCTTTTAGGTATTTCTGTCAAACTGCTTTGGGCAGGACAGCTGGTAGTGCCATTATATTTGCACTCAGGATGTTATGAATCTGGAACACCTAGTATTTGTCCGTTGCAAGTTGCAATAATGTGTGAACATGTATTTGCTTTACTTGCATGATAAATGCCCTCTGTTTATTGATGCTTGTATAGTTGTATTTAAGTTTACAGAGGGCCCTGAGCCCCTTTGTACCCCAAAATGGTTTGTATCATTGTATGCCTCCATATACTTGTTTTGATAGCAAAGCGGTGAGTGCCTTTATCTAGTAAGATTAAACAATTATTTACCCATGTCCAAGTAGAATTGTTCGTTCAATCCTGTAGTTCAAGAAATCATGAGGAGGTGAATTATCTTCACTTCATAGCAAATGGACTACTAGCATGTGCTCCTTGTAAAACACTCCAGAAATTCCAATTCGTAGTTAGTACATGGTCATGAGAGCTCACATATTGAAATTGCTAGGATCTGTAAGGAGATCTGCTGTTACTACTTATTTTCTAAGTTTTACTTTTAGTTCAAGTGTACATTCTGTTTGTCTATTGGGAGTATACATTTCTGGATATGCTACCGGTATCTACATTCTACACACAATTAATATACTCCCTCCGACCCAAAATAGTTCACTCAGATTTGTCTAGATTCGAATGTATGTAGACTTTTTTAGTGCTAGATACATCCGAATCTAGACAAAACCAAGTCAACTAATTTGGATCGGAGGGAGTAGTATATTTCGCTTAGATTGAGCGTTAGTTTCTATGAACTACAATGTTTTTCCTAGTTTCTATGAAAGTTTCTCCAACACTCTGGTTCCAGAAATCACAAAGTGGTTAACTATTTCCACTTCATAGCAAATGGACTACTAGCATGTGCTCCCTGTAAAGCAGTTCAGAAATTCCACTTAATAGTTTGTACCATGGTCATGGGGGCTAATACATTGAAACTAGTAGGATCTGGCAGGAGACCTGCTGTTACTATTTATTTTCTAGGTTCTCTTTTTGTTCTAGTTTCGGCTCGAAGTGTTGATTATCTTTGTCTGTTGGGAATACATTTCTGGATCTGCTACTAGTATCTACATTCTACACACAATCAATTTAAAATATTTTGCTTAGATAGAGCGTTAGTATCTACGAACCACAATGGTTTTTCTAGCTGATTCTTTCCTCCGAGCCATCACCCGTACTTTCTGACTATTGTTGATACTTGGCAGATAAAAGCATCGCGAAAGGGAAGCTGGTGGTAGATGTCACATACTTCATTTTCCACGTCCACACGGAGACTCATGACTTCTGCACCGGGACTCCTTGTCCCGCGACCGGTGAATTCGTGCTATCCAGCGAGCAGACTCTACCGTCTTTCACCCCACCAGTAAGCAAACCTGCAGTGCACGTTCAGTACTGGTGCTGAACCTGTCTAGATTCCTTGTAGTTCTTGAGACAGACGAGACGATTAGTACGTGGTGTCGTTACTCCGTCAGACCTGCTACTTTAAGATCGCATCCTGACATTTTGTGTTGTGCTGTGCTTCAGGGTTCTTACACTCTCCAGATGAAGCTGCTGGGAGAGAAGAACGAGGAACTGACCTGCATCTCGTTTGGGTTTAGCATCGGGTTTGTCGCCCCTGTCGCCATTAGCTGAACCGGATCCTTAGCTGCAGAGTGCACACCACTGCCCACGGGTGTATGTATATAACTATGTAGTACCTGCAGAATAAACTCTGAATCCCACTTAGCACTCACGGGTGACAAGGCATGTGTTGGATTAAGCTGTCTTTTTCCTAGAGTTGCTGCCTGTTTCTGGCCGCCGCATGCCAGGTTGTGTGTTTTCGGACGCTGTAATTGGACTTGGCTGTAGCGTCCACGAGTCATGAGCGTTTCGATGATTAGTTGGGACCGCTGGGCGCTGGCGCATTCATTCTGTGATGGCCCGACAAGAGCGTCCATCCGTGGACGACCTGTCGTGGGTTGCTGCTATCGTGCTGTCCATCCAGGCAGATTAAACTGGTAAGATAACGCCACACTGTCAAGCACCTAAATGCTCTGTCTACATTCTCTGATGCAAGATCTTTAACTTTACTAGTACGAGCGAACAACAATCCACGATAAATAACCTATCCCCAAAGGACAGGACGCATGAAACCAGAAAATGGACTGCCAAAGAGAATTTGAACATAACCAGAAAGAGGGTTTTCAACTTGATCACGGAAACAACACATGTGAAAACATATGAACGAGCTGCCACATAATTTTTGCAATTTTAAGGAGAGTCTGTCTTTTCAAATTCGTTTGTTATGAGCATCAACAAGGTCGTGCTTCATCGTACTCACCCTGTTCCATATTAATAGTCTCAACTTTATCTACATACGAATGCATCTAGCTAAGGGAGTAGTAAATAGACCTGGGTTTGAACTTTGCAGTTATTTTTCAAAGAAACAAAGCACTTCTTCATGCCACCGAGGCTAATAAATCAACACGATAAGACGACAAAAAAGAAAAAACGTGACGCAATCTTCTTTAGCAGTGCAGTTCTGATCTTGACAATGATCAAACATCAAACACCCCGCAATAAAAAATCACACATCAAACAATTATGAAAATCCAACAGCCGAAGTAGAACTGTGACGCCAAGAATCCTTCCAAAACCTAGGAGAACCACATAATTGTGGGTTAAATAGAAGCACATTTGTGATTTCAAAATATCTTACCTTCACTATCTGCTGCCAAAGATTTATGTGTTTATACTTCTACCATCATTTCCCCTACAGGCTGATACTTTGTTTTATAAGATCTTTCACAATTAAACCCTTTCTGGATTTACACCTGCAGAATTTGTTCTGCTTAACAATATGGTATATCCTTTTGGTTGACTGCCAAATGAATCTTCTTTCATGCTTGTCTAACTTTTTAAAAAGTTTTATTCGACGAAGACACTCTCATGTGATAAAAAGGAAGACTGGACAAGCTAGCATTAAGCAACCCAAATTTAAATCCGGTAGAAAGAGAATTACCTATTGGGGCCTTAAGAGTTGTTAAAACACTTAGCATCAAGAAAACGCAAATCAACATTCTTGAGGTAAGAAAACTAACAACAGTCCCAAACGTAATTTAAAAGGTAAAGAACCAACTTGAAACCAAATATGTTGGCATAGAAGCTAGCTAGATCATTGTCCAATTCAAAGACAATGACTTCACCTTCAAGAAAATTATCTCCTACCCTAGGGCGATTTGGGTGGGCCTTGTTTTTTCCATATCTAAAGCGGAAAACTCTTGAGAGAGATCCTGCTCCGATCTATATTAGACAATCGTCTCTATCCCTAAGGCGATCATGTGGGTCTTGGGTGGATGTGGCTTCCTGGGTGAAAGATCCTGAGCTGACTTTGTTGATGAAGATGTGGATCCCGCCGAAGGGGGTGATATGATGTTGAGTGACATTCTCCCTAGCTAGAGTCTAGAGGTGGTCGTTGGGGACGATCGGAACATTACGGGTGTAGAGGATACGACCGACGGTGATGGTGTCGCTGATGCTCGCAAAGGCATATCCCTCCCAGATCCACGCTCTAAGCGCTTCTTGCCCAACGGTGGGTGCTAACTGTCATAGTATTGTCAACGAGTACCCCATAAGGGGATCCTAATGACAAGTTTAGAGATACGAGGGTGAGGGGCGGTGAGCCTCCGGGAAAACTATCTCCTACCCTAGGGCGATTTGGGTGGGCCTTGTTTTTTCCATATCTAAAGCGGAAAACTCTTGAGAGAGATCCTGCTCCGATCTATATTAGACAATCATCTCTATCCCTAAGGCGATCATGTGGGTCTTGGGTGAATGTGGCTTCCTGGGTGAAAGATCCTGAGCTAACTTTGTTGATGAAGATGTGGATCCCGCCGAAGGGGGTGATGTGATGTTGAGTGACATTCTCCCTAGCTAGAGTCTAGAGGTGGTCGTTGGGGACGATCGGAACATTACAGGTGTAGAGGATACGACCGACGGTGATGGTGTCGCTGATGCTCGCAAAGGCATATCCCTCCTAGATCCACACTCTAGGCGCTTCTTGCCCAACGGTGGGTGCTAACTGTCGTAGTATTGTCAAAGAGTACCCCATAAGGGGATCCTAATGACAAGTTTAGAGATACGAGGGTGAGGGGCGGTGAGCCTCCGGGAAGGGTGTGTAACACGGGTTACATAGATTCAGATCTCATGACGGTGGCGAGACCATACTCCTGTTGTCAATCACTATATCAGAAATAAGCCTGGTTACAACAACTGACCTAAAGGCTCACGTAGGTCCGCTTATAAAAGGTGACAGAACCTAGGGTTACAAGGAGTAGTCCTAGCCGGACAGGTTACAGAGTTCTACACCTACTCGGATACTTCTATGTGTCGTGTACTCCAAAGCTTCGCTTTGTCTTAGTCGGTGTGTGTAACCTTCCTGGATCTGGCTAGGCCTCCCTCCTGGAATCCTCTAATTGGTCGCCCAGCAAGCCACATGCCTTGCTACCATCTATGGACCACCTGGGTTAGCCGGATTAAGGCTATGCTATGGTTATACCCATTATGCATATCCTCAACATTATCATGCTATATCAATTATTTATTCGCATTAAACATATGGTAGTTTGCTTATAGTTTCAACAATCGAAAAAACTGATTATAGGCAACATATTCTAGTGGCATTATTGTGGCTACTAGGACTCCCCTTTTATATGTTATGCATAATAAGAGATGACACACGAGAGTAGTTTTTGGTTTTAAAACCTGAACTGCTATAGCGCTACTCTTGGCAAACTTGAAAGAGAGCTTTTTGTTGCAGAAAATAAAGCTTTTCAAAAAGTTGATACCATGTTTAAGGCATAACTTTTGAGTGTTCTTAGAGATACAATTGTGACCCATATATGTCATTTGATATGACAATGACACATGGGATGTGCTCAAGGCCAAGTTTGTAGACTCGAACATAGGCACTGAGTTGTATGACATTGAGAAATTCTATGACTACAAGATGGCTGATGAGCACTCCATCATGAGAAAGATCATGAGATATAGTCACTTGCCAAAAAACTTGAGAAGTTCAGGTGTGTGTTACCCGAAAACAAGTTCATTGCCTAGGGCATTATTGTCAAGGATTCCTCACTTGTGGAGGAATTTTGCTACTTATCTGAACCATAAGAGCCAGGAGTTTTCCGTTACAAATTTCATTGGATCTCTTCATATGCAAGAAAAGGCGAGATCAAATGACACATGCGCTCGAGGTTTTGAGGGAGGTTCTAGTGTTGGTTTGTATAGAAGAAATCCTTCCGATTCCACAAGATCAATAATAACAACATATCTGAAGGCAAAGGGAAGTTTGATGGAAATAACAAGTCCATACACTCAACCAACTTCAAAAAGAAGAATGGTAATAAGAAAGGAACTTGCCACATTTACGGTGATCCTGATCATTGGGCTCCTAGCTATCCTAGTCGCTTTCATACGCGTCAATATCGAAACAATGGTAAGACCATAAATATTGTTATTGGTGATACTAAGAGGAACAACATTGGATATGATATGTTTCCTACTATTCTTTCAATAGTCATTCTCCTAAATGGTGGATAGATATGGATGTCAATACACATGTAGGTTCTGATATTTTCATGTTATATTCTTATCAGGTCACAAGGACTTCTTCTATACTGATGAAAAATGGATCACATGCTTCTATTCATGATGTTGATACGGTAAATCTAAAATTCACTTCATGGAAGAATGCGTAGCACATTCCCTCTATCAATAAGAATCTTGTCAGTGGATCGCTCTTACATCTAGATGGTTTTTGTGAGATCCTGGTGCATGGCTTAATAAGATTGATAGGATACCTATACCAATAAGTTGTAACTTTCTTCTAGGCTCATCTTTAAAGGAACTCTAAGTTAAGCGTGATTTTCCTGAAGCGATTTGAGGATGGGTGACCGATCGAGAAGTTTTCCATGGGCACGCAAGAGTAAGTAAATGTGCATAAAAGACTAGTGTTGATATGTGGGGCCGGTCTACAAATACTAGAGAGTTACCAGGGGTAACAGTCGTCGGGCTCGGGGTGGACGGGGTGTTACAAAGTGGTATCAGATCCAATCCTTGCGGTTACATGGGTCTGTGTGGGGTAAGGGCACGTACATGTGGTGCATGGCTTGTGTGTCCCATCGTGGCACATGACATGGTACATGTGCCGACATTGGACGCACAGACGCGTGTCAAGAGGGGATGTTCCCGACATGGGTTGTTTATCAACGAGGACGTCGATCTTCTAAGGGTGTATGTGAGATCTTAGTGCATGGCTTAATAGGATAGATATGATACTCGTACCAACAAGTTGGAACTTCTTTCCCGGTCTCATCTTCAAAGGAACTTGAGGTTAAGCATTCTTGGCCTGGAGCAATTTAAGGATGGTGACTGGTCGGGAAGTTGTTCTTGGGTGTGTGATACGTCCAAAACGTATCTACTTTCCCGAACACTTTTGCTATTGTTTCTCCTCTATACTTGTGTGATTTGGATACAACTAATGCGGATTGACGCTGTTTTCAGCAGAATTGCCTTGGTGTCTACTTTTTGTGTAGAAAATCAACTATCACGAAAAATCCTGGAAAATATGCCAAAAATCCTATTTCACCCGAAGACTCCAGGAGCCAGAATACGAGACGGAGAAGAGCCATGGGGTGGCCACACCTGGCGTGGCGGCCAGCAGCCGCGCCGTGGTGGTGGGCCCCTGCACCTCGGCCTCTCTTCGCCTATAAGGAGCCTTGACCTAAAAACTTTGGGGGTTCGACGTTTTCCGTAAGGAGTTTCGCTCGCCGCCACCACCGATTCCACGAAAACAGCACCGTAAACTCGTTTCGGCACTGTCGGGACGGGGAATTGGAGGAGATCATCGCCATCATCATCACCATCGCTTCTCCATCGACCATCCATGTTTCCCCCATCTATGAGTGAGTAATCCCCCGCTATAGGCTATGGGGATGGTAGGGATTGGATGAGATCGTTCATGTAATGGCATCAGATTGTTAGGGTATGGTGCCTAGTATCTTTTATTAGTGCTTTATGACTTTGTTGCGACTTGTTGTGCTTAATGCTTGTCACTAGGGCCCGAGTGCCATGATTTCAGATCTGAACATGTTATTGATTCATTATGATAGTATTGTTTTTGGTCTTATCTACAAGTTGTATACACAAATTGTTGTCCGGAACCAATGGCCCCGAAGTGACAGAAATCGGGATAACCGGAGGGAATGGCTTTGATGTGAGGATCACATGTGTTCACGGAGTGTTAATGCTTTGCTCCGGTGCTCTATTAAAAGGAGCACCTTAATTGCCAGTAGTTCCCTTGAGGCCCGCTGCAAGCGAGTGGCAGGACAAAAGATGTTGTGCAAGTTTTCATTGCGAGCACGTATGACTATATATGGAACATATGCCTAGGATTATCTAGTACTTGGATGCTTTATCTTATTTATCTGCAATTGCCCTATGTTCTGATTGCTATGTAAATTGTCTTGTCCATGCAACGTCCGTCCATCCATCCATATGCCTACCGCACTCGAATCCCACTGTTTACTGCTATTGTTACTGCTATCTTTACTTTACTACTGCTATTACTTTGCTATTCTTACTACAAAACTGTTGCTACTGATAAACTGCTGTGAGAAAGATTGTTTCCGGGTGCAGCTGAATTGATAACTCAGTTGTTAAGGCTTATAAATATTCTTTGGCTCCCCTTGTGTTGAATCAATAAATTGGGTTTCACTTTCCTTGAAAATACTGTGATATACTCCTATACTTGTGGGTCATCAAGACTATTTTCTGGCGCCGTTGCCGGGGAGCATAGCTTTATTTATCAAGTTCACTTGGATTCTCTATTGTTCGCTGTTATCCATCCATCATGGGTAAGTCTCGTGATGGCAAGGTTCCTATTTTACCATCCACTACAAGAAGAGGTACGGTTCTAAACACCTCTGTTGCTCTTGATTCACCGTCTGTTATGAGTAAGTTCCTTACACCACCATATACATATGCTACACACACTGTTGCTACTGCTGAATCTGAAACTTCTGATGCTTATGATGTTGCTTCTACTATGCTTGATAAGAGTGGTTCATTAGGTCCTTTCCTAGATGCTACGATTGCTAGAACTATAGCTGGAAATACCGAAACTCCTAATGAAGACTACCACACCTGTTAGTTCACCTGAGTCTAGTGAAAGCTATGATATTGAAGATGGTTATGTTGAGATGACCGATGAATTTATTAAATAATGTAATAACACCCATGATAGGAGCGCTGCTAAGAGTCTCCTTGAGAGGCGTACTATTAGACCCAAATTGTCTCCTATTGCTAGTTTTGTTGCTTCTCCCATAAACATTATAGATGAAGATTATGATTTCTCTCTCGATCTATCTTACATAGCTATTGTCGAGAAAGAACCTTTTTGTGGGACTAAAAATGAAAGTGCGGTAGCACATATGAATGAACTTTCTACCATGAGTGGCATGTTTTCTGATGATATTAAGATGTGAACTTACTTTGTTGCTAATATTTTACCCTTTTCACTAAAAGGAGAAGCTAAAACTTGGTTTAGTAATTTACCTCCTGGATCTATTGATAGCCCAGAGTGCTTGATTAGTACTTTCCTGTAGAAATATTTTCCTCCTAGTGCTAGACATGCTATTTTGCAGGAACTTTTTGATTTTAAACAGGGAGAAAAAGAGGTATTGCCCGAATCTTGGGCAAGGTTTTGTGCTTTGATTCATGCACAAGCTGGAAGTCCATTACCTAAGAATGAGCTTCTTGATATATTTTATAATGGACTAACCGAAGAATCTAGGACACACCTAGATAGTTGTGCTGATTGTGTTTTCAGGAATAGGACTCCTAAGGAAGCTGAGGAATTAATGGCTAAAATAAGTAAGAACTATGAAGATTGGACTCCTCCTAAACAAGCTATACCTGAAGTAATTGTACATGAACCTACTATTCCGGTGCCTATTCCAACATCAATAAAGAGGGGAGTTATTGAATTAAATGATGAAGTGATGAAGGAAGCTAAGAAATGTCTTAAGGAGAAGGGAATTAAAGCTGCAGATGTCAAGAATTTACCTCCTATAGAATAATTATGTAAGCCTATTCCCTACTCATCCACTATTGAGGTACACTCTCTCCAACACTTTGATGAAGGTGATATTTCTTACTCTAAACCTCCTGACCAATGCTTAGAAGAATTTGATATCTTTATTGTTAAGCAAGATAACTTTAATAAAAGGGTGCAAAATCATCTATTGGAAAACACTAGAGCTATTGTTGAGTTGAAATATATTGTGGAAAGAACCTCTAATGATGTTAAAATGATTGTTAAACACTTTCAAATGGTTCAAACTCAAATAGATCAACTCGTTAAAGTGCAAAACGACTTGCTAGTTAATGCTGATAAAGAAAAACATGCTTATGAAATTAGAACTAGAAGTGGTGCTGCTACCCAGGATCCTCTATATCCTGAGGGGCATCCCAAAAGAATTGAGTAGGATTCTCAACAAGCTGAAAATAGTGGTTCTAGTCGTAAGAAAAGGAAAAAGAAACATAAAACTATTGTAGAACCATCTGAACCTGCTATAGATCCTAATAGTATATCTATCTCTGTTGCTGAAATTGAAAGTGGTAATGAAGAAAATGAAGTTCCCAATGAAGAAAAAGTTGAAGAAGAACCTGAAAACCACACTAATAATACTAAATACACCAAAGAAGATTTTATTGCTAAGAAACATGGTAGTGAAAGAGAACCTTGGGTCCAAAAACCTATGCCTTTTCCTGATAAGAAACACAAGTCAAAGGAAGATGAACATTATAATAAGTTTTGTGAGTGGATGAAGCCTTTATTCTTGCAAATTCCTTTGATTGATGCTATTAAACTGCCTCCTTACTCAAAGTATATGAAGGACATTGTCTCGAATAAAAGGAAGATCCCTAATGAAGAAATTTCTACTTTGCTTGCTAATTATTCCTTCAATGGCAAGGTTCCTAAGAAACTTGGAGACCCAGGGATTCCAACTATCCCTTGCTCTATTAAGAATAGTTATGTTAGAACTTCTTTGTGTGATTTGGGAGCTGGAGTTAGTGTTATGCCTTTCTCTCTCTATAAGAGGCTTCAGCTTGAAAAATTGATACCAACTAATATATCTTTGCAAATGGCTGATAAATCTACCACTATTCCTGTGGGTATATGTGAGGATGTACCTGTTCAAGTGGCTCATAATTGCTTGATATTAACTGATTTTGTTGTGCTTGAAATGCCTGAAGATGATAATATGTCTATTATTCTTGGGAGGCCTTTTCTTAATACTGCAGGAGGTGTTATTAATTGTAATCAACGAAAGGTGACTTTCAATATTAATGACAAGGAACATACTGTCTATTTCCCCAAGAAGATTGAACGGACTTATGGTTTGAATTCAATTGAACATGTTGAGGGCATTCAAGTTGGAGAAATATATTGTCCCATACCAAGAGAAAAATTTGAAACTAGTATGATTGGGACCATTGCTATCAAGGTTGAGGTAACATAATCATTAATGGAATACAAAGTTTTGTCTCATATGCAATTGTTTTGGTAGCAAGACTTGATCAACCTTGTTAACAAAAGGATTCCATTGAACAAAACAATGTTTTCATTATGATTATCTCCGTTTATTTCTATCCTTTGCATTTTAGTTTTTGCTTTCGTTTAGTTTTCTTTTTGTTGTTAGTTGCTTGCATGTTAGAGTGTCTTAGAACTTTTGTAGTTCTAGCTTTGTTGTGTCATTGCATCATGTTTCCAAAAAATCTGTCTCTCAGAAAAAAATCATTCTTCTATGCCTGAAAATGCCCAAAAATAAAGTGTCTCGAAAAATTCCAGAAAATTCATTTTAAATTTTTACATGAAAAAAGGGGCAGAGGAGTACCTGGGAGGTACCAGGGGGGCCCACCAGGCAGGCACACCACATGGTGGCGCGGCCAGCCCTGGGTGGCGCCATGCCCTAGTGTGGGTCACCCTGGCCCCCCACTAACTCTCTCACCTGCCACTTTGTTCTCTCTCCCGAGTAAGCTTCAGTTCATTGCTCAAAATCGCGTTCTTGTTGTGCTTGCTCTCGATTTTTTTGATCTCCTTGCTCATCCCATCTTTCTTGCTGAAATTTGGAGCATTTGTTCCCTAGTATGTGACTCCTCCCCTTGTCCAAGTAGATTTGTGTTTAGTGGATTATATCTTGAGTATTTTGCTACTGTAGGTGACTGGTTATGAGAGCTTGTAAGCTTGTTTAATGCTTAGAGATATAGTTTTGATGCATGTTTAGGCCTCTTACAAGTCCCTATGAGTAGAATCCTTCATTATATTTACTTTGCAATCACTTGTTTAATAGGTGTTTAAATTTTAGAATAGAAGATGAGTGAACACCACCTAAACCAACATGAGCTTTGGGTACCTGAGGTCATGAAGGTCCACCGGGAGGAGGAAGTTTTTCCCTCCATTTACCCATGCTCTGAGTTCATGAGAGCTGCAGGAATTCTACAAGATTTCCACACTTTGGTTTCTAATGCAGGGCTAGAGCACTTTTTGGAAGATGAACCTTGTCAATTTGTGAAGCTAACCATGTCTGTGGTGCAGGATTTCCAATTTAGTCACTCTTTGCCTAACCCCATGGTCCATTACAAAATTTACAATATTGCTGTGAACCTTTCTCTTGATGATTTTTGTGCAGCCATTAAGGTACCTCAATGGGGATCATGTAGGAAGATTAAGGAGAGACTTGAACCACTCATGGATTTATATGCAGAAATTTGCCAAGGGAGTAGCTTCTCGAAGGAGAGTGGAAAAATCCGTAACATTCATCTTCCCTCCATTCGCTACTTTGCCTACTTTATTGCCAAGTGTGTTCTTGCTAGGAAAACTGCCAGTAAGCTATCTTCGTTTGATCTAGCATTTATCTCTGCTGCTCTTAGACGAGATAGGTCTTACAACTTGGGTGCTTTGATAGCTTTCCGTCTTGCTGCTAACCGTGAGAAAGGTGGAATTTGTGGAGGCCTCATTGCTTCTTGTTTACTAGCATTGCATGGTTTAGTGCCTCATCATCTAGACCTACATTTCCCATAGAAAAGGATTGATCTTAATTCCATGATACTGAAGGGAATATGCCCGAAAGGCAATAATAAAGTGGTTATTATCTTATTCCATGTTTATGATAAATGTTTATTTTGCATGCTATAATTGTATTGATCGGAAACATCAATACATGTGTGTTTAATAAACAAAAAGGGTTCCTGGTTATGCCTCTCTTATAGACTAGCTTGTTGATTAACAAGATGATCAAGGTTTCCTGATCATGGACATTGGATGTTATTAATAACAAGGTCACACCATTGGTGGAATGATGTGATGAACATTCATCCGAAGTATAGCATTACGATCAAAGTCATTATGTTTATATTGCTATAACATCATACGAAGTAATCTTAGTCCTTAGACCATGAGATCATGTTAATTGCTAACACCGAAAGAGTATCTTGATAACATCAAGCGTCACAATAACGGGGTGACTATAAAGGTGGGTTCGATTACTCTGAAGGTGTTATGTTGAGGCTCATGGATCAAGAGTGGGATTTGTCCATCCCGATGACGGATAGATATACTCTGGGCCCTCTCGGTGATATCACATTGAAATAGCTTGCAAGCAAGTGATGTGATCACTAGAATGTTATATCACGGGAACGAGAAAAGAGTGCATGTCGGTAACGAAATCAAACTAGGTATGGAGATACCGATGATCGAATCTCGGACATGTAATATATCGCGGGAAAAATGGATTTAGTTACTAGCATTAAAGGTTCTCACGATCACAGAAGACATCATTGAATGTGTAGGAGTCAGTATGGATCTCCAGGTCCCGCTGTTGCTTATTGATCGGAGAGGGGTCTCGATCATGTATGCATTATTCGCGAACCGTAGGGTGACACACTTAAGGGATACCGACACCATTTGGAGCAAATATGTTTCAGATAAAGATTTAAGAAAGCTGAATTATTTCAATAGACAAAAGCTGTTTGGTGAAATTGCTGAAATTGGTTATGCATTTAATATTGAAATGTTGCAGGGGGTTTTATGTTAATTTTTGTTAATTAAAGTAATTAACAAAATTCTGAATGAAACTAATAAAAGAGTTTTATTAAATGAGAGAGCATTAAATTTGGAGAAATTTAATGCATTTAAAGTGGAGACTTTAATGGAGAATGTTAAGAGGCAAATTTATGTGGAGGGGGTTACCACCACATGAATGGGGGAGGTGAAGGTACACCATCCATGGGCGCCGACCATGGGAGTGGTACCCTCCTCCTCCTAGAAAAAGGCCCTTCTCCTCACTTCTCACACACCTCCTTGTGAAGGATCTCTCTCCCCTCTAGTATTATTCCCCATGGTCTCGGATTAGCGAGATACATGTTCCGGTGGCTTTATCTGGAAAGGAGTTCTGCTTCCGCTGCTTTCTTTGGAAGCGAGGGGCGGAGGTTGTCGAGGTACGGATGTGTGTGCGATCACGGATGCACCGCTGCTTTGCTTTGGACTTGGTGGTCTTGGAGCTGGATCGATGGGCGTCTTTGGGCGGACTGCTAGACTTCATCACGATCTTGAGATCGGCAAGTGTACGACTACATCAACCACGAGTTCCTACTCGTTAACAAAGCTCGTTGTCTACGAGGGTAAGTTCTCTTTGGATGTATGTCCACCAGTTGCTTTGTACCTAGTAGATAGATCTTGGCGTGTAGTTCACACCGTAGGAAATTTTTTGTTTTCTATGCTGCGGACCCAACAGTGATATCAGAGCCAGATCTATGCGTAGGTGCTTTGCACGGGTAGTACACATATGTTTATATGTGGGCGATGATGATTATGTTATTGCATCTTCTATGTATTTTGGATATTGGTGGCATAGTGGGATGAAGCGGCCCGGACCAACCTTACATGTCATCGTACATGAGACCGGTTCCACGACTGACATGCAACTTGTTTTGCATAAGTGGCTGGCGGGTGTCTGTCTCTCCTACTATAGTCAATATCTGATTTACAACGAGTTGCTAATAACTTAGTTATCCTCGTTGTGGTTCATGTTCGTAGGTAAGAATGGTTCTATCTCCGAAAGCCCTAAGCCACGTAAAACTTGCAATTGATAAATTAGAGGCGTCTAGTTTAGATGGTTGCTGGGCTAGTGTCTTGATATGGTATTGTTGTAAGTAGATGTATGATAGATACTCTTACAACACACTCAACGTGTAAGTTCCATAGACCTTGGCCTTACACACAAAGGAATGATAGAGATCATACCACGATGCAAGTGATAGAGATCAAATGCATGGACCATATCATCTCACTTTACACATTAGATGTTAGCATCGTATCCTGCTAGTTTGGCGCTTTCTATAGCATTATAAGATGATCCCTCATTTAAATATCAAGATAAAATGTGTTCTTCCTTAAGTATGCATCGTTCTATGGATCGTGTTTTCGAGACATCACGTGATGATCGGGTGTTCTCAACTCTACGCTTTCATGCAACGGGTGTAAGACAGTTTTACACACGCGAATACTAAGGTTCTTACTTGGCGAGCCTAGCATGTACAGACATGGCCTCGGAACACGGACCGAAAGGTTAAGCATGAGTCACATAGTTGATGTGATGACCATATTGATGCTCGCCTTTGAAGCTACACCGACTCACGTGATGATCGGACTTGGTGTAGTGGATTTGGTTCATGTAATCACCAAAAAGGCACGAGGGATGTCATTTTTGAGTAGGAGTTCATTTCTAATTTGGATTAGTCGAACTCAATTTGTCATAAACTAAATCGAAGTGAATTTGCATAGTTTGTTGTAGTCATTGGCATTCGTTTTCTACTTTATGCTTAGTTTTTATTTGAGATAATAGAACTATAGAATTCTGGATATTTACTTTCTGACTGGTATCGTATTGTTTTGAATGTCAATTTAAAGTTTATAAGTCCTATTGCAAACTTTCAGCAAACTCTATTTACTCCATGAAGTTTAATAAGTAGTATTAAATCAAGAGTAAGAATTCCAATGTTAGTATCTAAAGTATCATGTTTGCCTCCATGATTATTGATATTCAAAAAGTTGTTTTAATATCAAGATTATATTGGAGCTGGAAATTGTTTCAGAAACCATCATGTGTGAAAGATATTGTGATATCTGAAACAATGTTTTTGGTTGCATTATGATAGAGTATAATTTAGCAAAATACATGTTCTCATATTGTATGAGAATTTGTGAAGGATGGAGATGCTAGGCATCCGAATCTACCAAAAAGGTTTTGGGAACTAATATCATACTCGTGATTCTTCCTTATAAGCTATAGTAACTTGATCATGAAAGTTGTCATGATAAGGATGAATAGAAGCTGTAAGTAAAATGTTTACTACACTAATAGATTACTAAAGAATGGATTTTTGAAAGAACACCAAATATTTGATGATGGTGATCCACTTCAAAGTGCAAGTCCAAAGGTATTAGTAGTTGACTATATACGCTTTGTACCATGTGTCATGTTGATGACACCACTATTGATGTTGATATATTCTTTTAAAAGAAAAAGGAATTGCTGAAAGAGAATCTATAAAATATTAGGCAGAAAATAAAAGGTTGGAGATGTCCAACTTAGGTATATAGAAGATATACATGTTATGGCTATATTCCTTGCTTGTTAAACAATGTAGTTCTTAGGTATTGGATACCGGTATTGGATACCGAATTGGTTGGTATAAAGTGTCATACAGGACAACGCAATTCATGAACTACAATGGCCTAAGTAACTAGCAAGAGAATGAGTGATGATGTTCACCGAAAACAAATAAAGTGTTATTGTGCTTTTCGTTGTCGTCAAACCTAGCCTTCAAGATTTGTTTTAAATAATTGTTATTTTGTTCCGGTATTATGAGAACAATGGTTGTTCAAATAATTACCGTATTCCATAAAGGATGGATGAACTTTTACAAGTCTAGTGGGAGAAATCACATCCATAAACATTATTGCTAAAATGTCGCAAGACAAATGATTGAAAGATCACTTATGAAGTGACATCGCTGTTTAAATTATATTTGAAAGAAAACATGAAGAAATTCCATGTAGATGGATTTTTGGAGTCTTTGATTTTGATCAATTGACGCATGTGAGACTTTCCTCGAGATAATTGAAACTCCGTTCATAGGCCAAAGAGGAACGGATGACTAGCTTATTGGAAATTGTGCATGCTGATGTGCATAAGTCCATTATGTGTAGCCATATGCGATGGATCTTTTTGCTTCATATGCTTTCTTCGAAAATTTGAGTGAATATATCTGTATATTTACTTAATCAGGAAGAAGTATGAAACATTTGAAAGTTGTTCAAAGACTTTCAAGATGAAGTGAAAAATCATTGTAACAAGAAAATAAAGAGTTTATGATTCGATCATAAAGGAAGATATTTGAGTTACATGTTTAGCAAAAACACCTAAGACTTGAGGAATTGTTCCATGATTTGTGTTTCCCGATAAACCATAGGAGTATGGTATATTCGAGAGATGAAATCAAACCATGTTTGACATGGTAAGATCAAAGGTGTCATTTATAAAACTGCCATTATGTTTTAAATATTGAAGCTTTAGAGACTACCGCTTTTACACTGAAAAGAGCACCATCGTGATCAGTTGATCACACCATATAAGTTATGGTTTGGGATAAAACCCGAATTGTCTTTTCTTAAATTTTGGTATGCTATGCATAAGTAAAATGTTTACAACCAAAGTCGGATAAGCACGTCTTTGTAGGTTATCCCAAAGAATTTGTTGGGAATTTCTCCATAACACTGAGGAAAAAGAGTTTGTCGCTTGGAACGTCAAGTTTCTTGAGAAGGAATTTTTCGTGAAAAGTTGAGTGGGAGGACAATAGAACTTTGATAAGGTTGTTGAACCTTAGCTATATGTGCTAAGTAGCGCAGCGCCGGAAAGTGTCCCGGTGGCGGCCACAATGCTCATGGCTCTCGTGATTACAAAAGGTGTGATCTCGGAGATTAGAGTTCCTATAGAACCGTGTGGGTCGGTAAGAATCAAATAGTAAGATTTGATAAGCAAGTCGTTATTGTTTTGACAATGATGAACCGACTACATGCAAAGAAGCGATGATGGGCCCTGACTCCATAAAATGACTAGAAGTCATAGAATCCGTGATAGTATCCATACACGAGAAAACAAGTTTCTGAACTTGGAAGACCCTCCGGAAAGGCGTGAAGCCTATCGGTCATGTTTGGATCTATAAAGAAATAAGACATGGATGTTTAACATCTATGAAATAGTCGACATGTCGGAAATAAGTTTACGACAATGTTCAAGGAGTTGACTATGACAAGATAAGATCTTTCATAGCGATATATAGTCTTGACGGATTAATGTAGCAACCACTACATATAATTTGGTATATGGTAGTTGAATAAACAAAACAAGGTTCTTCTAATAGAACGGTAACCTAGGACATGTACATGACATGGTCCGAAGGGTTTTGTTAATTCAAAGGGTGCTAAAAGGGCATGTAAACTTCAATAGTTGAAGTAAGCATAGCGGAGTTGGAATCTTCACCATGATGAAACTGTTAAAAAAGTTTAAATTCATCGGAGATTATGAAGATGCTTGCATTTGCAAGAAATTAAGTGGGAGCACTGAGACATATTTCTAATACATTATGTAGAGGACATATTGTTGATTGGAAATGATGTATCTTTAATTGACACAAGTTAAGGATTTCATTAAAATAAGATTTCGATGAAAGACTTAGGCAAACCCAGAATATTAGGCATCGATATCTATATGGATAGATTAAGGCGCTAATATGGTTGTGCCAGACATACATATATAAGATATTGAAAGGGTTCAATATGAGATATTGAAAGGGTTCAATATGGAAACAACAAGAAAGGTTCTTACTGCATGGAAAGGATTGTATCAAGATTCAAGTGTTTCAACACTTGGTGAGTAAAATCACATGAAAATTTTGATCGATTATACCATGATATGTATATATCCAGAATGTCTTATGCTCTAAATGTTATGAGCATATACCAGAATGATTCATAAGATGATCATTGGACAATAGTAAAGATATTCTTATGAGCTTTCGAAGAACTAAGAATATATCATGTATAAGTGACAAATAGTTAAAGGTAGTTCATTGTAAAGTGTTACATTGATACTAGTTTTGTCACAAGATACAAATTAAATTTATCTCAATTTAGACTATGGGTGGCACAATATAATGGAAAGGATGTTCCATGATGGATTTGGATGAGTTCCAAAGTTGAGATATTGTGACGGATACTACAACAAAATGCTAAGTATATGACTGCTATAGTAGCAGGATAGGAGGGCATTTGTGTTAAGTAGTTTGTTATCAAACTAGGTGTGGTTCAAAGTGGGCTAATACTATGAAGATATATTGTGTGACAATAATATCAACGTATTTTGAGCCGAACGAACTAAAGGTCTCACCAAAGGACCAAATCTATACAATGCCATCTCATTTGAGAATGAGTGATGCGTGAAGCAGAGACATGCAAATACACACGGACTGAAGCTAGGATCCGGATTATGTTAACCACTAGCAATAGCGTATATGCAACACCGAGAAAGCCATAGGTGTTTAATGCGCAAAGTTTTCAAACTAGATTATTGACTCTAGTGCAAGTGGGAGGCTGAAGGGAATATGCAGAGGCAATAATAAAGTGGTTATTATCTTATTCCATGTTTATGATAAATGTTTATTTTGCATGCTATAATTGTATTGATCGGAAACATCAATACATGTGTGTTTAATAAACAAAAAGGGTTCCTAGTTATGCCTCTCTTATAGACTAGCTTGTTGATTAACAAGATGATCAAGGTTTCCTGATCATGGACATTGGATGTTGTTAATAACAAGGTCACACCATTGGTGGAATGATGTGATGAACATTCATCCGAAGTATAGCATTACGATCAAAGTCATTATGTTTATATTGCTATAACATCATACAAAGTAATCTTAGTCCTTAGACCATGAGATCATGTTAATTGCTAACACCGGAAGAGTATCTTGATAACATCAAAGCGTCACCGTAACAGGGTGACTATAAAGGTGGGTTGATGCTACGAAGGTGTTATGTTGAGATCATGGATCAAGAGTGGGATTTGTCCATCCGATGACGGATATATATACTCTGGGCCCTCTCGGTGATATCACATTGAAATAGCTTGCAAGCAAGTGATGTGATCACTAGAATGTTATATCAGGAGCGAGAAAAGAGTGCATGTCGATAGCGAGATCAAACTAGGTATGGAGATACCGATGATCGAATCTCGGACATGTAATATATCAGCGGGACAAAGGATTTAGTTACTAGCGTTAAAGGTTCTCACGATCACAGAAGTCATCGTTGAATGTGTAGGAGTCAGTATGGATCTCCAGGTCCCGCTGCTTATTATTGATCGGAGAGAGGTCTCGATCATGTCTGCATTATTCACGAACTGTAGGGTGACACACTTAAGGGATACCGACACCATTTGGAGCAAATATGTTTCAGATAAAGATTTAAGAAAGCGCTGGAATTATTTCAATAGAACCAAAGCTGTTTGGTGAAATTGCTGAAATTGGTTCTGCATGTAATATTGAAATGTTGCAGGGGGTTTTATGTGAATGTTTGTTAATTAAAGTAATTAACAAAATTCTGAATAAAACTAATAAAAGAGTTTTATTAAATGAGAGAGCATTAAATTTGTAGAAATTTAATGCATTTAAAGTGGAGACTTTAATGGAGAATGTTAAGAGGCAAATTTATGTGGAGGGGGTTACCACCACATGAATGGGGGAGGTGAAGGGTCACCTCCATGGGGCGCCGGCCATGGGAGGGGTACCCTCCCCTCCTCCTATAAAAGGCCCCCCTCTCCTCACTTCTCACACACACCTCCTTGTGAAGGATCTCTCTCCCCCTCTAGTATTATTCCCCCATGGTCTCCGATTAGCGAGATACATGTTCCCGGTGGCTTTATCTGGAAAGGAGTTGCTTGGCTGCTTTGATGGAAGCGAGGAGGGAGGTTGTCGAGTGCGGGCGTGTGTGCGATCACGGATGCACCGCTTGCTGGTCTTGGACTTGGTGGTCTTTGGGCTGGATCGATGGGCGTCTTTGGGCGGACCTGCTGGACTTCCTCACGATCTTAAGATCGGCAAGTGTACGACTACATCAACCACGAGTTCCTACTCGTTAACAAAGCTCGTTGTCTACGAGGGTAAGTTCTCGTTGGATGTATGTCCACCCGTTGCTTTGTACCTAGTAGATAGATCTTGGCGTGTAGTTCACACCGTAGGAAATTTTTTGTTTTCTATGTTGCGGACCCAACAGATACATCATAAATTTGTTTCCTCGTGGGCTAGTATGAGTGAGTTATCTTATGAAATAACCTTTCTCAAAGCTGGTTGGAGAAAGAGCAAGTCCGAGCGTGTTGTTCTTTTGCCTGCACCTATTTTGTTTAACCTTGATAACAGGGAAGGATGGTCCCTCACTGAGGAGGAGCTTGACATGTACTTGGGAGAGCTCTCCCAACAGGAGCAGGACACTAGAAGAGAGGTCACGGATGATTCGGTCTAGCCCTCGAATGAGGGAGAATCTTCATATCAGTAGCCCGCTTATGATTGGGGAGCTTCTTCTTCTCATGGGCCCAGCTACGACCATTCTTACCAAGATCCGCCCGCTTGGAACCCCTATTCGTACATGGATTGATACCCACTTAGGCCAAAAGCCTAAGCTTGGGGGAGGTACGCCGACACCGCACTCATCTTCATATCATGTTGCGTTGGTACTTTGTATATTCATGTTTTCATTCTCTTTTTAGTTTTCGTTCTTCTTTTGCTTTTGCTTTCTAAAAACACAAAAAGACCAAAAATATTTCTGTTGTTTCTCTTTGGTTTGCTTCTTCTTTTTGCCTTGGTTTGTTTTTCCCTTTTTGCTTTGTTTGAACTATTCAAAAACCTAAAAAGATTTTGCTTTGCTTGTTTTTCCCTTTTGGTTCTTATTTAAAAATCGAAAACACGAAAAATATTTGTCGTTCTTCTTTGGTTTTGTGAGTTTGCTACAGGGTTCAGCAGTCCTCAGTGGAATATTGGTTTCATATTATTATTCAAGCCACACAAGTGAAGAGCAATAATGAGGATTAATGACAACTTGAGGCGTGATAAGAGGCTGGTAATGAACTCTATTTGTTTTCATTTTTGTACATATACTCATCACTGTGGGCATGCTTAGTCTGTTCATGTAGGGTGTATGTTTTTTTGGATGCTTAGTAGTTCTTGATTTCGTATGATTAGCTCCGGCTCGCTAATAGTTTGTAGCATGTCTTATGAATGTTTGCTTGCATTGCTCTATTTATAAATTGGTATGACACCGTGGTATCCTCCACTGAATGTTTCATTTGATTGACTTGGCACATGCTCACGCATGTACATGACTGTAATAATCAGTTAAGCCTCGATGAATTATTTTGCCTTAAGGATCTTGAATCACTTTCATGCCATGAGTAGTCATGTTTTGTTGCAAGCATGATAATGACAGCTATTGCTCTCTTGTTTGTCGCCCCCTTACTATTGCTAGCCTCCACTCCCACTGAGTGTTTTACTCATGTTTCCAACTCCCTTAAACCAAATATTGCCAAAGTGTCCACCATACCTACCTATTAGCATCATTTTCTACTTCCGTGCATATTCAATATGTCTTGTTTTCTTCCGAATAAAATGTTTGCTTGTTATGAGAAAATTAGTTAGTAAAGCTCTCACGAACTTGATGGCACACTTTATTTCCTGCACTTAATAAACCTGAACCATTGTGAACTCTCCATGAAAGTTATATGCTTGCAAATTATAGGTTGGGGATTAGCAGAACCGTGTTGTCACGGGGAACGCTTTCAATACTTGTAAATATATACCCAGTTGATACCTTGCTCTTTTGTTTGCGGATGTCGTCGGTGTGAAATAAAAGGGGAGCTTGTAAGTCAATGGAGTTATGTATGTGTGTTAGAAAGCGCTGGTATTGGTCTAATCCATGCTGACATGATGGAAACCTGCAGCGTAACCATAATGATATTTATGAAGCATTCTTCTTATAAAAAAAGAGAGAGATAGCTATTGAGAAAAAGGAAAAAAAAGGGAGATTTATGAAAAGAGGAAAGAGAGAAAAAAACACCATTTTCCCATGGTAAATAAGAATATTGTTGAGATACTCATTGTCTGCTTACCTTGTCATTTTGATATGGGGATTCTTCCGTATCATCGGGCAAGGGGTACCCCGTTGGCGGTTCTCAATGATACGCACATACTTACGATGACAAGAACTTACCGGAACTAAAGTTGAGTAGCATGAGGAGCGGCCCTCGTACTCAAGGGACTTGGGATTTTCAGTTTATAGTCTGTCAAGCATATAACTCAGATTGGACCTCACTTTCACCTTAACCACATTAAAGATGCTTATGACAGGGGCAATGAGAGCTCAAAGCTAATGAGTATCATACTTTCAGCATTTGGAAGCCTTTCAAATTATTCAAACCCTTTTCTTTTACTTGTTGAGTCTCCACATATTCTGTGAGCACCTTTTTGAGAGCATAGTTATCATTCTTTGTGTTTGTCCCATTGCTTGATTATTTGTGTTATGACTTTGATGCTTGTATCCTTGATATCTTTACTTCTAGTCATCACTTGAACT
This sequence comes from Avena insularis, assembly GCA_023614405.1. Lineage (NCBI taxonomy): Eukaryota > Viridiplantae > Streptophyta > Magnoliopsida > Poales > Poaceae > Avena > Avena insularis. The sequence continues at coordinate 33,011,763 of CM042696.1, read as the reverse complement.
TCAGAGGTGCCTTGACATTCATAATCAAAGGCAAGCGAGATACCACTCTATCATACCTTTTTATGAGCATTGTAATGTTGCTTACGTTTATACTTCATGCTACTTATTATTTTTTGAGTTGGAATCTCTTCATAGCTTGCAATGACTATTAAGTAGACTCAGTTGCATACTCTTTATTATGAATTGTCTAAGTAGTTGATCACATTGCTGAAAATATTTACATCTTATGAAGCAAATGTGTTTGTGAAAGTTCTTTTATCGCACTCAGTTTTCAACTGAATAGCTTGAGGACAAGCAATAAGCTAAGCTTGGGGGGAGTTGATACGTCCAAAACGTATCTACTTTCCCGAACACTTTTGCTATTGTTTCTCCTCTATACTTGTGTGATTTGGATACAACTAATGCGGATTGACGCTGTTTTCAGCAGAATTGCCTTGGTGTCTACTTTTTGTGCAGAAAATCAACTATCACGAAAAATCCCGGAAAATATGCCAAAAATCCTATTTCACCCAAAGACTCCAGGAGCTAGAATACGAGACGGAGAAGAGCCAGGGGTGGCCACACACACAGTGGCCTGGTCGAGCCAGCGCACCAGGGGTGGTGTGGGCCCCAGGCACCCTCGGCCTCTCTCTTGCCTATAAGAGCCTCTGACCTAAAAACTTTGGGGGGTTCGACGTTTTTCCAAAAGGAGTTCCGCTCCGCTGCCACCACCAGATTCCACGAAACAGCACCAGAAACTCCGTTCTGACACCCTGTCGGGACAAGGAATTGGAGGAGATCATCGCCATCATCATCACCATCGCTTCTCCATCGACCATCCATGTTTCCCCCATCTATGAGTGAGTAATCCCTCACTGTAGGCTATGGGGATGGTAGGGATTGGATGAGATCGTTCATGTAATGGCATCAGATTGTTAGGGCATGGTGCCTAGTATCTTTTATTAGTGCTTTATGACTTTGTTGCGACTTGTTGTGCTTAATGCTTGTCACTAGGGCCCGAGTGCCATGATTTCAGATCTGAACATGTTATTGATTCATTATAATAGTATTGTTTTTGGTCTTATCTGCAAGTTGTATACACACATTGTTGTCCGGAACCAATGGCCCCGAAGTGACAGAAATCAGGATAACCGGAGGGAATGGCTTCGATGTGAGGATCACATGTGTTCACGGAGTGTTAATGCTTTGCTCCAGTGCTCTATTAAAAGGAGCACCTTAATTGCCAGTAGTTCCCTTAAGGCTCCGCAAGCGAAATTTGGCAGGACAAAAGATGTTGTGCAAGTTCTCATTGCGAGCACGTATGACTATATATGGAACACATGCCTAGGATTATCTAGTACTTGGATGATTTATCTTATTTATCTGCAATTGCCCTATGTTCTGATTGCTATGTGATTTGTCTTGTCCATGCAACGCCCATCCATCCATCCCTATGCCTACCGCACTCAAATCCCACTGTTTACTCCTATTGTTACTGCTATCTTTACTTTACTACTGTTGTTACTTTGCTATTCCTACTACAAAATTGTTGCTACTGATAAACTGTTGTGAGCAAGATTGTTTCCAGGTGCAGCTGAATTGACAACTCAGTTATTAAGGCTTATAAATATTCTTTGGCTCCCCTTGTGTCGAATCAATAAATTGGGTTTCACTTCCCTCGAAAATACTGCGATACACCCCCTATACTTGTGGGTCATCAGTGTGCACAAGTGATGACAAAGTGCACATAAAATACTAGTATTGGTAGGTGGGGCCAATCTACAGCCCCCGCACCTGGGTGACCGGGGTGTTATAGTTTTAAGTTGGTTTTGAGTCCAATGAAGTTTTAATATCTAAGTATGAAAAAATTGTTGGAAAAGGTTATGAGTGCGGAGACCTATTCTACCTATCTTTGTCAGACTTATATTGTTGGGTCCGCAGCATAGAAAACAAAAAATTTCCTACGGTGTGAACTACACGCCAAGATCTATCTACTAGGTACAAAGCAAACGGTCCATAGAGAACTTACCCTCGAAGACAACGAGCTTTGTTAACGAGTAGGAACTCGTGGTTGATGTAGTCGTACACTTGCCGATCTCAAGATCGTGAGTAAGTCCGAGCGCCGCAACTCAGCAGTGCATCCGCACTCGCACACATGTTCAAGCCATCGGACAACCTCCACCTCCTCGCTCCAGCGATCCAGCGGAAGCAGCAACTCCTTCCAGACGAAATGCCACCGGGAACATGTATCTCGCTAATCCGAGACCATGGGGGAATAATTCTAGAGGAGAGATCCTTCACAAGGAGGTGTGTGGATGAAGGAGGAATGGGTGGTCTTTATAGGAGGAGGGTGCCCCTCTCCATGGCGCGCATGGGGGTGACCCTCACCTCCCCATTCATGTGGTAACTCCTCCACATTAAAATGCCTCTTCACATTCCCTTTTAAAGTCTCCACTTTAAATGCATTAAGTTTCTCCAAATTTAATGCTCTCTCATTTAATAAAACTCTTTTATTAAATTTATTCAGAATTTTGTTAATTACTTTAATTAACAAACATTCACATATAGCCCCTTGCAATATTTCAATATCACATGCAGAACCACCTTACGCAATTTCACGAAACAATTTCTGGTTTCTATTGAAACAATTCTGCGCTTTGCAATTCTTTAAATGCGAAACATATGTGCTCCAAAATGGTGTCATTAACTCTTAAGTGTGTCACCCTATGGTTCGCGAATAATGCGAGACATGATCGAGACGCTTCTCCGATCAATAATCAAGCCAGGACACGGAGATCCGTCTTGACTCCTACACATTCAACGATGACTCACGTGATCGTGAGAACCTTTAACGCTTGTAACTAAATCCCTTTGTCTCTCGATATATTACATGTCCGAGATTCGATCATCGGTATCTCCATACCTAGTTTGATCTCGATTCGACATGCACTCTTTTCTCGTTCCGTGATATAACATTCTAGTGATCACATCACTTGCTTGCAAGCTATCCTAATGTGATATCACCGAGAGGGCCAGTATATCTATCGAGTCATCTGGATTGACAAATTCCACTCTTGATCCATGAGCCTCAACATAACACCTTCGTAGCTTTGAACCCATCTTTATAGTCACCACATTACGGTGTGACGTTTGATGTTATCAAGATACTCTTAGGTGTCTCATGGTACAGGATAAAGATTACCATTATGATGTTATAGCAATATAAACACAATGACTTGATCGTAATGCTATACTTCGGATGAATGTTCATCACATCATTCTACCAATGGTGTGACCTTGTTATTAACAACATCCAATGTCCATGATCAGGAAACCTTGATCATCTTGTTAATCAACAAGCTAGTCTATAAGAGAGGCATGACTAGGAACCCTTTTTGTTTATTAAACACACATGTATTGATGTTTCCTATCAATATAATTATAGCATGTAAAATAAACATCTATCATATACAAGGAATACATAATAACAACTTTATTATTGCCTCTCAGGGCATATTTCCTTCAGTCTCCCACTTGCACTAGAGACAATAATCTAGTTCACATAGTGATAAATCTAACACCCATGGAGTTCTGGTGTTGATCATGTTTTGCCCTAGGGAGTACTTTATTCAATGGATCTGCTACATTCAGGTCCGTGTGCACTTTACAAATCTTTATATCTCCATCCTTGACATGTTCACGGATGGAGTGAAACCGGCGCTTAATATGCTTGGAATTCTTGTGAGACCTTGGTTCCTTTGCGTTGGCTATGGCTCCATTGTTGTCACAATAGATCACCATCGGGTCCAATGCACTAGGAACCACACCTAGTTCCGTTATGAACTCATTCATCCAAACCGCTTCCTGCGCTGCTTCTGAAGCAGCAACGTATTCCGCCTCCGTTGTTGATCCAGCCACCACAGGTTGTTTGGAGCTCCTCCAACTAACTGCTGCTCCGTTCAAGAGAAATACGTATCCGGATTGAGACTTAGAGTCATCCGAATCAGTGTCAAAGCTAGCATCAACATAACACTTAGCGACTAGCTCTTCTTCACCTCCGTATATAAGAAACATATCCTTAGTTCTTCTCAAGTACTTAAGGATATTCTTGACCGCTATCCAGTGTTCCGAACTTGGATCAGATTGGTACCTACTAGTCAAACTAATAGCATGTGCCACATCCGGTCTTGTACATAGCATGGCATACATTATAGAGCCTATGGTTGAGGCATAGGGGATCTTATCCAGTATCTCTCTTTCTTCCGTCGTAGCCGGACTTTGAGTCTTACTCAATGTCTTGCCTTGCAACATAGGTAAGAACCCCTTCTTACTTCCGTCCATATTAAACTTCTTTAATATCTTATCAAGGTATGTACTCTGCGATAGCCCAATTAGGCGTCTTGATCTATCTCTATAGATTTTAATGCCTAATATATATGAAGCTTCACCAAGGTCCTTCATCGAAAATTTGCTATTTAGATAACTTTTAACACTGTTTAAAAGATCTAAATCATTTCCAATCAATAATACATTCTGATATTTGTGATATGGATGGTGTATTAACAAAAGGATGAAAAAAGATATTTCATGATGTTGATTGATGACTCCACTAGGTATTGCTATGTTGGAGAAACCTTTAATTGTGAGGGACTAGAGTGGATTACTCACGATCGTTGCAGTGGTTATTAGGGATGTAATATCAGATGGCTTGTATGTGAACATCTTATTATGGATCTCTCCCACACATATCATCATGAAATACATAGATTCATCCTAATTATAATTAATACCAATGCTAGAGGTGTATCATAAATTTCCCGAGAACATTTCGCCTGACTAAAGTTTCATTACTTTTTACACTATGTTTGTCACTCTCTGTGTACTTTACTTTTAGTTATTACTGTGCACCCAAAATAACCTTCCCAAATAATCTTACTTGAGATCAAGGACAACTTACAAGTGTCTTTTGATAATTAGTGACAATGGGCATAAATACCTCTACCAAACAGCTCTCTATGGTTCGATACTCTTACTTTTGAAAATAGCTACAATAGAATATGCACTTGCAGTCACCACTTATCTCCTCGCTCTCTGATTTGCTCTATTTTGTTCCTAGCTACCTCTTAATGATCATTTCCTAAAGACTCAATTTCTTCATTTATACCCCACACAACATCATGCAAGTCGCGTATCAGACCTTTATGAAATTTAGTCACTGTGGTGTTAACCCACTTGAACCTATATACACTCCGCCGCCCCATCTCATAGACGAATATGAAAACAAAGCTTAGAGAAAGGCTTCAAATTAGTAATGAAATATAACACAAATTAGATACAAAGCTTCAAACTAACTAGGGGTACTGTAATTTCTATATTCGCGTCCAGAGTTATCATCGCTCCAAGAAATGCAGTGTGTCATATTCAAGCCACATGAACAAGAGCTGTCGGTACGAGATTTGCTATTCGTGCTTCCGAGGACGATGCAATGACGCTCCGCTCCTCAAAGAGCTTCTCGAGCTGGCTGGGAAGTTAGCCACCATGCTTTGCGCATGAGAGAAGCAAAGGGGGAAGAAAGAATCGCCTAGCAAATTTGATGATGACGGGAGGGGACATAATGCCTATTTGAAGCACCCACTAAGTGTGTAACATCCTAGCATTTAGGACTAAACCAAGGCAGATTTAGGATTTTGTGCATCTGCATGCATGCATCTGAAAATCTAGGTAATTTTTTCACAAACTAAAACCCTAGAGCGATCAAAGTCTCTCTTGCTTCGACAGATTAGAGATTATCCATCTCAGTGAGTACGATAGATTTTGACATGACCTTTAGGTATTATTTGTGTTTTTGGAGGGGTAAAAATTAAAATTAACTTTTGAATTTCCAAATGGAATTCAAATTTGAATTTAGAAATTCAAGAATAATAATACTATAAATGAGTAAAAATAAATGATTATAATAATGATATAAAAAGAATCCTTTATTAATAAGTATACATATAGTATTACATTGTTCTTTTACAATAAAAGAATAAAAGTAAATTACAATTAAGTAATGAAACAAATAAATGGAAAAGGAATTACAACAATGAAATAAATAAAAGAATTCTTTATTACAAGAATATACCAATTACATTGTTTTTGCAAATAAGTAAATGAATAAAGTGAATTACAAAAGAATAACAGAAACAAAAACCTAAACTAAATTCCTATGTATAGCCTTGATCTTCCTATATATCCCTTTGATACCTGCAAACAAAGACATAAGGGGTTAGGGGTCAGTATTAGTGCTCTTAGTAGGAGCAATGTATTGCACTTCTTTAACACATCATTGAGCATATCAAAATAGGGGCAAGTTTCACCAAAAGAGTATATGTTCTTATCAGTAGATTATGCCTCAGTGCAACCTCAGAGGTAGAGGGACAAATTTCACCAAATTAGTAAAAGGTAAAAAGTAAAATAGTAATACCTAGCCAGAAAAGATCTTCACTGTTGAACTGATGCATAAGAGAAGGGTCCCACTTGCAAGCAGCATACACACAACATGCACATGTTGTGCTATCAACATAGGAACAAATCACCAAAGCAGGATAAGAGGGAGTGTTGCTGAAAAGCTAAGTTACTAGGCGAAACACACACTCTACTACATAGTCTCACATTACCAGCTTATCGGCTTTCATAGACATATCTCTCTCTCAAGAACACCACCGATTTTCACCAGTTTCACCATAGATCCATCACACCACCCTAAACCAAACCAGCCAATAGATCAACATGGTGACCTGAGCAAACTCAAGCAGCACCAAGAGGAGCAGGCCAAAGGAGCAGCAAGAGCGGGTCAAATAACATCCAGGAACAAGATCCCTAAGGAACCAAAAGTCACAACCCAAATTTAGTAACAACAAAAGGTTGCTTTATTATCAATCATGCATATTAATTGTTCCAATCAATTTCCAAGTATGATTTAGTGTAAGATGATCATCTCCTCAGACTTATACTCAAGTGGAGTATAAAATCATCACGGAGTAAAGCACAGCCATATAAGCTTTTATTATTGGGTTGACCTCAGACTAGTGCATCATTGGCAAGGGTTAAACCAAATATTGGTCAAGTAAACATGTAGCAGATCTAGAAATGGAGACCACTATGTTCCATCCTAAAGGAGGCATCACAATGGCATCTCATGAGTAAATCCACGCCAACACAAGAGCACAACACCACATAATCCTTTTCCTAGCTAAAAACCTAGGAATCATTATCTAATCAACTCTCAGCCATCATTAAACAAGAATCAACAACTTCTACACAATAGTAGGTTGCCCAACAAGATCCATAATAAGTATGTGTTTTTAACAGTTCTTGTCCCATGAAAAGATTTGGGAGTAGAAGTACTCTCAGTCCTGCATACAATTGGTATGCCAGCCTCATCACAGAATATTGTGGGGTATATCAAATATGTTCTTATTAGCATATTAAAAAGCCTCATCTTGTGCATCATAGGTAGGGGTAATCTCCATTAATTTTTAGTTAGTGATCATTTAGTCTAGTAATGAGTTCCAAGCAAGGCTAAATCAACAGTAGATAATCATGCTAGACCAACCTGTTGTTGTGCACACTCCCATAGGACGCACCACATTAATAGAAGCAATTAGCAGAAGCTACTGAAGTTTTAGAATTTCCATCACAATAAAATGAAGTACAGAAACTTTGCAAACATCTAAATATGGCTATGCAAATCATTTTCTAGCTAATCATAACTAGAAATCATCCAAGGATGTACTGTATCATGATAACCGTACTTATGTGCTAGCATTCTAACTTTAAATTCAAAGTGAACTTGTTCTAATTTACCAGAGCTTCAGACTAGCATCATAAGATTTTATCCAAATGTATAAACAATAGATCATGCTACCTAAAGTACTATTATGCTCACTCCCACAGGGAGGCGCCACAATGGTAACCAAGGAGGAGAAGCCAAAATAATACATCAAGCATGTAATCATCTTCCTAATTACATAATTAGGAATCATTCTAACAAATTACCGCCATATGGACACCACACATATGATATACCAATTCATCTACAAGCAACAAACAATATACCAAATCATCTTTCTAGTAGAGCTACGAGAAATCAAACTAACAGCCATAGGCATCAGTGCAAGTACCTGCTACAGAGTAGCAGTCTTGGGAATCGGAGATACATAGGCTAATATGAACATGACTGGGGGTGTGGCTAAGTAAACCACAAGCTAAATCTACCAGAGCTTGTTAGGCTTATCAAGCATAGTAGGGAAGGATCTATTGCGGTTGAGGCAATCAAAGAGAAGTTGAGGGAACCCTAATTAGGGTTCATATAGAGAGATGGAGTAAAATGAAGGGAACCCTAATTAGGGCCTAGGTCCGGGTATATAAAGGAAAATAGTAAATGAATAAAAAGGGGTAAAATGGAAATTACCAAAATACCCTCTAAGCATTTTGAGCCATAGAAAAATGTAGAAGAATCATAAAAATACCTATAATATACCATAGTTCTCACGAAAATAATATCTAACTAGGAAAAATATAATCATACTTATTTGAGTTAAATAAAATGCAAATAAATATTAACACCATTAAATCTCTAAATGAAATTTAGTAAATCACGTAAAAGTCTAAAAATAAATAAAACTCAATTTTTGGTACAAAGAGAAATGTAATATCTTACAAAAATGTTAATTATGGAATTTCGAGTTACCTTAGGATTTATAGAAAATAAATGTTGTGTTTATCTTTATAAAAGTTATTTTCTTAAAATGTATTTCTTTTATCTTAATAAACCAATAATAAATTCCTTATAACTTCATTTAAGTCATTTAAAATTTAGTACTTTGGAAAATAGTTAATATTTTCTAAAAAAATATTGATTACTTAATAAATTAGGTAGAATGCCAAATAAAGATTAGGTATACACTTAGAACCATAATTATAAATTCTAATAAAATTGCTAACTATATAATATTCCTTTAAAATCATTAACTACCGATAAGTCAAAGATTTACAAGTTCATATCATTAACATATGTTAATAGTGAGTGATCTGAACCTAAGTAATCACACTTTGTGTGACTCTTAAACTTGGTATTAACTGAATAAACTATATAATAAATTCACATATTTCCCGTAGACAAATATTATACTATGATCTATGAATATTAAGCATGCTAGATATAAGTCCTTAAGGCTAAGCTTCATATTTATAAGATTTTATCTTTGATTATGCTTAGAAAAAGCTTAGAACTTGAGATGCCATAAACAATATGTCTTAAACCCATTATTATTCTTTTATAGTTAACTTTTGTCTAATATACAATAAACTAAGAATATAATAACTCAAGATCATTTGAACCTTATCAAAAACCACAGCTTTAAATCCTTATAATCTTCAAAGCTGCTTAACTCAACATAAATAATATTTTATTTAAATGTTATTGTTTTTGCTACTTCAAACAAACACACTATGTTATTTTAACTCTTCACAACTTAAAACTTGGAATTTCATACTAGTTATGTAATATCAATTAACCTTAAGGTTAATAATATGCTGCCAAGGAGGATAGCTATCCCCCTTGTGGATGTCGTCTGATCCACAACATCGAGATATGTGCCAAGACTGTTTAAGAGTGCACCTTGTGATGATGCGTGGTTAACTATTTGTAATAAAGGTGACATATGACTGCATGCCAGATGCCAATATCAGTGATACAAGGACATGACGAACTGCTATAGATTTGTCGGTAAGCCTAGCTCAACATGCAAGAGCCAAAGTGCAATAGGTTGTACAAGGTTAGTATCTGCTTTCACCATGAGTGACATTGTTAACGATGATGTGACTGATGCATGGTGCATGCATTAGGCAAGTTGGCCTATGTCAGCTTCCACCACGCATGCACTCTGTACACATGCAAGTTATCTACTTAGCTACATAGGCTCTGCATGCATGCACTGTCGACATGTGTGGATCACAAAGAGCAAGTGCTCTGCCTACAACCAGGCCGGTGCCATTTAAGTCATACAATTATCTAGCATTATATAGAACATCGAAGGTTGTCGGGAACAAAAGTTGACACTTTCTAGTGTAGCAACACCCGATTACCACCAACAAATTGTGTTGTTTCCTAAATCTATTACTCCCTCCGATCCAAGTTAGTTGACTTAGATTTGTCTAGATTCGGTTGTATCTAGACATAATTTAGTATTAGATTTATTCGTATCTTGACAAATTTGAGTCAACTAATTTGGATTGGAGGGAGTATCGAAAGTTTATATGTGAAGATATACAACCATGTACATCGAACACAAATCACTTTTAGTGTATACTATCATACAAAGAAATATGAATACACGAGTTGAGTTGCAGGAGGTTTCATAAAACTGCGGTTGTCTCAGCAAGTAATCTTTAAAGAAAATCACCATGTATAGATACCTGAGACGGTCCCGGAAATAGACATGTCATATGTACACTTAAATTAGGCAGACATGACAATTAGTTTTTTTAAGAATTAACGCTACATATGGCTAACATCTTACTACGTACATGCCAACTGAATAGAACTCCAAATAACACCGCGCTAGAGAACAAACACTATGACGCAGAGATTACGTGTTGTCTCATTCTTTCTCTAGAGGCTACAGGAGGAGACATACTCTCGATATGACAGAAAAGTGGCAGCCGAACAACAACCATAATTTTTGATTAGCAGCAATTGTACCAAATATGGTTAGGTCCAAACACATATCTCTAGGCAGATCGTATGATAGACGAATGGGGGGCAGCTATCCCCTGTGATAGCAAATCCACACCCTTAACCTTAATCATATATTGTTATTATACTTTACTCTGCATCTTGTTTATTAATCTTAAGTTTCTTGTAGATAGAATTTCTTGTAAAGTAAACTTTAGAAAAAGCAAAGTCATAAAAAAATCACCTAAATCCAACTCACTTGTAATGTTGGGGATTACTTTGGAGGTTTTAAAACATGCATCTCATTACTTATGCATATCATCATATTGCTTTTTTAAAAATTGTCCTTACTGGGCAATGATGGTATTTTGTAGGACCCGAGGTACAGGGTCAAGTCGAAACACTCAACTACAATACTTTGTTATATCAAGGCAAGTTCACACTTGCTCATGTCCTTTGGTTATTTACTATCAAATATTTGCAAATTGTTGTTGTCATCACCTATGTTTCAAAAAGGTTGAAAGAAAATGTTATTTTCTTAATAATATAACTTAATGGTTATCGACCTGAGTGGTGTTAACCTAGTATGGCTAGCAAATGGAACCAAGGTATGGATTGTGAATTGGTGGAGGTTCCATTTGCACGGGAAAGTATCACCTAGAAATTAATAACAAATATTGTCAATGATTCTTGTGTTGTAGATTACGCGTTAACCATGAGATCTATATGGGCCCTAGAAAAGTCAGCTAGAGCTTCTTCCTTTCGTATGTTGACGGACAACTTTTATCGGAGCCATGGTCCTACATCTAGGCACATGCAAGGGTGGGAACCGTCAATTCCCTGATATTAGGTGTCTGCGATGGACCGCTCTCTTCAAGGAATGTAAACCGGCGCGGTCGTTGTCCTGAGCTAGCAAAAGGGTGGCATACGGGGTCGCGGAGAAGGGCAGCGATCAACTTGGATCTTATACTGGGCCCCACACTAAGGAAGTGTGGACGATATTGCAACTCGGATGTGCTACAAAGCTAAGGTCTCTCCTGGATAAAGCAACACACCTCTGGAGAGTGTAAAAAAGTGTGAAATGTTACTTCCTATTTCGGGAAGGAGCTGCGGACGCTGTAGGAAAGAAACTTCACAAAGTTTTAATCAACTTGTAAAGACTGGCAGCCATAGCTTTTTAGAATAAAAGCAACCTTTGAAGAAATGTTTACGAAAACCTACATAACCTTTGACCTTTGGTATGCGTTTGTAGTTAGTGCATCAAACACTCCTTTTTAGTGAACGTGTTGAGTATGCTCATACTCAACCGTATCATGAAGACCAAGAAAATGAAACACTCTATCCAGTTCAAGACCAAACATAATTCCGCTATGAGGAGCCAGAGTTATCTGGAAGCGTCGAAGGAAACAACTACGGAAGCATCTATGGAATGGAGGCCAAAGAGTCTGAAGCGTAGTTGTGTCGGATATAGTTAATTAAGTCCAGTAGTTTCAATCTCTATCCTCTATCTACTAATCTCGTATAAATCTTAAGGTGTAATTTGCTTCTTTATCTTCTTCTCGAGTTATTATAGTTTAGCTTCCTTTATGGACCTAGGAGGATCTCAAAGTCGTCATATAATTTCTTGTTGTAATAATAATGTATGTATGTTGACCCACTTTGTTTCCGTTGTACCACTTTGAGGAATGTAATATTTACGGAACGGTGTTCAGTGAGTGTTACTTCAACGACTATAGTATACTACAACATGCAGCGGTATGCTGGGTTACCACAAAGTGGGAACCACAAGCTGGCCGGACTGAGGTTATTTATGGCGTTGGGCATGCTACAGGTTTTTAAATACTAGTCGCATGCTCGTGATTAGCATGCTACCGCTATGATGGGCCCGACAGGTCTAATGGGCCCTACTCGCCGATAGCTTACCGCTCTCTAACGAAACGCCACCAATCTTGTCCTTGCTAGTAGCATTACAATAAACTAGCACGACACCGCTATAACGATACCAAATAGCCAGTGTGTCACACTCACCGGCAGTGTACCAACATGGGGACAACGCTGCTAGTAATCCCGTGGCTGCCATGTCACTGTTTTCGCTATGTCGCCGGTATTTTATGGCGTTACTTGCGATGTTAGATTTTGTCGGCCCACTAGTAATGTTCGGCGCCTATAAGGGTGTCTCTACTATGGAGTGTTAAGACTCGGACATCAAGATTATTCAATTAAAAAATGTCAATTATTTGTGTGGAAAAGCCATCATGGGAGAAAGTATAACTACCTAATGAACGAATTTTGCTGATTCCCCTCCAAAGGATTTCCTTTTATTGCCAACAACATAACCAGACTGTACTCCAGGTCCATGAGAGAGAGACGACGAATGTCCTTGTAAAACCCATCCTGGATTCCACCCCGCCATCGCCATTACTGATCTACTCTGTCTCATGTGGCCTTGGGGAATCGGAGATGTGGCGGACTTGGTCACCGGGAGGGTTCCTATTCTTTGTTTTGGTTTCCGGTGTCTTTTTTGGGGATGATGTTGTGATAGCTACATGTTGAAGTCAAAATAAGGTCCCCCGTCCTATCCTCGCTCCGGTGGTACGTCTAGTGCCGACCGAGGTTGTGAGTCGTGTGTCCGATAAATCTCCTAGGATCTGGTTGGCTTGCGCGTTCCACGTCGGTCTCTCTTCGATCTACGATTGTCATCATTGATGATATTTGTTGCTCAGATGCGCTGGTTCTTTGGGGTCTTAGCACGACGACTCCCGTCTGTGTGCTGATTTACTAGGACAAAGCTTTATCTTTTTTTAATGATTACATTAATAGATGGGATTTTTTTTTAAAGAGGGTGAACACCTTTTCAAACGCACGTCCATACCACGAGGCTGTTTCTGGCGAGGCCGCCCCACGTGCGCAGAACCGTTCTTCTGCTCTCCGTGACATCATCCCGATCGCAACGAACAAACACGGAAACTCCCTTGTCCTCCACCGCGCGGCCCGGCTGAGCTAAACCATGGTTTCGAAATTTAAATCCCTCGTCCACGCGTGACGTCACGATGGAGTTTAACGGCTCTAACCCGCCCAGCCGCCTACGTGTCATACTGTCATCTGAACCGAACGTTAAACCGGCGACATATACAGAAGGAAATACGGTACGTATCTCCGCGCGAGCCCACGCCACACGCCACCCGCGCCGGGTTCAGACGCACGCGAAGTACGCGGACGCGGGCCTCGCAGGAGAAGAGCCCTAGGTAGGAAGCCCCCTCCCACTTTTCCCCCCCCTCAGACTCGACGCACGCCCCCGCCTCCCCCCCTCCTCTGTTCCCCGCGCCTCCTCTGCCCCGCCTCGCCGCGCACGCATGGAGCCCAGCTCGTACTCCGGCGCCGGCGGGAAGATCCGGCGCCGCCCCTTCTCGCGCGCGTCCGCCTCCACCACCCCCTACGACCGGCCCCCCGCCGCCGCCGCAGCGCACCGCCTCGCGGCCGCGGCAGCGGCTGCAGGTACCAGCGCCGTCTTCCAGGGCCCTGCCGGCGGAGAGGGAGCGGGCGAGGGCGGCGGGTGGGTGTCCAGGCTCGTGGACCCCGCGTCACGCCTCATCGCGGGCGGCGCCGCGCGGCTCTTCTCCACGGTGTTCCGCAAGCGCCTCGCTCCCGCGCCGGCTCCAGCTGCGCTCGAGCCCCCCGCATCCGCGCCTACCGGTGAGCCTAAGCTTCTTCCTCTATGCTTCCCCTGAGATTGGTCTTTGTCGCTCCCCGGGGCCGTGGTTGCCGTCTCGAGCTAGGGTTTCGGGCCTGCTCCCCGGGGCATGCTAGGGTTTAGCTCAGATTGCCGAGTACTTGCTTCCGGTTTCGGCGATTTCGACCTAGCCAGTGCTATTCCTGGTACACAGCACCGATTTCATGAGGAAAATGGAATGGCTGCTTAATTACTGGGTCCCTTTAATTTTTCCACCTCACTAAGTCTGTATCGATGTGGATGTGGCATCACATTAGTAGCACCTTGCTCTGCGTTCTTAATAGTAACAAAATTCCAGATAAATTGACCCGTGCTTTGCAAATTACAATCTGTATTTTTAAGCTGCTTACTGGGTGTAGATCTCTGTATAGGAGAGGAAACCCTATGTTCGGGTGGGGAGAGTACAATGCAGTAGATGCTCTTCTTTTTCACTTTTTTTTTGCTGGCTAAGTGAAGCTCTACTTGTAATTATTGCCTAGTAAAGTTATCGAGCTTAGCTTGTGAAGCTGCAGTCTTACTGATCTGATGACTGTTCCATGTATGCAGGTAGAGATGCTGAACCTAAACAAGATCTGCCCGATTCAACACGTATCGTAAGTAGCAATCCTGGTACAATTTGTTTAAGTTCGTCCCCTGTTGTTTCTGACCAGGGGCTGTTTGATTTTTATATGCAGGGTTTAACTCCAGCGGGTGGGATGGCGAAAGGGAAGGACCCTGTTGGTACATCGGGGGACAAAGCAGCATTGTCTGAAGTAGAGCATTTGTTAATGAGAAAAACATTCACTAGGCAAGTATCTGCATATTTTCTTCTTCAACTTCCAGTGCTCTACTAGCTATTTTTCTCTCGATAAGTATTGAAATATGTTGATTGTTAGCTGTTCTTGTAAGTTTCTCATCCCGTAGTATAATGGATGAAGTATGGCTTTTGCTCTTCGAGCTGCTTCAGCTTACAATATATGTTAGTCCCAGTTATTTCTCTTTTATTCGTTTGTGCCTTTTTCTTGCTTGGTTGAGTGGGTGGGATTTTCTCCACATGATATCCTCTGCAACATTGTCTCTTTTTTCCCAATTGATTTTGAACCTGTTAATGACGATGGGATTCTTCTGTGCAGGGTTGAGTTTGATCGTCTCACAGACTTGCTGCGTGCAAGAACCGTAGAGTCTGATTTGCCTGCACAAGTGGACCACCGTGAGGATAAGAACGAAACAAGAACCAGAACTGATGGAATAGAAGGCTCCACATCTCATGGGATGATTGTAGATCATTCTCCGCCTGCTGATGTAAGGAGTTACTTTGCTCATGTAATTTCCTTTTATGTTAGTTGTAAGCCACAAACGTAGCTTGCTGTATAAATTTATTTTGAGGCGGGGGTCAGGATCATGTGAACATTTTTCACAAGGACAACAAAGCGTATGTTGTTTGTAGAGATTTGTTAGAATGTTGTCTCAGCAATTTCTAATGTCAGGTTGGTGATTATTCTTACTTGGCTTTGTCCGGACAAACTTGACTATGATTTTCTGCAAGTAAGATGTTAGCAAAATTATCCATGTATAAATTGTGTTGACAACATGATTTGGATTAATACATTTATTTGACATCTGATCTGGTTTCAGTTGTTTAGATTGAGCTAAGTTTCTGAGTTATCTTTGATACTTTGATTATCATGTTAGGACCTCTTTTGAGTCACTTATACAATATTATGTGCAGTTTGTGGATTTATCTACGCTTCAAACAAATCAGCGGCGATTCCATCTTTTCTAGTTTTGCCTGGTTTTCTTGTTCAGTACAATACACTTTGCAACTAAGTCCTTCAGTGTGTAGTTAGGAAGAAGGAAGCAAATGTGTCTTTACTTTTGTTAATCTCGGTTATAATTTAAGTTGTCTGTATAGTTAATTCGTATTCAATTTGCAGGTTCCTCTTCATGGTGTTAGTTCTCCTGCGGACCTTGCAAAACAATATATGAGCTCTCGTTACTCGAAAGAACCCCAACCTAGCAGTTTACGGACCCAACTATTTCGTGGTAACAACGCGGAAGCAGGCAACACTGGATATTATAGGACATCAGGAGTACCACTTGTTCAGGAGGTGAAGGAATTTAACAATGAAAACCCTGGGCTTCCCGTGAATGGCTATATGACTTCAGGATTACGTGGGCGTTCTGCAATATGTAGAATGTCCCGCTCTCCATTTTTTAAGGTAGTTTTATTTACTGCACATCATTCTCTTTCCCTCTCATTGTTACATATTCATGTGTGCTCCACCTCTATACTATCGGCTTTTGTATGATGCTTGAATTTGCTCCCTGCTCAGTTGAATGATTTACTCAACTACAAAACTGTGAAAGTTGTTGGCAATAATTATTTATTTATGCCCAGCAGGGTCCAAGCTCTTCCAGTGATATGAATGCTTCACCATTTTCATCATCCCAAGCACGAATCCCAAGTTTGGCTGCTGACGACAGACAGGTAATTGGTTGAGGATTTATGAATTTGAACTAAACTACATATTGCAGTATATATTCGTCCTATTATATATTCAGCTTGACAAGCATGCAGTTGTTGGAAAGCCTTGAATCATGGCGCATATTTATTGTTGACGCCTTGTAAAAATCGACTCTTTTAACATCTTCATGTATGGACGTTTGTCTCATATCCTAACATTTAAACTCAGTAAATTTAGCATCAGTGAAGGACTTTCTCCATCAGATTTTGCATGTTCTGGGATATATTTGCTGGAGCTTTTCTAACCATCAGTTTCCCTAACAGGTATTGAAACGAAGAGGCACCGAATTTGAGAATGAACTTGGATCTATTGGCCCCATACGCAGGATTCGTCAAAAGTCAAATATGATGTCTAATTTTAAAGATGGCCACACGAGTCCTTGGGGAAACATTCCTCCTAGCCGTACAGTTGGTTCAGATTTCGCCAAAGGCAGTTCACTTCTTCAGGAATCTCCTAGTTCAAAAAGGCTATTGCTTGGGACTGGTCAATCTCTGCGGACTGTAGAAAGACACAGAAACAGCGAAGATGGTAAATCTTCTACTGATAATGTTCCTCCTGTCCCACGTCAACCAAACAAGATGGCTGAGAAGATATTTGAGCAGCTTAACATAATAGCCCCGTCACCAAAAGACAAGCAGTTTGGGCAACGATCAGGTGCTGGGAGTCCAAGTCAATCCATGTCAAAACAACCTGTTCGGCAAGACAATGGGCCAAAGGGTGTAAGTGACCCCAGTAGTTCCCGTCAGTTTACAGATTTGGATGGAGATCGCCCCCATGATTCAGATCTGAATGGTTCCACATTAAACAAGGACACGTTGAAGAAAGATGAATCATCAAAAGTTCCTTCCAACACGTTTCAGGATTCAGGCAACAAAGATATGAAGTCTGATCATGTTGCTATTTTTAATAAGCCTGCCATTTCGGGGAATTCAGTTTATGCTACTACATCACAGAAACCAGGCTTTAAAATGGCTGTTTTTGAGGTATGGGAGAAATATGAACTCTAGGGTTTTTATTGTAAACTAGTCATATATGCACTTATGATCTGACATTATATTTACCATTTCTGTTTTATAGGATTTATATGAGTTTGATGATGATCAGGAAGCCCCTGTTCAATCAAAGAAATCGATTTTTGAGACAGAGGTGAAGACAACTGAGCAGAAGTTTAACTCAAATATAAAGGTGCAGAAAGTTCAGCATACTAGATTCGAGCAAAAAGTTGAACCAACCTTGTCAAAGGAGAATACTGTCAGTTTTTCAGTCAGCGGACAGTCTAGAACATCCACATCAAAAGATGTCTCTACATCAGGCTTGTTTTTGTCTGGTGATCCTGAAAAGAAGGCCACCCCTCATGTTCCTGCAAATAACAGCAGTTTTACGTTTCCACAAATACCTCCTGCCAATACTGAGGGTGCTGGTTCAGCAGTTTCACTTGCTTCAAATAAAGATGATAAACAGACCAGCTCTTCACCTTTTATGTTTGGCGCCAAGCCGTCCAGTACATCAAATCTGGAAACACCACCAACTGTTGGTGTAAAAACCGAAGGAAGACTTGGGGAGAGGTTATTCTCTTGGCAATCTGTTTTTCTCATTTTTCCTTTAGCACCTATTTTAATTAGTTTGTTGTATGCTCATCTTTTGGAAGATAACCCAAAACCACATAAAGCTAGCAGAATCCATTGTATATGATTTGATTATATATTGGTTATTCGCTTGGGAAGCTCCTTTATATTTGTTATTCACTTGAGAAGCTCCTTTCGTATTGTACTTTCTCGAATAATAATATAGTTATGGTGATGGCTGAAGGGCCTGCATCCAATTCAGCACGTCGTATACTTGTGTATTGTGGTGAACAGGATATCTTGGTGTTATTATAAGATAATGCAGTTATCCTGGGATTTGTTTAGTGGAATGGACTCTTATACTGTTAGCTAGGACTTAATAAGGGTATAATCTGAAAAAAGAAGTGCATCCTTTGTTTTGTTTATTTATTATGGGGTCATAAAGATATCAGAGTTCTTGTTTATTTCTCATGTTTGGTGGAATGGATTCTTACATGACCTATTGGATTTTTCTATTGCTTATAACACCATACTTGCATTTTAGCCGTAAGATGCATTTTTTTGTCGAAAGTAAGTAAAAGAGCTTAAAGTTGGACCCCCCTGTTAGCAGTGTAGACAGTTGCATTTTTTGGAGTATATGCTAACATATTCTGCTTTTTTATGTTTGTAGTGTCACCAAGCCCACAACGTTGGACAACACTAATTTGGAGAGAGGCAATGGAAGGGAAAGATCAGGAGACATCCATAAATCACCTGCCAAGGTGTTACCTGCGGCTCCACCAACATCAACACCACCTCTCCCTTTTGCCTCTGCTGCATCTACTTCACCAAGCCTGAGCAATGGGTTGTCGCAGGCATCGCCACCAAAGTTACCAAATGCCACACCCACTGATAAACCTGCTGTTAGCTCAGCTCCGTTCACAAACATCACCAGCTTTGCTGTATCTAGTAGCACTCCACCCATTTCGTCATCAGTTCCTGCATTTCCAACTATCAATTTTGGCTCCAGCACTTCAGCTGTAGCAGCAGCTAAATCAGAGAGCACATCTACAGAGACAAAGCCAGCTAGCACTTTTTCCTTCGGTACTGTGGGTACTTCAACTGAAGGCAAATCTGTAGCCCCAGAACCAGCCAGCAAGACATCGTCAAATCTGAATACTGCATCCATTTTCTCATCAAATATCCCGACCTTTTCGAGTTCTCCAGCCACATCCTCTTCTACTTTCTCGAGCTCTGCAACATTTTCGCCTTCTCCTGTTGCATCTTCAGGTGCTGGAACTGCCCCAGTTAATTCTGCACCATCTACTACATTTTCAACTGCACCTGTTGTCCAGTCTGCTTCAACACCAGCGTTTGCATTCTCGAGCTCAGGAAACAGCACATTTGGGTTCAGCTCTCCAGCTCAATCTACTGGTCTGAGCACAACTGTTGGTGGCAGTACTTCTCAACCATCTGCTGCTAGCCCAATCTTTGGTAGCAAGCTGCCACAGCCTCAGGGCACAGTGTCACAGAGTCCAGCCATACAGTTTAGTTCTTCATTCCCAACTGTGGCTACTGGAGCGGCAGCTTCCTCACCGGGGCCTGGCACAGTCTCTTTCGGAGCGGGATCTTCTGGCTCTGGGACCTTGTTGTTTGGAGCAGGAGCATCTTCATCTGGTCCAAGTACCGTGTCTTTTGGAGTGGGGGCTTCCTCATCAGGTCCAGGAAGTGTTTCTATTGGAGCAGGAGCTTCCTCAGCTGGCCCTGGTCTCTTCTCGTTTGGAGCAGGGGCTTCCTCATCTGGACCTGGGACTGTGTCTTTTGGAGCGGCGGCACCTTCCTCATCTGCACCTGGGACCGTGTCTTTCGGGGTGACAACTTCCTCTTCTGGGCCTATGTTTGGTAATTCAGCATTTGGAACTGGAGCTGCCTTCTCTGGATCTGGGAGTGGGTTTGCATTTTCATCACCTAGCTCTTCTGCTGCCTCATCCTTAACAGTGGCTAGTACAAGTATGTTCAGCAGTAGCTCCACAGCTTCATCGTCCGCCGCTTTCAACAATCCATTTGGTTCAACTTCGTCCACTCCCAGCACGTTCACGTTTGGCCAGCCAGCATCTTCAGGGGGTGCTTTTTCATTTGGAGGACAGTCAGCTCCAGCTTTCTCATCGCCAAGTCAAGTTTATTCATTTACCTCGTCAAGCATGAATTCATCTACACCACAACCTGCATTTGGGGCGACAAACGCCAACACGGGCTTCGTAATGGGATCTCCTGGAAATGATCAGATGAACATGGAGGACAGCATGGCGGATGACACTAACCAAGCAGCGCCACCGCAAGTGTCTGCACCGGTATTTGGTTCTTCAGTATTTGGGCAGCAGCCAGCAAGTTCACCCGCTGCTCCTGTATTTGGTGCTCCAGGTGCCCAGCAGCCTGCTGGAGGAGTTTTTCAGTTTGGCGGTCAGCAAGGCTCGGTGCAGCAGAACCCGTCGTCATTCGCACCTGCTGGTGGTAGCCTAGAGTTTCAGGGTGGGAACTTCTCGTTGGGCAGTACGGGTGGTGGCGACAAGTCGGGCAGGCGAATCATCAAGCCTAAAAGGACACAGAGGAAAAGATAGATTCTCGGTTCAGTTGCGCAGGACAATGGTGGCTAGTTTGGATGGTGCACTATCAGGTAACATCTGCTGCTCATCTGAATTGGAACTGCAGAGACAGTGGGAAATAGTTACAGCATGATTTGTACGGTCTTGTGAAATCTGAAGCATCTCCAAGCTGCTGTCACACACGCTATACCTATCGAGGCTGGATGCAAACCTCAAGGTCAGTTGTAGAGTAGCCCCTCAATTATTTTCTTCCTTGGTCAAAGGCAGGAAGTGCGGGTGGTCTGTTGGGGCATGTTGTAGTAGTAGTAGTAGTAGTAGTAGTAGTATGCTTGTGCTCTTGGGGTGTAAAATATAGAACAAAGAGAGTATCCCGAGGTGTAATTTTTGTCTCCTTTTCCTTCCCTGCCGTCCGAATTTTTGTTTTCTCATTATTTGAGTCCGATATATGTGTCTGGTAGTCAGTCGGAAGTGTACTGTTGTATTCTTTTTTTTTGTTTCACAGCCAACAAGGCTCAGCAGAACTCTAGTTTAGAATCATTCACCTGAAAGCTCCAAATAGCAGTGCAGCTTCCGGGATGTTTCCGCTACCTCTCTGTACTGTACTGTACGCGGCAAGGTACCGTGGATTGTTTACTGTATCCGTGCGAGTTGTTTCTGTTTCATTGCCATGGCCAGTCTGTGTTATCTTCACGAGGAAAGTGATTGATCTTTTCCTATCTGCTGCTTGACCTGTTCTGCGGAGGAAAAGGGAGCAGCCAATCGCGCATCAGGCGTTGAAATTTGTAATCACGTAAAAGCACGTAGTAGTATGTCGCGGTCGGGTGAAGAAGTTTGGGAAGAAAAGGAGGTGCAACTGGGACGTTACCGGCCACCTGCCAGCTACTACAGCTCCAGCGGTTCTCCTTGGGGAGGGGAGAGATGGCGATGCTCTTTTTGGACTTGGGCGACAGCGGCAGCAGCCAAAAGCGCGGCACGACGACCCGGTCTGCCATCAGCGAGGGAGAAGGAATTGACGCGCTTATCGCGTTTTATTAGGTGCTCCGTCGAGGGAGGAAGAAGCCCGGAAACAAAATGGCAGGGGAAAACAAATCCTCCCCCCACTTCGCGCCCTCTTCCCCGTGCCGTCCGGTGCGGTGCCATGTCGTCGAGATCCCAGATAAGTACTATTAAGTAGACTCAGCTCGCTGCTAATCATTGCTTCTTCTCCTTCTTAACTCCGAGCAGGCTGCAACCACCTCTCTCTCCTGGATTTCTTTTCGTTTTGTTCATACACATACCTCCCGTCACGTACTGCTACTACGGAATAGTAGTTTTCGTTTGGTCTTCGCCTCCGTCTTAGATACCACGGTTCCTACTTCCTTGTCCCCTCTCCGCCCCTCCCACACCAACACACCACAACGGTTTGCTCGTCGACGGTTTTATTTCTCGACGTACGTGTGGATTCTTGGTCCTGCTCGACTGCTCATCTGCCTTGAGCGATTTCGTTTCTTCCTTCTTTGCATTTGCATTCCCCTTTGACCGCGACCGCTTCCTTCTTTGTTTGTCCCGCCTGCCGCCGGCTGAGCACCAAGGCCCACCAACCATCCTCACCGCCGCGTTCATTGAACAATTCTCCTACACTTTCTCCGTTTTGCTGGCCCGTTACTAAAAGGAAAGCGCGATCCTGATTGATGCGTAATAA
This sequence comes from Avena insularis, assembly GCA_023614405.1. Classification (NCBI taxonomy): domain Eukaryota; kingdom Viridiplantae; phylum Streptophyta; class Magnoliopsida; order Poales; family Poaceae; genus Avena; species Avena insularis. The sequence goes on along the minus strand of CM042696.1, from coordinate 32,989,002 downwards.
ACCCCTGTGCGTGCAAGGAGGAGCGTTGGATTATGGCATTCTGCGTCGCGGTTTGAGTTCTCGCAGTATGGCAGCCGTTGACTTCCATATAGTAGTATCATCGACCCCGCTAGTTTCCCGCGATTCTGCCGATCTCCACCCGCTTGGAAGGTGATCGTCGTGCCGGTTATTGGAAACCGCAAATTTTCCTTCTCTGGCGCGTCGCTTCCGTGAAGGACTGTACTTACCGCCGCGTCGTGATCCGAGCGCAGAAGATCACGGGGGCCTCGGTGCGTGCCGCTTCTTGGATCCGTGGTGGGTACTACTACTAGTGCGGTAGCTGCCGGGCTCCTGTCTGTCCTGTCCCGGCGATCCGTAAAGATTCGAGGTCTTCGTCTTGTCGTCGGGCTCGATCGGCAGCAGCAGCGGTAGCAGCAGCAGCGGCGGCGATGGGCAACACGTGCGTCGGTCCCAGCATGGGCAAGAACGGCTTCTTCCACTCCGTCTCCACGGCGCTCTGGAAGGCGCGCCCCGAGGGCGAGGCGCTGCCGCCCGCCGCCACCAATGGCGCCGTCGCGGACCGCCAGCCGCCTCCTCCGCCGGACGTGCCTCTGACCGTCCACAGCATGCGCCAGGCGCCCGAGCCGGTGAAGATCGCCTCCACCGCCACCACCAAGCCGGCGGAGGCACCCAGGCCTGCACCTGCGCCACCCAGGCCCGCCGCCGCCCCCGCCGCGGCCGAGCAGCAGGAGGAGGCCAGCAAGTCGTCCGCGGAGTACTCCCACGACTCCAGCTCCAACTCCGCCGAGTCCGCCGCCGGCGCCACCAGCAGCAGGCCCCAGCCGCACAACCACCGCCCCAAGGCGCCCCCCGTGAAGCGCGTGTCGAGCGCGGGCCTCCTCGTGGGCTCCGTGCTCAAGCGCAAGACGGAGAGCGTCAAGGAGAAGTACAGCCTGGGACGCCGCCTCGGCCAGGGCCAGTTCGGCACCACCTACCTCTGCGTCGAGCGCTCCACGGGCAAGGAGTACGCCTGCAAGTCCATCCTCAAGCGCAAGCTCGTCACCGACGACGACGTCGAGGACGTGCGCCGGGAGATCCAGATAATGTACCACCTCGCGGGGCACCCAAACGTCATCTCCATCCGGGGCGCCTACGAGGACGCCGTCGCAGTGCACCTCGTCATGGAGCTCTGCGCGGGAGGGGAGCTCTTCGACAGGATCGTGCAGAAGGGACACTACACCGAGAGGAAGGCGGCTGAGCTCGCCAGGGTCATCGTCGGCGTCGTCGAGGTCTGCCACTCCATGGGGGTCATGCACCGGGATCTCAAGCCCGAGAACTTCTTGTTTGCTGATCAGACCGAGGAGGCCGCGCTCAAGACCATCGACTTTGGCCTCTCCGTCTTCTTCCGCCCTGGTGAGTTTGCTCTTAATTACTGCAACCACAACATGCTTTGCATCTTCAAATATTATTTCATCTCCATTATTATTCAGAAAAGGGAACACTGTCCCACATTACTAGTAAAATTTCTTTCATTCAGGAAGTTGCATTGCGTTGCATCTAGAGGGACAATAATAGTTTTGGCATTTTGCATCCATGATTCTCTATTTCTGTTCCTTGATTTGATCCATAATTCAGTCACATGCTCGCATCCCATCCAGATTGATTGATGTGACCATTTTTGGTCTTCTAGAAGACAATCTTTACCACACTGAATTTTAGCAATGCATTCTGCTCTAATTGTTTTGAAGCACCAAAATTAGAATGCAATCTGGTAGTACTTGACACCACATATAGCTCGAAAAATTCACCAACACTTTCCTGACAATTTCTGTCATAGCCATATACAGCTTGATTAAATATTAAAATTGCAGTTCAATGTGGCATTTGGCATTAAATATACTACTAGTTCGCATCGCCAACATTGCTTTCCTGAATTCTTGTTGGCCATTCAACTGTAACCATAAACAGCTTGGTTGCACATCTTTATCATCCTGCAGTCTGCATCATCATATCCAGAAGATTTCAAACATTCTCCACTGTAATTTATACTAACTAATGTGGATCTTATTCCAGGTCAAATATTCACTGATGTTGTCGGAAGCCCTTACTATGTCGCACCGGAAGTTCTGAAGAAGAAATATGGCCCTGAGGCAGATGTCTGGAGTGCTGGCGTGATCATCTACATCCTGTTGTGCGGTGTGCCGCCATTTTGGGCAGGTGAAAATTTTGCGCAATTTCGAGTTCAAAGAAACACCGTGGAATTACTTCCTTTTTTTTTGAAATGTACTTCTGAAACTCTTGGCCTGATTATATAGCCTTTGCTTTTGTGGATCAGAGAACGAGCAGGGTATATTTGAAGAGGTTTTACATGGTAAGCTCGACTTCCAGTCAGATCCATGGCCTAGCATCTCTGAAGGTGCCAAAGATCTCGTGAGGAGGATGCTCCTCAGGGACCCCAAAAAGAGATTGACCGCTCACGAAGTTTTGCGTAAGTCACTAAACTTTCTCGACGCATTTCCAAATAAATTCTTACTACTAGTTCTGTCAGAAGTCCAGGCTGTGAACAGTGACCTTTAGTGAGTTGCAATTGCTTAGAATTGTGGCTATCATCATTGTTTCAGGGCATCCATGGGTACAGGTTGGTGGCCTGGCTCCTGACAAGCCCCTGGATTCGGCTGTTCTGTCACGTATGAAGCAATTCTCGGCCATGAACAAGCTCAAAAAGATGGCTCTCAGGGTAAGCAACAGCTGTCTTTATTGTGTGGGGTCTCTGCCCACTAAATTGTCATCTTCCCTTTGCACTCCTCCACCAAGCGATAAAACACGCCATTTGGAGCTTTATCCATACATGACCAAACCAGATCTCTTGTCCTGACATACACGTATGTATCTGTTCCAGGTGATTGCGGAGAACTTGTCCGAGGACGAGATCGCCGGCCTGAAGGAAATGTTCAAGATGATAGACTCAGACAACAGCGGGCAGATCACGTACGAAGAGCTCAAGGTCGGTCTGAAGAAAGTCGGGGCCAACCTGCAGGAGTCCGAGATCTACGCGCTCATGAAAGCAGTAAGTCACGTACTGCAGGATTAATCAAAGTTCCAAAATCTTATCTGAAGAATGTCGTGCTGACGACAATGAGTCGATGATGGATGGTGGACAGGCTGACGTCGACAACAGCGGTACGATCGACTACGGGGAGTTCATCGCGGCGACGCTGCACCTGAACAAGGTGGAGCGGGAGGACCACCTGTTCGCGGCCTTCCAGTACTTCGACAAGGACGGCAGCGGCTACATCACCCCCGACGAGCTGCAGCTCGCCTGCGAGGAGTTCGGCCTCGGCGACGACTCGGTGCACCTCGACGACATGATCAGAGAAGTCGACCAGGACAACGTACGCACGCCAGCCACTCGCTGACATCTTCAGTTTCTTCTGACAATGGTTAGTCGCTAGCTGGGATGCTGATGATGATACTGTTTGTTTCTTTGTTGTGGCAGGACGGCCGGATAGACTACAACGAGTTCGTGGCGATGATGCAGAAGCCCACGCTGGGGCTGCCCAAGAAGTCCGGCGCCGGGCTGCAGAACAGTTTCAGCATCGGCTTCAGGGAGGCGTTGAGGATGTCTTGATACTCTGAAGGAGGGAGCTAGGTAGTGCGTGCTTATTCGGTTCGAATCTTCTTGTGCTCGCTCGGAGACTAATTTGTACTCGTCGAAGACGGTTTGTTGTAGAGAGATTGGTGAGGCGTGATTGCTTTTCAGATCATAGGGTTGAAATGGACGGCAGCTGCTGGCGAGTAGCGACAGGCAGGCAGTCAGACAGACACGGTGATTACTGGTCACCCCGGGATTGGTTCAATTGTGTATTACTGATAATAAACTACAGAAAGATTTTTTTACCTCCTTGTATACAGTAGCAGTACAGTATAGATAGTATGCTATTCTTTTTATTTCCCTACTAGGTCCATCAAGTACGGTACTCAGTTTCGTGCACGTGCACTGTGTTTACCATCCTTTATCTTGTGATAGATAGAACCACACATAACAAAAGTTTACCATTGGTCCATGTTAATTAACTTTGCACTCCTGAACAACAAATATCTCAGAAGAAAATTTAGCTACCTTTTGTTTGCTCCTGTTAGGAGTGGTTTTTAGTGTTTGTAAATTTTTAACTTGTGGTGTTATTGTTGTGACCCTATAGAGGTTTTAGAGAAGCCTCCATTGTATCCATTTTTTTTGAATAGTTGAACTTGGAGTGGGTCGGTTGGTCCCATGGTTGTTTACTCCTCATATCACTGAGGTTTTCCACTTCATTGATGTGTCTCCTGTGCATGTTTTTGTCCTCTTACGTGTTGTTTATAGTTATCATCACGATAAACCAAAAGTTGAGGGGTTGGGTTGTACATATTTCCATATCAAGGAATTGGTGCATTAAGATGATACCATTAATGACCTCAAATTACCAAGCTTGGAAGAGTAGGACGCATAACTTTCTATATGTAAAATAATACTACAAACTGGTATTTTCTACTGAGAGTCCTAATGATTTTAGTGAGGATTAGTGGAAGGTACTTCATCATCAAGCTTATGGGTTCATTTGACAATGGTCTGATGAAAACGTTTTGAACCATAACATTGATGTGACGAATAAACACTCACTTTCTAAGAGAGAACACATAGATTGTTTTCCTAAAAAGAAGGTACGAACAAGATGTTCTTGATGGAATTATTAATTTGTATGAGGTAGAAAAAATATTTAAAATTATAGATCATGTGAATGCATTCCTAGCAATTATAAATCAACTATGTCCAGTGTTAGTTGTATTTGAAGAGGAAGTGGGAGTCTTGATGCTACATGAAAATACAAAATGTTTTAATCAATTTTAAATCAACTATGTTGCATTTCGGGAACATAGACATACCAATTTTAAATCAACTATACTCACGCCCGCATGCGCATGGCCCAAGTCGAGTACCTCCTTGGATGAACAATACTCATGGTGTTATACGAGCCTATGCACGGCTACAAGTTGCCGAACACAACCTCGAGGGCTACTACCATGGGAAGCGATGATCACACACCCGGCGAAAATTATGACATCACTTGATACTGAAATAAAACAAACCTATGCACGGCTACAAGTAGCTGAACACAGCTTCGAGGGATACTCCCATCAGGAGTGCTGATCGCGCACCCGATAACTTTTCACTAGGTCGACTCCGTCCACCATGTCAACTCCGGAATCTTAGCCGTATACCACGCAACTGATATAAGGTCGAGTGCACGAGACAATGTCTCCTCGGGTCCCTAGATTGTATCCGCTGCAAAAACAAATCTGGGTGCCATGTCTACAGCATGAAGGTAAGACCTGTAGATCTAATCTACCAGATTGGAAATGGCATCCATTGCTCTCTACCAGAAGATTTCCCTGCCTATGGTGTGACGAAAAATCCTGACAAACGCGTTGGGTACCCACTCACAAGCTAGAGTTTGACTCGATAAGACCTCTATGGCACGAGTCGAACTACCCCAACATATACCGGGTTTGAGTCCGAAGACTCGAGCTTAAGTAGGTTAACGATGTTTTTGTCCGAGAGAAATTAACTGGTCCCGATCCATTCAAAGCACCTTACGCGTTGAACCTGTTGGAAATATGCCCTAGGGACAAATAGTAGTAAGGACTATTATCATATTTCATATAGTTTATGATTAAGTTTTATATCATGCTATAACAGTATTGAGTGGAAACATCAATACACGTGTGATATACAAACAACCAGGGGTTCCCAGTGAAACTCTAGTCACTGGTTCATTTGTCAACAAATGATCATGTTTCCTGATCATGTGGCATTTATGCCGGTTGGAAATGAGGTGAGATGATGAACCAATACCCAACCTAAACATCATGATCCGATCATGTCACGAAGTTCAAGTTACGATGATTAGAAATGGATCCTCGTAGACTATTCCTTAGACCGTGAGGCTATATCAATCACTGTCTCCCGTGAGTGCTTTGATAGCATCAAGCGCCACTTGGTAATACAGTGGTTATAAAGGTGTGTTCAGGTACTCGGAGGAAACCGTTGAGGCAATATATGTCAAGAGCGGGATTTGTCCGTCCATGTGACGGGAAGATAGTCAAGGACCCACTCGGAGAAGTTATATCCAATAGCTTCGCAACGTGTGATTTGATCACAGGGATATCACTTGTCGGAACGAGTCAAGTAGCATTGTTTAGTAACGAGATTGAACACGACATGGTGATGTAATTGATCAGATCTCGAGCAATGCAAGTATCGAGTGACAAAGGGAATAAGACACGACTGTCCCGGTTCAAACGACGAAAGATCTTCGTGGAGCATACGAGGTCACATGGCCATCCAGCTCCCTCTGTCGATCATTGGTGCGGGAGTGTCCCGACCATGTCTGGAGTGTTCCCGAACCGTGGGGTATCACGCTTAAGGGCTTGATGATGCTTAGAGAGTGTTTATAGGATCGGTGGAATCACCAAAGAAGAGTAGAGAGAAAAACCGAAAGGGTTTCGGTAAATCCGGAGGATGTCCGGAGTGGAGGTGGAAGGTGTTCCATATCCACGGAGGTTGAATAATATGTGAATGAATGTTAAATATTGATTTAATCATTTATTTATAATTATTTAATAAAGAGAAAATCAATTAAAGATCAAAAAGACTTAATGGGCCAATTTCTGGAGGGAGAGGGCCCATTAGGGGAAAGGAGAGAGGGAGAGGGGCCAAGGGGGAGGCCGGCTAGGCCTATCCCCCCCGCGCGGGGCCCACTAGGTGGCCGACGGCTACCCCTCCCCCTCCTCTCCTTTAGTCCCACCCCGGGACTTTGAGGGAGGGTGTACCCCCTCCTCCCCCTATATATAGTGGGGTATTTGGCCAAGATAAATACACCAATAATCAATAAAGGTCTCCCCACTATTGGGAGGATCTCTAATTGATATTTTCTCTCTCCCCCTCTCTCTCTCGTGACCGTGGTCCCAAGTCCGGCTACATGAGCGAGACATCTTCACTGTGAGCCTGCGTCGTTCTTGGATTCAGATCCGGGAGCTCTACTTCCGCAACCGCTGCTGGATCGGGGAAGCGAGAGTCATCGTCAGGAACCGGATGTGTGTAACTCCCCGCGAGGTGTCGCACTTGAGGCACTCAAGTCGTTGGAGCCAAGGAGCACAAGAACTTCATCACGACTTTGAGGTCGGTTCGGCTCGTCTACATCAACCACGCTCTCCTGAGCGTTGATAACGCTTTTCGGTCTTCAAGGGTAAGTTCGCGAAAAGCCCCTCCTATTACTGTATTACTAATAGATAGGTCCTGTCAGCTTCAGGGGTTCAGGGGCGTAGAGTAAAATTTATTGTTTTCATACACGGAACCCCAACAGAACAATCATCCCTATGACTACTAGCATATTAGAATGTGCAACATGCTGACTCAATGCACGTCCGAGTCAGTGGCTTCTTCTTGCATAATTGTCGACTGCTAATGTGTGATAGACAAGATGTGACTTCGAGTTTCTAATCGAGTTTACGACTCGGCCATACACTCGGGGCTAGTGACATGGGTATAGCCCTTCAGGTATCCACCGTTACTATATTAGGTCCAGCCCAACTAGAGGCCCACTTAATGATTGGCTAAGGACAACGAAGCCAAGATGAGCTGGCAGCTATGGAGTCTCGGAGGCCTAGATTCCTGGCGTGTGGTGCAAGAACAAGCCCAAGATTAGGAAGTTTTAGGGTTCGCCCTTAGCATGTAACCGATTTAGTCATGTTACCTGAGACCTAGCCTCCCATATAAAGGCTAGGAGGGGTCGCCGAGGAGGATCGCTCGAACTCATACGCAATTTTCCCTAAGCAAGATCCGATCTGCATGACCATAACCATCACGGTAAGATTGTAATCTTTTTCAATAATCAAGAACATGCAAGCAGGAGTATGATTTTCCCTCCGGGGGCTAAATCTAGGTAAATCATTCCCCCCTCTTGTTTGTTAGCCGATGAATCCACCAGCGCACTCTTCTTCCCTAAAGCCCACTAACCATGGGCATTACCGTGGAGAACGCACGTCACCCAAAAGGCCCTACCTAAGGGCATCTCCAGCGGGCTGACCCAAACTGTTTGATTAGATCTGATCTAATCCATGGGGACAGCAGGAAAGGGCACAAACACCCCAGCGGCATGACCCAAACAGACCGACGCGTCCAACTCGACCTATTTCGTCAGCAAATTTTGGTCGCGATGTGGACCTTGTATGTGTTCGAGCATCGGTCGCAAGGGCCCGTGTGTAAGTGGCATATTAACATAGGTAAAAAATTTCATTAGATTGATAGCCAGTTATACATCAAGACTTACAGTTAATTGAACTAAATGACGACGACCCTCTACTCCTCATCCTCATGCGCCATAAACGGTGCATCTAGTCCTCATCATCCCCGGCACCGGCGTGGTCGGAGGGTTCGGCCTCGTCAATCGCCTCATGCGCACTCCAGATGGTATGTTCTTGTAGGTGTTGCATGATGGTGACGCGACGGTGGTCTCTGCTGGCATGGCAACGCTCCACCATTGCCACCATCCTCCTCTCGTGCTTTGGAGGCCTGGCGGGCCAACGCCACATTCATCTTGGTCGCGCAGTGGTCTCACCCTTCTTGCACATCCTCTTCACGGGCCCCACACGGTCCTCGTGCCCCACGAGGCTAGCCAGTGCCGCTGTGAAGGGCCAATCCTCCTGCACCTCCCGCTCAGCCCGGAAGTCTTCCCTGGCGGCCCGCGCCGCTACCACGACAACCTGCATGGCGGCCCCGTCCTCTTCGCCGAAGTCATCTAGGCCGTCGTAGTCATCGTCTTCCTTGTGTCCCACGCCGCTGCCATGGCAATCGCCTTAGCCACGCGGTCCTCCTCCATAGCACCGTCTGTCGCGCGTTCCCGTGCCTCGCGTGCCGCCTCCAGCGCCTCCTGGGCCGCGGTGGTGGCCTCGCGTGCCGCCGTCTCTACCACGTCCTCCACGCCTTCTGGGCCTCCACGCCTTAGCGCTCGGAACCTTCCACCTCCACATCGTGCTCGGAGCGCTCCGAAAAGCAGGCGTGTGCCATCTCCTTGAGCCGAGAACAGGTTGTGATCTTACGACGAGGCATGCCTGGCCTGGGCTGGAATTTCCCTGCCTGGCACGGGAGATTTCCTGCGTAGATGGGAAATGACCACGGCGAGGTATCGAGGGCGGGAACCCAACGGTCGTGCGGGAAGGAGGTGGGGCGGTTGATGACGGGACGTCCCATCAACTCCACGGCATCCATCCTTTTTTCACAATATAAGCCTTTTTAGCAAGTTAAAATGGTTTTCTAAAAAGTCTTACGTTACCGGCCGAGCCGCATTTTCTGCCGTGGATCATTTTAAACCTGTCATTTCCAAGACATTGGCCGTCGGTAAATGGGTCGTGTCGGTGGAGGAGCCTAACTGCGACTCGGGCTGCGGTTGGAGTGCGATTATGATGCGTTACTTGCATGGGTTGGTCGGCGCTGGATGCGCTAGCAGCTACCGATCGAGTGGGTACACCCGTACTGGAAATGAATTGTTACTGACGAGATCTCCAGCACAGCGCAACGCCGTGAACCATGCACGTGAAGGTGAGATCGAGTTCAGTGTCTTCAACCCACAACCAACACCAGCACGACCCCAGTTGCACGTTTGGATTCAGACACCGTCGCCTTGCTGCGTCGACTCATGTTCCATTCCTGCCATCTTGTCCCGAACACAAACCCCGTGGTCCATCGCTCCATGTATTTAACACGGTTCGTGTCAAAATGGACAAACAATGATACCGTTGCCCTCGCCCACTGGAGCCTACCTGTTTCAACACACGTTACTTTTTCGATAAAGGACACTTTATTACTTAAAAAGTTTAAGTATCACATCTGGTCTCTTCATATTTACGATGCACACCGCCGAACAAGTCTAGAGATCCAACAAAAATTAAACAAGGCGAATTACATATCACCATGAAAAATTGTAGAAACGTCTAAGCTACTAAAGGAGGGCCGATCCGAAGATCATGTTGCCATCCATGACGGGTAAAATGGTCCCGCGCCGTATCCTTCAACCATGTACAAACCTCTCTGCACGTTGTAGGGCCGACCAAGAACGAAGGGTATTGGCATACCGGTAAATAACCTGCAAAAGGAAACAATTTAAGTCATTAAACACTTTATCATTTCTACGTAGCCATAGCAACCATATGATGACAATCGCTCCAACCCTAAGAAGCAGCTTATACTTGTTATCTATACCATGCAACTAATTCCTAAAAATATTGCCAATGCTACTTGGTGGATATAAGCCTGAAGCTTCTTGGGTAACTGACCATATAGACCTAACGAAATTGCATTGAAAAAACAGGTGTTTGATTGTTTCATTGTGATGATAGAACACACACGAAGGATTCCCATGTCAATTCCTCCTAATTAGATTATCTTTAGTAAGGATGACCCCTCGACGAGGTACCAAGCAATTTTTTTGTTTTCAGAGGTATCTTCATCTTTCAGATCATTCTATTATCTAAAACTGGCAAGAATGGCTAGACAAGCGCATTGTATAAGGAACTCACGGAGAATAAACCATTCTCATTTAAATTCCATTGAAAATCATCAGACCCAGGAGACAGTTGGACATCTGCTAAGCGATGTAGCAAAGTGATCCAAGAGTCAAGTCTGGATCCGATCAGATTTCTCCTAAAAGTCACGTTTGGAGGAAACGATTCCAACACTGTTGCAATTGTTTCATCCTTATAACGAATAATAGAATACAATGCAGGATATTGTTCCTGGAGCGTAGCATTACCCAACCACTTATCCTCCCAAAACTGTATCTGCGATCCATCCTTAATCGAAAATGTTCCGAAGCGGAAGACATATTTTTTCGTTGCCATCAGACCGGCCCAAAAGTGAGAATCCCCTAGTTTCCAAACCACTTGGGATAATGCTTTTGAACCGACATATTTTCGTTCGAGAAGTGTTTGCCCTACCCCTTCTTCAGTTAATAACTTGAAGAGCCATTTACCAAGTGAGGATGTATTCTTAATCTCTAGATCATGAATACCTAGCCCTCCCTGATCTTTGGATCGACATAGAACACTCCATTTAGCCAGTCGGTATTTCTTTTTCTCACTGCCTCCTTACCAAAAGAATCTTGAACGGAAGTAATCCAATCTTTTCAGAACTCCTTTTGGAAATTGGAAGAATGATATCATATACAGTACCATATTACTCAGTACCAAATTAATGAGCACCAATCTTCCTCCTACGGAGAGTAATTTACCTTTTCAACTGCTCAATTTTAGTTGTAATCTTTCCTCGATGATCTTTCATTCAGCATTTGTGAGCCTTCGATAATGAATCGGAATGCCCAAATACCTAATTGGAAAAACACCCTTACTACAACCAAAAAGCTCAGCATACAAGGCAACCACATCCTGGGCCTTGCCAAAACAAAACAATTCACTTTTATGGAAGTTATTTTTTAAACCCGATAGTTGTTCAAAAGCTGAAAGTATCAGTTTCAGATTTTTAGCCTTTTCAAGTTCATGTTCCATAAACATAATTATATAATCGGCATATTGAAGAATGGATAAACCTCCATCTACTAGATGAGGAATCACACCTTCAATTTGACCATCAGACTTTGCATGCTCAATCATGACAGCTAACATATCAACCACTATATTAAATAATATTGGTGATAATGAATCTCCCTGTCTTAAACCTTTTTTTAGTCTGGAATTATTTGCCAATATTACCATTGACTTTGATGGCAAAAACTATACCCCAACACAAAGTTATTGATTAAAGCGCGCCACTCGGATGAAAAACCTTTCACCCCGTTGGAGAAAAGACCATTTGACTTTGTCATAGGCTTTCTCAAAATCAATTTTTAAAATAACCCTATTTAGCTTTTTCCTATGTAGTTTGTGTACCGTTTCATGCAAGGTGACCACACCGTCAAGTATATTTCTACCTTGCATGAAAGTAGTTTGAGATGGACGGACTACATGATCAGCCACTGAGTTTAACCTGATAGTAGCAACTTTGATGAAAATGTTAAAACTAACATTAAGAAGACAAATTGGTCTATATTGTTGGATATGTTCTGCTTCATTAATCTTAGGTAGAAGAATAATCTTTCCAAAATTCAACCTAAACAGATCTAGTTGACCAGCGTGCAAAGCACTAAACATGTCAATAAGATCTACTTTGACGATATCCTAGAAGGTTTGGTAAAAATCAGCTGGGAAACCATCAGGCCCAGGAGCCTTATTATGTTTTATTTGGAAAACAACTAATTTAATATCCTCCTCAGAGTAAGGATCAATTAACATGTTGTTTTCCTTATCAGAAACCTGAGGGATGTCGGCATTTTGGGTCTCATCCAAGAAGAAGGTGCCTTCTTCTCGGACCGCCAACAAACCTTTATAGTAATTTGTTATATACGATTTCAACAGCTCATGTCCTTCAATCGTTCCGTCATCTTGTATTAAGGATCGAATAAGTTTCTTCTCGTGTCTGCCGTTGACAACACTATGAAAGTATCTTGTATTCGAATCCCCTTGTAAAATAAATTGGGCTTTAGAACGTTGGTACCATTTGAGTTCCTTCTCACGCAGCAGTCGTGCCAACTCAACATTCGATTGGCTTTTGATCTCAATCTCCTGCCTGGTCAGCAAACGGGTTTCTGCTAACGATTCGAGTTCATCAATAGTCAATGAGAGACGCTGCTTCTCTTTTTTAAGAATACCGGTTGTGTGACGTGCCTAACCTCCAAGGTGTTTGCGTGTCGCACGCACTTTATTATTCCATCTCTAAATTGGAGAAGTGCCTCCAACCGGTCTTTCCTATACTGATTTAACCATATCCTGGAAGCCTTCCCTTTGTAACCATCCTAGTTCAAATTTGAACAGACGATTACATCGTGTCCTTGGCATACTAGTGGTCAGCAAAATGGGAGCATGGTCTGACAGAGCCTCAATACGTTCAAGAGCGCGCACCGAGACTAGGGGGAAATGTTCTTCCCAATCTAAGTCCATCAGTACATGATCCAATTTTTCATATATAGGTTCTGGGAGGCTATTTGCCCAAGTAAACTGTCGTCCGATCATGGTCACTTCCTTCAAATCTAGGCTGTCGATGACAACATTGAAAAGGAATGGCCAATAATCATTAAACCGACCTTTACTCTTCCCGAAGGGAAAACGAAACAAATTGAAATCACCCCCTATGATAATAGGGTATGGGTTTTGTTTAGCTAAGTTGACCAACTCACGAAGAAAATCGCCTTGAAAGCATTTTGAGCAACACCATACACAGTCACAAGGCTCCATGTGAAATTGTTAGCTTTATTACGGATGTATAGTTTAATATGAAACTCACCCCCCGAACAGGCTAAAATATCCATGGTATCAGCCCTCACGCCAAGTAAGATACCGCCAGAACGACCACGAGGCGGGCGAGAATGCCAAACAAAGTCTATGCCATCCGAAAGGCGGTCAAGTAAACTTTGTGAGAAATCTTGTCTACCCGTCTCCGAGATAGCAACAAAATCTAAATTATGATCCCGAACAGAATATGTAATATGTAAATGTTTAGCCAAGTCATGAAGACCTCTGCTATTATGAAACATTCTATTCATTGGGAAACAATAATTGATTTTAGTGATAAATCTCGTTTCCGAGACTTGTTACATTTCTTAGCAGAGGCAGATTTTTGACCGGACGTTGTTAGTTCATATAATGAACCTAGCCTATTCTCATTGAGACCCACCTCTAATACTTCACCCACTAGATGAGTTAGGAGCTGACCATCAGACGTGGCAATCGCATCCTCCTCATCCAAATAGGTTGTATTCAACACGGTCGAAGCTTTTGGACTAACCGTTAAAAGGTCAAATTCCATCCGCCTCGAGACCTTTGTTGAAACAGAAATATCACAAGCATTCGACTCAAGACTAACCCCAACACTACTCAACTTAGAAGCAATATGTGAAGACGAAAATGAAGGAAAGATTTAGAAGATGAAACTTTACCAGGAGTGTCCAAGTTTTTATCCGCCTCGCGCCGCATTGACTTCAGCATTGAATCCTCATCGGATGCCGAAGACCCATCAACCCCCACTGGATGGCGCACACTACGCCGAAGTGTGGGGGCCTCCACGTGCAGCTTGGGTGGGCATCTGTCCACCATGGTGGATGTGTGGCTGCCTGAGCCCGTCGAAGGCTCAGCCATAGCAGATGAAGCTTCCGAGGCGACCTCCGAGGGAGAGAAGATCGCAACCCTAGAGACCGCATCGACCCTCTCCATCGGTCCAGCAGCTTCCACCTGGGCGATCTGCCGTGACTCAGGAGACAACATGTCTGCAGCCCAGCTGTAGCCCATCAGCCGGGGCAGTATGGGTCAGTGATGCCGAAGTAGCCTAGTCCGGGGCGAGCGTCACACCAGCTGTGCACTGCAGCGCCTCGCGGCCCAACTGCAGCCCAGTCAGCTGTCCCTCTGCAGAAGGTGAGGCAACCCAGCCTAAATCAGCCCAGCGCGCTTGCCCAACGACTTCGACGACCCGGGGTTTGCAGATGACGCGGTTTGCTGCGGCCCCAGATGCTCCCGAAGCAACTGGATGATGAAACTAACAAATTACATTTCCTTGGCGCGTATGCTTCGCTGTGGTACCAACTGAGCAGCCCTAAGCAAAGTCAACATCATCCCTTGGGCAGCTGCTTAGTTGGAGAATCAACAGTTCGTTAGTGTTATACAACTATGCCATGTTCTTGGGTTGATTAGTGCAGCTGTGATCTGTCGTAAAAGAGCAAGGCAGGAGAGTGCAAAGCAACTCGTAGTTCACAACCTTATATTTTATTCAGAAGAATGTACCAAGATATTGAGAAAGAAATATAAACAGGAATCACCAGGCCATGGCCATATATATGTGGTACCAAAATCTTGTCAATCCATAGAGCAGGTGACAATTCATAGAGCAGGTGACAATTCTCTACAACATTGGAGTATCACTTTTAACCCATGAGAGGCAAACCGAAACAAAGAATGACATACGAAAAAAAAATAACCCTATACACAGAAGATTCTTTGGCCTTCAAGTATAAACAATTTCTTTTTCTTCGGACACACCAACAACCACCAGTTTTACATTCCCCACCCGATTCATTATTCATCATATAATAATAAACAAAAAAGAACAACAATGTCGTGGACGGCACACAGCCCATCATCACCACATTTTCAGGTCGTGTTTCGGTGTCAATCATGAGATGAATCTTCTTCTCCTCCTCCTACTGGCAGCTCGCTAATCGCGATCGCTGACCAAAGAAGCCAGCCATTCCGCACGTTGCCTCCAACAACTTGCCTGCAGTATTTTTAATGGAAAAAAGCATTAAAGCATATAGAACTGATTGTTAACCACAATTTGATGGGCAAACAGCACGAGATCGTTGTCAATGTCAAAGGGAGTGGTTAACACGTAACGACAGACACCAACGCCGCACCGACGGTAGAATGAGTATGTATGGGAGTTGGAGAATTGTTCTCTGATTATGTTATGTACACGACAGACGGCCTACCAAATCAGCATCAGATGCCTGCTTGGTTTTTTTACATGAAAGAGACTTGCAAACATTTTGACATCTTTGATATGCTAAGGACGTGACAACGGCTTCAGGTAACTTAGCTTCAAAGCCTAGAAAGAGAAGGAATAATTTTGTGTGCTAGGTGAAATGGCCTCAAATGTCAAAATCACAGACATAACCATGGCCAGCTATGAAAATGACAGGAGCTCGTGATTCACAGGCCATTGGTGGTGCTTCTTCTCACACAATAACCATGGCCAGCTATGAAAAAGAGTGGGGAGACAGAGGGCCAATAATGCAAGTCCCTATGTCTATGTGCCAGATACATTCCAGGAAGTATGGCATACTCCTGCTCACTTTACCATCATCCCAGACTAAATGCAGCATGAAATTTGTCCAACCTAAGGTCTAATAGTCATCTGATTTCACAATGGATGAAATTTGTCCAAGCTAAGGTCTAATAGTCATCTGATTTCATAATAGATGCTATTTGTAGGTAATAACATCAATCGAGCCTGGGTCTACGCAAGTATGGCCCAAATGATTGGCACCTGAGTGGTCTTCCCATCAAAGCCACACACTAATGATTTATACTGAAGTTTAGATCCCTATCATATATGCTATTCTAGGGGTTACATGTACAGGATTTTGATTCTGCTCATTTGTTAATGAGCTTAGAAAGGCAGGCGGTTCGGCCCTAGCCATCATCCAATTCATTCATAACCAATTGGGCCTACAATCACACAAAACTAAGACAACAAGGATTGTGTCCAACGCTTAAGCATCAGCCCTTGGTGCTTTTCGGAAAGCTAAAAATCGTTGCTCGTGCTTCATGGGTTAGAGATCTGAGCTTGCTTGCAGTCCCAGTAACAGCATCGAGAGACAGTGACCCACCAGCACAGGGTCAGGGGTGGTGAGTCTCAGCTCAGCTATTCTATTCCCCCATTTTGCCAATTCCAATGCCAATGGACTTTCTCTAGAGAAAAATGTCAATGGACTGGCAGTCACAAGTGTAATCAAATGGACTGAGTTTTTTTTCCGCCGAATAAGCAGCAATGGAATGGAAACCATTGGGTGGTAGTGGTACATGGCACATGATCATGGGCAGGAGGTGCCCAAACTGGCACCGACAGGGCCATATGCTCTCATATAGGGCCATGGGCAAAGGACGGCTGGACGGAACCCTAATTGCTCCTAGTATTATGCTTACACCGTCGTCTTTATTCCAATCAGTACCACTCACCACCAACCCAATCGATAGATTAATCCCCGCCGCTACGGTACCAACACTGACGGGTACCCTCACCGGCAATATTCTTATTATCAACCAACATTGAGTTAACTAATTGGTTCAGTTCATCTACTACAAGCGTCAAGAATCTAGGTTGTGAACTGTCAATTTTGCGGTGCCAATTGTGTACTAGTGGTACTGAGCATTTATGCAATTTACTTGTGATGCTAATTTAATAATCAAGGGAAGTGCAGAGTTCAGATCTGGGGAATACTGACCTCGCCGGAGCTTGCTCTTTCTGGAGCTGGTGACGGCGGGCGGCTTCCTGACGGGGCCGGCGGAGACCGGCGTGGTCGGCTTGGTGTCGTCCTCCGGGAGCAGCACGGCGTCGATGCCCTGCACCGAGATCCTGCCGTCCGTGTAGATGTCCGGGTCGAAGAGGTAGGCGGAGCCCTCGCCCTGGCCGAACTTGACGGAGCCGTCGGCCTCCCTTGCCACGACCTTGTGCGGCAGGCGCAGCGTGTCGTACCGCACCTTCCCGAACCGGCGCACGGCGTTGTACATGCTCTCCTCCGTCTGGTACTCCGGGATCATGTGGTAGTAGAGGATGTTCTCCGGGGAGCCGGGCTCGCTGAGCTGGTCCGTGGTGAGGCGCGCCATGGCCTCGTCGTTGGGGGCGAGCACGGTGAGCACGTACCCCTCGGAGACGAGGCGGCCCATCTCGGTGGCGAGGGAGGTGAGGTTGACGAGGATGTCGGCGAGCTCGTTGTACCCGCCGTAGAGGACGAGGGTCTGGATGAAGTCCTTGACCTGGCTGTGGCCGTCGAAGTGGGACTTCCCGTTGCCCGGTCCTGGCGCGGGCGCCGGCGCGATGGAGGGGCCGGGCGCCATGGCGTCCCAGACGGGGAGCACAGGGGGCGCGCCGGGGAGCACTGGCGGGGCGGGCTTCTTGAGGCGGTGCGTCCTCGGGTCCACCTCGGGCGCGCCCGTGGGCAGCACGGCCGAGATCGCGGCGAGGCTGCGGCGGCGGTTGAAGTCCTCCTGCACGGAGCGGGGCACGAGGAGGCGCTCGATGCCGTGGATGACCCCGTCGGGGCGGAGCACGGCGTCCGGGCGCGTGACGGCGGCCTGGGAGACGCTCAGGGAGCCGTTGGTGCCGGCGGCGAGCTCGAGGTCCTCGCCGGAGAGGGTGGGGTGGGCGCCGGCGGCGGCGGGGAAGGAGCCTGCGGGGTGGCGCGCGGGGAGGACGTGGAAGAGGAGCAGCGTCTGGAGGGACTTGAGGTTGCGGGGCTCCAGCAGGAAGCGCTTGAACTCCGGGTCGAGGTCCCGCTCCAGGGCCTCGTTCCGGGGCGCGAAGATGGTGACGTTGTGCCGCCCCACGGCGTCCTCCAGCGTCTGCAGCAGCAGCGCCTTCTCCACCAGCTCCGCCAGCTCCGTGTAGTGCGAGTCCAGCAGCGCCACCAGCACCGAGTTGGAGCTGATCCCCGCGCCGGCGGCCCCGGGTCCGGACCCGGCGACGGCAGCTGCAGCAACGTCGGCTGATGCTGCGGCGGTGGAGGGCAATGTGGGTTCCTCCCGCGGCGCCGTGTCGGCGGCCGCGCCCACGGCCAGCGCGAGGGCGAAGAGCAGCATGGCGCCGTACGCCGGCGCGCCCATGGCTGCGGGGCCCTCTGCTCGGCGGATTGCTCTAGCTGCTGCTGCTCCGGCGGCGGCGGATGCGGTGGCGGGTTACCGGATTTGTGGGTGGATGGCAGGGGACCAGCTAGGTCCTGGGGAGGGGAGAGAGGAGTAACTATATGGTGCTTGGTGGTGTGAGCCTTTCCCCTCTTGTTGTTTTGTTTACTCTATAGTCTAGGGCGAGAGGGGGACGGCTGGCCAGATTAGTGAGAGAGAGAGAGAGAGGAGTGAGAGAGCTTGCTTATAAGTGAAGAGAGAGAATGGGGCCTGGGGCGAGAAGGAAGGAAGACGCGGTGTGTGGTTGGTGGGCGCAGCGAGGAGGAAGGCACAGGCTGGCCGGCGGGTCCGGGCCGAGGGAAGTGTCGGTGTGCGCTGCAGCAGCAGCGAGGTTCGCGTGTCGTGAGCGTGGAGGAAAGGCGCGGTCGCGGTCCGTGCCAAGTGGGCGGCAGCATACGTATGGGAACTTTTTGTACCCTGACGCTGCTGCCGCGCGCGAATATTTTCGCCCGGTTTCGCTGCCGTGGCATGTCATGCCTGGCGCGCTTTCGCCTCCTCCGCCCGTGCTCGCGTCATTCGGTCCCGGCTGGTGTTCGTCTCCGTCGAGCAAAGAGATTTTCGACGGCACAAAACCTGGCCGTATGTTTTAAATCATATAAGAGCATCTGCAATGGGGTGACCCAAACGAACACTCCAAAGGTCCATGGGCATGCCGGATAGAAAAACGTGTCCAGCGGCGTGCCTCGGAGCCGTTCTAGCGCGGTCTAATATTGTGTCTGGCGCACCGAGAGTATCCTCCCTCCGCAAAGGACATGATCGGTGCCCAGGACGCAAGGTGCATTCCTCGCCACATAAAAAAAGATAGTTGGGTACCACCTTCCAGCGTGTGAGCCCAACCAACGCCCATTCGCTACTCTTCCCTGTCACGCCTTGCCTACCACCACCTCCAAATCGCCACTGTTGCCACCAGTTTCACTCCGGTAGTTCGACCGTGCCTCCATCCCAACACTTACCCCTCGCCCCCAGCCATCTCGTCGCCGGCTGCTGCAGGCCGCCAAGGCTCGCACGAGGCGGCCACTTCATGTGCTCCAGTGGCGGAGGAAGGAATCAGGCTAATGGGGAGCCGATGTAGCTATTTTTTTCCATAAGGGGGGCAGATAAGTTAACCTCCATGAATTATCCCACAAAATCAACTCTAAATCTATCATTTTCCCTTGTTGTAGCATATCATGGGGGAGGGGGCCTTAGCCTTGCTGGTCCCCTAGCTCCGCCACTAGCGTGATCGCCATGCATACAAGTTGTTCGGCATTTGCTTCGATATGCCATGTTTTTGTAGTTCTTTCATATCTCGCCGCCGCCGCTCGGTTGATTGACAATTTTCTATGTTGATTCATAGACATGGACAACGAGGATGAGATGATGATCCTTCAGTTGATGGCGGAGGATGATGCCATGAACGCCTATGTTTAGGAGCACCTGTCGATCCTTACTTGTCTTCGATGAATGCAAATCGCCGAGCAGGACAAGGCAGGTCCAAAGCGCGTCGGTTCCAAGTTTGGAAGAAGAAAATGGAAGCCACGAAAGAGGATGGAGGGACACCATGCTCTACACCGAATACATTGTCGAGAATGTAGCATATACCGCAAAGGATTTTTGGAGGCGATATAGGATCATCAAGGAGTTGTTTGTAGAGATTCTTCATGGAGTGAGAAAGTACGATGATTACTTCATGCCGAAGCATAACGCCTTCGGCATGGCTGTCAATTTAGAAATGCACCACCACCATGAGGTTGTTGCATATGGAGCACCTAGAGATTCAAAAGATGAGTACTTGCGCATAAGCGAGTCCACTTCCATTGATTGCATGTTTAGATTCTAAAGATTGGTTGTGGAAAAGTTTGGCTCGGACTATTTGAGAGGGGCAAATGAAGCACGAACTACAAGGATCATGGCACAAGATGCAGCGAGAGGATTTCCTAGGATGCTTGGAAGCATCGATTGCATGCACTGGTCATGAAAGAACCGCGCGTTTGCTCGACAGGGTCTATACAAAGGGCATCATGGATACTACAGTGTGGTTCTTGAAATTGTGGCACATCAAGAATTGTGGATGTGGCATGCTCTCTTTGGCATGGGGGGGTCGCATAATGACATCAATGTGCTACAACGATCTTCGGTGTTGCCAAATTGATGCAAGGTCATGCTCTAGCCTGCAGCTATGAGATAAATGGCCACCCATATACCAACGAATACTACCTAGACGGCGTCATTTATTCAAGATGGGCGATATTTGTTAAGACAATCCACAATCCAGTGATTTCGGCGAAGTGTCACTTTGCTTCATGCTAAGAGGCTTGTAGGAAGAATGTCAAGCGGGCATTTGGGGTGGTTCAAGCTTGATTTTCTACTTTCAGGTACATAATCTTACTACGTGATCTCAAGATCAAATGTAGGAGGTGATAAATTTTTCTATGATCATGCATAATATGATCATCGAGAATGAGCACAAGACTCTAGTGATGGATGTCTCCCCCTACAAGTGTGAGGGTCCCCTTGCACATGTTGATCACCAGGTGTTGCGTATATTCCTAATTTTGTCGCCATGCATGGATAAATCCATGACATTGATGCTCATGAGAAAATTAGAATGATCTCGTAGAGCATCTATGGAGGATTAAACGACAATCAACCGACCCGAGGCTTGAATTATTTGTATTGTTTAAATTTAGTTGAATTGTTGTGATACATATGTATGGTTTTGTATGTGTGCAAATACTAGAAGTGCAATAATAATCAAAGTTCATGTTTGGGACAATGTTCGGAGCACACAGTTGGGAATATGCGTGCCCCAAACATGGTAGGGTGCGGCGGCGTCTCCTAAGTGACCAATATGATGCTTCTATCGGATGTCATTTGGGGAATATGACTGGAGATGCTCTAACTCCCTTGTGGACACGAAGTAATTAATTTGGAACCATGTTGATCCAAAAGAAATAGAAATATATATGCAATGTCAATAGACAAGATCCAAAATAGATAGATATTCAAATAGGAGACACATGTCCTAATATTACATCATATATTAAAAGTAAATGAATAGATATGATCGAGTACGGATCAAGAATACAAAAAGATATAAGATGTCAAGAACATAATCAAGTGGAACACCAAGTCCAAACGGCTCAGGATTATGGTAGGATCACCCCGTCTTCTCATCACAAACATCTTTGCAAGACGACCGTGCATGTCCATGAATCGACATGTACATGTACAATGAGTAAAGGATTCAAGGGAAGTAAAAGAGAGAGTGTTAGCACCTAGGCACGTACTCACAATTCTAGAATTCGGTTGCGCTCACCTACAAAGATATGGTGGAGGCTAAGAGGTGCGAAATCTTACACTAACTAACTTATAGAGACACGGTATAACTTGGGTCTATTAGATAGGGATAAGAGAGACCTATCTGATAACAAGATATAACTAACACAAAACATAACTCATTCTGAGATTTTTCCCTTGAAATTCACAAGCGAGGAAGTCATCTAAGGGAACTCACACATTGACAATTGTATTATTCTTTCTTTAGTTTATACGGCTAATTACTAGTCAATTTATAAATAATAATTATTTAGTGTAAGTTGCCTATGATCAACATATGGTGCTTTTGAGTTGTCCATAACCGTGGACATGACTTTTCGAACTGGTTCATCCCTACTAACATGTCCAGGGAGCCACCTACTAAGTTTTATCTAATCCAAGAGTCACGGCCGATTTTCAAGATAGCACAACATTACATATCGGTTAAGAAGGTAACAGTGCGGAGCGAGAGTCAAAACCAACTTTGCAAAACAACATGCGGTCTTGTATATATGCATTTCCATGGCTATCCACCAAAATAGCATATCACCTGCAATAGTTATATATCATGTGTATGCTCGTTGGAAAAACGGCTACGTTGTGGCATCTGGGTAATCAAGGAGGGTCCCACAACCCCTATGTGTGGTTAGCGCGATAATTTCAGAATATATGTAAAGAATATCAGGTCCTATTGACACAAATGTGAGGAAGCGCAATGAACAATGTTGATGCAAAGGCGTCCCACAAGTGCCTCATTAATTTAATTGTTATCCAGAGAAAACATCAATTTAATTAACCTGGTAGTAAAGATAAAAGAACTACAAAGGTTCATCTGTATGAGAGTGAGACTAAGTAAGCACTACGATTCACATGTCTAACATATCTACTCAAACAATGCAGTAGGATAACTAAGAAAATATAAGCCATAATGAATGATAATGGCATAGAAACTAAAACATCGACATACAAGGATAGAAATAGAGGGAAGCATACTTGGACTCGACCGTTATCGGAAGAACCAAACACACATATGGCAAGAGGAGAACGCAATCAACACATATAAAGTGCAACACAAACAAGAGTAATCCATGACATGTTATCATGGTGCAATATGCATTCTAAACAACAGATGAATCAACATTAAGTGGTCTCATACAATTATCATACAAGAATTAAATTAAATGGACCACGTGTATGAAAGATTTTCTTGTATAACATTTTAAACAGAAATTATGCATGCTTCAATTGACATGGATGATTCCATATCTGGAATTCTCATATTTTTTGATCATTTTGAGACATATTATTTGTTGCATTCGGATTTCACTAGTAGGAAACAAACCTTTGATTTGGAGCTGCCATGGGCTCTAGTCCCGATTAGGTTTAGAACCGGAACTAGTGTGAGCACTAGTCCCAGTTTGTCCCGGTTCCAACGGCTAGGAGGCCGCACGTGACTAGTCCCGGTTTGATAGGGACCTCTAGTCCCAATTGGTAATACCAGTTGGGACTAAAGATGTGGGGCCAACAGCTAGGAGCAGGGAGACCCTATAGTCCCGGTTGGTGTTACAAACCAGGAATAGAGGTCATGAACTAGTCTCGGTTTGTAACACCAACCGAGACTAATGTTTTTTCTATATATACATTGTTGCTTCGTCCCAGCCCGAACCCATGACCATTTTGCTCTACGCTAGCTCAAGTTCATCCCCATTTTTTGTCCAAGATTTGTCAAGGTTTGGTGACACCCATCAATCCAAGGTTCTAAAAGGTTAGCAACTTCATTCTTTCATTTCTCATTGTTAGTTTAGCTCAATGCTCTAGAAGTATAGAGGGATTTCATGCTTTAGAAGTAGAGGGAGTTTTAGATCTATAATTTTAGGCAAACTTTGATTATGCAAAAAATTACTAAAAGTTGAGATGTGTAATTTTGGAGTTTTGCATCTCAAAATTGAATAAGGTTTTCGCTGCTAGATCAATAATTAAAAACTCAACATTTTTTATGTTAACAATTTTGTCCAATATCATCTTCTTCCCTAGGATACCAACCGAGACTAATGTGATTCGCTATTTTACTTTGGTTTTAATGTGATGAACTTGTATTAATTAGGTCACTTCTCTATTTATTATGGCGTGTAATGGTTTTTGATATACTTAATTAATTACATAATGCAGATTTGGACACATTTTTTCCCGAGCTCGAGTTCATCCCCCTTTTTTACACGATTTATCAAGATTTGGCGGTGCCTCATCAATTCAAGTATTCTAAAAGGTTAGCAACTATATCCTTATATATGTACCATAGTAAACAATAATAATCAAAAAATTGTAACAAAAATATGATTAAAATCAAAAAAGCTTCATAGAAAGATACGCTAGCTCAATACATCTTTCAGAAGCTCCTCGAGATCAATATATGGGAGTGACTCTATGACGAGCTCCTCGAAGATGTCTTAGGATCAATACGCTCCATCTTGTAGTGGTGTCTCTGTCGTAGTGGTGTCCCTATCGCACCATGTTGTAGTTCATAACCTCTCTAGCTAGATCAATACGCCCGGTAGCTAACAAATTTCACATATATGGGAGTGCCTCTATGGCGAGCTCCTCGAAGATGTCTGAGGACGGGATCCTAAGACATCTTCAAGAGGCTTTTTCGTAGTGGTGTCCCTCTCGCACCACATCTTATAGTTTATTACTTCAAAAGGATGAAGGAAATATGCCTTGAGAGGCAATAATAAAGTTGTTATTATGTATTCCTTATATATGATAGACGTTTATTTTGCATGCTAGAATTATATTGATCGGAAACATCAATACATGTGTGTTTAATAAACAAAAGGGGTTCCTAGTTATGCCTCTCTTATAGACTAGCTTGTTGATTAACAAGATGATCAAGGTTTCCTGATCATGGACATTGGATGTTGTTAATAACAAGGTCACACATTTGTGAAATGATGTGACAAACATTCATCTGAAGTATAGCATTGCGATCAAGTCATTATGTTTATATTGCTATAATATCATATGAAGTAATCTTTATCCTTAGACCATGAGATCATGTTAATTGCTAACACCTGAAGAGTATCTTGATAACATCAAACGTCACACCGTAATAGGGTGACTATAAAGATGGGTTCAGTGCTACGAAGGTGTTATGTTGAGGCTCATGGATTAAGAGTGGATTTTGTCAATCCCGATGACAGATAGATATACTCTGGGCCCTCTCGGTGATATCACATTGAGATAGCTTCTGGAAGGAGTTGCTGCTTCCGCTGGATCGCTGGAGCGAGGAGGTGGAGGTTGTCCGGTGGCTTGAACGTGTGTGCGAGTACGGATACGCTGCTGAGTTGCGGCGCTCAGACTTCCACTCGATCTTGAGATTGACAAGTGTACGACTACATTAACCATGAGTTCCTACTCGTTAACAAAACTCGTTGTCTTCGAGGGTAAGTTCTCGTTGGATGTATGTCCACCCGTTGCTCTGTACCTAGTAGATAGATCTTGGCGTGTAGTTCTGATCGTAGGAAATTTTTTGTTTTCTATGCTGCAGACCCAACAGTGGTATCAGAGCTTGATCTATGCGTAGGTTCTTTGCACGGGTAGTACACATATGTTTATATGTGGGCGATGATGATCATGTTATTGCATCTTCTATGTATTTTGGATATTGGTGGCATAGTGGGATGAAGCAGTCCGGACCAACCTTACATGTCATCGTACATGAGACCGGTTCCACGACTGACATGCAACTAGTTTTGCATAAGTGGCTGGTGTCATCTCTCCTACTATAGTAAATATCTGATTTACAACGAGTTGCTAATAACTTGGTTATCCTTGTTGTGGTTCATGTTTGTAGGTAAGAACGGTTCTATCTCCGAAAGCCCTAAGCCACATAAAACTTGCAATTGATAAATTAGAGGCGTCTAGTTTAGATCGTTGCTGGGCTAGTGTATTGATATGGTATTGTTGTAAGTAGATGTATGATAGATACTCTTACAACACATTCAACGTGTAAGTTCCATAGACCTTGGCCTTACACACAAAGGAATGATAGAGATCATACCACGATGCAAATGATAGAGATCAAATGCATGGACCATATCATCTCACTTTACACATTAGATGTTAGCATCTTATCTCGCTAGTTTGGCGCTTTTGGTAGCATTGTAAGATGATCCTCATTTAGATATCAAGATAAAATGTGTTCTTCCTTAAGTATGCACCGTTCTATGAATCGTGTTTGAGACATCACGTGATGATCGGGTGTACTCGACTCACGCTTCCATACAACGGTGTAAGATGCTTTTACACCGAGTACTAAGGTTCTTACTTGGCGAGCCTAGCATGTACAGACATGGTCTCGGAACACGGACCGAAAGGTTAAGCATGAGTCATATGGTTGATATGATGCCCATATAGATGCTCGCCTTTGAAGCTACACCGACTCACGTGATGATCGGACTTGGTGTAGTGGATTTGGTTCATGTAATCACCAAAAAGACACGAGGGATGTCGTTTTTGAGTGGGAGTTCATTAGTAATTTGTATTAGTTGAACTCAATCTATCATAAACTTAGTCTAAATAAACTTTACAAATTCTGTAGATGGCACCACACCTTTTAATTTCAATGTGTTCATGGAGAAAGAGAAACTTGCTGCGAATGGTAGCAACTTCACCAACTGGGCTATGAATTTGAGGATTCTCCTCACTGCTGCACAAAAGCAATATGTGCTAGATGCGCCGCTAGGCCCCCCACCAGCTCTTGATGCCCCTGACGAGGAAAATAATGTCTATGTGACTCGTCAGGAGGACCACAACTTAGTTCATTGCGGCATACTGTATGGGCTAGAGCCAGAACTCCGAAAGCGTTTCGAAAAATGGCAATGCCTTTGATACCATGGGAGAATTGAAAATGATTTTCGATACCCATGCTGACGTAGAGAGTTATAATGCTACTGAAATGTTTTTTAGCTACATGATGGAGGAGAACAGCTCCGTTAGTGAGCATGTACTCAAAATGTCTAGGTACGCCGATAAGCTTGTGTCCTTGGGAGTAATGATTCCCATTGACTTAGGCATACATCATGTTCTCCAATCTCTGCCACCTAGCTACAAGAGCTTCATGATGAACTATAATATGCAGGGCATGAAGAAGTCTCTTCCCGAGCTTCTGTCAATGCTTAAGACTGCAGAAGTGGAGATTAGGAAATAACATCGAGTGTTGATGATCAATAGGACCACCGGTTTCAAGAAGGACAAGAAAGACAAGCACAAGGGAAAGAAGGGTGGCAAATCTATTGCCACGCCTGAAAAGAAACCCCGAGCTGGCCCTAAGTCTGACACCGAGTGTTACTATTGCAAGGGGACTGGCCATTGGAAGCGCAATTGCCCCAAGTATTTGGCAGACAAGAAGTCCAACAAGGCAAACAAAGGTATATATGATATACATGTTATTGATGTGTACTTGACTAGTACTCACAGTAGCACTTGGGTATTTGATACGGGATCGGTTGCTAATATATGTAACTCGATTCAGGGGTTGCGGAACAAGCGACAACTAGCAAGGGATGAGGTCACGATGCGGGTCGGCAATGGATCAAGAGTTGATGTGATCGTCGTTGGGACGCTACCTCTCCATATGCCATCGGGATTAGTTATAAACCTAAATAATTGTTATTTGGTGCCTGCACTTAGCATGAACATTGTATCCGGATCATGTTTGATGCAAAGTGGTTATTCGTTTAAATCTGAAAACAATGGTTGTTCGATTTATATGGATAATATCTTTTATGGTCATGCACCTGTGTTGAATGGTTTATTTCTATTGGATCTCGATAGTAATATTACGCACATTCATAATGTTAATGCTAAAAAGATTAAACTTGATGATGATATATCCACATATATGTGGCACTGTCGTCTAGGTCATATTGGCGTTAAACGCATGAAGAAACTCCATTCTGATGGACTTTTGGAATCACTTGATTTTGAATCATTTGATACATGTGAGCCATGCCTTATGGGCAAGATGACTAGAACGCCGTTTTCTGGTTCAATGGAACAGGCGACAGATTTATTGGAAATCATACATACTGATGTGTGTGGACCAATGAGTGTGTCGGCGCGAGGTGGATATCGTTATTTTGTTACTTTCACAGATGATTCGAGTAGATACGGGTATATCTATTTGATGAAACACAAGTATGAAACATTTGAAAAGTTCAAGTAATTTTAGAATGAAGTGGAAAATCATCATAATAGAAAGATAAAATTTCTTCGGTCTGACCGTGGAGGTGAGTATCTAAGTTACGAGTTTAGCACACACATAAAAGAGTGTGGAATAGTTTCACAACTCACGCCTCCCGGAACACCACAACGTAATGGTGTGTCGGAACGTCGTAATCGTACTTTATTGGATATGGTTCGATCTATGATGTCTCTGACTGACTTGCCACTGTCATTTTGGGGTTATGCACTGGAAACAGCTGCATTCACTTTAAATCGGGCACCATCTAAATCCGTTGAAACAACACCGTATGAATTATGGTTTGGAAACAAACCTAAGTTGTCATTTCTTAAAGTTTGGGGATACGATGTTTATGTGAAGAAACTTCAGCCAGATAAACTCGAACCCAAAGCGGAAAAATGTGTCTTCATAGGATACCCTAAGGAAACGATTGGGTATACCTTCTATCACAGATCCGAGGACAAGGTTTTTATTGCCAAGAATGGATCCTTTCTTGAGAAGGAGTTTCTCGCGAAAGGTGTGAGTAGTCAGAAGGTAGAACTTGAAGAGGTTATTGAACCTTCTCTTCATGAAATGACGAGTAGCGCAGCACCGGAAGTTGTTTCGGAGTTGACTTCACCTAATGAAGAGAGAGCTAATGATATTGATCATGAAACTCCGAAAGAGGACACTACTGAACCTCGTAGGTCAAGCAGGACACGTGCAGCTCCTGAACTGTACGGCAATCTTGTTATGAATTTCATGGTTGATGAAATAGATGACCCTGCGATGTATGAAGAAGCGATGATGAGCCCGGATTCCAACAAATGGCTAGAATCCATGGAATCCGAGATGGAATCCATGTACGAGAACCAAGTTTGGACCTTGGTGGACTTACCTCATGATCAAAAGGCCGTTTAGAATAAATGGATTTTCAAAAGAAAAAACTGATGCTGATGGTAATGTGACCATCTATAAGGCTCGACTTGTCACAAAGGGGTTTCGACAAATTCAAGGAGTTGACTACGATGAGACATTCTCTCCCGTAGCGATGCTTAAATCAGTTAGGATTATGTTAGCAATTGCTGCATATTTCGATTATGAAATATGGCAGATGGATGTCAAAACTGCGTTCCTCAATGGTAATATTGAAGAAGAGTTGTATATGATACAACCTAAGGGTTTTGTCGATCCTAAGGATGCTAATAAGGTATGCAAACTTCAGCGGTCCATCTATGGACTGAAGCAAGCATCCCGGAGTTGGAATCTCCGCTTTGATGAGGTGATCAAAGAGTTTGGATTTGTCCAAAGTTATGGAGAGGCTTGTATTTACAAGAAAGTGAGTGGGAGCAATGTGGCATTTCTGATATTATATGTGGATGACATATTATTGATTGGAAATGATATAGATCTTTTAAACAGTGTTAAAAGTTATCTAAACAACAAATTTTCGATGAAAGACCTTGGTGAAGTGTCATATATATTAGGCATTAAAATCTATAGAGATAGATCAAGGCGCCTAATCGGGCTATCGCAGATTACATACCTTGATAAGATATTAAAGAAGTTTAATATGGACGGAAGTAAGAAGGGGTTCTTACCTATGTTGCAAGGCAAGACATTGAGTAAGACTCAAAGTCCGGCTACGGCGGAAGAAAGAGAGATAATGGATAAGATCCCCTATGCCTCGGCCATAGGCTCTATTATGTATGCCATGCTATGTACAAGACTGGATGTGGCACATGCTATTAGTTTGACTAGTAGGTACCAATCTGATCCAGGTTCGAAACACTGGATAGTGGTCAAGAACATCCTCAAGTACTTGAGAAGAACTAGGGATATGTTTCTTATATACGGAGGTGAAGAAGAGCTAGTCGCTAAGTGTCATGTCGATGCTAGCTTTGACACTGATCCGTATGACTCTAAGTCTCAATCCGGATACGTATTTCTCTTGAACGGAGCAGCAGTTAGTTGGAGGAGTTCCAAATAACCTGTGGTGGCTGGATCAACGACGGAGGCGGAATATGTTGCTGCTTCAGAAGCGGCACAGGAAGCGGTTTGGATGAAGGAGTTCATTACGAAACTAGGTGTGGTTCCTAGTGTATTGGACCCAATTGTGATCTATTGTGACAACAATGGAGCCATAGCCAACGCCAAGGAACTGAGGTCTCACAAGAATTCCAAGCATATTAAGCGCCGATTTCACTCCATCCACGAGCATGTCAAGGATGGAGATATAAAGATTTTTAAAGTACACACAGACCTAAATGTAGCAGATCTGTTGACTAAAGCTCTCCCTAGGGCAAAACATGATCAACACCAGAACTCCATGGGTGTTAGATTTATCACTATGTGAACTAGATTATTGTCTCTACTGCAAGTGGGAGACTGAAGGAAATATGCCCGGAGAGGCAATAATAAAGTTGTTATTATGTATTCCTTATATATGATAGATGTTTATTTTGCATGCTAGAATTGTATTGATTGGAAACATCAATACATGTGTGTTTAATAAACAAAAAGGGTTCCTAGTTATGCCTCTCTTATAGACTAGCTTGTTGATTAACAAGATGATCAAGGTTTCCTGATCATGGACATTGGATGTTGTTAATAACAAGGTCATAACATTTGTGAAATGATGTGATGAACATTCATCCAAAGTACAGCATTACGATCAAGTCATTATGTTTATATTGCTATAACATCATACGAAGTAATCTTTATCCTTAGACCATGAGATCATGTTAATTGCTAACACCTGAAGAGTATCTTGATAATATCAAACGTCACACCATAACAGGGTGACTATAAAGATGGGTTCAGTGCTACGAAGGTGTTATGTTGAGGCTCATGGATCAAGAGTGGAATTTGTGAATCCCGATGACGGATAGATATACTCTGGGCCCTCTCGGTGATATCACATTGAGATAGCTTGCAAGCAAGTGATGTGATCACTAGAATGTTATATCACGGGAACGAGAAAAGAGTGCATGTCGGTAACGAGATCAAACTAGGTATTTGGATACCGATGGTCGAATCTCGGACATGTATTATATCAAGAGACAAAGGGATTAAATTACAAGCGTTAAAGGTTCTCACGATCATAGAAGTCATCGTTGAATATGCAGGAGTCAGTATGGATCTCCAGGTCCCGCTTCTGACTATTGATCTGAGAGGAGTCTCAATCATGTTTGCATTATTCACGAACCGTAGGGTGACACACTTAAGAGTTACCGGACACCATTTTGGAGCACATATGTTTAGACGAAAGAATTGCAAAGCACAAGAATTGTTTCGATAGAAACCGGAAATTGTTTCGGGTGAAATTGCAGAAAGTGGTTCTGCATGTGATATTGAAATATTGCAAGGGGTTATATGTGAATGTTTGTTAATTAAAGTAATTAACAAAATTCTGAATAAATTTAATAAAAGAGTTTTATTAAATGAGAGAGCATTAAACTTAGAGAATTTTAACGCATTTAAAGTGGGGACTTTAAAAGGAAATGTGAAGAGGCATTTTAATGTGGATTGGTTACCACCATATGAATGGGGGAGGTGAGGGGTCACCCCCCCATGCGCTGGCCATGGGGAAGGGGGTACCCCCCCTCCTCTTATAAAAGGCCACCCTCTCCCTCCTTCTTCCACACACCTCCTTGTGAAGGATCTCTCCCCCCCTCTAGAATTATTCCCCATGGTCTCGGATTAGCGAGATACATGTTCCCGGTGGCATTTCGTCTGGAAGGAGTTGTTGCTTCCACTAGATCGTTGGAGCGAGGAGGTGGAGGTTGTCCGGTGGCTTGAACATGTGTGCAAATACAGATGCGCTGCTGAGTTGCGGCGCTCAGACTTCCACTCGATCATGAGATCGGCAAGTGTACGACTACATCAACCATGAGTTCCTACTCGTTAACAAAACTCGTTGTCTTTGAGGGTAAGTTCTTGTTGGATGTATGTCCACCCGTTGCTCTGTACCTAGTAGATAGATCTTGGCGTGTAGTTCTGATCGTAGGAATTTTTTTGTTTTCTATGCTGCGGACCCAACAAAGGATGCATCTTGCCTATTTATAGGATTAAGTGCCACAACATAGTGTCGATACTCACCCATGACATAGTGTTGCCACCCACTGGATAGTGTCGCCACTCACGTCATAGCGTCGACACTCACCCATAACATAGTGTCACCACCCACGATTAAATAATTAAATCTAAATGTTTAGTCCCAGTTGGTGTCTCCATCCTAGACTAAAGGTCCATCTTTAATGTCGACACTCACGTCCTAGTGCCGCCACTCACGGCGTACTGTCGACACTCACCCATGACATAGTGTCGCCACCCACGATTAAATAAATCTAAATGTTTAGGACCGGTTGGCATCTCCAACCGAGACTAAAGGTCCATCTTTAGTACCGGTTGGAGACACCATCCGGGACTAAGTGGGATCGTGTCGGTCCCAGCCTGCCGTAACCCCTTAAGTCCCGTTTGGTGTCTCCAGCCGAGACTAAAGATCCACAAACTAGGGCTAAAGATGGAGTAGAAAGTTTTTAAGTTAGTACATAGTTTTAACAGATGGAGTAATTTTTTTAGACCGGTACTAATTTTAGCATCGTGATTGCGTTTGATGTACTTATATAATACAAATGAGCCAACCATGGATGTACGGTGCTCCCTAAATGTCTGACGTGTTCATTAAAGGCGTGCATTATTTTCTCGATGTGGCTGAGGCAAACAAGCGGAATGGTTTTATGTGTTGTCCATGTCGTGTATGTTGGAATGAGAAGGATTACTCTTCCTCAAGAACCATTCACATCCACCTGATTCAGTCTGGTTTAATGTCCGCCTATAATTTTTGGACAAAGCACAGAGAAATAGGGGTTATGATGGAAGACAATGAAGAAAAATAGGACGATAACAACTATCTAATGTTCCCTGAATACGGTGGTACTACAATGGAAGACAATGAACAACAAAATGGCGAAGAAAGGGAATCAAATGAGATCGTTGATGATCTTTGTCAGGCCATTATTGATGCACAGAGAGAATGCGAAAATCAAAACAAGAAGAAGTTGGAGCGCATGTTAGAGGATCACAAAAAATTGTTGTACCCAAATTGCAAAGATGGCAACACAAAGCTTGGTACCACACTGGAATTGCTGCAATGAAAGGCAGAGAATGGTTTATCTAACAAGGGATTTGAGAAGCTACTTAAAATAATGAAGAAGAAGCTTCCAAAGGATAACGAATTGCCTGCAAGTACATACGAGGCAAAGAAGGTTTCTGCCCTCTAGGATTAGAGGTGCAGAAGATACATGCATGCATAATGACTGCATCCTCTACCATAGTGAGGAGTACAAGAATTTGTATGCATGCACGGTATGCGGTGCATTGCGGTATAAGATTAGCCGAGATGACCCTGATGATGTTGAGGGTGAGGAGCGCCCCAGGAAGAGGGTTCCTGCAAAGGTGATGTGGTATGATCCTATAATACCACGGTTGAAACGTTTGTTCAGAAACAAAGAGCATGCCAAGTTGTTGCGATGGTACAAAGAAGACCACATGAAAGACAAGAAGTTGAGACACCCTACTGATGGGAAGCAGTGGAGAAAAATCGATAAAGAGTACCAAGACTTTGCAGATGATGCAAGGAACTTAAGGTTTGGTATAAGTACAAATGGCATGAATCCTTTTGGGGAGAAGAGCAACAATCATAGCACCTGTCCTATGACTCTACGTATCTACAACCTTCCACCTTGGTTATGCATGAAGTGAAAGTTCATTATGATGCAAGTGCTTATCCAAGGCCCAAAGCAACCCGGCAACGATATTGATGTGTACCTAAGGCCATTAGTTGAAAAACTTCTACTGTTTTGGTGCGACAAAGGTGTACGTATGTGGGATGAGCACAAACATGAGCCATTTGACCTACGAGCATTGCTGATCATAACCATCAATGATTGGCCTACTCTTAGTAACCTTTTAGGACAGTCAAACAAGGATACAATGCATGCACGCATTGTTTAGATGATACTCAAAGTATAAATTTGGATAAATGTAGGAAGAATGTGTACCCGAGGCATCGTCAATTTCTTCCACCCAGGCATCTCGCAAGAAAGAAAGGCAAGCATTTTAGGTGAGGCAGATGACCAGAAGAAGCCTATCCGCCATACTAGTGATGATGTATTTGGTATGGTCAAGGATTTGGATGTAATAGTAAACTTTGGAAAGGGTCCTGGCAGTCAAATTCTGAATGACGCTAACGGACACGCACCCATGTGGAAGAACAAATCTATATTTTGGGAGCTACCCTATTGGAAAGTTCTAGAGGACCGCTCTGCAATCAACGTGATGCACGTGATGGAGAATCTTTGCGTGAACCTGCTAGGCTTCATGGGCGTGTATGGAAAGACAAAATATACGCCGGAAGCACGATAGGACCAGCAAGGTATGAAATATCGATATGGCCTACATCCAATGAAGATGGATAAATGACGTCCAAGTCCTACCAGCTACACTCTTACCAAAGAAGAGAAGGAATTTTGTTTTGAAGTCCTGAGCAGTATGAAGGTCTAATTTGGCTTGTCGTCGAATATAAAGGGAATAATAAATATGGTAGAGAAAAAATTCTAGAACCTAAAGTCTCATGACTGCCACGTGCTTATGATGCAATTGCTTCCGGTTGCATTGAGGGGGATTCTGCCAGAAAATGTTCGACATTGTGAAGCTATGTGCATTCCTCAATGCTATTTCTCAGAAGATAATCGATCCAGAAATTCTACGAAGGTTACAAAATGATGTGGTCTAATGTCTCGTTAGTTTTGAGTTGGTGTTCCCACCATCCTTCTTCAATATTATGACGCATCTCCTGGTACACCTAGTCGACGAGATTACCATTCTGGGTCCTGTATTTCTACACAATATGTTCTCCTTTGAGAGGTTCACAGGAGTCTTGAAGAAATATGTTCATAACTGTGTTAGGCCAGAAGGAAGCATCTCCAAGGGCTATGGAATAGAGGAGGTCATTGAGTTTTATGTTGACTTTAGTCCTGACATTAAGTCGATTAGTGTTCCTGAATCGCGGTATGAGGGGAGACTGAGTGGAAAAGGCATGCTGGGAAGGAAAGCAATAATATGTAGGGATGGACATTCTTTAACTCAAGCACACTACACAGTTTTACAGAATTCCACCTTGGCAGCTCCGTATATCAAGAAACACAAGAATATTGTATGCTCCAACAACCCGGGGAAGCCTGACTATTGGATTAGAGATGAACACATGAAGACTTTCAGCGATTGGTTGCAAACATATCACATGAATAACAACATTGTTGGAGATCAGCTGTACTTGTTGGCCAGCTCACCATCTTCGACTATATGGACTTTCCAAGGGTACGAGATAAATGGGAATACATTTTATATGATCGCCCAAGATAAAAAGAGCACCAACCAAAATAGTGATGTCTGCTTTGATGCAACAAAGGACAATGGGTCAAAGGACACATATTATGGTTACACTGAGGAGATATGGGAACTTGACTATGGATTACTTTTAAGGTCCCTTTGTTTGGTGCAAATGGGTCAAGCTAACATGAGGCAGGGTAAAGGTAGACCACAAGTACAGAATGACAACAGTGGATCTCAACAATCATGTGTATAGAGACAAACCATTCTTCCTAGCCAATGACGTGGCTCAGGTTTTCTATGTGAAGGACATGTCTACCAAACCAATAAAAAAGATAAGTAAACAAATACATCATATGATGAGCCAAAGCGCCACATAGTTCTTTCAAGGAAAAGAAATATCGTGGGAGTGGAGGACAAGGCAGACATGTCAGAAGATTATGATAAGTTTCATGAAATTCCGCCCTTCGTAGTGAAGGATGACCCAAGTCTCCTGTTAATTGATGAAGATGCCCAATGGTTACGTCACAGAAGAAAACTCCAACACTAGATGGGGATGTTGGCGATGTCTAATAATATTTTAATTTCGGTGATCTGCTTATATGGATATGAACTAACTCTCAATAGGTAGTATTGCAACTTGATGTGGCCACCACCCAAGACATTTATTCATATTAAAAAAATAAGAACTTGAGATCTTGAGCGAACTCACAAGAATACAACAACATATTCATAGTCCGGGAGGGTTTGATGACCCACAAGTATAGGGGGTGTATCACAGTATTTTCGAGGGAAGTGAAACCCAATTTATTGATTCGACACAACGGGAGCCAAAGAATATTTATAAGCCTTAACAACTGAGTTGTCAATTCAGCTGCACCTGGAAACAATCTTGCTCACAACAGTTTATTAGCAGCAACAGTTTTGTAATAGCAATAGTAAAGTAACAGCAGTAGTAAAAGTAAGATAGTAGTAACCGTAGCAGTAAACAATAGGATTAAGGCGCGGTAGGCATAAGGATGGATGGATGGACGTTGCATGGACAAGACAATTCACATGACAATCAAGACATAGGGCAATTGCAGATAAATAAGATAAAGCATCCAAGTACTAGATAATCATAGGCATGTGTTACATATATAGTCATACGTGCTCGCAATGAGAACTTGCACAACATCTTTTGTCCTGCTAGCCCGTTTGCAGCGGGGCCTCAAGGGAACTACTGGCAATGAAGGTGCTCCTTTTAATAGAGCACCGGAGCAAAGCATTAACACTCCGTGAACACATGTGATCCTCACATTGAAGTCATTCCCTCCGGTTATCCCGATTGCTATCACTTTGGGGCCATTGGTTCCGGACAACAATGTGTGTATACAACTGGCAGGTAAGACCATAAACAATACAATCATAATGAATCAATAACATGTCCAGATCTGAAATCATGGCACTCGGGCCCTAGTGACAAGCATTAAGCATAACAAGTTGCAACAAAGACAAATATCACTAATAATAGATACTAGGCACCATGCCCTAACAATTCGATGCCATTATATGAACAATCTCATCCAATCCCTACCATCCCCATAGCCTACAGCAGGGGATTACTCACTCATAGATGGGGGAAACATGGATAGTCGATGGTGGCGATGATGGCGATGATCTCCTCCAATTCCCCGTCCCGGCAAGGTGCCAGAACGGAGTTTCTGTTGCTGTTTCGCGGAATCTGGTGGTGGCGGCGGAGCGGAACTCTTTCTGGAAAAACGTCGAATCCCCCTTGGTTTTTAGGTCAAGAGGCAACTTATAGGCGAAGAGGGAGGCCGAGGGGGTGACCGAGGCGGCCACACCACCCCCAGGCGCGGCCTGGCCTGGCCCGCGTGGCCAGGTGGTGTGGGCCCCTCGTGGCCCTACTCCGTCTCGTCTTCTGGCTCCGTGAGTCTTCTGGTGAAATAGGATTTTTGGCATATTTTCCGGGATTTTTCCTGATAGTTGATTTTCTGCACACAAACTAGACACCAAGGTAATTCTGCTGAAAACAACGTCAGTCCGTGTTAGTTGTAGCCAAATCACACAAGTTTAGAGGATAAACAATAGTAAAAGTGTCCGGGAAAGTAGATACGTTTTGGACGTATCAACTCCCCCCAAGCTTAGCTTATTGCTTGTCCTCAAGCAATTCAGTTGAAAACTGAGTGCGATAAAAGAAACTTTCACGAACACATTTGCTTCATATGATGTATATATTCTCAGCATGTGATCAACTACTTAGGCAAATCATAATAAAGAGTATGCTACTGAGTTTACTTAATAGTCATTGCAAGCTATGAAGAGATTCCAACTCAAAAATAATAAGTAGCATGAAACATAAACATAAGCAACATTGTAGTGCTCATAACAAGGTATGATAGAGTGGTATCTCGCTTGCCTTTGATAGTGAATGCCAAGCCACCTCTGAAGATCAGGTGTAGACTAGAAGTAAAGATATCAAAGATACAAGCATCAAAATCATAACAAAATTAATCAAGTTTTGAGACAAGCACATTACACTAAGAATGACAACCATGCTCTCAAGAAAGTGCTCAAAGAATGTGTGGAGACTCAACAAGGAAATGAACAGGTTTTGAAAAGTTTGAAAGGCTTCCAAATGCTGAAAGTATGGTACTCATTAGCTTTGAGCTCTCATTGCCCCTATCATAAGCATCTTTAAGTGGTTAAGGTTAAAGTGACACAACTAAGAGGATATGCTTGACAAGTTATAAATCGAAGTCCCATGCCCCTTACTTACAAAGACTAAACCTCATGCTACTCAAGTTCAGTCACAAGTAAGCTCTTGTCATTGTAAGTACATATGTATCATAGAGAACCGCCAACGGGGTACCCCTTGCACATGATACAGGAGCTATCCCATAATCAAAATGACAAGGCAAGCAGACAATGAGCATCTCAGCGATCTTTTTATTTACTATGTGCATATATTTTATTGAGGATGCTTCATAGAATGCTCATTATGTTTATGCTACAAGTTTCCACCATGATTAGGCATGGCTTAGGCTAGCGGCCCATGCGTTTCTCTGACACACATACAAACTCCATGATCTTACAAGTTCCACTTTTATTTCACACCACCGGGATCCATAAGCAAAAGAACATGATATCAACGAGGTACTAAGTACCAATGCAGTGTCGAAAGCGTTCCCCATGATACATGGTTCTGCTAACTTCAACTTATAAAGCGCAAGCATATACGCAACAAAGAAGGATGCAATGGTTCAGGTATATTAAGTGTAATAAAATAAAGTGTGTCATCAAGTTCATGAGAGCTTTACTAACTAACTTTCTCATGACAAACAAACATTTTATTCGGAAGAAAACAAGGCATACTTAATATGCACGGAATAGCAAATGATGCTAATAGGTAGGTATGGTGGACACTCTTGGCAATATTGGTTTTGGGGAGTCAGATGCACAAGTAAAGGTTATACTCAGCACAAGTGAAGGCTAGCAATAGAAAGGGAGCGACAAACGAGAGAGCAATAACTGTCATAATCATGCTTGCAACAAAAACAGGAATAATCATGGCATGAAAGTGATTCAAGACCCCTGAGGCAAAATAATTCATCGAGGCTTAACTGATGGTTTTAGTCATATGCATGCGTGAGCATGTGCCAAGTCAATTCAAGTGAAACATTCAGAGGAGGATACCA
The DNA here is from genome assembly GCA_023614405.1 of Avena insularis. NCBI lineage: Eukaryota > Viridiplantae > Streptophyta > Magnoliopsida > Poales > Poaceae > Avena > Avena insularis. The sequence continues at coordinate 32,949,822 of CM042696.1, read as the reverse complement.
CAGTGTCATACCAAATTATGAATAGAGCAATGCAAGCAAACATTCATATGACATGCTACAAACTATTAGCAAGTTGGAGCTGATCATAAGAAGGCAAGAACTACTAAGCATCCATAAATAACATACACCCTACATGAACAGACTAAGCATGCCCACAATGATGAGTATATGTACAAAAATGAAAACAAATAGAGTTCGTTACGAGCCTCTTACCACACCTCAAGTTGTCATTAATCCTCATTATTGCCCTTCACTTGTGTGGCTTTAATAATAACATGAAACCAAATTCCACTAAGAACTGCTGAACCCTGCAACGAACTTCACAAAACTAAAGAAGAACAACAAATATTTTTGGTGTTTTTGAGTTTTAAAGGCAAGAGAAAAAAGGAAGAACAAGCAAAGCAAAATCTTTTTGGGTTTTTCGATTAATCAGAACAAAGCAAAAAGGAGAAAGCAAACCAAGGAAAAAATAAGAAGAAGCAAACCAAGAGAAACAACAGGAATATTTTTGGTCTTTTTGTGTTTTAGAAAGCAAAAGCAAAGAAATAACAAAAACTAAAAGGAGAGCAAAGCATGAATATACAAAGTACCGACGAAACATGATATGTAGATGAGTGTGGTATCGGTGTACCTCCCCCCAAGCTTAGGCTTTTGACCTAAGTGGGTACCAATCCAAATGCGAGTAAGGGTTCCAAGCAGGCGGGTCATTGCAAGAATGATCGTGGTAAGGCCCTTGCGAAGAAGAAGAAGCTCCCCAGTCATAGGTAGGTTGCTGATATGAAGACTCCTCCTCATTCGAGGGCTGGACCGAATCATCTGTAACCCCCCTTCCAATATCCTGCTCCTGTTGGGAGAGCTCTCCCAAGTATGCATCGAGTTCCTCCTCAGTGAGTGGCCATCCTACCTTGGTATCAAGGTTAAACAAAGCAGGTGCAGGCAAAAGAACAACTCGCTTGGACTTCTCCTCCAACCAGCCTTGAGAAAGGTTATTTCATAAGACAAATCACTCAAATTATCCCAAGAAGAAACAAATTTATGTTGTATCATGGAATTAAGGTCAAGTCTTTTGATGGGAAACTATAGGTCTAAATGATGAGGCACTAAACCATGCAAAGCTAAAACGAGAGGCAATGAGACCTCCACAAATTCCACCTTTCTCGCGGTTAGCAGCAAGACGGAAAGCTATCAAGGCACATAAATTATAAGTCCTATCTCGTTTTAAAGCAACTGAGATGAATGCTAGATCATACGAGGATAACGTATTAGCAGTTTTCCTAGCGAGAACACACTTGGCAATAAAGTAAGCAAAGTAGCAAATAGATGGGAGATGAATGTTATGGATTTTCCCGCTCTCCTTCGAGAAGCTGCTCCCTTGGCAAATCTCCGTGTACAAGTCCATGAGTGGTGCAAGTCGCTCTTTAATCTTTCCACATGATCCCCACTGAGGTACTCTAATAGCTGCACAAAAATCATCAAAAGGGAGGTCAACAGCTATATTGTAAATTTTGTAGTGAACCACGGGGTTAGGCAAAGAGCAACTAAATCGAAAGTCCTGCACCACAGACATGGTTAGCTTCAGAAATTGGTGAGGTTCTTCTCCCACAAAGTGCTCCAACCCTGCATTAGTGATTAGAGTATGGAAGTCCTGGGAAATTCCTGCAACCCTCATGAATTCAGAGCATGGATAGATGGAAGGAAAAACTTCCTCCTCTCAGTGAACCTTCATAACCTCAGGCACTCTCAGTTCATGTTGGTTGAGTTGGTGCTCATTCATCTTCTATTATGAAATTTAAACATCCATTAAACAAGTGATTGCAAAGTGAATACATAATGAAGGGTACTACTCATAGGGACTTGTAAGAGGCCTAAACATGCATCAAAACTATATCTCTAAGCATTGAACAAGCTTACAAGCTCTCATAACCTGTCACCTACAGCAGCAAAATACTCAAGATATAATCCACTAAACACAAATCTACTTGGACAAGCGGAGGAGTCACATACCGGAGAACAAACGCTCCCAATTTGAGCAGCAAAGGTGGGCTGAGCAAGGAGATCGAAAAATCATGGGCAATAACAGCAAGAACACGATTTCGAGCAATGAGCTGGTGTTTTCTCGGGAGAGAGAAGGCAGAGGAAAGTGAGAGAGCGAGTGGAGGGCCAGGGGTGGCCCACACCATGGCCAGGCGCGCCCCTGGGCTGGCCGCGCCACCAGGTGGTGTGCCTGCCTGGTGGCCCCCCTGGGTCACTCCAGGTACTCCTCTGCCCCTTTTTCATGTAAAAATTTAATATGAATTGTCTGGAATTTTTTGAGACACTTTATTTTTGAGCAATTTTCAGGTATAGATGAATGATTTTTCTGCAGAAAAGTGATTTTGAAATGATGCAATGACAAAACAAAACTAAGAATTCAGAAGTTCTAAGACATTCTAATATGAAAGCAACTAACAACTGAAAAGTAAACTAAGTGAAAGCAAAAACTAAAATGGATAAAGTAAAAGTAAGCGGTGATAATCACAGTGAAAACATTGTTTTGTTCATTGAAATCCTTTTGTTAACAAGGTTGATCAGGTCTTGTTACCAAAACAATTTCATATAAAACAAAACTTTGTATTCCACTAATGATTATGTTACCTCAACCTTGATAGCAATGGTCCTAATCATAATAGTTTTATATTTTTCTCTTGGTATGGGACAATATATTTCTCCAAGTTGAATGCCCTCAACATGTTCAATTGAATTCAAACCATAAGTCCTATCAATCTTCTTGGGGAAATAGACAGTATGCTCCTTGTCATTAACATTAAAAGTCACCTTTCCTTGATTGCAATTAATAACAGCTCCTTCAGTATTAAGAAAAGGTCTTCCAAGAATAATAGACATATTGTCATCTTCAGGCATTTCAAGCACAACAAAGTCAGTTAATATCAAACAATTCTAGGCCACTTGAACAGGTACATCCTCACATATACCAACAGGAATAGTAGTAGATTTATCAGCCATTTGCAAAGATATATCAGTTACTATTAGTTTCCAGTTGAAGTCTCTTATATAGAGAAAAAGGCATAACACTAACTCCTGCTCCCAAATCACATAAAGCAGTTCTAACATAACTATTTTTAATAGAGCAAGGAATAGTTGGAATTCCTAGGTCTCCAAGTTTCTTTGGAACCTTACCATTAAAGGAATAATTAGCAAGCAAAGTATAAATTTCTTCATTAGGGATATTCCTTTTATTCGAGACAATATCCTTCATATACTTTAAATAAGGAGGCAATTTAATAGCATCAGTCAAAGGAATTTGCAAGAATAAAGGTTTCATCCAATCACAAAACTTATTATAGTGTTCATCTTCCTTTGACTTGTGCTTATTATCAGGAAAAGGCATAGGTTTTGGACCCAAGGCTCTCTTTCATTACCATGTTTCTTAGCAACAAAATCTTCTTTAGTGTATTTAGTATTCTTAGTGTGCTTTTCAGGTTCTTCTTCAACTTTTTCTTTATCAGGAGCATCATTTTCCTCATTACCACTTTCAGTTTCAGCATCAGAGACATATATACTATTAGGATCTATAGCAGGTTCAGGAGATTCTATAATAGTTTTACGTTTCTTTTTCCTTTTCTTAGGAGAAGTACCACTATTTTCAACTTGCTGAGAATCCTGCTCAATTCTTTTAGGATGCCCTTCAGGATATAGAGGATCCTGGGTAGCGGCACCACTTCTAGTTCTAATTTCATAAGCATGTTTTTCTTTAGCAGCATTAACTAGCAAGTCTTTTTGCACTTTAATAAGTTGATCTATTTGAGTTTGAACCATTTAAAAATGTTTAACAAGCATTTTAACATCATTAGAGGTTCTTTCCACAATATATTTTAACTCAACAATAGCTCTAGAGTTTTCCATTAAATGATTTTGCACCCTTTTATTAAAATTATCTTGCTTAACAATAAAAATATCGAATTCTTCTAAGCATTGATCAGGAGGTTTAGAGTAAGGGATATCACCTTCATCAGAGTGTTGGAGAGAGTGTACCTCAATAGTGGATGAGTAGGAGATTGGCTTACATAATTCTTCTATAGGAGGTAGATTCTTCATGTGTTCAACTTTAATACCCTTCTCCTTAAGACATTTCTTAGCTTCCTTCATCACTCCATCATTTAGTTCAATAACTCCCCTCTTCTTTGATGTTGGTCTAGGCACAGGAATAGTTGGTTCAGGTATAGTTGTCTCAGGTATAGCTGGTTCAGGAGGAGTCCAATCTTCATAGTTCTTGCTTATTTTAGCCATTAATTCCTCAGCGTCCTTGGGAGCCCTATTGCTGAAAACACAATCAGCACAACTATCCAGGTATGTCCTAGATTCTTTAGTTAGTCCATTATAAAATATATCAAGAAGTTCATTCTTAGGTAATGGACATCCAGCCTGTGCATGGATCAAATCACAAAAACTTGCCCATGATTCAGGCAATATCTCTTTTTCTCTTTGTTTAAAATCAAAAAGTTCCTGCAAAATAGCATGTCTAGCACTAGGAGGGAAATATTTCTGCAGGAAAGTACTAATCAAGCAATCAGGACTATCGATAGATCCAGGAGGTAAATTATTAAACCAAGTTTTAGCTTCTCCTTTCAGCGAAAAAGGGAAAATCTTAGCAACAAAGTAGGTGCGCATCTTAATATCATCATAAAATAATACACTCATAGTAGAAAGCTCAGTCATATGTGCTACGACACTCTCATTCTTAGCCCCACAAAAAGGTTCTTTCTCAACAATAGCTATGTAAGATAGATCAAGAGAGAAATCATAATCCTTATCTTTAATGTTTATGGGAGATGCAACAAACTTAGCATTAGGAGACAATTTGGGTTTTATAGTACGCCTCTCAAGGAGACTCTTAGCAGCACTCCTATCATGGGTGTCTTGACATTCTTTAATAAATTCATCGGTCATCTCTATATAACCGTCTTCAATATCATAGCTCTCTGTAGACTCAGGTGAACTAACAGGTGTAGTAGTGTCTTCACTAGGAGTTTCAGTATTTCCAGCTATAGTTCTAGCAATCGTAGCATCTAGGAAAGGACCTAATGAACCACTCTTATCAAGCACAGTAGAAGCAGCGTCATAAGTATCAGAAGTTTCAAATTCAGCAGTAGTAGCAGTGTGTGTAGCATGTGTATGTGGCGGTGTAAGGAACTTACTCATAACAGATGGTGAATCAAGAGCAACAAAGGTATTCAGAATCGTACCTCTTCTTGTAGTGGATGGTAAAATAGGAACCTTGCCATCACGAGACTTACCCATGATGGATGGATGGCAGCAAACAATAGTAATTCCAAGTAAACTTGATAAATAGAGCTATGCTCCCCGGCAACGGCGCCAGAAAATAGTCTTGATGACCCACAAGTATAGGGGGTGTATCGTAGTATTTTTGAGGGAAGTGAAACCCAATTTATTGATTCGACACAAGAGGAGCCAAAGAATATTTATAAGCCTTAACAACTGAGTTGTCAATTCAGCTGCACCTGGAAACAATCTTGCTCACAGCAGTTTATTAGTAGCAATAGTTTTGTAATAGCAATAGTAAAGTAACAGCAGTAGTAAAAGTAAGACAGTAGTAATCGTAGCAGTAAACAGTAGGATTAAAGCGCGGTAGGCATAGGGATGGATGGACGGGCGTTGCATGGAAAAGACAATTCACGTGACAATTAAGACATAGGGCAATTGCAGATAAATAAGATAAAGCATCCAAGTACTAGATAATCATAGGCATGTGTTCTATATATAGTCATACGTGCTCGCAATGAGAACTTGCACAACATCTTTTGTCCTGCCAACCCGTTTGCAGCGAGGCCTCAAGGGAACTACTGGCAATTAAGGTGATCCTTTTAATAGAGCACCGGAGCAAAGCATTAACACTCCATGAACACATGTGATCCTCACATCGAAGCCATTCCCTCTGGTTATCCCGATTGCTGTCACTTCGGGGTCATTGGTTTCGGACAACAATGTGTGTATACAACTTGCAGGTAAGACCATAAACAATACTATCATAATGAATCAATAACATGTTCAGATCTGAAATCATGGCACTCGGGCCCTAGTGACAAGCATTAAGCATAACAAGTTGCAAAAAAGACAAATAGCACTAATAATAGATACTAGGCACCATGCCCTAACAATCCGATGCCATTATATGAACAATCTCATCCAATCCCTACCATCCCCATAGCCTACAGCGGGGGATTACTCACTCATAGATGGGGGAAACATGGATGGTCAATGGAGAAGCGATGGTGGCAATGATCTCCTCCAATTCTCCGTCCCGGCAGGGTGCCAGAACGGAGTTTCTGGTGCTGTTTCGCGGAATCTGGTGGTGGCGGCAAAGCGGAACTCTTTCTGGAAAAACGTCGAATCCCCCTTGGTTTTTAGGTCAAGAGGCAACTTGTAGGCAAAGAGGGAGGCCGAGGGGGTGACCGAGGCGGCCACACCACCCCCAGGCGTGGCCTGGCCTGCCATGGTGGTGGTGTGGGCCCCTCGTGGCCCTACTCCGTCTTGTCTTCTGGCTCCGTGAGTCTTCTGGTGAAATATGATTTTTGGCATATTTCCGGGATTTTTCCTGATAGTTGATTTTCTGCACATAAACTAGACACCAAGGTAATTCTGCTGAAAACAGCATCAGTCCGTGTTAGTTGTAGCCAAATCACACAAGTTTATAGGAGAAACAATAGCAAAAGTGTTCAGGAAAGTAGATACGTTTTGGACGTATCAGGGTTGTAGAGAGACCAACATGCAAGGCATTTATTAATATTAAAAAAATAAAAATTAGTCATAATCATGTCTAGCCCTATAGTACACAGCTTTAGTGTCTTTGTCTTCATCATCGTTGTCGTCGCTAGGTGCACGCGGCTAGATCCTCAGCCCTTGAGTTGTCCATAACTGTGGAAACAAATTTTTGAAAAGATTTATCCTACGGGGTGCACTATTGTTCCCATACACGCTTGGTCAGCCAATCCGCCAACATATAAGGTGTGCCATCAGGATATCACAACAAGAAAATTGGCCCACTTGAAAGGGCATGTATGCCGCCATATGTGGTTTTGGTAATGAATGACAATCTCTATAGACTAATGTGTGAATTGAGTTTCACTTGTAGATTTTGTCCATTAGCATCGCTTGGACCATGCGTTGGTTTCAAGGTAAACGAAATGAAGAAGAATAAACAATATCCAAGGGTTTTGGACCCATTGGAATCATGAAGAAAGAAGAAGATTGGAGGTTAATCAAGACAAGTGCAAATAGTTGAATCACGATGGATCAACAATGAAGAAGTAATGGAGAAGTGCAAGCTCAAGATGCGCCATCACTAGTAGATCACATGCTTGAAGCTTACCATCCGCGATCATGGATTGATGAAGACAAGTTCAAGGAAGAGGTCTCCCTATGGTGTACGGGGAGCAATTCGCAAGTCTTCGTCAAGCAAGAGCGAGCAAGAGCAATCAAGAAAGGTGTGATCTTGATAGGGTTTCTGTTTTGTAGGTCTCATATTGTTAGTTGGGAGACCGGGTTTAGCAATAGATAGTCGTAGTATCAAGAGGGGCTCTCGAGTGAGTGATTCAATCACATCTTTTGGAGAGAGGTCAAACTATTGCATTCTTGCATCATATTTCTTGGTTGTTGTTGGTTTTGGGTCTTGTACATGTGAGGATCTAGAGCTTGTTAGCTTGTGGTTATCTTCATAAGAAGCTCTAGTTCATCAAAAACCGATTTCCCTTGCATATCCGATTGTTTTAATTTATCTTGCGGGCTTTCCAGCTCCACACCAGGGGAGGTATCTCATATATATATATATACTTGATATTTTCTACCTTGGTGGTACCCAATATTTCCAACAAAATTGGTTTCATCTCGTTTGGACTTCAGATGCAAAATTTATGGGAGTTTTGGTTATGAATTTTCCATGGGCGGTAGCTCCGGCGCGCCACAGATAGTACCGCTAGGGCATTTTTGCCGTTGGTGGTACCAAGGTACTTCTGCTTAGCCTATGTCTCCCTTCAGTAACCTTTATGTTTGGTCGTGTTTGTTTACCGGAACTGGACCAAAAGTTTGGTAGTAATTCCTTCCCCGTCAAGCGAAAGTACCATTGCTCCACCGGAAGTACTGCTCAGGCATATTTTGTCATCAATAGTACCTATGGAAATTCTGGCTCACTTCCTCTCAACCTGTGACACCCCACAGTCATTTCTCTGTTTGGTCGCGTCTTTTTATCGGTACTTGGCCGGTAGTAGACCGGTAGTACCGGCCAGAAGGTCTAGCCTGTGTCGGGCGGAACTTCCGGCCTGTACAACTGGTTTCTCTACCGCTTTTGAGCCATTGGAACCGGGCTTACCGAAACTTCCGGTGGCTCACAGGTACTACCGGCCAGGCACGCAAATGGCACCAACAGTCAGATTTCGTGAGCCCTTTAAAAGGGGCTCCTCTTCCCCTTCACGGGGTTAGCTTTTTAGTTGGTCTTTTTTCTCTCTCTCTCCTCCATTGTTGATCTTGAAGAGGTTGTACTCTCCCCTTCCCCCTCCTATGATTATTGCATCTTTTTGAGGGATTTGTGAGAGGAGATCTAGATCTATAGCCCCACCCAACCAAATCCTTTCTTTGTGAAGAAATCCTTGAAATCTAGATCTTGGAGAGTTTTTTGTTCTCCTCTTGTGTTCTTCCTCTCTTATTTCCCCAATAGCTTTTGTAGATTTGGTGGAATTTTGGAGTGAAGGAATTGCCCTTGCATTTGGTGCATAGGTCTGGGTTCTCCTTGAATTTTCGGTGAGTTTAAACTTGTGGGCTTGTTACTATTGGGTTCTTGGAACTCTAGATAGTTGGGTGGTTGTGGTGTGGTACCCTTGGGGCCTCCAATTGAATTGTGAAGTTTCCTCAAGCTAGAGGCCTTTGTGGTGATTGTTGCGCGCCTCCAATTGAGTTGTGGGGATAGCCCCTGCTTCCTTGTACGGGTTTGGTGACCGCCCTCAAGTGTCCAATAGTGGATCGTGAGTACGTCTTTGTGGTGAGCTCACGGGATAATAGGGTGAGCATGTTGTGGCATCGGTGAGTTGCATGCCTTCGCATCTTGGGGTGAGGCCTTGTGTAGTATTGGGTGAGCATCGAGTCACCACATCTCAAGGTGAGTCATTTGTGGCGCTCGGAGAGCATTGCGCCATCACACATCTCCAACAGAGACATAACTTTTTTGAAAGTGAACTTCAGGATAAAAATCAACGTCTCCGTCCCACCGGTTATGTCTCAACCAAGCCCTTTACTTATACAATTTACACTATGATAGCCATCTTTCTTGAAATATTGTATCTTTCTATCATCTTGTTTCTTGTCTTGCTTAGCATAGGTTGTTGGTGCACTTAGTTGAACCTAGTGGTTTTAGGTGTTGTGCTCAATAAATTAAACGTTAGTTTTATTCCGCATTTATTAGGGTCTAAACCGTAATTATTTTTAAAATACCTATTCATCCCACCCTCTAGGCGACATCGTTTGTCCTTTCACCACTTCTACTAACATGTCGAGGTAGCCATCTACTAAGTTTTATCCAATCCAAGAGGCACGACCGATTTTCAAGGTGGACCCATGATCCTGTATATATGCATTGCCGTGGATGTCCATAAAAATATCATATTATCTATAACAGTTATATATTATGTGTGTGATCGTTGGACAAGGGCATCTAGATATGATAAGAGCTCCGGTAGTAATCAAGGAGGGTCCCACAACCTCCACGTGTGGTTAGCACAATAGTCTCAGAAGAGACATAAAAGAAAAAACGGGTTCTAACAACACAAGTTATAGGAAGCGTAAGAACCAATGCTTATACAAAGGCATCCCACAAGGGCCTTATCAATTTAATTGTTACCTAGAGGAAACATCATTTTAATTAACCTAGTAAAGAGAAAACTACTATGAAGTTTCACCTGCACGAGACCGGTACTAAGCATGCACTACGATTCGTATGTCCAGCCTATCTACTCAAACAAGTCATTAGGATAACCAAAGCAATATAAGCTCCAAGGAATGAAAATGGTATAGAAACTGAAACATCTACATATAAGGATACCAATAAAGGAAAGCAATAAAATAGATAGAAGTGGTAGGAATACTTGCCTGGACACTCAAACTAAACATGGTAGAATCGTAACGTCTGAAGAACCGAAGAGCAGTTCCCTCGTGCAAAGCTCGGACTCGACCGCTATCGGGAAGAACCAAACACACGTAAGGAAAGAGAAGAATGCAATCAATACATATAAAGTGCAATGCTAACAATAATAATGCATGACATACTATCATGGTGCAATATGCATTCTAAACAACACATGAAACAATATTAAGTAGTCCCATACAATTATCATGCAAGAATTAAATTAAATGGACCACATGTATTAAACATTTGCTTGCATAACATTTTAAATAGGAATGATGCATGCTTCAATTGACATGGATGATTGCATAATCCTCGTATTTTTGATCATTTATTATTTATTGTATTTGGATCTGTAGAATAAAAGATATGAATTATCAGAGTTTAATTGATTTTTTAGTCAGATTGTTAATTGTTTGCCTCATTAGGATTATCCAAAGAGTGAACACATTTTATATTTTGACTATTCAAACACTTTTCATTTTGAAATTATTTTGTTTTAAAATTAAGTATTCGGCTAAATCTTTGTGATATTGTCAAGGTGTCACTTCCAACGTTGTCTTATATCCCTATTCAACCTATATCAAATTGAGGAATTGCAGCTAAGGCAACGCACGACGCAAAACCTGGCTGGGTTTGTATCGCTCGCGTTAATCTTGATTTCGGGTCACTCTTTCACAAACGCTCTCGTCCCCCTACCTCTCTCTCCCCTTCTCCACCAGATTTGGGCATGTTGGCCCCTTCCCCTTGCTTCTTTGACAGCTGTCGGCGTCGTGGTGGGCGAGGGACCCTTCCTCTGTATAGAGGTAGGTTAGGTCTAGGTGCTAGGTTTAGGTTTGGTTGTTTGCTGATGTTCGACTTTATGCCATGGTCTTGGAGCGGTTCATTGACACTGTCAAGCAGCGGCGTGGTGGCTCTCGGCGGTGCTCCTCCTGGTGCTGGTGGCGAGGTGCTGCGGGCAGTTGGATGGAGTGGCACTGACGTCTCCTAAAATAAGCTCGAGTTTGTCTTGTAGGTCGATCCATGGTGATCAAGATCTGATGCCACTTCCATCTTGTCGTGGTGGTGCTGATGAAGGTACGCTCTTAGATGTTTGTTGTTGTGCGCTGGGTCCGCGTCAGGGCATCACCAAAGCTGCTTTCGGGAGTGGAATCACGACGACTTCTCGCTGGCTGCCATCCAAGCTGGTCGAAGCCGACTGCTCCCATCCTCGTCGTTGATAACAGTTCTTCCTGGCCGACGTTTGCACGTGAAATCTACCCTTCAGGTTTCTATGCCGATTTGGAGGTCCCTAGTGTAGTTGGCTCCCGGTATCTTGCCCCAAGTAGCTTTGTCCCCGGCGACACTGTGCTTGGCTACATCACGCGTTGCAGAAGCGATGGTGTTGGAGCTGGACCCATTGGCTTTTTATGAGAATTTCAAGGTCCCTAGTGCAAAAAGGTCTGGACCTGTTTGTAATTTCTCTTCTTTTAATGGTCCTTTTTGTAATTGTACCACCGTTGAATGGAAGCTTCTAGGTCCCTAGGGACCTCCCCTGGTTCAGAAAAAAACAACCCTGTCTTGTAGGGCTATGGAATGCGGCACCGTTTGCGTGCTGTTAATTGTACCGGGGCACGTACTCCTACTTGAGCTGGGCCGAAAGGAAGTCCTCTAATGGCGAGGTCAAGTGCGTGTGCCCGGTAGGTACCACCACCGGAACCGGATCGATCATAATTAAACGACGCCACCTAATGCCCTGGTTCGATCATGCGAGCTTAGACTGGAGTATCTTTTGGCCGCAGGTCAGACAAGAGGCGCCATGTGCCTGCCTTTAGTTCTCGATGAATTAAGACACGGATCGTGTTACTACTTAGTAGCAAAAGTGCCCAGTGCTCACTAACTGCCCCCGGAATACATATTTTGCGGGAAACATACACCTCGTGTTAATCACCTCGCAAGTTGCAGCAGCGGGTGAGGTCAACGAGGATCGGCAATGTGTGGGGTTTGTTTCCCAGAGAGAAAATAGTACGGGGGTCGTTGGACAGAATTGTTTTGCTTCTGCTGTCAGCTGTAGAAGGAGATTAATTAGGTTAAATATGAATGGTCAAATGACTATAGCCACTGGCAGAAGAGACACACCCAGAGACAGCAAGACAGAACGTGCATATAAGGTTTAATGCATAGAAATGGCTGGTGCAGTGTGGTCTCTGCGTCAATAAATATTATCGTTTGGTACTAGCAAAATTCAGCAATATCTTATTGGCATTCTAATACCGTCCAGGAAATGGAAATCGTCTGACAAGAACAGAACACATCTCACACGAAATAAATTTACACTGTTATAAGCTTCACAGCGCTGGTCACCATCTGACGGCAATTCGTTGGATGGTCGCCGTCGCCAAACCGTGCTTCAATTTGCTAATTGGCTGACGCCGCAACCAAATACGGGTAATCAATCCGCACCCAGGAAAAGGAATAGCCCACACGATAGACAAGGCCGCCGTACGGCCACGATTGCAACGCGTGCCTTTGGCTGGCTTGATGGCTTCCACACAATGGCAAAGAGCTCCTAAATACGCCGCAAATGTGAAGCAACAACACCAAACAAAACATTGCTCGATCCTTGGCACAGACGAGGCGTTACATCGATCGATCCGGATTAGTTGCCGTGGTTTCCTTTGGCAGTTCCGTTTCTATTGGATTGTCGTGTGTAAAAAAAAGGGATGTGTGGAGGGGTATGGTTGGAGTGAGGCGTCTTTTTTTTTTTTGGACAGTTTTGGCCTGACGAGTTGTCTTGCTCTTGACGTGAGTTAGTCTCCACGCTAGGCTACGTACGTACCCGCCACTTTCTTGGTAATATTCCCTACTGTCAGGTGTAGAAAGGAGGCTAGGTCTGTTTGCAAGGAGAAAAACCGCTCATGTTCCCTGTCCAAGAGGAGCCTTTGGTCTTTGCGCATGCGGTCGCGGTCCGTGCCAAGCGAGTAAATTAGATTTTACTATCACAGTTGGGGCTAGGTTAGTGCCACTTTTGCAATTTTTTCGGTACATACCTTTTTTGAATGAGTTGTTACAAATAGGTTATTTTTTTTGGCTAATCATGTTTTGAAAGCAAAACTAATATAATGAGCCACAATTAAGATGACATGGACCTACGACCCACCCATCATCCATCTCATCTACTTCCCACTCCTTTGTCTTTTCTCTCATATCCTTCTTCTTCCCCTGACAACCGCTCTCACTACCCCTCCAGACCTTCCCGAGCTTCGTCGTTAAGCCGACGACCTCCGCCTCGTTGCCTGCATCTCCCTTTCATATGGATTGAAGCCAACCTTCCCCAATCGATACCACCATCCATGCCCTCCTCGTCGCGTGGCATTAGTCGTTGATTCCCTTCCCTTTGCATTTCTGGTGAGATCTTGCTCCTCCTGATACACCCCGTTTGCCCGCTCGAGCACCATAGTCACTTGTCATCGATCATCATCATTTTCCACGCACCTGCTTTGCCGGCAAGGTTCCGGTGACCATTTAATAGTGGCGTTGTGCGCTTTTGGTTCCCCTTGACTCCGAGTCAAACCCGCCCGCAAGCATATCCCTGCACACTCCCTTCCACGACATCCTTGGACGTGGTCGGACCCTCGTGACCGCCATCACCGTCAACAACCCTCATGCTACCTTTCGTCGCTATAAAGGATGTCATGGAAGGGAGCGTGCAGGGACACCATGGTCCCGACGGCCCGGGCACGTCCAAGGATGTCGTGGAAGGGAGCGTAGAGGGCTACACTAGCAGATGCGTTCGACTCAGAGTTTAAGGGGAATCAAAAGCGCGCATCACCACTAGTAAAAGGTCATTGTAACCTTGTCGGCGACACGGCATACGATGATGATCGACGACAAGTGACTATGGTGCTTGAGAGGGCAAACGGGAAGTACAAGGAGGAGAAGGATCTCACCGGAAATGCAAGGGGAAGGTCAGCAAGATCAGAAAATGTCGAAGGCGACATCAACGATGGCTACCACACGATAGACATGGCATGGATGATGGCATCGATTAGGGCAACAAGGCGGAGGTCTTCGGATTAACGGTGGAGCTCGAGAAGGTCTAGAAGAAGGATACGAGAGAATAGAGAGAGAGGAGGGAAAAAGATGAAGGGATGACATGTGAGCCCTAGGTCCATGTCATCGCTTAATTGTGGGCCCATTGTGTAAGTTTTGCTATTAAAACATATTATCCAAAAAAGTGACATATTTGTAATAGCTCGCCCCCAAAAGTGGTATGTATCTGCAAAAAAATGAAAAGTGGCACTAAGCTGATACCCTAGCCCCAATTGTGGTAATAAAATATAATTTACTCATGCCAAGAGGTAGCGATTTCCCTCGCATGAAGACATTAGGGAAACTCCAACGGCCCCCGCATTTCGGACAATGAATTAGTCTGATTTGGTTCGTTTGCGGGGGTGGAGGACATGCTATCTAGGGTGAGCCCTTTTGCGGTGGCCCGTGTCCCCAACGGCCCACCCCATTTGCGTGGGCCCCTTTGTCCACGGGTGTCATGAAGTTTGCCAATCAACGCTAATGGCGGCTACCATATCCACGTGAATCTCTCGCCAGATCTTTCGTTCCCGCCCGCTGGTCGCGACCTTTCCCGCTCGCCTTTCCCCTCCCGCCCTCTGTTCCCACCAAGGACTGCCCAAGGTTATAAAATGGGCCGGCCAGGAAGGGGAGCACGAACCCCTTCACCATGTCGAATAGCCGCCTCCCTATGACCTGGGCCGACCTCAGCAAGTACGCACTCGCAGCCTACCCCCTTCCCTTCCGAGCGCCGGTGAGCAAATCCCCCTCTGGGGATGATGAAGAGGCTGACGAGCATGAGGAGGATGTCGTGGTGGAGGAGTGGAAGGCCGAGGAGGACGAGGACGAGGACGACATTAGAGAATGGGAGGACACCGTCGACTAGGACACGCATGTGGCGAAGGTAGCCGAGCAGGCTGCCTGGATCGTCGCTGGGACCTCTGCGGATGAGGGGCGATAGCGGCACGCAGCGCCAACCGCGGTTGAGGAGGACATATCCTTGGACCACTTCTTGTGATGTCGGTATAGGGCCATGGGGGCCGACCTCCCTTCGCTCACCCAGAGGCAAGCCAAAGCGGTGGCCTTTCGTGCAGCGGTGGCGGCCGCATGCCAATGGGAGGCGACGGCGGCCACGGCCAAATGGGAGGCGAGGGCGGCTCGCAACCACGCCGATGCAACGACTGCGAGCACGAGAGAGGCGAAGACCCTCGCGCGCCATCGCAGGAGGCCGACAGAAAAGGAGAAGGAGGCGGCACAACGGGCGAGGGCGGCCTCCGGCAAGGATGGGGCCGATGTAGTTCAGGAAGTGGATTAAGTGGAACTCTACCCTAAGTATTTGTGTTTTTAATAAAAAAATGCTGATAAATATTTGTGGGTATGACGCGTGGACTCGACGGCACCTTCGGGAGGACACGCGAGTTGTCCTCACTGTAACATCAGAGGGTTTTAGGTCAGAAAAGGAGAGACCACATGTGTATGCATTGCATTCATGCATCAGAAAATTCGGAAAATTTTCACACAAAACTAAACAGGTGTAGAGATATGTCTTGTTCTGGTGGAAACATCGGGACAAGTGCGAAAAATTTCGATACCTCTATTGAACCTTTATGTTTGAGGGAATTGAATTCAAATGATTGTTTGAATTTTGAATTTGACATTTGAAGTTAGTTGAAATTTAAATAAAGTTGAATTTATCGAACCAGACACGTTTGTCGGTTGGATCGTGTCGTTGGGAGGCCGCCGTACGGACGCATTCGTACATGTTGGGTAGACACGGTGGAGATATCCTGAGTGTGGAAGAAAGGCGCGGTCGTGGTAGCTGGTCGTGCCAAGCGGGCGGCAACATACATATGGAACTTTGTTTTTAGGGAGCATTCGTATGGGAACATTTTGTGCCCTGACGCTGCCGCGCGCGAATATTTTCGCCCGAATTCGCTGCCGTGGCATGTCATGCCTGCCGTGCTTTCCCGTCCTTTGCCCGTGCTCGCGTCATTAGGTCCCGGCTGGTGTTCGTCTTCATCGGGCTAAACATGGGAGTTTCTAGGACAAAACGAGTCTCGTGCTAATCTCGTTTTGCAGGGCTATGGAATGCGGCACCGCTTGTGTGCTGCTAATTGTACCGGGGCACGTAAGCTGGGCCAAATGGAAGTCCAGTAAGAGCAATACAATAAGGTCAAGTCAGCAAGATATAAGATTTAAAATAGTAGTATATTTATGCTTTGTTGATTGAGAGAGAATAAGAGAGAAGATAAGTGAGCCCTTAGTTAAGAGCCACTATAGTACGTGTTTCTAGCTACTATCTGAGAGTGTAAAGTGGATCATGCATTAATAAAATGGTTAATAGCCAACTACAGTACATATATAAACTATAAGATTGGTTATACTAGATGACATAGACATACTTTATAACCCGCCGTTCTTATACTATTGCCCTTGCTCTAAGTGGAGGTACCACCACCGGAACCGGATCGATCATGATTAAACGACGCCACCTAATGCCAGGGTTCGATCATGCTAGCTTAGACCGGAGTATCTTTTTTCCGCAGGTGAGACAAGCGGGCGACATGTGAGTTCTCGATGAATTAAGACACGGATCGTGTTACTAACTGCTCCCGGAACACATACACCTCGTGTTAATCACCTCGCAACTTGCAGCTAGCAGCAGCAGGTCAACGAGGATCGGTAATGTCTAGGAGTGGTCGTCGTGGACGGAATTGTTTTGCTTCTGCTGTCAGGTGTACAAGCAGATTAATTAGGTTAACTATGAATAATGGTCAAATGACTATATAGCTACTGGCAGAAGAGACACCCAGAGACAGCTAGACCGCGAACGTGCAGAAGGTTTAATGCATAGTACAAATGACTACTGCAGTGCGGTCTCTACGTCAATAAATATTATTATCGTTTCGTCGCAGAATTCAGCAATATCTTGCCGTCCAGGAAATGGAAATCGTCTGAAAAAACACATCTCAGGAAACAAATTTACACTGTTAAGCGTCACAGCGCTGGTCACGATCTGACGGGCAATTCGTTGGATGGTCGCCGTCGCCAAAATCGTGCTTCAAGTTTGCTAATTGGCTGACGCCGCAACCAAATACTACGGGTAATCAATCCGCACCCAGGAAAAGCAATAGCCCACACGACAGACAGGGCAGCCGTACGGCCACGATCGCAACGCGTGCCTTTGGCTGGCTTCCACACAATCGCAAAGAGCTCCTACGTACGCCGCAGATGTGAAGCAACAAAAAAAAAAAACATTGCTTGATCCTTGGCACATACGAGGTGTTACATCGATCGATCCAGATTAGTTGCCGTGGTTTCCTTTTGGCAGTTACGTTTCTATGGGATTGTCCCGTGTAAAGGATGGATAGAGGGGTATGGTTGGAGTGAGGCGTTTTTTCTT
The DNA here is from genome assembly GCA_023614405.1 of Avena insularis. Taxonomy (NCBI): domain Eukaryota; kingdom Viridiplantae; phylum Streptophyta; class Magnoliopsida; order Poales; family Poaceae; genus Avena; species Avena insularis. Next base: position 32,932,186 of record CM042696.1, on the reverse strand, counting down.
GACAGTTTGGCCTGACGAGTTGTCTTGCTCTTGACGTGGGTTAGTCTCCACGACAGGCTGCGTATACATACCGGCCAGTTTCTTTGTAATCTTCCCTACTGTCAGGTGTAGAAAGGAGGCTAGTTCTGTTTGCGAGGAGAAAAACCGCTCATGTTCCCTGTCCAAGAGGAGGCTTTGGCCTTTGCGCACGCGGTCGCGGTCCGTGCCAAGCGGTAGGTTGCCCTCGCACGAAGACTTTAGGCATCTTCTATGGCACGATCGAACACGTCTAAACAATGTACGGGACGTGTGCGGTCTATTTAGCAGCACGATCCATATGGACCGACGTGCTCGGCTTGACCAATCCACTCATTATATTTGTGTTGCCGATGCGTAGTGCATGGACACGGGCGTCCGAGGGTGTGTCCTCCCGCGCATGCTACTGGCCTATCCGTCAGCGACCGGTTAGCGCAAGCAGGGGCTGGCATTGCCGGCCTTCCTTCGCGGCATCGACCGTGGCCCCAGGACTTCATCCAGCCCCGCCGTGCGCTAGATGGAGGAGGAGCCCCGCCGCGACCGCCGCTACTTCTGCCTGGCGGAGCGCGAGCGGCGATGCAGGGAGAGAGCAGGCATCACCCACCACGATATCTCCCTCCCCATGGCCTGACACCTAAACTGGGAGCGGGTCCCGGTGCCGCCTGTGCCCAAGGCGGGCAAAGGGCCGGAGGAGGAGATCCGTTGCCGCATCCGCAAGGTCCCAGTGGCCGTCTGGTGGGATCACGGCTACCAGAGCCAGGACTTCTCGAAAGAGTTCCTGGCCTGAAAACACAAGGCGCGACGCGCGAGCACCTACCGCGGCGAGTTCCAGCCGTGGCAGGTCCACGACCTCCCCGCCTTCGAGTCTGACGACGACGGCACCATCAACCACTCCGATGACGAGCTCGGCGACGTCAACATCGTTGTCAAGGAGGAGGAGGAGGACGCTGTCGCCGCCACGGCCGTGCACCTGCCCTCGGAGTACCAGGAGCTCCTCGCGCGGGGCTACGACGAGGACGCCTTCACCGAGCAGGCCATTGCGGCCAGTGCGAAGGACGGGGATGCCTTGTGGGGCGCAGGTGAACGCGGGACTGCCACAACCAACCGCGCTCGAGGAGGAGACGGATGGGTCGGGTGATCGACCAGCCCGTGCCCGCTCTTGCTCCAGCCCTGCCACCGGCACACCTCTAGATGCTGCCGGAGTACATCGACCTCGACCAGATGGACGGGACGGCGCCGGCGGCGGAGATTAGTAGCTAGGGCTAGGGCTAGTTTTAATTTTGTTCTTTATATTTTGAACGTAAATTACGTATAAATATATATGAACTTTGCTAGTTTTTAGCGTGTCTCTGTTTGAATTTAATAAAAAATCACCAGCGTCCTGTCACGGACAAATGGGTCGCGCCGCTAGACGCGGTTGGTCGAAGAGGTCAGATCACGACCGAAATTTTCCGGCGGACCGACCCAAACGGACAGAATCAGACCGTTTGGATCAGCCCGGTGGAGATGTCCTTAGATCATCCCAACGACCAGCCGAAAATTGGATACTGAATCGATCTGATTCTGCCCGTTTGGAGCGATCCGCGAGCGCGGGGTGTCCGGTCCGGTCCGCGCGTGCGCCCAAGTGGGGTGCATTTCTCCCGCCAAATTCGGTCACTTCCGCCAATTCAGCCTAGGATTTGCGCCCACGTGGTCACAAAGGCCGATCTACATAGTTTTGAAGCCATTTTTCACGTTTTTTGGTCTCAAAGAGGTCTATTTTCACGGATTTTTGGCCATGTTTCATGCACAAATATGTGGGGCCACCAGCGACTTTCCGGGCAATGGTGTCCTGTTGAGGTCAAGGGCAACAGTACCAGATGGCACCGTTGGCACAAATTCGCCAACCTCTGGTGATTTCTCGTGCGATCTAGTAAAGGAGGTGCCATCATGCTCACCGCCAGGAGGCGCCTACTCCAACGAAGGTGTGATGGTGCTCGTCGTCTAAGCACGTGGACGGTGGGTGAGGGACGTTGTCGAACTCGCAGCTGCGGAGTGGAGGACGGAGGCGTTGTTGGCAGCAATGACCGCGTTCAGTGCCCCATGTGTGATGAGCTTCTCGGTGATTACCTGGGCCTGGGCAGCGAGGACCGCGTTGGTAGCCTGAGTATGAACCTCGGCCATCTTCTAAGACTCCAACAACCGTGCAACATCGATGGCTGTCTCGGTTGCTTGCGATTTCTGACCGTGGCGCTGGCCGACCCTCTTCTTTCTTTCCTCGTTTGGCTCTTTCTTAGGCTTGCGTAGAGATTGCACGGGGCCATAAGAGAGGACGGGGGCGGTGGAGGCTGGGGGCGACGTGGCGGCAACTGCTGCTACGTGTCCATGGTTTCCTACGAGTTGGATGCGAGGACTGGGGAATTGACGCTGATGAGTGATGACCCACAAGTATAGGGGGTGTATCGCAGTATTTTCGATAAGTAAAAGTGTCGAACCCAACGAGGAGCAGAAGGTACTGGCTAGTGGTATGGATCAGGAATTCTCTGCAAATACTTAGCAAACGGATTTTTATGGGTTTTTGATAAAGCAAGTAAACAGAGTACGAGTAAATAAAAGACAGTAGGAATAAATGCAGCAAGTGGCCCAATCCTTTATGCAGCAAAAGACAAGCTGGTTGTATTACTTAAGATGACCAAACGTTCTCGAGGACACATGGGAAGACTGTCAAGTGCTTTCGCTTCATATAGTTGATTAATCTTCTTTAGCTTGCTAAGTGTTGTGTGGGTGAACCTATGCTAATGTACCGACCTTCCTAGGACTAATACATACTTGTGATTATACCCCTTGCAAACATCCGTAAGTACAAGAAAGTAATTAAGATAGAAACCTAACCACAACTTTAAACTCTAAGACCCTTACGTTCCTTGTGCAATGGTTTCCTAACGGGGGTTCAGGTTTCTGTCACTCCGACAACCCCTACGATTAGTAGCCAAATACACAATGCATTCCCCTAGGCCCATATAGGTGAAGTGTCATGTAGTCGGCGTTCATATGACACCACTAGAAGAAGTACACCACAACTTAAATATTAAACTATTGAATCTTTCTCAACACAACTGCACTACTAACAACATGACTTTTCCCATGTCCTCGAGAACAAAACGAACTACTCACAAGACATCATATGGATCATGATCAGAGATGGAATAATGATGTATAACAATCTGAATATAAACAATAATTCAACAGTTCACTCAATAGCATCAACTACAAAGAGTAATCAACACCGGGAAAGTTTCTCCTATGAACTATGCAAGATTCAACGCAATTGTTACAACAATATGGAGATGGTGATGAGGGTGCTGCTGATGATGATGGTGGTGATGATGATCCCGATGAAGTCCAGCTTGATGGTGGTGTTGATGGCGACGATCTCCTCTCTCCGGGAAGGAATTCCCCCGGCAGAAATCTGTCTGTCGAAGAGATCTTTCTCTCTCGGTGTTTTCCGTCCCGCAGAGGCGGCGAAATCTTTTCGTGGTCGCTCCTCGAGTCTTAGGGTTTCGGGAGGATAATATACGCTAGAGGGAAGTGCCAGGGGTGGACCAGAGCGGCCACACCACCTGGTGGCACGGCCTAGGCTGGCCCGCGCCAGGGGGTGGTGTGGGCCCCCTGTGGCCCATCTCCAGCCCCCCTTCTGGCTTCCTTCGTCTTCTGGAAAAATAAGATTTTTCGTATATTTTTACGGATTTTCTGATCTTCGCGAATTTTGCCTCCAAATAGCACATTTTCCATCAGAATAGCGGTCCATGCTCCAAAAGCCATCAACCATGCAAAAACAGATGAAATAACATAAGTATCACCTCTCAATACGAAATATGTCAATGAATAATAGTGAATTATGACATAGAATAGTGATGCAAAATGGACGTATCAATGAGCGGGCCAGGGAGGACAAAATGTGGACGCGAATCAGTTCGTCGCGGACACTCGCGAGTGCAAACATGTGCCCCGGAAATGGGTCATGAATGCACCGGTCCGGGCCTGCGGACCGTTTGCGCCTCCGTTGGGAGCTCGTTTTTGGGCCGTGCTGTCCGCGAACACTGATTCGGACATGACAATGCATATGCGGCACACCGCTAGGATACTCTTGGGGCATCTCCATTCTCCAGCCATCCCCGGCGTTTGGCAGAGCCGTTTTGTACGCCGTATTGGGGTGTGTGTGTGTGGGGGGGTGCGGGGTTCATTCCTGATACAAAATTTTAAACGGCCACAAATTTGAACATAAACGTCAAATTTCATTGAAACTTGGTGAGTTATTTTACGAAATCGAAGGGAACATGATGAAAACATAAAGTTCCTAAACTAAATGCTCATGTGGTGGTAGAAAGTGTAGTCGCTCGGTGACTCATCCTATGGTCGGCGGATGTAGCCCTGGCTGTCGTTTCCGCTAGTCGTCCTATGACGTGTGGGTGCATCCCTGGCCGTTGTCGCCGTGCCACTAGCACCCCTGGCTCGGGCTGGCCTCGCTGTCATCGTCGAGGACGATGAAGTTGCCGAGGAGGCACGCGCGCTCCGCCGCCTCCTTCTTCGCCTCGGCCTTCGGCTAGGTGAGGTCGAACCAGCGACGTCGACGGGATGTCGTCGAAGGACACGCGCTCCACCATCGACCGTCAGGTCGGGTACTCCTCTGGTTCTTCTGGGGCCTCGAGTTGGAGCTGGTTGGCATTGTACTCCTACAACGGCTGCCACACCGCCTTTGGCTCCGCCTTGAGCTTCTTTACCGGCCACGATGCACCAGGCTCCCTTTTCGGCCTAACGAGGTGCAGGCCACCTCCGTCGTACCCGGTGAGCTCCCTTTGCTCGCTGTCGTGGAAGAAATTGTTTTGCATGATGTTGTCAGGATGCCATCGGTTATCTGGCGTAAGCTCGATGCAATAGCGCTGGTAGATTGCCACCACCTGTTCCGCGCCGTGCGTTACCGACGGCACTGGCACACTGTTGGCACTCAGTCTCGAGTCTCCAGTCGCCAGGTCAGTGGAATTCCGGCGGCGCTGGATAGTTGGCCTCCACGTTTGTAATCAAGACACGCGTCGTGTTACTTAGTAGCAGCACTCGCTACCTGATCCCAAAGTAGAGGATACGTACACCTCGTGTTAATCACCTCGCTCGCTGCAACAGCAGGTCAACGATGGATTGAGCAACCGGCTGATGTGTGGGGATCGTTGGACGGAATTGGTTTTGCCTCTGCTGTCAGGTGTAGAAGGGGATTAATTAGGTTAACTATGAATAGTCAAATGACTATAGCTCCTGGAAGAAGAGACACCCAAAGACAGCTAGACCGCGAACGTGCATAAGGTTTAATGCGTAGAAATGACTAACGCATTGTGGTCTATACACCAATTGATATTATGGTTTTCTAGCAAATTTCAATATCTTGGTGGCATTGTAATACCGTCCAAGAAACCGTCTGAGAAAACACCTCACACAATATACTCTCTCCATTTCATAGTACTAAAATGTTTTAGCTTTGTGAAGGTAATGTATCTAGACATCTTTTAGTGAGTAGGTTTGAAGTGAATCTCTCTGAACCAACACACTAAAAGACATTTAGATTCACAAAGCTAAAACATTTTATATTTTGAAACGGAGGGAGTAAGTTACATTGTTAACCTTCGTAGAACTGGCCACGATCTGATGGCAATTCGTTGGATGGTCGCCGTCGCCAAATCGTGTTTAATTCACTGGTGTGGTGATGCCGCTACCCAAAAATGGGCAATCAATCCGCACCTAGAAAAATAATAGGAGTACTCCTAACTCGTGCAACAGGGCCGTACGTCCTCCATCTTAATCTCTACTTAGCTGGCTTCCACACAAGCGCAAAGAGCTCGTAAATACTTCCTCTGTCCAGAAATAACTGACTTGAGTTTGTTTAAATTCAGATGTACCTATATATACTAAAATATATCTATATGCATTTAAATTTAGAAAAATCCAAATCAGTTATTTTTAGACGGAGGGAGTGTACATCGCAGATGTGAAGCAACAAACATTGCTTGATCCTTGCACAAAGAGTAAATTGCAAAAAAAACACACCATAATTGGGGCTAGGTTATCAGGCCTTAAAAAAAACACAGAAAACATGCGTTTTTATGGTTGTTTGGTGACTTTGCGCAATTGTGATGTTTTATGCATTATTCTTGCAGAAACAAGGTGTTACATAGACCGTGAACGTACTTTACGTCCTCTTTGCTCCCACCGGAGTCGACATGGGCGAGCCCCCGAGCTACCACACCTTGCCTCCTCCCTCCGTTGACCCCTTGCCACCACCGACAAAGTCCGTGCAGTAGTTGGCAGCGACGGGCTCTCCTCCCTCGTGCCTGGGGACCTCCGGCTGGTGCAGCGTGGCACCCTGGTCAGTATGTTGCTGGCAGAGGAGCAAGTTCATCGAGGCAGCAGCCCTAGGACTCTACTACATGGATGGCGCCCGCAGTGGTTGTTGGGGAAGCGCTACAGCTGAAGCTCAGGGCCTGATAACTTCTATGGAAGATTTGCAGGTCAGGAGGCAGGGTGGCAGCTCCGGATGGTGGCGTCAAGGGCCGGTGAGGTGGGGTAACGACCAGATGAAGGAGGAGGTGGATCTGGTGCCTAGGTCACCGGATTGGCACATTTGGGCTACCACTTTGGACTTGCACAGCGAGGGGCCGGATGGTCGGGGATCTATATCTCGATGTTCTTGGTGTTCTTGCCGTTGCCTTTTCTTCTCTGGCGGTGGTGGTGCATTGTCGACAACGAGGTTTCTGCTACACCTAGGTTGCTCTAGCGCTGATGTGCTTCAGGCCAGCCGGGAACCAATGGTGTTGCCGACTTGCAGACCTCATATATGGTGTTGGGAGTTGTTGCAGCTTGCAGTAGCTATTCGTGATGCCTAGTCCCGGCAGGTGGGGTGACCTGGGTTGAACTGAGGGAGGCTAGGATGCCGGGGGACGACCATAGTCCATAGATCGATGAAGGCTTGGGCTGCCCATATCTGGCATACCCCATACTGGCATGGTACGTTGGCTGATGCGGTCTGTGCTGGAGGTTGGTGGTCAGCTGGAGCTTGCGTCATGCAGATGACCATTCGGAGCCTCTCGACACTCGGCTTGGTGAGGGTGTTCCAGGCTAATGCCTCACACTGTCTCCGGGCTAGTGTCAACAATGACGGTGCCTTCTGGTGTCGTTATTCCTTCTTGAGGAGAGGGGGCATCCTCGTGGAACACCACCACACGCCACGTTCGTCACGGTATCTCCTGGTGAAAACCCAAAATCCATTGGAGCGGGTGGTGGCGCATCGACATCACTATCATCTTGAAGACACGGCCTTGGAGTTCATGACTATCCGAGTGAGTTCTAGCAGTTGCACAATTTTGCTTCACCCTCGAGGGCAGAGGAAGTCGTGCGGCTGCCTCAGAAAGCGTTGCGGTTATGGCCTTTCGTGGCAGGGTTGCCGTCGACATCGCTAGTGTGTTGAATGACCACCTCGACGGTGGTTAGCTCTACATCCTGGTCCTTTTCTTTTCTCTTTATTTTCTGTTCGTTTCTGACATAATTTCGTCGGGGCTGCACATCACTTGTACAAATCGGTGTACAGGTTTCCCTCCGCTAATACATTGAAAGCAAACATTTTCTGAATCTTTAAAAACGTACTCCCTCCGTCTCGAACTAGATGTCGCCGATTTATCTAGATTCACTTATATCTAACACTATTTTAGTGTATAGATACCTACGAATCTGCACAAGTCTCTGGTACATCTAACTCGGGTAGAGGGAATAGGTTACTTGTGCTTTTTTCTTTTCTTTTCGAGAAAGTAGTTGCTGTAGCTTCCTTTTGGTTGTTTCGTTGCTATCGGATTGCTGCAAGGGATTGATAGGCGTCTCTCTTTCGAGAGTTTGGCCTGACGCGTTGTCTTCCGCTTGACGTGGGTTAGTCACCACGCTAAGCTACGTACGTACCGGCCGGTTGCCGGCCCTGCTGTTGGATGTGCGAGCGCAGCGGTCGGGTTCTCTTCTGTTGCAGCGAGTCAATGCGGATTGGGAATGTGTGGCGGATTGTTTTCGTTCTGCTGTCAGGTGAAATAGAAGGAGATTAATTAAGTTACTCCGTACTAAGTACAGTACTAACTATGAATTGTTAACTGGGCAGGCCGGCCGAGAGAAGGTTAGGTTTGCATGTCGCAAACGAGGAAAAAGTGGCTCCTGTTTCGCTGCTGCATAGAAAACTCTGGCCACGCGGTCGCGGTCTGTGCCAAGAGGCAGCGCGAGGCAACATAACTTTCGCAGCCGTGGTAGGCATGGTGCTGCCGCGCTTTTCCCAGTTTTGGGTCTGCGCCCCGGTGGTATGTCACGGGGTCCAGTCCTTTCTTGGAGATCAGATTAAGGATCCATGGTAGTGCATCGATAAGATTTGCCGGGAGGAAAGGCACGAAATGCTCCTCCTCTGGTTTCGAAAAAGAAAAAAAAACTCCTCTGCGATAGTTTTTTCTAGAATACACCCCGAAAGGCATATCTTATTTCATAGAAGAAATGCCAAAATGTCCGTACAACGCCACAATACAAACACGATACCCCCGGACCTGAGGAAAGTGTCACTTAGGAAGCACCGACGACGAAGTACATTGCGCCCCGAAGACCCAAGCTCCGAACGGCTATCAACATCGACTTCATCCGCCATTCCCGAGACTCCTCAAACAATCAAGACAACGCCTCCAAGGAGGAGACAACACCAGGGCGTCACCGTTGTTTGATCCGGCTAGCCGAATCTGCGATTTCCCGTGGCACTCGAGGCGGGGATCGCTGACAGGGCCATGACGACGCCCCAAAGATGTGACGGTGCTCACAAGCGTCAGCTTCAAACAGAGCTTTCACCCCCGGCCCAGCTGCCAGATCCAAACCCACCGAGAGGGAGTAGCCTTGAGTCATCCGTTGGACGCAACACCGTGGAGAGTTGAGCCAAAACCTTGGTGTTGGTAAGGAGAGGCGTTGATTATCGTTCCACCGCCACCTGTACTAGATGAACTAGAGGGTGGAGGTCGGCCGCTGACAACACCGCGGTGCCCAATGAGTAGTGACCGCTACGCTATGTGCCGTCGCAAAATCAGGCCCACCCCGGCCCGAAAATGTGTGGGGAACCTAGAGGTTGACTCCATAGCAGCATGGGTACCACCACCGGGAAGACAAACCGTTGTATCCTATGTCCTCGGCACACCGCCCTCGTCGCAAAGCCACGTGGCACCGTGGCACCGGATCCTGCAAAGCACTATGTTGCCACTAAACGAGGAGAGGTCGCCGCCCGAGGGGAGAGACCCCGTTGTCGCCGTCATGGCCCAGGCTCGTGATCTCTGGCAGCGGTGGGGAGCGGGAGGGGGTGACGGATGCCGCCATAGTCGCCTCCCGAACGTGCATAAGGTTCAATGCATAGAAATGATTACAATGTGGTCTATGCACCGATTAATATTATCGTTTTGTAGCAAAATTTCACCCATATCTTATTGGCATTCTAATACCGTCCATGAAATCGAGTGAGAAAACACACCTCAGGAAGTAAAACACACTGTTACTAGTTTGAGAGCACGGGTCATGCCTTTTTTTTTCAGCAAATAAGCATTTGGTCATGTTTTTTTTTACTATAGTAGCAAAAGCACTGGTCATGATTAATTGGACGATGGTCCGTTGGATGGTCGCCATCGCCAAACCGTGCTTAATTCGGTGATGGGCTGATGCCGCAACCAAAAACGGATAATCAATCCGCACCCGGAAAAAGAATAGCCCGCACGACAGGGTCCGTACGGGCACGATCTTAACACCCTGCCTAGCTAGCTTCCACACAATCGCAGAAAGTTCCTTAAGACGTCGCAGATGTGAAGCAAAAAAAAAAAAAAGGTTGCTTGATCCACGCACAAAGAGAAGGCGTTACATCGGTTTTTAATTAGCTGCTGTGGCTTCATTTTGGATGTTTCGTTTCTATTGGATTGTCGTTTCTATTGGTTTTTAATTAGCTGCTATGTGGCGTCTCTTTTCTGGACAGCTTGGCGGCCTGACGCGTTGTGTTTCTCTTGGCGTGGGTTAGTCACCACGCTAAGCTACGTACCGGCCGCGGCCGGTCGTTCCAGCCTCCTACTGTTTGGAGGCTTGGGGTGGGGTGATCTCCTCTTATTTGGTGTGCTACACCGTCGTGTTTCGGGCGGGTACCGTGGCGGTGAGTCGACGAGGATTGGAAGATCGGCCGCTCATCTTCCGTTGGAGGAGAGGAGGCTTTCGGCACGCGGTCGCGGTCCACGCCAAGCGGCAACATGCCTATGGAACTTTTGTTGCACACCCACGTCTGCTGCCGCCGCGCGCGAATGTTTTCGCCCACTTCCGCTGCCGTCACCGCGGGCTGCCGCGCTTTGCCCCGTTCCGCCTACTGACGCCGAAACGCGGAGGCAGCGATTTCCAGTCAGTTCTCGACCGATCTTTGCTTTAGGTTCTGCAGTGCAGGGCACTTGAGCGGGCCCAGGGGAAGTATCGCTAATGAACTGGTCGACATGTGCGTCGGGTAGGTACCAGTACCAGTACCACCAGAGCTTGGATCGCGAACGACGGCACCAACTGGGGTTTGTTTAACTTACTATTAAGCAGGCCGGACTGAAGTGTCTTTTCCGGAGGTCCGGCCAATTAAGACATGCATCTACAACTAGTAAGCCACGACACTGCTGCTCCCGCGACGCACCTTGCTCGTGTTATTTTCTTGCAAGTTGCATTACACACAATTATTCCCCTTTGTCCTGTCAGGCAGTATAGAAGGATAGTACTACGTGGGGCAGGACCACGGTTTAGTACATGGAAATGACCACTGACATACAGTCTACATCGAACCTAAAATCTACGCGTTCCAACCGTATGTTATTGGCGCAGCAAGTGCCGTACTACTGCTGACGATCGTGTGGCCGGCAGAGCGTTGGACGGTCACCGTCACCAAGTCGTGTGCCTCGATTCGCTAAACGACAATCGGTTTCACGCCGACGAAGAAGAAGAAGAATAGCTCAGCCCGCGGGACAGGACCGTGCTAACTCGATCTGAATCCCTAGCTAGCTTTATACACAATCGCAACAAGCTCCTAAATGCGTCGCAAGTGTGAAGCAAAATCATTGCTTGATTAGTCCGATAAGAAGAAAACATGAAGATGTCCTAAATTTACAAAAATGAAAACATAAAAGATAGATACTCCCTTCGATTCAAATTAATGTTTTCAGATTTGTCTAGATTCGGATGTATCTAGTCATGTTTTCGTGCTAGATACATTCAAATCTAGAAAAATTTGAGAATAATAATTTGGATCGGAGGGAGTAGGATTGTTCCATACCCTTCGGTTCAGAAAGCAGGAGGAGGGTATAGATCAATCCCGAGTATCCTTATGTTTCCAGTTTGAGAGAGGGGGCACCGAATCAGAAGTCCAAAGTGATATCAACACATATACTGATATCCACCAATGTGTAAACTGACAAACGAACAAAACAATAGGTAAATTACCATTCCTGGATGCTCCCTTCTCAGTGTTGCCGATAGTCACGTTGACAGACTTAGAGTCCTGTCCATTGTTATTCTTCCTTCTTTTGCGCTGCTTGCAGTTTGGAGGCCAATGTTTAATTTCACAACACATAAAACAAGGATCAGGCGATTTGTTCTTGTTATTCTTCCTAAAGTTAGTAGTCTGAACGACCTTGTTCTTTCCCTTGAACTTCTTGTACAAGTTCTTCCGCACCACATTGGCTCTAGACTAAGTTGCCTCAGCTCCCTTAGGGCATGTACCTTTTCCTTTTTTCCTTAAGGTCTAGAAACCCAATGAGACTCTCAACACAAATCCCTTGCCTCTAGTGTTTGAGGTTAGTGGCAACACTCCCTCAGATTGAGAAAGCTTTGCTATAATGCATCCTGCAACAATTTATCGCAACACGCACTTCAGGAGCCCAAGTTCTTTTGCAATATCATGAATCTCATGAGCCTGTTTAACAAATGAATGGTTTTTAAGCTTCCTGCAATCATGAGACTGCTCCATGGCATACAGTCTGCTGCCAGCAACAGTAGCAACGAATTTCTCCAAATGCATCTCATAGTTCCTTGTGCATATGTAAATATGCGTCAACTAAATTGTCCCTTGTGATGCTTATGATACAGCCTACAAAGAATATGGTGGTCTCCTTAAACGTTTTCTCTCGTTTAGGAGTAATTGTTCCTTCTAGATTACTAACTGATACCCAGTAGACGTATATAGCCATCAGCCAAAGGATACATTTGGTTTGACAACACTTAAAATGGGCACATGTAAACTGGTTTGGCTTCAGACAAGCGGCAAACCATTGAAGGGAAAGCAACCTAAAATAAGGTTTTGGATTGTTAAAATACTTAGTAGTTTTTGTATTAATTTAATCCAAGTATAAATCATTATAGTACAATTTTTAATATTAACTAGCATACACATACTAGGAATGAAACATACAGACAAGTGAAAACCTAGCACATCTACTCAGACTACATATGTAGCAATCAATAGAGGAAATAGCAGAAGGGTATATAACACGTACGAGTTCATCGATGGTATAACCAACAACGAAACAAGAGTGGCTCCGCCATTGGCGGCAACATCAGTGACGACATGAGCAGCCTTCTCGGCGACGGCGGCCGACATGGCGAAGGAATCAAGGAAGCTGTATGTAGATGACGAAGACGAACTTGATTAGTTGCGTCAAGACACCCCCCTAGAACCTTATTGCCTCTCTCCTGGTATAAGATTAGAGAAATACGGTTTCTTAGGGTTGCTCTCCCGAACAGTCGTGCATGCAGCCGGCAGGATGGAATAATTGAGGACAATATAGGGAGATGGAACGGTAATGCGCTGGTAGACAAATGCAATCTAACCGTGGTTAACCGCTATGGTTCGCGTCTGCCCGTTTATATACTCTAGGTCGGGTAGTCGTCAACACCCACAATCCAAAAAATAGGAAACAACTGATCAATTAACGCCTTTGTTATGATCTCGGCTTGACTCATTCCCACAAACTGCATGGCGTGGTGGCGGAGGAGTACGCGAGAGTTGCTCTTTTTCTCACACCATAGTGAGTAGTAGAACTCCCTCCTATATAAGGTGGTGCAACTTTCATTTAACTAGCAACGTGGAAATAAACTTTAATCCCATCTCTTATCATGTATTCATGAATGAACATGAGAGATTTAGTTAGGCTAAGATGTAAGGCCCACTAGTAAATTCCAACCCAACGACCAAAAAATCTTTGAAAACATCAGAATTGTAAGGAATATTTCTTGATTTCAATTTTGCGACATCAAACATAGAAAAACTAAAAAAGAAATAATGCACATTTAGTTCACATCAAAGGAGTAGCCGCTGATCTACTTTATGGAAGGATCGACAAATATTTAGATTTCTATGATTGTTTTTTCTTCTTAGTTGTTGAATGTCAACAACTTATTATACAGAAGCGCATTCATGGGTTGTTCTTCCACCAATGTCATGTATTTCGGTGAAACATGCTCGAGGTTGTGAAATGATAGGACGGAAAAGCTTTTTCACTCCGCTTAGCTTTGTCAGGTATTTTAGTGCTAGGTTGTATATGAACTTAACGCTATGGACCGGATAGTGTATTTGACCTGAGAGATACTGGTTCCATGTATAGGGCCCGAAGGTAATTTAAGAAACAAGTTTCTAATTGATATCCCTCTTTGCTCATGTGAGTAGCTTTTGTCTTATTTTTTTTAGATCAACAGGGATTTTCTCCCTGATTCCATTTCAAGAAATGAAACCACCACCAAGTCTCAAGTTATGTTACAGAACCAAAAAGCTCCATCTCAAAAGCCACTACCAAGGAGCAAGCAAAAGAAGCTAAGAGTTACAAGAACTCAAGCTAAACTGTTTTTAGAACTAAGACCTTACAACCAGAGCATAAAGCTAAAACGGGGGAGAGGGCACCAGCTAGGGAGAATCATATCACCACATGGACCTCGTCGTCAGTCTCGGGGTGAGCCTTGAGGGACACGAGAGAAGCACGACCTCCATAGCTCGATGACGTCGTGGATTTCCAGGTGGTGATCCACTCGAAGCTTGGACAAATCAATTTGCCTTGAGCTCCAGCGGGTTCTTTAGCCGGTTTGTCATCAGCTCTTTGAAAGGAATCTTCTAGTTTCTTAGATAGGAGAGAACCAGGCGCCAAACCTGCTTCAAATTAATCCAAGACGTATGATTAAACACTAAGTTATTCCTATTGTTCCAGATGCTCCAAAGCACAACAGCAGATACTACATTGAAGTGTAAATGCTTTTTTATTTGCTAGCCATTTTGAAGCCATGGATTCAAAATCGAAAACTAAGATGTCAAAAATATCATGGACATCATCCCATAACACCCTGGACACCACACAGTCAAAGAAAAGGTGATGAACCGTTTCAATTTCCTTACAAAGGTTACATTCAAGGGGTCTAGGAATTTCCCTAGCTCTAAGGTTATCTCTAGCTTTTGTCTTATGTATCTCTTCCACTACTCATTCTAATAATCTTTTCATCGTAAGCTCTTTTAGCAGCAATCTGAACATCCATCCATCTGCATCTCCCTAACAATCTTTGCACGTGGATCTCTTCTACTAGTTCTTCGAACACTTAGTTTACGTAGAAACTGTTAAAACTCCCTAGTCATGATGCACTAAGAAAATCCGTCTTTGGTTCATCTCTCGGGGCCACGTTATGCACTAAGAAAATGGTTAGCTTCCTTCCCACTCATCGCCCTCAGCTTGTCCAGTTATCTAAAATTCGTGATTATTCTATTTTATTCTATTTTTTGATGCTCGCAATGTATAGTAGTCAAATAGTATTATTTTCTTCGCAAGTCCTTTTATTTTTATTATCATGTGGGAGTTTTAATTAATTCATGTTTACTTTTTTTACGATGAAAATCGTACTTGGAGGGAGAGAAAAACCAGTCTATTTATTCTCTTTCAAATGGTTGGATCGTAAGGACGATGATTTATTTCACGGACGAGGGCTAAAAGAAGGCTCGATCTTCTCAATTCTCTCCAATAGAACTTGGAAATCTCTTCTTTTCTTCGCAGTAGTAATCTCAACTCACGGAAGACGGCCGACGCGGGTGGCTCCTAACATGGCAGGCCCACCCTTGCCTCGATGGCTCGATGGTGCATGTGCACATCCTTGCAAAGAAGGCCTGAATCGTCTGATCAACGTGTCATTATCTTTTATCCGCAAAAAGGTGCCATTTATTTATCCGGGCTTACCAACTCTGTATAATACACGTCGTTGCTGACTGACTGACTGACTGACTGACGGGTATAGCACGAGTGGTACATACACGCATTATCCTTTGAAGCCAAGTCGTGTACATACAGCGTAAGACAAAGGAAATACACCGACGAGGCAAGGCGTTTGGTGCTGACCGACGATCATCCGACGCGGGCACGCCACGGCAGGGCGAGGCAAGCGATCGACGGGGAGGTGGGCGCCGGATCGTTCCGTTCGAGCGGATGCGCGGCCGCATTGAGATTTGTTTCTAGAGCAGCCTCGGCCATCTGGTGGGCGGTCGCGCGCGCGGGCGGATGGGGAGGCGCCAGCGTGGGTGTCGGTGGCTTCCGGTCGCACGTCCGCGCCTGCTCGCGTCGCGTCTGTCCAGACGTCCAACACTGGGACGGTCTCTCTCCTGTCCATTCTGATTGTCTAATTTAGTTCTGTGATTGTCTGATTCTGCCGCACGCACGCACGCATGTGTGAGTTTGTTGGGCTCTGTTGGGCAGCGCTGGGCACCACCTGCGCATGCACATGGCAATGGCATGGCTGGCAGCTTCAGCCACACCCCCAAAAAATGGCATGGCTGGGCTGACGGGCCGCGGTCAGAAAGATCTCTCTTCTGCTAGCCTAATGCAGATGTCTATGGTCAGAAAATCAGACGATGTAGTAGTTCTAAAAAAAATACCAACCGGTGTTTGTTTCACGATTGGAAGTGATATCTCTCGTGGTCTCTTTGCAACTTACACATTGTTATAGCCTACCAATTTATACTACGAGTAGATTTTATATTTCACAGAATGTCAGTTTTATGCAAAGGAATAATTTGGCTCGTGCTAGTGTCTGTAGTCATGGCTAGGTTGTCCATGGACATATTTATAATTTTTAGACGACTTTGTGCTGCTGTTGATTATTTCAATAGGTTGTTGGAAAAAAAGAAACCTAGTGTTACGGTAATATAATTAACTCTATATCAAATTTTGAACAACAACGGGTCCATAGCTCAGTGGTAGAGCAATTGACTGCAGATCAATAGGTCACCGGTTCGAACCCGGTTGGGCCCTTAATGAATTATGATTTTTTTTCTGCCTATGATGCCCAGTGATATTTTGATTTTTTTTTCCAAGGTGCCCACTCATCTTAAACACAGCCAAAACTGTTTACCTAAGCAGTTTTGACCTTGGAGTGTGGAATAGTGCCTGCTACCATTTTCTCACATATACATGGATCGAGGACACTTTCGGCTTCAGCAAAAAACGTCAGCATCAGACCGGCAGGGACAGGGACAGGGACAATGGATAGGCGGCGTGGCACCAGACCGAGCGCGAAGGGTTCCCAACTTCCAAAGCTCCGGCGGAGCAATTGACTACAGATCAATATGTCAAAAATGAGATCGTCATCAGGTTTTGTCCCTCCCATTGCTTTTAGTTTATTATTACAGCATCTCCAAGGGTATCCCAAAACCTCCCCAGTTTGTCCATGAATAAGTTTTTCTTTTTGTCCATGAACAACTGAACAAGCTCACTAGATTTGCAATGGAGAAGAGTAAATAGGGTAACTGAAAAAGTACTGAAATTCAAACAAGAAGGATTCGGCACGGCGCAGCACGGGAGCTTCCGCGGCCTCGAGGTTGCTGGACGGCGAGGGGTTCCGCCATGGCCAGTGGGGCAGGAGGAGTGCTTGTATTTTGTTTTTCGGTTGATCTCCAACTCCAAAGCCTCAATTCCACACGCTGAACAGAAAGCAAGACTCCTTCCAGTCTTTTTTTTTGGAGCAACCAGTAGAAGCTCTGCCTTTTCTATTAGAAGAAGAGAATTGACCGGTCTAAAAGGAAAACCGGCCGAAACCCGATACAGACGTATAAACACACGGGTCCGGTTAAAAGGAGAACCAGACCAAAAAAAAGACCCCAAACGGCACAGTTTTAAGAAAAAACCGGCAGAAACCACACGAGACCGCACCCCTTCCAGTCTTCCAGATATGATTTTATTCCGAACATCTTCAGTTTCTAGGAGAAAAAAAATACGACGACATACTGCTACACACTCTGCCCGGCTCAACAATGAGGGAGAGAGAATACATGTTCAGTTCGATTGCTTGTAAGATGTCGGCTAGACAAGTCTTGCTTCAGATTCTGCATTGTTTCGATACGTATCTGGTGCCCCTCCATCTCCACCCTGACCAACTTAACACGCAAACAAGTCAGCAGATTAGCATAACACATTAGTACTATACATGTTTTTCGATCTTACAGATGAAATGAGACCTAAGGATGAATCAAGCTTTGATCAAACACGGTGATCGTACAAGTATACTAATCAAATGCCAAGCCGCTTTGGGAGTCACAAACATCTTATTAGAGAGGGAAACGAAGATGATAAATGATTCTCCTGGGTTGTATAAATCTTTTCCATAGCAAGTGTGCACCACCGTAAGCACGCCAACAAAACCATTTCGAAAAAAAAAAGCACGCCAACAAAAAGGTACTGTACATATTATCGCTTAGCTACAATGCTGACCTCCACAAATAATAACCCCAACAATCACTTCGATTGTATGAAACAAACAGTAGTGTAAGACAGATACATACAATGATCAATGCGCAGAGCACCCAGGGTAAGACTATGGCAATTGTTAAGTTCATGAGATAGCAAGAACTACGCTTACAATAACTTGTCAAGTTGCAAACAAGTTCAGTAAGACTACAGCGAGAAGAAAGGCTATCCATGAAGGTGGGTTTCAGAGTCCTCTCTGCACACATTGTTTTGTTCGTAAATTCCTGGAGGACCTTGCTCTAGTAACAGAGCCTGTTGCCTATACAGCTACCGTCCCAGTTCAGGGTATGCCTGCTCCTAAGTGGATACCAACCTCGGATAATCAAGTTATGGCGAATGTAGATGGTGCCGTGTCCAGGAACTTGAGTACTGGTTCTGCTGCTCGGTGGTCCTTCGGGATAGCAATGGTCACTACATAGGCTCCTCGGCGATTGTTTCTCCAGGGGTTACCGATCCTGCGTTGCTTGAAACTCTTGTGTGCCGAGAAGCACTGTTGTTAGTTGATCTCCACGGTCGTTCCAACGGACGACCGACTCGGTCTCGCGTCCTGATCGGGGGCGCCCAACGTTACCGTCGTTGGTGGGCCTCCGTCGCGCAGCGCATATAAAAGAGGTGGGGGGCGGAGGCACGAACGTCAAGGTTCGTCGTGCCCACTCACCCCACCGAACACCCTAAACCCTAGAGCCTCCGATCGGGCTAGCGCTGTAGCGGCGGGAAGTGCCACCTCGTCGCCGCCACCACTCCGTCGACCCCATGTCGACTTCATCCTCAGCAACGAAGACTAATGGTAAGACACCAAAACCAACCCCTCTCTCTCTCTCTCTATTTCTCTCTCTGTTTTTCCTCTATGAAGCTGTTTTTATTAGAGAGTTAGTCTACAACTCGCTAGATCTAGCACCTAGGAAAACAAAAGAACAAACATTGGTATCAGAGCCACCTAGAGTTGTCGATCTAGTCGAGGTAGTACAAGAAATCGAAAAGAAAAGAAAGGGGCTAGGGTTTACACAAAGCGCCGCCGCAAGGCCGCGCTGTTCCTCTCGATCCCGATGCGCATCGGCAAGTCGAGGCATCAAGAAGAAGAACACAAACCCTAGCCCGCATCCCCTAACCCCAAAGAACAACCGAATCCATTCGGGAAGAACCAAAAGAAAAGGGGAAAGGGAAGAAGAAGACCAAAATCCCACAGAGAAAGCCCCGTTTCCTTTTTTCTCCTCCCCGAATCAGAAAAGAAAGCCTACCGGCCGCGCCGCTGCAGGGCGCCATCCGGATCGGCGCTTGGTGGTGCACCCACCCTCAGGTGGATGCACGCACCGGCAAGGGGGGCCAAGGGGGCGCCGCCATCTGCTGCTCCTCTCGGTGCTCACCTCGACTGGTGGAGCTGGACAAAAAGAGGGAGATGGGGAGGCGGGAGCCCGCGTCAGAGGCGGAGGGGCTCGTCGCCGGCAAATCGCCGGGCGGCGCGGCCGCCTCGCCACCTCGCCACGCTGTGGCACGCCGCCCGCCAGAGCCGGAAGAAACAGAACGGGAGGGAGTGGAGTGAGGGTTAGGGTTTTCAGGTCGGTCGGGGCGGCTGGTTTTATTCGGCCGAAAGCGACGCTCGACCGTCGCATCTGGATGGACGGCAACGATTCAGCCGCGCGCGGGGGAGCGCCCTAGAGTGGGCCGCCGCCAGGCCGCGGGCCGCTTCTCGGGCCGGGCAGAGGGCGTTAAGCGCTGCACAGCGGGCGGTGGGCCTTTATCTACCGCCTAGCGCCCAATTTTTTATTTACAGAAGCTTTTGGGCATTTTATTTGTCTGTTTTTAATGTTTTTTGTATAGTTTTTTTCTATAGCAAAATTGTCCAACGAAATTTTGTGTAGAAAAACAATAAAGTAACGCTAAAGTTTCTGAAAATTAGAAAGTTGATGAATTTTATTCATGTTTTTCCGCTACAAATTGTTAAATGTATTTGCTTAATTGCAATACAGTGAGGATTTTATTTGATGACCAATGTTGTTAGTGAGATTTTCACTATGGATAGTAAGTTTCATCACTATTAGTTCTATTTTTGCCCAACGGTGATGTGGAATTAATACTGAGAAGTTTTATATTTTAATTTGACCAACGTTGAATTAACTCATTTTGGTGATATTTTGTTTTCAGGCAATCCTATGAGTTTCATCTCAGCTATTGAGCCCCTCAATGGAGGGAACTACGGCTCATGGCGAGAGAAGGTTGAGATGGGGCTTGCTTTGCTTGACCTCGACTTGGCACTAATTGAGACATGTCCCAAAGAACCTGAGGACCCCGTGAGGGGCGAAAAAGAAAGTGAAGATGACTTCAACAAAAGGGTCCATGACCATGGACCAATAAGAATGAAGTACGACCTTAATCGTGCAAAGTGAGACTCGTCCAACAGAAAGTGCTTGATGGTCATTAAGAGCTCCATTATGGAAGCAATAAGGGGAGCAATCCCAGAATGTAGCACTGCCAGTGAGTACCTGAAGAAGGTAGAGAGTCGGTTTACTGGGTCTTCAAAGGCCTATGCGAGCTCTCTCATTAAGAAACTTGTTACTACAAGGTACACTGGTGGTGGAGTAAGGGATCACATATTGCGAATGAGCAACATGTCTTCCAAGCTTAAGCCCATGGGCATGGAGCTCCCAGTCGAGTTCATCATTCACCTGATCTTTGCCTCACTACCAAACCAATTTGAGACTTTTGCTGTGAACTACAACGCACAGCCAGAAAAGTGGGGCATTGAGAAGATGATGGCCATGTGCGTACAAGAAGAAGAGAGGCTCAAGGGACAATCTGGTGATTCTGTGAACTACCTGAGCCCAACCAAGAAGAGGAACTTTCAGGGTTCCAGGCCACAAGGGAGGCCACACGGAAAACCTCAGGGGCATCCCCCTCCTTCTAAGCCTCATGGAAAGGATGATGATCACCGACAGCAGGAGGTGGACAAGGACACCTGCAGGTGGTGCAAGGAAAAGGGCCACTACATGAGTGACTGTGTGAGCTTCCTAAAGCATCTGTGCAAGAAAGGTGAGAATTTAATTACTTTTGTTGATGAATCACTATTTTTAAGTTATGCAAAATCTACTTGGTGGATTGACTCATGTGCAACTGTCCACGTTGCAAATTCATTACAGGGATTCCATATGAGAAGGACCCTGCAAAGAGGAGAAAGAAGAATTAAGGTGGCAAATGGCATCCAAGCTAAAGTCGAAGCTATTGGAGATCTCCCATTAGAATTATCAAATGGCTTTGTACTTTTACTAGTAGATGTACTTTATGTACCCTCTTTGCATCGAAACTTAATAAGTGTATCGCGCTTAGATGATGATGGTTTTGCTTGCCATTTTGGTGATGGACAATGTAAAATCAAGCATAATAATGAGATTGTTGGTCTTGCCTTTAGACAAGACAAGCTTTATTTGTTATCACTTTGTGAGAATGTGTATGCATTAAGCGCTGAGAATGAGAATGCCTTCTCATCCCTGAATGGAAAGAATAAAAGGAAAAGAATTGATGATGTCTCTTCGAAATTATGGCACTGTCGTTTAGGCCATATTTCGAGGGGGAGATTAGAACGCTTAGTAAAAGAATCAATTCTACCGCCTTTAGAAATTTCGAATGTAGAGCAATGCATCGATTGCATTAAAGGGAAGTTCGTAAAGAACATTAAAAAGGGCGCCAAAAGAAGCACAGGAGTCTTAGAAATAATTCATACGGATATATGTGGTCCGTTTCCTGTGACATCTGTGGATGGATATGATTCTTTCATAACATTCACGGGTGATTATTCGTGTTATGGTTACATTTATCCAATTAGAGAGCGTTCTGAAGCATTGGATAAATTTAAGATATTTAAGGCTGAAGTTGAAAATCAGCATAGTTTAAAGATTAAAGTAGTAAGGTCCGATCGTGGAGGCGGATACTACGGCCGGCACACCCCATATGGCCAGGTTCCTGGACCTTTTGCAAGGTTTCTACAGGAACCTGGTATAGTTGCCCAGTATTCAACGCCGGACGAGTCTCAGCAGAATGGAGTAGCTGAAAGACGTAACCGTACCTTGATGGATATGGTAAAAAGCATGTTAAGTTACTCCACCTTACCGGTTGTTTTGTGGATGGAGGCATTAAAAACCGCCATTCACATACTTAATCGAGTTCCTAGTAAGTCGGTGTCTAAAACATTATATGAGTTATGGACTAGTCGCGAACCTTTACTCAATTATCTGCGAGTGTGGGGCTGTCCAGCTGAGGCTAAGCTCTTCAACCCAAACCTTGGGAAGTTAGATCCTAAAACAGTAAGTTGCCATTTCGTTGGCTATCCAGACAAGTCAAAAGGTTATCGTTTCTATTGTCCAGACAGATTTACTAAATTTGTGGAAACGAGACACGCTGTGTTTCTGGTGGATCAGATGATCAGGGGGAGCACGGTATCGCGAGAAATCAACCTTGAGAAGAAGCGGGTGCATGCACCCACTCCGATGATTCAGGAACCGTTTTTCTCGATACCTGCTGCTGCACCGACACAGGAAAATGTCGATGTGACACCTGTTGTTAGTTCTCCTGTGGCAACAATGAATGAAAATGAAGACCCTGTTGTCACACAAGAGAGAGAGAGCTGCAACAGCCCCATACAGAGAATGTGTCAGAAGGCGAGACCCTTAGAAGGTCTCAAAGAACTAGAAAGCCAGCTATTCCCAACGATTTTGAAGTATATGTTAGTGAAGAAGTTCAAATGGAGGGTGATCCCACCACATTTGAAGAAGCCATCAAAGGTGCTCACTCATCAAAGTGGCTTGAAGCCATGGAAGATGAAATGAGATCCATGAGTAGTAACAAAGTCTGGGATTTAGAAGAAATTCCTAAAGGATCCAAAACAGTAGGCTGTAAATGGGTCTACAAAACAAAATGTGACTCTAGAGGGAATATTGAAAGATATAAAGCACGACTTGTTGCTAAAGGCTTCACCCAAAGAGAGGGAATAGATTACAATGAGACATTCTCTCCAGTCTCAAGTAAAGATTCTTTTAGAATAGTAATGGCTTTAGTGGCACACTATGATTTAGAATTGCATCAGATGGATGTAAAGACGGCTTTCCTAAATGGAGACCTAGAAGAAAAAGTTTACATGGCACAACCCAAGGGTTTTGTTGTGGAAGGAAAATAACGTATGGGATGTCGTCTGAAGAAATCCATTTATGGATTAAAACAGGCCTCCAGGCAATGATACTTAAAGTTCCATGAAACAATAAGAAAGTTTGGTTTCGATGAGAATGAAGAGGACAATTGCGTATATGCAAAGTTCAAGAATGGGAAATTCATTTTCCTTATCATGTATGTGGATGACATTCTACTTGCCAGTAGTGATGTTAGTCTACTATTGGAAACAAAGAAATTGTTGTCCTTGAATTTTGATATGAAAGATCTCGGTGAAGCTTCATTCGTTCTAGGAATTGAGATTCTCCGAGATAGAGAAAAAGGGGTCTTAGGGCTATCGCAGAAGGCATACTTAGAGAAGATCTTGAACAAGTATAGTATGCATGCGAGTAATCCTACGCCTGCTCCTATAGTCAAGGGCGATAGATTTGGGAATTTTCAATGTCCTAGGAACCAATATGAGATCGATCAAATGAAAGCGGTTCCATATGCTTCTGCTATCGGAAGCTTGATGTATGCTCAAGTATGTACACGTCCTGACTTAGCCTTTGTTACTGGGGTACTTGGCAGATTTCAAAGTAATCCAGGAATAGATCATTGGAAAATGGTAAAGAAGGCTTTGCGTTATGCAAAAGGCACAAAAGGCCTCACGTTAACATACAGAAGATCTGATTCCCTTGAGATAGAAGGGTATTCAGATGCAGATTATGCGGGAGATATAGATGAAAGAAAATCCACGCCAGGATACATATTTACTCTCGCAGGTGGAGCTATATCGTGGAAAAGCTCCAAGCAAACCATCACGGCATCGTCCACGATGGTAGCTGACTATGTAGCATGTTATGAGGCCACGGGGCAGGCAAACTGGTTAAAGAAGTTTGTACCCGGGTTAAGAATGGTGGACAGCATTTAAAGGCCACTCAGAATGTACTGCGACAATGAGCCAGCAGTATTCTATGCTCACAACAATAAGTCAAGTGTTGCTGCCAAACACATTAACATTAAGTTTTATATTGTGAAAGAAAGAAACCAGGATCATACCATAAGTTTGGAGCATATAAGTACAAAAGAAATGCTCGTGGATCCACTCACAAAAGGCTTACCACCCAGTGTGTTCAGAGAACACTTAGCCGGCATGGGTTTAAGGGAAAGCCTATGATACCTGGATATTAAGGGCCTAAGAACAAGAGTCTGTTTCAAAATAGAGAGGTGTATAGTGGCTGTTGAATCTATGGTGCGTAACTGACCATTATGATAAGACATGCTCTATATGCTGATCTGTGATGAAATGGGTGCAAAAGTATAAGTTGAATGGAAGATGAGATCAAGGGGGAGAATGTTAGTTTGATCTCCACGGTCGTCCCAAGGACGACCGACTCGGTCTCGCGCCCTGATCGGGGGCGCCCAACGTTACCGTCGTTGGTGGGCCCCCATCGCGCAGCGCATATAAAAGAGGTGGGGGCCGGGGGCACGAACGCCAAGGTTCGCCGTGCCCACTCACCCCACCGAACACCCTAAACTCTAGAGCCTCCGATCGGGCTAGCGCTGTAGCGGCGGGAAGTGCCACCTCGTCGCCGCCACCACTCCGTCGACCCCATGTCGACTTCATCCTCGGCAACGAAGACCGATGGTAAGACACCAAAACCAACCCCTCTCTCTCTCTGTTTTTCCTCTATGAAGCTGTTTTTATTAGAGAGTTAGTCTACAACTCGCTAGATCTAGCACCTAGGAAAACAAAAGAACAAACAACTGTCTCTCGCAGCTGATCTCTCCATTCAAAGAATTGCTGTGGCTAGTGACTGCAAGCAAATTATTACGAACATCCGCACAGGAGGTCATTATGCATCTATCATCAGAAAAATTTCTATGTACAGTTCAGATTTTGAGGAGGTGGTGTTTAAATTTGAAGGGAGGAATTCAAATGCTGATGCTCATAATTTAGCTAGATTAGATTTATCTTTAGAGCAGGGGCGCCACATGTGGCTCACTGAATCCCATGATGTTGTGTCAATTTCTGTAACTCTGAACGTTGATCAATAAAGTGTGCAAGTTACTCTTAAAAAAAAAACCCTGCACGGCTGCACCCTGACTTACCTCATTCTGTTTGCAGCACAATGTGTTCTTCTAATGGTAGCTTTACATTTGTGGAGTACGCGGAGATTATATGAGACTTGTGTGCTTAACAGCCACGGTATACGTCTAGCTGAATATGAGCATTGTTGAGCAGTACATCTACAAGCAAGCAGAATATGGATGGCGCGCTTACTAGTCGCTGAATATTTGACTTCCGAGTTCTGACTGCTATGACCTCTGAAATTTAACGACACCGTACCCAACTGATAAGCTTCTGTCACCAAAATATACAGAATAAAGAAATTGTCTATTGCTTGACTAGTACAGTATATGTATGTCATCTAGCACTTTCTTTTAACAGATGTAACTTCGTCAGTTTGCACTGTAAGCCCTTTCCAACTTGGTACTAATCGTCTGTACATATGCATCCGATCCCATTGAGTATTACCAGAGTAAATTTCTTCTACGGATTAGTATAACTGTTTGTGCGTGGCCAGATGTATGCTGATATTTTGATAAACTGATTTGCAATCGGGAAAAGTAGCCAAGTAGGCTGATGTCGTTAGAGCGCAATGTCATCTCCAGTACAAAGATCGATACCCTTTAAAAAAAAATATACTAGTGCCTTGCACGTTATTCTGTTCAAGTAGAACAAAACCACGAACTCCGTTGCCGTTAATTCGAGGCTGCAGCAGAACACATTCACATCTGCCCAACAAGCCACGCAGGAGCATAAACAATATTATTGCTGAAACTTTCACACTCAGAGTCCCCTTTGTATATAAACCAATCCCGCAAGCCAGAACTGATCACACACAGCAACCTCAAACAACATAGTACCATTTGAGAACACCAACACAGGAGATGGCTAACAGATCATCTCTGGTGCAACTGCTGGCTGTGGCATTAGCGGCAGCCCAGTTTCTCGGGTCGGAAGCCGGCGGCATTTCCATCTACTGGGGCC
The DNA here is from genome assembly GCA_023614405.1 of Avena insularis. Taxonomy (NCBI): domain Eukaryota; kingdom Viridiplantae; phylum Streptophyta; class Magnoliopsida; order Poales; family Poaceae; genus Avena; species Avena insularis. The sequence continues at coordinate 32,906,131 of CM042696.1, read as the reverse complement.
AAAATGGCGGTGAGGGCACGCTAGCGGAGACCTGCGCCACCGGCAACTACAAGTTCGTTAACATCGCCTTCCTCTCTGCCTTTGGCAATGGGCAGCCGCCGGTCCTCAACCTAGCAGGCCACTGCGATCCGACCAACAACAACGGATGTGCCAACCTCAGCTCCGACATCAAGTCGTGCCAGAGCCGTGGCGTCAAAGTCATGCTATCTATCGGCGGTGGAGCGGGCGGCTACTACCTTTCCTCATCCGAAGATGCCAAGAACGTCGCGACGTACCTGTGGAACAACTTCCTGGGAGGCAAGTCGTCTTCGCGGCCTCTCGGCGATGCGGTCCTCGACGGCATCGACTTCGACATCGAGGGCGGCACACCGCTGCACTGGGATGATCTCGCAAGGTACCTGAAAGGGTATAGCAACTCCGGCAGGAGGGTGTACCTGACTGCCGCGCCACAGTGCCCTTTCCCTGATGCCTGGGTAGGCGGCGCCCTTAACACGGGCCTCTTCGACTATGTGTGGGTGCAGTTCTACAACAACGCTCCCTGCCAGTATGCTTCGGGTAGTACTTCCAACCTCGCGGATTCATGGAAGCAGTGGTTGACGGTTCCAGCAAAAAAAATCTTCCTCGGCCTCCCGGCCTCTCCTCAGGCGGCGGGTAGTGGGTTCATCCCAGCCGATGATCTCAAGTCGGATGTTCTCCCACTGATCAAGAGCGCGGGGAAGTACGGAGGGATCATGTTGTGGTCCAAGTACTACGATGACCAGGACGGCTACAGCTCTTCGGTGAAGAGCGATGTTTGAGAGGGTAGCTTTACATCTAAGCTGCTTCCTGTGTGCTGTGAGGACTTTTCCATTTCCTTTGTGGCTTGTTAGTGATTTTGTGTTACTGGTTTGTTGTATATAATCTGAATAAGAATACATTGCACGACCTATTACAATACCTTTTAACTTTTGACCAGTATAATGCATTTGTGCCACTTCACTTGTGCTATGCGAGACGGTGCAATAGGGATTTCCCACATGTAAGAGGGTCCCCCGGCACCATCATAGCCATCAGATTATTTGAGATTCGTGCAAAGGTTCACTGGTCAAACCTTCACGCAATTTTGCATTTTAGCCCTTGCAGAAGTGTAAAATATCTATACACTACACTTGGATAAAATAAAAAACCTAGCCTCACACCTAACCTCCCAGCGCCCCTGCCCATCTCCCACCTCCCAGCGCCGCCACACCCTCTCTCCTCCCACCGCCACCACGCCTCTCTCCCCTCCCACTGCCGCCACGCCCTCTCGGGCCGCGACACCCCGGCGGGGAACTTGGGCAGCCGGCCAGAGAACCGGTTGTTCTCGGCGCGAATCACCTGCAGATCCAGCAGCGACCACAGGACGGCGGGAAGATCCCCGGTGAAGGCGTTTCCCTGGACCTCGAACCTCTGAAGCATCAGGCACCTCTCGACACCGTCCAGGAACGGCCCGGAGAAGCCGTTCCGAGACAAATCCGGGGACATCAGCTTCTAAAACTTGAGGACGAACCCCGGAGGCACGGATCCGGTCAGGCTGTTCATGGAGAGATCGAGCGTCTGCAGCTGCTCCAGCGCGAGGAAGGTGTTGGGTATCGCGCTGCTGAACCCTGAGGCTCGGCATCCCGCCGAGCTCTAGCGTCAGCGAGGACTCCAAGAAGTGGATCTCGATCTTGATTTTTTCTTTTGCAATATCAGATTCCGATCTCGATATTTTGTTCTCCATTTTATTTTGTTCTGTTCATATTCCTTGAGTTTGATCCTGATCTGCATCTGATTCATGGACTTCTCTATGAAACTGATGTTGAATCATGAGACTGCTCTATGAAACCGAAACAATATTGATGCTTCATAGACTTGTGTTCTTGAATCTTGTGTGGAGTGCTTGAATCTCATATGGGTCTGTATTAAATTAGTATGTATTTTGTATGGATCTCGTGAATTTGCAAGAATCTCAGCATGAATCATAGTATGAATCTTCTATGCATCTATGTATGAAACATCAAAAAAAGTTTATTTACAATGGATCATGGTATGAATCTTCTATGCATCTATGTATGAACATATAAAACATAACTTGTATGAATCATTTGTTTCAAATTTCCTATGATTCAAGTTTGCAGTGAAGTTTCTTACATATTTTTGTGAATCTGAGATGAATTTGCGGTTAATCTGAGATGAATTTGCGGTTAATCTGAGGCATTGTTGTCCGAAGACCACCGACACAAGTTCCACTTCACAGAACACCAAGTCCTCCAGCACGGATTCAAGACCGAACCCCCAAGGCCCCGACCCCCTCCCGATGCGCCGCTCGCCTCTCCTCTGCGCGCAGGGACGCCGCCTACCTCGAACCCCTCTCCGCCACCGTCTCCTCGTCGCCGTCCTCGGAGCCCGCCGCTGCCAGATCTGATCACAGGCGCGCCACACCCGCCGCGCCTGCGTCTGCCCCTCGCGCCAGATGAGCGCCGCCGAGCTCGCACGTGTTCTCCTCCGGCTGCGGCCCTCTGTCGTCCCTCGACGCCCTCGTCCGTCCTGGCCGCCATCGAGGCCGGCCCAAGCTTCCTGCACCGCCCCGCGAGCGCCGCCTCTGTCTCGTGCAGTGTCGGCCACCGGCTCTTCCTCGTGAAGCTCCAGGTCGCCTCAGCATGCCTCGCCGCATGTCTGGCCCGCCGCCTGCGTGACTCGCTGCCGCCAGGTTCGTGATCTCGCTTCGACCTTCCTCGATGCCCGCTGTTGGTCGTCGCCCTCCCCGGCCGGCGCCTCACGGCCAGCTCTGATCACCGCCCCGCCTCCCCAAGCTCCTCGCGCCGACCGTCGCCGTTCTCCATCGTCTCTGCGAGCTCTACGCTGCTCCTCCGTGACCTCAAGCTCTCTTCCGCCCGCGTCCGTTGGCCTCGCCCGCGTCCTCACCATCTTCCTATAGCCATCGTGTCCATCACGTGTTTGTGCTTTGGTCTGAAGGGGTCACACCTCCTGGGAGTGTGCTTGTTTTATTTGCGGCCCTGGTCTTTCGTTCTTGTGGTAGCACGTCCTGCGTCGTACGCGAGATGCTTCTAGCGCTTGAACTGCTTGTGTTGCTGCACTCCGCATCAGGCAGCTGCCTCTGTGCTATGTTTGTTTTGTTTCGTGGTTGGCCCGTATCAATCTTCACCATGCTCGGGTACCATGCTGTCATCAAGATCGACTGACGCAAGTGCTGCAACGGCATGAACATCCTCGAACAACCCCACAAGCCAAGATAGACCACCGATGTTAATTCATGATCGTCACCGACCAATAAAACCAGAACCCCAAGTTCTTCGCAGATCCGATGGCACCGGATCGACAAGATCTCCTTCCCGGACCCGATGACCTAAACACCGCAACCCAAGTCCGGCACCGACAAATGAAGTCGGAACCGCCAAGACCTTCGTCACGGGACGCCAAGTTCTCCATCCCGGATGCCAAGGCCTGTTCCTGGATGTGAAGACCGATCCCGAAGCCGAGACCGAACCCGAACACTCGTCGAACCCCGATGTGTGATCCCCTTTTCCGATACCCCTATTTTTATAATATACGATATCAACTTGTTGCATTTAATTTGTTCATGTTGCATACATGCTTGGTGGTTTGGGGGCATTATGCCGAGTCATCTAATAATTAAATATGGAGTGTTTATGCGGGATACCTTTGTCTTATTCCGGACTTCATTTAAATTTGTGTAGCGAACCGATGCCATGTTTTGCTTATTAAGTTAACATTTAAATTGCGGGGTACCTAAACGACTTGAACCATTAATTAATCATCGGGACCCCGGTTCCGCTTAATATTGCTTAATTGCATCGCACCTTTACCATGTCATGCATCATATCATGAACATGTCGAATCTTCTTCCGTAGTATTAAATAGTGCCTCTGGTGTGTATTTTAATGATTTGCTTCTTCGCGGATTAGGCCGTTGAGTGGAGGTGAGTATCAACAAGTTCTTCGGATAATGAACCTTCGGCTATGTTTCCCAGGCGAGCAATCTCCCCCTTTCTACCTATTTTGCATTTATAGTCTTTACTTCCTCCTGTTGATCTATTGCTATCCATATTGCGATGCTTCAGTTTCCGTGCACCATTTATATTCCTTTCCGCCTCTATATTGCCTTGGACACATCCTATTGCCCGTTGTTTGATAGATAGTCGACCTTGCGAGTCGTAGTTGCTTGCCGAGGTGCTGCTTCGCGTCATTGTTGTTCCACCGTATTTGGAAGGTTGACACATGCTCAATGATGGAGATGATCATGGCTTTAATTACAACTTGATATTAAATTGCTGGGATAACTAATGAAAGAGGCACCGGTGGGCAATATATGCTATTTGGTTTTTCATGTCCACTTATGTCCCGTAGGCCCCGAGTACTTGATACCTGTTCCTTGACTATTCGCACTATCCACATACAGGAGACTCTATGAATCCCCCTTAGCTAGAGCTTGATTCATTTCTTATTTCTTGGGGCCACAAACTAGTTTGGGGCTTTATTACTATCATGTACTTATGCCATGTTTTACTGCTTTATTTAAGATTGTGCATGGAGCACCTGTACTGTTTTGGATCGTGCCACGTTTTCGCGGTATCGACAAGCCCAGTCACACTTTCGGGTTCCCAGTCGTTTATAGCCGTCGTCACAAACCCTGGGTCCGTTCTGAAGCCGGCCAACTTCGTTGCGGGTAGCTTAGTGGGGTGGCCCCTGAAATCTTTTATGAATCATGTGATTGCTTTGTCGTGAAAGCCTCGTTGGGTTTTGATTTGGTTTTTCCGAGGTTGATCGTGTGTGTGTTGCTATTTGTGCACCCCTGCAGGGTAAATCTTTCTGAAAGCCGTGTCCGCGGTTATGGACGACTTGGAGCACATTATCTCGATCATAGACAAACATAACTAAAATAGTGCTATAAATTTGACTTAAATTGTGACTAGTAATCATCTTCACTATAATGGAATGGATAATAAAAGTGCCAACAACTGGTGGAACTGGTGTGTATCGTGTCATGTTATACCTGCCTAGTAAGTATCGCAACTCCAATGGAATGGATAATAAAAGTGCCAACAACTGCTGGGTTTGGGATGTCACGTGCTAATTGTATCTGACTAGTAAGTACTGCAACTACAACTGAATGGTTAACTAAAATTGCCCACTACTTATGCTATCGGGATGACTCATGCTATCTATATCTGACTAGTAAATGCTATAACTATAATGGAATGAATAAAATTGCCAACTGTGTGAGTTCCTCGGTTGGACTCTCTCGTTTGGTATCGAGGGGAAATACCAGGATGGGTATGATTGGTGTTAGTATCAGGTTGGTCTCGAATAGGTCTCATCCCGCTCTAATAGCCGACAGTTGCATCGAGTCTCTATAGGTTGTTTAGTGCATGTTGCGCTGCCGCTTCAGTCCACCATACCTATGTAGGCGAGAGCCGCCGAATTCTAGCCTCGCCGTGTACTGGCCTCAGTACTGACGCTCCTCTTTTTCCTTTGCCCTTTGTCGACACCCCTTTTTGTTTTAGCAGGTTTGAGATCGACGTCGTTAGCAGGGTTACCCTTCCGGCTTGGCCTGGGCAGGGTTATGGACGCCATTGGTTATTCTTCAGGGCTCTTAGCCCCATTTGCATCTTGTCTGTACTCGGATGTTCTATTGTTTTCAAGGTGATTTGGATGTTGGTATTGTATATCTGTATTCTTGACTCATGGAGTCGTTGTTATATATATATATATATTCTATGGGTTCTATCGTGGACTAATGTGTAATGGTATTACTTTGTTTTCCACCCGCACGAAAGTGCCTGGTGGGCGTCCTTGAATCATTTCTATGCGGGTTTCACGGAAAGCGCTAAAATCTGCATAGGGCTGATTCGAGGGTGTTACTGAGTGGTATCAGAGCTCAGCAGTTGCGATACCCCACTGGTCCAGCCTGTAGGATAACCTAGCTAACGGCGGATGTAGAGTGTCAAAACTATTTTGCAAAAATCGGTTGGATAGATCTGATTAGGTCTGATTTTTACTCCTTACCGTTATGCTATTCTCCTCTTACCTCTGCGTGTTTTAAATCTGCTCTCTTATCTTTTCTTCAAGTCCAGGAATTCTCGTGGTTGGGTTTCCGTCGTTCCTTCAGGGTTTCGCTTCCTCCTTTGGTAATGGTGCTTATACATCCGGTCTTTGTGCTATCTGAGTACCCTTCATCTGTTGTATTCGGTGGATCAAAATTCACTGAAATCTTTCTTTATATCTTCCGGTGGTTTTCAAAGTGACGACATCATCTACGTCAGAAGAGCCTGCATCACTCCTTTGTTTCTGAATCTCGCTTGCCGAGATCTTTAGTCTAAATTCCGAGAATGGGTTGCAAGCTTTCTACTACATGTGCGGGGTAATAGTTTGGGTGCGTGATGGATTGGCCCCCATGGCGACTACTTATTCTATTTGCTCCTGTACATTGAAGTGGATTACGTTGCATCTTTTCTCTCCTTCATCGCAGTTAAAGGTGGCCTTATCTTTTGAGACCTTTACATGCGTCTTTGTTTCTCCAGAGTGTTCTCTCAACGAACATGAGCAGCGACCATTGTTGGTGGTGTCATCGATCTCAAGATGGAGCAAGGATTTTTGTTAGTGGTGTCACGAGGATTTACACGAAGCAAAAAGCATCTGATCATCGGCCTTCTTCCTCGTACCATGAGGCGGATCTCGAGGGCGAGATCCATTGTTAGTGGTGTCGAATTGTAGCACCCCGAAAAACCACTACTAGAAAATCGTTGTGTTTTTGTTTTGTGCATCATCATGATCGCATGCTCATGTCATCATGCCACATTGTATTTGAGCATCGTCATCATCATGCATGGTTTGCCAAAAACTATTTCCTAAAAGCCTATATTTGTTTTCTAGATATCCCCATCTTTTATTTCAAATCAAAACCCCGGACTTGTCCGAAATATTTTTTTTGTCTAAAAACCTATTTGAAACTGTCTATATTTTAAAAGAAAATAAATCATAAAAAAAACTATTTTTAAACCCCGGGAGGCAGCCGCCGGCCAGGCCCGAAAGGCCCAGCCAGCAGCCGGCCTACTACCGAGGAAAAACCTAACCCTAATCCCTGGAAAACCCTAACCAGTCCCACCTAATCCCACCAACCACCGCCGCCCACTCCCCTGTTTGATCCCTGGCGGTCGGATGCCTCCATCCCCTGTAGACGCCTCCGCCTCAAGATCGACCTCACCTCCTCTCTGTAGAGCCGTCGTCGACGCCCCTGCAGCGCCGCCGCAGGGCCTATGCTCCGTCGGCACCTCCCGAGCTCGTCCTCGGCGCCACCGCTTCCTCGCCTCCCTCTTCCGTGGTGCGTCGCCCGAGCCCTCCCCATCGAGCTATCCCAGTCGCTCCGGCCTCGTCCGTCTGCCGCCGCCGCGACACTCCTCTGCATCGTCCTTCCCTCTCCAACTCGCCTCCTCTCGCTGAGATCCACCTCGCCCCTCCCCACCGGGCGCGCTGCCACTCAAGCTTCTGCCGCCGGCCGTGTGTTCTCCGCAGGTCGTTGACGTCGGTCACACCTCCTCGCCTCCTCCACATCTCGCGCTACTCTAGGATGTTGCCATCCACCGTGCTCCTCTTCAAGGACGGTCGTCCTCTGCTTTTTCGCCCATCTCCAGGCTGTGTACCGCTCTGGCCGGCGAGCCCCCATGCACGCCTCCATGGCCCCTTTCGCGAGAGCGCTGCCCCCTCTGCCGTCCTGCTAGCCAAGTTGCATCTCGTGCACCTTCTGCCGCACTGGACTGTCTCGCTCGAGCCCCACTCCTGCGTGTGTTCCCTGGCTGATGTCTCGGGCCTATCTAGGCCGCTCTTGCCGCATGTGTTCTTCCACCAAGTTTGTGTGGTGCCTCTGCCGCTTGTATCCTTGGGTGGAAATCGTTCCGGATGCAATCCGATGTGTAGCCGTCCAACAACCTCTCGCACCTCCATTGTTGCGTGCCCATGCAAGTAGCGGAGTATCCGACCCTCTCTACAAAAAGTGTTTGTGTTTCTGCAATGATCCCGTGGTCAACTCCGTCAAGTACCCGCTACCGCAAGATCTTCCAGAGGCATTGTTGTCCGAAGACCACCGACACAAGTTCCACTTCACAGAACACCAAGTCCTCTAGCACGGATTCAAGACCGATCCCGCCAAGGCCCCGACCCCCTCCCGATGTGCCGCTCGCCTCTCCTCTGCGCGTAGGGATGCCGCCTACCTCGAACCCCTCTCCGCCACTCTCGCCGTCTCGGCCCGCACGCCAGATCCGCGACCACGCGGGCCAAGGCCACACCGGCGCTGCCTGCGTCCCCGCCGCCAGGATGAGCGTCGCCTCGAGCTCGCCCGTGTTCTCCTCCGGCTGTGGCCCTCTGTCGTCCCTCGACACCCTCGTCCGCCCTGGCTGCCATCCAGACCGGCCCAAGCTTCCTGCACCGTCCCGCGAGCGCAGCCTCTGTCTCGTGCCACGTCGGCCGCCGGCTCTTCCTCGTGAAGCTCCAGGTCGCCTCAGCGTGCCTCGCCACGTGTCTGGCCCGCCCTGCAGCGCGACCTCGCCGCTGCCATGATCCGCATCTCCGCCTCTTCGACCTTCCCCGACGCCCACCGTTGGCCGCCTCGCCGGGCTACCACGGCCAGCTCCGACATCGCCGCTTCCCCAAGCTCGGCCGACTGCCGTCATTCTTCGCTGCCTCGCGAGCTCTACGCTGCTCCTCCGTGACCTCAAGATCGCCTCCGCCCGCGTCCGTTGGCCTCGGCCGCGTCCTCACCATCTCCCTATAGCCGCCGTGTCCATCACGTGTTTGTGCTTTGGTCTGAAGGGGTCACACCTCCTGGGAGTGTGCTTGTTTTATTTCCGGCCCTGGTCTTTCGTTCTTGTGCTAGCACATCCTACGTCGCACGCCGGATGCTTCTGGCGCTTGAACTGCTTGTGCTGCTACACTCCGCATCAGGCAGCTGCCTCTATGCTATGTTTGTTTTGTTTCGTGGTTGGCCCCTATCAATCTTCACCATGCTCGGGTACCGTGCTGTCATCAAGATCGACTGACGCAAGTGCTGCAATGACATGAACATCCTCGAACAACCCCACAACCCAAGATAGACCACCGACGTTAATTCAAGATCGTCACCGACCAATAAAACCGGAACCCCAAGTTCTTCGTAGATCTGATGGCACCGGATCGACAAGATCTCCTTCCCGGACCCGATGACCCAAACACCGCAACCCAAGTCCGGCACCGACAAATGAAGTCGGAACCACCAAGACCTTCATCACGGGACGCCAAGTTCTCCATCCCAGATGCCAAGGCCCGTTCTTGGATGTGAAGACCGATCCCGGAGCTGAGACCGAACCCGGACACTCGTCGAACCCCGATGTGTGATCCCCTTTTCCGATACCCCTATTTTTATAATATATGATATCAACTTGTTGCATTTAATTTGTTCATGTTGCATACATGCTTGATGGTTTGGGGGCATTATGCCGAGTCATCTAATAATTAAATATGGAGTGTTTATGCGGGATACCTTTGTCTTATTCCGGACTCCAATTAAATTTGTGTAGCGAACCGATGCCATGTTTTGCTTGTTAAGTCAACATTTAAATTGCAGGGTACCTAAATGACTTGAACCATTAATTAATCATCGGGACCCCGGTTCCGCTTAATATTGCCTAATTGCATCGCACCTTTGCCATGTCATGCATCATATCATGAACATGCCGAATCTTCTTCCATAGTATTAAATAGTGCCTCCGGTGTGTATTTTAGTGATTTGCTTCTTTGTGGATTAGGCTGTTGAGTGGATGCGAGTATCGACAAGTTCTTCGGATAATGAACCTTCGGCTATGTTTCCCAGGCGAGCAATCTCCCCCTTTCTACCTATTTTGCATTTATAGTCTTTACTTCCTCCTGTTGATCTATTGCTATCGTATTGCGATGCTTCAGTCTCCGTGCACCATTTATATTCCTTGCAGCCTCTATATTGCCTTGGACACATCCTATTGCCTGTTGTTTGATAGATAGTCGGCCTTGCGAGTCGTAGTTGCTTGCTGAGGTGCTGCTTCGCGTCGTTGTTGTTCCACCGTATTTGGAAGGTTGACACATGCTCAATGATGGACATGATCATGGCTTTAATTACAACTTGATATTAAATTGCTGGGATAACTAATGAAAGAGGCACCGGTGGGCAATATATGCTATTTGCTTTTTCATGTCCACTTGTGTCCTGTAGGCCCCGAGTACTTGATACCTGTTCCTTGACTATTCGCACTATCCACATACGGGAGACTCTATGAATCCCCCTTAGCTAGAGTTTGATTCATTTCTTATTTCTTGGGGCCACAAACTAGTTTGGGGCTTTATTACTATCATGTACTTATGCCATGCTTTACTGCTTTATTTAAGATTGTGCGTGGAGCACCTGTACTGTTTTGGATCGTACCCGCCATTTTTCGGTATCGACAAGCCCAGTCACTTTCGGGTTCCCGATCGTTTATAGCCGTCACAAACCCCGGGTCCGTTTCCGCCGCCAACGTCGTTGTGGGTAGCTTAGTGGGGTGGCCCCTGAAATCTTTTATGAATCATGTGATTGCTTTGTCGTGAAAGCCTCGTTGGGTTTTGATTTGGTTTTTCCGAGGTTGATCGTGTGTGTGTTGCTATTTGTGCACCCCTGCAGGGTAAATCTTTCTGAAAGCCGTGTCCGCGGTTATGGACGACTTGGAGCACATTATCTCGATCATAGACAAGCATAACTAAAATAGTGCTATAAATTTGACTTAAATTGTGACTAGTAATCATCTTCACTATAATGGAATGGATAATAAAAGTGCCAACAACTGGTGGAACTGGTGTGTATCGTGTCATGTTATACCTGCCTAGTAAGTATCGCAACTCCAATGGAATGGATAATAAAAGTGCCAACAAGCTTTTGGGTTTGGGATGTCACGTGCTAATTGTATCGACTAGTAAGTCAACTACAACTGAATGGTTAACTAAAATTGCCCACTACTTATGCTATCGGGATGACTCATGCTATCTATATCTGACTAGTAAATGCTATAACTATAATGGAATGAATAAAATTGCCAACTATGTGAGTTCCTCGGTTGGACTCTCTCGTTTGGTATCGAGGGGAAATACCAGGATGGGTATGATTGGTGTTAGTATCAGGTTGGTCTCGAATAGGTCTCATCCCGCTCTAATAGCCGACAGTTGCATCGAGTCTCTATAGGTTGTTTAGTGCATGTTGCGCTGCCGCTTCAGTCCACCATACCTATGTAGGCGAGAGCCGCCGAATTCTAGCCTCGGCTGTCTTGGCCTCGATCGACGCTCCTCTTTTTCCTTTGCCCTTTGTCGACACCCCTTTTTGTTTTAGCAGGTTTGAGATCGACGTCGTTAGCAGGGTTACCCTTCCGGCTTGGCCTGGGCAGGGTTATGGACGTCATTGGTTATTCTTCAGGGCTCTTAGCCCCATTTGCATCTTGTTTGTACTCGGATGTTCTATTGTTTTCAAGGTGATTTGGATGTTGGTATTGTATATCTGTATTCTTGACTCATGGAGTCGTTGTTATATATATATATGTTCTATGGGTTCTATCGTGGACTAATGTGTAATGGTATTACTTTGTTTTCCACCCGCACGAAAGTGCCTGGTGGGCGTCCTTGAATCATTTCTATGCGGGTTTGGCGGAAAGCGCTAAAATCTTCATAGGGCCGATTCGAGGGTGTTACAGTGCCCGTCCTTCTTCTTGGCCGAGATTTGGCGGCGCCATGCTGTTGTTTGTGCTCCGCCTTGTGGTGCTCCGATGGCCGGAGTTGGGGATGGAGGGAAGCTTCAGCATCTCCATGAATAAGGCCTTGGGCTTCTTCCTGTTGGTGCGCCTCCTCTCTTTCTTCCCTCCTTGTCGGCCGGCTGTGGCGGCGAGGGGTGGGGGGTTGGAAGCGGGGTTGGGCACCGACGAGGAGAATGCCGGGATAGCTTCCCTATGGTGGTGCTTGGGCGTGGCGCCATGGATGCTACCGAGCTTCGGTGTCGAGCCTCCTTGGTTGAGGACGGCAACATGTTTCTCGACGGCGAGCTTCCCAAATAAGCGCCTCCATCGCCTTCACTGCTTCCTGTTGGTCGACTTTACTCTCTTGGCCGGCCGGGGTGGCAAGGGAGAGGGTGGAATCGTCAGTGGTCTGGGCTTTTACTGGTTGTGGCTCGGAGGTTGCATAGTTTGCAGCTCGGTTGATCTGCTCTCGCTTCTTTGGTGGAACTTCAGGTTCAACTTCTTTTCTTAGCTTGTGGTCGGCCGTGGTGGCGAGGGCGAGCGGGGAAGAGGTGCTGCATTGGTGGTTCTTCTCGGTGAAGAAGTTGGCCCGGTGTCCCCGGGCGATGTCGTTTTCTAGAGCTTCTCTCTGGCAGTTTCATGGCGACTTGTTTTGTCATCTCGTCGGACTCAATGGCGGTAGGGCTGCCGCTCCGCTGCTGCTCCTTTTCTGCGTCGATGCTCGCCACCTCCCTTTCTCCAAGTGGTCTCGTCCCCGGAGTCTTGGTGGTGGCCGGTTGCAGGAATTCTTCGCCGGTCGAGTTAGGTCGAGCCCTTTCCTCGGACCTCGACGCTGGCTTCGCCTCCGAGGTCACCAACGAGTGTGGCAGAGACACCAAGAACAGGATTGCTTTTTTGTTCTTGTATTTGGGTGTTTTCAAATTGTGGAGGCCCTTGTCTTCGAATTTTGAAGGTCCTTTGTGCGAGTGGTTGTGTTGGGGCCTCTTTGTATTTTTTTCTGCCACTTTATCGCCGTTAAAAAAAAACTAGTCAACCAGCCAGATGGACAAGTCATGTGGTGCTTGGTGCTTGGTGCTTGGTGTACCCCTGTATTACTACTACTGCTGCTGTATGTACTGTACAAGAGGCCATCCCTCCTTGCCTGGTCCCGTACAAGCTGGACAGGCACACAAGCTAATTAATGGCAGCAGCTGTAGCAGCATACTACTGTACATAGTGGCCGAACAGAAAGCATTGGTCATCGCAGGAGAAAGGATCCGGTATGGCCACCCACTGCAGGCGGCAGGCAGGATCCCCTGCTTATGGCGAGTCCCCATCCTTGGCGGGCCCACAAGCAGTGTCATGTGTGATGTGTCTGTGCAAGCAGGTACGTATGTCTGAGTCTGTCTGTAGTGATATGATATCTGCCGGCAGAGACTAGAGGCGCCCTTCCTGTGACTGAAAGCAACCTACCCTTTTGGAACCCCACCCAGTGACCCAGATGCCCACCACCGCGGGATCTGCGTTGGCGTTGCTTTGTGTAAAATGGTCTCCAATCTCCATTGGGATTGGGATTGGGATTGGGATTGGGGGTACCAAGCTGAGATTAAACTGAATAAACCAGGCCCACATTCTTGAATAGTACTATATTATCGGGTTTTTTTTACAAGCTAGTATAAGTGACAATATGGTCACCGAATGCTAAAGAAAAAATATCCAGGACATCAGGCAGCGAGCCATGGAAATATTAATACAGGAGTTAAATGCAGACAACCACCAGATTGCCGTACAGGGGCAGCCCCACCGTATCATCGTCTTTACCTGCGAGTACAACACATAACTAAAACCAGACTTATGGCTAGCTTAAATTAAGTTGAACACTACTCATGAGCTACTACTAATCACATCTGAGGTAGTAGTAAAACGTAGCAACACTTCACAGGCAAAAAATAATAATATCTACCAACATTTATCTATAACCGTGATTATTAGGCTTTTCACAATGCAACGTATCTTCAGGGCACACCTCTATGGCATTTCGTCAGGGCAACATGGTAGAATCGGTCTGAATGCTAGCTGACCAGGATTAATATAACTCTTGGACATTATCTAAGAACAAATAATAGTATTAATGCTGGTACTTGATTAAGCAAGAAGAGCGCAACCTACTGAACTTGGAAGAATTCTGAGTCTCACCTATACCCCTTTTCAAGATGAATAAGGTTGCTGCTGCCGCAGGAATACACATTATGAACTAGGGTCAACAATTTTCCGTAAAGGCCAAATTTGACAAGCCAAGTATGTACACTCCTGGCTGCGACAAAATCGCACCCAGTATCGCCGAATACCCCAGCGCCAATATTGCAGCCAATGTTTCGCCCCCCACAAGGCATTTCTCAGGACGCAGCGGCGACGGTAATACCTGAGGGGCATCTCGGCCTGCGGCACCGCCTCGTCGTTCTTCCCCACCCGATCATGCTCCTGTCTTCGGCTTCTAACCCCGCAGCACCATCAGGCTTTGCGGGCGGGCTGACCGGGACCTCTTCTTCTGCTACAGGGTCTGGCAGCCTCTTCTTGGCCTTCTTACCCCTCGACCGTCGCCGCCTGGTTAGACTCGACTCCCAGGATCCACCGGTCATCTGAACCAGCCCCTCGAGCAGCTCGATGTCCTCGATGATCTCAGGACGACAAAGCGACGACATGCTAGGCAGGATGTCTTTCTGGAAGTCGCGCTTCTGCCGACGCTTCCTTTGCTGACCTCTCCTTGGCTTGGTCAGGAGGTTCACAGGTGAAACAGTTTGGTCGTCGTTCGTTACTGCGGGTACCAGTGGCCAGCTGCTGAACTCAGCAGCCTTGGTCTCTTCCAGCTTCAGTGTCAACGACTCGAACGAATCCAAATCATCATCGTCACTGGCATTGTCGATGCAACCTTGGACCTCCGCCTGCCTCGCGTGGCCATCGATCCCTGATACGGCAAGCTCCGCAAACCACTGCAGCATGTCATCGTGTGCATCTGCGGTTGGCACGTCCGTTGACAAAGCAAGAATGTCCTCTGCAGCGGCTGTAGCAGCAGCGTCTTCACAAGCTGGCACTTCTAAATCGATCACAAACATGCGCTTAGCATGGTTGCTCTGTAAGGAGGTCACGTGGCACTCATGTGACAGTATGGTCGACTCTGAATTATCTTCGTCTGGTACATCATCATTCAGATCAAATAAATTCCGGATGGTTGCACCGCTTTTGTTGATGACGGCTTCAGCAGCTTGCACATCTCTAGGCACAGGTTTCTGGCATGGAGGAGGCAAACATGCAGCACTCTCCTCAGTTTTATCCTTCTTTGCTCCGCAACCTACAGATGTCAACGCGGAATCTGGCAAATTGCAAAGAGCCAGAGCAGCTCTGGATCCGTCTCTACTAATTTCCATCTCCGTTGCAGTCTCATAGGAATCTTCAAAACCCTTCCTTGGCTCTTCCAAACCTGTGGAATCAGCAAACGAAGCTTTCTTACTGAGCCACGAGATCCCAGATACTGATCCCTCACCTTCATTATTATGTTGTGAACTGCCAACACACACCCCGCCTTGCTTTACAAGAACATCTTCCTGACAATCTGACAGGGCTACATTCAAATTGAAGTTATTTCTGCCCTTACCATTCGTAAAATCAGGATCTTCATGGCAGTGCCTTGCTGGGTGTTCAAACCTCAGCCTATTATTTTGCTCCAAGTCACTTGAAACTGCAACCTGATGCCGCGCTCGTGAGGCAGACAATGAATCAAGTGGACCACCAGGATAGCTACCATCTGAATTATTGATTTTTTTTAGACTATGTGTCAAGGTTCTAATACTTTGGTTCGGAGCACCAACACATATATACGGATTTGCCGTTGAAGATCCATTGAAACTTGGAAATGATTGGACATTGGCATTGCTGTTACAGCTTCTTGGGTCTACTATGCAAGAACCGGCACGAGAGGCAACAGATGGATGGCCTATGTGCGGAGGAGGGACTGGAGCAACAAGTGTATTAAGACTTGAACCACGTACATGGTCATGTCTAGAAAAATTATTTAGAGCAGAGGCTTCCAAAGGATTTCTTGAAAACCATCCGGTTGAACTATTCGGACATTGGTAGATAAACTGGTTAATGTTTGCAGGTCTCTCCTCAGCAACATTGAAGGTTTTCCGTGGATCTGTGTCGCTGTATCTGGGTGCGAGAAAACTTATGTCGCTGGCATGTTTCCCTGAAAAATTGGCATGCGATAGAATGATTATCACAGCGGATCAAGTCTACAGTAAGTACGCAACGGTAAACAAATGTGCTAGTGCTAGCATTTATAAAGAACATCAAAAGATGCTTCATTTGTTCTAATAATGCTTTCCCATATAAGAGAAAAAGGTTTGGCGCACACACCACCCAAATAAAACATAAACTGCGCTGAAAACCAGGACATAGCGATTCGGCAGTATGATTCGGGAAATCATAGAAAAACCATTATTTTACCATTTGGATTACAACAGATCTACATATCGGTTCTGTACTAAGTACTAACAAACTAAACTGCAAAAAAAGATAAACCTAGGTTGTAATAGTATGCCACACCATACAGGACACACTAATAAGAAACACTCAAAGCCTATGAAGGTCCACATGGCTTCACGCCAGTCATGTACAGTACAAATAAGAGAACTCAAAAGAATGCACGGAACCAGATAATCAAACAGGCATAATGAAGGAAAATGTACTTCTACATGTAACAAATAAAACCAGGACACACTATTATTTTAGAAAATGGAATATTATCCTCCTGACCTCTGCATCATGCGATGCACACATCCATAATGTTCAAAACACACCAAACAGCTTACCAAAAGGGGAAGCAAAATGCTAGCATCAGCAAAAAAAACACCCGTAGTGGAGTGATGACAAGCTAAGCAGCACACACTACACACTATTGGGCTGATTCAAATATTGTAGTAATCATAGTTACACTGAATATTGTACATTTGATTCATCTAACAAGGTCATGTTAAGTGGTTGGCTGGCAGCTCCATTTCCATCAAAATTTCAGTGAAAATCGCACCCCATGCTGTGGGGTTGACTTGTGGTTCACGAATATCGTAAACACATATGTTAACAATATTAACAATGCAAACATAGAAAGAGCTAGCAGAACCAGAAAAAAGGAGAGTAAAAGAGATGTTTTAACCAGAGCTTAGCGTTACCTTTATTGATCAATGGTCTCTCCTCCTGTTTTATCCTGGAACTTTCATCAAAGAAATTAGAGCATGTTCCTTCATTAGCACGCTTGTCTTTGGAAATTTCTTTATTGAAACTGTAGTTGGTTGTGCTTGATCTCCATACAGAATGTTGCCAAGGGTTCTCCAGGGAGTATGAAGGACCTCCAGATACTGACCCATTTGTTCTGCCCATATACATGCCAAAAGCTGACCCATTCAGTTCAGCAACATGGCGGCCTCCAAGATTGCTTGTAGTCGGCAAAAAAGAGGTTGGGCAATTATGACCAAACCTTCCCAAGCCTTGCGCCCTATCTAATGTGACCCCAGCATCACTCTGATGTTTTGTATCCGATGATACACCAAGGAAATCTATGGGCTTATTATCTGATGTGTTGTCATTTTCAAAATAATTATCAGCTCCGAGCTCAAGGTCAAACATGCCTTGTTTGGTGCGTAAAGCAGCATCAGTTGAGGGAAATCCATTTGGCAAGGACTGGACACTGCCTTCCCTTAGAAACTTCAAGGGGTGGCTTTTTTCATTGTTCACAGAAGCAGCAGCAATGGTCTTCGCAGCATGCAGTGGAACCTGTGATGGCGAGTTTCTCTGTGATGCATATTCCAGTCTTGCGCATGCATGCATTTCTTTGTTTTGATAATGTTTCGCCAGGTCTCTCTGTATTCTGTAAACCCGATGCAATTCATACACCTGGGTAGGGAGTGAGTTTTCATGTCAGAGATGCAAAAATAACAAAGGGAAACTAAAACGATCTGTTGTGTTTGCTGCAACTTATAATCTTTCTAGCGTGTGGTGAATTTAAGATGCTAATATAGTTGATGCCACAAGGTACCTGCTGTCTAAATGCAGCTTCATGCGCCAGCATTGTGCGCTTGAACATTTCTTTATCATAATCTGCCTCCGTTGCCATGAAGCCATTGAAAAATTCCCCATTTGATGTCTTCTCCTCCTCGTACAACGACCTCCAACCATTTCCGCCCGCCTGGAGACTTCCCGCGACATAGTGTCCAGGGATATAGCTTTCACCTTCTACTTTTGCTCCCATTGTTGTTACAATCTGTTGGACAGACCAGTCAAGCAGCGCTGAAAAGCATAAAAACAGAGCAAGAAATGAGCCTCAGCTATGCTTAATTGGAGAATACTACATTGTTAGTTGCTTCTTCAACAAAGAATAGAAAAAACGAGTTGACGGCTTCTGAATGTTTTTTTCCTGGTAAAGTAAATAATGATGGCCGAGCCTACACGCAGAGAAAGGCGAAAACTTGAAGCCAATTGATGACCTCGCAGCTTTACTTCCTGGCTTGCCCACTAGCAAGTGTTGGTAATTTGGGGATAATTTGTACAAATGGTAGTGTACATTAGCCAATTTTAGGTGGATATTCTCCCACAAACCCTGGCTGTTTGGATGCCGACTCGTAGGAAACGGGGAAAAAAAACTAAAGGAGACAAGACAAGTCCAGCCTCCTCCAACCTAGTAGTAGTAGTTAGATACTACTAGCAAATCCAAAGAAGTAAGAACCAGTTCAGTTAAGAGAAGTATCATCACCAGCAAACGTGGATAACAAAAATCTGTTACCAGCAGATGTAATTACCCAGCCGCTCGCAGTCGATCCAACCGAAATTTTACCAAATCCAACACCAGCTCAATTACCATAACAGGAAACAAAAGCAGAACACACTGAGAACCCAAGAAAAGAGGACGAGCTACTGTACGGCAAAAACAAGTGAAAAGAAAATCACCTCAGCGATTCTTGGCACTGAGCTGCAGCAGGTAGGAACCGACGGCCCGCAGCGTCAGCCTCACGACGCCCATGGCAACGAAAGAACCCCAAGACGAAGAGCAGGCCGCGACGAATGGAGGATTTTCTCCGGCGGAAAGGAGCAGATCTCGGCTACGGGAGCAGAGGACACGAGGAATTGCGGGAGGGGAGCCGGGGATGGAGCTGGATTCGATCGATGGGCCAGGGAGAGAGAGAGGGAGGAGGAGGCTCGGAACTGGTGGGTTCTTGCTCCTCTCTCTGTGTCTCTCTCCTTTCTTTCCCCTTTTAATTTTTTCTCCACCCTTTCCTTTTGGATGGTTTGGTCATGTGCTGCTGTGGACCCTTTTTCTCTCTCCTCCCCATGAGAGGGAGGGAATGGAACGAACGACCTTCTAAACTGCGCGAGGACAGCAGATCTGTTGACATGTATTATTCTGTCGCTCCTTCCCTCTCTCTCTCTTGATGATGATGGATGTCCCTTCCCTTCCCTTCCCCACCCAATCTCTTTCTCTCTCTAGCCGTCCATGATAATAGATTAAAATAAAATTATCTACTGCTGCAGTATTTTTATTCTCGTGCCAGAAGCTGCTGTCTCTCTCAGATTCTTGTGCGAGCGAGATCTTGGTTGTTAAGCAGTTGTTTATACTCTATTAAACGTGAAGAATCTTATTAATGAATTGGATTATCGTAGTACTTATTAGAATTGGTTAAATATCCCCTCGAAAAAAAGAATTGGTTAAATATGTTGAGTGTTGCATCGAATATGTAGAGAGAGAAAACTACAGTGGAAAAAAGTCGAGGATTGTACTACCACCAAACTTCCTTTTCCAAAACTTACAAAACCACCCATCTTTTAATCATCGTGATGATTTCGTCTCCTGGACTCATATGTAAGTTCCCATGTACACACAATCTAGAGCCCATCCTCCCCTGCATCAATATGCAACTGTTTTGAACTTCTTTCGCGGTACGTAGAAACCTACTAGTACTAGTAGTTATGCTGAATCTCTTGTACACTTGTGGTTCTTGATCCAAATTTAATACTCCTTTCGTCCTAAATACATTTTACTGAATGTGGTTTGTTAGTGGAGTTTTCTTACGTGACAATGGCGCACTAGTATAATTATATATGTTCTACTACTTCTTTGTCCTAACAAGTATGCGAGGATTTTTCAAGATTTACATGTATCTAAATACTCACTCCGTCCTAAAATATAAGACGCCTAAGGATTGGTCAAAAGTCAACCTTACTAACTTTGACCAAATATTTTAAAAAGTATCTACATCTACAATATTGAATGGACATATTAAGAAAATATATTTTATGGTGAATCTATTGATATTAATTTAGTATTATAAATTTTTATATTTTTATGTATAATCATGGTCAAACTTGAAAAATATTAACTTTTGACTAATCCTTAGACGTCTTATATTTTGGGACGAAGGAAGTATGTTTTAGTATATAGATATATGCAAATCTAAACAAATTAACAACATCTTTTTTAGAACAGAGGGACTAGTATTTCTGTACGTGAGCACAAATATTTGTCACATCAATTCGATGGAAGTAGGATCCTATAATGTCCACTTCCCAACAATACTCCTCACATGTTTAGTCAAATGTCCTAGTTAATGGGTACCTAAATCACAACTAACTCCCTCCTTTATGTACAAAACTAATAAATTGTTGCTTGTTGATACTGATAAGTTGAATACGGATTGAAGTTATATAAAGCTATACCTATTCACGTGAAGCATCATGTCAGTACTCTTACCTGAATTATGGAGCGATTGTTCACTCCCTTGACCTCCATCCCCCTTTTCGCCTTTTCGACCCTCCCTTCCTCCTTAGTTCATATGTTTTCGCCATCCATTGCCAAGGCATCTTCCGCCTCCCGCGAACCTAAGACTAAGTCGCATGTGGTGTTAGAGCACGGCATTGACAACCTGATGAGGCGATGTTGATGTTGTATTATCCATCTAATTGGTGACTAACCTTTAGGTCCAGGGTGACCGATCGTTGTACTCTCGAAGTTACAATCAAACCGGAGTTAACCCGTCTCAACACCTTGCATCCCTCTTCGTGCTACCGTGCTCTTTCTTCTGATTCTCGTTGGCATGTTTGAACGATTGGGCGTCTTATAGACGTTGGTGTCAAGCAAGACGTTCAATCTGCTCGTTATAACTTTTCAAACATAGTAATACCATGTACTTTATCTATTTTAAAGTATAAGATATTTTACCTTTTGTGAAACAAATATATCTAAATATCGTTTAGTGTGTAGCTTCAGAGTGAACCATACACTAAAAGACATCTAGATGCATTTATTTCTCAAAAACTAAAACATCTTATATTACGGAATGGAGGGGTAATATGCCAATATTGAGGTGCTACAACTCGTAACATACCAGTGGTGCATTCGAGCTACAGGTTATCATCGGAGGCTGCTAACATTGTGTGGTACTCCCTCCGTTTTAGCTTTGTGAAAGGAGTGTATCTAGACTCCTTTTAGTGTCTAGGTTCACTTTAAACCTAGATGAACCTAGACACTGAAAGAGGTCTAGATACACTTTATTTACAAAGCTAAAACATTTTATATTTTAAAACGGAGGGAGTACTACGTGTAGTATTCAGGAGTAGGCTTTGCGATAGCCATCTCCTCCTCAACCGAGTAGTAGTAGTAGTAGGAAGCAATAAACAAGCCGGGCGCAGGCGCAATTGGCACACCCAGCAAAAGGGCAAAAGGAGGCTCACGGTAAAGCGTGACGGAAGGAGAAAAAACAATTATTAGCGCTTTAAGACAAGATGATCCAACAAATTCCCCAAAAGCCTGCTCCTAGGGCCCACGTCCCCAGTCCAACGGAAGAAGAGGACACATCGCGAGTAGTAGATGCGCCAGTCCTGACTGCCAGATGGAGCCCATGCCGCCGGTACGCACACAGACTATTCCGCGCGAACTGGGACATCAGACCCGACCGATCGGACCGCATCCCGGACAGCCCGCACGCGACGCAGCTGCGACCGGTGGGCGGGGGAAGGGAGGGAGACGACGCCGTCGGCTGATCACATTCCGGTCCCGTGCAGGGAGGGCTGCCTCGGAACGGAAACGGCGCGATCGTTGGATGTAATGGCTCGCGGTCCCCCGTGCGCCGTGCGGCGATGGGACTGGAACGTGAACGTATACTATGCTTCCATCCCAAGGGATTTCTCACATTGATTAGTTCGATTTCTTCTTCTTTTTTAGCTACGAGGAAAAAGAATGCTGCCGTGACAGGGACTCACGGCGTATAAGGATTTCGTAGTTAAGTCGTTAATTAAATAAAAAGGGAAAATAATGGTGCAACGAAGGAGCGTCAATGTGTGCAGGTGACACGGCTTTATGATGATTCACTTTATCATGGTGTCGCAACTCGCAAGGGAGCACTCCATGTGGAATCTTTGTTGGTGCCGTGCGTGTGCGTGCAAAGTTGATTCTAGTATTTCTTTGACCATGCCAAATCCCCCCTTCTCTATATTTTTTCCCTTATAATATAAATAAATAAATGTGTAGTCTCCAAATTTCATGGTTACACAAAAAGAGGGCACTTTTATCTTTCTAACAACTAGCAGGGTGGCCCTCGCATATGCGAGGGAATCATCTTTATATTTTTTAAATAACCTTCAAATCAATTCAGTTCTGTAGTCCACACAAATAGATTGATAGATATGAGAACTTCATGGTATAGTTCGACTTGTAATTTATTTATATTTTGTCTTACAATTTGCAAATGTGTTAAGCATATTTCCATCCGGATAGAACTCTTGATCTATTTAAAAAGATAGTGCAATGTTTACTTCACTAAGATTGAAATTGTAAATATTTTAACATGCTTGATTGAGTGTGGAATATTTTAACTCTGTAACTCATAAAAGTAAGGCATACACCGGTTCAACAGCCACCTTTCCAACGTCCCCGGCTTGCATCACCTTGATAATCCACCAAGGTGTGGGGATAAAGTGTAACCATGAAATAACCTCCTATATGTAGTTTAGATTTCATCTTTATTAGGAAGATTCATTCTCCGAGTGACACCAATAATGTCATCTCTTTACGGTACTGGTACAACCATATAGGGATTTACTCCATGCAGCCAAAGTTTTCGTATCATATTTGCATGCTTTATTTTAAGAGAGAAAGCTTGGAACTTGCACACTAATGCAATAATATAATTAGAATCTCTACAAACTGCAATGTAACCGGGTTGTAATCGCTCGGGTATTCTTATATATTTTCCATCTAGTTCTGATGAAAAAGAGAGATATGCTTAAAAATCGCATTAAAAGGTGAAATATCCAGCAACAATCCGACGTACCCTCCTTTTATCGGTAGAGCACAACATAGATTGCACCAAAAAATGATTACAACATGGAGAGCACACATATTGTATTTAAATGATCATATAAATTTTTTCAAAAATGTATATCCACTCCCATAGATCAGCATAATTGATCTGAACATACTAATATATGTTAGAGATTATGATTATCAACTTATTGCATAAAAATATGCAAATTTAAGCTTTTTCTCCGGTGAGAATAAGATCTGCACTTATGACAGGAAGGTTTTGGCAAATAAAACTTCCATATGATTGTATATATATTAGTCACATACGGGTGGCAAGGTTATTTTTTAATAAATTTAAATTGTACCATGCTTTATGCCTATGTATTGCCATGTCACATCACACATATTAACCTGTACTTCCACACATAATGCATTGGCATAGATGATAGATTCTTATAGACACTTCATTGTTGGAATAATCACGTTTGTTGCTTTGATAGTCATAAACTCTAACTGGGCCTTTCTAATTATGGCACCACTTGCTTACTTTGTAATTGTGCCCTTTTTCTCTGCCAATGAGCCGATTCACACGTTGATACATCTTGGCATGTTACATTGTTGTTGCTTATGAATAAATACACATTAAATTTCATGGATTTGAAATTAGATTACTCTCCTCCTATTACACCTCTTGGACCAAGGTTTAATGCTCTATGTGAATTTAGCGCTGATTAGTTTTTTACAATTAATTTAGGTTTACTGCGTAAATAGTTTAATTTTGTATTCCAAAATAATTGTTTATATCACCCTTCTATGTCTTCATTTGAAGTTCATCATTGTTTTTTGCCTATTGAGTCCTTTAAAACGATTACCGTTTTTCTCAGAAAATGGCGTGAAAGGTGTAACTACCTAATGTTACTTGAGGAGATTCATCAAATAGTGTACCAAGTTCATCATTGCATTTAGCACGATAGAGTCAGTTAGAATGGAGATATGATTTGGTTAATTTACAAATAAAATAAGGATGTAAAATCAATAAAATTAATTTTCATTGTATTTATTATTTGACCTTCTAGATGAGTTCAGCCCATACACGACATCCTGACCAGACTATTTTTTTTTAGATTAGTCGCCGGCTCCATCTACTGTTTAGAAAATAGACGGTATATGATTTCTTTTTGACAATCAATACCACATATATTCATAGTGACAGATAATACACGACTTGTTTTTTTATTTGAATACATGACTTGTTGATTTGACACGTGAATGGCTTTTTTCTATCTAGAGATCAACTGCCGGTGGGTTACCGATTTGTATTTGAGACCGACTTGTTTTTTTTCTTCGGAACTGCACGGGCTGCTGCTTGTTGCTTGGAAACGTGCATCATAGAGGCCCACAATAAAACGTGACAGACCGGA
The DNA here is from genome assembly GCA_023614405.1 of Avena insularis. NCBI lineage: Eukaryota > Viridiplantae > Streptophyta > Magnoliopsida > Poales > Poaceae > Avena > Avena insularis. The sequence continues at coordinate 32,881,590 of CM042696.1, read as the reverse complement.
TTGCACCGTGTCAACAAAATACACGGTTACCAAATTACGTAACTATTAATATTTAGTTAAATCCTAGCCTCAGATTTTAGATCTAACTATCAAGAATAATTTAGGTGATGTGGATCAACCTGGTACCTCGAAAAACACCCTTATATTGCTTTTAGTATATAATAGATAGATGTGCTTTAAACAAATAAAAAATGCTTCTTTCTCATCACATGGAAATCAAACCCGATAGCATTGGGCACATGTCTTCTTAGTTTTCCATCTGCACTTAACTCACTAGAGATGGTGGAATTTAAGAGGAGAGATAGTGGCTTGCATTTTCCACTACACTCCATATTTTGTCTTAAAATTTTGAAATATCAACTAATTTGTGGATGGAAGGAGTGATAGTGGCTAGGCACTTCTGTTGTCGAGCGAAAACAAAATGTATGAGTTGTTGCTTCCTTTCCCGTTTGACCGTGCACTTCCCTTGTCCCAAAATGTATGTTTCCTAAGATGGTAAACCATCTTTTGGTATAAACCTCGTCACAAAGAAAAGAAATATAGTGTATAGAATTGTACTTCATGATAAACTAGTAACATCAATTTCAAGTTTTGGATTATTTGCAATTATTTTATGGATGGTTGAGCTTACAAACTTTGACCGTAAAACCTAAAAAGGACCGATCGCGGTGCTCTGGCAATGTATAAACTGAAAAAAGTAGTACGAATCCGCGTCAAAGAGTGTTTGAAACACCCTACGAAAATAAACGAAATACAAAAATAGATTTGTGTAGATGGACATTTCCTCCAAAATAGAATAAGAAGGTTATCTAGTAGATGCTCTAATATAGGACAAGTTGACACCTAAACGGCAAAAGAACCAAACTGTGGCATACTTCAACTGATAATAGTTCAAACTTGTCTCCTACTCCCTCTGTTTCATAATATAAGATGTTTAAACTTTATGAAAGGAGTGTATCTAGACCTTTTTAGTGTGTAGATTCACTCCGAACCTACACATAAAAAGAGGTCTAGATACACTCCTTTCACAAAGCTAAAACATCTTATACGCGGAGGGATACATTGAACACCTTCGAGAAATAGATCATAATTATGTCCATAATACTCTGTTAAAAAATTGTACGCGTAAGCAAAAAATTCAGACTTTAATGTACTACATAATCTGTGTAGCTCAATAGTGCAAATCAACTAAGCATGGGTGCAAACAATCTTCGCCGACATATTATGTACTCTCTCTGAGATCCATAATACGTGTAGCTAATTCAGTGCAAAGTTGTACTAAATCGGCGACACCTATTATGGATCAGATGGAGTACATAAAAACTAAGAGCATCTCCACTCGTCCCCTAAAGACCGAAAAAGGCTAAAATAGAGATGTAGAGAGAGAAAACGCAGCCTAGCCGTGTCCCCCAAATATTTTTTCATCCGGCGCGGGCATACGAGATATCCGGCGCCCCTAGGCCAACCCCTGCCCATAGGGAGGTAACTGGGGGCGCCGGCTAATCAACAAAGCGTGGAAACGATGCCCCGCGTCCCTGGAGGACCACCTCTCTTCCCAATCGAGATAAAAAAAATTGGGATTCGGGGGTGCGACTGGCTAGCCTCTGCCCCTCATAATTAAAAACTAGCCAGCACCCCCTCATACAGGCAAAAATATGTCTTCGCCGGAGACCGTATGGGGCCTTACGAGTGGAGATGCTCTAACTACTTTCTATTGTTAGCATTCTAACATTGAGAATAAATGTATCATAACCTTGTGTATTTCGAACAACGTAAAACATGGCATGACCCGCTACAAAATCTGCAAGATTTCACATAAAAAAACGGTGGCCCGGTGCTAGCATCGCCAAATAATACTTTCATCTCGCGAAGTCCCTAAATATCTACCAATCATAGGCCACCTCATGAACCCTAGCAAATTCCCACCACATTGATCAACCAACAAGGACATGGGAGAAAACTTAGGATGTACCATAGTATGGAGAGCCTTCGTCCCACTCACGGTACTGCATGTCCGATGATATCGCGACAGAAAGGATGCCATAGACGAACTCAAGGTGGCCGCCGCCGTGCTCGAGTTGGGGGACCGGAACCGCTCCTCCCGACAAGTTCTGTCTGGAAGACGAATATGTAATAAAAGAAAAAGAAACCGGAAAAAACCGAAGCCTATTTCTGTCAAATTTAGTCGGCCATAAACGCGGAAGGACGCAGAACAACATTTCGTGCTTGTTGGAGGGACCAAAAGAACAAAATTTTCGAGCCAAAATAATCTAGCTTGACATGTTTCCGACTAGATCGATTAATTAATCTAGTTTGTGTATTGCGGGATCATCGCATTGCAACCTGTGGGATTAATAAGGATGTTATTAGCCTCGTACTTCCTCCGTTTTAAAATATAAGATGTTTTAGTTTTACGAAAAGAGTGTACCTAGCCTCTTTTAGTGTAAGTTCATTCCAATTTAAATGAACCTATACACTAAAAAGAGATTAGATACACTTCATTCACAAAGCTAAAATATCTTATATTTTAAAATAGAGGGAACATTATACAATTAATGAATATAGTTGTGCGACCATTAATCCGGAGTCCGGGATATCTTTTCCAAGGAAAACATACACCCGCGGAGCGGCACTGTGCCCTTCCCTGCGATGAATGAAATGAACCCATGCTTGTCGAGCCCTGTGCGGGGCCCAGCCAGATGCCCGCCCCCACCCACCCGTGCCCACGACCGTGGGATCTGCATTGGCGTTTGCATTTGTTACAATGAGATTGGGATTGGGATCGCGATTTGGCTACAAAGTTAGTGTTTATTTAATTGGATAAACTAGGCTCTTGTCCCTCGTGCTTGGCTCAAAGAGGACCGAGCTGAAAGCAAATTGTTTTCCTTTTTTGAAGCTAATGGTCGGCGGATCAATACCGAGAGCCATGGAAATTTTTAGTATCGGAGTAGTCAATGCAGACAACCACATCGCCGTGCGTGTGCAGCCCCACCGCACCATCATCTCAAGCATACGACGACTACAACTCACAACTAAATCAGACATTTTTTTTGCTTGAAAGTTCTTCTGAACACTACTCACGAGCTACTATTAATCACACGCGAGGCGAGTCAGTAAAACGCAACAAGACTAGACTTCTGCAGGACAGACTCAGCACTCCAGATCTACAGACCAGGAAAAACTTCAATGTTTTGTCCACTTCAAAAACTTCTACAGTATGTTGGGTCCACTTCATGTGTCCTTTGTCAGATGGAACATATCTGCACCTCTTCTTTTCTTGTGAGTTCAGTCCGAATATTTTTAAATACCGAATGAAAATGTGGAATACTACCAGTATCTCTCAGAGCATCTCCACTCGGGGTCCTCAAAGGCCCTCCAAAGGCCTATGAGGGCCGTCGGCGCCAAAAAACGCGCCCAGCCGCGGCCCTCATTCTAGAATTTTCGCCGGCGCGGTCCAATTATTAACCCGGCGGGCTCAGGCGAAACCCTATCTACAGGGAGGCAAGCGGGGGCGCCGGAGGGGAATAAAATATTGCCCTGCCAAGCCACGCGCCCTTCGACGGCCACGCGTCGGCCGGAAGTGGCTGCCACTGCGTTCTCGCCAGTTCCTTCCCGCAAGTTTCACCGCTTCCCGCCAGTTCCTTCCCGCCAGATCCACCGCTTCCCGCCTCAACTTCCCGCCATTTTCGACTACATAGGCCACGGCCGCCATTGCCATAGCTCAGATCTACACGCAATGTCATCCTCCAACCCCCCCCACCACACTAACATACGCCGAGGCGGAGGCGCTGTGCGCCTCCCACTACCCCTGCAGAATGCAGGTGCCCGGCCGGAGGTTGAGCGCCGGTGGCGTGCCGGTCCCGCCCGTCCCTCAAGGTGCTGTCCGTCGGATGGTCATCACCAACCACTACTACGGCGAGCTCACGCCGGAGCAGCGGATGGACACCAACTGGGACCCTGACGACGCCGCCACCTGGAACGCCTTCTTCGCGAACCGTCGCGAGCGGCAGCTCGCCATGTACGATGGGGACGGTCCGCCGCCCGTCAACAACAATGAGGAGGGCCGTAGGCTGTGGTGGGGCGCCCGCACTCTTGTCGACGTGATGGACCACATAATGGCGGGCGACTATCCTCGCCTCCGGTACCCGCACTTCCAGCCGAAAAAGGGCGGATGTCGCGTGGTGTTCTGGGATCCTCTTGCCCCGCGCGCGATGCTACGCCTCGACCGGAGCCTCAGCCGGAGCCTCGACCAGAGTGGGTCGCCTCTCCGGAATACACCGTGGCGGCGCGCCAGCAGAGGCGTCCCGGCGACCCGGAAGAATTTCCGGGCCAGCGTGCGGCCATTCGCGCGTCGCTCGAACCGACGCCACCGGGGGACACCTGGTGGCGGAAGGAGGAGGAAGCCTAGAGTCCGCGCGGCGGAGGCGACGGCGAAGGCTGCAGCCATTGCGGGCGCCGGTCCCCAAAGCGACGACCGCTCTTCGACAATCGTTCGATGTGGTGCGATCGTGGCCGGCCAACGCCGCCGAGGCCGGAGCGCGCGCGGACCGACGAGGAAGACGACGGCTCCTACGACGACCACGAGGACGAGTACTACAAGGCTAGGCACGATTATGACTAGTTTTCTATTTTTATTATGTAATAAAATTAGGTTTTCCCTATTTAAATATTATTTATTAAAATGTGTGTTTACTTTGGGGGGCGCGGCTGGAAAGGCGGCGCCCCCCATTTCCGATTTCGCGCCGGCGGCCCCCCATACGAGCCAAAAACGGGCCTCGTCGGAGCCGTACGGGCAGGGCCGTCTCCAGAAATTCGAGGCCCCTATGCGAAACATGAAACGGGGGCCCTAAACTTTGAAGATTGAGCATAACGTCAACATGAATGCTTAAATGTGTGCAACCATAGCAACAAGACTTTTCTCCTATATAATAGGGACGCTTCTTCAAATAGTCCGTATCAATAGGACTCATAGATTTCTCAAGTAAATTATAAAAGAAGAAAACATAGATTTGTAGAAGACACGATTCTCCCTGTTTTGTAAACCAATGAATAAGTAATATAGGCTACATGGATTGAATTCAGAAGTGCCAAAAATATGAGCTAAAACTACTAAAATCAAGATTAAGCAAACCTAGATTTGCTGGAGTGTCAGGGCTCGCTAGGCCGAGAGAGTCAATTGGCCCGGAAAAACACGCCTCCAACAGAGTTGGGCGTTTGTCGGTCTCGCCTATCGATTCTAGGCGACTGGCGGTGAAGCGCTACAAACAAGCGCCTAGCAACCCGGGCCGGCGGGCGTATAGGGTACTGGTTCGCCGCCGTTCATGGCGAGTCGGTGACACAACATTCATCCCCGCGATCTGGGCTGTGCGCGGGGCGAGGGATATTGATTGGGGCGAGTTGTTTTTAGCGCAGATCGCTCGGTTTTGATTGGGACTGGAGTCGGACCAGGAGATCGATCGACCACGTACATCGGTAGGAGTACTAACGTGTAGACCAGTTGGGCCATGAAGATTTTTGGGCCCCGACTCGCCTAGACGCACTCTCGCGACCTCATGAAGTATTAAGCATGGAACTGGGCCAAAATTCGCGTTCCAAGGTGGGCTGTCGCTTGGATATGGGGCCCTCTAATTTTTTGGGGCCCTGTGCTGTCGCCCAGCACGCACGGGCCCCTGGACGGGCCTGCGTACGGGGGTTACGAGTGGAGATGCTCTCACGGACATGCTCCTTGATGGCAGCCTTTTCTTGGGTTTTTGTCCGCCGTCGCCTAGTTAAGCTCGACTCCCAGTCCCAGGATCCACCAGCCCTCAAGTAGCTGAATGTCCTCGATGGTTTGAGGCCGACGAAGTGGCGAGATGCTAGGCAGGATATCTTTATGAAAATCACGCTTCTGTCCACCCACGCTTCCTTTTCTGGCTTCTCTTTGGCATGACATTATCAGGGCATGTCAGATTGCGTTCACGGTGTACAGTCAAAACATAAGCATGTCACAATGTACAATCAAACATGGCATGACATGATCAAGACATGTCAGATTGCATGACATGATCAAAACATGTCAGGTTGTGTTTATTGTGTTCATGGTGTGCAATCAAAGCATAAGACTGTCACAATGTACATTAAACAAGGCATTGCATGATCAAAACATGCTAGATTGTGCTCAGCACAATAGAATCTACGCATGTAACAACTAACAGATGGAATCTATAAGTATGAACCGAAATCTGTAGGTATATGGTCTGAATCTAGTGCTCGATGGGCAAAAATGAGTGTCGCTGGAGGTGGAAAGGAAGGCACCAAGACACCGGCATAGAAACCCTAACCCCTAATCCAATTCCACCCAATATATCGACGAACCAATGTAAGCCATGGTGCGAATCAGGGTACTTGCGGTGCTCGCTGCTTTCGTTGGTCTCACGGCTGCAGCCTTTAAAATCTCGGCCTCTGTTGCCCCGGGCAAAAAGAGGTCCATGTAGCCACATTTGATTGCCCCAACTCTGATGTTGCCGCCATGGATGCAGGAAGGTGTGGAAACAAAATGGCGACGATGTCTTAAGCAACTTCTGCAAACCATCAGGATTCAGGCTTGTGCCTGGTGCGCGGATCCTCGCCTCAACTGCAAAGAACCAACATGATGACAAGGGCAAATTAGGGGGGAGGGGGAGGATAGGTGGGGGAGAGCTCTCACTGGAAGGCAACAAAGGGGGTGAGAGAGTGGAGTATAGTGGTGAAGGAGTGAGGAGTGGGAGTTACAGCTGAAATGTCGTGTCTCGTGCTTCCCTACGTGTGCAATGTGGCAGGCATTGCCTGTTGGAGTCAACAATTCCTTAGCTACGAGATGCTTTAAATATCGTGCAGGCCACATTTTGCAATGCAACCCTGGTAACCCAAGCAAAGTTTTGCATCAGCCGAACCTGGTGGGCCAGATAGGGCAATCAAACACGTCCAAAGAAATAAGAAATATAGTTGGATAAATGTGTCTGTCGTAGATACCATGATAAAACTTGCCCACTCCATTTGTCTCGATACCTCTAATATGGACAAATGGGGCGGATAGTTAGGAGATCTCCTTGGAGATGTCGGGACAACAATTATAGAGGAAAAATCGTTTTCGTTAGTCAAACTTTTTTCCTACAGTACACATAGAGTAGAGAGACACACAAAACCCTGCCCTTACAAAAATGCCAAGACAGACTAAGCAGCTATCCAGTACAGAATTACAGATGAAGAGGAGCAAAGGTAGCAGCTGGAGTCTCACATAGTACATCGGTAGGGTGGGTCTCCCTGCCGCTGGTTTCAGAACTGGTGCAAAAAATTGAAGGGACGGAAGAAAAGGGACCTCTCCTACTCAACTCTCATGCTTTACTTACAATACATGTACATGGCGGTTTCACCGGACATTTGTTGTTATCATATCACGGAAGACGAACTTCGAGTACGGCCGCGGCCCATGCTTCATGGAGGTAAAATCAAACGATGCCAATGTTCAGTAATTCTAATGTCAATTTTGTGAGCAGTTTTAGGCGCTCCCACACGGCGTTTAGCTTTGCTTCAGAGACCCCAGACTTGCCATGGGACCTTCACATCTGAATGCCGGCGCGGATACAACAAGCTGTGGGTGCTATATATTCTGCTGCTGGGTTAACTTTTGTGAGTCTAGTTTTGCTTACCTCCACCTGTAGAGAAACCAGAGCAAACAGTAAGCATCACAGTGTATCAGCATTCTTTTTTGACCGCAAGTGTATCGGCAGTTTGCCGAGCTATTCTGCTGCTGGTTAACTTTTCTGACAAACAGCCTTAACGAGCTCTATTGTAATACTAGCTGAAGGTATCTATAATTATCAGGATTTATTTATATGCACGCCCTGAAAATTCTGTAAGACGGTAACTAATCAACATATAATGCAGCAACTATTTCAGTTTAGCTACCTGAACAGCAACAACAAAATTGTGATTATAAGACAGAAAATGTGGCCTAGTACCAAACAATCACATTGCTACCAAAATACACATTTATTTTAGCAAACAAAATCTCAACATGATAGCTGAAGGTCATAATGGATAACTGCAGTCAGTAACTATTAAAAAAATCCAGCTTAGCATAACTTTTCTACTTTTTTTATGTCCAATACATCCACAGTTTGCTCCTAACCACTTATTTATGAATCTCACATACATACTCCTTAAGGTGTCTTACCTTTTTATTTATGGAAAATTCCACCTTACTCTATTTATCAACATATATGCGTGTGGCTGTAAAAAAACAGGTGGCTTTGCTTGATTATTCAAGACCTGTGAAATGACTTGGTCATAACTTCACCATGGTATCAAGTCCAGTTTAAACCCTGGATTAGGAAATCTTCTGTATTAAGTCAGGAACTTTCTACAACCTTTCAAGTTCAACCCTATCTCTATTTTGATAATGGTTTTGTATTTCGGTGTTTAAAAAATGCGAAAAAATTAACAGATGTCGGGAGTGCTAGCAATTTATGACATTTACTTTTTCATAAAAATATGACTATTTTTATCATGTGCAAAAATAACAACAGATAAATAGATTCAGCTAGTATTCTTTTTTGTACAGAAGACAAATCGTCATGTTTTATTAAACTTTTGCACGTTCGCAATCCTCGGCATCCCCTACATTCACATTTTTCAACTTTCCCTAAAACTTAGAAATATGCAAAACCACCCTAAATAAGTGGGTTTTCAAGGGTGGTATCGTATTCTGAGGTTCTTAAAAAAACTCTGAAACAACTAACGGTTGTGAAGAATGCTATGAAGAACTAAAAGAATCATCAATCAGTCTCACATAAATATCGCGCGTTATCATTTCATAGCATTCTCTACATCCATGATATTGTTTTCAAATTTTCTGACAGGCCAAAGTAGAAAACCACTTATCAAAATCTGTCTAGAGTTTGTTCTAAATGGTTTAAAAAGTTCAGTGTTTAGCATAGACAGTTTCATAACTTAGGGTTCAATCAGACCAAGCAAAATGGATCGGGATTCAGAATGGACTTACGGATCAGTAGGGAAAACTCCCATAGGTGATTACCTTCTTTTACCGAAGCTTCAGTGCATCTCCAAGACCAAAGTTCATGCTGCTTTGTTGTCCTTTTCTACCCAGTGGATTATTTCCTTTCTGCATCATTTCGACAAACTCATTGTAGTCGATCTTTCCATCCTGCAAAATGTGGTGGACAATTAGTCAAAACATGTTGTTGGAAATTTACAACCTGAACAGTGAATCTACTTACATTATCTTTATCGACATCTCCAATAATATCTTCAATACGGGCGTCTCCCATACCAAACTCGTCACATGCCTTTTGGAGCTCATCTTGAGTAATGTAACCACTGCCGTCTTTATCAAAGTATTGGAAAGCTGTAAATAGCTTATCCTCCTTGTCAACTTTGTTTATGTGCATAGTTGCAGCAATGAACTCCCCATAATCAATTGTACCACTATTGTCAATATCTGCCTGACATTTTTATGAAATGAGCTTGAGCTTCATTTGGAACAAAGTCAAAAACCCCAAGAGGTATCATCATAAGAGTAAACAGCACCCTCCTAAGTCCTAACAGTATATGATTTCTGCCAACACAAATCTATAAATGTGGTAGAAGCTAAATCACAGTTCCAATTAACAGATTTAGCAAAAAATAACTATTTGCAACTGAGATCAAGATGATGTTTGGGCAGGCGGGCACCAGCAAGAGTACCAGCCAGGAAGGATTAAGGCACACGATTCCTGGGAAAATATTGATTGCCCAGGCTCCAAAATGTTCCTTCCACCACAGCAGAAAACAGAAGGGGTCTGTAGGCATCACTTGCAAACATATAAATTTATTTCCAACTTACATAAAAAGGTACTCCCTCCGTTCAAAATAATAAAAGTTCTTGGTTTGTCCTGAGTCAAATTACTTTACATTTGACCAAGTTTGTTGAAAATGCATCAACGTCTACAACAACAGTTTAGTTTTACGAGATTCATCACATAATGCATTTTTGTACTATATAGATTTGACGTAATAGATATTGATGCATTTTTCTATAAGTTTGGTCAAACTTAGAGAAGTTTGAATTAAGACAGACCTATAATTTCTATTATTTTAGAACCGAGGAAGTAGAAATTTAGTTAACCTCTCAACGTAAGAGTGAGGGTCTTTCTAAATTTGCAAGCCACGATAACAGAAAGGAGAAAGTAATTGCTATAAAGTTGAGAAACAAATGTGCTGGGATACTTTAGAATACTTACTGCTTCCATTAAAGCATCGATTTCAGAGTCCATCAAAGTAGCACCAACTCGCCGCAAGCCAGATTTTAGCTCATCCAATGTGATATGACCGCTATTATCAGTGTCTAGCATTTTAAACATTTCTTTCAATCCTGCAATTTCTTCTTCTGACAAACTCTCGGCAATAACCTGAAGCGTATGCCAGGTGAAAATAAAACATCATCACATATACACATTGTATAACACGAACTAGAAAGTTAATATCAATGCTCACCCTAAGGGCCATTTTCTTTAGTTTGTTCATTGCAGAAAATTGTTTTAACCGACTCAGAACAGCAGAATCAAGAGGCTTATCAGGAGCAACCCCATCAACACAAACCCAAGGGTGACCTAGCACAAGATGGGTGATTAGAGGTGATTTGATTGAACAAAAAGAAGATGTCGAGTGATTCTTAATTTAGTACTAACTTATATCAACAATGCCATACTACTCACATAGGGCTTCATGGGCAGTCAATCTCTTCTTTGGATCACGGATAAGCATTTTCCTGACCAAATCCTTCGCACTATCTGAGATACTAGGCCATGGATCAGTTGAAAAGTCCAGATCACCTTTCAAAACTTGTTCAAATATCCCTTGTTCACTTTCTGCTCGAGAAATCAAAAGCAAAATCAACCAAAAGCAACTTATATACATTATGCAAAATGGTAATGCAACGTTTTACTAAAAAAGCTACACATAACCTCACCATCCCAGAATGGTGGAACCCCACTCAACAAGATATAGATAATTACACCAGCACTCCAGACGTCAACCTCACGCCCATAGTTTTTTAGAAGAACCTCGGGTGCAACATAGTATGGACTTCCAACAACATCTGTAAACATCTGACCTGCACAGTCAATTAAGTTAAGCACATGTAATTAGCATAAAGCAGCATCTGAACTAATTTGATAGAGAGGGTAAGAGCATCATTTTACGTTGATATGGTTGATCCTCTGTACCTAGTTTAGTACTGTCATTCAGGGACAAACCACAGATGACATCAACCACATTTTTTATGTTGAGTACTTAGTGTCTAAGAAAAGTGGTACATATCTTGAGGTGCAATTCTAACTGAAGTTGCTACTTCACATCTCAGAAACATGTATGACAGAAATCACAAGAACGAAGATAAGAAACACAAGTCTTCAGAGAGCAAGAGAAAGAAGAATGTCAAGCAGAGGCTGTGCTGGTTTTGCAACAAAGGTGAAACGATACATCTCTTGTTTTTTAGATATCTCTTGGCACGTTTGGAACTGGAGGTGATAAGGCAGGATATATTATTAGAGGAAAACAATTTTTCATCCTAATCATGTTGTCTTAAGTGCAATTTTCTGCCGATGTGTTGTGTGCATCCAAGATGTTCAATTTGGAAAACGAGTCAACCTTGATCATCCAGCCACGGGCTCCGCCTTACCCTTCCCCTTACCATACAGAGCGGATGCTTGCGCAAGCAATTTTCGCATAAACAAATAATCCCCATTTGTATGAATTATTAATTCCACTACGGCAGAAACTCATATCACGAAATACACAGCATTGCGTTGCATTGCATTGAGGGCATACCTGGCGTGAAGAAGATAGAGAGTCCGAAATCAATGGCCTTGAGCGGCGAGTCCTCCTTCTGGTTGACGAACAAGAAATTCTCGGGCTTGAGATCCCTATGCATGACGCCGAGCGAGTGGCAAGCCTCGACGACGCCGACGATCACCCGCGTGAGCTGCGCCGCGGCCTTCTCGGAGTAATGCCCCCTCTGTATGATTCTGTCGAACAGCTCGCCCCCGGCGCAGAGCTCCATGACGAGCTGCACGGCGACGGCGTCCTCGTATGCGTCGACGATGGACACGACGTTCTGGTGTCCTGCCAGATGGTGCATGATCTGGATCTCGCGGCGCACGTCGTCGACATCCTCATCGGTGAGCAGCTTCCGCTTGGCGATGGACTTGCAGGCGAACTCCTTGCCGGTGGATTTCTCGACGCAGAGGTAGGTGGTGCCGAACTGGCCCTGCCCCAGCTTCTTCCCGATGGTGTAGAGGTCCTTTAGGCGGGCGGTGTTGACGTCGCGCTTAAGGACGCATTCGGCGCGGAGGCCGGCGCTCTGGACGCGCTTGACCTTGGGCACGGGCTTCTTCGCCGGAGGGGCCTCGGCCTGGGCCGGGGCCTGGGCCTGCTGCTGCGGCTCGGCGGACTTGGGGGGAGGCGGGTCGGTGGAGCGGGCGCCGTGACTGGAGGTGTGTTCTCCGGCGGGGATGGTGACGGGCTCGGGCGCCTTTTTTTCGGAGGTGGACGCCGGGAGGGTGGCCGGAGGCGCGGCCTGGTCGGCTGGCCGCGCGTTGCGCCAGATGGCGACGGAGGCCAAGAAGCCGCTGCGCCCGGGGGCGTTGGGGCCGATGCAGTTGTTTCCCATCGCCGGGAGAACCTACGCGGACGGCCGCCGCGGCGGCGGTGGTGGCATTGGAGACGAGCGGTGGAGGGGCCGCGAGGAGGCGGGCGGTTGCTCGCTTGGATCGGGGAGGGCGGTTCCAGAGGGAGGAGACAGAGCGAGAAACCAAATGTGGTGGGCCCCGTGGGGCGGATTTGTGCCACTGGCGTGTGGGCCTACGTGCTCTCTAGGACTGGTTGTCAGAGTGTGAGGGATCATGGCGGGAGCTTTGGACGGACGGGCGGGATCCGCCTATTTCTATCGGGGCGAAATGAAAATTGATTTCACAGATGTTTTCGCCCAAATACCAAAACATAAAACTTTCGATTTTTTGTTAGGATATAAGCGACCTTTTTCAGTAACAATCTATCTATATCTACATCTACACTAATAGTACTCTCTTCGTCTTAAAATAAATAATTTAAATTTGTCTATATTTGCATCTATTTATATACTCCCTTCGACCCATATTAGTTGACTTGGATTTATCCATACATCCGAATTTAGATAAATCCAATTCAACTAATATGAACGGGAGAGAGTACTAAAACATGTCTAGATATGTATAAATCTAGATTAACTCACCGCATATTTTAGGATGGAGAGGGAGTATTAAAGACTCAGATGTTTTGATCCAACCATGGATGTCCGTACGATGCAATTATCCAACGCGTCAAATTAACCTCGTCTTTATCGGCTCATCAGCCGAGCGGACAATCCCGCGCCGGCGAGAGTCCCGTGACTAGCTTTTCTCTTTTCTCAACGCACGTGCTCTGCGATTGCAAACCACCGCCGCAGTTCAAGCCACCGCCGCCGATCCCTCCTGCGTTGCCTGTGCCGCCCCCGCTCCCACTTGCGCCACCGCCAGCCGCGCAAGATCTGGCCCCTGCCCGTGCACGACCACGCCCCGCCTGTGTCGCCCCACCGCGCACGACCCCGTCCCCGCCTGCGTCGGCGCCCCACGCACGACCCCGTTGTGCCCCTGCCTGCGCCGCCCCGGTAGCCCCTGCCCCCACCTGCCTGCGCAGTGCGCACGCCGCCTCTGCCGCGGTTCTGCAGCCACCTCCGCCCCCGCAGGCATTAGTTTCTCTTCCAAATACAGCGATCAGGTTGTACTGAAATTCAGCGACGAGGGTAAAGCCTATATTTTCCACGTTCTACTTCTTCCAGGTCCATTGCTACAGCACACAACCTGAAAGGTAAAGCCTATATTTTCCAGTGTCCAGCACAATAATTATCTCTTTTGTTATGTTGCTTGAGCAACATCATTAATTTTGAAACCCTTGAGCAACATCATTAATTTTGAACAATCAATATCCATTACGTATTTTATCTTCAAACGTACTTCCTCCATTTTAAAATGTAAGATGTTTTAGCTTTGTGAATAGAGTGTATCTAGAGCTCTTTTAGTGTGTAGATTTATTTGAAATTTAGATCAACCTACACATTAAAAAAGGTCTAGATACACTTCTTTCACAAATCTAAAACATCTTATATTTTAAAACGGAGGGAGTATGTACCATTCGAAGCTCGACTGTACAGTATTTAAGTTCAGCTCTCTAAACACTGGTTTCCGCATGCATGTACAAAGGCAGGGAAGGATCCATCCCAATCTCACAACCAAATGGCACCTATCGATCGTACGCACGTCTCTATATCAAAATATTAAACTTGTCCTAATTTTACTCAATGATTGACAAGGATTAATGTGAGATTGTAGATTTTTCAAAGTAAAATCAGAAACACCAAACGATAAATACATACAAGTTTTAGTATTGCACGGTTTAGGCAGAAGAGTATTCTGCACCACTAGATTTGTTCATGTCCTGCTATAGGTTGGGCATGTAGACATAAAGACTTCACCATTTGAGCCGCAAAGTATTATGCGGTACACCATCGTGCCTCCGAGGACTTTATGAATAAAGACCTCACCATTTGTCAACACGAATTATTTGACTCTCCTGCTGATATAGTCTCTACCTCAAGCATCCATGCTCCCCATTATGTTCATTTTTTGCATTATGTTATTTGCAGTTTTGCATTAGGGTATCCATTGATCTAACTGTAGGTGGAAAGTTTGATAAAATAAGATTCCGCTACATAATTTGATTTATCCATTTAGGTCTTACTAAGTTGTAAAAAGAAGGTTTTAGTACGGTGGAGCAGTAGGAAGCTTTTTGTGTTAAAAAAGGCACATAGTGAATGATCATGAATGATATTTACCTAATTATTTGGTAACCCATCTATAAATGTGTAGATTGGTTCACATTTATTTTTTCTGCTTGTAAAATGCTGAACTTGCATAGCCAATTTTGATCACTCATTTCCTTGAAGCAAATTTCACATAATAACTACTGAAATTTTCTTAGTATTGTTTTATCTTAGATGCACCATTGCATTGGGCATAGCAGCAAAATTCAGCAGGGAGCCTCACATCTGTGTAAAATTGAGTAGTACTAATTCTACCTCAAATACTATTGCTAATTGGTTCACATTTATTTGTTCTGTTTGTAGTACTAATTCTGTTGTTTGGCCTTGGCTGCACATTGCACAGGCAAGGAGAGCGTGCTATGAGAAATCCACAATTTCTGAGAAATTCGTGATCGTTGGTAGAGACTCAATCTTTGCTTTCCAAAAAGAGACTCAATCTTTGGTTACTCTCCTGGTTCTTTACTTCTCTTCGTTCTTTGTGGATGGATGGAACAAATAAACCTATAATCTGCTCTCAATGCGAATAAATAGGATTGTGTATCTGCATTAACACCGAACTCTTTAGCAAATTAACCGGCTATGGATATTGCAATGTTGGGCTAAGCTGTACTAGAGCATCACCCTGTAGTCATGATTTACAAGACCGTGAGACTAGATTAAATCCAAATCTTAGTACTCCACACCTTCCTTCAGGTTTCTGCATTTGAACGGAAATAAAGGATTTTTGTCATTCAACTATAATTACTAGGACAATCTACAAAATTTGGTTTGTATAGTACTGTGTTCACGATTCAAGCCACAATTCATTAGTCATGCTTGTCACATATCCCGATCCTAAAGATGTCATATGTGCAGATCCTCGAGAGTCCATCTTTGGAACGCAACTTCCAAAGAATTATGGTTGGGAAGTGATTTGTCTACTCCCACTTGGGTCTTCAGGTACCTAAACTAGCTATTGTCTATTACAGGTTGAAGATGAAAACAAACTTATATTTGTATGAGAAAAATATTAGGCAGAATGTATGATCTTTTCAAAATTTATTATAACTCATGATGTTTGAGCCTGCCAAATTTTCTATTCATTTGTGAATATTAATTTATGATGCTTAGACTGAAATAATTACTGATATGCTATGTGGAGAGATTACACCCAGTTCAGTGAATGATTCGAATCCATTATAACTCCCGCCTTTTGTAATTTGCAGTTTAGTGACTTCCAGTACTTGATAGATATATAATCTAAGAGAACACTCCAAAATTTGTTAAATCATATTGTTTAACTCCTTTAAGTTTGACTTTATCTTTCAGTAATAATCTTGTTCCTACGTATGCTCTCTGACTACAATCATATTGTGTAGATCGACTATGTTTGTAGAAAGTCAGTACTGCTTAATACCTGTGTTTATTTTCCCAGATATATAAAGCAAAAATCCCTATGTCATCTTCCAACCGCGCTCCATTTCAGGATATAACCAACAGGCAAATCAAAGGTAGTTGACAACAAACACAGCTTATATTATACAATAGTTATTATGTAAAATACGAAAGTGTTGTGTATGCAGATCCTAGAGAGGTGAAGAGGCAGAGGGATAGGGAGTGGGATGCAAAAAAAAGATGAGATTTCGAAGCGTCGACGTTAATTGCGTGAACTAAAAAAACAGTCAACAACACATGTGAATGACGAGAACACATTATGTGATACACATGCTATTGGACAATCTGTAGTCACCCAGATACAATTCAGAGCAACCGAAGAAGGTCATATGTTCTATACTTGCAAAATATAGGTGTTTAGTGCTGAAAATGTCCATGTTTTTTATTTGCTAATATAGATATGGAAGACTGATGTTTTTGTTGCAATTTATTTATAGATATGGTTCTAGATGTTCAGCACTGTGCATATCAAGATCCTCATGTCAGTCTGGTGGGCAATGACGATGAATCCGAATGGTTGCACAGATGCATGCAAAACGAGGAGGAATGATAGCTAATCTTATAGACCAAACAACTACCCTGGAAGAAGGTTCATCCACCCAATTAAAGGGCAAGATAATACCGACATCATGTTGTTTTAGTCCACAAAGAAATATGCTCTAAAATCTCTCTACCAATCTTTGATCGAAATATGCTCTAAAATCTCTACCAATGTTGGAGGTGTTCAGGTCTTGAAGATATTGCGGGCAGCAATAATGTTTCACTCGAACAAATGGGTGCATATTATTCATGATCTGGTATGGGTGGCCCGGTGACAGACCAAACAAACAATCGTCAGTACCTGAGTTGTCCAGGTAAAGGACCGCATAGTGGTCAAGGGTGGTATGCTCGGTTGTCTCGCAGCGTATAGCCCACCAACAAAATAAAGCTGCAGTAAGTAGTGCTATCGAGGTGTCTCGAACATCAACTGCGGCTTTACCGAGCTCACCATGCACCCCATTTAGCAAAAGGACCAAAACATACACAAATGGTAAAAAGCCGATTTTGAGCCAAGCACATTTTACTAAAATAATATAGGATTGACCATGACATGTAACTCTATAGACGTGCAATCAAACATAGATTATTATACACTTTATTTTTAATTTGATTTTTGTGTTTCAAATATAGACATGCATGTGCACATGCACCTTTACTAGTAAGATGGAAAGAGGCGAACTCCTCCTTCCACTACAACAAATGTGATTACCTGTGACGCACATTCAATGATGATTCGGTAAAACAACGTCATGTTTTATGAAAAAAAGTCACAATTTGGATGAATCTCTGACGGTTTTTGCTGAATCGTCACAGAATGAGTGTCATATATAATCAATATGTTGTAGTGTTCACTTCCCAACAATTGAATGCTGGCGACCCGATGTCATCTCCGACTCCGATGCTCCTACGAAGTCGTCTGAAGGCGAGGAGTCGTGTGTGCTCACGGTTTTTCTAGCAATAGCCTAAGTTATGTGCTATGGTTTGAGCTGTCCATTGATTTGTGTCCGACAATGGCGATGACAGCGGTGTATAATCTTTGTACATGTTCGAACTCGGAAGAGATGATTGCCCATCATGTGAGTGGTGGTGCATCGAAGAGGAATGGTCGGGGTGGAGAGGCCACGAGGAGGTTGGTAGTTGCTTGCTTGGATTGGAGAGGCGCATAGAAAGAGGGAGAGGGAGGGACGTGAGCGAGAACCAAATGTGGCGGCCTTGTGGAGTAGATTTGTGCCACACGCATGTGTCATTGTTGCTCCGTAAGACCTGTTGTAAATGGATAATTGACAATGGTAGGAGCTCAGTATTTGGACGCGGATACACTAGTAGAAAACAGGGCTTCGGTTCGGTCCAAATTTCGGGACTAGTGTGAGCACTAGTCCCGGTTCGTGCCGGCTCCAACGGCTAGGAGCCCCGGCAAGTCCTAGTCCCGGGTCGTTCCGGACCTTTAGTCCCGGTTCGTGATACGACCCGGGACTAGAGGCCTCGCGCCAGCCAGCCACACGGTGCGGAAACATTTAGTCCTGATTCGTATAACGGACCGGGACTAGAGGTTAATCACTAGTCCCGGTTTATTATACCGACCGGGACTATTGGTTTCTCTATATAACTCGGCTTCGTCCACGCCCGAGCCATGGCCATTTTTCCACCAAAGCAAGCCGAGTTCATGCCCATTTTTTCTCCAAGATTGCCAAGATTTGGTGGCATTCCCTAAATTCAAAGGTTTTAAAAGGTTAGCAACTTCATATTTTTATCTCTCATTATTAGTTTAGCTCAATGCGATAGAAGTAGAGATGGATTGCATGCTCTAAAAGTAGAGGGATTTTTAGATGTGTAATTTTAGGCAAATTTTGATTAGGCAAAAAGTTATTGAAAATTAAAATGTGTAATTTTAGAGTTTCCGGGCTCAGAATGGAATGAGGTTTTCACTGCTAGAACAATAATTAAAAACTCCACATTTTTCATGTTAATTGGTGCCAGAAAACCTATTAACAAGAGCCATAGTGCCAGCTGCCTGTTTTCTACTGTTTTTGGTTCCAGGAAAGTCAGAAAATGAATATTTTCGGAATTAGACGGGACAAAAGCTAAAGTCAGTTTTTCACCGAGGGACACCCGGAGCCAGGATACGAGACGTAGAGGGTCCAGAGGACGGCCACACCACCTGGCCGCGCGGCCAGGCTTGGCCCGCGCCGGGGGTGGTGTGGCTAGCCCAGGCACCCCCTCGGCCTCTCCTTCCGCCTATAAGATGCCTCGTCTGTAAACCTGGCACCCGATCAAAATTCCACGAAAGAGTCTGTAGCCACCGTCATCTCCATCCCTAGACCGGGAGGGATCTGAAGCTTTTCCCGGCACCCTGCCAGAGAGGGGAATTCACCCTGGAGGCCTTCTTCAACATCATGCAAGCCTCCGGTGTGATGCGTGAGTAGTTCATCTCTGGACTACGAGTCCATGTAGTAGCTAGATGGCTGGTTCTCCTCCTTTGTGCTATCATGTTTAGATCTTGTGAGCTCCGTTCATGATCAAGATCATCTATTTGTAATTCCTACATGTTGTGTTTGCGGGGATCCAATAGATATTGAGATGCTATTTCAGATTGATTATTGATTCTATCATGTCTTTGTTATTTATGATCTTGCATTCTTTCCGTTGTTAGTAGATATCTTGGCCGAGTAGATGCTAGCAACTCCAAGAGGGAGTATTTATGCTCGATAGTGGGTTCATGCCTCTAGTAATCTGGGGAAGTGACAGAAATCTCTAAGGTACTAGATGTGCTGTTGCTACTAGGGAGAAAACAACAATCCTTTGTTCATAGAACAATCGTATTGTTTACTTTACACGCAATGCATAATGCAATTATCCGTTGCTTGCAACTTAATACTAGAGGGGGTTCAGATGATTACCTGAAGGTGGATTATTAGTCATAGATGCAGTTGGATTACGGTCTATGTATAATGTTGTAATGCCCAATCGAATCTCAAAGGAGTGAAGATGATTAGTATACGCATATTGCTTTCTCGATGTTTGTCAATTGCCTCGATGTAATTTGTTCACCCAACATGCCATCTATCTTAAGGAGAGCCACCACTAGTGAACAATGGACCCCGGTCCTTTGTTTTACCATCAATCTACAATCAACTGTTTACTGCTTTCCGTTTAGTTTCTACAAACTATTACTTTCTTCCACTCGATACCTTTAATCCTTTGTTTTCAGCAAAACCGGTGAGATTGACAACCTCATCGCAAATTGGGGCAAAGTTCTGTGGTTGTGTTGTGCAAGTCTCCATGTTGCTGCTGGCACCGGTAGTGCGCCCTGCCAAAGTTCAGCTAGCAACACCTTTGAGGTGTTTCTTGCTCCTACTAGATTGATAACCTTGGTTTCATAACTGAGGGAAAACTTGCTGCTGTGCTCATCATACCTTCCTCTTGGGGTTCCCAACAAGCTCGATATATTTTTGGCCATCACCCGACAGAGATAAACACGAGCTGACATGTGCCCTCGGGAATCCTGAAAAAGGTGGATGAACACGAGGCAAAGGCACCGGTGTTACATGGAAGAAAGGGTTTCCTGAGTAAGATGACAGTTATAGAAGCTATAAGAGAAAGAAGGACCGGGAGGCAGACCGGATTGGGAAGATAGAAGAGGACCTAGCCGGGATGAAGAAGCTGGTGGAAGCAATTAGCCAAATGTCATCTCAGCCGCATGATGATGATCCTGCAATGGATCATGGCCAGCGGAGAAGCAGCATGGATTCTACGGAGGTCCGGGCTGATGATCAAGCACTACTGGAGGATGCACCGGTGCCTCGCTACCCCGTGGATGATGTTAGAGGGATGACACAATGTGAGCTACATCATCCAATGAACAACCTGTCCTTCAAGGTGGCGATCGACACTGTTTTACCTTGTCTACCTGGAGCACTCCACCATTCACTTCCGATTCCACCTTGCTTTGCTCGTGTCTCGGTGGATGACCTAATAGAGGGGTTTGCAGACCTAGAGATTGAAATCGCTACACCTGAAGGCCATAAGAACTGGGAGATGTCAAGCGCCACATCATTCCATAGAAAAAGAAGTACATCAAGTTTCCAAGGTCGGCGCCAAGGCCACCGACTCCCAGGAATAATCCAAGTCCACCCCACGATGATCGTCAACTACCTCCAAGTCCACCGAATCTGAGGAATCCAAGTCCATCCCTCCCCAATGACCATGAACCTCCAAGTCCACCTCTTAATAACGAGAGGGATGTCGATCGCTGCAGCGTGAGTACATCTCGATCTTCATCTCCGTGCAATACTACGTCGTTGAAAAAACGGAGGGTCGCCGCTCCCCCGCGCCTCACTAAGAAGAAAGGTAGTACGACAAAGATAGTCGACATCCCGCCAGCTCTTCCCAAGAGACCTTATGACAGGACTGATGAGGAAAACGCCGCAGAAGTGGCTGCCTACAATAAGGCTTTTTTCACCAAAAAAGGCCGATCCAAAGCAGGTATTTGATGAAAAAACCAAAAAGTGGGCTAAGTCCTTTATTGAGCAACCATCCCAAATATCGATAAATCTGCATTCGGACTATGACCGCGAAATTATTAAGCAGACAAACAATGCCAAGTCTAAGTAGAACACAAAAACAAGTGCCAAACGCGGGAAACAAATTCCCCAGCTCGGACAACAGGAAAATCAATCGCCCCCCGCTCATATTGAGTTCCGATATCAGAGCCGTTATGGATAAGGACATGCAATTATTGGACCCCAGAGCGAAAGCTACTGCTAGACAAATGGGTATCACTGTAACCCAGGCCAAAGCTGCTGCTACCGAAGCAGGTATGGTCAATATTTAGTCTGTGAAGAAGCGCCAATGGGTGAGATAGCACGACAATGTGTCAAAGGGCAACCTATGGTCAGTCATGAGGA
This sequence comes from Avena insularis, assembly GCA_023614405.1. NCBI lineage: Eukaryota > Viridiplantae > Streptophyta > Magnoliopsida > Poales > Poaceae > Avena > Avena insularis. The sequence goes on along the minus strand of CM042696.1, from coordinate 32,859,798 downwards.
GTACACTCGTCTATCAACACATATGCGAAGTTTGCACGACTAGTACATGCTGCAATCAGCAAAGCAGCACTCGAAAGAATGGATTTCAGCGTACGTTAGAGTGGAGCATCACTTCAAACCTTACTCGATACAAATTCAAATGAACGAACCGTTTCAGTTATACAATCATCGCGTTCTCGATAAATCTATCCTCGGTTGCTATTGTCTGTAAGTGATTTATTTCTGTAATTAAGTGTCTAGCTCAGCTCGTTCATTGCATGTAATATATTATCCTGACTATATATCTTTTTGTACGTTATTATGCAGAATGAAGATGCTCGAATGCAAAAGAGCTAGAAATTTTAATGTTGGGTTCATTGACCCATATATCGTTAATCAACGTACGTTAGACAATCACCCCAATGACATGGAGGATGACATCTCCACCTTTTTAATCGAGTATAATCTATACTTTCTTATAAAGAAAAACCCCACTAACTGCAATTAATATTAGTCTATCTCTACATCCAAGCCATCCACATCATATACTCCATTAGCCAATCAAATATCCATATCATCCCACTAACATTATTATAGCAGTGTTTATTTACATGCAAGTTATCCATGTCACATAGTCTAATTATCCATATCACCAATTTATATCCATCCAACTTACAACAGTTTCATATCAATTAAATTTAGCATCTCATCTATGTTTACAAAATAAATACTGAATGATTTTTATAGAAAACTCCATGTTTAATGCATATTATACCATTTTATTTATACAATAGAGGTTTCTAAAAAATGCCGCTGCAACGCACGGGGTATTCTTCTAGTTATTATAAGGATATACTACTTCCTTACAACTTCAAGCGAATGTTTCTGTCTTGTACACATTCTTTTTTTCTTACTCGATGTTAAGTGTAATTGATGAGTTATGCATGTCTGCTTATATAAACGTTTGCAGGTATCACTGGATTCTGCTGAACATTCAAGTTGACAAGTCCCTAGTTGAAGTCACCGACCCATTAAGTTGGGACCAAGAGCTGTGGAGCGACATAAAAGCAATGCTCCATAAGTAATTTCAATCATTATCGCACTATATCAGCCTGTTTTGTTCATATCCTGATATCAAAAATTAATAACTTATTTGTTCATTTTCTTTGCCGAGCAGGTGTTGGACACGGTTCAGAAAGGAAATACCCGAAGAATTCAAAGATAAGCTAACTTATAAAACAGTGACGGCTTTGCAACAGCCACCGAGAACTCATTTATGTGGATTATACATTTGCGAGTACATTCGCGAAGTGACCAGTGAGCGTGGAGTTGCTTCATGTAATATGCGTGATCTCAATATGTGATCTCCATGTAATATGCGTGATCTCAATATATGATCTCCATGTTATATGTGATCTCGATCAGTATGTGAATCAATGTGTACTGTATATATATTAGCATAAAATATGTGTATGGAAACATGTTTGAAATTATAATCAAACATAACTTAAAAAAGAAAAAAAAAGAAAAAAATCAAACAAAAAGGAAAACACAAAATCGCCGCAGCAGAGAAAACACACGATTTTCTGCCGCGGCAGGAACTCTTTAGCCCGGGTCGTGTTACGGCCCGGGACTAGAGGTCCTTCAGCCCCGGCCAAGGTGCCACTACCACGTGGTAGCCCCGGGTGGCCTCTAGTCCCGGTCCGTAGCAAACCGGGACTAGAGATAGGGGTCTCTAGTCCCGTTTTGGCAGTCCCGGGTCCGAAACCGAGACTAGAGCCAGTTCCGGACCACGACTAGAGGCCTATTTTCCACCAGTGATATCTACCTATTTTAAACGCCTCTAGAGGGCAAATAATTCCTTATTATTTCACGCTAATTGACAAAGCATAAACCCATTGATTTCAGTAACACAAAAAGTGTTTTAAGTACGGTTAGACAAACATAACAAACACATGTACATATTCTTCCGGAAATCCAATTTGGCTCACAGGTGCAAATGAACCCATTGTTAGAAAGAACATTTCAAAATATAAAAAAATATAAAAAAATATAAAAATATATATACATGTACATCTAGACATTATATTTTCGTACACAAGTTTTTTTGGAAATAATAATATTTTTTATGTCCCACGTAAAAAAAGATAATTTTCGGTGTTGCAAAATGACTATTCACAGTCTAGTTTTTACACAAGTCACATAGAATGTTCATTTTTCTAAAAAAAGTGTGTATCAACATAGAATATTCAGATGTACATGCGGAATTTTGTTCAATTTTTTTTTGATATTTTAAATTTTGTTTTTTATGCATTTTTTATAATAGGTTCATTTGCACTGTGAGCCAAAACACCACCTCCTTCTTTACACTAGTTACATAAGAGTATCCATGCCAAAAATATATCTGGCTCTTTTGAAGTTATCTTCTATGGCTCTTAAGTTATGTTAGATTCTAAACATGTTTAGAGTGAGTTCTATACATATACTGTCGTGGTATTGCCGACAAGTACGCCATGGAGGGATGCTCATAGTCCGTGTTTAGAGAAGTCGGGTAAGGCGGAGAGTTGACGGGTACGAGCTAACACAGATTACCCAGGTTCAAGTCCCACAACGGTGGTGGAATTCTACTCCTGCTATAAATCACTATAATGGCAATTCGTCGAATTACATAGATAGGTTCACTGTGCGAGGTGTTGCGCATTATACATAGCAATCTAGGTTGTATGTTGTCTATTATGCCCTAAAGGCTCCCGTAGGCGGCTTATAAAGGCGCCAAGACCTAGGGTTTACAGGGAAAGGTCCTTGCCGGACAAGGTAAAGAGTCCTACACTAATACGAACTAGTCTTTCATGTCTTGCACTCCAAGGCTCCGAGTACGTCGGTGATTCATGCGTAGCCTTCCTTTATCCGGCATGGGCCTCCCTTCTGGATCCGTCTAACTGGGCCGCCCAGCAGGCCATAGGCCTTGCTACCAACTATGGGCCACCCAGGTTAGTCGGATTGGTGACATGCTATGAGGATACCCATATAGCATATCCCCAACAGTAGCCCCCGAAGGACATTGAAATCTTGCGTCGTCTTGCCCATTAATCTTTGAATATCCCGTCTAAGTGATGCCGATATTTCGTCAAGCAATATCTCAAAGGTCTCCCAAAGAACCCTGCAATCCTCTCCGGCTTCACAATGTAGCCAGAGATTCCTTGAGTCTTCATTTCTAGAGCTGGATAATCTCCGTCTTTGATGGAACCTTCAGACGTGACGCATCACTGCAACTCTCAGGAGGATGACATAGGGGTACAGCCTACGCTACCTCGAAACTCACAGAAACAGAAAGTTAATCATCAGCTACTTTTACGCGCGTGAAATCCGAAACGGCGAAGCGGCAAAAGACAGAGGACGTGAAGAAATTACCGCGCATGTTCACTTCCACGTCGGCAACGTTCCATCCATTAGATCTCTTTGCACGAATCTTGACGCGGGGTCTATATATTTTCACCGCGGTCAGTTTATTTCTCTTTTACCTGCATTTGCCTTCTAGTCTTTGTCTTCCTCCAGCCTCGCGACCATTCGAGCACTTCTGCGAAAACCCTAACCAGAGCCTTTCTTTCCTCCACCTTCTCCCCCGTCGTAATGGCCTCCAGCAGCTCTGTCCCTTCAACGGTGGCGGTTCTCGAGGCTACACTGGAGCCATCCCAGGGAGTATCCGTCCCGCCGAAGGGGGTGGTCATCCCTGTCTCCGCCGTGGTGGAGACCACCGACGATGACCAAGAACAGGCGGCGCCAGAAGCTGCCGAGGAAGAAAATGACTCTCACAAGCGGATGTGGAGAGGCTCTGATCTCTCCGCCGAAGATCTGAAGGAGCTGGTCACTAAGGGGTATCTCCCCACAGCGAAGGGACTGGTCTGGCGGGCAGCGTCGGCCGGCGAGGTGGTCCCTTCTTCCCAAGCCAGAGAGAAGGTGTACCTCAAATCTCAGTTGGTACATGGCATAAGCCTGCCAGTCTCCGACTTCTTCTTGGATGTCCTCCGGCACTTCTAGGTACTTCCTCACAACCTTTCTCCCGACAACATCCTAGTCCTTAGCAATTTCGTATCTCTATGCAAAGGATATCTAGGAATCAAGTCTAGGCTAGATCTGTTTGTGCACTTCTTTACCGTCAAGAGTGAGTCTGTAGAGTCCAAGGACGAATTGTGAATCTGCGGAACCATTAGCTTCAAGATCCGGCCTAGCCGGCGCTTCCCCAACATCGTAGGGCATGAGTCATGCAAGAACTGGCAGCGCACGTACTTCTATGGCCCCAAAATTCCTCTTCCTGACCTCCTTGAGACTTATCCGACTTCGTTGACGGAGCCGCCGCTGATGTGCCAGCATGGCGGACCCAACCTCCCTTCCATCTGACGACGAGGCCAACCGTGCCGTAAGGCGGATTAAATGGCTTGTGGACGGAGGTCTAACTGGCTTGGATCTAGCCATGTGCTGGTTTGTTAGGCTGATCCAGCCTCTACAGCACCGCGCTGATTTGATGTGTAAATACACTCAAGACATGAGGGATCCCATGCAAATTTCACGGGATAACTTCTCTACTGACTCCATCAAACTTCGGCTTAAGGACATCGTCAAGGTGAAGGACAGGAAGCGTGGCTTCAAGATCACCGATGACATGTTCGATTGTGGCAAGTGCCCAGAGGTAGCTTTTGTTTCCTTTGTTGCTTGTTATATACTCTAAGGTTTTTCTGACTTGAAGTTGTCAGTCTAACATCTCACTGTATCCCAGCTGGCGACCTTGGCGGCGGATCAGATGGCCTCCTAGGTCTATCATCCCAAGCTGAAGGATATCCAAGTGGTGTCCGACGACGACGCCCCCAAGGATTAGCCAGCTCCGGCAGCACGAAAGCAGAAGAGCTCCACCTCTAATGTTGTTGCCGATGCCAAGAAAAAGAAATCGGAGAGTGGAGTCTCCAAACGATCCACATCCGCCTTAGAGGCGGAGAAGAAGAAATCCACCGGCATTCCCCTCACCAAGGCTCCTGCCATGGAGTAAGTATCTTCATTCTCCGATTTATGCTTTTCAGCTCATACCTTTTTTCAACTCTTGTACTTATACTTTATACGTTTCAGGAGGAAAGCCGGTGTTACTTTGAAGCGATCCTCCAAAGATGTTGGAGGGTCAAAAAACATTCATGACATGCTGACCAGGGATTTGTCTGCCAAGTCCTCTCCCGCTACTTCTCCCCTACTCCTACCGCCAAGCCTTCTACTGGCCCCACTGGGCCTTCATCTCCCGTCATCCCTGAGATCTCCGCCATGGAGATAGATGTCAATCCAACTCTTGATATCTCAGGCTCTGTCGAGGCAGACGTTGCTCCCAGCGGCTAGGCGATGCAGGAGAGCACTTCCTCTAAAGTGGCTGAAGCTCCGGCTAAGGATGCCACCGAGAAAGGGAAGGAAGTGGTGGATGTGGAAGCAACGATCGAGGCGGGAGCCTATGAGCCATCATCTGCCCTGAAGACGCAAGAGACGGCTAGGGCTTCGTCCATGCCTCCGGCTTCAAATTCTCCATTAGCTGCGACTCCTCCGACGTTGAGCCTGGATAACCTCATCATGCAGGCCAGTGCAATTTATAAGAATGCTCGGACCTTCCATGATTCCTATGCTCATCTGGCCAACAATCGTAGGGTCATTTCCATCATAAGTCTTTTGAACTTCACTTCTTTTGATTTGTAATATATCCCACTATAGCCCCCGAGCTCTTAGGCAAAAAACCAATAGTTTTGGCATGAGTGATCCAAAGAACTAACTGTAGAACTTGTCCGTGTAGCCCCCGAGCGTTTAGTTGAAACTGGATAGTTCCAACTAGATGCTCTAGAGAAACTAGCTTATTTTAAAATCTTATATTGTAGCCCCCGAGCGTTTTAGTTGAAACTTGGATAGTTCCGACTAGATGCTCTAGAGAAACTAAGCATGTTAACATCTTGTGCAGAATGAGAATAAATGGAGGATAGCCGCCAATGAGAGGTTTGCTGCTTTGTGGAAGGAAATCGACCTTGAACAGGGTAAAACCACCTTCCTGAAGCAACAAATCAAAAATAGCCAGAGTCTGTGTCTTGTAACAGCTCCTTGCTTTTTCTCATGGATTCATTTCTGCCGTCTTCTCACAATACTTTATGATTTCCGTCTTACAGAAGCCATTGCCAAGGCCAAGAGCATCATCGAGCAATCCAAGCATATCTAGGAGCTCGATGATGAGAATAAAATTTTGAAGAAGGACCTGGACGATGTTATCAAAGGCCATGGGGCAGCGATGAAGGTGTTGCAAGAGTCTGCTGACACCGAGATGCAGCGCCTGAAGGAAGAGATTGCGCAACTCAAGGAGCAGAACCAGGCTACCAAAGAGCAGAATGCTAGGAACCTTGAGATGTACAAGACAGTCCAGAAGGAGCACGATGTCTTGGCGGAGACATGCAAGCAAGCGGAAACGAGCATCTTCGGTAACCTTTCTTCGTCTTGGTCATTTCTGTACTTTTGGATAATCATTCAATTTATTGTGCTCATGGTCCTTTTTCTTGTGCAAACCACAGCTCCCATTGGCTTAGCCAACCTGGGTGAAGGTGCTCCAGATACTAAGGAATGCATGATTCTGGCCGGCAACTTCGTCAGCACCGCCATTGCCCAGGCCAAGGAGATAGCTCAACCCCTGGGTATCAATATCAAGGCGGTAGACTCAGCGGTCAAGTACACGGAAATCCTGCACCGAGCCCCCGAGAAAGTCAAGGACTGGAAAGCCTCTTACGTCCGGGCTGGTGCTAGGATGACCCTGTCCTTGGTCAAGGCACACTATGACAACACCGACATCGATTTGGTGACCTCCGACATGCCCAAGCTGGACGAGGAAGGGAAAGCGATCGATAGCGATGCTATTTGGAATCCTCTCACCGGCTTCGATACCGGAGTTGCGAAGATGGTCAAGGCGGACGTCTTCGTGCCTGCCGAGATCCTCAATGAAGATATGGCCTCGTCTGAGTCTAGCCCCTCTCCTTCCGAGTTTGATGAGCTCTTCTAGCCTGGCTCTCCTGATGATGCCACCATGAAGCCCCCTGCAGCAGAGCCATGAAAAACAATGTTTGTATTAAATGTGTCTCTGCAATGTGTATGCCGAAAAAACTTATGTTTTGCTAAGGCGGAAAAACTTGTACTCAAGTTTCCTGCAACTTATCTGCTTCCAGCATGTGTATATTTTTTAAGCAAGTGCTGGCTTATCCATTATTCTGGTTCGTATGCTTGACCTTTCGTGAGGCGGAAGACTCGCTACGCAGAACTATGCTCTCAGGTTATGATGCTTAATAGCACCGTCAAGAACCTAAGAAAAAAATCGCCGGCTTTGAGTGTCAAAAAGTCACTACCCCGGAATCCACATAAAAACTTCAGAAAACGTGTAGACCAGAAAACTTAAGCTAACGCCCGAAGGCAGAATTTTCACAAGTGCAAATGCAAACTTGCGTATAAAAGGGTTTATATGATCCAAAAATGAACAATAAAAGGAGGTAAAAGACTCAAAGAATATTAGTGAACCAGATGCTTTATTTCATTGATCATATAAGAAACTTATTACATAATATAATGTGCTAAGTGTAAAAGGGACGTAGCTGTGCTATGTTCCGTGGCCGATCTGTCTCCGGGTAATCATCATCAGAGTCACGTTGCTTGCGCTTACAATTTTTTGTCCTATCTTTCAACTCGCGAATATCGACGAGGTAATAGGAACCATTTAGCAATGCTTTTTGTTATGACGAATGGTCCTTCCCAAGGCGGGGATAGTTTGTGTGATTTCTCCTGCTTGAGTCTAAGCACCAGGCCCCTTCTTTAAACGAGCGATGCTTTACGTGGCGACTATGGTAGCCATGCAGCTTCTGCTGGTAGATGGCGGATCTCTGGCATGCCAGCACGTGCTCTTCTTCAAGTAGGTCCACAGATAAATGTCTGGATTCTTCATCGCCATCCTCATTGTAGGCAGAAACTCTTGGTGCATCGTGGAGGATGTCGGATGGGAGAACTGCTTCTGCTCCATAAACCATTAAGAAAGGAGTCAAGCCGGTGGATTTGTTGGGTGTTGTTCTTAAACTCCACAAGACGGATGGTAATTCCTCCGCCTAGGCTCCAGCTGCTCTACGTAGCGGTAAGCATGGCTTGATTCCGTGCAGAATTAGTCTATTGACCCTATCAACTTGCCCATTTGACTGTGGGTGTTATAGATGCTAGGTCAAGGCGGATGCCTTTTTCATGACAGTACTCCTCAACTTCTCCGAGAGATAAATTTCTGCTGTTGTCGGTGATGATGCTATGTGGGAGACCAAAACTCACCACCAGATCCCGGACAAATTTTAGGTTAGTTGCCCCATCAACCTTTCTAATGGGTTTAGATTCAATATATTTTATGAATTTGTCCACTGTTTGAATCCACAGGGTGTTGTTTGCAAAGGTCCTACCATGTTCAGCCCCCAAACTGCAAACAACCAAGTTATTGGTATGGTTCTCAATTCTTCATCTGGAACACTTGGTTGTCTTGCATAAAACTGACACCCGAGGCATGTTTGTACCAACTTGTCGGTGTTCTCCTTGGCAGTTATCCAGTAGAATCCTTGTCGGAAGGCCTTAGCCACCAACGACCGGGGAGCGGTGTGATGCCCGCAATCTCCGAGATGTATTTCTCTAAGGTTTTCAATACCTTGCTGCTGGGAGACGCATCGAAGGAAAACTCATGTGGTACTTCTTTTATATAACTGGCCATCAATGACGACGTAGCCTTTTGCTCTGCATACTATTTGCCGACTTTCGACTTTGTCGGCGGGCAAAGTTCCATCTTGTAGATAGTCCATGAGCAATTTTACCCAAGCTGGAGAGGTTACTGTTACTGTGTTAACAAATGAATCCACTCTATCCGGGTTGTCGGGGTCCACTCGCTTCATGGATGGGGTCCGTAAATGTTCCAGGAAAACGCCTGGCGGAATTGGTCGATGAGCCGATCCAAGCTTTGACAACAGATCTGCCACCTCATTCTCCTCCCTTTTGACGTACTTGACTTCGTAGCCGTTGAAGCACTTGGCTATTTCGTCTACTTCATCTCGATATGCCATCATCATAGGGTTCCGCGCGTTCCAGGTGCCAGCTACTTGCTAGGCAACCAAGTCGGAATCTCCATAGCAAACTATGTGCTTGATGCCAATATCCTTGGCTACGCGAAGTCCGTGAATGAGGGCCTCATACTCCGCCATGTTGTTGGTAGCATTGAAGTGGATCTGCAGGACATATTGCAACTTTTCTCCTATTGATGATTGTAACACTACACCAGCCCCAAGCCATTGAGTAGCTTTGATCCGTCAAAGTGCATGACCCAATATTCTGGCTCTGGCACAGGAGTGTCTTCTGGCAGTTTTGTCCATTCTGTGAGAAAATCACCAATGCTTGTGACTTAATAGCGTCGCGTCTCTTGTAGGTGATTTCAAAGACGGCAAGTTCAATGCCCCACTTTGCCACTCTCCCTGTAGCGTCAATGTTGTTGATGATGTCGGACAGTGGAGCTTTGCTCACTACTATGATAGGGCTCTCATGGAAATAATGCCTTAACTTGCGTGAAACAAGGAAAACTCCATAAGCTATCTTTTGGTAGTGCAGGTAACGCTGCTTGGATTCCGTCAAGACCTCACTTATATAATAAACAGGCCGCTGAACTCCGTATTCTTGCGTTGGTTCCTTGCGCTCCACCATGATGACGATGTTGATTACTCGGTTGGTTGTTGCCATGTAAACTAACATAGGCTGCCTTGACACCGGTGCTGCAAGTATTGGTGGGGAGGAGAGTATTCTCTTTAACTCCTAAAGTGTTGCGTTAGCTTTGTCCGTCCATGTAAATTTGTCCGCCTTCTTGAGCAACTTGTAGAGCGGCATAGCCTTCTCACCAAGTCGGCTGATGAACTGGCTTACTGCTGCAATGCAGCCTATGAGCCCTTGTATGTCCTTTAGGCATGTCGGGCGTTTGATCTCGAGGATGGCCTTGATTTTCCCCGTGTTCACCTCAATTCCACGATGCGAAACGATGAAACCCAACAGTTTGCTGGAGGGTACCCCGAAGACACACTTCTTGGGGTTCAACATCATGTTGTATTTCCGGAGATTGTCGAAGGTTTCCTGCAAGTCAGCGATAAGATCATTTAATTTCTTTGACATTACCGCGATGTTGTCCACGAAAGCGTGTACGTTGCGACCTATTTGGTCGTGTAGGCAACATTGGATCGTCCGCTAGTACGTAGCACCAGCGTTTTTCAACCCAAAGGGCATCGTGATGTAGCAATACGTGTCGTAGGGTGTGGTGAACAAAGTGGCCAGTTGGTCCGAATTTCGCATCCGGATTTGGTGGTATCCTGAGTAAGCATCAAGAAAACACAGAAGTTCCGAGCCAGTCGTCGAGTCAATGACTTGGTCAATGCGAGGCAAAGCAAACGGATCCTTCGGACATGCTTTGTTCAAGCTGGTGTAATCAACGCACATTCTTAATTCATTGGTTCCCTTTTTGGGGACAAGTACATGATTTGCCACCCATTAGGTGTGAATAACATCTCGAATAAAGCCAGCCTTAAGTAACCTAGCTATTTGTTTGCCTATAGCCCTTCGTATTTCATCACCAAAGCGTCGTAGAGGTTGTTTCACCGGTTTGGCGTTGGGATCAATATGCAAATTGTGCTCGACAAGTTCCCTAGGTACACCTTTCATGTCGGTAGGTTGTCAGGCAAAGATGTCCCTATTCTCATAGAGGAACTCGATGAGCGCGCTTTCCTATTTGGGATCCAAGTCCGTTCCAATGGCGGTGGTCTTGGAGGAATCTCCTTCGACAAGCTCCACCTGCTTGGTCTTGATGGCGGCCTTGAAGGCGGGTTCGGAAGCAGTAATCTTCTTCTTTGAAGCTGGAATCGACCTGGTTCTGGATCTCCTTGAACTCCTCACCATAGAGGACTGCTTCGATGAAGGCGGCTTCACTGAGCTTGCACTCCCATGCCTTGGTGAAGCTTCCGTCAACGGTGATGACGCCATTTGGTCTGGGTATCTTGAGCTTGTTGTAGACAAAGCTTGGTCGTGCAAGGAAGGAGTGGAAGATGTCGCGTCCGAAGATGACGGGGTACACGCTCTTGAAAGGCACCACTTTAAAGGTCATGCGTTCTTGGCGGTAATTGTTAACATCACCAAAAGCGACCGAAAGGGTGATGCAGCCTAGGGAATTTGCTTGTCAGCTAGGGACAACCCCATGGAACACGGTGTTGCTCTTCTTTAGCTGGGTCTCCGTCAAAGTTCATCTTGTGCAGTGTATCCAGGTACATGATGTTGATGATGCTTCCACTGTCCACGAGGCACTTGGTGAACTCTGTGCCGTCAATCAAAGGGTTGATGACCATGGCATACTAGTTCTCTGCAGGGATAAGTTTTGGATGATCTTTCCTATCCCAAGTAATTGGAACTTCCGACCACCTGACGTACTAGGGAACTGGAGGGAGGGTAGCCATTAGTATCCTCAGAGAGGTTTTCTAGGCTCGGACGGTGGGAGTGCCAAGGAAGGTGTGGTAACATGGAGCCTTCTTTTCGAAGGGATTTTTCCCTTTATCCTCTCCCTTGTCGGAAGATTTTGGTTCCACGTCTTCATCCATATCGCTTGATTCCTTGGGTTCTTCCTACTTCTTCCCCTTGCCCTTTCCGCGGGGTCTTTTTTCCAACTTCGCTTATAGCCAGGCTCAGGGTCCTCCTTGAGATCATTGACAAACTTGCATTGGCGGTTGGTGTGGGTGGACTTCCCGTTTGCGTCGAGATGGACGAAACACAGCATATCACGGTACTCTTCGTACGTTTGGGGAACGCGGGGCGCTGAGGGTGTAGCATCACTCCTTTGTTGGCCACTGCTAGCCCCCCAACCACATCCACACTGTCCGCCTCCACCTCTGCTAGTGAATGTTACGGCGACCATGTCGGCTGCCTGCTTCTCTTCAGGCGGATTCTTCCGCTTGTTATTGTTGTTTTTTCTAGCCTGGGTAGGGATTGCTATTGCCGGCAGTGATCCGCGTGCATCGTCATCAGCAACGGCAAACTTGCTAGCCATGGCGATCATTGCATTGAGGGTGAGCTCATTGTTGTCCTGCTTGCGCTTCAACTTATGGCGGAGCAAAGTTCCCTTTTCCAGACCATCGACGAAGGCGGCCATAGCGGTCTGTTCATGTACCCCTACGCAGGAATTTTTCATATCCAGCCAGCGAGATAGGTATGCACGAGAGGTTTCATCCTTTTCTTGCACACACTACTGTAGGTCTCCGATAGTGGAGCGATGTTTGTACGTACCCTCGAAATTCTTGCTGAACGCTTCATGCATGTCCAACCAATTTCATATTGATTTCTCAGGTAAGTCATCGATCCATTGTCGGGCGGTGCCGGTCAACATGAGTGGGAGGTACTTGACAGCGGCATTGGGGTTTTCCCCTGCGATGTGGATCGCTTTGCTGTAGTCCTGCAACCACGTTGCTGGCCTGGCAGTGCCGTTGTAGGGCTTGATGGTCTTGTTTATCCGGAGGCCCTTGGGGTAAGTTGTGGCCCGTATTACTGGTCCAAAACAACGTGGCCCAAGGTATGGGAGCTCCCGAGCTTCTTGGATCTTGTCTAGCCGCAAACATGCGTCATGGCTCTGGCCGCTTCCCTTTTCCGTCATGGGGAGGGGAGTTGTGGCACAATTTGTGAGATCCACCATGTCCTCCGCCATGATGGCTGCTAGGTGGCAACGGTGGCGGTGGAGGCGGTGGGTTAACCTTATTGCTATGGCCCTCCTGCGACTCTTCACGTTTGTCGCGGTTGCTTGTCGGACGTGACGGCTCCTTATGGGACCTGCTCCTGTGTCCTCAATTGCCGCTGCGCTCTCCGGCATGCCGAGGCTGCTCGCCCTGGTCGCGTATAACAACATCGGCCTGGGGCCGCCTTGGTGGTGGCATGCTTGTACGGTGGCGCGTCTCTGGTTCCTCGTGACGCCGAGATGGTGGCGGAGGTGGCGACCGGCAGGGACGAGCCTTTTCTCCATGATCGGAGGATATGGGATGGCATCAGTCCTGTTGCATGCCTCTCTCTGTCTTCGCTCTGTGGAGCCTGTGTGGGATCCCTCGTCACGGGGAGATTTTGGCCTTCTACGACTGTTCACGGTTGAGTGGCAAAGCTCCGGGTTGGACTCAAGCCTCTGCGAGGTAGCCTTTTCCTATTGCTTGCATGCCTTGGCGACGAGGTCGTACACTTGAGAAACTACTTCTGGCGACCTGTCCTATTCCAGGAGGGTCTTAGCGATGACGATGTTGAGGGCGGGAGTTGGCATGACTTGCCTCTCCTCTGAATCAATGTATGGGGTGGCTTTTGTCGACTTGGATCCCTCATACCCCAACCTACGCCAAACGCCGGGATCTTCTACGACGTGAGCTGGTGCCTTCTTTGCCTTTTGCTTCAACAGCAATTGCTTGTATTCAACCTCCATAGCTCTTGTCGCCTTAATGGATTGCTGCGCCCTAGCCATGTCTTCGTCCAGCTTAGCGCCCTGCTCCGTGATGCACTTGGCCTCCACCAAGATTGCCGTGCGCTTTTCGTCAAGCTCCGTAACGCTCCATATATGGGCGATGGTGATAGGCTCAATGAGAAGGGCGCCATAAATTGCTTTGTCAGCGGGGGTAGCCAATGGGTTGCCAACTGCAGACGTTGACGGTGCCATTAGCGGCTGGTTTGATTGTCGGGCGGTACCAGGGGCCGTGGTGAGTCCCTGCACTGGTTGCGGGCGGATGACTAGAGGAGGCATAGCCTTGGCCAGAGCCGAAGGCTCGGCAACTTTCTTAGCTGTTGTCGCTCTGGTCACCGCTGGCGTGGGCGGAGCTCTCTCATGTTCATATTCCTATCCGTCTTCTTCCATCACACTCCCAATGGCGACTAGCACCTAGTGGGAAGTGTTGGTCTTCTCGACGTGTTCCTCCTTCTTGGTCTCCTACTCGATCTCCCTCATAACAGCATCGTATTCCTCCGAGTTAGCGTCCGAGCCACCACTATCCATATTGATGTCGGCGTCTAGCGCGTCAAGGACGGAGTCAGAGTTGGCTTCGGTGTTGGTGATGGCAGATGTGGAGGGTGATGGAGGTGGTCTGTTGTTGTTGTTGTTGTTGTTGTTGTTGTTGTTGTTGTTGTTGTTGTTGTTGTTGTTGTTGTTGTTGTTGTTGTTGTTGTTGTTTCCTCCGGCTTCTGGCCCAGGCATAGCTTGGGTGTTCTCCTCGGTGTCCGCATATTCGTTGATGATGGTAACCATCTCACCAAGAGTGAGAAGACCTGTGGCCTGCCGTCTTCGGAAGGTATGCCGGAGGAGTGTTCCAGGTGTGAGCCCTTCCACAAAGTGGTAGACGAGCTCGTCGATGCGTTCGCCCTCTAGGGTTTCCCTCACCCTCATCCATCTCGCGAGGTATTCGCAGGGAGGTTCTCCATCCCTTTGAACGAATCTGGCCAGATCGAAGATGGTGATCATGCCGACAAAGTGTGACCTGCGCCTCTTTGACGCTCGGGGAAGCCAAGCGGATTTGCGGGGTCCTTCCACCTTTATATCCTGCACAGGGGTGGTTTGGGTGGGCCTTGAATTTTCCTAACCCGAGCCACCATACTCCAAGGAGAGGTGTGGCCTAGATCCTTCTGCGAACTTATCCTGCTCATAGGCGGTCCGTGCAGGGCTTGACGAGTTTCCGACTTCTTGGGAGCTAGGACCCGAGTCGGTTTCGCCGATGAAGATGTGGATGTCTCCGAAGGGGATGACGGAGCATCACGTGGGGTTCATCTTCGCCGGCACCCAGAACTCATCTAGAGGGATGATCGGGACGTTGCCGGAGAAGAGAACGCGTCCGATGGCTATGGTGTAGCCGATTCCCGCGAAGAGATGGGACCTCGCCCGATGTAGAGCTTGAACCGCCTCTTGCCGCACGGTGGGCGCCAACTGTCGTGGTATTGCCGACGAGTACGCCATGGAGGGGTCCTCACAGTGCGTGTTTAGAGACATGGGATAAGGCGAAGAGTTGGCAGGTACGAGGTAACACAGCTTACCTAGGTTCAACTCCGACAACGATGGCGGAACTCTACTCCTGGTATAAATCACTATAATGGCAATACGCCAAGTTATAGAGATATATTCGCTGTGCAAGGTGTTGCTCGTTGTACGCAGCAATCTAGGTTGTATGTTGTCTATTATGCCCAAAAGGCTCCCGTAGGCCGGCTTATAAAGGCGCCAAGACTTAGGGTTTACAGGGAAAGGTCATTACCGGACAAGGTAAAGAGTCCTACACTAATATGAACTAGTCTTTCGTGTCTTGCACTCCAATTCTCCAAGTACGTCGGTGACTCCTGCGTAGCCTTCCTTTATCCGGCATGGGCCTCCCTTCTGGATCCATCTAACTGGGCCGCTCAGCAGGCCATAGGCCTGGCTACCAACTATGGGCCACCCGTGTTAGGCGGATTGGTGACATGCTATGAGGATACCCATATAGCATATCTCCAACATATACATATGCATATGGTAGACGTAAGATGATTTTTTCCCGTGCAATAGGATATTTGAACCATGTCAACCAATTTATCATTCCAACAAAACAGTAAGTCGCAAAATGTTTTTTTTAGAACACATGGGCTTTATTGATCACATAACCATAATTTCATTCCAAATAAACTCCCTGATGCAATCGGGAGCAACACCACGCGACACCAAACAAGAGTTTTCACAAAGCCTAGCTAGAGAGTGTGCAACAAAAACATGTTTGAAAGTACAAGATAGAAAGGTAGATGCTGAGAGCTTGATGTCTTCAGTTACAGAGCCCAGAAGAGATCGATCAATCTCCTAGCTTAACGCTCGTTGGACGACAGATAGGCAATCAGAAGCCATAATCACATGATCAAAACCTTCGTCCTTGGCAAAAAGGATAGCTCTACACAGCGCCATAGCCTTTGCAAGTTCCGACATTGTTACCTTAGTAACGTGCTCACCGCATGCAGCTAAGCACGAACCAGTGTGGTCCCTGATGACAATGTCAATACCCATTCGCCGTGAGGAGGAGAAGATTGCTGCAGCCACATTTACGATCACCATTTGAGGCTTGACGAAGAGGTCTCACGCCTGTTGTTAGTGATAGGTTTAAAAAGCTGCTGGACAATCATCTCAAAGATTTTACCTTTGCAGCAATAGACCCAGGATGCAACATAATATCTTCCACAGAGCCTTGTTGCGAGCATCCCAAATATGCCACATAGCTATCATGACCATGGTGATCTCAAGCTTAGAGCACCTATCTAGGAAATCTAGGACCCAAACCCTAGGCGAGGTGAATTGACTTCTACCCAGCTGCACCATATACTCCTGCCTGAGATACCGCCAAACTTCGTTAGTGAACTGGTAGAAAAGCAGTGAATGTTCCACTGACTCACTCTAACCACATAAAATGCAATGATCCAAAGCTAGGATACCACGATGTTGTAGTTGAGTACCACATGGTAAACAATTATGCGGAAAACGCCAAAGAGTAATCTTCATCTTTCCCGGTGCTTTAGCAGACCATAATTTCTTCCATGATTTCATGTCATTCAAAGCCAAATATGAAGAACCATTCCCATTCATATTACGATCATTCCTGAACTAGTCCGATTGAGCCAAGTTGTATGCGAATCATACTGTGTACACACTGAAACGAGTATGTGGCCAAGAAACAAAATCATCGCCGCCATGTCGACTGATTGGAACCTGAAGAATCCTCGTAGTTATGTCCTCATCAAAAATGGAACAAAGAAGATCCACATTCCATGTACGCGAGCCAAAAGAAATCCGTGTATCAATAGTCCGATCCTCCAGGATCGCTACCCGAGGTCGTAGCCACTGTGGAGAGAAATCAGGTATCCAATTATCCTTCAAGATTTTAGTTTTCATGCCATTGGAAATGCCCCAGCGAACTTCCTATACCAGAAGTTTCTTGCCATGCACAATGCTTCTCCAGGTATATGACGAGGAAAATGTTTAGAATGAGTTTCACCACATTCCCTCAAGAAGACACAAGAACAGATCACCCCCTATCCACACACCCACACCACCACCCAACATTAGAAAAAAATAGAACCATTAGGGAAAGATGTAATGGACACATGAAGAAAATCAAGCTTCACACATTCATTCTTCCGCCCACATTTTCCTCTTAAAAGCTCAACAAAATCGCCATTGTTATCGCTTTGAGACGGAAGACTGTATTGACACGAGATATTTTGGTGATGTTACTTTAGTCCTTGTCCTCATGTTCTAGTACTTGTGTGTGTGGTTTATGTTGTGATTGGTTTATGTCCGGTATTCCCCTAAACAAACCGTGCAATTGTATTATTCTCATATTGGATGACAAAGTCTTTCCCCTGCTTAGATAAAAAAAAGGAAAAGATACTTTGGTGATACATGTATAGCTAGCACAATGATGACTAAATAAACTTTAAACCATCAATATACAACTCCAATACCATGAGAAATTCACATTCATACATGTCTCTTAGACCAATCAAATTTGGACAACCATCAAGGCTAGATGTCCCTATATTATAGATATCTAAACTAGGAATCACATTCTTATTCAACAGACTTACACATGTATGAGTGATGAATCACATGCCTGTCTAGCATACTGCACAATCAATTGAAGTAATCCATGATTTTGATTTATGATTATAAGTTATGGACATATTAAAATACTAACACATTTCCAACAACTATGTGGAGGATCTTTTTAGAGTTAACTTATTTCATCCACCAACCCATGTTTCCTTGTTTTAGTACTATGTACGGCCA
Source organism: Avena insularis (assembly GCA_023614405.1). Classification (NCBI taxonomy): domain Eukaryota; kingdom Viridiplantae; phylum Streptophyta; class Magnoliopsida; order Poales; family Poaceae; genus Avena; species Avena insularis. Next base: position 32,841,923 of record CM042696.1, on the reverse strand, counting down.
GTCTCGATTTAACTTATACCATGTGCTCACTCACACTATCTCTTTATATATAAAGACATATACCTCAAGTGAGGTTCATTAAATTATTTCCTTTCCAACTCATGTTATTCCTCTGTAATACCATGGAAATATTCATTACTATCTAGGCGACCCACTTGCGTGCTAAAATATTTTTCATAACAATCGCCAAATAAACTCCCAATCCTACATAGTATGGTATGTGGAAGCTTGAGTCCCATGGCAAGCATATTGCACATTATGATGCAACAAGCACATTTATGCATAAGCATCATATAATATCTTCACTACTATATGCTTCACACCTTCCTTCTTTACATGAATTTTCTTCTCTCGACCATCAATGCGGAAAGAAATCTCGACGTGATGTTCATATAACTAATACTCTCCAGCTCCATGCCAACTAAAATGGGTGCCCGCCATCTCTCTTCAGCAACATGTTGTTAGCTTATAATTCGCTTCTTTCCCTCTACCGGCTATTACTAGTCATGTGTCTGTTAGTTTCTAATTTTGAGTAGTGGGTCAACGTAGTTGATGCCATGTGGTTTAGATGTAGATGGATACCCTTCAGCCCTTTTTGTTGTTTCTTGTGTTTTCGATGTATGAAGTGGTTCTTGTTATCACTATGTATGGGGCTTGGTTTTAATGCCCCCACAAATCTAGGGGATTAAAATCATGTTGTTAGTATGATTTTCTACCGTATATTTGAACTATCCAAGATGAACACATGCATTAAGACTACTTCTTTACTTTTGTTCCCTCAGGCCTCTAAATTTTCTTTCTTTAGCGAAATTAGGGGGATGTATTAACATGTTGATACAAACAAACATTGACTACCAAAAAGCTTGCAAGGTCATGTATAAATCACAATGACAATACATAGCAGTGCCATGATCCTAAACTTCTTTTATTTTCACCTCATTTAATTGCCATTGGTAGACGACACCATATTTTGGTGGTACATGTGCAGATAATATAAGTATGCAATTATTAATCAATTAAACTATATATTCTTCAAAATAACCATCCATATATACAATGTGAATGCCACGAGCAATACACGATTGGACCTATACAATAACTGAGCTCTTGGACCAATCAGATATAAACACCTTTATACCAGGACTAAATGTCCATAAAATTCAAATGTTTGGACTAGGAACCAGTGGTAGAGGAGGAAAGAAAATTGAATTCGGGTGAACTCTAAGGCATAAAACAAAAATTACGCAAAAATCAAAGATGTCTAGACACATTAATACTATATATGATTCTAACCATAATCACTTGAGTACAACATATTTGAATAGAAGTAGAATCTATAAACATACCACTAATTTTTCACCAGTTCCGTCATGTTTAAAAAGATAACAATAGAAACAATAATCGCTATCCTTGTCCACACTATATTCCAACAAAGTAATTTCTTTATACCACTGTGGACGAAAGCTTCTAACATCTTTATTTACATGGAAATTATGATTAGTTGGTTGAGTTGGACCCTTCTATAGGCATGCAAATATAACATGTCTCTTATATTGGGAGGAAATTGATCAATTGGAATGCGAAGTCATGGATCTAATTTATTGTCATATAAACTGAATTCAATTATACCTTGAGCTAGTGGAACCTCAACAAGATCTTCCACAATGGCTTCGATTGAATCACTGGTATCTTGTTCCGCTTGTTCGGGTGCTCTAAAATTTTCGTTTCTCTTTCACTTCTTGCTCTTGATATCCAGTTTCACATGTGCTTGGTTTAGAGCTATTGTTTCTTGCAAGTGGTACAAAATATCTTGTCAAATATGCAAAATTACCTTCCCCCCTTTTGTTGGCCCTTTCCCCTTCATATCCATCTTCAATTCCTTGTCAAATCAGAATTGGCCGAAACCTATCATTGTTCAGCCACACTGTTGCAGACTTGCAGTGTTGCACATGCCCAGCCACCGCCAGAGATGTGCATCAGCAGTCCAGCAACATGCTACCTGGCCGACCTCGTGATTGCTACCTCCAGAAGTTCAACCTGGAGGATTGGAGGTCATTCCGCCTCTTGCAGTATGTGCCCGTGCTATCTTGATCGGTCTCTCACTTGATCAGGTGAAAGGTAGACGGTTCAAGATGAGGGAGTTGAGCACCGACCCAACCTAGCGAGACCACACCGGATATGGCCGAACAACTAACGCATCAATACATTTTTTCTCCCAATTCGAGTGATACTAGCGATATGTACACATACTTAATTTTCTATCATGAGTAAATATAGGGCTCACGCCCAGCCGCTCCCTACCCAGAGCTCCGCCAGTGCTAGGAACCACACACTTCTCTAGCATACTACTCAACCAATTCTAACAATCCAACATTTGGTTTTATTGTTTAGCTTATGGACATCTTGAAATGCTAACTCTTTTCCAGCCACTCCAAGGACCAACTTTCTTGGAGTTAACTTATTTCAACCACCAACCAAAGTTTCACTTTTGTAATATTGTGCCTTAGTACTTTGGACTTAACTTATTTATACCATGTGCCATCTCCCCTCTTTATATACAACACCATATACCTCTAGTGTGGTTCCTTATATTACTTCCTTTGCAATTTCTCTTTTCTTCTTGTGGTACGAGGCGACGCAGTAGCATGTTGAGCGATTTACCATAACCATCACCCGAATTAACACCTGAACCTAGCTAGCTTCATATGCTAATGCTTGAGTCGAATGAGAATCATATTGCGCACTATGTGCAACAAACACATTTACTTGGAATTGGAGGCATTAGGAAAACTATAGGAGCACACTCACGTATCATCAGTACCGATTGCATAAAGTCATCCTTTTCCTTGTACTATAGATGAGTTTGCTTCTCTCGGGCATCAGGTCAGGAAGTGGAGGCCTGCATATAGCTAATACTCTCTAGCTTCTTTGTCGGCTAAAAGGAGTGCTTCTCATTCGAGCCATGTGGTGTTCTTTTAAAGTTCGCGTGTTGCCCTATTTGCTAGTTGTGGGTCAACATTTTTTCATGGTTTCTTGTGCGATTAATGATTTTCTGGCGTGGACTTGAGCTATCCAAGATGCACAAAAGATTTTGATCCTTCAAATTTCTAGAACTTTTTCTCCTTTAGCAAACTGGTGGGATTTATTATTTTGTTGGTACAAATAAACTACTGATTACCACAGAGATTACAAAGTCATTGGACACATACATACATATATAATGCCAACTCATAGCGGTGCCAACAACCTTTCTTACTTTCTGTAGCGGAATTGGTGGGCATTATCAACTTGTTTGTACAACTAGATCGCCGTGTACCACGAAACTTGCAAGGTCATGTACAAATCAAAATGCCAATGCATAGAACTGCCATGATCGAGCCTAAACTTCTTGTATTTTCACCTCACGTAATTATCATGGGTAGCCGACACTGTATTTTGGTGATACATGTGCAGTTATTTTAGTGATCGATCAAACAAACTGTGCCTACTTTCAAAATTTAAGCCATCCATACAATGCCAATGCCATGAGCAATACATATTCGACCTCTACAAACATATTTGAGCCCTTGGATGGACACCTATCATGATTAAATGTCCATAGGTTCCGAAAATATAGACCACGAGCCAGATGCTACACAACCAATCCTACCACACATCTAGACCAGGAACTCATTTCCAGCCACTCCATGTACCAACTTTCTTGGAGTTAAGTTTCAAAAGGAAATTTTTCTTGGAGTTAATTTATTTCATCCACCAACTCATGTTTCATGGTTTTAATACTTTGTATAGATATATTGGATTTAACTTATAGAATGTATTCACTCACACTTTTTATATACAACACCACATAAAACCCTCGTGAGGTTCATTATACCTTACATTACTTTCTTTCCAGTTTTTTTTCTTTCTTTGAGCACTCTTTGCTTTCTAGGTGGCGCACCAACACGATGTGAGATATTCCATAACCCTCACCCAAATTAAGACCCAGTCATAAGCTCCTAGCTAGCATGGTATGTGTAAGCTGAATGGGATGATATGCCATTTCACATTACGTTCAACAAGAACATCTACCTGGAATTGGAGGCACTAGGGGAACTGTAGAAGCAATAGCGCACATCACGACTACTTTTTACCACCCCTTTCACCGTAGACGAGTTTGCTTCTCACGGCTATCAATCTTGGAAAGGAGTGCTCACCCCACATCTTTAGCCACATGCTATTCTTCTACCATTCGCGTGCTACCATGTATCACTGGTCGGTGAGCCGACATTTTCTGTAGTGGCTGCATATATGAGTGGCTGCTTCTGAGTATTCTCACAAAAAAGGGATAAAGATATTCATCAACCTTCTCTACTTCGTTTTGGTGTTCACGGCATGGTGTGCCAGTTCTTGAATTTCTCGTATGCACTTGAACTATTCAAGATGCACACATGGAACTAAGAAGAATTTCTTCATTTCAAATTTTCGATATCCTCAGTTTTCTAAGACTTCTTTATTTATTTGGCAAAATCGGTGGGATCTGTTAACTTGTTGTTAGAGCTAAATCACTAACAGCCACAAAGCTGATGCAATTGCTATGGACTAGCCGACGCACGACAACCATACAGATCTAGTTGAGGCGAGCTCTACTGCAGATGGCTTCCTCACTCCCACTCTCGCTCCTGTTCTCATCGCTTGTGTTGGGGGGAAGAGATAATACACACACAACCCCGCACCTGCCTATGGTGAACATTCGAGGATAGCTTCAATCAACAGATATGCAGTGGAAATAAAACAACGAGCACATACACAGGTGACAAAAGGATTTACGTGGAAAAACCTCCTCAAGGTGAAGAGGAAAAACCACGGATGTGGACCAACCGGTCCACGCGAGCTTCACTATGACCAACCTGGGTACAAAGTCTTCTCTAGAACATCTAGAGATGTACAACACACTCAGCATGTTGCCAACCGGCAACAACAACAACAACCACTTGAGAGAAAGATTACAGCAAAACAGAGTATCTCAGATTTTGTCCCCTTCGGTAATCAGCAAACTGCTCTTAAACCGCATGTCCAATCAGCACCAAACTTGGTAGACATGCTGACATACGAGTACCCAAAATACACACAAAATTTTAGGTCAACCGAACACCGTTTACAGGCCCAAACTATTCGTCTACCAAAACTGCTCTATGCTGAAACTACAGCAGTCCGAACTGAATAAACTGCTTCCAAATCTGAAGCTACACTAACCCAAACCTCAAACCAGCTAACCAGATCGAAGTACTCAAAGAAAGGAACGATCTCACCAAGTTTGGAGCCAATCCAAGCACTTTTGAGCCTCCAAACACCAGCTTGAAGACAAACCGACCAGGTCTCAGAAATCTGGACAGAAATCACCTCCCCTTCTTCTTCCTCTCTTCTCACTAGGTTATGGTGTTCTTGTGTGTTCTCTCACCCTCTCTCAGCAGTAGCCACGATGGCTTGCTTCTCTCACTTGCTCTTTTTCTCCCACACAGCCACCAAGGGTGGCTAGAGTTTTCTTTTCTACTCCTCTCCCAAGGAGCACCTCAGCCGTTGGATATGAACATCGATCAATGATTGAACGTGTTGGACTTAACGGGCTGATGTTGGGCTGCCAACACACCTCATGTGGAGGGACATGGCCCAACAAATTCCCCTCCCAACATAATGGAGGGTCTCACTGCCAACCGGCAGTCATGTGGGCGAGCCGACGGTATACCTCAAGCTTTCCTCTTGTCACCACCTTGGTCAACATATCATCCCCATTGTCATATGTGTGCATGTTGGGGGGATACCCCCGGGTAGGGTCACGCCGGGGTATAAAGGCCGAGTTAGCCGAGGGTCGGCAAGGCTAAAGCGGATGCTGGCCGGGTCACCTCAAGGCAGGACGAATCACGGGGTAACCCGGACCAGGGGGCGTCCACCTAACTAGGTCTCAACCGACTTAAGCCGTAAGTCGGAATGGTGTATTTAACTTGTATGCAGGAACGGGTTGGCCGGATCAACTATGATCCGGGTCATATCTAGCTTCTAGGAGAAGGAAGGAATCTCGCTGGTCAAAAGAAGCCCCGGTACGCACTGTGTGAGCGAAGCAAAAGAGGGCAGGACCACCGAGGCGTGGTCGACAGAGGTGACGACGCCCGTGTCGGCTGACGCGGGCGCCGCAGAGGCTCACGTAGCCTCTGCATGGGTGACGCGGGGGAAAAGTACCCCGGTCGGTTTGGGAGGAGGCATATTCCTAGAATATGCCTCCACGTATGCCCTAAGTGGAGACCTAGCCACTCCTATATAAGGAGGGCTAGGGCCTCTGTAGAAGGGGCTCCTCGATTCTAAAAGGTTCTAGGTTCTAAGGGTCTTGTACGGGTTAACTGTGGGTGAGAGTAAGAGAGCTCCTTCTTCCTCCTCTCGCCAATACAACTCTAGGAGCACTTGTAATCTGTGAACTAAATCGAATACAAAGCTTCTGCGTGGGGAATCACCTCACTATCCCTCCCTGGATTCCCCTAGTGCTATTAGTCCCCACCTGTAGCCTATCCATGGCATCTGCCGTGACACCACCACGACAGTTGGCGCCCACCGTGGGGCTAGCAGCGCTAGCAGGGGTGAAGATCCGGACAGGAAACCTCATCGGCACCGGCGAACGCATCGTCTTCGGGCTCGTTCAGCGTTTTGGAGTGCTGGACTTCGTCAGCGACAACGCTGGCTGCTTCGGCACGCGCCCACTTCCGCGCAACGGCCTCTTCGTCAAGTTGGGTGCACACAAGGTCTACGTTGATGTGGACGTATCATGCGTTCATCCGCGGCACGTCGTCGAGGCAGGGGAGCCACCCCTTAGCATGGTTCACGGGGCGCGTATCACTCGCTCCCCGGACCGTGCTGAGGTGATGATGACTGCGCCAGTGCGCAAAAGCAAGATCCGGAGGTAACACCTAAGACACCGAGGAAAGGTAGAGGACCTCCACTAGAGAGGCCTGAGAATGTACTGAGAGAAGCTATGGATAGATTGGCAAACCCGGTAGCAGCAGTGGTAGATCCGGCTCAGGCACATGCCGAGCTAGAGGAAACTAGGCAGAAAATTCTAGAGGGAGCGAAAAAGATTGCTGCGGCTCAGCAGTCGTTGAACATGACGCTGCGTGAGTACGCAAAGGCAAATAAAGTAGATGCTGTGAAAGTGAAGGGGAGAAATCTCATGAGTGAAATGAACAAAGAGGGTGACACTCAGATTGAGGAGTCAGAAAACTGTTTGTCCGTGGGGCTGCCAAGCACAAGACTCGCGAAAAACCTCAGAGCAGCGGATGCAGCTGCATCCGAGCTAGAGGGTCTAACGGGTGAAGCCCGTCAGAGACAGCAAGATCGGGTCAATGAGTTGGTTCGGATCACGAACAGGCAAATTGAGGAACTGCTCAGGGCAAACCCGGAGAGAGCTGGGGCCTCCAAGATCGTTCATTCGGCGGTGGGTAACCCGGAGAAATCCGCTGGAGCCGCATCGTCTCCTCATGGTGGTCCAAGGAGAGAGGAGATAGTAACCTCGGCCAGGAGAAACAAGCAGATTATTCTGTATGACCCGACAAGGGCAGGAAAGACAAAAGAGGTACAAAGAAACGACGATCGACGGAGTGTAAGCCGGGGTGAAGCTGGCCGAGGTAACTGTGACCAAGGCAGTGCCGGTCAAGGAAACGCTGTTAACGGCAATGCCGGACAGCGCAACTCTACAGGACAACCGCAACAGCGGAATATACCAAGGCAAGAGCAAAGTGCCGGCCGAGGTATGCAATAGAGAGATGCGCCACGAGAGCGAGACCGGTATAACGATGGAGATTCGGAAATGGTGAATGCAGGATACCCAAGGCCGGACTATCATGTGATAGGGTCGAGATTGGGAAGTAGGGATTTGATGCCGGATGATGCCAGGTTGAAACTGGATCGACTGTATAGGGCAGAGCAGATTGAAAGTCAAGCTCCTCCGGGTCCTGCATGTTTTGGACCCCGGATCATGAAAGAGCCACCGGTACCTAACTTCTAGTTACCCAGAGGCACGAAGACGTATGACGGCAGCAGTAAGCCGGAGGATTGGTTGATAAATTATGCTACGGCTGTGAAAATTGCTACAGGTAACTTGCGATGGGCTGTGAGATACGTACCCTAGATGTTGGAGGGGCCAGCAAGGGTATGGTTGAACAATTTGCCGGAAGTATTAATCGCTGGATCGATTTTGAGGAAATGTTCATCAGCAATTTCTCGAGCGTATCGAGGCCAAATAGGCCACAGACCCTAGCTATGTGCAAGCAAAGACCGAATGAGACGGACCGAGTTTTTGACCCGTGGTGTACCGCATGTAAACTCGTGTGAGGGTGTGATAGAGTCACAGGCCATAGCATGGTTTGCGCAAGGATGCAGATATGCAAGCGAGCTATGGCAAAAGTTGCAAAGGAAAATGCCAACTACGTTGGCAGAGATGATCCGGATTGCTGATTCGTATGCTTTGGGTGATCCGACTCAACCTAGGATCGTGTCCAACGAGTCGAATGAGGAGTACTACCAGAGAGATGGAGCCGGATCATTCCAGAGGAACGATTACAGAGGTAAAAGGAGAGATGATAGACCGGATCACCGATACAGTTCGCAACAAGTTGCAGCTGTGAATCAAGATCAGCCAGGAACAAGGAGTAATCAACGCCAGAAAACTGGAGGGCAACAATGGACACCAAGGAATGATGGCAAGAAAACTTGGATGCCAGAACAGAAGAAACAGTGGCAAGAAAATAAGGACCGTCCGAGGTACACTTATGAGTCGATGTTGGATCAGCCGTGTAAATTCCACACGCCAAATCCGAGTAACCCAGCGGGTCATACAACAAGGCAATGTGAGTGGATGCGTAAGATAGAACAAGGTGGTTCGGGGAATGCTCAGGCACCCCGGAACGATCAACCTCGGCAGGAGTTACCCCGACAGCAATTGCTCTCCAGAGCAAACACGCAACAGCTAATGTTGCCTCCCCCTCCGCCGAGGTATGATAACCATGAGAGAAGGGATGCAGTGCATCAAGTAGAAAACCAACATCAGTTGGATCAGAGGTACCCCGGAAATGAGGGGAGAAATGAGTACAGGGAGCATCATCAGAGTTACTGTGTGTTTACCACCGAGGAGACAGATAGGAAGAGCTTGCAGCGCCGGCATATGGAGGTCAATGCGGTAATGCCAGCGGTGACGAGGTATATGCCTTGGTCGGACCAAGAAATTACTTGGAACATCAAAGATCATCCCAAGATTATGCCGAGTCCTGGTTTGTATGCGTTAGTGCTGGACCCGACATTCATTGGGCCAAACATCAATGTGAGGTTCTCCAAGGTACTGATTGACAATGGCAGTAGCATTAACATCATGTATGCGGATACAATGCGCAAGTTGGGTATCACGGAGAACATGCTCCAAGCTACAAGAACAACTTTCCATGGTATTGTACCAGGCATTTCTTGTGAGCCCATAGGCAAAGTCCGGGTTGACGTGTTATTCGGCACGAGAGATAATTGCCGAACTGAGAATCTGGAGTTCGAAGTGGTGAACTTGGAAAGTGCGTATCACGCGTTACTCGGAAGACCAGCATTGAACAAGTTCATGGCAAGCTGCCACATCAGTTATCTGAAGATGAAGTTGCCCGGGCCAAATGGAGTGATTACCATTGCTGGAGATTCTCGACGTTCCATTGAGTGTGCCTCAGCCGGGTCTAACCTAGCCGAGTCACTCGTGATTGCGCAAGAGAAAAGAAAAATCCAAGAGGTGGCGGCATTAGCTCAGTCCGCGCAGCAGTATATGCCGGCGTTGAGTAACCCGCATGGCAGCATTTCATTCCAAGCCGCAAAGGATACTAAGAAAGTGCCTGTTGATGATATGTTCCCAAAGTGCACCGTGACAATTGGTGCCGGGTTGAATGATAAATAGGAAAGCGAGCTCGTCAACTTCCTCCGTGAGAATCGGGATATTTTTGCTTGGTCTACACAGGACTTGCAAGGTGTTCCGAGGGAGTTGGCCGAGCACTCTTTGAACGTGAGACCCGGAGCAAGGCCGGTGAAGCAACCTCTCCGCCGCTTCGCCGAGGATAGGAGAAAAGTCATTGGAGACGAGATAGCTCGGTTGCTAGCAGTAGGATTTATCATGGAAGTACTCTATCCGGATTGGCTCTCTAATCCGGTGCTGGTGGAGAAGAAGAAGGATGACCCAAACATGGCAGTGGTTTGGCGTATGTGTATCGATTACACGAACCTGAACAAGGCGTGTCCAAAAGATCCATTTCCACTGCCGAGGATAGATCGGGTCATAGACTCAACCGCGGGATGTGAATTGTTGTCATTCATTGATGCATATTCTAGTTTCCACCAGATACCTCTGAATCCGGATGATCAAATAAAGACCGCATTTATCACCCCGTATGGGGGTTATTGCTATCGCACCATGCCGTTTGGTTTACGTAATGCAGGTGCAACGTACCAAAGATGTATGCAAAAATGTTTGCATGACCAAATAGGTCAAAATGTACAAGTGTATGTGGATGATGTGGTTATCAAGACCAAGGAAAGAAAAACGCTCCTTGACGACATCAGGCAGACATCCGCGAACTTAAGAAGGTTCCGAATGAAGCTTAACCCGGAAAAATGTACCTTCGGTGTCCCGACTAGAAAATTACTCGGATTTCTTATCTCCAGCCGAGGTATTGAAGTTAATCCAACTAAGATCCGGGCCATTGAACGAACGGAGCTGCCGAAGTGTCTTAACGATGTCCAGAAGTTCACTGGGTGCCTGGCATCGTTAAGTCGGTTTGTATGTCGGTTGGGAGAAAAGGCATTGCCTCTCTACCAACTCATGAAAAAGTCGGATAAGTTCGTTTGGATGCCACAGGCCAATGAAGCCTTTGCCCACTTAAAGAAGATGTTAGCCACTGCACCCGTGTTAGCCTCTCCACTATCAAAGGAGCCAATGTTGCTCTACATAGCCGCAACCAACCGAGTTGTAAGTGCAGTGATTGTGGTAGAGCGCGACGAAGAGGGTAAGTCGGTGCAGAGGCCAGTGTATTACTTGAGCGAGGTATTATCTGCCTCAAAGCAGAACTACCCACACTTTGAAAAGGTGGCATATGGTGTCTATATGGCAGCTAAGAAGTTAAAGCATTACTTTGAGGAGCACCCCATCAAAGTAATATGTGAAGCTCCCATATCCGAGATAATGAGTAACAATGATGCAAGTGGTCGAATCGCAAAATGGGCAATCGAACTAGCTCCTTATGCGCCATAATATGACAGAAGAGAAGCAATCAAGTCTCAAGCTGTAGCGGACTTTTTTGTGGATTGGGCCGAGGTACAGTACGAACCACCGCCACCAGATCCGAATTACTGGAGGATGCATTTTGATGGGTCAAAAACAAAAACCGGGCTAGGCATCGGAGTTGTGCTTACCTCGCCAAAGAAGTACCAGCTGAAATATGTGCTGCAAATCCATTTCGCGGCATCAAACAATGTTGCTGAGTATTCAGCACTTGTGCATGGGCTCAAAGTGGCAAAAGAGACTGGGGTACGTCGGCTACTATGCTTTGGCGACTCGGATTTGGTAATACAGCAAGTGTCGGGGTTGTGGGACACCCTTGATCCAAACATGGCTCTATACAGATTTCATGTGCAGAAGATATCTGGTTACTTTGAGGGGTGTGAATTTCACCATGTACCCCGGGTGGAAAATGAGGCTGCCGACATGTTGTCGAAGCTCGGATCAACCCGACAAGCAATTCCACCGGGTGTAGCATTGGAACACCTCAGAAAACCATCTATCAGGCCGTCCCCAGGAACCGACTCAATCTATGTCCCGAAAGATACAGAATCCGGAGCTGAGCCCATGGACATTGACATGGGAGGTGGTGCGCGAAACCCGGGATCGCTTTTAGCGAACCCGGGGACTACCTCGCAGGACCCGGGGACTGCTTAGCGTGATCCGGTTGAGGTTATGCCGGTGGATCAGATGGAAATTGATGAGGATGTGTTCCCTGTGCGAGCAATACCAGCTTGGGCACTGCCTATATTTCAATTCCTGAAAGATGGAACGTTACCCATTGAGGAGGTGTTATCCAAGCAAACTCAGAGGAGAGCAAAGGCATACACAATTATCAATTCCGAGCTATACAAACGGAGTGTGACCAATGTCCTCCAGCGATGCGTTGACCCGGAAGAAGGGCTTGACATCCTCCGAGATATACATCAAGGGGAGTGCGGGCATCATGCCTCGTCCCGAGCCTTGGTGGCAAAAGCGTTCCGGCACGGATTCTACTAGCCAAGTGCCTTAGAACAATCAGAAGATCTGGTGAGAAAATGCAATGGTTGTTAGAGATATGCTACCAAGACGCATATGCCAATGTCGGAACTCAAGACCATACCAATTACATGGCCATTTGCCGTATGGTTGGCCCGTTTAAACCAGCAAGGGGAAATATGACTCACATTTTGGTCATGGTGGATAAATTTACAAAATGGATTGAAGTGAAGCCTATAAGAACGTGTGATGGAGCTACGACCGTAACATTTCTCAAAGACATTATCTTGAGATACGGTTATCCTCACAGTATCATAACTGATAACGGCACAAATTTTGCTGAAGGAGCATTTGCGCGATTCTGCCAGGATAAGAAGATCCGGCTGGACGTTGCCTCGGTAGCCCACCCCGCATCGAACGGACAGGTGGAAAGATCCAACGGATTAGTGTTATCCAGGATAAAACCCCGGCTCATTGAGCCACTGCAAAGATCAGCGGGGTGCTGGATAGAAGAACTACCAGCGGTACTGTGGAGTTTAAGAACAACTCCGAATCGATCAACAGGCTATACGCCGTTTTTTCTGGTATATGGGGCAGAAGCTGTATAACCAGCCGACATAGCGCATGATTCGCCTAGGGTCACCCAATACACAGAAGCCGAAGTGCAAGAAGGCCAGCAAAATAATGTTGATCTACTGGAAGAAGCGAGAGAATTGTCATTGTCTAGATCCGCCATATATCAGCAAAAGCTCCTACACTATCATAGCCGGAAAGTAAGCCCTCGAGTCTTTCGGGAAGGCGATCTGGTGCTCCGGTTGGTACAACATACTGCTGGCATGCATAAATTATCCCCCCCATGGGAAGGGCCATTCATTGTGAGCAAAGCATTGCACAGTGATTCTTATTACCTTATCGACGCAAAGCCACAGAAAAAGAACAAGGCGGACAGGTCCGGCGAGGAATCTAAGCGTCCATGGAACGTAGCCCTACTTCGTCCTTTCTACACTTAGCAGCGAAGTGTATGTATCCGAGTCTTCTCATATGTCGGTATCTATGCCGGCAATGAGCTTATCAATGAAATGTTGGCACCTCGGGTAGTAACTCGGGGACTGCCTTAATAATAATTGTTGTCTTCTATTACTTATACGTCAGCTGGAGTAAGTTGTTCTACTTAACTCGGATTAGTAATGTGTGAGCACCAAAAACCCAACTCTTCGACTTGCTGCTGTCCAACAAGAATTGGCTTCATGGCAAGCAAGAGAACAAGTTTGGAATTATGTAGCACATGAAAAACGACTAAGGATAAGAACTTAATCGAGTCGACGTTTGTTTTTCGGACTAACCTTGTATTTACTGTCAAATTATTATGCTAAATTATTTTGAGCTAAGCCTAAAAGTTTCTAAGTATTGCTAAAACAATTTTTCAAGCTCGGATTCGTAAGTCATAAAACCGAATCAAGGTAGACACGAACCGAGCCAGAAAATTGGACGAACAAGAAAATGAAACTCGGGGACTACGCCCAAGTTAATCCGGCATACAAACTTAGTAGCAAAATATCACATAAGTACGGGATACAATTCCACCCAGCATACCGGGGCTCTGATAAGTTTTCAAGTGTTTTTACTTAAGGAGCAGCAGGAGGAGGAAGTTCGGCGTCATCTTCGCCTTCTTCGATATCCGAGGCATCATCCTCTCCATCCTCGTCCGAACCATCTTCAACATTTTCGACCTCTTCGTCACCAGCGGCTTCCAGGAAGCTCGGACCCTTAGTCCATTCATGAATGGGAGCATATTCAATAAGGCTATGGGCGCAATCCTGGCGCCGAGCTACCCATTCCGGGTCATTGGTCCACTTGGATCCGGTGCACAGGCGCGTCAGGAGGCTGAGATCGATCTTCTCATACCACGTGAGTATGTGGTGAAGAACGGTCTCAGCTGCAGCACGTCCATCGGACTCCCTCCAAAGGTCGAGCTGAGTCTCGATCTCTGTCAGCTTTTCAGCAAGGATTGCGATTCTCTCCGGAGTGTCCTCGCCAGGCCAGAACGTGTTGAAGACTCGGACTGAAACATCGAGGAGATGCCGTAGTTCTTGATAATTTCCACGCGAGATGACAGGCTGACCAACAGGTCCTCCATGTCATAGGGAATGTCCTCACCGTCAGGAGCGACGGGAGTACCCCTCTCTCGGCGGAAATTGGCAACAGCGGCGCTTGCAATGGGAGTACCCTCTGGAAATTTGCCTAAAAACGGGACAAGAGAAGTAAGTAATGAAAGACATGTGAGGTAACCTGAAGAAATATGCCGGATAAGGAAAAGGAACTTACGTAAAATGTGGCTGTGGATCCGGGTCAATTCATTGATGCAATTATCGCGTCTTTGGCGGAGCTGCACCAGTTCAGCGTTCACTGACTCGAGTTTGACGTCGGCCTCTTGGAGAAGTTCGCGGTCCTTAGCAATTTGGAGATTGAGGCGCTCGCGCTCTTCAGTGTAGTCCTGGCCAGCCTTGTCAAGCTCGGTTTGGTGCTGCGCCTTCATCTTCTTCATTTCTGCCTTTAGCTTGGCAATCTCATCGTTCTTGGTTCGGAGGAGGGCAAGCTCATCGTCTTTCTTTTTGAGCTCGGCCTGCTGCTGCCCTGCTTGTTCGAGAAAATGCAGCATCATGTAAGGCACGGGCACACTATCTTCAAGAGATGCTGAAATAGCGTGTTGACCCGGCAGAGCCGAGGTATGAATGTTTGCCGAGCCAAGAAGAAAAAGAGATGGAAAGCAAAGCAGGGTCGGACAAAAGTAGCTTACCCTTAATCTGATCCAGCTTCTTCCTCATGAGCTTGTTCTCAGCCTCCACCCCAGCTGCGAAAACCGAATGACGGGTTAGTTCTGCAGAAAAAGATGAAGGAAAACAGAAAAATGTGAAGAAGAGAACTTACCCCTTTTCTCATGCTCAGCGAGATGTGCATTGTGCTTTGCGAGCAGCATCTTGTGGGTATCTAGGAGACGCTGGAACTCAGCACTCCGGCGGTTGGTGGTCACCTGAAAAGAGTACAAAAATTTGGCTTAAACCTTGTGCATATTCGAAGTGTACAAGATCCGGGCCAAGTGAAACTTAACTCGGCTCTAGGTGTGTGCATATTCGAAGTGTACAAGATCCGGGCCAAGTGGAACTTAACCCGGCTCTAGGTGTGTGCATATTCGAAGTGTACAAGATCCGGGCCAAGTGGAACTTAACCCGGCTCTAGGTGTGTGCATATTCGAAGTGTACAAGATCCGGGCCAAGTGGAACTTAACCCCGCTCTAGGTGTGTGCATATTCGAGTATAAGATCCGGGCCAAGTGGAACTTAACCCGCTCTAGGTGTGTGCATATTGAAGTGTACAAGAGCCGGGCCAAGTGGAAATTAACCCGGCTGTATGTGTGTGCATATTCGAAGTATACAAGATCCGGGCCAAGTGGAACTTAACCCGGCTCTAGGTGTGTGCATATTCGAAGTGTAAAAGATCCGGGCCAAGTGGAACTTAACCCGGCTCTAGGTGTGTGCATATTCGAAGTGTACAAGATCCGGGCCGAGTGGAACTTAACCCAGCTCTAGGTGTGTGCATATTCGAAGTGTACAAGATCCGGGCCAAGTGGAACTTAACCTGGCTCTAGGTGTGTGCATATTTGAAGTTGTCAAGGAGCTACGTTAGTTTTCTAAGGAGCATCCGGCCGAGTAACAAGTTACTCCCCCGGAGGCTCGGGGACTAATGATTATATTGCTAGTGCATGCTAAGGAAAAGGTGAAGTAACGTACCTCCATCATCCGGCTCGCGAGGTTAATCGCCTTAGCGGCTGTGTTCATCTGAGCAGCGAACTCGGCGGGACCGAACTTCTTCGGGAGATCGTCGTTGTAGACGAACTCCGCCTTGTTCCAGTTGTTCATAAACTCGATCAAGGTCGGAGGATATCGCTCACCGCTGAGCATGTGGGGCGCCACCAAGCCCTTCGCATGTGCCTCTCTCCTCTCAACCTGAGCAAGGGCCGGACTGGTGTGCAGAACAAGTTGCTGTGCACTAGCTGGCTCGGCAGGGGCGCCCTTCAGTGCTGGAGCTTTCTGGACAAGCATGGACGCGAGGGTGCGTTGTCCAGACCCGGTGGACGCTGCCTTGGTGATGTCAGGGGCTTTCTTGCCTTTGGCTTGCTGAGAGGAGGAAGTGGTTGCGGCAGGTTTTCCCTTAGGAGCTGCCTGGGTACTTCCTCGCCGAGACTGAGAAGACTCGGACGAGGCAGAGGAGCTTGGTGCTGGTGCCTTGTTGCTGGAGCTGGTGCTGCTGCTGATGTTCTTGCTGCCGGAGTTGGTGCTGGTGCTGGTGCTGGTGCGGAGGTAGTCTCGGTGGTTGCTGGTTGCGGCGGAGCCGAAGTGGTGGATGCCGCTGCCTCGGCCGGGTCCATCTCCCCCGCTCCGGGGTTGCCCCCCTCTTGACGAGGTGGGCTGGAACCCGGAGCAGCCGCAGAACCCTCTGGAATAGGGCTTAGCGGGCGTGACTCATCGTCACGAGGGGGAGAAGGGGTAGGTCGGAGCGGTGAAGAGATGCTAGATCCACTCTGGGGAACATCCTCCGCGGCACTGCCAAATCAAATAATGTTAGAAGAGAAACTAAAACAATGCAAGGAAGAATAAGTTGCAGAGGGAAAAGAGGCTTACGCATCCGAGGTCAGGGGCTCCTTGGGTTTCCGAGCCCTTCGTGCTGGGGCCTTGCCTGCTGGCTTGGAAGTAGTTTTGTCTCCGAACTTCTTTTGCCTTTTGGAGGGCTGAGAAGGTCCGAAGGAGGAGCTTGATGCAGCTCCACGCCTCTTCTTCGGTGCTACCGGAACAGGTTCACCCTTGGCAAGGGGAGGGTCCTCGTGGATCTGCCCACCAGGGTTAGCTGATGCCGGGAAAGCATAAGAAAGGGGGACAACGTCAACAGCTTCCATCACCTCAATATCCGAGTCATCCTCATCGTCGGGCCAATCTCTAATAGAAGAGAGTTTACCGGTGGGTCGCTTGGTCGCGTCGGACATTGGGAGGAACATCTCCTAGTCCGGTTCTTCCTCGTCCGAGCTCTCCCGGTCAGGCGCGCATTTGAGGGTAGGGTCGGGGCCATCCTCAATTGTCTGCTTAAGGAATTGCTAAAGGAGAAAAAAGACAACGGAGTTAAAAATAAAACGGCAACCGACATAAGATCTAATCCGGAGAGAGTTGGTGGCACGAAGCTTACCACGGGAGGAAGCCTATCCCGGCAATAATGCTCAATTCCCCATGTCCACTCAGAGGAGAAGTCCTTGTGGGTGGTGAAGAGCGCCTTAACCCGGCGGTAGATTTCTGTGTTGCTAAGCTCGAAGGACGAAGTCCGTTAGTCGCGACCCAGCTCATGTGGCACACCTTGTGAGTGCGCTCGAGAGGGGAGATCCGTTGCGGACAAATGTGATCATGTCGTCCTCGTGCGCAAGCCGAGATGCTTCAGCCTTGAACCTTTTATTGACCTGGCTAACATCAGGCTTCTGGGGACAACGTCCCACAACTCCGGGTTAGGTGGACACGGAGCATAGGGAAGCAGCCGGATCAAGTCTTTAGTTCCCTCGTTCCGGACATAAAAGAAAGTCCGGGCCCATCCTTTGCAGGAGTCCATCCCGGTGACTCGGGGGAAAACGGATAGCCTCCAGGGTGAGATGGATGCAGCTCCGAATTGAGTGAGCTGCTTGTCCTTCAGATCGAGTTGAATATTCGGAATGACATTACGACGAAGGCCGAAGAACCGGATCCATAGCTCCTTCGTGGGCCATAATCCAGCGTAGCCCTCGATCGTAGAGGCAAAAGCAGAAAGAGAAGTGATTGCGTTGGCAGGAAGGTGGTGCGGCTGGAGTTCATATGTGCTTAACCAATCATGGAAGAAATCGCTGACCGGCAAACCAAACCCCCGTTGGAAGTGCGATAAGAACACAACGTACTCACCCAGATTGGGTGAGGGGGCGAGTTCGGTAGAGGCGAGGCGCGCAATGACTCCGGCGGGAATACGTCTGGTGCGTTAGAGCCAGTCCAGGTCGTCCTGGCAGAGCCAGGACCCGGCCCACGCACCACGGTCCGCTGTGGCGGTGTCTTCCTCCATCTCTTGCTCGGTGACGGCAAGCTCCTCCTCTGTATGTCTAGCTCGTTGCCCTCACTGTCGCTAGCCACGGTGGGGGGCAGCGGCCTAGATTGGCAATGACCCGTGGCGGAGGAGGCGCGTAGCGATGGCGATGATGTAGAGGCGTGGGGAAGCAGTGCGA
The DNA here is from genome assembly GCA_023614405.1 of Avena insularis. Classification (NCBI taxonomy): domain Eukaryota; kingdom Viridiplantae; phylum Streptophyta; class Magnoliopsida; order Poales; family Poaceae; genus Avena; species Avena insularis. The sequence continues at coordinate 32,823,343 of CM042696.1, read as the reverse complement.
CGGCGGTGCTGCTACTTGGAAGCAGTGGCGGCGGCGCTGTCACGGGGAAGATGAAGAAGAAGAAGAAGAGCAAGAGGCAGAGGGGCGCAGAAGGGGGAAAAGACCTAAGGGGTGTGCCCCTCCCCTATTTAACCACTCCCTCAAGGGGGTAGTGAGATCGTGTCAAATAGGTACACCACACGGTGTGGCCGTGTATTGCCCGCGTCGACCAATCAGCAGCAAACCACACGGAGGGCCACAGGGTGTAACCGATCCCATGACGTGACGCACTGATGCGGTTAACGAGGAGGCAGGCCAGACATGACGTGCGCCACAGTGACAACTGACAATTACTACATCAGTTACTGTGGCTGGCCCTTAAAATGAGGCAACCTAATGATTAGCCTCCATGTGGGTTAGCGTACGAGAGAAGGAAAGAAGACCCAGATGAGACCGTGGTAACCCGGCCAGCAAGTGAAAACTTGGAATGTGCCAAGGGAAAGTAAAACCATGAGGTCCGAGTTAGGGTGGTAACCCGGACAACAAGTGAAGAGCTTGGAACGTGCCAAGGGAAAGTAAATCCAGAGAATCCTAGACAAGGAGGGAACCCGGAGAAGGAGCACAAAGCTCGGTGGAATTGAACCTTCTATGGCCTTAGTGGCTAAGGAAGCTAAGACCGCACCAGCTTCAGGGACTAATGTTGGGGGGATACCCCCGGGTAGGGTCACGCCGGGGTATAAAGGCCGAGTTAGCTGAGGGTCGGCAAGGCTAAAGCGGATGCTGGCCGGGTCACCTCAAGGCAGGCCGAATCACGGGGTAACCCGGACCAGGGGGCATCCACCTAACTAGGTCTCAACCGACTTAAGCCGTAAGTTGGAATGGTGTATTTAACTTGTATGCAGGAATGGGTGTGGCCGGATCAACTATGATCCGGGTCATATCTAGCTTCTAGGAGAAGGAAGGAATCTCGCTGGTCAAAAGAAGCCCCGGTACGCACTGCGTGAGCGAAGCAAAAGAGGGCAAGACCACCGAGGCGTGGCCGACAGAGGTGACGACGCCCGTGTCGGCTGACGCAGGCGCCACAGAGGCTCACGTAGCCTCTGCATGGGTGACGCGGGGGAAAAGTACCCCGGTCGGTTTGCTATTTTGGGAGGAGGCATATTCCCTAGAATATGCCTCCACGTATGCCCTAAGTGGAGACCTAGCCACTCCTATATAAGGACAGGCTAGGGCCTCTCTAGAAGGGGCTCGTCGATTCTGAAAAGTTCTAGGTTCTAAGGGTCTTGTACGGGTTAACTGTGGGTGAGAGTAAGAGAGCTCCTTCTTCCTCCTCTCGCCAATACAACTCTAGGAGCACTTGTAATCTGTGAACTAAATCGAATACAAAGCTTCTGCGTGGGGAATCACCTCACTATACCTCCATGGATTCCCCTAGTGCTATTAGTCCCCACCTATAGCCTATCCATGGCATCTGCCGTGACACCACCACGACAGTGCACCTTCTCAATTTGCATTTGCTTGGAATTCGGCACATCTCGAATCCAATGATAGTGAACATCAATATGCTCCGACCTCGAATGAAAACTTGCATTTTTACTCAGGTGAATGGCACTTTGGTTGTTACAAAATAACACATACTTGTCTTGCTCAAAACCAAGCTCACAAGCCAATCATTTTAGCCACAATAGCTCCTTGCTCACCTCAGTTACTGCGATGAACTCGGCCTCAGTTGTGTTCAGTGCCACACACTTTTGCAACCTGCTTTGCCATGCCACTGCTCCCCCTGAATGGGTAATCAAATAACCTGAAGTAGATTTCCTTCCATCAACATCTCCAGCCAAGTCTGAATCTGAATATACAATCAGCTTGGGCTCACTACCACCAAAGCAAAGCTTCATATTAATGCTACCCCGGAGATACCTCAAAATCCACTTCACGGCTTCGTAATATGGTTTTCCTGGATTGGACATAAATCTGCCCACAGTTCTAACCTCTTGAGCAATGTCAGGTTGTGTGCACACCATAGCATATATCAAACTCCCAACCACTAAAGCATAAGAAACCTTTTGCATTTCCATTTCCATCTCTTCATTGAAGGGACATTGCTTTTCTACTCAACTTGAAATGAGATGCGAGTGGACAACTCACTTCCTTTGCCTTGTCCATCTTGAACTTGCGAAGTACCTTCTCAATATATTTCTCCTGAGACAAGTACAACTTGTTGGATTTTCTGTCTCTCTCAATTCTCATGCCGAGAATACATTTTGCTGGACCCAAGTCTTTCATGACAAAACTTTTGCTCAACTCTTTCTTTAGTCTAGAAATTCTTGAGACATTCTTGCCAACAATCAAGATATCATCCACATAGAGAAATAACATGATAAAATCATCACCTGAGAACCTTTGAATAAACACATAATGGATTGAGCTACACCTCTTGTAGCCTTGCTCCCCCAAGATAGATTCAAACTTCATGTACCATTGTCTCGGTGCTTGTTTCAGGCCATAAAGACTTTTCTTCAATTTGCACACATGGTCTTCTTTGCCTTTAGTAAGAAACCCCTCAGGATGCTCCATATAGATTTCGCCTCCAACTCTCCATGAAGGAAAGCTGACTTCACATACATTTTCTCAACCTCCAAGTTGAGACTTGCTGCCATGCCAAGGATCATTCGGATTGATGTCATCTTCACCACCGGATAAAATATTTTATCAAAATCAATACCTTTTCTATGGCTGAATCCTTTTACAACTAGCCTTGCCTTGTACCTTGGATGTGACGTGTGCTCTTCTTCCTTGATTCTGTAGACCCACTTGTTCTTTAGAACTTTCTTGCCCTTGGGCAACTTCACCAGCTCATAAGTATGATTCTTATGCAAAGAATCCATCTCTTCTTGCATAGCCTTATTCCTCTCCTTCTTGTTCTCATCTTTCATTGCATCTTGAAAGCACTCAGGTTCTGAACCATCAGACAATAACACCATGTATTGGTCTGAATCGTACCTGGTGGAAGGAACATAGCCTCGGCTGGACCGTCTAAGTGGATCAACTAGTAGACTATCTGGTTCACGTGCTTACTAATCATGATCATATTATTTAGCATCATACTCTTGCTGGTGGGGATGATCCTCATCTGTACCACTATGTGCATCACCTTGCACATCTTCTGCATCATCATCTTCAGCTTCTTCTTCAACTGAATCTGCAGGAACTTGGTCAGAATCAGATCTGTCTTGCTGCTAATTTCGAGGAGGAACATGTACTGGAACTTGCTCCGGAACCTACACTTTTGTCTTCACAATATCCTCAATTGTTTGGTCTTCAACAAACACAACATCATGACTTCTCACAACCTTTCTTGCTATTGGATCATACAACTTATAGCCGAACTGATCACCTAGCCAAGAAATATGCATTGTCGTGTCTTGGAATCAAGCTTTGACCTTTCATCTTGAGGGATATGAACAAAGGCCTTGCACCCAAAAACCTTCAGGTGCTCATACAAGACGTCCTTGTAACACCCCAGCATTAGGATCCGACGAAGGGTAGAATTAGGAATCCAAGTTTCTGCATGCATGCATCTGTAAAATCAGGGTAAAATTTTCGCCAAACAAAACGCTAAAGGGATCAAAGTTTCTTTCGCTAACTGGAGGTAGGAATAGCTCTTGTTAGTGATTGCTATGAATTCTGACATGACCTTTAGGCATTATTAAGGTTTTGGGGAAGTTACTTTGAATTCAAATTTGAAATTTAAATCAATTTGAAAGAATTTGAACATTAGAAGTTTGTATTATTGATTCGATTTCCAAAATTCCTTATTAATATTATTTGGTTAAATTATAGATATAATAGATAACAATAAGGATTTAAGAAAAGGAAATTAGATAAGGGATGGAATCTTATTTCCTGCTTAAATAATAATAAAACAAATAGTGATTAATACACCAACCATACTTAATATTACTGAAGATAGAAACAAACTTTATTAAATTATAATCACATCTTTACAAGATTCTTTACAAAAAGGGATAAAAAGAAGATTACAATTGAAATCTATATTACATATCTACTCCTATACTAGATCTTGTATGTCTAGATCGTGTTCCTACAATAAAGAAAAATAACTAAATGAAAGAAAGGGTTAGTAGTTAGTAAGTTTACTCTCAGTGGTGAATAGTGAAGTGCACTGTTCATGATACATCATTGAGTAAATAATAAAGGGGCAAGTTTCACCAAAGATGTAGTATCTGTTCTTTTAAGTAAATAGCCCAAATGCCACATTAGAAGCCAAGTGGAGAGAGGTAAGTTTCACCAGGCCAATAACAAGTAAACAGGTAAACATGAAAGCCAGATTACTTGAGCTGATCCACATGAGCAGCTCACAGAGACACACATGTGAGTACCTAAATGCATGCGATGTGCTGTCCAAACAGCAGCATCAGAACAAACACTCAAACAGAGCACCTACCGAAGCACAGATACAGGAAGCTCACTTCACTTTCTTAAACACACCCTAAGAGTTCAATGAGCGTGCCAGATCCAGATAAAACCAACCAGCTAATACACCAAAAAAACCACCAGTTCATCATAAAATGGTGACATAAGGATGGGGTGGTGCAGAAGGATAGCAAGGGCAACATCCTGATCACAAGAGAAGAGGAGGAGCAGGCACAGAACCAGGAGGTCCATGCCAAGATCCAACCACCAGAATAGTCTAGCAAAATCAAGCCACCAAATCAACTAGCAACAACATCAACCACTCCAATATTGTGGTAAGTAAGATAAAACCTTCACATAATCCAATTATCTTATCCAGATAAGAAGTCATGTGTTTTTCTATACTAAATCTCTCAGAAATCACCCAAGTGGGGTGTATCCATCATAGAGAAATCAAAGTTAAAGCCAATCAATACATCAGTGCAAATAACCCCAGGATCTCAGACCAGCATCACTGGTCCTAGATAAAAGCTATATTCCAGATTAAATTAGCCTAAGGTATAGATTCTGGGCACATCTCTTAAAGGAGTAGCACCCTAGAATCTACAGATCTACTAAATCCAAGATGATTAGCTGGTATCAATACTAGAAATCATCTATTAGAGACAACAAGTTAGGAAAACTAGTCCTATGCCTCAGACCAACATCATAGGCATGAAACAGTTGTTGGATATCATAAACCAGCATATACAGCAAGGATTTTTAGAGCAATTAAGCATCTAGACAATTCTGGAACATTTGTAACCCAAAGCTAGTACTAGAGCAAATCCTGTGTACCATTCCTAGGAGGTGTCACTAGGATTTGTTCTAATCAAGCAAAGCTTACCCCAATGATTACATAATCCAGGTCAATTAACAGTTAATCATCTTCCCAATACTTCAATTGGAAATCATATTTCACAGAAGAACTATTAACATAGAGTATTCCAACTCAAGCATCACAGTGAGTTTCAATTCAATAAAATGAAACCATCATAGAGGCAACAAGGGTGATCACTTAGAGTTCAGTATACATTCACAAGGGGTTCTCTAACACAGAACAAGATGGTAACAAATATTCAGCAGAGTACCAACTGACAGAAGGGAGAATAATTGGCTAGAACCAATAACATGCAACCGATATCACTAGCACAAACAAAATACTAGAAGGGTATCACTGGTAGGAGGAACCAGAGCAACTAACCAACATATTCTGCAAGGTATGAACCCTAGGGTTTAGAGATGAACCCTAGATATGGGGATTACTCATGTTCGTCATGCCCAGGAAGTAGCTAGAGCACAAGAGAGGAGCACAGAAGGGGAGTAGTCAGACTTACTCAAGGTCCTCGCAAAAATAACCGAAGAGGAAGCAGAGGAATGGCCGGCGGTGGAGCGGAAGCAGCGGCACGGGGAGCACCTTGAAGGGGTGCTGCAACCCACGCCTACTGCACGTCAGAAACCGTCGGAGAAGAGGGGAGTACACTGTGAGAAACCCCAGCGCACCATCGCCGATGCTCTAGGGCGGCTAAACCCTAACCCTAGTTTCGGGCAGGGGTCACAGCGGCCAGGAGGGAGCACCAACAGCGGATCTGCTTGGACAGAATGGAGCGGCGTCGTCGACTTAGCCATCCTGCACCGTGGTGATGGCAACGGCGGCCGGACCTGGCCGGATTCATGCGCGGCGGCGGCAGTGAGCGGAGGAGCTGACCATGTGAGCGAGAGAGAGAGAGAGAGAGAGAGAGAGAGAGAGGAGTGTGAGTGCGTGGGGGTACTGGGCCTGTGGGCAGCCCAGTACTACCCTAGTGACTTAACTGGGCCGAGTGGGCCAGGTTAGGTTGGGCCAGGCCAGCCCAGTGGGCCAGGCCCGTATGTTAATAGGGTTATTTAAAAGGAAATAATTACAAATATGCCCCTGAAATAAAAACAACTCTAAATAAATAAATAAAAATCTAAAAAATATAAATAATATATCTATGAACTCACAAAAATATTTTCTATTGACTAAAAATAATCAATAGAATTTTTGACAACTAAAATTTAGGGCTATTATTAATATGATGCCAATTACTTTTGAATTTTATATAAATATATGAAACACTTAAAATTGAATAAAATTCATTTTTAAGATCCTAAATGAATATACTATTATAGAAAAAATATTAGTTTGTATTTTTGAAAAGTAAATTCAGTGTGATACAAATTAAGTCTTATTTCCTTAAAGGAATTTTAGTAAATATTTAAAAGAGAAAAAAATAAGTAAGTTCATGTTTTTTATTCTTAGCATAATACTTTTCTTTTATTAATCAAAGAAAATACTAAACTTTTACTAAGAGGGTAAAACACACAAAGAAGCAGATAATAAATCATTGCATGACATTACTATGCATTACATATTGCTTCTTTAAATATTGTCCTTACCGGGTAATAATGGTTCTTTATAGAAACCAGAGCTCAAGGTCAGTTGGAAGCATCCGACTTCACTACCTTGTAGTCACAAGGCAAGTTCATAACTTGCTCATGTCCTTTGAAGAGCCTTTATCAAAGATATTGCAAATTGTGTGTTATCATCTATGATCTGGAGAAAGAAAATATTATCTTCTCTAATAAATAAGTTGCAGTTATCATCCTAAGTGATGATAAAGATTGGTAATAGAACTTAGGGTTCCAATGGCATAAATCACATAGGCTTAATAACCCATGACATTAGTGATTTTAGCGCCATATATTACGCGTTAACCATGAGATTTGGAATGGGATAGAGAAGTCAGCTATATCTTCTTCCTTTCATATGGAGGCAAGATGACCTTAATGTGACACTGTGAATTACTTGTGCGGATCCATCATATGGGTGAGCACCCTTAGGCTCCATGTTTTTGGTATCTAGATTATCTATGAGCGGCTGCCGGAGGTACAGTCAGGGGCATAACCGGCTCATAGAGTCTTCGGGAACTCACCAGGACTGTAGCTTGCCCTAAATGGGGGCTTAACGGAGGTGTAGTCAGCCCCGGAGGATCGTGCAGACATATGGGATCGCGGAGAGGGTAGTGATTGGCTTGTATCACCTACTGGGCCCCACATCACGGAATTGTGGACGGGAAAGTACGCCCGGTTGTGCAATAAGGAGTTGATCTCTCATGGGTAAAGCAACGCACCTCTACAGAGTGTAGGAATTGTGACATGTTACTCCCTGTTCTGGGAAGGAGCTACGAATGCGGCAGGAAAGGAACTCCATGAAGTTCTGGTCAACCTGTGAAGGCTGATGGGCATAGTTTTGGATAATAAAATTAATCTTTGAAGAAATGTTTATGAAAACTGCATAGTACCAAGGATGTATCATCCGAGGTGGTGGATAGAGCATCAAACCTCCCACCTTGCATATAATGAACTTGCTGGGTAATGCTGTTACTCACTCTTTCCTTTGAACCCCTGCTTGGACTCTGAGAATCCAGAAGACCCTTCAATGTACGCAGCTGAAGGACAAGAAGATGTCTACTATGAAGAGCCAGACCTGTCCCGAGGTGTTGAAGGGGTGGACTACAAGATACGCTACAGAGTGCAGGGCAACAAGTCTGAGTAGTGGTCTTAGTTATTAGTAAACAATTGAGCCGAACAGCATGACCTTTATAGAATAAGTTGTTAAGCTCAATTTGGAGTATGAGTTTGAATCTTATATCTTCCGCTGAAACTACTTAAGTTTGGTTTGTAATTTTGTAACACTTGAAGTTGAAACTTTTGGTTTGTAATAATAACGAAGTGTGTATGTTTGTAATATGGACCCGCAATGTTTCTGTTGTACCACTATGAGGGATGTGATATTTACTTAACGGCATTCTGTAGATGTCATGTCAACGACTATAGTGTACTACACATGCAGTGGTATGCTGGGTCACCGCAGTCCTTGTCATAAAAGACCCTATTTGGAACATCTCCCTATAATGGATAACTTGGTGAGAGATTAATAAGATAAACTGCAGTCGACAAAGCCTCACCCCAATAATGTTTAGGTAGCTTTGGACTCGATAGCAAGCATCTAACTCTCTCAAGAATTGTCCTATCCATCCTCTCAGCAAGACCATTCAGCTCTGGTGTCTTCGGAGGAGTAAATTGGTGTCTAATTCCCTACTCCTTGCAATAGGCATCAAATGGGTTAATATACTTTCCCCATTATCAGTGCGAATGCACTTGATATTCTTCTCAGTTTCTCTCTCAACCGAGACTCGGAATTGCTTGAACACACTTAGTACTTGATGTTTGTTATTCAAAACATAGACCCAAACCTTCCTGAAAAAGTCATCAATAAATGTGACAAAGTACTTTGCTCCACCAATGACCTCACCGACATTTTGCAAACATCAGAATGTATCAAGTCCAGCACCTTAGGCTTCTTGTGAGAAGGTTGACTCTTGAACACAACTCTGTGTTGCTTCCCCGCTAGACAATCTGGACATTTCTGGATGTGAACACCCTTCACACCTTTCAATAGATTTTTCTTCACTAGCACTGTCATCCCCTTATCACTCATGTGACCAAGTCTCTTATGCCATAGGGCACACGCATCCTCTTTATGCAATGCATTGACACAAGCAGCAGAAAGCTTAGCATGAACATGATACAAAATTGAAACCATGTTACCTTTTGCAACAATCAGATTTCCTTTGGTGAGCTCGTACTGTTCATTTCCAAATATGCTCAAGTACCCATCTCTATCAAGCAATCCAACCGAGATAATGTTGAGCCGAAGTGCCTCAACATGTCTCACCGTCTTGAGGACTAGTGTCGTACCATTTTCAGTCTCCAAGTGCACCCTTCCAATGATTTTTGCTCTATCATTATTTCCCATCTTCACAACACCAAAATCACCTACTGCGTAGTTGGTGAAGGGCTCTCTATGAGATGTAGCATGTATGGTAGCACCGCTGTCCGGAATCCAAGTCATCTCATCACCATCTGCAAGGCTGATGGTATCATCAGAAACTGCAGTGATCCTCTCCTAAATGGTGGAAACACTGCTGCCATCATGTTCTTCATGCATGAGAAACATGATCTCCTCTACCGCAGCAATCCGGCCTCCCTCACTATCACCGTCACTGTCGATCTGTTTCTGAACTTTCTTCTTTTTCTTTTTGTCTTTCTTCCATTGTTCACAATGCCACTTGATGTGGACCTTCTCATGGTAGTGATGGCATATAACACCAACATACTTGTCTTTGCCTCTTGATTTGTTTCTACTTCTTTCTCCTCCCTTACTCGGACCTTCACTCTTGCTTCTCCCTCGTGACTCGGTCACTAACATTTCAGAATGTGAGGAAGAACCATCCTTATCAGCAATTTTTATGGACTCTTCATTTAGTACCTTGGTCTTCACAAGATACCAAGTGACAACTCCATTAGGTGCTAAATTGCACACGGTGACCTTAAAGGTCTCCCAAGTGTCCGGTAATGAGCCAAGTAGCAGCAAGGCTCTCACTTCATCTTCAAATGTAATTCCCGTTGAAGATAGCGGATTTATAATTCCTTGAAATTCATTTACATGATCTGCAATTGGAGTGCCCTCCTTGCACCTCAAGCGCATCAATTTCTTGATCACGAACATCTTGTTGGTACCTTCTTTGCGGGCATACAACTCCTCCAATTTCTGCCATAAGGTACGTGCATGTGTATCCTCAATAATATGGTTCAAAACATTATCATCCACCCATTGTCGGATGAACCCACAAGCTTGGAGATGAAGTACCTCCCATTGATCTTCTTTCATATCACTGGGCATCTCAGTGGAGAAAACTGGCATCCAGTAATCCTTCACATATAACAAGTCCTTCATCTTGCACTTCCAAGATTGATAATTTGTACCATTCAAAGAAATCATTCTCTTGGTATTCACTTCCATCTTTAACCACAAGCAAATGCAATTAACCCAAAACAAACCTTGCTCTGGTACCACTTTGTTGGGGGAGGAGATGATACACAAACAACCCCCACCTGCTTGTGGTGAACCTTCGAGGATAGCTTCAATCAACAGATATGCAGCGGAAATAAAACAACGAGCACATGCACAGGTGACACAAGGATTTACGTGGAAAAACCTCCTCAAGGTGAAGAGGCAAAACCACGGGTATGGACCAACCGGTCCACATGAGTTTCACTATGAGCAACCTGGATACAAAGTCTTCTCTAGAACATCTAGAGATTTACAACACAGTCAGCATGTTGCCAACTGGCAAGAACAATAACAACCACTTGAGAGAAAGATTACAACAAAGTAGAGTATCTCAGATTTTGTCCTCTTCGATAATCAGCAAACTGCTTGTAAACCACAGATCCAATCAGCACCAAACTAGGTAGACAAGCTGACATATGAGTACCCAACATACACACCAAATTTCAGGTCAATCGGACACCGTTTGCCTGCCCAAACTGTTCGTCTACCAAAACTGCTCTGTGCTGAAACTGCAGCAGTCCGAACTGAATAAACCGCTTCCAAATCTGAAGCTACACTGACCCAAACCTCAAACCAGCTAACCAGATCGAAGTACTCAAAGCAAGGAACGAGCTCACCAAGTTTGGAGCCAATCCAAGCACATTTGAGCCTCCAAACACCAGCTTGAAGACAAACTAGTTATATCTCAGAAATCTGGATAGAAATCACCTCTCCTTCTTCCTCTCTTCTCACTAGGTTGTGGTGTTCTTGTGTGTTCTCTCACCCTCTCTCAGCAGCAGCCACGATGGCTTGCTTCTCTCACTTGTTCTTTTGCTCCCACACAACCACCAAGGGTGGCTAGAGTTTTCTTTTGTACTCCTCTCCCAAGGAGCACCTCAGCTGTTGGATATGAACATCGATCAACGGTTGAAACGTGTTGGACTTCACGGACTGATGTTGGGATGCCAACACACCTCCATGTGGAGGGACATGGCCCAACAGCTTTTTCCTTGAGTTGATGCAGCCGGTTTATCCCATCGCGTGATTGATGAGAGGCTCTATGGTACTTTTCTCCTAGGTGTTTGAAGGAAGTCAAAGCTTCACGCGCCTGTTCTCCCTCTCACAATTTCTCCTTCTAGGCCCTACAAAATCGCCATTCTTACTGGTTTTTTCCTTTCAAAATAGAGATTAAAACCTTGACCTCTGCATCAAAATGATGCGCACATCCTTTTTTATTTATTATTCAACATACCCTTACAATGATAATACAAAGATTAACCCAAAACCACCCCACTAACCAATAGTTTTCGCAACACCTACAACCTTGATAAAAGAGTGGCCAAGTCATGGCCATTTCCCTGAGCTCACACCTATGACATCATAAAACCAGAGGCCTCAACAATCACCCAACAACGAGCCGGGGTATAAAATGGTCCAGCAGACCCTCAACATCCTTGGCCCTAGCCCCTGGTCAGAGTTCTCTGCACCGCCCTTGGCCCCCTGGCCGGAGCTCGCCCGCCCGTGCCACCCTTGGCCCTGGTCGGAGTTCTCTGTGCCTACCTTGCCCCCCTAGCCAGAGCTTGCCTGCCCGCGTCGCCCTTGGCCTCTGGCCATCACTCGCTCGCAGCCACGACGGCTCCCCCTACCGTTGATGTTGTGCATGCCAGGGGACATGTCACGTGCCTCTCTAGCCCTTTCCTCACCGTCAAGGCTGGCCACGGTGGCTCCCAACCAGTCCGCAGCATCAATCTCCTCCCTACCACGTGGACACTTATGGTGGGACCGAGAGCGTCAAATTTATTCATTGACTACTGTGCTACAAGATTGGAATCACCGAATATTTTGAGGCGAGTTACACCGCAAGCTTTGACCATATTGATGAGTGCATATTTGCATCATGTTTTATATTATTATTTTGCATTGTAGATGTAGGATCTTGGTATTTTACAGCGTTCATGCACATGTTTTATGTCTGTTTTCACTAGGATCAGGACATATGATGGATACAATGGGCACAATTCTTGGAGCAGTTGTATTGGGGAGAAAAGGAGTCAAAAACAACGTAAATAACTTATTCGGAGAATATTAATAATACCAGAAGAAAACCCAAAGCAATCAAGGCGTACATACGGTTTAATGACTAACTATACGACCGAAATACGTTTTCCGGCTGTATAGCTCCGGTCGTATAGTTGGCGCGGCCACTACCTCCTCAAATAGTTTCACCCCGTGCAACTGGATCGGAGAGACGACATATAGAACACCCAGAAATCGCCGAAACCTCACCTCCAAAAGGCATCTGGAGGGTAACTTGCCCAAAGGATCCATCTTCGCCCTACACAGATCTAGGAGGCCAAGGCATCGATCTTCATCTTCATCAACCGCTGCACCACGATCATCTCCATCCATCCCATCTTCACCCCATCTAGATCTTGTTGTAATTTCCATACTTGTTGTGGATTTATATAAGAACTATTGATTTACAATTGTTTCCTTTACCATTGCCATGATGTTGATTTCCTCTATGTCTGAGTAGATCATTAGTTCTTGGGGAGATGGAGAAATCCTAGCATATGATTGAGATAAGATAGAGATTATTATGTTATACATCATTATGTGTATGTGTTAATTGTCTTCATCTTGATGTTGGGAGTTGTGCACCTCCTTAATATTTTCCTTTTATGGGGACTCGATGAAGGGGATTACGTGTTGGTAGACGGAGGGATGATAGCACTTGCGGTGACTATAAAGCTGTTGTCATTCTTTACATACTAACTTGGGGAAACAAGGAGCTCTCATAAAGCCATGTCCATGCCGCGGGAGAAATCCCTTAATAGCGAGATAATACGATTGATGTCGTTTATCTGACAGCTGTGGTTATGAAGGATGATGTGAGCAGTTGTTGCTGCCTATTCGTCCATATATGGAGGTCCTCCCATATACATACATATCATGAGAATATTTGTTATAATAATCTTGATTGTTTAGTCTAAATTGCTAGCGGTGTATCCACCACTCCCTGAGAACGCCTTTTCCCCTATTGCAGTTCAAGTTGTTTTACACATGCGATTCTTACTTTCTGCATTAAGTTTTACTTTACTTTAAATTGCCTCATTCAACCAAAAACCTAAAAAAAACTCTACTTTTCTTGCATCTTAAAAGTTATTCCTTAAGTACTTCGTTTAGTTTTAGTTAAAAGCATTGTTTTCTTTTGCCTACTGCTCCCTGTGGGATTGATATCTTTATTTCGAAACTAGCTACAAACAATCTGTGCACTTGCAGTCCTCACATATGCATACCGTGTAATAAGGCCTCGTACTCAGCTTCATTATTGGACGTTGATACCTTCGATCCAGATTCACCAATGTAGTATAATAGCTTTTTTCCCTAAAAGACCTAGGCTTAATTGAACCTTGGAAAGCACTGCTAAAAGGTAATAAGAAAGGACATGTCTACAAGAATTTGTTTGTTCATTTTACCTTAGTTGACCGGACAAATATAGTTTACTTTATAACAGGTTCGAATCAATGGATGGAGATAGGCTAGGGTTGAAGTTCCACCTGCAACTGCACATCAAATGGGATGAAAGATAATAATAAGCATAGTCATGTATAGTGTTTGTATTGAGATAATATTTTGTGGGCAACACATCCTAATATTCTAGAGCCCCATTATGCAAAGGGCATAACAATAGACTTTTAATCCAACCGAGAACACACCAAAGCCACGGGTTGCAAACGATTATTAAGTGTAAACACAGACTAAAGCTTTAAGTGGTGATGTTGTTGTTGATCCCGTATGGGGCGCTAAGCAAAGATCATACTTCCCTTTCTGTCACTGAGTTTCCTATGATATCGCCGCTAGCCAAGTATCTCACCTCAAGCCTTTATCAATCTATGGGATCTTGGGTACCTACAAGTCCATAGATCGAGGCGAGAGACGAAGAAACAAAAGATACAAATCACGAATCCAAACAAAATATAATTCTCCCATGATCTAGATGCACATAATTGCTACGAGGTTTCTCTCCAACCCGCATCCCATGAGGACTACTCACTCATAACAAATAAATCAGAGATAGAAAACAACATGCAAATACTTAGATTGAAATAAAATATTCTTACAATGGTCACCAAATCACAAGGAGATCTAAAGTACAAAGCAATGGCTATGGCAAGTGGAGGGATGTATGGTGGAAGTGATGAAAAATGGATGAACTATGGGTGAACAATGGTGTTGATCTCCTTTGGGGGTGTTGTGATGCAATCCGAGAATGGTGGCCCTCTGGCCGGCGGCTGGAGCCTCAAAATATATAGGTGTCTTCATGAAAGTTGTAGGGTTTGATGAGACGAAGCCATCGCCACCTGGTACAGGCAGACCGCGCTCGTACTAGTGGTCGTTAAGCATGCTCACGCCCCGGTTGGATTCTCCAATTACTTGGCCGTGTGTACCTCCTCAAAATCCTTCATTATGACTCCTTATTTCGCCTTAAAAGCGGTGATTTCCTGCACAATATAAATCAAAGAAGGGATTTGCATACCTTTGCAATTATTAGTCATTAGTAGCAAGGTTGAGAGTTTATTTGGCAATTTCTTAGCGAAAAACAACGTTTAAACGCAGTGGAAGATGGCAAAAATCAGAGCCATCAACTTCCCCAAAGCTCAATCCTTGATCGTCCTCGAGCAACAAGAACCAAACGAACTATAAGGAATTCAGCGTTTAAACTTGAAACAACGAGAATAAGAGCTCACTTATAGTAGGTAGTCGTATATACTCAACACTTCATTCATTTGTAAAGCTTATCAAAGTTAGAGATGACAAGAATACTATACAAGCTTCGGTAAGTCAAGATAATCAAAGTAAAGTTTAATATAATTATAAATAACTAGAAGTGTAGCAATCAATCCAATTCCTCTAATTAACTCTTATAGCAGTGGAAGATGGCAAAAATCAGAGCCATCAACTTCCCCAAATCTCAATCCTTGATCGTCCTCGAGCAACAAGAACCAAACGAACTATAAGGAATTCAGCGTTTAAACTTGAAACAACGAGAATAAGAGCTCACTTATAGTAGGTAGTCGTATATACTCAACACTTCATTCATTTGTAAAGCTTATCAAAGTTAGAGAGATGACAAGAATACTATACAAGCTTCGGTAAGTCAAGATAATCAAAGTAAAGTTTAATATAATTATAAATAACTAGAAGTGTAGCAATCAATCCAATTCCTCTAATTAACTCTTAGCTTGCCAAGCAACACTAGGATGTTTAAATAGCATAATTGAGTAAGAGAGTTTCATGTCCCAAGTAGTATAACAATGAAGTGTCTTATTTACACCCACATCAATAGATCAAGTCAATCTAAAACACTTGAAATCAAATCATTGTCTTTCAAGAACAAATCGTAAAGTATTAATGAGACCATGCCAAGGACTTGTTATGTGGATCCTCATAGATATCTTTTTTCTTTCTTTCTTTTTCATCTCATTTTTCAAGGATCGTTGTTTGTTTCTTTTTGCTAGTATTTGCACAACCTTTGAGAGTACCAATACTTTTGCCCATACATTGACACGGATGCCAATCATGTCATCAACTCATAGCCGAAATCCGGGGTTATACTATAGATTGTTCAAAAGCTAGCAGAGTTGTTGGCATCCCAAATGTGTGCATCAAAGACATAGAACAAAGTTGTCTCGCATCTTTTTCTCTTTTTTTGAGCTAGAACCGCAGTTCGATCCACAAGGTTAGCTTTGGCATGCATCACAATTACCGCTAGACTTTATTTCAATCAAACAATTCCTTTCATGAGTGTTGTCGAGACTATCAGAATATCTATGGGGTTAAGCATAATCAAGGGTATACTCTCAAATCAATCATTCATCAAACATGTCGTAAATTTCAGATTTTTTCTTGTTGTACTTGTTTGGAATTATTATTTCCAAGGCAAGACTCGGTTAACTAAAAGAACTAGAGCAAGAGCTTCAACAACTAATCATCATACTAATAAAAAGCCTTACTCTAACCATATTAAATTACTTCCCACTAGCATAGAATCTTAGCAAATCAACCAACTAAGATAAAAAAATCAAACTTCATAAGTTGGAGACATATGACATACCTCTCATAAGGAACTTCATGATCCTCTTCCTTATAGGGACGTGTTCCTTCAAAACTCAAACACGATTACTCTCGAAATGATATTAAAGCAAAGAGGCAAAGTATGAATCCACGTTTACGGAAAAAGGATAAACAGAAAAATCTTTTTGTATTTTTGAGGATAGGGATTAAAGAATAGAAAAGAACTTGTGACCAAGCAAGGGATTAAGAAAAGAAAAGCAAAATAAAACAAATAAACTAAAATGAAATCAAATTAAAAAAAGCAAAGGAAAAAGCAAAGTGTTGGAACAGGCCAACACAAGTGTTTCAAAGCTCACAAGGAGCTAGAGTACAACCTCGTTATTACACAAATAAATTTGCTAGGGGAACACATCCCCAAGCTTAGGATTTTGCAAGCCCTTTTGTTGCTCATTGTGGTGGTGGTGGATAATCTCCCACGTTCCATTGGCTGCTCCAATCATGGAACTGGGTGGCAAGGCTTACAGTGGCATCTCGAAGGTTGATGGAGAGGTTGTTCATGTTTTGAATATTTCCTTCGAGTGCATAGATATATTCATAGGTGGTGTAGTAGTTTGGTGGCTGCACGTCATGTTCGGGTCCTTCTTGTTCTACTTCTTCATCTTCTCCTCCTCCCACGGGTATTTCTTGCTGGGGTAGATTAGCTTTGACCTGCGCATCATAATGCAAACGTCGATCCTCGATAGAGAATAAACCGTTAGGCAAAGGAGCTGGGATCAAGTGATCCGCTCTAGGTATATTGAAGAAATATCTACCATGATTTTTAGAAATCATACCACATGCTCTTAGAGTAGATGGACCAAGACGGTTACCTCCAGTTAACGGTTGGATCTTACCTAGATTGATGTGAAGTGCGTGTGCAAGAACGGTCACAATTCCTCCTCCACATATGGGTCCTCGAGATTGAAGAGCTTGATGCTTAAGATAAAACACAAGTAAAGCACCCAAATTTGGCGTTAAGTTACAATTGATAAGTGCAGCTTTTGCGAGGATCAACATGTCCTCCTCATTAACTCTAGTAAACTCACCACATGCATGCAATGTGTTAGAAATAACATAGAACAAATATCAAATAGCAGGATGATCAATTTGGTTCCCCTTGGGTGTGTGTCCACGAATTCTCATCAAGTTAAAATATTTTGAAGGGGAAGGCTATAAAATAAAGGTAGTTGTTCGTACATCGGTGGTGTTGTTGGTAAACCCCAAGCATTGATCCCATTGGCTGAGTGTCAAAGTATACTCACAGTTCATAAGGCGAAATTTGATTCGATCAACTCCAGGCCTTTGTTCCTCGGAACAACCATAAGGATCCACCGTGTGTGTCAAGGTGCTGAAGAACTCAAGTGTCAAGTGGTGGTATGTTGCAACATCCTGAAAGAAAAAATTGTACAAACCAATATTTTTGCAAAGTAAATCGAAATTAGCACGAATGCCAAGTTGGTTCAGGACATAATGACATGCCCACTTGGTAGACTTGATCTCCCGAATCTTGAGATGATCGAAACGGGTAAGATGGAACTCCTCAGTGAACTCGATGCCAAATGACTCGGGGGTTAACCTATTAAAGGGTGGCATGGAGGACTCCGTAGCCATCTCATGTGTACGACTCCTCGTGTTCATCTAATAAATAAAAATAAGACAAAGTAAATAAAATTGCTAATATTTTTTTGGTCCAATAGAAACATAGAATAAGTAATTCTCTACACTAACTATAAAGAAACTCCTCTAAAACAATGCTAAGCATACTTAGTACCAAGATTGAATCAAGAACAAGACCCATATCTAGATTGACAATGATGAATGACTAAGCCAAGCTTTTGCACAAATAAGTTGGGAATCGGAGGAGAATCATACCTTAGATCGAGTGAGTGCGAAGAATCGAAGAAATATCGAGTAAATTTGAAGATCCAATGGAGGTGGTTTGAAGTTTGGAGGGAAAAAAAGAGAAAATAGACGATTTGGGAGTTTCAGGTTACCTCCTCGGGCAGATTATGGCGTTCACAGACTGGTGCGGGAGGCTTACCAGCGACCGCCCATATACCGGGTGGCTTACCTTGGGCGGATGCACTGGGAGAATGCTTGTAGCGAATGCAGTGCGGCTACCATACTGCTGGTCATTATCGCTGCGGTGACTTTGCTTGAAATCTGATGTTTTGCTCGGGGGTACGGTACGGTCGCGGGGTACGGGCGCATTCGGCCATACCAGTGGTCGCTATCACCACTGATTCCTTTGGCAATCATCAAAATTTCTATCCCCCTTTGTCTTTAGGTGGTACGGGTGCACGGTACGGTCCACTTTGGCCGTACCAGTGGTCGTTATCGACACTATGAACTACAAAAACTCAAGAATTTGATTAGTAGCTATGTGCGCCTTCGCACATCTTATCAAAAGGTTAGACACCAGCAAAAACACTAAGTAATTATCCAACAATACTTCTTAGGCCATATATTAGTAAAATAAAATATAGAGGATTACCTTATTTCTTCTCCTCTTTCCATAGGTCTTCTTGAACACTCTCTATTAAAAACAAAAACAAGACTAACACGAAAATAAAACATAATAATAAAAACTTAGAGAAAATTTATTTCACATGGGTTGCCTCCCATGAAGCGCTTCTAGTTAAGGTCAATTAGCTTGACCTTGATGGCAATCACTTAGGTTTGGGGAGTGGAATGCCCACTCAAAAATAATTTGCTTTTAAAGTAATCACACCATCATCATCATTAGGCTTGGCCTTCTTTTTCCTAGGGAAGTGGACTACAAACGGATCTCTAGATGGTATCCCTATCCTCGCATTCCCTTCATGTAAATGAATCAAAGCTTTAATAGTTCTTAGAAATGGCCTACCAAGAATTATAGGTGCTATGAGATCTTCAGGCATGTCCACAATAACTAGATCAATAAGAGCGAGACTTCCTTTGATTTCCACAACTATATTTTCTTTGATCCCAACAGCTTGTTTATAAGTTGAGTCAGCTAGATGGAATCTCAATTCAGTTGTAACAAATGGCCCCAAGTTTAATTTATCGAATAGGCTTTTGGAAATTGTTGAGATTCTTGCACCAAGATCACAAAGTGTGGATATCTCATTAACTCCCAACTTAATTTAATAGTGGGCTCAAATATATCATCTAGCTTAGCTGGAAGCTTATCAGCTAGTATTTTATACTCCATCTCTAAATCACGAACCTTAGATGCTACTTGTTGTATAAATTGTTGGTACATAGCATCATTACCTTGTTATATACCTAGATTCTTAATGGTGATCATCTTCAATAGATCTTCCACGGTATATTGTAGTGTTGGCGCGTTGCTATAATCCAGCTCTTCAGGCTTTTCATTGTTGGTTACCACCCTCATCATTTTGAGGTCCTCTACCGGATTTGGCTCGGATTTGCCGGCGAACTTTGCTAGTATGAGAGCTTGGCTCTCGACTACTTTACCCAACTGAGCCTCCACGGTCTTTGTTCTTTCCTGTAGATCTTGCACATCATTTCTAATTGCAACGGCCTGGTTAGATAATCTTCCTAAACTACTTTCATGGTTCTCCATAATCTTTATAAGCATATTGTTTTGTTAGGTTTGAGCTTGCATAAATGTTCTAATAGTTTGCTCAAACGGGAGATTGCCATGATTTGCTCCATTAGTATTATCATAATTATTATAAGGAGCTCCTGCAGGATTAGTATGATATTTTTGAACATTAGAAGCATAATTATTTTTCCATGCAGGATTAAAAGGAGTGCGAGCTATAAAATTAACATCATTGACATTGGTAGTGATAGCATTAACTTGGGTATCTTCCTTACCCTTTACTAAGCTAAGCAACTCATCTACCTTAGATGTAAGCTCCTCATTGTTTACCTCAGTAATTGAACTTACTCTCTTCAAGGTTCTTTCCATATGCCATTGGGCATGGTTATCTTGCATATCATCAAGTAACTTCTTTGCAACACTCACATGTTTTCCCATGATCGTTCCTCCTGCTGCAGTATCTAGCATAGACTTCGACATTGGGTTAAGACTCTTATAAAATAAATGTAATATAAGCCATTCATCGATCCATGATTAGGACTGTTCACTATGGCTTCTTTCATTCTTTCCCACGCAAGCGCTAGTGGCTCACGATCTTCTTGTCTAAAGCTTATAATGTTGGATGTTAGCTGCATAGTCTTAGCTGTGGGAAAAAATGTATTCATAAACAAATTAGTGCATTCCTCCCAAGATTTAATAGTGCCCTTTGGTAGAGCTACCAACCAATCCTTAGCCTTTCCTCTAAGAGAGAAAGGGAATAATCTTAGCTTAACAACATTTGGATCTACATCTTTAATAAGCATCATGTCACAAATTTCAGTAAAAGTATTTAAGTGCAATCCTGAACCCTCAAAAGATGAAACCCCAAATTAGTTTTGTTGAACCAAACTTAAAAGGTTAGGTTTAATCTCATATGTTTCCACATCAACTGCGGGTTGAGTGATGGGTGCATGAATAAAATCATCAGTGGGAGGCATACTCCCCTAATCTCTTTTGAGCCATGGATCTTATATTTTTGGTAATTTTAAAGTAATGAAAAACGAATAACAAGTAACTAATTTTTTTGGGTCTTCAAAATAGATAACAAGAAAGTAAACTAATAACAAAATTTAAACTACAACTAATAATAAAACTAAAAACAAGGTCTCTAATGACCTCAGCAGGATAGCGAAATTGCTTCCCCGGCAACGGCGCTAGAAAAAGGGTTGATACCTTCGATCCAGATTCATGGATGTAGTACAATAGCTTTTTCCCTAGAAGACCTATGTTTAATCGAACCTTGGAAAGCACTGCTAAAAGGTAATAAGAAAGGACACGTCTACAAGACTTTGTTTGTTTGTTTTACCTTAGTTGACTGGACCAATATAGTTTACTTTATAACGGGTTTGAATCAATGGATGGAGATAGGACAGGGTTGAAGATCCACTTGCAGCTGCACATCAAATGGGATGAAAGATAATAATAATAATAAGTATAGTCATGTATAGTGTTTGTATTGAGATAATCTTTTGTGGGCAACAAATTATAATATTCTAGAGCCCCTGTGATGCAGTGGGTATAGCAATAGACTTTTAATCCAACCAAGAACACACCAAAGCCACGGGTTACAAACGATTATTAAGTGTAAACACAGATTAAAGATTTAAGTGGTGATGTTGTTGTTGATCCGGAATGGGGCGCTAAGTGAAGACCGTACTTCCCTTTCTATCACTGAGTTTCCTATGAGATCCCCGCTAGACAAGTATCTCACCTCAAGCCTCTATCAATCTATGGGATCTTGGGTACCTACAAGTCCATAGATCAAGGTGAGAGACGAAGAAACAAAAGATACAAATCACGAATCCAAACAAAATACAATTCTTCCATGATCAAGATGCACATAATTGCTGCGAGGTTTCTCTCCAACCCGCAACCCGTGAGGGCTACTCACTCATAACAAATAGATCGGAGATTGAAAACATCATGCAACTACTTAGATTGAAATCAAATATTCTTACAATGGTCGCCAAATCACAAGGAGATCTAAAAGTACAAAGCAATGGATATGGCTAGTGGAGGGATGGATGGTGGAAGTGATGAACAATGAATGAACTATGGAAGAACAATGGTGTGGATCTCCTTTCGGGGTGTTGTGATGCAATCTGAGAATGGCGGCCCTCTGGCTGGCGGCTGGAGCCTCAAAATATGTAGGCATCTTCACGAAAGTTGTAGAGTTTGACGAGACGAAGCTATCGCCACCTGGTACGGGCAGGCGGTACGGGCGGACCGCGCCCGTACCAGTGGTCATTAAGCGTGCTGACGTCCTGGTTGGCTTCTCAAATTACTTAGTCGTGTGTACTTTCTCAAAATCCTTCATTATGACTCCTTATTTTGCCTTAAAAGCAGTGATTTCCTGCACAACATAAATCAAAGAAGTGATTTGCACATCTTTGCAATTATTAGTCATTAGTATCAAGGTTGAGAGTTAATTTAGCAATTTCCTGACCAAACAACATTTAAATACAGTGGAAGATGGCAAAAATCGGAGCCATCGGACGCGTCTGCGAAGCTCATCCGAAGTATGTATCGCATTTTATCTCCTTGTGGTGATACTCATATGACTACTGCCCCTGCTCCTTCCGTTCTTTTTGATCCATCAAAATACATTGTCCATATGCTAGAAAGGTCTGGCAGGCCCATGCATTGTAGTCGGTCCATTCAGTAATGAAATCAGGCAAAACTTGTGATTTGATTGCTTTGCACTTATCGTACGTGATATCTCGAGGGGAAAGCTCAATGCCCCATAGAGAGATACATCCTGTTGCTTCTGGATTATTGAGGATATTGGATAGAGGTGCTTCATTGACCACTATGATCGGGTGTTCCGAAAAATAGTGGCACAACTTCCGTGATGTCATAAACACTCCATATTCCAGTTTCTGATAATGCGGGTATCTTTGCTTGGATGGCGAAAGGACCTTGCTTAGAAAATAGACTGGTCTCTAAACGCTGTGGGTTTTCCCTGCTTCGAGTCATTCGATGACGAGATTCGTGCTGACCACCTGATTAGTGGCAGCAATGTAAAGAAGTAGTGGCTCCTTTTCTCACAGAGACACGACGACGGGAGATGTCGAAAGTGTTTTATAAAGGTCTTCAAAGGGACGTTGAGCCTGTTCCGTCCACTCGAATTTATCTGCTTTCCTCATGAGGGCGTAGAATGGTAGTGCTTTTTCTCCCAGATGAGTGATAAAACGGATGAGTGCTGCGACTCGCCCAACCAACTACTGTACACCTCGAAGATTCGTTGATTTTTTCATTGTTTGGATTTCCTGTATTTTCTCGGGGTTGGCTTCTATTCCTCTTGCCAAAACAAGCTATCCGAGGAGTTGCCCCGTGGGGACCCCAAATGAACACTTTGTCGGGTTGAGTTTGATGCAAAACTTGTCGAGGTTCTTGAATGTTTCTCAGAAGTCATTGATAAGAGAAGACCCTTTTTTTGTGACTATAACATCATCGATATAGACTTGTACGTTTGTGCCAATTTGGCTTCCTAGGCAGTTCTGCATCATCCGTTGATATGTTGCCCCAACATTTTTAAGGCCAAAGGGCATTGTTGTGTAGCAGAATACACCATAGGGCATGATACATGTTGTTTTGTCTTGATCTTCTTCCTTCATCCGAATCTGATGGTATCCAGAATATGTGTCTAAAAAGGAAAGACGTTCGCACCCCGCGGCTGAATCGATTATTTGATCGATTCGTGGTAGTGGGAAGTGATCCTTTGGACAGTGTTTGTTCAATGAAGTGAAGTCAACGCACATCCATAGTTCTTTTGTATTTTTCTTTGTGTCGCATACTGGATTTGCGACCCATTCTGCTTTCTTTAATTCCTTGATGAATTTAGCATCGGTTAGGCAATGGAGCTCCTTTCCAATAGCTTTTCGTTTTGGCTCTACAAAACAACAAAGCGACTATTTTATCGGCTTTAGCATGTCAGAAGGTAACCATGCGAAAATCTCCCAATGCTCACGGAGGAATTTGATGACCGCACTTTCCTATGCGGGACCAAGATTGGATGCCACAAAGGTTGTCTCTTTGGGTCGCTAGGGTGGATATGTACTTCCTTTGTATCTTTTGTGGTATCAAAAGCCTGATCGGGATTGACACGCGCTATTGCTAGAGGTTCTACGGTTGCCAACATTTTTATCTGGTCAAACTTAGTTGCCATCCCGAATGATTCAGAGATTTGGTTGAACTCTTGATTGCAATTGTCGGATCGAGTCAAACTACCTTTTACTATTATAACTCCTTTCGGGCTGGCATTTTCATAACCAAATATGTTGGAGATATGCCCAAGAGGCAATAATAAAAGAGATTATTATTATATCTTTGTGTTTATGATGAATGTTTACATCCCATGCTATAATTGTATTATTAGGAAACACTAATACTTGTGTGTTTTGTAAACATAAAAGAGTCCCTGGTAAGCCTCTTGTTAAACTAGCTTGTTGATTGATTGATGATCATGGTTTCCTGATCATGGACATTGGATGTAATTAATAACAAGGTTATATCATTTGGAGAATGATGTGATGGACACACACCCATAGTAAGCGTAGCATAAGATCAAGTCATTAAGTTCGTATTGCTGTAAGCTTTGAAATACATAGTAACCTAATCCTTCGACCATGAGGTTATGTTAATCACCATCACCGGATGGGTACTTTGATGACATCAAACGCCGCTCAGAATGGCGGTTATAAAGGTGTCATTGGGTATTCTAAAAGTATGTGTTGAAGCGCATAGACCAAGATTGAGATTTGTCCATCCATATGACGGATGGATATACTCTAGGCCCTCTCGGTGGAATGTCATCTAGATAGCTTGCAAGCATGTGACTAGGTCACAAGGGATGACATAACATGGAACGAGGAAAGAGTACTTATCAGTAACGAGGAAGAACTAGGTATGAAGATACTGACGATCAAACCTCGGATAAGTAGAATGTCGCGAGACAAAGGGAATTGGTTTCGTATGTTAATTGGTTCAATCGATCACGAAGTAATCATTGAGTATGTGGGAGCCGTTATGGATCTCGGATCCTTGATGGTTATTGATGGGAGAGGTGTCTTCATCATGTCTGCATATTCACGAACCGTAGGGTGACACACTTAAGGTTCGAAGTTGTTTGAAGTAGATATGGAATTTGCGTTGGAGACCGAATGTTGTTCGGAGTCTCGGAATGGATCCGGGACATCACGAGGAGATCCTGAATGGTCCGGAGAATGAGATTCATATATTGGGGATCATTTTCTAAGTTAGGAAATGTTCCGGAGTGTTTGTATGGAGATTCTAGAAGGTTTCGAAATGTTCTGGAAGGTTCTAGAGGATTTCTTGGAGTTTGCTTGAAAACCAAGAAAGGGATCAAAGAAACCAAGTGGGGCAAGACACGGATTCGTGGGGAGGAGGATTCCTCCCCCCTAACCCGCCGTCCCAAGGAGGAGGGAGTCCTACTAGGACTCCCCCTCCCCAGGCGCGCCTCCCTCCTTTAAATAGAAGGGAGGGGGCACCCCCTCTTGCACCTGGTCTCATAACTCCCAATCTCAGCCGCCTCTCTCCTCCATGTTTCTTCTGCACAGGCATAGGCGAAGCCCTGCAGAATTCTCATCTCCACCACCACCACCACGCCGTCGTGCTGCTGGGATTCCGTGGAGAAGATCTACTACCTCCGCTGCTCGCTGGAACGGGGAGAGGAAGGTGCCGACTCAAGACGCACGTGTGTGACCGCTGGAACGCTGACGCACCGGAAGGATCGTCCACACGATCTTGAGATCGGCAAGTGATCGACTACATCATCCACGAGATCTAATCTCGTAACGCTTTCGGTTCTACGAGGGTTAGTACCGATCTATCTCGTTGCTCATGTCTAATAGATTAGATCTTGGCTTTTGTCTAGATTAGATCTGGGTTTTGTTCGTTCTTGCGGTAGAAATTTTTTGTTTTCCATGCTACGAACCCATCAAAAAACGCATAATGTGGCACTTCCATGAATCGTGCAAAAGCTGGGTGGCCCAGGATTGCGTGATACTGTGATGGCCAGTCCATGACTTTGAACTCGAGATTTTCTCGCCTGAAATTGTCCTTGGATCCAAAAACAATGTCAAGATATATTTTACCTAAGGGAATTTCGGCCTTACCAAGTACTATGTCATGGAAGGACATTTCTGTTGGTGCTAGATTAACTAATGAGCAATTCATTGCTCTTAGTGTCTTCGTGTAAATCAAGTTGATGCTGCTTCCTGCATCCATGAAGACTTTTCTCATGTCAAATCCACCCACTTGTGCTTCTACTATCAAATCTGAGTGTCCCGGTCGCGGTACTCGAAGTGGATGATCAGCTCTGTTGAATGTGATTTCCTGTTCCGACCAGTGGAGGTACTCGGGTGTAGCTGGTGGTGCCGTCTCTGCCATGTTGACTTGCCTTGTAATTAACTTTTGGATGGGCGCCCTTTCTGAATCATTAACATTGCTCCCTTTGACCTAGGGTATTCACTATTTTGGTTTATTGTGTTTTGCGGCTGCCCTGCTGGCGGGTGTGCCGGTGGTGGTGGTGGTTCGCTGATGGCCAACATGCTTGGCGTAGTGGTGTATCCTCGACTTACTGCTTTGGTTCCCCTTGTGTTGCATAGTTCTTGCATCTTTAAAAATGTTTGGCAGTCTTTCATGAGATGTTGGATTGTATTTTGCCCGTTGAGTTGACATAAAAGTGCATATTATTGGGTCCCTCCAGCATTTGCATTGCGGACATTGGTGGGTCGCGGGCTCTTGGCTGATATCGCTGTGTTAATTGGCTTCCTCTGACGTTGTTCCTGCTATTTTGGTGCCCGCTGTTGTAATCGTCGCTTCTATGATTATCCTCTCCCGAGAAACAAGCTGCAACGTAACTTGGTCCCGCGTGTCCATCGTTGTTCCTTTATCTTCTATCACTATTGCGTTTGTCTTTATCTTCTTCGGGTGAGCATGTTTGTTTGTCATGTAGTGCGTCCTCTCCATCAGCCTAGCGATTTGCTATATCCATCGGCTGTGAAATTGTTGTGGGTTTGACCCGTCCTAGCTCTTCTATGAATTATCGACGACGGAGCTCGTCATTGAAGGCGTCAATTGTCCTTTCATCGGACATGGCCTCGGCTGATTTTTTTGATGATATTCCATCTCTGAATGAAGGCTCTTATTGATTCTTCGGGTTTCTGTTTGCACGTCCGCAATTGCTCTAGAGATGCGGGTCGTTTGAATGTGGAGTGAAAATGTCAGATGAATTTATCTTCAAGGTCGTTCCAGCTGCTGATGGAATCTTCGGGTAGTTGTCTAAGCCATGACCGTGCGGCGTCGGTTAGGTGCAGCTGTAGGCTTTGCATTGCGGTGGCCGTAGAGCTGCCCTATTACTTGACGATAGCTAAATAATCTGCCAACCAAGCTTCGGGTTCCTATAGTCCATCTTACTTTTGACGGTCATGCGGAAGTTTGAAGTCTTTGGGTACTGGGGTTTTACGGACCCGCTAGGTAAAGCAGCTGGGTTCGCATAACTCATAGTCATCTTCACAGTCCCCATTGTAGTATCTTCGGCTGCGGCTTTTGTCCCTTGATCCGTCGTTTCTATGATGCGTGTTGTCATTTCTTGCGCTATTTCACGGCTCGTACCCTGAGAAGTGAACCTGATGTGGTGACTAAGATCTTCGGGTGTGCCCCACATGCCGAGGGCTGCTGTGACAGTGTGGGGATCTATCAGGTTGATGCGTGATTCCCTATTTTGCTTGCGCAAGGGTTGCTCCTACCATGCCAAGGTTCATTAGGGTTGAGCGATGGAGAGCCGCTCGTGGATCATAGGGTGTGGGTTCAGTTGTAAGTAGATAGGTTTGTGCAGCTACAATTGCGGCTTGGGATGTTTTTGTTGTGATGTGTCCTGTTGGATCTACTGTCATGAACAACAGATCGAGGTCTTGAGTTAATTTGTTTCTTTCAGCTTTAGGGATGTTCTGCAGCCGTCATGCTCCTCTTCTTGGCGGTGCTCCCCTAGTTACACTTCCCTTCTCGACCCTCGGGTGGAGCTTAGCTACGCTCGTCGTAGGCTGGATTCGCCAGCTAACCTTTTTCTTTCATCGAGTTGCCTTTGCATCCTTAGGAGATCCATTTTATTGTGATGAAGCAAGTATTGGTAAGCTAGTAGATCTTCGCATGTGGCCTCAAATGTCATTGGAACTACACCCTAAATTGCTTCCCTTGCATTTTGCCATGATTCGGCTGGTAGTCGGAGAGTTTTCCTCTTGCATCTTCGTGGTTCTCCTCCTCCTAGGATTATGCGGTTGTTCATTGAGTCCCCCTCGTTCCTGTGATTTCCTTCATTGCTGTGGGTTCCTGCATTGCCATCTGACAGAATATCAATGGGGTTAAGAATAGGGTTACCATTATAGTCGCCCTATGTGGAGGGGTCCCCGATGATCACGCACACTTGGTGGCGTGTTATATATAAATTAGTGGCATCATCGTCGGATCCAAAGGAGACACTATTTTGGGGATTGGTGGAGTCCTAGAGTTCCTCTTCTAGATAGATCTCGGCCATCCTAATTCTGAAGTCGATACTTTCACCACTTTCTTCGGGATCTGTGTTTGTCGAGCTTGGTCCTTGTGGTGTAGTTGGCTGGTGGTCTGATCCAAGGGAGAAATCATCATAGAGACCATCAAGATTCCCTAGATTTGTTGTGTTTTCATTGTTTTCTTCTGCTTTCTCTGTCTGTATCGTGGCTTCCGCGGATGATTCGATGGATGATGCAGGTATTACCATAGGCATAGGCTTTTCGACCGATGGTTCCAACAAGATCGGATCCGAAAGGTGTGGTACCTCGGGATTCTCCACCTGAAAGTGGAAACTTCTGATGATGAGATTGGATCCGCCATTGAAATTGGCCGGTAACAATACATGGGTGGGTGAGCATGGTCCCTCTTCTGTTGAGTTGTTGCTTGATGGAAGAGGGTCCGCCGAATCCATGGCTCCAACGTTCAGGTTCCCCACGGTCGGCGCCAATTGACGAGGGGTAACCTCCGCAATGCCCATGGTTATGGACATAAGGTTTCGTGGAAAAGAGAACGCTAGGGATTTCGTTGGATGTCAGGTAAACAAGGGAGTCAAAGTCGCCTGATTATTGATGAGCAAAACTATTACAGATCACTTGGGAGTTTTTCGATACCTCCTCGCTGGCTCCTCCCAGCCTTTATATAATAGGCTGGGTCCCAAAGATGTATACAGATAGGTTACATATTTATGATTAGAACATTAATACAATATCGGTTTCTATTTCCTTATCTAGCAAAACTATGTCTTCCGTAGGATGCTTCCTGGGCCTTCTTCTTTGGTCTTCATGGGTCGTGAGCCTTCATGTAGCTAGGGTAACCAAACATAAGTATCTGAGTAATCATACCCATATCACCCATTTAGGTGGTATGCCCCATTAAATCCAATTAAAAATATTTTTTGAATATTAATTCATTTAATTAATACTAAATACATATTATTTAATACCTATCACTCCGAAACACCTTTTGGACCCCTCCGATCATCATCGGATATCCCCGAAATACTTTCGGTATGACTCCAGAACTATTATGGAGTTCTTTCTTTTCTCCTACGATCTTGGATAAATCCTTAAGCATCTCTACCCTCAAGTGTGACACCCTATGGCTAGGGATACATAGACATGGTTGACATACATTCCGATCAATGACCAATAGCGGTATCTGGAAACACATAATGGCCCCCATGCATTCCACGAATAACTTGTTCGCTTGAACCTTGAATGTCGAGTCTCATTCCCTTTTCTCTACGATACCTAGTTTGTCCAAGACCTGATCTCTTGGTATCGACATATCTAGTTCGATCTTGTTACCGAAAAACACATTACTCGTTCCCTTGATATTACATCCCCGTGGCATAGTCACATGTTTGCAAACTTATAGATGTAATCTCATCGAGTGGGTCCAGGGTATCTATCCATCACTCAAATGTGCAAATCCCTCTCTTGATACATAGGCCTCAAAAGTTCCTCTGGAATACCTAACGCACACCTTTATGGTCACCCAGTTATGGACATGACAGTTGATGTGATCAAAGCAGCCTCGGGAGACAGTGATTAATATGATCTCACGGTCGAAGGACTGAACCACTACGCTTTGCTAGATATTGCAATGTCGAACTATGTGACTATATCATATTGCAATACTAGGGGTTGGGTGTTGTCCATCACTTCATAAGTGACCTTGTTGTTAGTTGACGTGGTAAAGTCCATGATCAGGAAACCTCGATCATCAGCTGCTCAACGAACTAGTCTAGAGGTTACTAGGGACCTGGTTTGTTTATATACCACACATGTATTAATGTTTCCACTTAATATAGTTATAAAATGATACAAAACTATTACAAACTAATGAGATATGTTAATAAAAACATATTTATTATTGGCCTCTAGTGCATATCTCCTTCAAGAAGATGGAAGCCCATCCGGCTACGGGAAGGCCTAGAAGACTTACCGACTTAGGCTTGTAGAATTACTTGTACTCCAAGATGTACTATGTAACCGACTTTGTGTTGTAGCCGGATAGGACTCTCCTGTAACCCTAGGACCAGATGACTATATAATCTGTCCTAGAGATCAGCCTTTAGGGCAACATAACCAACCAATCTCAACTCACATAGGCGAAGCCTCTCTTGTAATATGTACTTCCGGCTTTGCCGTATTACTGGATTACTAGCAGAAGTAAGATCTATCCACCATAGGCGGATTCAAACCTGGGTAAGTTTGTATGCTCACCATCTCGGAATACCATGCGTATCACACCCCACCTTTCTCCACGCCTCGAGGACCCCCTCATGGCATACTTGTCCTCAATCCAATGACAACATCGCTGGTGTCGCCTGAGTGGGACACTAGATTCCCGTTGACAATTCTATGTACTGAGTCGAGTATTGGCTCAGATCATATGCATTTTCTTCTGGACATAAGAGAGATTGACCAATGTAAACCCAATCGCTTCTTCTTTGAAATTGGATGTCTGGCCTCTCCTAATTTCCTTAGCTTGCTTACCAATAAATGGACCCAACTCTGGTTTCTCCCGGCTCGCAGGCGAGATGCTATTGATGTGTGGAAAGTGCAAGTTGATGGCCTTTGTAGATTCTTAAAAGGGTGGGCCACTAACATCAATAAAACGGTTAAGGCCGAGAAACCTCGATTTTCCAAAAAATCCAAGAGCTAGATCTGTTTTGGCGGACAGTAGTGGGGTCGATGAGGATGTCTAGGCACACATATACCACCTTGAGGTTCGCTTAGTGCACAACTACCAAAAGGCGGAAGAATACTGGCACCAGAGGAGTGGATGTAGAAAATGCTTGATTAAATCCTTCTCTATGCCCACGGGAGTGATCTCGGATTTCTCGGCCATACAAGAGCATATGTACTCCTTTTACCGAGATCTCATGGGCTCTAACGAACCCTATCCCCTTTCCCTTAGACACGATCTCAAGAAAGAGAATCAGAGAGTTTCTAATGACGAAAACGCGGTGATGGCGGTCACCTTCCTTTAGGAAGAACTTGACGTGGTCCTGAAGGATACTAAGACCGACATTTCCCTTGGCCCGGTCGCTTTCTTTAAATTTTTCTGGCTAGTGCTTAAACCTCTTATCCTTAAGATTCTGAATGATTTTATACTAGGTAGAATCGACATCTCACATCTGAACTTTTTAATTCTCTCGTTGATTCCGAAAGTTCCTGGGGCGGATGATATCAAGCTCTTTCGCACTATTGCCCTTATCAACGTTATCTTTTTAAAAAAAACCGAAAGCCCTAGGCTCCAGATTGACTCTGATAGTGCATCGCATAATCTCTCTTCCTCAAACGACTTTCATCAAAGGATGACTTATCCATGATGGAGTCTTAGCTCTGCACGAAATCATTCATGAGCTTGCTTCGAAGAAAACTAAGGCAGTCATGTGCAAGTTGGATTTCGAGAAAGATTTATGATCAAGTCAGTTGGCCTTTCCTCTGTGATGTCCTGAACCGAAAGAGATTTGATTCAGGGGTTCTTCATAGACTAATGCAGCTTGTGATAGGGGGATAGACGACGATTAGTATAAATGGGGTAGTTGACCCCTATTTTAGAAATAAGAGGGGAGTACGTTCCGCGTGACCCCATCTCCCCTATCTTGTTCGACTTCATGGCGGATGCGTTAGCAGTTATCCTTGATACGGCGACAACTATTGGCCACATCCAACGGGTGGTGCCCCACCTAATCCCAGGTGGGATATCACACTTATAATACGCGGATGATACAATTTTGCTTATGGACCTTAACGAACCAGTGCCTTGTCAACCTAAAACTTATTCTCATGTGCTTTGAAATCTCCTCTAGCCTAAAGATCAGCTTCCTCAAGGGTGAGGCTTTTGTTCTTGGAGTTGACCAGGTGGATCGAGCGAGAGTAGCTAGGCTATTAAATTGCAAATAGGGTTCCTTCCCTTCACTTAGTGCTGGCCGGTAGTGCCATGAACTATGTTTATTTATTCGTGTTGTTTTCGCCTGTGTGGTGTAGTTCTTCCGTGGCTTTTATGCCGTACCTTATGTATGTAAAACTTTGGGATTTATTAAGTTAAAGTCAGGCGGCTTTTGCCATCTTTTATCTAAACAAAGATGACACCCCTACAATCAACATCTTACTATCGCCCCCAATATTATCCCGCCAAACCCTCTTTGACTTGTGAAATATGCGCCCAAATTGGATGAGCCAACGTGCCCATCGCTGGGAATTTTAGATGGCAATTAGCAAGAGATAAAGTAGACGCTGGATAGTAGCAACTATCCTCCTAGAGAGCTTCCGCCAACGCTAGAAACCTAACCAGGAAAAGGTACAAGCATGGGTGGCCACCTAACATCGGGACTCTAAGTTTAAAGAAGTGTTGATTTTCTAGAAACTGTTATTACAGAACTGAGATCCCGTTCGCTTAGCGCCCACAAAAGATCCCCACGACCAAGAAATTTAGCTCTGCCGATCTTTCTTCTTTGAACCTTCTTGAAAACATCCAAAGCCATTTAGACATAAGGACAATATCCATTTTGATCGAGTTCACATGTGACATTCGAGGATACAAGTACTCATTCCTAGAACATAGTATCACAGAGCACTTCAAAGCACTAAGATGGCGCTTACTTCGCCAAGTGTCAACTGAGATGGGAAGTGGCACCTTGCGAGTAAACCAAACAACACCTATATGATATAGGGAAAGTCCTTAAAGAGCATGTTTCAACGCGTTGGTCGGAGTGGAAAGCAAACCCTTATTACATTAGTCGATTGGTCAAAATGAGCACTACCACCCGCAAAAAAGAGAGCACTACCAACGATTTCTTATCAATGCCAACTAAGCATCATAATTACATGGTTCCCAGTTATTCAATCCGCTGATAAACAAGGGTTATACTTCCCTAAACTTTAAGTATCACTATGAGTCAGACTCAAGAATTGGATGCATTCCAAAAGGCAAGAATTAGTATTTTTGATCCCCATCAGTCTCTATTTCAATTGGAGGATGAAGAGAGGTGTTTTCTTAGTCATCTTCCAATATGTATTTGTTTCATTTTACTGTGATATGCATTTCTATATGGAAATTTGGTATCTACGATGTATGATATCCTTGGCTAAATGGTTAAAGCACCGAACACATAAGTGGAAAATTTCCGGGTTCAATTTTTGTTAGATGCACGCGAACATGACCGTTCAACCAATATGGGGCATTAAAATCATGTTAGTGTGATTTTCTAGTGTATATTTGACTATCCAAGACGCACCCATGAATCAAGACGAGTTTCTTTTATTTTGTTCGCTCGACTTTCTAAATTTGATTTCTTTCTTTAGCAAAATTATTGAGATTAATCAACTTAATTGTTAGTAGCTAAAAATCATTGACTACCACAACACTTATAAGGTCATGTACAAACCACAATGCGAATACATAGATAGCGCTACCACGAGCCTAAACTCGTGTAATTGCCTTTGGTAATAGACACCGTATATTGGTGATACATGTGCAGGTGTTACATACAGTGATTAATGAGCCAAATTGTAGTACACTCTTTCAAAATTTGAACCATTTATATATACAATACCGAAGATTCCAACATGTACAATAATAATTGAGCTCATGGACCAATCAGATATGGAAACCTAGCTACCAAGACTAAATGTCCATATAGGTTCCTTGACATGGAAACACATGCGACACAACCAATCCTACACATCTTGACTAGGAACTCATTTCCAGCATCTCCGTGTACCAACATTTCTGGAGTTAACTCACCCACCCACTCATGTTTTGCCTTTTTAACACTTTTTTCTAGCTATCTTGGACTTAACTTATAGCATATATGTTCACTCGCACTCTTTATATACTCATATACAACACCATATATACCTCATTATAGCTTACAATACTTTCTCTCCAACTTCTCATTATTCCCTTGGTACTACTCCCTCCGTTTAAAATATAAGACATTTTAACTTTGTGAATGAAGTGTATCTAGACCGATGAACCTAGACAGTAAAAGAGGTCTAGATACACTCCTTTTACAAAGCTAAAACATCTTATATTTTAACGGAGGGACTACTATGGAACACTCTTAGCTATCTTCGTGGCGCTTCAACATGATGTGAGATTTTCCATAACCCTCGCTTAAATCAACTACCGGTTCTAGCTAGCATGGTATCTGAAATCTTGAACGAGATGATAAGACATTGCACACTACGTTCAACAAGAACACTAGGGGAATTGGAGGCACCAAGGAAGCTATAGAAGCGATGTCGCCTATCAGCACCACCCCTTGCACTGTAGACAAGTTTGCTTCTCTCGGATGTGTCAGCTCAGAAAGCAACAAAGTGCATGTAGTAACTAATTCTCTGCAGCGTCGTGGCCCCCGGTTAAAAGAGATGCTCGCCGCTTATTTTCAGCCACATGTTTTCTTATCATTCGCATCTTGCCCAGCACCGCTGGTTGTTGGCCGACGTTTTCAAACAGTGACTACTTCCAAGTACAGCTTGCTCTCCTGCTTTTGTGTGTTCACGGCACAGCCTTCTTATAATACCAGGCTACTAGCCACAGACTAGGGCATCAAAACCATGCCGTCAGTATGGCATTCTAGTATTGGACTTGAACTATCCAATATGCACGCACGAAACTAGCTAGGATGAATTTCTTTCATATCGATCTCTCAGTTTTCTAAAACTTCTTTGTTTATTAGGCAAAACATGTGGAACCTATTAACTTGTTTGCACAGTTAAATCACTAAACAACCACGGAGATCAACTAATTGCCATGGGTTTGCCGACGCATGGCAACCATGCAGATCAGGATGAGGCGAGCTCTACCGCAGATAGCCTCCTCTCCTGTTCGTGTTCCAGTCCTTGTCCCTTCTTCTGTCGCGGACACGGTTTGTTCGAACGACGTGATGGACGATACTGTCTAAGGTACATTTGTCCTGGATGTTTGAAGGAATTCAAGCTTCACGCATTCATTCTCCCTCCCGTGATTTCTCGTTCAAATCCCTACAATATTTCCAAGTCTACTGCTTGAGGCGGATACACGTGGAGCGATTACGGTGACCAATCAATGCGGAATATATACCTTCTTTTGAAATATATAAACCATGAATACAATGCTAATACCATGAGAATCAAATTTCATCAAATCAATGTTTAGGAATTGGACCATCCATATATATATGGACATTTGTAGGACTAGATGCAATGTTCGTAGGTTCTGCAAATCCGTACTAGGAACCACATGATTGTCTAGCGCATATACGAGAGATGAACAACATGCTTGCATATATGAGTACTACTCAACCAATCCTAGTAACCCAATATTTTCATTTTATTTAATAGATGGATATGTCACAATGCTAGAGCATCTGCAGTGGATCGCTTTGTCGGCCGATTTTCTTGCAGTTAACTTATTATTTCATCGACCCACCCATGTTTCACATTCTTTAATAGTAATATGGGAACCTGGTTTGGACTTAACTTCTACTAGCGTGTCACTCGCAATCTTTATATACAATACCATATACCTCCAAGAGGGTTCATTATATTACTTCATTTTCAACTTTTTTTCTTCCTCCGTGGTATGCTATCTAGGGAGCACACTAGCATGAGTCCAGATTCTCCACAAACGTCGCTCAAACTAACACCTAGCCTGAGATAGCATGGTATGCGGAAGCGATAATCCATTGCACACTACGTGCTGCAAGCACATTTATTTGAAATTGAAGGCATCAGGGAAATTATAGAAGCTTGCATAACTCTCTCAAGTGCTTGTTGCCTCACCTCTTCCTTTTTCTTGAACTGACGAGTTTCCTTCTCTCGCTCGTCCGCTTAGGAAACATTACCTGCTAGCCTTGCGCGTTCTGGCCTTTTATAGTGAGAGTTTTCGATTCTATAGAGTTTCTTTGAAATAATTACTTGGTGTTTCCTACCTTCCACACACAAGTTGGTAATATTTGTTATATAATCGATCATACGAGAACAAACACTTATAACAAAGGGACACCGAGATTTGATAACGTGTTTCAGCAATCTTGCCTACTTTTCGGGGTATGCTTAATGGATGCTCCTCCTCATATACTAAGAGCATCTCCAACAGATGCGCAAAAGCGATGCCGACGCCCAATAAACTGTTTTGTACGGCACCGGCACCGGCACGACAAAACGCGGCTTCAACAGTTGACCAATAATTTTTTGGGGCATGCAGAAAAAAGCCAGTCTCGTGTTGCATATATGCGGCACATGAACGGGCACGCCCTAAAAAATCCACTCGCGCAACCGCCAACTGCCCGCTGAAATTTCCCCATCCTCTTCCCGCTGCACGCGACCCTCGCCTGTCATTGTCGATTCCAGCCGTCGCCGCCCCGCCCCGTTGCAATGGTGAGCAGATCTGGCCTTCCACATACACTGCCTACCCCCACCGGCCCGTTCCTAGCTCGATTTTGTCTGCCTGCCAGGAAAACCCTAGCCGCCATCGGCCACTGTAGACTTTCCACATACTCTCCAGCTTCATGAACTGCTAAAAGGGGTGCTGGTCTTTGCATGCGAGACACGTGGTGTTCTTCTACAGTTCACATGTTGCCCTCCGCCGCTAGTCGTTGGTCGACATTTTTCCATAGTTACTTGCTGTAAGTGCTTATCTGTAAGTGTGGACTTGATCTATCCAAGATACATATGGTTTTTGTCAAGGATACACCCTGGAAGGTGTATCGTTTTTATAGAAGAAAGTCCAAGATGGCCGGTACAATGCCACGAAGGCTACATGATACAAACTCGACGTCACACAGCTTACAACTCAACCCACAACCACCAAACAACGAGAACTCTCCTTGTACCGTCTCCCGGCACGAAAGGTGGGGAAGGGATACACCGAGCTCCCGAACTGCGAGCACGATCGAAGGAAGAAACTTCAGGAGACCAAAACTACCAAGGGTGGCGTATGATTTTGATTCTTCAAATTTCTAGAACTATTGTTTCTCCTTTAGCGAAACGTACTGATGGGCTTATTGACTTGTTGGTACAAACAAACCACCCATTAATTACCACGGAGATTACAAAGTCATTGACACGTATGCCAATACATAGCATAAGGCTGACATGTACTCCCTCCGTCCCAAAATATAGGCGCATAAGCATTAGTGAAAAGTCATTCTTACTAACTTTGACCAATTATTTAGGAAAAAATATCAACATCTGTAATATTGAATAAAAACATTATTATGGAGAATCTAATTAAATGTTCATATTTTTGTGTAAAATCTTAGTCAAACTTAGAAAGCGTTGACTTTTGACTAATCCTTAGACGCCTTATATTTTTGGACGGAACGAGTATGTTTCACGTGTCTTCAATCTCACGTAGTCAGTTTCAAAAAAAAAAAAAAACCTTACGTAGTCGCCATCTTTGCCGCTTAATCAATGCGCTTGTACCACTAGTCCAATGAGACAAGCAAATGGATGATGCCGGCACAAGGCAACACAGGATACCGTCCGCTTGTCCGAAAACGATGGACGGTTGACTTCTTCGTCGGAAACGTTCCGCTGCTATAGGTGGTCTTCTCAAGTTCCTATTGGACTAGTGGAGAAACATCGCTAGGTGGCATTAATTAGTCGCCTGGTGTGCATTATTTGACCGTCCATTCATCGATCGGCCACAAGCTGTTCCAGACTGTTCTAGGGCGCGGAAAGTAAGCCCTTGTCGTTTGTTTTTGTCAAAAAGGGTTTGAGTCATCCCAGCTGGACCGACTTGGGCATCGTTCCTTGTCCAGGATCCAGAGACCGGCGATCTTTATACTTGGTCTTACTGGCTGTAGATACTAGATGATTCCTCGGGCTCCCTCCCTCTTTGTACGAAATAAACTTTGACCAACTATATAAGAAAAAGTTTTTTATACTGTCATAATGCACGTGCTTCGCCACAGAGCAAATGGCAGTGAATATCTTCCAACTATATGAAATACACACTATTTTTAGGAAAAGTGTCTGTTTATTGGAAAAGAACCAACAATACACATTTATGTCCAATAGGGATTCCATATTCCACACATAACCACTTATAACTGTTGGACTCCAACACCTAACCAGTTCTAACTGTAACCAAATCCGTACATATATTCCACACATATTTTAACAAATTGCATCTTGGCGAATATAGCCTTCACCATATTGAAAATTTCATGCATGGACATATGTATACTTGGACAAGAACCATTAAAAATCTGTCGATACTTCCTTTACTTCACATGAATCCTCCTGCAACTGTAGTCCCTTATTTGATTCATCACGATCAATGCTCCCGCGCAAACTCTCTGAAGTATCTGCTCAACGCCATCACACATCGATCATGAAGTCACCATATCCGATAGCATCATCGTATCTCTTGATCCATGTGGAAGTGAACAACTCACACATTGCGTACCACATATAAGAGTTAGATAAACTCATCATCCTCGACATTGTTGACCGTTTGTCTATTAACTTGGAGGAATTTCACCGTTGCCTTTAGTCATTACAAGACAAATGCACGATTGTCTCATCCACTTTCATAGATTCTCCATGGTCAACTCTTGTCCACTCACCACCTCCCAGAAGAACATCGATGCGACCACCGCGGGCACTGCGATGATGAGTAGTACAAATACGCACACAATGTCCATGGGATCAGTGAGGGTTGAGCATTATCACGAAGATTCTTGGGGGTTGGGGTACCCCAATCTGTCCGGATGAAAATCTACGAAGAGAACTATGGAACACAAGATCCCGGGGATTACCTTGAGTTCACGTATATGGTAAACATAGGGGCAGCGATGAATATCATATTTCAAACATCCTCCCAACCTATCTGAAGGCAGCACCCTAAAGTTGATCTGAAACAAGCCATCTTGTTCTATCAAACGGGGGGCTGACTTCCAGCATGAGCTTATCGATGCTTTCTCTACAAAGGTTGAATCACACACTCTTCAAGACGACCTTAAGCATATACGTTTGAAGGAGGGACGAAATCTCCATGACCTATTAGCTGTTTTCTAGAATATGATGAACATCACCCTAGAACTGCTACATTAGGGTACCATCGAGGCCTTCTCAAACCAGGTAAGGAACATGTCATGTCTTTCTAATTTTGAATCGAGGACCGGCGCCGAGCTAAAGGGAATCATACATAAGGCTATCAATCTAGACAACCGAGTATTGAGACATCACAAATTCAACAAGATGTTTCGCCCGAGCAAAGATCCTGAGGTGGGAA
This sequence comes from Avena insularis, assembly GCA_023614405.1. Taxonomy (NCBI): domain Eukaryota; kingdom Viridiplantae; phylum Streptophyta; class Magnoliopsida; order Poales; family Poaceae; genus Avena; species Avena insularis. The sequence continues at coordinate 32,783,450 of CM042696.1, read as the reverse complement.
AGTACAGGCCTGCATATAGCTAATACTCTCGAGCGCCATGACATGCTAAAAAGGGGATGGTGTTCTTTTACCGTTCGGGTGCTGCCCCCGGCCACTCGTTGTGGGTCCACGATCAGTTAGCTGGAGTAGTTGCTTGCCGTGAGTATGCTTTTCAGAAACCAAGATGCACGCGCACGAAAGAGAAACCAAGTGCTTTCCTTTTGATCCTACAAGTTTGTTAGAACTTTCTCCAGCTTTTAGCCAAACTGGTGGGCTTTATGAACTTATTGGTACACATACCGATTACCACAGTGATTACAAAGCCATGGACACACAATATATGCAAATACAATAGCGCTGCCATGAACCTTCCCTGTATCTTCAACCTCACGCCACTAGTCCAATGGGACAAGCAAATGGATGATGCCGGCACAAGGCAACAGGATAACCGGCCACTAGTCCGAAAACGACGGACAGTTTCCATGCAGCGCGAGGTCAGTTGACTTCGCCGGAAACATTCCGCTGCTATGCTATGCGTGGTCTTCTCAAGTTTCTAGTGGAGAAACGTCGCTACGTGACACTAATTTGTCGCCTATTATTGTGCGTTATTTGACCGTCCATTCATCGATCGGCCCCAAGTTGCTCCACCAGCGGCACCGGCACGTAAAATAGAACCAACGCAGGCGAGAGGCGACCATGCATGTTCTAGCTAGGTCGCGGAAAGTAATCCCTTGTCCTTTGTTTTTGTCAAAAGGGTTTGGGTCATCTTATTCTTTGTCTTACTTCGGCTTCGTTCCGTGTCCAAGATCCATAGACCCGTGATCTTATTCTTGGTCTTAGTTGTTGTCGATATTAGATGATTCCCCACATACTCCCTCCCTCTTATATTAGGATGTCTGTTATTAGTTCTGATCAAAATAAAATTTTATAAACTTTGACCAAGTGTATGAAAAAATTATAAATATATACTAGGCTTAGCTACTGAGCAAACGGCAGTTTGTATATTTCAGCTCTACTATCAAATACACAATACTTTCAGAAAGAACATGCATGTTTATTGACAAAGAATCAATACACATTTAGAGTCGGACCAGGATTCACTAGACAAAAATCAAGCATTGGGTCAAGCTCTTCTTAATATAATGTGGTAGCTGTGAATAGTCATCCACTACCTAGAATAGGTACTCTAGAAGGATATGAAGTATTTTCCTATTTGAGCTCCTGTCTTTTTCTTTTGTATATATATATTCCTTTGTTTTCATGTAGACCATAAAATTAAGTTTTTTTAGGTTGTGCGAACCAGAAAATAATGGAATTTTTTGGTTGTATCAATTCTGAAACTCCCGTGTCTAGGGTGTAATAGAAAACAACTCAATTTTTGTTCAAGGCTGCAAATTTCAGAATACCTAGTAGGGGGCAATGCGAATAGTTAAATCTAAACCTTGTTTGAAAAGGAGGTATTCCTCGTAAATATTCCTACTCTTTTTTAGAACTTCAAACCTACTACTACTACTCCATCGCCATAGTTGTTTGAAAAGGAGTACTTACTATAGTACTCCATCTGTCCCAAATTAGTTTATTTAGATTTACCTAGATTCAATTGTATGTAGATACTATGATTTAGTATTAGATACATCTGTATCTTCATAAATTTGAGTCAACAAATTTGGGTCGGAGGAGGGAGTAGTACCATGTGTTAACTGGCTGGGCCTTCTCTTTTGGCCTGCAAGAAGCTTGGCAATGTGGCGGGTAGAGGTCCATAAGTTGCAGAGAAGTGCAAAAAAAAGAGATGTATAGTTGGGAAACATCCAATTCCTAGATACAAAAAATGTGTGCCCCTTAAACTTGGAAGTAAACACTAAAACATGGTTTATATTTAAACTTTCATCAAACATATATGCCTTCCACGTGCTACATGTGTTATAAATTGATCTACAAGAATGAGCCCAAATCACAAAAAGGGACCTGCAATGTTATCTAGTATCATTGTATCTATCAGTTGCACAATTTTGACTGACTATGTATGTCTCATAACTCTATGGATGTATCATGTACATCTTCAGTAGTTTTGTCAATAACTTAAATGCAGCAGTACTTGCACAGAATCCTAACAAGGTTCAACACCATCATACAGGCTCATCAATGATCAAATGGTCATCTCTAATCAGTGAGTTCATCCTGACTTCCAAGTTGTATCCCCTTGGAATTTTCATGATGGTGACATTCTTAAGACATTGTAATTACAACATTAATCCAAGAAAAGGAATACCTTTCCATGCCATATACTTTTGATGGATCTGGTTTACAATGGTAAAGAAATAGATAAACAGATCTAACCTAGGCTTAATTCTTAGGTATCCTTCGCACAAAGCTATGAAGTTGCTGAGTACGAGGATGTTGTTGGGAGAGAGATTGTGGGGAAGTACCCGGAAGTAACGAAGGATGTCCAGGAAGAAGTCGGAGACTGGCAGGCTTACGCCACATACCAGCTGAGCTTTGAGGTACACCTTCTCTCCGGCTTGGGAGGAAGGAGTCACCTCATCGGCCGGCACCGGCCGGCAGACCAAGTCCTCCGTTGCAGGGAGATACCCCTCAGCGATGAGTTCTTCTAGATCTTCGGCGAAGAGTTCAGAACCCCTCCACACTTCCTTGTGGGAGTCGCCATCCTCTTCTGCAGCATATGGCGCCGCCTGTTTTGGGTCACCGCCGGTGGTTTCCATCACAGCGGAGATGGGAATGATAACCCCCTCCAGTGGGACGGTTACTCCCTGGGATGGATCCACCATGGCCTCAGGGGTCGCCGCCGTTGAGGGAGCGTTGCTACTGGAGTCCATTGCTTATATGGATGAGGGTGGGAAGGAGAGGTGGCTCTGGTAGGGTTTTCCGACGGAGAGCTCGAACGGTCGCGCGGCTGGAGGAAGAAGAAGACGTAGGGAAGAATGCGTGTAAAGGAAATATTTCAGCCGCAGTTAAAATATATAGACCCATACGTCAAGATTCGTGCATGAGGGATCTAATGGATACAACGTTGACAGCGTGTGTGAGAACATGTGCGGTAATTTCGCCACGTCCCCCGCTTTGCCGCTTTAACGTTTTAGATTTTTTACGCATGAAAATAGCTAATGATTAATTCACTGCCTTCTGTGAGTTTCGAGGTAGCGTAGGCTACAGCCTACATCATCTTCTGAATGTTGCAGAGGGGTAGTCACATCTGAAGATTCCATCAAAGGTGGAAGATATCCGACTCTAGAAATGAAGACTTACAGAATCTTCGGCTACATTACAAAGACGGAGAGGATTGCATGGTTCTTTGGGAGACCTTCGAGATGTTGCTTGACGAATTGTCGGGATCACCTAGACGGAGCATTCAAGATTGAAAGACAAGACGGTGCAAAATCACAAAGTCCTCCGGGGAATACTGTTGGGGATATGCTAAATGGGTATCACCATAGCATGTCTCTAATCCGGCTAACCTGGGTGACCCACTGTTGGTAGCACGGACCATAGCCTGCTGGGCGGCCTAGTTAGACAGATCCAGAAGTGAGGCCCATGTCGAATGTAGGAAGGCTACGTTGGAGTCACCGACATACTCAGAGTCTTGGAGTACAAGACACGAAGACTAATTAGTATTAGTGGAGGACTCTGTAACTAGTCCGGCAAGATCCTTTTACTGTAACCCTAGGTTCTGGTGTCTTTATAAGCTAGACCTATGGGAGCCTTAAGGGCAGAGAAGACAACCAACATACAACGTACACCCTCGCACAGCAAACCTATCTCTGTAACTCAGCGTATTGCCATTATAGTGATCTATAGCAGGAATAGAGTTCCGCCATCGTTGTGGGTCTTGAACCTGGGTAAGCTGTGTTACCTCGTACCCGCCAACTCACCGCCTTACCCTACATCTCTAAACACGCTATGTGAGGACCCCTCCATGGCGTACTCGTCGGCAATACCATGACAATCGAGGCCTTCTCAAACCAAGTAACGAACATGTCATGTCTTTCTAATTTTGAATCGAGGACCAGCGCCAAGTTAAAGGGAATCATACATAAGGCTATCAATCTAGACAACCCAGTATTAAGACATCACAAATTCAACAAGAGGTTACGCCCGAGCAAAGATCCCGATGACAGGCACAAGAGGCGAAGGGATGACTTAGGACATGTCCTCTTGAAGGACAACCACTAGTAGAAAATGGGCCTTTGGTTCGGGACATTAGTCCCGGCCGTGGCTGGGGCCGGGACTAATGGTCCGAACCAGACGGCCCGAGGAGGCCGAGGCACTATGTCCCGGTCCGTAAGGAACCATTAGTCCCAGTTTGAGATACAAACCGGGAAAAATGGGTCTGGGCCGGCGCGCGTGCTCCTGGCAGAACCTTTAGTCCCGGTTTGTATCTCAAACCGGGACTAATGGCATGGCCCTATATATATGCACCCAGCCCTCCACTCTCTCCTGTTTTTTTCCTATGTGAGAGGTGGGTATAACTTTGTGCTAACTTTTTTCTTCATATGCACTAGAGGTGTTCGGTGAAATGCCTATTAGAGCGATCCCACTTGAGTTTACACAAGACAAAATATGATATGAGGTGTCAGAGCGACACTTAAGGTTTCTCCTCTTTGTTTTGAAGTGTCCTAAAAGGTTAGCAACTATTTTCTCGTTTTGACTGCGCGGTACTAATTTAAGCACCGTGATTGCGTTTGATATATATGCATGGTTGTATGATGCAGATGAGCCACCCATGGATGTACGGTGACCGACGCCCGACGCCATGAGAAGGCGTGCGTTCTTTTCGCCTTGTGGCCGAGGCGAACAAGCGGCGGGATGGTTTTATGTGTTGTCCATGTATTGAATGTCAGAATGAGCAGGCTCACACTTCCTCAAGAGTCATTCAGAGCCACCTGCTTTGGTCCGGTTTCATGTCCGGCTATAATGTTTGGACCAAGCACGGAGAAAGAGGGGTTATGATGGAAGACGACGATGAAGAAGAGAACGATGATGGCAACTACCGATCTATGTTCCCTGAATACGATGATATCGCAGTTGAAGATAATGAAAAAGAAGGGGGTGAAGAACGGGAACCAGATGAGCCTGTTGATGATTTTGGTCGGGTCATTAGTGATTCAAGGCGAGACTGCGACACGGAAAAGGAGAGGTTGCAGTTCGAGCAGATGTTATAAGACCACAACACATTGCTGTATCCAACTTGTGAAGATGGCCAAAAGACGCTGGGTAGCACACTGGAATTGTTGAAGTGGAAGGCAGAGACCGGTATGACTGACTCGGGATTTGAAAAGTTGCTGGTAATAATGAAGAAGCTGCTTCCAAGAAATAACCAATTGCCCTCCAGTACGTACGAAGCAAAGAAACTTGTCTGCCCTCTAGGATTAGACGTGCAGAAGATACATGCATGCCCTAATGACTGCATCCTCTACCGCTGTGAGAAGTACAAGAATATGGATAAATGCCCGGTATGCACTGCATTGCGGTATAAGATCAGAAAAGATGACCCTGATGATGTTGAGGGCGAGCAACCCTGGAAGAGGGTTCCTGCCAAGGTGATGTGGTATGCTCCTATAATACCACCGTTGAAACGTTTGTTCAGAAATAAAGAGCATGCCAAGTTGTTGTGATGGCACATGGAAGACCGTAAGAAAGACGGGATGTTGAGGCACCCTGCTGATGGTCGACAGTGGAGAAAAATCGAGAGAGACTTCCCGGACTTTGCTGGTGACGCAAGGAACTTATGGTTTGGTCTAAGTACTGATGGCATTAATCCTTTTGGGGAGCAGAACTGCACCACAAAGACCTGGCCCGTGACTCTATGTATCTACAACCTTCCTCCTTGGTTGTGCATGAAGCGGAAGTTCATTATGATGCCAGTGCTCATCCAAGGCCCGAAGCAACCCGGCAACGACATTGATGTGTACCTAAGGCCATTAGTTGATAAACTTCTACAGTTGTGGGCCAAACCAGGTGTACGTGTGTGGGATGAGCACAAACAGCAGGAATTTGACCTACAAGCGTTGCTGTTTGTAACCATCAATGATTGGCCTGCTCTTAGTAACATTTCAGGACAGACAAACAAAGGATACAATGCATGCACGCACTGTTTAGATGAGACTGAAAGTATATATCTGGATAAATGTAGAAAGAATGTGTACCCGTACAATCGTCGTTTTCTTCCGCCCAGTCATCCCTTAAATAAGAAAGGCAAGCATTTCAATGGCAAGGCAGAAACCCGGACGAAGCCTGTCCCCCGTAGTGGTGCTGATGTATTTGGTATGGTCAAGGATTTGGATGTAATCTTTGGAAAGGGTCCTGGAGGACAACCTGTTCCGAAAGACCCCATTATCAGACACGCACCCATGTGGAAGAAGAAATCTATATTTTGGGAGCTATCCTATTGGAAAGTGCATGAGGTCCGCTCTGCAATCGACGTGATGCACCTGACGAAGAATCTTTGCGTGAATATTCTAGGCTTCCTGGGCTTGTATGGGAAGTCAAAAGATACCCGCAAAGACGGAGGACCAACAACATCATAAAGGACGAGACGGCAAGCATCCAGGGCAGTTTCAAGGGCTTGCCAGCTACGCTCTTACCAAAGAAGAGAAGGAAATCTTTTTTGAAGTCCTTTTCAGTAGCAAGGTCCCGTCTGGCTTCTCGTCGAATATAAAGGGAATAGTAAATATGAAAGAGAAAAAATTTCAAAACCTAAAGTCTCATGACTGCCATGTGCTTATGACACAATTGCTTCCGGTTGCATTGAGGGGAATTCTACCAGAAAATGTTCGACTAGCCATTGTGAAGGTATGTGCATTCCTCAATGCAATTTCTCAGAAGGTAATCGATCGAGAAAGTCTATCGTGTTCTGATTGATGTGGTCCAATGTCTGGTCAGCTTCGAGTTGTTGTTCCCGCCATCCTTCTTCAATATTATGACGCACCTCCTAGTTCACCTAGTCGAAGATATTAGAATTCTCGGTCATGTGTTTCTACACAATATGTTCCCCTTCGAGAGGTTCATGGGAGTCTTAAAGAAATATGTTCATAACCGTGCTAGGCCAGAAGAAAGCATCTCCAAGGGCTATGGAACAGAGGAGGTCATTGAGTTTTGTGTTGACTTTCTTCCTGACCTTAAGCCGATTGGTGTTCCTGAATCTCGGTATGAGGGGAGGATAACTAGAAAAGGCACACTAGGAAGGAAATCCTTCCTATGTAGGGACGAGCATTATTTCACTCAAGCACACTACACAGTTCTACACAATTCCACCGTGGTGGCTCCGTATATCGAGAAACACAAGAATATTCTACTTCAAAACCCGGGAAGCCCAAACCTTGATTAAAGGGGAACACAAGAAGAATTTTGGCAATTGGTTGCAGACACATCTCATGAATAACACCACTGTTGGAGATGAGTTGTACTCGTTGGCCAGGTTACCATCTTCGACTATATGTACTTTCCAAGGGTACGAGATAAATGAGAATACATTTTACACGATCTCCCAAGATAAAAAGAGCACCAACCAAAACAATGGTGTCCGCTTTGATGCAACAGATGACAATGGGCAGATTGACACATATTATGGGTACATAGAGGACATATGGGAACTTGACTATGGACCTACTTTTAAGGTCCCTTTGTTTCGGTGCAAATGGGTCAAGCTGACAGGAGGCAGGGTACATGTATACGAAAAGTACGGCATGACAACAGTGGATCTCAACAATCTTGCGTACATGGATGAACCATTCGTCCTAACCAACGATGTGGCTCAGGTTTTCTATGTGAAGGACATGTCTACCAAACCGAGAAAAAGGAAAGATAAGCAAAAGAGTACAGAATACGATGAGCCAAAGCGCCACATAGTTCTTTCAGGGAAAAGAAACATCGTGGGAGTGGATGACAAGACAGACATGTCAGAAGATTACAATAAGTTTCATAAAATTCCGCCCTTCAAAGTGAAAACTGACCCAAGCATCCTGTTAAATGATGAAGATTCTCCATGGCTACGGTGCAGAAGAAAACCACAACACTAGATGCTGGTGATGTGTAATAATGTATTAAAACTTTTATTTGAGACATAAATCTATGTAATTAAACCTTTTATTTGAGACATAAATCTATGTAATGTATTAAACCTTTTATTTGAGACAGAGGTGGGAACCAGTGGAAAGCGGAACGCAGTGGCTGGAAACTTTCATCCCGTGTGGGGCTCAAATCGGAACAAAAGATGGGGGCCTTATCCGGGGAGGCTTATCTGGGAGGGCCTTATCTGGGGTGGCTAACCTTTAGTACCGGCTGGTGGTTGCAACCAGGACTAAAGGTGGTTTTTGTGTCATTTAACAAAACTGTCGGTGGGATAAGGACGCGTGGGTAACCTTTAGTACCGGGTGGGGGCTCAAACCGACTAAAGCTGTCGAGAGAGGATAAGGACGCGTGGTGGGCGACCGCCGATGAGATAAAGCATGTAGCGACGGCATACTGTCGGAGGAAGAAGACAAAGTAGAAGCGCGCCGTGCCTATAAAAGGAGCATCGACACGCCATGGCAAGCAACTCAACAAGCCAACATGGATGGAGAGTTTCATCCCCATGGATGGAGGAAAGGGTTGGGAAATCTCGTGGCGAACTTCGAAGATGCCCTTGGTGCACACGCCCTATGGCATCTTCGGAAGTTCCGCTGTAAAATATTTTCTGCTAGCCTGAAAGACTCCATCTCCGCCTCCCTGGGGTTAGAGGTATGGTGGAAGCCATAGGACAGAGTGGAGAGGTGCGGCAGATATGAGTGTAGATGTGCTATGGCAACGACCAAGCCAACATGGATGGAGAGTTTCATCCCCATGGATGGAGGAAAGGGTTGGGAAATCTCCCGTGGCGGAATTTCTCGAAGATGCCCTTGGTGCACACGCCCTATGGCATCTTCGGAAGTTCCGCCTCGGAAAATATTTTCCTGCTAGCCCGTGAAAGACTCCATCTCCGCCTCCCTGGGGTTAGAGGTATGGTGAAAGCCATGGGATAGAGTGGAGAGAGGCGGCAGATATGAGTCTAGATGTGCTATGGCAACGACCAAGCCTAAACCCTAAACCCTAAACCCTAAAGGGGCTACCCTCCTACGGAGAAAGCTACAGGGTGAGCATCCGAGGCCCCGGGTCAGGGTTTCACGGAAGGAAGACCAACGAGCGTCGGAATCACATGAAAATGGCAAAATGGTTAATAGTTTGACTAGTTAGAATAATTATTTTATAAAACAGAAAATGGATTTGAATCTCTGATTCAAATTCAAGCACTTTTTATGTTAACAATATGCAAAATATAATAGTTAATGCATTTTTAAATTGGAAATGGCAAAATGGTTATTAGTTTCACTAGTTATAATAATTATTTTATAAAACAGAAAATAGATTTGGATTACTTATTCAAATTCAAAAACTTTTCATGTTGAAAATTTTCTCAAATTCATAAGTATGCAAAAACTCTATAATTCAAATGTTTAAAAAATCTAATAGTTACAAATTGTAATATTTGAAAAAACAGGCGCCAACTTAGGCCAGTACGCAAATTTTGGGCCTTTAGTCCCGCCAGAACACCATCCGGGACTAAAGGCTCTGAGCGAAAAAGGCATCCAAAGCCTTTAGTCCCGGCGTGGTGGAACAGGACTAAAGATTCTCTTTAGTCCCGGTTGTGCTGCAAGACCGACTAAAGGTGTGGGGTATTTATTGTGCCGCTTCTTCCTGGTGAATCCATCGACCGGAGCACATCTCGCGAGGAGCTAGCGACGCCGTCGGCTAAAATTTGAGCCACGCCACGCTACCTCGCCTCGCCTCTCCGCCCGTCATAGCCACCCGTCGTGTTGCCGCCTCTCCAGGGCCTGTCGCGTAGCCACCCGCGTGTTAGCGCTGCGCCGCCTCTCGAGACACGCACGTCCTGCCCGTTCTTTGGGAGGTGCCTCTCTCCATCCCGTCCCGGCCACCCAGCGTGCCATCGAGCAGGCGGGCGCCATGACTGCCTTGCCTCCATCCCCGCCCCCGACCGTGACCCGAGCCCGGCCACTTTTTTTAATTTTTTGTATTTTTATATATTAATTAAGAATTATTACTAGTAATAGATAGAATTATTACTAGTATTACTAGTATAGTATATATTAATTTCTAGTGTATTTTTTATATGTTAATAATTATTACTAGTATATATAGATATAGTATATATAAATATGATTGTGTATAATAGTAATAGATCATATAGATATAGTATATATATATGTTTTTTTATTTCTTGTATCTTTTTTATATTGTAATATTTATTACTAGTATATAAATATAGTATATATATATGTTTGTGTATATGTATTTATTACTAGTAATAATATATATAGTAGTGCTAAAGAAATAACTACCCTAAGTCCGGTAGTGCTCGTGGGCCCCCGGACATAGGGTTAGGGTGGTAGTGCTCGCGGGCCCCCGGACTTAGCGTTAATGTGGTAGTGCTCGCGGGCCCCCGGACTTAGGTTAATGTGGTAGTGCTCGCGGGCCCCCGGACTTAGGGTTAGGGTGGTAGTGCTCGCTGGCCCCCAGACTTAGGGTTAATGTGGTAGTGCTCGCGGGCCCCCGGACTTAGGGTTAGGGTGGTGGTGCCCGTGGGCCGCCCAGACTTAGGGTTAGGATGGTGGTGCTCGCGGGCCCCGAACTTAGGTTTAGAGTGGTGGTGCTCGTGGGCCCCGGAGATAGGGTTAGGGTGGTGGTGCTTGCGGGCCGCCCGGACTTAGGGTGAGGGTTAGGGCATCACTAGAATTTTGCTATTGTTTAGTATTATTGTAGCAAATTGCGTGTTCATATTATTGTTTACAGATAGGTTACATATTTTTGGGCCTTTATATAATAGGCTAGGTCCCAAAGATGTATACAGATAGGTTACATATTTATGATTAGAACACTAATACAATATCGGTTTCTATTTCCTTATCTAGGAAAACTATGTCTTCCGTAGGATGCTTCCTGGGCCTTCTTCTTTGGTCTTCATGGGTCGTGAGCCTTCATGTAGCTAGGGTAACCAAACATAAGTATCTGAGTAATCATACCCATATCACCCATTTAGGTGGTATGCCCCATTAAATCCAATTAAAAATATTTTTTGAATATTAATTCATTTAATTAATACTAAATACATATTATTTAATACCTATCACTCCGAAACACCTTTTGGACCCCTCCGATCATCATCGGATATCCCCGAAATACTTTCGGTATGACTCCAGAACTATTATGGAGTTCTTTCTTTTCTCCTACGATCTTGGATAAATCCTTAAGCATCTCTACCCTCAAGTGTGACACCCTATGGCTAGGGATACATAGACATGATTGACATACATTTCGATCAATGACCAATAGCGGTATCTGGAAACACATAATGGCCCCCATGCATTCCACGAATAACTTGTTCGCTTGAACCTTGAATGTCGAGTCTCATTCCCTTTTCTCTACGATACCTAGTTTGTCCAAGACCTGATCTCTTGGTATCGACATATCTAGTTCGATCTTGTTACCGAAAAACATATCAAGGCGGCTGCGGAGTCAATCTGTCGTCGTTCCGTGATGGCTGCCAAAACAGACTTAGAAGATATTCTTATAAAAAGACGCCGGCTCGACTCGGACGCAAGGACGTGGCGATAGAGCTTGTTCCAAAAAACAGAATCAGAGTAGAGCTAGCGTCGGCCGTGCACGAAATCGCGTGCTGCCACACGTCTGCACGCACGTGAAGTACCAGATCGTTGCATCAATCAAATACAAGGCTGATTTGTTTGTGCCACTTTCCATACGACGAAAAAGGTCAATCAAACATGCATGCACGAATTGTTTGCCTGTAGCCTTGCCTGATTGGTTTTTTGGTATTCAATCTCATATCTCTCCCGTGTATTTTCTCTACCAGTCAAATAATTTATTTGGATCTAATCCTTACATGTTTGTTTGAATACATGCATCGTACAACTGAGTTGGATCATGGAAGCAAGATGAAGCATGTACTTCGCGGATCGGCGACGAGTGCTTTCTCATCAACATCAGTCGTCCATGGCTTTGCGACCCTTTTCCTGCCAGCTCGAAGCTACCTGTGGACTCGGTGATCAAGGAGACCGCCGTTTGTATACAATCTGGCGGCTGGTACGTACGCCCAGTCGCGACTCCCCGCCACATCGATCTCGACTGCCACGTCGACTCCATCCGTGTCTACCGCGTGACTCCGTCGACCTCGACTACACGCCCACTATGTCGACCTCGACCACACGTCCACCCCAACGACTCCGTCGATTGCGCTGACTCTACGCTCGGGAGCTGCATCGATTCTGCCGCGCGACCCTCTAAGATCTTCGATTGTGGCGACCTGATGTGATATTCGGCTCCAACGACTCCGCCAGACACTCGGGGGCTACTCCAAGATGGAGCACTAGTCGCGCATATACAAGATCCTCGAGTGACACGCTCTGACTCCTCACTCGAATCCATGATTCGACTAAGGACTCGGGGGCTACTCCCATAGGGAGCGCTGGCCGCGCACCCGAAGAAATTTGTGAAGATATCCAAGCATTATGAAAACCCTTCACTCGAATCTATGATTCGATTGTGGACTTCGGGTTACTCCCATAGGGAGCGCTGAAAGCATATTCGACTGAAACAAGCAAAAGACGACAGCAGTCGCAAAAGTTTTTTAGTCCCTGTCTGAGCCTTCGACTCAACCAAGCACTCGGGGGCTACTCCCATAGGGAGCGCTGGTCGCGCACCCTATGATTATTTGTACATCGTACTGTGTGTTGATAACATCCACACTCGAAGGCTATGGCAACTCCGCCTCATATTTTCCCTGCAAAGATATTACGTCTCCTAAGCCACCCGAATCATCTCCGCGATGACAAAAAATCGGATGCCGCGCTTACAGCGTGAAGATAAGACCTGAATAAGGTCTGGCAACGCATCTGCTGCGCACTACCAGAAACATATCCATGCCTGCAGGTACGATGAATATGCCTTGACGGACGCGTCGAGTGCTCACACTTATACACTGGGATTCGAACTCTATAAGACCTCCGCGGCATGAGTCGAATTACACCAGCAATTTCCGAATTCGAGTCCGGGGACTCGAGTTTGAGTAGGTGACGTTGTTTTTGCCCTAGAGCAATTAACTGGTCTCGATCCATCGAGCGCACCAGGCACGTTTACCATCATCCCTATGAACTACTACAAATTCGACTGACTCGATGTACTTTCGGGTGAAGTGCTTCGCACTCTACACAATTGTCGACTCCGACATCCTAATGCAAAGATCAAGACTTCTGAGTATCCATCCGAATCTACGATTCATATGGACACTCGGGGGCTACTGACATGGGTATGCCCAATAGGCACTCAACTACAGCGTAGCTGGTGCAGCTCGACGGAAGGCCCACTCGACGAATCGCCAAGGTCCATGACGCCTATGACGGTTCGACTGGTATGAAGCCCATATGGATACGGACTCCCAAACGCACAAGACAGGGAAACCTCAAGACTAGAGTTCTAATCTAACTTGTAACCAACTCGTATTGGTACCTGAGATCTAGCCTCCCCATATATAAAGGCTAGGAGGGTCCAACGGGAAGGCAATATCCTCACCTCCAACCTCTCAATCGCAACATGCTACGACACAATAGATCTAGGCAATATCCTCTCCCCCAATAGACAGATCTACGATCTCCCACAAGACCCTAATAGACAATAGATCTAGACGCTACAATAGACAATAGATAGATCTACGATCTCTCATACGCCAGATCTAATCTGCGCGGCACCGCTATCGGCGGCATTGTAATCCTTCGGATCATCATCAATCAAGAGCAGACAAGCAGGAGTAGGGTCCTCTACGAGGTCTGAACCTGGGTAAACCTTGCGTCCCTGTGTGCTTGTTTGCTAGCCGATCGAGACTTTCAGCGCTCTCATCTTCTCCAAAACCCAAGTCCATAATTGAGTGGCTGAATCGGAGGTCCCTTCTGACGATGCACGTATGGTAGATGGCGGTCCCGGCTACCCCGTGGATGGAATCAAGGAGCAGGCATCGTGTGAGCTCCATCAGAAGGTGAAGAACCTATCCATCAAGGTGGCGGTCGGATGTGCTTTACCTTGTCCACTGGCGCCGCATGGCCGTGAGATTCCAGCTGGCTATGCTAAAGTTGGTGTGGATGAAATCGCAATGGGGTGGGACTCAATGGAGCTTGACATCCCTAGACCTGAAGGTGATAGGACACTCAGAGAAGTATTGGGTGGTATCATTCTATGGGACAAGAACAACATCAAGCTTCCAGGATGGACGCCAAAGCCAACACCGCCTCCGAGTGGTCGCATGTCACCTTCACCTCCATCACCTCCAAGAAGCCCACCCCATGACTACGACCACCACAGCCCGAGTCCATCTCGATCTACTAAACGACGCAGGAGCCCAAAACGACAAATGTCGCCCCTCCCAAGAGTACCTCATAAGAATCTTTCTATCAGACCTTACGATCGTACTGACGAGGAAACCGACATGATCGTAAAGGCCGAATGTGTTGCGCAGCTTCAAAAGAAGAAACCCGAGCCCGCCCCGGTATACACCGAGAAGCAAAAAGCGTATGCACTTTCTTTTCTAAACACAAAATCGCAATATGACTTGCACCATAAGCCAGATGACTATCGACGCACACTTCAGAAGGAAGTGAAGAAGAGCAAATCAAGTAGAAGTGCAAGCGGGAGCAAATCATCAAGTCAAAGTGCAACCGGGAAAAGAAAGGACGTCCCCTAGCTCGGGGAACAGGCCAAAAAATCGACCCCACCCCTCAAGGTGGTATCCTATGACACTCCCAACAGGATATGGAAGAAGCTAAGAAGCTTGCGGCCGCTATGAATGTACTGTTGAGGAATTGCTAGGTTCGGGCGACAAGTTACCCAAGGCTCAGGTAGTCCCTACATATGTCCCAGGGAAGCCTCTGGTCAGCTTTGAGCAGTTCCAACAACTGCCAACACAAATGCGGAGTTTACATAAATGGTACTTGAATGCCGTAAAGGAGGAGAGAATAATGATCGTGGCGAAAGTCCCACATGACTACTACTTCCGAGAAGAAGAGGTCCATGTTGAGTTTCCAGAACTCTTCCAGTTATACACTTTCGACGCCATCGACAAAAGTCTCATGAGTTGCTATTGTCTGTAAGTTGTTGAATTCATTGTCTATATATAAGCTGTTCATTTTTTTCAGTTGTTCAGTTCATTGCATGTAATTATCCTAATTATATCCTTTTGTACTCTATTATTATGCAGAATGAAGATCATGGAATATAAAAGAAGGTCAATCTTCAATGTTGGGTTCATTGACCCAGATAAAATACATTGTCGGACGCTAAAGAAAAAACCCGAGGAAACACAGGAAAACCTTCTAAGGTTTCTAACGGAGCAAAATTTCTGAGACCACATACTGTTTCCTTATAATTTCACGTGAGTGTCTTACTCTATTGTACACGTTCTCTTTTGTTTACTCGATGTTAAGTGTAATTGATGAGTTACTGATGTATATATAAACGTGTAAAGTTTCCACTGGATTCTCATGGACATTTAACTTGATAAGAGAAGAGTTGAAGTCATGGACCCATTAAAGAGACCCCTGGAATAGTTTAGTGACATACATGACATGCTCCAGAGGTAATTTTTGCGCTACAGCGGTCTCTTTCGTTGATTTACTGAGATATCACGTAATAAATAACTCATTCATTTTTTTTACCGGGTAGGGTTTGGAACCAGTTCAAGAGTGCGGTTACGGGTGACTTTACTGAGAAGCTGACGTTTAAGCCGGTCTCGGTAAGTAGTAGGCGCATCTCTTTACTTCTAGTTTCAATATAATTATGATGCATGATTATTATTTTGATTGAATTCTATTCTCGTAAAGTGCGCGAGGCAGCCACAGGGGACGAATCTATGTGGATTCTACATTTGCGAGTTTATTCGCACGTTTACCAGTGAGCTGAATGATTATAGGGTCGATGTAAGCAATACATTCATAACATTATTTTTATTACCGTCACTTTTTGTTATCATGATTGATATTCATATTGATCTCCTTTTCTTATATAGTTCGAAAAAATGCGGGATCAACTCCTACCACAGCAACACGTAGTAGCAATTGCTGAAGAACTGGCAGGATTCTTGATGAACGAGATGATAGATGACGCCGGAGAATTTAGTGTGAATAGGCGCCGACCGTGTAACTGAATAGACGGGCTCTAGTCCCGATAATTGTGATCTCCATGTGTAACTATCATGTATATATTTGTATGCTCGATCTTAAGAGAAGTTATCTTATGTATGCACGAACATGTACGGTATATGGTAGCGTAGAAAACTTTTTTGAAATGAAAAAAAAGAATACAAATTAAATTCTACGCATGGGAGAAAGTGCCTAAAATGTTGCAGCGGCGAGAGAACCATTGTCGGTTAATGTCTGAACCGGGACTAATGGGGGGCACCCAGCGCCCGCAGAGACAGCCACGTGGATGCCCATTGGTTCCGGTTGGTAAGAGGGCCGGGATTAATGGGTGGGCCTTTAGTCCCGCCCCTCCAGTCCCGGTTACCAGGACCGGGACTAAAGCCCCTTACGGGCCGGGACTGGAGGCCCGTTTTCCACTAGTGAACCCACCGACGGTCCCCATTCAAAAATCTAACCGCCGATTTCAGATGGGCTTAGTCTCAACACCACAATCTCCCACCACCCAACATTTACAGCCACAATGTGGACCAAGTTTCTTGGAATTAACTTATTTCATCCAACAACCCATCTTTAACCTTTTCAATACTATGTTTAGTTATTTGGACTAAATTTATACCATGCGCCTATTTGCACTCTTTATATACAACACCATATACCTCCGGTGAGGTTCCTTATATTACTTCCTTTCCATTTTCTCTTTTCTTCCACTCTGGTGCGAGGTGGGACACTAGCATGTTTGTGAGATTACCCCATAACCATCACCCAAATTAGCTCATGATGCTAGCAAAAGCTTGAGTCGGATGACGATTATAGTGCACACTACTGCAACAAGCACATTTACTTGTAATTGGTGGCAATAGGAAAACCGTAGAAGCATTCCTGCACATCTTCAGTACATATTGCCTCAACTCATCCTTTTCTTTGTACTGTAGACGAGTTTGATTCAATCGGGCGTCAGGTGGGAAAGTACAAGCCTGCATGAGAGCTGCTATGCGTACGATCGTTTCTGTCCGATTCATGTACGATATGGGGCATCCAACCATCAACGCGTTACACAAATTAACATCAGGCCGCTGGTTCACTCGTTGGACAGGATTCGGACAGAAAAAGTCGTACGTAAAGAGGTTCCGAGCCTGCATATAGCTAATACTGTCGAGCGCCGTGACAGGCTAAAAGGGGTGCTGGTTTGTATCGAGCCACATGGTGTTCTTTTACTGTTCGGGTGCTTCGCTCGGCCGCTAGTTGTGGGTCAAAAATTTATCATATATACTCTCTCCATTTTAAATTATAAGATTTTTTTAGTTTTCTTCTAAAACGCATGTATCTAAGCACACTGTTTAAGTGTGTATATACAATTATTCCGGTCTGTATGAAGACCACAATAAAATATATAAGCATCTTATAATTGGGAACGGAGGGAGTAGTTGCTTGTCGTGAGTATGCATTTCAGACGTGGACTTGAACTACCCAAGATGCACGCACGAAAGAGAAACCAAGTACTTTCCTTTTGATCCTGCCAGACGTGGGCTTTATGAACTTGTTGGTACAAATAAACCACCGATCACCACAGTGATTACAAAGCCATGAACACACAATTGCCAATACAATAGCGCTGCCATGAACCTTTCGTGTATCTTCAACCTCACGTAGTCGCCATGGGCTAGCCTGCGCCATCGTTGCTGCTTAATCAATGCGCATGTACCACTAGTCCAATGAGACCAGCAAATAATGGATGATGTCGGCACAAGGCAACACAGGATACCGGCCCTTTGTCCGAAAACGATGGACGGGACTTCTTCGTCGAAAAATTCCGGCACTATACGTGGTCTCCTCAAGTTTGTATTGGACTAATAGTGGAGAAACGTCGCTAGGTGACATTAATTTGTATGCTGGTGTGCTTCATTTGATTGGCCCCAAGTTGCTCCACCAGCGGCACCGGCACGTAGAATAGAACCAACGCAGGCGAGAGGCGACCATGCATGTTCCAGGTCGCGGAAAGCAAGCCCTTGTCTCGTTTGTTTTCATCAAAAGAGTTTGGGTCATCCCAGCTCCAGCTGGACCGACTTGGGCATCGATCGTTCCTTGTCCAGGATCCAGAGACCGGTGATCTTTATTCTTGGTCTTACTTGTTGTAGATACTAGATGATTCCTTGGGCTCCCTCCCTCTTTGTACAAAATAAACTTTGACCAACTATATAAAAAAAGTTTCTAATACTAGCACAATGCCTGTGCTTCGTACAGAGCAAATAGCAGTTAATATCTTTCAACTATATCAAATACACAATATTTTTAGGAAAATGTGTCCATTTATTGGAAAAGAACCAAAAATACACATTTATGTCGAATCGGGATTCAATAGACATAAATCAAGCATTGGGTCGAACTATTCTTGATATTCATGCTGTAGCTGTGAATATATAGTCATCGACTACCTAGAATGGGTACTCTAGAAGAACAGGAAGTATTTTTCTACTCTAGCTCCTTTCAGTTTTTTGTACTATATATTCTTTTATCTTCATGTAGACCATAAAAATAAGTTTTTGTTGTGCTAACCAAAAGAATTTTTGTGTTGTACTAAGTCTGAAAATCCATTGGCCAGGGTTTAATACAAAAACTTAAAATGGTGTACGAAACTGTAAGATTCAGCATACCCACCAGGGAGCCTATGCCAAGAGTTAAATCTAAACCTAGTTTGAAAAGGAGGTATTTCTCATAAACATTCTTATTCTTTTTTTGGAACTTCTAGTGCTTTCAAACTTACGTGCAACTATAAGTCTAGAACCCATAGTTATCACAAGATTCCCTCCTATTGACCCGCAGTGGAAGTTTACAACTATAAGTTCAGAATCTTCCTAAGTGACAATGTGCATCCGTGAAGAGGGCCACATTGCCTCTAGTTCACCTGAAGTGGGAGTTCCCGCTATAAGTTCACAACCTTCCTAAGTGACAGTGTGTGTCTGTGAAGACGGTCACACTAGGAAGTTGGATTTTGGCTCTTTAAACATTCCACCACACTTCTATACCTATATAAGGGCAACATGCCAGTTTTAGAGTTATTCCTATGCTCCAAATTAAAGTGTGTTTCCAAGTGATACCCTAGCCTGTGAAGCCCACACGGTATATACCTTTGAATTTTTCCAAACGAAGGTTGATCGATGGATTGTTCTCTAGTTTTGTGTTTGGAGGTTGAGCCTAAATTTTCACAAGATCCTTCTAGTGACCCGTAGTGGGAGATACCCGCTACAAGTAGTACATAGTATTCCTAAGTGATAGGGCATATCTGTGAAATGGTCACACTTGGGAGATGGGTTTTGACTATTTTAACATCTCACCACACTTGTATACATATGTTATAGTGACATGTATGTTTTAGAGGTATTCTGACGCTCTGAAGCATGGTTTCGGATGATACCCTAGCCCATGGGGCCTACGCGGTCTACCCTTTTGACCGGCTTTCAATGATGGTTGACCAATGATTTTTTTATTTGCTTGTGTTTGGTTAGGTCATAGCAACGTGTAAAACTAAGGTCGAGCCGAAGCTATGACAAGATTCCCTCCAATTGACTTGTATGTGAGTTTACAACTATAAATCAAGAACTTTTCTATAGGACAACGTGTGTCTGCGAAGAGGGAGACACTTGGGAGTGGGGGTTTTGCCTTTCAACATTTCACCACACTTCTATACACATGCTATCCAATGGGACTCATGCGGTCTGCCTCTTTGACTTTCTACGAAGAATGGTTATTAACTGATGAACTATTTTTTTGTTTGATTAGGTCCAACGTGGAAAACTCAATATGGAATCCGAGATTTCAAAGGATTCCCTCCGTTGAATCCGACGTGGGATTTTTGTGGTCTGCTATCATTTTATGTGAGACCAAATATGAATATAAGAAATTCAAAAATAAAATAAAATATTTGTATTGTTTCATTACTAGGAAATAAAAGTAATATGCAAGAAAAGGTTAAAAGCAAATAGAACTAAAACATAGGAAATAAAAGCGTAACAAGGGAAAACAATATTATACCAACAGCCACCGTCGACATAGATTTATGCCGAGGGTCTCCATTAGAGCCATTGGCATGCACTTTACACTGTCAGGCGCCCGCCAGTCGACAGCTCGGCAATGACACGTGGTTGTGTCTTTTGCCGACGGCTCCATGTATGTCGACGGCCCATGGAATGCCGACGGTGGCCTCAGCATAAGGCGTTATATATGTCTATGGCTTTCTTTTGCCGACAATTTTTGCTGGCCGTAGGTATCTAGACCTGTATGTCGTTGGCATACAAGAAGGCCGTCGGCTTGTAGTGAGTATAATACCATGCGTTGGCCGGCGCCGTCTTTGCTGCTTAATCAACGCACTTGCACCGTTAGTCCAATGGACAAGCAATTGGATGATGCCACAAGGGAAAAAAGGATGCCGGCCGCTATTGTGAAAATGACGGACGGTTTCCGTTGACTTCTTCGCCCGAAAACGCTGTGGTACTGCGTGGTCTCTTCTCATTCTCAATTAAAGAACCGTTGCTAAGGTTGACATCATTTGTCGTGTCGCGTGCGTTATTTGACCGCCCATCCATCGATCGATCTCAAGCTGCTCCAGGCTCCAGCGGCACCGGCTCGTAGAATAGAACACCGTGGACAAATAAAAGTCGAGAGACGACGATGCATGTTCCAATCGCGGAAAGTAAGCCCTTGTCGTTTGTCAAAAGGGATTTCGGTCATCTTAGCCAGCTAGACTGACTTCGCCCTTATCTCTTTTTTTTTTTAAAGGAGTATATAATAATATCGCGAGATACCAATTACACCCAGCCTCTGCAATAACATATTACCTTAATGGTATTACGGATGCACACAGCCAACAAAAGAAAGAAGAATTATAGAAGAAAAAAGTCTGGCTTTAGTGATCTATGCCCTACAACAACGACCAAACACCACCAAGGCAGCACCAGAAATCCATCATCTCCAAAAGCGACGCCTTCAAGAAGGGAACAGTGCATTAGCGCCGTCATCGCCCTGATCATCGATCATAAGTTTCCACCTTGGATAAAGTTCGCGCTGACAAAACAATGCCTTCAACAAGGTTATTGCCAGGCACAACCAATTAAGACCAGATCTTAAATTTTCACCATGCAACTTGAACTCTAGAAATCTCCTATACTGTTGCCCCCACCTTCCAATGTCGTTGCTCCAAGACCTAGAAGACCAGGCCAAAACCTCATCGCAAACAGGATTCACACCACCATTACCATTTTTCAGACCTTAGCTTTCATGTCATTCTCCACGACTGACTTCACCATGGGACTAATGACATGTCCTTGATGGCAACAGTCTGTAAAGCTTCACAACACTCCCTCTGGAACCAAACGGTCAGATAAAAACATGGTTGCGCGCGACCGAGATCCATCCAATCTGGCGAACTCCGGCATGCCGTCCATTGGAGTTCACCAGCGGAATCTCCCGGAACACAACTATCTATATATATATGAGACATCCGGCCCTATTCGAGCTGCGCATTCTCCACAAATCATTCTACAACAACACTCCGACCAGATCGATGAAGTCATGGAGCAGGTAGATCTTTGTCCTGGCACGAGAAGGATCCTAGGACCAACCCCCTTTATTCAAAGCCAGACCGAAAGCCCCCACACCGTCGGTCTTCACCGGCCACCAAGACCCACCGGGAAAGAACGGCAGATCCATGGTGACCCAGGCTGCCATGACCTAGCTCGACGAAGAGATAACACTGTAGGTGGAGACTAGATGAGCAAGCACCGACCCGCAGCCCCACCGTCCCAGATCAGACCAGCCGCTAGATCGCCGCGCCGCCAACCGGATTTGAGTCGCCGCTCCACCCCAACCGCCACCCCTCCACCTCGCCAAGAGCAGCCATGGCACCAGCACTTTACACAGGCCCCGTCCAACGTCAGGGAGTCCCTCCCTTCCACCACGCCGGGGCCGAAAGACTGGATCCCCACCGCCCCCATCACCGGCGCCGTGCTCTTAGGCCGGCGGGCCTCCGAGGGCGACGAGGAGGGAAGGGCAAGAAGGGGGAGGTGGCGGCGGCGCTAGGGGTAAGCCCCCTCGGTCGCCAGGAGGGGGCAACCCTTGTCTAGAGGTGCATATCTTGAGATTGGTGTTCTTAGATTAACTCTAACAGACACTGGAAAACATGGCGCGCTAAAAATAACCGTGATTTAGCGCGCGCCCGCTTTTGCTCCTCCAGCAGGCGCTAAAAAAATCCGCGCGCGGCAATTTGCGCCCCGCGGCGCACCAAATTTGCTGCACGGCGTCCAGCGCGTGCTATCACTCGGCGACGCGCGTGAAGCCCAACTGCCGCTGAAAAATCACCCGCGCACGTGATGTCCCCATTTTCCACCACTCCCCATTCCGCCGGTGCTGTCGCTTCGATTCGCCATCGGCGGCGCTTCCCTGCGCAAAGTGGATGTAGATCTGCCGCCGCCGCGCCTCCCCGCACCTTCGTCTAGCTCGCCGCGGCGGGAATCGAAGTGAGCTGTCAGTGGGGCACTCCTTTTTTTCGCGCCGCCAAGCGGACTAACGTCGCCGCCCCTCGGCCAACTAGGAGTTGCCGCATTGCCGCAACACCACGCTGCCCTCGACAGTCTCCTCTTATGTCAAGGATTGCATTGTGTGAAGATCCACAAGTGGAGTTTGAAATAAATGGCTACAAATACAACTATAGCTATTATCTTGCCGATGGCATCTACCCAAGGTGGCAAACTTTTGTAAAGCCGGTTCATAAGCCCAAAGGCAAGAAAGAAAAGAATTTCTACGCCGCACAAGCGGCGGCTAGGAAAGATGTGGAGAGAATCGTTGGGATTTTGCAACTCCAATTTGCTATTGTGAGATGACCGACTAGATTTTGGGGCCAAGAATATCTTTGGTATATCATGACCACTTGTGTCATCATGCATAACATGATCATAGAGGGTGATCGTGGCAAAGATGTAGATCGCAACCACCACTATGACTTGATTGAAATTCCCGTGCAAGTGCATAGGAGAGAGCGTAGGATGGCTCGTTTCATTGCCTCATATTATGCCATTCGCGATAATGAGACCCATGATAATCTTCAAAAGGATCTCATCGAGGAATGGTGGAAGTGATTTGGAGCACAACGATTGAGCCCTTCTTTTATTTGTTGTTTGTTGTATTGTTGAAAAACAATTTGTTGTAGTGTTGATGAAAAACTTATTGTATTTGTTGGTGAACAATTCCTATATTTGTTGTATTATGCATGTACCATTTGGTTGTGTTGTAATAATAACTAGACATTTTTTTGTTGAATTTATTTGGATTTGTTTGATCTTCGTGATTCTATAGTTCATTGTGAAATATGTTTGCGCCGGCGCCACGCGCTACATTTTGCCGCGTCTGCTGGGGGTGCTTTTTGGTTCTATTTTTGCGCGCCGCTTTTAGCGCTTCCGCCGGAGGAGATGTGTGCGCCGCGCTAGAAATAGCGATCGCACGTGCCGCATATGCCATTTAGCGCGCCGTGTTTTCCAGCGACTGTTGGTGTTGCTCTTACTTTTGGCCTTGATGCGGTGTTTTTCCTTTGCATGCATATGCTCCATTTTCTACTAAGATATATTTTAAATGTATTTTGGAATGTTCAAAAATTTCAAAAAGAATAGCTTGTGCATCTCTATATTCTAGGTGCGCCTAAAGCCGTTTCACAATAAATCGGCTTTGGCATGTGTAGTAAAGATAAATTTCGATACTAAAATAAGACTCTTCATGATGCATTTTAGTGTCTTTTGACACGGCCCAAAAAATACTGGTTTTCCGTAAAACTTTTCTTAGTGCATAAAAGTGGAGATGCACGCCTGGATATCAGTCAATCCTGGTCGTCTTTGTATCTTAAGTTTCATGAGTTTGGTGTCTTAAGTTTCATAAGTTTGGTGAGGGGTACACCGAAGCAAAAGCCTTAAATTGTATCTAGCCCTCTAGAGAGTAGACACCCGTATGGCCCAATTCAATGGATCATACACATGCATCTGCATACATACGGAATTTGTAAATCATGGTGGGCCCTTCATGTCGCACGTTCATTTTCTCTTTGTTTTCGTTGGCGACGAGCGGTACCATGACTGAAAGAGTACGAGTTTGACGGAATATGATGGATATATTATTAACCCTCACGGGCGAGTATATATAGACGTACTAGGATCAATTTGGAGTACAAGACGAGTTAGGCTAGAATCCTAACTATTCTAAACTACGACAATAACCGTGTACGTATCATACTCTAACATCCTCCCGCAGTCGTAGCGGTAGCGTCGTGAACAACCGAAACGTCGCGGATGGTTAGACTAGATATAAACCGAAGTAGCATCCAGTAGGCTGACATCCCCCGCGGTCGTAGCGGAAACGTCTTGAACGTTGTCGCGTCGCGGTAGCTTGAACTGTAGAGGAAGCTGGTGATGCTCAAGCGAGGTGGTAGCCCTTGTGCCAATGTCGAGGGAGCCGAGAGCGTGAGGCGGTGCCATGGTCGAGGTAGCCGAGCGATGGGTCGCCGTGGTCGATGTCGTGGTCGGGAAAGCTGGTGTCGAGGTAGCCGCACGTGAAGCCGCATGCGCATAGTGCACGAGGAGGATGACGGAGACGTGTCGAGGCAGTCGTTAAGGGTGTCGATGCCAAAGTCGATGCAGTCCGAGCCGTCGAGGACGAGGTGCGGCCATAGTTTTGCCAGAACTAGGCGCACGTCGGGGACGAACGCACACTTCAGTTTTGCCAGAACCGAGTATGCAAAAAAGAACTCGTCGGTGACGCGGTAGAGGCAGTCATAGAGGGGTCGATGCTGAAGAAGACGTTGTCGTCGATGAAGCCCGATGAGGCGCCGATCCGAGTTGCCGTACTGGAAAATTGCGTCGGCCGGTGTTAGCAGATGCCGGGCGTTGATGTGGGGGCAGGGACCATCATGAACTTGTCGCCATGTCAGAAAGACTAGCAGAGGAAGCCTCCAGAGCTGTTGCGACGCGCAGAGCGGCTAAAGGAGAGATGTTGGCGCTGTCCGCGGTTGTCAGAGTAGAGTAGCAGGTGGTGTAGTCGGGGATGAGGCGATGACGTTGGCGGCAAAGTTGTAGTGGACGAAGACGTAGAAGGCGGCGAAAACAGCAGCGACCTAGGGTAGTCATGTTGGATGCCTAGAGTGGTGATGGGGTAGTCGGTGGGACCTGCGATGGCGAGAGGGCGTCCTGCAGGTTACCTTGTGAAGTGCGGTGATACATTGCAAATGTATCTATAATTTTTGATGTTCCATGCTTGGTTTTATCTACTTTCTTGTGTTTTGTTCCAACTTTGGAGTACTTTTCATATGATTACTTGGACTAACCTATTAACAAGATGCCACAGTGCCAGTTGCCTGTTTTCTGCTGTTTTTGGTTCCAGGAAGTCAGAAAATGAATATTCTCGGAATTGGACGGGACAAAAGCCAAAGTTACTATTTTCCCGAAAGACTCACGGAGCCAGAAGGAGAGTCGGAGAGGGGCCACAGGGTGGCCACACCCCCCCTTGGCGCGGGCCAGCCCAGGCCGCGCCAGGGCATGATGTGGGCCCCCTGGCCGGCCACCGACCTTGCCTCTTTCGCCTATATATCTCCCCCGAGGCAAAAACCCTAGGGAGTCAAGCCTCCAGCCATGAAAAGTTCCGCAGCGCCGTCGCCACCGAAGGGGAGATTCGGGGGACAGAAAGTCTACATTACTGCCGGCAGGAGAAGTGCCCAGCCATCTCCATCGATCTCCACCATCTCCATCACCATTGCTGATTCCCATGATGAGGAGAGTAGTTCTCTCGAGGCTAAGGGTTCTACCGGTAGCTATGTGTTCATCTCTCTCTCTATGCATGATCTTATTGAGATCATGAGCTTGTAATCTATAGATCTACCTTGCTACTCAAGTGCTTTAATAGATCTCTGCTCTTCCCATGTGTGTGAAGTTGACAGTGTGCACACCATGGTGGCACTTAGGCTAGAGATTATAAATATTTGTTATGAGTTATATTTGGAGTTGGATGTCTTTATGAAATTGTGGTGTTTGTTGGAACCATCTAGTGCTCAAGGTGACAGTGTGGGGTTATCTAGATGGGAAAGGCTTACTTTGAGGTGTGCTGTTATAGCCCTACCATGAATTAGAGTGTCCAACCGGAGAGTAGTTCAACGTAGTATCATAAAGAAGAATATATTTATATGAGAGTGTTCACTAGTGAAAGTATGATCGTTGGGCCTTGTTTCTAAGCATTGAAACACCGTTTGCTATTAGATCTATTACATGTTTGCTTGCTTCCATCTTTATTTTAGTTTTACTTTAGTATTTTCCACGCCATCAAGCTATATTCTATCACTGTTACCACTTATAATTATCCATACCACTTGTATTTCACTATCTCTTCGCCGAACTAGTGAACCTATACACCTGACAAGTGTATTGGGTGTGTTGGGGACACAAGAGACTTCTTGTATCTTGATTGCAGGGTTGCTTGAGAGGGAATACATTTGACCACTTCCTCCCTGAGTTCGATAAACCTTGGGTAATCCACTTAAGGGAAAACTTGCTGCTGTTCTATAAACCTCTGCACTTGGAGGCCCAACAACTGTCTACAAGAATAGAAGTGCGTAGACATCAAGCTATTTTCTGGCGCCATTGCCGGGGAGGTAAGGTAAAAGGTATTCACACCGGAGGATTAAAGAAGAAGAACCTCCCACGGCAAACACCTATTTTCCGCGCCGCTGTTGAGGTAGGTAAAAGGTACTCACATCCTCCGTTGTGAGTGCTCGAAGTTATTTCCTTTAGATTCTGCAATTTTGTCTTTTTGTTTCTTGTTTTCACTAGTTAGGCTTAATGGAAAACAACAACAAAATTAGAGAGCTTTATAGTATTTATCTTGAGTTAGGACATGAAGTGTTTGAAGAGAAAATTAAAAAACCTATGGAACTTTATTTGCATGCTAATAGCAATGTTGATAGTATGAATTCTTTGGACACCATTATTGCTAATGTTATGGAAAAGTCTAAGCTTAGGGAAGCTAGTTTTTATGAAAATGATCTTTTTAGTTCCTCAGCTTTGGAAAATAGCTATTCTATTGCTTATGATGATACCAAACCTCCAATATATGATGATTACAATGATGAATATGATTTTCAGTCCACCTACTATTGAGGAGAAAATTAATTATGATTACAATATGCCTTCTATATTTGATGATTATGGTGATGAGAATAATAATGATAGCTATTTTGTTGAATTTGTTCCCACTAGAATTAATAAGAATGACTATGTTTATATGGGGAGTATTAATTCTTTTATGCATGTTGCTCATGATAAGAATGTTCCTTGTGATAGTTATATTGTTAATTTTATTCATGATGCTACTGAAAGTTATTATGAAAGAGGGAAACATGGTTTTATGCATCTCAATAATATTAAGTTTCCCCTCTTTATGTTGAAAATTTTGAGGTTGCACTTGTTTTTCTTTCCTATGCTTGTTGCTTTGTGCTTTCATGACTTGTTCCTTTACAAGATTCCTATGCATAGGAAGTGGGTTAGACTTAAATATGTTTTGAATTTGCTTCTTGATACTCTCTTTTACTTCAATTCATATTTCTTATGTGAGCATCTTCTCAAACTATCATGCCTAACTTAAAGGCATTAAAGAAAAGTACTTATTGGGAGATAACCCAAAAGTTTTAGATGAGTCTTGGAAGTTATTACTTCAGTAATAACCGCTCCTTATCCTTTTTATTTGTTTTTTGTGCCAAGAGTAACCTGTAATGAGAGAGAAGTAATGATTGGGAAAGTTGCTGTCGCGAAACAGATTTTTGTGCTTTACCGTAAAAATTCGTGTAAAATCTCTGAACGTCCTTTTGAGACGTGAATTTTTGTGCTTCTGCACCAGGTTGTTATATAACTTTAGTTAGTTCAACAATTTTTGATTTGAGCAATAGAAGTTCTTCGCAAAAATTCGTCTTTACCTGCTTGTCTGTTTTGACAGATTTCTGCCATTTTCTACATTTGCTTCTTGTTGGTTCCTTTTTGAGTTCTTTTGGGGAATTGAGCTTTTTGAGGGAAGGGCTACAGTAGCTAGTGTTTTAATGGAAGTTTTATTGGTGTTAGAACTGAACCTAAAGACTTATTATCTTGAGTGCACTAATGTTGCTAATAAAGATTGTGTGAAGTTTTGTATGAAGGAAAAATTCCAGGTGTATGGAAGGAATGAATAATAAGATGAAGGATGGACTAAAGCTCAAGCTTGGGGATGCCACGCGTGTCAACCCAAGAAATATCTAAGAAGTACAAGCGTAAAAGCTTGGGGATGCCCAAGGCATCCCCTTCTTCATCAATAAAAATCCCAGGTTTCTTCCAAACAATTCATTTTTATTGTTTCATGCACAATTGTGTTGTCCTTGGAGCGTCTTCTTTTTCATTTTTGTTTTGGTTTTTCGTTTGTTTTGTTTGCTTAGTTTGATGAATAAATTGGTTGGACCCCCTCTTTCATTCATTGGTTTTCAAATAGTTTGGTTTGGTTTGGAAAAGAGTAGGAAAGCTCATGCTTAAGTGGTAAAAAGAGCTTGTTTTTGACTGTGGCCTATGCTTTGGCATGCCATGCTTGATATTGTTTTTGGATTTATGCTTAGTATTCTTTGCTGTAGCATGACTTGTTATAAACAATTGATATTGCTTAATGTGCCTTGGATGAATCAAGCGTTGTTTTAGCATATTAAAGCATAGTATAGTGGTATTCTCCTTTCATGCTTTATTTGGGTTGACTTGGCGCATGCTCACACCATGTTATGACTATCCAAAGTCACCATTGTTGGGGATATACTTTCCGGGTATCCTCACAGTTCCTCACTGACCAGGGTGGCCCACTTCAGGTTAGAGCTTTGCTTCACGGGCGGCCCAGTCAGGGAGAAAGACGGAGTCCAATCCGGCTACGGGAAGACCTAGAAGACTTACCGACTTAGGCTCATAATGTTACTTGTAGTTCAAGATGTACTCTGTAACCGACTCTTAGTCGTAGCTAGATAGATCTCTTTTGTAAACCCTAGGCCGGATATCTATATAAGCCGTCCTAGGGAGAGCCTTTAGGGCACCCAATACTTTAGACCCTCAACTCGCACAGGCGAAACCCTTGTAACCCATATTACGCCATATATTCTTGGATTGCTAGCAGGAGTAGGATCCGTCCAAAGTCGGCGGATTCGAACCCGGGTAAACTTGTGTGCTCACCGTCCCGGAACACCGTACGTCTCACACCCCTCTCTTCCGCACGCCTCGAGGACCCCCTCATGGCGTACTTGTCCTTAATCCGACGACAGTTGGCGCCCACTAATACATTGCAAATGTATCTATAATTTTTGATGTTCCATGCTTGGTTTTATCCACTTTCTTGTGTTTTTCCAACTTTGGAGTACTTTTCATATGAATTCTTGGACTAACCTATTAACAAGAGCCACAGTGCCAGCTACCTGTTTTCTGCTGTTTTTGGTTCCAGGAAAGTCAGAAAATGAATATTCTCGGAATTGGACGGGACAAAAGCCAAAGTTTCTATTTTTCCGGATGTCATCAAGTGCCAGAATACGAGACGGAGAGGGGCCAGGGGGTCACCACACCACCTGGCCGCGCCAGGGGGTGGTGCCGCTCCCACACCCTCGCCTCCTCATACGCCTATATATTGCCCTGGGACGAAAACCCTAGCACCATCAAAAATCCACGAAAGAGTTCATGAGTCGCCATCATCTCCATCCCTAGATCGGGAGGGATCTGAAGCTCTTCGGCACCTGAGGGAGAAGGAATTCACCCTGGAGGCCTTCTTCATCACCATGCAAGCCTCCGGTGTGATGCGTGAGTAGTTCATCCTTGGACTACGGATCCATGTAGTAGCTAGATGGCTGGTTCTCCTCCTTTGTGCTTTCATGTTTAGATCTTGTGAGCTCTGTTCATGATCAAGATCATCTATTTGTAATTCTGCATGTTGTGTTTATGGGATCCGATGGATATTGAGATGCTATTTCAGATTGATTATTGATTCTATCATGTCTTTGTTATTTGTGATCTTGCATGCTTTCCATTGTTAGTAGCTATCTTGGCCAAGTAGATGCTAGCAACTCCAAGAGTTAGTATTTATGCTCGATAGTGGGTTCATGCCTCGGTAACTGGGAAGTGATGTAAATCTCTAAGGTACTAGATGTGTTGTTGCTACTAGGGAGAAAACAACAATCCTTTGTTCATAGAACAATCGTATTGTTTACTTTACATGCAGTTCATAAAGCAATAACTGCTGTTTGCAACTTATCTTGGAGGGGTTGGATGATAACCTGAAGGTAGATTATTAGCCATAGATGGAGTTGGATGGCGGTCTATGTATAATGTTGTAATGCCCAATCAAGTCTCAAAGGAGTCAAGATGATTAGTATATGCATGTATTGCTTCCTTGGTGTTTGTCAATTGCCCCGCTGTAATTTGTTCACCCAGCATGTTATCTATCTAAGGAGAGCCATCTCTAGTGAACTATGGATCCCGGTCCTTTTTCTTTACATACAATCTACAAACTGTTTACTTCTTTGTGTTTATTTTCTGCAAACTATTACTTCTTTCCGTTCGATACGTTTAATCCTTTGTTTTCCGCAAAACACAGTGAGAATGACAACCTCATCGCAAGTTGGGGACAAAGTTCTGTGGTTGTGTTGTGCAGGTCTCCACGTTGCTACTAGCACCGGTAGTGCGCCCTGCCAAAGCTCAGCTAGTAACACCTTTGGGGTGTTTCCTTACTCCTACTGGTTCGATTAAACCTTGGTTTCATACTGAGGGAAACTTGATGTTGTGCTCATCATACCTTCCTCTTGGGGTTCCCAACGAGCTCTACATCAACCACGCACCAGCCGTTTTTCTGGGCGTCGTGCACTGAGCCATCACCCACCGTGGGGAAAGTGAGCTTCGGATCTGCGTTCCGAGCGGAATCTGCAAGAATCGGAATCAGCGAGACTATCACTGTCGGTCGCATCCTCTACGCCAGCGACGTCCCTCTCATCGTTCTCGACGAGGCTTGGATTCTGGCTAGGGAGGCTATGACTGCCTACACAATCATGTCTTTTGGCAAGATCGATGTTTACATCGGTTTCGCTGAACCTGCCCCACCCACCCCAGCGGTGATGAAGAGGAAGAAGAATCTTCTGGGTCCCCTTTGTCCGCAGAGGCGACAGAGTTCCGGATCTCAGAAAACCCTAAACCCACCCAGCCCGCACCAGTTGTGGAGATAGTGGAGAAATCTGAGCCTGAAGAAGACCTAGCGGTCCAAGTCGAACCTAGAGTGGATCTCCATGGAGGAGCCGGATCCCAGATCGACCCACCCGTGGAAGTCGAAGTTCAGGAGGAGCAAGTCAATGACACTGATTCCGGCTCTGATGACGCCGGGACAGACAGGCCTTTCCTGAGGTACACACTGCAACGTATGATACTACAAGATGCAAGCGTAGATGCAATCCTCAAGACCATCAAAACTTTTGACATGGCTGACTGCGAAAGCCGCAGGTACCTCAGGAAGCACGCGTCGCACTTTGTCAGATATGTAAGATCTGGATCCGGCTCTTCCGATGCTGGAGAAAACACCGATTCTGTGCTGGAGGCAATTGGAACAAACACTGACGTACCCGCATCCTTAGATGAATCGATGATGTTAGCGGATTTCCAAAAGCTCTCCGCGGAATATGAAGAGTATAACTCCAAAGCTGCAGAAGAAGGAGAAGCCATGGATCAAGGATCCGGGGAATACTCTCCCAAAGCGCAGGATGACATGGACGTCGGAGATAATCCTGAAGTCCAGATGTCCGAAAGTACCGATCAGAGCTTGACTCTGGGAAACGGACCCAAAGCCGTCTTTGCTACCGGTGCTACCAAGAAGGCAAAGAAGAAGAACAAGAAGAACAAGACCCCGGCAAAAGACCCTCTGGCAGAGGAGGTGATTGCCGAGGAATACAAAGAAGACTCGGACGGAGCACTTATCCCAGAAGAGCCGAAAAAAGAAGAATTGGTGGATGGACACGTGATCACCGAAGGTCCGCGTAAACTCATCGATGTTGCATTAACCAGACCTATCCCACACACTGCGTAAACTTATCTGAAAGAGCTGGACGAAAGGGCCCAAGCCCTAGAAGCGCGTCGTCCACAACTCCTGGATGAAGCCAAAAACATCGAGGAGGAGAAGAAACGCATGGCAACTAAGGATTACATGTCTCGGTTGCATCAGAAGACACGGAAGCGTCACACCAATGACGACCATTTCCCACACATCTGTGCCGTCCTTTTCGGAGATGAGATGGGGAAGCCACGGAAAGATAGCAAGGGAGATTCGGTATATCCAACCCCAGTATAGAACATCGTGGCGGCCCAAGAAATTCTATCGGCTAATCCAGGACCGGAGGATATCCGTTTGGGTATCAAACTACTCAACAAGGGACTGGAGCAGCAAAAGGTCGCCCTGTCCAGAAGTCAAAAACTGGTCTCAGATTCCGACCAATGTTGCACAGATCCGGCATGGGCTAATGTAAGACCCCATTGCGTTCCGGAGCAACATCATCGCCCCGAATGTTGGGAGGACAATTATTCGAGAACCGGATCGTCAGGATAGCATCGCAGGACTACGCGTGACTGGAGCAACATCGCCCCAGCGGCCGAGAAAGAGGCCATCGCTGCTCTGAATTCGAAGAATCCTCCCCAACGAGAGTCTAATGATCAAAGGGGAGAAGATAAAAAGAAGCGTCGGGAGGAGGATCGTCAAAAAATGCCACCTCCTAGACATGCAAGCCGTCCGGCTGAGCCTCACCATAGTGGGAACAACGGACGAAGGAACGACGGAAACCATGCCGGGACAAGCCAGCAGGGGGCTCGTCGTAGCCAAGACCCTCCCCGGAACCAGAATAATGATGCTCCAGACGGAGGCCGGCGATCAGCCGGAAATTATCCAGCTGCCCCACCCTCTCCACCAAGCAGTCATCATAACGGCTCCCAAGGGGGACAAGGAGGACGACATGGTGGAGGAGGTGGTGGTAGAAGCCGAATTCCGGCTCCAAGGCACCGCAGCCACAGCCGGCATTCGGGACGATCTCTATCCCCGAACGATGCAAGGCACATGATCAACTCCAACATAGAGGTGTGGCGCTACAAAAACAATGATATCTACGTGGTACCAAAGTGCTTCAGACCACGCATCAGAGCTACAAGATTCCCGGAAGGATTTGCTATCTCAAGGCATATCCAAGCCTACGACGGTATTGCTCGGCCAGATACTTGGCTACAGGAATTTTTCCAAGGTTGTGGCATCTCCAAAGGCGAAAACAGCCTGGTCGCAACCCGATATCTCCCACTTATGTTGCGGAAGACGGCACGATCATGGCTCAATGAACTTCCGGAGAACACCATCCACAACTGGTATGACATGCAAAGTGCGTTCTTTCGGAATTTCGAAGGCACGTATCGGAGGCCATGTACGATCGGAGACCTACAGCGTTGCACCCAGAAGGCCGGAGAAACTTGCCGAGATTACCTCGGACGATGGATCTATTGGAGATATGCCCAAGAGGCAATAATAAAAGTGGTTATTATTATATCTTTGTGTTTATGATGAATGTTTACATCCCATGCTATAATTGTATTATAAGGAAACGCTGATACATGTGTGTTTTGTAAACATAAAAGAGTCCCTAGTAAGCCTCTTGTGGAACTAGCTTGTTGATTAAATGATGATCATGGTTTCCTGATCATGGACATTGGATGTCATTAATAACAAGGTTATATCATTAGGAGAATGATGTGATGGACACACACCCATAGTAAGCGTAGCATAAGATCAAGTCATTAAAGTTCAGACATTGTAAGATTTCAAATGCATAGTAACCTAATCCTTCGACCATGAGGTTATGTTAATCACCATCACCAGATGGGTACTTTGATGACATCAAACACCGCTTCATAACTGGGTGGTTATAAAGGTGTCATTGGGTATTCTGAAAGTATGTGTTGAAGCGCATGGACCAAGATTGGGATTTGTCCATCCATATGACGGATAGATATGCCTTGGGCCCTCTCGGTAGAATGTCATCTAGTTAGCTTGCAAGCATGTGAATAGGTCACAAGGGATGACATAACATGGAACGAGTAAAGAGTACTTATCAGTAACGAGGTAGAACTAGGTATAGAGATACCGACGATCAAACCTCGGATAAGTAGAATATCGCGTGACAAAGGGAATTGGTTTTGTATGTTAATGGTTCTATCGATCATGAAGTCATCGTTGAGTATATGGGAGCCGTTATGGATCTCTAGATCCCGCTGATGGTTATTGATCGGAGAGATGTCTTCATCATGTCCGCATATTCACGAACCATAGGGTGACACACTTAAGGTTCGAAGTTGTTTTAAGTAGATATGGAATATGCGTTGGAGACCGAATGTTGTTCGGAGTCTCGGATTGGATCCGGGACATCACGAGGAGATCCAGAATTGTCCGGAGAATAAGATTCATATATTGGGGATCATTTTCTAAGTTAGGAAACGTTCTGGAGTGTTTGTATGGAGATTCTAGAAGGTTTCAGAATGTTCTGGAAGGTTCTAGAAAGATTTCTTGGAGTTTACTTGAAAACCAAGAAAGGGTCAAGGAAACCTTGTGGGGGCTAGACACGGATTCGTGGGGGAGGAGGACTCCTCCCCCCCTTCCCAACCCGCCGGCCAAGGAGGGGAGTCCTACTAGGACTCCCCCTCCCATGGCGCGCCTTCCTCCTTTAAATAGAGGGGAGGGGCGCCCCTCCTAGCTCTCTCCCATAACAAGCCCTAGCCGCCGCCTCTCTCCTCTTCCTTCTCTCTGCTCCGGCTTAGGCGAAGCCCTGCAGAATTCTCTCCTCCACCACCACCACCACACCGTCGTGCTGCTGGGATTCCGTGGAGAAGATCTACTACCTCCGCTGCTCGCTGGAACGAGGAGAGGAAGGTCTGCTTCGACTCCACACGTGTGACCGACTGCGGAAGCGCTGCCGGAACGCGGCGCCAGAAGGATCGTCCACACGATCTTGAGATCGGCAAGTGATCGACTACATCAACCCCGAGATCTAATCTCGTAACGCTTTCGGTTCTACGAGGGTTATTACATATCTATCTCATTGCTCATGTCTAATAGATTAGATCTTGGCTTTTATCTAGTTTAGATCTCGGTTTTGTTCGTTCTTGCGGTAGAAATTTTTTGTTTTCCATGCTACGAACCCATCAGGATCGACACCAAAAACTCCTGCGAAGGAGTAAATGATCAAACCGCGATTGAAGCTTTCATCGCAGGACTCCCAACTGGTCTACTACGTCACCGCTTGAAGTGTGACAAGGTCACTAACTTGGGGGAGATGATAGAAACAGCGAGCAAGTAGGCAGATGCTAACGACGATGCGAAGGGATTGCTCAATGCCCTAGTTGTACCTCAGTCGGCAAAACAACCAAACCAACAAGCTCAGAAGCACAAAAATACCTCGGAAAAGAAACCCAACACGGAAACAGCAGTGGTCACTGCTACTTTCGGGTCTGGAGGACGAGGAGGACGCGGCGGAGGCCGCGGACGTGGCCGCGGGACGTCAAGGGTCCAAGGTAGAGGACAACAGCAACCAGGCAAAACCTACTCTTGGGCCAACATTGCCAATAACCCATGTGTGCATCACCTAGACGCCAATGGGGGCTCGTCCCACACCAACGCCGAATGTCGTTTCAATGACGACATCAAAAGAGACGACACCGCGGGCTACAAAGCTAAGTGGAAGAAGGGAAAGAAGAATCCCGAAAAAGAAAAAGAGACCAAGGAAGATTCCGACATGGAGGAAGCTGATGCTTCAAATCCCAAGCCGGAAGGGAAGAAAACTTTTCCCACCAAGAAGGACACTTATGTCACTTTCCTCGGATCTCAACCAGCAAAGGTCAAGAAAGCAGTTCTACACGAGCTCAATGCAACAGTTCCAGCTGTCCCTCAATATTTGGACTGGTCGGAAGTGGCAATCACATTTGACCGCGTTGATCATCCGCCTAAGTTGCACAAGCGAGGAAAATATGCCTTAATCGTCAATCCACTTATTGACGGTTATGGTTTCTCCAAGACCCTCATGGACGGTGGTAGTAGTATCAATATTCTCTATGTCGAAACACTACGCCAGATGAGGATCTCGGAAACTCAACTGAACCATAGCTCTGTGATCTTTCACGGAGTCATCCCAGGAAGACAAGCTAATTCCTTGGGAGAAATTACTTTGGATGTCACCTTTGGAACTCCAAAACACTATCGGACGGAAGCACTTTCCTTCGAAGTGGTCCCGTTCAAGAGCGCGTACCACGCTATATTCGGACGTCCGGCTTACTGGGCTTTTATGGCTTGTCCGTGTTACATTTACAATATGATGAAAATTGCAGGTCCCAACAGCGTGATCACCATCAGGGGAGACCCGAAGAAAGCACGAGAGTGCGAGGATGGAAATGCCGCCTTTGCTGAAGACGTGCTGCACGCCCAGGAGTACCAGGAGATCAAGAAGAGCATAGATCCGTCCGAGATGCCTACAACGAAGAAGGAGGTGACAAAGCCAAATCCAGAGTTCAAGGCACCAGAAGAGACGAAGAAGACGCCGTTGAAGGATGATGACCCCTCCAAGGTGACCCAGATAGGCGTAGGCCTAGCTGGCGCATAGGAAAGCGCGCTCGTCAAGTTCCTCCAAGCAAATCAAGATATCTTCGCATGGCAGCCATCTGACATGACCAGAGTACCTAGGGAACTTGCCGAGCACTCTCTAAATGTAAACCCGAACGCTAAACCCGTCAAACAATCCCTACGACGATTTGGCGACGAAAAGCGTAAGGCAATAGCTAAGGAACTAGCACGGCTCGAGTTAGCCGGATTCATAGAAGAGGTCATCCACACTGAGTGGTCGGCCAATCCTGTAATGGTCCCTAAAAAGGACACCACTGATTTAAGGATGTGTGTTGATTATACTGCCTTGAACAAGGCTTGTCCAAAAGATCCGTTCGCTCTGCCTAGAATTGATCAAGTTATCGACTCTACGACAGGCTCGGAACTCCTCTGTTTTCTCGATGCATATTCCGGTTATCACCAAATACGGATGAAAGAATCTGACAAAGTCAAAACTTCATTCATAACCCCTTTCGGAACCTTCTATTTTGTTATAATGCCCTTTGGGCTGAAGAACGCAGGAGCTACGTACCAGCACACGATGCAGCGTTGCCTCCATGACCAACTCGGACGCAATGTACATGCATACGTGGATGACATCGTGGTAATGTCCAAAAAGAAGGAAACGCTGATTTCCGACTTGGAGGAAACATTTGCCAACCTACGAAAATACAACATCATGCTTAACCCGAAGAAGTGCTTATTTGGAATACCAGCCGGAAAATTGTTAGGTTTCATCGTGTCTCAAAGAGGCATAGAGGTGAACCGGGACAAAATCAAGGCTATACTCAATATTTCCAGGCCAACTCGCCTGAAGGACGTACAAAGATTAACTGGTTGCATCGCTGCGGTTAGTCGATTTGTAAGCCGGCTTGGTGAAAGAGCCACACCATTATATAAACTCCTAAAAAAGACTAAGGATTTTGTTTGGACTGATGAAGCTGAAGCTGCACTACAAGGTCTGAAGAAAGTACTCTCATCTGCTCCTATCCTTGCAGCGCCGGAACCTCAGGAACCGATGTTGCTTTATCTTGCTGCGACAAATAAGGTCGTTAGTATCGTCATGGTAGTGGAAAGACCGGAGGAAAATCAGGAGCACCTGGTCCAGCGTTCGACTTACTTTGTCAGTGAAGTCCTAACCGAGTCAAAACAGCGGTATCCGCACTATCAAAAATTGGCTTACGGTGTTTTTCTAGCATCTCGCAAGTTACGACACTACTTTCAGGAGCATCCAATTACACAGCTCCCATGAGAGATATAATCAACAACAGTGACGCCACATGACGCGTCGCCAAATGGGGCATAGAGCTTTCAGCTTTTGATATTGAGTATAAACCTCGGACAGCAATCAAATCCCAGATCCTTGCCGACTTTGTCGCTGATTGGACAGAGACGAAGGAGAACATGATCCTCCCTGAGTCGGAATATTGGACCCTCTTTTTCGATGGGTCTAAGGCTCGAGGGGGCTCGGGGGCTGGCGTGGTGCTCAAATCACCCCAAGGAGATAAACTTTTATACGTGTTGCAGATCCACTTCACAGCGACAAACAATATTGCTGAGTATGAAGCACTGCTATATGGAATCCGGATTGCTAAGGATATTGGCATCAGACATTTGATGTGTTACGGAGATTCGGATCTTGTTGCTCAACAAGTGTCGGATATTTGTAATGCAAATAAACACATGGTAGCATATAAAGTTGTCGTGGATGATCTATCTAAATCGTTCGAAGGGTTCGAAGTTCAACACATCCCTCGAGCAGAAAATGAGGAAGCAGACTCACTATCTCGGATAGGTTCTGCACGGAAAGAGGTGCCGGATGGCGCTTTTTTAGAGTAT
Organism: Avena insularis; assembly: GCA_023614405.1. NCBI lineage: Eukaryota > Viridiplantae > Streptophyta > Magnoliopsida > Poales > Poaceae > Avena > Avena insularis. Next base: position 32,744,664 of record CM042696.1, on the reverse strand, counting down.
CTCAAAGTTCCCTCAATAAAGGGAGTAGATGAGGAATATCCGACCAAATCCGACTCACCTTTGATAGCAGTTATGGCTGTAATTCCCAACTGGACTCAACCCTACCTAGATTATCTAGTAGATGGAAAATTACCCGAAGACGAGGTGCTGAGCCGGGAGATTATCCGACGAGCAAAAGCCTATACTATTGTTAAAGGTGAGCTCCATAAACAGAGTATCTCTGGGGTTTACCAGCACTGCGTTCCGAAAGAAGGAGTGGAAATCTTAAGAGAAATCCACAAAGGCGAGTGTGGTCACCATGCTGCAGCCAAATCTTTACTGGCAAAAGCTTTCAGACACGGATTTTTCTGGCTTACAGCTCAGGTAGATGCCAAACGATTAGTCAAGACGTGCAAGGGCTGCCAAAAATACGCCAAACAAGCTCATGTTCCGGCTGATCAGCTGCAGACAATACCTATAACATGGCCTTTTGCGGTCTGGGGGCTTGATATGGTAGGACCATTTAAACGAGCTCCAAGTAGATTTACTCACCTCTTAGTGATGGTGGATAAATTCACCAAATGGATTAAGGCTAAACCTGTCACTAGTTGTGATGGAGCAACAGCCAAAAGATTTGTCGAGGATGTTATAATCCGGTATGGTTATCCACATAGCATTATCACGGACAACAGGAGTAACTTTTCTATGGGAGAATTGGCCGAATTATGCAACGAGCAAAATATCCGGCTTAACATTGCGTTACTGGCACATCCACAAGCTAACGGACAAGTCGAAAGAGCAAATGGTTTAATCCTACAAGGCCTAAAACCGAGACTCGAAGCACCACTACGACGTGCTGCGGGGGCTTGGGCAGAGGAATTACCCTCTGTAATATGGAGTTCTGACGACTCCAAACAGGTCAACCGGATACACACCTTTCTTCTTGGTCTATGGTGCAGAAGCAGTTCTTCCTAGTGATTTGATTCACACTTCTCCTAGAGTGGCCGCGTATATCGAAGAGGATGCCAAGGTTTCTCGACAAAATGATCTCGACTTAGTCGAAGAAGTTCGCGTCATTGCTGAAATGAGATCTACAGCCTATCAGCAGAAGTTACGCAAATATCATAGCCAGAGAGTCCGAAATAGATCTTTCAATAAAGGTGATTTGGTTCTCCGGCTTGTGCAATAAAGAAAGCACAAACTTTCCCTGGTATGGGAAGGGCCCTTTTTAGTTAGTCGAGTATTGCATAATGGATCGTACTACTTAACTGACATGAGGCCAGTCAAAGAAAGACTTGCTACTAAGAAGAGAAAGAGAGCTGGAGGCAGTATAAATATGGATGAGTTAGACAGACCGTGGAATATTGCTCAGCTACGTCCCTTTTATTCTTAGTTTATCCTTCTTTGTAATCATATATGTGTACATGTTCTGTGAGAAATAAAAGTTTTGGTCGCCTCAAGTTATTTCTGAGAAGTTCTTACCATCTTATTTCTGAATGATCATGTCATAGTCGAAAATCCCAGAATGCTTGAAAGTACTTTATGCTCATGCTCGTTCTGGTTTAGATTTCCGATTCTAAAATTGCTACCTTCGGGTATAACTCTAACGTTTCTAGTCTTTACTTTGGTTATTTGTCTGATTGCTGGATGCGGGCATTTTCCGAGTAGTGAATTGTTGGTACTGGAAGCCGGCTTTGTTTCCAAGTTTAAACTGGTTTAGCAATTGAGCTCCGTTGCTCGGCAAAGTTTCCGGCAGAAGGTTTAGCCGGCTCACGAAAGGGACGAGGCGGAAAGCTAGATAAACGATAAGTATGGATGAAAAATTACAAGTGCTTATGTAAACATTTCAGGCACGCAAAAAATTAAAAGCCAATAGTACTGAATAGATCAAAAGCTTAGCACTAGCAAAATCATAGTACTGCATATTTACAGGCCCATCATGTTTTTCAGAATAACACAAGTATTTCTGTTAAATCTATGATGCAGAAGAGGAAGGAGCTGCCGGCTCGCTGGATACGCCGCCTTGGTATCGTTCTGAGATGTCCACATCCGAGATGGTGCGTTCATCGTCGAAAACTTCTGTTGGTTCTTCTGGAGGAGGAGGCGGAGTATCCACGCGGGTGGAGAAAGGGGTCTCGTAGTTGGTTAGATCAGCCACGTGACACCCATATCCGGCGCAGGAGTGCATGATGGCTTGAAGGTCCTGCTCCTGGCCGTCTTCATCAACTTTGCAGTACCCTCTGGTCACTTGCCATATTTCCATGTTTCCATGGTGGCTCATGACCATGGTGAGAGCGTTATGCGCCGCATTCCACGCGTAGGACATGTTCCAATCCTGAACAAGTTGCGGCATCTCCTTTGCCTTGTCCCGCACCTGAAAATCCGACATGATGTGCATGTCCGGAATCTTGAGAGCTTCGCCGATGTCCTCAATGGATTGGCGGAAGTCATGAAGCAGGTCACCGACTTGGGTAAGCCGGTGGGTGCGGGGCTCGGTGGAGGAAGAGTTCGTCAAGTTCAGAGGACCTATACATAAAACAAGTTAAGAAAAATCCAACATTGATAGAATTCGAAGAAAAAGACAAGTCAGACAGATGGAACGTACCGAAAATGACGTTGTCAATTTTGGTCTTCTCTTCCCGGAGACTCTGGAGTTCAGCCCGGAGCGCCTGGGAAAGGTCCCTCTCTCTGCTAAGCTCATTCTTGAGGTCCGAGATTGTTTTATCTTGAGCAGTGATCTTGCGATCACGCTCTTCAGTGGCCATGGAGGAAGACTCAAGGACTTGAGATATGCTCTTTTCATGGTCCACCTTGAGCTTATCCAGCTCTTGGCGCAGCTCCTTGTTCTCCACCACGAAAGTCTTGAGGTTCTCGGCCTCTTCAATCATGGCGCAGGATTGTTTCACCAGCGTTGTAAGTCAAAAAGAACAACAGTTCAAAAAAAATTGACATTGAAAATACAAAGACAAGGTTTGAGTCTCGGAATGTTTACCTTCGGCCTCATCCTTGGCAACTTTAAGTTCAGCATTTTTAAGTCGGAGAGCCTTGATCTTTCTCCGCTTATCGCAGACATTCTTCAATAAATCCTGGTTATAGGAACATACTTTCTGTAAGTCAGAATACCCAAAGTCAGAAAGCTACTAAAGACTCGGGCTAATATTTTTTTGCTAATATCAGCACGAGCCTTGGGGGCTACACTAGTTCGTTCTTTGGCATCCTAATGAAGCATAAACCCGGATTATATATCCTACTTCATGCTTGGGGGCTAGAGGATATGATATAAAATAAAGGAAAAATAGGAGTTGGAATTCCGACTTACATATTGTTCGCGAGTAAGTTTATCCAAATTCACATTCACTTCAACGACAACCTTCTCGGCGAGAGTCAGAGGAATCACTGGGGCTGTTGGAAGCTCACCAGTCCTAATCCTCTCGTCGCGAAGGCGCACCTGGGCGAGAAGGTCGGAGAACTTGACGTCCTCTGCTTCTTGCGCTTCTTCTTCGGCAGATAAGGTACTTTTCTCCAGGCATTGCCTGGCGAGCCGCTGGATTTCTTTAGCAGATTTCCGGGACAGGCCAAACTTGGCAAGTCCCGGATTGCTGATAAGGTTTTCGGCGAAGGTTTCTACTGAGGATTATTACCCAAAGAGGGTTCACCCTTATCTAGATCTGACTCACCCATGGTGACGTCAGTTTGTGATTCAAGGATCGCAGGCTCCGTTGAAGGAGCCGGATCTTCTGCGGCGACCGGAGAAGGAATGATCACCGGTGTTGCAGAAGGTTGAGGGGCAGGAGTCGGAGGAGCCATGGCAGGAGAAGCTATGGTGAGCTTTGTCTGTCGCAGGTTTCGAAGAAGTTCCCTTCCCCTTGCCCTTGATGAGCGGTTTTGCTCTGAGAATGTAGTAAAGTCAGAAACGTTACATCTCGGAAAGAAATTCGAGTGAAGTACAAAGGCAGAAGTTGTGATTGAAAGTTACCTCTTCACGACAGGCACCTCCTTTGTGCCAACAGCCACTGTTGGAGCTTTGCACTTCTTGAGCGCAAGGTCCGGCAATGGGACCACCTCTGTCTCCTGAGAAAACTCAGGAGGATATCATTCGAGCGGAGCAAGTTCCGACTCGGGGAGGTCAGCAAGCTAAAAACAAGAAAACATATAAGTATTACAGTGTAACTCAAATATTAAAACACATAAAAAGGTGTACTGATGGAAGCTTACCAGCACTACGGGGTTATCCGCCGTATGCATATCCAGAGAAACCTCCGGGATCCTCCTCTCAATCCGCTCCCTGATCAGCCACTTGATCTGGCTTATATAGCCCTGTGTGGTGTAGGCTTTGGGGCTGATGCGGAGGGAGTCTTTCTTGGATGGCGTGATGGAGTGCATCAGTCGATCCCCGTGGTACTAAAGGGGCTGGATCCAACGTGAGACCCAGCATTGGACTAAGTCGGATCCCTTCAGTCCTTTGTGTTTAATCAAGTATTCGATCCGCCTCTTAGCGAGGATCAGATTGTCGGTAAGAGCCGGAGGAGCCTCGTCCCAGGATAGTTGGGCCGTGGCAGCTCTCTCGATGAAAGCCGGCAAAGCAGTGGCTTTGTCGGGAGCCGGAATATCCCTATGATAGAAGAAAGTGGCTGGCCATTGTTTGACCGAGTCACTAGCTAAGATTTTGGGATACGCGCGCTCGCGTCTAAGTGAAAAACTAATAGTACCGGTGATGTAAGGAACACCAGCAGTAATAGAGTTTCTCCGGACATGAAAATAGTACCAGAATAGAGTCAAACTCGGCCTAATGCCGAGAAAGCCCTCACACAAAGAAGCGTAAGCGCTCATCTCTAAGAGAGAGTTGGGAGGAAGATGATGGAGTTGAACTCCGTAATGATCAATCACCTCGGAGAAGAACTCCGAGGGAGGAAACGACAAACCTCTGTCGAGGTGGGTGCCGAAGTGGACCCGCTCGCCGTCGCGCGGGTTGGGGACGGTTTCCTCGAAGCCGCTTTACCAGTCGCCGGCGCGGAGGAGCCCTTCCTTCTCCACATTCTTGAGCTTCTCGTCGTCGAGCACGCAGGGGATCCAGAGCCCGCGAAAGCTCTCCTTCTCCGCCACCACTTCCGTCGCCGCTGTCGCCGCCGCTGCCGCCAAACTGGAAGAAGAAGAAGCCATTTCTCCGGTGAGCAGTTGACCTAGAATCGGCGGCGCTGGGAGTTCTTTGAGGGAGGAACGGGGGAGCTCTGTGCGCGCAGAGAGATTGGGAGGAGAGGAAAAGGCAAAGGACTAGTGAAAGGAGAAGGAGAAAATCCTAACCCATTATATCCACCTAACTGCGCCAAGATTCGTGCAAATGCTACAGTATAACTGCCACGCATCGTGGAAGGAACTGGGAAGGACCCCACGCAATGATTACGTCGCCTCGATCTCCACGCACGCATTGAAACGGCGCCTCGGTTCCGCAAACCGCGGACCCACCAATGGTCGTGCTGACGGAATGCCTGTCAGATGACATGACTTGACCATGACTTGTGTCAGGTGGCGTTAGAGATCAAGTTCCGGCTTAGCTTGAAATCAAGCTGGAAAATCCGAGTAACATGTTGATAGGTCCGACTTATTTTTAAGACCCGGATCGTATTTTTTGTTGTGAAGTTTCAGGAACCCTTCAAGATTCTGCAAGCCGAAGATTAAGCTAGACGATGATAAATCTGACTTTGGATCTTGGAGGCCTCCGGGGGCTGCTGTTGGGGATATACTTTCCGGGTATCCTCACAGTTCCTCACTAACCAGGGTGGCCCACTTCGGGTTAGAGCTTTACTTCACGGGCGGCCCAGTCAGGGAGAAAGACGGAGTCCAATCCGGCTACGGGAAGGCCCAGAAGACTTACCGACTTAGGCCCATAATGTTACTTGTAGTTCAAGATGTACTATGTAATCGACTCTTAGTCATAGCCGGATAGATCTCTTTTGTAAACCCTAGGTTGGATATCTATATAAGCTGTCCTAGGGAGAGCCTTTAGGGCACCCAATACTTTAGACCCTCAACTCGCACAAGCGAAACCCTTGTAACCCATATTCCGGCTCTACCGTATTACTGGATTGCTAGCAGGAGTAGGATTCGTCCAAAGCCGGCGGGTTCGAACCTGGGTAAACTTGTGTGCTCACCGTCCCGGAACACCGTACGTCTCACACCCCTCTCTTCCGCATGCCTCGAGGACCCCCTCATGGCATACTTGTCCTCAATCCGACGACAACCATAGCCTTTATGATCCTTTAGTTTTCAACTTGTAGTATCACGTTATGCTTTGATCAATGATGTTTTGTCGCTCTGCATGATTATGCCCATTATTGCTCTCTTAGTTTGTCGTCCCAGTCTTTTGCTAGCCTCCACAACCAAGTATGAGTTCCACTCATGCATCCAACTCCCTAAACCAAGTTATTCCAAAGAGTCCACCATACCTACCTACTAGCTTATGCTATTCCAAGTATATTCATGCTTTTGTTTACCTTCCAAATTAAACTTGTTATGAGAAAACTAGTGATTAAAGCTCTCACGAACTTGATGGCACACTTTACTTTTCTTGCCCTTAATAAACTTGAACCATTGTGTCGTCTATGTTGTATATGCTTGCACTTATTTGTTGGGAATTAGCGTAACCATCTTGTCATGGGGAATGCTTTCAACATTGCACTTGGTACTTGTACCTAGTTGATATCATGCTCTTTTGTATATGGATGTCGCTTGTGTGAAATGAAAGGGAGCTTGTAAGTCCATGGAGTTATGTATATGTGTTAGAGAAACGCCTGGCATTGGTCTAATCCATGCTGACATGGTGGAAACCTGTAGCATAACCATAATGAGCTGTCTATGAAGCATTCTTCTTATAAAAAAAGAGTCCTATATTGAGAAAAAAAAGAGAAAAAGAAAAAAAGAGATTATGAAAAGAGGAAAGAGAGAAAAAAGCACCATATTCCCATGGTAAATAAGAAGATTGCTGAGATGCTCATTGTCTGGTTGCCTTGTCATTTTGATATGGGGATTCTTCCGTATCATCGGGCAAGGGGTACCCCGTTGGCGGTTCTCTATGATACACATGTACTTATGATTACAAGAACTTACCGGTGACTAAACTTGAGTAGCATGAGGAGCGACCCTCGTATTCAAGGGACACGAGGTTTCTAACTTATACTTCGTCAAGCATGAACACCATAGTTTGTTCACTTTAACCTTAATCACTTCAAGATGCTTATGATAGGGGCAATGAGAGCTGAAAGTTATAAGTACCACAATTTTTGGAAGCTCTTTATGAGACTTGAATCCCTACATCCTTTTATGAAGGCCTTTCTTCCACCATTATATTGAGTCTCCACCTTCTATCTTTATGCACCTACTTTGAGAGCATAGTGGCCATTCTTAGTTCTATGTGCATTGTCCCAAGACTAGTTGATTAATGCATAACTTGATATTGCTTGTTTTAAACTATTTGTATCTAGTCACTCGTATGAACTTTGAAGGTGTCCTATGCATTTATATTTGCTACTCTATGAGGGACAAGCTGAATGCTATTATGCTATGTTTTCTTTATGTGAAACAAACAAACATCTTGCAAAACATTGTTATTCATTAATCTTTTGTTTGTGCCTTTTCATGTTGCAACATAGTTTCTTTGTCTTATTCCTAGAACTTTGTCTTTCATGTTATGATTGAACAAATATGATCCTATCTTGCAATGCTTTACAAATACTTTGATCAAGTCTATGATGGTGCATGTCACCTCAAAAAATATTCTTTCTTTTATCACTTACCTACTCGAGGACTAGCAGGAGTTAAGCTTGGGGATGTTGATACATTGCAAATGTATCTATAATTTTTGATGTTCCATGCTTGGTTTTATCTACTTTCTTGTGTTTTGTTCCAACTTTGGAGTACTTTTCATATGATTTCTTGGACTAACCTATTAACAAGATGCCATAGTGCCAGTGGCCTGTTTTTTGCTGTTTTTGGTTCTAGGAAGTCAGAAAATGAATATTCTCGGAATTGGACGGGACAAAAGCCAAAGTTACTATTTCCCCGGAAGACTCACGGAGCCAGAAGGAGAGTTGGAGAGGGGCCACAGGGTGTCCACACCCTCCTTGGCACGGGCCAGCCCAGGTCGCGCCAGGCCATGGTGTGATCCCCCTGGCTGGCCACCGACCTTGCCTCTTTCGCCTATATATCTCTCCCGAGGCAAAAACCCTAGGGACTCAAGCCTCCAGCCACGAAAAGTTCCGCAGCACCGCCGCCACCGAAGGGGAGATTCGGGGGACAGAAAGTCTCTAATCTGGCACCCTGCCAGGACGGGGAAGTGCCCCCAGAGCCATCTCCATCGATATCCACCACCATCTCCATCACCATTGCTGATTCCCATGATGAGGAGGGAGTAGTTCTCTCTCGAGGCTAAGGGTTCTACCGGTAGCTATGTGTTCATCTCTCTCTCTATGCATGATCTTATTGAGATCATGAGCTTGTAATCTATAGATCTACCTTGATACTCAAGTGCTTTAATAGATCTCTGCTCTCCCCATGTGTGTGAAGTTGACAGTGTGCACACCATGGTGGCACTTAGGCTAGAGATTACAAATACTTGTTATGAGTTATATTTGGAGTTGGATGTCTTTATGAAATTGTGGTGTTTATTGGAACCATCTAGTGCTCAAGGTGACAGTGTGGGGTTATCTAGATGGGAAAGGCTTACTTTGAGGTGTGCTGTTATAGCCCTACCATGGATTAGAGTGTCCAACCGGAGAGTAGTTCAGCGTAGTATCATAAAGAAGAATATATTTATATGAGAGTGTTCACTAGTGAAAGTATGATCCCTAGGCCTTGTTTCTAAGCACCGAAACACCGTTTGCTATTAGATCTATTACATGTTTGCTTGCTTCCATCTTTATTTCAGTTTTACTTTAGTCTTTTCCACGCCATCAAGCTATATTCTATCACCGTTACCACTTATAATTACCCATACCACTTGTATTTCACTATCTCTTCGCCGAACTAGTGCACCTATACACCTGACAAGTGTATTGGGTGTGTTGGGGACACAAGAGACTTCTTGTATCTTGATTGCGGGGTTGCTTGAGAGGGAATACCTTTGACCACTTCCTCCCTGAGTTCGATAAACCTTGGGTAATCCACTTAAGGGAAAACTTGCTGCTGTTCTAGAAACCTCTACACTTGGAGGCCCAACAACTGTTTACAAGAATAGAAGTGTGTAGACATCACGCGGCGACGGTGCTCGAAGTAGGCGAGGAAGACCCGGCGATGTTGATGGCCCAAAATATATCGAGCTCGTTGGGGAACCCCAAGAGGAAGGTATGATGAGCACAGCAACAAGTTTTCCCTCAGTACGAAACCAAGGTTATCAATCAAGTAGGAGCAAGGAAACACCCCAAAGGTGTTGCTAGCTGAGCCTTGGCAGGGCGCACTACCGGTGCTAGTAGCAACGTGGAGACCCGCACAACACAACCATAAAACTTTGTCCCCAACTTGCGATGAGGTTGTCAATCTCACCGGTTTTGCTGAAAACAAAGGATTAAAAGTATCGAATGGAAGGAAGTAATAGTTTGCAGAAAGTAAACACAAAGCAGTAAACAGTTTGATTGTAGATTGAATGTAAAAGAAAGGACCTGGGTCCATAGTTCACTAGAGGTGGCTCTCCTTAAGATAGATAACATGCTGGGTGAACAAATTACAGCGGGGCAATTGACAAACATCGAGAAAGCATACAAGCATATACTACTCATCTTGACTCCTTTGAGATTCGATTAGGCATTAGAACATTATACATAGACCGCCATCCAACTGCATCTATGACTAATAATCCACCTTCAGGTTATCATCCGAACCCCCTCCAGTATTAAGTTGCAAGCAACAGATAATTGCATTACGAATTGCGTGTAATGTAAACAATACGATTGTTTTATGAACAAAGGATTGTTGTTTTCTCCCTAGTAGCAACAACACATCTAGTACCTTAGAGATTTATGTCACTTCCCTAGATTACCAGAGGCATGAACCCACTATCGAGCATAAATACTAACTCTTGGAGTTGCTAGCATCTACTTGGCCAAGATAGCTACTAACAACGGAAAGCATGCAAGATCACAAATAACAAAGACATGATAGAATCAATAATCAATCTGAAATAGCATCTCAATATCCATCGGATCCCCACAAATACAAATAGATGATCTTGATCATGAACGGAGCTCACAAGATCTAAACATGATAGCACAAAGGAGGAGAACCAGCCATCTAGCTACTACATGGACCCGTAGTCCAGAGATGAACTACTCACGCATCACACCGGAGGCTTGCATGATGATGAAGAAGGCCTCCAGGGTGAATTCCCCTTTCCAGCAGGGTGTCGGGAAGAGCTTTAGATCCCTCCCGATCTAGGGATGGAGATGACGGCGGCTACAGAATCTTTCGTGGATTTTTGATCGGGTCCTTAGGGTTTTCGTATCAGAGGCAATATATAGGCAGAAGGAGAGGCCGAGGGGGTGCCTGGGCTGGCCACACCACCCCCTGGTGCGGGCTAGGCCTGGCCGCGTGGCCAGGTGGTGTAGCCGCCCTCTGGCCCTTCTCCGTCTCGTATTCTAGATCCAAGTGTCCCCCGGTAAAATAATAACTTTGGCTTTTGTCCCGTCCAATTCCGAGAATATTCATTTTTTGACTTTCCTGGAACCAAAAACAGCAGAAAACAGGCAGCTAGCACTGTGGCTCTTGTTAATAGGTTAGTCCAAGAAATCATATGAAAAGTACTCCAAAGTGTGGACAAAACATAAGAAAGTAGATAAAACCAAGCATGAAATATCAAAAATTATAGATACATTTACAATGTATCATACGTGACGAAGACCATGTGCAGACAGCGGCGATCCGCGCCGTAGGAGATGGCGCGGTGAAAGTCAAGGCCGTCGATGCACGAGGACGGCGAAGTAGACTGCGTGCAGCGGCTGGGAGACCACCAGCGACGTACATGCCAAGGAAGGCGCGTTGGAAGCCGGTAGCATGGACCAAAGGCGGCGGCACTGCGGCCCGACGGGGCGACACAGCGGCAGCCCGTAGCTCGATCCATGGTAGGCGCGTGCTCAGGGACGTGCTTGGCGTAGACCGGTGCGGGATCAGTTGATCAGACCGACGGTGCACCGTATGTGCCATGGCATGGACGACGCGTAGATCGGATTCGATGGCGACGTCGTCGGTGAAGTCCTGGACGATGACGACGAAGAGGATCTGAGGGAGGCGGCCGCGGTAGCCTTCCGAGGAAGGCGTAGCAGCCATCCGTGGTGCGCGGCAGCCTACCGTGAGGCCGCGATAGCCTGCCGAGGCAGGCGCAGCAGCGGAGGGGGCAAGCACACGGACGCGATGTAGATCCTCGATGTCGATGGTCGGAGTAGAGGCGCGGTGATGAGGATGGCGGTGGGTGACTCAATCCGATCTAAGATCGGTACACTAAAAAGAAAGCCGATCAAGATATTGGAGAAAAAGACTTACAGGACAGCCGATCACGGATCGACGGACGAACCCTGCATACGGGTTGCGCAGCCCCTGGCGGAGATCATGGAGATCGACCTCCCCAGGGACAGCGCGGCAGAAGCTAGGGTTTGAGATCGATTTAGTCTGATACCATGAAAGAGTATGAGTTTGGCGAAATATGATGGATATATTATTGAGCCTCATGGGCGAGTATATATAGGCGTACTAGGATCAACTTGGAGTAGAAGACGAGTTAGGCTAGAATCCTAACTATTCTAAACTACCACAATAAGCGTGTATGTATCATACTCTAACAATGCCATCGAGGGTGCTGGTTGGTAGGAGCGGTGGTCATCGTGGCGGACAAACAGGCGGCGCTCGTGGGAAAATAAAAAAATATAAATAGATCTTTAGACCACCTAGTGACCAGTACAAACACAAGATCAGTCAGTCATCGTCAATGATGACATATGGGAGCCAAAAAAATCTTATCATATAGAGATTGTTATAGTAGATAGACAAAAAATTATCATGTTAATCCTTCAAAAGATCAGGGCCCCAAAGCAGCAACAATCATCGTCAATAATAACAACCGTATATCAACAAAAGGCTCTTAACAATTTGACTCTATGTTTTTGACAAAGGGAGCATATGCACACAATTTGACTATATGTTTTGGCAAAGGGAGCATATGCACACAGATCAAGAGTAAATTTCTGCACAATCATACACCGGCTCCAGATGAATGGAGCAAATGTGTCATTCCCTCTGGCCAAATTTCGTAGGATGTCAAAGGTTTTTTAGATTCGTATGTATCTAGACGTGTTTTGGTATATAGATATATGTAATCCGTGACACCTGTTTTGCTCGAATCAGCCTTTCGCCCCGCTATATTAATATAGCAACCAATACAACCAGTCCAAACACGATACCACTACTAGGCAGACAGCATAGCAAAGCCCAAGAGGAAAAACAAGAGAAAAAAAGAGAAAAGAATGCCGACATCGTCGGATCGACAAAAGTGCTAATGGATCGCAACCGCTATGCCCTCCGGAGAATTCCCACCATACTCATATGCCTTCAAATCGCCGTGCCAAGCAACACCTTCAAAGAAGGGGTGCGACGACGAGGACGCTGCTCCCGGATAGCTCCTAGGATTTCTCCCAGTACACGGAGGGGAGTGGGAGGGAGTACACCTGACGCCCTGCACGGGGAAGATGGCGCCTGCAGACATCACCGCGTCGGTACCAGCAACGCCGAAAGGGATTTCTCCTGACGCCCAGAACCCACCACCCAGACAGTTCGAAGCGCTTCCCCAAGATTGCTGCCCACCAACAAGCACCACCACGGTCTTGAGGCACTGCCGCCTCCCCATGGCAAACATTGCGAGGCCGACTGAACCGAAAGGAGAGAACTGTAGCAAGGAGCGGCAGTACAGCAACTCCGTGGGAGGGAACAACCTCCACCGCCAAAGACCCGAGCTGTCCGGACGCAGCGGCGAGAGCAAACCTGGCCACTGGGAGCCGAAGGGTGGCAACCGTAGAGCCATCTGGAGCATCCTCCACCACTGAAGGCGGGTGCCGACCGGATGCGGTAGCAAGGACACACCAGGGCGGAGGCCTGGCCGAACCCAAGAGGGGTCCGTAAAGTCCTTGCCACCACGCTGCAGCACATAGGACTGCCGCTGTTACCCTCGTATTCAGCGCCCTAGGCTTGGGCGGGCGAGCCCGTGAAGCTCCAGCCACCTTGCTGCAGCAGACTTGGCGTCAGTGCCGCCACCCTCGTCATGATCTATACCTCAGTCCAACCAGAGTCGGCGCAACAGGATCTGACCCAGCCCGTCGTGGCCTAGATCAGGCCCAGAAGGCCCAGTACCGGGGGCACACCCGCCATCAGGTCCCCGCTGCCACCGCCTGCACCACCAACTAACAGCACCCGCCACGTCGCCGCCACCCGTACTATGCCGGAGCGCCACCGGCCTATTTGAACCGCCGTCGAGACAACCCTCCCGAGCAGAGCAACTCGGCCAGGGGATGAGCGCTGCACCGCTGCCTCCCGAAGGAGTCTAGGCCAGTCACGACTGTGCCCAGTGGTCGAAGCCTAGCCAGCCCAGATCGAGCCCAGATGGGCCCAGATCTGGGTCGCGGCGGCTCCGTCCATTGTAGGCCACGCTGCCCCCAGCGACCGGCTCCGCAGCCCAGCCGCGCCGCCCATAGCAAGCGGCCATTCCCGCCGCCCGCCTTGAGCTCCGTTGGCAGAACACGCTGCCGCCTGAAGGACCTGCCCCGCGAGGGCCCTCACGCGCCGGGAAGAGGCTGACCCGCCGCCGCCAGCATCGCCCGCGGGCTTTGCCCCGACGACTCCCGCCGACCGCGGCAGGGGGAGGGGAGGAGGAGGGGAACAGGGCTGTCGGCGGGGGAGGGCGTCTTCGTCGCCCGCGGTAGGCAACGAGAGACATGGAGCTTTCGCTGCTTCATCGACACCTGTTTTCGGACCGAGAGGTTAACAGATTTAGTTTTTAATAAAGATGTAAAGGCTGGCGACAAAGCCTAGTGGTTGGGTCGTAGTTGACGCATCCCAACGACCGGAATTCGATCTACTATATCAAAAAAGTGTCTACTTCCTCCTAGCACTGTTTCAACTTTTTGTAAAGGCCGGCGAGTTCCCTATTTCCATAAGAAATAACTCTCTCTCTCTCTCTTTCTTTTTTCTGTGAAAAGGTAACATTCGCCATCGCTCGACCCATTTTGTTTCTCGATTGCTTGTTAGAATAATTCGACCAATGATCAGTTGCCATAAGACGACCACGATTTGGACCGGGATTGCCGTATCCCACTTCGAGAAGAACAGCACCTAAAGATCCACGAAGATTAAGGGACCAAGTCACCAAGAGATGATGGCATCCCTATATGTTGACAACTTGACATCCGTACGATGTTAATATCTCGCCCAAGGTTGTTCGTTTAATCGATTGATCTGTGTTTGACTAGTCAAACGTGCACTCAAAGTGGATGGTCCAATGAACAGCCCCATAATTTTACACGTATAGCAACGAATACGGCTCTCTTTGGTAAATGATTTTTCAATCTACTTAATAAAGATGGTGTATGACAAACCCTTTGAAAAAAATATGTAGGCTCATCTACATGATTCTAAGTTGGGAACTTGCACTTTTGGCTTGGTCTAATGGCAACGGAAAAATATTTTTTCCGCTTTGCATCAGTTACTACTATGGATGGCTCCGAAGTTCATTTCTAAAAGGAACGGTATCCAGTCTTATACAACATTATTCGACACAAGAATAATACTATCGCCACACTTTTAGAATCTTTTTAACTAAATATGACTTTCAGAAGAGAATCTTTCGCAATTGTACAATTGTCGCAAGAGGTTGGTGAGTTTCACCGGAACCTACATAAGTGGTAAATTCTCCGTGGATTCCATGTATTAAGGTTTTGGTCTTGACGTGATAATAATAAAATGATCTGGAAGACGAAGGTACCTCTCAAGGTTAAAATCTTTATGTGATACCTTCATCAAGGAGTTATTCTCAGAAAAGACAACTACTTGTTATAAGGAATTGGCATGGAAGTTCGAGATATGTTTTCTATAATCAAGATGAGACAATCAAATATTTGTCCTTCCAATTTAAATTTATTCGGTCTATATGGTCAGTCATTCAAGTAACTTCTCGCATCCTCCGTGCATGTTGCTAATATTTTTGGCAACTGGCAACATGAGATCTATTACAGAATTAGAAATCTTATTAGGATGGGGAGCGCTTGCCATTATTTGGTCATAATGTTTTAACAATAAAATTCATCTCTTACGTAGGTTATCTACCGGTGCACTAGTACGTTCCGATTATGGTCATCTCTACAACATGTAAATGATATTTTTATCCAACACGGATGACAGCGCGATCTTCGGATTGTCCTCCATCTCCATAGGCATTCCAAAGTTCTTCATGATTACTTGCATTTCATCTTTTTTTTTCTTTGTTTGAAATAGTTACGGTTGTATCCTAGTTATGCAGAGGTCGGGTGTAATTGTTAAACTTTTTAAGAAATAAAGCGACTTTATTAAAAAAGCAAAAAAATTAAAGTAGATGTTGAAAAAAGTGGACGACTATATTTAAGAGAGCCGCTGTCAGTATCACCAATCCTATCAGTTGAAGGTAGAACCCTAGAATCTAGGGAACCTGCCTGGTGTCTGTTCTCGAACTTGAAGAGGTGTTTGATCTTCTTGACTGTAGAGATGCTTCTAGAACCGAGACCCCTTCGAGTGGCACCACAAAAAGATCGCCAAATCCAAGACATTTTCTCATCAAAACGATGCAGAGGAAAAGTAACAACATTGCTACCTCCGTTCTAACAAATAAGGTATATTTTTTTTGAAAAGTCAAGCTAAGTAAAATTTGAACAGACTTTTAGAAAAAACAAACTATGTTATTGTATAGATATCATATGAAAATATATCATAATTTATTAAATGGTGCTATTTTGGATTGTAAATAATGACAATTTTTCTAAAACTTGGTCAATCTATACGTAGTTTGACTTTTATAAAAAATATAAACCTTATTGTTGGCGATATACTTTTCGGGTATACACATAGCTAGTCACTGACCAGGGTGGCTCACCTTCGATTACAGCTTTGCTCCGGGCAGCCTAGTCAGGAAAAGAAGAAGGAGGCCCATCCGGCTACGGGAAGGTCTAGAAAACTTACCGACTTAGGCATGTTGTTTGACTTGCAGTTCAAGTTGTACTGTGTACCGATATTGTATCGTAGCCGTATAGGATTCTCCTATAAACCCTAGGTCAGATGACTATATAAGCCGACCTAGGGGCCAGCATTTAGGGCATCGACATTCAAGTCGCACAGCCGATACCAATCCTTGTAATCCTCTGTATACCTCCGGCTCCGCCGATATAGTCAATTCTAGCAAGAAGTAGGATCCGGCCACCGTAGTCGGATCTGAACCTGGGTAAACTTGTGTGCTCACCATCCCGGACAACTCGTACGTCTCACACTCCACATTTTCCAATGCCTTGAGGACCCAGGGGGTATTTTTCTTCAATGCGATGATAGTTGGTGCCCACCGTGGGGAAAGTGACCTTCAGATATGCGTTCCGGGCGAAATCTACGAATGCGGGAATCGGTGAAACAATCGTCGCCGGTCACGTCCTCTACACCGGTAACGTACCTCTCATCCTCCTCGACGAGACCTGGATTCCGGCTAGGAAGGTCATGACAAGCTATACCATCATGCCAATCGGTGAGATCGACATCTACCTCGGCTTCGCTGAAACTACCCAACCCACCCCAGCGGTGATGACACAGGCAGAAGAAAAATCTGGATCCACTTTGTCTACGAAGGCGACAGAGTTTCAAATCTCAGAAAACCCTAATCCCACCAAACCCTCCCTTGATGCAAAGATAGTCAAATCTAAGGACGATCTCACTGTTGAGATCAAGTCTCAAAAAACACTGTTGTAACGGCTCCGGATCCGGCGCTGCCGGTGCTAGAGTAGAAAATTGATTCTGAGGCACAGGTTAAGGCAGATAATGGCAGCGTCATCGAAACTGTTCAAAGCTACTCGGATACCGAGTATGAAGGCCTTGCTTACGTTAGGTCTCATCAATCTCACTTTGTCAGCTATGTTGGCTCTGGATCCGAATCTGTCGATGTTGGAGCTAGCAATGATTCAGTGCTTGACACCATCAGAGCAAATATCGGCTCACTTATCTCCCCTGCGGAATCGGCAAAGTCGGTAGAGCTCTGGATGTTTGAAGAAGAATATGGTGAAGAAATCAACTCTAAAGCTGTGCAGGGAGGAGAAGATGCACAGCCGAGTCCATACGATAGTATGGATGAAGATTACAATGAAGACCACCCCACCTCGCACGATGACATGGATCTCGGAGAAAATTCCGTTGTCCCAGTGTCCGAACGTGATCAACCCGAAAGCACTGATGGAAGACTCTCTCCAGGTAACGGACCAAAAGCCGTCTTTGCCACCCACCCAAATGTTGACAGGAGGGCAAGGAAGAATAAGAAGAAGAACATAACTCTGAAACTGGATCTTCTGGTGGAAGAGGAAGTCGATGAGGATGTCGACCAAGAAATCGAGATGGAGACCCCGAAAGATGCTCCGGTTCCTCCTAAACCAAAAGATCCTCCGGTGGATGGTCACGTGATTACTCCAAGTTCCCATCAACTCTATGGAGAAGCGCTCACAATACCAATCTCAACTGCCTCGGATCTCACGTCGGAGGAGTTGGAGGGGGTGAGGCCAGGGGCCGGACATGTGTGTACGTGCCTAGATCTTGCTATCGATGGCCGCGGAGTGCGACCTACACTTCTGCCACTCACTCAAGTTTCTCATGTCGGCTCACCTTGGCATACCGTCGGTCTTGTGGTGAGTTGTCTATCGCTTCCTAGTCTTGAGCTCGTGGAAGCCGGGGCGGTGGCCCCGGAGGGTGGACTGCGCGGGCGTCTCTACGACGAGCGACGTGGTGGTGGTGATGGCCTTGCTCTTTGGTTGTATGGATGGCGAGGAGTGGGCGGTGGGAGATCCTGGGGTTGGTGGTGCTTCGGTGAAGGCACCTCCCAGATCGTGTTCCGGAGGCCGGGCTCGGGGACAGTCGGCGGACCGAGATATCAAGCGTGGTCGAAGGTTTTTCCGGGCAAAAGCTCAGTGTTTCGACGCCAACGGCGGCGATGCCCGCGGGTGTCGTTGTGGTTACCTTCGCCGCGCTAGAGCTCCGGGTGAAAACCCTTGACTTTGCGGTCTCGACAACAGTGGCGCGGACGTTGTTACCCTCTTGGGGGGCGTTGTCGTGGAGCTCCGATGCTTCTCGTTCTTGTTTTGGTGGCTTTGGTGGCAAGTCTTGGCTCTTCTTGTACCTCTTTGGTTTATTTTTGATCTGCTTTGTAAAGAGGGTTTTCTCATGTCCATGTATCGGTTTGGCCATGTTTAACTTTATTTATAAAGCCGCGCGAAAGCATGGTTCGAGAGAGAAATTGATCACCGTAGTTGTTGGGTTTCGTTGATGATTCTAGCTCTCGTAGAATCTGATATCTTAATGAATTGCCCTTATACCCATAGAAGCCTAATGCACCGGCACAAATTACTTTACCAAGTGTCAACCCAGAGGAAAGTACTAGCACCCAGCGAGTCAACCAAACAACACCTACATACTGCAGAAATAGTCATCAGTAGCATGTTTGAACGCCTCGATCGAACTGGGAAGCAACCTTGATTAGATTAATCGATTGGTCAAAACGATCACTACCAACCATTTCTAACCTTTCTTTTTAAAAAAAACATTTCTAACCTACCCTCGCTTTCCCTCCAAAAATAAAATGTCAACAGTCATCTGCCGTACTTGACCGACGACTTTTTCACACTGCTACACACTCGGGCCCATCCCATATGTCAACCTCCTCCTTCCATTCCACGCATCATATGCCGACCGGCCGGCCCGGCCAGTTTAAAGTCTCAGTCTCCTCTCTCGGCCTCCGCTCTATAAAACCTCGCGCACTCCATTGCCACACCATAGCAAACTCAGACAGATAACTTCAATTCATCGGCGAGTAACTGAGGAAGTACGATCGAGCCGCCATGACCGCGATGACTATGGCCGTGTCTTCTCCGTCCAAGAAAGGAGGCCTCCGGGGCCCGCGGCCGCAGGCCCTCAAGGTTTCATCGTCGCCGCCACCGTCCGCCAGGCCGTTGACCAAGAAGGGCAACGCCGCCGGTGGTGACGCCGCGCCAGTGATCGTCTACGAGCACACGCCCAAGGTCGTGCACGCGCGCCCGGATGAGTTCATGACCGTCGTGCAGCGCCTCACGGGCATGCGGCCGGCGTCATCCCTGGCGCCGTTGCCTAGCTACGACGTCGACGTCCACGTAGCTCCGGTGGAGGAGGGAGCAGGAGGAGGAGACCCGTTGCTGCTCACCCTCGGGCAGCATCATGCGCCGCCGCCGATGGCGGCCGGGCTGCTCATGTCCCCCGGCGGCTTCTTCTTCTCCCCCAACACTATGCAGGCCATCCAGGAGCTCAGCCCCATGTTCTAATGAACTTGGAATCATATCTACTTGGTCTAGAAGATTATAGATAACATATACAGTATGTAAATACAAATCAATAGATATGTTGTTTCTGTTGAGCTGCACTCCACAAAATCTGACTCCTTCTGTACTCTAACAAACATCTATGCCCCGTGTGTTGATGACCAGCAGCTCTTCATGAAAGTGTTCAGATTTCCCCCGATGAGAATTGGCTGCTTATTGGTGATTTCAATCTGCTTAGATCCCCACATGACAGGAATAGACCTGGTGGGAACATCAATGAGATGCTTCTCTTCAATGAAGTTATTAGCATATGGGCCTGGTTGACATCCCTCTCAAAGGGAGAAGATTCACTTGGAGCAACATGCAAAATACTCCTATTGCAGAGGCTTGATTGGTTTTTCTCCTCTGTTGCTTGGTCTACATCCTTCCCAAATACCATGGCCTCCCCTTTGGCTATACTACATATGATGAGGTTCCTTGTGTAGTTTCTATCCAGACTTGTATTTCTAAACCTTCAGTTTTCAGGTTTGAAAATAGATCGATTGATACGGAGGGTTTCTTGCCATTATTGGAATCAGTTTGGACACAATCCATACACTATGGGGATGCAGCTATAAGAATCACATCTAAGCTAAAAATCCTAAGAAAGGAACTTCAGAAATGGTTGAAATCCTTCTCCTCACTAAATGCAGACATTGCAGACCTAAACTCTCTCTCATCTCCCTTATGGATGCTATTGAGAATTATAGAGATCTTACAGACATAGAAAAAGCTTTTAGGGTGGCAATGAAATATCACCTAGAAATGCTGCTTAAATTAAAATTGGCATATTGGAAACGGACAGGCAAGATCAAGTGGGTAACTTTGGATGATGAGAACTCCAGATTCTTTCACTCCATGGCTTCTACCAAAAAAGTAATAATCATATTGTTGTTTTACATACTATGGATGGTACCCCAGTCACTGGGCATAAGGGCAAAGTTGACCTTCTTATGGATGCATATTGATAAACATAGTATTTGATCTAGATGTACATACGGTTGGTATTGTATAAACCACCGTATATTACTGTATTTGTATTGTACATGTAATATATATATATATATATATATATATATATATATATATATATATATATATATATATATAAACCCAGGCCGGTCCTTTGTGTGCCGTGCAATACCCCTAAACCCCAATCTCTTGTTACACGTAATATGGTATCAGAGCTATGTTCTTAATCCGCTTCCGCCTGCTCCCGCCGCCGCCGCGATCTACTCCCCATGTCGCCTGGAAGATGACCGCCCCCGCGTTGTCGTCCAACTCGTCGCCCTCCTCCTTCAGGTCGGCTACAACCAGCTCCTATGGATCTAGCCTGACCACGAACAGGGCGGCCACGATGATCTCGTGGATCCCTACCGCGCCGATCGCCAACCAGATCATGATCCGCCTCTCCAGCGACAACTACATCTACTTGCGTACTCAGGTGGTTCCAATCCTGCGGAGCAACCTGATCTATGGCTTCATCGACGGCACGCTACCGTGTCCATCTGAGACGGTGCCGAACCCTGACAAGGCCACCGGCGCTACTCCGACCGTCTCCAACCCGTTGTACTCAGCCTGGCTTCAGCAGGATCAGGCCATCCTGCCGCCATCGTCTTCTCTCTTACGGAGCCGGTGATCAGCATGGTGACTATGGCCACTACATCTCAAGAAGCTTGGGAAACCCTGTAGATGAGCTTTTCGTCGCAGTCCACAGCGCGCGTCATGGAGATCCGTGGCAAGCTCAACAAGGCCCGCAAGCTCGACGGTTCAGCCACTGCTTTCTTCAACAAGGTCAAGGCCTTGGCCGATTCTCTGGCGGCAATGGGACAACCCCTCCGTCTAGAGGAATTCAATTCATACCTCATTGCCGGGCTGGATGGCGAGTATGACCCACTCGCCGATCGTATCGATGCCCGCCCCGTCACGGATCCGATGCCGATGCGGGACGTCTACTCGCAGCTCCTCAGTGTTGAACAGTGCATCAAAGCCAAGCGTTGATGTTCACCACATGGCCCATTACTCGGGCCGATCAGGTGGTGGACGCCCCTCCTACCTGCTGCCGTAGAAACAGGGTACACTCCGCTGCCACAGCACCCATCATCGGGTCGTCCTGGCGGCAATGCTGGTGGTGGCTCAGGATCTCGGCCCATATGCTAGATCTGCTCCAAAGTCGGCCACGTCGCCTCTTGCTGCTTCAAGAGGTTCCAGAAGAACTTCCTCGATGCTGGAAATGATGGACGCAATATGGAACGGCGGATAGCTGCCTTCGACACCACCTCTTCTGCCAACGCCACCACGTACACGGGGACTACTTCGTCTTACCCAGTGGATCCCGCCTGGTATGCCGACACTGCCGCAACTAATCACTCCACCAACAACCTCGAAAATCTCACGACGCACGAGATGTACCGTGGCAAGGATCAAGTCCAAGCCGCCAATGGTTCAGGTATGCAGATTACACATATTGGTCAATCATTTATTGCTACACCTACAAAACACTTGCATCTTAGAAACATTCTTCAAGTTCCCTCAATTACTAGGAATCTTCTCTTTGTTCAACATTTTTCTGTTGACAATAATGTTTTCTTTGAATTTCATCCTTGGTATTTTCTCATCAAGGATCGGGCCACAAGCGAAATTCTACTTAGAGGGGGAAGTCGTGGAGGTCTATATACCCTTGATGTGTCGACCATGAAGAGAGCCTTCAGCAATGTTAAGGTGTCGCGTGATCTGTGGCATTCCCGCTTAGGTCATCCAGCCATACCCATAGTCCAGAATATTTTACATCGTTATGAACTCTCCTCAGCGTCAGTTAATAAAGTTGTAGTTTGTGATGCCTGTCAGCAAGGCAAGAGTCATCAGTTACCTTTCTCTTTATCTACTCGTGTTACTACTGCTCCTTTAAAGATTATTTATTCAGATGTTTGGGGTCCTGCTCAAACATCAATTAGTGGACATCAGTATTATGTGAGTTTTGTTGATGCTTACAGTCGATTCACATGGCTTTATTTACTTAAACATAAGTTTGATGTGTTTCGTGTATTCCTCTAGTATCAACGGCATGTCGAACGTCTCCTAAATAAGAAAATCTTACATGTACAAAGTGACTGGGGTGGAGAGTATCATCGATTAAACAAGTTTTTTTTTTCTGATATTGGTATCTCTCACCGTGTCTCTTGTCCTCATACACATCAACAGAATGGTACTGCTGAACAAAAACATCGCCATATTGTAGAGACGGGTCTTACTCTTTTATCTCATGTGTCTATTCCTTACCGTTTTTGGAGCGATGCATTCTCTACTATGTGTTTTCTTATCAATAGACTACCCAGCCGTGTCATTAACATGGACACACCTCTGGAGCGTCTTCTTGGTGAAACTGCCGACTATACTTTTTTTAAAGTCTTTGAATGTGCTTGCTAGCCACACCTACGCCCATACAACAATCGCAAACTTGAGTTTCGCTCCAAACAGTGTGTTTTATTGGGTTATAGCTCCTTACATAAGGGGTACAAGTGTCTTCATATACCT
Organism: Avena insularis; assembly: GCA_023614405.1. Taxonomy (NCBI): domain Eukaryota; kingdom Viridiplantae; phylum Streptophyta; class Magnoliopsida; order Poales; family Poaceae; genus Avena; species Avena insularis. The sequence goes on along the minus strand of CM042696.1, from coordinate 32,721,526 downwards.
ACCAACCGAGTATATATTTCTCGTGACGTCGTCGTGTTTGATGAGAATGTTTTTTCATTTGCCCATACTTCATCTTCCAACATACCTACCACACCTACACCACTTTTACTTTCCGACCAATTTGTGGATTCTGCACATGCCCCCATTGTTGTTGGCTAACCATGGTGCAGGAATGGGACGTGGAGCTCGCCTTGAACTACTGGACGAGGTGTCCTCTAATCACGACGATCACATGGAAACTTCGGACGTCGATCTGCATGGTACTGCAGCGATGCATGCACCCCGGGCTAACCCGGTGACGCCTTCCCGCGCTGCGATCCCATCTGGGTCCTCGTCGCCCGCTCCATCCTCCGGCTCCACTCATCCTAGGCCGGGATCTGCTGCGGCCCATTCACCTGGTTCCACTACCTCGACGACTGACGCGGATGACGCGGCTATTGACCGCGCGTCGGCTACTGGGGTGCTACTTGCTGCTTCGCGGTCGGGCCCAACAACTCGGTTACAGCGAGGCATATCCAAGAAAAAGAGCATACGGATGGAATGGTTGCGTGGACTGTTGCTCGTTCTTATGATCCTGACCTTCTGCTTACTGAATCCAGGGATCATCATGTAGCTCTTGCGTCCCCCATTGGCGTGATGCTATGGAAAGTGAGTTTACTGCATTACAATGAAACAAAACATGGCGTTTGGTTCCTCCACGTCCTGGTCTGAACATCATCGATTGAAAGTGGGTGTTTAAGATTAAGCGCACATCTGATGGTTCTATCGAGCAGTACAAAACTCGCCTTGTTTCTAAGAGATTCAAGCAAAGATACGGACTTGACTATGATGATACTTTTAGCTCTGTGGTCAAACCTACTACCATCAGATTACTGCTCTCTCTGGCTCTTACTCGATGCTAGCACCTTCATCAACTAGACATACAGAATGCATTTTTACACGGCGTACTCGAGGAGGAGGTCTTCATGCGTCAACCTCCTGGCTTTGCAGATCCTATACATACTAATCATCTCTCTCGGCTTGATAAAGCTCTTTACGGGCTTAAACAAGCTCCATGAGCCTAGCATGCCCGGTTAAGCTCTGTTCTAGCCAGTATTGGTTTTACTACATCCACAGTTGATACCTCATTGTTCATCCTACAGCAGTCTGAGATCACAGTTTACTTGTTGGTCTATATGGATGATAGAGCTCCTCTACTACTATTGTTGATCGACTGGTACTTCATCTTGGTTCCTCCTTTGCTCTCAAGGATCTTGGCCCTCTTCATTATTTCCTTGGAGTTGAGGTTCATACTATGAGGCATGGTGGTCTTCTCTTGAGCCAGCGAAAGTATGTGGTGAATCGCTTGGTACTTGAGGATGTCAAGTGTACATCAGTGACTACTCCAATGGCATCTTCTGAGAAGTTGTCAGCCACTGATGGTACTCCTTGATACGTCCATTTTGCATCACTATTCTATGTCTTAATTCACTATTATTCATTGATATATTTCGTATTGAGAGGTGATACTTATGTTATTTCATCTATTTTTGCATAGTTGATGACTTTTGGAGCATGGACCATTGCGGTCAGGATTACGATGGAAAATGTATGCTTTGGAGGCAAAATTCGAAGATCAGAAAATCCGGAAAATATACGAAAATCCTATTTTTCCGTAAGACTCGGGATGCCGGAAGATGGAGTGGAGGTGGGCCACGGGGGCCCACACCACCCCATGTGAGCAGGCCTAGGCGTGCCGAGTGGTGTGGCCACCCTGGCCCACTCCAGCCTCTCCCCTCTGGCGTATATCATACTCCCGAAACCCTAAGACTAGGAGAGCGACCACAGAAAGATTACGCCGCCTCTGCGGGGCGGAAAACACCGAGAGAGAAAGATCTCTCCGGCAGACAGATTTCTGCCGGGGGAATTCCTTCCCGGAGAGGGGAGATTGTCGTCATCAACACCATCATCAAGCTGGACTTCATCGGGATCATCATCATCATCACCACCACCATCATCACCATCAGCACCCTCATCACCATCTCCATATTGCTGTAACAATTGCGTTGAATCTTGCTATAGTTCATAGGGGAAACTTTCCCGGTGTTGATTACTCTTTGTAGTTGATGCTATGGAGTGAACCATTGAATTATTGTTTATGTTCAGATTGTTATACATCATTATTCCATCTCTGATCATGATCCATATGATGTCTTGTGAGTAGTTTATTTTGTTCTTGAGGACATGGGAGAAGTCTTGTTGTTAGTAGTGGAGTTATGTTGAGAAAGATTTAATAGATTGTTATTTAAGTTGTGGTGTACTTCTTCTAGTGGTGTCATGTGAACGTCGACTACATGACACTTCACCTATATGAGCCTAGGGGCATGCATTGTGTATTTGACTACTAATCGTAGGGGTTGCCGGAGTGACAGAAACCTGAACCCCCGTTAGGAAACCATTGCACAAGGGACGTAAGGGTATTAGAGTTTAAAGCTATGGTTAGGTTTCTACCTTAATTACTTTCTTGTACTTATGGATGTTTGCAAGGGGTATAATCACAAGTATGTATTTAGTCTTGGATGGGGTGATACATTAGCACAGGTTCACCCACACAACACTTAGCAAGCTAAAGAAGATTAATCGACTATATGAAGCGAAAGCACTTGACAGTCTTCCCATGTGTCCTCGAGAACGTTTGGTCATCTATAGAAATACAACCGGCTTGTCATTGCTGCATAAAGGATTGGGCCACTTGCTGCATTTATTTACTCGTACTTTGTTTACTTGCTTTATCGAAAACACCTAAAAATCCGTTTGCTAAGTATTTGTAGAGAATTCCTGATCCATACCACTAGCCAGCACCTTCTGCTCCTTGTTGGGTTCGACACTCTTACTTATCGAAAATACTGCGATACACCCCCTATACTTGTGGGTCATCAAGACTATTTTCTGGCGCCGTTGCCGGGGAGTGAAGCGCTATTGGAGAGTGGAACTGGTAAAGGAAACTTCTACTGTGAGTATTGTTTACCTCTACTAGTTGCTTTATTTTTGTTATGGATAATTCGCTGAGTTTCTTATTTGGTAATGCTACTACCACTGCTAAGGTAGTAGATAAGCCACCACCTGCTGAGAAAGATGTTTTCAAAATACCTACAAGAATTATTGATCGTGTTATGGATAACTACTATGTTGGGGATGAAACTGTCCATCCCGGTGATCATTTACTCTTTATATATGAATTATGCGGGTTGTTCAAGTGTGCAGGTATTACTACAGATCAAGTTAAGAAGAAGTTATTCTTATTATCGCTAAAAGGAAGAGCTGAGGAATGGTATAAGCTGCTGAAGAATGGTCAAGCTCTGGAATGGGAGGAAATAATGCCTCTCTTTTATTCAAAGTTTTATCCTCCTAGTGAGATTCATAAAGATCGGAATCAAATATACAACTTTTGGCCTCTTGATGGAGAGAGTACAGCTCAAGCTTGGGGGAGATTGAAGTTACTAATGCTCAAATGTCCCATTCATGAGCTCCCCAACAATATTATTATCAATAACTTTTATGCAAGGCTTTCTCTTCATGACAAGGATTTATTGGATGCTTCTTGTGCTGGATCATTCACTCGCATGGAAGAAGAAGATAAATGGAATCTTTTGGACCGTATTCAAGACAATGCTGAAGCTTGGGAGAATGACAAAGGTAGAAAGTCAGGTATAAATTATGATTATGAATGCATTGAATCTTTTATGGGAACTGATGACTTTCAAAATATTAAAAATGCTTATGGTCTAGACTCTCAAGCTATTGCTTCTTATTTTAAGGCATTTGCTTCCTATATTGAAGTGCCTAAAAAGAAGTGGAATAAGTATCATGAGCCTTATAAAGATATTGCTAAGAGTGTTCCTTCAAGAAATACTGAAGTTTATACTGCTAATCATGTTGTACCTGAACCTTATATTGAGAAAATGCCTTTTCCAGTTAAGGGAAAGGAACATTCTATGATAGCTAGTATGGTTAATGAAAGTAATAGTAAAGCTGTTGAACCTGATAAACAAATGGTTGATGAACCTATAGTAGCAAATGTGAAAGATTTTGTCACTAAGTATGAAAAAGAGGGACACACTATCCTTTGTAAGGATACCTCCAATATTGTTTCACATAGTAGTGTTATGAGAGCTAGTATTCCTGTGTTTTCTATTAGAATAAGTGAGCATTGCTATGATGGTCCTTGTGATAGCTATATTGTTAAGTTTATGCATGATACTGAAAGCTACTATGAGAGAGGGAAAAGTGTTCTTATGCATCTTAATAATATCAAGTTTCCTCATTTTATGCTGAAAGTTATTATGTTGCACTTCTTTTGCCTTCTCATGCAAGTTGCCTTTGGTTTCAATAACTTGTTTGTTTACAAAATCCCCTTGCATAGGAAGTGAGTTAGACTTAAATGTGTTTGTGTTTTTGCTTCTTAATGCTCTCTTTCACTTCAATTCATATCCCTATGAGAGCTTCTTCAAAATTATCATGCCCATCTTAATGGCTATAAAGAAAGAGCTTTATGGGAGACAACCCAATTTGTTTTGGCTTTCAGTTTGTTTTTGTTTCTTTGAGTCTTGGAAGTTATTACTTCTGTAATAACCGCTCCTTATCCGTTTTGTTTGGTTTTTGTGTCAAGATCAACCTCTAATGAGAGAGAAGTAATATTTGGGGAAGATGCTGTCCCGAAACAGATTTTTGTGCTTCACCGTAAAAATTCGTGAGAGATCTCAGTATGTCGTATTGAGCTGTAATTTTTGGTGCTTCTGCCCCAGGTTGTTATTTAACTTTCGTTAGTTTTGCACTTTTTGATTTGAGCAACAGAAGATTTTCTAAAAAAATTATCTTTACCTGCTGGTCTGTTTTGACAGATTTAGCCACTCTTGCATTTGCTTCTTTATTCGATTTCCTTTTTGAATTGTTTTTGGGTTTTCAGAAGGAGTTGCTATAGTAGCTTATGTTTTGATGGTTTTCAGTTAAAGTTGGACTCAAAAGGTTCTATCACTTCACTTATACTGATGTTGCTAATGAGAACTGTGTGAAGTTTTGTGTGAAAGAAATTTTCAGGTTAGTGGAGATAATGGTGTAATAAGGAAGAGAAAGGTTTTATGACTCAAGTAATAAGTATATGAAGATGAAGATATCAATGATATTCAAGTGATGACTCCGGAAGAATCTACTAGAAACCAAATTCAGAGACCTACAGAGTCCGTGTTCAAATAGGTAGCATTACGGTAAGAAAAGTTCCGAAAATACACTCCAACTATATTTTTGCAGTTTTCAGTCGATAAGGAAAGTTTCGAAGCGAAAAAGGGACGGAACCGGAGCCAGGGTGTCCCACACCACCCCATGGCGCGGGCCCACCCCTGGCCGCGCCACCAGGTGGTGAGGCCACCCAGGACTCCGCCTCCGACTCGTTTTCTCCCAGTACCTTCCTTTTGACATGAAACTTCATAATATATAACCCCCCGGATCTCCCGAGGTCCGTATATCGTGTTTTTGTTTCTATCTGTTTCTATCAGGACATACTCTTTGAAAGCTTAGAAGCACAATGGTCTCTGCCAAGGATAAAGGAAAGGAGCCCATGGAGGAAGACCTCCAAGACCCCGGGAAGGAGAAGGAGATCAAGAGTGAAGGTGAAGAGGAGCAAGGCCAACATCCGCATACCGGCACTACCATTGCAAGCATTGGAGTGGTGGCAAATCCAGCCATTGGAGGGAAGCCTCCTCATCACCGTTCAGATCCCTGGTCACTTCCTCCACGCACTAGGATTACTTTCCATACCCTTATCCATGAGCATCAATACCAGAATATGCCCAAGGAGAAATTACCCTCCAATTGGGATTTGCCTCGTTCTAGCCATGCAGGAAAAGAAGACTTCAAGGAGGAAGAGTGGGGAAAGAATAGCAAGAGCTGGAATTCTCAACACGACATGATTATGGGCCGTATTGAGCACAACTCGGAGTTGATTCGTACTCTCACCTTCGAGATTGAGGACTTTGGGAAATTGATCAAAGAGCTCATCAAGAGGGTAACACCACCACCAAAGGAGTAATTCGTCATCAGGTTTGGCATCCCCTTGGTTTGTTCCAAGCTTGGGGGAGTGCCCCCCGTGGTATCATATCACTATCTTCTATCTTTTTACCTTATTAGTAGAGTCATATCATGAATAAGAGGAGTTATTATGTAGTATGGTTTGCATTATGGAAGTGTCCCCTCTCTCGTTAGATATGTATCCCTTGGTGTGAGTTTCCATCATGGAATATTAATGAGAAGTTCTATCATTCACTCTTTTGCATAGCTTTTATTAGTTTTCAATTCGTGGTTATATGATTGATCTTGTTGTTAGTATTGGTATCACTTTGGGATCATTGAGTTAATTTAGTTGGTTTTGGCAAACCTGGCTCGGTCAGTAGCAACACCTTTTTGAGAGTTGAAAAGAAAAAGATAGTAGTACTCTAGAGAAAAATAATTTCATCATCTTTCTTTCTTGATTTGCTCATAAGTCTAGTATTCTCTAGTTAAGATCTTTGTGCTTCCAAGGAAGATTGCATGTTTTTTTTTATCACTTGTATGTTTGTCTGTTTCCTTCAACTCTTATACTTGCTACCCAGCCTTGCTAGCCAAAAACCTGTACTGAGAGGGAATTCTTCTCGTGCATCCACCTCCTTAAAACAAAAACCTTTGCCATTTGTGTCCACCATACCTACCTAGTAGCATTATTGCTATTCCAAGTAAATTCTTGTTTTATCTACCTCCCAAATTAAACTTGTTATGTGAAAATTAGTGATTAAAGCTCTCACGAACTTGATGGCACACTTTACTTTCTTGCATTTAATAAACTTGAACCATTGGGTCCTTCTTTGTTGCGTATATGCTTGCGCTTTATGAGTTGAAGTTAGCCGAACCATGTATCATGGGGACCACTTTCAACACTTCATCGGTACTTGTACCTAGTTGATATCATGTTCTTTTGCTTATGGATCCCGGCGGTGTGAAATATAAGTGGAACTTGTAAGATCATGGAGTTTATATGTGTGTTAGAGAAACGCCTGGGCCGCTAGCCTAAGCCATGCCTAATCATGGTGGAAACTTGCAGCATAACTATAGTGAGCATTCTATGAAGCATCCTCAATAAAAACCTATGCAAATAGCAAATAAAAAGATCGCTGAGATGCTCACTGTCTGCTTGCCTTGTCATTTTGATTATGGGATAGCTCTTGTGTCATGTGCAAGGGGTACCCCGTTGGCGGTTCTCAATGATACGCATATATTTACAAGGACAAGAGCTTGCTCGTGACTGAAGTTGAGTAGCATGAGGATCGGTACTCATAAGTAAGGGGCATGAGATTTCAACTTATAACTTGTCAAGCATATCCTCTTAGTTGTGTCACTTTAACCTTAATCACCTAAAGATGCCTATGATAGGGGCAATGAGAGCTGAAAGCTAGTAAGTATCATAATTTTTGGGAGCTCTTTATGAGACTTGCAATCCCTGCTTCCCTCTTTGAAGGGCCCTTCTTTTACTTTGTAGTTGAGTCAGTAAACCTATTCCCTTCTATCTTAGCAAGTATTTTGAGTTGATGTGTTTCATTCATTCATATGGTGATTTATACACTCATGTTTCTAATGTTCCTTGCTTTGCACATTGCTCTTATCTTGATGTTTACTACTTTGAAAGCTTTCATTGAAAAACCAGCTATTTGTGAACTCCAGCAAATTATCAACTATTCTTCGACCAAGAGCTAAGTTTGCCATTACCAATTATGATTCACTTTATGTATCTTTATTGTGTTTCCTTTACTCATTGCAAGTTGAGTTATATAATAGTGAGTTATCTTCTATTATGATCTATGTACTTGATGAATGTGATGCTTCTTGTCTGTATTCTTTTATCGACTCTTCACTCCATAAACCTAAGGTCATGTTTATTGAGCTCAGTTTCGCTTGGGGACAAGCGAAGTCTAAGCTTGGGGGGGAGTTGATACGTCCATTTTGCATCACTATTCTATGTCTTAATTCACTATTATTCATTGATATATTTCGTATTGAGAGGTGATATTTATGTTATTTCATCTATTTTTGCATGGTTGATGACTTTTGGAGCATGGACCACTGCAGTCAGGATTCTGATGGAAAAGGTGCTGTTTGGAGGCAAAATTCGCGAAGATCAGAAAATCCGGGAAAATATACGGAAAATCCTATTTTTCTAGAAGACTATGGATGCCAGAAGATGGAGTGGAGGTGGGCCACAGGGGGCCCACACCACCCCATGGCGTGGGCAGGCCTAGGCCGCGCCAAGGAGTGGTGTGGCCACCCTGGCCCACTCCAGCCTCTCCCCTCTGGCATATATCATCCTCCCGAAACCCTAAGACTGGGAGAGCAACCACAGAAAGATTCTGCCGCCTATGTGGGGCGGAAAACACCGAGAGAGAAAGATCTCTCCGGCAGACAGAATTCTGCCGGGGGAATTCCTTCCTAGAGAGGGGAGATCGTTGCCATCAACACCATCATCAAGCTGGACTTCATCGGGATCATCATCATCATCACCACCATCAGCACCCTCATCACCATCTCCATATTGTTGTAACAATTGCGTTGAATCTTGCTATAGTTCATAGGGGAAACTTTCCCGGTGTTGATTACTCTTTGTAGTTGATGCTATTGAGTGAACCATTGAATTATTGTTTATGTTCAGATTGTTATATATCATTATTCCATCTCTGATCATGATCCATATGATGTCTTGTGAGTAGTTCGTTTTGTTCTTGAGGACATGGGAGAAGTCTTGTTGTTAGTAGTGGAGTTATGTTGAGAAAGATTCAATAGATTGTTATTTAAGTTGTGGTGTACTTCTTCTAGTGGTGTCATGTGAACGTCGACTACATGACACTTCACCTATATGGGCCTAGGGGAATGCATTGTGTATTTGGCTACTAATCGTAGGGGTTGCGAGTAATGTAAACCTGAACCCCCGTTAGGAAACCATTGCACAAGGGACGTAAGGGTCTTAGAGTTTAAAGCTGTGGTTAGGTTTCTACCTTAATTACTTTCTTGTACTTACGGATGTTTGCAAGGGTATAATCACAAGTATGTATTTAGTCTTGGATGGGGCGGTACATTAGCACAGGTTCACCCACACAACACTTAGCAAGCTAAAGTAGATTAATCGACTATATGAAGCGAAAGCACTTGACAGTCTTCCCATGTGTCCTCGAGAACGTTTGGTCATCTATAGAAATACAACCGTCTTGTCCTTTGCTGCATAAAGGATTGGGCCACTTGCTGCATTTATTCCTACTGTCTTTTATTTACTCGTACTTTGTTTACTTGCTTTATCGAAAACCCCTAAAAATCCGTTTGCTAAGTATTTGCAGAGAATTCCTGATCCATACCACTAGCCAGCACCTTCTGCTACTCGTTGGGTTCGACACTCTTACTTATCGAAAATACTGCGATACACCCCCTATACTTGTGGGTCATCACTCCTCTGTCCGCTGATGACTCTACTCGCTATCGTAGCATCGTCGGAGGGTTACAGTACCTCACCATGACTAGGCCAGACTTGTCATTCTGTGTTAACAAAGTCTGCCAGTATCTACATGCTCCCCGGTGTGCTCATTGGTCGGCGGTCAAACACATTTTTTGCTATGTGCAGGGCACCTTGTCTCATGGACTTGTTCTTCGGCCCTCCTTCACTACACCTGATTTATTGTCTGCCTTCTCTAATGTGGATTGGGTAGGAAATGCTAATGATCGTTGATCCACGGGGGGTTTTGCCATATTCTATGGTGGTAATCTTGTTTCATGGAGTGCTAGGAAACAAGCTACAGTTTCTCGCTCTAGTACTGAATCTGAGTACAAGGTTGTTGCCAATGCACCTGCTGAGATTATATGGGTACAAGCTCTTCTTGGTGAACTTGGAGTTACACAGACTAGTTTTTTTTCGAAAAGGGGAGAAAACCCCGGCCTCTGCATCGGTTGATGCACACAGCCTTTATTAAAACAAGATCCAACATCCAACAGTCAACACATATTACACATCATGGGTCGCTTAAAGTTGATACATGGATCAACCAGCGAAAAATATGAAGCAAATGAAAACTAAGCATCATGTAGTCGATCAAGCGGCTGCCAGCACGATTGACTGAATATGTGGTGGGCAACCATCAGCAAATGGCTGCACCCAGTAGCCATAATATCCCGCTGGTGGGCGGTAGGAGGAACGCCCAAAGCTGCACCCAATGTGCCACCATATGGATAACCTGCAATAGATTAAAATATTTTAAAGATAATATCATTCCTGCATCTCCAGATAGACCAACATAAGGCAGAGACACCAATGCGAATTCTAGCCTTAGAAGATTTATCAACACCATTCAACCAATTTCCAAACATGTTTGTGATATTAGTTGGAGGTGGTAAATCATAAGCAAAATTGACAATACGCCATAACAACCGAGCAAAAGGGCACGATATAAAAAAATGTTCGATGGTTTCTTGCGACCCACAGAAACAACACTTGGTACATCCTACCCAATTCCTTTTAACCAAATTATCTTTAGTAAGGAGCACTTTGTTTTGAAGGAACCACATGAAAATTTTAATCTTAAGCGGGATCTTCAATTTCCACAAATATTTTCGAAGGAAGACCGTGTGATCATTCATAAGATCTTCATACATGGATTTTACTGAGAACACCCCCGACAAAGTTAAGTTCCATACAAACTTATCATGTTCCGTCGATAGCTGAACCATCATAAGTTTTTGGTATAGGTGTAGCCAGGCAGTCCATTTATTACCATTAAGTACCCTCCTAAAACCAATGTTTAAAGGTACTTGAGATAATACTTGTGCCACGATAACATCAGTCCTATGCACAATATTGTATAAGGCTGGATATTGCTGCGCTAGAGGTGTGTCTCCTAACCATATATCCTCCCAAAACCTAGTATTGACGCCGTCCCCTATTTTGAAATGACCTCTAGCAAAGAATTCACTCTTTACCCGCATAAGTCCTTTCCAAAAAGGGGAGTCAGTCGGTTTTGCTTGGGCTTGAGACAAATTTTTATGCCTAAGATATTTACTATGCAAAATTTCTTGCCAGACCCCATCTTCATTCAATAGCTTAAATAACCATTTGCTTAGTAGACATCTGTTTTTAATTTCCAATACCTCAATACCAAGACCACCCTGATCTTTAGGCCTACAAATTATGTTCCATTTTGTGAGTCTGTATTTTATTTTATTCTCATCACTTTGCCAAAAAAATCGGGACCTATAAAAATCTAATCGTTTCCTTACCCCCTTCGGTATTTCAAGAAACGATAGCATAAACATAGGCAAACTCGTTAATACAGAATTGATTAGAACTAAGCTATCCCCATAGGATAATAACTTGCCCTTCCAGCAACCCAATTTGCCTTTGCATCGAGTTTCTACTGGATACCAATCTGAATTTTTGAGTTTTCTGTAATGAATGGGCACCCCGAGGTACCTAAAAGGTAAAGATCTAGCCTCACAACCAAGTATTTGTTTATATTGATGTTCCTCGTCTTTAGCTTTACCAAAACAGAAAATTTCGCTTTTATGAAAGTTAATCTTAAGACCCGACAATTGTTCAGATATGCATAATATTAGTTTCATGTTCACGGCCTTCTGAAGATCGTGTTCCATAAAAAGAATAGTATCATCCGCATATTGTAAAATTGAGACCCCACCATCAACTAGATGTGGAATGAGACCTCCAACTTGACCATCCTCCTTTGCCCGTGCAATTAGGATGGCAAGCATATCTACAACAATATTGAAAAGCATCGGGGATAGAGGATCACCTTGTCTTAAACCCTTTCTAGTTTGAAAATAATGTCCAATATCATCATTAACCCTTATACCGACACTTCCTCCCTGAACATACTGCTCAATCAATTTACACCACTCAGGTGCGAATCCTTTCCTGCGCAAAGTTTGTTGGAGGAAAGACCATTTGATCTTGTCATAGGCCTTTTATGGTGTGACCATATTGGGGCAACATATCTTTCTACCAATCCGGTGTTCCATGCTCGGACGAAGCATATTGAGGTTGACTTCCACTTTGTTCGAGAACGGGTTGCTCAGAAGTTGCTCCAGATCAGATTTATCTCCTCCAAGGATCAGCTCGCTGACATCATCACCAAGCCTCTTCCCTTGCCGTTGTTTACTGTTTGTAAGCGCAATCTCAACATTCAGTCAGATGAGATTGAGGGAGGGTGATAAACATAGTATTTGATCTAGATGTACATACAGTTGGTATTGTATAAACCACCGTATATTACTATATTTGTATTGTACATGTAAACTACCCTACATATATATAACCAGGCCGCCCCTTTGTGTGCCGTGCAATACCCCCTAAACCCTAATATCTTGTTACACATAATACATATAAGGATAGACTAGGCATAACAGAGCATATTGACCCTATTCCCGACATGGCTGATCTCCTTGCTACTAATGTTGATCTTTCTTTCCTTGAAGACCCATTCTCCCATGAGGAAATTGATGCAGTTGTGACCGACTTTTCAGCCAACAAATCCTTGTCCCTAATGGGGTTTAACGCAGAGCTCATGAAGAAACGTTGGCCTATTATTAAAACTGATTTCTATAACTTGTGTGCCCATTTTCATCAGGATCTTTCTGTCTTTAAAGTATCAATAGTTGCTTTATAACTCTAGTGCCCAAGAAGGAGGGTACAAGTTCCGTTAATGACTTCAAGCCCATGTCTTTGCTCAATTGCACACAAATTTTTTTGACTAAAATGTTAGCCAACAGACTCCAAACTTCCATCATGAAGTTTATACATGAACACAACAAAATACCCCCGTGCACATCACTTCTTAGACGGCACAAAAGAAAAACACCTGCAAAAGTTGGTTACCTGACGGATGAGCAATCGTGATACCATTTTTCCGCGGTGGCCATGTATTCGCCGTAATAGACATGATACCGACATATATATATGTATATATATATATATATATATATATATATATATGTCGTGGTTAGGTGACACGCAAGAGCGGCACTTTTTCATGTTGTGCTTGGCATTCTGTTGTTGCGCTGCCCATTGCAAGCGTCGTGAAAAAGTGGGGCGTACCGTCTAGAATAGTCGAGCATATCCATTTGCCTGGTCAGACAAGTCTCACTAACTAGTGTGTCCCACCACCCAGTAGCGGACCCAGCAAGACTTTGAAGTCCGCGCAAACTATACACTTAAACATTAAATTTACAATTTCCAGTCGAATTTACACCAAAATAGGCTGTGTCGGCAGGCCAGAAGCCCGGGCAAGCGTCTAGGCTAGAGGGGCACTGGATCCGCCAGTGCCACCAGCAATGAGTTGTCCGTTGCTTTTTTTAGGGTTCAAGTGAATAAGTTCACCAAAGAATTAACCACTTGGACCCACCTGCAAGTGACAGGCGTATAGGCTTTTTTGCAAATGCAGCCCACGTGACTATCGGGCCGCACATGTTCTATAACCCATATAACAAACCCTAAATTTCATCAACTTCCAAGTCTTGTTTCCTATATAATACAAAATACCCTTAGTCCCCACTCGCCATTGCCCACTCCTCTCTCTGTATGGCACCGCACTCCCCGTTTGCCAGACCCTAAGATCTGAACATCATCATGCCTCGTAAGCTCAATACATATAGGTTGGGTAGAGGTTTATACCCATCTCATGCAGCCTCCGCGTCAAAGTCCTCCACCTTATTTCCCAAGTCTAAGGTATCTTCTTTATCTTGTACATCTCATCTATAGACTGATAGTGCTTCATCTTGTTCTTTATATGATTGATCTGCTCTTTCTTTTTAGATCCATGGCATCGACAGTGTAAGGCCCGCGGAGGATGGAGGACGCTCTGTTGTGGCTCTCAAAGTACCATGCGCACAGGGGGTGGCCACGTCGATGTGGCTGTCACAGGACTGTGCCCGAAGGATGGTGACCGCATCGTTGCGGCCGTCAAAGAACCGTCAGTGGGGGAGGGTGGCCGCATCGCTGTGGCTGTCAAAGAACTATCCGTTGAGGACGTGGTCGTGTCGCTACAGGATAATAGAGAAACCTTAGAGAGGCCATCAAGAATAAGTATAGGTTTAATGAATAGAGGGGCTCAAACTTTGTAATGGAAGCAAAATTATATCGTAAATGTAATTGAAAATTTTGATTTGAATGGTATTAACGAGGTAATTTGTTTATCATTGATCATAATTAATATTTTTTGCTGCCTAAAGTATACAAGCATGGAGAAATATTTTTCAATATCGTGGTACTAGTTCTAACGACGGATTTAATCTACAGAGGCATATCCCTAGCTGGTGCCGCAGAAGAGCTAGGTCAGCGGATGATGATGTGCCGAGCAAAAAAGCACCACCTATCCACTTTGCCCGAAGCAGTTATTCCTGGCGGCTTTTTTTGTCGCGCCAGCACGAGCGATACGATTAGGTCTATGCCTAGACGTTTATAAGCAGCAAGGTATATAGTCTATGTTGTTGTGAAAACTAATATGGGTTCATTAAGTCCGGAACTTTGCAAGATTACTTATCATGGTCCTATGAGTATCTCCATTTCTATCATAAATCAAAAAATGAGGCAATCATTTTAAAGATGATTTTTGAAAAGTCTATTGACAAGGTTGATCATTCTTCCATCTTATTTGTACTGCAACGAGAATGAGGCAATAGCCTAGTGGTTGGGTCACAGTTGGCGCATCTCAACGACCGGAGTTCGATCCCTGTCAGGAACGAATTTCCGGAATTCTCACGCCGACCTGCTTCTACTATATCAAAAAAGTGTCTAGTTCCTCCTAGCACTGTTTCATCTTATTTGTACTGCAACAAAAGGGTTTTTGCCATGGATGGTTTATGAATCAAGCACCTCCTGAATTCAGCTACTTCTTTTGTCCTTCTTAATGGTGTTCCTGGATCCACTTTTAAATGTAAGAGGGGAGTGAGGCAGGAGGATCCTCTCTCCCCCTTCTTTTTGTCTTGGTTGTTGATGTACTTCAACCAATGCTGAATCATTCTATGGCACAAGGAAAATTGGTTAGGTCTCTCCCACTAAGTATGCATCTCCTTTGCCAATTGTCCAATATGCTCATGTCAGTATGCAAGCAAATGAGTAGAACATTCTACGTGTGAAGGACATCTTGCATTCCTTTGGAGTTGCATCTAGGCTAAAAGTGAATTATGCCAAGTCCATCTTGATTCCTATTAATGTGGAAGAGGACAGATTGACCATTTTGACTGCAGTCCTACAATGCTAAATAGGGGTTTTGCCTTTCACTTACCTTGGTTTACCCCGCATCTCTACTAAGCCCAATAGAAGGCTCCCCTCTTGCTCCATGTACTTGAATTATGGAAGCGAGCTTAGACTTATAAACTCAGTTCTTTCCTCTCTACCCATATTTTTTTCTTTCCACTATGAAGGTGTATCAATGGGTATTGAAGGAATGTGACAAGTATAGAAGACATTGCCTATGGAGAGATAAGGACATTAACAAAAATCCCCTCCATTAGTAGCATGGGAGTTGGTTTATAGGCCAAGGGAACAAGGAGGCTTAGGTGTTCTCAAGCTCTCTTTCCAGAATGATTGTCTGCTAATGAAGCACCTCCATAAATTTTATAATATGGTAGACATTCCATGGGTAAACTTGTTTGGGAAAGATACTATCAATTTTTTTTGCCTCCTCTTAGAACTAGAAATGTGTCCTTTTGGTGGAGAGATTGTCTCAAGTCACTAACTACCTTCAAGAATTTAACAACTTGCAATTTCAAGAGTGTAAATTCCATATTATTATAAAAATAGATAAATGGCAAGACAACACTATCCACGTCCTTTGGCCACATCTATATTCTTTTGTGAGAAATGAGAACATCACTATTCAGTAGGCTCTGGCCTCTGCTGAACTTTCTGATTTCTTTCACTTGCCCCTGTCAGTAGAGGCTATGGATGAAGTCAATCAACTGCAAGCTTTACTTTTTGATTTGAGCCATTTGACCTCTCATGATTCTAGGGAAGCCTCTAGTAGTTCTGGCTCCTTCAAGATCTCAACGGCCTATCAAACTATAATGAAACAGAACAATGTTTTTCCTGTGTTCAAGTGGGTATGGAAAGGTTGTTGTCAACATAAGCATAAAGTGTTCTTTTGGCTCCTGCTGCATAAGAGATTAAATACCAGCGCAATGTTGTTGCGCAAAAAATTCTTTATGGATGATTACACTTGTATAATTGTTATGATTCAGTTTTGGAGACCAGGAATCACCTAATTTTCCAATGACCTTATGCAAGCATCACCTTAACTCATATTTTTGGGGACACTAAAATTGGAACAAGAGGGAACTCTCTCACGGACTGGACATTTTTAGCCGTCCGAACGAACTACACAACATTTTTGACCATCGGATTTTTTAGACAGATTTTGACCATATCTACAACAATTCTCGCCATGGGCCAAAATTCCCTGAGGACGGCTACTCTGGAGATCAAATTGGCCTACTGTGGTTGATTGGGCCTAAATGCGCGTTAAATCCCATATGGATCAGAACGAAACAGAAAAGTTCGTACACTAGGGTAAAATATCATCCATGTGTCCATTTTCAATGGTACAAAAAAATTTGGTTTCAGCACAACATATATATTGGAACCAATACCCAATCATCTACTTGAATTCCCCTCTATCGTGTTTGTAAGCTTTCTACCATTTCATTGAAGAATTGGACGGGCACAGCAACACGCCTACTAATGGTTTGTAAGCTTTCCTAATGCATTTAGGATATGCAATCTTCCATTGTGCCATCGTAGACCTATTCATACCCCTGCGTGGAAACTTCATACACTGAACTTCTAAAATCATATACTGGTATTCAGTAGAAATTCTGCAAGCAGGTAAAGTCTACTATGTCTTGGAGGCAAATCCAATCAGGTTCCAGGTGGGGGGAAATAAGCATGGTGAAGCATATAGATTCGTAAAAAAAAATAGTGGCATGTCATAGAGCGCAACTACGACAGGGATAGAAAGAGTGCCTGTTCCCACATAGTAACAGTTACAATATAAGCCTATAAAGAAGGATGCTTAAGACTGGATACTGTTAAAACATGTTTTTAGTTCATATTACGCTGTTTCAGAAACAAAGCAGCTTGTTGTTGATGTTCAACTCAAACAGAACTAAGCTGTCTTGGTTCTGTTCACGGTCTACGCCAATCCTGAGATTGTCAGCCAGATGCAGGAAACAGCATCTAGATACACCCCTTGAACTGTGTGGTCTTCCAAATGGAAATTAAGACAGCCAATTCAAAATCGAAGCAAACAGTCCACCAAAAATTTGATAAGACTAGATCATTTCACGCACGAAATCACTGAGACTACAACGTGTAACTGCCTGCTGTATTTAACTGAATTCAAGTCGTTTTTTATCTGCTTCAGTCACAATACTTGGTCTACCAAAGAAGATTACAATCCAGCAGCTTTGTCTTGCAGTCATACGTGAGTTTTTCGAGCTCGCTGTTTGCAATTTTGCACCCTAATAAACCGGCAGAGAAACCCTGCTACTACAAGCCTGCATAAAACCCTGCTTCAGTGCTGCGTCTGGAAAATCAGATTTACAGCTTGCGATATAATTTCTCAAATTGGTTGGTTTAGTGCACCATTCCAGATCCCGGTTCGGTATGTCACACCTTTAATCCACGACAATCCTATTTTATCTTTCTTTCTTTCTCAGCAGCTCATTTCCTATCATCACGAACAAACGAAAAAACCAACAAATCTAGTCCAATGAATCATTGGACAATGGAATGAGAAGTATACAGATCGATGTACAATCGTCGGCTATCTAAACTCCTTGCGGAGCGAGTATCTGCCCGTCTTCGACCCTGCACCACCTGCAACAAGCCCGTTCTTCACGACAGGCTCCGCCGTCGCCGTCGCCGACGCCGCGTGCGGCTGCTGGAGCAGAGCCTGGTGCCACTCGGCAACCGCGGACTCCGCAAGGACGAGGTTGGTGATGTCCCTGAGCGGTACCCTCCTCCGCGCCCTCCCGAGCCGCTTCAGCTTGCAGCCCTTGACAGCGACGCCATGAAGACGACCGACGGCGGCCGCCGCAGGCGGCAGGTTCTCCTTGTCGGCTCGGTCAAGTGCCATCTCGGACACGAGCCGCCGCTCTGGGAACTGAGGCTCGGTGGTGTACTAGGCGGCGAGGTGGCTCGGATTGGAGCTTGTAATGGGACCGGAAGGATTCTTCCATGGGTATCTGTAACGCGGGTGGGAGGGAACAGGGAGTCGGGGAGGGAAGACAAGGCAAGATTTGAGTTTCGGGGGAAAATTTTGGCTGGAGAGGAGCTGAAGGAGGGGACCGATCTGTGTTTCCTTCCGTTTTTGGTCCGAAGGCTCCATGGGCCAGCGAATCTTGAAAAAAATCGCGAAAAGTTTGGAGGAAATCGGGATTTGGGGCGGGGGAGGGAAAGCGGGGCTGAAACCATTGTGCGGGGCTGCTGGTGGCGGGAGAGGGAGATTCGAATTTGTTTTTTCTTAGCTTGTGGACGGCTGTGTTCACACGGATGGTCCGAGCGGGGGTAATTCATTCCGTTTCCGTGGGCAGGCGGGTTCATTTCTGAAATTTGAGTTGGTGTGGAATTGGCGATATGTCACGTATTAGTAGTTTCATGTTTTCATTTGAAAAGGCCAAAGCGGAAACCGCAGACGTAGCTCGGATTAGCTCTCTCTCTCTTTTGAAAAAATGTAAAATGACATTTTAAAGTTTTAGAATTTGAAAAAAATTCTAGAGTTAGACAATGATGAGAGTCTACCAATGTGCAAACTTAAGTTATCTTTTATTTGGAATCACATAAAAATGACAAAATCTTTGGATATTAGAAAATTTGCACGGTTCACTACTCACTTTTGACATTTTTCAGCGGTCAAGCATATAAGGTATATTGAGTTGGAGTTTTGCACCTTGGTAGAATAAAACATCGTCACCAGGCCTGATGGCTTTCCAACGAATTTCTATCAAAACATTTAGGAAGTTATTAAGGAGGACCTGATGCGTCTTTTTGAGTTCTTGCATGTTGGTCAATTAGACCTTTTTAGTCTCAGTTGGCAACATTATTTTATAACCAAGGTTAATGATGCAGAACGTATACAACAGTATCAATCTACCTTCTTAACGTTAGTTTTAAAATCTTCACAAAAGTTGTTATGATTAGATTAAATTTGGTAGCTGGCCATGTTGTACGACCATCTCAAACCGCTTTTATGCAAGGAAGAATCATCCTAGATGGTGTAGTAATCCTGTATGAAACAATTCATAAACTACCTTCAAAGAAATTAAATGGTGTACTGTTCAAGATTACCTTTGAGAAGGCTTATGACAAGGTTAATTGGTCTTTTCTTTAGCAAACACTCCGAATGAAGGTTTTTCGGAGGAGTGTGTGCTCTCATACAGTCTTTTATGTCTGGTGGTAGTGTTGCTATTAATGTCAATGACGACACTGGCAAATACTTCTAAAAAAAAGACTGAGACAAGAGGATCCACTATCGCCTATACTATTTAACATAGTGGCAGATATGTTGACGATCCTAATTGAGAGAACCGAGGCTGATGGCCAAGTTGAAGAATTAGTTTCCCATCTGGTTGATGGTGGTCTCTCTATTCTTCAATACACGGACGATACAATCTTATTTATGAAACATGATTTGGAGAAAGCTAAGAATCTGAAATTAATTTTATCAGTATTTGAGTAACTCTCTGGATTAAAAAATTAACTTCCATAAAAGTGATTTGTATTATTATGGTGAGGCTAATAACGATGTCCATCTATATGCTGATCTTTTTGGCTGTGGTCTGGGGCAATTTCCAATCAACTATCTGGGAATATCGATTCATTATCGATGTCTTCGATTGCTGAATGAAAACTCGTTGAGGAAAGACTACAGAAACGTCTTAATAGTTGGAAAGGTAAACTGATATCCCTCGGCGGAAGACATGTTCTCATAAATTCAGTACTCACCAATATGGTACTGTATATGATCTCGTTTTTCCAATTTCCAAAAGATGTCTTGAAGAAAGTGGATTATTTCCGATCAAGATTGTTTTGGCAAGGGGATAGTGAAAAAAAAAAGAAATATTGATTGGCCAGATGGAATGTGGTTTGCCGACCAAAAGAGTATGATGGACTAGGCATACATGATCTGCAAGTCAAAAACACCATGCTTTTGGGTAAATGGTTGTTTAAACTACTTACTGAAGAGGGTGTCTGGCAAACCATTCTATGGAGGAAGTATGTTGGCTCTAAAGTTGTGTCTCAAGTGGTTTAAAAATCTAGGGATTCACATTTTTGGGCAGGACTAATGGCATCCAAAAAAATATTTCTTCCGCTTTGGTATTTTTAATATTAGGAATGGTTCACAGATTAGATTCTGAAAAGATAAATGGCTTGGCCAAACTACTCTCCGGGAACAATATCCAGCTTTATATTCGATTGTTAGACACAAAAGGGGATACACTTTCCACAGTGTTGGGAACTAATCCACCTAATGTGTCTTTCAGAAGAAGTCTCATAGGTCCTAGACTTGTGTCGTGGAACAATCTTTTATTACGATTAGCCATGATATAACTGTCGGGGGGTGTGGACAAGTTCAAATGGAATTTACTAGAGAGTGGTAAATTTTATGTGGACTCAATGTATAGAGCTTTGATCCAACCGGATATTCTAGTCGATAATAATAGTAAAATTTGGAAGATAAATTACCCCTTAAAACAAAGATATTTGCGTGCTATTTCCATAAAGGGGTAATTCTCACAAAAGATAATCTTGCTAAGAGGAATTGGCATGAAAGTACACAGTGTGTTTTTTGTTATCACAACGAGACAATTCGACACTTATTCTTCCAGTATAAATTTGCTCGTGCTATATGATCAATCATCCAAATAGCCTCTGATTTATCTCCTCCTCGATCAGTAACCAATGTTTTTGGTAACTGGTTACATATGATATAGGATAAATATGCGATTGTGTTTAGGGTGAGAGCGCTTGCCATTATTTGGTTGCTTTGGCTATGTAGAAATGAAAAGATTTTTAATAATACTATATCTTCTTCTTTGCAGGTTATCTATCAAGCTACGGCTATTCTCCAATCATGGACTACCCTCTAGCGTATGGAGCTTCGCGACTTATTTGTGGAGGGGTGTACGCGATTGAAGAACACGACGAGGGATATTTTCTCCCGACATAGATGGCAATGTGATCTCCGTATCGATCAACATTAGCTCGAGGCGCTTTATTTTTAGCACGTTTTGTAATTTTCAGACTTTTGAGTTGGACATTTAGTGTGTGGTTGATCGGTTGTGTGCATCCTAGTTATGCAGAGGTCAGATGTAAACATTACTCTGAAGTAATATATGCGCACATTTTTAAAAAAAATCTAGATTTTCTAGATTCTTTTAAAACTTTGAGATATTGTTTTTAAATTCTTCGAAAAGACGAACTTCATGTAGCCAGAGGTCCAAAACACAACACTCGGGACCAAAGCTGTTTGCTCAAACACCCTTACAAATACTGAAAATAATACCAAAATCATTGGGTATATCAATGCCTTAATCCTCCTGCATCCATAACACAGTTTAGGCCCCCCGTGTGTGACCCTCCCATGTCGCCCCCGCATGGTGGCCGGGGAAACCATAGATCTCACCGCCCCTCACACACCTCCTTCGTCCTCCTCCATCGTTGCCACGAGACGTGGCCGGGCAAAGCCTAGGCGGCGCCGGCGTGGCGGGGATCCTTCATCCTCTTGCACGATGAGACGCACTTCCGTGCCAGGGCATGGCGCTGTGTCAAGGGCCATGGAGGCGGTGCTCGAGCCTGGCCTATGCCGACAACATGTGATAGACAACAAGGTGGTGGTGCACGCCTAGGTTGACGTCGGCTCTGCTGGCCAGATTCTTCGGGCGGCGCAAGCTACCGGCGATCATCTCTGCCTTGTTGGAGATGATGGCACAACATAATAAAGGTGGTCAGAAACTGTTGTTCTTCGAGCACCATGGAGTCGATCTGCTTCATGTTGGCCTCCTCAATCTGGCCACCGACAAGTTCTGGTCTGCCTCTCGGAGATTTCCGCAGTTTGGTGCAGGACATTACTCGGTATCTTGAGCGGAATCGATGCGGTCATGTGTGCCCTGGTTATTTGGGTGAGGCGTGAAACTTCGCCTTCTTGTCAATGCCATGGGACATGTCTTCATATGGATTTCCATGAAACTGGCGGAGATGGAGAAAGTCATGGTGACTACGATCAGAGGTTGGTAATGGCAAAGGGGTACGTCTTGCATTCTTTTGGAGCTACATCTGGGCTAAAAGTGAATTATGCCAAGTCCAGCTTGATTCCTATTATTGTGGCAGAGGACAGATTGTCCATTTTGACTGCAGTCCTACAATGCCAGTTAGGGGTTTTGCCTTTCACTTACCTTGGTTTACCCCTCATCTCTACTAAGCCCAATAGAAGGCTCCCCTCTTGCTCCATGTACTTGAATTATGCAAGCGAGCTTAGACTTATGAACTCAGTTCTTTCCTCTCTACCCATATTTTCTCTTTCCACTATGAAGTTGTATCAATGGGTATTGAAGGAATGTGACAAGTATGGAAGACATTGTCTATGGAGAGATAAGGACATTAACAAAAAAATCCCCTCCATTAGTAGCATGGGAGTTAGTTTACAGGCCAAAGGACCAAGGAGGCTTAGGTGTTCTCAAGCCCTCTGTCCAGAATGATTGTCTGCTAATGAAGGACCTTCACAAATTTTCTAATATGACAGACATTCCATGGGTAAAACTTGTTTGGTAAAGATACTATCAAAATTGTTTGCCTCCTTTCAGAACTAGGGATGTGTCCTTTTGGTGGAGAGATTGTCTCAAGACACTGACTACCTTCAAGAATTTAATAACTTGCAATTTGATTCTCTTTCCACTATGAAGTTGTATCAATGGGTATTGAAGGAATGTGACAAGTATGGAAGACATTGTCTATGGAGAGATAAGGACATTAACAAAAAAATCCCCTCCATTAGTAGCATGGGAGTTAGTTTACAGGCCAAAGGACCAAGGAGGCTTAGGTGTTCTCAAGCCCTCTGTCCAGAATGATTGTCTGCTAATGAAGGACCTTCACAAATTTTCTAATATGACAGATATTCCATGGGTAAAACTTGTTTGGTAAAGATACTATCAAAATTGTTTGCCTCCTTTCAGAACTAGGGATGTGTCTTTTTGGTGGAGAGATTGTCTCAAGACACTGACTACCTTCAAGAATTTAATAACTTGCAATTTGAAGAGTGGAAATTCCTTATTATTATAAAATAGATAAATGGCAAGATAACACTCCCCACGTCCTTTGGCCACATCTATATTCTTTTGTGAGAAATGAGGACATCACTATTCAGTAGGCTCTGGACTCTGCTGAACTTCCGGATTTCTTTCACTTGCCCCTGTCAATAGAGGCTATGGATGAATTCAAGAAACTACAAGCTCTACTTTTTGGTTTGAGCCCTTTGACCTCTCATGATTCTTGGGAAGCCTCTGGTAATTTTGGCTCCTTCAAGATCTCACTGCCTATCAAACTCTAATAAAACAGGACAATGTATTTCCTATGTTTAAGTGGATATGGAAAGATTGTTGTCAACATAAGCATAAAGTGTTCTTTTGGCTCCTTCTACATAAGAGATTAAATACGAGGGCAATGTTGTTGCGCAAAAAAATTCTTTATGGAGGATTACACTTGTATAATGGTTATGATTCAGTTTTGGAGACCAGTAATCACCTATTTTTCCAATGACTCTATACAAGCATCACCCTAACTCATATTATTAGGGACATTAAAACTGGAACAAGAGGGAGCTCTCTCACGGACTCGGCATTTTTAGCTGTCCGAACGTACTACACGATATTTTTTAGATCAGACTTTTTTAGAGAGATTTTGACCGTATCTGCAGCAGTTCTCTCCATGGGCCAAAATTCTCCGAGGACGGCTACTCTAGAGATCAAATTAGCCTACTATGGTTGATTGGGCCTAAATGCGCGTTAAATCCCAACATATATATTGGAACCAATCATCTATTTGAATTCCCCTCTATCGTGTTTGTAAGCTTTCCTACCATTTCATTGAAGAATTGGACGGATGCAGCAACGCGCCTACTAATTGTGTGTAAGCTTTCCTAATGCATTTAGATATGCAATCTTCTGTTGTGCTGTCTTAGACCTATTCATACCCCTGCGTGGAACTTGCATATACACTATACTTCTAAAATCATATGCTGATATTCAGTAGAATTTCTGTTAGCAGGTAAAGTCTACTATGTCATTGAGACAAATCCAATCTGGTTCAGGTGGGGGAAAATAAGCATGGTGAAGCATATAGATTCGTACAAAAAAAATAGTGGCATGGCATAGAGTGAAACTACAACAGGGATACAAATAGTGCCTATTACCACATAACAGTTACTCCAATATAAGCCTCCAAAGAAGGATGGTTAAGACTGGATACTGTTAAAACAGTTTTTAGTTCTGTTTCAGAAACAATGCAGCCTGTTATTGATGTTCAACTCAAACAGAACTAAGTTGTCTTGGTTTTGTTGACGGCCTACCTCAATCCTGAGATAGTCAGATGTATACTTCATCCAGATGCAGGAAACAGCATCTAGATGCACCCCATGAACTGTGTGGTCTTCCAAATCAAAATCGAAGCAAACAGTCCACCACAAATTTGATAAGACTAGATCATTTCACGCAAGAAATCATTGAGACTACAGCGTGTAACTGCCTGCTGTATTTAACTGAATTCAAGTCGTTTTTTATCTGCTTCAGTCACAATACTTGTTGTACCGATTACGATCCAGCAGCCTGTCTGGCAGTCAGACGTGAGTTTATCAAGCTCGCTGTTTGCAATTTTGCATCCTAATAAACCGGCAGAGAAACCCTGCTACAAGCCTGCATAAAACCCTGCTTCAGAGCTGCAATGCAGAGCACCAAGCAGACGTCTGGAACATCAGATTTACAGCTTCCGATGTAATTTCTCAAATTGGTTTGGTGCACCATTCCAGATCCCGGTTCGGTATGTCACACCTTTAATCCACGACAATCCTATTTTATATTTCTTTCTTTCTTTCTTTCTCAGCAGCTCAAAATCTAGTCCAACGAATCATTGGACAATGGAATGAGAAGTATACAGATCCATGTACAATTGTCGGCTATCTAAACTCCTTCCGGAGCGAGTATCTTCCCCTCTTGGAGCCCGCACCAGCAGCAAGCCCGTTCTTCACGACAGGCTCCGCCGTGGCCGACGCCGCGTGCGGCTGCTGGAGCAGAGCCTGCTGCCACTCGGCAACCGCGGACTCCGCAAGGACGAGGTTGGTGATGTCCCTGAGCGGAACCCGCCTCCGCGCCCTCCCGAGCCGCTTCAGCTTGCAGCTCTTGACAGCGACGCCATGAAGACGAGCGACGGCGGCCGCCGCCGGGGCAGCCGCGGGCGGCAGGTTCTCCTTGTCGGCTCGGTCAACTGCCATCTCGGGCACGAGCTGCCGCTCTGGGAATCGAGGCTCGGTGGTGTACTAGGCGGCGAGGTGGCTCGGATTGGAGCTTGTGATGGGACCGGAAGGATTCTTCCATGGGTATCTGTAACGCGGGTGGGAGGGAACAGGGAGTCGGGGAGGGAAGACAAGGCAAGATTTGAGTTTCGGGGGAAAATTTTGGCTGGAGAGGAGCGGAAGGAGGGGACGGATCTGCGTTTCCTGCCGTTTTTGGTCCGAACGCTCCATGGGCCAGCGAATCTTGAAAAAATTCGCGAAAAGTTTGGAGGAAATTGGGATTTGGGGCGGGGGGAGGGAAAGCGGGGGAGCCAAGCGCGCTGAAAACCATTGTGCGGGCCGCTGGTGGCGGGTGAGGGAGATTCGAATTTGTTTTTCTCAGCTTGTGGACGGCTGTGTTCGCACGGATGGTCTGAGCGGGGGCAATTCCATTTCGGTGACGCGAAAATGGGTCGCCTCGCCTGCATGCCCGTGGCGGGTTCATTTCTGGAAGTTTGAGTTGGGATGGAATTGGCGATGTCACGTGCTCTTAGTTTCTAGTTTTCATTTGGAAAAGGCCAAAGCTGAAACTGCAGACATAGCTCGGATTACATGTACTCCCTCCATCTCAAAATAAGTAACTTGGTTTTGTTTAAATTTAGATGTATCTAAACACGTTTTAGTATATAGATATATACGAATCTAAATAAACTCAAGTCACTTAATTTGTGACGGAGGGAGTAGCTTTTTAAAAAATATATATATAATGACACTTTAAAGTTTTAAAAAAGAAGCTGAAGTTAGGCAATTTTCCCTCCGCTCCCCTCGTGTCGCCTCCTCCAGGCGACCGAGGGGGCCAAGCCCTAGGCCGCGCCGCCACCCGCCCCTCTAGATCTCGCTCCTCCTCGTCACCCCGGAGATCGCCAACAAAAGGCAAGTTGCGCCGGTGAAGGGGGTGGCGGGGATCTGGCCTCCCAGCCCCGCGCGGTGGAAGGGAGGAGGCTGCTGCACGCACGGGTGTGGCCCCTCGTCGTCGACGACGCCGCTGCAGCGTCTGCTCCTCCTTGCACCTCCCCAGGCCGGTGAGCCCAGCGGCCGCTCTCCCCTCCGGTGGCGGGTGGCTCCCCAAGATCTGCAGGCCTTGGTTGGACTGGGGGGATTTGCTGCTAGCGGTGCCCTTGATGCGAGCTTTGGAAGCCGGGGCGGTGGCCTCGGGCCGGTGGAAGACGCGGCGTTGTGGTGGGTTCGGTCGTTCTGGGCCCAAAGCCCCGGAGTGGTGCCTGTCGTGGTCGCTTCGGGCGCCCTGACCGCCGGTGCTGCAGGGATCCGGGTGGTGGCGGCGGCCAAATTTGGGCCGGGAGGGCCCAAACGTCCCTACTATTTCCCTTATTCAGTTTTCGGTCGTCCCCATTGTTGGGCGTTGTTGCGGGTGACGTCCTCGTTGGCTCGTCGAGAGTGGTTCCTAGGGTCGGTGCATGCTTGTGAGGGTAGGCAACATGGTCTCCCTCCAACCCTCAAGGCCGTGCTCGTGCAGGTGTGGTGTCGCTGATCTAGCGTCGTTGGTGGCGTTTGGATCCGGGTCTGGCCGGGCCTGGCTTACTAGCTTGTGCGTTCAGCCTGCATGTGAATCTAGTTGGGGCTAGATCATAGTGTGTCTTGGGTTGATGGTGTGGTAGTGATTTCTGCTAGGTTCTCTCCGCGTCCTCGCGACGGCATCCGGATTTTGTTTGGGATGGATCTCGACGAAAGTTGAGCATGCTTTGGCTATTGCCGGTACGGCGTCACCTCTGGGTGTCGTTCCTTTGTTGAAGGCGTCCTGTCGGTGATCCCCTGGTGCAAATGGATGGACTTTGTCCCTCTGCCCCAAGTTGTTCCTCTTGGTGGCCTCGCTTCGGGCAAGCCTCTCTAGTAGTGTCCTGTAGATCACCCCATGACCTTTCGTTGCTGTCGGAATCCTCCCATAACGTTGGCATGGCTGCATTTATACGGTTCTGCTGCAGTAGCTGACGCCTTCTCTAGCGCCTTGGGGGGCTTTGCTAGGGTGGCGTCTGGCCATAGCTGTTACCGGTGTGCTTATCACAATGCTAGGGGATATATGTTGTGTCTTGGTATGGGCCTAGCCCGAGCTCCAGGGGTGGTGGTTTCGGGTCTGGGTGAAAACTTTGCACGACCTCGATCCCTGCTGACGACGGTGACACGCTCTGGCGCCATTCACTTTCTTGGAGGCGTCGCCGCAAGACCCCGTCACCTTTGGCTCCTCAAGTTCCGCTAGGTTGCTGACCCGTCGTCGAGTTCCCCGTGGGCTGCATTCTGGCAAGGGGAGTCTTGTTAGTGTGGATTTGGTCGTGATTACTCTAGTGCAACAGAAGACAAGGCTCCCTTATCTTGAATCAAGATGGCGATTCGACTTGACGTTGTCTATGTTGTCTTTTGTTGTGTTTTTTTATGGATCTTTTGTTGTGTTTTATGGTGGAAGATTTGGGTACACGTGTGTTGTAACTCGTGTTGTAACTCCTAGCCGGCTGTTGGCAAGCCGGGCTCATTTCAAAACTTTCGTCTAAAAAAAACCTCTAGAGGTAGACAATGATGCGATTCTATCAACGTTGCAAAATCTCAACTAAAATTATCTTGTATTCGAAATCACACAGTAGAAGCGACAAAATCTGACAATATTAGAAAATTTGCATGGTTCACTACTACTCGCTTTTTTTTTCTTTGCGAAAAATTCACCCGTCTATTGATAAACATAAACAATAGTACAAAGAGGCCTAAATGACATTTTTCCCTAGCTAAGCATACAAGGTATATTGAGTTGGAATTTTGTACCTTGGTAGAATAAATCATTGTCGATATCTAGAATTTTCTAGATTCTTTTGAAACTTTGAGATATTGTTTTTGAATCTTTCAAAAGGACGAGCTTCATGTAGCCAGAGCTCCAAACGCCAGACTCAAGACTAAAGGTGTTTGCATAAACACCCTAACAAATATCGAAAATAATGTCCAAAACTGTGTGGATACCAGTGCCTTATCCTCCTGCATCCACCGCCTATCAGCGGCACGCCGTGACTCGAGCTCTATGCTCTGAACCTCCAAAATACCACTGGAGTCATGGTCAGTGGCGGATCCAGAAACTTCCGGAAGACTGGACAAACATGTCTGAATCACCATCTTTTTAAAAATCATTATAGAAAGTCAGAAAATACAAGGCGTTGCACGACAACAAGCCTAGGCGACTGCCCGAACTAAAGAGATGGTAGATTCACCCCTGGTCACGATAATATTGTTATAGTGGCTGGTAAGTCACCATACAAATCAAAAGAGGCCGGTGGCCATGATTTCGTCGCACAAACCTCACACGCACCTCGACATGGCAAGTGGAGCAACCATCGTCGATCAGAACTAGAGTAGCTGGACTAAAATGCACGGCCACACTATGCGCTCTGCTAGACAACGCATTCACAACACACATAGAAAAAATGAAACGCATCACTTCGAGGATATTTCCCGCCTCTTCGGCGTCATCGATGAAACTAGCGATGACGAGCTTAACAAGGAGACAGGGAAACCTTCTTATTCTCGGTAGCAGCGCCATTGTCACCATTACACCACTTTTGGTTGACTAAACTTCAATTTTAGGGATCTAACTACAATGTAGACCGCAGGTCCGAGGTAATGTGGAGGCTACAACGAACAAGATGATTCTAGCCTCTGCATCGACATGATGCATGCGGCTCTTTATTAATTTTGTAACTCTAATGAGAAGCATTTTACTTTCTCAATTTCCAACACCGAAGCATGCTCAGTAGATGCTCAACGGAAACTCAGAGTCAACAAGTAGAGATAATAAAAAAATCAATACCATCTCATTGTTAGTATTTTAAGATACTATCTCTTATCATCATCGGGGAATAACTTAGCATATACCAATATTAGTATTGTTATTATGATACACTTTCTGATCATTTTCAGAGAACAACCTAGCATGACAGGAAATATTAATTTAACGTACAGTAGGATAATATGAATTCTGAAGAACAAAATGCACCAAATTTATGAAAACTTTAGAATAAATCTGCAGCGAAAATGACCCGTGGTGATGGGTTGATCCACCTGATGTCACGAGAGTATGTGTAAGGCTGGGGCAGAAATGATCCTGAATGCATGACCGGTCATGATCCTTCAACATCTCGTCAGATCGATCCGTTACCTATTTCTGTTGAGCTTCCTTTGCTCGCGATCCCTTATTTTCCTGTACCATTCTGTTTCCAGTTTTGGATCAGATTCTGTGTGTTTTTGTTAAGCACTGCTTAGTGGCATTGTTCTCTAGATCAAACTGCACGTGTTTGGATCAAGCCGTTCAAGTTTGGTGGGGTGGCGCTCAGGTGATAGCGGCGGTGCTTCTTCCAATAAGGTCTCCCCGGCTTCACACCCATCTCGATGGCGACGGCGAGAAGCTTGTGAGACTAGTGTGGTACTCGAGCACTTCTGGCTATGCGGATATTCAGATCATCACAGAGCATCATCGGCAGTTCATCCTTCTTCGTCTTCAGAACGGATGTGGTCTTTTTGACCTGTTTGGCGACTACAAGCAACAACGTCAGGCCGGCTCAGGGATGAGTGGCAGTGGCGGCGCGCCATCGACACGGTCTGCAGATTGAAGTTGAAGGGCTTCTCAATGATGTCGATGTAATTTTCGTTTTGTTGAACTGTTTTGTGTTGTTCGATGTTTATTTTAATGCCACGGTACTATTCGGAAAAAAATAAAATATAGCAAAAAGGAAAAAACTAGAGCTCTGAAAGAGACGATGTGTGGCTTGGTGTTTCCTCTGGTACAACCCCTCCTCCCTGTTACGGTGAATAGCAACTTGGATTGATAGGAGGCCAAAGGCCATGATATATACATGTACAATGAGGAGGCCAAAGGACAATATGCAGGAGGCCAAAAGGCTATCATAAATATAGACATAACTCTAACCACCACCCCCTCAAACTCATGGTGGATCCACAACACTGAGTTTCGAGAGGTAGAATCGATGTTGCGCTCTAGTTTGGGCCTTCGTGAAGAAATCCGCCAATTGTAGCTCGGAAGGCACATAATGAAGAGCAATAGTTTGATCCTACACACCAGCGCGCACAAAAGAAGCATCAACACCAATATGCTTGGTAAACTCATGCTTCATGGGGTCACGTGCAATACTGATTACACCTGTACTGTCTGACAAGAGGGTAGTAGGTGAGTAACAGAAACACCAAAATCCTCTAGCAACCATCGTAACCAAGTCACCTCTGCCGTCAAAAAGAGCCATTGCTCGCAACTTAGCCTCTGCACTTGAACGGGAAACTACAATCTGTTTCTTTGTCTTCCAGGTAATGAGAGAACCACCAAGAAAAACACAGTAAGCGAAAAGTGAACGGCGATCCGAAGGATCACTAGTCCACGTAGCATCCGAATAGGCCTGGAGCTGTAACGAGCTGGAACGGGGAAAGAAGAGGCGATGAGAGATTGTCCCACGAAGATATCGTAAAACACGAATAAGGTGGCTATAGTGAACCGTAGTGAGAGCGGAAACAAACTGACTCAAAATGTGAACAGGATAGGAGATATCCAGACGAGTAACAGCTAGATAGACAAGACTCCCAACGAGATGTCGATAACGCGTCAGATCAGACAAGGGATCACCATCAGAAGCACGAAGATGAACATTGAGCTCCATAGGAGTCTCAACAGTGCGCTCATCACTAAGAGCAGCGCGAGTAAGAAGATCCTGGATATACTTTTCTTGGGAAATAAAAAAGCCATCAGAGGTAGAGGAAACTTCAATCCCAAGAAAGTATCGAAGAGGACCAAGATCAGACATAAGAAACTGCTCACTGAGGCGGGCCTTAACAAAGGCAATATACTGATACATTGCAAATCTATCTATAATTTTTGATGTTCCATTTTTGGTTTATCCACTTTCTTGTGTTTTGTCCACACTTTGGAGTACTTTTCATATGATTTCTTAGACTAACCTATTAACAAGAGCCACAGTGCCAGCTGCATGTTTTATGCTGTTTTTGGTTCCAGGAAAGTCAGAAAATGAATATTCTCGGAATTGGACGGGACAAAAGCCGAAGTGCCTATTTTTCTGGAAGTCATCAGATGCCAGAATACGAGAGGAGAGGGGCCAGAGGCCGGCCACACCACCTGGCCGCACGGCCAGGCTTGGCCCGTGCTAGGGGGTGGTGTGGCCAGCCCAGGCACCCCCTCGGCCTCCCCTTCCGCCTATAAGATGCCCTCGGGACGAAAATCCTAAGTGCCCGATCAAAAATCCACGAAAGAGTCTGTAGCCGCCGTCATCTCCATCTCTAGATCGGGAGGGATCTGAAGCTCTTCCCGGCACCCTGCCGGAGAGGGGAATTCACCCTTGAGGCCTTCTTCATCACCATGCAAGCCTCCGGTGTGATGCGTGAGTAGTTCATCCTTGGACTACGGATCCATATAGTAGCTATATGGCTGGTTCTCCTCCTTTGTGCTTTCATGTTTAGATCTTGTGAGCTCCGTTCGTGATCAAGATCATCTATTTATAATCATACATGTTGTGTTTGCGGTGATCCAATGGATATTGAGATGCTATTTCAGATTGATTATTGATTCTATCATGTCTTTGTTATTTGTGATCTTGCATGCTTTCCGTTGTTAGTAGCTATCTTGGCCAAATAGATGCTAGCAACTCCAAGAGTTAGTATTTATGCTCAATAGTGGGTTCATGCCTCTAGTAATCTGGGGAAGTGACAGAAATCTCTAAGGTACTAGATGTGCTCTTGCTACTAGGGAGAAAACAACAATCTTTTGTTCATAGAACAATCATATTGTTTACTTTACACGCAGTTCGTAAAGCAATAATCTGTTGCTTGCAACTTAATACTGGAGGGGGTTCGGATGATAACCTGAAGGTGGATTATTAGTCATAGATGCAGTTGGATGGCGGTCTATGTATAATGCTGTAATGCCCAATCGAATCTCAAAGGAGTCAAGATGATTAGTATATGCATGTATTGCTTTCTCGATGTTTGTCAATTGCCCCGCTATAATTTGTTCACCCAACATGTTATCTATCTTAAGGAGAGCCACCTCTAGTGAACTATGGATCCCGATCCTTTTTCTTTACATACAATCTATAAACTGTTTACTGCTTTGTGTTTACTTTCTGCAAACTATTACTTCTTTCCATTCGATACGTTTAATCCTTTGTTTTCCGCAAAACACGGTGAGATTGATAACCTCATCGCAAGTTGGGGACAAAGTTCTGTGGTTGTGTTGTGCAGGTCTCCACGTTGCTACTAGCACCGGTAGTGCGCCCTACCAAGGCTCAGCTAGCAACACCTTTGGGGTGTTTCCTTGCTCCTACTGGTTCGATTAAACCTTGGTTTCATAACTGAGGGAAACTTGCTGTTGTGCTCATCATACCTTCCTCTTGGGGTTCCCAACGAGCTCTACATCATCATCGCTCCAGCAATTTTCCTGGCGCCGACACTGAGCCATCATGTACTCAGAGTCATCGCCAGTGATAATCATGTCATCAACGTATAGAAGAAGAAGAGTTCGACCACGATCAGAATGTGGACAAATAGCGCTAGATCATGAGCACTGGGTGAGAAACCAGCGGCAATCACCACAGAGGCGAAACACTCAAACCAGGCACGAGAGGCTTGCTTAAGGCCATAGAGAGAGCGACGAAGTCGACAGACCATGCCATCAGGCATAGAATACCTAGGTGGTGGCTGCATATAAACCTCCTCACGCAGTTCACCATTAAGAAAGGCATTCTTAACATCAAGTTGAGACACAGACCAATGGCGAACAAAAGCCACAACAAGAAGTGTGCGAACAGTGGTCATATGGGCCACAAGAGCAAACGTCTCATCACCATGCTCCTGCTGAAAGCCACGAGCCACAAGACGAGCTTTGTAACGCTCAAGAGAACCATCCGAGCGAGTCTTAATCTTATAGACCCACTTACAAGTGATAGGACGAACACGGGGAGGAAGTGGAACTAGATCCCACGTGCCAGTGCGCTCAAGTGCAGCAATCTCCTCTGCCATCGCAAGCTGCCATTCAGAATGAACAACAACATCTCGATATGAAGTCGGCTCAAGGATAGTAGTAAGACCATAGCAGGTAGGAGAATATCGATTAGGTGGGGGGCAAGGCCGAGTACGAATATGATAAGTTGGCTGGGAGGAGGAAAATGGTGCACCAGAAGTAGATGGCATGTTAGTAGATTCATCCACAATACGTGAACGACGAGTATAATGAAAAGGAAAAGTAGGATGAGAAGGAACCACTAGAGGTGATGGAGGTGGGGATGACATCGTTGATGAAGGTGGAGAGTCATGCGACAAGGAAGGGGAAGAAACAGTAGTAGAAGACTGTGTTGGGTTGATAACATTGAGATGAGGAGTAGGAACATGAGGCACAACTGGAGGTGTATCGGGAAACATGAGAAAAGAGATGTCATCGACTGAAAAGGTTGAAGAGGATGGTCGGGGATAAAACGGGCGAGACTCATCAAAAGTCACATCCCGAGAAATACGCATCCGAGGACCTACGGGATCCCAACACCGGTAACCCTTATGCTCATCACTGTATCCTAGAAAAACACATTCAACAGACTGAGCTATTAGTTTGGTGCGTTCGCGGGGGGCAAGGAGAACGTAGCAAACACAACCAAACAAGCGAAGTGCCGAATAATCAGGAGAGCGGTCAAAAAGACTCTCTAGAGGAATACCACCATGCAGAGCAGCTGAGGGCTGAATGTTGATGAGATAGGTGGAAGTGGAGACAAACTCATCCCAAAAATGAGGCGGAAGAGAGGCGGTAATCATCATCGCACGAGCCGTCTCAAGAAGGTGACGATGCTTGCGTTCGGCCACACCATTCCGAGCGTGCGCACCAGGACAGGAGAACTGAGCAAGAGTACCCTGCTCAGCAAGAAAACCACGCAACACCTTGGAGATATACTCGCCCGCGGAATCAGCACGGAACACACGTATAGGCATAGAGAACTGAGTATGTACCATGGCAGCAAAACGCTTATAAATAGAGATAACCTCGCTACGAGAAGACATAAAGTAAAGCCAAGTGTAGCGAGAGAAATCATCTATAAAGGTAATATAGTATCGATAGCCCCCCTTTGAAGCGAAAGGGGTCGGACCCCATACATCGGAATGTACTAAATCAAAAGGACGATGGGACACTCAATCACTGGTAGGATAAGGTAACTGGACCTGTTTACAAAACCTACAACCCTGGCACTATAAAGAGACATCTCTCGAGAGAGGCCCCAGGAGACCTCGACGAACTAAAGACGAAAGACGAGAACGACAAAGGTGACCAAGTCGATGATGCCATTGCTGGAAGGAGCTGGTGGCTGAAGCAACAAAAATAGATGGACTAGCGGGTGTGGTGGCAGCGGAAGGAACACGAAGCCAATCTAACTCCCAAAGCCCTTGAGAGTTATGGCGGCGAGGGCCAGCCCCAACCAGAGCCTTCGTGTGACGATCCTGGATAGAACAAGAATCAGCGTCAAGAATGACACGACAACCAGAATCAGTAAGCTGGCCGGCAGAAAACAAGTTCATGGTAAGACGAGGAACATGTCAAACATCTGGAACAGAAAAAGAAGGAGTGGAAAGAGTGCCTCGACTAGCAACAGAGAGAGAAGTACCATCAGCAGTAAGAACATTAATAGGAATATCAAGAGATCTAAGAGATGACAGAGCGGAAGAATTAGAAGACATATGAAAGGAAGCTCCAGAATCCAGAACCCATGGGGATGTACCTGACTGTGTAGATGGTGGCCGGTCAACACTAGAAGCACTAGTCACAGAGCCTACAGTACCCGTCGAAGAACCTGAAGCAGCAAGTAGACGTTTAAGTGATACAATATCCTGCTCAGTCAGAGAGACGGTAGATGGTGTCGAAGAAGCACGGGGCCCACGAGAAGAAGTCTGCTCCCTATTGCGCATATCACGCTTATTCTTGAAGCAATCGGACTCAGGGTGACCATCCCTGTCGCAGTATCCACAGTGAGTACGAGTACGAGGGCGCCCCCCACTACCGGAAGAAGTGGGCAGTTGTGGTGGAGTACTCGAGCGAGAAAATACTGGTGTCGCAGGATGAGTAGCAGGAGCTCGAGCAACAGATGGAGTACCAGGAGCTCGAGCAGCGAGCACAGACGGAACCTGGAGCAAACCAGCACTGCGGAGGCGAGTCTCTTCTGCGCGAAGCTCGGTAAGTAACTCAGAAATAGGAACACGACCACGGGAAAACAAATGAGCACGTCGAGGCTCAAAGTCCTTACGAAGACGAGACAAGAACTCATGTGTACGATGAAACTCCAAATTTGATCTCACAGTCTGGCAACATGGGCAAGCACCACAAACAGCTGAGCGAAGAGAGTCAAGCTGACGCCAAATAGCAGAACTCTCCCTGTAAAACTCATCAATAGTGGAGTCACCCTGCTGAAGAGCATGCTCCTGACGTAACACAGACAAATAGAGAGTATCACCAGAAGGCTGATAGCGATGGCGAAGGTGAGTCCACATCTGAAAGACAGTACCGAGGTTCATAAACTCCGAAGCAAACTGAGGCAAAACACTAGAACTGAGGACAGCTGCAGCACGAGCATCGTCATCACACCACTGAGTGTAAGCGGTCAGATCATCACGATAAGCAGAAAGAGCATCTGAATAATCCGAGAACTGTTGCTCATAAGCGGCAACCGCATCGTCATGAGCAACTGTGGCTGCATTCCTATCATCCTCAGAAGCATCTGTTGCAAGAACCGGTGGCGTCGGCGGGGTAGGAGCTACTGGAAGAATCGTATGCGGTGGACAAGGGACCTCGCCAGAAAGAACACCCCATAAACGAATGCCACGCATGTGAATACGCATAAAGCCAACAAACTCGGTATAGTTTGTCCCATCAAAAATCAACG
This sequence comes from Avena insularis, assembly GCA_023614405.1. Lineage (NCBI taxonomy): Eukaryota > Viridiplantae > Streptophyta > Magnoliopsida > Poales > Poaceae > Avena > Avena insularis. The sequence goes on along the minus strand of CM042696.1, from coordinate 32,684,958 downwards.
GGCATCGAGGGACCGCCACATAGCCAGATGACAAAGACATAGTACATGTGCCAAGTGATCTTCTAGGATATCCAATAGTACTATATATGGTATATTTGGTAGAGACACGAAACCAACAGATCAGCCCAAAACAGATCAGCTACCAATCTGAAGGACAAAAACAGCTCAACTACCAATCTGATATGTGGTACTGGCAATAAGTCGAAACGCCAGATCAGCCCAACAAGAAATCCAGTACAGTGGCTCACGCTGAACGGAACAGATCAGAACTGCAGAGCCACCTGAGGCGGTTGTTGATGCAGCCACACGCGGTACTGGAAGCCGAGACAAAAAACAATCTGGCCACACCCGAGCAAGGGAATTGACCGCAAGCCAAAACAGAGGCTGCCTCGACCTGGACGCGCCAGAATCACGACCTGGACGGACCTGGAGGCGCCTGAGTCGAGCCGGAGTGGGGCGGCAGAGCGCCACGAGCCAGCGAGAGGTGGCGGAGGACCGCGACCTTGGCCCGGAGAGACGGAGCGCCGCAAGCCGGCGAGGGCGGCGGAGGCCGTAAGCCGGCGAGGGCGGAGGAGGCCACGAGCCGGCAGAGGTGGCCCGCGGAAGAAGACCAGGCAGGCTTGTCGCAGACAGTGGAGAGCAGACGCCGGACCCGTCGGGGATGCAGCAGTCGAGGACGAAAGGAGACCGACGGGCGGATGGCCACTGAATCGGCGGTCGGCGGCGGCACAATTCAACAGGCTAGGCCGGGATCCGGTGGGCACAACCTCCTGGCAGCAGTCTCAAGGCGATTGACTTGCAGACGAGTGGACGAAGCCACGTCAGGCAGCGCGTGGCTGCAAAGATGAACAGCAGCACACGCAGGAAAGGAGCAACACACTGGGTGCGAGGAACAACAACCAACAATTGGTGGCGGCGGCGCAGCGGAAAAAAAATCCTTAGCTCATGATACCATGTTACGATGAATAGCAACTTGGATTGATAGGAGGCCAAAGGCCATGATATATACATGTACAATGAAGAGGCCAAAGGCCAATATGCAGGAGGCCAAAAGGCTATCATAAATATAGACATAACTCTAACACTCCCAAACTCAAGCAAAATCAAACATAACAACGGCTGAGATCGCTCGATACCCCTATGCAATTAAGGGTATGATTTTCTTTTACAACGAACTAATGAATAATTAATTAGAAACCCGTATATGGCCCAACCGCAGGTGTATGAATCCGTACACGTAGGTCGTGTATTTGTACGAAAACTATAAATTGATGGTGGGCAGTGGTGTGGCCTACGTCAGCCTATGTTTTCCCCACCAGTCAGTCCGGCAACGAAAGACATGTCCAACACAAGACAAGTCCGGCAACAAGTTCGGCGGCAACCAAAGACGTGTCCAGTCCAGCTCCTCCTGCCAAAGCTCGTGAGGGACAAAACGGAAACCCTACCTAGATGAGATGTTGTTGACGGCAATGATATGGGTTCGGGCGATCGCCTTTCCCGGTGCCGGTGACGAGGAGTGATGGACAGCGGTCAACCTTGACGAGGGGATCACCTGGCCGACGCGGGTGCGATTGCCGACGATAATGTTTCCATCATATTCCGTACTCCTAACCTTGACGAGGATTGTTTACATACTTCTAACTCGACTCGTACTCCAAAATAATCCTCTGTACGTCTATATATACTTGTCCATGAGGCTCAATAATATTTCTATCATATTCCGCCAAACTCATACTCTTTCATGGTATCAGCCTAATCGGTCCAAACCCTAGCCACACGCATCCACCGCGCCGCCCCCGGGGAATCGATCTCCATGATCTCCGCCGAGGGCCGCGCGATCCGTACGCAGGGTTCGCCCGCCGATCCGTGATCGGCTGCCCTGTAAGTTCTTTTTTCTGATCTCTTGATCGATTTTCTATTTTAGTTTACCAATCTTAGATCGGATTGAGTCGCCCACCGCCGTTGTCATCGCCATGGCTCTACTCCTACCATCGGCATCGAGGATCTACACCACGCCCGTACGCCTGCCTCCTCTGCTGTTGCGCCTGCCTCGGCAGTCGCCGCGCTCTCGTGAGCAGGTTGCTGCGCCTTTAGAAGAAGGCTGTCATGGCCGCCCCCCTCGGATCGTCTTTATCGTCATTGTCCGGGACTTCACCGACAACGCCGCCATCGAATCCATCTACGCGTCGTCAACGCCATGACGCAAACGGTGCACTGTCGGCCTGATTAACCGATCCCGCGCCTGTCTACACCAAGCACGTCCCCGAGCACGCGGCTATCACTGATCGAGCTACGGTACGCGCTGTCGCCGCCCGTCAGCCGCAGCGCCGCCGCCTTTGGTCCACGCTACCGGCTTCCAACGCGCCTTCCTTGGCGTGTACGTCGCAGGTGGTCTCCCAACCGCTGCACCGACTTGCGCCCTGCAGCTATCCCGCCCCCTCGGGTCGTAGTGTGGCTGCATGCGGTCTACTTCGCCGTCCTCATGCATCGACGGTCTCGGCTTTCACCGCGTCATCTCCTATGGCGCGGATCGCCGCCGTCTGCACATGGTCTTCGTCACGTCGCCGGATCTTTCTCGTCTACTTCGAGCACCGCCGCCACGCTTCACAAGGTAACCTGCAGGGCGCCCTCTCGCCGTCACAGGTCCCGCCAACTACCCATCGCCACTCTAGGCATCTAGCATGACTAACCCAGGTCGCCGCTGGTTTCGTCGCCTTCTACGTCTTCGTCCACTACAACTTTGCCGCCAGCGTCATCGCCTCATCCCTGACTATACCAACTTCTACTCTACTCCAACAACCGCGGACAGCGCCGACATCTCTCCCTTCTTCGTTCTGCGCGTCGCAACCGCTCTAGAGGCTTCCTCTGCTAGTCTTTCTGACATGGCGGCAAGTTCATGATGGTCCCTGCCCCGCACGCCTGGTACTGGCAACACCGGGAGTGCCTTCGTCCCCGACGCGTTTCCGAGTCTGGCAAGCTCGGATCGGCGCCTCGTCTTCATCGGCTTCGACAACGTCTTCTTCGGTATCGACCCCTCTACGACTGCCTCGACCGCGTCACCGACGAGTTCTTCTTTGCATACTCGGTTCTGGCAAAACTGGAGTGTGCGCTCGTCCCCGACGTGTGCCTAGTTCTGGCAAAACTATGGCCGCACCTCGTCCTTGACGGCTCGGATTGCATCGACTTCGGCATCGACACTCTCAACGACTTCTTCGATGCGTCTCTGTCATCCTCCTCGCGCGCTATGCGCATGCGGCTTCACGTGCAGCTACCTCGACACCGACATCCCTGACCACGGCGACCCATCGCACGGCTACCTCGACCATGGCACCGCCTCACGCTCTCGGCTTCCTCGACATCGGCACAAGGGCTATCACCTCGCCTGAGAATCTCATCAGCTTCCTCTACAGTCCAAGCTACCGTGACGCGACACCGTTCACGACATTCCCGCTCGGACTGTGGGGGATGTCAGCCTACTGGATGCTACTTCAGTTTATCTCCAGTCTGACCGTCCGCGACGTTTCAGTTGTTCACGATGCTACCGCTGCGACTGCGGGGAGTGTTAGACTATTAGGTATATACGGTTGTTATGATAGTTTAGATAGAGTTAGGATCTTTTTACGTATAGTTCTAACTTGACTCGTACTCCAAAATAATCGTCGGTACGCCTATATATACTCGTCCATGAGGCTCAATAATATATCCATCATATTCCGCCAAACTCGTACTCTTTCGATCGCGAGCAAGACGTGGCGGCTGATGAGGGAGAAGTGTCTCTAGGTGGTATACGGTATACCCATGTCGGTATACCAGGTTTGGACATGTGCTTAGAAGGGCCAACACTAATTTCATAATTAATTAATTGGCTAATGATCCTGGTACTCAAATTTGAGTTTGACCTTTTCAATGCATATACTATGCTCACGGATTGACATCCGACCAGCGACAATGAACTGCCGCCTGCCGGCCCTCACAAGTTGTCCCTTTTCCACCATTTATGACGCGTCGATGTCAATCAAGTAGTGTAGTAGTACTACAGTTTTTCTAAAAACATTTCTCCATATCCATACATTTATGAATGTTTGACTTCTACTAGAGTGGATTTTAGTATATATATTTTTAGTCTCACGATTTATACCGTTAAAGCGTTTTAGTCTCACATCTTACAAAGTGAGCACCTTATAACCCGGTAGCAGTTCAGTCCAATTTGATCGAACTCTTAACCTGCACGGCTAACTTAGTAAGCTAGCCAATTAAGCGAACATTCAGATTTGATAAGTAAAAGAGTGGATGTTTATTATACGTTAACGTTAGGCTGATGCGTCCTAGCTGGCATACTTACGTGAGTGTATACAGCCGGGCTAGGTATAAACATTTAACTTCGACATTTAAAATAGACGATCTTAGAGCATCTCTATCCGTCCTCTCTAAAGACCCCTTGAAGACAAAATAGGGCGTCGAAGAGAGAAAACGTGCCTAGTCGTGTGCCCCAAAATAGTTTTTTCATCCGGCGCGGGTGAGCGACATATCCGGCGCCCCCAAGGTCAACCCCTGCCCACGAGGAGGCAACCGGGGGCGCCGCCACGCGTCCTGAAGGACCACCTACCCCCTCTTTTTCTCTCTCCCCACCCCGAGCTCCAATCGAAACGCCATCGCCGCCCTGGCCCTCTCTCCCCGCCTCCCTCTCTCTATAGCGCCGCCTCGCCTCCCTCTTCCTCTACAACACCGTCGCCTCCCCTACACCCCGCAGCTGCTCCCGGTCGTCCTCGACTACGAGGTTGTTGGTGTCCCGGAGCCTCGCCCGTGCGGCGCCGTCGCCAGCGCTGGAGTTCCAAACGACCTCGCCCCGACTGAGGACAAGCGCGCCACGGCGGCCGTCGAGCGCGAGGCGGGAGCCCTGGCTGTGCACGACCCGGCGCGGGTGGGGCCGGCGACAGGCTGTCGCGCGCGTTGCGCCTCCACAGCGGACAGCTCCGCGCGAGCCTTCGCGTCGCGCCTGGTGCGAGATGGACGACAATGTGCGCGTGCACGGTGCCTAGGGCACAGTCACCCTCGTCGGTGCCGCCAAGGCCGAGGAGTGGCGCGTGAAGCCGTACCCGTGCAAGGTGGACGCGAACATGATGCGCTTTGTGCGCGAGATCACGGTGTGGTCCACGACCAGGGACGCTGTTGCCTTCGCCTTAGGCCAAGATGCCGATTGCACGGAGCGGCGCGACGTGTCAGCACTGCTGTTCTCGGACCCGGAGCCTCGCCCGCGCAGCACCGTCGCCGGCGGTGGAGTTCCAGACGACCTCGCCTTGGCTGAGGACGCGCCACGGCGGCCGTCGAGCGCGAGGCGGGAGCCCTAGGGCTGGCGGCTGGCTGTTGTGCGTGCCGCGCCCCCGCTGAGCCTTGGGGCTGGCGGCAGGACTGCCGGCCGACCTTGTTTTCATCAGCGCCCCAAGGTGTTTGTTGAAATGCTAGAAAAAAGGAAAATATACTATGGGGTGTGTGACTGGCTACATGCTCTCCCCTATTATGAAAAGTTAGTCAGAGCCCCCTCATACAAGCAAAAAAATGCTCCCGCCAGAGCTTGTATGGGGGACGAGTGTAGATGCTCTATAAGTTGGAAAAATTCTAAAAAAAATACAATTTTTCAATCCGAAATAATTTGTGTTCTAGAGATGACAAAATTAGAGGTCTAGATTTGTAAACGGTGCACATTCAAATATCCTGTCAGAATTGTCTTTTTTATATAGCCCCAATACAAATCAATCTCGGTTAAACTTTTGCACACTAGAAGCTTATATCATTGCCCACACGTACGTATTTTTTGAAGGAGTTCCTGATACTTTGAATTGCATTTTTTTAATGTTTAAAATAAAGGCCTCCATGTAGCTCGAATTTCAAAATAAAGGTCTCCACATATAACGTACAAGATTATTCTAACAGCGGATGTGAGCATGTTTAGGTGTATGTGCGCGTTTATGTTGTATAAAAACATTTATGACCTCCTTACTAACCATTGTTATCGTTTAATGCAATGGCTTGATTAGGTTGTTAGCAATGGAAAGGTCACAAGATCGATTCCCTCCCTTGTTTGAGTTTTTTATCTATTTTGTATCTGTATCTGTACTGACAGGTGGCTCGCCTCTTGGTCAGCACCAAAAATTATGACGCCATAAGTGAACGAATTTAGTCAAAATCGTTTAAACTCATCAAAATTTAATTAAATTGGACTAAAATGCTCTCAGGATACAAAGTTGTGGGACTAGAATTGCTCACTTTGCAAGATGTGGGACTAAAATATTTTCACGGTACAAGTTGTGGGATTAAAAATATATATACCTCATTTCACTTTCCATGGTCCGGTTGCATCTTACAGCAGCCGCCGATTGTGCTACTTTGATTTTTTGCTATACTTGAAACCGATGATTAATGTCAGGCCCTGAATTTCAGTTGGAGACAAACGATATGTACTCCCTCCGTTCCAAATGTAAGATTTTTTTTTCTAAAACTTATGTACGAAAAGACATCTAGATACATGTATTTCAGAAAAATATTAAAGTATCTTATAGTTTGAAATGGAGGGAGCACTACTGAAGTGCTGAGTATATACCTGTCAATACAAAATTGAAGGCACACATTCAAAAATCAGGAGTTAGAAGCAACCGTGTTCTGCAGTCAGAATTGAGAAGAGCAACACCTTCGTTTAAGCACGCCCAATATTTGGACAAGGAGGGTGAAGGAAGAGGACTGTGCCAAGAGTGCGGCGACTCCTTTTTTTTTTGAAACAGGAGAGCGGCGACTTTGAGTTTGAGGTGCGTGGGTGATGGTTCTAACAGTGTGTAGGTTCGACTCAATCAGGGGCGAAGCTCCCAGTAGGGCAAGGTAGGGCAGGCGCCCTACCTTGATTTTTTGGTAAGAACCTTTAGATGCACATGTTTCTTCTGAATATTTTGAGTGGTCATACGTTGAAAACGGACTTTGTATGAGAAAGTTATGCTTGTTTAGTGAACACTGCGCAAAACTAATTCTAGAGTGAAATAAGGTCTAGGTATAGTCTAGTTTTAAATCAACTCTTTCTCTTTTCAATATCTAATTCCCAATCTAATAAAAGTTGACTCTAAACAATGTTCTAGATGGAGTATTTAAGGAGGATCTGAGAGTAAGTTGGCCAACTTATGGCATGTGGCCAGAACGAACTCTAATTATGTGATGGTTTATGTTTTATGTTTTTATTTTGGTTTGTATATACTATTGAACTAAAATTCTAATTGACATTCTGGCTCAATTGGAGAAATGATGGTTTATATCTCTCCTGAAAGATGTGAATTCGTGCAAAAATGATATCATGATCCTAAGTATGGATGAAATGGTAACAAAATGAGTAAAAGGTCAGAAGACAGTAGGTCGCTATTGATTATTTTGAAGTATGTACACTTTCTATTATTCTATTATAACTGATTTTGATCGTTGCTTTGATGAGTTGTTGTTAGAGTTGCTTAAGAACTTCTTGACTTGATTCAAGTGACTTATTTTATAGTTTCAATGTGAATAAGATTTGTCGGCTTACAGAGAATTATCTTATTATGAGCATGAGCCTATATAAAATAACTTTAAGATATTGGTTATTCATATTGAAAAATTAAAAACTTCAGAGATTATGTTAATATTTGAATGATACATCATGTTTCATATCGTTTATCGTCTTGTTGAGTTGGCATTGCTTTTACTCGTAACGACGACAAAAATTAAAAGGCTTTGTCGATGGCAAAGATCAGCAAGACCAAGTTGGTATTCATTTTTATTTGAGTTTACCCTACCTGAGATTTTTTTTCGTCCTCCGTCACTGGACTCAATGCAAAAGTGTGCCAGATTTGAATCGGTAGTCAAATGTCTGTTGTGTATCGAACCGCATCAAACTGCCACCGTGGGGCCTTGTTCGATGAAAAAAAAGCCCTCCTGTCTCCTTCCAATCTCTCGGTGGGGGCTAACCATGCATGCAGGAAATTCATTTTTTATTACCATGAGTCGAACCAACAAGTTGATTCGCTTCTTGTGTCAGATACAATGAGTCGATGCTTCACTATGTATGAAATCGATTAGAGGCCTTTGAACTGCTTTAGGCTCACATAATGCATGATCCAAGGCAGTTTGAGGTGTGATGCTCGGATGCAGATTCAACAGCTAAAGACATCGTGGAAACATTCACATAATTTTGGCAACTTACGGCGTTGCTCCATTCAAATTAGGTTCTATCGAACCGACTAGCAACAATCGTAATTATAAAGTACTCCATCCACTTAGAAATATAAGATGTTTTAGCTCTGTGAATCGAATGCATCTAGAGGTTCGGAGTGAATTCTATACAATAAAAAACGTTTAGATACATTCATTTTACAAAGCTAAAATGTCTTATATTTCTGAACGGAGGGAGTACTCCCTCTGTGGAATAGAGGAGCAGTAAAGTTGTATAGACAGTTAGCGCTGCTAAAAAGGAATTCCTGGGCACATAAAAGAGAGACAACTCGGCCATTTGCTGTTTTCATTTACATTGCCAAATATGTGATGTTGCCATTTTTGTAAATGTAAAATGGAATGCTTGGTTTTACAAAGCATGTATGCTCATGCGTAAAAAAAAAGGTATGTATATAGCTGATAATTAAATAAGGAAGAGTCTCAGCCTAACTTTTAATTTGTCGAGCAGATTACATCCATTCTCATTGAAAATATATTAAAAAAAGTCTCACCGAGAGAAAACAAAATATAAGCTCAATGCACTAGCAGGAAACCCACTGCTCATACTCGGACTCTAGTACAAGCTATAGGACAAAAACCAGATTACACTTATAAGCTACACGACAATTTTGTATTCAACACTTATAAGTGGCTAGATTATTAAATGGTTAGTTTAGTCAATATAAAAACCAGATTACATATATACTAATTCTATGCAGGAGTTATACTTTATATATTCTAAATTATTCATTAGTTCAATAAAATTTAAAAGAGAATGTATGGCTGGAAGTTGCCACGAATCTTTACATAAAAGCAAGATGTAACATGTAATCCAGTTTGATAATTTCTGTATATCAAAATGAAAAATAAAAGTTATGACATTTCTTTTGGATCCACTTAGTTGATGGAATCCGCTTGTTCATTAATCATATAGCATGCTCCAAGTTAATGGCACTGAAATTTTTGTTAACTTGTGTAGAAATTGTAGAACAAGGTAGAACATGTATCAATTTACACAAGCATCTCATGTATTCTCGAGATATGCTAATATATTCAAAAGAAAATTCAGTTGCCAAGCCTAAGAGGGACCAAAATCAGCTTATTCTGCTATGTTTTAGAAATACATACAAGTTAATTATTGAAGTGACATGAAACGTGACAGTTTCTCGCAAGGCATTACCATTTCTCGCTCTATTAGTGCTCCACGGTTCCTGTTCAGCGATTCTTCTGTTTAGTTACTGTAGATTCCGGGTTCTGGCTAATCGCTCTGCACCGTGTCATCACATGCCTCGCGAGCCTTCTGCTTTTCAATTCCGTTTTTCTGCCATCTGTCCCTGATTTTTTCAGTCAAAGCGGTGAGGATGATGCGACATCTTTATATAGTCCCGCATAGGAGAGTTTCTACCCGCGCCTCCCTCTCTCTCACCCCCACCATCCACACGCTCACCTCCTCCTTATCTTCCTCACCACCGGCAAAGCGTGGTGGCGGTACTGGGAAAGTTCGAGGCAAGGAAGCAGAGGTGGCCGACGCTGGATGCGGAAGCTAGACAGAAGGAGGTGGCCTCGTGAGTAGAGGGGGCGGGGGCGGCGGTGAGAGGGAGAGCATGGGAGCGGAGGGGCCTTCTCCTTTTCAATTTTTTTCCGCCATCCATCCTTGATTTTCCAAGTCAAGGCAGCGAGGATGATGTGACATCTTCGCGTAGTCCCGCATAGGAGCGTATCTACCTGCACCGCCCCCTCTCTCTCACCCCCATCGTCCCACGCGCTCACCTCCTCCTTATCTTCCTCACCACCGGCTAAGTGTGGTGGCAGTACTGGGAAAGTTCGAGGCAAGGAAGCAGAGGTGGCTGACGCTAGATGCGGGAGCTGGACAAAAGGAGGTGGCCTCGTGAGTAGAGGGGGCGAGGGGAGCGGCGGTGAGAGGAAGAGCTCAGGAGCGGAGGGGCCTTCTCCTTTTCATTTTTTTTCCGCCATCCATCCTTGATTTTTCCAGTCAAAGCGGCGATAATGATGCGAAATCATCACGTAGTCCCGCATAGGAGCGTCTCTACCCGCGCTTCCCCCTATCTCTCACCCCCACCGTCCGACGCGCTCACCTCCTCCTTATCTTCCTCACCACCAGCAAATCATGGTGGGGGACGGGTGCGCGAGCTCAGAGGCGATGTTGAATCGGTACTGGGCAGGTTCAAGGCGAGGAAGCAGAGGCGGATGACGCTGGATGCGGGAAATGGACATGAGGCGGTGGCCTCGTGAGTGGAGGGGCTGGAGAGAGCGGAGGTGAGAGGGAGAGCTCGGGAGTGGAGAGGGCAATGTTGAATCGGTACTAGGCAGGTTCGAGGCGGGAAAACAGAGGCGGCCAACGCTGGATGCGGGAGATGGACGGGAGGCGGTGGCCTCGTCAGTGGAGGGGCTGGAGGGAGCGGAGGTGAGAGGGAGAGATCGGGAGCGGTGCATGTTGCTGGGGGGGCGGATGAGGGGCTAGGATGGGCGGGAACTCAGGAGCTCGGGTGGGGGGGAACGGGATCGAGATGTGGTGGGGTGGGGGCGGGGACGGGAGGGACCAACTCATAAGACTTGGTCAACACCTGAAACTGCACGATTAAGATGCCTCAGAGTGAAAATCAGACAGCCAGGAACGCGCGCGGGGGCATATGGCCTCAGATGGCTTTCTTTTGTTCAGGCTTAATCTACTATAGTATAATTTTGGCAACAACGTAACTATAAAGTACTCCCCGTGTGGAATAGAGGAGTGGTAAAGTTGTATAGACAATTACCGCTGCTAAAAAGGAATTCCTGGGCACATAAAAGAGAGAAAACTCGGACAATTGTTGTTTTCATTTACATTGCTAAATATGTGCTGTTGCCATTTTTGTAAATGTAAAATTGAATGCTTGGTTTTATAAAGTATGTATCCTCATGCGTAAAAAAAAGGTATGTATGCTCTTTGCTCGCATAGCTGATAATAAAATAAGGAAGAGTTTCAGCCTAACTTTTAATTTGTCGAGCAGATTACATCCATTCTCACCGAGAGAAAACAAAATATAAAGCTCAATACACTAGCAGGAAACCCACTGCTCATACTCGGACTCTAGTACAAGCTATAGGACAAAAACCTGTGAAGCCCAAATGCTTACACCTAACAGATTACATGTTGATCTCATGTAATAGCATTGGGAATATTAAGGATTTCAGGCAGCATTGAGGTGGACAATGTTACCGATAGGCGAGACAGGGAAGGCGGTGTAAGGGTACACGATCTCCATGCCTTCAGCAGTCTCACACACCTTCTTGACCTCCATCGTTTTGGGGCAGAGCTTGAATATACCCACCATGGTCCACAGAAACAGTGTGTCTCCCTCCTCAGCCACCCCAATGATCTTTACTGGCGGCATAACCATGAAGCGAGGATCGGTCCTAGGCAGTGGTGCCTTCGACAGGCCGGCAACAACCTCGCCCAAATCAACCGTGGTGCGCAACACCCAGCCGCCGTAGGCACCCCGTGCCCACAAACGCATTGTGAGACCATGCACCGCAGCGAGGCCGAGGCGTGCGCTACCATCAATCTTCATGAGACGAACGTTGCCTCCCCTCGGGCGATTGAACACGGTAAGAGTGCACTTGTCCATGTCGTAGGCCAGAACACGGTAGTCGTAGAGTGGTTGATACATGGTGTTAAAGATGACCACACATGGCTCTGCGCGGATGGCACGAACCGATGGGAGGTTTACTGATGTTGGCTCCGAGGTCCACTGCCTAGTAAGCGAGGAGTACACACCAGCATAAACGCGACCATGGGAGTCGCTGTGCACGAGGGCCACACGGAAAGGGCTTGTGGGCTGTTGGCAGCAGACATTGTGGCCATCATCGTCGTCGCCGACCACACAGAGCAATGCAGCGTTGATGCTGCTTTCGTTGTATTCCCCCCAGCGACTACTTTCTGCCTCGATGCGATAGCGGTGGCCGGTCAGAGGGTGCCATACAAGGAACCAGTTCATGTCACGAAGGAGGACACGTCCGTGGCGGCAGTCCATGAATGTCCATTTTTTGTCGCTGGGCCACTTGAAGTCGAAGCCAGTAGTGTCGTCGACAGGCACAAATGGGCGAGGGAGGGCGTCAGAGTTGTGGAAGAAGCCAATGGTGAGGGGTGCACCATGTCGTGTGCGGCACCGAGGGAGGAAACCAGGATCATTCACGATGCGACGCCATGCCCTACAAACAACAGAGACACGAGCAAGTGTCTCGGGATGCGGCGGAAGGTTCTCTAGGATCCCAATATGTAGTTCCTGTGGTATGGTGGGCCTCATGGCTGCGATACCATTGGATTAGTGTCAAAATGCAAATTTGTAGTACAAATTAAGTTTTGTAAATTACCTTTTAACTTCTTGTCAATCTTGCTAAAGCATGGGGGCCCCACCTCTTTCTTGTTCATCACCAAAAATAGTGATACCTCCGCGGAGTATCACTTGTCAAAATGCCCCCTTGCCAAAGATGTCGCCTCTGGCAAAAGGAAGACCGTCTTCAAAGCTAATCTATGTTGTCGCCGTGTTCCCCTTGATGGGAAGCCCCACACCTCCTCCTTCCCCTCCTCCTATTTTCCTTACTTGTGATGCACCAAATACATCACCATACCTAGTCAGGACCGGGAGGCGACATCAAATACCACCTTGAAGGAGAGGAAGGGTGCGAACACACAGATCTCTCGGCAAAAACATGAATGTCAGCGATAAAGGTAGAGAAGGGTGGTTGAAGAGGGCGCCGCCAGGGATACGGCGGCGGCGAGGTGGGTAGGAGATTGTTTAGGGTTGGTACCGAGGTGGTGTATTTATTAGATAACTGTGCAAATTGTGATGGTTGGATATGGATCCAATGCCTAGAAATATTTGGGGAAATTTAACGCATTTTTGGAAACTTTCTATGAGAGGCTCCATCAAAGTTAGGCTGCATCAGAAAACATGTGCTGCACTGCAAGTACGAAATTCTCAAAGTTGAATACACCGTTAGGTCTGCCATGAATATGTAAAGAAACTCTTCAATGAAGGAATTCAATTGCCAATGCCCGTTGCTTTCATTCAAAAAATAATAATGTTCATGTTTTCATTACAAACAATTTGTTTATATTTCTGTTCTAGTTAGTGAAACATGGGTGACCATAGTCGAGGCTCGAGAGAAGTATCAAGACTCTAAACCTTGCTCGCAAATATAAATGGGCTTAGATAACAATTACAAGTATATAGAAGTATCAAGTATGCTTTGTTGCCGGTATCTAATGCTATGTCGATACATAATGAATTTCTTTGTTTATCCAAAGCAGGCGCTAAGACAGTCCAAAATAAGTTAAGATTCAAATTTTAAATTTTCAAATCATATTTGATCCATGAATACTGTTCTCTTACTCAGGTTCCCGTTCTGTTTGTGGTCATCGGTTTTTGCTATGTTGAACCTTTTTGACAATCTACTTTGGAAAAATTAATGTAGGAATATGGAATTTTTTCTTTGCGGGTAAGGAATAGGGAAATGTTAATTAACCCAAAAAATCTAGACAAAACCTGGTTAGGCAAATTATATGTTATGTCCACTATAACGCGAAACACGGGATAAATATACCATGGCATGGTGATCGTGAGTTTTCTTTTGTCATTAGAAAGGTCTTCTAGCAGAAGGTGCCTATTTTTTATTTTTCTTTGGTTTAACCCGTTGCAGCCTTGCCTAAGCAAAAGAGAAGAGAAGCCAGCGGAGCCATTATTTACACCACATGGGGCATTTGGAAGAAAATGAATAGGAGGGTTTTTCAGCACAAGGCAATTCTCCCCGAGGCAGTGGCGGCGCTGATCAAGAGATGGCTCAGCGGGCTTATGCACATTCTCAAGATCGTGGAGATGTACATCATGCAGTGTAGTAGTCTTTGCCTGTAACTTTTTCAGCAATCTTCATCTATCTATCTATCTATCTATCTATCTATCTATCTATCTATCTATCTCTATCTATAATCTATCTATCTATCTATCTCTCTATATCTATAATCTATCTATCTATCTATCTATCTATCTTCTATCTATAATATAATTTGTTTTGAGGTAGGTTTGTCAACACCTCATATTTTAGTTCCGATTTTTTGGACGATTTTGCCCCTAATAATTAGGACATATTACCTTCCTGCCACCAATGAGTGAAAAAAACGTATTCATCTTCTTCCCCGTGGGTTACCAATCCTATGGAAAAACGGCCACCATCTTAGGCTTGAAAACAGAATGGAAACGGACGAAAACATACATTATTATTTTCGTTTCCTCTTGTGTCGCCGGATTCGGAAACAAAATGAAAAACTCTGGAAACGAACACGGAATCGAAAATCATCGGAAACGAATATAAAACGGATACGATACGAAAACGGATATTTATCGGAATATAATAGTGGTGTCATTTCATGGTGTGTATACTAAAAGTAACATATAACAGACAAAGAATATGTCACAACTTCGAAAAGCGATAATTAAACATAAAGTAACACACATAATTTAACATTTCGACAAGCCTAAGCCGGTTCCATGTATTAGGTAGACCTTTTATATATTCTATGGCTTAGCAAGAGCAAGAGAAATCACTAACGCAAAGTACTATTTCGTACATTGGCTTGATTGGTTATATTTTTAGAAAGTTTCCGTATTTATTTATGCGAAATTTCCTTACTGTTTCCGTTTTCGCCGAAAATGGCTCCCCGTTTCCTTTTTCGTTTATAATATTCCGTTTACGTACCTTTTTCGCAAAATGCCATTTCTATTACCATTTTTGCTCTCTATTTCTTTTTTTCTTCGAAAACAGGCGGAAAGTTTTCTTACCGTTTTCAACCGCCAGTTGCCAGCTGGAGCTGGAGCTCGTGCTGCCCTGGACCCTGCTCACCACCGGCCACCCTTGAACTGTATAAGGGGCGGCGCAACATAGCTCGCCAGAGGTGCTGACACCTGCTCGCCGCCGGCCCCTTGCCTGGCGGAGGGGCGGATGGAGTGGTGTTTGTACCTAATCCGATCCAACCAGCTCTCACAAAACACTAACAAAAATATAAGAGGGATTGATTCACTTTCGGTAAGAGGGACTACAGTCCTGTGGACCTCGGGCAAGAGGTCCTCTGACCCGGTGCCTTCCAGCTCCACCCCTCCCGCACCCTCTCTCTCCTCTGAACGCCGCCCTCAATCCTGGCCACGCGCCTCCTGGACCCTGGTCGACTGCGATGCGCCTTCTAGCTCCGCCCCCTCCCACACCCTCTCTCTCCTCCGAACTCCGCCCTCAATCCACTGTCTCCTCTCGCTTCTCCTCTACTCACGGCCCCGGCAGGCACCATCAGCAATGCAGTGCAGGAAGGCGTGATTTGTGCGGGTGAGGTTCTCGTGAGGCAGGGTACCAACCGCACCGGCAAGCACCATCAGAAATGCAGCGCAGGCATATCTTCATTGTAGATGCATCACTCAGGTACTTGATGTTGCTTACACGGTTTCACCAACAGATATTCTGCCGCCGAATTGAGGATTAGCTTGTTTACTGAGAAAGTGAAAATAACCATTTGACAGTTTGGAACTATGGATTAAGGTACCTTTGGGCATTCACTTTATTTCTGGACCTTTTCACCATCAATTATTGACCAGTTCTACCGTTGGCCTGGCCGAAACAGATTAGGCCTGGTCGGCGTCCCCATGACTGACTGCATGAAGGAGTGCCCTTAATAAAAAGGTTATATACTTTCACGAGTGCCGGCAAAACTCGTACACGCTATCAAAGCATGTGGTCTTAGACATGCGTAGGTAGTAGTCTTGTGTATCTCAAGGAGGTCCATATGCAAGACACCTCATGATAGCCATGCACATAAAGTAGTCATCATACTGCCTAACGCCCGACACAAACCGCATGAACATCTCCTTATTCGTCCTAAAGCGCCGCCAAAAATCTGTGGGTGTATGTTTTGGAGCGTCAGGAAAAAATAGTCGACATCAAGCAACATAGCACCCGCCTGTGTAACTTGTGATGTACTACCTATGTTGGAGCATCTCCACCGGCGGCCCTAACCCTTAATGGCTTTAGAGGGTGCCAGGTAAAAATTCCCCACACCAGGGCCTCCCAAAGTCTGTCGATAGTTAAAACTGACCCAAAAAATCTCTGGCGCCCCACTCCACTCCCAGCACCACCAGGGAAGAGAAGTGAGGGGCGAGGACGGGGAAATGCGCACGCGAGGATGGAGAGGCTGGCGAGCAGGGAGGGACATGGCGGCTGCTCTGCTCCGGCCGTAGAGGCTCTATCGTAGTTGCCGCCGGGCGACCTCCAGTGAGTGCGTGGACGGCGTCGCTCGCCGTGGACGCCGCCGCCTCCGCCGCCCATCGTTCCTCAACGAGCTGCCCATAGCCTGTTTGTGGTATTGCCAAGGAAGTAGATAACTAGAGAAAAAAAATCTCTGTAAGATGGAGGATGGGGAGTGGCAGCCGGTGTGGGCTGCCCTGCCCAAACTGCCGGCAGTTCGGGCAAGCCACCCGAAACGGTTGTTCGGGCAAGCCACCCCAAACTGTTGCCGACACAATTGTCGGTCACCCTTCGAGGTGCCCAGTGAACCCAAAGGGAGGGTTGCCGGCACAATTGTCGGTCACCCTTCAGGGTGCCCAATGAAGATGCTCTTACATAATGTAGTATGTTTTGGCAACTAATTTAGTTTGTCAAAATATACTACACTATGTGGAACAGAGGATGTAGCCATGAGCCCATGAAGCTAGTTCAACATTCACTTTCAGTTACAGAGAAGACAGATAACACTCGAACATATCAACTCACTGTCACGTGCACTATGCAGAGCATGCCAGATAGCTCCAGATTACAAGCTATGCAAGCCTAGTAGTCTCAATAACACACTATACAACAAGCTCAAAGCTTGAAAGCCAAAACTTACATCTCAAATACACTGTACCATGCTCAGCCAAACAAACAGAAATGGATCATCAATGAATGCAATACACGCCGTGAAATAGAGTGATAACAATCCACTCAAAGTTCTGCATTTACAGGCGTTTGGCTATGGGGTGGAAGAAGGCCATGGTCATCGTTGTGGCCTAGGCAGACGTCGCCATGGACTCAACATCGTGGATCTGTCAAGGAGCAGCAGGAGGCCAAGGAACGTAGTTGACAAGCCGAAGGTATACCTGAGGAGTATTCATGAACACAGTTTAGTTTTGCATCAGCGCGAAAAGGATAATCGTGTGTTCAGAATCATCCATAATACAAAACTACCTGACAGTAGGGCTTCTTCTCCAAAAGATTATTGAGAGCACCCACTGCAGCAAAGATACATACAGAATCAATAATCTTCCCAAGGATGAACAGTGGCATGTTATGGCACCAGATTTACTTCATTGGAGATGCAAATTTCAGATGAGACTAGCGAAGGGAGTAGCTGGTAACTGCACTAAAGTGTTGTTGAAATAACAAAATATTGTAGCTTGGTATCCATTTCTAAATTACAGCTCCATAATTTGAGACAAATAACTTTACATAACTGCAAAGCATATGTTTCTTGGGGTATTTTACTGTATCTCAGTAGTCAGTACAACTGCAACAGAATACTGCATCTAGCATGCCTCTGCATGCTGCAGCTCACTGTTTCTTCACATAATGAAGAAATGAAAGGATGACAAGAAAAGCAGTTCAGTCTGTAGAAACTATGAGTTGTGAATAATTATCAGCTAAAATCTTGCTAGCATTGAAATAACTTTGGTAAATGAGCTCCTTTCAGTTCACAAATTTATTTATGAATTATGATTATTACTAAATTGCATGATATGCGTACGAGGCAAGGGAGAAGAATATAATTGCTCTGATATGCCATTTGGACATCTCAAGAAACAATTTTGTAGTAGAGAACATTGTGGATGGTACTTACTTTGACCAAACACAAACAATGGTGATATAAAAAGTACGTCGAGAATCTACTTCTATCTCCTACATAGCCAAGATTTGAAAACCCATTATGCATACGCCGATGCATACTGCCAATTGTATAATGGCAAATGTATTTATGTGAAGGAACTAAAAAATGTATCTACCAAATGGGAAGTGCTTTTATGCTCTCCGAAGAAGAAAGGTACAACAATCCTGAACATCTCCATATACAGATATGTGCAGCCTAAGTCGCTAAATTGTTAACTCAATGCTTTAAAACTAATCAAGTTTGAGTTAACAGCAAGAAAAAACAAACAGAGGGGATGAAAAGAAAGAAACAGGTTTTTTCTGTAAAATAAAATGTTAGCGTGGTCTAAGGCTTTCCCTCTTCTAATACTCCCTCCGTCCCAAAATAAGTGATTTGGATTGTTCTAGATTCACATGTATCTATATATTAAAACGCGTCTAGATACATGTGAATCTAGAGAAATCAATGTCACTTATTTTGGGACGGAGGGAGTATATTGCATGCAGCACTCCAGCATGGTTCGGAAAAAAAAAGTTAACAGCAAGAGTACACAAGCTGATAAGTCTCTCCAGAAAGTTCATGCCCCCAGTGTAGCAGCACATGTTGAATTGCTAAATGAAAACATCAGATGGCATCAACTTATCGAAGAATCAATGGTAAATCACAAACACCCTAAAGTTAATTCATAGTATCAGCTACTTCCTTTGTGCTTCGATTCAAAAGAAATTCAGAGTTCAGTTCCTTTAAGACAGTGTAACAAAATGTCAAGAATCCACACACCCAGCCCAAGACTTGCAACACAATTCGTCAAAGGTACAACTGAAGTCTTCCAACTAAATGCATTAAAATACCTGCAATGCAACTAGTAAAATCCTGAAATCTGCCAGTCTCAAATTTTAGCACGAATATGCTGAAGTTAGCACCTCTTCACTCAGATAACCAATACACAATGAGATTACCGATGCACAGACGATGCTAACTAATGCATAACGAGACTAGTACTGAGCAATGGTGAGGAAACTTGATTATACCTTGCAAATTCCTAAC
Organism: Avena insularis; assembly: GCA_023614405.1. Lineage (NCBI taxonomy): Eukaryota > Viridiplantae > Streptophyta > Magnoliopsida > Poales > Poaceae > Avena > Avena insularis. The sequence goes on along the minus strand of CM042696.1, from coordinate 32,665,754 downwards.
GCCGAGAAGCTCCTGGCAGGGGCAACAGCCTTGTTGACAATGCTTTTCTGCTCAGAAACCACCTCCCAGCAGAGCCGCCGTGCCATTTCTCTAGCCATCACCAACTGTGCTCTCTCCGCCCGCAGCGCCGCCATCTCTCTACGCATTGCTGCTCTGTCCGCCTCCAGCGCCTCGACCCTCGCATATAAATCCCCAGCATTGCCAGCGACATCCCCGGCGTAGTCCCCCACCACCGCCACGGCGGCCATCGTCGGGCTGGCGCACCTGACATCCACTGTGTACTCGAACTCTTTCTCCACAGGGGTAGTCGATTGCTGTTCCTCCTCGTCGTCGACCATGGCTTTGACCTCCATGGCACTACCCAACAAGTCAGCACCGTTACCCTCTGCCTGAGGCGCGAGCTGGTCCACATGGGCGCGCTGTTCCTCGTAGAGCTCCTCGTCCTCCTCGTCGGAGAAGGTGTCGGGGTCGATCCCGTGGGACTGGAGGCGGGAGTGGTAGGAGGCGGCGAGGTCGGAGAGCGAGGCGATCTCCTCCTGCACCTCCCGCTCGTGGTCGGCGCGGCCCTCGGCGTACCGCTTGAACTGGCGTGCCTCCATCTGCGCGGAGGCCTTCTCCCGCTGCAGGCGCTCGATCATGAGCATGGCCTCGCTGGCCGCCGTCTCGGCGGAAGCCCGCTCCGCCTCCAGCTCGCCCTGCAGGCCCCGCGCCGACTCCTCGGCGGCCTCCTTCTCCCCCCGCAGCCGCGCCGCCGCGGCCTCCAGCTCCTCCACCCGGCGGATCAGCTCCGCCGCCTCCCCTCCCGCGGCCCGCGGCGAGGCCTCCGGCGATCCCGCGGGCGGGCGCCGCTTCACCGACCGGCGCGGCTCCGTCGGGGAGGAGAAGGAGTCGGCGAGCTGGTCCATCGAGGCATGTATGTGTCCCGCGGGATCCGATCCCCAGCCCCGGATCCCGTCCCCCGCCGCCGGCGTCACCGCGACCGCCGTCGGGACCGAGCCCGAATCTGTGGGCGCACGGCGGCGGAGCACTCCTTTTTCCGGGAGGGGAAAGGCAGTAGCGTCTGTCAGACGCGACGTTGAGCAGCTGAGCTAGGCTGGAAGAGGCCAGTACAGGGCAGCAGTTCTCAATAATTGAATCGACAGAACTGCCCCGAATAGATTAAACTTAAGTTAAACTGGGAATGAATTGGTGCGCACGCCGCACAATCATCATCACGCCGGTGAGCTTTCCACGTCTCCCGCGCGAAAAAGAAACCGCGGTAAACCGCGCGTCACGGTCGATTAATCTATCTATCTGTCGCTCGAGATTGGGAAGAACAGAGGGGGATTAGATACTAAATGGAAAGGAAGGTAAAGGCAGAGAGCACTAGCTTCAGCAGCAGCCAGTAGCAGCTCGTGGAGGAGCTGTGGGGGACGTCGCGAGCTTTTGTGTCTCCGTGGCACGGCCGCGCTTCTACGTGCGCCGCCACTAACCGCGCAAGTCGTGCCAGGGGGAGATTTCTCGCCGACGTGCTGCCACTCCCCCGGATTTTACCTTGGCCACACGATTTATTCTGTTGTTGCAGTACGAATCTCTTTTTTCTGGAGAGTAAACCAGTGGTGAGGTTGTACTAGTTGGTTTGGCCGTTGAGGCGACGGAAATGGCACCGGCGGCGGCTAACGGCGACGGGTGTTCTTGCAGATTCAGCGTTTCGGTCAAGGTTCGGTCGTCATGGCAGGGGTCAAAATGGGGTAAAAGAAAGGAAGAGGTGACAGCCGTCGACGAGTGATGCTGCTCGTGGCCTCGTTGGAGGTTTGGTTATGCACGTGCACGTGATAGCCTGGTCAGATGGGCGTTTTTTTTTTCTTTGGTTGTGTTTTTTTTTTTGCCTATTTCTGCTGAGTTACATACACTAACAGTCTCTATGTGTCTCGGCGTGCTTGTGAATTAGGCTCTATTTAGTCCTAATCCATGTTTGATGTCAAAATTATACTAATTTGGACGTCATGCGGTCTGAAATTTTGCAGAAACAACCTCCCACATCTAGAAACCATTTTTCTACCGCCATATATTTGCAAGTACCCCCTCCCCATCAGATCCATTATGCAGAACGCCCCACGCTGTTAGAGATCATTTCAGCCTAGATTTCGAGAGAGGAAAAAAGGAAGGACTCGACGAAGACGGAGGCGACGGGCAGACGGGCAGGCGACGGAGTTGGTGATCGCTGGATCAGAAGGTGGAGCTACATATTTATAATGGGAGGTTAACTAACGATAACGGAGTAACACGAAGGCTAACTCACTCCTGCAAGTGGGACACGCCTCCACGTGGCGTCCAAGCAAGCGCAATTTCGGTTCCAAACATGAATTAAGACTAGATCGTACCCAATTAACAATACACAGGCAAAATTCAGCAAATTTGGACTACGATGACATAACATAATCGAGTCCGTCCGACAAATACATGGACTTTAGTGTATTTAACTTTTTTTTGCTGCAGCATAATAAGCCCGAATACATGCACGGTTGGGTGAAAACTAAAGGTGCCTGACCATCGTTACATTGATTATCGATAGATATGACCAGGCTGGTGGAGCCAATACCTACCCTTGAATTCATTATCCACAAGCCTCTCTATATAATAGTGCAGGTATAGTGCTAATCAGGCTGGTGGAGTACTGATCATAGTGCAGGTAACATCAGCAGTAACCAAGGGTCCATGTCAGCAAATTTGTCCACGTGGCAATAAGTTAATGAGGAGAGAAGTACTCCCTCCGTTCAGTTTTCTTCTACATTGGAAAAATTCAGGCAATTTAGAAGGGCATTTAATACTACTACTTTAGCCTACTCCATGCACAGGATACAATGAGTCAGCTCAAAACCCAAAGAAAGATTAAATGCATAGCCGTGCAATTTGCATGCTGAGAGGTACGCGCCTGTTTATTTAGCGCCAATACAGGAAACACTAGTGTTAGTAACTTTTCCTCCATTTTTATAATAGAAAACAGTAGTGCTGCTAACTTTTCCTCCAAATTACAGCGCCAAGTACAGTCCAACTTAAACAAGGAGCTGAGTAATCATCTTCTATAAGTACTCCTGGACTAGAACTCTTCACCACCAACCATCAGTCAAATCTACACCTAGCAACACCATGCTCCTTGACTTGAACAATTATGCCGAGTCCGATCTGCAGTCCATTGCTCCCACTGGCCCTGCCGCCGCCCGTGCCGCCGCTGCGTGTGCCGCCGCTGCCGAGTCAGATCTGCAGTCCATTGCTCCCGCCCACCCAGCCATCGATGGCGTGGCCCTCCGGACCCACATGCTAGCTGCCATGATGCTCCGGATACACACTAGAGCCGCCTCTGCCGAGGCCTACCTCAAATTGATGGCGCCTTCCACCTCCTCTGATCTGTTGCTCCATCCCTCTCTTTTTCTCCTCTCTGGCACAATCCTCTAATGCGCCACAACGGGACGAGGGAGCTTATATGGTGGTCGTGCCATTAACGACGGGGAAGAAATACGAGGTAGAGATGGGGGCGGAAACGAGGGGACAAGAAGACGGTGGAGGTGGAGGAGGAGGCGGAGGCGACGGGAGTTGGGAAAAGAGGAAGTTGGGAACGAAGGAAGTTAGGTAAGGATGACAATTTTATCCACGGATCCGTGTATCCACGGATATCCGACCTGAGGGGTAAGGGTATGAAGGCCTAATTATGTCCACAGATTTCATGGGGAGAATATCCGCTAATTCATGGGATGGGTATGGGTAGTGGTTTCGCTTCATAGATATCCAACGGATACCCGGCTGGCCTGATGAGACATCTATGTACTTTGTGGTTTTATCGTGAAATATTTGACATATTTTAAGTACTATGTGGATGAAATATTGTTGCTTTGATATTCCTATGTATTCTCCATGTAATATTTGCTGAAAATGTTGTCGAAATTTACTATAATGTCACAATGTTGTTATGATTATGTATATGGCATGTAAATCAATGAATATCCATATATGGATATCCGACAGGTTTGGATCTGGGGCGATATCCATGCACATGGATATCTACGTGGGCGGGCTAAAGTGAGGTTCATGGATCTAGATTTGGATTTGATTTTTGTATATCCGTCTAAACCCGCTCCATCGCCATTCTTAAAGTTGAGGCAATGGGGGTCGGGAGACGGTATTTGCGTGCTCGTATTAATTCCTGGCAATTAAGACGGTGGACCAATCGAAAACGCAGATTAATTCCGAACTTTTTCAGACTTAGGATGTAGAACAAATACAAACGGAGGGAGTATTTGAAGTAACTTAGGTACTCCCTCCGTTCACGCACGTAATTTTAAAAAAAATCTTTGACTATCAATTTTAGCCAATAAAATATACAATATATGTATTAAAAATTATACCATTAAAAACTTCTTTTAAAGATGAATCAATGATATAATTTTTATGATACATTATGTATAATTTATTGATCAAAATTAATAGTCAAATTATTCTTAAACTACACGTGTGCCTAATAATCTCTACCGGGGAGTAGTTACCTCTACCGGGGAGTAGTTACCGTAACATAGCGCATGTACGAGACTTTTTTTAATGGAAAATGATCCCGTACGTTGCGCGTGTATTCGTATGACCCCATCTCCTCCTCCCGAGGGAACCCAATCCGTCTCGCCTCCATCTGCTTCGCCCTGCAATCCATCTTGTCGATCGGCAGTAGCCCTGCCCGGCGGCGGCTCTGGCCGACGGCGCCACCCAGGAGCCACACAAATCATGGCTAGATCCGGTGCTCGCAAGGAGATGGCGCCAGCCCAGCCGCCGGCCACCTCGCCGCAGCAGCAGTTCCCGGCGCCCCGACGCGCTCCCCCGCCGTACCCTCGCCACTGTCGTTGCTCTATCCGGTGCCCGACGAGCTCATCCATCAATCTCTCTTGTGCTAGATTGGACCACCGGCGTGTGAACCTGAATATGTACTGATGGTTCAGTTTGAGTTTGACAGTCATGCGTGTGTTGCTTCGGTTCAGGCTGAATACAAGATGCTTCAGATGCTGAGTTGCTTCATTCTATTGCACCATATATGTAAGCAGATATTCCATCTCCTCTCGTTCTAGCTAGGTGCTCGATTGCTTTTCTCAATGTTCCATGAGATGTCAAATTAAGTTTATGATGCTTGGATCTGATTCATCAGATGCCATGGAGGCTAAAGCAGATATAGGAGATCCTTCCATCTTTTACACATTAGATGACTTACTAGCAAATTTTAGATTTGTACATGCCATATAGCTCACAACGTTTAAGTATTACTATAGATCCTGCAAAACAATAAATGTAGATCTTTATGTTACCATGTTGATGTTAGAGCAAGTACAATAAGTCTTAGTCAGCTGGCTATAAGGATTAAAATATTATTTTCTTTCCTAGTTGGAAGAGAGAAGAAGAGAGAAGAAGAGTGGTCTCTCATACAAGAGTCAGCTCTATCACGTGTTCCTGGGTACTTTGAGAGAGTAAAAGGTGGGCCATGTAGTGCTAAAATATATTTTTGTAGCTCAATAGATGACATGGCACTTAGCTTATAGTCAACAGCTGACTATACTATTCTCCTTGCTCTTACTACTATACACGATGACCAGCCTAAGCCACACGTGATGCAAAACTAGTCTGTCAAGAAGAAGCTCTTTCTTTAAGGCTAGTCATAGTGGTAGTATCATACTAGTATCATGCATATGATACTGGTGTATGATATAGCATCATACTAGTAATATATTTAATGATTTATAGAATCTCGATGCAAAATTGTGTACAAGATTTATTTGCATGAGGATTTCCTAATTTTACGTGCTATGATACGGTATTTACTTATGATACTCTAACCATCTCTTTATTTATTAATTGTTGTGTCATATTAGATTTTTGCCAACATGACATGCATGATAGTAGGTATGATACTTTCACTAGAACCAATCTAAAGCATCCCAAGTGTTATAGCATCTCTAACAGCTGCATGGTAATAGGACAGGTACCATAAAAACTACCGAATGCTACTGATAGACCATTTTGGGGTTAAAATAGCCTGCAATAGCTGCTCCATCTGGATTTGTTGCTCCAAATATTTTGCCACAGCGTCCAAAGTTTGGCATATTTGTCAGAGCGCGCGGCTGCCCCATTTTCCTCCGCATGCGTGCGTGCCAACTGCCAGGGTGAAAGTTCGTTTTGTGTTTTCCCCTCTAGCTCATGTTCAGCCGCATGTTGCCCGCTGCTCCGCTTGCTTCGGCTGGCCTCCGGCGCCGCCACTTGCGGGCGTAGCTCCTGCATGGCCGCTGCGCCCTGGATCCTGCCGCCCCTCATCTCCATCCCGTACGTCCTTCCCTGCGTTTCGTGGTCACGCAGTCGCCCAACTCCCTCCCCCGACGCGGCCGTGTGCTCGCTCCCCGGCTCAGCTCAAGCATGGAGGAGGTCAGCGGCTGCGGATATGGAGCATAGGCCCGTCCCGGTGATATGGGCACGCCTTATTGAATTCCCATAAGTGATATATCCGGTACGTATCCGAATCATGGCACATACGGTCCACAAGCAGCAGAGAGTCTAGGAAGCATCCATTCGAAACCCAAGAACCAGATACGCTGATCAATCCAAAAGCCTAAACCGACGTAGTCATAGAGTTATATTTCTAACTTATAACCGATCCGTCCTGAATTCTGAGACACAGCCTCTCATATAAAGGCAAGAAGGAGCGACGGAGAGGGCATCGTAGCTTTGAGCAAACCACAACTCGCCATGAGTTAGATTGCATCTAGCGAATTGACGACTTTATAGTCATCTTCTTCGATAATCAGGCGGGACATCGACTCCCTTGTTTACCTGATAGGCCGACAAAATCACCAACGCTCTTTTTTCACGAAACCCTAAGTCCATAAACATGGGCATTGCCGAGGTTACCCCCGACACCCGGCCTCCTCCACCTCTCCCTGCGTGTCCGCGCCCTTCTCTCCCACATCGACACATGGGAGGACCACCAGTGGCCGCTCTACGCATGGCCGGCGCTGCAGCTGCGGGAGGCGGTGGTTGAGGTGGGCAACCGAGCGTGGTCAGGGGCCCCTGGTCTATGACATCGGTGGCCAATTCCAGGAGGTTGGAGGATTTGGGGCAAAAAATTAGGGATTACGGTGGAAAAAGCAAAGTTTTTACAGTGGAATCAAATGCCAACGACGAATTTCGGTCGAAACATCATCGATAATTGGGTATAATTTGTATGTTTTTTGTTGAATATATATATAATTTTCATAAAACTTATAGAAATTAAAATATCGACCTCCGGCGATTTTCGGCGATCAAAATCGAGCTCAGTGGCTGGCGGCCGTCAAATGCAACTTACACGCTTACAACCATCGGATCTAAATTTGGTGCCTATTATAGGACATCCGTTGGAGCAGTCGTGCTACAATATAGGGTAGATGGTAAAGCGGCAGCCATTTTGCTGCCCCATATCTCAAAATTAGTTATCCCATAACCAAAATTTGGTGCCCTATTATGGGGAAGCTGTTAGAGATTCTCTTAAGCTTGGTCCGTATCAAGGACTAAAAGACGATGTGTTTCTTCTAACAACATGATTCCTAGAGCCACCTGAAGATGGGTGAAACTTGAACCTGTTCCAAAGTAGATCTATAGCTTGACGAGACAAATAATTAATCCCAATGTGTATCTATAAACATCATGCATTCCATATACCTTTTATTCTTGAAGAACTTGCTAAAAGTCTTGAACTTCTGGAAATTAGCTTAAGACATTGGTAAATAGAAGAGATTGTGTCGGGCTTTCGACTCCTGATGAGTAGATTTGTATGCAGGTAAGGTGTGTGGCAACGATCCAATGGGCTAACTACCCTAGAAACATAGAGATTTATATAGGTTTAGACCAGGGATAGATCCCAGCAACAATCCTACGTCCTGGTGGGATGTATATTCTGAGCATGTGAGGTGCTCGATATTACAATTGCGGTAGCAAGCTAGTGGGGGCATCCATCTTGCTTACTCTCTTCTACTTACTGAGGCATAAGAGAGTATAGTATAGTGGAAAGTGTGATAATGATCGCCCCTTATCTTGGGAAGGGGGTAGATATTTATAGGAGCCATGGGCATCCCTGGGGATTCAAAAGCACGTCCTTTCCCTTGAGGAGTCTGTCTTGATGGTACGCATCGCCTCTGTCCTTTATGTCATTCACCACTGCACCTATTGCAGTCACACACGCTTCTAACTGTCGAGGCAAGTGCAAGTGAGTGTCGAGAGATGATGGGACCTCTCATTTATCTGCCCGTCAGGTCACCGGGGGCATCAGCAGGTAGAACCTGATGCCCTGTGCTTTAGGTCATGGACAAGAGCCAACTGAGCTGAAATGCTTTGCATACCGGAGAGCTTCTGCTACGATCGCTGCCTGGTAGAGGAGCCTGGCTAGGGAAAGAACCGACTTCCCCTTAGGCCAGCTGATTTGTTAATCAATGGGTAATGCGTTCCCCATATCCCATTCAGTAGTCCCCGAGCCTTTAGGTGGCTTGAAGATGCGCACGACGGATTTCTGTGGTATCGGCTCTTCGGGTTCGCGAGTCGGGGTGAGTTCCAATGATTGTGGCGCTAGGTTTGCTGGCTCCTAATGCCACATCATATGTTAGGCCCTCCGGTGCCAATGTGTCTTCTCGAATTGTGGGCTTATGACGCATGAAGGCCTAGTTGGGAGGCAGATGGTACATGACACTTGGGGCACTTGGTGAGAACCTCGGGATGGAGCGGCTAGAGGTATGATGGTGAATTGCTTTGGTGGGAGCGAGAGTTCTGCCATAGTTGGCTCATTAAACGCGTTAATGGTGGCTTTCCCTGACTCGTGGTGCTCTGGGGAGCGATACTCCAAGGACTGAAGGGGTTCACAGCAGAAAACAATAATTTTTCATGATTAAAGCTCTCACAAACTTGATGGCACACTTTACTTTTCTTGCATTTAATAAACTTGAACCATTGTGTCCATCTTTGTTGCGTATATGCTTGCGCTTTATAAGTTGAAGTTAGCAGAACCATGTATAATTGAGAACGCTTTCAACATTGCACTTGTACTTTGTACCTCATTGATATCATGTTCTTTTGCTTATGGATCCCAGCGGTGTGAAATAAAAGGGGAACTTGTAAGATCATGGAGTTTGTATTTGTGTTAGAGAAACGCCTGGGCCGCAAGCCTAAGCCATGCGTAATCATGGTGGAAACTTGCAGCATAACCATAATGAGAACTCTATGAAGCATCCTTAATAAAAACCTATGTAAATAGCAAATAAAAAGATCGTTGAGATGCTCATTGTCTTCTTGCCTTGTAATTTTGATTATAGGATAGCTCATGTATCATGTGCAAGGGGTACCCCGTTGGCGGTTCTCTATGATACATATGTACTTACAATGACAAGAGCTTACTTGTGACTAAAGTTGAGTAGCATGAGGTTCGGTCTTCATAAGTAAGGGACATGAGATTTCAGCTTATAACTTGTTAAGCATATCCTCTTAGTTGTGTCATTTTAACCTTAATCACCTTCAAGATGCTTATGATAGGAGCAATGAGAGCTGAAAGCTAATAAGTACCATAATTTTTGGAAGCTCTTTATGAAACTTGAATCCCTACTTCCTTCTATGAAGGCCCTTCTTTTACTTTTATGTTGAGTCTCCACCTTCTATCTTTATGCACCTATTGAGAGAGCATAGTGGCCATTCTTAGTTATATGTGCATTGTCCTAAGACTTGTTAATTGGTGCATAGCTTTGATATTGCTTTTTTAAACTATTTGTATCTAGTCACTCTCATGAACTTTGAAGGTGTCCTATGCATTTATGTTTGCTACTCTATGAGGGACAAGCTGAATGCTACTATGCTATGTTTTCTTTATGTGAAACAAACAAACGTCTTGCAAAGCATTGTTATTCATGAATCTTTTGTTTGTGCCTTTTCATGTTGCAACATAGTTGCTATGTCTTATTGTTAGAACTTTGTCTTTCATGCTATGTTGAAGTACTATGATCCTAGTTATCAATGTGTTACAAATACTTTGATCAAGTTTATGATGGTGCATGTCACCTCAAAAATTATTCTTTCTTTTTATCACTTACCTACTCGAGGACGAGCGGGAGTTAAGCTTGGGGATGTTGATTCGTTTCTAATGTATCCATAATTTTTGATGTTCCATGCTTGGTTTTATCTACTTTCTTATGTTTTGTCCACACTTTGGAGTACTTTCTATATACTTTCTTGGACTAACCTATTAACAAGAGCCATAGTGCCAGCTGCCTGTTTTCTGCTGTTTTTGGTTCCAGGAAAGTCAGAAAATGAATATTTTCGGAATTGGACACGACAAAAGCCAAAGTCAGTTTTTCACCAAGAGACACCCGGAGCCAGAATACGAGACGGAGAGGGGCCAGGGGGCCGCCACACCACCTGGCCGCGTGGCCTAGCCTGGCCCGTGCCAGGGGGTGGTATGGCCGCCTCCGACACCCCCTCGGCCTCCCCTTTCGCCTATATATTGCCTTCGATACAGAAACCCTAAGTACCCGATCAAAATTCCACGAAAGAGTTTGTAGCCGCCGTCATCTCCATCCCTAGACCGGGAGGGATCTGAAGCTCTTCCCGGCACCCTGCCGGAGAGGGGAATTCAACATGGAGGCCTTCTTCATCACCATGCAAGCCTCCGGTGTGATGCGTGAGTAGTTCATCTCTGGACTACGGGTTCATGTAGTAGCTAGATGGCTGGTTCTCCTCCTTTGTGCCATCATGTTTAGATCTTGTGAGCTCCGTTCATGATCAAGATCATCTATTTGTAATTCTACATGGTGTGTTTGCAGGGATCCGATGGATATTGAGATGCTATTTCATATTGATTATTGATTCTATCATGTCTTTGTTATTTGTGATCTTGCATGCTTTCCGTTGTTAGTAGCTATCTTGGCCAAGTAGATGCTAGCAGCTCCAAGAGTTAGTATTTATGCTTGATAGTGGTTTCATGCCTCTAGTAATCTGGGGAAGTGACAGAAATCTCTAAGGTATTAGATGTTCTGTTGCTACTAGGGAGAAAACAACAATCCTTTGTTCATAGAACAATCGTATTGTCTACTTTACATGCAATGCGTAATGCAATTATCTGTTGCTTGCAACTTAATACTGGAGGGGGTTCGGATGATAACCTGAAAGTAGATTATTAATCATAGATGCAGTTGGATTACGGTCTATGTATAATGTTGTAATGCCCAATCGAATCTCAAAGGAGTCAAGATGAGTAGTATTTTCATGATTGCTTTCTCGATGTTTGTCAATTGTCCCGCTGTAATTTGTTCATCCAACATGTCATCTATCTTAAGGAGAGCCACCACTAGTGAACTATTGACCCCGGTCCTTTCTTTTATCATCAATCTACAATCAACTGTTTACTGCTTTCTGTTTACTTTCTGCAATTTATTACTTTCTTCCACTCGATACGTTTAATCCTTTGTTTTCAGCAAATCCGGTGAGATTGACAACCTCATCGCAAGTTGGGGGCAAAGTTCTGTGGTTGTGTTGTTCAGGTCTCCATGTTGCTGCTGGCACCGGTAGTGTGCACTGCCAAAGTTCAGCTAGCAACACCTTTGGGGTGTTTCCTTGCTCCTACTGGATTGATAACCTTGGTTTCATAACTGAGGGAAAACTTGTTGTTGTGCTCATCATACCTTCATCTTGGGGTTCCCCAACAGGCTCGATATATTTTGGGCTAAGCAACTGATTTTCGGGCGCTGTTGCCGGGGAGTCAAGGACATCTTCACAAGGGGAGTCCCTCATAACCAATATCTTTACTTTGTTATTTTTGTTTTGCTTAGTTTACTTTTTGTTTTGTTTGCTTGTTTCTTTATCAAAAACACACAAAAATTAGTTTTACTAGTTTGCTTTCTTAAAAACACAAAAAATGACTACTCTTGAAAACACTAAGTTGTGTGACTTCACTAGCACCAACAACAATGATTTTATGAGCACACCTATTGCTCCACCTGTTCCTGAAGCTACTTTCTTTGAAATAAAACCTGCTTTACTCAATCTTGTTATGAGAGAACAATTTTCTGGTATTGGTAATGAAGGTGCTTTGTTGAACTTTGTGAGATGCAAAAGCATAGGGATATAGATGGAGATATCATTAAGCTTAAATTGTTTCCTTTCTCTTTGAGAGGAAAAGCTAAAGAATGGTTGAATTCCTTAACTAGGAATAGTATTGATTCTTGGACTAAATGCAAAGATGCTTTCATTGGAAAATACTATCCTCCTGCTAAGATTATATCTATGAGAAGCGAAATAATGAAGTTTAAACAATCTGATAATGAACATGTTGCTCAAGCTTGGGAAAGAATGAAATCTTTGGTAAAGAATTGCCCCACTCATGGATCGATCGCTATGATTATCCAAACCTTTTATGCAGGATTGAACTATTCTTCAAGAAATCTATTGGATTCTGCTACTGGAGGTACCTTTATGACCATTACTTTGGGTGCTTCAACAAAACTTCTAGATAATATGATAGTTAACTATTCTGAATGGCATACTGAGAGAGCTCCACAAGGTAAGAAGGTAAATTCTGTTGAAGAAACCTCCTCCTTGAGTGATAAGATTGATGTTATTATGTCTATGCTTATTAATGGGAAAGCTCATATTGATCCAAATAATGTTCCTTTAGCCTCTTTGGTTGCTCAAGAAGAGCAAGTTGATGTGAACTTTATAAGAAATAATAATTTTGGCAACAATGCTTATGGTAATAACAATTATAGGTCTTACCCTCTTAATAATACTTATGGTTATAATGGCAAACCTGGAACACCTAGTGAAGGAAGAATTTTAGAAGTTGAAAGAGCCACTAAAAACTTCATGCAAATGCAATATGAACAAAATAAATTATTTACTAAAACTATGGAGGAACAATCTACCATTTTGAAGAATATTAGTCATCAACTTGAGAGTTTAAATAGGGAAATTCCTAGTTTGCAATTGAAACTTTCTAATACTGAAATAAATATATCATCTTTGTCTGAAGCACAATCCTCTTTGATTAATAAAATGGCTACTAAACCTGAAACTAATGATAATCCCTTTGCATCCACTAATGCCATACAAGTTAGAATTGATGAAAATGTTAGACTATTAGCTGAATTGCATGCTACGTGGGAAAGAGAAGATGAAATTGCTAGAAACATTAGTGTTTCTACTATCACTACCACTAGTGTTGAGGCTAGTAATAGCTCTACTACTTTAGATGATAATTATGATTTTGATCTTGATGGTTACAACGTCTCTGAAGTTATTAAGTTCCTACAAAAGCTTGCTAAAAAGTCCTAATTCTAGTGATATGAATATGGCCTTTACAAAACACATTACTGATGCTCTCATAAAAATTAAAGAAGAAAAGATGAAACATAAAGCTTCTATTCCTATGAAACAAGAAGATGGTTGGGAACCCGTCATTAATATGAAAGTGAATGATTTTGATTTCAAAGCTTTATGTGATCTTGATAGTAGTGTTTCTATTATGCCTAGAAGGATTTATGATATGCTTGATTTGCCACCATTGGAAGATTGTTATTTGAATGTCCCACTTGATGATAATGCTAAAAAGAAACTCATGTTGAGTATTAATGATGTTCTTATTATGGTTAACAATGCCTATGTCCCCGTTGATTTCTATGTTTTGGATGTTGAATGCAATGCTTCTTGTCCTATTACTTTGGGAAGACCTTTTCTTAGAAGTGTTGGTGCCATCATTGATATGAAAGAAGGCACCATTAAATATCAACTTCCACTCAAGAAAGGTATAGGACACTTCCCTAAGAAGAGAGAGAAGATTTCTTTTGCCTCTCCTATGAAAACAAAATTTGCTCTTAATGCTTCTTCATTTGAGAACACTTGATTCTTTTTCTTGCTTCTTATGCCTAACTTAAAGGCGTTAAATAAAAATACTTATTGGGAGATAACCCAAAAGTTTTAGATGAGTCTTGAAGGTTATTACGCTCCTTATCCTTTTTATTTTGCTTTTTGTGCCAAGAGTAACCTCTAATGAGAGAGAAGTAATGATTGGGAAAGTTGTTGTCCCGAGACAGATTTCTGTGCTTCTAAACATTCGTGTAAAATCTTTGTACGTCCTTTTGAGGCATGAATTTGTGTGCTTCTGCCTTAGGTTGTTATCTAACTTTCTTTAGTTCAACACTTTTCGATTTGAGCAACAAAAGGTCTTCGAAAAAAATCGTCTTTACCCGCTGGTCTATTTTGACAAATTTCTACCTTTATTTGCATTTGCTTCTTGTTGGTTCCTTTTTGAGTTCTTTTGGGGAATTGAGCTTTTTGAGGGAAGTGCTACAATAGCTTGTGTTTTAATGGAAGTTTTATTGGTGTTTAAACTGAACCTAAAGACCTATTATCTTGAGTGCACTAATGTTGCTAATAAAGATTGTGTGAACTTTTGTAAGAAGGAAAAATTTCAGGTGTATGGAAGGAATGAGTAATGAGATGAAGGATGGACTAAATCTGAAGCTTGGGGATGCTACGCGTGTCACCCCAAGAAATATCCAATAAGTACAAGCGTCAAAGCTTGGGGATGCCCAAGGCATCCCCTTCTTCATCAGTAAAAATTCCAGGTTCCTTCCAAACACTTCATTTTTATTGTTTCATGCTCAGTTGTGTTGTTCTTGGAGTGTCTTCTTTTTCATTTTTCGTTTTGGTTTTTGTTTGCTTGGTTTTCTTAGTTTGCTGAATAAATTGGTTGTACCCCCTCTTTCATGCATTGGTTTTCAAATAGTTTGGTTTGGATTAGAAAAGAGTAGGAAAGTTCATGCTTATGTGGTAAAGAGAGCTTGTTTTTGACTGTGGCCTATGTTTTGTCATGCCATGGTTGATATTATTTTGGCTTTATGCTTAGCATTCTTTGCTGTAGCATGACATGTTATAAACAATTGAGATTGCTTAATGTGCCTTGGAAGAATCATGCGTTGTTTTAGCATATTAAATCATAGTATTGTGGTATTCTCCTTTGATGCTTTATTTGGGTTGACTTGGCGCATGCTCACACCATGTTATGACTATCCCAAGTCACTATAGCCTTTATGATCCTTTAGTTTTCAACTTGTAGTATCACTTTATGCTTTGATTAATGATGTTTTGTCGCTCTGCATGATTATGGCCATTATTGCTCTCTTTGTTGGTTGCTCCCAGTCTTTTGCTAGCCTCCATAACCAAGTGTGAGTTCCACTCATGCATCCAACTCCTAAAACCAAGCTATTCCAAAGAGTCCACCATTCCTACCTTTTAGCATATGCTATGCCAAGTATATTCATGTTTTTGTCTACCTGCCGAATTAAACTTGTTATGAGAAAACTAGTGATTAAAGCTCTCACGAACTTGATGGCACACTTTACTTTTCTTGCATTTAATAAACTTGAACCATTGCGTCCATCTTTGTTGCGTATATGCTTGCGCTTTATAAGTTGAAGTTAGCAGACCCATGTATCATGGGGAACGCTTTCAACATTACACTTGTACTTTGTACCCTATTGATATCTTGTTCTTTTGCTTATGGATCCCGACGGTGTGAAATAAAAGGGGAACTTGTAAGATCATGGAGTTTGTATTTGTGTTAGAGAAACGCCTGGGCCGCAAGCCTAAGCCATGCGTAATCATGGTGGAAACTTGCACCATAACCATAATGAGCACTCTATGAAGCATCCTTAATAAAAACCTATGTAAATAGCAAATAAAAAGATCGTTGAGATGCTCATTGTCTGCTTGCCTTGTCATTTTGATTATGGGATAGCTCCTGTATCATGTGCAAGGGGTACCCCGTTGGCGGTTCTCTATGATGCATATGTACTTACAATGATAAGATCTTACTTGTGACTAAAGTTGAGTAGCATGAGGTTCGGTCTTCATAAGTAAGGGACATGAGATTTCAGCTTATAACTTGTTAAGCATATCCTCTTAGTTGTGTCACTTTAACCTTAATCACCTTCAAGATGCTTATGATAGGAGCAATGAGAGCTGAAAGCTTATAAGTACCATAATTTTTGGAAGATCTTTATGAAACTTGAATCCCTACTTCCTTCTATGAAGGCCCTTCTTTTAATTTTATGTTGAGTCTCCACCTTCTATCTTTATGCACCTATTGAGAGAGCATAGTGGCCATTCTTAGTTATATGTGCATTGTCCTAAGACTTGTTAATTGGTGCATAGCTTTGATATTGCTTGTTTTAAACTATTTGTATCTAGTCACTCTTATGAACTTTGAAGGTGTCCTATGCATTTATGTTTGCTACTCTATGAGGGACAAGCCGAATGCTACTATGCTATGTTTTCTTTATGTGAAACAAACAAACGTCTTGCAAAGCATTGTTATTCATGAATCTTTTGTTTGTGCCTTTTCATGTTGCAACATAGTTGCTATGTCTTATTGTTAGAACTTTGTCTTTCATGCTATGTTGAAGTAGTATGATCCTAGTTATCAATGTTTTACAAATACTTTGATCAAGTTTATGATGGTGCATGTCACCTTAAAAATTATTCTTTCTTTTTATCACTTACCTACTCGAGGACGAGCAGGAGTTAAGCTTGGGGGTGTTGATACGTTGCTAACGTATACATAATTTTTGATGTTCCGTGCTTGGTTTTATCTACTTTCTTATGTTTTGTCCACACTTTGGAGTACTTTCTATACACTTTCTTGGACTAACCTATTAATGAGAGCAATAGTGCCATCTGCATGTCTGCTGTTTTTGGTTTCAGGAAAGTCAGAAAATGAATATTCTCAGAATTGGATGAGGCAAAAGCTAGTCAGTTTTTCACCGAGGGACACCCGGAGCCAGAATACGAGACAGAGAGGGGCCAGGGGGGCACCACACCACCTAGCCGCGCGGCCCAGCCTGGCCCGCGCCAGGGGGTGGTCTGGCGGCCTCCGGCACCCCCTCAGCCTCCCCTTTAGCCTATATATTGCCTTTGATACAGAAACCCTAAGTACCTGGTCAAAATTCCATGAAAGAGTATGTAGCTGCCGTCATCTCCATCCCTAGATCGGAAGGGATCTGAAGCTCTGGACTACGGGTCCATGTAGTAGCTAGATGGTTGGTTCTCCTCCTTTGTGTTATCATGTTTAGATCTTGTGAGCTCCTTTCATGATCAAGATCATCTATTTGTAATTCTACATGTTGTGTTTGCGGGGATCTGATGGATATTGAGATGCTATTTCATATTGATTATTGATTCTATCATGTCTTTGTTATTTGTGATCTTGCATGCTTTCCGTTGTTAGTAGCTATCTTGGCCAAGTAGATGCTAGCAACTCCAAGAGTTAGTATTTATGCTCGACAGTGGGTTCATGCCTCTGGTAATCTGGGGAAGTGACAGAAATCTCTAAGGTACTAGATGTGCTGTTGCTACTAGGGAGAAAACAATAATCCTTTGTTCATAGACCAATCGTATTGTTTACTTTACATGCAATGCGTAATGCAATTATCTCTTGCTTACAACTTAATACTAGAGGGGGTTCGGATGATAACTTGAAGGTGGATTATTAGTCATAGATGCAGTTGGATTACCGTCTATGTATAATATCGTAATGCCCAATCGAATCTCAAAGGAGTCAAGATGCATAATATTTGCATGATTGCTTTCTCGATGTTTGTCTATTGCCTCGCTGTAGTTTGTTCACCCAACATGTCATCTATCTTAAGGAGAGCCACCACTAGTGAACTATGGACCCCGGTCCTTTCTTTTATCATCAATCTACAATCAACTGTTTACTTCTTTCTATTTACTTTCTGCAAACTATTACTTTCTTCCACTCGATACGTTTAATCCTTTGTTTTCAGCAAAAACGCTGAGATTGACAACCTCATCGCAAGTTGGGGGCAAAGTTTTGTGGTTGTGTTGTGCAGGTCTCCACGTTGCTGCTGGCACCGGTAGTGCGCCCTGCCAAAGTTCAGCTAGCAACACCTTTGGGGTGTTTCCTTGATCCTACTAGATTGATAACCTTGGTTTCATAACTGAGGGAAAACTTGCTGCTGTGCTCATCATATCTTCCTCTTGGGGTTCCCCAACTGGCTCGATATATTTTGGGCTAAGCAGGGTGCCATGGGAAGGCGGATCCGAGGTGGCCCCCCACCCCGTGCGCCCTTGGCCCTCGGCGGTGGCGGCTCCTCTTGCCCTCCTTAGGGCAGCTAGCCCTATTGGGCCTTCTACCTCCGGGAGTTGGCTTAATAAAGGTTGGCTGCCTATTAAATATTGTTTTAATATCAATTCTAATAATTAATATAAAATACATATTATTAAATTCCCTTTGACCTAAAACTCCTTTCAGATCACTCTGAACTTCTTCGGATCCTCCCAGAACGATTTCGGTTCTCTCATGGAACACTTCTGGCTTTCTCTTCTCTTTCTTCCCGTGATTTTGATGATTCCAAAATGATCTCCAAGCGTCGTAG
This sequence comes from Avena insularis, assembly GCA_023614405.1. Taxonomy (NCBI): domain Eukaryota; kingdom Viridiplantae; phylum Streptophyta; class Magnoliopsida; order Poales; family Poaceae; genus Avena; species Avena insularis. The sequence continues at coordinate 32,647,287 of CM042696.1, read as the reverse complement.
AACCCGTAAGTGTGATACCCTATGGTTTGGGAACATCACAGACAGTATTGATCACAGACATGATCGAGACGCTTCTCGGATTAATGATCATCAGCGGGAGCTGGATACCCATAATGACCCCTGTGCGTTCCACGATAGCAATGTCGTTTGAACCATAAACGCCGATTCCGAATCCCTTTGTTACTTCGATACCTGACATTTCTGAGATCTGATCATTGGTATCACCATATCTTGTTCAATGCCGTTACCGATAAGTGATGCTGAACTCATTTCCGTGATATTCCATCCTCATGACCTAGTCATACATTGTGCAACTTTATGGATGTAATCTCACCGAGTGGGCCCAGTGTATCTTTCCGTCACACGGAAGAAAAATCCCGATATCGATGTGTACGCCTCAATATACCCCTTTGGAATACTTGATAGACACCTTTATGATCACCCTGTTACGGTGCAATGGTTGATGTAGTCAAGACAGCCTCAGGTGATAGTGATTAGATATGATCTCACGATCCAAGGAGTAGGATACTTTGTTTCCTAATTATTGCAACGATAAACTTTGTGACTTAATCGTATCACAATACTTATGTTGGATACATATCCATCACATGATTCACTAATGATATGACCTTATTGTCAACTGACATAAATGTCCATAATCAGGAAACCTTGACTATCAATTGACCAATGAACTTGTTGAATAGAGGCTACTAGGGACTTTGGTTTGTTTACATACCTCATCGTCCTAGTTCGTGTTTCAGTGACCGACTCATATTGTACCACAACTCATTTTCCGAATCTATTTTCGGGACAACGAATCTGGATCGAGGAACGACATACCGTTCCCCGTTTCCGGCTACTATGTGTGGGGCTTTGTTGTTGGTTTGGCTTAGGCCACCAACCCTAGTCGTCGTGGCTCTAGTCCTCCTGATCAGAGGACTATTGTGGTGGGGAGGTGCCTTCGCCATCTTCCTCGGGCGGCCCTTTAGCCCAGCCGACAACGATTGTCTACTCCCATTAGAGCGCGAAGCCAGTGGCGATGAAATAGAGTTTGTGGACGCTCTTGGGATCTTTACGGGCAAGATTCGGTGTGAGGGCATCATTACGGAGGCCGGTGATGAAAGCATTAATGACGCACTCTTCAGGTGTCCTGGCTAGCAAGATCCCTTCTTAGGAGAATCCTCGGATGTAGCTATGGAGAGACTCTCTGGCTCCTTGGGCGCAAGCCAAATTATAATCACCCTTGCCGGGAAAAGCATGTGTTAAAATTGTGATCCAAATTCATAACAAGACTAACTTCTGGCGAGAGGAACGAGGTCATCACCATTCTATAAACACGTTATATAAGTTGCCGTTAGGGTTTATTGCTTTGTCGAAAACCCATAGTGTTATGTAAACACTCTCGATATAGTGAAAATTTATTGGGCTGGCGCCCCTAGGTTTTTTCTCTTCTCATTGAAAATGTTTTTCTAATTTAAAAGATTGTGTCCCCTTTATTTGGTTTGTCTGTTCTCCGTTCTTGTGCTTGTCGCGCTTATAATAGCAAGCACGGGTGCCCCCGACCACGATGGTACTGCTGAGGCCTAGCATTTTGAGCTTAAGGCTCTAGAGATGACTCCAAACTTGCACGTAAGCCGGGTGTCCGAGAGTTTAAGGTGAGATCTTTATAGTAAGTGCTAGTATATCTCTCCATTGGATCAAAACCATATCAGTTCTGAGAACCAATCCGTGGTTGGATGGTTAGAAGCAGGGACGGAGCTTCAGCCCGGCTTGCCCGGGCAGCTGCCCGGGCTCGGATTCGTGTGTGGTAGACGAGCGATTCATATATACGAACATGTCGTGAGTCAGACCTAAAAACGTGATAAGCTGGCCGCCTGCCCGGGCAACAAACCGCTATATGGCCTTTTGTCCTTTCATTTGCTAAGCCCAGTAAAATAATGCAACAGAAGGTAAACCAACCTGGGTTAGTTAGCTGGCCCAAGTTCCAATAGACCTAAGCGCCTAGCCTCATACAATCGGGAGTACGAGAGTCGGGATGCCATTTCCATCGTCTCGTCTGTTTGACTCCTCACATAGCGGCTTCATCAACACGGCGACGGCGACACTATGCTTGAAGATCCCACCGCGGCGTCTACTCTAGTACTCATAGAGCAGCGGTAGTTGCGAATTGCGATCCTCATCCTCTCAGGCTAATTGAGTGGAAAAGGTTTGTTATACAATACCACTTGCAGTTGCTCACCTGATATCTTAGCAAGGATAATCACTCTAATTATTTTACTTCTTATTAATCATTGTGTTGAATATTTAATTTCCGAAAATTTGGATTTTGGTGAAATGACTTTTATTTCTGACCTATTGTCTAGTGAGCTTGCTTATCATATTTAATTTTAGTTTCCATGCTTTCAGAATATAAGAATGTGGTACTATTCTCCAAGTTAGTACTTATATTCATATTATATATATATCTAAATATCCGGTTGCGATTCCTTAAAAAAATGTTTTGATTCCTACTTCTTTTTTTCAAACTTATGGTCCGCTCAGGCTTCTAATTTTTCGTGACTCCACCACTGGTTAGAAGGGTTGTTGGATTTCAGCCAATCAAAATTCAAACCTTAGAGTTAACAGTTGTGTATCTATAAAGACGGAATATTCTTTCAGCGAGAGACGTTCATCGACAGCGGCACGTCACAAGTAACTTCGTGAATCACAAGTGACTTCATCAATCAAAAGACTCTATCTGTCGCTCAGTCTTTCGAAGATAATAGAGTGAGCGTGCGTAGCCCTGCGCGTGTTGCGAGGGCTTGCGTTTGCACGGTGCTTCTGAGAAAATCCATCTCAGTTCCATCGACACAAAATTGCCGTTATGGAAAGCACGTGGATTGTATCCTCAGCGGAAACAGAGAGGAGATTAGGGGAGGAAGCGAATCGTTGACTAGCTAACGGTCGATGCATCCGTGGTCACCAAGTTTCGTGAAAAGGAAACTTGGTCAGCTCACTCCGTCCGTGTATATAAAACAGAGCAGCACAGCCAAGATGTCTCCTCAGCTGCCTACCACACGCTCCGCTACCCGTACCACCAGTGCTCAGTCAACTTAGCTTCACTTCGTAGCCTCGGCCGCCCATCCCGCGCCCATGGCGTCCTTCCCGCCGCCGCACGTCGTGGAGGATATCCCCCAACTGCTCCAGGTCCTCAGCGACGGCACGGTGATCCGCGCCGAGTACACCTACCCGCTCCCTATCCCGACGCCGCCGCCCGGCCAGCCCGTCGTCCACTGGAAGGACGTCGTGTACGACGCCAGAAACGACGTCTGCAAGCTCCGCATCTACAAGCCACAGGCGACCTCCTCCTCCTCTTCCGGGGAGAAGCTCCCGGTGATCGTCTACTACCACGGAGGCGGGTACATGATGGGCAGCTTCGACATGCCCTGCTTCCACAACTGCTGCCTCCGCCTCGCCGGCGAGCTCCCAGCCGTCGTCCTCTCCGCCGACTACCGCCTCGCGCCGGAGCACCCCCTCCCCGCGGGCCTCGACGACGCGGCCAACGTACTGCGCTGGGTGCGCGGCCAGGCGGTGGCGGCGGCCGAGGACGCCGACCCCTGGCTCGCGGAGCTGGCGGACTTCGGCCGGGTCTTCGTCGCCGGAGACTCGGGCGGCGGTGGCGTCGTTCACCACACGGCCGTCCGTCTCGCCTCGGGCCAGGTCGGAAGCCTCCACCCCGTGCGCGTCGCCGGGCATGTGCTGCTCTTCCCCCTGTTCGGCGGGGAGGAGAGGACGGCGTCGGAGCTGGAGCTCCCGCCGGGCCAGTTCCTGTCGCTGCCGGTCACCGACAAGGGCTGGCGCATTCTGCTGCCGCCGGGATCCACGAGGGACCACCCGTTCGCCAACCCGTTCGGGCCAGAGAGCCCGGCCATGGACAACCTCCCGCTCCCGCCGATGCTCGTGGTCGTCGCCGAGTACGACCTGCTCTGCGACCGCGCCGCGGACTACGTCGCCAGGCTCAAGGCGATGGGCAAGTCGGCGGAGCTGGTGAAGTTCCAGGGGCAGGACCACGGCTTCTTCTCCGTCGAGCCGTACGGCGACGCCGGCACCGAGGTGGTCCGCCTCATCAAACGGTTTGTCCACGACAACGGCGGCGTCGCCGCCGTCTCCACCTAATTTGGGGATGGATCGGCCGGATAGGTGGCTCCCGTTTTATCGTTGACTCGTGGAGTCATGTGTGACTGTGTGTCAGTCAAGTTACAGTAGCAGTATGTCGATCTGGTTACATTTTGCTGTGGACACTCGAGAGCGAAACACCGTTCTCAGACCATGTCAATGAACATTCGGAAAGGATGAAATAAATCAAGTTGGGCATATTATGCCAAATAGTTTTATGCCATGAAATACACTACTCTAAGAAAGAGGGAAGGATTCCAAGTTTCTAACTTATTTTGCCTATTTAACATCTCTATTCTTTTGCGGCTAAACATCTTGTTTGTTGACACACATGCACGCTGGAGTTTGCAAAAATACATGATATTTTTTGAAATTATTTAAGATTTTTGTTGAGATTGTTAGTGATTTTTATTGTCATTAAATCTGCAGTAATTTTTTTGCTTCACGACTTCTTAAATTACCGGAAACACATGATCTTTTGTTAAAAAACATTTCTTACTTTTGTTCAAATTATTGGTGATTTTTGTTGCATCAATCCGTCAGAAAAAAACGAGGCGGAATATCCTTTCATGTAAGGCGACGTTCCCGTTGATAGTAAGGGCGAGGCGCCTACGGTGACTTTATCAATCTCAAGACCCGTCGGTCAGTCTCTCGAAGATGCTCATAGAGGTAGGATGTACGTACGTTTATTTATAGGGGTGACTGTATGTACGCATTGTAAGCGTTTGTACCGTGTTTCTCAAAAAAAAAAAATTGCCGGAAAAAGAAATTGTAGTTTATCCCTTTTAGTATCTATTCCATCTACTCCCTCGGTTCTAAATTTGAATGTATCTATATTTTTTTGGAAATGAGCATATATTAATATTAGAGGATACCAATTACACCATCGGCATTTCTAGTAGGGGTCGAGGCGGGTCGACCGACCCGGCTCAGTTTTAGCGGAGGTTTGGAACTCCCAGTTCCATGCAATCCTGGCGGTCATATAGAGGAGGTCTGGTACTATTACATGTGAGGACATCATGCATGACATCAACAATCAATAAATGTGTACCTCCTTGATTGGATCTAGCTGCTTCATTCACCTTGTAGTGGGTCCATAATCTCTACTCCCTCCGCTCCGGTATAAAGGGCCTCTAGCAAATCGCAGCGGAACCAAGGCGTATACCGATTGGGTTTAGAGGAACGAAGGAGATTGATGACAGAGCCAACCAGCGGGCTAGTTTTAGGAGAGGAAGTGCATGCGATTCAGTTTTCAAAACAATGCTGCATGCAAGATCGTTTCCCACAACTGCATGCATGACAAAAGAAAAGGCCCGGAGAGTTTTTAGGAGGGCATTAAACAGTAATTAATTCTTTCCGGCCTTATTTTCTCCATAATTTGGAACAGACAAAAAAACGCTAGAGGCCCTTTATACCGGAGCGGAGGGAGTACAATAAATTTTGTTGCCATTATTTTGATTGATTATGTTACTGTAGCAAATTTGATAATGTTGAGTAAGTACATTATTAAATTAAGAAAACACAACCCTATTTCACGTATCCAATTCCTAGAGAATAGTGGTACTCCCTCCGATCAAAATTAATTGATTTAGACTTAGGGAAAATGTTGTCTAAATTTGTCTAGCTTCCGTAAGTTGGTGTCAATAAATTTGCATCAGAGATAGGGAGTAACTTTTATATGAAAATAACAAGTTTCATTCATATATCATAATGGAAGAAAAGATAAAATTAAATTAACATTTTAGCTAAAAAAATGAACCTTTTCCTTTTTCTCTTGCAATATGTAGTCTCAACATGACTAACGTCAATAATGATTATAACATGACTATCGATTGCATAAATCGATTACTTAGATGTGCCAACATGTATATGTTTGACAGTATATAACTGCTTCGAGATGAGCACTAGAGCGGAAAATCGGAGGTACGCTTTATTGAGAAGTCACTAGCAAACATCTTAACATAACAATGAAGTGGGAGATTTCTAAGATTCAAATGATACAATTGCATGTAAGAAAATGGGTCAATGGTTGAAGCATTTCACGATGTTAAGGAAAAACTCAGCCTTCCCTTCTCTATGTGAATCACTATATTAGCTTCCTGGGGAATTTGAATCATTCCAAACAACAAGATTTTTCAAGGCAAGATGTCGTCCTCCAGTAACCGGAAAGAAGTTTATCTAAAGGAGTTGCACTTGCTGGGTACAAGATAAAGAACAAGCATACTCATCAGTTTAAAACATAGTTGCAGACTCAAACATAATATTTTTATTTTTATTTTATTTTATTTGTAGCCGCTGATGAGTCGGTCTCCTAACTCGTACTACATGTTTGTTGTATGAGTTTTTTCTTTAACGATGGTTGGCTGGATTTCTCGTTTTGTTATTCATGATGCTCTTACCGATATGTCTTGCTAGCGTCCATTTTTTCTATGGACAATAGGATGATACTTCGGGAACGGAAAGAATGAACGGAAAGCAGATTTTCAGACGTATTAGGAACATGCAAGATATTGGGAAGTTCAATTTTTTTAACAGTTATGAACTAGTATTAAATAACCAACGTGACAAATACTCCCTCCATCTAGGAATATAAGACGTTTTAGTTTCGGGAAGCGAATATATCTAGATAACTTTTGTGTATAGATTCGAAATGAATCTATACACTAAAATATATCTAGATGCATTCAATTCACAAAGCTAAAATGTCTTATATTTCTGAACGGAGGGAGTATATATACCTTACCCACTGACACTATAAACCTTATCGCGGCCATTATATGAGTCAACGGACAGAAAGATTGTTAAGCTCGCCGGAGATGTGATTGTATACACGCCATATGCATGAGCATCCTCGGACGTATCATCATCATCCTCCAGGAAGTGATGCCAGCGGTCCTTGGTCGGGTAGCCCTTCTTGTTGTAGTTTTGACATCTAACGTCGACCCATGCAGAGGTGAGACGACGACCGGGCATGATGATCGCCGCTACGATGACAAGCCTGATGACTGGTGTGCTGACATTGTTGTTGCGGAAGCAGTCCTCTTGGCGCATATCATCGCGTCGGTCGTTGCGTCGATCATCACGCATGTTATCATAGCGGTGATCATCACGCCCACCATCACTGTTCCGTGGACGATAGCCTCCAAGGTTGCGGGTATGGGCTGCTGCATTGGCGGAATGGTGGAGGTCTTGAGAGCCAAGCATTTCTTGACCCCCGTCGTCACTCTAAATTTGACTTATATATGCGTCCCCGGAGCACGGTCAATACACAGTTCGTTGTACGAGAAAAAACTGATTAATCAGTGACAATAGAATAAACAGAGATTTACTTTTATGCAGAACGACGATGAAAATGATGAATCGGTTTGACTTACAGAGTACTGGCTATATGATTTACCTCCTTGCCACGCTGATGTGTGCGACACATTTTTCGTCGTCGTTGAACCTGTCCACGGAAGGCACCGCCGCTCCGCCGATTGTACCAAGATTCGTCGGCAGGTGACGATGCACGCCGAGTCGGCAACCAACGCTTGTAGACGCACGCTCTCAACGCGATCGGTCACGCGCGTGTACGTGTCATGACGCGCGTAGGGAGCCTTGTCCCGAAAGACCTCAACCCAGACGATGCCATAGGTCGACGTGGCGGACAACGTCTTCATTCGAGGACTACCATCCACGCAAGGTCTTCTCAAATCAGCGTGGGATTGCCGTGGTCAATAGCTTCAAAAAGCCGCCATAAGTAGGCGGCTTCCTTCGAGGGCCACATCCGCGCGGTCCAGAAAGATTGCCATGTATTCACGTCATCTCGCTCGGCGAGAACTCAGGTTTGTCGTGGTCGAGACGTGGCCCAAAAACTTCGGCCAGAGAGCAAGTCGTGGCGTCGGTACGTCCATGTGGACTCGCTTGGCAAGCGACATCCGACCGGTGGTCACGCCACGCTCCAGGAAGCGACGCATCCCCGAATGACAGCACATGCACGACGAATCCTTCATCACTATGAGATGACAAAGAAAACGGAGCTATCAATGTATGGGCAGCCACCGAGGATCATCATGCATCGCCGTGGACTAGAAGAAGTCTACCCGCGTGTCTTGTATCGGAGTCATGTGGAGCGTGGCCGTGGACTGAGAGGAGTAGCAAGGAGAGACAAAGGAGGGTAGATGACAGCAGAACAAAACTTCTATTGTTATAGTAGAACGGCACCACGGTAATAGTGTATATGTATTGATCATCGCTATGATCATGTTGCGTGTAAAAGAAAATACTTTGTTCGCGTGTCATTTTCTTTCAAGATGGAAGCGACTAAACATGTCTAACGCGAGCGGCGCCTGGAGGACCTGTCTGTGCGCGTCTGGTCGCCGGTACAGGCATTAAACGCTAGAGGAAACAGAAAGGTCATCTTCACGTGTTGCGGCCAAACGTGACATGTAGCTTTAGAAATCTATACACGTGACAAGAGACACGAACCTCATGTCTGCTACCTGCTAAGGGTACTAACACGACATGAGTAGGTAGGTTTCGTAGACGCGCATAGCATAGGTAGTATGTTGCCTGTGCTTTCCTATCTAAGATAAATAAAGCAACCTCACTTTCCCAAAAAAATCATAAGGGTGTACTAGTAATCTTGTTCGCGTTGGTAGAAGAGAACGTGAAGGCAAAGACGTTCATACGACGGCGCAGTAAGACAACACGTTAGATACTTTTTATACAATTTGAGTACCGCTTCGAGCAAAATCATGTCAACACACGGGATTATGAACATAAAAACGCAAGATGTAAAATGGGGCACAAAGTTTTCGACACACACTCACAAACAACGCAAACATATAGCCATTATATAGAACACGAAGGAAGGAAACATAGTTGTACATAATGAAGCCTACAAAACTACAAAACTATGAGAAAGGCCTAATAACGACGCGAACCGCTTGCTAACTCGATAGGCAAAGCTATGATGAAATCGATACCAGCCCAAAGAAGCGGCCGATGAAGATCTTCACACCAACGTCTAGTGCTCCGGCTACCGACCGCCGCAGGAACGGCGGTCCGTAGTCACCACCAACGAGTGCCGCAGCTGCCGACTGCTGCGCAAGCAGCGGGTCGTGCCTGGAAAGTATCGTCACCATCGACGCGTGGAAGGATGATCCTATCATCGCCTTTTCTCGAGCCGTGAAGGAAAGTGGAGAACACCAACGACAGGAAAAAGAGTATTATTAAGCGCATGTATGGTGCCTAATTATACTCTTCTTCGGTCATTGGTGTACGAGCACACCGCCGATGGTGCTGCCCGCGAACAGCGATGCAGAAGGTGATAACAGCCAGCAACGCCCGTAGATGCTTTTCCGGCGAGGCGCTCGCTGGCCCGCAGTCTGCAGCCATAACACTAAACTGAACTACTTTAGCTCTGCAGCCACACCAGCCCCCAAAACACGTCGGATACGGCTACCGTCTTTCGAGCGCGATTTGGGGGTGGTCCTTCTAGGACGAACAACGTCATGAGTCGAGGCCGCGAGAAAAGTTTAGAAAAACTAATAGGATGTCACAAATACGAAACCGAGGGCTAGGCAAGTCGTGCCTTGTTGTGCAAGGCGCACATGGGTTCTCATGACGAGGACGTGCGGGTGGGTCTCGCTAGCACGGAAAACCGCTCTCACGCATGTTATCCGTGCGGCGCATGATAACTCCACACATAGCGCTTCGCAGTTACCCGTATATGATTTGCTCGGATCTGAACAGGACCCATCGCGCCGCGGGAAGCCGCAGCCTTCTACATGCTAGGCTACCAGATCGACTATATGTCCACGAGAACCCGAGTCGTCTATGGTCTACGATCCTAGTCGCCATAGGTTTAAGACACCACGTCAGCACAATACGAGCCCCACGCCCACGAGAAATCATGCCCGTCATGGGCATACCGCGCCACGTCGCTATGGACGGCCCCGAGATACACGAGGAATCGCTCTGGGTAGATTCAACGTTGCCATGATGTCTATGTATGGTATCGATGCCCGCGAGATACTGCGGCAGCCATGAGATCACCGCGTCACGTCGTCTCTCTTCGGTCCCCACGAACACGAGAAACTGCGGCCGGCATGGGCTCATGACGCCACGCCAGCTCTAGGCAGGCCCACAACCTGAAAGGTGTGGAGGCGTGTCGTGCAGGGAAAGACTCACAGAGGCTTCTCCTGGCCGCATACACTGTCCGACAATGCGGGGTATGACCGCGCACGCGGTGCACGTACATGGCAGGAGATATTTCGTCTGGCCCGCAGCGGTTCTCGCCTCAAAGGATAGCGGGGCACAGTTGCAAGGTTGCCGTGTGTCCTTTTCGACGTCCGTTCCACAATCAAAAATAATCGGGATGACGTGGATAGAAGTTTGAGCAAAATAATCTAAACGCTATTATTTAGTCCTGATTTGCGAGTATTATTTAGTGATTTAACAACACCAAGAGCAGTCACAACACCGTAATGATTTTGGATGCCATCAAGTATGTAGGATATGAGAGCATCTTCAGTCGCATCGACCAAATGATGCTCCAAAGGGTTATGGGGCACGCTGGGCAGAAAATCGCGCCTAGTGGAGTGCTCCAAAACACTTTTGTGGCCCGAGGCAACCCAATACTGTAACGCCCAATTTTAGTTAAATACTAATTAGGGTTTGTTTGTGCATTCATGAGCATTATATAATTTGCTAAACAAAAGAATGCAAAGAAAAACAAAAAAACATAAACCCTAATATTTGCCCTCTCTTTGAAATTAATTCAAATGGTTTTGAATTTTAAAAATTACAAAAGTGTGAATCCCAATTGGCTATGAGAGCCCCCACATTATTTTAAATGTTTACCAAAAGCCTCTGGTATTTTTGAAATGCCAAAAACAGATTTGAAAATGGTTTTGCAAAAGAGAAATGAGAGAAGAGAAAAGGAAAAAGGTTTTGCTAAAAAAAATTAGAGCCAACCGTAACCAGACCGTAGCCCAGCTCCCTGCCTCTACTCTATACCACCCGCGCGCGGCAGTTCTCGGCCCAGCAGCAGCCCACCTTGGCCCAGACCCGCATCCTCCTTCGCTTTTCTTTCTCTTTTCTTCTTCCTCGGATAGAAGGACAGCGCCGAAGCTCCTGCGTGCCAGCATCGAGTTCGCCACCCGTCACATCGCCGTCGCCGCCCTGGATCAGATGACAACCCCATAGAACCGCACGTCTCTCCTCTCTCCCTATCCTCTTCTCTCGGCACCTCTCACTCTCTAGAGCTCACCCACCAGAGCCCCGAAACCCTAGCCTCGGCCGCCGTGTAGCACCGCTAGGCCTGGGCATTCGGTTACACCGAACTGATCGGTTCGGTTGTTCCTGTTACCAAAAAAATCGGTGTCCAGGAAATGCTAACCGATTGGTGTTCTGGAAAACAACTAACCGAGCAATCGGTCCACCGAGAAAATCAGTTCGGTCTCGGTTTCAACCAAACATACCGAAGTCTTCACCGCAGCCTAGAAACTGACTTGTAAATTTTCTCCCTGCCGCCTTCCGTGTAGCTAGATGTAGATTGAAGATGGACGCATCAACCTCCCAGACTCGTCCTAGCTATTCTGATCGAAGTTGTTGTCTCACTTGCCACTAGGAGGGAAAACAGAAGGGGTGAAAGGATGCCAAGAAGGAAGGAGAGGGGGCAGATTGACACCAGGATGGAGAGAGGAGAGAGATGCCATCAGGCGCCGGTTTCCTGCCCACTGTCGTGAGTTGTTGCCTTGCAGGCAGCAGGGGCGGCGCTACAGTCCTATGGAGGATGTAGGCAGGTGTCGATTAGGGAACTGGGAGTAGATGCGTGGGTTAGACAACATTTTTTTTGAGAACGGGTAGACATCATGTGCGACTAGGAGGCCTTAGAACTAGAGATTTGGTTAGGCTTCTTCCACAGGTTTTAGCCCACGACGCGTTTCTTCGGTCTATTCGGTGTGCTCGGTTACCTGAGTCCTAGAACCGAAGTGCACATAGTAAATTCGGTTTTATTAGAAGTGATGACCAAATTTCTGACCAAAATTTTTGGTTTTGGTCTATTTGGTTTCGGTGTGGCTTTTTTGGTTCGGATGTTCGGTCATCGGTTAATATGCCCACCCCTAAGCACCGCCGTCTCTGGCCTCCCTTTATCGTTCTAAGCTCGCCGCTGGGACCAACGAGCTCATATCATTCTTCTCCTTCAAGATGCATGGAAATAGGGGGAGTCTATATGTTGTGCATTTGTATTCCAATGCAAATTACTTATACGCACACATGTAGGGGGGGCATTTTATCTTCTTGGGTACAAAGTGCATTTTGGTTTATGTGCCATATTTCAAATCCTAGTATTGCCATCTAACAGCAAAAAGGGACAGATTGAAAGAGTATTTCATGATTCCTAGTGTTTTGTGTGTTCGATAACAATACCAAGGACAGTTTAATTATGTGTTGACTATAGATATCTCTCCCTAAAAGATATAGGGGAGCATTTTATCCTCTTGGGTATAAAGTGCATTTTGATTTATGTGCCATATTGCAAAGCCTAGTATTGTCATCTAACATCAAAAAGGGGGAGATTGAAAAAACATTTAGTGATCCCTAGTGATTTATGTGTTAGATAACAATACCAAGGACAATTTAATTGTGTGTTAAGTGCTGCAGATATCTCTCCCTAAAAGATCTCCTGGTCAAATTGAGCAAAAGGAAGAATCCAAGGCCGCATAATCCACCCTTGGCTAAATCGACTAAGGACCAGAGGCGCGACGTGTAGTGAGGGGGGCTGATTTTTGGCGCTGGGCAGGAGTTTTTCCCACGGCTGGATTATTTGGCCCCCGGCTCTGCCGGATATTCTGCCCGCCCAAGAAACGACTAAGGACCAAGCAGCGCATCGCTTTGAGAGGGAGGCAGAGTATTCCCTAGATTTTCTGGACAGGCCTGGAGTTTATGCCCTGGCCAGATAATCCGCCCCTCCTAGTGGGCCGGATTAACTTTCCCCTGGAAATTTCACTAAGGACTTGAGGCCCGTCGCTCTGATAGGGGGCTGACTTTTGGTCCAGATGTTCCGTTTCGGGCTGGATGTTTGCTCCCAGCTGGATTATCTGCTCCCCACTTGGGCCAGATTATCTAGCCCTAGTTGACTACAACGGCAGTATTTCGGGAGGGGGTACAAATAGCCCTCCCCGTCTTCAACCTGGAGTCTCTCAGATCTGACGAAAAAGAACAACACTGTTGAACTCCAATTCTCACAAGATCTCCAGCTCCAACCATCTGAAGGCCTTGTCCTTTGGAGAATTTAAGAAGGACTTGATCTACATCATCACCAAAGCGATCTTCAATTCCCCCTCATTCACTTGAGGGCCCTTCGATCTAGAGTTTCTTTTGAATATCTAGATCTCTGTTTGTGTAGTTTGATAAACTTGTTTACTGCGGCATCTTGTTATCATCTTGGGAGCCTCCAATTTATTTGTGGATGTGTGCGCCGATCTCGTTGTAAAGGTGCCGGTTCCCGCCCCGAAGGGTACCATATAGTGGAAAGGTAGATCGGCCAGTTGGGGTGAGATCCATCGAAGAACAGGGTGAGGCCTATCATGGTGTGGTGCTCTTAGTACCGTCCACCCCTCCAACGCAGATGTACTTGCTTTAACAAGGAAGGAATTGTGGTAAAACAAATCATGTGTCTCCGCGTGCTCCACTCTCGGTTATCTCGTTCCTCTCACCTCCTTTACTTGCTTAGTAGCTAGGTTGGCATATAGAGAAATTCATTGTAGTTGCATATCTAGAGAATTAACCTTTTGTGTCAAGCCTAATTTGAAAAAGTATTAAAATTTGGAGTAGTACCTATTCACCCCCCTCTAGGTGCCCATACGATCCATTTCAATTGGTATCAGAGCCTCATCTCTTTTTTGGGATTTACTGCCTAAGAGAGTATGGGTACTAGACCGGAGGGTGAAGCTAGTGTTCCGGTTACCATGGAAGATCTCGAGGAATTAAAAAATTCCTTGACCTCTACCATGACAGCCCAAATGCAAGAGATGCGTGAAATGATAACGCGTCTCATGCCACCTAGTAAACCCGCATCTCCCACTCCTATGGAGAACTCACCTTCTAAATCAAAGGATGATGCTTCGGCTAAATCCAATGAGTTGGAAGTGGGGGATGGTAGCAAGGATAGTGGATCCTCCTCCAAAAGGGATAGTGGTAAGAACAAATATAGTGAGGGTCCTCATTTATACTCTCCTGACCCACCAATTCCTCACCCTCATATAAACAATAGGGGTGATCCACCCAAGCTAAGTGCATCTTCTTTTATATAATGGCAATTCTTGATGAAATCTCATATATGCAGTTCTTCTATCGAGTTGTGGAAGATTATCGTGAGTGGACTCCATGTTGTTGATCCATCCAATATGACAAGAAGAGAAGTGGTGGATACTCAACTCAATGCCACCGCTCTGCACATGATACAACTTAGTGTGGGTCACAAGGACATTCCACACATTGAACATCTCAACACCGCCAAGGAAGCTTGGGATGCACTCACCTAGTTGTTCATTTTAAATGAGAGCATGAGAAGAAACCGGTATGCTGCCTTGAGCAATCAAGCTGAAGGTTTTTACATGATGGATGGTGAGGAACATGAAGATGTGTATCGAAGACTCAAGTCCATCACCACCACATTCAGAAATCATGGTGCTTCCCATGTTGATGACGCTTGGATCAAGAGGAAGTATGTGAGTTCTCTCATGCCATTTGATCCCACCGATCTAAAGAGCCTACAAGGAAGACACAAGTACCACATCATGACTTCCAATGAAGCCATGCAAGAGATGGTTGCTTTCAAGGTTGTAGCCAAAAACACTGAAGATGCTCGTGCACGGGGAATCTATATGCAAAAAGGTGTGAATCTTGCTTTGAAGGCCAACGTGATAGAGCATGAAGAGGAAGAAAGAAGCAATGTTGTTGTTACCATGAGTTGTCCCGAGGATGTCAAACTATCTCATGGTGAGTACATGGCATTCTATGCGAAGAACTTTTGGAAACATCTCGCCAAGGAAAAATCTGAGCTTGGACGAAGAAATGGTCAAGCGGAAGAAGAGAGAATGGTCCAAAACTGAGATCATGCTACAATTGTGGTGACCATTTCCATTTTGTCGCAAAATGCCCTTATCAAAGTAGAGAAGATAATGGTGGTAAACTTGTTCTCAAGGACAAATCAAAGGCTCCACGCAAGAAGCCTTTCTCTAAAAATAAGATCACATAAAAGAAGAAACCTAATATTGTGTTAGTGGCACAAGAGAAGTACTCGTCTGGAAGTGAAGGTGAAGAGGGAGAAGAAAGCTCAAGGGAAGTGGCAGCCATATCTACTACATCAACACCAACCGCTTCTCTCTTCGACTCTCCAAACGAGAACATCTCCAACAAGGACATCAATTACCTCATGGCAAGGGCTTCCGAGGTATCACCTTCTATCACTTTTTTTCCTAAGACTAGTATGAATGCTAAATTAGATGATCCTACTAGTCTTAAGGTAAAGGAAGAAGTTATTGCTTTGGATTATTACATCACTAACTTGCAAGGTGAACACAAGATGCATTTCGAGGCTCTCATGGGTTAACTTGCTCATTCGGAAGATCTTCTTGAGGAAAAATGTAGGATTGAAGGAGAGGATGCTCTTGAAATAGCATCTTTTAAAAATGCTCTAGAAGAAGAGGAAGAGCTTAGAGCTTCCCTTGAGGAGAAGCTTGAATCTCTAGAAGAGTCACACTATGAAACTGTTGCTAAACTCATAAAGGAATGTGAACATGTTATAGCTAAGGTAAGAAAACTGAAAAAGGAAAAGATTGAATGGGCTGCTCATGCTAGACTCACCGAGGAACTAGAGAAACTTGACATTGCCCACAAGGCTTTCGAGAGCGAGCACTCTATTCTCAATAAGTCTCATAATTAGCTCCAAACTCGTCTAGCCAAATATGATGTTCCTAGCACCTCTACTTCTTTGTGTGATCATGCAGAAGCCCTTGAGGAAAACGCTAGATTGAAGAATGAGCTTGCCAAGTCATCTCTTCCCAAAGATAAGGAAGTTCTTGATGACCTATTGAGTAAGCAAAGGTCAAACAATGGGAAAGAGGGGCTTGGCTATGTCTCTAAGACAAAGAAGAAGAACAAGAACAAGAAGAAGAAGGCCCAGTCGACTCAAGCTAAGACAAGCACCAATGCAGGAAATGACACCACGAAGAACAAAACTTCTCATGATGGTTCTACAGGATCCACTAACCCCAATTATGTTTTGTTTCGTGATTATTATGGTGATGTTTACGATAGATATGTTGGACCATTTGATGGTTATATTGCTTGGTCTATTTGGGTTCCAAAGACCCTTGTTACTAACAAAACAGGAATCATTGGAAAATGGGTACCTAAAACCAAGAATTTATTTCTAGCAGGGCTATGCTTCCGGTGGGTCGAAATGGGTACTTGATAGTGGATGCACAAGTCATATGACAGGAAGCAAGGAGATCATCACGGAGATGAGGCCTAATCACGATGAAATAACCATCTCCTATGGTGATAAGTCAAAATCAAAGGTATTGGGTCTTGGGAAGGTTGTGGTTGCCCACGATATCTCTCTCGTGGACGTCATGCTTGTTGAGACCCTTGGTTAAAATCTGTGTCTCGACAATGGAATCCGTCTCTCGTGACCTGTTCGCATGTCCTGATGCTTTTTCTCTCTAGAAGGAAATGGGGAAGTATTGGTGTTTGCCTACCAATGAGGTCCTGATGCATTCCTCACCGAATTGGCTACAGGTTGTGCTCCAAGAAATACTAAACCACCTGGTGGATTCGACGTTGCTTATTGCAAGGCATGGATGGTATGCGCGGAATGAAGCTACCCATGATAAACCCCTGCCATCTACTAAGGGGTCTAGAAGGTTCTTATGTAGCTACAAGGAGCTGCTCCGAGGCGTTAAGGAGAAATCCACAGAGTCGATTCTAAAGTGCAAAGCTCCCGTGGACTAGGGTGTTCTCACACAAGCTCCAGCTATCCCTAGGAAGGGCCCTGATATACCATGGGTAAAGACCCCCAAGGGATGTGTTAAACTCTCCATTGATGGCTCCTTCACTATAAAGGACCATTCTGCTGGTACTGGTATGGCGCTACGAGATAAAGATGGGAGCTCAATCGTCATGGCATGCAGATATCTCACCGACTGTGCGGGACCTCTAGAAGCAGAGCTGGGGACGTGCGTGGAAGGACTAGAGCTAGCCATGCAATTCTTTGATCTTCCGATCGTGGTGGAGTCTGATTGTTGTGCCGTCATGGAGGATCTACTTCTGCTTCAGTCGATCGACCGCCTTACTTCCCCTGGGTTAATGAGATTAGGAGGTTATCTAGTTCAAATAGAAGATGTGTTTTTGTAAAGGTGGAACGAGTACAAGTTAGGGTTAGTGACTCTCTGGCAAACTTTGCGAGAGTGCTAGGCCGTACTATGACTTGGGTAGGATTTGGAACAAAGAATGCTCTTCGACTTCTTGATCTTGACCATTTGTAACCCTTCCTGATCAATAAAGTTCCAGGTTTACCTGAAAAAATGCATCTAGGCTAAATACTTAACTAGATACATACGAATCTAGAAAAAGTTGAGGCCATTAATATGGACATGAGGGAGTAAGTGGCATCTGTTAGAAAACCCTTCCAATGCTATAAGAAAACTTAAGATGCAAATCCACCACTATGTCACAACATATTTAGGTTGTGTTTGACATTTTTTTTGAATGACAGCAGGAGAGCTGCTATATTCATTGCAATAGAGGAGAACATTTTACAAGATTAGGTCAGGCGTAAAAAAAGGAGTTGCCTGCCTGCAAAAAGAAACTACAAGAAATCAACCTGGGTCAAACGGTGCCCCACCGTATTGATCAACTAGAGAGACGAGGGCGCCTGCTAATATCCAAAGGGAGGCTTCTTCCCTTGATCTTGTTAATAAGACCGAGCAGAGGCAGTTCTTCTTTTTGAAAAATTTGTCTATTGCGCTCTTTCCATAATTCCCAACAGATTAGTTGTGTGGATGTAAAGATCCGCTTTTTTAGATCACTTGGCTTATTGCAGATCAAACTTGAGTACCATTGTTGGATGGTGTACTCCTTGTTGGCCCAGTTATTGGGTTGTAGAAAATTGAGCTGAAGGAGGTCGGCGCATGCAGCCCAGATCTTAGTGTTGTACACGCATTCAGTGAACAGGTGGCTAGCTGTTTCGAGGTTCCGATGATAGAGGATAGAAGTAGTCGTTTTCCCATTGTCGCAACAGTAGTTTGTCAGCAGTTAGAACCTGATCTAGCATTAGCATCCAAACGAAAAACTTACACCTTGCTGGCGCCCAACCTTTCCAAATAAGCAGTTTGAAATCTATCTTTATGGAACCAAGGAATTGTAGGTAATATGCTGATTTAGCAGAGTAGAAGTCATCTTTGCCAAATCTCCATGAGATGCTATCTGGTTCACTTGAAAGTTGAACTTCATCAATCACCTTAGCTAGAGCAACTAGTTGCGCGAGGTGGTTGTCTGTCCAACTGGTACTAAGATCTTGTATCCATTTCCCATTAGCGAGGGCGTCCTGAACAGTTCTATTTTTTCTAATGGAGATCTTGTAGATATCTGGAGCAATCTCGCAAGGCGCTCGATCTCTCAGCCATCTGTCCGTCCAAAAAAGGCCATTTGGTTGTTTCCAATTGTGATTTTGGTGGCTGCCGAGAAGAGCTGGCGATCAGTTCGGTTGCATGGGATTGGCATGTGAACCCAGGGCTTCTGGGGGCTCTTCCACCGCTGCCAGAGCCAACGCAACCTTAGGGCCCTTTTGAAGGAGACAATGCAATGTACACCCAGCCCACCTAGGCTTTTTGGTCTGCAAACTTGTTTTCAGCTTACTCTACATTTCCCTCCACTACAATTTGCTTCCCCAGCCTAAAGCCAAGCACGCCACCGCCGATCGAATTCTTTGCGAACCCATGCTGGCATCTCGTTTATCGTCATTAAGTAAACTGCCAGAGAGGTTAGGACAGAGTTCAACATTTCCAATCGCCCAGCTTTGCTCATCAGTCTAGCCTTCCAGGTGGCAAGATACCTATCAACCTTGTCAAGCAGGAACTGCCAGTCAGCCTTTGCAAGCTTTTTTATGGATAAAGGCATCCCCAAGTAGGTCAGCGGAAAGTGGGCAATTTGCACGCCCATTCTCAACATCATGTCCTCAATTGGCAGGCAGTCACATCTAATAAGGGTGACAGAGCTTTTTGTCAGGTTAGTTATCATCCCAGTCGCTTGGCCGAAGACTCTCAAAATGTTGCAGATGCCTGAGATATCATTCTCGAGTGGGTTGATGAAAAGGGCCACATAGTCTGCGTAAAGAGAGGCTCTGAAAGTGCTGAACTTTCCTTTTAGCGTGCTTAGGATCCCAGCTTCCGTGGCTAGCTCAAGCAGGCGATGAAGCGGTTCCATGGCAAGATCAAAAAGGAATGGTGAGAGGGAGTCTCCTTGTCTGAGGCCCCGACAAAGCTTAATTGTTCTACCAGGAACACCATTGATTAGAGGTTGGAGGTTGCCGAACGGAATAACATGGCAATCCAGTCACGAAACCGAACTGGAAAACCACGAGCCTCTAGCATATCTAGGATGTAAGTCCAGGACACGGTGTCGAAGGCTTTGGCGATGTCGAGCTTTAGAAGAAGTGCTGGAGTTTTGGATTTATGGAACTGCTTTGCCAGGTTTTGGACGTATAGGAAATTGTCCTGGATGTTTCTTCTAGCTATGAAGGCGCTTTGGCAAGGCGAAATCAGGCCATCAAGCTTTGGTTGTAATCTAATTGCTAAAATCTTGGAGACCAACTTGGCAAAAGCATGGATCAGACTGATGGGCCTATGTTATGCTAGAGGCTCGTGGTTTGTCCAACGAGCCCGCTGGCCAACGAGCCATAATGCAGTTTGTCCAACGAGCCCGCTGTCGCAAGCGCCCACCGAATGCAGGAATTCTGAAGGAATTGTGGAGGTTTCCTATCCTGTGGAATATTTTTCGTAGGAGAGGCGTTCGGGACAAAGGACATAGCTTGGAATGAGTCTGTTAGGAAATATTTTTCATAGGAGACGTTTCGTAGTAGACTAGTTTTAGCTAACAGACACGTTAAAGTTAGTGGGCAGTGTCCACTTTGCGTGATCGGAGTGGAAGATACAAAACATATGTTCTTCCAATGCCCGCGAGCAGTGCTCATTTGGAAGAATGTAGGATTGGAAGACCTGATCGAAAAGGCTAATTCGGTGGATCGATCGGGCCAAGCTGTTTTGGAGTACCTGTTATGTGTGAATCACCTATCGCCGTCGATTCTTGGGCAGAAAACCCCTGAACTTGTCGCGATCACTTGTTGGTACCTATGGTGGGAACGTAGACAAGCTGCTCATGGAGAAAATGTCAAGGACGCGGCGAGATCTGCTCTTGCTATTGGAGCCCTGTACTCAAACTTCGTTGCCACCAACTCTACCAAACCGAAGATGAGAAAGTTGGGATGGGTTAAACCGATGCAGGATCACGTAAAGCTCAATGTGGATGCTTCTTTTGATGCAGATGAACTTCAAGGGGCTACAGGGGCGATTATATGGGACAGTCAAGGAGTGTTCATTGCTGCTAGTAGCTGTAAGATTGAACATGTCCATGACGTTTTATCTGCTGAGATTCATGGCCTGAAACAAGGTCTTCTCTTGGCACAGTCTGTTGGATACAATCGAGTGATAATTTGGATGTCATCCATGCAATGAAAGAGAGAGGATACTCAAACGGAGTAGCTGCTGCGACTCTTGATGACTGTTATCACTTGACTTCTGAGTTCTTGAAGATCCAATCTGAGTACAATTTCCGGGAAGCCAATCAGGTCGCCCACGAACTAGCTAGACTATCTAGGAGACAAGGCGAACATGTTAGGTTGGACGAACCCCCAGATTTTATTGTGCCTCTTTTAGTGAGTGATGTAACCTTTTTTTTTTTTGAATTGAGTGATGTAACCTTGGTGATAAATGAATAAAGAAGTATCTTTTCCGTCAAAAAAATCGAACGAGTCTGTTAGGAAATTAAGCACCTGATTTTTGAGGTTGTGTTGGAGCAGTGGACTCTTCGTGAGATGCTGGGAATTATTTTCTTTTTTTCCCATCCTCTTGAGGGCCTGAACAAGCGCTCAGGATTGTATATGGAGAGAATTCCTTATTTGACCCTAGTTAAATTTGACTTCCTTTTTTGGCCCCGTGGAAAAATTTCTTCCTTTTTTGAAATTAAATCTTCATTTGATTTCTTATATTGCCTTCCCGTCAACTCTGTTGCCTCTTGCCGTTAGCCTTATTTTTCTTGGACTGAAATACCCCTGCTTCAATCGGTGTTGAAAAAAGATCCTGGCCGACGCGGACGGTCGGCGACAATAGAAAATAGGGGAAGATGAACACAACACCGAAGCGTGGCATCGTGAGATATATATCCAGGTGTTTACAAACGTACTACTACAAGTTAGGTTCGGCTGTGTTTGGTACATACATGTAGACGACACTTTACAAGCCGATACATACACAAACACGTTCTTTCGTATGGTATGGAAACAGTCCGCGTCATGGTGATTTGCTCCCTTTTCTTTCAGGAACAGAGTGTTCTGTTTAAGAATTATTAACACACGTTAATTACTTATTCCCGCACGTCTATGTCCCATATCCCACGATATGGGAACCGTTAATTAAGGAGTATAAGCCCGACACTGGTCACACACACGACAACACACCTTTGCAGTACACATAAGGAAAAAGCCACATTAACTACATTCAGAAATCGAGATTACACACTCACAACTTCATCTCCTCTGTATTTATTTCTTGCCAAAACGAAACAAAAGAACGGTACAGTGTCTACAGTCAACCCGCAGTTTGCAAGTGAATCGGTCATGTGACCAAATGTTCGGTTATTTAATTTTGTCGAGTAACCTTGAACAAATATATCATGGCACGGTTACTATTTTGGTCACATATTGCAGCAGGGGCAAAAGTGTCATCTTAGGTACCTACTTAACACCGTTGGTGTTCAAAATGCACTAGAGGGCCATATAAGGAATAAAAAAATATTTGTTATCAAAAAGGGAAGATTTTTCTTTCCAGGGCCAAGAAAGGAAGTCAAATTTTAACTAGGACCAAATAAGGAATTCTCTCTTGTATATGCCCCCATTGCTCAGTTTTAGAAACATGTAGGTTTGGACTTTCCTATTCATGTAGTCCATCCGTTCTAAAATAAGTGACTTGATTTATCTACATTCGCATGTCACTTGAGTGTATCTAAATTCACATTTATCTAGACGCTAGATATATGCGAATCTTGATAAGTGCAAGTCACTTGGATGGAGGTAATACTTGTTTACCTTGCTGTGTTTTGGTTTTCTGCAATTAGAACAGGGCCTAACAATTACACGTGCCAAAATATACCAATGCGAGCGCAAAGCAGAAGCAAGCCCGCGGCCGCAAGCGTGCACCTAAGCTAGCAATCAGGAGAACACCACCAAAAAGATCGCCGCCGCCATAGAACATCGTCACCACCTGCCTCTCTCTTGGCATGGTACGGGCGCCACTGTCCCTGGCTCCCTCAACCTCAGGAACAGCCATCGTCTCAAGCACATGACGTCGTCTCATGCCCCTGTCATCATTCCTCTCATTGTTCCGTGAAAAGTTCTACGTGATCGGCGCATGGTCTCGGGTTTCGGCCAGTTTTCCTTCGCTTCTAAACTGGCCACCTGTTTTCTTTTTTATGAAAAGACAGAGCTTTTGCTGGTTGCTCCAAAAAAAATCGATGCATGATCGGTCCATAAATTTTAGGATCCTAGGGTGACACGACACCAAGGGCCCGTTTGTTTGTTTACTGTGGCCGAGCTTCTCTAGGCTTAGGTGTAACGCCGTCTGCTGTCGTTGCATGGGAGTTCGCCCGAGATACATGGACACCTATGCCAATGGACACGATACGCCGAGGGTAGCCCCTAGCATTGCACAAGAGAAGCCTGCTGACGTGTTGTACCGATGGTTGCCCTTCGCATAAATCCGGGTAAGCTGGCGACTGTTTTATGCCTAGTTTTTTTTGGTCGTAGGCAAATAGGACCTATGCTTATGCTGACGGACCCATAAAATACCTGTCAGAAATAGATTTAGCCGTTGGCATTTACGAGTTTCCTTGTAGTGAGGGGGGCCATGGCCCCCCTACTACAGAAAATTCAAATTTCGGTCCAATTTTGGTTAGACATCGTTCTCATATTAAAATTTAGGTTTTCTCATTTCGTCCGAGATTCAAATTCTAGATGTCTTTAGACATATATATGGTAAATTTTGACATAGTGTGAAATTGTTAACATGCATTTTGATGTTTTAGGACCTGATGGACCCTTCGACGAGCTTGGCTGCAATGGGAGGTAGTTGTGTAGATGCGTGTCTGGCCTTCTCGACTCTTCTGATTTGGAGGTACGAAGGCACAATCATGTCTTCTCTGGCGGTGTGAATCCGCGCACGCCAACGGCCAGGCCGAGCCATCTGCTGGAGGTGCTGGCCCCGAGAGACGTGCACGGAGCCCAGAGGTGATCTACAACGAACTGGCATGGCGGCCTTGCCTTTGAGACCTACCCCCTAGGTGGCTACTCACGTACGGGCACTGGCGGAGCTACACACAGTTCAGCAGGGGCCACCGCCCCCCCAGCCTTGAAAGATTAGTGAAGGAATTTTTTTTTGTACAAGCTTAAGAACAGAAAAAGTAGAGCATTTTGCCCCCCTAGACAGTCATATTTAATGTTTTGCCCCCCCAAATATTCTTGGCAAGCTCCGCCACTGCGTACGGGGTCATGGCATATTTGTCTTCTTCCTCGGGCATAACATCGTCATCATCTCCCATGAACGCACAATCCTCTACTATTACGTGAGCTACCTTCGTTGGTACGATACGCAAAATAGTAAGTTGATAATGTTGAGTGCATAATAATTACGCTCAAAGTGCAATGAACTAAACAGTTAGCCTGACTGAAACGGGTGGTTATATACCTCGGTACACCACTAGTATGCGAGCAACCTCCATTGGTACGATATGTAAAATACTTTATTGTAAGAAGTTTATATACCTCGGTAAACAGTATGTTTATTTTGTTAGACCGATAAACTTCTCCCTACGTGTCTATTTGTCCAAACTATTGTAAGAAAGGTTTCAACACAGCACAATCTGATGACTGCAAACTGAACCATAAAAGCGGTCATCGGATCAAAACCTAATCGTAAATTTTACACTTTGAATTATAAATGGTTTTGGATTGTTCTAGTTGCCACCGTTGAGAAAAATATAAGAATCTGTTAACCTGCACATACTATCTCGCACTTTTAGAAATTATTTATGCTCGAGTCAGAGTATCAGAGGTGAGCTTCCTATTACTGCATCAAGCTAGTCTTTTGTTTGTCTCCGTGAGAAGTTTTTTCCGATTATTGCAATGAAAATTGATGTATGTTGCCTCACAAAAAGCTTGGCTCGGTGATGATGAAAATGTTCGCTTTTAGTAAGATGTTTGGTTAGGTATCCATTTTTATATAATATTGTTCAAAGGAAAAATGCCTTGGTGGAAAATATCCTTACTCAAACGCCTCTTAATATTGCATTTAGAAGTTTAAATGGTAATAAGTGCACACGATGGCTGCACTTGTGCCAACCTTTGATGATGGTTCAACTCAATGACCATCATGAAAATTTGTGTGGAAATTAACAAACACGGGTATATTTTAAGAATGGATTTTGTACTTGTACACATGGGTTATAGGGCCTATCTTGTCCGTTCATCCAATCCTCGAGATCCTCGCCCAGTCTGTACTGTCGAACCTTTTCTTTTCCGCCGCTGAATTTTTCCGCCACATCGGTCGATATTTTTCTCCTGGTTTTCCTGCGCGGCACAGAATCTTTCCAGAGTATCTAGCCTGAGCCCTACCCCGACCATGCTCATTCTAATCCTACCGCGCCACAGTTTCCTACCATGCCACCACCCTCCTCCCTGGATAGAGCTCTCCCCTGCATCTGCGCCTCACCTGGACCCGCTCCCCGCTCGGCCCAACCCTATCCTTCTCCCCTTCCGCCTCCACCCCCGTCGTGCCACTCCGCCGGTGCAAAGGCACGCGCTCCGTCTCCTTTGAAGACTTCGGCAGCGCTGGCGTTGGGTCGGGGTGCTGTTCACAGGTCGTCGTGTTTTGGGACCTCGCCGCCTCGTGGTACGACGCCTCCCCGGATCTGCTCTCCGGGTACTACTTTGTGGCCGAGGTCGTGCTGGCCACGGAGTTCGTCGAGGACAGGCTTGAGGGACGGGTCCCCGAGGCTACAGCGGCTTCGTCGCTCCACGGAGAGTACCTACGCGAGCTCCGGGAGCTGCTGGTGGCCGAAGCCGAGGAGCACTGCGCGAGCTCCGGACGTTTTGCCGCCGCTGCGGCAATTCGTGATGGGTCGGTATCTGGGCGGCGCGGAGGCGTGCGCGCAACTGGTGGAGTGCGGGAAGCTCGTGGAGATGCTGCGGTGGGCCAGGGCCCGTAGGGAGGCGTGCGCGGCCAAGGACGGGTGTGGCTGCGAGGGGTGCGGCAGCGCGCGGTTCGTGCCGTGCTTGGAGTCCAGCGGAAGCTGCAAGGTGGTGGTCGGCGGCGACGGCAGCATGACCAGCGGCGTGGTCGAGAGGTGTCGCAAATGCAATGAGAACGGCCTCATGATCCCTGATGTGCCCCCATCTTCCACTGAATAAGCTCTTTGGTGCGTACACGCTGGATGATCGTTGTTGCGATCGAGCTTAGATCAAATTAACCTTGTTCTCTGTAATACAGTTGTATTTCAGTTTAAGGACATGGTATTGCGTGTCGAACCATCCATGTGTATGTTGTATAGCTTGGCAGTCTAGCTAATCGATTTCGTAATTTTGTAAATGTGGATGTTAATCGAAAAAATTGTTACAACTTCGGTCGTAGTTGTCGTTGTATCGGAATTTGGGAGTAGTATTGCTGAACTGAAGCTGAAGGGAGATACTATAAATATAGCTTGCCACAATATCAGAATGTGATGTTGAAATGAGAAAGAGGGGGTGGGGCCAAGGGGCACGGGTGAGAGGCCACATGCTTGATGGGCATCTCCAGTGGGTCTATCCAATCCGTCCGAGCGCGTCCGAACGTGTCCACACGGACATGCGTGGCATGCGCGGTCTCCTATTGGCACGACCCATTCGGCTCGATGCGTCCGGCTCGACCCATCGGCGCACCTAATTTGCGTGACCGCTGGGTTGGCCCGGACAGCGCGCGCGGCCTCGTGCGTCTGCCCTCTTGTTCACCCGAGCCCTATAGCCAGTGGCACAAAGACACTCCTCCCCCAAACCCTTATCTTCCATATCCTGCGGCCAGAGCAGGCGCAGCCACCGCCGCCGCCACTGCCGGCTGCCGTCGTCACCCTCCCACGACATCGAGAAGGCCGACCGTAGGCCACGCATGTTGCCGGAGTTGACTGGACGCTCTAGAGGCCATCCCGTCTCCCTCGGCCTCCGCCTATCGATTGGATGCGCACGACCTGTTCGATCGTTTGTCGAGGTGCGTTTGCCGATCCTTTCTTGGTTATCTGGTCCGCTGCGGGAGTTCGCATAGCCATTGACGGTACCCTGCCGGACATATGGGTAGCAGTCGAAGGGGGATCGAGTTCTTCTACAAGAATTTTGTCGAGTCGTCATCCAACGAGGAGTCCGACGGTGAGACCGAAATTCTGCTTGCAGTTGCACAGATGGTGCACGACCACTACCTCCTCCCACCGTGTAGAGGTGGCTCGTCGAAGCGGCGTGAAGCCAACCATGAACGCGACCGGAAAGAGGGGAACATACGCCTTTACAAGGACTACTTCCACCCAATTAATCCGGTCTTTAAAGAGAAGGCATTCCGTCGGCGCTATCATATGTCCAGGAACCTGTTCTTGGACATACTCAATGGGGTGAGGGAGTACGATGACTACTTCGAGGCCAAGTACGATTGCACAGGTAAGCTTGGCTTCTCCTCCTACCAGAAAGGCTCACCTGCCATTCGGCAGCTTGCATATGGAGTGCCCGATGATCTCCTCGATGACTACATGCGCATGAGCGAGTGTACATGACATGAGGCCATGTATAGATTCTGCAACGCAGTTGTAGCAATGTTTGGCAAAGTATACCTGAGAGAGCCAAACACCGAAGACATTGCCCGTCTTCTGTCCATCTACGAGTGTAGGGGGTTTCTTGGGATGCTTGGCAGCATCGACTGCATGCATTAGTAGTGTAAGAACTGTCCTTTTGGTTCGCAAGGGCAGTTCAATGGGCATGCTGTGGGTTGCACCGTCATACTTGAGGCTGTTGCATCACAGGATCTCTGGATTTGGCACTCCTTTTTTTTTGGCATGGCTGGATCAATGAATGATATCAATGTGCTACAGAGGTCTCTGGTGTATTTGCTAGGCTGGCAGAAGGCAATGCACCGCAAGTTTCCTATGAGATCAATGGCAATGCATATGATATGAGGTACTATCTAGCTGACGGTATCTATCCATCCTAGATCACCTTTGTGAAGATAATCTGCAACCCTGGAGATGACAGATGCAAGAGGTTTGCGAAAGAGCAAGAGGCGGCCAGGAAGGATGTGGAGCGATCATTTGGTGTGCTTCAGTCAAGGTGGGCCATTGTTTAATACCCTGCTAGAAACTGGAGCACAGAGATGATGTGGGATGTGATGACTGCTTGTGTGATCATGCGCAACATGATCGTCGAGGACGAGCGTGATGACAACATCTTGGACCAAGGCTGGGATTTCCAGGGTCAATTGGTTGAGCCAGAGCCAGGTGTAGTGTCTTGGGAAGAATTCATGCAAGTGCATGAAAATTTGCGTCACGGGCAAACCCATGACCAACTTCAACTATATTTAGTTGAGCATATATGGGCACGTGCGGGAAATCAAAATGCTTAACCCCTAATTTATTTTCAGCAATTTGAGTGACATTTGTTTGTCAAACAATGCCATTGTGTACTATTTATATGTAAGCACTTTTTTATTATATTATTTAATCTAGTTTATTTGCTTATTAAAATATATATTTGTCTGTATAATTTGACTGAACTATGCATATGCAAAGGCCAGCTCTGGACAGCGCTGGCCAGGCATGGACATTTGGGTCGCGCCGCTGGGCGCGGTCGGCCGGACAGGCCGGACCGCTACCCCAAAATGACCGCGGACCGACCCAAACGCGTGACCGAAACTGGTGGAGACGTCCTCACGTCGTCGCAACTGCTCGTGGCGGACGCAACTGAGACATCGCGGCGTCTAGTATCTTCTGCAGCGGGGGGTTCGGGTTCTGCAGCGGGGTTAGAGCAAGTCTAACAGCACCCTTAAAGGGGGCAAACCCTTAAAATAACCGTCACTATAAGGGTTTCGACGAAAACTCGGCGTCGACCAACACCTTCAAATCAGATGATCCGTAAAAAAAAAGAGCCCGACTCGTAAACCCTCTTCTGGCCTTTACATAGGAGGGTGGAGAGGGCGACCCGAGCGCCGACCCTCACTCGCACCAACCCTAGCACGTGCTGAATCTTCAGGACGAGCTCGCCCACATCCACCGCCCCCTCTCACGCGCGCCGCTCTAGCCACCCGCCAGGCACCCATTCCGGCCATCCTCTCTATCTTCCGTGCCCCGCCTCCCCAAGCCCCCGCTGTTGCCCGCTCCATCGAGGATGAACTCGGTCGACCACCATGATTTGTCCGATTCGTCCTTCTCGTCGGAAGATTTTGACATCGAGGAACTGCTCCACGACGACGACGACTGCGAGGTGACCCTTCTCCTCCTCTCCGTTAAGGAGCACGAGGACCGGTGGAAGATGCTGGATCAAAGGCGCGGGTCGATGAAGGGCCGCACCTACATCCAGCGCAACCGCTTCCTCGGCCACACCAACTTGATGCAGGATTATTTCGCCGAGGTACCTACATATCCGCCCAATCTTTTTCGTAGGAGGTACCGGATGCGGTGTAGCTTGTTTGTCAGAATCGTTGAAGATATCGAAAAGAATTCGACATACTTCACGCAACAGCGCAACTCTGTCGGCGACCTAGGATTTAGTGCCTACCAAAAGATCTCAGCTGCCATGCGAGTGATTGCTTATGGCGTCCCCGCAGATTACACCGATGAGTACCTTCGCATAGGCAAAGATACAACCACCGAGTTGGTGCGTAGGTTTGCGAAGATGGTTATCAGGTTGTATGGAGAGAAATATCTCCGAGCTCTACAAGGTCATGAATAATGAGTATTCAATGAGATATTATCTAGCCGATGGCATATATCCTGAATGGGCAACTTTTGTGAAGTCCATCAAAGATCCCAACATAAAATAGAAGCTATATTTGCCAAGGCACAAGAGGCAGCCCGCAAGGATATTGAGAGGGTTTTTGGTGTTTTACAAGCAAGGTTTGCTATTGTTCGAGGTCCAGCTCGATTTTGGGACAAGAAAACCCTTGTCAACATCATGACATGTTGTGTGATTCTACACAACATGATCATCGAGGATGAGAGGGGGTTAAACTTGTCGTGCTTCTACGATAATATTGGCACTCGAGTGCGTCCCGAAAGAAACCCCAACCGCCTTGAAGCATTTCTTGAAAGTCATCGGGAGATTGAAAATAAGGCAACTCATAAGCAGCTCGTCACTGATCTCATTTAGCACCAGTGGCAGCTGTATGGCCAACGCACTCGCGCTCGTTTATGATCTTTCCTTGTTTTTCTTCGGCTATGTGAGATGAACCGTTCGAACAATTGTTGTAATTTGATTGAAACAGTGTTATAATAACTTGGATGATATTTGTTTGATCCTGTGAACTATTATTTGATATGTTTAATTGTTGTATTTCTATTTGCATGTGAAAGATAAGCTAAAACCCTCTTTTTACGGGCTGAAATGCGCCGGCGGAGCCCTCACCGGTTGTGAATAAGGGCGCTGACGCATTTCAACCGTAAAAAGGAGGTATAAACACTCTTGCTCGAGTTTTACGGACCGGACGAATAAAGGTGTCGTTTGTCATGCTCGAGCCGACGTTTAAATACCACTCCCAGGACCTCTCCTCTATCCACACGCAAACGATATCCCGGTTGTGCTCGCACACTCTTTCCTTCCCTGCTAAGTGAAGTTAATTGCACTGTGACTAGTCTCGGGCCTCGGCTCACTGAAGTTGCGTTTGTCTCCATCTCTGCTTTCGAAGAAGAGCCAAATTAAAGGAGTGCACGTCCCGGAAGCCCGGCCTTGACACTTCGCAATAGTACTAGCAATATCTGACCATTTTTTTTCCAATGCATTTTTCTACGGTCAGCATCTCCACACCACCGGTATCTTGCCCATGGCGTCCTCCTGGCCGCCGCACGCGAGTCCCGTTACAGCCCATGGCGTCCTCCTCGCCGCCGCCGCCGCACGTCGTGGAGGATCTGCGCCCTTTCCTCCAGCTCTTCAGCGACGGCTCGGTGATCCGCTTCCCGGACACGCTCCCTCCCCCATCTCCACCGCCTGATCAGCCCGTCGTCGAGTGGAAGGACGTCGTGTACGACGCTAGCCACAACCTCAAGCTCCGCATGTACAAGCCGGCGGACGCCTCCTCCGGGAAGAAGAAGCTCCCGGTGCTCGTCTACTTCCACGGCGGCGGGTACGTACTGGGCAGCTTCGAGAAGCCCAACTTCCACGCCTGCTGCCTCCGCCTCGCCGGCGAGCTCCCTGCTATCGTGCTGTCCGCGGATTACCGCCTCGCCCCGGAGCACCGCCTCCCCGCGGCCTTCGACGACGCGGAGACCGCCCTGTCCTGGCTGCGCGGCCAGGCGGCGGCGGCCGAGAACGCCGACCCCTGGCTCGCGGAATCGGCGGATTTCGGCAGGGCGTTCCTCTGCGGCGACTCGTCCGGCGGGAACATCGTCCACCATATGGCCGTCCGCCTCGGGCTGGGCAGCCTCAGCCTCGACCCCGTGCGCGTCACCGGGTGCGTGATGCTCGGCCTGATTTTCGGCGGGGTGCCGGAGTACGACACGCTGTGGCGCCTGGCGCTGCCGCTGGGATCCAGCACGAAGAACCAGGACCACCCGCTGGCCAACCCGTTCGCGCCGGGGAGCCCGGCGCTGGACGGCGTCCCGCTCCCGCCGATGCTGGTGCTGTCTGCCGAGCGCGACAAGCAGCGGGGTGCCACCGCGGACTATGTCGCGAGGCTCAAGGCGATGGGGAAACCGGTGGAGCTCCTGGAGTTCGAGGGGCAGATACACGCCTTCTTCTACCATGATCCGTACGGCGACGCGGGCAGCGGTGTGGTCCGCGCCGTCAAGAGGTTTGTCTTCGGGAACGGCGACGGAACCGCCGTCTCCAACTGATTTGGGGATCGACCAGATCGCTGCTCGTTAGTTTGCGAGGTCCACAGAGTTTATCTACAGTCAACTAAGTTTATCTAGAACTAGAGGTATTGTGAAAAAATGTTTATCTAGAGGTCGACTCAGCTTTCGTTCTACTGCTCATCATGAAGTGTCTGCTGTAATCTTGATTTAGTATACGTGTATTCTCATCTGCCGTCTAGTAAAGATGCTGAGGACGAGTTAGATTAGCAGGACCATAAAATTCTACTATCTCAATCTAGTGTAACATTTGTTTTCTAGATTATCTCAATTAACACTACACTAGTAAGATGATACCGGTACAAAATAATACTACTAGTTAGCATTCAAAAAGATACTTAAATAATGTGATAAAGCACGATATGGAAAATTGATTTGAACAGTTTTAAATGATAAAAATATGAAACAAACAAAAGAGGAGAGAGTTCTGCTCCCTCTCGGTAATATAGAAGTTTAAGAGGACGGAGTGCTACCACATAAAGCAGAGAGTTCCGCATATATGTACAGGAACTAAATTCACCCTGAAGCATTTGATTCAATTTGAACGAGCTTGTATGAATTTCATATGGCAAGCAGCAGCTCACATCACACTGAAAAATGAAGAATCTCAGTTAAAACGAGGTTTACAAAGGAACACATCTATGCTAGTTTCCTCTATATGTATGGTTGCTCCAAAGCCTGAATTCGTATCCAAGTTAGCAGATGGCCTGATGATGGATTTATATGTACCCTTCTACACCCAAAACTTCTGAGCTTCACCTGAGCCGAGGGGCTATCAGGGCTTCTCGATGAAGAAGGCGACGCCGTCATTCAGGGGCTGCAAGCTAAAATAACAGCAGTCCGAGAATTCCTGCCCCCATTGAGGCCTGCCATGCTAGTATCTCATACGAGCCTTGAGGAAACGAGGAGATGTCCAGCGAGCAGTCCGAGAATCCCTGCCCCCATTAAGGTTCGGAACAAGCGAGCGCCATCACCAGGTCCGTCACGGGACGTGGATTCTTCTTGTCGCTGGCCTTCCTTGGAGCAGTCTTTATGTGCTGCAGCAGCCTGGAGTTCAGTCCAACCATCTCGGTGTACAACTGCTTGCTTCTCATTCCTGCTAGGATGCAGTACAGTTTCGCGATACTGATGAGATTTCTCTCCAGCACATGCTTCCACTGCAAGCAGAGAGTCAGGGATAGCTGGAGACCAGGCGATACCGATATCCTGTCTTTGCTTGCAGGGTTGGAACCAAATGTGAAAGCTCGGCACCAAGGCAAAAACCTGCAGAAATATGTAAGATGTCATGTAATGTTTGGGATCTCCATTTGCAAGCAATGCCCCAAAAGTACAAATTCTGTTGCCCTGACTTTACAAAAAAAGGTTACATGCTACAAAATAAACAATCTTAATTGCTAGTCTTCCGTTTTTATCTGGACCTGCCTTCTTGTAGTTATGTCACCAGACTGTTAATTTGGCATCCACTTTATGTTAACAATAAGATGATCTCAATTGCACTGAAAACAATTCATGGGTGGTCGGGTGGAGCACTATATTATGTGTAATACCTTACACTGACGAAGTATTTGGGAAGCACTCGGAAGGAAATTCCATGAACCTCGAGACAGATAATGCACCCCTCTGCAAATGAGAGTGTCCTCTTCAATTGTTACTCCTTTGGCATCTGTACATGCGCGAAGCAAAGATGCCAGAGCAAACTTGAATACAAAATAAGAATCCTTCTGCAGATAATAATAAGAAATTGACATGAACTGTCCTAGTTGGGAGATTACTTGGCTATCTTTCATATTTACTCTTTCATGTAAATCTTGCAAGACTGAAGCGCGAGAAAATCTCTCTGGAAGCCTGCAAGGCTCTGAACTGCTAGTATATTTTGAGAAACCACAAAAAACACAGTACAGTATGACAAAAGTGAGCACATGAAAGCAAGCCTGGCTATAGTAGTAAAGCTTTGGTGATCCATGTCCCCATGGTCGGTGTTAAAGAACTATAAGTCAAAGCTAGGAGGACCTGGTTGTTCTCTATGGCTACACTTGAAGAGTCCCCTGTTGATTCATGACACGATATGTCTTTCAGAGAAGAAGAATGTGCATTAACAATCCCAAGAACATCAGCTAGGATCTCAAGAAAAGATACTCTCGGACTAATGAGCCACCTCTGGGGAAGAATTCAGTCTGAGGGATTAGATGAGAGGACATCATTTTCCGAGAATGTTCTCTCACCAAGAGTCCAAGACCAGTGACCTTTTCTTGGTAGCCATGCAACTCTGGATATCCAGAAAGAGTACTGTCAACATCTGTTTCAATAGAGTACAGGTCCTCGTGAAGATCTTCCGTATTTAGCTCATATAAACCAACATTTGTCTCAACTTACCGATCTTCTGTATTTAGTTCTCCCACACAAAAAAAAGCAACGATTTGAACCAAAAACATAGTCCCCCGATTCAAAAGCACCTGAAACTTTTCTGAAGAAAAATGACACTGGCTTCCCAATACCTCTGTCTTCTTGTAAGGATTTTGGCCATCCGAAGGGCACACAATTCATGAGAGCTATCCAACCAGGAGGAAAGAATATGACAGGGTGCTCTTTTGAATCACCTGATCCTTTATTAGCATCTCTGATTTTACAAGTACTCCATGAGATACACGCACACATTATAAGATGGAAGAATCCATATGTGCTGCAATACTGAGAGGTGCTCTGCTGCACATACTCAGATCCTTAACACTGGTGAAGATTGCAGGAAGAGCCAGATGTTTTACAACCCAAATTATGGCACATATTTGCAAAGAGTTAAATCATGCACTACATATGTTTTCTTCTTGCTACAAAATTCAGCGGAAGCAAACTTTGCTTTTCAGTTTCAGTTTCCATGCGAAAAGCTTTAATACTTGCAGCCGCTTTTTCAGCAGTCATTTGAAGCTCTAAACTGCTCTGAGTGACTAATGATTAGCACAAGTACTTTCCACTTGGAGGAATGACTGGCATTTATTCGAGCCAGTTCTTTCACCAAGCTTCTTACGTTATCAAGAGCAACAGAAGGAGTAGAAGGGTAGTCTGCAACAAGCTTTAGCATAATAAAGGCTCAACATCCTCCTGTATTTCTCCAATTCACAAGAGGACACATTGTTATGTCTGGTTGCTACTTCCTTGCAAACTAGTTGATTGGGCAGAGATATAATATGCATTATTGCTGTTAAAATCTTATTCAGAAATCTTCCAACCTCGCTATTTTCTTCATGAGTTGACAGCTTATTGTTGAAAATTCCTTGGTACCCAGTGTATGAGAATGATGAACTCGACAAAGCACTTGTGGTCTGCTGTGGCATTGTTTGCTTCAGAGAGCAAAAGATAACTCAAAAGCAGGAAGAAGAATTCAAAAACCTTTCAGCAGCCAGAGCAAGCTTAGATAACTCAGAACCATTGATATGGTGAACGCTTGGAGCTTTGACAGAACGTCTGAAAAGTACCTTTTCCAATCAGAAAAAATAAGTAAACTACGTTCAAATCAGAATGGGCAAAATCATTTAATATTCACCTTTTGCAGAATTCTGAATGCATAGCTCTTGCAATCAAGTGGAAAACCCCCATCACCAATTAGTTGTAACGGTGTGCAAAATAAAGTACTATCAACAGTATGCCAGAAAGTATTACTGCAAAATATAGAATATAAACATTATAAAGCCATAGTCTTCATAGTAAGAGAAAACAACAGAAACTCCACCTGCAATAGCAATTGAACACAGTCAATTCAAAATCGGTAACCAATTGGAGAACGATGGTAACTAGCCCTCCAGCTTCTCAAATAGAGGATTAATAAAAGCATGCTTGCAAATTAGGAGAGAAGATTGCAGGTTTGCAGCAGTGCAGAACTCGAAAGTGAATCATGAACTGTTTTCTTCCACATATGTCCAGCGTTTTTATTAAGTGGAAACCATCTATTTCAGTATAATGATGACAAGAGGTAAATCATAGGAAAGCTAAAAGTATTAACAGAAGGTACACATATGTTGCCACTTAAATAATTTTGAAGATAGCAGATGTGAATTGAAGGAGAAAGTTTATTTAATTTCAGCTAAATAACTTTTGAAGATCCTAAATTTCTTCGGTCCCAATTGTTCTGCTGCTTCTAAGTAACTGATTGTCGGATAAATGAACTTTCTGATAGTTCAATGTTGGAGCTTAACAGTGAAAATAAAAAATAAAAAGTACCATTAGCAGCAATCTAATTGCAACTCGGATGTGGGACACCATAACAAAATAACTCAAAATTCCTCTAGTTTCTTGTTCTGGAGAATGGTTTCTGATGGACTTTTGGTTTCATTCCTAATTAAGCAGGATGTTGAGGTTAACGTGAACTTGATCATCACTGACTTGCCTGGCATGACAGGATATGATCTACTCAAAAAGATCATGGTAATAAACATATTCTCTATCTCTCTCCTTGGTGTGACCAGTTACTTGATTTGATATGATCAAGCATGGATACAAAGGTGCTTGATGTTGTCCCTCTAATTTGTTCAATCTGTTCATCCATAAACCAGCCCACCTCTAATTTGATGTAAGAACTCGAAGCCGGATGTGCATAAGAACTTGGTGAACACATTAAAAAAGGATCCATGAGTTAACCTTAGTTCTATCTAAATATATTTTGAAACAATAGGCTTAGGACAAAATTAGACACCAAGATCTCTCAGATGCCTTTGCTGATGTTGCGTCACATGCCATGTAATAAAGGAACAAAGTCCCATCATCGTCACACAGCTCAGTTTGCCCAATATTCTATCTCGAAATACTTAGTGTAAAAATAACAATAAAGAAATGAATGATACAAGGATCAATCATGTTGATCTTTCCAGTTGATTGTGTCTATATAAAATGGGTTACAGTGTCGCATAAAAATCACCAACATCACTTGCCATCCCCAGCTATTTCTCTCCACAAAAAATGGAGCAAGAACGAGGGCACAAAGTAAAGTTGACATCTAAGATTTGGAAATAAAAAACTTTAAATACATTTTTTCTCATTGTACAAGAATATATGATCTTAGAATAGAATCTGATACATTTAGAGAATAGTAAAAAATCCTTAAGAGAAAATGACAGACTCCAATGAAACAATATTGATACAACATTCAAGCAAGCCTTAGCACAACAGGTTCTTTTAAACAATATATACTAAGCAGACGAAAAATACCAAAATACTATGAAAATTCTGTTTCCCCACCAAATTATAATACACACAGAAATCATATACCATGCAGCTTGATTAAATTATAACATCATCAAAAACATAACCCAACCATGCATGACTGACATCTCCTACAGCTACAGCTACTTATTGTAGAGAGCACCCTTTTAGCCAGCGCGGTAGCAAGGAAAGCCCAACTCCACTCAAGAAACCTTCGCATGAACCTCGTGTCAATAGCTCTAATCACTACACTAATTATTTTTTGGCGGATGTCTCAATTTTTACATTTGAATTTAATATGCATATACTAATCAACAGTTGTGTTAATTTTTGTAATTTGTTATGTTAAAATTATTCACCCTTATGATCTGTGTTGAAGTATTACGATCACCTATTGTTAAGTTGAACAAATATAATTATCTCGATGTTTCAATGAACTTATTAAAATAAAAAATATATGGTGATGCACATAAAGCAATTACCAAATTTGTTATCTTTCTCCAACATGGTTGCAATAACAATAGGTTTGCCACCTTCAAACGTTGACAACCGGTATGAGTTTTGAATTAGTCTGGATCTCCAAATACCAACGACAGCTTGAAGTCTCTGAAACAAATTATAACATCTTTTAATTGATAAGTATAATTATGCTATAAGACTATTGCGGTGTTTATATAGAAACTACACATACCAGATGGCCTCTCTATACTTGGTGTACCTCTCAACACGTTTAGTTTCACAACAGTGAACGACTATGCCAACTATATCTACACAAAGTATCATTAGTCGATTTTGAATACTGAAGTCTATATAGGTCTCGGTGAGTATTATAGGTGAAATATGTACAACACTTACCTACAAAGGGTTTTTTGGACGCTTGACTACATCCCAAAATAGCATCAAATTCTTTAGGAGCATTGTGAACTCAATAGGAAGAGAAGGGTCAACAAGCGTTTTTCAATCAAATAAACACTCGTATGCATGTACAATCATTGTAAACTTCACATCTTCATTGTTAGGACTAATTTTAACCCTATGAATAATATATATTTGCAGTCAGGTTGTTGTATGCGGTTAAATCGCTCTACTTTAACACATCCCCAAACGCTTGCTTTAATTTTTGCCCCTTGAATGCGTTTGAGATAAGAAGAAAGGTAAAGTTGTGATAAACACATGTTTACTTTTAGCAATTTATCAAAAGGCTTTAATACTTACAGTCTTGTCCATAAGAATAAAGTAAATGTTTCAAACATATTTATTATGACGAAACTTACTTCTACCCTCACCCAAACGTTATACTTCATGTAGATGCCACAATGCTCAATATCATCGAAATCCTTAAACCTAAGGGTAGCTAGAGTTTCTGTGATGTCTGCTTACTTGTAAGCTTAATGATTGTCATATATATAACCTAAGGGTAGCTAGGTAAAATAACTGGTGCACTTTGGTGCCCAGACACCATACGTGATACGCGTATTTTCGCTATGAACCACATATATATATATATATATATATATATATATATACCAACATTCATTCTCTACATCGTGGTTATTGAAACAGTGAACTCAAATTTGAAAAAGATAGACGTTGACCAAAAGTGAACAATTAGGGTATCCATCTTTTAGGAAGTTATCCTGAAGAATAAGTTCTAATACATAGCAAAAGATTTGCTACTGTCATAACATTTAAGCAACAACACAATTTAGAGCCTAGATGTTTCTATCTTAAACACACATCATTTTGCAGTTAACTAACCACATAATTTTAATTTGTGATAAGAAATAAGGATCAATAGTCTAAAACCAATATAAATATGATTAAGATTTCAGAAGGCATTCAATCTGATAATTTGGCAAGGAGTAAGACGTTCTACAGTAAGAAATAGAAATATCATCTAGTAAGTTTTGAATCTATGGGTTGTGATTTTTCATATCGACATAAACATTTCGTATATTGCCCTTGAAATAACAAGTGTAATTTGTACCATGTAGAAAATGATTTACATGCTAGATGACGGTAATGATCTTGGGATACCTGATGAGATTATCATAAATGCAAAAGGCCCTTAGAAATATAAGGGCACACCCGAGAAGGCCTCCAATATGAGTATTTTGGAGTGAAGCGAAGTAACCAGTATTTGATCACACACACACAAAAACTCTTCGATTGAAAATTGTATATGTCCCTAATTTATTCTATAGTGACTTGGGTTACCTAGATTAACTCCAAGATATTCATACTAAAGGCCTTCTCAATTATGCCGTTGTATTTCTAAGGGTCCTTTACATTTATCATAATCTTTTGAGGTATCTCAAGATCGTTACCATCATCTAGCATGTAGCTCAATTCATATATTTGTGCAAATACACTTCTTATTTCAAAGAGAGATGAGAACATCATAATCCATAGGTCAACAAACTTAGTAGATGATGAGATTGACCAGCCAGCTAAATAGGTTTGGCTATTTCTTACAGTTGAACATCTTATTTCCTATCAAAAAAATATCAGGCTAACGGGCAATCAGATTTATACTGGTTTAGACTATACTGTACATCTCACGACAAAAAACTATGTAGTTGCTTAACTGCAAAAATATGAGTGTTCAAGATGGAAACATCTAGGCTCTAAATTATATTGGTTGCTTAAATATTATGAATGATTGGATATCTATCTACATTATTTAATATTTTAATTTGTTGAATCCTATAAAATAAACTCTAAACTTCAGATTAAATCCAAATTTTCAGGACCACTTCCTAGAAAATCGATACCCAGATTGTTGGCTTTTTTCGGCACCTTTTTGCTCACGAGAAGATGTGTATCTAGAATCAGAGATGAGATCTTAAATTTAGCATGCACAAACGTTTTATGTGATATAATCAGAGATGTGAATGAGTTGTAGTATTCATTTTTCAGTTCATTCTCATAAGCATACTCTTATTTTTTCTTAAACTTGAGGTCATTGTTTCAATAACCACAATGTATAGAATACATGTTGATATCTTTATTACATAGATGGCACCCATTAAACTTACAAGCAAGAGAACGTATGCGGACATCCCAAAAACTCCAATGACCGCTACGTTTAAGGATTTCTATGATATTGAGTATGGCGATACTGAAGCAAGGTGAAGCATTTATGTGAGGGTTAGAAGTGAAATTTCATCCTAATAAATATGCTGACAACATTTGCTTTCTTCTATGGATAAAAGAAAGTAAGTACCAAATAATCTTGATAAATTGCTAAAATGTAAACATGTGTTTATCACAACTTTATTTTTATTATGATCTTAAACACATTGAAAGAGGCAAAAAATCAAATCAAACGTTTGGGGATGTGATGAAGTAGAGTGATTCAACCGCATACTACAACTTGGTTGCAAATATATTATTCATAGGGTTACTTTTAGTCCTAACTATGAAGATCTAGAGTTTAGAACGATTGGACACACGTATGAATCTTTGTTTGGTCGAAATACAGTTGTTAAACCTTCTCTGCCTATTGAGTCCCGATACTCTCAAAGAATTTGGTGTCATTTTGAAATTTATTCAAGCGTCAAAACAGAACCTTTGCTGGTAATAATCATAGCGACAAATACAACTTTAGTATTCAAAATCAACTAATGATACTTTGTACAAACATAGTTGGCATAGTAGTTCACTTCCTTGAACTTGAACGTGTTCAGTGGTACACCAAGTGGTTGGTTCCAGAAGCACAGCTGGTGCTAGGTGATGGAGCTAGGGCTGGTGGGGCATATCGACAGGGTTGGGCTTGGCGGCACGACAGGGACTAAGCAGGCAGCGTACAACCTGGGGGCCTAGGGGCATGGTCGGGGGATGGGGAC
The DNA here is from genome assembly GCA_023614405.1 of Avena insularis. Lineage (NCBI taxonomy): Eukaryota > Viridiplantae > Streptophyta > Magnoliopsida > Poales > Poaceae > Avena > Avena insularis. Next base: position 32,606,644 of record CM042696.1, on the reverse strand, counting down.
TAGTATTTTTCTCCTCGTATGTTCGTAGAACAGAAACCTTGATTTTGTACCCTTTTTTTAGCGTGCACGGTTCAGTGGGTCGTCTTGGTGGGGACGAGCCAGGTACCATCGAACACGGACACCACCGATTGCAACTTAATATGGTAGTAAAAGAAAGACATCTTCCAGTTTGCCTAGGACCAGCTCATTTCCAACCTCACGAACTCTATAGATAACAACAAAAGTATACAATCAAGCTTGTCGAAAGTCTAAATACCTGCTATAATAACTTGAGCTTCTGGTCTTGTTGAGGTAACTAAGGTGATGAATGAGAAGTCCTCTGACAGCTTACCAAAAGCAACCAGCCGCAAACAATGACGCTTTAACCTGCAAGCCAAAGGAGCCAGCGATCCCGGAAAAACAAATTACGAAACAATTGTGCTGCAAGATCTTTTATGCAAATCAGTATCCTGATTGATCCTACAGTGCATAAACAAATAATGGTGATCATTACTGGCACTGACATGGCGGCATTGGAGGAGCGGAGGCCGGAGAGAGGACGGGCACATTGTCCTTGGCTAGGTCGGCGCGCCCTGGCACGTGGGCTTCCGGCCGCGCCTTGCGCTGCCACGGCCCTCCAGAGGATCTTCTCGGGCTCTGCTGCGGCCCCGGCGGCGCCCTTGGTCGGGAGAAGTGCGCGGATGATATGCGTGCCCGGACGGAGTCGTCGGTGGCGGCCATGAACTCGGTGGCGAGGGGGAGGAGCATGGTCTCCGCGAAGACGCGGGGCCAGTGGGCAGGACGCCCGACAAGGATCCACCGCCGCGGGGACGGTGGGGCACGCTGCGAGGTCACGGATGCGCGGGGCGGCGGCCTCTAGGTCCTGGGAGGGAGAGGAGTGCAAGTGAGGCCGGCGTTGGGGGAGAATACAAGAGTTGGTCGCCCAGGGAGGATTACCAAGGTGGCGGGAGCGGAGGGCCCTGTCGAGATCGAGGTCGAGGTCGAGGTCGATGCTCCAGTCCATGGCCGAGGCCGCTGGGATCCTCTCCAACCCTGCCGCGGCCGCCACCGGAGGTTTCAATGCCCTCCTCTCAAAATCGATCTAAATAGGCATCTAGACTTGGTTCGCACGTATTGGCCGCCTCATGGGCTGTGCTGCCAGTTTCAGGCTTTCAGCCCACCTACTAGCTGAACGAGTTCTCAACAAAAAAAAACTACTTGCTGAACACGTGTCACGAGTCAACGACTGAACTGGCTCGGTAATTTCTTAGAAAAGAAACCGGCACAGTTTTTTTTTACAATAATACAACGATATATTATATGTACAGTAGCATATAGTACATTAGTAGAGATACATAGATTATCTCTAGCGATTATAAAATAAAGTATAAAAGAAACTACTCTCACCGACTCATATTAGTTGACTTAGATTTGTCTAGATATGGATGTATCTGGACACATTTTAGTATTAGATACATCTGTATCTAGACTAAGTCAACTAATATGGGTCGGAGGGAGTAGTAAGACAGTGAGGTCTTCAAACTCTTTTTTTTTCAAGACACCATCTTAAACTTTTTTGAAGGCGGTCAAAAACTGACAAATACCAACCACAACCTCTAAATACCAATAAGGGTTCTCCCATAATTTTAATTTGAGTTGCAGTGTTAATGTTGTGTGCACTCGTACAGTCATTAGAGGAATCAATCAACATCGACAAGAGTATCAACACCAGTATTCCAGTCAAAAGTAATCGAACAACCTGGTGGACGTCGTTGGCGAACCGATAGTATAAACCACCATTGTCGATGACGTAGTAGCCGGGACAAATATTACGAGGATAATCCTCATGGTAATCATGAAAAAACTCCAAATTCAACTTAGCGAAGTAAGATCTGAAAGACCGTACCTATAGAACTGTAATCTTACAACACTACTATTGACACCGAAAAGATCTCGTCATCGAACGAAAGGTCGAAGATTACTTACTGCAGACAATGTAATCTTCATTGACGTAGAAGTCAAAAAATATGACTACCAAAACCCTAATCTAATCTCTCGAAGCACTAATTTTACTGAAAACTCCACCCATGGATCGGGTTCCCCACCCCTCCTGACATTAGCGAGGCCGACCGGAGGAGGGGGACCCGATCTATGGAGGAGGCAAAGGAGAGGCGATGGCTAGGTCAGGAGGCGGAGGCTAAAGTTTTTCGCGGCGGCTTGAGGAGACATCCCGCGAGTCTCTCTCGATTCTCCGAGGATCAGTTAGTATAACTCCAAGTCTCTAACGGTGCTCATATTTCAGACATCGATTCTCTCCTAATCGGTTCATTTGCGGTGGTATGCGGGTAAGTCGGAGGGCCACTCCTCTTAGAGCAGGCCAAACGCACAAAACGGCATCCCTTCTCTCATCCCTCAAAAAACGACGTTCCCCATTTGTCCGAAGCTATGCATGTTTTCCCATATTTTGTTTTGTCCATTCACTAGTACAAACTAGTTACTTAGAGACGGTGGCTAGAGAAGGTTTTCCCTAAAGTACAAACAACCGGTTGTGTTCATCAACCTCAAGCAGTCGTAATAATGTGATCGCCTCTAACTGTAACCTTGGACGGTTGTGCATTAGCACCATCTCTAGTACTACTTCCCCCTCAGCCGATCTTTAAAAAGAAACGTCTCTAAAGGGTACCTAAGATGAAGAAAAATAGTGATCGTTGATGACCCACAAGCATAGAGGGTGTATCGCAGTATTTTCGATAAGTAAGAGTGTCGAACCCAACGAGGAGCAGAAAGTGTTGACGAGTGGCTTGGTGATACATTGCAAATGTATCTATAATTTTTGATGTTCCATGCTTGGTTTTATCCACTTTCTCGTGTTTTGTCCACACTTTGGAGTACTTTTCATATGATTTCTTGGACTAACCTATTAACAGGAGCCATAGTGCCAGCTGCCTGTTTTCTGCTTTTTTTGGTTCCAGGAAAGTCAGAAAATGAATATTTTCGGAATTGGACGGGACAAAAGCTAAAGTGCCTATTTTTCCGGAAGACTCACGGAGCCAGAATACGAGATGGAGGAGGGCCAGGGGCTGGCCACACCCCCCCCCCCAGGCGCAGGCTGGGCCTGGCCGCGCTAGGGCATGGTGTGGGCCCCCCAGGCACCCGCTCGGTCTCCCTCTTCGCCTATAAGAAGCCTTCTGACCTAAAAACTCCGAGGGGGTCGACGTTTTTTTAGAAGGAGTTCCGCTCCGCCGCCACCACCAGATTCCACGAAACAACACCAGAAACTCCGTTCTGGCACCCTGCCAGGACAGGGAATTGGAGGAGATCATCGTCATCATCATCACCATCGCTTCTCCATCGACCATCCATGTTTCCCTCATCTATGAGTGAGTAATCCCCCGCTGTAGGCCATGGGGATGGTAGGGATTGGATGACATCGTTCATGTAATGGCATCAGATTGTTAGGGCATGGTGCCTAGTATCTTCTATTAGTGCTTTATGACTTTGTTGCGACTTGTTATGCTTAATGCTTGTCACTAGGGCCCGAGTGCCATGATTTTAGATCTGAACATATTATTGATTCAGTATGATAGTATTGTTTTTGATCTTATCTACAAGTTGTATACACACGTTGTTGTTCAGAACCAATGGCCCCGAAGTGACATAAATCGAGATAACCGGAGGGAATGGCTTTGATGTGAGGATCACATGTGTTCACGGAGTGTTAATGCTTTGCTCCGGTGCTCTATTAAAAGGAACACCTTAATTGCCAGTAGTTCCCTTGAGGCCCCGCTACAAACGGGCTGGCAGGACAAAAGATGTTGTGCAAGTTCTCATTGCGAGCACGTATGACTATATATGAAACATATGCCTAGGATTATCTAGTACTTGGATGCTTTATCTTATTTATCTGCAATTGCCCTATGTTCTGATTGCTATATGAATTGTCTTGTCCATGCAACGCCCATCCATCCATCCCTATGCCTATCGCACTCGAATCCCGTTACTATTGTCTTTACGTTGCTACTGTTGTTACTTTGTTATTCCTACTACAAAACTGTTGCTACTGATAAACTGTTGTGAGCAAGATTGTTTCTAGGTGCAGCTGAATTGACAACTCAGTTGTTAAGGCTTATAAATATTCTTTGGATCCCCTTGTGTCGAATCAATAAATTACGTTTCACTTCCCTCGAAAATACTGCGATACACCCCACTATACTTGTGGGTCATCAAGACTATTTTCTGCCGCCGTTGCCGGGGAGCATAACTTTATTTATCAAGTCCACTTGGAATCACTATTGTTCAAGCTAAGTTTATTTCCGCCTTGTTTGCTTGTTTCTTTATCAAAAATATAAAAAAAATAGTACCTACTCTAGTTGTTATTTTCGCTGGTCGGTTATTGTCTTGCTTTATCATGCTTGTTGTCAATGGTTGGTTTCTTTGAAACTGAACCTTATTGGCAAGGTGGGTTCACGGAAGATCAAAAATATTATTATAAGGAACACCGCTTGTCAAAAAAAGGGAAACACTTATGGGAACAAATTAATAAATTGTATACCATTGCTAGAAACGTGTGCTCTACTTATAATGTTACTTATTTCTTGGATAAATCTTGTTGCTGTAGGAGGTACAAACACCTCCCTTTTCAATGCGAGTATAATGAAAATGTTACCATATCTTCTTATGTTAAAGGAAATTATGACTTTTATGATGTGGAACAAATTGAAGAATTTATTGCTTGGAAGGGTGCTTTTGAACTTGCTAGTTTGCTTGAAAATATTGATGATTCACCTTACAAATATGAGGTTTATGGTATACTTAAATTTTGCTTTGATAATTACAAGAATGAAAATGGCTATATTCTTGAATATTTTAATAGATGCTTTCCACAAATGGAAGAGACTATTGCCTTGCAGGATCCTATGGAAGAAGAAATTGATGAACCTAAAATCTCATTAGATGAAAAAGAGGAGGAGAGTGATGAACAAAAGGAGGAAGAATGGATTAGCTACCCATGCCTACCTTCTAATGAGAGTAACTCTTTATCCCTTACATTATTTGATTATCCTCCATGCTTACTAAAGGAGGATGAATGTTATGTTCCTGAGGATTCTTTTGAAAATGTTTATAATAAAGCTCTAGTGCTTGTAGATCATGAAAAGCAAGCTTTATGTGATAGTTATATTGTTGAGTTTATTCATGAGGCTACTGAAAATTATTATGAGAGAGGAAAATATGGTTGTAGAAGTTTTCATGGTATTGAAACACCTCTCTATGTGCTGAAAGTTTTGAAGTTACTCTTGTTTTATCTTCCTATGCCTGTCACTTTATTCTTTGTGAATTTATTTGCATACACGATTCCTATGCATAGGAAGTGGGTTATACTTAAATGTGTTCTGAATTTGCTTCTTGATGCTCTCTTTTACTTCAACTCATATTTCTTATGTGAGCATCCTCTCAAACTATCATGCCTGAAGATGATAATATGTCTATTATTCTTGGGAGACCTTTTCTTAAATACTGCAGGAGCTGTTATTAATTATAATCAAGGGAAGGTGACCTTCAGTGTTAATGACAAGGAACATATTGTCTATTTCCCCACGAAGATTGAAAGGACTTATGGTTTGAATTCAATTGAACATGTTGAGGGCATTCAAGTTGGAGAATTATATTATCCCATACCAAGAGAAAAATTTGAAACTATTATGATTGGGACCATTGCTATCAAGGTTGAGGTAACATAATCATTAGTGGAATACAAAGTCTTGTCTCATATAAAATTGTTTTGGTAACAAGACCTGATCAACCTTGTTAACAAAAGGATTTCATTGAACAAAACAATGTTTTCACTATGATTATCTTCGCTTACTTCTATTCTATCCATTTTATGTTTTTGCTTATGCCTAACTTAAAGGCGTTAAAGAAAAGTACTTATTGGGAGATAACTCAAAAGTTTTAGATGAGTCTTGGAAGTTATTACTTCAGTAAAAACCGCTCCTTATCCTTTTTATTTGCTTTTTGTGCCAAGAATAACCTCTAATGAGAGAGAAGTAATGATTGGGAAAGTTGTTGTCCCAAAACAGATTTCTGTGCTTCATCGTAAAAATTCGTGTAAAATCTCTGAACGTCTTTTTGAGGCGTGAAGTTTTGTGCTTCTGACCCAGGTTGTTATCTAACTTTCGTTAGTTCAACACTTTTTGATTTGAGCAAAAGAAGGTCTTCGAAAAAATTCGTCTTTACCTGCTGGTCTGTTTTGACAGATTTCTGCCATTATTTGCATTTGCTTCTTGTTGGTTCCTTTTTGACTTCTTTTGGGGAATTGAGCTTTTTGAGGGAAGTGCTACAGTAGCTAGTGTTCTAATGGAAGTTTTATTGGTGTTGGAACTGAACCTAAAGACTTATTATCTTGAATGCACTAATGTTGCTAATAAAGTTTGTGTGAAGTTTTGTATGAAGGAAAAAATTTCAGGTGTATGGAAGGAATGAGTAATGAGATGAAGGATGGACTAAAGCTCAAGCTTGGGGATGCCACGCGTGTCACCCCAAGAAATATCCAAGAAGTACAAGCGTCAAAGCTTGGGGATGCCCAAGGCATCCCCTTCTTCATCAATAAAATCCTGTTTCTTCCAAACACTTCATTTTTATTGTTTCATGCACAGTTGTGTTGTTCTTGGAGCGTCTTCTTTTTCGTTTTCATTTTGGTTTTTCGTTTGCTTGGTTTTCTTAGTTTGCTTAATAAATTGGTTGGACCTCCTCTTTCATACATTGGTGTTCGAATAGTTTGGTTTGGTTTGGAAAAGAGTAGGAAAGCTCATGCTTAAGTGGTAAAGAGAGGTTGTTTTTGACTGTGGCATATGCTTTGTCATGCCATGCTTGATATTGTTTTGGCTTTATGCTTAATATTCTTTGTTGTAGCATGACTTGTTATAAACTATTGATATTGCTTAATGTGCCTTGGATGAATCATGCGTTGTTTTAGCATATTAAAGCATAGTATAGTGGTATTCTCCTTTGATGCTTTATTTGGGTTGACTTGGCACATGCTCACACCATGTTATGACTATCTCAAGTCGCCATAGCCTTTATGATCCTTTAGTTTTCAACTTGTAGTATCACTTTATGCTTTGTTCAATGATGTTTTGTCACTCTCCATGATTATGGCCATTATTGCTCTCTTAGTTTGTCGCTCCTAGTCTTTTGCTAGCCTCCACAACCAAGTATGAGTTCCACTCATGCATCCAACTCCCTAAACCAAGTTATTCCAAAGAGTCCACCATACCTACCTACTAGCATATGCTATTCCAAGTATATTCATGCTTTTGTTTACCTTCCGAATTAAACTTGTTATGAGAAAACTAGTGATTAAAGCTCTCACGAACTTGATGGCACACTTTACTTTTCTTGCCCTTAATAAACTTGAACCATTGTGTCGTCTATGTTGTATATGCTTGCACTTATTTGTTGGGAATTAGCAGAACCATGCTGTCATGGGGAACGCTTTCAACATTGCATGGATACTTTGTACCTAGTTGATATCATGCTCTTTTGTCTATGGATGTCGTTGGTGTGAAATGAAAGGGGAGCTTGTAAGTCCATGGAGTTATGTATATGTGTTAGAGAAACGCGTCATTGGTTCTAATCCATGCTGACATGGTGGAAACCTGCAGCGTAACCATAATGAGCTGTCTATGAAGCATTCTTCTTATAAAAAAAGAGTCCTATATTGAGAAAAAAGAGAAAAAGAAAAAAAAATCATGAAAAGAGGAAAGAGAGAAAAAAGCACCATATTCCCATGGTAAATAAGAAGATTGCTGAGATGCTCGTTGTCTGCTTGCCTTGTCGTTTTGATATGGGGATTCTTCCGTATCATCGGGCAAGGGGTACCTGCTGGCCTTCTCTATGATACACATGTACTTACGATGACAAGAACTTACCGGTGACTAAACTTGAGTAGCATGAGGAGCGGCCCTCGTATTCAAGGGACATGAGATTTCTAACTTATACTTCGTCAAGCATGTACACCATAGTTTGTTCACTTTAACCTTAATCACTTCAAGATGCTTATGATAGGGGCAATGAGAGCTGAAAGCTATAAGTACCATAATTTTTGGAAGATCTTTATGAGACTTGAATCCCTACTTCCTTCTATGAAGGCCTTTCTTCCACCATTATATTGAGTCTCCACCTTCTATCTTTATGCACCTACTTTGAGAGCATAGTGGCCATTCTTAGTTCTATGTGCATTGTCCCAAGACTTGTTGATTGATGCATAACTTTGATATTGCTTGTTTTAAACTATTTGTATCTAGTCACTCTTATGAACTTTGAAGGTGTCCTATGCATTTATATTTGCTACCCTATGAGGGACAAGCTGAATGCCATTATGCTATGTTTTCTTTATGTGAAACAAACAAACGTCTTGCAAAGCATTGTTATTCATGAATCTTTTGTTTGTGCCTTTTCATGTTGCATCATAGTTTCTTTGTATTATTGCTAGAACTTGGTCTTTCATGTTATGATTGAAGTACTATGATCCCAGCTTTGAATGTTTTACAAGTACTTTGATCAAGTTTATGATGGTGCATGTCACCTCAAAAATTATTCTTTCTTTTTATCACTTACCTACTCGAGGATGAGCATGAGTTAAGCTTGGGGATGTTGATACATTGCAAATGTATCTATAATTTTTGATGTTCCATGCTTGGTTTTATCCAGTTTCTTGTGTTTTGTCCACACTTTGGAGTACTTTTCATATGATTTCTTGGACTAACCTATTAACAAGAGCCACAGTGCCAGCTGCCTGTTTTCTGCTGTTTTTGGTTCGAGGAAAGTGAGAAAATGAATATTTTCGGAATTGGACGGGACAAAAGACAAAGTGCCTATTTTTCCGGAAGACTCACGGAGCCAGAATACGAGATGGAGGAGGGCCAGGGGCTGGCCACACCCCCCAAGCAGGCTGGGCTGGCCGCCTTGAGGCATGGTATGGGCCCCCAAGCACCCCCTCGGTCTCCCTCTTCGCCTATAAGAAGCCTTCTGACCTAAAAACTCCGGGGGTTCAACGTTTTTCTAGAAGGAGTTCCGCTCCACCGCCACCACCAGATTCCACGGAACAACACCAGAAACTCCGTTCTGGCACCCTGCCGGGACGGGAAATTGGAGGAGATCATCGCCATCATCATCACCATCGCTTCTCCATTGACCATCCATGTTTTCCTCATCTATGAGTGAGTAATCCCCCGCTGTAGGCCATGGGGATGGTAGGGATTGGATGAGATCGTTCATGTAAATGCATCAGATTGTTAGGGCATGGTGCCTAGTATCTTCTATTAGTGCTTTATGACTTTGTTGCGACTTGTTATGCTTAATGCTTGTCACTAGGGCCCGAGTGCCATGATTTCAGATCTGAACATGTTATTGATTCATTATGATAGTATTGTTTTTGATCTTATCTACAAGTTGTATACACACGTTGTTGTCCAGAACCAATGGCCCCAAAGTGACAAAAATCGGGATAACCGGAGGGAATGGCTTTGATGTGAGGATCACATGTGTTCACGGAGTGTTAATGCTTTGCTCCGGTGCTCTATTAAAAGGAGCACCTTAATTGCCAGTAGTTCCCTTGAGGCCCCGCTGCAAACGGGCTGGCAGGACAAAAGATGTTGTGCAAGTTCTCATTGCGAGCACGTATGACCATATATGGAACACATGCCTAGGACTATCTAGTACTTGGATGCTTTATCTTATTTATCTGCAATTGCCCTATGTTTTGATTGCTATGTGAATTGTCTTGTCCATGCAACACCCGTTCATCCATCCCTATGCCTACCGCACTCGAATCCCACTGTTTACTGCTATTGTTACTGTTGTCTTTACTTTGCTACTATTGTTACTTTGTTATTCCTACTACAAAACTATTGCTACTGATAAACTGCTATGAGCAAGATTGTTTCCAGGTGTAGCTGAATTGACAACTCAGTTGTTAAGGCTTATAAATATTCTTTGGGTCCCTTGTGTCGAATCAATAAATTGGATTTCACTTCCCTCGAAAATACTGCGATACACCCCCTATACTTGTGGGTCATCACTTGGGTCGGGAGTTCTCTGTAAATACTTAGCAAACGAATTTTTAGGGGGTTTTGATAATGCAGATAAATAAAGTGCAAGTAAATGAAAGACAATGACAATAATTGCAGCAAGTGGCCTGATGGCTCAGTGTCGGCGCCAGAAAAATGCTGGTGCGATGTTGATGCAGAGCTCGTTGGGAACCCCAAGAGGAAGGTATGATGAGCACAACAGCAAGTTTCCCTCAGTTATGAAACCAAGGTTTAATCGAACTAGTAGGAGCAAGGAAACACCCCAAAGGTGTTGCTAGCTAAGCCTTGGCAGGGCGCACTACCAGTGCTAGTAGCAATGTGGAGACCTGCACAACACAACCACAGAACTTTGTCCCCAACTTGCAATGAGGTTGTAAATCTCACTGTGTTTTGCGGAAAACAAAGGATTAAACGTATCGAATGGAAAGAAGTAAAAGTTTGCAGAAAGTAAACATAAAGCAGTAACATTTTATATATTGTATTTAAAAGAAAAGGACCGGGATCCATAGTTCACTAGAGGTGGCTCTCCTTAAGATAGATAACATGCTGGGTGGACAAATTACAGCGGGGCAATTGACAAACATCGAGAAAGCAATACATGCATATACTAATCATCTTGACTCCTTTGAGACTTGATTGGGCATTACAACATTATACATAGACCGCCATCCAACTGCATCTATTACTAATAATCCACCTTCAGGTTATCATTCGAACCCCCTCCAGTATTAAGTTGCAAACAGCAGTTATTGCTTTAACTGCGTGTAAAGTAAACAATACGATTGTTCTATGAACAAAGGATTGTTGTTTTCCTAGTAGCAACAACACATCTAGTACCTTAGAGATTTGGTCACTTCCCAGATTACGGAGGCATGAACCCACTATCGAGCATAAATACTAACTCTTGGAGTTGCTAGCATCTACTTGGCCAAGATAGCTACTAACAACGAAAAGCATGCAAGATCACAAATAACAAAGACATGATAGAATCAATAATCAATCTGAAATAGCATCTCAATATCCATCGGATCCCAATAAACACAACATACAGAATTACAAATAGATGATCTTGATCATGAACGGAGCTCACAAGATCTAAACATGAAAGCATAAAGGAGGAGAACCAGCCATCTAGCTACTACATGGATCTGTAGTCTAAGGATGAACTACTCACGCATCACACCAGAGGCTTGCATGGTGATGAAGAAGGCCTCCAGGGTGAATTCCCCTCCGAGGTGCCGGGAAGAGCTTTAGATCCCTCCCGATCTAGGGATGGAGATGATGGCGGCTACAGACTCTTTTGTGGATTTTTGATCGGGCACTTAGGGTTTTCGTCCCGAGGGCATCTTATAGGCGGAAGGAGAGGCCGAGGTCTTGGGTGGTCGGGACCACCCCCTGGCGTCAGGGCTAGGCAGCGGCGTGGCAGTGGTGTGGCCAGCCCCTTCTTCTCCGTCTCGTATTTTGGCATCGATGACTTGGAAAAATAGGCACTTTGGCTTTTGTCCCGTCAATTCTGAGAATATTCATTTTCGACTTTCCTAGAACCAAAAAGCAGAAAAGCAGTAGCCTTTGTGGCTCTTGTTAATAGGTTAGTCCAAGAAATCATATGAAAAGTACTCCAAAGTTGGAACAAAACACAAGAAAGTGGATAAAACCAAGCATGGAACATCAAAAATTATAGATACATTTGCAATGTATCATGGCCCAATTCTTTCTTTAGCAAAGGACAAGCCGGTTGTATTACTTAAGATGACCAAACGTTCTCGAGGACACATGGGAATACTGTCAAGTGATTTTGCTTCATATAGTTGATTAATCTTCTCTAGTTGGATAAGTGTTGTGTGGGTGAACCTGTGCTAATGTACTGACCTTCCAAGGACTAATACATGCTTGTGATTATACCCCTTGTAAGCATCCGCAACTACAAGAAAGTAATTAATATAAAAACCTAACCACGGCCTTAAACTCTGAGATCCTACACTCTCTTATGCAAAGGTTTCCTAACAGGGGTTCAGGTTTCTGTCACTCTGGCAACCCCTATGATTAGTAGCCAAATACACAATGCATTTCCTTAGGCCCATAAAGGTGAATTATCATGTAGTCGACGTTGACATGACACCACTAGAAGAATAACACCACAACTTAATTATCAAACCATTGAATCTTTCTCAACACAATTCCACTACTAACAACATGACTTCTCCCATGTCCTCAAGAACTAAACAAACTACTCACGAGACATCATATGGATCAAGATCAGGGATAAAATAATGATAAGTAACAATCTGAACATGAACGATAATTTAATGATTCCACTCAATAGCATCAACTACAACAAGTAATCAACCGGGGAAGTTTCCCCTAAGAACTATGCAAGATTCAACCCAATTGTTACAGTGGTACGAAGTGGTGATGATGGTGCTGGTGAAGATGATGGTGATGATTATCCCGATGAAGTCTAGCTTGATGACGGTGTTGATGGCGACGATCTCCCCTCTCAGGGAAGGAATTTCCCCGGCAGATTTCTGTATGCCGGAGAGCTCTTTCTCTCTCTGTAGTTTCCGCCCCGTAGAGGCGGAGGAACCTTTCTGTGGTCGCCTCCTGAGTCTTAGGGTTTCGGGAGGATTATATACGCCAAAGAGCAGAGCCAGAGGTGGGCCAGGGTGGCCACACCACCTGGTGGCGCGACCTAGGGTGGCCCACGCCGGGGGTGGTGTGGGCCTCCTATGGCCCATCTCCGCTCCCCCTTCTGGCTTCTTTCGTCTTCTGAAAAAATAGGATTTTTCATATATTTTCCGGGATTTTCTGATCTTCGCGAATTTTGCCTCCAAACAGTGCCTTTTCGTCAGAATCCTGGCTTCAGTGCATTCTCCAAAAGTCATCAACCATGCAAAAATAGATGAAATAACATAAGTATCATCTCTTAATATGAAATATATCAATGAATAATAGTAAATTATGATAGAAATAGTGATGCAAAATACGTATCAATCGTCTCCCTAGATCATTGACCCACGGCTGGTTAGAAATATTAACCACCTCCAAACATCTACTGAGGCTGACCATTATACCGCCCATCTCGAAAACTGGCTTCGTGCACGTTTCCATGATAGCATGTGCGTGTTGTTAATGTAATTAGAAAGTGGAGATCACTCAGGCGTCCATAGCCACACGTGTCTACACGAGGACAACTAACTGTCCCCACGTATATAAACCCGCTCGGCGGTCGACTTCCAGGAGCTAGCGTCCTTTTCCCCCAATCTTTCTAGTCACAAAACCCCAATATGCACCTTCCGCACGCAGAAGCTCCTTCCATAGCACCATCTCCCCTTAGCTGCGTCATAAAAACGTAGGCGTGGAGACAAGCCGAAGGTGAAGCTAGTTGGAGGTACAACAGATGGCTCGGCGGTCGCCGCCGAGCAGGCAGAGGCGGCTTCTCTAGGCACACACTCTGCTCGTCACCGCGTCATCGATGCTTCGAGCTCTGTCCAGCCAGTCATTGTCGAGCAGTAGGTGAACGATAACGTCGTGGTGCCAGCGACAGATCTAGATGACGAGCATGCAGGCGGAGGCAACCTGGCAGTCATGATCATCAATGACCCCATCCTCAACGACCAAATCCTCGAAGCAATCGAGGAGAGGGACGATTTCGAGTAGGAGGTCTCAGATGAGGCATCTGAGGTACTATATATTGGTAGTCGCATCTTTCACTGTTTATACGTAGGATTTTCTCAACCTATAGGTTCTTTTGCTCTACCACCTTCTTTCTGTAGGCATATTAGAATATATAGGATTCGGAAGGTCGATTGTTTTGGAGATTTGATTAGATCTACTCATCTGCCATCTAGTAAATTTATATTTGCTTGTTGTTGTTTATACGGTTCTTCTTGTGCTGTAGATTTAATCGATCTGTAACATATTTGAGTTTAGGGGGTTTTAGGAATTGTTGTTACTAGAGTGTTGATTTCTATACACAACATGCATATATGCATGTTACATAGTGTATATTACATTTCTATTTCTCATGGAGGCCAATGATTCAAATTTGTCCCAAAAGAGTGCAAGGGAGACACATTTGATGGTGTCAGATTTTTTTAGTAATGAATTAGTGAACCTAAGGCAATGCACATCAATAGTAAGTTGTGCTTGGTACTTTGGTTCGCTTACTCCATCTCTAAAAAACTTATGAGGCCCTAGATTTATTCTACATTCGTATGAAAACTATGATCTTTGAATTGTTTCTACTAGTACACAACCAATTATGATCATACATTGAATTTATTACATGTATCTGAATCTCCTGTTTGATTCTTGTGATTACACTATATATCCAGGAAAAAAAATGATTCATATATGATATATGGTTTGATCAATAAGAAGGATTATATTTCAATTTTTTACTGTGGACAATGATTCAAATTTGCCCCAAAAGAGTGCAAGACAGACACATTGGTGTAAGATTTTTAGGAATAGGTTAGTGAACCTGGGACAATATTTGTTTCATTCTTGTGTTACACTATTCATAAAACTTTAGTGTATGAACTTATGATGATGATGATGATGATGATATGTATGATAATATAAATTATCAACTAATGCTATTTACTTTTCATTTTGTTTGGATACATAAAATGATATATGAACTGATAAAACTATTGTTGAGATACATTCTCTTTGATATCAATTTAATATTGTCTTATATATGTTGTCAATTCTTGAGTTGTAATACAATTCAATTATTTGTATGAGTTCTAATTATGTACTTAAAAATCAATAGGAAGAATCTGATGACGTGAGCGCTATCTTGTGTTTTGCAATAGTCAATAATACGCGATAACTTTTAATAATTTCTTGTCAGAACTCGCTATCACTACTCTCTATGCATTCTATAGATATTATGAGTAGATCATGGGCACCTTTACAAACGAAATACTCTAAGACCTCAACACTAGTATATACTAGGAATTCTTCAGGAGCATGGTCTCATTGAAAATTAAAGTGACCATCATCCGTACAATTATCACATAAAATTTGATATGAATCACAAAGTAGTGATGGTTTGTTGTGATGTACATTCTCCTGTTTTTATTTCATGAGTCCAGCAAAAGGTTAGAGTCTTCCACGATAGCAAGAATTTGCTCATAATATGCAATCAAATAATGCATTACCACATAAGTTAGTAAGACAAAGTATATAGGCCACACTACATCATAGATTCTATAAAATGTTTTACTTTTATTTGCGAACTTTCTCATGCGAGCAAGCAAATGGACTTAACAGTTTGACGGTTGGAAAGGCTCTGGTTTGAGAGAGCGACGCTATGGTTTCTAGATGGGAGGGCGAGAAGAGTGTGACGAGGGATGGTATGGGCACGTCCATTTAACGCCGGTATGGGACCCCGACGCACATTTACGACGATGTTTCGCCTCCACGACATGCCACACTACCACTGGCCGCTGTGTTGACGAGACGTCTCCTTGTGCCTGGGAAAACGCCGGCGCCATTAAGTAGGTGCACCGAGGTTGGCGATGACATAAATAGTGTGCCAATAATAGGACTGGCCCGCCAGGGGCCACTTCGTCTGCGCGTTGCATTCGGCGCCCCGCAAGGAGTCCGTGGGGCAAGGATTACCTCGGCGTGCCGAACATGTCATTGGGCAAAACTGCTCTTGGGACACGCGGTTGAGCGCCACCTTGCATCCGACGCATGCAATAGGCCTTTGAGGCGCTGTTTGGGGACGTGGCTAGATATGCTATTAGGGCTCTTGGTGATGTTCTCACATGTGACACCAACAAATAGCTTCATGTTCTCTATTGCTCCAAACAAATTCTACCTTCGTTTCAAAGAATAAGGCGCAGGTACATTCCAATACAAAGTTTGACGGAAGAAACTGAGCAACCATATCTTGATCATTCTTTAGAACTGAGGGAGTATTGCTTCTAAGAAAAAAAGCCACGAGCGGATGTGACGCATGGCGCCACAGTCCGTTCGTGCGGATAGAACCAAGTAAACGACAACGATTCCCTTCACAATCTCTGCTGGAATGCGTGCTACTCCTACATGATCATCCAACAACATATCCTATGGAAAAGCACTTTGCAGGATGGGAAGGACCTGCCTGCCGCGAGACGCCGCCATCAACGGCCACCACCGAGACGGGAATCACCGCAGCCCAAGGGCCACCCGGACCGCACCAGCAACAGCCAACAGCCAGGTGCGCCGGTCGCTGTCCTCTGTCTAGGCAAAGGCAAAGCTCGCGGGCGGCGGGGCGACACCCCCGCTCGCACCGCATGCCACACGTACAGTATCACGTCCCAGCAGTAGCTCTCGCATCACTTGCTCCACTGGCCCCAGGTGCGGTGCGCACCGTCCCAGCCAGCCAATCGCACGGAAACGGCGCGGCGGCGCTACCGAGTGGAAACCGCCGGGCCCGGCCGGGAAGGGGACCCCGCTCCCGCTCGTACTTATCGGAACGGCATCCACAGCGTAGGAACTACCAACAGCCCTAGAGCAATGTACCATATGTACATGGGTCTGGCTGCTCGTGCTCGTACACAACCAACCGCGGAAAGTTTGTAACACTTCATCCCGTGGGCGCTTGCTGAATAAAGCTGCGCACGAGTGCGTTCGCACCGTGGCATTCACACACAGTCCCCACCAGCCGCCGCGTGCCGGCCGTCTGCGGCGCAAATGCCGCCGTTCCCGGCCCGCGTCCTCCTGCCCTTCGGCCTCCTGCTCCTCGTCTCGCTCCTCGTGCTCCGCGGCAGACCCAGCCCCGACGAACGCCGCCTGCCCGGGAGCGGCGGCCACTCGGTCCCCGACCCAGCCGCGCTCTTCCTCTCCCTCTCCCCGGGCGCCAACGCGACCATCGCCGCCGACCTCCGCGTGCTCACCGCGGGGCCGCACCTCGCGGGCACGCCGCCCGCCGCGGGCGTCGCCGCGCACGTGCTATCCAGCCTCCGCGCCGCGGGGCTCCGGACCGTCACCCGCGAGTACACCCCGCTGCTCTCCTACCGCGCGCACGCCTCCCTCGACCTGCTCGCGCCCGACCGCTCCATCCTGTCCCACCTCTCCGTCGACGAGCCGGCGGACGCGGGCCGCCGCCTCGTGCGGCCCTACCACGCCTACGCCCCGTCCGGGGCGGCCCTGGCCGAGGCGGTGTTCGTCAACCTCGGCCGCGAGGAGGACTTCCGCGCGCTCGACAGGCTCGGAGTGACCGTCCGCGGCCGCGTCGCCGTGGCGGTCCGCGGGGGCGGGTACCGCGGCGGGGTGGTAGCGCGCGCGGCGGCGAGGGGCGCCGCCGCCGTGCTCATCGCCGGCCGCGCGGACGGCGGCGTCGAGAGGGGCACGGTCATCCTCGGGGGCCCCGGCGACCCGCTCACGCCCGGCTGGGCCGCCACGGACGGCGCCCAGAGGCTAGGGTTCGACCACGACGCGGTGAGGCGGCGCTTCCCGACGATCCCGTCCATGCCGGTGTCGGCCGAGACGGCGTCCGCCATCATCCGGAGCCTGGGCGGGCCGGCCTTGCCGCCGGAGTGGCGCGCCGAACTCGGGCTCGGGGACCATGTCGGTGGCGTCGGGCCAGGACCCACGCTCCTCAACTTCACCTATCAGGTATACATACAACTGCATCCGTTTGGTATTTTGCTGTCCCCATATATGCATACAAACAGAGACAGGAAAAAACGGGAAATGCCGTGGAACATTGATCTTTGACCCACCTGGATTTGGGGGGCTTCTAACATGTTCCTCCTGCCGAGGTGACGTTTGCTGAATTTGGTGTGTGTCCTCCTGTATTTGAGTACTAAATACAGTAGCCAATGTCGTTGTCAGCTTCACTATTTTCGGTTCAGTGGTCCTTGCTTACTTCTGTTGATCTTATCACCTTTTCCGTAGCAAGCAAGACTGTGTCAACTGTCAACAAATAGCGGCTCTGTTTGGTGTTTAGTGCTCCCAGGTAGTTTTTGCTGCTTGTACAGATTGGGGTTGTTTTCTCAAGATTATTGTGAAGGGAACGTCGACGCTTCCTTCCTCGGATACTTCTTCACTCTCTTCATGAATTTTCCAGGTTTTGTTGCATCATGTAAAGCAGGGTGTGAATTGATTGATGCTTTTCCTTGTTTACCCGCAATTACCCCACACCTTTGCTCTCGTGCGTGATGTGATAGTCACTACTTCCATTGTATATAGCATGGTATTTTTGCTTCCCTTTCTCAGGGTTTCATAACCTCTTTGATCCTTTTGGACTCTTAAAATGCTGCTTATAATTTGTGAAGGAGGGAGTTTTTTTTTTGTTGCTAATATACCTAACTAGTTTGAGTACCAAATAATATAACATTTGGATACTGTAAGTTTTGGAAGTGCTAAAATGCTTCTTTGGGTGGCTTTGTTCTATCGCTGTAGACCGTTTTGTCATTATTTGCGTGGATCAGGTGAGTATTGGACATACAAAATGCCGGATAATTGTCGTACATCCAAGAAACGCAGAAATTCTGCGTCTTGATGCATTGATAGAAAAGAGAGAGAGTTATGTACAAGTCCTAGAAAGGACCACACCCAGGATCACAACACAACACCGTCTAAATTCTGCCTCTCGCTGCCGAAAGCAAGGCTGCCAAGGCCTTCGCTCCCGCCTTGGCTTTGAGTGTGCCTAGAAGGCGAGTGGCGCTCGGTCGTGCGTTGTCAAGGTGATCGCGTTCGGTACTTCCAGATCCACCAAGCCATCAGCATGATGATAGACAAAGTGCTTTTCCTCATCGCCATGGGGATGGAGTGGACGGTCAGCTCCCATCAGTCGACAAAATCAGACCCGCCATGGGGATGGAGTGCCTTTCCTTCATGAAGTATTTCAGGATTCATTTTCTTTTCTTCTGCATTTTATATGCCTAGGATATTAATACATGCATTAGAGTTTAGCACTGTTGCATCTCTTATCGAAGTGTAAGTATTTGTACCTTATTACAATAGTCAAGATCGCGGTGGTTTTAAGTTCTAAAAATAATAAAACTGTCTTCTCGTTTCTTTTAAGGAGGACAGAAAGATGGCTAGGATAAAGGATATTTTTGCTATCGTTAAGGGATACGAAGAACCCGATCGTTACGTGCTCCTTGGTAACCACCGAGATGCATGGACTTATGGAGCAGTTGATCCTAACAGTGGGACGGCTGCGCTTCTTGATGTTGCTCGCCATCTTGGAATAATGCTGCAGTCAGGTTGGACACCACGGAGGACTATCATTATTTGTAGCTGGGACGCTGAAGAGTTTGGAATGGTAAGTTCATATCAATGGAAAACGGACATATATATGTTGTTAAAAAGTTTGAGCTATGTAACCATCGGACGCATGTAGTAAGACGAGGGGGGCATGTGCCCCCTCCCCCCCCCACACACACACACACACACACCAATGTCAAGTGCATTTTTTAGCAAAACCAATAGTGTAATTATGGTACTCCCTCCGATCCAAATTAATGGACTCGGATTTGTCTAGATTCAGATGTATCTAGATATATCCGAATCTAGACAAACCTGAGTCCATTAATTTGGATCGGAGGGAGTAGTTACAATTCAAAATATCAGAATGAGGCGGATAATAAGTTTTATAGATTGCTGATAATTGATGATTTGCAAATTATCTTCTGGATTTTATCGAATACCAAATCATAACTGCATGAAGGTTTGTATGTGCTATCTACATGTTAGGCTGTTCATAATCCTGCGTAAAGATTATTTTACTTGATTTACCTTGTCATTTATAACAACTCTCAAGACTCATTTACATTTTGCACATTTACTTTTTCTATATTTTGAAGGTTCTTTTTTCCAGATTGGGTCAACTGAATGGGTTGAAGAGAACCTTGGAGATCTGCATTCTAAAGCTGTAGCTTACTTGAATGTTGACTGTGCTGTGCAAGGCGTGGGGCTCTTCGCTGGTTCTACTCCCCAGTTGGACAACCTCTTGGTCGATGTGACAAGACAGGTAATTTTTTTTTTATTCTTGCATTCTTCTCTGGGCTAGGTGCTTGGTCTTGTGTTAAAATTAAATATAAGTTCACTTTTTAACTAATTATACCCATCTCTTGGACACGTTGATCTGTTATAAAAACCTCTATTAGTACCTGACCTGTTCCTTGCATATGATTGAAACTAGTTAACCTAATCACTTTCAAATATCAATATGGCATCGCCATCACTGCGGTATAAAAGAATTGGAAAGAATACATGTGGTTTATTCTAGTTCAAACCTGTTATTTCCAGGTAAAGGATCCAGATGTTGAAGGAAAGACAGTTCATGATACATGGAGCACAATGAATGGCGGGATCAATGTAAGAATTGAGGTTGTTTAATTTCCTCCTGTATTTGTGGTTGGACTGAAATTCAACGTGGTTACTCATCTCTAATTGCTCTAATAGGGTTAAAACTCAAATAAGGGCTTCACATCAGAGCTATGTAGAGGTCACAGTTTGTCCTTTGCATGCAAGATAAACATGCATGTGAATTGGCCTAGTCTTAGCCTTGTAATCACCTTTCTTTCTATCAATGCATCAAGATGCAAGCTTCGCGTTTTCTTGGAAAAAAATGTTGACATCACATCTCATTTGTGGTCTCATAATTTTCTTACTGATATGGTGGACTATGTTGTATTATGATGCTAGTAGAAACAGACATCATGTGCTATGATTGCGTCTAATTGCCCCAAATGCAGTAGGAGCTCTTTATAGGTTGTAGTGGGAACACACGCACTTCCCCAAAATTGGTTACTTCAATCTATTTTGCTTATATCGACTCTTTATGCAAGTGCATTGACCAAACCCACACATACTAATTATACCGAAGATGATTCCTGCTGGTGCCTTGTATTCTGTTTTAGATTTATTTCTGAAGATGATCTCAGTTTGCAGATAGAAAGACTTGCCAGAACTGATTCTGACTTTGCCCCATTTCTACATCATGCTGGGATTCCCTGTGTGGACTTGTACTATGGAAAAGGTACTTGAGCACATTTAATCCAATGGTTGCTTGAAGATGCTTTCTTGATATTTGATTCAAATCGCACGTTGTAATCTTCTGATATCTACTCTTACACTTCAGAATATATATGGTTTGAGAAAGAACTAGCTATTTCCAAATATAAATTACCATATTTTCGTTATTTTCAAATGTCAGATATTGTAGAATTTTCAGTTGCAGATAAGCCAATAAGGATTCCTTTAGTATAATGTCAATTTTAGGACCATTACTGCTTTATCAAAAAAAGGACTGTTACTGCTTAGTAATGTTTGAAGTATTTTGTTGGATTATAGAATGGAATTTTGAAGTTAGGCATGCCAATCATTTCTTTTTCTTTTCATATTTTTCCCGGTTGGCCTTAACTTAGGCAGATACATTTTTGTTCCTCGCTCTACCTTTTCATACTATGTTCTTATTGATTATGTTAATATATGATGTAGATCATCATCTCTAACCAGGGCATTACTGACACAGAATTTCCTGGCTACCATACTGCACTTGACTCTTATACTTGGATGGAAAAGCATGGTGATCCATTGTTTCTTCGTCATTTGGCTAGTAAGTAGCAGCATGATCTATTGAAATGATTTTTATGAGTGCCTTACAACTACAACTTTGTTGGTCAAGAGTAAGAATGCCCATGGACTGTGGTCTACACTCTACAGAACTGCAGATATAATTGTAGATTTTGACTGGTACTTGAAAAATGAATGTGCAAGCATGTATTATAGTACTCACCAGATCACTCATTTTGTTTTTCCACTTTATCAGTTGCTGAAATTTGGGGACTACTAGCGCTTCGCTTGGCAGATGATCTTGTGTTGCCTTTTGGTTATCAGACATATGCCTCACAGTTACAGGTACACCAATTATTTTTCAGAATTACTGTAAGCATATTCATTGTTGTTGGGCGTTGCTTTCTCTGTCATCTTAATTCTTAAGGGGCTACACGCATATGCTTATGTATTAGTGTAGTCATTAGTTGCTTCTTCCCTCAGGGGATTGACCCTCCAGGTCAGGGATTAACTCTCCTAACACTATATCTACAAATTATAAATATGGCGATGCCCAGTTTGTCAAACATGATCTATGGCACATAGGATACGTCATACATAAATATCTTGATATAGCACTTCTTATGTACACATTGAATTTGTAACATTACAGGAGCATGCAAATGTGTTTGCGGCCACGATGAACAATAGCGAGTCAGTCAATTTCATAAATGGATTCATCAAGGATCTTTCCAGCGCAGCCACGGCAGTTCAGAAGGAGACAAATGTATGTTCAAGCTATTTGTATCGAACCTGTTTCTTTGTCCACTGTAGCTCTGTTTGCATATACTCGGGTTCCGTGTTAGAACATTCAGTTCCCTATATTTTTGTGTGGACATTATAATCATGCTCTGTCCTTTCCTTGGCGCTCCGAGAATATGCATTTCTGTAGACAAATGATTAAGCAAATTTCGCATGTTAGCCTCAATTGTGGTCAATCGACTATTAGACCTCAGTGCATATCTATATTAGTTGTTTAACGCCGTTTGTCTTCTGTTGATCCAGGAACTAAAACAGCTAAATATGCATGACGGATACGGTCTTATGAGGAGGCGGTTGTTGAACGACCGCCTTCTACTTGCTGAAAGAAGCTTCCTTCAAGCGGAAGGACTTCAAGGAAGAGCATGGTTTAAGCATCTGGTGAGCAACCCTACGGCACCTTCAACAACAGTGTCGAAAACTGCAATTGTTTCATCGTTATCCATGAAACCTTATACTTGTAGTAGTACTATTTATGAGCATGTTTTCCAATGACTTTCTTGCGTTTATTCATAGTTGTACTCGCCTCCGGAGGACTACGAGAGTGAGCTCTCGTTCTTCCCTGGGGTCGCGGACGCCATCTCACGGTCGGGGAACCAGAGTGCGGAAGATCGGCAGGTGGCAGTGCGGCAGGAGATGTGGAAAGTCTCCATGGCAATCCAGAGGGCTGCAGGTGTTCTCAGGGGTGAATTTAGCACTCGGAATAAACCACTGAACTTTAACGTCTCCGTGGGTCCCTGAAATAAGTGTAAATAACACTGTCTCTTAGAAATGGAAGCATTTCTGTTGCTCTCTTGTGACGAACTCTTAGACCGCCAATCTGATTGATGCCCCGTCTTTACCGGTGTCACATATAGGCCCGTAAAAATCCCAGATGCTATTTTGATGCATATATGACGGCAAGTGCTCTTTCTCCAGTGAGGAGACGGCACTAGTAGTTTTGCTCCCGTCGGTGTAAGTCAATAAGGAGGGGAGCGGCGGTGAACTCCATAGCATTTAGCATACGCTACTCTCCGTCTATCCTACATGTCAATATAACCAATACACTAGATTATATTGATTGTAATACTAACAGTTTATATTATGAGATAGAGAGAGTCCTAAATAAGCATTATACAGTCGCAGTGTACAAACATACAATCGAACCCCACGGTGTAAGAAGCTACTGCTCCCTCTTTTGTGGGGTTAAGCTACCACCTCTATTTCAGAAGATTAGACGTTTTGGGTAGGCTAGTACTAGTACAGTACTTAGGGTTATACACGCCATTTCCCGTAGCAGCATGATAATATAATACTTCCTCTGTTCCATATTAATCCGCGCGTTACTGTTCATCACGCAAAACAAAGCGGTCTATTTTTTTCTTATTTTTCATAAAAAAATTCTATGATTTTTAGAATCGGTAGAGTAAACACGGAGCTACACGTCCCAAAAAACCGAAAAGCAAAAAAGTGAAATATGAGAGAGAAATCGGCCACCTTATTTTACGTGCACTGTTCATCCACGCAAAGTAAATTGGAACAGAGAGAGTACCAACACACTGCGGCTACTCTTTTCATTTGTTCTCCCCGTACAACCTTAAGTGTGATGTCAAATTAAAACGCGGGAATTACAATCCCTACCTGATATCAATAGAGACGCTATGATTCTAGCGTAAGAGCCTAGGAACGGATCGTTTCGGGATCTTTCCTTCGAGCTTCAACCTTCTATACGCTTTCCTAATGTGGCAGGGTTGGATGGGTCTGGAGTCCTTCATCACATGTTCAAAAGTAGTATAATCATGATACTACGATAGAATTGCATGCATCGATAGATCTACAAGGATCAAAGTAAATCAGTAACTATCAGGTACATGGCAGTTCAGTGATCTAACAAATAGTGGTGGGTTTTTTAAACCCTAGCGATAGTTGTGGTGTTTTTTTTTTTGTAATTTTCTCCATGGCGTCGGATTTATTGCCATTGGCAGCAGCACCTTGCTCACCGTACACACCACGAACTGGTTGCCGGTGTAGAGCGTGGTGTCGATGTCGGTGGATATGTTGGCCTGCTGCTCGCCCGTGACCATCGCCGCTTCAATTTTCCGAGCTCTTGCTGTGGTGGTGGCCTGCTGTTCACGAGGGTGAGCACCCCACACAATCCCATGCTCTTGTCCCCATAGATCTTATAATTTTTATCAAGTGTCTATTTATTATAAAAAATGCCAGTTTGCGGTAAAAGGAACCTCGTGAACATCTTTAGAAATCTTATAAATATTTTTATGAATTAGTGAACAATTTTTCAAATCTCGTCAATTTTTTTAACCCGTAAACATTTTCACAACCACATGAACATTTTTTCAACCAATTGATTTTTTTCGAATATCGTGTACTTTTTTCAACATCGTGAACATTTTTTTAGACTAGGTATAACTTTTTCGTATGAGCCCCTTCATGCAAGCAGCGTGACGGTGTCGAGGCGCCTATCCACCATGGAGAGGTCGGCCACCTCCTAGCGATTCTTCTTTACCAAAGAAGCTCGATCTGTGTTTTACCCACCCATCAACCTAGAGGGTGAGGAGCGAGCACATATCTGTCATCAACGACATATTCCATATTCCACCGAACTCTCTGGATGTTGTGTCCAGGATCGAAACACGCATCAGCACGAGAACACGACTTCCAGACTCCGGTCGACCTCTTCTTTCTCTTCATGTGGGTGAGATCCCGGCGCTTATGAGTTTATGGACATGTGACACACCACCGTAGTTATAATCTTCTAAAGTTTTGCGGACATGACATTTGCCCAGAGCAGATGATGACAAAATTAAGATCTCTCGAAGTCCAAAATTCCTGCTAATTTATACTAAACATTTTTAGTTCTTCTAAGTCACTTTATCTCCAAAAGTATATAGTAGATCATTTAAATTAATAAGATATTAATTGAAACATAATTTAAAATTAGAACTTGTTGCATTATAGTTGAATTAACACCATAACAAACCACTAAATATCATACAATTTGTCGCAAGTCTTGATTTTTTCAATTACAAATATTTTTTGTAAACATATTTTTTGAGTTTAAATTTTGTTTCGGATATTTGAGGTTCTTTGTCACACTAACCTAAATCTACGCAAATTTTGAGAAAGCATCTCTCAAGAAAGTGATTTGTGATGTTTAATGAAAAAATGGTGAGTTTATATGGTTCCACAAATGCGGGATCCTTAAATATCTAAATATATTTGTAGTTCTTATATCGTTGTAGGTTTTTATTGTACTCTCAAGATCTTGGTAACTAATTAACTACACTCCTAGAGTGACTGAGATGCCAACATGTAGTTGCTAGAGTACAAAACTTTCAAGCTTGTTTGAAGTGCATTTCTTTTACTATTTCGTGGTCAAATCAACCCTTCATATTCCACGATGTTTCATAGTTGGTCGTGGATATATGTGGGTGTCGTATTGATCTTGAAATGCCATGCACTCGGAGTCCAACCCTTTTTTTTTGCAAACACCCAAACTCAGTCTTGTTGTTGTAGATTACTCTTGATTTTCATTGATTGTTTCTAAATAAAACTAACAGGCATGCACCCTTTGAGCAGCTATGCTTTCATCGTCCTATGTTTTTTCAAGACTAATGCAAAATATGCAATACACAACTTTGACAAATATTTCTATATGACTAATGTTAGTATATTGAAAAATCTATAATTAGTAAATCAATATAATTTTTGTCTAATCGAATTTTATGTACAACGTCACAATAGCATGTATGGCTTTTAGATAAGCATCATGATTTGTTTATCCATTGGCCTCAGTTTAAAAACAAAATACAGAAGTGAAGGGTTTCGTAGCAGAAAACAAAAAATTTCTAACTATGCGAACACTAATACCAGGATCTATACTATGTAGCCATAAGCAACAGAAAGAGAGAGACGGTATTCATACCCTTGAAGACCGAGGCACGCCTTACACAAGAAGGCGTATGTTGATGAAGCCGAGCAACTTCAAGCACCCTAAGTGTGGTGCCTCCGAAGTACTACACACGTCCGGTGTAGGCGGCGTCTCCCGGGGTCCAATCCAGCCGAGCAGCAGAAGAATAAGATGCCAGACGGAAGAACACACGATGGTAGTGTGAAGGTGGAGAACTCAAATCCCTCAAAATACTCCCCGATATTACGAAGAAGTCCTCAAAGAAAAATGAGAGAGAGAATGAGAGAATTGGATGCTCCCAAAGGGGAGGGGGGACCCTATATATAGTAGGAGGGGGGCGCACCACCCAGGGGCTAGGCGGTGTGGGACTAATGCCCACACCTGCCAGCCACCTAGGGGCCGCCGCCGGCCCTAGGTGGGACCCACTTGGGCGGCCCACTAAGCCTAGGCCGGTTGGCCCCCTCTCCCTAGGCGCCTTGCCCCTTGGGCCTCCCCTTCGGGTGAGGCCTATCAACATTGGGCTGCCTTTAATAATAAAATAAAATAAATATTTAATATTAATTCTCCAATTAACATTCAAATACGCATATTATTATATTCCTTTACTCTGGAACTCCTTCCGTACCCCCTCTGATCACCATCGGATGTTATCCGGACTATTCTGGTTTCTCTCTCTCTCTATTTCTCCTATGGTGCCTCATCTATCCCTAAGCGCCCCCACCCTTAAGCGTGACATCCTTCGGTTTGGGAACACTCCGAACATGTTTGAGAATCCTCTCATATCAATGATCATCAGCGGGACCTGGATGCCCATGGTGACCCCCGCGCATTCCACGAATCTTATTGCTCGAACCGTGAATAGTCGATTCCCGTTCCCTTTGCCACTTGATACCTAGTTCATCCAAGACTTGATCTCTGGTATCTCCATATCTTAGTTCGATCTCATTACCTATGAACTTGTTTACTCATTCCCATGTCGTTGCATTCCGTGACCCAGTCACACGCTTGCAACCTTCGTTAATGCAATGTCACCGAGATGGCCATATATGTATTTATCCATTACATGGACTGGCAAATCCTGGTCTTGATATGTACTCCTCTACGCGCCACTTTGGGAAACCTGAGTGGCACCTTTTTGATCATCCAGTCACGGTATGATACTTGATAACCATCTAAGCTCCCTCCAGAACGGTGATTTGCATTATCTCATAGTCTAAGGATCAGGTTGCGAGGTTTCATGCGTTTATCATCAATGGTGAACTTTGTAACTAGATCTCATTGAGATACAACTATCGGATGTTTGTCTATCACGTCATTCAACCAATGACGTGACTTCATTGTCAATTGGCATAAATTCCCATGATCTTTGAAACCCAGATCATCCTCATGACCAATGAACTAGTTCGCTAGAGGTAACTAGAGACACAGTTTGTTTACATACCACACATGTATTAACATTTCATATTTATACAGTTATAGCATAGTATTAAATATATTATGAACATATAGGAGATATATCAAACAATACACTTTAATATTTTCCTCTAGGGCATAACTCCTTCAGTCTCCCACTTGCACTAGAGTACAAATTAATCTAGTTTACAATAGGCAGGAACCTAACACCAATGGTATCCCGGTGTTGTTCGTGTTTAGCTTGTATGAGAGCTTTAGTCAACGGATCTGCCACATTCAAATACGTGTGCACTTTGCAAATATTGATTTCACCTTTGTCAACGTTTTACCGGAAAACGTGAAACCGTAGCATGATGTGTTTGGCTGTGGAATGAGTTCTTGGTTCCTTTGCATTTGCCATAGCACCCGTGTTGTCACAATAGATCGTCATAGGGTCTTGTGCACTTGGAACAAATCCCAGTTCAATGATGAAATTCCTTAGCCAAACAGCTTCATTCGCTGCATTAGCAGCATCGATGTATTCCGACTCCATTGTAGATTGTGTAAGTACTAGTTGCTTCTTGCTCTTCCAGCTTACCGCCCCACCATTCACCAAAAACACAAATCCCGTCTGAGACTTCGAGTCATCGGGATCTGAGTGCCAGCTCGCATCCACGTAACCAGTTACGTTTAGAGCTTCATCATTACCTCCATAGACTAGGACCATATCCTTTGTTCTCTTGAGATACCTTAGGATATTTTTCACAGGTGTCCAGTGATCCATTCCTAGATTACTTTGGTATCGGCTTGCCAAACTGAGAGCCAATGCCACATCAGGTCGAGTACTTAGCATTGCATACATGATAGATCCTATGGCTGATGCATAGGGGATGTAAGACATCCTTTCTCTATCAGCATCCGTTATCGGACATTGAGTCAAACTCAGTATGCTACCTTTTGTTACATGTGCCAAACCTCTTTTGGCATCCTCCATTTTGAACCTCTTCAAAATCTTCTCAAGGTAAGTACTTTGACTTAATGCAATCAGGCGTCTTGATCTATCTCTATAGATTTTGATGCCTAATATGTATGCAGCTTCACCTAAGTCCTTCATGGAAAATTGACTACTCAAATATGTTTTCACGCTTTCCATAAGTTCCACATCGTTTCCCATAAGTAATGGGTCATCCACATATACTACTAGGAAAACCACTTAGCTCCCACTCGCTTTCTTGTAAACACAGATCTCTTGTTGATTTTGGACAAATCCAAAACTCTTGGTCACTTGATCAAACGTTGGTTCCAGCTCTGAGATGCTTGCTTCAGTCCATAAATGGATCGTTGAAGTTTGCATACCTTCCCAACATCCCTAGGATCAACAAAACCTTCCGGTTGAATCATATACAACTCTTCATCAATGTGACCATTGAGGAATGCGGTCTTGACATCCATCTGCCAAATTTCATAGTCGAAATGAGTAGAAATTGCTAGTAAAATCCGGATAGCCTTAAGCATCACTACAGGAGAGTAAGTCTCATCGTAGTCGACTCCTTGAATTTGTCGAAACCCCTTTGCGACAAGTCGAGCTTTGTGAATGGTCACATTACCATCCGCATCTGTCTTTTTCTTAAAGATCCATTTATTTTCCATGGCCTTGCGGCCTTCCGGAAGATCTACCAAGGTCCAAACTTGGTTTTCATACATGGATCCTATTTCAGATTTCATGGCTTCTAGCCATTTCTCGGAGTCAACACTATCCATAGCTTCTTTGTAGTTTGCAGGTTCTTCTTGTTCATCTAGAATGATAGACATCACAAGGCTACTGTACCAATCAGGAGTGGCACGAACTCTTGTAGACTTGCGAACCGCAGGAGTTTCGATGTTGTTATTTTGATCATCACCATTGGGATCTTCTTCCATGTTGGAGAGAAGTTTCGGAACAACTTCCATTGCGCTACTCATAATTTGGAGATAAGGGTCAACAACTCCATCTAACTCATTTTTTCTTCCACTAACTCCTTTAGTGAGAAACTCTTTCTTGAGAAAGGTGCCAGCTTTCGCGACAAATGTTTTACCTTCGGCCTGGTTATAGAAAGTATACCTAACAGTTTCCCTTGGGTATCCCACAAAGATAAAATTTTCCGATTTGGGTTCGAGTTTGTCAGGCTATAGTTTCTTGACGTAAGCCTCACATCCCCAAACTTTCAGAAATGACAACATTGGCTTCTTGCCATACCATATCTCATATGGGGTTGTCTCCATGGATTTGGACGGTGCCCGGTTTAGAATAAAAGCGGCGGTTTCTAACGCATATCCCCAAAATGATACGGACAAATTAGTCAAAGACATCATGGACCGCACACTATCTAATAG
This sequence comes from Avena insularis, assembly GCA_023614405.1. NCBI lineage: Eukaryota > Viridiplantae > Streptophyta > Magnoliopsida > Poales > Poaceae > Avena > Avena insularis. The sequence goes on along the minus strand of CM042696.1, from coordinate 32,576,581 downwards.
AGTACGGTTACGTCGTTCCGACAGACCATTACGCTATGGTGTTCCGGCTGGCGTAGGCTGTGGGATAATCCCACAGTCCTTTAAGTGCATGTTAAACTCATAACTCAAATACTCGCCTCCCCGATCCGATCGAAGATGCTTGATTCTCTTGTTAAGTTGATTCTCTACTTCCTTCTAAAATTCCTTGAACTTTTTAAAGGTTTCAGACTTGTGTTTCATTAAGTAGATATATCCATATCTACTCAAATCATCAGTAAAGGTAACAAAATAATGATAACCATTGCGTGTTGAGACACTCATTGGTCCACATACATCCATATGTATGATTCCCAATAGGTATGCAGCTCTCTCCATTGTGCTGGAGAAGAGTGTCCTAGTCATCTTGTCCATAAGGCATGGCTCACATGTATCAAGAGATTCGAAATCTAATGATCCAAGAAGTCCTTCTGAATGAAGCTTCTTCATGCGCTTCACGCCAATGTGACCAAGACGGCAATGCCACATAAACATGGAATTATCATCATTATGATTTTTTTTGACAATTATCATCATTATGCTTACAACATTTAGCATCAATATTATGGATGTGAGTATTGCAATCAAGATCTATTAAGAATAAACCATTACTCATAGGCGCATGAACATAGAAAACGTCATCCATATAATAGAACAACCACTTGTTCCAGATTTAAACGAATTACGATCTTGCAACAAGCAAGATCCACTTACAATATTCATACTTAATGCGGGTACATAGTAGCATTTATTCAAAACCAGAATCAATCCTGACGGTAGATGTAGAGGTAACATGCCGACGGCCACCACATCGACTTTCGTGCCATTGCCGACGCGCATCGTCACCTTGTCCTTCCCCAGCCGCCTCTTACTCCGCAACTCCTGCTGAGAGTTGCATATGTGAGCAACAGAACCGGTATAAATACCCAGGTGTTGCTCCTGGTGTTGGTAAGAAACACATCTATAACATGTATATCACATATACCTTTGTCTCTGGCGGCTATCTTGCTGGTTTTCTTGTCCTCAAAGTACTTGGGGCAATTGTGTTTCCAGTGCTCGTCCCCTTTGCAGTAAAAGCACATGGTTCTGGACCTAGGACCAGGCATTGTAGCCTTAGAGGTGTTAGCAACTGATTTACCATCTTTCTTTGGCTCATTTCCCTTGCCCTTTTGTCCCGACCTTTTAAAGTTAGTGGTCTTATTGACCATCAACACCGTGGTGCTCTTTCTTAATTTCTACCTCAGCAGTTTTGAGCATGGCGAACACTTCAACAAGGGTCTTAGTCATCCCTTGCATGTTGTAGTTCATCACAAAGATCTTGTAGCTAGGGGGCAGCGAGCACCCTATCAATCACAAGATCTTCCAGGATTTTGCAATCCAGAGCATTCAAGCGCTTAACGTAGCCAGACATTTTGACTACATGCTCACTAATACTGCTGTGCTCTTCCATCTTGGCAGAGAAGAAGATCTTGGAAGCATCATACCTCTCTACACGAGCCTGTGGAGCAAAGAAAGCCTTGAGATCTTCAATGATCTCAAAAGCATTCATCTTCTCAAAACGCTTTTGAAGCTCCGGCTCCATGGCATAGAGCATTCCACTTTGGATGAGGGAGAAATCATCTGCCTTGGACTGCCAGACGTTCTTTTCGTCCTAGGAGGCGGAATCTGCAGGCTTAGCTGGAAGCTTAGCCTCGATGACATAAGTCAACTTGTAGGGGACTAGGAGAATCCTAAGATTGCGGAACCATGCGGTGAAGTTGGTTCCATCAGTTTTCAGCTTGTCCTTCTCGAGGAAAGTGCTAAGGTTGAAGGTGGGTGGGCGAGACATCTACAATGGATTTGCAAAGTGTTTAGACCATGTTCATAATAATGAGTTCAAGTTTTAATTCATGTTACTAAACTAAAACAAAAGAAATCTCACTCAAACGAACACCCTCTATTCGTTTCAGTGATCACATGATCCCAATCCGCTACACCACCCCCGATCGTCATGGCCGGCAATGCAGTTTCAAAGGTGGACATTCCCCAATGTCGATCACATCAACCATGTGATTCATGCTCGACCTTTCGGTCTCTTGTATTCTGAGGCCATGTCTACACATGCTAGGCTCGCCAGTTCTAACTTGTGTGTATCCGCAGTGCAACATGGCTTACACCCACCGTATGTGAACGCAGATATGTCTGACACCCGATCGTCACGGCCTGCCTCATAACGGAGAACTTTCTTGGTGGTGCACACACACAAGGAATACTAAGACTGGAATTATGTGAGGGATTATCATATTATGCTACTGTCATATATACTATCATACTAGCATAACAAGATGCACACAAAGATACTTCATAAAGTAAAGTGTCATGACGTGATTGTAGCATCTTGATCACCATCGAGAGCTCCAATGGAAGTTTCACAAACTTGTCATTGCCATGTCACAACACTAGCCCCTATGCAAATCAAAGATAGACTCTATATTATCTATTGCATGTTTTACGCGGCTTTAGGGCTTTCGCGGTAGAACCCCTTCCCACCTACGAACGTAGAGCCACAACATGGATTCAATGATTGCCGTTTTACTTCCCTTTTTAGGGCCCTCCAATGTTGATACCATATCAACTACCGTAGAGAGACAGACACCCCCTAAGCCACTTAATCTATGGACCAGTCTCGTGAATCACCACGTGAGGTCGGTTGGGGGCTGCTTCATCAAACAGTGCCGTGATATGAACAAGAACATAAAAGAGGGTAGCAACTAGAGAATCAATACCCACATATTGCTATGTATTTTATCCGTACGATATGTCTACCCATAGACCATCTCTGATACCACTGAAGGGTTCCATAGCAGAAAACAAAAAATTTCTAACTATGCGAACACTAATACCAGGATCTATACTATGTAGACATAAGAAACAGAAAGAGAGAGATGGTATTTCACACCCTTGAAGACCGAGGCATGCCAAGGCGTATGTTGATGAAGCCGAGCATCTCCAAGTACCCCAAGTGTGGTGCCTCCGAAGTACTACACACGTCCTGTGTAGGTGGCGTCTCCCGGGCTCCGATCCAGCCGAGCAGCAGAAGAAGAAGATGTCGGACCGAAGATCACATGATGGTAGTGTGAAGGTGGAGAACTCAAATCCCTCGAATTCCTCCCCAATATTACGAAGAAGTCCTCAAAACAAAATGAGAGAATTGGATGCTCCCAAAGGGGAGGGGGGCCCCTATATATAGTAGGAGGGGGGCACACCACCCAGGGGCCAGGCGGTGTGGGACTAATGCCCACACCCGCCAGCCATCTAGGGGCAGCCGCCGGCCCTAGGTGGGCCCCACTTGGGCGACCCACTAAGCCTAGGCCGGTTGGCCCCCTCTCCCTAGGCACCTTGCCCCTTGGGCCTCCCCTTCGGGTGAGGCCCATTAGCATTGATTGGGCTGCCTTTAATAATAAAATAAAAAATATATTTAATATTAATTCTCCAATTAACATTCAAATACACATAATATTATACTCCGGAACTCCTTTCGTACCCCCTCCGATCACCATCGGATGTTACCCGGAACTATTCCGGTTCTCTCTCTATTTCTCCTATGGTATCTCATCTATCCCTAAGCGCCCGCGCCCTTAAGCGTGACATCCTTCGGTTTGGGAATACTTCAGACATGTTTGATAATCCTCTCATATCAATGATCATCAGCAGGACCTGGATTCCCATGGTGACACCCGTGCATTCCACAAATCTTATCGCTCGAACCGTGAATAGTCGTTTCCCGTTCCCTTTGCCACTTGATACCTAGTTCATCCGAGACTTGATCTTTGGTATCTCCATACCTTAGTTCAATCTTGTTACCAATGAACTTGTTTACTCGTTCTCATGTCGTTGCATTCCGTGACCCAATCACACGCTTGCAAGCTTCATTAATACAACGTCATCGAGATGGCCACATATGTATCTATCCGTTACATGGACTGGCAAATCCTGGTCTTGATATGTACTCCTCTACGCGCCCCTTTGGAAACCTGAGTGACACCTTTTTGATCACCCAATCACGCTATGATACTTGATAACCATCTAAGCTCCCTCCAGAACGGTGATTTGCATTATCTCATAGTCTAAGGATCAGGTTGCGAGGTTTCATGCGTTTATCATCAATGGTGAACTTTGTAACTAGATCTCATTGAGATACAACTATCGGATGTTTGTCTATCACGTCATTCAGCTAATGACATGACTTCATTGTTAATTGGCATAAATACCCATGATCTTTGAAACCCAGATCATCCTCATAACCAATGAACTAGTTCGCTAGAGGTAACTAGAGACACAGTTTGTTTACATACCACACGTGTATTAACATTTCGTATTAATACAATTATAGCATAGTATGAAACTTATTATGAATATATAGGAGATATATCAAACAATACACTTTATTATTTGCCTCTAGGGCATAACTCCTTCAAGAAGTACATCCTTAGTTCATTAACATGTGTAGAGAAAAAACTGCTCACACAAGATCATCTAAACTTTGTTGATTCATGTGTCTTACTCTCTTGTAATGGTGGCTCACTTTTATGCTTCATTGTCAGATAGGTAGTTAGACACTATAGAAGGAACACATCTTATACTCACCTTTTTGTGAGAATCTTCAACCAAGAATTAAATATGGTTCCTCTATTGTCTTCCCACATAATGCAATTTATTCGAAGTATACACTCATCTAAAATAGATAAACAAAATTATTGCAATCTCGTGTGCATCATGGCTTGTCTTTTATTTAGTGTGCAGTCCATATTGGTTTACATCAACTTGTTATTACATTGACAATTTCCTCCAAACATAGGGTATTGCATCTCATGGAAGTTATTGGTTTAATATTTATTCCAGGTTTTTGTTTTAGGTAATGTCCATCGAAGATTATTCCATGAATTATCTATTTATAGAGTTAATGTGGATTTTGTACGAAAGTATACTGCTTATCTACCCAACAATAGTACTGACAAAATTATGTACTACTACCTCCTCACCAAAATGTGGTGCATAAAAGTTTTTTCATAAGTCAAGAAAGTTTGACCAACCACGTAGAAAAAAATATCAACATCTAGAATACCAAATCAATACCTTTAGGGTCATCATGATATCTATTTTTGTATAGTATACATTTAGTATTGTAGATATAGACAAATATTTCAGTGAACTTGATCAAAGTTGATAATGTTTGACTTTTTAAAAAACTTATATGTAGTATATTATGTCAAGGAGGGGGTGCTTTTTTTTCTTATATCTAATTTCATATTATAAAAGATATATGATCTTCCCATATAACGCAATGCATTCGTGGTGCATACTCATTGGAAATTCATAAAACACTGTCACTAGTAGAGAAAGGCTTATGGATTGATTTATTATCAGTGGAATATTTTTTTGAATATGCTCCACTGATAATTATCAGCGGCGCATTTAAAAATATGCTCTACTGATATTTTGTTTAACTAATGGCGACATCGAAAAAAATGCGCCACTAATAATATGAGCCCGGCACCCCGGAGGGCTGTGGACCAAATGTCAATGGCGCATATGCCCATATGCGTCATTGATATATCCACACTAATGGTGCATCTTCCACAAAATGCGTCATTGATAAAATATGGGCTCCACCTGGACCCTACCACTCAGAAAAGTGGCAGGATTATCGATGGCGCATATTGGAGATGCGTCACTGATATTTTTTTTCCAATGGCGCATGTTGCCAAAAATGCGACACTGATGAATTCGTGTGTATGTATATTGAAGTTCATGTGACATAATGACATTCACGCGTGGTTTTTTAAATAAATTAATAATTGTCAAGCACACTGGACTACAAATGTATACAGCAAAGCTGGCTTGCTACGATTACAATTCTAAAAACGTCGTTGCTTCATTTCAGGCAATCGCCATAACCTAGTTCCAGGGGAATAGATATAAAAGAGGACAACATGGACCGTTGGATGTGAACCTAATGGACGGACGAGATACTCATGTGTGGGAAGTTGGCACGGATCGATGACCTGGCATCCCGCTCATCGGGCGACCCATGGAATATTTCCCTTTGGCGCCCCACCTCGCGCGCAGACGCGACAACTTTGGTTTTTAGCTGACCAAAATTTGGGTCGTACAGGCGCGACCGCGCGAGACGACCCCAAACCAGCGACTAACTCCTAGCGTGCCAGCCAAACCTGATGAGACCGAACCACCTCCCAGCACCACGTTCCCTGCTCCTCCTCCATCGTTCCCCTTCCCCCACCTCCACCGCCAGCCTAGATCCCGACCAACTCCGGCCACTCCCTCCCCGCCGACCACCTCCCCTGACCCCCCTCCTCCCCCCTCTCTATTCCACCCCGTGGAACCACCAGACCATACCTCCAACCGAAACCCTAGCCCAGGCCCCGGCTCTACAGAGAGGAGTAGGAGGCTAGGTTTCGACCTTTCCATTCATGGCGGCGGCGGTGCCACACTGTCAGGTAGGGGTAGGTAGGCACGGCGGCCGACTGGACTGCGCCAACAAGCTTCTGATCCGGCCATCCCCAGTTCCGCATCGACACGAGGCGCCCGAGCTCCCCATCCACACACGCTCACCTCCTCCGGATCCCCACTAACCTCCCCGAGCTTCCTCCTCGTCTCCTCAAGATCTCATCGCCATCAACGTCGTAGACGGCGGTCGCAACTTAAGCATGAGACCTGGCTCGGCCAGGAGATGGCTGCAGGAGCCACATGGTATGCTCCCTACCTCACCTCTCTCCCACTCTCTAGCATCAAGTATATCTCTTTTACGTAATTTGGATGAATTGACCGTGGAGGGCATCTAGATAATTAATGGGGTATGGAGGTTTGTGGTAGGTCTTGTTTGTCTTCTGATTGAAATCATGGTGGTAGGTCTAGATTTGTAAACCTAGAAGATCTTAACTGTACAGTGTCTTTGATTACCAAGACTGATGAATTTATCTATTTTGTGAAACAATGTTACAGTAAGAAATCAACACTTGATGGGTCACTTCTTTCCCCTCGCCATAGAATTTAATTAATCGTCTCACCACACGCACCAAAGTTCCTGTTCATGGAGTACACAATCATAAACAGATACTACTGTCTATTTAGTAATACTACTAACCTAGCTGAAACTTTTTATAAATTTAAGTATCTTCATGAGATTTATTTACGCTGATACCCAATTTTGCATCCGTGAAGCCAACGGCCAGATTCTGGTGTGGTACAGTGGTACCTAACAGATTATGTCTTGCATCATGTTGGACTTTGGACCTCTGGTAAGATGGCCTGCCAATTAACTCCTACTATTTTTGTTCTATCCTATAGCTAGGAATTTTTTTCTTTGTTACACATCAGATTACATGACATACAAATTAGAAATATGATGAACTTACTATGATATGCTTAGTATATATGGACTGCAGTTATGGTTCTATTCTTTATTCAGACAGTTTGATAAATTGCTTGAAGAATCTATACTATGTTGGGTGGGCGCATGGTGCTCTTTGCGGATAGAATTGGCTAAACTATTCATTAAGTTGAATTGTTATTTTTTTGTAAGCAAGCTTGCATACATAGTGATACACGAGAGGATGTACGTCAGCAACATGTAAGGGAGGGGATTAAGAAAATAATACTGAATTTAATGGAACTTGGAATGGAGACAATGTTTTCCTTGATGTGCAGACAATGGAGAGAATCAATGAAATTAGTCGGAGTCTAATGGAGGCTGAAAGGACATTTTAGATCATAATTACTTTTTTTGGTGTTATTAACAAGTACTATCTTTTTTTTTTACATTTGCTATTGTGGTGATATTCTACAAAGGGAAAAAGGACCATGGGCATGGATCATTCCCTGCATTTCTTCTTGTATCTTGGGATTCGACCCGAGGAGTCTCCTAGGGAACCGAGGGAGTCTCGGTGTGGTCCGGAGTTTCTCCAGGAGTCTCCGGAGTGGCCTCTGTTTTCTTGCCTAGGTCAGCCAGTAAGGTGGTCCGGAGGTTGGTCCGGAGTCTCCGGTCCCTATCTTAGGCCGGAGTCTCTGGTGTAGAGGGACCGGAGTCTCCGGTCCACTTGGCTCCTAAGTGCGCTGGGTCATTCTGTCAAGGGGTCCGGAGGCTGGTCCGGAGGTTGACCGGAGTCTCCGGTGTAGACCGGAGTCTCCGGTGCGGTGACCGGAGTCTCCGGTCTTCTTCTTCTTCTCCAACGGTCAGAAAAATGGTTCGCTGACAGAAGGGCTATAAATAGGGGACCTTATCCCCTTGTTCTAGCTGCTCGTCTACCTCAAGAACACCATGTCCATTTGAGCCACCAAATCAACAAGATCTCTTCATCCAACCATCCAAAGTCTTTGATCTTTGGAGAATCGAAGGAGGAGGCCTTGATCTACAACTTCACCAAGAGAGATCTTCATTTCCCCCTCATTCATGTGGCGCCCCGCAAAACCACTACTAGAAAATCGCGTTGTTTTTGTGCATGGCATCATCATGACCGCATGCTCATGTCATCATGCCACATTGCATTTGAGCATCGTCATGTCATCATGCATCTGTTGTCCGAAACTATTTTCGAAAAGCCTATTTTTGTTTTCTAGATTCCCCGTCTTTATTCAAATACAAAACCGGGATCTCCGGAATATTTTATTTCGTCTTCAAACGAATTGCAAAAGCCTTGTTTTAATAAATAAAATATTTAAATTATTTTTTGGGAGGCAGCCAGCCAGGCCCAAAAGCCTAGCCGGCCACCTCCTTCCTAATCTTTCTAGCAAAACCCTAATCTACCCTAAGCCTAAAGCCCCACCTACCCCCTCACCAGCTTCCTCCATCCCACGCACGCACAGCCGCCGCCCCTCCTCTCTCCATCTCCCACCCCTCCACCTCACCTGCACCAATCGGTGCTCGCCACCTCACCCCTGGCCCCTGCCCCGTCCAAACCCACGCCACACACACGCACTCACACGCGCACGCACCCCTAGTCCACCCCAGTGGACACGCGCCCCAGGCCGTCCCACCTGCCGCAACCAGCCCCACTCCCGCTCTCCCCTGACCACCTGGCCTCGAGGCCACCGCTCCACATGCCACCCTGCCCGACAAGCCCCACCCCGGGATTCCCGTTTGCCTCCTGGCCCACCCCTTCCACGTCGCCCACCTCCTCTCTCCTCTGCGCCCCTCACACGCCCGCGCGACCCCCCGCTCGGCCTCGGTTCCCCGCCGCTAAGAGCTTCCCCCGCCTCCTTCCTCCAGCCGCCACCATTGGCCCGCGCCTCTGGCCGAGCTCCGGTCGCCGCCTGCGCCCTTCCCCTCGCCTGCAAGCTCCGTCGGCCTCCTCACCGCATCCTCCTGACCCGGACGGGCCCGACCCGGCCTCGCTCGGACCCCGTGAGCGCCGCGGCTCCAGAGCACCGTCGTCGGCCTCCTCGCCGCCCCTCTCGCCGGCCTCCCTCCTCTCCGTCGTCGCCTCGACCCCCACCCCATCGGACACCGCCGCGCGCGCCCTCACCGTCCTCGTCTCTCCCGACGACCATAGCAGCCCGTCGCCTCTGCTCCAACCCGCACCCGGTCGCCGTCTCTAGCACCAGGAGCCCCGCCAAGTCTGCCCCGCGTCTGCCGCCAAGCCACCGAGCCCTGCTGCCGCCACCCTGGACGGCCTCTCTGCCTCCACGCGCCGGCTGCATCTCGTCGTCCTCTGCTTAGGTCGGCTCGCGCTCTGCCGTGACCCTCTCCGCGCGCCGTGGCCTACGCTGCTCTGCTACTTCCGTGGGTGAAGTAGTCGATGAGGAGATAGTGTGTTCGTTTGCATATGCCTCTACCCGTGGGTGATCTGTTAATAGGGGTGTGTCGTTGATAACGACAAGCATGCTAACTCTGCTCCGTTACCGGCAAGATCTACCACATGGATTCCACGATCTGGAGATGGTCTACATTGAACCCGGCACGCCAAGTTCTTCCTCTCGGACCCGAAGGCGCCGAGACCCGGGACGCCAAGATCTCCGCTGTGAAACGACAAGACCGACGACATGACCCGACAACCGTGGACCCGACAAGATGTTTGCGACGACAATATCGACCCCGACCAGGGCGCACCCGATGACCCTCCGGTGCCAAACCAAGTCCTTCGACAACCTCCGAAGACCGATCTCGTTGAACCGCTCTCCCTGCCGACCCTGTCGAACCCCGAACCCCCGGAATCCAAGATCTTCCGAACCCAGATGTGTGACCCTAAGCCCCTATTTTTATAATATGACATTACTATCTGTCGCATATTAAATTGTTCATGCTTGCATACATGTTTGTGGTTTGGGGGCATTATGCCGATTCACCTCATAATTAAATATGGAGCGCATATGCAGGCTATTCTAGTCTCATATGGCCCCCATTTAAATTGTGTAGCGAACCGATGCCATGATTTGCCTTGTTAATACAACATTTAAATTGCGGGGTTTCTAAATAACTTGAATCGTTTAATTAATTGCCGGGAACCCGGTTCCGCTTAATATTGCCTAATTGCACCGCATCTGTGCCATGCCATGCATCATATCATAAGCATGCCGGATCTTCTGCCGTAGTATTAAATATTGCATCCGATGTTTCTTCTAGTGTTTGCTTCTTCGCGGATTAGGCCGATGAGTTGATGCGAGTATCGACAAGTTCTCCGGATATGAACCATCGGCAGTGTTTTCCAGGCGAGCATCTCTTCCCCTTCTACCTATTTTGCATTTATAGTCTTTATTTCCTCCTGTTGATCTATTGCTATCCGTGTCGTGATGCTTTAGTTTCCGTACACCAGTTATATCCCGTGCAGCCTCTATATTGCCATGGACACCTCCTAATACCTGTTGTTTGGTAGATAGCTGGTCTTGCGAGTCGTAGTTGCTTGCTCAGGTGCGATCCCGTGTTGTCGAGTACCACAGTTGTTGGAATGCTGGCAGATGTTTATGATGGAGATGCTTAATGGTGGAGATGATCATGACTTTAAATACAACTATTAAAATGCTAGATATAACTAATGCAGAGGCATCGGTGGGCAATAGATGTTATTTGGTTCCTCCACGCTCACTTGTGTCCCGTAGGATCCCGAGTACTTGATACCTGTTCCTTGACTATTCGCACTATCCACATCCGGGAGGCCTTATGGACCCTCCTGAGCCAGAGCTTGATTCTTTTCTATTTCTTGGGGCCACAAACTAGTTTGGGGTTTTATTACTATCCTGTACTTATGCCATGTTTTACTGCTTTATTTACGATTGTGCGTGGAGCACCTGTACTATTTAGGATCGTGACACGTTTTCGCTGTATCGACAAGCCCAGTCACACTTTCGGGTTCCCGATGCGTTTACATAGTCCACACAAACCATGGGTCCGTTCGGAGCCGGCCAACTTCGTTGCGGGTAGCTTAGTGGGGTGGCCCCCTGAAATATTTTATGAATCCTGTGATCGCTTTGTCGTGAATGCCTCGTTGGGTTTTGAGTTGGTTTTTCCGAGGTTGATCGAGTGTGTGTTGCTATTTGTGCACCCCTACAGGGTAAAACTTTCTGAAAGCCGTGTCCGTGGTTATGGACGACTTGGAGCATAGTATCTCGATCATAGACAAGCATAACTAAAGTAGTGCTATAAATTTGACTTAATATGTGACTAGTAATCAGCCTCATTATAACGGAATGGATATTAAAAATGCCAACAACTAGTGGATCTGTGGTGATTTGTGTCATACTATACCTGCCTAGTAAGTATTGCAACTCCAATGGAATGTGATAAAAGTGCCAACAACTGCTGGGTTTTGGGATTCCTCAGGACAATTATATCTGACTAGTAAACGTTCCAACTACAACGGAATGGTAATTAAAACTGTCCACTACTTATGCTTCAGGATGACTCATGCTATCTATATCTGATTAGTAAGTGCTGCAACTATAATGGAATGAATAAAACTGCCCACTGTGTGAGTTCCTTGGTCCGACTTCCTCATTTGGTCTCGAGGGGGAAATACCAGGATGGGTTTGTTTGGTGTTAGCTTCAGGTTGGATCCGAATAGGTCTTTCTTATACCTCTCTGATAACCGCCAGTTGTATCGAGTCTCTATAAGTTGTTTAGTGCCGCTGCGCTGCCGCTTCAGCCCACCATACCTATGTAGGCGAGAGTCATTAATTCTAGCCTCATTGTGTCTTGGCCTCGATCGACGCCTCCTCTTTTTCCTTTGCCCTTTGCCGGCACCCCCTTTTGTTTTAGCAGGTTTGAGATCGACGTTGTTAGCAGGGTTACCCTTCCGGCTTGGCCTGGGTAGGGTTATGGACGCCATTGGTTATTCTTCAGGGCTCTTAGCCCAATTTGCTTCTTGAATGTCCCGGACATTGTATCAATTTCAAGGTGATTTGGATCTTTGTATTGTATATCTGTATTCTTGACTCATTGAGTCGTTGTTGTATATATATTTGTTCTGTGGGTCCCATCGAGGACTGTTGTGTAATGGTATTACTTCATTTTCCACCCGCACGAAAGTGCCTGGTGGGTGTCCTTGAATCGTTTCTATGCGGGTTTGGCGGAAAGGGCTAAAACTTGCATAGGGCCGATTTGAGGGTGTTACAATTCACTTGAGGGCCCCCATGCTCTAGTGTTTCATTGGAAACCCTAGGTTTTGATTTGGTTCTTACAAGCTTGTCTTTGATTGTTTGACAGCTTGCTTGTATTTGGGAGCCTCCAATTAAGTTGTGGATGTGTGCCCCGAACTCGTTGTAAAGGTGCCGGCTTCCACCTCGAAGGTTGTCGTATAGTGGAAGAGGTGAATCGAACCCGTTGGGGTGAGGTTCATCGAAGAACAAGGGAGGCCTCTCGTGGCGTTGGTGGTTTGAAACCACCCCCTCTCCAAATGTAGACGTACTTCCCCTCAAAAGGAAGGAACTACGGGAAACAAATCCTTGTGTCTCCGTGTGCTCCACTTTGGTTACTTCTATCCTTTCCCTCACTTTACTTATCTAGTTATTGTTTAGCTTGTGCTTGTTTGTCATATAGGTAAATTCACCTTAGTTGCATAATCTAGAGAATTTACCTTTCTTGTCAAACCCTAATTTGAAAAAGAGTAAAATTTGAAGTAGCACCTATTCACCCCCCTCTAGGTGCCCATACGGTCCTTTCAATTGGTATCAGAGCCTCGGCTCTTTATTCGGGCTTAACCGCCTAAGAGATTATGGGCAACCTAGAGGAGGGAGAAAGTGAGGCTGGCCATTCGGTGACCATGGTAGATCTCAAGAATTTGGAAACAAGCTTGAGCTCTACCTTGGGCAACGAAATCCTAGATAGGCCAACTCGTTGAGCAACTTGTCAAGGATAAGCAAACCTCACCTCCTCCCTCTCTAGTGGAAACACCACCAAACCCAAAGGCTAATGCTCCGGCAAAGCCTTTGGAGGAAGTGGTAGGGGATGAACATAATTCCACTAACTCCGCCACCAAAAAGGGTGATGGGAAGGAAGAGTTCCATACGGTTCCCGGATGGTACTCTCCTGACCCTCCTATCCCTCATCCACATATAAACAATAGAGGAGACCCACCTAAGTTAGCTTCACATACTTTTGCTCAATGGCAAGTGTTAATGAAATCTCATGTGCGCAACTCTTGCATTGATTTGTGGAATATTATTGAAGAAGGACTCAAAATTGAGGATCCAACTAACTTGACAAGAAGAGAAGTGGTCAATAGCCAACTCAATGCGACTGCCTTGCACATGATCCAACTTGGGGTGGGGCCAAAGGATTTTCCCCACACTGAGCACTACAACACCGCCAAGGAAGCTTGGGATGCTCTCATTGACTTGTTTGTTGGCAATGAGAGTATGAGGAGAAATAGATATGATGCCTTAAGCAATGAGGCCGAAGGTTTCTTCATGAAGGATGGTGAGGATCATGAAGACATGTATCGAAGACTCAAATCCACAGCCACCGCTTTCAGGAATGTTGGCGCCTCTCACATTGATGACGCTTGGATCAAAAGGAAGTATGTGAGTGCTCTCATGCCCTTCGAGCCTACTGACTTGAAGAGTCTCCAAGGAAGACACAACTGCCATCTCATGACCTCCAATGAAGTGATGCAAGAGATGGCAGCCTTCAAGGTTGATGCCAAGAATGCCAAAGACGCCCGTGCTCGTGCCATTGGAATGAGTAGTGGTGCCAATCTTGCCTTAAAGGCCAAGGTTGTGGAGTATGATGAAGATGAAGGAAGTGATGAGGGAACTTCAATGAGCCACCCTAACGATGTCAAGACTGCTCATGGTGAATACATGGCCTTCTATGCAAGAAACTTTTGGAAAGATCCCACAAGGCCAAGATGGAAATGCAACGAAGAAGCAACCCCAATGGGAGAAGAGACAATGGGTCCAAGTTGAGAACTTGTTTCAATTGTGGTGACCGCTATCACTTCGTTGCAGCTTGTCCCTATGAGAAAAGAGAAGATCATGGGGGTAAACTTGTGTTGAAGAAGACCTCCAAAACTCCCTACAAGAAACCCCCATCAAAAGAAACCCAACCAACAAGAAGCCGGGAGAAATTGTCTTGATCACACATGAAGAGTACTCCTCCGATGATGATGATGAAGAGGAAGAAGAGGATACACCAAGTGGTGTGGCGGCTCTTGCCACTACCTCTACTCCTTCATTCTCACTCTTCGACTCTCCAAATGAGAATATCTCCAACAAGAACGTCACTTGCCTTATGGCAAGAGGAACGGAGGTATTATCATCATCACACTCCACTTCCTTAATCAATGATGATTTTGATGATGAGTTATCTCTTGAGGTCAAAAGGAATTAGTTGCTTTTGATGTGTTCATGAATAACTTACAAGGGGAACACAAGAAACATGTTGTGGACCTCTTAAATCAACTTTCACACACACAAAAACTTCTAGATGAGAGATGCCAATTAGGAAGAGAGCACATGATTGAGGAGATTATCACTTTGCATACCGAAGTTAGGGTGTACAGCAACGGTACCCAAGTTCCCGAAATCAGCCGGATGACTTTCGATGTGCCAAATACTCAGAGGGTCTTTTTCGACGAATTCAACTTTACGTTTCAATACAAAAAATCAGGCTAACGGGCGCCAAGTTGGGCCCTTCCGCCGCTTCGTTATGTCGCTCCGTCGCTTAGGCGGGGTGTGGTCACGTAGGCTTGCGGCGTTGGCACGATGGATAGGACAACACCCCTACCCAAAGGTATTGACGCGACAAAACAGGGCCCATGTATCGGTGTTATAATTACTTTTTGTTTACTCAAGTTGGAACGCCACCGCCACGCCGCCTCCTTGGACTTCACGAATCATTAACCCCTACCATAAAAGCGCATTGATGGTTCCACTGCCCCGCCTCGCAGAAACCACTCTTCTTCTTCCCCGCCATCTACTATCTTCTTCTCGTCTTCTCCTTGCCGCCATGGAAGATATACACACTCTAGAGACAAGCTTCACTACCCATGACAACAAGAAGATAGACGTTCTACACCAACGAGGAGGAGACAATGGTGCGTGTCCCGAGGATGTACGAGGTTGGCTTGGGATAGACGAGGACAAGTTTAGGATTGGACCTCGAGTACACCCCGGAGCACCCATATGAAGGGAGTGAAGTCGCCGCTGTTCAACTTGCCATGCGTAAACACGCCCTCGCCTACCACCTCTCCCGGTTTGTAGATCTCTTCAGAGCTAACCGCTTAGGATTTTCCTCTTGTTCTTTATCCACTTGCTCATCTTGCAACTACTGGATTTTACTTAGGACCAAATAAATTAGGGTTTGCCTATGTCTCAATCGATCGAGATTTTCTTTAGTCTCAATCACCTAAGAAAAGTGCAACCATAGTTAAAAGAAATGTGCAACTGCTCAATGACCGAGAAATAGCAAAACCGAATAAATTATGACAATACAATGTTGAGAGTCTTGATCTTGCATTTACTAAACTTTTCAAAATTATATTGAGATGATGATCTTGAATTTACAAAATATTTGTAGATACAAATTTTGGTGATGACAAAATAAATACTTTTAGGATCGACAGAAATGTCCCAAGGCCAGCTTCCTTGAAAAAAGGGAATTGTTTTACCGTCGACACACCAACTGATTTTTCAAAATTGTATCAAGAGGAAATTATAATTCCTCGCACAATCGGATCGATATTCAGCATCTTGTCAAGATCCTAGGGGGCAGGAAGAAGGATGGAATGGCATCACTCGCAACTAGAATCCTCGATGAGTCGTACGTCACAATGAAGGAAGATTTCTCTAAGGATAGGCACGATTTCTAGAACGAGTGGCCGTTGTCTGATATAAACCTGAAGTATGCAGCCATAGATGCTTACGTGACCTACCAGCTGTACAAGAAGATCCATTTTTATCAACGTTACCTCGTGTTTTGCCCTATTTGCAAGAGGGAAGACGAGCTTAGGGGAGCCCTTTGTAGAAAATGCCGAATAGCTGAGTTTGAAGTTGAATATGCAAAGAAATTGGTTGCAAGCAGCGATGAGAGGTCAAGGTACTGAAGAGAGCTTGCAGCTGAAGAAGCAGCTGACAGAGAGGCTGCAGCTAAAGCGGCAAACAGAGAGCCGGCATCTTCTAGCGGCAATAATTAGGCCTGTGATGCACCGCTAATTATGCTGCAGGACGCTGAAGATAGTAAAGCCAAGTCAGATGCCATTTGGGACAAAGCAGTTCGTCGGACGTGGAGTACCTGGAATGATAGCAAGCGCGTCAAGTGGCCTAATGAGGAGTGAATTAAATTTTACTTGTCAGTGTTATGTTTGCTTTGTGGAACTCGTTATTTGCCAAGATGTCTAGCACATCAAATGATACTAGTAAAATAAATTTAACCCTCATTGTGTTATGTTTATGTATGTGTCTTGTAGCTTGTCAAGATGGTAGCTTCTTAACTGGCAGTTTGAAACAGTGCCCTTTTCCTCTCTCGCTAAACAGATATGTTTCATTTTGCCCAAATTGGTAGCAAAACTAGAGAAGATTCTCACTTCGATAATTCGTTCCCTTTTGGACCTCTTTTTGCCTCCGATCAGGTAGCAAATCTAGAGCAGCAAATCACACCAGTGTAATACATTCATTCGTAAAACAAAACAAAGATATATATGCATGCGCTAAATAGGATATAGCGATAGAAAGTAGTAGGTTGCTTAACGGGGTTTGATGCATTCAGCCAGAAATAGGATGCAAGCGAAATATAGAAACCACACATGGATCCACCCAGTGTCATCGCATGTGTGTTCTTCCCATGAACCACACATGGATCCACCAGTGTCATTGCATGTCTGCTCTTTTCATGAACCACACCTAGAGTCATTGGATGTGTGTTCTTCTCAAAGACCACATATCACCAGTGTCATTGCATGTGTGTTCTTCCCAAAGACCACACATGGATCCACCACTATCATTGCATGTGTGTTCTTCCCACAGACCACACATGGATCCACCAGTGTCATTGCATGTGTGTTCTTCTCACAGACCACACATGGATCCACCAGTGTCATTGCATGTGTGTTCTTCTCACAAACCATATCATGAACCACACCCAGTGTCATTGCATGTGTGTTCTTCCCATGAACCATACATGGATCCACCGGTGTCATTGCATGTCTGCTCTTCCCACAGACCACACATGGATCCACCAGTGTCATTGCATGTGTGTTCTTCCCATGAACCACACATGGATCCACCAGTGTCATTGCATATCTGCTCTTTTCATGAACCATAGCTAGAGTCATTGGATGTGTGTTCTTCTCACAGACCACATATCACCAGTGTCATTGCATGTGTGTTCTTCCCAAAGACCACACATGGATCCACCAGTGTCATTGCATGTGTGTTCTTCTCACAAACCATATCATGAACCACACCTAGTGTCATTGGATGTGTGTTCTTCTCACAGACCACACATGGTTCCACTAGTGTCATTGCATGTGTGTTCTTCTCATAGACCATATCATGAACCACACCCAGTGTCATTGCATGTGTGTTCTTCCCATGAACCACACATGGATCCACCGATGTCATTGCATGTCTGCTCTTTTCATTAACCACAACTAGAGTCATTGCATGTGTGTTCTTCTCACAAACCACATATCACCGGAGTCATTGCATGTGTGTTCTTACCAAAGACCACACATGGATCCACCAGAGTCATTGCATGTGTGTTCTTCCCACAAACCACACATGGATCCAATTGGTCGCTGCATGTGTGTTCTTCCCATGAACCACACATGGATCCACCAAGGTCATTGTATGTCCGCTCTTCCCATGAACCATAGCTAGAGTCATCGTGATGCTCTTTTCACAAACCACAGCTAGAGTCATTGCATGTGTGTTCTTCTTACAAACCATATCAAGAACCACACCCAGTGTCATTGCATGTGTGTTCTTCTCACAAACCACACATGGATCCACCGGTGTCATTGCATGTCTGCTCTTCTCATTAACCACAGCTAGAGTCATTGCATGTCTATTCTTTTCACCAACCACATATCACCAGAGTCATTGCATGTGTGTTCTTCCCATGAACCACAGATGGATCCACCGGTGTCATTGCATGTGTGTTCTTCTCCCAAACCACACATGGATCCACCCAGTGTCATCGCATGTGTGTTCTTCCCATGAACCACACATGGATCCACCAGTGTCATTGCATGTCTGCTCTTTTCAGGAACCACAACTAGAGTCATTGGATGTGTGTTCTTCTCATAGACCACATATCACCAGTGTCATTGCATGTGTGTTCTTCCCAAAGACCACACATGGATCCACCAGAGTCATTGCATGTGTGTTCTTCTCACAAACCATATCATGAACCACACCTAGTGTCATTGCATGAGTGTTATTCTCATAGACCACACATGGATCCACCAGTGTCATTGCACGTGTGTTCTTCTCACAAACCATATCATGAACCACACCCAGTGTCATTGCATGTGTGTTCTTCCCATGAACCACTCATGGATCCACCAGTGTCATTGCATGTGTGTTCTTCCCATAGACTACACATGGATCCACCAATGTCATTGCATGTGTGTTCTTCCCATGAACCACACATGGATCCACCAGTGTCATTGCATGTCTGCTCTTTTCATGAAACACAGCTAGAGTCATTGGATGTGTGTTCTTCTCACAGACCACATATCACCAGTGTCATTGCATGTGTGTTCTTCCCAAAGACCACACATGGATCCACCAGTGTCATTGCATGTGTGTTCTTCTCACAAACCATATCATGAACCACACCTAGTGTCATTGCATGTGTGTTCTTCTCACAGACCACACATGGATCCACCAGTGTCATTGCATGTGTGTTCTTCTCATAGACCATATCATGAACCACACCCAGTGTCATTGCATGTGTGTTCTTCCCATGAACCACACATGGATCCACCGGTGTCATTGCATGTCTGCTCTTTTCATTAACCACAGCTAGAGCCATTGTATGTGTGTTCTTCTCACAAACCACATATCACCGGAGTCAATGCCTGTGTGCTCTTCCCAAAGACCACACATGGATCCACCAGTGTCATTGCATGTGTGTTCTTCCCACAGACCACACATGGATCCAATAGTGTCGTTGCATGTGTGTTCTTCCCATGAACCACACATGGATCCACCAATGTCATTGTCCGCTTCTTCCCATGAACCACGGCTAGAGTCATCGATGCGTGTCTTTTCACAAACCACGCCTAGAGTCATTTGATGTGTGTTCTTCTTACAAACCATATCATGAACCACACCCAGTGTCATTGCATGTGTGTTCTTCTCACAAACCACACATGGATCCACCGGTGTCATTGCATGTCTGCTCTTCTCATTAACCACAGCTAGAGTCATTACATGTCTGTTCTTTTCACAAACCACATATCACCACAGTCATTGCATGTGTGTTCTTCCCATGAACCACAAATGGATCCACCAGTGTCATTGCATGTCTGCTCTTCTCATGAACCACACATGGATCCACCCAGTGTCATCGCATGTGTCTTCTTCCCATGAACCACACTTGGATCCACCAGTGTCATTGCATGTCTGCTCTTTTCATTAACCACAGCTAGATTCATTGCATGTGTGTTCTTCCCAAAGACCACACATGGATCCACCAATGTCATTGCATGTGTGTTCTTCCCACAGACCACACATGGATCCACCAGTGTCATTGCATGTGTGTTCTTCCCATGAACCACACATGGATCCACCAGTGTCATTGTATGTTTGCTCTTCCCATGAACCACAGCTAGAGTCATCGCATGCATGCTCTTTTCACAAACCATAGCTAGAGTCATTGCATGTGTGTTCTTCTTACAAACCATATCATGAACCACACCCAGTGTCATTGCATGTGTGTTCTTCTCACAAACCACACATGGATCTACCGATGTCATTGCATGTCTGCTCTTCTCATTAACCATAGCTAGAGTCATTGCATGTCTGTTCTTTTCACAAACCACATATGACCATAGTCATTGCATGTGTGTTCTTCCCATGAACCACAAATGGATCCACCAGTGTCATTGCATGTCTGCTCTTCTCATGAACCACACATGGATCCACCCAGTGTCATCACATGTGTGTTCTTCCCATGAACCACACATGGATCCACCAGTGTCATTGCATGTCCGATCTTTTCATGAACCACAGCTAGAGTCATTGGATGTGTGTTCTTCTCACAGACCACATATCACTAGTGTCATTGCATGTGTGTTCTTCCCAAAGACCACATATGGATCCACCAGTGTCATTGCATGTGTGTTCTTCCCACAGACCACACATGGATCCACCAGTGTCATTGCATGTGTGTTCTTCCCATGATCCACACATGGATCCACCAGTGTCATTGTATGTCTGCTCTTCCCATGAACCACAGCTAGAGTCATCGCATGCGTGCTCTTTTCAGAAACCACAGCTAGAGTCATTGCATGTGTGTTCTTCTTACAAACCATATCATGAACCACACCCAGTGTCATTGCATGTGTGTTCTTCTCACAAACTACACATGGATCGACCGGTGTCATTGCATGTCTGCTCTTCTCATTAACCACAGCTAGAGTCATTGCATGTCTGTTCTTTTCACAAACCACATATCACCAGAGTCATTGCATGTGTGTTCTTACAATGAACCACACATGGATCCACCGGTGTCATTGCATGTGTGTTTTTCTCACAAACCACACATGGATCCACCCAGTGTCATCGCATGTGAAGCAAATATGCCCTGAGAGGCAATAATAAAGTTGTTATTATATATTCCTTATACATGATAGATGTTTATTTTACATGCTAGAAATGTATTGATTCGGAAACATCAATACATGTGTGTTTAATAAACAAAAAGGGTTCCTAGTCATGCCTCTCTTATAGACTAGCTTGTTGATTAACATGATGATCAAGGTTTCCTGATCATGGACATTGGATGTTGTTAATAACAAGGTCACACCATTGGTGGAATGATGTGATGAACATTCATCCGAAGTATAGCATTACGATCAAGTCATTATGTTTATATTGCTATAACATCATACGAAGTAATCTTTATCCTTAGACCATGAGATCATGTTAATTGCTAACACCGGAAGAGTATCTTGATAACATCAAATGTCACACCGTAACAAGGTGACTATAAAGATGGGTTCAGTACTACGAAGGTGTTATGTTGAGGCTCATGGATAAATAGTGGAATTTGTCAATCCAGATGACGGATAGATATACTCTGGGCCCTCTCGGTGATATCACATTAGGATAGCTTGCAAGCAAGTGATGTGATCACTAGAATGTTATATCACGGGAACAAGAAAAGAGTGCATGTCGGTAACGAGATCAATCTAGGTATGGAGATACCGATGATCGAATCTCGGACATGTAGACAAAGGGATTTAGTTACAAGCGTTAAAGGTTCTCACGATTACAGGAGTCATCGTTGAATGTGTAGGAGTCGACGGATCTCCGTGTCATTGCCGATTATTGATGGAGAAGGGTCTCGATCATGTCTGCATTATTCATGAACGTAGGGTGGCACACTTAAGAGTTACGGACACCATTTTGGAGCACATATGTTCGAGACGTTTAAAGAATTGCAAATCGGAATTGTTTCAATAGAAACCGGAAATTGTTTGGTGAAATTGCAAAAGGTGGTTCTGCATGTGATATTGAAATATTGCAGGCTATATGTGAATGTTTGTTAATTATAGTAATTAACAAAATTCTGAATAAATTTAATAAAAATAGTTTTATTAAATGAGAGAGCATTAAATTTGGAGAAATTTAATGCATTTAAAGTGGAGACTTTAAAAGGGAATGTGAAGAGGCATTTTAATGTGGAGGGGTTACCACCACATGAATGGGGGAGGTGAGGGGTCACCCCCCCATGCGCTGGCCATGGAGAGAGGGGGCACCCCCCTCCTTCTATAAAAGGCCACCCATTCCCTCCTTCATCCTCACACCTCCTTGTGAAGGATCTCTCTCCCCCTCTATAATTATTCCCCATGGTCTCAGATTAGCGAGATACATGTTCCTGGTGGCATTTCGTCTGGAAGGAGTTGCTGCTTCCACTGGATCGCTGGAGCAAGGAGTTGGAGGTTGTCTGGTGGCTTGAACGTGTGCGCTTGCTGAAAAGGATGCGGCGCCATTGCGGTGTTTCGACTTCCTCACGATCTTGAGATCGACAAGTGTACGACTACATCAACCACGAGTTCCTACTCGTTAACAAAGCTCGTTGTCTACGAGGGTAAGTTCTCGTTGGATGTATGTCCACCCGTTGCTTTGTACCTAGTAGATAGATCTTGGCGTGTAGTTCACACCGTAGGAATTTTTTTGTTTTCTATGCTGCAGACCCAACATCATGTGTGTTCTTCCCATGAACCACACATGGATCCACCAGTGTCATTGAATGTCTGCTCTTTTCATGAACCATAGCTAGAGTCAATGGATGTGTGTTCTTCTCACAGACCACATATCACCAGTGTCATTGCATGTGTGTTCTTCCCAAAGACCACACATGGATCCACCAGTGTCATTGCATGTGTGTTCTTCCCATGAACCACACATGGATCCACCAGTGTCATTGTATGTCTGCTCTTTTCATGAACCACAACTAGAGTCATTGGATGTGTGTTCTTCTCACAGACCACATATCACCAGTGCCATTGCATGTGTGTTCTTCCCAAAGACCACACATGGATCCACCAGAGTCACTGCATGTGTGTTATTCTCACAAACCATATCATGAACCACACCCAGTGTCATTGCATGTGTGTTATTCTCACAGACCACAAATGGATCCACCAGTGTCATTGCACGTGTGTTCTTCTCACAAACCATATCATGAACCACACCCAGTGTCACTGCATGTGTGTTCTTCCCATGAACCACACATGGATCCATCAGTGTCATTGCATGTGTGTTCTTCCCACAGACCACACATGGATCCACCAATGTCATTGCATGTGTGTTCTTCCCATGAACCACACATGGATCCACCAGTGTCATTGCATGTCTGCTCTTTTCATGAACCATAGCTAGAGTCATTGGATATGTGTTCTTCTCACAGACCACACATCACCAGTGTCATTGCATGTGTGTTTTTCCCAAAGACCACACATGGATCCACCAGAGTCATTGCATGTGTGTTCTTCTCATAAACCATATCATGAAACACACCTAGTGTCATTGCATGTGTGTTCTTCTCACAGACCACACATGGATCCACTAGTGTCATTGCATGTGTGTTCTTCTCATAGACCATATCATGAACCACACCCAGTGTCATTGCATGTGTGTTCTTCCCATGAACCACACATGGATCCACCGGTGTCATTGCATGTCTGCTCTTTTCATTAACCACAACTAGAGTCATTGCATGTGTGTTCTTCTCACAAACCACATATCACCGGAGTCAATGCATGTGTGTTCTTACCAAAGACCACACATGGATCCACCAGTGTCATTGCATGTGTGTTCTTCCCACAAACCACACATGGATCCAACAGTGTCGTTGCATGTGTGTTCTTCCCATGAACCACACATGGATCCACCAGTGTCATTGTATGTCTGCTCTTCCCATGAACCATAGCTAGAGTCATCGCATGCGTGCTCTTTTCACAAACCACACCTAGAGTCATTGCATGTGTGTTCTTCTTACAAACCATATCATGAACCACACCCAGTGTCATTGCATGTGTGTTCTTCTCACAAACCACACATGGATCCACCGGTGTCATTGCATGTCTGCTCTTCTCATTAACCACAGCTAGAGTCATTGCATGTCTGTTCTTTTCACAAACCACATATCACCAGAGTCATTGCATGTGTGTTCTTCCCATGAACCACAGATGGATCCACCGGTGTCATTGCATGTCTGCTCTTCTCACAAACCACACATGGATCCACCCAGTGTCATCACATGTGTGTTCTTCCCATGAACCACACATGGATCCACCAGTGTCATTACATGTCTACTCTTTTCATAAACCACAACTAGAGTCATTGGATGTGTGTTCTTCTCACAGACCACATATCACCAGTGTCATTGCATGTGTGTTCTTCCCAAAGACCACACATGGATCCACCAGTGTCATTGCATGTGTGTTCTTCCCATGCACCACACATGGATCCACCAGTGTCATTGCATGTGTGTTCTTCCCATGAACCACACATGGATCCACCAGTGTCATTGTATGTCTGCTCTTCCCATGAACCACAGGTAGAGTCATCGCATGCGTGCTCTTTTCACAAACCACAGCTAGAGTCATTGCATGTGTGTTCTTCTTACAAACCATATCATGAACCACACCCAGTGTCATTGCATGTGTGTTCTTCTCACTAACCACACATGGATCCACCTGTGTCATTGCATGTCTGCTCTTCTCATTAACCACAGCTAGAGTCATTGCATGTCTGTTCTTTTCACAAACCACATATCACCAGAGTCATTGCATGTGTGTTCTTCCCATGAACCACAGATGGATCCACCGGTGTCATTGCATGTGTGTTCTTCTCACAAACCGCACATGGATCCACCCAGTGTCATGGCATGTGTGTTCTTCCCATGAACCACACATGGATCCACCAGTGTCATTGCATGTCTGCTCTTTTCATTAACCACAACTAGAGTCATTGGATGTGTGTTCTTCTCACAGACCACATATCACCAGTGCCATTGCATGTGTGTTCTTCCCAAAGACCACACATGGATCCACCAATGTCGTTGCATGTGTGTTCTTCTCACAAACCATATCATGAACCACACCCAGTGTCATTGCATGTGTGTTCTTCTCATAGACCATACATGGATCCGCCAGTGTCATTGCACGTGTGTTCTTCTCACAAACCATATCATGAACCACACCCAGTGTCATTCCTTGTGTGTTCTTCCCATGAACCACACATGGATCCACCAGTGTCATTGCATGTCTGCTCTTCCCACAGACCACACATGGATCCACCAATGTCATTGCATGTCTGCTCTTTTCATGAACCATAGCTAGAGTCATTGGATGTGTGTTCTTCTCACAGACCATATATCACCAGTGTCATTGCATGTGTGTTCTTCCCAAAGACCACACATGGATCCACCAGTGTCATTGCATGTGTGTTCTTCTCACAAACCATATCATGAACCACACCTAGTGTCATTGCATGTGTGTTCTTCTCACAGACCACACATGGATCCACTAGTGTCATTGCATGTGTGTTCTTCTCATAGACCATATCATGAACCACACCCAGTGTTCTTCCCATGAACCACACATGGATCCACCGGTGTCATTGCATGTCTGCTCTTTTCATTAACCACAACTAGAGTCATTGCATGTGTGTTCTTCTCACAAACCACATATCACCGGAGTCAATGCATGTGTGTTCTTACCAAAGACCACACATGGATCCACCAGTGTCATTTAATGTGTGTTCTTCCCACAAACCACACATGGATCCAACAGCGTCGTTGCATGTGTGTTCTTCCCATGAACCACACATGGATCCACCAGTGTCATTGTATGTCTGCTCTTCCCATGAACCACACCTAGAGTCATCGCATGCGTGCTCTTTTCACAAACCACAGCTAGAGTCATTGCATGTGTGTTCTTCCTACAAACCATATCACGAACCACACCCAGTGTCATTGCATGTGTGTTTTTCTCACAAACCACACATGGGTCCACCGGTGTCATTGCATGTCTGCTCTTCTCATTAACCATAGCTAGAGTCATTGCATGTCTGTTCTTTTCACAAACCACATATCACCAGAGTTATTGCATGTGTGTTCTTCCCATGAACCACAGATGGATCCACCAGTGTCATTGCATGTCTGCTCTTTTCATGAACCATAGCTAGAGTCAATGGATGTGTGTTCTTCTCACAGACCACATATCACCAGTGTCATTGCATGTGTGTTCTTCCCAAAGACCACACATGGATCCACCAGTGTCATTGCATGTGTGTTCTTCCCACAGACCACACATGGATCCACCAGTGTCATTGCATGTGTGTTCTTCCCATGAACCACAGATGGATCCACCAGTGTCATTGTATGTCTGCTCTTCCCATGAACCACAGCTAGAGTCATCGCATGCGTGCTCTTTTCACAAACCACAGCTAGAGTCATTGCATGTGTGTTCTTCTTACAAACCATATCATGAACCACACCCAGTGTCATTGCATGTTTGTTCTTCTCACAAACCACACATGGATCCACCGTGTCATTGCATGTCTGCTTCTTCTCATTAACCACAGCTAGAGTCATTGCATGTCTGTTTTTCACAAACCACATATCACCGAGTCATTGCATGTATGTTCTTCCCATGAACCACATGGATCCACCGTGTCATTGCATGTGTGTTCTTCTCACAAACCGCACATGGATCCACCCAGTGTCATCGCATGTGTGTTCTTCCCATGAACCACACATGGATCCACCAGTGTCATTGCATGTCTGCTCTTTTCATGAACCATAGCTAGAGTCAATGGATGTGTGTTCTTCTCATGCACCACATCTCACCAGTGTCATTGCATGTGTGTTCTTCCCAAAGACCACACATGGATCCACCAGTGTCATTGCATGTGTGTTCTTCCCATGAACCACACATGGATCCACCAGTGTCATTGTATGTCTGCTCTTTTCATAAACCACAACTAGAGTCATTGGATGTGTGTTCTTCTCACAGACCACATATCACCAGTGCCATTGCATGTGTGTTCTTCCCAAAGACCACACATAGATCCACCAGAGTCATTGCATGTGTGTTCTTCTCACAAACCATATCGTGAACCACACCCAGTGTCATTGCATGTGTGTTCTTCCCATGAACCACACATGGATCCACCAGTGTCATTGTATGTCTGCTCTTCCCATGAACCACAGCTAGAGTCATCGCATGCGTGCTCTTTTCACAAACCACAGCTAGAGTCATTGCATGTGTGTTCTTCTTACAAACCATATCATGAACCACACCTAGTGTCATTGCATGTGTGTTTTTCTCACAAACCACACATGGGTCCACCGGTGTCATTGCATGTCTGCTCTTCTCATTAACCATAGCTAGAGTCATTGCATGTCTGTTCTTTTCACAAACCACATATCACCAGAGTCATTGCATGTGTGTTATTCCCATGAACCACAAATGGATCCACCAGTGTAATTGCATGTCTGCTCTTTTCATGAACCATAGCTAGAGTCAATGGATGTGTGTTCTTCTCACAGACCACATATCACCAGTGTCATTGCATGTGTGTTCTTCCCAAAGACCACACATGGATCCACCAGTGTCATTGCATGTGTGTTCTTCCCATAGACCACACATGGATCCACCAGTGTCATTGCATGTGTGTTCTTCCCATGAACCACACATGGATCCACCAGTGTCATTGTATGTCTGCTCTTCCCATGAACCACAGCTAGAGTCATCGCATGCGTGCTCTTTTCACAAACCACAGCTAGAGTCATTGCATGTGTGTTCTTCTTACAAACCATATCATGAACCACACCCAGTGTCATTGCATGTGTGTTCTTCTCACAAACCACACATGGATCCACCGGTGTCATTGCATGTCTGCTCTTCTCATTAACCACAGCTAGAGTCATTGCATGTCTGTTCTTTTCACAAACCACATATCACCAGAGTCATTGCATGTGTGTTCTTCCCATGAACCACAGATGGATCCACCGGTGTCATTGCATGTGTGTTCTTCTCACAAACCGCAAATGGATCCACCCAGTGTCATCGCATGTGTGTTCTTCCCATGAACCACACATGGATCCACCAGTGTCATTGCATGTCTGCTCTTTTCATGAACAATAGCTAGAGTCAATGGATGTGTGTTCTTCTCACAGACCACATATCACCAGTTTCATTGCATGTGTGTTCTTCCCAAAGACCACACATGGATCCACCAGTGTCATTGCATGTGTGTTCTTCCCATGAACCACACATGGATCCACCAGTGTCATTGCATGTCTGCTCTTTTCATGAACCACAACTAGAGTCATTGGATGTGTGTTCTTCTCACAGACCACATATCACCAGTGCCATTGCATGTGTGTTCTTCCCAAAGACCACACATGGATCCACCAGAGTCATTGCATGTGTGTTCTTCTCACAAACCATATCGTGAACCACACCCAGTGTCATTGCATGTGTGTTATTCTCACAGACCACACATGGATCCACCAGTGTCATTGCACGTGTGTTCTTCTCACAAACCATATCATGAACCACACCCAGTGTCATTGCATGTGTATTCTTCCCATGAACCACACATGGATCCATCAGTGTCATTGCATGTGTGTTCTTCCCACAGACCACACATGGATCCACCAATGTCATTGCATGTGTGTTCTTCCTTGAACCACACATGGATCCACCAGTGTCATTGCATGTCTGCTCTTTTCATGAACCATAGCTAGAGTCATTGGATGTGTGTTCTTCTCACAGACCACACATCACCAGTGTCATTGCATGTGTGTTCTTCCCAAAGACCACACATGGATCCACCAGAGTCATTGCATGTGTGTTCTTCTCACAAACCATATCATGAAACACACCTAGTGTCATTGCATGTGTGTTCTTCTCACAGACCACACATGGATCCACTAGTGTCATTGCATGTGTGTTCTTCTCATAGACCATATCATGAACCACACCCAGTGTCATTGCATGTGTGTTCTTCCCATGAACCACACATGGATCCACCGGTGTCATTGCATGTCTGCTCTTTTCATTAACCACAACTAGAGTCATTGCATGTGTGTTCTTCTCACAAACCACATATCACCAGAGTCAATGCATGTGTGTTCTTACCAAAGACCACACATGGATCCACCAGTGTCATTGCATGTGTGTTCTTCCCACAAACCACACATGGATCCAACAGTGTCGTTGCATGTGTGTTCTTCCCATGAACCACACATGGATCCACCAGTGTCATTGTATGTCTGCTCTTCCCATGAACCACAGCTAGAGTCATCGCATGCGTGCTCTTTTCACAAACCACAGCTAGAGTAATTGCATGTGTGTTCTTCTGACAAACCATATCATGAACCACACCCAGTGTCATTGCATGTGTGTTCTTCTCACAAACCACACATGGATCCACCGGTGTCATTGCATGTCTGCTCTTCTCATTAACCACAGCTAGAGTCATTGCATGTCTGTTCTTTTCACAAACCACATATAACCAGAGTCATTGCATCTGTGTTCTTCCCATGAACCACAGATGGATCCACCGGTGTCACTGCATGTCTTCTCTTCTCACAAACCACACATGGATCCACCCAGTGTCATCGCATGTGTGTTCTTCCCATGAACCACACATGGATCCACCAGTGTCATTACATGTCTGCTCTTTTCATAAACCACAACTAGAGTCATTGGATGTGTGTTCTTCTCACAGACCACATATCACCAGTGTCATTGCATGTGTGTTCTTCCCAAAGACCACACATGGATCCACCAGTGTCATTGCATGTGTGTTCTTCCCACAGACCACACATGGATCCACCAGTGTCATTGCATGTGTGTTCTTCCCATGAACCACACATGGATCCACCAGTGTCATTGTATGTCTGCTCTTCCCATGAACCACAGGTAGAGTCATCGCATGCGTGCTCTTTTCACAAACCACAGCTAGAGTCATTGCATGTGTGTTCTTCTTACAAACCATATCATGAACCACACCCAGTGTCATTGCATGTGTGTTCTTCTCACAAACCACACATGGATCCACCGGTGTCATTGCATGTCTGCTCTTCTCATTAACCACAGCTAGAGTCATTGCATGTCTGTTCTTTTCACAAACCACATATCACCAGAGTCATTGCATGTGTGTTCTTCCCATGAACCACAGATGGATCCACCGGTGTCATTGCATGTGTGTTCTTCTCACAAACCGCACATGGATCCACCCAGTGTCATGGCATGTGTGTTCTTCCCATGAACCACACATGGATCCACCAGTGTCATTGCATGTCTGCTCTTTTCATGAACCACAACTAGAGTCATTGGATGTGTGTTCTTCTCACAGACCACATATCACCAGTGCCATTGCATGTGTGTTCTTCCCAAAGACCACACATGGATCCACCAGTGTCGTTGCATGTGTGTTCTTCTCACAAACCATATCATGAACCACACCCAGTGTCATTGCATGTGTGTTCTTCTCACAGACCATACATGGATCCACCAGTGTCATTGCACGTGTGTTCTTCTCACAAACCATATCATGAACCACACCCAGTGTCATTCCTTGTGTGTTCTTCCCATGAACCACACATGGATCCACCAGTGTCATTGCATGTCTGCTCTTCCCACAGACCACACATGGATCCACCAATGTCATTGCATGTCTGCTCTTTTCATGAACCATAGCTAGAGTCATTGGATGTGTGTTCTTCTCACAGACCATATATCACCAGTGTCATTGCATGTGTGTTCTTCCCAAAGACCACACATGGATCCACCAGTGTCATTGCATGTGTGTTCTTCTCACAAACCATATCATGAACCACACCTAGTGTCATTACATGTGTGTTCTTCTCACAGGCCACACATGGATCCACTAGTGTCATTGCATGTGTGTTCTTCTCATAGACCATATCATGAACCACACCCAGTGTTCTTCCCATGAACCACACATGGATCCACCAGTGTCATTGCATGTCTGCTCTTTTCATTAACCACAACTAGAGTCATTGCATGTGTGTTCTTCTCACAAACCACATATCACCGGAGTCAATGCATGTGTGTTCTTACCAAAGACCACACATGGATCCACCAGTGTCATTTAATGTGTGTTCTTCCCACAAACCACACATGGATCCAACAGCGTCGTTGCATGTGTGTTCTTCCCATGAACCACACATGGATCCACCAGTGTCATTGTATGTCTGCTCTTCCCATGAACCACACCTAGAGTCATCGCATGCGTGCTCTTTTCACAAACCACAGCTAGAGTCATTGCATGTGTGTTCTTCCTACAAACCATATCACGAACCACACCCAGTGTCATTGCATGTGTGTTTTTCTCACAAACCACACATGGGTCCACCGGTGTCATTGCATGTCTGCTCTTCTCATTAACCATAGCTAGAGTCATTGCATGTCTGTTCTTTTCACAAACCACATATAACTACAGTCAATGCATGTGTGTTCTACCCAAGAACCACATGGATCCACCGGTGTCATTGAATGTGTGTTCTTCTCACAAACCACACATGGATCCACCCAAGGTCATCGTGTGTTCTTCCCATGAACCACACATGGATCCACCGGTCATTGCATGTCTGCTCTTTTCATGAACCATAGCTAGAGTCAATGGATGTGTGTTCTTCTCACAGACCACATATCACCAGTGTCATTGCATGTGTGTTCTTCCCAAAGACCACACATGGATCCACCAGTGTCATTGCATGTGTGTTCTTCCCACATACCACACATGGATCCACCAGTGTCATTGCATGTGTGTTCTTCCCATGAACCACACATGGATCCACCAGTGTCATTGTATGTCTGCTCTTCCCATGAATCACAGCTAGAGTCATCGCATGCGTGCTCTTTTCACAAACCACAGCTAGAGTCATTGCATGTGTGTTCTTATTACAAACCATATGATGAACCACACCCAGTGTCATTGCATGTGTGTTCTTCCCATGAACCACACATGGATCCACCAGTGTCATTACATGTCTACTCTTTTCATAAACCACAACTAGAGTCATTGGATGTGTGTTCTTCTCACAGACCACATATCACCAGTGTCATTGCATGTGTGTTCTTCCCAAAGACCACACATGGATCCACCAGTGTCATTGCATGTGTGTTCTTCCCACAGACCACACGTGGATCCACCAGTGTCATTGCATGTGTGTTCTTCCCATGAACCACACATGGATCCACCAGTGTCATTGTATGTCTGCTCTTCCCATGAACCACAGGTAGAGTCATTGCATGTCTGTTCTTTTCACAAACCACATATCACCAGAGTCATTGCATGTGTGTTCTTCCCATGAACCACAGATGGATCCACCGGTGTCATTGCATGTGTGTTCTTCTCACAAACCGCACATGGATCCACCCAGTGTCATGGCATGTGTGTTCTTCCCATGAACCACACATGGATCCACCAGTGTCATTGCATGTCTGCTCTTTTCATGAACCACAACTAGAGTCATTGGATGTGTGTTCTTCTCTGCACCACATATCACCAAAGGCCATTGCATGTGTGTTCTTCCCAAAGACCACACATGGATCCACCAAAGGTCATTGCATGTGTGTTCTTCTCACAAACCATATCATGAACCACACCCAGTCATTGCATGTGTGTTCTTCTCAGACCAGACATGGATCCACCAGTGTCATTGCACGTGTGTTCTTCTCACAAACCATATCATGAACCACACCCAGTGTCATTCCTTGTGTGTTCTTCCCATGAACCACACATGGATCCACCGGTGTCATTGCATGTCTGCTCTTCCCATAGACCACACATGGATCCACCAATGTCATTGCATGTCTGCTCTTTTCATGAACCATAGCTAGAGTCATTGGACGTGTGATCTTCTCACAGACCATATATCACCAGTGTCATTGCATGTGTGTTCTTCCCAAAGACCACATGGATCCACCAGTGTCATTGCATGTGTGTTCTGGTCACAAACCATATCATGAACCACACCTAGTGTCATTGCATGTGTTCTTCTCACGACCACACATGGATCCACTAGTGTCATTGCATGTGTGTTCTTCTCATAGACCATATCATGAACCACACCCACTGTTCTTCCCATGAACCACACATGGATCCACCGGTGTCATTGCATGTCTGCTCTTTTCATTAACCACAACTAGAGTCATTGCATGTGTGTTCTTCTCACAAACCACATATCAGCAGTCAATGCATGTGTGTTCTTACAAAGACCACACATGGATCCACCAAAGGTCATTGCATGTGTGTTCTTCCCACAAACCACACATGGATCCAACATCGTCGTTGCATGTGTGTTCTTCCCATGAACCACACATGGATCCACCAGTGTCATTGTATTTCTGCTCGTCACATGAACCACAGCTAGAGTCATCGACATGTGCTCTTTTTCACAAACCACGCTAGAGTCATTGCATGTGTGTTCTTCTTACAAACCATATCATGAACCACACCCAGTGTTATTGCATGTGTGTTTTCTCACAAACCACACATGGGTCCACCTGTCATTGCATGTGTCCGCTTCTTCTCATTAACCATAGCTAGAGTCATTGCATGTCTGTTCTTTTCACAAACCACATATCACCAGAGTTATTGCATGTGTGTTCTTCCCATGAACCACAGATGGATCCACCAGTGTCATTGCATGTCTGCTCTTTTCATGAACCATAGCTAGAGTCAATGGATGTGTGTTCTTCTCACAGACCACATATCACCAGTGTCATTGCATGTGTGTTCTTCCCAAAGACCACACATGGATCCACCAGTGTCATTGCATGTGTGTTCTTCCCACAGACCACACATGGATCCACCAGTGTCATTGCATGTGTGTTCTTCCCATGAACCACACATGGATCCACCAGTGTCATTGTATGTCTGCTCTTCCCATGAACCACAGCTAGAGTCATCGCATGCGTGCTCTTTTCACAAACCACAGCTAGAGTCATTGCATGTGTGTTCTTCTTACAAACCATATCATGAACCACACCCAGTGTCATTGCATGTTTGTTCTTCTCACAAACCACACATGGATCCACCGGTGTCATTGCATGTCTGCTCTTCTCATTAACCACAGCTAGAGTCATTGCATGTCTGTTCTTTTCACAAACCACATATCACCAGAGTCATTGCATGTATGTTCTTCCCATGAACCACAGATGGATCCACCGGTGTCATTGCATGTGTGTTCTTCTCACAAACCGCACATGGATCCACCCAGTGTCATCGCATGTGTGTTCTTCCCATGAACCACACATGGATCCACCAGTGTCATTGCATGTCTGCTCTTTTCATGAACCATAGCTAGAGTCAATGGATGTGTGTTCTTCTCACAGACCACATATCACCAGTGTCATTGCATGTGTGTTCTTCCCAAAGACCACACATGGATCCACCAGTGTCATTGCATGTGTGTTCTTCCCATGAACCACACATGGATCCACCAGTGTCATTGTATGTCTGCTCTTTTCATAAACCACAACTAGAGTCATTGGATGTGTGTTCTTCTCACAGACCACATATCACCAGTGCCATTGCATGTGTGTTCTTCCCAAAGACCACACATGGATCCACCAGAGTCATTGCATGTGTGTTCTTCTCACAAACCATATCGTGAACCACACCCAGTGTCATTGCATGTGTGTTCTTCCCATGAACCACACATGGATCCACCAGTGTCATTGTATGTCTGCTCTTCCCATGAACCACAGCTAGAGTCATCGCATGCGTGCTCTTTTCACAAACCACAGCTAGAGTCATTGCATGTGTGTTCTTCTTACAAACCATATCATGAACCACACCTAGTGTCATTGCATGTGTGTTTTTCTCACAAACCACACATGGGTCCACCGGTGTCATTGCATGTCTGCTCTTCTCATTAACCATAGCTAGAGTCATTGCATGTCTGTTCTTTTCACAAACCACATATCACCAGTCATTGCATGTGTGTATTCCCATGAACCACAAATGGATCCACCAAAGGTAATTGCATGTCCGCTTCTTTCATGAACCATAGCTAGAGTCAATGGATGTGTGTTCTTCTCATGCATCACATATCACCAGTGTCATTGCATGTGTGTTCTTCCCAAATACCACACATGGATCCACCAGTGTCATTGCATGTGTGTTCTTCCCACAGACCACACATGGATCCACAGCTGTCATTACATGTGTGTTCTTCCCACGAACCACACATGGATCCACTAGTGTCATTGTATGTCTGCTCTTCCCATGAACCACAGCTAGAGTCATCGCATGCCTGCTCTTTTCACAAACCACAGCTAGAGTCATTGCATGTGTGTTCTTACAAACCATATCAAGAACCACACGCAGTGTCATTGCATGTGTGTTCTTCTCACAAACCACACATGGATCCACCAGTGTCATTGCATGTCCGCTTCTTCTCATTAACCACAGCTAGAGTCATTGCATGTCCGTTCTTTTCACAAACCACATATCACCGAGTCATTGCATGTGTGTTCTTCCCATGAACCACAGATGGATCCACCGTGTCATTGCATGTGTGTTCTTCTCACAAACCAAATGGATCCACCGTGTCATCGCATGTGTGTTCTTCCCATGAACCACACATGGATCCACAGTGTCATTGCATGTCCGCTCTTTTCATGAACAATAGCTAGAGTCAATGGATGTGTGTTCTTATCACAGACCACATATCACCAGTGTCATTGCATGTGTGTTCTTCCCAAATACCACACATGGATCCACCAGTGTCATTGCATGTGTGTTCTTCCCATGAACCACACATGGATCCACCAGTGTCATTGCATGTCTGCTCTTTTCATGAACCACAACTAGAGTCATTGGATGTGTGTTCTTCACTGCACCACATATCACCAGTGCCATTGCATGTGTGTTCTTCCCAAAGACCACACATGGATCCACCAGAGTCATTGCATGTGTGTTCTTCTCACAAACCATATCGTGAACCACACCCAGTGTCATTGCATGTGTGTTATTCTCACAGACCACACATGGATCCACCAGTGTCATTGCACGTGTGTTCTTCTCACAAACCATATCATGAACCACACCCAGTGTCACTGCATGTGTGTTCTTCCCATGAACCACACATGGATCCATCAGTGTCATTGCATGTGTGTTCTTCCCACAGACCACACATGGATCCACCAATGTCATTGCATGTGTGTTCTTCCCATGAACCACACATGGATCCACCAAAGGTCATTGCATGTCTGCTCTTTTCATGAACCATAGCTAGAGTCATTGGATGTGTGTTCTTCTCACAGACCACACATCACCAGTGTCATTGCATGTGTGTTCTTCCCAAAGACCACACATGGATCCACCAGAGTCATTGCATGTGTGTTCTTCTCACAAACCATATCATGAAACACACCTAGTGTCATTGCATGTGTGTTCTTCTCACAGACCACACATGGATCCACTAGTGTCATTGCATGTGTGTTCTTCTCATAGACCATATCATGAACCACACCCAGTGTCATTGCATGTGTGTTCTTCCCATGAACCACACATGGATCCACCGGTGTCATTGCATGTCTGCTCTTTTCATTAACCACAACTAGAGTCATTGCATGTGTGTTCTTCTCACAAACCACATATCACCAGAGTCAATGCATGTGTGTTCTTACCAAAGACCACACATGGATCCACCAGTGTCATTGCATGTGTGTTCTTCCCACAAACCACACATGGATCCAACAGTGTCGTTGCATGTGTGTTCTTCCCATGAACCACACATGGATCCACCAGTGTCATTGTATGTCTGCTCTTCCCATGAACCACAGCTAGAGTCATCGCATGCGTGCTCTTTTCACAAACCACAGCTAGAGTAATTGCATGTGTGTTCTTGTCACAAACCATATCATGAACCACACCTGTCATTGCATGTGTGTTCTTCTCACAAACCACACATGGATCCACCGTGTCATTGCATGTCCGCTTCTTCTCATTAACCACAGCTAGAGTCATTGCATGTCTGTTCTTTTCACAAACCACATATCACTGTAGTCATTGCATGTGTGTTCTTCCCATGAACCACAGATGGATCCACCGTGTCACTGCATGTCTTCTCTTCACAAACCACACATGGATCCACCCAAAGGTCATCGCATGTGTGTTCTTCCCATGAACCACACATGGATCCACCAGGTCATTACATGTCCTCTTTTCATAAACCACAACTAGAGTCATTGGATGTGTGTTCTTCTCACTGCACTACATATCACCAGTGTCATTGCATGTGTGTTCTTCCCAAAGACCACACATGGATCCACCAGTGTCATTGCATGTGTGTTCTTCCCACAGACCACACATGGATCCACCAGTGTCATTGCATGTGTGTTCTTCCCATGAACCACACATGGATCCACCAGTGTCATTGTATGTCTGCTCTTCCCATGAACCACAGGTAGAGTCATCGCATGTGCTCTTTTCACAAACCACAGCTAGAGTCATTGCATGTGTGTTCTTCTTACAAACCATATCATGAACCACACCGTGTCATTGCATGTGTGTTCTTCTCACAAACCACACATGGATCCACGGTGTCATGCATGTCTGCTCTTCTCATTAACCACAGCTAGAGTCATTGCATGTCTGTTCTTTTCACAAACCACATATCACCAGAGTCATTGCATGTGTGTTCTTCCCATGAACCACAGATGGATCCACCGGTGTCATTGCATGTGTGTTCTTCTCACAAACCGCACATGGATCCACCCAGTGTCATGGCATGTGTGTTCTTCCCATGAACCACACATGGATCCACCAGTGTCATTGCATGTCTGCTCTTTTCATGAACCACAGCTAGAGTCATTGGATGTGTGTTCTTCTCACAGACCACATATCACCAGTGCCATTGCATGTGTGTTCTTCCCAAAGACCACACATGGATCCACCAGTGTCATTGCATGTGTGTTCTTCTCACAAACCATATCATGAACCACACCCAGTGTCATTGCATGTGTGTTCTTCTCACAGACCATACATGGATCCACCAGTGTCATTGCACGTGTGTTCTTCTCACAAACCATATCATGAACCACACCCAGTGTCATTCCTTGTGTGTTCTTCCCATGAACCACACATGGATCCACCGGTGTCATTGCATGTCTGCTCTTCCCATAGACCACACATGGATCCACCAATGTCATTGCATGTCTGCTCTTTTCATGAACCATAGCTAGAGTCATTGGACGTGTGATCTTCTCACAGACCATATATCACCAGTGTCATTGCATGTGTGTTCTTCCCAAAGACCACACATGGATCCACCAGTGTCATTGCATGTGTGTTCTTCTCACAAACCATATCATGAACCACACCTAGTGTCATTGCATGTGTGTTCTTCTCACAGACCACACATGGATCCACTAGTGTCATTGCATGTGTGTTCTTCTCATA
Source organism: Avena insularis (assembly GCA_023614405.1). Classification (NCBI taxonomy): domain Eukaryota; kingdom Viridiplantae; phylum Streptophyta; class Magnoliopsida; order Poales; family Poaceae; genus Avena; species Avena insularis. The sequence continues at coordinate 32,537,941 of CM042696.1, read as the reverse complement.
GACCATATCATGAACCACACCCAGTGTTCTTCCCATGAACCACACATGGATCCACCGGTGTCATTGCATGTCTGCTCTTTTCATTAACCACAACTAGAGTCATTGCATGTGTGTTCTTCTCACAAACCACATATCACCAGAGTCAATGCATGTGTGTTCTTACCAAAGACCACACATGGATCCACCAGTGTCATTGCATGTGTGTTCTTCCCACAAACCACACATGGATCCAACATCGTCGTTGCATGTGTGTTCTTCCCATGAACCACACATGGATCCACCAGTGTCATTGTATGTCTGCTCTTCCCATGAACCACAGCTAGAGTCATCGCATGCGTGCTCTTTTCACAAACCACAGCTAGAGTCATTGCATGTGTGTTCTTCTTACAAACCATATCATGAACCACACCCAGTGTTATTGCATGTGTGTTTTTCTCACAAACCACACATGGGTCCACCGGTGTCATTGCATGTCTGCTCTTCTCATTAACCATAGCTAGAGTCATTGCATGTCTGTTCTTTTCACAAACCACATATCACCAGAGTCATTGCATGTGTGTTCTTCCCATGAACCACAGATGGATCCACCGGTGTCATTGCATGTGTGTTCTTCTCACAAACCACACATGGATCCACCCAGTGTCATCGCATGTGTGTTCTTCCCATGAACCACACATGGATCCACCAGTGTCATTGCATGTCTGCTCTTTTCATGAACCATAGCTAGAGTCAATGGATGTGTGTTCTTCTCACAGACCACATATCACCAGTGTCATTGCATGTGTGTTCTTCCCAAAGACCACACATGGATCCACCAGTGTCATTGCATGTGTGTTCTTCCCACATACCACACATGGATCCACCAGTGTCATTGCATGTGTGTTCTTCCCATGAACCACACATGGATCCACCAGTGTCATTGTATGTCTGCTCTTCCCATGAATCACAGCTAGAGTCATCGCATGCGTGCTCTTTTCACAAACCACAGCTAGAGTCATTGCATGTGTGTTCTTCTTACAAACCATATCATGAACCACACCCAGTGTCATTGCATGTGTGTTCTTCTCACAAACTACACATGGATCCAGCGGTGTCATTGCATGTATGCTCTTCTCATAACCATAGCTAGAGTCATTGCATGTCTGTTCTTTTCACAAACCACATATCACCAGAGTCATTGCATGTGTGTTCTTCCCATGAACCACACATGGATCCACCGGTGTCATTGCATGTCTGCTCTTCTCATGAACCACACATGGATCCACCCAGTGTCATCGCATGTGTGTTCTTCCCATGAACCACACACGGATCCACCAGTGTCATTGCATGTCTGCTCTTTTCATGACCACAGCTAGAGTTATTGGATGTGTGTTCTTCTCATAGACCACATATCACCAGTGTCATTGCATGTGTGTTCTTCCCAAAGACCACACATGGATCCACCAGTGTCATTGCATGTGTGTTCTTCTCACAAACCATATCATGAACCACACCCAGTGTCATTGCATGTGTGTTCTTCCCATGAACCACACATGGATCCACCAGTGTCATTGCATGTGTTTTCTTCCCACAGACCACACATGGATCCACCAATGTCATGGCATGTGTGTTCTTCCCATGAACAACACATGGATCCACCAGTGTCATTGCATGTGTGTCCTTCCCACAAACCGCACATGGATCCACCAGTGTCATCGCATGTGTGTTCTTCCCATGAACCACACATGGATCCACAAGTGTCATTGCATGTCTAACCACAGCTAGAGTCATTGGATGTGTGTTCTTCTCACAGACCACACATCACCAGTGTCATTGCATGTGTGTTTTTCCCAAAGACCACACATGGATCCACCAGAGTCATTGCATGTGTGTTTTTTTCACAAACCATATCATGAACCACACCCAATGTCATTGCATGTGTGTTCTTCTCACAGACCACACATGGATGCACTAGTGTCATTGAATGTGTTTTCTTCTCACAAACCATATCATGAACCACACCAAGTGTCATTGCATGTGTGTTCTTCCCATGAACCACACATGGATCCACCGGTGTCATTGCATGTCTGCTCTTTTCATGGACCACAGCTAGAGTCATTGCATGATTTTTCTTCTCACAAACCACATATCACCGGATTCATTACATGTGTGTATTTCCCAAAGACCACACATGGATCCACCAGTGTCATTGCATGTGTGTTCTTTCCACAGACCACACATGGATCCACCAGTGTCGTTGCTTGCGTATTCTTCCCATGAACCACACATGGATCCACCAGTGTCATTGTATGTCTGCTCTTCCCATGAACCACAGCTAGAGTCATCGCATGCGTGCTCTTTTCACAAACCACAGCTAGAGTCATTGCATGTGTGTTCTTCTTACAAACCATATCATGAACCACACCCAGTGTCATTGCATGTGTGTTCTTCTCACAAACCACACATGGATCCACCGGTGTCATTGCATGTCTGCTCTTCTCATTAACCACTTTCAGAGTCATTGCATGTCCGTTCTTTCACAAACCACATATCACCATTCATTGCATGTGTGTTCTTCCCATGAACCATGATGGATCCACCGTGTCATTGCATGTCCGCTTCTCACAAACCACACATGGATCCACCCAAAGGTCATCGCATGTGTGCTCTTCCCATGAACCACACATGGATCCACTAGTGTCATTGCATGTCTGCTTTTCATGAACCATGCCTAGAGTCATTGGATGTGTTTTCTTCTCATGCACTACATATCACCAAGGTCATTGCATGTGTGTTCTTCCCAAAGACCACACATGGATCCACCAGTGTCATTGCATGTGTGTTCTTCCCTGTGACCACACATGGATCCAACAGTGTCATTGCATGTGTGTTCTTATCATGCACTACACATGGATCCACCAAAGGTCATTGCATGTGTGTTCTTCTCACAAACCATATCATGAACCACACCCAATGTCATTGCATGTGTGTTCTTCCCATGAACCACACATGGATCCGCCGGTGTCATTGCATGTGTGTTCTTCCCACAGACCACACATGGATCCACCAATGTCATTACATGTCTGCTCTTGCCATGAACCACAGCTAGAGTCATTGCATGTCTGTTCTTGTCACAAACCACATATCCCCTGAGTGATTGCATGTGTGTTCGTCCCATGAACCACACATGGATCCACCAAGGTCATTGCATGTCCGCTTCTTCATGAACCACAGCTAGAGTCATTGCATGTGTGTTCTTCTCACAAACCACATATCACCAGTCATTGCATGTGTGTTCTTCCCACAAACCACATATCACCGGTGTCATTGCATGTCTGCTCTTCTCATTAACCATAGGTAGATCCACCCGTGTCATTGGATGCATGTTCTTTTCATAAACCGCATATGGATACTAATTAACCTTAGAGATCCCTAACCTTAGTTAGACAGAGTCTTTAGAAGGCACACCTAACACAGCTTGTTCTCGCTTGTCGATTGTTGCATACCATCCGATCGGGCGCTTTGGACGATTGGGATGGTTTTCGTGAGATCGATCCATGAGTAGTCTGCTCATGCGGCATGATTGGCCACGCTTGCTTCGACAACCGGCAACACCGGGCTCTCTGCTAGGAGTGTCACGACTCACAAGTTGAGCGGCCATATCCCTGGTCACATCCCATTACTTCTCTTCCTCCCTGCATTTCTTCCTTCCCTCAAAGCCACATTCCTCACTTCACTCCCCATCCTGCCAGAGCCGCAAGCCGACGGTGCGCCATCCCAATCCCTCTCCTAGCCACCCCTTCCCTCTCGCCATGGGTTCAAGGGGAGACGACGAGGAAACGCGTCGTGATGATGTGGATGGTGATTTTGATGAGTCGCCTCATCTCTATCTCTATCATCTGTGGCTGCCATCTATTTTTTGAGCCAGATATACTCCGCTTACTCATCCGTATGATGTGTTAGGCCAACTGACGATGTATGACACCAACTATCATGGTTTAGCTGATGAAGATAGTCCTCTGCTATGTAAACATGGATATGTGCCCACTAAATTTGTAGCTGCTCAAGGATCTAAACACAAAGTGGAGGTTTCACGGTGTCAAGGACATCGTGCAATGATGCGAGGTGGAAGTTGTGGTGTTATCAAATGGGTAGATCCAGAGTGGCCCAAATCGATGCGTAAAACGCTGGACAAACTATGGGAAATGACTATTGAGTTGAAAGAATCCGATTCAGCTCACTTCGACAATGGTGAGATGAAGCTATGGGAACCAGTTGACACGCACCAAGCTTAAGCGAGATCTCATGGGGTGGAAGACAAGGTTAGCAAAGTCGAGAAGGAGAGGGACACGGCTGGCCTGAAGGCTAAAGCAGCAAGAACCGACTCAAGCAAGGAAGGATCTTCACTGTGCCAAAGTCCCGTAGTTCACAACTACGGTATTGACAAGTGCATGAGGAAAGATGCAGAAACAATTGAAGCTGCAAGGAAGATGCTAAAAGGAAGGAGCAGACGATTCGATCCTTGCTCTCGCAGAAGATGCGATAAGGCTAAGATTAGGAAGATCAAGGAGATGTGTGTTAACTAGTTCTATTTAGCTTAAGCCCCGTGCCTTTTTAAGTTGTAATAGTTGTACTTGTTGACCTAGCGGTTCGAACTATTGGCCCCGTGAGTCCCGAGTAAAAATTGGTCGCCAGTTAACTGCCTTAACGCATTACTTCCTTTTACCGACCAATGCCCTTGGATATTCATACTGGCCGCTTTGTCGCCCTTGTACAAATAGGAGGCGCCACAGCCGTCAGCCGCCCATCCCCGCCTTCCAATCTCCACCGCCGCCCACCCTCGCTCCTCTCCAATCTCCACCACGCCGCCATGGAGATTCCTCGCTGAACTTCTATGAGGCGGTGATGTTCTCAGCAGACTTCGACATCTCATACGCCGGAGCCAGGTGTTCACGATTGATGACGTTTGCGCGGGTGTGCGGTTCGGCCTCTTCCTCGGGAGCTGCGATGGAGAGCG